>CM060941.1:164756293-174756293 GCA_030765085.1 Allium cepa | reverse complement strand
GTAAGCACATGACGTACAATTGTAGTATGTATGCGAATATGGGTCAATCCGTAGGGAAATGAATTAATTTTAAATTCTACTTAATCAAATTAAACAAATGCTTGAGATTGTTTTAAATCAAAGGAAATGCAATAACTAACTACAAATAAATATGAGAGTAGAACACAATTTATAGGAAAATCCATTTCCATATTCTCACATAAATCAACACAAAATTTAATTTATGATCTCTCATTTTAATCTTGTAGTATTAGTGATGTATTTATCATAAGTATGATCTATATGTGTTATTAATTAGCACGACTTAAACCATCAAACTCTAATACAACATTAAAACCACTTTGTTAACTGTTATGAAAATGAATATGAAACTAAAACAAAATCTATTTTAAGCATGATGTATTTACTATTTTTGATTAGTAACATAGATCATTAAATTTTGATCCTATTTTAATTCCATGATCAAAATTACTTAGCTAGATGTTAATGTAAATTGTGTTTATGTTTGAGTAAGAATAGCCTATTTGTGGTAAACAACAGGCTATCAAATTCTCTAATAAACTTGCATCAACATCTAACCATCCATGAAGCATAAAAAGAGATCATAAATTAGCAAATATGTTAAATCTACATGATTTAAATGAGCTTCATTACCCTTAAGTTAAAGGGTTTAGCTTTTCATTTTTGTTATCATTGTAATACATGTAGATTGCAACATAGAACAAAAAAGGAAAGTGGAAGCTAACTAAAATAAAAAGAAATAACTACTTCACAAAAATAGAACTAGACTGAGTGCATAAAGGGAAATCTAATCTATAACATAAAAGGAATGAAAGCATGTAAATAAAATGAGCACAAATTAAAATAAAATCATGTAAAGAACAAAGAACAAATAGAGGCTTATGAAGCCATTTTACTTCTCCTTAATTTTGTGGCTACAACTTGCATAGTATGATGAGATAATAAAAACTTTATTACATGAATATAAGCGGATTATTTATACACGACTAAAACCTTAATCCATTTTTAGGGAACTCCCTAAAATGCCCTTGATATAGTGTGGCCTCCAAGTTATCATTAGCATTAAATCAATCCTCCATTAAATATGCATGTGCCTTTAATCCCCACTAATATTCGTTTAGCTTTTAATTGTGGTCCACTAGTTAGTGGGTAGGTGGGGTCCTCCATGATTACATGAATTCTTTTATTTATTCATTTCTTTGGCATCCAATTCTTGTATATGCATATTTCCATGTATCCACTTCCAAGTTAAATCCAAATTCCTGCAAAACAAATTAAAATGTGCTAGTGATTTTTTTCTAAATTAATTCACACACAAAAATTACCGTTTTCCCCCATGTAAATGCAGGAATGATGGCTTGAAAGCATTTTTGAAACTTGGTTTTAAACATGTAAAAACACCCAATTATGGCATTCATTTTACTAAAATGAGATTAAGCATATGAGTAAAAATATACATTTTTGCATGCACATTAAGTACTATAACGACCCAGAATTCAGTCATTCGGAATTCGGATATTTAATTGATTTTAAATATTCACAAGTTAATTTTATAAGTTGAGTAACTTATAATTCAAATATAATAATTTATTTGGACAATTAAATTATTAGTTAATATTTGAAATTAAAGATATAATTTGGTTTTGAATTTTAATGTGAATGAAAATGATTTATAAAGTTGTTTTAAATTCTATTTGAATTAGAATGATGTTAATAAACTTTTGGAATTGAATAAAAATTAAATTTACAGAAACTAGATATTATAATATTTAATTAACGTATAAAAATAGTCATTTTTGCTACGGTCTCGGATTTCGACGAAACAAGTTTCATTGGATCTGTATTGCTATATTATTGTAGGATTTCAAATTTCGCTTCAATCAGACTTACATTTTGGTGTATGAAGCTAAAACATGTAGAGGTTTGTTTAAGTAATTATTAATTTAAATAAATCGATTAGAAAACCTATTTTCCAAATATGACGGAATTGGCTCCTGATATATATTCATTGTGTTAGGAATAGGGGTAAAACATTACAAACGCCAAGCGGCATGCTTCGATTGGAGTTCAAAATATTTTTGGGTGAATAGTATTTTGAAATTTTCTATAAAAGGACTTCATTGTTTCCTCTTTTCACAAACCTTGATCAAACCCTAGCCCTAGCCGCCGTTTCCAAATGAATGGTCAGAATCACGTCAACTTCCCTCTCTCCGATCTCTTCATCCTCAATATCAAGCTTCGATCCCTAAATGTAAAACATAGAGCATATCAAGATCTGTATATCCAACGGTCGAGATTGGGAATGGTGGACCACGTCAGCAACAAATCACTTTCGTTCGTCGCCGTTAGTTAGGGGTTGCTTAGCCATTAGATGGTGCCGAGCATGGTTAGATCATGGGCATTGGAGCGTGAGGGTTCAAGCTTTGTAATGGCCTTGTTCGATTGACTGGAAAATGCGCGTGGGAGGAGCGGCATTTGACGTTTAACAAGCGACGATGGGTTTTCTTCGATCGGCACGAAGAAGATGAGGTGGAAGTGAAACAGTGGCCACGATCTAATTTTTTAAATCAACGGTCAGGATGGTTTGGTAAAATAAATAAAAAGAATTGTAAATAATTTATACATAAATTCTTGTGATCTTTAAAATTGTATAACTTCTTCATACAAGGTCGGAATCGGACGAAACAACTTGCATTGGGTTCATATTCGTAAACACTACGCGATGGAGCTGGACTGGAGTTGATTGGAGCTGGAAATTTTTTTGGATAAAATTAAACGTCCTTCGAAATAAAACGCTGCAACGACTATTGGAATTAAAGTGAGTACAACTCACTCATTCTTTCTCGCTAATATTTTTATATAAGTGAGAACAAATTTATTTTATGTTGATTGATGATTGTCTAGGTGACATATGATATATTATATATATTGATTGTCGTTTGGATATATTCCTGCCTATTGGAGTAGATGAGACCCTATATATTCCCGTGTATGAGAGGATGATCTTTTGTACACGCATCTGCCTCGAAGAAAACATTGTACATATTTTCTAGTATGTATATTTATTGCAGGTGACAGGTTAGAGTGATCCAACTGGATTTCTAACCAGTGTTGATTTTTATTTACAGATATTCATATATATACTGTTATCATGAGATATGTGATGATTTGATGTTGTGACTGATGTGAATCATCTTATTTAGTGCTATTACAACATTGGGCCATATTTTGGAATTTTAAAAAGAGTAAAGAGATGATTTCATTTTAAAAAGGATTTTATTTAAATGGAAACAAAAATACGATTTTTGAAATATAAAGTTAACCATTTTATAAAATAATTTAAGTTGAGAATTTTGAATTTATTATAAACGATTTATACATAAAATTTATAAAATTGAGATTTTATAAACAAAAGTAATGGAGTTATAGATGAGCTTTGTAAGTGTTAAAATGAAGTATAAATGAATCTTATAAGTAAATAAGATCTATGAATTGATGAAGTTATAAAAAGAATGAATTTGTAAATAAGAGATTTGTAAGTTAATTAACTTATAATTGGATTTTGGCATGTAAATGAGATATAAATGGGATTTTTTAGTAAAAGAGTAATAGTGTTAGGAAAATAGAGATAAAGTAATAGACATTAATACTCTGTTAATACCAAATCAAGTATAAATATTAAATTTCAATAAAAAATCAAATAAAAATCATAAATACTCTATTAGGCGCATATTCCATTTTAGAATATTTACGGATGACGTCATCATATAAAACCATATAGTTGTGTCTATTTGTGGTATATTTATATCAGGAATTTGAATATCTACTAACCATGCATAACCGTTATGGCTTTTAAATGAGATGAGTAGTATTCGTAAAAAAATTAAAAAAATGAATTTCAAGCATCTTCTAACCGCGCATAACCATGAGGACTTTTAAATGGGATTAGAATCTACTTGTCTATTTAATCAATCAATTTTGATATGCGTTCCATACATGAATAACCGTGAGGACTTTTAAATGAGCACGAAAGCACATAATCAAAAATTCCAAGTAATTCACTCACGCATAACTGTGAGGACTTTGAAATGGGAGCGAATACTTTGGATGTTTTTATTTTTTAAAAAATATAATAAAATAAAAGACGGATGATTTCCTATTCAAAATACCATATATTGACAAACTATATTAAATTTTGATGAGTGATGGTCGTTAGAAATATGATAGAAATAGAGATGGTCATGGAATTTCTACCCATCAAAAAGTTTTTGTAACTCTTGTTTAAATTTCTAAAGAAATTTACTAAATACACTATCTCAAACTAATTTACGATCAATATCAACACTCATCACTGTTTATCTTTTCGATAATCAGTAGGGAGTCAGATTAGTTAATGTAATCATTTAAGATTAAATTCAAAAATAATTATCAAATTTTCTAAAAATGACTACTTTGAAACAAGATCAACAAAACGATTTTCTAGAAGGGGTTTTATAGAAGAAAAATGTCTACTAATTGAAAACTATTTGAAATGAAAAATATGCAGATATTTTCTTTGAAAATGATGAAACTACTGAATCTTCAACATAAATCACGTTCCGCTTGTAATTTTTCTTTCAACTAGATTACCAGTGTTATCTTCATCTGAATTTCCCTTAGATTCAAGATTATCGTTAGATTGATGTTCATAGACCAGACCATGAAGTGTGCAACAAAATATCTTAAAATCGTTTTTAACAGCTTTAAATGAAATTGAATTGAAGTCGTGCGAATAAACAAACAGTGACCATAGTGTCAAATCTTGAAACAAATATATCCACATGTATCATGAGTAATCATAAACACCATCATTAATTCAAACAAAACTATATGAACTAGTTCAAGAATGAAACGATGATTGGTTAACATTTTTGCACAAATCAGAAAAAAATAAGAACTTGTCAGATAAGAACATATCAAATGAGTCAGAATCAAAATAAATATTCATTTTGTTATCACATAACTAGCTGATTAGATTACGGTGTAGATTTTCACATTAAATATATCATTCAAAATAAATATACCATTACCTCTTTTACCTTTATGGTAATTTTTCGTTGTTGTCCATTGTGATTCTGTCACCTTTTACCAAGCTAAGGAACTTTGATTTGTCACCCGTTGTGTGTTTGGAACAGTCAGATTCTAGATAACACAATTTTTGTTCCTTAGCCTGCCACCTCAGCTACACGATAAAAGATTTTTGAGACCTATTTTTTTTTTTAAGTCCATGTTTGTTAGTGGCAAATGATATTGAAAAATATGTTTTTGGAGACCCAAAACTATTCATTTTTTTTTCTGGCACCCAGATTTGTTTGATTTTAAGGATTTTATATTTGTGCCTTTTGGAATCCAAATTGGAATGGTTTTAACATATTTGGGTCTATACCAGCAAATATTGTGATTATATCCAGTTTTTCCACAAAACGTGCACTTTGAATTGAGTTGATTAATTTCATTTCTAGCATGATCAGAGTGAGTATACCCAATTCCTTGTCTAACCGTATTAACTATTTGTTTCCCTAATAGCATATTTAACGATCTTTCACTTTTTGAAAATATTCCTAAAGTCGTAGACAGTTGTTGGACTTGTGTTTAGAGAGATTCATTTTCATTAATAATTGTGTGCACTTTTTAACAGAATTATCTCTCCTCGTATTTTCACTTTCTTTAAAAATCAGAATTTCATTTTCATGTGATTTAATTTTAATTTCTGGTTTTTTAATCTCTTCTTCAAATGATGGACACTTATCACACTTAGGGTTTTTGGTTTGATAGTTTTTAACTAATTGATCAAGTTGTTTATTTAAATCTATCAAATGATCTCTTTGTGATTCGATTTTAGTGTATTTCTCCCTAAGTCTTTCGAAACAGCCATTTCGTGAAAATATATAAGTAGTTTTGAATGAGTAAGTTTTGATACCTCACTTGGTTCGTCATCATCACTATCAGTTATATCTCCTCGAAGGCACAGATCTGCTTTTTTGCTCTCACTATCGGTGCTTTTATCATCTTTGTCTGTTTCATCCCAAGTGGCTGCAAAACTTTACATTTTTTTTGTTTCTTTCCATGACTGAATCGATTCCGTGGACAATTGGGCTTGATGTGGCCAGGTTTGTTGCACTTGTAATATATGGTCTCCTGCTCTTTCAAGTTGTCTAGTGCTTTGGTTATTCTGCTTTTCAATTATTGATTTAGAGCAGGAATTCCGCATTTGTGATTCTACTTTATGAATTTCCTTATTACCAGCTCAGCTGTTTCGTCGTCGTCGTCGTCACTTTTTGTTGTTCCTTTAAGAGCCATCGATTTCTTTCTAATATCACCTCCTTCGCCTTCTTCCTTGGAATTTCATTTCTAATTCGTAAGTGGTGAGATTTCTGATGACTTCTTCAACTTGATTTATTTCAGGTCCTTTGATTCTTGAATGGTTGTAAATTTCGCTTCAAAACTTTATGGAAGGACTTTGAGGATTTTTCGAACTATTTCCAATTCTATGTATGATTTTCAAAGAGCTTTTGATTTGTATAAGATATTGGAAAGTTGTCCATACATCTGTTTGACATTTTATTCCTTTCCTTTTTTGAAATTCTCATATTCACTACTTAGCACGGAAGGCAATATTCTTTGACTTAAGATTTTCCTTCATGAGTCACTTCAAGTGTGTGCTATATTTTCTGTGCAGTTAGACAATGTGAGACACAGTTAAATTCAATTTGATCCAATGAACAAATAATAGAATTCATAGCTTTAGCATTAGCATTCCATAATCTGTTTTCTAGATCTGTCCATTGATCCATCGGTTTATCAATATCGTGATTATATACAACTATAGTTGGTGCTCAATAACCTGTCTCAACAATATTTCAAGCATCAATGGTTTTCAGAAAAAATTTCATTCTATTTTTCCAGTAAGCATATTCACCATTGAACATTGGTGGTCTAACTATGGACCGACCCTCAGCAAAAGCATTATTAAAAGAATCCATTTTAAAAATTCAATTTTTTTAAAATAAAATTGATTTTTGAAAAATCAAAATTTTAAACAAAAATTGGCTTTTGTTCCTTGCTCCGATACCTCTTGTAGGATCGATTTCACCCTAGAGGGGGGGGTGGTGAATAATGTGATACTGATAGTTATAAAAAAAATTAATGCGGAAGTATATAAAATAATTGCAACATAAAATAGCATAATAATAGCAACGCAGATAATAGTATAATAATAAAAGCAAAAAATAGAACACACAGATTTACACTCTACCTACGTGCTGCCCCCAAGGTTTCTTGTAGAAATTTAGCAGTCAGACGTGTACACGCATAAACTCACGACATCAGCCATCGATTAACTTAACTCTACGCTTAAAACCCTACCACAACTCAACCACCGAGTTGCGAATTCTCAAACTACACCACCACAGTACGTCCTCTAGTCATACGACCAGATTTTACAATAGTTTAAAAAAAGAAATACAAAATCAAAAAACAATTTAAAAACAAAACCCTAATTTTAAAAATAAAGCCCAACCATTATTTATAATAACCGATCCACAAAAAATAAGTGATAAAACAATATTCCCCTTTTTCTTCATTTATTTCTTCGACCTGAATTCTTGCTTTCTTTTTGTACTTCGTTCCTCTTTCAAAAAGTTTAGGGCTTTGCTAAATTGAGGCGCCTTTTGATATCATTTGGTTGTAGTGAGGAATATTTTAATTGGCTTGCTGATTGTTGCTTGCAGCTGCTCTAATTTTTCCAGCACGTGTGCTTGGTTTAAAATTGATACATTTGTCCCTTTTTCGATTTATACTATACTTGACTTTGATTCGAGTTGAATGATTATTCCTCTCTGTTGTTGCTTTAACTCGAATTGGGATTATTACCAATGGTGTTAACGGGTTTTATAAGATTAAAATCCCTAAATTTTCGACCGAATGTAATATTTGAGTTCGTCTGATATTTTTAAGGTGGTCATTCGATTATTCTTGAATGATTGTGATTTCTTTAGACTAGTTCAATTCCATATATTTTGTTACCTGATTCTCATGGCTACGATTTTGATCTATTCGATTTCTTGACCACCACAGCTTTGAATTGTTTTTTAATTTGATTATGTTGACTTGTTCGA
This sequence comes from Allium cepa, assembly GCA_030765085.1. NCBI lineage: Eukaryota > Viridiplantae > Streptophyta > Magnoliopsida > Asparagales > Amaryllidaceae > Allium > Allium cepa. Next base: position 174,748,116 of record CM060941.1, on the reverse strand, counting down.
CTTGTACCTTGCTGTTCCATGACTTGATAAATTCAGATTGAATTCGGCCTTGATTTTGGTAATGGCTGACTTCGGCCATTTGAAATGGTTTCTGGACTTTATGATATTCGAACATATGAATTTTGTTTTCCTCTGTGACTTCGGCGTTGCTTTGATGTTGAACTACAGTTGTCTTTGACTTGGTTTGGGTTTGAAATTCGAACTCTATAGCTTGTATTAATTATGTAGTTTGGTTATTCTTTGACTTCTTCGACCAGATCAATTTGAGATATAAAAACTGCTCTGACTTGAGTTTGTTGAGCTTGTACTTATTCGAGATGTTGTATGGTTGATCGACTTTAGTTTCAATGTGTATGCCCACATTTTCTGTTGCATTTTTTGTCACTTGCTAGTTACCTTCCTTGCTGATAGCATTCGATTGATTTCACTGTCTACTTAAGTAAAAATGCCTCATGACCTTGCTCATTGATCTGGTTGACTTGAATACATATATATATGTGTGTTATTTTGCTGTGTAGTTCGATGCACTTATGTAGTCTATCTTTCAACTGAGTTTCTTTGAATCATGTCCTTAAGCATATGTATACTTGCTGTCACTTGATCATTTCATGTTGTATTGAAGTTTGAACTCATGTCTGGTTTGCATTGGGTTGATGTGCACGGACGCAATGTATTTCCTTTTGTCTTCATGTTGCAGCGTCTTCATGTTACATTATATAGTCTTCATTTACGGTTAAGTTGTATGCATGTTGTCCACCATATATGTGCACATTTTACCTGTTGAGGCTTTGTTCATTCTTGTATGGTATACAAGTCTGGTCCTCGCCATTTCATTCAACTGCACAATTCACTTTGTTTGAGTCTACACTTACATTTGTGCTTTTACTTGAAGTTTACATGTAAGTATTACTTCGAGTTTGAAATGCTTGTAGGCTTGGAGTCTTTGTACATTTTAGTCTTCATGTTACATGATTGTTGAGCTGGTCTCTTTCACTGGTGTAGTTTGAGTTGTTGAGTATTTTTCACTTGCGTGGTTGGACAATCATGTATGGTTGCAGTTTTAGTTTGACATTGACTCTAGTTGTTTGTTGCATCTGAAGCTGGATTTACTTGTGTACTTCATGGTGCATTCATTATTGGACTGGTCAGGTGCATTGTTTTCATGACACCGATCTGGTTGCATTTTTCTTTACGCGTCGAGTCATTTGTACTTGATAGTTTTATATTGCACCTGAGTTGAATCTAGTTTATAGCTCGGGTTAGACCTTGTGCTCATATTGGGACTTTATTTGTATCGCACTTAAGTTGAATCAAGCCTCGGCTCGGATTTGACCTTGTGCTCACTTATCCCTGTAGTTTTATCAAGTGTATATCGGTGTGCACGGCCTTATGGAATGTAGAGTGATACATTATGCATGTTATAAGTTATTCCTAAAGATGAATTCAAAAATAAATGATGATGAACAACCCAAATAACTGTGGAAAATAATATTTTCAAAATATACACTTTATTTTTCGCTGCAAAAAATTTCCTTTTCAATTTTATTGCGTTAGTGTTTATTTTGTAGATTGCTCAGATGCTGGATTCAATCTGGAATAGAGTTGATGATCAAATACGAGTGAATGTGTGAAATGTAGTGAAGTGCAAATGTATGTATAGTGAAAAATGTGATGTGATTGAAATTTGTACTATTCAAAATTGTAATAAAATATTTGTTTGAGTAAAATATCCGTTTGAATTTAAATTTTGGGTTGTTTATTTTATTCAGCAAATATTTATTTAAATATATGAAAAATATGCAAAAATAAAATAGTATATTAGCAAATACATTTAAATGAATATATATATATATATATATGTTTATTATCATCAAATAAAAATCATATACTCCCATATTCAACAATCTCCCCCTTTTGACGATAACAAACATATATTTAAGATTTTGAATTTAGTAAATGTATTTGATCATTCAATTTTCTCCCTCTATTTGAATGCTCTTTGTATTTGATCATTTAATTTGCTCCCCCTATTTGAATGCTCCCTCTCTACACCAAACTCTCCTTCATATATGCATGTAAATAAATAAAAATATGCAAAAGAGCCTAGATGTAAGTAGGAAATACAAAATAAAATACTTGACCTTTATTTGCTAAAATCTTAACATTGCTCTCCCCCTTTTGTTATCAGCAAAACAGTAACAGTGTTTGAAATATAGAGATAAAGTAATAGACATTAATACTATATTAATACTCAATCAAGTATAAATATTAAATTTTAATAAAAAAAATCAAACAAAAATCGTAAATACTCTGTTAGGCGCATACTCCACTTTAGAATGTTTAGGGATGATATCATCGTATAAAACCATATAGTTGTGTCTATTTGTAATATATTTATATCAGGAATTTGAATATCTACTAACCATGCATAACCGTTAGGACTGTTAAAAGAGATTAGTAGTTTCTTAAAAAAAATTTAAAAAAATAATTTCAAGCTTCTGCTAACCATGCATAACCGTAAGGAATTTTAAATGGGATTAGAATCAACTTGTCTATTTAATCAATCAATTTTGATATGTGTTCCATACATACGTAACCGAGAAGACTTTTAAATGAGCATGAAAGCACATAATCAATAATACTAAGTAATTCACCCATGCATAACCGTGAGGAATTTTAAATGAGTGTCAATACTTTGGGTGTTTTTATTTCTTAAAAAATATAATAAAATGAAAAACGAATGATTTCCTTCTTAAAATACCACATATTGATAAATTATATTGAATTTTGATGAGTGATGGTCGTTAGAAATATGATAGAAATAGAGATGGTCATGGAATTTCTACACATCAATTTTTTTATTACTCTTGTTCAAATTTCTAAAGAAATTTACTAAATATACTATCTCAAGTTATAACATATAATCAATATCAACACTCATCACTTTTTCAATCACTATTTATCTTTTCGATAATCAGTAGGGATCAGATTGGTTAATGTAATCATTTAAGATCAAATTCAAAAATAATTATCAGATTTTCTAAAAATGACTAATCTGAAACAAGATCAACAAAATAATTTTCTAGAAGGGGTTTTATAAAAGAAAAATGTTTGCTAATTGAAAATTATTTGAAATGAAAAATATGCAGATATTTTCATTAAAAATGATGCAACTACTAAATCTCTCAACATAAATCACGTTCCACTAGTAATTTTTCTATCAACTAGATTATCAGTGTTATCTGCTTCTGAACTTCTCTTAGACTCAAGATTATCATTAGATTGATGTCATAGACCAGATCATGAAGTGTTCAACTAAATATCTTAAAATCATTTTTAACAGCTTTTAATGAAATTAAATTAAAGCCATGCAAATAAACAAACAGTGACCATAGTGCCAAATCCAAAAACAAATATATCCACGTGTATCATGAGTAATCATCAACACCATCATTAATTCAAACAAAACTATATGAATTAGTTCACGAACGAAACGACGATTGGTTAACATTTTTGCATAAATCAAAAGAAAAAAAGAACATGTCAAATAAGCACATATCAAATGAGTCAGAATCAAAATCAACATTTATTTTATTATCACATAACTGGCTGGTTAGATTACGGTGTAGATTTTCACATTATATATATCTCGTTCAAAATAAATATATCATTACCTCTTTTATCTTTACGATAATTTTTCGTTGTTGTCCATTGTGATTCTGTCACCTTTGTACTAGGCTAACGAATATTGATTTGTTGCCCGTTGTGCGTCTGGAACAGCCAAAATCCAGATACCACTGTTTTTGTTCCTTAGCCTGCCACCACACTTACACGATAAAAGATATTTGTGACCTATTTGTTTTTATAGCTCCACGGTTGTTAGTGGCAAATGATTTTGAAAAATATGTTTGTGGAGACCCAAAACTATTTAAATTTGTTTCTTTTGGCACCCAGATTTGTTTGACTTTAAGGTATTTTATATTCGTGCCTTTTGGAATCCCAATTGGAATGGTTTTCACGTGTTTGGATTTATACTAGAAAATATTATGATTATCTCCAATTTTTCCATAAATCGTGCACTTTGAATTGACTTGATTAATTTCATTTCTAACATGTTCGGAATGAGTATACCCAAGTCCATGTCTAACTATATTAACAGTTTGTATCCCTAATAGCATATTTAACGATCTTTCACTTTTTGAAAAATTTCCTAAAGTCGTAGACAGCTGTTGGACTTGTGTTTTGGGAGATCCATTTTCGTTTAATAATTGTGTGCACTTTTTAATTGAATTCTCTCTCCTCGTATTTTCACTTTCTTTCAAAACCAGAATTTCATTTTCAAGTGATTTAATTTTAATTTCTAATTTTTTAATCTCTTCTTCACACGATGGACACTTATCACACTTAGGGCTTTTGGTTTGATAGTTTTTAACTAATTCATCAAGATGTTTATTTAAATCTATCAAAGTATCTCTTTATGATTCAATTTAGTGTATTTCTTCCTAATTCTTTCGAAACAGCCATTTACTTCGTGAAAATATATAAGTAGTTCGAATGAGTAAGTTTTGATATCTCACTTGGTTCATCATCATCACTGTCAGTTATATCACCTCGAAGACATAGATCTGCTTTTTCGCTCTCACTATCAATGCTTTTATCATCTTTATCCATTTCATCCCAAGTGGTGGAAATCTTATCTTTTTTATTTCTTTCCATGACTGAATCGATTCTATGGACAATTGGGCTTGATGTGGCCAGTTTTATTGCACTTATGACAGAAGATTTTCTACTCTTCTGAGTTGTCTAGTGCTTTGGCTATTCTGCTTTTCAATCATCGATTTAGAGATGGATTTCCATATTTGTGATTCCGCCTTTTGAATTTCTTTATTACCAGCTCAGCTTCTCCACCATCATCATCATCACTTTCTGTTGTTCCTTTGAGAGCTATCGATTTCTTTCAAGTATCACCTCCTTCACGTTCTTCCTTGAATTTCATTTCGAACTCGTAATTGGTGAGATTTCTGATGAATTCTTCAACTTTGATTTGTTTCAAGTCCTTTGATTCCTGAATGGCTGTAACTTTCACTTCAAAACTTCATGGAAGGACTTTGAGGATTTTTCGGACTATTTCTAATTCTGTGTATGATTTTCTAAGAGCTTTTGATTTGTATACGATATTGGAAAGTCATTCATACAACTCTTTGAAATTTTCTTCATTGGCAATTGTGAAATTCTCGTATTCGCTACTTAGTATGGCAAGGAGAGATTCTTTGACTTGAGATATTCCTTTGTGAGTCACTTCGAGTATGTGCCATATTTCCTACGCAGTTAGACAATGTGAGGCACAATTAAATACAACTTGATCCAATGAACAAATAATAGAATTCATAGCTTTAGCATTAGCGTTCTGTAATCTATCTTCTAGATCTATCCATTGATCCATCGGTTTATATATTTCCTGATTATCTATAACAAAAGTTGGTGTTCTATAACCTGTCTCAACAATATTCCAAGCATAAATGGTTATTAGAAAAAATTTCGATCTATTTTTCCAGTAAGCATATTCACTATTGAACATTGGTGGTCCAACTATAGACTGACCCTTAGCAAAAGAATTATTAAAAGAAACCATTTTAAAAATTCAAATTATTAAAACAAAATTTTGTTACTGAAAAATCAAAATTTTAAAACAAAAATTGTCTTTTGTTCCTAGCTCCGATTCCACTTGTAGGATCAATTTCACCTTAGCGGGTGGTGAATAGGGTGATACTAATAATTATAAAAAAATTAATACGGAAGTATATAATATAATTGCAACATAGATATAGCAGAATAATAGCAGCACGGATAATAGCAGAATAATAAAAGCAAAAAATAGAAAACAGATTTACCCGGCTTCGACAAAACCTGCCTATGTGCCGCCTCCAAGGTTTCTACTAGAAATTAAGTAGTCAAGTACTTACACACATATACTCGTAACCGCCAATATCGACTAACCTAACTCTATGCTCAAAACCCTATCACAACTCAGCCACTGAGTTGTGAATTCTCGAACTACACCACCGTAGTTCGTCCCCTAGTCACACGACTAGACTTTACAATAGTTTAAAAAGAGAAATAAAAAATCTAAAAACAATTTAAAAACAAAACCCTAATTTTAAAAATAAAGCCCAATCGTTATTCATAATAATCGGCCCACAAAAAATAAGTGATAAAATAGTATTTCCCTTTTTCTTAGTTTATTTCTTTGGCCTGAGTTCATGCTTTCGTTCTGTACTTTGTTCCTCTTTCAAAAAGTTTAGGGCCTTGCTAAATTGAGGCGCCACTTGATATCATCCGATTGTAGTGATGAATTTTTTAATTGGCTTGCTAATCATTGCTTGCGGTTGCTCCAATTTGTTGAGCACGTGTGCTTGGTTTAAAATTGGTACGTTTTGTCCCTTTTTCGATTTATATTATACTCGACTTTTATTGGAGTTGAATGATTATTCCTCTCTATTGTTGCTTGTACTCGAATTGAGATTATTTCCAATGATGTTAACGGGTTTTATATGATTGAAAACTCTAAATTTTCAATCTAATGTAATACTTGAATTCGTCTGATATTTTTATGCTGGCCACTCGATTATTCTTGAATGGTTGTGATTTCTTTAGACTAGTTCAATTTCGTATAATTTGTTACTTGATTCTCATGACTTTGATTTTGAACTGTTCGATTCCTTACCACTACGGCTATGAATTATTTGGCAATTTGATTATGTTGACTTGTTCGACTTGCACCTTGCTGTTCCATGGCTTGATAAATTCAGATTGAACTCAGCCCTGACTTTGGTTGTGACGACCCGCCCTTCATTCCATAGAAAAACGCATCATCATTAAGAAAGAAGTAGGTAGAATAGAGAATAGATAGAAAAGAAAGAACTAAACAATATCAAAATCTCAAAGCGGAATGAATAAAATATATTACATCACATAAGTATTACATAATAGACATCAGTTATCATAGTTACACAGCTTTATACATCATATTTTAGACAGTCGTGAAGACCTGTCTATCATACAACTCAAAACATCAAAAAAAAAAAACGCTAGCACAACGGAATCATAATATCTATATACGCTGAAGCCTCCTGCTCCAAGTCTCCTCCATAATTCGTCAAAGCTGACCTGAATCCCATGGCTACTCATAAAAATTTGAGTACCCAAGAGTTTAAGAAAAACAGAAAATAAACTCTGGGTCAGACATGGATCTGGTGTGAGTAAACGGGTTAACGTTGTTTAACTTTGAAAATGATTTGAAAACAAAGGTATCTCGTAAGACTTCCCGCTTATAAATATGGATAAGTTTTTACCTTACGATAACCAAAACATTTGATAGAAAATCCAATCCATTGATATAATAATAGTGTCCAGGGTTTTCAAGTAAAATAGAAAATACCTGGAATGCTTGCATCTCACGTTCCAACATAGTTGGAAACAATCAAAACATATGGCACTTATTGGAGAATGGATTCCATACGATGGCAGGGTTATTGGGTACCGCCCGTCACAGTACTTGGTCTAGATTAGAGTATCGAGGATCCACCCTGATCCCCTACAACACAAGACCGGAACTACCCCTTGCTGGATAATTCCGAATAAGACAACCCCGCAGTTGGTGTAACCAACCACTCACTAAGCTGGAAAAGGGACCTCCAGACAGGGGAAAATCTCATCCTATTTGGGTGCTACCCACTTAGCCTTGCTGCACCTCCTCTGTTTTAGCCATTCCCAGTTGATGAGGCTTGAGGCTACAATTACCTTTTTAGAACACATATCTTGGAATGCTCACCGTCCTCCAATGACGATGGTCTGAAAGCATTCATCCATACAACTCCGTTCCGCATTCGAACGAAACCAAAGGCGCTATCTCAGTTACACTCATTTTGGAACCACCCTTAAAGTTAACAAGAAATAACCCTTGCACTTTGAATTTTCATCTTGATCTTCACTTGAGATTTCACGACCTATCATTTAATTTGGATCGATGTGGTTTTCAGATATCTAATTTGGAATCCGATCCCAGTCTCATCGAAATCCAAACGCCGCCTTAAAGCCCAAGTTGTTTAAGTTTAAACATTTCAATTTATGTTCAAGAATTTACACAGCAATTCATCATAGATAGATAATCCATATTATCACAGTTCAACCACAGCATCTCATATCATAGTACATCACATATCAGACATATCAAACAATTTAAGGCATTCAACATAATTCAGTCAACCATAAGCAAGATTAATTAGTCGTACAATTCATAATTAATTTAATTTAATCACCTAGTAAAATAAATTAATTACTTTTAAATCTTTCTTACTTTACATTAATTAATTAAACCCACTATTATTACTTTAATTAGTTAATGAAACTAATTAATCGTCCTTTAACCTTTCACATAATTTACCCTTAATTGCTCACATTAATTAATTATACTATAATTAATTACATTAATTAATGATCTTTAATTAATTAATTATCCTATAATTACTTCCATTAATTAATTAAACTTTAAGTAATTACATTAAGTAATTAACTATCCTATAATTAATTACATTCGGTAATTATCCTTTAATTACTTTCATTGAGTAATTATCCTTAATTATTTACATTAAGTAATTATCCTTTATTTACTACTTAATGATCCTTTAATAAATCAAGACCTTAATTAATTACATATAAACCCCTTTATCTTACTTAATTACCATTTAGATCTTATTAACTTAAAAGCTTGAAATTAATTTATTACATAAAATCATTTGAGATCTCTTTATTAATTAAAGTTTGATTTACTTACCTTAATCGCTTATCAATTACAACATTATATTTTTGAAAACAATTAGAGATTTAATAAGATAATTAACCCAATATTTAATACACCAAAACAATTTTTTTTGGGCAAGGCCAGCCGGTTTTATAGCGGACGGTCCACTTTTATTACGAACGTAATAAATTTGAAGTACAGGAGTAAGGTAAAAATGCCTTAACTACTAAGAAAAGGAAAAATAAAGCACAGGAGTGTGACAGAATGCCACAGCTACAATAAAGTATGCCTAGACTAGGTCTCCTCAAAAGAGGGAGAAGCACCATCATCCACAATCACCTGGGCAGATACCAAGGGGGCATTCCCAAAAAGGCTAGCAAAGGGACGAAAAAGGATAGCAATACAAGGATCATAAACACCAACTGCAGAATAGTATATAAAGGAACGATCTCAGGTTGTATCAGCTATATAGCAGAATTCGACTCCGCATACGGACCGACCATATCGAGAACCAAGGAGTCACCAGAAGGCCGATAATAAAGACATCATAGGTCCAATTGATCATCAGAAACAAATCTAAAATAGCAGTCACCCAAGGGGTTAAATCTCATATTAGATATGCGATCAACCCAACATCTCTCGGACTCATCCCAAACAACTGGCGAATGAGGCAGAAAAGGATCCAGAACAACGGAAGGAGCCGATGAAACAACAAAAGGGACCACAGAAGCAGCAGGGGAAGCAGGCTGAGCATCAGAACAAGGAGGCGGATCTGGGACAGACGAAGAACCACATGAGCATCAGAACATGGAGGCAGATCCGGGAGAGAGGAAGAAACCTTAGGAACCCATTTCCTGAGCGGAGGCCGGGAAAGAGGGATCTTAGGAGCAGCCGCGGAAACAACAGAATGCGTGCAGGCGATAGCCAGATGGCCAAAAGAGTGACAGGAGGAACAAATATCTGGAACCCAACCGTAACGAACACGGACTTCCACTATATGTCCAACAGCTAGCTGGACAGGAATAGTGGAAGGGAGAGGCTTAGTAGGGGAAATCTCAATCAGAGCCTTTGCGAACATTAATTTTTCACGCGCAACAATGTTAGTGTCAAAACATTTCAGCTTACCAACATTACAAGTCAGCCAATTTAAACCAAGTAAAGGTTGCAGAGCAGAGGGAATATGAGAAAAGTAAACCCAAACAGGGATAGAAAGAACTTGCTCACGAGCACTAGCAACAGTTGGGGACCAAGGAGTAATAATAAAAGATTTCCCACCAAAGAAAGAAGGCTCAGCCTCAAGAACACCAAAACAATTTTAAAAACATTTAACTTTAAAATTTAAATATTTGAAACTTCACTTGGAAACTTGTTAAAACTTTACTTTGGAATCTTTCATTTCTTTGAAAACTTAATCATTTTAATAACTTTAAAAACTTGTTAATGCTTTTACTTTACCTTCTAAAATCTGGTTAATATATTTACAAAATACTTGGGCCTAGAAATACAAAATTCCAAGCCAACATCAATTCACTCGCTCAACTCTCCACTCTCGAGAAAACCCGAGCACGACTTCGAGCCACTACCCAACTTCCCTGATGCCCCTGATAAATCCAGCAACCACCTAACACGAACGTGCACATGTGCATGTTGCACGCCGACCCGACCGCCATTTTCCAATGCTGCGACCACCCTCAAGTCGCCTATGACCTCGTTGAAGATTCTGACCACCCAGTCGGACAATCTCGCCTAAGAATCAAAATCTAGCTATGCTATCACCTCTAGGAACCCAGACTATCGACGTAATCATCCCGCATCGCCAATCCTGATCACCAAAGTTCATGCCGCCGCATCCAAAGCTACGTCACAACACGACGCTCCGATCCTCCCTGTCTGATCACCTCCGCTGCAACCTCGATGTCGCACGAGCCCTTAGAACAATGTTGACCCAAACTGGCCGATAACCCTAATTCGACGTCGTCCGGCCACCACAGCCACTAATAAATCGCCTCACCATTTTTCCTCCGATCCCCAACCTTCGCACTACCTCCAGCACCAACACGTCCAACAATACCTCGCCAATCGTCGAAAATCGACAGAAAACCCATTTCCGACCAAATCGAAATATCTCAACAATTACACACTTAAAAATCATGAAATGATTATCAAAAATCATTATTTTGCAATACGAATTTGGTTGTATAATCAAAATTTGAAATTAAGATGATTGATTTTTGACTTATGTTAGATTATCATTGTTGTTTCTTATTTTTGAAATATTTATTAAGAATTTCCTCTTGAAACAATTTTTTTAAAAAGAAATTACATTGTTACCATATTCTTCTTTTCAGAAATCAAAGCTTAAATTCGTTTAGATAGGAAGATATGAATTAATTTGAGAATTTCTTGAGTCTGTTTACAACAGTCTTGTATATATACATATACACAGACATGCACACCAATATATAGGGTTGCTCAAACTTTATTCCAGTTAAAAACATTCATGCGCATCATAATTACAACAACACTTTATGAATCTAGCACATGCATCAAAGAATAAATGTATATTTAGTTTTTTTAAAAGTATTTACTCATTGGTTAGAAAACAGAGAAACAGGCTTCTAAGCTTTGATCTGGAAATGTTTTGATTTGAATCTTGCTTGATGTATATAAAATTGATCTTTAATCTTCAATGTTTGCTTGATCAGGTTGAAACAGTAGAAGCTATTTGTTTTTAGTTTTTGGATTTCCTTCTTGTTTTAGTTTTAAGTTTAGAAAATGAATGAAAGAAATAGATAAGATTGAGAAGTGAAGAAATGAAGCCTAGTTTCCTCTAAAATACATTATTTATACTTCAGTTTTAAAGAAAAAGAAGCATGCCACTTGTAATTACAAATTATACTAAGCTTACACATGTTAATGCATGTTTTTATTATCTTACAAATGTCAATGCATGTATTTAAAATATTTTCTTATGTTTTTATTATTATATATGTTTTATATTTTAAAAATTTTTGTTTTATGTTTCTTTTTTTGTATTTATACTATATATACAAACTTAGTTCATGTGTAGTTTAAAAGAAAGAATATTAATCCTTTTATTAAATCTTATTTAAATCTTAAACTCAAGTTATTATACTTTTAAACAAATGAATATTTATCTCAAGTGTTTTTAAAAATACACAATTAAATAACCTTTGAATTTTTTTATATTAAATTCAAACCAAAACTCCTATTCACAATGTATATATATACATTACAATTAAGAAACATTTTTTTATTTTTGAAAAGATAAATTTTGCGTAATTAAATATTTAGACTATTAAATCAATTTGTCAAAATTCTGGATCATCACATTCCTCCCTCCTTAAAAGAATCTCTTCCCCGAAATTTAAAAGCAAAGATAATTTAATAATCCAACAAAGGTTTTATTTTCTACAACAAAGCATACATATCATCCCTATACTAACAACCATAATAACCAATTCATTCACACAACAAACCTAACTATTCTGACACAATTCAGGATAGGCCTTCGTAATACTATCTAGAGTTTCCCAGGTACAATCCCTGGGATCCTCACTCCACTAAATCTTAACTAGCTTCACCACTTTGCTCTTGAGCTCCATCTCACCTTGATCTACAATCTGCACAAGATGTCTGATCACAGTTAAATCTAGCTCTACTTCCAAATCCTCCTGAACCGCTGGTTCTACAACCAGTGATGGATCATGCACGATCTTCCTCAAATAAGATACGTAAAATACATTATGAATCCCAACCATGCAATCTGGCAATTCAATTATGTAGGCCAAAGTACCGATCCTTTCGAGAACATGGAAAGGCCCAATAAACCTCGAAGATAGCTTCCCAGTCTTACCAAATCTTATTGCTCCTTTGATCGGAGAAACCTTAAAAAAACCAAATCTCCAACTTCTAATTCCAAATTCCTTCGTCTCTTATCTGCATAACTCCTTTGATGATCCTAGGCTACCTTCATCCTTTTCTTGATCATCTCAACTTTCGCAGATGCCTCTCGAATCAAATCTGGACCAGGAATAAGACAATCTCCAGATTCTACCCAACAATATGGTCTTCCCAAGATCCACTGAAATACAGAACACAAGCTCTACTCCTCAAGCATCAGTATAAACTTCGAACTTACTTCTCCCATCCAGAATAACCAGAACAAATGCACTCATCAACCTCGCTTTCAGATCCTGAAAAGCTTCTTCACACTTAGGAGTCCATTTGAACTTCGCTCCCTTCCTAGTCAGTTGGTCCAATGAGAAGAAATCTTAGAGTAATCCCAGATGAACTTCCTCTAATAACCTGCTAATCTAGGAAAACTGCGAACTTCTGTAGGAGTCTGCGGTTGCTTCCACTCTTGAACAGTTGCTACCTTGACCGGACCCATAGAGATACCTTCTCCAGATACGATATGTCCCAAAAATCATACTTCCGACGTCTTGAAATGACACTTCGAGAACTTAGCTTTCAGGACATATCTCCTCAAAGTTTCCAACACTATCTCCAAATGATGCTTATGCTCTTACTCTGATTTGGAGTAGATGAGAATGTCGTCGATGAACACGAACACAAACTTATTCAGCACATCCGGAAAGACATGGTTCATCAGATCCACAAAATAAGCTGGAGCGTCGGTTAACCCAAAAGACATAACCAGCCGCTCACAGAAACAGTTAGGCCCTCTGAATGCAATCAAGGGTATATAGTCTTCGGCTACCCATAGCTGGTGAAAATCCAAAACTGGATCTAGCTGAGAAAAACACAGAAGCACCATGAAGTTGATCAAAAAGATCATCAATTCGAGGCAAGGGATACTTATTCCTAATGGTCACCTTATCCAACTCCCGATAGTCTACACAAAACCTTAGTGACCCATCCGACTTGGTCACAAATACCGCAGAAGAACCCTAACTAGAAAAATTAGGTCCGATCAATCCTTTCACTAAGAAATCCTGAGTCTGTTTCACTAATTCCTCTCTCGCTCTAGGAGCCATCCTTCTACTAGGTTGAATCACCGGTATCGCTCCAGGAACTAAGTCGATACGGAACTCGATCTCACGATGCGGGGGCAAACCTTTGACTTCCTCGAAGACATCCGAAAATTCTCTGACAACTTCGATAGATCCTACTTCTTCTTGAGATGCCTCGATCCCATGCAAAAGATTATTCAGGTGAACTCTTGAACTATCGCAAGTCACTCTTGTAATCCTTCCCTGTTCAATTTCCAAAGATACTGTTCTCTCTTCACAAATCAGAACAGCTTTATGCTTGCCTAACCAATCCATTCCCAAATAAGGTCAAATCCTTTAAAAATCCAATTCATAAAGTCACAAAAGAGACTATGGGATAGATAAGAAATTCTTAAACCCTTACATATCAAATCTAGCTTGGTTACTCCTCCTATGGGATTAGATACAAAAATAGGGCGGTCCACAATACTGAGGGTAAGATGAAATGCTCTTCCGATTCTAAAGAAATAAAACTAAGGGAAGCACCAGAATCAAACAAACTCTAACATAAATGCCATCTAAAAGCAAAGTGCCTTCAAGAACGCCTTTGCCTTTCCTATTAGAAGAAGCTGACGGTCCACCTTCAATAGTAACACTTTGTTCTGCTGAGCTTTCTGAAGAAGTGGGCAAGCTTACACCATATGCCCGGGCTGTTGACAATTGAAACACAAGGACCTCTGAACCATCGAAGAAATGAGTCCACTCCGCTACTTCTGAGCTCCACCTCTAGGACACCGCTTAGCAAGATGACCTTCCTGCTGGCACATATAACACTTTCGAACTGCATTTTTGCCTCCAAATTTCCTTTTTACCCTGCTTCTTTCAATTCGGATTGAGTTTCCTTTTTATTCTGGCTGGAAGAATTTCCACTTTGTGCTACTACAGATGCCAAAGGTTTCTTATCCATAAGCTCCTCGTACCTCAAGGCCATATCTACCAATTTCACAAATGAGTCTTTGAGATGGGCAGTCATCTTCTCATGAAACTCGGGTCTCATACCAAGCACAAACATCTTGTTCTTCTTAAGGGGAGTGTCAACAAGACCAGGTCTGTAGCGAGACAACTCATTGAACTTAGTCTCATATTCCAATGCAGACAAACTTCCTTGCTTAAGATCTAGAAAATTTCTATACAACCTAGTCTTCCCTGTGGTAGGTATAAACTGCTCTTCGAATACTTCCTTAAACTTGCTCCAGGAGAAAAAATCTTCAAGAACATCCATGGTAACTGCGTCCCACCATGCAGCCACTCCTTCCTGAAGTCGCCAAGATGCTATCACCCGCTTCTGCTCATCCGACAGATCTAAACTCTTGAAAATCCACTCGCACGAGCGCAACCAAGCTTGCACTTCAATGATGGACTCTGTATCTTTAAAAGAATTTCCTCCGAGATTGGTGAAATCCTTACACAATGTCACAAAGCCTACTCGAGGTGGTATTGGGTTTACAGCCTCGGAAAATACTCTTCCTCCTTTAACATTCGGGTCTCTTCCATTTGTGTTAGTCGTGCTACTCACATCTCTGCCCCTTCTATCTCCAGAACTCATGTTGTCCAGCCTAACTCATGTTGGGCCCCCTCCCCGAACATGTAACCCAATAAATTAGGTAGGTATATATATAGATATATAAAAAAAATTACAAGTACACTCTCTCAAGATAGATATTACTCCCAAGCTAAGCTATTATCTCAACCTAGAGCTCTGATACCAGCTGTGATGACCCGCCTTTCATTTCACAGAAAGATGCATCATCATTGAGAAAGAAGTAGGTAGAAAAGAGAATAGATAGAAAAGAAAAAAATAAACGATATCAGAATCTCATAGCGGAACGAATAAAATATATTACATCACATAAGTCTTACATAATAGACATCAGATATCAGAGTTACACAACTTTATACATCACATCTTAGACAGTCGTGAAGACCTGTCAATCATACAACTCAAAACATCAAACAAAACACTAGCACAGCGGAACCACAATATCTATATATGCCGAAGCCTCCTGCTCCAAGTCTCCTCCATAATTCGTCAAAGCTAACCCGAATCCCTTAACTGCTCATAAAATTTTGAGTAGCCAAGAGTTTAAGAAAAATTGAAAATAAACTCTGGGTCAGACATGGGTCCGATGTGAGTAAACGGGTTAAAGTTGTTTAACTTTGAAAATCATTTCAAAACAAAGTTATCTCGTAAGACTTCTCGCTCATAAATACGGATAAGTTTTTACGTTACGATAACCAAAACATTTGATGGGAAATCCAGTGATATTATAATATTGTATAGGTTTTCAAGTAAAATAGAAAATAGCTAGAATGCTTACATCTCATGTACAAACATAGTTGGGTACAATCAAAACGTATGGCACTTATTGGAGATTGGATTCCATACAATGGAAGGGCTACTGGGGTACCGCCCGTCATAGTACCTGGTCTAGATCAGAATACCGAGGATCCACCCTGATCCCCTACAACATAGACCGGAACTACCACTTATTGGATAATTTCGAATAAGACAACCCCGCAGTTGGCACGACCAACCGCTCACTAAGCCAAAAAAAGGGACCTCTAGACAGGGGAAAATCTTATCCTACTTGGGTGCTACCCACTTAGCCTTGCTGCACCTCCCCTGTTTTATCCATTTTTGGTTGATGAGGCTTGAGGCTACGATTACCTTTTTAGAACACATATCTTGGAATGCTCACCGTCCTCCAATGATGATAGTCTAAAAGCATTCATCCATACAAGTCTGTTCCGAGTTCGAACGAAACCGTAGGCACTATCTCCATTACACTCATTTTGGAACCACCTTCAGAGTTAACGACAAATAGCCCTTGCACTTTGAATCTTCATATTGATCTTCACTTGAGATTTCACGACCTATCATTTAATTTGGATCGATGTGGTTTTTGGATATTTAATTCGGAATCCGACCTCGGTCTCAACGAAATCCAAACTCCATCTTAAAGTCCAAGTTGTTTGAGTTTAAACAATTCAATTTATATTCAGAATTTACATAGCAATTCATCATAGATAGATAATCCATATTATCACAGTTCAAACACAACATCTCATATCACAGAACATCACATTTCAGAGATATCAAACAATTTAAGGCATTCAACATAATTCAATCATCCATAAGCAAGATTAATTAGTTGTATAGTTCCCAATTAATTTAATTTAATCACCAAGTAAATTAAATTAATTACTTTAATTACTTTAAAATCCAACTTACTTTATATTAATTAATTACAACCTACTATTATTACTCTAATTAATTAATGAAACTAATTAATCATCCTTTAACCATTCACATTAATTAATTTACCCTTAATTACTCACATTAATTAATTATACCATAATTAATTACATTAATTAATGATCCTTAATTAATTAAATATCCTATAATTACTTTCATCAATTAATTAACATTTCATTAATTACATTAAGTAATTACATATCCTATAATTAATTACATTCAGTAATTATCCTTTAATTACTTTCATTAAGTAATTATCCTTGATTACTTAGTAACTGTCCTTCATTTACTAACTAATGATCCTTTATAATCAAGACCTTAATTAATTAAAGATAAACCCCTTTATCTTACTTAATTACCATTTTTATCTTATTAATTTAAATGCTCGAAATTAATTTATTATACAAAATCATTTGAGATCTCTTTATTAATTAAAGTTTGATTTACTTACCTTAATCACTTCTCAATTACAACATTATATTTTTGAAAACAATTAGAGATTTAATAAGATAATTAACCCAATATTTAATAAACCAATTTTTTTTTTAAACATTTAACTTTAAAATTTAAATCTTTGAAACTTCACTTGGAAACTTGTTAAAACTTTAGTTTGGAATCTTTCATTTCTTTGGAAACTTAATCATTATAATAATTTTAAAAACTTGTTAATGCTTTTACTTTACGTTTCAAAATTTGGTTAATATACTTACAAAATACTCGGGCCTAGAAATTCAAAATCCCGAGCCAACATCAATTCACTCGCGCTCAACTCCCCACTCGCGAGAAAACCCGAGCACAACTTCGAGCCACAACCCAACTTCCCCGATGCCCCTGATCAATCCAACAACCACCTGACTAGAACGTGCACATGTGCACGTTGCACACCGACCCGATCACCTCCGGTCAACGCCGCGGCCACCCTCAAGTCACCTGCGACCTCGCTGAAGATTCTGACCACCCAGCCAGACAATCTCGCCGGAGAATCAAAATCTAACTACGCTATCACCTCCAGGAACCCGAACCATCAATGAAATCATCCTGCATCGCCAATCCTGATCACTAGAGTTCACGCCGCCGCATCCAAAGCTGCATCACAACATGACGCTCTGATCCCCCTGTCTCATCGCCTCCGGTGCACCCTCGACGCCGCACGAGCCCTTAGAACAACGTCGACCCAAACTGGCCGATAACCCTAATTCGACGTCGCCCGGCCACCACAGCCAATAAATCCCCTCACTAGTTTTCCTTTTATCCCCAACCTTCACACTACCTCCAGCACCAAGCACGTCCAACAATACCTCGTCGATCGTCGAAAATCGACAGCAAACCCATTTCTGACCAACTCGAAATATCTCAACAATTACACACATAAAAATCATGAAATGATTATCAAAAATCATTATTTTGCAATACGAATCTGGTTTTATAATCAAAATTTGAAATTAAGATGATTGATTTTGGACTTATGTTAGATTATCGCTGTTATTTCTTATTTTTGAAATATTATTAAGAATTTCCTCTTGAAATTATTTTTAAAAAAGAAATTACATTATTACCATCGTTTTCTTTTTAGAAATCAAAGCTTGAATTCATTTTGATAGGAAGATATGAATTAATTTGAGAGTTTCTTGAGTCTGTTTACAACAGTGACTTATATATATACATATACACAGGCATGCACACCAATATACAAGGTAGTTCAAACTTTATTCCAGTTAAAAACTTTCATGCACATAATAATTACAACATTACTTTATGAATCTAGCACATGCATCAAATAATAAACATATATTTAGTTTTTTAAAAAGTGTTTACTCACTGGTTAGAAAACAGAGAAGCAAGCTTCTAAGCTTTGATCTAGAAATGTTTTGAGTTGAATCTTGCTTGATGTATATTGAGTTGATCTTTAATCCTCAATGTTTGCTTGATCAGGTTGAAACAGTAGAAGCTATTTGTTTTTAGTTTTTTGATTTCCTTTTTGTTTTAGTTTTCAGTTTAGAAAATGAATGAAAAAAATAGAGAAGATTGAGAAGTGAAGAAATGTAGCCTGATTTCCTCTAAACTACATTATTTATAATTCAAAATTTTAAAGAAAAAGAAGTATGCCACTTGTAATTACAAATTATACTAAGCTTACACATGTTAATTCTTGTTTTTACTATATTATAAATTTCAATGCATGTATTTAAAATATTTTCTTATGTTTTTATTATTATATACGTTTTATGTTTTATAAATTATTTTTTATGTTTCTTTTTTTTATATTTATACTATATATACAAACTTAGTTCATGTGTAATTTAAAAGAATGAATAATAGTCCTTTTATTAAATCTTATTTAAATCTTAAACTCAAGTTATTACACTTTTAAATAAATGAATATTTATCTTAAGTGTTTTTGAAAATGCACCATTCAACTTTAAACAACCTTTGAATTTTTTTATATTAAATTCAAACCAAAACTCCTATTCACAATGTGTGTATATATACACATTATAATTAGGAAAAAAAATTTATTTTTGAAAAGATAAATTTTGCCTAATTGAATATTTAGATTATTAAATCAATATTGCCAAAATTCTTGGTCATCACATTGGTAATGGTTGGCTTCAGCCATTCGAAACGATTTCTGGACTGTGTGATATTTGAACATATGAATTTCGTTTTCCTCTGTGACTTCGGCATTGCTTTGATATTGAACTACAGTTGTCTTTGACTTGGTCTGGGTTTGGAACTCGAAATCTGTAGCTTGTATTCATTATGTAGTCCAGTTATTCTCTGACTTCTTCGGCTAGATCGATTTGAGATATAAAAACTGCTCTGACTTGAGTCAGTTGAGCTTGCACTTGGTTGAGATGTTGTATGGTTGTTCGAGTCTGGTTTCAATGTGTATGCACACATTTTTTATTGCATTTTTTGTCACTTGCTAGTTACCTTCCTTGCTAACAGCATTTGATTGATTGCACTGTCTACTTAAGTAAAATACCTCGAACCTTGATCATTGATCTGGTTGACTTGATTACATATGTATATGTGTTATTTTGTTGTGTGCTTCGATGCACTTATGTAATCTATCTTTCAACCGAGTTGCTTTGAATCTTGTCCTTAAGCATATGTATACTTGCTGTCACTTGATCATTTCATATTGTATTGAAGTTTGAACTCTATGTCTAGTTTGCATTGGCTTGATGTGCATTAACGCATTGTATTTCCATTTGTCTTCATGTTGTAGTGTCTTCATGTTACATCATGTAGTCTTCATTTACTATTGAGTTGTATGCATGTTGTCCACCATACATATGTACATTTTACCTGTTGAGGCTTTGTTCATTCTTCTGTGGTATACAAGTCTGGTCCACGCCATTTCATTCGACTGCACAGTGCACTTTGTTTGAGTCTGCACATACATTTGTGTTTTTACTTGAAGTATACATGTGAGTATTGCTTCGAGTTTGAAATGCTTGCAAGCTTGGAGTCTTTGCACATTTGAGCCTTCATGTATGTTGATCATGTTACACGATTATTGAGCTGGTCTCTTTCACTGGTCTAGTTTGAGTTAGTGAGTATTTTTTACTTGTCTACCTTGCTTGGATAATCATGTATGGTTGCAGTTTTAGTTTGACATTGTCTCTAATTGTTTGTTGCATCTGAAGCTGGATTTACTTGTGTACTTCATGGTCGCATTCATTATTGGACAGGTCAGGTGCATTGTTTTCATGTGACTGATCTGGTTGCATTTTTCCTTGTGCGTCGAGTCACTTGTACTTGACAGTTTTGTATTGCACTTGAGTTGAATCCAACTTATAGCTCGGGTTTGACCTTGCGCCCGTATCGTGACTATATTTGTATCACACTTGAGTTGAATCCAGCCTCAGCTCGGACCTTGTGCTCACCTGTCCCTTCAGTTTTATCAAGTGTATATCGGTGTGTATGGCCATATGGCATGTACAATGATACACTGTGCATGTTACAAGTTGTTCATGCAGATGAATTTAAAAATAAATGATGCCGAACAACCCAAACAATTGAGGCAAATAATATTTCAAAATATACACTTTATTATTCACTGCAAAATATTTTCTTTTCAATTTTATTGTGTTCGTGTTTTTTTTGCAGATTTCTCAGATGCTGGATTCAATCTGAAATAGAATTGAAGATCAAACACGAGTGAATGAGTGAAATGTAGTGAGGTGCAAATGTATGTATAGTAAAAAATGTGATGTGACTGAAATTGTAATGTAATTGAATTTGTATATATATAGTGAGAGCTCAAATTTGTACTATTCAAAATTGTAATAAAATATTTGAATAAACATCTGTTTGAATTTAAATTCTAAGTTATTTGTTTTATTCAGCAAATATTTATTTAAATATGTGAAAAATATTGAAAATAAAATAGTACATTAAAAAATACATTTAAATGAATATATATATATATATATATGTTTATTATCATCAAACAAAAACCATATACTCGCATATTCAACAATCATGTGATATATGATGATTTGGATGTCATGACTGACGTGAATCATGTTATTTAGTGTTATTGCAGCATTGGGCCTTATTTTTGAATTTTAAAAAGACTTAAGTGATGATTTCAATTTAAAATGGATTTCAAAGTGATTTTGAAAATAGATGTTACTGAATTTATTTTAAATAAATAAGAAGGTATAAGTTTTATGTTATAAAAATTATGATTTTTGTGAAATGTATGTAAATATATTTTGTGAAATATACTTAAATATGATTTTTAAAGTTATATAAATTTTAATGATAAGTTATAAATTATTAAAAGAAGAAGCTTTTTAAAATAAAAACAAAAATATGATTTTTGAAATACAAAGTTAACCATTTTATAAAATAATTTAATTGAGAATTTTGAATTCATTATAAATAGTTTATATATAAGATTTATAAAATTGAGATTTTACAAACAAAATTAATGGAAATATAGACGAGCTTTGTAAGTGTTAAAATGAAGTATAAATGAACCTTATAAGTAAATAAGATTTATGAATTGATGAAGTTATAAAAAGAATGAATTTATAATTAAGAGATTTATAAGTGAATTAACTTGTCATTTGATTTTGGCAAGTAAATGAAATATAAATGGAATTTTTTAGTAAAGGGGATTTGTATATGGAAGTTTTTATAAAATATATATATGAAATTTAAAACATTGTTTTATAAATGCAAAATCAATTTAATTTAATAAGTTAAATATGAAAGTTTATTAAATGAATTATATGCACGATTTTGGACAGTAGATAATCCTTTAAATTAAATGTGTAGAAATAATGAATTTGTAAAGGAATTTCATTCATGATTTTGGACAATGAATAATCCTTTAGTTAAATGAATTTTTTGAGAAGTGGTATTTTAAAATGAAGTCTGAATGGATCGAAAATAAAGTAAATTGTGAATTCACTTATTATTATGAAAATAAGTATATGGAAATGTTTTCAAATTGTGAAATATTGAAATGGTTTTGAAATTATCTTTTTTCAAGATAATTTGAAGTGAATATTTGTAAGTGACTTAACTAGTAAAAGATTAATTAAAAGGGCCCAGTGATTGCTGTGATGCTAAATATTTGTTGTTTGCTTTGATAGTTAAATAACCAACTAGCAAATTTAGCCATTTTAGTTTCTCGAATTGATGTGGGAACTAATTAGTCGTATACTTAGTTATAGCCATCTGTGTAGGGTTGATTATCATTTGTGTTGAGGATGTTGATTCGTATAGTGCGGAGTGATTACTCCTATCTATCGAGCTTCCTTCTTGGCCGAAAGATAGCAAGTTGAAAGTTGGAGACGTGATAAGTCTATGGGACTTAGTTTCTGTGTGGGGTTGAGAAACGCTTTTGTGTTGTTGGTGCGAAGAACATGGATCGGTATTTCTTAGTGATGTCCATACATGATAAGGGGTTCTCGCTTCTTGTTAGGTAGCGAATGTATGACTCTTACTCCTACATGCCCCTAAGATCGAGTATCGAGGGGTTGGTTTGCTAGAGTGGCTTACAGTCGAGAGGCTGACCGTAAAAGCAAAGCGTGACATGTGAGCTACGGTGGAGTTTATCCACCATCGATGGTTGCAAAACCTAGATCATCACACGTGCTATCAGATCTTAGATTTAGTATATTCCTAGGCTTGATGTGTACTCGGTGTGGATTGGGTCAGTAGCACCCTAGGTTGAGTTTGAGTGTATTATATATATGAGCACATATTTGTTAGTGATATAAAATGTTTTATATTATGTTTACTTATCCATTGAGTTGTTTATGAATTATGGTCGGTGACGCCACATTATCGATAGGGATTTCTAAACACTTAAACAAGGCAAGTCGATATAGTATTATTTTAAAATTGTGTAAATGAAATAATTTTACCTCGATTTTATTTTATATATAAAGGATAAATTTCTAGAAATTATTATATTGTATATAAAGTGATTGATTAGTCGTTTGAAAATGTAAATATATATAAGTTAATAAAAGCTGTTTGAATAATCTAAATAAAAACAACAATTGTAAAAGAATAAATTATATAAGCAAATGAATTATGGAATTATAATAAATATGATTTATAACTGTGAAATAATCTTATATATAAGAAATGAAACAACAGAAGTATATTTATAAATATGAGTTGTAAATAAAAATGAATTTAAACTAAGAATTTGAGAATTTGAATCCCCGTGATTTTGACAATAGTTTTCAAAGATTAAAGAGATTATATTATTATATATCTAAATAAGACAAGTAAATTTGGATTGAATCTTAATAAAGAGAGTAAGTGAAATTATATAAGTAAAAGATTTATAAATGTGATTTATAAATATAAAAAGGGATTTTCTAAAAGAATATAGAGCACTGTATTCACTACCGTCATTGGAAAATAATAAGGATGATGACTGCAGCATCATCTGTATAATTTTCGAGTTTATGTGTGATTGATTTGCTACAATAGTAAATTGAAATTTTAAGTTTTCTTATAGTAAAAAAATTTGAATTTAAAATCCAAGTTGAAATTGATGAATATAAGTAAAATTAATTTTGGACTTATAATATGAAATAAAAAAATTAATTTTAGTAAAGTTAAATAAATTAAATTGGATTTGAACTGGTTAGATAAGTTATTGAAATGAAATTAAACTTAACTGTTAAAGTGATTATATAACCATAAATTGGAATTATGGAATGTAAATAAACTTAAGAATGTATTCAAGAAAACTTAAGTAAATAAGTTTATAACTTATAAATTAAGTATAGTAGTTAAAACAAATTTTCTATTTGTGAATGTTAAGAAAGCTAATTTAAATTTGAATTGCGAGTTGAATTTTATATCAAAATGAATAAATAAAATGAAGTGATGAATATGAATATGAACTTGAATTGTTAAATGGAATTCAACATTAATTGTAAAAGTGAATTAGTGAATAAACATAGATTAGAAATGTTGTTGTTAAGAATTGATTAAAACTTAAGTTAAGAAGTGATCATAAAATTAGCAATTGAATTAATGAATGAATTGGATTGGATTAATGAAATAAAATAGTAAATAAAATATAGATTGAATGTTAATCAATAAAATGTAAATGAATTGAATATTAAACCAATTGAAATTAAATGCGTTAAACCAAATTGATGGTAAATGAAGTAAATATGAATGATTGAGTGTAAATTAAATAAATTTGGTTATGTTGAATATGCATTGGTTGTTGGAAGGATGTTAGTTGATTGTATAGAAATCATTAAATGTTAATGAAATTGAATTAACGAAATTGGAAGCTAAATAATTGAATTCAAATTGGAAGTAAGTGAATCTAAATAGAATTGAATTTGATGTAATTTGGAAGTGAACCAACTTGAATGTAAGTTAGTGAGTGTAAACTAATTAAATACGAATAAATGAATGTTAGTAAAACCCAATGTTAATGAATCAAATGTGATTAAATTGAAAACCAATTCGATGAATTTTAATGAGGAATGAATGAATATTGATTTGGTTATGGATTGATGGGATAGATATTGGTTTGTTAGATGTTAGTAGGATGATAGTTGTTTGATGGTTGAATTTGTTGCTTTTGATTGCATTTTCTGTATTGGCATATATAGTTATTGTATTGGTATATGTTATATATTGATATTACTTTCCATATACACATGTTTCTCATTTGTTTGTTGAGTATTTAGTAGGTGCGGATGGCATATGCTTCGCATTTGGAGCTTGCTTTTGTGCTATATTAGCTGTATATGCTCACTAATAACATATAAGGTACATATCTCTGATTTCTTATCGTACTTTTATATTTTTCCCTACGGGATGCCTCATCCTCGAAGATGAGATGTATATTTGAGATATTATATATATTGTGATTTTTTTCGGATCGAACCGTGCAAAAGAGGCTATGGCGAAATTTTCTGAAAATTTAAGGCGTTAGAATTTTTTTGAAAATTTTGGAAAAAATATTGATAACTAAAGTTTTGATTTTTGAGTTAAAAGTTAAACAATATTAGTTAGTTTTGAAAATATAATTATGGATAGATTTGAAAATTTAGAAAAGTTTTTGTAAGAAGTTTAACGAATGGATTTTTGAAATGTCAAAATGTTTAAATGAATTTTGATATCTAGTTTGAACAAATGGTTTTGAAAGTTAATGGATTTTATGGCCTTTTCTTACTTAGTAATTTCGAGGATAAATTCTTTTAAGTAAGGGAGAATGTAACGACCCAGAATTTTAGTCATTCGAAATTCGGT
The DNA here is from genome assembly GCA_030765085.1 of Allium cepa. Classification (NCBI taxonomy): domain Eukaryota; kingdom Viridiplantae; phylum Streptophyta; class Magnoliopsida; order Asparagales; family Amaryllidaceae; genus Allium; species Allium cepa. The sequence goes on along the minus strand of CM060941.1, from coordinate 174,722,261 downwards.
TATTTAATTGATTTTAAATATTCACAAGTTAACTTTATAAGTTGAGTAACTTATATTTCAAATATAATACTTTATTTGGATAATTAAATTATCAATTTAATATTCAAAATTGAAGAAAAACTTTGATTTTAAATTTTAATGTGAATGAAAATGATTTATAAAGTTGTTTTAAATTATATTTGAATTAGAATGATGTTAATAAACTTTTGAAATTGCATCAAAAGTGAATTTATAGAAATTGGATATTTTATTATTTAATTAATGTGTAAAAATAGTCATTTTTGATACGGTCTCGGATTTCAACAAAACTAGTTTCATTGAATCTGTAAAGTTATATTATTGTAGGATTTCAAATTTCGTGTCAATCGGACTTGTTATATAAAGCTAAAACGCGTAGAATTTTTTTAAGTAATTTTTAATTAAAAAAATAAACTAGAAAACCTATCTTCAAAATACGATGGAATTGGCTTCCGATATATATTCCATTGTTTTTGGCATAAGGGTAAAACATTATAAACGCCAGGCGACATGCTTCGATTGGAGATCAAAATATGTTCGGGTGAATAGTGCTTTGAAATTTTCTATTGAAGGACTTCATTGTTTCCTTTTTTCACAAAAACTAACCCTAGCTGTCATTTCCAAACAAATGGCCAAAATCATGTCAACTTCCCCCCCTCTGATCTCTTCATCCTCAATATCAAGCTCCGACCCCTAAATGAAAAACGTAAAGCATATCGAGATCTGTATTTTCAACGGTCGAGATCGGTAATGGTGGACCACATCAGTGACAATTCACTTCCATTCGTCACCGTTAGTTAGGGGTTGCTTGGCCGTTAGACGGTGCCGAGCGTGGTGAGATCATGGAGTTGGAGCGTGGGGGTTCAAGCTTTGTAATGGCGTTGTTCGATCGACCGGAAAACAAGCGTGGGAGGAGCGGCATTTGACGTTTAACAAGCGACGATGGGTTTTCTTCGATCGGCATGAAAAAATGAAGGGAAAAGAAACAACGACCATGATCTAATTTTTGAAATCAAAGGCTAGGATGGTTTGGTAAAATAAAAAAAAGAATTGTAAATAATTTATATATAAAGTCGTATAATCTTTAAAATTGTGTAACTTCTTCATACGAGGGCGGAATCGGACGAAACAAGTTGCATTGGGTTCGTATTCACAAAAACTACGCAATTGAGCTAGATTGGAATTAATTGGAGCTAGTGAAAATTTGGGTAAAATTAAACCTCGATTCAACTTTATTCGAAATAAAATGCTGCAACGGCTGTTGGAATCAAAATGGGTACAACTCACTCTTTCTGTCGCACTGATATTTTTATATAAGTGAGAATAAATTTATTTTGTGTTGATTGATGATTGTCTAGGTGATATATGATACATTATATATATTTATTGGTATTTGGATATATTCCTGCCTTTTGTAAATGAATCTGCCTCGAAACAAACATTGCATATTTTGTACTACGTATATTTATTGTAGGTGACAGGTTGGAGGGATCCAACTGGATTTCTCACCAATGTTGATTTCTATTTACAAATATTGATATATATGTATTACCAAGTGATATACGATGTTTGGATGTTGTGACTAATGTGAATCACCTTATTTAGTGCTGTTACAGCATTGTGCCATATTTTGGAATTTTAAAAATATTAAAGAGAAGATTTCAATTTAAAAAGGATTTCAAAGTGATTTTTAAAATGGATGTCTCATTAATCTTTGAATTGTTATGAAAATTAATTTATTATAAATAAGAAGTTAAAATTTTTATGTTATAAAAATTATGGTTTTTGTGAAATGTACATATATATGTTTTGTGAAATATACTCAAATATGATTTTTGAAGTTATATAAATTTTAATAATAAGTTGTAAATTATTAAAGGAATAAGTTTATTTAAACGGAAACAAAAATATGATTTTTGAAATACAAAGTTAACCATTTTATAAAATAATTTAAATTGAGAAATTTGAATTTATTATAAACGGTTTATATATAAAATGTATGAAATTGAGATTTTATAAACAAAAGTAATAGAATTTAGACGAGCTTTGTAAGTGTTAAAATGAAGTATATATGAAAGTAAATAAGATTTATGAATTGATAAAGTTATAAAAGGAAAGAATTTGTAAATAAGAGATTTATAAGTGAATTATCTTATAATTGGATTTCAGCATGTAAATGAGATATAAATGGAATTTGTTAGTAAAGAGATTTTGTATATGGAAGTTTTTATAAAATATATATGGAATTCATAAACACTGTTTTATAAATGCGAAATCAATTTAGTTTGATAATTTAAATATGAATGGTTATTAAAGGAATTATATCCACGAATTTGTACAGTGGATAATCCTTTAAATTAAATGTGTAGAAGTAATGAACTTGGTAAAGGAATTTTATTCACGATTTTGGACAGTGAATAGTTCTTTAAGTTAAATGAATGTTTTGAGAAGTGGTATTTTAAAATGAAGTTTGAATGGATTGAAAATAAAGTAAATTGTGAATTCACTTATTATTAAAATAAGTATATGGAAATTTCTTCCAAATAGTGAAATATTGAAATGGTTTTGGGAATATATCTTTTTTAAAAATAATTTGAAGTGAATATTTGTAAAGTGATTTAATTAATAAAAGATCAATTAAAAGGACCCATTAATTGCTTATGGTGCTAAATATTTGTTGTTTGCTTTGATAGTTAAATAATCGACAATCAAATTTGGTTATTTTAATTTCTCGACTTGATGTGGGAACTAATTAGTCGTACACTTAGTACGTAGCCATCTGCATAGGCTTGATTATCATTTGTGTTGAGGATGTTGATTCGTGCAGTGCGAAGTGATTACTCCAATCTATCGAGCTTCCTTCTTGGCCGAATGATAGCAAGTTGAAAGTTGGATATGTGATAAGTCTATGAGACTTAATTTCTGTGTGAGGTTGAGAAACACTTTTGGATTGTTGGTGCAAACAGACCGGGATCAGATTTATCTGAAAACCACTTCTGACCAACGTATATCCGTTCGATTGTGCAGGTTGTGATGATATTGATACTTAGAATTTTCAAGGTGAAAGACTACTTGTTGATCATTTGGGGTTAAAAATCCCAATATACATAGAGTAGTAGTGGTCCCTTCGTTATGAATTATCTAATGCAAGGACTATTCGCAACTAATCCTAGGGATTTTCCGATAGGATGTGGTAGGAAAGTACCTTCGGTTTGTCCTGTTCCTGGGTAACTTGTACGGATGAGTGTCCGACATTGTATTTCTAAAGATTACGTACATTGGTTTTTACAAACGTATATCAGTGATGGCGGAGAAGGCAACTTCTCTTAGCTTAACACCCTCTTTGAGACATATGAGCTCAAGGGTTGTATTTTTATAGAAGGCAATTAGTAGTCAATGAAAATGGCAATGTGGCATTCAAAGTGGTGTGAGATGTGATATATGAAAGGTAATCGTTACCTCAGGCATTATCAACCGAAAATGACCTAAACATAGTTGGATGCGGCAAGGCTAAGTGGGTCATTTTCAATTAGGATATGATCATCCTCTTCTACATATATTTCTACCCGCTATGACGTACGGGATGTAAATTAAGGTGGTTTGTATGCTATGAGGGCCCTTGAAAAGGTCGGTAATGATCGAGGGATGATATATTCGGTACTACCTAGTTATAGAGGTAGGCCGGTCTTATGTTAGTAGAGGATCCTTTGTGATGGTCCTCGTTACATCCTCTAGAGATGTACTGTCGAAAGATAGTCTCTTCACCTGCTCATTTGTATGGAAATCTAAACTCCACTACGTGCCTGCCATTTTGTTTGTAGAGCATAGTATTCTGGAATTTAATAATGGTAACAATTTCATCTACTTTAATACTATTTGTGCAATAGACACTATTATAATATAACATGATTTGAAAAGTATGATTTTGGTTATCATAAAGTAAAAACATGTCCATGTTTATATGTGGGCGTGTACAAGATACTTTAGATTTGAAAGGAAAAGTTTTGGTAATCTAATAAATTCAGTTGAGTGTGTTTTCTTACGCTGGTTTACCAGACTGATCTGGGTGTTTTTCCCTTTCAATGCTCGGGTCAGACTGGGTATATTTCCAGGTTTAGAGTTGGTGCTTTTGAAGCTTCAGCAGGAGAGTTGAAGATCTTCATTTCCGTATTCTTGTATATGTTTATTTTCCCTTGCATTGTTATTGTTTATATTATCAGCAACTGTAAGGACATGTTATTATAACTGTTCAGGTTGATGACTAGTGATTGATTGTTGAACTCTAGTTGATATATGATATTATAGTTTCTCTTTTGTAAAGATCATTGATATGATATTATACGTTTTCCGCTGCGATGTGAGATTATGTATTGTTTTGTTTGGTTCTCTCTTTCTTCTCTTCTCTTCTCTTCTTCTCTCATCTTTTCTTTCTTATGACTTTCTGTCAGTTTGTGCTTTTTTGGTTGGGCATGTGTGGTTTATTATCAATTCAAAGGGTATAGATTTACGGAACGTCGCAAGTACCCCCATATTTAACTTTTTATTCATCCTCAAAAAAACAAAAATTAAGATAAATCCACTTTCGAATGGAGCACGATTGCATTGAGCGTATGCAACAAGCCGTTAAACCACTAGGTGTTCCTAGTAGGACAAGTGTTGTCTCAAAGTTTTTAGTGGATACTACCTACAAAATCCAAATGCAACATGAAAAATTCCTAAATGCAAGATTTTTTACAAAGATATAAATGCAAGTTTTTGAAAATATTTACAAATGAAGAATTTACTTTTAAATTGACACGAATAAGTTAAGTATAAGATCTGGTCATCAAGAAATTTAAGTCCTTTTGCTCGTCAAAACTTCCAAAATTAAGTTATTATCACAATTGCACTCTAATTTGGCTAGTTGTTTCGATTGATAATATAGTGCAACTATGAAATGGATCCTTGGTTGATTATCAAAGATTTCAAAGTGGTATTTTATTTCTTTTATATAACAAGTCGGATCAACTAAAGGAAAATAGTGCTTAGATTTCAATTGCTTGCTCTCTTTATTTTTGAAAAGTATTAACATTATTACTATTTGCACACCTAACTCAGATAAAATGAGGACAGATATACAGATAATGCACTGTCTTTCAGACTTACGTGAGAAGAGTACAGAGCATGGTGAGTGTACTCACTTGCGTATGAACACATGACTCTTGGTGTTTATTTTTATTAAATCTATTTACATACACCTAACTCAGATAAACTGAGGCCAGATATACCAATCATGCACTGTCTTTCAGACTATGTGAAAAGAGTACAGAGCATGGCGAGTGTATACAATTGCGTGTGAACACCTAACTCAATGTGTTTTTATTTTTGTAAACGTTTTTTTTTCTTTTTCTGTTTGTTTTTTCCTTTATGAAGAGAGAGTTTTGCAAAATCATCTGAGCACCACTTAACTTAGAAGATTGAAATGTTATCGCGTTTACTTTAAATCCACCGCTCTTTTAAACAAAGATTACAATTAGGATATACTTCATAGTTATCACCCATGAACCTTCCTATATACTAGTTAAACCATAGTTACTTGTAATCAAACTTTATTTTTATTCTTATTGAGACAAATACATTTTCAAAAATTTCCATTTAAAAACCAAAAATATATACTTATCCTATAGTGTTTCTTCAAAAATAAATCAATTTGCTAAAAATAAAATTTGTTTTGGAACTTTTTTGTTTTTCTCTTTTTTTTATTTTGGAACGAAAATGCAAACAATTAACCATGAAAAACAAAAAATGAACATGAGACTCCCTCCCCACACTTAATTTTGACTATGTCCCCATAGTCAATGCATGATATAATGAGCGTAATGAGGAAAAATATGTACATATTTACAAGAGAGGGTTAACATTTCTTACTAGACATAGTATGGCTCATGAAGAGTCATGATGTAACGACCTAGATTTTCCATTGTTTGATTTTAAATATTTAAATGGTCTTAAATATTGGATTTGCAATATAAATTGATTTTCGAACATAAATATTTTGGTTGAAATTACAGAATGAATTTAATTTTCAAATATAGCAATTTATCGTAATACGGAAATGATGAATATTTTAAATTTGAGTTGTATATGGATCGAGATGATTTCTAATGTTAATAAAAATTCTATTTGAATTAGAATTGAGTTAGTAAGTTTTTAAAACTGGAATTTCAAGTGATTTCGTCAATTTTTGAAATCGTCGATTTTATCGACGCATTAAATAGCGATCCGGAGCACAGTCTCAGAATTCGATGAAACCAGTTCCATTGGATCCGTAATAGTATATTATTATTAAATTACAAATTTCATAGCATTTGGAGTTACCATTTGGTTGTACGGGATAGAAACACGTTGAATTTAATATCGAAAATTTAATATTATAATTGGTTTCAAAAAGCTATCTTCTCCATATGATCGAATTGGGGCTCAACGCTAGTTTCTTTGCATTCGAAATAGGAGTATAACATAAGGTACGCCGAGCGGCACACCTCGATAGGAATTCGGGATTTTAAGTTATTATAAACTAGATATTTTGAATGAAATAAAATAATAACTTCAAATCATAGCCGCCCTACATCTGATCGAGCCACCCAACATCTGATCGCGCCGCACCCTTCCTATTATAATCACGTGTATCTTTTTCTCCTTTCAGAACGAAACCGCGAATAAAAAAAGTTTTTTTTTTAATCTCAATCTTGACCATTACCGTGAATTCGCTTCGTATGCAGGCTCTAAGGGTGCACGTCGTTCGAAGGGGGAAGACTGTTGGCGTGCATCATGAAGGGAGCGTCGTGTGTCAAGTAGGCATTCGAGCTGATGTGCTCGTGAGGTTGTACTGGGAGGATATGGCAAGGTCGCGCATGAAGATGGACAATGCAGGTCAGAGTATCGATTAGAGAGGTGCGGGGTGGTTTAGTAGGATAGCCCCCGACGTGGTGAGGTTAGAGGAATTCGATGGGAAGGGTTTGTAGGCCTATGTGATATTGTAAAGCTCGATGTCTGAAGCACGTGAGCGTGATGGGATACGAAGGCAACGACCTTGATTGCTCAGCTTGGTTATGCTAATTAGGTTAATTTAATTTTTATTATGTTATTAAATAAATTTATATAATCTCGAATTGTTAATAAACTCGTAATTCATTCATACGAGGTTCAAAAATCATGAAATCAGTCACGTTGGAGTCGTAGCTGCGAAATATACAATCTGGAATTGTTTGGAATATTGGAGTCAGCTGTGATTTTAAATTTAAAAAGAACATTGTTCGATTTAATTGAAAAGTGGAACGGATTGCAAATTAAAAATCAAGGAGAGTAAATCTTACTCATTTGGATTGTTGGTCTTAAATTAGAAGTAAAACTTAATTATTGGATGATTGGTTGAACTGATATATTATTATCAGTTGAATGTTATATCATATATAGTAGTATATATTAGTAGTTGGGTGTATTTCCGCCGTTGGAGTGGATGAGACACTATGCGTCCCGTTTAATAGCCGATGACCCTATACTACCGCGATATCCCGCATCGAAGCGGGATTGGTATTTTTTGCTATATAACATCTGTAGAAGCAGGGAAACGAGCTGGAGGAATCCAACTGGATTCCTCAAATATATTGAATGTTTTTCATATATAGTGATATATGATGTGTACGAATAATCTAGTATAGATTATGACATGATTTGACTTATTGGATGCTGTAGTAGCACTAGCCCTAATTTTGGTATTATGAATACCATAAACAATATTTTTGAATTTAAAAAGGAAATTCAAAGGCGATTTTGAAATTAAAATATTTATACTGAATATTGAGTTTTTTAAAAAGAAACTGATTAGATAAAATAAATAATTTGATTTTGGATATTTAATTAGCTATTTCGTAAAATGGTTTCAAATGGAAAATTTCAAATTGAGTACTGTTAAAACGATGGATCATTAAATGAGATTTTTTTTAAATATGAAAGAGAAGTTGAAATCGAGATTTGAATGGTTTTGGAATATAGTTAGGATTTATTAAGAAATAGATTTATAAGTGGAATTTTAAAAAGGAACCGGTTTATAAATGGAGTTGTTTAATATGAATCTGTTATCAATAGAGAAATGAGAGTTGAGTTTATAAACTAATAAACAATGTTTACAGAAATGGATTTTCGAGATACGGAAATGGATTTTGGAAATAAATAGTGGATTCTATTTTGAAATGTGAGAATGACTGTGAAATTGAAATGTATTTGATGTAATATGAACCGAGAGGGATTTATGAATAGAAATTGGTAATATTGGATTTTCAAAGTAGATTTTTTTTCAAAAATTAAAATTGTTTTAAAATGGGATTTTATTTATTAAACTATATAGTTAAATCTGGTTTAGTTTTGAAATATTTTGAAAAGTGGATTATTCAAATATTTAATATTTGTCGAAAAGAATTCACATTTTTAAAATAAGCTTTGTAAATCGATTGGTTTTATTTAAAAATTAATTGGAAATGAGTTATCGGTGTTTATTTAAAGTGTTTTAATATTTTAAATAATTACTTAAACATGTTTAAAAACAAATTGTTATTCTTTAAAAATACTTGTTATATATATAAAGTTTGAAATGAGTTATTTATAAATCCACTTTAGATTGGTAAACAGGGTTCATTTAATGGATATGATTTTTATAAGAAAAATCTTGTAATAGAAATTCTAGAAACTCAAGGAAACTTCTGGAATGTTGAAATACGAGAACTTCGAAAATAAATTAGAATTCATTAAAGAAGTTAGAAATGGGTAGTTGGAATTTTAGACAAGTGTAATCGATTTTGGAAGTTTTAAAAGAAATTATAACTAATGAATTTTCGAAAACTTGTCAAATTCGTTATAAACAAGTTAAGGAATTTACAGTGGATTCTAAAGATTTTGAGAAATAGGAAATAAATGAATTATTCCCTAGGTATTGAAAATAAAATGAATTTAGAAAAACGTACTTATAAATATTTCCTAAGTATTGGACTGGAAAGATTTGAAATATTTTGACTACGAGATTATTATTATAGAAATATTTTCAAGGTGTTGATTATAAATGGAATTAGAAAAATATTTCTAAGTATTGATATGGTTCGGAAATATCCTGTTATGGTTATAAGTATTTGAAATTATTTTCAATCATTGAATATACTAGAAGAGATTTGAATATATATTTTTGTAAAGACAATTTGAAATGAATGTTTGGAAAATCAGCCCTAGTGACCGCTTATATGGGAAATTTGATAGTTAAATAACTAACTATCAAATTTTTCCAAATTTGTTAATCATTTCGAAGAGACCGGGATTGGATTTAATTATCCGAAAGCCACTTCAATCCGATTTGTGCATTGCAAATTGTTTTATCGGGAAGATAACGAAGATAGTGATTTTGGAAATTTGGTTTGTTCAGACCTATAACAACTTGTATGGATGAATGCTATCATTGCATCGTTGCTTGGAAGGCAGTGTTAGCATTCCAAGAGTGAATGCTATTCTAAAGGTAAACGTAGCCTCAAGCCTCATCAATCGGGAATGACTAAACAAGGAAGATGCAGCACGCTAAGTGGGTCACACCCAAGTAGTGTATGTTATCACTTTTCTAGATACATTCGGATATATTATAATTATGGGTACAGTTGTGCATGGAAAAGAGAACGCTCGATAGGGTGGGAACACCCGCGGTGATAACATATTCGGTACTATCCAACAAGAGTAGGCCGGTCCTGTGTTGGCAAGGATCGTTAGGCATGATCTCCGCATTTTTCTAGATATGTACCGTGGCGGGCGGTAACCCAGTATCCCAGTCATTGTATGGAATCTAATATGCACTACGAGCTTGTACTTTTTTAGTTGTGCCCAACTATGCTGAAACGTGAGATGCAAGCATTTCAGCTATTTTATAGTTTATTTTTTATATACACTATTTTAATATCAGATGATTTTGATATAAAATGTTTTGGTTATCATAAGGTAAAAACCCATCGTGTTTATATGTGACGTGTCTTACGAGGTACCTTTGTTTTCAAAAGAATTTTGATAACGATTATAATTCAAATTGAGTGTGTTTTCTCACGCTGGTTTTCTAAACTGACTCGAGTGTTATTTCATTATAATACTCGGGTAAGACCTAGTATTACAGATTTAGGTTAGGATGCTATGGAGCTTAGGAGACGAGCTGGAGGAGTCTTAGGCGTATTACACGTAGTTGATTATATTACGATGTATGTGTCTGCTGTATTCACAACTTGTGAGGACATGTTATGATAACTGTCCAGTTTGATTTGTTGATTGTTGTACTTTGATGATGACATGTATATTAACAGTTACAGTTTCTTTTGTATAAAGATAAGTTATTATCTATTATATATTATTACGCCGCGATTATGAGATTTTGTGTTATTGTTTCTGTTTTCTTCTATCTCTTTCTTCTTTACCCATAATGATCTGGTATTTCCGGCCTCGATTGCTCGGCATTCTTACAAAGAATGTATTCATGTCGATTCTCGAGGGCCAAAGTTCCCTCGATTCGTTACAGTGGTATCAGAGCTTAGGTTGAGCGAACACCTTGGCTTTGGTAAGGATTACTCATTAGAGATAGGGTCAGTAGTACCCTAGAATGAGTTTGAATGTATTATTATATGAGCGCGTATTTTTTACAGAATATAAATTGTTTTATATTGTGTTGACTTATCGGTTTAGTGTTTATGAATTCTGGTCGATACGATCTAGACATCTATATTAGCAGGGATTTCTAAACTCTTAAACTAGGCAAACCAACATAATATTGCTTTAAAAGTGGGTAAATGAAATAATTTTGCCCAATGATATAAAAGAAATGATTTTTTGAAATTATTATAGTATATTGATGTGTTTGATGTTGCTGTTATAATTAGAACAAGATTATAAATTGGAATGGTCATATATAACCAAATAAAAAGGTATAAGTAAGAATTATACAAATGGGTTAAAACTAAAATTAGATCCAAACCAGAATTTGGAAAATTAAATCCACGAGATTTTTGGAAATGTTTTCCAAAGTGCTTTGAAATGAATAATAGTAAAATTATTTGGAATTTTTCTGAATGGAATTTTTTTAAATGGATTTTGAAGGTAATAAAAGCACTGAACTCACTTCAGTCGCTGGAAAATAATCCTGGTGATGACTGTGGCAGCATCAGTATTCATTTTCGAGTTTCTAAGTGACAGGTTGCTACCGTTATTATTTGTTTTGGACTTGTATGGTAAACAAATTTTGTTTTAAAAATTCTAAAAGGAAATGATATGGGTAAAAACTAGGTTTGGTTTAAAATAAAATAAAATAAAAATATGTATATGTATGATTTCAAAATGATTTGAAATAAAACCAACTATTTAAATTCTGGAGTTCTCATCTAATTGTTTGGATAAAACATAAGAAGATAAGTTGAACTTATAATTTGTAAAAATTGTATGGATGAGAAAGAAAATGTGGAATTGAGAATTAAAAACTAGACTTGAGTGTAAAGTAATTATATAACTATAAGTTATAATGATTGAACGAAAATGAACTCTAGTAAAGAATTCATGGAAATGGCGAATAAATAAGTTGTATAACCCATAAAATTGAGGAAATGTGGGATATGTATATATACAAACCAAATTCCTCGTCAAAATATATATAAACCAAATGGTAATGGATAAACGTTTGGGTCAAAGAAATGGAAATTTGAAATTGGGTTGAGAAATTAGGTTGAACTCGAACTAAGTTAAAGTGGAAAATACATGGGAGCATGTATAAATAGGTTCTAAACTTATAAGCTCGAGGAAGTGAAAAATAAAACCTAATTAAAATGGTTAGATATCTTGGCAGAAAGAAATGAAAATTTGGGGTTGATTATAAATTGAAGTTAAACTCAAGTCGAGTTATATAAGGCAATTTTTGAAATTTAAACTTAACTTAAGCTAAGTAAGGTGAAATGGAAATTGGGTTGAAATAGAAATGAACTCATGCTATAAGAATGAAAATTCAACCAAAATATAAATAATCTAAGTATTGTTTAAAATGTTGAATTGAATTTGAATTGTAGTAAATTAATCAATAAATTTGTACTTGAGTTGTTAAATGTAATTATTCGATATTTGAATAGATTGATGAAATGAACTAATTAATTAAATTGGTAACTGGAAACTTATTTAATTTGAAATGGATAAATGGAATGGGCTTGAATATAAATAAGACTCAAGCTAAAATGATAAGTGATTTAAAAATGGTTTTAGAATGTGATTTAATTAGAATTAAATTTAAACTTAAGTTTGAAATTAAAACAAACATAAGTTGCTTATAAACTTAAGTTATTATTTTATGAAATGATTCATTGCTTGAGTTTGCATGGAATGAATTGATAAAAATCAAATTGGAGAATGGAATTGGAATTGACTGGTGATGAGTTAAGAATAAAATGAGAACGGAAATGCATTTATGCAAGTGAATCTCATATAAATATTTTGGAATGAAATAAATGGTTTGTAAATCGAGTAGAAGTGAATAATTAAATGTTTGAACCTTGTATTCGGATTCTAAATGTTCATGTTATAAAATGACTTGCTAATGAAACTTATGTGTTTAAGTAGTTAAATGAATAAATGATATTGAATTTGATGTTTATGAAACTCATGTGCTCTATTTAAGTAAGTAACGGCACCATAAGACTATTTGGCTAGATTTGGGTTGCGCAAATCGCATATAAATTAAGCGAACTCGCTTAATAACGCTATAATAAGATACGCATATGAGTTTAGCACGCGAAAAATAAAATATTGATATACATTACGTTTTTCGGCCTTGAGAGACGATGTATATCTTTTTTTCATATTTTTCAAATTGCAAAAGACTTTCTATACGAGAGAGACTCTGCCAAAAAAATTCAGAAATTTAGGGCGTTAGAAAAATTTTGAAAATTTTTTGCTAACTAAAATCGGATTTACAACTTTAACTTGAAATAAAGGATTTTGATTCAGGAATGAAACCTAATTGTTTTGGATTTACAACTTTAACTTGAAATAAAGGATTTAGAAAAGTGAAATATCGAGTTTTAACTAGTGGGTTTTGATAAGTTAATGGGTTTGTTGCATTTTTCGTACTTAGCAATTTCGGGGACGAAATTCTTTTAAGGGAGAGGAATGTAACGACCTGCATTTTTCATCGTTTGATCTTAAATATTTAATGGTTTTAGATATTGAATTTGGAATGTAAATTGATTTTTGAAGATGAAGATTTTGGTTGAAATTACAGAATGAATTTAATTTTCAAATATAACAATTTATCGTAATACAGAAATGATGAATAATTGAAATTTGAGTTGAATATGAATTGAAACGATTTCTAATGTTGATTCAAATTCTATTTGAATTAGAATGAGTTAGCAAGTTTTTAAAAATGGAATTTCAAGTGATTTCGAAAAAAATTAAATCGTGGATTTTATTGACGCGTTAAAATAACGATCCGGGGCACAGTCTCGGAATTTGACAAAATTAGTTCCATTGGATCCATAATAGTATATTATTATTGGATTTTAAATTTCGTAGCATTTGGATTTGCCGTTTGGTTGTACGGGATAGAAACGCGTTGAGTCTAATATCGAAGATATAATATTATAATTGGGTTCAAAAAGCTATTTCCTCCATACGATCGAATTGAGGCTCGAGACTAGTTCCTTTGCGTTCGAAATAGGGGTATAACATTAGGAATGTCAGGCGACACGCCTCGATAGGAATTTGAAATTTTAAGTTATTATAAACGAAATATTTTGAAAAACATAAAATAATAACTTCAATCGTAGATGCCCTACATCTGATCTAGCCACCCTATATCCGATTACACCGCACCCTTCCATTTATAATCGCATATATCTTTTTCTCCTTTTAGAATGAAACCATGAATAAGAAAATCGATTTTTAATCGAAACATCGACCATAACCTTGAATTCGCCTCGTATGCGGGATCGGGGGGGGGGTGCGCGGCGTTCGAGGGGAGGAAACTTGTTGGTGTGCATCATGACTAAAGCCATCGCGTTCGAATTAGGGGAGCGTTGTGTGTTAGGTAGGCGTTCGAGCTGATGTGGTCGCGAGGTGGTACTGGACAGAGATGATGAGGTTGCGCATGGAGATGGACAACGCAGGTATGAGTAGCGATTGGAGAGATGCACGGTGGTTCAGTAGGATGACCTTCAGGGTGGTGAGGGTGGAGGAATTTGATGGGAAGGGTTTGTAGTCCTGTGTGATGTTGTGAACCTCGATGTCTGGAATACATAAGCGTGATGGGAGAAGAAGGCAACGGCCTTAATTGCTCAGCTAGGTTATGCTAATGACGGTAATTAGGTTAACTTAATTTTTATTAAGTTATTATGTAACGTCCTAGAATTTTGGATATTTGAAATTAGAATATTTAATTAATTTTAAATATTTGAAAGTTAATTTTTAACTTGAATTTCAAATATAACTATTTATCGGATAATTTAATTATTGAACTTAATAATTGAATATTTGGTAAAATGTTGAATCTGGAATTGTAAGCTTGTCAAAAATAATTAAAGGCTTATAAAAGTTATATTAATAATACAGAAGATAATAAAAGCTTTAAAATTGAATTTGGAAGTGGTTTGTTCAGTTTTAGAAATATATCGTTTCAATTGCATTTAAAATAACCTTTCGGTGCACAGTCTCAGAATTCAACAAAACCAGTTCCATTAGAACTGTAATAGTGTATTATTGTTGGGTTTTAAGTTTCGTAGCATTTGGAGTCATCGTGATCGTACGGTGTATAAACGTGCTGAAATTTATATCGAGGATTTCATATAAACATAGGGTCCAAAAAGCTATCTTCCCCATACGATCAAATTAGGACTCGAAACCTTTTCCATTGCGTTTGGAACAGGATTATAACATTATAAATGCCTAACAACATGCCTCGATAGGAGGTCAAGATTTTAAGCCACGAATTCTAGACGATTTAAATTTAAATAATATATTTTTTATGTTGACTTGATAATATTTTTTCACATCATCCTTTTCCTTTCTATCAAATACCGTAGCAAGTATATTCAAACATGCAAGTACATTTTAACACACAACATCTCCCTCCTTTTACTTTTTAAACATCACAGTCGAGTTTTTTTTAAATCTATCGTTCAAAAAAAAGGCCGAACTAAATTAAGCAGTGAAGAATGAAAAAAGAAAGTCATGTATATCATTCCTTCCCTTCCAATCGAATCACAACTTTCCCCTCCTCCACCATTTTCAGTTTAAAACGAATCAAGCGAAAAAAAATCATCAGAGGGAAATTCGAATTCATTTCAAATCTCCTATAAGGCCTGGATGAGTGCACGTGAGGAGAGAAGGTGTGGGCTTGATCGGCGAGTCTATCGTGAGTGTTTATCAGGTTGGGGCAGTATTGTTTGGTGCGCGCAATGATTTGTTAAGCGCGAGCTTGCAAGCGACATTGGCGGCGATGTTGCGTTGACAACCAGAGGCGAGTTTGATGGTCGAGGTAGTCGTAGTTGCTCATGCGTGTACGAGGTTTGGGAAGCATATCGTATTGTGGAAGAGGTGGCATCGTAGTTCTAGAGAAGGTGCTTGCGACTCGGTGCAGATGGTCATGGTCGGAGGTGGAAGGATGAGGCAGTCAAAGTTTCATTATGGGTGATTGCAGATTCGGTGATGTTCGGTGCGGGCTTATGCAAGGCTGCTCGTGAGTGTGGCGCGACCTAGAGATTTGCAGAAGGTAATTTAATTAATTTTAAACAGTCTTAAAACTCAAAGTTAATAATTATTTAAGTAATTTAATGATTTCATTGGTAAAATTTGTAAATTTCTTGTTAGAGGTCGGAGTTTCGAAAAAGGGGCGGAGTTGGATCCGTGAGGATGTGAGATACATCATGTACTTAAATTGAATGGGAACGTTTAACAACTTCGGGAGGAAAATAAATAAATATATCAAGGTGAGTTAGTCTCACTCAAATTTGGAATACTACAGTTAATTTTAAATAGTTAAAATTAATTATTGGTTGATTGTTGAATTTGATAATCATTATCAGTTGAATGTGATATTGAATATAGTGTATATATGTTGGAGTGATTGATATTTCTGCATATATATAGCGGATGAGACCCAAAGTGCCCGCATAATAGCCGATGACCCTATATACTGCGATATCCCCCTCGAAGTGGAAATGATATTTTTATATCGTGCTAAGATCCGTGGATGTAGGGAAACAGGTTGGAGGGATCCAACTGGATTCCTCAAAATGTTAAAATTATTTTTATATGCAATGATATGATATACTGAATAATTCTTGATAGATTATAGTGTGATTTGGATTTATTTGGTGCTCTGGTATTGTTGGGTTAGGTTTTGGTATTTTTAAAATACCATAAATATGTAAATTTAATTTAAAAAGAAATTGAAGGAGGTTTGAAGTAAACATAGTTATAGTGAAAGTGGAATTTATTAAAACAAATGAATTTGAAAAAAAAATAGTTTGATTTGAACTGATATTAAATCATCTTGGAATATCGTAAATAAAGATTTTTGAAATAATGTAAATAACCAGGATCTTTTAAAATAGGACTTAAGTGTTATTGTTTACAAATAAATGGGATTTATTTCTAGAATTGCGGTTTAAAATAGTTTAAAAAAATAAAAAGGAAATCTGAAATCAAATCTGAAAATGATATTCCAGATTTAAAAAGAAATGTTAAATTATAGCAAAGGAGGGGAAATCTGAATTCAAGAATATATTGGGTTAATTAAGAAAATAAATTTGAAAAGGAATTGAAAATAGAAAATCGATTTGAAATTGATTAAGTGTTGTGAAAAACAGTGATAAAAGGGAAAATGAGACTATGGAATTTATAAACAAAGTTTATAAATAAAGTGAAGTAAATTATCAGTGGATAAATGAGATTTATAAATTCGCGATAAGGATTTATAAAGAAATGGATAAATCGGTTTAAAAATAAATGGTAGATTTATTTTTAGAAATGTGAAAGAGGAATTTACGAAATTGGGACGTAGATTAATTGGAAATAAACCGAGGGGGATTTATTAATATTGGACTGGCTATAGGAAAGTTGAAAATATTTTTTTTTGAGAAGTTAAGTTATTTAAAAAAGGAACTTTGAAGTACTAGAAATTTAAAGTGCTTAAAGAATATTTCAGAAATTAATTATTTAGTTTTTTAAAATGGGTTTGAGTATATTTTAAATTATGAAGTAAGTTATTTTATATCAAATTCATTATTATTTAAGAAGTAATCAATATTATCATTTCAAAGGAATAAATTATTTAATATTTATATTATTTTTAACAACTTTTATTTAAAAAGTAGTTTTGTCTAAAGTTAACTTGAAATTTACTTTAGAATTTACAAGAATTATTTTGAGAAAACTTTAAAATAACGTTTTCGGGAAGTAATGGCATACTCGCATGGCGTAAATCGAAGGCAGTGAGTGTCTGCAGTTAAGTTTTGAATTTCTCTAAGGTAGAGACGTAACCATTGAGCTATGATCCATGGTTTGATACTGCAGTGGTACTTTCCATATTATTTTAAAAGTGTTTTCAAATATATTTTTTGGAAAAGATACTTTGTGAATATATTGAATTCGATAAGATAAGCACATACTTTTGGATAAACAGATTTAATTTATTTAAAATTTGAATTAAATAAAACTTGGATTTTTTCAATGGAAATGAAGAATTTGGTCATATTGATTATTTATTTGATAGTTAAATAACCGATTATCAAATCTGGACTAAATATAACTTTGGAAATATCTAGAAAGAGCACATGAATTATATGGTATAGTTACCATCGAGGTGCTATACTGTACGTATAAACTCATTCCGTTCTTCTAGGACGTTGATGAGAAAATCCGTCTACTAACGGTTAGGAGGCGATCTTTGAACTTTTTTCCGTCTGTTTATTTCCTAAAGAACCGGGGTTGAGTTTACTGAAAATATCGAACGTTATTTCGGAGACACCGAGATCGGATTTGTTATACGAAAACCACTTCAATCTAATGAGTACGTTATCTAAATGAAGACAAAAGCATGGAGTCGAAGATGGAGTAGTGAAGTGCAAGGGATAATCGCTACTAATCCTGAGGGTGATTCCAAAATGGATGCTGTAGGAATAGTGCTTTCGGTTCTGTTCGGACCCGGAATGGACTTGTATGAATGAATGCTATCAGTACATTATCATTGGAGGACAATGAGCATTCTAAGTGAAATTTCCTTGAAAAGGTAATCGTAACCTCTAGCCTCATCAATCGGGAATGACTAAAAAGCAGGGGGATGCAGCAAGGCTAAGTGGGTAGCACCCAATTAGGGTATGTTCATCACCTTTCTAGATACCCTCGAATATTATTACTACGATTATGGAAGGAGCTCGTGAAAGGGTGGGAACACCCAGGGTGATAACATATTCGGTCTATCCAGGTCAGGGATAGTCCGGTCTTGTGAAGCAGGGGATCCCGATGTGGTCCTCAGTACACTGTTCTAGATGCGTACTGTGACAGGTGGTACCCCAGTACCTAGTCATTTGGATGGAATCCATTCTCCAGTAAGCGCCGTACGATTTTGATTGTACCCAACTATGCTGGAACGTGAGATGCAAGCATTTCAGCTATTTGAATAAGTATTTGTACTTAGACACTATTATAATGTCAGAGGATTTTTTATATTAAATTTTTTGTTATCGTAAGGTGAAAACCCGTCGTGTTTATGTGTGGCATGGTCTTACAAATACCTTTGATTGTCAAAGAATTTTGAACTTTAATAATTGAAATTGATTGTGTTTTCTCACGCTGGTTTTCCAGACTAACTTGGGTGTTATTTTTTCATAGTTCTCGAGTCAGACTAAGTATTATAGATATAGTATAGGATGCTATGGAGCTCAGGAGACGAGCTAGATAACGAGACGTATCACATGTACTTGGTTTTTATTCCGCTGTGTATGGAAGGCTGTATATTCAGCATTTGACAGGACAAGTTACTGTAACGTCCAGTATTATGTTATTTATTTGTGTTGTACTTTGATGATGTAATGTATAATAACAGTTATAGTTCCTTTTGTATAAAACCTGTTGTTATCTATTATATATTGTTCCGCTGCGATTGTGAGATTCTGTGTTGTTTCTATTTTTTTCTTTTACCCCTTTCTTCTTTTCCCTAACGATCTGGTTTTTTCGGCATTTGATTGCACGGCATTCGATACAATGGACATATTGATGTTCGAAGGTCGAAAATCCAATTTGTGACATATTAAATAAATTTACATAATCTTGAATTATTAATAAACTCGTAATACATTCATACGAGGTTCAAAAATCACCGAATATGCCATGTTTGATTCATAGCTGTGAAATATACAATCTGTGATTAGTTTGGAATTTTTTGGACTCGGTTGGGATTTTAAATTTAAATCGAACGTTGTTCGATTTAATTTAAAATTGGAACGGATTGCAAATTAAAAACCAAGGTGAGTAAATCTCACTTATTTGGATTGTTGGTATTAAATTAAAATAGGAAAAATTTATTATTGGATGATTGGTTGAATTGATATATTATTATCAGTTGAATGTTGTATTATATATAGTAGTATATATTAGTAGTTGGGTGTATTTCCGTCGTTGGAGCGAATGAGACACTATGCGCCCCGCATAATATTTGATGTCCCTATATCACCGCGATATCCCGCCTCAAAGCGGGATTGGTATTTTATGTTATATAACATCTGTGGATGCAAGGAAACAGGTTAGAAGGATCCAACTTGATTCCTCAAATATATTGATTGTTTTTCATATATAGTGATATATGATGTGTGTGAATAATCCGTTATAGATTATGATATGAGCTTATTAGATGCTATAGTAGCATTGACCCTAATTTTGGTATTATAAATACCATAAATAATATTTTTGAATTTAAAAAGGAAATTCAAAGGCGATTTTGAAATGAAAATATTTATATTTAATTTTGAGGTTTTTAAAAAAGATATTGATCGGATAAAATAAATAATTTGATTTTGGATATTTAATTAGCTATTTCATAAAATGGTTTCAAATGGAAAATTTTAAATTGAGTATTGTTAAAATGATGGACCATTAAATGAGATTTCTTTAAATATGAAAGAGAAGTTGAAATCGAGATTTGAATGGTTTTGGAATGTAGTTAGGATTGCAAAACTATTTAAGAGAAAGAAATGAGAATTGAGTTTAAGAGGAAGAAGCAAGGTTTAGAAAATGACGTGAAAAACTATTTTTTATATAATTTTTTTAAAAAAATAAAACATATTTACCAAAGAGAATTTATTTTTCAAAAAGGGAGATTTGATTTTTGTTTTGATTTTTTGGGGATTTTTATTTTTCAAATTTTTTTCTTTTTTTATTTTTTTGCTCTTTTTTTAGTTTTATTTTTGAAAAGATTATTATTATTATTATTATTATTATTATTATTATTTCTAAGAAAAAACTAACTCGGGTAAAATGTTTACTTTTTTGGATTTTTAATTTTGATTGAATTTTTTTTCTCTTTTTTTCAAACGAAAAGATTTAAAATGATTTTTTTCTTTTGGATCTAAAAAATCTAAGTTAAGTAAACTGCACAATTTTTTTATTTTTTATTTTGAATTTGATTTTTGTTAAATATGTATGAACTAATGAAACTAAATGAATACAAGGACATAATTACAAATTTTATGTCCTTAGTAGCTCCTAACCCAAATTGTATGATCACACATTTTATTCAACAAAATTGTTCTCAGCCAGGTAACGGACATGAGTTATCGATGCAACACAGTAGTAATACAGTCGAAGGTTTAAGTACCTTCGAAGAAACAATCGCTATAATTTTACGAATCACCGTAATATCCATATATGATTATTGCTCTGCGATAGCCTATACAACAAGAAAATAAATTATTCAAAGAAGACAACTTTTCAAGATACAATTAAGCCCTAGGTGAGATCGTGACACCCTTATGTTCAATGTCTAATCATTATTATTAGCAAATTCTACGACAAAATGCAACTTATGGGTCAAGGAAGATGTGATGAATCCCCCACCTTATATGGATTTGGATGTTGCCCTTAGAAAATAAAAATAAGATTAGATGAATGAATAAAAAAATTAAATTTGTATTAACAATGCAACTACGAATGAAATTTTATTTTGTTTCTGTTTTTGAAATTTTTTTTAAAATGCAAGCAACCAACAATGCAATGAAAATAAAAATAAGAGATAAGGGCACGATACCAGAGCATGCAGAATTATTAGCAAATTTTCAAAGCAGCGATATTTTTTTAAGCAAGCAATTTGGCAAGCAGAGCGAACTAACAGGCGATTCTTCCTTTTGATTTTCGGCTTTTGCAACATTAAATTTCAAACTAGATATATACAATTTTATTTTATTTTATTATATATATGTATGTATTATTTTATTAAACAAGCTAACAAAATACAAAACTTAAACAAAATTAAAATAAACGATTCAACTCAAAACAAAAAAATGATATAAACAAAACGCTAAAACAAACTTAAAAAACTAAACTAAACTAAACCAAACTAATAAATAAGAATAAAAATAACAAATCCAACCCACACCAATACAAAAAACACCGCCCACTTCTACTTTACTTTACGTGAATAAAGCTTCTTCTCACTTCATAAATGCCCAAATGAATTCTCGCATTCACGAAATCAAAATTCAATTCCCAAAAATCAAAACTCAATTCTCGCCTTCATGAATTTGTCGCGGTTTTTTTGTTTGTGAATTTGAGGTGCTTCGGATTCTAGTTACAATAGATTGAAGTTGAAGGTGGAGTTATGTGAGGATGTTACAGGTTATAGTTCCAGTTTTGGTTGAAATTTGTTGTTCTGATTGAAGTTGAAGGTGGAGTATGTGAGGATGTTGTAGGTTATAGTTCCAGTTTTGGTTGGAATTTGTTGTTGTGTAGATGACAATGGATTTGAAAGGTGGAGGAGAAGTTAGAGGTAATGGAAGGAATTGATGAGGAAAAGGTGGATATTGTGGTCATTGTAGGGAGCAGCGCAGATTTACTGATGCTGGGCAAGGAGGTAAGGCAGATGGGTTTGGTATGTGGTTTTTGTAGTGATATGGTATTGCTTGTTGTTGGATGTAGTATCTATGTTTATTTGGAGAAGGTTTGTGGATGTTGGTGTTCTCAGGGATGAGTTGGATCAAAGATGGTTTTGGTGAATTGTTCAAATGCAGTGGTGATCTTGAAGAGTTGTTGGTAGTTTGCAGTTAGATGTAGTGTGGCAGTGAGGCAGATGGAGGCTGTAGGAAGAGACAAGGTTGCTCTGATATATAGGGTGATGGGAGGAAAATGTGGTGAGGTTGGATGCAGAAGTTCAATGAGGTGATGGTTGAGATTGAATAAGGTGGTGATGTTTGATGTTGAAGGTTGTAAGAGGCAGTGGGTTGTGCAGTTTTGATGGAGATGGTTGGTAGTGAAAGTTGCAGTGAAGTGAAGGTGTAAAGTAGTGAGGTGTAGTGGATGGTTTATGTAAGATGGATGGTAGTAGAGAAGACGCAGTGATGTTTCTTTGAGAGTTTGTAGGATGGTGAAGTAGAGGAGCTAGTGATGGAGTTGATATAGTGTAGTTGTGGGCAGTTTTTTGGTGATGATGGCTGGTGTTGGTTTTGGGTTGTACAGGTTGAATGTTTTGGGTTGGAGAAGTGATAGGAGGATGTTATGGTAGAAGAGGGTGAAGTTGATGTGGCAGTATGCAGTTGACAGAGGGAATTATATAGAAATGGAACAGTTTGTCGAAGTAGGCAGTACATGGAGGGTTAAGTTTCTATTTCTGTAGTTTGGTTGAAGTGCACAGTTTGATGAAGTGCACAGTTTGTGGAACTTGTAGGTTATTCTTGTGTGCAGGATGGTTTGGGATGATGGTTGAGTTGTGTAAGGAAGTGGAGTGGTGGCAGGTTGTGAGGGTGCAGTGGTGTATGGTTATTGAAGTTTAGTAGTGATATGCTAGAGGAGATTATGTTCATGTAAATGTACATATTTTTACCACAATATTTAATCTAATTAAATTAAATAAATGATCATATGGGTTATTCTAACATGTTTAAACCAAAATTCAAATTACTTTCAAATCATCATATATTCATCTTCATATAGGGACAGATGGTCATTTTTAAGCATACCTTGCTTTGATAAAATTTAATTGGAAATTTCTATATTACTTTTGTAAGAATTTAACTCAAATTATGACTTCCCACCTCTATACCCACGCTAGCCAAGGATACTGCGGGGTAATGCCGTCAACTAGCACGGAGAATAAGGCTGTTGAGGAGCGACCATCCGTGTAATTGCTTTGTGCGAGTACCGATATGCCAGATAAAAATATAACTTGCATTTCAAGAGGATCCGATATACCGATGCAAACCCAAAGCTTCTACACAGTGGCTAATATCTTCAGAAAAAAATATAGAAATAATCATAACATAAATCAGTCATAGAAGTTCATATCTCAAAGGCGGAAACAGATATGAATATTACACATGAAAGTGTATATCAGAGTAGTGGTCAAACAAGATCCACAATATCACTAAAGAATAGTTATAAGTGTAACACAAAAGAATAAGTATACATCAATGAGTCTATATCTCAAATGTATACAACCAAAAACTACTAATCTAAGTAGTTAGCCAAAAGTCAAGATAATAATCCCAGATGAGAAGTCAAGCAGAAGCACCTGTAACATCTCGGTCTGACCCGAATATTATTTAATATGAAAATAATAAACGGATCAGTCTAACTGTAAATATCGGACAAAATGATATAGAATAAGAGATATGACAAAAAAACGTGATATAGCCATAAAGCCATACTATGATAAGTATGTAATTGAAAATCAACCAGAGATTAATCAATATCACAAGAATCTTCTCAAAGATCAAACGAATGTCATACTCTTTGGTTTTATTCACCAAGTCACAAATATCGACATCATATCGATGCCAATCGTAAAAGCTGGTGAATCAAAAAATCTAGAAATCATCAATAGAAATCCAGAAATCACAAAAAGGGGGGAGGCCTATCACAAAACGGGAGCATGAAAACTCACCAACACGTGTATCACAAATGGGACGCTATCCCATGGTCGCTAACCATAGAGCCGGTTCAACAACGTAGTACAATATCGGTACGCCCGAGGAACCTGAAACACGAATAATTCGGAACAACGACGTAATACAACGGTACGCCCGATGATCCTGATAAGTTGGTACAACAACGTAGTATAAAGGTACGTCCGATGGACCAAACTCCATAAAAGCACATGGGTCGCTAGCCCACAAAAATTGAGTCGAAACTCCAAATAATACATAGGTCGTTAGCCTATAAAAGAAATGAGACGAAACTCAATAAAACGAGGTACAGTCCCCTACGTGGACAAAGAAACGTAGCATATCGCCAGTCTAATTCACAAAATGATCATCATCGATCATCAATAAGTGTCAATTACACTAACCTAGTAAATATATGAGCTTAGCTTCATGTCCCATTACCACTAGCTTAACTTAAATAATTACGAACAAATTTTAAGTCTCCACTTGAAAATTGTCACAAGAAATTCAATCAAACAAGTCCAAGAATTAACCGACGAAGTAAATGCAAGCGTTTCATACCACTTGTTTTACTAAGCCGTTTAATTAGATTTCTCATACGAGTGAGGTAAAGGTTTGTATATACTAATAGATTGGAAAACGGTTTAAGAAAGAGCTTTGTAATAAAATAGTGCTGAAATCGTTTTAATGAAAGAGTTTTGATATTTACTACTAGTATAGAAAACCTTTATATTTTTAAAGTGACAAATCACAAAAATGCTCGTAGAAACAATCAATCACTGAAATTCACATACAAAGACGTGAATTAATTCCAAATAAATCGATATCAAATCCATCAAAATGGATATCTCCAAAAATCCCAAAGAAAATGTCATCAAAGTCGATAATAGATGATAACAACAAAAGGGGATCAACACGAATTGATTAAATTTGGAAACTCAAGCTAAATAGGAAAAATAGATCCCAGACAGCAGATTCAGACGTCTGAAATCAAGGATTCAGACGTCTGAATCTGGAAAAATAAATGTTTTCCAAAACACAATTCAGACATCTGAACCCTATATTTCAGACGTCTGAAATAGGCATTTTTAGCCTATTTCCTTTCTGGTTGCTCACGAGCAAATTCAGACGTCTGGAATTTTGATTCAGACGTCTGAATACCGGGGAATAAAAATTCCCAGTATAATATTCAGACGTATGAAATAAGGATTCAGATGTCTGAAACTATGGTTCAGGGCATTCCCTGAACCTCGACCAAAAATGGCCAAATGAATATCGGAAGCGACCGAACGAGCAAATGACGACTAAGGATTTACGCCACACGACAACCCAGCCTTAACGACTCGTCGATACCCTCAAATATCGATGTCCAAATATCCATAATAGGATTTCATAGATTTCGATTTCAAAACACGAAAAATTGGAATATACACCAAATCAATCCAAACCAAAATCAATTGCATAAGAATAAGTGTTAGGAATTCATACCAACAATCGAAGATAATTATAGACTAAGATGTGAGATAAAAATCTCACCTTTAAACCCAAAACTATGAAGAAAAAGCTATAGAGCAATGGCAAGGACAATCACTCTCCAATTCCAACCCAACAAGCTTGAATCTAAGCTAAAAAGAGAAACATTTCCTAAATTAGGTTTAGGAGTTTCTGAAATTGGTAAGAGAATGAGTTGGAGAAGAAGTGGAGGAGGCTTACCAAAGCTTCTTCTATAAATTTGGAGCTAGAACTTGATGTGCAAATGGAAACTAGGGCTTGGAGTTTTAATTTCTCATTCCTCTCTCCATTGTTGCTAAAGCTTGAGTATTAGGAAATAGAAATGAAGTAATGAAGAGAAGAGGGGCGAATCTTGTGTCTAATGGGCTGAAACAAAAAACCAAAGCCCTAAGTGAAAAAGTAGCAAAATTCCACTAACTCCAAACATATCAAAGTTTATACTCAAAAAGGTCGCAAACGTCATTTTGAACTCAATGGGGGTGGTCTCGAGTCCTAATTCGACCATTTGCAAAAAGTAGCTTTTCAAACTAAAATCCGACTAACAATGAAATATTTGAATACTCAATTGTAAAATATGCGGGTTGTTACAGACTCTCTTCCTTAAAGAAATTGCGTCCTCGCAATATTTAAGAAGAAAATATAAAGTAACAACCATAAAAGCATATTCAACACAAAAGAAATTTGAAATAAAAAGTTCACCTCAAAGAGAACGAGAAAGTAAGTCTGGATGTGTTCGCTCGATGAATTCTCTGGATTCCCAAGAACAATCCTTAGGATTTGAGGACTATTGAACCTTGAGGAACATCTTTATTTCGAAGGCGCTTGACCTCCAAAGCAGTAATACGAATAGGATGTTGCTCATAAGTTAAATTAGGCGAAACTTTAATTTCTTCCACAACACCGGGCTCAAGAATAGAATCGCAATCTTGAAGGCATTTCCGTAATTGAGAAACGTGAAACACGTCATGAATAGCAGAAAATTGAGCCGGTAATAAGAGGCGATAATCCACGGAACTAATACGTTCGGTGATGGGAAATGGACCAATATATCGAGGTGCTAACTTTCTCGATCGACTGAAACGTACAACACCCTTCATAGGTGAAACACGAACAAACACAAAATCTCCTACAGAAAATTCTAATTTCCTTTTTCGGCTATCGGCATAGGATTTTTGCCTATTCTGAGCTTCTTTCATCCTACGGCGAATGAGATCAATCTTTTCTATGGAATCACGAATAAAGTCTGGACCTAAAACCAACTTTTCACCGGCCTCAAACCAAGAAGAAGGAGAACGGCATGGCCTTCCATAGAGTGCCTCGAAAGGTGCCATACTAATACTAGATTGGAAGCTATTATTATAGGAAAACTCAACAAGAGAAATATGATCTTCCAAACTTCCACCAAAATCAAGAATACATGCACGAAGAAGATCTTCAAGAGTTTGATTCGCACGCTTAGTTTGTCCATCGGACTGAGGATGATAGGCGGTGCTAAAATTAAGCTTCATTCCCAAAGCTTTTTGAAGACTCTTCCAAAATCTACTAGTAACCAACGGATCACAATCACTAACTATAGAAGTAAGAAATCCATGAAATTTAACAATCTCTTTAATAAAGAGTTTGGCCAAAAGTGGAACGGTCCGGTTAGACCGAACGGGAATAAAATGGGCGGATTTAGTAAGTCTATCAACTATCACCCATAAGCTATCATGACCCGAACGATAACGGGGAAGGCCATCTATAAAATCCATGGAAATTTGATCCCACTTCCAAATTGGAATCTCTAAAGGTTGCAATAACCCACCGGGCCTTTGGTGCTCGGCCTTGACAAGTTGGCAAGTCATGCAACGCTTAATAAAGTTAGCAATATCAGATTTCATTCCCTCCCAATAATAAAGTCGCTTCATATCCACGTACATTTTACTACTACCGGGATGAATGGTAAATTTAGAACGATGAGAATCTTCTAAAATATCTTTACGAAGATCACTAATATTTGGCACAACAAGTCTACCAAATTTTCGAATACTGCCACGAGAATCAATATTAAAGTCTTTCAAACTTTCAATACCAATTTTATCCCAACAACTTTGGGTAAGAAGAGCCAATTCGGGATCTAGCTTTTGAGCTTCAAGAATGCGGTCTAAAAGAGAAGGATGAGCCTCAAGGCTACATAAAACAAGAGGTGCACCCAAATTGGATTCACGATCTCGAGTCTCACAAGTGGATAAAATTCCGAGATCATTCCATTCAGATATCATCATAGAAACAACCACTTGTTGCTTGCGACTAAGTGCATCGGCAACGCGATTTCCCTTTCCGGGAGTGTAAAGAATATCAAGATCATATGATGCAAGGAACTCGAGCCAACGTTGTTGACGCAAATTAAGTTCCTTTTGGGAAAATAAATACTTCAAAGATTTATGATCGGTATAGAGAACAAATTTCTCTCCCAAAAGATAATGAGGCCAAATTCGAAGGGCAAAAACAATAGCCGCGAGCTCTAAATCATGAGTGGCATATCTAGTCTCGGCTGGCTTCAATTGCCTAGAAGCATAAGCAATAACACGTTCTCTTTGCATAAGAACGGCACCCAAACCAACGCGACTAGCATCGGTATAAACAATAAAATCTTGGTTTCCCTCGGGAATCACATGAATAGGAGCATCGGAAAGGAGTTCTTTTAATTTCTAAAAAGAAGCTTCACACTTGTTCGACCAAATGTATTTAACACCTTCCTTTGTTAAGCTAGTAAGAGGCATGAAAATTTTAGAAAATTCTTTGATAAACGAAGGTAATAACCGCCAATCCGAGAAAACTATAGATTTTCGACACACTCTCCGGTCTCTTCCATTTTTGAATCACTTCGATCTTTGAAGGATCCACGGAAATTCCGGATTCGGAAATAATATGACCGAGAAACTTCAGACAAGATTGCCAAAAGTGGCATTTAGAAAAAATTCCTTTAATTGATTGCTCCTAAGAGTTTCCAACACAATCTGAAGATGCTTTTCATGCTCCTCCTCGGTTTTAGAATACACAAGAATATCATCAATAAAGATGAGAACAAATCGATCGAGGAAGTCTTTGAAAACTCTATTCATAAGGTCAACGAAATAAGCTGGAGCGTTCGTTAAACCAAATGGCATAACAAGCCATTCATAAGATCCATAACCAGTACAGAATGATGTCAAAGGAGTGCTATCCTCTGCAATACAAAGCTGATGAAAACCGGTTGCTAAGTATAATTGTGAAAAGACTCTAGCACCACTAAGTTAATCGAATAGATCATCAATCCGAGGTAAAGGATATTAATTTTTGATAGTAAGATCATTAAGCTTGTGGTAGTCAACGCAAAGTCTAAGTGTATCATCGGATTTCTTCACAAAAATAGTAGAAGCTCCCCAAGGAGAGGAACTAGAGCAAATAAATTGCTTCATCTCCAATTCGGATACTTGTTTACGCATCTCCTCATTTTCCTTATTGGACATGCGATAAGGAGGACGAGTGATAGGTTGAGCTCCAGGGATGAGATTAATTCTGAACTCAATTGCTCGCTTAGGTGGTAATCCTAAAACGGGCTCAAATATGTCGAAAAATTCACGAACGACATGAATAAGAGAAATGACATCTTCCTCATCATCATTATCGTTATCATGAGGATTTAAAGAATATAAAGATGCAACCGAGTTGGAATCCGAATCTTTAAGATCAACATAAATCTGCTTAATAGATTGAGGATGTCGGAGATGAATAGTCCGCTCAGGACATAGGATTTGAGCTTCCTAGCGGTTAAGCCAATCCATTCCCAAAATCATTCCAAAGCCTAAATAACACATGACATGCAAATCGGCTCGGAAAGAAAAATCATACAAAATAATCTCGACATCTTTACAAAGTAAACTAATTGTTGCGGATCCACCAACCGGATTCGCAATTCTAAAAGAAGTCATTAAAGCAACAACACTTAAAGAAAAAGTATCAACAAGTTCTTTTGATATAAAAGAATGGAACGCACCCGTATCAAAAAGAACTCGAATGGGTTGATCACGAAATAAAATAATGCCATCAAGGATAGAATAAGAAATACCTTGACCACGAGAAGTGTTGCTAGGGGCTTGTGCAACATTTAACTTTCCCTCCTTCTTGCCTTGAAGTTTGGGACATGAAGATAAAAGATGACCCGAACTTTTGCAATAACGACAAAAGAGAGGTTTCGGACATCTATTGGCATAATGGTCTTTAGAACCACAATTGTAGCATTGCCCACTACTAGGGGCAGAAGTCTTTGCCACCGGAGTTGCTTGCTTCCCTTTCTTATTGGGATAAGGACCTTTGAATTTAATAGGCCTTTTCTTGTTGTTGAATTATGGTTTGGCACCCACAACTTCAACATCACTTTCTTTATCTGCCTCTTCGAGTCGAAGAGTGATATCAACGAGTTGACTAAAAGAAACTTCTAACTTTAGAAGTAATGGCTTTTGAGATTGTTCAAGCCATAGACAAATCTTTGGTTCTTCTTCAATAGGGTGTTTATATATTCGACCCCGTATTTAGAAAGTGACTCAAATGATGCGACATAGTCTGCCATTGAGGATTCACCTTGAACAAGGTCTATGAAACGACAAGCCAATGTCACCTTCTCAGCTTCTAGCACAAATTTTAACTCGAATCGTTCCCGGAATTTCTCCCAAGTAAGATTCGCTTCAATAATTTCAGAAATAAGAAGCTCATACCAATCTAATGCTTTTTCTTGGAGCATACTTGAAGCCACTTAGACACGGTGAAGATCAATTAGATTCATGCGAGTAAAGATGCGATCGCATGTTTTGAGCCAAGCTTGGACCTGAATGATGCTTTCGGAACCCTTAAATGGCTTCCCACCAAAGTTGGTATAGTCACTGCACAAACGTGCAAATCCAGACTTAGGGTGAGTAGGTTCCGGATTAGAACCGGCTGCTTGAGCATTCTTTACTAGATCAAAAAGCTGCTGGGCAGACATAAAAACTCCATCTTGGGGAGTAGCACTAGATTGACCGGCGCTGGGACGGCCGGGTCTAACCATTTCTCTTCCTTTAGAAAGAAGAAGGAAGAAGAAAAAGGTTATTCATAAATTGAATATCAAACATTAATGATTGTTAAAACAAGGAATCATAAAAGAAAATAGGATAGAACGGTTCGAAGACTCGAATAAAATCCTAAGGCACGACTCCTAAGATGGACTTAGGACGATGATCCTTGCTAGATTATTCTACATTGTTCCAAAGTTTGGCTCTGATACCAAGCTGTGACGCCCCACCTCTATACCTACGCTAGCCAAGGACACTACGGGGTAATGCCGTCAACTAGCGTGGAGAATAAGGCTGTTGACAAGCGACCATCCGTGTAATTGCTTTGTGCAAGTACCGATATGCCAGATAAAAATATAACTTGCATTTCAAGAGGGAATCCGACATACCGATGCAAACCCAAAGCTTATACACATTGGCTAATATCTTCAGAAACAAATATAGAAATACGCATAACATAAATCAGTCACAGAAGTTAATATCTCAAAGGCGGAAACAGATATGAATATTACACATGAAAGTGTATATCAGAGTAGTGGTCACACAAGATCCACATTATCACAAAAGAATAGTTACAAGTGAAACATAAAAGAATAAGTATACATCAATGAGTCTATATCTCAAATGTATACAACCAAAAACTACTAATCTAAGTAGTTAGCCAAAAGTCAGGATAATAATTCCAGATGAGAAGTCAAGCAGAAGCACTTGTAACATCTCGGTCTGACCCGAGTATTATTTAATAAGAAAATAATGAACGGATCAGTCTAAATATAAATATCATACAAAATGATATTAAATAAGAGATATGACAAAAAAAACATGATATAACCATAAAACCATACTATGCTAAGTATGTAATTGAAAATCAACCATAGATTAATCAATATCACAAGAATCTTCTCAAAGATCAAAAGAATGTCATACTCTTTAGTTTTATTCACCAAGTCACAAATATCGACATCATATCGATGCCAATCATAAAAGCCGGTGAATCAAAAATTCTAGAAATCATCAATAGAAATCCAAAAATCACAAAAAAGGGGAGGCCTATCAAAAAACAGGAGCATGAAAACTCACCAACACGTGTATCACAAACGGGACGCTATCCCATGGTCGCTAACCATAGAGCCGGTTCAACGATGTAGTACAATATCGGTGGGCCCGAGGAACGTGAAACTCGAATAATTCGGAACAATGACGTAGTACAACGGTATGCCCGATGATCCTGATAAGTTGGTATAACAACGTAGTAGAAAGGTACGTCCGATGGACCAAACTCCATAAAAGCATATGGGTCGCTAGCCCACAAAAATTGAGTCGAAACTTCAAATAATACATAGGTCGTTAGCCTATAAAAGAAATGAGACGAAATTCAATTAAACAAGGTACCGTCTCCTACGTGGACAAAGAAACATAGCATATCGCCAGTCTAAATCACAAAATGATCATCATCGATCATCAAGAAGTGTCAATTACACTAAGCTAGTAAATATATGAGCTTAGCTTCATGTCCCATAACCACTAGCTTAACTTAAATATTTACGAACAAACTGTAAGTCTCCACTCGAAAATTGTCACAAGAAATTCAATCGAACAAGTCCAAGAATTAACCGACGAAGTAAATGCAAGCGTTTCTTACCACTTGTTTTACTAAGCCGTTTAATTAGATTTCTCATACGAGTGAGGTAAAGGTTTGTATATACTAATAGATTGGAAAACGGTTTAAGAAACGAGCTTCGTAATAAAATAATGTTGAAATCGTTTTAACGGAAGAGTTTTGATATTTACTACTAGTATAGAAAACCTTTATATTTTTAAAGTGAAAAATCACAAAAATGATCGTAGAAACAATCAATCACTGAAATTCACATACGAAGCTGTGAATTAATTCCAAAGAAATCGATATCAAATCCATCAAAATGGATATCTCCAAAAATCCCAAAGAAAATGTCAACAAAGTCGATAATAGATGATAACAACAAAAGGGAATCCACACGAATCAATTAAATTTGGAAACTCAAGCTAAATAGGCAAAATAGAGTCCAGACAGCAAATTCAGACGTCTGAAATCAAGGATTCAGACGTCTGAATCTGGAAAAATAAATGTTTTCCAAAACACAATTCAGACATCTGAACCTATATTTCAGACGTCTGAAATAGGCATATTTTAGCCTATTTCCTTTCTGGTTGCTCACGAGCAAATTCAAACGTCTGGAATTTTGATTCAGACGTCTGAATACTGGGGAATAAAAATTCCCAGTATAATATTCAGACGTCTGAAATAAGGATTCAAACGTCTGAAATAAGGATTCAGACGTCTGAAACTGTGGTTCAGGGCATTCCCTGAACCTCGACCAAAAATGGCCAGATGAATATCGAAGGCGACCGAACGAGCAAATGACGACTAAGGATTTACGCCACGCGACAACCCAGCCTTAACGGCTTTTCGATACGCGTCAAATATCAATGTCCAAATATCCATATAGGATTTTCATAGATTTTGATTTCAAAACGCCAAAAATTGGAATATACAACAAATCAATCCAAACCAAAATCAATTGCATAAGAATAAGTGTTAGGAATTCATACCTAACAATCGAAGATAATTATAAACTAAGATGTGAGATAAAAATCTCACCTTTAAACCCAAAACTATGAAGAAGAAGCTATAGAGCAATGACAATGACAATCACTCTCCAATTCCAACCTAACAAGCTTGAATCTAAGCTAAAAAGAGAAACATTTCCTAAATTAGGTTTAAGAATTTCTGAAATTGGTAAGAGAATGAGTTGGAGAAGAAGAAGAGGAGGCTTACCAAAGTTTCTTCTATAAATTTGGAGCTAGAACTTGATGTGCAAATGGAAACTAGGGCTTGGAGTTTTAATTTCCCATTCCTCTCTCCATTGTTGCTAAAGCTTGAGTATTAGGAAATAGAAATAAAGTAACGAAGAGAAGAGGGGTGAAGCTTGGTTCTAATGAGCTGAAACAAAAAACCAAAGCCCTAAGTGGAAAAGTAGAAAAATTCCACTAACTCCAAACATATCAAAGTTTATACTCAAAAAGTCGCAAACGTCATTTTGAACTCAATGGGGGTGGTCTCGAGTCCTAATTCGACTGTTTGCAAAAAGTAGCTTTTCGGACTACAATCCGACTAACGATGAAATATTTAAATAAAATATTTAAATACTAACTCGTAAAATATGCGGGTTGTTACACAAATACAAGTTGTTTCATGAAGTAATCTGCATACACACAGAACATACAAATGAATGAAGATGGAAATAATCCAAACGCATGATCATGGAGGACCCTACCTACCCAAATACCTTAATGTAAAAATTAGAGCTAATTCTCATGCCAAAATGCCATTAGAGTTTCATGCATACTTAATAGATGATTATATCATGCTAATGATTACTTGGCCACCACACTTCCTAAGATGGTAATTTGGGCATTCCCCAAAAAATGGATTAGGGTTTAAAACATGTATAAATACCCTATATGTTCATGTAACCTTTCTCTTTTCTCTTAGGCTCTCTTCTTCTTAGCCTCTTAGTTTAGGATCAAAAATAAAAAAGGCTCTCTTTCTCTTTTCATGGCTACTTAGCCATTTTTATCTTATGTAATTTTCTTTTTTCTATGCAATGTTAATTAGTGTTTTATTTTACTTATACATTCTCTTTCTTCATGCTAGCAGTGTAGATTTTTTTATGCAATTAGATTAGTTCTCCTTTCTTTTTCCTCTTCTTTTTGCTCATGTTGCAATCTACATTTGTTGATTTGATAACAAATATAAGAGGCTAAGCCACTTCAATTTAGGGCTAATGAAGCTCACTAGTATGTAAATTCAACATTTTGATGTTTGTGTTCTCCTTTTGTGCTTAATGGAAACATATGAAGTGGTTTAATTTGTTGTTATAGCTTTGATTTTGATAGCCTATATTATTGAAACTAAAAAGGCTATGCTTAAACAAAAAAAATACAAATTACCTCTTCATCTACATATGATGTTGGTAATGAAGATGTTAAATCAAAATTTGATGGTCTATATTTCTAATCAATAGTTAATAGGTCATACTTACAATAAATTTTGCTTTCAACTTTGTTGTCATATTTCATATGAGTTAATAAGTGGTTTAAAGGGTTTGTTATAGTTTGATGGATTATGTTGAGATAACTAATAGCACAAATAGGTCATGTTTATGATAAACACATTAATTAATATCACTAATGACAAAAAAAGATTATAACTTCATTTGTTGATTTATGTGATGTAGAGTGTAAAAATTACTTCTAAATTGCCTTTATACTCTCATATTTTTATCAATTTTCTTTTGTTAGTTTTCTACTTTTTTTTCTAATCACACTTTCAACTTTAGTTAATTTGATTGAATAGAGATTTAATATCTAACAATTACCTACGGATCGACCATACTCGCCACATACTATCATTGTACACCGTGCGCTTACGGTTAATTTTTATTATAAATTCGTTCGACGGATTTCTAACTCGATAGAATTTCCGTCGACGAACTAATTTTTGTCGTCGTTGCCGCGGAATTGCTTTGATTTTATTTTCTATTTTTCGAATTATTTTCTTTTGATTTTGTGTGCTTTTATTGTGTGTTTGTTGGATTTAAAAAAAATAGTGTGTTTTTGTGATTTTTTTGCATTTGTTTGTGCACATTTCTTGTCTTCTAGTATCATTTTCCATTTGCATTTCTAAAAAAAGGAGCATACACATTTCACAAAAAAAAACTCAATTTACATTGCTTCCAATTAAAAAAAATTACGCTACTACACTGTGCAATGCACTTCTGTGCATCAATACTCCATTCACTGAATACAGTCTTCCCTTGCATTTCAGATCACCCACACCAGTAACAAACTGGTATAGTCACCACCAACAGCCACTCACCCATAGATCACCATACCAATACACATTTCCATATTACATAAACTGTTTCATACATACGATTTTGAACTCCACAGCCATTCACCAAACTTCTACAGTTGCACAGCCTTCGGCCATCTCTACTATATATACATCACCGCCCTAACTCATTTACATCACTGAGAACAAACTGCCTCTTCCCCTTTCAACCACCAGAGTTCTACTCAACCTTATTGACTACATGATCACATACATTTACAACAAACATATCCACTACACATCATTTCCCACACTTGCTCCTTTGTTTCTAAACCATTACCCTACATGCTATGGTTGATCACCATCAACTCTCTGTACCCCCACAAACTACTGATGCCTACGCAGTTCATTTCATAGCAGCTCCACCTCAAAATAACCATCTGCACGGTGCTCTACCACTATACTATCATACTCATACATATAGCAAATCCACCATAATCACAGTGCACAGTGCATACATATTTCAACCAATTGCAAATTCCTTTGCATCTTATTACACTATACAATAGTCGTCTTCATTGTCTTGCTACTGCAATTACATAACCATTTCATCCACTTTAGTTGCCTCCTCAAACAACATTGTGAGGACCCACAATTCCATACCCTTTGAGTCGATAATAAACCACACATGTCCAACTCAAATTGCACGAATATGCGGATCATTAAGGGTAGAAAGAAAATAAAGATAGAAGAATCTCACATGAATGGAATAACATATATTATTTCAATAATAATCTTTACAGTGGAAAATTTTAAAATACATTATCAGAGTCTAACCTAAATTTAGCCTGGACAGTTTTAACACCTGCCTTTACAAATGCTGACAAACAACAAATAAAAACAAACAAACCATAGCGGATAACATAATATGTCCCTACGTAGATGAATATATCCAGCACTCCTCTAAAAACTCCAACCGTCTTCAACTAAACCTGAAACTACTCGGATCTGACCCGAGTATTGAAAATACCCAGATCAGGTTGATAATTCAGCATGAGAAAACTCAATAATAAATGACAGTTTTATATACCGGCCTTTGAAAAATAAAATCTTTTGAAAAGAAAGAGTATCTCATAAGACCACGCCCACACATAAACATGGACGGGTTTTTACCTTATGATAACTAAAACACTTTTATATACCAAAACATTTGATATTATATCTAATGACCTTCCTTTGAAAACATTTGCAAATAAACTTATTAATCTTAGCCGAAATGGTTAACCATATAGCATTTCGAGGCTATTCATTATGCCAATACAAACAAAACTGCAGGTTCTTATTGGAGTATGGATTTCCATAAAAATGATCAAGTGAAGGGACTACATTCCGTTGGGTACACCTCTAGATGGATGTCCCAAGGCACAGAACATTTACCTCTACCAACACATGGCCGGCCTACCTCCGTAACTAAATAGTACCGAATATGTCATCCCCGGTCGTTACCGACCTTTAAACGAGCGCACTTTAGCATACAAACCACATTAATTTATATCCTGAACGTCATAGCGGGAAGAAATATATCTAAAAGGGGGTGATCATACCCTAATTGGGAATGACCCATTTAGTCTTGCTGCATCTAACCCTGTTTCGGTCATTTCCGGTTGATGAAGCTTGAGGCAACGATTACATTTTCACATAGCATATATCACATCTCTGAATGCTACATTGCCATTTCTATTAACTACTAATTGCCTTCTACAAAAATACAACCCTTGAGCTCGTACGTCTCAAGGATGGAGTTAAGCTAAGAGAAGGTGCCTTCTCCGCCACCACTGATGTACGTTTGTAAAAACTAATGTACATAATCTTTAGAAATGCAATGTCAGACAAACATCCATACAATTTTTTCAGGAGCAGGACAAACCGAAGGCACTCTCCTACTACCACTAGTAGCGAGTAGTCCTTACAATCCAAAAATCTCCACAACGAGGAGACCACTGCTATAAATAACTTTATAATGAGAGCAACCTAGAGCATGTCAACAAGTAATCATCATGCTATAAAGATCCACGGTCTTCAATAATCATCATCGTTAACATGTCTTCACTTTCGAACATATACACTGATTTGAAGTGGTATTCGGATAGGGATCACCTAAATCCGACCCTGGTTTCTTCGAAGCCAATCATCGCTTTAAAAGATTTTAAGTTCATATATGGATATCAATCATCCAATCAATTACTTGATCTTCTATTTAAATCAAATGTATTTCTTAGATATACTCTTTTTAATTTGTTCCATTTTCTTTTCAAGAGTATATGTAATCATTCAGCCTCATTTATCAAATCATTTGGTTTATTTAAACCTTTCTTAAATCCTGGACTATTCCAAATCACTTTCTCTTTTACTTAGGAAAACCTTTTCAAATCATTTATCAAATCTTAACCAAAGATTTCTTATATTCAAGCTATAAATTTTAACTTAGTGAAAATATTCCCAGATCATTCATTAAATCTTAATCACATATTTCTTTCTTAACTCCAAATCATATTCTTGCAAATCGAAGATTTTCATAACTGAGTACTATTACCACCTTAGATATGGTAAATTTCACCTCCAAGGACTTATGGCAAGTAATCCTACATCATGAAGAATTTTGTAATCAATGATCTTTGTCTTCAATATATTTTATTTCGAAAATTAGTTTGAAGGGGTTTTCAGATAGGAATCACCCAAATCCGATCCTGATTTTTCGGATAGGAATCACCCAAATCCGATCTCGGTTCCTTTCTACCAATCATCGAATAAAACATGTTAAGTGATTAATTAATGTTCAAAAAATTTGTTTCTTTTCTTTTATCTCGGAAAAACTTAAATATGATTTTTTTAGAGCATCCGGACTTTCCTTTCGATCTATTCCACCCCTCGCCTAAGAAGAGAAAATATAGGTCAGGTAAGTTCAGGGCACTGGTTGCTCCATTTCTAACCTTATTTAATCACCTTGACTTAATCACCTTGTCTTATCTTTCCAGATCTCATGGGTGGGATTAATGTACTAGTCGTTTCCACATACTTAGTTTATTATTACATTCAATATTCTTCACTTTTTGTTTAAGTGGTATAAACAGTTCGTCTTAACCATTTATTCAAAATCTTATTAAGACTTCCAAACCATCTTTACATTACTTAATTATTCCTTTAAAATCATTTACAAAAGATTTAGGAAAGAATTTTTAAATTTAAAACTCATATTCAAAAGGTTATAGAATTCGCAGCAGAAAAGTGCTGCGGCAAGTGCTATATAAGCTTATTTGATTTAAATAACTTTTTGATATTTGAAAATTCATATTTTCCATTTCAATTCTCTTTTAAACCATTTTAATAAATTTATCAAATTTATTTCATACTTTTAAATCATTTAAAATATCATTTATAAAGAAATCCTTTTTTGGATTCCGAACTACAAAACTGCAATATTTTTAGAAAATTATTTTGGACATATTTCAAATTCTACTTGATGAAATCTTGATTTTCTTTCTTTGTTTGAAAAGTATTATCATTGTGAACCAAAAAATTCTTATTTTGAAGAAATCTGACTTATAAATCATTCTCTATAGTAATTTGAAGTTGCGCATACAAATTTACGAACTGCAGCTATGCGACGAGCTCTATTTTGACCAATTTTGTGAATTACTTCGGAACTTGTTCGAAACACTTAAAATTTATTTCAAAGCACATTTAAACTATTTTAACTCATTTAAAATAATATATTCATCATTTCAAACTCATTTTCCATTTCATTTCACTTTATAATATTATATTATTATAATATCATTTCTAATCATTTTAGATATTTCGAAATCATTAAGAGGCTAAATTTTTTCCATACACACATTTATATGTATTTAATTTCATTTAATTAACTATGTTCACTAACCATTTCTCTTACCATTTATCAAACCAAGTTATCATCCATATCACAAATATATAATCAACCAAGTTATCAGACATTTAATCGTCCAACATATACCAAACTTTTCATGTAATTAACTTGAAATATCTTTAGGAATTAGTCACTTTAAATATAGCTACTCACCTTTAACCATATCGTTTAATTTCCTATCAACATTCATTTAATCCAACACTTCACTAAATCCTTTTATCTTCACCAAATCTTTTTCGTAGACTTTACTTTTGATTTCGGTAGCACTTCCTTTTCTTTTTCTCGCTCCGAAGCTCCTTGAATTTGCTTCTCCTCCTCCATTGGTTTGGCCTCCTCTTGATCCTCACCTTGCTCCATCATTTCTTCGCATCTTAGATGTTAAACCATGTTTTAATGATATTCTAAGGTTTTTGGCAAAGTTTGGTGGTGTTTTGACTTTGTTTGATATGGTTTTGAAAAAGTAAGGAAGTGTAAGAGAACAAGCCAATAGAGAGTGGAAGAAAAGCTTGAAAAAGAAAGAAGAAGAAGTGAAAAAGGTGAGAGAGTGGATGCTTATTTATAAAAAAAGTTTTGAATTAAAATAATATTTTGTAAAAAGACTAAAATACTCTTTACTTACTTTTTAAGCGAACTTTTTTTTCAATACTAAACATCACATTTAAAATCATTATTTTATGTCATTTTCACTTAAGTATTAAGACGATAATATAATAATCATATTTGGTTTGATTTGATGTTTACCTTTGGCTTCGAAATGAAATGTTTGTCTTTTTATGCTTACTTTTTCTTAATTATATTCTAGAAGTTTCTAAGTATGTTTAGTAAATGTAAACTTAATTAATGAATTAATAAATACTTATACTATTTGAATATATGTTTCTATATAAGAAAATAAAGGTGCGACAACGTTGCGATAACTTTTAACCGACAAAACTTTGATTTTCGGCAAAATATTTTACGGCCACATTTTGACGTTTTAGTTAAACTATTTATTTGTGTAAACTAAATTTAAAAATAAATTTGTATAATGTTATTTAAAAATATAAACACTCATAAATAAATTAAAATAATTTATTTAATCATTGAAACATACTTTTCTGAAAGGGGGAATTAATTTAAAGGACAAAGATTTGTATATTTTTTGCCTCAAGGACACGACCTCAATATTTTTACCACAAGAACAAACATTCTTCTAAAAATTATTTATAAGGACAAACATTTTCCAAAATTATTCATAAGGACAACAAAACTGCTACCGAGCTAAAAACTGATACCTAAAAACTGCTACTGATAACTACAAATTGATACCTAAAAACTGCTATCAACAACTAAAAACTGATACCTACAGAAAGTTGTCCTTCAGGATAAAATATTGAAGGTCTGTCCTTGAGGCTAAAAAGCTGTGAAATTTTGTCCTTGACAATAATTTCCTGTTTCTGAAATCCGCATTTTGTCACTTTCGTCGATATAGGCAAATGTTGCTATTTTTGTGGATACTTCTCTTTTTAAATCTTATCTAATTTTGTTCGAGTTGTATAACCTTACTTATTTTACATTTAAAATCACTTTAAATAATATATCTTAAAGCGATCAAACTCTGAGTCGTTACAAACATCACATATCAACCACCTACAACATTACTTCAACCACCTACATCATTACTTCAACCACCTACAACCTCTACTTCATACAAACTGTCAACATCCCCACCTCTTGCTACAACTTATCAAACATAAAATATCCAAACTGTTTATCATCACAAACCACCAATAACATCAAATATCATACCTTTACAAACTGTTTATCACAAACAGCATCATCTACATTTCCTCCTCATTACCACATTCATCATCATCACCCAGCTGCCTTCCCACTTTAACCAAATCAAAAAAAACAACACCAAAAGTCTACCATACATCACACAGCACCACATAACAGTCCCCTGCCCCTCTTGCCTTGCTTCTACCTGACCCACTTCAAACTTGCACACTAATTTCTACCTTAGACTACAACCAAGCAATAGCACTACATTTCAACTCCTTCAACTAGTTCAACCACCTTCTCCCCATTACTACCATTACTGTCTTGTGATTCTGTGTTCCTACAACAGCAACTTCATTCACAAACATTTCAAACATCATTGATCAGAAACACTACGTTGCCTTGCATCTCCTCCTCCCTTACAAACCGCCTTCCCCTTCATTACTACCCCCAGTTCACCGTGGAAGTTGAAAATCAACACCAACTCAACAAGCCACTACAGCAATTCAAACCACCACTCATTCAATACATACACTGTAACAACTCGTAACAAAGCCATTCATACCAAACCACAACAAAAAAAATATTCAAAGCTGCTGCTTAACAACTCGTGAACAACCATGAACTTCGGCTCCATCAGTTCTACCAGCACAGCACCTATTGCAACCCCATATGAGCCCTGGTTGCAACCCCAAATCGCTAGACCCAAATCCTTAATTTCCAATCACCAATCGACCATGAAATCCCCACTGTCATCAACCGCAACCTCAAATTCTAGCCACCGAACATATCCACATCTTCCATCACCTCCTACAACCACGATCACCTCTGCACCATCCACACCAAACTCTAGTCGACCTCCTCCAACTTGCAAAATCAAACTTCACCTCGTCAGACCACTCTCAAACCAAATCCACCGCATCGAAATCAATTGCATCGCCATTTTTTAAGTCGTGATTTCGATTTCGCATTTTCCTCCTTTTTGTTTTTTTGCTTTTCATGCTTTTGTGTTTTGTAGTTGTTTTTATAGGGAAGAAAGGGAACTGAGTATTGTATTGGATAAGCGGATTTGGTTTGTTGGCCTAGTTACAAATTTTATTTCTTCTTTTCTTAAAAAAACCAAGAAGTTCAATTGTTTACATCATTTTAATTTGTGTTGTTTTAAGTCCATCCTTCAAAAAAATGCAAGTTGTTTGGCTTCTATAATATAAAAAAGCTATATATTTTTTTAGGTTGACAAAGCAGATAAAGGAAGGAGCCGCTTGCTAAAAAAATAAATGCTTGCTCGCTTGTAAAAAAATTTGCTGATTTTAACCTCTATCTATTGTTTTTATTTGCTTTTCATTGTTGATTGCATATATCTTATAAAAGAAAAAAATCAAAAAAATAAATAAATTTTCATTCATAGTTGCATTTTTAATACATGTTTAATTTCAGTTTT
Organism: Allium cepa; assembly: GCA_030765085.1. NCBI lineage: Eukaryota > Viridiplantae > Streptophyta > Magnoliopsida > Asparagales > Amaryllidaceae > Allium > Allium cepa. The sequence goes on along the minus strand of CM060941.1, from coordinate 174,679,462 downwards.
GCATTTCATATTAGAATTTTCATTCATAATAACGATTAGACATCGACAACTCTCAATTGTATATTGACAAGTTGTCATCTTTTGACAATTTGATTTCTTGGTGTTTAGACTACGGTAGAGCAATAACCATTTATAAACATTACGGTGATTCTTAAATATTATAGTAGTTGTTTCTCTAAAGGCACTCAAACCTTCGGCTGCATTGCTGCGGTGATTCATGGTGCACCAATAAAACCTGTCCGTTATCTGGCTGAGAACTATCTTGTTGATATAAGACAAAATGTGATTATACAATTTGGATTAGAAACTATTTAGGATAAATAATTTGTAATTAAATCTTTTCATTCATCTAGTTGCATTAGTTCATGCATATTTAGAAGAAAAAAAGAAAGAACATTCGAAATCAAAAACAAAAAAATCGTAAATATTTCTTAACTTAGTTTTAAATCCTTTTCATTTGAATTTTCAATCAAAAATAAAAAAAAATCCAAAACAAAATATTAAAGTTAGTTTTCTTTCAAAAAAGAAAAAATCAAAAAAAAATAAAATTTGAAAAACTAAAAAAATAATCAAATTTCTTTTTTTCCTCCTTTGTGAATACTTTTCCTTAATAAAAAAATCTAAAAAAATTCCAAAAAAAATTTAATAAAAAAAACTTTTGAAAATGTCTAAATTTCCCTATTCACATGAATTTTACAATTATTGTGAAAATTAATATAATCCATATAATTTCACTTCAAATTTTTATGGATATTTCAAAAACAACTATTGTTTATACGACTCGAATTTCAAACCATAAAATTTTCAAAATAATGGTCAACACTCAAATTTTTAAAAGTGTACCAAAACTATTGAACCTTTACTTGAATAACAAAATCACATAAATGATTTATATCTGTGCAACAACTCAAGCCAAAGTTTTCAAAATAATCGAAATTTTAATTCACTTCCAAATTCTAATAATTATGGTTATAACCCATGCCAATTACACTTCGAACTCCAAAATGAATTCCAAAATCACAATGGAAATGTGAATCACTTTTCAAATGATTTTGGCAATGAGAATAGTTTCAATTTTGGTGCAATTGACAATTCGTGTTCTCAGCAATTTGAAACTGAAAATTCTCGAATTAATATCCATGAATTTGATTTAGTTGAGAAAATGGAAAAAGACTATGAGGATTTGTTTCATGAAACCAAAAAAAATTCGTAAGAAACAAAATCAAATCATAATGTGTGAAAAATCAAATGATAATCCACCATTTATCGAAATTGACAATTTTTGTTCTCAAGAAGTTCAAAATTCTCGCACTAATAATTATAAATTCGATTTTGTTGAGAAAATGGACGAAATTTATAACAATCACATGGATTTGTTACGTGAAACCTACAAAAAAATTATGAGCAACAAAAGCAAATATCAATTTGTGACGAGTCAAATGGTAATCCATCTTTTACCACAATTGAAGATTTTCAAATTACAACTTTTGAAATTGAAAACGAAATCTTAATAAAGTTGTTGAAAATACGGTAATTGACTTGGATTTCAATTCTTTTGAGAGTGTGGAACCAAATTTAAATTTCGATATTCCTTTTTCCGATTTTGAAAATTTGAATACAACAACTTCGGATTTTGAACTTGACACATGCAATGAAGTTGTGAATAATCCAATAAAGGAAGACAGATTTAATGAACACATTTTTTGGACTTTTCGATTTCGAGTTGTTGAATTCCAAAGGGAAAGATTTAAATCATCATTTTGATTTTGAAATCGACAATTCAAAAGAAGTACTAAATTATAGGTTTAAATTCTAAATTGGTGAAAATAAACTTGAACTTTAATCAATTGTTTTATCGACTCCAAAAATCATCGAAAATAAAACAATCATACAATTTTCAATCAAACAACATTCGAATCAACGTTCAACTTTGAAATCTTTTACAGTTTGGTCTTTCGAGCTTCAGCTGTGTCTCGCGTATTTGACGAGACAAATGAATCGGTCTTCGGAAGACTGTTTCATTTACTCTTTAATGGCATACTTTCTGATGTCTTATAAATAGTAATCTTTTTCATGTAAATATAGGTTTTGTTTTTATTATAATTTTCTCCTTTCACTTGGGTTGACTATGGGGACACAGTCAAAATCAAGTGTGAGGGGAGTCTCGTATTCTTTTGATTTTATATGGTTTATTTTTGCATTTTCTTTCCAAACTTTAAAAAAACTTAAAAAATTTAGAAAAATCCAAAAAACAAAAAGAAATATTTTTTAAGCACTTTGATTTATTTTAAAGAAATGCTACAGGATAGATATATGGTTTTGGTTTATTAAATTGAAATTTTTGAAAATTTATTTGTCTCAATAAAAATAAAAATAAAGTTTGATTAATAATGATGGTTTAACTAGTATATAGGAAGATTCGTGGTGATAATTATGAAGTATATCCTTATTGAAAATCTTTTTAAAAAAAGTGGTGGATTTGAATAAAAGGACATAACAATTTTTGACTTCTAAGTTAAATGGTGCTAAGATGATTTTGCAAAACTCCCTCTTTAAAAAAAGTTATTCTATATATGTATATATTTTTCTTAATAAACACCTAGAGTCGTGTGTTCACACTCGTGTGTTCCCTTGCCATGCTTTGTACCCTTCTCATGTAAGCCCGAAAGGTAGTGCACGATTGGTATATCTGGCCTTAGTTTATTTGAGTTAGACGTATGTATATAAAAATTCTTTTTAATAACGCCTACAGTAGACAAGTGTTCACACTTGTGTGTTCATACTTATGTGTTCACTCGCCACGCTCTTTATTCCCCTCACATAAGTCCGTAAGGAAGCGCATGGGTAATATACTTGCCCACGGTTTTCTGGGTTAGGCATATGTAATGTAACGACCCGCCCTTCTGACCGCCCCTAGCTTTGTTCATTATTTTCTAAAATCAAGACGTAAAAGTCTTTTACCAAAATTTTTGACTTACAAAACTCAAATTTAAACTTGAAATTCTTCATGCTAAAGATTTGCATATCATATTTTTTTTCAAAGCTGTGGACTTTCAAGATATTTCAAAGATCTTCTTCCTTAGCTTATTAGGTTGGAATTATGTAATTTTAATTTCAGACTATTGATTTGCTATCTAAATACTTGCTAACTCGAAGTTTAACAAGTCTACCGTCGTTCTTACAGACATTAGGCATACGCTGGCCAGGCGCAGGACTAAAAATCTCCAAGTACTAAATATACTTGCTTCAACTCCCAGTGAAAATACCTTTAAAAATTCTTTTAAAAATGGATATGGAAAGCACGTTCCCCCATGGACCACAGTTTTACCCGGCGGTTACGCTACTATCCCAGTCGAAACGCTTGTAATCTGTAGATTTCACATCTCTTGAATTTCGCCATGGTTGTTGCCATAGATCGTGGTTCACACGGCGGTTACGCTACTATCCCAGTAGAATCGCTTGTGACCGTAGGCATCTCGCCCCACGAATTATGCTAGCATACATCATCATCAATTCACATGATCCCATCACGATGATCCGTCATGAGGGATTCTAATCCAAATGGACATTCCAACTTATGGAAATTCTACGTAGCTACGAATTTCAAATGGACACTCACACCGAGTTCCAACACCTTCACAAATTTTAAATGGAAGGTACTTGTCCATATCCTCAGTTTAGAAAACATAATGTCATATACATATAGTACTTCATTTCACATTTCGTACATATCATACCTATGTAAACTTACATAGGATTTTCATAATAATGACTTTCCAAACTGATGGTTTTCGAATTATTACATTCACATATATAAGTTTCGAAAACCACAATATCCCATACCCATAATAAATAGAGGATTTCTAAATTTTCCATCTCGTTGCCGATTTAAATTTTTCCTCTAAATTGATTTGAAAATTTAAGGTTATCTCAAACCCAATTCACATTCATAATCCAATTCATTATCGACTTCACATTCGATTTGGATTTCACGTTACATCGTCAATTCTCCACACATAATTGATGTCTACCGATATATAACCTCTAAGCTCGTACGTCTCAGAGAAGGGTGTATATAGCTAAGAGAATAAATTCTCCGTCCACCAAACAGATATATATTTAATAGAGATCAATTGCTATGTCATCAATTCACAATGTTAGACATACAATCCCAATCGACTATCCGAAATTCAAAGCTCAACTTATATTGTTTTTGGTGTCGAAGTTAAACTCAATTTAACTCAAAATTCAATCTTTTTTGAAAGAAATTCAAGTTGAACTAATTGTCCACTCAAAAACATCTTTACAAGATATATATAATTTTCCACACTTAACCATTTAAAACAAATTTCAAATATTCACTTTTCAATTTATCTTTAAAAGATAGAATTTCAAACTTTCCATTTCATATTGGAAAACATTTCCATACTTATTTAATAATAAGTAATTCACAAATCCATTTATTTTCAACATTTGAAAAATATTCTATATACTTAAATCATAATCAAGTATATATTCCATTCTTTAAGAAAAGCATTCTTTTAAACACATTTATTTGAGTCAAAACGAATGTTATGTAAAACATTGTTACGACGACCCAAAATCACTAGTATAGGGATTCGAATTTAAGATAGATATATAAATCCCAATACTATATAAAACATTTCCTTTCTATTTCTCGAAAACTTCTATTTCAACAATAAATGTTGAAATCTGTGGTTTCGAATCTTAACACATTTTAAAAACATCGTTAAATCGTTTTAATTCTATTTAAAACATCACATCCAAAACATTTTCTTTAACATATTATTCACTATTCAAAAACGTGAATATACTTCGTTAACCAATTTCATAATTTCTATACTTTTTATTTTAAAGGATTATTCACTGTCTAAAATGTGAATATAACTCCATTAATAAGTTATAACAATTTACTTATCAAAATAAGTCGTTTGCGGATTTATAAAACAATGTTTATAAATCTATTTCTATTTATTTTATTACAACTTCCTTTTATAAATCTCCTTTATTAACCTATTTCCAATTTATAACTCAATTATATACCAAAAGTTCATATTATAAGTTAAATGCATATAATTTATTTGTTTACAAAATCATTCTTTTTAAACTTCCCAAATTATAAATCTTATAATTTATAAGATTCATTTATTTACCCAAATCTATTCTTTTAATAACTTTACATGTAAATATTGTTAACATCAATAAAATTTTCAAAAAAAAAAAAATAGAGAGAGTAAGCAAACGAAATCCAACCACTATCTTTGCTTATTTGATTTGACTTTTTATTGAAAAGTAATGAAAATACCATTTTGATAAACTTTAAAATTCACTAAGGATCTATTCCGTAGTTACGTTGTGTTATCAACCGAAACTACTAGTTAAACTATAGTCTATTTGTTATGATAACTTGATTTTTGTTGGAAATTTTGACGAGTAAATGACTTAAATATTCAAGATAATGATCAAAACTTATATTTAACTTATTTGTGTCAATTTGAAAGCAAATCCTTCATTTTGTAAATATTTTAAAAAACTTGCATTCATCTCTTTGTAAATACATCTTGCACTTAGGAATTCTACATTTCGCATTCGGAATTTGTGGGTAGTATCCGTGGAAAACTATAGTGACACCCAGAGGTTTAATGGCTTATTGCATACACTTAATGCAATCGTACTCCCTACGAAAATGGATTTATCTTAGTTTTTAGTTTAATCGATGACGAATAAAAAGATAGTGTAAGGGTATTTGATGTGCATATTTTTAATATTTAATATAATTAAATTAAATAAATGATCATATTGGGTATCTTTACATGTTTAAACCAAAATTCCAATTATTTTCAAATCGTCTTATATTCTTGTTCATATAGGGGCAAAATTGTCATTTTTTGTGCATACCTTAATTTGAAAAAATTTAATTAGACATTTCTATATTATTTTTGTAGGAATTTAACTGAAATACAAGTGGTTTCATGAAGGAATATACATGCACAAAGAAGATACAAATGAATGAAGATAGAAATAATTCAAACTCATGATCATGGAGGACCTCATTTACCCACCTACTTTAATGTACAAATTAGAGCTAATGCATATGCTAAAAGGCCATAGAGTTTCATGCACACTTAATGGATGATTATATCATGCTAATGATTACTTGGCCACCCACATTCTACGATGATAGTTTGGGAATTCTTTAAAAAATGGATTATGGTTTTAAAACATGTATAAATACCATATATGTTCATGTAACCTTTCTTTTTCTCTTAGGCTCTCTTCCTCTTAGCCTCTTAGTTTAGGATCAAAAATAAAAGAAAACTCTCTTTCTTTTTTCATGTCTACTTAGCCATTTTTATTTCATGTAATTTTCCTTTTTTTATGCAATGTCAATTAGTGTTTTATTTTACTTACATGCTCTCTTTTTTTCATGCTAGTAGTGTAGATTTTATTTATGCAATTAGATTAGTTCTCTTTTTCATTAGCTTTCTTTTACCTCTTCTTTTTGTTAATGTTGCAATCTACCTTTGTTTATTTAATAACAAATATGAAAGGCTAAATCCCTTTAATTTAGGGGTAATGAAGCTCTCTAGTATGTAGATTCAACATTTTGATATTTATGTTCTCTTTTTGTGCTTAATGAAAACATTTGAAGTGGTTTAACTTGTTATTGTAGCTTTCAATTTGATAGCCTATATTGTTGACACCAAATAGGCTATGCTTAAACAAACCACAAACACAGATTATCTCTTCATCTACATATGACGTTGGTAATAAAGTGAATGTTTAAATCAAATTTGATGGTCTATATTTCTAATCAATACTTAAACTAGATTTTGTTTTCAACTTCGTTGTCATATTTCATATGAGTTAGTAAGTGGTTTAAGGGGTGTGTTATAGTTTGATGGCTTACGTTGAGCTAATTAATAGCACAAATAGGCCATATTTATATTAAACACATCAATTAAACTCACTAATGACAAATAAAAGATCATAACTTCATTTTGTTGATTATGTGATCTAGAGAGTCGAAATTACATCTAAATTGCCTTTATACTCTCATATTTTTATCAATTTACTTTTGTAAATTTTCTGTATTTTTAGCTAATCACTCTTTCAACTTTGGTTAATTTGATTACATAGAGATTTAAAATTTGACAATTCCCTGCAGATCAACCTATACTCGCTACGTCCTATCATTGTACACCGTGTACATGTTATAATTTCGATCGACGGATTTCTAACTCGATAGAATTCCCATCGACGAATAGTGCACAGGATGCACTGGAAATGCACTGGATATGCATTAGAATGAGGTGAGTTAGAAATGTAATGTGACAAAGAAATATGAACAAAGTAATGTAATAGAGAATAGAAGAGGTGAGGAAATAGAAAAAGAGAAATGGAAAAGAAAATGCAACAGAGAAAAATGAGAAAATGTAATGCAATATTGAAATGGAATATAATTTTTGTCTTGAAATGAAATTGTGCATATGTTTTTTCTACTAAAAATGCAAATGCAAATAGAAAAACAAAAAAACACAACACAAAATATTCTTTTTTTAATGCAACTCAACGCATAAAATCAACACACGATAAAATCAAAAACATAATTCGAAGAGTGGAATCAAAATGAAATTGAAATTTCTCCGACAATGACACCAAATACTTGTTGATAACACTAGATTTTCTATTGATTAGAAAACTGTCGTCAAAATATTATCATTAAAATACCGGAAGCGCACGATTATAATTGTAGTACATCCCCGAGTATAGCTCGATCCGTAGAGAAATAAGTTATTTTAAAATCTACTCAATCAAATTAAACCAAAGCTTGGGATTGTTTTAGCTAAAAAGAAATGCAAGAACAAACTATAAATAAAAGTGATTATAAATATCACAGTAAATGGCAATTTAGAGGCAAATCTAGTCTCATTCTCTCACATAAATCAACACCAAATTTGATCTATGGTCTCTCATTTTAATCTTGTAGTATTAGTGATTTATTTATCATAAGTATGATCTAATTGTGTTATTAAGTAGTACAACTTAAATCATCAAACTTTTATACAACACTAAAACCACTTTGTTAAATGTCATGAAAATGAATATGAAACTAAAACAAAATCTATTTTAAGCATGATCTATTTACTTTTTTTGACTAGTAATATAGATCATCAAATTTTGATTCTATTTTAAATCCATGATCAAAATCACTTAGTTAGATGTTAATGTAAATTATGTTTATATTTAAGTAAGAATAACATATTTGTGATAAATAACATAGGCTATCAAATTCACTAATAAACTTACATCAACATTTAACTATCTATGAACCATAAAAAGAGATCATAAATTAGCAAATATATTGAATATATATGATTTGAGAGAGCTTCATTACCCATAAATTGAATGAGTTTAGATTCTCATTTTTGTTATCATTTCAATGCATGTAGATTGCAAAATAGAACGAAAAAGGAAACTGCAAGCTACTTAAAATAAAAAGAACTAACTACTTGCATAAAAGTAAAACTAAACTAAGTGCATAAATGGAAATCTAATCTACTAACATAAAAGGAAAGAGAGCATGTAAATAAAAATAAGCATAAAATAAAAGCATGTAAAGAACAAAGAAGAAGAAAAGGCTTAGGAAGCCATTTTATTTCTCAATAATTTTATGGCTACAACTTGCATAATATGATGAGATAATAAAAACTTTATTACATGAACAAAAGAGGGTTATTTATACATGACTAAAACCCTAATCCATTTTTAGAAAACTCCTTAAAATGCCCTCGAGGTAATGTGGCCTCCAAGTCATCATTAACATGAAATTAATCCTCCATTAAATGTGCATGTGTCATTAATCCCTATATTTATGTGCTTTAGCTTTTAATTATGGTCCATTAGTTAGTCGGTAGGTAAGGTCCTCCATGATTACATGAATTCTTTTATTTTTTCATTTCTTTGGCTTCCAACTCTTGTATATGCATATTTCCATGAAGCCACTTCCAAGTGGAATCCAAATTCCTACAAAACAAACTAAAATGTGCAAGTTATTTTTTTAAAGTTAATTCACACACGAAAATTACCGTTTTGCCTCCATTTAAATGCATGAATATGACTTGAAAGCATTTTTGAAATTTGGTTTTAAACATGTAAAAAACCCCAATTATGACATTTAGTTTACTAAAATAAGATTAAGTGTGTGAGCAAAAAAATATACATTTTTACATGCACGTCAATAGCATAGAAAAGAGATATGTGCCGACCACGTTTTAGATCGGTACCGATATGTATTTGTGCCCTCTAGTTGATTGTTGACCTATGGTCTTTGTGTAGTTGAACAAAGCGACCATCCTATGGCCCATTTCTAAAGGGGTAAGTGAACAACTCCAAAAGGCTGTACAAAGAAGGACAAGTACCAAATGTATCAGAAATCTCGGTAATAACCTGAATTTTAAGGCAAAACTGCTTGGAACTTGATGGATCGAGGCAAAAGGGTAGAAGAGGAGAAGATGGCAAGATTTGTACTCAATAAATCAAATAGGTGCTGACCTGATTAGGTCAATACCGATAAGATTTTACTACTCAAGGGACCTCGTTTCCCCTACTTTCTCATATTTGAAGTTTTAACTAGTATTTCATTATCTAATGACTTCACTAGGCCAATTTCTCTATGAATAGAACACTTAGAACAATTGGAAATAGACACTTGCCTCTTCTATTCTTCATCTTCTTCCTTTACCAGGATTTGTCATTAAGAAGCAACTTTTTACTGTTATAGGTTTTCTTGAACTATAAATCTCTTATACTTGTGACAACAACATTCCATAACAAGATTAAAGTTGACATACGATAGCCTTAATTATCCAAACTACTATAAAATTATCATGTTTCCTATTGTTTACTTGCTATTTTTAGTTAGATATATTCTTTATCATTTGAATTAGGGTGTTGTTCAACTTTTTAGCTCAAATTTAGCTTTCACTAAGAAACAGAGATTCTCGCATGTATATCTAGCTATTTATTGTGGATTAAAGCATCTAGGAGTTAGATCCAGAAGGTTTTTATCTAAAATTTAAAAGAAATTCATATTGGAAGTAATAGAATCAAGGAGATCTAGAAGATCTAGAGCAATTATTGGTGGAGAAGATGGAGCTGCCCTCCATGACAAGGTAACCAATCAAATAATAACCGGGTTGCTAGGACCATCTACCCTCATTAGATAGTGGCAAAGGTGGAGTTTGATAAGATGATGGCCAAGTAGAATCAAAGGATGATAAGTAGTCAGAAGGTTCTACTTGGTAAGGTGGATGCTAACATTGCCTTGTTGACCTAGTAGTCTCAAATGCCTAGGAGGAACAAGAGAGAAGCATCACCTTTTAGTTCTAAAGAGGAAAACTCATCTATTTCCAATCAGAATAGAAGGGCTAGGAAGCAAAAGAAAGGTGTAGTTTACTGAAGCAGTAGAAAGGAATGTTGGAGGAAGTATCGACCCCTATTAAGGGAATCTATATCTGTATCATCCAAAATTTGGTCTGTACCGATCTAAATTTAAGGACCTTAGAGGGGCAAAGACCCAAAGCCATCAATTTGTCAGATTCTGAGGATGATTTGCAGGTGAAGTGGGAATGGAAGATGAAGTTCAGGATGCTGATGCTCAAATGATCACTGCGGAGCCAATTAGACATCAAATAAGAATTGAAGTAGTGGTTCTTCTAGAGACTGGATAACTTAGATGTCAATGAGCGAACCGAGATCGTTTCCAGAGTTAAATACTAAGAACAGCTACTGATAATTGTCCTTCAGATTATCAAGCTAATGAAACAGTTGATAAGTGTACAACATTCTTTTATGCCTTTAAGAAGGAGAAAAGAAAGTTTGCTTGGATGAAGTAATGCTAAGACATCTTCAAGGAATTACTAAGGCATACGGAAGGACCACCAATCATGGCTAAGCTTTGGATGGAGAGGATTTGTTTGTCTATTTGGTGGTATCTACTACACTAAGTGTAGCACTGGTATGTGAGGAGGTAAGGATCTAGAGACTAGTGTATTACATCAGCAATCAATTTACCAGAGCTAAGAAGAACTATCCAAATTTGGAAAGAAAGCTTAATTTTTGTTGATAGAATTGGCGAAGTTGCAACCATGCTTCCAAGCTCACTCGACAAGGTGCTAACTAGTTAGCACTTACAACAATTATTGCATCATCCTGAGACTTCAGGAAAATTATTGAAATGGAACATCGGACTAAGCTAGTATGAAATCACTTACCATTTAGGAAGGGCAACAAGAGGACAAGTATTGGTAGATTTCATCGTTGAAGTTTCTGTCTAGGATGGAGAAGAGGAAGAAGATTTAGTCACACTTTTTCAATGGAAATTATTCCTAGAAGGAGCTTCTAATGAATGTATTTCCAAGGCAAGAGTGGTACTCATGACTCCAGAAGGATGGCCAATTTTCTATGCATTAAAGCTAGAGTTCCCTATAACAAACAATAAGGTTGAGTATGAGGCATTGGTAGCAAGACTCGGGACAGAAAAAGGCTAGGGGTAAGGATGCTACATATATTTAGCAACTCTGAATTAGTGGTCTACTCGATGGTCTACCATGTAAAGAAGGAATTCCAAGCTATGGTTGCGGAACTTGCTCCTTACTTGATGAAGACACTAGAATTATTGAATGATATAGAGCATTACACTATTTGTCACAACCCTAGAGAGGAGAATATAAAGGCTGATTCATTGGCCAAGCTGGATAGCTCTAAATGTGCATAGTTGTTAGGACTATTTGTGAGAAATGCGGATTACGGATCTTAAGGCTAAGATTAACACTAGAGGGGGTGAATAGTGTTAATCAAGAATTACTAAATCTTTTTAATTTATGTTAATTTAGACACAAAAGTATGTAATATACAGACACAGATATGATCACAGAAGTAATCACAGATGCAGAAATAAAATAAAAGCAGTAAAGGAAAGAACACACCGGATTTTATACTGGTTCGGAGTTATCCTGCATCCAGTCCTGCAACACAAGTACAGATTTCCTTTCAAAAGAAATTATACAATTACACCTCAGTTTCAAGGCTACAAGGTACACCCTCCAGAATTTCGATCCTCTGGGTAGAGATACTTGATTTCAGACCACAAGTTTACCCAATTGATTTACTAAGGCTACAATCACACCTTTTCCCTTTTGATTGATTTCCAAGGCTACAATCACACCTTTTCTCGCTTAATAGATTAAAAAGAAGTCTATAACTCTGAATAGCACTGAGAATCTTGTAGAGATAGTGATAGAGAATCAAACTAGAAGTAATCGAGTATGATTCAATGTTGATTTCGGCAGAGTAATGATAAAAATATGTATTAAGAAATGAGGAAGAAGAAGAGGAGTGAAAACCAGAAAATTATGATTAAAAATTCGTTGAAACTGACCCATATTTATAGAAGAACAACAGCCATGACCATTCATGAAGAGTTATGGCGAATAGACACTCCTTTTGAAATTTGAATTTTTGAATCAAACTGTTTCCATGTCGACATGGTCATGCTAGGCATGTCGACATCCCAAAGGATTTTTTGGTGTTTTTGATTTTCTTTGAAAATAACCTTTATCTTATATAAAAACTATTTTAAAATTTATAAAAATACTTGAATATAGTTAAATTTCATATTAAACATAAAGAATAATATATATAGATTTTAACTATAATTTTATACTTAAAGTTAAGTATAAATATTTAAAAGTTAAATATTTTATTTAAAAAGATAGTTTAAAATCAGGAGTATTGACTTTGAAAATAAAGATGTTTTTGAGGCTAAAATTATTTAAAATCAAGATCGAGGGTTTTGAATCTTTTAAAAGGAAAGTTTTGAAAACATTTTGAAAACAGGATATAATTTTGAAAAATCATTTTGAATAAAAGTTAGCGGATACAAAACAATGTTCCACCAGATTTTTCGTAGGTTCCATCCCTTTAACGGGCTCGAAGTGGATTCCATTCCACGAATAAATTGGATTTTAAGATGTCAGTGCTTTTCTACGAGTTTTAACAAAAATTCCTAATAATAATAAAAAATACTTATCCTTGAAATCTTGAACTCTTATAGTCTCGATACTCATGAGTCTGCTATCTTGATATTTTATCTTGATATCTTGAATCTCTATACTATACAGTCTTCATTCTTAGTACCTTCATGGTTAAATCCTGCATATACATATATATCTAAACTTATAATGTTAGTATTTATATTTTATTATCTATTCTAAGGTTGTTGTCATCAAAAACATCATCTCACGGACTAACAATCTCCCCCTTTTTGATGATGATAATCTTTGTTTATAAAATATTATTTCTATCCTAATAACTCCCTCTAAAACTAACAACTCCCCCTTAATCTATACCTAACTATCCTATTTTATATTTCTCCCCCTTTGTTATCAACAAAAACTTTATCTAAACAAGATAACTCCAAACTATATAACTCCCCCTAAAACTATTACTCTATGACATGTGATTATAATGATAGTGTTATCATAAATAATCAACACTTAAGTATAATACTAAAACATAGTCCTAAACTATTAACTATCCTAACTAAGAATTCACAATAATACTTATAATAAAAACACATATAAGAACACGAGTTAATTATTACGTATATGGTTGTATTTATATTTGCGTTTGGAAAACATAAAAACACAAACAACAACGAAAGGAAAGAGAAGAAACTAATGTGTGTTTCCAAACATAGAAGATCTATGAATCAAATAGTTTGGATAGTGGAAACAGAAATTTCCACGTTGTTCGACAAGATTCCTATTTTTGTCGAAACACACTTCTCCAACAGACACTACTTGGTCATCATCCTCCTCGTGTGCTTCTTCCATGGGTTCTTCTTCTTCTTCGTCGCTGGCCTCTTATTCTTGATTGAGTGAAGAGTCTTCATCGATCAAGATAGGGTTGGTCTGGTTGTTCATTAGGAATTTTTGAAAATTCCTGATAATCTTGCCTTGCCTTTCCTGTTCCTTTGCCATACGAAGTTGAGTTACTTGAATTTCAGTTAACATCTAAAGTACATCAATCATAGACTCCTCTATTTTTGTTACACGAGCAAGAGTAGTGCATTGGAATGGACCAGAAGTAGGAGAGGGAAATGAGAAAGTTGATTTTATGTTTGATTTTGAGGATGAGGCCATGATTTATTTATTTCAGAAGAGAGAATGAAGAGAAAACAGAGAGAATGAATGAAAAGTCGAAATTGAGAAGAATATATAACTAAAATTTTGAATTTTGGTGGGAAAACTTTAATAAAAAATCAAAAATGTTATATGTCGACATATATACCTAAGGGATGTCGACGTGGTCTTTTTAAAATTTAACTCTTTGATTTATTTTGATATCAATTGTTAATTATACTTGTTATTTATATTTTATATTTCAGTTATAGAACAAATTCCTAATTCTCTTCTTAATTTAGTATATATTGATTCATTTAAAGGTTTTGTCAAGATATCAGCAATTTTGCTTTTCAGAATTGATATAATCGAGAGTAACTACTTCCTTGCTTGTATTATCTCTGAGAAAATGATGTCTGATATCAATATCTTTAGTTCGAGCATGTTGAGTAGTATTTTTGAATAAATTTATTGCACTCGTATTGTCACAATAAATTAGAGATTTTGAGAAATTTAAACCAAAATCTTTTAAGGTTTGTTGCATATATATTACTTGAGAACAAGCCAATGCAGCAGAAATATACTCTGCTTCAGTTGTTGATAAAGAAACTGTGTTTTTCTTTTACTAAGCCAAGAAATCAGAGAATGCCCCAAAAAGTGACAAGTCTCACTTGTACTTTTTCGGTCTGATTTACAACTAGCATAGTCAGCATCACAGTAAGATATTAAATCAAAAGAATCATTTTTAGGGTAGAATAAACCATAATCATACGTGTGTTTAACATATCTTATGATTCGTTTCACGGCTTTTAAGTGAGTCTCTTTAGGTTGGGATTGATATCTGGCACAGAGACAAACACTATGCATGATCTCAGGTCTACTAGCAGTAATATAGAGTAATGAGCCAATCATTCCTTTATATAATTTTTGATCTACATCTTTCGAGAGATCTTCTTTACTAAGGTACTCATTGGTTGCCATGGGAGTGGGTTTTCCACTCGCAGTGGTCAAACCAAATTTACTAATTAGGTCTTTAGCATATTTTTCTTGACTAATAAAGATACCATTATCTAATTGTTTTATTTGTAATCCTAAAAAGAAATTTAGTTCACCCATATGACTCATCTCAAATTCTTTTTTCATTATTTCAGAAAATTCTTTATTCATTTCAAAATTAGTTGAACCAAAAATGATATCATCTACGTAAACTTGTACTAGTTGAATATCATTTTTATTTCTTTTAATAAAAAGAGTATTATCTACTTTACCAATTTCAAAATTGGATTGCAATAAATAAGATCTTAGTCTATCATACCAGGCTCTAGGAGCTTGTTTTAGACCATATAGTGCTTTTTTAAGTTTGTAAACATGATTTGGTAATTTATCATTTTCAAAAAGTGGTGGTTGTTCGAAATATACTTCTTCTTTTACAAATCCATTTAAAAAGGCGCTTTTAACATCCATTTGAAACAATTTGAAATTATTATGATTTGCGAAAGCAAGTAGGATCCTAATGGCTTCTAATCTTGCTACGGGAGCAAAGGTTTCATCAAAATCTATTCCTTCTTCTTGACAATAACCTTGAGCGACTAAACGAGCTTTATTTCTAACTACCTCTCCTTATTCATTCATTTTATTTTTATAAACCCATTTAGTTCCAATTATAGTTTTATTTTCTGGTCTAGGAACAAGTTCCCAAACGTCATTTCTAGTAAATTGATTTAATTCTTCTTGCATAGCCAAAATTCATTAATCATCAGTTGATGCTTCTATTGGATTATTGGGTTCAATAGTTGATATAAAAGCTACATTACTCATTTGACTTAGTTGATTTCTAGTTTTAACAACAGATTGCATATCTCCCAGTATATTTTCTATAGGGTGATCTTTTAAAAGTTTTGTCCTTTTTTAGGATAATCAATTTCATTATTAGTTTCAATAGGTTCTCGATTTTGAGTGATTAAATCCTCTTCATCATTTGTATCTTCAAACATTTTGAAATTTTCATCAAATGGAACATGCACTGTTTCTTCAATGGTATTAGTTTATAAATTAAACACTCTGTACGCTTTACTTCTATTATAATATCCGATAAAGATACCTTTGTCAGATTTAGGATCAAATTTATCTAAATTATCTTTGTATTTAAAATAAAGCATTTACTTCCAAAAATTCTGAAATAAGATACCTTAGGTTTCTTTGAATAAAGAAGTTCATAAGATGTCTTATCAGTTAGAGGTCTAATTAAAGTTCTATTCAAAATATAAAAGGCGATAGCAACTTCTTCTGCCCAAAAATTCTTTGGTAAATTACTATCTGTAAGCATAGTTCTCGCACACTCTTGAATCGTCCTATTTTTACGTTCTACTACTCCGTTTTGTTGTGGAGTTCTCGAAAATTAAAAATTGTGAGTTATTTCATTTTTATTGCAGAATTCCTCAAAACTTTCATTTTCAAATTCACCACCGTGAACACTTCGAATAGTTATAATTTTTAGAGAAAATTGATTTTGAATTCTTTTTGAGAATGTCTTAAAACATTCAAAAGTATCACTTTTATGTTTCAAAAATATTGTCCATGTAAATCTAGAATAATCATCTACAATTACAAAGACATATCTACTATGATTTATTGATAAAATTTGAGATGGACCAAATAAATCAAGATGAAGTAATTCAAGAGCTTTTGAAGTTGAAATCATATCTTTTAACTTAAAAGAATTTTTTCTAAGTTTTCCTAATTGACAAGCATCACATAAAGTATCTACTTTAAAATTCATTTTAGGGAGACCTCTTACTAGATCATGTTTTGACAGTCTAGATAGGAGTTTGAAATTCAAATCCCCAAATCTCTTGTGCCAATCCAAGGGTCACTTGTATTTGCCAATAGACATAGGTTATCATTTGAAACTTTCATACTAAGAATATATATATTCTTTTTCCTGACTCCCTCAAAAACAATGGTTGAATTATTATCTTCATTGTGACATTTATCTTTTTCAAATTTAATTTTATAGCCTTTATCACATAGTTGACTTATACTTAGCAGCTTATGTTTCAGATTCTTGACTAGCAAAACATTAGTAATAGTAGGAGTTTCAGAATTACCGACTTTGCCGATGCCGATCACATATTCTTTTGAATTGTCTCCAAAGTTAACCAATCCTTCGTCTTTGTATATTATATCATTCAGTATATCTGGATTGCCAGTCATGTGTCTAGAACATCCACTATCAAGTATCCATTTGTTCTTTCTGATCTGCACAATTTGTCCGTTGTGGATTGATTCCTCAACACCCATAAAGCATGATTCCTGCACATCAAACAATTTTGGTAGATAACTTGAATTTGAATATTGATTAGATGCAGACTTATGAAACAATAATGATTTGAATACTTCTAAATTAGTATTAACGAATATAGCCATTTTAAAAACTTTTCAAAAATCAGATTATGAAACTTTGAAAACCTTGCTCTGACACCAATTGTGAGAAATGCAGATTACAGATTTTAAGGCTAAGATTAACACTAGAGGGGGGTGAATAGTGTTAATCAAGAATTACTAAATCTTTTTAATTTATGTTAATTTAGACACAAAAGTATGCAATATACTGACATAGATATGATCACAGAAACAATCATAGATGCAGAAATAAAATAAAAGCAGTAAAGGAAAGAACATACTGGATTTTATACTAGTTCGGAGTTACCCTACATCCAGTCCCGCAACACAAGTATGGATTTCGTTTCAAAAGCAATTGTACAATTACACCCTCGGTTTCAAGGCTACGAGGTACAACCTCCAGAATTTTGATCCTCTGAGTAGAGATACTTGATTTCCGGGCCACAAGTTTACTCAATTGATTTACCAAGGCTACAATCATACCTTTTCCCTTTTGATTGATTTCCAAGGCTACAATCACACCTTTTCTCGCTTATACAAAGAAGTCTATAACTCTGAATAGCACTGAAAATCTTGTAGGGATAGTGATAGAGAATCAAACTAGAAGTAATTGAGTATGATTCAATGTTGATTTCGACAGAGTAATGATAAGAATGTGCATTAAGAAATGAGGAAGAAGAAGAGGAGTGAAAACTAGAAAAGTATGACTAAAAATTCGTTGAAACTGACCCCTTTTTATAGAAGAACAACAGCCATGACCATTCATGAAGATTTATGGTGAATAGACACTTCTTTTGAAATTTGAATTTTTGAATCAAACTGTCACCATGTCGACATGGTCATGTTAGGCATGTCGACATCCCAAATATTTTTTTTGGTGTTTTTGATTTTCTTTGAAAATAACCTTTATCTTATATAAAAACTATTTTAAACTTTATAAATATACTTGACTATAGTCAAAATTCATAATTAAATGTAAAGAATAATATATATAGATTTTAACTATAATTTTATATATAAATCTAAGTATAAATATTTAAAAGTTAAATATATTATTTAAAAAGATATTTTAAAATCAGGAGTAATTTGACTTTGAAAATAAAGATGTTTTTTAGGCTAAAATTATTTAAAATCAAGATCGAGGGTTTTGAATCTTTTAAAAGGAAAGTTTTGAAAACATTTTGAAAGCAGGATATAATTTTGAAAAATCATTTTGAATAAAAGTTGGTGGATACAAAACAATGTTCCACTAGATTTTTCGTAGGTTCCATCCTACTTAGGGTCCATCCCTTTAACGGGCTCGAAGTGGGTTCCATTCCACGAATAAATTGGATTTTAAGATGCCAGTGCTTTTCTACGAGTTTTAACAAAAATTCCTAATAATAATAAAAAATACTTATCCTTGAAATCTTGAACTCTTGATAGTCTTGATACTCATGAGTCTTCTATCTTGATATTTTATCTTGATATCTTGAATCTCTATACTGTACAGTCTTCATTCTTAGTACATGCATGGTTAAATCCTGCATATACATATATATCTAAACTTATAGTGTTAGTATTTATATTTTATAATCTATTCTAAGGTTGTTGTCATCAAAACCATCATATCATGGACTAACACTATTTCCATTAGTGGTTCTATCGGCTTAAACCATCAACCTGATAGATGTCGACTAAATTTTGAAGGTAGGAAGAAGAAGACGTGGATGACTCTGATCAAGAACTATTTGCTTAAGGTAACAATCCTGAAAGGAAAGATAGAAACTCCTTCGTAAAGTATCGTGATACATAATGCAAGAAGAATTGCTATACAATAGAGGTTTCTCATTCCCCCTGCTTTGGTGTTGAACCAAGGACAAGGTTTGGAGAATCCCTATGGAAATCCATAGAGGCAGTTGTGGTGGTCACATCGGTGGATGGACATTAGCAAGGAAGATACTTCGCTATGGATACTTCTGGCCAGCAATAAACTTTTATGTTGTTGATTACACCAAATGGTGCGGCCGGCGCCATAAATTTACCAAAATTCCAAGAACCCCATCCATAGAGCTTACGCAGATGATTTGCTTATGGCCATTTTTGGTTTAGAGAACTGATATAATAAATGTGCTACCGATGTCAAAAGGATGAGTGAAGTATGCTATTATTGCGGTGGATTACTTCAAAAAGTAGGCTGAAGCGGAACCACTTTCCATAATCATAACTAGGAAAGTGATTAGCTTTGTGGCAAAGAATATTATTTGTAGATTCAAAGTTCTACAGAATATCATAACTGATAATAGAACTCAATTCGAGAGTACCAAGTTCAAGGATTTCTACAATCAGTACAGGATTGAGTAAAGCTTTTCGACAGTAGTACACTGGTAGGCAAATGGACAAGTGGAGGCGGTGAATAAAATCGTCAAGTGCATCTTGAAGAAATGGCTAACTAAAGCCAAGGGCAATGGTTCGATGAGCTTTCACTTGCATTGTGGGCTTATAGGACGATACACAAGTCCTCGACTGGGGATGCTCATTTGCTCCAGCCTTCAATGTTGAGGCTATGATTCGAATAAAACTGTAAGTCCCTTCTCATTAGAAAAAGCACTAATATCACAAGGTCAATAAGGAACTCTTGCTTGAGTCCCTCAATTTGATTGATGAAAAGCAAAAAGATTTTGAATTAAGGGTAGTTGCTCACCTAAAAAGAGTAGCATGACATTTCAACACAAAGGTCCGAAGTCGTACCTTTAAAGTGAGGGACCTCATTCTAAAACGAGGTCTCCCAACTATAGGGGAACTTAAGCCGAATTGGGAAGGTCGCTGTGCGATTGAAAAAAATCTTGGAGATGGAACTTTCAAGATGGCTACTGTTGATGGAATCCTGATCCCATGGGCATGGAATAGCGACCTGTTGCGAAGCTATTTCACTTAGATTTATTTAATATATTTTCTACAAATAATCTATCCTATTGAAATGGGGGGTAATGTAATAAGGCAGGACTTGCCACATCTTTCATTTATAAACAAAAATAAAACTTTGTGATGTGTGATTAGCAGTACAATCAAGTACCTAGATATAGGTACTGCCTAACTCCTTCGATCCAAGTTCAGGACAAAGGAGTACGGCCATAGGGGTCGATTGGATAATTCGACCTTATCCCTTTGGTATTTACTAATTCCTAGATATATGTTTAATGAAGAACTTTCAATCACATTAGAAAATCATCAAAAAAAATATAATAAAATTACCACAAGCGCACGTGTACAATTTTAGTACGTGGCGAGTATGGATCGATCCAAAGGGAATTTTTTGAATTTTTAAATTTTCTAATTAATCAAATTAAACCAAAGTGGAGAGAAGATTATTAATTACAAATTGCAAACAAAATAAAGCTAAAACTAGAATGAAAATGAGATTAGAAACTATGAGATTAGAAAATAATTTAGAGGCAAATCCACTCTCATATTTTTGTAAATCAACAAACAAATAATCTATGATCTCTTTTGATATTAAGTTAAATAATTGTTGCATTTATCATATGTATGGTTTATTTATGTTATTAATTAACATAACTTAAACCATCAAACTATAATACAACAAATAAGCCACTTATAAATTCTCATAAAAATGAAGTCAAAGCAAAAGCTATATTAAGTATGATCTATTTACTATTGTAATTAGTAATGTAGATCATCAAATTTTGTTTTTACTTTCATTTCAAAATGAAAAATCAATTAGCAAATAATGATGTAATTTGTGTTTATGTTGAATAAGAATAGCCCATTTGCAAATGCAACATAGATTATCAAACCCACTTGTATAAACTTACATCAACATCTACTTTCATGAAGCACAAATAAAAGAGACCATTGTTGGGTGCGTTTCTACCACCACCGAACCAACCCCTTTCCTAAGCACTCCCGAACCAACCCCGCTTCCATGCATAGCCGAACTAATCCCGTTTCCACCTACTACCGGTCCAACTAACTTCCCCTACATAGCCGAACCAACTACCCCTCCAACCACTACCGGACCACTCACCACCGGGCCAAGTCTCACCGAACCAAACTCACCTACTCACCACCGGACCAAGGCGTACCGGACCAACACTGCCAGGCCAAATTACATCAGCCTAGGCCCACCAGCAGCTATATACATCCAAGATCACTGTCCCCAGCCTCACTCTATAAATAGAGGGGCAGAGGTACAACAATGGTAGACAAGTTTGAGAGCTCAAGCATGGGCAGAACTTTCAAACAACTTTCATATACTTGTAATCAAAGCTTTGTACTTGTAATCTGAATAGTGAAGGAGAATAACATATAAAGTGGACGTAGGAACATTCTGGCCGAACCACTATAAATCTGTGTGTCTTTTACAGTTTAGTCCCTGCTTTTACATATTTGCATGAATCACTCAAATCGCTAAGAACAAC
The DNA here is from genome assembly GCA_030765085.1 of Allium cepa. Classification (NCBI taxonomy): domain Eukaryota; kingdom Viridiplantae; phylum Streptophyta; class Magnoliopsida; order Asparagales; family Amaryllidaceae; genus Allium; species Allium cepa. Next base: position 174,657,432 of record CM060941.1, on the reverse strand, counting down.
TTAAAATCGACTAAATCATACGACTTGGAGGTGTTTGCCCATTTTTTGTGCAAACATTTTTGGTGCTTTCACTGAGAACTCGAGCTAGAAGCTTCAGCTTCTCCCACTTAACATTCTTCCCGACAACATCGCTCATTGCTTGGAAGACATGCCTCCCAGGCAGAAGAAAGATGTTAGCAAAGGAAAGAACATCGCAACTAGAAGCATTCCAGATCCAGTAATCATAGATCAAGAGAACCGTCCCGTTTCAACAGCAGTACGAAATGGAAATCAGGCAAATCCGACAGCCCCTGCCACGGAACAACCAACAGCAATTACTAGGGTAGATCTAGACAGGGTTGTGGCTGAAGTGACTAACCGCTTCACATCCCAACAAGAAGTCTTGGTGGACCAACTCATGTCACGCTTAAGGGATCCTGAAGAATCCAACCGCAACACTGAATCGTGGGACGAGTCCCAATCTAGAGGATCTGGGAGGCGACAAAGATCTTTCTTCTTCGAAGAAGCTAACAATAGAAACAACAATGATAGGAGCCGAGCCCGAACTCAGCCCGAACTCAGCCCGAACTCCGACCCGAGGAAACACTTGGAACCAAACCCAACGGGGGAGGTACTAGACGAGGGTCGACGTGGCTGAGCCGGTCATGCTACCTAGCCATGGAAACACCAATGAACGGGGCCGAGCTAGAGTCCAGCCTGAAGTTGGACCTGAGGAAGTGCTCAAAAAAGAACCCAGCAGGGGAAGATCAAGCAAGGGCCAACTGTAGCTGACCCTAGCATGCTCCCAGAAGACCAGAGGCAGCCACTGAAAAATATTAGGAGTGATAGACGATACCACCCCTACAGATCATCTTGACGGAATCAGTCCCGCAGAGAAGAACCAAACTCATTTCTATCTGCTCCAAATTCCGATGAAAGGATGGCGCGATCGTTCAGAGAGTGCGTCCAACGGGATCAAAGAGATCGAGGGATAGGCGCTAGGGTAACCAGCCTTTTCACCCGCAATATCGAAATTGCCATCACCCCCCGAGAATGGAAAATGCCAACAATGGAACCTTACAAGGGAATCTTTGACCCCGTTGTACATTTGCATAGATACACGCAGCATATGCTCGTGAGCGGAGCAACAGAGGGAGTGTTGTGTAAATGCTTCCCACTATTCTTTGCAGATCTAGCTACCTCCTGGTTCTGCCATCTATCCTAAGGATCCATCAGCTCATGGGAAATGTTTAAAGAAAAGTTCATCATCCAGTTCCGCATTCATGTGGAACAACCCAAGGACGCTTATTCCCTATCTAATATCAAACAGAAGCCTGGAGAGACGGTGCAACAATATCTAACCTGATTCAACGTCGCAGCGGCCGCAGTCCAAGATGCCGATGAGAAACTTATCCTAATGGCTCTTTGTAGTGGCGTACATCCGGATACCAAGTTTGCTAGAAGATTAACGAAAAAAAACCAGCTACCTTACCCGATTTCTTCCATGAAGCCGGAAAGTATATGAGACTTGAAGACGCTGCCATTGAAAGGCATACAGGGCAACAAGCCAAGGCAGCTCATGACAACGCACCCGCTGCAGCAAAGGACGTGGGAAGAAATGAATCTCGAGACAATGCTGGGGGAAGGAAGGGAGAAAAACGCCTATATCGGCCAGGACCAAGATTTGACGCTTACACTCCTTTGAATGAAACAGTTGAAAACATCTTCCTGGCCACCTAAGACGAGCTTAAAAACAAACGCCCCCCGTACAAGAAGGAATTAGATCATGCAATCAAGTCTGGAAAGTTCTCCCGTTACCACGAATCACATGGGCATGATGCCAATGAATGTCGTCATCTCCGGGACCTGATTGAAGAACACATCAGAAGGAAGAAATTGGAACACTACGTAAAGGTCAGGACAGGACTCCAGCTCCTGCCAAGGAGAACCCAGGGCAACTCCACCCAGAGACAGGCGGAAGAAATCACAACACCAGCTGTTCCAGTCAAGAGAAGATAGTGGTCCATACAATATTGGGAGGACCACACATCGCCGACAGAAACTGGATAGAGATGGAAAGATATGGAAAGTCATTTAGAAACAATGAAGACTGCATCAATTCCATCATGGAAGAACGCAGCCCAAAGCGGAAAGAGGATAATGACATCAAATTCAGTAGGCGATACCTAGAAGGAAGGTAGTACCCTCACATGGATCCTATGGTCATCTCTGCCTGGTTCGGCCCAGCCGAAGTTTTTCGAATTCTGGTAGATATTGGAAGCTCCGTAAACATTCTATTCAAACATGCTTTCCACAAAATGAAGCTGTCAATGAAGGATGTGTCTCCCTGCAACAAACCACTGCACGGTTTCACTGGAGATGCGAAGATGCCCCTCGGGCAATTAGACCTCTTTGTTGAAATAGGAAGTCATCCCCGCTCCGTTGTGCGGAAATAAACATTTATGCTAATAGATAACCACTCGGCTTACAACGCCATTTTAGGAAGACCAGCCTTGTCTGACTTCTAGATTGTCCTAGCCCCTTGGTGTCTGAAGATGAAATTTCCAACAGATAATGGGATAAGGGAAGTAGAAGGAAATCAAGACGCCGCTCTAGATTGCTATGTAACTGAACTTCGCAATAACCGCAGGAAGGATAAAGGGAAGGATGCAGAGACTATTCTCTGCAACAAAAACTTGGAAGTATAGCAACTAAAGAAAGCCCCTCCTCTTCGATATACCGGTGATCCTTTCAATGAATTAGACCCCAGGGACAAATAGGAGGAGGCCATCGCCGAGCCTGCAGAGGCTATGGAATTTGTATCTATAGACAAACACGACCCAAGTAGACTGCTGAGAATTGGGTCTCAGTTAAGAGCAGAGTTGAAGGACCAACTCATCGATTTTCTTCGCCACAACTTGGATGTATTTGCATGGACGCACGCTGACATGACTGGAATCTCCCCAGACGTGGAATGCCACGTACTAAACATCGATCCTACTATGGCGCCAGTAAAGCAGAAAAAGAGAAGTATAGGGGCAGAGCAATCAGCGGCCCTCAATGAAGAAGTAAAGGACCTACTTGCCAACAACTTCATAAGAGAAGCCATCTACCCAGAGTGGATCGCTAACCCGTTACTAGTAAAGAAGGCTAATGGGAAGTGGAGAACATGCATTGACTTCTCCAACTTAAATGACGCTTGCCCGAAGGATTGCTTCCACTCCCCCGAATCGATCAACTCATGGACAACACAGCCGGGCACGAACTCTTATCTTTTATGGACGCATACTCAGGATATAACCAGATTCCTATGCACGCCCCCGATCAAGACCATACTAGTTTCATCACTGACCGAGGATTGTACTGCTACAAAGTAATGCCTTTTGGACTTAAAAACGCCAGAGCTACTTACCAGCGCCTCGTTAACAAGATGTTTGCGGAACTAATAGGACGAACTATGGAAGTTTATGTGGATGACATGCTGGTAAAATTGAGGAAAGCCAACGATCATGTAAGCCACCCGGACGAGATGTTTCAAGTACTTCGCCAATATGGAATGAAGCTGAATCCTCTAAAGTGCTCCTTCGAAGTATCGTCGGGAAAGTTCTTGGGATTCATCGTCCATGCCAGGGGAGTTGAAGCAAGCACCGAACAAGTCTGAGCCCTGAAAGATATCAGGATACCTTCCACTCGAAAAGAAATGCAAATCTAAGTGGAAAGGTGGCTGCCCTAAGCAGATTCATCTCTAAAGCGACTGACAAGTGCGTCCCCTTCTTCGAGGCTCTAAAGAAAGAAAAAGGAAAGTTTGAGTGGACTGACGAATGCTTAACGACCTTTCTTAACCTAATCGAACACCTCCAGAGACCACCAGTACTCTCATCTCCAAACGAAGGCGAAGATCTATACCTATACCTTGCTGTGTCATCTCATGCTCTAAGCGCCGCTTTGGTGAGAGAAGACAACCGCGCGCAACGGCCAGTATACTTTGTAAGCAAGAGGTTAACAGGGGCAGAAGCCAGATATCCTAAACTTGAGAAGCTAGCATACTGTTTACTAATCACGTCACAGAAACTGCGACACTATTTCCAATCTCATTCCATTAGAGTTCTAACCGATCAACCGCTAAGGCAGGTACTCCATCGTCCTGACACTGCTGGACGACTAATTAAATGGTGCATTGGACTGAGTCAATTTGATATAACCTACCATCCTCGCACCGCCATCAAGGGACAAGCCATGACCGATTTCATTGCCGTATTCACTACCAACGAAGGTAAGGAGCAATCTGAAATAGCAAAAGACATTGAGTGGTATCTCTTTGTAGATGGAGCTTCAAACGAACAAGGCTCGGGGGCATGTGTTGTAATAATCACTCCCAGGGAAAGGAAGCTACACTATACTCTAAGGTTGGAATTCGCTGCCACCAACAACGATGCAGAATACGAAGCAGTAATAGTTGGATTAGAACTTGCCTTAGAGATTGGAGTCAGTTCTTTATGTCTTCATAGTGATTCTCAACTTATTGCAAACCAAATACTGGGAGAATTTCAGACTCGAGGAGAACGACTCACAGCATATCTAAAGAATACCAAGATGCTACTCGACCAATTGGATCACTATTTAATCAGACACATCCCTCGAGAGGAGAACGAAGAGGCGGACGAGCTGGCAAAGCAAGCTAGCGTGAAAGATGGTACCATTTCCGGAACAGTAACCATCCCAAAGCAACTAACCCCGAGTTTCGAGCAAGTGAATATGGTAGCTGCAATCGGAGAAGAAACTTGGATGACTCCTATCCGAAAATTCTTACAAGATGGCACACTGCCCAGCGAGCGTAGCGAAGTCAAGAAAATCTTGAGAAAAGCTTCCCGCTACCCAATGCAAGAAGGCATCCTCTATCGACGCGGCTTCTCTAACCCCTTATTAAGGTGTGTCGCTGGAAGGGAAGCCAAGGAAATCTTATCCAACATCCATCGAGGGAGCTGCGGAGATCACACTGGTGGGCAGACTCTGGCAAAGAAGATACTTCGATATGGATATTACTGGCCCACCTTAAACAAAGACACCTTAGACTTCGTCAAAAGATGTGACAGATGTCCGAAATTTGCTAAGATTCCTCGACTACCAACAAATGAGATTACTCAAATGAGCAGCCCTTGGCCCTTTGCAGTATGGGGAATTGACTTGATTGGCGAACTGCCAATGGGTCGAGGTGGAGCCAAATATGCTATAGTGGCAGTTGACTATTTTACCAAATGGGTGGAAGCATAACCTCTAAATAAAATATCTTCGGCAAAAGTTATTAACTTCTTGATCAAAAATGTCCTATGAAGGTACGGGGTTCCACTCAAAATCATATCAGACAATGGACTTCAGTTTGACAGCGAAGAGTTTGCCGACTGGTGCCAAAAGCACGGAATTCGCAAAAGCTTCTGATCTGTGGCTTACCCCCAGGCAAACGGACAAGTCGAAGCTGTCAACAAAATTGTCAAAACTCTGATCAAAAAGAAGCTTGAAAAATCAAAAGGCGCTTGGGTGGATGAACTTCATACGGCACTTTGGGCCTACCGCACGTCTTTTAGAACATCAACAAGGCATACTCCTTTCTCTTTGGCATACGGATCGAAGGCCATGCTTCCAGTTGAAACTATATTGTCATCCGACCGTAGGATCCACTACAAACCAGAACAGAACGAAGAACTCCTCCACATGTCTTTGGATCTAATTGAAGAAAGAAGAAATGATACAGCACTTAAAGCAGCAGCTCACAAGCAAAAAGTGGCAGCACAATACAACTCCAAAGTCAAGCATCGCAGCTTACGAGAAGGAGATCTTGTCCTCAAGCGAATCTTCCCGCGCCCCGGAGCGCTAGATCCAATCTGGAACGGACCATATGTAATTTATAAAGACCTCCACAACGGAGCTTATATTTTGTCAACAGTGGACGGGGAGGTGTTCCAGAGGGCATGGAACATCCAACACCTTCGTCGATACTTTTCTTAACTTGTACTGCCCATATAAAGTGAATTAACAAAGAGAATCGGGTGACGTAGGCATTTTCGTGCCGAACCGCTTTAAAAACTTGTCTCTTTTTTAACTTGTTCCTTTATATCTTGGCTACTTGCTGAGATTTATCCTTTTCTGTTGAACAAAATCATGTGTAGACGGCATCTCCATTCAGGGCATCACAGCACAACTTCACCTGGACAAAACCTAACAGGTATTATACGAATCTATGCCCTCGCCAATGAGACACTTTTGCTCCAGCATCCCTCTGCTGTGGGTTAACTCATTGCTCGTGACGGCCCTTAAAGCCAACTGTAATGAGCCGATTATAAGCCGCCGAGAAGGCCGACCATAGCCTAGGCAGCTCATTACGACGTTCGGCTCGTCGGCAACCGTGAACCGATTATAAGCCCCAACATAAGGTGTGGCCAGACAGGGGCAGTTCACAGTTGATGATCGGCACCCGCGCTAGCCGGCCACGGTAAATCGAATAATACCCATGATTACGGGCCATAATGGCCCGGGTAGTTACCGTGCGCGATCTCGGCTCCGATGTGTCTTAAGTATGGCTGTGGTAAAAAAGAAAACTCCCCGCAGAGGCGTAAGATGGGTGACAAATGTCTCCAAGACCCACAGCTAGGGAAAGTGACCACAAAGCCCGTTTTCCACTAACTTAAGCGCGTCGAAGGCCTTCCGTGATTGGAAGTTTTACTATTTCTTATATTCCTATTTTATTTAAAAACTCTCCTACTTTCCTATATAACGATCCCTAAAGTACAAGGCACCAAATAGGAGACACCCGCAAATGGGGATAGGAACTCGCAACTAGACGACAGGACACTTAGACGCATTCCATACCCAGTCACACAAGAACTTCAAAGCTACCATCTACAACTAAAACACGAAGGGCGGTACTCTCTTCCTTTGTCTATGAATGCGTAGCTATAATTTATTCGAACATCACACAAACATTGCGAGATATGAAATTATATTTTAAGCAAGAACTTAGCATCAAACACGATTGAATTACAGACATGTGCGAAGCTTTATTTCTTATGCAACACATCAAAATAACAAAAGCATTCAAATATAGCAAAATCAGTTTAAGTTAAAGTTACATGCCAAAAATCAAGTTGTTCGTTACATAATTACAGCCTAAAAATTACATTAATGTTTTAAGACTAACATAGACAGCAATGTCAAGTAAACCAAAAAAATGTCCAGATCAAGCCAAGGAGTCGGCTGCATCAGGGCTTCGCCTCTATCCTGTTGGCCCTCCGAGATCTACTTAACCGCAGGATCAGAACTCCCAGCATGTTGACCAGTGGTAGTTGGCGCTTCAGAGGTCCCTCCTGTCCAATTCAGGAGAGGAATCCATTAAATAAATAATAAGAAAGCAAGTTATGAAAAGGCTAAAAGGGAAGACTTACCAGCATCTGTTCCTTGATCATCATCCCCCAACTACACACCTACCTTCTCAACAGCGAGCAGCCGCATACCCTCCTTCACCGCCACTTTCTCCTCCTTGGTGAATTGGGCCTTAATCACATCCATTCTGAAGGCCATGCCACCCTCCTTATCCGCATCAGCCTTGGCCTCCTCCAGAGCCCGGAGATAAATCCTGGCCATGATCCGGGGATAATCATCCATCCAGGATAAGTTTCCCTGCTTCCAAGTACGGAAATACATGTCCTGGAGAATCTCATCCATCATCCCCTCGTTCTCCTCAAACTCCCTCATTCGGACCTCAGAAGCCAACAGCTTTGCAACGGTAGCATCCCTCTCCGATCGGTTTCGCGAGCGGTCAGCCTGAAGGGATTTCCTCATCGCCTCCATCTCCTCCTTCAGCTTGGCTTGAGCAAGCTTTGCGGCTTCAAGCTTCCCAGATAACTCCTCTGCCCGCTCAAGATCCGCTTTCCGAACCTCATCCACCGTTGCAATAGCCATATCGATCCGTTCCTTGCAGGTGGCCTCCATTTTCCGCAGCTTGGGTCTGCTAGCCTCTTCCATGGTTTTCTTTAGTCGTCTGGAGGCAGCCTCATGCTGAGAGATCTGGATGGCCTGATTGGCGAGTTGCTTGGCCTGGTCGGAAACCACTAACCGCAATCTTATGTTAGCACTCCCAATTTCCTCCCCGGCCTTGACCAGTCGGGCATGATGCCCCATCAACTTCCTGGTCTCCTCAGCAACCCGATCGATGTTTGCCTTTGCTTCATCCCCTATAGTTACAATCCGAGTAGTAAGCAAATCAAGGTTCAGGGACTTGGCCTCATCAAGCACCCTTACCATAGGATTGCGAGGGAGAAGGTGCTCACCAGTAACCTCGTCAAAGGAAATATCATGAGAACCCGAATCCAGATCTGGATGACCCGCAAATGGATTACGAGCCAAGCCGGGACGATCAATCTGAGTAACGGTAGGATCTTCAGACGGATGCGGAGAGGGTATGAACTCAGTATCCTCCTCCGTGATATCATGAAGAGGTTGGGTTGGGGCTAAGGACCAGGTGAAGGTTCGAATAAGGAACGACTCCTCTTTTTCTTTTGAATATCCTCTTCAATAACTCCGAGAAGAGGACGGTAGCCGACTACGTCCTCGGAACAGTTGGTCGGAGGCTTTGGTTTAGCGGAAGCTTTGAGGAGTTTGAATTGTTCGAGACTGTGCCGAATGTCTGATGCCTTGGCCACCTTACCCGTTCCTGGAATAAAAACCAAGTGTTACAAGCATGCATGGGACTATAATCCAAGAAACATGTGAAGTTAAAAAGAGTAAAGAGGAGTCAAAAATTCACCTTGAATCGCCGGAGCTGCCCTAGCTGAAATGCTCTTGGAAGATGAATCGGCACCAGTCCCGGCCTTATCAATTTTCTTTGGCTTCTCCACCAAGGCCGATCCTTCCTCCAACCCCTCAAAAGCCTGGCGGAAAGCATCATCTGTCCACTCTTGGATCTCCCCTGCTTGCCCAGAGGACAAAGCCCCAGCGCCATCACCGCTCTGTCCTTCGCCACCATCATCACCATCACCTTCTCCATCACCTCCGCTCTCCTCCTCGTCTCTTTCCTCCTCCACCTCTTCCTCCTCCGGAACATCTGGACATGTGCTATGGGAGGGTCCATCGGATTTCTTGAGCTTTTTCCCCCCGGCGACTGGAGGTATCGAGAAGGGTTTCCTCTTGCTGCTGTTCATCGTGGCCCATCCTTTAGCTTTGGCAGGCCTCTCCTCAGCTATGTCTCTCTGCTTGACCACAGACCGACGTGGTAGAATCAAGTTGTGCTGCAGAAGAGTAGCGTTCCTGATCAGGTAAGAAGCTGACCTCTCCCTTCCTGAAATGGCTTCTATTTCCGCAGCAATCTGAACCAGGCGATCGTTCTCCACGATCGCAATGCCGCCTGTCGCTAGCAATAAATAAAAACACATAAGAAGAAGCATTGCAGTCAGAACGGAAATTACCAGTGAGATTCAACTTACAGCCAGAGGTGAAGCGACAGATAGAAACAGAGTCATCCTTGACGAAAAGCCATTCTTTCTTGAACATGCTGAACTTCGAATATAAGTCCAGGACCGGCTTGAAGGACACGGCCGATTCCAAGCTGATGTATGGAGACCCCTTCTTATAGCCTCTCAAGTTGTACAAATACCGAATCTGCCGGTTGGAAGGGGATGCCCGTATTTTCTCTGAAAAATGATGAATAGACTCACCAAGATAGCATAAGAGTTGGGATGAAGCTGGAAAGGGGCCACCTTCAAGTAGGTGATGAAGCTTACTATCGAAGCATTGATCGGGGGAATGGCCCCACACATACAATGGTACCTGTTATAAGCAAAATATCCTTCAGGAGGGTCATACGACATAACTCCATTCCCTGGCAGCACCATATGTGCTCTGTCAATCCCGAAAGAACGAGATATAACATCAAGTCGCTCCTCTTTAAGGGAGCTAGGAAAGCAGTCAGGTGGCGAGTTCAGGAGCTCCTGAGGGCCATACCCATCTACTAGTGATCTCGGAGTGGGTCCATGACGTCCCGGTCCTGACTGAGCTGGGGGCACTGTGGAGGACTCTTCTCTATCCTTGGATTTCTTCTTATCTGATCGAGTTTCCACTTTATGAGACATTTATCTACAAACACAAAAAAAAAGTCGTCGTTAGAATGAGGGAAGTAAACAAGCAAGTGCATGAAATCTAGAATTTCATTTATAAGTTAAAACATAAAAGGCATAAGGTTCATTCGGCATTCAAACTCGCAAAATCATTCGGCAATCACACTCCCCTTGGTCATTCGGGAATTCAAGGCCGAAAGATCATTCGGTACTCGGAATACCCGAGTTCATTCGGTAGTGCAAAGCAAAAATCTCATTCGGCAGTTCCGGCATGAGGTTCATTCGGCACTCAAACCCATTCGGTAGTTCGAAACATGAAAGTCATTCGGCAATCACCTGATTCGGTGGTCAAACGATGAAGGAATAGTGGTTCGGTACTTTGGTGATTCGGCTATTTCAAATGATAAAGGAATTATGGTTCGGTATTTGGGTGATTCGGCTATCTCAAACGGTAAAGGAATAACAATGGGGTGAAGCCCCTACTTATAGGCGAGCGTGGGATGACCGGACCTAACGGTTCGGCGCTTAGGACCGAATGAAGCTATCCAAACTGCGAGAAAACAAAGCATGACATATGCTGGCATATGTCCCACTTTGGGGAGCAAATGTTGGGTGCGTTTCTACCACCACCGAACCAACCCCTTTCCTAAGCACTCCCGAACCAACCCCGCTTCCATGCATAGCCGAACCAATCCCGTTTCCACCTACTACCGGTCCAACTCACTTCCCCTACATAGCCGAACCAACTACCGCTCCAACCACTACCGGACCACTCACCACCGGACCAAGTCCCACCGAACCAAACTCCATCCACTCACCACCGGGCCAAGTCCCACCGAACCAAACTCCATCCACTCACCACCGGGCCAAGTCCCACCGAACCAAACTCCACCTACTCACCACCGAACCAAGGCGTACCGGACCAACACTGCCAGACCAGATTACATCAGCCCAGGCCCACCAGCAGCTATATACATCCAAGACCCCTGCCCCGCCCCCAGTCTCACTCTATAAATAGAGGGGCATGGGTACAACAATGGTAGACAAGTTTGAAAGCTCAAGCACAGACAGAACTTTCAAACAACTTTCATATACTTGTAATCAAAGCTTTGTACTTGTAATCTGAAGTGTGAAGGAGAATAACATATAAAGTGGACGTAGGCACATTCTGGCCGAACCACTATAAATCTATGTGTCTTTTACAATTTAGTTCCTGCTTTTTACATATTTGCATGAATCACCCAGATCGCTAAGAACAACTTAAAATCGACAAAATCATACGACTTGGAGGTGTTTGCCCATTTTTTTTGCAAACAACCATAAACCAAAGAAATGTTGAATTTACATAAAGTTAGAGAGCTTCATTACCCCTAAATTGAAGGGGTTTAGCTACTCATTTATGTTATCATATCAACGCAGGTAAATTGCAACATTAAAAAGCAAAAGGAAGTAGAGACTAAGTAAAGGAAAGGAGATTGACTACTTAAATGAAATAAAATTAAACTAACTGCTTAAATGTAAGTCTAAGCTATGAATATGAAATGAAAGAGAGGATAGAAATAAACATGAACATAAAAGTAAATAAAAGCATGTAGGAAAGAAAAGAGGAGAGGCTAGGAAGCCATTTTTATTTCATGAAACTTTGAGCTTACAATTTGTATCTAATTTCCTAAGTATTTCAAAGAGCAAGAAGATCCTCCACATGTACATAAGTGATCCAATTTATACATGCATAAAACCGTAATTCAATTTAAGGGTGCTTCCCAAAATGTCATTTAGAAAGTGTGGCCACTAAGTAACCATTAGCCTCTAGTTAATCCATCATCAAGTATGCATGAAGCTTTAACCTCTGCTTAGTTGTCCGTTAGCTTCTAATGGTAGATCTGGGTAAGTGGGTAGGTGGGGTCCTCCATGATCATGTGTTTGAATTATTTTCATCCTCCTTCCTTTGTTTTCTCTTGTGCCTACATATATCTTCATGAAACCCTCTTCCATATGCATCTAAATTCCTGTAAAAATCACAAAAATATCCAAGTAAAAATTCTCAAGTTAAAACATGCACAAAATGACCATTTTATCCTTGTATGAAGACGAATATATGTTGATTTGAAAATAATTGAATTTTGGTTTAAGCGTGTTAAAATACCCAAATATGGCATTTATTTAAATTAAAATAGATAAAATATGGATGTATATATATATATATGCACATTTACATGCACATCAAATACCCCCACACTTATCTTTTTATTCGTCCTCGAATAAAGAAAAACAAAGATAAATCCATTTTCGTAGGGAGCACGATTGCATTGAGCATATGAAACAAGCTGGTAAACCTCTGGGTGTCTTCAGTAGGACGATTGTTGTCTTGTGAAGGTTTTCAGCGGATACTACCCACAAAATCCAAATGTAAAGTGAAAATATTTACAAAATGCAAGATTTATTTACAATGGGATGAATGCAAGTTTTTGAAAGTATTTACAAATGAAGGATTTACTTTCAAATCAACATTAATAGGTTAAATATAAGTTCTGGTCATTATAAAGAAATTTAAGTTCTTTTACTTATCAAAATTTCCAACAAAAATTTAGTTGTTATAACAGGTAGACTATAGTTTGGCTAGTTATTTCGGTTGATAACACAATATAATTATGAAATGATCCTTAGTTGATTATCAAAGCTTGTCAAAGTGGTATTTTCATTTCTTTTCAATAACAAGTTAAATCAAACAAGTCAAAATAATGTTCGTATTTCAATTGCTTACTCTCTCTTATTTGAAAATTTTATAGATATTAACAATAATTACATATGCCTAACTCAGATAAACCGAGGCCAGATATATTACCCATATTCTGTCTTGTGGACTTATGTGAGAAAAATAAAGAGCGTGGTGGGTGAACACACAAGTGTGAACACATATCGACTAGACGTTATTATAAAAAGAATTTTTTATATACATACGCCTAACTCAGATAAACCAAGGCCAGATATATCGATCGTGCACTACCTTTCAGGCTTACATGAGAAGGGTACAAAGCATGGCGAGTGAATACACGAGTGTGAACACATGACTCTAGGTGTTAATAGAAAATATATACATATATACAAATGTTTTTTTAGTTTTTTTTAGAAGAAAGAGTTTTGCAATATCAACTTAGTACCACTTAACTTAAAAGATTTACAATATTATCGCCTTTACTTTAAATCAACCACACTTTTAAACAAAGATTTTCAATTAGGATATACTTCATAATTAACACGTATGAACCTTCGTATATACTAGTTAAGCCATTGTTATTTGTAACCAAACTTCATTTTTTTGTTAAGACAAATAAATTTTCAAAAATATCAATTTAATAGCCAAAACTTATACTCATCCTATAGTGTTTCTTCAAAAATAAATCAAAAGACCAAAAAGAAAATGTTTTTAGGATTTTTTTTCTTTTTCTTCTTTTTTTCGAAAATTTTGAGTTTAAAGAAAATGAAAATTCAAAAATGCCATGAAAATTTAAAAAATTGAAAATGAAACTCCCCCCACACTTAATTTTGACTGCGTCCCAACAGTCAATGTACGATATAATGAGTGTAATAGGGAAAAATATGTACATATTTACAAAAGAGGCTTAACATTCTCACTAGACGTAGCTTGGCTCATGAAGAATCATGAGCTCTGTAACAACCCTAGATTTTTCATATATTTTAAATTTGACTTTATTTTTATTTTTAAATTATTTTAAACTTGTTTTATTTCAAACGTTTCGTTTCTAAAAATATATATTGATTATTATGTGAATTATAATTTCAAACTGGTATAATTTGGATATTTTACTGAAAAATGGATTTCTAGTCAAACTTTGACTTTTAAATTTTAAATTTAAATATTTAACTTATTAAATTTTATCTTTTATTATGAAAATAGATGTAATAACTTGAACACTGCTTTTCGTTTCGTAGAAAATGGACTTAAACTGTAAAAGTTATGTACATTTCATTTTGAGTGTAATTTGTTTTATTTTGCAATTTTGTCTATTTTAAATTATATAAATTATATTTTCTTTGTCACATTTAATTTTAATTTTTTTAATATGTTATGTATTTATATTTTTGTCTTTTATTATTTTTAAAGTGATAATATAATTTTTCTAATGTTTATTTAAATTTATTTCAATTTTTAAGCCTAGTTTTCATTTTTCTATTATTTTCTTCATTAAATTATATTTAATTGAAATATGTTTATTTATTTTTGTGAATTCATTTTTATTTTGTTTTCTTATCTTTATTTATAAATATTTTCTAAAGTTCCGTTTGAATTTGTTTCAAATTTATAAAGCCTAGTTATGTATATATTGCCATTTTCTTTACTTATTTGATTTTATTTAAATTTATTTATTTCTTTTTCTTATTTATTTTATTTTCTGAGTTTATTTATCTTTATTATCAGCCTTTTTATGTATTTATAAAATTAAAATGAATTTGTGGAAATTTGAAAAGACTTGAAACTCTTTATCTCCTTTTGACTTTTCCTCTTCCACCTTTTCCTCTTCCAACCTACATCTCATTAAAAAAAATTTGGCCATACAATACTTTTCTCATTTCAGCTGACTTCCTCATTCTTTCAACGTATTCTAACCTTTTCAAACCCGCAAAAAAAAATCATGGCCATGGCTTCAAGAGATTGGGTAACATTCTTCCTTCCTTTTTCTTGTTGTCTATGTTTTCTACCTTTGTTTTGCATATGCTCTCTACCTTCATAGCTTGGCTCCTCCTCAACCAGATCTGACCCGACCTCTACCACCCCTTTTCTCTGACCATAACCTACCCTAGTTTCATCATCAAGGTAGGCCAAACCCATCCATGGCAAGGAGCACCACCAAAATCCAGTTAAACCATCACTTTATGCATAAACCGAGCCTAGTTTGCTAGCATCACCTTCTCCCACCTCCAGCCGCCACTTCCTCCACCACCACCACCTATTACCTAACCTCCACCCTCTACCACAGCACCCACCACCATCTTCAACACTGTTTGGGCCCACCTAGCCTCTGGCCGAGCACAATTGGAGCAAAGAAATGATGTATGTTGCCTTATTTTTGCCTTGTTGTTGAGGTTTATGCACCTAGACTTATGCACCATCTCCAAACCAAGCTAGGCCGACCTATTTGGACCCAAACCCAGCCCTTAGTCCCTGTCTTAGCTGAGCTTATCCGACCTATAACTGATCCATATGAAGTTGAGAACAAGTGCAATGAATTTGACTTTGTTTTCTTGCATTGTTTAGTGACAATCTATGTTGAAAACTCACATATATTTGTATTGTTTTGTGTAAATGTTTGAACAAGGCTATTTTCTTTGGCTCTCCACTCTCTTGTTGTATCCGTGTTGTCATGCCTTCGTAGTGTCGGTATGTGTGCCTTGGTAGCGATCTCCAGCTTTGAACAGGTGAGTAAATCTCACCAGACTAATATGTGCTTATATAATTATAAACTGACATCACCTGAACCTGTATATGCATATCATCCTGTTATCACTGCTATATTATTTTCATACGCTGTTCACACCTGTTATTACACCTGTTATATCATATGTCACTGTTATTTTATGCTATTCTGTTGTTTATATCAGTTATCACCATTGCAAGTTCCCTGTAGACTAGAATCACTATGGGTTGAAATGATACATACCCGAAGGGACGTTAGAATAGGGGAAAACCGTTATGGGCTGAAATGATAGGTCTTAGCGGTTTTCAAATCATTCATTTTACTTGGGACTGCGGGTTTGAAATGATAGAACCCGGGTTTTTCTTTTTAAATTGCGGATTGAAATGATATACATCTGTATCACTTGACCTAGGCTAGAAAACTATATACAGACCCGTGATTTATAAAATATTTTCTGAAATGTTTTAAATATATTTTAAATGTAAAAGTATAATATTTTGAATTAAAATGATTTTTATAAAATAAAAATAATTTTTGTATAAGTGAAAATGTAAGTAAATGAATGTTTAGGTCAAATTTTGAAATATAACCTATTTTTGGGAATTTTGAATTTTTGTTAAAAGTGACATTTTTATTAAGTAAAATAAATGGAATAAGTTATAAATTTAAGACTTAATGGTTAAGTAATAAAATTAATTAAAGAAATGGAAATTTATACTTGAATTTAAATTAAGAAAATATA
This sequence comes from Allium cepa, assembly GCA_030765085.1. Classification (NCBI taxonomy): domain Eukaryota; kingdom Viridiplantae; phylum Streptophyta; class Magnoliopsida; order Asparagales; family Amaryllidaceae; genus Allium; species Allium cepa. The sequence goes on along the minus strand of CM060941.1, from coordinate 174,641,170 downwards.
ATAAAAATTGGATTTTTGTAAGAAACATAACATATAGAGTTTACAAAAATGTAAGTATTGAAATAATGAATTAGTAATGTAAAACAATATGATTTCATAAGTAAATATGATTTAAATGAAAATTTACTTAGTTTTGAAATTGTAATTTTAAGCTTGAAATTTAAATATAACGGATATTACAGCATTTGCAAATGCTGCTGTGAAGAATAAATGAATTTAAAGGCTAAATTGAACTAAAGCTATTATAGCACTTTGTAAGTGCTATAGTTGATAAAGATAACTAAAACTTAGTTAAAAATAAAGAAAGCTATTATAGCACTTAGATGCTGTCTTTTGTAAATGAACTGTTTTAAACTAAAACTTTTATGTAGCATTTTATAAGTGCTACGAAAACTGATTTTTGTCGGTTTAATAAATTTTAATGATAAATAATTTCGGAAAAAGGCTTAAATTTTGGAAATTTAATATGTAATTAATTAATATAAGAAATTGACTTTAAATGGTTTTAAATAGAGGAATTTAACTTTAAATGTAAATTTGAAAGGTAATTTATTCCTTTATAAAATAAATAGATTTAAATGGTATTTGAAAGTAAATTAAATGACTGATGTTTAAATAAAGGATGGTTTGAAATGATATTATGGTATTTTGAAATGATATTTGATTTATTTAATTTATTTGATAATAAATATTTAAATTATATTATTTGAGTTTATTCAAATGATATTGGATTTATGAAAGTGGGATATTTAAGCCTTGAAATATACTAAGATTGAATATTGTATTTTGTGGATTAAATCGATATTTGAAATTAATAAGTTTTGAAATGGTTTATTTAGAAACTGAAATTGTAATTGAAATTAATGATCTGAATCAAAATTGAATGGAAATTTGAAATTTGGGTTTAATTTAATAAATTTGTAAAATGTAAAGAATTAAAGGATGATTTCAAAATGTATTATTTCGGAATGTTATGGTTTTCAAGTGTAATGATTCCAAGTATTTTATAACTATGAAAGTGTTATGATTTTTGAAAGGTGAATATATGTTTGAAATAGAAATGATATAGTTTTTATTTGAATATAGTTTTGAAATAAAATGGTTTTGATTTCAAAGTATAAACTATCTTTGGAAAGATAGGATTTTGATATGTTAAAATGATTTGAAATAAAGTTTTGGAAAGATATGATATTTTGACATATTGAAATGATTTGAAAGGATGTTTAGAAAGGTATTATATCTTATTATTGGAATGATTTGAAAATGACTTAATCTTTATTTTGATAAAGGTTTGGATTTGAAATGATTTTATTTCAAAGTATAAAATATTATATTTTAAATTATAACCATGGGTTATAATAACAAATGTTTGTTAAAGAGACCGGGATCAGATATCTGGCATACTCTCTGTCGATACCCAAAACCACATTGACAACCTTGTACGCGGTGGAGATTCCAGAATGAAGTAGGATGGTGGCGACGCTCTTAAGGTATGTAATGTGGACCCGACTCCCAGAAGTTGGCTTAAGGTGGCTAAAACAGGAGCGATCGATGGGCCAAGTGAGGTAGCTCCTCCGGTCGGACACACTTCTTCGACGCCATTCTATTGCTTTTGTGATTGATTTGGCGTGCACACCTTTGATATGGGAGTGTGGCTCGAGGTGGGCATATGCGGCTGCTGCGTTACCACCAGCCCGGAAGCGTAATTGGTATATCTACTCTGGCATTGCCTCATGTGCCTTGTCACCTACCCTAGCGAGCCTTGTACGAGTTTGGTTTTCTCCCATAGCCCGTGTCATATCCTCTTATAGTCTCCCGATCTGGAGATATTATGTTATTTGACGGGCCACTGGGACTATTATGTGTGAAAGGTGATATGGGTAGCCCGAAACACTATTTAAAAGTATGTTTATTTTACTGTAGACATTATTGTAATAGCGAAATATTACTACATAGTAAATAGTTTAACGGATCCTTAGAGGATGGGCGGTCCCAGGCATCCTTTAAGTTATTTGTACTTTATTACAGTTCACTTGAATTGGTTTACATTATATAAGCATATATTTTCCTGAATCGAGTGTTTGTATTTTATTTAGGCTCAGGTCAGCCTGAGCGATTCACAGATTTGGATTCCACTTTCTGGAGATGGAATCGCTGGAGGTCATCTACTTATCTAGTTTTGTCTATTCCAGTTCTGTTGTTCTATTCAGCTTGTACTTGGTTATCATCTTGAGACTTCTGTTGTACTTTATTTATTCTGTTGTATTTTATTTAACTTTGATATATTTTCATAGTAGCTTCATGAACTACTATCTCTTTTACTTCCGCTGCATTTCTTACTCTGTGTCTGTGTTCTGTGATTTTTATTTACTGTATGTCCTGAAATTTGCCAAATTTTATTTACAATGCAGTATTTTGAGCAATTCAAGTCCGGCATGTGCAGATGCGAATGATTGAAATATCAGATTGTTACAAGATCCTCCTCTTGGTTACTTGGAAATTCCAAGAAAGGTTTTAAACGATGACGGTTGACTTTGAAAATCAATCCATCCCTGAGGTTTTCTATTTCTACAGCACCTGTGGAAAAACAGTATGTACCACAAATGGTCCGGTCCATCTCGATTTTTGTTTCCCGGTGAAAAAATGAAGTCTAAACTCGTATAAAAGAACTTTCAAGTATTTTATAACTATGAAGGTGTTATGATTTTTGAAAGATGAATATATGTTTGAAATAGAAATGATATAGTTTTGATTTGAATATAGTTTTGAAATAAAATGATTTTGGTTTCAAAGTATAAACTATCTTTGAAAAGATAGGATTTTGATATATTAAAATGATTTGAAATGAAGTTTTGGAAAGATACGATATTTTGACATATTGAAATGATTTGAAAGGATGTTTAGAAAGTTATTATATCTTATTATATTGAAATGATTTGAAAATGATTTAATCTTTATTTTGATAAAGGTTTGGATTTGAAATGATTTTATTTCAAAGTATAAAATATTATATTTTAAATTATAACCACGGGTTATAATAACAATTGGTTGTTAAAGAGACTGGGATCGGATATCTGGCATCCTCTCTGTCGATACTGAAAACCACATTGACAACTGTGTGCGCGGTGGAGATTCCAGAATGAAGTAGGATGGTGGCGACGCTCTTAAGGTATGTAACATGGACCCGACTCCCGTGAGTTCGCTTAAGGTGGCTAAAACAGGAGCGATCAACGGGCCAAGTGAGGTAGATCATCCGATCGGACACACTTCTTTGACGCCATTCTATTACTTTTGTGATTGATTTGGTGTGCACACCTTTGATATGGGAGTGTGGCTCGAGGTGGGCGTATGTGGCTGCTGCGTTACCACCAGCCCGGAAGCGTAATTGGTATATCTACTCTGGCATTGCCTTATGTGCCTTGTCACCTGCCCTAGCGAGCCTTGTACGAGTTTGGTTTTCTCCCGTAGCCCGTGTCATATCCTCTGATAGTCTCCCGATCTGGAGATATTATGTTATTGGACGGGCTACTGGGACTATTATGTGTGAAGGGTGATATGGGTAGCCCGGAATGCTATTTAAAAGTATGTTTATTTTACCGTAGATATTATTGTAATAGCGAAATATTACTACATAGTAAATAGTTTAACGGATCCTTAGAGGATGGGCGGTCCCAGGCATCCTTTAAGTTACTTGTACTTTATTACAGTTCACTTGAGTTGGTTTACATTATATAAGTATATATTGTCCTGACTCAAGTGTTTGTATTTTATTTTCGCTCGGGTCAGCCTGAGTTATTCACAGATTTGGATTCCACTTTCTATAGATTGGAATCGCTGGAGATTATCTGCTTATCTAGTTTTATCTATTCCAGTTTTGTTGTTCTATTCAGCTTGTATTTGGTTATCATCTTGAGACTTCTGTTGTACTTTATTTATTCTGTTGTATTTTATTTAACTCTGATATATTTTCATAGTAGCTTCATGAACTACTATCTCTTTTACTTCCGCTGCATTTCTTACTTTGTGTCTGTGTTCTGTGATTTTTATTTACTGTATGTCCTGAGATTTGCCAAATTTTATTTACAACGCGGTATTTTGAGCAATTTAAGTCCGGCATGTGCGGATGCGAATGGTTGAAAATATCGGGTTGTTACAGTTAGTATCAGAGCTTTGGCTTTGAGGCAAAACTTAGAATATATGGTAAATTGAGTTACAGAATCACTTTAATCCAAACTTGAATCTCTTCCTCTGTGATTCAAATTTCATTTGAATTTTGGAACGTTCCCTGTGGTTCCAAAATCCATTCATGTCCCTCACTATTCATCTCCTTTTGATTCTGCAGTATCCCATAACTCCACTTCGAATGAGCTTTATAGTGAATTGCAAGGCCCGCCAATCTAAAAAATATTCATTTGTAAAGGGAGAAACTCCTTTATAATTAGCATCGATTCACCGGAGATTTATATTTATCCTTGGTTTAGATGCTAATATCTTTTGTTATTCCAAACTCTATCTCCTGAGGTCGAATGTAGATTTACCCTAGAAAATCCATATCGATCTTATTCTTTAAGTACGGTTGACCAGTTAAAGTTGCCCGCGATTTATATAAGCTTGTCCATCTTCCTATTCTGTTATTTAAGCATCTCATCCTTGTTTCCAACTTATTTTCAAATCGGAATTTCCTTTGATTTGAGTTAATCATATTTGAATCTCTATCCTTCTTTGAAAAACTATTCATGTATAGTGTATTTGTAAACTAATATTTAAAATTTAAATGTTTTATATATTTTGTTGTTTAAGTTGTTGATATTGAATTGGGTTTCTGATCGATTCGTCTGATCAACGCTATCGATGAGATTTCTAAAACACTTTGACAGAACAAACCGACACAATATTATTTAAAAAAAAATTGGCTAATGAAATAAATTTTGATATAAGTAAATTTATGGAACTTAATAAATTGATTTAAATTGATCATTTGAAATGATAATGCTTGATTTATCATTTATTGTTCTACAAATGAATTTATAAATAGCTATTTATAAATTCATTTGGGAACGGAAATGAGTTAAAACAAGAAATTTGAGAATTTAATTTTCGATGGTTTCAAACCTTGTGCTTAATGTTTTAAAAGGGGTATATTATTTAAAGTATTTTCTAATAGAAATTTGTTCCAAGAAATTTTAAACTTTAAAATTAGTGCTCTTCTCTTTGTCGCTGGAAAATAACTTCGGTGATGACCGCGGCATCATCGACATTCATTTTCGAGTTTCGAAGTGAAGAGACCGTTCTGTAGTCTTGCTACAGCTTTGTTTTGAGAATTTGATTGATTTGAATTTTCTAGGATATGATTTGATTTATATAGATATATGATTTTAATTGATTTGACATATTATGTACATATATTTATTTATCTCTAAATGGTTTGAAGGGAATCGAAAATTTAATTCTTAAATTTTATCTTAAAGAATAATTTCAGTTATAAAAAGAAAATCAAAATTTTTGAATAGATGATTCAAACTTGAAATGATTGAATTGGAAAGCTTTATTTGTATAATACTCAATTGCAGTCCAATATAACTTACCTTAATTTTTAGAAGTTAATAATGTAATTGGATATTATACAATATAAAAAGTTTTATAAATAAAATTTGAGTGGTTATAATAAATGTTATACACTTAAATTTTAGTTATAAAAAAGATTTACAGATATAAATATAGAATAAAAGGTAAATTGAATAACTTACAATACAAAATGACGTTAAAGGAATTAAGAATAAATCAAAACAGTTTTAATAAGTGTAAGTATATTTAACCTAGGTGATAAAATATATTTAGAGGAATAATTTTAATTTTAATTAGGAATAAAGAGGAATTAAATTTATACATTATGAGTATAATACTGATTTTTCAAATCCATGATTTTTGAAATTGTTAGTTAAGAAAGTTGGATGGTAGGATAATGAAATTAGAGATAGTAAGATTTACTTAACTTGTGAAAAATTAATTATCAATTTAAGCTGAAACCATGGGAATTTCAAACGTATTATCTGATTTTGTTTTTTCAAACTTATTATCTTACTTTGTTTTCAAACTATCTTTTGGTTGTTCTTATTTTTCCTCATCTTGCTACAGACTGGTATAGGCATCTATCTATAATCTTTCTGTTTAGAAATCTTTCTATAATCCTTGATAATCGTTGGTGTTTGCTTTAATCTGAGCATTTCTTGCCATCCACCTTGTTAAAATTACCAATAACAATAGTTATTAGGTATAATTTCAATCTCCTTGTCATCTTGTCTTAATGTTATTTCTCTATCTTTTTCTGTGCTTTCCCATACCTCATTCCTTTTAGTGGACGAAAAGTTTTGAGTGGAGGAGAGTGTAACAACCCTAGATTTTTCATATATTTTAATTTTGACTTTATTTTTATTATTAAATTATTTTAAACTTGTTTTATTTCAAACATTTCATTTCTAAAAATATATATTGATTATTATGGGAATTATAATTTCAAACTGGTATAATTTGGATATTTTACTGAAAAATGGATTTCTAGTCAAACTTTGACTTTTAAATTTTAAATTTAAATAATTCTAAAATTTTATCTTTTATGATGAATATAAATGTAATAACTTGAACACTTCTTTTCGTTTCATAGAAAACGGACTTAAACTATAAAAGTTATGTATATTTCAATTTTGAGTGTAATTTGTTTTATTTTGCAATTTTGTCTATTTTAAATTATATAAATTATATTTTCTTTGTCACATTTTATTTTAATTTGTTTTAATATGTTCTTTTATGTATAATTTTTTCTTTTATTATTTTTAAATTGATAATATAATTTTTCTAAAGTTTATTTGAATTTATTTCAATTTATTAAGCCTAGTTTCCATTTTACTGCTATTTTCTTCATTAAATTATATTTAATTAAAATATATTTATTTATTTTTGTGATTTCATTTTTTTTTGTCTTCTTATCTTTATTTATAAATATTTTTCAAGTACATAAAGATTTTCTAAAGTTCATTTGAATTTGTTACAAATTTATAAAGCCTGGTTATGTATATATTGCCATTTTCTTTACTTATTTGATTTTATTTATTTCTTTTTCTTATTTATTTTAGTTTCTGGGTTTATTTATCTTTATTATCAGCCTTTTTATGTATTTATAAGATTAAAATTAATTTGTGGAAATTTGAAAAGACTTGAAACTCTTTATCTCCTTTTGACTTTTCCTCTTCCGTCTTTTCATTTTCCAACCTACATCTCATTAAAAAAATTTTGGCCGTACAATACTTTTCTCATTTCAGCTGACTTCCTCATTTTTTTAACGTATGCTAACCTTCTCAAACCCAAAAAAAAAATCACGGCCATGGCTTCAAGAGGTTGGGTAAAATTCTTCCTTCTTTTTTCTTGTTTTCTACCTTTGTTTTGCATATGCTCTCTACCTTCATAGCTTTGCTCCTCCTCAACTAGATCTGACACAACCTCTACCACCCCTTTTCTCTGACCATCACCCACCCTAGTTTCATCACCAAGGCAGGCAGAACCCATCCATGGCAAGGAGCACCACCAAAATCCAGTTAAACCATCACTTTATGCATAAACCAAGCCTAGTTTGCTAGCACCACCTTCTACCACCATTAGCCGCCACTTCCTCCACCACCACCACCACTTACCTGACCTCCACCCTCTGCCACAGCACCCATCACCACATGCACCACTAGTTAGGCCCACCTAGCCTCTAGCCGAGCACAATTGGAGCAAAGAAATGATGTATGTTGCCTTATTTTTGCCTTGTTGTTGAGGTTTATGCACCTAGACCTATGCACCATCTCCAAACCAAGCTAGGCCGGCCTGTTTGGACCCAAACCCAACCCTTAGTCCCTGTCTTAGCTGAGCTTATCCAACCTATAACTGATCCATATGAAGTTGAGAACAAGTGCAATGAATTTGACTTTGTTTTCTTGCATTGTTTAGTGACAATCTATGTTGAAAACTCACATATATTTGTATTGTTTTGTGTAAATGTTTGAACAAGGCTATTTGCTTTGGCTCTCCACTCTCTTGTTGTATCCGTGTTGTCGTGCCTTCGTAGTGTTGGTATGTGTGCTTTGGTAGCGATCTCCAGCTTTGAACAGGTGAGTAAATCTCACCTAACTAATATGTGCTTATATAATTATAAACTGACATCACCTGAACCTGTATATGCATATCATCCTGTTATCACTGCTATATTATTTTCATACGTTGTTCACACCTATTATTACACCTGTTATATCATATGTTACTGTTATTTTATGCTATTCTGTTGTTTATATCAGTTATCACCATTGCAAGTTCCCTGTAGACTAGAATCACTATGAGTTGAAATGATACATACCCGAAGGGACGTTAGAATAGGGGAAAACCCTTATGGGCTGAAATGATAGGTCTGAGCGGTTTTCAAATCATTCATTTTACTTGGGACTGCGGGTTTGAAATGATAGAACCCGGTTTTTCTTTTTAAATTGCGGATTAAAATGTTATACATCTGTATCACTTGACCTAGGCTAGAAAACTATATACAGACCCGTGATTTATAAAATGTTTTATGAAATGTTTTAAATATATTTTAAATGTAAAAGTATAATATTTTGAATTAAAATGAATTAAAATGATTTTTATAAAATAAAAATAATTTTTGTATAAGTGAAAATGTAAGTAAATGAATGTTTAGGTCAAATTTTGAAATATAACCTTTTTTTGGGAATTTTGAATTTTTGTTAAAAGTGACATTTTTATTAAGTAAAATAAATGGAATAAGTTATAAATTTAAGACTTAACGGTTAAGTAATAAAATTAATTAAAGAAATGGAAATTTATACTTGAATTTAAATTAAGAAAATATAATAAAAATTGGATTTTTGTAAGAAACTTAACCTATAAAGTTTACAAAAATGTAAGTATTGAAATAATGAATTAATAATGTAAAACAATATGATTTCATAAGTAAATATGATTTAAATGAAAATTTACTTAGTTTTGGAATTTTACTTTTAAGCTTGAAATTTAAATATAACGGATATTACAGTATTTGCAAATGCTGCTGTTTAGAATAAATGAATTTAAAGGCTAAATTGAACTAAAGCTATTATAGCACTTTGAAAGTGCTATAGTTGATAAAGACAACTAAAACTTAGTAAAAATAAAGAAAGCTATTATAGCACTTAGATGCTGTCTTTTGTAAATGAACTGTTTTAAACTAAAACTGTAACATCCCGCCTTTTCGCACACTTTAAACCGACACACGTGCCAATTCAAAGCATACGCAAGGGCGGATTGTTATGGGGTAAATAAGAAAAAAAAAGAGAAGAAATAAAACAAAATATAATCTCACAGCGGAAGGATAAAATATAATAATCAATATACAGTTCATGATAACTGTTTACAAAATATTTATTTTACTTATACAATGAATATCAGAGTTACACATACCAATACAATCAATGCAGCGGAAATTTAGAGTGTGGTGCAATACTATAAATAATATAATACGGATTCTTCGACTTCGTCCTCCAAAGCTAAAATCTTCGATCCTGAAACGCACGGACTGACCCGAGCGAATTTGAAAAGACAAAAACATTCGAGTCAGACTAAAAGATCTTATGTGAGTTAAATTAACAGAAATAAATATGAGTACAGTAACTCAAGAGATGTTCGGGATTTACATCTCCTAAGGATCCGTTAAACTATTTACTATGTAGTATATTGCGCTATTATAATAGTGTCTATTTGTAAAATAAACTTACTTTTTAATAGCGTTAAGGGGTTACCCATATAGCCCTTAACACAGAATATATTCCCATAGTCTATACGGTACCGTAATCTCCCCCGTACTGGGCGTCCTCAGAGGGCACTCCATAGGTATGGTACAAAACCAAAATCGTATAAGGCGCGCTAGGGTAGGTGACACGGCACAACTAGGCAATGCCAGGGTAGATATACCAATTACGCTTCCGGGCCGATGGTAACGCGTAGCCGCAGCTACCGCCCACCTCGAACAAACTCCCCCAAAATCAAAGTAACAGTGGCCACTGAATCAATCCATAGTCAAAGTATAATATCGAAGAGGAGTGTCCGATCAGAGGAATGACCTCATTAACCCGTCGATCGCTCCTATTTTAGCCACCTTATGCCAACTCACGGGAGTCGGGTCCACGTATTTACCTTACAGGAAACGGCGCCAGTAACCTACTTCATTCTGGAATCTCCACCGCGTACACGGTTAGTCAAAGTGGTTTTCGGTATCGACAGAGAGTATGTCCATATCCGATCCCGGTCTCTTTGCCAACCCATCGTTATTATAACACCGCGGTCATTTAAAAATAGTTATACTTTAAAACCAGAATAAAATTTTCCATTTCAAAACTATGAATACGATATCATTTTAAAACCTAAAACAATATGATATCATTTTATCCAAATATCATTCTTTTCCAAAAATCATACTGCTTTAAATTTATAATATCTGGAAACCGAATATTTGAATTATACTTTCAAAACACAATATTTCGGAATTCATAATTTAAAACCATAACTTCTAAAACTGGAATGGTTTGGATACTCAATGGTATATGAAATAAATGGTTTAACTTTAAGGTTACTTTGTAAAGAAAATAATTTCCAGGGCTTTACAAATATATTCTTTATTTAAAGTCTAAACCAAAATTTAAATATCATTTTCAAGTTCCAAACAGCTTCAATTACTATATATATATATATATATATATATATATATATATATCCGTTTGGAGTATTAATATTTCAAAACTAAAGTTGGAATTTATTCTTTCAGCAAATTAAACGTACTATTATTTAGTCTTGAATATTTACATAAAATCCATAAATAAAACTCCAATTTCTAGCAATTAAATATTTTCTTAAATTTAATTTATACGAAAATATTCATTTTATATTTATCTTGGAAAAATCCAGTTATAAGTATCATATCTTAAAATTTCCAAACTTAAACACTAAACATATGATATAAGTTATCAAACTCCATTTTCTCAATTTTTCCATTTTTATTTAAGAGATTTATACACAGTTTAAATTCAAAATTTCTAACTTCATATGTATATATATAGAAGAAAAATAATATTTATAAAATATCAAAGTTAAAAATTTTGATAAACCGTATCCATCCAAACCATAGAAATCACTTTATAATACTTTATATATATACCACGGTGCCTGTATATAATTTTCTATCCTATGGTCAAGTGATACGGATATTTATCATTTCAATCCGCAATTTAAAAAAATAAAATTTTGCGGTTGTATATCATTTCAAACCACAATCCCGAATGAAATGAAATATGCATGATAATTTGCATTAACAGGTAATATTATTTTTGGTACTACATAACAGGTAATACTGGCAATTTTATTCAAATTAAATTTAACAGCTATTAATCTACAGTCTATATTCAGTAATAAATTATATAACTGTTAACCAGCAATTCATATACAAACAAATAAATTTTAACTGTAAATTTATACGCAATAAATTAATTAAATTAACAGTTAAATTAAATAAATGCAATTCAACAGATATGAATAAAATAAACATGCCAAATACTCATAAATAAATTTCTATTCATTTCTAAAATTAATTTAAACAAACATAAAATCTTCTAGTAGTTGTGAGTGGGTTAAAACACTCACCTTTTGAATTTAAATCGAATGTAAATTCGATTTAAACCCAAAAATTCGCCCTTCTCGGAATTCGTCCAAACCAGCGTCATCAAGTCCGGAATTAAATTACGATCATAACAAAAAAAAAAATCGTTTGAAACCGAGGTCGTATGAGAAAGTTATGGCGAAAAATGGCGATTGAATTCAAAATTAAAAATAAACAGAACGACACACATCTCACCTAACATTTATATGCCACGTCAGCACCCAGCATCTTCTTCACGCGCACGAGAAACACACAGGGAGCGACCTGATCCTTCGAACGCATGGCCAGTCAACGACCACCTTTGACCGCGTTTTCCACGCACCTCCGACCCCAAATCAACGAGCTGCCTTCATCAACGAGCCGCCCATCCTCCCCTCTACAGACCGACACCCTCCACGACACCCCAGGTCGCTGCCGCCGCCGTCCAAAATGAGCATGCCGAACCCTAAAACCAAAATTCCCGTAGATCTGACCGTTGATTCGCGAAAACATTTACATAGATCGACTCCCCTCAGTCCCCTCTACAAAACCCAGAAACCGTTTTCCGATCCGACTACTTTTTGAAACGTCGTGATGAACGGTCGTAACTGTTTCAATTTATTCTGGGTAAACGGAGCATCGATTCGAAAAACGAATCGCACCATCAGATTACGTATCTCGAGAACATCGACATATATTTTTGTGGAATTTTTCTGGAGATTTTGAATTTTCATTTTGTTTTTGAACTGACTGGATCTAGGGTTAGCCCCCATTGAAGAAGAAGAGAAGCTTGAAGAAAATACGCGCAGATAAATGAAATTAGGCGGAGGCTAGGGCTGAATAGCTGGGTTTATATAGAGGGTTAGAGGTAGCGTAGATAGACCGTAGAATGAACGTGCGGAACAAGCTATGGCCCAAAAAGCCCGCTATGTCTCCGGAACGAAATTTCGTAAATCTATATATCCAAATAGGTAATTTAAAATATTTTGAACGCGATGGAAAAAGTTTCACGTCCAAATTTGATCGTATGAAGAAGTTATGCTGAAAACAAAATTTCCAAATTGATTTCAAATTGATTTTAATTAAATCGATTTAAAGGCGTTTCACGCCCGTACGATCGAACGACAAGTCCGATCGATACGAAACTTGAAACCCTATAATAATTGACCGATACGGATCCGATGAAACTGGTTTCGTCGAAAACCGAGTCCGTGGCCAAAATGGCTATTTTTAATATTCATTAAATAAATTAAATAAATTATAAAAAATCCAATTTTTACATCTAAATTCAAAAATTGACCAAATTTTCTCCCTTTAAATTTTCTTAACTATTTACTCTAATTCTAAACAATTTAAGTGTCAATAGTTGTTCTATTCATCAATTCAAATGTGAATTCTTAACTTCAATATTAATTCCAATTTTAATAAATTCAACATTATAAGTTTGATTAAATTTATTAAATTCACTTTCTTTCAATTATTCAAGGTTATTGATGTCAATTTAATGAAACTAACATTGGCTCAATATCTATACATTAAAAATCTCAATTCTAAACTTAGATCTCAACTTATGAAATAGTTAAATAATAAATTCCATCTAAATCTACATCTTCCTACTATCTAAATTTTAGAAAAATTACTTACCACTTTTTATTGTAAATTTCTAAACTAGTAGATTTGTGTCATTTCTAGCCCTCTGGATATTTTATATTAACTAAAAGCAAATTTACATATAATTTCCATCGTCAATCATTTTAGTGAATAAATCTTCAAAGGTTACTGCAATTAATCCCCTAAATTGCAATAAATTCTAATAAATTCGACTCTATTTGATTACAACTCACAAATAAATCAATTATTCCCCAACTACAAAGTTACCGTTTCTTATATATATATCACTACAGTAATACTTTCAAATGTTCATCTTTTGTTTGCATAAATTACTGTATTCAATTGAATTGTAATATTGTTAACTTACACATAAATAAAACTTAACAATTAATAAAATAAATAACTTACAAAATTTGTCGTCATAAATATATTTTATAAGTCTACACTTAATTATTATCTTACAATACGTTTTTACGTTACTATAAAATTTATACACTCTTCCGTTACCATATTAATAATTACTAAAGTAACGTTCATTCTTAATAACAACGTTATACTATTCAACATATAAAAGGACTCCATTCCCCAAATACATTCATTTATATTTATTCCCTTAAAGTTCTCCTTTATTGACTAGACACATTAATTTAGATTCATTTACATCTAATGCCCTTCTTAGCTATATACTCAATACATGTTAAATCTACATAATTTTTACCCTTTTATTCAAATTCACTTATACCATCAATAACGAAATGTTGCCCTAAATTTAGATTCAATTATATACATTAGATAAATGGGTAAACTTTTGTAATTATCCCATATATGAAAATATTTTTATGCATACATTTCCACTTACTTACTATGCATTCATTTATTAAATTACTAATTGCCTTAGTCAACTTATCCCCTATTTACTACCAAATTTCAAATTTAATTATAGCTTATCAATACATAAAATTTACATAGGCAAAACAAATTTTATTGCCATTTTAAGTACATTTATTATTGACAACATTCATTAAATCTCCTTATCAACACTTATTGCATTGATTTATTCAGCGGTCACCTTTTATTTAGTTACTATCCATTTTACAATCCAATGTAAGTCTTCCACTATTTATTTTATATTAAATGAATTCCATTCTACTTAATCTTTTTATTGATATTCACTAATTCAACCCTTATATCAGTTTCTTATATTTAACTTTAAATCAAATTGTGACAATCTACATTATCCAAATCTATTGTCATAAAATTTTATTGTTACACTAAATTACAACTACTATACCAAATTTCTACATTTACTCAAATAAAATCTTAAGACTTTTATTTCAAATTAAATTAGATTAGAAATCATATTAAATTAATTCATTTAATATCTTCGAATTTTACGGGTCGTTACACTCTCCCCCACTCAAAACTTTTCGTCCCCGAAAAGGAAAAAGAGGGGAGAAGGAAGAATTCAATAAACAGTACATCTTATTTCAAAATATTAAATAATAAACAATAATTTACTAAATTTATTACCTTATATAAAATATACCCGTTTCCTAATCATTATATCCTTATATACTTAAATTATTAAAGTTTGGAAAATATTTTCAACAAAATTCTAAGTCCAAAATTTTCGGAAAATTTTGGCAGAGTCTCCTTTGTACGGAGAGTCTCGGGAGAAAAATATAATATCAAAATATAACAACTATATTACAAATATTATCCAAAATACAATACCCCAACACGGGAAAAATATATATAAATGGCGTTAAAAATCGAAATCCGAAATGTACCTATTTGTCGGGCAATACGCTTATTATTATGGAACCAAAAGCAGTAGCAGTTGCTTCCATAACCTGCATTTCACTTATATAATCTAAAAAGGTTAAATATTTATTGAAGTGAAATAATTTCATGGTTTCAACTACTAATCAACCAATCAATACAACAACCATCAACCTTACAAACAGCATACATACACAAAGCAAAGCAACCATTTAATCCATCAAACAAATAGTTGTTTGGGTTCAAAACTTGAAATTTGTATGAAATGAAATTAACTATCAAGTGCATCCTTTACTCAACAGTCTTAGATGGAACAAAGATAGATTATTTATTCATCTAAAACTTCAAATTCCTTACCCAACAACCATAAATCAAACAATACAATTCAAACCAACAACCAAATTAACTTATTATACATTTAATTCATGTTTTAGTTGTTTGATTTCTTTTTTTTCATTTCTGTAGGGATTTCTTCATTTCCTACAAATTTCATTTTCCATTTATTACAAAATTCATTATATTGGTATCCTATTTTATTTACTTAAGTTTATATCATCTATTTATAATCTTACCTTTACTTATATAGTAGAATTTCCAATTTAACTTAAGTTTATACAATTTAATTCTCATTTTTATCACAGCAAATTCATTGATTAGTTTCATTACCTTACTCTTCACTTGTAAGAATTTCCCTTACATTTTCTTACTAACTTTGCACTTTTCTTATATGGTAAGTTATATATGTTTTAAGAATGTAAGTGGAAATTTATACAAGTTTCTTCTCAATTCCTTTAATTAATTAATGGTTCATCAAATATATATTCGTTTTATAAATTAAAATTTCAACTTACCTTTAATTTCATTCATTTATTAAATGTTGACGTTTCTATTATATTTAATAGTAGTAACAATTTAATTTCCCACTTCCACTTATATTAAACTAGTAGCATTTAAATCACACTTAAGTTTATAACCCTACACATCAATCTTTATTTGTTAAAGAATTTCATTTTATTTACTTAAGTTTAAAATCACCTATTAATAATACTTATCTTAAATTATGGAAAAATTCAAATTATAACTTAAGTTTATACCATTATATTCTTATTTATAATAGCAATTCATTGAATCCTTCATTATTTCCCAAAATTCCTACTTGTAAAATATTCAATTCCAATCTCTCATTTAACATTTCAACTTTTTATATTTGGTAAGTTATATATATGTTAAAGAAAAATGCAACTGAACGTATACAAGTTTATCTAAATTCTTTTAATTCATTCATTGTTCAATAAATCTTTACCTCTCTTATAAGTTAAAATTTTAACTTCCTTTATAACTTAGCATTAATTTTCTTACCTAAATTAGAGGTTTCACTTCATTAATTACTTACCTTTTATTTCACTAAAATAATTTAAAACATTAATTAATGGAAATTTAAGAATTAAATACCGGGTCAAATTTCAAATTATCTTAAAAATAATAATAAATAATTTCTTACTACTTTTATATCTCAGTTATATTTTAAAACAAATAAAAATTCAATTAATTTCAAAATAAATCTGCAGTAGAGTGTACCACAGTGGCCTTTCCCCTTCGAAACTCGAAAATGAAAGTCGATGATGCGGCCGCCATCACCAAAATTATTTTCCAGCGACAGAGAGGAAAGTACAAAATTATTTTCTCCAAAATCCTCTTTAAAACAATTCTTTCGAATTATACTAAATATTTATAGAAGAAAATACTTATAAACCAAATTATTATATTTCATAAATCCTTTGAAAACAAATTTTCAAAATCCCGGACTTAAGTTCTAAAATCTCCAATTTGATTCATTATAATTTCAACTTAGCTTCAATTATTATAAATATTTTTATTTCCTAACACCCAATCTATAGCAACCAAATATATATATCTCTATAAAAATATTTTTATATATAGAAAATATAATAGGCAAAATTATTTCATTCACCTATATTAAAAACAAATATTATGTCGGTCTGTCCTATTAAGTGTTTAGAAATCCCTATTGATGACATAGCGTCCCATGCATCAACCAGAATTTATAAATACAAAACGGAACAGATTAACACAATATCAAAATCTTTTTATAACACTAACAAGTACGCTCTCTCATATATATACGCTCAGTGACTCCCATAGTATTACTACCCTATTAGTAAAGAGTTAAACCCCACAAAGCTAAGGTTTATCGCTAAACCTCGCTCTGATACCAACTGTAACATCCCGCCTTTTCGCACACTTTAAACCGACACACGTGCCAATTCAAAGCATACGCAAGGGCGGATTGTTATGGGGTAAATAAGAAAAAAAAAGAAAAAAAAAGAGAAGAAATAAAACAAAATATAATCTCACAGCGGAAGGATAAAATATAATAATCAATATACAATTCATGATAACTGTTTACAAAATATTTATTTTACTTATACAATGAATATCAGAGTTACACATACCAATACAATCAATGCAGCGGAAATTTAGAGTGTGGTGCAATACTATAAATAATATAATACGGATTCTTCGACTTCGTCCTCCAAAGCTAAAATCTTCGATCCTGAAACGCTCGGACTGACCCGAGCGAATTTGAAAAGACAAAAACACTCGAGTCAGACTAAAAGATCTTATGTGAGTTAAATTAACAGAAATAAATATGAGTACAGTAACTCAAGAGATGTTCGGGATTTACATCTCCTAAGGATCCGTTAAACTATTTACTATGTAGTATATTGCACTATTATAATAGTGTCTATTTGTAAAATAAACTTACTTTTTAATAGCGTTAAGGGGTTACCCATATAGCCCTTAACATAGAATATATTCCCATAGTCTATACAGTACCGTAATCTCCCCCGTACTGGGCGTCGTCAGAGGGCACTCCATAGGTATGGTACAAAACCAAAATCGTATAAGGCGCGCTAGGGTAGGTGACACGGCACAACTAGGCAATGCCAGGGTAGATATACCAATTACGCTTCCGGGCCGATGGTAACGCGTAGCCGCAGCTACCGCCCACCTCGAACAAACTCCCCCAAAATCAAAGTAACAGTGGCCACTGAATCAATCCATAGTCAAAGTATAATATCGAAGAGGAGTGTTCGATCAGAGGAATGACCTCATTAACCCGTCGATCGCTCCTGTTTTAGCCACCTTATGCCAACTCATGGGAGTCGGGTCCACGTATTTACCTTACAGGAAACGTCGCCACCAACCTACTTCATTCTGGAATCTCCACCGCGTACACGGTTAGTCAAAGTGGTTTTCGGTATCGACAGAGAGTATGTCCATATCCGATCCCGGTCTCTTTGCCAACCCATCGTTATTATAACACCGCGGTCATTTAAAAATAGTTATACTTTAAAACCAGAATAAAATTTTCCATTTCAAAACTATGAATACGATATCATTTTAAAACCTAAAACAATATGATATCATTTTATCCAAATATCATTCTTTTCCAAAAATCATACTGCTTTAAATTTATAATATCTGGAAACCGAATATTTGAATTATACTTTCAAAACATAATATTTCGGAATTCATAATTTAAAACCATAACTTCTAAAACTGGAATGGTTTGGATACTCAATGGTATATGAAATAAATGGTTTAACTTTAAGGTTACTTTGTAAAGAAAATAATTTCCAGGGCTTTACAAATATATTCTTTATTTAAAGTCTAAACCAAAATTTAAATATCATTTTCAAGTTCCAAAACAGCTTCAATTACTATATATATATATATATATATATATATCCATTTGGAGTATTAATATTTCAAAACTAAAGTTGGAATTTATTCTTTCAGCAAATTAAACGTACTATTATTTAGTCTTGAATATTTACATAAAATCCATAAATAAAACTCCAATTTCTAGCAATTAAATATTTTCTTAAATTTAATTTATACGAAAATATTCATTTTATATTTATCTTGGAAAAATCCAGTTATAAGTATCATATCTTAAAATTTCCAAACTTAAACACTAAACATATGATATAAGTTATCAAACTCCATTTTCTCAATTTTTCCATTTTTATTTAAGAGATTTATACACAGTTTAAATTCAAAATTTCTAACTTCATATGTATATATATAGAAGAAAAATAATATTTATAAAATATCAAAGTTAAAAATTTTGATAAACCGTATCCATCCAAACCATAGAAATCACTTTATAATACTTTATATATATACCACGGTGCCTGTATATAATTTTCTATCCTATGGTCAAGTGATACGGATATTTATCATTTCAATCCGCAATTTAAAAAAATAAAATTTTGCGGTTGTATATCATTTCAAACCACAATCCCGAATGAAATGAAATATGCATGATAATTTGCAATTTAATGATATACAATAAACATTCATTCATCAACATCATCCATCATCCAAATCGCAATCATCAATCAATATCAATCAATAACAATATTATTTTTGGTACTACATAACAGGTAATACTGGCAATTTTATTCAAATTAAATTTAACAGCTATTAATCTACAGTCTATATTCAGTAATAAATTATATAACTGTTAACTAGCAATTCATATACAAACAAATAAATTTTAACTGTAAATTTATACGCAATAAATTAATTAAATTAACAGTTAAATTAAATAAATGCAATTCAACAGATATGAATAAAATAAACATGCCAAATACTCATAAATAAATTTCTATTCATTTCTAAAATTAATTTAAACAAACATAAAATCTTCTAGTAGTTGTGAGTGGGTTAAAACACTCACCTTTTGAATTTAAATCGAATGTAAATTCGATTTAAACCCAAAAATTCGCCCTTCTCGGAATTCGTCCAAACCAGCGTCATCAAGTCCGGAATTAAATTACGATCATAACAAAAAAAAAAATCGTTTGAAACCGAGGTCGTATGAGAAAGTTATGGCGAAAAATGGTGATTGAATTCAAAATTAAAAATAAACAGAACGACACACATCTCACCTAACATTTATATGCCACGTCAGCACCCAGCATCTTCTTCACGCGCACGAGAAACACACAGGGAGCGACCTGATCCTTCGAACGCATGGCCAGTCAACGACCACCTTTGACCGCGTTTTCCACGCACCTCCGACCCCAAATCAACGAGCTGCCTTCATCAACGAGCCGCCCATCCTCCCCTCTACAGACCGACACCCTCCACGACACCCCAGGTCGCTGCCGCCGCCGTCCAAAATGAGCATGCCGAACCCTAAAACCAAAATTCCCGTAGATCTGACCGTTGATTCGCGAAAACATTTACATAGATCGACTCCCCTCAGTCCCCTCTACAAAACCCAGAAACCGTTTTCCGATCCGACTACTTTTTGAAACGTCGTGATGAACGGTCGTAACTGTTTCAATTTATTCTGGGTAAACGGAGCATCGATTTGAAAAACGAATCGCACCATCAGATTACGTATCTCGAGAACATTGACATATATTTTTGTGGAATTTTTCTGGAGATTTTGAATTTTCATTTTGTTTTTGAACTGACTGGATCTAGGGTTAGCCCCCATTGAAGAAGAAGAGAAGCTTGAAGAAAATACGCGCAGATAAATGAAATTAGGCGGAGGCTAGGGCTGAATAGCTGGGTTTATATAGAGGGTTAGAGGTAGCGTAGATAGACCGTAGAATGAACGTGCGGAACAAACTATGGCCCAAAAAGCCCGCTATGTCTCCGGAACGAAATTTCGTAAATCTATATATATCCAAATAGGTAATTTAAAATATTTTGAACGCGATGGAAAAAGTTTCACGTCCAAATTTGATCGTATGAAGAAGTTATGCTGAAAACAAAATTTCCAAATTGATTTCAAATTGATTTTAATTAAATCGATTTCAAGGCGTTTCACGCCCGTACGATCAAACGACAAGTCCGATCGATACGAAACTTGAAACCCTATAATAATTGACCGATACGGATCCGACGAAACTGGTTTCGTCGAAATCCGAGTCCGTGTCCAAAATGGCTATTTTAATATTCATTAAATAAATTAAATAAATTATAAAAAATCCAATTTTTACATCTAAATTCAAAAATTGACCAAATTTTCTCCCTTTAAATTTTCTTAACTATTTACTCCAATTCTAAACAATTTAAGTGTCAATAGTTGTTCTATTCATCAATTCAAATGTGAATTCTTAACTTCAATATTAATTCCAATTTTAATAAATTCAACATTATAAGTTTGATTAAATTTATTAAATTCACTTTCTTTCTATTATTCAAGGTTATTGATGTCAATTTAATGAAACTAACATTGGCTCAATATCTATACATTAAAAATCTCAATTCTAAACTTAGATCTCAACTTATGAAATAGTTAAATAATAAATTCCATCTAAATCTACATCTTCCTACTATCTAAATATTTAGAAAAATTACTTACCACTTTTTATTGTAAATTTCTAAACTAGTAGATTTGTGTCATTTCTAGCCCTCTGGATATTTTATATTAACTAAAAGCAAATTTACATATAATTTCCATCGTCAATTATTTTAGTGAATAAATCTTCAAAGGTTACTGCAATTAATCCCCTAAATTGCAATAAATTCTAATAAATTTGACTCTATTTGATTACAACTCACAAATAAATCAATTATTCCCCAACTACAAAGTTACCGTTTCTTATATATATATCACTACAGTAATACTTCCAAATGTTCATCTTTTGTTTGCATAAATTACTGTATTCAATTGAATTGTAATATTGTTAACTTACACATAAATAAAACTTAACAACTAATAGAATAAATAACTTACAAAATTTGTCGTCACAAATATATTTTATAAGTCTACACTTAATTATTATCTTACAATACGTTTTTACGTTACTATAAAATTTATACACTCTTCCGTTACCATATTAATAATTACTAAAGTAACGTTCATTCTTAATAACAACGTTATACTATTCAACATATAAAAGGACTCCATTCCCCAAATACATTCATTTATATTTATTCCCTTAAAGTTCTCCTTTATTGACTAGACACATTAATTTAGATTCATTTACATCTAATGCCCTTCTTAGCTATATACTCAATACATGTTAAATCTACATAATTTTTACCCTTTTATTCAAATTCACTTATACCATCAATAACGAAATGTTGCCCTAAATTTAGATTCAATTATATACATTAGATAAATGGGTAAACTTTTGTAATTATCCCATATATGAAAATATTTTTATGCATACATTTCCACTTACTTACTACGCATTCATTTATTAAATTACTAATTGTCTTAGTCAACTTATCCCTTATTTACTACCAAATTTCAAATTTAATTATAGCTTATCAATACATAAAATTTACATAGGAAAAACAAATTTTACTACCATTTTAAGTACATTTATTATTGACAACATTCATTAAATCTCCTTATCAACACTTATTGCATTGATTTATTCAGCGGTCACCTTTTATTTAGTTACTATCCATTTTACAATCCAATGTAAGTCTTCCACTATTTATTTTATATTAAATGAATTCCATTCTACTTAATCTTTTTATTGATATTCACTAATTCAACCCTTATATCAGTTTCTTATATTTAACTTTAAATCAAATTGTGACAATCTACATTATCCAAATCTATTGTCATAAAATTTTATTGTTACACTAAATTACAACTACTATACCAAATTTCTCATTTACTCAAATAAAATCTTAAGACTTTTATTTCAAATTAAATTAGATTAGAAATCATATTAAATTAATTCGTTTAATATCTTCGAATTTTACGGGTCGTTACAAAAACTTTTACGTAGCATTTTATAAGTGCTACGAAAACTGAATTTTGTCGGTTTAATAAATTTTAATGATAAATAATTTCGGAAAAAGGCTTAAATTTTGGAAATTTAATATGTAATTAATTAATATAAGAAATTGACTTTAAATGGATTTAAATAGAGGAATTTAACTTTAAATGTGAATTTGAAAGGTAATTAATTCCTTTTTAAAATAAATAGATTTAAATGGTATTTGAAAGTAAATTAAATGACTAATGTTTAAATAAAGGATGGTTTGAAATGATATTATGGTATTTTGAAATGATATTTGATTTTTGATTTATTTAATTTATTTGATAAATAAATATTTGAAGTATATTATTTGAGTTTATTCAAATGATATTGGATTTATGAAAGGTGGGATATTTAAGCCTTGAAAATTACTAAGATTGAATATTGTATTTTGTGGATTAAATCGATATTTGAAATTGATAAGTTTTGAAATGGTTTATTTACAAACTGAAATTGAAATTGAAATCGATGGTCTGAATTAAATTGAATGGAAATTTGAAATTTGGGTTTAATTTAATAAATTTGTAAAATGTAAAGAATTAAAGGATGATTTCAAAATGTATTATTTCGGAATGTTATGGTTTTCAAGTGTAATGATTCCAAGTATTTTATAACTATGAAAGTGTTATGATTTTTGAAAGGTGAATATACGTTTGAAATAGAAATGATATAGTTTTTATTTGAATATAGTTTTGAAATAAAATGGTTTTGATTTCAAAGTATAAACTATCTTTGGAAAGATAGGATTTTGATATGTTAAAATGATTTGAAATAAAGTTTTGGAAAGATATGATATTTTGACATATTGAAATGATTTGAAAGGATGTTTAGAAAGGTATTATATCTTATTATTGGAATGATTTGAAAATGACTTAATCTTTATTTTGATAAAGGTTTGGATTTGAAATGATTTTATTTCAAAGTATAAAATATTATATTTTAAATTATAACCATGGGTTATAATAACAATTGGTTGTTAAAGAGACCGGGATCAGATATCTGGCATACTCTCTGTCGATACCCAAAACCACATTGACAACCTTGTACGCGGTGGAGATTCCAGAATGAAGTAGGATGGTGGCGACGCTCTTAAGGTATGTAATGTGGACCCGACTCCCAGAAGTTGGCTTAAGGTGGCTAAAACGGGAGCGATCGATGGGCCAAGTGAGGTAGCTCCTCCGGTCGGACACACTTCTTCGACGCCATTCTATTGCTTTTGTGATTGATTTGGCGTGCACACCTTTGATATGGGAGTGTGGCTCGAGGTGGGCATATGCGGCTGCTGCGTTACCACCAGCCCGGAAGCGTAATTGGTATATCTACTCTGGCATTGCCTCATGTGCCTTGTCACCTACCCTAGCGAGCCTTGTACGAGTTTGGTTTTCTCCCATAGCCCGTGTCATATCCTCTTATAGTCTCCCGATCTGGAGATATTATGTTATTTGACGGGCCACTGGGACTATTATGTGTGAAAGGTGATATGGGTAGCCCGGAACGCTATTTAAAAGTATGTTTATTTTACTGTAGACATTATTGTAATAGCGAAATATTACTACATAGTAAATAGTTTAACGGATCCTTAGAGGATGGGCGGTCCCAGGCATCCTTTAAGTTATTTGTATTTTATTACAGTTCACTTGAGTTGGTTTACATTATATAAGTATATATTTTCCTGAATCGAGTGTTTGTATTTTATTTACGCTCAGGTCAGCCTGAGCGATTCACAGATTTGGATTCCACTTTCTGGAGATGGAATCGCTGGAGGTCATCTGCTTATCTAGTTTTGTCTATTCCAGTTCTGTTGTTCTATTCAGCTTGTACTTGGTTATCATCTTGAGACTTCTGTTGTACTTTATTTATTCTGTTGTATTTTATTTAACTTTGATATATTTTCATAGTAGCTTCATGAACTACTATCTCTTTTACTTCCGCTGCATTTCTTACTCTGTGTCTGTGTTCTGTGATTTTTATTTACTGTATGTCCTGAAATTTGCCAAATTTTATTTACAATGCAGTATTTTGAACAATTCAAGTCCGGCATGTGCAGATGCGAATGATTGAAATATCAGATTGTTACAAGATCCTCCTCTTGGTTACTTGGAAATTCCAAGAAAGGTTTTAAACGATGACGGTTGACTTTGAAAATCAATCCATCCCTGAGGTTTTCTATTTCTACAGCACCTGTGGAAAAACAGTATGTACCACAAATGGTCCGGTCCATCTCGATTTTTGTTTCCCGGTGAAAAAATGAAGTCTAAACTCGTATAAAAGAACTTTCTAGTTTGATGAAAAGATTTTTCTTAGGATTGATTGGTCATGAAATTTTTTTGTTCTTTCTTTGTAAATTTTTACGTTTTCATATGCATCGTTCATAAGTTGTTCTAGTTCATTGAGTTGTAATTTTCTATTTTCACCAGCTTTCTTGAGATCAAAGTTTAAGTGCTTTATTGCCCACAATGCTTTATGTTCGATTTCGATAGGTAAATGGAAAATTTTCCGTAAACTAAGCAAAATAGGGATATCCCAAGGTTAGTTTTAAAAGCGATACAGTAAGCCCAAGGCACGTCGGTCAATTTATGAGACAAATCTTTTTGATTTTCATTAACAATTTTCTTCAAGATTTGTTTTATTTAACAATTTGAAAATTCAACTTGTCTACAAGTTTAAGGATGATATGGAGTGGATAACCTATGAGTTATCGAGTATTTCTTCATTAAAGTTTCAAAAGAACGATTGTAAAAATGGGTTTTATCACTGATTATTGTGCGAGGTGTGCCGAACTTCGAAAAGATGTTTTCTTTGAGAAATTTCACAACAATTCTATGGTCTTTGGTTTTACAAAGAATAGCTTTGACCCATTTGGAGACATAATCGACCATAAGAAGCATGTACAAGAAAAGTTCCCATAAAGTCGATACCCCAAACATCAAAGAATTCGATAATAGGAATGGGGTTTAGAGGGATCATATTTTGTCGAGAAATTCTTCCAAGAATTTGGCATCGATCGCAAGTTTTACAAAACTCGAACGAGTCTTTGAAAAGAGAATGCCAATAAAATTACACTAAAGCACCTTTTCCACCATTTTTCTAGGACCAAAATGTCCACCGCACGCTTGATTGTGAATAAACGAGAGAACACTCTTGATTTCGCAATCTGGGATGCAAGTTGAATGATTTGGTTGGGATAGTACTTGAACAAGTATGGATCGTCCCAATAGAAATAATTCACTTGGGACATAAAATCGCATTTATCTTGTTTCGAACAAAATGAAGAAGTTTCTTTAGTGACTAAATAGCTCACTATGTCGGCATACCACGGACCGACGGAGACAAAAAGTTGTTCATCGGGAAAGTTTTCATTGATTGGTAGAGCCGATGGTACGTTGGGAAGACGAGACAAGTGATCGGCTATGTCATTATCGGATCCTTTTTTGTCTTTGATTGTAAGGTCAAACTCTTAAAGTAGAAGGACCTAACGAATCAAACGATATTTTGCATCATTTTTGGAAAAAAGGCATCGAAGAGCAGCATGGTCAGTGTAGATCGTGATGTGTGAACCTATCAAGGTCGAAACTTTTTGAGCACAAAAACGACAGCTAGAAGCTCTTTTTTGGTTGTTGTATAGTTGAGTTGAGCATCATTCAAAGTCATACTCGTGTAGTAAATGACATGAAGGATTTTGCTGGTGCTTTGTCCTAAGACAGCACCAACCGCAAAGTTATAAGAGTCACACATTATTTCGAAAGGAAGATCCCAATTGGGTGTGCAAATGATTGGAGCAGAAATGAGTTCATTTTTAAGACGTTCGGAAGAAGAGACACGATCAGAATTGAAATCAAAAGGAATATTTTTTACTAGAAGAGTAGTCAAAGAACGAGCGATTTTGCTAAAGTCTTTCACAAAGCTTCGGTAAAAGCCAATGTGTCCTAGAAATGATCGAATGTCCTTAATAGATTTGGGAATGGGTAGCTTTGCAATTACGTCAACTTTCACTTTATTTACCTCAATGCCTTTATTTGAGATGATATGTCCAAGGACTATGCCTTGTTTGACCATAAAGTGGCATTTTTCTCAATTCAAAGTAAAATGTTTTTCTTTATATCGATTTAGAACCAACTCGATATGATGTAAACAATCGAAAAACGAATCACCAAAGATAGAGAAATTATCCATAAAAACTTCTAGAAAGCATTCAATCATGTCAGAAAAGATGCTAATCATGCATCGTTGGAAAGTAGCGGGAGCGTTACAAAGTCCGAATGGCATACGTCGATAAACAAAGGTACCGAATGGACATGTGAAAGTCATTTCTCTTGATCTTCGAGAATGATTGGAATTTGGTTATGGTCGGAATAACCATCAAGGAAGTAGTAGAATTCGTAGCCAGCTAAACGTTTGAGCGTTTGGTCGATAAAAGGAAGAGGGAAGTGGTCCTTACGTGTTACGGCATTCAATTTCGATAGTCAATGCAAACACGCCAACCAGTTTGAGTCCGAGTAGGAATGAGTTCGTTTGCGTCGTTTGTTATAACGCTAAGTCCAGACTTTTTAGGAACGACATGAATTGGGCTAAACCATGGGATATCGGAGATGGGATATATAATACCGTTATCGAGGAGCTTCGCCACGAATTGCATCTTTCATTTTTGGATTAAGCCTTCATTGTGCATCACGAGTGGTTTTGGCTTCGTCAATTAAGTGAATGCGATGTTGGACAATAGCAGAGCTAATTCTCTTAATATTGATAATGGACCACCCAATTGCTTCTCTATTTTTCGAAAGAATAGAGAGAAGAAAAGCTTCTTGGTCATGAGAAAGATCGTTAGAAATTATGACAGGACAAGTTTCATTTTCGCTTAAGTGCACGTACTTATATTGAGAAGGAAAAGGTTTGAGCTCTAGCCTAGGAGGTGTATCAATCAAAGAAATCGGTTGATATTTGGACTTAACCATGAGAGATTCGAAATGAAGCATGTTTTCGATCTCATGAGAACATCTTAAAACATTTTCTGATACTCGGCCTCACGTTCATTATTAAGATTCATCGATTCATTTTCAAACCTTTCTTGAATGGCGCTAACTTCCAACAAGGTGTCTAATGGTTCAATTGATTTTATAAATTAAAGATGTTAAGATCGATGGTCATGTTACCAAAATAAATTTTCATTGAACCATTTTGAAAATTAATTAAAGCATTCGAAGTGGCTAAGAAAGGTCGTCCTAGAATCAAAGGAATTTGGCTCGTCAGATTGTTTACAGGTTGAGTTTCAAGGACAATGAAATCAACGGGGAATATGAATTCCTCCACTCTAATGAGTACGCCCTCGATTTCTCCTATCGGTTTCTTTACAAAATGATCGGCCAATTGAAGGGCGACCTTAGTCGGTTTAAGCTCACCTAGACCTAGTCGTTGGTAGATTGTATATGGGAGCAAGTTTACGCTAGCACCTAGGTCTAACAAACATTTGTTGATTCTCTTGTCTCCTATTGTACATGAGATCGTGGGGCAACCAGGATCTTTGTATTTAACAAGAATTGATTGTGACAAGACTTCGCTTAGATCAGCAGCTAAAAGGACTTTCTTTGCACCTGAATGTGTCGTTTTTTAGTACACAAGTCCTTTAAAAATTTGGCATAGGTCGGGATTTGTTGGATGATATCTAAGAGAGGAATGTTCACTTTGACTTGTTTAGAGATTTCTAACATCTTTTCCATTTGTACCGAATGTTTCTTAGGTCGAAGTCAATTTGGGAATGAGATTCGAAACTCGGTCAGATGGTCTTTTTTAGTTGGAAAAGAATTAGACTCAGAATTTGGATCACGGTTCGACTCGATGTTTTGATTGGCATCGTTGGTGGTTGTCGAAGTGTCGCGTGGAACATCCGGTAAGTCGTTTGGATTGATAACTTGGTTATTGATTATCTTATAGGATCGCAAAGTGGTGATAGCATTCATTTGGTTCAAATTACTATCTTGAACGACATGAGCCAGGCTCGAGTTCGCATTTTGATTCCTAGGGTTTGTGATTGGTTGGCTTTGAAATGTACCTCTTTCTCGTTCACTCACGAGGTTAGATAGTTGACTCTTTTACATTTCAAGTTTAGAGATCGATCGACTCGTATTTTGCATGTAGAAATTTAACACATTCTGCGATTGCGTTGCCGCATTAGCCAAGGCTTTAATACTTTTTTCAAGGGAGGTCATTCATTTTTCATATTGAGGAATGAAAGATTTTGTGCTAGGTTTTGAGAAGGAGGCCAAAATTTTTGTTGAATTGTTTCGGTTGGAAAGGAGGATTCGAGTTCGAAGCGTTTTTCAAAAATGATTGAAAAAATGGTCGAATCGAACTCGTATTCGAATTATTTTAATTCCAAGCGAAGTTAGGATGATTTCTCCAACCTGAATTGTACGTTGGAGAAAATGGATCATTCCTAACTTTATTAAAAGCATTGATTTGTTCTAACGAGTATGGACATTGATTGACAATGCGATTTAGATCGTTGCATCTATAGCACA
This sequence comes from Allium cepa, assembly GCA_030765085.1. Classification (NCBI taxonomy): domain Eukaryota; kingdom Viridiplantae; phylum Streptophyta; class Magnoliopsida; order Asparagales; family Amaryllidaceae; genus Allium; species Allium cepa. Next base: position 174,611,720 of record CM060941.1, on the reverse strand, counting down.
GGATTAAAGAAGCTTGATTCATTTAATTTAAGGAAAGGACATTATTGAATTTGGTTATCATTGCATCGATTTTCACTTCTAAGGCCAAAGAGGATCCTGTCGAATGAGCGCTTGATTGGGAGTAAATTAATTTTTCATTCGAACGTTCCCATTGGGATGGCTTTTCGGCTAGGTTTCAAGAAACTGCCAAGCATCATCATGATGTTGGGCGAGAAAGTTGCCTTGCACATTGATTCGAGCATTATTCGAGAATTTTTATCAAGTCCATCATGTTGAATTGGGCAAAGAGTCCATTTTTCAAAGTTATGGTGTGGACATTTGATTAAAACTTCTTTAAATCTTTCAAAGTATTTTGCAAATGATTCACCCACGAATTGATGAGAATTTACAATTTCATTTCGAACTTTTGATTTTTTTTCCAAGGGTTAAAAATTCTTTAGGTAGGTACTAGTAAATTCTTCCCACGTTTTGATCGAATTTGAAGGCAAACTATACAACCACTTTTCAGCATAATCGGTTAGTGAGATGGAATTAACCTAAGTTTGATTCCATGTCACATAATTGTTAGAGTTTAATGGTTGCACAAACTTGTTCAAATTTGGTTAAAAAGATATAGGGATCATCTCGTTCAAGATTGCCGAATTTCAAAAGCATGTTAATGTGATTTGAATGAATCTCAAAGTGATGCCTATCGGAGCGGGCAAGGTGATGCAAGAAGGGATAGAAACTCGATTGGGGAAGATTCTATCCATAAGAGTTCGAGGGGCATTCTCGTTTACCATTTCAGGTGGATCATTTGTTCGGGTTAAATGATTTGTAGATGGGTCTCGAATCGAAGTATTCGTAGAAGTGTCACGAGTCCAAATACTCATGCACTAGTGAAATTTGAGAAGATAAAGAAGTTAGAATTGAGTTTAGAGAATGAAATAAGATTTGGAAAATGAAGTGAATTTTTTTTTTGAAGGAAGAAAAATATTTACCAAATGAAATTTATTTTTCAAAAGTGAAGTTTGATTTTTCTTTTTGTTTTTTGGCTTTCCAAAATTTTCTTATATGTTTTTGTATTTTTTTTATTTTTCAAACATTCAAAGATTTACCGAAAGAATTTTTTTTAGAAAGTGGGAATTCGAATTTTTTGTTTTTGAATTTGAGATTTTTTTGAAAAGATTTTATATTTTTTTGGATTTTGTTTTTGATTGAAAATTTTCAAAGGAAATGATTTAAAAGGATTTTTTTGAATAAAAAGAAAGTTAAGTAAAATTTACAATTTGTTTGGATTTTTTTGATTTTTGATGTTTTTTTAGGTATGCATGAACCAATGCAACTAAATGAATGCAGATGACTTAATTACAGTTTTCTGTCCTTAGTAGCTCATAACCCAAAATTGTATAATCACACTTTGTCTTAAATCAACTAAAATATTTCTTAGCCAGGTAACGGATAGGGGTTATTGGTGCACCACGAATGACTGCAGTAATGCAACAGAAGGTTTAAGTACCTTCAGAGGAACAAGCCATATAATATTTACGAATCACCGCAATATTTATAAATAGTTATTATTCTGCCATAGCATGCACACCAAGAAATAAATATGTTCAAAGAAGACAATTGTCAAGATACAATTAAGCCCTAGGTGAGCAGCGACTCCCTTAAATCAAATGTCCAACCTTTATTATTAGTCAAATTCTATGATGAAATGCAATTTGTGGGTTAAGGAAAGAGGATGAAATCTCTCACCTTAAGTGAATTTGGGTATTGCCCTTAGAAAAGAAAAATAAGATTAGATGAATGCAAAACAAAATTAAACGTCAATTTACAATGCAACTACAAATGATGTTTGTTTTCGTTTTTGGATTCTGAAATTTTTTTAAAAAAAAAAATAAATGCAAATGCAAATAACCGACAATGCAATTAAAATAAAACTAGAGATGAAAGCACGATATCGGAGCGTGCAAATTATTAGCAATATTTTTTTTAGCTGTAAAATTTTTTAGCAAGCAAGCAGAGCGGTTATTTTTGGCAAGCTAATCTTCCTTTTGAATTTATGCTTTTGCAACCTGAAAAATAAAAAAAAGATATACACAATTTTTTTTTGAGTTTTTTTGGTAAGAAAACAAAGCAAAACAAAATTAATTTTTTTCTCTTTTGTAGAAGAACTAAAACAACCGAAATATAACAAATTAAAAAAAATTAAAACCCCTTTCTTTTTCTTGTTTCTTTGAACAAACTAAACTGAAAAAAATTAAAGCAAAAGTAGACAGGCTAAGGAAAAAAATTTCTTTCAAGTAAAAAAAAAACGGCCCAATAAGAAAACTATCCAAAACTTTATCGTTCCCAAAACAAAGCTACGCAATCTCGATAAAAAAATTAAAAAAAATAGAAGAAAAAATATCAATTCCTAAACACAATTTCTCGTTTGTTTGCAAAACTCAAAATCGAAATTCCCCAGAACAAAAATTTTCGTTCTTTTCCGTGAGTTGTAGAGGAAGGTTGCGATCGAAAATCGAAGTGAAATTGCGTTCTATTTGGGGATTCAGGACTCGGAAGAGGGTGATTCGAAGTCCAGCTCGAATTGCAGTTTGGGGCACGGCGAATTGGTTGTGGAAGTGGAAAGAAGTGGTTGGTTTCATGTTTGGGAAGTCCGGTATTATTTCGTGAATCAGTGATTTAGTTGGAGTCGAACTTGTTGGTAAGCAGTGGAGGGTTCTTAAATGCGTATTTCGGGTGGTGAAGGTGGTGGATGGTTGTTTTTGTGATGGTGGGTGGAAATGGAACAAAGGAGGATGGCCAGGGAGATGTTTGACTTCTTGGTTCGAAATTTCAGGTGAGGGTTCGAATGTAGTGATATGCATAGGTATGCTTGTGGTAAGTAGTTAATATGTTGAACTGTGGCTATTTCTATGGTCAATGGGGAGATACGGGGAAGTTGTCAGCAGTTTGGTTAACGGTGAGTGGTTAATAGTTGCAGAGGGGAGATATGGGGGAATTTTGTGATGTGTTTGAATGGTGCTGGCAGGAAGTTGATGATGGATGGCAGAGGGGAGGCTGTGGTTCAATGGTTTAGGCAGTATGTAGGTGACTGTTGTGATGGCAAGGGGTATTTGTGAATGGTAAACAACTCTGTCTGTAGACAAGGGGTACTAGAATCAGTTTATATGTTGTATTTGCAGTAGATGTTGGTGATGTGTAACGGTTGTGACGTACTGTTAGAAAAAAATCGAGTAAGTGTGTTTGGGAGATGAGGCGGGTGGTTGATATGGGGCAATGGTATGTGTATTGATGTCTTGAGTGTGTAGAAAGTGGTGATCAGTGATCACAGTTTGGAGTGGCATGTAGAGAGGAAGTTGGGGGATGGTAGAAATGTTCGAACGAGAGGATGATTGAATGCAGTTCTGGCAAGTGATGTTTTGTTGAAGGAGGAAAGGTGTTCGGATTGTTCTTTGTAGTGGATGATGGTGAAATTCTATGGCAATGGATTTGTAGGTGTAATGTTATCCCGCCTTTTGGCAAGCCGCGATACCAAAAGATTGATCGGAAAACCGAAGATAATTCACCTCAAAGATTGGTTATACACTGCTTCACTATGGATATCGATGAATTTTGACCGAGCCCAGATCGGGCCACGATCGATAGAACATGAAAAGCAAAGCCATAAAAGCCAACGTTCCAAATCTCAAGTCAATCCGAGTTCGTACGCTCAAGTTATCATCGGTGTAAGTTGGAGGAAATGGCCCTGAGTTCGAATCCATGGGCAGAGCTCCTGATCGAATCCATCAACATATGTTTGCTCCGAATTGATCGCCCAAAGCCACATGTTCGAGTCCATCAAGTCTCCTCTGCTTCGAATCCATCGCTGTAACACATGATCGAATCCATCATGTTCCCCCGCTTCGAATCCATAGGCGTTGCTGAGCTTCGCATCCATCCAAGACACCCCTGCTTCGACTCCACGAATGACAGTACGTTCGAATCCATCTTACTACAATAGCTTCGTATCGATCGACCAAGGCTCATCGTGATGGATACGAACGAGCATCCATTCGAATCCCTTTGTGGACAAGGCCTTCGAATCCATTAGCTCGAGGGTGATGAAAATCGTGGATTCGACCCAGTCAACTCGGAGTGAAAGGCGAATCGATACGAAGAAAGCGCGCCACGTCAACAACACCACGCGCAAAGCCATCGATTCGACCCTATCGATTCGAAGGGGGTCGATTCGAACGGAGCACATTAATCGGAAATGCAATCTTGAATCGATCATAACTCGAGATCTACAAGTCCAAATGCCATGAAATTTTTATAGGAGTTTGCTTACATGTTGAAGAATGTCCACACCAAATTTCATCTCGATTGGATGATTTCTTAATCGATTCGAAGGGAATTCGAATCGTCCCAAAGTGGGCCCAAATTTCCTGAGGCCGGGCATGTGCGCCCCCTCACGTGCTAGAAGTGGTCTCCCTAAATTTAGGCGAAATATCAGCGTCCTACACCTATAAATAGAGCCCCAGGTCATTCAGAAAAGGGGATCGGAATTCTGAAGCGCCAAGACTCTGCCGGATTCAATTCTACACCTTATCATCGCTGTTGCATTCAAGTTTCAGAGCTATAATCCATTGTAACTTGTTGTAACCAATTGTAATCATCAAGAAAATATCAATAAAGTCATCAACTTCATAGTGGACGTAGGCACGATCGCCGAACCACTATAAATCCTGTGTTGTTTATTGTTCTTACTGTGAATTTGCTGAGTGATTTCATATATCTTTCTGTACATATCTGATATCTGCTGATTTATGTTCATAAACGGGTGCTTTCACGATATCGGGTGTTTGTAACCAATTTTGGCGCAAACACTTTGGTGCTTTCACTGAGAAGGCTAATTCAGGAGATCTATCAACTGAGTGTTGATTCAGAGAGAGTTTGAAAGTTCAGATTTGAGAAATTATGACGAGACAATCGAGTAAAAAACAAAGACCAGAGAGAAGTGAACACCAAGGAAGTCAAGAGGCTTCCTCAGGAGCGAATCAAGCATCGATCTTCATCACTAGGGACGAGATGGAGACAATAATGAAGAGACAGGAAGAGATGATCCAGAATTTGCTTCAACAGATTGGGCAACTTGGAGCACAGAATCAAGGAGTAATCAGAGTTCAGAACGGAGCAGGACCATCTGGCGCAGCGCCAGAACTGGAGGGCACACACTTAGAGCACGTTGATCCGATTCTAGGAAGAGAGTCAGGGGCATCCAAACAACCTGGCAGCAATAGAGGGATGAATATTCAACAAAGGGGGCATACTCCAGAAATCTTACACAGACTCGGGGGGCAAGCCGAAAGACAAGGATTACGGCTTGGAGACAACAACAGATTGGCGGAGATGGTTAGAAGGGATATGAGAGGCGGTTTGGTGAACAAAGATTTGGAGGATGTTAATAGAAGTCCTTTTAGCACGACAATCAGACAAGATAGAAACCCACCGGATTTCAAGTTACCATCATTGGACATGTATAATGGGAGGACAGACCCTACAGTTCATCTGACGAAATATATGAGGCATATGGAAGTGCTGGGGGCATCAGAAGAGGTTATAGCCCGGTGCTTTCCGTTGTACCTGGCGGATATTGCAGCGTTGTGGTTTAGACAACTAGAGAGTGGATCCATCGGAACATGGAATGATCTAACTGAAAAATTTATGAGGCAATTCAGGGTTCACATTACAAGACCCAAGAATGTGATGACTTTGGCAACCCTAAAGTAGAAAGCCGAAGAGACTTTGAGGAGTTATCTAACGCGATTCAATGCAGCAGCAGCTTCGGTGGATCGAGCAGATCCATCTATGGTGGTGATGGCAGCTGTGTCCATAGTAGCTTACGGCACAGAGTTCAAAAATTCATTAACTAAAGATCCACCTGCGGATCTAGGGAAATTCTACGACGAGGAAGAAAAGTTTTTACGATTGGAAGATGCAAACGCCGAAAGAGAAGAAGGAGAAGGAATTGATATTTATGCGATCACAGGAGGAAATCCCCCTGAGAAAGGCGCAGAAACTAGCAAGGGAAAACGAAAGGCTGAGGATAATAATGACAGATCAGTGCGACCGCGGAGGGAACCGAGATTCACCACATACTCAGAGTTGAACGAGACTTAGGAACAGATCTACCAGGACACGAAGGGGCAAGTCCCTTATCGAAAGCCAACGAGAAGAGATCTGACTAGCAACGAGTGAAGGTCGGACAAGTATTGCTCATTCCATGAGTTGAACGGTCATAACACAAACGACTGTAGGCATCTGAAGGATGAGGTGGAAGGGCACATCAGGAATGGCATGCTGCTTCAATACGTGAGGAGGCGGGCTCCAGCGGTGGTGCCGGAGCGACCGCCGTCTACATCAGCCAGGGGTGGCCCTGAACCGGGACACCGTATGATTATCAATTGATTGAAATAACGATGAACAAGTCGTAAGCTTCCCACTAACACAATTAAATCATTTACACCTGTATGAGATCGCGAACGATCCCCAGGCATGCTCTGAATGATCATTGACCGTTTCGTAGTGGGAACTTACACTTTGACATCCTTGCTTCGCTTTTGTTTCGTTTTGATTTGGACATTTCTATTTTAAAACTCATCTGTTGAATAGATATTTGGTTCTGGTAATTCTGAAATGGCTAAGCTACTTACACATGTACGGGGTCGCGAACGGTCCTTAGGCATGCTCTGAGATGGCGATAAACCGCCCTGACAAACGATCCAGGGACCCACTCGAACGTGAGCCTGGTATCGACAATATTAAGTCCCCTCCCCCACCCCAGGCACACTTATTCGCCTCGAACGGCACCTGATCTCGAACAGTCACAATTCGCCTCGAACGACACCCGACCTCGAACAGTCACAATTCGCCTCGAACAGCACCCGACCTCGAACGGTCATAATTCGCCTCGAACGGCACCCTGACCACGAACGGTCACATCTCACCTCAAATGACTCGATCCCAAACGGTCGTCATTTGAGGTCAGGCTATTGATCGCGAACGGTCACACTTTGCCTCAAATGGATCGATCCCAAACGGTCGTCATTTGAGGTTATATAAAACTATCAAGTTCTTTACAGGTTACTGACAGGATATGAACATCCAACTCAAGGCATTACAAAACACACCTTCCTACCGCAAGGCATGTTTTGGGGGGCAAATGTTATCCCGCCTTTTGGCAAGGCCGCGATACCAAAAGATTGATCGGAGAACCGAAGATAATTCACCTCAAAGATTGGTTATACACTGCTTCACTATGGATATCAATGAATTTTGACCGAGCCCAGATCGCGCCACGATCGATAGAACATGACAAGCAAAGCCATAAAAGCCAACGTTCCAAATCTCAAGCCGAGTTCGTACGCTCAAGTTATCATCGATGCAAGTTGGAGGAAATGGCCCTGAGTTCGAATCCATGGGCAGAGCTCCTGATCGAATCCATCAACATATGTTTGCTCCGAATCGATCGCCCAAAGCCACATGTTCGAGTCCATCAAGTCTCCTCTGCTTCAAATCCATCGCTGTAACACATGATCGAATCCATCATGTTCCCCCTGCTTCGAATCCATAGGTGTTGCTGAGCTTCGCATCCATCCAAGAAACCCCTGCTTCGACTCCATGAATGACAGTACGTTCGAATCCATCTTACTACAATAGCTTCATATTGATCGACCAAGGCTCACCGTGATGGATACGAACGAGCATCCATTCGAATCCCTTTGTGGACAAGGCCTTCGAATCCATTAGATCGAGGGTGACGAAAAGCGTGGATTCGACCCAGTCAACTCGGAGTGAAAGGCGGATCGATACGAAGAAAGCGCGCCACGTCAACAACACCACGCGTAAAGCCATCGATTCGACCCTATCGATTCGAAGGGGGTCGATTCGAACGGAGCACATTAACCGGAAATGCAATCTTGAATCGATCATAACTCGAGATCTACAAGTCCAAATGCCATGAAATTTTTACAGGAGTTTGCTTACATGTTGAAGAATGTCCATACCAAATTTCATCTCGATTGGATGATTTCTTAATCGATTTGAAGGGTGTTCGAATCGATCCCAAAGTGGGCCCAAATTTTCTGAGGCCGGGCATGTGGGCCCCCTCACGTGCCAGAAGTGGTCTCCCTAAATTTAGGCGAAATATCAGCGTCCTACACCTATAAATAGAGCCCCATGTCATTCAGAAAAGGGGATCGGAATTCTGAAGCGTCAAGACTCTACCGGATTCAATTCTACACCTTATCATCGCTGTTGCATTCAAGTTTCAGAGCTATAATCCATTGTAACTTGCTGTAACCAACTGTAATCATCAAGAAAATATCAATAAAGTCATCAACTTCAAAGTGGACGTAGGCACGATCGCCGAACCACTATAAATCCTGTGTTGTTTATTGTTCTTACTGTGAATTTGCTGAGTGATTTTCATATATCTTTCTGTACATATCTGATATCTGCTGATTTGTGTTCATAAACGGGTGCTTTCACGATATCGGGTGTTTGTGACCAATTTTGGCGCAAACACTATGGTTTGTGTAATGGTGATAACGAGAGGGTGCAGTAGTTGTGTGGTGAATGATGCACTGTCATAGGCGATGAATGATGGGGTTGCTGTTGTTGTGGGGGTATTTGACAGAGAGAAGTGGGATTGATCGCTGGTGAATGAGGTCAGGGAGTTCGTGCTTGTGTAGTGCAGTGGGCAAGTTGTTTTGTGAAGGTGGTATATGCTGTTTATGGCAGAGGTGGGTAGAATAGGGAAGTGCACAGTTTGTTAAGTGCACTGTGCAACGATTGCAGCGAGTATGTATGTGTACAGTTGTACAGTGTTAGTGATGGGAGTTGACAGAAAATGCAAAGTCAGCAAAAAAATGAAAAATGGTAAGAAAATGAAATTTGTAAATAAAAATGCAATAAAATATATTTTTCTTTGTTTGGAAATTGTGTATGTTGTTTTTTTAGAAATGAAAATGCAAAAGAAAGAAAACAAATGCAAACAAACATATTAACAAATGCAAACACACAAACACAAAAGTAAAACACATAAAAATCAAACAAAAAATAATAATTAGAAGAATAGAAAATAAAATCAAAACAAATTCTCCCGCATTGGCGTCAAAACTTGTTTAACAATGAATTTTCTATCGAATTAGAAAATAGCCGAAAAATTTATAATAAAATTACCGCAAGCTCACGGCATACAATTTTAGTACGTGGTGAATATGGGTCGATCCGTAGGGAATTTTTTTAGATTTTAAAATTTTCTAATAAATCAAATTAGACCAAAGTGGAGAGAAGATTGTTAACTACAAATTGTAAACAAAATGAAGCTAAAACTAGAACGAAAATGAGATTAAAATCTATGATATTAGAAAACAATTTAGAGGCAAATTCACTCTTATATTTTTGTAAATCAATGAATAAATAATCTATGACCTCTTTTAATATTAACTGAAATAATTGTTGCATTTATCATAAGTATAGTTTATTTATATTAGTAATTAACATAACTTAAACCATTAAACTATAATGTAACAAATAAGTCACTTATCAATTCTCATGAAAATAAAGTCAAAGCAAAAGCTATTTTTTTTTACTTTCATTTCAAAATCAAAAATCAATTAGTAAATGATGATTTAATTTGTGTTTATGTTGAATAAGAAAATCCCATTTTCAAATGCAACATAGACCATCAAACCCACCTGTATAAACTTATATCAACATCTACTTTCGTGAAGCACAAATAAAAGAGACTGTAACGATCCGGATTTTTCGCGCTCGAAAATCGACATCCATACTTCATATTGTATTCGAATGCCATAGATTCGACCATTTAAATCCGATTCTCCGAAGCTTATAACAACATTAAGTAAATAACACACCAGAATAAAAGAATAATACATTGATATTCAGCTTTGATACAATATCTGATACAATGATCAATATACATCAGAGATATGATACAATAAAATAGCAGCGGAAAAGAAAACGATAACACCAGCAGCGGAACAAATAACTCCAGATAGCCTTCAAAAGAGAACTCCAGCAGCAGCTCGAACCAACATTACGTTTCACCAAGACAAGCAAGTCTCGTCCACATCCAAAGACTGAATTAGCTCCAGATAACTTACTAATCTAACTATCTGAAAAATCCAACTCTAGACTGCCCGTGTAGAAAATTTTGAGCATCCAGAGTTTAGGGAAGAAACAATAAACTCCGGATCAGCCATGGGACTGGTGTGAGTTACCAAAATAGTTTATCTTTTAAAAACAAACAGCAAGAGAATTTAAATTAGATTCGCAATGCTTTTAGAAAATGAGACTACCATAAGGCCTCCCACACACACACACACAATGCAAACGCAGAATCGAAGGAGATTTCTCCTTATGATAGTCAAAGATGCTTGATACGCATTAAAAAGAAACATTTGATATTATTACTAGTGCATAGTGTAGTAAAAATCATTTCGAAAGTAAAGATATAAATCTTAGCCAACATACGACCATTATCGTATGCCTACTATAGCTACCATGTTCAATAGCAGGTTACCGTCACATTCCATGGCAGGTTATACAACTAAAATCGTACAAGGTACGTATTTGAAGAATGGATTTCCAACAAATGGTCAGGCCAAGGAACTTCCCATCGCCACATGGAAACGCCTTTGGAAGGACGCCCCGAGCATCCCAACCGGATCTCTGCCAAACAAGGCTGGCTACTCCCCTTCCCGGGGAATATACAAAACCTCAGATTTGCCACCCTCGGTCCTTTGGGACCTTTATACGAGACGCCTCTAAACCAACAAAACCACACAGTAATAGATAAAGTGTATCCACATGAGTAAGTATCTGGGCTCCATACCATGATACTACCCCTTTCCAGAAGGAATGGTCATACCCTAGGGAAGCTACCCCTGAAACCTTGCCGCACAATTCATGTTTCGACCATTACCGGTTTGTGAGGCTCGACGAAGGCTCGTCCAAAAAGCTATGCTTTTTACAAAAGCCATGCTTTGATCAACAAACGATCAGCAGCACTCAGCATGCCACATTACCAAGTTGGGAACATATCACTGATAACCTTCAACTACATAACCTCTGAGCTCGTACGTCTCAGAGAAGGGTGTTAATGCTAAGAGAATAAATTCTCCGCCACCAACAGAAATGTATTTGAAAGAAATCTGCTTTATATCTCAAAATGTAATGTCAGACATATAATCTATACAATTCTGTTCTGGATTTAGAACAGAACCGAAGGCACTTCCGAAGAAGTCCTTGCAATCCGGGTATTCACAATCCCGATCGGATTTCCCATCACTTAGAAAGTCTCTATACCGGCGCGACTCAGTGCAGAGACAATCGATAGGTCATCCTATCGCTCTCGCAAATACCCGGTCTTCACCACCGGTCTTCAAATGCTATCCATAACGACGTATCACATATTCGGAATGGGTTATACGACCCAAAGGTCCTTTCTCAGCTAACCCGAATAGTGAGAGCAACATTTGAAACATATGGATATAGGATTTCAATTAAGTCACAACTTAATAATTCAAAATTTTCTTTCAAATGATTTAAACCAATTACCATTTCGAATTTTTAAAAAAAAAATTGATTTCACAAAGTTAACTCGGTTTCACAAAGATTCATTCCTGTATTTCAAAACAATTCTATTTCAATTGGATTAATTCATTAAATCTTTAAATCAAAGATTTGTCTTATAGCTTTCAAATCGTTCCTAAATATTCACAAAAAAAAATTCGTTTCCAAATATTCATCTAAAATTTGTAAAACTATTTCAGTTTACTTGAAATCCCTTTATTACAATTTGAAATTCATTTCTCCTATGAAAGTTTTTTTTTCCATTTAGAAACAACAGTGTTATTTCAGAAAAACCCTATTTCATTTACACAAGTTACAATCTTTGGGTTAATTCAAATTCCCAAAAGAACAATACTTTAAAAATGGTTTGACTCATATATAACTAGTATAATATCGTTAATCCCTAGTTTCAGATCATAGAATTCAATTTCAAGTATTGAATTCAAATTTTTAAATCAAAATATTTAAATTCCAAAACTTAATCAAGTTAATCAAAATAAATTTCATCTTTGAAATTCCATTTCAAAAAAACTTTTCACTTTAAACCCAATCCCTTTCCAAAACATTTGAATTCAAATTGTCTATTTAAAAAATCGCTTCAAAAATCTGTGACTTAATCGATTTCCTCGTGAAATCCATATTGGTGTGTGTATAAGTGTGGTCCAAGGGTTTAACACAATAGTGTAACATCATTCAATCATCACAGACTAAAACACAGAAATATAGTTGATAAGCGATATAAACTATAACGCTTATCTTACAGATCACAGATATATATATCAATGTAAATAAATGAATGAATCATACACAGCTCAATCCACAGTACAAAATATCATAGATCAATTAGGACAATCAATTCAAGGCTATTCATACAATACAATCATTCATAAGTAGGGTCAAGCATTCAATAATCATTTATAAACAGGATTAATTAATCCTAATTAATTCAATTTATTTCCAATTTAAATTTATTACTTATGCATTTATTATCCAATCCTGATTTATTAATTACAAATCATTTGATATAAATTAATTAATCAATCACCTTAATTAATTAAATTATTCTTAATTAATCATATTATTTAAGTTAACCATTAAACTAATTACAAAATAAATTAACCCTTTAATTTATCTTTTTAAGAAATTAAACCTTTAAATTCTTACTAACAAGTGATTACACTTACTCAATTTCATAAGTGTGGTCCAAGTGTAACGATACGGATTTTTCGCGCTCGAAAATCGACATCCATACTTCATATCGTATTCGAATGCCATAGATTCGACCGTTCAAATCCGATTCACCGGAGCTTATAACAACATTAAGTAAATAACACAGCGGAATAAAAGAATAATACATTGATATTCAGCTTTGATACAATATCTGATACAATGATCAATGTACATCAGAGATATGATACAATAAAATAGCAGCGGAAAAGAAACCGATAACACCAGCAGCGGAACAAATAACTCCAGATAGCTTTTAAAAGAGAATTTCAACAGCAGCTCGAACCAACATTACGTTTCACCAAGACAAGCAAGTCTCGTCCATATCCAAAGACTGAATTAGCTCCAGATAACTTACTAATTTGACTGTCTGAAAAACCCAACTCTAGACTGCCCATGTAGAAAATTTTGAGCACCCAGAGTTTAGGGAAGAAACAATAAACTCTGGGTCAGTCATGGGACTGGTGTGAGTTACAAAAACAGTTTATCTTTTAAAAACAAACAGCAAGAGAATTTAAATTAGATTCGCAATGCTTTTAGAAAATGAGACTACCATAAGGCCTCCCGCACACACACACAATGCAAACGCAGAATCAGAGATTTCTCCTTATGATAGTCAAAGATGCTTGATACGCATTAAAAAGAAACATTTGATATTATTACTAGTGCATAGAGTAGTAAAAATCATTTCGAAAGTAAAGATATAAATCTTAGCCAACATACGACCATTATCGTATGCCTACTATAGCTACCATGTTCAATAGCAGGTTACCGTCACATTCCATGGCAGGTTATACAACTAAAATCGTACGAGGTACATATTTGAAGAATGGATTTCCAACAAATGGTTAGGCCAAGGAAATTCCCATCGCCACATGGAAATGCCTCTGGAAGGACGCCCCGAGCATCCCAACCGGATCTCTGCCAAACAAGGCCGGCTCCCCCCCTTCCCGGGGAATATACAAATCCTCAGATTTTCCACCCTCAGTCCTTTGGGACCTTTATACGAGATGCCTCTAAACCAACACCACCACACAGTAATAGATATAGTGTATCCACATGAGTAAGTATCTGGGCTCCATACCATGATACTACCCCTTTGCAGAAGGAATGGTCATACCCTAGGGAAGCTACCCCTGAAACCTTGTCCGACAATTCCTATTTCGACTATTACCGGTTTGTGATGCTCGACGAAGTCTCGTCCACAAAACTATGCTTTTTACAAAAGCCACGCTTTGATCAACAAATGATCAGCAGCACTCAGCATGCCACATTACCAAGTTGGGAACATATCACTGATAACCTTCAACTACATAACCTCTGAGCTCGTACGTCTCAGAGAAGGGTGTTAATGCTAGCAGAACAAATTCTCCGCCACCAACAGAAATGTATTTGAAAGAAATCTACTTTATATCTCAAAATGTAATGTCAGACATACAATCTATACAAGTCTGTTCTGGATTTAGAACAGAACCGAAGGCACTTTCGAAGAAGTCCTTGCAATCTGGGTATTCACAATCCCGATCGGATTTCCCATCACTTAGGGAGTCTCTATACCGGCGCGACTCAGTGCAGAGACAATCGATAGGTCATCCTATCGCTCTCGCAAATACCCGGTCTTCACCACCGGTCTTCAAATGCTATCCATAACGACGTATCACATATTCGGAATGGGTTATACGACCTAAAGGTCCTTTCTCGGCTAACCCAAATAGTAAGCGCAACATTTAAAACATATGGATATAGGATTTCAATTAAGTCACAACTTAATAATTCAAAATTTTCTTTCAAATGATTTAAACCAATTGCCATTTTGAATCTTTAAAACAAAAATATTTATTTCACAAAGTTAACCCAGTTTCACAAAGATTCATTCCTGTATTTAAAAACAATTCTATTTCAATTGGATTAATTCATTAAATCTTTAAATCAAAGATTTGTCTTATAGCTTTCAAATCTTTCCTAAATATTCACACACAAAAAATTCGTTTCCAAATATTCATCTATAATTTGGAAAACTATTTTAGTTTACTTGAAATCCCTTTATTACAATTTGAAATTCATTTCTCCTATGAAAGTTTTTTTTTTCATTTAGAAACAACAGTGTTATTTCGGAAAAACCCTATTTCATTTAAACAAGTTACAATCTTTGGGTTAATTCAAATTCCCAAAAGAACAATACTTTAAAAATGGTTTGACTCATATATAACTAGTATAATATCGTTAATCCCTAGTTTCAGATCATAGAATTCAATTTCAAGTATTGAATTCAAATTTTTAAATCAAAATATTTAAATTCCAAAACTTAATCAAGTTATTCAAAATAAATTTCATATTTGAAATTCCATTTCAAAAAAACTTTTCACTTTAAACCCAATCCCTTTCCAAAACATTTGAATTCAAATTGTCTATTTAAAAAATCGCTTCAAAAATCTGTGACTTAATCGATTTCCTCGTGAAATCCATATTGGTGTGTGTATAAGTGTGGTCCAAGGGTTTAACACAATAGTGCAACATCATTCAATCATCACAGATTAAAACACAGAAATATAGTTGATAAGCGATATAAACTATAACGCTTATCTTACAGATCACAGATATATATATCAATGTAAATAAATGAATGAATCATACACAGCTCAATCCACAGTACAAAATATCACAGATCAGTTAGGACAATCAATTCAAGGCTATTCATACAATACAATCATTCATAAGTAGGGTCAAGCATTCAATAATCATTTATAAATAGGATTAATTAATCCTAATTAATTCAATTTATTTCCAATTTAAATTTATTACTTATGCATTTATTATCCAATCCTGATTTATTAATTACAAATCATTTGATATAAATTAATTAATCAATCACCTTAATTAATTAAATTATTCTTAATTAATCATATTAATTAAGCTAACCTTTAAACTAATTACAAAATAAATTAACCCCTTAATTTATCTTTTTAAGAAATTAAACCTTTAAATTCTTACTAACAAGTGATTGCACTTACTCAATTTCATAAATGATTATCATAAATTAATTAGTCTAATTAATTGTTACAATTAATCCCATTAATTAATTATTTAAAAGATTCTTAGTTAATGGCCATCATTAACAAATAACAATCCTTTAATTACTTTCCGAATTAATATCTAATTATAAATTAATCTAAATAATTAATTTATAAATTAAATAATTAAGTCATTCCTTAATTATCTTATTCATCAAATCTTTAAATCATTTTAATCATTTCTAAGGTAATTCATTTCTATGTTAATGACTTTATTTATATTAAAGTGTATTTAAAACATTACATTTCAAATTTAGATTCAAATTTCATTTTGGATTTAAGGTTTACAAAGATAAGCATTAACCAAATTTACATATCAACTTATAGACCTATATAAGAAAAGTTTTAACCAAATTACTTAAATTTTTAATTAAAATTTAAGCTTTAAAATACACCACTTTTTTTATCTTGCAAACTCAAATTAAAACAAATTATCTAACTTACCATTCAAAATTCTTTTATACAAGAACTTTATCAAAATCCAATTCAAATATTTATTTGAAAAAAAATTACAGGCTATTTGATTTAAACATATTATAAAACAATTCAGATTTTTAATTCCCAGATCTGGATTCAACATTTGATTTAAATCTTTTAATTTAAAATTTGCCTTTAACTTTGAAATCCAAATTCATTTCGAAACTTCAAGATTCAAAAGTTGATTTAAACTCAGTTTAAATTTTTTGTTCCCAGATTTTTAAATTAAATTTTTAAAACCTGAAAACTTTGAGGTTTGTTTCTAGAACCTGAAACCCTCTTTTAACTATTTGAAAACTTTTAAAATTTAAATCCATTTTGAATCTAGCTTTATCTAGATTTGAACTTGCCTTTAAAACTATCTTACATTCACTAAATCATTTTAAATTTGCTTTAAATTTGGATTTACTGTTAGGTTTTTTTTCAAAACCTGTAGCAACATTTGACCCAAGAAAACTCAAACTTGCCTCGAGTCTAACATCCAAAATCTCGAATACAACTTCGAGACAAACACGCGAGTTCACCCTGTTGCTTTCCCACTATACAAATTCCAGAACTTCTCATTCCTATCATCAGATACACGCGACACCTCGTGCACGTGCACTGGCCATCCAATGCCTCCGACCATTCCTCTGGCCACTGACAAGTCGCCGGTCACCTACCCAAACCACCTGACCACCCCGGTCCTTGAATCAATGACGAAAACGAAATCGAGTTCGTACGAACCAAAACCTAAAACGTTCGAACCCATCTCCATCCAAACATGTCATCGCGCCTTGCTTTGAACTCCGACCACAAGAACGCGCCGCATCTCCTTCCAAACCTTCGTCTACGTCCACACTGCCATCTCCAAAAATCCCACTGCACTCGATCCACTACAGAATTTCCAGTCATGCAATTTCGAACGCGACTCAAAACCCTATGCTAAACCCTATTTTCGATTCAACCCAAAAATTCATTCATTAGAAAAAATTTCTATTATTTTTCCTGTGCTCGTGGATCATTAAGCTAGCTTCACCATAAGTTTCAACATCTAGAATTCATTAAAACCACAGAAATTTGTAAAAATATGATTATCGTTCATCAGTAAATTGTTTTTACATTTCTAATTTAAAAATCATTATCCTTGTTTTAAAAATCTTATCTTTGAGTGTATATTCCAAATATAAAATCAAACTCACAATTTAGAGTATTCGAATTTAACAAAAAAAATTCCTTCTTGCTGTCATATTGATCATACAGTAACTTTGTTGTTCTGTCAACTTCAAAACAATTTTCTAGGTCTTGACTTTGGTTTATAGAAACTTAATTAGTTAAATTTCTAAGTTTTAAATTGTTTTATATGAATAAGTATTAATCTTCTTAACAATTCTTTGCTTAGAACTTGATAGTATTGAAGAATGATACTTAGCAGAATTTACAGTAAAGCAGCAACAACATCACAAACAATATGTAACAAACAAAATATTTCATGAACAAACCATTTAGGTTTAAATCTCAAAAGGAATGTTTACTCACCTAGAAGTATGAAGGCAGAGGAGCAGATTTTTAGATTTGAAACTGCTGTTATTTTTTCCCTTCTTCCTTTAATCTCTCATTTTCTTTCTCTGTTTTGTTGAATTATTGTTTGTTTGTTCAGTTTTGTTTATGTTTTTAAGATGTTACGACTTTAGTTTTAAAAATGGTGCTCGAACTAAAATGAAGAGGAAATTTGATGTATAGAAGATGAGTTGTTTAGGTGATTTTATAATGCTTTGTACAGGTGATAGTATTTTATACTAAGCAGGACAAAAAAAAAATTTTCCTTGCAGGCTGATAGATATGTTGTGGTGGCTGAAGTGATTTTTACTTGTGCTTGAGATGTATTAGAGGTATGCTGCATTAAATGCATGAGTACTTTAATCTTTGTTTACAACCTTACCTTGTTTACATTGACTTTTGTACATGTTTACTATGCAGTTTATTTGGGTTGAGATGAAAGCTTTAATTGTTTATGTACTTTATGTTTTTCATGGCTTTGATGGGCGAAGATAAATGAGAAGGCTGATATAAGAAAGATTGTTAATGTATATATAGAAAATGAGATTTACAGGGTGATGATTCATGTTTGTATTTTGTTTGCTTTTGCTTAATCTAATTGCTTTATAATGTAAATGAACTCCTATCTTTTTTTATATTTTATCTTTTATGATTTTTACTTTTCTTTTCTTAGCTTACATTTTGTCTTGTTAACACTATACATATTATTTTAAAATCTGTCTTATATATTTGTTGTTTTAAATTAGTTAATGTGTTACTTTATGTTTTTCATAATTATTTAAAAGTGAATGATTTAAAAAACTACGCAAAAATATTCAAATTTCAAATTTATTCCAAAATTTATTCAAAATTTACATTAACTATCATTTAAAATAAATTCCAAATTTTAGGATCGTTACAGACTTCCCCCCTTAAAGAAATTTCGTCCCCGAAATTTGTCGGCACGAAAACAACATAGAGATAGATAGATTCGATCTCCTACAATTCCTTAAACACAAGATATGGATTACAAATTCAAATCGAAATATTCCAAAGTATACATAACTTGTCCCTCTTCGGACTTCAATATTCATGACAAATTACAACAGAATTTTCAAATTCGATTTTAAACGAAATCGTTTTACCGATTCAATTCAATTTAGCTTTATATCTATTAATCGATTTAACTCAATTTAAAAATTTCCAATTTATAATTCTAAATTTCCAATTTAATTTAAATTTCTAATTTCAAATTTCCAATTCATATTCATTAAGGTTTAAAACGAGAAGCTGATAAGAAACCGATGAAGATACGAAGTAAGGATTTTCTGCAATGATTCGTAGGGCTATCATCACACTGAAACTTTTTTCTAGAGCTGTCACAAAGCAATCAAAAGAATTTAGAATCGAATCAAAGAAATTGATAAGAAAGTTATTTCCACTGTTGCAGGGTATTGACCATTTATAGTCGTACTTCCCTGTCCCCTATCCCATCCTCTTCTTGCACTCATACTTACTATCAACGGATAGTAAAAGAATTTACTGAGACATTCGAACAAATATCCTAGGGATATATTAAATCTAGGTTTTACTTCACCCTATCTCTAATGAGCTACATAATGTGTTGTACTCCTAAGCTAAAGTTTAACCATCGCTCCGATACCAAATGTAACGATACTGATTTTTCGCGCTCGAAAATCGACATCCATACTTCATATCGTATTCGAACGCCATAGATTCGACCGTTCAAATCCGATTCGCCGGAGCTTATAACAACATTAAGTAAATAACACAGCGGAATAAAAGAATAATACATTGATATTCAGCTTTGATACAATATCTGATACAATGATCAATATACATCAGAGATATGATACAATAAAATAGCAGCGGAAAAGAAAACGATAACACCAGCAGCGGAACAAATAACTCCAGATAGCCTTCAAAAGAGAACTCCAACAGAAGCTCGAACCAACATTACGTTTCACCAAGACAAGCAAGTCTCGTCCATATCCAAAGACTGAATTAGCTCCAGATAACTTACTAATCTGACTATCTGAAAAACCCAACTCTAGACTGCCCGTGTAGAAAATTTTGAGCACCCAGAGTTTAGGAAAGAAACAATAAACTCCGGGTCAGTCATGGGACTGGTGTGAGTTACAAAAACAGTTTATCTTTTAAAAACAAACAGCAAGAGAATTTAAATTAGATTCACAATGCTTTTAGAAAATGAGACTACCATAAGGCTCCCGCACACACACACAATGCAAACGCAGAATCAGAGATTTCTCCTTATGATAGTCAAAGATGCTTGATACGCATTAAAAAGAAACTTTTGATATTATTACTAGTGCATAGTGTAGTAAAAATCATTTCGAAAGTAAAGATATAAATCTTAGCCAACATACGACCATTATCGTATGCCTACTATAGCTACCATGTTCAATAGCAGGTTACCGTCACATTCCATGGCAGGTTACACAACTAAAATCGTACAAGGTACATATTTGAAGAATGGATTTCCAACAAATGGTCAGGCCAAGGAACTTCCCATCGCCACATGGAAATGCCTCTGGAAGGACGCCTCGAGCATCCCAACCGGATCTCTGCCAAACAAGGCCGGCTACCCCCCTTCCCGGGGAATATACAAAACCTCAGATTTTCCACCCTCAGTCCTTTGGGACCTTTATACGAGACGCCTCTAAACCAACAACACCACACAGTAATAGATATAGTGTATCCACATTAGTAAGTATCTGGGCTCCATACCATGATACTACCCCTTTGCAGAAGGAATGGTCATACCCTAGGGAAGCTACCCCTGAAACCTTGCCGCACAATTCCTATTTCGACCATTACCGGTTTGTGAGGCTCGACAAAGTCTCGTCCACAAAGCTATGCTTTTTACAAAAGCCACGCTTTGATCAACAAATGATCAGCAGCACTCAACATGCCACATTACCAAGTTGGGAACATATCACTGATAACCTTCAACTACATAACCTTTGAGCTTGTACGTCTCAGAGAAGGGTGTTAATGCTAGGAGAATAAATTCTCCGCGACCAACAGAAATGTATTTGAAAGAAATCTACTTTATATCTCAAAATGTAAGTCAGACATATAATCTATACAAGTCTGTTCTGGATTTAGAACAGAACCGAAGGCATTTTCGAAGAAGTCCTTGCAATCTGGGTATTCACAATCCCGATCGGAGTTCCCATCACTTAGGGAGTCCCTATACCGGCGCGACTCAGTGCAGAGACAATCGATAGGTCATCCTATCGCTCTCGCAAAAACGCGGTCTTCACCACCGGTCTTCAAATGCTATCCATAACGACGTATCACATATTCGGAATGGGTTATACAACCTAAAGGTCCTTTCTCGGCTAACCCGAATAGTGAGCGCAACATTTAAAACATATGGATATAGGATTTCAATTAAGTCACAACTTAATAATTCAAAATTTTCTTTCAAATGATTTAAACCAATTACCATTTCGAATCTTTTAAACAAAAATATTTATCTCACAAAGTTAACCCAGTTTCACAAAGATTCATTCCTGTATTTCAAAACAATTCTATTTCAATTGGATTAATTCATTAAATCTTTAAATCAAAGATTTGTCTTATAGCTTTCAAATCGTTCCTAATTATTCACAAAAAAAAAATTTGTTTCCAAATATTCATCTATAATTTGGAAAACTATTTTAGTTTACTTGAAATCCCTTTATTACAATTTGAAATTCATTTCTCCTATGAAAGTTTTTTTTTCATTTAGAAACAACAGTGTTATTTCGGAAAAACCCTATTTCATTTACACAAGTTACAATCTTTGGGTTGATTCAAATTCCCAAAAGAACAATACTTTACAAATGGTTTGGCTCATATATAACTAGTATAATATCGTTAATCCCTAGTTTCAGATCATAGAATTCAATTTCAAGTATTGAATTTAAATTTTTATATCAAAGTATTTAAATTCCAAAACTTAATCAAGTTATTCAAAATAAATTTCATCTTTGAAATTCCATTTCAAAAAAACTTTTCACTTTAAACCCAATCCCTTTCCAAAACATTTGAATTCAAATTGTCTATTTAAAAAATCGCTTCAAAAATCTGTGACTTAATCGATTTCCTCGTGAAATCCATATTGGTGTGTGTATAAGTGTGGTCCAAGGGTTTAACACAATAGTGCAACATCATTCAATCATCACAGATTAAAATACAGAAATATAGTTGATAAGCGATATAAACTATAACGCTTATCTTACAGATCACAGATATATATATCAATGTAAATAAATGAATGAATCATACACAGCTCAATCCACAGTACAAAATATCACAGATCAGTTAGGACAATCAATTCAAGGCTATTCATACAATACAATCATTCATAAGTAGGGTCAAGCATTCAATAATCATTTATAAACAGGATTAATTAATCTTAATTAATTCAATTTATTTCCAATTTAAATTTATTACTTATGCATTTATTATCCAGTCCTGATTTATTAATTACAAATCATTTGATATAAATTAATTAATCAATCACCTTAATTAATTAAATTATTCTTAATTAATCATATTAATTAAGTTAACCTTTAAACTAATTACAAAATAAATTAACCCCTTAATTTATCTTTTTAAGAAATTAAACCTTTAAATTCTTACTAACAAGTGATTGCACTTACTCAATTTCATAAATGATTATCATAAATTAATTAGTCTAATTAATTGTTACAATTAATCCCATAAATTAATTATTTAAAAGATTCTTAGTTAATGGCCATCATTAACAAATAACAATCCTTTAATTACTTTCCGAATTAATATCTAATTATAAATTAATCTAAATCATTAATTTATAAATTAAACAATTAAGTCATTCCTTAATTATCTTATTCATTAAATCTTTAAATCATTTTAATCATTTCTAAGGTAATTCATTTCTATGTTAATGACTTCATTTATATTAAAGTGTATTTAAAACATTACATTTCAAATTTAGATTCAAATTTCATTTTGGATTTAAGGTTTACAAAGATAAGCATTAACTAAATTTACATATCAACTTATAGACCTATATAAGAAAAATTTTAACCAAATTACTTAAATTTTTAATTAAAATTTAAGCTTTAAAATACATCACTTTTTTTTTATCTTGCAAACTCAAATTAAAACAAATTATCTAACTTACCATTCAAAATTCTTTTATACAAGAACTTTATCAAAATCCAATTCAAATATTTATTTGAAAACAAATTACAGGCTATTTGATTTAAACATGTTATAAAACAATTCAGATTTTTAATTCCCAGATCTGGATTCAACATTTGATTTAAATCTTTTGATTTAAAATTTGCCTTTAACTTTGAAATCCAAATTCATTTTGAAACTTCAAGATTCAAAAGTTGATTTAAACTCAGTTTAAATGTTTTGTTCCCAGATTTTTAAATTAAATTTTTAAAACCTGAAAACTGTCAGGTTTGTTTTCTAAAACCTGAAACCCTCTTTTAACTATTTGAAAACTTTTAAAATTTAAATCCATTTTAAATCTAGCTTTATCTAGATTTGAACTTGCCTTTAAAACTATCTCCCATTCATTAAATCATTTTAATTTTGCTTCAAATTTGGATTTATTGTCAGGTTTTTTTTCAAAACCTGTAGCAACATTTGACCCGAGAAAACTTAAACTTGCCTCGAGTCTAACATCCAAAATCTCGAATACAACTTCGAGACAAACACGTGAGTTCACCCTGCTGCTTTCCCACTATACAAATTCCAGAACTTCTCCTTCCTATCATCAGATACACGCAACACCTCGTGCACGTGCCCTGGCCATCCAATGCCTCCGACCATTCCTCTGGCCACTGACAAGTCGCAGATCACCTACCCAAACCACCTGACCACCCCTATCCTTGAATCAATGACGAAATCGAAATCGAGTTCGTACGAACCAAAACCTGAAATGTTCGAACCCATCACCATCCAGACTTGTCATCGCGCCTTGCTTTGAACTCCGACCACCAGAACGCGTCGAACCTCCTTCCAGACCTTCGTCTACGTCCACACTACCATCTCCAAAAATCCCACTGCACTCGATATGTTTTGATCAATGACAATGTGCTTCAACAAAAAGGAAGAGATATGTGCAAAGCTAAAGGAAGAACGATGAAGACGGATGATAGCATGAGTATAATTTAAATATAGGTCTTTGTTTAGATTTATTATTAAAATCTATCCTCAAGAGGCTTGCACAAAAACACTAGAACACGTTTTATAAACTTCATTTTCTAGATAAACATTCACTGTGCAAAAACCAATAGTCCAGTCGACTGAACAGGTAATCCCAGTCGACTGAACCTGTTACACATAGACAAACTTGCACAGTTCTAGTCGACTGAAACAACCTGCTCATTCGCCTGAATCTATTCCTGAAAAAAAATTCTTTACATTTCCAGTCGACTAAATCCCTGCTCAGTCGACTGAATTTAAACCTGCGAATTTTCTCTGAATGGACACCTTCTTCCTCCCAAGAGTTGCAACCATTCTCCAATGGAAATGGAAGCATCTCTTATCTGCATCTCTAGCCAACAAATGCATCTCTTCTACACCTATATATACATGGTTCTAACATCTTCAATTTACCAATTTTTTATGCTTTAATCTCACTACTTTCTTGAACATATTTTATATTCTCTAAAAGTTTTCAAAGAAATCACCAATCTATTGCTTGAATCTCTGCTTTGTTTATAACATTCTTTTGATTCATAGCAATTCACATTTCCTAAATCTTCACAAACACATTGCATATTCTCAAGGATAAGATTATAGGAATATTGTAGTACATTGGACTCATTAGTGTCGACAAGAACACAGCAAGTCGAATAATTGTTTTTAGTAATTGAGTTGAAGTCCTCTTCGGTAGTTGAGGAAAGAAATTCCATTCGGTTGTTCGGGTAAGTTGTAAACATATTCCTCCGGGTTAAGAGAGGGTTTTAGTTAGTAGAATTCATAAGTGAAGCTTAGGGACTGGACGTAGGACTAGTGGTCCGAACCAGTATAAAATCCTGGTGTCTACTTTACTTATTGCTTATTGTTATTTACCTATACCATCCACTATTCCATATTATACAATCCTACCGCATAGCTTCTTTCAATTAGTATCAGAGCAAGGCCGTCCTATAACCATAACACCGTTATTAGACATATTGATAATATGGAAAATAACATAAGTACAAGCACAACATCTGCCTATAGTTCTACAATTGCGGAAGGACAATCTAGCCAAAGACCATCCATTCAATGGACTAAACTATAACTATTAGGCTACAAGGATGAGAATTTATATGCAAGCAGCAAGTTTCGAAGCCTAGAATGCCACTCAAGCAGAGTTCGTTGTACGCACGACCGATTATCCTACATGAACACAAACTTAGAAGAATGAAGCTAGTGCAAATACCAAAGCTATGAAAATGCTATTTTGCACCCTGGATAGAAATGAATTCAACCGTGTTAGCATATGTACTACTGCATATCAGATACGGGAAACACATAGAGTCATACATGAAGGCACAAACAAGGTCAAAAAAACAAAGATATCCATGCTGAAGAACCAATTCCAAACTTTAGAATGCGACAAAATGAATCCATTAATGACATGTACTCGAGATTTCAAGATATTCATCATGCTTAGTAGGACTAGGAGAAAAATACACGGACTTTGACATTGTGTCTAAAGTTCGAAATTCACTCACTGATGAATGGGAGAGAAAAGTACTAGCAATCGAGGAAGCAAATGATCTATCTACAATGAAACCAGAGGAATTAATTGGAAATCTTATGTCGTATGAAGTAAATATGCAAGCAAAGAAAGATCAAGCTCAAGAAAGAAAGAATGTAGCTTTTCATGCGGAAAAGGAAGAATCAGAGTCTCAAGATGAGGATTTAGCATTTATAGCCAAAAATTTCAAGAAAATTTCAAGATATAGAAAGGGAAATAAAAACGGATTCAATAAGAATTTCTTGAACAAACCTACATCCTCGAATATAGAATGTTTCAACTGTCATAAGAAAGGTCACATGCACAAGGATTGTCCAGAGCAAAAGAAAGAGAATCAGAAAGCTCTCAATAATAAAAACAAGAGAGTTAAATTCAAAAAGTAGGCAATTTCTGTAACATGGGACGATTCAGATTCTTCTTCATATGAAAGTGAAAATGATAGCGACAATGAACAGGCGAATGTATGCTTTATGGCTCAAGAATCTGAGGTTAGTAATTTAACTTTCGATGATTTAATTGAAGTAAACACTGAACTTTTGAGCACAATAAAAACTCTTAAAAAGAAACTCAAGGAAACTCATGAAAATCAAACAAAGCTGAATTTGAAAGGGATATGTTAAAAGATGAAAAGAAAATTCTAGAAGAAGACTTGAAAAAGTTCAAGAATCTCATTCAAATTCGGAAACTCAATTATCACTTTTTAGTCAAGAAATTGAAACTCAAAAGACAAAGAATGATATAATTGTTTCTGAAAATCATGAGTTAAAAACTAAGATTAGACAAGTTGAGTTAGAAAATAATAATCTTCAAGCTAGATTAGATAACATCACTTAAAATATTTCTACCTTTAACAAAGGAAGAGAAAATTTATCTAAGATTTTAGAAAATTCTCAATTCTCTTCAAATAAACATGGATTAGGATATAAAAAGGAATCAAAAATTCCTAAAAAGAAAAATACTAATTTTACGAGGGATATTGATTCAAAACAACAAAAGTTATTAAGAGAACCTATTAAAACAAAAGTAGAAACCAAGATAGTCAAATTTTGGGTTCCAAAAACTAACAATATTTTAATTAAGAAAAAATATATTAAAACATTTATGGATAGTGTTCATGATAATAAAAACTATATTTATAAAAAGGATACTGAACCTAATTGGGTTTGGTTTCCTAAGCTCTAACTTTTAGGACCCTATTAAAAAGTGGGTACCAATAGATTCATATTTATTTTCAGGTCCCACTCAAAAAGAAGAAATGGATACTACACAGTGGTTGCTCAAAACACATGACCGGCGACAAAGATATGCTTACAAACATCACATACTTTGATGGTGGCTCGGTTACCTTCGGAGACAATTCAAAAGGTTATATCATTGGCAAAGGGGATGCGAGCAATTATGGTACATCGAATTTACCTTTTATAACAAATGTTTCATTAGTTGAAAATCTAAAACATAATCTACTAAGCATAAGTCAACTTTGTGACAAGGGTTTTAAAATAACTTTTTCGGAAAATAAATGTAGTATTTTTGATCAAAACCAAAATCTTGTTTTTGAGGGAAATACAGATAGTAATATTTATGTTCTAAATATGAAAATTAATCATAATACAAATATGTGTTTACTAGCCAAAGATAATGATCCTTGGTTATGGCACAAAAGATTTTGTCATATTAATTTTAAAACTATTAGAAAACTTTCTAAAAATGAATTAGTAAGAGGTTTACCCAAGATAAACTTTAAAATAAAAAATCTTTGTGATGATTGTCAAAAAGGAAAATTAACAAAGTCATCTTTCAAATCTAAGAAAAATATTTCTACTTTATAACCACTAGAATTACTTCACATGGATCTATTCGGACCAACACAGGTTCAATCCATTAATCATAATCGATATGTATTTGTAATAGTTGATGATTTCTCAAGATATACACGGACTATTTTTATGAAAAATAAAAGTGATACTTTTGAGCATTTAAAAACATTTGTCAAAAGAATTCAAAACACTAAAGATTTGAAGATTAAAAATATACAAATCGATCATGGAGGCGAATTCAAAAATGAAGCTTTTGAATCTTTTTGTAAAAAGAAAGGAATAAATCATATTTTTTCATTTCCTAGAACTCCTCAAGAAAATGGAGTTTTAGAAAGAAAGAATAGAACATTACAAGAATGTGCTAGAACATTATTAAATGGAAGTTTTCTATCAAAACATTTTTGGGCAGAAGCCATAGCTACTGCATGTTATGTATTAAATCGTATATCAATTAGACCATTAACTAAAAATACTTCATATGAACTATTTAATAACAAAAAGCCAAATATATATTATTTTAAAATATTTGGATCAAAGTGTTTTATTTTAAATACAAAAGATCAACTTGGAAAATTTGATCCAAATGCCGATGAAGGAATTTTTGTAGGATACTCATAATGAAGCAAGGCCTATCGAGTATTTAATAAACGAACAAACATAATTGAAGAATCTTTACATATTTCTTTTGATGAAAATTTTAATAAAAATTTGAGTATAAAAGATGATGAAGAATTTATGAATATAGAAAATACAAACCTTGAAATTTGTAATAATGAACTAAGATCTCCACTAAGAATATTACGAGATCACCCAGCACAAAATATAATATGTGAAATGAATTCTCAAGTTAAAACAAGAAGTAAACTAAATCAAATGGGACATGTTGCTTTCATTTCAACAATAGAACCTAAAAATCCTAAAGAAGCACCAACAGACGATTACTGGATTGTTGCTATGCAAGAAGAATTAAATCAATTTGAACGTAATGATGTTTGGGAGTTAGTTCCCCGTCCTAATAATTAATCAGTTATAGGAACAGAATGGGTTTACAAAAATAAAGTAGACGAACAAGGTAATATAACTAGGAATAAAGCTAGGCTAGTAGCACAAGGATATAATCAAGAAAAAGGTATTGATTTTGAAGAAACTTTTGCTCCCGTTGCAAGACTTGAAGTAATACGTATTCTATTAGCCTTCGCATGTTTTCACAATTTTAAACTTTGTCAAATGGATGTTAAAAGTGCATTTTTAAATGGTTTTATAAAAAAAAATGTATATGTAGAACAACCCCCTTTATTCTCACATGAAAAATATCCGGATCATGTATATAAATTATAGAAAGCCTTATATGCTCTTAAACAAGAACCTCGTGCTTGGTATGAGAGACTTAAGAGCTATCTACTAGATTCGGGATTTCAAATTGGAAAAGTAGATCAAACTCTTTTCATTAAAAATACTACTAAAGATATTTTAATAATTCAAATATATGTAGATGATATTATATTCTGTTCGACAAATGAAAACTTATGTAAAGAATTTTCAAATATAATGACTAAGGATTTCGAAATGTCTCATATGGGAGAGTTATCCTATTTCCTCGGACTTCAAATTAAACAATTAACAAATGGAAT
This sequence comes from Allium cepa, assembly GCA_030765085.1. Taxonomy (NCBI): domain Eukaryota; kingdom Viridiplantae; phylum Streptophyta; class Magnoliopsida; order Asparagales; family Amaryllidaceae; genus Allium; species Allium cepa. The sequence goes on along the minus strand of CM060941.1, from coordinate 174,582,565 downwards.
TTTCATAAACCAAGAAAAATATTGTGCTAATCTAATTAAACGTTTTGGAGTGGAAAACACTTCTGCTAAACCTACTCCTATGAGTACCACTACTCATCTCGATCGAGATGAAAATGACAAAAGTGTAGACCGAAAATTGTTTAGAAGTATGATAGGCTCCTTATTTTACTTAACCGCCAGTAGACTAGACATAATGATGAGTGTATGTCTATGTGCACGTTTTCAATCTAACCCTAAAGAATCACATTTAAGAGCTGTAAAACGAATTATACGATATCTTAACTATACTAAAGATTTTGGTCTTTTCTATCCAAAACAGTGTCCATTCGAGTTAGTATCGTTTAGTGATGCTGATTTTGGTGGATCTCGAACAAATAGAAAAAGTACAAGTGGTACGTGTCATTTCATTGGAAAATCACTTGTATCTTGGTTTAATAAGAAACAAAATTGTGTTTCGCTTTCAACATGTGAAGCGGAATATATATCAGCCGCTTTAGCTTGTACTCAAGTCATCTATATGCAACAAACACTTAAAGATTTTAATATAAATTTAACAAATTCTACAATATATTATGATAATACAAGTACAATAAATTTATCTAAAAATCCGGTAAATCATTCTTGTACAAAACATATTGATATTCGTCACCATTTTCTACGTGACAATATCGAAAAAGGAATCATAAATTTAGAATATATTTCTACCGAAAATCAAATTGCCGATATATTTACTAAACTATTACTAGAAAACTCATTCATAAAATTACGATGAGAATTAGGAATAATATCTTTCAAAGATATTTTGAAGTAGCTTATATTTTATACACTAAACCTATATTAACCATTTTCAAAGAAAATATTAACCATTCATTAGCTAATATTACATAACCATCCATTTTCAAAGAAAATATTAACCATTAATTTAATTTCTGGTTATAAAATTCTTAATGATTTAACACCACATTCTTTTTGGAACTTTCATACTATATATATAAATCTATACATATGTTATTTTCAAAAAATTACAAAGTTTGAAAATCCAATATAAAAATGCCTTCCAACAATTCATACTCTCCAATCAACATTACCTCCTCAGTCGATAACTCACCTACATCACCACAACTTCCTACGCCTACACCAAAGCATGAGCCGGTTTATAAATGGGAAAACTATCGACTGGCTACACCAGATTTGAAGAAGGCAAAATGTGGACTTTTTATCTCCCCTGATACGAAAAGAAAGATTGATGAAATTCATCATTTTCAACAGCAACAAATTGACCTTCAACGTGAATTGTATTTTGAACAAAAAGTAACGGCTAGACGATTAAGCTTTCTTAAGAAAATCGGTTAATGTTTTTGTAGCTCGAAGAAAAATGATGTGACTGAGCCCCTACCTCAGCCAGTTAGTTCGTATGATCCATCTTTGTCATACCATACACCAGCCGATCCATTGAATCTTGGATGTCGCCAAAAACTCCTCAATATAGTCCAAATTCATGGGACAAAAACTATATGGCGAATGAAGGAAATAAACTGCAAAGGAAAAATAGTCCATCTCCAAAGAAATGATTTTTTTTTGGTCAAATCATGTTGTTATATTGTAATATGTCTATACAATTGTAATCGTTTTTTTCAATCAAAATTTTTTGCTTTAAAAATTTAGAACACCAAAAACACAAGGTTCAGTCGACTGAACCTTACTGCTCAGTCGACTGAACATAAGACAGAAAACAATTTCCAATAGCTCAGTCGACTAATTGCTCTGCACAGTCAACTAAATTTACCACAGAAACTTTCGGACAATAGTTCAGTCGACTAAAAACACTGTTCAGTCGACTGAATTTAACACAGAAAATTTTTGGCCACCAATTCAGTCGACAGAACAGGCTATTCAGTCGACTGAATGTCGTTTCCCAGGCTACTTTTTCCCTTTTTACCACCTATTTCTACCTTTACTCTTTACTTTTATCATTCCAAAAGCTCCTACTTCACCATTATTCTTCAAAACCCTAGCCCCCAATCTTTATTTTTTTTTTCAAATCCCTCTCAAAACTCTCAAAACAATGGCTCCAAAAAGATCAAGGGCTTCAACTTCAACATCCTCCGAGCCAATTGACGCTCAAATTGCTCAATGGATTGATGATGGAGTGGCGGTCACAATGCAGAACAAAATGAAGAATTCTCGGATCTTTGAGCACTCCTTCGTTGATTTTCAGAGTCTCTAAACGTACAACATACAAGCTTTAACGGATCAAGCAGGTTTAACATCTCTCTTAGACATAAAACGAAATGACCATACAATCAATCATATTATGGTCAAATTGTTCTATGCAGACCTTAATCTTGGACACCAAACTCCAAGCAATCCAAACGATAGTGTTTGGAGTATGGTGTGCGGCAAAAGGGTATGGTTTTCCCCAGACCGAATTGTACACATTTTAGGATCTCCTAACATGGGAAGGAAGCTTGAAGAAATCGAATTTAATCCACATATTCGAGACAACATAAATCATCAATTTTTGGATGATAACATCAACATCCGGGATATTAAATCAAATTCCTTACGACCAAGAGCAAGGCTTCTCCACAAAGCTCTTATGCGAACCATCACTCCTCGAATGGGCTCATACGAAATTGCATGCCCAAACAATTATAGAGCACTATATGCTATTTGGGGCAATATTCAAGTTAATTGGGTCAAACTAATTCTTGATGAATTTCTTACTTTCAATAATGGCAAAATGCGAGCAATATATTTTGGCGAGTATATCATGCGACTACTCCTCAATGTTGATACGCCATTACCAGAGTCCAAAAATACAATGGTTCGTCAAATTAACCATCAGACTATAAGCCTTATGCAACTTCCGGCTAGACCTTCTCGCATCATATCTCTTGCCGAATGGGAAGATAGACATCAAGAACCGCAACAACCTCCTAAAGCTCAACATGAAGAAACTTTTGATCAAGATGATGAAATTCGTATCATTGAACCAAGTTTTACTACCAATCGATCGTTGGGAATTCTATCAAGAAATCAACAAATTCTTAATAATCGCCTCAAGAATGTAGATCATAAATTTGATAGAATTAAAGGTTTCTTCAACAAATTATGGGATCCCATCTCATGCACGAGCTCCACTACTGCTTCAACCTCCTGTGGCAAGCGTCCGGCACCAACTTTCACATGGACATCATCCGAAGAAAATCCAAGCAGCAGCACAAGTGAGAACAGCGGTGGTCAAGGTGGAAGAGCTTATAAACCACCACTGGTGGACCTGTTATTCGCGAACCGGAGGGAGGGAGAGAAGGCTCATTGATTGGGATAAAGATGAATAACTCTCTTATGGTTTGATTTTCTATTTCAAAAAAAAAAAACACTATTCAAAAGGCTTGTATAAATAGCCTTATATGTTTCATTTATTTATGCTACATTCTAAGTTTTTGAAACTATAGTTATGCATATCAGTGATTGTTTTGATAATATAGCAATTATTACTTCCTTTTTGTCGATGACAAAGTGGGAGAAATCTATGTTACTAACCTTTTTTTGTAGGAAAGACAGTGCATATATTTAGAGGGAGAAAATAATTACAAACAATTACATCTCTACATGTTTTAGTATTGTCATCAACCAAAAAGGGGGAGAATGTTGATATGCTATATTTTGATCAATGACAATGTGCTTCAACAAAAAGGAAGAGATATGTGCAAAGCTAAAGGAAGAACGATGAAGACCGAGGATAGCATGAGTATAATTTAAATATAGGTCTTAGTTTAGATTTATTATTAAAATCTATCCTCAAGAACACTAGAACACGTTTTATAAACTTCATTTCCTAGATAAACATTCACTGTGCAAAAACCAATGGTTCAGTCGATTGAACAGGTAATCCCAGTCGACCGAACCTGTTACATATATACAAACATGCACAGTTCCAATCGACTGAAACAACCTGCTCAGTCGACTGAATCTATTCCTGAAATTTTTTTCTTTACATTTCCAGTCGACTGAAATCCCTGCTCAGTCGACTGAATTTAAACCTGCGAATTTTCTCTGAATGGACACCTTCTTCCTCCCAAGAGTTGCAACCATTCTCCATGGAAATGGAAGCATCTCTTGTCTGCATCTCTAGCCAACAAATGCATCTCTTCTACACCTATATATACATGGTTCTAACATCTTCAATTTACCAATTTTTTATGCTTTAATCTCACTACTTTCTTGAACATATTTTATATTCTCTAAAAGTTTTCAAAGCAATCACCAATCTATTGCTTGAATCTCTGCTTTGTTTATAACATTCTTTTGATTCATAGCAATTCACATTTCCTAAATCTTCACAAATACATTGCATACTCTCGAGGATAAGATTATAGGAATATTGTACTACATTGGACTCATTAGCGTTGACAAGAACACAACAAGTCGAATAATTGTTTTTAGTAATTGAGTTGAAGTCCTCTTCGGTAGTTGAGGCAAGAAATCACGTTCGGTTGTTCAGGTAAGTTGTAAACCTATTCCTCTGGGTTAAGAGAGGGTTTTAGTTAGTAGAATTCCTAAGTGAAGCTTAGGGACTGGACGTAGGACTAGAGGTCCGAACCAGTATAAAATATTGGTGTCTACTTTACTTATTGCTTATTGTTATTTACCTATACCATCCACTATTCCATATTATACAATCCTACCGCATAGCTTCTTTCACATGTGCATAAGTGGGCTATTTATGCATGCATAAAACTATAATTCAATTTTTAGAGTGCTTCCCAAAATGCCCTTTAGGAAGTGTAGCCACCAAGTAACCATTAGCCTCTAACTAATCCATCATTAAATATGCATGAAGCTTTAACCTCTACTTAGTTGTCCATTAGCTTCTAATTGTTAATTCAGGTAAGTGGGTAGGCGAGGTCCTCCATGATCATATGTTTGAATTATTTTCATCTTCCTTCCTTTGTATTCTCTTGTGCATGCATATATCTTCGTGAAATCCTCTTCCATATGCATCCAACTTCCTATAAAAATCATGTCTAAGTAAAATTCTCAAGTTAGCACATGCACAAAAATGACCATTTTGCCCTTGTATGAAGATAAATATATGTTGATTTAAAAATAATTGAATTTTGATTTAAAAACGTTAAAATACCTAAATATGAAATTTATTTAAATAAAAAAGATAAAATATGGATGTATATATATGCACATTTACGTGAACATCAAGATAGGAAAAAATCAATGTGGAATGCTTAAAACCGAGCAACTAAAGCACCAACTTTTGGAGATAGAAACAAGTATGCAATCGATGTTTCAATAACCATGGTTGCAGCTGGTAGGAAATGCCTAGCCAAGGATAAGCAAGGATGGTCAAAGGGTACTCTCACTCAAGGCTTGGAGATAGGTAAGACTAAGAGTGGATGCCCGTGTTTGAAGCATCGGCTCCCATAGACAGGAATTGGTGCAAAACCAAGATTTTCGTGACCACGCCTACAGCCTAGCAGAACATGCTTGGCTGGGGTTGAGAGAGAATGGTTGATTGATGTATCAATCAGGCATGGTTATGGAGAGGTCAAGGCTGTCGGGATATAGACGTCCAAAACGCTCTTTCCCAAAGATAGGAAACGACAGCGTGACGTCCGACGATCCAGAAACACAATAAAAGGGAACAACGACGTCGTACAGCGTGACATCCGATGAACCAAATCATAATCAAAGGGAACAAAGCCTTCGTACAGCGTGACATCCGATGAACCAAATCACAATCAAAAGGAACAACGACGTCGTACAGCGTGACATCCGATGAACCAAATCACAATCAAAGGGAATGACGACGTCGTACAGCGTGACATCCGATGAACCAAATCACAATCAAAGGGAACAACGACGTCGTATAGCGTGACATCCGATGAACCAAATCACAATCAAAGGGAACAACGACTTCGTACAGCGTGACATCTGATGAACCAAAACACAATCAAAGGGAACAACGACGTCGTACAGCGTGACATCCGATGAACCAAATCACAATCAAAAGGAACAACGACGTCGTACAGCGTGACATCCGATAAACCAAAACACAATCAAAGGGAACAACGACGTCGTACAGCGTGACATCCGATGAACCAAATCACAATCAAAGGGAACGACAACGTCGTACAGCGTGACATCCGATGAACCAAATCACAGTCAAAGGGAACAACGACGTCGTACAACATGACATCCGATGAACCAAATCACAATCAAAGGGAACAACGACGTCGTACAACGTGACATCCGATGAACCAAAACACAATCAAAGGGAACAACGACGTCGTACAGCGTGACATCCGATGAACCAAATCAAAAAGACATCGCACAATGCTAGTCTAAAACATAAAAATGATCGTCATGATCACAGAGAAGTGTCAATTACAATAAGCTAGTAAATATATGAGCTTAGCTTCATGTCCCATAACCACTAGCTTAACTTAAATATTTACGAACAAATTGTATATCTCCACTAGAAAATTGTCACAAGAGTTTCAATCGAACAAGTCCAAGAATTAACCGGCGAAGTAAACGCAAACGTTTCATACCACTTGTTTTACTAAGTCGTTTAATTAGATTTCTCATACGAGTGAGGTAAAGGTTTGTATATACTAATAGATTGGAAATCGGTTTGAGAAAACGAGCTTTGTAATAAAATAGTGTTGAAATCATTTGAAGAAAGAGTTTTGATATTTACTACTAGTATTGAAACCTTTATATTTTTAAAGTGACAAATCACGAAGAAGATTGTAGGAACAATCAACCACTAAAATTCACATACGAAGATGTGAATAAAAATCCAACGAAACCGATAAAGAATCCATCGAAATGGATATTCAAAAATCCCTAAAAAAGGAGTCATCAAAGTCATAATAAATGATAACAACAAATAGGAAACAACACGAATCGATTAAAGTTGGAAATTCAAGCAACTAGGCAAAATTGCATCAGGTCGGTCGGCCGGCTACAGAGCTCGGTTGATCGGACCCTGTTTCAGAAATTTTCTCCGGAAGCAGGTCGGTTGGCTGAGCCCTGTAGCCAGTCGATCGGACCAGAGACAGAAAGGTGCCTATGCACCTTAGTAGCTGGTCGGTCGACCGACCCAGGGGTTCGATCAGCCGACCCTGATGTTCTGCAAATTGAAACCTATTTCATTGAGGTGCAAATCTCGACCAAATTGCAATCGCACGAGCAACGGCGCTAAGGGTTTACGCCAATCGACTACGCGGCCATAGAAGCTCTTTGGTTCATCACCAAAAACATGATCAAAACATCAAAGTTATGATTTTTAAAGAATTGAACCCAAAACACCAAAAATTGGAATATTCACAAAAGCAATCCAAATCAAAATCAAATGCACATGAATAAGTGTTAGGAATTCATACCTATCAATCAAAGATAAATATAGACTAAGATGTGAGATAAAAATCTCACCTTTGAACCCAAATCAATGAAGGAGAAGCTTTAAAAAAAATTAAGATCAATTCCTCTTCAATAACAACTCAAGAAGCTTCAATCTAAGCTTAAAAGAGAAACATTTCCTAAATTAGGTTTAGGAATTTTCTGAAATCAAAGAGAGAATGATTTGGAGAAGAAGAAGAGAAGGCTTACCAATGGGTTCACTTGAGTTTGGAGCAAGAAGATGGATTTGCTAATGGAAACTAGGGCTTAGGATTTCCTAATTCTTTTTCTCTTCCCCTATTTTTGATGAAGCTTGAAGGTTAGGAATATGAAATGAAGTAATGAAGAGGAAAGGGGGTTGGGACTGAGTTAGTAAGTGGCTAATGGGTTCAGCCCAAACCAAAGCCCTAAGTGAAAAGGTCAAAATTCGACTTACTCCAACCATATCGACGCTTATACTCAAAAAGGTTGCAAACGGCATTTTGAACTCAATGGAAGGGGTCTCGAGTCCTAATTCGACTGTTTGCAAAAAGTAGCTTTTCGGAACATAATCCGATGAATGATGAAATATTTAAATAAAATATTTAAATATAAAATCGATAAATATGCGGGTTGTTACAGTCTATGTTCAACATATGACTCGCAATAGCGGGAGAAATCCAGCACATATCAGAATGTGTCCAAGCGAAAACGTCTCGGTTCGCTCGAAGGAAATCAGTAAGATCCTCGACCAATGATGGGTCATCCCGGTTGGCTAGTATGTCAATTGTCTGCTCAACCGGTGCTGCATTCGTTTTTCTAGGTCCCCCATCATCAATTCTCAGATGTATTTCTCTATAGATCCGAGAATGCTGCCCGAGCCAGGGCTCAGGCACTACTTGTCAATTGTCAGTGTTTTGGATGTGGACGGAGCTGTCCACCTTGTTTGCATCTCGACTCCTAAATACTATATCATCTATCATCATGCGTTGTTGTTTCGCAGGGGTTCCATCTTCCATATTCGAGCAATATTCATGATCTGCATGCCTCGGGTTGGAGTGACAGTTAGTTACCCACTAGCTTAGGTACCGATTTAATGATTCTATCCCAGGCATTCTTTCAGTCGTAGCCTTGAGTAGTTGTAAACATTATATATAAGTTTCAATATTAATCTATTGCAGCCGGTCTTTGGATGACCATGCATCCGCTCCCAATCTCGGGTTGATAAATGTTCTGCATGGATGGTTGAGTCTCGTCCTAGCTATGTTTATGTTCCCACCTAAACTTCAAAAACATAGAGTTGATTGATGAATAGTCGGTTCACGTTCATGTTTCTTCTAGCTCATGCCCCCGGGTCTGGGGCATATATACCAATAAGTAGGAAGGTCAGCCATGCCCACTTTAACATTACTCTCTTTCCCGTTGGATCGGGGATCAGGTCAGTCGATAGGAGACGGGGTCTCTCCTATCTTGGATTTTATCGTGGTTTTTCATTCCAAGAGGAATACTTCGATGCCTCATCAGTTTTAGGGCATAATTCGAACACTGGACGGTCATCCACGTCCACTTTGGTTCATGTTCTATAATCAGATCTCGAGGTAAAGTTGGCTACAAATGCAGTCGGGTCATGCCCATCGGTGTACATCTTTCAGTCCATGCTCTGGGGAATTAGAGATTTGTCGAACGGTTTATCCTTTAGTCCGTAGTTCGGGATGCAGAGATTTTCGTCAATTCGTTTATGCTCTGGTGCGCATTCCATGGACTGAGAGTACTTTAGTCCTCACTCAGAGGACGTAGAAGTTTTTAAGCCGTTTATACTCTGGTCCATACTTAGGGGACTGAGAGTACCCTAGTCCGCTTCAGGTAACTTGGAGATTTAAGTCGCTTATACTCTAGTCCGCACTCTGGAGACTGAGAGTACTCCAGTCCGCACTCAGGGGACTTGTAGATTTAAGTCGTTTATACTCTGGTCCGCACTCTGGGACTCAGAGTACTCCAGTCCACACTCCGGGGACTTGGAGATTTTGAGTTGTTTATACTCTGGTCCGCACTCTAGGGACTGAGAGTACTCCAGTCCGCACTCCGGGGATTTGGAGATTTTGAGTTGTTTATATTATGGTCCGTACTCTGGGGACTCAGAGTACTCCAGTCCGCACTCCGGGGATATGGAGATTTTGGGTCGTTTATACTCTGATTCCCCAAGATAGCGTCCATGGACATCGACTCCCGTCTTGAGGCGGCTAGAGAAGAAGGTAGGGAGGAGGTCAAAAGCATGTTTGACCCGCTAATTGCTTAATTCAATGCCCGTGTTCTCATGCATCGAGACTTAACTTTTTTGGGCGAGGGTTATCTTGAATCTTTAGCCGAGGCGTGGGAGGCCTTGATAGAAATCAAGAAGGCCAAGCATGGTTCCGAGGAGGTTAATGAAGAGGTTTTGAAAAAAGAATTTCTTAAAGGAAATGAGCCTTCGGACCTGTCAGCGGCAAAAGTTCTTTACTGCAAAGCCTTCCCCTCAACGAAAGGGAAATAAGTTATCACCGGTCCATCCAGAGTCGTGCCTCCAGCTCATGTGCCTACTCAGTCGGCCGATCGACCGATACTCGATCCATTTGAGCAGCATATTGGTTACAACCCAGAGGACCCTGGCCTTAGCGTCCACATTTTGTCCCCCATTCCAGAGGGTGAGACCCCTCTGATGGCTGAGAGTTTGCCAGAACCTGGTAGATAACCCTTCACTTTAAGATTCCAGAAGTCGTCATTCTTTATGAAGGACTATTGTATTCTAAGGCTTGTTTTTCATGATTTGGTGCAGGCCATTCTGATCCCGATCCCACTCCGAGGAGCGATGTCGCCAAGGAGGTGGGGAAGGAAACAAGTGAGACCTTTCATGCAGGAGAGGCTCCCGGTCCAGATGCCCAAGTGATCGGAGCGCTTGATGAAGATAAATCTGAGGCTTCCTCTCCCATTGATGGGAGTTATGAAGTTGAAATTACATGCGTCTCTGAGAACACATCCGAGTTGAGCATAAAGGAGAGGCTTGAGAAAGAGAAGGAAGAAACGACCAAGGTCAAGGTCAAACCTCAAGCCGTGGACTCCGACGATCCTTTGAACAAGCCGCTGAAGATCATTCTCCCTGGTAGGTCCAAACCCATGGATGTTCCTCATACTTCTTCGGCTGTCACTCCTCCCTCAAAGAAGGGTACCAAGGGTAAACGCGGAGGAGGGGAGTCGTCTGAGAAGAAAACAGAGGTGAAGAAGTCAAAGAAGCACAAGAAGTAATCATTACTCTCGTTCAACGAGAGTTTGTTTAAGTTATATAATTATTTTCATCTACTTTCGTAGTTCTTGTAAATATATTGTCGACTTCGAACTTTGGAGGGGTTGTAGTAAAAACTTATTTCCGAATAAAGTTTAGTTCCTTTTTCTGTCTTACAAAAGACTCTTATCGTTCAATTTTATTTGTGATTGTGATTTAAATCCAAGCTGTTATGAATAACATAGACCTCTCGGTTCATCTTTATATAGCTCGGAAATTCTTTGGGAGTTGTTCATTTTTTCACTCCAGGCTTCAAGCACTTAGAATATCTTGTAGTCTGTACACCATGGATTTGGTGAGTTCAAGTCATTAGTGTCCTAGCTCATCCTCGTGGAATTTAGGGATTTGAACCAATTATACTCGAATCCGCACTCTGGGGACTTAGAGTATTTCAGTCCGCACTCAGGGGACTTGGAGATTTGAATCATTTGTACTCGAGTCCGCACTCTGGGGACATAAAGTATTCCAGTCCGCACTCTAGGGACTTGGAGGTTTGAATCGTTTATACTCGAGTCCGCACTCTGGGGACATAGAGTACTCCAGTCCGCACTTTGTGGACTTGGAGGTTTGAATTGTTTATACTCGAGTCCGCACTCTGGAGACATAGAGTACTCTAGTCCACACTCTGGGGACTTGGAGGTTTGAGTCGTTTATACTCATGTTCGTGCTCTTGGGACTTAGAGTACTCCAGTCCGCACTCTGGGAACTTGGAGGTTTGAGTCGTTTATACTCGAGTCTGTGCTCCGGGGACTTAGAGTACTCCAGTCCACGCTAAAAGGACATGGAGATTTTGAGTCGTTTATACTCGAGTTCGCACTCCGGGGACTTACAGTACTCCAGTCCGCGCTACGGGGACTTAGAGATTTTGAGTCGTTTATACTCGAGTCCGCGCTCCGGGGACTTAGAGTACTCCAGTCCGCGCTCCGGGGACTTAGAGATTTTGAGTTGTTTATACTCTAGCCAACACTCTGGGGTCTTAGAGATTTTGAGTCATTTATACTCGAGTCCGTGCTCCGGCAACTTAGAGTACTCCAGTCCCGCTCCGGGGACTTGGAGATTTTGAGTTGTTTATACTCTGTCCGCACTCTGGGGACTCAGACTACTCCAGTCCGCACTCTGGGGACTTGAAGATTTTGGGTTGTTTATACTCTAGTCCGCACTCTAGGGACTGAGAGTACTCCAATCCGCACTCAGGGGACTTGAAGATTTAAGTCGTTTATACTCTAGTCCACACTCTGGGGACTTACAATACTCCAGTCCGCACTCGGGGGCTTGAAGATTGAAGTCAAGAGCAGTCGTATTTTCACCCATTTAATTTGTATTTCTTTTACCGTATCGAGGCTAATGCTGTCGAATGAATGATCGGACCATGTTTGCTCATGGAATGGGACTCTTTTCCCAGCATGAAGGATGAAACTTGAAGAATGGACGGCCAATTCTCGTCCGTATGGTGATTATAGCTCTTCTAATTAAGTCAAGAAAGGAGGTATATGACAGATGGTTGGATCACATCCATGCTGGGTTAGATAGTCAAATCTCACACAATTTTTTCGTATCTCTTTTTAGAAACCGAGAATAATGGATTATTGAGTAGACATAGTAAGTTGCATATGTTTTAAGGTGCAGTCATGTCCATGCATTGAGAGTGATGGTTGACGAGCAGGTAGTCCATCACGACTACTCCAAGTCAGGATTTCGAATAACCTTTTATGTTCAAGATAGGATTTGATGTGCAGACGATCAAATCACGTCTACTCTAGACAGATCTTGACGTCACTGAGCTTCAAGAGGGGCATCTGTATTTTGTCGGACTTTGTTCTATGAGTTGATTTGAGTGAATGATCGGGCCATACTCATTTCAAGCCTTGTTCAGGTCTCCAAGTCAAATATGGAGGTCAATGAATGGATGGTCAGTCATGTTGACTTTGTATTTGGGCTCTAATCGTGATGAGCTTTTCAATCTCTAGTTCTTGGCCCTAAAGTAAAGGCACATGATTAATGATGAGCGATTGAATTATGCTCGTCTAGAAGTAACTTCACACGTCCGATCATGGTCTGCGTGGATTGGTTGGTGACCAAATCTGAGTACCTGGTCACCTGCATCATTTTGAAAGTAGTTTAGTTCAAGTTTTCCGTAGTTCATAGAACAATTAAAATAGAAATAGATTTGGAAATAATTCAAAGAAGATAAGGATAAATTTCATTGATATGTGAAGCATCATCGTGTGCTCGCTATTCGACTTTGCCCCTGGCTCCTTTCAATGGGACGTCGGCCGTCAGTAGTCCAATTGTTAATCATATCCCTTTATTAATAGGCATCGGATATTCGCTGCCCGCCATTCTACAGGACTTGTGCATACTATTGAAGCTTTCCTTTCCAGATCGGCTTTTCGATCACACCTCAGAGGTGTTTGCAATCGCCCGTGTTAGGATCCGTGAGCATCTGGGAATATACAACATTCTCCTGATTTTATTTAGACTTTGGTGTACTCTCTCGAGGTTGGTTTCCAATACCACTCCGAGTCGTGAGTCTTCAAATAGAGGTTGTCAATTGAATCTTTCAAAGAGTATATGAGCCGAATTTTGAGGTCTTATTTTGGCTACTGGGATCTGCATCCATAGCCAACGGGCCTTCATTGTTATTTTTCTTAGTCTGTTCCGCTCCTCCATACTTTGGTTTAGATTCATTTTTGTCATACAAAAGATCATGGTCATAGGAGGTTCTCCAGCTAACTGGCTGCCAAAACATATATGGAGGTCGATTCTCCTCAAGGGTGATCAGTATGATATCCCTTTGAGAGTAGCGGTTGTTTGTCCGTTCCCTTGTTGCCGTTCAGAAGCTGTTGCTAGATCCTCTATGCCATGGCCGATCAGGGGATGTAAGGGAAGTAGATAGAATGTTCCTTTATTAAGTTGATGTTGGGTGCCTTTCTCGCCACCACCGGTCCTAGAGAAACCGAATCCAACTATCGCCTGCCGAACCAGTTCCCAGCCACCTCCCGCCGAACCAACTAAATACCGAACCAGGCCATCCCCTTCCAATACCGAACCAACTCACTGCCGAATCACTCATCACCAAGCCACCGGTCTAGTAGCCCTCTCCTCCATGCCGAACCATCTCTCCACTTCCATGCCGAACCAAACATCTTTCCACCCACTATCGAATGAACCTCCGGACCAACCACTCCAAGCACGACCGAACCAAGCTCCGCCGAACCAGATATGCCAGGCCAGATCGCTTTAGCCCAGGCCCACCAGTAGCTATATACATCCAAGACCCCTACCCCCAGCCTTACTCTATAAATAGAGGGGCAGGGGTACAACAATGGCGGACAAGTTTGAGAGCTCAAGCACGGAAGGAACTTTCAAACAACTTTCATATACTTGTATACAAAGCTTTGTACTTGTAATCTGAAAGAAAAGAGAGAATAACATATAAATTGGACGTAGGTACGTTCTGGCCGAACCACTATAAATCTGCGTGTCTTTTTACAATTTAGCCCCTGTTTTTTACTTATTTGCATAACTCACCCAAATTACTAAGAACAACATAAAATCAACTAAATCATACGACTTTGAGGTGTTTGTCCATTTTTTGTCCAAACATTTTTGGTGCTTTCACTGAGAACTTCGAACCTGAAGCTTCAAGCTTCCCCTACTCAGCCTTCTTCCTAACAGCATCGCTTGGTGCCTGGACAACATGACTTCCAGGCAGAGAAAGGGAAAGAACATCGCAACTAGCAGCATTCCGTATCCAGTAATCACAGATCAAGAGAATCATCCCATTCTAACAGCAGTACCGAACGAGGATCAGACAAACCCGACAGCCCCTGCCACAGCACAACCGACAGCAATTACTAGGGCAGATCTAGACAGAGTTGTGGTTGAAGTAACTAACCGCTTCACATCCCAACAAGAAGCTCTGGTGGACCAACTCATGTCACGCTTAAGGGATGCTGAAGAATCCAACCGCGACACTGAATCATGGGGTGAATCCCAATCCGGAGGATCTGGGGGGCGACAAAGGTCTTCCTTCTTCGAAGAAACTATCAACAGAAACAACAATGGCAGGAGCCGAGCCCGAACTCAGCACGAACTCCGACCCGAGGAAACGCTTGGAACCGAACCCCGCAGGAGAGGTACCAGGCAAGGATCGGATGTAGCTGAGCCGGTCATGCTGCCTAGCCAGAGAAACACCAATGAACGGAGCCGAGATAGAATCCATCCCGAAGTTGACCCCGAGGAAATGCTTGAAACAGAACCCCACAGGGGAAGATCAAGGCAAGGGCCAACTATAGCTGAACCTAGCATGCGTCCGGACAGCCAAAGACAGCCGCTGGGAAACGTTAGGAGTGATAGACTATACCACCCCTACAGGCCATCCAGACAGAATCGATCCCGCAGGGAAGAACCAAGCTCTTTCTTATCTGCCCCATATTCTAATAATAGGATGGCACGATTATTCAGAGAATGCGTCCAACGGGACCAAAAAGATCGTGGGATAGGTGCTAGGGTAACCAGCCCTTTCACCCGCAATATTGAAATTGCCATCACCCACCGAGAGTGGAAAATGCCGACAATGGAACCATACAAGGGAACCTCTGACCCCGTTGTACACCTGCAAAGATACACACAACATATGCTCATGAGCGGGGCAACGGAAGGAGTATTATGAAAATGCTTTCCACTATTTTTAGCAGATCTAGCTACCTCCTGGTTCTGCCATCTACCCCAAGGATCCATCAGTTCATGGGAAATGTTGAAGGAGAAGTTTATCATCCAGTTCCGCATTCATGTGGAACAACCCAAGGATGCTTACTCCCTATCTACTGTCAAACAGAAACCCGGAGAGACACTGCAGCAATACCTAACCCGGTTCAATGCCACAGCGGCAGCAGTTCAAGATGCCGATGAGAAACTTGTCCTGATGGCCCTTTGTAGTGGTGTGCATCCGGATACCAAGTTTGCTAGAAGACTAAGTAAAGAAAAACCCGCTACCTTGCCCGATTTCTTCCATGAAGCTGGAAAGTACATGAGACTCGAAGAGGCTGCCACTGAAAGGCAGACAGGACCACAGGCTAAGACGGCTCATGGAAACGCCCCCGCCGCAGCGAAGGACATTCGGAGAAACGACTCCAGAGACAATGCAGGGGGCAAGAAGGGAGAAAAGCGCTTGTACCGACCAGGACCGAGATTTGACGCTTACACTCACTTGAATGAAACAGTCGAGAACATCTTCCTGGCCACCCAGGACGAACTTACATACAAGCGCCCCCCGTACAAGAAAGAGTCAGATCGCGCAATCCAGTCCGAAAAATTCTGCCGTTTCCACGAGTCTCATGGGCACGATACCAATGAATGCCGCCATCTCCGAGACCTAATTGAAGAACACATCAGGAGAAAGAGGCTGGAACGCTATGTAAAGGTCCAAGACAGGACTCCTGCTCCCGCCAAGGAAAACCCAGGGAAGCTCCACCCAGAAACAGGCGGAGGAAACCGCAACACCAGCGGTTCCAGCCAAGAGAAGATAGTGGTTCATACAATATCTGGGGGGCCACACATCGCCGACAAAAGCTGGGCAGAAATGGAAAGATACGGAAACTCGCTCAGAAGCGAGGGAGACTGCATCAATTCTGTTATGGAAGAACGCCACCCTAAGCGAAAGGAAAATAATGACATCACATTCAGTGGGCGCGACCTAGAAGGAAGGCAATACCCTCATATGGATCCTATGGTCATCTCTGCCTGGTTCGGCCCAGCTGAAGTTTTTCGAATCCTAGTAGACACTGGAAGCTCAGTGAATATTCTGTTCAAGCATGCTTTCAACAAAATGAAACTGTCAATGAAGGACGTGTCTCCCTGCAACAAACCGCTACACGGTTTCACTGGAGAAGCAAAGATGCCCCTCGGACAATTGGATCTCTTTCTTGAATTGGGAAGTCATCCCCGCTCCGCCGTTCGGAAACAAACATTCATGCTAATAGACAACCACTCGGCCTACAATGCCTTTTTAGGAAGACCAGCCTTGTCCGACTTCCAAATTGTCCTTGCCCCATGGTGCCTGAAGATGAAGTTCCCAACGAATAATGGAGTGGGAGAAGTAGAAGGGGATCAAGACGCCGCTCGAGACTGCTATGTAACCGAACTTCGCAATAATCGCAGGAGAGATAAAGGGAAAAATGCAGAGACTATTCTCTGCATGAAAAGCTTGGAAGCATAGCAACTAAAGAAAGCCCCTCCTCTTCGGTATACCAGTGATCCTTTCAATGAATTAGACCCCAGGGACAAAGAGGAGGAGGCCACCGCCGAGCCTGCAGAGGCTATGGAATTCGTATCTGTAGACAAACGTGACCCAAGTAAACTGCTGAGAGTCGGATCTCAGTTAAAAAGAGAATTAAAGAATCAACTCATTGATTTTCTTCGCCACAACATGGATGTATTTGCATGGACGCACGCTGATATGACTGGAATCTCCCCGGACATAGCATGCCACGCACTAAACATCGATCCTACCAAGATACCGGTAAAGCAAAAGAAGAGAAGTATGGGGGCAGAACGATCAGCAGCCCTCGAGGAAGAAGTAAAGAACTTACTTGCCAATGACTTCATATGTGAAGCCATCTACCCGGAATGGATCGCCAACCCGGTACTGGTAAAGAAAGCTAATGGGAAGTGGCGAACATGCATCGATTTCTCCAACTTAAATGACGCTTGCCCGAAAGACTGCTTCCCACTCCCCCGAATCGACCAACTCGTGGACAGCACTGCCGGACACGAACTTTTATCCTTTATGGACGCATACTCAGGATATAACCAGATCCCTATGCACGCCCCCGATCAAGACCACACTAGCTTCATCACTGACCGAGGATTGTACTGCTACAAGGTAATGCCATTTGGACTTAAAAACGCCGGAGCTACTTATCAGCGCCTTGTCAACAAGATGTTTGCAGAACTGATAGGGCGAACTATGGAAGTTTATGTGGATGAGATGCTGGTAAAATCGAGGAAAGCCAACGACCATATAAACCACCTGGACGAGATGTTTCATGTACTTCGCCAATATGGAATGAAGCTGAACCCTCTAAAGTGCTCCTTCGGAGTATCATCGGGAAAGTTCTTGGGATTCATCATTCATGCCAGGGGGATTGAAGCAAACCCCGAACAAGTCCGAGCTTTACAAGATATCAAGACACCATCTACTCGAAGAGAGATACAAAGCCTAAATGGGAAAGTGGCCGCCCTGAGTAGGTTCATCTCTAAAGCAACCGACAAATGCATCCCTTTCTTTGAAGCTCTAAAGAAAGACAAAGGAAAGTTCGAATGGACTGACGAATGCTCGACAGCCTTCCTTAACTTAATCGGACACCTCCAGAGACCACCGGTACTTTCAACTCCAAATGAAGGCGAGGAACTATACCTATACCTTGCTGTATCGTCCCACGCTTTGAGCGCCGCTTTGGTGAGAGAAGACAACCGCGCGCAGCGACCCATATACTTTGTAAGCAAGAGATTCATAGGGGCAGAAGTCAGATACCCTAAACTTGAAAAGCTAGCATACTGTTTGCTTATCACGTCGCGGAAACTGCGACACTATTTCCAGTCTCATTCCATCAGAGTTTTAACCGATCAACCGCTAAGGCAAGTGCTCCATCGCCCCGACACTTTTGGGCGATTACTTAAGTGGTGCATCGAACTAAGTCAATATGATATCACTTACCATCCTCGCACCGCTATCAAGGGGCAAGCCATAGCTGATTTCATTGCCGAATTCACTACTAGTGAAGGTAAGGACCAATCTGAAATAGCAGAAGATATCAAGTGGAATCTCTTCGTAGATGGAGCGTCGAACGAACAAGGCTCGGGGGCAGGTGTTGTGATAATCACCCCCAGGGGAAAGAAGCTGCACTACGCCCTATGATTGGAATTCGCTGCCACCAACAATGACGCAGAATACGAAGCAGTGATAGCCGGATTAGAACTTGCACTGGAAATTGGAGTCAGTTCTTTATGTCTCCATAGTGATTCTCAACTTATTATAAATCAAATACTGGGAGAATTCCAGACTCGAGGAGAACGACTCACAGCGTATCTAAAGAAGACCAGGCTACTGCTCAATCAATTAGATCACTATTTAATCAAACACATTCCCCGAGAAGAGAATCAAGAGGCCGACGAACTAGAAAAACAAGCTAGCATGAAGAACATCACTATTTTCGGAGCATTAACCATCTCAAAACAGCTGGCGCCAAGTTTCGAGCAAGTAAATCTGATAGTTGCAACCGAAGAAGAAACATGGATGGCCCCTATCCGAGAATACTTACAAAACGGCACCCTACCCGACGGGCGAAATGAAATTAAGAAAATTCTAAGGAAAGATTCCCGGTACACAATGCAAGAAGGCATCCTCTATCGGCGCGGCTTCTCTAACCCCTTATTGAGGTGCGTTGCTGGAAGAGAAGCCAAGGAAATTCTATCCAATATCCATCAGGGAAGTTGTGGAGACCACACCGGAGGGCAGACCCTAGCAAAAAAGATACTCCGATCTGGGTATTTCTGGCCCACTTTAAACAAAGATGCCTTAGACTTCGTCAGAAGATGCGACAGATGTCAGAAATTTGCTAAGATTCCTCGACTACCAACCAATGAAATTACTCAGATGACCAGCCCTTGGCCCTTCGCAATATGGGGAATTGACTTAATTGGCGAACTGCCGATGGGCCGAGGCGGGGACAGACATGCTATAGTGGCAGTTGACTATTTCACCAAATGGGTGGAAGCGGAGCCTCTGAATAAAATATCATCAACTAAAGTTATCAACTTCTTGATCAAAAACGTTCTGTGCAGGTACGGGGTTCCACTCAGAATCATATCAGACAACGGGCTTCAATTTGACAACGAGGAATTTGCCGACTGGTGCCAAGAGCATGGAATTCATAAGGGCTTCTCATCCATAGCTTATCCCCAGGCAAATGGACAAGTCGAAGCTATCAACAAGATTCTCAAGACTCTAATCAAGAAGAAGCTTGAAAAGTCAAAAGGCGCTTGGGTGGACGAACTTCCTACAGCACTATGGGCCTACCGCACTTCTTTCAGAACATCAACAGGGCATACTCCATTCTCTTTGGCATACGGATCAGAGGCCATGCTCCCAGTTGAAACTATTGTACCTTCCCATCGTAGGATCCACTACAACCCCGAAGAAAACGAAGAACTCCTCTACATGTCTTTGGATCTAATTGAAGAGAGAAGGAATGATGCATCACTCAAAGCAGCAGCTCACAGACAAAAAGTGGCAGCACTATACAACTCCAAAGTCAAACATCGCAGCTTACAAAAAGGAGATCTTGTCCTCAAGCGAATATTTCCACGCCCAGGAGCGCTGGATCTAATCTGGGACGGACCATATGTAATTCATAAAGATCTCCACAATGGAGCTTATATTTTGTCAACAGTGGACGGAGAGGTGTTCTAGAGGGCATGGAACATCCGACACCTCCGTCGATACTTTTCTTAACTTGTACTGCCCATATGAAGTGAATTAACAAAGAGAATCAGTGGACGTAGGCATTTTCGTGCCGAACCACTTTAAAAAAAACTTGGCTCTTGTTAACTTGTTCCTTTATATCTTGGCTACTTGTTAAGCTTTATCCTTTGCTGTTGAACAAAATCCTTTGCAGATGACATTTCAATTCAGAGCTTCACAACACAACTCCACCTGGACAAAATCTAACAGGTATGCTACGATCCTATGCCCTCGTCAATGAGACACTTTTCTCCAGTATCCCTCTACCGCGAGTTAACTCATTGTTTGTCTCGGCCCTTAAAGCCGACTGTAATAAGCCGAGTATAAGCCACCGAGAAGGCCGATTATGCCATGGCAGCTCATTACAGCGATTCGGCTCGCCGGCAACTGTGAACCGATCATAAGCCCCAACATAAGGTGTGGCCAGCCAGGGGCAGCTCACAGTTGACGATCGGCCCCCACGCTAGCCGGCCACAGTAAATCGAATAATACCCGCGATTACGGTCCATAATGGCCCGGGTAGTTACTGTGCGCGATCGGCTCCGATGTGTCTTAAGTGCGGCTGTGGTAAAAAAGAAAACTCCCCGCAGAGGCGTAAGATGGGTGACAAATGTCTCCAAGACCCACAGCTAGGGAAAGTGACTACAAAACCCGTTTGCCACGAACTTAAGCACATCGACGGCCTTCCGTGACTGGAAGTTTTACTTTTCCTATATTTCCATTTCATTTAAAACTTTTCTCCTATTCTCCGTAACGGTGCTTGAAAGTACAGGACATGAAATAGGGAACGCTCGCTAATGGGAACAGAAACTTACAATCGGATGACGAGACACTCAACAGCATTCCGTGCTTAGTCTTACAGGGCGCACAAAGTTGCCGTCCACAGCCGAAACATGAAGGGTTGTACCTTCTACTTTTATACATTAATGCATAGCTGCAGTTCATATTCGCACATCACATTTACGTTGCAAAATGAGAAAATTATACTTTAAGCAAAAAACTTGGCATCGGGCACAGTCAAGCCACTAGTAACATGCATAGTTACATCACTTACACAACACAACAAAATAGCAATAACATTCCAACATAAAGGAATCAGTTTATGTTACGAAATTACATAAAGTCATTCATCACAAACAATATTATTACAGTCACATCAATGTTTTGGACTAACATAAACAGCAATAAAAAGAAATCAAAAGGTGGCCGAATCCGGACAAGGAACCAGCTGCGTCCACGCTTCGCCCTCATCCTACCAACTCTCCAAGCCTACTTAGCCGCAGGGTCGGAGCTCCCAGCATGTTGATCGGAAGTCCCACCTGTCCAATTCAGAAGAGGAGTTCATTAAACAAACAGTAAACAATCAAGTTATAAAAACCTAAAAAGAAAAGAAGGGGAAGCAAGGCTTGAACCCAGAACACTCAAGATGAAATGCACATTCATTACCAGCTTCAATCTTCTTTGCATTGACTACACATTTCAACATCGTATACGAAATTACATGATCAGTCCTTCTACGGTCATGAATAACCAATTGCACTACTTAGATGATCGTAATCTTTGGAACGATATTGATGGTCTGCTCAGTGGATTTGATGATGCTCAACTAGATTTCGGTAAAGGATCATTCAGTGGTTTGAACAATGAAGTACCAAATTTGGATAAAATAATCAATGCCATTCCTCTAAACCATCCTTCAGATCCTCGTTTAGCTTCTCTGACCCTTTCTGAAGAGTTCAATATCATCTTCAACGACTTGAGTTATAAGATAGAGAAGTCCAAGTTGAGCTACAGGATATCTAATGATGATCAGAAGGAAGAATCAAAAGGCCAAAAAAAAGGAATAAGAAGAAATTAACGATGAACAAGGAAAAAACGGCCTTAACATTTGAACTAGTACCGAAGTACTTTTACTTGCCAATATCGCAAGCAGCGAAAGAATTAAACATAGGTCTAACTCTTTTGAAGAAGAAATGCAGAGAGTTGGGAATTCCTCGGTGACCTCATCATCAAATGAAGAGCATGCAGACTCTCGTAAGGAATGTTCAGGAACTAGAGAGAGAGAATGGAGAAGAAGGAGAAGAGAGACTCATGGATGCTCTATCATATAGCATAACTCCAGCCTCTGGCAGCGCCATGAGCGCTCTATCAATCCCAAAAGAACGAGATATGGCGTCGAGCTGCTCCTCTTTGTGGGAGCTAGGAAAACAGTCAGGCGGAGAGTTCAGAAGCTCATGGGGGCCATACCCATCTACTAGCGACCTCGGGGCAGGTCCATGACGTTCCAATCCTGGCTGGGCTGGGGGCACGGAGGAGGACTCTCCTTCGCCCCTGGACTTCCGTTTATCTGATCGAGTTTCTGCTTTGCGAGACGTTATATGCGACAAGAGAAAAACATATTGTTAGAACAGAGGATATAAGCAAGCAGGTGTATATAGTCTTAAGATTTCACTCATGACTCAAGTATAAAAATCCATCCGGCAATTAAAGGTCTAAAGATTCATTCGGTAGTACATCACATATCTCATTCGACATAGCTCATTCGGCACTCAACACCCCAATCTTGTTCGTGTTCATTCGGCGAAAGAAAACATACCTGGTTCGGTACCTGCTTGATTCGGTACTTGTTTGATTCGGTACAAGGTTGATTCGGCACTCAGACTGATTCGGCTCTCTCTAAATTCGGTAAGGAATAACGAAGGGGTGTAGCCCCTATTTATAAACAAGCACAGGACAACCTGACCAGCCGGCTCGGCACCCACACCCGAATGAAGCTACACCAACGGAAAGAAAAACAAAGCGCGACACATGCAAAGCACGTGCCCCACTTTGGGGGGTAAGTGTTGGGTGCCTTTCTCGCCACCACCGGCCCAAGAGAAACCGAATCCAACTATCGCCTACCGAACCAGTTCCCAGCCACCTCCCGCCGAAGCAACTCAATACCGAACTAGGCCATCCCCTTCCAATACCGAAGCAACTCACTGCCGAATCACTCATCACCAAGCCACCGGTCCAGAAGCCCTCTCCTCCATGCCGAACCATCTCTCCACTTCCATGCCGAACCAAACATTTTTCCACCCACTATCGAATGAACCTCCGGACCAACCACTCCAAGCACGACCGAACCAAGCTCCGCCGAACCAGATATGCCAGGCCAGATAGCTTCAGCCCAGGCCCACCAGTAGCTATATACATCCAAGACCCCTACCCCCAGCCTCACTCTATAAATAGAGGGGCAGGGGTACAACAATGGCGGACAAGTTTGAGAGCTCAAGCACGGAAGGAACTTTCAAACAACTTTCATATACTTGTATACAAAGCTTTGTACTTGTAATCTGAAAGAAAAGAGAGAATAACATATAAATTGGACGTAGGCACGTTCTGGCCGAACCACTATAAATCTGCGTGTCTTTTTATAATTTAGCCCCTGTTTTTTACTTATTTGCATAACGCGCCCAAATTACTAAGAACAACATAAAATCAACTAAATCATACGACTTTGAGGTGTTTGTCCATTTTTTGTGCAAACAGTTGAGTTTTGAATTCACTATCTGGAGGCACTGCGTTGCACTGTTTGAAAATTTGGGTCGTAGCCGAATTTTTTTTTTTTTGAAAATAGGGGTCGTATAAGAGACCGGTGTAACTTAAGTTTCGATCGGCATTGACGGCCATTCGGCATGACAAAGTTTCTCGGCATACAAGATTGGTCGGCATTCCACACTGTTCGACATTTAGAAACGCCCAGCACTCAGGAGCATTTGGCATTTGAGAGCGCTCGGCATTCAGGAGCATTCGGCATTAGAGACCGCTTGGAATTCTAGAACGTTCAGCATCCGAGAGCGTTCGACATTCAGGAACGTTCGACATTCACACTGTTCGGCATTCCACCATGTTCGACATTCGCACTGTTTGACATTCACACTGTTCGGCATTCCACACTGTTCGGCATTCCACACCGTTGGGCATTCACACTATTCGGCATCCGCACTGTTCGGCATTCCACACTGTTCGGCATTCCACACTGTTCGGCACTCCACATTGTTTGGCATTCCGCACTGGATCGGCATTCGGATGTCGTTCGGCATAGAGGTATGGATCGGCCTGGAGGTATGGATCAACCTGAAGGTATGGATCTGCCTGGAGGTATGGTTCGGCCTGGAGGTATGGATCGGCCTGGAGGTTTGGTTCGGCCTGGAGGTGTGGTTCGGCCTGGAGGTGTGGGTCGGCCTGGAGGTGTGTGTCGGCCTGGAGGTGTGGTTCGGCCTGGAGATGTGGATCAGCTGCCCCACCTCTATACCCACGCTAGCCAAGGACACTATAGAGTAATGCCGTCAACTAACACGGAGAATAAGGCTGGTGAGGTGCGACCATCTATAGCCTTGCTCTAACTATCTATTGAATACATCGACAATAATCATACCAAACAGGTCGACATACCCAATGAATACTTAAAACAAAACCATAGGTGGTTGTAAGATCTATCAGAACAGAATATAACAACTCAAATGTAATATACATCACAGAATAGTAGATCATCATATACACATATGCAGATACATTCCAGAGTATACAAACTAATACACGTCAAGTGGTATAGCAAACCACAATATACAGACGAATCAAAAGAATACATATATCAGAGTTACAATAAAATAGGACTACACAAAAGCTTTAACAAAAAGGAACAAGCTGAATAGTCCATGTGGAAGCAAAATAGGCTAAGTCCAAAAGCACCTAACCTGAAACATCTCGGTTTGACCCGAGTATAAAATACACGGGTCAGTCTAGCTAAACAAATCAGTTAGATAAACTGAGCAACAATAAACCTGCAAGGTTACAAGGTATAACAAATATCTCTAAAGGAGATAACACAATCATCTAACAAAAGATGAATCATATGATAACAAAACAAGCCTCATATCATAGGCAACATAGATAAACAAAGGATAGAAATATACCAAAACAAACCATAAAGGCAAATAACAAATACCAATGAAGGTAACACAAGTTGCACAAGGTAATCGCTACATATCATGCGGCTCAAAAAGACCAACACCGAAGCGCGATACCTAAGGAATATACATATCAATGAAACATCATAAAATTTGCTCGAGCTCAGTACTGTACAAACAAGGATCCATGAGCCAGAAGACTCAAAATCCAATATCACCCATGCGGCTCATAACGACCAACATCGAAAGTGATACTAAAGGGCAACTCAATATCACCCATGCGACTCATAACGACTAACATCGGAAGCGATACTAAAGGGCAACAAACCTGAAGGCACAAACCCGAAGGCAACAAACCGTAGTGGTGAAGGTCGAAGACCCAGTACTGAACACCACTAACTGGCGGAATGTGTCATAACTCTCAAAAAGGAATCCGAAAAGTGGTAACGTGAGTCCCATAACCACTCGTTCATACTAAACGGTTTACTATTCGTTAGTCAATTTCACACTCAAAGCAGTACAAAGTTCACCTCATATCATCGGTAAACCAGTCCCGAAGGTTAAAACGATCAATTGAATAGGTCGAGGATTAGTCGGAAGAATAAACGCACAGATTCATGGTCCGTGTTTTGTCCAACCATTTAATCACCCTTCCACTTCGCTCGAAGTGTGAAATTGTGCGTGTGTTTTAAATAGAATTTATAAATCGGGGAAGCGAGCTTTTAATACGATTTGAAGAAATCATTTATAAAAACCCGTGAATGAATTCAAAAAGGAATCATCAAGATCAAATATACATAAACAACTAATTGGAATCAATTTAAATCGATAAAAGTGGAAATCACAAACAAATAGGCACACTGGACAAAATGAAGAAGGTCAGTCGACTGGCCTACTGCAGTCAGTCGGCTGAACCATAACCCGAGAGTTTTTAAACTCTGTAGTCAGTCGACTGACTGCAGGGGGTCAGTCGACTGGCTGTAGCTGGAAATGTTTTCCAGCCTAGCAAATGGTGGAGCAAACTCACCCCATTTGTAACCTGTCGAGCATTGGACTTAAGGGGCTTTTGCCAATCGATAACCCAACACCATTGACTCCGATTCACCACCAAAACATGATCAAACATCAAAGTTATGATTTTCAAGGATTTGACTCCAAAACACCAAAAAGTGAAATGTTCACCAATTCAATTCAATCCAAAGGCAAATGCACATGAATAAGTGTTAGGAACTCATACCTAACAATCCAACATAGTTGTAAACATAGATGTGAGATAAAAATCTCACCTAACATCAATAATATCAAAAGAAGTAGATGTGAGTTCACAACTCACCTTCTTACACCCAAACAAATATGTATACATATATATAAGCATAGATGTGAGATAAAAATCTCACCTTCTAATTCAAAAACAAAGAAGAAGGAGTTCAATTTGCAAGGAGAAGGCCAACAAATCTCCACTTCTACTCAACTAGCTTCAATCTAAGAATAAAACAAGTATTTTCCTAAGTTTAGGTTTAGGGATTTCTGAGATTGAAGAGAGAAGGAGATAGAGAAGATGAAGAGGAAGCTTACCAATGTCTTCTCTTTGATAATGGAGCAAGAATCAAGTTTGCAAAGAAGAAACTAAGGCTTACAATTTCTATTTTCCTTTCCCTTCCACCATTTTTAGTTTTTCTTAAGTTAAAGAAATGAAATGAGGGTGAATGGAGAGGAGAGGGCTGAGTTAGGTTAATAAACTAACAAATGGGCTGAACCCAAACCCAAAACCCAAATAGAATAAGTTGCAAAAATTCAACTTACTCCAAACATATCAAAGCTTATACTTAAAAAGATCGCAAACGCCATTTTGGAACCAATGGAGGTGGTATCGAGCCCCAATTCGGCCGTTTGCAAAAAGTAACATTTCGGACCAAACATCCGACTAATGACACTATATTTAAATAGAACATTTAAATATACAATCATTAAATATGCGAGTTGTTACAAGCCTGGAGGTATGGTTCGACCTTGAGGTGTGGATCGGCCTGGCGGTATGGATCGGCCTTGAGGTGTGGTTCGGCCTGGAGGTGTGGATCGGCCTGGAGGAGCGTTCGGCTTGGAATGGGAGCGGCTTGGCATATACATTTTTGAGGGCGATCAACATATACCTTTTCTGGGGCGATTGGTTGAATTGCCTTCGGAGGAGGGTCGGCCTTCATCCAACTTGAGTACAAACTTCAACGTCCAATCCTTAGATCTTGTGTACATCAGTGAATCCAATCCTTTCGCATGAACATGAACACTTGATTAACTTACGGCTATCAACTTCCTTTAGATTTTTTTCAACTCTGAGTAGAATAGGAAGTTTTCTAGTAAACAACTAGATCTATCTCGCGAATATGGAAATCCACTAGTAGATGATGAGATCCAATCAAGCTGAGAATTCAATTCTCAGTGAAAGCACCAAAATGTTAGCACCAAAATTGGTCACTAACACCCTTGAGTAGAGTTATGTAGAGAGATTAATGAAGAGAGTAAATTAGAACTGAAAAATAGTGTAATTCAACGCAAAAAGAACAAAAAAAATGAGAACACCAGATTTATAGTGGTTCGGCGTAATTGCCTACATCCACTTTGAGTTTGATCTTTATTGCTTTCTCAATTACTTGAATACAGATACAATCCGTAAATAAATCACTTGAATACAAGTTTGAATTAAAAAGAGGAGAGTATAAAAAATGGCAGAGTCTCCCTAGTGTTCCCGAAAAAAGGGTCCCTTTCACTGTGCCCCTTCCCTTCTATTTATAGACGAAGATGGTTTGAACTTCCCTCATAGGCTCAAGGCTGAGGTGACTTGTCCTATATAGGGCGATCTCAAGTTGGTTGGTCTATTCCTGTCGATCCGTACCTAAATGCCAAAACGTGTCGACTGCATCAAACCCGTATATATTTAGGCTCTCCTTGGTCAGAATCTTGTATAGTGCTAACGATAATATCTTCAACTGTCGTTTTGTAGCCGGGCCAAGGTGCCGGTTAACAAGGAGCTTTAAGATCTAAGATTTTTCGACGCTCCTGTCTCGAGTAGGAACATCTATGAAGAGAATGGGTAAGGAGTTATACACCTGGATGATAAGAATTAAATACGGAAAAGAATGGAAAGGAAGAAGTCTTGCTTCAGGACAGCCGGAGCTGGTTGAAGCCATATGGACATCGGATTAGAAATACTCATTTTGAAATATGATCTTTTTCTGTAAAGTGTCTCTATTTCTTTTCATCGGCATTAAGCTTCGATGATCATTGATGGTAGTGACTCGCTCCTATACATGAAGCTTAAAATGTCTTAGTTCCCCAAGGGTTGGAGGCTATCGAAGTTGTAGCATGAATAGGAGGTAAAGAGAGCTCAATAAGGCATAAAAATTGGCATGGAGTTGAGTGGAAGTGAGCCCGAGCTCTTAAAGTAACATACGAGGGAATGGATAAAGGGCGGTATAACAGAGCCTAGGCACATACACTTGTTTCAAGCTATATGACCATATAGAGGATTATGTGCCGATTGGTTTTTTTTTTGGTGGCATTACATCATTCTTTAGGATTCCATGTTATCGGCATATAGTCCGAAGTGACTTGGAAGTTAAGACTATGGGCATCTGTTCTGAGGTATCATCCAGGACCCTTGAACCATCTTATTCACTCAAAGGAGGAGGCGAATACTAAATTGGACCTGTTAGTACTATCATCCCTTGCAACGTTGTCATGAATGAGTGTCTAGCTCCATAAGGCATAGTTGTCGAGTCCTGAACCATGGTAGGGCCGGCTTTTGGAGGAGTTGATGGCCAAGTGCTAACATTGAGTCTAGGTGATTGATGTATCATTCTGAACCGAAAAACTTGATATTAAAAACAATCGGGTATGTTTTATTTTAAAATCTATTTTAATATAAACCTGCGTGATTGATGCCTAGAATACAATGAATGTCGATGTATGTTGACCAATTAGATTTCGAATGTCGACCGAGGAAAATTTGAAGTGTCAATCTATGTAGGGTGTGTCTCGTGTCCCATACATAATAAATAAACCATTTTGTAAAGATAGCCCGCCCGTGTTGGAAAATGAATCCCATCGCATGATGGAACCGTGTGTCGAGTCTTACGCGTTATCATCGAACAATCAATAATAAAACTGTTTGTCCGAACTGATGCAGAGCATTCTTTTGTAGGTACATATGATCGTGTGGTAACTGAAAGTGTTGTATAATGGACACATTTAGATTTTGGAGTGCATTCAATGCAATTGTTCTTTGGAAGAGAACCATCTTATCGGAGTATGAAACAACAATTAATGATGGAAAAACTTTAGTAGGAAGCAATTCAAGCATTTCAAAGAGAAAAGTAGTCAGATCGTAACAATTTTTGGATCCCGTTTATTCGACCCAAAGCAGGATGAGTGCTACCTCGAAGTTGGCATAAGGTAGTGAATTTTTGAATATTGGAGACGCCCACTTCGAGTCAAACATGAGTCCAACCTATGAGTGACCTTGGGAAAGTAAGGACCAAGAGGATAAAAAAAGGCCAATCACTAATTCCAAGCCCTTGTCATTCATTAGCCATAGGCGAACCCAGAGTGGCGAGCGGCAATCCAGCAACCACCACCAAGGCATAAAACTTTGGTAACCCACATTAGATAGCTAACTCCAGTATGGCGAGTGGAAATCCAAAAACATCCACCAAGGCACAAAACTTTAGTAACCCACATTAGTGTTTTTGGATCTCAATATTAGCTTGAAAAGGGATCGGGGTCAGGTTCTTTGAAGGAGACAACAATGATCGAAATGAGGATCTAGTGGTGGCGACGGGAAAGATGATGAGGCGTCGGCTCTAGGCAGTCGACAACAAATGGTCTTGGTGAAGGAGTAGGGATTGCATGGAATTGGCACTGAATAATGAAGAAAGTGAGAAAATGAAAGCATGAAAGTAAATTAGCTAAGTATTGGGACTAATAAGCATAAGGTAGCTAAGAATTTCATCTTAATACCGAGCCGATGTGGTTGGTTTCAAAAAATGGAAAGAAAATAGAATAGGAGAAGAAATGGAAGAAGGAAAAGGAATTCAAATTCTCACCTGGTAGAGGTATGGATGGATCTTCGAAAAATATGGACGTTGAATTTAGTATGGAAAGTGGTATAATTGCTATTTAAAGTGGTTAAACGGGTGCCCATGGAATAGAGAAGACACCTCAAAAAATCTCTTGGATGACCGATGGACTTATGTGGACGACTCTACAAGCTTGTCTCGATCCAAACCATGCTTTTTTCCAATAGAAGCATACTTTAGAGGGCAAGTGTTATTCAGCTTTGAGACCAAGCAGCTTTCGAACGAATCTGGATGTCGGGATAAAGACACAGTGGTTCAAGGTATTGAGGGAAAGCTTGGAATGTCGACGGAAGAAGCTTCGAGAAATCAAAACACCAGATGACACAAGAAACGGAACAATTCTAACCTCCTTTTAAGTCAGTACCGATATATTTTTAATCCCCCTGGTTGACTTTAAATCTATGGTCATTGTAGATAGTTGTGTAAAGCGTCATCTTGAGGCCCATTTCTGAAGGGGTAGTGAACAACTCCAAAAAGGTTGTTCGAAGAAGTACAAGTAACAAACTTTTTATAACGTCTTCTTTAACAACTGGATTTTTACGGCAAAAGTGCTCGAAACTTGATGGTTGATGCAAAAAGTAGAATAGAAGAAGATAGCAAGATTTTTAGTCAACAAATCAGATCATTACTGACTTGATCAGATCAGAACCAATATGATTTTACCAATCAGGTGATCTCGTCTCCCTTCTTACTTTCTTTGATCTGAAGTTTGAAATGGTATTCACGATCCAGTGATTTTGTTGGGGCAATTTCTCTGTAAATAGAAGAATTGGAGCAATTGGAAAAGGACTTTTGGCTCTTCTATTCTTCATCTTCTTCCTTTAACCGAGTTTTTCACTAAGGAAACAAATTTTTATTGTTTTGGATTGTTTTGAATCTTAAATCCCTTACGCTTATGACAAATAGATTCCATAATAAGGTTAAAGTGGACTTAGGCCTCAAATTAGCTAAACCAATTTGTGTTTTTTTGTTATTTACTTGCTGTTTCTAGTTAGATCTATTATCTATCATTCAGTTTTGGGTATGATGCCACTTTTTGGTTCAACATCATGAAAGAGGAAGAAGAAGAGGGAATATAGAATGAATGAATCAATCAGGAAGATATGTTTCATGGAGAGAATGAAAACATTTCACATTATCCCTTTTAAAATCTTTCCAATCCCCCAATTAAATCTGAATCGATGTTTACATTATTTCTTTCTTTCTTATGGCCGACCATGATCTTGTCCCATGTCCACCGAAAATACCAAGGCTATTTAAAAATTGTTTATATATAAATACATATGTATGTATTTGTGTATACATTGTATATCGATACGCGTACATATAACTTTTATATACATGTCCAAATAATTATCAATAGCTTCTAGAACATTTCTAACAGTAACCCAACATACTAATAAGACTCAAAACATCAACAACAACAATAATAATAATAATTGATATTTGCTAAATATTAATTAATTTATAATAGTTTATAAACTAACTAGATTGTGTAGTTTTTTGGAGATTTCCACAAATGTGGATGAGCGACTCAATGGTGTGATAATGTCAATGATTAATATCGAATGATTTAAATATTAGCATACATGTGTCACCTTAGTTAGTTATTTGATAGTTTTTCCAAATGTGTCACTTACAGGTCTTTCGATAAAATCAAAAAAATCAAAATTTATAGTATCTCAAATGGTACCAATAATGATAATTATTTATGCACATTCTCTTCGCTAATACTGTATCACATTAGGATGCATGGAATATATTGTTGTTTGAAACTCCAATTTGGATCCCGCTTGATTAGTCCATAAACAAAGTCTTTGGTTCAATAATAACATTTATTATTTAATGTTCTCCTCCATTAGAGATTTTGACTTTGAGTTGATTGCAATTGACCATTATACTAACCTTATACTATTGAGGAGGCGAATTCCCTATTGAATATTGTTTTTCTTCAAATGCTTCAACTCAAACCCAACTATAGCTACTGGATAGATCTCCATACCATGATTTAACAAGAGTCAAAGTGGAGTACTTATATTAAAGTTCCATAATATTCTCAAGTCCAGGGAATTGTGTAACATCATCACACTAAGATATCCTATTTGTCCTAGTTATTATCAATCAACAAGAAACTCTTAGACTACTCATTTCATATTTATCCAATAATTATAAGTACCCCCAATAGCAATGAGTAATACACCACCCAACATTTGAAGAGCGTTATGTCGTTTGGTCTCAGTGGATGTATCGATATCCTTTCTTGAATCTTCCTAAATAGGGATACTTACAACAAAATATTATTTTATTTAAGATTTTTTACTCATGATTGAAACTATTTGCAACTACAATCACATAACATTGTATTTAAGGATTTTCTTATTAGCAACTTTGAATTAATTAATCAATAAATTATATCACAATATAACAAAGTATATAACAAAAACCAATTATCTTTATTATGAATAAGATTGACTACAAAGTTAGGTATTTGTGACAAATTAAAATATTACCCCTAGAGCACACTACTAACTCTTCAGATCCTTCAGCAATAGCAAAAGACGGGCTTATCCCCAATGTGAAAGGGATTTTAGGTCCACTACAGTGGGGAATAAGATCGAATCATTTATTTGTTTCATAGTTCATGCAATTATGTTAATGAAAGTTATTTCTCACCTATCTTTCCATATATGGGGAGAATTATTTTTTCTTCTTTTGGTCTGGACGATTAAACTTCGATTAATCAAGAATATATTTATCTTTGATTTAAGGTTTTATTACCCTTATTGAGAAAATGGAATTTCGGAAGTTAGTAGGAGAGGATAATGGAATGGGCGTTTCTTTCCTAAGTTTAATTATTAGTGAAAGCACTTAAAATATTTAGGTTAAGTTTCATTACTTAATACAAGAAAATACTCAAATTTAAAAAAATGTAATTCGTAAATGACAAAACACAAATACATGGAATTTTCGTCCTTTACTGAATTTTGGAAATTTCGATTTACCTATTATGACATTGGTGTACATATTCAATTTTTTCATTATTACTAGATTAAATATAATTTTTAGGGGAGAAGAGAGTTTTTGGAAAATCCCCCTCTTAAGGGGAGGTAGTCCCATATATATAGTGATTCTTAGACCATAGAATATTTGACATGCGATAATCTAATAGTAGAATTTCATTTTGATGATGATGTGGCATGCTCTTAGGGTGCCACTTGTCACTTTGGAAATGATTTTCCCCAATTAGTAGTGGAAAGCTCCATAAGTCCTATTTGTGTGATTGAAATGGTCGAATATCCTTTTGACGCGCAACAAGATGTATATTTTCAATAGCATATCATTTTGTATCTCCGATAGCTTGCAATCCAATTTTCCTATAGCTCTTAAACTGATACTTTCAAGAGCTCTTTAGATCATATTTTCAATAACTATCTAAATCATACTTTCGATGACTATTTGAATCAAAATATTGATAGTTCTTTTCTTTATGTTTTTGATGGCTTTGTTATTGTTTATGGTAGCTACTATAAAGTTCTCTTACTATATTTCTTTCTTATAATTACATGGAATTACAAGATGATAATAAGAAAATTGAAGCATGTAAGACTGATAAGGTAGCTAATCTTAAGAACTTGCTATGGAAGAACCCTGGATTATGTATATTATCCAGAATTCTTTTATTTTCTAACCTCTTTGAAGTGGTGGTGCATGAAGTATTTATAGTAGCTGAGATAGATGATGGATTGTTGAGATTGTGCTGTAGAATAAGGAAAAAAGCACTTGGCTATTGGTCTGGTTGCTTGGGCTGATAGGAGACAATTGTAAAGGTACGAACAGATGTGTGGTTGAGAAATATACCAATTGTTCCTCTATACTAGATGCAGAATTGGAATTTAATGCACATTAAATGCTGACGGTTTTCTATAGAAGTGGAAATGTGCTTTATATCATTTCACTTTTGTGCTTGGTATAAATGGCTGTAGGGTTTATCGCTTACTTTTTGTACATGTATGGCAATGCTTGCTGAACTGGTTGGTCAGCTGTTGAAGGAATGAAGGAGGCCAAAAGTAGCTAAGGACCATGCCTAGGAAATGATGCCAAGTCGGATGTAAGATGATAGGGCAGGCTGCTTTGGACCGGGTGGGATGTAGCTGTACTAAAGCTGGGCCAAAGACGGTCACGATTGAGCTAGCCTCGTTAAGTATGCTAGTCGCTTTGGGCAATATTGGTTGGAATGGGTGGTGATTAAAGCGATGTTGAGTGGATGGGCTGACCTGGTCGGGCTAAGAGTGGGTTGGCATGAGGGAGCCAATTGTCTTCGAGTGGGCTAGAATGGACCAGAAAAGGCTATAAGCTTTATCTTCACTTGATGAATTAAATGTGAGTGCCACCTAGAGATAAGGAGACTGGTCTTCAGCTTGATGCCTTGCTTAGTTAATGGGCTTTTTCGAACCAACTTGAGTCTAGGCCCTCACGACGAGTCGGACCTAAGAATAGCGGGGCTGGCTTTGATCGGGCAAGTCGTGCCTTAATCGACATGCTAATTACTTGCAAGAAAATTGACTAATATTTTTCTCCCTAAACATGTACTCATATATGGGTATGGGCTTGTCCAATCCTGAAGACCTTGTTGATTGGCTACTCTTTCATGCATTTAATGCAACCACCATGTAGCACAATGTCATGGGTCGTGATAGTTCACTTTTTCAAATGTGATAAAGGATGCATGTGTTTCAACATAGGTGAAGCGATAGTTGCAATTATTAAAATCCAGTGGTCAAGATTAATGGGGATAGGTTTACAAATATTGTTCCCCTTCTTCTTCTCCAAGTATCCTTGAATGTTATTTTGAACTTGTAAAGGTTTCTTAGTACTGTTGTTATGAACTTTGATCTTAGCCTAGGACTACTGTTCGGAGCAGTGCTTTGAGATAGATCGTGTGCTATTTCTTAACCTGGGCACATAACCTTTGGTCATTTTTTAGATATTGATCGACCATTGATATTATTTGAATGGTTTAGTTAATGCTGGTGGACTTACTCCCTCTCTTTCTTAGGCAGGACCAATCCAGATCGCCTTGGACGCTTTAAAGCCTTGTTGGAAAGAGTGGTGACCGTGGTCTCTGCTATGATGTCACAGCTAAAATCGCTAGTAGCTTCTTTATGTCATTGACAAGTAGCTATTCGAGATATTTTGTGAAATTCAAAGTGGAAAGCTTTAAGGGTGATGGCGCATCCCGACCATCGTAGCCAAATATCGATCGGATGGTGTTAAGAGCTCGGGTTGATTTGTTTCTTTTAAACATTTGAAGTTGGATGTAACACCCTTAATTTTTATTCCACATTATTTAAAGTTGTAAATGTCAAATTTTCCATGTTAATTAATTTAGAGTGCCTTGGTAAATAAAATAAAGAGAACGGTTTAAAGGAATAAGGCTTAATAAACATAAAAATGGAAGGCTTGAAGAGGAAGAGCAAATATTATAATACACTCACACCTCTCCCTCATTCATTTCAAAAATAAAACCTAACCAAATAGGGCCAGCTACAATTAAGAAGAAAGGAAGTTCAATAGGCAAAGCTAAAGAAAGAAAACTAGAGAAATTCCAACATTTCAACAAGGATTAAGATGAATAATATTACCATCTCACTTTCAGTTGTGTTAGTTTCAGATTTAAGTTTGAATCCGAAATTTTGTTAAATGTTTATCATGCACGTTGAATAAATGATCGTGTATGTTGAATAAATGATCATGTGTATGATTGAATGGTTGTTATTTAGGAATTTTGGAAATTTTCATAATGGGTTTTGATTTAAAAAACTAAGACTTTGATCTTCAAATGTTTTAAAATTTGGTATGTTGTTCGCATATTATTCTGGGGATGGGTTTTGAGGAAAATATGATAATAATATAATTTTAAAGAAAATTAATTTTTGTGAAAACATTAGTAAATTACTCTATTTTGAATTTTTGAAAGAAATCTGGAAATTTGGCCAATGAAATTTTGACAAATTTAAGTTGTTTTATGCAAATTGGACTTGTTTTGTAATGACCCGGATTTTTAACTATTTTATATTATTAAATTGCATATGATTTTTGAATAAAATGGTTAGAAATAAAAAATTAATGATTTACTAATGTAATTTATTGGATATGAACATAGATAAAAATTATAAATAACAAAAGCCAATAAGATAAAAGATGACAACTTAT
Organism: Allium cepa; assembly: GCA_030765085.1. NCBI lineage: Eukaryota > Viridiplantae > Streptophyta > Magnoliopsida > Asparagales > Amaryllidaceae > Allium > Allium cepa. Next base: position 174,546,022 of record CM060941.1, on the reverse strand, counting down.
GTTAGAAAGTAAATTAAATGATACAAAAGTGTAAGTAATTGATAATAGAAATTGAAATAATCAATGTTAAGTTAATAAAGAATAGACTGTATATTCATTAAAAGTAAAAGCATAAGTTTACTTATATAAAATTTTATTTTGATAAGTACAAGTTTTAGAAATAAAACAACATTTATTCGATAGGAAATGAATAACTTTTGTCGTATACAGTAATTACATTGGTGTTGAATTACTGTAAATGGAAGCAGTTTTTTTTATTATTTGAACTCATTTTAAAAGAAAATTTTATAAGTTAAATAACTTGTATTTCAAAGATAGTGAGTTATTTGACAATTTAATTGTTATATTTATTATTGGAATTATTTAAATAATTGAATCCTAAATTTAATATGAATGAAAAAGATTTCGAAAGTTGATTTAAATTTATAAAGAAAAGAAGATTGTTAACTTTTAAATTTGAATTTAAAGTGAATAAATTTATTTTGGAAAATAGATTGTTTTAATTAACGTGTAAAAAATTTTCTTTTGGGCACTGTCTCAGATTTCGACGAAACCGGTTTCATCAGATCCGTAATAGTGAATTATTATAGGATTTCAAGTTTCATAGCGATCAGACTTGTCATTTGGTCGTACAGGCTTGAAACGCATAGAAATTAATTAAAGGATTTTATTTAATAAAATTTGATTTTGAAAAGCTATCTTCCGTATACGATGGAATTGGGTTCCGAGACTAGTTCCATTGTGTTCGTAATAGGGGCATAACATATTGGGCGCTAGGCGGCATGCTTTGTTTGGAGTTCAAAATTTTAACGTGTGAATAGTTCCAAGTTTATTTTTGATAAATAGCTGACAACCTTCTTCCATTTGCAAACTAATGCCCAAAAATGTTCTTAGACGCCATTACAAAATCCATCCAACGGCCAATGTTGATCATAGCCTTTATGGTCCGAATTAGCCTTTGACTTCAACTAGGAAAAGGTATAGCATGATCATACGAAGCTAATCTAAGGATGGATTGAGCTATCGTCGAAGACAGTTAGGCTATGGGCTAGAAATATGTCTGTTATCCTCCATAACCGTGCACTCAGTCGTGCGCTCGAAAAATCGACATGCTTTTGTGAACCACTCGAGTTAGAAATCACTTATGAGTCTAGCCGAAAGTCGGTTGAGAAATTTGTCCGCTATCCTTCATAACCGTGCACTCGGTCATGCGTTCGACAAATCGACATGCTTTTGGGAGCCGCTCGAGTTAGTTATCACCTGACGCTTGTCCCGGTCTGGCCTGATGTTTAGGCGAAGGGCGCATCGGGAACGGCGTGCAACTTCACGCCTGACGACGGTCTTGCTTTGAGTCGAGCATGTGGAAACTCTGGCGTGCTTCGAGGTTCGGCGGGCATCATTCATGGGTTCGGCAGGCAGCATTTATGGGTTCGGTCATAGTTCGTACGCGTGTATGCGTGCACGGCAAGGGGGCAGGCACAGGCGGTCACAATATGGTGGTGGCACATGATTTGAACAATGAGAAATAGAAATAATAAATAGAAAAACTATGTGTGCATGTGAAAACAGGAAAGGAGAGAGAGGGAGAAAGGGTAACCGTTTAAAACTTATTTCAATTTTTAGTTAATAATGTACTTAATTATCTCAAATGTTAAATAATCTGTAACTTTTTCATACGAGGTCGGATTCGAGCAAAACAAGTCAAGTTGGATTCATATTGAAGTCATCTATGACACGGAGTTGGATTTGAATTTGTTTGACTCTAAAAAAATTTAGTTTCAAATAAAGGTGAGTGATTAAACCCGGTTACGAATACTAAAATATTTTTGATCTTCTTTAAATTGAAATCATGAAGTGATTTATTTTATTGATTGTTGATTGGTACTTTAACTGACATGGAAATCGACATAGAAATTGATCTACTGGAAATTTTGATTTAACAGTTAAATTGAAATTAGAATTAAACTGCTAGTTAAACTCTCGATTATTCATAACCAATCAACAATTGTGTTATATTGACTGTTTGGATGTTGTTGTGATGGGTGCCTATTGGTTGATATGTTGGTTGACTGGGTGTTTATTTAGTTTATATGTCCTTGTTATCGCCCTGTATACTATTTGACAGCATATAAAATTGTTATTTGAATTATATTTGAATAAATTAAGAAATATGTTGAAATGATATATACCTATGGCATTTATTTTGGATTGAAATGATATATATCTATCCCTATAATTAAAATTAAAATAAATGATCACTTGGCCAATAATATACGGACACCAGATTGGTTAAATTAAATGGTTTTAATTCCTCGAATTTAAATCTATTTAAATGATTTTGTTTTAAAGAAATAAAAATCGAATTTTTAAAGATCGGATTATTTTCAAATTTGAGCTTTGAAATGTTGAAGGTGAAATTTTTGAAAGAAATTGTTTGAAACAATTAAATTTGAAATGTGAAGTTAAAATTGACATATAAATTGAATTATGGAAATTGAATTGTTTTAAAGGTATGAACTATTACTCGAACTTTAAATTTATTTAAGTAAAAGTGATATAAATGGATATTTCAAATTTGGGCTAGGAATTGAATTATTTTAAAGATTAGAACCTTAGTTGAACATTGAAGTTTAATTTGGTTTAAGTGATTTATATTGGTAAATTGAAATTGGACTTGAAATATATATAAACTGAAATGGTTAAATATAAGAATTGAATTGAAATTTGAACCATTGAATCAAATCGTTAAATCGGATTTGAAGTTAAAAATGAAATGTTTTGAAATTGAAGTTAATTCGAATTGAAATCAAAATTGAATTTGATCTGAACTGAAATCGAAATTGAATTGATTTAAATTAATTTGAGATCGAAGATGATTTGAATTGAAAGATTTGAAATTGAATCAGTTTGATTGAAATTTGGACCTGAGTTGAAATAATCAGTTTGATTGGAAGTGTGTTCCGAGGTGGGCGGTAGTAGCTGCTATGCGTTACCGCCACTCCAGATCCGTAATTGGTATATCTACCCTAGCATTGCCTCGAGTGCCGTGTTCACATGCCCTATCGTGCCTTTTAGGATTTGTTTTTGTACCATGACTATGGAGTGCCCTCTAGGTAAACCTCACGGGGGAGCATACATCACTGTATAGACTATGGGAATATATAAAATGTGTTAACATGGATATGGGTAATGCCTTACGCTATTTTAATACTTTTACTTTACTGTAGACATATTATAATAGCGTATTGTACTATATAGTAGATAATTTAATGGATCCTTAGGAGATGTAAATCCCGAGCATCTCTTAAGTTAATGCATCCACGTTAGACATTGGATAGGAAATATCAAACCCTATAAACATCTCCAAAGCCGTTACCCTCATATTTATTTACTGTTTATTTAACTTACGTAAGATCTTTTAGTTCTGACTCGGATGTTTTGTCTTTTCAATTCGCTCAGGTCAGCCTGAGCATTTCAGGGTTGAAGACCTTATTTCTGGAGGATGAAGATGAAGAATTGTACCATTATTATTTATTATATTTATTCCACTGCATCATGTTGTTCTGCTGCATTTATCATTTATTCCTATTCTATGTAACTCTGATCTATATTATTAAAGTATAATCAATATTATTTGTAAACATCTTCATAAACTATTTATTTAATTATTATATTTTGTTATTTCTTTCTCTTTTTTAACTACCCCATAACAATCTGCCATTTTTAATGGTTTGAGTCTAGCATGTGGTCTGCTTAAAACGACCAAAAAGGGCAGGTCGTTACAGTTGGTATCACAGCTTTGTTTAGCGATAACCTTAACATTGTGGGGTCTGACTCTTTAGAAATAGGGTAGTAATCCCCTAATATGAGTCGCTAAGTGTATATATATGAGAGAGCGTATTTGTTAGTGTTATAAAAGTTTTTTTATTGTGTGAATTTGTTCCGTTTTGTATTTATAAATTCTGGTTGGTGCATAGAACGCTATGACATCGATAGGGATTTCTAAACACTAAATAGGATGGACCGACACAATATTGTTTTGAAATATAGGTAAATGAGATAATTTTTTCTTATTATATTTTTTTTAGGTAAATAAAATTATTTTTGCCTATCATATATTTTGTATATAAAATAATAAATTTTATAAATGATATAGTGGTTGTTATATATTTGTTAGTTAGGTAGAGAAATTATAAATATTGACTTTAAAATAAGATTTACAAGTTAACTAAATATAAATTGAAAATTTAGAACTTTAGTTTCGGGATTTTTGAAATTTCTTTCAAACGATTTTTGGAATATAATATTAGTATTATTTGGAATTAATTTTAGATATAAATATTTCAATATGATTTGAAAGAAACGTTTAAAAGAATTTTGGAAGGAAATAAGTTATGTACTCCCTTCTCTACCACTGTAAAATAATTTTGATGATAAGTGCATACATCATCGACGTTCATTTTCGAGTTTTAAAGTAGGAAGGCTGCTGTAGTAGCTTTACTACACATCCTCTTTGATGAATAAAAACCTTATTTTTAAATTTCTAAATATGATTGATCTTTAAAAGATATATGTATGTGTATATATATATATGTATGTATATAATTTTCTAAGTGACTAAAATGGAACCCGGTTGTTTAGTTCTTAAGTTTCTATAAATTAGAAATTGAAATTATTGTAATGAATGAAACCTCGACTATTTTGATAGTTGGAAACTTCTAAAATGAAAATAGGAAATTTGATGTTAAAATGATAGTGAAATATATAAGAAATTGAAATTTTGAAACTTTAAATAAAAAGGAAATGAAAATAAGAAATGGTAACTATTGAACATTTTGTCAACTAAATAAATAAGAGAAATTGGGTAATATTTAATTGCATTTTTAAAAACATATATGTGTGTGTGTATAACTTACCACATGTAAAAAGTTGTAGTGTTAAATAGGATATGTAATATAATATTGTACAAGTGAAACTTGAAAAAATGAAAGTGTTCAATGGAATTACTTCTATAAATAAGAAAATGTTATAAATTGTTATAGACTGAAGTTAGTAATTTGAAATGCTACTAACTAAATGTAATAGAAGTGAATAATGTAAGAAAAATGATTATAAACTTAAGTTGACATTTTAAGTTATTTAAAATCAGATTGAATAGTAAAAGGCGAACACTGTAAGTAAATAGTTATAAACTTAAATTAATGTTAAAGCCATTTATAATTAAAATGAGCAGTATATAAATTGAATGATTATAACTTCAGAAACCATTGAAATGATTTTGAAATGGAGTTAGTATTCAATAATACTATATATGAAACAAATAAGTGTGAAAAAATAACCTACTATTGGTGAATTAAATTGTAAAGAGACTTACATAAGAATGAATAATCTAAATAATTTAAATAAAAATAACTTATTTAAGTAATGAATGTAAAGTAATAAAATGAAAGAAAATGACATTATATGAATAAAGGAGAAATGAACTTTTGTAAGTAATAATGAATGTAAATTAATGAAAATAAACATTTTATGAATGAGAAAAGAGAAGTAAATGTTGTGAAAAAAGAGGGAAATCAAACTAAAATTGTAAATGTGAAGTAAACTGAATTAAAATTCCTACAATACGTTGATAATTAATTCATTTATGATCCAAATAATTGATATGGATATAACTTATGTAAGAAAAGAATGTAAATTAATGAAATAAGCCTTACATGAATAAATGAAAAATTAAATTTTGAAAGTTATAAATGCGACTTAAAGAAAATCATTGTTTAAAAAAAAGAACTTCAAATGATATGAAAATGATAGATAGAGTAAACTTAAAAATGTGTTGAATTCTTTGTTTGTTGGACTTTGGATTGGTTGGGAAAGGGTACTTCTATTTTGTATAGAGATGTATGAATAATCTATAAAGTAATCTATGACTGTTGAGTGTATGGTTTACTTCATAGTTTATTTATCATTTTATATGATTAGAAGTTCTAAACCCGAACAAACCATTCGTTTTGGTTGCTATGGATGGATGATTGCTCTCTTTGTTGAAAATGATGTTTGTACTATTTGTTTGAAATTAACTATTGTTATGTTGGATTGATTTGTTTTGTTATTAGATGAAAACAACTTAAATATTTTCTCTTTAACTTAATTATTAACTTCTTTTGGATTATATAAGTGAAATACAGGTTTATGGAAGCAATAGCTACTGCTTTTGGTTTCATAAAATAAGCGTTATTTTCCAGACAATTAGGTACGTTCTCGGATTACGGTTTTCAAGCGATATTATATAGTTTTCCCATGGTTTGGGATATTTTATTTTGAAAAATATGATATATATTGTTATTATTGATATTACTATTTCTCCTGGACCTCTCCGTATAAAGGAGACTTTGCTGAAATTTTCCGTAAAATTTTTGGACTTATAAAATTTTGTGAAATGTTTTCAAACTTTTACTAGTTTGAATATAAAGGACTTAATTGTTTATGAATTGATATATTTTATCTAAATTATTTAATCATGTAAATTAATTGTTTATAAATTAAAATTTTGAAAAAATATATCGATTTCTTAACTTCTTCTTTTCCCTTTTTTTCCTTTTTGAGGATGGAAAGTTTTGAGTGAGGGAGAGTGCAACAACCCATAATTTTCGATATTTAAAAATTGTAAATTTAATAAGGTTTTGTGATTTAATGTTGGAAGAAATAAAAATAATCTATGGTTTAATAATGAAAATATAACTGGAATGCAATGTAATAGTATTAATTTAAGATAATGTATAATTGCTCTAAATGAAATTCCAAATTAATTGAAATGATTAAGAGTTATGATTGATAAACATTGTAAATAAATTATAGTAATGTGTGTATTAATTGATAATTGGACTTAAATAGTAATTGATAATTTAAATTTTGATTAATTAATTAAATAATGTGTAATAAATAGTAATTGGATAGGATTAGTATAGTGTAAGTTGTTATAGCAATTGTTTGTAAGTAATAAACTTGCAAATGTCATAAAAAGTAGAAATGGTGACAATTGTTATTTGTTAACAATTCATTTAAATTAATTATAATTAGTGCAAATAAATATTACATTAATGTGAGTTAAGACAATAACTGCCAATTTGTGAATGTATTAAAATGAATAGGAATGCTAATTATATTCAAAGGTGATAATTGGTTTAATAAAAGAATGAAACCTAAATAAATTAATTAATTGGGATTTCAAATTTTAATTAATGTGAAGAATCGACAAAATTCAATATAATTGAAATATAGTAATTAATACAAATAAAAGATGGAAATTGTAGCATATTAGTGAAATAAGATATAAACAAATGTTAACTATGTTATTAGAGTAATAATTGATCGAATATAAAAATTGAAATCAAATTAAATCAATTTATTAGAATTATAATTAACTGGATTAGTTGTAGTTGAAATTGAACTCTGTATTTTGAAAAATAATTAACACTGAAATTTTAGGTAAACTTGTTTTAAGTTATTATAAGTGTCCAAGTAATTAAAAATGATGAAATTTGTTAGTTTATAAATATTGAATTAAAAAGCGATTAATTAAATTAATATTAATTTATTTAATTAACGTGAAAAATAGCCATTTTGATCATTATCTCAGATTTGACGAAACTAGATTCATCGGATCCGTAATAGTAAGTTATTGCAAGGTTTCAAGTTCCGTAGCGATCGAACTTATCGTTTGACCGTACGGACTCGAAACACGTAGAAATTAATTTAATTGAATTCAATTTGAAATAAACTAACTTTAAGTCCAACTTCCTCATACGATTGAATTAAGACTTGAAACTTGTTCCATTGGGTTTAAAAATATTGGAAACGTCTATTATGATGTATAGGATGACCCATTTTCGTTTTGGGAATGAAACGAGCCTTTCGGGCCGTTTACCGTTCAACGTTCAAATCGATCCAGTCCATTCATTTCTGTTTCTGATCTGCCTATTTATAGCCTGTTATAAACCCTAGCTATTTCTTATTCCATTAGTCTATATCACAATTCTGTCTATTTCTCTCTTTCCAATTGCAGACAAACCAATTCCAAATTCAGTTGCAAATCAAAAATCAAACTCTTCCAAACCCTAACAGCATATCGATTTGAAGCTCTCGATGAGCGCAAGTCAAATGTGTAGTCTGTTTTCGATTTGGATTTCTGTGCGGCCAAAATTTGATGATTTAGTTTCGGTCGTTCGTTCGTGGCCGTTGTATTGTGCAGTGGATCTTCGATTTTACAACGATCAGGAGGCGCATGGTTGTAGTGTTCGAAGAGCAGTGATGATTGGTGGCCTTCGTTTGTCTCAAAGTGGCCAAATTTCGTAGGAATCGTGAATAACTTTGGTGGCGGCGGTGAGCTCCAGGCTCGATCGGAGGCTTGGTCGTCTTTGGCGGAGGTGCGGCTAGGGTAGCAGGTCGCGGTGGCGTAGCCTAATCATGGTGGTTGTGGTCGTGGGCGAGTGTATGGGCAGTGAAATGGAAGTTGACTGGCAGCTGCAAGAGTTCGATCACGACTTTCCTTCGGTGCTAGTGTTTCTGGAAGATGCAACGTGGCGAGGAATGGTTCATCCTTTTCTTTTTTTTATTTATTTTAATCTGACTTACAACTTCAATCTTCTAATGCGTATAACTTTTACATACGAGGTCCGATCCATACGCGGTTTATTCCACTGGGATCTTATCGAAATTTCGTTCATTTTGACGTGGGTTTGGACGAATTCTAAGACTGTTGAAATTTGGGCCTTTATTTGAATTTCAAATCGATTTAAAATCAAATGTGAGTGTTTTGACCCACTCACAACTACTAGATTATCTTATGTTAGTTAAATTAGATTTATGATGTGATTAAAAATTAATTGATTGACATTTGGTATGTTGAAATAGTCATTCTAGTTAAATTTGACTTTTATTGCATATAATCATAGTTTAATTTAATATTGAATTTAATTGTTAATTTAATACCCGTTAATGATAATCAGTTATTTATTGATGTTTATTGGATGATTTGGATGATGATTGTGATGAATGTTTGATTGTTGATATTGGATGACTGAATGTTGTATTTTATATTGTTATAACACTGCAAGTTCCCTATGGATTGAAATGATACATGCCCGAACGATCTATAGACTGGGGAAAATAATTATGGGTTGAAATGATAGACTCGGGCGATTTTATAAATTTCTGTTTAATTCGGGATTGCGGTTTGAAATGATACATAACCGTGAAATTTTAAATTGCGGATGAAATGATAAATAACCATAAAATTTCAAATTGCGGATGAAATGATAAATATCTGTATCACTTGACCCTAGGGTAGAAAATTATATACAGACACCGAATTGGTTAAATTAAATGATTTTTAGTTCTTTAAATTTAAATTTTTAGTTTAGTTAACTGGTATTTTGAAATAAAAAATGATTTATATAAACTGAATTATTTCGAAAGTCCAAGCATAAATGTTGAAATTAGAATTGACTTAATGAATTGTTCAATGGATTTAAATTTGTATTTCAAAGTTGAAGTGTCAAATATAATGAATTTATTGAAAACGAGTTATTGGAATGTTGGATATTACTTTGAAATCTAATTTAAACAATTTTAATTAATTTAAACTATTTTAATCGATTCAAACTATTTTAATTTAATTTAATCTATTATAACATATTTAATCCTATTTAATCTATTTCACCTATTTTAAACTAATTAAATTTATTTAATCCGTTTAAATCTATTTAATGTAATTTAAAACCTATTTAAGATAATTTAAATCCTAATCTATTTTATATCTGTTTAATGTAATTTAAAGCCTATTTAAGATAATTTTAATCTATTTAATTTATTTTAAATTTATTTAATGTTATTTAACCTATTTTAAATTTATTTAATCTATTTAAACCTATTTAAGATAATTTAAATCCATTTAATCTATTTTAAATCTATGTAAATCATTTTTATATCTAATTAAATCAAATTTACATCTACTTAAAACTATTTTTCTATATAAACTATTTTAAATCTATTTTAAACCATTTTTAAAACTATTAAAACTATTTATGACTACCTAAGCTATTTTCAAAAATTCCAAACTATGTAAAGCTACAGTATTTATATTCAAATCCTCGATGAGAATACAACCTAAGTTGGGATTTGGAATTGGCACCTTTTGTGAAATGATCTATTTGAGTAAATAAGATTTTGGAAGTGAATGTGATTTTGAAAGTGAATATGATTTGAAAATGATATGGTTTTGAGAATATGATATTTTGATATCAACTGTAAATTGACTTCTTGAAATGTAAAAGAACCATCCAGTGTGAAATAAGCGTTTGGTTGTTAAAGAGACCAGGATCGGATATTGTCATACTCTCTTCCAATACCGAAAACCACTTTAACAATTGTGTACGTGATGGAGATTCCAGAAATGAAGTAGGATGGTTTGATGAACGATTCTATATGAGGTATTTACGTAACCCTGACTCCCGTGAGTCAGCTTAGAGGTGACTAAAACAGGAGCCACGCCGGGCCAAGTGAGGTCATTCCTCCTATCGGGCACATTTCTTCGACACCATTCTATTACTTTGTGATTGATTTGATGGCCACCCCTTGATTTGATTTAGGAGTGTATTCCAAGGTGGGCGGTAGAGTTGCTATGCGTTACCACCAGTCCAGATCCATAATTGGTATATCTACTCTGGCATTGCCTCGAGTGCCATGTTCAAATGCCTTATCTCGCCTTCTACGAGTTTATTTTTTACCATACCCATGGATTACCCTCTGGGTAAACCTCACGGAGGAGCGTACGGTACTGTATAAACTATGAGAATATATAAAATTTGTTAAAGAGCATATGGATAATGCCTTAACACTATTTTAATTGTAATGACCTGAATTTTCGACATGTGTTAATTGGGTGATTAACTGATTTATTATTGAAATATTAATATTAATTAGTCAAACAAATAAATTTCTGATAATTAAAATACCTCAATATATAAATTGATTTGAAAACGATAATAAATATTGAACTATGAAAATTTTGGATATGATAAATTTTATGGAAAAATACATATATAATCGATATTTAAAAAGTATACATACATATACAACTAGATGATGCTTAAAATTATATATTGCATATAAATAATATATTATATATATGTATTGCCTATACGATGTAAGGTATATAAATAGATATGTGTATATAACCGTACATATAAGCAAAGGGAAAATATGTATGAATATAAATATAAATGTGCATGACGATAACAAATATAAATGCATATGGAAATATATATATATATATATATATATATATATATATATATATACACACACACCATCAATTAAATTAAAGATAAAATGTTCAAACATATATATATATATAGATAAACATGTAGAAAAGTATTATAATGTTCAAAATATAAATATATATATATAAGTACAGAGGTATGTATATATCTGAGGATTAGACATACATAAGTATAGAGATATATATGTATAAACATATGGAGATAAGCATTTAATGCACATTTCAGCTCAAGCATACAATACATCATTTCAAGCATTAAAAACCTTAAATCAAGGTCGACCAAAATCAAAGTCAGGCATAAAAATCAAATCTCTAATAAGAAATCACATCAGATTCCAAAAATCAAATCAAAAAGAAAAAAAAGGGTACTATATACAAGGAGAAGCTTTCGGCCTTTGTCCAACATATTCCTCTCTATAAATACACTATCTCTGTTTCTTCTTTTTAGCTTGCTCTGCACAAATCCACTCCCCATATGTATTCCACTGTTGGTTCACATACCATTCACATACAAAAAAAGAAAGAAAGAAAAAAAAAACAACAAAATGTTGTCGTTAAAAGGAGGGTAATAGTAAAAGCTTGGAGTAGGAAACATAGCATTAGTTCATCAATTCGCTTAAAACAGTAAGTAATCATCACACAACTACTCTCTAAATCCAAATGTTTTGTTTTGATTAATTCATGCCATATTTACTGTGATTGAATGAGTAATTATTGATTTGAATCTTTGTTTGATTAGGATTCTAAGTTAGTATTTGCATATGTTGCATGGATGACAGTAAACATAAGATAGTGCATGAAGTAGTGCAGTTCGGAACTTACATGGATACACTTGCATCTTATGAACTTAGCTTATATAAATAAAGGTGCTTGATTTTTAAAAGAAGATCAAGTGATAACAATCTGGAAGCAATAAAACAAAGCAAGCAGTTTTTTTAAAAGGAAAAATGTGAGTATACAGACTTTAACTATTTACTGGGGGATCCCCATTATATATAAAATGGATGTTTATAAAATCCTTGATCTGAAAATCAATCCACATAGGATTGATTTGTAAACTTGTATATGAGCTTGGACATAGATTGTTTCAACCGATCATAAAACCTGAACCTCTTCTCAAATTTAACCTATGTTCTTGTTTCCCTTCTCTTTTTTAAAAAACAGTTCTGAAACTTTTACTTTTAAAAAACCCATATCTTCATAAATATTTAATTTTAAGCTTCAGTTCCAAAACGAAGTTTGTTTGTTTCCAGGAGTAGAGCTTTTTAAAATTTATTTGACTCGAATCCATCACGTATAGAAAAAGGAAAGACTTCTGTATAGTATCCACTACAGTCAAAATTCAAGTATTCGATTTTTACGAGCGAATTATGTAGATGGGTTCATTTCTAAAAAGGGTGATTTTCAAGTTTGATTTGGATTTTATTTATTTATTATGGAGTGTGGAATTTTGAGTTGAACGGTTTTTGTAATGATATGATATTTTCAACTATTCGCATCCATACATGCCAGATTTGAATTGCTCAAAATACCAGATTGTTAATTTATATTTGGCAAAACTCGGCATATATAGTAAATAAATAAATCATAGAATCACAAACACAGAGTAATATACAATATGCAGTGAAACAAATGATAGTAGTTCATGAAGCTACTATATGCACATCAGAGTTAAATAAGATACAATAGAAGTTTCAAATACAGTAGTCACATACAAGATCAGAATACATCACTAGAATCAACTGAATATCTGAAAGCTGGATAGATAGCTGGATCTCTAAGCAAAGATCCAACTCCAAAGGTGAAGCTTAAAAGCTGTATCACTCAGTCTGACCTGAACGTAAAGCAAAACACAAAACACTAGAGTCAGGATTAATATTCTTATATCAATAAATCCAACTCAAGTGAAATAACAGCTGAAATACAAGTAACTCAAAGGATGTTTGGGATAACCATCCTCTAAGGATCCATTAAACTATCTACTATGTAGTAAGACACGCTATTATAATAATGTCTAAAGTAAAGTATAATATATTCAAAATTAGCGTTAAGGAGTTACCCAATATGCCCCTTAACACATTTTATATATTACCATAATCTATACAGTACCGTAATCTCCCCCGTACTTGAAGTCGTCAAAGGGCACTCCATAGGTATGGTAGAAAATCAAAATCGTATAAGGTGTGCTAGGGTAGGTGACATGGCACAACGAGGCAATGCCATGGTAAATATACCAATTGCACTTCTAGACTGGTGGTAAGGTGTAGCAGCTACTACCGCCCACCTCGAGCCACACTCCCAAAAACAAAGGTGCACCCAATCAATCACAAATTAATAGAATGGCATCAAAGAAGTGTGTCCGATAAGAGGAGCGACCTCATTAGCCCGTCGATTGCTCCTGTTTTAGCCACCTTATGCCAACTCACGGGAGTCGGGTCCACGTATGTACCTCAAAGGACATCGCCACCATCCTACTTCATTCTGGAATCTCCACCGCATATACGGTTGTTAAAATGGTTTTCGAAGTTGGCAAGAGTATGACAACTTCCGATTCCGGTCTCTTTAACAACCAAACATTATTATAATACTGCGGTCATTTCAAAATAGTTTATACTTTAAAACCTTAATATCATTGTCATTTCAAAACAATATCAATACGATATCATTTCCATTTCAAAACCAAATAGGATATCATTTCCATTTCAAATATATCCATTTCTCCCAAAATCATATTACTTCAAAGTTATTGCACTTCCAAACCAAAACACTTTGGAAATCATAACTTTTCAAAACATAATACTTTGAAATTCATAACTTTGAAACATAACTTTCATCACTTAAACAGTTTAGATATTCAAATAGTACATATATATATACATATAATAAAATAAAATAATTTCCTCAAATTTCACCACTCAAAACCCAAATCAACTTGAATTCAAAAGTTCAAGTTTAAAACCCAATCCTTAATTTCAATCCAATATAGTTTCTCAACAAACAATTTCAAATTATATCAATTTCGAATACAGATTTTTAACCACAAAATAAACCGTTTCAATTTCAATATTTCAAACCTTTAAATATTCAAACATTTCAAAACTAAATTTGCTAACTCATATATATATATATATATATATATATATATATATATATCAAATTCACTTACTACTATTTAGTTTCGAAATATTTATGTAATAATTCCAATGTCCTTTAAATAAAACACCAAATTACAAATAGTTAAATATTTCCATTAATTTATTTAAACTTGAAATATTCATTTAAATCATCTTGATCAAAGTCAAGTTATAAAACCTTATCCTTTAAAATCTTAAATTCAATAAGTTCCAAATCGATTTTTAATTAAATATAATTCTTAATTTAAAACAATTTCAAATCAATTTCAAATCCCTCCTCTTAACCTTAATTTATTAAAATCGTTATAAACTCTATATTAAAATATAATTTAAATAAATACTTGACCATATTATATTTAAAAAAAATTCAAACTTCATTATTAAACTTAATTTATATTAAACAAATTTATACGTAGCTTAAATTTAAGAATTTAACTATTTACAGAATAATATTTATATATATCAAAAATTAATATTTATTAAACCATATATTTATTTCCAAAACCATAGAAATCAGTTTCCAAAATATTTATATATTTATATATATATAGACCAACGATGCCTGTATATAATTTTCTATGGTCAAGTGATATGGTTATTCATCTTTTCAATCCGTAATTTAAATATAAATACGGGTCTATATCATTTCAACCCGCAATCCCAAATTCAATTCAATGAAAATCGCTTGGGTCTACCATTTCAACCCATAACGATTTTCTTATATTCTAAAGTCTGTTCAGGTATGTATCATTTCAACCCATAGTGAATTCTATACTAACAGGGAACTTGCAGAGTGATAATAGATACGATAATAACATAACAGGCATATATCATCAATATAAATAACTGATAATGGTGTTAGATGCCACAAGTGGATAGATACAGATAATAACATATTTATAGCAATGTAAACAACAAACAGCAGCATATGTCAATTGTCATTTCAATTGAAATCAAATTTAATAAATATAAGAAAGTGAATCGTGAGTGGTTGCTCACCTTTCGAGGCTAGAAAATTTTGACAATAGAACAAGCTACGAATTCCAAAGAAAAATGAGATGGGCATGAATTTTGATGAAGAAAGCAAGCACGACGAACAAAAGTTGATAAATAGGGATCGATGAGAACCAAAATATTTCACATATATTTAATTGTTTTTCGAAATCAACATTCAACTTAAACACAAATCAAAATAAAAACTATATTTATGCATATATTTTAAACAGGTATATAAATAAATCTTTATATATCCTAAGATCACTTTATTAAATTAAACATATATTTAAACATATACATAAATAACAAAACAAAACTCGCATGCACATATAGATATATATAGCAACGCTCAAGACACACCTATATAGCTTAGCATGTAAAGCTACTATAACATTTATACTTTACACTAATATATATGCATAAGAACAACAAATTATACCCAACTTAAAATTTAATATAAAAAAATATCCTATAACTTATATATACAAAACAAATCATATGCGAAATTTACTGATATATAATATACTGTATACTATATATATATAAGATTTATATAGACAAGTGTAACATCCTTAAAATATAAATGTACCCATATAGCTCATGTGAACAAATACATGTATACCAAAATATTATAAAATATATATCTATTTAAAATAAAACTGGTTCTATATCCTTATATATAATATATAAAACACTTAAATCTAATGTATATGTAACTAAGATATAAACAGAACTTGATATTCTCATCTCTGCCAGGCACTTAAATCATATGTTCCTATATAACAGAATAATGTAAACTACTACATAACTTAAACAAAATGTGTAACATATATAAACTTATAACGTATACGTCAAAAAATATAATATTAACAAATTACAAGATTTATATAATATAAAATATTACATAATTCACTCCTGCTAGCATACGTACTGACACACGTATAAATATAAACCTGGATACTCAATATATTTATAAAACATAGATTTGTACAAAACATAAATGTACTGTAACTTATATTTAACTAACGCCTAGTTTTTCCATATATAATATATACATCATATATACAATTAAAGCTTGTACATAACATAGCTAATAGATTATATCAACTTGGATGAGCATCACATATCATTCTTATAACTACAATATATATATATATATATATATATATATGTATGTATGTATATGTATGTAACGACCCAGAATTTTTAGTAATTAAAAAATTGAATATTTATTAATAAGTGAATTTATAAGTCAAATAAATTTTTATTTGAATTATTGGATTTAATTGAATAATTAAATCGATAATTTAATATGTTAAATTATGGAAATAATTGAAAATTGGGTTAAATATGATTGTAAATGATTTGTAAAATTTTATTTTATCATATTGAAGTTAGAACGATATTTTAGAACTTTTAAAATCGAATTAAAGGTTAATTTGTGAAAATTGAATATTTTAATATTAAAATCGACTAGTGAAAATAGTCAATTTTTGAACAGTCTCAGAATTGAACGAAACCAGTTCCATTGGATCCGTAATAGTTAGTTATTACTGGATTTCAATTTTCGTAGCAATCGGAGTTATCGTTTGATCGTGACAGCTCGAAACGCATCGAATTATTTTTAATATTAATTTGGCGAGTTAAAATAGCCATTTTTCAAAAAGTCTTGGATTTCGACGAAACTAGTTTCATCGGATCCGTAATGTGATATTATTGTAAGGTTTCAAATTTCGTGTCAATCGGATTTACCGTTTGTCCGGTACAAATTAAAACGCCTAGAAAATCGCTTAAATCGGTTTAATTCAAATTGAACGTTTATTGCCATAACTCGCACAGATGTCCGAATTAGCTTCTGAAACCTGTTCCATTGTGGCTGGAACGCGGGATAAACCCTAGGAACGTCAGTTTCGACGCGTAAATCGGAGTTTGGAAAACCCGGATGAATAGTGTTCGATATTTCCTATAAATAGACCCACATTTCACAATTTTAAGAAAAAAAAAATCTAACCCTAATCTATACGTAGCCGCTGCCTCCATTAGGCATGAATGGCCAGAAATTCATATCATTCTTCCTCAATTTTCATTCAATCCGTCAACAATTAGAGGAAGTTGTTAACTACAATATTGTAAAGGGGAGTAAGATCTTGTGATCCAACAGTTGTGATTGGAAACGGAGCTGTAGATCGATGGAAATTTGGGCTTAAGGGTTGATTGTTGCGCACGGTTTTTCGTGAAGAGGGTAGGGCCGAGCTTCACATGCTCACAGCCGAATATAGAGGGGGTGAAGAGCTTCGAGATGGCGGTGGTATGATGGAATATCGATGCTTGTGGGCGGAGTAAAGTTAAAACCTAATTTAGTGATGTTAGGTTTGGAAGTTACGGCCTTGTTCTGTAGCGTGAACGAAGGGAGAAGAAGCAACAGTGGGCGGCCACGATTTGGCATGATGAAATCAACGGCTAATATGAAGCTAGGTTTAAAATAGTTAATTTATATTGTAATTTATGTTATATAAAATTCGTGTAAGTTTAAAAAATGCATAACTTTTTCATACGAGGTCGAAAACGCGCGAAACCAGTTGCGTTGGAATCGTATGGACGAGCACTACGCGATGAAATTGGATCGGAGTCGTTTGAAGTTAGTGAGAATTTTGGGTAAAATTAAACGTCCGTTTAATTTTATTCGAAATAAATCGCTAAAACGAAATTGAAATCAAGGTGAGAACTTCTCACTCAATCGAATCAGTTTCGATTTTATTTTAAATAGTTAGATTTAAAATATTTGAATGCATGTTTGAATGATGATTGTTATCTATTGATTGTTAAAATAGACATTATGCGCCGTTAGTAAGCGGATGTTATTTATTAAAAACATATACCGCGAATATTTCATAAACAGTGAAATTGGTATTATATATAATAGCAATATATATATATTGGCATATGTATATATTGGAGTTGTTGATTCCCCGCAATTTTTTAGCGGATGAGACCCTATTGCACCGTCTATTAAGCGGATAATATTTTAAATCCCATATACTGCGATAATTTCGTACTGGAGCGAAATTGGTATTGTGCTAATGTTTTTGGATGCAGGAAAACAGGTTGGAGGGATCCAACTGGATTCCTCAACAGTATTTATTTGATTTCAGATATTTTGATATTTGATGGATTTTCATATCGATATATAATATCGTTGTAGTCGTGATTGACTATTTGGTGTGTAGCATCATCGGACCAAATTTTGGAACTTTAAAATGATTTTTAAAGTGATTTTTGAAAATATACTATATGTTTGGAATCGATCCATTATAAATAAATAACGATATAATTTTTAATGTTATAAAAATTATGATTTTTGAGAAATATAGTTAAAAGTTGATTTTTGAAATTATGGGGTTAATAATTCTATAAAATGGTTTAATTTGGGAAATTTGAATTTATTGTGAAAAGTTTAAATATAGGATTTATAAAATTTAATTATTTTATAAATCAAGAGAACGGTGAAATTATAAAGGAGTTTAAAGACGTTTTAAAGAATAATATAAATTGATTTATATTAAGAGATTTATAAATGGATATTTACAAATTGAAATATTGACATTATAAAACGAGTTTTTATAAGTGTTTGAATGAAGTGAAAATGAATTTCGTAAATGAATGAAATTTATAAATTTATTAAAAGAATAGATTTGGTTAAATAAATGAATCTGATAAGTTATAAGATTTATAATTATGAAGTTTAAAAGAACGATTTTGTAAAATAATCGTTTTATAAGCATTTAACTTATAATATGGACTTTTAGTTCATAATTGAGATATAAATCGAATAGGTTAATAAAGGAATTTATAAAAGGAAGTTGTTATAAAATAAATAGAAATGGAGTTTATAAACGTTGTTTTATAAATTCGCAAACGAATTATTTTGATAAGAAAATTGTTATAACTTATTTATGGAGTTATATTCACGTTTTTGACTGTGAATAATCCTTTAAAATAAAATGAATAGAAAGGATGAAATGTGTTAACGTAGTATATTCACGTTTTTGAATAGTGAATAATATGTTAAAGAAAATGTTTAGAATGTGATATTTTAAATTGAATTAAAAACGATCTAACGATGTTTTAAAATGTGTTGAGATTCGAAACCATGGATTTCAACATTTATTGTTGAAATAGACGTTTTCGAGAAATAAAAGGAAATGGTGGACTATAACACTGTTGTTATAGTAAATGATTTCCGAAAGGAAATGTTTTGTATAGTATTGGGATTTATATATCTATCTTAAATTCGAATCCCTATACTAGTGATTTTGGGTTGTCGTAACGATGTTTTACGCAACATTCGTTTTGGCCCAAATAAATATGTTTAAGAGAATGATTTCCTTAAAGAATGAAATATATACTTAATCTCGATTTAAGTATATTGAATATTTTCTAAGTGTTGAAAATAAATAAAATTCGTGAATTACTCATTTAATAAGTATGGAAATGTTTTTCCAATATAAAATGAATATTTTGAGAATTTATCTTTTTGAAGATAAATTGAAATGAATAATTGAAATCGTATATCAGTAGATATTGTGAAATATGAATTCACTATGGAATTTATAAAGGAAGTGGAATTTGTTTAAAAATAAATATTGATTTATTTTTGAAGTGTGAAATTATATATCTTGTAAAGATATTTTGGAAAATAAATAATTGGAAAATTACTTGGAATCTGGTGATGTGTGCATATCCATTGATAGTTCAATAACCGACTATCAATATTTCCCTTTGAATGGGTAATTGATGTGATTTGTTTGAATTTGAATGCCACACTTATTTTTGAATAAGCGCTCACTATTCGGGTTAACCGGGAAAGGACCATGGGGTCGTATAACCCATTCCGAATATGTGATACGTCGTTGTGAATTGCATTGAAGATCGGTGTTGAAGACCCGGTATTTGCGAGAGCGATAGGATGACCTGTCGATTGACTCTGCACCGAGTAGCTACGGTATTGAGTTCTCCATATGTGATGGGAAATCCGATCAGGATTGTGAATATCCGGATTGCAAGGACTTCTTTGTAAGTGCCTTCGGTTCTGTTCGAGCCCGGAACAGACTTGTATGGATTGTATGTCCGACATTACAAATTGAGATATAAAGCCGATTTCTTTCAAATATATTTCTGTTGGTGGCGGAGAATTTATTCTTTTAGCTTAACACCCTTCTCTGAGACGTACGAGCTCAGAGGTTATGTAGTTGAATGTTATCAGCGATATATTCCCAATTTGGTAATGTGACATGCTGAGTGTTGCTGTAAATGATCATTGTGTTGATTATTTGTGATAGGATCGTTTATTTGATCGTCTATCTTAGTGATCATTTCTATGATCATTTGTTGACCCAAAGCATGGCTTATGTATAAAGTATGTTTTTGTGGACGTGACTTCGTCGAGCCTCACACCCCGTGAATGGTCAAAACAGGAAAGATGCGGCAAGGTTATAAGGGGTAGCGCCCTTTAGGATATGTGCATTTCCTTCTGGAAAAGGGTGGTATCATGGTATGGAGCCTAGATACTTACTCATGTTGAAAACACTTTGTTATGATTGTGTGAATTGATTACGAGCGCTCGGTTGAAAAGGTCCCAAAGGACCGGGGGATGGCATATTCGGTCAGTTGTTACTCAGTTAGGGGTAACCCGGCCTTGTGTTGGTAGAGATCCGGTTTGGTTCTCGGGGATGTCCATCCAGAGGCATTCTCATGTGGCAATGGGAAGTTCCTTGGCCTGATCATTCGTTGGAAATCCAAAGAAACAATACGTGACTTGTACGGTATTAGTTGTAGAACCTATCATTCACTTATGGTGGCGCCCCACTGTTTGGATGGTAGCTATAGTAGGCATAGTTCGAAATGTCAATGTTGGCTAAGATTTATATTTGTAACATCCCGCCTTTTCGCACACTTTAAACCGACACACGTGCCAATTCAAAACATAACGGAAGGACGGATTGTTATGGGGTAAATAAGAAAAACAGAGAAGAAATAAAAACAAAATAAAATCTCACAACGGAAGGATAAAATATAATAATAAATATACAGTTCAAAACAGTTTACCAACACTTGATTTGCTTTATACAATAAATATCAGAGTTACACCTACCAATACAATCAATGCAGCGGAACAGTATGAGTGTGGTGCAATACTATAGATAATAATAATACGACTCCTTCGTCTTCGTCCTTCAAAGCTAAAGTCTTCGATCCTGGAACGCTCGGACTGACCCGAGCGAATTTGAAAAGACAAAAACGCTCGAGTCATAACTAAAAGATCTTATGTGAGTTAAATTAACAGAAATAAATATGAGTACAGTAACTCAAGAGATGCTCGGGATTTACATCTCCTAAGGATCCGTTAAACTATTTACTATGTAGTATATTGCGCTATTATAATAGTGTCTATTTATAAAATAAACTTAATTTTTAATAGCGTTAAGGGGTTACCCATATAGCCCTTAACACGTAATAGTCCCAGTAGTCCATCCAATATCATAGTCCCTCCTGATCGGGAAGCCACCAGAGGATACCACACGGGCTACGGGAGAAATCCAAACTCGTACAAGGCTCGGTATGGTAGGTGACACGGCACAACTAGGCAATGCCAGGGTAGATATACCAATTGCGTACCCAGGCTGGTGGAAACGCGTAGCCGCAGTTACCGCCCACCTCGAACAAACTCCCCAAAATCAAAATAAAAGTGGCCACTGAATCAATCCAAAGTCATAGTATAATATCAAAGAGGAGTGTCCGATCAGAGGTATGACCTCATTGGCCTGGGAATAGCTCCTGTTTTAGCCACCTTATGCCAACTCACGGGAGTCGGGTCCACGTATTTACCTTACAGGAAACGTCGCCACCACCTACTTCATTCTGGAATCTCCACCGCGTGCACGGTTAGTCAAAGTGGTTTCGGTATCGACAGAGAGTATGTCAGATATCCGATCCCGGTCTCTTTGCCAACCCATCGTTATTATAACACCGCGGTCATTTAAAAATAGGTTATACTTTAAAAATCAGAATAAACATTCCATTTCATAACCATGAATACGATATCATTTCAAAACCCAAAACCATATTTTATCACTTATCCCAAATATAATTCTTTTCCAAAATCAAAATGCTTTAACTTCATAACGTCTGAAAATCAAATATTTTCAAAGCATAGTATTTTGAAAATCATAATTTAAAACCATAACTTCTAAAACTTGAATGGTTTGGACATTCAACGGTATATGAATTAAATGGTTTAACTTAAATGTTACTTTGTAAAGAAAATAGTTCTCATGGCTTTACAAATACATTTCTTTATTAAAGTCTAAACCAAAATTTATATTATCTTTCTCACGTTCCAAAACCACTTCAATTTATTTATATATACGTATATCCATTTTGAGTATCAATATTTCAAACTAAAGTTGGATTTTATTCTTTCAACAAATCAATTGTTCTATTAATTAGTCTTGAATATTCATATAAAATCCATAAATAATAAGACTTCAATTTCTAGTAATAAAATATATATATTTTTCCCAATTCAAATTATACTAGAATATTCATTTTAATTTATTTTGGGAAAAATCCAATTATAAATATCATATCTTAAAATTTCCAAACTTAACATTTAAACATATGATATAAATTATTAAACTCCATTTTCTTAATTTTCTTCCATTTTTATTAAAGATTTTTATACACCGTTTAATGTCAAAATTTTCAACTTCATATGTATATATATATGGAAGAAAAATATTTATACAATATAAAATTTAAGATTATTATAAACCGTATTCCATCCAAACCATAGAAATCACATTAAAATAGTTATATATAGACCGCGGTGCCTGTATATAATTTTCTATCCTATGGTCAAGTGATACGGATATTTATCATTTCAATCCGCAATTTAAAAGATATAAAACTTTGCGGTTATATATCATTTCAAACCACAATCCCGAATGAAATGAAATATGCATGATAATTTGCAATTTAATGATATACAATAAACATCCATTCATCAACATCATCCATCATCCAAATCGCAATCATCAATCAATATCAATCAATAACAATATTATTTTTGGTACTACATAACAGGTAATACTGGCAATTTTATTCAAATTAAATTTAACAGCTATTAATCTACAGTCTATATTCAGAAATAAATTATATAACTGTTAACTAGCAGTTCACATACAAACAAATAAATTTTAACTGTAAATTTATACGCAATAAATTAATTAAATTAACAGTTAAATTAAATAAATGCAATTCAACAGATATGAATAAAATAACCATGCCAAATACTCATAAATAAATTTCTATTCATTTCTAAAATTAATTTAAACAAACATAAAAGCTTCTAGTAGTTGTGAGTGGGTTAAAACACTCACCTTTTGAATTTAAATCGAATTTAAATTCGATTTAAACCCAAAAATTTGACGGTCTCCAAATTTTTCCAAACCAGCGTCATCAAATCCGGAATTAAATTACGATCCTAACAAAAGAAATTTCGTGTGAATCCGACTTCGTATGAGAAAGTTATGGCGAAAAATGATGATTGAATTCAAAATTGAAAATAAATAAAACGACACACAAACCATATAGATGCGATCCCCATCGTCCACTCTACAAAACCCAGAAAAGGTTTGACGATCCGACGAAGTTTGCGACGACGATAATGAATGGTCACGGACTGTTTGAATTAATTCTGATCAAACGAATGTTCAAAACAGAAAACGAATTGCACCAGTAGATTACGTGCCTCGAGACATTAACATATATTTTTTTTGTGGAATTTTTCTGAAGTGTTTGCATTTTCATGGAAATTTGGATTGAAGTAGATCTAGGTTTTGCAACCATTTGAGGAGGAGAAGGAGATGAAGAAATGAATATACAGCAAATGACAATAGGATGGAGCTAGGGTTTATAACTGTATATATATATTAAATTTCCAAAATTTAATTAAATTTGCTTTCCATTATTTATTGTCAATTAGATTGATTTATCATTGGATTCATATTTCAATATGTAAATATCCCCAATTTCATCTGCACTTATATTTACATAGTTTCTAAATATTAAATTTCAAATATTACTTCATTTAACGTTACGTATTTATTATTTATTACTTGCTGCAGTTGATTATCAATTATACTTAATATACTAAATAGATGGTAAATTTTGAATACTTGTTATCATTAACGTTTTATTTCCACTTACAAAATAAATGAAATTATTACATAAACTCCCTTAATTAAGTCAACCATTATCTTATATAACTTAACTGGTAATATATATACCCAATTGCCCTAATTGGTTTATAGTTATCAGCTAAATACATACTAACTTGTAAATAAATTCGTTTAATTGCAAATGGATCTGATCAAATTTAATAGATTTAATAGATGGGTAAGCAAATAATAAATTTTCCCTTTTGTCAAATTCAAACCCATTCCTACTTAATTATCAATTACAATTTATTACGAAACATTGATTTTATGCAGTTACCTTTTATTTGCGTAGTATTACATCAATTCCTATAACCTTGGATTCATTCCCAATTCACCAAATTCAATTAATTACATTTTACAAATGTGTTTCCAATATATAGGTATTGCCCAAGTTAAATTTATTAGCTAACTCATATTAATAAACAAATGACTTATATGAATGATTAAAATTTTCAATTATCTCACTTTACTCCTAAACTTCTGTTATTTAATAATTATTGCTTAGAACCTGATTTTAATCTTCCCATTATCTATTTAATTCCTTCTAGAATCATAGCTAATATTTGTCATCCCTTCATTACCCAAATGTTCTTATCCCATCAAATTTTAAGTTATCGAAATATTAAATGTCAATTTCTTTAATTGCACTAAATTTATCTATTAAAGGTTGCACTTAACCCAAATACATAAAACTTGCCCAATTTCTCCTTAAATCAATAACCTTCATATACAAATATGTTTATCATAAATTTTATCTACTCTTCCTTTTTAGGTAATGTCCTATATATTAGATTTCCATGTAATTTGCAATAAATCATACTCGTAGTTATATCACATTAAATGAATAAATAAGTGTTGACTCTATTCTTTTGATTCAACATTGGTTTACGTTATATTTCATAAATATTTCTACATACATCAGGATTTTTTAAAAATGGCTGCAACGTGAAATCTCGTCTACTTCCCATTTTATATTTAAGGCTTCTAAAACCGATTCATATCATTTCTCTAGTCCAAATTTTATTAATATAACCTTAAATTTAATTTATTCCTATCGATGTAATGGTTAAACACAAATTTCACTTATTTGCAATAAATCCACAAATTGGATTTCAAATTTTCAAATAAATAAATAAATTTTAGTTTATCACTTCTTAAATACCCAAACGTCAATGCCTTAATTTAAACTGCATTTATTACATATTATAAAACTCCTCGATCTTAAGTGACAAATCAAAACTACCCTAACTACACAAATCATCGTATTATAAAGATATTTACACTATCCTCCATTTATTACCTTAATTTATTTAAGGTAACCTTAAATTAATATCTATTGCAATGATTTCAAATTATTATGCCCCCACTCCTTTTTAATTTCAATAACGCCAAATTTAACCGTTATATTCTCTTTATTTATGTGATAAATGCAATTATTGAATCTAATACTCCATTTAATTAATAGATCCTGCTTCCTAGAATCTATATCAACAATAGGTCAAATATATACATAGAATTAGCCTTAACTTCACCTAAAAGAATTAGCTATTTCAACTACCGCACCAAACTACGCTACTGCACTAATTAATCAAATAAATTAATTGAACTTAAATCAGCATAAAGGTTATAAAATTATAAATGTAATCTTAATAAATTCATTTATTGATTTAGACTCTTTCTATACAGTAATTAACCTATTTGTGGGTATAAATAACTTTGGAATTATATTACATCTCATTAGTGCGCGTTTTATTTCCTATAACTTCTCCTTATTTAACTATACCCATTAACAACCAAAAAAATTTAAATTAACTTTATTTCAATCTATTTCCCTTCTTAACTAAATAAAATAAATGGTTAACTTAAACACTTGTTATCCTTTGATATATTCAAATTCACTTCCAACATTTATTAACAAAATGTTGCCATAGGTTTAGATTTACATAAATAAATTATATGAATAGGTAGAAAAATTGGTAATCCGCAAATGCCCAATATACACGCATTAATTACTACCTATTGTTAGAATCCATTTATTAATTTACTTGTTAATAACGGTCTTTTTATTTCTATTTACTACCAAACTCTCTATTTTATTATAGTTCCAATATATTAATACTTAGGCACATCAAGTGCTAGCCCTTTTGTTATTTATATTAAATTGGGTATGCACAAATAAGTTGTTAATTAACTATTTCTACAAAATTATATTCATACATTCAGTTCCATATCTTATTGCATTGATTTATTCCAACGGACACTTTTATTTAGTCACTATTTATTATTACAACCAAATGGACAATCTCCACTATTTATTTTATATTAAATAATTCCATTCTAGTAAATATTTTTATTAATATTCACTGATTCACATTTATATTGGTTTCTTATATTTAACTTATAACAAGGTGTGCAAATTTACATAGTTCAAATCTATTTCCATGTAACTATTAAATTGTTACATTAAATTCCAATTACTATAACAAATTACTACATTTTCTCAAATAAAATCTTAAGACCTTTATTTTATTCTAAATTAGATTAGAAACATATTAATTTAATTCATTTAACATTATCAAATTCAACGAGTCGTTACAATCTCCCCCACTCAAAACTTTTCGTCCCCGAAAAGGAAAAAGAAGGGAGAAGGAAGAATAAAACAGTACATCTTATTTCAAATATTATTTATTTTAAAGTGAACTATTCAAGTGGATTCAATCATTAATCAACCAAACAATTCAACAACCATCAACCTTACAAACAACATACATACACAAACAAAGCAACCATTTAATCCATCAAACAAATAGTTGTTTGGGTTCAAACTTGAAATTTGTATGAAATGAAATTAACTATCAAGTGCATCCTTTACTCAACAGTCTTAGATGGGACAAAGATAGATACTTATTCATTTAACCACTTCAAATTTCTTACCCAACAACATAAATCAAACAACACAATTCAAACCAACACCCAAATTTATTTATTATACATTTATCTCATGCTTCAATGGTTTGATTTTCTTTCTTTCATTTATGGAGTGATCCCTTTACTTCTTACAATTTTCATTTTCATTTATTACAAAATTATCATATTTGTGTTCCAATTTATTGACTAAAGTTTATATCACCCATTTGTTCTACTTACCTTTCTTATATAGTAAAATTTCCGATTTAGCTTAAGTTTTAACAGCAATTAATTGAATACTTTAATTACCTCAAGCTTCACTTGTAAGATTTCCCTTTCGTTTTCTTAATAACATTGCAACTTTTATTATATGGTAAGTTATGTATGTTTTAAGAATGTAAGTGAAAATTTACAAGTTTCTTCTCCATTCCTTTAATTAATATATGTTTGTTTTATAAATTACAATTTCGACTTACCTTTAATCTCATTCATTTATTTAATGTTGAAGTTTCCATTATATTTAATTACAGTAACCCTCTACTTACACTTAATTTATTAACCTTATAACTTGCATTCCTATAAGTGAAAGATTTTACTCATTCATTAACTATGGATTGCAGTCATTTATATTTTTCCTACTTTCCATTATATTAGAATAGGGGAAATTAAGGCGTACTTAAGTTAATAACCCTACAATCAACTTTATAAATTAAGGAATTTCATTTTTACTTTCTTAAGGTTAAAATCACCTATTAATAATACAACCTTTAATTTTAGTAAAATTCCAATCATCACTTAAGTTAATACCATTAAATTCTTATTTATAACAGTAATTTATTGAATACTTCATTTTTCCAAAATTCTACTTGCATAATATTCTATTCCACTCTTAATTTACATTTCAACTTTTTATACTTGGTAAGTTATTTATGTTAAAGAAAAAGCAAAAGAACTTATATAAGTTTAATCTCAACCCTTTTAATTCATTGATTACTTAACCTTTATTTCACTAACCTAAATTTTTACACTAATTAATGGAAATTCAAGAATTAATACCGGGTCAAATTCCAAAATTTCTTTAAAATAATAGATAATTAATTTCTTACAACTTTTATATCTCTAGTTACCTTTAAACAATTAAAATTTTAAATAATTTCAAAACAAATCTGCAGTAGAATTTACTACAGTGGCCTTTCCCTTCGAAACTCGAAAATAGAAGTCGATGATGCGGCCGCCATCACCGAAATTATTTTCTAGCGACAGAGAGGAAAGTACAAAATTTATATTCTCCAAAATCTTCTTTAAAATAATTTTTCCGAACTATACTAAATATTTATATAAGAAAATACTTATAAACCAAATCCCTATATCCCATAAATCCATTGAAAACAGATTTTCAAAATCCCGGACATAAGTTCTAAAATCTCCAATTTGATTTATTATAATTCCAACTTAGCTTCAATTGTTATAAATATTTTTTATTTCCTAACACCCAATCTATAGCAACCAAATATATATATATATATATATATATATATCTTTATAAAAATATTTTTTATATATAGAAAATATAATAGGCAAAATTATTTCATTCACCTATATTAAAAACAAATATTATGTCGGTCTGTCCTATTAAGTGTTTAGAAATCCCTATTGATGTCATAGCGTCCCATGCACCAACCAGAATTTATAAATACAAAACGGAACAGATTAACACAATATCAAAATCTTTTTATAACACTAACAAGTACGCTCTCTCATATATATACGCTCAGTGACTCCCATAGGGTATTACTACCCTATTAACAAAGAGTCAAACCCCACAAAGCCAAAGTTTATCGCTAAACCAAAGCTTTGATACCAACTGTAACATCCCGCCTTTTCGCACACTTTAAACCGACACACGTGCCAATTCAAAACATAACGGAAGGACGGATTGTTATGGGGTAATAAGAAAAACAGAGAAGAAATAAAAACAAAATAGAATCTCACAACGGAAGGATAAAATATAATAATAAATATACAGTTCAAAACAGTTTACCAACACTTGATTTGCTTTATACAATAAATATCAGAGTTACACCTACCAATACAATCAATGCAGCGGAACAGTATGAGTGTGGTGCAATACTATAGATAATAATAATACGACTCCTTCGTCTTCGTCCTTCAAAGCTAAAGTCTTCGATCCTGGAACGCTCGGACTGACCCGAGCGAATTTGAAAAGACAAAAACACTCGAGTCAGAACTAAAAGATCTTATGTGAGTTAAATTAACAGAAATAAATATGAGTACAGTAACTCAAGAGATGCTCGGGATTTACATCTCCTAAGGATCCGTTAAACTATTTACTATGTAGTATATTGCGCTATTATAATAGTGTCTATTTATAAAATAAACTTAATTTTTAATAGCGTTAAGGGGTTACCCATATAGCCCTTAACACGTAATAGTCCCAGTAGTCCATCCAATATCATAGTCCCTCCTGATCGGGAAGCCACCAGAGGATACCACACGGGCTACGGGAGAAATCCAAACTCGTACAAGGCTCGGTATGGTAGGTGACACGGCACAACTAGGCAATGCCAGGGTAGATATACCAATTGCGTACCCAAGCTGGTGGAAACGCGTAGCCGCAGTTACCGCCCACCTCGAACAAACTCCCCAAAATCAAAATAGAAGTGGCCACTGAATCAATCCAAAGTCATAGTATAATATCGAAGAGGAGTGTCCGATCAGAGGTATGACCTCATTGGCCTGGGAATAGCTCCTGTTTTAGCCACCTTATGCCAACTCACGGGAGTCGGGTCCACGTATTTACCTTACAGGAAACGTCGCCACCACCTACTTCATTCTGGAATCTCCACCACGTACACGGTTAGTCAAAGTGGTTTCGGTATCGACAGAGAGTATGTCAGATATCCGATCCCGGTCTCTTTGCCAACCCATCGTTATTATAACACCGCGGTCATTTAAAAATAGGTTATACTTTAAAAATCAGAATAAACATTCCATTTCATAACCATGAATACGATATCATTTCAAAACCCAAAACCATATTTTATCACTTATCCCAAATATAATTCTTTTCCAAAATCAAAATGCTTTAACTTCATAACGTCTGAAAATCAAATATTTTCAAAACATAGTATTTTGAAAATCATAATTTAAAACCATAACTTCTAAAACTTGAATGGTTTGGACATTCAACTGTATATGAATTAAATGGTTTAACTTAAATGTTACTTTGTAAAGAAAATAGTTCTCATGGCTTTACAAATACATTTCTTTATTAAAGTCTAAACCAAAATTTATATTATCTCTCTCACGTTCCAAAACCACTTCAATTTATTTATATATACGTATATCCATTTTGAGTATCAATATTTCAAACTAAAGTTGGATTTTATTCTTTCAACAAATCAATTGTTCTATTAATTAGTCTTGAATATTCATATAAAATCCATAAATAATAAGACTTCAATTTCTAGTAATAATATATATATATTTTTCCCAATTCAAATTATACTAGAATATTCATTTTAATTTATTTTGGGAAAAATCCAATTATAAATATCATATCTTAAAATTTCCAAACTTAACATTTAAACATATGATATAAATTATTAAACTCCATTTTCTTAATTTTCTTCCATTTTTATTAAAGATTTTTATACACCGTTTAATGTCAAAATTTTCAACTTCATATGTATATATATATGGAAGAAAAATATTTATACAATATAAAATTTAAGATTATTATAAACCGTATTCCATCCAAACCATAGAAATCACATTAAAATAGTTATATATAGACCGCGGTGCCTATATATAATTTTCTATCCTATGGTCAAGTGATACGGATATTTATCATTTCAATCCGCAATTTAAAAGATATAAAACTTTGCGGTTATATATCATTTCAAACCACAATCCCGAATGAAATGAAATATGCATGATAATTTGCAATTTAATGATATACAATAAACATCCATTCATCAACATCATCCATCATCCAAATCGCAATCATCAATCAATATCAATCAATAACAATATTATTTTTGGTACTACATAACAGGAAATACTGGCAATTTTATTCAAATTAAATTTAACAGCTATTAATCTACAGTCTATATTCAGAAATAAATTATATAACTGTTAACTAGCAGTTCACATACAAACAAATAAATTTTAACTGTAAATTTATACGCAATAAATTAATTAAATTAACAGTTAAATTAAATAAATGCAATTCAACAGATATGAATAAAATAACCATGCCAAATACTCATAAATAAATTTCTATTCATTTCTAAAATTAATTTAAACAAACATAAAAGCTTCTAGTAGTTGTGAGTGGGTTAAAACACTCACCTTTTGAATTTAAATCGAATTTAAATTCGATTTAAACCCAAAAATTTGACAGTCTCCAAATTTGTCCAAACCAGCGTCATCAAATCCGGAATTAAATTACGATCCTAACAAAAGAAATTTCGTGTGAATCCGACTTCGTATGAGAAAGTTATGGCGAAAAATGATGATTGAATTCAAAATTGAAAATAAATAAAACGACACACAAACCATATAGATGCGATCCCCATCGTCCACTCTACAAAACCCAGAAAAGGTTTGACGATCCGACGAATTTTGCGACGACGATAACGAATGGTCACGGAGTGTTTGAATTAATTCTGGTCAAACGAATGTTCAAAACAGAAAACGAATTGCACCAGTAGATTACGTGCCTCGAGACATTAACATATTTTTTTTTTGTGGAATTTTTCTGAAGTGTTTGCATTTTCATTGAAATTTGGATTGAAGTAGATCTAGGTTTTGCAACCATTTGAGGAGGAGAAGGAGACGAAGAAATGAATATACAGCAAATGACAATAGGATGGAGCTAGGGTTTATAACTGTATATATATATATTAAATTTCCATAATTTAATTAAATTTACTTTCCATTATTTATTGTCAATTAGATTGATTTATCATTGGATTCATATTTCAATATGTAAATATCCCCAATTTCATCTGCACTTATATTTACATAGTTTCTAAATATTAAATTTCAAATATTACTTCATTTAACGTTACGTATTTATTATTTATTACTTGCTGCAGTTGATTATCAATTATACTTAATATACTAAATAGATGGTAAATTTTGAA
The DNA here is from genome assembly GCA_030765085.1 of Allium cepa. Lineage (NCBI taxonomy): Eukaryota > Viridiplantae > Streptophyta > Magnoliopsida > Asparagales > Amaryllidaceae > Allium > Allium cepa. The sequence continues at coordinate 174,513,198 of CM060941.1, read as the reverse complement.
TACTTGTTATCATTAACGTTTTATTTCCACTTACAAAATAAATGAAATTATTACATAAACTCCCTTAATTAAGTCAACCATTATCTTATATAACTTAACTGGTAATATATATACCCAATTGCCCTAATTGGTTTATAGTTATCAGCTAAATACATACTAACTTGTAAATAAATTCGTTTAATTGCAAATGGATCTGATCAAATTTAATAGATTTAATAGATGGGTAAGCAAATAATAAATTTTCCCTTTTGTCAAATTCAAACCCATTCCTACTTAATTATCAATTACAATTTATTACGAAACATTGATTTTATGCAGTTACCTTTTATTTGCGTAGTATTACATCAATTCCTATAACCTTGGATTCATTCCCAATTCACCAAATTCAATTAATTACATTTTACAAATGTGTTTCCAATATATAGGTATTGCCCAAGTTAAATTTATTAGCTAACTCATATTAATAAACAAATGACTTATATGAATGATTAAAATTTTCAATTATCTCACTTTACTCCTAAACTTCTGTTATTTAATAATTATTGCTTAGAACCTGATTTTAATCTTCCCATTATCTATTTAATTCCTTCTAGAATCATAGCTAATATTTGTCATCCCTTCATTACCCAAATGTTCTTATCCCATCAAATTTTAAGTTATCGAAATATTAAATGTCAATTTCTTTAATTGCACTAAATTTATCTATTAAAGGTTGCACTTAACCTAAATACATAAAACTTGCCCAATTTCTCCTTAAATCAATAACCTTCATATACAAATATGTTTATCATAAATTTTATCTACTCTTCCTTTTTAGGTAATGTCCTATATATTAGATTTCCATGTAATTTGCAATAAATCATACTCGTAGTTATATCACATTAAATGAATAAATAAGTGTTGACTCTATTCTTTTGATGCAACATTGGTTTACGTTATATTTCATAAATATTTCTACATACATCAGGATTTTTTAAAAATGGTTGTAACGTGAAATCTCGTCTACTTCCCATTTTATATTTAAGGCTTCTAAAACCGATTCATATCATTTCTCTAGTCCAAATTTTATTAATATAACCTTAAATTTAATTTATTCCTATCGATGTAATGGTTAAACACAAATTTCACTTATTTGCAATAAATCCACAAATTGGATTTCAAATTTTCAAATAAATAAATAAATTTTAGTTTATCACTTCTTAAATACCCAAACGTCAATGCCTTAATTTAAACTGCATTTATTACATTTTATAAAAATCCTCCATCTTAAGTGACAAATCAAAACTACCCTAACTACACAAATCATCGTATTATAAAGATATTTACACTATCCTCCATTTATTACCTTAATTTATTTAAGGTAACCTTAAATTAATATCTATTGCAATGATTTCAAATTATTATGCCCCCATTCCTTTTTAATTTCAATAACGCCAAATTTAACCGTTATATTCTCTTTATTTATGCGATAAATGCAATTATTAAATCTAATACTCCATTTAATTAATAGATCCTGCTTCCTAGAATCTATATCAACAATAGGTCAAATATATACATAGAATGAGCCTTAACTTCACCTAAAAGAATTAGCTATTTCAACTACCGCACAAAACTACGCTACTGCACTAATTAATCAAATAAATTAATTGAACTTAAATCAACATAAAGGTTATAAAATTATAAATGTAATCTTAATAAATTCATTTATTGATTTAGACTCTTTCTATACAGTAATTAACCTATTTGTGGGTATAAATAACTTTGGAATTATATTACATCTCATTAGTGCGCGTTTTATTTCCTATAACTTCTCCTTATTTAACTATACCCATTAACCACCAAAAAAATTTAAATTAGCTTTATTTCAATCTATTTCCCTTCTTAACTAAATAAAATAAATGGTTAACCTAAACACTTGTTATCCTTTGATATATTCAAATTCACTTCCAACATTTATTAACAAAATGTTGCCATAGGTTTAGATTTACATAAATAAATTATATGAATAGGTAGAAAAATTGGTAATCCGCAAATGCCCAATATACACGCATTAATTACTGCCTATTGTTAGAATCCATTTATTAATTTACTAGTTAATAACGGTCTTTTTATTTCTATTTACTACCAAACTCTCTATTTTATTATAGTTCCAATATATTAATATTTAGGCACATCAAGTGCTAGCCCTTTTGTTATTTATATTAAATTGGATATGCACAAATAAGTTGTTAATTAACTATTTCTACAAAATTATATTCATACATTCAGTTCCATATCTTATTGCATTGATTTATTCCAACGGACACTTTTATTTAGTCACTATTTATTATTACAACCAAATGTACAATCTCCACTATTTATTTTATATTAAATAATTCCATTCTAGTAAATATTTTCATTAATATTCACTGATTCACATTTATATTGGTTTCTTATATTTAACTTATAACAAGGTGTGCAAATTTACATAGTTCAAATCTATTTCCATGTAACTATTAAATTGTTACATTAAATTCCAATTACTATAACAAATTACTACATTTTCTCAAATAAAATCTTAAGACCTTTATTTTATTCTAAATTAGATTAGAAACATATTAATTTAATTCATTTAACATTATCAAATTCAACGGGTCGTTACAATATTCTACTTTCGAAATAAATTTTTCCTACACTATGCACTAGTAATAATATCAAATGTTCTTTTAAATGCGTATCAAGCATCTTTGACTATCATAAGGAGAAATCTCCTCCGATTGTGCGTTTGCATGTGTGTGTGTGCGGGAGGCCTTATGGTAGTCTCATTTTTAAAAGCATTGCGAATTGACTTTAAAAATATTCCTCTATTTTGTTTTCAAAGATAAATAAATTGTTTTGAGTTCTCACACAAGTCACATGACTGACTCGGAGTTTATTGTTTTCCTTCCTAAACTCTGGGTGCCCACCAATTTCTACACGGGCAGTCAAGAGTTAAGGTTTATCAGGATATTCTGGAATTGCTGGATGCAAGATGGATGGCATGGCGTATCACTAGTATATAGTATTTCTTTTTCCGCTGCATTGTTGTTGTTGTACACTCTGATGTAATGAAATGTGATGTAATGAAATGTGATGTAATGTAATAACTGATATAGTTCTTTGTTTAAAGATTATTCATTTATCTATTATATGTTGTTCCGCTGCGAATTGTGAGATTCTGATGTTGTTCTGTTGTTTTCTGTTCCTTTCTATTTTTCTATCTTCTTCTACCTCTTTCTTTTTCTTAAACCATAACATTTCGGGTTTCCGGCCTTCGATTTCTCGGCAGCCGATAAAGTGAGTATCGATGTTGAATTTTCGAAAGTCGAAAATTTCCGGAACGTTACATTTGGTATCAGAGCATATGGTTAAGCGACAACCATGGTTCTGTTCGGTATTACTCATTAGAGATAGAGTCAGTAGTACTCTAGAATGAGTTTGAGTGTAATAATAGCTATGAGAGCGTATTTGTTAGTGAATATAAAATTTGTTTTGTATTGTGTTGACTTATCGGTTGATTGTTTATAGATTTCGGTCGATGTAGTCTAGCTAACTGTCGTAGAAAGGGGTTTCTAAACTCTTAAACAAGATAAACCGACACGATATTGTTTTAAATTGGGTAAATGAAATAATTTTACCTTAAATTATATTTTTATATATAGAGAAATTATTTTTCAGAATTATTAAAGTGTATATAAGTAGATTGTTGATTGTTTAGATGCTTGAATAATCCAAATAAAAGAATAAATTGTATAAGCAAAAGAATTATAAGAATTGAATTATAGTTAAAGTGATTTACAATTGTAAAATAAACTTATATATATATAAGAAGTGAAACTATATGAATATATTTATGAATATGAGTTGTAAATAAAAATGAATTTAAAGTTAAATGGAAATTTACTTTAGAATTGAAATCTGAATTTATTTACAAGTTGGAATTTAAGTTATGTAAAACCAAGTGATGTTTATTAAAATGAAATATAACTTAAGAGATGTTGAATGATGTTGATATTAGTATCAAAGTAAATTATTAAAGTTAAGTGATAGATATGAACTTGAGTTATGTAATGAAATTCAACTTTTGTAAATTGAATTGAATTAATGGATTGAATATTAATCAATTAAATGTGAATAATTGATATGAAATAATGAATGTAAGTGTAATTCATTAAAATCTAATGTTATTAGAAGTTGAATAATTGAATGAAAATCATTTAATTAAACCAATTGTAAGCAAAGAAATTTGGTTGTAATTAATATACATTGGTTGTTATTTGATTGTTGATTGGTTGTATATAATTCATTAAGTATTAATGAAATTGAAAGCTAAAGTAATTGAAATTCAATTGGAAGTTAATTGAATCTTAAATAGAATTGAATTTGATTTGGAAGTGAACCAACTTGAATATGAATTAGTGAATATAAACTAATTGAAAATGAATGTTAGTAAGAACATCCACTGTTAATGAATCAAATGTGATTTAAATTGAAAACCATTTCATTTAATATTAATGAGAATATGAATGAATATTTATTGGTTATGGATGTTAGTTGGATAATAGTTGGTTGATGTTTGCATTTGTTGTTTGTTTACATTTGCTATGTTGGCATATATAGTTATTATGTTACTATATGTTGTATATTGGTACTATTGTCTACATGCATGATTCTCATGTTGTTTGTTGAGTGATTAGTAGGTGCGGATCGCGTTTGCTTCGCATTTGGAGCTCGCTTTCGCGCTATATTAGCCGTATATGCTTGCTAATAAAATATAAGGTACATATCTCGGATTACATACCGTACTTTTATACTTTTTTCCCTGCGGGATGCCTCATTACTTTATGAGATGTATATTTGTGATATATATACTGTCATTTTTTTTTCGGATCGAGCCGCGCAAAGGAGACTATGGCGAATTTTTCCGAAAATTTAAGGCGTCAGAAAAAATTTGAGAAAATGGGAAAAATTTTGAAAACTTTAACTTTGATTTTGGAGTTGAAAGTTAAACAATAGTAATTGTTTTTGAAAAGATAACTAAGTATGATTTGAAAACTTAGTAAAGATTATAAGAAGTTAAACTATGAATTTTGGGAAAATTAATAAATTCTATAACTTTTCTTACTTAATAATTTCGAGGACGAAATTCTTTTAAGGGGGGAAGATTGTAACGACCCAGAATTTTTAGTAATTAAAAAATTGAATATTTAATTAATTTTAAATATTAATAAGTGAATTTATAAGTCAAATAAATTTTTATTTGAATTATTGGATTTAATTGAATAATTAAATCGATAATTTAATATGTTAAATTATGGAAATAACTGAAAATTGGGTTAAATATGATTGTAAATGATTTGTAAAATTTTATTTTATCATATTGAAGTTAGAACGATATTTTAGAACTTTTAAAATCGTATTAAAGGTTAATTTGTGAAAATTGAATATTTTAATATTAAAATCGACTAGTGAAAATTGTCAATTTTTGAACAGTCTCAGAATTGAACGAAACCAGTTCCATTGGATCCGTAATAGTTAGTTATTACCGGATTTCAATTTTCGTAGCAATCGGAGTTATCGTTTGATCGTGGCAGCTCGAAACGCATCGAATTATTTTTAATATTAATTTGGCGAGTTAAAATAGCCATTTTTCAAAAAGTCTCGGATTTCGACGAAACCAGTTTCATCGGATCCGTAATGTGATATTATTGTAAGATTTCAAATTTCGTATCAATCAGATTTACCGTTTGTCCGGTACAAATTAAAACGCCTAGAAAATCGCTTAAATCGGTTTAATTCAAATTGAACGTTTATTGCCATAACTCGCACAGATGTCCGAATCAGCTTTCGAAACATGTTCCATTGTGACCGGAACGCGGGATAAACCCTAGGAACGTCAGTTTCGGCGCGTAAATCGGAGTTTGGAAAACCCGGATGAATAGTGTTCGATATTTCCTATAAATAGACCCACATTTCACAATTTTAAGAAAAAAAAAACCTAACCCTAATCTATACGTAGCCGCCGCCTCCATTAGGCATGAATGGCCAGAAATTCATATCATTCTTCCTCAATTTTCATTCAATCCGTCAACAATTAGAGGAAGTTGTCAACTACAATATTGTAGAGGGGAGTAAGATCTTGTCAACTACAATATTCTAATTTAATTTCATTTAAATTCTAAATCAATTTATAAACCATGTTTCATAGTGTAATTATTTATATATATATATATATATATATGTATATATAAGAAAAAAGTCAATGGTTTACCAAACCATAAATAAAATCAAATACAATTATCTCTTAACAACCAATTCAATTTGACTATTTAACTTTACAAAAGTATCTTTATATATATATATATATATATATATATATATATATATATACATACACACACACACACACAATATAAGTATATAAAATTAATTTCATTTACCAAATTTTGAAAACAATATTGTGTCAGTTTGCTCTGTTCAAGTGTTTTGGAAATCCTATCGATAGTGTTGATCAGATGAATCAATCGAAAGCCCAAATCAACATCAACAACTCAAACAACACAATATACATATAACATTTTTAATATTAATTTACAAATACACTTCCTTGCTCAACGATACTAGAATGGATTTCAAAGCAAGGATAGAGATTCAAATTTGATGGACTCAAATCAAAAGCATTCTAACTAGAAAGATGGGCTTGAGACGAAGGTAAAATGATTAAATAGAAAAATAGAAAAATGGTTAGGTTTATATAAATCACGGACAACCTTAACCGGATCGACCATGATTTCAAGAATAAGATCGATGTGGAATTCTAAGACAAATCTACATTTAATCTCAAGAGATAGAATCCAACGTAACAAGAGATATCATCATCTAAACCGAGGATATATATATATATATATATATATATATATATATATATATATATAACTCCGGTGAATCAATGCCTGTTGTAAAGGAGTTTCACCCCTTTACAATCATTCAAAGATTGGCGAGACCGCCGATTTATTATAGAGATTATTCGAGGTGAAGTTATGGTATACTCTAGAATATGAATAGGGGAGATAAGGATGGATTTTGGAATCGTGGGGAACGTTCCAAAATTCAAAGGAAAACCGAATCAAAAGTTAAGAATTCAAGCTCAAACGAAAGTAAATCCGTATTACTTTATATGCGAAGTTTTGCCTAAACCTGGCTCTGATACCAAATGTAACGACCCGATATTTTCAACCATTCGCATCCACACATGCCGGATTTGAATGGCTTAAAATACCAGATTGTTAATTTATATTTGGCAAAACTTAGCATATACAGTAAATAAATAAACCACAAAATCACAGACACAGAGTAATATACAATATGCAGTGGGAACAAAAGATAGTAGTTCATAAAGCTACTATATACATATCAGAGTTAAATAAGATACAATAGAAGTTTCAAATACAATAGTCAAATACAAGATCAGAAAACATCACTAGAATCAACTCAATATCTGAAAGCGGGATAGATAGCTGGATCTCCAAGCGAAGCTCCAACTCGAAGGCGAGTCTCAAAAGCTGTATTACTCAGTCTGACCCGAGCATAAAGAAAATCACAAAACACTCGAGTCAGGATTAAGATTCTTATATCAATAAATCCAACTCAAGTGAAATAACTACTGAAATACAAGCAACTCAAAGGATTTTTGGGATAACCATCCTCTAAGGATTCGTTAAACCATCTACTATGTAGTGATATACGCTATTGCAATAATGTCTAAAGTAAAGTATAATATATTTAAAAATAGCGTCAAGGAGTTACCCAATATCCCTCTTAACACATTTTATATATTCCCATAGTCTATACAGTACCGTAATCTCCCCCGTATTGGGCGTCGTCAGAGGGCACTCCATAGGTATGGTACAAAACCAAAATTGTATAAGGCGCGCTAGGGTAAGTGACATGGCACAACAAGGCAATGCCAGAGTAGATATACCAATTGCACTTCCGGACCAGTGGTAACACGTAGCAGCTACTACCGCCCACCTCGATCCACACTCCCAAAAATTAAATGGGCACCCAGTCAATCACAAAGTAATAGAATGGTATCGAAGAAGTGTGCCCGATAAGAGGAGCGACCTCATTAGCCCGTCGATTGCTCCTGTTTCAGCCACCTTATGCCAACTCACGAGAGTCGGGTCCATGTATATACCTCAAAAGGACGTCGCCACCATCCTACTTCATTCTGGAATCTCCACCACTTACAAGGTTGTTAAAGTGGTTTTCGGAGTTGGAAGAGAGTATGACAACTTCTGATCCCGGTCTCTTTAACAACCAAACGTTATAATAACACCACGGTCATTTCAAATAGTTTATACTTCAAAACCATAATATCATTGCCATTTCAAAACCATTTCAATACGATATCATTTCCATTTCAAAACCAAATAGGATACCATTTCCATTTCAAATACATCCGTTTCCCCAAAAATCATATTACTTCAAATTTATAGCACTTCGAAACCAAAACACTTTGGAAATCATAACTCTTTCAAAACATAATACTTTGAAATTCATAACTTTGAAAACATAACTTTCACCACTTAAATAGTTTAGATATTTAAATAGTATATATAAAACAAAATAAAATAATTTCCTCAAATTTCACCATTCAAATCCCAAATCAACTCGAATTCAAAAGTTCAAGTTTAATCAAATCCCCAATCCTTAATTTCAATCCAATACAGTTTCTCAATAAACCACTTCAAATTATATCAATTTCATAACAGATTTTTAACCACAAAATAAAACATTTCAGTTTCAATATTTCAAAGCTTTAAATATTCAAGCATTTCAAAACTAAATTTGCTAACTCATATATATATATATATATATATATATATATATATATATCAAATTCACTTACTATTATTTAGTTTTGAAATATTTATTTAATAAATCAATATCCTTTAAATAAAACCCCAAATTACAAATAGTTAAATATTTCCATTAATTTGTTTAAACTTGAAATATTCATTAAGATCACCGTGACCAAAGTTAAGTTATAAAACCTTGTCCTTTAAAATCTTAAATTCAATAAGTTCCAAATCGATTTTTAATTAAATATAATTCTTAATTTAATACAATTTCAAATCAATTTCAATCCCCCTCTCAACCTTAATTTATTAAAATCATTATAAATTCTATATTAAAATATACTTTAAATAAATACTTAACCATATTATATTTTTTGTAAATTAAACTTCATTATTAAACTTATTTTATATTAAAAAAATTTATACGTAGCTTAAATTTAAGAATTTAACTAAATATAAAATAATATTTATATAATATCAAAAATCAATATTTATTAAACCATATATTTCTTTCCAAAACCATAGAAATCAATTTTCAAAATATTTATATATATAGACCAACGGTGTCTATATATAATTTTATATCCTATGGTCAAGTGATACGAATATTTATCATTTCAATCCATAATTTAAATATAAATACAGGTATATATCATTTCAACCCGCAATTCCAAATTCAATTCAATGAAAATCGCTTGGGTCTATCATTTCAACCCATAAAGATTTTCTCCTTTTCTAAAGTCCGTTCGGGTATGTGTCATTTCAACCATAGTGAATTCTATACTAGCATGGAACTTGCAGAGTGATAATAGATACGATAATAATATAACAGGCATACATCATCAATATAAATAACAGATAATGGTATCAGATGCCACAGGTGAACAGATACAGATAATAACATACATATAGCAATGTAAATAACTAACAGCAGCATATTTCAATTGTCGTTTCAATTGAAATCAAATTTAAAAAATATAAGAAAGTTAATCGTGAGTGATCGCTCATCTTTCGAGGCTAGAAAAATTCAACGATAGAGCAAGCTATGAATTCCAAAGAAAAATGAGATGGGCATGAATTTGATGAAGAAAGCAGGCATGACGAACAAAAGCTGATAAACAGGGATCGATGAGAACCAAAATATTTCACATATATTTAATTGTTTTTCGAAATCAACATTCAACTTAAACACAAATCAAAATAAAATCTATATTTATGCATATATTTTAAACCAATATACAAATAAATCTTTATATATCCTAAGATCACTTTAAATTAAACATATATTTAAACATATATAAAAATAACAAAACAAAACTCGCATGCATGTATAGATATATAGCAACGCTCAAGACACACCTGTATAGCTTAACAGGTAAACCTAATATAACATTTATACTTTATACTAATATATATATATATATATATATATATATATATGCATAAGAAAAACATATTATACCTAACTTATAATTTATTATAAACAAATATCCTGTAACTTATATATACAAAACATCATATGTGAAATATACTGATATATAATATACTGTATACTATATATATAAGATTTATATAGACAAGTGTAACATCCTTAAAATATATACGTACCCATATAGCTCACGTGAACAAATATATGTATACCAAAATATTATAAAATATATATCTATTTAAAATAAAACTGGTTCTATATTATTATATATATAATATATAAAACACTTAAATATAATGTATATATACTTATGATATAAAAGAACTTGATATTCTCATCTCTACCAGGCACTTAAATCATATGCTCTTATGCAACAGAATAATGCAAACTACTATATAACTTAAACAAAATGCATAACATATAAACACATATAACGTATACGTCATAAAAATATAATATTGACAAATTACAAGATTTATATAATATAAAATATTACATAATTCACTCCTGCTAGCATACGTAAACTGACACACATATAAATATAAAGTTGGATACTCAAATTATTTATAAAACTTAGATTTGTACAAAATATGAATATACCGTAACTTATATTTAACTAACGCCTAATTTTTCCATATGTGTAATACATACATCATATATACAATCAAAGCCTATACATAACATAGCTAACAGATTATATCAACTTGGATAAGCATCGCATATTATTCTTATAAATACAAATATATATATATATATATATATACATACATATATACATACATACATACATATATATATATATATATATATATCTTACCCAACCGTACAAACCAATGCAAGGAGGATCTGAAGCTGATGGGTTGGGTGAGAGGAACAGTTGCGAGTTTGGTTGCAAATAAAGTAGAGATTATCGGTGAAAGGCGGCGATGGGAAAACAAGGAGGAGAAGATGGTCACTAACATGGGGTGAGGGTCAATATTTCAATAGGGTTGCTCGGCCAGGATATCAAGCGAGAAGGGAAGCCGGTGATGGTTGCTAGCGACTGTGGTCGACGGGTTGGACGAACGCCTGCACTGCGAGGCAGCAGTGATGGAGCAAGCAACGAAAAGACTGCAGCTTTAAAGATCTTGACCAGAAAAGAAAGTGGCTTCGGTTAATGCACACGGTGGTGGCGACATCTAAGAGGGAGGCTGGTACGGTATTGGGTGTATCGGGTTGCGTAATGACATAGAGAAGGCGGATAAGGTGGAGGAAATGAGAAGTGGGTTGCTGATCTTGAGGGGATTGGGTTGGTTGATGGTAGAGGAGTGGTGCGCGGCTTGGGCCAGAGAGAGCGGTGGTTGCGAGGCTGCCTGGCTGCACTTGTGGTTGATGGTCTTGGCATATGGTGGGTGAGATTCTGGTCGGAAGAGAACAGAAAAAAAATGCACAGGCTTAAAAGCAACAAACAAGTGATAGAGTGCATTCAAAGAAACCATATTTATGTATACTCTCTTCCACCAGAATGAACAAAGAAAAGGAAAAAAGGAGATAGGGTGAATGTGAACAGGTGGGAGGAAATGTTTTCAAAGTAAAGTAATAGCAAATGAATAATCACAGATACGAATTGACAAATAAAATTGGAACCGGTAGGAAAATGAATCGAACCAAAAGTTATGATCCGAAAAAATGTATTGAATTTTAATTGTTAGGAATATTAATGGCTATCGACTGCTGGTTACAGGGTAGATACTGAATCAACAAGAAATTCAAAAGGTGCAAAAATACGGAACCGGTACAGAAACTATTCCGTAGATTTCATTTTCTTCTCGACTTCAAAATTTACAATTGAATATACCGTGGAGATCAGCACGAAGAGACGATCAAAATGACATATAGATATCAGTGGTACGATCATCCGATCAAAAATCGACATCGGTACCAAAATAAGTCAAATTTTTTGAAAACGAAATATGACATCTCACTCAGAAGATGATTTACAAATTTTCTATAGAAAAATATTCAGGTTTGGAAAACATTTTATTATCATCAATATTTAGCTGATTTGAATTGAAATAGAATTACACGATAAAATAAACCTCCCTATTTTCAGATGAAAATTTACCAGTTGCTATATTTAACTAGACGTATTCCAAATATCAAAATTATATTTCAAAATTTTATCGTTTAAAATTTCACCAAATTTCAATTAAATATATTAATAAAAAAAATAAAAATTATTAAAATTTATGGGTCGTTACAGTTTTACGTAATGAGGTAAAATTCCATGCCACGGCAAGGGATGGGGTATGGCATTAGACGAGGAGGAGAAGCAGACGGTGCGGCACCCAAGAAAAATTAGGTGGTGATTTTTAGATGGTTGTGGAAGCGTGACGTAGAGGAGGTAGGATTTAAGGGCCATAAGGGTTGGCCTCGAGTCTGAGGTGTACTAGGATGGCGTGAGGCAAAAGAGGAAGTGCGGTCCTAGAGGAAAGAGTAGGGCAGACGACGGCTAAGCTTCAGGTGAGGTTTGTCATTGATCGGTGGGACGTAGTGACGGAACGAGGCAATTTAGTGAATGAAGTTTGAGTTTCCTGGCATTGGAAGTTGGAAGTTTGAATTTTGATTAAGGGTTTTTAGCGCCGTTCCAGGTGGTGGAACGTAGGGAAGGGGTCGAGCACGATTTATGGGGATGGTCGGAGGGGACTTTGATGGTCGGTTAGTCGTGGGGAAGTGCACGGTGCACGGTGTGCACGTCTTGTTTCAAAGAACAGAGAAGAAGCACAGAGCTGGGAAGAAAAGGTGAGAGGGCAAAAGAAAGGAATTGGGTCGGTGGAAGGAGTTTGGGCTAGAGGAAAAATGAGGGGGAAAAAAGAAGAAAGAAAAGAATTAACGAAGGAAATAAATAATAAATAAAATAGAGAAAGGAAAAAAATAATGGCATTTATACATATATATATTTATATGATATTTTATATCTTCTTTCTTTTAAATAAAAACCATTGTCTCTTTTAAAACCATAATTCCAAGTTAATGATATTTTGTAAATTAAGTGGGTATTGATTTTGTTTTAGTTGACTTTAAAAAACTTATTAGAATTATCAAAGTCAAATATTTAAACATGATGATTATTTAATTAACTAAAGATAAATTTTCATATATTTTATTTAAAATTGTAATTAATTTGAATTAAGACAAAAATGGTTTTCAGTGGATTAAATTAAATAAATACCGATGAAAATTGCTTAGTTTGGCTATAGATAGTTAATTTGGTTAACGATCTATATTGGACATTTATTCCTATTATTCTTGCCTGTGCCAACCAGTGATCAGGCTAGTTAATTAGTAAATTTAAAAATGATGATACGTTTGGAATAAGCATCTGAAAATAAATCCCCATATTTGAATAACGTCATTCTGAATAGTGAATTGTTTATTTTAACAACCTACCTTTTAATTTATCACTTGGATTCGAAGAGACCGAGATCAGATATCAGCGGGATCCAGAATCACTTCGATTAAATAAGCACAACCATTCTTTACGGATTTGATGATGGAGTCTAATACGCTGAAGCTGAACGAATTAAGTAAATTTGATTATTTTAAATAAGCAATTATACTTGGATATTATTTTAAATATTAATGGAATTGTGTGACAAGTGATTGGCTATAACAAGATAAAAACTCAAAGCGATATACGAATTACCTTGGTTTTCAAAGAAGTTTTAAATGTTAAGCATTTCATGTATTTACTCACGCTGGTTTTCAACCTGACTTGGGTGTTACTTTATTATAATCCTCGCGTCAGACCGAGTATTACATATTTTCAGGTTAGGATGTTTGGAGCTCAGGAGACGGGCTGGTTGGCAGAGACATATTGTTTATTTTTGTTGTGTATTATAGACTGTACAGATAGTAGTTGAGGACAAGTTGCTATAACTGTCTAAATTTATTCATCGATAAGTGTACTCTAATATCTTGTTTGTATATTGATAGTTACAACTTTGCTTTGTATAAATACTATTATTTCATATTATATTTCTTCCTATGCGATTGTCAGATTCTGTGCTGTTGTTTTCTGTTTCTTCTTCCATCTCTTTTTCTTCTTAACTCTAATGGTCTGGGATTTTCGGCTTTCAATTGCTCGGCACTCTATATAGTAGACATATTAGTGTCGATTTTCGGGGTCGAAAATCTTCGGGTCATTACACTTGGTATCAGAGCTGAAGGTGAAGTGAGAACCTTGGCTCTGGTGGGGATTACTAATTAGAGATAGGGTCAGTAGTATCCTAGAATGAGTTGAGAGTATTATATGAGGGCGTACTTGTTATTTTCTTATATGGTGATTTTCAAACGGTTTAAAAAATGATTTTATAGGCTTATATTATTATATACAAAGCAATAATAATTCTCATTACTATAGTATATTAAGGAAATTTGTTGTTATTATTAAAATCAAATAAGATTATAAAATTTAAATGGTAATCTATATAACCAAATAGAATTTGGGTAAGGTTTAACTATGCAAATAAGTTAAGTAAAAATGGATTCAAACCTGGAAAATTCAAGAAAATTTTCAAAGTGTTTGAAAATAAGTTACCCTAATTTAATTTTTTAGTAAATTATGATGGAATATATGGTACGTTTGATTTCCAGATATGATAACATTAATTTTTATCATAAAATGGGTATTGTATCCTAATAAAGGATGTTATTTTAGAATAAACAAATATAAAATAGAGTGAAATGTTTTAAGGGAAAAAATTATATAAATATGACTTATAAATTGAAATGGATATAAATTGTGAAGTTTTAAATCTAAGCCCAGGAGAATTTTGAAATTTTTTCAAAGTGTTAAGGGAAAAAAATAATATTACTTAGAACATTTTTTAGGGTAGGAATCTTGTTTTGAAAATTTCAAAGGAAATTGTTTTGAATTAAAAACCAAGAATGGCTTAAAGTTGAAGGCTTGACTTGGCGATAAATATGCGTATGTGAATATATATATGATGTCAAGGTTGATCTAAAATAAATAACTGGGTGTTTAAATTCTGAAACGTCCCTTGGAATGAGATGTGTAACCCAAAGAGAAGTAAGTTTTTGAACTTATAAGTGGGAAGGGATATTAATATGAATTTAAATTTAGGATGTAAATCTAAATTGAGAAGTCTAAACGGATTAAATGAATTGGAAATTTGATTCAGGGTAAGTTAAATAAGTTTTAAGCTAATAATCTAAAATGGGAAATTTTAGGGTGAAAGTGGAATTTAACTTAGGGAAGTTAAATGGATTAAATTGACATATCCCGCTATCATTCTGTTGTTATTGACAGTATATGTAAAACTATAAAATTGGATTATTTTGGGTAAATTAGGAAGTGGATCGAAACGATATATATCCATTCCTAAAACTAATGGAAATAAAACTTTATTGTGAAACTAACTAAATGATTTTGATTTTTAAGAAATAAAGATTGAATTTATAAAAATGGAATCACTTTGAACTTAAAATTTGAATGTTAAAAATGAACTTGTCAGCTGAATTTGTTTAAAGAATCAGGTTTAAAGGTTTAAGTTATAAATGGGATAATAAATCAAATTCCAAAAATTGATTTTTTTAAAAAGGATTTGGACTCTCACTCCAACATTGAAATAAGTTTAAGTAAAAGAAGTTTAAATTGAATATTTGAAATTAGGCTCATGATTTATTATAAAAGATTTAGATTGTTAAAATAAATGTTAAGGGTTAATTTGATTTAAGTAATTAAATTGGTATTTTGAAAATTTTACTCGAATTTATATAAATCAAGATGGGTTAAAATTTGAGAATGAAATTGGAATTAATTCAAATTTGAAATTGAGTTGAATTGAATGAATTGGAACTGTAATCGGGGTTGAATTAGTTCAAATTCAAATGGGAATTGTTTTGAATTTGAATGGGAATTGAAGGTAATTCGAATTTGGAATCTGGATTTAATCAATTTAAGTGGAAATTGAAATTGATTCGAAAGGAAGATTGGAAATTGAACCAGTTTGGCTCTTAAAAATATTTTCAAACAAATTGCTTTAATATAAACTAACTTGAATCTATTTTTCCAAGCTATTTACTATACAAACCATTCTTTTTAATACTCAAACTGTCTTATATTTACGATTTAACTATTTTACAACTATCTAACTATTTTACAACCATTTAACTACTTTACAACTATTTAACTATTATGAAAAATTTAAGCTGTTTCCTAAAGTCAAATTGGGCAAAGTGGGATTGTTTATATTTAAATCATGGATTTAAATACAAAATGGAATAAAGTGAAGTAAAATCCAAATGGGGAAAGTGGAATAAATTCTAAATCGAAACCGAATTGGATATTGAAGCAAAAATGTTTTAAAGTGAAATAAAATATCTTGAAAATATAAGATGAAAAAAAATAAAGAGCTGGATAGCACTATAACTAAAACTCACTTTATAAGAGTAAGTAATGTTACAAATGACTTTGTAAAAGGAAATCGAACTTTAAACCTTGATTTGGCATTAATGAGATTTATAACCTAAAAGAAAAGATCCATGAAATATATTTGAAATATGAAGTGGAATTTCTATAGATATGAGAAAATTTTCAAGATGAAAGAATAAACTTATATATATATATATAAGAATGATTTTTTGAAAATGGAACTGGAAAAGGTTTCTGGAACTCATTGATTTTGAAAGGTTTGTGTTTTTGGAAAAAAGCAAGTTTTGGGATGTAACGACCCGGAATTTAAGGCAATATGAATTTAATAATTCGTATTAATAATTAATTTGGTTTGATAATTTTTCTTTATAATTTTAATTTAATTTGGTAAATTTAATTTTTTTAAAGGTTAATAAATATTTAATCTGGTAATTGTGATCAATATCTTTTTAACAATTAAAAATTGAAAGATTATTTTTCAAAGTTAATAAAATTTTATTCTGTTTATAATATATATATTTGATATATATTGTGAATAGAATATCTTTTGTTTTAAATTAAAGATGAATTTTCAAATTATAATATATATGTATGTATATGTTATAATTTGATATTGTTTTGAAATTTAATTCAATCTATTGATAATTTATATATGTATGAATATTGTAATATTAAAAGCTTTGTTTTAGAATTAATATTTTCAAAAGTTAATTTAAATTTTAATTCAATTTTTTTCAAATTATAGGATAACTGAGTATTTTTAAATATGATAGTTTAAAAAGGGTTTAAACAAGCTTCGTTTTTTTCCTTTTAAAATGATTAATTTAAAATGATTATAAATGTATGTATAAATGTTTTAGATTTTTAAATACATGTATGAAGACATATTTGTATTTTAATTAGTTTTAGAATATTTTCTCTTAAAAGTAAATTTATAAATACATATGAAAACATTTATCAATTAAGGAATTTAAATTTGTAAGTTTATATTACATTTAAATTAAATGAAAAATTAATTAAAAATATTTAAAGACATGTGTAGACATGTCGATTATCTTAATAAAACTTGTAAAACAATCAAACTAATTTAATGACAAATGTAAATTCTTGAAGACAAGTGGCACCATTCTTATTTTAATTTTAATAAATGTATTAAGAAGGAAATTAGTTTTCTTTCACAAACACTTTTTCTATTTTTCACTTCTTAACTCAAACCAGTAAACTACTTTCTTAAATTTGAAATTCAAAAACCACTAAAGCAAATCTAGAAAAAAAACAAACATAAATGCAAAATGAAATCTGCAAAACAAAATCAATCTGCAACATCAAGTAGAATCTGTAATTTTTAAATCCTGCAACTAAATGGAAGTTCTACTTCAACCTGCAAATTGAAGTCTGCAACTAAGATAAAGAATCAAGCTGTAACATCAATTTACAACCTGCAGATTCAAAGGATTTTCAAAAAAAAGAAAAATCAAAGTTATTCAAAGCCTGGGAAATAAATTCTAAAACCTGCCTGCTTTTAATTTAAGGTGAGTAAATATTTTAAAAACAGATTAATCTTGTTAACTTAAATGCATGTGAACTGATATTGGTATTGCATGGAAATCATTCAGTTTTATTTATTGAATTTATAGTTATATTTATATATGTAAACATATGACTGAATATGTTGATGTTGTTCTCTGTTTGAAGAAAAAACTATGACCTTTGTTTTCAAAAATCAAAATTTCCCAATTAGGTCCATATTATCCTTGAATACCTGAATGAAATTTGTTTGTGAATGAAAAATGAAGATCATAAAAATAGTTCTATGATTTTTAATGCAACAAATAAGTATAAATAAAAGATTTACAGTAAAACTAAGATTTTTGTTAAAAATTTACTGTTTTAAATTCTAAAATGAGTTTCATCCATGTAATCGTGATGATAGATTATGAATTTAGATATGCAAATTGTAATTTTTAATTGAGTATTTAATATGAAATTTGGGTTTGAACGTTTTGGAGTTTTTAGTGATTGTCGTTGATCGGCATAATGATTGTAGCTAGAATTTGGATCGAAGGTTTCTTGTGTGTTATGGATGATGGGAAAATACGATTGGAATTTTTAAATGGATGTATTTTTTGAATTCAACTAAATTAGGGTTTAAGCTTGCTTATTTTTCGTCTTGCTGTCGAAGATGATTTCGTCATGAGGTGTTGACCGGAGTTGATCGCATTATGGGGGATGGTGGCGTGGAGGTCCAATGGTGCTTTGGAGGGTCGCTGGAGTTCTCCGGTGGTGGCAATCGTCGGTGATGTTTGGTTTTGGGGTGTTGAGTTTCTGTAGAAATTCGAGAATAGGTCGAATTTTGGTTTTGGGTTAGAATTCTTCGATTTGGGTTTTCGGTTATGCTCGCGAGTAGTTTTGTGATCTATAACGATTGTCGCGACGACCTTTGATGGCCAATGGCGATGGCGCATGTGCATCATGCACGTTAGTGTGCACTGGAATGTGGAGCTGGGGATTTTGCTTAGGGAAGAAAGTGTAGCTCGAGGTTGTACTCGTGATGTTTGCGTGATCGACTCGAAGCGGGGAGGTTGTTGATTTGCTCCGGGGTAGGCATGAGAGGTTTCTGGTGTTCAACTCGAGTTTGTTGGTCGTGTGTTTCGGGTTAGTTCTGTGTAGTGATGGAGTTGCAGAGTTAACTTGAGTATCATAGGTTATTTTTTTTAGTTAGTTCTGTATAATGTTTTTCACTGTAAAAATTAAAGAAAATGTTGCAAAGTGAATTTGAGTTGAATAAAAGAAATTAGACCTTAAACTATAAACGACTTTATGAAGGTAAACAAATTTGTAAAAGTTAAATATTATTCTTTGTAAGTAAAGTTAATTAAACTTTGAAAAATGTAAATTTAAATGAAATGTTTTCATTTAAAATATTAAATCAAAGTTATTAAGAAATTTTTAATAACTAAGTTTTCAAATTTATAAAAAAGTTTTTATTAAATAATTTTAAAGTGTTTTTAATTTTGAAATTTGTTTCTAAATTCCTTATTTTCAAATAACGTTATTGATATAATTTTGTAATCCAAATAAAATAGTTTGTTTTTAAGTTATTAAATTTGATTAATTTCAAATAATGTATTTATGAAGATAAAAAGGATAATTTATCTTTGTTTTGAATATAAGTATATTTAATTAATATGATTTGTTAATAAGTAAAGTTTAATTAAGATTAAGGTTTTCTTAATTAATTATGGATTTTTAAATATAAGAAACTAATTAATTGTTTAATTAATTTTAAATAATTAGTTAATTGTTTATTTAATTTTATATAATCACTTAATTATGAATTAATTAAGTGTAATTACTTAATGAAGTAATTAATGATGAATTATTGGATGTAATTGAATGATAATTACTTATGGAAGTAATTAGTGGAAATTACTCATGAGAGTAATTAATGGAAGTGATTAATGGTTAATTACTAGATGTTATTAATTTAAGGGATTGATTAATTTAATTGTTTGAAGTTAATTAATTATGGAGTAATTAATTAATTTAAGGATTAAGAATTATTTAATGATGGAGTTAATTATTTGTTAAGTAATTAATTAAGAGAGTAATAAAGTTTTATTAATAAAGTAATTGAATAATAATTACTTGTTAAGTAATTAAGAGTTAACTATTAATTATTTTAATTAATTAATTAATGTGATTAACTAATTAATTAATGAGATTAATTTAAGATTAATTACTAAGGGTAATTGATTTAAATGTAATTAATTAATAAAGTAATTAATTAAGGATTATTTATTAATTTAAATTGGTGAATTACTTAATGAAGTAATTTAAGATTAATTAATTAGATTAATTAATCAAAGGGTTAATATAATTAATTAAGAAGTTAATTAATTAAGATAAGTAATTACAATTGTTAATTGTTGTTTATGATTAATGTGATGATTAATTACAAGTTAAGTATTTAATTAGTTTAAAGAAATTATTAATTAATAAGGATCATTAGTTAATTAATGAATTAATCAAGGTTGATTAATAAAAGTGATTAATTCAAGTATGATTAATTAATTGTAATTAATTAAGGTTAATGTAATTAATTATAATTAATTAATTAATAGAAGTAAATGAAGGATCACTAATTATTGTAATTAATGATAGTAAATAAAAGTTAATTACTGTATATGACTAAGGATAATTACTTGAATGTAATTAAAGATAATTAATCAAGGAAGATTAATTAAAGAAGATCATTAAGAGATGATTAATTAATTTATTTGGAATAAATTAATGAAGAAGGATTTAGGTAATCCAATTGATTTAAAAGTTAATCAATTCTGCTATTTGATGATCAATTGATTTTGGGTGATTGATATTAGGTGATTGGTTGATACTGGGTGATTTGGATATCTCTGATATGTGATATGCTGCTTTGTGAGATGAATGGTTGTTATGAATTATCTATTGTGATAATGTGATTCATCTATCTGTTTATATCATCCTGAATATAAGTTAATTGTTTAAAACCCTTAAACAACTTGGACATTAAAAAGGCATTTGGTTTCGGTGAGTCCGGGATCGGGTCTCCATATTTGGATATCCGAAAACCACATCGATTCCAATTAAACGTCAGGTCGTGAATCCAAGTGGAGCAAGTGAAGACTCGAGGTGTAAGAACTATACGTCAGTATAACTCTATGGGTGATTCCGTAATGAGTTTGACGGAATAGTACTTATAGATTCGAGATGATGATTAGAGTGCAAGGGCTATGGTCGTTGACTCCGAGGGTGATTCCGAAATGAGTGCAACGAGATAGTGCCTTAGGTTTCGTTTGAACCCGGAATGAACTTGTATGGATTGAATGCTTTCAAAACATCGTCGGGTAGACGATGAGCATTCTAAGTGATATGTCCCATAAAGGTAATCGTAGCCTCAAGCCTCATCAACCAGGAATGGCTAAAATAGGGGAGGTGCAGCAAGGTTAAGTGGGTCATGCTCAAGTAGGACGAGATTTACCCCCTTCTAGAAATCCCTTTCTATTTCGGCTTAGTGCATGGTTGGTCACGCCAACCACGGGGTGGTCTTGTTCGGGACTGTCCATTAAGGGATGGTTCCGGCCTTGTGTTGCAAGGGAGTTAGGGTGGCTCCTCGGTACGTTGATCTAGGCCACGTACTGTGACGGGCGGTACCCCAGTAGTCATGCCATTGATGGAAATCCATTCTTCCTGCGAGACCCTACGGTTTCGTTTGCATTACCCACTTTTGTGGCTAGCTGGAATTTAATCATGTAACAATTTCGGCTATTTCTTATTTATTTGAAAACCCTAGACACTATTATAATATCACTGGATTTCCTATCAAATGTTTTGGTTAGCGTAAGGTAAAAACTTTTCCATGTTTATGTGTGGAAAGTCTTAAGTGATACCTTTTCTTTTCAAAGGCTTTTTCTAAGTTAAGCAACTTTAACCCGTTTACTCACACCAGACCCCTGTCTGACCCGAATGTTTATTTTCTGTTTGATTAAACTCTTGGGTACTCATATTATGTATGAGTAGTCGAGTGTTCAGGTTAGCTTGACGAATTCTGGAGGAGATATGGAGCAGGAGGCTTCCACGTGTAGATATATTATGGTTCCGCTGTGTTTGTTTGGTATCTGTATCTGTTACACTTGAGTTGTATAGTTCGACAGATGTTTATAACTGTCTAATATGTGTTGTTTTAAGTTGTGTACTCTTATGTAATATGATACTATGTAATATTTTATGTGATATATTATATTTCATTCATTCCGCTGTGAGTTATCTGATGTAGTTGTGTTTCTTCTTTCTCTTTCTTTTCTTCTTCTATCCCTTTCTTTCTTCATTAGCGATGCGTATTCCTGGAGATAGGAAGTCGGGTCGCTACAGTTGGTATCAGAGCATTAGGTTGAGTGAATACCTAGGCTCTGAAGTGGTGTCTTTCTTGAGAGAGCGTACTTGTAATTTTTATATATAACTATATATCTACATCTACTTTATCTGTTGGGTTATCTGTTCGGATTTTCCAACATAAGTTTTAGAGGTAGATGGAGCAGTGGTATGTGTGTGTAACACGACTACCACTAATGGATGAGGTCCATATGTTTGAGGTTGGAAGTTTTTGTCGAGATTGTAAACCTAATACCGTCTCGAGTAAGATTTGTAGTTTGGAGTAAGGATTTCTCTTATATCTGAAGGAAATCTTTTTAAAAGATTCGGAGTTTATCTTAGTGTAAAGTTTGGATCTGTCGGAAGTGCAGAAGTAAGTGTTGGTATCTTGGTAACTGCGTGATGAGATGCAGTATCCATGGATATTTCCGAAGATGTTTTCTCTTGAAGCAGTTTTAGAAGTAGTTGAGGGGCATTTTTACCTGCCGCGGGGAAGATTCGTCTGTGTGGAAGTTGTCTAGATCTTTCGCAAGGAGGTTGGTTGTTTTGGAATATGGGACTAAGGTCTATAAGTTGTTTCGCTTGCATGGTCTCATTTGTCATTTCTTAAGGAGAGCGAGATGTTGATGCTTGGTTTGGAGCCCGAATTTCTTGAGAGGTTGTCTGCCATCTCGAAGGTCCGTTGTGTGGTTTGTTGATGATTTTGGTTTTCGAGAAGCCTTTGGATTAGAAGTCTTTGGTTAGCTGTGGTAGCAGTGCAACTCGAAGTGTTCGGTGTGCTGACGAGAAGATCTTTTAGCTTTGCAGTATCATTGAGGTAGAGTTTGGAAGTAGCAGTGTGGCTCGTTTCTCCGATGGTTCAGGAATCTTGGACGTTCTTCTATCAGCAGCCCGGGCAGTCGGTGGAAGTTTTCTTGAAGGGTTAACCTTGTTTGAAAAGGCTTAAAGCTATTCTAATTGGTAAAGAGAGGACAGATTCTTTGGAATCCGAACTAGGTAGGATCGCGAAAGTGACTTGCGATTAGTTTGGGAATTTTTCTTAGGCATTCTTTTCTTTGAGACTGAGGGTTCTCATATGGAAATGGGATCTACTGATGTGATCATAAGTTTGTCTACATCTGGAATTGAGTTCCATATTGTTTTGGTTCCAGAAGCGATTTTGGTAGTTAGCCTAGTAGTAGAGTTGGTGTAGCAGCTCAGAATTTTTGGAATTTGGATTGGTTAGATCTAGTTTTTGAGTTGGATTCTGCTGTAAGGTTGTGTGACCAAGTCAGATGTGTCACTCAGATTTTATGGATTTGATGAACAAAGTTTCCAGATATATTGGATAAGTTTGTATTCGTGTTCATAAATGGTATTCTCATCTATCCCAGAATCAGAGTTATGCAGCGGAAGCGAGGTAGCAGCTGTGCAAGGAAGGAAGCAAGTTCAGGTTGCTTTTGCTTGAGAAGTAGAGCCTATGTTCTGGATTTCGACGGATCTTGAAAGACGTTTCTGTTGGATAGGATCCAGGAATTGGTTTGCTTTGGTCTAGTTGTTTCTAGAAGCGTCAGCATAGGTTGAGATGGTCAGGAAGATGATGGGCAGCCCAGGTTTGTCGGTGAGTTATGCAGATATGAGATAAGGGGTTTGGAATTCGAAGTTGGAGACTTCATTATTGTTAAGATTTCTCTGGTTAAGAGAGCAGTATTTGGGTAAGATTAGATGGCTAGTTCTGAGGCATTTGAGATTTCTTATCTGTGTTTTTGATAGGATAAGATTGAATTGCCAGTTTGGATAGCTGGAATTCATTGTATTTCATGTATCTCTGAGAAAGTACGTGAATGATTCATCATTGGTTGTTGAATCTGTAGTTCAGCTGGATTTGGAAGTTGAGCAGGACTTGAGTATAGTCTGATGTTCAGTTCAGATTGATGGATCTAGAGATGAGAGGAGCTCTGAATTTTGGTGGTGTAGTTTGTTTAGCTTCTGTAGAGCGAGTCTCCCGGTGATTTGTACTTGGGAAACTCTAGATAGTATTAGAGATTTATTCTGATTTGTGTCAGGATAAATAGTTAGGTTTTTTTGTTTGATTGATTTGCTATGGTTGTTAGTAACTGGTTGATAGGTATGCTTTGCTATTTGAAATTGAAACCTTTGCTGGGTTATTAAATTACCTTTGCTTTTAAATTTCGATGACGAAATTCTTTTAAAGGGGGAGGATTGTAACGACCCGGAATTTAGGGCAATATGAATTTAATAATCCGTATTAATAATTAATTTGGTTTGATAATTTTTCTTTATAATTTTAATTTAATTTGGTAAATTTAATCTTTTTAAAGGTTAATAAATATTTAATCTGGTAATTGTGATCAATATCTTTTTAACAATTTAAAATTGATAAGATTATTTTTCAAAGTTAACAAAATTTTATTCTGTTTATAATATATATTTGGTATATATTGTAAATAGAATATTTTTGTTTTAAATTAAAGATGAATTTTCAGATTATAATATATATGTATGTATATGTTATAATTTGATATTGTTTTGAAATTTAATTAATCTATTGATAATTTATATATGTATGACTATTGTAATATTAAAAGCTTTGTTTTATAATAATATTTTCAAAAGTTAATTTGAAGTTTAATTCAATTGTTTTCAAATTATAAGATAATTGATTATTTTTAAATATGATAGTTTAAAAAGGGTTTAAACAAGCTTTGTTTTGTTTTCTTTTAAAATGCTTAATTTAAAATGATTATAAATGTATGTATAAATGTTTTAGATTTTTAAATACATGTATAAAGATATATTTGTATTTTAATTAGTTTAAGAATATTTTCTCTTAAAAGTAAATTTATAAATACATATGAAAACATTTATTAATTAAGGAATTTAAATATGTAAGTTTATATTACATTTAAATTAAATGAAAAATTAATTAAAAATATTTAAAGACATGTGTAAACATGTCAATTATCTTAATAACACTTGTAAAACAATCAAATTAATTTAATGAAAAATGTAAATTCTTGAAGACAAGTGGCACCATTCTTAGTTTAATTTTAATAAATGTATTAAGAAGGAAATTAGTTTTCTTTCGCAAACACTTTTTCTTGTTTTCACTTCTAACTCAAACCAGTAAACTACTTTCTTAAATCTGAAATTCAAAAACCACTAAAGCAAATCTGAAAAAAAACAAACATAAAAGCAAAATGAAATCTGCAAAACAAAATCAATCTGCAACATCAAGTAGAATCTGTAATTTTCAAATCCTGCAACTAAATGGAAGTTCTACTTCAACCTGCAAATTGAAGTCTGTAACTAAGATAAAGAATCAAGCTGCAACATCAATTTACAACCTGCAGATTCAAAAGGATTTTCAACAAAAAGCAAAATCAAACTTATTCAAAGCCTGGGAAATAAATTCTAAAACCTGCTCTGCTTTTAATTTAAGGTGAGTAAATATTTTAAAAACAGATTAATCTTGTTAACTTAAATGCATGTGAATTGATATTGGTATTGCATGGAAATCATTCGGTTTTATTTATTGAATTTATAGTTATATTTATATATGTAAACATATGACTGAATATGTTGATGTTGTTCTCTATTTGAAGAAAACAAACTGTGAATACCTATTTGAAATTTGTTTGTGAATGAAAAACGAAGATCACAAAAATAGTTCTATGATTTTTAATACAATAAATAAGTATAAATGAAAGATTTACAGTAAAACTAAGATTTTTGTTAAAAATCTACTGTTTTAAATTCTAAAATGAGTTTCATGCATGTAATCGTGATGATAAATTATGAATTTGGATATGCAAATTGTAATTTTTAATTGGGTATTTAATGTGAAATTTGGGTTTGAATGTTTTTGGAGTTTTTAGTGATTGCCGTTGATCAGCATAATGATTGTAGCTAGAATTTGGATCGAAGGTTGCTTGTACGTTATGGATGATGGGAAAATACGATTGGAATTTTTAAATGGATGTATTGTTTGAATTCGCTAAATTAGGGTTTATGCTTGCTTATTTTTCGGCTTGCTGTCGAAGATGATTTCGTCATGAGGTGTTGACCGGAGTTGATCGCATTATGGGGGATGGTGGCGTGGAGGTCCAATGGTGCTTTGAAGGGTTGCTGGAGTTCTCCGGTGGAGGCAATCGTCGGTAATGTTTGGTTTTTGGGTGTTGAGTTTCTGCAAAAATTCGAGAATAGGTCGAATTTTGGTTTTGTGTTAGAATTCTTCGATTTGGGTTTTCGGTTATGCTCGCGAGTGGTTTTGTGATCTACGACGATTGTCACGACGACCATTGATGGCCAACGGCGATGGTGCACGTGCACCGTGCACGTTATTGTGCACTGGAATGTGGAGCTAGGGATTTTTTTTTGGGGAAGAAAGTGTAGCTCGGGTTTGTACTCGTGATGTTCGCGTGATCGAATCGAAGTGGGGAGGTTGATTTGCTCCGGGGTGGGCACGAGAGGTTTCTGATGTTCAACTCGAGTTTGTTGGTCGTGTGTTTCGGGTTAGTTCTGGGTAGTGATGAAGTTGCAGAGTTAACTCAAGTATCATAGGTTGTTTTGTTTAGTTAGTTCTGTATAATGTTTTGCACTGTAAAAATTAAGAAAATTTTGCAAAGTGAATTTGAGTTGAATAAAAGAAATTAGACCTTAAATTATAAACGAGTTTATGAAGGTAAAGAAATTTATAAAAGTTAAATATCATTCTTTGTAAGTAAAGTTAATTAAACTTTGAAAAATGTAAATTTAAATGAAATGTTTTCATTTAAAATATTAAATCAAAATAATTAAGAAATGTTTAATAACTAAGTTTTCAAATTTATAAATAAGTTTTATTAAATAATTTTACAGTGCTTTTAATTTTGAAATTTGTTTCTAAATTCCTTATTTTCAAATAAGGTTATTAATATAATTTTGTAATCCAAATAAAATAGTTTGTTTTTAAGTTATTAAATTTGATTAATTTCAAATAATGTATTTATTAAGATAAATAGGATAATTTATCTTTGTTTTGAATATAAGGTTATTTAATTAATATGATTTGTTAATAAGTAAAGTTTAATTAAGATTAAGGTTTTCTTAATTAATTAAGGATTTTTAAATATAAGAAATTAATTAATTGTTTAATTAATTTTAAATAATTAGTTAATTGTTTATTTAATTTTATATAATCACTTAATTATGAATTAATTAAGTGTAATTACTTAATGAAGTAATTAATGATGAATTATTGAATGTAATTGAATGATAATTACTTATGGAAGTAATTAGTGGAAATTACTCATGATAGTAATTAATGGAAGTGATTAATGGTTAATCACTAGATGTTATTAATCTAAGGGATTGATTAATTTAATTGTTTAAAGTTAATTAATTATGGAGTAATTAATTAATTTAAGGATTAAGAATTATTTAATGATGGAATTAATTATTTGTTAAGTAATTAACTAAGAGAGTAATAAAGTTTTATTAATGAAGTAATTAGAAAATAATTACTTATTAAGTAATTACGAGTTAATTACTTAATTATTTTAATTAATTAATGTGATTAATTAATTAATTAATGACTATGGGTAATTGATTAAAATGTAATTAATTAATAAAGTAACTAATTGAGGATTATTTATTAATTTAAATTGATTAATTACTTAATGAAGTAATTTAAGATTAATTAATTAGATTAATTAATCTAAGGGTTAATATAATTATTAAGAAGTTAATTAATTAAGATAAGTAATTACAATTGTTAATTAATGTTTATGATTAATGCGATGATTAATTACAAGTTAAGTATTTAATTAGTTTAAAGTAATTATTAATTAATAAGGATCATTAGTTAATTAATGAATTAATCAAGGTTGATTAATAAAAGTGATTAATTCAAGTATGATTAATTAATTACAATTAATTAAGGTTAATGTAATTAATTATAATTAATTAATTAATAGAAGTAAATGAAGGATCATTAATTATTGTAATTAATGATAGTAATTAAAAGTTAATTACTATATATGACTAAGGATAATTACTTGAATGTAATTAAAGATAATTAATCGAGGAAGATTAATTAAAGAAGATCATTAAGAGATGATTAATTAATTTATTTGGAATAAATTAATGAAGAAGGATTTAGGTAATCCAATTGATTTAAAAGTTAATCAATTCTGCTATTGGATGATCAATTGATTTTGGGTGATTGATATTAGGTGATTGGTTGATACTGGATGATATAGATATCTCTGATATGTGATATGCTGCTTTGTGAGATGAATGGTTGTTATGAATTATCTATTGTGATAATGTGATTCATTTATCTGTTTATATCATCCTAAATATAAGTTAATTGTTTAAAACCCTTAAACAACTTGGACATTAAAATGGCGTTTGGTTTCGGTGAGACCGGGATCGGGTCTCCATATTTGGATATCCGAAAACCACATCGATTCCAATTAAACATTAGGTCGTGAATCCAAGTGGAGCAAGTGAAGACTCGAGGTGTAAGAACTATACGTCAGTATAACTCTGTGGGAGATTCCGTAATGAGTTTGACGGAATATTACTTATAGGTTCGAGATGATGATTTAGAGTGCAAGGGCTATGGTCGTTGACTCTGAGGGTGATTCCAAAATGAGTGAAACGAGATAGTGCCTTCAGTTTCGTTCGAACCCGGAACGAACTTGTATAGATTGAATGCTTTCAGAACATCGTCGGGTCGACGATGAGCATTCTAACTGATACGTCCTATAAAGGTAATCGTAGCCTTAAGCCTCATCAACCGGGAATGGCTAAAACAAGGGAGGTGCAGCAAGGTTAAGTGGGTCATGCCCAAGTAGGACGAGATTTACCCATGTCTAAAAGTCCCTTTCTATTTCGGCTTAGTGTGTGGTTGGTCACGCCAACCACGGGGTGGTCTTGTTCGGGACTGTCCAGTAAGGGATGGTTCCGGCCTTGTGTTGCAGGGAAGTTAGTGTGGCTCCTTGGTACGTTGATCTAGGCCACATACTGTGACGGGCGGTACCCCAGTAGCCCTGTCATTGATGGAAATCCATTCTTCCTACGAGACCTTACGGTTTTGTTTGTATTACCCACTTTTGTGGCTAGTAGCTGTAATTTAATCATGTAACAATTTCGGCTATTTCTTATTTATTTGAAAACCCTAAACACTATTATAATATCACTGGATTTCCTATCAAATGTTTTGGTTAGCGTAAGGTAAAAACTTTCCCATGTTTTTGTGTGGGAAGTCTTACGTGATACCTTTTCTTTTCAAAGGTTTTTTCTAAGTTAAGCAACTTTAACCCGTTTACTCACACCAGACCCCTGTCTGACCCGAATGTTTATTTTCTGTTTTATTAAACTCTTGGATACTCATATTATGCATGAGTAGTCGAGTGTTCAGGTTAGCTTGACGAATTCTGGAGGAGATATGGAGCAGGAGGCTTCCACGTGTAGATATATTATGGTTCCGTTGTGTTTGTTTGGTTATGTATCTGTTATACTTGAGTTGTATAGTTAGACAGATGTTTATGACTGTCTAATACGTGTTGTTTTAAGTTGTGTACTCTAATGTAATATGATGCTATGTAATATTTTATGTGATATATTATATTTCATTCGTTCCGCTGTGAGTTATCTGATGTTGTTATGTTTCTTCTTTCTCTTTCTTTTCTTCTTCTATCCCTTTCTTTCTTCATTAGGAAGTCGGGTCGCTACATGGGAATTTGGAAAGCCAAGTTTGAGATATCGATTTTGAACGAGGCTCTATAAGTGTAAGTAACAGAATCTTTTTCCAGAAATATTTTTCAAGTTAACCCATCGAAATTTGAACCTGCGCCCAAAATGTTCTTTATTCCACCGTTCCATCTCCGTTTATACATTTGAAATAGATATATGGAGTTGGCTAAAATTTTATATGATTCAGTAAATAGAATATACATTCTATTATTGCTAAGTCGATCCATATGGGTCGATGAATAGTTAATCAATAATTGAATTTTTCTAATAAAAATAAATAGGAAATTTAAGATTAAGATGCTTCGGAATGGAAATGAGGGAATGTCCACAATACCGGGATTTAGTCTAATTTGAAAGATACTATATGCATATAATATGAAATGTTTTGAGAATGTTATGGAGAAAAAGGCGCTCCCATTTTGAATTGAAACTTATAGTAGGAGATCCACGGGGTGGTTCTAGTGACGCCCCACCTCTATACCCACGCTAGCCAAGGACACTACGGTGTAATGCTGTCAACTAGCATGGAGAATAAGGCTGTTGAGGAGCGACCATCCGTGTAATTGCTTTGCACGAGCACCGATATGCCAGATAGTATAACATGCATTTTATTTCAAGAGGAAATCCGACATACCGATACAAACACAAAGCTACTACACAACGGCTATAATAATCCTCGGAAACAAATATAGAAAGAAGCATAACACAAATCAGTCACAGATAATTCATATCACAAAGGCGGAAGAAGATATGAATATATAACTAACACATGGAAGTGTATATCAGAGTAGTGGTCAAAAAGATCCACAATAATACAAATGAATAGCAACACGTGCCATATAAAAGAATACAACTATGAGTCCATATCTCAAGTGTATACAACAAAATAAACTACTAATCTAAGTAGTTAGCCAAAAGTCAGAGAAGTCAATCCCAGGTGAGAAGTCAAGCTGAAGCACCTGTAATATCTCGGTCTGACCCGAGTATTATTTAATAAGAAAATAATAAACGGATCAGTCTAGCTATAAATATCAGATGAAGCGATGTAGAATAAGAGGTATGACTAAACATATAATAATCACAATGCCAAGCTGTAAAAAATAAGTAATTGAAAATCAACAAAAGATTAATCAATATCACAAAAATCTACTCAAAGATCAAAAAAATGTCATACTCCTTATTTCGTTCACCAAACCATAAATATTGACGATTATATTAATGTCAATCACAAAAGTCAATGACACACAAATTCACCAATGCACAAATATTGATAAAACTTATCAATAAAAATCATGAAAATTGGTGAAACACAAATTCTAGAAATCATCTCAAGAAATCCAGAAATCACAAAAAGGGGAAGGCCTATCACAAACGGGAGCATAAAGCTCACCAACACGTGTATCACAAACAGAACGCTAATTCCATGATTGCTAACCATCACAAATTGAGCCGAAGCTCCACAAACGGCCCGAAGACCATGGGTTGCTGCCCCACCAATTTGACTCGAAACTCCACAAAACGGGGTTTAGTCTCCCTCGCAGACAAAGAGACATCGCACTTTGCTAGTCTAAATCACCAAGATGATCGTCATGATCAACGAGAAGTGTCAGTTACACTAAGCTAGTAAATATATGAGTTTAGCTTCATGTCCTATAACCACTTGCTTAACTTAAATATTTACGAACAAACTATAGATCGTCACTAGAAAACTGTCACAAGAGATTCAATCGAACAAGTCCAAGAATTAACCGACGAAGTAAATGCAAGCGTTTCATACCACTTGTTTTACTAAGCCGTTTAATTAGATTTCTCGTACGAGTGAGGTAAAGGTTTGTATATACTAGTAGATTGGAAATCGGTTTGAGAAAACAAGCTTTGTAATAAAATAGTGTTGAAATCATTTGATGAAAGAGTTTTGATATTTACTACTAGTATTGAAACCTTTATATTTTTAAAGTGACAAATCACAAAGAAGATTGTAGGAACAATCAATCACTAAAATTCACATTCAAAGACGTGAATAAAATCCAAAGAAACCGATAAAGAATCCATCGAAATGGATATTCAAAAATCCCTAAAAGGAGTCATCAAAGTCATAATAAATGATAACAACAAATAGGATCATCACGAATCGATTTAAATTGGAATTCTTAAACAAAAAGGCAAGCAGGCAAAACACTACAGTTTCAGACGTCTGAAACAAGTGGTTCAGACGTCTGAATTTGGAAAAATAAAAATTTCCAGAACGTGATTCAGACGTCTGAACCAAATGTTTCAAACGTCTGAAATAGGCGTTTTTAGCCTATTTTCTTTCTATTTGAAAATGAGCCAATTCAGACGTCTGAAATCCCAGATTCAGACGTTTAAAATTGGAATTTTGAGGATTTCCTGAACCTCGACCAAAAATGGCCAAACGAATATCGAAAACGATCGAGCGAGCAAATGACGACTAAGGATTTACGCCACGCGATAACCCAGCCTTAACGGCTCTTCGATATGCCTCAAATATCAATGTCCAAATATCCATAATAGTATTTTCGTAGATTTTGATTTCAAAACACCAAAAATTGGAATATACACCAAATCAATCCAAACCAAAATCAACTGCACAAGAATAAGTGTTAGGAATTCATACCTAACAATCGAAGATAATTATAGACAAAGATGTGAGATAAAAATCTCACATTTGAACCCAAACGATTGAAGAAGAAGCTTGAAAGCAAAGAAGAATCAACCACTCTTCAAATCCAACTCAAGAAGCTTGATTCTAAGCTTAAAAGAAGAACATTCCCAAAATTAGGTTTAGGAATTTCTGAAATTCAAGAGAGAAGGAGTTGGAGAAGATGAAGAGAAGGCTTACCTATGGGTTCTTCTATTAGTTTGGAGCTAGAGTTTGATTTGCAAAAGACAACTAGGGCTTGGAGTTTTAATTTCCTCTTCCACTCTCCATTGTTATAAAAGCTTGAGTATTAGGAAATGAGGAATGAAGTAATGAAGAGGAGAAGGGGTTGGGACTGAATACATAAGTGGGGTTATTGGGCTCAGCCCAAACCAAAGCCCTAAGTAAAAAGTGGCAAAACTTGACTAACTCCAAACATATCAAAGTTTACACTTAAAAAGATCGCAAACGGCGTTTTGAACTCAATGGGAGTGGTCCCGAGTCCTAATTCGACCGTATGCAAAAAGTAGCTTTTCGGACTAACTTCCGAGTATCGATAAAATATTTAAATAAAATATTTGAATATAAAATCGACAAATATGCGGGTTGTTACAGACTCCCCTCCTTAAAGAAATTGCATCCTCGCAATCCTTAAGAAGAAGATATATAGTAACAACCATAAAAACATATTCAACACGAAAGAAGTTTGAAACAAGAAGTTCACCTCAAAGAGCATGAGAAAGTAAGTCCGGATGTGTTCGGTCGATGAACTCTCTAGATTCCCAAGAGCAATCCTTAGGATTTGAGGATCATTGGACTTTAACAAGCGGAACATCTTTATTTCGAAGGCGCTTGACCTCCGA
Organism: Allium cepa; assembly: GCA_030765085.1. NCBI lineage: Eukaryota > Viridiplantae > Streptophyta > Magnoliopsida > Asparagales > Amaryllidaceae > Allium > Allium cepa. The sequence continues at coordinate 174,479,279 of CM060941.1, read as the reverse complement.
AGCAATAATACGAATAGGATGTTGCTCATAAGTTAAATTAGGTGAAACTTCAATTTCTTCCAAAACATCGGGCTCAAGAATAGAATCGGAATCTCGAAGGCACTTCCGTAATTGAGAAACGTGAAACACGTCATGAATAGCAGAAAAACTAAGCCGGTAACAAAAGGCGATAAGCCACGGAACCAATACGTTCGGTGATAGGAAGTGGTCTAATATATCGAGGCGCTAATTTTCCCGATCGACTGAAACATACAACACCTTTCATAGGTGAAACACGAATGAACACAAGATCTCCCACAGAAAATTCTAACTTCCTTCTTCGATTATCGACATAGGATTTTTGTCTACTCTGGGCTTCTTTCATCCTATGTCGAATAAGTTCAATCTTTTCTGTGGAATCACGAATAAAATCTGGACCTAAAACCAGCTTCTCACCAGCCTCAACCCAACAAGAAGGAGATCGGCATGGCCTTCCATAGAGTGCCTCAAAAGGTGCCATACCAATACTAGATTGGAAGCTATTATTATAGGAAAATTCAACAAGTGAAATATGATCTTCCCAACTTCCACCAAAATCAAGAACACATGCACGAAGAAGATCTTCAAGAGTTTGATTCACATGCTTGGTTTGTCCATCGGACTGGGGGTGATAAGCGGTGCTAAAATTAAGCTTCGTTCCTAAAGCTTTTTGAAGACTCTTCCAAAATCCACTAGTAAACAATGGATCACGATCACTAACTATAGAAGTAGGAACTCCATGCAATTTAACAATTTCTTTAACAAAGAGTTTGGCCAAAAGAGGAACGGTTCGGTTAGACCGAACGGGAATAAAATGGGCGGATTTAGTAAGTCTATCCACTATCACCCATAAGCTATCATGACCCGAACGAGAACAAGGAAGGCCATCAATAAAATCCATGGAAATTTGGTCTCACATTCAAATTGGAATTTCCAAAGGTTGCAATAACCCACCGGGCCTTTGATGTTCGGCCTTAACGGGTTGGCAAGTCATGCAACGCTTAACAAAGTTAGCAATGTCAGATTTCATTCCTTCCCAATAATAAAGCCGCCTCATATCCGCGTACATTTTACTACTACCGGGATGAATGGTAAATTTAGAATGATGGGAATCTTCTAAAATATCTTTACGAAGATCACTAATATTTGGCACGATAAGTCTACCAAATTTCTGAATGCCGCCACGAGAATTGATATTAAAGTCTTTCAAACCTTCAATATCAATTTTATCCTTAATATTTTGGCCAAGAAGAGCCAATTCGGGATCTAGCCTTTGAGCTTCAAGAATGCGGTCTAAAAGAGAAGGATGAGCCTCAAGGCTACATAAAACAAGAGATGAACATAAATCAGAAACACGGTCTTGAATTTCACAAGTGGATAAAATCTCAAGATCGTTCCATTCGGATATCATCATAGAAACAACCGCTTGTTGCTTTCGACTAAGTGCATCCGCAATGCGATTTCCCTTTCCGGGAGTATAAAGGATATCAAGATCATATGGTGCAAGAAATTCGAGCCAACGCTGTTGACGCAAATTAAGTTCCTTTGAGAGAATAGATACTTCAAGGATTTATGATCGGTATAAAGAACAAATTTCTCTCCTAAAAGATAATGACGCCAAATACGAAGGGCAAAAACAATAGCCACGAGTTCTAAATCATGTGTGGCATATCTAGTCTCGGCTGGCTTCAATTGCCTAGAAGCATAAGCAATAACACGTTCTCTTTGCATAAGAACGGCACCCAAACCAACGCGACTAGCATCGGTATAAACAACGAAATCTTGATTCCCCTCGGGAATAACAAGAATAGGAGCATTAGAAAGAAGTTCCTTTAGTTTCTGAAAAGAAGTTTCACATTTGTCCGACCAAATGTATTTAACACCTTTCTTCGTTAAGCTAGTGAGAGGCACGACAATCTTAGAAAAGTCTTTGATAAAACGGTGGTAATAACCCGCCAATTCAAGAAAACTACGAATCTCCATCACACTCTCCGGTCTTTTCCAATCTTGAATCGCTTCAATCTTTGAATAATCCATGGAAATTCCGCATTCGGAAATAATATGACCGAGAAACTTCACACGAGATTGCCAAAAGTGGCATTTAGAAAATTTCGCCTTTAATTGATTACTCCTAAGAGTTTCCAATACAATCCGAAGATGCTTTTCATGTTCCTCCTCGGTTTTTGAATACATAAGAATATCATCAATAAAGATGAGAACAAATCGGTCGAGGAAGTCTTTGAAAACTCTATTCATAAGGTCAACGAAATAAGCCGGAGCATTCGTTAGACCAAATGGCATAACAAGCCATTCATAAGATCCATAACGAGTACGGAACGATGTCAAAGGAATGCTATCCTTTGCAATATGAAGCTGATGAAATCCAGTAGCTAAGTCTAATTGTGAAAAGACTCTAGCACCACTAAGTTGATCGAATAGATCATCAATCCGAGGTAAAGGATATTAAATTTTGATAGTAAGATCATTAAGCTTGCGGTAGTCAACGCAAAGCCTAAGCGTACCGTCGGATTTCTTCACAAAAATAGCCGAAGCTCCCCAAGGCGAGTAACTAGAGCGAATAAATTGCTTCATCTCCAATTCGGATAATTGTTTACGCATCTCATCATTTTCTTTATTGGACATACGATAAGGAGGACGAGTAATAGGTTGAGCTCCAGGGATAAGATTAATTCTGAACTCAATTGCTCGCTTAGGTGGTAATCCTAAAACGGGCTCAAATATGTCGGAAAATTCACGAACAACGTTAATAAGAGAAATAATATCTTCCTCATCATCATTATCATCATCACGAGGATTTAAAGAATATAAAGATGCAACCAAGCTGGAATCCGAATCTTTAAGATTAATAGAAATCTGCTTAACAGATTGAGGATGTCGAAGATGAATAGTCCGCTCAGGACATAGGATATGAGCTTCATAACGGTTAAGCCAATCCATTCCCAAAATCATTCCAAAGCCTAAATAACGCATGACATGCAAATCGACTCGGAAAGAAAAATCACCCAAAATAATCTCGACATCATTACACAATAAACTGATTGTTGCGAATCCACCAACCGGATTCGCAATTCTCAAAGAAGTCGTTAAAGCAACAACATTTAAAGAAAAAGTATCAACAAGTTCTTTCGATATAAAAGAGTGGGATACACCCGTATCAAAAAGAACTCTAATAGGTTGATCACGAAATATAATAATACCATCAAGGATAGAATGAGAAATACCTCGACCATGAGATGTGTTGCTAGGGCCTTGAGCAACATTAAGCTTTCCCTCCTTCCTGCCCTGAAGCTTGGGGCATGAAGATATAACATGACCGAGAACTTTGCAGTAACGACAAGAGAGAGACTTTGGGCACTTGTTCGTATAATGGTCCTTCGAACCACAATTATAGCATTCCCCACGACCAAAGGAAGAAGTCTTTGTCACTGGGGTTGCTTGCTTCCCTTTCTTATTGGGATAAGGGCCTTTGAATTTACTGGGCCTTTTCTTGTTGTTGTTGAAGCTTGGCTTGGAACCCACCACTTCAACATCATTTTCCCTATCCGCCTCTTCAAGACGAAGAGCGATATCAATGAGTTGGTCGAAAGAAACTTCTAATTTTATAAGTAATGGCTTCTTGAGATTTTTGTTTAAGCCATAGAGAAATCTTTGATTTTTCTTCAATGGGGTGTTGATATATTCAACTCCGTATTTAGAGAGAGATTCAAAAGACGCGACATAGTCAGTCACGGAAGATTCACCTTGAACAAGGTCAATAAAACGGCAAGCCAAAGTCACCTTCTCAGCTTCTGGTACGAATTTTAACTCGAAGCGCTCTCGTAATTTCTCCCAAGTGAGATCGGCTTCATTTATTTCAGAAATCAGAAGCTCGTACCAGTCTAATGCTCTTTCTTGGAGCATACTAGAAGCCACCTGAACTCGATGAAGATCGACGAGATTCATGCGAATGAAGATTCGATCACAGGTCCGCAACCATGCCTGGACCTCGATGACAGTTTCAGAACCTTTAAATGGCTTCCCACCTAGGTTGGTGTAATCATTGCACAAACGTGCAAACCCAGATTTAGGGTGAGTAGGTTCCGGATTAGAACCAGCTGCTTGAGCATTTGTGCCAAGGTCAAGAAGTTGCTGGGTAGTCATAAAAACTCCATCTTGGGGAGTAGCGCTAGATTGACCGGCGCTGGGACGGCCAGGTCTAACCATTTCTCTTCCTTTAGAAAGAAATAAAGAAGAAGAAAAAGGTTATTCACCAAATGAATATCAAGCAATCTTGATAGACAAAACAAGGAATCATAAAGAAAATAGGATGAATCGGTACGAAGACTCGAATTAAATCCTAAAGCACGACTCCTAAAATGGACTTAGGACGATGATCCTTGTTATAATATTCCATATTGTTCCGAAGTTTGGCTCTGATACCAAGCTGTGACGCCCCACCTCTATACCCACGTTAGCCAAGGACACTACGGTATAATGCTGTCAACTAGCACGGAGAATAAGGCTGTTGAGGAGCAACCATCCGTGTAATTGCTTTGCACGAGCACCGATATGTCAGATAGTATAACATGCATTTTATTTAAAGAGGAAATCCGACATACCGATACAAACACAAAGCTACTACACAGCGGCTATAATAATCCTCGGAAACAAATATAGAAATAAGCATAACACAAATCAGTCACAGATAATTCATATCACAAAGGCGGAAGAAGATATGAATATATAACTAACACATGGAAGTGTATATCAGAGTAGTGGTCAAAAAGATCCACAATAATAAAAAAGAATAGCAACACATGCTATACAAAAGAATACAACTATGAGTCCATATCTCAAGTGTATACAACAAAATAAACTACTAATCTAAGTAGTTAGCCAAAAGTCAGAGAAGTCAATCCCAAGTGAGAAGTCAAGCTGAAGCACATGTAACATCTTGGTCTGACCCGAATATTATTTAATAAGAAAATAATAAACGGATCAGTCTAGCTATAAATATCAGATGAAGCGATGTAGAATAAGAGGTATGACTAAACACATAATAATCACAATGCCAAGCTGTGATAAATAAGTAATTGAAAATCAACAAGAGATTAATCAATATCACAAAAATCTACTCAAAGATCAAAAAAATGTCATACTCCTTATTTCGTTCACCAAACCATAAATATTGACGATTATATTAATGTCAATCACAAAAGTCAATGACACACAAATTCACCAATGCACAAATATTGATAAAACTTATCAATGAAAATCACGAAAATTGGTGAAACACAAATTCTAGAAATCATCTTAAGAAATCCAGAAATCACAAAAAGGGGAAGGCCTATCACAAACGGGAGCATAAAGCTCACCAACACGTGTATCACAAACGGAACGCTGATTCCATGGTTGCTAACCATCACAAATTGAGCCGAAGCTCCACAAACGGCCCGAAGACCATGGGTTGCTACCCCACCAATTTGAGTCGAAACTCCACAAAACGGGCTTTAGTCTCCCTCGCAGACAAAGAGACATCGCACATTGCTAGTCTAAATCACAAAGATGATCGTCATGATCAACGAGAAGTGTCAATTACACTAAGCTAGTAAATATATGAGTTTAGCTTCATGTCCCATAACCGCTTGCTTAACTTAAATATTTACGAACAAACTGTAGATCTTCACTAGAAAATTGTCACAAGAGATTCAATCGAACAAGTCCAAGAGTTAACCGACGAAGTAAACGCAAGCGTTTCATTCCTTTACTAAGCCGTTTAATTAGATTTCTCGTACGAGTGAGGTAAAGGTTTGTATATACAAGTAGATTGGAAATCGGTTTGAGAAAACAAGCTTTGTAATAAAATAGTGTTGAAATCATTTGATGAAAGAGTTTTGATATTTACTACTAGTATTGAAACCTTTATATTTTTAAACTGACAAATCACAAAGAAGATTGTAGGAACAATCAATCATTAAAATTCACATTCGAAGACGTGAATAAAATCCAAAGAAACCGATAAAGAATCCATCGAAATGGATATTCAAAAATCCCTAAAAGGAGTCATCAAAGTCATAATAAATGATAACAACAAGTAGGATCATCACGAATCGATTTAAATTGGAATTCTTAAACAAAAAGGCAAGCAGGCAAAACACTACAGTTTCAGACGTCTGAAACAAGTGGTTCAGACGTCTGAATCTGGAAAAATAAAAATTTCCAGAACGTGATTCAGAATTCCGAACCAAATGTTTTAGACGTCTGAAATAGGCGTTTTTAGCCTATTTTCTTTCTGTTTGAAAATGAGCCAATTCAGACGTCTGAAATCCCAGATTCAGACGTCTGAAACTGGAATTTTGAGGATTTCCTGAACCTCGACCAAAAATGGCCAAACGAATATCGAAAATGATCGAACAATCAAATGACGACTAAGGATTTACGCTACGCGACAACCCAGCCTTAACGGCTCTTCGATACGCCTCAAATATCAATGTCTAAATATCCATAATAGGATTTTCATAGATTTTGATTTCAAAACACCAAAAATTGGAATATACACCAAATCAATCCAAACCAAAATCAATTGCACAAGAATAAGTGTTAGGAATTCATACCTAACAATCGAAGATAATTATAGCTAAAGATGTGAGATAAAAATCTCACCTTTGAACCCAAACGATTGAAGAAGAAGCTTGAAAGCAAAGAAGAATCAACCACTCTTCAAATCCAACTCAAGAAGCTTGATTCTAAGCTTAAAAGAAGAACATTCCCAAAATTAGGTTTAGGAATTTCTGAAATTCAAGAGAGAAGGAGTTGGAGAAGATGAAGAGAAGGCTTACCAATGGGTTCTTCTATTAGTTTGGAGCTAGAGTTTGATTTGCAAAAGAAAACTAGGGCTTGGAGTTTTAATTTCCTCTTCCACTCTCTATTGTTATAAAAGCTTGAGTATTAGGAAATGAGGAATGAAGTAATGAAGAGGAGAAGGGGTTGGGACTGAATACATAAGTGGGGCTACTGGGCTCAGCCCAAACCAAAGCCCTAAGTAAAAAGTGGCAAAACTTGACTAACTCCAAACATATCAAAGTTTACACTTAAAAAGATCGCAAACGGCTTTTTGAACTCAATGGGAATGGTCCCGAGTCCTAATTCGACCGTATACAAAAAGTAGCTTTCCGGACTAACTTTCGAGTATCGATAAAATATTTAAATATAAAATCGACAAATATGCGGGTTGTTACAGTTCTGCCTTGAACCCTAAGGGGGTTCTAAATTTTGATCCCAGAGGTCATCCGGACTATACTCTAGTTCTTGTGGATTGTGGTTGGGCTAGCGAAAGTCGATGGCACTGATGCCTACAAAGACATTGGGGTTATGTTGTGACGGCAACATAACTCTGGTGTAACTGCGATCTACCGCGTTCCATAGAGGGGCAATGATTGCCTAAAGTCTACATTTTATTTTGCTGGGAAAGCAACGTAACATCGGTAGATTGCGATCTATGTGGTCCATAGCAAAAGTCGTGTGGTAGTGAGTGCCTACTAGCTACATTGGGACTCGACTAGTGTAGTCTATGATTTATGAGGTAAAGTTTCGTTTGGCTGCAAAAAATACGAGGGCGCTGATACCTACAGTTACACGGGTTTTGCTGTGATAGAAACTTATTCTTGGGTGTAGCTGCGATCTGTGGCGATTCCATGGTGAAATCGAGGGGTGCGAATGCCTATAGTTTTCTATGGATTTCGCCGGGATGGCGACGTAATCATCGTGCTAACTGCGACCAATGGAGGGGGTGATGAGCTTCGGACTCATGGGTTGAGAATGGGAGTTGAACTCTATGAGGTCGAATTTCCAGAGCATTATCATAAAAGTTTTCCTAAGTATTTTCACTGGATGTTGAAAACGGGTTTACTATGTACTTATAGATTTTCAGTCGTGCGCCCGATCAATGTTTGACTGAACTTCTGTAAGAACAAGGATGGACTTGTTGAGACATTGAGTTTAAAAAGTTTTTTACATAAAGCCAGTTTATTATGTAGTTTTAAAAGTGTTTTGAAGTTTTAAAATAGAAAGAGTAATGGGTTAAATGTTTAAAGAATGATTAAATTGATAATAAACATTAAAATTAAAATTTTCGGTTCGTTCCCTTTCGAGGATGAAAAGTTCTAAAGGGGAAAGGAATGTGATGACCCGGATTTTTGACATGTGTTAATTGGTGATTAAATGATTTATTATTGAAATATTAATATTAATTAGTCAAACAAATAAATTTATGACAATTAAAATACCTGAATATATAAATTGATTTGAAAACTATATTAAATATTGAATTATGAAATTTTTAGATATGATAAATTTTATGGAAAAATACATATAAATTCCACCATTTAAAAAGTATACATACATGTACAACTAGATGATGCTTAAAAATATATAGCATATGAATAATATATATATACATATATGTATGTATGTATGCATGCATGTATGTATTGCCTATACGAAGTAATGTATATAAATAGATATGTGTATATAACCATACATATAAGTAAAGGGAAAATATATATGAATATAAATATAAATATGCATGATGATAGCAAATATAAATGCAAATGGAAATATATATATATGTATATATGAATCCCATCAATTAAATTAAAAAATGAAATGTTCAAACATATATCTATATATATATAGATAAACATGTAGACAAGCGTTATGATGTTCAAAATATAAAAATACATAAGTACATAGGTATGTATATATATGAGGATTAGACATACATAAGTATATATATATATATGTGTGTGTATATATATGTATAAACATAGGGAGACAAGCATGCGCATTTCAACTCAAGCATACAATATATGATTTCAAGTATACAAAAACATAAATCAAGGTCAACCAAAATCAAAGTCAAGCCTAAAAATCAAATATCTCATAAGAAATCACATCAGCTCCCAAAAATCAAATCAAAAAGGTAAAAAGGGTGTTGTATATGAGGAGAAGCTTTCGGCCTTTGTCCAACATATTCCTCTCTATAAATACACTGTCTCTGTTTCTTCTTTTTAGCTTGCTCTGTACATATCCACTCTCCATATATATTCCATTGTTGGTTCACATACCATCACATACAAAAAATGAAACAAAGAAAGAAAGAAAGAAAAAACAAACAAAACAACAAAATGCTTCCATTAAAGGAAGGTTACAGTAAAAGCTTGGAGTAAGAAACATAGCATCGGTTCATCAATTCGCTTAAAACGGTGAGTGATCCTCACACAACTACTCTTTAACTCCAAAAGTTTTGTTATGATTAATTCATGCCATATTTACTGTGATTGAATGAGTAATTACCGAATTGAATCTTTGTTTGATTAGGATTCTAAGTTAGTATTTGCATATGTTGCCTGGATGACAGTAAACAGAAGATAGTGCCTGAAGTAGTGCAGTTCGGAACTTATAAGGATACACTTGCACCTTATGAACATAGCTTATATAAATAAAGGTGCTTTATTTTTAAAAAAAAGATCAAGTGATAACAGATGGAAGCAAAAAAACAAAGCAAGTAGTTTTTTTAAAAGAAAAATGTGAGTATATAGACTTTAATTGTTTACTGGGTGGTTTGTAAAATCCTTGATCAGAAAATCAATATCACATAGGATTGATATGTAAACGTATATATGACATTGGACATGGATTGTTTCAGCCGAACATAAAACCTGAACCTATTCTTAAATTTAACCTTTATTCTTGTTTCCCTTTTCTTTTTTAAAAAATAGCTCTAAAACTTTTACTTTTTGAAAATCCATATCTTCATAAATATTTATTTTTAAGCTTCGGTTCCAAAATGAAGTTTGTTTGTTTCCAAGAGTAGAGATTTTTAAAATTTATTTCACTCGAACCCATCACGTATAGAAATAGGAAAGACTTCTGTACAGTAAGTAACTCCACTACAATCAAAATTCAAGTGTTCGATTTTTACGAGCGAATTATGTAGATGGGTTCGTTGCTAAAAAGGGTGATTTTATAGTTTGTTTGGAAATTTATTTACTTATTATGGAGTGTGGAATTTTGAGTTGAACATTTTTAGGTAATGAGGTAAAATTCCGGTGCCACGGCAAGGGATGGGGTCTGGCATTGGACGAGGAGGAGAGGCAGATGGTGCAGCACTAAGGAAAAATTAGGTGGTGATTTTTAGATCTTTGTGGAAGCGTGACGTAGAGGAGGTAGAGTTTAAGGGTCGTATGGGTTGGTCTCGAGTCTGAGGCGACCTACGATGTAGTGAGGCAAAAGGAGGAGGTGCAGTCCTAGGGGAAAGAGTAGGGCAGACGACGGCGAAGCTTCAAGTGAGGTTTGTCGTTGATCGGTGGGACGTAGCGATGGAACGAGGCAATTTTGGTGAATGAAGTTTGCATTTTCTAGCGTTGGAAGTTTGAATTTTGATTAAGGGTTTTTGGCCCCGTTCCAGGTGGTGGAACGTTGGGAAGGGGTCGAGCACGATTTGTGGGGATGGTCGTAGGGGAATTCGATGGTTGATTGGTCGTGGGGAAGCGCACGGTACACGGTGTGCACGTCTTGTTTCAGGGAACAAGGAAGAAGAGTAGAACTAGGAAGAAAGGATAAGAGGGAAAAAGAAAGGAACTGGGCCGGTGGAAGGAGTTTGTGCCAGAGGAAAAATGAGGGGAAAAAAGAAAAGGAATTAATGAAGGGAAAAATAATTAAAAAAAAGGAAAAATAATAATGGGATTTATACATATATACATTTATACGATACTTTATATTTTCTTTAAACCATTGTCTCTTTTAAGACCATAATTCCAAGTTAATGATATTTTGCAAATTAAGTGGGTAATTGATTTTGTTTTAGTTCACTTTAAAAAACTTGTAGGAATTATCAAAGTCAAATATTTAAACAGGATGTTTAATTTTAATTAACTAAAGATAAATTGTCATATATTTTCTTTAAAATTGTAATTAATTTGAATTAAGACAAAAATGATTTTCAGTGGATTAAATTAAATAAATACTAATGTGAAATTGCTTGGTATGGGTATAGATCGTTAATTTGGTTAACGATCTATATTGGACATTTATTCCTATTATTCTTGCCTATGCCATCAAGTGGTCAGGCGAGTTAATTAGTAAATTTAAAAATGATGACACGTTTGGAATAAACATCTGAAAATAAAGTCCCATATTTGAATAACGTCATTTTGAATAACGAAGTGTTTATTTTAAACAATCTACCCTTTTAATTTATCACTTGGATTCGAAGAGATTGGGTGCGGATATCAGCGATATCTGAAAACACTTCGATTTAATAAGTACTACCATTCTTTACGGATTTGATGATGGAGTCTAATAGGCTGAAGCTGAATGAATTTAGTACATCTGACTATTTTAAATAAGCAATTATACTTGGACATTATTTTAAACATTAATGGAATTGTGTGATAAGTGATTGGCTATAGCAAGATTAAAACTTGAAGCGATATACTAGTTACCTTGGTTTTCAAAGAAGTTTGAAATCTTAAGCATTTCATATCAAATGGGTTTACTCATGCTGGTTTCCAGCCTGACTTGGGTGTTACTTTATTGTAATGCTCGGGTCAGACCGAGTATTACATATTTTCAGGTTAGGACATTTGGAGCTCAAGAGACGGGCTGGATGGCAGAGACGTATTGTTTATTTCCGTTATGTATTATAGACTGTATAGACAGTAGTTGAGGACAAGTTATTATAACTGTCCAGATTTATTCATTGATAAGTGTACTCTGATGTCTTGTATGTATATTGACAGTTACAATTTTTCTTTGTATAAATGATGTTATTTCATATTATATTTGTTCCGCTGCGATTGTGAGATTATGTGTTGTTGTTTTCTGTTTCTTCTTCTATCTCTTTTTCTTCTTAACTCTAACAGTCTGTTTCAGCTTTCGATTGCTTGACACTCTATACATTGGACGTATTAGTGTCGATTTTCGAGGTCGAAAATCTTCGGGCCGTTGCGTTAATACTTTTACTTTACTGTAGACATATTATAATAGCGTATTGTACTACATAGTAGATAGTTTAACAGATCCGTAGGAGATGTAAGTCCTGGACATCTCATAAGTTACTGTACTGATGTTAGACACTGGATAGGAGATGTCAAACCCCGTAAACATCTACGACGTCGTTACACTCGTATTTATTTACTGTTGATTTAACTTACGTAAGATCTTTTAATTCCAACTCAAGTGTTTTGTTTTTTCAATTCGCTCGGGTCAGCCTGATCATTTGAGGGTTGAAGACCTTATTTCTGGAGTACGAAGACGAAGATTTGTACTATTATTATTTATTATATTTATTCCACTGCATCATGTTGTCTGCTGCATTTATTTATTCCTATTTTATGCAACTCTGATCTGTATGATAAAAGTATAAGTGATGTTATTTGTAAACAACTTCCTGAACTTTTTATTTGATTATTATATTTTGTCATTCTGCTACGAGAATCTGTATTTGTTTTATTTCTTTCTCTTTTTATTTAGCCCTAACAATCTGCCCTTTTGAATGGTTGGAGTTTGACATGTGTGTCTGCTTAAAACGTCCAAAAAAGGCATGTCGTTACAATAAAGGTTCGAAAACATTCAATTATAAAGTTAATTTCATAATCTCTCTAATTATTTAAAATATAATCAACATTTATAAAATTTGTAATTTATTTATACAAGGTCTAAAAATCGTGAAAAACAAGTCGAGATTGGAGCGAATTGCAATAAAAATCAAGGTGAGAAATTCTCACTCACTTGGATTACCAGAATTTATTGTAAATAGTTAAAATAAATTATTGAATGCTGGATGAATTTATAAATTATTATTAGTCTGGATATTTTATATATATATATATATGGTAGTATATATTAGTAGTTGATTTTACTTCCCGCCATTGGAGCGGATGAGACCCAATGCGTCCCGCATAATAGCGGATGGCCTTATATACCGTGATATCCTTCTCGAAGTGGGATTGATATTATATTGTATTAACATTGTGGATGCAGGAAAACAGGTTGGAGGGATCCAACTAGATTCCTTAAATTTATATTGATTGTTTTTCATATAAAAAATATATATGATGTGTTAGAATAATCTGTTATAGATTATTGTTGTGATGTGAATTTTTGGATGTTATAACACTGGTCTGAATTTTGGGGTATTTTAAATACCAAAAATATTATTTTTGAATTCTAAGGAATATAAAGGAGGTTTTAAATATAAAAATATTTAATTGAAATTTTGATTATTTTAAGGAAATTTGTACTTAAATATTCGTAAAAAAAATATTTTTTGGTAGAGATTTTAAATAGATTATATAAAGGATTATAATTGTAGATTATAAGTAATATTTCTGGATTATGTAGAAGAAGCTAAAATCGATATTAAAGATAGAGTTGAGAATAAATGGAATTTTATTAACAGATGAATTTATAAAAATGAGATTTTGTAAACGAGAATTAATTTTAAAAACAAGTGAGACTCGAAGGAGTTTATAAATTTGTAACGATGTCTATATATAAGGAGAAATGATTATCAGTGGAGAAATTGGAATTATAAATTAACAGAGTAGATTTATATCGAGTTATGGAAATTGTTTGGTCAAAAATAGTGGAACCTATCTTTGAATGGGTGAAGGGTTATGAATGATAAGAACCGAGAGGGAATTATAAATTGAAATTGGAAATCGATTGGACTTATAATCGATATTAATCAATTATTGTCGAGAATTAAAATTGCTTTTAAATGAATTCCTATTTAATAAACTATATAGTTAGTATTGAATCCGAAAATAAATTATTAAAATATTTAATATTTACCGAAATAAATTTCCATTTTTTTTCAAAATAAGCTTCAAAAATCGATGATTTTATTTAAAAAAAATTGAAAGGAGTAATTGTTGTTCATATAAGATGTGTGATATTTAAATAATTCTCTTAAACATGTCTTTAAAATAAATTTTTATTATTTAGTAATACTTACAACGTAAGGACCCAAAATTTCCGAACCCAAAAATTCCAGATAGTTATGAAAAGAAGAAAGAGATAGAAGAAGAAGATCAAAAACATCAACACCTCACATTCGCAGCGGATAAAATATAATAATAAATAATAACAGACTAAAGAAGAATATTATATCTGTCGATTACATTTTAATACATCAAAGTTTCACATATACACAGTCACTGAATACACACAATTATCATATCTCAGATTTACAATAATATAACACAGCGAAAATACTCTATACTTTCCTGCCATCCGGCTCGACTCCTGTGCTCCAGAACGTCCTTACCTGAAAATTTATAATACTCGGTCTGACCTAAGCATTACACCAAAGTAACACCCGGGTCAGGCTAGAAACCAGTGTGAGTAAACCCGTCTAATATGGAATACAAACATACAACTTATATAGAACTCGGGGTAACTCAAACCAATTTTACAAGTTCACAATATGTTATAGACATAACTTATTTCACATATAAGTTTCTAAGGACCAAAATTTAGATCAAATAGTTTGATTCACTTAAATCGTTTCATTCCAACCTATTAATCTCACATATCAAATTATAAGAATCTGAAGTGGTTTCGGGTATTTCGCAATACCCGATCCCGGCCTCTTCGAGTCTCATGTCATCCTAACCCAAGTTATCCAAATGAAATAAACAACATTTCATATCAGGGATATAACTCATTCAAAGCATCCAATACCATTCAATCATCCATAAGGAAAGCTTAAGCACATACAAATTTAATTTAATTAATCCTGAATGAATTACCAACCTCAATCACTTAGATTTCTTCATTTAACATTAATTAATTTCAAATCAATTAATCAATCAACCCTTTATTTTTCCATCTTAATTAATCACCCTGGATTAATTATCTTTCAATTACATTCAAGTAATTAACTTTAATTAATTTTACGATATTAATTCTTCTTAACCAAAGTCAATAAGTAATCTTAAATACTTCATGAATTAATTAACTATTTTAATTACATTAATCCTTAATTACTTATATTAATTAACTTCTCATAAGTTACTTATTACTGATCAATTCATCTTAATTAATCAATCTTTGGTTACGTCATTAATTTTATAAATTTAATATTTCCAATTATATTTAATTTATCCTAATCTAAATTAATTACTTAAACCACAATATTAATCATTCTCGATAAATCTCATCATGCAATTAACTATCGTTTATTTACGTCATTAAATAAATTAATTACTCGTTTTATAATCGAAGCTTAAAGGAATTTAAAACCAAATTTATTTTTAAATTCAAGTCAATTTGCAATTACACTTTAACATTCGAGTTGTTAAAGCATTTAATATTTAAAAACTTAATTTGTTAGATTTAACTTTGATATAGAATCTCGTTTTAAATCTCTACTTTACAATTTTAACTTTAGTTTTTAAATATCATTTTCATTTCTTTCCAGTTCATTCTTATTTTTATTCTACAATTATTTCACTTTCAAAATTCACCCTTATATTCCTTACAAAAAAATCCAATTTATATATTTCGATAACTCGGGGTACCGAAATATTCAAGCAACTCGCAGCATTCATTATTCCAATTGCCAATAATAATCATCCCAGACTACCAATCATTCCAATATATACTAGATATTACTATACAATATAGCATATCAATTCAATTCAACCATTCAACCAATCATTAAAATTTTACCATTTAGATTTAAATAAAAATCCAAAAGCGTGAGGTTTACTCACCTTTGATTTTGCTTTTTGCAACCCATTCCAACCAGCTTGTTTTCTTTTCAGATTTCAAACCTTGAATAAACATTTACAATTTATTAACATTTGAACCAATCGGTCAGCCTATTACCATTTGTTAATTTAATTTAATTTTAACTAATCTCCTTTTGATAAATCTACTTTGTTAATTATTTATTTAAATAAATTTTCCTTTAATAAAATATTCTTTAGTAACTAAAACAAATAAATAAGTTTGATTAAACAAATTGATCTCCATTATTTTAAAATTCAACTGGTGAATGAAAATAGGTACTCATGTAAATTTACTTTCTTCTGAAACTACTTGTACCTATAAAAAAAATCTATAGATTTCAAAAGTCTAATTTTATATAAACCTTTAACATTTATAAAATTCCTATACTTTTATTTTCAAACTATATATATACATTAAAATAAAATAAAACAGAAATGTTTAAGCTTTATTGTAATATTTTTCCCTGATTTGATATACGTTTCTGTTTTACATGTATATGTATATATATTATAATATATATTTTTAGTAAATAACAAAATAAAATTTACCCAACTGTAATTGTTTTTTATTTGTTTAATATATAATTATGCATATTGAAACTAAAATAAATAATAATAAAGCAAATATACCTAACTACTTAATCCAAAACCCAAGATGCCCAAACCTTAGCAACAGCTAATCCCCTCGAAATCGCGCCGCCCCCGCTGCCGAGTTCACCAGCCCCCTTCGACCTCGACTAAGCTGACGCGTACGCACGCATGAAGACATCGCCTTGCCTGAGCCAATTCCACGACCCCCAATGCTCGAATCACAACTCGACACTCACCAGCTATCGATCGAACGACCTCATGAAACCCTAGCCTCGGCCGCGACTTCGTCGCCGCATCTTGAACACACCTCCACGCGTCACTTCAGCATACTCGCCCTTGGTTCACGAGCTCGTGGATCTCGAGCGACTTCAAATTCCCAGGCTTTGACGAGTTTTCCGAACACGATCTGGTTGTAGGAGATTCGCACGAGAATTTTGCTCGTTTTCAACTGATTCGAACGAAAATTCGTTCGTTCGATAATCCAATTTCGATTTGCTTTTAATAAGGGAGTGGCCATGATTCACTTTGCTGCGAAAATTTCATTCGAAATGAGGAGAGAGAGAGAGCGGTTTTCGAATTAAAAGAAGAAATAGGGATTTCGCAGAAAGAATAAGGGTTATTGGCATTCTTTTGTGAAGAGAACCATTTCGCTTCCATTTTTTATGTATAAGTTTGATTTCTGCTTTACGTTTAGAGAGGAAGACGAAGATAAAATATCAGTTTTGGGGAAAAGCTTCTTGAGTACGCCTGATTATTATAATATAAATAAATATTGAAAATATCTCGTGTTGCATAATGCGAAATCCCGAACCCCAAATCAGACATGCCGACAGGTGTTTATAAGGCTTTGTCCGTATTCCGAACACAATGGAACGTGTTTCGGAGGCTAATTTGATCGTATGCACGAGTTACGGAAGTAAACGATCAATTTTAAATCAAATTGATTAAAATAGTTCTAAGCGTTTTGAGCTGCCAGGGTCAGACGACAACTCCGATTGCTACGAAAATTGAAATCCGATAATAATACAATATTACGGATCCAATGGAACTGTTTTCGTCGAATTTCGAGACTGTGCCTTGGAAGGCTACTTTTTTTTTGGCAAAGCCAGCCTGTTTTTATAGTGGACAGTCCACATTTTATTAAAACAAAAGCAAACTACAAAGATCAACGGCTACTGAGCAAACACAGATACAACATAATAACCGGCATTTAAAAACAGCGACACATCACTGCATTATTTTGAAAAACAGGGCGGTAATCGAAGAGGAAGACTGCAAGAATCTGTGCGAATTCCTTTCTTCCCAAATCGCCGCTATGGTAATCTTGAGGTATCGAAGAAAATGAGAGGATGAAGCAGATTTCCACCTGGTATGTTGAAAGATTCGAACCCATTCAAGAGTGTAATCTCTGATCGGAGGACGCTCAGTAATATGTAAAAGAATCCGTTTCCACGGTTGGAAGGAAAATAAGCAATTGAAAAACAAGTGCCCCACATTTTCAGAAGCACGATTACAAAGGATGCACACCGATTGATTGATAAATTGTCTTTTGACCAGATTGTCTTGAGTGTGAAGAGCATTCATCAGGCATTTCCAGAGAAGGAGGTTATGCTTAGGTGTCAATCCACTCTTCCAAATACGAGCATGCCAAGGAAAAGGATAAGTATGTTGCTGTTGAATTATAGATTTGTAAACCACTGAAGTACTGTGATGTTTGCCATTCCATTTTAGCCCCAAATGCTCTACAATCTTGAATGAAGCCACAACAGAGGACCAGAGATTGTTCAATGTGGGGTAACTGACATAAGGCAAAATGAGCTCCTCATTAACAATGAAGGCTACTTTTAAATATCAATTTAAACTATATATTATTAAAATTGAACAAATCACCTTGAAATTCAATTCCAACCATTCTATTATCTTCAGTAACATCATTATAAATTTTACAAGCCTTCAAATTATTTTTAACAGGCTTGAAACTGAAAATTTCAATAATTTACCGAATTTCTGTTTATTAAATCCAATAACTTAATTTCTAAATAATAATGATATTTGAATTCAAGTTAAAAATCAACTTTTAAATATTTAAAATCAATTAACTAATCCAATTTAAATTGTTAAAAATTTCGGGTCGTCGCATTCCTTCCCCCTTAAAAGAATTTCGTCCTCGAAATTACTAATTAGGAAGAATGGACCAATATCCATTTACCTTTCCCCAAAACCAACAGTTTTATCAACATCCTACCAACTATCTTTTATAAAAAAAACCACTATCACATCAACCAACTTCCCAAAACCTTCTATAGTTTCCAACAACATTATTTTACTTCACTTATTCAAATCTAATTTAAAATTCAAATTTAAATTATCACAACTTTCTCAAAAAAATTCTAACTCTCTAAATTTCCGAAATTTTTTGCCAGCGTCTCTTTTGCGCGGCTAGCTCGGTACTACTACAAAAGGCCTCTACGGGCTCCCAAATTCCAAAAGAAAACAAAAGACAAGTGGCTAGATCAAAAACCCAATCTAATTTCATACAGAAATTTAAATACATACCATTTTGTCGGGCAATTCACATTATCTCCCGAAATCAAATCCAATTTCTTTTCCCTTATAATACCTGCATATCTTACTTAACAATAATATCCAATCGTAACCTTTCCAATCATTTTATACATTTTCTAACATAGGTTTTATATCTATTTCAATTTAGTTTTTCCCATTTCCATATGATTTCAATTTGTCTTCAGTTCTGAATATTGAATTTATCTTCCATTTATAACTAATTCATATTAGTTTCATCTACTAATTTACTTTAATTTCCAATTTGAAATCGTTTTGTCGATAACAAAATTTTTCCCAAAAATTTTCTAGCTCCCAAAATTTTGAATTTTTTTTGCAGAGTCTCCTTTGTACGGAGGAGCTTTTGCAATTTGACAAGAGATATAAATATATATACATCGACCCACACGGTCGGAAAAAGCAAAAACAGTTCATATTTCCTATTTTTATTGCATAGGCGTACCTTTATTTAGCATTTTAAGCAAGTTGCTTATTTATTTTAGCATATATCGCGTCCAAATCTAGCCAAACGGCCTTCATGTACCTGAACTTACTTAATTTAAACATATAAGCACCATATATATGAAGTTTACAATATTTCTCTTACTTAAACAACTATAACACGTCAATTCTAAAAGAAATGCATTCAAAATAACTTCCACGAGCAATTTATATGTTTTCGAAACTAATTCAATTGCTTTCGACCAATTCATATACCATTTCATTCAATTTTAATTGTTTACAACACAATTTTCTAACATTCAATTTATTTTTAATCCAAACAAGCTCATATTCACTTCAAATGCTTCAAAATCAATTTTATTTGCTTCTATTAATTCGTAGATTTTTAACTACTTGTTTACGTCAAACAACGACCATTATTATGTAAATTCGTTGATATTTGCTTAATAGAGTATCCATTTTAGTTTATAACAACTTTAAATTAATTTCAACTCATTCTGTAATTAATTCCATTTCATTTCAGATTTATTCACCAACCACACATTTGCATTTCATTTCATCTCCGCATTGGATTCATTTTTAAACTATTACATTGAGCTTTACAACATTCGATGTTTATGTTAGTATCCATTTCCCAAAAAATAAATTTAATCCAAACTTTTTATTTAATAATCTTCCATTCTAATAACCTAATACCAACTAAAATTTTGATTTAATTTTTATTCAAGCAGACTTCATCCATTTATTTATTTATTTATTTCTTCGATTAATCCCAGTTATCCACCCCATATTTAAATTTTTAATTCACTTACTTAATTCATTTTTCAAATTTATTTTATTAATACAAAGCCATTCTCAATTTATTTCTAATCACTTGGGTTTGTTTGCAATTCAACCATTTCTATTATAGTTCCCTTTCATTTCATACGACAACACTTCTCTCATATCTAATTTACTTGCAAGTTCCGTTAAATATTATTCATATCACACTTGAATTTTATTTGTAGTTCAAACCATCACTATTTTGATCCAACTCTATTTATTTATTTATTTTATTTTCATAATATCTTCACTTATTTAATTCATTATCAAACCCAAGTTGAATTCTACTTACAATTCGAATTCATTTCCAAACTCCATTATTAACTCACAATCCATTTTATTTAACCGAGTTAAATTTTATTAACATACTCTATCAAATAACTATTTAGCTAATTAGCCTGCCTCCAACTTTTATATCAATATTCGATTTTATAACTAAAAATCACCTTATTAAATTTATCCTGAATTCAAAAAATTTCATAATTCCAGTTTGAATTTTCCCTCATTTTCCAAAAATTCCATCACTTTTATTATAAAATTTTATAAATGCTTTTAAATTCATATCATAGCATTAAAATTGCCTTTTATAAAAAATACTTCTTATAACTCGATATCTCAACCAGTCCATCCTTGTTCTCATAGAAATTCAGTCATACGTTGATTAGGCGTAGAACTGAAAATATATAAGTACTACCCGTTTTCAACATCCAGTGAAAATACTTGGAAAATAATTTTATTGAAAATATATTAAACAGTTTTTTTTGAAAATAGAGAAAATTTCTTTGTGAGAATGCTCTGGAAATCATCACTCCCATCCATAGTCGCAGTTACATTACAGGGTTACGTTGCCATCGCAGCAAAAGTCCATGTAACTGTAGGCTCTCCGCGGCCTCTCGATTACGCCATGGAACCCACAACAGATTGCAGTTACATTCCAGGGTTACGTTGCCATCACAACAAAAGTCCATGTAATTGTTGGCTCTCAGCGGCCCACACGATTTTCGCTGTCAAATGAAACTTCTCCACTCGTACATAGGTCGCAGTCTACCGATATAAAATCAAACGCAGGTTATTGGCTTCCAGCGGCACACACGACTTTTGCTATGCTACCATAGGTCGCAGTCTACCGATATAAAATCAAACGTAGACTGTTGGCTCTGAGCGGCACACACGACTTTCGCTATGGTATACACTACTCATAATCCCCAGGAACTAGTTTTGTCCGTACTCCTCACAGGATCAACTTTAGAACCCCCCTTAGGGCTCAAGGCAGCACCACACGGTGGCACTCCTGAGAAATTCATTTCAAGGGAGCGCCTTTTTCCCCAGAGCCATCATCAAAACACTTTATACTATACACATACAGTATCTTTCAAATCATACACCTAGTATGATCTCATATAAAGCTCCTTTACACAAAATCGATTATCCTAAAATCGATAATTTCCAAACTAGGCTTTCCAATTTCAATATTGATTTTACCCAAAAATAAAAAGCCTTACAAATCCAAAGGTTCCCAAAACCTTTTCCAAAATCCTCATAGGATCCTTTATATATAATATATATATTTAGATATATATATATAATTTTTAAAACTTTGGATCATTTCAATCTTGTATAAAACTCCTTTTATACTTCAAACACCTTCAAAATCCTCTTCTTCTGCCAATAGATTTAACAAGGGGAGATTTATCTTATATTACAAAGATATATAGCTTTGTTTATTCAAAATCAAATAATCGAATTTGATTATTCTTTCAATATCAATTCCGTACGATGTACACTTATCATCCGTACGCTATACCAATCTAATCGCTCACTCGATCACATAATTTCACTTCCGAACTAGTATCGTCCACCCGACTTCCTAGTAAGGACACAGATCTGGTTTCTTGATTAGAAACCATCATTCTTCTTGCATAGCCATAACTATGATAGAGAATATCCCAAATCAATCAACAATCCATATCCTGGTTCGCCGTCGAAAATTGAGTGAAAAACCCAACTCGGATCGATAAACTACCTTGAAATTCTGTGCTCTAATCTGGATCAAATCACTATGCGAATAGAATAATATACGTACATCACACGTATTTATTTTCATTGGTTATCAACCAAATCAATTCCCATTCTATTCACATTTCCTTTAATTTCCTTTTACTTATTTACAATTGCCTTAATTCTCATTGAATTATCACTTCAATCCTTATCTCAGTTGGGTATTTAAATCAATAACAGTTTGTACTCCGACCAGTTTATATTTAGAAAATAGCTTGAAAATTTTAAAAATAGATAAGTAGTTGAAAAATAATTATTAGTTTGCAAAATAGCTGTAAAATAGTTAACTAATTATAAAATAGTTGAGAAATAGTTAAATAGTTATAGAAATTTTAGATATTTGCAAAATAGTTGTAAAATAGTTATTAATTTGTAACATAGTTGAAAAATAGTAATTAGTTTAGAAAACAGTTGAAAAATGGTTAAATAGCTCCAAAAATAATTGTAAAACAAGTACAAAATAATTTGGCTTTAAGAAAGAAAGGTTGTATACATTAAATAGCTTAGAAAAATTAGTTTATATTAAAACAATTTATATTGACAATAGTCAAGAGCTAAACTGTTCACTTCCCCAACAATTCAATTTAAATTTGCACTTCCATTTAAATTGACTCCATTCCAATTTGAATAACTCCAATTTCTATTGAAATTGAATTAACCCAATCCAAGTTAAATAAACCCTGATTTCTTTCCTAATTTAAATCAAATTCCATTTGATTTTAATTCTATTCGACTTTAATTTCAATTTCAAATTATTCTAATCAATTTTGGACTATTATCAATTGAACCTATTTCAAATTAAATCATTTCAATCCCTGCTTGAATCTAATCCCAATTCCCATTCAAATTTTAAACCTTCAGATTATTAACCTTTCCACCTAAGTTTAAAATTTGCTTCGCTTTCGGTTTCACATCATATCACATTCCAAAGAAAATTCAAAACTCAATCTTAGAGTTAATTTTTATATTTATTTCCTTTACACACCAGGCTACTTTTAAATTTTAAGCCACCCTTGGTTTTAATTTCAGAACAAATCCCTTAAAAATCTTCCAAAAAAAAATTTTGTATTAAAATAAGACTATATTCAAAATAGTCTGAATTTTATTATTTGTTATTTCTTTAACTCTTTGAAACAATTGATTGTTTTCTAGACTTAGGTTTTAAAACTTCACAATTTTAAAATCCACTTTAATTTAGAAGTTATACTCATCTTATAAATTTACTTCATTTGGCTTACTTAATAACAAATATATCATTATTAAACACAATAACTATTTATAACAATACCCAAGGTCATCATATCCAAATACCAATTCCTTTTTATATTATTCTTACTTCTATAAATTCAAGATTATATTTCAGTTTGAATCCATTTCTAACTTACCTTTATTTAATTTTAAACAATTTAATTTCTGAGCTCAAATTCTAGAATTTCATTTCAATCAATTTAATTTTAATTTGATTGTATTTCTGTTACCACTTAATTTAATTCTAATTCAAAATTTCAGTTATGTTGTATTTTATATTACTTCTTAATTTAATTCCGATAATTTAACAATCAATCACCCAATAATTAATTAGTAGGGAATATTGCTTTATATATCAAAATATATTTTTATATAAAATCATTTAAAACCTTTATATAAGAAAATAACAAGTATGCTCTCATATATATACACACTCAACTCATTCTAGAGTACTTTGGACTCTATTTAATGAGTAATCCCCACCAGAACCAAGGTTCTCGCTTAACCTCGCTCTGATACCAACTGTAACGACCCGAAATTTCTGAACCTGAAAATTCCAGATAGTTATGAAAAGAAGAAAGAGATAGAAGAAGAAGAAGATCAGAAACATCAATATCGCACATTCGCAGCGGATAAAATATAATAATAAATAACAACAGTCTACAAAAGAATATTATATCTGTCGATTACATTTTAATACATCAGAGTTTCACATATACACAGTCACTGAATACATACAATTATCATATCACGGATTTAAAATAATACAACACAGCGGAAATACTCTATACGTTCCTGCCATCTGGCTTGACTCCTGAGCTCCAGAACGATCTTACCTGAAAAAAATTTATACTCGGTCTGACCCGAGCATTGCACCAAAGTAACACCCGGGTCAGGCTGGAAACCAGCGTGAGTAAACCCATCTAATGTGGAATACAAACATACAACTTATATAGAAACCGAGGTAACTCAAACCAATTTTACAAGTTCACGATATGTTATAGACATAACTTATTTCACACATAAGTTTCTAAGGATCAAAATTTAGATCAAATAGTCCGATTCACTTAAATCATTTCATTCCAACCTATTAATCTCGCATATCAATTTATAAGAATCCGAAGTGGTTTCGTGTATTTCCCAATACCCGATCTTGGCCTCTTCGAGTCTCACGTCATCCTAACCCCAGTTATCCAAATGAAATACACAACATTTCATATCAGGGATATTAACTCATTTAAAGCATCTAATGCCATTCAATCATCCATAAGCAAAGCTTAAGCACATACAAATTTAATTTAATTAATCCTGATTGAATTACCAACCGCAATCACTTAGATTTCTTCATTTAACATTAATTAATTTCAAATCAATTAATCAATCATCCCTTCATTTTTCCATCTTAATTAATCACCCTGAATTAATTATCTTTCAATTACATTGAAGTAATTAACTTTAATTAATTTTAAGATATTAATTCTTCTTAACCAAAGTCAATAAGTAACCTTAAATACTTCATGAATTAATTAACTATTTTAATTACATTAATCCTTAATTACTTATATTAATTAACTTCTCATAAGGTACTTATTACTGATAAATTCATCTTAATTAATAAATCTTTAATTACATCATTAATTTCATAAATTTAAGATTTCCAATTATATTTTAATTTATCCTAATCAAAATTAATTACTTAAACCACAATATTAATCATTCTCGGTAAATCTCATCATGCAATTAACTATCGTTTATTTATGTCATTAAATAAATTAATTACTCGTTTTATAATAAAAGCTTAAAGGAATTTAAAACCAAATTTTTTTTCAAATTCAAGTCAATTTACAATTACACTTTAACATTCAAGTTGTTAAAACACTTAATATTTAAAAACTTAATTTGTTAGATTTGACTTTGATATAGAATCTCGTTTTAAATCTCTACTTTACAATTTTGACTTCAGTTTTTAAATATCATTTTCATTTCTATCCAGTTCATTCTTATTTTTATTCTACAGTTATTTCATTTTCAAAATTCACCCTTATATTCCTTACAAAAAAAATCCAATTTATATATTTCGATAACTCAGGGTACCGAAATATTCAAGCAACTCGCAACATTCATTATTCCAATTGCCAATAATAATCATCCCAGACTACCAATCATTCCAATATATACTAGATATTACTATATAATATAGCAACCATTCAACCAATCATTAAAATTTTACTATTTAAATTTAAATAAAAATCCAAAAGCGTGAGG
Organism: Allium cepa; assembly: GCA_030765085.1. Lineage (NCBI taxonomy): Eukaryota > Viridiplantae > Streptophyta > Magnoliopsida > Asparagales > Amaryllidaceae > Allium > Allium cepa. The sequence continues at coordinate 174,453,453 of CM060941.1, read as the reverse complement.
ATTACTCACCTTTGATTTTGCTTTTTGCAACCCATTCCAACCAGCTTGTTTTCTTTTCATATTTCAAATCTTGAATAAACATTTACAATTTTTTAACATTTGAACCAATCGGTCAGCCTATTACCATCTGTTAATTTAAATTAATTTTAACTAATCTCCTTTTGATAAATCTACTTAGTTAATTATTTATTTAAATCAATTTTCCTTTAATAAAATATTCTTTGGTAACTAAAATAAATAAATAAGTTTAATTAAACAAATTGATCTCCATTATTTTAAAATTCAATTGGTGAATGAAAATAGGTACTCATGTAAATTTATTTTCTTCTGAAACTACTTATACCTATAAAAAAATCTATAGATTTCAAAAGTCTAATTTTATATAAACCTTTAACATTTATAAAATTCCTATACTTTTGTTTTCAAAACTATATATATACATTAAAATAAAATAAAACAGAAATGTTTAAGCTTTATTGTAATATTTTTCCCTGATTTGATATGCGTTTCTGTTTTACATGTATATGTATATATATTATAATATATTTAAATAACAAAATAAAATTATACCCTACTGTAATTGTTTTTTTATTTGTTTAATATATAAATATGCATATTGAAACTAAAATAAATCATAATAAAGCAAATATACCTAACTGCTTAATCCAAAACCCAAGATGCCCAAACCCTAGCAACAGCTCCTCCCCTCGAAATCGCGCCGCTACTACTGCCGAGTTCACCAGTCCCCTTCGACCTCGACTAAGCTGACGCGTACGCACGCGTGAAGACGTCGCCTTGCCTAAGCCAACTCTATGACCCCCAATGCTCGAATCACCACGCGACACTCACCAGCTATCGATCGAACGTCCTCGCGAAACCCTAGCCTCGGTCGCGACTTCGTCGTCGCATCTTGAACACTCCTCCACGCATCACTCCAGCATACTCGCCCTTGGTTCACGAGCTCGTCGATCTCGAGCGACTTCAAATTCCCAAGCTTTGACGAGTTTTCCGAACTCGATCTGATTGTAGGAGATTCGCACGAGAATTTTGCTCGTTTTCAACTGATTCGAGCGAAAGTTCGTTCGTTCGATAATCCAATTTCGATTTGCTTTTAAGAAGGGAGCGGCCGTGATTCACTTTGCTGCGAAAATTTCATTCGAAATGAAGAGAGGAGGGCCGTTTTCGAACTAACAGAAGAAATAGGGATTTCGTAGAAAGAATAAGGTTATCGGCATTCTTTTGTGAAGAGAACCATTTTGCTTCCATTTTTTTATGTATAAGTTCGATTTCTGCTTTAAGCTTAGAGAGGAATACGAAGATAAAATGTCGGTTTTGGGGAAAAGCTTCTTGAGTACGCCTGATTATTATAATATAAATAAATATTGAAAATATCTCATGTTGCATAACGCGAAATCCTGAACCCCGAATCAGACATACCGACAGGCGTTTATAAGGCTTTGCCCATATTCCGAACACAATGGAACATGTTTCGGAGGCTAATTTGATCGTATGCACGAGTTACGGAAGTAAACGATCGATTTTAAATCAAATTAATTAAAATAGTTCTAAGCGTTTTGAGCTTCCAGGGTCAAACGATAACTCCGAATGCTACAAAATTAAAATTCGATAATAATGTAATATTACGGATCCAATGGAACTGGTTTTGTCGAATTCCGAGAATGTACCTCGGAAGGCTACTTTTAAATATCGATTTAAACGATATATTATTAAAATCGAACAAATCACCTTGAAATTCAATTCCAACCATTCTATTGTCTTCCGTAACATCATTATAAATTTTACAAGCCTTCAAATTATTTTTAACAGACTTGAAACTGAAAATTTCAATAATTTATCCAATTTCAGTTTATTAAATCCAATAACTTAATTTCTAAATAATAATGATATTTCAAGTTAAAAATCAACTTTTAAATATTTAGAATAAATTAATTATTCCAATTTAAATTGTTCAAAATTTTGGGTCGTCACATATTATATATTCGAAGTTTTGAAATGATTTTAAAAATTACTTCTAAATTCCCTCGAAATGGTAAACGGAGTTCTTGAACGAAGATGATTCCTACAATTGAATCTTATTGTTGAATTCAGGGACTTAAAGGAAATTTCCAAAGTATTTAATTATGGAAACTTCAGAAATGAATTAAGGTTCACAAAAAGGAATTTAGAAAGAGTAGTTGAGATTTTAGACGAGTACAAACCAATTTTAGAAAATTTTAAAGGAAATGGATTAGTGGATTTCGGAAATTTGAAGAATCCATTATGAATGAATTAAAGGATTTTTCAAGTCAACTGTAAAGAATTTGTAGAGAAAGGAAACTAATAGGATTACTTTCCTAAGTATTGGGAATAGAATGGTTTTAGAGGAAAAATAAAATTTTGCAATATTTTCCAATGTATCGAAATTGAAGATTTCAGAAATATTTTAACAACGAGATGAGTTGTACAAGAATACTTTCCTAAGTAAGGAAGTTTTAAAGGAAACTTGGAAATATTTCTAAGTGTTGGATGATTTTAAAATATCCTGTTATGGATAAGTATTGAGTTGTTTCTAAATATTTAAATATTGGAAGAAATTGGGATATATAATTTGTAAAGATATTTTGAAATAAATGCTTTTGAGAAGATTAACTAAATAAGGTTTAGTAACTAATAATGGATGTTATATTGATAGTTAAATAACCGACTATCAAATATTGGCCAATTTCATTGATCGTTTCGAAGAGGCCGGGATCGGATTTAATTATTCGAAAACCACTTCGATCTGGTTTGAGCTTATGAATGGAGACCGTGAAGATAGTGAAGATGGTGATTCAGTTTGTCCAAACCCATGACAGCTTGTATGGACTAATGCTGTTAGAACATCGTCATTGGAGGACGATGAGCATTCTAAGTAGAATTATTCCTGAAAGATAATCATTAGCCTCAAGCATCATCAACCGAGAATGACTAAAATAAGGGAGATGCAGTACGGCTAAGTGGGTTGCACCCAATTAGGGTATGTTATCACATTTCTAAATACCCTTGGAAATATATATAAATTATGGATATGGTTGTGCATGAGAAAGTGAGCGCTTGATTTTTTTTTTAAGGGTGGGAACACCCGGGTGATAACATATTCGGTCTACCCAGGTTAAGGGTGGGAACATCCGGGTGATAACATATTCGGTCTATCCAGGTTATTCTTACTGTAAGTTTAAGTTGTTTTCTTTGGTTCTTCAGATTTTTCCTCAGAGATAACAAAGGATTTGTAAAATTAAAGGCCCAGTCCGAGCATAAACAAGGGATTAGGCCTAATTGTTGTAATTAGCACATTCTACCCCTTTTTTCCCCAACTTCTTACATGTTTCAACACAAATAATAAATTACAGACACAAAAAAATCTTGTATAAATTTCTTTGTGAATATTTTCATACATATTTAAATATTTTAAAACATTTTTAAACACCATTTTTAAAATTACACATATTAAATTCACCTTTTTACAAAACAACCGTTTTACACTTAAATTAATCAAAACTTACAAATTTTTTTCATTTCATGTCTTTACAAAATTTTACACAACCATGTTTAAGATATTTCTAATCTTTTTAACATTAATTTATTATGTTACTACACAAAATTTTATATTTTTCAACCAATTGTATGCTTTACAACTTTTACTTACAAAACTTACATTCAAGTTTGTGTAATTATAGTCTCTTTTTAATTAAACGTCAGATCTTATAAACTTCATATTTTACCAAGATTTACACATAATGAATTTTTCTAAACTTTATTTCCCATATTAACTTTTTATTTTTAATAGCAACTCGAATGAATTTATAAACACGGTTTTTATTATCAAAAATTCTCCGTTCTAATAACAACTTAAAAATTATTATATCTTGGCACGACCAATTATTCAACAAATTAATTTAACCATTTTCAAACATGATTTTGAATTATAACACAACTTTTCGTCTCACGCTCAATTACTTAAAGTTTTACATTGTTGATCGACAAGATCGCCCAAGCATTTATTTTTTCATATTAAACAACTTACAAATCATATTAAAAATATGTTTACATTTAAATATTGATCTCCAGTCAATATTTCATATTTTTAATATTCACTTTAACAACTAATTTGTTGTTTAGCGATAATTTACAAAATTATTATATTTGATGAAATACACATATTATGAGATTTCCACTTTCATTTTCTACATATTTAAATTTATTCAACAAACATATGTTGAATTAATCTTCTTATCCCAATACTTGAATTCAACTTATTTTCAATTCAACTCAACTACTCACCAAAATCCCCAAATCCTTTATTTATAAAACTTAGATGATTATACGAATTCTCCTTTTGAACTCGTATTTTATATTTCTCAGATTTAAAATTAAAAAAATATTATAATCTATCTACCCCAAGCACCCTAAACCTGGGTTTTCACAGACTCTTCCCCTTAAGAAATTACGTCCTTGCAATTCTCTTTTGATAACATATTTGTATTTTTAATTTTAACGAATCTTCTCAAATTTTACTCCTTTGAGAAAAATTTAGTTTAAGTTATCACACATACATTATTAAAAAATTCAATATCTTTACCAATTTATTTCACTTAGAACAATAAAGTTCGAATTTTTAATTTCTCGGTTTACAAACATTTTAACTATCATCCTGAATAATCATACTCAAAAGATTTAAATTATTACATCCTATCTTTTCATAACATATAATTAGAATATACACTCATCTTCTCTCAATTTCCATCTGTAATTGATGTTTCCTCGCCATCAGATTTTTATTAATTACCCAACTAATGGCTGCTATTTTGATTATGATATCAAACAGCCTCAGCCGTTTACCGTTTATTATCCCCAACTTGATGGCTGCAGCCATTTTTTGACTCAAATATGAGAGTGTATTCCTAACATATTGCTCATGTTCAAGATAGTTACTTATTTTAAATAACTCTTTATACTCAAAAACATTTTATACTATTTCTCTTCATTTTTCTCAAATCACAATTTTTACTTAACAACTCATTAATTTATTTCGGACAATATTAAACTACCAAATTTATAATGATTCCCCTCCTTATTTGGCTGCAAATCGATATAATATCATTATTTCCTCGCTATCTTTTCTATTATTCTCGTCTTATGTAGTAGTCTAACACTATTTTAACACGAATACTTTCATTACTCTTTCCCAAGATTTATTTTATTACTCCAGAAAAATTTGCTTGATCGTCTCGTATAAGTGTTTAAGAAATTCTTGTCGATAACATTGATCAGACGCATCGATCAGAACTCCTTAAAATACCCACAGACAATTCAACACAAAAATTAATCATGGATTTTTGGGTTAACTCATGGTTTTATTTGTTATTCATTATCACAAATACTCTTGAGTTTCTTTTAAAATAAATACAACCCTCTAATAAATCTTACTAATTAATCATTTGTTCCATTTTCTCTCCTCAATTAACTCTTTACCAAAAATTTAATTATTAATTTCCATCCCTTTAATCCATTTATAGATTTATTAGACTTATAGCACAATTGAAACAATTCGCTTGTTTACGCTGCGTAACTCTGATTAATCTCAAATTAATACTCTTTTATCTCAATATGAATTCCACTTTAATTATCTTGGATTTAATTCATTTATTGATCCCATTTTATTTTATTTAACTCGATCATCAACTAAACTCAAGAGGATAGGATTTAAGTTTCATCAAAATTTTAAGCCCATGATTCCAAATACAGGGAGGATTTAAGAAGATGAAAATTTCAACAAAGATAAGCTACAGATAAATAGGATTCATCTCATGGGATATTACAAAATAAAACACATTCCTAGACATAACCCCACTTATCTACACCCAAAGGTCTCGAAAAGGGTAAGGACAAGATTAGAAACAACTTCGATTAGGGACGATGTTTTTACTCATATTATATTTGATGTATAATGGTATGTATACTATTCTGTGTTTATTACATTTTGTTCTGAATTCAGCTCTAATACCAAGCTGTGACGCCCCACCCCAAGACCCACAATAACAAAGAGAATTACTTAGTAATTCTATCTGCAAATGCGGAAAATAGGGCTGGTTAAGGGAGACCATCATAGTCTTGCATTAGATAAGAGCTAAGTTTGTCGATATGTATACTCTTTTTTCCCCTTACAAGTATTCGACATACTTAATTCGTATCTAAAACACTACTACGGTGGCCACAGGATCTATTCAGAAACAAAACATAATAACTATATCAATTACAAGTCATAGAACAGTAATATCGAAACGATACATATGAATACATACATCAGATGTAATACAACATGCCATTAGTGGTATACAACCACAATATGTACATACATTCCCAACAAAAGAATATATACATCACAAGTTCCCAGCAGAAAGACTACTACACAAAAACTATGCCATATCCCAAGTCGATGGTGAAGTCCAAAAGGTAAAGCAAGCTAAGAGTCCAACTACATAACATGCAACTCGGTCCGACCCGAGTAATAAATGCACGGGTCAAGCTAGCTATAACTTGATATTAGTATAAGATAAGAGGAATATAAGTGCATAAGGGAATTCTTCCTTTAACTATAAAGGAAGGGTACAAGTAGAGTATAATTTCAATGCATGGAATATGTTCACCAAGGGTTGTCGCATGAATAGATTTAATTCAACATAGGAAATCCATACTTAATGGCGTTCAACTCAAATGCAAGGAATCATATAGAAATCATTAGTGAAACTTTCCAAAATTCCAATATGAATCTTATGGAACTCAAGATAGAGTTCTCATTAAAATGAAATCACCCTATATAACATCTCATGTAGCACTAAGCTATCGATGTAACAAAAATATCTCAAAATGGTGAAATCGGATAAAACTCAGAAATTTAGAAAACCTGGATTGGCCAGATCCTCGATTACAAAGCTGAAGCAATGTTGCACGTGCTAAACTCTTGTCCGGTGCTATCTATAATTTAGGTACCTAACTTGTGGACCCGAAGGTCATACCGTGGTGACTGAAGTCACATAACTTGTGGTGACCAAAGTCACATAACTCGAATGACCCGAAGATCCATAGCACTGGAATACTCGTGGATGTGCTACAAATTCTCGAAAAGGAACTCCAAAAAGTGTTAACGTGCGTTCCATTTCACACCTACGCACTAAAAGGTTTACTAACCGCTAGTTAACTCTACATCATAAAAATAAAATCTCAAACCTTTAAAATCTCATAATATTCATATATCTTGTGTCATATCATCGGCAAGTGCAAATAAATCTCATAGTGGTTTCTCATAACCCATAATTCCCGAAAGGGGAAATCTCATCTCAAGACTCGCCTCGTCTCATCGACGAGTAAAACAACATCTATAAGTGGTTCTTATTGATTATTACTCCTATAATAGGAGATCTCGAACGTCTCAACTCACCAAATATTGGCTAACTTAGATAATCCCTATAATATGAATTATAAATCTCAATTATCGACTCAAAACAATATACTCAAGAGGTTTTGATCATACAAGTCTGGAATTAACCAAAAATTAAACTCACGTGTCACATACCATGTATTTTACTAAATCGTTTAATTATGTTTCTCATACATCCAAAAAGCGCAAATAGATGTATTATTATATAGAAAATAACTTATTATAGAAAAAAAAGCTTTTTAAAACTATTTTGGAAATGGTTTGGAAAATAAGTTTTGAAATTCTCTTATTATAGAAAATGTATAATTTTAATAGCTTTAAATTAATTATAAATAATGTAAAATATTTATTTCGAAAGCTAAAGAAAAAATCTTCGAAAAAGGTTTAGAACGCATGCAAAGAAAAATCAACAGAAAATCAATGAAATTAATCATAAAATCGCAAGATAAAAATCTCCTTAAAAACTCTCCAATCCAAAATATGGATAAGTGGTAATATTGGCTCTTCTATCTTAGGATCAAGGCGATCAAAAACAACATCAAAAAAAAATCCCTGTAAAACAAAATAGAAATTCTCAGTTGGAGCAAAACATGTTCCGATTAAGAATTCCAAACAAATTTTCAACTAGTTACAAAGGTTTAAAAGCCTTGAAATTTTACAAGCATGGAGTTCAGCAACCCTACTTTAAATAAAAAAGAACCGATACAATCGGACAAGGAATGAGAGAGATATGATCTCTCAAAGTTGGACTTGCAGCCAGATTTCACTATCAACAGCTGGAGCAAAACATGCTCCAATTCAAAGTTTGATGACACATTTCTATAGGCCACAGAGGTCAAAATGACCTAAAATTTAACATGCATAAATATTAATAACTATAATTTAAAATACAAAATAATCGTGCAATTTAGACAAGGTATGAGAAAGTTATGAGGTCTGAAAGTCGAATCCAGGCAGTATTTTCACTGTAAAAATCTGGGCAAAAACATGCTCCAAATCAAAGTTCGGCAGTATATTTCAATTAGCTATATATATAGGTCGAAATGATCTGAAATTTAACACGCATAAAGCTCAGCGACTATACTTTAAAATGCAAACAGAATCGTGTAATTTAGACAAGATATGAGAAAGTTATGATGTCTTAAAGTTGAACTCGGACAGTGTTTTCACTGTAAAAATGTAGGCAAAAACATGCTCCGCTTGCAACTTTGAGCATCGATTTCTAACAGTTCCAAGTTGAATTAAAATATGAAAATTGACATGCATATAGTATAGTAACTGTGTTATCATTCAAAAATGATTTGGCATGATTTCGACAAGAAATGAGCAAGATGCAGCAGCTCAAAGTTAGAATGAGAGCTGTTTTGAACTGAAAATTTACAGAGATGAAAATCGAGTTTTACAATAAATAAAACTCAGCTCAAACATCAATATCGTGGCATGCAATTTATATTCCAGCAAGCGTGAGTGAGAATACTCACCTTAGAGTCGGATTCAAGGATTTGCAGCGAAGAATTTGAAGAAAGGCAGCAACTTTTACTTTCAAGAAGCCTTGAAAGTGCCTGAAAATTACTTTACTGTAACATGCAACCCAAGGATTTAGAATAATGAACAAAATACAATTTTGATGAAATAATTCAAGAAATTTATAGAGATTACCGGTAGAGATTTGATTGCTAATAATTTTATCTAAATTTGGACTAAATTTTGCAAAGGCTTTGATCAGGATTTTGAGAGGGAATGAGATTTTCTTTTACTGTCAAATTGAGAAGAAGAAGTTTCTTCTTTTTGTTACTGTAAGTTTACGTTGTTTTCTTTGGTTGTTCGGATTTTTCCTAAGAGATAACTAAGGATTTGTAAAATTAAAGGCCCAATCAGAGCACAAGCCAGGGATTAGGCCTAATTGTTGTAATTATCACATTCTAGCTTTTTTCCAACTTCTTACATGTTTTAACACAAACAACAAATTACAAACACAAGGCAATGTTGTATAAATTCCTTTCTAAATATTTTAATACATAATTAAATATTTTAAAACATTTTTAAACATCATTTTTACTATTACACGTATAAAATTCACCTTTTTACAAAACAAACGTTTTACACTTAAATTAAAATTTACAATTTTTTTCATTCCATATCTTTACAAAATTTTACACAACCATGTTAAGATATTTCTAATCTTTTTAAGCTTAATTTATTTATCTTACTACACAAAATTTTATATTTTCCAATCAATTGTATATTTTACAACTTTTACTTACAAAACTTACATTTTGAGTTCAAGTTTGTGTAAATTATAATCTCTTGCTAATTAAACATCAAATCTTATAAACTTCATATTTTATCAGGATTTACACATTATGAAGTCTTCCAAACTTTATTTCCCATATTAACTTTTTATTTTTAATAGCAACTTGAATGAATTTATAAACACGATTTTTATTATCAAAAATTCTTCGTTCTAATAATAACTTGCAAAATTATTATATCTTGGAAAAACCAATTATTCAATTAATTAATTTAACCATTTTCAAACATGGTTTTGAATTATAACACAACTTTTCATCTCACATTTAATTACTTTAAGTTTTACATTGTTGATCGATAAGATTGCCAAGCATTTATTGCTTCATATTAAACAACTTACAAATCATGTTAAAAATATGTTTACATTTAAATATTGATCTCCAATCGATATTTCATATTTTTAATATTCACTTTGAAAACTAATTTGTTGTTTAGCTATAATTTACAAAATTATTATATTTGATGAAATAACACATATTATGAGATTTCCGCTTTCGTTTTCTACATATATAAATTTATTCAACAAACACATGTTGAATTAATCTTCTTATCCCGATACTTGAATTCAACTTATTTTCAATTCAACTCAACTACTCACCAAAATCCCCAAATCCTTTATTAATAAAACTTAGATGATTATACGCGTTCTCCCTTTGAACTCGTATTTTATCTTTCTCAGATTTAAAATTACAAAACATATTATATTCTATTTTCCCCAAGCACCCAAACCGAGTTTTCACAGACTCTACCCCTTAAGAAATTATGTCCTCGCAATTTTCTTTTGATAACATATTTATATTTTTAATTTTAACAACCCTTCTCAAATTTTACTCCTTTGAGAAAAATTTTGTTTCACACATACATTATTCAAAAATTCAATATCTTTACCAATTTATTTCACTTAGAACAACAAAGTTCAAATTTTTAATTTCTCGGTTTACAAAAATTTTAACTGTCATCCTAAACAATCATACTCAAAAGATTTAATTATTACATCTTGTCTTTTCATAACATATAATTGGAATACATACTCATCTTCTCTCAAATTCCATCAGTAATTGACGCTGCCTCGCCATCAGATTTTTATTAATTACCCAACCAATGGATGCTATTTTGATTATGAGATCAAACAACCTCGCCGTTTACCGTTTACCCTACCGACACTTGAATTCAACTTATTTTCAATTTAACTCGACTACTCACCAAAAGCCCCAAATCCTTTAAAATAGATGATTATACGAGTTCTCCCTTTGAACTCATATTTTATCTTTCTTAGATTTAAAGTTACAAAACATGTTATAATCTACTTACCCCAGGCACCCAAAACCCGGGTTGTTACAATTTGAATTCGTTTTAAAAGAACATTCTCTAAATTAAATAACTAATATTTCAAAGATAGTGATTGATTTGATAATTTAAATGTAATATTTTAATATTGGAATTATTTAAATAATTGATTCCTGAATTTAATATGAATGAAAATGATTTCAAAAGTTGATTTAAATTCTATTTAAACAAGAATGAAGATTGTTAACTTTTAAAATTGGGTTTAAAGTGAATAAATTTATTCTAGAAAATAGCTTGTTTTAAAAAACGTGTAAAAAATTCTTTTTGGGCAATGTCTCGGATTTCGACGAAACCAGTTTCATCGGATACGTAATAGTGTATTATTATAGGATTTCAAGTTTCGTATCGATCAAACTTATCGTTTGGTCGTGCAAGCTTGAAATGCGTAGAAATCAATTAATGGAATTTAATTAATATAATTTGATTTTGAAAAAACTATCTTTTGTATGTGATGGAACTGGGTACCGAGACTAGTTTCATTGTGTTCGGAATATGTGCATAACATGTAAAACGCCAGGCAGAAAGCTTCGTTTGGAGTTCGAAAATTTAAAGGTGAATAGTGCCGAGTTTATTTTCTATAAATAGCCCTCATCCATCTTCCATTTGCAAACTAAAGCTCTAAAATGTTCTCAGCCACCATTAAAATAAATCCATCCAACGGTCGACGTCGATCAAAGCCTTTAGGGGTCGAATTAGCATTTGGCTTCAACTAGGAAAATGTAAAGCATGACAATATGAAGCTAATCTACAGATGGATCGAGGTATCGTTGAAGACAGCGATGGATGTAAGCCCGCGTTCACTGCAGTATTTATGGGTTCGGCCGTGGTTTGTATGCGCATAAGCGCGCGGTGAGGGGAGCAGGCGCAGGAGACGGTGCTGGAGGGGCGAGGCGACGTCGATGGCGGTTACGGTGTGGCGGCAACGTGCGTTTGAACGATGACAAATAAAAAAAAGTACATGCATGTGAAAGTGAGAAAGGAGGGAGAGGGAAAAAGGGTAATGGTTTAAAACTTATTTTAATTTTTAGGTAATCACATAATTTAATTATCTTGAATGTTAAATAATCTATAACCTATACGAGGTCGGATTCAAGTGAAACTAGTCGTGTTGGATTCGTATCGAAGTCATCTACAACTTGGAGTTGGAGTTGGATTTGTTTGACTCTGGAAAAATTTCAGTTTCAAATAAAGGTGAGTGATTAAACCCGCTTAGGAATACTAAAATATTTCTAATGTTCATTAAATTGAAATCAGAAAGTGATTTAATTTTATTGATTGTTGTTTGGTAATTTAAGTAACATGGAAATCGACAAAGAAATTGACCTGCTAGAAATCTTGAATTAACAGTTAAATTGAAATTGGAATTAAATTGCTAGTTAAACTCCCGATTATTTATAACCATTCAACCATTGTGTTATATTGACTGTTTGGACGTTGATTGTGATGGGTGTCTATTGGTTGATATGTTAGTTAACTGGGTGTTTATTTATTTAACATTTCCATGCTATCACCTTGCATATTATTTGACAGCATATAAAACTGTTATTTGAATTATATCTGAATAAATTAAGAAATAAGTTGAAATGATATATACCTATGAAATTTATTTTAGATTGAAATGACATATATCCATCCCTGTAGTTAAATTCAAATAAATGATCACTTAGCCATAGGATAGAAAATTATCTATGGACACCAAATTGGTTAAATTAAATGATTTTAAATTCTTGAATTTAAATCTAATTAAATGATTTTATTTTAAAGAAATAAAAATTGAATTTATAAAGATTAAATTATTTTCAAATTTGAGCTTTGAAATGTTGAAGGTGAAATTTGTAAAAGAAATTGTTCTAAAGAATTAAATTTGAAATGTGAAGGTATAATCGACATATATCTTGAATTATGGAAGTTGAATTATTTTTAAGGTGTGAACTTTTACTTGAACTATGGATTTATTTAAGTAAAAGTGATATAAATGGATATTTCAAATTTGGGCTAGGAATTGAATTATTTTAAAGACTTGAACCTTAAATCGAACGTTGAAGTTTAATTTGATTTAAGTGATTTAAATCGGTAAATTGAATTTGGACTAGAAATTTATATAAATTGAAATGGTTAAAATAAAAATTGAATTGAAATTTGAACCATTGAATCGAATCGTTGAATCAGATTTGAAGCTAAAAATGAAACGTTTCGAAATGAAGTTAATTTGAATTGAAACCGAAGTTGAAGTTGAGTTGAATTAAAATCAAAACTAAATCAATTTGAGCTAATTTGAGATTGAAGATGATTTGAATTGGAAGATTTGAAATAGAATAAGTTTGATTGAAATTTGGACTTGAGTCCAGATTAGTTGGAAATGGAAAGAAACAGTTTAAATTTGAAACTATTTTCACTATAAAATATTTTACAATAAACTATTTTAAAATTTATCTTTTTATTTCAAATTATTTAAATTTTCAAATCATTTAGTATATGACCTATTTCAATATTTAAAGTATTTTCACTATTCAAACTATTTTAATATCTAAACTATTTTAACTATTTTAAATTATTAAAACTATTTTAAATTATTCAAACTATTTTCAAAATTCAAGCTATTTATGTTGGAAACATTTTATGTTTAAATCATTGATTTAAGTTTGGTTAAAATAAAGTTATACCCTAAATTGAAATTTAAAAATGGAAATTTGAATGAAATAATTTTCAAGTGAATATGACATATGAAGTAAAATAGGATGATTTTTAAATGAAGGATATTTTGAAGTGAATATGATATTTTGATATCAAGTATGAATCGTTTTCGAAATGTAAAAGTACCAACTGGTGTGTAAAATGGCATTTGGTTGTTAAAGAGACCGTGACCGATTATTGGCATACTCTTTGTCAATTTTGGAACCACTTCAACGACTATATACGTGGAGGACACTCCAAAATGAAGTAGTTGAATTTGATGTACGTTTGTTGGATTTGAAGAAAGAGAACGATCATGGATTGCCCCGACACTTGTGTCAATTTGAATTGACTAAAACAGGATGGCTTAAACCAAGCCAAATGGGCTAGCTACCCCTAAGGGAAACCCGTTCTTTTCTTTTTCTTATGGATTCAGCCCACACTATTACCTTTGTTGTTGGCCTAGATTAGTGCACCTTGATTTGGGATAAACTCCCTTTGCTCGATATGGGATTGATGGACACGGTAGGCAGTCGCTACGGTGATGCATTACCACCATCCTGGTGACTCGAACCGGTAGCATACTACCTTAGGCATTTCCTCAAGTGCCTTGTCATACTTATCCTTATACGAGACCACTACGAGTTTGGTTTAGCATTGTCGCATAACGGCGCATCTCTATCCACCGACGTTCGATTAGTTGTGTTATATACCAACTGTACGACAATGCTTAAAATGCATTAATGCAAACTGTACTGGTTGACGCTATTACACACTTGTCATATGTGATGTTGATATGACTTACATAAGGATATTTTAGTTCTGACTCGAGTATATTGTTTTACTTTATGCTCGGGGCATCCCCGAGTTTTCAGTGCATTGACGATCATATTATTCTGAAGGATGAAGGCAAAGGTTTGGTATATTATATTACTAGTATTATTCCCTTGCATCATGTTGTTCTGCTGCATTATTTTATTTTGTCTTTATTGTACGTATAGCCCTGATTTATGTTGTAAAAGTATAATCAAATGTATAGTGTAAAAAGCTTCATGAACTTTTTATTACATTATTATATTTTGTCATTCCGCTGCGAGATTCTGTGTTTGTTTTCTTCTTTTCTTATTTTTCTTAATTAATCCCATTGATTATCTGTGCTTTGAATTATTTTGAGTTGGAAATGTGTGGTTTATTTTCTACTTAAACTGCCTAAAATGCGGATCGTCACATGTTCGCAAAATATGATAATAATATAATTTTGAGAAAAATAATATTTTAGGAAAATTAAATGAATTTCCCTATTATGAACTTCTGAAAGAATTCTGGGAAGAGGTTTGTTGGCCAATAATAATTTGGCAAATTATATGGGTTTGGTGAAAAATTCATGCTTTTAAAGGAGAAAAGTTCAATTTTGGAAAATATTATTAAAATGCCACCTTAAACTCATGAAATCAGCATTTTTATGCAAGATAGCTGTTATTTGCGATAGCTATATTTTCTAGCTTTCAAAAGCCTATTTCGATAACAAGCAAAAGTTTTTGCTTTAAGTCTCGATGACAAGTTTTTGATAAATAACAAAGGCTTTTGTAACAGCCCGACGATTTTCGACCACTGAAAATCGACATTAATACGTCCACTGTATAGAGTGCCGATCAATCGAGTGCTGGAAATACCAAGCTGTTGGGATTAAGAAGAAAAGGAGATAGAAGAAGGAACAGAACAACAGCACAGAATCTCACAATCGCAGCGGAACAAAATATAATATATAATAACAACATTTTATACAAAGAAAAGGTGTAACTATTAACATATATACAAGTTATCAGAGTACAATCATCAACAAATAAATCTGGATAGTTATAATAACTTGTCCACAACTGCTGACTATACAGCCTATAATACACATTCGGAATATAACCCATACGTACAATACGTCTCTACCATCAATCTCATCTTCGGGCTCCAAAGCATCCTAACTTGAAATTCTATAATACTCGGTTTGACCCGAGCATTACAATAAAATTACACCCGAGTTAGGCTAGAAACCAACGTGGGTAAACCCACTAAAATTGAAATACTAAAGCTATAGAACTTTTCTTTTGAAGACAAGGATAACTCGTACAACATAAAGAGTTTTATCTCATTATAACCAAAACACTTTTGTAGAAATCCATTTTATTGTAATAGTATATAAGTACAGTTACTTATTTAAAATAATTGAATTTGTAAAATTAATCCAATTCCAGCATACAAAATTCTAAGTCATTCCTATAAAAGTTCACAGTGATTTCAAATTGAAGTGGTTCCGGACAACACAGATATCTGATCCCGATCTCTTCGAATTTAAGTAATAAATTCAAATAAAGCGTATCTTCACTCAAACCTACTATTTTATCCCGTCTGAACATTCAATGGCACGGACAAGAAATTTTTCAAATAATTATCCAATAACCAAAAACCAAGGTATAGATCGTTACTAATTTAACGATTAACAACTCACTTTAAACAAATTAAAAAAATCAAAATTTAATCTTAAATTAAATTGGGTCTACTTATAGTTTTAATCAAAATTAGTATTAGATTAAAGGAATTATAACACAATTTGTTATTAGTTATATATATAAATATACACACATTAATATAAAATTAAATCAATACAAAAATATAATTAATTATTCATTTAAATGGGGATGTATAATAAAACTTTAAATCTATTGGAAAATCAACACATAAATTTGTAATGCTAGTAATAGGATCACATTGCAAAAATCTTTATGATGATTTGATTTTAAATGAGTGAGGATATATTTATTTATTTATTATTATTATTGTTATTCAAATTAAAGGATTTTAGAACATAAACATTTATCAAAAATTCTTTTAATTCCATAACGATTTTCCCCAGCTCACAAACAATGAACCCGGCCCAACTATACAAGCCCATTCTCTCTTCTCCCCATTTCTATTGTTTCTCTTTTCCCCTATCATTCCAATGCCTGACATCTACATGTAACGTACACGATGTGTGCATATGCATGCTGCCTCAACTCAACTAAGCTTCCCGCCGTCCATCATAGCAGATCGCCCCGACCATCTCCTCATGACTACGTGCCTTGAACCACGTTCCGATCTTCAAATCAAAATTCGAAATGCCCAACCAAAAACTAGAATATCACCATCTCCTTCGACCACCTCACCTCGACAACCCTGGCCATCGTGCATCACCAAACATCGTCGAAATGAGCGCCACGTCCCTCTCCTCCTTTTCCCTTAGCTGTGCCTCCCTCTTGTAGCCTTGTCATCACTAATGCCTCAAAACGGAACCAGCCACAAGCACGTGCCTAAACCCTAAGGCCGCCTCATCCACCACCCATGTACACCTAAAAATTCTGGTTCCATTTTTCCTCGAATACGCCGCTTCCCAACCTTCCTCTACGACCAGTCCCCTGCCACGAAATCAACCACGATAGCGTAATTCAGTATTTACCTTAATTTCGTTCATCCTCCGATTCCACCACCCTCACACCACTAAAAACCTTCAAACTACCCTTAAAATTCGTGTTTTCCAACTGCAAATACAACTATGTCATCCGTTTACTAATTTATGAACTTCGAATTTTTAATTATAAGTAATCATTTACTAATAAATGGGTTTCCTTCCCCACCACTCGATGAATTTGAATAACATAAGTTTCAAAATATTCTACATTTAGATACAAGAAACTTTGGTTTTATAATCAAGATCTAAAGTCGCTTCGGCGATGGGATATTTAAATTTTTCTCTGGGTTGGAGGTTCAACTATTTATAAGAACCAAACACAGGGATATGGAAACAAAATGTTTGGTTACAAAGTGAACCATCAGATTAAATTCTCATATACAAAGTGATTAGTGCATAACAATACCTATATACCTGATTTAAACCAGTACTCATTCAAGACCACCTATATAAAACAGTCAAATAAATTTTGATATGTTTACTTACAGTTTTATATAGATTATCACTACTACTCTGTTTACCTGCTTTATGCTTCCCTTTGAACAACTTAATCCTTTATGTTATGGCAGCACTCAAGTCATCTCTTTTTTTCGGTAAGCAAGTGAACAAGGCAGGATTAGCCTGTATATATAAAGATGATGGAAGTGTACTGTGCAAGCCAAAGAAAAGGAGAAGTATACATGTACAGGCCTTTTTCTTTATTTTATCGTATATTATATTTTTTTCTTTTAGATTTGATAAAGAAAAACTGATTTGATTTCCTTAAATTAGGTGATTTGATTTAATAAAAGATGATTATGAAGAAGATTTGATGTATTATGGCTTGAGTTAAAATTATATATGCTTGCATTTAATTATCGTCATGATGATGTTTCATTTATGTATATATATACATTCGTATATATAGATTTATATGTAAACCACTTTAGTCATATGAACATGCTTTTTGACTAATTACTAATATATATTTTTTGACAAAATACATACTTATAGATATGTACATCCACACAATGTACATGTTTATTTTACTTCCTATCTTACATACATACATATATATATATGTATGTGTGTATATATATATATATATATATCAATTTATATATATTATTTTTGTCGCCATATACACATGTATTTACATTCTCACTATTTAAATACACACACACACACATTTGCCTATATTTGTCATCATATAAGCTTATATATTTTCACTTTATCTCCTATCCATATATACATTTATTTCATATGGGTATACACACACACACATACACACACACACACACACACACATATATATATATATATATATATATATATATATATACTTATGTACTTATATATATACATTAAACATCATAAGCTTGTATGTATTTATATTTATATACACACGTATTCTACCTTGAATTTTAAATGGTGGAGTTTTATTTATATTTCTCTTAAATTTATCAAATCCAGAAATTTTATTTAAAATTTGAAAATAGTTTTTAATCAATTTATAGCTAAAAGATATTTTAATAATCATAAATTTATTTGTTCGACTTAATAAATCAATATTTCAAAAATTGAAAACAGTTAATCACCTAATAACAAACGTTAGAAAATCCGAGTCGTCACATTCCTCCCTCTTAAAACTTTTCGTCCTCGAAAAGGAACGAAGCGAGAATTTGAATTTCAATGTATATTATTAAATTAATCATCTTTAAACATTTTAACTCCTTACTCTTTTTGTTACAATTTAAAACACTTTAAAAAATTCATAATATTACCAAACTAGCTTTATATAAAAATACTTTTCATAACTCGATGTCCAAAAAGTCCATCCTTGTTCTCATAGAAATTTAGTCGTACGTTGATCAGGCGTAGGACTGAAAATCTATAAGTACTTAGTAAACCCATTTTCAACACTCAGTGAAAATACTTGAAAACTCTTTTCGAAAATGCTATGGAAATCATCACCCCCTTCCAGGGATCACAGTTAGCACGATGATTGCTTCGCCATCCTAGCGAAATCCATAAGAAAATTGTAGGCATCTGCACCCCTCGACTTCGCCATGAGAAATGCAACGGATCATAGCTACACCCAGGGTTGCGTTGCCATCACAGCAAAACCCATGTAACTGTAGCATCAACGCCACTCGAATTATGCCGCGAAACGAAACTTCACCACATAGATCGTAGACTACACCGATCGAATCCCAATGTAGACTATAGGCACTCACTGCCACACGAATTTCGCTATGGAACCACATTGATCGCAATCTACCGATGTTACGTTGCTCTCCCAACGAAATCAAATGTAGATTGTAGGCAATCACTGCCACTTGACTTACGCTATGGAGCGCAGCAGATCCCCGTTGCACAAGGGTTACGTTGTCGTCACAGCATAAACCTAATGTAACTGTAGGCATCAGCGCCACTCGAATTATACTACCCCAAACACAATCCTCAGGAACTCCAGTTTTGTCCGGACGTCCTCTGGGATCCCATTCTCATTGAACCCGCCCTTAGGGTTCTAGGCATAACGACTTAGTGGATCTCCTACTATAAGTTTCAATTTTCGATAAGGGTGCCTTTTTTTCCCATACATTTCTTAAAACATATCATACTACATATATATATATGGTACCTTTCAAATAATACTCCTTGTATGTATCACATATAAACCTCCTTTACACAAAATCAATATCTTCAAAATCGATAAATTCTCAAATTTGGTTTACCAAATTCCCAAAATTTTCTTTTTGCAAAATCAAAAGCCTTTCAAAATCAATGGGTTCCAAAACCTTTCCAGATTCATTCTCATATACACATAAAATCATTCCTTCAACTCGAATAATTTTCAGATCAATAATTTCTGAGTCCACTTCATACTTATATATACTCATTTTTAGTATCTCAAATATCCTTCAAAGATCATTTTCTTCTGATTATAAATTCAACAAGGGAAAGTTTGAGCATATAACTAACTTTAATTCTCTTTAATTCCAAGCAAATTTTCAAGTTCGATTTCCTTTGCAAATTATCCTTTACATTTCGTACTCTTTATAAAGTAAGTTTCAGTTATAGTAACTATTAAATCTTCATCTTTAAGTCATCATAATCTTTCAAAATATACTCTTTCAATTCAAAAATCATTTTTGCCTTAATATCTCGATTCCGGTTCAAATTCAATATTGCTCCAAATTCCATTTAGGTTAAAACTTCAATTTATCCCAATTATATTTAAACCATGGATTTAAATATAAATATTTTCCACTTTGACCAGTTTGAATTTTGAAAATAGGTTGAATGGGTTTTAAAATAGGTAAATAGCTAATATAAGATAGTTTCGGTTCTAAAAAGGAAGATTTGTATAGTAAATAGCTTGGAAGAATCCAAAATAATTTGAAGATTTAAGAAGATAGATTTAAAAAATTTATATAGATTTAAAAAATTTATACTAAAACGGTTTATTTGAAAATAGTCTCAAGATCAAGTTGATTCAGTTTTCGATCTCCAATTCAAATCAAATTTCAATTTCCACTTCCATTGATTCAATCTGGATTTCAATTCGAATTAACTTCGATTCCCATTTCCAATACAAATCAATTCCCAATTCGATTTCGTCTAATTCAACTTCGATTTCGATTTCAAATTGATTCAATTCAATCCCAATTTGAATTAATTCCAATTCAATTCTCAATCTTTGATCATCTCAATTTATATAAATTCGATTTCGGTTTTAAAAATATGGATTTAATCACATAACTCTAGTTAACCTTTAATATTTAATTCAAAAATCTAAAATTTGAAAATACTTAAATTCTGAGCCCAAATTTTCAAATATTCTTTTATTTCCATTTAATTTCAGGAATGGATATATATCAATTCACTCCATTTCTCAGTTTACTCGAAATAATCCAATTTATAGTTTTATATATATTGTCAATAACAAACAAGATGATAACAGGATATGTCAAACAAATAAACATCCAAATCATTTAAAACACCAATCAATAACATCCGCCACAAATCCCTAGAATTCGAAACCATTTTATTTAAAAAATCATTTTGAAATCATACATACATAACCTCTTTTGCACCCCTTATCAAATCTATTCCTTTCCTTTTTCAATTTTATTCATTTAACTCTCATAAGTTAAATCTTAATTTCATCCTGAAATTTTCAATTTCAGATCATAAGTTCAAACATATTTAACTTGCCTTGAGTTAAATTCCTAGTTCATTCAATCCATTTAACCTTCTCAAATTTAAATTTTACTTTCCAAATTTAAATTCCTTACTTAGATCACTTCCCACTTATAAGTTCAAAAATTACCATCCTTTGGTTTACACTTCACATTTTTCGAGGGATTCCAGAATTCAATTCCCAGTATTTATTTCAATTCACCTTGAAATCACATATGTCCACACATACATACATATATATATATATATATACAAACACACACACAAACACACACATGTACGTATATCCCATTCACATATCAAGTCACACTTCAAATTTTAAACTATTCTTGATTTTAGTTACAAAACAAACTCATCCACAAACAACTCTTGTCCTAAAGCAAAGATTTCTATATTCAAAAATATTCTAAATAATATTACTTATTATTTCCTCCAACACTTTGAAACAAATTTTAAAATTTTCAAGACTAGATTCATAACATCTCACATAAGATCCATTTTTAATTTCATTTTAATTTTATAAGTTAAATTTATAAATTTAACTTGTTATATTTCATTCTGTTTCATCATTGTTTATTCCATCATAAACATCCCTTTATTTAGACACAACAACAAATTTGGGATATTGTCATATCTAGAAATCAAACACACCATATATTCCATCATAATTTTCTACAGGATTATTCTAAAATAAAATCAGGATTTCAAAACACTTTGAAAAACATTCTTGAAATCTTCGGGATTTAAAATTTTGTTTTGAGTTTATTTTAGCTTAGCTCATTTGCCTAAGTTATTCCTATCCAATTTTTATTTGGTTATATACATGTTACCGCTTAAATTAATAATTTTATTTGATTCTAATAGTTACAGCCAATCCCTTAGATATACTATAATAATATGCAAAAGTTATTTCTTTATATATCGAAACTATTTAAACATCATTTTTAAAATCATTATATATGAAAATAACAAATATGCTCTCATATATACTGTCAACTCACTCTAGGGTGTTACTGACCCTATCTCTAATGAGTAATCCCCACTAGAGTCAAGGTTCTCGCCTAACCTTCAGCTCTGCTACCATGTGTAACGGTCGGGTGATTTTCGACCCTGGAAAATCGACATTAATACGTCCATTGTATAGAGTATGAGCAATCGAGTGCCGAAAAACCAGGCTGTTAGGATTAAGAAGAAAAGGAGATAGAAGAAGAAACAGAATAATAGCACAGAATCTCACAATCGTCGTGGAATAAAATACAATATATAATAACTGCATTTTATACAAAGAAAAGCTGTAACTATTAACATATATACAAGTTATCAGAAATAAATATGGACAGTTATAATGACTTGTCCTCGGCTGCTGAATATATAGCTTATAATACACAGCGGATTATAACCCATACGTACAACATGTCTCTGCCATCAAGCTCGTCTCCGGGCTCCAAAGCATCCTAACATGAAATTTTGTAATAATCGATCTGACCCGAGCACTACAATAAATTAACACCTGAGTCGGGTTGGAAACCAACTTGAGTAAACCCATCAAAATTGAAATACCGAAGTTATAAAACTTTTCTTTTGAAGACAAGGGTAACTCGTATAACACGATGAGTTTTATCTGATTATAACCAAAACACTTTTACAGAAATCCATTTTATTATAATAATATCTAAGTACGGTTACTTATTTGAAATAATTGAATATGTAAAATTAATCCAATTTCG
This sequence comes from Allium cepa, assembly GCA_030765085.1. Lineage (NCBI taxonomy): Eukaryota > Viridiplantae > Streptophyta > Magnoliopsida > Asparagales > Amaryllidaceae > Allium > Allium cepa. The sequence continues at coordinate 174,430,235 of CM060941.1, read as the reverse complement.
GCATATTAAATTCTAAAATCAATCCTGTAAAGATTCGCAGTGATTTCAAATCGAATTGGTTTCGGATAAAACTGATATCCGATCCCGGTCTCTTCGAATTTAAGCAATAAATTCAAAGGGGTAAATTATTTTAAAATAAACAATTTATATATAGGGTGACCATATTCACAAATGGGAGTTTGTTACAAATGTTTATTTCAAATAAAGTGTATCATCACTGAAACCTACTATTTTATCCCGTTTGAACATTCAATTGCACAGAGAAGAAAAATTTGAAATAAATATCTAATGACCATAAACCAAGGCATAGATCGTTACTAATTTAATGATTAACAACTCAATTTAAACAAACTGAAAAAAATTAGTCTTAAATTAAATTGGGTCTACTTATATTTTTAATCCAAAATTAGTATTAGATTAAAGGAATTATAACACAGTTTGTTGTTAGTTATATATGTGTGTGTGTGTGCATTAACATAAAATTAACTCAATATAAAAATATAATTAATTACTCATTTAAATGGGGATGGTATAATAAAATTTTAAATCTATGGAAAAATCAACACATAAATTTATAATACTAGTAATAGGATCACATTGTAAAAATCTTTATGATGATTTGATTTTAAATGAGTGAGGATACATTTATTAGTCCTTGAGAAGGATGGTTTTGGTGACAACAACCTTAGGACTTATTATGAAATATAAATACTAACATTATAGTTAAGATATATATGTATATGCAAGATATACACATGCAGGTACCAACAATGAAGACTGTACAGTATAGAGATATAAGGCTGATGAATTTAAAGATTGAAGATATCAAGATTGAAGACTCATGGGTATCAAGATATCAAGAGTTCAAGATTTCAAAGTACAAGGTAAGTACTGAGTCTAGAATTATGTTTAAACTTCTTGAAAGCACTTACATCTTTATTCGTAGAATGGAACCCACTTCGAGCTTGTTAAAGGGATGGAACCCTAGTGGGATGGAATCCACGACAATATCTAGTGGAACATATAGCGGTCCTATTTTGATATCCACTAATTTTATAAAAATTAGTTTCAAAAATATATCTCTTATTTTTAAAAATGTTTTCAAAACTTTCTTTTCAAAAACACATCTCTCTTGGTTTTAAAATATTTTAGCCTCAAAATTATCTTTATCATTTTTAATATTTTTGATTTCAAAATTGTCCTTGATTTTAAACCATGTCTTGTTTTAATATTTAGCTTTTAAATATTTATTTACTTAGATTTTAAATCACTTTGTAGAATAAGATTATATATTAAAAAATTACTTTCTAACTCTTTTATATGTTTAAACAATATTCAGGTTTGTTTATAAAAGTTTAGAAATTGTTGAAAAATTATAGAAACCAACTTTAATAAGAAAATCAAAATCACAGAGCATGTCGACATACTTCTACCCCCCCCCCCCCCCCCCCCCCCCATGTCGACGTGGTGCCCGTTAATTTTCAAATTTCAAATTTTCAAAAGAAGTGTCTATTCGTAGTATCCTTTCACGAATAGATACGGCTGTTGATCTCTATAAGTACCAGTAAGTTCTAAATGAATTTTTACCAGATTTTCATTCATTTTCTCTCCTCTTCATCTTCCACATTCATTCTAAAGAATCCCAAACCATACTCTGTCGAAGTACCAAGTGAATCAAACTTGATTATTTCTTGTTTGATTCTCTGCCACTCTCTCCAAAAGATCTCAGTGCTATTCAGAGTTATAGGATTATTTGTTAATCAAACTGTTGAGTAAAAGGTGCGGTTGAGCCTTGAAACCAATTGGGTATGATTGTTGCCCTAAAAATCAATTAGGTTTGATTGTGGCCTAGTAAATCAAGATAGTTTGCCCCGGACTCAAATAAAGAAGGGTGTACCTCGTGGCCTTGAAATCGAGGGTGTAATATGGGAGATTATTTTGAAAAGAGATCCGTATAATTGTGGGGGACTGGATGTAGGGTAACTTCGAACCAGTATAAAATCCTGATGTGTTCTTTCCTTTACTACTTTTAATTGTTATTTGCATCTGTGTCTGATTCTGTGATTATATCTACGTTTGTGTATTGCATTAGTTGGTGATTAAATTACTTAAGTTTCAAAAAGATTGAGTAAATCTACAAACACTATTCACCCTCCCTCTAGTGTTATTCTAGCCTTAAGATCCGTAATCCGCATTTCTAACATTTGGTATCCGAGCAAGGTTTTCATAAACTGAATTTTGAAAAATTAAAAAATGGCTATTTTTGGGAATTTTGTTAATTCTAATTTAAATCTGTTCAAATCATGATTGTCTCATAAGTTTGCATATAGTATTATATAAAATCAAATTTTCTACCAAGTTCATATTCTGTGCAGGAAGAAGAATGTTACATGACCCTTAAAGAATCAACTCTCAATGGACAAATTGTATAAATCAAGAAGAATAAGTGGATACTTGATAGTTTGTTCAAGACACATAACTGGTAATCTAGATATGCTGAATGATATTATCTACAAAGATGGAGGATTGGTTAATTTTGAAGATAACAAAAAAGGATATGCGATTGGCATCGGCAATGTCGGTAACTCTAAAACTCCTACTATTCCTAATGTTTTATTAGTTAAAAATCTAAAACACAATCTACGTAGTACTCGTCAACTTTGCGATAAAGGAAACAAAATTAATGTGAAAAAGATAAGTGTCACATCAAAGATAATAATTCAAATATTATATTTGAAGGAATTAGGAAGAAAAATATTTATATTCTTAGTATGAGAATGTCAAATGATAATCTACGTCTTTTGGCTAATACAAATGACCCTTGAATTTGGCATAAAAGATTTGGACATTTGAATTTTAAACTCTTATCTAAAATTTCTAAACTTATCTAGTAACAGGTCTCCGTAGAATGAATTTTAAAATAGATAGTATACGTGATGCTTGTCAACTAGGGAAATTTAGGAAGAGTTCTTTCAAATTAAAAGATATGATCTCGACTTCAAAACCTCTTGAGTTACTTCATTTAGATTTATTTGGTCCGTCTCAAATTCTATCAATAAATCACAATAAATATGTCTTTGTGATTGTAGATGATTATTCTAGGTTTACATGGACAGTTTCTATGAAACATAAAAGTGATACTTTTGATTCTTTTAAATTTTTTACAAAAAGACTTCAAAACCAACTTTCTTCAAAAATTATAACTATTCGTAGTGATCACAGTTGGGAATTTGAAAATGAAATTTTTGAGAGATTTTGCAATAAAAAAAGGAATAACTCATAATTTCTCTTTTCCAAGATCTCCACAACAAAATGGAGTGGTAGAACGAAAAAATAGGATAATTCAAGAGTGTGCTAGAATAATGCTTTCAAATAGTAATTTACCAAAACATTTTTGGGCTGAAGCAGTTGCTTTAGCTTGCTACATTTTGAATAGAATATTAATTAGACCATTAACTAATAAAGCACCCAATGAACTTATTTACATGAAGAAACCAAAGGTATCTTATTTTAGAATCTTTGGAAGTAAATGTTTTATTCTAAATACAAAAGATAATTTAGATAAATTTGATCCTAAATCCGACAAAGGAATCTTTATCGAATATTCTAATAGAAGTAAAGCATACAGAGTTTTCAATTTCAAAACTAATACCATTGATTAAACAATGCATGTTTCATTTGATGAAAATTTCAAAGATATTGAACAAATCAATGATGAAGAAGATTTTGCTATCCTAAATAATTAATCAATTGAAATGGATAATGAAATCATTCATCCAAATAAAAAGGTTAAGCTTTTAAAAGATCATCCTATGGAAAATATACTAGGAAATATTATATCTACTGTTAAAACTAGAAATCAACTAAATAACATGAGTAATGTAGCTTTCATATCATCTATTGAACCTAAAAATCCAAAAGAAGCAACATTTGATGATTCATGGATTCTGCCTATGCAAGAGGAACTGAATCAATTCACCAGAATTGATGTTTGAGAACTTGTTCCTAGACCAGAGGATAAAACTATAATAGGAACTAAATGGGTTTATAAAAATAAAATGAATGAACTAGGTGAGGTCGTTAGAAATAAAGCTCGATTAGTTGCACAAGGTTATTGTCAAGAAGAAGGAATAGATTTTAATCAAACCTTTGCACCCGTAACAAGATTAGAAGCATTTAGAACTCAACTTGCTTTCGCAAATTATAATAATTTCAAATTATTTCAAATGGATGTTAAAAGTACTTTTCTAAATGGTTTTGTTAAAGAGGAAGTTTATGTTGAATAGCCCCCACTCTTTGAAGATGAAAAATTTCCAAACCATGTTTTCAAACTTAAGAAAGCTCTATATGGTCTAAAACAAGCTCCTAGAGCATGGTATGACAGACTAGGATCTTTTTTATTACAATCAAATTTTAAAATTGGTAAAGTAGATAATACTCTTTTTATTAGAAGAAATAAAAATGATATCCAACTAGTACGAATTTATGTAGATGAGATTATTTTTGGATCGACTAATCATTAAACGAATAAAGAATTTTCTGAAATAATGACAAAAGAGTTTGAGATGAGTCATATGGGTGAACTTACTTTCTTCTTAGGATTACAAATAAAACAATTAGATAACTGTATTTTTATTAGTCAAGAAAAATATACTAGGGATCTAGTTAGTAAATTTGGTATGACTACTACGAGTGGAAAACCCACTCCTATGGCAACTAATGAAGATTTAAAAAAAGAAGATCTGTCAAATGACGTAAATGAAAAATTATATAGGGGAATGATTGGATCACTACTATATATCACTGGGAGTATACCTGATATCATGCATAGTGTTTGTCTCTGTGCAAGGTATCAATCCCAACCCAAAGAGACTCATTTAAAAGCTGTGAAACGTATCATAAGACATGTTAAGCATACTTTTGACTATGGTTTATTTTACCCTAAAACTGTTTCATTGGATTAATCTCTTTTTGTGACGCTGACTATGCTGGTTGCAAATCTGACCGAAAAAGTACAAGTTGAACGTGTCACTTCTAGGGGCATTCTCTGGTTTCATGGTTTAGTAAAAAACAAAATACTATTTTTTTATCAACAACTAAAGCAGAATATATCTCTGCTGCATCAGCTTGCTCTCAAGTAATGTATATGCAGCAAACCTTAAAAGATTTTGGATTAACAATTTCAAAATCACCAATTTATTATGATAATACTGGTACAATAAATTTATCTAAAAATCCTACTCATCATGTTAGGACTAAACATATTGACATCGGACATCATTTTCTCAAAGCTAATATAAGTAAAGAAATTATTTCTCTTAATTTTGTCAACTTCGAGAATCAAATTGCTGATATTTTAACCAAACCCTTAAATCAATCTATATTACTAAATTAAGAAGAGAACTAGGCATTTGTTTAATGACTGAGTTATAGAATTTAGACATACTGCCATTTAAACAAAGGTTTAAAAGAAAACCAAATTTTTTCATAGGTATGTCGACATACCCCTACTACTCATGTCGACATACAATGGAAAATTTTGAAAATTTGATTTTCCCTCTAAAAATAATTTGATAATTATATAAACCTATCTATTTCGAATTTTTTAGTCTTCTCATTTCTCTTTTTCTGTATTGCAGTTATGAAAATTAAAATTAATGGCCTCCTCCACAAAATCAAACCAAAACGACACTATTTCTTTTCTTTCTCCTCATTCTGGTCCATTCCAATGCACTACACTGACACGTGTGATAAAGATTGAAGAGTCTATGAAGGATTCCACGCAAATGTTAACTGAACTTCAAGTTGTGCAAATAAGGATGGCAAAAGAACAAGAAAAGCAAGGAAAAATTCTTTGGAATTTGCAAAAATTCCTAATGGATAATTGTGAAAATTCTATTATGATTGAAGAAGATTCTCCCAACATTCAAGTGCATAACCCTTTAGATCACAGCAAAGAAGAAGAAGAAGAGGAAGAAGATGAAGAAGCATCTATGGTAGAAGACGACAAGGTGGTCTGCGTAGGCAAAGTGTGCTTTGAAAAAGATGGAAATTTGGTTGAACAACATGAAAACTTTTGTTTTCATTACCCAAATTGTTCAATTCACAAATCTCCAACTGTCAAAAACCATCATTAGAAGTATTTTTCTATAATTAATGTACTTAACTATATTTGTGTGTCTATAATCCATATAAATATGTAAATATAATATGGTATATAATAATTTCTGTTTCATTTATTATACTTTCTTATTGCTATTTAGTTTATACGGTGTTAGATTAAGGGGGAGTTATATTAGTATAGGATTGGTTTTTTTGTTGATGTCAAAGGGGGAGAATTATAAAATAGAGTAGTCAGAATAGTTAGGCTTAGATTAAGGGGGAGTAATTAGTTTTAGGGGGAGTTATTAGTTTTAGGGGGAGTAATAGTAAAGGTGAAGTATATTTTATAAACAAAGGTCGTCATCATAAAAAAGGGGGAGATTGTTAGTCCTTGAGAAGGATGGTTTTGTTGACAACACCTTAGGACTTATTAAAAATATAAATACTAACATTATAGTTTAGATATATATTTATATGTAGGATGAAAACATGCAGGTACCAACAATGAAGACTATATAGTATAGAGATACAAGACTGGTGAATTTAAAGATTGAAGATATCAAGATCGATGATTCATGAGTATTAAGATTTCAAGAGTTCAAGATTTCAAAGTACAAGATAAGTATTGAGTCTATAATTATGTTAAAACTTCTTGAAAGCACTTACATCTTTATTCGAAATTTATTCGTGGAATGGAATTCACTTCGAGCCTGTTAAAGGGATGGAACCCTAGTGAGATGGAACCCATGAAAATATCTAGTGGAACATATAGTAGTCCTATTTTGATATCCACTCAGTTTATAAAAATGAGTTTCAAAAATATATCTCTTGTTTTTAAAAATATTTTCAAAACTTTCTTTTCAAAAAGACGTCTCTCTTGGTTTTAAAATATTTTAGCCTCAAAATTATCGTTATCATTTTTAATATTTTTGATTTCAAAATTGTCCTTGATTTTAAACTATCTCTTGTTTTAATATTTAGTTTTTAAATATTTATATACTCAGATTTTAAATCACTTTATAGAATAAGATTATATATTAAAAAATTACTTTCTAACTCTCTTATATGTTTAAATTGTACTCAGATTTGTTTGCAAATGTTTAGAAATTGTTTTGAAAAATTATAGGAACTAATTTTAATAATAAAATCAAAGTCACCATTTTTGCCTAGAGCATGTCGACATACTCCTACCCCCCATGTCGACATGGTGCCCATTAATTTTCAAATTTAAAATTTTCAAAAGAAGTGTCTATTTGTCATATCCTTTCACGAATAGATATGGCTATTGATCTCTATAAATACCTGTAAGTTCTAAATAAATTTTTACCAGATTTTCATTTATTTTCTCTCCTCTTCATCTTCCACATTTATTCTAAAGAATCCCAAACCATTCTCTGCCAAAGTACCAAGTGAATCAAACTTGATTATTTCTTATTTGATTCTCTGCCACTCTCTCCATAAGATCTCAGTGCTATTCAGAGTTATAGGATTATTTGTAAATCAAACTGTTGGGTAAAAGGTGCGGTTGAGCCTTGAAATCAATTGGGTGTGATTGTTGCCCTGGAAATCAATTAGGTGATCTTGTGGCCTGATAAATCAAGAGAGTTTGCACCGGACTCAAATACTAGAGGGTGTACCTCGTGGCCTTGAAATCGAGGGTGTAATATGGGAGATTATTTTGAAAAGAAATCCGTACAATTATGGGAGACTGGATGTAGGATATCTCCGAACCAATATAAAATCCTGGTGTGTTCTTTCCTTTACTGCTTTTATTTATTATTTGCATCTGTATCTGATTCTGTGATTATATCTGTGTCTATGTATTGCATTTGTTGGTGATTAAATTACTTAAGTTTCAAAAAGGTTGAGTAAATCCACAAAACACTTTCACCCCCCTCTAGTGTTATTCTAGCCTTAAGATCCGTAATCCGCATTTCTAACAACATTTATTTATTATTGTTATTTTAAATTAAAGGATTTTAGAATATAAACATTTATCAAAAATTATTTTAATTCCATAATGATTTTTCAGACCCACAAACATTGAACCCAACCCAACTATACAAGCCCATTCCTTCTTCTCCTCTTTTCTTTCGTTGCTCTTTTCCCCATCATTCCAATGCCAGACATCTACATGCAACGTACACGAAGTGTGCATGTGCATGCTGCCTTAAGTTAGCTAAGCTTCCTGCTGTCCATCCTAGCAGATCTCCCCCGACCATCTCCTCACGACTATACGCCTTGAACCATGTTCCGACCTTCGAATCAAAACTCGAAATGCCCAACCAAAAACCGGAACATCACCGTCTCCTTCGACTACCTCACCTTGACAATCCTGGCCATCATGCACCACCAAACTTCGCCGAAACGAGCGCCAGATCCCTCTCCTCCTTTTCCCCTTGGACCGCACCTCCCCCTTGTCGCCTCGTCATCGCCATTGCCTCAAAACCAAACCATCCACAAACACGTACCTAAAACCTAAGGCCGTCTCAACCACCACCCACGCACCCCTAAAAATTCTAGTTTCATTTTTCTCGAATACGTCGCTTCCCAACCTTCCTCTGCGACTAGTCTCCTGCCACGAAATCGACCATGACGGCATAACTCGGTTTTTACCTCAATTCCATTCATCCTCCGATTCCACCACCCTCACACTACTAAAAACCTTCAAACTACCCTTAAAATTCGTGTTTTTCAACTACAAATACAACTGTGCGATCCATTTACTAATTTATGAAATTCGATTTTTTAACTATGAGTAATCATTTACTGATAAATGGGTTTCCTTCCCCACCACTCGATGAATTTGAATAAGATAAATTTCAAAATATTCTACATTCAAATATAAGAAACATTGGTTTTATAATCAAGATCTAAAGCCGCTTTGGTGATGGGATATTTAATTTTTTTCCTGGGTTGGAGGTTTGATTGTTTATAAGAACCAAATACAGGGACATAGAAGAACAAAATGTTTAGTTACAGAGTGAACCATCAGATCAAATTCTCGTATACAAAGGGATTAGTGCATAACAGTACCTGTATACCTGATTTGAACTAGTACTTATTCAAGACCACCTATATAAAACAGTTAAATAAATATTGATATGTTTACTCACATTTTATATAGATTATCACTGCTACTCTATTTACCTACTTTATGCTTCCCTTTGGACAACTTAATCCTTTATGTTGTGGCAGCACTTAAGTCGTCTCTTTTTTTGTAAGCAAGTGAACAAGCCAGGATCGGCTTGTATATATAAAGAGGATGGAAGTGTACTGTGCAAGCTAGAGGAAAGGAGAAGTATGCCTATATAGGCCTTTTTCTTTATTTTTTTCATACATTATATTTTTTATTTCCGATTTGATAAAGAAAAACTGATTTGATTTTGTTAAATTAGGTGATTTGATTTTTCATAAGAAGATTTGATGCATTATGGCTGAAGTTGAAATTTTGTATGCTTGCATTTAATTCTTGTCATGGTGTTGTTCCCTATACATATATGTATGCATATATATATATATATATATATATATATAGATTTATATGTAAACCGCTTTGACTATAAGAACATGCTTTTGGTTAATTACTAATATATATTTTGACAAAAATACTTACTTGTAGATATGTACATCCACACAATGTACATGTTTATTTTACTTCCTATCTTACATTTATATATACATACACATATGTATATATATATACACATACATATATATATATGTCAATTTATACATGTTATTGTCGCCATATACACATGTATTTACATTCTCACTATTTAAATACACACACACATGTTTGCTTATATTTGTCATCACATATGCTCATATATTTTCACATTATCTCCTATGCACATATACATTTACTTCATATGGGTGTATATATATATATATATATATTTATACTTATATACTTATAAATGTAGTAAACATTACAAGCTTGTATGTATTTATATTTATATACAAATTTATTCTACCTTGAATTTTAAATGGTGGAGTTTTATTTAATCAATTTAAAGTATAGATATTCTAATTATAAGAAATTTATTTGTTCGACTTAATAAATCAATATTTAAAAAATTGAGAACAGCAAATTATCAAATAACAAACGTCAGAAAATCCGGATTATCGCAGCTTTGCTTTTGTTTTGCCATGTGATGGCTTTATTTTCGTCATCTCATGATGACTGTCTGACTCACGAAAGCTTTGGTTTTATCAACCTTTGAAAGCCTTATTCTTACTTGCGAAGACTTTATTTTAATAACTCACGAGGGTTTCATTTTTATAACTCACAAAGGCTATTCGTTTCCCATTTTTGATAACTCACGATAGCTACCTATCATGTTATGTCATGATGACTATGTTTTATTGAGATGGAAAGCTATGTTTTATTTAGTCACGATGAATATATCTTTATCAGTGAAGGCTAAGTTTTTAATATGGCATGGTGGCTATGTTTTTAAGGTGCAATGGTTATGTTTTATTAACCCATGATGACTAAGGTTTGACAAGGGCCAACGACATTTTTACTTATTTTTGAAAGTTTACTTTTAAGGCATTATAGCCTATACTTTTAACCCATGAGAACATCAAATTTAACAAGGCAAGATGGCCTATGATTTCGAAAGGAAGATAGTTGTTTTTATTACACTAGGAATATGGCTAACTTTATGTTGGGTAAAATTTTATTCAATCAAAAAGGATGACTTTTGGGGTTTTCAAAGGAAATAAAAGGTGCTTTAGCCTATTTTTAAAGAGTTATTTTTAGAGGAAGCTATTACTTTGAAAAGGTAATTCTATGTATAAATTGGTTATCATATTAAACATATATTTGAATGATTGTTGATGTGTTATAAGTTCATTTAACATGTTGATTAGTTATTAGTGCATATGTTAAATTGTTGACATGCTCATTCATATGTTATATGTATCACCCAATCTTTTAACCTTGGAATTTAGAAAACAATGACCAGTTAAGGTTGTCCAATAGTGGATATGGTCAAACTTAAACTCTTGAGTAAGTATTATTGCATCTAGGAAATTGAAAAGATCAAAATGTGTTAGGATTCCCTAGACTAATCAAAATACATGACTTAATTTATTTTTAAACAAGATTTTGGATGGAGAAGAGGATAGGGTCGTGCCCTATCCTAAAACCGTTAAGCCCCTGATCAGTAAAGTCCACAATTCCAATGCATAAGGCTTTGATGACTAATGCTAAATTTTGGAGTGATGCATCTAAGGTACTCATAGCAATTTTCTCATCTATATTTTCTCCTACCATCCTTAGGAGACCATTGATATTTTCTCCTACCGTTTCTAAGAGTCCGTTATTGTACCGACCTAATTTTTCGACGCTAAAAAAAATCGGCATCAATACGTCCACTGTATCAAATGCCCAACAATCAAATGCCGAAAAACCAAACCATTAGGGTTAAAGAAGAAGGAGGTAGAAGAAGAAATTGAAAACAACATCAGAATCTCACAAACGCAGCGGAGTCATATATAACAGATAACAACAGATTATTATACAAAGGAATCTGTAAATGTTTATTACATTACAACATCAAAGTACAACACAAATCAACAGCACAATTCAGGATAATTGTAATAACTTGTCCTCTTAAAGCTAAATATACAGCTTACACTGCACAGCGAAATATAAATTACGGAAATACGCCTCGTCATCCAGCTCGTCTCCTAAGCTCCACCGCAGTCCATCCAGAATCTGTACTCTATAATACTCGGTCTGACCTGATAATATAGTGAAATAACACCCGAGTCAGTCTGGAAAACCGGCGTGAGAAAACACACTCAATTGGATTATCAAAGTTTCCAAAATCCTTTAAATCAAAGGTATCTCGTAAGGCCATGCCACAAATAAACATACCGGGTTCTTACCTTACGATAACCAAAATATTTCTTATCAAATCCTCTGATATTATAGTAGTGTCCATATACAAATACTTATCCAAATAGCTGAAATTGTTACATTCATTAAATTCCAACATAGTAGGTATACAAACAAGTCCAAAGGCACTTATTGGAGATTGGGTTTCCATCAATGGCAGGACTACTGGGGTACCGTCCGTCATAGTACGTGGTCTATATTACTGTACCGAGGATCCTTCCTGATCCTCTGCTACACAAGACCGGAGCTACCTCTTATTGGATAGTCCGAACAAGATCACCCCGTGGTTGGGATCAGCAACCGCCTACACATCCGAATAAAAAGGGACATCTAGATAGGGATGACCTTACCCTAATTGGTTGCTAGCCACTTAGCCTTGCTGCACCTCCCCTGTTTTAGCCATTCTCGGTTGATAAGGCTCGAGGCTATGCATTATCTTTTTAGCACACATACACTTAGAATGCTCATCGTCCCCCTGATGATGTTCTGAAAGCATTCATCCGTACAAGTCCGTTCCGGGTCCAAACGGAACCGAAGGCACCATTCCTACTACATATATTTTGGAATCACCCTCAGGATTAGTAGCGATTATCCCTTGCACTTCACTGCTTCATCTTCGACTCCAAGCTTTGTCTTCCTCACGAAAATGTTCAAACCAGATCGAAGTGGTTTTTGGAAAATTAGTCCCGATCACGGTCTCTTCAAAACGATCAGTGCATTGGCCAATATTGATAGTCGGTTATTTGACTATCAAACAACATCCACAAACAACCATCGGCCTTAATAATTTCCCAAATTATTTATTCCAAAATATCTTTGTAGGATATTTTTCCACACTTCAGTCTTTTGAAAATAGTTTTCAAATCACTTTTTCTCTCGCGGAATAAATTTCCACCCAATTGTTTTATTTCCACTGGAAATCACCAAGTTTTAATACTTTGGATTTAAAATAAATTTAAATCACTTTATCCAAAATATATACTTTATAACACTTAAAATAAAAACTATTTAAAACACTTTCTTTAAAATACTAGTTGTGAAATTTAATAATAAGTTCTCATGTAAAACTTAAGCCAAAACAAATTTAAAATAAAATAAAATTTATTCTATAAGGTATAAATATTAAATAATTACCTTTTAAATCATAAAACTAGTTAACCTTTAAAATAATTACTACTATAACTAAATTAATAAATGTTTACTTTAAAATCTTAGACCAATTTAAATGATAAACTTCTCAAAAGAAAAATTCTTCCTTAAAACATTTAAAACTTCTAATTTATACTTAAAAACCTTTCTTTGAAAATACACTTGGCTTTTCAAGAAATTTCACCTTCCATAATAATATAACCGTCTAATCATTTATAAATCCTTCTTGGTTTATTTCTAGTTTAATTTACGTCTCAATCCCATAAATTTTCCTTTCCATCTTTAAAAATAAAACCACTTTTTTTTTTAAATAATTACCCAGTCCTTTTTATGAATTCCTACCGTGAATTTATACTTCCAAATATCCACTGATATTTTATTTCACTTTATAAACCCAGTTTACAAATTCCATAGTCTCATTTTCCTTTTAAAACACAGTTTCAAACACTAAATCGATTTCTAAATCGATTTCCAAAATTTACTCCATTTAAAAATAAATTCCTTTACTTACTCAATTTATTTCAAAACCTAGTAATTTCAAATTTACTCCTTTATTATGATTTAAAAAATCTTATTTAAACTGAAAATACCAATTTCATACTTTATTTCAAAAAAATTCTTTTATTTCTGCCCAAATCATTTAAATACTGAATTTAAAAATAAATTCTTTAATTTTTTAAATAATACCACTTAATTCTTTAAAATTTATCTATTTTTAGTTATTCAAAAATCTCTTTTCCCATACTTGGGATTTATTTATTAGAATTTAAAATTTACCTTCCCAATTTCATTCTTAAATTTATCCAAATTAGCTAAAAATTTACTTAAAAATTCTCTTTTTAGTTCCTTTAAAATCCATTCTTTGTATTTTTGATATCTCAATATACCCAAAATATAATCAGTCAAACCATAGCATCCAATATTTCAAATTTCGATAAATCAACCACAGATAATCTATCAGTCATATCACAGATTATGAAAACAAATTTCAATACTTTGAGGAATCCAGTTGGATCCCTCCAATCTGTTTCCTGCATCCGCAGATGTTAGTACATTATAAAAATACATATCCCACTTCGAGGGGGGTATCATGGTATATAGGGTCACACGCTATTATGGGGGCGCATAGGGTCTCATCCGCTATATAATGCGGGAATATCAATCACTCCGATATATATATATACACTACTATATATAATATCACATCCACACTAATAATAAATTATCAGATCAAGCAAACAACCAATAGTTTAAATTTTGACTATTTAAATTTACTGATAATCCAGATGTGAGTGAGATTAACTCATTATGATTTTTAATTTGCAATCCGATCCACATCGGCTAAATTCTCCACGATTTGGGCCTTGTATAATCAATTCACGATTTATTACTATTTGAATTAATCAAACAATTAATCATCATTTACTTATTTAATTTTAACTTATAGTCTGATTTAAACTAATTTTCCCTTGAAATCTTTAGTAACCAAAATAACTAGATAGGTTTATTAAACAAATTAATCTTCGTTATTTTAAAATAGTCTAGTAAGTGAAAATAAGTATATATATATTTATATATATTCGAAAATCTAATTTTATAAAACTCTTCAGCACTTCAAATTCCTATATATTTTCCCAAAACTTTATATATATATATATATATATATATCCAGTAAATAAACAGAATAAATGTTTACTCTACTGTAATTATTATTATTATTATTATTATTATTATTATTATTATTATTATTATTCTGTTAACAATCCAAATTCAGAAACTAAATTAAATTAGTTACCAAAATAATACATTGTTGTTCTACATATATATATATAGCTGATTTAATTTAAAAACCAAACTGATTAAACCTTGCTGTAAATTCCTTTCTATGTTTATTTACATATATATTCATTATCTAATTTAAGTTGAAAATGAAGAATAAAAATAACTATAGATCTACCTTACTGCTAAATCAAATACTGTAATAAATATATATATATTATTTTTTTCTTTTTTCTGTTAATGCATTATTTCTGTGTGTATATTACACCAAAATAAATTGGAAAAATAAAACAAAGATACCTCGCTGCCCAGAACAAATCATACACCTAAACCCAATCTCGGCCACTCCTCCAATCAGTAATGACCTCCATTGCATGTAACCCAGCTTGATTATCCTCCTCGAAAAATCGAGACCGTCCATCCTCCATGCGTACGCGATGATAACTCCGGCCTCGAGCTCGCGCCTGCAAGTATTTGCATTGCCATTGATCAATCGTGCGATGCTCGAGTTCGGCCAAAGGCCATGTCTTTATTGCCATTCTTCCTTCGTTCGACCCCCATTTCGTTTAGATTGAAGGGAGAGAAAGGTAAGGAGGTTCGCAGTTAAAATTTGAGGAGGGAACTCGATTTAGGGATTTAAGATGGCTCGGCCTCGATTTTATTTGAATTGCTTGGCTATCTTATTTTATTTTTCCTAAAACTGAAGGTCGAAGAAAGAAAAGATCGACCTTTATCTGATTTTTCGAAGTGGGCATCTGGAGTGTGATTAAAAAGGCAATGAGACACGGGTTGGATGGTCTACAGTGAATTGAAAGGAAAACATATATTATATTTAAGTTTAAATTTAAATCGTCTCGATTTCGCAACTCACAATCTCGATTTCCTATCAAGCTGTGCCGCTAGACGTTTATAATGTTATATCCCTATTCCGAACGCAATGGAAAAGGTTTTGTGTCCTAATTCGATTGTATGGAGAAGATAGCTTTTTGGATCCAGTTATCATATAGAATTTTCGATATAGGTTTCAATGCGTTTACCACTCATACGATCACACCACAACTTCAAACACTAAGAAATTTGAAATCCAATAATAATACACTATTATGGATCTAATGGGACTGGTTTCGTCGAATTTCGAGACTGTGTCTCAGAAGGCTATTTTTAAATATCGATTTAAACGATATATTTTCAAAAGCTGAACAAATCACCTTTAAATTCAATTTTAACACTTCTATTATCTTCAGTATTATCAATATGAATTCTACAAGCCTTCAAATTATTTTTAACAGTGTTAAAACTAAGATTTCACATCCTACCTAATTCCCAATTATTAAATTCCATAATTTAATTATTCAATAACTAGTGATATTTGAAATTCAATTTAAAAATCTACACCTGAATATTTAAAATCAATTAAATATTCCAATTTCAAATACCTAAAATTCCGGGTTGTCACATTCCTTCCCCCTTAAAAGAATTTCGTCTTTGAAATTACTAGTTAAGAGGAATGGTCCAATACCCGTTTACTATTTTCTCAAAACCGAACAATTTTTAACAACTTCCCCAAACAAATCTTTTAATAAAGACACACTATCACTTTTGCTAACTTTCCAAAACTCATCCATAACTTCCAAATAATATTGTTTACTAACCATTTCAAATTTTAATTTAAAACCAAATTTAAATTATTAAAATTTTCTCAAATAATTTCCAACTCTCTAAATTTTTGAAAATTTCGTCAGCGTCTCCTTTGCGTGGTTAGATTGGTACAACTACAAAATGCCTCTAAGGGCCCTAACTTTGCAAAAGAAAACAAAAGGCCAAGTGGCTAGGTCCGAAAATCATCAAATTTCATATACAATTTAAACACATTCCTTTTTGTCGGGTAATTCAAAATTATCTTTTGAAACCCAAAACACCAATTTTCCTTTTTCTTTTAAAACACCTGTATATCCTATTTAGCAATAATATCCAATCACAGAATCCAAAATCATTTTATTAAATCCCTATCAAAATTATAAATATTTGCTTTACTTAACCCCGTACGATGTACATATATTATTCGTACGTAATATCAAATCCGATCGCTCACTCGGTCACACAATTTCATTTCCGAACTAGTATCGTCCACCTGATTTCCTAGTGCGGACTCAGATCTAGTTTCTTGATCAGAAACCGTCATTCTCCTTGCATAGTCCTAAACTATGATAGATAATTTCAAAACCAATCAAAAAACCATATCCAGGGTGCGTCGTCGCAAATCGAGTGAAAAATCCCAACTCGAATCGGTATAACTACATCGAAATTCTATGCTCGAATCTAGATTAAATCGTTATGTGAATAAAATAATATACATACATCCTGCGTATTTATTTCAATTGATTATTAGCTTTATCAATTCTCTTTTATTCACATTTATTTCTATTCTATTTACTTATCCAAAATTTTGGTTTTCCAATATAATCAATATAATCCATCACAGATTATTACATAAATCACATTATTGAATATAAAATAATTACAACATTTTGATTTCCATTCACATATTCACACTTATCCCATTTCACACTTACATTAAATTTGAACTCTTCTCAAGTTGAATTTTATTCTGACCA
This sequence comes from Allium cepa, assembly GCA_030765085.1. Taxonomy (NCBI): domain Eukaryota; kingdom Viridiplantae; phylum Streptophyta; class Magnoliopsida; order Asparagales; family Amaryllidaceae; genus Allium; species Allium cepa. The sequence continues at coordinate 174,412,679 of CM060941.1, read as the reverse complement.
ATTTCAACACAATTTTATTTAGCCTTGTTAGGCTTAAATTTCCCGTTTCCTTTATTTCTCTTAGATCATGTTAATTCTCATTCCAATTAATCTTTTTCTGACTCTTATAAGTATTAAACTTATTAATATTCCATAATCATTTTTAAATAAGATACCAGAGTTTAAGTAATCACTTAAGTATTTCACAAAAATCATTTTTGAAATCAGTTATATCCAAAATCAAACTATTCCAAAACCAAACTCAATTTCACAAACAATCCCAATTCAAAATATTCAGGTAGCAATTCCTCCCTTGGAAACTCGGAAATGAACATCGATGATGCTGCAGTCATCACCGAAATTATTTTCCAGCGACCAAAGAGAGTTCAATGCTTTTACTCTTTTAAAAACCCTTTCAAATATTTAAATTACAAATCCCACCAGATTTCATATCCAATTCAAAAATATTTCTGAAATAATATCACTATCATTTCTTCAAAACCTTTGAAAACCATTTTCAAACCCAAAGGAATTTAAACTTTTCCAAAATTCCAAATTTCAAATCCTTTCAATCTATATTCAAACATTATTATGGAATTTTATCTCATTCCAATTATGAATCATATTTATAATTCACATTTACAAATATCGTTCTGTTATATAAATTATTCCTTAACTTTAGTTATAACATTATTTTCTTATTTTCAATTTCCACACAATAAGGATAATATTTTAATATTATCACTTCCTAACAACCAAGCAACCATATATTATAATAATTTACAATTATTTCTTTTATATACAAAAATAATTGGGGCAAAATTATTTCATTTACCGACTTTTAAAAACAATACTATGTCGGTTTGCCTAGCTTAAGAGTTTAGAAATCCCTATCGATACAGTTGTCCAGACTGCACCGACCAGAATTTATAAATACTCAACCGATAAGTCGACGCAATATAAAATAATTTATATTCACTAACAAATAAGTGCTCATATCTATTAATACGCTCAAACTCAGTATTACGGACTCTATTTCAAATGAGTAATCCCCACCAGAGCCAAGGTTCTCGCCTAACCTTATGCTTTGATACCAAATATAACGACCCGATTTTTCAACGTCCAAAAAAATTGGCATCGATACGTCCACTGTATCAAATGTCGAACAATAGAATGCCAAAAAACCGAACCATTAGGGTTAAAGAAGAAGGAGGTAGAAGAAGAAATAGAAAACAACATTAGAATCTCACAAATGCAGCGGAACAATATATAATAGATAACAATAGATTTTTATACAAAGGAATCTATAACTGTTTATTACATTACAGCATCAGGGTACAACACAAATCAATAACACAATTCAGGACAGTTATAATAACTTGTCCTCCCAAAGCTAAATATACATCTTACACTGCACAGCGGAATATAAATCTATGGAAATACGCCTCGTCATCCAGCTCGTCTCCTAAGCTCCACAGCAATCCATACAGAATCTGTACTCTATAATACTCGGTATAACCTGATCATTACAGTGAAATAACACCCGAGTCAATCTGGAAAACCAGCGTGAGAAAACACACTAAATTGGATTATCAAAATTTCCAAAATCCTATAAAATCAGAGGTATCACGTAAGACCATGCCACAAATAAACATGTCGGGTTTACACCTTACGACAACCAAAAAATTTCTTATCAAATCCTCTGATATTATAGTAGTGTCTATATACAAATACTTATTCAAATAGTCGAAATTGTTGCATCCATTAAATTCCGGCATAATAGGTATACAAACAAGTCTGAAGCACTTATTGGAGATTGGGTTTCCATCAATGGCAGGGCTACTGGGTATCGCCCGTCACATTACGTGGTCTTGATCACCGTACCTAGGATCCACCCTGATCCCCTGCTACACAAGATCGGAGCTACCCTTTACGGATAGTCCGAATAAGATCACCCTGTGGTTGGGATCAGTAACCGTCCACACGGCCGTATAAAAAGGGACATCAAGACAGGGATGACCTTACCCTAATTGGTTGCTAGCCACTTAGCCTTGCTGCACCTCCCCTATTTTAGCTATTCCCGGTTGACGAGGCTTGAGGCTATGCGTTACCTTTTTAGCACGCATACACTTAGAATGCTCATCGTCCCCCTGATGATGTTCTGAAAGCATTCATCCATACAAGTCCATTCCTGGTCCGAACGGAACTGAAGGCACTATTCCTACTACATCCATTTTGGAATCACCCTCAGGATTAGTAGCGATTAGCCCTCGTACTTCACTGCTCTATCTTCGACTCTAAGCTCTTGTCTTCCTCATGAAAACGTTCAAACCAGATCAAAGTGGTTTTCGAAAAATTAATCCCGATCCCGGTCTCTTCGAAACGATCAGCGCATTAGCCAATATTGATAGTCGGTTATTTAACTCAAATAACATCCACAAACAACCATCAGCCTTAATAATTTTCCTAATTATTTATTCCAAAATATCTTCGCAAGATATTTTTCCACACTTCACCCTTTTGAAAATAGTTTTCAAATCACTTTTTCTCTCACAGAATAAATTTCCACCCAATTGTTTTATTTCCACTGGAAATCGCCAAGTCTTAAAACTGTAGATTTAAAATAAATTTAAATCACTTTATCCAAAATATATACTTTATAACACTTAAAATAAAAACTATTTAAAACACTTTCTTTAAAATACTAGTTATGAAATTTAATAATAACTTTTCATGTAAAACTTAAGCCAAAACAAATTTTTTAAAAAAAATGAAAGTTATTCTATAAGGTATAAATATTAAATAATTATCTTTTAAATCATAAAACTAGTAAAACCTTTAGAATAATTACTACTATAACTAAATTAATAAATATTTACTTTAAAATCTTAAAACAATTTAAATAATAAACTTCTCAAAAGAAAACATTCTTCTTAAAACACTTAAAACTTCTAATTTATACTTAAAGATCTTTCTTTGAAAATACACTTGATTTTTTAAGAAATTTCACTTTCCATTCCAATATAACTGTCTAATCATTTATAAGTCCTTCTTGGTTTATTTCCAGTTTAATTTACATCTCAATACCATAAATTTTCCTTTCCATCTTTATAAATAAAACCATTATTTATTTTTTTAAACAATTACCCATTCCTTTATAAATTCCCACCGTGAATTTATGCTTCCAAATATCGACTGATATCTTATTTCACTTTATAAACCCAGTTTATAAATTCCATGGTCTAATTTTCCTTTTAAAACACGGTTTTAAACAATAAATCGATTTCCAAATCGATTTCCAAAATTTACTCCATTTTAAAATAAATTCCTTTACTTACTCAATTTATTTCAAAACCCATTAATTTCAGATTTACTCCTTTATTATGATTTAAAAAATCTTATTTAAACTGACAAACCAATTTTATATTTTATTCAAAATTCTTCTTTTATTTCTTCCCAAATTATTTAAATCCTGAATTTAAAAATAAATTCTTTAATTTTTTAAACAATACCATTTAAGCCCTTAAAACTTATTTATTTTTAATTATTCAAAAATCTCTTTTCCCATACACAGGGTTCATTTATTAGAATTTAAAAATCAACTTTTATTCCTTTCCAATTTCATTCTTAAATTTATCCAAATTAGCTCAATTATTTTACTAAAAAATTCTCTTTTTGGTTCCTCTAAAATCCATTCTTTATATTTTGATATCTCAGTATACCAAAATATATTCCGTCAACTCATAGCATTCAATGTTTCAAATTCTTATAAATCAACCACAGATAATCAATCGGTCATATCACAGATTATGAAAACAAATTTCAATACTTTGAGGAATCCAGTTGGATTCCTCCAACCTATTTCCCTACATCCGCAGATGTTAGCACATTATAAAAATACCGATCCCACTTCGAGGGGGATATCGCGGTTTATATGGTCATCCGCTATTATGCGAGGTGCATCGGGTCTCATCCGCTATATAATGCGGGAATATCAATTACTTCAATATATATATACACTATTATATATAATATCGCATCCAGACTGATAATAAATTATTAATTTAAGCAAACAACCGATAGTTTAAATTTCGACTATTTAAATTTACTGATAATCCAGATGTGAGTGAGATTAACTCACCTTTGACTTTTAATTTACAACCCGATCCACACAGGCTTGATTCTCCACGATTTTGGCCTTGTATAAATAATTCATTTATTACAATTTGAATTAATCAAACAATTAATCATCATTTACTTATTTAATTTTAATTTATAATCTGATTTAAACTAATTTTCCCTTGAAATCTTTAGAACCAAAAAAGTTTATTAAACAAATTAATCTTCGTTATTTTAAAATAGTCTAGTAAGTGAAAATATGTACGTATATTTTTATATAGATTCAAAAATCTAATTTTACAAAACTCTCCAGCACTTCAAATTCTATGTATTTACCCAAAACTTTATATATGTGTGTGTGTGTGTGTATATATCCTGTAAATAACTAGAATAAATATTTACTCTACTGTAATTATTATTATTTTTCTGATTAACAATCCAAATTCTAAAACTGAATTTAATTAATTACCAAAATAATACCTTGTTGTCCTATATATATATAGCCGATTCAATTTAAAAACCAGACTGATTAAACCTTGTTGTAAATTCCTTATTATGTTTATTTACATATATATTCATTATCTAATTTAAGTTGAAAATGAAGAATAAAAATAACTATAGATCTACCTTACTGCTAAATCAAATACTGTTATATATATATATATATATATATATATATTTTTCTGTTAATACATCATTTCTATGTGTATATTAAACCAAAATAAATTGGAAAAATATAACGAGGATACCTCACTTCCCAGAACAAATCAAACACTTAAACCCAAGCTCGGTCACTCCTCTAATCGTTAACCATCTCCACTGCATGTAACCCAGCTTGATTATCCTCCTCGCGAAATCGAGACCATCCACCCTCCACGCGTATGCGTACGCTAACTCCAGCCTCGAGATCGCTCCTATAAGTATTTACACTACGATCGATCGATCGTGCGATGCTCGAGTTCGGCCAAAGGCCATGTCTTCGTTGCCATTCTTCCTTCGTTCAATCCCCATTTCGTTTAGATTGAAGGCGGAGAAAGGTAAGGAGGTTCACAATTAAAATTTTAGGAGGAAACTAGATTTAGGGATTTGAAGATAGCTTGGCCTTGATTTTATTTGAATTGCTCGGCTATCTTATTTTATTTTTCCTAAAACTAAAGGATGAAGAAAGAAAAGATCGGCCTTTATCTAATTTTTCGAAGTGGACATCTGGAGCATGATTAAAAAGGCAAGGAGACACGTATTGGATAGCTATAGTGAATTGAAGGGAAAATGTGACGCCCCACCTCTATACCCACGCTAGCCAAGAACACTCCGGAGTAGTGCTGTCAACTAGCACGGAGAATAAGGCTGTTGAGGAGCGACCATCCATGTAATTGCTTATCACACGGTGGCTATAAATAATCCTCGGAAACAAACATATAAATAATCATATCACAAATCAGTCACAGATATCCATATCACAAAGGCGGAAGAAGATATGAATATATAACTAACACATGAAAGTGTACATCAGAGTAGTGGTCAGTAAGATCCACGATAATACAAAAGAATAGCAACACGTGTTATACAAAAGAATACAACTATGAGTCTATATCTCAAGTGTATACAACAAAAACTGCTAATCTAAACAGTTAGCCAAAAGTCAGAGTGATGAATCCCTGGGAAGAAGTCAAGCAGAAGCACCTGTAACATCTCGGTCTGACCCGAGTATTATTTAAAAGAAAATAATAAACGGATCAGTCTAGCTATTAATATCAGATGACATGGTATAACATAAAAGATATGGCATAAACATAAACATCCATAACGACATACCACTATAAGTATGTAAATAATGATCAACAGAAGATCAATCAATAAGAGATAATCAATATCACAAGAATCTTCTCAAAGATTCGAAGAGGGCATCATACCCTAAACTTGTACTCATAACAAGTCAATGACATAAATTCCAGAAATCAACACGAGAAATCCAGAAATCATAAAAAGGGAAAGAGGCCTATCACATGACGGTCCGAAGACCAAGGGGAGCTACCCCGCATGTGTGAATGGAATCACACAGATTGAGGTCAAGACTAACCAAAAAAGCAGAAAGGTATGTGTGAATGGAATCACACAAGTGGTGTCTAGTCTAACCTTGCAATGAAAGAGACATCGCGCAATTGCTAGTCTAATTCATAAAGCGATCATCAAGATCAACGAGAAGTGTCAATTACACTAAGCTAGTAAATATAGAATTTTAGCTTCATGTCCCATAACCACTTGCTTAACTTAAATATTTACGAACAAACTGTAAATCTTCACTAATAAAATTGTCACAAGAGGTTCAATCGAACAAGTCCAAGAATTAACCGATGAAGTGAACGCAAGCGTTTCATACCACTTGTTTTACTAAGTCGTTTAATTAGATTTCTCATCCGAGTGAGGTAAAGGCTCGTATATACTAATAGATTGGAAAACGGTTTAAGAAAAGAGCTTTGTTATTAAAAATAGAGTTGAAATTGTTTGTTAAAAGAGTTTTGATATTTACTGCTAGTATTGAAACCTTTATATTATAAAGTGACAAAACACATAAGCAAGTGTAGAAACAATCAGTCACAAAGATCGCATACGGAGATGCGAATAAAATCCAAGGAAATCAGCTCAATGTTTTTCAAATAAGATCCCCTACGGAGGGGGGGTCCAGGGGGGTGGCAACCCCCCAAGGTGGGGGTGCGGGGGCAACGCCACCGCTTACGGGGTTCGACCTGCCCGGTCAGGTCGCGGGGGTCCAGGCGGCAGCGCCCCCGGCGGGGTGCGGGGCAGCGCCCCGACCAAAACGGTACGACCTAGTGAAGACAAAATGAGGTCTAACGACCTAAAGGGATAGGGTCGAGCGACCTAAAGGTGTTCGCGACCTAACAATGACTCGCGACTTAAGGAAGAGGGGGTGAGCGACCTATGGTCATAAACGAGACCGAGCGACCTAAGGGAATAAGGGCCGAGCGACCTAGCATTCGAACGACCTAAAAGAGGCGTGGCCTAAAGGAGACGCGACCTAAAAGAGGCGCGACCTAAAGGAGACGCGACCTAAAAGAGCATAAGGTCAAACGACCTAACTGTACTGGGTCACGCGACCTAAAGAGAGGCGGCCTAGCGACCTAGAGTGCACACGTCCAAAAGTGGGAACGACCTATCGAGGTAAGGTCCAACGACCTACGACCTACGACCTAAACAAATAGGCCAAGCGACCTATAGGGTTAACGGTCTAACGACCTAACAGTTATGGGGTCACGCGACCTAACTAAGTACGCGACCTAGTGGGTAAGGGAGTCGAGCGACCTAACTGCATCCAGTGATGAGCGACCTAATGGAGTCAAGTAGCGAGCGACTTAACTAGTTAACGACTCAAGGGGGTCAACGACCTAAAGGTCCAACGACCTAAAGGTCCAACGACCTAAAGGTCCAACGACCTAAAAGTGGCCAGAACGACCTAGGGGTTAACTCACATGCGGCCTACGACCTAAGGCCCATGCGACCTATGACCTAACTCCGATACGAGCTAATAAGGCCAGAACGACCTAGGAGCATAAAATCCACCAAAACGCTAAAAATCGGAGTTTTTCGCCAACCCAATCCAAACCAAATGCAAATATACATGCAAACATGATAGGGATTCATTCCCAACAGTCCAATATTGATATAGACTAGATTTGTGAGATAAAAATCTCACCTTTTCACTAAAGTTTATGAAGATGAAGCTTGAAAGCAAGGAGAAGCAATCCAAAGCTTGAATCCAATATCTTCTACTTGAATTTGGAGTTGAATGTTGGATTTGCAATTGAATTTGTGCTTGGAGTTTTAATTTCCCATTCCCTCCACCATTAATGCCAAAGCTTGATTAGTTAGGAAATTTATGAAGAGTGAGGAGAAGAGGGTTGGAACTTGGGCTTAATAGGCTAAACTAACCCAAAGTCCAAAGCGGGAAAAGTTAGTGAAATTTCACTAACTCCAAACATATCGATGTTTATACTTAAAAAGTTGTAAACGACATTTCGAACTCAATGGAAGTGGTCTCGAGTCCTAGTTTGACCGTTTGCAAAAAGTAGCTTTCCGGACCAAAATCCGATTAACGAGTTAATATTTAAATAAAATATTTAAATACAAACTCGATAAATATGCGGGTTGTTACAAAATATTTAAATACAAACTCGATAAATATGCGGGTTGTTACAGAAAACATATATATTACATTTAAGTTTAAACTTAAATTTAAATAGTCTCGATATCGCAACTCACAATCTCGATCTCCTATCGAGGCATCCCGCTAGGCGTTTATAATGTTATATTCCTACTCTGAACGCAATGGAAAAGATTTCGAGTCCTAGTTCGATTGTATGGAGAAGATAGCTTTTTGGACACAGTTATTATATAGAATTTTAGATATAGATTTCATTGCGTTTACCACTCGTACGATTACATGGCAACTCCAAACACTACGAAAATTGAAATCCGATAATAATACACTATTATGGATCCAATGGGACTGGTTTCGTCGAATCCGGAGACTTTACCTCGGAAGGTTATTTTTAAATATCGATTTAAATGATATATTTTCAAAAACTAAACAAATCACCTTTAAATTCAATCTTAACATTTATATTATCTTCAGTATTATCAAGAATTTTACAAGCCTTCAAATTATTTTTACCAGGCTCAAAAACCAAGATTTCATATCCTACCCAATTCCCAATTATTAAATTCCGTAATTTAATTATTCAGTAACTAGTGATATTTGAAATTCAATTTTAAAATCTACACCTGAATATTTAAAATCAATTAAATGTTCCAATTTCAAATATCTAAAATTCCAGGTTGTCACAGTTATTATTTTCTCCTATCGTTTTAGGAGACCGTTGTTATCTTCTCCTATCGATCTTAGGAGATCGTTAGAATTTCTTTAGAATGAACTAAAAGACCATTGGATTACCTGGTGTGTTTTGGCCTTAGACAGCCAATATTTTTTAGTTAACCTTAGAAAACTAAAATAGGTTCATAGTAACCATGAGAAAACTATGTCATTAAATGGACCATCCATGGGATTTGGTAGTTTTTGGAATGTGTAACCCTCAACCCTTATAAATACGGACTGTTCATTTTCAATCCATGCATGCATGATATGATACTGATGTTGTGATTATATGCTAATCATTTTGGATGCTAGATATGCTATGGATGACATATTATTGTTATGGTAGTAGTAAGGGGAAACTCATTTTGCTAATTGGCGTAGTCTCACTGTATACTTATATTTTGGTTTAAGATTGACTGATATTATTTGCACCGGAATTTTTATCTGACTTAAAGTTTTTGATATCCCCATAAACTCTTGGGTGCTCGATTTTGAATTGAATAGGTTGAGAGTAGAGTATTTCAGGTTATGATGAATAAGCTTTCAGAGATCTACATGAGGCAAACTACTATTTAATGTTTATTTCTTTGTGCAGTAGTCAATTGCTTTTTATTTCTGTTGTGTGTATGAAATTAAAGATAATATAGCCATATAAGTAGTTAAGACTCTGATCATCCAAGAGATGCCTTCATATGTCGCTCTTATGTATATACCAGTAATTGTTATATTTTATGTGAACGATGTAATCATAGGGTTATGAGATTAAATTATAATGAATTTGCAAGCTAATGAATGAAATTATTTTATGAAAATTTATGAATTCTAATGCTCTTGATGTTAATAATATAAAAACCAATATCATTTTGTTACTAGCAAATAACGCTAAGGATGAATACAACATCACTAATATTTATTTTCGATCCTTAAAGTGGGGAATGTTACACTGCATATTCTATATCGTTCCATGGCATGTGTCTTGTCTTTTCTATTCGTTTTGTTAGTAAATAATGATAAAATACCTACATATGCCCAATGGGGCAGGCAATGTGCCCTTGCACTTTTGTAATAGATAATACATATCTTTTGCTGTGAACTTTGGTTAAGAATTTTATTGCTCTGTCTTTTTTGTTTATCTTTGGATGACTTGTGAAGTAGTCAATCTAAATGGCTAGTGTAGTCCCTTTATTATTTGTAGGAATGCTTTTTCATGATAGATAAAGTAGCAATATGTGACGGTGGGATGGCGTGAGCATGGTCGTTCATGCGAACCATGTGCTGGCCGGATGTAGAGTGGCAGATGGCACCGGGATAAGCTAAAGTTCATGCCAGCTCGTGGGTTCACCTAGGTGACAAGAGATTGGACGTAGAGTAGAAATCGAGGCCAGCATAAACAACACATGAGGGTTATGAGGTTCTCCTGGGTGTAACGTCGCTAGTTGTAAAGCATTTATAGATCCCGGTACAAATTGAAGTGCATTTGTTGGCTCAGGCACTTTGGTGTATAAGAGAGGTCTATGATGGGGAGAGGGCTAGTACACCACCCATTAACAAGAACTTGTAAATAAGAGAATTCTAAAAGTAAGAACTTATTTGCATTGGTGGACCTAATTTGAGGTAATGATGCCCACGACTCTTTCAGATAAGTTGCTCGACTATGAGAGGGTAGGAGTTTATGATGTTGTTGCTTCGAAGTTGGGGACAGTCTTGGTGTGAAACAAAGCATTGGCTGGCTTAATGGATCTCTCGAGAGACTTGTCATTGATTGTTGAAAGATCTGGCTAAAGCATGAGAATGCCCTTTTCCGTTTGTCTAAGGGAACTCCCATAACATTCCCTTGTCTTTTGTTGATTGCCTTTAATTTCTCCAACCCTACCTTGGATGTGGAACTTCATAATGAGATGATTGTAGGAGATGATGACATCAAGTTCAGCAAGTGTCGATCGCCCTATTAACAAATTATAAGCAAACGGGCTATCTACTATCACAAGTCTACTAGGATCTTTGTGTCAAGGGGATTTTAGCCAAATGTTGTTATAAGTGAACTAGTGACCATAGGAACAATACCTACACTCACAAAGCAATAAATGAGCAAGGTGCATGGTGTGATTCTAGAGGTAGAAAGCTTGAGAGCCTTAAACGTCCTTGAACGTGAGATTAACTGAGTTGCTCCCATCCACGGAGGCCTGATGCACATTGGACTTAGCCATTGCTAGAATGATGACCATAGGATCATGATAGGGTAGAATAGTGCTTTCCTATCCTCAATAGTGTAGCTGATTCATTGTTTCGATCCTAGTAGCGGTGCTTTGGATGTCCGAGACTCTAGTGAATAGATCTGATGGGTTATGCCCATCTCTCGAAACTGCCTCTTGGCTACTGTCGATCACATGCGACCTCTACATATAATCAAGAATTCGATGATGGCTTTGACATTTGTGTTTTGATGGCTGAGTTGGTCGGTTTTCATGGTTTTCCCTTTGCTCTACTTGATGTTGAACAAACTCCAAAAGTGTTCCTTCCCAGATGACTCTCAATCTCATCTTTAACTACCCAACACTTTATTATAAATTGGACATTAATTTAATGGAACTTATAGTACTTGTTATTGCCACAAACCATTCTCCAATCCTTGTGTGGTGTTGGGCTTATGAAAGGGCACCCAGCCTCGGCTGACGAGATATATTGTGGAGATATCCCTACTCAAACTAGTGTAACTTTTACACTTGGGTTTGACTTAAAGGTATGCCTTTAGTTGACTTCTAGTGTCGACTTAATGACCATTTCATCATCCATTGTTGTTGCATGGACTAGCATGGGAATGGCTTGTATTGAGACTGGACTGAATTGAGATGACAAGATGGGCTGCTTGGGACCGTTCAAATCGGCTGTACTAAAGCCGTGCCAAGGATAGGTCACATTTAAGCTAGCATTGTCGAGTAAGCTGGTCACTTGAGGCAATCTTGAGTTATATCAACCGGTGATTAAAGCGATGTTAAGTGGATGGGCTAACTTAAGGTTAGGTTGTGAGCGGGTTGGCATGAAGAAGTCGATCAACTTCGAGCCAAGCAGGAATGGATCGAAAAGGGCTATACTGATAGAGTTAGGGGTATGCCCAAGGGCATTTATATAATTTATTGCATATATTTAACTCGTTGACCAATCTTATTCAAAATAAAGGTTTTTTCTTTCTTTTATATACTTGATATAATGTGTTACATCAATTAATTAATTTAATTAAAAGTATATTTAATAGAAAATCCATAAATGGTATGATTTGTGACAGTAGTTACAAAATGTTGTAACTATGAGTAACTTTTCACAATAAAAACTAATATACAATTTTAAAAGTTTCTACATAAGATGCACTGAGACTGGATATCGATGTGTCTGTTGAGACTAGGATACCTAACGCTCTCTAAATGTTGGGTAGTGTATTACTCATGATTGCTGAAGGCATCAAGAGGTTACATACTAATAGTTATCGGATAACTATGAAATGACTCACTCGATAGTTTTTTGTTAGTTGATATAGCTAAGGTCAAATGGAAAATATCGATGTGATTGTTTTACATGGTTCTCTTGACTTGAGAATACCATCGACTTTCAATATGAACTCCACTTTCATTATAGTAAAACCATGGCATGGGGTCCATCGAGTAACTATAGTCGGGCCGAGTGGAACTATAGCAAGTGAAACACTGCTCAAAAGAGGATATGTCTTCTCAGTTATATGTTGTTAGTATCACGGTCAACTCAAGTCAACTCAAAGTCAAAGTTTCTGGCCAAAGCATTTCGGTTAATAATAATTGTTATTATTGAAATGGTTACTTTGTGTTTGAACTGTAGAGTTGAATATGGATGATACTAGAATTTTGACCATTATCAAATTCCATAAGTCTAAAGTGATATAGTTTTGAAGAACATAATTGGTGTAAATAAAAGTCACAACCGGGTAACTCTTAATAAAGTAATGTAAAATTGGATTTTACCCAAACTAAGTAAGTCAAAAATTTAGCCAAAATATCACACCACCTGCTAAGTGACATGTCGTTAATATTTGAATAGTATGATATTAATCGCTGACCAAATTTACACCTGATGAGTAACACAACCGAAACGATAAATTCTCTTTTGAATAAATGATTTAATTAATTTGTAATTATTATAAATTAATTAACTAAATATTATTATGAATTTTATTTTGATTTTATAAATGAATATTGAATGTACTTATAGAAGTTATAAATACATTAATCGATATACGATGTCGATAAACGTTTTGAATTAGATTTAAAATGCAAAATATTCATTCGGGCCTTAAATGGGTTTAAGGCCTATGAAGAGGGCTAGTAATTTCGACACAAGTCCATTTAGGGTTAGACAGGCTTGATTTTGGATGCCTCAGATTGAAGGAGAAAGAGCATGAGATTAGATCCACTTTTCTCTCCTTTTATCCACTTTATAAGCAACTCTAACCCTAGTAAGATAGGACCTTTTGCTACCTCCTCTTGCCATCTTGCTGGCCGAAATTATATCCTAACCTCTCCATCAATATAAACTCAAATCAAATAAGATCTGATCATTATTCGCTAACTGTAGGTTAACAATTCAAGGACTAGCAATCTGTTGCATAGAAAAAGTTTTCAAAGAGGAGAGTTATCTTTTCAAGGTGTACTTCAAGGCTTCGGGATTAAGGCATGATTTTACAGTCTATAATTATTATAATAATGTTTTATCATATATGTATGTTATATTGTTAGTTAGGTGATGATTCTAATATGCAAGAAATGTTGTCACAAATCAGTTTGATTATATGCGTATATATATGCTTAAAAAAGGTATTTCCAATCGCATACGTTAGGTTAGTGCGGTCATATAAAATAATATAAGCTTTTTAAATTATTAAATATATATATATATATATATATATATATATATATATTATTAAACTACATATATATAACTAATAATTAGTTACAACATTATAGTATTGTTAAAATTAGTCATATAATTTAATTTTTAATGTATTGAACTAATATTAATTTTCGATAGTAAAAAATAATTTTCATAAATAATTTATAAATATTTAATATTGTTAATTCTAATTTACTTCATTAATAAATTATATTAATTTGAAAATGTAACGAACAACTAATTTTACCTTTTATAAAATTATACTAGCATCAGATAAGCTTTTGACCAAAAAATAAAAATAAAATCATATTTTCTATTTTGAAATTTAACTGTTTAAAACGGATGAAAATAAATAAATTATTAGAAATAGATTTAAGTCGAAAAAAATGTGAAGAATTTTTTCGAACCATAAAATATATGTTAGGATTTCCTAGAATTTTAAATTTTGAAATAAAATTTTTGAAAATAATTTTTATTAATTTTGGATGAATATTTAATTAAAAATGCATTTTAAATTAAAAATTAAAATTAATTTTTTCTGTTTTGTGCATACGACCTGGAAATAAAATAATAATACCAATCAAGTTTATCTTGAATAATTTAATTAATAATGATGACCTAGGATCCATAGCACCCCTTATTTAGCACCATCATGAGCCACCTGATACCAACCACATATTTATATTTGAATAATCCATCCATGTGATAGGAGAGAAAAAGGTGGACTATTTAAATATAAACATGTAGCTTACATTGCAGGGCTAGGTGATGTTGCTAAGCAAGGGGATGCAGATCCTAACACTATATATACTATAAATATATATATATATATGTACATACATTTGTATATTTTAATATTTAAAAGAAATTATATATATTTAAATTAATATACTATTATTATATGTATATACATAATATTCATATTTTATTTATAAGATAATATATACATGAATATTTATTAATATATTTTAAATAGATTATATATATATGAGAATATAACTAAAAATATATATATATGTTATAATATTTATATAAAACCATAGCTTATATACATACAAATATTTGGATAACATATACTTGCATATTGGATGAGCTAACGTGTCTGTTGCAATTCCAATATCTATATAGAAACATGTTATACCTTGTACGAGTGATATGTTACACACACACATATGTCTATGATACACACACATATATTAATATCAATATATAAATTAAACAAAATGGTACAATTCATAAATTTAAATAAAATAAAGATTTTATTTAAATAATATTTAGAAATGTTCTAAATGAATTAGACTTCATAAGGCCAATAAATATCCACTAGGGTAAAAAAATTGAAATTCACCCATAACTACCGCTGTGGGTTGGTCCAATTCTAACATATACTTAGCTTTAACTTCACATGATGAATTGACTGTGAGTACCACCTAGAGCTAAGACAATTGATCTTCAGCTTGATAATTTGCCAAGCTAATAGGCTGGTTTAGAGCCAACTTAGGTCTTGGTTGATATGAATGGGGAACATCTAAAAATTATTAGACCGGCTTTCATTAGGTCAGGATGTGTCTTAATCGGCTTGCTAATTACTTACGAGGAAATTGAGCAATGATATGTTTTACCATTGTGGAAAAAATTAGTAAACAAATCAAAACATCATTTTTTGAGGAAATGAGTGATCCTCCGTAAGGAGGAGAACACTCATTTAATTTTATTCTACACTTAAAAAGAAGCTACCAACAAGCTCGATAGGTGGCTTTTTCCCATGAACCCATACAACTAAAAACAAAAAAAATCCTTATTAAAATAATAGGAAAATACTACAATGCATAAAAAAGAAAAAGAAAACATAATAGAAGCAATGGATGAAGGCGGCCTCAAAATGGCTTCGATGAGAGATCGGCCTCATCCTGTCCCCTTGGATCAAGAAAGTCCAAAGAAGATCCAGAAAGCCTAAAAGTGTATCAATACTCAAACAACTAATAAATAAGGGCGCCCGATCCAAACACCTACTCAAAAAATAAATCTAAAAAAGCTCGACAAATAATGTGAAGCTTAAACATACACACATACACATATACATACATACATACATACATACATACATACATACATACATACATACATACATATATGCAAGAGAAGAAGAAATAGCATGCACGAGATATAATAGGGTAGGTATGCAAAGGAAGGTAAGGGAAATGACGTTGGACATGAGCTAGTTACCTAGTAAAAGTAGCGAGTCAGAATGATCGTATGCATTCTCATCCACCAAGATGATGCTTACAGCATTATTATTTCAATTGTTGACAAAAATTCTTTCTCGTAAGCCATCTTTTTTGGATTTTGCCTTTCAAGGAATTCTTGAAAGTCGTTGATATTAGCTAATTTATATGTATTGTTTAAAATCCAATTAAAACAAAGCAAAGCGGTTATATATGTTAGATTATCCAATGTAGAAGTATTATTATGATTACAAAATCTTTGATTCTAGCAAACTAAATATACCAATGTGACGCCCCACCTCAATACCCACACTAGCCAAGAACACTACGGTGTAGTGCTGTCAACTAGCACGGAGAATAAGGCTGTTGAGGAGCGACCATCCATGTGATTGCTTATCATGCGGTGGGTATAAATAATCTTCGGAAACAAACATAGAAATAAGCATAACACAAATCAGTCACAGACATCCATATCACAAAGGCGGAAGAAGATATGAATATATAACTAGCACATGAAAGTATACATCAGAGTAGTGGTCAAAAAGATCCACAATAATACAAAAGAATAGAAACACGTGCTATACAAAAGAATACAACTATGAGTCTATGTCTCAAGTGTATACAACAAAAACTGCTAATCTAAATAGTTAGCCAAAAGTCAGAGTAGCAAATCCCGAGAAGAAGTCAAGAAGAAGCACCTGTAACATCTCGGTCTGACCCGAGTATTATTTAAGAAAATAATAAACGGATCAGTCTAGCTATAAATATCAGATGACATGGTATAAAATAAAAGACATGGCATAAACATAAAATATCCATACTGACATACTACTATAAGTATGCAAATGATGATCAACAGAAGATCAATCAATAAGAGATAAATTGATATTACAAGAATCTTCTCAAAGATCCAAAGAGGGCATCATACCCTAAACTTGTACTCATAACAAGTCAATGACATAAATTCCATAAATCAACACAAGAAATCCAGAAATCACAGAAAAAGGGAAAGAGGCCTATCACATGACGGTCCGAAGACCATGGGGAGCTACCCCATATGGGTGAGTCGGAATCACCCAGATGAGGTCCAGGCTAACCAAAAAGCAAAAAGGTATGTGTGAGTGGAATCACACAAATGGTGTCTAGCCTAACCTCGTAACAAAAAGGTATGTGTGAGTGGAATCACACAAATGGTGTCTAGACTAACCTTGCGGACAAAGAGATATGTGTGAGTTGGAATCACACCCAAGAGGTCTAGTCTAACCTTGCAAACAAAGAGACATCGCACCATTGCTAGTCTAAATCATAAAATGATCGTCATGATCAACGAGAAGTGTCAATTACAATAAGCTGGTAAATATATGAGCTTAGCTTCATGTCCCATAACCACTAGCTTAACTTAAATATTTACGAACAAATTATAGATCTCCACTAGAAAATTTTCACAAGAGATTCAATCGAACAAGTCCAAGAATTAACCGACAAAGTAAACGCAAGCATTTCATACCACTTGTTTCACTAAGCCGTTTAATTCAATTTCTCATACGAGTGAGGTAAAGGTTTGTATATACTAGTAGACTAGAAAACGTTTTAAGAAAAGAGCTTTGTTATTGAAAATAGGGTTGAAATCATTTTCGTTGAAAGAGTTTTGATATTTACTACTAGTATTGAAACCTTTGTATATTTTAAAGTGACAAATCGCAAAGATGATTGTAGAACAATCGATCATCAAAATTCACATACGAAGACGTGAATAAATTCCAAAGAAATCGATAAAGAATCCATCGAAATAGATATTCAAAAATCCATACAATCGACCGAGAAGCCCAAGATAGCTTGTCTCGAAGAATGGTCAACTCGGCATCTCAACAAAACAAGTTCTGTTGAACGTTTTTCAGATAAGATCCCCTACGGAGGGGGGGTCCGGGGGATGGCAACCCCCCAAGGTGGGGGTGCGGGGGCAATGCCCCTACTACGGGGTTCGACTTGCCCGGTCAGGTCGCGGGTGTCCAGGGAGCAGCGCCCCCGACGGGGTGCGGGGCAGCGCCCCGTCCAAAATGGTACGACCTAGTGAAGACAAGCGGCCTACGACCTAAAACAAAAATGAGGTTTAACGACCTAAGGGGGTGCGCGACCTAAGAAGGTACGCGAGCTAAGGATGAGCGACCTAACAAGATTCACGACCTAAGAAAAACAAGGTCACACGACCTAACAGGAAACAAGGTCAAGCGACCTAAGGGGTTACGCGACCTAACGTAACACGGGTCAAACGACCTAAGGCATCACAGGTCGAACGACCTAACTGCTTAAGGGACAGATGAACTAAAGAGATTTGCGACCTAATGGGGTTCACGACCTAAAGGTATTCGCGACTTAACGGGTTATAGGTGTAACGACCTAACGACATAAAGGCCTAACGACCTAAAGGTGATGGGGTTACGCGAATTAGGGACAGAAGTAGGACCGAGCGACCTACAACCTAGGAGACTCATGACCTACGACCTACGACCTAAGGCCCGCGCGACCTAGTGAAATAGCAGAGGCAATATAAGGTCGGAGACGACCTACGACTTAAGGCCAGCGCGACCTAAAGTTTTAACACGCGAGCGACCTAACGTTATAAAGGCCAAACGACCTAAGGCTTAACTCGCGAACGACCTTCGGCTTAAGGCTTAACTCGCGAGCGACCTACGACCTAACGTCCAGGCGACAGTTCCACGCGTGCAAGCCATGAACCCGAGCGACCTAAGGGTCCAGAACGACCTAAGGCTGGAAATTCACCAAAAACACTAAAAAGTGGAGTTTTTCGCCAATCCAAACCAAATGCAAATGTGCATGTTAAAGTGATAGGGAACCATTCCCAACAGTCCAAGATAGTTATAAGCAAGAGTGTGAGATAAAAGTCTCACCTTTTCACTAAAATGGATGAAGATGAAGCTTGAAGCCAATGGAGAAGCAATCGAAAGCTTGAATCCAATATCTTCTACTTGAATTTGGAGTTGAATGTTGGATTAGCAATTAAATTTGAGCTTGGAGTTTTAATTTCCCATTCTTTTCACCATTAATGCAAATTTCAGGTTAGTTAGGAATTTATGAAGAGTGAGGAGAAGGGGGTTGGAACTTGGGCTTAATAGGCTAAACTAACCCAAAGTCCAAAGCGGGAAAAGTTAGTGAAATTTCACCAACTCTAAACCTATCGATGTTTATACTTAAAAAAGTTGTAAACGGCATTTCGAACTCAATGGAAGTGGTCTCGATTCCTAATTTGACCGTTTGCAAAAAGTAGCTTTTCAGACCAAAATCCGATTAACGATATAATATTTAAATAAAATATTTAAATATAAACTCGATAAATATGGGGTTGTTACAACCAAGCTACGATTGTGATAAGAGTAACTAACAAGAATCATCATCCAAAAGTAAAGTAAAGTCTAGACTAATAAGAGTCACAACTACGAACATTAAAAGTAATATTAAACCAAATTTTTTTAGGGATGTCCAGAAGCGTGAAATTAGTAAGCTAACAATCAAAGTATAAGTGAGTAATTGTTTTTAGGTTCATATTGCAAAATGTACATTTTCTTATCCATATGCACATTGTTATTTTTTTGAAAATTTCAATAGCATTAATTTTTGTAATATTAACCACATACATAACTTGGATCTAGGGTGCATGCACTTCCCATGTAAATTTAAAAAGATTGGATTAAATTCCTGAAAAATTTAGAATAAATTAGATGTAAATTATTAATCTTATCCAAACACCAATTTTTAATATCATTATTATTGTCTTTATTATATAATTCCAATTTGAAACATAGAAGAGCAAATGAAAGGAAGTGGTTCCTTCTAGGCACGGTTAAAGCTAAACTCCTAAGGAAAGCTCAAATTAGGTCCATGGACTTTCGAAATTAATACATTTTTAAAATTACAAATATAGTAGAGTTGTGTAAATTCTATTTTTAGGAATAGTAGAGATCCAGCAAAGAAGGATGTGTAATTCTCCGAATAGACAATGTTAAAAACACCTAGTTTAAAAATAACTACGCATTTTAAAATCAATTTTCAAAAGTGTAACAAATTACTGAGGTTGCTAGACGATAATTAGATTAAGTTATTGAGAGCAACCATAAATTTGACTAGAAATTAGTTTTTTTCAAATTAAGTTATTTTTACTAGCAGTAAACTTCCATAATCATTTCCCTAATAAAGAAACATTAATGGTATGAAGATCAATTATTCGTAACCCTCTCTCTTCGGTTTACAAATTGAATCCTGACTAACGAGACATACCACTATTGGAGTTATCCTCGGGCCATAAAAAGTCTTTTCTAATCTTATCTATTTTATCAATCATCCATTTTGAAAAGAGATAAATACATCCAATAAATGGGTAGCCAGCAGAACTAAGTCGATTAGAACTACCCTACCCGCCCTCGGTAAAAAAATTTCCAATCGACATAGATAATCTTTTACAATTTTATCAATAGTAGTTAACCAGTCGTCGCCCCGAAGTTTGATTGGTCTTATTAAAAACCGTAAGTAATACATGGGAAACGACGTAGTGTTACGCCTTAACGTTGTAGCAACCCAACTCTCTACATTGCCTACTTCATTCAGCACTAAAACTGAACTTCTACAAAATAAATTTTAGACTAGAAAGTAACTCAAAGTTGTACAAAATAAATTTAAGAGCCATAATATGACGAAGAAAATGTTGAAGTAAAGAGTCGTCAATGTACTAGAGGACGGAGAGACCACAATTAGTAATCTCATTTCCAACCTTATCTAAAATGTCATTACTAGTAGCTAGCTTAATGATCTTGACAAAAAACGTAAACCGAAAAGTTGAACAAAAGGAGGGATAGAGGGTCATCTTGTCTAAGACCACATTTTGACTGGATTTCATCACATAAGATATTGTTTACCATAATACCGGAATTGCCTGTTTTTAGAAGAGCTATAATCCAGTCTACCCACCTTTTAATTTTAGTCACGTCTCGTCTCGGGAATTCTACATACAATATTTCGTATCGGACAAGATCTCGGCTGAAATGAGTGTATCTCGGGTGTACATCTCGGATTTTAATGTCCATATCGGATTATCTCAGAGTAAGTTTAAAGTCCAAAATTGACTTTCAAATATTTTTATGATAATTGATACTAAAATATAAGCTTATTAACCTGAATAATTCATAAAAAACAATAACATTAATTATTCTTTTTAGAGGAGAGTGAGTATATGATTGATTGGTATTGATTAAAAGGATTCTACTCAATCGAATATTAAAAATTAAAAATAAACAAAAAGTCGTATATTCTTTCTCACTTGTTAGAAAATAAAAAATAAATTAAAGAGCTAGTAAAAAAATTATTAGAGAGCAATTTCTTTTGGATCCATATTAGAAGTTAAAAAAATATGTAAATGAAAACATATATGAATGACTTCTATTTATCTCAAATTTTGCTTAAGATCTTAATATCCTGGATGAGATGAGTATCAATATAGGTGTTGTAACGTCCCACCTTTTTGTACGTTTTAAATCGACGATAAACCACACACGTCAGACCTAAACCATACAGAAGGGCGGATTGTTATGGGGTAAATAAGAAAAAGCAGAGAAAGAGAAAAAAAATAAAATAGAATCTTGCAGCGGAACGATAAAATATAATAATCAAATATACAGTTCATGAAGTTGTTTTACAAAATATTCGATTATACTTATACAATACATATCAGAGTTACACATACTAGAGAATAATAAATAATAATGCAGCGGAACAATGTGATGCAGTAGAATAATATAATAAATAATAGTAATAAAATCTTCGTTTTCATTCTCCAGAAATAAGGTCTTCAAATCCTGAAATGCTTAGGCTGACCCGAGCGAATTGAAAAGACAAAACACTCGAGTCGGAACAAAAAGATCTTATATAAGTTCAATCAACGGTAAAATATGAGTGGAACGGCTTCAAAGATGTTTACGGGATCTGACATCTCCTATCCAGTGTCAAAGGCGAGTGCAGTAACTTAAGAGATGATCGAGATTCACATCTCCTAAGGATCCATTAAACTATTTACTATGTAGTAATATTTCGCTATTATAATAATGTTTATAGTAAAATAAACTTACTTTAAATAGCATTAATACTTTACATTTTCCACCTCAGTAGTCCATCCAGTATCATGGTCCCTCCTTATCGGGAAGCCACTAGAGGATACCACACGGGCTATGGAAGAAAACCAAACTCGTACAAGGCTCGCTATGGTAGGTGACACGACACAACTAGGAAATGCCAGGGTAGATATACCAATTACGCTTCCGGACTAGTGGTAACGCATAGCCGTAGCTACCACCTACCTCGAGCCATACCCCAAATCAAAAAAAATCAAAAGTGGCCACCGAATCAATCCAAAAGTCAAAGTATAATATCGAAGGATGTGTCCGATCAAAGGTGATACCTCATTTGCCCGTCAATCACTCATGTTTTAGCCACCTTATGCCAACTCACGGGAGTTGGGTCCACGTATTCACCTTAAAGGAAACGCCGCCACCATTCTACTTCATTCTGGAATCTCCACCGCGTACAAGGTTGCTAAAGTGGTTTTCAGAGTTGGCAGAGAGTATGACAACTTCCGATCCCGGTCTCTTCAACAACCAAACGTTATTATAACACCGTGGTCATTTCAAAATATTTAAACTTCAAAACCAAAATATACTATCCATTTCAAAACCATATAAATACGATGTCATTTCCCTTTCAAAAACCAAATAAATATGATATCATTTCTATAAAACCTAAATCAATATAATATCATTTTTATTTCGAATATATCCTTTCCAAAATCACAAAACTTTCAAAATTTTAATATTTCAAAACCAAACGCTTGAAATATAATCTTTCAAAACATAATACTTCGAATTTCGTAGCTTCCAAACCATAACTTCCAAAACTTAAATGGTTTGGATATTCAGACAGTATATAAAATAAAATAGTTTGAATTTTAAATTTACTTTATAAAGTAAAATAATTTCCTCGACTTCACAATTTTATTCACTTTAAATTAAGTATCAAATCATAACTTTCAACTCACTTTCAGTTTCAATAAACCATCTCAATTTCAATATATTTCAAACTTCGAGTATTGAACAATTTCAAAACTAACGTTGATAATTACGATTCAACAATTCAATGTTCTATTATTTAGTTTTGAGATATTTGTAGAATAAATCCATTATCATTTAAATAAAACTCAGATTGCAAATAACTAAATAGTTCCTATAGGATCGATTTCACCCTAGAGGGGGGTGAATAGGGTGATACTATTAATTATAAAAATTTATTGCGGAAGCTTATAAAATAATTTCAACACAGATCACAGAGTAATAGCAGCACAGAAAAATAGCAGAATAATAAATGTAGAAATAGAACGACACAGAATTTACCCAGCTTCGGCAAAACCTTGCCTACGTGCTGCCCTCAAGGTTTCTACTAGAAATTAAGTAGTCACACGCTTACACATGTAAACTCGCGACACCCGCTACTGACTAACCTAACTCTATGCTCAAAACCCTGCCACAACTCAGGCGCTGAGTTGCGAATTCTCAAACTACGCCACATAGTTTGTCCCCTAGTCACACGACAAGAAATTTAAACGTGTACATGCTTCACTGCCGTGTATTGTTTGCATTCATATTCTTGTTGGTCTGACCTGAACTGATCATTGAAGTGCATGTTACTTGTATGTGGTCTTGGTTTGGTGCAGTTGCTATGCCTTTGTGCATTTCACTGTGTTCATGCACTTGAACTACTCTCTGGCCTAGCTCGTGCACATATGATTCTTTGAGCTGGCTTTATTGTTATTTGTTTCTATGACTTGAATGCGATCCGTGGTGGTCTCTGATCTGTTGGCACTGTTGTATTATGATTTGTACATTGAGTTGAATCTAGTTTAAACGCTCGGGTTTGACCTTGTGCTTGTGTCGATATTTTATTTATATTGCACCTGAGTTGAACCTGTCATTTTATTTTAGGTTTGACCTTGTGCTCACCTGTCCCTGTAACATTATCAAGTGTATATCGGTGTGCATGGCCTTGTGGCATGTACAGTGATACACTGTGCATGTCACATTGTTTGTGTGTGATGAATTCAAATGTAAATGATTACGAATAACCCAAATAACTGAGGCAAATAATATTTTCAAAATCCATATTTTATTTGATATTGAAAAAATATTTCTTTTTCAATTTTACTGCGTTAGTGTATATTTTTGCAGATTGCTCAGATGTTGGATTCTATCTGGAATGAAGTTGAAGATAAAATACGAATTGAGTGAATGAGTGATGTGTAGTGAGGTTAAACTGTAAATGTAAAATTGTGATGTATTTGAATTTGTATCAAAGTTGTATAGTGAATAGTGAGAGCTTGAATTTGTACTATTCAAAATTGTAATAAATATTTGTTTGAATAAAATATCTGTTTGAATTCAAATTCTATGTTATTTAATTTTATTTAGAAAATATTTATTTAATCTATGAAAAATGATATAGTACATTACCAAATACATTTACACGAATATATATTTATATGTTTATTATCATCAAACACAAAATCATATAATCGCACAATCAACAGTTCCTTCAATTTATTTATACTTGAAATATTCGTTTAATTCATCTTAAACCAAAATCCAGTTATAAAAATCATACCTTTAAAATCTCAATTTTATTAGATTTCAAATCAATTTCATATTTATCTTCCCATCCTATTCTCATTTAAGTTATTATAAACTCTAGAAATATAATAAGTACTTAACCATATTATGTCTTAACAAAATCAAACTTTATTATTAAACTTCTTTTATACTTTGAACCAATTTTATACATAGTTTAAAACCAAGGATTTAGCTATATATATATATATATATATATATATAATAACATTTATAAAATATCCAAATTAATATCTCATAAAACCATATATTTCTTCATAAAACCATAGAAAATCATTTCAAAATATTTTTATATATAGACCACGGTATCTGTATAAAATTTTATACCCTATGGTCAAGTGATACGGATATTTATCATTTCAATCCGTAATTTAAAATAAAAATACGGTTATATATCATTTCAAACCGCAATCTCGAATGAAATAAAAATGCATAACAACTTGCAGTTTATAATAATATAAATAAAACATCCATTCATCCAATATCAATCATCAACCATTTATCACAATCATCATTCAATTCAAACAATAACATCAATATAGAACAGATAATAATAACAGGTATTTATTGGTAGTTTATATTCAATAATAAAGTTAATAACACTTTAACTGGCAGTTTATATGCAATAATAAATTAAATATCAATTTAATTCAATAAATTAAATTTAACTGGAATGATGATAAAAATATATCAAACAGCCATAAATAAATTTCCATTCACATCAGAAATTAATTTAACACACATAAGAAATTTTAGAAGTTGTGAGTGGGTTAAAACACTCACCTTTTGAATTTAAATCCAATTTAAACCTAAAATTCCAATAGTCTTAGAAACCGTCCAAACCAGTGTTAAAATGTTCGGAATTCCAATATGAACCTAGCGGAGAAAACCGCGCGTAAATTGGACCTCGTACGTGAAAGTTATACAATTTAGAACACATACGATTTAAATTTAAAAAAACACACACGTCACCTTTCTCCCTCCAGATAGATCGAGCGCGTCCCGGTCCCTAACCCTAGCCGCCATTGATATTCGTTCGCCGTGCCTGCTCGAGCGTGAGCCATCAGCAAAGGCCAACCGCGTCCACTCTCCCCACCATAAATCGAATTGCCGCCCTCCGAACAGCCTCCCATGATGACCCCGATCGTCCTCCGATCGACTACAGCCCCCTGCCGCCGCCTTAAATACAAGCCGTAAATTGAATTGTTTGCTTCGATCTGATAGTTAATCGACCAAAAGAACGATAAAGATGATATCCACTCAGCCTCCTCTACAAGATGGAACCAATGATTTATCAATCCGTCAACGTTCATCGACGATCAACGAACGACCGAGATTTGTTCCACGATTTCTTGCTAAACAATGCATCGAATTGAAAAACGAATCACAGAATTGAGATGTGCTCTTCGAGAGATTTTCGACAATATATAATTTGATATTGTTTGTGGAGTTTGACTTTTGGCTTTAATTTTTGAATTGCAATTGGATTTGAAATTGTCTGCCATTGAGATAAGGAGGTGAGGAGGAATTGTACGTACAAACAAATGACAATGGGGAACAGTTAGGGTTTATAACAGGGTATATATAGGTAGGTCATAAATAGAGATGAATGGACATGATTGGTTAGGACCGTTGAACGATAATTGGCCCGAAAAGCCCGTTCTGACTCCGGAACGAAATTCGGTCAACCCATATATCAAAATAGATGTTTTAAAATATTTAAAATGCAATGGAATAGGTTTCAAGTCCAAATTCCATCGTATGAAGAAGTTATGCTAAGATCAAGTTATTCCAAATTGATTTCAATTAAATTGATTTCAAGGCATTTCAAGCCCGTACGATCAAACGACAAGCCCGATCGCTACGAAACTTGAAATCCTAAAATAATTCACCATTACGAATCCGATATAACTGGTTTCGTCGAAATCTGAGTCCGTGGACAAAATGGCTATTTTTCAGTTAATCAAATAAATTATTAATTAATTAATTATAGAATTGAAATTTTCAATTTCAATTCTATAATCGACAATTTTAATCATTTTAAGTTTCTTAATCATTTACACTAATTTAAACAATTTAGATGTCCATCTAGAGTTAATTAATTTATCAATTTCAGTGTTAACCTCAATTTTAAATTCGGAATTTATAAATATAGTTCCCAATAATTCCATTTAATTAAATAAATTAATAATTATTCCATTCATTATTGTCAAATAGATGGATTTAACATTGGATTCAAAACTATTACAAAAATTTAAACAAGTTCAGATGTAAATTTCAAAGTAAATCAATTTATCAAATACATTGTTTACTTTTATTTTATTCCAATTAATCTAATTATTAAATTTAAATTTGGTAAGTTAATAAATCTCAATTTCCATTCTTTAGATCAACCAATTGTCATATTATAAATAGACTTAATATTATTTTCAATTTTTCCTTAATTTATACTAACAAAACTTTTAATTTAGATTTATTGCAATTGATTACCCGTTTTAATTTCATATACTAAATAAATGGTTAACTTACAATACTTGTTACCATTAATGTTTATTTTCACTTATAAGCTATTAATAACAAACAAATATCGCAATTGATTTAGATCTAATTCAATATAAATCAAATGAATGGGTAAATAATTAAAAATTATCACTATTTGCCTAATTTACTCACATTCATACTTAATTATCAACTAACAATTATTATAATTACTTATCTAGCATTAATTATATCAAATTGCAATTTATTACATATTATTTCATCAATTAATATAACTTTTGAATTTATTTCCCAATTCACTAATTTCAATCAATTATAACCTTACCATTGTTTCAATTAATAGGTATTGCACTAAATTAGTTATTATTATTCAACTTGCATAAACCTTATTGCATAAATTTACATTCAGTTACTATTAATCAATATATTATTCCATTGGTTGATTCAATACTAACTCTTATTACTTATTTTTTATTTTATAACCAAGTGCAACCATTTACACTATTTCATTATTGAGATTTCACTTCAATTGTCAATAATTAATTTTAATTACCAATGCTACATTCATTTCTAAATTTCGCTTCATTATAAATTATAAAGTTTTATTTCTTTCTAAATTTAATTACAAAAAACCTATTAATTTAACTAATATAATTATCGAAATTTATGGGTCGTTACAGTCTCCCCCACTCAAAACTTTTCGTCCCCGAAAAGAAAAAAGAAGGGGAAAAGAAAGAATTAAGTAGTAAATACGTCTTATTCAAAATATTAATTTATAAACTAATAAATTTACAAAATTTAATATTTTAATTAAAAGAAACTATTTATAACCATTAAATATTTTTATACTCAAATAATTTAAAGTTTGGAAAACGTTTTATAAAATTTTCTAAGTCCAAAAATTTCGAAAAATTTCAGCAGAGTCTCCTTTGTGCGGAGAGGCTCGGAAGAAAATATAATATCAAATATAACAATATACAACATATATTTTCCAAAATAATATATATCCCAACACGGGGAAACAATATAATAGCGCTATAAACAGTAATCCAAAACCGTACCTATTTGTCGGGCAATTACGCTAATTATGAAACCAAAAGCAATAGCAATTGCTTCCATAACCTGTATTCCACTTATATAATCCAAAAAGAGTTAACAATTATATAAAATGGAATATTTAAGTACTTTCAACCACTAACAACAAATCAATATAAGCAACAATCATTCGCAACCAATAACATACACATCATATACAAATCAACCATTCAATCAAAACAAAACAATTGGTTGGTTCGGGTTAAGGTACTTTAAATCACATAGAATGACAAATAACTATGGAGTATTCCACTTACTCAACATTCTCAGGTAAAACTCAATATATTATTCATACATCTAAGCAATTAAAAATATCTTTTCCCAAACAGCTCATAAACCAAACAAACAACAATTTCAAATAATAGATCCAGTTCATTCTTATTAATTCCATTTCATAACATTTGTCGTTTGATTTCTTTTTCATTCATATAATGATTTATCCTTTTTATTCAATTAATAGTTATCTTCATTTACTTCATTCATTACTTACTAACTTCATTTCATTTATTCACATCATGTCAATTCTCCTATTTGTATTATACTTATTCATTTATTAATAATATTCATATTCATTTATTACTTAATTTCCTTCCTTCATTTATTTATAATACTTACCTTTCAATTTATTTACTTGGTAGCCTTCCAATTATACTTAATTTTATAACAACTACCATATCAAATTCTTATTTATTAAAGAATCTCATTGAATACTTTCACTATTTCAAATTTTACTTGTAAAATTTCCCATTACATTTTCTTTTAACATTTTGACTTTTGGTAGTTGGTAAGTTATATATATGTTAAAGAATGCATATTGAGAATTACACAAGTTTATCTTATGTCATTTTAATTGACTTAATGTTCAACAATAATATCTTATGTTTTTAGGTTACATATTTCAACTTTCTTTTCTTGTAACTTAGCATTAAATCTCTTATTTCCTTTAGAGGTTTCAATTATTAATTACTTACGTTCCAATTCACTACAATATTTGAAACTATTAATTAACGGAAACTTAAGAACTAAATATCGGGTTTAATTTCAAATCATTTTAAAATAATAGATAAATATATACTTACAGCTTATAAATCCAATTATATTTAAAACAACTTAAAATTTATATTAGTTTGTCAAAATAATTCTGTAGTAGAACTGCTATAGTGGCCTTCCTACTTCGAAACTCGAAAATGAATGTCGATGATGCGTGCACTCATCACTGAAATTATTTTCCAACCACAGAGAGGGAAGTACAGAATTTATTCTTTTCAAAATTTCTTTAAAACAATTTTTTCAAATCATATTGAAATATTTATATCAGAAAATACTTCTAAAAATATTATTACTATATCCCAAAATCATTCGAAAGAAATATTCAAAACCCCAGAACTTAAGTTCTAAAATTTCCAATTTCAGTTACTTTTATTTTAAATCTTATTTCTAACCAACATATTACAACCAATTATAATCATTTATAAAAAAATTATTTTATATATATATAGATAATATAATAGGCAAAATTATTTCATTCACCTATATTCAAAACAAATATTGTGTCAGTCTGTCCTATTAAGTGTTTAGAAATCCCCAATGATGTCATAGCATCCTATGCACCAACCAGAATTTCTAAATACAAAACGGAACAAATTAACACAATATTAAAACCTTTTTATAACACTAACAAATACGTTCTCTCATATACATACCCTCGGTGACTCCTCATAGGGTATTACTGCCTTATTAATAAAGACACAGACCCCACAAAGCTAAGGTTTATCAGTAAACTAAAGCTCTGATACCAGATGTAACGTCCCGCCTTTTTGTACGTTTTAAATCGACGATAAACCACACACGTCAGACTTAAACCATACAGAAGGGCAGATTGTTATGGGGTAAATAAAAAAAGCAGAGAAAGAGAAAAAACAAAATAGAATCTTGCAGTGGAACGATAAAATATAATAATCAAATATACAGTTCATGATATTGTTTTACAAAATATTCGATTATACTTATACAATACATATCATAGTTACATATACCAGAGAATAATAAATAACAATGCAAAGGAAAAATGTGATGCAGTAGAATAATATAATAAATAATAGTAATAAAATCTTCGTCTTCATCCTCCAGAAATAAGGTCTTCAAATCTTGAAATGCTCAAGCTGACCCGAGCAAATTGAAAAGACAAAACACTCGAGTCAGAACTTGTAACAACCCTGTATTTTGTAATTATTTTATTGTATATTTTAATTATTTTTAATGTAAGATTTTGATTTAAAAACTTATTTTACTTATTTGAAATGATTAAATTTATTATTTAAATATAATCTTGATCTTTATATGAGTTATAATTCCAAACTTGTGTAAGTTGAATATTTGCCTGAAATGCTGATTTTGGTCAAAATAGTCAAACTGTGACTTTCAACTTAAAATTTTAAAAGTTTAAAATTTTAATTTTTTCTTTTATTATGAAAGTACATAAAATTCTAAGAACACCACTTTTCATTTCGTTGAATTTGGATGTAAATTGTGAAAGTTATACCCTTTACAATATTGTGCGTATATAGGGTTATTTACAATGACTATTTTAAATTGTATAAGTTACTTCTTCTGGGTTATATTTTATTTTAATATGTGATAATATGTTATATTATGTATATTTTGACTTTTAAGTATTTTTAAAATGATAATATAATTTTTCTAAAGTTTATTTGAATTTATTTCAATTTATAAAGCCTAGTTGGTATTTACTGCATTTTCTTTATTTAACTTTCTATTTAATAAAAATTAAATTATTATTTTACCTTGAAAAAGTTTTAAAACCATTTTTAATTAAAATTTTCTGTTAAAAATTTTTTTGTGAAGTAATAAATTTTCCATAGTCATTGGAGATTTTCTTGTAATTTTTATGTCAGGGTTGCTATTTTTAAGCAATTTCTTATTTCCTTTTTCTATTTTACTTAAAATAAATTTTTTTTTATTTTATTCTTACTTAGTTTCGGTTTTAAATAACATTCTTGAGTTTATTTTGTTTTCATAAAATTAAAAAGAAAAGGAAATGCAAAAGGTTTAGAAAGTTAAGAGATCTTAAAAGCCTGAAACGTAAAGGTGTTTTATCCATTTCTTTTTGCAATTAATACATCAATTTATTGATTTATTTTATACATTCACTTTTATTGCTGTGTTTTACTTTATTTTATTCATTTTATATGTATTTAAATTTAAGAAAATTTTTCCAAAGTGTATTGAAGTTATTTCTAATTGCTAAGTCTAGTTTTCATTTTCTGTGTCATTTTTCTTATTTTAATCATATCTAATTAATAATTAATTATTAATATTTTGTTTATCTGTTATATTTTCGAATTCTAACTGAAATTTATAAGTGTTTTCAGTTATTTAAGATGTATATGAATATATATAGGAAGTTTAAAAGGTTTGAAAGCAAAGAAACGTAAAACCGTTTTAACGTTTCTTCTTCCGTTTCTTTTCCAATTAATAGATTTAATTTCCTTTGACCGTTCCTTTCTTTATTTTCGAATTCTAACTGAAATTTATAAGTGTTTTCAGTTATTTAAGATGGATATGAATATATATAGGAAGTTTAAAAGGTTTGAAAGCAAAGAAACGTAAAACCGTTTTAACGTTTCTTCTTCCGTTTCTTTTCCAATTAATAGATTTAATTTCCTTTGACTGTTTCTTTCTTTATTGTAGCTGTGCATTTCTTACCTCATTTTCATGTGAAAACATTCCTCTCCACTTCATTTTTCACGGCTAGAAAGGTTTGGTAATGGCTCCTCTTTTCCTCTTCTTTTTGCTCTTCTTTTTCCATTGTTTTCTTATATTTTACCTTGTTTTCTCATGTGTATTGCTTGGCCTCTCCTCCATAGCTATGGCCACCACCTCCTACACCTCTTCCCTGCCATCATCACCAGCTAATCCTATGGTCTTGACCAAGGCCGAGCCCACCATGGTGCCAAAACTCCAAAAAAATGCAACAGTGCCCTTGAACAATGCTAGTTTGACCACCTTTGCCTCATCTCCTTCATCTCCACTTGTTGCCTTGCCTATATGATGTTAAACCTGACCTATATGATGTCATACCTGAGCCAAAGCATCGTTATAGCCAAGCATAAGTGTCCCTTAGGCCAAGCATTGAAGTGGTTGAAGCAAGGTCCAATCTATCTTGTTCATTTTGCTTTGTATTTCAAAATTGTTTCAATGTTATTTTATGTTGAATGTTTATATATTGTCTTGTTTGTTTTGTTTTGGGTTGTTGATACAAAATCATATCTTGGCTATCTTTCAACTCAAATCAAAAGTCGTGCAATTGTGCTTGTCGTGCCTTTGGAGTCGTGCTTGTATGTTGTTTTGGTCTCCAGCTTTGAAAAATGTGAGTCTTTCTCACTCTGACATTTATACTTATGAAAAGTGAATTGATGACAAGTGTTTAGTAATAAAAAATGTTTATGCAAGTTAATGATGATCATATGATATGCTATGCCATGTTATTACCATATTATTACCATGTTAAAACTGTTAATTTTCACCTGACATCTGATATATGACTGTATATTGTGATATTGACCTTGTTTATATTATTCTGCATATGATCACACTACAAGTTCCCTGTTAGAAAAAAAATGTTATGGGCTGAAATGATAGGCCTGGTTTATTTAATTTAATTTATTTTAACTTGGGATTGCGGGTTTGAAATGATAAAACCCGGATTTTCTTTGTAAATTACGGGTTGAAATGATATATTACCCGTATCACTTTACCTAGCGTAGAAAATTTTATACAGGCCCGTAGTTAAAATATGCTTTTCTAAAAAATTTAAAATATTTTATAAATTTAATTATTATAATATTTTGATTTGAAATTTAATAAAAATAAAATTTTTGTAAAATATTATTGATTTTCTGAATAATTGTAAGTGAAATGAATTAATGAAAAAGTTAGAAATTTTGAACGTACGTTATTTTGGAAATTTTGATTTAATTTTAATTGGAAATTTAATTGAGTATGAAATTATGATAAATTTATGATAATTTGAATTTAAATGAATTTAAAATGATTTTTATCATATTTATGATTTTTTTAATAAAGTTGAAATGTGAAATGAATAAATATTTTAAGTTGAAACTTTGAAATATAACTAGAATTGGAAATTTATGAAATTGATGTAAAGTGAACTTTTAGTTAAGCAAATAAAAATAAAACTAAGTTATATTTGAGAATTTGAACTTAAATGTTAAGTTGAAATTTAATGTAATGGATTTTAAAATTGAACATTGCATTTTAATAAGTGGATTATTATTAAATATTGATTTTTGAATGGAAATTTAACCCTGTAAAATCATGAACTTGAGGAAAATTAAATGATGTTATAAATGTGAAAATGTATGACTTTATAAGTTAAAAATGTTTTAATAAAAATATAATTGGTTGAGAAATTTTATTGAATATTTGAAGTTAATTGACTGTATTTTTGAAATGCTATTAATTACAATGAAAATGATATTACAACATTTGTAAACGCTGTAGTTGATGATAATGAACTAAAAAGCTAAATCGAATTAAAGCTATTATAGAAACTTTTGTAAGTGCTATAATCTTTGAATTTAACTAATTTATTCGAAATTTAAGTAAACCTATTATAACATTTTAAAATGCCGTCCTTTGTTAAATTGAACTGTTTTGAATGTAACTTTCCGTAGAGTTTTCTAAATGATGTGAAAAGTGAATTTTCACGGTTTTGATAAACTTAAGTGAATAAATAAACTTTGGAAGTTGAAATTTTTGGAAATTTAATAATTTAATTATTAAACATAATAACTTCATTGAAATGATAAAAAAAAGAATTTTTGGAATATAAACTATTTTGAAATATGAATTGAAATGGTATTTTAGTTTGAATAAGATGAATAATGATTTGAAATGAATGAAGTTTTGAAAAGATACGATATTTTGATATATTCAAATGATTTGAAAATGAAGTTTTGAAAAGATACGATATTTTGATATATTAAAATGATTTGAAAATGAAGCTTTGAAGGTTATGATATTTTGATATATTACAATGATTTGAAAGGTAGTGTTGAAAGGGTATGAAAATTTAATATATTGAAATGGTTAGAAATGACTTGATATTTATTTTGATAAATATTTGAATTGAAGGATATTTTACGATGATATATTGAAATGGTTTTGGAAATGATTTAATCTTTATTTTGATAAAGATTTGGATTGAAAAGGATATTTTATTTTGAAGTATAAAATATTGTTTTAAAGTTATAACTACGGGTTATAATAACGATTGGTTGTTAAAGAGACCGGGATCGGATATTGTCTTATAGCCGGCCAATACCGAAAACCACTTTAACAACTGTGTACGCGGTGGAGATTCCAGAATGAAGTAGGATGGCGGCGACGTTCTCGAGGTATATATTACGTGGACCCAACTCCCGTGAGTTGGCATATATGACTAAAACAGGAGCTATACCGGGCTACACAAAGGGTCGCACCCTTTCATCGAGCATGCTCCATCGGAAACCATTCTATTACTGTTGTGATTCGATTCGGTGGCGCCACTTTGATTCGGGGGTATTGTTCGAGGTGGGCGGAAGCTGCTGGCTTGCCGTCACCACCGGTCCGGGAGTGCAAACGGTGTATCCACCCTGGCATTGCCTCGCGTGCCGTGTCATATCCTTATATCGAGCCCACTACGATTTTGGTTTTAAAGATCCGACCGCGTTAAGGTTCACCATCCCCTTAACGCTATTTTCTATATGATTATACTTTACTGATTAGACACTACCGTATATAGCGTATATTACTACATAGTAAATAGTTTAACGGATCCTTAGAGGATGGGCGGTCCCAAGCATCCTTTAAGTTACTGATGCATTTTGTTACTGTTCACTTGAGTTGATTTACAGTTTATAAGTATTTATGTCCTGACTCGAGGGTTTTGTGTTTTGATTTACGCTCGGGTCAGATTGATTGAGTTAGCATTCAAGATTCACCTTCGGCGTTGGAGCTTTCCTTGAAGATCCAGCCATCTACTTTGTTTCAGTATCCAGTGGTTCAGTGATGTATCTGATTTGTACCTGGTGTATCCTGTTACTCTTTTGTTGTATCTTATTTAACTCTGATGTATCTTATATTTTATATAGTAGCTTCATGAACTACTATCTCTTTTTCTTCCGCTGCATTTTTATATACTCTGTGTCTGTGATCTGTGATTTTTATTTACTGTATATTCTGAGGTTTGCCAAAATTTTATTTACAACACGGTATTTTGAGCAATTCAATTCCGGCATGAGTGTCTGCCTATGCACTTATAATGGATGCGAATGGTTGAAAATACCGAGTCGTCGCAGTTGGTATCAGAGCTTTGGTAGCTCTAGGCAAAACTCAGCATATGGAGTGAATGTATTTACAGAATCACTTTCATTCGAGTTTGAATCTCTCCCTTTTGACTCGATTCCTTTGAATTTTGGAACATTCCCTACGGTTCCAAAATCCATTCGTATCCCTCACTATTCATCTTCTTTTGACTCTGGAGCATTCCATAACTCCGCTTCGAATGATCTTTCTAGTGAGTCGGCGGTCACGCCAATTTCAAATTGAATTGAAAATGGGGGAAAACTCTTTTACAATTAGCATCGATTCACCATAGATTTATATCTATCCTTGGTTTAGATGCTAATATCTTTTGTTATTTCAAACTCTAACTCTTGAGATCGATTGTAGATTTACCCTAGAAAAATCCACATTTGATCTTATTCTTTAAGCCACGGTTGACCCGGTAAATGTTGCCCGTGATTTATTTAAGCTTATCCACCTCCCTATTTTGTTATTTAATCATCTTGTCTTTTGTTTCCAACTTATCTTCAAACATTGTGAATTATACTTGTAAATATATGTTTTTTTTAATATATTGTGTTGTTTGAGTTGTTGATGTTGATTTGGGTTTCCAATCGATTCGTCTGATCAACGATATCGATAGGATTTCTAAAACACTTTGACAGAACAAACTGAGACAATATTATTTTAAAAATTTGGTTGATGAAATAAATTTTGATATATAAGTAAATTTATGAAACTTAATAAACTGATTTAGATTGATTATTTGAAAATGATAATACTTAATTTACCATTTATTGTTCTATAAATGAATTTATAGATAGTTATAAATTGATTTGGGAACTGAAAAGAATTTAGAACAAGAAATTTGAGAATTTAATTTCTGATGGTTTCAAACTTTGTGTTTAAAGTTTTAAAAAGGGGATATATTATTTAAAGTATTTTCAAATAGAATTTGTTTCCAAAGAATTTTATAGTGCTCTTCTCTTTGTCGCTGGAAAATAACTTCGGTGATGATCGCGGCATCATCGACGTTCATTTTCGAGTTTCGAAGTTAAGAGACTGTTCTGTAGTCTTGCTACAGCTTTGTTTTGGGGAATTTAATTTGGTTTGAATTTTCTGAAATATGACTTGATTTATAATATATATGTATATATATATATATATGATTTAAATTTGATTTGACATATTATGTATATATTATTACTTATCTCTAAATGGTTTGAATGTAATCGGAAATTTAATTCTTAAATTTTAGCTTGAAGAATAATTTCAATTGTAAAAAGAAAATCAAAAATTTGGATAAATGATTAAAACTTGAGATAATTGAATTGGAAATTTTATTTGTATAATACAATTGCATTCAAATATAACTTACCAAAATTTCAGAAGTTAAAAATGTAATTGGATAATATACGATATAAAAAGATTTTATAAATAAAATTTGAGTGGTTATAATAAAAGTTATACACTTAAATATTAATTATAAAATGATTAACACAGGTAAATATAATAAAGGGTTATTGAATGACTTACAATAAAATGATGTTAAAAGAACTAAGAATAAAAGAAAGTAGTTATAAAAAAAAGTGTAAATATATTTAACATGAGTGATAAATTTATTGAGAGGAATAAATTTAATTTTGATTAGGAATAAAGAAGAATAAATTTATTAAGTACATTGTGAGTGTAATAAATGATTATTTTTCAAACCCATGGTTTTAAAAATGGTTAATTTTAGATGATTGGATAATAAGATAATGAAATTTGAGATAGTTAAGATTTATTTAACTTGTAAAGATTTATTCCCTGTTTAAGTTGAAATCTCCATGCTTTCAAATTCATTTCCTTGTTTTGTTTTTCAAACTATCTTTTGGTTGTCCTTATCATCCTTATCTTGCTATAGACCGGTATAGGCATCTTTCTATAATCTTTCTGTTTAGAAATCTTTCTATAATCTTTGATAGACCTTTGGTAATCATTTTGAATCCACCTTTTTCGTGCTTGTGTTCTTGATTCTAGAGGATCTTGGAAAGATCACCTCCACCTTGTAAAACTTACCTATAACAACAGTTATCAGGTATAACTTCAATCTTCTTGTCATCTTATCTTAATCCTATTTCACTCTATCTTTTCTGTGCCCTTCCATACCTTATTCCTTTTCGGGGACGAAAAGTTTTGAGTGGGGGTGAGTGTAACAACCCTGTATTTTGTAATTATTTTATTGTATATTTTAATTATTTTTAATGTAAGATTTTGATTTAAAAACTTATTTTACTTATTTGAAATGATTAAATTTATTATTTAAATATAATCTTGATCTTTATATGAGTTATAATTCCAAACTTGTGTAAGTTGAATATTTGCCTGAAATGCTGATTTTGGTCAAAATAGTCAAACTGTGACTTTCAACTTAAAATTTTAAAAGTTTAAAATTTTAATTTTTTCTTTTATTATGAAAGTACATAAAATTCTAAGAACACCACTTTTCGTTTCGTTGAATTTGGATGTAAATTGTGAAAGTTATACCCTTTACAATATTGTGCGTATATAGGGTTATTTACAATGACTATTTTAAATTGTATAAGTTACTTCTTCTGGGTTATATTTTATTTTAATATGTGATAATATGTTATATTATGTATATTTTGACTTTTAAGTATTTTTAAAATGATAATATAATTTTTCTAAAGTTTATTTGAATTTATTTCAATTTATAAAGCCTAGTTGGTATTTACTGCATTTTCTTTATTTAACTTTCTATTTAATAAAAATTAAATTATTATTTTACCTTGAAAATGTTTTAAAACCATTTTTAATTCAAATTTTGTGTTAAAATTTTTTTTTGTGAAGTAATAAATTTTCC
Organism: Allium cepa; assembly: GCA_030765085.1. Classification (NCBI taxonomy): domain Eukaryota; kingdom Viridiplantae; phylum Streptophyta; class Magnoliopsida; order Asparagales; family Amaryllidaceae; genus Allium; species Allium cepa. Next base: position 174,373,988 of record CM060941.1, on the reverse strand, counting down.
ATAGTCATTGGAGATTTTCTTGTAATTTTTATGTCAGGGTTGCTATTTTTAAGCAATTTCTTATTTCCTTTTTCTATTTTACTTAAAATATTTTTTTTTATTTATTCTTACTTAGTTTCGGTTTTAAATAACATTTCTGAGTTTATTTTGTTTTCATAAAATTAAAAAGAAAAGGAAATGCAAAAGGTTTAGAAAGTTAAGAGATCTTAAAAGCCTGAAACGTAAAGGCGTTTTATCCGTTTCTTTTTGCAATTAATACATCAATTTATTGATATATTTTATACATTCACTTTTATTGCTGTGTTTTACTTTATTTTATTCATTTTACATGTATTTAAATTTAAGAAATTTTTTCCAAAGTGTATTGAAGTTATTTCTAATTCCTAAGTCTAGTTTTCATTTTCTGTGCCATTTTTCTTATTTTAATCATATCTAATTAATAATTAATTATTAATATTTTGTTTATCTGTTATATTTTTGAATTCTAACTGAAATTTATAGGTGTTTTCAGTTATTTAAGATGTATATGAATATATATAGGAAGTTTAAAAGGTTTGAAAGCAAAGAAACGTAAAACCATTTTAACGTTTCTTTTTCCGTTTCTTTTCCAATTAATAGATTTAATTTCCTTTGACCGTTCCTTTCCTTATTTTCGAATTCTAACTGAAATTTATAAGTGTTTTCAGTTATTTAAGATGGATATGAATATATATAGGAAGTTTAAAAGGTTTTAAAGCAAAGAAACGTAAAACCGTTTTAACGTTTCTTCTTCCGTTTCTTTTCCAATTAATAGATTTAATTTCCTTTGACCGTTCCTTTCTTTATTGTAGCTGTGCATTTCTTACCTCATTTTCACGTGAAAACATTCCTCTCCACTTCATTTTTCACGGCTAGAAAGGTTTGGTAATGGCTCCTCTTTTCCTCTTCTTTTTGCTCTTCTTTTTCCATTGTTTTCTTATATTTTGCCTTGTTTTCTCATGTGTATTGCTTGGCCTCTCCTCCATAGCCACGGCCACCACCTCCTACACCTCTTCCCTGCCATCATCACCAGCTACTCCTATGATCTTGACCAAGGCCGAGCCCACCATGGTGCCAAAACTCCAAAAAAATGCAACAATGCCCTTGAACAATGCTAGTTTGACCACCTTTGCCTCATCTCCTTCATCTCCACTTGTTGCCTTGCCTATATGATGTTAAACCTGACCTATATGATGTCATACCTGAGCCAAAGCATCGTTATAGCCAAGCATAAGTGTCTCTTAGGCCAAGCATTGAAGTGGTTGAAGCAAGGTCCAATCTATCTTGTTCATTTTGCTTTGTATTTCAAAATTGTTTCAATGTTATTTTATGTTGAATGTTTATATATTGTCTTGTTTGTTTTGTTTTGGATTGTTGATACAAAATCATATCTTGGCTATCTTTCAACTCAAATCAAAAGTCGTGCAATTGTGCTTGTCGTGCCTTTGGAGTCGTGCTTGTATGTTGTTTTGGTCTCTAGCTTTGAAAAATGTGAGTCTTTCTCACTCTGACATTTATACTTATGAAAAGTGAATTGATGACAAGTGTTTAGTAATAAAAAATGTTTATGCAAGTTAATGATGATCATATGATATGTTATGCCATGTTATTACCATATTATTACCATGTTAAAACTGTTAATTTTCACCTGACATCTGATATATGACTGTATATTGTGATATTGACCTTGTTTATATTATTTCTGCATATGATCACACTGCAAGTTCCCTGTTAGAAAAAAAATGTTATGGGCTGAAATGATAGGCCTGATTTATTTTATTTAATTTATTTTAACTTGGGATTGCGGTTTGAAATGATAAAACCCGGATTTTCTTTGTAAATTACGGGTTGAAATGATATATTACCCGTATCACTTTACCTAGCGTAGAAAATTTTATACAGGCCCGTAGTTAAAATATGCTTTTCTAAAAATTTTAAAATATTTTAGAAATTTAATTATTATAATATTTTGATTTGAAATTTAATAAAAATAAAATTTTTGTAAAATATTATTGATTTTCTGAATAATTGTAAGTGAAATGAATTAATGAAAAAGTTAGAAATTTTGAACGTAAGTTATTTTGGAAATTTTGATTTAATTTTAATTGGAAATTTAATTGAGTATGAAATTATGATAAATTTATGATAATTTGAATTTAAATGAATTTAAAATGATTTTTATCCTATTTATGATTTTTTTAATAAAGTTGAAATGTGAAATGAATAAATATTTTAAGTTGAAACTTTGAAATATAACTAGAATTGGAAATTTATGAAATTGATGTAAAGTGAACTTTTAGTTAAGCAAATAAAAATAAAACTAAGTTATATTTGAGAATTTGAACTTAAGTGTTAAGTTGAAATTTAATGTAATGGATTTTAAAATTGAACATTGCATTTTAATAAGTGGATTATTATTAAATCTTGATTTTTGAATGGAAATTTAACCCTGTAAAATCATGAACTTGAGGAAAATTAAATGATGTTATAAATGTGAAAATGTATGACTTTATAAGTTAAAAATGTTTTAATAAAAATATAATTGGTTGAGAATCTGGAATCTCCACCGCGTATTTACCTCAAAGGAAACGCCGCCACCATCCTACTTCATTCTGGAATCTCCACCGCGTGTAAGGTTGTTAATGTGGTTTTCGGAGTTGGCAGAGAGTATGACAACTTCTGATCCCGGTCTCTTCAACAACCAAACGTTATTATAACACCGCAGTCATTTCAAAATAATTATACTTCAAAACCAAAATATACTACCCATTTCAAAACCATATAAATATGATATCATTTCCCTTTCAAAAACCAATTAAATGATATCATTTTTATAAAACCTAAATCAATATAATATCATTTTTATTTCGAATATATCCTTTCCAAAATCATAACACTTTCAAAATTTTAATATTTCGAAACTAAACGCTTGAAATATAATCATTCAAAACATAATACTTCGAATTTCATAGCTTTTAAACTATAACTTCCAAAACTTAAATGGTTTGGATATTCAACTAGTATATAAAATAAAATAGTTTGAATTTTAAATTTACTTTATAAAGTAAAATAATTTCCTCGACTTCACAATTTTATTCACTTTAAATTAAGTCTCAAATCATAACCTTCAATTCACTTTCAGTTTCAATAAACCATCTCAATTTCAATATATTTCAAACTTTGAGTATTAAACAATTTCAAAACTAACTTTGGTAATTATGATTCAACAATTCAATGTTCTATTATTTAGTTTTGAAATATTTGCATAATAAATCCATTACTATTTAAATAAAACTCAAATTGCAAATAACTAAATATTTCCTTTTTATTTATACTTGAAATATTCGTTTAATTCATCTTAAACCAAAATCTAGTTTTAAAAATCATACCTTTAAAATCTCAATTTTATTAAATTTCAAATCAATTTCATATTTATCTTCCCACCCTATTCTCATTTAAGTTATTATGAACTCCAGAAATATAATAAATACTTAACCATATTATATCTTAATAAAATCAAACTTTATTATTAAACTTCTTTTATACTTTAAACCAATTTTATACATAGTTTAAAACCAAGGATTTAACTATATATATAAAATAATATTTATAAAATATTCAAATTAATATCTCATAAAACCATATGTTTCTTCACAAAACCATAGAAAATCATTTTAAAATATTTTTATATATAGACCACGTTGTCTGTATAAAATTTTCTACCCTATGGTCAAGTGATACGAATATTTATCATTTCAATCTGTAATTTAAAATAAAAAACGGTTATATATCATTTCAAACCGTAATCCCGAATGAAATAAAAATGCATAACTTGTAGTTTATAATAAAATAAATACGACATCCATTCATCCAGTATCAACCATCAACCATTTATCACAATCATCATCCAATTTAAACAATAACATCAATATAGAACAGATAATAAATAACAGGTATTTATTGGTAGTTTATATTCAATAATAAATTTAATAACACTTTAACTGTCAGTTTATATGCAATAATAAATTAAATAACAATTTAATTCACTAAATTAAATTTAACTGGAATGATGATAAAAATATATCAAACAGCCATAAATAAATTTTCAATCACATCATAAATTAATTTAACACACATAAGAAATTTTAGAAGATGTGAGTAGGTTAAAACACTCACCTTTTGAATTTGAATTGAATTTAAATCCAATTTAGACCCAAAATTCGAACAGTCTCAGAATCTATCCAAACTAGCGTCAAAATGTCCGAAATTCTAATACGAACCTAGCAGAGAAAACCGTGCGTGAATTGGACCTCGTACGTGAAAGTTATACAATTTAGAACACATACGATTTAAATTTTTAAAAAACACAAATACGTCACCTTTCTCCCTCCAGATAGATCGAGCGCGTCCCGGTCCCTAACCCTAGCCGCCATCCATATTCTTTCGCCGTGCCTGCTCGAGCGTGAGCCATCAGCAAGGGCCGACCGCGTCCACTCTCCCCACCACGAATCGAACTGTCGCCCTCCGAACAGCCTCCCACGACGACCCTGATCGTCGTCCGATCAACTACAGCCCCCTGCCGCCGCCTTAAATACAAGCCATAAATCGAATTTTTTTGCTTCGATCTGACCATTAATCAACCAAAAGAACGATAAAGATGATATCCACTCTGCCTCCTCTACAAGATGGTACCAATGATTTATCGATCCGTCAAAGTTCATCGACGATCAACAAACGACCAAGATTCCATGATTTCTAGCTAAACAATGCATCGAATTGGAAAATGAATCACAAAATTGAGATGCACTCTTCGAGAGCTTTCCGACGATATATAATTTGATATTGTTTGTGGAGTTTGAAATTTGGCTTTGATTTTTGAATTGCAATTGGATTTGGAATTGTCCGCCATTGAGACGAGGAGGTGAGGAGGTGAGGAGGAATTGTATGTACAGACAAATAACGATGAGGAACAACTAGGGTTTATAAGAGGGTATATATAGGTAGGTCAGAAATAGAGATGAATGGATACGATTGGTTAGGACCGTTGAACGATAATTGGCCCGAAAAGCCCGTTCTGACTCCGGAACGAAATTGGGTCAACCCATATATCAAAATAGATGTTTTAAAATATTAAAACGTAATGGAACATGTTTCAAGTCCAAATTTCATCGTATGAAGAAGTTATGCTAAAATCAAGTTATTCCAAATTGATTTCAATTGATTTCAGTTAAATTGATTTCAATGCATTTCGAGCCGTACGATCAAACGACAAGCCCGATCGCTACGAAACTTTGAAATCCTAAAATAATTCACCGTTACGGATCAGATGAAACTGGTTTCGTCGAAATCCGAGTCCGTGGCCAAAATGGTTATTTTCCAGTTAATTAAATAAATTATTAATTAATTAATTAAATCAAATTTTCAATTTCAATTCTATAATCGACAATTTTAATCATTTTTAAATTTCTTAATCATCTATACTAATTTAAACAATTTAGATGTCCATCTAGAGTTAATTAATTTATCAATTTCAGTGTTTACCTCTATTTTAAATTCAGAATTTATAAATATAATTCCTAAGAATTCCATTTAATTAAATACATTAATAATTATTCCATTCATTATTGTCAAATAGATGGATTTAACATTGGATTCAAAACTATTACAAAAATTTAAACAAGATCAGATGTAAATTTCAAAGTAAATCAATTTACCAAATACAGTGTTTACTTTTATTTTATTCCAATTAATCTAATTATTAAATTTTAAATTTCAGTAAGTTAATATCGATTTCCATTCTTTAAATCAACCAATTGTCATATTATAAATAGACTTAATATTATTTCCAATTATTTCCTTAATTTATACTAACATAACTTTTAATTTAGATTTATTGCAATTGATTACCAGTTTTAATTTCATATGCTAAATAAATGGCTAACTTACAATACTTGTTACCATTAATGTTTATTTTCACTTATAATTTATTAATAACAAACAAATGTTGCAATTGCTTTAGATATAATTCAATAAATTAAATGAATGGGTAAACAATTAAAAATTATCACTATTTGCCTAATTTACTCACATTCATACTTAATTATCAACTAACATTTATTATGATTACTTATCTAGCATTGATTCTATCAAATTGCAATTTATTACGTATTATTTCATCAATTAATATAACTTTTGAATTTATTTCTCAATTCACTAATTTCAATCAATTATAACCTTACCATTGTTTCAATTAATAAGTATTGCACTAAATTAATTATTATTATTCAACTTGCATAAACCTTATTACATAAATTTACATTCAGTTACTATTAATCAATATATTATTCCATTGGTTGATTTAATACTTACTTTTATTACTTATTTTCTATTTTATAACCAAGTGCAACCATTTACACTATTTCATTATTGAGATTTCACTTCAATTGTCAATAATTAATTTTAATTGCCAATGCTACATTCATTTCTTACTTTCGCTTCATTATAAATTATAAAGTTTTATTTCTTTCTAAATTTAATTACAAAAATCTTATTAATTTAACTAATTTAATTATCGACATTTATGGGTCATTATAGGTGTAAACAAAATTTATTGTCTTCGAATAAGGCCATCTGTTGAGATTTATTTCAAATTCCAATTGAGATCTTAATATCTTGGACGACATGAGTGTTAAATAAGACATGAACAAAATTTAATGTCTCGTTTTACTAAATCTCGTCTCGTTCAAATTTAAAAATGAAATTTCGAGCAAGATCTCGGGTGAGATAAACGAGATTTGAAACAGTGCCTTTCACTAAAACCTCTAGCCAACAATAAGTTGTTAGGAAAGTCCAATCTAATGAATCAAAAGTTTGATGGAGCATAATTTTAAAAGAGTGCAAGTGACATTGTTTTACAGAAGTAATTAACGAACTCTTAAACAACCGCAACCCCATCCATGATATTGTTCAATTCTAAAATTTTATATTAATCAACGTAGTTTTTGGAAAACAAGAAAGTTAGGTTCGTTCGAACTCTAATTGCACAGACTGTTTGAGAAAAAATATAGATACATTTTTCCAAACATCCAAACAAGTTTCAAAATTCATTTTCGCCTCCTCTAAAAAGAAGTTTCATGAGACCTCTGTCAACTTTTATAGTGAAAATATGTAGTATAAACAATATAAATTTATAGCTAGAACTACAAATAATTGAAGTACGTATTTACGGGCAGAACTGTAAATTTTCGGTTTACAAAAAATGTGCAGTTAGAACTACAAATGTTTTGTTAAAAACTTTGACAGGGGCATTTCCTAAAACTTTTTTCCAAGAAGGGTTTAAGGTATTAATTTTGAAAATATGGGGCAAATCCTAATTTCCATAAAATTCCTTTAAGAAAGCTTCGTATGAGTAGCGTTTGTACAATAACTGTAATGAGCCTTTGCTTTAGACCGTTGCGTGCTGTTAGGGGTGTTTCCTTAATGTTGAGGTGCTCAAAGTTACAAGGAGAATAGAGAAGGTTCTTTAAAGAAAAAGGCATAAGAAGGAAGTGATGATAGAAAAGAGAAAGTGAATAAATGTAATGCTGAGGGCAATGCGGATTGTGCTTGAGACACTACGTCGCCAACCTTTTTTTTCTTTTACACTACGGTCGGCGGTCTGTCGCTAACCAAATAGTAGTTGATCGACGGTCAACCACCGCCCATGATGTACTAAGAAACCAAAAGTAGTGCCCTTAGCAGAACAATAAATGCAAACTAAAGCAAACACAGAAAGAGAAACAAAAGGAAAATCTGATTGTTCGTTTCAATTCTCAATTATCATTCGTTTAGAGGAGTTTGTTCATGTATACAGGCATTAGAGCATCTCCAGTGGTGCTAAATTCAGCTGAAAGTTCAAAATTGAATTCAGAATCCTAAAATAGGTTTGAACGTCCATTAATGGACGCTCAAGTCCTGACGCTCATAAAATGGACGCTCAAGCCCTCCAATTGTGTAGGGGGTCACCTGGCATCAGGTTCTCATAGTAGGGGAGTAGGGGAGTCTGACGTCAAACTTCCATCAAATGGATGAATGGACTGAAGATGCCTTACAGTACAAATAATCCTCGATCACTAATTAAACTAGCTTAAATTATAGTCCAATTGCTGCAAGAATGTTATGATCAAATCCAGCCAAGCTTGAATAAATCACTTTAGTTATAAAAAAATTCAGCCCGGATGCAGTTAACTAATCCAGTTCTTATGCACAGGTGCATGCACAAAACTATTTCCTTCATTTCTTTTTCTCTGCTGATAACTATGTGATTTTGATTGCTTCATCATGTTTTCCTACCTTCTCAATGTGCTCAGCATCATCATCTTTTGCAGTTTTTATTTTCGTCATTGTCTCTTGAATTGGGTGGTTGTTTGATGAAATGCCTTCCAATGTACATGCCCATCAGCTATTTGATAAATTGGCTGAATGTAAAATGCCTATCCAAACCCCCACCATCCCCCAATGCCCCTAAAACTCGCTTATAGGCTTTTTTATTTTATTTTATTAATGCTTGTGCCACTGCATTGTTGTCCTTGGAATTATTCTTCTGTGTAAATTCCGCTCTGTTTCATCTATAAAACTTCCTTAATGGAAGAAGGAAGTTTTGCTAAATACCAATGTTTGATCCAACTTTCTTTTTTGGTTGTTAGACATGGAAGACATCATGTATTTGAGCTGAATTTGGAAGGTCTGGCTGGTAGCCAACTTCACCATTCTTTTTATAATTTCAAATCGACCATGATATTTTGGTGAAAGGTTGTTATTTTTGAGAGCTCACTGAAATTTGTCTATAAGGATAAAGCTTTAAATAAACCCAATCATCCACTTGAAAGAATCTTTTAGTTATCCTATTATTAACATTTTTTGCATTCATTTTGTGATATTTGTAGGCTATCCTTAAGAAATTATAAAGTGATATCTTTGGAAAAAAAATGTTGTTCAACCCTTTGCTCTTTTGCTGTATAAGGATCATATGACAATAGTGTAGGCGGGTATCTACCATAATGTATTTCAGAAGGAGTCAATTTTGTTGGTTCTTTCCATGACATATAAGTAATTCAGCTAAAGCTAACCATTTGTACGCCTCATTTGGCTTGTGGCACACAAAGCATCTGAGGTAATTTTTCAATGTTTAATTTGTGACCTCTGACCGACTAGCAGTCTGATGGTGATATGCAGAGCAATATTTTAATTTGCATCCTTGAAAAGTGAAAAAAATACTGCCAAAATGTGCTAAAGAATAAAGAGTCTCTGTCATTTACTATTATCTTAGGTAGGCCATCAAGTTTAAATACCCCATCAAAGAATGTTTGAGCTACTTGTTTTGGTGTGTATAGGTGTTGCAGTGGGAAAAAATTAACATATTTTGACAATTTGTCTGCTACCACATATATCACACTGCAATTATGGTTTTTTGGCAAATGTGTGATGAATCCAAAGTAATATCATTACACACATTTTCTTGAATTGGTAGTGGCTGAAGTAATCCTGAGGATGCTATATTTTCTGATTTAGCTCTTTGACAATTATCACATTGCTTAATGAACTCCTTGATTGATTTCTTCATGTGCTTCCAATAAAAAACTTATTTGATTTTTTTTTTCCGTTGTTTTAATAACACCTGCATGACCACTTAAGGGTGATGAGTGGACTTCATATAAAATGATATTCAGCAGAGCTGCATTTTCATGATCAAGTAGAATTTTCCCTGTATGCAAAAGTAGATCATCAACTATTTTGTACTTGAAAGTATCCAGTTGTCCTTGAGTAATTCTTTCTTTATTTATTTCATAGAATGGATTTAAATTAATTTCCTTCCTTAATTCTATTCCCAGTCTGCCTGAACTGTTGTGATTGCCTGCAAGTGCATTGTTTGAATTATTTTGTTCATACATTCTTAAAAGTCGTCTACTATAATATTCTCTTTCCCAATTTCATACTCAATAATCAAATCCATGAAGTTTGGGTAGTCATTTCCCTTGAATTCTTGTAGTTAAATTTTGGGATAAAATATGTTGTAGACTTTGATGATCTGTTCTAATTATGAACTTTCTGCCTAGAAGATAATGAGACCATTTATTGTTACTAATAATAGCTCCAGCTGTTCTTTGTCATAGGTTGATAAATGCGAATTTCTTCCTTTAAGTGCTTGACTAATATTGGCTATTGGTTTATTTTATTTGAGAAGCACTGCTCCTGTTCCCATGCCACTTGCATCACACTCGACTATAAATTCTTTAATGAAGTTTGGCATAGCTAAGACAGATGGATTGGCTAAGCAATTTTTTAGTTTGTAAATGCTTCTGTTGCTTCATGAGTTCACTAAAAAGCATATTTTTCAGCATGGATGTATGTGGTTTTGCTATCGTACCATAGCCTTTAACGAATTTTCTATAGTAGCCTATTAAACCGAAAAATTCTCTTAGTGCATTGATATTTTGTAGTTATGGCCATTCTTAAACTTCCTTTGTTCTTTTCTTTATCCACTGAAATACCGTTTTTAAATAGAATATGTCCAATGCCAAATGATATTCTAACCTGTCTTCTGCAAATTTGCATTTGGATAATTTACTGACCAATTTGCTTTGTTGAAGAACTCATAATGCCAATGCCAAATGCTTTAGATGATTCCATCATTTGCTATAACCTAATATATCATCAAAAAAAATACAAAAATAATTTTTTTCAAGAATTATATGAAATTGAGTTCATAAGACACTGGAAAATTGATGATGCATTTTTCAAACCAAATGGCATCACAACAAATTCATAATGTCCTTCATGGATCCTAAATTATGTCTTGTGAATATCTTCTTCATTTATCCTTATTTGATGGTAGCCTGATTTTAAATCCAATTTTGTATATATATAAAATAGACCATATAATTCATCCAGTAGATCAAAAAAAAGAAGGAAATCTTACCAAATTAGGCTAGTTTTAAAAAGATATAACAACATTAGCCTAGTTTTAAAAGAATTTACAGAAATAAACCAATTTTGTTTTAGTGGTCTATAGCGTTGGCGATTTTTCAAAAATCGCCAAAGGGCGATTTTTCAACATATTTTGTTTTTGCTTTGGGCGATTTTTGAAAATCACCAGAAAGCCTGCTATAAATCCAACCAGCAACCTACCTTCTTCTTCACTATCAACTTTACCAAATTCATCATCAAATTTGTAAAACTTCGCAAACCCTACTTCTTCATAGAAAATCCAAAAAAGTCTGATTCTCACAAGATAGAATCAAAGCTTCTCAACAAGTAAGTGTAATCTTCGGTACAAGGTAATGTATATCGATTTTATAATAGTTTATGCTAACTAAAATCGTAATTCGGAGTTGTTGTGTATTCTAACCAATGTTGATGTACTCACAGTTGAACTAGACATGGATGATTGGAAGATAGACGACGAGATGATGTCGAAATGTTACGATGATTTTGAAGCTCAAAAGGACATTACGCATGTAAGTGATGTAGAATTTGTTCCCGAAACGCAATTTGGGCCGATACATCAAAAATTCCATTCGGGAACATCATCTTTCAACACTCGCTTACGCGAATTTGTAGCGAACCAAAGACCTGGGAAGCAAATTTCTATTGAAGGTAAATTACTAAGTCCTGGTAATCCTGTAGGTCCTACGTTGCCATCCGGTGCATATCCAGTTTGCCGATGTGGTGATGAATGCGTGGTTGTCGTAGCCAAAACTAAAACCAATGTCGTACGAAGATTTTACGGTTGTGCTTCGTACGAAGATCACATGATGAATCCTGACGAAGTGAGGTGTTGTAATTTTATGAAGTGGATCGATCCTCCATTGTGCTCGAGGAGTGGAATACGCCCTCGAAATGCAAGATGAAGTTAGGCGTTTGAAAAAATTAATTGAAGAAATGAATAGAAAATGTTGGTAGAGAAGAAAATGTCATCTTTAGCTTATGTTCGCAATGAAAACATTTGACAAACTGTTTCGTATCATGAACTCTATGTTGGGTACTTCATTTATTTTCATGTAATCGATGGATATTTTCACCTTTTGTAGACTGTATGTTATTAGTTTTGTGTTATTAGTTCTATATGTTGTTAGTACTCTGTAATTGAGGGATAATTTCACCTATTCGTAGAATGTATGTTTGATTTTCTTTGAAATTGATGGTTATATCCACCTATTCGTCGGATGAATTTCTACGATCATATAGAGTTGTTTGGAGAAATCTCTATATCACTTCTATCTTGTAAGTCAAAACAATTGCCATAACATAGCCAAGCCGAAATTTTGACTTTGGCGATTTCAAAAATCGCACGTGGACGATTTTTCAAAAATCGCCCAATGTTTTGCCTGTTATAAAACAAACAGCCAAGCCCTCTCCCACTCACTTTACAACATTCAACCTAACTCCAAAAAACCCATTTCGGGTTGCAGCTCTCTCCCTCCCAAAAATTAATATTTTCTTTGCTTTTTAATCAAATTCGAAGCTCATTCGGATCATGGTTTCAACATCCGGAATAGTAGAGGATATTGGTAATGCACTCATCTCCAATTTCATGATTTACGGCATTTTTAGGGTTTCTAGAGTTCAGTTTTTTGCAAGATTTTGTGAAAGCTATATGTTGTAGATTGCATTAGGGGGTTTTTGCAAGTGAATGTTCATTCAATTGCGTGTACTTTTGTATAGATTGAAGAAAATTAAATTTATGATAGTTAAGGGTTGTATACATTAATCTTTGTGTTGTAGATTACATTAAGATGGAGCCCGGTCCAGTAGACCCGAGCTTGTTGTACTTACAGCCTAGACACCGCACGTCTAGCGAAGCGTATATGATGGTAATTTCCTATGATTTTCGTTTCACAAATTGTGTAAATATTAATATATATACATGTAATGTTAAACAGAGCGAAGAAGCAGATTTCATCATCGATCGCTCTATTTCTCTCAAGAAAGTCACTTCACATCATCCTAGAGTATTAGAGGAGATTGATCGAGCGGGCTTCTCGACAGTACTGCGGTTAGGCTACCTCCAGTTAGATCATCATCTGGTCACAGCTCTTGTCGATAGATGGAGACCAGAGACATCTACATTTCATCTTCCTGTCGGAGAGATGACGATCACATTAGAGGATGTGGCCGTGCTTTTAGGTTTTCCTATAGAAGGCAATCCAATGACGTGTGAGGACCATGATGATTATATTCAATTGTGCATGAATTTGCTCGGTATTACTCCTTTTCCGCAACAAGTCAGGGGTAACGACATGGTAGAAGTGAAATGGTTTCGACACGCTATAGCTGATGATATACCTGCCGATGCTACAGAGGTTCAGTTCTAGCAGCGGGCTCGAGCCATTATTGTACACATCATTACATCCGTTTGATGTGCGATCATTTCAAAAATCGCGTGGACTTGATGGGTTGGTCCAAAAAAGACATCTCAGACCCCCCGACGGAATGTACGCTTTTACCGCAACGAGCTAGACGTTCTAGACCCAGCTGCGGTGACCTGGACTCCATACACGCAGGATGTATTGGAGGGTCTTCTGGCTATATGTACTGCCGCTGGATATCTGTGGACTGTCAGGCTTCCACTCATTTGCACTACTCATTGCGCACACCACCTACCCGATCGGGTAATGCGTCAGTTTACAATGACATAGTATATTCCAGAAAACGCTCCAGTTTATACCGACGAGTACCATACCGGAGAAATTCAAAATGCTACGGAGATATGGAATCAGCGCCGTTTGTTTACGCAATTTGAGTGAGAATCGATCATCCCTCTAGAGACATATATGCGGTGGTATTGGCACATCGTTCGTAGATATGTTCTTCAGGCGCCTGTACAGGCTGTTCCCCACCATCCATACACCCCCCGTGCCCCTCTTGAGAGAAACGTTGTAAGTATACTTAACCTCGTTAATTTAAATATATTTTCAAATAAAGGTAACTAATTCTCTTTGCGTTGTACAGGCTGATGACATTTACAAGGCGTTGGAAACCGTCGAAAAGCTCGAACAACGTCTAGATCACGATGTGCAATTGAAAGGAATATGCATGAACATCAAAAACATTCTACGCGCAGTCTTGGGAAGAAACAAATTAGAGAGGCCGAAACGTCCTTCCCCCCTATACCTCCACCTCCAGCAGACATACCTCCACCTTAGAGGGGCACTGCCGCTCCTACTTACTTACAGGCGGCGACACAGAAGAAGTGAAGAAACTTCGTTCGAAGAAGGCTCTTCGACGTCCCAACAACGGAAAGAATTCACCAATGGACCTTCTCAACCACCATTTACATATGATCTTCCACCGAGATCGAGGAAGAAGAGTACATGTTCCAACGGCCGGAATGTCAACGTCGTCGTATGCCTATGGAAGTTCGTCGCTTGCGTAGATGATACATGCATTATATTGGATATGGCTATGTATTTTTAACTGTGTTGTGTATGGTATAATTGTGTATGGTATGGACATGCTTTTGATATGGACATGCTTTTGTGTACTGATTGGATATAGATATTAAGGATGTTGTTGTATGGTATGGACATGCTTTTGATATTTGTGTGCATTGTGGCGTTCGTGAACAACTTGCTGCTGTTTGTTAGCAGCAGGTTGGAGAGACGACTTTTCAAAAATCCCCCGTTGGCAATTTTTCAGAAATCGCCTCTGGCGACTTTTCAAAAATCGTAACTAGTGATTTTTGAAAAATCGCAGGCAGCTCTTTTCCTGTTGTTGCTACCGGACAGCAGGTTGTTTCGTATATAACAAACAAAGCACGGGCCTGCAATATATAGCATTTGACAAATTGTCGAACAGCAGCATACAACAGGACATGTAAAGCAGAAGGTAGAGTTCAAATGCATAGAAGTTAAATAATACAAACACATCTACACAACGGTAATACATCGCTTACGATTATGGCCTAGCACACCGCATTTGGTACACCTGTTTGATTTGGACGACTGGCCTTCATCCATCACACCTTTGGTCCTTGTACACCGTGGTCTCCCCGGTTGCCGTCTCACGGTCGGAGGCAATATCTGAGGACCATTATATGCGTCCCAAAATCTCCTATCACGCACAGAATGAAACTCCGGCTTATAAGCGACTTTGTAGCTGTCAACGGAGTACCAGTTTGACGCTAAGTCATGGTCTGCTCTATTAGCCCCATTTGTTTGCGACGCACAAGCTGCCATTACATGAGAACATGGTATCTTCTGTAGTATCGGAATGTTGCATGTGCACGAAAAGTTGGTGTCGTCGATTATAACTTTGTATTCATCACCAAAGTAGTGAATTACCTGCCATTCAGTTTGACTAAATCGTACTAGTCTACAGCGACGTGCTTCACTGGTTCTTTCTGCTATTTTGGCTTCCCACTTTGGAGTCGAGCGTGTCGCTAGTTCATCTGCAATTTGGTGACGTTTGCAGAAATATTCAACTGAGCGATAGAATGTTTGTGCAACCAAAGTCTTTATAAGTAGCGATCTAGCTCCTTTCAATACACCTTTAAAACTTTCAGAAGCATTAGTTGTCATTACATGAAAGCGTCCTCCATCGTCTTTGCACAAAGCCCAGTTTTCTTCAAAATCTCGCAGACTCCGCTCAATCCACTCATGCGCACGCCTACTTGTTGCTTTGATCTCTTCTCTAATTTTCATGTACTCAACTACCTCAGACGCGCACGCTGCTGAATAAAATAACTCTATCAAACGCTTATCTTTGAATCATGCCGCTTGAAAGTTGGCTTTTATAAGTCTTGCACAATAACGGTGTTTGTGCGGTTGTCGCCATTTTCCATGTAAAGCTTTTGAAATTCCTTTCAACCTATCGGATATGAAAGTAATACAACTACCGCGAACACTATGTATGAATTCTAGCATGCAAGAAAAAACCAAGCCCAAGAATCACATGACTCCAATTCAACTACTGCGTATGCCAAAGGATAAAGACAATCATCTACATCTATCACGGTTGCAACACGCAACGTGCCTTTGTATTTACCGTACAAGTGTGTCCCGTCAATACATGACAAAGGCCGACAATGTGCAAAACCTGTAATGCAAGGCCCAAATGTCCAAATAGCGCGATCGAAGACTCCCACTTCATCATGTGTCACGTGACCTATAGAGCCAGGGTTCGTTCTTTTTATCTCGTTAAAGAAGTGTGGTAAAGTCGAGTATGATTATGCCCAATCACTATATATTCTCTCTATTGCTTTGCTTAATGCTCACAACGCTTTCATGTAACTTATGTTGATGAACAACTGATCGTGCACAAGCACTTGTACTATACCGGCTGAAATATCCAAATCGGCTTTGACAAAAGACATGATTTCTGTTACAAGAAATTTCGAAGTTGCTTGCTTATGGTTGGAATTAACTATTGGGTTGACACAAGTGTGTTCTCATGGATACTTCCGAATTTTCCACCGTCCCGACTCGGTTTTTTCGAAACTATGACATGTATTCTCCAAGGACAATTACCTTCAACGGTGCAAATAATGGCATATAGTATTTTGTTCGACTTTATTGGTTTGTATGAAACATCATGCAGAATTGACCATTCCGTTAGTTGTTGAAGAAACTTCTCTTTTGTCTCAAAAACCATTCCGACACTGAAACCACCTTGAACGCAAGCGGTTGAAAATCGTTCGCCGAAAAATTGAAGATTACCAACAACAGATCTTGCCAACATTTGAGCGCTGCAAAGATCATCATCCAAAGGCACTTCCATCTCTGCTTCATCACTATCTGCATCATTGTCATCTGCTGCAGGAAAGTCATAGTTCAATGGCTCGTTGTTAACTTGCGTTCTTTGTATCCAAGAGTCTTTGTTAACATTCATAGAAGCAAACGACCATGCTACCTACATGACGTTCTTCATCCACGGCCGCATTCCCAACAACATCCATATCATTGTCAAAATTTGCATACGGAGAATGGGTGAATGATCCAACACTCCATTGCGCACCAGAATCAACTGTCATATACCTGATTGATATATATAAGTCAACTAACGGACAATAGAGACCAAATGAGACGAAAAATATAGCTCAATCTGTAAACATACCTTTGACTCATATCTTATAGTTTGGATGGATTAAGATACATTGACTGCGACAAATTTGCATTAACATGTCCATCACTTTCGTCATGCTGAATGTCTTGTTATTGGAAGCTGTTTAAATTACGACCTATCATAAGAAAAATTAACTACATAATAGCACATCTACCAATTCATCAAAAAAAAATTACCTCACACTCGTATTTGCATCCTTAGGCGGGTTGCAATAAATGTTGCTCTGTTGCGTAAATGGTTGCGAATTTTCGTACGACATAACTCCGTACTGCATAGATGGAGGATGGTATGTTCCATCGTTTGGAAAAGGATTGCTATAGCTAGGAGATACGTAGGCAGTAGATGGATTCGCAGTCTGCAACATCTGTGTATAGTATCCAATTTCAGTACTCACAACAGAAGATGCCATCTGATGTTCTTGTTGTTTCTTTGCAACTTTCCCTACGTATAACTCAATAGATTTTGCAACAGCAGAAAACATTACTTCTACATCGTCATCGTCCGCTAATGCTATTGCTTTAGAACCTGAGTCCGTAGGCCAGTTAACCATTAGTTCAAGTTCAAATTCTTCTTTATTAATCTTCGTCGTTCTGTACACAGCTTCTTTTAATTCCATCAATTTGCAACCTTTTCGCACTCTTCCTGGTTTACAAATACCATCAACATATTTACCATTTCTTTGATCATCGATAATTAGTTCGCCGTCGTAGTAGCAAAGCGTATGAATCATATTTCTCGCCATTCTACAGATCAATATATAAATCGTTCAGTATGTACACATTAAACCAATTTTTTACCTTAATATAACCAATTACTAAGTTCACCAAACTACAGAAATTAGACAAAAAACTAGGGTTTGGTGATTTTACCTTCAACTAGATGAAATTTGCTAAGCAACGTGGACTGGATCTATAGATTTACCACCGAACCAAGAGTATAAAGAGTATGGATATTGATTTCAGAATAGATCTGCCATTAGAGAAGTTTGTTTCAGTTTTGTGGAAAAGGTGAAAGTGAGAGAGAAAGGTAGGTTGTTTGCTGGTTTATTTTCTCTGAGCGATTTTTGGAAAATCGCTCGTTGGCGATTTTTGAAAAATCGCCAGAAAATCGCTCGTTGGCGATGTTTGAAAAATCGCCAATACTATAGATCGGTAAAACAAAAAATGTTCTATTTCTGTAAATTCTTTTAAAACTAGGTTAATGTTGTTATATCTTTTTAAAGCTAGCCTAATTTGGTAAAATTTCCAAAAAAGAAAAAGGGAGTTTCCTTTGATTGTTTGCTTGTTCAAGACTTTATAATCAACACAAAGTCTCCATGTACATCCATTGTTCTGACCATAGCAATGAGAGCAAAGAACGCATTGTTGCTATTTCTTATGATTCCTGAGGCTAGAATTTCATTGATTAATTTTTCCAACTCATTTTTATGTAATGAAAGCGCCTTTACGTAGATTTTCAAACATACTGACTTTGATCCTTGTAAAATTAGTATTTTGTGGTCACATTTCCTTTTTTGATGGTATAATGGTCACATCTGATGTCACCGTAGGAAAGTGATTCAATATCATCTTAAATATTTAGGTGTTGCTTGATTTGTGTCTAATATAATCGTAGCAAAGAGTTGCATGAACTTCAGTTATGCATGATTGAATTTTTGGTGTAATATTTTCTCGTTGATTTATCTAAAATCTATGTCAATCGTCCCTTACCATGTGTGTATTTTTTTATATATTGAAATCTGACCTATAATTTTTGAAGTTAAAGCATTTTTCATCAAGTTCTCTCATCCATTATACTCCCAGAACAATATGGAAACCTTCCATAGGTAAGATAAATAAATCGATGGGCATTTTACAACCTTGACGTTCACTGTAAGAAAGCATCCAATTTCCAACAGCTTAAAACCGTCGACGGCCGTCGGAAATCGATGGAGAAGTCAGAAAAAGCTGTTGGAAATAAAGTCGTCACCAAACAGTATTTCCAACGGCTCTCCGATGGAGCCGTCAAATGCATTCTGACGGCTCCCAATAGTATTTTCGACGGCTTTCCAACGGCCGCTGTGTATATGGGGAAGCCATAGTTTAACCGCACTTGTGTCGACAGCCGTCGCAAAGTCGTTGGTATTTTGCCATCGAAAACCATTAGTAGACGTTCGTAATTGTTTACCAATATGCCTTCGGAAGCTGTTGGTTATTGTTTATCAATAAGCCGTCGGAATCTGTAGTCAGCCATCGCAAATTTGGGCTGTTTTTTTATTTCTACTGTCATTCGTCTCCGTGCAACACATATGTATCAATATTTATTGCAACTCAATTTCATGCATACAAATCATATATATATATATATATATATATATATATATATATATATATATACGAGTCCAAATCTCATATAAAACATCAATAATAATAATAATAAAATATTAATATTTATAACAAATCAAACTCATACAATCCACTATAAAAAAATCATTCTACCAACATACATAAAATCAACATCCAACATCTCAGAATGTATTAATCATATCAAAAAAACCCAACACATCATTCTACATCTTATCAAAATACATCATCCTTGCTATGTCAAAGTGCATATATGTACAATATCTCAATATAACTAAAAAACATATCTATCAAGCCTCATCATTACCTCCAGAACCACCCAACGAAGGAAATATGCCATGTTGTTGCAGATACGCAATAATGTGCTTGTCCAACTCAGTGCGACGGTGGTCTCGTTCCTCCAGCTCAGCAGTCCTAGCTCTCAGCTCCTGAATCTCTGCTTGGTCCTCAGCTTTGTCGTAGGCGCTCTGATTGCGTCTAGCCTGCAACACTTATACAATTTAATAAGGGATTTTTGTCTAATGTCTAACAAAAAAATGTAGGCTTAACAACCGCTATAACAGTGCGATATGTAAGATTAGCAGCTGCATAACAGTGTAAAATGTAATAGCGTTGGGATTCAAAGACATCATTACCTTATTTGTTTTTATTAAATTAAGAATGATTGGGTTGTCTTCTCAATCCAGTGTTTGTGGATGTATATATATTAAAGAGAAACCACATTGATAAGAAAGAGGTGACATTGATAGATTATTATGATTGCGTTTAAAATCTAAATTTTGCTTATGTTTATTTTTGAAATTTCATCATGATAATCTATCGATTCTACTATATTAATTATAAGATCTAATTTTAGCATAGTCTTAAATTATTAACCTACATCTAATTTACCCAAACTATAATGCTAATCTACTTATTCTATTATATTTATTATAATATCTAATTTTAGCCTAATCTTAAGTTTTTAACCTAGATCTAATTTGTTCGGAGTATAAATCTGGTCCGACTCAATTTGAAAATTAGTTAGTTGGGGTGATTGAATATAAGTTATCAATTATTGCAATTTTTTTCTAAATTATATGTAGGGACAATTTATAACAAAATATTTAATTCGATTGCATCTTAATTTATAGGCTACATTAATTAATATTTCAAGAAGAATTTGTTTTTACATTAGGTAGTCATACAGTATTCATCTTATTATCTAACTACATTTTGTTGTGCGATTAACTTTTATATAAGAAAGTGATTTAATAAACTAAACATACTGTTCAGTACCACTTGGTTGCCAAAGCCATAACACATATTCTACATTGGCGGATCTATGACAGCTTCAAAAATCACGTCCTCCTCGTTAGTAGCCAACTGATCTCGTTCCGTTCCCTGAAGTAGCTGCTCTCGTTGTTGCATATATTTTTCATTAAATGCAAAATAAAAATACAACTGAAATTAACACTATATTATTTCAATTCTTTATAACTAATTAATTAAAATGTTCTTCTTTTGATTTGAGTATGGACAAAAACGTCCATGTAGAAGATGGGACCCAAACGCTTTCTTTCTTGAAATATTATTATGTATTATTATTGTATATACAAAATTATATAACGCATTAACTGTTTATAATCAAAACTAATAAATTTACCAACTCTTGAAGGTAACGCTGGAATGACTTAGAACCACTGCGATGTATGATTGGATTCTTATTTCAATTCGCAGAGTTCCTCTCTGACTCTGCCTGTAAATTTAACTTGAACATTATATTTTACATATGTAAATTATATAATATACAGAACAAGTTAAAATGATATTTTGACTTATCAGAATATGCTCTATATAATGTGTGATAGTTTGTATATAAAACTTCAATTTGAATAATTAATAAGAGATTAGCAAATTCACATTCGCTTCATCGCTATTCCACAAGCAACCCAACCATTCCACACGCTTGCGCCCATCCAATCATTTCCGCATTTTTTGTCCGACATCATGTTGTGGTAGTTCTTCCTCATTTTCTTCATCCAGTAGTTTCTGCAAAGGAGAGTGTCAACTTCTTGCAACTCTACCGTCCCCTGCACGTTGAAAAATATAAGTTATAAATCTAAACTTAGTCAGCAAATTATACAGTGGTTATATATAATGATATATAAATTTACATTTACGAATAAGTCCTTCCAGATACACTCTATGACGTGGATGTTGTGATTCTTAAACACTGCAGATATAGATAGTATATTGCATTATAATATACACGTGGATTATTGAAATAAATATATCGAGAATTATTATTTAATGTTACTTTACAAATGGTGCAACTTTAGAACAATTAAGAATAATATATACGTGTGCTACATGGTAATCTCCATCATCTAATTATAATTCCACACATTTCCTAGCAGGTCGGTCATATTATCTAAAAATAGCTAGCATTACTTGAGAAGAATCTTGTTCGACGCCCGAACACTTTCAGATGATAAGTTCATAGGACACTGAAATAATGATAGAGAAAGCACAAAGCTTCTTCTTCGATATATGATTTGTAAATCAAACCTTCAAATCGTGTTTTTTGTCTAACTTTTTCTTTAGATGATTTAAGTACTAATTAAAGATTATTTAAAATTAAAATTTACTTAATTAAACTAATATTTAATATACTCAATATTAATACATCTCAAATGGATACATCCATCAATATTGCACAGGACCTCGGAGATGTGTTTCAGATGTAAGATGAATAGGTAAATACTCCTTACATTAAAGAAATCTGAATGAAATATTTTCTCCAGTTTGTGGAGTAGTATAGGGATTTCTAAGATTTCTACTTCAAGTTTACATAGACGTTCAACTTTTAACATAGTCGAACAAAACTCTTTATAAAATAAACTAAGTTCCATTATAACCGTCCAAACTTTAACGGGTAACGGTTCTTTGAAAGCAACGAGTAATAAATTTTCCATCATTACATGACAATCATGGTTTTTCATCCCACTCAGTTTATACCGTATTTATAGTCGACACATCTACGAAGAATAGAAGAAATCTCATTGAGAAATCTTAATCCTTCCATCCATTTAAAAAAACTTTAATTTGGTTATTGTCTAACTCATAGCATGCTTTAGGCTTTTTAATGTCATTTGCCTTGATACGAAGCTCAAGACGTTCACACAATTCTCGTATATCATATCTTGATTTTAAATCGTCATTAGTCTTTCCCTTATCATTCAAAATTGTATTAAACACATTATGAAACACATCTTTCTCAATGTAGATCACGTCAATATTACGATGAAACAAGAGATCTTTCTAATAAGGAAACTCCCAAAATATACTTTGTTTGCACCAACTATGAATCGTCGATTTACCTAGAATTTCAATTTGTACTCCAGTTTCATATATCTCTGGATAATCCTTTACAAGTTCATATATTACTTTGCTTGACCAAATCATTGGTGGTTGCATAGACTCTGCTCTATTAGCTGTAAAGTTTTTTCTATTTTTCTAAAAGGATGATTAATATGGAAAAAAACACCAATAACAATCAAACCGTGAAATTTTACTTCTCATACGGTAAAGAAAATGCTCATGTTTCTTCCATGCAATAAGGACAAGCTAGACTACCACCATACTCCAACCTAAAAGCATTGCATATGCAGGAAAATCGCTAATAGTCCATAACGAAGAAGCGAACATACGAAAAATCTTTTTTTTGAAATGTCGTATGTTTTAACTCTTTGATGCCACAATGTTTTCCACTCTTCAATCAATGGTATCGTATGTTTCAACTCCTTCATGCCATAATATTTTTCACTTTTCAATCAACGGTTGTAAATAAACATCGATTCCTTGAGTCGGATCATCAAGGTCAGGGACAACAATAGTGAAAAACAAATATGAAATTTTCATACGCATCCACGAAGGTAACTTCTAAGGTGTGAAGATGATAGATCAAGATGAATATTTATAACCAAATTAAGAGAATGATGAATCCATCCATATAAAAACCAAGTCTAACATTACGGCTCTACGCTGCAAAAACGGGATATGTCTTATCAAAATGCTTTCATGCTTCTCCACCAGATGAATGTGTTAACGTACCTTCTTTCTATGTTCTCACACCGTGTCTCACATATGATGCGTGGTTACAGAAGATGCATATAACCTTTGAAGCCTAAGTTAGGTAGGTAATGCATATGCTTGTATGAAACTTCATTTTCCTTTTTTTTTGTTTCTATCTTTTCTCGTTACATATTCTACACTTCATAAGTTCGATGTGTTCTTTCTAAAACAACATGCAACCATTTAAGCATGTATCTATTTTTTGATATGGTAAATCAAAAGGCAAACGTAAGTTTTTTCACTTGATAATAATTTTCGCACATTAAATTATTAGATGATATATGCCGTTTTGCAATTTGTACTGTAAATCCAACTTCTGTGAAGTTTTATTTTGATTTCATTGCAATGTATTTTGCAGTTACTGATAATTGGATGTCGATTTTATAGTCATCCCAAAGGGATTTCTTAGCAGTATTTAATAAATCATAGATTTTCTTTGCTTTAATATTTTGTTCTTATTTGACATTAATATCGTCGTCATCAACTTCAATAGTGGGGAACATTGATCATGCTGCATTTTCAACCATGTCTTCTATGGGATTCGCCATAACAATGACTATACAGGATCAGATGCTACAAGTTTTTCATGACGATCCCACACATAATAATCTGGCACGAAATCGTATTGGTACAAATAAACTTTAACCATATCTGGTATCAAATGCTTCAAGTGTTTACACCTACTACATGGACAATGAATTTCTTTGTCGTTTCCATTATTACTTAAAACGAATTCAATAAATACGTGTCCACCATTATAAAAATATTTCTTTATTGAGCCTACTCGATCCCCTTCGTGGTTGATACATCTAGCTCTAATCAACAAAATAATTGGCAATTTTTCCTATTCAAAAAATATGATATATATTAAAAAATATTACCATTTTATGGATTGACAGTTTATTTTTCAATTCATTTATACAGTTTAATGTTTTATTAATTATATAATATATTATTCTTTTTTGAATTTTTTATAAAATTTTATATATTTTTAACTTTAACAAATTAGTAAAATAATATCAAATTTTTAGTTTATTGTTTTCTACATTGATGGTCTTCATCCTACTTTCCATTACAAATACAATAATAATTATATTTCGTAAATCATTTCATTTTAAATGATTTAATAAAAATTCGGTAGCACTTTCCCTTTGTTCCTTTTATATTATACAAATGCGTATACACAGGAAACAACATGAAATGCTGTCGAACTTTTGTAAATCATTTATGATGAAAAGATTTACAAAATATAATTATTTATTATGTTTGTGACTTGTCGATACAGAGACAAATCCGACAGGTATTGTATCAGATGAATATTGATGTCCGTTTTGTGACAAAAACGAATATCAATATAACGATCATATACAATACTTGTCATACGGGACCAAAAACTTTTTAAGGGATTTAAAAAAAAAAGCACATTATGCACAAATTTATTTATATATTACCGTTTACATATAGATTATAATTTTTTTATTAATTATATAACATATTTGCATTTGTATAATAATTTGTTTATATTTTAATGTTATAATTATATAATATATTATATAATTTCTACTTTTTTATAAATCACCTATGTTTTCAAATTTAACGAATTATGAATATAATATTATATTTAAAAAATAAAATACAATAGTACTAGTTTACCGCTGTAACGTCCACTCTTTTCGCACACTTTAAACCGACACTTGTCCCAATTCAAAGCATACGCAAGGGCGGATTGTTATGGGGTAAATAAGAAAAATGGAGAAGAAATAAAACGAAAATAGAATCTCACAGCGGAAGGATAAAATATAATAACAAATATACAGTTTCATAAACAGTTTATAAAAGCTTGATTCTTCTTTTACAATAAATATCAGAGTTACACATACCAATACAAGCAATGCAGCGGAATAGAAAGAGTGTGGTGCAATACTATATGTAAAATAATACTGATTCTTCGTCTTCGTCCTCCAATGCTAAAATCTGCTATCCTGAAACGCTCGGACTGACCCGAGCGAATTTGAAAAGACAAAAACACTCGAGTCAGACTAGAAATCTTATGTGAGTTAAATAAACAGAAATAAATATAAGTACAGTAACTCAAGAGATGCTCGGGATTTACATCTCCTAAGGATCCGTTAAACTATTTACTATGTAGTATATTGCGCTATTATAATAGTGTCTAATTGTAAAATAAACTTACTTTTAAATAGCGTTAAGGCTTCACATTTTCCACCTTAACACGTAAAATGCCAATAGTCTATACAGTACCGTAATACCTCCTGATCGGGAAGCTACCAGAGGATACTCCATAGGTACGACACAAATAGAAACTCGTAGTAAAGGCTCGATATGGTAGGTGACACGGCACAACTAGGCAATGCCAGGGTATATATACCAATTGCTATCCAGGCTGGTGGAAACGCGTAGCCACAGTTACCGCCCACCTCGGACTAACTCCCCAAAATCAAAATATAGAATTGGCCACTAAATCAATCCAAGTCAAAGTATAATATCGAAGAGGAGCGTCCGATCAGAGGAATGACCTCATTGGCCTGAGAATCGCTCCTGTTTTAGCCACCTTATGCCAACTCACGGGAGTTGGGTCCACGTATTTACCTTACAGGAAACGTCGCCACCACCTACTTCATTCTGGAATCTCCACCGCGTACATGGTTAGTCAAAGTGGTTTTCGGTATCGACAGAGAGTATGTCCATATCCGATCCCGGTCTCTTTGCCAACCAATCGTTATTATAACACCGCGGTTATTTAAAAACAGTTTATACTTTAAAACCAGAATATAATCCCTTTCAAAACCATAATATTACGATATCATTTCTTCTTTAAAAACACAAACAATTTATTTTCAGATTATTTTATAAAAACCCAAATCAATGATATCGTTTCCCAAATAACATTTTCCTTTCCAAAAATTATGTCACTTTTTATTATTTAATATCCCATGTAACCAATATTTTGTTTGTAACTTTCAACATAATTCTTCGAAAATCCATAGTATTTTAAAAACCATTATTTTCAAAACTAAATGGTTTGGATATTCAACGGTATGCGAATTAAAAGGGTTTAACTTTGCTGTTGCTTTATAAAGAAATAAATTACATGGCTTTCCAAATATTTCTTCTTTTAAAGTTAAACCAAAATCCAAAATATTACTTCAAGTCCCAAAACCATTTCAATTTTATATATATTTATATCCATTTTTGAGCATTAATATTTCAACTAAAGTTGGATTTTTATCCTTTCAAAATCAATATTCTATTAATTAATCTTGACCATTCACATAAAATCCATAATTAATAAGACTTCAATTTCTAGTAAAATATATATATATATATATATAGAATTTTTTCCACTTCAAATTATACTAGAATATCCATTTCTATTTATTTTGGGAAAATCCAATTACAAATATCATATCTTAAAATTTCCAACTTTACATTTAAACATAGAATATAAATTTACCAAACTCCATTTTCTAAATTTCTTCCATTTTCAATAAAGAAATTTATATTCCTTTTAATTTCAAAATTTCAACTTCATAGGTATATAAATATGGAATAAAATATTTATACAATATAAATTTAAGATTTATAAACCGTATTCAATCCAAACCATAGAAATCACATTAAAATAGTTATATATAGACCGCGGTGCCTGTATATAATTTTCTATCCTATGGTCAAGTGATACGGATATTTATCATTTCAATCCGCAATTTAAAAATAAAACTTTGCGGTTTTATCATTTCAAACCACAATCCCGAATGAAATGTAAAATGTATGCTAACTTGCAGTTTAATGATATCCAAATAAAACATTCATTCAACAACACATCCATCATCCAATCACACATCGATCAATATCAATCAATAACAATTATATATGTGATCATATATAACAGGTGATAACTGGCAGTTTATTCAAATTAAATTTATCAACTATTAATCTAACAGTTTATTCAGTAATAATTTATACAACTGTTAACTAGCAATTCATATGCAACAATAGTTTCCAACAGTCAATTAATACGCAATAAATCAATTAAATTAACAGTTAAATTTAATAAAATGCAATTCAACAGATATGAATGAAATAAACATGCCAGATACCCATAAATAAATTTCTATTCATTTCTAAAACTTATTTAACAAACATTCTAGTAATTGTGAGTGGGTTAAAACACTCACCTTTTGAATTTAAATCGAATGTAAATCCGATTTAAACCCAAAATTTGACGGTCTCTAAATTTATCCAAACCAGCGTCATCAGATCCGGAATTTAATTACGATCCTAACAAAAGAAATTTCGTGTGAAACGGAGTTCGTATGTGAAAGTTATCACAATTAAACGATTTGCAATTGAAATAAAAAAAAAATTAAAAATAAACAAAACAAAAATAAAATACCGTGCCACATCCACCTTCCCTCGTGAAAAACGCATATGCTTCTTCTTGATTGCTAACTTTGTTCCGTAATTTTTCTTTTATTTCGATTTACTTTAATTTTCCTCCTTATTATATGAATGTATGTATTTTAAAAGGTTTGAAAGAAAAAGAAGATTTGAAAAAGAAGAATTGAAAAAAAAATGATTAAAATAAGAACTGAAAACGGAAGAGAAGATCTAGATTTGAAAAGAAGAAAGTTTGAAATAGAAGTAAATTTGAAGAAGAAGAAGAATATTTGAAGAGAAAGAAAAAAAATTAAAATGAGAGATAATAAGGGGATTTGAGAAAAACAAGAAAAAAAAAAGAAGAAGAAGAAGAAGAATAGCATGGAGGCTAGGGTTAGAGTTAGGAGAAACAAAATGTAATAGAAGAATAAGAAGTAGGTTATTTATAAGGTTAGAGTTAGGTTTAGGGACAAATAGATTTGAAAGGAGAGGCTGCTATTAATTAGAAATAAAGTGAATATGAACACTTGGTATTGAAATATAGCAAATATGAACAGTCCTTTTTTTTTTAAAGTAGCAGGTATTAAAAAGAGGTATTTATTAATTAGAAAGAAAATGAATATGGAGGGACAAAAATAAATGACACGTTTCGTTAGTTTGATTCTAAATTAATTAAGTGCTAGATACAGAAAAATTTGAATACATCATATATATATTCATACTTTAACTGTGTGACAAAATTGCTAAACATACATCAAGTACGATTAATTGGTGACAATATATAGGAATAATCAACAATAAATGTGGATGCAATCACATAAGGATCTAATAGGGAAGGAGATAAAAGTAACAACGTTGATTGATTCCACTTTCCCACTTTAGCCAATCCAATTACAAAATTTAAAACTTTATAAAATTTCTCTCCTTTGATTTCTTAAACAATTTTAATAACTAACAACAAGTTCTATGTTAATTCAATCATTAATCATTTCGCCAATTACCAAATTAAATTACAATTATTCGCAATAAATCAAATTATTAAATCATATACTCTTATACTCTCACTTAAATCCAATTAGATAAATAGATTTGATTTCCATTCCAACTCATTTGATTGCAAATAAACTTTTTACCATAAATAAAATTCCAAATTATTAATAACTTTATTCCCATTTCCTTCGCACACAAACATCATATTATAAAGGTATCTATATTATTCTCCATTGGTTTGCCTTAACTTATTTAAGGTAACCTTACATTAATATCTATTGCTATGTTTTCAAATTATTCTTCCCTCATTCTTCTTTACTAATATTAATTCCACAACTTGTTCAATTTGAAAATCATTATCATATTTTCCAAATGTTACCTTAATTTAACACTTATGTAACGTATTATTAGATTCGTTGCAAGATTTCAATTTCAATCCCCATTTCTTAATATACTCAAATTCTGGACATTTTTATTTCCTTACCCATAAGTGTAACATTTATTGCCAATTCCATCCAAATTTAACAGGTAACCCTTAACAATGTTTTCAATCCAAAGGTTATACTTAAGTTTACGTTGTATTCTACAACTTATCATATTATGAAGAAAATTCACATTATTCCCCAATATTACCTTAATTCATATTAACTTAACATTAAATTTACTCTTCATTCTATTATTAACCTATTAGTATTAAATAGATGAAATTAACATTGGTTTTACACTCTATTACGTAGATATCCTTAAATTTTATCTAAGTTTATATTTACATAATATTCCAACATTAAATTTCATCCAATTTTTTTTCTTCCTTTTTATTTTAATTAAATCCAATTTCCCTAAAGTTACATTCAAACAAGTAAATTTTGATTTCCAATCAATCATTATACTATAACATTCTTAACATTTTTTCATTACACTACTAAATTCTACCTTGATAAGTTTACGCTTCTATTGCTTTACTTTCACACTTCCGTTAAAATATAAATTAATTCTAAAGTAACGTTTATTGTTGACCCCGCCATTTTAATTACTCATATTTAGATGAACGTTATTTCAAATAAGTTCATTGACTCATTTAAATTAGGTAGTTTATAGTAGTTGTTATCCCACCCTTACAATTATTTCCTACTAACGTGCTACCAACTCCTTTAATTAAAATTTGAATTCCAAACCTTATTTAATATACTAAGTAAGATAAATAACATATATAGATTGCTACCAACTTTCCTTTTCTTGCATCTATGTGTTTATTACTTGACACACCAGTAAATATTACATATACACAAAATTCCGTTATCACTTGCCTAACAAGGTTATTATCACTTAAGATCTCACTGCATCCACATTTTCACATTTTCATTTCCTAGTTTCTTTACTTTATTCTACATAATTTATTACAAATGAGATTTTCTTTGGTTTACATCTTATTTGTATTTAACATTTCTCAATCACCAATTCATTTCACTTTAACTGCGGTAAATTGGCGGATAAATTGAATTTGATTCCCAAGATCTAAATTAACAAGAAACAAGGGTAGGTAACATACAATAGTCATTACTCCAAATTCTAGTCACCTAAATAGGCTTTTATTCCCTGCAAATAAATGTTACTATTTATTTTCATAGTACAATCTCAATGATTATTCCATTTTATATTTGATTAGGCCATTTATAGTCCACTATACATATCTTCATAAATGGGTAATTTATTCAATTCATTAAGTGTCAATTCTATTAAGCCCTGTTTATATCTTTATGCATTCTTCTATTACTTTACAAAAGGGAATAACTTTTAAACTCATACACTTAATAACAAAACCGTTATAAATCCAATAAACTTCCAAATCGAAGTTTGTACACATATACACAACTATTATGATTTCTCACAGAACGTTGAATTTATTAAATGACCATTTATTATAATTTAATCCCCTTAATTGAATCAAATGCTTATTATTATCATATATTTTCTTTTCATTCTACCATTCCTTCCCATTATAAATTCATTAACGTATTTACACATCTCTATCTTTCAAATATTAATAACCAAACTTGATTACAAACACTGTCCTTATCCATCTTCATAAATTTGTTCAAAATTATACTTTTGTTTACATAAAATAAATTTTATGTTTCTATTAGTTTTCTTTTCCTTTCTCTACAGGCATAAATTATTACTATCTACACTAATTACATCTTTGTATTATTGAACACCATTTAAGTTAATATTTATACTAACATTCACAAATTCAACATTTATTTGTTTCTTCAAAATTACTTTAAATCAAGTTGTGAAAATTTACATTATCCACATCTATTAACATAAAATTTTATAGTTACACTAAATTGCAACCACTACCAAATTTCTACATTTATTCTCAACCAAATTAGAATTAAGTACCGGGTTAAATTTCAATTTATTTTCAAATAATAGATAAATAAGTTCTTACAACTCAATATCTCTAATTATAGAGCAATAAAAGAAAAAAAAATTTAGAAAATTTCAAATAAATCTGTAGTAGAATTCACTACAGTAGCCTTTCCCCTTCGAAACCCGAAAATGAAAGTTAAGTAATAAATGAATTGAAACCTCTAATTGAAATAAGAGAATAATTGCAAAGCTATAAAGATGAATTTGCATACATATGAGACAAAGAGTAATATGGATAAACATTAAATTTAATTAAAAGAATGGAGATTAAACTTGTATACGTTCAATTGCAATTTCCTTAACATAAATAACTTACCCAAATATAAAAGTTGAAGTGTTAAATGAGAAACTGGAATTGAATATTTTACAAGTAGGAATTTAGGAAAAATGAAGTATTCAATAAATTACTGTTATAATAAGAATTTAATGGTATAAACTTAGGTTATAATTGAAATTTTACTGAAAAGGGTTAAGAATTATTAATAGATGATATGAACCTAAGTATATAAAATGAAATTCAAAATAAAAATTGATTGTATGATTATTGACTTAAGTATGTTTTAATTTTCCCTATTCTAATATAATGGAAAATAGGAAAAATTAAATGACTGCAATTCATAGTCAATGGATAAATAAAAACTTCCACTTATAAGAATGAATGTTAGCAGATTTAGAATTTAAGGGAAATCTTACAAGTGAAGAGTAAGGAAATGAAGATATTCAAATAATTGTTGTTATTAATGAGAATTTATTTTATAAACTTAAGTAATAAAAAGGAAATACAAATATAATGAATTTTGTGATAGTTGGAAAATAAAACTTGTAAGAAACAAAGAAATTCCTCCATAAATGAAGGAAAGAAAATTTAACCACTGAATTATGAAATAAATATATAATAAGCTATCTTGATGTTGGTTTGAATTGTTTGGTTGATGTATGATTTCAAAAATTTGAACCCGAACAACTGATTGTTTGTTGGATTGAATGACTGTTTGTTGTGGTGTGTGCTGTTTGTTAAAATGTATGGTTGTTGCAATTGATTGGATATGAAGGATTGAATCTACCCAAACATTTCACTGTAAAATAAATATTTAACTTTTAGATTATATAAGTGAATACAGGTGATGGAAGCCACTGCTATTGCTTTGGTTCCATAAAAATATAAGCGTATATTGCCCGACAAATAGGTACGTTTTCGGATTACGTTTAAAGCGCTATTTTTCCCGTGTTGGGATATAATATTTTGATAATATATGTAATATATTTGTATATTTTGATATTATATTTTCTCCCGAGCCTCACCGTACAAAGGAGACTCTGCCAAAAATTTTCGTAAATTTTAGACTTAGAATTTTGTTGAATATTTTCCAAACTTTAATAATTTAAGTACAAAAGAATATAATGATTATAAAACTGGTATATTCTATATAAGGGAATTAATTTAGTAATATTGTCAATAAGTTAATGTTTGAAATAAGATGTACTATTTTACTCTTCCTTCTCCCTTCTTTTTTTTCCTTTTCGGGGACGAAAAGTTTTGAGTGGGGGAGATTGTAACGACCCGTTAAATTTATGATATTTAATAAAATGAATTAGTATAATTTCTAATTTGGTTGAGAATAAATGTAGAAATTTGGTAGTGGTTGCAATTTAGTGTAACTATAAAATTTTATGTTAATAGATGTGGATAATGTAAATTTTCACAACTTGATTTAAAGTAATTTTGAAGAAACAAATAAATGTTGAATTTGTGAATGTTAGTATAAATATTAACTTAAATGGTGTTCAATAATACAAAGATGTAATTAGTGTAGATAGTAATAATTTATGCCTGTAGAGAAAGGAAAAGAAAACTAATAGAAACATAAAATTTATTTTATGTAAACAAAAGTATAGTTTTGAACAAATTTATGAAGATGGATAAGGACAGTGTTTGTAATCAAGTTTGGTTATTAATATTTGAAAGATAGAGATGTGTAAATACGTTAATGAATTTATAATGGGAAGGAATGGTAGAATGAAAAGAAAATATATGATAATAATAAGCATTTGATTCAATTAAGGGGATTAAATTATAATAAATGGTCATTTAATAAATTCAACGTTCTGTGAGAAATCATAATAGTTGTGTATATGTGTACAAACTTCGATTTGGAAGTTTATTGGATTTATAACGGTTTTGTTATTAAGTGTATGAGTTTAAAAGTTATTCCCTTTTGTAAAGTAATAGAAGAATGCATAAAGATATAAACAGGGCTTAATAGAATTGACACTTAATGAATTGAATAAATTACCCATTTATGAAGATATGTATAGTGGACTATAAATGGCCTAATCAAATATAAAATGGAATAATCATTGAGATTGTACTATGAAAATAAATAGTAACATTTATTTGCAGGGAATAAAAGCCTATTTAGGTGACTAGAATTTGGAGTAATGACTATTGTATGTTACCTACCCTTGTTTCTTGTTAATTTAGATCTTGGGAATCAAATTCAATTTATCCGCCAATTTACCGCAGTTAAAGTGAAATGAATTGGTGATTGAGAAATGTTAAATACAAATAAGATGTAAACCAAAGAAAATCTCATTTGTAATAAATTATGTAGAATAAAGTAAAGAAACTAGGAAATGAAAATGTGAAAATGTGGATGCAGTGAGATCTTAAGTGATAATAACCTTGTTAGGCAAGTGATAACGGAATTTTGTGTATATGTAATATTTACTGGTGTGTCAAGTAATAAACACATAGATGCAAGAAAAGGAAAGTTGGTAGCAATCTATATATGTTATTTATCTTACTTAGTATATTAAATAAGGTTTGGAATTCAAATTTTAATTAAAGGAGTTGGTAGCACGTTAGTAGGAAATAATTGTAAGGGTGGGATAACAACTACTATAAACTACCTAATTTAAATGAGTCAATGAACTTATTTGAAATAACGTTCATCTAAATATGAGTAATTAAAATGGCGGGGTCAACAATAAACGTTACTTTAGAATTAATTTATATTTTAACGGAAGTGTGAAAGTAAAGCAATAGAAGCGTAAACTTATCAAGGTAGAATTTAGTAGTGTAATGAAAAAATGTTAAGAATGTTATAGTATAATGATTGATTGGAAATCAAAATTTACTTGTTTGAATGTAACTTTAGGGAAATTGGATTTAATTAAAATAAAAAGGAAGAAAAAAAAATTGGATGAAATTTAATGTTGGAATATTATGTAAATATAAACTTAGATAAAATTTAAGGATATCTACGTAATAGAGTGTAAAACCAATGTTAATTTCATCTATTTAATACTAATAGGTTAATAATAGAATGAAGAGTAAATTTAATGTTAAGTTAATATGAATTAAGGTAATATTGGGGAATAATGTGAATTTTCTTCATAATATGATAAGTTGTAGAATACAACGTAAACTTAAGTATAACCTTTGGATTGAAAACATTGTTAAGGGTTACCTGTTAAATTTGGATGGAATTGGCAATAAATGTTACACTTATGGGTAAGGAAATAAAAATGTCCAGAATTTGAGTATATTAAGAAATGGGGATTGAAATTGAAATCTTGCAACGAATCTAATAATACGTTACATAAGTGTTAAATTAAGGTAACATTTGGAAAATATGATAATGATTTTCAAATTGAACAAGTTGTGGAATTAATATTAGTAAAGAAGAATGAGGAAAGAATAATTTGAAAACATAGCAATAGATATTAATGTAAGGTTACCTTAAATAAGTTAAGGCAAACCAATGGAGAATAATATAGATACCTTTATAATATGATGTTTGTGTGCGAAGGAAATGGGAATAAAGTTATTAATAATTTGGAATTTTATTTATGGTAAAAAGTTTATTTGCAATCAAATGAGTTGGAATGGAAATCAAATCTATTTATCTAATTGGATTTAAGTGAGAGTATAAGAGTATATGATTTAATAATTTGATTTATTGCGAATAATTGTAATTTAATTTGGTAATTGGCGAAATGATTAATGATTGAATTAACATAGAACTTGTTGTTAGTTATTAAAATTGTTTAAGAAATCAAAGGAGAGAAATTTTATAAAGTTTTAAATTTTGTAATTGGATTGGCTAAAGTGGGAAAGTGGAATTAATCAACGTTGTTACTTTTATCTCCTTCCCTATTAGATCCTTATGTGATTGCATCCACATTTATTGTTGATTATTCCTATATATTGTCACCAATTAATCGTACTTGATGTATGTTTAGCAATTTTGTCACACAGTTAAAGTATGAATATATATATGATGTATTCAAATTTTTCTGTATCTAGCACTTAATTAATTTAGAATCAAACTAACGAAACGTGTCATTTATTTTTGTCCCTTCATATTCATTTTCTTTCTAATTAATAAATACCTCTTTTTAATACCTGCTACTTTAAAAAAAAAAAGGACTGTTCATATTTGCTATATTTCAATACCAAGTGTTCATATTCACTTTATTTCTAATTAATAGCAGCCTCTCCTTTCAAATCTATTTGTCCCTAAACCTAACTCTAACCTTATAAATAACCTACTTCTTATTCTTCTATTACATTTTGTTTCTCCTAACTCTAACCCTAGCCTCCATGCTATTCTTCTTCTTCTTCTTCTTCTTTTTTTCTTGTTTTTCTCAAATCTCCTTATTATCTCTCATTTTAATTTTTTTTCTTTCTCTTCAAATATTCTTCTTCTTCTTCAAATTTACTTCTATGTCAAACTTTCTTCTTTTCAAATCTAGATCTTCTCTTCCATTTTCAGTTCTTATTTTAATCATTTTTTTTTCAATTCTTCTTTTTCAAATCTTCTTTTTCTTTCAAACCTTTTAAAATACATACATTCATATAATAAGGAGGAAAATTAAAGTAAATCGAAATAAAAGAAAAATTACGGAACAAAGTTAGCAATCAAGAAGAAGCATATGCGTTTTTCACGAGGGAAGGTGGATGTGGCACGGTATTTTATTTTTGTTTTGTTTATTTTTAATTTTTTTTTATTTCAATTGCAAATCGTTTAATTGTGATAACTTTCACATACGAACTCCGTTTCACACGAAATTTCTTTTGTTAGGATCGTAATTAAATTCCGGATCTGATGACGCTGGTTTGGATAAATTTAGAGACCGTCAAATTTTGGGTTTAAATCGGATTTACATTCGATTTAAATTCAAAAGGTGAGTGTTTTAACCCACTCACAATTACTAGAATGTTTGTTAAATAAGTTTTAGAAATGAATAGAAATTTATTTATGGGTATCTGGCATGTTTATTTCATTCATATCTGTTGAATTGCATTTTATTAAATTTAACTGTTAATTTAATTGATTTATTGCGTATTAATTGACTGTTGGAAATTATTGTTGCATATGAATTGCTAGTTAACAGTTGTATAAATTATTACTGAATAAACTGTTAGATTAATAGTTGATAAATTTAATTTGAATAAACTGCCAGTTATCACCTGTTATATATGATCACATATATAATTGTTATTGATTGATATTGATCGATGTGTGATTGGATGATGGATGTGTTGTTGAATGAATGTTTTATTTGGATATCATTAAACTGCAAGTTAGCATACATTTTACATTTCATTCGGGATTGTGGTTTGAAATGATAAAACCGCAAAGTTTTATTTTTAAATTGCGGATTGAAATGATAAATATCCGTATCACTTGACCATATGATAGAAAATTATATACAGGCACCACGGTCTATATATAACTATTTTAATGTGATTTCTATGGTTTGGATTGAATACGGTTTATAAATCTTAAATTTATATTGTATAAATATTTTATTCCATATTTATATACCTATGAAGTTGAAATTTTGAAATTAAAAGGAATATAAATTTCTTTATTGAAAATGGAAGAAATTTAGAAAATGGAGTTTGGTAAATTTATATCCTATGTTTAAATGTAAAGTTGGAAATTTTAAGATATGATATTTGTAATTGGATTTTCCCAAAATAAATAGAAATGGATATTCTAGTATAATTTGAAGTGGAAAAAATTCTATATATATATATATTTATTTATTTTACTAGAAATTGAAGTCTTATTAATTATGGATTTTATGTGAATGGTCAAGATTAATTAATAGAATATTGATTTTGAAAGGATAAAAATCCAACTTTAGTTGAAATATTAATGCTCAAAAATGGATATAAATATATATAAAATTGAAATGGTTTTGGGACTTGAAGTAATATTTTGGATTTTGGTTTAACTTTAAAAGAAGAAATATTTGGAAAGCCATGTAATTTATTTCTTTATAAAGCAACAGTAAAGTTAAACCCTTTTAATTCGCATACCGTTGAATATCCAAACCATTTAGTTTTGAAAATAATGGTTTTTAAAATACTATGGATTTTCGAAGAATTATGTTGAAAGTTACAAACAAAATATTGGTTACATGGGATATTAAATAATAAAAAGTGACATAATTTTTGGAAAGGAAAATTTTATTTGGGAAACGATATCATTGATTTGGGTTTTTATAAAATAATCTGAAAATAAATTGTTTGTGTTTTTAAAGAAGAAATGATATCGTAATATTATGGTTTTGAAAGGGATTATATTCTGGTTTTAAAGTATAAACTGTTTTTAAATAACCGCGGTGTTCTAATAACGATTGGTTGGCAAAGAGACCGGGATCGGATATGGACATACTCTCTGTCGATACCGAAAACCACTTTGACTAACCGTGTACGCGGTGGAGATTCCAGAATGAAGTAGGTGGTGGCGACGTTTCCTGTAAGATAAATACGTGGACCCAACTCCCGTGAGTTGGCATAAGGTGGCTAAAACAGGAGCGATTCTCAGGCCAATGAGGTCATTCCTCTGATCGGACGCTCCTCTTCGATATTATACTTTGACTTGGATTGATTTAGTGGCCACTTCTATATTTTGATTTTGGGGAGTTAGTCCGAGGTGGGCGGTAACTGTGGCTACGCGTTTCCACCAGCCTAGATAGCAATTGGTATATCTACCCTGGCATTGCCTAGTTGTGCCGTGTCACCTACCATATCGAGCCTTTACTACGAGTTTCTATTTGTGTCGTACCTATGGAGTATCCTCTGGTAGCTTCCCGATCAGGAGGTATTACGGTACTGTATAGACTATTGGCATTTTACGTGTTAAGGTGGAAAATGTAAAGCCTTAACGCTATTTAAAAGTAAGTTTATTTTACAATTAGACACTATTATAATAGCGCAATATACTACATAGTAAATAGTTTAACGGATCCTTAGGAGATGTAAATCCCGAGCATCTCTTGAGTTACTGTACTCATATTTATTTCTGTTTATTTAACTCACATAAGATTTCTAGTCTGACTCGAGTGTTTTTGTCTTTTCAAATTCGCTCGGGTTAGTCCGAGCGTTTCAGGATAGCAGATTTTAGCATTGGAGGACGAAGACGAAGAATCAGTATTATTTTACATATAGTATTGCACCACACTCTTTCTATTCCGCTGCATTGCTTGTATTGGTATGTGTAACTCTGATATTTATTGTAAAAGAAGAATCAAGCTTTTGTAAACTGTTTATGAAACTGTATATTTGTTATTATATTTTATCCTTCCGCTGTGAGATTCTATTTTCGTTTTATTTCTTCTCCATTTTTCTTATTTACCCCATAACAATCCGCCCTTGCGTATGCTTTGAATTGGGACAAGTGTCGGTTTAAAGTGTGCGAAAAGAGTGGACGTTACAACCGCATGTCACACGTTCTAGCAAACTAAGTTGTATACATAATTAAGGGTCTAAATTAATAAACAATTATTATTTTCGACATTTTGAAAAACACATACAATAAATTATGCACATATGCACTAATTGACCCAAGCTAGTCCTAATGCATACACACACACATATATTAATTAACGCATATACACATACACTAAATTGTACAATAAACAATAATAACTGTAACTGGCATTCAACGCGGTATAATAACAATCAACGGGGTATTATAAACAGCTAGAATCGTCATAATTAGCAAATTAAAAGTAATTAGGGTCAGTAGAAAATACATGATTCGAGCTGAATTAATGGCATAGGCTTGTTGAGAGTGGAGAATGATGAATTTGATGATGGTCGGGGAGGCGTACGAGAAGCCGGCGACGGAGAGGGAGTGGTAGGAGCTAGGATTTTGGTGGGTTATGGGAGAGCAAATGAAATGAAGCGGTTCTCGGCATGTTGGCTGAATAAACGCGACGTTGAGACGGCCGTCGACAGCTTCCGGTGGCTAATAAATATATTTTTATTCCATTTTCACGCTTTTTAAAATAAATTTTATGTAAATTAATTTGTTTGAAAATTTTAATTTCTAGAAAAAATTGAATATTTTATATTAGTTGTCAATGAATATGAAAAAAATATTAATAATTACAACCTCTATTGCTTGCTTTTTCAAATTAATTTTAAAAAAAATAAATTATAGTTATACACAGTGTTTACAAAATAAATTGATAAAACTATTAAGCTTTCATAACTTTCATCAAAATTTTATAATTGATAAATTGGAACTTGCAGAAAATGATTGTCCGTGTTCAATTTTTAATAAGTTTAATTATCGAATATAATTATACAACAAAAAAGATTATCGACAACACTGATTTAATTAATCAGAAACTTTCATAAATTTGAATAATTGAATAGAAATATCTTTACAAATTCTTAGAAATTGAATTATTATATATTTGATCGAATTTCAAACTTATGTAACTAATATATTATAATAAAGTAATAAGTTTAAATAAGTAAAATGAAGGGCCGTCGGCAGCGGTCGAAAAGATGATGATGGGGCAATTGGCCGCCGTTGGAAGTCTCCGCCGCAATTTGCAAAACTTGAGCAAATTTCATGTCCAGGTAATTTTTGGCCTACACTACACAACCTTGGCATTTTACAACCTACACTACATAACTTTTTGCTCCATTCCTCTTTAACCCTAACTTTCTTGTTAAAAACTATTAACAGAACTCTGAGTGTGGATCCAGAATCAATCAAGAAAATTACTGATTTATTATTTATAATTATTTATAATTGCTCTAATTTTAATAGTATGGAAAGTAGGAATCCCAAACATTGCGTTGATTGATATGGATAGAAGAGCATTTTCAGGTTTTTGGTCATTATCCGATGTAGAGCTTTCTAGAATTTCTTCTTGGTTATCATCTGAATTTATTTATCCTTATAAATTCACGTTACCTTTCAACACTAGTTTTGTTTTACACTTATGGCCATAATGATATTTTCATTGTATCCTTAACATATAATTTTCTTTCTTTTTTTCAAAAATTTCTTCAAGGGTTAAGCCTTTACTTTTTCCTATGAATTCAAAGGCGGTATTTTCATCATAAGATTTAGAAAAATTATTTTGATTAGTGTTTGAAAAAAAATTCTTGTACTAACATAAGAATTTGTTTTAAAATTATTTGGATTGTTGATTTTATTAGCACTTAACCACTTAGTTTTAAAAGTTTTTTTTGAAATGGTATTTTATATAAAACAAATCACTGTGACAACATATCACATGTCAATAAACGTTTGAATCATGCTACGTAAGTTTCAAACATGTGACCTCTCACACCAAACCCAAATCACTTAGTTTCAAAAGTTTATGCTAATGCTAATGCTTCTTTAAAATCATTTAGGTTAGCAGCAATCCTATCAAAATCAATATCATCCCTAAACAACACAACCCCACCCACCCCCGAAAACCCCAAAACCCCTCTCCCAAAACAAATTTATTTGGATTGTTGATTTTATTAGCACTTAACCTCTTAGTTTCAAAAGTTTATGCTAATGCTAATGCTAATGCTAATGCTTCTTTAAAATCATTTAGGTTAGCAGCAATCATATCAAAATTACTTTCATCCCTAAACACTACAACCCCACCACCCCCCCCCCCCCCCCAACTCTGCCAAAACAAATTTATTTGGATTGTTGATTTTATTAGCACTTAACCTCTTAGTTTCAAAAGTTTTTGCTAATGCTAATGCTTCTTTAAAATCATTGAGGTTAGCAGCAATCATATCAAAATTAATTTCGTCCCTAAACACCACAACTCCGACTCCACCCCTTCCCCCACAAATTTTTTCGTTATGAATGAGTACATACATTGGAGTTGCTCAAATTTGTTGACATGAGCCATGAGTGAAGTTGTTTGTTTGATAATT
The DNA here is from genome assembly GCA_030765085.1 of Allium cepa. NCBI lineage: Eukaryota > Viridiplantae > Streptophyta > Magnoliopsida > Asparagales > Amaryllidaceae > Allium > Allium cepa. The sequence continues at coordinate 174,332,384 of CM060941.1, read as the reverse complement.
GAGAGAGTAGATATCATAAGGTCTCTCTAATTCAATGGGGTTGAATCTTACCTTGACTTCAATTGAGAAGACTTGTCATTGATCGTAGTCCTTAATGTTAATAGAGAACCAATAGAACCACTCTAAGGCTTCTTTCTTGAGATGAAAAGGACATATATACAGTCATTCTTGAACATCGGTGTTGTGATATCTGAAAAAATGCTCCATCTATCTCAGCCAATCAACAACTCTTTCATCACCAGAGAGTGTAGGGAAATCTAATTTAATGTTCAATCTTGACGTATCTTTCAACTGTGCACTGCTATGTTCAACATGCTTGAACTGGTTGCTGTGTGTTTCATTTATTGCAGTATTATCAGGTCAGGCTAGCAACGGTGCTCTATTGTTGGATGGAACATTTAAAAGATCTTGATGGTAAGACAGTAAATTGAGATGTGGACGTTGATCTTTGCATGTCATTTCTTGTTGAAGTATCATGATGTATATTCTCTGTTGTTTAATTTCTTTTTAAGGTATTGGTCATTGTTTCTTGCATATTATTCATCTTGCCACTGAGTTCTTGGGTAGATGTTGACAATCCTTGAGTTGGCAATTTAAAGATCTTGAGTGGTAACTGACGGTTCTTGAGTGGTAATTTAAAGATCTTGAGTTGTTAATTAGATCCTGTCTTTGCCATAGATCTGAAATTTCATTGAGATTTGCTATATCTATTGTGCTACCATCCTCTCTGTTCATGCCAGGATCAGTTTGATGGGGGTCTGATGATTGCTCACCAAGTGGCTCTGATACCAAATTGTTATGGCCTTTTGATTTAGACTGTCGCCTGGTATTAAGCATGCTTTCTTTTTTTTTTGAAACTGGGTACTTATATTTACAAAGAAGGCAGCACACAAGTCTGCAAGAATCATCATGACGCACAGTTTAATATAAGCATGCTTTCTTGATGTTGAAGTGCTAAAAGTTACGAGGAGAGGAGGAGCATTTTTGAAGAAAAAGGCCGATAATCTGCAGGAGGACGTGATAACAGAAAGGCGAGGAGGTGAATAAATGCAAACTGAAGCAAACACACACAGAGAAGAACAGGCAAAGAAAATCTGATTGTTTTATTTCAATTCTCAATTATCATTCGTTTACAAGCATTTTGATCCTATATATAGGCATTACATTTACACATCATCCTCAGTTACATATTAAGTAGTTAAGCTTAAAACATAGACCAATTACAAGAATTCTCTAATCAAATTCAGCCCAGATGCAATTAGCTAATCCAATTCTTGTGCACGTGCACAAGATGCACAGAACTGTTTCCTTCATTTCTTCTTCTCCGTTGATTAGTGCAATTAGCTATATGACAGTTTCATCGTGCTTTCCTATCACCTCAAAATGCTCAGCATCTTCTTTTACAGGGTGCACAGGTATTTGATGAGATGGCTTCTCATGTACCTGCCTATCAGCCGTTTGATAAAATGCCTGAATGTAACAATAAAGTACTGCATTCACAAAAAATGTTATACCTTGAAATTACGGCATGGACACCTAATAGTAAGTTTACCTATACAAATATAGGATCTGCAATATTGATTGTTCAAACATCCTGGGATATCAAGAAAAAAATTGTCAAAAATATTGACAAGCTAGTCTCGTTTCAGGAAATCTAATTGTTGATACGTATCACCTATGCAAAAATTCCATCAATCTTTTGATATATCACTCGGTTAAAAATCACAAGTGAAGTAACAGACCATAATTTGTTCATGTAATTTCAACGTCAAAAAATAATAATAACCTATATTAGATATTAATGCACAGCTCTTCATTAATCCGAAACCCTGGATCCTTAAATTTTACACATATATGAAAATATATACAACTTCAGCAAATTCACAGCTCCTAATTGACAGGCTGCAGCTTTGATAGACATTTACAATCTCTACCAGCACAGTCTCTGCAATTACAAAAACAAACAGCATACGTAACACTAAATCGTAACATGGAACAGCTATGGAAAAAAAAATTGACTAATTTTTACTCATAGATGGACGACATAGACATTCTAAACAGATGACTGTGGTAAGAAATAAATAGCTTATTTTCTGCTTACAAATTTGCTCTTTTTGTTTTTCTTCGTTTCAACATAGGCAAGAACCTCCTTTTGTCGTTCAAGGGAATCCTCAAGAGCCTGCATAAAAATGTGTAGTTCATTCTATAGACTTAAAGATTTTTATCATACAATACTAGTAACAGAGAATCAGCTCCTACTTCGTATGAAAACCATAGTAATAGTTCATCCATTAATATATGCCACTAGATAATAGTTACCATTTCCATTTTGCAAATATCAGTTTTATGCCATTTTTACAGGTAAGCTAAATTTGCATACCGTTAACGTTACCGATCTAGCAGTATAACTACATTGAAGATTGATATATGGCAATCCACATAATTGGCTGTTATAACACTTTTTACACTAATATTTATCTATAAAAAATTCAGAATTTTGATGTGTTATTACATTTTAATCATGTTTTATTATATACTTTAACATGTCATTTAACAAGATATTAGTTAGAAAGATAGGAAATGTAATTAACATTTTTTGAACTAAATTGGATCATTTATTTGTTCTTAAATGAATATGATACAACTAATTATATGAATGTATATATATTATAATTGAAGTGCTAAATTATCACTACCATCAGTTTGTGTGGAAAAAAAAAGAGAGAAAAGAAAAGAAAAATAAGAGGGAGAGAGAGAGAGCACACTGATGTTTTACCATATAAAGTGGTAAAGTTACAGGTACCATGTCAATTGACTTGATGTATCTGTTTAGCTAAAAGAGGATAACCAATTGATGATAATAGAAAATTTACATTTACGATAACAGCTCCAAAAACTACTGTTCCAAATTAATTGGTATAATGCATCAACTAATTGGTAAAAGAATCAGCATCTATGTGCTTTAGTTTTCACCTAGATGAGATGGTCCAAATCCTATTATAGTGCTTCAAAAAATCAAATATCAACACGCTCTTAAATTGTTAGTCAACTGTAATGATTGATTGACAACTGATGTCGCAGAATATCTAAAGCGTGTTTGACAATTACTTGTAAGCAACCAAAATTAATCGTTAGTCACTTCAATTCTAGGGTTTGTCAACTTCTTATAAGTAACCAAATTTAATTGTTAATCATTTATTTCAATTCTAATGTTTGCCAACTCCTTAATAAAAGCTTACAGAACTGACTAAGGAGCGGAAATATGAAAATCAACAATATGTTGCTTATGACTTCTGAACATGTTTCATAACTAGTTTTAACAAATTATTTTAGTTAAACTATATTTAAAGTCAAATTGCATTCAAACACTTTTACTTATAAATCGCTATTTAAACGTTCTTAAAACTTACTGTCCACCGTTCCTTTTATGGAGTTTCAAAATAAGTTGTTGTCAAATGGACTTCAAGTATTTGGTATAACAATACTGGTTTCTTTTTTTCCTTTTTAGTAAAAAAAAACAACGCACGTATTAACACTTCTAATGGCTGAGTATACCACAAAAACATTTTATCCCAGCATAATGCCATAAACTCAAGCAAGGTTGTTAAAATGGATTCAAGTCAAAAATCTTAAAGTTTGAACTTCGATCGAAATTAGATTTAAACCACGAATTGTTGATTCAAAAAATTCATATTTTAGTGCTGCTGAAAAAGAACTGTTCATTGCTTTATTAAATAGAAAATTTTATGAATTTAGGACGGTTTTACGGACTTATTATGCAAATAGCTCACTTTAGAAACTATTTAAAAAATATAGGTCGGTTTCGACCATGTCCGCACCAAGCTGGCTATTATGAAGTAATGACATTTCAAATGCCGCCAACCAATTTTTTTTGTTTTTTTTTTTAATATACGCTGATGACTTTTGAAAAAGCACCAGATATAATTGAAAGAATAACACATGTGCTTCTCAAATGGCATATACACCGTACCTGTGTCATTTTCTGAATCAGATCAGGTGGTCTTTCAAAAGTCGCCGATATATAATTAAGAAGAAATAAAATAAATGCCGGCGACGTTTGAAATCCACCAGCTAACAAAAGCCAGCTTGGCGCTGACGTGGTCAAAACTGACCTATATTCATAGTTGATTTCTAAAGCGACCTATTTTTGTGATAAGTTTAAAAAAGTGGTCCGATTCCACAAAATTCTATATTAGATAACTTTGAAGTACGCAAAATAATTAATTCTTCTCTCCAAATTATAAATTAATATTTCTGAAATTGATTTGTACATTTGATTTCTATGTCGAAACCTAAAACTAGATTTTCCCTCTTGTTTTTTCTTTACTTCAATAATTTGAATATTATGCTCAAAAAATATCTTGATTACTTTTATTTCAGCATGAATTGAAAGATTTTTCTCAACTAGAATGTAAATATAATTTGAGAATCAAAGAGTAATGATAAAGTTTACCTTCTTAGTAGCCTTGATCTCTTCTTCCAATGCATCAATTCGCTTCACAGTGGCATTCAACATGCGCTCCTTCTCCACTGGAATCTCAGCACTCTTCGAGAAAATAGCACTCACTTTACCTTCCAATGAAGCCAGCCTCTTCATGATAGCCGAGAAGTCGGCCATGGAAACACCAGGCTGGCTTTTCTCGACTTCCTCCGCAGCTTCATCACACACAGTCTCTGCAGACGATGCTGGCACCGTGCATTCCATGGCAGTAGCAGGAGCAGCATCAACCTTTGGAGCTGCACGGGTCGCTTTGAGAGCAGTTGCTATGCCTGTAACGAAACCCATCACCCCCGTTATTAGATTGCTGTTTTTGGCTACCATCTCTTCTTGAATTTTATCATCTTCTGGTGCAGTGGTGTCATTGTACACGTCTATTTGTTCTTCTTCTTCTTCTTCTTCTTCATGCTCTGAGAGTTCAGCTGACGCAAAATGGAGTTAGTTTTTTGGATGAAAATGTATGCTAATGTCATGGAGTATATGAATCGTTGAGTACCTGAGGGTTCTTTGTTCAAGGTAGAGTCCACTGTTTTATCAACTACAGGAATTTCTTCATCAGGAGTTGGGACACTACCGTTATCGGAGCGGGTCTGAAAAAAATACATAAAATTATTAAGCCACCAAAACTAAGCAAGAAACCATGTGTGTCCATGCACACACGCATTATTAAAAGCAAGCATAAGTGCCTTCTCATGCTTCTCTTCATGTTTGTTTTCTTATGATACTTGACTCATTTCTAATGTTCACATTTGTGCTAAATTTAAAAATAGTAGAATACAAGACAGTAAAATATGTGATATGTTTCGCCCAATTTAACTATAATATGATTCCTAAGCATGTGCTGTCTAAACCTTAAACAGTATGAAACTTGGGTTTTGATACGGTTATCTATTTATGATCGGTGAAACTTTTTGATGTTTTTCATACACGAGATATACAAACAAAAGTCCAGAAATTGGAAGTCTGTATGTGCCATAATTTTATATTTTAATTTGGAAAACTAAGAAATTCTTAAAGAGGCACTTATGCTAGAGCAATTGCATACATGAACCAAGCAACAGTCAATTTAAAAAGCAATTGATAATGCACCAATGGTCATGCAATCGGTGGACCTCATGTGATAATTGATCAATTTGCCAATTGAATTGTCAAAAATTAGCGTCTCGATGAGCAATTTGTGGGTTCCACCAAATCAATGCATACTTTAGTTGATATTGATATCAGTTTAACTGATTTTGGCTGCACCATTTCCAAGAAAAAATAAGATTACATGTTTATCTATCTATATACACTGAGATTTGAAGCTTTTGAAATTATGGAACTGCCCCTATCAAACGCAAAACCGAATAGAGGAAGTTATATCATTTTATTTGACCAATTATTTATTACCAAAATTACATATAAATTTATCATTTCATTGACCAATTAATTATTACCAAAATACATATTAATTTACTAGATGCCTGGCCCTTTTATAACGAAAGAAACAACTATTGTTATTTTCCATCATATTTTTGAAATAATAACATGTGACGACAGTTCTTACATTTTTTGGGTACATCACGATTCATGGTTTAGCAAATCAAGAGGTCAATAATAGAAGTTAAAGCAAAATTTTGGTAAAAAGAATATTGTACAATTTACAAGATGTTAGCTTTAGCCTTTAAGAAACAAAAATTGTATGCATAGTATATGATATGATGCATATAATTTTTATTGCATAAACATCTACAAATTTTTTGTATTGCTTCTGTCATGTACTACAATTTTTATGTACTACGAAATATTACCGAATAGTATATGATATGATGCATATAATTTTATTTAAATGTGTTTCCTAATTACTCACACGTTGAACTATATTAGTACATATAATAGGAAAACCCTCAAATGAAGCTTTTGCAATTACCAACACTCTTTCCATAGTTTAGTCAAAATCAAATGTATAAAAGGGCATTTTTGTCATTTATCATTCCGCTCTACCATGTTTTCATAACCTTTCTCATTTTCCCTTTCACTGAGATAAAACCAAACAGTCTTATTCTCAAAATTCAATGACAACTCACCTCAAAATCTAAGACCTTTTTGTCATTCCCTATCCATACCTCCCTACATGTTTTGATAACCTGACTGCACTGCTTCCATAAACAATGCTTTCTTCTCTTATTTCCAATCAAAACTCAACCTTCGACATGATAACTTTACATGTTCGCATGGATTTCAGTTTGCAATGTTCTTACCGTAACCTCAATCTCAATTTCTCAAACAAGTTTGAGGGATATGTTACATGGTTTTGTTTCTTTTGTCCTACAAGCATGGCCTACTAACTTTCGTGCATTTGAATGCTTTTGCACGACAAAACATAGGTTAACGCGCATTTCTTTTTGCACACACCCATTGGACATGCCATAGGTCGGGGTACTCATAAGTAAATTGACAACCAGTTGCAGTGCATTGTTATTTGCAGTCACTAAATTGAATTGGCAAAGAACAATTTAGTTGGTAGTTAGAAATTGGTATAATTCCTCTTAATCAAGGAAAATGACCTTGCACAATGTGTGTGTATTTACCAATTTTTGTATGTAATTTAGATTGTATTTACTCAATTTATATTAAAAAGAAAAAATGTAAAATATAAATTCTAAATAGTACAATCGAAATAAAAACATGATTATAGTATTTAATTTCAATATTTATTTTTGTTCACATATTTAAATTATACTCAAAATTATGGACTTATTACAAACATATTTTTGTGAATAGGAATAATTATTATTTAACATAATACAAAAAATACTGTAAATAAAAACATTATAGTAGCTATAATTAACATAGAGAAAGATGTTGTAGAAGGCAAGGGACAATTTGTCACTTTAAAAGATATGAGAGAATCGCATGAAATTCTTTCATTAACAGAAAAGATAAAAGGTCAAGTTATAATGCAAGTGCACTAACTGAAAAGTACCTCATATTCAGAAATGCTCAGCTCCTCACGAACAGGTGATAAGTGAGGCTGCTCTATCAAATTCTGGGAACCAGTAGGAGAAGAATCCAAATTGCCATGGAACGAATCTTTTCTCTTCATATAAGAAACTTTTACTTCAAAAAATGATGCACACAAAAGTATACATGACTAAAAATTAGATGTCACCTTGGAATAAACTATTTCATCTTCCGAAATGGTTTTTTCATCCGCAGCAGCAGATGCATTAAAACTGTACCTCCCGCATCTTCCTTCTCCATTTTGAATCATCTGAATTACAGTTAATTGATATCACTTCATTCCATTTTTAATAAATGAATAAAACACTGGTAAAAACTAAGAACAAAAAAAAATGCACCTTCAAAATTTCAGGGTCCTTCCACGGTCCTTTATCCGATCGAAGACATCCTTTTGGGCCCTCACATTTACAGGTCCCACCAAGAAACTCAGGCAATTCACTGAAAAATGTCATTTAACTAAATAATGAGTATGCTTTTTTGATAACAACACGTAATAAATTCATAATCTAAGAGCATCTCCAGCAACACCTGAACTACATTACATTTTTTTTTTAATCAACATTGTGATAACATTGGTTGGTGTAACAATCAGATATCTATTTAATAGGCACATACTACTAGGAAAAAGCGCATATATACAAGTGTGTGGTGGGGATTTTTTTTGTGTGTGTGTGTGTTTGTGTGGGGGGTGGGGGGCATGTGTGCACGCACATACACAAATTTAGACGCGCATGCGCATACACACACAGATTCACACACACACACACATATATATGTGTGTGTGTGTGTGTAGTTAACATGCATTATATAATGTAATATAATAGAAGTTCATAAAATTGTAGAAATCGTTAAGAGTTGAGAGACGTTTGGAATTGTTTCGCGTATACTAAGGTACAGCAGTCGGAAGAAGAAAGAAAATAGTCCGATATCAACTATAATATGTTGTGTTTAATATGAATCACATGTAACATTTAGGTTTTTTTAGTACAACAATATTTGCCAATTTTCAAGCATTTGCATCACATGTAACATTTAGGTTTTTTTAGTACGACAATATTTGCCAATTTTCATGCATTTGCCCAGAGTTAATGGGAAATGAACTGAATCCAGTCTACAAAGTACCAAAATTCGAGACCAGATCCTCTATCCACAAGTTACATGGGCCGCCTATCCTCATGACCACAACCATTTATTCAAATTAACTGATTTAATCAAATAGAATGAATGGTGATGACTGCAAGAGAACATGTGGTATATAAAATTTGAGACAGGTGATTTCATTTGCCAAAACCCAACAAAAACTCCTTCGACGACTACAAATCATAATATCACAAATTTATAATATTAAGGATGGGTGTTGTTGGAGATTCTCTAATTAAACGTTGTACCTGGCATCAATGACTTCAAGCAATTTGCTTTCGTACTTGTTCCCAAGAACCTGAAACAAAGCATTGAATATTAGTAACATATAGCTCATATCATGAAAAGAAAAACGGAAAAGCTTACGGTGATTTTTGCAGTAGTTTTGGGGTCAAGAAAACCTTTCACAGTGTTCCAGAGTAACCTGAATCCTTGACCAGCATTAATGATATACATGCGGCACAATGTCTAGTTTGCACAATAAAATTTATAGTTATCATGGGTACATAGTGTAGTGCGATGAATAAATTTTGTGTAATATGGAATTGATAAATACCTCAGGATAGTTGTTACCATCAATTGTCTGAAGACGACCTATAAGATCTCTAGCTGCCTTGTTAAAGCTTTTGTATCCCTGGCTTGCATCGCAATGTCAATCAATAAGACACAAGACATACTAGAATGAAAACATTAGATACCACACTTTGTATGAATGAATAAATAACCGTATGGCAGTGCAATATTTGCTGAACCTCTACCATTAACTCGAATTAGGATTTTTTTTTTAAAAATGTCCTGATCGTCTATTAAAAAAAATCTGGTATATAATCAAGTTTTGACATAATTGTCTCACTCTATGTACTGTAATCAATCATAGTTTGTTCACAACTTCACATATACATGTGTGGCGCATGAAAAAATATATTTCTTTACAACAATGAGAATGAGAACTTTAAAGCAAAATTTTGATAGACACAAAACAGTTTCAACTTTAAGAAACTTGATATGCTCACCACATATGTACCATTGTAGCCTTGTTTTTTGTTCATAATTTAAGAGTTCTTGTTATAATGTGTGAGAATAATATTTAAAATACAGAACATACCACTCCAGAAACATCCAATATAGTTGTACTCTGGTCAATGTGCCGTTTTGCTGCAATCGAACAAGCTGGGAATTTTACCGCAAAAATCCTCTCAAATTCTCTTACATGGTACTTAAGATATCGATCCATGGTTGTAACTTGCATCAATTTAGCAGAGTCGACTTGTCCAAGTTTCTCGATGTAAACAGGCCGACCTTCCTTATCAACCCCATGATGACATTGTGGGTAGTTGTCTAGCACTTCATCTATCTCTTTAAATTCAAAATCCTAAGCAAACGGAATAAGAAATAGTTTGGTAGTTAATCAAACATTGCTTTTATGCATTGAAGTTACTCGGGGTAGCATTTTCACCTTACCTCTAAGATAGTGTCGGCACCAAATTCTTTTCTCCACTGAAGCATGTCAGCCCACATTTGCTTTGTTTTATCAATATCAAATTTTCTCGCCTTCAAAAATCTGTGATTTTAAACGATCAAAAACTGCAAAGCTTGATTTCAGCAACGGTAAAAGGAAAAAAAAATACAATGGCCTTTATCTAATTTCATGAGAAAATATAAAGTGATATGCATAAATGTTTATGGTTGTGACGACTTTTATTCATTGTTTTAGCTGATGCCTCAGATTATTGGATGAATTCCAGTTTTGGTAAGTTACTAGCTGGAGACATATTTTCTTGTTGATATTTTTTTAATATGGTTATCGTGTATGTCTATGGATTCGAACCCAAGACCTTTGGTAACAACTACACCTAGACGTCTTACCGCAGAGATAAGTGGTCATTGGCTCCTTATTTAGTTATATTGATATAATTTGAAATACACTACGTTTTCCATTGTGAACAACTCAAACTGATTTCAATAAAAAATTGCAAGAGTAAATAATAATGACTGGTACTACCTACAAAGTCAAGCACACACCTTAACATCATATGATAGTCATCGTGTCTACAGGGAAGCAACTCTTCAAGAATTAGGGTTTGCCGGAAAGCGTCTACGGCTTGCACTTCCACAGCATCACGAACGTCCTCAATTGGTACGGACATTACCTTACTACTTCTCCTACCCCTTTTGTTCATCGAGTTCCTAAGCTTAGCAGAGGCATTCAATGCCGCCTTCTTAAAAGATTCAAGTTTCATCTTCCTCTCGTCTTCTGAGTTAAGACATTCAACGCCTACAAGCATTATTGAACAACATATGCAAAATTCAATGGTTTAACTTTTGATGATCACTGAGCACTTGCTGCAGAATAAATAATTTAAGCGCATACAAGTATAGCTTTTAGTATTTGTCAGGTAAACAACAATACAAATAGTTAACACAAGCACCTCCACGAGATAACCAAATCTAAGAATAAGATGTGGGCATCTTTTCCTCCAAAGGCTACAAATTCGTTTCAGTAAGATATCGCATACTTGGCAACGGATCTTTAGACTCAAAATTTTGACATAGTATCTTAAACGAATGAATGGCCATTACATCAAAGTAAACTTCAAAGTCGAGGTTAACATATGATTTTAAGCCTTTTTACTTTTCTCTAAATTGATTATTTGCAATTATCTTGATCGTGTAAACATTTGACCTAGGAATTGGTAATTGTATAGGATAATACTGTATCAAAATTTAGAATCTAAAGGTTCGTCTATATATGCATGCTTTCAAACTTACTACTTAACTGATATGGAACTGTATTTTTCAAGTGTGTTACAATACAATACAACTATCATCCATGAAGATAAATGCATCTTCAAATCTTCTAGCGAAACATAAACAGAATTTAGGAAATGCCCTCCAATTATGGATGTGAATGATTGAATTTCGTAAAGAATAGAACAAAGGAACCCAGTCGAGTCCAATGTCAACTAAACAATAATGCACATGAATTTAACTGGTATTGATAGGCCAAACATATTCATATCCCTTGTGATTAGGAGATGCAACATACTAATCAACTAAGTTGTTCTTAGTTCTTACTGCTCAACCTGCATGTAGCGCAGCTCAAACCAATGGACAAGTTTAAGTATAAATAACAAATGATGTGATTGAATTACCAGATTTTGTGTCCATGACTTCGCAGCTCATTTTAGTGTTAGTGTACGAGAACTGGACCTGTATAAATAAAGGGGTGGAGAGTTAAAAGTTCATATGAACGAGGATACCAGCGCCTACTTTTGTCTCCAGGCCCCTGAAAAATTACAGCTCTAAATCAAAATAAGAAGAAGAAGAAGACAAAGAAGAAGAAGAAATCATGTAAAATAAAGTTACAATGTTACACAATCCTTTGCATCCATGAACAATAACAAATATACCTTCCAGTCACACAATTCTTTAACCCATACTTTGAATCATGTAAATAAGTATGAACTTACAAAATGACTAAACGAGAATTAGAAGCTTTAAACACATTTTCACATGACACCATCTAGTAAACATTCTCTCTTTGAATACAATACAGTGCAACATAACGTTTTACAATCAAGGATGCCATATAGAAGAAAAGAAAGGGCGTTGACATCAATATCAATACATATAAGCTAATGCATTGAAACCCAATTAACATTTCGGCAAAATGCAAACAACCCACCAAGCAAAATGCGATTTTTAAACAAACACATGAATCAAAATACCGAAATTGAACTGCAAATAATATAATATATACCTGTTATTGCAACGAGGAAGATAGAGGAAATGAAATAAAATGATTTAAAAGAGTAAATTAAAAGCAAAAATCGAGGAAGACACGATTGGTGATTGGATTATATCAAAAAGATCTTCTCTTTTTAATAATTTGTGGATGTTGACGTGGTCTAATTGGCTGTTCCATGACTGAAAAGGAAAATGAAAAGAAGAGGAGAGAGATTTGCCGAAGTGCAAGCCACTCCATTAAAATTACGTTCTTTTTCTAGAAACTATTTGTTGCTGACATGTTTTGATCGCAAAGAAACTGACAGTAATGATGCGTCCGCTAATGCTATATGGAGCGGGAAAAATGCAACGGTGCCCGGTTTATGTTCTCTCGAACTATGAGTGCAACTTTTTTCAAACAAAAGCGGGCAAGCAAAAGGAACTGGGGGAGGGGGTAAGTTTGCGAAAGGAGAAAGTTTTTTTTCGAAAGGAGCAACACGAAAGCCGAAAGGAGCAAAATTATTATTTATATTATTATGTTATTTGTGTTAATTATTTTTAAATAAAATAGATATATACCGGATACAGAACACAGAATACATCCGAATACATAGTTCAGAATTCAAAATGCAGAATACAAAATACGAAATACAAAATACGAAATATAAAGCAAATCTAATACAAACTACAGAATGAAGAATGCGTATTAAAAAATACAGACATTTCTTAATAAAATACAGCAGCAACTAGTTCATTTCGTATGGTATCTCGAACTAAAGCCACAGCAGTCGAAAACTTCATTTTCTGACTTTGGTTCATTCTGTGTATCATTAAAATCTGGAATATGCTATCTTAAACAACGATAAGCGGGTAAATATCCTTACATTAGTGGATACATTGAATCCACTAAATAATATTGTCCTCTTAGTGGATGCGGAAAATTCAAGCTCGGAGTATTTACAACTTCACGAAAGATTATAGCATCATGAGCAGTTCCTTCCCACCTAGGCCTTACGAATGTAAATGTTAAGTCAAAAGTGCATGCAGCCGTTATATTCTATGTAGGAGCATCTTTATGTCGTACAGATCGTTGCATATCCGCTTGAGAAACATGAGCCATTACATGTGTACTATAACCATCAATAGCTTCAATACAATTTTTAAAGAATGAGTAATATCGTGGTGAAGAACTGATTTGTTCTGAAATTCTATTAAATTGAGGATCTATCGACCTAATAATATCCACAGACATTAACAAAATAAATCCAAAACTTTATGAAAATAACGGTTGTGTTAAGTGATCTTTGAAATCTTTTAACAATCTGTTGTACAGGAATAGCAAAAGCGGTTATATATAGAAAGATGACTACCATTTCTTTAACTGTAACGTGCGCCGCCGGCTGTAACCCATAACTTTTCAACCGCTCACACAGCGATTTAAACAGCCTCTTCATTCAAAAATTTCGTTGACACCGTTCTGCATGACCTGTAAGCATTTCATTAACCCAACTAATACCGGTAACTTCAGAATCTTGTATCCGCTCATTTGAGGTCGACGTGTAGCATAATATAGTCTAAGGAACTAAATATCTTGCAAATCTTCGAAATCAAAATCATCACTTTCTTCATTTGAATCTGCCATTAGATATGAAGAAAGCAGAAGAGAATAGCATGAGATGATGAAGAAGATGAAAAAAGATGAGATTATATAGAAGTGATAGTTTGGGTGAACCGTTTGGGTGAGTCGTTCGTGTCCGCTTCGCGTTCGACGCATCGGACACCTCGGACGCGAATGGCCCCCAAAACAACGGTTCACTCCAACTGGGCAATGTTGTGGATCCCACGTCCAATGCGTCCGATGCGGACGCCAACTTTAACTCCCATTAGGGGGAAAAAAAAGGTACCTAAGACGATAGACTTTTAAGAGAGACCTAAGAGTAAAATTACTTTACAACGCTATTGATATCCACAGTTTATACTAAATCACAGTAAATACTCGAAATAGGAGCCAGGAAAACTAGCACAGCCCTTCTATCGGATATACGCTCGGTTGCTTGAATCTACTCCACCAAATGAACTCCTAATCTCCTATCCTTGAAATTGACGAAGTATGCACTAATTTTTACTTCCCTTCCTCTATTATTTCCGTCTAACAAGCATCTACTTAATGCATTTTGCTGTCCAAAATGACCTTGCTGTCTGGTCGGAAGAAACATGGACCGTCCAATTTGTAATTCTTGGTTAATTTAAGGTAAGACAAATCGAAAATAAAAATTTAAAGGTAGAATACAAAATGCGGATCACATACACATTTCGATAAGTGGAAATTAGATTGAAGGGCTTCTCTTTTCAAGATAATTAGTTTTAAAAGCAGCACTTCAATAATTAGTTTTAATGACAATTTACAGGAAAATGATAAATTCATTTATCTTTTTAAGTTATATAGAAAATAATAAATTCATTTATTGTTATTTTTATATAACTGAAAATAATAACTTCTTTTATCCTCTTCTTATAAATTGTCCTTTAAAATTAATTTCTCAAAAATGTCGTCCTTAAAACTTATTACCCCGCACAAAGAAGTCTCTTGAGTGAAAATCCCCTTTCAATAAATTGTAGGTGCAAACTACCAAATTTGGCATTATTTACCGCTTCATTTATTCAAATAGTGAATTGGTTAAGTTTGAAAAAACAATTTGAATCAAGTACATTGTCTCAAAAGTTTAATCTGAAGAAAAAACATTAACAAAATATTATATTAATGTAGAATTATATGTGTAAATGCTAAATTAAATTAGAATAGTATTTACAGAAAATATTATTTACATATAGCTTTATTTCGTCGTGATCCTAAAATTTCCGATCTGCGTCCTTAGTTTAAAAAATGCTAAACTTTTCCTCCAGCCTATTTTCCTATTATCTAAATTTAAAGTTTACTTTATTTTTGAAGAAAAGTGATATAAAGTATTTAAATGTGGAAATCATGCCATTTTCATAATTTTATAATTTGACGGTCTTGTCATATAAATTGCACTTTTACACTACAACATGCCTAAAAAAATTTACATTTTTCCCAATGTACTATAATATTTATATTATGGGGTAATTTTTCAACCCATCATTAAAGATTACTCGGTGCATTTAGAATGAGTATACAGAGGTTGTAACAATCTAAAATTTTTCGATTAATAATTATTTATAATTAACTATTTGATTAATTATTTAAGCGAACTTATGACTTAAAAGAGGAATTCTAAAAAATAAATGAACTGGGACTCGAGATTTATTTTGTTGAGTTCATAATGTCCTTCACAAATGAAATACATATAAAGTTTGTTAAAATCGAAAAAGGCTATTAAAATAGGAAGAAAAGAGGAATACAAGCAAAAGGTTAATTGGCTATAACTCACATTTCTGAAATGAGAGACACACTCTCTCATTCTTTATTTCTCTTCTTCTTCCTTTATTTTTTTAAGTAAGAAAAATGTTTTCCAAACTTCAAATCTTCGTAATTTCCATAAATATCAAATAAAAATTCCAAAATAAATCTTTAAGTTCAAGTAATGAGATTCTCTACATATCCTTACCTTTGAGTTCATATTTTGGAGAAGATTGGAGCCGATCTTTGGACTCAAAGGAAATCTTCAAATTGGGTTCATAGGGAGCTTGGGTTTCTAAGAAATTTGGTGAGTGAGTTATTTCCTTTAGGATATATGATCATTAGATATGTTAAAATCATGGTTTAATACTAATGTTGGTTAGGGCTTAGGTAACGAATGTGATTTGGGATTATAGAGATGAACTTTTTTTAAATAGATGTTTTTGAAGAATAAATCGTATAATTTGATGTGTTAAGATGTTTGGTGAGAATTGAATTGTTTTTGTTTAATTGTTGATTTTGGTGATATATAAGGTTGATAAGTTGTAATTCCATTATAGTTGAAGTTTTCATTGGATGATAGAATTATGGAGTTGAAGTGGTCGAATAAGTTATTAAACTCGTAGGTTTGTAAAGTGTACGAGTTTTGGGACGTTTCATCGAATTGCCTTCAATTGGTATTCGTCCCATGGCGAATCGTCGATGATATGAACTCGAGTGTGAGATATAGAATTGAAATGGTTTATAGGGTTGTTAAACTCTAATGGTTGTGAAATAGGTTCATTGCCTCAAAGGCATTCGTCAAGTGTGAAGTTGCACTCGTCCAAATGTTGAACGACTTATAACAAGGGCATGAAGTCGCATCAAACAAGTCCATGCAACATATCTCGATGAAACAGAGTCGTATGTTAATGGTGTTTAAGGGAAATAAACCACTCCAAAATTGTGTAAATTCGTGATTTAAACTCTATAGGTTAAAGATTATTTAGTCACTTTTGCAAAGGAAGAACTATTAGTTATTTAGAGCCGCGGATCGCAAGATATGGATGTTTGGCATTTCAAAGAGAGCAAAAGTGACCATGTACAGGCCACTGGTTGACTGATGGGACCAACCTATCGACTAGTGGAAACTCATTTTCGAACTTGAGCAGTAAGGAAGTTCCAATCGAATGGTTAACCTTTTCAATTGAATGTTCGGCAGTTTATTGCGCAATTTGATGCAGTGCTCATCATTTTTAAAAGGCTACAAGCCATGAAGTTTTCGTAGGTTGTACTTAGTTTTGAGGCCCACGAAGAACCCATCGGCCATGTATTCCAAATCAATGGTTTTGATATAGATCAGGAGGGAGTATTAGGAAAGTGAGATGACATTAGTTGATGATTTAGGATGAGTATTTGATTTATATGAAAACTTTTATATAGTCATCTAGTGTTTTTAAGATGTGATGACTAAAGTGTTGTAATATATGATTCCATATGACCTTACACATATGAAGTAAGTCATTTTCCCTTGGCTTTGACCTTAGAATTTGATTGTTATAGACCATTTGTAGCATGAGCGGTTGCTGTTTTGTTTGCATGCTTTGGGCGGCGATGATCCTAGGATGGGATATGTTCTATCCCAATACTATGGTTATAACCTCGGGCTACATTGTAACAAGGGTTATACGCTCGGATGTACTTGTCATCAGTTCTCATGATAAATAAATCATAGCATTTACGCACATATATATATTGATTTGGGTTTGATACAATTCTTAAGTGGTGGATGATGCATGGGATGCGTCGTAAGTTTTGGCCTACTCGGCAGGTTTTGGCCTTACAAGGGACGGATGGCCTACTAGCGAATATGTGATGGTCGAGTCATGATTGATGCTTTGTTTTTTTGTATATGATAGATTATATTGTATAGCGTAGCACGATAGTAAAATGTGCTAACTTGTTGGATGTAGATGAAGATGCAGGTTGAGGTATGATTCTATTAACTCGAGCAGTACCACTTGGTATTATTCTAATATTAGCATATTAGTAATCATGCAGATTGATGATAGTTTCTTTTCACTGAACTTTATGTTCGAATATTTCTTTATTGTTTCTTTATTATTCATTCTTTGAGTGGGTTGACATAGAGATAGGAATCTCTACTGGCCGGAAGTGATTTAGAGAGCCATAGATATATTACTGCTATGATTATATCTATCCAACTTTTGATGTATAGACATGTATACATATGTATTATTTTGAGATATGTATTTTTATGGGATTTGATGTATCGTCTACTATTGTGTTATGATGTTGGATCTTATACTTTTTATATAATATGCATTTTTGTCGTCTACATGTCTATGTTGATATTATACTTTATATCCTTCCATTGTAAGAATTAAATGGGTTGTGATAGACATGCTCTATGATACTTGTTGAAATTTACATATCTTACCCTTAACGGAACGTCGTTTGTGACATTGTTGGGTGTGATGACCGACCTACATCGTTGACATCCAATATTCATATATAATGCACCACTGTAATGTCCAATCGATGTAGGATGATTGTCAATGGTTAAAAAGAAATAAAGCATCACAAAATCTGTCATATATCTCAAAGCGCATCGAATAAAATATAATAATAACATCAATGATATAAAACAGGCGAGGCAGTAATAACTAAAACGAACCACAATATCAAAGTACACAGGTTCACAAAGTTATACAACATAGTAATATATTTTATACAAACCCAGAATAAACTCAAATAACCTATCTTAAAGATAAGCTAACACTGCCTATGCTCCGTAGTGTTTCACAACAAAATAAGCAGTAGTATATCCATATATAATACGAGAAAGCTCCATCCAGTCTGTCCTCTGCATAGCCACTGCGTATCGTTTGGACCTTCTATCTAGTCTACGCATTAAAGAGTACCCGACGTAATAAGAAGCAAAGCATAAAACCCCTAGTCAAATAACAGTCTGGTATGAGCAATAAATGAATGTCAAAATACTAAATGAGTCGACATAGTAAGGAATAAGGGTATATAAGCCATAGATACATGTCCCTACAACCAAAGAGTTGGCGCAGAACAAACATAATATGCTACTCTACAAACATCATAAAGGTGTACTACAACCTAAGTACAGTGATGGGTGTCCAGGTATCCTTATCCATAATACATATCTTAAGTGACACCCATAGAGTTATAGACTACATGGGAAACAACAAAGAAAACATAGAATCCATTAAAGAATCCTCGCCATCACTCAATGTATCTTGGATATATGATAACCCGTATGATCATTTCTCTATTAGTGATTAATGGATAAATCCTTATCTTTAGTGTACTCGCTCCCAACTTGAATCTGACACTAGACCCATCCACCGGCCCAAGGTATACGGATCCGTAACATCAACTCGAGGTAGCCATTCCAAGTACCTAACGAGCGTCCCCACAATACCCTTTCTTTTGATTACATCAGAAAACACATCGAGTATCAATGATCCTTTAACATGCATGTCCGTGCCCTTTCCTTACTCCATCTAGTTTCCATATCCTTAAGGAACCGTTCCACATCCCTTTTTCCATGATAGACTCATACAACATTCTATCTATGGGTCACCCTTCAAAGAGCACACCCTTTGTGTATAATCCTTCTCGCACTCTTTTTGACATCGAGCCGCCATATTCAGAACCTAACTCCATTCATCATCGATTTTCCCATCATTGAAGTCTCGAAGCTATCATCCTTTGTTGTGCTACTACATCACATTCGAACCCCAAGTGAACAAATAAACACATTCAGCTCGACTTATAGAGCCCATACATTCTCCTCTAGAAATTACAAAGACCCTGCTACCATTAATTCATCTTGCCACCGACCATAGGAGACCGGTACTAATATGAATCTATTCACATTTACTTAGCCAAAATCTGACTAAGTAATTTCCTCCCCAACCACTTCTTTTCGTCATTCCTAGAACTCCATGCTTTATTCCCTAAGTTCCTCAAGCTCCAAGCTTCAACCAGATGCCCAAAAGATAACTCGATACCGATCAAAAGTGATCGATACGGACTACCATACTTAGCCAAATTTTCCACTTTGGCACCTGGAACTTCTTCCTTACACGAAGCTTGCCTCGAAGTTTTGTAGCCTAAGTCTCGAAGCATTGCTGCACATCGACCAGATCTGTTATTTCTTCCCCAAGTAATCATCTCATCACCGGCATGAATTTCAACATCCAAACTTCAAGTAACTCGAATCATAGGCTTACCTCATCCTCTAAAGCACCCCCTCCAAGTTTCATCCAAATCTGAGTATTTTACCTTCATTTTGTCTGAATTAACAACTATTTCCTTAGTAATCTAAAAATACTAGCAAACCTTGTCAAAATAGTGCGTCTAAAGTAGAAAATCATCCATATGCATCCATTCAACACATATAATACACCCAATATGATTAACATACAAGATTTGGTCTAAATATAACTTTTGCACTAGCTTGGCAATATGATCAAAAGGGGTTGCAAAAAATTTAAAACCACTTTACATCTTTTTAATTTCGACTATAAACATGTATAAAGGCGTAATTAAGGTGAGAAAATATTTTATTATCAAAATCATGTTTATAACATCTAATTTAACCACATGAGCAAGCATAGAATAGTGAATGGTCAAAAACCACTCACTTATTAACCAAAATACCAACTTTAAATGAATAGTAGCAATTCAGATCCCAAGCCAACAAAAATGGTAGATCTACAATCTCCTTTCCTAATTATCCTTCTAATGATAATTTAGGCTAAGATTAGTAAGAAAAAGGTAAGCTTTTTAACTAAATTAGGGTTAATGGAGATTTTGATCTTATTTGGGAAGAAAAGAAACGATTTAGAGGTTGTTGCTTCAGCCACTATTGGCACAAATCCTAAGTTGGCCCTTATGCTTGGCCCTTAAACCTCTCTAATTACCAATAATCCGTCTAGCAGCAAACACAATTTAAAATGGTTAATCCCTTAAACAATAAGTTCATTTTCCTATTATGATCACTCTAGGGAAATAAAAACCATAAGCCCAATCTAACGGAAGTGGTTTTAGACCCTAATTCTGCTCTTATCAAAAGTGATAGGATTTACAAGAATTTTGGATCTAAAATGTCCGATGAAAATTCCAAAGGTAAACTATGTCCTGGTAGTCATTTTTCAAATTTTTAGAGTCATACGACCTCATATGAATTAAATTGTAATATTTTATGATCATTTGATATGTAAATAAGGGTCGTTACATCGGGGAATCTAGTTGCTTGGGTGCACGGATTCTAGATATTACAGGAAGTATGCCATTATAAAGGCACTTAATTATATTTAGTTGTATGGAACCAAAAGCAGGTTGAATGTCACTATTTCTCGAAATAAGGATGTTGGAAAACAAACTATTCACAATATTTGAAGATGCTTAGAGAGAAGATGAAATATGATACTACTTCTAAAATTATTTTCCTTATAGAAAATATTTATTTATAAGTGGTTCTTCTTAGGTTTTAGATATCGTGTTTGAAAGTCATATTAGTAATTCATTACGAAGACTTAGGGGCAAAAAGTCTATTACCAGAGGGCCATGAAATTTCAAGTTTTAATGGAACTACTATATGATAGTAGTTGGAGATTACCATGTGAAGCTTACTAGTGGACATAATCTAGTCTTATATAATTACCAACGTACCTAACTTTATTTTTGAAATAATATATGTTTCTCATTTAATGGTGTTGGAATCTGGTCCATCTTGCAGTGGATGAAATTGTTAAGTTAAAAAAAATCCTTGATTAGATCTAAATGGGCCAATGAAGTCTAACATCCAACATTAGATCCAATCGAGTTGTTTGATAAATCGTATGTTATTTGAATGTTTTGCAGATCTTCCCAAAAAGTTACTACCCCTACGTCAATTAGTACGCATCTTTCTAAAACGCATTGTATGGAGATGGTTGATCATTGATCAAGGGATTGCATAGTATGATTTGTGAAGGGGAGTAGTCCCAACAACGACGAGAAGACGAGCTGATCCGATGGGAACCGTCGTGGTATTTTTGAACCTGTAAATTGGCTTGGGGCTTAGCTGTAGTATTTCCACTTGATGCTTCATCTCGTCGAATGCAGATTTGAAGACAACATTGGTAGAACTCCCAAAATCTATGAAGATTTTCTTCATGGTGTAGTTTGAGATTTGCACCGTAACTATCAATGGGTCATGATGCAGGAAAACCACTCTGGTGGAATTAACAGCGGTGAAGACTATATCCTAAGTGGGTTTTTGCTTTACATGAAAAATGGTTCTTTGCTCTGCTCTAGCCTCTTATACATACCGCTCCTATGCTTTCTTCTTTTTTCCCCCTCCGTCAATCAAGGCTATGAGATTGGAGGGGCTTCCTGCTAGCCTTCATTTACATCTGAAAAGATATTCCCAATCCTCTTCCCATTGTTTTCCTTTTGATAGGTGCCAAATATCTCTTCTGAATTAGTTTCTCAATTTCATTCCTCAAATGTCAGCAGTTATCAGTATGGTGGCCGTTGGCTCTGTGGAAGCGACAATATGCTCCCTCCACTCTACTTTAGCTTCTTTCCTTTGTTCGAGATGTTTTAAGCCAGTTTAGTTCTTGTCATCTCATATATCTGACGGGTTGTGTAGGTGAGGGGAGTTTTTTCTATGAAGTTAATTTTTCTTTGCTAAATTGTAGGTGGATGGTATCCTTCTATCCCCCTTTTCTTTTCATTGTAGGAAGCATAAGTTCTCTCAGATGAATATAATTCTCTGACCCTGGCTTCTTCCATTCTGATGTAGCCACTGGCCGTTTCATAGAAAGCCTTCATGCTATGACATGACTTCCTATTGTTCATATTCCATATAATTGTGTTTCTTATGATCTATCTTTTGATCCCAGCATGTGCCGCCATCAACAATGCTTCTTCACAAGTCACCTAATCTGAAGCTCCATGGATTTGAAGCATTTTGTAAAGTTGCTTAAGTTTTCATTTTCCCCATGCTTTACGGAGGACATGGTATTCACATTGGGGGAACCACTCTTTCAGAGTAAATATCTTAAGAAATCTGTAGCTAATTATGGGCAGGAATGATCCTATACCTCTTGAACCATATGGAAGCTGCCCTGGCCAAGTATACTAGGAAAAGCTTGCATCTGGCCATCCTCCCCCCTTTAGAATGTCAATGTAGTACTCAAAGGAGTAAATATGGTCAACTGGGTTAGTAATCTCATTGAATTTATTAATAGTTTCACTGAATGGGGAACAACCATCTTCCCTTATTTCCTCTCTTTTGTCTGTCGACAAAGTCTTGCCAACTGCTCTATGCGAGCTTTCAGTTGACAGATCTCATCTTCCTTGGCATCTATTTAGGATGAACCATCTTATAGAATGAAATAACATCATCATTATTGGACACAATTCGTGCTTGCTTTTTTGGTAGTAACGTGTTAATGTTTGCAGCTTCGATTTGATATAGGGATTGATTTGAATTTTTCCTTTGAGCTTGGGTATCTCTTTTTAGACCAACATCACCGTTCTTATTTTTGAGATTAGCATCGTCATTCACATGTTGCATAGTTATCGTAGTTGGTGAATGATGGAAGTGAGTTGTGAAAGGTTGAGGGGAGATTGGTCTTTGAGCAGGATACTGGGATATGGATCTCTCCAGCTCATCCATGTGTTGGTTTATTTGGTTTGTGAAAGCTTAAAGAGAAGTTATGACAGGATTTTAGGGTGGCTCTACTGAGGCTCCTGCCTCGATTTGGGTCGTGGAGGCGAGGAGTTGCTTTTTAGGCATTTCGAGGTTAGAAGAAGGTGTTCTTGGTTAGGAGGAGTGTTGGAATTGGTGGGATTCATAGTGTTGTAGTGATATATAAAGGAAACATGAGTAAATTTAACCGAAGAGGGAAATCGCCCTCCTTTTAGTAGAAATTGCTAATGAGATTTTTCAGCTCAGAAACACTTAAATATTTTTTGAAGTAACCATGAGGATGAATGCTTTCGTGATTGTGAATTAGCAAATTTAAGTAATATTAAAATTGCTTTAGGTCGTAGTTATGTTGCTTTGATGCCTATATAATTATAAGTGAAAATATGCAAAATTCTTTGGATGGTTTTCATCATTTCATTAAAATAATCCATTCCAATTCGAGTACTGAAGACAAAATGGTACAATACTAAAAGCAATAAAAATCATAGAGAATTTGCATCGTCTGGATGTTAATCAATCCTAGGTCCAAGGGAAAAATGTCTCTATCATCTTCTTTGATTCTTGGTACAAATAATGACCTGATGATTTTATAAAGCAATCAGACCAATGGACCACACACGTATATAGGCTAAACTACAATGAGAAACTACCCCTATTTCAGGAGGAATGCATAGTTATAAACACCCTATAATCCTGCTATAGTGATTGGGCCATTAAGAACCGCGCCTCCGTAGTAATGCAGAGTGACAATATTTCGCAACATCTGGACTACATTGACACTCTTGAATTCATGCTTAGCTTATGGTCGTGGAGAAGTTTTGGATCATTGCCTCGTCCTTTGAGTCCTTGTATTTGTGGGTAGTATCTCCTTTGAAATTGTGGCATTGTTCTGTCACTTCATTGTCAAATCAAGATGGTCATGCATCCTCGTTAATTTTAATGTTGATATAAGAACATGACACATAGCTGCCAATTTATATGTTAGTTTAAAATTGCGACGCATCCCCATTACATATAACAGCTTTAAAGATTGTGCCATGGTTCTATATTTTTAGTGTTACTTTTGAGGCCATAGCACAATCTTTGCATCTAGTTGTTACTTAAAGATTGTGCCGCAACTCCAACTTATTAAGGTCTACTTTCAAACTGTGGCATAATCCACATATTTGGTACTTAGAGGCTATGCCGTAGTTCTTCCCATTGAAGTAAATATTAGGATTGCAGATGAGCCCTTGCACTTTGTGGCTATCTTAGGTTACCGACGTAGTATTATAGTGCCAAAGCAATGCTTAATGGAAAGGCACCGTCCTTTTGTTTTGCCATTGTTTTAGATTTTGGCTCAATGCTATCTGGACTTTGCTCTCGCTTCCTTTTTATAGTCCAACTTCTATAGTAGGAGCAGATTTTTGGCTCGGGGCTTGCATCGATTTCCTTTTGATGGCTTTTAGAAAATAAGGGTGTAATTCTTGACCTCCAAGTCTGCAGCGATTGTAAATGGTGTAGACTTGTCTCTACGTCCATATTTTTCTATATCCACGAATTCTTATTTTTCACTCTCTTCGAAAAAGGAGAAAGTCTTCATTGTTATTTCGCATTTAGTGCCTGAGTACATATGTCATTTCCTTATTGGTTGATCTTTTGAAAAAGTTATGACTTTATCTTTTCGATTTCTAAGAAAATCTATATGGTTTCTCTCATTGATCTTCCTTATATTAATCAATCGACATCTTGGGGTTCTTTCATAATTTCAATTGTGTGGTTGAGATTCAAATCTAGGTATATACTTTTCCCCTTCTTCTTCTTCTTCATTCCTTTACATGCTTTCAAAATCCTTAGTTACCAATTTTATCTTCTCCAAAAATCATTTCTTTTTCGAACAAAAGTAAGAGTATTCTATTTCTTGATCCTAGTGCTAGTCATTAACCAATTCAGTATTTTCGCTATGAATCCTTTATCTTTACCTTCTAGGTTAACTGTATTAGGTGAAAGAGAGGGTATTTTGGATTTTTTTGGTTCGATGGTTACGTGGGTAAGGTACTTGAATCTCATGAAAGTATTCATATGCCCCTAAAATATTGTATTTCTATTACTCCCAAGCATATTTGATGTGGACTTTATCTTCCTCTCAATCAAATTCTTCGTGGATAGGTTTCTGCCATCGTAGTGTACCCATCCAACTTGCCCTAATTTATTACTCCATTCTAATCGCCTCCTTCGTTCTTTATGCGGAGAAGTGTTCCTTCCCCCTTCTTGCAGTGAACACCAGTTTTTGTTTGACCTTCACAAGAGTTCTTCCAGGCATGATTTCTAGTTTTACTATGCTTAGGTGAAAAAATTGCTTCTCACGTTTGTTTCTCAAAAGAGGAAAAAAATGAAATGACCAATATTTTATCAATTCAAATTTAGCTAACTTTCATTTTTTTTTCCAACCACTGCCTTGTCTTCCTATCTTTCTTGATCAAGACACTAGGTTGTTTAATATCTCATAGGAATGAGATACTTGGCTCGAGTAAAGAGGATAGGAAAATAAAATCATTCTTCACCGGTTCGTTTCTACGTACTAACCATAACTTTTCTCGTTTCAATTTTAAATTCTCCTTAGTTACAAACGATCCTAGGGGTGATAAGTTGAACATCGAAATTATGTTTCCTAGTTTCCTTTTCTACTAAGATAACTACTAACCTTATTTGCTTTTTATGCAAAAAAATGGCTGGAGGTCTTTCTGATGCATTTTTGGATGATTCTCCATCAAAGAACTTGGAAACGTCGAAGAAGAAGAGTGAAAAGAAAACGAGAAAGAAAGGCACTGAAGCCTTTAACCGATCCCTTAGGAAACCTCATGCACCTCCTTCTCCTCCTCCTTCCTAAAAAATACTTCTCGTCTCACCTTTTTAGTCCTTCCGCGACCAAAGCATTCACTTCTTGCCCTTACTCGAAGATATCATCACCGATATCTTGCTGAAAGAGTAGGGCGTATTGCTTTGGATGGTTTATCCTATGTTGCTTCTACCTCCAATCTTATCCCATTCTCTCCCATTTCCTACACTCTCCTACTCCGAGCTTGCTACTGAGCTTGAGAACACTTGTGCCTAATTAAGTGCCTTCTTTTCTTTTCCACTTTAATGATGATCTATTTCATAAATTCTCATCTTATTTATGTCTTCTTTACAACAGATGGGGGCCTTAGCAATGGAGGCTTGGAAAAGGGCTATGGATGACCATTTCTCATCTACTGCTTGGATCGTTAAGCTCGAGGCTAAACTCATTGTGGCAGGCTCTGATAAGACTAGAGTAGTTAAAGAACTTAGGGCTAAATGGGAGAAAGCGATATGGCAGCGAAGGAAGGGAAGGAGGCCTTGAAGTTGAAGGGTCGGGAGTTGGAAGGGAAAGATAAGGAATTGAGAAAGAAAGAGGAGGAGTTGGAGAAGTCTAAGGACAAGCATGAGCATATTGCCTACTTGGTGCATTACAAGATATATGTTGTGGTTAAGCGCTAATTTTTCTCCGATCACTTGGGTGATATTGCTGTTGAAGTCGATCTTTGCTTCCTAGGGAACCTTGTTAGGATTGAAGAGGCTTTTACCTATTCCAGAGCCGAGTGGGCCAAGGAGATGGATAAGGATGATGATTCCCTCTTGGCTTCTCGAGACACCTCGTTGCAACACGATGATGAAGCTGCATTATCTAAGGAGATTGAGGTTGCCTCTACTTCCCAACCCCATGTAATCACTTGACCTTTATAAATAATTCTTCCAATCCTTTTGTTTTTCGAAAATATTAGTATTTGATGAAATAAAAAAATTTCCTTGTTTTGTTGTGACCAATTTTCTTTAAGTATCTAACTGCCTTGTTACTACACCACGAATGACCGTGTTATTTACATTCCTTCGTTCTTTATAGTCTTCTAAGGAAGTAATTTTTATTAAATCCTGAAGAAGAGGATGAAAAACTTCAAATTCAAACCGTAGATCATCTTGATCTTAGCACAACAGTAACTTGCAGGTGAGAGAAAGAGTTAAAGGAGGCATTACACAACTTAAAGAAGAAACCCAAGGGTTTCTTTCCAAAATTGATAAAAAATAATACTATGACATGGTATGAATTTATTGCTCTGCCCCATATGTTTCGCCGCCATGTCACATCGAACTATTAAATACATCTAATCATATCATATCATATCTATGCAGACTCACTTCTTTTGTCCAGCCTCATGCCCTATAGAGTCGCCCATTGTCCACCATCACGCAATTGCTTATAGGACTCACTTTCTGGGACCGCTCGTAGCCTACAAGAAAGCATTTTGTCCTTGTGCCACCTAATTAGACTCACGTCGCTTAATATCCACCTCCTCTACCTAGCCCGTCGAAGCACTATAGGAGAGCAACATCATGCCTGGACCACGTAACTATTTCACATAACTACATTCATATCCGCGTACACACTCTAGGACTTCTACCTACACCTAAGATTAGTTCATATCTGCATTTACTGTCGTATCACATTTCAATATCACATCTACATATATATTCACTTTAAATTACAACAAATCATTGTATATATTCGTTTACTCATAGCACCATTATTCGCCGTGTCGGTAGCCGAAAATCACCTTCCAGAATATAAGATAAGCAAGAGTCGAATCGTTTGTTATTTATTTATATAGGTCAGTCTATGTCTAGGTTTAAACCATGCTAAGACTTGGCCACCGTTGCTTCAGTCCAAGCCCACGGGGGGTCGATGTACGTGTTTTCTACAATTTCCAGGTTATGGTAAATTGGTGTTTACGTCGTCATTTCCGCCTTCGACCACCTTCATTCCTCCTTTGGTTACCTTAGAACATTCCTAATAATTAGCTCTAAGTTTCTAAGCTTAATTTGATTATTTTTTCATCAATTGCAACTTATAATCATTAAATTACTATATTCCAACCTAATTTAGTTTCTAAGTACTGTTATTAGCCAAATCCCTCACAAATCCCAAGTTAATCCGATTTTAGATATTTGTAGGTGTTTATATACTCTATTGCCAATTATCGTAATTAGAGGATCATGATTGCATAATATAAAGAAGAGAGCACAAATCACTTGTTAAAAAGACTATTACTGCCCAGATCCTTACTATCCGACTCACTACATCTCTTCACTTTAGATTTTTGCCTCCAAACTGGTATGTAGCCTTGTTCGATAGCTTTGCAATGCTTTTGGTCTCATCTGATGCAGTGGAGCTTTAAGAGAGATATTTGAATTTGATCTTAGGTGGTTTGAATAAAAGGTGGAGGAAGAAGAAATGATGATATGTTAGTTTCTGAAATGAGATATGGATAGTGAATTAGTTTCTTAATGAAAGGTGGGAAATCGTTTGTCCACCTAGTTTCATATTCAAACCCAACCCTATCTTTGGCACTTATTTAACTCGATGTTATTTCAACCATAAATCCTTTATACAGACTTCAAACAAGGCAAACAAAAATACTGCATGATTTAGAAAAATGATACGGTGGCAATGGCGATATTTACGTCATCAAATTCTGATGTTTGAAAAATAACCATTTTCTCCTCCTTATTTTATTTAATTAATTCATTATTTTTAATTATTTTCAAATTATTCTATCATTAATATTTATTTAAATTATATGTCAAATTTTCTAGGTATTGCGGGTTTGGATGAAATCAAGTATAGGTTCTTATTGGCCACCTTTACCGGGCTAGCATTAAAATGTTCCTGGAACTACCCCTGAATTCAATCCATTCATAGGATCAGTTGGCTCAAAATTAATGACTCGGTTTTTGCTTCAAGAGATACCCAAGTTCGGAGTAGGCTTGCTCACTGAGTTAGACAAGGAAGGGGTGAATCCCTTCAAGATTGCTGCAAAAGATTTAATGACATTACTACTAAGGTCAAGGGCATGTCTGATTAATCCAAGTTGATTGCCATAACTTATGGACTATGGAGGAATTCTCCATTTTCGAATGACATAGTAAGACAAGAATGCATACCTTTGAATGTGTTCTTTATAGGGCTCAAGGAGAAGCCAGGACCTAGGAATTAAAATAAGTTTAAGATTAAAGCCAAGAATGGACAGATGATAACTAAAACTTTACTCTGGCAAAAAAGCAAAAGAATTTTTTTTTTCAAATTATGGAAACTCTCCCATTAACTCATTCATATACTCAAATATATACTCTAACGAAATACTGAATTCCATAGTCCTTAAACAAAAAGACAAAAAAAATCCAAAACCTAACCATGTGGCAGATATTGCTCTTTCAATCAGAAGAATGTCCACAACATAGAAGATCGTAGATTTTTGAAGAATTTAATTAATGGGTTTGTAAAAGTCAGAAAGCTTGACGAGTTTCTAAGAACAAATAACGTGCAACGGTTACGTCTTAAGTTAAAGCTGAGACCAAATAGCAATCATCTCAGTTGACAAGATCATTGCCGGTACCCTAAAACTTCATCAACATGATTGTAAGAGGCCTACATATAACTAGATCCATTAATAAAAGGTGGAAGAGATACATTAATAAAGTTGTAACAACCCATATTTTACATATCGGAGGATTGTAATATATTATCATTTAAATCATATAAGGTGCATGACTCTAAATCTTAGAAAATTACCTAGGGACATTTTCCACTTTTCAAGTTTTTATCGGATAGTTTGGATCCAGTAATCCTTGTAAAGTATAACTTTTGATTGAGGTTGAATTAGGGTCTAATACCAATTTCCATTATATCAAGATGATTATAAATTGGTCGCTATAGAAAAATGGACTTACCGTCTAAGAAATATGGCCATTATGATTTTAAAATGCTACTGGCTAGATTAGTAGGTAGTTAGCTAAGCCCAAACTTAAACCCACTAATCTGTTTTGGAATTTATGCCTAATTGGGACTGATGTGACAAATCCAAATCAATTTCCACTTCCCAAAAACAGTTCCAAACCTCCGATAACCTAGATTTCATCAAAAAGTTCCTATTTGTCATACTAATCTAATCCTAAAACATAATTAGAGGTGTAATTAGCAAAAGGGTTGTAGATCTATCATTTAAGGTGCTTTGGGGATTCATTTTTTTACTATTCATTTTATATCTTAGCATTAGATTTTGGTAATTTGGGTATTAAGTGAGTGATTTATGATCTCTCACTGTGCTCTAATTATTTATATAGTTAAAATTGTGTTTTAAAGATGATTTCTATGCTAATATATTTTAAAACTCTAATATAAATTTGAATGTACATTTATAATTATGTATGGATGCTAATGATTAGTGTTTTCTCTTTAATGTATTGCTTTGATGTGTTTGTTGGTGCTTCTTAGTGTAGTTTGTTTTTTTTTTAAATTTGTGCCATGCAAGGTCAAACGAGTTTAAAATGGAATAAGACTTGGAGATGTTGTTGATGATAATTTTTAGAGTTCTCAGTTTAGGTCGTAGTTCAATTGAAGGTGGTTTGGTTGTTCAAATTCAAGTCGGTGAAGTTTGCAGATCTAGTTAGTAGAAGTGGTTGTTTGGGGACTTAGGTTGTGAAACTTCGGGAATGACTTCAGGGAACGCAAAGAAATGGAAGTAGGGACTCAATCCTAAGATTTGGGAAAGATATGCAGATCGGTACCGACTTGATCAGGTCGGTATAAATCTCTTTTTGAGGCTTAGGGAAGGTATTGAAGACTTAGGGAGTGTGGCTCTAAGGAAAGGAGCTCAAAGCAAGCAAAAAGTGAAAGAGACCAGGGAGTGAAAAACTTACCCAAAGTTTACTTAAGCAATTCAAATCGGTTCTAATCTGGTCAAATCGGTACCGTTTTGTTTAGATTGGTACAGACCTGAATTGATGCGGTTTTTCTGCCCAAACTTTCAAGAGATGATGAGGAGGCCCTAGGCCATGCTGAAGATGTTCACTCGTTCATTCAACATTTGGTTGCGACATGGTAGCACGATGAAGGATGATGACAAAAGGATGAAGTGATGTTGAGGTGCTTCAATTAGACGACTTCAGGACTTTGATAGAACAATGATGGGTTCGAAGACGTGTGTGAAGGGGTTATTGAAATTTGAAGGTTTCTAAAGGGTACTCATATAGCAGGGATACGTGGGGGCACCACCTGGATTTGTACGAGATATGGATCCTTAAGCGGATGGATTACCCTGGACCTTGTGCGAATGTTCAATTCCATGATGGTGTAGATCTGTGGGAAATGACACCGGTAAACCGAGACATTTCCATTGGTCTTCAGCTTATGTGGATGCCATTCGAGTTGTCTTATATCCAAAGCACATTGAGCGATGGTAAGGATTTTTTGATGGATTTTATGTTTGTTATGGTTGCTTCACTTGTTATCTATCACTCTACTGATGTCACATGATATAGATACTATGATGGGGATACCTAGACACCCCCTGTTGTACTTAAGATATTGTATACTTTTATGATATAATAGAGTAGCATATTTCAGATGTTATATGCTAACTCTTTGGATGTAGGGACATGTCAGGTGTGTTTCTTATACCTTGGTTCCTTACTAAATCGACTTGTATAGTATTTTGAGAATTTTTTTCACTTACACCAAACTGTTATGACTCGTGGTTTTATACTTTGCTCCTTATTATCTCGGATACTCTTAAATGAGTAGACTAAATAGCAAGTCTAGGTGGTGCATAGTGACTGTGTAGAGGGTGGGCAGGATGGAGTTTTCTTGTATTACATATGGATATGGTATTGCTTATTTCACTATGCAACAATGTGAAGCCTAGGAAGTGTTGGCTGTATTATAAGACAATTTTATTTGAGTTTATTTCTATTGCATAAACTTTGCTACTAAGTTATATAACTTTATATATCTATGCTATGATATTTGGTTCACTTAGTTATTGCTGACTCTCCTGTTTTATATTTATGGTGATTATAATATTTTATTCAATGCATTTTGAGGTATTCAACGAGTTCTTTGATGCTTTACTTTTTTTCAACCCTTGACAATCATCCTGCATCGCACAGGCACTGCAATAGCAAACTTATACATGTATATTGGGTGCTGGAGGTGTAAGGTGTTCGTCACATTTGATTTTGGAGCTTTGGTTACGTAATTAACCTGAGTTGATACTATAGTCCAGTAGAGATAGGGAAGGAGTTATCACCCTTAACTGGATCGGCAATGTATACTTTCGAGTGAGCGTACTTGTTGTATATTTGGTTTTTAAATATATATAGTAGCATATATAGTATATAAGTTGCATGGGCACATTAGTACCATTGATGCAATTTTCTTTATGAAAGACTGATCATTCTTATTACAGATCAAGAATGAGCTGGCGTATAAGAAACGCTATAGGAAATTCCATTTTCTGTAGTTGAAGAGGAAGGAGTAGGCTAGGGAGCTGCTAACC
Source organism: Allium cepa (assembly GCA_030765085.1). Taxonomy (NCBI): domain Eukaryota; kingdom Viridiplantae; phylum Streptophyta; class Magnoliopsida; order Asparagales; family Amaryllidaceae; genus Allium; species Allium cepa. The sequence continues at coordinate 174,299,487 of CM060941.1, read as the reverse complement.
CTGACTTATAGGCGATGTTCAACACAATGCGAACATGCTGCAAAATGCCCAAGCGACTGCTCCAAACACTACTATTGGTGGTGGTGCTCAAGTGCACATGCTTAGAGTGGATTTTACTATGCTGAATACAGACTTTGCCAGTCTTAATGGCAAATTACTCTATGAAACAGAATTAGCTATAGAAGTGCAGAATTGGTTGGATACATACAAGAGGATATTTGACGATATGGAGCTAGATAGTATGACTAAAGGGAGATTGGCTTCCTAATAGCTTCAGTGGCAAGCCCTAACCCGAATGAATGTAGTTCAGATTGCTACTCCCAAGGACCACTTTACTTGGGACCAGTTCAAAACCAGATTTGAGGAGAAGTTTATCTCGGCTGCTCAAAAGTCGGTGCTGTTTAGGAAGTTTGTGGAGTTGAAGCACGAGGACATTATCTCCGAATATGTTATTGAATTTTATTCTCTATCTGAGTACATAATGTCCTTTATAGACAATTCATTGTAGAAAATAAAAATCTGATTATAAGATTTGATGACTGTTAGGAAAGAAGCATGTGGGGCACATAGATGAGTCATTTGAGAAGGTGATTGAAAATGCTCACCAACTTTAGAGTTTGTACCCTAAATCCAAGCCCGTTGTTATTTGCATTGAGAGGTCGAAGATGCAAGCTAGTAGGGAATGCAAGAGGAAGTGGAACAACAACAATAAGGAGCAATTTCATATGAGTAACTAAAAGAAGGTTAAGTGGTATCATACCTGCTATAATTGTGGTGAGAAGTTTCACTTGAAAAGAGACTGCAAGGTTAAGAAGAAGTGTAATAACTGCAATAGGATTAGTCACGTGTAAAAGCACTATCCTGAGCCTGTGAGTCAGAAGCAAGGGGTGAAGGCATATGCTTTGAACACCGTTTCGACATCGTCGAATGCTTCCTCAGTAAAAGAGAAGGGGAAGGGTGTAATCAATCAAGGTATGCTTTCTACTTATTGTGTTTCCATATGTGATTTGCTTGATACAGGGGCTACACATTCCTTTATATCTACTGACCGGCAAAAAGATTGGGATTAAGACCCAAAATAGTTGACCGACCTTTAATAGTATGAATTCTATTAGCGGCCCCGCTATTCTTTGTATGGTTTGTCATGGTTGGGTCTTATCTGGTCACATATGCTCTTTTATTTGTGATTGCTTTGTTTTGAGTTTCATTGTGTTCGATATTATCTTGGGAATGGACTAGCTAAAGAAGTAAGCGGTAGTAGTGGATTGCAAGAAGCTATTGGTGAAGATTAGGGTTGAGAATTGGTGATAATGATTGGTTGCCTATCGAAGGACGAGGTTATGGTCAGCTTTCTATATTCGCTAGAGGTCCCACATGATGAACTGTTATATGTGCCTATCATTATTGAGTATTCAAACATATTTGAGGTGGTGATCAGATTACTGCCATACCAAGAGACTGAATTCCGCATAGACTTAGTGAAGGATGTTAGACTGATAGTTATGCCCTTTAAGCATATGGCATCCAGAGAACAGAAGGAGTTAGAAGTGCAAGTGAATGACCGGTGGAGGCGAGGGTTCATTCGCAGCAGTATATCTGAATGGGGTGCACCCATAGTATTCGCTACTAAAGCGCATAGCTCTTTGAGGTTGTGTGTAGATTACTATTAACTGAATAAGGTGATGAAGAAGAACAAGTATCGAGTCATGCGTATCAATGACTTGTTCGATCGGCTCCACGGCGTGAAGGTATTGTCTTAACTGGATCTCGCAATAGGGTTTCACCAGCTGAGAGTGGCAAGAGTGGGAAGAGTGTGTCATTTGCTACATTTTGTATGCCATCTAGTTTCTATGAGTGGTTGTTTATGCCATTTGGGTTAGCCGATTCTTTGGCATACTTTGTTGATCTCATGAACCGTGTTTTTAGGGAATAATTGAATAAGTTCTTGCTTGTTTCATAGATGATATTTTGGTCAATTCTAGGATGGAGGAGGAACACATGATGCACTTGAGGATTGTGCTTGAAGTGTTAAGGAAGCATAGGTTGAATGAGAAGTTTCTCAAAGTGTTACTTCTAGAGGAGGGAAGTGAGACTCTTGAGTCATATTGTCTCTGATCAGGGTATTGCAGTAGATCTTGTGAAGATGGTAGCAATTCAAGACTAGAACCAACCCAAGAATGCTACTGATGTAAGAAGAGTCTTTGGATTGGCGGGATATTATAGACATTTTATTAAGGATTTCTCCAAAGCAGCAGCATCATCGACCAATTTGATAAAGAAGAATCAGGCTTTTATACAAAAGACAAAGTGTGAGCTTGCACTTATAAGTCTAAAGGAGAAGTTGATGAGTGCACTAGTATTGACCATTCCAAGCAGGAATGAGGAGATGATGGTATACATCAATGCTTGTGGCATCGGATTGGGCACGGTACTGATGCAAGGAAGTAAGGTTGTCACCAATGCTAATCAGTTGCTGAAACTGCATGAGAGGAAGTATCCGACCCACAATTTGGGGTTAGCGGTGACAGTATTCACGTTGAAGATATGGAGGCATTATCAACTTCGAGAAAGGTTTGAGTTTTTCACGGACCATGAATCCCTGATATACATTTTCTCCCAAAAGGATCTAAACCAATATTAGCAGTGATGGTTTGATTGCATGATGTGGGTACTATGATAGGGATACCTAGACACTCAACGTTGTACTTTGGATGTAGTACACTTTTACAATGATATTAGAGCAACATACTTTAGACGTTATGTGTTGAATCTTTGGATGTAGAGACAGGTCAGGTATGATTCTTGTACTTTAGTTCCTTACTGTATTAACTTATATAGTATTTTGAGATTTCTTATCGCTCACACCACACTATTGTCTAACTCAAGGTTTGATGATTTTCTTCTTATTTTTTCGGATACTCTTAAATGAGTAAATAAATACAGGTCTAAGTGGTATATGCAGCGGTTGTGCAGAGGATAGGTAGAATGGAGCTTTCTCATATAATATTTGCACCTACTATTATTTATTTCGCTGTGCAACATTATGGAGCCTAGGCAGTGTCTGCTATATTACAAGAAAGTTCATTTGAGTTTATTTCTAATGTATAAGCTCTACTATTATGTTGTATAATTGTGTAGATTTATGCTTTGATATTTAGTTCCCTTAATTACTACTGACTCTCTTATTTTATGTCTACCATAACTATCATATTTTATTTGATGCTCTATGAGATATATATTCGATGGGTCTATGATGCTTTATTTTTTTTGATCATTGACACCTAATCAAACAGGCACTGCAACATCACACTTATGTATGTATATTGTGTGCCGAAGGTATAGGGCGGTCGTCACAAAGCCAAAGAGGGAAAATAGGAAATGTTCGAGGTAAGTCAATTTAAGAAAGTCAGGAAGTCAGAACCGAAGGTTACCTTTATATAATTTGATAAGCAGGGTGTTTGTCGCCCTCAAAATCATCCCTTGGTAATCAAAATATAGATCGATCTTTCAGAAGTTTTGATAATAATGGTTGACGCACAAGTTGTAGTAAACACTATCATCATGCAAGCCTTTGAAAAAATGGGCCTACCTGAAACCATTCGCAAACCAAGCCAGACTTTGATATACATCTTTAATGACAAAGGATCCATTCCCTTCGTAGACTGCAACGTCATGGTAAATGTTGGCACTGGGGCATGTTCTAAAAATTTTGAGACAAATTCATGGTTATGGATATACCATCTATTTGTAACGCCTTCTTGGGAAGGCCAACACTTGATGTAATTGATGGACATGTATCAACTAAACACTTACTTCTTAAACTCCTCGCCTAATGTGGCGAGGGAAATGTGCAAGGAGACCGGTAAGTCTCTAGGCAATTGTATTATGGAAGCTTAAAATGGTCAATGAAGAAAAATATTCTGCTCATATGAGTAATGTCAAGATGAGAGACATTACCATTTCCTCTAAAAACAAAGAAAACTCTGAAAGGTCTGTTAACTACATCGACTCTGAAATCGTAAGGTACACCTAAAATTTTTCTACAATTCTGCCAAGACGAGAGAATAGAACCATAATAAGAATAGTTTGGTTATCATGTGACCAGAAGTAGTTCAAAACGTGTGATTTATCAAACTACAAGTCTTTCTACTAAAAGAGGAAATTGGTTAACATAGCATAAGGGGCTCCAAAAGAAGGAAAATGCATTGAACGTGAACAGATCCTAGAACCGACACTAATAAAGAAATGGTTGCCAAAACCCTCAAATAAGTTTGTGTTGTCTCAAAGGACCTATATCTAAGGCTATTATGATTGGAACTTACCTTCATTCAGTAGTTCGGGAAGAGATGATATCTTTTCTTCAACACAAATTAAATGAATTTGCTTGGTCCAATGATGATATGGTGGGAATCAACCTTTGGTCATATGTCACTATTTGAATATTGGTCCTAAATATCCTCCTATGAGGAAAAAGAAACAACTCTCGGTTAAATACGATATTGCACTGTAGGAAGAGTTAGAAAAGTTGCTCAAGAATAATTCCATAAGAGAATTCCATTATCTGAAATGGATTGCCAACCGGATACTAGTAAAGAAAACCCAAATGGCAAGTATAGGACTTACATAGACTTCACCAACTTAAACAAAGCTTGTCCAAAGCACTACTTTCCTTTACCAAGAATTGACTAGCTAGTTGATTCCATGAGTGGACGTTGGTTACTTTCATTTATGGATGCTTATTCCATTTATGATCAAATCCCTATGTTCTAGTCAGATGAAGAACATATAAGATTTATAACAAACATAAGATTATTTTACTGCACAGTATTCCCTTCGGTCTCAAAAATGCAGGGGCAACTTACCAAAGATTAGTAAAAACAAGGTGAAATCCATGTTTCAGATTTAGCTGAAATGTTTGAGGTCCTTCAAAAATATCATATGGAACTAAATCCTCAAAAAAGTTCTTTCAAAATCTAATCCGGATAGTTTCTAGGCATTATTGTAACCGCCAAGGGAATTGAAATTAATCCATATTAAATAAAATAAATAAATGAGATGTTGGCGTGAACTAATGGCAAAGAACTATGAGCTTAAACGAGAAGACCGTGGCCCTAATTTGTCCATAAGCTGATCTGCCGATAAGCGCATTCCCTTCTTCGACATTCTTTAAAGCATGTAACCTTTGAGTGGAATGTCAAATTTCAAAAAGCCTTTGAAGGTTTACAAAACACCTCCGTATACCACCACTTTTATAAAAATTGACAGATGGAGAAGACTTCTTTCTCTACTTAGCAGCTTCAGAATAGGTAGTAAGCTCATCATTATTCTGAGATGATAAAAGGGTTTGATGTCCCATATATTATGTAAATAAAAGGATAAGCCCAACCGTAAAACATTATCCAACAGTCATTATGAGGAAAACATTTCAAAACTTATCTTCCAAACCCTCACAATGAGGCAAAATCTCACACTATGAGGTCAAATTTCAAAAACTATTTTCAAACCCTCATCATAAGGAAAAAATTTCAAATTCACTTTTAGATCCTTATTAGTCAGTGAGTATAAGTTACTTTCACTTGTTACGACACTCTGTTATAAAGCGTTCGGCTTAAAATTACTTTCACTAATTACAGCACTCTACTATACATGGCCTTCGCTTACACTTACTTTCGCCAATTCAACACTCTATCATACATGGCCTTTGGCCTATAATTATTTTTTCCTATTATGATAGTCTACTATACATAGCCTTTAGGTTATAATTACTTTCACCTATTATGGCACATTTATTATACAAAGCCTTCAGCTTATAAATACTTTCATCTATTACGACTCACTACAATACATAGCTTTCGAGCTCACAATTACTTTCACCTATCATAGCACAATTATTATACATAGCCTTTGGCTTACAATTACTTTTGCTTATTACGACACTGTACTATACATAAGCTTCAGCTTACAATAACTTTTGCTTATTATGGCACTTTACAATACATAGCCTTCTGATTACAATTATTTTCACCTGATATGACAATCTACTTTACATCGCCTTTCACTTACAATTACTGTCACCTATTATGACACTCTACTTTACATCTCCTTTATCTTATAATTGCTTCGCTTATTATGACACTCTACTATATATATAGCTTTCGGCTTACAATTACTTTTTCCTATTACGAAACTCTACCATACATAGTATGACACCCCATATTTTGAAGGGCATATAATATGGGAAATTAAATTAGACTAATAGTGAGAAATTATAAAAAAAATGAAAAAAAAATAATCCAATTGCTAGAACTGCCTAAGGGAGATTTGACTAATTGAATATGGGCACTTTATAAGATCAATTAAAGAAACCAAGGGTAATTAAAGCAATTAAGATTGGGTTTGTTACTGAAAATAAACAATTTAAATTTTGAATGTGAAGGATTGAATTAAGGGAAGTGTATTGGCGTGACTAGGCTAGACTTAGATTTTAGCCCAAGCCAAAAAACACAAGCGCACTTTCTTTAGCCACATCCCTCATTTAACTCATTGTATTTCACTTAGTATACAAAATTTCTAAAGTTCCAAGTCAAGGCTAGCCAACACTTTGCTAAAAAGAAGAGGAAAATTTAAGCTAGAAGATTCAAGCTATCAACTATAAAGAAGTGAAAAGATTAAATAAGGTTTTTCTTAATCAAAGGTGAGTAAAATTTTCCATAAGACTTTCTGTTAATCGGATTTTTAACCCATCAAAATTCAGTAGGAGTTAGTGCATTCAGACTATGCAAGAATAACTCGAGAATCAATCAAAACAAGCAAGCAAGCAAGTCAATATGACTCAAGGAAAACCAACTGATAAAATACTAAGCAGATGGATTGCTAACGATCCATCACCCATGGATCGCTAGCGATCCATTGGGAAGCATCATGAGCTGTCCAAACCTCTTGCATCATGATTCATTCCCATTTCTAAGCATGCTTGCCAAGTTTCATAGCAATGCCAAAAAATCTAGCTCGAGAAGTGTAGATTCATCTGGTTCAAGCTATCCGACCAAAAATAGCGAACTTAAAATGGACATAGAGAACTCATACTGAGTCAGATTGACAGGAAATTATGGGAGAACACTTAGAAGACATAAAAGAAGGCTCATTGAAAAGATGGGATCAATTGGAGGTTATTTGATGGATCGCTAGCGACCTGACTAGATAGATCGCTAATGAATATGTAGAGTGGATTCCACTATCTGAAATATTATAGTAAGTCCCACACATCTTATAGAGGGTACCTACAAAGTTTCATTTGGTTTCGTTAAGTTTTGAGCAAGTTATGGATGATTCTTCTGGACCAGATAACCCATGAAGACGAATGGCCAAACTAACTCCAAACGACTTAATATTTGGATAAGACACTTAAATATAAGATAAGAAGACAGCCAAACTAAAATCACTCAAAAATATGCTAAGTGGATGGATAGCTAGTGACCCATCCCCTATGGCTAGCTAGCAATTCAACCCCTATGGATAGCTAGTGACCCATCATGATAGGTCAGATCACCCTCAAACTTTCCGAGCTCCTTCGTAGCACTAAGTAAAGGCTTATGGTAGAAAAATATGCTAAGTTGATGGATAGCTAGTGATCCATCCTCTATGGATGGCTAGCGATCCATAGAAATGACTTAGATTGATATGAGATTTTCAGTGATGACTTGGCATAACAACTGGGCTCTTCTGCACTTGGACTTCTGGCACAATACTCACTGAATTCCCTTACAAATACTCATCTACTTGAAACTAGAGATGGATCTTTTCCAGGGAGAGAACCTCCATTACTCTACTAGAACTCTTTCAATTCTATAAATTTCTTCTCCCTCACAATAGTCATCAAGGGGGTCACTATGATTATCTAGTCAACCTTTGTACTTGTGACTTATTTTAACTTGTTGTAATTTAGATCTAAGGAATAACTAGTTGATATCTAGAGAGATTAAACTAGGATAATCATAGTAAAGATTGATTCAAGTAGACCTAGGCCAGAGTCATCCAAACCACTATAAAAAATTTATATCTATTTTCTTACCTTTTCTTTTTATTTGTTGTTTATCTGAGATTTGTGCTACTAATTATCTACATTGGTGCATTCACACTTGATCCAGGGTATTAATCCATTTTTGGATTAACATTTTAGTACTTTCATTGAGAACCTTTAATGAGATTTGAAGAATTAAATTTTGAATCTAAGATTTAGATAAAGAGAGTAGGCCTAATAATAGAGCTTTAGAGCTGTAGCAAGTCAACCGAAGCATGTGGGCAGCCAGGAGGTATCCTTAAATTCTCATCAACCAAATTATGTAATTATTGAGGAGATAGAAAGGATGATGAAAGAGATGCATGATGGAACCTTAGAAAGACAACATGAGATGATGGACGGCTTCTTCCAAAGGATGGAGCAACATGGGATGGCTGGATCTGTAGGGAATAAGAATCAAACTCTAGGAAACAATGCAAGAGCTACTGGAGTTGGACAGGAACAAGATGGAGTCTTGCCCGTATCCTAGAGCAATCGATACTTGGAGGCAACACTGAAATCAACATGGGAATCAATCCCAATGTTGGAGTGATTATTGAAATACCAGGAACTGGTGGTATGAGAGCTAACCCAAATTCTAAGATGCAACCAAAAGAAGAATATGTACCAGAACTTCCTCAAAAGAATGCACGTCTGAATGAAGCTAGAGTTATGAATCAGAACATAAGCATGCAGCCGGAAGAGTGCATCTCGGGATAACCCCATTGGAACAGAAGGCAAAGTATTGCTTTAGGACGGAGACCTTCATCGGATGGTGATAATCGAATTGCTCAGGGTCTGAAAGATGTGAACATGAATATGTTTATTGCTAATATCCAAAATGTGAGAAATTCTCTAGATTTCAAGCTTTCAACGTTGGAAATGTATGACAGGAAGACACATCCGATGATTCATATGATGTGATATCCAACATATTAAGATGTTGGGTACTTTTGAGGACATAATATAGTGGTGCTTCCTATTATACTTAACGGATTTGCTGCAATGTGGTTCAGATAGTTGGAAAATGGTCTATAAGCACAAGGACCGACTTGGTAAGCAAGTTCTTCAAATAGTTCAGGGTTCTTGTCTTACAACCGAGGAATATACTTACACTCTCAAGTGTAAAACAAAGGCATGAAGAGTTCTTAAGAAGCTATTTAACAAGATTCAATGTGGCAGCAGTTGCAGTCGACAAGCCGGATCCATCATTTATCCTAATGGAAACAGTATCTGGGGTGGCGAGTAAGACTGATTTCAAAGCTGCAATTAAAAGGGATCCATCGACGGATCTTGAAGAATTCCACTATGAAGCTGAGAGATATTTATGTCAGAAGACGCTAAAGCGAGGATAAAGATTTGGATGCTGAAATAAATGCCGTGGAGGACAAAGGACAGTCTGGTGCTGGAGTTAGAAAAGACAAAGGGAAAAGGAAAACCGATGACGACTTCAGGATGCCAAAATGACAAAGGAAGGAGCCAAGATTCTCTTTATACACTAACCTAACTAAAACCCTCGAGAGGATATACTTGGATAATAGAGGGCAATACCTCTACTGGAGCCCACCAAGGAAAGAGCCAACTGATCGAGAGGAAAGATCTAGAAAGTTTTTCATCTTTCATGAGCTGAATGGGCATGAAACGAATGAGTGATAACACCTTCATGATCTGATAGAAGAACTAGTTTGGAGCAACCATCTGCCACAATACATGTGGACAGAACTACAGTAGAATTGCAAGAACAACCACCATCTGCGGCAAATGCATCAAGAAACGTCCAAGGATTTGAGCCAAGACAAATTATCCCATGATTAAGATAGATGGTAATCGGATCTGGCTCGCATGCTTTGCCTTTTCATTTATTTTTCCGCACTTTTCTTTTGGTATTTAGACAATAATAACCTCAGGCCGCATACACGTATATAGGATCTTGAGCATTCCCTTGGCATGCTCTGAGTCAGATGCCTAAGATGACTATTTAGGACAATAATAATCTTAGACCGCTTACCGTGTATGAGACCTAGATTGGTCTCTAGGCATGCTCCAAGTCGGATCTCTGAGGTGAACATTTAGCATATCCGCTTGTTTTGATTCCTGCTTGTTTGATTTCTACTTATTTATTTTGATTTGAATATTTGAATATTGAAAATTTCACATCGATTGTGATGACTGATATTGATCGCCCTAGAGTCCTACCACGGGACCAGAGTGCAGGATGCAAGTTCCCTTGCCAGAGAGTGAGTGGATGTAATTGTGCAACATTGATCGCCTTAGAGTCTCGATCGGAGAGATGGGACCAGAGTGTAAGAAATAAGTCTCCTCACCGGAGAGAGAGCAGATGGGCTTACTTAACCTTCCTTAACTTAACAAACAAACGATCCGAAGAGATCATCCCCTTAACTTAAAACATTAAACGATCTAGAGAGATTGCACGTTACTCTAACCATTAAATGATTCGGAGAGATCACGCATTAAACATAAACGATCAGAAGAGATCGAGCCTTAAAACAAGTTTGATTTAATAATCGGATTTGAATTCTTTATAAATAGAGTAAAATCGATAAATCCTGGATGAACATGAGATGATTTTGATGTATGATGTGATTCTAATATATAATATGATTTTAATATATGATGTGACAACTCTGAATGAGAAGCAAAAATTGATAGTGATGTAAATCCTGAATGAACATAGGACAATTAGAGATATGCGACGTAAATGGAGATATGTAATGTAATTGGAGATACGTGATGGAATTGGGAACATGTGGTTTAATTAGAGATACGTGATGTAATAACTCCGAATGAAATCAGAATGATTGTTATTTATAGATTACACTTAAGAAGAGTCTGGAACAATTTGTGATTGGCAAGAGAATCTAAAGGAACTAGATGATTCACCAAGACTAAAGCACCTGGAAAGCTCAATTAATGAAGACTGGAGATAGGAACTTGTTCTTAAGAAAAGCACACCTTTCATCTAAAAGGCGTACTTTGAGGGAAAATTGTTAACTAGGTTTTTAACCCATCATAATTCAATAGGAGTTAGAACATTTAGACTATGCTAGAATAACTCGAGATTCGACCAAAACAACCAAGCGAACAAGTCAATAGGACTCAAGGAAAACCTGCCAATAAAATATTAAGTAGATGGATCGCTAGCGATCCATAGGGAAGCATCATAAGTCACATAAACCTCTTGCATCATGATTCATTACCATTTCTAAGCACGCTTACCAAGTTTCATAGCATGCCAAATAATCTAGCCCAAGAAGTGAAAATTCATCTGATTCAAGTTGTTTGACCCAAAGAAGCTAACTTAAAATGGACCTATAGAACTCATACGGAGTTGGATTGACTTGAAATTTTACGAGAACAATTAGAATACATAAAAGAAGGTTCATACAAAAAGAGGATCATTTGGATGATGTTTGATGGATCGCTAGAGACCTAACTAGATAGATCGCTAACGATCCATGAAGAGCGAGCCCTACCACCTAAAACTTTTATGGTAGGTCCCACACACCCTAGAATGAGTACCCGTAAATTTTTGTCTGGTTTTGTTGAGTTTTGAGTGAGTTATAGATGATTCTTCTGGACCAGATGACCCATGAAGAGGGATGATCAAACTAACTCCAAACGATTTGATATTTGGACAAGGCACTTAAATAGAAGATATAAAGACAACCAAACTAAGATCACTTAAAAATATGCTAAATGTATGGATAGCTAGTTATCCATCCCATATGGATAGCTAGCGATCCATCAAGATAGGCCGGATCGCCTTTAAACTTTCCAAGCTCTTTCGTATCACTAAGTAAAGGATTCTGGTAGAAAAATATGCTAAGTTGATGGATAGCTAGCAATCCATCCTCTATGGATAGCTAGCGATCCATATAAATGACTCAGATTGATTTGAGATTTTCGATGACGACTTAGCATAACAACTGGACTCTTCTGCACTTGGACTTTTGGCCCAATACTCATTGAATTCCTCTATAAACCTACCTACAACCAGGAATGGATCTTTTTCGGGGAGAGAAGCAACATTACTCTATTAGAATTCCTTCACTCCTTCAATTTTCTTCTCCCTCACAACAGTCATCAAGGGGGTTACTGTGATTCTCCAGTCAACCCTTGTACTTGTGACTTATTCTAACTCATTGTAACTTGATCTAAGGACTAACTAGTTGATATCCAGAGAGATTCAACTAGTATAATCATAATAAAGATTGACTAAAGTGGACGTAATCTACTATAAACATTCTCTATCTCTTTTCTTCATTCTGCTTTTTATTTGTTGTTTATCTGAGATTTGTACTGCTGATTAGCTGCCCTAGTGCTTTCACACCCGATCCAGTGTTTTAATCCATTTTTTGGATTAATACTTTCCTAACCCATTTGGCTTCAGATTTTGTTTGTAAGTGAACGTTTTGATGATGGTTACTATGGTTGAAAGCCTTAAACATTGTTTTGGTTATGGTATGGAATTTAAATGAAGTAATTTAGTTCATGTTTTAGAGATTAGCCATAGTTAAATGATTTGAAATTGAGACATAAGTTTATAATGATGAAATAAAGATGATTTTTTAATTTCATAATTTTTTGAATTAATTTGGAACGATTATGACTTTTCTAAGTAGAGAAAAGGGTTAATATAATAAAATTAATTAGTAAAAACAATTATTTTGGCCTGAAATTTTAGAATAAGGTAAAATATGGTAAAATTTGATTTTTTTTTGGATTTTAGGTATTTTTCCCATCAATTTTTATTTTATATGAATTTATTAGTAAAGGAAAGAATTGATTAATTAAGGAAGGTTAACTAATTAATTAAGTACTCGGTAGCCAACTCCGAAAAGTAATATGTAAAGAAGGAAATTAACCAATAAAAACTTGACACCAAACGCGATTTGGTGGAAAGTTAATACTCAGTAAGCAAATGAATTAGTTTCCAATAAAGTTGCAAACTTGCTATTTTAAACTCACGAAAGCCTACATATTATCGATTCACAATAGCTTGTATAATTATAACATGCGAAGGGCCGGGGAAGACTATCTATACATGATGGCTATGGAAGGGTTGACACGCGTTGGCTATAGAGGAGACAACGCACTACGACTGTATGAAGTTTAATACGCGGTAGCTTGGGGAGATATAAACCAGTGAAGGCTCTTGAGAAGTTAACATACGATAGCTAAGGAAGGTAGACAAATGAATGATGGCTTAGGTAGAATCAGCCCACGATGGCTATGGGATAACCAAGAGATGATGACTAGGCTCAACGTTCGAAAGCTATGGGATAACTAACATGCGATAACTAAAGTTGATTCATGATGGCTTGAGAAGCAATATTTTTCTAAGTAACACCAAAAATATTTAGGGAACCTTGAAAGAAAGTTTCCAAGTGCTAATGAACTATTTCATAGGGATGAAATTAAAGAGGAATTTTAATAAGTTGAAATTTTGTTATCTTATTTTTAAAATAAAGGAAAGATTAGTAAATCTATATATGATAAGGTATCATTTAAATTGAAACTCATAGATGTTTTATCTAAAATTTTTTTAGGGTACACTAATAATAAATAAAAGAAAGCGGTTGAAGTATGACCTTGATGATATACTGGCTCATGGAGTTACTGGATGATAGGGTGCCTTGACTACTAATCTAAAGTTCAATGGTATATGGTAGAGTGCTTTGATAGGGTTCAGTCCTAAAATATTTATAAACTCTAAAGGATAGTTAAGGAAGGGTGCCAAAACATTAGGGTGATGTTATAATTAACATAAATAAATTGGCAACATGAATGATAGTGTTTTAAGGACTAAGAGGGGTTATTGATGGTTAGCATGGATGTTTACTAGAATGTATTCATGGTGCTTACATTCAACCTCTTTGGAGAGTTAGGGTGGCTCCCATTAGTGGAATGAGTGGCAATTTCATCAGATGACATTGTTTGAGAAAAGATAAATTAGTGATAGATAGGCATAGGGAGGTAATCACTAAATAAGTTAATGATAACATAATGATGAAATCCTAAAACAGGAGACTAGGTGATATTTGATTGGAGGTGAATTATTATATGGCATAGTTCATAATGGGTTGATAAGTATATGGATACATGATTAGAATTGACATATTACATGGTCCATAACTGGATGGTAAGTGTAGGGTATACTTCTTCATTGTATACGCACATGGTTGCTTTTGTGTAATGTTGTTTACATATATAATGTATCTTGATGATGATGAAGTGAAGGGAAAACTAGTTTTGTGTTAGCGGCGTGGTCTTACTATGGATGACTAGGTTTAAAATTTTACTCATACTAGGCTTTATGTTTGACTCATGTTTTTGTTATTTTCCATAAACACAAGGGTACTCATTCAAATAGGCTAAGTTATGGAATAGACATGTATCTATTAGAAGGATGAATAAAAATTTCAATGACAAAATAGGAGGGTTATCTAGAGAATAAAAATATTTTTTAATTCCATTGTGTAAAACTAAGAATTATGACTGGTTATGTGTTGTGCTGGCATCTTCATATGTAGAACAAAATACTACTCTTATTTTCTATTGTAAATACCCATGTTTAGAAACTAACTGGGTTAAAAATGATGTAATGAATTATGTAACTCAAACTAATGTAATAAAAAATTATTTAGCCGCTCTATTTACTTACGTTGTCCAAAATAATATTGAACTCATTTTATCGCTTAAAAATGATTCTGGTGATGACTACAACATTGTCGGTGTCCATTTGTGGATTTTGAAGAGGGGGACGATACAATGTGGTTGTTTGACGATGGATTTTCTATCGATTAGAAAACCGTCGAAAATATATCGTTATAAAAACTGCAAGCGCATGACATACAATCACATTAGTATGCGAGTACGATTCGATCCATAGGAAAAGAATTAAATTCTAATATTACTTAATCAAATTAGCCCAAGATTTTGAAATTGTTTTAAACCATGAAAATTGTAGAAAACAAACTAGAGAAAAAGTGGATAAATCTATGAGATTAAGGAACAATTTAAAGGCAAATCCACTTCTAATCATTCATATAAATCAACAAAATTCATCTATAATCTCTCATTTAAGTTTTAAGTGATTGATGTGTTTATTATAAGTAAGGTTTATTTGTGTAATTAATTGGCACAACTTAAACCATCAAACTCTATCACACCATTCAAATCCACATTTAAAGTCTCATGAAAATGGCATGAAATTAAAAATAAAATCTATTTTAAGCATGATCTATTTACTATAAACTAGTAACATAGACTATCAATTTGATTCTAGTTTGACTTTCATTATCAAAATCACTTAGGCAAATGATCAAATAGTTTATGTTTATATTGGATTAAACATAGTCTTTTTGAGATGTCAACATATACTATCAAATTCACTAAAAAAAAGAAATATAAACTATCATCATTCATAATGTCCATCAAGCATAAAAGAGAGATCATAAATGAAATCATTATATAATTCAGTATGTTTCATGAGAGCTACATTGCTCCAAAATTGAAGAGGTTTAGTTTCTCAAATTTGAATACCTGTTAACATAAAGTTATTTCAACATAAAAAACAAGGAAAATGTGAGCTAATTAAAAGAAAAGAGAGATAACTACTTGCATGAAATAAAATTAAACAAGAATTAAATCTCTGCTATTAACATGGAATAAGAGAAGCATAAACTAAATAAGATAATATAAAATAATGTGGCAATAAAAGAAAGTGTGATATAAAAATGCATGAAAGTAAAGGATAAGGCTAAGAAGCCATTAATTTTTTTTATTTTTCATTGATTTTGTGGCTATAATGTGCATAAAAACGAAGAGTTCATTACATGAAACATAGTGAGTATTTATATATGCTTAAAAACCTAATTACACTTTTAGAGGACTACCTAAAATTCCCTTGAGATTGTATAGCCCCCAAGTAATCATATGGGAATTAACTAATCTCTACCAACAGGCCTTTAAATCTCCGTTAACATATGCATTGCTTTTAATTATGGACCATTAGTTAGTAGGCATGCGGCCCCCTCCATGTTACATGAATTCTTTTATTTCCTTTCTTCATTTGCTTTCAACATATGTGCATGCATACATCTACGAATCTCCATCCAATTTGCACCCAATTTCTTGCAAATAAAAATAGAAATGTGCAAATAAATTTTCTCAAAATTAATTCCTACATGAAATTACCATTTTGCTTCCAATTGAGGATGAATGAATGATGTTTTGAAAACATTTTAGATTTCGGTTAAAACGTGTAAAATATCTCAATATGCTCACTTGTTTTAATAAAAGAATATTAAATACGACAATATAAATATACACTTTTATATGCACATCAAATACCCCTACACTTATCTTTTTATTCATCCTTGAATAAACTAAAATTAGAATAAATCCGTTTTCATAGGAAACGCAATTACATTGAGTGTATGCAACTAGCCGTTAAGCCTCTAGGTATCCCTAGTAGGACGAGTGCTGTCTCATAAGGGTTTTCAGTGGATACTACCTACAAAGTCCAAATACAATATGCAAATTCTAATGCGACTACATGATACAAGTTTTCAAAAATATTTACAAATAAAGAATTTATTTTTAAATTAACACGTGTAAATTGGATATAAGTTTTGGTTATTATAAACAAATTTTAGTCTTTTTACTCATCAAAACTACCAACAAAAATTAAGTTATCATCACAATTAGAATCTAGTTTGGCTAGTTGTTTCAGTTGATAACATAGTGCAACTATGAACAGAATCCTTTAGTTGATTATCAAAGTTTTGCAAAGTGGCATTTTTATTTCTTTTGAATAACAAGTAAAATCAAATAAATGAAGCTGGTGCTTGGGTTTTAATTGCTTGCTCTCTCTTTTTTGAAAAATGTTAACATTATTGTTTACACAACTAACTCAGATAAACTAAGGCCAGATATATCGATCATGCATTGCCTTTTGGGCTTACGTGAGAAGAATATAGAACGTGGCGAGTCACTTGCGTATGAACACATGACTCTAGGCATTCATTATTATTATTTTAATTTTATTTACATACACCTAACTTAGATAAACTAAGGCCAGATATACCGATCATGCACTGCCATTCGGACTTACGTGAGAAGAGTACAGAGCATGGCGAGTGTACACACTTACATGTGAACACATGACTCTAGGTTTTTCTTATTTTTATGATATATATTGAAAAGAGAGTTATGCAAAATCATCTTAGCACCACTTAACTTAGAAGGTCAAAAATGTTATCGCCTTTACTTTAAATAACCACTCTTTTAAATAAGGATTATAACTAGGATGTACTTTATAATTATCACATATGAACCTTTCTATATACTAGTTAAACCAAAGTTTCTTGTATCAAAATTTTATTTTTCTTTTTGTTCAGAAAAGTAAATTTAAAAAAAATTAATTGAATAAAAAAACATACTTATCCTTTTGTGTTTCTTCAAAAGTAAATCAATAGGATAAATAGAAAATTTTATTTGGGAATTTTTTTAGAAAGAAAATACAAAAAATAAAATATGAAAAATCAAAATAAACATGAAATTCCTCCCACACTTGATTTTGACCATGTCCGCACAGTCAAGCATGATATAACAAGTGTAACAGAGAAAAATATGTACATAATTACAAGGGAGGGTTAAAATTTCTTATTAAACGTAGTGTGGCTCATAAAGAATCATGAGTTCCTCCATTCGATCACTTGCTAACTCCAAGTAAGGTTTTAAATGATGACCATTGACTTTAAAAATCGATCAATCCCTAGGGTTTCCTATTTCTATGGCACCGTGTGGAAAAACAGTACATACGACGTATGGTCCTGTTCACCTTGATTTTAATGTCCTAGGGAATAAATAGAACTCTTTGATTTGGAGAAAATACTTTTCTTAGGATTGACTTGTTATGAAATTTTTTTGTTCTTCCTTTGTAAATTTTCTCATTTTCATACGCATTGTTTCTAATCTACTCTAATTCATTGAGTTGCAATTTTCTATTTTCGTCTGCTTTTTCAACAACAAAATTTATGTTCTTAATCACCCATAACACTTTATGTTCAAATTCTGTAGGTAAATGGCACGCTTTACCATATACTAACCTAAAAGGAGGCATCTCTAGATTAGTTTATACGCAGTTATATAAGCCCAAAGCCCATGTCAATTTTTATGGCCAATCTTTTTGATTTTTCTTAATAGTTTTCTCCAATATTTGCTTAATTGGCAATTTGAAACTTCAACTTAACCACAAGTTTGAGGATGAGAAGGAGTGGATAACTTGTGAGGTATAAAGTATTTCTTTATTCGAGTTTCAAATGATCGATTACAAAAATGGGTTCCATTATTGCTTATTATTGTGCGAGGTGTTCCAATCCTCGAAAAGATGTTTTCTTTTATGAATTTCACAATAACTTTATGGTCATTTGTTTTACAAGAAATGTCTTCAACCCATTTAGAGACGTAATCAACAGCAAGAATAATGTATAGATTTCCAAAAGAGTTAGGAAATGGTTTCATAAAGTCAGTACACTAAACGTTAAAGATTTCGATCGTAAGAATGAGATTCAAAGGCATCATGTTTCGTCGAGAGAATTTTTCTAACATTTGGAAATGATCACAAGTTTTACAAAACTCAAATGCGTCTTTGAAAGTGTAGGCTGGTAAAAACCACATTGGAGCACCTTTTCTGCTATTTTCTTAGGACCGAAGTGACCACCACACGCTTGGTCATGACAAAACGAAAGAACACTCTTAATTACGAAATCTGGACGCAACATCAAATGATTTGGTGGGAACAAAACTTAAACAAGTATGGATCATGCCAACAGAAGTACTTGATTTGGGAAATAAATTTGTATTTATCATGTTTTGACCAAAATGAAGTTGTTTCCTTAGTGACTAAATAGTTTACTATATCGGCATACCATGGATAGACAGAAACAGAAAGTTGTTGTTCATTATGAAAGTTCTCGTTGATCGGTAAAGAAAATGGTGCATTTGGAAGGCGCGATAGATGACCAACAACGATGTTATCTGATCCTTTTTTGTCTTTGATCATAAGGTTATATTCTTGGAGTAAAAGGATCCAACTGACCAAACGGGACTTAACATATCTTTTAGCAGAAAGGTACCTAAGAGCAGAGAGGTCAGTGTAAACCGTAATGTGTAAGCCCATCAAATATGGTCGGAACATTCAGAGCGTAAAAACTATCGCTAGAATCTCTTTTTCGGTTGTTGTGTAATTGAGTTGAGCATCATATAGAGTCATACTAGTGTAGTAAATGACATGAAGAATTTTATTGATGTGTTGTTCTGAGACATCACCAACTGTAAAGTCAGAAGCGCCACTATTATTTTGAAAGAAAGATCCTAATTTTGGGTGAACAAATGATGGGAGCGGAAATGAGTTCACTTTTGAGATGTTCGAAAGTAGAAACATGATCAACATTAAAGTCAAACGAAATGCCTTTTCCAAGAAGAATCATCAGAGGTCGACCAATTTTCCTAGTCTTTCACAAAGCGTCGATATCCTTGAAATGAACAAATTTCCTTGACAGATATGAAAATGGGTAGATTTGCAATTACGTCAGTTTTCACTTATCTACCTCATGCCTTTATTGAAGTGATATGCCCAAGGATAGTGCCATGTTTGACGATGAAATGACAATTTTTCCAATTTAACATTAAGTATTTGTCCTTAAATCAACTCAGAATCATCTCGAGATGGTATAAGCGCTCGAAAAAAGAATTTCCAATGATGGAGAAATCGTTTGTAAACACTTTTAGAAAGCGTCTGATCATGTCAGAATAGATGCTGATAATGCATCTTTGGAAAGTAGGAGTGTTGCAAAGGCCAAATGGCATACGTCGATTTGCAAAGGTTCAAAAGGGACACGTGAAATTCATTTTTTCTTGACCTTCTAGAGCAATTAGAATTTGGTTATAACCGAAATAACCATCAAGAAAGCAATAGATTTCATGGCAAGCTAATCTTTCAAGCATTTGGTCGATGAAAGGAAGAGGAAAGTGATCATTAAGTGTTGTAGCATTTAATTTTCGATAATTAATTCAAATACATCAATCCTTTTGAGTATGAGTTAGAATGAGTTCATTAGCATCGTTCTGATAATGGTAAGTCCATACTTTTTAGGCACGACATGAATTGGGCTAACCCACGAACTATCAGAGATGGGATATATGATTCCATCATCGAGGAGCTTAAGTATTTCGTCACGATCCGCGTCCTTCATTTTTGTGTCAAGCCTTCATTGCGCATCGCGAATAGGATTGGCTTCGTCAACTTACTGGATGCAATGTTGAACAAGAGCGGGACTAATTCCCTTTATATCAGTAATCGACCATCCAATAGAATTGAAAGATTGGAGGCTTCTTGATCAAGAGAATGATTTGAAGAGATTACGATAATAAATGTTTTGTTGTCACCTAAGTGTGCGTGCTTAAGATGATCATGAAGAGGTTTAAGTTCTGGCCTAGGGGCTTGCTCAGTCAAAGAATTTGGTTGAAATTCTGACTCAACAGTAAAAGGTTCAAACTGAAGCACGTTTTCGATCTCGTTAGGGCTCGTCTTGAAACAATTGTTCGTATTCGGTCTCACATTCGTTGTTAAGATCAACTGCTTCATTCTCAAAATTTCTTGAATGGGGCAAACTTTCAATGTTTGGTCAAGTGGTTCGTTCGATTTATTTTCGAGATTGAAGATGTTAAGATCCAATACAAAAATAAATTTTCATTGAATCATTTCGAGCATTGATTAATGCATTCGAAGTGAATAAGAAAGTCATCCTAAAATCAATGGAATTCGACTCATCACATTATTCACAGGTTGTGTCTCTAGAATGATGAAATCGACGGGGTATATGAACTGACCAATTTTGATGAGTATGTCCACGGTTTCTTCCAGGTTTTCTTTATTTAACGATTGAAAAATTGAGGAGTTACTTTTGTCGATTTTAGTTCATCCATGTCAAGTTGCTGGTAAACTGAATAAGGAATCAAATTGATACTCGCACCCAAGTCTAGTAAACACTTATTAATCGCCTTGTCTCCTATTGTGCACGAGTTCGTTGACATCCAGGGTCTTTGTATTTTGTAGGAATTGATTAAGCCAAGACTTTGCTAAGACCGAAAGCTGAGAAAACTTTCTTAGGTATATGAGTGTGTCATTTTTGAGTACGCAAATCCTCTAGAAACTTTGTAAGTTGGGACTTGTTTAACAATATCCAAGACTAGAACGTTTACTTTGACTTGTTTGAAAATTTACAACATCTTTTCCGTTTGATTGGAATGTTTCTTAGATAGAAGTCAATGTGGAAATGGAACTCGATACTTAGTAGGTCGGTCTACTTGAGTATAAGAAAATTTTGGTTTGGAATTTTATTCGATAACTGGCTAGATGTTTTGTTTAGAATCGCTTATTGTTTTCAAAGTGTCAGGCGGACTTCTCGGTGAATAGTTTTGATAGACAACTTGATTATCGATTTATTTATCAGAATGCAAAGTAGTGATAACATTAATTTGGTTTACATTGCTATATTGAATGATATGGGCTTGATTCAAATTCGTGTTTTGATTTCAAGGGTTCAGAAATCGGCTGACTTGGAAACGTGCCTTGCTCACGTTCACTCATAGAAGTGGCTAAATGAATCATTTGCATTTTAAATTTTGCAATTGATTTACTCAAATTCTGCATGTATGAGGTTAATAAATTTTGAAATTGCTATTTGATTGGAGGTTTTGAGTGGTCGCTTTTGCCAACATTTCAAGACTTTTCTCAAGTGAAGTCAATCGTTTATTGTTAAAAGTTTGTTGCGGTTGATTTTGAGATGGAGGCACAAAATTTTATTGAAAGTTGCTAGGATGAAAAGTGGATTCGAAGCATTTTTCGGAAATGCTTAAAAATTGAGGCGAAATAAATTCATGTTAGAGTTATTTTGGTTCCATGCAAAGTTATGATAATTTCTCCAACCGGGATCGTACGTTGGAGAAAATAGATCATTCTTAACCTTGTTTAAAAAATTAAGCTGTTCTAATGAAAGAGGATACTGACCGGCGATGTGATTCAGATCGTTGCTTTTATAACACAATGGTTTGGAAGCTTCGCTCATTTGATTGGTTGAAAAAACATTGTCGAATTTATTGATCATTGCATCAATTTTAACTTCCAAAGCCAACGATGATCCTATCAAGTGTGCGCTCGATCGTGAATAAATGGATTTTTCGTTAGAACATTCTCATCGGGATTATTTTTCACCCGAGTTCTCAAGGAATTGCCAAGCATCGTCGTGACGTTGGGCGAGAAAATTGCCTTGGCACATTGATTTAAGCATGGTCTGTGAACTATTTTCAAGTCCATCATATAAGATTTGGCAAAGAGTCCATTTTTCGAAATTATGGCGTGGACATTTTATAAACGCTTTTTAAATCTTTCAACGTATTTTCTGAAAGGTTCACCCTTGAATTGGTGAAAATTCACAATTTCGTTTTTGGATTTTGGTCCTTTTTTTTACAAAGGGTAGAATTTTTGTAAGAAAACTTTAACAAATTCATTCCAAGTTTTGCTTGAGTTCGACGGTAAGCTGTACAACCATTTTTTAGCATAACCGATAAGGGCGAATGGAATTAACAAAAGTTTAATTCCATCGTCACATAATTGTTGGAGTTGAATACTTGCACATACTTTTTCGAATTTTGTCAAGAAACTATGTGGGTCATCTTTTTTAAAGCTTGCAAATTTCGGGAGCATGGCAATGTGATTTAAATGAATTTCGAAGTGATTACTCGTTGGGGCGAGTAATGTGATACGAGAAGGAATAGAAACTCTATCAGGAAAGATTCTATCCATGAGAATTCAGGGGGCGTTTTCATTAGCCAACGTAAGAGGAATGTTCGTGCAAGTTGAACAATTTTTCGTATGCCATGAGCCAAGGTACTCATGCACAAGTGAAAAGATCAAGGAGAGGATGACATGAAAATGAAGGTTAAGAGAGTGAAACAAGGCAAACAAGGCAAAGCGAAGAATTCTTTTTAATGGAAAAATATTAAAGAGAATTTATTTTTCAAAAATAAGATTGTCAATGAAGTCATCAAGCCCATAACATTTAAAGAAAAAGTATCGACAAGTTCTTTAGATATAAAAGAGTAGGATGCACCCGTGTCAAAAAGAACTCGAATAGGAAGACCAGGAAACATAATAATGGCATCAAGGATAGAATGAGAAATACCTTGTCCACGAGAAGTGTTACTAAGAGCTTGCACAACATTTAGCTTTACCTCCTTCTTGCTTTGAAGTTTGGGACATGAAGATATAGTCTGACCTAAACTTTTGCAATAGCGACAAGTAAGGGGCTTCAGACACTTATTTTCATAATGGTCCTTAGAACCACAATTGTAGCATTCTCCACGACTAGAAGTAGGAGCCTTTGCTACCGAAGTTGCTTGATTTACTTTCTTATTGGAATTAGGGTTGAACTTAATAGGCCTCTTCTTCTTGTTGTTGTTGAAGTTCTGTTTGGCACCTACAACTTCAATATCACTTTCTTTATCGGCCTACTCATGTCGAAGAGTGATATCAACAAGTTGATCGAAAGAAACTTCAAATTTTAGAAGTAATGGCATCTTGAGGTTCTTATTCAATCCATAAATAAACCTCTGATTTTCTTCAATAAGATATTAATATACTCGACCCCATATTTAGAGAGAGACTTAAAAGATGCGACATAGTCTATCGCAGAAAATTCACCTTGAACAAGGTCAATAAAACATCGAGCTAAAGTTATTTTTTAGTTACCGGCACAAATTTCAGCTCGAACCTTTCCTGAAATTGCTCCTAAGTAAGGTCCGATTCAATAATTTCTGAAATCAAAAGCTCATACCAATCTAATTCTCTCTCTTGGAGCATACTAGAAGCCACTTGGACTTGATGTAGATCTACGAGATTCGTGCGAGAAAAGATGCGGTCGCATGTTCTAAGCCAAGCTTGGACTTCTATAACGCTTTCGGAACCCTTGAACGGCTTTCCACCCAAATTGGCGTAAACTCTGCACATGCATGCAAACCCGGATTTAGGGTGAGTAGGCTCTGGAATAGGTCTGGCAGCTTGAACATTCTTTACAAGATGTAACGACCCGTAAAATTTTGTTAATTTTTAATGGTTTTATTTAGCATATTTAATTTGATTTTTGAGAAATTTTAAGTAATAATATTTTGAAATAAAATTTTACATTTGGATTAGTATAGTTAAATGCGGCAAATGATAAATTTTCATCAAAAATTAAGATAGTATATTTTAGGGTGTGATTCTGTTCAATTTAAGTCAGTAATAATTGATGTTCATAAAATAATTTATTTTGGGAAATTCAAGGCACAACTGTTTTATTTGCCATCAATTTTTTTTCAAACGGTTCATTTTATCTTTATAACGTGTCCTTCCATATTTATTCTTGCTGTCCAATCAAGCAATTAATTGCTTTGATTGTTTCTAAAACAGTGTGTAGCTGTTACTTTTTCTACCGTTAAAATTTCAATTGCTTAATAATTTTTCCAATTCACAGATAGACTTCCCCATTCCTAGCCATTAATTGACTTTGAAATCATCGTCTTTGCCTTTCGTTATTCCCCGTTTTATAATAATAATTGAAATTTATAGCCGTTTCAGTATTTAACTTTTACACGTTTTATACTCATTTAATTTCAGCAGTCCATTGCCTTTAATTTTTAAACTGTTCCATTTTCTTCCCAGGCAACAGCTTACATTCCATTTCACTTATAAATCAGTTTCCACTTTTATGCACCTGCCCACCTTTTCTTCCATCTATCCGTTTAATAGTTATATATAAGTTATAATACGTTTCTCTGATTCATCTCCTTTCCTTTTTTCATTGACATATTAATTCTGGGAAGTGATTAATTTAAAAACTCATCTTCCCCTCATTTCTTTAAACTTTCAGCTAAATTTTAGCTTGTGACCGTTGCTGTAGATTTCATTAAAGAGGTACGTTACCTTATTAATCTCCGGAATTTAAGGGTGAAAATTTTATTTTTCTAACCTTTCCTTTCCTACGCTCCCTGTTTCCACTTCTTTCATTATGACCGTTCATTATATATTTACACTATAGTTGGAAAGTTATAAACGTATAAACTTAGATACGTTTTGTATTTATTAAAAATTTAAAAGCTCACCTTAAATTGGGTAAAGCGTTTTTCCTCTGCCTTTATAACTTTGGGTTTATACCTACTGTAGCTTCCTCTTCCTCCCTGAAGCCAGTTTTCTTTCTTTCCCAAGTTGTTACAGCGCCTCTTCAAGGCCATAATAGCCGATACCCCCATCGCCATCACTTATCAGACACTCGTCACCACTAGCTTGCATACGTTCGCATATATTAGGTATAGTACTTCTATCTGTTAGCATATATATGTATATATATATATCGGTGAATTTGTTACATGGGTTATATTATCTTGGGTTTCCCTATTTCCAGTTTAATAATATATTATACAAATTTTGTAGCGTCCATTATATGGTTTATATATATATATGTGTCAAAGTTATTCTTTTATATATATAAATGTATTTGTGTATATACGGATATATGCTGTTATATTAGTTTATAAAATAAAATTTTCCTTTTTCAGCTGCTGTATGTAAAGATGCTTTTTGATCTAATTTGTTTAAGCTTAGTATTTTGTTTTTTTATATAATATTTTAAACATGAATTTGATTTAAGTGAAGCTTTTCGTATCATGTTATTAAATGAAATAATATAAGGTGATTTAAAAATATATATACTTTTTTTGAATCTTTTTGGGGTTTTGTTATATATTAAACTTTCTTAATGCAATGTACTGGAAACAACAAAATAGGTGAGTGAGAAAAAGAACGAAAACCATATATATATCTAAGCGTTCGAGTTTATACATTTGGTCGGTAAGTATATGGTATTTATAACGGTTTTGAAAGTAAATTTTAAGCATGTCTAAGTGGTTTATGTCGTACTGGTTATATTATTATTTAAATATAAGTATCACATGCGCAGGTTTTAAGTGTATGTAGTATATTTATAATATAAAGTTTATTAAGTTATAAAAGTTTATACAGTTTATATTTTATAAGATAAAGTTTAAAAGTTATGTATGCGGCAGTTGATATGTTGCAATGAACATACATTATATATAAGTTTTTATTTTAATAAGTATTATTTCAACATATATATTGCATATATGTTTGATTTTTCTTTTGTATATGTGTTTGGTTTAAAAACAATGATTTGAAATGTATGTATATTAAATTAAGAATATGTTTTATATATGTAAAAAGTTATATATAATTATATATATAATTGTAAGTTCACTTATATCATTCATCTTCATTGATCTAGTTCTAATTTGAATTCGATTTTTTCTCTTCCATTTATCAGCTTTGTTCGTCGTGCCTGTTTTCTTCGTCGAATCGTGTCTATCTAGCGTTGCTTTGGAATTCGTAACCAAACTTCATTGTCTATTCTCTTTAGCCTCGAAAGATGAGCAATCACTCATGATTAACGTCCATATATTTATTTATTAAATTTGATTTCAATTGAAACAACAATTGAAGTATGCTACTGTAGTTATTTAAATTGTTATATTTATGCTATTATCTATAACTGTTCACTTGTGGGATATGACACCATATCCTATTGTTTATATTATGCTGTTATTGATGATATATGCATGTTGTTATATTATTATCATATCTGTTATCCCTCTACAAGTGCCCTGTTAGTATAGTATTCACTATGGGTTGAAATGATACATACCCGAACGGACTTTAGGATAGGAGAAAATCGTTATGGGTTGAAATGATAAACCCAAGCAATTTTCATTTAATTGAATTTGGGATTACGGGTTGAAATGATATCCACCCATATATATTTAGTGGACGGATTGAAATGATAAATATCCATAGCACTTGACCATATGATAGAAAATATATACAAACACCGTTTGTCTATATATAAATATTTTGAAATAATTTCTATGATTTTGGAAAGAAATATATGGTTAAATAAATATTGATTCTTAAGATGGAAATTTTATATATAGATTTAGTAGTAATATTTGATTTAAATTAGAATTGATTTAATACACATAATATGGTTAAGTATTTATGTAAATCTATATTTCAAAAAGATTTTCTTGTAATAAATTGAATAATTAAGATTGGGAGATAAATTTGGATTTATTAAAAATGGTATTTAAATAAGGATTTATTTAATTAAATCGATTTGAAATTATTTAATGGGAAATCTAAAGGTATGATTTTTGTAACTGGATTTTTGATTTAAGTGATTTAATGAATATTCCACGTTTAAATAAATTAAAATAAAATATTGAGTAAAATGTAATTTAAGATTACTAAATGATATTGAATGAAATGAGGGAGCATTTCAAGACTACATAATAATGAGGTTAATCGAGATCTTTATGAAACTGTTAAATTGAATATTTAAATACTAAAACTTTGAACTATACTGGAATTTAAATGGGTTATTTTGATATTCAGATCTATACTTGAAATCAATATAGTTGAATTGTTATTTAGAAACTAAATTGAATAAAAAATGAAAATTTAGGTTGAACTAAAATTTGAAATTATTATTTAGGAAACTAAATTGAATAAAATTTAGTTTGAAACTTTGAATACTTAAAGTTTGAAATATATTGAAATATAAAGGGGTATTTTGTGATTACAAATCTGAATTTTGTGATCTATAAAATTGAAGTGGCTGTTTAGGAATTGAGTTGAATTTTAAATTGATAAATTGAGATTTGACTAGATTTGAATTTTTGATTGGAGTGGATTTGAATCATAACTGTGAAAGTGATCAAATTTGAAAAAAAAATTTATTTGAAGTGAAATGATATTTTGTTTTTGAATAATAAATAAAATTGAGATGAACACAATGAAACAGTGTATATTTCTACCTTATAGATAGTTTCAGGGATCCTTAGAGGATGGTTATCCCAAACATCCTCTAAGTTAATTTTATTTCAGTTGATATTTCACTTGAGTTGGATTTATTGATATAAGAATGTTAATCCCGAATCGAGTGTTTTTGTGTTTTGCTTTATGCTCAGGTCAGACTGAGTGATACAACATTGAGACTCACCTTTGGAGTTTGGAGCTTCGCTTGGAGATCCAACTATCGCTTAGCTTTCAGCACTTCCAGTTGATTCGTTAAGAGAAGTCATCTGTTGCATTGGAGACTTCACTGTGTCTGGGATATTCTGATGTATTTTATTTCTAACTTTGTTATATAGTAGCTCCATGAACTACTATTCATTTATTCTGCTGCGTATTATTGTACTACTCTGTATCTGTGATTCTGTGATTGATTTATTTACTGTAGATGTTAAGTTTTGCCAAATTTCAATTAACAATTCGGTATTTTGAATTATTCAAGTCGGACATGTATAGTATTATTGTCGATTTGAATGGTTGAAAATATCAGGTCGTTACAGTTGGTATCAGAGCGAGGCTCTAAGCCAAATTAGCATAAATGGTAAATTTATTTACAGAACCACTTTCGTTCGAGTTGAATCTCTTCCTTTTTGACTCAATTTCCTTTGAATTTTGGAATGTCCATCGGTTCCGAAATTCATTCTCGTCTCTTCTATTTATATTCGTTTGATTCTGGAATATTCCATAACTCCACTGAATATTTTGTAAAGGGGGTGAAAACTCCTTTACAATCGGCATTGATTCACCAAAGATTTATATATCATCGATTTAGATGCTGCTATCTTTGGTTATGCTGAATTCTATATCTGGCGATCGAATCTCGATTTGTTTTGGAATTCCGCATCGATTATATTCCTGAAGTCACGGTTGACCTGATTAAGGTCGCCACGATTTATAGAAGTATATCCATCTTCTATTTTGTAATTTAATTATCTCATCTTTGATCGAGTCTATCTTCGAATCAAGATTCTATTGATTGGAGTTCCTCTAAATTAAATCTCTATCGTTGCTTTAAAATCCATTCTTGAATCATCCTTTGAAAATCGGCCTTTGTTTGTATTTTAAAATTGTTTTATATACCGAAATTTTTATTTGGGTAACTATGATTTTATTCTATATATAAAAGAGAAAATGTTTTCGATAAGGATTATATACCTTTAAAAAAACGAGAATTTGAACTTTCGAAAAGATTTGAAATTTTGAAAAATATTATTAGAAAATTGATTTATATAAAAATGATTTATAATTGAAAGGCTTTGAATTTGAAATTCGAGAGATTGGACTCCGGTATTTTTGAAAATTGGTTTAAGATTTTGAAATATATAATAATAAGATCTGAAAGTATTTTCTGAATAAGAAATGTTTCAAATGACTTCAAATGAGTTCCAAGGATTTTGAAAAAAAAATTCAAAGAAGTTTTCAAGAAAATTGAAGTCCAGAACTCACTTATGTCGCTAGAAAATAATTTCGGTGATGAGTGCACGCATCATCGACATTGATTTTCGAGTGTCAGAGTGGGGAGAGGCTACTTTAATAGCTTTGCTATGCGAGTGACTTTGTGAAACCAATTTTGATTTCAAATTCCGAAGTATGATTTGATATTCGAAAGATATAGGTATCTATATATTTGAAATAATTTAAAGTAAGCCGTGTTCAATCCTCGAGTTT
Source organism: Allium cepa (assembly GCA_030765085.1). NCBI lineage: Eukaryota > Viridiplantae > Streptophyta > Magnoliopsida > Asparagales > Amaryllidaceae > Allium > Allium cepa. The sequence goes on along the minus strand of CM060941.1, from coordinate 174,269,710 downwards.
TCGATTTGATTTAGTATAACTCTATTAAAAAAAAACGATTTACTGATTTGTTGCTGAATTCCAACTCTTGGATTTGAAATTTGATTTCACCGACTATTTTGTAGGTTCGGGCACTTCCAAATCAAGGTTTAAAATTTTAAAACTAAGAAATTTCGAAGAGTATAAAATATTTGATAAAGAATATAAGTTTAGTTTTGTATGTTTAAAGTATGAAGAGTATGACTTAAGTAAATTTGAAACTTTTGTTAAATAAATAATTTGAAAAAGGAAAATTGGATTTTTCATATAGAAATAAATAGTTTAAAGGTTTTAAATGGATAATTATAAATTTAGAAACCATTTTGAGTATAATTGATTTTGAGAAGAATATTTGGTTTTGAAATTAGATTGGAATTAAAACCAGTACTTATATGGTGATTTTGGAAATGAATCTGTTTGACCTAAATTTTGTTGATTTGGAAATTTGGATTATTTTCTAAACCTATTGTTTAAGTAACTTTGAAACTGAATATATTTAATTTGGAAGAAAATATGGTGAAATCGTATATGATCTTGAAACTGAAATGTTATTGAAACGAGAAAAATTTGAGAACCTTGATTTACTAAATACTTGATTTGGGAGTGGTCGAACTTATAAAAAATGGATTCGTATAATATGAAGTTGATTTGAAATCTATTGATTTGAAAGGCACTCAATTTGGAAAGAGAATTTTATATAATCGAAGTCTACATAAGTATGATTTGATATACTATTGATTTGGAAAGTATTCGATTCGGAAAAGGAATCCTATATATAATGGACTTTATATAAGTATGATTTTTGAAAGTATTTGGAAAGGTACTATATGATATATATTTCGAAGTAAAGATATGGAAAGCGCCTTCTGCTTGATATCCGCTTTGTGGCCACATTGTGGATTTATTCTATCAACATTATTCTCTCTGATTTTTGGTTTTCCGGATTTGATACTCGAGTGTTCCCACCATGGCGTAACCCATGGTTTTTTTTCTCTCGCGACTGCATAGCGCAATTGCCTGGCTGAGTCTGGCCTAGGGGTACAGATTGTTTCCTAGGGGATCCAGGCGTAATCATTGTGTATCCTGCAATCTGTGTAGGTCGCATTAGTAGGGAAACTGCCTGGCTGAGACGGCCTAGGGGTACAGATTGTTTCTTGGGGGACCCAAGCGTAACCATTGTGTATCCTGTACCCTACTAGTCATCATGGCGTAACTCGCAGGGCTGAGAAAGCTTACGGATACAGATTGTTTCCTGGCGGATCCTGGCGTAACCATTGTGTATCTACGAACCATGGTTGGACAAAGGTATTGGTTTGATTGTTTTGTTTGGATTGTACTTTCCATATCTATTTTTTAAGGTTTTTCAAATATTTTCATTGGGTGTTGAAACATGTCTACTAAGTACTTGAAGAATTCTAGCTTTGCACCTGATCAACGCATGGCCAGAGTCTGCAAGAACGAGGATAAACTTGTTGAAACATCGAGTTATAAAAGTATTTTTGAAAGGAAAAATTCGTTTCGATATAAAAGTATTTTATTGTAAAGGTATTTCCAACAAAGAAATTTTGTATTAATATTTGAGATTAAAATTTTATGGTTTGATTTAATTATTCGAGCCCGATACTATCCCTTTGAACCTACCTTATCTGCTCAGCTTTATTTATTCACCTCTATTCCGTTTTTCCGAATCTACCCTCCTTTCCTTTTTGAATATAATCTTTAAAATATTGTTTATTTATATACTGCATGGTTTAATAGTAAATCATTAGTGTCATTAATATTGCAGAAGTTATTAATTTAATATAACATATTTAAGAAATGAGTATTAATTTATCTATAATGTTGAAAGTGTCTTAAGATAAATTAGTAAATTTATAAACTATGGACTTAATGTTGTCAAATAACTTCCTTGAAAATATAACCAAGGATGTGAATAACTGTTTCCAAATAGTTTTCATATATATTTAAAAATGTATTATTTAAAACTTATAAATGGTATTTATAAAGGAAGCAAGAAATTTTACAAATGGTTTTGAAAAGTTTTAAAGTATTAAAGATAATTAAACTGCAAATGAAGTTTTCAAATGAATATTTCTAAAAAAAATTATATGGTGTTAAATTAATTGTTTATCCTTGTCTTTCAATCTATTTATCTTTCTGGTTGTTTCTATTCTCCTACCTTCTTCCTTTTCGGGGACGAAAAGTTTTGAGTGGGGGAGAGTGTAACGACCCGTAAAATTTTGTTAATTTTTGATGGTTTTATTTAGCATATTTAATTTGATTTTTGAGATATTTTAAATAATAACATTTTGAGATAAAATTTTACATTTGGATTACGTATATTTAAATGTGGCAAATGATAAATTTTCATCAAAATTTAAGAAAGTATATTTTAGGGTGTGATTCTGTTCAATTTAAGTCAGTAATAATTGATGCTCATAAAATAATTTATTTTTGGAAATTCAAGGCACAGCTGTTTTATTCTTTTATTTATTTTCATATGGTTCATTTTGCCTTTATAACGTGTCCTTCCATATTTATTCTTGCTGTCTAATCAAGCTATTAATTGCTTTGATTGTTTCTAAAACAGTGTATAGCTGTTACTTTTTCTACCGTTAAAATTTCAATTGCTTAATAATTTTTCCAATTCACAGATAGACTTCCCCATTCCTAGCCATTAATAAACTTTGAAATCATCATCCTTGCCTTTCGTTATTCCCCGTTTTATAATAATAATTGAAATTTATAGCCGTTTCAGTATATAACTTTTACACGTTTTATACTCATTTAATTTCAGCGGTCCATTGCCTTTAATTTTTAAACTGTTCCATTTTCTTCCTAGGCAGCAGCTCACATTCCATTTCGCTTATAAATCAGTTTCCACTTTTACTCACCTACTCACCTTTTCTTCCATCTATCCGTTTAATAGTTATATATAAGTTATAATACGTTTCCCTGATTCATCTCCTTTCCTTTTTTCATTGACAAATTAATTCTGGGAAGTGATTAATTTAACAACCCATCTTCCCAACTTTCAGCTAAATTTTAGCTTGTGACTGTTGATGTACATTTCATTAAAGAGGTATGTTACCTTATTAATCTTTGGAATTTAAGGGTGGAAATTTTATTTTTCTAACCTTTCCTTTTTTACGCTCCCTTTTTCCACTTCTTTCATTATGACCGTTCATTATATATATACACTACAGCTGGAAAGTTATAAACGTATAAACTTAGATACGTTTTGTATTTACTAAAAATTTAAAGCTCACCTTAAATTGTGCAAAGCGTTTTTCCTCTGCCTTTATAACTTTAGGTTTATACCTACTGTTGCTTCCTCTTCCTCCCTGAAGCCTATTTTCTTTCTTTCCTAAGTTGTTACAGCGCATCTTCAAGGCCATAACAGCCGATAACCCGATCGCCATCACCCATCAGACACTCGTCACCACTAGCTTGCATACGTTCGCATATATTAGGTATAGTACTTCTGTTTGTTAGCACATATATATATATATATATATCAGTGAATTTGTTACATGGGTTATATTATCTTGGGTTTCCCTGTTTCCAGTTTAATAATATATTATACAAATTTTGCAGCATCCATTATATGGTTTATATATATATATATATATATATATATATATATATATATGTGTCAAAGTTATTCTTTTATATATAAATGTATTTGTGTATATATGGATATTTGCTGTTATATTAGTTTATAAAATAAAAATTTTCTTTTTCGGCTGCTGTATGTAAAGATGCTTTTTGATCTAATTCGTTTAAGCTTAGTATTTTGTTTTTTATATAATATTTTAAACATGCGAAGCTTTTTGTATCATGTTATTAAATGAAATAATATAGGTGATTTAAAAATATATATAAATTTTTTTGAATGTTTTTGGGGTTTTGTTGGTTTTGTTATATATTACTCTTTCTTAATGCAATGTACTGGAAACAACAAAATAGGTGAGTGAGAAAAAGAACGAAAACCATATATATATATATATATCTAAGCATTCGAGTTTATACATTTGGTCGGTAAGTATATGCTATTTATAACGGTTTTGAAAGTAAATTTTAAGCATGTCTAAGTGGTTTATGTCGTACTGGTTATATTATTATTTAAATATAAGTATCACATGCACAGGTTTTAAGTGTACATAGTATATTTATAATATAAAGTTTATTAAGTTATAAAAGTTTATACAGTTTATATTTTATAAGATAAAGTTTAAAAGTTATATACGCGGCAGTTGATATGTTGCAATGAACATACATTATATATAAGTTTTTATTTTAATAAGTACTATTTCAACATATATATTGCATATATGTTTAATTTTTTTGTATATGTGTTTGGTTTAAAAACAATGATTTGAAATGTATGTATATTAAATTAAGAATATGTTTTATATATGTAAATAGTTATATATAATTATATATATAATTTTAAGTTCACTTATATCATTCATCTTCATCGATCTAGTTCTAATTTGAATTCAATTTTTTTCTCTTCCATTTATCAGCTTTGTTCGTGACGCAGCGGATAATTCGAAATAAACTTCAATCGATGAAATGTAGCAATCGGTGAGTTGAAGATACCAAAATGCCCAAGTTCGTTGATCCAAAGATACCGAACTCTAGCTATCTCAAACACGTTGATAGCGCACTATACCGTGTTCAAAGATCTACGATTCTTCGCACGTTGATCTAGCGCACTAGATTCCGTGAATCGGCTTCAACAAACGTGGATTCGAGCGCACTCGAATGACGTAAGTGGAGATAGGAGATTACACTCAACTACCAATTGGTATGAAAGCACAAAGCTAACAAAAGAGAAATTTTATTCAAAATCAACAACCCAAAAATTACAACACACGCGTATTTATAGGAGTTACAATCCAGTCCTTAAGTCGTATATGACCTATGACCTCCTTAGGTCGTTGCCGACCTATCAACAGTACACACGACTCATCATTTAAGTCGCACACGACTTAGTACATTACACACTTACAAGCAACATATCTCACGACCTATACTAAGTCGTTGCCGACTTATCAGATCACAGTTACATCACCTGTTCACAATTACAGACGACTCATCATAAGACGACTTAAGAAATAACGACCTAAAGACAGTACATGTTCAACGACTTAAGACAATACGACTCATATTTCTGCTACAGACGACTTACGACCTAAGTAAGGTCGTTAACGACCTAAGACAATAGCATAGCTTGCTTCTGGAAAAGTTAGATCGAGAAAGAGTTAGGTCGCCAAGTTTTTAGGTCGTGACTCGCTAGCTCGTCTCCCTTCACCACGTTAGGTCGTATACGACCTAATACGCCTTCATTAACTCGCAGCTTCTCCTCCTTAGGTCGGGGCCGACCTAAAATATGTTCTGGTTCCTTTAACCCGTTGTCTCTTATCTCGTTAAGTCGTAAACGACCTAGAGTGTCCCAGTTAGGTCGTGGCCGATTCACAATACCTTCAATAGGTCGTCGCTCCTCTTCACGTGTTCCGTTAGGTCGTAGGTTACTGCTGTTAGGTCGTGAACGACCTAAATTTTCTCTCTTAGGTCGTGCACGACCTAGGACTTGTGAATTTCTCGAATTTTCAGATTGCTCTGCATCATCCTCCCATGGTTGAGAAAAATTCGACCTCGAATTTGTACATTCTTCTTCATCTGATTGTTTATCCCCGTAATAAGGAACAAGATGTTTAACATTGAACACGTCAGACGTGTAAACCTCTTCTGGCAGCTTCAACTTATAAGCATTTTCATTAATTTTCTTCACAATTTCAATTGGACCAATTTTTCGCGCCTTCAACTTGTTGTAAGCACCCGCCGGAAAACGATCCTTTGTCAATACAGCATAAACCAAATCACCTTCCTTAAATTCAACATTTCGACGTTTCAAATCTGCAAACTTCTTATATTTCTCATTCGATTTCTCCAATCGTTCCTGAACGGTTCTATGACATTCAGTCAGCTCATCAACAAAATCAGTAGCTCGTTTAACTGTTCTCTTTGACTGTGGTACAGCTGCTAAATCCAATGGCCCCCTGGGTAAATTTGAATAAATAATCTGAAACGGACTGAATCCTGTGCTTCGATTTACTGCATGATTATGAGCAAATTCTGCCTGGCATAGTTTCATGTCCCAACTTCTCAAATTATCCTGTACAAGACATCGCAACAAATTTCCCAATGACCTGTTAACAACTTCTGTCTGCCCATCGGTTTGTGGATGATAAGCACTGCTAAACTTCAGTTTCGTTCCCACCACCTTCCACAAACTCAACCAAAAGTGACTCAGAAAACGAGTATCTCGGTCAGAAACAATAGATTCTGGTAAACCATGAAGTCGATAAATCTCCTTGAAAAATAGCTGTGCGACTCGAACTGCATCTGCTGTCTTCTTGCAAGCAACAAAATGTGCCATCTTTGAAAACCTGTCCACCACAACAAATATCGAATCATTTCCCCTTTGAGTTCTCGGCAAACCCAAAACGAAATCCATGCTGATATCAACCCATGGCTTAGATGGTACTGGTAACGGCATATACAACCCTGCATTCGTTGCTGTCCCTTTTGAAACTTGGCAAATATGACATCGCTCCACGAATCTTTCAACCTCTTTCCTCATCGACGGCCAAAAGTAAGACTGCGAAATCAACTGTAAAGTACGATCACGGCCAACATGTCCTTCCTCGTGCAATTCCTTCACAATCTTCATCCTCAAACTACAGTCCGGAATACATAAACGATTTCCTTTAAACAGAAAACCATCAACTAACATGAATTCATCGGTACTCCCATCCTTCACTTTTTCAACATATTTCACAAAGTAAGGATCTTCTTCAATCATCTCTGGCAACATTTCAAACCCCGTCACTTCCACCTTCATTGTCGTCAGTAAATGACTCCTCCTACTTAAAGCATCAGCTACTCGATTCGTCACCCCAGATTTGTGCTTAACGACAAAAGTAAACTGCTGTAAATATGCAATCCACGATGCATGTCTTGCTGAAATTTTATCCTGTCCCTGTAAATGCTTCAATGCTTCATGATCAGTGTAAAGAACAAATTCCTTCTGAAATAAGTAATGTCTCCAATGCTTAACAGCCTGAACAACAGCATGAAATTCAACGTCATATGTACTGTATCTCATCTTTGCCCCTGACAACTTTTCGCTGAAATAAGCAACTGGCTTCCCATTCTGGCTCAGAACTCCTCCAATACCAACCTTCGAAGCATCAGTATGCAATTCAAACAATAACTGAAAATTAGGTAGAACAAGAATTGGTGCAGACGTCAACAATTCCTTGATCCTTTCAAAGGCAACCCCCGCTTCCTCTGACCACACAAACTGTTTACCCTTCATGCAATCAGTCACTGGAGCCATCACGCTACTGAAGTGTGGTATGAACCTTCGGTAGAATGACGCTAGCCCATGAAAACTTCTCACTTCTGTAATTGTCTTTGGCTGTGGCCAATTCTTGACTGCTTCAACTTTGCTCTGGTCAACTTGAATACCTTTCCCTGAAACAACATAACCCAGGAATAAAACAGTAGGTGTCATAAACACACATTTCTTTGTAGCAGCATAAAATTGTTCTTCACGAAGAATAAGCAACACTTCTCTCAAATGTAGAACATGTTCCTCCGTACTCCTGCTATAAATCAAAATATCATCGAAATAAACCACGACGAACTTCCCAATGAATGGTCGAAAGATTTGATTCATCACCCGCATGAATGTACTTGGTGCATTTGACAAACCAAACGGCATAACCAACCATTCGTACAACCCCTCTCTTGTTTTGAAAGCTGTCTTCCATTCATCTCCAGGTCTGATTCGAATCTGATGATAACCACTCTTCAAATCAATTTTCGAGAATATAGTTGCCCCACTCAACTGATCCAACAAATCATCCAACCTCGGCATAGGAAATCTGTAACGAACAGTGATCTTATTCAAAGCTCTACTATCAGTGCACATTCTCCAAGTTCCGTCCTTCTTTGGTACTAACAATGCAGGTACAGCACACGGACTCAAACTTTCCTGAATACGACCCTGTTCAAGTAATTCTTCCACCTGCCTTCGTAACTCCTCATGTTCCTTCGGACTCATTCTGTAATGTGGTCGGTGTGGTAACACTGCTCCGGGAACAAGATCAATCTGATGTTGAATGTCTCTAAGTGGTGGTAACTCCTTTGGCAACTCCTCTGGAAAGACATCTTCAAACTCTTCCAAAACAGGCTTCACTTCTTCAGGAATCTCAACTTCTTCGCTACTCTCTCTCCCAATCAACAAAAACACTTCCGGTTCTTCCTCCACTTCTTTAACAAACTCCTTCAAAGTCAACAGAGTTTTTAATTCTTCAATCTCTTCTAGCTTGCTCTCCTTCTGCTGTTGCTTCTTAGGAACCAAAGTGATTTTAGTACCCTCGAACATGAAACTGTAACTGTTGGCACGACCGTCATGCTGAACTGCTCTATCAAACTGCCATGGTCTGCCCAACAATAAGTGACAAACATCCATATCTACGACATCACACAAAATCTCATCCTTGTACTTCTTCCCAATCGAAAAATTCACACAAGCTCTTCGACATACTTTCACTTCACCTCCCTTCCTTAACCATGCTAGCTTGTACGGTTTCGGATGTTTCTCGGTCTTCAAGTTCAACTTTCTAACTGCCTCTGAAGAAATAATATTATCACAACTTCCCGCATCAATAACGAACTTGCAGACTTTCCCCAGAATAGTGCATGTCGACTGGAAAATATTGCTTCTCAACCAACTACATTCCTCTTCTTGTTTTGGTGTCAAACAGCTTCTCCTCAACATAAGATTACAACCTTCATCACCCGACACTTCTTCTTCCTCCTCAACATAAGGTACATTTGAATACTCTGCCTCCCCACCATCATCTGCCTCAACCTCTGCAACCATGGTTCTCTTCTTTGGCTTCGGACACTCATTGCTTTTATGCCCCAACTCCTGACAATTATAACATTTGAAAACAGTACTAGCCTTCGCCTTCTCAACCTCCTTCACCACTGGCTTCGTAATAGATTTAGGAACATTAGAACTACCACTGGCCCCCTTCACCGGATTATTAGAATTAGTAAACACACCTCCTCCACGCCTTCCTTGTTTCTCCCAAGCCAACGCTCTTTGATGTGCTTCTGCAACGGATCTAGGATCGAACATATTAACCATATCCTGGATCTGCATTCTCAGTCCCCCAATGAATCTAGCAGTCAGCTGTTCTTCTGTCTCCATGATATCATTCCTGGCAATGAGTTGGTAGAATTCATCAGCATAATCACTAACAGACTTTGTCCCCTGCCTCAGATTCTGCAACCTTTGGTACATAAGTGACTGGTAGTTGTAAGGTAAGAAAGTAGATCTCATCAACTTTTTCATCTTCTCCCAAGATTCTATCTTTGACTTCCCCATTCGTTCTCGAGTAAGTTTAGTTTGCTGCCACCATGCCAATGCTCTTCCCCTCAGCCTTGTAGCAACTAACTTCACCCTTCTATTCTCTGGCACCTCCTTGAAATCAAAGATCTCCTCCACATTAGACAACCAATCAAGAAACTCCTCAGCAACCATCCCGCCTTTAAACTCCGGAATCTCCATCTTCATACCCGATTCCCATCGTCTATCATCTTCAACATCTCGATAAGAATTTCGAATTTGGTCTCGATCTCTATAAGGAATACTTGCTCTATCACCCTCTTCAACAAAATCAAAGGTACGCCTACATCGATCTCGACTAACATCATCCCTTCTCTCATGCATGCTTCTTTGACTATGTCTCTCTTCTTCTCTATATGCTTCATGGTCAAATTCTCGATGACTTCTTCTTTCTTCATGTGCATAGTCATGATGATCTCTTCGTGATGAAATTGATGTTTCTCTTCTATCTCTACAAGAATGTGGTGATACCCTCCTCGCTTCCGTAACCAATGGCGAAACTCGGATTCCTCCATGGTTCGAGTTTGGTGATCTCCTCCTTTGATTCAAATCAGTCATCAATCTCTCCAATTTACCAATGCCTTCATCAAACTTTTCATTAATACGTTGTTCCATAAGCTCGGCTTCTTCTCTACGATACAAAGCTTCAACGTTTTGATGTCGGTTAGCTCTCCTTGGTGGCATGGTTGTAAACTTCACAAGACTTCAAAAATTCAACACAAGACTTCACAAGGCTCGGCCTTAAACTTCAAAACCCCTTCAAAATTTGGCGCGCAAAACTCCAATTCAAAATCCAAACAAAGTCCAACTCCTCGATCCAAAATGAAATGGATCAAACTCTCCAAACTTGATGCAACTTCAATATGAACACGATGAACTACTTCAAACTTCAAAAACTCCAAAAACTTGGCTCCAAGAATCAAACTTAGCTATGATTGGCTAAGTATGGCTCCGATACCAAAACTGACGCAGCGGATAATTCGAAATAAACTTCAATCGATGAAATGTAGCAATCGGTGAGTTGAAGATACCAAAATGCCCAAGTTCGTTGATCCAAAGATACCGAACTCTAGCTATCTCAAACACGTTGATAGCGCACTATACCGTGTTCAAAGATCTACGATTCTTCGCACGTTGATCTAGCGCACTAGATTCCGTGAATCGGCTTCAACAAACGTGGATTCGAGCGCACTCGAATGACGTAAGTGGAGATAGGAGATTACACTCAACTACCAATTGGTATGAAAGCACAAAGCTAACAAAAGAGAAATTTTATTCAAAATCAACAACCCAAAAATTACAACACACGCGTATTTATAGGAGTTACAATCCAGTCCTTAAGTCGTATATGACCTATGACCTCCTTAGGTCGTTGCCGACCTATCAACAGTACACACGACTCATCATTTAAGTCGCACACGACTTAGTACATTACACACTTACAAGCAACATATCTCACGACCTATACTAAGTCGTTGCCGACTTATCAGATCACAGTTACATCACCTGTTCACAATTACAGACGACTCATCATAAGACGACTTAAGAAATAACGACCTAAAGACAGTACATGTTCAACGACTTAAGACAATACGACTCATATTTCTGCTACAGACGACTTACGACCTAAGTAAGGTCGTTAACGACCTAAGACAATAGCATAGCTTGCTTCTGGAAAAGTTAGATCGAGAAAGAGTTAGGTCGCCAAGTTTTTAGGTCGTGACTCGCTAGCTCGTCTCCCTTCACCACGTTAGGTCGTATACGACCTAATACGCCTTCATTAACTCGCAGCTTCTCCTCCTTAGGTCGGGGCCGACCTAAAATATGTTCTGGTTCCTTTAACCCGTTGTCTCTTATCTCGTTAAGTCGTAAACGACCTAGAGTGTCCCAGTTAGGTCGTGGCCGATTCACAATACCTTCAATAGGTCGTCGCTCCTCTTCACGTGTTCCGTTAGGTCGTAGGTTACTGCTGTTAGGTCGTGAACGACCTAAATTTTCTCTCTTAGGTCGTGCACGACCTAGGACTTGTGAATTTCTCGAATTTTCAGATTGCTCTGCATCAGTTCGTCATGCCTGTTTTCTTTGTCGAATCATGTCTATCTAGCGTTGCTTTGGAATTCGTAACTAAACTTCATTGTCTATTCTCTTTAGCCTCGAAAGATGAGCAATCACTTACGATTAACGTTCTTATATTTATTTATTAAATTTGATTTCAATTGAAACAACAATTGAAGTATGCTATTGTAGTTATTTAAATTGTTATATTTATGCTATTATCTGTAACTGTTCACTTGTGGGATATGACACCATATCCTATTGTTTATATTATGCCGTTATTGATGATATATGCATGTTGTTATATTATTATCATATCTGTTATCACTCTGCAAGTGCCCTGTTAGTATAGTATTCACTATGGGTTGAAATGATACATACCCGAACAGACTTTAGGATAGGAGAAAATCGCTATGGGTTGAAATGATAAACCCAAGCGATTTTCATTTAATTGAATCTGGTATTACGGGTTGAAATGATATCCACCCGTATATATTTTGTGGACGGATTGAAATGATAAATATCCATAGCACTTGACCATGTGATAGAAAATATATACAGACACTGTTGGTCCATATATAAATATTTTGAAATAATTTCTATGATTTTGGAAAGAAATATATGGTTAAATAAATATTGATTCTTAAGATGGAAATTTTATGTATAAATTTAGTAGTAATATTTGATTTAAACTAGAATTGATTTAATACACATAATATAGTTAAGTATTTATGTAAATCTATATTTCAAAAATATTTTCTTGTAATAAATTGAGTAATTAAGATTGGGAGATAAATTTGAATTTATTAAAGTTGGTATTTAAATAAGGATTTATTTAATTAAATCGATTTGAAATTATTAAATGGGAAATCTAAAGGTATGCTTTTTATAACTGGATTTTTGATTTAAGTGATTTAATGAATATTTCACGTTTAAATAAATTAAAATAAAATATTGAGTAAAATGTAATTTAAGATTACTTAAATGATATTGAATCAAATGAGGGAGCATTTCAAGACTAAATAATAATGAGGTTAATCAAGATCTTTATGAAACTGTTAAATTGAACATTTAAATATTAAACTTTGAACTATATTGGAATTTAAATAGGTTATTTTGAGATTCAGATCTGTACTTGAAATCAATGTAGTTGAATTGTTATTTAGAAACTAAATTGAATAAAAAATGAAAATTTAGGTTGAACTAAAATTTGAAATTATTATTTAGAAAACTAAATTGAATAAAATTTAGTTTGAAACGTTGAATACTTAAAGTTTGAAATATATTGAAATATAAAGGGATATTTTGTGATTACAAATCCGAATTTTGAGATCTATAAAATTGAAGTGGTTGTTTAGGAATTGAGTCGAATTTTAAATTGATAAATTGAGATTTGACTAGATTTGAATTTTTGATTGGAGTAGACTTGAATCGTAACTGTGAAAGTGATCAAATTTGAAAACAAATATATTTTAAGTGAAATGATATTTTTTTTTGAATAATAAATAAAATTGAGATGACCACGGTGACATAGTGTATATTTCTACCCTATAGATAGTTTCAGGGATCCTTAGAGGATGGTTATCCCAAAACATCCTCTATGTTAATTTTATTTCAGTTGATATTTCACTTGAGTTGGATTTATTGATATAAGAATGTTAATCCTAACTCGAGTGTTTTTGTGTTTTGCTTTACGCTCAGGTCAGACTGAGTGATACAACATTGAGACTTACCTTTGGAGTTTGAAGCTTCGCTTGGAGATCCAACTATCGCTTAGCTTTCAGCACTTCCAGTTGATTCGTTAAGAGAAGTCTTCTGTTCCATTGGAGACTTCACTGTATCTGGGATATTCTGATGTATTTTATTTCTAACTTTGTTATAGTAGCTTCATGAACTACTATTCATTTATTCCACTGCGTATTATTGTACTACTCTGTATCTGTGATTCTGTGATTGATTTATTTACTGTATATGTTTTTGCCCAATTTAAATTAACAATTCGGTATTTTAAATTATTCAAGTCGGACATGTATAGTATTATTTTCGATTTGAATGGTCCAAAATAGCGAGTTGTTACACAAGATCTAAGACCTGTTGGGCAGGCATAAATACTCCATCTTGAGGGGTTGCATTGGATTGACAGGTGTTGGGACAACGTGGTCTAACCATTTCTCTTCTTTAAGAAAGAAAGAAAGAAGAGGAAAAAGTTATTCTCAGAATGAATATCAAACAAATTTGATTGATAAAACAAGGCATCATAAAAGAAAATAGGATAAAATGGGTCCTAAGACTCGGATAAATCCTAAGGCACGATTCCTAAGAAAGACTTAGGGCGATGATCATTGCTATAATATTCTATATTTTTTCGAAGTTTGGCTTCGATACCAAGTTGTGACGCCCCACCTCTATACTCACACTAGCCAAGGACACTACGGGGTAATGCCGTCGACCAGCACAAAAATAAGGCTGTTGAGGAGCAACCATCCATGTAATTTCTTTATACGAGTATCGATATGCCAGATAGAAGGTCATGCATTTCACTTAAAGAGGAAATCTGAAATATCAAGTACAAACTCAAAGCTACTACACATCGGCTATGTGGTCTTCGAAAAAAAATATGAAATAAGCATAACATAAATCAGTCACAGATATTCATATTACTAAGGCGGAAACAAATATGAGTATAACATATAAAAGTGTACATCAAAGTAGTGGTCACGTAAGATCCACTAGATCACAAAATAATAGGTACAAGTGCTAGACAAAAGATATGTATACATCAAGGAGTCTCTATCTCGAACGTATAAAAGCAAAAACTACTAAGCTAAGTAGTTAGCCAAAAATCAGATGACAGACCCAGATAAGAAGTCAAGCAGAAGCACCTGAAATACCTCGGTCTAACTTGAGTATTATTTAAGAAGAAAATAATAAATGGATCAGTCTAGCTATAAATATCATATAAAATGAGATAGGATAAGAGATAAGACAAAAACGTACGATAACAATAACACCATACTATGACAAGTATACATTAAATAACAACAAAAATCATACAATATCTCAAATTTTCTCAAACACCAAAAAGAATGTCATATTTTTTGTTTTATTCACCGAACCATAAATATTGACAAAACATATCAATGCCAATCGCAAAAATTGGTGAAACACAAATTCCAAAAATCATCAATTAGAAATCAAGAAATCACAAAAGGGGAGGCCTATCACAAATGGGAACAGGAAAAGTCATCAACATGTGCATCACAAACGGAACGCTATTCCTTGGTCGCTAACCGTCAATTTTGAGCCAAGGCTCCACAAACGGCCCGAAGACCATGGGTCGCTACCCCACTAATTTTAAGCCGAAACTCCACAAACGAGGTTTAGTCTCCCACGCGGACAAAGAGACATCGCACATCGCTAGTCTAAATCAAAAAATGATCTTCATTGATCGATAAGTGTAAATTATACTAAGCTAGTAAATAAATGAGTTTAGCTTCATGTCCCATAACCACTAGCTTAACTTAAATATTTACGAACAAATTATAGATTTTCACTCGAAAATTGTCACAAGATTTCAATCGAACAAGTCTAAGAATTAACTGACGAAGTAAGTGCAAGCATTTCATATCACTAGTTTTGCTAAGTCATTTAATTGGATTTCTCGAATAATTAAGATAAAGGTTTGCATATGCTAATAGGTTGGAAAAAGGTTTTAAAAGCGAGTTTTATATCGAAAGCAAATGTTGAAATTGTTTTGATGAAAGATTTTTTGTATTTACTACAAGTATAGAAACCTTTGTATTCTAAAGTGACAAATAGCAGAAATGATTGTAAAAACAATCAATCAACCAAAAAAGTTTAAATTCGACGACATGAATTAAATCCATAAAAATTGATATCAAATCCATCAAATGGATATTCCCAAAAAATCCAGAAAAGAAGTCATCAAGAAAAAAGGTCGATAGTAAATGGAAACAACTAACTGAATCAACAAAAATCGATAACAACTGGACACTCAAAAATAGCCAAAATAGGCAAAATTGACAGTTCCAGACGTCTGAAATTACCAACCAGACATCTAGATTTGGCTTTTAAAAAAATGCATGATTTTTCTCCTTTATCTTTTTAATTCTAGGGCCATTTTAGACATCTGGATTTTCAACCAGACGTCTGGATTTTTGTCCCAAACGTCTGGATTTTGTTCCAGACGTCTGGATTTTAGCTCTGCCCTTATTTATTTATTTCCAGAATCCTTTCAGACGTCTGGATTTTTCAAGCAGACATTTGAATTTTCCTGCTAGGCATAAATCGGCCTAGCTTAGAGAGGGCAAATCCAAATCGAAATGTGATCGAATGAGCGATAGACGCAAAGGATTCATGCCAATCGACAAGCCAACACTATAGGTTCTACGATACACCACCAAAAACATGTCCAAACATCTAGATAGGATCTTTAAAGATTTTGACTTCAAAATGCCAAAATTGAAAAATTCACCAAATCAATTCAAATCAAAAGCAATTGAACATGAAATAGATGTTAGGAATTCATACCTAACAATAATGAAATGTATAGACATAGATGTGAGTTCAAGAACTAACGTTTAAACCCAAAAACAACAAATGAGAAGTTTTAAGACAAGGCAAGACCAATTCCTCTTCAATACACTTCTAGAATCTTCAATCATTATCAAAGGCGAAGTTTTTTCTAAGTTAGGGTTTAAGAATTTCTAAGAATTGAAGAGAGATTGAGATGGAGAAGATTAAAAGGATGCTTACCTATGCATCTCCTTGATTTATATAACTTGAACTTGAATTTCCTAGCAAAATTAGGACTTAGGAATTTTGAGACTCCTTTCTTTCCCCATTTTTACTTTAGCTTGAAAGTGTTAGGAAATGAAAATGAGGAGAGGGGGTGGAGTTAGGGTATTATGTTGGGTTAATGGGCTGAAACCCAAACTCAAAGCCCAATAGAAAAATAACAAAATTCCAGTCATCTCCAAACATATCGATGTTTATACTCAAAAAGGTCGCAAATGCCGTTTTGGACTCAATGGAAGTAGTCTTGCGTCCTAAATCGACTATTTACAAAAAGTAGCATTTCGGACCTTAATCCGAATAATGATGTTGTATTTAAATAAAACATTTAGATATACAATCGTAAAATATGCGGGTTGTTACATCCATTTGAAATGATTTGAAATTGTTATGGTTTGCAAAAGCAAGTAGAATTATAATGGCTTCTAATCTTGCTATGGGTGCAAAGGTTTCATCAAAGTCTATTCCTTCTTCTTGATAATAAGCTTGCGCGACTAATCGAGCTTTATTTCTAACGATCTCACATTGTTCATTCATTTTATTTTTATAAACCCATTTAGTTCCTATTATATTTTTTTCCTTAGGTCTAGGAACAAGTTCCCATATGTGACGCCCCACCTCTATACTCACGCTAGCCAAGGACACTACGAGGTAATGCCGTCAACTAGTACGAAGAATAAGGCTATTGAGGAGCGACCATCCGTGTAATTACTTTATGCGAGCACCGATGTATCAGATAGTATAACATGCATTTCATTTCAAGAGGAAATCCGACATACCGATACAAACTCAAAGCTACTAAGCAGTGGCTATATGATTTCGAAAACAAATATAGAAATAAACATAACATAAATCAGTTATAGATATCCATATCACAAAGGCGAAAATAGATATGAATATAACACATAAAGTGTACATCAGAGTAGTGGTCAAACAAGATCCACAATATCACAAAAGATTAGATACAAGTGCTAGACAAAAGAATATGTATACATCAAGAGTCTCTATCTCGTATGTATAACAACAAAAACTACTAAACTAGAGTAGTTAGTCAAAAGTCAGATAATGCTCCCAGAAGAAGAGTCAAGCAGAAGCACCTGTAACATCTCGGTCTGACCCGACTATTATTTGATAAGAAAATAATAAACGGATCAGTCTAGCTATGACAAAAACGTATGATAAGAATAATGTCATACTATGAAAAGTATGCATTAGACAGCACAAAAATAATACAATATCTCAAGAATCTCAAAGTACTAAAAAATGTCATATTCTTTATTTTATTCACCAAACCACATATATTGACAAATATATCAATGCCAATCACAAAATTAGTGAATCACAAATTCTAGAAATCATTAACTAGAAATCCAGGAATCATAAAAAGGGGGAGGCCTATCACAAAAAGGGAGCAAAAAAACTCACAAAAACGTATATCACAAACGGGGCGCTATCCCATGGTCGCTAACCATAGAGCCGGTGCAACGACGTAGTATAATATTTCGGTACGCTCGAGGAACATGAAACTCAAATAATTTGGAACAAAGACGTAGTACAACGGTACGCCCTATTAACCTGATAAGCCGGACAATGATGTAGTACAATGGTACGTCCGACGAAACAAACTCCATAAAAGAGCATGGGTCGCTGGCCCACAAAAACGAGTCGAAACTCCAAAGAACCAATAGATCGTTAGCCTATAAAAGAAATGAGATGAAACTTAATAAAACGAGGTACAGTCCCCTACGTGGACAAAGAGACATAACATATCGATAGTCTAAATCACAAAATGATCACCATTGATCAATAAAAAGTGTGAACTACACTAAGCAAGTAAATAAATAAGTTTAGCTTCATGTCCCATAACCACTGGCTTAGCTTAAATATTTATGAACAAATTGTAGATCCCCACTCGAAAATTGTCACAAGAGTTTCAATCGAACAAGTCCAAAAATTGACCGACGAAGTAAACACAAACGTTTCATACCACTTGTTTTGGTAAGCCGCTTAATTAGATTTTCTCATACGAATGAGGTAAAGGTTTGTATATACTAATAGGTTGGAAAACGGGTTTTACAAAGAGCTTTGTATTAAAAATAGAGTTGAAATCATATTTGAGGAAAGAGTTTTGATATTTACTACTAGTATAGAAACCTTTGTATTTCAAAGTGACAAGTCACAAAAATGATTGTAGAAACAATCAATCACCAAAAATTCACATATGAAGACGTGAATTGTAACGACCCAGAATTTTGAACAATTTAAATTGAAAATATTTAATTAGTTTTAACTATTTGAATAATGGTTTGGATTGAATTTCCAATATAACTTTAAAAATGGCGATTAAATTATAGAATTTAATCTATTGAAAGTGAATAAAAATTTGAATCTTCAGTTTTAAGCTGATTTAAAATATTTCAAAGGCTTGTAAAATTTATTGATAATATTGAAGATAATAGAAGCTTCAGAATTGAATTTGAAAGTGAATTGTTTAGTTTTGAAATTTTATCGTTCGAATTGAATTTTAAAAATAGTCATTTTTCATACAGTCTCGGAATTCGACGAAACCCGTTCCATTGGGTCCGTAATATTGAATTATTACCGGATTTCAAATTTCGTATTTTTCGGAGTTGGTATGTGAGCACACGGTGAGTAAACGCGTTGAAATTAAATCGAATTCAACTTGAATTTAAATTATAAAATTGTCAACATCAGCCACCCTACTTTTTTCTTTAGCCGACCTATTCTCTTTATCCATCACGTACTCTTGTCTCCCCCGTACCCTGCCTCCTTCACGTTTAAAAAAAATAAAAAGATCACTCTCCCACTTCAGTTTTAAAATCAAATCGAGAAAATTTTTAATGGCCGAAGGATTCCCAAAGAGAAAAAAATCAGGCACGAATGAAATCGAAATTATTTCGAAACCCAAATACTCCATCTCCCTTATCAAACGGCCGAAGCCCTAAATCGATCGCGGGCCTCAGTCGCGTGGGCGCGTGCAGCAGTGGATCGCGATTCGCGTGGGTGTGGCAGGGCGGCACTTGGATTGCGGTTGCGTGGTCTCTGGGATTGGGGTCGAGCAGGGTCGAAGATGGGGATAAATGGTGGCGTGGTGCTCGTGGCAACCGGAGGTGAAGGTGATTAGGGTGGGTGCTCGTGTGCGCTGGGTGGCTTCGAAGAGGCGAAGGCCGTCGAGGGGTGGGCCGTGGCTCGTGAGCGCGGTAGAGGCGAGGTATCGATTTTTTGTCTCAATAATTTAGTTAATTCAAATTTTAAATTGCAGTAAGTTTTACTCCATTTAGTTGTTAAAATCTGTATACAGTAAAAGGAAGAAAAAGAAATGTGATTTTTTTTATACAGTAAACAGAAAAGTAAATATATACAGTAAAGTATACATGCAGATGAAAGGAAGAGAGAAAAAAAAAAATACAGTTGAGTTACAGTAAGTTAAACAAAGCAAATAATGATGAAAAAGAAAGTTGTTTAATTTACTTGTTTTAGAAACGGTTAGAGAATATTAGTTTAAACTAAAATCGCTGGATAAATAAATTTATTAAAGGAGAATATTGGTTTAAATAAGACTATCAGTTAATTTAACTATTAAAATGAAATCACCGATGAATCAAAATTATCAAATGAAAATTTATTATTCGATCTGTTCGAATATTAATGAATTTGTATATTATTTATACAAGGTATAATCTGTGAAGAAACAACCTGAAAAAGGGAATGGATTGCAAAATAAAAGAGCAAGGTGAGAACTTCTCACTCAAAGGGTTATTTAAAATTTTAAATAGTTATATTTAAAATTTGTTGATTGATTGATAGTTTGCTTGATTGTGATATTAGATATAGTAGGATATATCTATATATATAGCAATATATATATATTGGCATATGTATATATTGCAGTTGATTGATTTCCTGCATTGTATAGCGGATGAGACCCTATTGCGCCATTAGTAAGCGGATAATATTTTATAAAATCCCATATACCGCGATATTCCACCTCGAAGTGGAATGGGTATTATGCTAACATCTGTGGATGCAGGGAAAATAGGTTGGAGGGATCCAACTGGATTCCTCACAAATATTTATATGATTATAGATATTGTGTGATTATTGATTATCATATCGATATATGATATTTGTGCCATGATTGACTATTAGATGCTGTGGCATCATCGGATCCATTTTTAAAGTTAAAAATAACGATTTTGAACTAAAAAGGATTTTTAAAGTGATTTTTTCCAAAGTACATGTTTTATTAAAATTTTAAATTGATTCACTTAAAAAAAAAATGTATAAATTTTTATGTTATAAAAAATTAACATTTTTATGAAATATAACAGAAAGGTAATTTTTAAAATACATAGATTTTTATAAAATAGTTAAATTGGGATTTTGGATAAATTTATTATCGGTTTATACAAAAGATTTTATAAATGGATATTTGTGAATTAAATTTATTGGAATTCTGAAACGGGTATATAAAGTGTTGAGTTGATGTATAAAATGAATTTCATTAAAATTCATAGATTTATAAGTTGTGAAAGTTATCAAATGAATAGATGTTGAAAATAAAAGTTTATAGGAAATTAACTTATAAACTGGCTTTTGGGCATTTAAATGGGATACTGATAGAAACAGTTAATAAAAGATATTTTTATAAGTTGGAATTGAAAGAAAATTTTTTTAGAGGTTGAAATTGAAAGAAAATATATAAAGGAATCTTATAAGTAATAAGATTTAAAAATTTGTGAAGTTTAAAAGAACGATTTGGTAAATAAATAATATTATAAGTATTCAACTTATAATATAGATTTTGGTTTATAATTGGGTTATATAAATTGAATTGGATTTAATAAAAGAGATTGGTAAATTGAAGTTTATAAATAGGAATAGAATTTATAGACATTGTTTATAAATTCGTAATCAATTGAATTTGATCAATTGAATATAAAAGTTATTAAAGAAGTTATATTCACGTTTTTGAACAGTGAATATATCGTTAAATAAAATGGATATCTTTTGAGAAAAGGATGTTTTAAATAGAATTTAAAACGATTTAAAGATGTTTTAAAATGCATCAAGCATCGAAAACATAGATTTCAACATTCATTGTTGAAATAGACGTTTTCGAGAAATAGAAGGAAATGAAGTCGTAGATTTCAACATTCATTGTTGAAATAGACGTTTTCGAGAAAATAAGGAAATGATGGACTATAACACTGTTGTTATAGTAAATGATTTTCGAAAGGAAATATTTTATATAGTATTGGGATTTATATATCTATTTTAATTTCGAATCCCTATACTAGTGTTTTTGGGTTGTCGTAACGATGTTTTACGCAACATTCGTTTTGACCCAAGTGAATGTGAATAAAAGAACGTTTTCCTTAAACAAATGAAATATATACTTAATTATGGGTTAAGTATATTGAATATTTTCAAATTGTTGAGAATAAACGAGATTTATGAATTACTTATTTTTAAATAAGTATGGAAATGCTTTTCCAATATGAAATGAAACGTTTTTGAGAATTTATCTTCTTAAAGATAAATTGGAATTGAATAATTGAACCTATTGAAACTGTAGATCAATAGATATTTTGAAGATATAAATTCACTATGGAATTTATAAATGAAAAGGAAATTGGTTTTTAAAATAAATGTTGTTTATTTTTGAAGTGTGGAAAATTATATATCTTGTAAAGATATTTTTGAAAAAATAAATAATTTGAGAAATTATTTGGAATCTGGTGATGTGGCGCATCTTTATTAATAGTTAAATAACCGACTATCAATATTTACCTTTAAATGGGTATTTGTTGTGATTGCTTGAATTGGATGTCACACTTATTTTTAAAATAAGCGCTCACTATTCGGGTTAACCGGGAAAGGACCATGGGGTCGTATAACCCATTCCGAATAGTGATACGTCATTATGAATTGCAATTGAAGACCGGATATTTGTGAAAACGGATGGATTACCGTCGAGTTACTCTGCATCGGCTGATCTCCGGTACAGAGGTTTTATCACCCTTAGCGACGGGATGTCCGGACGTGATTAGTGAATATCCGGATTGCAAGGGCTTCTTTGGAAGTGCCTTCGGTTCTGTCCGATCCCGGAACAGACTTGTATGGATTGTATATCTGACATTACAAATTGAGATATAGAGCCGATTTCTTTCAAATATATTTCTGTTGGTGGCGGAGAATTTATTCTCTTAGCTTAACACCCTTCTCTGAGACGTACGAGCTCAGAGGTTATGTAGTTGAAAGTCATTAGTGATATACTCCCAATTTGGTAGTGTGACATGCTAAGTGTTGCTGTGAAATGATCGTTGAATGATCATTTGTGATAGGATCATTTGTTTGATCGTCTATCTTGATGATCATTGCTTTGAGCATTTGTTGACCCAAAGCACTGCTTTTGAAAAGCGTGGCTTTGTGGACGAGACTTCATCGAGCCTCACACCCCGGAAATGGTCAAAACAGGAAAGATGCAGCAAGGTTATTAGGGGGTAGCGCCCCTTTAGTGTATGTCATTCCTTCTGGATAGAGGTGGTATCATGGTATGGAGCCCAGATACTTAACCTATGTGGTTACTGCAAATTTATTATTTTGTGGTTGTTGGAAATCGGGGATCCTCGGATATAGATCGGTTACGATCGGGGAATGACATATTCGTGTCAGTTGTTACCCAGTTAGGGGTAACCCGGCCTTGTGTTGGCAGAGATCCGGTTAGGTTCTCGGGACGTCATTCCAGAGGCGTTTCCATGTGGCAATGGGAAGTTCCTTGGCCTGACCATTTGTTGGAAATCCAAAGAAACAATACGAGCCTTTACGGTTTTAGTTGTAGAACCTATCATTCACTTATGGTGGCGCCCCACTGTTTGGATGGTAGCTATAGTAGGCATAAGTGTGAAATGCCTATGCTGGCTAAGATTTATATTCTACTTTCGAAATTGTTTTTCTACACTATGCACTAATAATAATATCAAAGATGATTTGATTTTGCGTAGTAAGCATCTTTGACTATCATAAGGAGAAACCTCCTCCAAGTCTGCGTTTGCATTGTGTGTGTGGCGGGAGACCTTATGGTAGTCTCATTCTCTAAAAAGCATTGCGAATTTATTTAAAAATTATCCTATTCTTTGTTTTAAAGATAAATAACTGTTTTTAGTTCTCACACCAGTCACATGACTGACCTGGAGTTTATTGTTCCCTTCCTAAACTCTGCGTGCCCACCAATTTCCACACGGGCAGTCTAGAGTTTGGTTATCAGGTCATCCTGGATTTAGGAGTGCTATGGAACTCGGGAGGCGAGCAGGATGGCGTAGTCTATTATTTATTGTAGCTACGGTATATAGTATTTCTTTTCCGCTGTTTGTTTGTTGTAAACTCTGATGATGAATGTAATGTGATGTAATGTATAAAATATTCAGTTCTTTGTTTTAATAAATATTCATTTATCTATTATATGTTGTTCCGCTGCGAATTGTGAGATTCTGATATTGTTCTGTTCTTTCTGTTGTTCTGTTGTTGTTCTTTTCTTTCTTCTTCTCACTTTTTCTCTCTCCTTCTACCTCTTTCTTCTTTCTTAAACCCTCATGGTTCGATTTTCCGGCCTTTGATTAGGCGGCATTTGATACAGTGGACGTATTAATGTCGATTTTCGAAAGTCGAAGAATCGGGTTTTGACAAGTGGTATCAGAGCATATGGTTAAGCGACAACCATGGTTCTGTTGGGTGTTACTCATTAGAGATAGAGTCAGTAGACTCTAGAATGAGTTTGAGTGTAATAATAGATATGAGCGCGTATTTGTTAGTGAATATAAAATTGTTTTGTATTGTGTTGACTTATCGGTTGATTGTTTATAGATTCTGGTCGGTGCAGTCTAGCTAACTGTGTCGATAGGGGTTTCTAAACTCTTAAACAAGATAAACTGACACAGTATTGTTTTAAAATCGGGTAAATGAAATAATTTTGCCCAAACTATTTTTGTATATAAAAGAAATGATTTTCTGTAAATTATTATATATATATATATGGATGCTTGGATGTTAGGAATTGATAACATTAAAACTATTACCATTGAAATTGAATAAGAAATTGAAATCATAACTTCAAAGATAAGAAAATAAAAACCGTATACAAATGAAGTTTAAGAATGAAAATTATAAATGTGATTTATAATTGGAAATAGAATTCCAGAGAAGTTTTTGGAAATGTTTTTGAAAGAATTTGGAAATTTTAGAAATTAAATTCCTTTTTGATTTGAAAATGATTTTCAAAAGTTTTGAAAAGTATTTTGACGAGATAAAAGCTCTAAACTCTTTTCGGTCGCTGGAAAATAACTTCGGTAGTGACTGCAGCATTATCGATGTTCATTTTCGGGTTTCCAAAAGAGGAATTGCTGCCAAATATTTTAAATGAAAGTCGTTTGGAAAATTTGGGTTTGGTTTTGGAAATTCAAAGGATAATTTGAATTGTTTTCAAAAATGGTTTTGAAAGGTTGAAAAGACTCTGGAATACTATATAAAAATATTTATGGAATAATAAATAAGTTGATAACTTATACAATTTGAATTTTGATAGGATAAATTTAACTTAAAGAATAGAGTTAAATTAAAGTATGTATAAGTGAATAAATTTGGATAAAAGTAAATTTGAGAATTTAATCTAATGGGCTCAATTAATTGAGATAAAATGAACGGTGGATGAACAAATGAAGCCACATTCGTAAATAAATTGGAAATTGTTTACAAGGAAATGAACTTGAGTTTGAAGTGAACCAGCTTAAGTAAATTCGAGATGAATATGAATATGGAATGTAAACAAAATTGAATGGAATTAATTGGAAATGAAATGGAAATTAAAATCAATTAGAATGGATATGAATTCGTTTCACTTAAAAAAATGAATTGAATAAAAGAAAGTGAGTTGTTAATCATTTGAATTCAAAAGAAATTGAATGAAATTGAATTGAAATTGAAACGAATGAAATTGAATATATAACTTCAATAGTGAAGTAAAAATGTATAAGAAGCATATATTGAATATTTTGTAATAGAATTGGCAAAATGGTTTGAATATTGTAGTTGGATATTATGTATACTACTAGCAGGTTATACAGGTGTTATAAAGGAATTGGGATTTTGATTTCAAAGATAAAAATTGAATTGAGTTGCTCGACAAAAAGGTACGTATTTGAATCTCAGTATGAAATTTGATGATTTTCTTCTCTAGCCACTTGGCTTTCTCTTTTCTTTTTGATTCCGAGGGGCCGTGGTGCCATTTTGTAGTCGTACCGATCGAGCCGCGCAAAGGAGACGCTGGCGAAATTTTTCGAAAATTTAGGGTGTTAGAAAATTTTTGAGAAAATTTTGAAAGTTTAAAATTTAAATTTGAATTTGAATTTAAATTTGAAATGAGAAGTAAACAATATTGTTTGAAACTTATAAGTGAAGTTGGAAAGTTTGTTGAAATGATAATGGATCTTTAATAAAAAAGATTTAGGTTAATAAGTTGATAAAACTATTTGGTTTTGGGTAAATAATAAACGGTTTAGGATCATTCTCCTTAACTTGCAATTTCAGGACGAAATTCTTTTAAGGGGGGAAGATTGTAACGACCCAGAATTTTGAACAATTTAAATTGAAAATATTTAATTAGTTTTAACTATTTGAATAATGGTTTGGATTGAATTTCCAATATAACTTTGAAAATGGCGATTAAATTATAGAATTTAATCTATTGAAAGTGAATAAAAATTTGAATCTTCAGTTTTAAGCTGATTTAAAATATTTCAAAGGCTTTTAAAATTTATATTGATAATATTGAAGATAATAGAAGCTTCAGAATTGAATTTGAAAGTGAATTGTTTAGTTTTGAAATTTTATCGTTCGAATTGAATTTTAAAAATAGTCATTTTTCATACAGTCTCGGAATTCGACAAAACTAGTTCCATTGGGTCCGTAATATTGAATTATTACCGGATTTCAAATTTCGTATTTTTCGGACTTGGTATGTGAGCACACGGTGAGTAAACGCGTTGAAATTAAATCGAATTCAACTTGAATTTAAATTATAAAATTGTCAACATCAGCCACCCTACTTTTTTCTTTAGCCGACCTATTCTCTTTATCCATCACGTACTCTTGTCTCCCCCGTACCCTGCCTCCTTCACGTTTAAAAAAAAAAGATCACTCTCCCACTTCAGTTTTAAAATCAAATCGAGAAAATTTTAATGGCCGAAGGATTCCCAAAGAGAAAAAAATCAGGCACGAATGAAATCGAAATCATTTCGAAACCCAAATACTCCATCTCCCTTATCAAACGGCCGAAGCCCTAAATCGATCGCGGGCCTGAGTCGCGTGGGCGCGTGCGGCAGTGGATCGCGATTCGCGTGGGTGTGGCAGGGCGGCACTTGGATTGCGGTTGCGTGGTCTCTGGGATTGGGGTCGAGCAGGGTCGAAGATGGGGATAAATGGTGGCGTGGTGCTCGTGGCAACCGAAGGTGAAGGTGTTAGGGTGGGCGCTCGTGTGCGCTGGGTGGCTTCGAAGAGGCGAAGGCCGTCGAGGGGTGGGCCGTGGCTCGTGAACGCGGTGGAGGCGAGGTATCGATTTTTTGTCTCAATAATTTAGTTAATTCAAATTTTAAATTGCAGTAAGTTTTACTCCATTTAGTTGTTAAAATCTGTATACAGTAAAAGGAAGAAAAAGAAATGTGATTTTTTTTTTATACAGTAAACAGAAAATTAAATATATACAGTAAAGTATACATGCAGATGAAAGGAAGAGAGAAAAAAAAATATACAGTTGAGTTACAGTAAGTTAAACAAAGAAAATGATGATGAAAAAGAAAGTTGTTTAATTTACTTGTTTTAGAAACGGTTAGAGAATATTAGTTTAAACTAAAATCGCTGGATAAATAAATTTATTAAAGGAGAATATTGGTTTAAATAAGACTATCAGTTAATTTAACTATTAAAATGAAATCACCGATGAATCAAAATTATCAAATGAAAATTTATTATTCGATCTGTTCGAATATTAATGAATTTGTATATTATTTATACAAGGTATAATCTGTGAAGAAAACAACCTGAAAAAGGGAATGGATTGCAAAATAAAAGAGCAAGGTGAGAACTTCTCACTCAAAGGGTTATTTAAAATTTTAAATAGTTATATTTAAAATTTGTTGATTGATTGATTGTTTGCTTGATTGTGATATTAGATATAGTAGGATATATCTATATATTTAGCAATATATATATATTGGCATATGTATATATTGCAGTTGATTGATTTCCCGCATTGTATAGCGGATGAGACCCTATTGCGCCGTTAGTAAGCGGATAATATTTTATAAAATCCCATATACCGCGATATTCCACCTCGAAGTGGAATGGGTATTGTGCTAACATCTGTGGATGCAGGGAAAACAGGTTGGAGGGATCCAACTGGATTCCTCACAAATATTTATATGATTATAAATATTGTGTGATTATTGATTATCATATCGATATATGATATTTGTGCCATGATTGACTATTGGATGCTGTGGCATCATCGGATCCATTTTTAAAGTTAAAAATAACGATTTTGAATTAAAAAGGATTTTTAAAGTGATTTTTTCCAAAGTACATGTTTTATTAAATTTTTAAATTGATTCACTTAAAAAAAAATGTATAAATTTTTATGTTATAAAAAAATTAACATTTTTATGAAATATAACAGAAAGGTAATTTTTAAAATACATAGATTTTTATAAAATAGTTAAATTGGGATTTTGGATAAATTTATTATCGGTTTATATAAAAGATTTTATAAATGGATATTTGTGAATTAAATTTATTGGAATTCTGAAACGGGTATATAAAGTGTTGAGTTGATGTATAAAATGAATTTCATTAAAATTCATAGATTTATAAGTTGTGAAAGTTATCAAATGAATAGATGTTGAAAATAAAAGTTTATAGGAAATTAACTTATAAACTGGCTTTTGGGCATTTAAATGGGATACTGATAGAAACAGTTAATACAAGATATTTTTATAAGTTGGAATTGAAAGAAATTTTTTTTTTTAGAGGTTGAAATTGAAAGAAAATATATAAAGGAATCTTATAAGTAATAAGATTTAAAAATTTGTGAAGTTTAAAGGAACGATTTGGTAAATAAATAATATTATAAGTATTCAACTTATAATATAGATTTTGGTTTATAGTTGGGTTATATAAATTGAATTGGATTTAATAAAAGAGATTGGTAAATTGAAGTTTATAAATAGGAATAGAATTTATAGACATTGTTTATAAATTCGTAATCAATTGAATTTGATCAATTGAATATAAAAGTTATTAAAGAAGTTATATTCACGTTTTTGAACAGTGAATATATCGTTAAATAAAATGGATATCTTTTGGGAAAAGGATGTTTTAAATAGAATTTAAAACGATTTAAAAATGTTTTAAAATGCATCAAGCATCGAAAACATAGATTTCAACATTCATTGTTGAAATAAACGTTTTCGAGAAATAGAAGGAAATGAAGTCATAGATTTCAACATTCATTGTTGAAATAGACGTTTTCGAGAAAACAAGGAAATGATGGACTATAACACTGTTGTTATAGTAAATGATTTCCGAAAGGAAATATTTTATATAGTATTGGGATTTATATATCTATTTTAATTTCGAATCCCTATATTTTGGGTTGTCGTAACGATGTTTTACGCAACATTCGTTTTGACCCAAGTGAATGTGAATAAAAGAACGTTTTCCTTAAACAAATGAAATATATACTTAATTATGGGTTAAGTATATTGAATATTTTCAAATTGTTGAGAATAAATGAGATTTATGAATTACTTATTTTTAAATAAGTATGGAAATGCTTTTCCAATATGAAATGAAACGTTTTTGAGAATTTATCTTCTTAAAGATAAATTGGAATTGAATAATTGAACCTATTGAAACTGTAGATCAATAGATATTTTGAAGATATAAATTCACTATGGAATTTATAAATGAAAAGGAAATTGGTTTTTAAAATAAATGTTGTTTATTTTTGAAGTGTGGAAAATTATATATCTTGTAAAGATATTTTTGGGAAAATAAATAATTTGAGAAATTATTTGGAATCTGGTGATGTGGGGCATCTTTATTAATAGTTAAATAACCGACTATCAATATTTACCTTTAAATGGGTATTTGTTGTGATTGCTTGAATTGGATGTCACACTTATTTTTAAAATAAGCGCTCACTATTCGGGTTAACCGGGAAAGGACCATGGGGTCGTATAACCCATTCCGAATAGTGATACGTCGTTATGAATTGCAATTGAAGACCGGTGTTGAAGACCGGATATTTGTGAAAACGGATGGATTACCGTCGAGTTACTCTGCATCGGCTGATCTCCGGTACAGAGGTTTTATCACCCTTAGTGACGGGATGTCCGGACGTGATTAGTGAATATCCGGATTGCAAGGGCTTCTTTGGAAGTGCCTTCGGTTCTGTCCGATCCCGAAACAGACTTGTATGGATTGTATATCTGACATTACAAATTGAGATATAGAGCCGATTTCTTTCTATTGGTGGCGGAGAATTTATTCTCTTAGCTTAACACCCTTCTCTGAGACGTACGAGCTCAGAGGTTATGTAG
The DNA here is from genome assembly GCA_030765085.1 of Allium cepa. Classification (NCBI taxonomy): domain Eukaryota; kingdom Viridiplantae; phylum Streptophyta; class Magnoliopsida; order Asparagales; family Amaryllidaceae; genus Allium; species Allium cepa. The sequence continues at coordinate 174,239,653 of CM060941.1, read as the reverse complement.
TTGAAAGTGATATACTCCCAATTTGGTGGTGTGATATGCTAAGTGTTGCTGTGAAATGATCGTTGAATGATCATTTGTGATAGGATCATTTGTTTGATCGTCTATCTTGATGATCATTGCTTTGAGCATTTGTTGACCCAGAGCACTGCTTTTGAAAAGCGTGGCTTTGTGGACGAGACTTCATCGAGCCTCACACCCCGGAAATGGTCAAAACAGGAAAGATGCAGCAAGGTTATTAGGGGATAGCGCCCCTTTAGTGTATGTCATTCCTTCTGGATAGAGGTGGTATCATGGTATGGAGCCCAGATACTTAACCTATGTGGTTACTACAAATTTATTACTTTGTGGTTGTTGGAAATCGAGGATCCTCGGATATAGATCGGTTACGATCGGGGAATGACATATTCATGTCAGTTGTTACCCAGTTAGGGGTAACCCGGCTTTGTGTTGGCAGAGATCCGGTTAGGTTCTCGGGACGTCATTCCAGAGGCGTTTCCATATGGCAATGGGAAGTTCCTTGGCCTGACCATTTGTTGGAAATCCAAAGAAACAATACGAGCCTTTACGGTTTTAGTTGTAGAACCTATCATTCACTTATGGTGGCGCCCCACTGTTTGGATGGTAGCTATAGTAGGCATAAGTGTGAAATGCCTATGCTGGCTAAGATTTATATTCTACTTTCGAAATTGTTTTTCTACACTATGCACTAATAATAATATCAAAGATGATTTGATTTTGCGTAGTAAGCATCTTTGACTATCATAAGGAGAAACCTCCTCCAAGTCTGCGTTTGCATTGTGTGTGTGGCGGGAGACCTTATGGTAGTCTCATTCTCTAAAAAGCATTGCGAATTTATTTAAAAATTATCCTATTCTTTGTTTTAAAGATAAAAAACTGTTTTTAGTTCTCACACCAGTCACATGACTGACCTGGAGTTTATTGTTCCCTTCCTAAACTCTGCGTGCCCACCAATTTCCACACGGGCAGTCTAGAGTTTGGTTATCAGGTCATCCTGGATTTAGGAGTGCTATGGAACTCGGGAGGCGAGCAGGATGGCGTAGTCTATTATTTATTGTAGCTACGGTATATAGTATTCTTTTCCGCTGTTTGTTTGTTGTAAACTCTGATGATGAATGTAATGTGATGTAATGTATAAAATATTCAGTTCTTTGTTTTAATAAATATTCATTTATCTATTATATGTTGTTCCGCTGCGAATTGTGAGATTCTGATATTGTTCTGTTCTTTCTGTTGTTCTGTTGTTGTTCTTTTCTTTCTTCTTCTCACATTTTCTCTCTCCTTCTACCTCTTTCTTCTTTCTTAAACCCTCATGGTTCGATTTTCCGGCCTTCGATTAGGCGGCATTTGATAAAGTGGATGTATTAATGTCGATTTTCGGAAGTCGAAGAATCGGGTCTTGACAAGAATCAAATCCAAAGAAATCGATACCAAATCCATCAAAATGGATATTCCCCAAAAATCCCGAAAAAGAAGTTATCAAAGTCAACAAAGGTGATAAAAACAAATTGGAGAAACAAGAATCGATTAAAAATTGGAAATTCAAACGCAAAAAGCAAAATAGGCAGAGACAACAGATTCAGTCGACTGGACCAGGATGGTCATTTGACTGGCACAAATCCTGGAAACTTTCTGTTTCCAAGTTCAGTCGACTGAACCAAAGTGGTCAGTCGACTGAATCATGCCTGGAAACTTTTGGTTTCCAGGCTCAGTCGACTAACCAAGAATGGTCAGTCGACTGATACTTGCCTAGGAAAATTCCTGGGTTCGGTTCAGTCAACTGACCTTCTAGTTTAGTCAACTGAACTGGAAATACCAGTATTCTCGGCTTAGCCCCCAAAGGGCGAAATTCCAAACATTTTGCGATCGGACGAGCGATGAACGCTAGGGGTTTACGCCAATCGGCAACCCAGCCCTATAAGCTCTTTCTTATGCCACCAAAAGCATGATCAAACATCAAAGTTAGGATTCTTAAAGATTTAACTTAAAAACACAAAAATTGGAATATTCATAAAACCAATTCAATCCAAAGCAAATGGGTAAGGAATAGATGTTAGGAATCACTACCTAACAACTATCAAAGATATAGACATAGATGTGAGTTCAAAAACCCACCTATACACAAAAACAAGGAAAGAGAAGCTTGAAAACAAAGGAAGATCAACCACTCTTCAATCTCAACTCTAAAAGTTCCAATCTAAGATCATAAACAATAATTTCCCAAATTAGGTTATAGGAATTTCTGAAATTTGAGAGAGATTGAGATGGAGAAGAAGAAGGAGATGCTTACCTAAGCTTCTCTTTGATTTTGGAGATAAAGTTGGATTTGCAAATGAAGCTAGGGTTTAGGAATTCCTAATCTCTTTCCTCTCCCTCCATTTTTGCTTAAAGCTTGAAGTGTTAGGAAATAAGAATGAATGAAGAGAAGAAGGGGTGGAGCTAGGGTCTTATGATAGGTTATTGGGCTGAAACCCAAACCCAAAGCCCTAAGTGAAAATGCCAAAATTCAAGCAAACTCCAAACATATCGATGTTTATACTCAAAAAGGTCGCAAACGTCATTTTGAACTCAATGGAAGGGGTCTCGAGTCCTAATTTTACTATTTGCAAAAAGTAGTATTTTGGATTAAAATCCGACTAACGATGCTTTATTCAAATAAAATATTTAAATATACAACTGTAAAATATGCGAGTTGTTACAGACTCCCCTCCTTAAAGAAATTGCATCCTCGCAATATTTAAGAAGAAAATAAAAAGTAACAACCAAAAAGCATATCAACACAAAAGAAATTTAAAATATAAGTTCACCTCAAAGAGCACGAGAGAGTAAGTCCGGATGTTTTCACTCGATGAATTCTCTAGATGAATTCTCTAGATTCCCAAGAACAATCATTAGGATTTGAGGACCATTGAACTTTCACAAGAAGGACATCTTTATTTCGAAGGTGTTTTACCTCCGAAGCAATAATGCGAATAAGATGTTGCTCATAAGTCAAATTAGATGAAACTTCAATTACTTCCACAACACCGGGCTCAAGAATAGAATCGGAGTCTCGAAGGCATTTCCGTAACTGAGAGACGTGGAATACATTATGAATAGCAGAAAACTGAACCGGTAATAAAAGGAGGTAAGCCACAGAACCAATACGTTCGATGATGGAAGATGGGCCAATATATCGAGGTGCTAACTTTCCCGATCGACTGAAATGCACAACACACTTCATAGGTGAAAAAGAATAAAAACCAAATCTCCAACAAAATATTCTAATTTTCTTCTACGATTATAGACATAGGATTTTTGTCTAATTTGAGCTTCTTTCATCCTATGACGAATAAGGTCATTCTTTTTGTGGAATCACAAATAAAATCTAGACCTAAAACCAGCTTCTCACCGGCCTCAAGCCAACAAGAAGGAGACCGGCATGGCCTACCATAGAGTGCCCCGAAAGGTGCCATACCAATACTAGATTGGAAGCTATTATTATAGGAAAACTCAACAAGAGAAATAAGATCTTCCCAACTTCTACCAAAATCAAGAACACATACACGAAGAAGATCTTCAAGAGTTTGATTCACGCGCTCGGTTTGTCCGTTGGACTGTGGGTTATAACCAGTGCTAAAATTAAGCTTCGTTCCCAAAGATTTTTGAAGACTTTTCCAAAATCCACTAGTAAACAACGGATCATGATCACTAACAATAGAAGTAGGAACTCCATGCAATTTAACAATTTCTTTAATAAAGAGCTTGGCCAAAAGATGTACGGTTTGATTGGACCGAACGAGAATAAAATGGGCGAATTTTGTAAGTCTATCAACTATCACCCATAGACTATCATGACTCGAACGAGAATAGGGAAGACCGTCAATAAAATCCATGGAAATTTGGTCCCACTTCCAAATTGGAATGTCCAAAGGTTGCAATAACCCGATGAGCCTTTGATGCTCGGCCTTAATAAGTGGCAAGTCATGCAACGCTTAATGAAGTTAGCAATGTTAGATTTCATTCCATCCCAATAATAAAGTCGCTTCATATCCGCATACATTTTACTATTACCAGGATGAATAGTAAATTTAGAACGATGAGAATCTTCTAAAATGTCTTTACGAAGAACACTAATATTTGGCACGATAAGTCTACCAAATGTTCGAATACCGCCACGAGCATCAATATCAAAGTCTTTCAAACCTTCATTATTAATTTTATCCCTACAACTTTGGCTAAGAAGAGCCAATTCGGGATCTAGCTTTTAAGCTTCAAGAATGCGGTCTAAAAGAGAAGGATGAGCTCAAGGCTACATAGAACAAGAGATGAACATAAATCAGATTCATGATCTCGAATCTCGCAAGTGGACAAAATCCCGAGATCGTTCCATTCGGATATCATCATAGAAACGTCCGCTTGTTGCTTACGACTAAGGGCATTGGCAACACGATTCCTCTTTTCGGGAGTATAAAGAATATCAAGATCATAAGATGCAAGGAACTCGAGCCAACGTTGTTGACACAAATTAAATTCCTTTTAAGAAAATAAATACTTCACGGTGTGGAGAACAAATTTCTCTCTCAAAAGATAATGACGCCAAATTTTAAGGGTGAAAACAATAGCCGTGAGCTCTAAATCATGAGTGGCATATCTAGCCTCAACTGGCTTTAATTGCCTAGAAGCATAAGCAATAACACGTTCCGTTTGCATGAGAACGGCTCATAAACCAACACGACTAGCATCGGTATAAACTATAAAGTCTTGGTTCCCTTCGGGAATCACAAGAATAGGAGCATCGGAAAGGAGTTCTTTTAATTTCTGAAAAGAAACTTCATATTTGTCTGACCAAATGTATTTAACTCCCTTCTTTGTCCAACTAATAGGACGAATGGAAATTTTAGAGAAGTCTTTTATGAAACGACGGTAATAACCTGCTAATCCGAGAAAACTACGGATTTCCGTCACACTCTCCGGTCTCTTCCTATTTTGAATCGCTTCAATCTTTGAAGGATCAATGAAAAATCCAGATTCGGAAATAATACGACCGAGAAACTTCACATGAGATTGCCAAAAGTGGCACTTACAAATTTTTGCTTTCCATTGATTGCTCCTAAGAGTTTCCAACACAATCCGAAGATGCTTTTCATGCTCTTCCTCAGTTTTAGAATAAACAAGAATATCATCTATAAAGATGAGAACAAATCGATCTAGGAAGTCTTTGAAAACTCGATTCATAAGGTCAACGAAGTAAGCTGGAGCATTCGTTAAACCAGATGGCATAACAAGCCATTCATAAGATCCATATCGAGTACAGAATGATGTCAAAGGAATGCTATCATCTGCAATACGAAGCTGATGAAAACCAGTTGCTAAGTCTAACTATGAAAAGACTCTAGCACTGCAAAGTTGGTCAAGTAAATCATCAATTTGAGGTAAAGGATATTTATTCTTAATGGTAAGATCGTTAAGCTTGCGGTAGTCAACACAAAGCCTAAGTGTACCATCAGATTTCTTCACAAAAATAGTCGAAGCACCCCAAGGAGAGGAACTAGAACGAATAAACTTCTTCGTCTCCAATTCGGATGATTGCTTACGCATCTCCTCATTTTCTTTATTGGACATTCGATGAGGAGGATGAGTGATAGATAGAGCTCCAGGGATTAGATTAATTCGGAACTCAATTGCTCGCTTAGGTGATAATCCTAAAACGGGCTCAAATATATCGAAAAATTCACGAACAACGTGAATGAGAGAAATGACATCTTCCTCATCATCATTATCGTCATCATAAGGGTTTAGAGAATGCAAGGATGCTGTTAATTTAGAATCTGAATCTTTAAGAACAATAGAAATCTTCTTAACAGATTGAGGATGTCGAAGATGAATAGTTCGCTCAGGACATAGGATATGGGCTTCATAACGGTTAAGTTAATCCATTCCCAAAATCATTCCAAATCCTAAGTAACACACGACATGTAAATCGACTTGGAAAGAAAAATCACAAAAAATAATCTCGACATCTTTACAAAGAAAACTGAGCGTTGCGGATCCACCAACTGGATTCGCAATTCTCAAAGAAGTCATTAAAGCCATAACACTCAAAGAAAAAGTATCAACAAGTTCTTTTGATATAAAAAAATGGGATGCACCCGTATCAAAAAGAGCTCGAATAGAATGATCACGAAACATAATAATGCCATCAAGGATAGAATGAGAAATACCTTGACCACGAGAATTGTTACTAGGGGTTTGGACAACATTTAGCTTTCCCTTGCTCTTTATTTGAAGTTTTGGGAAAGAAGACAAAAGATGACCCGAACTTTTGCAATAATGAAAAAAGAGAGGTTTCGGACATCTATTAGCATAATGGTCCTTAGAACCACAATTGTAACATTGCCCATGACTAGACGTAGAAGTCTTTGCTACCGGAGCTGCCTGCTTCCCTTTCTTATTGAGATAAGGACCTTTGAATTTAATAGGCCTCTTCTTGTTGTTGTTGAAGTTCGGTTTGACACCCATAACTTCAACATCATCTTCTTTATCGGCCTCTTCGAGTTGAAGAGCGATATCAACAAGCTGATCGAAAGAAACTTCTAATTTTAGAAGTAATGGCTTTTTGAGATTCTTATTCAAGCCATAGACAAACCTCTGATTTTTCTTCAATGGGGTATTAATGTACTCGACCCCATATTTAGAGAGGGATTCAAAGGATGCGACGTAATCTGTCATAGAGGATTCACCTTGAATAAGGTCAATAAAGCGACAGGCCAAAATCGCTTTTTCAGCTTTTGGTACAAACTTTAATTCGAATCATTTTCGGAATTGCTCCCAAGTAAGATCCGCTTCAATAATTTTAGAAATCAAAAGCTTATACCAATCTAATGATCTTTCTTAGAGCATGCTAGAAGCCACTTGGACTCGATACAGATCAATGAGATTCATGCGAGAAAAGATGCGATCGCATGTTCTAAGCCAAGCTTAGACTTCGATAACGTCCTTGGAACCCTTGAACGACTTTCCACCCAAATTTGTATAATCACTGCACAGGCGTGAAAATCCGGATTTTGGGTGAGTAGGAACTGGAATGGGTTCGACAGCTTGAGCATTCTTTACAAGATCTAGAAGCTGTTGGGCAGGCATAAATACTCCATCCCGAGGAGTGGAACTAGATTGACCGACGCTGGGACGACCTGGTCTAACCATTTCTCTTCTTTAAGAAGAAAGAAAGAAGAAAAAGGTTATTCACAAAATGAATATCATACAATCAGGATTGATAAAACAAGTCATAACAAAGAAAATAGGATAGAACGGGTCCTATGACTCGGATAAAATCCTAAGGCACGATTCCTATGAAGAACTTAGGACGATGATGCTTGCTAGATTATTCTACATTGTTCCAAAGTTTGGCTCTGATACTAAGCTATGACTCCCCACCTCTATACTCACGCTAGCCAAGGACACTACGAGGTAATGCCGTCAACTAGCATGAAGAATAAGGCTGTTGAGGAGTGACCATCCGTGTAATTACTTTGTGCGAGCACAAATGTGTCAGATAGTATAACATGCATTTCGTTTCAAGAGGAAATCCGACATACCGATACAAACTCAAAGCTACTACACAGTGGCTATATGATCTTCGAAAACAAACATAGAAATAAACATAACACAAATCAGTCACAGATATCCATGTCACAATGGCAGAATCAGATATGAATACGACACATAGAAGTGTACACCAGAGTAGTGGTCAAACAAGATCCACAATATCACAAAAGAATAAATACAAGTGCTAGACAAAAGAATATGTATACATCAACGAGTCTCTATCTCGTATGTATAACAACAAAAAGTACTAAACTAGAGTAGTTAGTCAAAAGTCAGATAATGCACCCAGAAGAGGAGTCAAGCAGAAGCACCCGTAACATCTCGGTCTGACCCGAGTATTATTTAATAAGAAAATAATAAATGGATCAGTTTAGCTATAAATATCAGATAAAATGAGATAGAAGAAGAGATATGACAAAAACGCATGATAACAATAATGCCATACTATGAAAAGTACACATTAGACAACAAAAAAATCATACAATATCTCAAGAATCTCAAAGCACTAAAAGAATGTCATATTCTTTATTTTATTCACCAAACCACAAATATTGAAAAATATACCAATGCCAAGCACAAAATTGGTGAATCATAAATTCTAGAAATCATCAACTAGAAATCCAGGAATCACAAAAAAGGGGAGGCCTATCACAAAACGGGAGCATAAAAACTCACCAACATGTATATCACAAACGAGACACTATCCCATGGACGCTAACCATAGGGTCGGTGCAACGACGTAGTACAATATTGGTACGCCCGAGGAACCTGAAACTCAAATAATTTGGAACAACAACGTAGTACAATGGTATGCCCTACGAACCTGATAAGCCGGACAACGACGTAGTATAATGGTACGTCCGATGAACTGAACTCCATAAAAGAGCATGAGTCTCTAGCCTACAAAAATGAGTCAAAACTCCAAAGAAACAATATGCCGTAAGCCTATAAAAGAAATGAGATGAAACTCAATAAAACAAGGTACAATCCCCTACGTGGACAAAGAGACATAGCATATCGCTAGTCTAAATCGCAAAATGATCATTATTGATCAATAAAAAGTGTGAATTACACTAAGCTAGTAAATAAATGAGTTTAGCTTCATGTCCCATAACCACTGGCTTAGCTTAAATATTTACGAACAAATTGTAGATCTCCACTCGAAAATTGTCACAAGAGTTTCAATCGAACAAGTCCAAAAATTAACCGGCGAAGTAAACGCAAACGTTTCATACCACTTGTTTTGCTAAGCCGTTTAATTAGATTTTCTCATACGAATGAGGTAAAGGTTTGTATATAATAATAGGTTGGAAAACGGGTTTATAAAGAGCTTTGTATTAAAAATAGAGTTGAAATCATATTTGAGGAAAGAGTTTTGATATTTATTAGTAGTATAGGAACCTTTGTATTTCAAAGTGACAAGTCTCAAAAATGATTGTAGAAACAATCAATCACCGAAAATTCACATACGAAGACGTGAATCAAATCCAAAGAAATCGATAACAAATCCATCAAAATGGATATTCCCCAAAAATCCCAAAAAAGAAGTTATCAAAGTCAATAAAGGTAATAACAGCAAATTGAAGAAACAAGAATTGATTAAAAATTGGAAACTCAAACACAAAAGGCAAAATAGGTAGAGACAACAAATTCAGTCGACTAGACCAGGGTGGTCAGTCGACAGATACAAATCCTGGAAACTTTCTGTTTCCAGGTTTAGTCGACTGAACCAAAGTGGTCAGTCGACTGAATCATGCTTAGAAACTTTCGGTTTTCAGGCTCATTCGACCGACCAAGAATTGTCAGTCGACTGAAACTGGCCCAGGAAAATTCCTGGGTTCGATTCAGTCGACTGACCTTTTAGTTCAGTCGACTGAATTGGAAATTCTAGTATTCTCAGCCTAGCCCCCAAGGGGAAAAATCCCAAACTATTTGCGATCGGACGAGCGGTGGGAGCTAGAGGTTTACGCCAATCGGCAACCCAACCCTATAAGCTCTTTCTTACGCCACTAAAAGCACGATCAAACATCAAAGCTAGGATTCTTAAAGATTTAACTTCAAAACACCAAAAATTAGAATATTCATATAACCAATTCAATCCAAAGTAAATGGACAAGGAATAGATGTTAGGAATCACTACCTAACAACTATCAAAGATATAGACATAGATGTAAGTTCAAAAACTAACCTTATACACAAAAACAAGAAAGGAGAAGCTTGAAAACAAAGTAAGATCAACCACTCTTCAATCTCAACTCTAAAAGCTCCAATCTAAGATCATAAATAATAATTTCTCAAATTAGGTTATAGGAAATTTCTGAAATTGGAGAGAGATTGAGATGGAGAAGAAGAAGGAGATGCTTACCTAAGCTTCTCTTTGATTTTGGAGCTAAAACTTGGATTTACAAATGAAGCTAGGGCTTAGGAATCCCTAATCTCTTTTCTCTCCCTCCATTTTTGCTTAAAACTTGAAGTGTTAGGAAATGAGAATGAATGAAGAGGAGTGGGGGTGGAGCTAGGGTCTTATGTTAGGCTATTGGGCTTAAACCTAAATCCAAAGGCCTAAGTGAAAATGCCAAAATTCAAGCAAACTCCAAACATATCGATGTATATACTCAAAAAGGTCGCAAACGTCATTTTGAACTCAGTGAAAGGGGTCTCGAGTCCGAATTCGAATATTTGCAAATAGTAGTATTTCGGACTAAAATCCGACTAATGATGCTATATTTAAATACAACCGTAAAATATGCGGGTTGTTATACCATACATCATTTCTGGTGAATTGATTCAGTTAATCTTCCACAGCAATAATCCATGAATCATCACATGATGCTTCCATTGGATTTTTAGGTTCAATAGTTGGTATATATGCCACATTACTCATTTTATTTAGTTAATTTCTAGTTCTAACAAGTATATTTTCTATAGGATGATCTTTTAAAAGCTTGATCCTTTTATAAGGATAAACAGTTTCACAATTTATTTCATCTGATTCATTATTTAAAGTAACAAAAGCATTTTCATCATTTATTTGAACAAAATCTTTTAAATTTTCATCAAAAGATACATGCATTGTTTCTTTAATGGTGTTAGATTTTAAAATGAAATCTCTATTTGCTTTACTTCTATTAGAATATCTGATAAAGATACCTTTGTCAAATTTAGGATCAAATTTATCCAAATTGTCCTTTATATTTACAATAAAGCATTTACTTCCAATTTTTTTAAAATAAGATACATTTGGTTTCTTATTGAAAAGAAGTTCATGTGGTGTTTTGTTGGTTAAAGGTCTAATTAAAATCCAACTCAAAATGTAACAAGTTGTAGCGACTACTTTAGCCTAAATTTTTTGATAATTTACTATCTGAAAGCATAGTTCTTCCACACTCGTGAATCATCCAATTTTTATGCTCTACCACTCCGTTTTGTCATGGAGTTCTTGGAAAAGAAAAATTATGAGTTATTCCTTTCTGATTATAGAAATTCTCAAAATTTTCATTTTCAAATTCTCTACCATGATCACTACGAATAGTTTTGATTTTTAAAGAAAATTGATTTTGAATTCTTTTTGCAAAAGTTTTAAATAAATCAAAAGCATCACTTTTATGTTTTAGAAAATTGCCTATGTAAATCAAGAATAATCTGTAACAATTACAAAAACATATTTACTTTGATTTATTGACTGAATTTGAGATGGACCAAACAGATCTAAATGAAGCAGCTCAAGAGGTTTTGAAGTTGAAAACATATCTTTCAATTTGAATGTGTAGGATCGATTTCACCTTAGAGGGGGGATGAATAGGGTGACACTAATAGTTATAAAAATTAAACGTGGAAATATATATAATAATTGCAACGTAGATAATAGTAGAATAATAGCAGCACAGATAATAGCAGAATATCAAAAATATAATTAGAATAACACAGATTTACCCAACTTCGGCAAAACCCTACATACATGCTTCTCGTAAGGTTTCTACTATAAATTAAGTAGTCAAACTCTTACACACGTAAACTCCCGACCCCCTATCGACTAACCTAACTCTACGCTCAAAACCCTGCCACAACTCAAGTGTGACTTTGGTATTTAAAATTGTGATAATCTGGACTTTGGATTTGGTTCCATTCTTTATGCTGTTGACATTGGCCACTTTGATTTTGTGATAATGTTGACTTGTTTGATTCTTGTTAATACTTGGCTTTTACTCTGGCTTGTTCGAACTCTACTTGACTTTTTTCTAATTTTTTTTGCTAGCTTCGATTATGGTATTTGAATTTACCAACTGCACTTTGGTTGATTGCACTGTCCACTTTGTTGACTGCATATTCCAGTGTGCCTCTGGTCTCTATTTCAACACTGTTACTGCTTGTTGTCTGGATGTCATAATTCTCTGTATTGGGTTTTGGTTCGCATCAAGTACATGTCTACATGCTTCACTGCATCCCATATTATCACAACATATATATATGTACACATGTGTGTTTGTGCATGTATATATTTATACTTGTGATGCTTTGACCGACTTGATACTCTGTTGTCACCTTTGCTGCATTTGTATCCTGTATTCTGGTTGCATATGAATATGTATATTTGTGTGTTCATGTAGATATGTAGACTGATATTCAAGTGTGTCTTTGTGTTTGCATTGAGTTGTTGCTTCGAGGTTGCTGCTTGGTTGCACTGTCCATTTCCTGGCATCATCCTTTGTAAGTGTTGAGGTCTGGTGTAGATGTGGTTCTGGCCATTTCACTTGTATATGTTGGTTGAGCTGAACCTGAAATGTGTTTGCATTTGATTGTTTCTTCGATCCGGTTCATTGCATGAGTTCAGTCACTGTACATTTGTTTTTCTGATTGCATTTCATGTGAGCTTCAAGTGTGCTGTCTACCTCGTTTTGTACTGGTTCGTTGACGATGCTTTGAATCATGTGCTTGTTGCATATATGCATGTCTAAAGCATTGTGCACTTGTATAAACTTCGAGTCACTGAACATTTAACTTGTAGATTTCTTGTGTCTGCACTTCTGTTGCCTTCATTTGGCCTTGCTTATTGATCTGGTCGAAATTTATGCCTTGGTTCATGATGTCTTCACTTGTTCCTCTTAAAGTCTTCACATGATTGTGTTCATGGAGTCTGGTCTGGTTTCCACTGAAATGTTAAAATTTGAAACTGGGTTGTAGCCTCGAGCCAATTTGCATTTGAACTTGACTGTGCAGTCTGCACTTGTATTGTCCACTGCCGTGTTGCCTCTGCCCTTCACTTGGTTGTTGTATACCTCTGTTGCGGTTTGCATTTTTGTGATGAGTTGCTTCTAGTATGATCATATACATTTGCAGTCTAGTTTAAGCAACTTTGTTTTCATACTTCGATTCAAGCTTGCATTGTTTTCAGATTTCATCTTGATTTTGGAATTTTTATGCAGTTTGAATGCTAGTCAGCTCCACTTGTATACATACATACATTTATGTATGTATATATGTGTGTGTTCACCTCGGTTGCATTCCATTGTTCATCGTTTTCATACTCTAGTTTTGTTGCAATTTATGTATGATATGAAGATTTTGTTCCATTGGTTTGCGTTTGAATAGTTGAGTTGTTTTCATGTGTACACATTGAATTTTTGGTTGAGGCTTGTTCCAGTCACTAAAAACTTGATCATTCTATTTTTTTGTATTGCACCTGAGTTGAACCTAGCTTTGGCTCGGCTTTGACCTTATGCTCGTATCGTTACTTTATTTGAATTTTACTTGAGTTGAACTAAGGTTGTTGGTCGGGTTTGACCTTGTGCTCACCCGTCCCTGTAGTTTTATCAAGTGCATATCGATGTGCACGGCCTTGTGACATATTAAGTGATACACTGTGCATGTCACAAGCTGTTCGTGTATGATGAATTCAAAAATGAATATGATGACAAACAACCCAAATAACTGTGGCAAATAACATTTTCAAAATACACATTTTATTTTACACTACATAAATATTTCTTTTTCAATTTTACTACTTCAGTGTTTACTTTGCAGGTAATTCAGATGCTGGATTCAATCTGGAATAGAGTTGAAGATAAATACTAGTGAATAAGTGATATGTAGTGAGGTGCAAATGTAAATGATAATTGTATAGTGAAAAATTGAGATGTAATCGAAATTGTATTGTAATCGAAAATTGTATATATGTAGTGAGAGCTTAAATTTATACTATTTAAAATTGTAATAAAATATTTGTTTGAATAAAATATCTATTTGAATTTAAATTCTATGTTAGTTATTTTATTCAGCAAATATTTATTTAATTGTGTGAAAAATAAAATAGTATAATAAGATATATATTTAAATGAATATATATATTTATATGTTTATTATCATCAAATAGAAATCATATACTAGCATATTCAACAATATCCCCTTTTGATGATAACAAACATATATTTAAGATTCTGAATTTATTAAATGTATTTGATTATTCAATTTGCTCTCCCTATTTGAATGCTTTCTCTCTACAATAAAACTCTCCCTTCATATATGCATGAAGATAAACAAAAATATGCAAATGAACTTAGATGAAAATACAAAATACAAAATAAAATATTTGACCTTTATTTGCCAAAATCCTAACTTTTCTCTCCCCCTTTTGTTATCAGCAACAGAGTAACAGTGTTAGAAAAATAGAGATAAAGTGATAGATATTAATACAACATTAATACCCAATCGAGTATAAATATTAAATTTCAATAAAAAATCAAACAATAATCATAAATTCTCTGTTAGACGCATATTCCACTTTAGAATGATAGGGATGATGTAAACCCATATAGCTTTGCCTATTTGTGGTATATTTGTATCAGAAATTTGAATATCTACTAACCATGCATAACCTTTAGGACTTTTAAATGTGATTATTTAGTATTCCAAAATTAAAAAATGAATTCAAGCATCTTCTAACCACGCATAACCGTGAGGTCTTTTAAATGGGATTAGAATCAGCTTGTCTATTTAATAATCAATTTTGATATGCGTTCCATACATACATAACGTGTGGACTTTTAAATGAGCATGAAAGCACATAATAAAAAATTCCAAGTAATTCACCCACGCATAATCGTGAGGACTTTTAAACGAAAGTGAATACTTTGGATATTTTTATTGCTAAAAAATAAAATAAAATAAAAACGAATAATTTCCCATTTAAATTACCACATATTGACATACTATATTGGATTTTGATTAGTGATAGTCGTTAGAAATATGATAGAAATAGAGATGGTCATGGAATTTTTACCAAACAAGAGTTATTATAAATCTTGTTTAAAGTTTTTTTTAAGAATTTTACTAAATATACTGTCTTAAGTTATAATATATGATTAATATAAACACTCATCACTTTTTCAAACACTATTAATCTTTTCGATAATCAATAAGGAGTCAGATTAGTTAATGTAGTCATTTAAGATCAATTTCAAAAATAATTATAAAATCAAATTTTCTAAAATGACTAATCTGAAACAAGGTCAACAATAACTATTTTTTAGAAAGGGTTTAATAAAAGAAAAAATGTCTGCTAATTGGAAATCAATTGAAATGAAAAATGCGCAGATATTTTCTTTGAAAAACAATGCACCCACTGGATGTCTCAGCATAAACCACATTCCACTAGTAATTTTTCTATCAACTAGATTAACGGTGTAATCTGCATCTGAATTTCCTTTTGACTCAAGACTATCATTTGTTGGATGTCATAGACCAAACCACGAAGTGTGCAACAAAATATCTTAAAATCATTTTTAACATCTTTTAAATGAAATTGTATTGAAGCCATGCAAATAAATAAATAGCAAACACAGTGTCAGCAGTAAAATAACCAAGTAAATCCACTAATATCTTGAGTAATCATCAATTAATAAAACACAATCATTAGTCCAAACAAATCTATATGAACTAGTTCAAAGATTCTAGAGGTACTTATAGTGTTCTCGGCATACAAAGATAATTGGTCAATATTTTTCATAATTCATGTAACGCCCCACCTCTATACCCACGCTAGACAAGAACACTACGGAGTAATGCTGTCGACTAGCATGGAGAATAAGGCTGTTGAGGAGCGACCATCTGTATAATTGCTTTGTGCGAGTACCGATATGTCAGATAGAAATAATATAAGTTTTCATCTCAAGAGGAAATCCGACATACAGATACAAACTCAAAGCTATCACACAGTGGCTATATAAAATCTTCGGAAACAAATATAGAAATAAACATAACACAAATCAGTCACAGACAATTCATATCACAAAGGCGGAAATAGATATGAATATTACACATGAAAGTGTACATCAGAGTAGTGGTCAAAAAGATCCACAATAATACAAAGGAATAGATACAAGTTCTAGACAAAAGAATAAGTATACATCATAGAGTCTATATCTCAAGTGTATACAACAAAATAAACTACTAATCTAAGTAGTTTGCCAAAAGTCAGAGTAATGATCCTGGATGAGAAGTCAAGCAAAAGCACCTGTAACATCTCGGTCTGACCCGAGTATTATTTAAGAAGAAAATAATAAACGGATCAGTCTAGCTATAAATATCAGAAGAAATGATATAGAATAGGAGATATGACATAAGCATATAATAATCACAATGCCAAGCTGTGATAAATAAGTAATTGAAAATCAACAAGAGATTAATCAATATCACAATAATCTACACAAGATAAAAAGGAATGTCATACTCCTAATTTCATTCACCAAGCCACAATAAATGACATATATATTAATGCCAATCGTAAAAGTTGGTGAAACATAAATTCCAGAAATCAACACACGAAATACAGGAATCACAAGAAAAAGGAACAACGACGTCGTACAACGGGACATCCGATGAACCAAATCACAATAAAAAGGATGGCCAATCCCACAAAAATACTGGACATCGACGCACCTAGAAAGACACGCCCCATGTACAGTCGAACATCGACGCACCTAGAAAGATATGCCCCATGCTCTAGCATCGACGCACCTAGAAAGATACGCCCCATGCACAAATAAACATCGATGCACCTAGAAAGATACACCCCATGCTAAGTCGAACATCGACGCACCTAGAAAGATACGCCCCATGCATAGACGAACATCGACGCACCTAGAAAGATACGCCCCATGCCCCGAATTATTGAGCCGATTGCTCCACGAAGTAAATAAACATCGATGCACCTAGAAAGGTACACCCCATGCATAAATAAACATCGACGCACCTAGAAAGGTACGACCCATGTATAAACAAACATCGATGCACCTAGAAAGGTACACCCCATGTAATAATAAAACATTGACGCACCTAAAAAGGTACGACCCATGTGAGAAATGAGACGAAGCTCAATAAAATGAGGAACAGTCCTCCACATAAACAAAGAGACATCGCACATTGCTAGTCTAAACCTCAAAGATGATCGTCATGATCAACGAGAAGTGTCAATTACAATAAGTTAGTAAATATATGAGCTTAGCTTCATGTCCCATAACCACTAGCTTAACTTAAATATTTACGAACAAATTGTAGATCTCCACTAGAAAATTGTCATAAGAGATTCAATCGAACAAGTCCAAGAATTAACCGACGAAGTAAACGCAATCGTTTCATACCACTTGTTTTACTAAGTCGTTTAATTAGATTTCTCATACGGGTGAGGTAAAGGTTTGTATATACTAATAGATTGGAAATCGGTTTGAGAAAACGAGCTTTGTAATAAAATAGTGTTGAAATCATTTGAAGAAAGAGTTTTGATATTTACTACTAGTATAGAAAACCTTTACATTTTAAAGTGACAAATCACAAAGAAGATTGTAGAAACAATCGGGCATAAAAATTCACATTCGAAGACGTGAATAAAATCCAAAGAAATCGATATAAAATCCATCAAAGTGGATATATCTAAAATTCCCAAAGAAAAGGTCATCAAAGTCGATAATAAATGACAACAACAAAAGGGAGACAACACGAATCGATTAAAGTTGGATATTCAAACGGATTAGCAAAATAGGCTAATCTGGCAAAAATCATCAGGTCGGTCGACCGGCTGCAGGGCTCGGTCGACCGGACCCTGTTCCACAAAAATCCTCGGGAAGCAGGTCGGTCGGCCGAACCCCTGTAGTCGGTCGACCGGACCCTAAAACAGAAAGTGCTTATGCACTTAGAAGCAGGTCGGTCGACCGGACCAGGGAATTGGTCGACCGAACCTGTATACTTGCACTTCCTACCCTATTTCAATGGAGGTGCAAATCCCGACCAATTTGCAATCGCACGAGCAACGGCGCTAAGGGTTTATGTCAATCGACTACTCGGCCCTATAAGCTCCTCGATGCATCACCAAAAACATGTTCAAACATCAAAGTTAGGATTTTTAATGAATTGAACTCAAAACACTAAAAATTGGAATATTCACAAAAGCAATCCAAATCAAGGTCAAATGCACATGAATAAGTGTTAGGAATTCATACCTAACAATAGAAGAGAATTATAAGCATAGACGTGAGATTAAAAATCTCACCTTTGAACTAAAATTTATGAAGAAGAAGCTTGAAAGCAAATGGAAATCAACCACACTTCGATCTCAACACTAGAAGCTTGAATCTAAGCTAAAACGAGAAATATTTCCCAAATTAGTTTTATGAATTTCTGAATTTTGATAAGAGAATGAGTTGGAGAAGAAGAAGGAGATGCTTACCAATGGGTTCATTTGAACTTTGGAGCTAGGAGATGGATTTGCAAAGGAAGCTAGGGCTTGGAGTTTCTAATTCCCTTTCCTCTCCACCATTTTCAGTTGGAGCTTGAGTTTGAGGAGTTAGAATGAAGTAATGAAGAGGAGAGGGGGATTGGGACTGAGTTAGCAAGTGGGTTCAGCGCAAACCAAAACCCTAAGTGAAAAGTAGCAAAATTCAACTTTCTCCAAACATATCGAAGCTTATACTCAAAAAGGTCGCAAACGACATTTTGAACTTAATGGGGGTGGTCTCGAGTCCTAATTCGGCTGTTTGCAAAAAGTAGCTTTTCGGACCAAAATCCGACGAACGATAAAATATTTAAATAAAATATTTGAATATAAAATCGATAAATATGCGGGTTGTTACAGACTCCCCTCCTTAAAGAAATTGCGTCCTCGCAATACTTAAAAAGGAAATATAAGAAGTAACAACCATAGAAGCATATTAACACAAAAGAAAATTTGAATCAAGAAGTTCACCATAAAGTGCACGAAAGAGTTAGCAAGAAATCTGGTGAAACTTCAATTTCCACAATATCACCGGGCTCAAGAATGAAAACCGGAATCCCTAAGGCATTTCCGTAGGTAAAAGACGTGGAAAACGTCAAGAATAGCAGAAAGTTGAGCCAGTGCAACGGCGTAGTACAAAAACGGTACGCCCGAGAAACTAGAAACTCAAATAATTTGGGACATCAGCGTAGTACAAAAACGGTACGCCCAATGAACCAAAGCAAAGACATCGATGTAGTACAACGGTACATCCGATGAATCAAAAGCAAAGACATCGATGTAGTACAAACGGTACATCCGATGAATCAAAAGCAAGGACATCGATGTAGTACAAACGGTACATCCGATGAATCAAAAGCAAAGACATCGATGTAGTACAAACGGTACATCCGATGAATCAAAAGCAAAGACATCGATGTAGTACAAACGGTACATCCGATGAATCAAAAGCAAAGACATCGATGTAGTACAATCGGTACATCCGATGAATCAAAAGCAAAGACATCGATGTAGTACAAACGGTACATCCGATGTAGTATAATAATAGTACATCCAATGAACCGAACACCATAAAAGAACACCGGACACTAGTCCATAAAAGGAATGAGATAAAACTTAATAAAACGAAGTGTACCAAAACGTCCGATGAACTTGATGAAAAGATAATTC
Source organism: Allium cepa (assembly GCA_030765085.1). NCBI lineage: Eukaryota > Viridiplantae > Streptophyta > Magnoliopsida > Asparagales > Amaryllidaceae > Allium > Allium cepa. The sequence goes on along the minus strand of CM060941.1, from coordinate 174,220,116 downwards.
CATTCAGACAACATCGAAGAATCAACCACTTGTTGCTTACGACAAAGCGCATTGGCAACACGATTTCCCTTACCGGGCGTATAAAGAATATCAAGATCATAAGGAGCAAGGAACTCGAGCCAACGTTGTTGACGCAAATTAAGTTCCTTCTGAGAAAATAATTATTCCAAAGATTTATGATCGGGGTAGAGAACAAATTTCTCGTCCAAGTATGATGATGCCAAAATCCAAAAGTAAAAACAATAGCCGAGAGAACCAGATCATGAGTGGCATATCTAGTCTCGATAAGCTATAATGATTTAGAAGCACAAGTGATAGCACGTTCTCTTTTGCAAGAGAATGACATCCAAACCAATACGACTAGTATCAGTACAAATAGCAAAGTCTTGGTTCCCCTTCAGGAATCACAAGAATAAAAGTATCGAAAAGAAAGAATTTCTTTTAAATAATCTTCTTTCCTGAAAAGTTAAAACTTTCAAAATTACATTTATCATTATGTAATAATCATTTTAGAAAATTTTACTATTTTCAAGTTAATACACTGTGTCTGATTGTCTCATCAAAGCGTTTAGGAAATTCCTATCGATAACGTTGATCAAGCGCATCGACCAGAATTCTTAAAGCACTCAACGGGCAATACAATCACAAAATCATCTTTTATAGGATAAATAAATCTCTTAAAAAGTTTTAAGAATATTCTTTGTTCGTTTCAAGAACAAAATCCAGTTTTACTTATAAATAAATCTTATGAAAAAGATTTGCAAAATTTTAAATTACTATTTTCATCCAAAATCAATAAGTACAAGAATGGAGTCATCGAGATATTCATAGAATATTCGATCTAAAAATGGATGAAATAAGCTGGAAAAACTGAATGACAAAATAATTCATTCATAGAATCATAACGAGTGCGGAATGCGGTAAGTGGAATGCTAATTTCCGCAACTCGTAGCAAATGAAAACCGGTGCCAAGGTCAAACTAAAATGACCTTAGCACCACACAAAAGATTACTTAGGTGATAATCCTAAGACAAAATCAAAAATACCGGAAAAGTTTCTCAAACGATATGATTGAGAGAAATAACACTCTCCTTATAAGTGGGCTTTAAGGAATAAAATGATGCCATCAAGTTGGAATCAAAATCATAAAGGAAAAATAGAAATCTGCTTAACAGATTGAAAATGTCGAAGATGAATACTCCACTCGAAAAATAGGATATGGGCTTCACAATGATTAAGCCGATCCTTTCAAAAAAATCAATTCCGAAGCCTAAGTAAAAACATCGGCTCGGAAAGAAAAGTCTCATAAAATAATTTCGACATCAATAAAAAGCAAATTGAGTGTTGCGGATCTACCATCCGGATTCACAATCCTCAAAGAAGTCAACAAGCACAAAATATTTTCAAAGAAAAGAATCGACAAGTTCTTTTGATATAAAATAGTGAGATGAAACTCATATCAAAAAGAACTCGAGTAAGAAGATCACAAAATAAATGTAATCAAGGATCAAATGAGAAATACCTTGAGCACGAGAAGTGTTACCAGGAGCTTGCACCACATTGAGCTCTCCCTCCTTCTTATTCTGAAGTACGGGACATGCAGTAATATGGTGACCCGATTTTTTTGCAATAGCGACAAAAGAGGGGTCTCGGACACTTCCCTGCATAGTGGTTCGTGGAACCACAATTGTAGCATTGTCCACGACTAGAGGTAGGTGCTTTTGCTACCGGGGTTTCTTGCCTCCCTTTCTTGTTGGGAATGGGGCCTTTGAATTTAATAGGCCTCTTCATGTTGCTGTTGAAGTTCTGTTGGGCACGCACAACTTCAACATCACCTTCATTATCGGCCTCTTCAAGACGAAGAGCGATATCAACAAGCTGATCAAATGAAACTTCAAGTTTCAGAAGTAATGGCTTCTTAAGATTCTTATTCAAGCCATAGACGAATCTCTGATTTTTTTCCAATGGGGTGTTGATGTATTCAACCCCGTATTTGGACAGAGATTCGAAAGATGCGACATAGTCTGTCACAGAAGATTCACCTTGAACAAGGTCAATAAAATGCCGGGCCAAAGTTACTTTTTCGGCCTCCGGCACAAATTTCGATTCGAATCTTTCCCGGAATCGCTCCCAAGTGAGATCCGCTTCAACGATTTCAGAAATTAGGAGCTCATACCAATCTAACGCTCTTTCTTAGAGCATGCTAGAAGCCACTTGGACTCGATGTAGATCAATAAGGTTCATGCGAGAAAAGATGCGATCGCATGATTTGAGCCAAGCTTGAATTTCTATAACACTCTCGGATCCCTTGAATGGCCTTCCACCCAAATCGGCGTAGTCTCTGCACAAGCATGCAAAACCGGATCTAGGATGAGTAGGCTCTGGACCGGGTCCGGCTGCTTGAGCGTTCTTAACAAGATCTAGAAGCTGCTGGGCAGACATAAATACTCCATCCTGGGGAGTAGCACTAGATTGACCGGCGCTGGGACGGCCTGGTCTAACCATTTCTCTTCTTTAAGAAAGAAATAAAGAAGAAGAAAAAGTTATTCTCAAGATAAATATCAAGCAATTCTTGATAGATAAAACAAGGAATCATAAAGAAAGTAGGATAGAAGGGTACGAAGACCCGAATAAAATCCTAAAGCACGACTCCTAAGAAAGACTTAGGACGATGATCCTTGTTATAATATTCCATATTATTCCGAAGTTTGGCTCTGATACCATGCTGTGACGCCCCACCTCTATACCCACGCTAGACAAGAACACTACGGAGTAATGCTGTCGACTAGCACGGAGAATAAGGCTGTTGAGGAGCGACCATCTGTATAATTGCTTTGTGCGAGTACCGATATGTCAGATAGAAATAATATAAGTTTTCATCTCAAGAGGAAATCCGACATACAGATACAAACTCAAAGCTATCACACAGTGGCTATATAAAATCTTCGGAAACAAATATAGAAATAAACATAACACAAATCAGTCACAGACAATTAATATCACAAAGGCGGAAATATATATGAATATTACACATGAAAGTGTACATCAGAGTAGTGGTCAAAAGGATCCACAATAATACAAAGGAATAGATACAAGTGCTAGACAAAAGAATAAGTATACATCATAGAGTCTATATCTCAAGTGTATACAACAAAATAAACTACTAATCTAAGTAGTTTGCCAAAAGTCAGAGTAATGATCCTGGATGAGAAGTCAAGCAGAAGCACCTGTAACATCTTGGTCTGACCCGAGTATTATTTAAGAAGAAAATAATAAACGGATCAGTCTAGCTATAAATATCAGAAGAAATGATATAGAATAAGAGATATGACATAAGCATATAATAATCACAATGCCAAGCTGTGATAAATAAGTAATTGAAAATCAACAAGAGATTAATCAATATCACAATAATCTACACAAGATAAAAAGGAATGTCATACTCCTAATTTCATTCACCAAGCCACAATAAATGACATATATATCAATGCCAATCGTAAAAGTTGGTGAAACATAAATTCCAGAAATCAACACACGAAATCCAGGAATCACAAGAAAAAGGAACAACGACGTCGTACAACGGGACATCCGATGAACCAAATCACAATAAAAAGGATGGCCAATCCCACAAAAATACTAGACATCGACGCACCTAGAAAGACACGCCCCATGTACAGTCGAACATCGACGCACCTAGAAAGATACGCCCCATGCTCTAGCATCGACGCACCTAGAAAGATACGCCCCATGCACAAATAAACATCGATGCACCTAGAAAGATACACCCCATGCATAAATAAACATCGATGCACCTAGAAAGATACACCCCATGTAATGTCTAACATCGATGCACCTAGAAAGATACACCCCATGCTAAGTCGAACATCGACGCACCTAGAAAGATACGCCCCATGCATAGACGAACATCGACGCACCTAGAAAGATACGCCCCATGCCCCGACTTATTGAGCCGACTGCTCCACGAAGTAAATAAACATCGATGCACCTAGAAAGGTACACCCCATGCATAAATAAACATCGATGCACCTAGAAAGGTATGACCCATGTATAAACAAACATCGATGCACCTAGAAAGGTACACCCCATGTAATAATAAAACAATGACGCACCTAAAAAGGTACGACCCATGTGAGAAATGAGACGAAGCTCAATAAAATGAGGAACGGTCCTCCACATAAACAAAGAGACATCGCACATTGCTAGTCTAAACCTCAAAGATGATCGCCATGATCAACGAGAAGTGTCAATTACAATAAGCTAGTAAATATATGAGCTTAGCTTCATGTCCCATAACCACTAGCTTAACTTAAATATTTACGAACAAATTGTAGATCTCCACTAGAAAATTGTCACAAGAGATTCAATCGAACAAGTCCAAGAATTAACCGACGAAGTAAACGCAAGCGTTTCATACCACTTGTTTTACTAAGTCGTTTAATTAGATTTCTCATACGGTGAGGTAAAGGTTTGTATATACTAATAGATTGGAAATCAGTTTGAGAAAACGAGCTTTGTAATAAAATAGTGTTGAAATCATTTGAAGAAAGAGTTTTGATATTTACTACTAGTATAGAAAACCTTTATATTTTAAAGTGACAAATCACAAAGAAGATTGTAGAAACAATCGGGCATAAAAATTCACATTCGAAGACGTGAATAAAATCCAAAGAAATCGATATAAAATCCATCAAAGTGGATATATCTAAAATTCCCAAAGAAAAGGTCATCAAAGTCGATAATAAATGACAACAACAAAAGGGAGACAACACGAATCGATTAAAGTTGGATATTCAAACGGATTAGCAAAATAGGCTAATCTGGCAAAAATCATCAGGTCGGTCGACCGGCTGCAGGGCTCGGTCGACCGGACCCTGTTCCACAAAAATCCTCGGGAAGCAGGTCGGTCGGCCGAACCCCTGTAGTCGGTCAACCGGACCCTAAAACAGAAAGTGCTTATGCACTTAGAAGCAGGTCGGTCGACCGGACCAGGGAATTGGTCGGCCGAACCTGTATACTTGCACTTCCTACCCTATTTCAATGGAGGTGCAAATCCCGACCAATTTGCAATCGCACGAGCAACGGCGCTAAGGGTTTATGTCAATCGACTACTCGGCCCTATAAGCTCCTCGATGCATCACCAAAAACATGTTCAAACATCAAAGTTAGGATTTTTAATGAATTGAACTCAAAACACTAAAAATTGGAATATTCACAAAAGCAATCCAAGTCAAGGTCAAATGCACATGAATAAGTGTTAGGAATTCATACCTAACAATAGAAGAGAATTATAAGCATAGATATGAGATTAAAAATCTCACCTTTGAACTAAAATTTATGAAGAAGAAGCTTGAAAGCAAATGGAAATCAACCACACTTCGATCTCAACACTAGAAGCTTGAATCTAAGCTAAAAAGATAAACATTTCCCAAATTAGGTTTAGGAATTTCTGAATTTTGATAAGAGAATGAGTTGGAGAAGAAGAAGGAGATGCTTACCAATGGGTTCACTTGAACTTTGGAGCTAGGAGATGGATTTGCAAAGGAAGCTAGGGCTTGGAGTTTCTAATTCCCTTTCCTCTCCACCATTTTCAGTTGGAGCTTGAGTTTGAGGAGTTAGAATGAAGTAATGAAGAGGAGAAGGGGATTGGGACTGAGTTAGCAAGTGGGTTCAGCCCAAACCAAAACCCTAAGTGAAAAGTAGCAAAATTCAACTTTCTCCAAACATATCGAAGCTTATACTCAAAAAGGTCGCAAACGGTATTTTGAACTCAATGGGGGTAGTCTCGAGTCCTAATTCGGCTGTTTGCAAAAAGTAGCTTTTCGGACCAAAATCCGACGAACGATAAAATATTTAAATAAAATATTTGAATATAAAATCGATAAATATGCGGGTTGTTACAATTCAGAATCAAAATCAACATTCATTTTCACATAACTGGCTGAAGTAAATCAGATTTCGGTGCAGATTATCACATTTAATAAATCATTTAAGATAAATGTACTGTTACCTATTTTACCTTTGTCAATAATTTTTCGTTATTTCTCATTGTGATTCTGCCACCTTTATATTAGGCTAAGGAGCTTTGATTTGTTGCCCGTCATGTGGCTGGATCAGCCAGAATTCGAGTAACACTGTTGTATTTCCTTAGCCTGCCACCACACCTACACGGGAATTTTTTTTATGACCTATTTGTTTTTATATGTCCATGGTTGTTAATGGCAAAACATTTTGAAAAATATGTTTGTGTAGATCTAAGACTGTTTAAATTTGTTCCTTTTGGCACCCAGATTTGTTTAACTTTAAGAGATTTTATATTCTGCCTTTTGGAACCCAAATTGGAATGATTTTCACATGTTTAGGTCTATATCAGCAATTATTGTAATTGTGTCCAATTTTTCTACAAATTGTGCACTCAGCTTCGAGTTGATTTATTTTTCTTCTAACAAGTTCAGATTGATTATGTCCAAGTCCTTGTCTATCTGTATTAACAGTTTGTTTCCTTAATAGCATATTTAAAGATCTTTCTCCTTTGGAAAATTTCCTAAAGTTGCAGACAATTGTTAGACTTGTGTTTTGAGACATTCATTTTCATTCAATAATTGAGTGCACTTTTTAATAGAATTTTCTCTCTTAATATTTTCTCTTTCTTTCAAAATCAGAATTTCATTTTCAATTGATTTTATTTTAATTTCTTCTTTAAGTGATGAACACTTATCCCACTTAGAGCTCTTGGTTTAATAGTTTTTAACCAATTGATCAAGCTATTTATTTAAATCTATCAAAGTATCTCTTTGTTTAAATCTATCAAAGTATCTCTTTGTGATTAAATTTTAGCATACTTCTCCCTAAGTCTTTCGATACAGCCACTTACTTCATGAAAACATATAAGTAATTCTAATTGAGTAAGTTTTGATACCTTGCTTGGCTCGTTATCATCACTGTCAATTATATCACCCGAAGACATAGATCTTCTATTACACTCTCACTGCCAGTGCTTTTATCGTCTTCATCAGTTTCATCCCAAGTGGCTACAAAACTTGTCATTTTCTGTTTCTTTCCATGGCTGAGTAGATTCTGAGGGCAATTGGGCTTGACCTGACCGGGTTTATTGCACTTGTGACAAATGATCTCCTGCTTTAATGACTTGTCTAGTACTTTGACTGTTCTGCTTTACAATTTTTGATTTAGAGCTGGATTTCTATATTTGAGTTTCCACTTTTTGAATCTCTTTATTAGTAGTGCCAGCTCAGCTGCTCCATCATTATCATCATCATCACATTCCGTTGTTCCTTTAAGAGCTATTGATTTCTTTTGTGTATCACCTCATTCTCGTTCTTTCTTGAATTTCATTTCTAGCTCATATGTGGTGAGATTTCCGATGAGTTCTTCAACTTTTATTTATTTTCAAATTTTTTGATTCTTGAATGGCTGTAACTTTCGCTTCAAAACTTCATGAAAGGACTCTAAGGATTTTTTGGACTATTTCCAATTCTATGTATGATTTTCCGAGTGCTTTTGATTTGTGCACTATATTGGAAAGTCATCCATACATCTCTTTGACATTTTCATCCTTGGCCATTGTGAAGTTGTTGTATTCGCTACTAAGCATGGTAAGGCGAGATTCCTTGACTTAATATGTCCTTCATGAGTCACTTCCAGTGTGTGCCATATTTCCTGCGCGGTTAGACAATGTGAGACACGATTAAATTCAATTTAATTTAATGAACAAACAATAGAATTCATAGCTTTAGCATTAGCATTCTATAGTTTGTTTTCTAAATATGTCCATTGATCCGTCGGTTTATCTATTTCTTGATTATCTACCACTATAGTTGGTGTCGTATAACCTGTCTTAATAATATTCCAAGCATTAGTTGTTTTCAAAAAAAATTCATTCTATTTTTCTAATAAGCATATTCACCATTGAACATAGGTGGTCTAACTATGGACTGACCTCAGCAAAATCCTTATTAAAAGAAGCCATTTTAAAAAATTTAAAACAAAAGTTCCTTTTTGAAAAAAAAAATCTAAATTTTAAAATCAAAAATTGGCTTTTATTCCTAGTTCTGATACCACTTGTAGGATCGATTTCACTATAGAGGGAGGAGCATGAATATGGTGATACTAATAGTTACAAAAATTAAATGCGTAAATATATATAATAATTGCAACACAGATAATAGCAGAATATCAAAAACAAAATAGAACAACACAGATTTAACTAGCTTCGGTGAAACACTGCCTACGTGCTGACTCCATGGTTTCTACTAGAAGTTAAGTAGGAAGACGCTTACACAAATAAATTCACGACACCCGCTATCGATTAACCTAACTCTATACTCAAAACCCTCCCACAACTCAGCAACCGAGCTATGAATTCTCAAACTACACCACCTAGTCGTCCCCTAATCACAAGACTATAATTTTTAAAAGTTTAAAAAGAACAAAAACATTTTTAAAATACAAAAACGCAGTTTCAATTTTAGCCCAAATTAATACAAAAGGGAACCGACCCAAATAAATCTTAGTGATAAAAATTATCCCCTTTTCTTTTTATTCCTTCGGCCTTCTTTCCTTTGAGTTAAAAAATGGCTGCTTCTTTCCTATGCTCGAGAATGTTCATTCCTTCTTTCAAAAATTTAGGGCTTTGTGATAGTGAAGCCGCTGCTCTATAATAGATCGGTCGAGTTGAATGATTGTTCTTGCGTTGCTTTCTCGATCGTCTTCTAGCTTAAGCACAAGTGCAGTTGCTTCAATTCGTCGAGTTCGATTTGATTAAATCTGGTATGTGATTTCCATTGTTATTCTCTTTTGTATGCTTGAACATGATTTTTTGATGATGCCGATGATGTTAAAGGGTTTTTATAGGAATCAATTTCCCTAATTATTGCTCATATAATATTGTTTGAATCCTTTAGTTACTTTAGCTCGGTCGTTGATCTTCGTTTGGATGCTTGTGATATTTTCTGACTTTTCAATTCATATGTTTTCATTCCTTGAATATCATGGCTTTGATTTTTACTTGTTCACCATGGCTCTAATTTTGTATTTAAAAATATGATAATCTAGAGGTTTTGGTTTCGATGCCGTTGACATGGGCCATTTTGATTTTGTGATAATATTGACTTTTTTGATTCTTGTTAATAATTGGCTTTTACTTTGGCTTGCTCAAACTCTACTTGACTTTGTTCCATTTTTTTGCTAGCTTCGATTATGGTATTTGAATATGCTGACGACACTTTTGTTGATTGCACCGTCTACTTTGTTGCAATGCATATTCCAGTGTGCCTCTAGTTTCCATTTCAACACTGTTACTGCTTGGTATTATAATTCACTGTATTGAGTATTGGTTTGCATCGAGTACATGTCTACATGTGTAACGAACCGTCATCCGTCTCCACAGAATGACGCATCATTAATAAGACAGAAAGGGATAGAAAAGAGAAAAGAAAGAAGAGAAAGAAGAAACAACATCAGAATCTACACAGCGGAATGAATAAATTATATTAATAACATAACTATTACATAGTTTACAACCATTATCAGAGTTACACAGATAAACAATACATACTAGACAGTTATAAACACCTGTCTAGTTATATAACTCAATACAGTACAAGAATCTACTCAGACAAATCTACACAGCGGAATACTATATATCTACACGTAGAAGCCTCCTGCTCCATTGCTCCTCCATAATTCGTCAAAGCTAACCCGAATCCCTTGGCTACTCATAAAAATTTGAGTACCCAAGAGTTTAAGAAAACAGAAGATAAACTCCGGGTTAGACATGGGTCTGGTGTGAGTAACAGGTTAAGGTTGCTTAACTTTTAAAATCCTTTTTGAAAAGAAAGGTATCACGTAAGACTTCCCACACATAAACATGGAATTTTTTTACCACACGCTAACCAAAACATTTGATAGGAAATCCAGTTATATTATAATAGGTCTAGGGTTTTCAAGTAAATATGAAATAGCCGAAATTGTTACATCTGTTAAATTCCAGCTACTAGCCACAAAAGTGGGAAATACAATCAAAACCGTTGGCACTTATTGGATTTTGGATTCCATACAATGGCAGGGCTACTAGGGTACCGTCCGTCACAGTACGTGGCCTAGATCAACGTACCGAGGAGTACGCCCACTCCCCTGCAACACAAGGCCGGAAACATTCCTTACTGAATAGTTTCGAACAAGACAACCTCGATAGTTGGAGCTCACAACCGTCCACACAGCCGAAATAAAAGGGACCTCTAGACAGGGGAAAATATCGACTTACTTGGGCATGACCCACTTAGCCTTGCTGCACCTCCCTGGTTTAGCCATTCCCGGTTGATGAGGCTTAATGCCATGATTACCGTTAGTGAACACATCACTTAGAATGCTCATCCTCCACCTGACGGTGTTCTAAAAGCATTCTATCCATACAAGTTCGTTCCGGGTTCGAATGAAACCGAAGGCAATATCTCATTACACTCATTTTGGAATCACCCTTAGAGTTAACGATGACAACCTTTGTACTCTGAATCTTCATCTTCACTTGAGATTCACGACCTACTGTTAATTTGGATCGATGTGGTTTTCGGATATCCAAATATGGAAACCCGATCCCGATCTCATCGAAATCCAAAGCGTGTCTTTTAGGTCCAAGTTGTTTTAAAGTTTAAAGCAATTCAATTATCTATATACACACAGATAGATAACTCACAAATCACAATTGATAATCACATTATCAAATAAACAGGCAATCCACATTTTCATCAAAATAGGCAATCCATATCACCATCACAATAGATAATCTATATTATCATTGCAATGCAACCAAAGCATTCGTATCATACCATAAAACATTACTTATCTCATTTCTGAGATCACAACCATTCAAGGCAATCAATACCATCCATTCATATATAAGCAATGATTTACTCATCACAATATAATTAATTTAAAATGAATTAAATTAACTATCTCTACCTCTAATTAATTTAAAATGAATTAAATTAATTACTTCATCTTTAATTAATTTAAAATAAATTAAATTAATTACTTCACCAATATAAATCTTGCTTACTTAACCATTTAATTGATTACAATCAATTAATTAATCAGTCAAATTCAATCACCTTAATTAACCACCCTTGATTAATTATCCTTAATTACATTCAAGTAATTATCCTTAATTAATTTCACAAATAATTATTCTCAAACAAAAACAGTAATTAACCTTTAATTACTTCAATTAATTAATTAACTATAATTAATTACATTAATCCTTAATTAATTACATTAATTAATTAGCTTTAATCACTTATCATTAATTATTATTCTTAATTAATCAACTTTAATTACATCATTAATCGTATTAATTAATGATCCTTAATTATATTAATAAATTATCCTCTTAAATTAATTACCTTAAGTAATTAACCCATAATTATTAATCATTCTAGATTAATCACATTCAGTAATTAACTAACTCAGTTACTTCATCAAACAAATTAATTATTCCTTAATTAATTTCTTAATTAATCCCTTGATTAATTTCTAAGTAATTATACTCCAAATTACTTCACTCTTAAACATCTTCAATTAATTACAACCTGAAATTATCAATCAATTACTTCACCAAGTAATTTCCAATCCATTAATTACATTAAGTAATTATCATTAAAACATCCTGTGTTTAAAATTAATTAATCTTAATTATTTAAATTAAAAAAAATCACATTTAACACAATTAATTACCCTAAGTAATAAATCTCTTAATTACTTCATTAAGTAATTATACTCAACATTTCACAAATGATTATTATTAAATTAATTAATCTAGTTAATTATAAAAATTAACCACATTAATTAATTATTAAATAATCCTTGTTAATGACCTTCATTAACCCTTCTCTAATTATTTTATTAAGTGATTAACTTAGATAATTACAAATTTAATTATCTTTAATTATCTATTAATTAAAGTCTAATTATTTAATTAATTAAGAGTTAACTGTCACTTAATTAATCCTTAATTATTTAATTTATTAACCTTGATTAAAATTTAATTAATTAATTAATAATTCTTTAATCATTAGCTAAAAATCAAATTAATGATCTTAATTATAAATTGATTAACCATTAATCAATATTTATTAATTCCAAATCATTAATTAATTAAATTAATTAACCATTCCTTAATTACTCCATTAATTAAATTAATTTTCAAAACATCAATCTTAATTAATTTTAAGATAAAACATTTCTAAATTATGTTTAAAAATAAATTTTATTTTAAACAAAGTACTTTTGAACCTGCTTCCAAGTTTCATTTTAAATACAAGTTTTAAAATGAAAATAATTTAAAATTATCAAAGTTCAAACAATTTATAACTATTAACATTTCAATAACTTCAATTTATATTTAGTTTAAATCTTCAAATTTAAATCTTCTTCTAATTTAAAAACTGGAGTTCATATTTGATTTAAGATTTCCAGATTTAAATTTAATTTCAAATCATGCTCATATGTTAAAAACTTCATTTTTAAAAGGTTTAAACTACTTTTCCAAATAAAGTAGTTAATCAAGTTTGAAGCTTAAACTTTATTTTTATTTAAAATTAAGATTTTAAATTGAACTTGGATTCCAAAAATTCAATCTTGAATTTAAAACTTTGTTAAACTTTTCTTTACATCTAAATGCCTCAGGTTTATAAAATTTAAAACCCAGATGTTACAGGTTTTTTCAAACCTGTAAAATAGTGAAAATACCCGAGACTCCCCAAAAGATTCTTCGAGTAAATCCCTCATTTGCTTCGAGTCAAAAATCGAATAACTCGAGTCATTCTTGAGTTCAAAAACTGCACACCACTAACACATTCACCTGAACTTCAACTACATGGTGCACGTGCACCGTGGCTCCGGCCATCACCGGCCATTCACCAACGCTTCTACCCATCAGTGACCATCTCCATACTCGAACACGAACACCAGAATCCACCACAGTAGCTCAAATAAAAAACAAGCTAACTACCCAAACCAAGAAACAGCAAAATCAGGTTTTCTTCTAAACCTGTCAACGACAAGTCTTCGCCGCTCCGACCACCAGATGATCAACCCCTCCGGTCTCAACTTCAACCACACACCAACAACCAAATCCCAAAACATCAAAGCACTTGGTCACTTATTCAGATCGAAACGTTCGATTCTTTAAACCACCTTAAAACTAGGGTTTAAAAATAAATTCCCAAATCTACAACCTTTCTGATAAGTTTATTCACCATCTAAGATTTTTCCAACCTTCTCATATTCCTTCACCATTACCTAGAAGAAACTCAAGATTTCTCAATTCAAAAATCATCAGGATTTGCTTAAAATCCATTATCAGTTTAAAACAGAACTACACCTACAACTTACCCCTAAAAATCCTGATACTTGATTTAAAAATAATGTTTCAGTTAACACAATTAATTTATGATACTAAAATACTAAAATAACATGTTTGGATTTTTGTTAAAATCAACATGCATTGATTTTATTCTGTGTTTCCAGAGGCAATGACTTTATATTTGGTTTGATTAAAATTTTAAATTATAGATTAAGCTAATCAAACACATTTGTCTAATATAAGATCCTATCTAACTAAGTTAAGAGGTAAGAATTTTAAAATTATAGATTTGTAAAATAGGTTACAACAGAGCATTACACAGCATGTATACATATAATATTTGCATCTAATATTCACTTATAATAACATGTAGTGCCTATTTCATCTCAACATACAATTATGCAATCAAGATATAAATTTAAATTTTAAAAAGGGTTACTCACATATTTGAAGAACAGAGCACCCAGATAAAATATCTTTGAACTTGAAGAAGAAAACATTGCTGAAGAAAATTGCACGAAGACTTGATTTTTTTTCCAGATTCAACTTGTTTTTTGGATTTTAAAACTTGGGTTGCAGACATCCTTTTTGATACTCAAGTTGAAAAATGAAATGAAGGTTTGTTTGCAGAAAAACTTTCCAGATTACAGAGAAAAAGATGATGCAGATGTGCTTCATTTCCAGATGCATGCAGAAATAAGAATGCAGACTCCTCTTTTTTTTTAATGAAGGGTTTGATTTTGTATTTGTTTTGGAATGGAAGGCTACTGATATGATATTGCAGGGATTTGAACTGCTTTGATTTTGAGGGGTTTACTGATTTTTGACAAAGCTTTGAATTTGGTTTTGAAGGTGCATGTACATTTCAGATTTGCAGATTAAAAATGCAGGATTTTGCTTGCAGGCTACAAATTTTTTGAAGAGGATTTGATTTTTTTGGGTTTTCATATTTTCAGATCTGCAGTTGATCTGAAATTAAAGCTTCACTTGTCTTTGATTAGAAAAAAATGAGAAAAGGAAGAAAGAGATGTAGATGTAGGTTTATATAAGTGTAATTTCAGACTTATTAAATAAAAGAAAAAAATTAAAACAATTTGACATTTGTAAACTTATTTTAACATTTGTCAAATTGAATGTTTATCTTTCTAACATTTTTTTAATGAAGTTTTAAGAGATCAACACTTGTTCTTTTAGAGAAATCAGTATTTAAATTTAAATGTTAATATATATGTTAATGATGTATTAAGCCAAATTCATTTGTTAGTTAATATTTAAATGTGTATATAAATTTATAAAAAGAAATAAAAACAAATCGTGTTTATAAATAAAACTTATACATATAAAAATTAAAACAATTAAAATCTATACTTTGGAATTTAAATTCAAATTAAATTCAAAATCAATTATTTAAAAATCAAGTTATATATATATATATAAATTTAATTTGAAATAACAATTTCAAATTTTATTCAAAATCTATTTATAAAGACAATACACTATTAATATTGTTTTCATAAATATCTTATTATTAAATTAAAATAATTGTAAAAGAAATTATTCTTCTATTAATAAATTACTTATTTATTAAGCTATAAAACTCTTTGTCAATTTAATTAAATTTAAAACTCAAGCCAAAATATTTTAAACATTTAATCATTTGTCTTAACAATTTTAAAAATCATATATTTATTTATTACAAAGCTTTGAAAACTTAATATTTAATTAAAATCAAAATTTCCAAATTATTAGTGTATATACTAGAATTTTAAATCATGATTCATTTATTAAATTTTAAACCAAGATCATTTATTTAATAACTTTAAAAAGCTACTATTAAATAAAAACAAATTCTTAAATTACTAAAAATATTAGAATTAGAAAATATGCTTTATTTATAAATTTTAAAACAAAGTTAATCTATTTACAATATAAACCATATATTTATATTATAAATAGAAACCAATTTATTAGTTTTTAAAAGATAAAATAACCTATTAAATATTTATTGAAGAAGATTATTTAATCAATTTGAATCATTATTAACAAAAATATCAATATCAATTTAATTTTTAATACAGATTATTAAATTGATATTGTTAAAAATTCCGGGATGTTACAATCCTTCCCCCTTAAAAGAATTTCGTCCTCGAAATTTAAAACAAAGGTAATTTAATAATCTCATTAAAGATTTAATTTTAAACACAAGCATATATCAAACACATGCTAATAATCAAAACAACCAATTCAACCAATCAAACAAATCTAATTATCCAGACAAAATTCTAGATAAAATTTCCTCGAGTTTCCCCAGATGTGTATATATATACCGGGATACTCGCTCTAGAGAATCCAAACAATCAATACTACTAAGCTACAAAGCTACTATTCAACTATATCTACAACACTAGACCAGAAATCAGACTACAAACGAGTCTGACTCAACAACCAAGACTCCAGAACTGCTGGTTCCACAACCAGAGATAGATCATGCACGTACTCCTTCAGAGATACATGAAACTTATCGAATCCCGGTTATCCAAACTGGCAATTCAATCCTGTAGATCAATCTATTATTTCCAAGAACGCAGAAAAGATCCAAAACTCTTCAGAGCTAGCCTTCCAGCCTTACCCAATCTTATAGCTCCTTTTTGATTGGAGAAAACTTATCCAAAATTAAACTCCGACCATCGGGATCCAAATTCCTCTGACTCTTATCCTCAAAACTCTTCCAGACGATCCTGGGCTGCCTACAGCCTTACTGATCAGCTCAACCTTCGCAGATGCTTCTAGAAACAAACTAAACCAATCAACTCAACAGAATCCTCAAGATCAACCCTACTCCTCAAACATCAGAAGACTAAACTCACTTCTCCTGTCCAGAAAAGAAAAGCAGATGCACTTCCAAACTGCTTCCGCTGCGTAACTCTGATCCTTAGTAGAAGATAATGCTGAAGAAGAACACGAGCACAATCTGGACAACACCTCCCAGAAATATGGTTCATCAGATCCATAAGAAAAATTCAAAAGTTCCTCCAAAACTCTGAGCTGCTACACTAACTCAATCTCTTGGAACCATTCTTCTATTAAGCCGAACCACCGGTAGTACTCCTGGAATTCCAGTCGATACCAAACTCAATCTCCAGATGCGAACAAACCTCTGACTCTGCTGAAGACATCTAGAAAAAAAACTCCGATAATCCAAGAGAACACTTAAACAATCGCAAGTTACCTTTGCGATCAATGCAAACCAAATCAAAGGAAAACTGTTCTCCCTTAATCAAACAGAACAGCTTTACACTTAACTAGCCAATCTACCGAAGAATCGGGTCACTCTGCTGCTTTTGAATTCCACTTCCAGAAATACTGCTAAGCCAGAAGACTCCTAATCCAAAGCTCTTTGAGGAACTTGGCCTCAAAGCAAACAGAAATACTAGCTGAACACATCCACAACCCTGAAGCAGGCTCACTTCTTTAAACTTGTTCCAAAGAAAACATCTTCGGGAACATCCACATTCACTGCATCTCATCACGCAGCTAGTACTTCCTGAGGTATCAAAATACCATCACTCGCTTCTGCCTAGTCAACAGATCCAAGCACTACTCATCCAGCTTCAAAAACAGACTCCGAATCTTAACAGGTTTCCTTCAGAGATTGATGAAATCTTTCATCACTACAAAGCTCACTCGAGACGGTATTAGGTCTATAGTCTCAACAAATACACCTCCAACCTCAAATATAGACTCCAAGCAATGGTAGTCGTGTTACACACCCCACTAACCCATCCACCTTTATAACTTATATTGGAAAAACTGTACGGGTAACCCAACAAATGGTAGAAGTAAATATATTTAGATATATATATTCAAAATTACAAATACGCTCTCTCAAGAAAAATACCACTCCAGAGCCTAGGTATTCACTCAAGCTAATGCTCTGATACCACTATAACGACCCGTCATCCGTCTCCACAGAATGACGCATCATTAGTAAGAAAGAAATGGATAGAAAAGAGAAAAGAAAGAATAGAAAGAAGAAACAACATCAGAATCTACATAGCGGAATGAATAAATTATATTAATAACATAAATATTACATAGTTTACAACCATTATCAGAGTTATACAGATAAACAATACATACTAGACAGTTATAAACACATGTCTAGTTATACAACTCAATACAGTACAAGAATCTACTCAGAGAAATCTACACAGCGGAATACTATATATCTACGCGCAGAAGCCTCCTGCTCCATTGCTCCTCCACAATTCGTCAAAGCTAAACTGAATCCCTTGGCTACTCGTAAAAATTTGAGTACCCAAGAGTTTAAGAAAACAGAAGATAAACTCCGGGTTAGACATGGGTCTGGTGTGAGTAACTGGTTAAGGTTGCTTAACTTTTAAAATCCTTTTTGAAAAGAAAGGTATCACGTAAGACTTCCCACACATAAATATGGAAAAGATTTTACCTTATGCTAACCAAAACATTTGATAGGAAATCCAGTGATATTATAATAGGTCTAGGGTTTTGAAGTAAATATGAAATAGCCGAAATTGTTACATCTATTAAATTCTAGCTACTAGCCACAAAAGTGGGTAATACAATCAAAACCGTTGGCACTTATTGGATTTTGGATTCCATATAATGGCAGGGCTACTGGGGTACCGCCCATCACAGTACGTGGCCTAGATCAACGTACCGAGGAGTACGCCCGCTCTCCTGCAACACAAGGCCGGAACCATTCCTTACTGAATAGTTTCGAACAAGACAATCCCGACAGTTGGAGCTCACAACCGTCCACACAGCCGAAATAAAAGGTACCTCTAGACAGGGGAAAATCTCATCCTACTTGGGCATGACCCACTTAGCCTTGCTGCACCTCCCCTGATTTAGCCATTCCCAGTTGATGAGGCTTGAGGTTACGATTACCTTTAGTGAACACATCACTTAGAATGCTCATCGTCCACCTGACGATGTTCTGAAAGCATTCAATCCATACAAGTTCATTCCGGGTTCGAATGAAACCGAAGACATTATCTCGTTACACTCATTTTGGAATCACCCTTAGAGTTAACGACGATAACCCTTGCACTCTGAATCTTCATCTTCACTTGAGAATCATGACCTACCGTTAATTTGGATTGATGTGGTTTTCGGATATCCAAATATGGAAACCTGATCCCGGTCTTATCGAAATCCAGAGCGTGTCTTTTAGGTCCAAGTTGTTTTAAAGTTTAAAACAATTCAATCATCTATATACACACAGATAGATAACTCACAAATCACAATTGATAATCACATTATGAAATAAACAGGTAGTCCACATTTTCATCAAAATAGGTAATCCATATCATCATCACAATAGATAATCTATATTATCATCGCAATGCAACCAAAGCATTCGTATCATACCACAAAACATTACTTATCTCATTTCTGAGATCACAATCATTCAAGGCAATCAATACTATCCATTCATATATAAGCAATGATTTACTCATCACAATATAATTAATTTAAAATGAATTAAATTAACTATCTATACCTCTAATTAATTTAAAATGAATTAAATTAACTATCTATACCTCTAATTAATTTAAAATGAATTAAATTAATTACTTCATCTTTAATTAATTTAAAATAAATTAAATTAATTACTTCACCAATATAAATCTTGCTTACTTAACCATTTAATTGATTACAATCAATTAATTAATCACTCAAATTCAATAACCTTAATTAACCAACCTTGATTAATTATCCTTGATTACATTCAAGTAATTATCCTTAATTAATTTTGCAAATTAATTATTCTCAAACAAAAACAGTAATTAACCTTTAGTTACTTCAATTAATTAATTAACTATAATTAATTACATTAATCCTTAATTAATTACATTAATTAATTACCTTTAATCACTTATCGTTAATTAATTAATCTTAATTAATCAACTTTAATTACATCATTAATCGTATTAATTAACGATCCTTAATTATATTTAATTAATTATCCTCTTAAGTTAATTACCTTAAGTAATTAACCCATAATTATTAATCATTCCAGATTAATCACATTCAGTAATTAACTAACTCAGTTACTTCATTAAACAAATTAATTATTCCTTAATTAATTTCTTAATTAATCCATTGATTAATTTCTAAGTAATTATACTCCAAATTACTTCACTCTTAAACATCTTCAATTAATTACAACTTGAAATTATCAATCAATTACTTCACCAAGTAATTTCCAATCCATTGACTACATTAAGTAATTATCATTAAAATATCATGTGTTTAAAATTAGTTAAACTTAATTAATTAAATTAAACAATCACATTTAACTCAATTAATTACCCTAAGCAATTAATCTCTTAATTCCTTCATTAAGTAATTATACTCAACAATTCACAAATGATTATTATTAAATTAATTAATCTAATTAATTATAAAAATTAACCACATTAATTAATTATTAAATAATCCTTGTTAATGACCTTCATTAACCCTTCTCTAATTATTTTTATTAAGTAATTAACTTAGATAATTACAAATTTAATTATCTTTAATTATCCATTAATTAAAGTCTAATTATTTAATTAATTAAGAGTTAACTGTCACTTAATTAATCCTTAATTATTTAATTTATTAACCTTGATTAAAATTTAATTACTTAATTAATAATTCTTTAATCATTAAGTAAAAATCAAATTAATGATCCTAATTATAAATTGATTAACCATTAATCAATATTTATTAATTCCAAATCATTAATTAATTAAATTAATTAACCATTCCTTAATTACTCCATTAATTAAATTAATTTTCAAAACATTATTCTTAATTAATTTTAAGATAAAACATTTCTAAATTATGTTTAAAAACAAATTTTATTTTAAACAAAGTACTTTTGAACCTGCTTCCAAATTTCATTTTAAATACAAGTTTTAAAATGAAAATAGTTTAAACCTATCAAAGTTTAAACAATTTATAACTTTTAACATTTCAATAACTTCAATTTATATTTAGTTTAAATCTTCAAATTTAAATCTTCTTCTAATTTAAAACTGGAGTTCATATTTGATTTAAGATATCCAGATTTAAATTTAATTTCAAATCTTGCTCATATCTTAAAAACTTCATTTTTAAAAGGTTTAAACTACTTTTCCAAATAAAGTAGTTAAACAAGTTTAAAGCTTAAACTTTATTTTTATTTAAAATTAAGATTTTAAATTAAACTTGGATTCCAAAAATTCAATCTTGAATTTAAAACTTTGTTAAACTTTTCTTTACATCAAAATGCCTCAGGTTTACAAAATTTAAAACCCAGATGTTACAGGTTTTATCAAACCTGTTAAATAGTGAAAATACCCGAGATGCCCCCAAACATTCTTCGAGTAAATCCCTCATTTGCTTCGAGTCAAAACTCGAATAACTCGAGTCATTCCTGAGTTCAAAAACTGCACACCACTAACACATTCGCCTGAACTTCAACTACACGGTGCACGTGCACCGTGGCTCCGGCCATCACCGGCCATTCACCAACGCTTCTACCCACCAGTGATCATCTCCATACTCGAACATGAACACCATAATCCACCAAAGTAGCTCAAAGCAAAAACGAGCTAGTTACCCAAACCTGAAAATAGCAAAATCAGGTTTTCTTCAAAACCTATCAACGGCAAGTCTTCGCGGCTCCGACCACCAGATGATCAACCCCTACGGTCTCAACTTCAACCACACACCAACTACCAAATCCCAAAACATCAAAGCACTTGGTCACTTATTCAGATCGAAACGTTCGATTCTTTAAACCACCTTAAACTAGGGTTTAAAAATAAATTCCCAAATCTGCAACCTCTCTGATAAGTTTAATCACCATCTAAGATTTTTCCAACCTTCTTCTGTTCCTTCACCATCACCCGGAAGAAACTCAAGATTTCTCAATTCAAAAATCATCAAGATTTGGTTAAAATCCATTATCAGTATAAAACAGAACTGCACCTACAACTTACCCCTAAAAATCCTGATACTTGATTTAAAAAATGTTTCAATTAATACTATTGATTTATGATACTGAAATACTAAAATAACATGTTTGGATTTTTGTTAAAATCAACATGCATTGATGTTATTCTATGTTTCCAGAGGCAATGACTTTATATTTGGTTTGATTAAATTTTTAAACTATAGATTAAGCTAATCGAACAACATTTGTCTAATATAAGATCCTATCTAACTAAGTTAAGAGGTAAGAATTTTAAAATTACAGATTTTTAAAACAGGTTACAGCAGAGCATTACACAGCATGTATACATATAATATTTGCATCTAATATTCACTTATAATAACATGTAGTGCCTATTTCATCTCAACATACAATTATGCAACCAAGATTTAAATTTAAATTTTAAAAAGGGTTACTCACAAATTTGAAGAACAGAGCACCCAGATAAAATGTCTTTGAACTTGAAGAAGAAAACATTGTTGAAGAAAATTGCAGGAAGACTTGATTTTTTTTTTCCAAATTCAACTTGTTTTTTTTTGGATTTTAAAATTTGGGCTGCAGACTTCCTTTTTGATACTCAAGTTGAAAAATGAAATGAAGGTTTGTTTGCAGAAAAATTTTCCAAATTACAGAGAAAAAGATGATGCAGATGTGCTTCATTTCCAGATGCATGCAGAAATATGAATGCAAACTCCTCTTTTTTTTTTTAATGAGGCATTTGATTTTGTATTTGTTTTGGAATGGAAGGCTACTGATATGATATTGCAGGGATTTGAACTGCTTTGATTTTGAGGGGTTTACTGATTTTTGACAAAGCTTTGAATTTGGTTTTGAAGGTGCATGTAAATTTCAGATTTGCAGATTAAAAATGCAGGATTTTGCTTGCAGGCTACAGAATTTTTGAAGAGGGTTTGATTTTTTTGGGTTTTCATATTTTCAGATCTGCAATTGATCTGAAATTAAAGCTTCACTTGTATTTGATTAGAAAAAAATGAGAAAAGGAAGAAAGAGATGTAGATATAGGTTTATATAAGTGTAATTTCAGATTTATTAATAAAAGAAAAAAATTAACACAATTTGACACTTGTAAACTTATTTTAACATTTGTCAAATTGAATGTTTATCTTCCTAACATTTGTTTAATGAAGTTTTAAGAGATCAACACTTGTCCTTTTAGAGAAATTAGTATTTAAATTTAAATGTTAATATGTATGTTAATGTATGTATTAAGCCAAATTAATTTGTTAGTTAATATTTAAATGTGTATATAAATTTATAAAAAGAAATAAAAAAAATCATGTTTATAAATAAAACTTATACATATAAAAATTAAAACAATTAAAATATATACTTTGGAATTTAAATTCAAATTAAATTCAAAATCAATTATTTAAAAATCAAGTTATATATATAAATTTAATTTGAAATAACAATTGCAAATTTTATTCAAAATCTAAGACAATACACATTTAATATTGTTTTTATAAATATCTTATTATTAAATTAAAATAATTGTAAAATAAATTATTCTTTTATTAATAAATTACTTATTTATTAAGCTATAAAACTCTTTGTCAATTTAATTAAATTTAAAACTCAAGACAAAATATTTTAAACATTTAATCATTTGTCTTAACAGTTTTAAAAATCATATATTTATTTATGAAATAGCTTTGAAAACTTAATATTTAATTAAAATCAAAATTTCTAAGTTATTAGTGTATATATTTAAATTTTAAATCATGATTCATTTATTAAATTTTAAACCAAGAATATTTATTTAATAACTTTAAAAAGCTACTATTAAATAAAAACAAATTCTTAAATTACTAAAAATATTAGAATTAGAAAATATGCTTTATTTATAAATTTTTAAAAAAAGTTAATCTATTTACAATATAAACCATATATTTATATTATAAATAGAAACCAATTTATTAGTTTTTAAAAGATAAAATAACCAATTAAATATTTATTGAAGAAGATTATTAAATCAATTTGAATCATTATTAATAAAAATATCAATATCAATTTAATTTTTAATACAGATTATTAAATTGATATTGTTAAAAATTCCGGGATGTTACAACATGCTTCACTGCATCCCATATTATTAGTGCACACATATATACGTATACATGTGTGTTTGCACATGTATATATGTATACTTGTGATGTTTTGACCGACTTGATACTCTGTTGTCACCTCTGTTGCATTTGTATCTTGTATTCTAGTTGCATACGAATATGTATACTTGTGTGTTCATGTAGATATATATATATGTTCAAGTGTGTCTTTGTGTTTGCACAGAGTTGTTGCTTTGAGGATTGCTGCTTGGTTGCACTGTCCATATTATGGCACCACCCTTTGTACATGTTGAGGTTTGATGTAGATGTGGTTCTGGCCATTTCACTTGTATATGATGGTTGAGATGAATTGCATTTGGATGTTGCTTCGAGCCATTTCGTTGCATGAGTTCAGTCAGTGTAAATTTGTTTGTCTGTTTGCATTTCATGTGAGCTTCACGTGTTTTGTCCACCTCTTTTTATACTGGTTCATTGATGATGCTTTGAGTCATGTGCTTGTTGTATATATGCATGTCTAAAGCATTATGCAATTGTATAAACTTTGAGTTACTGAACATTTAAATTGTAGATTTCTTGCGTCTACACTTCTATTGCCTTTATTTGGCCTTGCTCGTTGATCTGGTTGAAATTTGTGGCCTTGGTTCATGATTTCGTCACTTGTTCCTCTTGAAGTCTTCACATGGTTGTGTTCATGGAGTCTGGTATGGTTTCCACTAAAATGTTAAAATTTGAAACTGGGTTGTAGCCTCGAGCCAGTTTGCACTTGAACTTGACCGTGTAGTCTGCACTTGTATTGTCTACTGCCGTGTTGCCTTGTCCTTCACTTGGTTGTTGTATACCTCTGTTACAGTTTGCATTTTAGTGATGAGTTGCTTCAAGTATGATCATATACATTTGCAGTCTAGTTAAAGTTGCTTTGTTTGAGTACTTCGATTAAAGCTTGCATTGTTTTTAGATTTCGCTTTGAATTTGGAATTTGTCTACACTTTGAATGCTGGTCATCTCCACTTGTATACATACATAAATTTATGTATGTATATATGTGTGTGTTTACCTCAGTTGCATTCCATTATTCACTGTTTTCATCCTCTATTTTTGTCGCAATTTAAGAAAGGTCCGAAGCTTTTGTCCCCTTGACTTACATTTGAATGGTTGAGTTGTTTTCATGTGTACACATTGAATATTTGGTCGAGGTTTGTTCTAGTCATTAAAAACTTGATCATTCTATTTTTTTGTATTGCACCTGAGTTGAACCTAGCTTTGGCTCAGGTTTGACCTTGTGCTCATATCGTGACTTTATTTGTATTTCACTTGAGTTGAACCAAGCTTTTTGGTTGGATTTGTCCTTGTGCTCACCTGTCCCTGCAGTTTTATCAAATGTATATTGGTGTGCACATCCTTATAACATGTATAGTGATACATTGTGCATGCCACAAGATATTCGTGTATGATGAATTCAAAAATAAATATGATGGCGTACAACCCAAATAACCGAGGAAAATAATGTTTTCAAAATACATATTTTATTTTACACTGCACAAATATTTCTTGTACAATTTTACTGCATCAGTGTTTACTTTGTAGATAATTTAGATGCTGGATTCAATTTGGAATAGAGTTGAAGATAAATACGAGTGAATGTGTGATATGTAGTGAGGTGCAAATGTAAATGATAATTGTATAGTGAAAAATTGAGACGTGTTCGAAATTGTATTGTAATCGAAAATTGTATATATATAGTGAGAGCTCAAATTTGTGCTATTCAAAATTGTAATAAAATATTTGTTTGAATAAAATATGTATTTGAATTTAAATTCTATGTTATTTATTTTATTAAACAAATATTTATTTAATTATGTGAAAAACAAAATAGTACAATAACGAATACATTTAATATATATATGTGTGTGTGTGTGTTTATTATCATCAAACAATCATATACTAGCATATTTAACAGAATGAACTATTCCTAAGTTTTCCTAATTGACAAGCATCACATATACTATCTACTTTAAAATACAGTTTAGGAAGACCTCTTACTAGATCAAAATTTGAAAGTCTAGATAAGAGTTTGAAATTTAGATGTCCAAATCTTTTATGCCAAATCCAAGGGTCACTTGTATTAGCCAAAAGACATAGGTTGTCATTTGTGATTTTCATATCGAGAGTATAAATATTTTTCTTCCTAATTCCTACAAAGATAATATTTGATTTATTATCCTCGATATGACACTTATTCTTTTCAAAATTAATTTTATATCCCTTGTCGCATAGTTGACTTATGCTAAGTAAGTTGTGTTTTAGATTCCTAACTAACAGAACATCAAAAATAGTAGGAGTTTTAGAGTTGCCGACATTGCCGATACCAATCACATATCCTTTTAAATTGTCACCAAAGTTGACCAGTTCTCCCTCTTCATAAATTATGTCATTCAGTATCTCCGGATTACCAGTCATGTGTCGTGAACATCCACTATCAAGTATCCATTTGTTTTTTTTATTTGCACCATTTGTCCACTGAGTTTTGATTCTTCAGAAGCCATATAACACATCTGTTCCTGCACAACAAAACCAATTCGATAGATAATAGGATTTTCTATAATAACAATATGCAAACTTATGAGATTTGGATAATTTTGAACTAGTGTTAACTAAATCTCCAAAATTTGCCATTTTAAACTTTTTCGAAATTCAAATTATGATAACTTTGAAAACCAATGCTCTGATACCAAATGTAGGAAATGCGGATTATGGATCTTAAGGCAGAATTGACACTAGAGAGAGGGGTGAATAGTGTTCAATTAAGTTTATGAATCCTTTTGAATTCTTTTCAAATCAAACCCAAACAGATGCAATTCACAAACACAGAGACAATTACAGAATCAAACACAGATGCAAATAGTAAATAAAAGCGATAAAGGAAAGAACGCACCGGAATTTTATGCTGGTTCGTAGTTACCCTACATCTTGTCTCAAACAATTTATTGTGTAGATTTCTTTTCAAAATATAATGTCAATATTACAACCTCGATTTCAAGGCCACGAGATACACGCTCCTGTCTCGCAGTCCAGAGCAAACTCTCTTGATTTAACCAGGCTACATGATCATCTAATTGATTTACAGGCTATAATCACACCCAATTGATTTACGGGCCACAATCATACTTTTCCAATCACACTTTGATAGAGAGATTCGATACACTTCAACCTTTTGATCTTTGATTACAATTGATACCTATTACTCTAAATAGCACTGAGATCTTTGAGAGAGAGTGGTAGAGAATCAGACTAGAGACGATCAAGTTTGATTCACTTAGGATTTCGTCAGAGTTTTGTTAAGAATGTTTGAAAATAAGAATAGAAGAGAAAGAGGAGAGAAAACAAAGAAATCGTAAGTGAAAATTCATTGAAAACTACCGGTATATATAGGAGAATAACGGTCATGTTCATTTGTGAAAGGTTATGACGAATAGACACTTCTTTTGAAAATTCGAATTTTAAATTCTACGGCTACCATGTCGACATGGGGGGTATAGGCATGTCAACATCCCTTAGTATTTTTTGAAAATTGATTTTTGTTTCAAAAGAGATTTTCTTTCTAAAGTTTGTCGAAACAATCTTAGAACTTTGTAAACTATTTTGAATATACTTTATGATTACAAAAACCTTTAGAAAGTGATCTTATGAAATATAAAAGCAATAAAAACTAAATAGATAAATATTTTGAGTTAAAAATTAAAAATTGGAGATAATTTAAAAACACGAAATGATTTTGAAATAAAAAGGTTAAAAATAGTTTTTGAGTTAAGGCTAAAATATTTAAACCGCGAGAGAGATGCCTTTTTAAAAAGATAATTTTGAAAAATGTATGAAAATAAGACATTTTGAAAATTTTGTGGATTCCATTCCACTAGAGAAGGTCGTGGGTTCCATCCCACTTGAACTCTTGATAATCTTGATACTCATGAATCTTCAGTTTTGATTTCTATAATCTTGATCTCATCGATCTTGAATATACTGTACAGTCTTCATTCTCAGTACCTGCATATACATACATACATACATACATATATATATATATATATATATATATATATATATATATATAGACAAAGATATTTGTATTTATATTTTCTAACAAGTCCTAAGATTGCTATCATCAAAACCATCATCTTAGGAATTACCATTTATGATGAAGATAACGAGGAAACAACATTTTGCAGTTATTGAGTCAAGATAGGAGGAAGCAAGAGAAGCATACTTTTCTAAGATGAACAAAGATTTAAAGAGCTGTAGAGGAAAGAAATTCAGAGAGAATGGCTCTACTTTGGAGGTACTGAATTATTTAAAAGTATGTGAACGTATCTTCAGAGACTTATGATATAATAATGCTCAGAAGTGGAGATTGGCTTCTTGTCAGCTCCAGGAGGATGCATTGCCGAAGTACGGTAAGAAGCATATTAATACTTCACTGAAGAAGAATTAGAAGTTCATAAAAGGTCCGAGGAAGGGGCTAAATCACAAGGTTGTGGCTCATCTATTGGATTCATTTGATATGGTGGTGGAAATGGCGAGGAGGTATGATCACTTGTTTCAAGCGAAGAAGAAGGCTGATGTTAGACTCAACGGTGGTGGAATAAAAGATTCAATCTATATCAGAAGGGCAGAAAGAACCAAAAGGGAGGAAAGACTTCTAGAGAAAGTATTTAGTAGCCGAATATAGCTTATGTCACTTGCTTTAACTACGACCATAAGGGCCACAACTCCACTAAGTGTACCCAGAAGGATTACAAGGAAAGGGCTAAGTGCTTTATTTGTAATTGGCTAGGTCATAAGAAGAGGGATTGCCCGAAAGTTAAGCGGGTAAAGGTTTATGCTCTGGAAGGACCTTCGTGTAACGACCCATTATTTTCCACCATTCAAATCGACAATAATCCACACATGCCGGACTGGAATAGTACAAAATAACAGATTGTAATAAAAATTCGGAGCAAATAAAATCAAATCACAGAATCACAGATACAGAACATCAGAATATCTCGAAGTGGAAAATAAATACCATAGTAGTTCATTAAGCTACTATCACAAAGTCTCAAAACCAAATACAAAACATCAGTCTGAAAACAGATACAACATAAAACCCCAAATACAAAGAAGTCCTCTAATACAAAGCTGACAACAGAACAACAGAACTGAAATAGATAAAACTAGATAAGCTGATAATCTCCAACAGTTCCAGACCTCCAGAGAGTGGAAATTCAAATATTTGAATAACTTAGGCTGACCTAAGCGTTAATAAAACACAAACACTCGAGTTGGGACATACATACTTATCCAATGTAAACTAACTCAAGTGAACTGTAGTAAAGGTACAAGTAACTTAGAAGATGATTGGGACCGCCCATCCTCTAAGGATCCGTTAAACTATTTACTATGTAGTATATTGCGCTATTATAATAATGTCTACAGTAAAACAAACTTACTTTAAATAGCGTTAAGGAGTGACCCAATATTCCCCTTAACACAATAATGCCAATAGTCTATGCAGTATCTGCATATCTCTTGATCGGGAGACTATGAGAAGATACTGCATAGGTACGACGCAGATAGAAACTCGTAGTAAATGCTCGATATGGTAGGTGACACGGCACACGAGGCAATGCCAGGATAGATATACCAATTACGATTCCCAGGCTGGTGGTAACGCAGCAGCCACATACGCCTACCTCGGAACACAATCCCAAATCGGAGGGTGACCACCAAACAATCACAAGTAATAGAATGGTATCGAAGAAATGCATCCGACCAGAGGAGCTACCCCTTTTGGCCCGAGATCGCTCCTGTTTTAGCCACCTTTAGCCAACTCATAGGAGTTGGGTCCACGTAACATACCAAAAGAACGTCGCCACCATCCTACTTCATTCTAGAGTCTCCACCGCATACACGGTTGTCAAAGTGGTTTTCGGTATTGACAGAGAGTATGTCCATATCCGATCTCGGTCTCTTTGCCAACCAATCGTTATTATAACATGTGGTTATAACTTTTAAAACTAATAATTTATACTTCAAAATATAATACCCTTTCAAATCCAAATCTTTATCAAATAAAGATTAAATCATTTCCAAATCATTTCAATATATCAAAATATCATATCTTTCAAAACTTCCTTTTCAAATCAATATTTAAATTCAAATCCAAATATCCAATTTTAAATACCCTTTCAAAATTCAAAGATAACATTCATTTATTTAAAAATTCAAATCGTCTTTTTCAAATGATTTAATTTCCAATTAAATTTATTCATTTAAATCATTTAAAAATGAATTTATTATTCTTTCAAGTCAAGTATCCAGTTTCCAAAGTTTCAAACCATTCTGAGCTCGTTTACTAAGTCAAAAACCTAAACATTTAAAATTTCAGCCTTTCGCAGCATTTAGAAAAAGCTACTATAAGTTATACTTGAAAACATTTTAATTCAGCAAAGTCAGCATTTAAAAACTGCTATTAAATCTCAGTTTTAGTTGAAATTTAGTTAAAACAGCAAGGATAACATTTCCAGAAATGCTGTAATAGCCAGGTTTCAAGTTAGGTTTTAATGAATTTCAGCAAAGACATCAGACCACTACAGAATTTACAGAACTGCTGCAATAGGCCTTTATTAAGTTTTAGCCCTTTAAATTACTACAGCAACCACAGCATTTCAGAACTGTTGTAATAGCTTCTTTTATTCAGTTTTAGTTCATTTACAGAAACCATGGCATTTCTGATGCCATAAAAGGTATTTTCCAGAATTTAGTGTACTTCCAGCAAATAATAAACTTCAATTTAAACTCTTTAAACGTCATAAAAATCATATTTAACATTCAAAAATGTTCATTTAACTTACTTTTAACTTATGATTTTTAGAAAAAAATTCTTATTAAATCAAATTTTTATCCAATAATTTCACTTAACAAATTCAAGTGTAACATTTTCTTTTCTTCACTTTTTAACAAATAAACTTAACATTTATAATTTTCTTCCATTTTCGAATATAATTAAATTTCTATTTTATTTATATAATTTAATTTTCATTCTAAACCAAAAATTCCAAAATTTTCAACTTAAATTATATTCCAAAAATTCACTTTTACCATTTATTTAAATTACAATTTAACCTGCAGAAAAAAATCAAAATTTCTTTATTAAAACATTTAAAACCTAATTAAATCAAATTTTCATAATTTTGCACCTTTTTAAAATATTTGAAATATTCAAAATACTTTATAAATTAACAATGGGCCTGTATATAGTTTTCTAACCTAGTTCAAGTGATACGGACATATCATTTCAATCCGTAGTTTACAAAGAAAAATCCTGGTTCTATCATTTCAAACCCACAGTTCCAAGTAAAATAAAATAAATAAAAACCGTTCGGGCCTATCATTTCAGCCCATAACGATTTTTCCCTATTCTAAAGTCCGTTTGGGTATGTATCATTTCAACCCATAGTGATTTCTAATCTAACAGGGAACTTGCAGTGTGATAAACAGTTATAAATAAACAGTTTAACAATATATAACAGTAACAGATGAGATGACATGTAATTTAATATGTTTAACATCATATATAAATAATCACAGGCAGTTATAACATCATATGTAATTCTACACATTCACTTGTTATAGCTTCACATTTGCATAAGTATATAATGTCATGCGAGATTTACTCACCTCTATAGCTGGAGATTGCAATACAAATGACACAACGGAATCAAAGCACAATGACAAGACTATGGATTTTAGTGGAGAGCGAGATCCAATGCTACAAATCTTGTGTTACAACTCAAAACAAATCAAACAAATTAAAATTCAACACCAATTTGAAATTGACATAACTTTGGAATAAAAAGAGATTTGAATGCAACAACTTTCGCCTTGCTTTCTCTATTCTGTTGCATGGCCTAGGGATGAAATTTACTTGGGCTTAGTCAAGACATGGCTGGGTTTTGGGCTTGCATGGCTCCCGTTTAAGGCATAAACATGGTGGAGTTTATAACATTGAAAGGTGAAGGGGTTTTAGGCAATGCAGTGCGATTTTTGCCAAAACAAAGGCTCGACCATGGATGAGTAGGCTCGGCCTGGGGTGCACCATGACTGGTTAGTAGATGGAGTGGTGTGTGCTAGTCTAGTCAGTGTGGTGGTGGTGGCTAAGCTGGTGGCCGTGGTGGTGGTTGAAGGAGATGAGGAAAGTGGTGGTCAAACTATTATGTTTCATGGCTTATGTTGGATTTTTGGAGGATCTTTGCATCATGGTCGGCTCGACCATGGTCAAGGCCTTGTGTGTAGGTGGTGATGATGGCAAGGAAGAGGTGTAGGAGGTGGTGGTCATGAATATGAGGAGGAGGCCGATCCAACATACATGAGAAAATAAGGCAAAATCTTGGAAAAATGAGAAGAAAAGGAAGAAAAAGATGTAGCCATTACCAATAGAATTCTCTAGCCATGAAGAATGAGAAAGTGAAATATTTTTTGTGCATGAAAAATGAATGAATACACGGCCAATCAAAACCAATTACGTGGCCAAAGAATAAAGGAAGGGGTTATAGCAAATGAAAGGTCTTTAGGAGGTGAAAAGACTTAAGTTTCAAAAGCTTTTAAAACTATTCGTATTTCTTCTTTTTAAAATTCAATTAAAACATAAATAAAATCAGAATTTACTTTTGTAAACTGAAACAAAGTAATATAAAATAAAAATAAATCATATAATATAAAGAAAATGGAAAAAGAATATAAGAAATTGCTTAAAAATCCAAAACAAGGTTCAAAAATTACAATTAAATCATCACAAGCCTTGGAAAAATATCCACTTCATTTTAAAAATATTATAAAGAAAAATTTGAAATAAAATAATTTATTAATCATTTCTAAAATGAAATAAATAATCAAACTGGAGAAAAATAGAAAAAGAACTAAAAAAATTGTTTAAGAATTGAAAACAGGGCATGAAAATTACAAAAAAAACTATTAACTCTAGAAAAATTCCTACTTCACTTTAAAAATATTTTAAAATAAAATTTTAAGTAACATAATTCCTAAAACATTTTCAAAGTGAAATAAATTCAAATAAAAATAAATTTCAAAAATATTGGGTTGTTACACTCCCCCCACTCAAACCTTTTCGTCCTCGAATAGAGCGGAAACAAGGAAATAAGGAAAACAAGATAGAAAAACAAAATATTACCTGTAATAAATAATTATGGATTCGTAGCATGAATGCTCTCCTCCGTCTCCCAAGTACAATCACGATCATCAGTACTCCACAGTACTTTGCCCAGACTAACAGATTTTCTTTTTAGCTGCTTCGTACCTTTGTCGAAAATACGAAATGGCTTCCTCTCGACAGTCAGATTAGGCTCAATATCCAAGCTATCAATAGCAAAAGGCTGAACAAACAGAGATGGGTCATGGAGATACCGACGAAGATGTGAGACGTGGAATACATCATGCACTCCAGAAAGCTTCTCGGGTAACTCCAGACGATAAGCCAAGGAACCAACTCTTTCCAAAATACGGAAAGGTCCAATGAATCTGGAAGAAAGCTTCCCTCTACGACCAAAGCGAATGACATTCCTTAAGAGGAGACCTTAAGGAAAACCATATCGCCGACAACAAACTCAAGCTTCCACCTTCGCCTATCAGCATACTTCTTCTGCCTATCCTGAGCAACTCTCAACCTTCTCTTAATCTCTCAACTCTCTCCGAAGCTTCCAAAATCATATCAGGACCAAGAACCAAACGATTACCAGATTCAATCCAGCAAGATGGAGATCGACAAGGTCGTCCATATAGAGCAACAAATGGAGATGTCTTGATACTGGCCTGAATTCAAAGAAGAAAGAGATAGATAAAAGATTAAGATAAGCTTAAAACAAAAGATAAGATTATACCTGATAACTATTATTGTAAGCAAACTCGATAAGATGCAAATGATCTTCTCAAGATCCACGATAATCAAACACACAAGCACGAAGAAGATCTTTGAGTATCTGATTCACTCTTTCCGTTTGACCTCAGTCTGCGGATGATAAGCAGTGCTCAGATTCAGGTGAGTAACCAAAGATTCCTGAAAATCTTTCCAGAAATGGCCGGTAAAGATATGATCACGATCACAAACAATACTGAGAGGAACACCATGGAGACGAACAATCTCCCTCATGTAGATCTCAGACAAGCTAGAAGCAGAACAGATAGACTTGACCGGAATGAAATGAGCAGGTTTGGTCAGCCTATACACAATAACCCAGATACTCTCATTTCCTTTCCTACACCTCGGCAATCCATCAACGGAAATCCATGGAAACCGGTTCCCACTTCCAGTTGGGAATCTCAAGAGGCTGCAACAAACTAGGATTCTTCTGATGATCGGCCTTGACTTGTTGACAAGTCGCACACCGACTAACAAAGATAGAGACACCCCGCTTCATCCCCCTCCAACGACAAAGCCTCTTCATATCCTAATACATCTTCGACACACCAGGATGAATAGAAAGTTTGGATGGATGATTCTCCCGAAGCAACTCCTGCCTCAATCCATCAACATTCGGGACACAAATCATCCCATTAATCCTCAAAATACCACTATCATCAATTTGAGCTCCGCCACTGCCACTACTACCACTACTACTACTACCACCAACCCTGCTACAAACACTCTCTTTCATCAATCTAAGCATCTTATCCTCATCTTGCTTAGCCTTGATACGATCCAAAAGAGGAGAAGAACAACAAGCTGATAGAACAAAGCCTTCTTCCGACTCAAAGCATCGGCAACAACATTAGCTTTACCGCGAGTATAGCTAATATCGAGGTCGTAAGAAGCCAGAAACTCAAGCCAACGAACTTGCCTCTGCTTCAAATCCTTCTGGGTGAAGGTGTACCTCAAAGATCGATGATCGGTGAAAAGCTCAAACTTGGTTCCTAGCAGATGATGCCTCCAAAGCTTCAAAGCAAAGACAACAGCAAGCAACTCTAAATCATGAGTAGCATAATTAGCCTCCTGTGTTTTCAACCGACGGCTGGCATAGGCTATGACCTTACCATCCTGCATGAGAACATCACACAATCCCTCATGATTGGCACCAGTATATACCGTCATTCCCTCACATCCGTTCGGAACGGTAAGAACTGGTGGGCTAGTTAGCTTGCTCTTTAATTCGTTGAATGCAGCTTTACACTTCTCATCCCAAATAATCTTAACATTCTTACGAGTTAAAGCAGTGAGAGGTGCAGCAATCCGAGTAAAATTCTCGATGAATCTCCGAATAACTAACAAGGCCCAGAAAGCTACGAATCTCAGAAGGAATCTTAGGAGTTTCCTAATCATTGATCGCAGCGATCTTGACTGGATCAACAGATACTCCATTACTAGAAACAATATGTCCAAGGAATCCGACTTCATCTTTCCAGAAATGGAATTTAGAAAATTTAGCCTTCAATTGATGACTTCTAAGAATCTCCAAAACAGATTTCAAGTGCGACTCATGCTCTGCCTTGGTCTTAGAAAAGACAAGGATATCATCAACAAAGACTTGAACAAATTTATTAAGCACATCACGAAAAACACGATTCATAAGATCCACAAAGAAAGCAGGAGCATTAGTCAAACCAAAAGGCATGACTAACCATTCATAAAATCGATTCTCAGTCCGAAAAGCAGTCTTGGGAATGCTTTCCTCAGCAACTCTGAGCTGGTGAAAACCAGTGGCAAGATCAAGCTGAGAGAAACAGGTGGCACCATAAAGCTGATCAAACATATCATTGATGCGAGGCATTGGATATCTGTTTTTCATAGTGAGCTTGTTCAACTCCCTATAATCAACACGCATCCTCAAAGATCCATCGAACTTGGTGACAAAACCACCGCTACTCTACATTCTGAATGGCTATGTCTGATCAGACCTTTGGAGACAAGTCCTCAATTTGCTTTGCCAACTCAACCTTCTCGCGGGGTGCCATTCTTCTAGGAGGAAGAACAACAGGTCGAGCTCCAGGAATAAGATCAATGCGGAAATTTACCTCCTGCTTAGGAGGCAAAGCAGTGACTTCACCAAAAACATCTAGATGGAATTTGACCGCACGGGTCGAATGAAGATCACCAGAAGTTAAATCCAGAGAATATATAAAACTGCCAGCCAAATCCTGAAGCATGCGGCACTGAATAACAAAGGAAGTACATAGATCATCCTCAAGATAAACAGACCGGGCTTTACAAGTGATATGGGCATAATACCTACTAAGCCAATCACTTCCAAGCAAAAAATCAAAAGCATCGAAGCCCAAAACATAGAAATCACCACTGAAGCAATGATCAGAATATATAAGTTCCACATGTTTACAAATCCTATTAAGATTTGCGGGACCCCCAATTGGATTTGAAACACATAAAGGCACAGAATCATACTCAGGAGAAAGAAGATGCTCGAACTTATCACATAAATCAACAGATATAAAACTGTGGGATGCACCGGTATCAAATAGAACACGAACATGATGCTGAAATAAAGAAAAAGAACCCTGGAGAGTACCTTGGTCATCACTAGGAGTTGGAGGAGCCGGAGCAGTGGCGGAAGTGACATCAAATATACCACAAGCCTTACCCTTCTACTGGGTAGGGCAATCCTTCCTGAAATGGCCAGGCTGGAGACAGATGTGGCAAAGATCACGCCTAGCTGACTGAGCAGGGGGAGGAATAGTAGCACCAGCAATAGTAGGACAACTATTAGCATAGTCTCCCTTCTGGTCACACGTAAAGCAGATGATAGAAGAAAGGTCAACTGGCTGCTCTGAGATGGAGTATCTGATGAAGATCCCAAACCAGGATTCTTGAGCCAATTCTTCTTATACAGCTAGAAACTGAGCTTTCTCTTCTTAGAATTTTCATAAGAAGTCGGAGATGAAGGAGCACCAACTGAAGTAGGACCCTTAGAAGTAGGGCTCTCATAACGAAGAGCCATATCTATAAGCTGGGTAAAAGTGTCATGAACATGAGGAATGAGACGACTATAGTACCTGGGACGAGCACCAATAATAAAATTCTCATTCTTCTTTAGAGGAGTGTCTATCAGACCAGGTCCAAACATAGAAAGTTCGTTAAACTTCCTCTCGTACTCTAGAAAAGACATGCTTCCCTGCTTGAGGTCCATGAACTCCCTATAAAGCTGGGATTTTCTGGCTTCGAGCATCTACTTAGCAACAAAAGCCTCCCTGAGAAGAATGATAGATAATCTTAGAAAAGGCATGAAGAGATAGAAAAACAGAATTTAAAGAAACACAAAAAGATACCTGAACTGTTCCCAAGTAAGATCCGCCTCTATAGTGTTAGCCATAACAGACTCCCACCAATCTTTGGCAGCCTCCTGCAACTGCCATGCGGCTAACTAACGCCTCTAGGCATCAGTAATCTCAAGACCAGTAAATATCCTCTCGATAAAAATCAGCCATTCCTGAGCCTCTATGATAGACTCAGAACTAGTAAACTTGGTACCACCAAGCTGAGTAAACTTTTTGCAAAGAACAGTGAAAAGATAGGAGCTGGGGCTGGAACTGGGGCACCACCACGACCCTTACCTCTAGCATTTCTACGATTCATCCAGAAAATTCAAGAATGACTATTAGGACAAAGGTAAAGACAAGATAAAGATAAGACAAGGCAATACAAGACAAGATAAATTCACATGGATGAACATCCTAATTACAGAAATTTCTAACAAGGTAGAACGAAAGGAAAGAACTTTAGAAAAATTTGCTTTTAAAACAAGAAAATTTTTATATCAAAATAATCTTTGAAAAATCCTTTGAAAATAATTTTAAAATCATTTTATACTTTGAAAATACGTTCTTTCACAAAGAAAAGATTTTGAAGTCAATTTCACTCATTCTAGGGTATTTCCACCCTATCTCTAATGAGTTTTTGCTTTGCAGGCTAAGCTTTGCCTAAAAATAAAAGCTCTGATACCAACTGTAATGACCCATTGTTTTCCACCATTCAAATCGACAATAATCCACACATGCCGGACATGAATAGTACAAAATAACAGATTGTAATAAAAATTCGAAGCAAATAAAATCAAATCACAGAATCACAGGTACAGAACATCAGAAAATCTCGCAGTGGAAAATAAATACCATAGTAGTTCATTAAGCTACTATCACAAAGTCTCAAAACCAAATACAAAACATCAGTATGAAAACAGATACGACATAAAATCCCAAATACAAAGAAGTCCTCTAATACAAAGCTGACAACAGAATAACAGAACTGAAATAGATAAAACTAGATAAGCTGATAATCTCCAGCGGTTCCAGACCTCCAGAGAGTGGAAATCCAAATCTGTGAATAACTCAGGCTGACCCGAGCGTAAATAAAACACAAACACTCGAGTAAGTACATACATACTAATCCAATGTAAACCAACTCAAGTAAACTGTAGTAAGGGTACAAGTAACTTAAAAGGTGCTTGGGACTACCCATCCTCTAAGGATCCGTTAAACTATTTACTTTGTAGTATGTTGCGCTATTATAATAATGTCTACATTAAAAAAACTTACTTTAAAATAGCGTTAAGGAGTGACCCAATATTCCCCTTAATACAAATAATCCCAATAGTTTATACACTATCTGCATATCTCCAGATCGAAAGACTATGAGAAGATACTACATAGGTACGACACAAATAGAAACTCATAGTAAAGGCTTGATATGGTAGGTGACACGGCGCATGAGGCAATGTCAGGGTAGATATACCAATTACGATACTCGGGTTGGTGGTACCGCAGCAGCCACATACGCCCACCTCGGAACACATTCCTAACTCGGAGGGTGGTCACCAAACAATCATAAGTAATAGAATGGTATCGAAGAAATGCGTACGACCAGAGGAGCTACCCCTTTTGGCCCGAGATTGCTCCTGTTTTAGCCACCTTAAGCCAACTCACGGGAGTTGGGTCCATGTAACATACCACAAGAACGTCGCCACCATCCTACTTCATTCTGGAGTCTCCACCGCGTACACGGTTGTCAAAGTGGTTCTCGGTATCGACAGAGAGTATGTCCATATCCGATCCCGGTCTCTTTGCTAACCAATCATTATTATAACCCGTGGTTATAACTTCTAAAACTAATAATTTATACTTTAAAATATAATACCCTTTCAAATCCAAATCTTTATCAAATAAAGATTAAATCACTTCCAAATCATTTCAATATATCAAAATATCATATCTTTCAAAATTTCTTTTTCAAATCAATATTTGAATTCAAATCCAAATATCCAACTTTAAATACCCTTTTAAAATTAACATTCATCTATTCAAAAGTTCAAACCATCTTTTTAAAATGATTTAGTTTCCAATTAAATTTATTCATTTAAATCATTTAAAAGTGAATTCATTATTCTTTCAAGTCAAGTATTCAATTTTCAATGTTTCAAACCATTCTGAGCTCGTTTACCAAGTCAAATCCCATAAACATTTAAAATTTCAGCCGTTCGCAGCATTTAGAAAAAGCTGCTATAAGTTATACTTGAAAACATTTTAATTCAGCAAAGTCGACATTTAAAAACTGCTGTTAATTCAGTTTTAGTTGAAATTTAGTTAAAATATCAAGGACAACATTTCTAGAAATGCTGTAATAGCTCAGGTTTCAAGTTTAAGGTTTTAATGAATTTCAACAAAGACAGTAGACCAGTACAGCATTTACAGAACTGCTGCAGTAGGCCTTTATTAAGTTTTAGCCCTTTAAATTACTACAGCGACTACAACATTTCAAAACTGCTATAATAGCTTCTTTTATTCAGTTTTAGTTCATTTATAGAAACCATAGCATTTCTGAATGCTATAAAAGGTATTTTCCAGAATTTAGTGTATTTCCAGCAAATAATAAACTTCAATTTAAACCCTTTAAACATCATAAAAATCATATTTAACATTCAAAAATGTTCATTTATCTTACTTTTAACTTATGATTTTTAGAAATAAATTTCTTTTAATTAAATCAATTTTTTTTCAATAATTTCACTTAACAAATTCAAGTGTAACATTTTCTTTTCTTCACTTTTAAAAAAATAAACTTAACACT
The DNA here is from genome assembly GCA_030765085.1 of Allium cepa. NCBI lineage: Eukaryota > Viridiplantae > Streptophyta > Magnoliopsida > Asparagales > Amaryllidaceae > Allium > Allium cepa. Next base: position 174,180,508 of record CM060941.1, on the reverse strand, counting down.
TATATTTTTCTTCCATTTTCCACTACAATTAAATTTCTATTTTATTTATATAATTTAATTTTCATTCTAAACCAAAAATTCCAAATTTTCCAACTTAAATTATATTCCAAAAATTCACTTTTACCATTTATTTAAATTGCAATTTAACTTGCAGAAAAAAATCAAAATTTCGTTATTAAAACATTTAAAACCCAATTAAATCAAATTTTAATAATTTTACACTTTTTAAAAATACTTAAAATATTCAAAATGCTTTATAAATTAACCACGGGTCTGTATATAATTTTCTAACCTAGTTCAAGTGATACGGATATATCATTTCAATCTGCAGTTTACAAAGAAAAATCCAGGTTCTATCATTTCAAACCCGTAGTCCTAAGTAAAATAAAATAAATAAAAACCGTTCAGGCCTATCATTTCAGCCCATAATGATTTTTCCCTATTATAAAGTCCGTTCGGGTATGTATCATTTCAACCCATTGTGATTTCTAATCTAACAGGGAACTTGCAGTGTGATAAACAGATATAAATGAACAGTTTAATAATATATAACTGTAAAGATGAGATGACATGTAATTTAATAGGTTTAACATCATATATAAATAGTCACAGGCAGTTATAACATCATATTTAATTCTACATATTCAATTGTTATCGCTTCACATTTGCATAAGTATATAATGTCGTGTGAGATTTACTCACCTTTATAGCTGGAGATTGCAATACAAATGACACAACGGGATCAAAGCACAATGACAAGACTACAGATTTGAGTGGAGAGTGAGATCCAATGCTACAAATCTTGTGTTACAACCCAAACAAATCAATCAAATTAAAATTAATTCCATTTTGAAATTGATATAACTTTGGAATAAAAAGAGATTTGAATGCAATAACTTTTGCCTTGCTTTCTCTATTCTTTTGCATAGCCTAGGGATGAAATTTGCTTAGGTTTGGTCAAGAAATGGCTCGGGTTTTGGGCTAGCATGGCTCCGGTTTAAGGGATAAACATGGTGGAGTTTATAACATGAGAAGGTGAAGGGGTTTTAGGCAATGTAGTGTGATTTTTGCCAAAACAAAGGCTCGGCCATGGATGAGTGGGCTCGACCTGGGGTGCACCATGACTGGTCAGTGGTAGGAGGAGTGTGTGGTGGTCTGGTCAGTGAGGTGGTAGCGGCTAAGATGGTGGTCGTGGTGGTGGTTGAAGGAGATGAGGAAAGTGGTGGTCAAACTAGTATGTTTCATGGCTTATGTTGGATTATTTGAGGATTTTTGCATCATGGTGGGCTTGGCCATGGTCAAGGCCTATGGTGTAGGTGGTGATGATGGTAGGGAAGAGGTGTAGGAGGTGGTGGCCGTGAATACGAGGAGGAGGCCGATCCAACATACATGAGAAAACAAGGCAAAATCTTAGAAAAATGAGAAGAAAAGGAAGAAAAAGATGTAGCCATCACCAATAAAATTCTCTAGCCGTGAAGAATGAGAAAGTGAAATATTTTTTGTGCATGAAAAATGAATGAATACATAGCTAATCAAACCAAATACACGGCCAAAGAATAAAGGAAGGGGTTACGGCAAATGAAAGGACTTTAGAAGGTGAAAAGACTTAAGTTTCAAAAGCTTTTAAAACTCTTCATATTTCTTTTTCTTAAATTCAATTAAAAAATCAGAAATTTACTTTTATAAACTGAAAAAAAGTAATATAAAATAAAAGTAAATGATAAAATTTAAAGAAAATGGAAAAAGAATATAAGAAATTGCTTAAAAATCCAAAAAGGGTTCAAAAATTACAATTAAATCACCACTAGCCTTTCCACTTCATTTTAAAAATATTATAAAACAAAAATTTGAAATAAAATAATTTATTTAACATTTCTAAAATGAAATAAATAAATTAGAGAAAAATAGAAAAAGAACTAAATAAATTGTTTAAAAATTGAAAACAGGGCATGAAAATTACAAAAAATACCATTAGCTCTAGAAAAATTCCTACTTCACTTTAAAATATTTTAAAATGAAATTTTAAGTAAAATAACTTCTAAAACATTTTCAAAGTGAAATAAATTCAGATAAAAATAAATTTCAAAAATATTGGGTTGTTACACTTCGTTTGGGCCAATTGTTGAGGAAAAAAGAAAGGGTGTACTTTAAGGTAGGATTTTGATATTTAGCATATCAGTTAGAGTTCGGTTTGATACTGATGCTACCCGCTCTTTTTTTCAAGGGATTTGGTTGATAAGTTAGAATTAGACACTATCTATTTGATTAGTTCCTTACATTTGGTTAATCCAAGTGGTGGATATGCCACTCTAAGATTAAGATGCACTAACCTTGGTTTTGGTTTGTGTTGACATTTGTTTGTTTGTGACCCATATATGTTTAACTTCGTATGGGATGGGGTGACTTTAGGTATGGACTAGTTAGTGCGTAATGGCGCTAGGATTTATTATGCAGATAAGATTATCGCCATGCGATATCTAAGGAGAGGAGAAACAATCATGATAACATTGGACGTAATGATGGAGAAATTAGAGTTGATGCTATGTGCTATGGAAGATTAAGAAGATAAATCAGTAGAGTATGTGTAATCTGAGAATTTGCAGACGTTTTTGAACTCGTAACAGGATTACTACCAAGAAGAGTAATCAAATTTTGAATAGATTTGATGCCTGAAGCATCGACTGTTAATAGAACATATAGCAGAATGCAGTTTCAGCAAATGGAGGAATTAAAGAAGCAGTCAGTGGAACTTAAGGATACAAGTCTCATTAGGCCGAGTAGTTCACTGTGAGGATCATCCATGTTATCCGTAAAGAAGTCGAATGGATGTTTATGGATATGCATTGATTATCGAAAGCAAGAATGAATTAATAGTGAAGGATTATAATCCTATACCTAGAATAAATGACTTATTTGATCAGTTAAGTAGAGCTTGAGTGTTCTCATGGATAGACATAGCAATGGGTTTCCATCAACTAAGTGTAGCAGAAGATAGTATTCCACCGACTTTATGTTGAACAAGGTATGGTTCGTATGAATGGTTAGTGACGCCATTTGGGCTGATCAACGTCCCTGCGTTCTTCATCGATCTTATAAACCGAATCTTTCAGGATTAGTTTAACATACTCATGTTGGTCTTCATCTATGACATATTTAGGTATACATTGAGGATGAAAGAGACCATGAAGTCCATATGAGATTGGTGTTAGAGACTTTGAGACAATAGAAGTTGAAGGCGAAGTTTTGAAGTGCCATTTTTGGAAATGGGAGGTGAAGTTCCTTGGGCAAGTTGGTTCAAAGAATGGATTGGCAATAGATCCATCAAAGATATAAACTATTAATGGTTGGAAGAGGCCACAGAAAATCATGGAGTGAGAAGTTTCTTGGGATTAGTAGGCTATTACTAGAGATTCATTAAGGGTTTCTCGCGAATATAACACCCTTAACTATGTTGACCATGAAATGAGAAGTTCATTTGGATTGATAAGTGCGAAAGTGTAGAATATAACAGTCTGTGATTTTTATTTGATGCTAATAAACACACACACACACACACACACACACATATACATCTGTGTGTGTTTATTGAAATTCTATACAGTTTATAAAATCATAGAAAGAAATAAACGAATAAATATTTTATTTTGATAAAAATTTAGTAGCACAATATTGTGAATTGCAACATGTGCTCCTACAATATTTTCAATAGAATATTTTATATACCATATTTATACTCCATCATATACAAAAATCTTTCATATACAATATTTTAATCACTCTTTTCCTCATCCACTCGAATACAACTTTTGTATCTTCTTGCTTCAGTCTTCACTCTAATCATAATTCATTTACCTAGAAAATAGCAAGAAGTAAAAAGCAAGAGAGAACAAACTAAAACTACAAAAAGAAAAATATATTTAAACTCAACATTGTCTTAGTTTATTATTTTTTGTTTCTTTTCCTATTTCAAATAGGTATGAAGGATAACGAACATGGACCGATGCAAAGGTATACACAAGGTCCATTACGACATGTTCGTTTAAAGCTCAAAGGGATAGAAGTTTAGAATCAAGCCAACGTTTACACGGGCAACGTAAGACATGAAAAGTATATAACTGTACTTGCCCTAAGGTTATGCAAGGATAAAAAAACACTTCTAACCCCAAAACAGTTTAGATCAGTGCATCAATTCAAGCCCACGACCAAAAAAAAAAAAAGAATAGCATAAAAATCAATTCAGTTTAGTGACAAATAAAGTGCACAAACCAGCAATTACATGCACTTCAAAGTCTGGGTCAGGAAAACCAAAATATGAAAGTGTGCAATTTAAACTAAACAACAAGGGTCTAAGACAAGTATAACACATCCAGACTAGTGCTCAACAAGGTGCAACAACATGCCACAAACCAGGCTTGTACAATTCAATTCGGAAAAAACCAGGAAAAGAGAATACACGACAAATCAAATTCAAAGGAAAGCCATATACTAGCAAGTTAATGCACAAGCAAGCAGGGCACAAAGAACATTCATGCAATGTGCACAAGCAAGGATTAAGTGCACATAAAATTCAAGTGTACAATAAAACAAGAAGGCACGGTCAAAACACACATAAGATTAGCAGTAGGCTCAAGCAAAATCAGTACATGTCCATGCAAGTGAACAAGCCTGGGAATGTAACAATATCAGTTCGAAAACGTACACATCAGGTAGTGCAACATCAAATACAAGTGCATTTCAAAAATGGATAGCCAAAACAACTTTTCAGCAACATATCTATATACATATATACTCACATATGTGCATGTATATATAAACATATACATATGTACACAAGCAATATATTCAAATTTAAGTTAGGTTCAATTGGTTTAGATAATAATTAGGTGTACAAAGAAACACAAAATGATGATTCATGTGAAGAGAAATCTCAAGGTCGAATAAGTCCAAAGAGTCGGGCGAAGCCATAAATTATCGAAGTTGAACAAATCCAAAAACTCAGGCTGATAATCAAAAAAATCAAGCCAAAGACAATCATATTCAAATCAAAAATCCAAGTTAACGACAGTCGAATCAAAGCAAAAATCATGTGGTGGAATAACTCAAACATTTGAACCTAAGATATATGAAAATCTAGAAAGATTTTTGAAATCAACCACTACAAAAACTGTATCATCATTGGCAAATTAGGTAGTCGAGTTCGATAATAGCATAAAAATCAAATCAGCAAATAAAAGAAATTATACCAAATAATCTCAAAATTATCACTGGAAGGAACTCGGCTAAAGGAACAATTGCAATCATCAAGCAAATAAATCAACTAATAAAGATGTAAAGGATTGAATTCATCAATCAATTTGGAATCATGAACTTTTGGATCTGAAGAGGAGAAACTACAAGAAGGTAAAGAAAGAGAAAAGGGGACGACCTTGTTAAAATGTGGAGAAGGTTTTTTTATATATGGGATGACTTTTTTATTTTTCTATGTAGTTTAGTGTCTTTGTTTTATTTTTTTTCATATTTTTTTAAATTCTAAACTCTAGTAACTTAGATTTGAACTACGTTTTTATAATTTGAGAAATTCTTAACTTGGAGATAGAGGTGAGGCGGGATTTCTAGGCATAAGGTTAGAATGGTCAGGTTAGTGATAGCTAGAAATTTATAAGGAATTTATAAGTAGTCGATTGTTTAATCATAGTAGAAATCTTAGGGGCCGAAGTAGGTAGGTTTGCCAAGCTAGGTAAATTTGTGTGCTATCTTTATTTACACGTTTGTTATGTTATCTATGATGTGGTTTTATTATTGTGTGAATTTATAATAAACCATATTCAACCCCCTTAAGGTTAATTCGATCCTATAAGTGGTATCGGAGCAAGGTAGTTAAATTCACATCGTTAACATATATCTAGTTTTAGTAACGCTTTTTTTGAAGGCTAGTCCATGGCTAGGTCACCCATGTTTAATGGAACTGATTACACTTATTGGAAAACTAGGATGAAGGTTTTTCTAGATACTGAGGCATGGGATATAATTGAAACTAGTTATAGTAGGCCTAGAGTAAAAATAAATAATCATGAAGTTTCAAAGCCTAAAGATATGTGGGATGGAAATGAACTTAAACCTTAACTCTCAAATGCTAAAGCTATGAATTCTATTATCTGTGCCTTATATAAAATGGAATATAATCATTTTTCTCATTATGTTACCATGCAGGAAATTTGTCATACCCTTTAGGTGACTCATGAAGTTACATCAAAATTTAAGGAATCTCATCTCGCCATGCTCGGCAATGAATATGAGAATTTTGTAATGTCAAAATATGAAAATATAAAGGAGACGTATGGATCCAAAACCTTAGGAAAAGCATATATAGAGCCGGAGATGGTCCGAATTTTTTTAAGAATCCTACTAAGGAGTTTGAAGCAAAAGTGATAACACTTTAGGAATCTAAAGACTTGGGGCAACTAAGATTGGAGGAATTAATAGGAAATTCCATCACCTATGCGATGGGGGTAAAAGTCAGGGAAGAACATGAAAGTGGAGACTTGAAAAAGAAGTCAATTATTAAAGAGTACAACCGATAATGAGGAAGAAGATGATGTTGTGGGCAAGCTAGCACTATTGATGAAGCAAATCAAAACATGGACCAGAAAGCATGGAAATCCACCTATAAACCAACGAATAAAAACCAACATTTCCAAAGTACTAGATGAATCTGAGGAAGAAATCTTGTGTTACAGATGTTAGAAGCCAGGTCATATCAAACCAAAATGTCTGCTTAATCGACTTGACAAAGGAAAGAAAAAGAAGAGAAAGAGTTTCTTAGCTACATGAGATGAGAATGAAGAAGAGGCGATCACTGATGGTGAGAAAGAAGATGCAAATTCGTGTCTGATTGTAGAATCAATTGACAATAACGATGGGCCTAAGGAGGTAGCACACTTATCCCGTACAGATTTACTTTTGTTATAACATGAGTTAAATGGAAACATTGATGGACTTAAACAAAGATATAATAATGTAGAATATGCGAAAAATAGTATATCTTTTTTAAATAATGAGTTAGAACTTATGATTCAAAACATTAGAAAACTTAAATATGAATGCAAAAGGTGGTTGTCTTTAGAGGAAGACATAAAAAGATGTAGGACTAAAATTGAAATCCTTAAAAATGAATTTTTGACTTTGAAAGACGAAGTAGCAAAAACTATATTAGAAGATGTGCCCCACTTTTGAATGAAAATGTTGCTCTTATATCTAAGGTTCAACAACTTGAATCAACAATAGGAAAATTTTCTAAAAAAGAAAAATTATCAAATATGTTGTTAGGCAGTCAGACTGTCACCAAAAATAGAAAAGGACTTGGATATAATAGAGTTGAATAAGTTAAGAAAGAGAATTGTGAAAATATAAAATTTCACATAAAATCATCAAATTGTTTAATTTGTAGAAAAATTGGGAAAAACAAAATAAATGCTGGAACAGAAACAAAAATAAAACCATAAACAAATATGGATTCAAAAAGGTACAAATGTAAATATTCTCAAATTAAAATAATTTGGGTTCCTAAGGGTATAGTTATTAATAATAACGGTTTGCTATACAAGAAAATTTGGTTACTAAAGATTTCAAACACAAACGAATGTGGTTCTACATCCTTTTCTAAACTACTCGCTTATTCTAATATTTAGGTTCAAAGATGGACTAAGCAGAAACTACGATGAAAGCTGATTTTGAGTTGTTCTACACATTTGATGATTGATAATTGCAACGTTCTTTAGCCTGGGAAAACATAGTGGAGATCTAAACACTTTTGATAATAATTGTGTACACTAACATAACATTAAAGGTAAGTAAAGATATGATCTCTAAACCTACTTTCCAGCTTTATTTCCTTGTTTTGACTTTTGACTTTTGACTTTTGGACATTCCTATAGTAAGATTGTCACATCTCGAGCTATGAAACTTCAATTTGAAAAATTAAAAATATTTTAGAAAATAGATAGAAAATCCTATGAATTTTCCATTTTTACTTTCTCTAGATTATTACCATAAGTCATTGAAAATTCGCAAATAATTCGTTGCTTTGTTTGAAAAATATTTCAGATCTCTCTAAAGCAGCTATATTATTTTGGTAATAACTTTTTCCCTGTTATTCCATTTATAGAATACATGTTTTGAAAACCTTCTGGAAAATTTTGTAATTTTCATTCTTTGCACTTCCAATGGTTTATTTTAGAAAACCTTAAAAATTGCATATTAATAGCTACTGTAGTTGATTATCATTTAGAATAGTTTTAGTACAACTATAGTAAATCGATCATAACTTGAACGTTGTAACTCCAAGTTTTGAAATTCATAAATTTTTGGAAATATAACAAATAATACTACAAGATTCATGATTTGAGTTTTTGATGATCCATTTATAAAAGTGGAAATTAGCCATAAGTGCCTCTTTAGCAAGTGCAATTAGTTTCTAGCACATACAACTGAAATAATTATTTTTAAGGACAAAATGCAAAATAATTAGTTTCTAAGGCCTAAAAACCTATGAAATTATGTCCTTAAGAGTAATTGGACGACTAATTTTGTCCTTAAAAGTAATTATTCTACTGACTTTGGCCTCGAAATTAATTTCTATGGATATGTGTCCTAGAAACTAATTGGAATGCAAAGTTTGTCCTTCTAGTGAAATGCCCCTTTATAAAACCTCTAAAAATAATAATCAAGTCAACACATTACTTGAAATGCGGTTTCGAGTTAGTCAAACAAGATGTAGTAGTTTAAATATAAATTTCGATCTATTTGTCATTCCGGTTCGAAACTAATTTTGTTGATTAGAAAATTTAAATATCGGGAACTTTTATTTTTTATTCTAAGTCAAATTATGGTCTTAAAATATTCAAGAAAGGTTTCAAAATGGACTGATTTATCAAAACAACTATGGTTGATCTTCAAAAATAAGGATAATTGTTATGACTGAAATGGGATTTTGATATTCTTCTATGATGCTGTTTATTCTCCTTAACTTTTCATGAGGACTAATAAATTATTTGTTCGAGAGTTGTTGGTATTTGCGATTTTTTTGAGTAATTCGAATGCTCAAGCGAATCGATTGACATTGTGAAATGTGCATTATGCTTGTGTAACGACCCAATATTTTCAACCATTTGCATCCGTACACGCCGGAATTGAATTGCTCAAAATTCCAGATTGTTAATTTATATTTGACAAAACTCAGCATATACAGTAAATAAATAAATCGAATCACAGACACAGAGTAATATAATAATATGCAGCGGAAACAAAAGAATAGTAGTTCATGAAGCTGCTATATATATATCAGAGTTAAATAAGATACAACAGAAGTGTCAAATACAATAGTTAAATACACGACCAGAATACATATACGGGCCCGAAATTTTCAACTCCGAAAATTCCAGATTGTTAAAGAAAAGAAAAAAGAGATAGAAGAAGAAGTAGAAACAATCACAGATTCACAAATTCACAGCGGATCAAAATATAATATCAAATAATAGCAGTTATACAAAGGAAAACTGTGTTTATTAATTTACATCAATACATCAGAGTTACATCCAATCTCATAAAAACTGGACAGTATGACAACTTGTCCCAGATAATAAAATAATATACTCAATGGAATACACTTCATACGTTCTTGCCATCCAGCTCGCCTCCTGAGCTCCAAAACGTCCTAACCTGAAAATTTGTGATAATCGGTCTTACCCGAGCATTACATCAAAGTAACACCCGGGTCAGGCTGGTAACCAGTGTGAATAAACCCATCTAACATGAAAATACTAAGATTATAACATACTTAAAATCTGGGGTTACTTGTACTTCACTATGAGTTCTTAACTTGTTATAGTCAATACTTATTTCACACATCAATCGCTAAGTACCCTTACTTAGTTTCAATGGTCCAGCTCACTTAAATTGTTGCATTCTAGCCTACTGATTTCACATATCAAATCTATAAAGAATTATAGTAGATTCAAATCGAAGTGGTTCCGAGTATTTGCTGATACCCCACCCCGGTCTCTTTGGATCCTATCTCATCTTAACCCAAGTTGTTCAAGTGAAATGCAATTCAAACTTTAATCACAGGGTATCACTTTACACAGCAATTCATCTCGATAGATAACCACATCATCACTATTTAACCCAATCATATCTCAAAACATTTCATATCAAAAATATCAGATAAACCAAGGTATTAAATATCATTCACTCATTCGTAAGCAAGATTAATTAGTCACACCTTTTCTAATAATTTAAATAAATTAAACTAATTATTTCAATCACTTTATTTTTTTATCCTGCTCACTAAATTATTAATTAATTGCTAACCATTAATTAATCATCCTTTAATTATCCTCTTTAATTACATTAAGTAATTAACCTTTAATTAATTACACAAATTAATTGCCCCTCACCCATCACATTAAATAATCCTTTAATTACTCACATAAAGTAATTAATAATAATTTATTATATTTATCCTTGATTAATTACCCTAATTAATTATTCTATAATCACTTATACTGATTTATTATCCTTTAGTTAACCCTATTAATTAACTAACCCGTTCATTAATTTCCTTATTAATCAATCCTTTAAGTAATTACACTAAGTAATTAATCCTCAATTACTTTCATTAAGTAATTATCATTAAATAAATCACATTTAGTAATTACCCATTAATTACCCTCCTTAATTAATGACATTAAGCAATTATTCTTTAATTACTTTCATTAATTAAATATCAATAATTAATTTCATTAATTAAATATCAATAATTAATTTCATTAAGTTATTAACCTTTAATAAATTAATCACATTAATTAATTAACCTTCGATTAATTAAGATAATTCATTTATCTAATTTGCCTTATTAACTATATCTAATAATTCTATCTAAACATCATCGAACTAATTACAAACACTTTTAAACCGATCTTTTTTAATTAATTCCCTGGAATTAATTAATAAATAACATGTATGATTAACCTAAGATTTCCCATTAATTAAAGTTATAAAATCATTTTATTCTACCCAATCCGTTAACTTAATGAGGACTATTTATCTTACTCAAAAATCATATTAGCAATTTTAAAAAATTATCAACTTGGTTTCCCTATTTAAAAAAATTAAGGAATAGTTAAATGTTAAGAAGGGTTTGGAAATACAATAGAAATCTCTAATTTATCTTAAAAATTCCATTCCTATCCAAATCCCGGCCCGTTAATTCCGGCCCAAACCTCTTCCCTTATCTCTATTTCCTTCTATTGCCCTGCTTATTTTCTTATTTCGGCCTGCTACTTCTTTTCTCGTCCCAAATCTCTAATTCTTCCCACAATCCCTCACTCTCCCTTCTATCCAATTCGAACACGAACAGGAACATGCACGCTTGTGTGCATGTGAACAACCAATACGATCATCGATTCCGATCACCCATCCCCTCGCAAAACACCCCTATCAATCTCCACACGAAACTTTTCCTGAACCGCGAAATCCGGCCCTGTTCGAAAAATCGAACATCACAGTGAGGTTTCAAAAAAATGACATCCTACCTTCGCCACCTTGATCAACCACCACCTTCCTCCGATCAACCTAAATATTTTCCTGAAGCTCCACTACCACCCGCTCCTGCCTTTCCCCTACGTCTGCATCCTTCTAGCATCCCCTCATCGTCCCCAATTATGAGAGGTCGAACCAAACTCAAATGTCATCCAAAACCCTAAAGTCACCGCATCCCACCAATCTATCCATTAGTAAAATCAATTTCCATTTTTCCAACGCTCCCCACCCCCGCAGCTATCTCCTGACCAAATCCTGAGACCCACCATTGTCGGTATTGCCGAAATTTAGCCACTGACCAGTTTTCGATCAACTCAAGATTCCTCTTCATATGCACATCAAAAAAATCTTAATATTATTATAAAAATCATAATTTCCAAAGACGAATTAAATTATAAAGGTGAAACTTGAAATTTAGAGCAATCAATTTCTCTGATATATTTTTTACTATAATTACTTATTTATCAGACAATTACCTAGTAATTTTACTTGCAAATATTTTTAAAATTTGCATTTCAACATTTCAGACATGTTTCTTCTAAACATCATATGCTAGAAGTGATCAGGCGAAGAGATTTTAATTTTTGGAACTTATTAAGGCTGTTGAAATTTAAAACAGGGATATACTTATACACAAACAAACATGTAAACTGTAATCCAAACTAGACAACATTTATTCCAGCATTGCTAATCATATTTGAAGTTATTGTTGTCATTAATTGTTGTATGCACAATATACAGATGATTTAACTAAAGGGGTGTAAAGTTTACTCACCATCATAGAAAAACAGAAAAAGCCTGGAATGAAAGTTTTGAACTGGAAATTGCTTTACCTTAAATCTGGATTTGAATTTGAGTTGAAATCTGAAGTTGATCTTTGTTTTGAATTTGAATTTGCTTGTTTGAAGATTTTTAATCCTAGCTTTGCTTAAGCTTAGATAAAAATTTGAAAGGAATTGTTTTTTCTTTAGTTTTAAATTTAGTTTCAAAGAAGAATTTTAAAAAGAGAATATGCACAACCTGTTTTATTCTAATACTAATTATATAATTAAAATTTTTAAAGAGAAAACACATATTCCACATGTTAACTATGAAAGTAATCTTAGCTACAAGTGTTAATTCCATGTATTATAGAACTTATAAATGTATAAAGCCTTTATTCGTATATTTTATATTTTATACTTAAGTTGTCATTATATTTTAATTGATATATATAAGTACTAGTGTTAAAACTGTAGAATTCAACTTTTAAATAACTCTTGAAAATAATCATATTAATTTTCAAAACATAACTTCCAATTCGATATATATATATACACACACACTTATATATATATATTATATTATAATTAGAAAATATTTTATTAGTTTTAAAAAGATAAAAATTGCCAAATAAAAAATATTATTATATTAATATTTTTACTGTGATTATACATTCACAATGAATTTGTATAAATATACACTTAAGATTTTCAACATTATGGAGTTTTGCATATATCTTATTTATATATATGTTAATTTACTTTAAAATTTATTATTTCTAGATATTTATATTTCAATATACATTATAGGTTCAAATTTATATAAATTTCAAAATATCAGAATTTTATCTGTTCGACTGAATAAACCAGTTAATTATCCACTTATCAGATGTCCAAAAATCTAGGTTATCACATTCCTCCCCCCTTTGAATCTTTTCGTCCTCGTAAAGGAACTAAGCCAGAAGTTATTAAAATGCTTATTATCAGAAAAATTACTCTTTGATCACCTTTTACTATAAACTCTTTTTGTTAAGAATTTTCAAAATACTTTTAAAAATCTATATAATGTTACCAGGAATAGTTTTTATAAAAATACCTTTATAACTCAATGTTTCAATAAATCCTTCCTTGTTCTCACAAAAATTCGGTTATACGTTGATCAGGCGTAGGACTGAAAATCTATAAGTACTTGGTAATCCCGTTTTCAACACCCAGTGAAAATACTTCAGAAAATACTTTGTTGAAATATAGAATTTTTTTTTAAAATAGAGGGAACATCTTTGGTTAGAATGCTCTGGAAATCATCACCCCCCTCCATGGTCGCAGTTAACCCAATGGTTACGTTGTCATCCCGGCAAAATCCATAGATAACTATAGGCACTCCGAGCCTTGGATTATGCCGCGGAACCTGCCACAGATCGCAGTTACATCCTGGGTTACGTTGTCTTCACAGCAGAAGTCCATGAAACTGTAGGCATCAGTGCCCTCGAATTTCACTACCAAAAATGAAACTTCTCCCTTTGACCATAGATCGCGGTCTACCAATGTTACGTTTCCATCCCGGCAAAATCAAGCATAGACCGTTGACACTCACCTCCATACGATTTCCGCTATGGCCCACCGTAGATCGTAGCGACATTGAGTTACACTGTCATCACAACATAACCCAAATGCCCCTGTAGGCATCAGCCCTCTAGACTTCCTCACAGGGTCCACTTTAGAGCCTGTCCTTTGGGCTCAAAACAGTACCAACCTATGGTACTCCTAAGAAGTTCATTTCAGGGGAGCTCCTTTTTCCCCAAAGCCATTATCAAAACACTTTATACTATACACATATAGTATTTTCCAAATCATACACCTAGTATGAATCTCTTTTCTCAAAATGGATTATTCCAAAATCGATAGTTCTCAAATTAGGCTTTTCAAATTCCAAAATTGATTTTACCCAAAAATCAAAAGCCTTTCCAAAATCCATAGGTTCTAAAAACCTTTTCTCCAAAATCATTCTCATAATATCATATATATATATATATATATATATATATATATAACCTTGAAAAATCTATGGATCATTTCATACTTGTATAAAGTCCCTTTTTTTACTATAAATACTTTCAAAAACCTTTCTTCAGGCTATAGATTCAACAAGGGGAGATTTATCTTATATAACAGATATATATAACTTTATTTATACCATATTACTTTTTTAATATCAATTTCATTCAAACCCGTACGATGTACACATATCATCCGTACGCAATATTAAATCTGATCGCTCACTCGATCACACAATTTCACTTCCGAACTAGTATCGTCCACCCGACTTTCTAGTGCGAACTCAGATCTAGTTTCTTGATCAAAAACCATCATTCTCCTTGCATAGTCATAATTATGACAGAGAATATCCAAAATCAACAAAAATCCATATCCAGGTTTGCATCGAAAATCGAGTGAAAAATCCCAACTCGGATCTACATACTATCTTAAAATTCTATGCTCGAATTCTGGATCAAATCGTTATGCGAATAGCATAATGCACATACATCCTACGTATTTATCTTCATTGATTATTAGCCAAATCAATCTCCTTTTCTGTTCACATTCGTTTTGATTTCTATTTACTTATTCACAATTGCTTCAATTCTTATTTGGATTATCACTTCAATTCTTATCTCAATTGGCATTCAATTTTAGATAGTTTGCACCTGACCAACTTGTATTAAGAAATTAGCTTGAATTTTTTTGAAATAGATAAGTAGTTTTAAAATAGTTATTATTTGCAAAATAGTAGTAGAATAGTTAATTAATTATAAAATAGTTGTAAAATAGTCAAATAGTTATAAACTATTTAAGTAATTGCAAAATAGTTGTAAAATAAGTATAAGTTAGTTAGAGTTTTTAAAAGAAAAGATGGTACAGTAAATAGCTAGGAAAATAGATTTAAGAAGGTTTACATAAAAAAAATTATTTTTAAAAAATAATCCAAAACCAAACTGTTCAACTTCACAATCTCCATTCCCATCAATTCCATTTAAATTATCTTCAATTCCCATCCCAAATTCAAATCAATTTCTCATTTGAGTTTGAACTCATTCAACTTTAATTTCATTTCAAATTAATCCAATTCAAATTTTCCATTTGAATTTTAAACTTATCCATCTTCAATCACAATTCTAATTAATTCAAATCAAATTCAATTTGAACTAATTCTATTTAAATCTCAACTTCAAACCATCTCGAATTATATAAATTCGAGTTAAATTCTAAATGTTGTTTTAATCCCTTAAATCAAATTAACCTTTTATTTTTAAATCAACAACCCAAATCTTTAAACAATTTAATTCTGAGTCCAAATTTCAAAATTCCATTTTAAATTATCTTTACTTAACTTATTTCAAAGTTCAAATAAGAGTTCAAAACAATTTTACCTTTCAACTTTGAAACTGATTCCTAAACAATTTTAATTTACAAATTCAATTCTTAACATTCAAATCTTAAGTTCAAAGTGATTCCATATCCTTAATTTCAAATTAAATTTTATTTTTCCTTTTATCTCAATAATGGTTATATTAGCACAATACATTTCTTCATTCATTTAAACAAATCCAATTCACATTCTAAAGATTATTAGTAACAATAGGATAATATTATCGAAATTATTTTAAAACATCCATCCATAACTAATTTCCAGATCTCAAACCAATTTTGAGATCACGAAAACTCCCAATTCAAATCAACCATTTAACTTCCCAAGTTAAATCTCAATTTCATCTTGAAATTTCCAATTCAGGTTGTTTGTCTTAAACTTATTTAAGTTCCCTAAGTTAAATTCAATTCAATTTACTCCAGCCAACATTATTTAAATTTGAATTCCCATTTCAAATTTTAAACTTCTCATTAGTAATCTTCCCACTTATAAGTTCAAAACCTTATCACCTTGTGTTTTTATATCACATTCCAAGAAACATTTAAAACTCAACACTTAGAGTTTATTTTCAGATCATCTTTAATATTATGTATATCCCTCATATATACATATTTATTTCCTTTGCACACCAAGTTATACTTTAAATTTTAAACCGCCCTTGGTTTTAATTCAAAACAAATATCTTTAACATTTTCAAACAACTCTTGTTTGAAAGAGAACCCTTTTTTTCATACAAATAATATTATTTATTATTTCTTTTAGCACTTTGAAACAAATTCCAAATTTTCTGGACTTAGATTTAAAACTTCACAATTTAGATCATCTTCATTTCCAATTTATAAGTCATACCTACCCAAATGTTTAATTCTTTAAAACATTTCATTTTGCTTACTCATTAACAAACATTTCTTTATTACTCATGATTATCATATCCGAAAACCAATTCATTATTATGTTATTCTGAAAACACTTCTACAAATTCAGGATTTTATTTTCTAATTTGAATCCATTTCTAGCTTATTTTATTTATATAGTTCCTATTATCCAATTCTTATTTGGTTGAACTTTAGTTACCAGATTATTCTCATTATTTTATTTAATTCCAATAATCAACAACCAATTTCTTTAATATATTTAATAATTAGAAAAATTATTTCTTTATATATCAAAAGATAAACTTAAATCATTTTTAAAACCATTTCTGAAATCATTATATAAGAAAATATCAAGTACACTCTCATATATACTACACTCAACTCATTCTAGGGTACCATTGACCCTATCTTTAATAAGTAAACCCACCAGAGCCAAGGTTCTCGCCTAACCTTCGGCTCTGATACCAAATGTAACGGCCTGCAAATTTCAACTCCAAGAATTCCAGATTGTTAGAGAAAAGAAGAAAGAGATAAAAGAAGAAGCAGAAACAAATCACGGTTTCTCACATTCGCAGCAGATCAAAATACAATATCAAATAATAGAGTTATACAAAGGAAAACTATATCTGTTAATTTACATCAATACATTAGGGTTACATCCAATCTCATAAAAACTAGATAGTATAACAACTTCTCCCAGATAACAAAAGCAATATACTCAGCGGAATACACTCCATACATTCCTGCTATCCAGCTCGCCTCCTGAGCTCCAGAACGTCCTAACTTGAAAATCTGTAATATTCGATTTGACCCAAGCATTACATCAAAGTAACACCCGGATCAGGCTGAAAACCAGCGTGAGTAAACCCATCTAACATGAAAACACTAAGATTATAACATACTTAAATTCTAGGGTAACTCATAATTCACTATGAGTTAAGAACTTGTTATATTCGAATACTTATTTCACACATCAATCCCTAAGTACCCTTACTTAATTTCAATGGTCCAGCTCACTTAAATTGTTGCATTCCAGCCTATAGATTTCACATATCAAATCTATAAAGAATTATAGTAGATTCAAATCAAAATGGTTTCGGGTATTTACTGATACCTGATCCCTGTCTCTTTGAATCCTATGTCACCTTAACCCAAGTTATTCAAGTGAAATGCAATTCAAACTTTAATTATAGGGTATCACTTTACACAACAATTCATCTTGATTGATAACCACATCATCACTATTTAACCCAATCATATCTCAAAACATTTCATATCAGAAATATCATATAAACCAAAGTATTCAATATCATTCAATCATTCGTAAGCAAGATTAATTAGTCACACCTTTTCTAATTAATTTAAATAAATTAAACTAATTACTTCAATCACTTTATTTTTAATCCTGCTCACTAAATCATTAATTAGTTACAAACCATTAATTAATCATCCCTTAATTGTCCTCTTTAATTACATTAAGTAATTAACCTTTAATTAATTACATAAATTAATTATCGTTCACCCATCACATTAAATAATCCTTTAATTACTCTCATAGAGTAATTAACAATAATTTATTACATTTATCCTTAATTAATTACCCGAATTAATTATTCTATAATCACTTATATTGATTTATTATCCTTTAATTAACCACATTAATTAACTAACCATTTTATTAATTTCCTTAATTAATCAATCCTTTAATTAATTATACTAAGTAATTAATCCTCAATTACTTTCATTAAGTAATTATCATTGAATAAATCACATTTAGGAATTACCCATTAATTACCCTCCTTAATTAATGACACTAAGTAATTATACTTTAATTACTTTCATTAATTAATTTCATTAAGTGATTAAACTTTAATAAATTAATCACATTAATTAATTACCCTTCAATTAATTAAGATAATTCATTTATCTAATTTGCCTTACTAACTATATCCAATAATTCTGTTTAAACATCATTGAACTAATTACAAACGCTTTTAAATCGATCTTATTTAATTAATTCCTCGAATTAATTAATAAATAACATGTATGATTAACCTAAGATTTCCCATTAATTAAAGTTTTGAAATCATTTTATTCTACCTAATCTGTTAATATAATAACGACTATTTATCTTACTCAAAATCATTTTAGCAAGTTTTAAACAAAATTATCAACTTGGCTTCCCTGTTTAAACAAACTCAGGGAATAGTTAAATGTTTACTAGGGTTTGGAAATACAAAAGACATCTCTAATTTATCTTAAAAATTCCATTCCTATTCAAATCCCGGCCCGTTACTTCCGGCCCAAACCTCTTCCCTTATCTCTATTTCCTTCTATTTCCCTGCTTATCTTCTTATTTCGGCCCGCTACTTCTTTTTCTTGGCCCAAATTTCTCCTTCTTCCCACAATCCCTCACTCTCCCTTATACCCAATTCGAACACGAACGGGAAAGTGCATGCTCATGTGCACGTGAACAACCACTACGATCATCGATTCCAATCACCTACCCCCTCGCAAAACACCCCCATCCATCTCCACACGAAACTCTTCCTGAATCGTGAAATCTGGCCCTGCTCGAAAATCAAATATCACAGGGAGGGTTCAAAAAATGACATCCTACCTTTGCCGCCTCGATCAACCACCAACTTCCTCCGATCAACCTAAATTTTTTCCTTAAGCTCTGCTACGACCCGCCTCTGCCTTTCCCCTACGTTCGCATCCTCCTAGCATCCCCTCGTCGTCACCAATTATGAGAGACCGAACCAAACTCAAATGTCAGCAGAAACCCTAAAGTCACTACTTCCCACCAATTTATCCATTAGTAAAATCAATTGCCATTTTTCCAACGCTCCCCACCCCCGCAGCTATCTCCTGACCAAATCCTGAGACCCACCATTGTCGGTATTGTCGGAATTTGGCCAATGACCAGTTTCCAATCAACTCAAGATTCCTCTTCATATACACATTAAAAAAAATATTGATACTATTATTACTAAAAATCATAATTTCTAAAGGCAAATAAAATTACAAAGGTGAAACTTGAAATTTGGAGCAATCAATTTCTTTGATATATTTTCTTCTTACCGTAATTACTTATTTATCAGATAATTACCTAGTAATTTTACTTGCAAATATTTTTAAAATTTGCATTTCATCATTTCAGACAAGTTTGTTCTAAACATCATATGCTAGAAGTGATCAGGCGAAGAGATTTTAATTTTTGGAACTTATTAAGGCCGTTGAAATTTAAAACAGGGATATACTTATACATACACAGATATGCAAACTGTAATCCAAACCAGACAACATTTATTCCAGCAATGCTAATCATATTTTAAGTTATTGTTGTCGTTAATTGTTCCATGCATAATAAACAGATGTTTTACCTAATGGGGTTTAAAGTTTACTCACCATCATAGAAGAACAGAGAAAGCCTGGAAAGAAAGTTTTAAACTGGAAATTGCTTTGCCCCTAAATCTGGACTTGAATTTGAGTTGAAATCTGAAGTCGATCTTTGTTTTGAATTTGAAATTGCTTGTTTGAAGCTTTTTAATCCTAGCTTTGCTTAAGCTTAGATAAAAACTTAAAAGGAATTGTTTTTTTGATCGATTTTTTTCTTTAGTTTTAAATTTAGTTTCAAAGAAGAATTTTGAAAAGAGAACATGCACAGCTTGTTTTATTCTAATACTAATTATATAATTAAACTTTTTAAAGAGAAAACACATATGCCACATTTTTACTATGCAAGTAATCTTAGCTACAAGTGTTAATTCCATGTACTATACAGCTTACAAATGTATAAAGCCTTTATTCATGTATTTTATATTTTATACTTAAATTGTCATTATATTTAAATTGATATATATATATATATATATATATATATATATAAGTACTAGTGTTAAAAATGTAGAATTCAACTTTTAAATAACTCTTGAAAATTATCATATTAAGTTTCAAAACATAACTTCCAATTCAATATATATATACACTTATATATATTATATTATAATTACAAAATCATTTTATTAGTTTTAAAAAGATAAAACTTGCCAAATAAAAAAATTATTATATTAATATGTTTATTGTGATTATATATTCACAATGAATTTGTATAAGCATACACTTAAGATTTTTAACATTATGGAGTTTTGCATATATCTTATTTATATATATGTTAATTTACTGTAAAATTTATTATTTCTAGATATTTATATTTCAATATTTATTATAGATTCAAATTTATTTAAATTTTCAGATATCAGAATTTTATCCGTTCGACTGAATAAACCAGTTCATTATCCACTTCTCAGATGTCCAAAAATCCAGGTTATCACAATACATCACAAGAATCAACTGAATAACTACAAGCTGAAAAGATGTAGATGGATCTCCACGAAGCTCCAACTCCAAAGGTGAGTCACAAAAGCTGTATCACTCAGTCTGACCCGAGTGTAAAGCAAAACACAAAACATTCGAGTCAGGATTAACATTCTTATATTAATAAATTCAAATCAAGTGAAATAACAACTGAAATACAAGTAACTCAAAGGATGCTTGGGATAACGATCCTCTAAGGATCTGTTAAACTATCTATGATGTAGTAATATATGCTATTATAATAATGTCTAAAGTAAAGTATAATATATTTAAAAATAGCATTAAGGCGTTACCCATATCCCCCTTAACACATTTTATAGTGCCAATAGTCTATACAGTACCGTAATACCTCCAGATCGGAAGGCTACCAAAGGATACTCCATAGGTACGCCAGAAATCAAACTCGTACAAGGCGCGCTAGGGTATGTGACATGGCACAACTAGGCAATGCCATGGTGGATATACCAACTATGCATCCGGACAGGTGGTGGCATGTAACAGTGACTATCGCCCACCTCGAGCGACACACATAAAATCGAAGGTGCACCCAATCAATCACAAAGTAATATAATGGTATCGAAGAAGTGTGTCCGATCAGAGGAGCTACCTCATTGGCCCGGAATCGCTCCTGTTTTAGCCACCTTATGCTAACTCATAGGAGTCGGGTCCACGTATATACCTCAATAGAACGTTGCCACCATCCTACTTCATTTTGAAATCTCCACCACGTAACAGTTGTTAAAGTGGTTTTCAGAGTTGGTAGAGAGTATGACAACTTCCGACCCTGGACTCTTTAAGAACCAAACGTTATTATAACACCACGGTCATTTCAAAATAGTTTATACTTCAAAACTAAAATATCATTTCCCTCTCAAAACCATATAAATACGAAATCATTTCCCTTTCAAAACCAAATCAATATAATATCATTTCCATTTCAAATATATTCATTTTCAAAATCATAGCATTTCCAAAGTTATAACACTTTTCGAAACTAAACACATGATATTAAAACACTTCGAAACATAATACTTTGAAATCATAATACTGTTTACTTAACCGAATTAAATATTAAATAGTTTATATACTAAAATTGTTTTCCTCAAATTTCACTAATTAGTCCGAAATCAACTTGAGTTTCGAAAATTCAAATTTTATCAGATCTCAAATCATTAATGCCAACTTAGATTCTAAATAAACCATTCAAAATTATATCGATTTCAAATACAGATTTGAACCACAAATAAACCATTTCAAAATATGTATTCAGAGCTTTAAATATTCTATACTTTCAAAACTAAATGCGATAATTTCATATATATCATGATTCAATTTACTATTATTTAGTTTTGAAATATTTACCTAATAAATTCAATATCATTTAAGTAAACTCGAACTTGAAATATTTATTAATCACTTTAAACCAACATCAAGTTATAAAATCATATCCTTTAAAATATCAAATTCAATAAGTTCCAAATCGATTTTAATTAAATATAGTTCTTAATTAAATACAATTTCTAATCAATTTCAAATCCATCATCTTAACCTTAGTTATAAAAATCATTTTAAACTCTATATTAAAATATAATTTCAATGAATACTTAATCATATTATATTTTAATAAAATCAAACTTTATTATTAAACTTATTCTATGTTAAAGAAAATTTATACATATCTTAAAATCAAGAATTTTACTATATATAAAATAACATTGATATAATATCAAAAATCAATATTATATAAAAAAATATATTTCTTCCCAAAACTATAGAAATCATTTCCAAATATATATATAGAGAGACCACGGTGTCTGTATATAATTTTCTATCCTATAGTCAAGTGATTCAGATATTTATCATTTCAATCCGTAATTTAAAATATAAATACGGGTATATATCATTTCAACCCGGAATCCCAAATTCAATGGAAATCACTTGGGTTTATCATTTCATCCCATAACGATTTTCTTCAATTCTAAAGTCAGTTCGGGTATGTATCAATTTCAACCCATAGTGAATTCTATATTAACAGGGAACTTGCAGAGTGATAATAGATAGCATATATATAGCGATGTAATTAACTAACAACGGCATATTTCAATTGTCGTTTCAATTGAAATCAAGTTTAATAAATATAAGAACATTAATCGTGAGTGATTGCTCACCTTTCGAGGCTAGGGAGGATAGACGATGAAATTGAGCAATGAATTCAAGCACATATTCTGAAGCAAAGCGTGTTGGAAACAAGTTCGACGAATGGAGCTGATAAAGGGAATTAACAAAGTCAAATCAAGACTGCATCGATGATTATAAATGGTATAGGTGAACTAATATATAAAATCATATATTAAATTCAAAAATATATTAAATTAAATATGCATGTACTTTTAAAATCATTGTTTATATAAAAAAATCAATATGGTTTTATATATGCACATATTAAACAAAATAAATCTTCATGGTTGGTTTGGAAAAGTCAACGTCAAAATATATATATCAGAGAGACCACCATATGCATACTTTATTATCTGTATATAGAATTCAAGTCAAACATATAAATAACTATCACTTTATAAATAAACAGTAAAACAACTAGATCTATATATGCAGACTTAACATATATGCAGACTAAGCCTATATATACACACACATTGTATATATAATCAATATATTATACTTTGAAAATCAATTAACAACTTATATGATATAACTAATACAAACCAAACCTATTCCCAGTTATATGAGGTCAAACTATAACCATTTATGTGTGCCAAAACAATGTATATACACAATCAGACCTAAATATCATATATATATATAAACCTTTGATAAAAGATGCAAATATACATATGTAATCTATATAATAAAATATGTATAACTTACATAGACTCAATAGAGTGTGCTCAAACCTATACACTCTTCTGTATACAAACCACAGGTTATATAAACTAAAAATATATTACTAATATAATTTAGATACGCATGTAAATTATAGATATCGAAACAGGCATAACAAGACGTAGGAACAGGCATAACAGCCATAACACAGTGATAAAAATATACATATAACTTACATACATACATACATACATACATACATACATACATACATACATACATACATACATACATACATACATACATACATACATACATACATACATATATATATATATAAAATTTAACTCATAAAGAGAATACAGTTTATACATATATTACTCAAGGTCTGTACATATATATATGAAAAATTCTATATTTATATATATATATAAACCTGTATACACATAACTTTATAAATCTATACCTAAAACCCAACATTTCAAATAACTTTATATATAAATATATATGCAACTTATAATATACGAACATAAATCTATATGTAGTTCGTCACTATCCTTAAGCATAATATATATATATATATATATATATATATATATATAAATACATACAATTTTTAAATACGAAGAAAAGATTATATAAATAAATACTATGTACCTTAAAAGAATGACGCGGGGCTAGGCAGGGAAAGAAGGAGAATCAGCAAAACTGGGGAGGGAATGAGAGGGTAGGCCGGCGACCAGGTTGGGTGAACGGGTGATGCGAAAGGTAGGCGAATAGGGTTCGTGAACAGGCGAGGTCTGAGTACTAGTATGGGCCGAGAGGAAAGAGACGTTGACGATGGATGCTGTCGAGGCCATGAGAGCGAGGGAGGGATAAGGAAATGGCAGGCTCGAGAATGGGTTTTAAAGAAATGAAGAGATTTGCAAAGATGTACCATTTCTTTTCAGGCAATATGAAATAAAATATAGTACCTTACATTTTAATTAATTCAATAAAGAGAACGGCGAAAATTTCAAAAGGCAACCAGGATATACAAAGAGGCAAATGACTATTGACTGAGTTGATAAAGAATCAACAAGGAATTCAACAAGTTCAAAAAAAATGCGAAACCGATATAGAAATTGTTCAGTAGATTTCGTTGTCATCCGGACTTCGAAACACACAAACGAATATACTGCGGAGATCAGCATGTCGAGACGATCAAAACGGTATACAGATACCAATGGTACGATCATCCGATCAAAAGTCGATAATCGGTACCAAAAATGCTGCTATTCTGCCAAAAATAAGGTAAGTTGTGACGACCCGAATTAGTCCTCCCAGAAAAGCCGTATCATCATGAAGAAAGTAAGGGATAGAAAAGAGAAAAGAAAGAGAAGAAAGAAGAAACAACATCAGAATCTAAACAGCGGAACGAATAAATTATATTAATAACATAAATATTACATAATATACAACACT
Organism: Allium cepa; assembly: GCA_030765085.1. Lineage (NCBI taxonomy): Eukaryota > Viridiplantae > Streptophyta > Magnoliopsida > Asparagales > Amaryllidaceae > Allium > Allium cepa. Next base: position 174,155,162 of record CM060941.1, on the reverse strand, counting down.
AATCAGAGTTACACAGAATTTACATCACATGCTAGACAGTTATAAACACCTGTCTAGTTATACAACTCAATACAACTCAACAAAACAATACTAACACAGAGAACACACAGCGGAACTATATATCTACACGCAGAAGCCTCCTGCTCCATTTGCTCCTCCATAATTCATCAAAAGCTAACCTGAATTCCCTTAGCTAGTCGTAAAAATTTGAGTACCCAAAAGTTTAAGAAAACAGAAGATAAAACTCTGGATCAGACATGGGTCTGGTGTGAGTAACAGGTTAAAGTTGTTTAACTTTAAAAAACCCTTTAAAAGAAAAGGTATCACGTAAGACTTCCCACACATAAACATGGAAAAGTTTTTACCTTACGCTAACCAAAACATGTGATAGGAAATCCAGTGATATTATAATAGGTCTAGAGTTTTCAAGTAAATATGAAATAACTGAAATTGTTACATGATTAAATTCCAGCTACTAGCCACAAAAGTGGGTAATACAATCAAAACCGTTGGCACTTATTGGATTTTGGATTCCATCAATGGTTGGGCTACTGGGGTACCACCCGTCACAGCACGTGGTCTAGATCAACGTACCGAGGAGTACGCCCGCTCCCCTGCAACACAAGACCGGAACCATCCCTTACTGGACAGTCCCGAACAAGACAACCCCACTGTTGGCTTACGTTCCAACCGCTCACACAGCCACAATAAAAAGGGACCTCTAGACAGGGGTAAATCTCGCTCTCAAGTGGGAGCTACCCATGAAGCCTTGCTGCACCTCCCCTGTTTTAACCATTCCCGGTTGATGAGGCTTGAGGCTACGATTAACTTTAGAGAACACATCTCTTAGAATGCTCATTGTCCACCTGACGATGTTCTGAAAGCATTCAATCCATACAAGTTCGTTCCAGGTTCGAACAAAACTGAAGACATTATCTCGTTACACACATTTTGGAATCACCCTCAGAGTTAACGACGATAACCCTTGCACCCTGAATCTTCATCTCGAACCTATAAGAAGTATCTCCGTCAAACTCATCACAGAATGACCCCTAGAGTTATACTGACGTATAGTCCTTACATCTCGAGTCTTCACTCTTCACAAGAGATTCACGACCTATCGTTAATTTAGATCGATGTGGTTTTCGGATATCCAAATATGGAAACCCGATCCCGGTCTCATCGAAATCCAAAGCGTGTCTTTTAAGGCCAAGTTGTTTTAAAGGTTTAAAACAATTCAATTATCTATATACACAGATAGATAAATCACAGATTCACATTAGATAATCAATATTATCATCACAACAGATAAACCATATTATCATTATCCAAAAGGTAGTCCAAATCATCATCATAATACAACCAATGCATCCATATCAATCAACATTATCTGTCTCATATCTGAGATCAAACCATTCAAGGCAAACAACATTATCCAACCATATAAGCCATGGTTTATAATCACACCAAATATAATTAATTTAAAATGAATTAAATTAATTACATCATTCAAATTAATTTAAAATAAATTAAATTAATTACTTCATCAATATCAACTTGCTTATATCACTATTAATTAATTATCAATCAATTAATTAATTAATCATCAATCAATTGTTCATTCTAATTAATCATCCCTGATTGATTAACCTTTAAGTAATTATCCACTAATTAATTTCTCAGATTAATTATACTTAACTAAATACAGTAATTAATCTTTAATTACTTTCTTATTTAATTAACTATGAATTAATTACATTACTCCTTAATTAATTACATTAATTAATTATTTCTAAATAACTCATTCTTAATTACATTATTAATTATAATAATTAATGATTTCTAGTTACATTTTCTTTTAAAATTAATTACATTAAGTAATTAATCTTTTAATTAAACCATAATTGTTAATTACCCTTAATTAACTCTATTCAGTAATTAACTACCCTTAATTACTTTCCCAAAATAAATTAATTACTAATTATCTCAAATTAATCCCTTGATTAATTTACAAAGTAATTATTCTCAAATAACTTCATTATCAAATCACTTCAAATTAATTACATTCAGTAATTACCCTTTAATTACTTCTCTAAGTAATTTCTCTTCATTTAACTACAATAAGTAATTATACTTCACAATCATCAAATAATTAATTTAAATTAATTAAACTAAATTAATTAACTTAATCTAATCAAATTAAACTCAATTAATTACAATAAGTAATTAATTTCCTTAATTACTTCCATAAGTAATTATACTTAACAATTACGCAAATGATTATCTTTAAATTAATTAATCTAATTAATTATTAAAATTAATCACATTAATTAATTATTAAATAATCCTTAGTTAATGACCTTCATTAACTATTTAACAATACATTAAATATTTTTTCTAAAATAATTAACTTATTTTAATCATTATTAATTAATCATTAATGACTATTAATTAACCCCTAATTTATTAAATTAATTAAGTATAGATTATAACTTAATTAATCCTTTATTACTTGATTAATTAATTATTAATCATCGATTAAAAACTAATCTTATTTAATTAATAAATCTTAAATCACAAGTTAATTAATCTTAAACTTTTTAAGATTAAACCCTTAATTTCTTTAAGCAATTATTTATTTCATTAATTTATAAAATAAATTAATCATCCATTTAATTACTCTAATAATGAAATGAAAAACAAATCGTTAAATTATAATTTAACTTAAACAAGTTTTAAAATCAATTTAAAACCCTTTTAACTTTAAGTAATACTTTTCTTATAAAAGAAATTTTTACAAGGGTTAAAAACAAATTTCTTTTTAAATTCAAACATTTAAATTATACTTTATCATTCAAAACTGTTAAACACTTCAATTTATAGAAACTTAAATCTATTTTGAAACATAGATTCAAATCCAGATTTGAATCAAGTTTTAAACTTTGTTTAAAAACAGTTCCTATTTAAATTCAAATTTCTTTTTTAAAAAAACATTTTCAAAAAATAAACCCCTTTTAAAGTTATTTAAATACTTAGTCATTTACAGCTATGATTCAAAATGAAATTTGAATTCATAACTTAAACTCAGATTTAAAACTCCAGTACCATTTCCATTTGCAATTTATTTAAACAAAAAAATTGATAGGTTAACTCTTAAACCTGTAATAACCAAAATACCCGAGCCATACATAATTTACTTCGAGTCCAACATACCCTCATCTTCGAGTAAAACGACCCACTACTTCGAGCCAATCACAAAACTACTCGATACAAACACGAGTTTCCTTCTCCCCCAAAACCAACTGATACCTCGATCGCCGTGCACCTGCACCGATGCCGCCATCACCTGCGACCACTCGCGACCCCTTGCGCAAGTCACTGATCATCACCAAACGCCAAATCAGCCTTCAAAACAACTGCAAAAACCCCAAATTAAAAATTGAGCTTTGAGCTCGAAAACTGGATCAATGGTTGAACCTGTAACCGCCTCAAACACCAAGATTAGATCATCAGAAATACTTCACCTTCGGCCATGAACTCCTCCATACCCCGTCTATCTTTTCCCCCAAAACAAGAAGAACTCGATCACCAATATAAGCCGCAACAATCAATATTCACCGATAAACAGAAGCTATGGTTAAATACTTTAATCCCTAATCACTACTGCCATACTACATTGATTCATCTTCCAGTAATTTTTCTTGCATCCACGATCATTATTCCATCAACCAGAGAAACACTGGCCACTCCAAACCCCTAAGTTGACAGAACCAACCCCAAATGTGATTTCTGGTTAAACCAAAAATACACAGTTGAATGCAAAATAAAAATTCAAATTATAGTTTTAAAAATCAAGTCATTGTTCAAGTAATTGGTTTATAAACTTAAATCAATGAATCTGAAACATTTAAAAATTACTTACAAAAAAATTTGCTCTGTTGCATTTTTTTTATTCAGAGTCATCATAGTTTTTATCATCATTTTCATTTTTTAAAATAAAATTTAAAAACTTAATTTTCATTACATAATCAAATTTGTTTTGAATCTTAAAACTTAACACATATTTAATCATCTGAAATGGAAATTCAAGCAAATTCTATAACTTGACACTTAAGATCAAGAAACAGTTTACATTGCAGCATGCCTTACACATACATTCATCTATATACTAGTATAGGCTTGGAAAGAAAACATACAAGCATTTCATTTCTAAAGTAAAACAGCAACTAAATATTTAAATTTATAAAATGTTACTTACAGATTTTTAGGGGCAGAGCAAACTTATTTTCTGGAAAAGCTTTCCTTGATGCATGCTTCCTAGAAAAATGCAGGCATTTGAATTTTTCTTTCTTTCAGAATGATCATATGGCTTCAGATGATTTTCAGATGCATGCAAGTTCCAGAGAAAATTTTTTGCAGGCCTTTAAAAGCTTCAGGTTGCTTCTTCTTATATTTTGCTTTTTAAATTTTAGTTTTTCTTTTAAAAACTTCCATCTGGTTTTACTGCAAATTTTTGCTCCCAGATTTCATTTGCAGGCTTTGATTGAACTTTATTTTTGCAAAATGAATTTTAGATGCATGCTTTCCAGAAAATAATACAGGTAGGGATAGAGCTTTGTAGTTTCACACAGGTTTAAGCTTGCAGAATGATTTTAGGTTGAGGAAATTGAAGATAGCTTCAGGTTACTTTGATTTGCAAAAATGAATTTTAGGTTAATACTTGCATTTCAGGTTGATGTTTGAATATTTATTTGGACAGATCTACCGATTTGAAGAAGATTTATTTTTTTAGGGAATTTTGTAGGCATGGTTGATTTAAAACAGAAAGGACTGCACGCTTGATAAATTTGCAGAATTGAATTGCAAATTTTGATTTTTTTCCAGGTTGATAAATTTGAAGGGCTACAGGTTTGAGGATGTGCAAATGATTTTCAGGTTAGTTTTTGATCAAAAGTTTCTGTTTTTGCATGTAGATGATTTCAGATTTTAGATCTGAATAATTTCTTAAGTTTGAAGAAAAGAAGAATGGAAAAAGAATAAGATGAGAGTATTATGTTTGTATAAGTAAATTTTAAAAATAAAAGAAAAAGAAAATTAAATAATACACTTGTTCTATCCTTAACATTTGTCACTTTGATTTATTTAATGGCTTACACATGTCAATTTAGGTGTTAGGAGATTAACACATGTCCTATGATTATTTTAATTTTATCTAAATTGTCTACAAAACTTTTAAACTTTAATTTATTATTCTTATGTATATATATAAATGAATTTCTTCTCCTTTAAATTTATTAAAGAGAAATGAAACAAACAAATATAAGTATAAGCTTATTCAAATATTTTTAAGTATTTATTCTTTAAAATTTCAAAACATCAAATTCAAATTTAAATTAAATTATAAAACCTAATTTAAAAATCAAGTTATATATATATATATATATATATATTCATATATAACTCTTACTAAAATTAAAAATAACAAAACTTATTTCTATAAAAATGTATTTATGTTCATAAGAACTAAGTATTGTCATTATTATCTGAAAATAACAAATTAAACAATATTTAAAATGATTTATAAAAGAGATCATAAATTACTTCTATTACTTAATAAATTAAGATCACATGTAAATTGTATTTTAAATTCTTATATAAAATTTCGAGCAATATATTTTAAAAAGAAAAATAAAACAAAGCCTTAATGTTAATCTAGTTCAAATTCATATTTAAGCTAATTAAAATATAAGTTTAAACAAATAAGATTTTCCTTTAATATAAACTGTAACAACCCGCATATTAATCGATTTTATATTTAAATATTTTATTTAAATATTCTATCGTTAGTCGGATTTTAGTCCGAAAAGCTACTTTTTGCATACGGTCGAATTAGGACTCGGGACCACTCCCATTGAGTTTAAAATGCTTTTTGCGACCTTTTTGAGTATAAGTTCGATATGTTTGGAGAAAGTTGATTTTTGCTACTTTTCACTTTGGGTTTGGTTTTTGGGCTCAGCCCTATGTTTAACTTATGCTCAAATCTGAGCCACTCTTCCCCACTCACCCTCATTCTCTTCTCTTTTCAGTTCTAAGGCAATAATGGTGGGAGAGATTGGAAATTAAAACTCCAAAACCCTAGTTTTCTTTTGCAAATCAAATTCCTAGCTCCAAATTCAAGAGAAACCATTGGTAAGCTTCTCTTCTTCTTCTCCAACTTATTCTCTTACCAATTTCAGAAATTCCTAAACCTAATTTTGGGAATGTTCTTGTTTTGAGCATAGATTCAAGCTCATTTGGGTTGTGTTGAAGAGAGATTGATTCTCCATTTGCTTTCAAGCTTCTTCTTGTTTGATTTTGTAAAAAGGTGAGATTTTTATCTCACATCTTACTCTATAATTATCTTCGATTGTTAGGTATGAATTCCTAACCTTTATTCTTGTGCAATTGATTTTGGTTTGAATCGATTTCGTGTATATTCCAATTTTTGGTGTTTTGGCCTAATTTATGAAAATCCTATTATGGATATTTGGACATTGATATTTGAGGCGTATCGAAGAGCTGTTTAGGCTGGGTTGTCATGCGACGTAATTCCTTAGTCATCGCCATTTGCTCATTTGATCGTTTTCGATATTCGTTTGGCCATTTTTGACCTAGGTTCAGGGAATGCCCTGAACCCCAGATTCAGACGTCTGAAACGTAATATTCAGACGTCTGAATATGGTTCTGGGAAGATTTCTATTCCCAGATTCAGACGTCTGAATATATGGTTTCAGACGTCTGAATTGGTTCATTTGGAACCAGAAAGGAAATAGGCTAAAATATGCCTATTTCAGACGTCTGAAACACTTGATTCAGACGTCTGAATTGTGTTATGGAAATTTTCATATTTCCAGATTCAGACGTCTGAATCAGCAGTGTTTTGCCTGCCTGCCTTTTTGTTTAAGAATTCCAATTTAAATCGATTCGTGATGATCCTATTGGTTGTTATCATTTATTATGACTTTGATGACTCGTTTTTAGGGATTTTTAAATATCCATTTCGATGAATTCTTTATCGATTTGTTTGGATTTTTATTCACGTCTTCGAATGTGAATTTTAGTGATTGATTGTTCCAACAATCTTCTTTGTGATATGTCACTTTAAAAATATAAAGGTTTTCTATACTAGTAGTAAATATCCAAACTCTTTCCTCAAACGATTTCAATACTATTTTAATACCAAATTTGTTTATAAAACCGTTTTCCAATCTATTAGTATATACAAACCTTTACCTCACTCGTATGAGAAATCTAATTAAACGACTTAGTAAAACGAGTGGTATGAAACGCTTGCGTTTACTTCATCGGTTAATTCTTGGACTTGTTCGATTGAATCTCTTGTGACAATTTTATAGTGGATATCTACAGTTTGTTCGTAAATATTTAAGTTAAGCAAGTGGTTATGGGACATGAAGCTAAACTCATATATTTACTAGCTTAGTGTAATTGACACTTCTCGTTGATCATGACGATCATCTTTGTGATTTAGACTAGCAATGTGTGATGTCTCTTTGTCTGCGAGGGAGACTAAACCCCGTTTTGTGGAGTTTCGACTCAAATTGGTGGGGTAGCAACCCATGGTCTTCGGGCCGTTTGTGGAGCTTCGGCTCAATTTGTGATGGTTGGCAACCATGGAATTAGCGTTCCGTTTGTGATACACGTGTTGGCAAGCTTTGTGCTCCCGTTTGTGATAGGCCTCACCCTCTTTGTGATTTCTGGATTTCTTGAGATGATTTCTAGAATTTGTGTTTCAGCAATTTTCGTGATTTCCATCGATAAGCTTTATCGATATTTGTGTATTGGTGAATTTGTGCGTCATTGACTTTTGTGATTTCTGGATTTCGTGTGTTGAATTCTGGAATTTGTGTGTGTCATTGACTTTTGTGATTGACATTTATATTATCGTCAATATTTATGGTTTGGTGAACTAAATTAGGAGTATGACGTTTCTGTGATTCTTGTGTAGATTTTGTGACATTGAATAATCCCTTGATGATTTTCAACTGCTTAAATCTATCACAGCTTGGCATTGTGATTATTATGTGTTTAGTCATATCTCTTATTCTATATCGTGTCATCTGATATTTATAGTTAGACTGATCCGTTTATTATTTTCTTATCAAATAATACTCGGGTCAGACCGAGATGTTTCAGGTGCTCTTGCTTGACTTCTCCCCAGGGATTCATTACTCTGACTTTTGGCAAACTACTTAGATTAGTAGTTTATTTTGTTGTAAACACTTGAGATATGGACTCATAGATGTATTCTTTTGTATAGCACGTGTTGCTATTCTTTTGTATTATTGTGGATCTTTTTGACCACTACTCTGATATACACTTTCATGTGTTAGTTATATATTCATATCTTCTTCCGCCTTTGTGATATGAATTATCTGTGACTGATTTGTGTTATGCTTATTTCTATATTTGTTTCCGAAGATTATTATAGCCACTGTGTAGTAGCTTTGTGTTTGTATCGGTATGTCGGATTTCCTCTTGAAAAGAAATGCATGTTATACTATCTGACGTATCGGTGCTCGCGCAAAGCAATTACACGGATGGTCGCTCCTCAACAGCCTTATTCTCCGTGTTAGTTGACAGCATTCACCGTAATGTTCTTGTCTAGCGTGGGTATAGAGGTGGGGCGTCACAGCTTGGTATCAGAGCCAAACTTCGGAATAATATAAAATATTATAACAAGGATCATCGTCCTAAGTCCATCTTAGGAGTCGTGCTTTAGGATTAATTCGAGTCTTCGTACCGATTCATCCTATTTTCCCTATGATTCTTTGTTTATCTATCAAGATTGCTTGATATTCAATTTGGTGAATAACCTTTTTCTTCTTCTTCTTTCTTTCTAAAGGAAGAGAAATGTCTAGACCAGGCCGCCCCAGAGCCGTGCCATCTAGCACTCCACCCCAGGATGGAGTTTTTATGACTGCTCAACAGCTTCTTGATTTAGTGATAAATGCTCAAGCAGCTGGAGCTAACCCGGAACCTACTCACCCAAAGTCGGGATTTGCACACTTGTGTAGCGATTACACTAATTTGGGTGGGGAGCCATTCAAAGGTTCCGAAACTATTATTGAAGTACAGGCTTGGCTAAGGTCATGCGATCGAATCTTTTCTCGCATGAATCTTATTGACCTTCACAGAGTTCAGGTGGCCTCTAGCATGCTCCGAGAAAGAGCATTGGACTGGTACGAGCTTCTTATTTCTGAGATTAATGAAGCGGATCTCACCTGGGAGCAATTCCGGGAACGCTTCGAGTTGAAATTTGTACCAGAAGCTGAGAAAGTGACATTGGCTCGACGATTTATAGACCTTGTTCAAGTTGAGTCCTCCGTGACTGATTACGTCGCCTCCTTCGAGTCGCTTTCCAAATATGGGGTTGAATACATCAACACCCCTTTAAAGAAGAACCAGAGGTTCGTCTATGGCTTAAACAAAAATCTCAAGAAGCCATTACTTCTAAAATTAGAAGTTTCTTTCGACCAACTCATTGATATCGCTCTTCGCCTTGAAGAGGCGGATAGGGAGAATGACGTTGAAGTGGTGGGTTCCAAACCAAGCTTCAACAACAACAAGAAAATGCCAAACAAATTCAAAGGCCCCTATCCTAATAAGAAAGGGAAGCAAGCGACCTCCGTGGCAAAGACTTCTTCCTTTGGTCGTGGGGAATGCTATAATTGTGGTTCGAAGGACCATTACGCGAACAAGTGTCCAAAGTCTTACTCTTGTCGCTACTGCAAAGTTCCCGGTCATGTTATATCTTCATGCCCCAAGCTTCAGGACAGGAAAGAGGGAAAGCTTAATGTTGCTCAAGCCTTTGGCAACACATCTCGTGGCCAAGGTATTTCTCATTCTATTCTGGATGGAATTATTTTATTTCGTGATCATCCTATTCGAGTTCTTTTTGGTACGGGTGCGTCCCATTCTTTTATATCAAAAGAACTTGTTGATACTTTTTCTTTGGATGTTTTGTGTTTAATGACTTCTTTGAGAATTGCGAATCCGGTTGGTGGATCCGCAACAATCAGTTTATTGTGTAAAGATGTCGAGATTATTTTGTGTGATTTTTCTTTCCGAGCCGATTTGCATGTCATGCGTTATTTAGGCTTTGGAATGATTTTGGGAATGGATTGGCTTAACCGTTATGAAGCTCATATCCTATGTCCTGAGCGGACTATTCATCTTCGATATCCTCAATCTGTTAAGCAGATTTCTATTAATCTTAAAGATTCAGATTCCAGCTTGGTTGCATCTTCGTATTCTTTAAATCCTCGTGATGACGACGATGATGATGAGGGTGATATTATTTCTCTTATTCACGTCGTTTGTGAATTTTCCGACATATTCGAGCCCGTTTTAGGATTACCACCTAAGCGAGCAATTGAGTTCAGAATTAATCTTATTCCTGCAGCCCAACCTATCACTCGCCCTCCGTATCGTATGTCCAATAAAGAAAACGAGGAGATGCGTAAACAATTATCTGAATTGAAGACGAAGCAATTTATTCGCTCTAGTTCCTCGCCTTGGGGAGCATCAGCTATTTTTGTGAAGAAATCCGATGGAACACTTAGGCTTTGTGTTGACTACCGCAAGCTTAATGATCTTACTATCAAAAATAAATATCCTTTACCTCGGATTGATGATCTATTCGATCAGCTTAGTGGTGCTAGAGTCTTTTCACAATTGGACTTGGCTACCGGTTTTCATCAGCTTCGTATTGCAGAGGATAGCATTCCTTTGACATCGTTCCGTACTCGTTATGGATCGTATGAATGGCTTGTTATGCCATTTGGTCTAACGAATGCTCCTGCTTATTTCGTTGACCTTATGAATAGAGTTTTCAAAGACTTCCTCGACCGGTTTTTTCTTATCTTTATTGATGATATTCTTGTGTATTCTAAAACCGAGGAGGAGCATGAAAAGCATCTTCGGATTGTGTTGGAAACTCTTAGGAGTAATCAATTAAAGGCAAAATTTTCTAAATGCCATTTTTGGCAATCTCGTGTGAAGTTTCTCGGCCATATTATTTTCGAATCCGGAATTTCCGTGGATCCTTCAAAGATTGAAGTGATTCAAGATTGGAAGAGACCGGAGAGTGTGACAGAGATTCGTACTTTCCTTGGATTGGCAGGTTATTACCACCGTTTTATCAAAGACTTTTCTAAGATTGCCGTGCCTCTCACTAGCTTAACGAGGAAAGGTGTTAAATACATTTGGTCGGACAAATGTGAAACGTCTTTTCAGAAATTAAAGGAACTTCTTTCAGATGCTCCTATTCTTGTTATTCCCGAGGGGAATCAGGATTTCGTTGTTTATACCGATGCCAGTCGCGTTGGTTTGGGTGCCGTTCTTATGCAAAAAGAACGTGTTATTGCTTATGCTTCAAGGCAATTAAAGCCTGCCGAGACTAGATATGCCACTCATGATTTAGAACTCGCGGCTATTGTTTTCGCTCTTCGGATTTGGCGTCATTATCTTTTAGGAGAGAAATTTGTTCTTTATACCGATCATAAGTCTTTGAAGTATTTATTCTCTCAAAAAGAACTTAATTTGCGTCAACAGCGTTGGCTCGAATTTCTTGCGCCATATGATCTTGATACTCTTTATACTCCCGGTAAGGGTAATCGTGTCGCCGATGCTCTTAGCCGTAAACAACAAGCTGTTGTTTCTATGATGATATCCGAATGGAACGATCTCGAGATCTTATCCACTTGTGAGATTCGAGACCGTGTATCCAATTTATGCTCATCATTTGTTTTATGTAGCCTTGAGGCTCATCCTTCTCTTTTAGACCGCATTCTTGAAGCTCAAAGGCTAGATCCCGAATTGGCTCTTCTTGGCCAAAATATTAAGGATAAGATTGATATTGAAGGTTTGAAGGACTTTGATATCGATTCTCGTGGCGACATTCAGAAATTTGGTAGACTTATCGTGCCAAATATTAGTGATCTTCGTAAAAATATTTTAGAAGATTCACATCGTTCTAAATTTACCATTCATCCCGGTAGTAGTGAAATGTAGGCGGATATGAGGCGACTTTATTATTGGGAGGGAATGAAACTTGACATCGCTAACTTCGTTAAGCGTTGCATGACTTGCCAACTCGTTAAGGCCGAACATCAAAGGCCCGGTGGGTTATTGCAACCTTTAGAAATTCCAATTTGGAAGTGGGACCAAATTTCCATGGATTTTATAGATGGCCTTCCCCGTTCTCGTTTGGGTCATGATAGCTTATGGGTGGTCGTTGATAGACTTAGTAAATCCGCCCATTTTATTCCCGTTCGGTCTAACCGAACCGTTCCTCTTTTGGCCAAGCTCTTTATCAAAGAGATTGTTAAATTGCATGGAGTTCCTACTTCTATTGTTAGTGATCGCGATCCATTGATTACTAGTGGATTTTGGAAGAGTCTTCAAAAAGCTTTGGGAACGAAGCTCAATGTTAGCACCGCTTATCATCCTCAGTCCGATGGACAAACTGAGCGTGTGAATCAAATTCTTGAAGATCTTCTTCGTGCATGTGTGCTTGATTTTGGGGGAAGTCGGGAAGATCATATTTCACTTGTTGAATTTTCCTATAATAATAGCTTCCAATCTAGTATTGGTATGGCACCTTTCGAGGCACTCTATGGAAGGCCATGCCGATCTCCTTGTTGGCTTGAGGCCGGTGAGAAGTTGGTTTTAGGTCCAGATTTTATTCGTGATTCCACAGAAAAGATTGATCTTATTCGTCATAGGATGAAAGAAGCCCAGAGTAGACAAAAATCCTATGCCGATAACCGGAGAAGGAAGTTAGAATTTTATGTGGGAGAACTTGTGTTCATTCGTGTTTCGCCTATGAAAGGTGTTGTACGTTTCAGTCGATCGGGAAAATTGGCGCCTCGATATATTGGGCCATTTCCTATCACTGAACGTATTGGTTCCATGGCTTATCGCCTTTTATTACCGGCTCAATTTTCTGCTATCCATGACGTGTTTCATGTTTCTCAACTTCGGAAATGTCTTCGAGATTCCGATTCTATTCTTGAACCCGGTGTTGTGGAGGAGATTGAAGTTTCGCCTAATTCAACTTATGAGCAACATCCTATTCGTATCATTGCTTCGGAGGTCAAACGACTTCGAAATAAAGATGTTCCGCATGTTAAAGTTCAATGGTCTTCAAATCTTAAGGATTGTTCTTGGGAGTCTAGAGAGTACATCGAGCGAACACATCCGGACTTACTTTCTCGTGCTCTTTGAGGTGAACTTCTTATTCCAAATTTCTTTTGTGTTGAATATGCTTTTATGGTTGTTACTTTATGTTCTCTTCTTAAAATATTGCGAGGACGCAATTTCTTTAAGGAGGGGAGTCTGTAACAACCCGCATATTAATCGATTTTATATTTAAATATTTTATTTAAATATTCTATCGTTAGTCGGATTTTAGTCCGAAAAGCTACTTTTTGCATACGGTCGAATTAGGACTCGGGACCACTCCCATTGAGTTTAAAATGCCGTTTGCGACCTTTTTGAGTATAAGCTTCGATATGTTTGGAGAAAGTTGATTTTTGCTACTTTTCACTTTGGGTTTGGTTTTTGGGCTCAGCCCTATGTTTAACTTATGCTCAAATCTGAGCCACTCTTCCCCACTCACCCTCATTCTCTTCTCTTTTCAGTTCTAAGGCAATAATGGTGGGAGAGATTGGAAATTAAAACTCCAAAACCCTAGTTTTCTTTTGCAAATCAAATTCCTAGCTCCAAATTCAAGAGAACCCATTGGTAAGCTTCTCTTCTTCTTCTCCAACTTATTCTCTTACCAATTTCAGAAATTCCTAAACCTAATTTTGGGAATGTTCTTGTTTTGAGCATAGATTCAAGCTCATTTAGGTTGTGTTGAAGAGAGGTTGATTCTCCATTTGCTTTCAAGCTTCTTCTTGTTTGATTTTGTAAAAAGGTGAGATTTTTATCTCACATCTTAGTCTATAATTATCTTCGATTGTTAGGTATGAATTCCTAACGTTTATTCGTGTGCAATTGATTTTGGTTTGAATCGATTTCGTGTATATTCCAATTTTTGGTGTTTTGGTCTAATTTATGAAAATCCTATTATGGATATTTGGACATTGATATTTGAGGCGTATCGAAGAGCCGTTTAGGCTGGGTTGTCATGCGACGTAATTCCTTAGTCATCGCCATTTGCTCATTCGATCCTTTCCGATATTCGTTTGGCCATTTTTGCCCTAGGTTCAGAGAATGCCCTGAACCCCAGATTCAGACGTCTGAAACGTAATATTCAGATGTCTGAATATGGTTCTGGGAAGATTTCTATTCCCAGATTCAGACGTTTGAATATATGGTTTCAGACGTCTGAATTGGTTCATTTGGAACCAGAAAGGAAATAGGCTAAAATATGCCTATTTCAGACGTCTGAAACACTTGATTCAGACGTCTGAATTATGTTCTGGAAATTTTCATATTTCCAGATTCAGACGTCTGAACCACTTGTTTCAGACGTCTGAATCGGCAGTGTTTTGCCTGCTTGCCTTTTTATTTAAGAATTCCAATTTAAATCGATTCGTGATGATCCTATTGGTTGTTATCATTTATTATGACTTTGATGACTCGTTTTTAGGGATTTTTAAATATCCATTTCGATGGATTCTTTATCGATTTTTTTGGATTTTTATTCACGTCTTCGAATATGAATTTTAGTGATTGATTGTTCCAACAATCTTCTTTGTGATTTGTCACTTTAAAAATATAAAGGTTTTCTATACTAGTAGTAAATATCAAAACTCTTTCCTCAAACGATTTCAATACTATTTTAATACCAAATTCGTTTATAAAACCGTTTTCCAATCTATTAGTATATACAAACCTTTACCTCACTCGTATGAGAAATCTAATTAAACGACTTAGTAAAAAGAGTGATATGAAACGCTTGCGTTTACTTCGTCGGTTAATTATTGGACTTGTTCGATTGAATCTCTTGTGACAATTTTATAGTGGAGATCTACAGTTGTTTGTAAATATTTAAGTTAAGCAAGTGGTTATGGGACATGAAGCTAAACTCATATATTTACTAGCTTAGTGTAATTGACACTTCTCGTTGATCATGACGATCATTTTTGTGATTTAGACTAGCAATGTGCGATGTCTCTTTGTCTACGAGGGAGACTAAACCCCGTTTTGTGGAGTTTCGACTCAAATTGGTGGGGTAGCAACCCATGGTCTTCGGGCCGTTTGTGGAGCTTCGGCTCAATTTGTGATGGTTAGCAACCATGGAAATAGCGTTCCGTTTGTGATACACGTGTTGGCGAGCTTTATGCTCCCGTTTGTGATAGGCCTCCCCTCTTTGTGATTTCTGGATTTCTTGAGATGATTTCTAGAATTTGTGTTTCACCAATTTTCGTGATTTCCATCGATAAGCTTTATCGATATTTGTGTATTGGTGAATTTGTGCGTCATTGACTTTCGTGATTTCTGGATTTCGCGTGTTGAATTCTGGAATTTGTGTGTGTCATTGACTTTTGTGATTGACATTGATATTATCGTCAATATTTATGGTTTGGTGAACTAAATTAGGAGTATGACGTTTCTGTGATTCTTGTGTAGATTTTGTGACATTGAATAATCCCTTGATGATTTTCAACTGCTTAAATCTATCACAGCTTGGCATTGTGATTATTATGTGTTTAGTCATATCTCTTATTCTATATCGTGTCATCTGATATTTATAGTTAGACTGATCCGTTTATTATTTTCTTATCAAATAATACTCGGGTCAGACCGAGATGTTTCAGGTGCTCCTGCTTGACTTCTCCCCAGGGATTCATTACTCTGACTTTTGGCAAACTACTTAGATTAGTAGTTTATTTTGTTGTATACACTTGAGATATGGACTCATAGATGTATTCTTTTGTATAGCACGTGTTTCTATTCTTTTGTATTATTGTGGATCTTTTTGACCACTACTCTGATATACACTTTCATGTGTTAGTTATATATTCATATCTTCTTCCGCCTTTGTGATATGAATTATCTGTGACTGATTTGTGTTATGCTTATTTCTATATTTGTTTCCGAAGATTATTATAGCCACTGTGTAGTAGCTTTGTGTTTGTATCGGTATGTCGGATTTCCTCTTGAAAAGAAATGCATGTTATACTATCTGACATATCGGTGCTCGCGCAAAGCAATTACACGGATGGTCGCTCCTCAACAGCCTTATTCTCCGTGCTAGTTGACAGCATTCACCGTAATGTTCTTGTCTAGCGTGGGTATAGAGGTGGGGCGTCACATAAACCATATAATTATTTATCAAATTGTTTTGAAAAGTTAAATGTTAAATTTAAATCAAGTTTCCAATTTACCAAATATAAATTAAAATTAAAAATTGATTCATTTACTAAGTTCCAAATCAAAGTTTATCAATTTATAATATATACAATTATATATATTATAAAGAGAAAACAATTTATTAGTTTTAAAAAGATTCAATCTACAAATTTCAATATGTATTAAAAGATGATTATTAAATCAATTCAAAATTTATTATCAAAATTTATCAAATCAATTCAATTTTTAGCACAGTTTATTAAATTTATATTACCAAATTTCCGGGATATCACATAAACGGAGCAATAGCAGTTCAAATTTGATGAAACAAAAGATGACGTCTCACTCAGAAGATGATTTACAAATTTTATATAGAAAAATACTCAGGTTTGAAAAATATTTTATTACCACCGATTTTAACTGATATAAATTGAAATAAAATCATACAATGAAATAAACTTCCATATTATTGGATGAAAATTTACCATTTTCTATATTTAATTAGACATATTCCAAATATCCTATTTATATTTCAAAATTTTATTATTTAAAATTTCACAAAATTCAGTTCAGTATATAAATAAAACAAATAAAATTATTAAAATTTTACGGGTCGTTACACTCTCTCCCACTCAAAACTTTTCGTCCCTGAAAAGGAAGGAAATAGAAGAATGGAAACAACCAGAAAGAAAATAGATTGAAACACAAATAAATAATTAATTTAAAACTATATAAATTTCAATTTAAATAAATTTATATTCAACAATTTGTTTTTAAATTCAAGGTTTCCATTAAATTGGTTTAATTTCACATTTTTTAATGTTAGATACAAAAGGTTTCATTCAAAACAAAATTCACTTTAATTTGTCTCATTTACTATTCAATCATCTCACTATCCTATTTATCTCTATTAACATTTTATAATTACAAATTAAGTGTATGACATTTATTATGATCACTCAAATTTTATTTATAAAATCATCTTATATTGTATATTATCCAATTACATATTCAACTTCTGAATAATTTAGGTAAGCTATATTAGAATGAAATTGGGTATTATAAAAGTAAGAATTTTCTTATTCAATTTATTTCAAGTTTAAATATTTATTCAAATATTTTAGCTTTATTTAAAATCATCCTTTAACAAAATTTAAGAATTAAATTTCCGACTTCACTTCGAACCATTGGAGATAAATATACAAATATATATATATATATATATATAAAAGTCAAATCAAATCTATAAATATATACCTATATATATATAAATCAAGTCATACTAAAGAAATTCAAATCAAATTAATTTCTAAAACAAAATGTAGTAAATCTACTGAATGGTCTCTCCCTTCGAAACTCAAAAATCAATGTCGATGATGTGACCGCCATCACCGAAATTATTTTCTAGTGACAAAAGAGGAGAGCACTGATTTGAAAATCAAAGATTCTATAAAACAATTCATATTCGAAATTGCTTTAAATACTACATACTTTAAAACTTAAAAGCCAAAGTTTGAGATTACCGAAAATTTAATTCTCAAATTCCTGATTTAAATTCATTCAAATTTCCAAATCAATTTATACACTACATTTATAAATTCATTTATTTATGTTGGTAAAATCAATGGTTTACAAAATAATAAATGAAAGTCAAATATTATCATTTTGTTAACCAATTCATTTATCAATGATCAGAAAATTACTTATATGTATAATATAATCATACAAAATTTATTTCATTTACTAAATTTGGAAACAATATTGTGTCAGTTTGCTCTGTTCAAGTGTTTTGAAAATCCTATCGATAACATTGGTCAGACGCATCGATCAGAAACCCAAATCAACATCAACAACTCAAACAGCACAATATTTATATAAAACATTTTAATATTAATTTACAAATACACTTCCTCGCTCAACGATACAAGAATGGATTTCAAAGCAAGGATAGAGATTCAAATTTAATGGACTCAAATCAAAGAGAATTTTAAAGATAGGTATGAAACAAAGATAAGATAATTAAATAACAAAATAGGAAGATGGATAAGTTATTAAATCACGGGCAACCTTAACCGGGTCAACCAAGACTTCAAGAATAATATCGATGTAGAATTCTGATGTAAATCGACGTTGATCTCAAGAGATAGAATAGCAGAAGATAATAGCATCGTAAGCCGAGGATTAGAAATCTTCGATGAATCAATGCTTGTTGTGAAGGAGTTTCACCCCTTTACAAATCATTTGAAGATTGGCGAGACTGTCAAGTTATTATAGAGATTGTTCGAAGTGGAGTAATGGAACCGAAGGGAATGTTCCAAAATTCAAAGGAAAACCGAATCAAAAGGAAAGAATTCAAGCTCGAACGAAAGTAATTCTGCAACCAAATTTACTACATATGCTGAGTTTTACCTAAAACCAAAGCTCTGATACCAAATGTAACGACCTGATATTTTCAACCATTCGCATCCATACATGCCGGAATTGAATTGCTCAAAATACCAGATTGTTAATTTATATTTGGCAAAACTCAACATATACAGTAAATAAATAAATCATAGAATCACAAACATAGAGTAATACAATTATATGTAGCAGAAACAAAAGAATAGTAGTTCTTGAAGCTACTATATATATATATCAGAGTTAAATAAGATACAACAGAAGTGTCAAATACAAGATCAGCATACATCACTGGAATCAACTGAATAACTGCAAGATGAAAAGATGTAGATGGATCTCCATACGAAGCTCTAACTCCAAAGGCGAGTCTCAAAAGCTGTATCACTCAGTCTGACCCGAGCATAAAGCAAAGCACAAAACATTCGAGTTTAGGATTAACATTCTTATATCAATAAATCCAACTCAAGTGAAATAACAACTAAAATACAAGTAACTCAAAGGATGTTTGGGATAACCAACCTCTAAGGATCCGCTAAACTGTCTACTATGTAGTAATATATTCTATTATAATAACGCCTAAAGCAAAGTATAATATATTTAAAAATAGTGTTAAGGCGTTACCCATATCCCCTTAACACATTTTATAGTGCCAATAGTCTATACAGTACCGGAATACCTCTAGATCGGAAGGCTACCAGAGGATACTCCATATGTACCGAACAAATCAAACTCGTACAAGGCGCGCTAGGGTAGGTGACACGACACAACTTGGCAATGCAAGGGTAGATATACCAATTACGCATCTGCACTGGAGATAACGCGTAGCAGCCACTACCACCCACCTCGAGCCATCTCCCAAAATCAAAGGTGCACCCAATCAATCACAAAGTAATAGTGTTATCGAAGAAGTGTGTCCGAACAGAGGAGCTACCTCATTGGTCCGGAATAGCTCCTGTTTTAGCCAACTTATGCCAACTCACGAGAGTTGAGTCCATGTATATACCTCAACAGAACGTCGCCACAATTCTACTTCATTCTGGAATCTCCACCGCGTACACGGTTGTTAAAGTGGTTTTTGAAGTTGGCAGAGAGTATGACAACTTCTAATCCTGGTCTCTTTAACGACCAAATGTTATTATAACACCAGGGTCATTCCAAAATAGTTTATACTTCAAAACTAAAATATCATTTCCCTCTCAAAACTATATAAATACAAAATCATTTCCCTTTCAAAACCAAACCAATATGATATCATTTCCGGTTCAAATATATTCATTTTCGAAATTATAGCATTTCCAAAGTTATAACACTTTTTGAAACTAAACATTTGAAATTAAAACACTTTCGAAGCATAGCACTTTGAAATCATAATACTTTCCACTTAACCGATTTAAATATTAAATAGTATATATAAACTAAAATTGTTTGCTTCAAATTTCACAAACTAATCCCAAATCAAGTTGAATTTCAAAAATTCAACTTTAATCAAATCTCAAATCATTAATTCCAATTTAGCTTCTAAATAAACCATTCAAAATTATATCGATTTCAAATACAGTTTTGAACCACAAATAAACCATTTCAAAATATATATTTCAGAGCTTTAAATATTCTATACTTTCAACACCAAATGTGATAATTTCATATATATATATATATATATCTTGATTCAATTTACCATTATTTCATTTTGAAATATTTACTTAATAAATTCAATATCATTTAAAGAAACTCAAACTTGAAATATTTATTAATCACTTTAAACCAACATCAAGTTATAAAATCATATCCTTTAAAATATCAAATTCAATAAGTTCCAAATCGATTTTGATTAAATATAATTCTTAATTAAATACAATTTCTAATCAATTTCAAATCCATCTTCTTAACCTTAGATATAAAAATCATTATAAACTCTATATTAAATATAATTTACTTAACCATATTATATTTTAATAAAATCAAACTTTATTGTTAAACTTATTCTATATTAAAACAAATTTATACATAGCTTAAAATCAAGAATTTAAATATATATAAAATAACATTGATATAATATCAAAAATCAATATTATGTAAAACCATATATTTCTTTCCAAAACCATAGAAATCATTACCGAATATATATATATATATATATATATATATATAGACCATGGTGTTTGTATATAATTTTCTATCATATGGCATGTGATACGGATATTTATCATTTTGATTCGCAATTCAAAATATAAATACAGGTATATTTCATTTCAGCCCATAATACCAAATTCAATTCAATGAAAATACTTGGGTTTATCATTTCAACCCATAACGATTTTATCATATTCTAAAGTCCATTTGGGTATGTATCATTTCAACCCATAGTGAATTCTATACTAACAGGGAACTTGCAGAGTGATAACATACATGACAATAATATAATAGGCGTATATCATAAATATAATAACAGATAATGGTGTCATGTTTCACAGGTAAACAGATAGCATATATATAGCAATGTGAATAACTAACAACAGCATATTTCAATTGAAATCAAGTTTAATAAATATAAGAACATTAATCGTGAGTGATTTCTCATCTTTCGAGGCTAAAGAGGATAGACAATGAAATTGAGCTACGAACTCAAGCACAGATTCTGAAGCAACGCAGATGGAAACAAGTTCGACAAACGAAGCTGATAAAAGGGAATTGAGAAAGTCAAATTAGGACTGTATCGATGATGATAAATGGTATAGGTGAACTTATATATAAAATCATATGTTAAATTCAAAAATATATTAAATTAAATATACATGTACTTTTAAAATCATTGTTTATACAAAAAAATCAATATGGTTTTACATATACGCATATTAAACAAAATAAATCTTCATGGTAGGTTTGGAAAAATCAACGCCAAAATATATATATCAGAGAGGCCACTATCTACATACTTTATTAACTGTATATAGAATTCAAGACAAACATATAAATAAACTATCACTTTATAAATTACAATGATATATTTTCATATACATAAATAATTGAAATATTTCTTTTTATATAACTGTAAAATTGAAAAATAAAATGACAAAATGAACAGGTCGAAAACTTAAATATGCATGCAAAGTAAAACAACTAGATATATATGTGCAGACTTATCATATATGCAGACTAAGCCTATATATATAAACATTGTATATATAATTAATATATTATACTTTGAAAATCAAAGAAGAACTTATATAATATAACTAATACAAACCAAACCTATGCCCAGTTATATGAGATCCAACTATAACCATTTATGTGCGCCAAAACATTGTATATACACAATCAGAGCTTAATACTATACACACACACACACACACACACACACACACACACACACACACACACACACACACACACATATACGAGTAGTTTGGCACGTGCGATGCACGTGCGCAGAAGGAATTGGTGTTAAGAAACAATGTGTATGAGAGTTGTTGAATGCGATAAAATGAGTGTGACATACAGTTAATGATGAATATTTTGGATATTGACATGTAGGATGAATGTACAGCAGATCCACGTGGACGTAGAAAATTTGTATCAAACATGGGAAAAAGCGTTATATCAGACCGACATTGTATGGGTAGAAAGAAAAGTAATACATATTGTAACAACCCGCATATTTATCGAGTTTGTATTTAAATATTTTATTTAAATATTAACTCGTTAATCGGATTTTGGTCCGAAAAGCTACTTTTTGCAAACGGTCGAATTAGGACTCGAGACCACTTCCATTGAGTTCGAAATGTCGTTTACAACTTTTTTAAGTATAAACATCGATAGGTTTGGAGTTAGTGAAATTTCACTAACTTTTCCCGCTTTGGACTTTGGGTTAGTTTAGCCTATTAAGCCCAAGTTCCAACCCTCTTCTCCTCACTCTTCATAAATTTCCTAACTAATCAAGCTTTAGCATTAATGGTGGAGGGAATGGGAAATTAAAATTCCAAAACTCAAATTCAATTGCAATCCATCTTTCTACTCCAAATTCAAGAAGAAGACATTGGATTCAAGCTTCTTGTGCTTAGATAGAAGAAGGATTGATTCTTGCTTGCTTAAAACTTCATTTTCATTGATATTTGGTGCAAAGGTGAGATTTTTATCTCACAAATCTAGTCTATAACTATATTGGACTGTTGGGAATGATTCCCTATCACTTTTGCATGCACATTTGCATTTGGTTTGGATTGGATTGGCGAAAAACTCCAATTTTTAGCGTTTTGGTGAATTTTCTGCACTTACGTCGTTCTGGCCATTTTTAGGTCGTTCGGAGTTAAGTCGTTCGTCCCTAGGTCGTGAGTCGTTCACGAGTTAACCCTAGGTCGTTCTGGCCATTTTTAGCTCGTTCGGAGTTAAGTCGTTCATCCATAGGTCGTTTACGAGTTATCCCGATAGGTCGTTGGACCTTATCTCGTTAGGTCGCTCCTGGCCTAACCCTTAAGTCGTGCAACTCTTAAGTCGTGCAACCCTTAAGTCGTGTAACCCTTAAGTCGTGCAACCTTAAGTCGTGCAACCCTTAAGTCGTGCAACTCTTAAGTCGTGTAACCCTTAAGTCGTGCAACCCTTAAGTCGTGCAACTCTTAAGTCGTGCAACTCTTAAGTCGTGCAACTCTTAAGTCGTGCAACTCTTAAGTCGTGCAACCCTTAAGTCGTGCAACTCTTAAGTCGTGCAACCCTTAAGTCGTGGAACCCTTCAGTCACGCAAC
Source organism: Allium cepa (assembly GCA_030765085.1). NCBI lineage: Eukaryota > Viridiplantae > Streptophyta > Magnoliopsida > Asparagales > Amaryllidaceae > Allium > Allium cepa. The sequence goes on along the minus strand of CM060941.1, from coordinate 174,131,658 downwards.
TCTTAAGTCGGTCACGAGTTATCCTGTTAGGTCGCGACCTCTGTTAAGTCGGCCATGTTGAGTCGTGAGTCATCGTTAGGTCGCGAACACCTCTAGGTCGCAACCACTAAGTCGCTTGACCCCTTAGACCCCTAGGTCGCAGCCGTTAGGTCGTATGACCCTTGAGTCGTTAGGTCGTTAGACCTCATTTTGTCTTCACTAGGTCGTACCGTTTTGGTCGGGGCGTTGCCCTGCACCCCGCCGGGGGCGCTGCCCCCTGGACCCCCGCGACCTGACCGGGCAGGTCGAACCCCGTAAGCCGTGGCGTTGCCCCTGCACCCCCACCTTGGGGGTTGCCACCCCCCCTGGACCCCCCCTCCGTAGGGGATCTTATCTGAAAAACATTGGCTGATTTCCTTGGATTTTATTCACATCTCCGTATGCGATTTTTGTGACTGATTGTTTCTACAATTGCTTCTGTGTTTTGTCACTTTATAATATAAAGGTTTCAATACTAGTAGTAATTATCAAAACTCTTTTAACAAACAATTTCAACTCTATTTTTAATAACAAAGCTCTTTACTTAAACCGTTTTCCAATCTATTAGTATATACAAACCTTTACCTCACTCGGATGAGAAATCTAATTAAACGACTTAGTAAAACAAGTGGTATGAAACGCTTGCGTTCACTTCGTCGGTTAATTCTTGGACTTGTTTGATTGAACCTCTTGTGACAATTTTATTAGTGAAGATTTACAGTTTGTTCGTAAATATTTAAGTTAAGCAAGTGGTTATGGGACATGAAGCTAAACTTCTATATTTACTAGCTTAGTGTAATTGACACTTCTCGTTGATCATGACGATCATTCTGATGATTTAGACTAGCAACTGTGCGATGTCTCTTGTTGCGAGGTTAGACTAGACACCACTTGTGTGATTCCACTCACACATACCTTTTTTCTTTTTGGTTAGTCTGGACCTTAATCTGTGTGATTCCATTCACACATGTGGGGTAGCTCCCCTTGGTCTTCGGACCGTCATGTGATAGGTCTCTTTCTCTTTTCTATGATTTCTGGACTTCTTGCATTGATTTCTAGAATTTATGTCATTGACTTGTTATGAGTACAAGTTTGGGGTATGATGCCCTTTTCGAATCTTTGAGAAGATTCTTGTGATATTGATTATCTCTTATTGATTGATCTTCTGTTGATCATTATTTACATACTTATAGTGGTATGTCATTATGGATGTTTATGTTTATGCCATATCTTTTATGTTATATCATGTCATCTGATATTTATAGCTAGACTGACTCGTTTATTATTTTCTTAAATAATACTCGGGTCAGACCGAGATGTTACAGGTGCTTCTGCTTGACTTCTTCCCAGGGATTCATCACTCTGACTTTTGGCTAACTATTTAGATTAGCAGTTTTTGTTGTATACACTTGAGATATAGACTCATAGTTGTATTCTTTTGTATAGCACGTGTTGCTATTCTTTTGTATTATCGTGGAACTTAGTGACCACTACTCTGATGTACACTTTCATGTGTTAGTTATATATTCATATCTTCTTCCGCCTTTGTGATATGGATGTCTGTGACTGATTTGTGATATGATTATTTCTATGTTTGTTTCCGAAGATTATTTATAGCCACCGTGTGATAAGCAATTACATGGATGGTCGCTCCTCAACAGCCTCATTCTCCGTGCTAGTTGACAGCACTACTCCGGAGTGTTCTTGGCTAGCGTGGGTATAGAGGTGGGGCGTCACACATATCCAAATGTTGTAACCAATTATTAACGTATGTTCATGCAAAACGTAGAGAATTAATTTGATTTGTAATGGAAATAGAATAGGTTCTTCGTTACGTATAGCAGGTGATCAGAGATAGAGATGACTGCATTTTGTGGGGATAGGGAAACAAAATGAGTTGTTGCAGATTAGAAACTATTTGATAGTAAATTGTAGGTAGTAAGTGTAGTTGTCGTAACCGTTTTCTCTCGTCCTTGTTCCGGGCTTGAGACCGGCATCAGCAGTAAGTTGATGGCGGAGTTAAAAACTTTTTTTAAGTGAATTTTTATGTGAACCGAAAGTGAGTTGGAGTAGTAAATGAGGAAATTTTTGTTAACTTGGTGTTGTATTTTGTATAAGCCGTGGCTAAATATATGACCGAAAACCAATAAAATGGAGAAAAAGAATATAAGTGCAGATATTAGTCATTCATGGTCGTACAAAAATTCCCTTAAGGATTTACTTAGAGTAATAAGGTAATGGTGAGGAACGTATATTTGTACCCAATGTTGTATAGTAATAATTATAGTAAAACGACAGCATGTGAAGTGGAAAAATGAAGTATTGTTAATTAAGTTCGTGGGTACATTGTAATAACACATCCTTATACACAACATTTCTAGTATGTGTGCCATTTCTATTTCGAATCTTTCCATTTTTCACCAAAACTTTTGTTGTTTTTCGTGAAACGCCTCTTGATAACGCAACATATAGCTGGCCATGACTGAAAACATGTTCGGGAAGATAAATACCAACCGGAGGGATGGTTTGTCCTTGTGATTTATTAATCGTCAAGGAAAAAGCTAATTTAATTGGAAATTGTTTACGTATTAGGTTGAAAGGCATGTTAGTATTCTCAGAAGGCTTTAGTGGTATACGTGGAATAAATACTCTTGTACCACGAAAATGTCCAACAGTTATTTCTGCATCTATGACATTTCTGTGAAAGACACGACATAGTAATCTGGTGCCATTACATAATCCAATTCGTGGATCAATATTTCTAAGCAACATGATTGGTGCACCTACTTTTAGTCTTAATTTATGTGGGGGTAGTCCTCCCGGAGCAAGCGAGTTTAAGAATTCATATTGGTATAGATTGTGCGTATCTTCTTCGACTTTGTCGAAGGAGTAGTAAATGCGCTCACGCCCTGGAAATAGTTCTATAACTTTGTTATTAATGTCATCCACTATTTCGTTTGTAGGGGCTAATATTGCTCTATCCATTATAAAATTAGGATCACCTAATCTGTCATTGAGTTCAACAAAGACTTCTTTAATCAGAGCATGTAACGTCCCGAAAATTTTCGACTTTCGAAAATTCAACATCGATACTCACTTTATCGACTGTCGAGAAATCGAAGGCCGGAAACTCGAAATGTTAGGATTTAAGAAGAAGAAAGAGAGAGAAGAAGAGAGAAAAGATGGAAAAATAGAGAGGAAAGAAAATAGAACGGAAAAGAACACAACAGAACAACATCAGAATCTCACAATCGCAGTGGAACAACATATAATACATAAATGAAAAATCTTTAAATAAAGAACTATATCCGTTATTACATTACATCACATTACATTTCATTTCATCAGAGTGTACAACAACAAACAACAACAAACAGCGGAAAAGAAATACTATATACAAGTAATACGCCATGCCATCCAGCTTGCCTCCAGCAACTCTAGAATATCCTGATAAACCTAACTCTTGACTGCCCGTGTGGAAATTGGTGGGCACCCAGAGTTTAGGAAGGAAAACAATAAACTCCAAGTCAGTCATGTGACTGGTGTGGGAACTCAAAACAGTTTATTTATCTTTTAAAAATCAAAATAGAGGAATATTTTTAAAGTCAATTCGCAATGCTTTTAAAAATGAGACTACCATAAGGCCTCCCACACACACACACAATGCAAACGCAGAATCGGAGGAGATTTCTCCTTATGATAGTCAAAGATGCTTGATACGCATTAAAAAGAACATTTGATATTATTACTAGTGCATAGTGTAGGAAAAATTTATTTCGAAAGTAGAATATAAATCGTAGCCAACATAGACATTTTGAACTATGCCTACTATAGCTACCATCTAAACAGTGGTGACCACCATAAGTAAATGGCAGGTTCTACAACTAATACCGTACAAGGTTTCGTATTGGGAATTGGATTTCCAACGAATGATCAGGCCAAGGAACTTCCCATTGCCACATGAGAATGCCTCTGGAAGGACATCCCCGAGAATCAAACCGGATCTCTGCCAACACGAGGCCGGGTTACCCCTAACTGAGTAACAACTGACCGAATATGTCATCCCCCGGTCCTTTGGGACCTTTCACCGAGCGCTCGTAATCAATTCACACAATCATAAAGTGTTTTCAACATGAGTAAGTATCTAGGCTCCATACCATGATACCACCCTTTTCCAGAAGGAAATGCACATACCCTAAAGGGCGCTACCCCTCATAACCTTGCCGCATCTTTCCTGTTTTGACCATTCCCGAGGTGTGAGGCTCGACGAAGTCACGTCCACAAAAACATACTTTATACAAAAGCCATGCTTTGGGTCAACAAATGATCATAGAAATGATCACCAGGATAGACGATCAAACAAATGATCCTATCCCAAATAATCAACACAATGATCATTTCACAGCAACACTCAGCATGTCACATTACCAAATTGGGAATATATCGCTGATAACATTCAACTACATAACCTCTGAGCTCGTACGTCTCAGAGAAGGGTGTTAAGCTAAAAGAATAAATTCTCCGCCACCAACAGAAATATATTTGAAAGAAATCGGCTTTATATCTCAACTTGTAATGTCAGACATACAATCCATACAAGTCTGTTCCGGGCTCGAACAAAACCGAAGGCACTTACAAAGAAGTCCTTGCAATCCGGATATCCACAATCCTGATTCGGATTTCCCATCACATATGGAGAACTCAATACCTGAGCAACTCGGTGCAGAGTCAATCGACAGGTCATCCTATCGCTCTCGCAAATACCGAGTCTTCAACACCGATCTTCAATGCTATCCATTACGTCGTATCACTATTCGGAATGGGTAATCCGAATAACGAGCGCAATAATTTAAAAACAAGTGTAGCATTCAAATTCAAGCAAATCCCAAAAAATACCTTTCAAAGGTAAATATTGATAGTCGGTTATTGAACTATCAATGGATATGCACACATCACCAGATTCCAAATAATTTTCCAAATTATTTATTTTCCAAAATATCTTTACTAGATATATAATTTTCACACTTCAAAAATAAATCAATATTTATTTTTAAACAAATTCTCCTTTTTATTTATAAATTCCATAGTGAATTTACATTCCAAAATATCCATGCATATACGATTTCAATTATTCATTTCAATTTATCTTCAAAAAGATAAATTCTCAAAATATTCACTTTATATTGGAAAACATTTCCATACTTATTTATTCATAAGTAATTCACAAATTTTATTTATTTTCAACCTTTGGAAAATATTCAATATACTTAAATCGAAATTAAGTATATATTTCATTCTTTAAGGAAATCATTCTCTTAAACATATTTATTTGGGCCAAAACGAATGTTGCGTAAAACATCGTTACGACAACCCAAAATCACTAGTATAGGGATTCGAAATTAAAATAGATATATAAATCCCAATACTATACAAAACATTTCCTTTCGGAAATCATTTACTATAACAACGGTGTTATAGTCCACTATTTCCTTCTATTTCTCGAAAACGTCTATTTCAACAATAAATGTTGAAATCTATGGTTTCGAATCTCAACACATTTAAAAACATCGTTAACTTGTTTTAATTCCGTTTCAAATATCACATCCAAAACATTTTCTTTAACATATTATTCACTATTCAAAAACGTGAATATACTTTGTTAGCAAATTTCATCCTTTTATTCATTTTATTTCAAAGGATTATTCACAGTCAAAAACGTGAATATAACTCCATTAATAGGTTTCAACAATTTACTTATCAAAATAAGTCGTTTGCGAATTTATAAAACAACGTTTATAAACACCATTTCTATTTATTTTATAACAACTTCCTTTTATAAATTCCTTTATTAACCTATTCAAATTATAACTCAATTATAAAACAAAAGTTCATATCATAAGTGAAATACTTATAATTTATTTATTTGCAAAATCGTTCCTTTGAACTTCATAATTATAAATCTTATAACTTATAAGATTCAATTATTTATCCAAATCTATTCTTTCAATAACTTTATAAATTTTATAAACCTACTGCTTATAAAATTCCATTTATAACTTCACCGTTTATAATTCTATAAATTTCATTCATTTATGAAATCCATTCATAATTCATTCTAACACTTATAAAAACTCGTTTTATAATTCAAATATTTTCATTTATAAATTATCAATTTTATAAATCTTTTATATAAATCAATTTATATTATTATTCTTTTAAAACATCTTTAATCCCCTTTATAATTTCACCATTTTTGATTTATAAAATAATCAAATTTTATAAATCCTATTTTTAAACTTTTTATAATAAATTCAGAAATCCCGTTTTAACTATTTTATAAAATCATTAACCCCATATTTTCAAAAATCAACTTTTAACTATATTTCTCAAAAATCATAATTTTTATAACATTAAAATTATAACGTTTATTTATTTAAAATGGATCAATTCCAAACATATAGTATATTTTCAAAAATCACTTTAAAAATCATTTTAAAATTCCAAAACTTGGTCCAATGATGCTACATACCAAATAGTCAATCACGACTACAACGATATCATATATCGATATGATAATCCATCAAATATCAAAATATCTGAATTCAAATAAATACTGTTGAGGAATCCAGTTGGATCCGTCCAACCTGTTTTCCTGCATCCACAAACATTAGCACAATACCAATTCCGCTCCAGTACGGAATTATCGCGGTATATGGGATTTAAAATATTATCCGCTTAATAGACGTCGCAATAGGGTCTCATCCGCTATACAAATGCGGGAAATCAATAACTGCAATATATACATATGCCAATATATATATATATTGCTATTATATATATAATACCAATTTCACTGTTTATGAAATATTCGCGGTATATGTTTTTAATAAATAACATCCGCTTACTAACGGCGCATAATGTCTATTTTAACAATCAATAGATAACAATCATCATTCAAACATGCATTCAAATATTTTAAATCTAACTATTTAAAATAAAATCGAAACTGATTCGATTGAGTGAGAAGTTCTCACCTTGATTTCCATTTTGTTTTAGCGATTTATTTCGAATAAAATTAAACGGACGTTTAATTTTACCCAAAATTCTCACAAACTCCAAACGACTCCAATCTAATTCCATCGCGTAGTGCTCGTCCATACGATTCCAACGCAACTGGTTTCGCGCGTTTTCGACCTCGTATGAAAACGATATCAATAATTGAAGTTACACGAATTTATTTAATATAATTTACAACTTATATTTCTATATTTAAACCTAAATCATTTATTGGCCGTTGATTTCATGATGCTTGGATCGGGACCGCTCTTTTTTTCTTTCTTCTCCTCCAGGCCGAGACGTACGCGAGCTACCCATATCGCGTTCGAACATCCCAATGTCGCCCCTCCCCACGATGATCTCGGCCACGATCAGACACCACCAAACCGTAGCCCCCATCGCCGTGAACAACAGCCCCAAGCCGTGCTGAGCTCGGTCGAGCCTAGCTCCCTCAATTTGCACGCGAACGGGGCGTCTTCCCTGGCCAGCTGCGCCTCCATCTATGCTTTAAAATTGATCATATCCGTATAGATCGATAGAGCTTGAGATGTTCTCCGACTTTGCAGTTGACACTTTCCTCTAATTGTCGATGGATTTGGAGAGAATAAGGGGGGAAGTTGAGACAATTTCGGCCATAGGTTTCTGGGGTGGCGGCTGGCTTGTTAGATTAGGGTTTTGATTTTTTTTTTATTTGTGAGAGGTTAAGGGTTATTTATAGGAAATTATTCAAAACACTATTCATCCCGGATTTTCCGAACTCCGATTCACGCGCCGTAACCAGCGTTTCTAGGGTTTACCCCGCGTTCCGGACACAATGGAATAGGTTTCGGAAGCTAATTCGGACATCTGTGCAAGTTATGGTAATAAACGTTCAATTTAAATTAAACCGATTTAAACGATTTTCTAGGCGTTTTAATTTGTACCGGACAAACGGTAAATCCAATTGACACGAAATTTGAAACCTTACAATAATATCACATTACGGATCCGATGAAACTGGTTTCGTCGAAATCCAAGACTTTTTGAAATATGGCTATTTTAACTCGCTAAATTAATATTAAAAATAATTCGATGCGTTTCGAGCTGCCACGATTAAACGATAACTCCGATTGACACGAAAATTAAAATCCGGTAATAACTTACTATTACGGATCCAATGGAACTGGTTTCGTCCAATTCTGAGACTGTTCAAAAATTGACTATTTTCACTAGTCGATTTAATATTAAAATATTCAATTTTCACAATTTAACTTTTAATTCGATTTTAAAAGTTCTAAAATATCATTCTAGCTCCAATATGATAAAATAAAATTTTACAAATCATTTTCAATCATATTTAACCCAATTTTCAATTATTTCCATAATTTAACATATTAAATTATCGATTTAATTATCCAATTAAATCCAATTATTCGAATTAAAATTTATTCGACTTATAAATCCACTTATTAATATTTAAAATTAATTAAATATTCAAATTTAAATTAATTAAAATCCTGGGTCGTTACAATCTTCCCCCCTTAAAAGAATTTCGTCCTCGAAATTATCAAGTAAGAAAAGTTATAGAATTTATTAACTTTCCAAAATCCATAGTTAAATTTCTTACAATAACTTTACTAAGTTTTCAAATCATACTTAGTTACCTTTTCAAAAACAACTACTATTGTTTAACTTTCAACTTCAAATCAAAATTAAAGTTTTCAAAATTTTCCAATTTTCTCAAATTTTTCTAACGCCTTAAATTTTCGGAAAAATTCGCCATAGTCTCCTTTGCACGGCTCGATCCGAAAAAAAATGACAGTATATATATATCACAAATATACATCTCATCAAGTAATGAGGCATCCCGAAGGGAAAAAGTGTAAAAGTACGATATTTAATCCGAGATATGTACCTTATATTTTATTAGCAAGCATATACGGCTAATATAGCGTGAAAGCGAGCTCCAAATGCGAAGCAAACGCGATCCGCACCTACTAAACACTCAACAAACAACATGAGAACATGTATATAGACAATAGTATCAATATACAACATATAGCAACATAATAACTATATATGCCAACATAGCAAATGAAACAAAACAACAAATGCAAACATCAACCAACTATCATCCAACTAACATTCATAACCAATAAATATTCATTCATATTCTCATTAATATTCAATGAATTGGGTTTTCAATTTAATCACATTTGATTCATTAACAGTGGATGTTTTTACTAACATTCATTTTCAATTAGTTTATATTCACTAATTCATATTCAAGTTGGTTCACTTCCAAATCAAATTCAATTCTATTTAAAATTCACTTAATTTCCAATTGGATTTCAATTACTTTAGCTTCCAATTTCATTAACACTTAATGAATTATAAACAATCAACTAACAATCATATAACAACCAAGGTATATTAATTTACAACCAAATTCCTTTGCTTATATTCATTCAATTTGGTTTAACACCATCACTTTCAATTGGTTTAATTAAATTGGTTTTCATTCAATTATTCAACTTCTAATAACATTAAATTTTAATGAATTAACACCTACATTCATTATTTCATATCAACTTAATTCACATTCAATTGATTAACATTTAATCCATTAATTCAATTCAATTACAACAGTTGAATTTTATTACATATAACTCAAGTTCACATTTATCACTTAACTTTATTAATTTACTTTGATACTAATATCAACTTCATTCAACATCTCTTAAGTTATACTTCATTTTATAAACATCACTTTGTTTTACATAACTTAAATTCCTACTTATAAAGAAATTCAGATTTCAATTCTAAAGTAAATTTCCATTTAACTTTAAATTCATTTTTATTTATAACTCATATTTATAAATATATTCATATAGTTTCACTTCTTATATATATATAAGTTTATTTCACAATTGTAAATTACTTTAATTATAATTCAATTCTTATAATTCTTTTGCTTATACAATTATTCTTTTATTTAGATTATTCAAACAACTAAACAATCAACTTATATACACTTTAATAATTCTTAAAAATTATTTCTTTATATATAAAATATAATCAAGGTAAAATTATTTCATTTACCCAATTTAAAACAATATCGTGTCGAATTGTTCTATTCAAGTGTTTAGAAACCCCTTCGATTCAGTTTCGAGGCTGCGCCGAAGAAGGTTCATATACCACTCAACAAACCAATCATCACCATATAAAACAATTTTATATTCACTAACAAATACACTCTCATAGCTATTATTACACTCAAACTCATTCTAGAGTACTACTGACTCTATCTCTAATGAGTAATACCCAACAGAACCATGGTTGTCGCTTAACCATATGCTCTGATACCAAATGTAACGTCCCGAAAATTTTCGACTTTCGAAAATTCAACATCGATACTCACTTTATCGACTGCCGAGAAACCGAAGGCCGGAAACTCGAAATGTTAGGGTTTAAGAAGAAGAAAGAGAGAGAAGAAGAGAGAAAAGATAGAAATAATAGAGAGGAAAGAAAATAGAACGGAAAAGAACACAACAGAACAACATCAGAATCTCACAATCGCAGCGGAACAACATATAATACATAAATGAATAATCTTTAAATAAAGAACTATATCCGTTATTACATTACATCACATTACATTTCATTTCATCAGAGTGTACAACAACAAACAACAACAAACAGCGGAAAAGAAATACTATATACAAGTAATACGCCATGCCATCCAGCTTGCCTCCAGCAACTCTAGAAAATCCTGATAAACCTAACTCTTGACTGCCCGTGTGGAAATTGGTGGGCACCCAGAGTTTAGGAAGGAAAACAATAAACTCCAAGTCAGTCATGTGACTAGTGTGGGAACTCAAAACAGTTTATTTATCTTTTAAAAATAAAAATAGAGGAATATTTTTAAAGTCAATTCGCAATGCTTTTAAAAATGGGACTACCATAAGGCCTCCTGCACACACACACACAATGCAAACGCAGAATCGGAGGAGATTTCTCCTTATGATAGTCAAAGATGCTTGATACGCATTAAAAAGAACATTTGATATTATTACTAGTGCATAGTGTAGGAAAAATTCATTTCGAAAGTAGAATATAAATCTTAGCCAACATAGACATTTCGAACTATGCCTACTATAGCTACCATCTAAACAGTGGTGACCACCATAAGTAAATGGCAGGTTCTACAACTAATACCGTACAAGGTTTCGTATTGGGAATTGGATTTCCAACGAATGATCAGGCCAAGGAACTTCCCATTGCCACATGAGAATGCCTCTGGAAGGACATCCCCGAGAACTAAACCGGATCTCTGCCAACACAAGGCCGGGTTACCCCTAACTGAGTAACAACTGACCGAATATGCCATCCCCCGGTCCTTTGGGACCTTTCACCGAGCGCTCGTAATCAGTTCACACAATCATAAAGTGTTTTCAACATGAGTAAGTATCTGGGCTCCATACCATGATACCACCCTTTTCCAGAAGGAAATGCACATACCCTAAAGGGCGCTACCCCTCATAACCTTGCCGCATCTTTCCTGTTTTGACCATTCCCGAGGTGTGAGGCTCGACGAAGTCACGTCCACAAAAACATACTTTATACAAAAGCCATGCTTTGGGTCAACAAATGATCATAGAAATGATCACCAGGATAGACGATCAAACAAATGATCCTATCCCAAATAATCAACACAATGATCATTTCACAGCAACACTCAGCATGTCACATTACCAAATTAGGAATATATCGCTGATAACATTCAACTACATAACCTCTGAGCTCGTACGTCTCAGAGAAGAGTGTTAAGCTAAAAGAATAAATTCTCCGCCACCAACAGAAATATATTTGAAAGAAATCTGCTTTATATCTCAATTTGTAATGTCAGACATACAATCCATACAAGTCTGTTCCGGGCTCGAACAAAACCGATGGCACTTACAAAGAAGTCCTTGCAATCCGGATATCCACAATCCTGATTCGGATTTCCCATCACATATGGAGAACTCAATACCGGAGCAACTCGGTGCAGAGTCAATCGGCAGGTCATCCTATCGCTCTCGCAAATACCGGGTCTTCAACACCGATCTTCAATGCTATCCATTACGTCGTATCACTATTCGGAATGGGTAATCCGAATAACGAGCGCAATAATTTAAAAACAAGTGTAGCATTCAAATTCAAGCAAATCCCAACAAATACCTTTCAAAGGTAAATATTGATAGTCGGTTATTGAACTATCAATGGATATGCACACATCACCAGATTCCAAATAATTTTCCAAATTATTTATTTTCCAAAATATCTTTACTAGATATATAATTTTCACACTTCAAAAATAAATCAATATTTATTTTTAAACAAATTCTCCTTTTTATTTATAAATTCCATAGTGAATTTACATTCCAAAATATCCATGCATATACGATTTCAATTATTCATTTCAATTTATCTTCAAAAAGATAAATTCTCAAAATATTCACTTTATATTGGAAAACATTTCCATACTTATTTATTCATAAGTAATTCACAAATTTTATTTATTTTCAACCTATGGAAAATATTCAATATACTTAAATCGAAATTAAGTATATATTTCATTCTTTAAGGAAATCATTCTCTTAAACATATTTATTTGGGCCAAAACGAATGTTGCGTAAAACATCGTTACGACAACCCAAAATCACTAGTATAGGGATTCGAAATTAAAATAGATATATAAATCCCAATACTATACAAAACATTTCCTTTCGGAAATCATTTACTATAACAACGGTGTTATAGTCCACTATTTCCTTCTATTTCTCGAAAACGTCTATTTCAACAATAAATGTTGAAATCTATGGTTTCGAATCTCAACACATTTAAAAACATCGTTAACTTGTTTTAATTCCGTTTCAAATATCACATCCAAAACATTTTCTTTAACATATTATTCACTATTCAAAAACGTGAATATACTTTGTTAACAAATTTCATCCTTTTAGTCATTTTATTTCAAAGGATTATTCACAGTCAAAAACGTGAATATAACTCCATTAATAGGTTTCAACAATTTACTTATCAAAATAAGTCGTTTGCGAATTTATAAAACAATGTTTATAAACTCCATTTCTATTTATTTTATAACAACTTCCTTTTATAAATTCCTTTATTAACCTATTCAATTTATAACTCAATTATAAAACAAAAGTTCATATCATAAGTGAAATACTTATAATTTATTTGTTTGCAAAATTGTTCCTTTGAACTTCATAATTATAAATCTTATAACTTATAAGATTCAATTATTTATCCAAATCTATTCTTTCAATAACTTTATAAATTTTATAAACCTACCGCTTATAAAATTCCATTTATAACTTCACCGTTTATAATTCTATAAATTTCATTCATTTATGAAATCCATTCATAATTCATTCTAACACATATACAAACTCGTTTTATAATTCAAATATTTTCATTTATAAATTATCAATTTTATAAATCTTTTATATAAATCAATTTATATTATTATTCTTTTAAAACATCTTTAATCCCCTTTATAATTTCACCATTTTTGATTTATAAAATAATCAAATTTTATAAATCCTATTTTTAAACTTTTTATAATAAATTCAGAAATCCCGTTTTAACTATTTTATAAAATCATTAACCCCATATTTTCAAAAATCAACTTTTAACTATATTTCTCAAAAATCATAATTTTTATAACATTAAAATTATAACGTTTATTTATTTAAAATGCATCAATTCCAAACATATAGTATATTTTCAAAAATCACTTTAAAAATCATTTTAAAATTCCAAAACTTGGTCCAATGATGCTACATACCAAATAGTCAATCACGACTACAACGATATCATATATCGATATGATAATCCATCAAATATCAAAATATCTGAATTCAAATAAATACTGTTGAGGAATCCAGTTGGATCCCTCCAACCTGTTTTCCTGCATCCACAAACATTAGCACAATACCAATTCCGCTCCAGTACGGAATTATCGCGGTATATGGGATTTAAAATATTATCCGCTTAATAGACGGCGCAATAGGGTCTCATCCGCTATACAAATGCGGGAAATCAATAACTGCAATATATACATATGCCAATATATATATATATTGCTATTATATATATAATACCAATTTCACTGTTTATGAAATATTCGCGGTATATGTTTTTAATAAATAACATCCGCTTACTAACGGCGCATAATGTCTATTTTAACAATCAATAGATAACAATCATCATTCAAACATGCATTCAAATATTTTAAATCTAACTATTTAAAATAAAATCGAAACTGATTCGATTGAGTGAGAAGTTCTCACCTTGATTTCAATTTTGTTTTAGCGATTTATTTCGAATAAAATTAAACGGACGTTTAATTTTACCCAAAATTCTTACTAACTCCAAACGACTCCAATCTAATTCCATCGCGTAGTGCTCGTCCATATGATTCCAACGCAATTGGTTTCGCGCGTTTTCGACCTCGTATGAAAAAGATACCAATAATTGAAGTTACACGAATTTATTTAATATAATTTACAACTTATATTTCTATATTTAAACCTAAATCATTTATTGGCCGTTGATTTCATGATGCTTGGATCGGGACCGCTCTTTTTTTCTTTCTTCTCCTCCAGGCCGAGACGTACGCGAGCTACCCATATCGCGTTCGAACATCCCAATGTCGCCCCTCCCCACGATGATCTCGGCCACGATCAGACACCACCAAACCGTAGCCCCCATCGCCGTGAACAACCGCCCCAAGCCGTGCCGAGCTCGGTCGAGCCTAGCTTCCTCAATTTGCACGCGAACGGCGCGTCTTCCCTGGCCAGCTGCGCCTCCATCTATGCTTTAAAATTGATCATATCCGTATAGATCGATAGAGCTTGAGATGTTCTCTGACTTTGCAGTTGACACTTTCCTCTAATTGTCGATGGATTTGGAGAGATTAAGGGGGGAAGTTGAGACAATTTCGGCCATAGTTTTCTGGGGTGGCGGCTGGCTTGTTAGATTAGGGTTTTGATTTTTTTTTTTATTTGTGAGAGGTTAAGGGTTATTTATAGGAAATTATTCAAAACACTATTCATCCCGGATTTTCCGAACTCCGATTCACGCGCCGTAACTAGCGTTTCTAGGGTTTACCCCGCGTTCCGGACACAATGGAATAGGTTTCGGAAGCTAATTCGGACATCTGTGCAAGTTATGGCAATAAACGTTCAATTTAAATTAAACCGATTTAAACGATTTTCTAGGCGTTTTAATTTGTACCGGACAAACGGTAAATCCAATTGACACGAAATTTGAAACTTTACAATAATATCACATTACGGATCCGATGAAACTGGTTTCGTCGAAATCCGAGACTTTTTGAAAAATGGCTATTTTAACTCGCTAAATTAATATTAAAAATAATTCGATGCGTTTCGAGCTGCCACGATCAAACGATAACTCCGATTGACACGAAAATTGAAATCCGGTAATAACTAACTATTACGGATCCAATGGAACAGGTTTCGTCCAATTCTGAGACTGTTTAAAAAATGACTATTTTCACTAGTCGATTTAATATTAAAATATTCAATTTTCACAATTTAACTTTTAATTCGATTTTAAAAGTTCTAAAATATCATTCTAGCTCCAATATGATAAAATAAAATTTTACAAATCATTTTCAATCATATTTAACCCAATTTTCAATTATTTCCATAATTTAACATATTAAACTATCGATTTAATTATCCAATTAAATCCAATTATTCGAATTAAAATTTATTCGACTTATAAATCCACTTATTAATATTTAAAATTAATTAAATATTCAAATTTAAATTAGTTAAAATCCTGGGTCGTTTCAGAGCATAGAGTGACGAACTATTGGTCCAAGGTTCAACGATATCATTTGGGAGCTGTATAATGTCGTCTTGAACATAGATTTCATCTCCATTTCCAATACGTAAAAGAAATTGTGCATATGATTTATCATCTTTTGCGTGCATATTTTGTGTTAAATGGATTACGTGAACATTTTACCATAAATATGATCGTACTATACATGCATCGACGGTTTGAGCTATAGTACCGTTTACGACTATTGGTAGAACTTGACGAAAATCACCACCTAAAATAAAAATCTTTCCTCCAAATGGTGCGTCGAAATTAGTTAAATCTCGTAATGTTCTATCTACGGCCTCAAATGCATGGCGGTGAGCCATGGTAGCTTCATCCCATAGGAAAACATTAGCAGTCAATAAAAGTTGTGCGAGTTCAGATTGCTTGGGAATATGACATGTAGAGGAAGAGTCTAAATTAATTGGTATTTTAAATCGAGAATGTGCAGTTCGACCTCCTAGAAGAGCAAGAGAAGCAATTCCAGAAGTAGCGACTGCAATTGCAATATGACCTTGAATTCGTAAATGTGCTAAGATTGCTCTATATAAATATGTTTTTCCTGTACCGCCAGGACCGTCTATGAAATATATAGCATTAGCTCCACTTTGAACAGAAGACATTATCGTGTCAAATGCCTTCTTTTGTTCGGAGTTCAAGTTATCTACAGAATTGATATCATTATTGGGTATTTCTATGCATTGCTCTTCTGAAATAAGAGTGGATGTGTTTGTGTGAGTAAAGTGGTTGAAATTAGTATGTGGAATGTCATAGTCAAAAATTGTTTTGTTATATTGTTTGAGAAGGTTGTCGAGGTCAGACAGACATTGAATTACTGAAAATGAATTGGTCACAGTAGTAGCAGATGTAGTAGGATAGTCTTCAAGTAAGAAAGGTGAAAACTCTTCCCACAATTCACGCACATGGCATGGGTCACAGTATACAAAAATTGTAACAAATAATCTTCTTAAAGCATTAGGCATATGTGTGTGTGAAGCATCTGTCAAACAGTCCTTTATACTATCATCGTTTTCAAGTAAACCTCTATGTTCAGCTGCTTCTTTAAATGTGTTATATTCTATTTGATTAACTGTTAGTAAGTCAGTAAAAGATAGAGGACCTCTAACATGTGTTAATAGTAGGCGCAAATAGTAACGATCTCCTTCAGTGGGAGATACAGTGTAAATTCTACCAATTGCCCTACGGTTATTTCGCCTACGATTCCATTGCTTATTTGTAGAATCCCACCAATATTTTTCTGGAAACTCATAGTATAAATAATGACGTGCTTGTTCATCAAAAACATTTTTACAAAAAAATTCAGTAAGCATTGTTTTATATCTATGTTGATCATCCAAAATAGTGTGCATGTGCTCTTCTGCACGAAATAATAATTGTTGTCTATTTGGTAGATGTATTAGTAAGCCGGTAACAGAAGGAAAAATATTACTTAGGGAAAATTTAAATATTCTCCATAAAGCTTCTGGAGCACAAATCCATCTAGCATTAACAAATTTTGAAATCTCATCGTTATCGTCAGATGTAGTGGATAATCCTACAGAAACGCGGTCTGAACCTTTGTAAACATATTTGTAGAGATATTTCACAGATTTAATACTTGAACAAATCTCAACATTTATATGACAATCATATTTCAAAAGTAAGTAAGGATTATATGGTACTATCCAACGGTTATCGATTATATGGCTTCCAATTTGATATTGTATTCCGTTATCGCGTCTTTTATAAATAGGGTAAGAGTCAGTTCCTTGTAAAGTAAATGGAGAAAAAGCTTTTGGAAAACCCTTCTTACAGCGGTTATTTTTCATACAGACAGTTCTTGGGTTAAAATGTCCGCATGGATAATGAATCATATGTTTCATTACAGCGTTGTGTAGTTCGGGTTCTAAATGTGTACATGGAATTTCAGCGCGAACTAAAGCATCATAATCATCAGGATTGTTAATTTTATCGTTTTCATCTAGGATAAGTAGAATGTGAGAATGTGGTAGTCCTCTTTTTTGGAATTCAATAACGTGGACATGGGCTATGACTTTACCTAAAACAAACGTGTCAAATAGGTCAGTTTTAAGTTGCTCTAGTTTTGATCGAAAAATCCTAGTTGTTAAATCCGGTCTATCTTGTGGTTGTTGACCGGGAAGCAATTCTTGTGTAATTTCTACCCAGTTAGTAGTACATGTCATAGTAATAAATAAGTCAGGCTTTCCATACCTTCGCACTAATGCCATTTCATCTTGGTATCTTTGATGCATATCTCGTGGACTACCAATGTAGGAGGAAGGAAGAATCTTCTTGACACCAACATTTCCTAAAGTGTGAAAAGGCATACGATTGAGTAGTAGTGAAGTAAGTGGTCAGTAATTATTGGGAACAACAAATGGTTGATGGAAGGAGATAAAGAAACTTACTGGCGGATGTTTCTCCAGTGGCTAAGGCATCTTGTAAACCTTGGTATAACTCCGCTCTGATAGTACTCTGATTGTTGCGAAGAAACCTTAGCCGCATTGTTTCTATTTTTACATACATATCAATGACATATTGTTGAAATAGACGACCACCAAGCAGTGTAAGTGATGTCTCTGTTGGTCGTATCTTTGTGTGTAGGTGATAGACAAAATGCAAGTAACGTTAGTACTGATGATGATATAAATGAAGTTTTGTGCTATTAACGAACAAATTATATTGGATATCAATTAGGCTATATGTACCTGTAAAACATGAGAGTAGTACGATGTACAACTAATAGGTGTATTTCCATTTTCGTGGATGCTTAAATCCCATCCATGCTGACCGTAAGGCAACAATAGTGGATATTGCAGCGGGTCGTAAAAACCTGCAGTATCTGCTATTCTCTGTAGATTTCCACTTATTGTCTCAACAATGATATCTCGACCTTGCAAATTGTCTGGTTCATCTCCAATTATTATTCCTGCTACTTGGGATGTAGTTGGCAGCTCATGAAGATGTCGATCTATTGTGATCTCTTTGATTTTGATCCTACATTTTTGCACGTCGGGTTGTTGCCCCAACTGTCGAAGTATGGAGACATATGGGTTATGAGTGTCTAAAATTTGTTTCAAAATCATAATTATCTCCGGTCTCATTGCGTCACTATCTTGAAGTCGGTTTTCAATCTCATGGTCAGTGTCATATATGTACAGTTGTAAATATCTTGGTCTACTTCCAGCCAAGGGTAAAAGACTTCCAATACTATGATATGTTGAACCTTGCGCGCGATATGTGTAAACTCCTTCTCTAGCATTGGCCAGGTTATTATCAATTGATACACCCATAGACGTGAATGAAAATGCATTATTATAGGATCGGATGTTTGTACGAAAATGGATACCCATTTCACTTTGATCTTGGAATAAGCTCAGTAACTGTTGTGGTGTTGTGGTAGGACGATGTATGTCGATGGAACCTCCAGAGCAACAGTTATGTAAGCTTTCGTGGAAAAATATTTTAGCATTGCAGAAATCACAGTAAGTGGGCTGAGGAAGTCGATGTTTGTGGTAGGGAATGGTTGCGTTAAAATTTCGAATGCAGTTATGACTACTGCTTAATACAGTCCGCAGCATCGTTTCTTCGCTATCCCGTG
Organism: Allium cepa; assembly: GCA_030765085.1. Lineage (NCBI taxonomy): Eukaryota > Viridiplantae > Streptophyta > Magnoliopsida > Asparagales > Amaryllidaceae > Allium > Allium cepa. Next base: position 174,112,058 of record CM060941.1, on the reverse strand, counting down.
TTATTGAAGAACCTAAAAAAATAAGGTTATTATTCAGTGTAGTAGTCATACTTTTACAATTTCACATCAATGTCATTGTACTTGAAAAGTTGATTATTGTAAACATATCATCGGTTGAAGTCAAATGATGTACAATATAGACAGCCTAGGCTTAAAAACCCGTACATGCAAGCTCCATATTTTCGAAACTATTATTTGTGAAATCATTTTTGTAGTTAGTAATAAAACCTGACATATATATCAAAATCCAAGCATGTACTTACCATTATTATTTCAAAACATTTCGCACTTAAACGTAGACCATACATTGTAGTCTTGAAAGCTTTATTGAAAGTGGTCTATTCAAATAGGCAGTCAGTAAAGTAAATCGTACTTGGACCAGGAGCTGATAATTTAAAAAATATGTACGAAATATTTCAAAGTGGTACACAATTAAATTTTAATTTACTGCACAAATGGAACATATTTTGAAATCATTTATATAGTCAAGTCACATACATATTTAGTAGCATAAATGAGCACAAAGATAAATCTGAAGTGTATAAAAATTTTGTACAGTTAAGATGGGTACAGTTTGTGAAGCCCATATATAAAAAGCATTTGAAAACAACATATGTGTAAAGACTTATACGTATAGATTAGAAGTCATATTTATATGTTGAAAACTTGTTTACACGGACTTGGTTCTGAAAAACTCGGCCTAGTTGAATTTGTCATGTGTAGAACATTTTAAAAAATAATTCTACTGTAAGAAACAAAAAATTATACGCATATTGATCTATTTTCAAATATATTACATTGTTACATGCACTAAATCTAAAGAATCAAACACGTTATATTTCAGAAAACGTATACAATGTAGATTAAGAAAATTAGTGAAAATGTTATCATATAAAAAGATGTAAATCCTCACAAATTTTAAAATTCCCAAAATGAATTTATAAACAAATGAATCAATAGAAAATCGATGTACGTAAAATGAATGGTTGGAAAAGTGAAAGGGAAGAGGTATAGGTAGTTGAAAAATTAATCCCACACACACAGAGAAGGAAAACTTTAGCAAAGCGTAGATAATATGTTATAAATCATTTCATGTAATATAGCATAGCTGCAGTCCAAGTTTTAACTTTAACCTTTGATCAAAAGTTAATTCTTAAATTTATAGTTTTCGATATTTATTTATAAGGCCAAAAATTTGAGAAGATTGGAAATATTAATATTAACAGGAAAAATATAATACCTAAGCATGTTATTAAATGACAACGAAATTATTGACTAATTTAGACACAGTAGCAAGGTATAAAAAATTAGTAACCTTTTTCGATTAAAGTATGGGTGCATGCTGGATTAGTAATAGTGAGAGGGAGAAAGGATTTTTCTGAATATGCAAGGAAATCTCGCCAAAGTTGATGATTTGAAAAAATTTAGTCCATAATGCTGCACATGTGCTTGGCAAGTACATGTAGGGAGAAGAGTGTTTGTCAGGTAGTTAATAATGAACTATTTACTTCTGGTTTATTTATGTTATATTTTTGTTATTGATGCCATCGCTCAAATCCATGTATAGTTCATAAAGATACAAAGTTTTGAAAAAAAATTGGATGATGAACATGACGCTAAGGTTATTGCTATTTAGAACATGATTTCCTTGTGTTCCTAAATCATTCCTTTCTTTATATTCTCCCTTTCATAAAAATTGAGATTGACCTGTCAACTGAAATGTATATTTTATGCCTACAGGACCTAATACAACACTGAATTTCCTATATAACTCTGATAACAATTACTATTCATTATGTATGCAGCCTGCATTGTCACGTCAGAACCGAGTAGTTGGCTCAAAGTTCCACAATTTCATATTTGATAATTTATTAGGTATAGGTAGTAATAGGTACTGTGTGTACGGTTGGCAGTGTGTCAAATATTTTTTTTTGGACAGTTTCCTATTCATTGATGCAAAACACGGCTAAGAAAAGAAAGGTTGTATGCACCCTGCATGGTCAAGTCAGAACAGAGTAGTAGGTTGCCAGTGTGTCATATTTCATAGTTTTTTAGCTACAGGTAATAGTGTGCGTACGGTTGCCACAGTGTGTGTCCTTTTTTTTCCGTCACGGCTATTGATAAGCATGGTATAAGCACTTGGTTGGGGTGTGTGTCACTTTTATATGGTTAATCTTTCTTGGTAGACAAAGCAATAGCTCGGCTGTGCCATCGTTCTATCATATCATGCACCCAATTTAAAGTAGGAGTACGAAATGGACGAAGACGTGACATAGTAAAGCATAAGTATGAACAGTGTAAATGTGGTACACAGTGACGTAACGGAGTAAATGAGCTGCAGAGTCTATTTTAAGAACGTAAGGAGGGGGGAGGAAAAAAAAATTACCTGTTAAACGTCGACCGTGGAAGCCTTCACTCAACTGTGTTCTTGTATTTGCAATACATATTTGTCTTGCTTGTGCACGTCTAGCCTGTTGACTAAGCCTACGTCTTTCTCTTTGTTGCTGTTCCATTAGATGAAGTAGATAAACTGAAGAGGTAGGAAATAGTAGCGAAGGGAAAAAAAATTGTGACTGATGTGAAGAGATGTATGGTAGTAGCAGAATAGTCAGTACAGTAGTAAGTGAAGGACAGTCTATTGGGAAGTGTGTGTATATATAGGTAAACCAACGGTTACCTAAGTTAGTATAACTGCTGAAAATGAGTACGTAAAAGTTGTTGAATTGGTAGAGATCCGATATTTGCTCTGTTGATTTTTGATAACGGAACGAAATTTTGTTCTGTACGTTGCATTAAAGTGGCCGTAATAACAGGGTAGTGTTAGAAAAAATGGTATGCAACAAACTGTGCACGTATATACAGTTTTTCAACACATTTTTTTCCCGAATTAACCACACTGGTGTTGTATTGATTGGTTAACATACTACAGCAAACGATATGAGTAAAAAAAACTTTTATCTAATTCTGCTTTATATTTACTGAGATGCGTGATAAGTATTTAGCATGCACCAGATTGTTTCAACGCATAATTTATTTTTTGAAGTAACCACAGTGGATGTTGTGTTGATTGGTTAACCATACTGCTAACTGTAAAGACTGCTGTTAGTGAACAAACTTTTACTCCGTCTCCACGTCTGCTAATTCTCCTTCTATTCTGTGGAGATGCTGGATGGTTGTGTGAACAAACTGTTTGGACATAGCATGCTTTAATTAAGCTAATGTTTGTTGGATATTTCTATTTTTATTTTTGTTATAAGTCCTGTATTATTTATTTTATATGGTAATTATAATATTGTTCTCCAATCTGCAACTTTTCATATTAGAATTGTTTGTACCAATAGATACCGTGCATTCAAACATTGACATATAAATTGATTACATCAATAAGTCAGGGTTAAAATATTCAATCAAATACAATTAATGATAATAAAAAAATAAATTACCTGATAAGACAGTAAATGCCAGCTGGCAGGAAGATTCATCGGGTAAATCTATTGCACCATGGTTATTAGAAAAATTTAGGCAGGTCCTTTTTTTACTGTCATTGCAACGTACCAATGAATTTGTAGGTAAGTTCTTATTTAGTGATAGGTTGTGTATATATTGAAGGCAGTACTGGTGTCGAACGAATATTACATGTATCAGACTCGGATAATATAACGCAGACATACATTTTTAGCAGCATTTACATCAACGTGAAAAGAACAGCAACTTTATTTAGGCAATGACGAAAGCATGAAGTACACGACAAATTTAACAGAACAGTAACGAATACAGTAGAAACAAATAACTTTGTTTTAAGAGCGACGAGAGGAAAAAGAACGGAAACACAAAAATGGACAATTTGTGGCCTAACAAAGAGTTGAAGATGTATTGAGTACGGTTCTTGAGAAAATGGTCAACGGCTGCATCACATTGTTCAATCTGCAGGATATAAAAAAATTTATGATTAGTATGTAGTATAAATGTATGTATGTATGTACGTGTCTGTGTATGAAATAATTAAATGTTGGCATACCACTTCAGGAGTAAAAAAATCTTCCCATTTATCATCTTCTGAACATTGTGGAAAATAGTGTAGCTCATCAGACTGTGTCATCAGGACTTCAGAGGTGGAAGATTTTGATAAATTTTCGTTGGTTTCAAAAAAATTTGTCCCAACCGGAGGAAGTTGATCAGAGTGGGTTGGTTTGTTAACATTGCCCGATTTAATCTGGGAAAGATTAACCTCTGCGACTTTGGATGAACCATTGACTTTTTCATCGGTAGCGGATTGAAGGTGCTTTGTTAAACGCGTACTTTTACGTTTGAATTTGTCTACGGAAGGGGATAATGCAGGCTCTTTACCTTGTTGAATATATTTGTTCTGCAGGTGGAAAAAAATGTGACTTGTGGAAAAACGTGCGGACAATACATATACGGGTTCAGAAACTTCCTAGTTAACAACTAAATAGATTTTCGACTTTGAAATATGTGTGTACGTGTACAGAATAACTTGCATATTTAAGAGAGGGCGGTAAGATTTGTGAAAATCCAGCGTACTCAACTATTTCGTGTGCTGAACTCGTGGACAACTACTATAGGTAAGAGGTTTGTATGCATAAACTAATATAGTACAGGGTTGAAAAAGCATGTGCAAAAGCTTGTGAATAGAGTGTGTACAGAAGTATATGCCTGACAGAGGTTGTAGTGATAAAATCCCACATAGGATAGCGTAGAGTAAGTTTGTGAATAAAAAATTGTAATACCTTTGTCATTTCGCGGAAAAAGTAAACTGAAGGTTAAATGTTGGAGTGGAATTGGCGTAGGTGGTAGAATTTATGGAGATGAGATGTTGAGGATAGACAGTGGTGCGTGAGTGGAGACTGTTAATGTTAACAGTTATGTGATTGTAATATATAGTGGTGGACGTATTAAACCTTTTAAGGGAAAAGCAGTTATGTGCCTAGTCTGAAGGAAAAGTTGAAGGAGTAACTATAGGAAACATGGGCAGTAATCACGGACCAGGTGCTAAAGGAATTAAGGTAAATCAGGTGCAGTTATAGGAATGACTGAAAACGCATGCATTTAAGATTTGTGTTCTTGTATTATTATTTCTTCAATATAAAAGCAAACATCCCTTCGTACTCTGTTGCGTACTGTGGACGTTAGATAAGTATGTAGCTGCTGTGTAAAGGATTCCACATCACATTTTCTCTGATGTAATTGTACTGCCGCTGTACATGGGCAATTGTACTGTTGCTAACCGCTTGGTCCCTTGACTTCCAACTTTTGACCAATGGTGTTTACACAACAAAGTATACAAAGTGCACATAATTGGCTACACTGATATACAAACTTCTGTAGCTATCTTTCCATAACAAATAATAAAGAGACAACATAAAAAAGTAGCGGCGGATGTGTTTATATTGGAATCTGAGCACAGCTCCATTGGCAAGCAGTAATATAGTTACGTTGAATAATATTTAGCAGTGCAACCTACCGCCAGCTATTAGTTTGCATTGCCAAGCACTCGTAATTCATTTTCTTTTACTTCCAACAGGTTCGCAAGTTGAGATGGAAATTAGTGAAACTTTGTAATAGTAGTAGGTATAAATATTAATTATAGGGGCCAAACTTTCAGAAATTCGTCCCATGTAAAACATGTAATATACAGTAAATTGAAGAATCAAACTTATACACATACAGGATACATACAAATCAACTGCAGTACATATAGTTACAAATGTTTTTCGACCAAGCGTGAACTTGTAGACCGTCAGTACTCTTAACTGCCACCTTGACATCTTCCGGAACCATGCTTTTCGAAGGGCAGATGGCTGCACTATTCCAATAAGAGTTCAACCTGCAGTTCAGTTAATAATTATCCTGAAGTTCTAACCCTGATAAAATTTATGACAGTGAACAGAGTAAAAATAGTAAACATATGGTACAGATTGTAGTTGACATCATTCAAACACAAATATTATCAGAAAGACAGAATATAGTAATGGAGGTTTTTATTTTGCTGGTAAAAAATAATTTAAAAATACACGAAGTTTATAAATGGTATGAATGTATTTAATGTCAGTCAGTTATAAAATATTGGAAAACACATCAAATTGTCATGGAGCTCATATTTTTTATAACAGAAATTTAAGATAAAAACGGAAAGACAGATAATTGGAAGCTAATATGTGGAGAAGAAAGATACAAACGAACACCAAAATTTAAACAACTATAATGACCTGATGCGTGTGAGCATGTTGATACATGATATTAAATAATAATAAAAGTTGGATTGGAAAGGAAGATAAACGATTAACAAAGTAAAACATGCAAAATCAACAGATTGAAATAAAATATTAATTAGAAGTAAGTTAAGAAGCTATATGCCATTCATAGAACACAATTTATATTAGTCTATTTAATTAAAAGCATTGTGTAGTAAATGATTAGCAACAATATTAAAAGAAAATACAGGAAGACCCAAATCCTTGTCTTAACCCAAAAAAACTCATCATATTTCATGTACAGCAAGCATAACTCCTCGACATAAGTGATTTATAGTATTAGTGCAAATGCATATGGAAAAACTTTTGACGGAACAAAATTTTGAAAAGAATGGTTAAATACAATATTTACACTTTTAAATGATTGTAATCATAGATTCGTCCATCTCCATTTTTATCCGTTTGTACCTGTGTCGTATCGACCAAAGTAGTAACGGAATGTAGTGGTCTATACAGCTTGCAGTAGGGAAGCGAGTGATGATCTTCGTATTTTTTACGTAGGCTAAGGTTGTAGTAATGGTGGAGCGAAGGATTCAGTTAAGCCTAAAAACTACGGTTTGAAGTAAATTTTGCAAGTAGGATCCCAAGTTCTTTTTATTGCAAAGAGGAGGTGTTAAGGGTCGCAAGCCACTATCTGTTGGTAGAGAAATAAATAAATAACTAATTTTTCAAATAGTTACTAAGTGGTGCAAATATATCATGAACAGTTTAATACAAAAAATTCTAGAAGCTGTAATATTCAAATTCAGCAATAATACCATGCATAACATAACTTTCTGTTTAGTGTCATTCTATCAAATTTTGGTTTCCATGACACCTCATGCCACTAAAGTTTCTAGTGTATCTTATTTGTAAAGAATGTTCAATATAAGTACTGAAAGTGGTAAATATCAGGCTGTCGATGGCAATTGCAAAATCTATAGGCGAATGATGTAACTAATTTTATCAACTTATTGAAAATCAACATATTGAAATAAAATATTAATTAGAAGTAAGTTAAGAAGATATATGCCATTCATAGCACACAATTTATGTTAGTCTATTTGTTAGTTAAAAGCATTGTGTAGTAAATAATTAGCAAGAATATTAAAAGAAAATACACGAAAACCCAAATCCTTGTCTTAACCTAAAAAAGTCATCATATTTCATGTATATCAAGCGTAACTCCTCCAGATAAGTGATTTATAGTACTACTACAAATGGATATGGAAAAACTTATGACATAACAAAATTTTCAAAACAATGGTAAAATTCAATATTTATACCTTTTACATGATTAGATTCATAGATTCGTCCATCTCCCTTTGTACCGTTTGTATCCCTTATCGTGTCAACCGAAGTAGTAACAGATTGTACTGGTCTTTATGGCTTACGGTATGGAAGCGAGTTATGATCTCCGTATTTTTTATATAGGCTAAGGCCGTAGTAACGGTGGAGCCAGTTAAGCCTGAAAACAAAAGTTGGATTGTGAAGAAAGATGAACGATTAACAAAGTAAAACATATAAAATCAATGAAAAAAATGGAAGATTAAAAAACTCATCATATTTCATATATATCAAGCATAACTCCTCCAGATAAGTGATTTATAGTATTACTACAAATGGATATGGAAAACTTATTACATAACAAAATTTTCAAAACAATGGTAAAATTCAATATTTATACCTTTTACATGATTAGATTCATAGATTCGTCCATCTCCCTTTGTACCGTTTGTATCTCTTATCGTGTCAACCGAAGTAGTAACAGATTGTACTGGTCTTTATGGCTTATGGTATGGAAGCGAGTTATGATCTCCGTATTTTTTATATAGGCTAAGGCCGTAGTAACGGTGGAGCCAGTTAAGCCTGAAAACAAAAGTTGGATTATGAAGAAAGATGAACAATTAACAAAGTAAAACATATAAAATCAATGAAAAAATGGAAGATTAAAGTTGAAAGAAGATAAAGAGAAAAAATAATGAGCAGTACCATTCTTCATCTCTATTATTTCAGCTTCATATCGTCCATTTTTTCTTCAACATGATCCACTTCACCATCCATGTGTTTCCTATATAAATAGAAAAGAGTAATTAGTCAAATGAAAGAGCGACAACCGAATTAAATCAGTAAACCAATTATGTATAGCGAACACTGTAGTTTTTCCCATCAATTTACAGATTGAAAACAGTCGGCCAGTTGGAATGCAAGCAGTGAAGAAAATGTTCTTAAAAAGCTGAACTGTCTGTATATAAAACCTAAATTGACAGTTAAAGTATGAATCGTTAAATAAAGATAAACTGAGCAACTTAACATATAAATTTCTAAAATAAAGTGGGAAAATTGTACTAATTAAATCCATCACACGATTCAAATATGAAACCATACATGGCAATCAATATCCAGAGAGCGCCATGCATCCCAGAAATCGTGACCTCGGAGAAATGGATCAAATCACGAACGAAACACCGATTTCTGCAATAAATCTTCAGAGAACTAACAATGCAATAAATTGAAACAACTCATTTACATAGCAATTGAAAGATTAAGACATACCGAATTGGAAACGGCCCAGAACTGTGATTGTTAGTTATTTTGTAGGATTTTTCTTTTCAGGGCTTGCCATCAGCATATGTTCTGTCTTCATGGGTTGGATGCGACCCAGAACGACGTCTCCTTTGCCAGTTCCGTCTCCTTTATCTGCGTCAATGGTGAGGGCCTAACATTAATGGACATATTACTTGATAAGACACAGAAAGGAAGGCACTGTAAGTGAGTAGTTAGATGAATTTTGCAAGTCAAAACTGTGAACACAAATTCAATCTCCAATTATCACCCCTATCATACACAAACTAACCTGAATGCATGACGTAGCTGCCAACCTAAACTCTCTTTCTATCCACTTCAACTCATCATCGCCATCTCCATATCCATGCACGCTTCTTACAATTCTACATCCAGAGAAAGAGAACATAGAACAGGTAAATACTTTAAGATGTGAACAACTTAATAATTGTGTTAGTAACTAATAATTTATACGGTAGTGAGAAAAAGTAGACCTTGATTGTACAATATCGAAACAAAATATGTATTGTTTGCATAAGTTGTTGGTCCTCACCATGTCACCAGGATATCTACATTTTTCATGATCAATCACAGATGAATCTTCATCAAAACCTTCATTTTCTACTTCTGGTCGATCCTGCATAAATTGACTATCATAAGCAAACAATTCTGCAGGTTTCCTCTTTGGAGATTGAAAACACATATTTTGAATCGATTATTTATCAAATTAGCGAATTAAATTGAATGTAGGTATAAAAAGAATTGCAGAAGCAAAATCAAAACATCAAACTGTGAATTATTAGTACGTACCTCACTACATACCTAATAATGACAGTAATCAAGGAATATCAATTAAAGCCAATAACAAATCACCTTGTCTAAAAACTGGCCTAAACCACATCACATGATGCTGTATCTTGAATTCTAGACCTTCAACAATGAAAAGGGAAAAAGAAGAGGAGTAGGAAGAAGCTGCGGCGGCATACCTGAGTAAAAGAATCTTGGATTCCCAGAAGCTCTCCCATTCGTCGCCCCCATCTCAGTCGAATAGTCATCAAGACCATCCTTTTCTACTTCTAGTTGATCCTGCATAAAATTGACTATCACAAGCAAACGATTCTGCAGTTTTCCTCGTTCGAGATTGAAAACGCATATTTTGTAATCATAAACTGTTGCTGAAAAGAAATTTACTAAAGCTAAGCATGAAATAATAAGTTAATGAAATAACATCCTTACAATACTCTAAAAAATTAAAAAGATTGCATTCACAGATTGAGAATTTCCATCTACTATCTGATTGAGAATTAACAGATTGCAAAATTTTGTACTGTTGTAGAGGATTGAAATGATTTGTTTTTTTGGTGGTTTAACCATTTCGATTTGATCCACAGAACATGTTATTTTTCTGAGAACGGGAGAGGAAGGGGAGGAAGTTGAGGAAGAAGTGGGGTTCAGAAGAAATGGGGAGCAAACGTGGGGGGGAAAGACAAATATACCCTCTCAAAAACATGTGGACGGAAGTTTTAAAAAAATTTGTAAACAATGGGCAATTTTGACACTTCCAAAAAGGATTCACCCACTAAAGTATTTGCTTTATATATAAGATATATATAGACACATTTGATAAAAGACGCAAATGTACATATGCAATCTATATAATAAAATATGTATAACTTACATAGACTCAACAGAGCTTGCTCAAACCTATATACTTTTCTGTATACAAACCAAATGTTATATAAACTAAAATATATTACTAATATAATTTAGATATGAATGTAAACTGCATATATCGCAACAGGCATAACAAGACAAAGGAATAGGCATAAAAGCCATAACATAATGATAAAAAAATATAACTTACGCATAACTTACATATATATAAAAAAATTAACACATAAAAAGAATACAATTTATACATATATTACTCAAGGTCTGTACATATATATACAACAAATTCTTAATTTATATATATAAACCTGTATACACATAACTTTATAAATCTCTACCTAAAACCCAACATTTCAAATAACTTTATATATAAATATATATGCAACTTATAATATACGAACATAAATCTATATGCAGTTCGACACTATCCTTAAGCATAATATATATAGAAATACATATAATTTTTAAATACGAAGAAAATAATAAATAAATAAATACTATGTACCTTAAAAGAATGATGTGGGGCTAGGCAGGGAAAGAAGGGAAATCAACAAAATGGGGGAGGGAATGAGAGGGTAGGCCGGCGACCAGGCTGGGTGAACGGTTGATGCGGGAGGTAGGCGAACAGGGTTTGTGAACGGGCGAGGCCTGAGTGCTAGCATGGGTCGAGAGGAAAGAGACCTGGGCGATGGATGCTGTCGAGGCCATGAGAGCAAGGGAGGGGCAAGGAAATGGCTGGCTCGAGAATGGGTTTAAAAGAAATGAAGAGATTTGCAAATGAAGATGAAGTACCATCTCTTTTCAGGCAATACAAAATAAAATATAGTACCTTGCATTTTAATTAACTCAATAAAGTTAGAACGGCAAGAATTTTAGAAGGCAACCAGGATATACAAAGAGGCAATTGACTATTGACTAAGTGGATAACGAATCAACAAGGAATTCAACAAGTTCAAAAAAAATGCGGAACCGATACAAAATTTTTTCAGTAGATTTCGTTGTCATCCAGACTCCGAAACACACAAATGATATATACTAAGGAGATCAGCATGGCGAGATGATCAAAACGGTATGAAGATATCAGTGGTATGATCATCCGATCAAGTGTCGATAATGAAAAAAGCTGCTATTCTGCCGTAAATAAGGTAAACGGAGCAAAAGAAGTTCAAATTTGATGAAACGAAAGATGACTCTCACTCGGAAGATGATTTACAAATTTTATATAGAAAATATTCATCAGGTTTGGAAAACATTTTATTACCGTTGATTTTAACTAATATAAATTGAAATAAAATCATACAATGAAATAAACTTCCATATTATTAGATGAAAATTTACCATTTTCTATATTTAATTAGGTGTATTCCAAATATCTAATTTATATTTCAAAATTAAGATTTCACAGAATTCAGTTAAGTATATAAATAAAATAAATAAAATTATTAAAATTCTATAGGTTGTTATAGCTTGTTTGATAAAGCTAAGGTTTCATGCTTAAAATTGTGATAAGAGTTCAAAAGACTGGACAAAAAAATAGTGCTAAGTTACCATTATTTGTCGCATGGCATGTTGGGAGCAATAAATGGGATCTTTGTTCGACACTTGTGCAACCCAGAGAGCAAGTGGTATTGTGCAAGCATAGTTCATTCTTTCTTATCAAATCATCTAGTATGACTTTTCTAACGACCAGACTTTTTGGATTGTTTAAATCGACGATAAACCATACACGTCAGACTAAAACCATTCAAAAGGGTAGATTTTTATGGGGTAAATAAGAAAAAGCAGAGAAAGAGAGAAAAAACAAATACAGAATCTCGCAGCGGATTGAGAAAATATAACAATCAAATAACAGTTCATGAAGCTGTTATATAAATACATTTGATTATTCTTTTACAGCACAAAATCAGAGTAACATAAAACAGGAATAAATAAATAAATGCAGCGAAACAACATGATGTAGTGGAATACATATAATAAGTAATAATAGTACAAATTCTTCATGTTCGTCCTTTAGAAAGCAGTCTTTGATAAACTGAAAAGCTCAGACTGACCCGAGTGAATTTGAAAAGACAAAACACTCAAGTAAGAACTAAATGATCTTATGTAAGTTAAGTCAACAGTAAATAAATATGGGTGTAACGGCATCAGAGATGTTTACGGGGTTTAACATCTCCTATCCAGTGTCTAACGTGATTGCGATAACTTAAGAGATGTTCGGGATTTCCATCTCCTAAGGATCCGTTAAACTATCTACTATGTAGTACAATACGCTATTATAAAATGTTTACAGTAAAGTAAAGTATTAAAATAGCGTCAAGGCATTATGCATAACCCCTTAACACATTTTATATATTCCCATAGTTTATACATGCCCGTACGCTCCTCCGTGAGGTTTACTTAGAGGACACTCCATAGATATAGTACAAAACAAACTCGTAGAAGGCGCGATAAGGCATGCGAAAAGGCTCTCGAGGCAATGCCTATGGTAGATATACCAATTGCGGATTCTGACTGGTGGTACCACATAACAGCTACTACCTCCCACCTCGGAACACATTCCAAATAAAAATCAAAGGGTGGCCACCAATTCAATCACAAATAATAGAATGATATCGAAGAAATGTGTCCGATAGGAGGAATGGCGTCACTTGGCCCGTCATAGCTCCTGTTTTAGCCTCATCAAGCTGACACACGGGAGTCAAGGCCACGTAAATACTTCATGAAGAATCGTTCACCAAACCATCCTACTTCATTTCTGGAATCTCCACCACGTACACAGTTGTTAAAGGTGGTTTTCGGTATTGGCAGAGAATATGAGAATATCTGATCCTGCTCTCTTTAACAATCAAACGCTTATTACACACCGGATGGTTCTTTTATATTTCAAAAGCCAATTCACACTTATTATCAAAATATCATATTCGATTTCAAACCATATCACTTTCGAAATCATATTGTTTGCGCCTAAATTGGTCACAAACACCCAATTGTTAATGAAAGCACCTGTTTACAATCATAGATAATAAGTATGTATAGAATTAAAAATGAATAACACTCAGAAAATTAAGAAGAAAGAACTAAAAAACACAGAGTTTATAGTGGTTCGGCAATCCGGCCTACGTCCACTTTGAATTTGACGATTTTATTGATGTATCCTTGCTGATTACAACGAGTTACAACTGATTACAATAGCAAAATTCGGGTACAATGATGACTACGACAGAGTTTCGACGTAGAAGAATCCAAAATTATCTTTTCTGTCGGCTCTAGGATGCTAATAGGCGTAGGCCTGCAAATATCTCGCTCAGATCTCGAAAGACCCCTTTTGGCACGTATGTGGGCCTGCGCAATCGATCCCAGGTGATTTCAACTCGATCCGTGATCGATACGAACGAATTTCGTATCTATCAAGACTCGATCCAATCGAGTTGAAATTTGGCATGAACATTCTTTAGGTCGTGTGTAAGCTTCTGAGAAAATTTGGTGGCATTTGGACTTGTGGATTGTGAGATATGATCGATGAAATTTAAGGTTTTCGGTACGCTGTGCCATTCGTGTCGATCCCTTTCGCATTATTCTATTCGTATCGATCAGGTCATGTGTTCGTGAGTTGACGTGGCACTTGTTTTTTGGACCGATCCACTCTAGATGCTGAATCGGCCGAGTCCTTCCCATTATTCATGCCTTGTTCATATCGACCCGATGCGCTCTATACTTCGTATCAATCCATGGACGCTCGCTTCATATCAATGGTCTCTAGGTTTTTTGTATGGATCAAAAAGGTTACTCTATTATAATGTGTTCTTCGTATCGATCAATGGCTAATCGATACGAAGTATGTGGATAGATCGATCGATATGAAGTGTATGAAAGGATCAATACAAAGTGACAACCACCCATCGATGCAAAATAGTTGGCGACAAAGGATATGAACAACGACTAACTGATGGATGCAAATAATCGAAATTGGATAGATATTGTAAAGACCCGTAAGTCCGTACTCCTTGAATAGACACTAATCTCCTTTGTTTAATTCAAGATGAACGAAAATACGAACCCTTAGGGGTTTTAAGAAAAATTTAAGAAAAGAAAAAGTAGAAAAGAAGGTAGAAGATGGAGAGGAAAAGAAAACAGAAAATTAGAATAATAGAAGAAAAAGAGAAATAGAACAGAAAGAAAATAGAGAAAATAGAACGGGACAGAAAACAACAGAACAACATCAGAATCTCACAATTCGCAGCGGAACAACATATAATAATAAATGAATAATCTTTAAACAAAGAACTATATCAGTTATTACATTTCATACATTTCATTACATCATATCATCAGAGTGTACAACAACAACAAACAGTGCAACGGAAAAAGAAATACTATATAAGTAATATGCCATGCCATCCATCTTGCCTCCAGCAACTCCAGAATATCCAGGATATCCTGATAAACCTTAACTCTTGACTGCCCGTGTGGAAATTGGTGGGCACCCAGAGTTTAGGAAGGAAAACAATAAACTCCAAGTCAGTCATGTGACTGGTGTGAGAACTCAAAACAGTTTATTTATCTTTAAAATCAAAATAGAGGAATATTTTTAAATTCAATTCGCAATGCTTTTAAAAATGAGACTACCATAAGGCCTCCCGCACACACACACAATGCAAACGCAGAATCGGAGGAGATTTCTCCTTATGATAGTCAAAGATGCTTGATACGCATTTAAAATAACATTTGGTATTATTACTAGTGCATAGTGTAGGAAAAATTCATTTCGAAAGTAGAATATAAATCTTAGCCAACATACGACCATTATCGTATGCCTACTATAGCTAACTATGTTCAATAGCAGGTTACCGCCACATTACATAGCATGTTATACAACTAAAACCGTACAAGTCACGTATTGTTTCTTTGGATTTCCAACAAATGGTCAGGCCAAGGAACTTCCCATTGCCACATGAGAATGCCTCTGGAAAGACATCCCCGAGAACCAAACCGGAACTCTGCCAACACAAGGCCGGGTTACCCCTAACTGGGTAACTACTGACACGAGCACGCCATTGCCCGATCGTAAACGACCTTTCTCACGGGATCCCGAAAACCAACAACCACAAAGTAATAAATTCGTAGTAACCACATAGGTTAAATATCTGGGCTCCATACCATGATACCACCTCTATCCAGAAGGAAATGTACATACCCTAAAGGGTGCTACCCCTCATAACCTTGCCGCATCTTTCCTGTTTTGACCATTTCCGGGGTGTGAGGTTCGACGAAGTCACGTCCACAAAAACATACTTTATACAAAAGCCATGCTTTGGGTCAACAAATGATCAACACAATGATCACTAAGATAGACGATCAAATAAACGATCCTATCACAATAATCAACACAATGATCATTTCAGCAACACTCAGCATGTCACATTACCAAATTGGGAATATATCGCTGATAACTTCAACTATATAACCTCTGAGCTCGTACGTCTCAGAGAAGGGTGTTAAGCTAAAAGAATAAATTCTCCGCCACCAACAGAAATATATTTGAAAGAAATCGGCTTTATATCTCAACTTGTAATGTCAGACATACAATCCATACAAGTCTGTTCCGGGATCGAACAAAACCGAAGGCACTTACAAAGAAGTCCTTGCAATCCGGATATTCATAATCCTGATCGGATTTCCCATCACTTAGGGAGTCTCTATACCGTTGCAACTCAGTGCAGAGACAATCGACAGGTCATCCTATCGCTCTCGCAAATACCGGGTCTTCAACACCGATCTTCAATGCAATTATAACGACGTATCACATATTCGGAATGGGTTATACGACCCCATGGTCCTTTCCCGGTTAACCCGAATAGTGAGCGCTTATTTAAAAATAAGTGTAGCATTCACATTCAAACAAATCACATCAAATACCCATTCAAAGGGAAATATTGATAGTCGATTTTTGAACTATCAATGGATATGCACACATCACCAGATTCCAAATAATTTTCCAAATAATTTATTTTCCAAAATATCTTTACAAGATATATTATTTCACATTTCAAAAATAAATCAATATTTATTTTTAAACAGATTCCACTTTCTTTATAAATTCCTTAGTGAATTTATAATCCAAAATATCTATGAATATTCGATTTCAATTATTCATTTCAATTTATCTTTTCAATTTATCTTCAAAAGGATAAATTCTCAAAATATTCACTTTATATTGGAAAACATTTCCATACTTATTTATTCATAAGTAATTCACAAATTTTATTTATTTTCAACACTTGGAAAATATTCAATATACTTAAATCAAATTAAGTATATATTTCATTCTTTAAGGAAATCATTCTCTTAAACATATTTATTTGGGCCAAAACGAATGTTGCGTAAAACATCGTTACGACAACCCAAAATCACTAGTATAGGGATTCTAAATTAAAATAGATATATAAATCCCAATACTATTCAAAACATTTCCTTTCGGAAATCATTTACTATAACAACAGTGTTATAGTCCACCATTTCCTTTTATTTCTCGAAAACGTCTATTTCAACAATAAATGTTGAAATCTATGATTTCGAATCTCAATACCTTTTAAAAACATCGTTAGATAGTTTTAATTCTATTTAAAACATCATATCTAAAACAATTTCTTTAACATATTATTCACTATTCAAAAATGTGAATAAACTTCGTTAACAATTTCATCACTTCTATTCAATTTATTTTAAAGGATTATTCACTATTCAAAAATGTGAATATAACTCCTTTAATAGGTTTCAACAATTTTCTTATTAAAATAAGTCATTTGCGAATTTATAAAACAACGTTTATAAATTCCATTTCTATTTATTTATAAAAACTTCCTTTTTATAAATCTCTTTATTAACTTATTCGATTTATAATTTTAATTATAAACCAAAAGTCCAAATTATAAGTCAAACACTTATAATTTATTTATTTGCAAAAATCGTTCCTTTGAACTTTACAAATTTTATAAACCTATTGTTTATAAAATTTCCATTTATAACTTCACCGTTATATAATTCTATAAATTTCATTCATTAATGAATTTCATTTTCACTTCATTCAAACACTTATAAAAACTCGTTTTATAATGTCCATATTTCAATTTATAAATATCCATTTATAAATCTCTTAATATAATTCAATTTATATTATTCTTTTAAAACGTCTTTAATCTCCTTTATTATTTCATCATTTTGATTTATAAAATAATCAAATTTTTATAAATCCTATATTTAAACTTTTCACAATAATTCTAAAATATCTCGATTAAACTATTTTATAAAGTCACTAATTCCTTATTTTCAAAAATCAGCTTTTAACTATATTTCTTAAAAATCATAATTTTTATAACTTTTTTTAAAAATTATAACGTTTATTTATATAAAATGGATCAATTCCAAAATATAGTATATTCTCAAAAATCACTTTAAAAATCATTTTAAAATCCTAAAATTTGGGTCCAATGATGCTACACACCAAATAGTCAATCACGACTACAACGATATCATATATCAATATGAAAATCCATCAAATATGAAAATATCTGAAATCAAATAAAAACTGTTGAGGAATCCAGTTGGATCCCTCCAACCTGTTTTCCTGCATCCAAAAATATTAGCACAATACCAATTTCGCTCCAGTACGAAATTATCGCGGTATATGTTCTTATTAAATATTATCCGCTTAATAACGGCGTAATAGGGTCTCATCCGCTAAAAAATACGGGAAATCAACAACTGCAATATATACATATGCCAATATATATATATTGATATTATTTATAATACCAATTTCACTGTTTATGAAATATTCGCGGTATATGTTTTTATAAATAACATCCGCTTACTAACGGCGTATAATGTCTATTTTAACAATCAATAGATATCAATCATCATTCAAACATGCATTCAAATATTTTAAATCTAACTATTTAAAATAAAATGAAACTATTTCGATTGAGTGAGAAATTCTCACCTTGATTTTATTTCCGTTTTAGCGATTTATTTCGAATAAAATTAAACGACCCAAAATTCTCACTAACTCCAAACGACTCCAAACCAACTCCATTGCGTAGTGCTCGTCCATACGATTCCAACGCAACTGAGTTTGCATTTTTTCGACCTCGTATGAAAAAGTTATGATATTATGAAGTTTGCTCGATTTATATATATCCAATTTCAACATTAACTTTAAAAATTAACAAACCCACTCATCACAGCCCTTAGATCCATCTCCAAGCAAATCACAGCCCTCCATCCCTTTTCTTCCCCCACGTTCACATCTACAGGTAGATGGCCGCAACTTGAACCCATCAAGTAGAAATTAGGGTTCTAATTTACGCCTCGATCACTCGCCTATACTCGATCACATCACCACCATGTCGAAGCCCTACCTCTCCACCATGTTCGGCCTGAAGGACAGCAAGCTCGGCCCCCTCCTCCTCCTAGGAATGCGTGCGCGACCTGTAGGGAACGGCCCCCCATAGCTCCCTCTCCGTTGCACCATTTCCGATCATCACCGTATGGAATCGAAGCTCTCGTCGTGCTCTACGACTTCCGTGTTGAACACTTCGCGTAATTCTTTATGGATTGAGAGAGATTGATGAAGAAGTGAGAGTGATTTCTGGCCGTGCATAGATGTGGAGGCGGCTAGGTTATAAAATTAGGGTTTTGTTTATTTTTTTTATCAAATTATGAAGAGAGTGGTGCTATTTATAGAGTTTCGTTCGACACTATTCATCCGGAAATTCCGAACTCCGATTTAGGCGCCGTAACCAGCGTTTCTAGGGTTTACCCCGCGTTCCGGACACAATGGAACAGGTTTCGGAAACTAATTCGGACATCTGTGCGAGTTATGGCTGTAAACGCTCAATTTGAATTAAACCGATTTAAGTCGATTTCTAGGCGTTTTAATTTGTACCGGACAAACCGTAAATCCAATTGATTTGAAATTTGAAACCTTACAATAATATCACATTACGGATCCGATGAAACTGGTTTCGTCGAAATCCGAGACTTTTTGAAAAATGGCTATTTTCACTCGTCAAATTAAAATTAAAAATAAATCGATGCGTTTCGAGCTGCTACGATCAAACGATAACTCCGATTGACACGAAATTTGAAATCCGGTAATAACTAACTATTACGGATCCAATGGAACTGGTTTCGTTCAATTCTGAGACTGTTCAAAAATTGACTATTTTTACTAGTCGATTTAAATATTAAAATATTCAATTTTCACAAATTAATTTTTAATTCGATTTTAAAAGTTCTAAAATATTGTTCTAACTCCCATATGATAAAATAAAATTTTACAAATCATTTTCAATCATATTTAACCCGATTTTCAATTATTTCCATAATTTAACGTATTAAATTATCGATTTAATTATTCAATTAAATCCAATAATTCAAATAAAAATTTATTCGACTTATAAATTCACTTATTAATATTTAAAATTAATTAAATATTCAAATTTTAATTACTAAAAATTCTGGGTCGTTACAATCTTCCCCACTTAAAAGAATTTCGTCCTCAAAATTACAAGTAAGAAAAGTTACTGAATCTATTAACTTTCCAAAAATTCATAGTTAAACTTCTTACAATACTTACTAAGTTTTCAAGTCATACTTAGTTATCTTTTCAAAAACAACTACTATTGTTTAACTTTCAATTTCAAATCAAAGTTAAAGTTTTCAAAATTTTCCAATTTTCTCAAAAAATTTCTAACGCCTTAAATTTCCGGAAAAATTCGCCATAGTCTCCTTTGCGCGGCTCGATCCGAACAAAAAAAAATGACAGTATATATATCACAAATATACATCTCATCAAGTAATGAGGCATCCCGCAGGGAAAAAAGTGTAAAAGTACTGTATTTAATCCGAGATATGTACCTTATATTTTATTAGCGAGCATATACGGCTAATATAGTGCGAAAGCGAGCTCCAAATGCGAAGCAAACGCAATCCGCACCTACTAATCACTCAACAAACAACATGAGAATCATGCATATAGACAATAATCTCAATATACAACATATAGCAACATAATAACTACATATGTCAACATAGCAAATGAAGTAAAAGCAACAAATGCAATATCAACCAACTAACATTCATAACCAATAGATATTCATTCATATTTTCATTAATATTCATGAATTGGTTTTCAATTTAATCACATTTGATTCATTAACAGTGGATGTTCTTACTAACATTCATTCTTATTCAATTTTAATTAGTTCATATTCACTAATTCATATTCAAGTTGGTTCACTTCCAAATCAAATTCAATTCTATTCAAATTTATTTACTTCTAATTTGAATTCAATTACATAGCTTTAAATTTCACTAATTCACTTTCACTAATACTTAATGAATTATATACAATCAACTAACAGTCATATATCAACCAATGTATATTAATTACAACCAAATTCCTTTGCTTATCAATTGGTTTAATTAAATTGATTTTTATTCAACTTCCAATAACATTAGATTTTAATGAATTTCACTTACATTCATTATTCCATATCAATTATTTACATTTAATTGATTAACATTCAATCCATTCATTCAATTCCATTTCAAAGTTGAATTTCATTTATATACTCAAGTTCATATTCATCACTTAACTTTATTACTTTACTTCGATACCAATATCAACTTCATTCAACAACTCTTAAGTTATATTCCATTTAACAAACATCACTTGTTTTTACTTAACTTAAATTCCCATTTATAAATAAATTCATATAGTTTCACTTCTTATATATATAAGTTTATTTCACAATTGTAATCACTTTCATTATAATTCAATTCTTATAATTCATTTGTTTATACAATTATTCCTTTATTTAGGTTATTCAAACAACTAAACAATCATCTTATATACATTTTAATAATTTTGAAAAATTATTTCTTTATATATAAAATATACTCAAGGTAAAATTATTTCATTTCCCCAATTTAAAACAATATTATGCCGAATTGTTCTATTCAAGTGTTTAGAAACCCCTTCAGCATAGTCTTGCGGACCACGCTGACGAAAATTCATATACCACTCAATAAACCAATCATCACAATATAAAACAATTTTTATATTCACTAACAAATACGCTCTCATAGCTATTATTACACTCAAACTCATTCTAGAGTACTACTGACTCTATCTCTAATGAATAATACCAAACAGAACCATGGTTGTCGCTTAACCATAAGCTCTGATACCAACTGTAAAGACCCGTAAGTCCGTACTCCTTGAATAGACACTAATCTCCTTTGTTTAATTCAAGATGAACGAAAATACGAACCCTTAGGGGTTTTAAGAAAAATTTAAGAAAAGAAAAAGTAGAAAAGAAGGTAGAAGATGGAGAGGAAAAGAAAACAGAAAATTAGAATAATAGAAGAAAAAGAGAAATAGAACAGAAAGAAAATAGAGAAAATAGAACGGGACAGAAAACAACAGAACAACATCAGAATCTCACAATTCGCAGCGGAACAACATATAATAATAAATGAATAATCTTTAAACAAAGAACTATATCAGTTATTACATTTCATACATTTCATTACATCATATCATCAGAGTGTACAACAACAACAAACAGTGCAACGGAAAAAGAAATACTATATAAGTAATATGCCATGCCATCCATCTTGCCTCCAGCAACTCCAGAATATCCAGGATATCCTGATAAACCTTAACTCTTGACTGCCCGTGTGGAAATTGGTGGGCACCCAGAGTTTAGGAAGGAAAACAATAAACTCCAAGTCAGTCATGTGACTGGTGTAAGAACTCAAAACAGTTTATTTATCTTTAAAATCAAAATAGAGGAATATTTTTAAATTCAATTCGCAATGCTTTTAAAAATGAGACTACCATAAGGCCTCCCGCACACACACACAATGCAAACGCAGAATCGGAGGAGATTTCTCCTTATGATAGTCAAAGATGCTTGATACGCATTTAAAATAACATTTGGTATTATTACTAGTGCATAGTGTAGGAAAAATTCATTTCGAAAGTAGAATATAAATCTTAGCCAACATACGACCATTATCGTATGCCTACTATAGCTAACTATGTTCAATAGCAGGTTACCGCCACATTCCGTAGCAGGTTATACAACTAAAACCGTACAAGTCACGTATTGTTTCTTTGGATTTCCAACAAATGGTCAGGCCAAGGAACTTCCCATTGCCACATGAGAATGCCTCTGGAAAGACATCCCCGAGAACCAAACCGGAACTCTACCAACACAAGGCCGGGTTACCCCTAACTGGGTAACTACTGACACGAGCACGCCATTCCCCGATCGTAAACGACCTTTCTCACGGGATCCCGAAAACCAACAACCACAAAGTAATAAATTCGTAGTAACCACATAGGTTAAATATCTGGGCTCCATACCATGATACCACCTCTATCCAGAAGGAAATGTACATACCCTAAAGGGTGCTACCCCTCATAACCTTGCCGCATCTTTCCTGTTTTGACCATTTCCGGGGTGTGAGGTTCGACGAAGTCACGTCCACAAAAACATACTTTATACAAAAGCCATGCTTTGGGTCAACAAATGATCAACACAATGATCACTAAGATAGACGATCAAATAAACGATCCTATCACAATAATCAACACAATGATCATTTCAGCAACACTCAGCATGTCACATTACCAAATTGGGAATATATCGCTGATAACTTCAACTATATAACCTCTGAGCTCGTACGTCTCAGAGAAGGGTGTTAAGCTAAAAGAATAAATTCTCCGCCACCAACAGAAATATATTTGAAAGAAATCGGCTTTATATCTCAACTTGTAATGTCAGACATACAATCCATACAAGTCTGTTCCGGGATCGAACAAAACCGAAGGCACTTACAAAGAAGTCCTTGCAATCCGGATATTCACAATCCTGATCGGATTTCCCATCACTTAGGGAGTCTCTATACCGTTGCAACTCAGTGCAGAGACAATCGACAGGTCATCCTATCGCTCTCGCAAATACCGGGTCTTCAACACCGATCTTCAATGCAATTATAACGACATATCACATATTCGGAATGGGTTATACGACCCCATGGTCCTTTCCCGGTTAACCCGAATAGTGAGCGCTTATTTAAAAATAAGTGTAGCATTCACATTCAAACAAATCACATCAAATACCCATTCAAAGGGAAATATTGATAGTCGATTTTTGAACTATCAATGGATATGCACACATCACCAGATTCCAAATAATTTTCCAAATAATTTATTTTCCAAAATATCTTTACAAGATATATTATTTCACATTTCAAAAATAAATCAATATTTATTTTTAAACAGATTCCACTTTCTTTATAAATTCCTTAGTGAATTTATAATCCAAAATATCTATGAATATTCGATTTCAATTATTCATTTCAATTTATCTTTTCAATTTATCTTCAAAAAGATAAATTCTCAAAATATTCACTTTATATTGGAAAACATTTCCATACTTATTTATTCATAAGTAATTCACAAATTTTATTTATTTTCAACACTTGGAAAATATTCAATATACTTAAATCAAATTAAGTATATATTTCATTCTTTAAGGAAATCATTCTCTTAAACATATTTATTTGGGCCAAAACGAATGTTGCGTAAAACATCGTTACGACAACCCAAAATCACTAGTATAGGGATTCTAAATTAAAATAGATATATAAATCCCAATACTATTCAAAACATTTCCTTTCGGAAATCATTTACTATAACAACAGTGTTATAGTCCACCATTTCCTTTTATTTCTCGAAAACGTCTATTTCAACAATAAATGTTGAAATCTATGATTTCGAATCTCAATACCTTTTAAAAACATCGTTAGATAGTTTTAATTCTATTTAAAACATCATATCTAAAACAATTTCTTTAACATATTATTCACTATTCAAAAATGTGAATAAACTTCGTTAACAATTTCATCACTTCTATTCAATTTATTTTAAAGGATTATTCACTATTCAAAAATGTGAATATAACTCCTTTAATAGGTTTCAACAATTTTCTTATTAAAATAAGTCATTTGCGAATTTATAAAACAACGTTTATAAATTCCATTTCTATTTATTTATAAAAACTTCCTTTTTATAAATCTCTTTATTAACTTATTCGATTTATAATTTTAATTATAAACCAAAAGTCCAAATTATAAGTCAAACACTTATAATTTATTTATTTGCAAAAATCGTTCCTTTGAACTTTACAAATTTTATAAACCTATTGTTTATAAAATTTCCATTTATAACTTCACCGTTATATAATTCTATAAATTTCATTCATTAATGAATTTAATTTTCACTTCATTCAAACACTTATAAAAACTCGTTTTATAATGTCCATATTTCAATTTATAAATATCCATTTATAAATCTCTTAATATAATTCAATTTATATTATTCTTTTAAAACGTCTTTAATCTCCTTTATTATTTCATCATTTTGATTTATAAAATAATCAAATTTTTATAAATGCTATATTTAAACTTTTCACAATAATTCTAAAATATCTCGATTAAACTATTTTATAAAGTCACTAATTCCTTATTTTCAAAAATCAGCTTTTAAATATATTTCTTAAAAATCATAATTTTTATAACTTTATTTAAAAATTATAACGTTTATTTATATAAAATGGATCAATTCCAAAATATAGTATATTCTCAAAAATCACTTTAAAAATCATTTTAAAATCCCAAAATTTGGGTCCAATGATGCTACACACCAAATAGTCAATCACGACTACAACGATATCATATATCAATATGAAAATCCATCAAATATGAAAATATCTGAAATCAAATAAAAACTGTTGAGGAATCCAGTTGGATCCCTCCAACCTGTTTTCCTGCATCCAAAAATATTAGCACAATACCAATTTCGCTCCAGTACGAAATTATCGCGGTATATGTTCTTATTAAATATTATCCGCTTAATAACGGCGTAATAGGGTCTCATCCGCTAAAAAATACGGAAAATCAACAACTGCAATATATACATATGCCAATATATATATATATTGATATTATTTATAATACCAATTTCACTGTTTATGAAATATTCGCGGTATATGTTTTTATAAATAACATCCGCTTACTAACGGCGTATAATGTCTATTTTAACAATCAATAGATATCAATCATCATTCAAACATGCATTCAAATATTTTAAATCTAACTATTTAAAATAAAATCGAAACTATTTCGATTGAGTGAGAAATTCTCACCTTTTTTTTATTTCCGTTTTAGCGATTTATTTCGAATAAAATTAAACGAACGTTTAATTTTACCCAAAATTCTCACTAACTCCAAACGACTCCAAACCAACTCCATCGCGTAGTGCTCGTCCATACGATTCCAACGCAACTGAGTTTGCATTTTTTTCGATCTCGTATGAAAAAGTTATGATATTATGAAGTTTGCTCGATTTATATATATCCAATTTCAACATTAACTTTAAAAATTAACAAACCCACTCATCACAGCCCTTAGATCCATCTCCAAGCAAATCACAGCCCTCCATCCCTTTTCTTCCCCCACGTTCACATCTACAGGTAGATGGCCGCAACTTGAACCCATCAAGTAGAAATTAGGGTTCTAATTTACGCCTCGATCACTCGCCTATACTCGATCACATCACCACCATGTCGAAGCCCTACCTCTCCACCATGTTCGGCCTAAAGGACAGCAAGCTCGGCCCCCTCCTCCTCCTAGGAATGCGTGCGCGACCTGTAGGGAACGGCCCCCCATAGCTCCCTCTCCGTTGCACCATTTCCGATCATCACCGTATGGAATCGAAGCTCTCGTCGTGCTCTACGACTTCCGTGTTGAACACTTCGCGTAATTCTTTACGGATTGAGAGAGATTGATGAAGAAGTGAGAGTGATTTCTGGCCGTGCATAGATGTGGAGGCGGCTAGGTTATAAAATTAGGGTTTTGTTTATTTTTTTTATCAAATTATGAAGAGAGTGGTGCTATTTATAGAGTTTCGTTCGACACTATTCATCCGGAAATTCCGAACTCCGATTTAGGCGCCGTAACCAGCGTTTCTAGGGTTTACCCCGCGTTCCGGACACAATGGAACAGGTTTCAGAAGCTAATTCGGACATCTGTGCGAGTTATGGCTGTAAACGCTCAATTTGAATTAAACCGATTTAAGTCGATTTCTAGGCGTTTTAATTTGTACCGGACAAACCGTAAATCCAATTGATTTGAAATTTGAAACCTTACAATAATATCACATTACGGATCCGATGAAACTGGTTTCGTCGAAATCCGAGACTTTTTGAAAAATGGCTATTTTCACTGGTCAAATTAAAATTAAAAATAAATCGATGCGTTTCGAGCTGCTACGATCAAACGATAACTCCGATTGACACGAAATTTGAAATCCGGTAATAACTAACTATTATGGATCCAATGGAACTGGTTTCGTTCAATTCTGAGACTGTTCAAAAATTGACTATTTTTACTAGTCGATTTAAATATTAAAATATTCAATTTTCACAAATTAATTTTTAATTCGATTTTAAAAGTTCTAAAATATTGTTCTAACTCCCATATGATAAAATAAAATTTTACAAATCATTTTCAATCATATTTAATCTGATTTTCAATTATTTCCATAATTTAACGTATTAAATTATCGATTTAATTATTCAATTAAATCCAATAATTCAAATAAAAATTTATTCGACTTATAAATTCACTTATTAATATTTAAAATTAATTAAATATTCAAATTTTAATTACTAAAAATTCTGGGTCGTTACAGATATAAAGTTAATGGATACGAAGTGAGGTTATCCGGACCGACACGATCATGATGGAAATGATGAAGGCCGCCAATGATCGATGCGAACCTAATGGATATGAAATGAGGTTGATTCGATTTGCATTGATCATATCTTGAGCATACAAACTTCAATTGACCTAAAATTTGAAATATAGCCTCTCCTAACCCCGATGGTCATTCCCAATCGATTCCGTCTTGATTGGACCTCGGTCAAATTTTGATGATATCGATCACAGTCTTGTTTCCAGTTGATCTCCAAACCTGATATCCATTCTTTCTAGCGAATTTGTTGATATTCTACCCTTGACCAAAAGGTGGGATAACATTTTCCCCCCAAAATATGACTTATGTTAAGAAGGCGTGCTTTGAATAGCTCCTAAATCCAATGTCCAAAATCCATATTCCAATCATTGTCAAGTCATCCCATCAATGGTCTAACCTGTTATCAAACTGACCTATCCAAGAACCATAGCCATGCCCTGGTTCATGACTACTCCGAGTCAAGGGTTCTTATATTTTCCGACCTTGGCTCTCCAGGCTCGGACTTTTATATTCTTCGGCCTCGGCGCTCCGGCCAAGGACTTTTATATTCTCCGGCCAAGGACTTTTATATTCTCCGGCCAAGGACTTTTATATTCATCGACCTCAGCTCTTCGACCAAGGACTTTTATATTCATCAGCCTCGGCTCTTCGGCCAAGGACTTTTATATTCATCGGTCTCGGCTCTCCGGCCAAGGACTTTTATATTCACTGGCCTCGGCTCTTTGGCCTAGGACTTTTATGTTAACCGGCCTCGGCTTTCCAGCCAAGGACTTTTATATTCAACGGCCTCGGCTCTCTGGCTAAGGAATTTTATATTGCATTTGAGTCTATTCCATCGCTCTCCGGCGAAGGGACTCATAATTTACGATTACTGGCCCGTCTCTCCAATCGGGACGGTAATTGCGAGATCTGCATTATTCATTACATTGATCCAAATTCAATTATCCAAAATGATAGTTTTTACAGCCAAGGAAAACCAAATAAGTGTATGTATATCCAAGGGGGAAACCAACGTTTTCAGGGAAATGAAAAGAAAAACAGGATTTCGTAGGTTCAAGTAACATGGTTTATTATCGCCTCAGAGCATGCCTAAGGACCGTCCTCGATCCCATACATGCATAAGCAACTTAGCCGTGTCACTTCGAGCACTACTACTTATTCAATGCCATAAATTTATTTAGTTGATAACAAGATGATGTTACCTAGATCTAGTGTCGTCTTCATTTAAGGCGGGAGGTGGCCACTCTTGTCCCATAGCCGCAGCTCGATTCCTTATGTATTGTGGTAGATGTCCATTCCTTACATGCTCCTCAACGATATCCTTTAAATTTCTGCAGTCATTCCTGTTGTTCCCATCTAGCTCATGGAATAGGCAATGCCTTCCTAATGCCTGCCCGTAATCTAAAGGTTCCCTTCTTGCCGGTCTTCGATACTAGAGGCACCCTTGAGTATCCAAGTAAATCCTTTTAGAGTTTCAGTTAGATCTGTGTAAAAAGAAAACTTTGACTCCCTCCATGGCCTTTTTGAAGTGCTACCTTTGTCATTCATTTTCCGCTTTCCTTTGTCGTCTTTGTTTGGATTTTCTCTGGGTGGACCTCCATGCCTTACCGCATAAGCTTCAACCTCTCTCCCACCTCTCTCATCCTGTGCATCTTCTTGTCTCTGGAATCTTTCGGCCTCATGATAGAACTCCTCGAGATCCCTCGGAGGGTCTTGATCCAATGATATCTTGAATTCTGAATTGTCTGCAATCCTTGAGATTGCTGCCATTAAAACCATCGATGGATCAAGTAGGCCCACCGAAGCCACTGCTGCGTTGAACCTGGTCAAGAAGTCTTTGAGCGACTCCCCTTTCCATTATTTCATAGATGTCAAAGTCATCACATTCTTGGGTCTGACTATGTGGACCTGAAACTGTCTCATAAACCTTTCAGTCATCTTTGTCCATGTGCCGATGGAGCGACTCCCCAGTTGTCTAAACCATAATGCTGCAATATGTCAAATATAAAGGGAAGCATCATGCCATGACCTCTTCCGCCACCCCCAACACTTCCATACGCCTCATATACCTCGTCAAAGGAACAGCGAGATCTGTCTTTCCATCATACATCTCTAATGTTGGTAGCTTGAATTCTGGTGGATTCCTAGCTTGCCTTATCGTAGGAGCAAAGGGACTTCTATTAACGTCTTCCAGATCTCTATTCACTAGTCCGCCTCTCATGGCTCGTCTGACCATTTCCGCCAATCTATCACTACTGCCAAGTTGTAGCCCTTGTATGTTGCCTCCGATCTTCCCTCTGAGTTCACGAGCGAGTCCTGGGATCTGCTCTACTAGACGAGCATCCATTCCTCTACCAATGCCATGTTGAACAGCTCTGCCTGGTATTCTGCCTGAGGTTGGATCAACATCTTCCGGGTGAGTGCCCCCAAGTTCTGGTGTTTCTCCTAATGGTCCTGCTCTATTTTGAACTCTGGTTGTTCCATGCTCCCGATCTCTATCTCTAGCATCTCTTGCAGTAGCGTTAACTTGACTTCGAACTCCAGCTCGTCCAGCCTGTTGGAGTAGGTTCTACATCATTCTTCTTGTCTTTGTAGCATTCCTTCCTGTAGAGCTTCCATCATCATCTCTATCTCGTCCCAGGTGATGAAGACTGAGGTTTGATTTGCTCCAGAGGAAGCCTCCTAATTTCCTTCATGTTGACTCCTTTCAGCTCTTTGTCTTCTTGTTGATTGCCTTGCCATAGCTTTCCAGATCCAAGTCTTTAAACCTTCAGATTTGAAGTCTAAGTTGTAGAATTCCTGAGCTCTAGCTCTCTCGATGAGAGTACCATAATTTTTATGCCCAAATTGGTCACAAACACCACCCGTTTACAATCACAGACCATATATAATAAGTATGTAGAGAATTAAAAATGAAGAACACTCAGAAAATTAAGAAAAAAGCAGTAAAGAACAAAGGGTTTATTGTGGTTCGGCAATCCGGCCTACGTCCACTTTGAATTTTACGGTTTTATTGATGTATCCTTGCTGATTACAACGAGTTACAACTGATTACAATAGCAAAATTCAAGTACAACGATGATTCCGATGGAGTCTAGACGTAGAAGAATCCAAAAGTCCCTTTTCTATCGGCTCTAGGATCCTATAGGCGTAGACTGCAAATATCTCGCTCAAATCTCGGGACACCCCTTATAGCATGTGTGTGGGCCCACGCAGTCGATCCCAATTGATTTCGACTCGATCTGTGATCGATACGAGCGAATTTCGTATCGATCAAGATTCGATCCAATCGAATTAAAATTTAGCACATTCTTTAGGTTGTGCGTAAGCTCCTGTGTAAATTTGGTGGCATTTGGACTTGTGGATTGTGAGATATGATCGATGCAGGCTGTGCCGCTCGTGTCGATCCCCTTCGGATCGTTCTGTTTGTATCGAATAGGGCACATGTTCGTGAGTTGACGTGGAACTTGTTTTTAGGATTGATCCACTGTAGATGCCGAATCGACCGAGTCCTTCCCATTATTCATGCCTTGTCCTTATCGACCCGATGCGCTCTATACTTCGTATCGATCCATGGATGCTCGCTTCGTATCGATGGTCTCTAGATTTTTCGTATTGATCAACAAAGGCGACTCATATTATAATGTGTTCTTCATATTGATCAGTGGCTAATTGATACGAAGTACGTGGATAGATCGATCGATATGAAGTGCATGAAAGGATCAATACGAAGTGACAACCACCCATGGACGCGAACTAGTTGGCGATGATGGATACGAAAAATGGCTAACTGATATATGCGAATAATCAGAGTTGGATAGATATGAAGCTGATGGATACGAAGTGAGGTTATTCGGACTGACACGATCATGATCGATACGAAGAAGGCCGCCATTGATCGATGCGAACCTGACGGATACGACATGAGGTTGATTCCTTTAATTTGCATTGATCATATCTTGAGTATACGAACTCCGATTGACATGAAATTTGAAACATAGCCTCTTCTAGCCCTAATCGTCATTCCCAATCGATTCTGTCTTGATTGGAGCTCGGTCAAATTTTGACGATATCGATCACAGCCTTGTTTCCAGTCGATCTTCAAACCTGATATCCATCCTTTCTAGCCAATTTGTTGATATTCTAGCCTTGACCAAAAGGTAGGATAACACATATTCACTTTCAAAACCATATTCACTTTCAAAATTGTCTTCACTTTCAAAATCATGTTTACTCAAATATGTCAATTCATAAAAAGGTATCAATTCCAAATTTCAACTTAGGTCGTATCATCATCAAGGATTTAAATATAGATACTTCAACTTTACACAGTCTGAAATTTTAGAAAATAGTTTAGATAGTCATAAATAGTTTTAATAGTTTGGAAATAAGTTATATTAGATAAAAAATAGTTTTAAAATAGCAAAATAGTTTAAATAGATTTAAATTAGATTAGTTAGATTTTTAAAATGATTTAAATAGTTTAAATATAGATTTAATTAGATGTGAAATGATTAAAACAAATTAAACATAGGTTAAATAGATTCAAATTATACTAAGTAGGTTTTAAATAGATTAAATAAGTTTAAAATAAATAAAATAGACTTAAATCATATTAAATATATTTAAAATAGATTAAATAAATTTAATTAGTTCAAAATATGGAAAATAGATTAAACTGGATTATATAGGTTATAAAAGATTAAAATAAATTAGATAGTTTTAAATTGATTAAAATAGTTCAAATTAATTAAAATAGTTTAAAAAAATTTCAAAGTTATATCCAAACATTTTCAGTAACTCAATTTCGATAAATTCATTTATATTTGACGCTTCAACTTTGAAATTCTACTTTAAATCCTTTGAACAATTTATTAAATCAATTCCAATTTCAACATTAATACTTGGATCATCGAAAATAATTCAGTTTATACAAATCAATTTCTATTTCAAAATGCCAGTTAACTGAATTCAAATTTTAAGGAATTAAAAATCATTTAATTTAACCAATCCGATGTCCGTATATAATTTTCTACCCAAGAGTCAAGTGATACAGATATCTATCATTTCAATCCGCAATTTAAAATTTTGTGGTTATATATCATTTCAAACCGCAATTTCGAATTTCATAAAATCGCTCGAGTCTATCTTTTCAACCCATAACGATTTTTCCCTAGTCTATAGATCGTTCGGGTATGTATCATTTCAACCCATAGGGAACTTGCGGTGTTATAATAACATAAAATACAACATCCAATCATCCAACATAAAAAATCAAACATCCATCACAATCACCATCCAAATCAATTCACAACATCAATAGATAACTGATAATCAATAACAGATATTAAATTGACAATTTAAAATCAATATTAAATTAACGACGATTAAATGTAATAAAAGTCAAATTTGACTAGAATAACAAATTTAGAATACCAAACATCAATAAATTAATCCCTAATCACATCATAAATTTAAATTAACTAACATAAGAAAATCTAGTAGTTGTGAGTGTGTTAAAACACTCACCTTTGAATTTCAAACCTATTAGAAATCCAAATTGGGCCCAAATTCAACAGTCTCAGAATTCGTCCAAACCAATGTCAAAATGTTCAGAATTCAGATGCGATCCCTACGAAACAAACCACGCGCTAATCGGAGCTCATATGAATAAGGTATGAAAGTTAGAATGTTAGAATTTCAAAAAAAAATTTTGTAAAATAAACTAGACACGTCACCATTTCTCCTAGGCATGAGATTCTCGTTCAACCCTACACACTTCAGGAAAACTCGATCGCACTCGATACCTAAGCCGCCAGCACGCCACCGCTTCACCTCCAAACCCCTTAGAACGCAGCGCCAACCTTCCTACGACTTCTCAACCAACTGCGATCGAGCTACCATCATCGTTCGACATTGCAAAAGGACAACCGCTGCCAATTTCCCACAACCCTAATCAAATTAAATCGAATGATCCAACCATCGACTCGTCAAGCAAACCATATGGACGAACTCCTCTTGGCCCTCTTCATAACCTAGTACCGACAAATTGACGATCCGTTGAAGGCGATCGTAGCCTAATGAACGACCGTGACTGTTTGGGCAATTTTAGCCAAACCATGATCCAAATCAAAAAACAAATCTGGGTTGTGCTCGTCGAGAGCTTCGAAACGATATATAATTTGTTAGGGTTTGAAGGAATTTGATTTTGAAATTGAATTTAAAATTTGAACAGGGTTTTGAGAATAAATCTATTTCTGCCATTAAGGAGGAGAAATAGACAGATGAAATTGTACGTATAGTATTGAGAAATAAAAAGACTGCTAGGATTAGGACAGAACTATACATTCCAGCGATGCCTGATAAGAAATTTGAACAATGCCCGAATTGATTTGAATTAACAAATACGACCCGAAAAGCCCTTTCTGCTTCTGGAACGAAAGCAGGTCATCCCATATATCAATATAGATGATTTTGATAATTTTAAACTCAATGGAATAAGTTTCAAGTCCTGATTCTATCGTATGAAGAAGTTAGCTTAAAATCAGTTTATTCTGAATTGATTTGAATTAAATTTAGTTTTAGGTGTTTCGAGCCCGTACGATCAAACGACAAGTTCGATCGCTACGAAACTTGAAATCCTACAATAATTCACTGTTACGGATTTGATGAAACTAGTTTCTTCAAAATCCAAGTTAGTGGCAAAAATGGCTAGTTTCATGTTAATTAAATAAATTAATATTAAATTAATTAAATCACTTTTTTAAATTCAATATTTACAAACTAAAAATTTTCATCCTTTTTGATTACTTAGACATTTACAATAATTTAAAACAAGTTTACATATCAATTCAGTGTTAAATATTTCACTAATTACGGTGTTCAATTTCAACTGTAACTAAATCCAATTATTTATAATTTAATTCCTAATAAATTGATTTATTTGATTTCAATCTTTTTTTCAATCAATTATTACTCTACTAACATAGTTAACATTTGCTTATATCTTATTACACTAACACTTTACCATTGTCATCTTACTTTTCATTAATGTAATATTTAATTACATTTAATTATAATAAATCCATTTATCATAATTTAAATTCCAACAATTTGATCAAACTCGATATCAATTCTTTTTATTCAATCAATTGTCATATTATAAATAAAATTTACATTGGTTACATCTTATTGAATTACTATTCTACAATTATCAATTTAATCTACATTAACTACACTAGTCAAGTGAATTAATTGCAAATTGTTTTTCCAATTTAATTTAACAGGCTAAATCAATAGGTAACATATAATAATTGTCATCATTAACTTTTAATCGCATTACAAGTTTATTGTCCACTACAAGTGTTATAATTACTACTACAACACTAATTTTATTCAATTACAATTAGTTACGTACTAATTTATAGATAAATCAGCATTTAACTATCAATTATTCTTTAAATCCAATTATCAATTAATACACACATTATTGTAATTAATTTACAATCTATAACCAATTATAAGTTTGTAATCATTTTAATTAGTTGGAATTACATTTAAAGCAGTTATCAATTACCTTAAATTAATACTATTTCATTTTATTCCAGTTATATTCTTATTATCAATCACAAATTTTTATTTCTTTCAACATTAAATCACAAAACTTTATTAAATTTACTATTTTTAATTATCAAAATTTACGGATTGTTACACTCTCCTTCACTCAAAACTTTTCGTCCTTGAAAAGAAAAAATAAGGAAAAAGAAGGAATTAAGAAATCAATATATCTTATTCAAAATATTAAATTTATAAAAATTAATTTACATAATTAAATAATTTCAATAAAATATATCAATTAAATAATTAAATCCTTTGTATTCACGTTAAAAAAATTTGGAAAACATTTCACAAAATTTTTCTAAGTCCAAAGTTTACGGAAAATTTTGATAGAATCTCATTTGTATGGAGAGGTCCTGGAGAATAATAATATTTATAATAACAATATATATATATATATATCATATATATCATATTTTTCAAAATAATATATCCCAAACCACATAAAAACAAAATAATATCGCTATAAAACCGTAATCCGAGAACGTATCTATTTGTCGGGCAAATAACGCTTATTTGTGAAATCAAAAGCAGTAACTATTGCTTCCATAAACTTGTATTTTACTTATATAATCCAAAATAAGTTAATAATTATATAAAAAATATATTTAATTTGTTTCAATTAATAACAAACAAAACATCACATCATAACAACCATTTCATATAAACAAATCATACAATCATCGCATATAGTCAAAGTATCAATTTACATCCATAGCAACTATCAAAAGTTTGTTCGGATTTAGATCCCCTAGTCATGTAAAATTATAAACAAACAACTAAGTAAACCATACATTCAACAGCCATAGATAAAGCTTTATAGATTATTTAAACATCTCTATACAAAATAGAAGTATCCTTTCCCAACCAATCCATAAGCCAATACAAACAAAGAATTCAACACATATTTTTTTAGTTTACTCTATTTATCTTTTCACATCATTTATTGTTCATTTTCGTTCATACAGTGGTTTTCTTTAATTCACGTTCATTACTCACAAAATTTTAAGTTTTATTCATTCATGCAAGGCTTATTTCATTGATTTACATTTTTTACTTACATTAGTTATACCCATTTCAATTATTTGGACCATAAATGAATCCATTATTGAAGTATTCTATACATTTTGTTCCAGTTTACTTCACATTTACAATTTAGTTTGATTTTCTCTTTTTTTTGTTATTTACTTTTCCTTTCTCATTCATATAATGTTTGTTTTCATAAATTTAAATTCGTTATTAGTTACCAAAGTTCATTTGTCCATTATTCATACAATGCCATTTTCTTTCATTTTATTACCTTACATTCCTTGCTTAAATGAGTTATCTTTATTTCAATTATTGGATTATACATTATCAGGTATGTTTCTTTACAATTAAATTCACCATTATAGATTATTTCTTTTTCCTATTCATTCTTCTATATATAGTAATATTGAATATTAATTCCAATTCTAAATCATTTCCAATGTTCTTTGAAGTTATAATCATTCAATCTATATAGTATTCATTTTAATTATAAATGGTTTCAATATTAATTCTAGTTTATAATTATTTACTTACAGTATTCACCCTTATCATTAAATCTAATTATGAATAGCTTAATTTGTTGACCTAAATTTAATTAGTAGCATTTCAAACTATTAACTTCAATTCATAACAATTTATAACATTAGAGTTTTTATTTATAGAAGATATTCCATTAAATACTTTCATTATACTTAAGCTTTACTTGTATAATATTTTATTACATATTCTTATCAACATTTCTATTTTTAACATTTTGGTAAGTTATATATTGTTCTAAGGATGCAATTGAATATTATCAAAGTTTCTCTTATATTTTTGGTTAACAAAATGTTCAATAGTTACCATTTCTTATTTTCATTTCCATTTTATTTATGGTTTACAAAATTTCGATTTCTTATCTATTGCATTAATCATTTTAACATCAATTTTCATATTTCCATTTTAGAAGTTCCTAATTATTAAGATAGTCAAGATTCCATTCATTACAATAATTTCAATTTCTAATTTACAGAAACTTAAGATCTAAACAACCGGGTTCCTTTTCAATTATTTTAAAATAATATATAAATATAATCATATCTTTTATACATATCAAATCATATTTGGAATTTGAAACTAAGATTTATTTATCAAAAAAAAATTTGTAGTAAACTACTATAACTGTAATGACCTGCCTTTGTGGATGGTTTAAATCTACGATATGACACACACGTCGGAATCAAACCATTCAAAGGGGCATATTGTTATTGGAAAACTAAGAAAAAGACGAGAAAGAAGTAAAACAAATATAAAATCTAGCAATGGTATGAAAAAATATAATAATCAAGTAACAGTTCATGAAGCTGGTTTATAAATACATTTGATTATTCTTTTACAATACAAAATCAAAGTTACATAAAACAGGAACAAATAAATAAATGCAGTGGAACAACAAGATGCAGCAGAATAAATGAAAAAGATAACAGTAGTACTATATCTTCGTCTTCGTACTCTATAAATCAGTCTTCGATATACCTAAAAGCTCAGACTGACCCAAGCAAATTGGAAAGACAAAACACTCGAGTCAGAACTAAAAGATCTTATGTAAGTTAAACCGACAATAAATAAATATGAATGCAACGACGTCGGAGATTTTTTCAAGATTTGACATGTCCTATCCAGTGTTAACATGAGTGCAATAACTTAAGAGATGCTTGAGATTTCCATCTCCTAAGGATCCGTTAAACTATCTACTACTGTAGTATAATACGCTATTATAATAATGTCTATAATAAAGTAAAGTATTAAAATAGCGTTAAGGCGTTACCCATATCCCCCTTAACACATTTTATATATTCCCGTAGTCTCTGTAAGCTCCATTAAACTTGTGGTTTATTCAGAGGACACCACATAGGTACGGTACAACACAAAGTCGTAGAAGGTGCTCTAGGGCATGTGAACATGGCACTTCGAGGCAATGCCAGGGTAAATTTACCAATTGTAGAATTGGGCTGGTGGTAAAGCAAAGCAGCTACTACCGCTCACTTCAGAATACATTACCATAATCAAAATCTTGAGGTGGCCACCAAATCATCACAAAGTCATAATATGTATCGAAGAATCATGTCCGATCGGAGGAATGACCTCATTTGGCCCAAGTATAGCTCCGGTTTTAGTCACATCTAAGTTGACTCATGGGAGTGAGAGTCACGTCAATACCTCATACAGAAATCGTTCGCCGCCATCCTACTTCATTTCTGGAATCTCCTCCACGTGCACAGTTGTTAAAGTGGTTTTCGGTATTGGCAGAGAGTATGACAATATCCGATCCCGGTCTCTTTAACAACCAAACACTTAGTTCACACCGGATGGTTCTTTTATATTTCAAAAAGTCAATTCACAATTCATATCAAAATATAATATTCAATTTCAAATCATATCTCTTTCGAAATCATATTCACTTTCAAACTATATTCACTTTCAAACCATATTCACTTTCAAATTATATTCACTTTTAAATCATTTTCACTTTTGAAATTCACATTCACTTTGAAATTATTGATAAATTATGTAAATTAATTCTTCATTTCAAATCATCTTATACACTCAGATATGTCATTTCACAAAGGTATCAATTCCACACTCCAACTTATGTTGTATCATCATTAAGGATTTAAATATAAATACTCCAACTTTACACAATCTGAAATTTTAGAAAATAGTTTAGATAGTCATAAATAGTTTTAATAGTTTAAAAGTTTTAAAAATATATTAAAAAAGTTTTAAAATGGTAACATAGTTTAAATAGAATTAAATTTGATTTAATTAGATTTTAAAATGATTTACATAGTTTAAATATAGATAAATATATTTAATTAGATTTAAATGATTTAAATATATTAAATATAGGTTAAATAGATTCAAATTATATGAAGTAGGTTTTAAATAGATTTAAATAAATTTAAAATAGATTTTAAATAGATTTAAATTATATTACATAGATTTAAAATAGATCAAATAAATTTATTTAGTTTAAAATTGGTAAAATAGATTGAATTGGATTATATATGTTATAATAGATTAAAATAAATTAACATAGTTTCAAAGTTATATCCAGACAATTCAGTAACTCAATTCCGATAAATTCATTTACAATTGACACTTCAACTTCGAAATTTCAATCTAAATCCTTTGAACAATTCATTAATTACTTCCAATTTCAGCATTTACAATGGGATTAATGAAAATAATTCAGTTTATATAAATCAATTTCTATTTAAAAATACCATATAACTGAATTCAAAATTTTAAATGTTCAAAAATCATTTAATTTAACCAATCTGGTGTCCGTATATAATTTTACCCTAGCGTCAAGTGATATGTATTATCATTTCAGACTGCAATTTAAAATTTTATAGCTATATACCATTTCAAACCGCAATCCCGAATTAAATAAAAATCCATAAAATTGCTCGGGTCTATCATTTCAATCCATAACGATTTTTCCCTAATCTATAGATCGTTCGGTTATGGATCATTACAACCTATAAGGAACTTACAGTGTTATAACAATAAAAATACAACATCTAGTCATCCAATATCAACAATCAAACATCCATCAAAATCATTATCCAAATCAATCAATAAACATCATTAGATAACTGATAATCAATAACAGGTATTAAATTGACAATTTAAATTCAGTATTAAATTAAACGATGATTAAATGCAATAAAAGTCAATGTTGACTAGAATGACAATTTAAACATACCAAATATCAATCAATAAATTTCAAGTCACATCATAAATTAATTTCAAGTAACAAAAGATAATTTAGTAATTATGAGTGGGTAAAACACTAATCTTTGATTTTAAATTGATTTAAAATCCAAATGAAGGCTTAAAATTTAACAGTATCGTAATTCATCCAAACAAGCGTCAATTTTTTTTGAAAATTCAATACAATCCCAGCAGTACAAACCACACGGGAAACGGACCCCGTATGTAAAAGTTATGCATATAAGAACAATAAACGAAATAAATTAAAAATAAATAAAATAACTGAATTAACAGTGCATGCTATACACGTCAGCACCTACTAGCATTCTCAGTTCCATTTGACTCAGTCAAAACACGCCTGTAGCCTCCCTTTGATCATCGAAAACCATCGCCTTTGGCCACCAGGAAGCCGTCGACAATCACCATCCTCTCCCTCTAGGCGAGCCGTTCCCAACCGATGTAACGACCCGTAAATTTTAATAGTTTTAAATGGTTTTATTTAACGTATTTAATTGAATTTTGGTGAAATTTTAAACAATAAAATTTTGAAATAAAAATTTAATATTTGTAATACGTCTATATTTACATAGCAACTGGTAAATTTTCATCAGATAATAAGAATATTATTTTATGGTGTAATTTTATTTTAATTTAAATCAGTTAATAATTGATGATAACAAATTTATTTTCAAACCTGAAATATTTTTCTATAGAAAAATTATAAATCATCTTCTGAGTGAGACGTCATCTTTCATTTTTCAAAATTCGAATTTCTGTGGCTCCATCGATCTTATTTTACTACGTTTTTGCTGCATTTTCCGCTTACGAAAAATTCGAATTTTATAATTCAATCGTACCATTGTTATCTTTATACTGTTTTGATCGTCTCGTAGTGTTGATCTCTATGGTATATTCACTTCTGTGTTTTGGTGTCCAGTACACGGTGGAATCCGTGAAATGGATGATCGTATCGGTACTGGTTTTGTAATTTTGGGGTGTGGTGACCTTTTGAGTTCTTTGATCATTCAAATTGACAACGTACAACTCAACAGTCATTTTCTTTATTACTACTGAATTCGTGGGCATGCCTTTCAATATTCTACTAGTTTTCAATGTAGCATTGCCTGTTCACTTCTTTTATTTGTAAACTTGCTTTCACATGCTTCTTTCCTTCCTCTCCGCTCTCTGTTTCTTCTCTCTTTGTTCAGACATAGGAAATAATTTTTTTTTAATGTTGCACTCCAGAAAGCATGCACCAACTTATCACAACCTCTTCCGCTAATTCATCTTCTCTCCATTTTCACCAAACAAAGCTTCAACCTTCACCTCGCCTATTCCATCGTTGCCGAGCAACACCACAGTCATTACTTCGTCCATCCACCGTTATGCATCTTCTCCGACCAAGCATTTTTCCATCACCATGTCGGCCCGCTCGCTCAGCAGCTGCCGTGCACCGCACCTTGACGGCTTCCACTACCCACGCCGCCACCCTGATAGCAGCCTACCCAAGCCGCTGCTTCACCAAGCACCACAACCTATCGGCCCCCCTCCAATCCCAGATCCATCAAGCCACAACCTGCTCTTTGCCGAGACCTTCCACTCATTCCCTTCCACGCTCGACCGCCTCACCCTCTGCCACGTCATCGCCATCTTCGCCCCGCTCTCCTCATTCTCCCCCTCGGCCGCATGCATCTCTAAGGTGCATATTATTTTGTTTAGTCATGTATGTTTATGGTTGACGTTATTAGATTATATTGCAGATATGTGATCTATTTAGCTTTCGGTTATAAGCTTTAGATATATACTTTATGAACTAAGCTGATTGACTTTTATTTTTCTTATCTATAGTTTACTCATCCATATATGTTGAATATATATATTGTTTATATAAGTTAATATATATATATATATAACTTTATGTATGTATATAAAATTTTAAAAGTTGTATGGTCTGTTCATACATATGGTTAGTAAAGGTAATTTATTTATTATAATATATTGTTTTGTTTTACTAAGCTGTTTATATATGCCCACAATTCATAAAGTTATGTTAGTTTATAGAGAATTTGTTTTTTTGTATATATATACTAGCTTATGCATTGTTGGTATGTGGAGTTCGGTCAG
Organism: Allium cepa; assembly: GCA_030765085.1. NCBI lineage: Eukaryota > Viridiplantae > Streptophyta > Magnoliopsida > Asparagales > Amaryllidaceae > Allium > Allium cepa. Next base: position 174,070,151 of record CM060941.1, on the reverse strand, counting down.
TTTGTTAGGGTGCTAGTCTGTAACAGTTTGTTAAAAAAAATTTAGTATATAAATTGTTTATATTACGTATGTATATATGTTTTAAGTATTGTGTTTGCAGTAAGTAATATGCCATATTATATTGCATAAGCTGTACTAGATGATGTACGTATATTCCCTTGTAAAGGCAGTTTTCATACGATCTGATTTTATTTTTATGATAGGGTAGTACAGATAGAATTTTAATAAAATACATTTGCAACCGTATGGAGTGTTATAAATTAGTTTATATAGCTTCGGTAACACATAGGATTTTATTTTAAAGTGTACAATTATGGATGTTATAAGTTTATATAAGTTTATTTAGCTATATATAATGTGTCTAAAAGGGTAAACAAAATAATATGTTTTTAAACTTTCACTTTTCTTGTCTATATTTTTATATTAAGTTAGATAATATTATAGCATACATCTCGTCTATATTTTTATATTAAGTTAATTTGATTCGGTCCTATCGATTTCTATTATCAGAAATGTCTACGAATTCGTGCCAATCCTGCTCCGATTCGGGATTCGTACTTCGATTCGTAACTCGATTTCATCGTGAAATTCTCTCTAGCCTCGAAAGGTGAGCAATCACTCACGATTAACCTTTTTTTTATTTATTAAATTTGATTTCAAATGGAACGACAATTGAAATATGTTGCTAAAATTTAACTGTTAATTGTTTAAATCGTCATATATATGATATGCATTTATATGTAATAGTTCACCTATGGGATATGACACCATATCCTATTGTTTGTATTATATTGTTACTGATGATATATACCTGTTATTATTATTGTCATATATGTTATCACTCTGCAAGTTTCCTGTTAGTATATAATTCACCATGGGTTGAAATGATACATACCCGAACGGATTTTAGAATAGGAGAATTTCGTTATGGGTTGAAATGATAGACTAAAGCGATTTTCATTTGAATTGAATTTGGGATTGCGGGTGGAAATGATATCTACCCGTATATATTTAAATTACGGATTGTAATGTAAATATCCGTATCACTTGACCATAGGATAGAAAATTCTATGTACAGACGTCGTTGGTCCATATATAAATATTTTGGAAATAAATTCCATGGTTTTGAAAGGGAATATATATGGTTTTATTTTACATTGAAATACTTTTATATAAATATATGTTTTAAAATAAAATGAATTTAATAATAAACTTAAATTTAATAAAGAATGATTTAATTAACATAATATGTTAAGTATTAGATTTTTTTTAAAAAGATTTCCAAGGATTTGTATAAGTTAAGAAGAAAAGTTGTGTTGATTGAAATTTTATTTAATTAAGAATATTATTAAATTGATTTGAAACTATTGAACTTGAAATTTTAAGACATGATCTTATAACTTGATTTGATTTAAGTAATTTAATGAATATTTCACATTTAAAGAAATTGATGGAAATATATAGTAAACTGTAATTTAAGGTCATTTAAATAATATAGAATTTTATTAAGTTAATATTACAAAGACTAAATAATAACAAAGTGAAATCGAGATCTATATGAAATCGTTAAATTTAGTTTGAAAATGTTGAATATTAACAACTTTGAAATATATTGGAATTTAAATGATTTATTTTATGGTTCAAATCTGTATTCGAAATCAATCAAACTTGAATTTTGTTTAGTCGTAAACTTAATTGAATGGAAATTGATAAATTGAAATTGAACTAAATCTAAATGGGAAGTCGAGTTGGTTTTGAAGCGATTTGTGAAGTTTGAGGAAATTACAAATACTCTACTTTGTAAATTATTTAATATATATGTACTATTTTGGAAAATAGATATATTTGAGATGAAATGATATTTTGATTTTGAAGTATAAATTAATTTGAAATGACCACGGTGTTACAGTGTATATTTCTACATTGTAATAGTCACACGGGTCATTGGAGGATGGTTATCCCAAACATCCTTAAGTTACTGGTATTTCAGTTGATATTCCACTTGAGTTGGATTTATTGATTTAAGAATGTTAATCCTGACTCGAGTTTTTGTGTTTTGCTTTACGCTCGGGTCAGACTGAGTGATATAATATTAGAGACTCACCTTTGGAGTTTGGAGCTTCGCTTGGAGATTCAACTATCGATTCAGCTTTCAGCTTACCAGTTGATTGGTTTAGAAAGGTCATCTGTTCGTACTAAAGACTTCACTGTATTTGAGATATTCTATTGTATTTTATTTCAAACTCTGATGTTTATATAGCAGCTTCATGAACTACTATTTATTAATCTATTCCGCTGCATTCTATTATATACTCTGTATCTGTGATTCTGTGATTATTTTATTACTGTATACGTTGAGTTTTGCCAAATATAAATTAACAATATGATATTTTGAGCAATTTAAGTTCGACAAGTGCGGATGCGAATGGTTGAAAATAGCAGGTCGTTACAGTTGGTATCAGAGCTTTGGCTCTAGGCAAACATAGCATGTATAGTAAATTTATTTGCAGAATCACTCTCGTTCGAGCTTGAATTTCTTCCTCTTTGATTTGGTTTTCCTTTGGACTTTGGAACGTTCCCTGTGGTTCCAAAATCCATTACCTTCTCTCCATATTTGTGTCTTCTAAATTCTGGAGTATCCCATAGCTCCACTGTGACGACCCAGAATTTTTAGGCATTTGAAATTGGAATATTTAATTAATTTTAAATATTTTAAAGATAGTTTAACTTGGATTTCAAATATCAGTTTGAATTTGGCGATTGAATTTATTGAATTTAATAATTTGAATTTGGGTAAAATATTAAATTTTCAGTTTTAAGTCTGTTAAAAATAATTTGAAGGCTTGTAAAATTTATATTGATAATACTAAAGATAGTAAAAGTGTTAAAATTGAATTTGGAAGTGTTTTGTTCAGTTTTGAATTTATACCGTTTAAATTGAATTTAAAAATAGCCTTCCGAGGCACAGTCTCGGATTTCGACGAAACCAGTTCCATTAGATCCATAATATTGTATTATTATCGGATTTCAATTTTCATAGCATTTGGAGTTGTTGTGTGAGCGTATGATATATAAACGCGCTGAAATTTATATCGAAATATCAATGTTTAACTGCTTCAAAAAGCTATCTTCTCCATACGATCGAATTAGGACTCGAAACCTTTTCCATTGCGTTCGGAACGGGGGTATAACATTATAGACGCCTAGCGGTACGCCTTAATAGGAGGTCAAGTTTTTAAGTTGCATTTATCGGAACAATTTGAATTTGAATTTAAATTGAATATTTACACTAATAAACTACAATTGAAATTATCTCACATCAACCCTTTTATCTTTCAATTCAAAAACACTATGGGGGTATAGTCTAGCACATAACCTTCTTTTCGAAATTATGTTTTCGTTTCAAATCACGTCGTTCCTATTCTTTTTAGATATTTTCGTTTCTCCGCCTTTCTTCACAAACAAAATCCCCTCTTCCTTTTTATAATCAATCTGTTCGTTCCAAATAAAAAAAGAGTCAACGCGATGGAATCACGTAACTCGATCTCAAGCGCAATGACAAAGGGAATCGTGCGCTCGAATTAGAGCCAGGGCTTGGGTCGCATGGAGAATTGGAAGGCGCGAAGCTGGGGATTAGGGTTGTGGCGGTCGCGTGTTTGAGGTCAGCGTGGGTAAGCGGTAGGATGCGGTGAAGAGAGGCGATAGCGGCGAACGGAGTGGGAAGTGAAGGCATGGGAAGTGAAGAGCTTGCGATAGGGGTAGAGTTGTCAACGTCGCGATGAATTTCAGGAGGGCGTGACGCTTATAGAGGGTTGCGGTGGAATTCTATCGCGCGTGGCACGTTCAGCCTAGTGACAGCTAGGGCGATAGGTGGTGGCTCGTGTGGTGGTTGCTCGCAAGGGGACAGGGGACTGAGACTAGGGTTTGTTTGTGGGTGGACTCGAAGCCGTTGGAAGGAGGGGATTCGCGAGGCATGGTGGCATGCGGTGCTGTGACAGTGGCGAAGCCGAGGAGTGAGGCACCATCATTTTAGGGGTGGATTGTCGATGGTTGTAGTTGGTAATGATGGGTTTCGAGGCAGAGGCATTGTTCATAGCTAGGGTGGTGAGGTCGGTTGTTCGATCATGCGTGTGAGGGTCTGGGCAGTGGCAAGGGGGAGTTCTTCAAAGTTCGAGCAGCTGAGGTGGCTTCTACGGGGATTTAGTTGAGATAGCTTACACTTTCTGGTATGTTAAATTTCAATTTAACAAGTTAATTGAGTAAAAGTATGCAGTTTAAAAAATATGTCTTAGTTTGGAAATATGTATGAATGATTCTTGTAAAGGTAGTAGGTTTCAAAAGAAAATTTTAGTTGGTTAAAACACTTTAAAATTTCAAATCAATTTTAAATCGAACAAATTAGTTGATTGAATTTATTTAGTGTAAACTATTTTAGGTCATTTCAAATATTAATAAGAATCATATAAATTGTTTATTCAAGGTCAGATCGGGAAAACCAAAGCAATATTGAAGTGGATTGCAAAACAAAATCAAAGGCGAGTTAATCTAAATAATTGGTCGATTGATTTGATTGGATGTGCAATATTATATATAGCAGTATATAATATATCTTGGAATGACTGATTTCCTGCATTATATAGCGGATGAGACCCTATGCGCCGCATAATAGAGGATGATTTTATATTTAAAACCCATATACCACGATATTCCACCTCGAAGTGGAATTGGTATTTTATATTGTGCTAACATCTGTGGATGCAGGGAAACAGGTTGGAGGGATTCAACTAGATTTCTCAAATTAGTTATAATTTTTAATATTCTCTGTTATGAATATTCGATATTCTATAATGAATATTATTGATAATTGGAATATTGAACGCTATGGTTTACTTGAATATATTTCGGTACACTGAATTATCAAAATATATAGAATTGGATTTTAGAAAATAAAAGAAAGAGAATTTGTAAGTGAAATAAGTATAGAGAATTTAAATAAATTTAAGAATGAATTGGGAAAGAATAAATGTGATTTTAAGAATTCTAATAAATAAATTCCGTATATAAAAAGGAGATTTTGTATAAACAGGAAGATATTGAATTTTAAACTTCAGTGTTATTATTTATAAGAATAAAGCATTTATTTTAAATTTAAGATTTATATTATTGAAAGAATAAAGAAGGAATTTGGAAAATCTGAAACTGGTATGTTTCAGTTAAAGGATTTAAAACAATAATAATAATAATAATAATAAAGTCTATAATTAATGATTTTGAAATGAATTGAGCGAGTAAAGAAATTTATTTCAAAATGGAGTAAATTGGAAATCAATTTGAAAATTGATTTAAGTGGTTGAAATTGGAAATTTAAAAGAGAATAGGACTTTGAAATTTATAAAATGGGTTGATAGAAGGAAAGTAATGAATCAGTGGATATTTGGAGGAATAAATCTGCAATGGAAGTTATTTAAGGAATGAGAAATTTTGTTTAAAAATAAATGGTGATTTGTTTTTAAAAGGATATGAAGAGAAGTATATTTCCTTAAATAGTCAAGTACGTTTCAAAGTAAATTTTTTAGAAGTTTTAATGTCGTTTTAAAAAGCATGTTTTAGAAAATTTATTATTTCTAAACATTTAAATTCTAAAGTAAGTATTTTCTTTTAATCTATTATAGCAATAATTATTTAAAAGCGACTTGGTATTTGTTTTTAAAGATAAAATCTAGTTTTATATTTTATAAAGTAGCCTCATTTTAAATATTCCTAATATAAATATTTTTGGGGTTTTTAGGCTCAAGGAAAAAGTTGAATTTTTTTTGTTTTAGGGACAAGAAGTTTGCTTTTTAGGCTGAAGGACACTTTTAGTGTGAATCACAGAATGATAGTTGTAACTATCATTTTCAGTTTACACTAAAAAGTGTCCTTCAAACTAAAAAGCAAACTTGTCCCCGAAACTAAATTTTTTTGCAACTTCTTCCTTGTGCCTATTTTCCTGTATATTTTTAATAAAATATTGAAATAGTTTTCAATCTAAATGTTAAAATATATTTTATAATAAAGTGTTTTAAAATTATTTCAAAAATCTAAAGCTTTGTACTTGGTATTTCGAGTGGAAATAAATATTTGGGAATTTATTTCAGAGAAGAGTGTGGTTTGAAAACTGTTTTCAAAAAGGGTAGAAAATGGAAATATTTCTTGCGAAGATAATTTGAGGTTAATAAATAATATGGAAAAATTATTTATGTTTGATGGATGTTTGTGAATGTTAATTGATAGTTAAATAACCGACTATCAATATTGGCCAATACGCTGATTGTTTCGATGAGACCAGGATCGGAATTAATTTCTCGAAAACCACTTTGATCCGGTTTGTACGTCTTTGTGAGGAAGATGAGTTTGGATTCGAAGATGGAGCAGTGAAGTGCAAGGGCTAGTCGCTACTAATCCCGAGGATAGTTCCAAAATGGATGTAGTAGGAACAGTGCCATCGGTTCCGTTCGAACCCGGGACGGACTTGTATGGATGAATGCTTTCAGAACATCGTTAGGTGGATGATGGGCATTCTAAGTGAAACGTTCTAAAAGGTAATGCTTAGCCTCAAGCCTCATCAACCGGGAATGACTGAAAATCAGGGGTTATGCAGCAAGGCTAGGTGGGTAGCACCAATTTCAGGGTGAGGACATCCCTGTCTAGATGTCCCTTTTTATTCGGTTTAGTGTTGCGATTGCTAATCACAACCGTGGGATGATCTTACTCGGGATTATCCAGTAAGGGGTAGTCCCGGTCTTGTGTTGCAGGGGGTCGGGAGTGATCCTCGGTATGCTGATCTAGACCAGGTACCGTAACAGGTGGTACCCCAGTGCCTAGTCATTAGTTGGAAAACCCTTCTCCCTACGTGCATTTTATGAGTTTTGTTTGTATTACCCACTTTGTGGCTAGTAGATGGAATTTAATAGATGTAACAATTTCGGCTGTTTTATTAAGTATCTATAAGGAGGATTTTAATAAAAAGTGTTTTAGCTATCATAAGATAAAAACCCGACATGTTTATTTGTGGCATGGTCATACGAGATGCTTTTGCTTTCAAAAGAATTTTGAAACTTTAATAATCAATTTCAGTGTGATTTCTCACGCTGGTATTCTAGACTAACTAGGGTGTTATTTAAATGTAATGCTCGGGTCAGATCGAGTATTATAGAATCCAGGATATGTTGTTGTGGAGCTCAGGAGACGAGCTGGATGACGATACGTACTTCCGTACTTGTTTTATATATTCTGCTGTGTCGATTCGCTGTGTATTCAGTTGTGTAAGGACAGGTTATGATTACTGTCCAATTGTGTGTTATGTGATTGATGTACTCTGATGATGTAATGTATAAACAGATATTTGCTTTTGTATAAAGATCATTTATTATCTATTATATTTTATTCCGCTGCGATGGTTAGATTCTGATGCTGTTTTCTATTTTCTTCTTCTAACTCTTCTTCTTTAACCCAAATGGTTCGTATTTCCATACATCTTGGTTGATTGATGGAGAATAGTGTTCACTCAAGGGGTACGACTTTGTGCGTCATTACAGTTGGTATCAGAGCTTAGGTTGGTGATAACCTTGGCTCTAGTGGGGACTACTCATTGAAAATAAAGTCAGTAGTACTTATAGGATCTAGAATAACCCTAGAAGGAGAGGGGTGAATAGGGTTATAACAAATTTTCTCGAATTAAACTACGGAGAAGTAAATATGCTGAAAAGTAAGTCACACACAAAATTTACCCAGCTTCGGCAATCCCTGCCTACTGCTGCATTCTCAGATTTCTATTAGAATTAAACAGTCTCCCGCTTACAAACACTCTAACAGAATCGCAAACCCTGCTACCGCCTATAGAGTTTTGCAAACTCGCATACCCTGCTCACTGAACTTATTCTAACTAGACAATATGACACAACCTAAATCCTAGATGGTGATTTACCAAGATTTGAAAGGTACAGATTTCAAAATAAAGTAAAATAAATAAAAACACCCTTATATTCAAAATAAGGATTCTTAAACCCTAATCCCCTTTTTCAAGGCCGGCCCTCTTGTATTGTTTCACCCGATCCTCTTCTATTTTCTTTGAAAAAAATGGCGGCTTTGATTCTTTGACTATTCCTCTTTGCGCGATGAAATTAGAGCTTGTGTTTTTCGATCCAAGTTGGGGCTTTTCGAAGCACGCCTATGTTGATCGACTCTCTGGTTAGCGTGTTGCCTTGCTCGATCGAGTGTGTTGCTCGCTGCTTCTCTGATGATCGGCTGCTTCTCGAGATTGCGAATCAAAGTTGGTACGTTGTTCGTTCCTTTTGCTTTTCAGGATTTAATTGCTTGAATTATCGATTGTTCTTTTTTTTGCTCCACTGCCTATGATGATTTTGGGTGAATATTTATATGGATTCTGAGACCCTTGAATTTGTTCGTATCAATTCGACACTTTCCTAATTCTTGCTTTCCTGAAATTTACGACTTGATGCGCACGGCTTTGATTTTGAAGCGTTCGATTTTTCTTGAGTCATACAGCAAAAAAAACTTTCCTCTTTTTATTTGTCTTGACTTTTTCAAAAATTGCACACACTTGATTTTTGACTTGGTCATCTCTACACTGTTGAATTTCGTTCATTCCTGTTTCGAACTGTACCATCTGTTCCATGATGATGAATTTTATTTCTTTGTTCATTCTCAACTTCATACTAATTTTGGCATGTCTGCATCCATATATGCGTTCGTCTTTGCACTTTTCTTTTTCACTGTAACATTAGTTTGTTATGCACTGAGTTTGCTTTGAGACAGTTTCATTTGAGGTTTGTGTAGTTGCTCTTTGCTTCTACCTGTACTGTCTAGTTGAAGTTCTGATCAGTTGTATACATACATTCATGTATGTATATATGTGTATGTCTGCACTCATATTGCCTTGAGCTTGTACTGTTTGGTTCATCTTCTCTAGTTGGTTTAACCTGAACTATACTTGCTGCTGTTGGTCTTCATGTGACCTTGAATTTTTTATATTTTGCTGTGCATTACACTGTGAGTTGTATTCATGTTTGATCACTGGGCTTTGCATTGTGTAGTTGCCATATCTTGTGCTCGAGCTCTTTGCACACTGATGCACTTCATACATTCGTATATGCAAGCCTGGAGTTGCCTCTGGCCAGTTGAATCATTAACTGTTGTTTGAGATGTGATATTGTGTACATGTTGCTGCATTTGCTTGCATACCCATTACTGCACTGTTCACAGTATATTGATATTATTGTTAAGTGAAATCCTGTTTGTGCTGGTCTCTGATCTTTTGGTCATGTTGTTTCTCGGCTTCAATTACTGTCTTCATTGTATATGGATAATTTCATATTGTGGTTCACTGTTTGCATCACTGGTCTTTGAGGTTTGTGTAGTTTGGTCTTGCATTTGGTCTGGAGTTGTTTCTTTGACATTGAGACCATGTACTTGAGTCTGATTCTTGTTGCACTTCACCTGTTATGTCTACTGTCCGGTCATTGCTGTCCTTTGAGTCAGTTTGTTAGTGGAATACTTCTTCACTATTGTCTGGTCTTTGACATTTTGTTTGCTTGGTGGCATTTCTTCGAGTCAGTTTGCATCATTACAGTGGTTTCTTGATGGTGCACTGTCACACTGTCATCTGGATGCATTCACATTGTCACTTGTAGTTTGCTAATTTTCTTTGGTGCACTGTTTTGGTTTTTCTGTTTGCATGCTTGCTTTTGTTGGCTGCGCACACGAGTTGGCGAGGCAGTGCACACGTGTATAAGTGTACACGTGTGTATTGCATCCACTCATGATTACCTGTCCCTGATAAGAATACAAGTTTATATCGGTGTGCACGGCCTTGTGGCATGTACAGTGATACAGTGTGCATGTCACATTGTTCGCGTATGATGAATTCAAATGCAAATGATGACGAACAACCCAAATAACTGAGGCAAATAATATTTTCAAAATCCATATTTTATTTTATATTGCAAAAATATTTCTTTTTCAATTTTACTGCTTTAGTGATTATTTTTGCAGACTGCTCAGATGCTGGATTCTAACTGAAATGAAGTTGAAGATAAACTACGAGTGTGAGTGATATGTAGTGAGGAATTTATGTAAATTTAATTGTGATGTAATTAAAATTAAAATTGTATATGTATAGTGAGAGCTTGAATTTGTACTATTCAAAATTGTAATAAATATTTGTTTGAATAAAATTTCTGTTTGAATTCAAATTCTATGTAATTTATTTTATTCAACAAATATTTATTTATCTATGAAAAATAAAATAGTACATTAACAAATACATTTAAATGAATTAAATGTAAGCATGTGGGTTGTAAACCATTCAAATTGAATGAAAATGGTATATGAATTAATTGAAAACAGTTGAATTAGTATTAAAACTATATAAATTGCTTACAGAAAGTGTTTAGTGTGCATTGCTTGAATTCATGTGTTTAACTATTGCAAATAAGTGAAATGTTGTTAAACTTCATATATATGACACTTACATGTTTTAGTTGAGTAAGTACAGGTTCAGGGAAGTCGTTGGGATGGATTTGATTGCGCTAACTGCTAATTATATAAGCCTCTTGCTTAAAAATGCTAAATAAGGTATGCCTACGCAATAAAAAATATGGACTGTTTTTGTTTTTCTGACCGGGTGGGTCGATGTATATATATATTTATATCTTTTGTCAAATTGCAAAAGCTCCTCCGTACAAAGGAGACTCTGATAAAAGATTTCGGAGTTAGGAAATTTTTTGGGAAAATTTTTGTTTGCGAGATTTTGAATTGGAATTAAAATAAGGAATTTTGGAAATGGAAAATGAAACTAATTCAAAATAATAATATGATTCAATTATAAGTAGAAGATAAAATTCAATATTCGGAGTTGAATATAAATTGAATTCATATGGAAATGGGAAAACTAATTTAGATAGAAGTAGATATGAAAACTTCTATAAGGAAATTTACAAAATGATTTTAAAAGCTATGATTGGATATTATTTCTAAGTAGGATATGCAGGTATTATAAAGGGAAAGGAAAATTGGTTTTGATTTCAGATGATAAATTTGAATTGACCGACCAAAAAGGCATGTGTTTAAATTTCTATATGAAATTTGATTAGGTTTTGATCTAGCCACTTGGCCTTTTGTTTTCTTTTGGAATTTGGGAGCCCGTAGAGGCATTTTGTAGTTGTACTGAGCTAGCCGCGCAAAGGTGACGCTGGCGAAATTTTTCAGAAATTTAGGGAGTTAGAAAATTTTTGAGAAATTTCGAAAACTCAAAATTTGATTTTAAATTGAAACTTGAATGATTGAGCAAATAGTATTGTTTGCAAATTATGGGAGAATTTGGGAAATTAGTAAGAATAGTAATACTATAAAAAGATAGTTGGTAGGATGCTGAATTGTTGGCTTTGGGAAAATTAACGGGTATTGGACCATTCTTCCTAACTAGTAATTTCGGGGACGAAATTCTTTTAAGTGGGGAGGAATGTGACGACCCGGAATTTTTAGGCATTTGAAATTGGAATATTTAATTAATTTTAAATATTTGCAAGATAGTTTAACTTGGATTTCAAATATCAGTTTGAATTTGGCGATCGAATTTATTGAATTTAAAATTTTGAATTTGGGTAAAATATTAATTTTTCTGTTTTAAGCCTGTTAAAAATAATTTGAAGGCTTGTAAAATTTATATTGAAAATACTGAAGATAGTAAAAGTGTTAAAATTGAATTTGGAAGTGTTTTGTTCAGTTTTGAATTTATATTGTTTAAATTGAATTTAAAAATAGCCCTCCGAGGCACAGTCTCGGATTTGACGAAACCAGTTCCATTGGATCCGTAATATTGTGTTATTATCGGATTTCAATTTTCGTAGCATTTGGGGTTGTTGTGTGAGCGTGCGGTATATAAACGCACTGAAATTTATATCGAAAATTCAATGTTTAACTGCTTTAAAAAGATATCTTCTCCATACGATTGAATTACGACTCGAAACCTTTTCCATTGCGTTCGGAACGGGGGTATAACATTATAAACGCCTAGCGGTACGCCTCAATAGGAGGTCTAGTTTTTAAGTTACATTTATAGGAACAATTTGAATTTGAATTTAAATTGAATATTTACACTAATTAACTACAGTTTAAATTATCTCACATCAACCATTTTTCATTTCAATTCAAAAACACTGTATGGGGTATAGTCCAGCACGCAACCTTCTTTTTGAAATTACATTTTCTTTTCAAATCACGTCGTTCCTATTCTTTTTAGATATTTTCGTTCCTCCCCCTTTCTTCACAAATGAAATCCCTCTTCCTTTTTTTAATCAATTTGTTCGTTCCAAATATAAAAAAAGAGTCAACGCGATGGAATCACGTAACTCGATCTCGAGCGCGATGACAAAGGGGAATCGTGCGCTCGAATTAGAGCTAGGGCTTGGGTCGCATGGCGGATTGGAAGGCGCGAGGCTGGGAATTAGGGTTGTGGCGGTCGCGTGTTTGGTGTCACCGTGGGTAAGCAGTAGGTTGCGGTGAAGAGAGGCGATAGCGGCAAACAGAGAGGGAAGCGAAGGCGTGGGAAGTGGAGAGCTCACGATAGGGGTAGAGCTGTGGACGTGGTGATGTCGCGATGAATTTCAGGCGGGCGCGACGCTCGTAGAGGGTTGCCGTGGAATTCTATCGCACGTGGAACGTTCAGCCTAGTGACAGCAAGAGCAATAGGTGGAGGCTCGTGTGGTGATTGCTCGCAAGGGGACAGGGGACTGAGACTAGGGTTTGTTCATGGGTGGACTCGAAGCCGCTGGAAGGAGAGGATTCGCGAGGCATGGTGGCATGCGGTGCTGTGACAGTGGCGAAGCCGAGGAGTGAGGCACCATCATTTTGGGGGTGGATTGTCGATGGTTGTAGTTGGTAATGATGGGTTTCGAGGCAGAGGCATTGTTCATAGCTAGGGTGGTGAGGTCGGTTGTTCGATCATGCGTGTGAGGGTCTGGGCTGTGGCAAGGGGGAGTTCTTCAAAGTTCGAGCAGCTGAGGTGGCTTCTACGGGGATTTAGTTGAGATAGCTTATACTTTTTGGTATGTTAAATTTCAATTTAACAAGTTAATTGAGTAAAAGTATGCAGTTTAAAAAAATGTCTCAGTTTGGAAAATATGTATGAATGATTCTTGTAAAGGTAGTAGGTTTCAAAAGAAAATTTTAGTTGGTTAAAACACTTTAAAAATTTAAAATCAATTTTAAATCGAACAAATTAGTTTATTGAATTTACTTAGTGGTAAATTATTTTAGGTCATTTCAAATATTAATAAGAATTATATAAATTGTTTATTCATGGTCAAATTGGGAAAACCAAAGCAATATTGAAGTGGATTGCAAAACAAAATCAAAGGTGAGTTAATCTCACTCATCTGGTTATAATTTAAATTTAAATGGTTAAATTTAAATAATTTGTTGATTGATTGATTTGATTGGATGTGCAATATTATATATAGCAGTATATAATATATCTTGGAATGATTGATTTCCTGCGTTATATAACGGATGACACCCTATGCGCCGCATAATAGCGGATGATTTTATATTTAAAACCCATATACCGTGATATTCCACCTCGAAGTGGAATTGGTATTTTGTATTGTGCTAACATCTGTGGATGCAGAGAAACAGGTTGGGGGGATCCAACTGATTCCTCAAAATTATTTATATTGTTTAATATTCTCTGTTATGAATATTCGATATTCTATGATGAATATTATTGATAATTGGAATATTGAACGCTATGGTTTACTTGAATATATTTCGGTACACCGAGTTATCAAAATATATAGAATTGGATTTTAGAAAATAAAAGGAAGAAAATTTGTATGTGAAATAATTGTAGAGAATTTAAATAAATTTAAGAATGAATTGGAAAAGAATAAATGTGATTTTAAGAATTCTAATAAATAAATTTCGTATATGAAAAGGGGATTATGAATAAACAGGAAGATATTGAATTTTAAACTTCAGTGTTATTATTAAAAGAATAAAGCATTTATTTTAAATTTAAGACTTAAATTATTGAAAGAATAAAGAAGAAATTTGGAAAATCTGAAATTGGTATGTTTCCGTTAAAGGATTTAAAACAACAACAACAACAATAATAATAAAGTCTATAATTAATCGATTTTGAAATGAATTGAGTAAGTAAAAAATTTATTTCAAAATGGAGTAAATTGGAAACCAATTTGAAAATTGATTTAAGTGGTTGAAATTGGAAAGAGAATGGGACTTTGAAATTTATAAAATGGGTTTATAAAAGTAAAGTAATGAATCAGTGGATATTTGGAGGAATAAATCCACAATGGAAGTTATTTAAGGAATGAGAAATTCTTGTTTAAAAATAAATGGTGACTTATTTTTAAAAGGATGCGAAGAGAAGTATATTTCCCTGAATAGCCAAGTACGTTTCAAAGTAAATTTTTTAAAAGTTTTAATGTCGTTTTAAAAAGCATGTTTTAGAAAATTTATTATTTCTGAACATTTAAATTCTAAAGTAAGTATTTTCTTTTAATCTATTATAGCAGCAATTATTTAAAAGTGACTTGGTATTTGTTTTTAAAGAGAAAGTCTAGTTTTATATTTTATAAAGTAGCCTCATTTTAAATATTCCTAATATATATTTTTAACAAAATTTTGAAATAGTTTTCAATCTAAATGTTAAAATATATTTTATAATAAAGTGTTTTAAAATTATTTCAAAAATCTAAAGCTTTGTACTTGGTATTTCCAGTGGAAATAAATATTTGAGTCATGAGAAGAGTGTGGTTTGAAAATTGTTTTCAAAAAGGATTGAAAAAGAAAATATATCTTGCGAAGATATTTTGAAATTAATAAATAATTTGGAGAAATTATTTATGTTTGATGGATGTTTGTGAATGCCAATTGATAGTTAAATAACCGACTATCAATATTGGCCAATGCATTGATTATTTCGAAGAGACTGGGATCGGGATTAATTTCATGAAAACCACTTCGATCCGGTTTGTACGAAGATGGAGCAGTGATGTGCAAAGGCTAGTCTCTACTAATCCTAAGGATAATTCCGAAATGGATGTAGTAGGAATAGTGCCTTCGGTTCCGTTCATACCCGGGACAGACTTGTATGGATGAATGCTTTCAGAACATCGTCAGGTGGACGGTGGGCATTTTAAGTGAAACATTCTAAATGGTAACGCTTAGCCTCAAGCCTCATCAACCGGGAATGACTAAAAATCAGGGGTTATGCAGCAAGGCTAGGTGGGTAGCACCCAATTCAGGGTGAGGTCATCCCTGTCTAGATGTCCCTTTTTATTCGGCTTAGTGTTGCAGTTGTTGATCACAACCATGGGGTGATCTTACTCGGGATTATCCAGTAAGGGGTAGTCCCGGTCTTGTGCTGCAGGGGGTCGGGAGTGATCCTCGGTATGCTGATCTAGACTAGGTACCGTGACAGGTGGTACCCCAGTGCCTAGTCATTAGTTGGAAATCCATTCTCCATACGCGCCTTTTACGAGTTTTATTTGTATTACCCACTTTGTGGCTAGTAGCTGGAATTTAATAGATGTAACAATTTCGGCTATTTTATTAAGTATTTGTAAATAGACCCTATTATAATATCAGAGGATTTTAATAAAAAGTGTCTTAGCTATCGTAATGTAAAAACCCGACTTGTTTATTTGTGGCGTGGTCTTACGAGATGCATTTGCTTTCAAAAGAATTTTGAAACTTTAATAATCAATTTGAGTATGATTTCTCATGCTGGTATTCCAGATTGACTCGGGTGTTATTTAACTGTAATGCTCGGGTTAGACCGAGTATTATAGAATCCAGGATATGTTGCTGTGGAACTCAGGAGACGAGCTGGATGATGATACGTACTTCCATACTTGTTTTATATATTCAGATATGTTGATTCGCTGTGTATTCAGTTGTGTAATGACAGGTTATGATTACTGTCCAATTGTGCATTATGCGATTGATGTACTCTGATGATGTAATGTGTAAACAGATATTTGTTTTTGTATAAAGATCATTTATTATCTGTTATATTTTATTCCGCTGTGATGGTTAGGTTTTGATGTTGTTTTCTATTTTCTTCTTTTACCTCTTCTTCTTTAAACTAATTGTTTTGTATTTTCGTACATCTTGAGTTGATTGATGGAGAATAGTGTTGACTCAAGGGGTACGAATTTGCGGGTGTTACATCCACTGGATGAATTGTAAAGGGGTGAAACTCCTTTACAATAGCATCGATTCATCGAAGATTTATATATCCTCGGTTTTGATGCTGCTATCGCTGGTTATGCCGAATTCTAAGGCGATCGAATGTTAATTTGCCTTGGAATTCCGCATCGATCATATTCCTGAAGTCGCGGTTGATCCGGTTAAGGTCGCCTGTGATTTATGTCCATCTTCTATTTTGAAATTTAATTATCTCATCTTCGTTTGAGCCTAGCTTCGAATCAGAATTCTATTTGATTAGAGTTCCTCTAATTTGAATCTCTATCTTTGTTTCGAAATTCATTCTGGAATCATCCTTTGAAAATCGGGTTTGTTTGAATTTAGGAATTGTTTTATATACTGAAATTATTATTTTGATAACTATAATTTTATTCTATATATAAAGGTGAAAATGTTTTCGATGATGATTATATACCTATATATAAAATGAAAAATAAAATGTTTTTTCTATATAAAAGTCTCGAAAGGATTTGAAATTTTGGAAATCATATAAGAAATTTGATTTATCTAAAAATGATTTATAACTGAAGAATTTTAAATTGGAAATTCGACGAGTTGAACTCCGGTATTTTGAAAATTGATTTTAAGATTTTGAAAAATATATAATAATATGATTTGAATGTATTTTACGAATAAGAAATGTTTCAGATGACTTTTGTGACGACCCAGACTTCTGACCCCAGAAATCCGATTCATCTTGAAGAAAGAAAGGGATGAGAAAATAGAGAAGAAAGAACAACAACATTAGAATCTCACAGCGGAATGGAACAAAATATAATAGATCACATAACTATTACATAATTTTACATATATCAGAGTTATACAGATAATACATCACATACTAAACAGTTATAAACACCTGTCTGGTTATACAAGTCAATATACAATACAACACAGAGATACCAACACAGCGGAACTATATATATATCTACAACGCTGAAACCTCCTGCTCCATTGCTCCTCCAAAATTCGTCAAGGCTAACCTGAATCTCTTGGCTACTCGTAAAATTTGAGTACCCGAGAGTTTATGAAAAACAAAAAAAAATAAACTCCGGGTCAGACATGGGTCTGTTATGTGTAACAGGTTAAAGTTGCTTAACTTTCGAAAACATTTGAAAACAAAAGGTATCACGTAAGACTTCCCACAAATAAACATGGTAAGTTTTTACCTTACGCTAACCAATCATTTTATAGGAAATTCAGTGATATTATAATAGGTCTAGGGTTTTCAAGTAAATATGAAAATAGCCGAAATTGTTATATCTATTAAATTCCAGCTACTAGCCACAAAAGTGGGTAATACAATCAAAACCGTTGGCACTTATTGGATTTTGGATTCCGTACAATGGAAGAGCTACTGGGGTACCGCCCGTCACAGTACGTGGCCTAGATCAACGTACCGAGGAGTACGCCCGCTCCCCTGCAACACAAGGCCGGAACCATTCCTTACTGAAAAGTTCCGAACAAGACAACCCCGACAGTTGGAGCTCACAACTGTCCACACAGCCGAATAAAAAGGGACATCTAGACAGGTGAAAATCTTGTCCTTGGGCATGACCCACCTAACCTTGCTGCACCTCCCCTGTTTTAGCCATTCCCGGTTGATGAGGCTTGAGGCTACGATTACCTTTAAAGAATACATCTCTTAGAATGCTCATCGCCCACCCGACGATGTTCTGAAAGCTTTCAATCCATACAAGTTCGTTCCGGGTTCGAACGAAACCGAAGGCATTATCTCGTTACACTCATTTTGGAATCACCCTCAGAGTTAATGACGATAACCCTTGCATTATGAATCTTCATCTTCACTTCAAATTCACGACCTATCGTTAATTTGGATCGATGTGGTTTTCGGACTTTCAAATATGGAAAACCCGATCCCGGTCTCATCGTGTAACGACCCAGAATTTTTATTAATTAAAATTTGAATATTTAATTTATTTTAAATATTAATAAGTGAATTTATAAGTCAAATAAATTTTTATTTGAATTTTTGGATTTAATTGAATAATTAAATCGATAATTTAATATGTTAAATTATGGAAATAATTGAAAATTGGGTTAAATATGATTGAAAATGATTTGTAAAATTTTATTTTATCATATTGGAGTTAGAACGATATTTTAGAACTTTCGAATTAAAAGTTAATTTGTGAAAATTGAATATTTTAATATTTAATAATCGACTGTAAAATAGTCAATTTTTGAACAGTCTCAGAATTGAACGAAACCAGTTCCATTGGATCCGTAATAGTTAGTTATTACCGGATTTCAAATTTCGTGTCAATCGGAGCTATCGTTTGATCGTGGCAGCTCGAAACGCATCGAATTATTTTTAATTTTAATTTGGCGAGTCAAAATAGCCATTTTTCAAAAAGTCTCGGATTTCGACGAAACCAATTTCATCGGATCCGTAATGTGATATTATTGTAAGGTTTCAAATTTCAAGTCAATTGGATTTACCGTTTGTCCTGTACAAATTAAAACGCCTAGAAAATCGCTTAAATCGGTTTAATTCAAATTGAGCGTTTACAGCCATAACTCGCACAGATGTCCGAATTAGCTTCCGAAACCTATTCCATTGTGTCCGGAACGCGGGGTAAACCCTAGAAACGCTGGTTACGGCGCGTAAATCGGAGTTTGGAAATCCCAGGATGAATAGTGTTTCGATGATCTCTATAAATAGCCCCCTTCCTTTGTAAATAAAAAAAATTATAAAAACCTAAACCTAACATGCAGCCGCCGGCCCTAGGTCCTATGGCCGAAAATGCTCCTTCCTTCTCCCTCGAATTTCTTTAAATCCGTTCATTAATTCGAAAAACTTTCTACATGAAAGTTATAGAGGGCAGTGTGATTGATACATCCAACGGTGGGTTTTCGTTCTAGTGCTTTGGATCGATGGGAAATTGGGCTCAAAGGTCATGCGTTCGGTCTCGAAATTCGTGCATATGTGTCGACCGAGCTCGCCGTTCCTCTGGGCGTGGGTAGAGTGGAGCGTGGCGCGCGATGTGGTGGTGCCTGATCGTGGTGGAAGCGAGTGTGGTGGGTGCGGCCGGTAGGGTTTTGGGCGTGTTGATGGGTTCGTGATTTGCACGAAGGAGAAGATGAAAACGTGATGCGGCCCTGATTTCTTCAAATAGAAATGTGCGGCCTGGATGTGTTTGGGTATAGAAAATAAAAATAAATTTGTAAATAAATTATAAATTATATCGTGTGATGTTTAAAATACTGTAACTTTTTCATACGAGGTCGAAAAAATGCAAACTCAGTTGCGTTGGAATCGTATGGACGAGCACTACGCGATGGAGTTGGTTTGGAGTCGTTTGGAGTTAGTGAGAATTGTGAGTAAAATTAAACGCGCGTTTAATTTTATTCGAAATAAAAGCTGAAACGGAAATTAAAATCAAGGTGAGAACTTCTCACTCAATCGAATCAGTTTCGATTTTATTTTAAATAGTTAGATTTAAAATATTTGAATGCATGTATGAATGATGATTGTTATCTATTGATTGTTAAAATAGACATTATACGCCGTTAGTAAGCGGATGTTATTTAGTAAAAACATATACCGCGAATATTTCATAAACAGTGAAATTGGTATTATAAATAATATCAATATATATATATTGGCATATGTATATATTGCAGTTGATTGATTTCCCGTATTTTTTAGCGGATGAGACCATATTACGCCGTTATTAAGCGGATAATATTTAATAAGAACATGTACCGCGATAATTTCGTACTGGAGCGAAATTGGTATTGTGCTAATGTTTTTGGATGCAGGAAAACAGGTTGGAGGGATCCAACTGGATTCCTCAACAGTATTTATTTGATTATGGATATTTTGATATTCGTTGATTATCATATACGATATGTGATATCGTTGTTGTCGTGATTGACTATTTGGTGTGTAGCATCATTGGACCAAGTTTTGGAATTTTAAAATGATTTTTAAAGTGATTTTTGAAGTATAAAATATTTTTGGAATTGATCCATTTTAAATAAATAAACGTTATAATTTTTAATGTTATAAAAATTATGATTTTTGTGAAATACAGTTAAAAACTGAATTTTGAGAATATGATGCTAATGATTTTATAAAATAGTTAAATCGGAATTTTAGAAATTATTGTGAAAAGTTGAAATATAGGATTTATAAAATTTAATTATTTTATGAATCAAAAGGAAGAAGTTTTTAAAGGAATTTAAAGACGTTTAAAAAGAATAATATAAATTAATTTATATTAAGAGATTTATAAATGGATATTTATAAATTGAGATATAGACATTATAAAACGAGTTTTTATAAGTGTTTGAATGAAGTGAAAAATGAATTTCATTAAAGAATGAAATTAATAGAATTATAAACGGTGAAGTTATAAATGGAATTTTATAAACAGTAGGTTTATAAAATTTGTAAAGTTATTAAAAGAATAGACTTGGGTAAATAATTGAATCTCATAAGTTATAAGATTTATAATTATGAAATTCTAAGGAACGATTTTGTAAAATAATCGTTTTATAAGTAATTAACTTATAATATGAACTTGTAGTTTATAATTAAGTTATAAACTGGAATAGGTTAATAAAAGAATTTATAAAAAGGAAGTTTTTATAAATAAATAGAAATGGAATTTATAAACGATGTTTTATAAATTCGCAAATGACTTATTTTGATAAGAAAATTGTTGGAACCTATTAAAGGAGTTATATTCACATTTTTAAATAGTGAATAATCCTTTGAATTAAAATGAATAAAAGGATGAAATTTGTTAACGAAGTTTATTCACATTTTTGAATAGTGAATAACACGTTAAAGAAATTGTTTTGGATTTGGTGTTTTAAATAGAATTAAAACGATCTAACGATGTTTTAAAATGTGTTGAGATTCGAAACCATAGATTTCAACATTTATTGTTGAAATAGACGTTTTCGATAAATAAAAGGGAATGGTGGACTATAACACTATTGTTATAGTAAATGATTTCCGAAAGGAAGTGTTTTGTATAGTATTGGGATTTATATATCTATTTAAATTTCGAATCCCTATACTAGTGATTTTGGGTTGTCGTAACGATGTTTTACGTAACATTCGTTTTGGCCCAAATAAATATGTTTAAGAGAATGATTTCCTTAAAGAATGAAAAATATACTTAATTCAATTTAAGTGTATTGAATATTTTCCAAGGTTGAAAATAAAAAGATTTGTGAATTACTTATGAATAAATAAGTATGGAAATGTTTTCCAATATGAAGTGAATATTTAGAATTTATCTTTTGAAGATAAATTGAAAATGGATAGTTGAAATCGTATATGCATGAATATTTTTGAATATAAATTCACTAAGGAATTTATAAATGAAAGTGGAATTTGTTGAAAATAAATGTTGATTTATTTTTGAAGTGTTGAAATTATATATCTTGTAAAGATATTTTGGAAGATAAATAATTTGGAAAATTATTTGGAATCTGGTGATGTATGCATATCCATTGATAGTTCAATAATCGACTATCAATAATTTCCCTTTGAATGGGTATTGGATGTGATTTGTTTGAATTTGAATGCCACACTTATTTTTGAATAAGCGCTCACTATTCGGGTTAACCGGGAAAGGACCATGGGGTCGTATAACCCATTCCGAATATGTGATACGTCGTTGTGAATTGCATTGAAGATCGGTGTTGAAGACCGAGTATTTGCGAAAGCGATAGGATGACCTATCGATTGTCTCTGCACTGGGTAGCTCCTGGTATAGAGATCTCCTAAGTGATGGGAAATTCGATCGGGATTGTGAATACCCGGATTGCAAGGGCTTCGTAAGAAGTGCCTTCGGTTTTGTTCGAGCCCGGAACAGACTTGTATGGATTGTATGCCTGACATTACAAGTTGAGATATAAAGCCGATTTCTTTCAAATATATTTCTGTTGGTGGCGGAGAATTTATTCTTTTAGCTTAACACCCTTCTTTGAGACATACGAGCTCAGAGGTTATATAGTTGAATGTTATCAGCGATATATTCCCAATTTGGTAATGTGATATGCTGAGTGATGCTGAAATGATCATTGTGTTGATTATTTGTGATAGGATCGTTTATTTGATCGTCTATCCTTGTGATCATTGTGTTGATCATTTGTTGACCCAAAGCATGGCTTTTGTATAAAGTATGTTTTTGTGGACGTGACTTCGTCGAGCCTCACATCCCGGAATGGTCAAAACAGGAAAGATGCGGCAAGGTTATGAGGGGTAGCTCCCTTTAGGGTATGTGCATTTCCTTCTGGAAAGGGTGGTATCATGGTATGGAGCCCAGATACTTACTCATGTTGATACACTATATTTATTACTGTGTGGTGTTGTTGGTGACGAGCGCTCGGTTAAAAGGTCCAATGGGACCGGGGGATGCCATATTCGTGTAGTAGTTACCTAGTGATAAAGGTAACCCGGCCTTGTGTTGGCAGAGAGCTGGTTAAGTTCTCGGGGACGTCCAGCCAGAGGCGTTTTCATGTGGCAATGGGAAGTTCCTTGGCCTGACCATTTGTTGGAAATCCAAAGAAACAATACGTGACTTGTACGGTTTTAGTTGTATAACCTGCTATGGAATGTGGCGATAACCTGCTATTGAACATAGTTAGCTATAGTAGGCATACGATAATGGTCGTATGTTGGCTAAGATTTATATTCTACTTTCGAAATGAATTTTTCCTACACTATGCACTAGTAATAATATAAAATGTTATTTTAAATGCGTATCAAGCATCTTTGACTATCATAAGGAGAAATCTCCTCCGATTCTGCGTTTGCATTGTGTGTGTGTGCGGGAGGCCTTATGGTAGTCTCATTTTTAAAAGCATTGCGAATTGAATTTAAAAGTATTCCTCTATTTTGATTTTAAAGATAAATAAACTATTTTGAGTTCTCACACCAGTCACATGACTGACTTGGAGTTTATTGTTTTCCTTCCTAAACTCTGGGTGCCCACCAATTTTCACACGGGCAGTCAAGAGTTAGGTTTATCAGGATATTCTGGATATTCTGGAGTTGCTGGAGGCAAGATGGATGGCATGGCGTATTACTAGTTTATATAGTATTTCTTTTTCCGCTGCACTATTTGTTGTTGTTGTACACTCTGATGAGATGATGTAATGTAATGTGATGTAATGTAATAACTGATATAGTTCTTTTTTTAAAGATTATTGATTTATTATTATATGTTGTTCCGCTGCGAATTGTGAGATTCTGATGTTGTTCTGTTGTTTTCTGTTCTGTTCCGTTCTATTCTCTTTTTCTTCTATTTTAAAATTTTCTGTTCTCTTTTCTAATTTCTCTTCTTCCTATTTTCTGTTTTTTTCTTCTCTATCTTTTCCCTCTATTTTCTTTCTTCTTTCTTTTTCTTAAATTCTTTTTAAAACCCATAACATTCCGGTTTTTGACCTTCGAATTCTCGGCAGTCGATAAAGTGAGTATCGATGTTGAATTTTCGAAAGTCGAAAATTTTCGGGGCGTTACATCTGGTATCAGAGCTTATGGTTAAGCGACAACCATGGTTCTGTTGGGTATTACTCATTAGAGATAGAGTCAGTAGTACTCTAGAATGAATTTGAGTGTAATAATAGCGTATTTGTTAGTGGATATAAAAATTGTTTTATATTGTGATGATTGGTTTATTGAGTGGCATATGAACTTTCGTCAGCGTGGTCCGCAAGACTATGCCGAAGGGGTTTCTAAACACTTGAATAGAACAATTCGGCACAATATTGATTTTAAATTGAGTAAATGAAATAATTTTACCTTGATTATATTTTATGTGTAAAGAAATAATTTTTCAGAATTATTAAAGTGTGTATAAGTTGATTGTTTAGATGTTTGAATAATCTAAATAAAAGAATAATTGTATAAGGAAATAAATTATAAGAATTGAATTATAATTAAAGTGATCTACAATTGTGAAATAAACTTATATATATATAAAAAGTGAAACTATATGAATATATTTATGAATATGAGTTGTAAGTAAAAATGAATTTAAAAGTTAAATGGAACATAACTTAAGAGATGTTGAATGAAGTTGATATTGGTATCAAAGTAAATTAATAAAGGTTAATGATAAATGTAAACTTGAGTTATATAAAAGAAGTTCAACTTTGTAATTGAATTGAATTAATGGATTAAATGTAAATCAATTGAATGTGAATTAAAACTGATATGAAATAATGAATATAAGTGTTAATTCATTAAAATCTAATGTTATTAGAAAGTTGAATAGTTGAATAAAAATCAATTTAATTGAACCAATTGAAAGTGATGGTGTTAAAACCAAATTGAATGAATATATGCAAAGTGATTTTGTTGTTATATGGTTGAAATTGATATACATTGGTTGTTATATGTTTGTTAGTTGATTTTATATAATTCATTAAGTATTAATGAAAGTGAATTAATGAAATTGAAAGCTATGTAAGTGAATTCAAATTGAAAGTAAATAAATTTGAATAGAATTGAACGTGAATTGGATTTAATTAGTGAATATAAACTAATTGAGAATGAATGTTAGTAAACATCCACTGTTAATAAATCAAATGTGATTTAAATTGAAAACCAATTCATTGAATATTAATGAGAATATAAATGAATATTGATATTGATTATGAATGGTAGTTGGTTGATGGTTGATATTGCTATTGAATGCATTGCTATGTTAGCATATATAGTTATTATGTTGCTATATGTTGTATATTGAGATTATTGTCTATATGCATGATTCTCATGTTGTTTGTTGAGTGTTTAGTAGGTGCGGATCGCGTTTGCTTCGCATTTGGAGCTCGCTTTAGCGCTATATTAGCCGTATATGCTCGCTAATAAAATATAAGGTACATATCTCGGATTATATATCGTACTTTTACATTTTTTTCCCTTCGGGATGCCTCATTACTTGATGAGATGTATATTTGTGATATATATACTGTCATTTTTTTTTCGGATCGAGCCGCGCAAAGGAGACTATGGCGAATTTTTCCGGAAATTTAAGGCGTTAGAATTTTTTTTGAGAAAATTGGAAAATTTTGAAAACTTTAACTTTGATTTTGGAATTGAAAGTTAAACAATAGTAGTTGTTTTTGAAAAGATAACTAAGTATGATTTGAAAACTTAGTAAAGATTTGTAAGAAGTTTAACTATGAATTTTGGAAAAGTTAATAAATTCTGTACTTTTCTTACTTGTTAATTTCGAGGACGAAATTCTTTTAAGTGGGGAAGATTGTAACGACCCAGAATTTTTATTAATTAAAATTTGAATATTTAATTTATTTTAAATATTAATAAGTGAATTTATAAGTCAAATAAATTTTATTTGAATTTTTGGATTTAATTGAATAATTAAATCGATAATTTAATATGTTAAATTATGGAAATAATTGAAAATTGGGTTAAATATGATTGAAAATGATTTGTAAAATTTTATTTTATCATATTGGAGTTAGAACGATATTTTAGAACTTTTAAAATCGAATTAAAAGTTAATTTGTGAAAATTGAATATTTTAATATTTAATAATCGACTGTAAAATAGTCAATTTTTGAACAGTCTCAGAATTGAACGAAACCAGTTCCATTGGATCCGTAATAGTTAGTTATTACCGGGTTTCAAATTTCGTGTCAATCGGAGCTATCGTTTGATCGTGGCAGCTCGAAACGCATCGAATTATTTTTAATTTTAATTTGGCGAGTCAAAATAGCCATTTTTCAAAAAGTCTCGGATTTCGACGAAACTAGTTTCATCGGATCCGTAATGTGATATTATTGTAAGGTTTCAAATTTCAAGTCAATTGGATTTACCGTTTGTCCTGTACAAATTAAAACGCCTAGAAAATCGCTTAAATCGGTTTAATTCAAATTGAGCGTTTACAGCCATAACTCGCACAGATGTCCGAATTAGCTTCCGAAACCTGTTCCATTGTGTCTGGAACGCGGGGTAAACCCTAGAAACGCTGGTTACGGCGCGTAAATCGGAGTTTGGAAATCCCGGGATGAATAGTGTTTCGATGATCTCTATAAATAGCCCCCTTCCTTTGTAAATAAAAAAAAATAATATAAAAACCTAAACCTAATATGCAGCCGCCGGCCCTAGGTCCTATGGCCGAAAATGCTCCTTCCTTCTCCCTCGAATTTCTTTAAATCCGTTCATTAATTCGAAAAACTTTCTACATGAAAGTTATAGAGGGCAGTGTGATTGATACATCCAACGGTGGGTTTTCGTTCTAGTGCTTTGGATCGATGGGAAATTGGGCTCAAAGGTCATGCGTTCGGTCTCGAAATTCGTGCATATGTGTCGACCGAGCTCGCCGTTCCTCTGGGCGTGGGTAGAGTGGAGCGTGGCGCACGATGTGGTGGTGCCTGATCGTGGTGGAAGCGAGTGTGGTGGGTGCGGCCGGTAGGGTTTTGGGCGTGTTGATGGGTTCGTGATTTGCACGAAGGAGAAGATGAAAACGTGATGCGGCCCTGATTTCTTCAAATAGAAATGTGCGGCCTGGATGTGTTTGGGTATAGAAAATAAAAATAAATTTGTAAATAAATTATAAATTATATCGTGTGATGTTTAAAATACTGTAACTTTTTCATACGAGGTCGAAAAAATGCAAACTCAGTTGCGTTGGAATCGTATGGACGAGCACTACGCGATGGAGTTGGTTTGGAGTCGTTTGGAGTTAGTGATAATTTTGAGTAAAATTAAACGCGCGTTTAATTTTATTCGAAATAAAAGCTGAAACGGAAATTAAAATCAAGGTGAGAACTTCTCACTCAATCGAATCAGTTTCGATTTTATTTTAAATAGTTAGATTTAAAATATTTGAATGCATGTATGAATGATGATTGTTATCTATTGATTGTTAAAATAGACATTATACGCCGTTAGTAAGCGGATGTTATTTAGTAAAAACATATACCGCGAATATTTCATAAACAGTGAAATTGGTGTTATAAATAATATCAATATATATATATTGGCATATGTATATATTGCAGTTGATTGATTTCCCGTATTTTTTAGCGGATGAGACCATATTACGCCGTTATTAAGCGGATAATATTTAATAAGAACATGTACCGCGATAATTTCGTACTGGAGCGAAATTGGTATTGTGCTAATGTTTTTGGATGCAGGAAAACAGGTTGGAGGGATCCAACTGGATTCCTCAACAGTATTTATTTGATTATGGATATTTTGATATTCGTTGATTATCATATACGATATGTGATATCGTTGTTGTCGTGATTGACTATTTGGTGTGTAGCATCATTGGACCAAGTTTTGGAATTTTAAAATGATTTTTAAAGTGATTTTTGAAGTATAAAATATTTTTGGAATTGATCCATTTTAAATAAATAAACGTTATAATTTTTAATGTTATAAAAATTATGATTTTTGTGAAATACAGTTAAAAACTGAATTTTGAGAATATGATGCTAATGATTTTATAAAATAGTTAAATCGGAATTTTAGAAATTATTGTGAAAAGTTGAAATATAGGATTTATAAAATTTAATTATTTTATGAATCAAAAGGAAGAAGTTTTTAAAGGAATTTAAAGACGTTTAAAAAGAATAATATAAATTAATTTATATTAAGAGATTTATAAATGGATATTTATAAATTGAGATATAGACATTATAAAACGAGTTTTTATAAGTGTTTGAATGAAGTGAAAAATGAATTTCATTAAAGAATGAAATTAATAGAATTATAAACGGTGAAGTTATAAATGGAATTTTATAAACAGTAGGTTTATAAAATTTGTAAAGTTATTAAAAGAATAGACTTGGGTAAATAATTGAATCTCATAAGTTATAAGATTTATAATTATGAAATTCTAAGGAACGATTTTGTAAAATAATCGTTTTATAAGTAATTAACTTATAATATGAACTTGTAGTTTATAATTAAGTTATAAACTGGAATAGGTTAATAAAAGAATTTATAAAAAGGAAGTTTTTATAAATAAATAGAAATGGAATTTATAAACGATGTTTTATAAATTCGCAAATGACTTATTTTGATAAGAAAATTGTTGGAACCTATTAAAGGAGTTATATTCACATTTTTAAATAGTGAATAATCCTTTGAATTAAAATGAATAAAAGGATGAAATTTGTTAACGAAGTTTATTCACATTTTTGAATAGTGAATAACACGTTAAAGAAATTGTTTTGGATTTGGTGTTTTAAATAGAATTAAAACGATCTAACGATGTTTTAAAATGTGTTGAGATTCGAAACCATAGATTTCAACATTTATTGTTGAAATAGACGTTTTCGATAAATAAAAGGGAATGGTGGACTATAACACTATTGTTATAGTAAATGATTTCCGAAAGGAAGTGTTTTGTATAGTATTGGGATTTATATATCTATTTAAATTTCGAATCCCTATACTAGTGATTTTGGGTTGTCGTAACGATGTTTTACGTAACATTCGTTTTGGCCCAAATAAATATGTTTAAGAGAATGATTTCCTTAAAGAATGAAAAATATACTTAATTCAATTTAAGTGTATTGAATATTTTCCAAGGTTGAAAATAAAAAGATTTGTGAATTACTTATGAATAAATAAGTATGGAAATGTTTTCCAATATGAAGTGAATATTTAGAATTTATCTTTTGAAGATAAATTGAAAATGGATAGTTGAAATCGTATATGCATGAATATTTTTGAATATAAATTCACTAAGGAATTTATAAATGAAAGTGGAATTTGTTGAAAATAAATGTTGATTTATTTTTGAAGTGTTGAAATTATATATCTTGTAAAGATATTTTGGAAGATAAATAATTTGGAAAATTATTTGGAATCTAGTGATGTATGCATATCCATTGATAGTTCAATAATCGACTATCAATAATTTCCCTTTGAATGGGTATTGGATGTGATTTGTTTGAATTTGAATGCCACACTTATTTTTGAATAAGCGCTCACTATTCGGGTTAACCGGGAAAGGACCATGGGGTCGTATAACCCATTCCGAATATGTGATACGTCGTTGTGAATTGCATTGAAGATCGGTGTTGAAGACCGAGTATTTGCGAAAGCGATAGGATGACCTATCGATTGTCTCTGCACTGGGTAGCTCCTGGTATAGAGATCTCCTAAGTGATGGGAAATTCGATCGGGATTGTGAATACCCGGATTGCAAGGGCTTCGTAAGAAGTGTCTTCGGTTTTGTTCGAGCCCGGAACAGACTTGTATGGATTGTATGCCTGACATTACAAGTTGAGATATAAAGCCGATTTCTTTCAAATATATTTCTGTTGGTGGCGGAGAATTTATTCTTTTAGCTTAACACCCTTCTCTGAGACGTACGAGCTCAGAGGTTATATAGTTGAATGTTATCAGCGATATATTCCCAATTTGGTAATGTGATATGCTGAGTGATGCTGAAATGATCATTGTGTTGATTATTTGTGATAGGATCGTTTATTTGATCGTCTATCCTTGTGATCATTGTGTTGATCATTTGTTGACCCAAAGCATGGCTTTTGTATAAAGTATGTTTTTGTGGACGTGACTTCGTCGAGCCTCACATCCCGGAATGGTCAAAACAGGAAAGATGCGGCAAGGTTATGAGGGGTAGCTCCCTTTAGGGTATGTGCATTTCCTTCTGGAAAGGGTGGTATCATGGTATGGAGCCCAGATACTTACTCATGTTGATACACTATATTTATTACTGTGTGGTGTTGTTGGTGACGAGCGCTCGGTTAAAAGGTCCAATGGGACCGGGGGATGCCATATTCGTGTAGTAGTTACCTAGTGATAAAGGTAACCCGGCCTTGTGTTGGCAGAGAGCTGGTTAAGATCTCGGGGACGTCCAGCCAGAGGCGTTTTCATGTGGTAATGGGAAGTTCCTTGGCCTGACCATTTGTTGGAAATCCAAAGAAACAATACGTGACTTGTACGGTTTTAGTTGTATAACCTGCTATGGAATGTGGCGGTAACCTGCTATTGAACATAGTTAGCTATAGTAGGCATACGATAATGGTCGTATGTTGGCTAAGATTTATATTCTACTTTCGAAATGAATTTTTCCTACACTATGCACTAGTAATAATATAAAATGTTATTTTAAATGCGTATCAAGCATCTTTGACTATCATAAGGAGAAATCTCCTCCGATTCTGCGTTTGCATTGTGTGTGTGTGCGGGAGGCCTTATGGTAGTCTCATTTTTAAAAGCATTGCAAATTGAATTTAAAAAATATTCCTCTATTTTGATTTTAAAGATAAATAAACTATTTTGAGTTCTCACACCAGTCACATGACTGACTTGGAGTTTATTGTTTTCCTTCCTAAACTCTGGGTGCCCACCAATTTTCACACGGGCAGTCAAGAGTTAGGTTTATCAGGATATTCTGGATATTCTGGAGTTGCTGGAGGCAAGATGGATGGCATGGCGTATTACTAGTTTATATAGTATTTCTTTTTCCGCTGCACTATTTGTTGTTGTTGTACACTCTGATGATATGATGTAATGTAATGTGATGTAATGTAATAACTGATATAGTTCTTTGTTTAAAGATTATTGATTTATTATTATATGTTGTTCCGCTGCGAATTGTGAGATTCTGATGTTGTTCTGTTGTTTTCTGTTCTGTTCCGTTCTATTCTCTTTTTCTTCTATTTTAAAATTTTCTGTTCTCTTTTCTAATTTCTCTTCTTCCTATTTTCTGTTTTTTTCTTCTCTATCTTTTCCCTCTATTTTCTTTCTTCTTTCTTTTTCTTAAATTCTTTTTAAAACCCATAACATTCCGGTTTTTGACCTTCAAATTCTCGGCAGTCGATAAAGTGAGTATCGATGTTGAATTTTCGAAAGTCGAAAATTTTCGGGGCGTTACACATCGAAATCCAAAACGTGTCTTTTAAGGCCAAGTTGTTTAAAGTTTAAAACAATTCAGTTCAATTATCCATGTACACACAAATAGATAATTCACAATATCATAATAGATAGTCAACATCATCATAAATAGATAATCCATATTATCATCACAGCGATAATCCATATTATCATCATACTTAAAACAGAGCATACCTATCACATAGCATTCATTAACCTCATATTTGAGATCTCAACCCATTCAAAGTAAACAATATCATCAATCCTTATATAAGCAATCATATCAGCTATAATTAATTTAAAATGAATTAAATTAATTACTTACATCAATTTAAAGTGAATTAAATTAATTACTTCACCATTTTAAATCTTGCTTATATAATTATCAATCAGTTAATAAATCATTCACTAATTATTCATTTCAATTAATCACACTTGATTAATTAACATTTAATTATATACAAATAATCATTCTTAAATTATTTTCACAAATTAATTATCTTATCCAAATATAGAAATTAACCTTAAATTACAAACATTACATCACTTCTTAATTACCCTAATTAATTACTCTTAATTACTTATTACTGATTAATTAATCTAAATTTATCATCCCATCATTAATTATATCAATTAATGATTTCTAATTACATTTTAATTAATTCCCTGTTTTAAATTAATTAACTTAAGTAATTAATCTTTAATTAAACCACATTTATTAATCACCTCTGATTAATATCATTTAGTAATTAACTATCTTTAATTACTCCATCAAATAAATTAATTACTCCTTAATTAATTTTCTTAAAATTTATCCCTTGACTAATTATGCAAAGTAATTATATTTCAATTACTTTTATATTTAATCACCCTCAGTTAATTACATCCAGTAATTATCATTAATTACTTCCCTAAGTAATTATACTTATCTCATCATCATATGATTATTCAAATTAAACTTAATTAACTAACTTAAACAATTCATATGAAACTGAATTAATTACAGTGAGTAATTAATTCCTTCATTACTTCCATTACTTGACAATTCACTATTGCTTATTTTAAATAATAATTTAATCAATTATTAAAATTAATCCCGTTAATTTATTATTTCATAATCTTAGTTAATGACCTTCATTAACTATTTACAATTCTTTAATTACTTTTCCTAAAGTAATTAACTAAAATTTATTATTTATTACATTTTTATTAATCTCAATAACTCATAAATTAATCCTTAATCAATTCATTAACTTATTACTAATCATTAATTAAAAATTAAACCTTATTTAATTAATGATTCTTAATTACCAATTGATTTATCTTAAATTAATTAACTTATCTCTTATTTAAATAAATTTAAACTCTTAATTTCTAAGTTAATAAATTCTAGTCATTAATTATACATTTTGTTAACTTAATAATTACAAATCCTTAAGTCTTTAAAACTTTTTTCTATTTAATGATCAATTTATCATTAATAAGGTATTTAAAATAATTTAATTTACATTTACTTTTAAATTTAATTTTAAATTTAAGATTTAAAATGAAATCAAATTAATCTTAACAAGTTTAAAACAATTCCAAACTCCTCTTTAAGATGAAATCAAATTAATCTTAACAAGTTTAAAACAATTCCAAACTCCTCTTCATTTTACCACTTAAAGAATAATTATCTTAAAATAGAAGATTAAAAGAATTTAAACACGATTTCATTTTGAATTCAAATCAAATTTAGAATTCACTTTATCATTCAAATTTGTTTAAAAAAATTTTAAATTTAAAAACTTTATTTAGTTAAAAATTGAGATTCAAACTACTTTCGAAACCAACTTAACTTGATTTAAACCTTGTTTAAATATCTATTTTTCATTTAAAAAAAAACCAAGTTTTAAAAATTGCATAAAACTTACAAGTTTTAAAATCTGTAGATAAAATACCCGAGATAACAAAAATTTCATCAAGCAAAACCCCAAATTTCTTCGGGTCCAACACTCGAATCACTCGAGTGGAACCCGAGCAACAATCCCCTGCAACACAACTTCACCGGGCCTGCTAATACTCGAGACAAGACCCTAAATACTTCGAGTAAGATACTCGAACTACTCGAGTAAACTCGAGTTCCATCCTGATCAAACCCAGAAACAACAAGCATCAACACAAATGTGCACTGTGCACATGCCCAACGGCCTCGGCCGATTCCGACCATCGACGACGAACTCCCATGCCGACCAGCACCTCAACATACAAACACGATCATCAGTTCCCTCCAACCTAACTCGAAATGGAATTCGAACTAAAATTCCAACCTGGGAACACACGAGCAGATATCACCTCAAAACTGTCAACACTGAGCTCTCCACTCTCCGACCATCTGACTGGCTACAACTTCGGCCTCGTCTTCTACTACAACCCAACTACCACCACCCCAAAAGTCATTGTACTCGATCACCTACTTCGGCCGTGGCGATCGATTCCTCAAACACAGCAAAATTTAGGGTTCTAGAAGAAAACCCACTACCGCATCTTCCTTGGTGAACTTCATCACCGTCACCAATTTTTCCTAGCATCTATGATTACTCCTCCATCGACCAGAAGAACCCCGACCCCTCCAGTCCACTTGATCACCAGAAAAACCCAAATTCTCATATTTCTTTCAAACCAGAACTACACCTTAAAACCCAAACTAAAAATTATGATGTTTAGTTCAAAAATCATATTATAGTTGTTATTTCCAAATTATAATACTGGATCTATAAATTACAAGTTTGAGATTTTACTTTGTTTATCACACACTGTTGTTTTTATATTCCTAGACACTCAAACTTGGAATTTTAACTTAATCAAGCTTCTAAACATAGATGCATAATAAATCAAACAGATTTTATTTGTAACTAAGTCCTAATAACAATTAACTGAAGAGAATATGAATTTAAATCTAAAACAGGAAAACTGGAAACCAAACAGAGAATATTTATATGGAAATAAACATGCACAAGCAGACCTCATTTACATATACACATACCACAACATTTATCACAGAAAGCATATAACCATATTCATTCTTAGATTTAAAAGAAAATGATGTTACTCACTTTTATTTAGGAAAATGGACAGAGCACAGCTTGGTTTTTGAAAACAGTTTGAACTTTTAAAAACTGTAAACTGTTTTGCTCTTCCTCCAAATCATCTGTTCTTTGGTTTTGATGCAGTTTAGGTTTGTAAATAAAAACTTACTTATGTTTCTGGTTTTGCTTATGTTTTATAAACGAAAAGAAGTGGAAGATATGTATATTTATAAGGGAAAGATTACAAGGAAAGGTGTTTACTGGTTTGCATTTTACTGGTACATTTTTTTTTTGTCAGAGATATTTTTCTTTTCAAATGTAGGCTGAAATGATTTTATGCATTTCGGCTGAAATGATTTGTATACGTCTCTAGTAGACCAAATGGTGTGCTAATATTAAATGTAAAAGTACTTTATGTTACACCCTTTCCTTA
Source organism: Allium cepa (assembly GCA_030765085.1). NCBI lineage: Eukaryota > Viridiplantae > Streptophyta > Magnoliopsida > Asparagales > Amaryllidaceae > Allium > Allium cepa. Next base: position 174,035,482 of record CM060941.1, on the reverse strand, counting down.
TTAGTGTATGTTGATATTACACTTTGCAGCATATCTAATCTTCATATAAGATTCTTGCCTGATTTGGCTTTATATTTTACTTTGTTTATGTTGATTCTTCCCTTTTCTTGCCTGGTTTATGTTTTAGTTCATGTACTTAACATTTTTATTATTGCTTTGTCTGGTTATACTTTATTTCATCTTGTATATTGATATTAGTTTCACTTGTTTCTTTGTCTTGCATATATTACTTATATAAAATTTTCTTGCCTACTTTTGCCAGGTTTCCTGATTTTCTTTTGTCTTATTTCAACGCTTATCTTTTTTTTGTTATATGTTGATGTTTCCTTTTGCTTGTCTGTTTGTATCTTTTTACTTACTTGTACTTGCCTTGTATATTATTTTGCAAGCAACAAATATTACAAAGCCTGGTTTGTATTTTTTTTTTTTACTTGTACTTGCATATATACTTTTGTCTTGTATATAGATATGTAATTTGATGTTGATAAATTTTTCTTTTGCTTTGTCTTGCCTATTTATTTTACAGATTACAAATATTTCAAGCCTGGTTTTGCTTTCATACCTTAAGTATTTAATATTTTCTTTTACTTGTTTTCCATAATCACTTACAGGTTACATACAAGATTCCATTACTTAGTTTGTTCTTGCTTGGTTATGCTTATGCACATATATGAAGTTGTTTTAGTTATTTGTTATGATTTTAACTTAAGTATTTAGTTCTATGCTTATTTTTATTCTTTTTTTTTAAACTTTAAACTATTAACTACTTAATTTACTCATTATCTATTTTTACACTTATGATAATATCATAGCTTCTCATGTGTACGTATTTAAATAAATTTTGAAATAGCAATTTCTATCCATATTAAAAATCCGTTTGTAAAAATATTACATTATCAATATTATTTAAATATAACTCATTATTAAATTAAAATAATTCATAAAAGAATTTGTCTTCTTATTTAATAAATTACTTATTTTATCAGCTACATAAAAAAAACAAAATAAACCTTTTTATTTAAATTTAAACTTAAGCTAAAATCAATTTTAAATAATTAAGTTTTTAGCTTGAGTATTAAAATCATACAGTTATACATTTAATAGCTTAGTATCAAATTAATCCAATTTTTAATTTATCAAAAATATAAGAAACCATGCCTATGTATATTAACTTTAAAACAAAGATTATCTATTTATAATATATACAGATATGTATACATTACAAATATAAAACAATTTATTAGCCTTTAAAGATAGATTATCAGTTTAAATATTTATTTTAAAGAAGATTATTAAATTTAATTCAACTTTATTATTAACAATATTGTCAAATCAACTAAATTTTGACATAAATTATTAAATTGTTATTGTCAAAATTTCCGGGATATCACAACTTTAAATGACTTCCAATGATTTCAAAGAAATTTCAAAGAAGCTTTCAAGAAAATAGAAGTCCAAAACTCACTTATGTCGCTAGAAAATAATTTCGGTGATGAGTGCACACATCATCGACATTGATTTTCGAGCTTCAAAGTGGGGGAAAGGCCACTTTAGCAGCTTCTCTATGTGAGTGACTTTGTGAAACCAATTTTGATTCCAAATTCCGAAGTATAATTTGATATATTCGAAAGATATATGTATATATATCTGGAATGATTGAAATGAACCGGTGTTCGGTCCTCGAATTTCGGATTTGTTTTGGTATAACCTTGTCTATTGAAATTGTTTTACTGATTTGTTGCTGATTTCCAATTCTTGGATTTGAAATGATTTTTCTAACTATTTTGAATGTTCGAACACTTCCAAACCAAGGTTTATTTTCAAAGCTAAATAATTTTGAAAAGTATATATCGTTTGATAAAGTGTATAAGTTTAGTTTTGAAGTAATATGATTTAAATAAGTTTGAAACTGTTCTGTTAAGTAAATGAATAAGACTATTTTGAATTTGACCAATATGAAATGTAGTTTGAAATGTTTGAATAAAATTTTGTTTAAAATGTTTTGACTTTGTAACATATCTTAAAAACCATACATACATACATACATACATACATACATATATATATATAGAATAATAATTTTCAAAAGGGTAAATTGGATCTTTCAAACAGATATAAATAGTTTAAAGGTTTTCAAAAGGGAGCGTTTTAAATTGGTAATCACTTTGGGTATAAATTGATTTGGAGAAAAGTATTGGTTTCGAAAATAGATTGGAATTCAAACCAAGTATTTATATGATAATTTTGAAATGAATTTGTTGGACATAAATTAAGTTGATTTGGGATCGAGGATGATTTTTTAAACCTATTAACTTGGAAACTTCGAAACTGAAGATATTTAAATTGGAAGAAATTTGGTGAAAGCGTATGTGATTTCGAAACTGAACTGATATTGAAACATATTGAAATTGAGGACCTTGTTTGACTATATACTTGATTTGGGAGTTATCGAACTTATATAAAAATTGATTTGTATAAGTATGAAATTTATTTAAAAACTATTGATTTGGAAAGGTACTCAAATTGAAAAGTGAAATCTTATATAACCGAAGTCTATATAAGTGTGATTTGATATACTATTGATTTTGGATAGTATTCGATTTTGAAATGAAATCTTATATATAATGGACTTTATATACATACGATATTTGAAATGGATTTAAAAGGTACTATATGATATACATTTTCGAAGTAATGATATGGAAAGTGCCTTCTGCTTGATGTCCGCTTTGTGGCCACGTTGTGGATTCATTCTATCGATATTATTCTCTCTGATTTTGGTTTTCCGGATGTGATACTCGAGTTTCCTATCATGGCGTAACCCGTGGTCGTTTTTTTGGGGTAGCGTAATCCGCAAGGTAGAGATTGCTTAAAGGTTATGGATGTTTCCTGGGGGATCCAGGCGTAACCATTGTTATGTATCCTACGGTCTACCGGTTTTGTTGTCGTGGCATAATCCGCAAGGCAGAGATTGCTTAAAGGGTATGGATGTTTCTGGACGATCCTGGTGTAACCATTGTTATGTACCCTACGGTCGACAGTTTTGGTTATCATGGCGTAATTCGCAGGCTAAGATAACTTACGGGTACAGATGTTTCCTGGGGGATCCAGGCGTAACCATTGTCTATCTGCAATCCATGGTTAGACAAGAATGAGGATAAACTTGTTGAAACATTGAGTTATAGAATTATTTTTTGAAGGAAAATTAGTTTAGATATAGAGGTATTTTATTATAAAAGAATTTCCAACAAAGAAATGTTGTATTGAATCAACTGTTCGTGCCCGATACTATTCTTTTGAATCTACCTTATCTGCTCGGTTTATTTGTTCACCTATAATCTGTTTCCGAATCTACCTTCTTTTCCTTGTTGACTATATCCTTTTTAAATATTGTTTATTTATATACTACATTGTTTAATAGAAAAATTTTAGGGTCATAAATATTTTAGGAGTTTAATTTAATTAAACAAATTTAAAATAAATGATGATTGATTTATTAATAATATTTGAAAAGTATTTTGAGATAAAATTAGTAAATTTATAAATTATGGATTTAATGTTTTCAAATAAATTCCTTGAAAATACAAGTAATGATGTAAATATTTGTTTTCAAATAGTTTCCATATATTTATAAAGATGTTATTTAAACAAGGAAGCAAGAAATTTTACAAATAGGTTTTGAAAAGTATTAAAGTATTAAACAAAATAAAATTTTCAAATCAAGTTTTTAAATGAATATTTCATGTAAAATTTATATAGTTTTTAAAATTAATTGTTTTACCTTGTTTTTTCAGTCTATTTTTATTTTTGGTTGTTCTATTCTCCCACCTCCTTCCTTTTCGGGGATGAAAAGTTTTGAGTGGGGGAGAGTGTAACGACCCGTAAATTTTAATAGTTTTAAATGGTTTTATTTAACGTATTTAATTTTGATGAAATTTTAAACAATAAAATTTTGAAATAAAAATTTAATATTTGTAATACGTCTATTTTAACATAGCAACCAGTAAATTTTCATCAGATAATATGAATATTATTTTATGGTGTAATTTTATTTCAATTTAAATCAGTTAATAATTGATGATAATAAATTTATTTTCAAACTCGAAATATTTTTCTATAGAAAGATTCTAAATCATCTTCTGAGTGAGACGTCATCTTTCATTTTTCAAAATTCGGACTTCTATGGCTCCGTCGATCTTATTTTTCTACGTTTTTACTGCATTTTCCGCTTACGAAAAATTCAAAATTTATAATTCAATAATACCTCTGTTATCTTTATATAATTTTGATCGTCTCGTAGTGTTGATCTCTACGGTATATTCATTTCTGTGTTTTGGTGTCCGGTACGCGGTGGAATCCGTGAAACGAATAATCGTATCGGTACCGGTTTTGTGATCTGGGGTGTGGCGACCTTTTGAGTTGTTTATCTATTCAAATTGACACCGTACAACTCAACAGTCATTTTCTTTGTTACTACTGAATTCGTGGGTGTGACTTTCAATATTCTACTAGTTTTCAATGCAGCATTGCCTGTTCACTTCTTTTATTTGTAAACTTTCTTTCACGTGCTCCTTTCCTTCCTCTCTGCTCTCTGTTTCTTCTCTCTTTGTTCAGACATAGGAAATAAATTATTTTTTTACTGTTGCACTCCAGAAAGCATGCACCAACTTATCACAACCTCTTCCGCTAACTCATCTTCTCTCCACTTTCACCAAACAAAGCTTGAACCTTCACCTCGGCTGTTCCATCATTGCCGAGCAACACCACAGTCATCATTTCGTCCATCTACCGTTATGCATCTTCTTCGACCAAGCATTTTTCCATCACCATGTCGGCCCGCTCGCTCAGCACCTGCTGTGCACCGCACCTTGACGGCTTCCACTCCCTACGTCGCCCCCCTAATTGCAGCCTACCCAAGGCACTGCTTCACCAAGCACCACAACCTATCGGCCTCCTTCGAATCCCAGATCCATCAAGCCGCAACCTGCTCTTTGCCGAGACCTTCCACTCGTTCCCTTCCACGCTCGGCCGCCTCACCCTCTGCCGCATCAGCGCCGTCTTCGACTCGCTCTCCTCTTTCTCCCCTCAGCCGCAGGCATCTCTAAGGTGCATATTATTTTGTTTAGCCATGTATATTAATGGTTGACGTTATTATATTATATTGCAGATATGTGATCTGTTTAGCCTTTCAGTTATAAGATTTAGATATATACTTTATAAACTAAGCTGATTGACTTTTATTTTTCTTATCTGTAGTTTACTCATCCATATATGTTGAATATATATATTGTTTATATAAGTTAATATATATATATATATAACTTTATGTACGTATATAAAATTTTAAAAGTGGTATGTTCTATTCATACATATGGTTTGTAGAGGCAATTTATTTATTATAATATATTATTTTGTTTTACTAAGCTGTTTATATATGCCTACAGTTCATAAAGTTATGTTAGTTTATAAAGAATTTGTTTATTTGTATATATATACTAGCTTATGCATTGTTGATATATGGAGTTCGGTCAGTTTGTTAGGGTGTAAGTTTGTTAAAAAAAATTAGTATATAAATTGTTTACATTATTTATGTATATTTGTTTTAAGTATTGTATTTTGCAGCAAGTAATATGCCATATTATATTTCATAAGCTGTACTAGATGATGTACGTATATTCGCTTGTAAAGGCAGTTTTCATACGATCTGATTTCACTTTTCTTGTTTATTGTATAAGTCGTTATAATCTTTTGATTATATTTATTTATATATAGTACGTACAACTTGGTGGGTTGTTTATATATTGGGTTTAAGGTAGATAATATTATAGCATACATCTCGTCTATATTATTATATTAAGGTAATTTGATTTGATCCCATCGATTTCTGTTATCAAATCTGTCTGCGAATTCGTGCTAATCTTGCTCCGATTCGGGATTCGTGCTTCGATTCGTAACTCGATTTCATCGTGAAATTCTCTCTAGCCTCGAAAGGTGAGCAATCACTCGCGATTAACGTTCTTTTATTTGTTAAATTTGATTTTAATTGGAACGACAATTGAAATATGTTGCTAAAATTTAACTGTTAATTGTTTAAATCGTTATATATATGGTATGCATTTATATGTAATTGTTCACCTATGGGATATGCCACCATATCCTGTTGTTTGTATTATATTGTTACTGATGATATATGCATGTTGTTATTATTATTGTCATATCTGTTATCACTCTGCAAGTTTCCTGTTAGTATATAATTCACCATGGATTGAAATGATACATACCCGAACGGACTTTAGAACATGATAATTTTGTTAAGGGTTGAAATGATAGACTCAAGCGATTTTCACTTGAATTGAATTTGGGATTGCGGGTGGAAATGATATCTACCCATATATATTTAAATTACGGATTGAAATGATAAATATCCGTATCACTTGACCATAGGATAGAAAATTCTATATACAGACATCGTTGGTCCATTTATAAATATTTTGGAAATAAATTCTATGGTTTTGAAAGGAAAATATATGGTTTTATTTTACATTGAAATATTTTTAAATAAATATATGTTTTAAAATAAAGTGAATTTAATACCAAACTTAAATTTAATAAATATTGATTTAATTAATATAATATGTTAAGTATTAGATTTTTTTTAAAGATTTCCAAGGATTTGTATAAGTTAAGAAGAAAAGTTGTGTTGATTGAAATTTTATTTAATTAAGAATTTTATTAAATTGATTTGAAATTACTGAACTTGAAATTTTAAGACATGATCTTATAACTTGATTTGATTTAGGTAATTTAATGAATATTTCACATTTAAAGAAATTGATGGAAATATATAGTAAACTGTAATTTAAGGTCATTTAAATAATATAGAATTTTATTGAGTGAATATTGCAAAGACTAAATAATAACGAAGTTAAATCGAGATGTATATGAAATCGTTAATTTTAGTTTGAAAATGTTGAATATTTACAACTTTGAAATATATTGGAATTTAAATGGTTTATATTATGGTTCAAATTTGTATTTGAAATCAAAAAAATTTGAATTTTGTTTAGTCATAAACTGAATTGAATGGAAATTGATAAATTGAGATTGAATTGAATCTGAATGGGAAGTCGAGTTGGTTTTGAAGTGATTTGTGAAGTTTGAGGAAATTACAAATACTCTACTTTATAAATTATTTAATACATATGTACTATTTTGGAAAATAGATATATTTGAGATGAAATGATATTATTGTTTTGAAGTATAAATTAATTTGAAATGACCATGGTGTTACAGTGTATACTTCTACATTGTAAATAGTCACACGGATCCTTGGAGGATGGTTATCCCAAACATCCTTAAGTTACTGGTATTTCAGTTGATATTTCACTTGAGTTGGATTTATTGATATAAGAATGTTAATCCTAACTCGAGTGTTTTGTGTTTTGCTTTACGCTTGGGTCAGACTTAGTGATACAGTATTAGAGACTCACCTTTGGAGTTTGGAGCTTCGCTTGGAGATCCAACTAACAATTCAGCTTTCAGCTTACCGGTTGATTTGTTCAAAGAGGTCATCTGTTCGTACTGAAGACTTCACTGTATTTGAGATATTCTATTGTATTTTATTTCAAACTCTGATGTTTATATAGTAGCTTCATGAACTACTATTTATTAATCTATTCCGCTGCATTCTGTTATATACTCTGTATCTGTGATTCTGTGATTATTTTAGTACTGTATACGCTGAGTTTTGCCAAATTTGAATTAAAAATATGATATTTTGAGCAATTCAAGTTCGACGAGTGCAGATGCGAATGGTTGAAAATAGCAGGTCGTTACAACCGATGCCCTTCGCGACCCCATATCAAGTCGCGCTGCCAGCCGTAGGGTTTCGAAACTGTAACATCCTGCCATTTTGGACCATTCAAATCGACAATAAAAAAACACGTATCAGACTTGAATAATTCAAAACAATAGATAGTTAATAAAATTTAGGGCAAATAAAATCAATATAGAATAGAGACATAGAATATCAGAATAACTTCGCAGCGGAATGAAATAAACATAGGAGTTCATGAAGCTCCTAGATACATAGTCACAAAACTAATACATAATACCAAAGTCTGGAAATAAAAATTTACTTGTAAATTCTAGGTACATAAGTTTTCTAATACAAAAGCAAAAGCTGAGTGGAAATAACTGGAATGAAAATATCAAGTAGATAACTAAATCTTCGGCGGATCTCTAGCTCCAAAAAGATGAATCCGAAGCGGTGAAACTCAAGCTGACCCGAGCGTAAAGAAAAAGACAAAACACTCGAGTTAGGACATACATACTTATAAAATGTAAATCTACTCAAGTGAACTGCCAAAAGAAATGCATCAGTAACTTAAAGGATGCTTGGGATCACCCATCCTTTAAGGATCCGTTAAACTATCTATGTTGTTATAATAATGTTAAAAGTAAAGAAAACTATTAAAATAGAGTTAAGGCTTTACATTTTCTACCTTAACACATTTTATATATTCCCATAGTCTATACAGTATCGTAATCCTACCCGTACTGGGTGTCGTCATAGGGCACCCCATAGGTATGGTACAAACCAAACTCGTAGAAGGTGCACTAGGGTAGGTGACACGACACAACTATGCAATGCCATGGTAGATATACTGTAACGACCCTGGATTCCGGCATTAATATTTTAATAAATATTTAATCCAATTAAATAAAATGTAAACCGATCATTTTAACATGAACTTTGGAAATATTCACCATTTATTTATATAAATTTGTATTTTAAAAAGGAAATTTGATTCTGGAAATTTAAAATAAAATCTCTTAATAATATTACAATAAAAATTATCTTATATAAATTGAACTAAAATACTTTACCTTGTTAACATTTGGTGAATATATATGTATGGATAATAAAGTAAAAAATAAAATCAAATTCTATCAATATAAAATATAAGTAAACCATATGAATATAATTTAAATATTAGTAGTTAAAATACAAATAGAAATTAAAATGAAAACAAGAATTAAGTAGGTTTGGTATGCATGCAACATAGATTTAAAATTGTAAGAGAAAAGTATAAAAATAAGCACAAATGTATAAATAATACCAGACAAACATATGTATATGGCGACAAGCTAGGAAATAATAAAATAAATGTCTTCTTACAGAATATCTTCACTCACAAAGGCCAAGTGTTTGCCTGCAAGTGTAATGTAAAACCTGACACAAATATGTGTATAAACTATTCAAGCTAGAAGTTGATAAAATGAATATCTTTGTACAAAATCTTTATATACAGCAAAACATAATGATAGTATGCAAACACATTTGGAAACCAAGGCATTAAATGCCATCATCTCAGCCAATATTTTGTTCAAAAGAAAACTATTACAAATCTTTACTTTTCAGTAAGAAAAATCTGAATATAACCAAAATAAAAAGAAGAAAACAATTAAACTAGTTGCAACCTACCCTTAAACATCCTGTTCTCTTCTATATATATGTGCCCATCTTCTATTTAGTTCGTTAAGTAAAACCTAGAAAACCAGAGAGAAAGAAAAAAAGAAAAAAAAAGAAGCAAGCAAACTCAAATTTAATTCAAACTAAAAACAGACATGAACTCAAATAGATTCAAGACAGTTTCAAAACTTCAAGTTTCCAAAAGAAAATAGGAATTGTTCTCTGCTCAAAACTTTCAGGTGAGTAAACGAGAATTTTAAAGCTTTAAGTTTATTTAAATATAGTTCAAGATTCATTGATAATCTGGTTTGTGTATGTTTCAGTTTGAATATAATTCTGTGTATATTCATAGGTTTCTCTATACATATATTTCTCTGTTATTTATTACAGGATTCATATTTCTGTTCAAACTCAAATTATTCTCATCAAAACATTGTTAATCCGTAAGTTTTCAACTAAAACAATTTGTTTAAGCTTAAACTAAGATTTTTAAAAAGCCGATTTAAACCATGTTGTAAAATATACACTGTAATCTGATTTTACAAGTAATTAAGTAAAAATATGATGAACCTGACTATTGTAAAATATTAATTCAAGATCATAACTTGAATGATTACTGCAAATTAAGATTTTTAAAACAAAAACGAAGATTTTTAGTTTAGTATTCTCAGAGCAATTTGAATTTGAACAAAAATTACATTTTTATCAAGTACTGATGAATGATCCAATAATAAATGTTGAGATTGGGATTGAAGCAAGTTTGAACATCTATGAAGTTGAGAACATTGTTGAATAGTTTTTCAAATTCACAAATTTGTCGAACGAATCTAATTTAGGGTTTGGGTTCAAGTTTTTGGTCATGTCAGAAAATTTGACGAGTTCATCATCTATGCGTGATCGAGTTTCACGCGATTCAAGGGAGTGGAAGAATGGCGTGTCATCGTGGTGTGGATGAATTCTAAGCGTCTCTGGTGGTCGGAGTAACGAAGGTGAGGCGGTTATGTTGATTAGGGTGAGCTTCAGGTTCGAGCAAGAATATCTTTTTTTCGACTTCGAATTTTTGAAAGCGAATCATATTTGGTTTTCGAGTTTATGGACGATTTGCGACTTGCTGATGATTATGGGGTTCGCCGGAGTTGAGTCGCGCCGCCGTGCACGTGTACGGCGAGAGGATGTGTGAGCGTCGTGATGGATGTGGGTCGTGAGTTGTTACTCGAGCAATTGGGGTTATTTCTTTAGGTTAGTATTCGAGTTCGTGTGAGTTACCTGATGCTTAAATCTATGCGTAAGTTTAAAACTTAACTACAAAAAAAAGAGAAGAAGAAGAGGGAGTGCAGGAGAATGGGTGAGTGTCTCGGGAAAACGGGTGAGCCACTCGAAGTAATACTCGAGTTAATACGGGAGTTCTCGGGTTTTTCCCAAAACTGCAGTATTATATAAAAAAAAGAAGGTTAAACAAATTGTTTTTAACAAGTTTGAACACAGTAAACTTGATAAACGCACAACCATTTGAATTAAAACATAAATACAAGTTTAATTATTTAGTCAATACTTAACAATGTTTTAAACACTTAATTAATATTTTAATTAATTAATTAAGTTAAGTTAAGTATAAAATTAATTAACACTTTAAGTTGTGTTGTTAGTAATAAATTGATTTTCAAATTTAAAGAAGACTTTTAAATGTTAATTAAGATAGATAATTAACATCAATTAATTATTTTTGGAAAGCAATTAAGAATAATTACATTATAATTGTAATTAGAGTTTGGCTAACTAATGATTATGTGATAAATAAATTATAATTAACTACTTAAAGCTAATTAATGTATGATCAGTAGATAACTAATTAAGTAATTTAATTATGAATTGAAAATTGATTAATTGAGTAATTTGTGGTTAATAAATCGATAGTCAAGTTTTATTAATTAATAATGAAGTTATTAATTAATGATTAAGGATATTTAGTTAACTAATTAAGAATTAATAATTGATTAAGAAATGATTTATTAATTAAATGATTTGAAATGGAATAGTTAATTAATTAATGTTTAATTAAACAGGGTTAAGTGATTAATTCTCTAGTAATTGACTTAAATTAAAGTAATTACAATAAGAATTAAAGATGTTTGCTATAGATGTCGTATAAGTAGAATATCCGATTGGTGACATTTACTTGGTAATATTCTGTAACGATCCAGAATTTTTGACAATATATTTTAAATAATATTTATTCTAATTTAAATGAAATACAAGCTTTTCAAATTATAAACTGATGAGATCTTAATCATTTACCAGTTATATATGTGACTGAAAAGAAAATTTTGATTTGAAAATTCAAAAGAAAATCTTTAAAATTGTCTATAACAAAATCTCACTTATTTAATAAAAGTGTTTATAATAAAATCTTTCTTATTGAATAGAATTAAATGGTTCCATATTTTAATATTTGATAATATACATATGAATATATAATTGTAGTCTTTAAATACTTATTTTAAAAAAATAAAAAAATAAATAAACAATCACATCAATATTAAACATGAACATTAAAACATAAGTGTAAAACATAATTATTAAATATAGGATATGAATATAAAATATAACATGTAACTAAAAATATAAATATACAAACATAAGTTATGAATCAAAGTTTGAAAATTTAACTACAAATAAAAAATAAAACTAGGAAATTTGTTAACAGAAACTTATATAAGTGCAAGGTCAAAAACAATCAATGCATAAGTTAAAAAGAACAACTTGTAACATATATTATGCAACACAAAATCTTTAATAAAGATTATATCAAGCCGCTGTGAATTTATGTATACATAAGAAAACAAAGCATTCACTTCAAACACAAAACAAATATTTTTGTCCAGTACAAATATAAACAAATATCAGAAAACAATAAAAATATGTAAACTAATCTGAAGACAAGTATTTAATTAGCACCACTCTTTGTCAGAAAAAATCTTACAGCCGAAATCTCTATATCATTTCATTTTGCAGTAATTATATTCAAGTCATATTGGGTCAAAAAAGTGAAACTTGTACCTGTTTAACCTACAGCTGTTCAAAGTCTTTTTATTTATACACATCATGTTATTGTGTTCTTTTACAAAAACTTAACAAAAATTTAGATGCAGACCTGAGATAACAAAAATAAAATAAATAGTTTTACTTTGCAAATTTAAATAGATTTAAATTCTGGACAGAAAAGCTTTCAGGAAATTTCACCTGCAGTTTCTTAAACATCTTGCTTTCTGTTCAAATATTTTTGGTGAGTAAACTTACAGTTTCTCTTTAAAAATTTAAGATGGTAATTAGTTATAAACTTTATTAAGCTGTATGATGTAAATATATGGATCTGAGATGCTCTCTGGAAATTTTGTATACGATGCTCTTTATTATTTAAAGTTCTGGGCAAAGAATTTAAAGAAAAATAAAACATCTTCATATATAATATTTTAAGCTTAGAATTTATAGATAAGGTAGGTTGTTTAAAACTTTAATTGTAACCTGACATGAATTTTAAAGTATCACAGTAAGTTATAAAACTGTTTATACAGGTTTTAAGTAAAAGGAAATTAAAAGCTAGAATTCGAAAGTTTTAATTTGTGAATTTGATCACATACCTTGATTATACGAACAAAGTTAAGATTTTTAGTATAAAAAATGTGATTTTTGGTTCAATATTTAAGGTGTAGTTTGGATATGAATAAAAGTTTCATTTTTTTCAATATCTGTTGATTCGATTAATTTTAATTGTTGAAATTTGTTATAATGCAAGCTTGAAGATGTAATAACATAGGAAAAATGTTAAATATTTTTTTCAATGCAAGAATTTGTGGAATGAAGCAATAGTAGGGTTTGAAATCGAGTTTTGATGTGCACTGTAAATTTTTGTTTTCGGCACCATATGTTGATCAAGTGGATCGCGCTTCAAGGAGGTGGTTGAGGAGGGTCTGGACATGGCATTGGCGAAGTGGTTTCGCCTCTGGTGGTCGTTGTTGGTGGGGCGAAGCATTTTTTCGTGGTTGTTCGAACTTTTGGGTTCGAGCTACAGGCCGTATTTTGATTTGAATATTTTCACGTAAAATTGAGTTTTGATTTCGAATATTGAGGCGAATTGTGGTTTGTGGGTGGCGACAAGGGTTGCCGGAGGGTCGCCGGACCACCGTGCATGTGCATGGTGGCGATCGGTGTCGGTGAGGCAAGTTGAGGACATCGCGTGTTTTTTCTCTCGAGATTTTTGGGGTTTTGCTTTGAGTCATTCTGGTTCGTGTGCGTGAGTATCGATGAACTGCAATTGTTTAAATTTATAATTTAAGCTAAGATAAAAAACGAGAAGAAGAAAAAGAAACAGGTAAAAGAAGAAGATGGGAAGGAAGAGTGAGACGCGGGAAAAGGTAGGGGAGAACGCCAGATTTCCTCGGGTAAACACGGTGCCTGCCTCAGGTCTGTTGATATTGCCTTAATATTTTAAGTATTTTTATTAACAAAGTTAATTTATAAGTAATGTTAGTTAGTGTCAAGTTAATATTTGATTAAAAGTTTATTAAAAGAAAAGTTTGTAAAGATAGTTAATTAGTATAAGGTAATTATAAATGTAAAAATTTACTTATACTTGTAATTAAATTAATAACTTCAAATTAAATTTGTAATTAGAAATTAATTGTATGTTTAATCAATTTAACTTAAGGAAATTTAATTAATTACTTAAAGTTAATTAATAAGTGATTGTTAACTTAAGTGATTAATTAATGATAAATGATAAATTAGTTGATAATTAATAAATAATTAATTGATATTAAATGATTAATTAAAATAATTTGTGATAATTAAATAAGTAATTAAATTTTATTAATTAATAATTAAGTTATTAATTAATAATTAAAAATCAAGTTATTAACTGAGTAATTAAGTTATAATCAATAAAATTTAATAAGTTAATTAACCAATAATTAATTAAGCAGAATAAAGTAGTTTATTCTTAAGTAATTAATTTATGTGTTAAGTAAATCAAAAACTATATTGATATGAATTGATAATTCTTGATTGATTGACTCTGGTGTTTGTTTAGCGATATTCTGTGATATGTTGTGATATATTCTGGATATATCTGTGATGACTGTATATGATTTATCTGTGATATCTGTTATGTGAATTCTTAATATTGAATTAAAATGTTAAGAATAAATAGACAACTTGGCCTTTAAAATGGCGTTTGGATTCCGATGAGATCGGGATAGGGTATCAATTCGATGTTCCGAAAACCACATCGATCCAAATTAAACGATAGGTCGTGACATATTTCAATTGGAGATCGAGTTGGTGATTCATAATGCAATGATTATCGTCGTTAACTCTGAGAGTGATTCCAAAATGAGTGTAACGAGATAATGCATTCGGTTTCGTTCGAACCCGGAACGAACTTGTATGGATTGTATGCTTTCAGCACATCGTCAGGTAGACGATGAGCATTCTAAGAAATATGTTCTTTACAGGTAATCGCAGCCTCAAGCCTCATCAACCGAGAATGGCTAAAACATGGGAGATGCAGCAAGGTTAGGTGGGTCATGCCGAAGCAGGACAAGGTATACCTATGTCTAGATGCCCCTTTATTTCGGCTATGTGGGCAGTTGTTGGCCACAACTGTGGGTTTTCTTGTTCGGGACTATTCAGTATGGAATGGTTTCGGCCTTGTGTTGTATGGGGTCGGGAGTGATCCTTGGTACGGTGATCTAGGCCCCATACTGTGACGGGCGGTACCCCAGTAACCCTGCCATTGTTGGAAACCCATTTTCCCTACGAGACCCAACGATTTTGATTTGTATTACCCACTTTCATGGCTAGTAGCTGGAATTTAATAGATGTAACAATTTCGGCTATTTTCTATTTACTTGAAAACCCTAGACACTATTATAATCTCACTGGATTTCCTATAAAATGTTTTGGTTAGCGTAAGGTAAAAACTTACCCGTATTTATGTGTGGGGAGTCTTACATGATACCTTTATTTTCAAATGGTTTTCAAAGTTAAACAATTTTAACCCGTTTACTCATACCAGACCCATGTCTGACCCGGAGTTTATATTTTTTTTCACAAACTCTTGGGTACTCAAATTTTTATGAGTAGCCAAGTAATAGGTATTTGGAGTATCGATTTTCTGGAGGAGCTTTGGAGAAGAAGACCATACGTATGTATCTCTCTATATAATTCCGTTGTGTAGTTATTGTATGCTGTATTTTGGATGTATGTATGGACATATATGTATATGGCAGTTCTGTTGTATGATATTGTATAACTCTGATGTATGTATAACTATGTAATAGCTATGTGATGTATTATATTTTATTACATTCCGCTGTGATATTCTGATGTTGTTATTTCTTTCTTTCTATTCTTTTCTATTTCTATCCCTTTCTTTCTTAATGATGATACGTCTTTCTGGGGTTAGAAAGGCGGGTCATCACAGCTGGTATCAGAGCGCTAGATTGAGCGAGTACCTAGGATCTTGAGTAGTATTTATCTTGAGAGTGCGTATTTGTATTTTCATATAATTATATGTCTATCTAAATTTATTGAGTTACCTGTCCAAGTGGCCAATATGAGTTCTGGAAGAAGAGGCAGAGTTAGCGCCAGTACTTCAACTGATAATGGACGGAGTCAAAATGCTAGTGAGGCTGTAAATCCAGTGCCGCCTCAAGTTAGTTTTGCAGCTTTATGCAAAGATTTCAACAATCTTGGAGGCCAACCATTCAAAGGTTCAGAATCGATAATTGAAGTTCAAGCTTGGCTACGCTCTTGTGAGCGCATTTTTAAGAGCATGAAGTTGTCGGATGAACGAAAAAGAGAAATGGCATCGTGGCTATTGCAGGGTGGTGCAGCGGCCTGGTGGGATGCAACAGTAGCAAACATTTCTGAGGATGACATTTCTTGGGACAGATTTAAGGAGCTATTAGAGGAGAAGTTTGTGCCAACGGTAGGGAAAACCCAATTGTATTAGGATTTTCTGAATTTGAAGCAGGGTAACATGTCTATTTCGGAGTATGAAACCAGATTCAATGAACTTTCATGCTATGGTCCAGGACTCATCAATACTCCCCTCAAAAAGAATGAAAAATTTGTGCAATGATTGAGGCCTGAATTCCATGAAAAGATGACGGTGCTTTTGAAAGGATCTTTTGTCGATTTGATTGTTATGGCGTTGAGGTATGAGAATTTGATGAGTAAGAAGACTGTGGCATCAATATCAACTTCAGGTGGGAATTTCACTAATCCCAATAAGCGGAAATTCGATCCCAAATGGAGAAAGCCGAGCACGAAGAAGCCTGGAAATAACAACGGACCTCGAAAATGCTACATTTGCAACAGGAAGGGCATTTGGCTAATAAGTGTCCTAGAAAAGGATTCCAACAGCAGCAACAACAACCGCGTTATGGTGGTCCAGGATCAGGTATGGTTTAGAGATCATTGTGCTTTAATTGTCATCATCCTGGCCACATGATCAAGAATTGTCCACTTCTGTAGAAGGCGCCTCTGAATAAAGTCTTTGCTTTGGAAGTCGGTCCATCTTCTTCTTCAAAAGGCAAAGGAGTTTTGGAAGGTACTTTACTTTTAGATGGCAAATATATTAAAGTTTTGTTTGATTCGGGTGCTTCCTTGAGTTTTATTTCTCTGGACTTTGTTGAAAAGTTCTTTCTTACCCCTAGTTCTGTAGACAGTCCTATCTTGGTATCTAATCCTATAGGAGGGGTGACCAAATTAGATACGGTCTGTAAGGACTTTAAGATCTCTTATCTATCCCATAGTTTCTCTTGTGACCCGTATGTGTTGAATTTTAAGGAATTTGATCTTATTTTGGGAATGGATTGGCTGGGTAAGTATATAGTAGTTTTGAATTGTGATAAGAGAACAGTTTCGCTGGAAACTGATTTGGGCAGAATTGCCAGAGTGTCATGTGATAATTCTGGAATCCACTTGAGCAGTCTTATTCATGGAATTGAACTTCCAAAGAGAAGATAGAAGATATCGATGTGGTACAAGATTTTCCTGATGTTTTTGAGGAAGTTAAGTGTCTTCCACCACATTGAGAAATAAAGTTCCATATTGATTTGATTCCAGGCACAGTGCCGGTGATTCAGCCCAGTAGGACAATGGCTCCTAGGGAGAGAGAGGAGTTGATTAAGCAGACGCCGGATCTTTTAGAGAAGGGGTTGATTAGGCCCAGTTTTTCTTCTTGGGGTTCTGCGGTAGTGTTTGTAACTAAACCGGATGGATCACTAAAGTTCTGTGTTGATTATAGAGAATTGAACAAAGTGACTATCCGTAATAAATATCCTCTTCCTCGTATCGATGATCTCTTTGATCAGTTGCATGGTACTTCTATCTTTTCTCAATTGGATCTAGCTTCATATTTCCATCAGTTGAGGGTAGCCGAGGACAGTATTCCCTTGACTGCATTTAGGGGACCAAATTGTTTCTATGAGTGGTTGGTATGCCTTTCGGGTTAACCAACGCTCCTGTCTCTTTCGTTGACCTCATGAACTGAGTCTCTAGGGATGTGTTGAATAAGTTTGTGCTAGTATTTATTGATGATATCTTGGTCTACTCCAAATCTGAAGAAGAGCACAGGGAGCATTTGAGAATTGTATTGGTGACTCTGAAGAAGCATGTGTTGAAGGCGAAGTTTTCGAAGTGCCATTTCTGGAAATCGGAAGTTAAATTTTTAGGGCATATTTTTTGTAGGGAAGGCATTTCTGTAGACCAAGCAAAGATTGAAACTATTCTGGAATGGAAACTGCCGGAGACACCGACGGAAGTTTGCAGTTTTCTAGGATTGGCCGGCTACTATAGGAAATTTATCAAGGATTATTCCAAGATTTCTTCACATTTGACTAAGTTGACAAGGAAAGGAGCAAAATTCAAGTGGACACCCCAGTGTGAAGAAGCTTTCCAGGAGTTGAAGACAAGGCTAACTAGTGCACCAATGCTTGCTATTCCGGATGGGAAGAGCAAATTCGAAGTTTATACCGATGCTTGTATGGTTGGTTTGGGAGCAGTTCTGATGCAGAATGGAAGGGTAATTGCGTATGCGAGTCGGCAGTTGAAGCCACATGAGAAGAACTACGCTACGCACGATCTATAACTGTTAGCCATTGTTTTTGCTTTGAAGATCTGGAGACATTATCTTTTGAGAGAGAAATTCGAATTGTTCACGGATCACAAACCGTTGAAATATCTTTTCTTTCAAAAAGATCTTAGTCTGAGACAGCAGCGGTGGGTCGAATTTCTAGCATTCTATGATTTAGATATTCTGTACACCCCGGGAAAGGTGAATGTTGTAGCTTATGCTCTTAGCAGGAACGCAGTCATATCTCTTCTAGAAGTTGTTCCATCGCTTATTGAAAGAATTTCAAGCAAGCAAGAATCTGATAAGATGTTAAGGAGGATCATCAAAATAGTTAGGAAGGGTCTGTGTCCCAGTATTGAAATCGATGGTCAAGGAACATTAAGGATTAACGGGAGAATTTGTGTTCCGAATGATAGGGGATCTGAAACAGGAGGTGTTGTTTGAGAGTCATCGTTCCAAATTGAATATTCACCCGGGAATCTCGAAGATGTACAAGGACATGAGGAGAGTTTTCTGGTGGCCGAATATTGAGAAGGATGTAGCTAGATTCTTGAACAGTTGTGCCATCTGCCAACAAGTAAAAGGAGATCAACAGAAATCAGCCGGATTATTGCAGCCTTTGCAAATTCCAGATTGGAAGTGGAAGATGATTCGATGGATTTTATCGATGGTTTGCCTAGAACCAGGAAAGGAAATGATGGAATATGGGTTATTGTGGATCATTTAACTAAGGGTGCCCATTTTATACCGGCTAAGGCAACTCGTACTGCAGTTTCTCTGACAGAAATTTTCTTGAGGGAGATAGTCAGATTGCATGGTGTGCCTATTAGTATAGTAAGTGACCGTGATCCTGTTTTCACCAGCAAATTCTGGGAAGCTCTGCAATCAGCAATGGGAACAAACTTAAGATTGAGTACAGCCTATAATCCTCAAACGGACGGATAGACGGAGAGGCTTAATCGTATTCTTGAGGATATGCTGCGGGCTTCTGTTTTGGATTTTGGAGGATCGTGGGAAGACCATCTTCATTTAGTGGAATTCTCTTATAATAACAGCTATCAAGCAAGTATTAAGATGGTTCCTTATGAAGCTTTGTACGGAAAACCATGTAGATCCCCATCTTGTTGGATAAAATCGAAGGATTGTCTTGTGCTCGGGCCCGATCTTATTCGAGAAGCTTCTACGAAGGTTGAGCTTATCAAGAAAAGGATGAAAACTGCTCATGATCGTTAGAAGAAATATGCTGATGCATTGGAATTTGAGATCGGAGACTTGGTTTTTGTCAAAGTTTCCCCAATTAAAGGTGCTATGAGATTAGGAAAGACGGGAAAACTTGCTTCGAGATATATTGGACCATTCCGAGTATTGGAAAGAATTGGAACTGTAGCATACAGGATCGAATTGCTAGAGCGGGTGTTTGGAATTCATAGTGTGTTTCATGTATCTCATTTAAGGAAATATGTTCATGATCCATCACTGGTTGTAGAAAAAGTAGTTCAAAAAGATTTGGAAGTAGAACCCAACTTGACTATGGTCAGAAATCCAGTTCGAATTGTGGATCAAGACGAGAAGCAACTCAGGAGCAAAGTGGTGAAACTCGTCAAAGTGCAATGGAGTGAGGATCCCAGAGATTTTACCTGGGAAACTCTAGATAGTTTTAGGAAAGCTAATCCGGATTTATGTTCGGATAACTAGTGATGTTGTTAGGGTAGACTGTTTGATTGTTTGCTATTATATGGATGATATGTATGTTTGGATTGTCAATATAAATGCTTTAGAATTAACTGTTGTTTTAAATTTCAGGGACGAAATTCTTTTAAGGGTGAGGAATGTAACGACCCGGAATTTTTGACAATATATTTTAAATAATATTTACTCTAATTTAAATGAAATACAAGCTTTTCAAATTATAAACTGATGAGATCTTAATCATTTACCAGTTATATATGTGACTGAAAAGAAAATTTTGATTTGAAAATTCAAAAGAAAATCTTTAAAATTGTCTATAACAAAATCTCACTTATTTAATAAAAGTGTTTATAATAAAATCTTTCTTATTGAATAGAATTAAATGGTTCCATATTTTAATATTTGATAATATACATATGAATATATAATTGTAGTCTTTAAATACTAATGTTTAAAAAAATAAAAATAAAAATAAACAATCATATCAATATTAAACATGAACACTAAAACACAAGTATAAAACATAATTATTAAATATAGGATATGAATATAAAATATAACATGTAACTAAAAATATAAATATACAAACATAAGTTATGAATAAATGTTTGAAAATTTAATTACAAATAAAAAATAAAACTAGGAAATTTGTTAACAGAAACTTATATAAGTGCAAGGTCAAAAACAAAATCAATGCATAAGTTAAAAAGAACAACCTGTAACATATATTATGCAACACAAAATCTTTAATAAAGATTATATCAAGGCGCTGTGAATTTATGTATACATAAGAAAACAAAGTATTCACTTCAAACACAAAACAAATATCTTTGTCCAGTACAAATATAACAAATACCAGTAAACAATAAATATTTGTAAACTAATCTGAAGACAAGCATTTAGTTAGCACCACTCTTTGTCAAAAAAAATCTTACAGCCGAAATCTCTATATCATTTCATTTTGCAGTAATTTAATTCAAGTCATTTTGGGTCAAATAAGTGAAACTTGTACCTGTATAACCTATAGCTGTTCAAAGTCTTTTTATTTATACACATCACGTTATTGTGTTCATTTACAAAAACTTAACAAAAATTTAGATGCAAACCTGAGATAACAAAAATAAAATAAATAGTTTTACTTTGCAAATTTAAATAGATTCAAATTCTGGACAGAAAAGCTTTCAGGAAATTTCATCCGCAGTTTCTTCAACATCTTGCTTTCTGTTCAAATATTTTTGGTGAGTAAACTTATAGTTTCTCTTTAAAAATTTAAGATGGTAATTAGTTATAAACTTTGTGTATGCTGTATGATGTAAATATATGGATCTGAGATGCTCTATGGAAATTTTGTATATGATGCTCCTTAATATTTAAAGTTCTGGGCAAAGAATTTAAAGAAAAATAAAACATCTTCATATATAATATTTTAAGCTTAGAATTTATAGATAAGGTAGGTTGTTTAAAACTTTAATTGTAACCTGACATGAATTTTAAAGTATCACAGTAACTTATAAAACTATTTATACAGGTTTTAAGTAAAAGGAAATTAAAAGCTAGAATTCGAAAGTTTTAATTTGTGAATTTTATCACATATCTTGATTATACACACAAAGTTAAGTTTTTTAGTATAAAAATTGTGATTTTTAGTTCAATATTTAAGGTGCAGTCCGGATATGAATAAAAGTTACATTTTTGTCAATATCTGTTGATTCGATTAATTTTAATTGTTGAAATTTGTTATGATGCAAGCTTGAAGATGTAATAACATAGGAAAAATGTTAAATATTTTTTTCAATGCAAGAATTTGTGGAATGAAGCAATAGTTGGGTTTGAAATCGAGTTTTGCTGTGCACCGTAATTTTTTTTTTTCGGCACCATATGTTGATCGAGTGGATCGCGCTTCAAGGAGGTGGTTGTGGAGGGTCTGGACATGAAGTTGGCGAAGTGTTTTCTCCTCTGGTGGTCGGTGTTGGTGGGGAGAAGCGTTTTTTCATGGTAGTTCGAACTTTTGGATTCGAGCTACAGGCCGTATTTTGATTTGAATATTTACGCGTAAAATTGAGTTTTGATTTCGAATATTGAGGTGAATTGTTGTTTGTGGGTGGCGACAAGGGTTGCCGAACCACCGTGCATGTGCACGGTGGCGATCGGTGTCGGTGAGGCAAGTTTAGGACATCGCGTGTTTTTTTGCTCGAGATTTTTGGGGTTTTGCTTCGAGTCGTTCTGGTTCGCGTACGTGAGTGTCGATGAACTGCAGTTGTTTAAATTTATAATTTAAGCTAAGATAAAAAACGAGAAGAAGAAAAAGAAACAGGTAAAAGAAGAAGATGGGAAGGAAGAGTGAGGCGTAGGAAAAGGTAGGGGAGAACGCGAGATTTCCTTGGTAAAACACGGTGCCTGCCTCGGGTCTGTTGATAGTGCCTTAATATTTTAAGTATTTTGATTAACAAAGTTAATATTATAAGTAATGTTAGTTATTGTCAAGTTAATATTTGATTAAAAGGTTATTAAACGAAAAGTTGGTAAAGATAGTTAATTAGTATAAGGTAATTATAAATGTAAAAATTAACTTATACTTGTAATTAAATTAATAACTTTAAATTAAATTTGTAATTAGAAATTAATCGTATGTTTAATGAATTTAACTTAAGGAAATTTAATTAATTACTTAAAATTAATTAATAAATGATGGTTAACATAAGTGATTAATTAAAGATAAATGATAAATTAGTTGATAATAAATAAATAATTAATTGATATTAAATGATTAATTAAAATAATTTGTGATAATTAAATAAGTAATTAAATTTTATTAAATTAAGAATTAAGTTATTAATTAATAATTAAGAATCAAGTAATTAACTGAGTAATTAAGTAAAATAAATAAAAAACTATATTGATATGAATTGATAATTCTTGATTGATTGCCTCTGGTGTCCGTTTAGCGATATTCTGTGATATATTGTGATATATTCTGGATATATCTGTGATGACTGTATATGATTTATCTGTGATATCTGTTATGTGAATTCTTAATATTGAATTAAAATGTTAAGAATAAATCGATAACTTGGCCTTTAAAATGGCGTTTGGATTTCGATGAGACCGGGATTGGGTATCAATTCGATATTCCGAAAACCACATCGATCCAAATTAAACGATAGGTCGTGACATATTTCAATTGGAGACCGAGTTGGTGATTCAGAATGCAAGGGTTATCATCCTTAACTCTGAGGGTGATTCCAAAATGAGTGTAACGAGATAATGCCTTCGGTTTCGTTCGAACCCGGAATGAACTTGTATGGATTGAATGTTTTCAGCACATCGTCAGGCAGACGATGAGCATTCAAAGAAATATGTTCTTTAAAGTAATCGCAACTTCAAGCCTCATCAACCGAGAATGGCTAAAACAGGGGAGATGCAGCAAGGTTAGCTGGGTCATGCCCAAGCAGGACAAGGTATACCCCTGTCTAGATGTCCCTTTATTTCGGCTGTGTGGGCAGTTATTAGCCACAACTGTGGGGTTATCTTGTTCGGGACTGTTCAGTAAGGAATGGTTCCGGCCTTGTGTTGTAGGGGGTCGGCAGTGATCCTCGGTACGGTGTCTAGGCCCCATACCATGATGGGCGGTACCCCAGTAGCTCTACTATTGTTGAAAACCCATTTTCCCTACGAGACCCTACGATTTTGATTTGTATTACCCACTTTCATGGCTAGTAGCTGGAATTTAATAGATGTAACAATTTCAGCTATTTTCTATTTACTTGAAAACCCTAGACACTATTATAATATCACTGGATTTCCTATAAAATGTTTTGGTTAGCGTAAAATAAAAACTTACCTGTATTTATGTGTGGGGAGTCTTAAGTGATACCTTTATTTTCAAATGGTTTTCAAAGTTAAACAATTTTAACCCATTTACTCACACCAGACTCATGTCTAACCTGGAGTTTATATTTTGTTTTTCATAAACTCTTGGGTACTCAAATTTTTATGAGTAGCCAAGTGATATGTATTTGGAGTATCGATTTTCTGGAGGAGCTTTGGAGAAGAAGACCAGACGTATGTATCTATCTATATAATTCTGCTGTGTAGTTAGTGTATGATGTATTTTGGATGTATGTATGGACATATATGTATATGATAGTTATGTTGTATGATATTGTATAACTCTGATGTATGTATAACCATGTAATAGTTATGTGATGTATTATATTTTGTTCCATTCCGCTATGAGATTCTGATGTTCTTATTTCTTCCTTTCTATTCTTTTCTATTTCTATCCCTTTCTTTCTTAATGATGATACGTCTTTCTGGGGTTAGAAAGGCGGGTCGTCACATATTATGTGATGTTTTATGATATGCCTTGATATATCTATGATAATTGTGTGTGATCTATCTGTGATAAATGCTATGTGAATTTAAATTGTTTAAACTAATAAAAAACTTGACCTTTAAAATGGAGTTCGGATTTCGATGAGACCGGGATCGGCAGTCCTTTATGATTATCTGAAAACCACATCGATCCAAATTAAACGTTAGGTCGTAAATTCTCAAGTGAAGATCGAGATGGTATTTTCAAAATGCAAGGGTTATTGTCATTGACTCTAAGGGTGATTCCAAAATGAGTGTAATGAGACAATGCCTTCGGTTTCGTTTGAACCCGGAACGAACTTGTATAGATTGTATGCTTTCAGCACATCGTCAGGCAGACGATGAGCATTCTAAGCGATATGTTCTATACTGGTAATCGTAGCCTCAAGCCTCATCAACCAGGAATGGCTAAAACAAGGGATGTGCAGCAAGGTTAGGTGGGTCATGCCCAAGTGGGACGAGATATACTCCTGTCTAGATGTCCCTTTTATTTCGGCTGTGTGGACGGTTGCTAGCTTCAACCGCAGGGTTATCTTGTTCGGGACTGTTCAGTAAGGAATGGTTTCGGCCTTGTGTTGCAGGGTTTTAGGGTGGATCCTCGGTACGGTGATCTAGGCCCCGTACTGTGACGAGCGGTACCCCAGTAGCCCTGCCATTGTATGGAATCCAATTTCCAATAAGAGCCGTACGTTTTGATTGTGCCCAACTATGTTGGAATGCGAGATGTAAGCATTTCATTTATTTCTGTATTTTACTTGAAAACCCTAGACACTATTATAATATCATTGGATTTCCTATAAAATGATTTGGTTAGCGTAAGGTAAAAACTTACCCGTATTTATGAGTGGGGAGTCTTACGTGATACCTTTATTTTCAAATGTTTTCAAAGTTAAGCAACTTTAAACCGTTTACTCATACCAGACCCATGTCTGACCCGGAGTTTATTTTTGTTTTTCATAAACTCTTGGGTACTCAAATATTTATGAGTAGCCAAGTGATAGGTTTTGGATTGTTGAGTTCTGGAGGTGCTTGGAGCAGGAGGTCCAGACATATCTATCTATCTAGTTCCACCGTGTAGTTGATGTATTCTGTATTTTGGTACGTATGTATTGACAGTTATGCATATGACTGTCCTGTTGTACGATATTGTATAACTCTGATATATGTAAAACTATGTAATAGTTATATGATGTATTATATTTTGTTCCGTTCCGCTGTGAGATTCTGATGTTGTTATTTTTTTTCTATTCTTTTCTATTTTCTATCACTTTCTTTTCTTATTGATGATATGTATTTTTGTGAGTAGAAGGGCGGGTCGTCACAGCTGGTATCAGAGCCAAAGGTTGAGCGAATACCTAGGCTCTTGAGTGATTTCTTTCTCGAGAGAGCGTATTTATAATTTTGATATATATATATATTTATATTTATTTCTACCTATTTGTTGTGTTACCTGTTCTAGTTTTCCAATATAAGTTATAAAGACAGATAAGGTAGTAGTGTGTGTAACACGACTACCAATTGTAGGAATTTGAATGTTTGAGGTTGGAAGTGTATCTGTCGAGACTGTAGACCTATTACTGTCTCGAGTGAGCTTTGGGTGGTGTAAGAATTTCATTGATCTCTGAAGGAAATCTGTTAAGGTTCGGAGTTCATCTTTGAAGTGTAAGTTTGGATGAGCTAGAGTTTGGATCCGTCGGTTGGACAGAAGCATGTCATGATATCTTGATACCTCAGGATAAAGCAGCTGTGTGATGAGACACAGTGACTATGGATGTCTCCGAAGATGTTTTTTTGGAACAAGTTAAGGAAGTATGTCTACTTCGGTGTTGTGGCTAAGTTCAGTAGGGTGTTTCTGTTTGGTTTGAGGTCCGAGTTTCTCGAAGAGCTTTGGATAGGAAGTCATTGGGCATCTAGGTCAGCAATGTGGCTCGAAATGTTCTGTGTGCCGTCGAGGAGATTTTCTAGTTAGCAGTTTTTCTTGAGGCAATTTCAGAAGTAGCTGAGTGGATCCATTTCTTCGATGGATTGGCTCGATAAATATAAGGCTGTTTTGAATTATGATGAGGAAACAGTTTCGTTGGAAACGTTTTGGGTAGGATTGCTAGAGTGTCGTGTGATAATTCTGGAATTCACTTGAGTAGTCTTTTACATGGAGATGAGACTTCTCAAGAGAAGATTGAAGATATTGATGTGGCCCAAGGTTTCCCTGATGTATTCGAGGAAGTCAAGTGTTTGCCTCTGCATCGAGAGATAGAGTTTCGCATTGATTTGATTCCAGGAGCAGTGCCGGTTATTCAGCCTAGTATGAGGATGGCTCCTAGGGAGAGTGAAGAGTTAGTTAAGCAGACTCAGGATCTTTTGGAGAGGGGTTGATTAGGCCCAGTTTTTCTTGTTGGGGCTCTGCTGCGGTGTTTGTCACTAAATCAGATAGATCGCTAAGGTTCTTTGTTGATCTGATGAACCGAGTATTTCAGGATGTATTGAATAAGTTGTTCTAGTATTCATCAATGATATTTTGGTCTATTCTAAGTCTGAAGAAGAGCACAAGCAGCATTTGAGGCTAGTGTTGGAGACTCTAAGGAGACATGTTTTGAAGGCGAAGTTCTCTAAGCGCCAATTTTGGAAATCAGAAGTTAAATTTTTAGGGCATATTGTTTTTGGTGAAAGTATCTCTGTAGATCCAGCGAAGGTTGAGACTATTCTGGAATGGAAGCAACAAAAGTCACCGACGGAAATTCGCAATTTTCTGGGTTTAGCTGGCTACTACAGGAAGTTTATCAAGGACTATTCCAAGATTTCTTCACATCTGACTAAGTTGACAAGGAAATGAGCTAAGTTCAAATGGACACCCCAGTGTGAAGAAGCTTTTCAAGAGTTGAAGACGAGGCTAACCAGTGCACCAGTGCTAGCTATCCCGGATGGAAGAGCAAATTTTAAGTATATACATATGCTTGTATAGTTGGATTGGGAGCAGTTTTGATGCAGAATGGAAGAGTAATTGCGTATGCGAGTCGGCAATTAAAGCCACATGAAAGGAACTATGCTATGCACGATCTTAAGTTGTTAGCCATTGTTTTTGCTTTGAAGATTTGGAGACATTATCTCTTGGGATAGTATTTTGAGTTATTCACGGATCACAAATCATTGAAATATATTTTCTCTCAAAAGGATCTTAATCTGAGGCAGCGGCGATGGGTCGAGTTTCTGGCATCATATGATTTGGATATTCTGTATACCCCGAGAAAGGCAAATGTTGTGGCTAATGCTCTTAGCAGGAATGCAGTTTTGTCTCTTTTGGAATTATTCCATCTCTTCAGGAAAGAATCATAAGTAAGCAAATGGAGGATAGATCTTTTGAGGAACTGATTCTTGGAACCAAGGATGGTCGGTATTCGGATTTCAGGGAGGATGATCAAGATACTTTAAGGATTAATGGTCGTTTGTGTGTGCCTAATATAGATGGATTGAGGCAAGAAGTCTTAACTGAGTGTCATCGCTCTAGACAGAATATGCACCCAGGAATCTCTAAGATGTATAAAGATATGAGAAGAATTTTCTGGTGGCCGAGCATGAAGAGGGATGTAGCTGTTTTCGTTAATAGTTGTGTTATCTATCAGCAAGTGAAAGGAGATCAACCGAAGTCAGCCGGTTTCTTGCAGCCTTTAGAATCCTAGAATGTAAATGGGAGATGATTTCGATGGATTTCATCGATGTTTGCCAAGAACCAAGAAAGGAAACGATGGTATATGGGTTATTGTGGATCGTCTAACTAAGAGTGCTCATTTTATACCAATTAGGGCAACCCATACTACAGATTCTCTGGCAGAGATTTTCTGAGGGGGATAGTCAGATTGCATGGTGTTCCTGTTAGCATAGTAAGTGATAGTAATCCTATCTTTACCAGCAAATTTTGGAAGGCTCTGCAATCAACTTTGGGAACAAGTTTGAGATTGAGTACAGCCTATCATCCTTAGACAGATGGATAGACGGAGAGGCTGAATCGTACTCTAGAAGATATGCTGCGAGCTTGTGTTTTGGATTTTGGTGGATTGTGGGAAGACCATCTTCGTTTGGTAGAATTCTCATATAATAATAGTTACCAAGCTAGTATTAAGATGGCTCCTTATGGAGCTCTTTATGGAAGACCATGTAGATCCCCATCCTGTTGGATAGAGTCGAAAGATCGTCTTGTGCTTGGACCAGATTTGATTCGTGAAGCTTCTGCTAAAGTTGAGCTTATCAAGATAAGAGCTGCTCAGGACAGTCAAAAGAAGTACGTAGATAAGAGAAGGCGACAATTGGAATTTGAGATTGTTGATTTAGTTTTTGTCAAAGTTTCCCCGATTAAAGGAGCTATTGGATTCGGAAAGATGGTAAAACTTGCCCTGAGATATATTGGACCATTTCGGATAATGGAAACGATTGGTGTGGTAGCTTATAGAATTGAATTGCCAGAACAGATGTCTGGAATTCATAATGTATTCCATGTATCCCATCTAAGGAAGTTGGTTCATGATGCATCATTAGTTGTGGAACCAATAGTCCAGGAAGATTTGGAAGTCGAGCCGAATTTAACTATGTCCAGGAATCCAGTTCGGATTGTTGATCAAGACGAGTGGCAACTCAGAAAAAGGTAGTGAAGCTTGTCAAAGTGCAGTGGAGAGAGGATCCCAGAGATTGCACTTGGGAAACTCTGGATAGTTTTAGGAAAGCTTATTCGGAGTTGTGTCCAGATGGCTAGTGATGTTTGTTAGGATGGACTGTTTGGTTGTTTGATAATGTATGAATGATATGTACGTTTGAATGGTTGATATAACAGCTTTTGAATTATCTTTTGTTTTAAATTTCGGGGACGAAATTCTTTTAAAGGGGGAGGATTGTAACGACCCTAGATTTTGACATTAATATTTTAATAAATATTTAATCCAATTAAATAAAATGTAAACTGATCATTTTAAAATGAATATGACTTTGGAAATATTCACCATTTATTTATATAAATTTGTATTTTAAAAAGGAAATTTGATTATGGAAATTTAAAATAAAATCTCTTAATAATGTTTACAATAAAATTTATCTTATATAAATTGAGTTAAAATACTTTACCTTGTTAACATTTGGTGAATATATATGTATGGATAATATTGTTTAAAATAAAATCAAATTCTATCAATATAAAATATAAGTAAACCATATGAATAATTTAAATATTGGTAGTTAAAATACAAATAGAAACTAAAATGAAAACAAGAATTAAGTAGGTTTGGTATGCATACGACATAGATTTAAAATTGTAAGAACAAAGTATAAAAATAAGCACAAGTGTATAAATAATACCAGACAGACATATGTATATGGTGTTAAGCCAGGAAATAATAAAATAAATGTCTTCATACAAAATATCTTCACTCACAAAGACCAAGTGTTTGCCTGCAAGTGTAATGTAAAACCTGACACAAATATGTGTACAAACTATTCAAGCTAGAAGTTGATAAAATAAATATCTTTATACAAAATCTTTATATACAGCAAAACATAATGGTAGTATGCAAACACATTTGGAAACCAAGGCATTAAATGCCATCATCTCAGCCAAATTTTGTTCAAAAGCAAACTATTACAAATCTTTAATTTTCAGTAAGAAAAATCTGAATATAATCAAAAAAGAAGAAGAAAACAACTAAACTAGTTACAACCTACCCTTAAACATCCTGTTCCCTTCTATATATATATATGTGTGACCATCTTCTATTTAGTTCGTTCAGTAAAACATAGAAAACCAAAGAGAAAGAAGAAAAAAAGAATCAAGCAAACTCAAATTTAATTCAAACTAAAAACAGACAAGAACTCAAACAGATTAAAGACAGTTTCAAAACTTTCGACTTTCAAAAGAAAATAAGAATTGTTCTCTGCTCAAAACTTTCAGGTGAGTAAACAAGAATTTTAAAGCTTTAAGTTTATTTAAAAATAGTTCAAGATTCATTGATAATCTGGTTTGTGTATGTTCAAGTTTGAATATAATTCTGTGTATATTTATAGGTTGCTCTATACACATATTTCTTTGTTATTTGTTACAGGATTCATATTTCTGTTCAAACTCAAATTATTCTCATCAAAACATTGTTAATCTGTAAGTTTTCAACTAAAACAATATGTTTAAACTTAATTTTTAAAAAGCTGATTTAAACCATGTTGTAAAATATACACTGTAATCTGATTTTACAGGTAATTAAGTAAAAATATGATGACATTGACTATTATAAAATATTAATTCAAGATCGTAACTTGATTGATTACTTCAAATTAAGATTTTTAAAACAAAAATGAAGATTTTTAGTTTAGTATTCTCAGTGCAATTTGAATTTGAACAAAAATTGCATTTTTACCAATTACTGATGAATGGTCCAATAATAAATGTTGAAATTGGGATTGAAGCAAGTTTGAACATCTATGAAGTTGAGAAAATTGTTGCACAATTTTTCAAATTCATGAATTTGTCGAACGAATGTAATTTACGGTTTGGGTTCAAGTTTTTGGTCATGTCAGAAAATGTGACGAGTTCGTCATCTATGCGTGATCGAGTTTCACGCGATTCAAGGGAGTGGAAGAATGGCGCGCCGTCATTGTGTGGATGAATTCTGGGCGTCTCTGGTGGTCGGAGTGACAGAGGCGAGGCGATTATGTTGATTGGGGTGAGCTTCAGGTTCGAGCAAGAATGTCTTTTTTTGACTTCGAATTTTTGAGGGCGAATCGTATTTGGTTTTCGAGTTTATGGACGATTTGCGACTTGCTGATGATGGTGGGGTTTGCCGGAGTTGAGTCGCGCCGCCATGCATGTGTACGGTGAGAGGATGTAGCAGCATCGTGATGGATGTGGGTCGCGAGTTGTTACTCGAGCAATTGGGGTGATTTCTTCGGGTTAGTATTCGAGTTCGAGTGAGTTACCTGATGCTTAAATCTATACGTAAGTTTAAAACTTAACTACAGAAAAAAAGATAAGAAGAAGAGGGAGTGCGGGAGAATGGGTGAGTGTCTCGGGAAAACGGGTGAGATACTCGAAGTAATACTCGAGTTTTAATAGGGGAGTTCTCGAGTTTTTCCCAAAACTGCAGTATTATATAAAAAAAAGGTTAAACAAATTGTTTTTAACAAGTTTAAACACAGTAGACTTAATAAATGCTCAACCATTTGCGTTAAAACTTAAATACAAGTTCAATTATTTAGTTAATACTTAACAATGTTTTAAACACTTAATTAATATTTTAATTGAGTAATTAAGTTAAGTATAAAATTAATTAACATTTTAAGTTGTGTAGTTAGTAATAAATTGATTTTCAAATTTAAAGCAGACATTTAAATGTTAATTAAGATAGATAATTAACATCAATCAATTATTTTTGGAAAGCAATTAAGAATAATTACATTATAATTGTAATTAGAGTTTGGTTAACTAATGATTATGTAATAAATAAATTATAATTAGCTACTTAAAGTTAATTAGTGTAGGATTAGTAGATAACTAATTAACTAATTTAATTATGAATTAAAAATTGATTAATTAAGTAATTAGTGGTTAATAAGTGGATAATTAAGTTTTATTAATTAATAATTATTAATTAATGATTAAGGATAATTAGTTAAGTAATTAAGACTTAATAATTGATTAAGAAATGATTTATTAATTAAATGATTTGAAATGGAATAGTTAATTAATTAATGATTAATTAAACAAGGTTAAGTGATTAATTCTCTAGTAATTGATTTAAATTAAATTAATTACAATAAGAATTAAAGATGTTTGCTATGGATGTTGTATACGTAGAATATCTGATTTGTGACATTTATTTGGCGATATTTTGTGATGTTCTATGATATGCCTTGATATATCTATGATGATTGTGTATGATTTATCTGTGATAAATGCTATGTGAATTCAAAGTGTTGAATTTAAATCGTTTAAACTAATAAACAACTTGACCTTTAAAATGGCGTCTGGATTTCGATGAGACCGGGATCGGGTGCCATTTATAATTATCCGAAAACCACATCGATCCAAATTAAACGTTAGGTCGTAAATTCTCAAGTGAAGATCGAAATAGTATTTTCAAAATGCAAGGGTTATTGTCATTGACTATGAGGGTGATTCCAAAATGAGTGTAACGAGATAATGCCTTTGGTTTCGTTCGAACCCGGAACAAACTTGTATAGATTGAATGCTTTCAGCACATCGTCAGGCGGACGATGAGCATTCTAAGAGATATGTTCTATAAAGGTAGTCGTAGCCTCAAGGCTCATCAATCAGGAATGGCTAAAATAAAGGATGTGCAGCAAGGTTAGCTGGGTCATGCCAAAGTAGGACGCGATATACCCGTGTCTAGATGTCCCTTTTATTTCGGCTGTGTGGGCGGTTGCTAGCTACAACCACGGGGTTATCTAGTTCGGGACTGTTCGGTAAGGAATGGTTTCGGCCTTGTGTTGCAGGGGATTTAGGGTGGATCCTCGGTACGGTGATCTAGGACCCATACTGTGACGGGCGGTACCCCAGTAGTCCTGCCATTGTATGAAATCCAATTTCCATTTAGAGCCGTACATTTTGATTGTGCCCAACTATGTTGGAACGCGAGATGTAAGCATTTCATCTATTTCTGTATTTTACTTGAAAACCCTAGACACTATTATAATATCACTGGATTTCCTATAAAATGATTTGGTTAGCGTAAGGTAAAAACTTACCCGTATTTATGAGTGGGGAGTCTTACGTGATACCTTTATTTTCAAATGTTTTCAAAGTTAAACAACTTTAAACCGTTTACTCATACCAGATCCATGTCTGACCCGGAGTTTATTTTTGTTTTTCATAAACTCTTGGGTACTCAAATTTTTATGAGTAGCCAAGTGATAGGTTTTGGATTGTTGAGTTCTGGAGGTGCTTGGAGCAGGAGGTCCAGACGTATCTATCTATCTATCTATCTAGTTCCGCTGTGTAGTTGATGTATTCTGTATTTTGGTATGTATGTATTGACTGGTATGTATATGACTGTCCTGTTGTATGATATTGTACAACTTTGATATATGTAAAACTATGTAATAGTTATGTGATGTATTATATTTTGTTCCGTTCATCTGTGAGATTCTGATGTTGTTATTCTTTCTTTCTATTCTTTTCTATTTCTATCCCTTTCTTTTCTTATTGATGATACGTCTTTCAGTGAGTAGAAGGGCTGGTCGTCACATATAGCAATTATACTTCCAGACAATTGGTAACGCATAGGCACAACTACCGCCCAACTAGATCCACGCACTCGAATCAAAGGTACACTCCAAATCAATCACAATGTAATAGAATGGCTAACGATGAAGTGTGTCCGATCAGAAGGGCTACCTCACATGGCCCATCGATTGCTCCTGTTTTAGCCACCTTATGCTAACTCACGAGAGTTAGGTCCACGTAAATATGCCTTTAGGATCGTCGCCACCGTCCCACTTTATTCTGGAATCTCCACCGTGTACACAGTTGCTAAAGTGGTTTTCGGTGTCGACAAAGAGTATGCCCATATCCAATCCTGGCCTCTTTAACAACCAATCGTTATTATAACCCATGATTATATAAATGTAAAATGGTTTATATTTCATATCAAACATTTTCCTTTCAAAACCATATAAATTCCATATCATTTTCTTTTGAAATAATATTCATTTTTCTAAAGTCGCAACTCTTCCAAATTCATTTAATTATAACCCTTTGAAACATAAAAGCTTAGAGATCATAACACTTTAAAATGTAACCTTTAGAACCATGACATATAACCCTTTAGAAAATTTGTAGCGTTCTGGAAATATCACTTTAAGGAAACACAACAGTACAAAAGTGATACTGTAAGAATTCGCAGCAGTGTCGATCTGTTATGGTAAGAATTTCACAGCAGCGCTAAAGTTTTATGGTAAGAATTTCGCAGCAGCGCAGAAATGCTATTGTAAGAATCCATAGTAGTGCAGGATTGTTACAGTGAGAAACTACAACAGTTTTGAATTGCAACTGTAAGAAAGCGCACCAGTTTTGAATTGCTATCGTTAGAAATCATACCAATTTTGAATTGCTACCGTAATGCTTCCTACTACAATAGTTTATATAATCAAATAGTATATATATTTACAGTTTTTATCATAGTCATTCTATCCTTCCTATTATATTACTTAAATTTAGCAATTTGGTCATTAAAGAAACCACATCCCTTTAGTTAAACAACTTTGTTACTACAATATCAAATTTTAAAGTAGAAATCCTTGTGCTAAGTTAAAAGTATTTTAACTTACATTTTATTTTCTTTTCAATAAATAACATTTATCCTTTTTATTACCCAAGTTGTACCATTTACTTTAGTTAAAAATTACATGTCAAATGTACGTTTTAACTTACATTTTTTTCCACCACATTTATCATTTTAATCACTATTACATAAATTAAAACATACAATTTATAGGTTAGGATAAAGTTCCATTATCAAGTCAATTCGAATTATTAAATTTCAACTAACCTTCATACTGTAAATTAGATTCCAAAATTTTACGTTTCCAACTATTTTTTTCTTATAAATTTTTTAACACATATAACAAATTTACAAAAATCATTACATTAAATTTTAGTTGAGATTCATATATAAGAATCCAAAATACTTAATCATTTTTAGAAAAATCATTTTAAATCAACCACGAAGTCTGTATAAAATTCTCTACCCTAGGATCAAGTAAATAAGGATATATATCATTTCAATCCTAAATTTATTAATTTTTCGGTTTTTATGTCATTTCAAACCCGCAATCCCAAGTCAAATAAATTGCTCAGCCTTATGATTTCATCCCATAACAATATTCCTTAATCGAAAGATCGTTCAGGTATGTATCATTTCAATCCATAGTGAAGGAACTTAAAGTGTGAGAATAGAATAATAAATAATATAATAATATTCAACATATCATGGCATATAACAAGTGAAATAGGAAATGAAATAACATATTGTAAACAAATGAAATAACATTATATAACATAGGTGAAATTTCTAACTTGCATATACATATCCATACAATTCAATTGTCGTCAATTCACCAAAATATAAGTATGTTGTCAAGAGTGATTACTTATCTTTCTTTGGTTAGAAAAGTGATTCAAAGTGCAACATAACGATGACAAATCACAGATAGACCTGAGTGAGAGGAGAATCCAAATCTGACGCTTTGGAAAAAAATTCTATATGTAAACAAATAATTCACATGGGAAAATAAAAATAAAAAATTATATATTTGCAAAATACATAGAAAGAGGGTTTGTTCAAGGGGTGCATAGGCTTGGTCCAGAGGTGGTTTGGGTTAGGATTAGGCTCGGCCATAGGGGTTTTGTTTAGGGTTAGGCTCGACCTAGGGCTTTTGGACTAGGTTTTGTGGTGCAAAGGCTAGGGTTTTGGTGGAGAAGGCTCGGGTTAGGGTTAGGTTCGGCTAGGCTAGGATTTTGGAGAGGTGGAGGCTCGACTTTGGGTAGGGTTTGTGATGGCAAGGCTTGGCTTTGGTAGGGTTTTAGAGAGGTAGTGGCCTAAAATAGAGAAGGGGATATGGAGGTCGAAATTGTTGAAGAGAGAAGGGGAAAAGGAAGGAGGAGAAGTGGGTTTTGGTTGGAGTTTGGTGATGGAAAGGTGATGGAATAGGTGTGGCCGAAATTGCAAGGAAAGGAAGAGGAAAAAGTGTAGAGGAGAAGAGGAAGAAGGTTTAGGGTTTTGAGGAGGAAGATGAAGAAGAAAACTTACATAATTTTCTGCGGAGGCACAAATGAAGGATAAGAAGGCTAACCAAAACCCAAGGATATTATATAGGCTCCTTAACAGGTGGCTTCTCATCTAATAAAGGAGTTTCTAGCCCATTAGTACAAGCCCAAAGTCAAAATGTAAATAAGACAAAGTTAAGGGAAAATAACTGCGTGTAATACGCCAAAAGTTGTAAAATTTGAGAAGTAGACATCAAAATTTAACAAAACGAAAAACTGTGAAAACGTTAGAATTAAATTCATCTTCATAAAAAAAAGTTTAAAAATTTAAATTCTATAATTTTTCACTAAAAGTCAAACTTTGACCAAAGTTGACTAAATTTATATTTTAAGAAAAATCTTTAACTAAATATGGAAGAACATTTCACATCAAAACTCAAAATTATACATTAAATTTCCAAATTTATCGTTTTTGAAATAATTATATTCAACATTTCAACAAATTTTCATTTAAAATATTTCAAAAATTTTGTGGGTTGTTACACTCTCTGCCACTCAAGACTTTTCATGCTCGAAAATGAAAGAGACCCAAAAAACAAAAAGGAATAAGGTTGGATAACAAATAGTACCTGGAATAAACAATTCCGGATTCGAAGCACAAATGCTCTCTTCCGTTTCCCAAGTACAATCCCGATCTTCAGTGCTCCATTGCACTTTGACTTGGTTAGTGAATTTTCTTCGAAGCTACTTTGTACCTCTATCGATAATACAAAGTGGCTTCCTCTCGACAGTAAGATCTGGCTCAACATCCAAACTCTCGAGAGAAGAAGGCTGGACAATCAGAGATGGATCATGAAGATACCGATGAAGATACCAAACATGGAACACAATATGCACTCCAGAAAGTTTTTCGGGCAAATCCAGATGATAAGCTAAGGAACCAACTCTCTCTAAGATGCAAAACGGACCAATAAACCTAGGAGGGAGCTTCCCTCTCTGACCAAACCGAATCACATTCCTTAATGGAGAGACCTTAAGGAAAACCTGATCACCAACAGAAAACTCCAAACTCCTCCTACACCTATCAGCATACTTCTTCTGTCTATCCTGAGCAATCCTCATCTTTCTCCTAATCTCCTCAACCTTCTCAGATGCTTCTAGAATCATATTCGGACCATGAACCAAATGATTACCAGATTCAATCCAGCAAGATGGAGATTTGCAAGGGCGCCATAAAGAGCAGAAAATGGAGCCATTTTGATACTAGCCTGAATTCAAAAGATGGAATAAGATAGATAAATGTTTAAGACAACCTTAAACAGATATTTGAGATTATATCTGATAACTACTGTTATAGGTGAATTCAACGAGATGGAGATGATCTTTTTAAGATCCTCCATAATCAAGGGCACAAGCACTAAGAAGATCTTCCAGAATATGATTCACTCTTTCCGTTTGACCGTTGGTCTATGGATGGGAAGCAGTGCTCAGATTCTGACGAGTTCCTAAGGATTCCTGAAAAGCTTTCCAAAACAGACTGGTAAAGATGGGGCCTCTACCACAAACAATACTGACCAAAATACCATGAAGACGAACAATCTCTCTCATATAAATCTCAACCAAACTAGAAGCAGAACGGCTAGATCTAACCAGAATGAAATGAGCTGACTTGGTCAATCTATCCACAATTACCCAAATACTCTCTTTATGTCTCTTAGTCCTCGGTAATCCATTAATAAAATCCATAGAAACTTTTCCCATTTCCAATTGGAAATCTTAAGGGGTTGCAATAATCCAGCGGTCTTCTGATGATCATCCTTAACCTGCTGACAAGTTGCACATCTAGTAACAAAGAGGGAGATGTCACGCTTCATACCACTCCATCAATACAGCTTCTTCATATCATGGAACATCTTCGTCACACCTAGATAAATAGAAAGTCTGGACTGATGACTTTCCCGAAGTAACTCTTGCCTCAATCCATCGACATTCGGGACACAAATTTGATTATTAATCCTTAAAATCCCTTTATCATCAATCTAAGCTTCACTTCCATCTTGGATACCACCGCCAACTCTATTACGAAGATTCTCCTTAATAAGCCTAATTATCCTATCCTCATCCTGCTTAGCAACTATAAGATCCATAAGAGGAGAAGAAACAATAAGCTGATATAACATCGTCTTCTTCCTACTTAAAGCATCGGGTACAACATTAGCTTTCCTTGGAGTATAGTTGATGTCGAGGTCATAAGAAGCTAGAAACTTATGCCACCTAACTTGCCTCAGCTTCAAGTCCTTCTGGGTGAAAATATATTTCAATGATTTATGATCCGTAAAGAGCTCAAACTTAGTTCCAAATAGATGATGTCTCTAAAGCTTCAAAGAAAAAACTACGGTAAGCAATTCCAAATCATGGGCTGCATAATTGGCTTCATGGGTCTTCAACTGACGACTGGCATAAGCGATAACCTTTCGATCCTACATCAGAACGGCACCCAAACCTTCACGACTAGCGTAAGTGTATACAGTTAATTCCTTATTTCCATTTGGAACGGTAAGAACTGGAGGGGAAGTAAGCTTATGCTTTAACTCATTGAATGCAACTTCACAATTATCATTCCATCTAAACTTAGCATTCTTACGAGTTAGAGCGGTGAGAGGTGCAGTAATCCGAGCAAATTTCTCAATGAATCTCCTATAATAACCTGCATCGCCTAGGAAACTAAAAATATCAGATGGAGTCGCAGGTGTTTCCCAATTCTAACATACAATAAAAAAAGAACCGAGAAAGAGATAGAACAATTAATGTACAAAGGAAAGAAGAGAAGATAGACTTACATTGTTCGGAGCGATCTTAATTGGATCAACAGAAACTCCATCACCAGAAACAATATGTCCAAGAAAACGGACTTCATCTTTTTCAGAAATGGCATTTCGAGAATTTGGATTTCAACTAATGACTCCTAAGGGTTCCCAGATCAAAGCTCAAATGAGATTCATGCTCCTCCTCTGACTTATAGAAAACAAGAATATCATCGACGAAGACTAGAACAAACTTATTAAGAACATCATGGAAAACATGATTCATAAGGTCTACAAAGAAAGTTGGAGATTAGTCAAACCAAAAGGCATAACTAACCATTCAAAGAACCCATCCTCAGAATGAAAGCAGTTTTGGAAATACTTTCCTCAGCAATTCTGAGCTGGCGGAAACCAGTAGTAAGATCAAGCTGAGAGAATACAGTAGCTCCATAAAGCTGATCGAATATATCATTAATACGAGGCGTTGGATATCTGTTTTTCATAGTGAGCTTGTTCAGCTCCATATAATCAACACAAATCCTCAAAGAACCATCGTATTTGGTGACAAAAACCACTGCTGCTCCCCATTTGGAATGACTGGGTCTGATCAAACCTTTGGAAAAAGTCTTCGATTTGCTTCCTCAAATCAACCTTTTCACGGGGTGCCATTCTTCTAGGAGGAAGAAGTACAGGTCGAGCTCCTAGAATGAGATCAATATGGAATTCGATTTCCTGTTTAGGAGGTAAAGAAGTGACTTCACCAAACACATCGGGATAGAGTTTGACCATAGGAGTAGAATAAAGATCACTAGGGGAAGAATCAAGAGAATAGATAAAATTGTCTGCATTCTCTTAAGGCATATGGCACCGAATCACCAAAGGATCACCCTTATCACCAACAAGAGAAACGGTTCGGGGTTTACGAGAAATAATAGCTTCATACTCTTCAGCCAATCTCCTCCAAGCAATAGATCAAAAGCATCGAAACTAAGAACCTAGAAATTACCAGAAAAACAATAGCCAGAATGAAAGATTTTCACATTGTTAAAAATCCTACTAAGGTTTGCGGGCCAACCAATAGGATTAGTAACACAAAAAGGTATAGTTGCATGCTCAGGTGAAAGAATATGCTTAAATTTATCACAAGGATCCACAAAAATGAAACTATGCGAAGCTCCAGTGTGTCAAATAAAACATGAACAGAAGGTTTAAACAAGGTAAAGGTACTCTGGAGAGTACCTTGGGTATCATTAGGAGCAGGTGTCGTGGATGAAGTAACTACGAAGATACCAAATAGCTTGCCTTTCTACTGAGTAGGACAATCCTGCTTGAAGTGGCTAGGCTGCAAGCAAATATGGCAAAGATCACGCCTAGTCATCTGAGCTTGAGGAACAACAGCTCCGGCTAAAGTAGGACAACTATTAGCATAGTGCCCCTTCTGGTCACACCTGAAGCAAGTGATGGAAGAAAGATCAGTAGGCTGCTTCTGGGAAGAAGAAGATCCTAAACCTGGATTCTTAAGCCAATTTTGCTTCTGATGCTGGAAATTAGACTTCCTCTTCTTAGAGTCGCTAGACGATGGCTGACATGAAGGTGCACGAGCATCAGATGATTCCTTAAAAGTGGGGTTCTCATATCTAATGGCTATATCCATCAAACTAGTAAAAGGGCTATGCACATGAGAAATCAGACGATCATAAAACTCTGCCAGCTATAAACTTCTCATTCTTCTTAAGAGGGGTATCATTCAAACTAGGACCAAACTTGGAAAAATTTTCAAACTTCCTCTCATACTCAACAAATGACATATCCCCTTGCTTAAGATCCATAAACTCCCTATATAGCTGAGATTTCCTAGCTTTGGCATCCACTTCGTCACAAAAGCCCCCTAAACAGTTCACAAGAAATATCTACCTCAATAATGTTGGCTATAACAGACTCCCACCAATCCAGTGTTGCTTCCTTTAATTGCCAAGCTGCTAACTGGTGCTTCTGAGCGTTGGTGTTCTCAAAACTAGCGAAAATCCTTTCCAAACTTCTCAACCACTGCTGAGCGTCAATGATGGTCTCTGATCCTGAAAACTTAGTACCACCAAGCTGGGTGAACTCCTTACAGAGAGTGGTAAGCCTAATGGGTGCAACTGGTGCTGGAACTGAGGCAAGACCATGACCCCTAGCATTCCTATGATTCATCCTGGAAATTTAAGAATGAATCTTAGGATAAAGATAAAGGAAAAGATAGAAGAAAAGACCCTACTAGACTAGAAATATTAATCAAAGAATTCTACAAAATAAGGTGGATTCAAAAGGAAGAAAAATTCCAAGGATAATTTGATTTTAAACATGAAAAATTTTATATCCAAAAATAATCTTTTAGAGATCATTTAAAATAATATTTAAAATCATTTATACTTAAAAATACGTTCTCTCACAAAGAATGATTCTAAGATTGATTTTACACATTCTAGGGTATTTCTACCCTATCTCTAATGAGTTTTTGCCCTTAGGCTAAGGTTTGTCTAAAACCAAAGCTTTATACCAACTATAACATCCCGCCATTTTGTACCATTCAAATCGACAATAAACCACATATGTCAGACTTGAATAATTCAAAACAATAGATTGTTAATAAAATTTGGGGCAGATAAAATCAATCGCAGAATCACAGACATAGAATATAAGAATAACTTCACAGTAGAGTAAAATACATAATACCAAAGTCTGGAAATAAATATACATGGAAATTCTAAGTACATAAGTTTTCAAATAAATAAGCAAAAGCTGAGTTGAAATAACATGAATGAAAATATCAAGTAGACAACTAAATCTCCGGTGGATCTCTAGCTCCAAAAAGATGAATCCAAAGCTGTGAAACTCACGCTGACCCAAGAGTAAAGTAAAACACAAAACACTCGAGTCAGGACATACATACTTATAAAATGTAAATCAACTCAAGTGAACTACCAAAAGAAATGCATCAGTAACTTAAAGGATGCTTGGGATCTCCCATCCTTTAAGGATCCGTAAAACTATCGACTATGTAGTAATACGTTATTATAATAATGTATAAAGTAAAATAAAATATTAAAGTAGTGTTAAGGCTTTACATTTTCCACCTTAACACATTTTATATATTCCCATAATCTATACAGTACCGTAATCCCACCCGTACTGGGTGTCGTCAGAGGGCACTCCATAGGTATGGTACAAACCAAACTCGTAGAAGGCGCGCTATGGTAGGT
This sequence comes from Allium cepa, assembly GCA_030765085.1. Classification (NCBI taxonomy): domain Eukaryota; kingdom Viridiplantae; phylum Streptophyta; class Magnoliopsida; order Asparagales; family Amaryllidaceae; genus Allium; species Allium cepa. Next base: position 173,993,007 of record CM060941.1, on the reverse strand, counting down.
GACACGGCACAACTAGAAAATGCCAGGGTAGATATACCAATTACACTTTTGGGTTGTTGGTAATGCATAGCCGCAACTACCGTCCAACTCGATCGACACTCCCAAATCAAAGGTGTGCACCAAATCAATCACAATGTAATAGAATGGCTAACGATGAAGTGTGTCTGATTGGAGGAGCTATCTCACTTAGCCCATCGATTGCTCCCGTTTTAGCCATCTTATGCTTGCTCACGGGAGTTAGGTCCATGTAAATATACCTTTAGGATCGTCGCCACCATCCTATTTCATTTTGGAATCTCCACCGCGTACATAATTGTTAAAGTGGTTTGCAGTATCGACAAAGAGTATGTCCATATATGATCCCGGTCTCTTTAACAACCAATCGTTATTATAACCCAAGGTTATATAAATTTCAAATGGTTTATATTTCATATCAAACATTTTCCTGTCAAAACCATATAAATTCCATATCATTATTCTTTTAAAATAATATTCATTTTTCCAAATTCGTAACTCTTCCAAATTCATTTAATCATAACCCCTTGAAACATAAAAGTTTAGAGATCATAGCATTTTAAATGTAACCTTTATAACCATAACATATAACCCTTTATAAAATTTGTAGCGTTCTGGAAATGTCACTTTTAAGAAAAAACAGCAGTACAGAAGTGCTACTACAAGAATTCGAGTAGTGCAGGACTCTTACGGTAAGAATTTCGCAGCAGCGCAGAAGTGTTATAGTAAGAATTTCACAGTAGTGCAGAAGTGCTACTGTAAAAATCCGCAGAAGTGCAGGTTTGTTACAGTAAAAAATCGCAGCAGTTTTGAATTGCTACCGTAAGAAATCACAGCAATTTTGAATTGCAAGCAAATGCTTCCTACTACAATAGTTTATATAATGAAATAGTATATATATTTGCAGTTTTTATCGTAGTCATTCTATCCTTCCTATTATATTACTCAAATTTAGCTATTTGTTCATTAAAGAAACCACACACCTTTAGTTAAATAACTTTGTTACTACAATATCAAACTTAAAAGCAGAAATACTTATGCTAAGTTCAAAGTATTTTAACTTACGTTTTATTTTCTTTTTAGTAAATAACATTTATCCTTTTAATTACCCAAGTTATACCATTTATATTAGTTGAAACTTACATGTCAAATGTAGTTTTGACTTGCAATTTTTTTTCACAACGTTTATCATTTTAGTCACTATTACATAAATCAAAACTTACAATTTATAGGTTAGGACGAAGTACCATTATTAAGTCAAATCGGATTATTAAATTTAAATTAACCTTCATATTGTAAATTAGAATCCAAAATTTTGGTCCAACTACTTATTTCTTATAAAAAATTTAACACACACAAACAAATTTACAGAAATCATTACATTAAATTTTGGTTGAGATTCATATATAAGAATCCAAAATACTTAATAATTTTTAGAAAAATCATTTTAAATCAACCATGGAGTCTGTATAAAATTCTCTACATTAGGGTCAAGTAAATATGGACATATACCATTTCAATCCTCAATTTATTAATTTTTATGGTTTTATATCATTTCAAACTCGCAATCCAAAGTCAAATAAAATTTCTCAGGCCTATCATTTCAGCCCATAATAATTTTCCTCAATCTAAAGAACGTTTGGGTATGTATCATTTCAATCCATAGTGAATGAATTTGCACTGTGAGAATAGAATAATAAATAACATAACAATATTCAACATATCATGGCCTATAATAGGCATAATAGGATATGATATAACATAATGTAAACATACGAAATTACATTATATAACATAGATAAAATTTCTAACTTGCATATATATATATATATATATATATATCCATACAATTCAATTGTCATCAATTCACCAAAATATAAATATGTTGTCAAGGGTGATTATTCACCTTTCTTTGGTTAGAAAAATGATTCAAAGCACAACACAACGACGACAAATTAGGAAAAGCTTGAGTGAGAGGAGAATCCAAATCCGACGCTTTGAAAAATAAAATAAATTTCATATGTAAACAAATAATTCAAATATAAAAATAAAAATAGAAAATTATATATTTGCAAAATACACAAGAAGAGGGCTTGTGTAAGGGGTGCATAGGCTTGATCTAGTAGTGGTTTGGGTTAGGGTTAGGCTCGGCCATAGGGGTTTGAGTAAGGGTTAGGCTCGGCCTAGGGCTTTTGGACTAGGTTTTGTGGCGCAAAGGCTAGGGTTTTGGTGGAGAAGGCTCGGGTTAGGGTTAGGTTCGGCTAAGCTAAGGTTTTGGAGAAGTGGAGGCTCGGCTTTGGGTAGGGTTATGATGGCAAGGCTCAGCTTTGGTAGGTTTTTGGAGAGGTGGTGGCCGAAAATAGAGAAGGGGAGATGGAGGCCAAAATTGGTGAAGAGGGAAGGGGAAAAGGAAGGAAGAGAAGTGGGTTTTGGTTGGAGTTTGGTGAAGGGAAGGTGATGGAATAGGTGTGGCTGAAATTGCAAGGGAAGGAGGAGGAAAATTTATAGAGGAGAAGAGGAAGAAGGTCTAGGGTTTTGAGAAGGAAGATGAAGAAGAAGAAAACTTACATAATTTTCTGTGGAGGCGTAAATGAAGGATGAGGAGGATACCCAAAACCTTAGGATATTATATAGGCTCTTCAGTAGGTATTTCTCATCCAGAAGAGGAGTTCCTAGCCTACTAGTACAAGCCCAAAAGTCAAAATGCAAATAAGACAAAGTTAAGGGAAAATAACCGCGTGTAATACGCCAAAAGTTGTAAAATTTGAGTAGTAGACATCAAGATTTAACAAAACGAAAAACTGGGAAAATGTTAGAATACGATTCATCTTCATAAAAAAATAAAAGTTCAAAAATTCAAATTCTAAATTTTTTCATAGAAAATCAAACTTTGACCAACGTTGACCAAATTTGTATTTTAAGAAAAATCTTTAATTTATTAAATTTGAAAGAACATTTCACATCAAAACTCAAAATTATACATTAAATTTCCAAATTTATCAATTTTAAAATAATTATATTCAACATTTCAACGAATTTACATTTAAAATATTCCAGAAATTTTGCGGGTTGTTACACAAACCCTAAGTCACCAAATTCTATTGTCGCCGCCACCAATCGACGACGTAACCACCTCAGATCGACTCCCAACTCCACTCTCCACAATACCGATAAATCAATTCGATGATCAGACAAGGTTGATCAAGACACGACGAACGATCGAGATTTCATCACCCAATTCTGGCCACTCTGAAACCCAAATTGAAAAATTGACTGCAAATATGACTTGCGCTCGTCGAGAGCTTCGAATTGATATATAATTCGATAGGGATTAAGGCGTTTGAACTTTGAAATTGATTTTTGGTTTGCAACTGAATTTGGAATTAGTTTTGTTTTGTCTGCCATTGGCAAGAGAGAAGAAGATAGAATTGTATGTATAGACAATTGAAACAAGAAATAGTTAGGGTCTATAACGGAATATATATAGACATATTAGAAATTGGAATAAATGGGCTCGATCGATTTGAAAGTTGAACGATAAACGACCGGAAAAGCTCGTTTCATTCCCCAAACGGAAATGGGTCATTCCATATATCAAAATAGATAATTTTGATATTTTAAATTCAATGGAATAGGTTTTAAGTCCAAATTCCATCGTATAAAGAAGTTAGCTTGAAATCAACTTATTTCAAATTGATTTCCATTAAATTATTTCTACGCGTTTCGAGTCCGTATGATCGAACGATAAGTCCGGTCGCTACAAAACTTGAAATCCTACAATAATTCACCATTAAGAATTGACTGAAACTGGTTTCGTCGAAATCCAAGACAGTGGTCAAAATGGCTATTTTCACATTAATTAATTAAATTAGTATTAAATTAATTAATCACCTTTTAGTACAATATTTATAAACTAACAAATTTCATCATTTCTGACTACTTGGACACTTATAATAATTTAAAACATGTTTATATAGTTTTAATCATTACACAAATTACAGTGTTCAATTCCAATTGTAAACAAATTCCAATTAATTATAATTAATTCCAATAAATTAATTTAATTTGATTTCAATCTTTTTATTTAATCAATTGTCATATTATGCATAAAATTTCATTGGTTACATCTTATTGAATTAATATTTTACCATTATCAATTTAACCTACATTAACTGCGCTAATTATAAGAATTAATTGCAACTGATTTCCAGTTTTAATTTAACAGGCTAAATAAATAGGTAACATGTAATAATTGTCACCATTAACTTTTAGTCACATTCCATAAGTTTGTTATCCACAACAAGTGTTATAATTTCTACTACAACTCTAATTTATTCAAATACAATTTATTACACATTATTTCATTAATTAATCAACATTTAACTTATCAATTGCTCTTTAAATCCAATTTCCATTAATACATATATTACTATAATTTATTTACAATATATCTCAATGGTAACTCTTTAATCCGTTTAGTTAATTGAAATTACATTAGAAGCAATTATCAATTATCTTAAATTAATACTATTACATTTTATTCTAGTTATATTCTTATTATCAAACCATAATATTTCTCCCAACATTAAATCACAAAATCACATTAAATTAACTATTTTTAATTATCTAAAGTTACGGATCATTACAACAATAGTCTTCCCACTTGAAACTCATAAATGAATGTCGATGATGCATGCACTCATCACAGAAATTATTTTTCATCATTTAAGAGGGGCGTACATACTTATTTAATTCCAAATTTCCTTTAAAACATTTCATTTAAATCATATTGAAATATTCATATCAGATAATACTCTTAAATACTACTAATATTATATTCCGAAATCTTTAGAAAGAAATTTTCAAAAATCCTAGAACTTCAGTTCTAAAACTTTCAGTTTATATACAGTTCATTTATAGATTTTATTTTTCAATCAATATTTATAAAATTTCACTACTTAACCACAAACATATTACATCCAACTATATCATTTATAAAATTATTCTTTTATATGCAAAATATAATACTAGGCAAAATAATCTCATTTGCCTATATATCAAAACAATATTGTGTCGGTCTATCCAAACCATCACAAAGTCATAATATGGTATCCAAGATGCATGTTCGATAGGAGGAATGACCACACTTAGCTCGGCGTGGCTCCTGTTTTAGTCACATCTAAGTTGACTCACGGGAGCCAGGGTCACGTAAATACCTCATACAGAATCGTTCACCAAATCACCCTACTTCATTTCTGGAATCTCTACCATGTACACAGTTGTTAAACTGGTTTTGGGTATTGGCAAAGAGTATGACAATATCTGATCCCAGTCTCATTAACAACCAAATGCTTATTACACACGGATGATTCTTTTACATTTTAACATTCAATTCATACTTAATATTAAAATATCATATTCTATTTCAAACCATATCACTTTCAAAATCATATTCACTTTCAAAACCATATTCACTTCAAAATCGTCTTCACTTTTAAAATCATATTTACTCAAATATGTCAATTCATAAAAAGGTATCAATTCCTAATTCTAACTTAGGTTGTACCATCATCAAGGATTTAAATATAGATACTTCAACTTTATACCGTCTGAAATTTTAGAAAATAGTTTAGATAGTCATATATAGTTTTAATAATTTGAAAATAATTTAAATTAGATTAAAAATAGTTTTAAAATAGTAAAATAGTTTATAAATTAGATTAATTAGTTTTTAAAATGATTTAAATAGATTAAATATAGATTTAACTAGACGTGAAATGATTTAAATAAATTAAACATAGGTTAACAGATTCAAATTATACTAAGTAGGATTCAAATAGATTAAATAAATTTAAATTAGTTTAAAATAGGTAAAATAGATTAAATTGGATTAAATAGGTTATAATAGATTAAAATAAATTAAACAGTTTGAAAATGATTAAACTAGTTTAAATTAATTAAAATAGTTTAAATTAGTTTAAAATAAATTTCAAAGTTATATCCAAACATTTTTAGTAACTCAATTCCAATAAATTCATTTATATTTGACACTTCGACTTTGAAATTCAAATTTAAATCCTTTGAACAATTCATCAAATCAATTCCAATTTCAACATTAAAAGTTGTATCATTGAAACTAATTCTGTTTATATAAATTAGTTTCTATTTCAAAATGCCAGTTAACTGAATTCAAATTTTAAGGAACTAAAAATCATTTAATTTAACCAATCCGATGTCCTTATATAATTTTCTATCCTAGGGTCAAGTGATACAGATATCTATCATTTCAATCCGCAATTTAAAATTTTATGGTTATGTATCATTTCAAACCGCAATCTCGAATTTAATAAATATCCATAAAATCTCTTGAGTCTATCATTTCAATCCATAACGATTTTTCCCTAATCTATAGATCTTTTGGGTATGTGTCATTTCAACCCATAGAGAACTTGAAGTGTTATAACAATATAAAATACAATATCTAGTCATCCAACATCAACAATCAAACATCCATCACTATCATCATCCAAATCAATTCATAAACATCAATAGATAACTGATAATCAATAATAGATATTAAATTGACAATCTAAATTCAATATTAAACTAACGATGATTAAATGCAATAAAAGCCAAATTTAACTAGAATAACAAATTTGGAATACTAAACATCAATCAATTAATCCTTAATCACATCATAAGTTTAATTTAACTACCATAAGAAAATCTAGTAGTTGTGAGTGGGTTAAAACACCGATCTTTGAATTTTAAATCGATTTGAAATCCAAAATAGGACCCAAATTCAACAGTCTCAGAATTCATCCAAACTAGTGTCGAAATGTCTAGAATTCTAATACGATCCCCATGAAACAAAGTGCGTGCGAATTAGAGCTCGTATGAAAACGATATGAAAGTTTGAATGTTTGAATTTCAAGAAAATAATAATTTGTAAAATAAACTAGACACGTCACCAATTCTCCCAGGAAAGAGATTCTTGTTCAACGCTATGCGCCTCAAGAAAACTTTATCGCACTCGATATTGAAGCAGCCAGCATGCCTAGATCCAAAACTGTAAGAAATACGGATAACGGATCTTAAGGCTGGAATAATACTAAAGGGGAGGGGGGATAGTGTTTTATGGATTTTCTAGATTTTTTTGAATCTTATGTAATTTAATTATTAATAAATGCAATTCAGAGAAACAGATGTAATCACAGAATCAGACACAGATGCAAATACTAAATAAAAGCAGTAAAGGAAAGAACACACCAGGATATTATACTGGTTCGGAGTTACCCTACATTCAGTCCCGTACAATCATACGGATTTCTTATCAAAATAATCTCCCAGATTAACCTTCGGTTTCAAGGCTATGAGGTACACCCTCCTGTATTCGAGTCTAGGGCAAACACTTTGATTTAACCAGACTGCAAGATCACTTAATTGATTTTCAGGGCTACAATCACACCCAATTGATTTCATGGCTCATTCGCACCTTTTACTCAACAATTTGATTTACAAAAGATTCTATAACTCGAAATAGCACTGAGATCTTATGGAGAGAGTGGCAGAGAATCAAAGAAGAGATAATAAAGTTTGATTCACTTGGTATTTCGGCAGAGTATATGTGACGCCCCACCTCTATACCCACGCTAGCCAAGGACACTACGGTGTAATGCCGTTAACTAGCACGGAGAATAAGGCTGTTGAGGAGCGACCATCTATATAATTGCTTTGTGCGAGTACCGATATGCCAGATAAAATATAACTTGCATTCTTTTCAAAAGGAAATCCGACATACCGACACAAACTCAAAGCTACTACACAGGGGCTATAATGTCTTCGAAAACAAATATAGAAATAAACATAACACAAATCAGTCACAGATAATTCATATCACAAAGGCGGAAATAGACATGCATATATATAACACATAAAAGTGTTCATTAGAGTAGTGGTCTAAAAGATCCACAATGACACAAAAGAATAGCAACACGTGCTATACAAATGAATCAGTACACTACTATGAGTTTATATCTCAAATGTATAAAACCAAAAACTACTAATTTAAGTAGTTAGCCAAAAGTCAGGATGATAATCCTAGAAGTGAAGTCAAGCAGAAGCACCTGTAACATCTCGGTCTGACCCAAGTATTATTTAATAAGAAAATAATAAACGAATCAGTCTAGCTATAAATATCAGATGAAATGATATAGAATAAGAGATATGACTAAACTTATAATAATCACAATGCCAAGCTGTGATAAATAAGTAATTGAAAATCAACAAGAGATTAATCAATATCACAAAAATCTTCTCAAAGATCAAAAGGAATGTCATACCCCTTATTTCATTCACCAAGCCACAAATATTGACAACATATAAATGCCAATCATAAAATTGGTGAAATTCAAATTCTAGAAATCATCGATAGAAATCCAGGAATCACAAAAAAGGGGGAGGCCTATCATAAAACGGGAGCCTGAAAACTCACCAACACGTGTATCACAAAACGGGACGCTATCCCATGGTCGCTAACCATAGAGCCGGTGCAACGACGTAGTACAACGGTACGCCCGAGGAACCAGAAACTCGAATAGTTCAGAACAACGACGTAGTACAACGGTACGCCCGAAGAACCCGAAACTCGTAAAATTCGGAATAATGACGTAGTACAACGGTATGCCCGAAGATCCGAACTCCATAAAAACATGGGTCGCTAGCCCACAAAAATTGGGTCGAAACCCCAAGAAATAAATAAATGAGGTGAAACTCAATAAAATGAGTTATCGTCCTCTTCGTGGACAAAGAAACATAGCATAGCGCTAGTCTAAATCACAAAAATGATCCTCAATGGTCATCAAGAAAGTGTCAATTACTCTAAGCTAGCAAATATATGAGCTTAGCTTCATGTCCCATAACCACTAGCTTAACTTAAATATTTACGAACAAATTGTAGATCTCCACTAGAAAATTGTCACAAGAGATTCAATCGAACAAGTCCAAGAATTAACCAACGAAGTAAACGCAAACGTTCCATACCACTTGTTTTACTAAGTCGTTTAATTAGATTTCCCATACGAGTGAGGTAAAGGTTTGTATATACTAATAGATTGGAAAACGGTTTAAGAAACGGGCTTTGTAATAAAATAGTGTTGAAATCGTTTTGAAGAAAGGGTTTTGATATTTACTACTAGCGTTGAAACCTTTATATTTTGAAGTGACAAATCACAAAAATGATTGTAGAAACAATCAATCACTAAAATTCACATTCGAAGACGTGAATAAAATCCAAAGAAACCGATACCGAGTCCATCAAAATGGATATTCCTAAAATTCCCGAAGGAAAGAAGTCATCAGAGTAAATGACAAATGATAACAACAAAGTAGGAAAGAACACGAATCGATTAAATTTGGAAACCATGCAAAATAGGCGAAATAGGCAAAATAGCAACAGGTCGGTCGGCCGGCTACAGAGCTCGTCGACCAGACCCTGTTCTTGAAAAATTCTCGAGAAGCAGGTCGGTCGACTGAGCCCTGTAGTAGGTCGACCGGACCAGAGACCGAGAAGTGCTTATGCACTTTGGTAGCAGGTGGGTCGGCCAGCCACAGAGCTCGGTCGACCGGAGCCTATTTCCAGCTCCTCCCAGCCTATTTGAGTGAGGGCCAAATCTCCACCAAATTTAAATCGGACGAGCCAATCGACTGCCCGGTCCTATAAGTTCTTCGATGCATCACAAAATCATGTTCAAAGATCAAAGCTATGATTTTTAAGGATTTGGCTTTCAAAACACTAAAATTGGAATATTCACAAAACCAATCCATATCAAAATCAAATGCACATGAATAAGTGTTAGAAATTCATACCCAACATTCAAAGATAGATATAAACATAGATGTGAGATAAAAATCTCATCTTTTCACAAAATCAGTGAAAAAAAGCTATAGAGCAATGGCAAGAACAACCAGTCGTCAATTCCAACCCAACAAGCTTGAATCTAAGCTTAAAGAAGAAACATTTCCTAAATTAGGTTTGGGAAATTTCTGAAATTGAATGGAGAAAGAGTTGGAGAAGATGAAGAGAAGGCTTACCAAAGCTTCTTCTTGAATTTGGAGGTAGAAGCTTGAATTTGCAATAAAGATTAGGGTTTGGAGTTTTAATTTCCCATTCCACTCTCCATTGTTATAAAAGCTTGAGTATTAGGAAAATAGAAAGGAAGTAAATGAAGAGGAGAGGATTGGGACTGAGTTAATAAGTGGGGTTAATGGGCTCAGCCCAAACCAAAGCCCTAAGTGAAAAAGTAGCAAAATTTCACTAACTCCAAACATATCAAAGTTTATACTTAAAAAGATCGCAAACGGCGTTTTGAACTCAACGGAGGTAGTCCCGAGTCCTAATTCGACCGTATGCGAAAAGTAGCTTTTCAGACTAAATTCTGAGTATCGATAAAATATTTAAATAAAATATTTAAATATAAAATCAATAAATATGCGGGTTGTTCCAGTATAGTTTAGGATTCTCTAGAATGAATGTGGAAGATAAAGAGGAGAGAAAATAAATAAAACTTGGTAAAAAATTCGTTTAGAACTTATTGGTATTTATAGGAGAGCAACAACCATATCTATTCGTGAAAGGATACGATGAATAGACACTTCTTTTGAAACTTGAAACTTGAAAATAACAAATACCATGTCGACAAGGGGGGTTGAGGTATGTCGGCATGCTCAAGGAAAAATTGATGTTTTGATTTTCTTATTAAAATTGGTTTCTATAATTTGTCAAAACAATTTCTAAACTTTGTAAATATATTTGAATATAGTTTAAAAATATAAAAGATTTTAGAAATTAATTTTTAATATATATAACCTTAATCTATAAAGTGATTTAAAATATGAGTATATAAATATTTTAAAGCTAAATATTTAAAAGAAGAGATGGTTTAAAAACAAGAACAATTTTGAAATCAAAATATAATAATAGTTTTGAGGCTAAAATATTTAAAACCAAGAGAGTTGTCTTTTTGAAAAGAAAGTTTTGAAAACATTTTTTAAAAAAAAGAAATATATTTTTGAAAAGAATTTTATAAAATTAGTGGACATCAAAGTAGAACCACTATATTTTCCACTAGATATTGTCGTGGGTTCCATCCCACTAGAGTTCCATCCCTTTAACAAGCTCAAAGTGGATTCGATTCCACGAATAAATTTCGAATAAATGTGTAAATGCTTTCAAGAAGTTTTAACATAATTCCAGACTCAATACTTATCTTGTATTATTGAAAACCTTGAACTCTTGATATCTTGATACTCATGAGTCTTCAATCTTGATATCTTCAGTCTTGAATCTCTATACCGTATAGTCTTCATTCTTTGTACCTGCATGTTTATATCCTGCATATATATGTATAATGTTAGTAATTATATTTTGTAATAAGTCCTAAGGTTGATGTCATCAAAACCATCATCTCATAGACTAACAATCTCCTCCTTTTTGATGATGACAACCTATGTTTATAAAATATACTCCATCTTTAGTATAACCCCCCCTAAAACTAATAACCCCCCTTAATCTAAGCCTAACTATTCTAACTACTCTATTTTACTCTATTTTATACTTCTCCCCCTTTTCCATCAACAAAAACTAATTCTAAACTTATATATAGCTCCCCCTTAATCTAATAATATCCAAACTAAATACTAAGCCAAACAAATTTTTATTATATACGATGTTATATTTACATATATATACATATATATACATATACATACATACATACATACATACATATACATACATACATACATACATACATATATATATATATATATATGGAACATAAACGCACAAATATATTCAAGTAAATAAATTGTAGAATAACACTACTAACGAGAGTTTTTGAAATTTGGAGATTGTGAATCGAACAATTTGGATAATGAAAACAAAAGTTTCCATGTCGTTCGACCAAATTCCCATCTTTGTCAAAACAGACTTTGCCTACGCAGACCACGTTGTCATCTTCTTCCATAGGTGCTTCTTCCTCTTCTTCTTCTTCCTCTTAGCTATGCTCTAAAGGGTTATGCACTCGAATGTTGGGAGAATCCCCTTCAATCACAATAGGATTTGCATGATTATCCATTAGGAATTTTTGCAAATTACGAATAGTTTTTCCTTTCTTTTCTTGTTCTTTTGCCATCCTTATTTGCACAACTTGGAGTTCAGTCAAATTTGCATGGCATCCTTCATAGATTCTTCAATCTTTAACACATGTGCTAGAGTAATGCGTTGGAATGGACCAGAATGAGGAGAAGGGAAAGAAAAGTGTCATTTTGGTTTGATTTAGTGGAGGAGGACATTAATTTTAATTTTCAGAAGTTTATTACAGAGAAAGAGAAGCGAGAAGACAGAAAATTCGAAATTCAAAGGTTTATATAACTACCAAACTAATTTTAGAGGGAAAATCGAATTTTCAAATTTTGCCGTTGTATGCCGACATGGGTGGTAGGGGTATGTCGACATCCCTATGAAAAATTTGATTTTCTTGTATATCCCTATTTATTAAAAATATATGTTACTATATCTATATTATATGTCTTAGTTATTAAACAAATGCCTACTTCTCTTCTTAACTTATTAAATATAGGCTGATGTAAGGGTTTGTTCAAAATATCAGTAATTTCATTCTCAGATTTGATAAATTCAAGAGAAATAATCTCTTTACATATATTATCTCTGAGAAAATGATGTCTGATATCAATATGTTTAGTCCTAGCATAATGAGTAGGATTTTTAGATAAATTTGTTGCACTAGTATTATCACAATAAATTGGTGATTTTGAAATTGTTAATCCAAAATCTTTTAGGGTTTGTTGCATATAAATGACTTGAGAGCAAGCCAAAGAAGCAGAGATATATTATTCTCAAGTTGTTGATAAAGAAATAGTGTTTTTCTTTTTACAAAATCATGAAAAAAGAGAATGCCCCAAAAAGTGACAAGTTCCACTTGTATATTTTCGATCAGATTTGCAACCAGCATAGTCAGCATCACAATAAGAGATTAAATCAAATGAACTGCTTTTAGGGTAAAATAAACCATAGTCAAAAGTATGTTTAACATATCTTATGATACGTTTTGCAGCTTTTAAGTGAGTCTCTTTGGGTTGAGATTGATATCTTGCACAGAGACAAACACTATGCATGGATCAGGTCTACTAGCAGTGATATAGAGTAGTGATCCAATCATTCCCCTATATAGTTTTTGATTTACATCTATTGGAAGATCTTCTTTATTTAAATCTTCATTGGTTGTCGTGGGAGTAGGTTTTCCACTCGCAGTAGTCATACCAAATTTGCTAACTAGATCCCTAGCATATTTTTCTGGATTAATAAAAATATCATTATCTAATTGTTTTATTTGTAAACTTAAGAAGAAAGTAAGTTCACCCATATGACTCATCTCAAACTCTTTTGTCATTATTTTAGAAATCCTTTATTCATTTCATGATTAGTTGAACCAAAAATAATATCATCTACATAAACTTGTACTAGTTGGATATCATTTTTATTTCTTTTAATAAAAAGATATTATCTACTTTATCCATTTCAAAATTTCATTGTAATAAAAAAGATCTTAGTCTATCATACCATGCTCTAGGAGCTTGTTTCAGACCATATAGAGCTTTCTTAAGTTTGTAGACATGGTTTGGAAAATTTTCATCTTCAAAGAGTGGAGGTTGTTCAACATAAACTTCCTCTTTAACAAATCTATTTACAAAAGCACTTTTAACATTCATTTGAAATAATTTGAAAATATTATAATTTTTGAAAGCAAGAAGAATTCAAATAGCTTCTAATCTTGCTATGGGTGCAAAGGTTTCATCAACATCTATTCCTTCTTCTTGACAATAACCATGTGCGACCAATCGAGCTTTATTTCTATCGACCTCACCTAGTTCATTCATTTTATTTTTATAAACCCATTAGTTCCTATTATAATTTTATCCTCGGGTCTAGGAACAAGTTCCCAAACATCATTTCTGGTGAATTGATTCAGTTCTTCTTGCATAGCCAGAATCCATGAATCATCAGACGATACTTCTTTTGGATTTTTAGGTTCAATAGATGACATAAAAGCTACACTACTCATGTTATTTAGTTGATTTCTAGTTCTAACAACAGATTCAATATCTCATAGTATATTTGCTATAGGATGATCTTTTAAAAGCTTAACTTTTTATTTGGATGAATAAGTTCATTGTTTGTTTAAATTGATTCATTATTTAGGGTAGAAAAATCTTCTTCATCATTAATTTGTTCAACATCTTTGAAATTTTCGTTAAACGAAACATGCATTGTTTCTTCAATGTTATTGGTTCTTTAATTGAAAACTCTGTATGCTTTACTTCTATTAGAATATCCGATAAAGATTCCTTTGTTGGATTTAGGATCAAATTTATCCAAATTGTCTTTTGTATTCAGAATAAAATATTTACTTCTAAAGATTCTAAAATAAGATACCTTTGATTTCTTCTGAAAGCATTGTTCTAGCACACTCTTGAATCGCCCTATTTTTACATTCTACTGCTCCTTTTGTTGTGGAGTTCTTGAAAAAGAGAAATGATGAGTTATACCCTTTTTATTGCAGAATCTCTCAAAATTTTCATTTTCAAATTCCCCACTGTGATCACTGCGAAAATTTATAATTTTTAAAGAAAGTTGGTTTTGAAATCTTTTTGTAAAAAGTTTAAATGGATCAAAAGTATCACTTTTATGTTTCATAAAAATTGTCCATGTAAACCTAGAATAATCATCTACAATTATGAAGACATATTTATTGTGATTTATCGGTTGAATTTGAGGTGGACCAAATAAATCTAGATGAAGTAACTCAAGAGGTTTTGAAGTCGATATCATATCCTTTAATTTGAAAGAACTCTTTCTAAGTTTTCTTGATTGACAAGCATCACATATACTATATATTTTCAAATTCGTTATAGGGAAAGTTCTTACTAGATCAAGTTTATAAAGTCTAGATAAGAGTTTAAAATTCAAATGCCCAAATCTTTTATGCCAAATCCAAGGGTAACTTGTATTTTCCAAAAGACATAAATTATCATTTGAGATCTTCATGCTAAGAACATAAATATTTTTCTTCCTAATTCCTTCAAATGTAATATTTGAATTATTATCTTCAATGTGACACTTATCTTTTTCAAACTTAATTTTGTATCCTTTATTGCAAAGTTGACTAATGTTAAGCAGCTTGTGTTTTAGATTCTTAACTAATAAAACATTAGAAGTAGTAGAAGTTTTAGAGTAACAGACATTGTCGATGCCAATCACATATCCTCTTCAGTTGTCTCCAAAATTAACCAATCCTCTATCTTTATAGATTATATCATTCAACATATCTGGATTACCAGTCATGTGTCTTGAACATCCACTATCAAGTATCCACTTATTCTTCTTGATTTGCACAATTTGTCCATTGAGTGTTGATTCTTCAAAGGCCATATAACATTTTTCCTTCTACACAGAATAAAACTCGGTAGATAACTTGATTTCCTATAATAACTATATGCAGACTTATGAGACAATGATGATTTGAACAGTTTTAAACTAGTGTTAACAAAATCCTCAAAAATAGACATTTTAAAAACATTTTCAAAATTCAGATTATGAAAACTTTGAAAACCAATGCTCTGAAAACAAATGTGAGAAATGCGGATTACAGATCTTAAGGCTGGAATAACACTAGAGGGGGTAAATAGTGTTTTATGGATTTTCTAAATCTTTTTGAAACTTATGAAGTTTAATCACCAACAAATGCAATTCATAGACACAGATATAATCACAAAATCAGACACAAATTCAAATACTAAATAAAAGCAGTAAAGGAAAGAACACACAAGGATTTTATACTAGTTCGGAGTTACCCTACATCCAGTCCCGTATAATTGCATAGATTTCTTATCAAAATAATCTACCAGATTACACCCTCGGTTTCAAGGCTATGTGGTACACCCTCCTGTATTCGAGTCTAGGGAAAACTCTCTTAATTTAACCAAGCTACAAGATCATCTAATTGATTTTCGGGCCTACAATCTCGCCCAATTGATTTCAAGGCTCAACCGCATCTTTTACTCAATAGTTTACAAAAGATTCTATAAATCTGAATAGCACTGAGATCTTATGGAGAAAGTGGCAGAGAATCAAACAAGAGATAATCAAGTTTGATTCACTTGGTATTTCAGCAGAGTATAGTTTAGGATTCTTTAGAATAAATGTGGAAGATGAAGAGGAGAGAAAATAAATGAAATCTAGTAAAAAATTCATTTAGAACTTACTGGTAATTATAGGAGAGCAACAGCCATATCTATTCGTGAAAGGATACGACAAATAGACACTTATTTTGAAAATTGAAATTTGAAAATAAAGGATGCCATGTCGACATGGGGGTTGAGGTATGTCGACATACTCAAGGCAAAATTGATGTTTAGATTATGTTATTAAAATTGGTTTCTATAATTTGTCAAAACAATTTCTAAACTTTGTAAACATATTTGAATATAGTTTAAACATATAAAAGAGCTTAAAAAGTAATTTTTAATATATATAATCTTAATCTATAAAGTGATTTAAAATCCGAGTATATATATATTTTAAAGCTAAATATTTAAACAAGAACTGGTTTAAAAATAAGGACAATTTTGGAATCAAAATATAAAAATAGTTTTGAGGCTAAAATATTTAAAGCCAAGAGAGATGTCTTTTTGAAAAGAACGTTTTGAAAATATGTTTTAGAAACAAGAGATATATTTTTGAAAAGAATTTTATAAAATTAGTGGATATCAAAATAGGACCACTATATGTTCCACTAGATATTGTCGTGGATTCCATCCCTATAACAGGTTCGAAGTGGATTCCATTCCATGAATAAATTTCGAATAAAGATGTAAGTGATTTCAAGAAGTTTTAACATAATTCTAGACTCAATACTTATCTTTTTCTATTGAAATCTTGAACTCTTGATATCTTGATATCATGAGTCTACAATCTTGATATCTTCAATCTTGAATCTCTATATAGTACAGTCTTCATTTTTGGTTCCTGCATGTTTATATCCTGCATATATATAATGTTAGTATTTATATTTTATAATAAGTCCTAAGGTTTTTTTCATGAAAACCATCATCTCAAGGACTAATGAAAATGTCACCGCTTCACACCTGAACCCCAGAACGCTGTGCCAACCTTCCTACGACTGCTCGACCATCTACGATCGAGCTACCATCATCATTCGACGTTGCAAAAGGACAGCCGTCGCCAATTTTCCATAACCCTAATCGAATTAAATTGGCCGATCCAACCATCAAATCATTAAGTAAACCGCATGGATGAACTCCCATTGGCCCTCTCCATAACCTAGTATTGACGAACTGGCGATCCGTTAAAGCCGATTGCAACCTAATGAACAGCCATGACTTATTGGGCAATTTTGGCAAAACCGTGATCCAAATCGAATAAAATCACAGTTGGGTTGCGCTCGTTGAGAGCTTCGAAATGATATATAATTTGTTAGGGTTTGGAGGAGTTTGGTTTTGAAATTGAATTTGAAATTTGAAAAGGGTTTTGAGATTGAATCTGTTTCTACCATTGAGGAGGAGACATATGAAATTTTTTATGCAGTAATGAGAAATAAAAAGGCTGCTAGGGTTGGGATAGAACTATATATATTAACGAAGCCCGATAAGAAATATGAACACTACCCGAATTGATTTGAAACGACAAATACGATCCGAAAAGCCTGTTCTGCTTCCGGAACGAAAGCAGGTCATCCCATATTTCAATGTAGATGTTTTCGATAATTTTAAAATCAATGGAATATGTTTCAAGTCCTAATTCCATTGTATGAAGAAGTTAGCTTAAAATTAGCTTATTTCGAATTAATTTCAATTGAATTGATTTTTAGGTGTTTTGAGCCCGTACGATCAAACGACAAGTCCGATCGCTACGAAACTTAAAATCCTACAGTAATTCACCATTACGGATCAGGTGAAACTAGTTTCGTCGAAATCCAAGTCAGTGGAAAAAATGGCTATTTTCACGTTAATTGAATAAATTAGTATTAAATTAATTAAATCACTTTTTAAATTCACTATTTACTAACTAACAAATTTTCATCCTTTTTGATTACTCAGATATTTACAATAATTTAAAACAAGTTTACATATCAATTAGCTGTTAAATATTTCACTAATTACGGTGTTCAATTTCAAATGTAATTAAATCCAATTATTCATAATTTAATTCCCTATAAATTGATTTATTTGATTTCATCTTTTTTCAATCAATTACTACTCTAATAACATAGTTAACATTTGTTTATATCTTATTTCACTAATACTTTACCATTGTCATCTTACTTTTCATTAACGTAATATTTAAACATTTAATTGCAATAAATCCATCTATTATAATTTAAGTTCCAATAAATTGATCAAACTTGATTTCAATTCTTTTTATTCAGTCAATTGTCATATTATGAATAAAATTTACATTGGTTATTGAATTACTATTATATAATTATCAATTTAATTTACATTAACTGCACTAATCAAGTGAATTAATCACAATTTATTTTCCAATTTAATTTAACAGGCTAAATCAATATGCAACATATAATAATTGTCACCATTAACTTTTAGTCACATTATAAGTTTATTTTCCAGCACAAGTGTTCTAATTTGTAATGACCCGCCCTTCATTCCATAGAAAGATGCATCGTTAAGAAGAAATGGATATAAAAGAGAAAAGAAAGATAAGAAAGAACAAACAACATCAGAATCTCACATCGGAGCGAATAAATTATATTATATCACATAAGATATTAGATAGTATCATATACATCAGAGTTATACAGCTAATACAACACAAACTAGACAGTTTTAAACACCTGTCTAGTTATTACAACTCAAGTACATCACAGGAATACAGATACAACAATACACAGTGGAAATACTATATATATCTACAAACGCTGAAGCCTCCTGCTCCGTATCTCCTCTAGTACTCGTCAAAGCTAACCCAAATCCCTTGACTACTCATAAAAATTTGAGTACCCAAGAGTTTAATAAAACAGAAAATAAACTCCGGGTTAGACATGGGTCTGGTGTGATTAAACGCGTTAAAGTTGCTTAACTTTGAAAACCTTTGGAAACAAAAGGTATCACGTAAGACTCCTCACAAATAAACATGGGAAAGTTTTTACCTTACGCTAACCAAAACATTTGGTAGGAAATCCAGTGATATTATAATAGGGTCTAGGGTTTTCAAGTAAACAAGAAATAGCCGAAATTGTTACATGCATTAAATTCCAGCATACATAGGTATACAATCAAAACTGTAAAGGGCACGTAGGAAGAATGTGTTTCCATCAATGGCAGGGCTATTGGGGTACCGCCCGTCACAGTACGGGGCGTAGGTCACCATACCGAGGATTACTCCCAATCCCTTGCAACATAAAGCCAGAACCATCCCTCACTGGATAGTCCCGAATGAGTAAAACCCACAGATGGCCGTCGCCAACTGCCCACACAGCCGATTAAAAAAGGAACCTCTAGACAGGGGTAAATCTCGTCCAACTTGAGAATTAATCACATAATCCTGCTTAAACAATCATTCATTAATTAATTACAAACCTTTTAATTAATTAATCAACCTTTAATCACTTTATAAACAAATTAATTAACCCTTAATTATAGATTAATTATCCTTTAGTCATCTTCTAAATTAATCACCGTTGATTAATTATAACTTAATTACATTAAGTAATATAGCCTTTAAATTAATTACACAAATTAGTTATTCTTTAATCCTAGTAATTAACCTTAATTACTTCCATTTTCTAATTAATTATAATTAATTACATTAACCCTTAATTAATTACATTAATTAATTATAATCACTTTATTGATTAATTATCTCATAATTAATCACATTTATTAATCAATTAAACCTTTGGTTATTATCATTAACTATAATAATTAATGAACCTTTAATTACTTTCATTAGTTAATTATTCTTCTAATTACAATTAATAATTAAATCTTTAATTAATCATGTTTATCAATCAACCTTGATTAATGCCAATCAATGATTAACTATCCTTAATTACTTACAACAATTAAATCAATTCCTTGATTAATTACATTAATTAATCCTTTAACTACACCGAGTAATTATCACTTAATTACTTCCACTATCCATCAAGTAATTTTCTTTAATTAATTACATCAAGGAATTATCCATTATTTACTTCACAAAGTAATTACACTTCATTGATTACATTAAGTAATTACACTTAACCCATCATCAAATGATTATCTTTAATTAATTAAACGTAATTAATTAATTAAAATTAACCACATTAACTTAATTAATTACATAGGTAATTAATTACTTTAATTACTTCATTAAGTAATTAACCTAAAAATCTTCTTAACATTGAGTAATTAACTTCTTAATTACTTATTACTTAATTATTTCTTAATTGATTAACCTTGATTAATCAATCCTTAATTAAGAGATCATCTACGCTTAATTAATTACACAAATTAATTTATCTTAATTTAATTACCTAAATTAAACATCTTAGTTAATTAAGTGATTATACTTTGATTACTTTAGTTATTAAAATATGATCAAATTAAGATAAATCATTTATTTCATTAAACTCTTAACTTCCATTTTAAATTAAATTAAACTTAAATTTTGAATTTGATTTATTTAAAATCATTACCTTTTAACTTATTAAAGTTAAATACCTTTTTACTTAAATCTTAATTATATTTCAACAATTATATTAAAGTTGAAAACATTTATAAACTATTTACAAAATTATTCTAATGTAATATTTATATAAATCAAAACTATTTTAAAACAACATTTAAACTTTAAAATCCATTACTTTAAAACTTAAATTTGTTCAAACATTAACTTCTAAACTCAAACATTTCATACCTCTTTTAAAACTGGTTAAAGCTTTGTTTTAAAATCTGCTTTGCTTTTTAAAATTCGAAATCATTTAAGTTTAAAAATTGGACTCGTTTAAAAAAATGGAAACGAAATGTTTCCTAGCCAATACAGCAATTCCTCGAGACATACTTGAGACAACACTCGAGTAAACTCGATGCACCTAAAACAAGTTCCCACTATCGCAAGCTTCGAGTCGAACACGAAGAAAACACGAAATACTCTCGGGCCAAAACGTCTCCTTTCCAAAAACAAAAGTTCTGATGCACGCCAAAGCCACCATGCACGTGCACAGCCAGGAATCTCGCCGCCATTCATCTTTCCGGCCTTCGGCAACTCACCTATGACCTCGACAAACACCTCAGCGAAGCAGATCTGCGAAACACGAAGCAAACTCAAAATCAACCCTCGCACCTAAAACAGGCAGATGCATGAGATCAGCAAACCATCGGTCGCTGACGAACCACGCCTCCTACACCCAAACTGCTACGACTACAGATGCTCCTTGAACCATCGAGTCCATCCGCCCTCAAGCGATCGAACCCAATGCGCCTCCGTCGCCATGCGAACCCCCTAATCCTTGTCGACCCAAACACTACGCAAAACCCTACCTCGACTAATTTCGATCATCACAGCCAATAGAAAAATCCAACAATATTTTTCCAATGATCCCTGCCTCTTCGACCACCCTCAGGTCAAAGCTAGAGCTTCCAGTCGCCGCCGATCATCAACAACTGGCCAAAACCTAAAAATCGAACAACATTCATTATCTCGTTGAAGCCCAAATGAAAAATCCAAATCTTATTCTTAAATTCATGGTTCGTTTAGACGAATCAGACTATATAATCAAAATTTTAAATTATCATATTTGATTTTTTTACCCATTTTCCGATCTTTTTACTCTAATCTTTAAACTTATAGTATTTTATCGAATAAAATCACTTGAATTTATTTTTAAAAACAAGAACTCATTGTTATTAACAATTTCTTTTCTATAATCAAAGTCAAATTTTAATTTTGCAAGGAGATAGGAATTATTTTATGATTGTAGTTAGCCTGTTACTAATAACAAAGCACAAGTATAAATATTTACAGATATTCACATAGGTAATCAAGCATTTTAATACATATATTCAGATAAAATGAAGCATGCAAACTGTACCATAACTTTATCACATAAGATCATCACATGCAAACCTAAAAAATGTTTTCAAATATGAGTTTACTCACCAACATTGCAGAGCAGAGGACATGATTTGTTTTCTTGGAACTTGTATTTGATCTGGTGTTGTTTGCAGTTTTGATTACTGTTGACTAAGTGTATTCTTGAATTTGAATTTGCTGTTTTGATCCAGAGATCTTTGCAGTAGTTGATTTATAGTTTGCTATTGTAGAAAACTTTCATTTCTCTTTTACTTTGAATTTACTGTTGTTTGAGAAGATTACTTTGATTATAGGCTTGAAGATTTTGAACAGATGTTTGCAGATTTGTTTCGATTTTGATTTTTTTTAAAAATCCGATTTCATTTTTAGAAGAGAAGAAAGTACATATTTTAAACACAAATGATTTCGCCAATTTTTCTCTTATCTATTTGCAAATATTTTCAAAATATATTTAAGACGGTGCAACTTGTAACTTTAGATTGTTAAAACGTCCACAAGTGTTTTTGCATGATTTAATAGCTTTACACATGTTTTATTTCAAATATTATAATAATTTCTTACTTTTACAAATGTTTTTTAATTGATTTCTTATTTATATTAACTTGATTTAAATGTTTATTCCCATTTTAGCTTTTAATGTTTACATATATAAATTACCTTTTTAAAGTACATTCTTTAATGTTTATTTGTATATTTTTAAAGTATATTTTCAAGCTAAATTTTAAAGAAAGAAAATTTAAAAAGAAAAGAATATTAAATTAAACCTTATTTTAAAGTTTCAAACTAAATTATTGTGTGTATATATATATATATATATATATATATATATATATACACATACACACACACACTAAATTTATTTCAAAAACCAATTTTTAAAGGAAAACAAATTAAACTTTTGTTATAATATACTATTCAAAGCTATTATATTTTTAAATAAAAATAAATATTTACTTTAATTACTTTTGAAAATATAAGAAAGATTTTTAAATAAGCCTTTGAAAAGTTTCTACATTAAATTCAATCATATCCTTTCAATTCACAACATATGTTCATATATATATATATATATATATATATATATATATATATATATATATTATAAACTTGAAAACATTTTTATTAAATTTAAATTTAAAATAAAATCAAACTCCCTATTTACAATGTATACACTCATATGCACATTATAAATAGAATATCTTTTTAATTGGCTTAGAACGATAATTTTTATCATTTAAATATTTTTAACCTTAAAAAGGATAAAATTTCCAAATTAAATTATTATCATTATTATAAATTTTGAAAAGATAACATTTGTCAAATTAAATAGTTATTAGTTTTTAAAAAGAAAATGAGATTATTAAATCAATATTACACATTTTAAAGTAATTATAAATGGAAATTATTAAATAAATATTGCCTAAATTTTCGGGACATCACATTCCTCCCCCCTTAAAAGAATTTCATCCCCGAAATTTAAAAGCAAAGATAATTTAATAATCCCACACAGATTTTAGTTTTAAAATAGTAAGCATATGCTATCAACCATATACTAACAACCATAGCAACCAATTTAAATAAACAATACTAACTATCCAGACAAAATCCTAGACAAAACTTCCTAGAGTTTCCGAGGTACAAACACCGGGATACTCGCTCTACTGAATCTCCTATACTTCTAGATCTATAATCTAAATAGGATATCGGACCACAGACAAGTCCTGATCAACTTCCAAATCTCCCAGAACTGCTGGTACTAAAATTAGTGATGGATCATACACATACTCCCTCAGAGATACGTGAAATACACTACGAATTCCAGCCATCCGAGCAAGAAATTCAATGTTGTAGATCAAACACTTATCCTTAAAAGGGAATATAGAAAGATACAATACACTTCTGAGCTAGCTTCCAGTCTTACCCAAATCTTATCGCTCTTACGATCGGAGAAAACTTATCCAAAATCGAATCTCCGACTTCGTATTCTGAATTCCTTTGCCTCTTATCCACAAAACTCTTCTGTCGATCCTTGGCTGCCTTAAACCTTCTAGATCAATCCAAAACTTTGCATATGCCTCACGAATCCAATCTGGTTCAAGAATAAGACTATCTTCGGATCCTACTCAATAAGATGGTTCTCCCAAAATCCATCGAAATCCACCACTCAATCTTTACTACACAAACATCAGAAGACTTCAAACATACCTTTCTTATCTGGAAAAACAGAACAGGTGCACTAGACAACCAAGCCTTCAGATCTCGAATGAATTTCCTATAGAAATCCTCTGATCCAACTCAAACACAAACTTCCGAGGAATCTGAGGTTGCTTCTATTCTAGAATAGCTGCTTCTTGCTTCCGCTGCACAACTCTGATCTGAAGAAGATGAGAATGTTGTTGATGAACACAAGCACGGACTTGATCTACACATCCCGGAAACATTTTTCATCAAATTCCATAAAATCTTAGTAACCTATTCGATTCGGTCACAAACACCATAACAATAATCCAGCCAGAAAACTAGATCCAATCAATCCTGACTGCTTAACCAGTCCTCTCTCTACTAGGCTGAACCACCGGTAAAACCCCAAAGAACCAAGTCGATACAGAACTCAATCTCCTGATGCAGATGCAAACCTGGACTCCATCGAAGATATCTAGATAACCTCAAACCACTTCAATAGCTTCCACATCCTCTAGAGATGCCTCAATCTCAAACAAAGATTACTAGCAGAACTTTTGAACCATCGCAAGTCACTTTTGCGATTTTACCCAGTTCAGATTCTAAAGTAACCGTTGTCTCTTCATAAATCAGAACAGCTTAAGTCTTCTTAACCAAAAGAAGAAACTGATGGTCCACCCTCAACCACAAACATCATACCCAGCTGAGCTTCCAGAAGAAATGGGTAAGCCCTCACTATCTGCCTGGCCTACTGACAAAAGAATCACAAAGACTCCTGAACCATCGAAAAAACAGACAACTTTACTACATCCGGACTTCACCTCTATGATACTGCTAAGCCAAGAGACCTTCCTAACAGCACTTTCAACACCTTCGAGCTGCTACTGTTGCCAAAAACTTCCTTATCCAAAAGCTCCTCGAACCACAAACCTATATCAGCCAACTCCACAAAAGAGCCTTCAAGATGGCAGATATCCCTCAAGAAACTCGGCTTTAAACCAAGCACAAACACCATGCCAAACTGAGTCTCAAACTCCAATACAAACAAGACTCCTACGGTTGCCAAGATACCATCACTTGCCTCAGCACTTCCGACTGACCCAAACTCTAGAAAATCCGCTCGCACGAGCGCAACGAAGCTTACATTCCAAAGATGGACTCCGAACCTTAAAAAGGTTTCCTTCGGAGATTGGTGAAATCTTCACACCATGCTGCAAAGCTTACTCAAGATTCCCAATACTGTGCTAGCAGACACAATTCCAATCCTTAATTACTCAAACTTCTTCCACTAGTGGTAGTCGTGCTATACACACCACTACCTTTCCTACCTCTAGAACTATATTGGAAAACCCAAACAGGTAATCCAATAAAATAGGTATATATATACACACAAACACACACAAATATATATATATATACAAGTACGCGCTCTCAAAAAGAAATCACTCCAAAGCCTAGGTATTCACTCAACCTAGTGCTCTGATACCATGTAACGACCCGCCTTTCATTCCATAGAAAGACACATCATTAAGAAGAAAGAAAGGGATAGAAAAGAGAAAAGAAAGAAAAGAAAGAACAAACAACATCAGAATCTCACAGCGGAATGAATAAATTATGTCATATTACATAAGATATTACATAGTATCATATACATCAGAGTTATATAGCTAATAAAACACAAACTAGACAGTTATAAACATCTGTCTAGTTATGACAACTCAAGTACATCACAGGAATACGGATACAACACTACACAGTGGAAACACTATATATATCTAGAAACCCTGAAGCCTCCTGCTCCATATCTCCTCCAGAATTCGTCAAAGCTAACCTGAATCCCTTGACTACTCATAAAAATTTGAGCACCCAAGAGTTTAATAAAACAGAAAATAAACTCCGGGTCAAACACGGATCTGGTGTGACTGAACGGGTTAAAGTTGCTTAACTTTGAAAACCTTTGGAAACAAAAGGTATCACTTAAGGCTCCCCATAAATAAACATGGATAAGTTTTTACCTTACGCTAACCAAAACATTTGATAGGAAATCCAGTGATATTACTATAGGGTCAAGGGTTTTCAAGTAAATAAGAAATAGCCGAAATTGTTATATTTATTAAATTCCAGCATACATAGGTATACAATCAAAACCGTAAAGGGCACGTAGGAAGAATGAGTTTCCACCAATGGCAGGGCTACTGGGGTACCGCCCGTCACAGTTCGGGGCCTGGATCACCGTACAGAGATTACTCCCAATCCCTTGCAACACAAAGTCGGAACCATCCCTTACTGGATAGTCCCGAATAAAACAACCTCGTAGATGGCCGTCGCCAACTGCCCACATAGCCGAATAAAAAGGGACCTCTAGATAGGGGTAAATCTCATCCTACTTGGATGATACCCACTTAGCCTTGCCGCACCTCCCCTGTTTTAGCCATTCCCGGTCGATGAGGCTTGAGGCTACGATTACCTTTATAGAACATATCTATCTTAGAATGCTCATCGTCTACCTGACGATGTTCTGAAAGCATTCAATCCATACAAGTTCGTTTCGGGTTCGAACGAAACCGAAGGCACTATCTCGCTACACTTATTTTGGAATCAACCTAAGAGTTAACGACAATAGCCCTTGCACTCTGAATCTTCATCTCGAACCTGAAAGTACTAACCTGTCAAACTCGTAGTGGAATCACCCTTAGAATTTAACGATGAATAGTCCTTACACCTCGAGTCTTCACTCTTCACTTGAGATTCACGACCCAACGTTTAATTTGGATCGATGTGGTTTTCGGAATTCCAAATTTGAAAATCCGATACCGATCTCACCGAAATCCAAAACGCCATCTTAATGTCCAAGTGATTTTAGTTTGAACAGTCTAATTTAATTTAAAATATTGAATTCACACAACATCATTCACAGATAAATATCACACATTTATCACATCTATAATCAATATCACATCATAGCACATCATAGATTATTCAAAATATAAGCATCATTCCATTCATACATTCCACTCAAACAATCATCCACAAATAGGAATCATTAATCCAACTAATAATTAATTTAAGATTAAATTAAATTAACTACTTAAGAATTAATCACGTAATCTTTCTTAAACAATCATTAATTAATTAATTACAAACCTTTTAATTAATTAATCATCCTTTAATCACTTTATAAACAAATTAATTAATCCTTAATTATAAATTAATTATCCTTTAATTATCTTCTGAATTAATCATCCTTGATTAATTATTACTTAATTACATTAAGTAATTAGCCTTTAAATTAATGACACAAATTAATTAATCACTTAGTATTTAAGCTTAATTACTTCCATTAATTAATTAATTATAATTAATTACACTAATCCTTAATTAATTACATTAATTAATTATAATCACTTTATTTATTAATTATCTCATAATTAATCACATTTATTAATCAATTAAACCTTTGATTGTTATCATTAATTACATTAAT
Organism: Allium cepa; assembly: GCA_030765085.1. Classification (NCBI taxonomy): domain Eukaryota; kingdom Viridiplantae; phylum Streptophyta; class Magnoliopsida; order Asparagales; family Amaryllidaceae; genus Allium; species Allium cepa. The sequence goes on along the minus strand of CM060941.1, from coordinate 173,965,132 downwards.
TAATGATCTTTTATTACTTTCATTAATCAGTTAATTACAATATATAGTTAATTGCTTAATTAGTTATATTTATTAATCAACTTAATTAATCCAAATCAGTAATTAACTATCCTTAATTACTTACAACAATTAAATCAATTCCTTGATTGATTACATTAATTAATCCTTTAATCACACTAAGTAATTATCACTTAATTACTTCCATTAAGTAATTATCCTTTAATTACTATCCATCAAGTAATTTTCATTAATTAATTACATCCAGTAATTATCCATTAATTGCTTCACTAAGTAATTGCATTTCAATAATTACATTAAGTAATTACACTTAACCCATCATCAAATGATTATATTTAATTTATTAAACCTAATTAATTAATTAAAATTAAGCACATTAACTTAATTAATTACACATGTAATTAATTACTTTAATTACTTCATTAAGTAATTAATCTAAAAATCTTCTTAACATTAAGTAATTAACATCTTAATTACTTATTACTTAATTATTTATTAATTAATTAACCTTGATTAATCAATTCTTAATTAAGTGACCATCTACACTTAATTAATTACACAAATTAATTTATCTTAATTAAATTACCTAAATTAAACATCTTAGTTAATTAAGTAATTAAACTTTAATTACTTTAGTTAATAAAACATGATCAAATTAAGATAAATCATTTATTTCATTAAACTTTTAACTTCCATTTTAAATTTAATTAAACTTAAAGTTTGAATTTGATTTATTTAAAATCATCATTATTTAACTTATTAAAGTTAAATACCTTTTTACTTAAATCTTAATTATATTTCAATAATTATATTTAAGTTGAAAACATTTATACTAATTAGAAAATTATCCTAATGTAATATTTATATAAATCAAAACTATTTTAAAACAACATTTAAACTTTAAAATCCATTACTTTAAAACTTAAATTTGTTTAAACATTAATTTCTAAACTCAAACTTTTCATACCTCTTTTAAAACTGGTTAAAGCTTTGTTTGAAAATCTGCTTTGCTTTTTAAAATTTGAAATCGTTTAAGTTAAAAAACTGGACTCGTTTAAAAAAACTGGAAACGAAATGTTTCTTAGCCAACACAGCAATTCCTCGAGACATACTCGAGACAACACTCGATGCACCCAAAACAAATTCCCACCATCGCAAGCTTCGAGTCGAACATGAAGAAAACATGAAATACTCTCAGACCAAAACGTCTCCTTTCCAAAACCAAAAGCTCTGATGCAGGCCAAGGCCACCGTGCATGTGCACGGTTAGGAATCTCGCCGCCGTTTAACTTTCCGGCCTTTGGCAACTCACCTACGACCTCGACAAACACCTCAGCGAAGCAGATTAACGAAACACAAAGCAAACTTAAAATCGACCCTCGCACCCAAAACTGCCAAATTCACGAGATCAGTAAACAACCGGTCGCCGACAAACCACGCCTCCTGCACCCAAACTGCTATGACTACAAACGCTCCTTGAAACACCAAGTCCACCCCCCCTCAAGTGGTCAAACCCCATGCGGCTTCGTCGCCGTGCGAACCCCCTAAACCGCGTCGACCCAAACACTGTGCAAAACCCTACTTCGACCAACTCCGATCATCACAGCCAATAGAAAAATCCAACAATATTTTTTCAGTGATCCTTGCCACTCTGACCACCCTCAGGTCAAAGCTAGAGCTTCCAGTCGCCGCTGATCATCGGCAATTGGCAAAAACCCAAAAATCGAACAACAATCATTATCTCGTTGAAGCCCAAATGAAAAATCCCAATTCTTATTCCTAAATTCATGGTTCGTTTAGGCGAATCGGGCTATATAATCAGATTTTTAAATTATCATATTTGATTTTTACTCATTTTCTGATCTTTTTACTGTTACCTTTAAACTTACGGTATTTTATCAAATAAAATCACTTGAATTTATTTTAAAAAACAAGAACTCATTGTTATTAACAATTTCTTTTCTATAATCAAAGTAGAATTTTGATTTTGCCAGGAGTTTTTATGATTGTAGTTAGCCTGTTACTAATAACAGAGCATAAGTATAAATATTTACAAATATTCACACATGTAATCAAGCATTTTCATGCATATATTCAGAAAAAAATGAAGCATGCAAACCATATCACAACTTTATCACATAAGATCTTCACATGCAAACCTAAAAACTATTTTTAAATATAAGTTTACTCACCAACATTATAGAGCAGAGGATAGGATTTGTTTTCCTGGAACTTGTATTTGATCTGGTGTTGTTTGCAGTTTTGATTGCTGTTGACTAAGTTTATTCTTGAATTTGAATTTGCTGTTTTGATCCAGGGATCTTTACAGTAGTTGATTTACAGTTTGCTATTGTAGAAAACTTTCATTTCTCTTTTGCTTTGAATTTACTATTGTTTGAGAAGATTATTTTGATTGCAGGCTTGAAGATTTTGAACATATGTTTGCAGATTTGTTTCGGTTTTGATTTTTTCTTTTTTAAAAAATATGATTTTGGTTTTAGAAGAGAAGAAAGAAAATGTTTTAAACACAAATGATTTCGCCAATTTTTCTCTTATCTATTTCCAAATATTTTCAAAATAAATTTAAGACAATGCCACTTGTAACTTTAGGTTGTTAAAATGTTCACAAGTGTTTTTACATGATCTAATAGCCTTACACATGTTTTATTTCAAATATTATAATAATTTCTTACTTTTACAAAAAACATTGATTTCTTATTTATATTAACTTGTTATAAATGTTTATTACCATTTTAGCTTTTAATGCTTACATATATATAAAATTACCTTTATTAAGTACATTCTTTAATGTTTACTCTTACATTTTTAAAATATATTTTCAAAGCTATATTTTAAAGAAAGAAAATTTAAAAAGAAAAGAATATTAAATTAAACCTTATTTTAAAATTTCAAACTAAATTATTGTATTTTAATATATATATATATATATTAAATTATTTCAAAAACCAATTTTTAAAGGAAAACAAATTAAACTTTTATTATAATATACTATTTAAAGCTATTATATTTTTAAATAAAAATTAATATTTACTTTAATTACTTTTGAAAATATAAGATAGATTTTTAAATAAGCCTTTAAAAAGTTTCTATATTAAATTCAATCATATCCTTTTAATTCACAATATATTTACATACAAATATATTATAAATTTGAAAACATTTTTATTAAATTAAAGTTTAAATTTAAATAAATTTGCCTATTTACAATGTATGCACTCATATACACATTATAAATAGAATATCTTTTTAATTGGTTTAGAAAGATAAATTTTATCATTTTAATATTTTTAACTTTAAAAGAAAAAAGTTTCTAAATTAAATTATTATCATTATTATAAATTTTGAAAAGATAACATTTGTCAAATCAAACACTTATTAGTTTTTGAAAAGATAATTAGATTATTAAATCAACATTACACAATTTAAAATAATTATAAATGGAAATTATTAAATAAATATTGCCTAAATTTCTGGGACATCACATAATTACTACTACAATAATATTTTTATTCAATTACAATTAGTTACATACTATTTTATTGATAAATCAACATTAACTATCAATTATTCTTTAAATCCAATTATTAATTAATACACACATTATTTTAATTAATTTAAAATCTATATAACTTTGTAATCATTTTAATTTGTTGGAATTACATTTAAAGCAGTTATTAATTACCTTAAATTAATACTATTTCATTTTATTCCAGTTATATTCTTATTATTAATCATAAATTTTTATTTGTTTCAACATTAAATCACAAATCTTTATCAAAATTACTATTTTTAATTATCGAAATTTACGGGTCATTACAACTTCTAACCTTTGTTATTCCTTCAGCTTGAGATTTTTTGATATGCCATATGTTCTATTAATGGATTGGTATTTCACGCACTTTCCCTTGCTCTCTATATGTATTCGTGAAGTGAATAGTTTCGAAATAAGACATTTTGGAATTTAAAAGAATTATATTTAAAAGACATGAAAGAATTCTTAGGTATCTTTGCACATACAAAATTTTAGTTTATGGTATCCATATTTTAACAATTTCAATTTAGTTGGCTACTCTGATGTAGACTATGTAGTCTGTCTAGAGAAAAAAAAAGCATAAATGTTACGTACTTCATGCTAGGACACCACAAAAGCTGATTATATTTCAACATGCACTTACTCTAATCAAATTTTATGGATGATGCAAACCCTATTAGACTTTGGCCTAGTACGTAAACATGCCCAATTAAAATGTGCATCACTCTAAACACATAGACGTGAGACATCAATTCATTCTTGATCATATTTTAAAATATATTTGCATTGAATTCATTTGAACTAATTTTCAATTAATAGACATTTTTCACAAAACCTCTTCAAGAAAATAGATTTCCACAACTTCATTTGGATTTGGGAATTTTACGAATAAATTATTTTTTTCCTATTCCTTTTATTTTTGATTTTCTTTAATAAAAGATGCTCTTTTTTCTTCAATAAAGAATTTATTACGGAAAAGATGGTGTTTGACTCCTCGAACTTCTAAATTTTCTCAAAAATTATTAATAGTGATTGCGTAAGTGATACGTTATGGTTAAATTATGCTTCATAACTAGAGGAAAGATATATCGACATTTCTTGAAATTGAAGTTTTTTAATTTATTTTCCTATTTAGTACGTTCCATGATCATTTCTACATCTATCATCCTTCTTGCGATCCATAAACTCTTCTGTAATACAGTGAGCTAAAGTTAATGCTTCAAAAACAATTAATTGTATTTTTGATTTAATTTGAACGGTATAAGCTATCCTAAAATGTTCACTCTCATTTGATGCCCTCACATTCATGCATGGATGAATAGCTTTTTATCTTAAGGTATATGCTTCCATTCTCATTTAAAAGTCATCTGCATTATGCATGGATGGAATGCTTGCATAAAAGAGGGACAAATACTCAAGTAACTTCTGGCCTCGTTTAAAAGAACTAATGGTTATTCATAGCTAGAAAGTGCTTGACGTTTTTAAGTAACTTCTTACCTGATTTAAAAGTCTTAATGGTTATGCATGGTTATAAAGTTCTTAACATATTTTTAAAAAAAAAAATCCTTTATCGAATAATACCATAATGCTCTCGCTATATAAAATTCTCTCTCTACCACAATCCAATCATCACTCTAGAGTGGGATATGTTCCTAATTAATTTGATACTACGATTTTTGTTTTAGTGGTTGATATATTTCATATTCTTATCTTATATGATCCATAGTATCAGTCAAAATCTATCACTATGTCGATTATTATTTTAAGTTTTTATGATAATAAAAGGGGGAGAGAGCTTAAGATTTTGGTGGTTGAGTAAAACTTGCTGATATTCAAGTCTTGTTTGACTTTCATTTTTTCCCCTTTGGCATTTAGGCATTTGGTTTTTCTTTGGAATCTAGGCATTAATAAGGTCTTTCATTTTTAATGAATGAATTTGTGTAAGGGGAATATCTTTATAAGAGTAGCTGTAGGATCGGTTTCACCCTAGATGGGGGGTGAATAGGGTGATGGTATTAATTATAAAAATTAATTGCGGAAGCTTATAAAATTATTTCAAGAAAGATCACAGAATAATAGCAGCACAGAAAAACTAGTAGAATAATAAAATGCAAAAACAAAACGACATAGAATTTACCCTGCTTCGGTGAAACCCTGCCTACGTGCTGCCCCCAAGGTTTCTATTAGAAATTAGATAGTCAGACGCTTACACGCGCAAACTCACAACACACGCTATTGGCTAAACCTAACTCTACGATCAAAACCCTGCCACAACTCATCCATCGAGTTGCGAATTCTCAAACTACGCCACGTAATTTGTCCCCTAGTCACACGACTACAAATTTAAACGGTTTAAAAATGAAAATACAGTTAAAAACAATTTAAAATTAAAATAACCCTAATTTTAAAACACAAAGCCCTTTTTTATTCTTTAACAAGGCCGGCCCCTTTTATTTCTTTCTCTCTTTTACTTCCAGCCTGTTTTCTTTTTCTTGAAAATGGAGGCTTTGTTAATTCTCATTCATTCCTCTTTGCAAATTTCGGGCTTTCGTGATTTCAAAGAGACCAACTTTAGTGCTCGATCGAGTGAATGATTTATCACGTCTTTTGCCTTGTCGATCGCTTGTTTCTCTGAATTGCTCACGTGCCTTTGAAATTGATCGAGTTCGAGTGATGACTGGTATGTGATTTTTGCCTTTTGCTTCGTCTGATTTGCTTTTACTTGAACTCGATGGTTAATTGCTGATGATGATTGTGGGTTTTATATGTGTTCGTTTGCGTTCGTCTGATTTGTTCAACAATTTGCTTTGGCCATTCAATTTCATTTGGATGCTTGAGATTTCACTGACTTATTCAAATTCGTATATTTTGATACTTTCTTCCCACGGCTTTGATGTTTAACTCGGTCAATTATCTTGGTCATCACGGTGTTGATTTTTGCTTTGACCTCGCCCATTTTTGATTTCGTGAATTTTTGGTTGACTTCGTTCACTAATAAAACTGCAGCATATTCAATGCTCGATCATTTTGGAATTATTGATAATCTGGTCTTTCTCTGTGTCGTCATTACTGATTTGGTTAACATTGATTTTGATTTATGAATTCATGTGGTTTTTCAATAGCTCATGGTTTTGACTTGAGATTTCATGTGCCTGTGTACTTCGGCTCTGGCCATCTTTGTGTTCATCCCTGAGCATTTTCGATCTTGTCTTGTTCTTTGTTGTAAGGTTGAATCACTGTCATTTATGCTCAATATCACTTGATGTTGGCTTGACTCTGCATATACTCTCTGAGTTGCTCCGGCCCTATTGCATACATGTTGCTTGACTTGTTGGTTCGGTCTTTTTTTGCATGTTGTCACTTGGGATTGTAGTTGAATGTAAGTTGTATCATTGTTGTATCTTTGGTGCAGTTGATATGTTGGGTCATTTTTTGTCTGGTTCATCTTTGTAGCATTGAATTGATATCATTATTTCAATGTTTCGGATGTTCCTTCGATTCAGTGAGGCTTGTATATGATTTGGTGTTGCACTGAGTTGTTTGTTGTGGATATTACTGAGTGGTCTGATTCAGTTTGCATTTGGCATGCTGTTTTGAACCATGTTCGCTGTGTCATTGAACTTGGTTTTGCTTCATGATGTACTTTAGTCTGATTCTTGTGTCACTTGAGCATTATTGCTTTACTTGACTCTTCTGAAGCTCGAGTTGCACACTATTGTGTTTATTCACTTGGTTGTGTACTTGAGCTTTTAGCATTGAAACTGTACTGATTCATTTTTGTATGTTCTCACTGCAATGTGAACTGTTGAGTTTTTAATTTGTGTCACTTGATTGCCGAGTCTTTGAGAATTTGTAGTTTGACTCTTGTTTGGTTTTTGGTGGCATTTGTTTGCTGTTATGTTGGTGGCATTGCATTGCTGTGCATTGAGCATTGTTCGAACTTGTATCACTTGAGTTGAATCCAGCTTGTAGCTCGGATTTGACCTTGTGCTGAAAGTTGTGACATTATTTTATTGCACTTGAGTTGAATCCGATAATTTGGGTTTGACCTGTGCTTATCTGTCCCTGAAAATTTATCAAGTGTATATATATCGGTGTGCATGGCCTTGTGGCATATACAGTGATACACAGTATATGTCACAAGCTGTTCGTGTATGACGGATTCAAAATTAAATGATGACGAACAACCCAAATAACTGAGGCAAATATTATTTTCAAAATTCACATTTTATTTTATGCTACAAGGTAAAATATTTCCTTTTCAATTTTACTGCGTCAATATTTATTTTTGCAGATTGCTCAGATGCTGGATTCAATCTGGATTGAAGTTGAAGACAAATCATGAGTGAATGAGCGATATGTAGTGAGGACATTTGTAAATGTGAAATTGTGATGTAATTGAATTTATATTGTAATCAAAATTGTGTATGTATAGTGAGAGCGTGAATTGGTACTATTCAAAGATTGTAATAAATATTTGTTTGAATAAAAATTCTGTTTGAATTCAAATTCTGTGTTATTGATTTTTATTCAGCAAATATTTATTTAATCTATGAAAAATAAAATAGTACATTAACAAATACATTTACACGAATATATATATATATATGTTTATTATCATGAAACAAAAATCATATAACCGCATATTCAACAATCTCCCCCTTTTGATGATAACAAACATATATTTAAGATTTTGAATGTGTTAAATGTATTTGATCATTGATATGCTCTAATTTTCTCCCCCTATTTAAATGCTTCCTCTCTACACAAAGCTCCCCCTACATATATGCATACAAATAAAAATATGCAAATGAGCCTAGATGCAAATGGAAAATTATTTGACCTTTGCTTGATTTTATTTGACAAAATCTTAACTTTTCTCCCCCTTTTGTTATCAGCAAAAGAATAATAGTGTTAGAGAAAATAGAGATAAAGTGATCGATATTAATTCAACATTAAAACTCAATTGAATATAAATATTAAATTTCAATAAAAAATCAAACAAAAATCATAAATATTTTGTTAGGCGCATATTCAACTTTTAGAATGATGGGAATGATGTCATCATATAAAACCATACATTTGTGTCCATTTGTGGTATATTTATATCAGGAATTTGAATATCTACTAACCATGCATAACCGTTAGGACTTTTAAATGAGATTAGTAGTATTCCAATTTTATTTAAAAAAATGAATTCAAGTATCTTCTAACCACGCATAACCGTGAGGACATTTAAATAGGATTAGAATCAACTTGTTTATTTAAAAATCAACTTTTGATATGCGTTCCATACATGCATAACCGTGAGGACTTTTAAATGAGCATGAAAGCACATAACAAATTCCAAGTAATTCACCCATGCATAACCGTGAGGACTTTTAAATAAGAGTGAATACTTTGGTATTTATTTATTATTAATTTTGTCTTACTATATAAATTATTATTATTATTTTTTTAGAAAAAATGTAAAATGAAAAACGAATGATTCCTGTTTAAAGTACCACATCGACAAACTATATAGAATTTTGATGAGTGATGGTTGTTAGAAATATGATAGAAATAGAGATGGTCATGGATTTTTTACCAACAAAAGTTTTATAACTCTTGTTTAAATTTCTAAAGAAATTTACTAATTATACCGTCTCGAGTCATAATATATGATAAATACCAACACTCATAACTTTTTCAATCACTATTTATCTTTTCGATAATAATTAGGGAGTCAGATTAGTCAAAATAGTCATTTAAAATCAAATTCAAAAATAATTATGAATTCAATTGTTCAAGATGACTAATATGAAAATATGGTAAAAAATGATTTTCTCGAGGGGGTTTTATAAGAAAATTTTCAGCTATTTGAAAATTATTTGAAATGAAAAATATGCCGATATTTTCTTTGAAAAACGATGCAGTTACTAAATGTCTCAAAAATCACGTTCGACTAGTAATTTTTCTATCAACTAGATTACCAGTGTAATCTGCATCTGAATTTCTTTTTCACTCAAAATTATCATTAATTTAATTTGGTCGACCAAACCATGAAGTGTGCACCAAAAATTTCAAACTCAATTTTAACAGCAATTTAAATGACATTCTCTTGAATTTGAAATGAAGCCGTGTAAATAATCAGAAAACCGTGAATATAGAGTTAGCCGTATTATAACCAAATGTATTATGCAACAAAACACTATTTTTAATCCAAACTGGGGTGTGTGTGTGTATATGAAGTAATTCAAAGAATCTAGAGATTTTTATAGTGTTTTTGGCATAAAAATATAATTGGCCAACTATTTTGAATAAGTCAGAATCTAAATCATCATCTTTTCATCATCTCATTATTGGCTGCTTTAATTCAGAATATGGGGTAGATTATCACATTTAATATATCGTTCAAATAAATATACCTTTACCTGTTTTACCTTTACGATATTTTTCATTGTTGTCTGTTGTGATTCTGTCACCTTTGTACTGGGCTAAGGAACTTAGCTTTGTCGCTCGGTGTGCCCTTGGAACAGCCAAAATTCAAGTGGCACTATTGTTGTTCCTTAGCCTGCCACCACACCTACACGATGAATGACTTTTGTGACTTATTTTTTTTTATAGGTCCACGGTTGTTAGTGGCAGAATATTTAGAAAAATAGTTTTGTGGAGACCCAAAACTATTTATAATTGTTCCATTCGGCACCCAAATTTGTTTAACTTTGAGAGATTTTATATTTGTGCTTTTTGGAACTCAAATCGGTATAGTTTTCACATGTTTGGGTCTATACCAACAATTATTGTGATTGTGCCCATATTTTCTACAAATTGTGCACTTTGAATTTTCTTGAGTAATCTTGTTTTCAACAATTTTAGATTGATTATATCCAAGTCCTTTTCTAACCGTATTAACAGTTTGCTTTCCTAATAGCATATTCAACAGTTTTTCACTTTTTAAAAATTTATCTAAAGTCGTTGACAATTGTTGGACTTGTGTTTTGAGAGATTCATTTTCATTTAACAATTGTGTGTACTTTTTAATAGAATTCTCTCTTCTAGTATTTTCATTCTCTTTTAAAATCAGAATTTCATTTTCAAGTGATTTTATATTAATTTCTGATTTTTTAATTTCTTCTTCAAATGTTGGACACTTATCACACTTAGGGATCCTACTTTGATAGGTTTTAACTAATTGGTCAAGTTGTTCATTTAATTCTATCAAAGTGACTTTTTGTGATTCAAGTTTAGCATATTTTTTCCTAAGTCGTTCAAAACAGTCATTTACTTCGTGGAAATAAATAAGTAATTCAGAGTGAGTAAGTTTTGATACCTCACTTGGCTCATCATCGTCGCTATCAGTTATATTCCCTTGAAGGCACATATCTGATTTCTCACTCTCACTGCTAGAACTTTGATTATCTTCATCACTAGTATTCCACGTGGCTGCAAAACTTTTCCTTTTTGATTTCTTTTTAAAGTCGCGTTGATTTTGAGGACAATTGGGCTTGATGTGTCCGGGTTGGTTGCACTTGTGACAGATGATCTTCTGTTCTTCAGAGTAATCTAGTGCTTTGGCTATTCTGCTTTTCGCTTTTTGAATTTGAGCTGAATTTCCATATTTGTAATTCCACTTTTTGAATTTCTTTATTAATAGCTCCAATTCTGCTGCTGCATCATCATCGTCATCGTCATCACTTTCAGTTGTTCCTTTGAGAGCTATTGATTTCTTTCGAGTATCTCCTCTTTCACGCTCTTCCTTGAATTTCATTTATATCTCATAAGTGGTGAGATTTCCGATGAGTTCTTCGACTTTCGTTTGTTTCAAATCTTTTGATTCTTGAATGGCAGTCACTTTGGCTCCAAAACTTCGTGGAAGGACTCTGAGGATTTTTCGGACTACCTCCAACTCTGTATGTGATTTTCCAAGAGCTTTTGATTTGTATACGATATTGGAAAGTCGTCTATGCATCTCTTTGACATTTTCTTCCTTCGCCATTGTGAAGTTCTCGTATTCATTGCTTAGCATGGCAAGGCGAGATTCTTTGACTTGAGATGTTCCTTCGTGACTCACTTCTAGTGTGTGCCATATTTCCTGCGTAGTTAGACAATGTGAGGCCCGATTAAATTCAAATTGATCCAATGAAAAGATAATAGAATTCATAGCTTTAGCATTAGTATTTTGTAATTTATTTTCTAGTTCTGTCCATTGTTCCTTTGGTTTATCTATTTCCTATTATCTACAGTTATAGTCGGTGCTCTATAACCTGTCTCGATAATATTCCAAGTGTCAATGGTTTTTAGAAAACTTTCCATCCTATTTTTCCAGTAAGCATATTCACCATTGAACATTGGTGGTCTAACTATGGATTGACCCTCAGCAAAAGCAGTATTAAAAGAAGTCATTTAAAAAATTCAACTTTTTAAAACAAAAATTGGTTTTTGTAAAATCAAATTTTAAAAAAAACGGCTTTTGTTCCTAGCTCTGATACCGCTTGAAGGATCGATTTCACCCTAGAGGGATGGTGAATAAGGTGATGGTATTAATTATAAAAATTAATTGTGGAAGCTTATAAAATTATTTCAACACAGATCACAGAATAATAGCAGCACGGAAAAAATAGCAAAATAATGAAATGCAGAAATAGAACGACACAGAATTTACCCAGCTTCGGCGAAACCCTGCCTACGTGCTACCCCCAAGGTTTCTACTAGAATTAGATAGTCAAATGCTTACATACATAAACTCGTGACACCCTCTATTGACTAAACCTAACTCTACGCTCAAAATTCTGCCATAATTCAGCCACTGAGTTGCGAATTCTCAAACTACGCCACGTAGTTTGTCCCCTAGTTACACGACTAGAAATTTAAATGGTTTAAAAATGAAAATACAATTTAAAAAAATTTAAAATTAAAATAACCCTAATTTTAAAACACATATCCCTTTTCTATTCTTTAACAAGGTCGGCCCCTTTTATTTCTTTCTCTCTTATACTTCCAGCCTGTTTTCTTTTTCTTTAGAATGGTGGCTTTGTTAATTCTCGTTCATTCCTCTTTGCAAATTTAGGGCTTTCGTGATTTCAAAGAGATCAACTTTAATGCTCGATCGAGTGAATGATTTATCACGTCTTTTGCCTTGTCGATCGCTTGTTTCTCTGAATTGTTCACGGCTCTTTGAAATTGATCGAGTTCGAGTGATGACTGGTATGTGATTTTTGCCTTTTGCTTCGTCTGATTTGCTTTTACTTAAACTCGATGGTTAATTGCCGATGATGAATGTGGGTTTTATATGCGTTCGTTTGCGTTCGTCTGATTTGTTCAACAATTTGCTTCGGCCATTCGATTTCGTTTGGATGCTTGAGATTTCACTGACTTATTCAAATTCGTATATTTTGAAACTTGCTTCCCACAGCTTTGATGTTTAACTCGGTCAATTATCATGGTCATCACGGTGTTGATTTTTGCTTTGACTTCGCCTATTTTTGATTTCGTGAATTTTTGGTTGACTTCATTCACTAATAAAACTGCAGCATATTCAATCCTCGACCATTTTGGAATTATTGATAATCTGGTCTTTCTCTGTGTCGTCGTTACTGATTTGGTTAACATTGATTTCGATTTGTGAATTCATGTGCTTGTTCAATAGCTCATGGTTTTGACTTGAGATTTCATGTGCCTATATACTTCGGCTCTGGCCATCTTTGTGTTCATCCCTAAGCATTTTTGATCTTGTCTTGTTCTTTGTTGTAAGGTTGAATCACTGTCATTTGTGCTCAATATCACTTGATGTTGGCTTGACTCTGCATATACTCTCTGAGTTTCTACGGCCCTGTTGCATACATGTTGCTTGATATGTTGGTTCGGTCATTTTTGCATGTTGTCACTTGGGCTTGTAGTTGTATGTAAGTTGTATCATTGTTGTATCTTTGGTGCAGTTGATATGTTGGGTCATTTTTTGTGTGGTTCATCTTTGTAGCATTGACTTGATATCATTATTTCAATGTTTCTGATGTTACTTCGATTCAGTGAGGCTTGTATATGATTTGCTGCTGCACTGAGTTGTTTGTTGTGGATATTACTGAGTGGTCTGATTCAGTTTGCATTTGGTATGCTGTTTTGAACCATGTTCGCTGTGTCACTGAACTTGATTTTGCTTCATGATGTACTTTAGTTTGATGCTTGTGTCACTTGTGCATTGTTACTCTACTTGACTCTTCTGAAGCTCGAGTTGCACACTGCTGTGTTTATTCACTTGGTTGTGTACTTGAGCTTTTAGCATTGAAACTGTACTGATTCATTTTTGTATGTTGTCACTACAATATGAACTGTTCAGTTTTTTATTTGTGTCACTTGATTGCCGAGTCTTTGAGCATTTGTGGTTTGACTCTTGTTTGGTTTTTGGTGGCATTTGTTTGCTGTTATGTTGATGGCATTGCATTGCTATGCATTGAGCATTGTTCGAACTTGTACCACTTGTGTTGAATCCAGCTTGTAGCTCGGATTTGACCTTGTGATGAAAGTTGTGACATTATTTTATTGCACTTGAGTTGAATCCGAGAATTTGGGTTTGACCTGTGCTTACCTGTCCCTGAAAATTTATCAGGTGTATATATATCGGTGTGCACGGCCATGTGGCATATACAGTGATACACCGTGTATGTCATAAGCTGTTCATGTATGATGGATTCAAAATTAAATGATGACGAACAACCCAAATAATTGAGGCAAATTTTATTTTCAAAATTCACATTTTATTTTATACTGCAAAGTAAAATATTTCCTCTTCAATTTTTCTGCGTCAAATTTTTTTGCAGATTGCTTAGATGCTGGATTCAATCTGGAATGAAGTTGAAGATAAATCATGAGTGAATGAGAGATATGTAGTGAGGACAATTGTAAATGTGGATGTAATTTAATTTATATTGTAATCAAAATTTTGTATGTATAGTGAGAGCATGAATTTGTACTATTCAAAGATTGTAATAAATATTTCTTTGAATAAAAATTCTGTTTAAATTCAAATCCTGTGTTATTTATTTTATTCAGCAAATATTTGTTTAATCTATGGAAAATAAAATAGTACATTAAATACATTTACACGAATATATATATATGTATATTATCATCAAACAAAAATCATATAACTGCATATTCAACAGTAGCACCTAAATAGGGGGAGGAAATGATCACGGTAAATCAAACATATTTCTTAGCCCATGGTTACAAAATCTTAATATATGTCTGTTATCATCAAAAGGGGAGATTGTAGAATATAGTAGTCTGCGGTTTTTGTATGATTCGAATATATGTGTGTGTGTGTGTGTGTGTGTGTGTGTGTTTTTGAAATACTATACAATTTGCAAGATCATAGAAAGAAAAATATGAATAAATATTTTATTTCAATAAAATTTAATTGTACAATATTGCAAATTACAACAAGTGCTCCCATGACATTTTTAAAACAATATTTTATATATAATATTTTATACTCTCTCATATACTAAACTCTTTCATATATAATATTTTTAATTACTCCTTACCTTGCCTATGAATATAACTTTTATACCTTCTTGCTCCAGCCTTCATCATGACAGCATTTTGTTTTGCCTGACAAACAATGATCCAGTAAAAAGAAAAATGAAAAAACTGAAACTCAAAAGGAAAAATATATTTAAACTTAGCATTGCCTTAGTTTAGTGGTTTTTGTTTCTTTTCCAATTGAAAATAGGAACCAAGGATAATGAACATGAACCAATGCAACAGTTATATACAAGGACCAGTACAACACATTTGTTCAAAGCTTAAAGGGACAGAAATTCAGAATTAAGCTAATGTGTGCGCAAACAACTATAGACATGAAGAAAGTATAACTGTATATGCCTTAAAGTCACACAAGGATCAAAACAAACATTCCCAAGCCCAAAAATAGTTTGGATCAATGCATCAAATTCAAATGCATAACAAAACCAAAAGAATAAGATAAAAGTCAATTTAGTTTAGGATAAGTAAAGTGCACAAACCAGCAAGTACATGCACATCAAAGTTAGGCCCAAGAAAAACTAGAATATGCAAGCATATAATTTCAAATAAACAAGGGTCTAGGGCAGGTATAACATGTCGAAACCAATGCTCAACGGGATGCAACAACAACCACAAAGCAAGCTAGAACAGATCGGTTTGAACAAAACCAGGAAAAGAGAATACACAACAAATCAATTTCATAGGCAAGGCATAAACCAGCAAGTTCATGCATAAGCACGTAAGGTGAAAAGAATCTTTATGAAATATGCACAAGCCAGCTTAAGTGCACATAAAATTCAAGTTCATAAAAAGATAAGAAGGCAAGGTCAGAACACACACACAAGGCCAATAATAGGCGTAAGCAAAATCAGTACAGGTCTAGGAAAGCTCGAGAATGCAACAAAATTAGTTTGAATACATACATATTAGGCAGTGCAGCAACAAATACAAGTGCATTTCAAAATTGTATGGTCAAAGCAACTTTTATGCAACACATATATATACACACATATATATGGTTATATATATATATATTTGTGTGTACAAACATATACATGTATGTATAGGCAGTATATTCAAATTCTAGTCAGGTTCCATCGGTCCAGACAACAAATAGGTGTACAAAGGAACACAAAATGATGATTCATGTGAAGAAAAATCTTAAGGTTGAACAAGTCCACAAAGTTAGCCGAAGCCATGAAATATCAAACTTAAAAAGTCAGGCCGATAATCACAAAATCAAGCCAAAGAAAAGTTGTAATCAAATCAAAATTCCATGTTTATGCAATCAAATCGAAGCAAAAATCATGTGGTTAAATAATTCAAACAGACGAACTTGAGAAATATGAAAATCTATAAAGGATTATTCAAATCAACCACTTTAAAAACCATATCATCATTGGTAAATTCTGTAGTCGAGTTCGATAATAGCATACAAATCAGATTAGAAAATAAAGGAAGTCATACCAAATTATCTTAAAATTATCACTTCAAGGAACTCAACCAACGAAACAATCGCAACCATCAAGATAAGATATCAACTATTTAATAAATAAAGGAGTGAATTCATTAATCAATTTTGGAATCGCGAGCTTTTATATCTAAAGTGGAGAAACCCTACGAAGAATAAATGAAGAGAAAAGGGGATCGGGCTTATTAAAATTTGGAGAAGTTTTTGTATATTTAGGCTGACTTTTTTGTTTTGATATATATTTTAGGGTTTTCTTTTATTTATTTTTGTACATGTTTTTTAAATACAAAACTCTAGTAAATTATATTTGAACTACATTTTGTAGTTCGAAAATTATCAACCCAAGAATAGAGTTGAGGCAGGATTCCTAGGCATAGGGTTAGAACAACTTGGTTAACGATGCCATAAGTTTTATAGAAAATTTGCAAGCATTCGATTGTTTAATCTTAGTAGAAATCTTAGGGGCAGAAATAGATAGATTTGCGAAGCTGGGTAAATTTATATGTTTGCTTTATTTGCATACTTATTTCTTTATGCATGCTATGATTTTTATTATCATGTGACTTTATAATAAACCTTATTCGTCCCCCTCTATGGTCAGTTCGATCCTATATAAAGATTATTATAGGAGTTGAAGAAGTTATTAATGAACGTTCCTGTTTTAATTATGCCTGAAGGGAACCAAGATCTGGTAGTGTATACTAATGATTGTGGAATGGGCTTGGGAGCAGTATTGATGCAAAGAGGACGCCGGTGATAGCTTATGCATCGGTGTAATTAGGGATGCATGGGGTTATATATCCAACTCATGACTTGGAGTTGACGGTGATGGTGTTCATGCTGAAGACTTGGAGACATTACTTATTAAGAGACTGATTCGAGTTATGTATGGAACACAAATCCATTAAATACTTATTTGCTCAAAAGGAGTTATATATGAGGCAACAGTGATGGTTGGAGTTTTTGATGGCATATGATTTTGGGATTGCATATACGCTAACAAGGTTGTCGATGCTTTGAGTAGGAAGCATCAAAATGGAGTGTTTGCCATGATTGAAGAATGAAGAAAATAGATACGTTTGCCTTTTGCGTAGTGCATTATAGGCATAATATTGGATCCAGTAGAGATTCATACGTGTTAGCAAGTTTGGAGGTATGCCCAACACTAGTAGATTGGATTACTATAAGGCAGAGAGAGAATCTGCTAATTGCCAAAATGATCGAGGGATTAAAAATGAAGGAAGGTGTTGAGGATATGAAAGGATTTGAGATTGACCATAAGGGAGACTTGGAAAGAAAAGAAGACTATGTGTCCCAAATGTAGGGGATTTTCAAAAGGATGTCTTGAGGGAAAGTCATCGATCGAAGTCTACAATTCATTCCGAGGGCACGAAGATCTATCATGACGTGAAGAGAGTCTTCTTTTAGGAAAAGACAAAGAGAGATATAGAAAAATGTGTAAAGAAGTGTTTCACATTTTAGCTAGTGACGACTGAGCATCAGAAGCTGAGTAGTTTACTTCAACATTTGGAAATACCGACTTGGAAGTGGGAGTCAGTGTTGTGGACTTTATTGATGGATTGCCTTGGTCGAGGATAGGAAATGATAACCTTTTTGTGATACTCTATAAATTGGCTAAGAGTGCCCAATTTAAACCCATGAAGTCAACAAGGAATATAGTTAGCAAAGCTATACATAAAAATGTAGAGGGACAATAAGTGATACCGTATAATATCATTAGTGATAGAGACCCATTGTTCACCGGTGAGTTTTAGAGAAGTTTGCAGAGTGAATTAGGTGTGGAGTTGAACTTGAGCATGGCTTACCACCTGCAGACTAGTGGTCAAACCGAGAGGGTGAACCATGTACTCAAGGATTTGCTGAGAGCATGTGTTTTGGATTTTAGAGGATCTTGGGAAGATCATTTGCACCTAGTAGAGTTTGCCTATTATAACAGTAATCAGTCGAGTATTGGGATGAAATTTTTAAGGCACTATATGACAGACCGTCTAAATCACCTGTTTATTGGTTGGAAACAGGAGATAAACTTGTATTGGCGCTCGATTTGGTAAGATATGCTACTGAGAATGTAGAGGTGATTCGCACCAGAATGATGGTAGCGCAATCGAGGCACAAAAGTTATGCCGACAAGCGAAGTAAAGAACTTGAGTTTCGGTAGTTGATCATATACTCATAAAAGCTTCTCCGTTGTAAGAAGTAACGTGCTTTGGGAAGGCATAGAATTTGGCAAATAGATATGTAAGACCATTTCCAGTGATTGCGTGGATTGATAAACTCGCCTATCTAGTCGAGTTACCAAGTAGTTTGGTGGGTATGCATAATGTTTTTCATAAACTACATTTGAGGAAATGTGCGCATGACCTAAGTTTGATAGCGGAACTAAAGGCAATAGAGGATTTATTTATAGAGCTAGATTTTACATATGTGAGATGGCTGAAGGTAATAGTACGTCATAATATGAAGGAGATAGGGAACAAACATAACAAACTTGTCCGCGTCCAATGGAGTGACGACAAAGAAGATCATACGTGGGAGGTAGAGGATATGATTAAGAATATCTATCCTGAGTTGTTTTAGACATTCATGCATATATAGCAAGGTATTTTGTTTATCTATTATATGAACTAGTATGGTACTAGTATATTCATATGTGATATGGTTGAGTATTAGTAGTTGCACCATACCTTTTGTTTGATGATTCTTAATTTTCATTAGTATGGTACTAGTTTATCCCGTTGTACTTATGTGTACTTATATGATGATGATTTTACAGTTTTAGGACGTTAGAGCAAAAAAAATTCCCTTGCCAAAATTTCCTGGATGAAATTTTTATAAGGAGGGGAGACCGTAGCACCCCATATTTTGGTGTGTTTATAATATGAGAAATTAAATTAGATTAATAATAAGAAATTATTAAAAGTTGAATAAAATAATTCAATTGCAAGAATTGATTAATTGAGTGTGGCACTTTATACGATTAATTGAAGAAACCAAGGGTAATTAGAGCACTTAAAGTTAGCCTTATTAATGAAAATAAAGAATTCAAATTTTAAATGGTAAGGATTGCGTTAAGGGGAGTGTGATGATGTGACCAAGCTAGAATGTGATATTAACCCAAGCTAGAAACACAAGCCCGCTTTTTTTTCCCATATCCCTTTATTTCATTAATTATATTCTCACTTACTATACAAAATTCCTAAAGTTCCAAGTCAAGGTCGGCCACCACTTTTCTTAAAAGAAGAGGGAAATTAAAGCTAGAAGATTCAAGCTATCAACTTTAAAGAAGAGAGAAGATTAACTAGTTTTTCTTAATCAAATGTGCATAAAATATTCTGTAAGACTTTCCTTACCAATTTAGATTCAGATTTTGGTTGTAAATGAACGTTTTGATGATGATTAATATGGTTGAAGCCTTAGACATTGCTTTGGATATGGTTTGGAATATAAATGAAGTAAGTTAGTTCATGCTTTAGAGGAAAAATTGAATTATCCAAGTTAAACTATAATAACCCATCCTAAAACAGATCTAAATTTCGACCCAGAAAAGGCCCATCGAAACATAGACCCATTCCAAAGCTAGCTTTTAATTCGTCTAATGAACAATATAGAGTTATTTATCTACACATTCAGAACTCACAACGGAAGCATAAAATATAGTAATAGAACAATACCGTTTCATTTAAATCCAAATGTCATAAAATCCATAACATAGTACCAATAACAACCATCACATATCCGCAGCACAACATTTTCAAAATATAACATTGTTTTCAATAGGCACATCAGAGAATAAGATGAATGGTAAATAGGTAACTGCCACAACTTTCCTCATTTCCTCCGTGTTGCACACCATATTTTTAATAATGTTATTTAGGAAATTTATTTAGTTAAATTAAACTGAATAGTGTAAGTTGATTAGGGGATTGAGATTTGTGATTAATAAGAGGTGGTCGTGCTATGTTAATGTGTAAACAATAAACTAAAGAATTAAAGTGTTAGGAAATAAGGGAGGGCAAAATAGGAAAATGTGTATTCTAATACCCTAAAGCCTTAAAAAAAACACCATATGTTCATTCTACTTTCACAAGAAAAATTATAATCTAAGGCCGACCATCATTAGCAAGCAAGAGGAAGAAGATAAAGCTAGGATTCAAGAAGAAGAATCAAATCACTTAATCAAGATCAAATCTCACATCCAAAATCAAAAAGCAAAAGTGAATAATGACTACATCTTTTGTTTTCTAAATATTTTTGGTTTTAAGGTTAAATCCGATTTATCTTGCATCATTTATCCATGATTTTAAAGGACCAAATGTTTTTATATTGATGTTGATGATTTATGCTTATTCATATAGATTTTATGATATGTTCTGATGTGGAAACCCTACTTAATGACATCAAAATTCCTTGCGATTTCAGATATAGATCAGAAAAGATATTTTAGAGATGGCTTTCAATTTTCATTATTTTCTGAATAAATGTGGATTTTATATTTGTTTTCTAGTGAAGAAAATGATTTATTGGGTTATAAATAATTTATGGTTAAATTATAAATTATTTAGACCTGAAATTTATATATGTTCAAAAACATATTAAAAGGGATTTTTTGGATTTTTTGTAGAATTTCACTAAATGTTTTGATGAATATATTAAATTATATAAAGTAAGAGACTTAAATGTTTTATATATTTATAAAAGGAGAATGTGTATCTTATAAATGAATTAAAATTGTTATTTCTAAAATTATGGCAGTGCTTTTAGAAAAGAAAAATTAGCAACCAATAAGATTTTGACAACAAGGTAGGTTAGTTAAAAAGTTTACTTAAAAAGGTTAAAAATCAATTTTACATGCAAATAACATGTTTCGCCACCTTTCGCACTCTGCTACTGATCAGGTAGCTTTCAACTTAGTGATTTCGCCTTCATCACCATCGAAACCAATGCACCTGGTATCAATTTATTGGTACGCTGCAAATTGGATAAGAGGCAGAAGGTATAAGGTCAATACCAGGGGTTCTTAAGGTGGTCGAAGCGCTACTTTGTTTAAATTTGAAAATGCACCTGCTTTTCTTTCGACTATATTGCTTTCGACTTGGTTGGCTTCCGACTGGGTCAAATGGTTTAAAGAGGTTGCACCTTTGTTTTTAAATGATCGCTTTCGACTAGGTCGAAGCGTTAGCTGTCGCTTTCTACCTTTCGTAGCAAAGCCTTCAAAAGGTTTGATTTGTTTTATAAAAAAAATCCCGCCGCTTCTCCAATGCTTTCGAAAGGATGGTTTCAACACCATCACTTCTTTACTTAGGTTGTGGCTTTTGAAAGTGTTGCTTTCTACCTTGTTGTTTGTGACCCTTAGAAATATTTAAATATTAACCCAAAGGTTTTGAAAGAGATGGTTTTGAATGGTTTAGAAAGGTGTTTCCACATGGTTTAAAATTTAACCCAAATGCTTTCGAAAGGTTTAAACTTTTGATGTTTTAGAAAGATTTTAAGGAAGGTTTCTAAGGGGTGGTTCCCCAATGGTTTTGAAAGGTTTAAAGTAAATGTTTTTTTAATGGTCTCAAAAGGCTATGTTTAAAGGTTTTAAAGATATTATGTCTAAGGTTTTTATCTTTCGAAGGAAAACAGTATTTCAATGGTTTCGAAAGGAAGGTTTTAGGCTTTCGGCCTAGATGAAAGAAATGGTTTATTTGGTTACGAAAGGGATACTTTCAATGGGATCAAAAGGGGTACTTTCAAAGGTTTAAATGCTTCCATCAACAAAGATTTGACTAAAGTATATACAGCATGGCAAGTTGATTTTGAGTAAATCATAGAGTATACATTTTCCTTGTTTAAGTTTGATTTAAAGGTTTTAAATCAATTTGAGATGAAAAGATTTTCAAGAATTTTTTTAGTAAAATGACTCAGATATTAGAATACAAGATGAGACTGGTATAGGGTCGCGCCTTATACATTAGCTATTAGTCCCAGCTAATTTAGTCCAAAATTCCACTGTAGGGCTTTGTCACAAGTAAGACTAAAATTATGATCACACACAGAAAGAAATATATATTTGTATACAGATAGGCTATTGGCGATCCTGCAAAACCATTAGGATCAGACCCCGGGAGATGATAAGTTAGGGACAGACCGTCAAAAAGAGGAGTATTTAACAGTTAGTTAGGGACAGACCATCCAAAAGAAGAGTGTCTAATAGGTGTTAGATCATTTTAGTTATATTTTCTGGTAGGCCCAAGTCAGCCAAAGGTTAGTAGTTAGCCAAACAAAACTATTGTGTTTGAACAGATAATTCGATAATTACCTGATATATGTGTTTATATAATAATGTTTTATAGTTTTAACCAGTTTTGGTTGCAGAATAAAGGTTTGCAAAAGATATGTTTTAAAAGGATATTAGTGAGGGGAAATCCATTTCTCTAAGCGGCGTAGTCTCACTTAATATTAAACAAATGAAATGTATAGTATTATTCACACTAGTCTTTATGTCTGACTCGAAGTTTATATTTTTCTCCCTTAAACTCTCGGGTGCCCATAATTGGTTTGAGTAAGCTGAGGGTTGAGGTTTTACAGGTTTTAGTTGGTTGACGAGTAAAGCTTCCGGAGACGGGCATGTGGCCGATGGATAGCTATTTAGAAGTTGCTGTTTTATTTTATTCCACTGTGTTATAAGACATTTATGTCAATATAGTACTATGGTCAACCAAGGGGCATCATCATATGTCGCTCTTGGCATATTTATTAATAATTATACTTTGTCTGAACCTGGCAAATGATTATGGGATTATGTAATTTGAATGTGAAACATATTTTTTGAAATGTAACCATTAAAATGTTGTTTTTTGGAAATCTGTGATTTTGTTTCATATTCAAGTGCTTTTGATATTATAGATACCATTAACATAGCCGTATTTAGTCGCCGAAAGTTAATACTATGGATGACTGCAGCATCTGCAACGCTTAGCTTTGGGCCTCTAGAAGGGGATGTTACACTCCGCCTTCAGCATCGCCCTTCCTAACCTGTGTTGTAACGAGGAGGTAGTTTGAACAACACATGTCTAGTGAATAAAAATCTCAAGCCTTACCATATTATTATTGGGCAGTATAATTTAAATAGGAATATATCTTACATATTCTACCTACACCATAAGTCTTTTCAAATATACACCTAAAGGCTTTTGTTAAACATAAACAAAAAGGCTCTCCAAATATAAGACCATAACTAACTTGCTATCTACCTAATAATCCATATCTATTGTCCATAATGTTCTATCAATGTAAGAGATAGTGCCCAAGTTACTTACACCTTTAAAAGGGAATTAGGGAGGCTCCGATCATTTAATGCCTTAGGCAGGTCCACATCATTTACTACCTATTCCAAGGCGGACTCCTCACTGGTAATTATCTAGCTGACATTGCACGGAATATCGTCAGCCACTTAATACTCCTATTGAAGCGGGCCTTCTCTTAAGATATACTATACCGTGCCTTACCCATTAATCCCGACCATTTACTATTCCTATAAAGAGAAAGGCGAGCCATCACACAACCACTTAACACATTCAATATCTGAAGCAGGCCCTTCAAATTATGACCCCAGATCCAAATCACACGGTAACGTCTCATATTAGTCCGACTCTTCGTAGGTACTGGTAGCCAAATTAGCTGGACAGATCTACCGTATAGAATTTGGGACCCACCTCATGTCATCTTAGTTACTTATTATAGGCGATGTCTCACATTAGTCTAAAGTCACACTGCTAGTAGCCAGATTAGCTGGGCATACTTCCATGTGCTTGACAGACCTCGCATCCATATGATTTAGTCATATATATCACTCTCTACATATATTATACACTTCTCATTGTTTCTATAATTAAGGCCATATAAGAAATCTTTCTTATTTCGTCTTTAAAATTAATTACTTTCCTAACGGGGATTTAATAAAATCAATAACCTATTTAACTACATCATTATACGTTATAATTATACATTAAATACGCTAATATATGTATATATTTACATCTGTATGTCTATATATATATACATGGACACACACATATACATACATACACGAACCTAGTAATTTATAAGCATGCATAATTTACACCATAAACTAGCGTTTAAATATCAACTCTTCCAATAATTATACAAGCCTCATTCCATATTATCAACAATGCCAAAATTCCAATATCCATATCTAAAATTTCCAATCGATAGACTTATATATATTAAAATTTAAACTCAACTTATCGCATCAAAATAATGGAATATATTGATAATAGAAACTTACGATTTCAGTTTTACCTTCTATTCAACTCTTTTTCACATAAAATAAATAAGAAATTTTCTACTTAATTCATGAAATAAGTGGTGCAAACTACGAATAAATTTATACCTTACACACTTGTCCCAAATCAAATCCTTTAATCGAATTCAAAGAAAAGAATAAGAAGTGAATAGAATGTAAATTTATCAAAACTGCAAATCTACATAATTCCTATTATTTTTACATTGATAATTTAGATTTAACCTAGAATTGACTCTTCGTATTGACAAGTTTTGGGAGTTTATAATATGATGTTTTCAAAAACAAAAACACCCCAAGGCATATTCAAATCCAAACTATACTAATCAAATACTAAAATAGAAAAGCTAAGATTTCTACTTATAGTATATCCTTAGCTTTGCCTCATTTGGGTTTGAGATGCCCTAAATAATCTTTACCAAATCTCTTCTTTTACACACACATATAAACGTCAAATGATTTGTATATATACGTTAGATTCGGAAAATTGGAGAAGAGTAGGTTGGGAAAATAAATAGAAAGCAAAATAGATATATAGGATTTCTTACTCGAACCCTTAAAGTAGTTTTTCTAAATCTTTAAAGAGACGAATTGACGAAGCGTCACTAGAGTCCCATAATATTTTGTGAATAAAGAGCTAGGATCCTATTTATAGTGGTTGAAATGCACCTTAACAGTTGAATTTAAGTCGGTTTAGTATTATATAATCTGGTATGTTTATTGTACAAAAACACTAGCCGCCACCATTTACAACCAGTCGACCGCTACCTCCCTCCGGTCGATTGCTAGGAAGCGATCGACTGATACGTCATATTTTGGGAAGATTTTATGCCCTTGTTTGTTAATTTATTTTATTCCTTAATTGTAATTTGACGTTAACGTTAATTTTAACATTTACTTAACCCCCAAGTCTAATTACTATTAACTTTTGAATTTAAATTTTAAAATTATTTATTTATTTGAATTTGAATTCTATTTATATTATTTTAAACCTCAAAATTCAAATGCCCATAACATTTATATCTAGCCTCCATTTTTAGAACATTATATGTAGAAATTTATCAGAATTTTGCCACGAAAGAAATCGCATAACTTCCGTTGTCAAATTCTGACTTTCGCAAAATTTCTATATTTAGCCTAATCTTATTTAATCAATTTATCTATTTTATTTATTTCTTACTAATTTGTATAAGGTGTTACATAAATGATTTGAAATTGAGACATAAAGTTTATAACGATGAAATAAAGACAAGTTTTAATTTCATAATTTTGGAATTAATTTGGAATTATTAAGAATTTTCTAAGTTGATAAAATGGTTAATCTGGGGAAATTAATTATTATGAATAATGAAAATAATTATTTTGAAATTTTGGAACAAGGTAAAACATAATAAATTTGATTTTCGGTGTATTTTGGGATTTTTCCCATCAATCTTCAAATTTATACAAATTCATTAGTCAATGAAAGAGTTGATTTATTAAGGAAGATTAATTAATTAATTGACTATGTAGTAGCTAACTAAAAATTAAATTGCAAAGAAGGAAATTAACCAATGAAAACTCGACACCGGAAGGGATTTGGTGGAAAGTTAATACTTAGGAAGGAAATGAATTAGTTTTCAATAAAATTACAAATTTGCCATTTTAAACTCATAAAAGCTTACATAATATCAACTCTCGGTGGCTAGTATAGTTATAATTTTCGAATATTTGGAAAAGACTATCTATACACGATGGCTTTGGGAAAGTCCTTAAGGGAGTTAGGTTTTGATGATGACTGCCAAATTGCTAGGCACCTCCCAACCTTATCATTAGTGGAGTTGCATGTTCTTTTTGTATCTTTGTTGATGAGTATTCGAACTTTCCCTCTTTTGTAGTTGAATTGTTTATATAATATTATGAACTCTTTTTGATGTATTTGAGCTCTTTTTAATGAAATTTGTCGTTGTACATTTATATGTTTGTTTGAGTTTTTAGTGTTTGCCTCATTCTTTTCTGCTAGTATTATGCATACTTATATTTGTTCTTCATGCTTACTTTTTGTATGTTCCTAAGCGTAGTGGCTCAAGCGGCACTAGTATTTTTAAGTAAAAATGTAGACTTAGCCTTTTATGCACAACATAAAATATAAGTTGATATAAGGAAAGCAACAAGCACCCAAACCGAACAAAAATATTTTTCAATGAAGTAATGTACTAATAGCTTTGCATGGCAGGTTGAAGCTAGTGAAACGGCATCTATGTGGCCACCTGTAATTTAGGTAGAGTTGCCTTTGTGGCATTTACGGGTCGTGGAGGGGCCTAACTTTACTTGATAAGCTGCTTTAGGTGTTCAAGTCGGCCAACACCATTGATGCCATATTCGGGGTTATAACATAGGTGAAACCACATCAGCACCAGTGCCATGCCCTATTAGAGGGGTTGGCAGCATCATGGGTGAACAAATCGGGACCACAGTGTGTTTATTTGCGCCATTAGTTCGTCGATGCCTTCGGCATAGAGTGGAGCTTTGAGTGGCTCGTGCATCCTCATAAAGTAGCAATATGAATGCCAGGTTCGAGATTACAATGTGGGTAACCATGCCAATGTGGCACCCATGCTTCGCCCCACTGGAAGGACGGGCAGCAACACTAGCGAATGATTTGGGACTACGACACGGTTGGTCATGCCATTGATTCACTAATGCCTTTGCACAAATAGGGGCACTGAGTGGCTCGTGCATCCTGACTGACTAGTTTTGGGAATTCCCTATTTACAGAGGTGATTCTCCTCTGTTTGCCCTCTCTTAATAGTCGTGATCGTGGCATTCCCTAGCAAGGAAAGGGGGTTGACTTGCTTGTTTTAGCCAGATAGCCTTGGTGATACTTGAATGAAGAATGTTTTGGGAACGCTTTACTTACACTCCATACAAAGAATAGTTGTATAAAAATTCTTCCAGCTTATAATAGCAGCAAAATCCCATAGCCTTATAAATGCCACTTACATTATTTCATACATAATATGCTCAAAGGATCTATTGATTCCCAGTATGGGACACGTGGATTCCATTAGGGTGTAAAAGATGGTAGGTGCCATCGATTAGTGTGGCACTGATTGCATGCGGGGCTTCCCAATTTGGCCATGATACTTCTTCGACCGGGTTTTTAGTGTTTGCAAAGACCGATGCGATGCTAAATCTCTGATCTTAAATTGACATAGCTTTACCCTTATATTGTATTGCTTCGCTATCATTTTTTTGTACACCTCAGTGCGTAGCTAGCACTCTACTTTTCTCTCTTCTGGACCATAGAACACCAACTTGAGCATTTCTTCATTTTGTTCGGGGTCATGAGTGAGGCTCATCGGGGAAGGTTCGTCGACTTTGACGGGCAGCATAGCCTAATACCCAAAGCCAAAGAGAACGAAAAGTGCTTAGTTGACGTGTAGCTCAACATTTAGTGTGACCAAAGAGCGAGTGGTGGATCTTCAATGTCGTTCCCCATAGCCTAATGTTCTTGTTCACAGCCTCAAACTAGCCCTTCGCTTGTAGGTGGATGACTGAGGAGAGGCATTTTTCTATCTCGTTCCACTCGCATAAACCTTGGAACAGCCGGCTCTCGAACTGTATGCCATTGTCTGTAATAATTTTCTTTAGGAGTCTAAAACATCAAACAATGTTCCTAATCACAAAGTTTGGGATCTTTGCTGCGGTGATCCTAATGAGGGGTTCAACCTTAACCCATTTCGTAAAGTAGTCGATGGCATGTTGTATATACTTTTGGCATTTGGTAGCTTGCCGATCGGATCGATCCATCAAGTGTCAAACGATCCGGAGGACATCACTGTAGTTAGGACAATTAGGGAAGCTCTCGAGATCTTGGCGAACCCTTAACATAGATCACATCTCTTAACGTAATTCATTGCATTCTTGGTCATAGTGGGCCAGAAATTCCATGGTGGGTTGCCTTCTTCTTAAGGCTTTACCCCCAACATGATCTCTACAGATGCCTTCATGTAGTTCTTCCAATATATAGTTGGCTTTGTCGCTTGTCACACACTGTTCAAGGGAAGTTGAGTATCCCCGTCTGTATAGTTTACCGTCCATGATAGTATAATGGTGCGCTCGGTACTAGATTTTTTAGATTTCTTTTCTTTCCGTAGGTATCATGGAACAACTAAAAAAATTAATCCGTAACTTTTTGCCATCCTGAGACCCACCTTGGGATTCATGACTTTATACTCGACTTTGTTATTTGTGGATATGAAGGTTAGGCGAATGACGAAGCAAGCTCTTTCCTATCCGGCGTGATTACAACCATGTCGGCCCTAGCTCCTATCCCATTAGATGCACCATAAACATAAATACCGACATGCTGGCGATTGGTAGTTGACTCCTCATCATCGCTGTCTAGCTTGAACATTCTGATATGAAATCTGCCACAACTTGGCCTTTGATTAATATGCAAAGGTGGAAAGTGATGTGAAGTTGGTTTAGCTCTATAAACCACTTCAACAGTAGACCGACTGTACCCCGGCCACTCAATACTTGCTTTAATGGTTGACTTGTGAGAATTTTGACGCGATGATTTTAAAAATACGGTCGTAGGTGCCAAGCCAGCATCAATAAGTGATAGGCTAGTTTTTCCAACTTGGAGTATCCCATTTTGGGCCCGTCAACCTTTTTTTTACATAGTAGATGTGCCATTAGACTTTGTGCTTGTAGCGAGCCAAGATAGCCCTGATCGCATGCTTAGTTACTGTGAGGTATAATTATTAGTCTTCCCTATCTATGGTTTTGGGAAGATCGGGTGGTGTGGCAAGACATCTCTTAAGTCTTTAAAGGCTTAGGAGCACTCTTTATTCCATATTAAAAATTTCCCTTTATGTTAAGGTCATAGAAAGGTACACAATAGTCTATGGCTTTTGACACAAAGTGGTCAAGCTTCATGATCATCTCATTTGGACTCTGCACTTGCTTGACCATATGGGAATCAGCATATCATTAATTGCCTGAACCTCATCAAGATTTGTTTTCATGCCCTTGGAACTGACTATAAACCAGGGAATTTCATAGATCAAATAGCGAAGGAACACTTCTTGGGGTTGATCTCCATATTGTATTTATGGAGAATACTAATTTTTTTTGTCAAACTCTTTACATGCCCTTCGGCCTTTCTAGATATACCAACATGGGTTTTTCCAGATATACCAACAAGTCATCCGTGTAAACCTGTATCGAACGAACGATTTGCTGAGAGAACATCTGATTAACAAGCATTGATACCTGTCAATGATATTGCAAAGGCCGAATGGCATAGTTTGTTAATAGTAGAGTCATGCGTTAATGATGAAGATGATGTGTTCTTTATCAATGCCATGCATGGAAATTTGGTTATACCTAGAATAGGTATCCATAAATGTGAGCAGCTCATATCCGCTGGTCGTGTCCACAAGTTGATTGATGCGGAGCAATAAAGAACTATCTTTAGGGCAAGCCATGCTAAAATATAATAAATCAACGCAAGTTCTCCAAGCTTCATTGGGCTTTTAGACTAGCACAAGGTTGTCTACCTAAAATGGGTATGTAGCTTCATGAATGAATCCATTCGCCTACAATTTCTTTGTAAGTGACCATCTCTTTGCTGGACCGGATATTCGGGTCAATATCAAGGGAATGGAATATAATTAAGGGATTTATGCAGTCATGTCGGTGTTCCCCTAAGCAAGCACATCCTTGCTTATCCTTAGGAAACAAACTAGATCATCCCTTATTTTAGACTCAACTTCATTCCTTATTTGATGACCTTACTGGGATCATTGTCGTCAATTGATTTTGCCTCTAGGGGAACTGCTAGCCCGTCATTAGGGATTGAGTCCCTTATACGAGGATCGAGCAAATCGTCATCGTTATTGTCTATACTCTCTTCTAGGTTGCAATAGTCCAATGCATATATCACACGCTCAATAATGTCCTCTACTCGGATGGATGTTTCATGAACCAAAAGGCTATAGCTACCCCCATCTCTCATAGATGAGTCCATTGATATTGAAAAGGAAGGAGTGGTTGTATCTTCTTCCCCTGCATATTAGCAGAGGTACAAAAATTCATACCATATTACTATAAGTTCTTTTATCTAGCTTGGGTTGGCTAGGGAAAGACTATACATGTCAACTTTGCTATCTTGGACCCTGATGTGAGGGACCGTTGTGCAGCTCGTGCATTCTCTCAAGGGCAACGGTAATTATGGATGCTTTGTTCTCAAGGCTATGGGCAACCCTAGCGTGAATGGGAGCATTGAAGGACTCATAAGTTATATCAAGCATGTCACCGTTAAGCGTTCCCTCTTTCTTATTGAAGTGAGATGTTGTAAAAATCTCTAAAGACTTGCTAAGTGGACATACCCTATTCCCCTTTGATGGGGAATTTCATCATCAGTCATTGGTAGGCAACGATTTCATGCACATCCATCAATGTCGGTTTACTTATTAAGATGTTATATGTTTATGAATAGTATGCTGCGACAAATCATACCTGAATCTTTATCACTAGAGGTTCTTGGCCAAGATTATGTGAGAGGAAATCCCTAGGGGTACTATGCCATACCCCAAAACCCGTAGATGGGAAGTGTACAAGGAGTGACGCTAGAGGAGGAAAGCTTTATCTTATGAAAAAAATCTTTGAACATTACACTAACGGAGCTACCTCCATCGTTGAAGATCCAGTGGACCTTGGTGTCAGCCATACTAACTGAGATGGCCATGGGGTCGTGATGGGGGAAACCAACTCCTCTCTTATCTTCCATAGTAAAAGCAATATCGGTTATATCTTCCTCAACTAGAGGGATATTTGGGGGCCAATGCTCTACTTGGTACACTTAGTTGCTTAAGGCGAGCTCTCTCCTATAGCGAGCCCGTGCCCCTCGACTACTTTCGACTACATATGGGCCACTATAGATTAACACAACCTCCGTACTACTATGGTCATGTTGTTATCATCTGCGCACTGGAGTCAGGTAGATGGATTTTGATGGGCATTGTAATGCTTTACTTTCTGTCTTACATACTGAACCACTGCTCCTTCGTAGATTAAACACTCTATTTCTTTATTGAGATGTTGGTACTTTTTAGTGGAATGGTCATTGAATTGTTGGAATTCACTTTACTTTCCACTACCCCTGGGCTCCTCCCTCTACCTAGACCAAGAGAGAGTAGGCCATGGCAAGGGTACTCAATCACATGTTACAACATAGATAGTTTCCATGTTACAATTAGAGTTGTGAAGTTAGTGTACTTGTACTTGAGCTTGAAACATGCACTATCCTCGACACACTTTTTGTTACTTTCCTATGGATAATTCTTTCGACAGGTATATTTTCTTGACCTAGTTATATTTCTCTTGCCACTTTCCTCATCACTGTCGGAGATGTCATCTTCTTTAGTCCTTATTATGTCATTCACCCTTTGAAGAAAGTCAATCTAGGAAAAGTAGGTTGCTTCTATAGTTCTTTCATGTCCAAGGATGGTACCTCACCTTCAAAAAAAGGTTGATTACCCCGCTATTCTTGTCCATTCCCTTTACAGTGTTGATTTCTTATTGAAGTATTTGACACACGAGTGAAGGCAGTCGGCTGGACCTTATCTTATGTTGCCTAGCTTATTTACCATCATGGCCGTTGCTTTTGATGTGGACAACTGGCCTTTAAAGATGAAACATAATTAAGCCCAAGAGTGGATGCTGTCGCCTTGCAAATGAGAAAACCCGTGGGATGCCGGGCCGTTAGGGTGGAGGGAAGGAGGAGAACCTTTGCATGATTGGACAGCTAGCTTGCTCGGGTTACTGAGTTGAAAGCATTAATGTAGTTGGATGGATCAGTAATCCTAACATATTTTTCCATAGAAGGTAGAACAAATCTTTAGCTGACGAAGCATAGGATGTCTTCAAAGAAGGGTTCCACATTATCGTCATCTAGCAGACAATCGTCGCTCATCATCTAGTTTGGATTGTGCGCATTTTCCTTGCGCAAGATGGGCATTTATTCTCAAAGGCTAGCTTTTGCATGCCATGAATGATGTTGGCCCCATATCGAGGAAAGGATCCTCTGTTGTCTATTTAGTGTAGGGAA
Source organism: Allium cepa (assembly GCA_030765085.1). Taxonomy (NCBI): domain Eukaryota; kingdom Viridiplantae; phylum Streptophyta; class Magnoliopsida; order Asparagales; family Amaryllidaceae; genus Allium; species Allium cepa. Next base: position 173,932,162 of record CM060941.1, on the reverse strand, counting down.
CCTATAATGGTGATATAGCAAGAGGGAAAGAAAAGATCTAGTTGGTGTTGAAGATCGGCTTTTAATAGCTAAAGGTGACTTCAATGGGTATAGGCACCTCTCATGAAACCTAGCCAGGGTACCTCATGCTGGGGTCGAGAGTGAGCTGATGGTTCTTTGGGTTATGAATTTTTGCCTTATGCTTTTGTTCTGACATTCAAAGCATAGGTCGCAGGCCTCATCGGTTGTCCAAAGGCAGTGAATGGTGGACTCTTTCTCGACCGAAGGGGAATGGCATACACTGCTGATTCCAGTTTTGGGATCTCATGGATGCCTTCATGTTCGTGGGCAGTATTTGTGTTCCTATTATGGACTGGAGCGATTCTTATGGGAGTTTCCAACATGACTCTCTAGCGAGCGTTATGCATTATGTTGTAGATATTGAGCATAGTAGGCTGGATAGGGGTCTGGTCAACCATTGGGTGGACAATCGAGTTTATATTTTCTCAAGTGTCCACTCTAGCCCGAAGGTCCTTAACATCATGAGAAAGCTACTCTAGGCTATTCAAGCTGTTGATCATGCTAGGCTACGTGTCGTTGGTCATCCTAGGAATTGGGTAGACGGCGCTTGCTCTAGTAGCCCCATTGTATTATGATCATTGGAATTATCAACTTTGTTTTCACCAGTATTTGATATGGTACAAATAGGAAAGGACTTCATGAAGAAGTAAAGTGAACAAAAATGAGATCTTTTAGTGGTGGGCCCTCCTTCTACTATCGAAAAGTTGATTACAAATCTATCCAACCTCATAATTATGGTTAACAAGTGATACTAACAAATATTACTTACTGATATCTTTGATTAAAATGTAAAACAAAGAAATAAAATGCACGAAAAGTAAAGAAACAAGGTTTAGAGCGGTTCGATCTAAGTTGATCTACGTCCACTATGAGGAATTTATCATTACTATTCTCATCTTAAAATAGCTTAGATTACAAGAGATAATACTAGGAAAGTAAATGCTTAAGAGCTTAAGTTTTTCAACCCTTGTATGAGTGTATGCCTTGGTCAATTAATAGCTATAGGAATTGGTGTTTGGATGGGTGAGTTCACATTACTAATCCCAGAAATTGCTCTAAGCCATTGATAGGCTTACACGTTGATGTGCATGCTAGCGATGATGCCACATGGCATATGTGTGGAAGATGGAAACAATCGATAAGTCATATTATATGCATGGATAGAGTAGGGAAAGACGGTATGGGATTAAGAAGTAGTTGTTACAGAGGTGCTTTGGTGACAACAAAGGACATTGAGTAGTTAATACACAACAATGCCTTTTTTAGGTAAATAGTGTCGTTTATAATAGTCTTTTTAGAGGAATAATGGATAAAAAGGTTCTTTAGGAAGTGGTGGTTCAGTGCTTGTAGCCAAGGTTGTGTTGCCAATGGAACTGTGCATGTAGTATGATGGTGTTGTAGGCGGATAAGGAACCTGTCTAATGGTTGATTGAATGGGCAAGCCGATAGACCGTTAAGGAATGCTTTATAGGCCATGCTTCTCATGTATCGCCCCTCCCCCGTCGATGTGTACGGAGGCAATATATGTCTGAAGGCTAGGTTGGTGTTAGGCTAGAGTTTAATTGAGAGAAAGCCATGTCTGCTTGGACTAGTCGAGGGGTACTATAACATGGATGAAACTATCACTGGGAGTTTGAGATGCACAGGCGGGCCAATAATCTTTGTGTCAGGGCTAATCAAATTGCTAGACCATGGGTGCACTCGGGCCAAAAGACGGGTTATGGTGTGCGTCACCATAATCATACTGGGAATTTCAACAATGCAGACCGAATCACTATATACTTATAAAAAATCTAAGTAACACATAGTTTTCAGCATACAAAACTAGAAGTTTAGACTTTCAAAATCCTCATTGTATGACGAGAACTTCACCATACAATAAGACTTGGTTTTAAGATCCTAATGGACATTAGTCAATTGAAGAATTTTGAGGAACTTTTACATATTAAAGAAAGAGTAAGATAGTCAAGTACATATCATGTTCTGACTTTTTGTAATCTTAAGTTCACTATGCATTCAATATACAAATTAAAATTTAGGAGGTTTATGTTATACCATAATTTTCACTCATTATGAATACCAAAAGAAAGAGTCTTTGGCTGTCATTCGAAAGCCCTATTATATATATAGCCCCTCATTAGAATTAAATGCTTAGTTAATGTCCAGAGGATAACAGTCTATAAACCAAAAGCCTAGACAGGAGACTCAAACTGAGGGCTAGTTGTTTCCCTTGCATGGAATGCAAGGGTTATATAGCTAATCTCGGACCGAAAGCATAAGCCTAAATGGGACATTCAACAAAAAACTAAAACCATCCAAGCATGCTACAATTTGGAGGCTATAAACTACCTCCAGCAAATATTCTGAGGCCTACCTACGATCATTACCTAAAGAAACGGCTTCAGTCGGCCATAATCAAGTATACAAGCCAAGGGCACCGAACTCAATGTTAGAAACTAAAATCAATGGCTAAGATAACCTCATCAACATTAATGGTTCAGATAGCCTAAAAGCTCATATAAAGAATACTAGTTGCAACACTTAAAGCTTTTATACATAAATGCAACCTAATAAATTTGTGTTAATCTACAAGTAACCAGATGATGGCACATGTTCAAATCTTAGCCCAACAAGTGGGCCAAGTCAATAATCTAAGAGAAGCACCCTACGCTAATAATAAAGCTACAAATCTTCTATATATATATATATATATATATATATATATAAGGCATATGTCTACATTAAGAGGATTCAAACTCCACAAGCCTAACATCATACTGTTTAGCTTATTTTTAATCATCATTATTTTCCTATACTTAAGCTTTCTGCAGAAGTCAATAAGGACAGACAAAGTAAACTAAAACTTGTACGGCTATTTATAGCTTATTCAACTACAAAATAAAGACTTGGCTATAATGGACGTAGGGATCTATTCCTGAACCACCATAAATCCTCTGAGTTCATTACCATTCGACACTTAATTTCTTACTACTTTTGACTCCCGTATTTTTCCTATGGTTAAGATTTTTTATATTACTACTTTTGGAAATAATTTTGGAATTTTGGGTGCTAGCTTGTGATGAAAATCATGCTAACAACCATATTTATATATATATATATATTCAAATATGTATGTGCACGTCTATTGATTTCCTTAATTTAATTGTTTAGTGAAGATACATATATTGGTTATATAATATTTCTAAAATACATATTTTGATAACATAAAGGGTAAATTGATAATATATAACATAGATTAATCAAATTAACGTTACAAACTCAAAATCATGGACTAAAAGACCTATGTCTGACTTGACTAATATATTTATATTCAGATCTAAATTAAAGTAACTAATGTAAATTTTCTCTAATTGACCTTGTATTAATATTATAATATATATAAATACACAAATACATGTAATAATAAGATTAAATAATTTTTAATTAATTCAAAATACCCATACATGTTCTGTTAAACTATTCTAATTCATTTACAAACACATATTTATAAATATGCACATGCGTGCACACACATATATATAATATAAAATATATCAATGAAAATTTTGCAAAATGCCATTTTTCTGAAACAGCCAAAAGTTTCAATTCAAAATACATATGTTAAGTCGAATAATAGATCAATAAATTTTATATTTCTTAATAATCAAAATTCAAAACTAGATAATTTAGTTATAGAAATTGTATACTATGTTTAGAAAGCTATTACATGTTTATTCATAACATATTCATGACTAAAAATATAATTTTAATTATATTTGTATTTCGATTTTAATATATTGAATTAAATCAAAGCAAAGCAAATCAATCAATTAGTTGTGTAATAATAATTCCAAATCAAGATGAGAAAGCAGTACATATATATTGTGATAAGAATGATAAAACTAATGCATGTAAATCTAATTTTAGGATGTACCTTATAGGTTTGGACTATTAGTTACACCATGAGCTGCATATTAGTTTCTTAGTCACAACATCCAAAGTTTACTAGCATTGGATGAGCCACCTTGTTTTATTTGATTTAATTATGGGTAAAATGAGCAAAAACATTTGGCTATGAATAGAAAGTGAAGATCATTTATTAGAAGGAAGAGAAGAGGGAGAAAGCCAAAAATAAATAAAAAATTAAATGAGAGAAAATTAGGGGATTTTGTTTTAATAAGTGGAATGAAATCTTTCATATTTTCTTTATTACCACTTTCCCTTTAATTTCTCTTTAATTTCAATTAAGAAAAACTTTCTACTTTCACTTCCATGTTTGCCATATTATTCCCTGTATGGATAAAAATTTCATAATCTTGTTTAAGTAAATATCTGTGACGACCCGACTTTTTCTCCACAAAAAGTCGTATCATCATTAAGAAAGAAAGGAATAGAAAAGAGAAAAGAAAGAAGAGAAAGAAGAAACAACACTAGAATATCAACAGCGGAACGAATAAATTATGTTAATAACATAGGTATTACTTAATATACAACATCTATCAAAGTTACACAGCATATACAACACATACTAGACAATTATAAACACCTGTCTAGTTATTACAACTCAATACAACTCAACAAAGAGATAACGACACAGAGAACACACAGCGGAAACTATATATCTACAACGCAGAAGCCTCCTGCTCTATTGCTCCACCCTAATTCGTCAAAGCTAACCTGAATCCCTTGGCTACTCGTAAAAATTTGAGTACCCAAGAGTTTAAGAAAACAAAAGATAAACTCCGGGTCAGACATGGTTCTGGTGTGAGTAACAGGTTAAGGTGGCTTAACTTCAAAAATCTTTTGAAAAGAAAGGTATCACGTAAGACTTCCCACACATAAACATGGAAAAGTTTTTACCTTACGCTAACCAAAACATTTGATAGGAAATTCGATGATATTATAATAGTGTCTAGGGTTTTCAAATAAATAAGAAATATCCGAAATTGTTACATTCATTAAATTCCAACTACTAGCCACAAAAGTGGGTAATACAATCAAAACCGTTGGCACTTATTGGATTTTGGATTCCATACAATGGCAGGGTTACTGGGGTACCGCCCGTCACAGTACGTGGCCTAGATCACCATACCGAGGATCACTCCCAATCCCCTGCAATAGAAGGCCGGGACCATTCCTTACCGAACAGTCTCGAACAAGACAAACCCGGTAGTTGTTGCAATCAACTGCCCCACATAGCCGAATATAAAGGGACTTCTAGACATGGGTAAATCTCGTCCTACTTGGGTATGACCCACTTTACCTTGCTGCACCTCCCCTGTTTTAGCCATTCTCGGTTGATGAGGCTTGAGGCTACGATTATCTTTAGAGAACACATCTCTTAGAATGCTCATCATCCACCCGACGATGTTCTGAAAGCATTCAATCCATACAAGTTTGTTCCGGGTTCGAACGAAACCAAAGGCATTATCTTGTTACACTCATTTTGGAATCACCATCAGAGTTAACGATGATAACCCTTGCACTCTGAGTCTTCATCTTCACTTGAGATTCATGACCTATCGTTAATTTGGATCGATGTGGTTTTCGGATATCCAAATATGAAAACCCGATCCCAGTTTCATCAATCCAAAACGTGTCTTTTCGGTCCAAGTTGTTTTAAAGTTTAAAACAATTTAATTCAATGTTGTCTATATACACACAGATAAATAATTCACAATATCATAATAAATGATCAACATTATCACAGATAATTCATATTATCATCACAAACAGATAATTCATATTATCAACTCAATGCAACCAAAGCATCCATATCACACAGTATCACTTATCTCATATCTGAGATCTCAACTGTTCAGAGCAATCAATATCAAACAACATTCATAAGCAATGACTTATTAACCACCATTCTATAATTAATTTAAAATGAATTAAATTAATTAGTTCTCCTCTAATTAATTTAATGTAAATTAAATTAATTACTTCATCCATATAAATCTTGCTTACATATCCATTAATTTAATTACAAATCAATTAATTAATTACCCTTAGATAAATCACCTTAATTAATCACCCTTGATGTAACGCCCCACCCCGAGACCCATCTTAGTAAAGAGAATTAACGAGTAATTCCGTCTACTAAAGCAGAGAATAGGGCTGGTTAAGGGAGACCATCTATAACTTTGTCTTAAACATTTACTTAATACGTCGATAAATGAAATATGATTTTTTTTCTATCTTAATGGATCGACATACATAGTAAATGCTTAATCCAAAACTATAGGTGGCTAATGGATCTATCAGAACAAAATACAATAGCCAAATGTAAAGCACATCACAGAACAGTAATCAACATCATATATATACATATACATTGATACATGTTTAGTACAATACAATATGAATACAATAAAGGTGGTACTCGACTTCACCATATACATTGAATCAAATACATCGAAGTATGCGAAAGAACAGAAATTTCTCAAGAGAAAGGAGAGCTGATATCCAACATCAACTTCAAGCTAAGTCCAATAGATGATACCTGAAACAACTCGGTCTGACCCGAGTATAAATACACGGGTCAGTCTAGCTACACGAATCAGTCAATATCGACAATACGAAGCAAAATAGACATGAAGATACTTCTTCTCGAAAGAGAAGAATGAATTGTAAAGTCATAAGCTCAACACTTATGCAACAAATGCTACTTAAGTGAACAAATACCTCGAAGGAGGTAACTCAAACTCAATAATCAAATCAAACACAAGTGCCTCATATCATCGGCTAAAACGCAAAATGTCTACATGGTTTCCATGAACCAAATCTCCTCAAAAGGAGAAACATCAATACAAACTCCCGCCAAAATGGAAAACATAAAACATTCTCAAATAAGATGATCCAAAACTCAACTATAGATGAATCTCCAAATTCAATTATACCTCATCTCGTCGGTATAAATGTATATAAATCTCAATCTCAGCTTGCCAAAATGGCAAAACCAGAATATCCTATAAAATCCTGAAATTATCAAAACTCATAACTCAAGGAACTCGATAAGAGTTCAAAAGGTCATAATTGAAATCACTATATATAAAACATCTCATATAGCATTAGGCTATCGATGTAATAAAACATCTTAAAAAGGTGAAATCACAATTAAACATAAAATTCAAAAAATCCAGATTGGCCAAATCCCCGATTGTAATGCCAAAGCAATGTTGCACGTGCTAAACTTAGACGGCCGAATCCTTAGACAAGGTCGCTAACACCTCCCAAAGCAGTTCGTCCTCATGACAAGGTCGCTGACACCTCTCCAAGCCATTTTGTCAGCCTTAACAAGGTCGTTAACACCTCCCAAAGCAGTTCGTCCTCATGACAAGGTCGCTGACACCTCTCCAAGCCATTTAGTCAGCCCTAACAAGGTCGCTAACACTTCTAAAAGCAGTTTGTCCTCACGACAAGGTTGCTAACACCTCTCAAAGTAGTTCTGTTAGGTAAACATCGTGAACGTGTCACAAACTCACGGATAGGAACCCAAAAAGTGTTAACGTGTGTCCCATACCACACATTCGCACTAAGCGGTTTACTAGCCGTTAGTCGATGCCACACTAGAAACATCATAAAACTCAGAAAATCATATCTCGCCTGGTCTCATTGGCGAGTGATAAAGAGACACCATACTTGTCTCATCTCATCGACAAGTATTAAATGGCATCTTAACTTGTCTCATCTCATCGACGAGTGAAAACATCATGATGGTTCCTCATAAACCATAAATCAAAATATGAAATCATAAACTCAAGACTTGCCTTATATCATTGGTAAGTAAATAGAACATCGTGATGGATCTCATCGACAATACTCCTATATAGAGGAGATCTCAAACCATAATATTTGCCAAATATTGGTCATCTTAAATAATTCCAATAAACAGGAATTGTAAAAATCAAAATATGCCATAAAATGGCAAAACATCTCAGAATCAGTAATCTCAAATAGCTTCGATCGTACAAGTCCGGAATTAACAGAAATAGTAAACACACATGTCCCATACCACGTGTTTTACTAAATCATTTAATTCTCTTTCTCATACGTTCGAATAGTATAAAATCGTGTATTTTATATATAAAATAATTTATTTGAGAAAACAAGCATTTAAAACCATTTTCCAAAATCAATTTTGAAGACGATATTTGAAAATTCTCTTATTATAGAGAATAAATAGATTTTACAGCTTAAAATAATTTCAAAATATTACATAATAATTATTTGAAATGCCAACTTATTTTTAAAAATTATTTCAAAATTGTTTGGAAAAATCTATGCTCCAAATCAAAGAAATCACTCTAAACCGTCATTCAAATTCAATTCAAATTCAAATCAAATTTGAATTTCAAATTCATCAAAACTTGGCTAGCCTATTGATAAGCATCATAGCCCTCAAAACACTTTAGAAATATCACAAAAACATGAAGTGCAAGTCAAAAATCGAACGAAAAAAGAACATAAAACACTTGGCCAAAATAATACCCAGGTCTGAAATCTTCTCTGGGTTCAATTTTTGGATATAAAACCGATAGTCGAACTAACTTTGATTGAACTAAAAATTATTGTGCACAAACCAGAAAACTTAATCTTTCAAAAAAAAAAAGAACCAATGAATTACGACTAGAAATGAAAAAGTTACGCTACCTCAAACTTGAACTCAGACCATGTTTGCAACAGTTCAAAAACCAAAAATATACAGGCCTGAAAACCCTCTGGGGTTAAACTTCCAAGCATGAAATAGAGAAACAAATTAGATCTAATTAAACTGAAAATTGTTAAGACTATGATAGAAAACTACAGCTTTCAAACAAAAAATAATGATGGAATTTGGATAAAGTGGGAGAAAGTTATGACATCTCAAAGTTGGACCCAAACAGTGTTTTGACTGTAAAAATCTGGGCAAAAACATGCTCCGAGTCAAAGTTCGGCAGCATGTTTCTATAAGTTATGTAGGTCAAAATGACCTGAAATTTAACAGGCATAAAGAAAAAAAACAACACTTTAAACTGCACTAAGAATCATGCAATTTAAACAAAGCATGTAAAAGATATGATGTCTCAAAATTTGACCCAAGTTGTGTTTTCACTGTAAAATCAGGGCAAAAATATGCTCGGAGTCAATCTTTGGAAGCATGTTTCCATAAGTTATATAGGTCGAATTGACCTGAAATTAGGTATGCATATATTAGAGAACTCCATATTTAAAATAAAAAAAGAATGAACAACTTACAATAAAAAATGAAAAAGTTATGCTAACTCAAACATGCACTCAGGCCCTGTTTGCACTAACTCAGCAAACAAATTGTGTACAGGTTATTTTCAGGCCGTGCATTGATTTTGCAGCAAGATTTTAAAGTATCAAATGAAATACTTTTTCTATGAAATTTTACAAATATATACTACAACACATAGGATATCAACTGAAAAAATACGACAGCGTTTCATTGCCGTACTTGGGAGAAACTGGCGTGCAAAGTGACACACAAACTCAGTTTTTACAGAAACAATATGAACATAAAATCAATAAATTGAACCCATTTTTGGTTGGATTTGGCATTTTGAACCATGGCTTCAGCTAGCATTTGTGAGTTTTGATACTCACCTTTGATATTTGATGGCAAATACCCGAATTAATGGAGAAAGATTGAAGCTTGGGTTGAATTTGAGCTTCTTCTACCTGTAAACTTTGAAACAATGTGCACGCAAGAAAGAATAAAGTAGTTAACAAACAATTATTCACAAATTTGAACTTTTGATGAAATATTCGGTTTTCAATTTTGATTACCTGTAGATTTAGCTTCAAATTGATTTTTAAAACACTAAATTTGAGTTTGAATTGATGATTTTTGGCTAGGGTTTGTAAGAGGAAATGAGTTTCTTCCTTTCTCTTTTACTGTAAAATGAGTTATGTACGTATAGGAAGAAGAAAGCTCCCTTTCATGTTTCAGGTTTAGTCTAAGTGGGATTTGGACCCAAATTTATTTAAGTAATTAGCCTATGAGAAATTAATTAGCACTAAACAATTATAAACACTATATAATTAAAGTAAACAACACATTTTCTACAAGTTTTCTCTACAAATAATTCATGTAAATTCACTTACATGTTGAATAAAATATTGTACGACGTATAAAAAGATAAATTTTAGTTTTAAAAATATTTTTATTATTAAAAACTCTTAATTCACACAAATAACAAATTTTACAAAATAAATGCTTAAATCACCATTTTTAGCTCCAATAATTTCATAAAAATTATTTTCTTGCATATAAAAATGTTATAAATCATTCTAACATTATTCTATAATTAAAAATTATTTTTTAAACCAAATTCCATATTTTTATTTATATTATTGTCCATATTAAATTCAAATGTTTAATTAAAATTAACAAAATTCAACGTTTGGCAATAATTTCCAAAATTATTGCATTTCATCAAATTAAATCCATATAATGCTAATTTTTTTTACAAACTAACATAATAAATTTTTAAAACTTTATTTCAACATTATATATTTATTTACAACAAATAATGCTGATTTAAATTATTTTAATTTTGCTTACATCAATTATTCCCCAAACCAACATATTACCATTATTCACAATTTATTAGCAGCCAAACTATCTTAATTCAATTTTATTTATTCCAAATCCATTGTTTATTTGAAATAAAAAAAATTAACAAATTTTTATCTCTCCAATTTATTTTTAATTCACAATATTAAATTATAACTACCATTATAATTTAATATTTACTGGTAATCTCCAAAACCTGGGTTGTTACAGACCTCCCCTACAAAAATTGCGTCCCCGCAATTTTCTAGAAAAAGAGACGTAAACAACACATAAAATTCAATCGACAAAGGATAAAAGACAAGCTCGAAACTCAAACCATTCATACTCTCAACATAGAATGGTAGAGAGAAACAAGGAAAAACTCATTTGGTTAATCCAATGGCCCATCAAATGCTAATATAGTGATTATCAAACCATCTAATTTTCCAAGTATCTCGAAAGAATTTCGAAGATATCCCATCTTGGAATCAAAACTCAATAAGATGCTCAATAATTAATCGATCAAAAATGATTAATTTCAAAAAAAAACTCTACGAATGGAGTCGGGATCAAACTCACTTAAACCCGAACTCTATGCAATAAAGAAGAGCATCAATTAGATTTTCCGATATATATACGGAAAGAACATCCTCACAACAGTGTAGACACAACTGATAAGATAGATAAATCACAAGATGGCTTCTCACAAGGCCACCAAACTCGAACGACCGTGAAAATGCATGTCGTTGATAATAGCTCAAAGATAGAATATACTCAAGAACAAGGATATAAGCTCAAATTATCTTTTAATCCAAGTTATTTAGAATTTTAAATCTCAACATCTTTTAAATTTTTAAATCTCAATTTTCAACATTTGAAAATTTCTCAAACTCTTTACTATATTACTTAGTAAGTAATTTAAAACTCAACGTCAATATTTAGATTTCTTCTCTTACTTTAAAATTAACTTCCAAAGAATTTTGTAAATCCAAAATAATATCCATTAAAATAAATTAAGGGTTTAAATTCTCTTATTATACTCTTCCCTTAAAACATCCAATGTATATAATATAGATTCTAAAATCTCAAGTATACTTCTAACAAAGCACGGCTTACAAATAATCTCATTTACATTTCATCTTTATAACTTAAAAAAAAGGCATTGCCTCGCCATTGAGTCTTTAATAAAAAAAAATCTGTTTGCTGCCGAGTTGACCAAATGATCAAAACTGCCTCGCCACTCTATTACTCATCTCTAAAATCAATGGCTGCAATTACCATTCAAAAATATATTTAATATTTAATCTTAAAATGTTATTTCCAAAACCTCAATCCTTAAAACACAAATCATCGTGTCTGATTGCCTCATCATAGCATTTAGGAGACTCCTATCGATAACGTTGATAAGGCGTATCGACCAGAACTCTTAACTACTCGATGGAAAACCCAACACTCTCAAATTATTTCTATGAAAGAACAGTACTCATATAAATATATTCTCAAAACATTCTTTGATTTTTAAAATATCTCGAAACTCCAATTTCTATTTTTTTTTAAACTCACACACACGCACACACACACACATATATATAGCTTCAAAAACTAAACCCAAAGAACATTAAGAGAATGCATCGAGGTATTTCTAGAATACTCGATTCACAAAATCAACAGAAGGGGATGGAGTGTTCGTCAACTCCTACAAGATGACAAGCCACTCTCGGAAATCATCAAGACACAAGATAAGCAAGATATTCTTCTTGAAGGAGAAGAAGCACACAAACAATAAATCATTACTTCAAACAAAGTAATGCTACAAAGGATAACACGGATTGAGTATCCAAAAAGGACAACTCAAAGAAACTGAATGTTAAACTCAATCAAACTCGAACAGTCTAGAAACTCACCTCATTCCTCAGTCGATGTCCTCATGGAAGGATAGCCGAAGGCTAAAAGCCTGGAATAAGGTTAATTCAACACTCGATTGCCCGATTGGATAACAAACCCAAACGAACACATCAAAATTCAACAAAGTCACCTCGACTAGTATTCGAGTTATATCATCAAAATCTCGATACTCAAGAGTGAATTCAGAAACTTCGGAATCATCACTAACGTTCCAAAGTGGTAGAAATAATAAACCATTCAAAATAGGAAACCTAAATATACAATAGGATCTTATAAAGAAATGGATTGGACTTAATATCAAATAAGTCAATCCTTCTCAAACAAATGCATCTCAAGTTTGTGAGTAACAAACAAATACTCACAAAAGCATCATCAAATAGAAATCTCAGAATGCTCAAAACGAGCCAATCGTTGTGGATCCCCTCAATACGATTCACAACTCTCAAAGGAACATAACAAGAATACTCTAAGGAATCAATAAGCTTCATCGATACAAACTCATTCGCATCGACAAAATAATAATAGAATAATCCCAAATAAAATTTTTCATAAGATAAGATAACATCAAACTAAATTATGGAATACTACGGAATACAATATATATATTCCTAGACATATTCCATCTCAACATATTCCAATACACGAAAAGAATCAAAGAACGATTCGAAAACAAGCTCCAATAAAGGATAATGATTTACTCATATTGTACCTCGATGTATTGTGATATACGTACTGTTCTATGTTTATTCTACTTTGTTATGACCACAGCTCTGATACCATGCTGTAATGCCCCACCCCAAGACCCACCTTAGTAAAGAGAATTAACGAGTAATTCCGTCTACAAAAGTAGAGAATAGGGCTGGTTAAGGGCGACCATCTATAACTTTGTCTTAAACATCTACTGAATACGTCGATAAATGCTATATGATTTTTTTTCCATCTTAATGGATCGACATACACAGTAAACGCTTAATCCAAAACTATAGGTGGCTAATGGATCCATCAGAACATAATACAATAACTAAATGTAAAGCACACAACATAACGGAAATCAACATCATATATATACATATATATTGATACATGTTTAGTACAATACAATATGAATACAATAAAGGTGGTACTCTACTACGCCATATAATTGAATCAAATACATCGGAGTATGCGAAAGAACAGAAATTGCTCAAGAGAAAGGAGAGCTGATATCCAACATTAACTTCAAGCTAAGTCCAAGAGATGATACCTGAAACAACTCGGTCTGACCCGAGTATAAATACATGGGTCAGTCTTGCTACACGAATCAGTCAATATCTGTAATATGAAGCAGAATAGACATGAAGATACTTCTTCTTGAAAGATAAGAATGAATCGATAAAGTCATAAGCTCAACAATTAAGCAACAAATGCTATTTAAGTGAACAAATACCTCGAAGGAGGTAACTCAAACTCAATACTCAAATCAAACACAAGTGCCTCATATCATCAGTGACAACCCAAAATGTCTACATGATTTCCATGAACCATATCTCCTCAAAAGGAGAAACATCAACACAAACTCCCGCCAAAATGGAAAACATAAAACATTCTCAAATAAGATGATCCAAAACTCAACTATAGATGAATCTCCAAATTCAATTATACCTCATCTCGTTGGTATAAATGTATATAAATCTCAATCTCAACTTGCCAAAATGGCAAAACCCAGAATATCCTATAAAATCCTGATATTATCAAAACTCATAACTCAAGGAACTCGATAAGAGTTCAAAATGTCATAATTGAAATCACTATATATAAAACATCTCATATAGCACTACGCTGTCGATGTAATAAAACATCTTTAAAAGGTGAAAACACAATAAAACAGAAAACTCAGAAAATCCGGATTGGCCAAATCCCCGATTGTAATGCCAAAGCAATGTTGCATGTGCTAAACTCAGACGGCCGAAGCCTTAGACAAAGTCGCTAATACCTCCCAAAGCAGTCTGTCCTCATGACAAGGTCGCTGACACCTCTCTAAGCTATTTTATCAGCCCTAACAAGGTCGATAACACCTCCCAAAGCAGTTCGTCCTCATGACAAGGTCGCTGACACCTCTCCAAGCCATTTAGTCAGCCCTAACAAGGTTGCTAACACCTCTCAAAGCAGTTCGTCCTCACGACAAGGTCGCTAACACCTCTCAAAGTAGTTCTTTTAGGTAAATATCGTGAACGTGTCACAAATTCACGGATAGGAACCCAGAAAGTGTTAACGTGTGTCCCATACCATAATTCGCACTTAGCGGTTTACTAGCCGTTAGTCGATGCCATACTAGAAACATCATAAAACTCAGAAAATCATATCTAGCCTGGTCTCATTGGCGAGTGATAAAGAGACACCATACTTGTCTCATCTCATCGACAAGTATTAAATGGCATCTTAACTTGTCTCATCTCATCGACGAGTGAAAACATCATGATGGTTCCTCATAAACCATAAATCTCAAAATATGAAATCATAAACTCAAGACTTGCCTTATATCATTGGCAAGTAAATAGACCATCGTGATGGATCTCATCGACCATACTCCTATATAGAGGAGATCTAAAACCATAATATTTTTCAAATATTGGCCATCTTAAATAATTCCAATAAATAGGAATTGTATACATTAAAATATGCCATAAAATGGCAAAACGTCTCAGAATCAATAATCTCAAATAGCTTCGATCATACAAGTCCGGAATTAACAGAAATAGTAAACGCACATGTCCCATACCACGTGTTTTACTAAATCATTTAATTCTCTTTCTCATACGTTCGAATAGTATAAAATCATGTATTTTATATATAAAATAATTGATTTGAGAAAACAAGCCTTTAAAACCATTTTCCGGAATCAATTTTAAAGACGATATTTGAAAACTCCCTTATTATAGAGAATAAATAGATTTTACAGCTTAAAATAATTTCAAAATATTACATAATAATTATTTGAAATGCCAATTTATTTTTAAAAATTATTTCAAAATTGTTTGGAAAAATCTGTGCTCCAAACCAAAGAAATCACTCTAAACCGTCATTCAAATTCAATTCAAATTCAAATCAAATTTGAATTTCAAATTCATCAAAACTTGGCTAGCCTATTGATAAGCATCATAGCCCTCAAAACATTTTATAAATATCACAAAAACATGAAGTACAAGTCAAAAATCGAACGGAAAAAGAACATAAGACACTTGGCCAAAATAATACCCAGCTTTGAAATCTTCTCTGGGTTCAATTTATGGATATAAAACAGGTAGCCAAACTAACTTTGATTGAACTAAAAATTAGTGTGCACAAACCGAAAACTTAATCTTTCAAACAAAAAAGAACCAATGAATTACGACTAGAAATGAAAAAGTTACGCTGCCTCAAACATGAACTCAGACCATGTTGCAACAGTTCAAAAACCAAAAATATACTGGCCTGAAAACCCTTTGGGGTTCAACTTGCAGGCATGAAACGGAGAAACAAATTAGATCTAATTAAGCTGAAAATTGTTAAGCCAATAATAGAAAACTACAGCTTTCAAACAAAAAAAGAATGATGCAATTTGGATAAAGTGGGAGAAAGTTATGATATCTCAAAGTTGGACCCAGGCAGTGTTTTCACTGTAAAAATCTGGGCAAAAACATGCTCCAAGTCAAAGTTCGGAAGCATGTTTCTATAAGTTGTGTAGGTCGAAATGATCTGAAATTTAATATACATAAAGACCAAGAACAATACTTTAAACGGCTCTAAGAATCATGCAATTTAGACAAAGCCTGAAAAAGATACGTTGTCTCAAAATTTGACCCAAGCAGTGTTTTCACTGTAAAATATGGGCAAAAACATGCTCCGAGTCAATGTTTGGATGCATGTTTCTATAAGTTATATAAGTCGAATTGACCTGAAATTTGGTACATATATTAGAGAACTCTATCTTTCAAATAAAAAGAGAATGAACAAATTCCAGTAAGAAATGAAAAAGTTACGCTAACTCAAACATGCACTCAGGCCATGTTTGCTGTAACTCAGCAAACAAAATGCGTATAGGTTATTTTCAGGCTGTGCAATGATTTTGCAGCTAGATTTTAAAGTATCAAACGAAATACTTTTTCTATGAAATTTTTCAGATATATACTACAACACATAGGCTATCAACTAAAGAAAATCTGACCGTATTTCATTATCGGACTTGAGAGAAACTGACGTGCAAAGTGACACACAAACTCAGTTTTCACAGAAACAATATGAACATAAAATCAATAAATTGAAGCCATTTTTGGCTAGATTTGGCATTTTGAAGCATGGCTTCAGCTAGCATTTGTGAGTTTTGATACTCACCTTTGATTTTTGATGGAAAATACCCGAATTAATGGAGAAAGATTGAAGCTTGGGTTGAATTTGAGCTTCTTCTACCTGTAAACTTTGAAACGAAGTGCATGCAAGAAAGAATAAAGTAGTTAACAAACAATTATTCATAAATTTAGACTTTTTATGAAATATTAGGTTTTAGATTTTGATTACCTGTAGATTTAGCTTCAAACTGATTTTTAAAACACTAAATTTGAGTTGATGATTTTTGGCTAGGGTTTGTAAGAGGAAATGGGTTTCTTCCTTTCTATTTTACTGTAAAATGAGTTATGTACGTATAGGAAGAAGAAAGATCCCTTTCATGTTTCAGGTTTAGTTTAAGTGGGCTTTGGACCCAAATTTATTTATTTAATTAGCCTATGAGAAATTAATTAGCACTAAACAAGTATAAACACTATATAATTAAAGTAAACAACACATTTTCTACAAGTTTTCTCTACAATTAATTCATGTAAATCCACTTACATGTTGAATAAAATATTGTACGACATATAAAAAGATAAATTTTAGTTTTAAAAATATTTTTATTATTAAAAACTCTTAATTTACACAAATAACAAATTTTACAAAATAAATGCTTAAATCACCATTTTTAGCTCCAATAATTTCATAAAAATTATTTTCTTGCATATAAAAATGTTATAAATCATCCTAACATTATTCTATAATTAAAACTTATTTTTTAAACCAAATTCCATATTTTTATTTATATTATTATCCATATTAAATTCAAATGTTTAATTAAAATTAACAAAATTCAACGTTTGGCAATAATTTCCAAAATTATTGCATTTCATCAAATTAAATCCATAAAATGCTATTTTTTTTACAAACTAACATAATAAAGTTTTTAAAACTTTATTTCAACTTTATGTATTTATTTACAACAAATAATGCTGATTTAAATTATTTTATCTTTACTTACATCAATTAATCCCCACACCAACATATTACCATTATTTACAATTTATTACCAGCCAAACTATCTTAATTCAATTTTATTTATTCCAAATCCATTGTTTATTTTAAATAAACAATTTTAACAAATTTTTATCTCTCCAATTTATTTTTAATTCACAATATTAAATTATAACTACCATTATAATTTAATATTTACAGGTAATCGCCAAAACCAGGGTTGTTACACTTGATTAATTTTCGTTTAATTACATTCAAGTAATTAACCTCTAATTAATTTCACAAATTAATTATTCTAAACCAAATTTAGTAATTAACCTTTTAATTACTTCATTAATTAATTAACTATAATTAATTAAATTAATCCTTAATTAATTATAATAATAAATTTCTTCATTGATTAATTGTTCTTATTAATCAATTCTTAATTACACCATTAATTATATAAATTAATGATCCCTAATTATTTTATTTATAATTACCCTATTAATATTAATTACATTAAGTAATTAATCATCAATTAAACCATATTGGTTAATCACTCTTGATTAATCACATTCATTAATTAACTACCTTTAATTACATCATTAGATAAATTAATTACTCCTTAATTAATTATCTTCAATAATTAATCTTTAATTAATTACATTCATTAATTGCCCTAGATCAATTTCACAAAGCAATTTATTTCACTTAATTTATCACATCTCTAAATTATCTTCAAATAACTCAATTAACCAATTCTTAATTAATTACACTAAGTAATTAATTATTAATTAATTCCTCTAAGTAATTATTCTGCATAATAATTACATATTAATTACACAAAGTAATTAATTTCCAAAACTCTTCATTACCCAATTATCCTTCAATTTAATTACATCAAGTAATCTATCTTCTTAATTACTTCACTAAGTAATTATTCACTATTGAGTAATTACCTCTTAAATTATTCAATGATTATTTTAAATTAATTAAACTTAATTATTAACTTAAACTAGTCAAAAATAAAATTAATTAATTACACTTAGTAATTAATTTTCTTAATTACTTTCATTAATTATTTATGCTTAAACAATTCCCAATTGATTATCTTTGAATTAATTAATCTAATTAATTATTAAAAATTAATCACATTAATTAATTATTAAATAATCCTATGTTAATGATCTTCATTATCCATTAACAGATCTTTTATTACTTCTCTAAAGTAATTAACCGAGATTAATCAATGTTAATTACAAATTTAGTTATCTATAAAACCCATCAATTAATCTCAATTATTTAATTAATCAAGTGTCAATCTATAACTTAATTAATTATTAATTACTTGATTAATAAATTTCAAATCATTAACATAAAATCAAATCTTATCTAATTAATGATTTCTTAATTACAATTTAATCAATCTTAATTAACTTACTAATCCTTTGATTAATTAAATGAAACCCTTAATTATTTAATTAATTAACCCAAAATTATTAATTAAATTAATTAATTACAAATCTTAATTGCCTTAATCATTAATGATTTATAAATTATTAAGTTCTAATTAACTTTAAGATAAACATTAATCTTATTAATGAATAAATTATCATTAACAAGGTATTTAAAAAAAAATTGTTTTTAAATTTTCCTTTAAATTCCATTTTAAATTCAAGATTTAAAATGAAAATTTTTTTTAACTTTAACAAAACTTTTAAAACAATTCAAAAACTTTTGTATTACGTGTTAAAGAATCTATTTGTCTTATAAAAGAATTTTAAAACCAAATTCAATTTTAAACTTAAACCATACTCTAAAATGTTCAAAGTTGTTTTAAAACATTTAAATTCAAAAGCTTATTTTATTTCAACCCAGGATTCAAATTCATTCTTGAATCCAGATTCTAAACTTAGATTTGAACACTCTGTTTAAAATCTTATATTTTCATATTTTAAAACATGTTATAAACTAAACATTCAAATTATTTACAACATTAGAATTTATAACCTTTATTTTCTTTTTACAACTTAAGATTCAAATTCAAATTTGAATTCAGATTTAAAATTTAACTTAAACTTAAAATCCTATTTAAAACTCATTTCAGATTTTTAAAACACTTTATAAAATACTTTAACATTTTAAAGTGGTTAAACATTTCATTTTTATAAAAACTTATTTATTTTAAAAAGTAGAATTCAAACTCATTTGAATTCAGATTTAAATTTATTTCAAAACTTTTTTTTTAAAACTTGTTTTTCTTTTTATTTAAATTTAGTTTTAAATTTCAAAACTGCACACTGACAGGTTTCAAAACCTGAAACAAGAATACTCGAGCCAGAATCTATTTACTTCGAGTCTTATATAACCTATCTTCGAGTAAAACACTCAAGTGACTCGAGCATTACACGAGTACCATATCCTCACCAAAAATTCCCAGAAACAAACAAACCTTCAAATGTCCACCGTGCACATGCACGGAGGCTGTGGATGATTCCGATCATCAACGATGATCATCCCTTATCCACCATTTTCTCTAGAATCCAACTCGAACGTCAGATTGCTCCTACATCAACTCGAACTCGAATTCGAGTTCAAAACCCAAAACCTGGAATAACACTTCAGAACAACCCCCAACCTGGAAATCAATTCGCCTGCACATCCCTGACCACCAGGGTTTCTCAAACTCCGGCCAGGCCATAGTCTACTTCCAAGCTTCAATCACCGAAGACCCCTTAACACTCGATCAACTGTAGGAGGTGAGGTCCTCAAATTTCCTAGCCTTGATTAAAACTAGGGTTATGGAACTCAATTCTTCACCGCTGCTACCCCAATGATTTATCCACCAGTTAGATAATTTAGCTGAAGTGCCTGATCACTCTACTTCCTCCAGAAGAAACTTCAAACCTCCAGAATTTCAAGATCATCAAAATTTCCCAAATTCCTCTTTTTAGTTCATCGCAGAACTGCTTCCCAAATCCCAAACTAAAAATTTTGATTCTTGTTTCAAAAATCATGTTTTTTCTTATGTATTTAGTTTACAATACTGAATTTATAATTTAAACAGTTTGGGTTTTTACTTTATTTTAAAATGTACCGATGTTTTATAATTTCAGAGACAAACAGGCTTCATTTTTAACTTACTTAAAAGTTTAAACATTAATCCATGTTGAATCACAACTTTTTTTTGATAATCAAATCTTATCAAAAACAAGATTAAGTATATAAGGGATTTAAATCATATTCAGAGCCTAGGAACAATACATAACAAAGCACACATATATACACAGCATGCATTCTGTAAATAATCATATCAGATTTCACTTGTATATTCATGCAATATCTATCCATTTCAATCATATTAGCATGCAACAAATTTATATTTTAAAATTTTAAAAAAGTTACTCACCTGATTTTCAAAAAGAACAGAGCAGTTGAAAATATCTTGAAACTAGAATGGCCAAAAACTTGAATGCTTTTACTTCCTGTATAAAAAAACTTCATGCATGCAGGCTCTTTGATTTTCAAAGTTGATTCCAGTTTTAAGAAATGCAGACATGATTTTAGAACTATAGTTTGGATGTTGTTGATTTCCAGAGGAAGAAATGCAGGCATTGATCTAAAGGTTGAACAAAATACAGGTTCTTTGATTTGCAATTTTTCTTTGAGGAGTGTTTTACTAATTTGAATATGTTTTTGGTTTTAAATATGATTTCAGATTTGTTTTTTCTTTGCTTAGAATTTGATTTTGAAAAAGAGAATGAAGGGGGAAAGACTATGTTTATAAGAGTTGAAATAAATTTTACAAAATAAAAGAAAAAGATAAAAATAAATGGACAATTGTCATTTTGTTTATTTTACTACTTAACACATGTAGATTGATTACTTAAGGAATTAACACATGTCTCTTATTTAAATTAGTTATATTTTAAATATTAATAAAGGATTTTACTTAATTTATTTACACTTATGTAAATATATACGTAAATTACTTATGTAAAGAAATGTAAATAAAACGAATTATAAATTAAAACTTATCCAAACATTTTAAGGATCTATTATTTTGAATTTCAAAATAAATTCCAAATTCAAATTAAACATTTGAAATCCAAATTAAAGTCAACTTATTCCATTTAAAATGATAATTTTATTTTCTTATTTTAATTCTTTTTATATTTATATGGAAAAATAATACATTATTAATATGGCTTGAAAATAACAAATTTAAACAATTTTAAATGATTTATAAAAGAGATTATAAATCATTTTATTATTAAATGAATTAAGACCATATGCCATTATGAAATTTAAGCTTATATATAAAATTTTCAAATCATATTTATATCAAGTAATATTTAAAAAGAAATAAAACAAACTTTTATTTAAATTTAAAAATTAAGCTAAGATATAATTTTAAACAAAAACATTTATTTTAAGTATTTACAAATCATATAGTTATTAACTGAATAACTTTGAAAAATTTAATATTAATTTAAAACAAAATTTCCAAATTATTAAATATATTATCAGAATTTTAAAACAAAACTTTATTTATTTATTAAATTCCAAATCAAAAACTATTTATAATATATACAAATATATATACATATATATATACACATTATAAATAGAAACATTTATTTAACTTTTAAAAGACATAATCACTAATTTAAATATTTATTTAATTAGATTATTAAAACAATTCATATTTTATTAATCCATATTATCAAATCAATTTAATTTTAGATAAAGATTATTAAATTGATATTGCCAAAAATTCTGGGATATCACAATATCTCTATTTAAAACATGTTTAAACCTGTATTGATATCGTATATCGATACGTGCATATATAACTTTTATACATACATTCTGATAATTACTAACAAAACCAAAATATAATAAATAATATTTATTAAATGTTAGTTAATTTAGTTAATTCACAACATTTTATAAACTAACAAAATCGTGTGTTCTTTCAAAGAATTCACAAATGCAATTATGAAAGTCAGAGGTGTGAATTCAGTCAGCAATTAATATTGAACAATTCAATTATTAAGGTTCGCATGTTACCTTGGCTAGTGATGTGATAGTTTGGCCAAATTCACCGCTTAAATATTTTTCTGTTTGATTTAATCTCACATTTTCTAATGTGGTACCTATTCGTAACTACACATGTTCTCTTCATCAAACAATATCAAATTAGGATACAATTAATTTTGTATTGGTCAAAGTTCCAATACTATACATATTAACCTCAGTTTGTCCAAAAACGAAGTCCTTGGTTCAATAGTAATGTTTGTTATTAACCGTATGACCCTGGCAGAGATGTTGACTTTAAGCTGACTATAGTTGAACATGATACTAACCTCATACAACCAAGGAGACGAATTCTCTGTTGAATTGTGTTTCATTGCAGTGCTTCAATTCGAACCTAGTTATAGCCACTCGATTGTCATCATGCCATGATTTAACCATAATCAAAGTAAAACATCCACATTAAATTTCCATAGTATCCTCAAATCAAGTGAATCGTGTAACATTGTTGATGTGCACGTAAATGTGCATATTTTTACCACCATATTTATTCAATTTAAATTAAATAGATGATCATATTGGGTATTTTAACTTGTTTTAACCAAAATTCATATTAATTCCAAATTTTCACATATTCATCTTCATATAGGGGCAAAACGGTCATTTAAGTGCATATATTTCTTTGAGAAAAATTGATTGGAAACTTATATATATTTTTGTAGGAAAATGGTCTCAAATAGGAGTGGTTTCATGAAGGAATATGCATGCACAAAGAATATAAAGGAATGAAGATGGAAATAATTCAAAGTGAAGATCATGGAGGACCCCACCTACCCACCTACCTTGATGTACAAATTAAAGGCTAATGCACATGCTTTTGGACTTAATGGCTTCATGTACATTTAATGGGGGATTAAGACATATTAATGATTACTTGGCCTCCACACTTCCTAAGGGGCATTTTGGGCATTCCCCAAAAAGTGAATTAGGGTTTTAAAACTTGTATGTGTACCCCTTATGTTTCATGTAGCCATCTTCCTCTTAGTTAGTTAGTTTTAGTTTAGAAAATAAATCAAATCTCTCTTTCATTTCATGGCTACTTAGCCATGTCTTCTCTTATGTAATTCTTTTTTTATGCAACTTCAATATATGTTCTTTTTCTTTTCATGCTTATTTACTTTCATGTTATAGTGTAGATCTCTTCTCTTTTATGCAATAGAATAATTTTTCCTTTCATTTTGCTCTCTTTTTCCTCTTCTTTTTATTCAATGTTGTTTGCTACATTTGTTCATATGATGACAAATATGAGAGGCTAAACCCCTTCAATTTAGGGGTAATGAATCTCTCTAATCATGTAGCTTCAACTTAATTTGATGTTTATGCTCTCTTTTTATGCTTAATGAGTGGTTTAATGATGTTGTTTAGCTTTGAATTTGATAGTCTATGTTGTTTATAACAAATAGGCTATGCTTAAACAAACAAAACACAAATTGCCTCTTCATCTACATATGATTATGGCAAAGAAGTGATTGTTGAAATTGAAATTTGATGGCTTATATTTCTAATTACTGGTTAATAGGTCACACTTAAAATAAATTTTGCTTTCAACTTTGTTGTCATATTTTATGAGATTTAAAAGTGTAATAGTGGTTGTGTTATAGTTTGATGGTTTATATTGAGCTAATTAATAGCACAAATATACCATACTTATGATAAGCACATCAACTAATTCACTAATGACAAGAAAAGAGAGATCATAACTTCATTTTGTTGATTTATGTGATCTAGAGAGTGGAAATTGCCTCTAAATTGTCTTAACACTCTCATATTTTTTATCTATTTTCTTTTGTCATTTTTCATTTTTTTTTAGTTAATCACTCTCTCGACTTTGGTATAATTTGATTGAATAGAATTTTAAAAATCATCAATTCCCTGCGGATCGACCCGTATTCGCCGCGTGCTACATTCGTACACCGTGCGCTTGCGGTATAAATTTTATTTCAAAATTCGTTCGACGGTTTTCTAAACCGATAGAATTTCCGTCGACGAACAATTGTCACTTTGAGATTTCCTATTTGATCTAGCTATTATGAACCAATAAGAATACCTTGGACGAGTCATTCCATGGCTACCCAATAACTATGAGCACATAACCCTTTTGGTGCCTCCAATAGCAAGGAGCAATGCACTGCCTTATATTTGAAGAGCATTATGTACTCTGATCTCAAAGGATATAATGGTTCACTTTCATGAAACAACTTTGAAAGAGTTAGGGGTATATCCTAGGGAAAATTATGTAATTTGTTATATATATATCTAACTCTATAATCAATCATGTTAATTGTTAAGGTGTAACGATTTGCCTTTTCGACAATCGGATGTTGACACTAGTACATCCACGGTGTTCACATGCTGAGCATCCAAATGTCAAAAAGACGAACTGCTAAGGTTAAATAAAATAAAAAGTAATAGAACAAGGAAGAAGGAACACAATATTAGAATCTCAAAATAGAACGATCATGTATAATATCAAAAGACGGTATGAGCTTCCATTCTAAAATTCAAATTTTTCAAAGTTACAGTAATCGCCCCGGGTAGTTATAACAACCTGTCCTTATAAATTTTGATACACACACACAAAGCAATGCAGCAGAAATAAATAACGTGGCAAGTAGAACTCCAACTCTTCTCCAGAAGCTCCAAAGCATCCACGGCTAAATCTGCAAACATACATAGGTCTGATCCGAGCATTATAGGAAAATAACATACGGATCAGTCTGGTAAATTAGCATGAGAAAACTTATGAAACATGAAATAGGTAAACGGTAACCATAGAGACCATATAGATGCTCATAATTGTTTTTCCCTTAAAGAAGCCAAACATTCATTAAGTTTAATATAATGATATGATAGATAATGTCTAGGAAGTATAATATAAATCATATCAAATAACTATGACGTATACATTCATCACACCACAGCATATATAGGGTACAATCAAAACCAAATCACATAATGGATTTTTTCATGGATATCTCGTTGGTGGAGCTGGATCCAATCCCTTGCACAAGGTTAGAAAGTACCTTCGAGCGATGTATATTTCTAGATAAAATATACCTTTAGGTAAACACAAGCGGTTTAACATTCGAATATAAACATGAACAACATGAACCAACTATTGTCAACTCCCATCGACCAACAATCGATAAATATGTATAGAAATGGAGTTGATAACACCCTTGTTGAATATGTGCTTATATGATTTATTTTTTATGATAATAAACATATATACATTCATTTAAATGTATTTGATAATATACTATTTATTTTCACAGATTAAATAAATATTTGCTGAATAAAATAAATAACACAGAATTTGAATTCAAACGAATATTTTATTCAAACAAATATTTATTACAATTTTGAATAGCACAAATTCAAGCTCTCACTATTCACTATACAACTTTGATACAAATTCAATTACATCACTATTTTATACATCCACCTCACTACATATCACTCACACTCGTATTTATCTTCAACTTCATTCCGGTTTGAATCCAGCATCTGAGCAATCTGCAAAAATATTTACTAACGCAGTAAAATTGAAAAATAAATATTTTTGCAATATAAAATAAAACATGAATTTTGAAAACATTGTTTGCCTCAGTTATTGGGTTATTCGTCATCATTTTTGATTGTATCTATGCATATCAGCATTTTATCAGGGACAGGTTGTACATAAGTGGCTGCAGTACACACGCATACATTTGTACACGTGTGCACTGCCCCGCCAACTCGTGTGCACAAATCAAACAAAAGCACTGCTAACAATTCAGCACAAGGTCAAACCCAAATAACACACGGGATTCAACTCAAGGCAGAATACAAGCTCAAATAATCATTGCAACAATACTTTTAAATGGAGGCAGAACAACAATACAATCAAGCAAATGTAAAAAAACAAGCTACATGAAGGGAACAGGAAGCAATGATTGTAATGCAACACAGTGCAATGACCAATAAACAAAGAACAGGGACCAGAAAGTGGAAACACATCAACTAAATGACACAGTATACACAAGTGAAGCCAAAAGAAATCAATCCAGTTCCAACACAACTGAATCAAGTAACCAAATGCAGATACAAAATGACCAAGTGCAACTGGAAACAACAAAAATTATGCAACGTGATCAGAAGCAAGGCAACAGAGACTCAAGCAACAACATGGACTGCACAAATTCAAGACAGCACCAAAGACTCAGCAGTGGCACATGACCACCAAGCAGTGACAGTTCAAGTGAATCGAGTTCAAGTCAGACCAACACTGCAACTCAAAAAGCAACATGAATGCAACATAGCCGAGCATTGATCAAGACCAGTAACATGTGGACAGTAAAAATCAAACAACCAAACCAACATGATGATAACACAACAACAATGAAACTAAAACAATGAAACTGACTCAAAGCACAAAAGTGCACAGCAACCATCAAGTACACAGTGAAAAAAGCAAGGTGAACCATGAAATCAACTAAATCAGTAAATGATACAGTGGTGGCAAGTTCGAACAAATGCATAGCCTCAACAATGCAGAGCTACTCGAGACAGAGATGTTCAATATGATAACACATATATACACATGACAGTAAAACAGGCCAGAGGAACTCGACAGGCACACATGAATATAAAGTACACACGTGCAACAGTTCATGTATGCATCAGTGACCAACCACAGAACAACAAGGCTCACGAATGCAATGTTCAAGTGGAGACCAGAGAAGATGGCCAGAAACGAAGACTACAAGATGAATGAAGTTCAACAGTACAGAGAAATTCACGAACCAAACAAAATACTAGCGAAACCGAAGTTGAACAAGTCAATCAAGCGTTCACCGTGATAGCCAAGAAAATTGACCACGAAATCAAATCAATACCGTGTGAATCAAGCTACCAAAAATACGAAAGTGACAAATTCAGAACAAATCCCAAGCATCAATACAAGATCGAACGGCCATTGACGAATTCAAATATATTTAGACGAACGTAATTCAAGGAATTCGAACGCATATATAACCCAATCATCACTGGCAATTTCAAGCATCGAGTTAAAAAACAAGCAATCAAACGGGCAACAAAGGAAATTACATACCGAAGCATCAGCCGAACTCGATCAAGGAGGAGAAGCCGTAAACAATTAAATTGAAACAAGCAAATCGAAGCATCAACTATCAAGCGGTGATTCCTCCCGAAGCCCTAACTCAAGCGCAAAGAGGAACGAAAGAGGACCGGCCATATTTTCACAAGTCAAAGGAAAAAGGAACGGGTTGAAGAAGAGAATAGGGTCGGCCTTGTTATTATTATTAAAGGGCTTTTAATTTAGTATTAGGGTTTTTTCTTTTATTTTTAAATTGCTGTTTAAACCTTTTTTTTAACTTTAAACCGTTGTAGTTACTAGTCGTGTCACTAGGGGACAAGCTACGTGGCGTAGCTTGAGAATTCGCAACTCGGTGGTTGAGTTGTGGCAATGTTTTGAGCGTAGAGTTAGATTAGTCAATAGCGGGTATAGTGAGTTTACGTGTGTAAGCGAGGGACTATCTAATTTCTAGTGGAAACCTTGGGGGCAGCACGTAGGTAGGGTTTTGCCGAAGCTGGGTAAATTCTGTGTTGTTCTGTTTTTTTTCTGTTATTTATATTCTGCGATATCTGTGTTGCTATTCTGTGATCTGAATTGAATATTTTATAAGCTTCCACGATTAATTTTTATAATTAACACTATCACCCTATTCACCCCCCCCCCCCTCTAGGGTGAAATTGATCCTACAAGTGGTATCAGAGCGAGGTTTAGAAGTCAACATTTGTTTTAAAAATTCGATTTTTTGAAAAAATCAATTTTTGTTTTAAAAATTTGAATTTTTAAAATGGCTTCTTTTAATAATGCTTTTGCAGAGGGTCAGTCGATAGTTAGACCACCAATGTTCAATGGTGAATATGCTTTTTGGAAAAATAGGATGAAATTTTTTCTAAAAACCATTGACGCTTGGGATATTGTTGAGACAGGTTACAGAACTCCCACTATAACTGTAGATAATCAGTAAATAGAGAAACCAAAGGAACAATGGACAGAACTAGAAAATAAATTACAGAATACTAATGCCAAAGCTATGAATTCTATTATCTGTTCATTAGATCAATTTGAATTTAATCGTGTCTCACATTGTCTAACTGCGCAGGAAATATGGCACATACTAGAAGTGACTCACGAAGGAACATCTCAAGTCAAAGAATCTCGCCTTGCCATGCTAAGCAGCGAATACGAGAACTTTACAATGGCGAAGGAAGAAAATGTCAAAGAGATGTACGGACGACTTTCCAATATCGTATACAAATCAAAAGCTCTCAGAAAAACATACACCAAATTGGAAATAGTCCGGAAAATCCTTAGAGTCCTTCCACAAAGCTTTGAAGTGAATGTAACTGCCATTCAAGAATCGAAAGACTTAAAACAACTCAAAGTTGAAGAACTCATCGGAAATCTCACCATTTATGAACTAGAAATGAAATTCAAGGAAGAGCGTGAAGGAGGAGATACTCGAAAAAAATCAATAGCTCTCAAAGGAACAACTGAAAGTGATGACGATGACGATGACGATGCAGCACCAGATTGGAGCTATTAATAAAGAAATTCAAAAAGTGGAATTACAAATATGGAAATTCAGCTCGAATTCAAAAAGCGAAAAGCAGAATAGCCAAAGCACTAGACTACTCTGAAGAACAGAAGATCATCTGTCACAAGTGCAACCAACCCGGACACATCAAGCCCAATTGTCCTCAAAATCAACGCGACTTTAAAAAGAAATCAAAAAGGAAAAGTTTTGCAGCCACGTGGAATACAAGTGATGAAGATAATCAAAGTTCTAGCAGTGAGAGTGAGAAAGCAGATATGTGTCTTCAAGGGAATATAACTGATAGCGACGATGACGAGCCAAGCGAGGTATCAAAACTTACTCACTCTGAATTACTTATTTATTTCCACGAAGTAAATGGCTGTTTTGAACGACTTAGGGAAAAATACGCTAAACTTGAATCACAAAAAGACACTTTGATAGATTTAAATAAACAACTTGACGAACTAGTTAAAACCTATCAAAGTAGGATCCCTAAGTGTGATAAGTGTCCAATATTCGAAGAAGAAATTAAAAAAATCAGAAATCAATATAAAATTACTTGAAAATGAAATTCTGATTTTAAAGAAGAATGAAAATATTAGGAGAGAGAATTCTATTAAAAAGTGCACACAATTGTTAAATGAAAATGAATCTCTCAAATCACAAGTCCAACAACTGTCTAATACTTTAGATAAATTTTCCAAAAGTAAAAAATCGTTGAATATGCTACTAGGAAAGCAAACTGTTAATACGGTTAGACAAGGACTTGGATATAATAAATTGAAAATTGTTGAAAGCAATAATAATCAAGTTAATTCTATGTGCACAATTTGTAGAAAATATGGACACAATCACAATAATTGTTGGTATAGACCCAAACATGTGAAAACTATACCGATTTGGGTTCCAAAAGGCACAAATATAAAATCTCTCAAAGTTAAACAAATTTGGGTGCCAAAGGGAACAATTATAAATAGTTTTGGGTCTTTACAAAATTGTTTTTCAAAATTTTCTGCCACTAACAATCATGAACCTAGAAAAACAAATAGGTCACATAAATCTTTCATCGTGTAGGTGTGGTGGCAGGCTAAGGAACAACAACAGTGTTCTCTGGATTTTTGGCTGTTCCAGAAACACAACGGACGACAAAGCAAAGTTCCTTAGCCTAGTATTAAGGTGACAGAATCACAACGGACAACAACGAAAAATATCGTAAAGGTAAAACAGGTAATGGTATGTTTTAAACGATATATTAAATGTGATAATCTGCACCGTATTCTGAATCAGCCAATATTGAGATGATGAAAAGATGATGCTTCTGACTTATTCAACATAGTTGGCCAATTATATTCTTATGCCAAAAACACTATAAAAATCTTTAGGTTCTTTGAATTACTTCATATATATCAGTTTGGATTAAAAATAGTGTTTTGTTGGATAATACAATTGGTTATAATATGGCTAACTCTATATTCATGGTTTTCTGATTATTTACATGGCTTCAATTCAATTTCAAAAGAATGTCATTTAAATTGTTGTTAAAATTGAATTTGAAATTTTTGGTGCACACTTCATGGTTTGGTCAATCAAATTCAATTGATGATAATTTTGAGTGAAAGAGAAATTCAGATGCAGATTACACTGGTAATCTAGTTGATGGAAAAATTACTAGTGAAACGTGATTTTTGTTGAGACATTTAGTAACTGCATCGTTTTTTCAAAGAAAATATCTGCATATTCTTCATTTCAAATAATTTTCAAATAGCAGAAAATTTTCTTTTAAAACCCCCTGGAGAAAATCATTTTTGACCATATTTTCAGATTAGTCATTTTGAAAAATTAATTTCATAATTATTTTTGAATTTGATTTTAAATGACTATTTTGACTAATCTGATTCCCTAATGATTATCGAAAAGAAAAATAGTGATTGAAAAAGCGATGAGTGTTGATATTGATCATATATTATAACTCGAGAAAGTATAATTAGTAAATTTCTTTAGAAATTTAAACAATAGTTATAAAAAAAATTTGTTGGTAAAAAATTCCATGACCATCTCTATATCTATCATATTTCTAACGACCATCACTCATCAAAATTCTATATAGTTTGTCGATATGTGGTACTTTAAACAGGAATCGTTCGTTTTTCATTTTCACATTTTTTTTAAACAAAAAAGGGTAATAATAATAATAATAAATACCAAAGTATTCACTCTCATTTAAAAGTCCTCACGGTTATGCATGGGTGAATTACTTGGAATTTGTTATGTGCTTCCATGCTCATTTAAAAGTCCTCACGGTTATGCATGTATGGAACGCATATCAAAAGTTGAATTTTTTTAAAATAAACAAGTTGATTCTAATCCCATTTAAAAGTCCTCACGGTTATGCGTGGTTAAAAGATACTTGAATTCATTTTTTTTAAAAATAAAATTGGAATACTACTAATCTCATTTAAAAGTCCTAACGGTTATGCATGGTTAGTAGATATTCAAATTCCTGATATAAATATACCACAAATAGACACAACTGTATGGTTTTATATGATGACATCATTTCCATCATTCTAAAAGTGGAATATGCGCCTAACAAAATATTTATGATTTTTGTTTGACTTTTTATCGAAATTTAATATTTATATTCAATTGAGTTTTAATGTTGGATTGATATCGATCACTTTATCTCTATTTTCTCTAACACTATTATTCTTTTGCTGATAACAAAAGGGGGAGAGAAA
Source organism: Allium cepa (assembly GCA_030765085.1). Lineage (NCBI taxonomy): Eukaryota > Viridiplantae > Streptophyta > Magnoliopsida > Asparagales > Amaryllidaceae > Allium > Allium cepa. The sequence goes on along the minus strand of CM060941.1, from coordinate 173,899,910 downwards.
AGTTAAGATTATGTCAAATAAAATCAAGCAAAGGTCAAATAATTTTCTTTTTGCATCTAGGATCATTTGCATATTTTTATTTGTATGCATATTTGTAGAGGGAGCTTTGTGTAGAGAGGAAGCATTTAAATAGGGGGAGTAATTAGGATATATCCATGATCAAATACATTTAACATATTCAAAATCTTAAATATATGTTTGTTATCATCAAAAGGGGGAGATTGTTGAATATGCGCTTATATGATTTTTGTTTGATGATAATAAACATATATACATTCATTTAAAAGTATTTGATAATATACTATTTATTTTCACAGATTAAATAAATATTTGCTGAATAAAATAAATAACACAGAATTTGAATTCAAACGAATATTTTATTCAAACAAATATTTATTACAATTTTGAATAGTACAAATTCAAGCTCTCACTATTCACTATACAACTTTGGTACAAATTCAATTACATCACTATTTTATACATCCACCTCACTACATATCACTCACACTCGTATTTATCTTCAACTTCATTCCGGTTTGAATCCAGCATCTGAGCAATCTGCAAAAATATTTACTAACGCAGTAAAATTGAAAAATAAATATTTTTGCAATATAAAATAAAATGTGAATTTTGAAAACATTGTTTGCCTGAGTTATTTGGGTTGTTCGTCATCATTTTTGATTGTATCTGTGCATATCAGCATTTTATCAGGGACAGGTTGTACATAAGTGGCTACAGTACACACGCATACATTTGTACACGTGTGCACTGCCCCGCCAACTCGTGTGCACAAATCAAACAAAAGCAATGCTAACAATTCAGCACAAGGTCAAACTCAAATAACACACGGGATTCAACTTAAGGCAGAATACAAGCTCAAATAATCATTGCAACAATACTTTTAAATGGAGGCAGAACAACAATACAATCAAGCAAATGTAAAAAACAAGCTACATGAAGGGAACATGAAGCAATGATTGTAATGCAACACAGTGCAATGACCAATGAACAAAGAACAGAGACCAGAAAGTGGAAACACATCAACTAAATGACACAGTATACACAAGTGAAGCCAAAAGAAATCAATCCAGTTCCAACACAACTGAATCAAGTAACCAAATGCAGATACAAAATGACCAAGTGCAACTGGAAATAACAAAAATTGTGCAACATGATCAGAAGCAAGGCAATAGAGACTCAAGCAACAACATGGAATTCAAGACAGCACCAAAGACTCAGCAGTGGCACATGACCACCAAGCAGTGACAGTTCAAGTGAATCAAGTTCAAGTCAGACCAACACTGCAACTCAAAAAGCAACATGAATGCAACATGGCCGAGCATTGATCAAGACCAGTAACATGTGGACAGTAAAAATCAAACAACCAAACCAACATGATGATAACACAGCAACAATGAAACTAAAACAATGAAACTGACTCAAAGCACAAAAATGCACAGCAACCATCAAGTACACAGTGAACAAAGCAAGGTGAACCATGAAATCAACTAAATCAGTAAATGATACAGTGGTGGCAAGTTTGAACAAATGCATAGCCTCAACAATGCAGAGCTACTCGAGACAGAGATGTTCAATATGATAACACATATATACACATGACAGTAAAACAGGCCAGAGGAACTCGACAGGCACACATGAATATAAAGTACACACGTGCAACAGTTCATGTATGCATCAGTGACCAACCACAGAACAACAAGGCTCACGAATGCAATGTTCAAGTGGGGACCAGAGAAGATGGCCAGAGACGAAGACTACAAGATGAATGAAGTTCAACAGTACAGAGAAATTCACGAACCAAACAAAATACTAGCGAAACCGAAGTTGAACAAGTCAATCAAGCGTTCACCGTGATAGCCAAGAAAATTGACCACGAAATCAAATCAATACCGTGTGAATCAAGCTACCAAAAATACGAAAGTGACAAAGTCAGAACAAAACCCTAGCATCAATACAAGATCGAACGGCCATTGACAAATTCAAATATATTTAGACGAACGTAATTCAAGGAATTCGAACGCATATATAACCCAATCATCACTGGCAATTTCAAGCATCAAGTTAAAAAGCAAGCAATCAAACGGGCAACAAAGGAAATTACATACCGAAGCATCAGCCGAACTCGATCAAGGAGGAGAAGTCGTAAACAATTAAATTGAAACAAGCAAATCGAAGCATCAACTATCAAGCAGCGATTCCTCCCGAATCCCTAACTCAAGCGCAAAGAGGAACGAAAGAGGATCAGCCATATTTTCACAAGTCAAAAGAAAAAGGAACGGGTTGAAGAAGAGAATAGGGTCGGCCTTGTTATTATTATTAAAGGGCTTTTAATTTAGTATTAGGGTTTTTGCTTTTATTTTTAAATTGTTGTTTAAACCTTTTTTTTAACTTTAAACCGTTATAGTTACTAGTCGTGTGACTAGGGGACAAGCTATGTGGCATAGCTTGAGAATTCGCAACTCGGTGGTTGAGTTGTGGCAAGGTTTTGAGCGTAGAGTTAGATTAGTCAATAGCGGGTATAGCGAGTTTATGTGTGTAAGCGAGGGACTATCTAATTTCTAGTAGAAACCTTGGGGGCAGCACGTAGGCAGGGTTTTGCCGAAGCTGGGTAAATTCTGTGTTGTTCTGTTTTTTTTCTGTTATTTATATTCTGTGATATCTGTGTTGCTATTCTGTGATCTGAATTGAATATTTTATAAGCTTCCGCGATTAATTTTTATAATTAACACTATCACCCTATTCACCCCCCCCCTTTAGGGTGAAATCGATCCTACAACCCTGACATGGATTACTAACCCTAAGCTGTGCATTCTATTCTTTTTTGGTCATTTTAGATGTCGAAGTTATGTTTGACATCTTTCACACGAGTCTTCATTACTTGAAAAAACATGAATCCTCAAATGAATTCTCATATCTCAAGCATCTTCAATAGATCTCGAATCTCCACATAGGTTCCCCCATAAGTTCTTCGACGAATGCTAGCGTTGTCCTCTCTTGGAATAATCTTGTAAATAGACAGTCCCATATGATAGCATCGTTTGAATTGTTAATGCCGACCTTTCCCTTACACTTTAATCCTTGGATTGAAAGTTCAACTCTATAAAATATCATTTCACATCCGCTTCCAAAACATAAAACTCTTATCTAGTTTTGAAGTGGTATTCAATTAGTAAACACTTACTGATCTTGGTCTATCCATAACTTATTCGATGAATTTTCGGCTAACTCAATTCATATTCTTTCAAAAGTAAGCGAAAGCTGGAGTCGTTTCACACCAATAATCCTTTATGGATGTCCTTATTAGTATAATATCATGAAGCCTTTTGATAACTTCCTAAGGCAATATTAGGTCAAGTCTCATAATCGACTAATCGATTATCAAGTCAAAACAATTGCATATACAAATCACAGTTCGTACGCTTAACTTGTTTCCAGCATTCCAACTCAACTATTCCTTGTCCAAGAGTAAAGACATTTAGGTTTGAGCACTACTTGCATCAAGCCTTACCTAGACACGTCATTCTTGATTCTCACAAATAGATAAATCTGCCTTGTCGGCTTTTAATGTTATAGTATTGATTCTTTCCGTAAATTATAAGAAATCAACACAGTTAACACGTTTCCGACATTATCCGGGTTACTATTCCTTGGTCAAGAGGGAAGCCCAATAAGTTAGAGCTCTATTGCTCTGTCCCTACTTGACAATAATCTAGCTCTCACAAATAGATAAGTCTTACTTCATCGGCTTTTAGTGTTAAGTATAGTTAATTACTTTTCAAATATGTAATAAAATAATTAACCGTTTAGTCACTAAACAATTCTAAATCCCTTTTCGAAAAAAATTGTATGTACTTTTAAACTACTTGAAAGTACTCATAATTGGTATTAAAATGTTTATCCAAAATATTACTTGAAAATAACAACTTTACAATTTTCCTCAAAACTTGAAAACGACATGTTCTCAACAAAATATCTCTTCTTTAAAAATTCACAATTAATTTTTTAAAATTCATAAATGCTCAATTCACTTTTCAAATACTCTAATAGTAGTTAGTAAACACTTATAAAAAGAATGAAACAAAATACTTAAATTTAAATACCTTTTCAATCCTTTTAAAATAAAAAATATCAAGACCAAACGGTGCAGTTTTGCGTAAGTGAAGTTTTGCCACTTTTCAAGATGTTACTTGACTTTTTAATATTCAAGCTTTTGATAACAAAAAACATACATATAAAACATTATAAATATGGCAAGAAACCCTAAGGATCTCTCTACAAAGTTTCATAGAATTTGCTAAGAACAAGGCAACTCACAACTACATCTATAGCGACTATCGTTATAGGTGCACTTTCAAATCCAAGTCCGACACAAACCGAAGTCCATCTAAGGTCTTGTCACAAGTCAATTCCAAGTTTGTTCAAGTCCATATACGTGGATCACATGTGTCATTTCCATTTAAAGTAAGAATCCAAACCAATGTTTCAGCATAAGTTAACAACAATTCAAATAACATAAACACAATCAAACAAAACATACCATATGTTACATTTTTGTTAGTTAACTCTTGTTTAACCATATAAATAACCAAGATCCAAGAACCCAAGCCAACCCTTCACCTTGCAACAGCTTTCCGTCTTTTACTCCATGCCTTCATCTTGCTTATTTTCCTGCATTTCCTATTGAATGCTCACGGCCTCTCCTTAATTTGGGAGTTTGGCTTCACTTCTTCAACTTTTGGCTTGGTGGAAGGTGTTCTAATATTTTACTAAGCCTTGGGGCAAAATTTGAATTAATTTGAAGTTGATTTGCAATTATTTCTTTTTAGAACATAAGAGAGAAAGAAGAGGAGAAGCCATGGATTTTTAGAACTCAAGCTTTGTAAATTTTATAATTATTTCCTAAGATTATGCCCATGCTTATATAGGCCTGTTCAAGGGGTTACTTCCACCTTCTACCTCTCATGGAAGGTCACCATGGAGCATCGTTCTCACATGATAACTTTATGCCACATCTCTTTTATGCTATTTGCCATTATAACCTCACTATGATAATATCTCTTATCCATTAGAACATTCTAGAATGTTACATGCTTTATGAAGAGGATAATGTGTTAATTTGTTGCTAACGTATTCATTTGATCATTAGTTAAGTGCAAAAGAGTTCGAACAACTTTTATCGATCGAAAAGTTGTTTATCAATAAACTGATTTTCGGTCAAATTTTCTATTTCTCTTCAAAGAATATATTCTTTTTAATATTTTTTTAAAAACAAGTTTACCATTATTATTTATGATTTAATAGGGATAAATATCTTATTAAATCATTTTTATAACATTTGACCGAAGATTTAAATACTTAAATTATTTAGATATTTAAATACGAAGTGTTCGAGATTTCGGGTTTTTACGTTCTCCTCAACTAAGAATATTTTGTCCTTAAAATTCTACTGCGAGCGACTAAAGAAAAAATCACCCATTGATACTTAATAGTATCACAATTATTAGCAAACAAAACTCGCAGTTTGCTCTGATTCCAGAACCCTCTCACCGCATAAGGATGACAAACAACCTGTTTGCACCAAAATTGGTCACAACACTGTTCGGGAGTCTTTGAAGAGAGAATGATGAAGAATGTAAATTGAAAATGAGGATTATCTAATAAAAACTCCAAATAATAGTAAAGTAAATGCGTAGACAAGCTATTTATAGTGGTTCGGCGTGTTGCCTACGTCCATTGTGAAGTTTTTTTTACAGTTTTATTGATTCTCTTTCAATGATTAAAAGTTGTTACAACAATCAACAGCAAGTTACAACTGGAAATTCGAAATTGATAGCAAGAGTATGGTGTAGGATGATGGAGATCTCAATCCGGCAGAGTCTGGGCGCTTGAGAGTCAAACGCCCTTTTTCTGTAGGCTCTGGTGATCTATTTATAGGCGTAGGAGGCTGAGACTCCGCTCAAACCTCGGGAGACTTCTTCTGGCATGTGAGGGGGCCCATGCGACCAATCTCAGAAAGTTTCGAGTCGATCTGTGATCGATATGAAATCATTTCGTATCGATCAAGATGATGTCCAATCGAGCTGAAATTTGGTGGAGACGTTCCTCAGCATGTACGCAGGCTCCTATGAAAATTTCATAGCATTTGGATCAGTGGATCATGAGTTATCGTTGATACGAAATGATGTTCTTTGCTAGGCTGTTCGGTTCGAATCCATCACTTCGAATTGATTGCTTCGAATCGATGATGGCACGTGCTTTCGTGATGACGTGGAGCGCATACTTTGCCTCAATCTGGTCTTTTATTCCGAGTTGACCGCGTCGACTCCATATATCTCGGCTTGTTTGTATCGAGGGATGACACGTCACCTTGGCTTGTTTACTCGATGGATACAATTACTCTGCCCAGATGGATTCGAAGAGTGGCTTCCTCAATGGATACAAAGCAGGGTATCTGGATGGAGACGAATCAAGGCACCTTGATGGATTCGAAGGGATGCTTCTATGATGGATGCGAAAAAGTCTTCGCGGATCGTTACGAAGCGCATCATCTACAGATGGGTACGAAGTCCATCGATACGAACTCGATGGATTCGAACATGGCCAGTCCTGATCGATACGAACTCATGGGAGTTGACCGATACGAAGTATGTTATCTGCCGATGGATGCAAAGCAGGGAGATGCCAATGGATTCGAATAAGAAGGAGCCAATGGACTCGAATGAGATCGAGTCGAACCGAGGCACCTCGATGGATTCGAACTTGATCGATGCGGACTGCGACACTTTGATGGATACGAAGTTGCTGAAACCTGATCGATACGAAAGTGATCGATTCAAACCGGAGTTCGGTGATGGATACGAAATCAACAATGGCAATGGATACGAAAGCTGGGCCGTTTCTTCTAGATTGAATCGATCATAACTCGAGCATGCGAACTCGGATTGACTTGAAATTTGAAATGCTGGCTTTTATGGCTTTTCTTGTCATGTCCTATCAATTGTAGCTCAATCTTGACTCGGGCAAAATTCATCGACATCCATAGCGAACCTACGTAGGCTTGATATCCAGGAGGAGTGATCCTTTGGTTTTCAGTTAGTTTCTTGGTATCACAGCCTTGCCAAAAGGCGGGATAACATTTTCCCCTCAAAGTACGTCTTGTGGAAACATGATGTGCTTTGAAAAGCTGCAACTTCTCTCTGAACAATCATTGCTCTCTTTCGTTGAAAGTTGTACTTTGTATTGCTGTAATCTTGCATTGATATAACTGATTGCTGTATAATAGTGCCTAGCTGTTCGTTGTTGTAATCGTAACAAGATGAGTATTCGATCTCTATGAATGTTTAAAATTGAATATTAGTCCGACATATATGCACGTACGTTAATTTGACTCTCGTTAACGTTGTGTGTTCACGAGTCGTTGTCAGTTAGTTTGTTATTGGATTTCGTATCGATTCTCTCTGGAACCGATTTGAAATTCGAGTTGAAACAACGCTTGATGGTTGTTTTCGACTATCCTCTTGTATCGATCTTCTCTTGAATCGATATAAAAGGTTGAAAAGTAGTTTTTCATATTGATGCGGGTCGAATTGATGGATACGAAATGACCATTGGTATCGATGAGTCTTGATGGATACGAAATATTCGTTCGTATCGTTGATTTTTGGTGGATACGAAATTGCTGTTCGTATCGATGAGTTTTGATGGATACGAAATTGTTGTTCGTATCGATAAGTTTTTGATGGATACAAAATTGCTGTTCGTATCGATATGCAGTGGGTGGTGTTGCGAACTTGTTGATGCAAACGAGGGCTTTGAGCCAATGGACTTCACAATCTTCAGACGTCCTTGCTGCGTGCTTCGTATCGATGTATTTACTGTCCATTTCGAATCGATAGAAACTCTTGGTCCGATGGATTCGAACAGGGCGTTCGATTCGATTCGCGGTTTGACCGGTTAAGTGAACTGGGAGGCGAATCGACCCAGTTCCTTCTAGGATTCATATAAATACTTGGGACTTAGCCATATTTCACTTTTTTACTTTTACTGTTGGCCTATACCTTCTGTACTTTCGTATCGATAGAGAGTCCAAGAGAAAGAACTTCTTTAGCCTCCAAATCGATTCAATCTTCCCAGCCTCGAATCCTAATTTGCACTTAGGTAATTAATTACGAATCCAAGTGGAAAAGTTATCCCAGATTCATTTTTTCTTCTTCAATCATCTCTTTTAGCAACATGTGAAACCAGATCTGTGGATGGATCTCGATCGTAAATGGCCATGGCTATATTCGTATCGATCGGGGAAGAAGGAATTAAGGCTTCGAACAATTGATCGAGGGTAGCTTGGCCTCCACTTCGTACCGGTGAAAAGAAAACTAGTGTTTGATTTCGTATCAATTGCTGGGTATTGGGTTCGCATCGATGTTGTGTGGGTTGAGTAGTAATGGTTGTTTGCATGATCGATGCGAAGCTCTCCGATCCGCAATCGATACGAGGTTGGCACAACTTAACCGATACGAGGGGTATCGATTCGATCCTGAGCGATACAAGGCGTATCATTTTCGGACCGATGCGGTACAAGGCATATCGATTCGAACTCGATCGATACGAAGTGTATCGATTCGAAATTAATCGATATGAAGCGTATCGGTTCGAGCTCGATCGATATGAAACGTGTCGTTTCAAACATAATCGATGTGAAATGGAGGCTTCCGACCCTTTGCTGTCTTGAACTGTGGTGATCCCAAGCCGAGGTTCGACGAATTAGAGAACCTTTTGCATATTTGAACACTTGACTGCGGTGAGCTTCATTCTCACATATCTGGACTTAACTGTTAAACTGCACACTTGACTATCCTTTTGAAGCTCGCCGATGGAACTATAACTTAACACCGTGATAAGGAACTTTAACTCGAATCGATTACCAACATCTGGATGATATGGTTGTGACGGTCAGCGATGACGGTCACTCTTATTGGACTTTGATTATCTTTGTTGCTTGCAAGTTTTCTTTAATTCTGCAAAGTCTTTTCCAATAATGCACAACACTGCACAACACACACTCTTACACGTGGTGAATACACGGGTTCTTTATCGCCTAACGATAATTTCTCATAAGTTAGCTAGTTATGGAAACTTCAAGTTCGCAGCCGCAAGAAGCTCAGAGTTTATGCCCTTCCGTGCTTGAAGTACCAGAGATTGAGATTGAAGTTATCGTTCCAGCTCCGGACGAGTTACCTGATGCCTCCTTCATTAGTAACCCATCAGACTCTTTTCCGTCCAACATTTCGTAAGACATGCTAGGAAGAATATGCTTAAGGCATGGTTTGTCGATGGATGACGTATTATTGCCGGGACCAAATGATAGACCGCACAATCCACCGGAGGGATATACCACATTCAATCGCCACGCGTGTGCAGCTGGGACACTCCCTCCATTTAACCAGTATATAAGAGAAGTATTGTCGTTTTTGAGGATCGCCCCATCTCAACTGCATCCGAACAGATATGCTTCACTCAATATCTTGTTCATTGCATTTATGGAGTATCTCTATCGACCACCACTCCCGATTGAGATCAGATACTTGTTTAACTTCAAGAGTAGGGCTGATAGTCCATCTTTCACATTCCTGGAGGCGGTAAGAAATTGCCAAGTGATCACAGGGGCCTGGACTAGATTGAGCTACTTTAGGACGGAGTGGTTTTATGTTAGATGCCCCCCCAGGGTTTGCTAGGCGATGGCTATTTAGACGTGAGTATTGCTATCTTTTCAGATAGTTGATAAAACTGATGTAGATGAAGTCGAACTCACATCTCTTTTTCATTTCAGCCATAATCCAGCGACCCAAAAGGTGAACGTTTCAAGGAGATAGTTCGAGTCTTCCAAGAAATCCCAAGCGAAGAAAGGAATATCGAGTTGTTATTGAATGATAGGAATCTTAGGATTCTTGGGCTGATTGAACGAAGACAAAGTATAATGCTTGATGGTGTGTTGAGGACTGCCTCGAAAGAACGAGTTAAATGAAGAAAACCCAAAGTTGTCGTAATTGAGGAGGCTGATTCCAAAAGAACTCATATCGATATAGAACCATTGGGCGAATCTGCGAATGTAGCCCAGGATACCGAAGAGCAAAGAAAAGGTAAGGCAGCCATTGTTAAGCCATCTAAAAAGGGAAGATGGAAATCGGTTGTCACGGGCCGACCCGCCTCTGGAATTAGAATTTCAGAGATGTCTCCCTCAAGAACTTAGAATCTTTACGAAGGGCTCGCCGATCTTCCAATTTCGGACGATGTGTCCTTGTAGCATGATGCCTGATTGGATGAACTTTCAGAAGCCTTAGTTTTAAGCGAGTCTCTGCCCACTAGTGCGGTTGACACATCTGGTTGGTCGGGGGAGTTGCACCTACATTCACACTTCACGGCACTACACGATTTCTAAGTGTAATACGTTCACTGTGAGAGATTACTAATTCCATTTTATGTTTTTGCTTCACAGGTACCATGTCTGGTCGAGGTTCAATGCTTGGTAGTCTTCGCAACAAACGCAAGTCTTCTTCATATTATGAATCATATAGGAGGGAAGGAGATAGAGACTATGACCATGGGCACACGAGTCATGAGCGCTCTGACAGAGATAAATATTATAGGCGTCGGTCTCGATCTCGCACGCCACCTCCTAGAGCTCCCGCACCGCCTCCGGTTCATGTTTCAAGGCCTCCAGAAACTTCACAGCGCAAGCCGTCTTACCAATCATCGAGGTCCGACACTCATCGTAGAACGGAGATCTTGGCCCCCTCGACAACAGAGCAGACATTGACGGAGCCTTCGGGGGAAGGAGCAGTTAGGCTTGCTCAGCTGAAGAAAGATTTTCTTGAAATTTTCTTTGACGGGTTTGTCTTTCCCCCGCATCTAAAAAGGATATCGGCGTCAGTTGCACCTATGGTGCATGATTATCTCTCAGATATATTTTTCCAGTATCAGAAATGGTCAAAAATCATGAATAAAGCGTCAAAGGTGGCCTTTGACCAAGCGGCCACGATTCAGAAGTTGGAATAGGAACTTGGTCAAATGGACCGAATTATTCAGGCGCTTGGTAGTGAGGCCGAGTCTTCTCGAAAATCAGAGATTGAAGCTCTTAGAAAAGCTGATGAAGCTCAGGCAGCAATGGATAGGATGAATTGTGAGCATTATGCTACGGTGGAGGACATGGGCCACTGAAACACTATCGTAACTGCCGAGCGGGATGCGGCCTTGAAAGAGCTAAATGAGCTCAAGGCCAAAGTTTCAGAGATTATGAAGGAGAGGGACACTGCTAACGTTTCCGCACAAGAAGCGTGTGATCAGGCGGTGGAATTTTGGAGGGAAAGAGATGCGGCCTTGGAAAAGGTCCGCGAGATGGAAACCGAAGTCGATGAGAAAGTTTGCCAAGTAGAGATTAACCTAGAGACGGAGATAGAAGAGCTTCTCATTACTTATAATGCTAATATTCTGAGGCATAGAAATTTGACGTGGCTTGACAATTATCCGACACACTTATTCAACGCTTGGAATTTGTTAGTCGAAGAAGAGAAAGAAGCACAGCCAGGCGAAGTTTTTGATGAGTTCGAGCTGGAGAACCGTATATTGACTGATGATGAGAAGAAGGTTCTCCACGATTTCATGATCTCTCATGCTAGAGAGAGACTGGGTACCCAACACTTGGAAGTTAATTGGTGAGGGGTCTGGCATCGCACACCCAACTACAAGTTCAGAGATGATTATTTCATCTGGATCGGAGCCGACGCCAGCGATTGAGCTGCAGTTGGTCCCAGGCTATGACCTTGAGCAGCCAAGCTTATCTCCCATAAGGGAGCATTTTTCTGAAGCTGTTCAGTCAGCCACGGGTCGAGTTGGGGAAGGTACTCTGCACAAATCTACTGTGTGTCTGAACTGAAGTATTTGTATTGAAGCATGTTCTGGCAACTTCTTTTCTTTCTTGTCTAGTGAGAAAAGTTGCACCGACAGCGCCTCCTGCAGTCCAAGAGTCACATCAAGAACAGGAGGCGATTATTATTAAAGTGATCACCACGACGACAGTCGCGCCGACCGAGATGACACAGGGGGGTTCCATTACTTTCGACGAACAGGTGATGAACGAACTCTTGGGCCAACACAGTGACCCTTTTGCTGACATGCCATTTGTTCTTGGCGCGTTCCCACCTGTTTCTATTGTATCGTCACAGTCCACCACAGCTTATCGTGAATCTCGTGATGCTCGTAAGGCTGAGATATTGGCTCAAATCGACGCAGAGATGGAAGCGACAGCACACGGTGGTAATTCTGAGTGTGTTACGACGGCGGTTGGCCCCACTCCACTTGCGGTGATATCTTCTAGGGACACACTTGTCAGAACCAACGTGCCCATTCCGCCCCCGGTGGTAGACCCGACTCCTCCAGGCTGGAACATTCCTTTAAGTTCAAGTTCGGAGGAATACATCGATATCATGCCTTCATCAGAGGAAGATCCGCCAAAGGGTACGGGGTCGAAGCGGAGGAGTGTTAGTGGTTCCAATGGTTCCGCGTCAAAGAAAAAACTAAAGAAGAAAAAGTAGATAATCCTCCTCTGGCGCATTTTTGGCATTTAGGAAGGCACTTTTATTTTTCTTTCATAGGCTATGTATAGATGCAGGCTTGGCCCCCTGCTAGTAGGAATTTTTTGGAATAACTTGTACATGATTCTTCACATACGGTTAGTTGAAATAAAATTTTGTTTCTTTGCTTCAACTCTCATTTCTTTTGCACTTAAGTATTTGCAGTATTTGGCTTTTAGTCCAATGTACTTGTGGTGTTTCTACCTTCAAGTAGAGTTTTGTTTTATTTGCCAAGTCTGAAAACTTGATCACATGTCGTGATTGATGAATGAGTTGAATTTTGGACATTGTATTGCTTTGGTTAGTGATTAACACTTAATATTTTTTTCCCCAGTTTCGGGGAACAACATTTGTATTTCGGTGGTCGATCGCACCTATTGCAAATCTTGAGCACATGTCCACACTCCGAGGACTTAGGATAATCTGTGATCGATAATCTGGTTCGCACTCTGGGAATTCGAGAATTATCGGTGTTTGTAACACGGTTCGCACTCCAGGAACCTTGACTTGGTATTTGTACTCTAATTCACACTCTGCGAATTTGGAAATAGCATGTATGTTTGGGTTCGCACTCCGGGAACCTGAAATTGATGTTTATACTCCAATTCAAGCTATGGGAATTTGGAGTTTGCATTGATGTTTCGGTTCGCACTCCGGGAACCTAGAATTGATGTTTATACTCCAATTCACGATCTGGGAATTTAGAGTTAGCATTAATGTGTCGGTTCACACTTCGGGAACCTGGAATTGATGTTTATACTCCAATTCATGCTTTTGGAATTTGGAGTTAGTATTGATGTTTCGGTTCGCGCTGCGGGAACCTGGAATTGATGTATATACTCCAATTCACGCTCTGGGAATTTGGAGTTAGTCGCCAGATGGTCACTCATATCTGTTTGAGATTTTAAGAAATTCGTTCACGCTCTGGGAACGATGGATTTATCGAGATCATTGATGGTCGGATCACGTCCACCCCGAGTTAACAAGCGAGGTCGTTAGACGGACGGGTCCATCCTCCTCAAACTTGGTTAGGATACAACCGAAGTCGTTAGGCGGACGGGTCCACCCTCTCTGGAACTGCATTTATATGTTTATACTCCAACTCGCGCTCTGGGAGTATGGAGTTGGTGTTTATACTCCGGTTTGTGCTCTGGGAACCAAGAGTTGATGTTTGTACTCCAATTCGCACTCTGGGAATTTGGAGTCCGTTCACACTCTGGGAACGATGGATTTGATGTTTATACTCCAATTCGCACTCTGGGAACTTGGAGTCCGTTCACACTCTGGGAACGATGGATTTATACTCCGGTTCGCACTCTGGGAACCTAGAGTTGATGATCAGATTCCAATTCGCACTCTGGGAAAGTGGAGCTGGTTGTAGGACTGCCGTGTGTCGGTCCATTTCAGCCTTTGTTGTGATGGCTTGCCCCCGAGCTGAGGTTTCACTTAGTGAGTGGCCGGTCGTATCACAGTCACTCGCTATTTGAATAAATTCCATCGTGCGATAGAACTTAGCTCTTCGTACGTCATGATTGTTGAATGTCGCATTCGGTTAATCACAGCTCTAGTTTGAAGAGATAATAATTTATTGCTGGAACGGAAAAACATGGCAAAGTCAGTGCATTATTACAAATTCAAACATCAAAATGCAAAGGAAATTGCAAAGTATTCATAGACTAGATAGAGCCTCTCATGTGTAACAGTGACAAAGATCCTCATCGTTCCAGACTCCTGGCAAAGTGGGTCCGCCACTGATGGCGTTTATCACCAATCTCCCATGGGGACATGTAGAGTCCTCTTGTCTCGGTCGATTGGGTTCATTATTTTGATTTGATGGGCCCGCTCCTCCAGGCTGCGGTGCCCGCACAAACTGTTCTAGCTTCCTTTCTCTGATCAATTTTTCAACGAGATCTTGTAAGTGATGACACTCGTTTGTAATGTGCCCGTAGCTTTCATGGAACCTGCAAAAATTTTCCCGTCTGGATTTGCCTCTCTGACGACGGATTTGGAGCAGGTTTTTTGTATTGAATTGTATTACATGTTTATAAATACAAGTTCTCCAGTGATGTATTCAAAGGAGTGTAACTGTCAAATATAGGATTCTTGCGCTGTAGGCCACGATTTTGATCTCGTTTTCTACTTTGATTCATGCTCTCTCTCCGCTGAGCTTGTTTGTTTTTAAGGTTCAACTGAACTTTTCCGAAGCTCTTACCGGACTGTTTGATTGCGACATTGCTTTGGATCCCCTCTGTGCTTGGCCCTGCGTCATTCTGCTTCCTAGGCTATTTCGCATCTTCCCTTCTCAGGAATTGAGCCGCCTTGGCGTGGAAACGGTCCAATGATGCAGGTGGTTTTCCAGCCAACTAGTTGCCAAACTCAGAGTCGGGGTTAATCCCCTTAGTCAATGCCCTAAGGATGGAGTTATCGTTCGGATTGCTGATTTCCGCACATGCAGTATGGAATCTCTCTAAGTAGTGTCTGAGTGTCTCTCTAGGAGCTTAGGTGACGCTTGATAGAGTGTTGACGTCTTTCGGTCTTGCGATGTGCATGCGGAATTGCTCATCAAATTTTGTGGCCAACTGGTCGAACGAAGAGATGGATCGAGGTGGTAGTCGAGTGAACCACATGGTGGCAATGCCCTCCAAGGAGATGGGAAAATTACGACACTTCACTGAATCGTCAGCTCTGGCAGCGCTCATCGACCATTCATACTTCAGAATATGTTGGTTGGGGTTGGAGTTTCCCTCGTACATGGGTAGAGTTGGCATCTTGAATCGCCGTGGGGGTTCAGCAGTAAGAATGTCGTCCGTAAAGGGAGTGTGACTTCAAGAAATTCCCCAGTTGTCGTTTGTGAGACCCTGGCTCTCACGGATCATCTGACGTATCATGGTCGGAAGATCCGGCATTTATATGTTTTGTGCGGCTCGTGCCGGAATGTGATTGTGTTCCATATTCTGGGGTTGGACCGGATGCTGTCGACTGTCCACATCTTACCTTCTTGGCTCATAGTCTTCTGGGACGTATGGTTCAGGAGTACGTCCGTGCTGACGGCGGTCCAGGTTTGGCTGATGTTGGGCATTGACCCTTGGTTCATCCGCGGCGTTAGTGGCACGGTATTATGTGGTGTAGTGAGGAATGGCACCTCCTCGGGAGGAGGGCATGGTTTGAAAACTGGCTGATGGTCCAACTCTCAGTTGTCCCACAATCATTGTCGGTTGATATCCAGCAGCTTATATGTGACTCCCATCTAGCCGGGGTCGTGGAGATCGATTATGATAATCAGAAGAGGAGGAACTTTCGCTGGAGGAGCGAGAAGCATGGTCTCTCCTAGATCTCCTTCGCTTCTGGCGATTCACCTGATTGGTCAGCTCGGCGTTAGCGCGTAGCTGTTCTGTTAGTTGTTGCCGACTCTGGGTCATCTCTTAGAGCAGTAGCTGAAACTCTTGTCAGGTAACCGGACCTGATGGTTCCGTGTGCCCGGTAGCATCTTGGTTAGAGGGAGGTAGTGGCATAGGATTCTGTCTATCATGTTCCTCTTGATTGATAGCGTTAGAGGTGGTCCTTGTGCTAACCATCTTGAAGGTTGAATTTCTTTCCTAAATTTTATGCAAATCTGAGTAGAAGGGAAGGAACTTGGACTTGTAATCTGGATCTCTCTCTTAGATTTATTCAATCCGGTATCGATGACAGATCCAACGAGCAGGAGAAAATCTGGGTTCCTCTCAATGAAAGCACCAAAGTGTTTGCACCAAAATTGGTCACAACACTCTTCGGGAGTTTTTGAAGAGATAATGACGAAGAATGTAAATTGAAAATGAGGATTATCTAACAAAAACTCCAAATAACAGTAAAGTAAATGCATAGACAAACGATTTATAGTGGTTCGGCGTGTTGCCTACGTCCACTGTGAAGTTTTTTTTACAGTTTTATTGATTCTCTTTCAATGATTACAAGTTGTTACAGCAATCAACAGCAAGTTACAACTAGAAATTCGAAATTGACAGCAAAAGTATGGTGTAGGATGATGGAGATCTCAATCCGGCAGAGTATGGGCGCTTGAGAGTCAAAAGCCCTTTTTCTGTAGGCTCTAGAGCTCTATTTATTGGCATAGGAGGCTGAGACTCCGCTCAAATCTCGGGAGACTTCTTCTGGCACGTGAGGGGGCCCACGCGACCAATCTCAGAAAGTTTCGAGTTGATCTGTGATTGATACGAAATCATTTCCTATCGATCAAGATGATGTCCAATCGAGCTGAAATTTGGTGGAGATGTTCCTCAGCATGTACGCAGGCTCCTATGAAAATATCATGGCATTTGGATCAGTGGATCATGGGTTATCGTCGATACGAAATGATGTTCTTTGCTAGGCTGTTCGGTTCGAATCCATCTCTTCGAATCGATGATGGCACCTGCTTTCATGATGACGTGGAGCGCGTACTTCGCCTCGATCCGGTCTTTATTCCGAGTTGACCGCGTCGAATCCATATATCTCAGCTTGTTCGTATCGAGGGATGACACGTCACCTTGGCTTGTTTACTCGATGGATACGAATTACTCTGCCCAGATGGATTCGAAGAGTGGCTTCCTCAATGGATACGAAGCAGGGTATCTTGATGGAGACGAATCAAGGCACCTTGATGGATTTGAAGGGATGCTTCTATAATGGATGCGAAGAAGACATTGGCTGATCGTTACGAAGCGCATCATCTGCTGATGGGTACGAAGTCCATCGATACGAATTCGATGGATTCGAACATGGCCAGTCCTGATCGATACAAACTCGTGGGAGTTGACCGATACGAAGTATGTTATCTGTCGATGGATGCAAAGTAGGGAGATGCCAATAGATTCGAATAAGGAGGAGCCGATGGACTCGAATGACATCGAGTCGAACCGAGGCACCTCGATGGATTCGAACTTGATCGATGCGAACTGTGGCACTTCGATGGATACGAAGTTGCTGAAACTCGATCGATACGAAAGTGATCGATTCGAACCGGAGTTCGGTGATGGATACGAAATCAACAATGGCGATGGATACGAAAACTCGGATTGACTTAAAATTTGGAATGCAGGCTTTTATTGCTTTACTTGTCATGTCCTATCAATTGTAGCTCAATCTTGACTCGGAAAAAATTCATCGACATTCATAGCGAACCCGCGTAGGCTTGATATCTAGGAGGAGTGATCCTTTGGTTTTCATTCAGTTCCTTGGTATCACGGCCTTGCCAAAAGGTGGGATAACATTTGCCACCCAAAGTACGTCTTGTGGAAACATGACGTGGTTTGAAAAGCTGCAACTTCTCTCTGAACAATCATTGCTCTCTTTCGTTGAAAATTGTACTTTGTATTGTTGTAATCTTGTGTTGATATAACTGATTGCTGTATAATAGTGCCTAGTTGTTCGTTGTTGTAATCGTAACAAAATGAGTATTTGATCCCTGTGAATGTTTAAAATCGAATATTAGTCCGACATATATGCACGTATGTTAATTTGACTCTCGTTAACGTTGTGTGTTCACTAGTCATTGTCAGTTAGTTTGTTATTGGATTTCGTATCGATTCTCTCCTAAACCGATTTGAAATTCGAGTTGAAACAATGCTTGATGGTTGTTTTTGACTATCCTCTTATATCGATCCTCTCCTGAATCGATGTAAAAGGTTGAAAAGTAGTTTTTCATATCGATGCGAGTCGAATTGATGGATACGAAACGACCGTTCATACCGATGAGTCTTGATGGATACGAAATATCCATTCGTATCGTTGATTTTTGGTGGATACGAAATTGCTGTTCGTATCGATGAGTTTTAATGGATACGAAATTGTTGTTCGTATCGATAAGTTTTTGATGGATACGAAATTGTTGTTTGTATCGATATGCAGTGGGTGGAGTTGCAAACTTGTTGACGCAAACAAGGGCTTTGAGCCAATGGACTTCACAATCTTCAGCCGTCCTTGCTGCATGCTTCGTATCGATGGATTTACTGTCCATTTCGAATCGATAGAAACTCTTGGTCCGATGGATTCGAACATGGCGTTTGATTTGATTCGCAGTTTGACTGGTTGCGACCGGTTAAGTGGACTGGGAGGCTAATCGACCCAGTTCCTTCTAGGCTTCATATAAATACTTGGGACTTGGCCATATTTCACTTTTTTACCTTTACTGTTGGCCTATACCTTCTGTACTTTCGTATCGATAAAGAGTCAAAGAGAAAGAACTGCTTTAGCCTCCAAATCGATTCAATCTTCCCAGCCTCGAATCCTAATTTGAACTTAGGTAATTAATTACGAATCCAAGTGGCAAAGTTATCCCAGATTCATTTTTACTTCTTCAATCATCTCTTCTGGCAACATGTGAAACCAGATCTGGGGATGGATCTCGATCGTAAATGGCCATGGCTATGTTCGTATCGATCGGGGAAGAAGGAATTAAGGACTTCGAACAATTGATCCAGGGTAGCTTGGCCTCCACTTCGTACCAGTGAAAAGAAAACCATTGTTTGATTTCGTATCGATTACTGGGTGTTGTGTTCGCATCAATGTTGTGTGGATTGAGGAGTGATGGTTGTTTGCATAATCGATGCGAAGCTCTCCGATCCTTAATCGATACGAGGTTGGCGCAACTTAACCGATACGAGGGGTATCGATACGATCCTGAACGATACAAGGTGTATCATTTTCGGACCGATGCGGTACAAGGCACATCGATTCGAACTCGATTGATACGAACTGCATCGATTCGAAATTGATCGATACGAAGCGTATCAGTTCGAGCTCGATCGATACGAAACGTATCGTTTCGAACATAATCGATGCGAAATGGAGGCTTCTGACCCTTTACTGTCTTGAACTGTGGTGATCGATCCCAAGCCGATGTTCGATGAATTAGAGAACCTTTTGCATATTTGAACACTTGACTCCGGCGAGCTTCATTTTCACATATCTGGACTTAACTGTTAAACTGCACACTTGATATCCTTTCGAAGCACGCTGATGGAACTATAACTTAACATCGTGATAACGAACTTTAACTCGAATCGATTACCAACATATGGATGATATGGTTGTGACGGTCAGCGATGACGGTCACTCTTATTGGACTCTGATTATCTTTGTTGCTCGCAAGTTTTCTTTACTTCTGCAAAGTCTTTTCCAGTGATGTGGATGCGAATAGTCTAAAATAGCGGGTCGTTAAAATGTGCGGATGCGAATAGTCTAAAATAGCGGGTCGTTACAGTTGGTATCAGAGCATTTGGTAGCTCTAGGCAAAACTTAGCATATAGGGTAAATGTATTTACAGAATCACTCTCATTCGAGTTTCAATCTCTTCCTTTTGACTGAATTCCTTTGAATTTCGGAATGTTCCTTGCGGTTCCGAGATTCATTCCCGTCCCTCACCATTCGTCTTTTATAAATTCTGGAGCATCCCATAACTCCACTTCGAATGACCCTTATAATGAATTGGCGGTCTCGCCGATCTTCGAATTATTTGTAAATGGGTGAAACTCCTTTACAATAGGCATTGATTTACCGAAAATTTCTATATTCTCGGTTTACGATGCTATCTATTCCCTACTATACCTGAATTCTATCTCTTGAGATCGAATGTTGATTTACATTGGAATTTTACATTGATCTTATTCTGGAAGTCACGGTCGACCCGGTTAAGGTTTCCCGTGAATTAAATAAGCTTATCCATCTCCCGATTCTGCTAATTGAATTATCTTATCTTTTGTTTCGAACTTATTGTCAAATCAAAATTCTCTTTGATTTGATTTCCATCAAATTTGAATCTTTATTCTTGTTTTGAATTCCATCCTTGTATCGTCAAGCGAGAAAGTGTATTTGTGAATTAATATTAAAAATAAGAAAATATATTGTGTTGTTTGAGTTGTTGATGTTGATTTGGGTTTTCGATCGATTCATCTTATCAACGCTATCGATGGGATTTCCAAAACACTTTAACAGAGCAAACTGACACAATAGTATTTTCGAATTTGATAAATAAGATAATTTTGAATGATTATTTTATAATAAGTATAAATGTTTCTAAAATTAAACTGTAATGAATTTTTGTCCAGAATAATAATATTTGACTTTCGTTTATTGTTTTATAAACCATTGACTATTTCATAATATAAACAAATGAATTTACAAAACTTGGTTATAAATTTGATTTGGAATTTGAAATGAATGTAAATCAGGAGTTTGAGAATTTGATTTCCGGTGATTTCAAACTTTGATTTTAAATTTTTTTTAAAGCGTATAGTATTTTAAATATTTTCATATAGAAATAGTTTTCAAAGAATTTAAATGATTAAAATTAGTGCTCTTTCTTTGTCGCTGGAAAATAATTTCGGTGATGACGGCCGCATCATCGACATTCATTTTCGGGTTTCGAAGTGGAGAGACTATTCGTGGCCTTGCTACACTTTGATTTGAAAATTTTAAACAGATTTGAATTTCTAAATTATGACTTGATTTATAAATATTGGTAAATGATTATTGATTTGATGTGATTTATTAGATGTGTATATATTTAGTTCAAAATTGTTTGAAGTAAATTGAAAAGAAAATTCTTAAAAATTTATGTTAAGAATGATTTCAATTTTAAAACGAAGCCAAAATTTGAATGAATATTGAAACTTAACAAATTGGATTAGAAAATTTACTTGCATAATACCCAATTACATTATAACACGACTTACCAAGACCATCCAAATGTTGAATATGTAATTGAATAATTTACAATGCGAAATGATGTTAAAAGAAATTTAAAATTGGAATAGTTATAATAACTATAAACATGCTTGTTATATGTGATAGGATATATTAGGTGGAAGTAATTTTATAATAATTTAAAATTAAGAAGAATTGAATTTGCTGAATCAATATGATTAATTATTAATAGGGTATAATTGGATAATAACACAATGAATAAATGAGATAAATAAATAAAATTTGTTCAGAAGGAATCTTTTGTTATCAAATATTAATAAATTGAATTGAAATCAACTTAATAAATAATCTTGACTTTAAAAACAAATTGTTGAATATAAATTTATTTAAATTGAAATTTATATGGTTTGAATTAATTGTTTTACTCTGTTTTCAATCTATTTTCTTTCTGTTTGTTTCTATTCTCCTACCTCCTTCCTTTTCGAGGATGAAAAGTTTTAAGTGGGGGAGATTGTAATGACTTGTATTTTTAACGCTTTTAAATTACTAAATTAAATAAAATTTTAATTAAAAATCCGATAGAAATGAAATTTTACGATTATTAAATGGAAATCTCTTTGTATATATGTTATAAATCCAAAACCAAATTCGTAGACGACCAATTTCGATAAGACCAATAATGTAATACATATTAAAACGTAATGTAATAATATGAAATAGTCGAAACCAATAACAGAAACCAATTTAATAATTTTAACGTAAGAAACGTGCGTTTTGCGTTAAATGAAAATTTTCGTTAAATAAAAATAAACAATAAAATTTCGCAACGGAAACTTGATATTTGGAATGCGTATAATTAAACATAGCAACTGGTAAATTTTCGTCCGAAAATATGAAAGTTTATTTCGTGCGTAAATTTACTTCAATTTAATCAGTTAAAAAGCGATGAAAATAAAACGTTTTCAAAACCAAAATATTTTTACATAGAAAAATTCTAAACCATCTTCTGAGCAAGATGTCAGTTGTCTTTTTTCCAAATTCGGACATCTTTGGCTCCGTCGATCTTATTCTTCTGCGTTTTTCTTGCATTTTTCGTAATGGAAAATTTGAAATTTTTATAATTCGATCGTACCACTGATATTTGTGTACCATTCTGTTCTTCTCGTCATGCTGGCCTTCACAGCATATTAGATTCTGTGTTCTGAGGACCGGTACGCGACGTAAACAATAGAACGGTGCGTTGTATCGATATCACTTTTCATGATTGTGTCCATTCGAATTTAAATTCAAATTAACGATAGCTAGCATTCATTATCAATTGAGATTCAGCCATTCCCTATGCCCCAAATTCCGCTTTTATGTACGCCGTTTCCAAAATCTAACGCATATCTATGCTGTACCCTTCGTATTCATACTTGTTTAACGTTCCATTCACATCTGTTTCTAGCCGTATTCTCCTCTTCTTCTTCCATTGTGTTTTTTTGTAATGCTTACTCCTCTTAAAAAAATGAATAAAGACTGCCTTTTGCCGATTAAAGCTACTGGTGTTTCTAGTACTTCTGTTTGGTGACGGGGTATATACAAGGAGTAAGAAGGTGGCTCAAATGGAAAGTGAAGGTCATTGCTTCGGGTGATTGCTTGGCGATAATGGCAATCACCAAATTAGAAATTTCGCTTGGAAAAAAACTACCACTTTGTCATCCATTATTTCCTCAAAGCTGGCACGCTGTGGTGGAGTTGATGAACCTTTTGCATGGAATCATAGAGAGTATCTAAGGTTCAAAAACAAGGTCAACAAAAGGGAGAAGTTAGCACCTGCCTTGCAGAGTTACTGTCATTGGAAGAGAAAGTGAAGTAGAGTAGTCAAGGATGATGGAGTATGGCTAATACGTGGATGGATATGGCTGATATTGGGTTTGATGCAGTTTGAAGTGGGCTAAAAATTGGTGTAAGGTACAGCGTCTAGTTATTGAACATACATGTTGTAGAAAGCTGGCTAAGACGCAACTTGAAAGGGAGGAATAAGGTGTAGAAATTGTAGTATGATGATTGACATTGCAAAAGCTTGCTGCAATATGATGAATGTTCCAAGATAGAAACTGTTATGTGGTTGAAGTGAGTGGACTAAGGTATCTTTTCCAGACTGAAACCGAAGAGCATGAATGCGACATGCAAATATCCAAATTGAAGCATGCATACAAGAACGCATAGAGGCTGCAACAAGAAGTTGTAGGCATGCAAAGCAAAGACTATATGGGTGCAGGCTGCTCTTGCCTATGCAATATGAAATGTGAATGAAGAATTGCTACTATGATGAATTGAAGCATTGATCTGAAGCATGCCAAACTAGAACCCAAAATCAGCTTAATATGAACTAAGAAAAATATGAAATGCAAATTCGACTGTTGGCAGAGAGGGTCATGTGTACATGCCTGTGAAGACAGAAATATGAAGCAACATGTGTAGACGTTCAATACGGTGATACAGCATGTGTACATGCTTGAGGCAGCAAGTGAACAACGAGCATCACTTTGTTGCAATATGAGGATAGATGTGAGACAGTAAGTGAATAACAAGTAGTAAATTATGATGCAGGCAGAGATTTAAATGCAGGCATAAACTGGAATGTAAGCACGAGCGTCGTCGTGCAGGCCGAAGCTGAAATGCGTGATACATGGACTCCTGAAGCTGAAAATGTAGGATCGTTGAGACTTCATCAATTGGGCCGAAGTGCATCGTGCTGAAGTGAAGGTGTGTGTACTGATCAGTGGGCGAGGGGAGATTGAGACTAGCATGGGTATGTGCAATTGGGTCGATCTAAAGGGAAGATAGTTCGTTTGATGTCACTGAACTGATGCACAATCCGATGCTGTAAGGAGAATGTCAACATTGAAGTGAAAAGTGCAAAAAAGTTGGTGCTTGAACTAAAGTATGTTTTGGCAATGTAGTATATGTTAGCTGAAGCAAGAACTGAGTGCAGTGGATTGAAGTATGATGTAGCTCGAATAGTAAACATATTTCTAAATTAAACGGATGGTTAAGTGATGGATACTGGGGCACATGGTGCATGGACCAAGGCCAATGCATAATACAACAATGTAGCTAATTCCTGAACCTGAAATAGTTGCTGATTGCCAGAGAAGCTATGTGGATATTACTGGGAGTAGCTAACCAAGAATTACTTGGATTAGGCTTTAGCCTCATTCAATGTAATTGATGATCGTCTTTCTAATGGCTGCGCACAAGAAAATTGCAATGATTCTATGCTTGACGACCATGAAGAATGAAGACAAGTTGGAACTCAGCAAGATTTTGGAAGCCATTAAGCTTTGATCATCGAATTCGTATCAATCTTGCTTTGCTTCGAAATCCGTGTTTGGATTCTTATCTCATCGCATTCTGTTCTCTCCTCTAGCCTCGGAAGGTGAGCAATCACTCACGATTAATATTCTTTTATTTATTAAATTTGATTTCAATTGAAACGACAATTGAAATATGTTGCTGTTAGTTATTTATACTGTTAAATATATATTATTACTTGAATCAGTTCACCTGTGATATCTGACACCATTATCTGTTGATTATACGATGATAATCCTGTTTGGTTGAAAATTGATTGATTGATTGTTATTTATATTGGATGTAAATTGTAATGTATTAAGTGATAAATATTATGCAATTGAATTTGACGTAGGATAGTTTAAAAATGTGAATCGACATATATGTTGAATTTGATTAGTTAAATATGACCCTTTTAATTGTTAAATTAATTGACATGTAGAATAGGGTTAACGACAACTTGAACCATTTAAATGTATGTTGTATAAATTGTTATAGTATAAAATTGAAATTGAACGACAAGTGGAAAACCGTAATATAATAATCTTTAATCTACATGAAATGATAGTGTAGATTCTAGAGATAATCATATTAATTCGCACAAACAACAATGCGAATTAATACGATTATTTCGGGATTATTTGAATTGATTATTGGATTGTTATTGCTTGTTGTTATTGCATGTTTATTTACTTTGACACCATCCCTGTTATCACACTGCAAGTTCCCTTTGCTATGCTTTGATTTTGAATTGAAATGGAATCGGGTTGAAATGATAAATACCCAAATGAACTTGACTTAGGATAGAGAATTAAATGAAATCCGATTGGTCAATAATTTGATTTAAAATAAAATAATGATTTTATTCGAGCAAAGAATAAGTTTTGAAATGAAGTTGGAATTTGAATTTTTGAAAAGAAAATGTAAAGATTGAAATCTGAAACAAATATTAACGTAGTAATTGATGAAAGAAAGTTGTTCGAAATTTGATTATCTAATAATTAAATTTGGAATTATTAATAAATAATTTGAAATTAGCAATAATTGAGTTTTGAAATTATTAAGTTTGAAATCATTTAACAATTAAATTTGAAATTATAATTACGTTTGAAATTTTAATTAAGCTTGAAATTATTAAGTTGAATCTATACTTAAGTTGAAATGATTTGATGATTAGGTTTGAACTCAGAATTAAGTGGAAATGATTTAATAATTAAGTTTGAATTTATAATCATGTTGTTAGTATTAAGTTTTGAAATTATTAATAATAAAGATTGAAATTATTTAATAATTGAAAAAGATCGAATTAGTTGATAATTGAATAAAAATTGAATTCTTTGATAAGAGAAATTGAACTTTTGAATAAGTGGATTCGAATTTCGTTAATAAGTGAAATGGGGTTTCTGATTTAATTAAGCTTTGGAAAACTTAAGTAAGTTAATAAGTGAAATTGATTTGAACAAATGAAATTGAGTTCTTTATTTATTTGAGTTTTGAAATTCGTAAGTAAATGAATAAAGGGAATTGAATTTCTTTAACAAGAAATAAAAATGCGTTTTATTGAAATAAATATAAGACCTGAATTTAAGAATTTGATTTAACGAATTAATCTAATTGAATTTGAAGTTTGATATAATGAAGTTGAACTTAAGTGGTTGAGTCAATGAATTGAAAATCTAATAGAAATCGTTTTGAATGATAATTTAACCTAACGAATATTGAATGAAATCGATTAATAAGTTTAAATTGGTTTGAATGTTAAATTAATTTAATTTAAATGATTTCAGAATGAAATTTATATATGAACTTGAATTAATATTTGAACTGTTTAATAAAAGTTGAAATCGAATTATAAGATTTTGAAATGGTAATTTGGAAGTTTTGAAACGTAAATTTTGGAAATTGATTTAGAAAGACAAATGAAATGTTGGTTTACGAATTGAAATTGAAATTGAATTTGATTTGTTCTGAAATTTTATTAAACGACCAATCGGTGTAATAATTACGAAAGTTATTAAAGAAACCGGAATCGGTTATGGATATACTCTCTATCTAAACCGAAAACCACTTTAATAACTATACGCGGAGTGATAATCCAGAATGAAGTAGTTGGAATGATGTACGTGATGACTGAAGAAAGAGAACGATAATAGATAGCCTTGACACTTGTGTCAAATTGGAAATGACTAAAATCAGGGGCCGTGCCGGGCCAAATGTGGTTAGCCACCTCGAGCGAACACACTTCTTCGTAACTATTACTCATTACTTGTTGTTGATTGGTGCACCCTCGGAATTTCAGGAGTGTTGTTTTGCGGTGTTGCGATCGCTGCGCCGATGCATTCTCACCAGTCCGGATCAAGCAAAAGGTAGTTTCACTACCTTGGGTATTGCCTCATGTGCCTTGTCATACTTGTATCCCTGTATACGCGACCACTACGAACTTGTTTTGTGTTATACCTATGGAGTACTCCCTGATATCCCACTAGTTTACGGTGGAGTTTACAGTGCTGCATAGACTATGACATTTATATAAAATGTGTTAAGGGGGATAATGGTAACGCCTTAACACTATTTTGATACTTTATATTATTGATAGACATTATCTATTTAGCGTACACTACTACATAGTAGATAGTTTAACGGATCCTTAGAGGATGATGATTCCAACATCTTTTGAGTTACTTGTATTTCAATTGCTATTTCACTTGAGTTGGATTTATTGATATGAGAATATTAATCCTGACTCGAGTGTTTTGTGTTTTGCTTTACGCTCGGGTCAGACTGAGTGGTTCAGCTTTCGAGACTCACCTTTGGAGTTGGAGCTTTGCTTGAAGATCCAGCCATCTATTCTGCTTCTAGTATTCGATGATTTCAGTGATGTATTTTGATTTGTATCTGATGTATCGTGTTACTCGTCTGTTGTAAACTCTGATGTATCTTATATATTTATATAGTAGCTTCATGAACTACTATCTCTTTTACTTCCGCTGCATATTATTACTCTGTGTCTGTGATTCTGTGATTATTTATTTATTGTATATCTGAGTTTTGCCAAATTTAAATTAACAATTCGGTATTTTAAATTATTCAAGTCCGACATGTGCGGATGCGAATAGTCTAAAATAGCAGGTCGTTACAAGGGGTATCGATACGATCCTGAACGATACAAGGCGTATCATTTTCGGACCAATGCGGTACGAGGCACATCGATTCGAAGTCGATTGATACGAACTGCATCGATTCGAAATTGATCGATACGAAGCGTATCAGTTCGAGCTCGATCGATACGAAACGTATCGTTTCGAACATAATCGATGCGAAATGGAGGCTTCTGACCCTTTACTGTCTTGAACTGTGGTGATCGATCCCAAGCCGATGTTCGATGAATTAGAGAACCTTTTGCATATTTGAACACTTGACTCCGGCGAGCTTCATTTTCACATATCTGGACTTAACTGTTAAACTGCACACTTGACTATCCTTTCGAAGCTCGCTGATGGAACTATAACTTAACACCGTGATAACGAACTTTAACTCGAATCGATTACCAACATATGGATGATATGGTTGTGACGGTCAGCGATGACGGTCACTGTTATTGGACTCTGATTATCTTTGTTGCTCGCAAGTTTTCTTTACTTCTGCAAAGTCTTTTCCAGTAATGCACAGCACTGCACAACACACACTCTTACACGTGGGGAATACACGGTTCTTTATCGCCTAACGATAATTTCTCATAAGTTAGCTAGTTATGGAAACTTCAAGTTCGCAGCTGCAAGAAGCTCAGAGTTCAGGCCCTCCCGTGCTTGAAGTACCAGAGATTGAGATTGAAGTTATCGTTCCAGCTCCGGACGAGTTACCTGACGCCTCCTTTATTAGTAACCCATCAGACTCTGTTCCGTCCAACATTTCGGAAGACATGCTAGGAAGAATATGCTTAAGCCATGGTTTGTCGATGGACGACGTATTATTGCCGGGACCAAATGATAGACCGCACCATCCACCGAAGGGATATACCGCATTCAATCTCAACGCATGCGCGGTTGGGACACTCCCTCCGTTTAACCAGTATATAAGAGAAGTATTGTAGTTTTTGAGGATCGCCCCATCTCTGCTGCATCCGAACGGACATGCGTCACTCAATATCTTGTTCATTGCATTTATGGAGTATCTCTATCGACCACCACTCCCGATTGAGATTTGATACTTGTTTAACTTCAAGAGTCGGGCTGATAGTCCATCTTTCACATTCCTGGAGGCTGTAAGAAATTGCCAAGTGATCACAGAGGCCTAGACTAGATTGCGCTACTTCAGGACGGAGTGGTTTTATGTTGGATGCCCCCCAGGATTTGCTAGGCGATTGCTATTTAGACGTGAGTATTGCTATCTTTTCAGGTAGTTGATAAAACTGATGTAGATGAAGTCGAACTCACATCTCTTTTTCTTTTCAGCCATAATCCAGCGATCCGGAGGTGAATGTTTCAAGGAGATAGTTCGAGTCTTCCAAGAAATCCCAAGCGAAGAAAGGAATATCGAGTTGTTATTGACAGATAGGAATCTTAGGATTCTTGAGCTGATTGAACGAAGACAAAGTATATTGGTTGACGGTGTGTTGAGGCTGCCTCGAAAGAATGAGTTAAACGAAGAAAACCCAAAGTTGTCGTAATTGAGGAGGCTGTCTCCGAAAGAACTCACACCGATGAAGAACCATTGGACGAATCTGCGGATGTAGCCCAGGATACCGAAGAGCAAAGAAAAGGCAAGACAGCCATTGTTAAGTCACCTAAAAAGGGAAGATGGAAATCGGTTGTCACGGCCCGACCCGCCTCCGGAATTAGCATTTCGGAGACGTCTCCCTCAAGAACTGAGAATCTTTATGAAGGGTTTGCCGATCTTTCAATTCCGGACGATGTGTTCTTGCAGCATGATGCCGGATTGGATGAACTTTCAAAAGCCTTAGTTTTAATCGAGTATCTACCCACTAGTGTGGTTGACACGTCTGGTTGGTCAAGGGGTTGCACCTACATTCACACTTCACGACACTACACGATTTCTAAGTGTAATAAGTTCACTATGAGAGATTACTAATTTCATTTTATGTTTTTGCTTCGCAGGTACCATGTCTGGTCGAGGTTCGATGCTTGGTAGTCTTCGCAACAAAGGCAACAAACGCAAGTCTTCGCAACAAAACTCGCAGTTTGCTCTGATTCCAAAACCCTCTCACCGCATAAGGATGATAACAAACTGTTAGCACCAAAATTGGTCACAACACTCTTCGGGAGTCTTTGAAGAGATAATGATGAAGAATGTAAATTGAAAATGAGGATTATCTAACAAAAACTCCAAATGACAGTAAAGTAAATGCGTAGACAAGCGATTTATAGTGGTTCGGCGTGTTGCCTACGTCCACTGTGAAGTTTTTTACAGTTTTATTGATTCCCTTTCAATGATTACAAGTTGTTACAGCAATCAACAGCAAGTTACAACTGGAAATTCGAAATTGACAGCAAGAGTATGGTATAGGATGATGAAGATCTCAATCCGGCCGTTTCTGGACGCTTGAGAGTCAAAAGCCCTTTTCCTGTAGGCTCTAGGGATCTTTTTATAGGCGTAGGAGGCTGAGACTCTACTCAAATCTCGGGAGACTTCTTCTGGCACATGAGGGGGCCCACGCGACCAATCTTAGAAATTTTCGAGTCGATCTGTGATCGATACGAAATCATTTCGTATTGATCAAGATGATGTCCAATCGAGATGAAATTTGGTGCAGACGTTCCTTAGCATGTATGCAGGCTCCTGTGAGAATTTCATGGCATTTGGATCAGTGGATCATGGGTTATCGTCGATACGAAATGATGTTCTTTGCTAGGCTGTTCGGTTCGAATCTATCTCTTCGAATCGATGATGGCACGTGCTTTCGTGATGACGTGGAGCGCGTACTTCGCCTCAATCCGGTCTTTATTCCGAGTTGACCGCGTCGAATCCATATATCTCGGCTTGTTCGTATCGTGGGATGACACGTCACCTTGGCTTGTTTACTCGATGGATACGAATTACTCTGCCCAGATGGATTCGAAGAGTGGCTTCCTCAATAGATACGAAGCAGGGTATCTGGATGGAGACGAATCAAGGCACCTTGATGGATTTGAAGGGATGCTTCTATAATGGATGCGAAGAAGACATTGGCCGATCGTTACGAAGCGCATCATCTGCTGATGGGTACGAAGTCCATCGATACGAAGTCGATGGATTCGAACATGGCCAGTCCTGATCGATACGAAATCTTGGGAGTTGACCGATACGAAGTAGGTTATCTGCCGATGGATGCGAAGTAGGGAGATGCCAACAGATTCGAATAAGGAGGAGTCGATTGACTCGAATGAGATCGGGTCGAACCGAGGCACCTCGATGGATTCGAACTTCATCGATGCGAACTGCGGCACTTCGATGGATACTAAGTTGCTGAAACCTGATCGATACGAAAGTGATCGATTTAAACCGGAGTTCGGTGATGGATACGAAAGTTGGGCCGTTTCTTCTAGATTGAATCGATCATAACTCGAGCATACGAACTCAGATTGACTTGAAATTTGGAATGCGGGCTTTTATGGCTTTGCTTGTCATGTCCTACCAATTGTAGCTCAATCTTGACTCGGACAAAATTCATCGACATCCATAGCGAACATGCGTAGGCTTGATATCCAGGAGGAGTGATCCTTTGGTTTTCAGTCAGTTCCTTGGTATCACGGCCGTGCCAAAAGGCGAGATAACACAACCTACTAAGCATACTTTACGCTCAACAAACTCAGGTATTACTTAGATGATTATTTATGCTACCTCATAAAAAACATCAAAGATTCATTACCAAAACCCTCCATAAGTCAACATAACATAGTATGCATATATAATAAAGCTTGTACGATGCATATGGATCATCCGTACGCAATATCCGGTCTGATCACTTGCTCGATTATATAAATTTCATTTTCCAACTAGTATAAATCACCTAACCACTCTATTGCAGACTCTGTTCGGGTTTCTTAGTTAGAAACTTCCATTTTCTTTGCATAGCCATATACTATGACAGAAAACATTAGGATCACATCATGAATCTATAACAAGCATTCGCCATCAAGAATCAAGTGAAAAATCCTCGTTTGTATCGGTGTCAACCACCTCGAAAACATGTACTCGAATACTGGATCAAGAACAATTATGTGGGTAAACGATCTACATACAACTTATGCATTTGTCCTCTTGGTTTCTAAACTACACCAATTCCTTTTTTAATCACATTATCATAATAGTATGTCATTTAATACTAAAACCATGTGTGAATTATTTCATAAATCATAACTTCAAGTTTGTAAACATTTTACAACTTAAGTTCATATCATATAATACTCCATTACATTCTAAGAGTATATACAAAACATCAAATTTGTAGCAAGTTTGTTTAACAAATTCAGAATTGTTTTATCATGCTACTGTAACACGCCACACCCCTTAGTATACCCAAAAGGACACACTAAAAGATGTAGTGCGTTGTATGTATAACTAAAACTGGCGGAGACTAAGATTCATAAGACAAAAATCAAATAATAATAATAATAATGCAGCAGAAACAATTATAGTATTTTGCTAAAAATCAAATTCCATAATATAAGATGATAAAAATAAGTCACCAGATACCCAATACATCATATGACAAAATACCTATACAAATCCTGTGAAATCATAAACCTACAGTCTCAAATAATATCAGAGTACAATACATCCCTCTCAAAATACCAGCTTAACAAAAGAACTAAAAACTGGAACCAAAGGAAAGAAATACATGATAGAATCTCCAACAAGTCTCTAAGAAGCAGCTGTCTACTTTCCTTTCCCCTGATTGCCTATGGGGGGGAAGGAAGAAAATAGAGGAGTGGGTCAGACTAAAAGTCCGGTGAATGATAGTAATTACTAGAATTTTTAAGCAAAGTAAAAGTAATAGACCTTAGAACAGTTCTAGTATATAAAAGGAAACAAAGGAAATATGAAGAAGGAATAAGCCTGAAATAAGTATGGTTTAACTAAATTAACACAATTGTTTAACTTTGATTGTTTGCGCTTGTTCTTGATAGCTGCTTTGGTTAGGCTAAATTACTAATCCTATCGTAATTAGGATGAAATCCTAATTCTACACTTTGATCAGCCTGCTACTCTGTGGACCGAATGCTAAAGCTCCCTACATAGTAGATATTGGTGCCTACGAAAGGCACACAGTAAGCACTTAGAACTCATAACGATTACTGAGCACCCGAATAGAAGTCGCACGCTTAACCGCCATCTTGTTCATGTTACCTGTTGTTCCACCTATGGGTCTTCTTATTACCTCAAGCTCCACCATAAGCATGCCCCTCGTATCACTTCAGGATTATGTGAGACATCTCATCTCACTTTAGGTTTATGTGAGACATCTTGTTTCACTTCAAGGTTATGTGAAACACCATGTTTATAGAAATAATAGACGAAATGCTGTTGGTAGTGGCCCGCATCCAAACAATATCTAGTTGCACCCCTTTCCCAAATCCCCATCATCTGGACTTCTACTTATTGACCATTTACTACCTTTATTAACATAAGCATGCCCCTCATCTCACTTCAGGATTATGTGAGACACCTCGCCTCACTTCAAGGTTATTTGAGATGCCTCGTTTCACTTCAGGGTTATGTGAAAAACCATGTCCATATAGATAGGGGAATTTTATTTGGTAAAGTTCCAACTTTAATTCTTTTCTTATTAACTTAGATAAATTATGTAAATAAGCCTTTACTTTTGTTCTTATTATCTGTGTTTGTTAATTTATCCTAAGTCTTAAAACAAGCCTCACTCTATCCTATTTCTTATTATAACCTACGTTATAATCATGCTTATAACTTAACCTAAGGTCTAAGTGTAAAAATAAGCTTCTTTCATCTTATACTCCTTTTAGTTATAATTCTAAGTTGTAAGTAGGCCAATTATCTTTAATTAGTCCGGTTCTAACATCAATATCATAATTGGGCTCAATTTCAGTCTTAATCCCAATTTTTATTACAGTCTTTACAGTTTACATCTTATCTTTCGTTATTTAGTATTCTTATAATTTTAATCCATATTCTTGTTTAATCTATTCCAATCCATTCGCGAAGAAGAAGAAGAAATAAAAGAAAACTGAAAATAGAAGAAAATTCAAAGCGTAGGAAAAAGATGTAAATAACGCATAAATAACAGCAAATAAATTAAAATAATGCAAATAAACTATAAATAAATGAAAAAGCTATAATTAACAGAAATAAACTAAAATAAACTAAAAATAATAGTTAAAAGAAATAGGCTAAAAAAATTCTAAAAATTGTAAATAAACTACTAAAAAGGTTATTCCAAAAATCGTGGTAAAACTGCAACTATTGGAAACCCAATTATTTTAAATTACTTAAAAATCTAATTAATTACAATCACTCACCTATGGTCCTAAGCTCTTCCTTTTTGGTCCTCCCGGATCCACTTGAGGGTATTAAAATATTTTTATTAAAAAAATTCTCTCCTTGGAAAATTATTCCTTTTAGGGTCCTTCCTAAAAAGGTGAACCCAAGCAGAGAAAATCTAGGATGAGAAAAAGAGTTAGGCCTAGGGTCTTATTTATAGAGGTAGAAGAGGATCTCAGAAAGTTGATTTTGGAGATTAAATAGGATGCAACCATGTCTTAGGCTGAATAGGAGCCGTCGATGGAAGCACGAAGGGACTAGATTGTACAAAATAGGGAAATTGATGTGTTAAAATCACACAAGATGAAGGAGGAATTCTTTTGCCTCAAACCCGTAGGCGGGTCAACCTACAAGTCGATCGCCCTTGAAGCCAGGTCCACTGGCCGGTCGACCTAGGCCTTGGGATGGTCGACCTAGGTCGACCTCCCTGCATATATATTTTTCCCATAGAATCTTGTATGCTTTGTATCTCACTTATATTAACTCAGATTCTGACGCTCTATATATGGAAATTGACTAGAAAATCACCACGGACACAATGGTGCAACTCCCGTGGCTCAATTCAGATAATTAACAAAGTTATTTTGTCATTTGGTTAATTCATTAATTAATTATTATAGCTTCAATTTCGGGTTGTTGCAGCTATCTTCTAAATTCAAGTGTTATATGAACTCAACTCTATATTTTCTAGAACACTTAACCACAAATTTCATAACAATTCAAAACACAACAAAAAATGTCCTACTAATAGCAAGCGGTGATTGCAAGGAAGCATGACTTGCTATGGTTAGGTTGTCGGTGATGATTTAACTTAAAAAAGATTACCCGTGTTCAGGCAATAAAAGAAAACTAGTGAGTAGCCTGTGCTCCACACACGGGCATTGTATACGTAGTAAAGTTTAATCAGAACATGTTAAAGATGATGGTAGGACAGAAGAGTGACCATATTGTTTGTATGCATATTGATGCACAATGTACAACAGATACGTATGGCAATAGTGGTTGAACATGCGTATTAGATTGTTGATAATACCCACATCTAAATTTTGCGTCATACTTTCACTGAATGATGAAAGCTGATCACTGACTTCAATACTGGTGTCATAAAGATATAATTGAGCAAATTTTGGTTTACCCATCGTCGGTAGAAGCGAGCCAATTCAGAGATGGTTCTGACCATTTAATTTGAAAACATATGGACCACGACCATTGTTTATGGAGTTATTAACATTCCCACCCACTAACGTAAAAGCAAAAATAGAATTATAAGCTCGTATATGTTGCTAAAATCCCTTTGAAACAGAACCTCCATTGTAGTCCAGAAGCTCCATCAAATAATTGAGGGCTATTCGATAGGATGGCAGTTGAACCATTCACTG
Source organism: Allium cepa (assembly GCA_030765085.1). Taxonomy (NCBI): domain Eukaryota; kingdom Viridiplantae; phylum Streptophyta; class Magnoliopsida; order Asparagales; family Amaryllidaceae; genus Allium; species Allium cepa. The sequence continues at coordinate 173,864,353 of CM060941.1, read as the reverse complement.
CCAACAACATATTGAAAATTTTGGATTTGCATTCGTACTCCCTTTTTTAACCCTTTCTTCAAACCAAAGCAATGCTCCACAGTTTGAACATGTACATGTAGGGGACCAAAACTGTGCACTGAAAACATTTTACCTATAGATTTAGCCAAAAAAATTAGAAAAGATTTGAATAGTCAATGCATTTTACAATAATCAAGTTAAAATGTGTTACATACACTGCCCGTAATTCCCAAGTGCAGAAAGATGGGTACATTGTGAAACGGCGGATGTTGGTATGTTGTTCCCTCATTGACCTGCATCATAAGATGTAGGAAATGAGCCAGTGGGACACCCCATCAGGTCGTGGTTTTCTGCAATAACAAACAACAGCAGTAAGAATGTTCAAGACTTGTAATTATCTGTAACACCTATAATGTACAACAGAAGGTAGTTAGATAGCATAAATAAGAAGATTATTAACCTATTGGTAGTTAGATAATTAGCAAACTGAATTCAGATGGCAGCAATAATTAAAACTAAGAATCCAAATATGTAGACGTTAAACAGTCTACATGTAAATGCATGCCCATGGGAAGATAGTAAAAAATGAGTAATAGTAATAAGACAGAATGGTAATAACAGTGCATATTTGTTAATAAGTGGGAAAACATATTATAAAGCAATAGATTTAAATACCACTAGAAGAAAATACAGGTAGTGGGTAGAGTTAAGAATGAAAAATGTACGAAATAACAACTGGACATAAAGTTTATATAGATGGTGACTTGAGCAGATCTTCAATCTTCCTTCTTCTGTCTTTTTGCTTGCATTGTACCATTGTATTCAACCTTTTCCACAGTCTCTTAATAACCCTAGAACGAATTTTAAAGACGGCGGTTTAAGTTAATTCTTATATACTATTACAGATGTATATGTACTTCAGTATCTATAGTTGTTTGTTTTATTCGGTGTATACATGTTGTTTAAACACGCAGTTTGTGCAACATTATGCAAGAACATAGTTGAAAAAAGATTAACTAAGAAGTGGTGATGTTAAAAAGAAGGGTTGGTTGATGTTGTACACATTTACAACTGAGAGGCAACGTTCACTGAGATTAAAATTGCCTTTGAAAATGTAAAGGTATACTTACTACAACTTAAGAATAGTTGACTAATCTGTTATAGGATAGAGAAATTTTATAGTGGTTGCACAGAACAGTACAGGGATTTTATTACTTACAGTGATAGTTACTCCATGTCATGATCTCTTCCTACCTACATTATATAGTTGCCTTGTTGTTGGTTGGTTTCCTTTTCCATACTTCTTATCTTCATCTTAAGTTTTCAGAAATGTTAATTAGAAAAAATAACCGTTGAACGTGTATGATATGTCATTGTACCGTGGTTTAGAATACATGATCGACGATTTTCCCCTTCTGTGCTGCATCGATGCCGATTGTTGGAGTTGTTACATCAGAAGCTTCGTCGACCAGTAATAGTTTCATCATTTTGTGTTGCGGACTATGACATTTTAATTGATTTGGAGGGAACGGGCATAGAAATTTTCAACATCTTTTTCAGCTGGAGTATGTATCAGCTAAAATAAAACCGTCGGAAGTTAGTTCTAAGTAATGAAAAACTCATTTTTAGATTTCTATATGGTGAAAAATTTATTGACCAAAATAATTTTCATCACCATTTTCATTGTGAAAATTGAAAAAAATTGTTGATTCATAAATCAATTTCAGTAGGAAAAAAAGGAAAACCAAGCAATCGGTAACAATATAATTCCAAATCCGTCTTATATCTCTTTAATATGAAAGTTTATTTCAACACAATAGTTTTTTAAAATATTTCCAAAATCATACCGTTCAATGCAAATTGACATAAATGCAAGCATTTCTTAACCACAGCAGAAAAAAAGGAATTGGGTTTTGTGTTGACTGTAAAACACATGCAAACCTTTAGTGAACTCAAATGGCCAAATTATATTTGCAGTAAGTGCTTTAATGGATGTACTAAGTTTTCGTTGGTATATTTTGGTAAAGATAACTTGTTTCAAGTAATGCAAACAAAACAACAGTTAACTATTTGGCAGAAATAAGTAAAGTATATACGCTGCTACAATAGACATGAAAGATTCCAGTACACATGATGTTTAAGTCAAGTTATCTGTGTCTTACTTTCCACTTAATGCCTAAATTGAGAAATATATACCAACTGAAACACCTAGAGGAATAACATACCAATTCTTCCTACAGTAACAAACGTGCCCAAATGTAATCAAACAATTATTAATTGTACCATGTTACTTACAAAAGCCAAATCACATGCAGCGATGTGTATTTAATAATACAAAGTATAGATAATGGTGAAGTCTGATTACAAAAGCTGAGTAATTCAGTTAGAGAAAGCGGTCGAATAGAAGAACAACAATTGGGGTACTAACACCATAAGTACCAATTAAAAAAATATGCAAACATGTGAGAAACATATGACTGAAATTAGTTAAAAACCAGTTGAATCAAGTGGGGAAAAAAGAAAAGAGGGGAGCACTGATTACCTACAATAAAAAATGGAGTCTTCAATCAACACTTTTGTAAATAACAGTCCTAGAATATCTGTCGACATACATCAAAAACTGAGAACGTTGCTGGTTTCTTTGTCAAACATCAGCGAAGAGTTAAAGCCACTGACTAAGTGATTTTCTAGCCGTTCTTTGGCAGCAGTTATCTACAAAGTAGATCGAAGGGGGTCAAGTTGAGGAACCTGCAGTGAGAATAAATTAATAATATGAGTTACCAAACATCAAAAGAAACCTGGCTGTATAATTTTTTCGATGGCCTCTTCATCTCTAGGGACTATATAATAGACTGGGCAAGGGAAACCATAGATTGAAATATTGATGCGTTAAATGAATACCCAAGCATTAACCATAACAGAGGTAAGAAGAAGCGGTGAAAACAATTACTGCAAATGAATAAACTGGAATGCTTAGTTCAAAGTACAAAGTAAGAGAAAAGGATATAAAAAAGAATCTTCAAAATTAACCATATCGGAAGAATACCTAATGTAATCTAATTGATTCAAATGAAGCAAATCAATGTTATCTCTACATATAGAATAGGAATTAAGTAGAAAATTGGCAGCGAATTGAGATGGAGATCCATCTGTACTGATGTAGTTAGAAATTACGCTGCTGGGTGCTGAGTAATGCTGAGCGAATGAAAATGATTTAGGTTGTTTTTTTTTTTGAAAACCCAGGAGAACCCGGCGGACCGGTAAACTCCTGAGGAGGGTATAGTAAAGCCGTCCGCTGATCCAAGCCCTCATACCTCCGGGTAAATTTATATAGGATAGGGAAGCGCATGGTAGGAATCGAACCTATGTCTTTTTACCAGAACCCAGACCTCCTTTCCACTACGCCGCACCCGCGGACAATGATGATTTAGATTGTTTGGTAAAGGGAAAGGGAAACCGAATTTTGGGAGGATAATGGGGATTTGGAAAGATAGTGGGGGAGATAACAGGAATCGGTCCGTTTTTGGTTTTTTGCTAAACAATAGCATAGGAAGGAAAGCAGTTTCTGGTAATGAGATAGTGGGAGTGCAGTTTTCAGGTATTTTCAAAAGAAACAAAGGTTAAACGAACAATGATTAGTCATTTGAAATAAAAGAAGAACACTGCTGCCACGACAGATTGAGGGAGTTCCTGCTTTAATATAAAGTAATTGATTTGGCGGTCCATTTTTACATTTCCCTTCTCCTTGTCTACGTGTCCCTAAACTTTCCATCTTTTTGCCTTTACTGCCAAATACAAAATTACAAGACCTTTTCACTCAATAATCTCATCCTTAATTACAAACCCCTTCTCACTTTGAAAGCTTCATTCCGCAACCCACTCATTCCTCAATGCTCGATTCAGCGTGATTCCTTAATGAAGATGATTCCTCAACGAAGTTAAAGCGCGATTCTTCAAGGCAGCTTAAGCATGATTCCGCAACGAAGCTCATTTTCTCAACCAAGTTTGGTTCCTAATGAAGCAGAAGCATGATTTCAACTTCGAGAACTTGACTTTAGGTATATTTTTCAATTTTCATTTTTAGTTGGCTATACACTGGCTTTACCCCTATGCATACATAGATTGATCGAACCTTATTAAAATCATAGAAATTTTATTTTATTGTTCTTCATTTTTGTTTGATTGATTGTTTGATGGTTGTTTTAATTTTTACCATTTTAAATTATGCAAGCAAAATTTTATCTTTGGTAAAAATGGTATGATGTTTGATTATGTTCTCAATGATCATGGACTCGAACACAAAGCACATCTGGTAGAAACACTTTATTTCAACTATGAAGTTGAGTAATTGGTTCATAGAAAAATCTTACGAAGTTACAATGTTCCGTATTTCATATTTTGATTTCTATGGCTCGTGGACACATGGAAATAAAATGAATCGGAGAATTGAAATAAAATGAATTGGCAACAGGAGATTTTGAGCTCCTATTCAAATATTTTGATCAGTACTACAATTTAAATGAAGCTTATTTTGTCTTATCTCAAGAATCAATTCAACGAGAATATACAAAGTGATGGGATTAATTAAGGCTCTTATTGCATAACTAATTATACCACAATATTCCAATATTTTAAATCTAATAAGATATCAGACTACTAGTAAGAAATATATTACTTTAAGGCATGATTCGATCGTTTTCTTTTGATGATGATTTTATAGGTTTTCTTTCATTTTATTTTTTGATGGAACTAGATATAATCTTGGTTTAGTGATTTTTCTTATTCTGCAGATTCTTAAAACTGCAAAAAGTAATTGTAGATCTGACCGCATTCATGTTTTGATAAAGTTGGCAATTATGTATATTTGTATGATTTTCAGTTAGCGCATGAATCATGATTTAGATGTTGTCTTTTTTGTTATAATTTGTTGTCATGCATAATGTATCTAATGCAATGGTAATTTATATATGATATTTTTTTGAATTTATTTATTAACACCACTATACCGTAACCTAATTTTTTGGATATGGATTAATATAATTCACAATAAGAGTCTGCTCCTAAATAAACTAAAGACATTGAGCTTTTTGGAAAAGTTAACATTAACCTGACATCCACAAGTTTTCCTTGTCATCAACCAATGAATCTGTAATAAAATATTTGATATTTGAGGGGAATGTTTTATAACAGAAAAGATCATTTTGTGTTTCACCAACACAAGGTTCATTCTTGCATATGAGTTCTACCCTTTTAAAACACTTAAGTTCGGGTAAACAGAAAAAAAAAATCATAATATAAATCCAGCAGTTCAAGCCAAAGTGTGAACCTTTTTCAACATACATTTACGTATCCTTTGATATACAACAATCACATTATACTTTAACATTTGCACTTGGCAATACATTTAGTCTCGCTATTTAGATAGAAAACACTTTGAATTTTTACGTACTTTAATCAATTATCAAGTAAATTGTATAGTGGTCAAGAAATTAGAGTCCATCGGCGGAAAACAAGGAGCAATGGGCTTGCGCTCAATTGGCTTTCTCTTCGAAACTTCGTATTGAGAACTCCTACCTCCGTCAAAAGGCGAGGATCAAGTGGGTGGTCGAAGGTGATATGAATTCCAAATTCTTCCATTCTTCTATTCGTAAGAAAGCTAATTTGCTTTCGATTCGCGAGATTGTGAGAACGGACCAATCTGTGGCTTCGACTCCGTCTGAAGTCATAGAGGTATTAGTTTCTCATTTTCAATCTTATCTGGGTTCTCCCTCTGTGTCCGATCCGGTTTCGGACATCCTGTCTTTCATACCTTGGATTGTTCCTGTAGAGGGAAGTGAAGGTTTAGCTTCCCCGCCTTCGACGGATGAGGTTCGTGCCTGTGTCTGTGCTCTTAGCAAGGATAGTGCCTGTAGGCCGGATGGTTTTAATGGGTCCTTCTTTCGGACTACATAGCATATCATCCAATCTGATTTATGCCTGGCAATTCAGCATTTCATTTCCGGGGCCGCTCTTCCCATTAGTTGGTCATCCACTAATTTGGTCCTTATTCCTAAGTGTGATAATCCTCGTGCGTGCACGGAGTTCCGCCCCATCAGCCTTTGTAATTTCGCTAACAAAGTGATTTCAAAGGTTCTGGCCAATCGGTTGGCTCCTTACCTTGATCGCATTATTTCACCCTCTCAGGCGGGTTTTGTAAAAGGTCGTTTGATCAATGATAACGTCCTTTTAGCCCAAGAACTTGTTTCTCAGATTGACCGTAAGGTCAAGGGTTCTAACATTATTTTCAAACTTGATATGGAAAAGGTCCACGATCGTATGTCCTGGTTTTTCATCATCAAGGTTCTTCGTGCTTTCGGTTTCCCTGAAACCCTAATCGATTTGGTTTGGAGACTCATTTCCAACTGTTGGTATTCTGTTCTCATTAACGGATCGGCCAATGGTTTTTTCAAAGCTGGTAGAGGTATCCGTCAAGGCGATTCTCTTTCTCCTTCTCTTTTCGTTATCGCGGCCGAGGCCTTCATTCGTGGCATCCACTCTTTAACGATTTTTGGACAAATTCAGCGTTTTGGTCTTCCGAGTGGGTGTCCGCTCATCTCTTCTCTGTCGTTCGCGGATGATATTGTCATTTTCTCCAACGGAAATCGGTCCTCTGTTCGCCGCCTCATTCGGTTCATTAAACTGTATGAGAGGTGTTCAGGCCAATTGGTCAACTCTGCGAAGAGTTGCTTCGTCCACGCGAAGGACATGGACCATGTGAGAGTTTCTTGGGTCGAATCTTTTATTAGGTTCAGGGCAGCTTCCCTTCCCCTTCCTTATTTGGGTATAGTTCTCTACAGAGGTAGGAAACTTAACGCCCTGTTCGATCCTCTTACGGACAAAGTAAGGGGAAAGATTATCCGTTGGAATGCGTCTCTTCTGTCTCAAGCTGGAAGATTAGTGCTCATCCAATCGGTTCTGAGCTCTATGGGTACTCATATTTTCGCCGCTATGACCCCTACTTCCTCTTTTTTTCGCTCATTCCAATCTTTGGCATCCTCTTTCTTCTGGTGTTCGAAAGGGGACAATCGCCGACACCACTGGGTGTCTTGGGATGTTATCTGCCGTCCTAAGAGTGAGGGTGGGTTAGGATTGCGTAATCCGAAGGACATCTGTTCGGCTTTCGCTTGTAAGTTGTGGTACAGGTTTGGTACTAACAACTCCTTATGGGCAAAGTTCCTTCATGCTAAGTACAGGAGACTGGCATCTTCTGGATATGCAGGCTCTCCATGTTACGCCAGTGAGACTTGGAAGCATATGCAATTGGTCAAATTGCTCGTTGATTCTCATAACGGCCACTCCGGATGGGATGGTGGTCCGTTCTCTATTCTTAAGGCCTGGAGCTCTTCTCGTACTCCCTCTCCAGTGATTCCTCTTTTTTCATTTATTTGGGACGCTCGAATCCCTCCAAAAGTCTCTCTCCTCATGTGGCGATCCTTCCATTGTGGGTTACCGGTTGATGAGAACCTCCAGCATATTGGCATTCCATTTGTTTCCCGGTGCAGGTGCTGCGGCTACGGGGAAACAGAAACGACGAATCATTTGCTTTTCGTTGGCTAGTGTGCCAGATCCTGTTGGAATTATTTCGGTAATTTATTGGGTGTCCGTGGCACCATCTCCTCGCCGTATGATTTGTTGTCTTCTTGGTGGTTAGATTGTTCTAGGAAATCTCTTCGCTCTATCATCTTTCGCTTGATTGTCTGATTTGCTGGCATGTCTGGAGTGCGCGGAATAAGGCCATTTTTGATGAAATTCCTATGGATCCCCTATCCGTTATTCGGCGGGTTAGAGATGATGTTTACTTAGCATTTCGGGGCCGACCTTTCAGAGGATCGGTCAATGCTCGTTCTGGTCGCTTAGTGAACCTTTTATCTATATCATGTTCTCAGTCTTCTTATAGAGCGGGAATTGGATGATTGCCGATCCGGAGACTGGTGGTTCTGGCTACCTAGTCTCCTCCCTGTCCGTCTTCCCCCCTTCCTCCCCCCTTGTTCTCTAACAGTGTGACTATTGCTTTCAGGCTATTGCTTTTCTGGGGTGGTTATTATCTTTATGTTACTCTTCTGTTTGGAGTTTGCTTCAAGGAATAACGTTATTCTCTTCCAACTGTCGGCCTTACAGTTGTTGGGGTGTTGGCCGTTTCTTCCTTCTATTTTGAAAGGTCGGCGGTTGGGCTTGCTTTTCTGTTCTTGGTGGTCCCTCAACATAGTCGTCGGGCGATGGCCTTGCCGGAGCTCGATTACGATGTTGGATGGGCGGTGGGTATTCAGGAGCTCATCGGGTGTGTTGTGTGGCTGTGCCAGAGATCCTATGCCTCTGCTTCTTGATAGTGTCTATTGGTTTCCCTTTTAGGTTGTTTCGTTTTTACCTCTGTTGTGGGTGCTCGTTGTTGTATTTCTTTTTTGGGATTGTTTTGCTTACCTGTCAGGCGTGTTGACAGCTTTTGGTTGAGATTATATATGAAAAGCTATCTTTCTGTTAAAAAAAAAAAGACCTAGTTGTTGACCGTATTGCATCATGTCTAACCAATATAAAGGGCCATACTATGCAGGTGGTGCAGATAAATCATTTGACATATCTGATGCTCATTACAAAGCGTATTTATATGTTGGAATCAACGTCAGTGGCACAATTGGTGAGGTTATGCCTGGTCGGGTAATTATGATTAAAATACACATGTTATTATTTCTTATGTATGTATTCGGTTTTACATATATGACATGGATTATGTCAAAAATAAATCTTGCTTGTTCTGCAGCAAGAGTAGCAGTGAAAAAAAAATCCTACACAAATAACGTCTATATCCATGTTTTTGTACATTAACTCTAGCTAACTGTTGCATGCTCATGGTAGTAATGAGAGTCAATAACATGTCTAGCTTCTTAATTTTTCTTCAAATTATTTGCTTAAGTAAACGTTAGTGTATTTCAATGCAGCTCCTTCAGTGAGTATAAAATTCAGATGCAATGTCCAAATCCATTGAAGAAGCTTGGAACATCGTACACGGGGTTGATACTCAAGTTAGAAAGGTTGAAAAGTTGTGGATCGTATTCCTCAGTACAAGTTTGGATTCACTGAAGGTAATGTGCTACCGTCTCGAGTAAAATAGAACCGTCAGTTAACTGGTACTTTATTATTTTCCCTTACAATGTTTTACATTTGCCGACTGCATCAATTAAGAGAAATCATAACCACAGCTGAATGTTTGACATGAATTGATGTAGGAGTTATACTCTGATACTTTCCTACACCTTTTCCTTATTGTTGTCACATCGACATTAGTGTCTATTTTTGGTAAGCAGCTGAGTAACCCGTTTCAAATTGCATAAATTAGAGCAAAATGTTTTGTACTACAAGTTCGTTAACTTATGACTCTACTATAGCAATAAGGTGTATTCAAATATCAAAATTTTAGTAATTGATGAATATTTTGAGTGGGAATTTTTTTCCATTTTAATATGAAATTTATACAACCTAGAAAAACTAGTTATGTGTTTTTACTCATTTTCTACTTTCAGATCTCAGTATATCAGTACCAAAAAATTAATTCCGCTCAGCAATAACGCATCTAGTCATATATCCACAAATGTTGAAACAATTCAGTCAAGCATCTCATAATTAGTGAAAGAGCTTAGAAATGCTAACTGTCGGGTGCACGTAATTTTTATTTCATAAGTACCATTTTATCTCATTTTATATTCTTTTAGCATCTATTACAATTCATATACAACATGTTTTAAGCCGCTTTTTTACAAGAAATACTGCCTATCAGTTTGTTGATTTTGACAACTACCCAATGTTAGCTGAATATTTGGTTCATTTTGTTCTTTTTCTCTTTAAAGAGCATCAATAAACTAAATTCAGCTTTATCCATAAAGAATAAAAAAATAAATAGTTAAGAAATTCGTATAAATTTTTTTATTGATATTTATTCTTGGTTCAATTTTGTGAAATTTCTTTACAGAAATTTGTTATGAACTGATTCATGCCATATGAGTTTTGCATATGTACAAGAAATTTGTTGTGATCTTTGCTGACTCCATAACAGAACATCTGAGCATTTGAAAATTCCATGGTTTTGATGCAATCTTTGATGACATATGAGATGAATAGTCTCGACCCCAATATCTATCAATATTTTCTGGTCATATCCAATAGATAAACGTATTTTTATTTATTTATGTTACACTACTTATTTGATTGCCTTTATTTTTGCAGATTGAATCCTTGGTAGCAGTCACGAAACCTGTTGTGATATTCCGGAATTTTTGGCAATATCAATTTAATAATCTTTATTTAAAATTAAATTGATTTGATAATATTGATTAATTAAATATGAATTGGTTTAATAATCTAATTAAATGAATATTTAATTGGTGTTTTTATCTTTTAAAAACTAAATAAAATGTTTCTATTTATAATGTATATATATATTTGTATATATTTTATAGATAATCTTTAGTTTGGAATTTAATAAATAAATAAAGTTTTGTTTTCAAATCCTAATAATATATTTAATAATTTGGAAATTTTGATTTAAATTAATATTGAGCTTTTCAAAGTTATTTAATTAATAACTATGTGGTTTGTAAGTACTTAAAATAAATATTAATTGCTTAAGATTATATCTTAGCTTAATTTTTAAATTTAAATAAAAGGTTTGTTTTATATCTTTTTAAATATTACTTGATATAAATATGATTTGAAAATTTTATATATAAGTTTAAATTACAATATGGCATATGGTCTTAATTCATTTAATAATAGAAGTGATTTATAATTTCTTTTATAAATCATTTAAAATTGTTAAATTTGTTATTTTCAAGCCATATTAGAAATGTATTATTTTTCCATATAAATATGAAAAGAATTAAAATAAGAAAATGGAATTATCATTTTTAAATTGAATAAGTTGACATTAATTTGGATTTCAAAAGTTTAATTTGAATTTGGAATTTTTTTTGAAATTCAAAATAATAGATTTTTAAAAATATTTGGATAAGTTTTATTTATAATTTGTTTTTATTACATTTTCTTTGCATAATAAATTCACATGTATATTTACATAAGTATAAATAAATTAAGTACAACTTTTATTAACATTTAAAATAAAAAGAAAATTTAAACAAGACATGTGTTAACATATTAACTAATCATATAACATGTGCTAGCTAATAAATTAAAGTATTTGACAAGTGTCATTTTATTTTGATCTTTTCCTTCTATTTTGTAAAATTTATTTCAGCTTTTATAAACCATGTTTTCTTCCCCTTCACTCTTTTTTTCCTATCTTTTGTTCTAAGCTAAGAAAGCAAATCTGAAAATCATCTCCTCAAAACAAAAATAATAAATCACAAAAACCTGAAAACATCACTCTTCAAATCTGAAATCATATTCAAAACAGTAAGTACCACCCCTCAAACCTAAATTTCAAACTAAATCAAAAGCCTGTATCTTCTCAAAATTTGCAAAACATCTCACTCAAAACTGAGATCAATTTCCTTAAATCAAACTCTGCATTTCTTTAATTCTGCTTGGCAAAGCAAGAAAAGTTGTATTTTGCACAAACTGCAGATCAATGCCTGTGTTTCTTTTCAACCTGGAATCAATTCTTGCAAGATCAAAAGTCTACATTTTTCAAAAATTAAAGGACTCAAGCCTGCATGCATGAAGTTTTAACAGGGAGCAAAAGCTTTTTCATTTTCAATGCGGCGCTGTTCTTCTGTAGACAAGTGAGTAACTTTTAAAAAATTTAAAATATAATTTGGTTGCATGTTAATATGTTTGAAATGAATAGGTATTGCATGAATATACAAGTGAAAATTTGATATGATTATTTACAGAATGCATGTTGTGTATATATGTGTGCTTTGTTCTGTATTGTTCCTAGGCTCTGAATATGATTTAAATCCCTTATTACTTAATCTTGTTTTTGATAAGATTTGATTATCAAACAAAAGTGGTGATTCAACATGGATTAATGTTTAAAATTTTAAGTAGGTCAAAAATGAAGCCTGTTTGTATTTTAAATAATAAAGCATCAGTGCATATTAAAATAAAGTAAAAACCCAAACTGTTAAAATTATAAATTCAGTATTGTAAACTGAATACATAAGCAAAAACATGATTTTGAAACAAGTATGTATAATAATTTTTAGTTTGGGATTTGGGGAGTAGTTCTGGGATGAACTAAAAGAGAAATTTGGGAAATTCTTGTGATCTTGTTGATAGTGAAGGTTAGGGTCTTCTATGGTGGTAGAGGAGTGATCGGATGGTGAGGGAAAAATGGTCGATGGGTGTGCAAGTTACAGTGGAGGTGGCGGTGAGCAGGAATTGATTTGAACCCTAGTTTTGGTTTGCTCGGCTAAATTGATCATCTCGGTCACTAGGATTGATCGAGTGAGATGGGGCTTTGAGAGATGGTAGCTGGGTCGATGACGAGGGCATAGTCGAAGCTGCAGCATTTACGGTGGTCGGAAATTAGAGATTGTGGCGTTGACAAGTAGGCGGCACCGTGCATGTGCATGGTGCACTTATTTCAGGTGATCTAGTGTTTTGTTAGTTTTGGGAGGATGCAGATTGTTCAGGCGTTTGCCTCGGGTAGTTCGAGTATTTACCCGAAGTCAAGTGAGAGATGACTCGAAGGAAATCAGAGTGGGCTCGAGATTTTTTTTTAGTTTCAGGTTTTAGAAAACCTGACAGTGTTCTGTTTTAAAATTTTAACTAAATTTAAATAAAAAGCAAAGCGAGTTTTAAACAAAAGTTTGAAACAAGTTTAAATCTGAATTCAAATAAGTTTAAATTCTAGTTTTTTTAAAAATAAATAAGTTTTTATAATAATGAAATGTTTTAACCACATAAAATTGTTAAAGTATTTTATAAAGTGTTTTAAAAATCTGAAAATGAGATTTAATTAGGATTTAAATTTAAGTTTAAATCTGAATTTAAATTGAATTTGAATCTTGGGTTTGGAAAAGAAAATAAAGTTTATAAACTCAAATGTTGTAATTAAGTTTGAATGTTAAAGTATTTTATAACATGTTTTTTTTAAATCTAAAATATAAGATTTAAACAGGATTTTAAATTTAAGTTTGAATCTGAATTCAAAGCTTGATTTGAATTCTAGTAAAAATAAATAAAGTTTTTGAATTTAAATTGTTTAAGACAACTTTTAAGGTTTTAAAATATGGTTTAAGTATAAAAATGAATTTGGTTATAAAATTCTTTTAAATTTCTTTTATAAGACAAATAGATTCTTTAACATGTAATACAAAGGGTTTTGAATTGTTTTAAAAAGCTTTATTAAAGTTAAAATTGTTCTCACTTTAAATTTTAAATGGAATTTAAAGGTAAATTTAAAGCAAATTGTTTTTCAAATACTTTGATAATGATAATTAAATCATAAAGAAGATTAAGGTTTATCATATAGTTAATTAGGACTTAATGATTTATAATTCATTAAATTATTAAGTTATTTAAGATGAATAATTAATTAATTAAATTAATTAATGATTTGAGTTAATTAATTAAGTAACCAAGCGTTTTATTTAATTAATTAAGGGATTAAATAAGTTAATTAAAATTTATTAATTTGTAATTAAGAAATCATTAATTAGATAAGATATGATTTGAAATTAATGATTTGAAATTTATTAATCAAGTAATTAACAATTAATTAAGTTATAGATTAACATTTGATTAATTAAATAATTTGAGATTAACTAACGGGTCTTTTTGATAATTTAATTTGTAATTAATAATGATTAATCTCAATTAATTACTTTGGAGAAGTAATTAAAGATTTGTAAATGGTTAATGAAGGTCATTAACTTAGGATTATTTAATAATTAATTAATGTGATTAATTTTAATGATTAATTAGATTAATTAATTTAAAGGATAAGTGAATTGTTTAAATGTAATTACTTAATAGAAGTAATTTAGAAATTAATTACTAATTGTAATTAATTAAGTTTATTCTGATTTGCTTAAGTTAATTAATTAAGTTTAATTAATTTAAAATAATCACTGGTTAATTTAAGAAGTAATTACTCAATGTAATGAATGAAGGATAATTACTTAGTAAAGTAATTAAGAAGATAAATTACTGGATTTAATTAAATTTAAGGATAATATGGAAATGGAAGAGTTTTGAAGATTAACTACTTTGCGTAATTCATATGAAGAGCAATTACTTAGTGGAAGTAATTAATAATTAATTACTTAGTGTAATTAATTATGAATTGTTAATATAGTTATTTGAAGAAAATTAAGAGATGTAATTAATTAAGTGAAATTAATTACTTAAAGAGATTAATCTAAGGTGATTATTAAGTATAATTAATTAAAGATTAATTATTAGAGATGATTAATTAGGGGGAAATTAATTTATCTAATGAAGTAATTAAATAACTTTAATTACTGAATGTGATTAATCAAGAGTGGTTAATCAATATGGTTTAATTGATGATTAATTACTTAATTGAATTAATTTAAATTAGGTAATTATAAATAAAAATAATTAGGGGTCATTAATTTATATAACATATGATGTAATTAAGGATTGATTAATTAAGAATGATTAATCAATGAATGAATTAATTAATGTAATTAATTAAGGATAAATGTATTTAATTATAGTTAATTAATTAATGAAGTAATTAAAGGTTAATTACTGAATTTGGTTTAGAATAATTAATTTGTGAAATTAATTAGAGGATAATTTCTTGAATGTAATTAAAGGATAATTAATCAAGGGTGATTGATTAAGGTGACTTATTTGAGGGTAAGTAATTTATTGATATATAATTAATTAATGGATATGTAAGCATGATTTATATGGATAAGTAATTAATTTAATTTACTTTAAATTAATTAGAAAAGAAGTAATTAATTTAATTCATTTTAAGTTAATTATGGAATGATGATTAATAAGTCATTGCTTATGAATGTTGATTGATATTGATTGCCCTAATAGCTGAGATCTCAGATATGAGATAAGAGATGATGTGTGATATGGATGCTTTGGTTGCATTGTGATGATAATATGAATTATCTGTTGTGATGATAATATGGATTATATGTTTATGATGATAATGTTGATTATCTATTATGATATTGTGAATTATCTATCTGTGTGTATATAGACAATATTGAATTGATATTGTTTTAAAATTTAAAACAACTTGGACCTAAAAGACACGTTTTTGATTTCGATGAGACCGGGATCGGGTTTCCATATTTGGATATCCGAAAACCACATCGATCCAAATTAACGATAGGTCGTGAATCTAAAGTGAAGATGAAGATTCAGAGTGCAAGGGTTATCGTCGTTAACTCTGAGGGTGATTCCAAAATGAGTGTAACGAGATAATGCCTTCGGTTTCGTTCGAACCCGGAACGAACTTGTATGGATTGAATGCTTTCAGAACATCGTCAGGTGGATGATGAGCATTCTAAGAGAAGTGTTCTCTAAAGGTAATTGTAGCCTCAATCCTCATCAACCGGGAATGGCTAAAACAGGGGAGGTGCAGCAAGGTTAAGTGGGTCATGCCAAAGTAGGACGAGATTTACCCCTGTCTAGAAGTCCCTTTATATTCGGCTGTGTGGGGCAGTTGATTGCAACAACTGCTGGGGTTGTCTTGTTCGGGACTGTTCAGTAAGGAATGGTTCCGGCCTTGTGTTGCAGGAGAGTTAGGGTGGCTCCTCGGTACGGTGATCTACGCCACGTACTGTGACGGGAGGTACCCCAGTAGCCCTGCCATTATATGGAATCCAAAATCCAATAAGTGCTAGTGTTTTTTATTGTATTACCCACTTTTGTGGCTAGTAGCTGAAATTTAACGAATGTAACAATTTCAGCTATTTCTTATTTACTTGAAAACCCTAGACACTATTATAATATCATCGGATTTCCTATCAAATTTTTTGGTTAGCGTAAGGTAAAAACTTTTTCATGTTTATGTGTGGGAAGTCTTACGTGATACCTTTTGTTTCAAAGGATTTTTAAAGTTAAGCAACCTTAACCTGCTACTCACACCAAAACCATGTCTGACCCGGAGTTTATCTTCTGCTTTCTTAAACTCTTAGATACTCAAATTTTTATGAGTAGCCAAGGGATTCAGGTTAGCTTTGACGAATTATGGAGGAACAATGGAGCAGGAGGCTTCAGCGTTAGATATATAGTTTCTGCTGTGTGTCCTCTGTGTTGGTATCTCGTTGTTGAGTTGTATTGAGTTGTAACAACTAGACAGGTGTTTATAACTGTCTAGTATATGTTGTATATGCTGTGTAACTCTGATAGATATTGTATATTATGTAATACTTATGTTATTAATATAATTTATTCGTTCCGCTGTTGAGATTCTAGTATTGTTTCTTCTTCCTCTTCTTTCTTTTCTCTTTTCTATCCCTTTCTTTCTTAAAGATGATACGACTTTCCGTGGAGTAAAAAAGTCGGGTCATCACAGTTGGTATCAGAGCAATAGGTTGAGTAAATACCTAGGCTTTGGGATTTCTTTCTTGAGAAAGCGTATTTGTAATTTTGATATATATATATATATGTATGTATGTATGTATATGTATATAAATATATTTATATTTATCTCTACCTATTTGTTGGGTTACCTGTTCAGGTTTTTCCAATATAAGTTATGAAGGTAGTTGAGGTAGTGGTGTGTGTAACACGACTACCAATTGGTTGGAGTTTGAATGTTTGAGGTGGAAGTGTATCTGTCGAGACTGTAGACCTAATATCGTCTCGAGTATGCTTTGCAGTGGTGTATGGATTTTATCGATCTTTGAAGGTACCTGTTAAGGTTCGAAGTCCATCTTTGACGTTGGATGAGTAGAGTTGGGTCTGTCGTTGGGCAGAAGCGAGTGATGGTATCTTGACACTTCAGGAAGTAGTAGCTGCATGATGAGATGCGATGACTATGGATTGCCTTTGAAGATGTTTTCTTTGGAACAAGTTTAAGGAAGTAGGTCTGCTTCAGTGTTGTGGCTGAGTTCAGCAGGGTGTTTCTGTTTCGTTTGAAGTCCGAGTTTCTCTAAGAGTTTTGAATTAGGAATTCTTTGGCATCTGAGTCAGCAGTGCAGCTAGGAGTTTTCTGTGTGCTATCAAGGAGATCTTCTAGTTTAGTAGTTTTTCTGAGATGGAGTTCAGAAGGGGCAGAGTAGAATCCATTTCTTCGATGGACTGGCCAGATCAGCGTAAGCTTTTCTGATTGGTAAAGAGGGAACAGTTTTCTTTGGATGTTAGGCTGGATTGATCGCAAAAGTGACTTGCGATAATTGAGTATTCTCTGGGATTGTTGGAGATTTTTTTTCTGGATGTCTTCAGGGAAGTCAGAGGTTGTCCGCATCTAGAGATTCAGTTTTCTTATCGACCAGGATTCCAAGAGTGGTGTCGGTGGTTCAACTCATTGAAGGTTGGTTCCTTGAGATGGAGTTTAGTAAAGGAGCTCAGGATTGGGTGAACTTCTGAATTTTCTCTTGGTTATCAGAGATCTTCTGGGTTATGTTGTCAAGTTTGTGTTTGTGTTCTTCATCAGCATTCTTTTCTACTCCAGATCAGAGTTGTGCAGCGGAAGCAGTTTGGGAGTGCATCTTCTTTTCTTATCCGGATAGGAGAAGTTTGTTTTCTTCTGATAGTTGTGAGTGGAGGTTGTTCTTGATCTTGGAGGATCATTCTGGTGGATTGGGTTTGGTCCATTTTTCCTTGAGACATCGGTGAAGTTTGAGTTGATCAGAAAGTTGTAGGCAGCCCGGGATCGTCCGAAGAGTTTTGTGGATCTGAATCGGAGATTTGATTTTGGATAAGGTTGGGAAGCTAGTTCCGAGGAGTTTTGGATCTCTTCTGTGTTCTGTTATGGATAAATGTTTGGTCTTCTGGATTGAATTGCCAGTTTGGACAACTGGAATTCGATGTGTTTCACGTATCTCTGAGAGAGCACGAGTATGATCTATCTTTGGTTGTGGAATCAGTTGTTCTGAGAGATTTGGTTGTTGAGTCAGACTTGTCTGTAGTCTAATATTCTGTTTAGTTTGGTAGATCTAGATGAGTAGGAGCTGGGTAGCTTAGTAGTGTTGAGCTGTGTTTACACTTGGGAAACTCGAGAAAATTCTATTCAGAATTTTTGATTGGATAGTTGGATTTGTTTGTTTGGGTAAATTGGTTGCTATGGTTGTTAGCATATGGTTGTTAATATATGCTTGTGTTTTAATATTTAAAATCTTTTAAATAGATTATTAAATTACCTTTGTTTTAAATTGCGGGGACGAAATTCTTTCAAAGGGGAAGGAATGTGATATCCCGGAATTTTTGGCAATATCAATTTAATAATCTTTATTTAAAATTAAATTGATTTGATAATATTGATTAATAAAATATGAATCGGTTTAATAATCTTATATAAATATTTAATTGGTGATTTTATCTTTTAAAAACTAAATAAAATGTTTCTATTTATAATGTATATATATTTGTATATAAATATTATAGATAATGTGACGCCCCACCTCTATGCTCACAATAACAAAGAGTATTAAAAGAAATATTGTTTGTTATTACGAAGAATAAAGCTGGATAGGAGCGGCCGTCCGTAGTTAGGCCTTACACTAGTATTGGTTACTTTGATAGGAGTAGTATATATTTTTAGTTTTTTTTTCATCTCATATTTATTTACTCCCATCGACATACCCAATTCCAGTATAAAACGAACTACGATGGTTCATAATAGTTTAGGACAATATATATAATAATAACACAGACCAGCTAAGTGCGGAACACAGATAATCAAAAATCTCATATATATATATATATATATAACTGAAGTCAGTTGATATACATGTGATACAATACATGTAATACAACTACATCTGTCGACTCTGGAAGTTACATATACAAGTACATTATCGTGAATAATGTACATGAATATACAACATCCTATATTAAGACAACGACTACTCCAAAAAGTATGAAAAGACTTCATAGCTCTAGCAGCAACCCAAAGTAAGATATCAACAACCTGTAAATACTTGGTCTGACCCGAGTATTACATTCAAAAGAAAATAATACATGGGTCAGTCTAATTCAAACTTGGTTATTAGTGCATAGAAGCAATAATAATCAAATAATCAAATAGACGACAGTCAAAATAAATTCTCCTATCCGATCCTTTAACATGGAAATCGGACAACGGTGAATATAACACATAATAGTGTTAAGCAACAAATCAGTAAATTCAAATTATCAACGAAGATAAATAAAAAGATTATCAATGAAGATAATTTAGAAAACAACAGAATTGACTAAACGGCAATTAACAACAAAATCATCAAATTAAACCAAATCAAAATACGATTCAAAATATTGAATTGGCAACACGAAACAATTACAGCAATTGAAACATCCATTAAAACACCAATTCTGTTTTGGCCGCAGTACACGCTCGCGTGCACTGCCTCGCAAATACAGCATATGAAATATGCAAAAGATCAGGAAATGCACAATGAAAGTCCACAAACGAACACAAGGTCAAACCCGAGCTATTAGCTGGGTTCAACACAAATGCAGATCAAAAAGAACCAGTACAAAAGGTAGCACAAAACTGAGCCGTCGAGCATAAGAATTCAAATACAACCAACAAGAACACAGCCTCGACGAAAACAGTACCAGACTCGACCAAGACCATTTCTGGTAACAGCAAACAAGATGGCGCAGTAGCAGTTATCCAATGGGGACATAAAGTCAACAAAACATGCATCATATACATGGCAACCAAACTGAAGTATAGGGCATAGCAAGTCTCAATGAACTGGTCAGAACAAAGGCAGGACTGGTTCAAATGGCCAATCATTCAAATATAGTTATGAATAAGACCAAGTCAAAATATGCAGTGTACACTCGACTTACAGGATCAGATAGTTCGGTGAAGTGAACTACAATGGACCAGACGATCCCGCATAATAAAATAAATGAAGTAATGTCAGTGACAGTACCAAAGTCATCATAGTCAAAGGCACAGCGGCCGAAGCCAGTATATAAAGTGTATGCACTGCTCAATTACAGACTGATAACAACTGAGTTTCAATTTTTACAGACTGCTAAGTGAAGGCATGCACCCGTATCTAGACAGTGTTCATGCTGCAATGTACACAAAGAAAATATCAAGCAGATCGAGTGAGGAAAGACTCAATAATCAAGTGCAGTTCAAATGGGCATTCGAGACAAGCAATTGCTAACCTGAAGAACAACAACACAAGTCTGCAACATAAACTACCTATATACATGTGTGATTACACATGTGTATACGCAGAACCTATGTACAACCAACATGTATGTACAACAGCACGAACACATGTCAGTGAATGGCGACAGGTAACAATAATCAAATCAGAGATGAGCAGTGTCGATAGTCAACATCAAACACTATCACATAAACAAAGGCATGGCTGAATTCACCAGCAACAGTCACAATAAATTCTTATCCAAAATGTTTTCACAAAATCATGCCTACAAACTTCTAACCAAACCCAAGACCATAGTCATGCCGAAGACAACAGAAAAATGACGAGGTCAAGCCACGGTTCAACACATAGCTATGGCAACCAAAGTCAACGCAAAGCCAAGAAATATCAAAATTCGATCCAGAGCCGTGAACAACTGACTGGAATCAAGGGAACAAAAATAAAATCAACATCAGTAAAAGCAAAACAATCCAGGGCGGTCACGAAAACAATTCAAAACCATAATGAACAAACTATCATCCAATCATATGAAATTGACAAAGCCAGAGAAATCATCAACATTTCAAACGAAATTAGGAAACACGAAATCAACTGCAAATCAAGCCGTGACAAGCAACAAATTATGCAAATCGAAGAAATCGGAAATCATTAAAATTGAACTAGATGTGAGTGATAAGAAATCACTCACCTTCTCCCTTGACGAGTGCAGACTCCAGACAAAACCGAAGTCGAACTTTAACGAATTGAAGCGGCCGTGGGTGCAACTCGAAGAGACGAACGATCGACGGAGCAGCAATATCATTCGATCGATCTAATTGCGGTCGGCGCCTTCGATTTTGAAAAGCCCTAAGCTTTAGAGGGGAACGAACGAAAGAACGAGATAAAGCCGCCATTTTTCTTCTTCTTTTCGTTTATGTCTAAGGTTTTTCGAATGAGAAAGGTAAAGGGGGACGGGTCTTGATTTTTATCACGGCATGAAACAAAATACGTGCCAAGCAAATTTTAAAGCCCACAACCCTTTATCAAAATATTAAAAGAATTTTAACCCAATTAAAAACTCCAACTAGTCATTAGCTATCAACATTAATCGTTTAACAACGATAATTAATTGTTATAAAACCCCGGGTTGTTACAGGCTCCCCTCCTTATAAAAATTGCGTCCCCGCAATTTTCATAATTAAAGACGTCAGTAACAATTATTTTTTTAACATAAACTGGTTAAGCTAGAAAAATAAAAGTCAGGAATACAAATGCCAAAGAAATCTTTTAATTTCATAAAAGAAATTTCACAAATTTTCAACAAAATCTAACTATCAAATAGATAATCAGAAAACCCAAAACTGAATAAATGCAATTATCAGCAATATTCAATTATCAATTAGATAATTAGAATATAGAAATCACAAAATAGCCCTATCTAATTGTCGATACGATAACTAGAAGACAGTAAAATCTAATTATCAACAAAGTTAATTATAAAACCCAAATCGTAAATCGCAAAACGCAATATCTAGTTACCAAAACGGTAATCAGAAAACAACAAAGGTCTAATTATCAAAAACGATAATCAGAATTTCAAATCAACAAATATTTAATTATCGAAAACGATAATCAAATATCAAATATCTAACTATCACAAGCGATAATCGGAAACAACGAATATCCGATTATCAAAAACGATAATCGGAAACAACAAATATTCGATTATCAAAAACGATAATAAAAATCAACAAATATCCGATTATCAAAAACGAAAATCAGAAACAACAAATATCCGCTATCAAAAACGATAATTAAAATCAACAAATATCCGATTATCAAAAACGATAATCAGAAACAACAAATATTCGATTATCAAAAATGATAATCAAAATCAACAAATATCCGATTATCAAAAACGATAATCAGAAACAACAAATATTTGATTATGAAAAACGATAATCAAAATCAACAAATATCCAATTATCAAAAACGATAATCAGAAACAACAAATATTCGATTATCAAAACGATAATTAAAATCAACAAATATCCAAATATCAAAAACGATAATCAAAATCAACAAATATCCGATTATCAAAAATGATAATAAAAAACAACAAATATTCGATTATCAAAACGATAATTAAAATCAACAAATATCCGATTATCAAAAACGATAATCAAAATCAACAAATATCCGATTATCAAAAATGATAATCAGAAACAACAAATATTCGATTATCAAAAACGATAATCAAAATCAACAAATATTCGATTATCAAAAATGATAATCAGAAACAACAAATATTCGATTATCAAAAACGATAATCAAAATCAACAAATATCCGATTATCAAAAACGATAATCAGAAACAACAAATATTCGATTATCAAAAACGTTAATTAAAATCAACAAATATCCGATTATCAAAAACGATAATCACAATCAACAAATATCCGATTATCAAAAACGATAATCAGAAACATCAAATATTCGATTATCAAAAACGATAATCAAAATCAACAAATATCCGATTATCAAAAACGATAATCGGAAACAACAAATATTCGATTATCAAAAACGATAATCAAAATCAACAAATTTCCGATTATCAAAAACGATAATCGGAAACAACAAATATTCGATTATCAAAAACGATAATCAAAATTAACAAATATCCAATTATCAAAAACGATAATCAGAAACAACAAATATTCGATTATCAAAAACGATAATTAAAATCAACAAATATCCGATTATCAAAAACGATAATCAGAAACAACAAATATTCGATTATCAAAAACGATAATTAAAATCAACAAATATCCGATTGTCAAAAACGATAATCAGAAACAACAAATATTCGATTATCAAAAACGATAATCAAAATCAATAAATATCCGATTATCAAAAACGATAATCAGAACTCATATCAACAAATATCCAATTACCTGTAGATAATTGAAAACAACAAATATCTAGAAATCAATTAAGATGACTAGAAAATCAACATAAAAGGTGGATCGATCCCAACAAATGGCGAGTTTTAGCTATGCCGCACGTGCATCAACAAATGGCCGAAGCCAACCAAGTACTATATTTTTGGCGTCCAACAAATGACACGGAGGTCCAACAAGTGACCCGAAGGTATAGTACTGGTATTGACCCGAAGGTCCAACAAATGACCCGGAGGTCCAACAAAGTGGCTCGAAAGCACACGAAAATCATCAAAACAGCAAATATTTCAATTAATGAGTCCGGAATTAACCAAAATAGCAAACGCACATGTCCCATAACCACGAGTTTTACTAAATCGTTTAATTCCCTTCATCGTTTCC
Organism: Allium cepa; assembly: GCA_030765085.1. Taxonomy (NCBI): domain Eukaryota; kingdom Viridiplantae; phylum Streptophyta; class Magnoliopsida; order Asparagales; family Amaryllidaceae; genus Allium; species Allium cepa. Next base: position 173,840,749 of record CM060941.1, on the reverse strand, counting down.
TTGAAAGTGCAAAATTGTGTATTTCAAAAATAACGTTTCACATTCTCAAACGGACAAGTCCGGAATTAAGCGAATCAATAAAAGAAATGGGTCATAGTCCTCGATTTTACTGAAACGTTTAAATCGCTTTCTCATTCTTTTGAAAACGCAAACTGCAAAACTTCTGAAAACAATTTCATTTATTTTATAAAAGTAATAATTTACATTCTCAAACGGATAAGTCCGGAATTAAGCGAATCAGTAAAAGAAAGGGGTCATAGTCCTTGATTTTGCTGAATCGTTTAAATCGCTTCCTCATTCCTTTGAAAGCGCAAACTATAAAAAATTTGGAAAACAATTTTATTTTTAAAATGATTTGTAAATCCGTGATTAAAACAGCAGCATTAATGACAATTTCAATAAGAAAATTGTACTTCTCAAAACACCGTAGAAACAAATCTCAAAATCAGCATTGCGGGATAACCGCTTGAAAATTCACATTAAAATTTGCTGAAGTCAAAGCGACAATAATTTTTAAATGTCAAAATCTCATCAAAATAATTCGCATCAAAATATAGTATCAGTGAATTTTCATTCATCAAAAATGTCAACAAAACACCATGTTTCAAGATTTAGCATAGGTGTAAAAATCCCGTTATAAAAATAACGGTAACAAAATACGTTAAAACCAAACATCGGTTCAACGTAAAATTAATGCAGTAACGTGCAACTCAAATTTGCACGTATACTACGAAATGAACAAAGAAATCACTTGAATATATCTTCAATGAAGATAATTCTAAAACAGCAAAAATCTCAACAAATTCACATAACTGCAATCGCTTCGAATCCTCAAATCGGATTCGAAATTTTCAAAGAAAACAAAATAAAAACAGTTATGTAAACAACAAATGAAATTTATTTAAATTTCATATTTTGATTTTTAAATCAAAAAGAATATCAGCTGTACTCAGCGAAGACAGTCTCACTGTTTCCGCTGCGCACTCTGATAAACAGCACACAAACCAATCAATCATCAAAACACAAATTCACTTTTATTTTTAAATAAGGAAATTTAAAAATTTCAACATTTTTTCAAAACTTTAGTTTTCACTCAAAGCACAATAAAACAACGACTAATAGTTGTAACACATGTTCCATCTAAGTTATGTTTTATATTATGTCCATAAACCCCAAGTTTTGATACCAACTGTGACGCCCCACCTCTATGCTCACAATAACAAAGAGTATTAAAGGAAATACTATCTGTTATTACAAAGAATAAGGATGGATAGGAGCGGTCATCCGTAGTTAGGCCTTACACTAGTATTGGTTACCTCGATAAGAGTAGTATATATTTTTAGTTATTTTTCATCTCTTATTTACTTACTCCCATCGACATACCCAATTCCAGTATAAAACGAACTAAGATGGTTCATAATAGTTTAGGATAATATATATAATAATAACACATACCAGCTAAGTGCAAAACACAGATAATCAAAAGTCTAATATATATATATATATATATATATATATATATATATATAACTGAAGTCAGTTGATATACATGTGATACAATACATATGATACAACTACATCTGTCGACTCTGGAAGTTACATATACAAGTACATTATCGTGAATAATATACATGAATATACAACATCCTATACTAAGACAACGACTACTCCAAAAAGTATGAAAAGACTTCATAGCTCTAGCAGCAACCCAAAGTAAGATATCAACAACCTGTAAATACTCGGTCTGACCCGAGTATTACATTCAAAAGAAAATAATACACGGGTCAGTCTAATTCAAACTCGATTATTAGTGCATAGAAGCAATAATAATCAAATAATCAAATAGATGATAGTCAAAATAAATTCTCCTATCCGATCCTTTAACAAGGAAATTAGATAATGGTGAATATAACACATAATAGTGTTAAGCAACAAATCAGCAAATTCAAATTATCAACGAAGATAAATAAAAAGATTATCAATGAAGATAATTTAGAAAACAACAGAATTGACTAAACGGCAATTAACAACAATATCATCAAATTAAAACAAATCAAAATACGATTCAAAATATTGAATTGGCAACACGAAACAATTTCAGCAATTGAAACATCCATTAAAATACCAATGCTGTTTTGGCTGCAGTACACGCTCGCGTACACTGCCTCGCCAATACAGCATATGAAATATGCAAAAGATCAGGAAATGCACAATGAAAGTCCACAAATGAACACAAGGTCAAACCCAAGCTATTAGCTGGGTTCAACACAAATGCAGATCAAAATGAACCAGCACAAAAGGTAGCACAAAACTGAGCTGCCGAGCATAAGAATTCGAATGCAACCAATAAGAACACAGCCTCGACCAAAACAGTACCAGACTCGACCAAGACCATTTCTGGTAACAGCAAACAAGATGGCGTAGTAGCAGTTATCCAATGGGGACATAAAGTCAACAAAACATGCATCATATACATGGCAACCAAACTGAAGTATAGGGCATAGCAAGTCTCAATGAACTGGTCAGAACAAAGGCAAGACTGGTTCAAATGGCCAATCATTCAAATATAGTTATGAACAAGACCAAGTCAAAATATGCAGTGTACACTCGACTTACAAGATCAGATAGTTTGGTGAAGTGAACTACAATGGACCAGACAATCCCGCATAATCAAATAAATGAAGTAATGTCAGTGACAGTACCAAAGTCATCATAGTCAAAGGCATAGTGGCCGAAGCCAGTATATAAAGTGTACGCACTGCTCAGGTACAGACCAATAACAACCGAGTTTCAATTTTTACAGACTGCCAAGTGAAGGCATGCACCCGTATCTAGACAATGTTCATGCTGCAATGTACACAAAGAAAATATCAAGTAGATCAAGTGAGGAAAGAAGCTCAATAATCAAGTGCAGTTCAAATGGGCATTCGAGATAAGAAATTGCTAACCTGAAGAACAACAACACAAGTCTGCAACATAAACTACCTATATACATGTATGATTACACATGTGTATACGCAGAACCTATGTACAACTAGCACGTATGTACAGCAACACGAACACATGTCAGTGAATGACGACAGGTAACAATAATCAAATCAGAGATGAGCAGTGTCGATAGTCAACATCAAACACTATCACATAAACAAAGGCATGGCTGAATTCACCAGCAACAGTCACAATAAATTATTATCCAAAATGTTTTTACAAAATCATGCCTACAAACTTCTAACCAAGCACAGGACCATAGTCATGCCGAAGACAACAGAAAAATGACAAGGTCAAGCTACGGTTCAACACGTAGCTATGGCAACCAAAGTCAACGCAAAGCCAAGAAATATCAAAATTCGATCCAGAGCCCTTGAACAACTGACTGGAATCAAGGGAACAAAAATAAAATCAACATCAGTAAAATCAAAACAATCCAGGGCGGTCACGAAAACAATTAGAAACCTAATGAACAAACTATCATCCAATCATATGAAATTGACAAAGCCATAGAAATCATCAACATTTCAAACGAAATTAGGAAACATGAAATCAACTGCAAATCAAGCCATGACAAGCAACAAATTATACAAATCGAAGAAATCAAAAATCATTAAAATTGAACTAGATGTGAGTGATAAATCACTCACCTTCTCTCTTGACGAGTGTAGACTCCAGACAAAACCGAAGTCGAACTCGAACGAATTGAAGCGGCCGCAGGTGCAACTCGAAGAGACGAACGATCGATGGAGCAGCAATATAATTCGATCGATCTAATTGCGGTCGGCGCCTTCGATTTTGAAAAGCCCTAAGCTTCAGAGGGGAACGAACGAAAGAACGAGATGAAGCCGCCATTTATTTCTTTTCGTTTAGGTCTAGGGTTTTTCGAAGGAGAAAGGTAAAGGGGGACGGGTCTTGATTTTTATCACGGCATCAAACAAAATATGGGCTAAGCAAATTTTAAAGCCCACAACCCTTTATCAAAATATTAAAAGAATTTTAACCCAATTTAAAACTCCAACTAGTCATTAGCTATCAACATTAATCGTTTAACAACGATAATTAATTGTTATAAAACCCCGGGTTGTTACAGACAATCTTTGATTTGGAATTTAATAAATAAATAAAGTTTTGTTTTCAAATCCTAATAACATATTTAATAATTTGGAAATTTTGATTTGAATTAATATTGAGCTTTTCAAAGTTATTTAATTAATAACTATGTGGTTTGTAAGCACTTAAAATAAATATTAATTGCTTAAGATTATATCTTAGCTTCATTTTTAAATTTAAATGAAAGGTTTGTTTTATATCTTTTTGAATATTACTTGATATAAATATGATTTGAAAATTTTATATATAAGTTTAAATTACAATATGGCATATGTTCTTAATTCATTTAAGAGTAGAAGTGATTTATAATCTCTTTTATAAATCATTTAAAATTGTTAAATTTGTTATTTTCAAGCCATATTAATAATGTATTATTTTTCCATATAAATATAAAAATAATTAGAATAAGAAAATGGAATTATCATTTTTAAATTGAATGAGTTGACTTTAATTTGGATTTCAAAAGTATAATTTGAATTTGGAACTTTTTTTTGAAATTCAAAATAATAGATTCTGAAAAATATTTGGATAAGTTTTATTTATAATTTGTTTTTATTACATTTTCTTTACATAAGAAATTCACATGTATATTTACATAAGTATAAATAAATTAAGTAAAACTTTTATTAACATTTAAAATAAAAAGAAAATATGAACAAGACATGTGTTAACATATTAAGTAGTCATATAACATGTGTTAGGTAGCAAATTAAAGTATTCAACAAGTGTCATTTTATTTTGATCCTTTTCTTTTATTTTGTAAAATTTATTTCAGCCTTTATAAACCATGTTTTATTCCCCTTCACTCTTTTTTTCCTATCTCTTATTCTATGCTAAGAAAGCAAATCTGAAAATCATCTCGTCAAACCAAAAATAATAAATCACAAAAACCTGAAAACATCACTCTTCAAATCTGAAATCATATTCAAAACAGTAAGTACCACTCCTTAAACCTAAATTTCAAACTAAATCAAAAGCCTATATCTTCTCAAAATTTGCAAAACATCTCATTCAAAACTGAGATCAATTTCCTCAAATCAAACCATACATTTCTTTAATTCCGCTTGGCAAAGCAAGCAAACCTGTATTTTGTAAAACCTGTAGATCAATGCCTACATTTCTTTTCAACCTGGAATCAATTCTTGCAAGATCACAAGTCTGCATTTTTCAAAACTTAAAGGACTCAAGCCTGCATGCATGAAATTTTAACAGGAAGCAAAAGCTTTTTCATTTTCAATGCTGCTTTGTTCTTCTGTAGACAAGTGAGTAACATTTTAAAATTTTAAAATATAATTTGGTTGCATGTTAATATGTTTGAATTGAATAGGTATTACGTGAATATACAAGTGAAAATTGGATATGATTATTTACAGAATGCATGCTGTGTATATATGTGTGCTTTGTTTTGTATTGTTCCTAGGCTCTGAATATGATTTAAATCCCTTATTACTTAATCTTGTTTTTGATAAGATTTGATTATCAAACAAAAGTGGTGATTCAACATGGAGTAATGTTTAAAATATTAAGTAGGTCAAAAATAAAGCCTGTTTGTATCTGAAATTATAAAACATCAGTGCATATTAAAATAAAGAAAAAACCCAAACTGTTTAAATTATAAATTCAGTATTGTAAACTGAATACATAAGAAAAAACATGATTTTCGAAAAAAGTATCATAATTTTTAGTTTGGGATTTGGGGAACAGTTCTAGGATGAACTAAAAACAGAAATTTGGGAAATTCTTGTCATCTAGTTGATAGGGAAGGTCAGGGTCTTCTATGGTGGTAGAGGAGTGATCGGAGGATGAGGAAAAAATGGCCCATGGGTGTGCAAGTTACAGTGGAGGCGGCGGTGACAGGAATTGATTTGAACCCTAGTTTTGGTTTGCTCGATTAAATTGATCATCTCGATCTCTAGGATTGATCGAGTGAGATGGGGCTTTGAGAGATGGTAGCTGGGTCGATGACGAGGACATGATCGGAGCTGCAGCATTTACGGTGGTCAGAGGACAGAGATTGTGGCGTTGACAGGTTTGGGTTTGAGGGGAGTTCTGTGTTCCGGGTTGGGTGTTGAGACTCAGTTTTGATTTTGAGTTGGATTCGTTGTTCGAGTGTTCGGATTTTAGTGTTTGGATGATCTTCGACGTGTTCGACGTTCGGGTGATGAACGGAGGAGGTTAGCGGCACCGTGCATGTGCACGGTGCACATATTTTAGGTGATCTGGTGTTTTGTTAGTTTTGGGAGGATGCAGATTCTTCTTGCGTTTGCCTCGGGTGGTTCGAGTATTTACCCAAAGTAAAGTGAGAGATGACTCGACGGAAATCAGAGTGGGCTCGAGATTTTTTCTTAGTTTCAGGTTTTAGAAAACCTGACAGTGTTCTGTTTTAAAATTTTAACTGAATTTAAATAAAAAGCAAAGCAAGTTTTAAACAAAAATTTGAAACAAGTTTCAATCTGAATTCAAATAAGTTTGAATTCTAGTTTTTTTTAAAAAATTAATAAGCTTTTATAATAATGAAATGTTTTAACCACTTTAAATTGTTAAAGTATTTTATAAAGTTTTTTAAAAATCTGAAAATGAGATTTAATTAGGATTTTAAATTTAAGTTTAAATTTGAATTGTAAATCTAAATTCAAATTGAATTTGAATATTAGGTTTTGAAAAGAAAATAAAGTTTATAAATTCAAATGTTGTAATTAAGTTTGAATATTAAAGTATTTTATAAAATGTTTTTTTTTTAAAATCTGAAATATAAGATTTAAACAGGATTTTAAATTTAAGTTTGAATCTGAATTCAAAGCTTGATTTGAATTCTAGTATGAAATAAATAAAGTTTTTGAATTTAAATTATTTAAGTCATCTTTGAATGTTTTAAAATATGGTTTAAGTTTAAAAATGAATTTGGTTATAAAATTCTTTTAAATTTTTTTATAAGACAAATAGATTCTTTAACATGTAATACAAAGGGTTTTGAATTGTTTTAAAAAGCTTTGTTAAAGTTAAAATTGTTTTCATTTTAATTTTTAAATTTAAAATGGAATTTAAAGGTAAATTTAAAGCAAATTATTTTTAAAATACTTTGATAATGATAATTAAATCATGAAGAAGATTAAGGTTTGTCTTATAGTTAATTAGGACTTAATGATTTATAATTCATTAAATTATTAAGTTGTTTAAGATGGATAATTAATTAATTAATTCAATTAATGATTTGAGTTAATTAATTAAGTAACCAAGGGTTTTATTTATTTAATTAAGGGATTAAATAAGTTAATTAAAATTTATTAATTTGTAATTAAGAAAGTATTAATTAGATAAGATATGATTTTAAAGTAATGATTTGAAATTTATTAATCAAGTAATTAACAATTAATTAAGTTATAGATTAACATTTGATTATTTAAATAATTTGAGATCAACTATTGGGTTTTATAGATAATTTAATTTATAATTAATAATGATTAATCTCAGTTAATTACTTTAGAGAAGTAATTAAAGATTTGTAAACGGTTAGTGAAAGTATTAACTTAGGATTATTTAATAATTAATTAATGTGATTAATTTTAATGATTAATTAGATTAATTAATTTAAAGGATAATCAATTGTGAATTATTTAAATGCAATTACTTAATAGAAGTAATTAAGAAATTAATTACTAATTGTAATTAATTAAGTTTATTCTGATTAGCTTAAGTTAATTAATTAAGTTTAATTAATTTAAAATAATCACTGGTTAATTTAAGAAGTAATTACTCAATGTAATGAATGGAGGATAATTACTTAGTAAAGTAATTAAGAAGATAAATTACTGGATGTAATTAAATTGAAGGATAATCTGGAAATGGAACAGTTTTGAAGGTTAATTACTTTGTGTAATTCATATGAAGAGTAATTACTTAGTGGAAGTAATTAATAATTAATTACTTAGTGTAACTAATTATGAATTGTTAATATAGTTATTTGAAGATAATTAAGAGGTGTAATTAATTAAGTGAAATTAATTACTTAAAGAGATTAATCTAAGGTAATTATTAAGTATAATTAATTAAAGATTAATTATTAAAGATAATTAATTAGGGAGAAATTAATTTATCTAATGAAGTAATTAAAGGTAGTTAATTACTAAATGTGATTAATCAAGAGTGATTAATCAATATGGTTTAATTGATGATTAATTACTTAATGTAATTAATTTAAATAGGGTAATTACAAATAAAAATAATTAGGGATCATTAATTTATATAACATATGATGTAATTAAGGATTGATTGATTAAGAATGACTAATCAATCAAGGAATTAATTAATGTAATTAATTAAGGATAAATGTAATTAATTATAGTTAATTAATTAATGAAGTAATTAAAGGTTGATTACTGAATTTGGTTTAGAATAATTAATTTGTGAAATTAATTAGAGGATAATTTCTTGAATGTAATTAAAGGATAATTAATCAAGGGTGATTAATTAAGGTGATTTATTTGAGGGTAATTAATTTATTGATTTATAATTAATTAATGGATATGTAAGCAAGATTTATATGGATGAGTAATTAATTTAATTTACTTTAAATTAATTAAAAAAGAAGTAATTAATTTAATTCATTTTGAGTTAATTATGGAATGATGATTAATAAGTCATTGCCTATGAATGTTGATTGATATTGATTGCCCTGAATAGTTGAGATCTCAGATATGAGATAAGAGATGATGTGTGATATGGATGCTTTGGTTGCATTGTGATGATAATATAAATTATCTATTGTGATGATAATATGGATTATCTGTTTATGATGATAATGCTGATTATCTATTATGATATTGTGAATTATCTATCTGTGTGTATATAGATAATATTGAATTGAAATTGTTTTAAACTTTAAAACAACTTGGACCTAAAAGACACCTTTTGGATTTCGATGAGACCGGGTCGGGTTTCCATATTTGGATATCCGAAAGCCACATCGATCCAAATTAACGATAGGTCGTGAATCTTAAGTGAAGATGAAGATTCAGAATGCAAGGGTTATTATCGTTAACTCTAAGGTTGATTCCAAAATGAGTGTAACGAGATAATGCCTTCAGTTTCCTTCGAACCAGGAACGAACTTGTATGGATTGAATGCTTTTAGAACATCGTCAGGTGGAAGATGAGCATTCTAAGAGATGTGTTCTCTAAAGGTAATCATAGCCTCAAGCCTCATCAACCGGGAATGGCTAAAACAGGGGAGGTGCAGCAAGGTTAAGTGGGTCATGCCCAAGTAGGACGAGATTTACCCCTGTCTAGAAGTCCCTTTATATTCGGCGTGTGGGGCAGTTGATTGCAATAACTGCCGGGGTTGTCTTGTTCTGGACTGTTCAGTAAGGAATGGTTCCGGCCTTGTGTTGCAGGGGAGTTAGGGTGGCTCCTCGGTACAGTGATCTAGGCCACGTACTGTGACGGGCGGTACCCCAGTAGCCCTGCCATTGTATGGAATCCAAAATCCAATAAGTGCCAACGGTTTTGATTGTATTACCCACTTTTGTAGGTAGTAGCTGAAATTTAATGAATGTAATAATTTCGGCTATTTCTTATTTACTTGAAAACCTAGACATTATTATAATATCATCGGATTTCCTATCAAATGTTTTGGTTAGCGTAAGGTAAATTTTTTTCCATGTTTATGTGTGGGAAGTCTTACGTGATACCTTTTGTTTCAAAGGATTTTTAAAGTTAAGCAACCTTAATCTGTTACTCACACCAGACCCATGTCTGACTAGAAGTTTATCTTATGTTTTCTTAAACTCTTTGGTACTCAAATTTTTACGAGTAGCCAAGGGATTCAGGTTAGCTTTGATGAATTATGGAGGAACAATGGAGCAGGAGGCTTCGGCGTTAGATATATAGTTTCCGCTCTATGTTCTCTGTGTTGGTATCTCGTTGTTGAGTTGTATTGAGTTGTAACAAGTAGATAGGTGTTTATAACTGTCTAGTATATGTTGTATATGCTGTGTAACTCTGATAGATATTGTATATTATGTAATACTTATGTTATTAATATAATTTATTCGTTCCGTTGTTGAGATTCTGGTATTGTTTCTTCTTCCTCTTCTTTCTTTTCTATTTTCTATCCCTTTCTTTCTTAAAGATGATACAACTTTCTGTGGAGAAAAAAAGTCGGGTCATCACACCTGTCAACTTAAAGGATTTAAAATATTCGTGGAATGACTTAGTATCCAGATGTAAGTTTTATATTTCCTTACTATTTTTAGTGGATGAATGCATATTTTGGTCTTGTATTTTTTATCCTTTGTAGATGATAGTTTTTTGAATTGATATACTGTAGATGATGATGCTTTGGAAGCACTTGTAATTATCAGTTACCAAGTATCCAAGTTTATGTTTTTTTCTGGATACTTTATAACTGGTTCAGAATCTCAGTGTGGTATAACTCTTATTCATGAAAGATCATGCTGTTTTTCAACTTTGCATGGTGTGTTAATATTCATCGTCACTTTTTCTGTTAGTTTGTAGCTACTTTTCATTTTCAGAAGCTTATCTGATCTAGAACTAAATCTATGTACTGGATTGAAAACTTCTAATATATTGGCTCGAGTTTGGGATCTTTCACAATTGAATTCTATTATTCTGAATTAGACATGGTTTGAGATTGTATATGAAGTTTGAGTGTGACAAAAAGCCAAAGAAATTTTTCTATCAAATAATATGAACATAAGTTTATTGAAGTATGTAGTTATTATTATGAATTTAAAAAGTTTTGAAACTTAATTACAAATGCAGCCCAATTTTCAAATGAGTTGCAACTCCAATTTTGAAAAATTGAGCTGCAAATGCAATTCGGTTTGCAAATTGAGTTGGAAAATGCTACTAAGTTGCAAAATGCAACCAAGTTGCAAAAAGGATCATAATTACTCATCAATTATATCTACTTACATCACCATGATATGCAAGTGGACAAAAATGTTTGGTAAAGTAGCAGGCACGTTTACTAGATTTCTACTTTTAGCGTTTTTTTTTAATTTCTAAATTTGATTACTTTTAGACACATAAAAAATAAGAATCATGCACTACATATATTTATAATTGATTTAGAACTTAGATAGTTTTATATCTCTCTCCTATGTTTTATCTGTTTCCTTTATATGTCTAAAATTGCGGTCATTACTAACTTTGCAAGTTATAGAAAATTAAGAATTAAAGATTAATATAGGCAAATGGTCAAACACTATTGCATCTAGGGTATATAGATGTTTCAACATTTCTTCTAAAAAATTTAACTGTGATTATCTAGCTTTGTGGAAGTGGATAGGTCATCCATCTAGGATATTGATAAAAGCATTAAAATTCAGTGATTATTGACTTTGTATTTCACTTCTTCTGCACATTGTGATCGGGTGTTCTACTATGTACTTTGGTTTTGCTCATTATGGTTTTTTTTCTTGAAGGAGTTTGAAAGAGTTGTTTGTTATATGTAAAGAAGCTTTGGTGTTAAGTTGAATTAATTAAGAAGCAAACCAAGTGTCCCGAGTTTGACTGGTACAAGGTATGTGTAGCAGTTTATTAGCTAACAGTATTAATGGTAAGAATAATATTAAGTATCTACAACACTTAATATGTAGATTTTTAATATAAAATTTTATTTACACTCACGCAATTATTTGCAGTTTTTAATTGACTATTTTTCCATTAATTTTTCACCATATTTGATAATATATTTTCGCATACAACCATCAGCGAAAGGATATGAAGGGAGTGGGGGCGATCACTTAACCTGACATTTGACCTAAAAAAAAGAGTATTCTTTCTTTCATGGAGTTATTGGTTTCATTGACCATCTGCCTCATATTATTCTTCTCGGGTATTTAGCTTCTTCGCTTGTATGATTGATTTTAATATTTCCAAAATTAATCTATTTGATAACTTTATTCTTGGCGTTAGTCTTCAATGACTGATTAAGTTAAATTATTCGAGAATTGGTCTTTTTTGACTTTTGGTTGGAATTCCACCTTTACAAAATCTTTCTTTTATAGCTCGATAAATTCTTTTATCATATTTTTCTCTTTATACTATTTTGATACATAATTGAAAAAAATTCATAGCTCGTTTTACTCAATCATGGTTTCTTGTTATTATATTCTTATTTAATTGGGTTAAAAAGTTGAAGTAGTCTGCTATAGCCACCTAGAAATTTGGTTATTTTAAGCAAATTATACCGCGTCTCAATAATCTTTTTAGAGGATCAAATAATCCTTCTATAATAGTTACTAATAAACATCAGTTAATGCCATAATACGTAAAGTTAAACAAGCTATTGGATTATAGATGTTGAATCTAGCAATGGGATGCCATTTTGCTCTATAATTGCTAAACTAAACTGAGAATAAATGGACCCTATTTTCATATTGTTAACTTTTAGGCTTCTTTATCACATTAATTCTTCATGGTAAGAGTAGTTTTTCTTATTGTTTTGCTTATTCAAAATTTACTAACTCATATGTTTCAACTTGGTGGTTTTGATCTTTATTTAATTTCTTTTATCATTTCTTGCTAGCTTTGGCATATATCTTCAATTACAGTTTCAACAACCTATTATCGCTTACAAAAAGATTCTTAAACCCAAACTTACACTCAAAAAATACATTGACTTATACATTCAAGATAATCCTTGGAAGAACTTGCATCTTATGGAATAACTAATCGTGAAAGACACTATGAAAATAAATAATGCTTAAATCTATAGCTAGAATAAAGTTTATACATACTACTGAAAGTTACCTTTTTTGCATTTGAATGTGTACGCTATTATAAAGTATATTTTGTTAATATGATATAGATTCGATCTTATTTTAATCATGTAAATGTATATTGAATTAGGGTGTGCGGGAAAGCACTAACCATACAAAGTAGGTGCTGTAGAAAATTCATAAAATCTGATAAGTTTATAAAAATCAACAAAGTTTATAAGAAATAATCAGTTTTATAAAAATTAAATAATTTTCTAAAATTTAGCTAAGTTTTATAAATTTAAATTAATATCTAAATATTAATAAAATTTTATAAAATTTAAATAAATTTATGAAAATTAACTAAGTATAAAAATTTAACTAAGATAACTAAGTTATATAAAAAATAATTAAAATTAAAAAATTACTTAATTTATAAAATCAACCTATTTACAAACTAAGTCTTATAAATATTCAACTAAGTTAATTATGTGAGTTTTATAAAAATTAATTAAAGGATATAACGTTTAACTAAGTTATATAAAACTCAACTAAGTTAATTGAGTTTTATAAAAATCAACAAAATTTAATTTTTTTAATTAAATTAACCAAAGTTTATGAAAGTTAATTTATTTTTATAAAAATCATGTTCTTTATTTTGAAATCTTTATTAAATTGTTATAAAAATTGACTAAAATTTATAAAAATTATTTAATTTTTATAAAAATTAACTAGTGTAACTAAGTTTTATAAAAATTAATTAAGTTTATAAAAATTAACTAAATTTAAAAGAAGAATTAATAATATAATAGAATAATAGTAGTAGTAATAAAATAATATAATAATAATAATAATATAATAATAATAATAATATAATAATAAATTAACGAATTTTAAAATAAGTAACTAAGTTAATTAAATTTTATAATTATTAAATAAATTAAATTTTTTTTGAATTAAATAAATTTATAAAATTTAATTAAGTTTTATAAAAGTTATTTTTATAAAATTCATGTTCTCTACTTTAAATCTTTTTTAAATTGTTATAAAAATTGACTAAGTTTAATAAAAATTATCCAATTTTTATATAAATTAACTAAGTTAACTAAGTTTTATAAAAATTAATTCAGTTTATAAAAATTTAAAACAATAATAATAATATAATAATAGCAATAAATAAATAATATTAATAATATGATAACAATATAACAACAATAACAAATTAACTAAGTTTAAAAATAAATAACTAAGTTAATTAATGTAATCCTTTTCCAAAGTTGCAGGCTGTGGTGATCAATTTTCTCTTTAGTGTATCCAACTACTGTTTCGGTATTTGTTCAACTTGATTTTGATTTCAGCATGATTGAATATTTTCAGGACATTATAGGTAAAATCGATATTGATATATTTGGTGGAGCTGGTGTAAAAGGATCGTAAGAGATTAAAAGGGAGGTAATGGAAAAAGGGAAACCTGCTAAAAGGGAGATTACTTTTGAAACTGAATTATTTGGGTCAAAGACATTTTTGATATATGTAGAACCTGTATTTAACAAAGCTGGAGATATAGTCGGTGTCAATTATGTAGGAATGGACGTAACAAATCAGGTAATTATTTCAAGCTTCCTTGATTGTTTGTTAGTTCAATTGTCATGGCAATTGATAATAAACTTCCAATTTGGAGTGCAAACAACAATGAGTCCTTTGACGAACAAAAACTCATATTTTACTTGACTTATATAGAAGAAGTAACTGAATTGGATACAGTATCAGTGTTGTTGTAAGTAAAGTTCTTTGTGTTCCCTAGTTGAGTAGTAAAACTAACTAAAAATATGATTCCATTAAAGGTGATAAAAAGGGAGAAGATGACCAAGCTTCGAGAAGATATAGCTATATAGAAAGCCAAAGATACAGAGTTAAATAAGACTACTCACATAACCGGTTTGTTCCAGAGGCAATGACCGGTCCATTCAGTTTAAGGTCATATATGTAATATGCATTTTATAAGCTATTTTATGCATTGCAGAGGAGACAGTGAGAGCAAAGCAAATGCGGGAAACCATGTCTCATGAGATACGTTCCCCTCTGACTAGAGTTGTTGGTATGGCTGAAATTCTCACAAATACGAAACTGGACAAGGAACAAAGACAATTGCTTGATTTAATGATTTCTTCCGGAGATCTGGTTCTTCAACTTATTAATGTTATACTCGATCTTTCCAAAGTTGAATCTGGTAAATTTTCTTTCTTCTATGCCTTGTAGTGATGAAAAATGCATCATAAAATATTTGTATTATATATATCATACAAATTGTACAATTTCATTTACAGAAAATGCAAATTGTAGTATATAACTCTATTTAATTATTTTACTTAATTATACGTAAATTTAACGATTGTTTGCTTGAGGTAATATTACATTTATCCTGCATCATGATCATCAATTTACGAGGTGATTCTTCCTATAGATTGAGCTGGAGGCAAAATAATTATCTGTAGACTCACAAAACACACCTTATAGTAATTTATAGATGTTAAAATTTTATCATTTTGCAGGAGTTATGAAATTAGAATCAACAAAATTCAGGCCAAGAGAAGTAGTGAGACATGTACTTCAGACAGCCGCTACATCATTGAAGAAAGAACTTATATTGGAAGGGCATGTAACTGAAAATGTCCCAATTGAGGTTAGTTTCCTCGCTCAAATTTAGTTTAGCTACGGGCAGTCTGCATTTGTCATGTTTACTTCATTTCATTCCTATTTCAGTTTGTTTGCTTATTTTATTCCTTAATCATTATGGCATCATGTACAATTTGATCCAATATACTTTAAGCGCTATTTGTATACTTTTTATATTTACTTTTTTATTAAAAAGCAAAACAGTTTGTGTTAATAACCGTTTGACATTTGTTTGTAACTGTATTACTCATGTTATCTTGTAGGTAGTTGTAGATGTATCCAGGATTCGGCAAAATCTAACCAACTTAATCAGGTAATTTATATCTGTAGTTGAAAAGTCTTATTTGAATATTTTAATTTACTATGATCCACATTCGTTGTAAAATTTGTATCACGGTTCCTCACCAATACAAAATTAGTAATGTTCCTCGGATTATAAGATTTTAACTTCGTTCTTTTTAGACATATTAATAAATCTATTTTGTAGCTATTAGCTAGCCTTACTTATTCTAAGGAGTTAGTTATCATTAGCATACTGTGATTGAAAACATTTTATTGAGTGGATATTGAAACTCTGAAACAATGAATAGAATTTACTAATAGTGCAAGCTTGGTGGAGGGCAAGCCTACAACAGATCAGGCTTGCATATGGTGCAAGCTTGCTAGAAAGCAAGCTTGCAACAGAGTAAGCTTGCAAGCTTGCCTAGTACAGGCTTGGCTTGCCTTGTGCAGGCTTGCTGGTGCAAGCTTGCTAGTGCAAGCCTGCAGGAGGCAAGTTTGCTCCAATAAGCCTGCACCTGGCAAGCTTGCTGGTGCAAGCTTTTTTTTTCTTTTTTTTGAACTTTATAATCTGAAAATCTTTTCATTTTAACAGGTCTGAACATGTTAGTAAATTTGTGGTTTGAATTGCCTCAATCATATTTGTATCATTAGTAAATGTTATACATTTTATTAAAGTGAACATACTCACGTATATGCTTCTTTTTGATAGGTGTTGTATGATGCTTTTGAGGTTACTACATGATGTTGCATTCTTTCCCCTTTAAATCGGTCATGCTTGCATTAATGTATTGTCTATCGACATTCATACGTCTTTGTTTTTAACATGCATCATTTTGGTTAGCTATAGTTTTATGTATTGTTGCTTTTAGTCGTAATATCTATATGCTTAATACTCCATGTATGAAATATTATTGATATATATATTTTGTGGTTTGGCTTATGACTCCATTTGATTACGTACGTTACAATTTGATAAGTGTGGTATTTTGAATTGTTATAATATATTAGTTGAAATAAGTTTAGTAGTATTGAAAATTGTAAGCTTGAATGTATAGGGCAATAAAAAATGCAATGAAATTTTTTTATACCATTTTAACTATGATACGAAAAGAAAATTTATTACAGCTTTCATATACTTAGCATTATGCTAGTGCTATACAAAAAATTCTGCAAGGATAAATAGTTTCCATAGGAAAAAATAATGTTAGAATAGATAGTAATGAATTTTCTATAGCATTTCAGTGCATAATAAAAGATTAACATAATATTTCTGTAGCATTTTTAGACGCTATAATAATATGGCATGTCAACATATTATAGCAATTAAATATTGTCATAATTGTTTGTATCATAAAACATAACGCCGTGTAAAAGTTCTATGGCAAGCTTCAAAACGCTATAGAAAAGTAGTTGTACCGATATGTCATGTCTAAGATGGTAACAAAAATGCTGTTAGAAGTCCATTTTCCATTGCGATTTTGAAAACTATGGTATATATCAGACTTATTACAACTTGTTGTTCTAAGGCGTTTATAGAAACACTCTAGAAGGCTATAATATCGGTTTTTAGACGCTATAAAAGGTCTATTCGTTGTAGTGAAAGCTCTCGACTATCCAAAATCGTCGAAAATCTCATTTCGTTTTAACAAGTAAAAACTACCAAATAACATATTATATCATGATGCATATCCATGTTTTCCTAATGCATAGGCTACTTGTGTCTATGAAATTGCTGAACAAGAAAACCATAGAACTAAACAACGGTTTTCATTTCAAATCTCTTGAAACTTATATGTACATATATCTTTTGTATATCAAACCTTACTTTGGGATTAAATCAAAATCTATTTTACCAAACAACTTTATAGCATCCCACACTTAGAAAACCAAAAATGAAAGCCGATGATGTTGAAGTCATTACCAGAATTATTTCCAAATGATAGGAGCTGGTTTAGTTTATCCAATTCATGTGTTTTGGACTTAACCAAAATCATTTCAAAACGATATCAAAGTACTTCATAAATGTAACTAAGTATCATGATCTCAATTTCATAAACCAATTTCCTAAATACTTATTTTCAAATAATACTACTATAATTTCTCCAAAATCTTGAAAAACGTTTTCAAAGACATTGGGATTTAAGTTCTCAAATTCTCTATTTAAACTTTTTGTTTATAAACCATTTTTATATAAAGTTTCTTTGTTACCTAAATTATTTCATAAATGTATATGTTTCTTAGATTATAATAAATAAATTTTGTTAAAATTCAATTTTAACGCAACATTATCATGGAATGCCTTATAGCCTAACGATGAAACTTAATCCACAGGGTGTTCGTATTTACTATTCCCACAAAATTAGTATCTACCCAACCCATGTTGTAAAAATGTAAATTTCTTATAAATCAACAAACTATAGTAACTTGTCATAAACTGTCCGAGCATAATTAATCAAATAATAAGTGATAATAATTTAATATTATCATTTCCTGACAAATAAACACACTATAAATTATTATATAATTTTTTCTTTGATAATTTTCCTTTTATATATATAATATAATCCTAGGTAAATTATTTCATTTACCAATTTTGAAAATAATAGTGTCTCGATTTGCCTTGTCCAAATGTTTAGAAACCTCTATCAATAACGTTAATCAAGTACATCGACCAGAATTCATAAACCACTTAACTAACCAATTAACGTAATATAAAACATTTTTATAGAACTAACAAATATGTTCTCATATGTATAATATACTCGACTCATTCTAGGGTGTTACTTACCCTATTTCTAATGGGCCATACCCAACCAAACCCAGGGTCCTCGCTTAACCTTTAGCTCTAATTCTAGCTGTAACGACTCATCTATTCGTACCCCTGTATGTCGACATTCACAGTATTCACGTGTCGAGCACCTAAGTGTCGAAAAGACGAAATATTAGGGCAAAATAAAATAAAAGGAAATAAAACAAGGAAAACTAACACAATATCAGAATCTCATGGTGGACCGATCATATAAAATATCAAAAGATAGTATAAACTATCATTCTAAGTTACAAAGCTTTTTAGAGTTGTAGTAATCAGCTAGAACAGCTATAACAACCTGTCCTCACAAATGCTGATTCACACACACAAAGCAATGCGGCATAAATAAATACTGTGGTAAGTAGAACTCTAACTCTTCTCCAGAAGCTCCAAAGCGTCCATGGCTAAATCCGAAAACATACACGGGTCTGACCAGATCATTATAAGAAAATAACACCTGGATCAGTCTGGTAAACCACCATGAGAAAACTTATGAAACAGTAATAATTATTGAGACCATACAGATTCCTATAATGGTTTTTCCCTCAAAGAAACAAACCATTCATTAAGTTTAATATAGTGATATGATAGATAATATCTAGAGTTTAGAATATAAGTTATATCAAATAGCTGTGATTCTTACATTCATCACACTACAAAATATTTAGGGTAAAATCAAAACCGTTAAGGTTTGTTTGCATGATGGATTTTTCCATGGAGATCTCTCCAGTGGAGCCGAATCTAATTCCCCGCACATCGGTCAGAAAGTACCACCGAGCGATGCATATCTCTAGATAAAATATACCTTTAGGTAAACACGGTCCAACATTCGAACATAAACATAAACAACATGAACCAAATATCAACTCCCACCGACCAACAATTGATAATTATCTCTAGAAATGAAATTGGCAACACCTTAACATGGGTCGCTAACCCCAAGTTGTGCATACTACTTTGTTTTTAGTCATTTTCAATGTCAAGGTTATGTACGACATTTTTCACATGAATCTTCATCACTCGAACAAAATATGAATCCCCAAATGGATTCTCATTTCTTGAATAGATCACGAATCACTACATAGATTCGAGCATCTTGAACAGATCTCGAACCTCCATATAGGTTCCCCACATAAGTCCTACAACAAATTCTAATGTTGTCCTTTCTCTTGGAATATTCCTCAAGATAGAAAGTCCCACACGATAGCATCGTTTGAAATGTTAACCCTAACCTCTTCCTTGGACTTTGACCTTAGGATTGACAGTTCAACTCTATAACATTTCACTTCACAACCGCATCCAAAGCATAGAATTCATATACAAGTTTTGATATGGTATTCGATAAGAAAAACACTTACCAATCCCCATTTCTTCAAAACTAATTCGATGAATTTCTGGTACTTTCAAAAGTAAGCGAAAGCTAGAGATGTTTCGTACCAATGCTCCTCCCGAGGGATTCTTAGTGGTACAAAATCCCGAAGCCTTTCAATAACAACCTAAGTCAATATTAGGTCATGTTTGATAAATGACTAATCAATTAATCAGTTAAAATAATTGTTTATACAAATCACGATTCATACGCTTAACTCATTTCCGACATTCCAACTCAACTATTTCTTATCCAAGAATGAAGCTAGGTATGTTTGAGCACTAGTTGCATCAGGTCTTGCCTAGACACTTCATTCTTGGTTCTCACAAATAGATTAGTCTACCTCGCCAGCTTTTAGTGTTAAGTATACTATTAATGATTTCCATAAACAATAAAAAATCAAGTACGATTAACACGTTTCTGACATTTTCCAACTTACTATTCCATGGTCAAGTAAGAAGCCCAGTGGGTTAGAGCTCTATTGCTCCATCCTACTCGACATCAATCTTAACTCTCATAAATAGATAAGGCTTACTTCATCGGCTTTTATGTTAAGCATAGTTAATTACTTTTCAAGTAATCAAATAATCAACCATTTAGCCACTAAGCAATTTTAAACCCCGCTTTTTGAAAATATTTGTATATACTTTTAAGATACTTGCAAATGATTATAATAGGTTTTAAAACATTGATCCAAAATAATACTTGAAAATAAAAACTTTACAATTTTCCTCAAAACTTGGAAACGACAAGTTTTAAACAATATATTTCTTCCTTCAAAATTCACAACTAATTCTTAAAAGTCCATAATTATCTCAAATCACATTTGTAATAATCTAATGATAGTTAGTAAACACTGTAAAAAGAATGAAACAAAATACTTAAATTTAAATATCTTTTCAACCTTTTTAAAGTCCAAAAAGTCAAGGCTAAACGGGATAGTTTTACACAAGTGAAGTTTTGGCCACTTTTCGAGATGTTACTTAATTTTTTACTATTCAAAATTTTAATAGCAAAAAAATACATATAAAAAATTATAAATATGGTGAGAAACCCCAAAGAATCTCTTTATAAATTCCATAGAATTCGCTAAAATCAAAGCAATTCACAACTACATCTATAATGACTATTGCTATAAGTGCACATTCAAATTCGAGTCCAGCCAAAACTAAAGTCCATCTATAGCCTATGTGATTTGTTCAAGGTATTTCCATAAGTCATACAAGTACATTCAAGTTCGTTCCAAGTTCATTCAAGTCCATATACATGGATCACATATGTCACTTACTTTTAAAGTAAAAATCTGAACTAATATTCTAACATAAGTCAACAACGATTCAGACAACATAAACACAATCAAACAAAAAAAATATTTGTTATATTTTCATTCAAAGTGAGGCATTAATGCACCTTTAACCACACAAATAACCAAGATCCAATAACCCAAGCCAACCTCGACCTTGTAACACCTTTCCTCCTCCTTCTCGCCTTCACCTTGCTTATTTTCCTCTATTTCCCATTGAACGCACACGGCCTTTCCTTCCTTTGGGAGTTTGGCTTCACTTCTTCAACTTTTAGCTTGGTGGAAGGTGTTCTAATATATTACTAAAGATTTTGGAAAAGTGTGAATTAATTTGGAGTTGATTTGCAACTATTTCATTTTAGAATATAAGACGGAAAGAAGAAGAGAAGTCAAACTTCGAAAATTTGCGATTATTTCGTAAGGGTATGCCCTTGCTTATAAAGGCTTGTGCAAGGGGTTACTACCACCTTCTACCTCTTATGAATGTCACAAAGGTGCCTCCTTCACAAGTGATAACTTTATTTCACTTCTCCTTTATGTTATTTACCATTATACCTTCACCGTGATAATATCTCTTATCCATTAGAACATTCTACAATGTTCCATGCTTTATGAAGAGGAGTAGGTGCTAATTAGTTATTAATATGTTCATTGATCATTAGGTTAGTGCAAAAGAGTTCGGACAAATTATATCGACATAAAAGCTGTTTACCAATAAACTGATTTTCAATCACATTGTCGATTTCTCTTCGAAGAATATATGTTTGTAAAAATTTTCCGAAAGAAGTTTACCATCATTAGTTATAATTTAAAAGGGGGTTAAAAAGATTATCGGATCATTTCAATAACAATTAATCCAAGTTTTAAATATTTAAATAATTCAAATATTTAAATACAGAGTGTCCGAAATTCTGGGTCATTACATAAGGTACTGGTTTTCCGTTATGTACTTTGTTATACATGGATATAATTAATCTAGAAATTGATTTAAAGTGTATTAATTAGGAAATCTTTAAATGAAATGTTATGCGATAATAATAAAAAATATTTTTAATCATGAGAAAACCATCACAATGTAAAATAACAAATTGTTCTAAATATTTATGGTCAACATATTTCGAGAAGGATTCCGATACATTTGTTAAGACTGGAGTATGTAATGCTCTTCAAATGTTGAGCAGTATTTTACTCTTGGTTCCTTAGGGCACCAAGAGGTTATTTACTTGTAGTATTGGATAACAATGGGATAACTCATCCGAGGGTTTTTCGTTGTTTAACAACTAGGTCAAATAGAGAATCTCAAAGTGATGATATTACACGGTTATCTAGACTTGAGAATAATGTGGAACTTCTATATGGATGCTACACTTTTGATGCAGCTCAGGCCAGAGATGAAAATACGAAACCCATAATTCTCCAAGGGATAAGTCGCATACTACTTAAGGAAGATATAAGTCGCACACGACTTAAGAAAAAGGATATAGGTCGTCCACGACCGAAGGGGTCACGTAAAGGGGAGCTGCGACTTAACAAAGCTCGGGGAAAAGAGCTACGACCTAACCGATCAGATGGAAAAGAGTTACGACTTAATGGAACCTTAATTCGTTCGGGTTTGATGAGTCGCACACGATCTAACGGCATGGCTATAAGTCGTCCACGACTTAACAAAAAGCAGCAAGAAGTTCCAATGGTTGAAGGCCTTAAGTCGGAAGCGGGTTACGACTTAGCTGAGTCGTGGGAAGTTACCGTTCCTTCAAGCTGCCGACGAGTTATGACTCATGTTAAGTCGTTGAAGTCTTAAGTCGTCCACGTTTAAGTCGCATGAAGGTGCTGTCTGAAGATGTCTCTTAAGTCGTTAATCGTTTGTTCCTTATGTCGTATGTAGTTAGGTCGTCTACGACCTAATTGATGTAATATGTTGTGATTCTGTAAGTCGTAAGTCATGACGTTGTGTTGTAATTTGTTTGTTTTTTTCTTTGAGTCGTTGAATTTTAAGTCGTGAGTCGTGATGTTGTAATATTGATGAGTCGTATGTCGTCTATATTGAGTCACTACTGATGAGTCGCTGCCGACCCAAGGATGAGTCGTAAGTCATGTACGACTTAAGGGGCTGGGCGAAAGGCTATAAGTAGGGGTGTGTTGTAATATTTGGAGATTGATTGTTGAATAAAAACTTTGTTTGATTGCTATGTGCTTTCATCTAAATTGGTAGTTGAGTGTAATCTCCTATCTCCACTTTCGGTTATTCGAGTGCGCTCGAATCAACGATCGTTGAAGCCAATTCACGGTATCAAGTGCGCTTGATCAATGTTTGAAGAATTGTAGATCTTCTTTCACGGTATCGTGCGCGATCAACGTGTCGAAGATAGCTAGAATTCGGTATCTTTGTGATCAACGAATTTGGGCATTTCAGTATCTTCAATCCACCGTTTGCTACTTTCATCGATCTATATCGTTTTGTTATTATCCGCTGCGTCAGTTTGGTATCAGAGCTTGGCTTAGCCAATCATAGCTAAGACGAGTCTTGGAGCCAAGGCGTTTGAAGTTTGTTGTTCATCGTGTTCATCGGTCGTTGCTTCAAGTTTGGAGTTTTCGATCCATATTCTTTTGGATCAAAGTGTGGAAGTTGTTTGAATTTGGCCGTGAGACTTTTGCGCGCCAAAGTTTGAAAGTAAAGTGCTTGAAGCCGTGCTTGTTGAAGCCGAGCCGACCTAAGCCTTAGGTCGTTGCCTATTGCCGAGTTGAGTTGGAGCCGAGCTTGGGGTAGCGTGCAGCTGAAGTTTGAAGTTTGTCTTGTTTAAAGTTTACATTTGATTTGTTGAATTATTTGTGAAGATCAATCATGCCGCCAAGAAGAGCTAATCGTCATCAAAATGTTGAAGCGTTGTATAGAAGAGAAGAAGCCGAGCAAATGAAACAACGCATTAATGAGAAATTTGATGAAGGTACTGGGAAGTTAGAGAAATTGATGAATGATTTAAATCAAAGTCAAAGGAGGAGATCGCCAATCTCGAACCATGGAGGAAACCGAGTTTCGCCATCGGTTACGGAAGCGAGAAGGGTGTCACCGCAATCTTTTAGAGAGAGAAGAGAAACATCAATTTCATCGAGGAGAGATCACCATGACTATGGACATGAAGAGAGAAGAACTCCACATGAGTTTGAAGATGAGCCATATCGTGATGAAGAGTGACATGGTAGAAGAGACATGCGTGATCGAAGGGATGTTGATGGTCGAGATCGATATCGACGAATATTTGATTTTGATGAAGATGATGATAGAGCTAGTTTTCATTATCGAGATCGAGACCAAGTTCGAAATTTATATAGGGATATAGATGATGATCGTCGATGGGAATCGGGTATGAAGATGGAAATTCCAGATTCAAAGGTGGAATGGTAGCAGAAGAATTTCTGGATTGGTTGTCTAATGTTGAAGAGATCTTTGCTTTCAAAGAGGTTCCGGAAAATCATCGAGTGAAGTTGGTTGCTACTAGGTTGAGGAGGAGAGCTTTAGCATGGTGGCAGCAAACTAAACTTACGCGGGAGAGAATGGGTAAGACGAAGATTGAATCATGGGAGAAGATGAAGAAACCGATGAAGGCTACATTCTTGCCTTACAATTATCAATCACTTATGTATCAGAGGTTGCAGAATCTAAGGCAAGGGACAAAGTCAGTTAATGATTATGCAGATGAATTTTACCAACTCATTGCCAGGAATGATATTATGGAGACAGAAGAATAGTTGACTGCAAGATTTGTTGGAGGGTTGCGAATGTAGATCCAGGATATGGTTAATATGTTTGATCCAAGATCTGTGGCGGAGGCACATCAGAAAGTGTTGGCTTGGGAAAAGCAGGAAAGGCGTGGAGGTGGTGTGTTTACCAATTCTAACAATCAAGTGAAGGGTGTTAGTGGAAGTTCTAATGTTTCTAAATCTATCAGTAAACCAGTAGTGAAGGAAGCTGAGAAGGCAAAGGTTAACATTGGTTTCAAATGTTACAATTGTCAAGAGTTGGGTCATAAAAGCAATGCATGTCCAAAGCCGAAGAAACGAGCAATGGTTGCTGAGATTGAGGATGATGATGAAGATGCAGAATGTTCTAATTCACTACCAGTTGAGGTGGAAGACTTGTTGTCGGGGGATGAAGGATATTCACTGATGATGAGGAGAAGTTGCTTGACCCCGAAGCAAGAGGAGGAAGATAGTTGGTTGAGGAATAACATATTTCAATCTACATGCACTATTCATGGAAGAGTTTGTAAGTTTGTTATTGATGCTGGAAGCTGTGACAATATTATCTCTACAGAAGCAGTGAAGAAGCTGGAGTTGAAAACTGAGAAACATCCTAAACCGTACAAGCTAGCTTGGTTAAGGAAGGGTGGTGAGGTGAAAGTTGGACGAAGAGCTCGTGTTAAATTTTCGATTGGGAAGAAATACAAGGATGAAATTTGGTGCGATGTAGTGGACATGGATGTGTGTCATCTGTTGTTGGGAAGACCATGGCAGTTTGATAGAGCAGTACAACATGATGGTCGTGCTAATAGCTACAGTTTAATGTTTGAAGGTACTAAGATCACTTTAATTCCCAAGAAGCAACAACAGAAGGAAAGCAAGTTGGAGGAGATTAAAGAATTGAAAACTTTGCTATCTTTGAAGGAGTTTGTTAAAGAAGTTGAAGAGGAGCCTGAAGTCTATTTGTTGATTGGACGAGAGAGTAATGAAGAGATTGGAATACCTGAAGAAGTGAAGCCAGTACTGGAAGAATTTGACGATGTATTTCCTGATGAGCTACCAACGGAGTTACCACCGTTGAGGGATATTCAACATCAAATAGATCTTGTTCCAGGAGCTGTGTTGCCACATCGACCACATTAGTCCAAAGGAACATGAAGAGTTTCGAAGGCATGTAGAAGAATTGTTAGGACAAGGGCGTGTGCAGGAAAGTCTAAGTCCTTGTGCAGTTCCAGCCTTGTTGGTGCTGAAGAAGGATGGAACATGGAGGATGTGTACCGATAGTCGGGCGCTGAATAAGATCACTGTGAGGTACAGATTCCCAATGCCCAGATTGGATGATTTGCTAGATCAGTTGAGCGGGGCTACTATCTTTTCGAAGATTGATTTGAAGAGCGGATATCATCAAATTCGAATTAGACCAGGGGACGAATGGAAGAAAGCTTTCAAGACAAGGGAAGGGTTGTATGAATGGCTGGTTATGCCGTTTGGTCTTTCGAATGCACCAAGTACGTTCA
Organism: Allium cepa; assembly: GCA_030765085.1. NCBI lineage: Eukaryota > Viridiplantae > Streptophyta > Magnoliopsida > Asparagales > Amaryllidaceae > Allium > Allium cepa. Next base: position 173,814,232 of record CM060941.1, on the reverse strand, counting down.
TGTGGGTGATGAATCAAATCTTTAGACCTTTTATCGGGAAATTCGTGGTGGTGTATTTCGATGATATTCTGATATACAGTGGAAGTCCGGAGGAACACTTGCATCATTTGAAAGAAGTGTTGATGGTACTATGATAGGAACAATTTTATGCTGCAACGAAGAAATGTGTGTTTATGGCAAGGAGTGTTTTATTTCTGGGATATGTTGTGGCAGGAGAAGGTATCCAGGTGGACCAGAGTAAAGTTGAAGCAGTCAGAAATTGGCCACAACCGAGGACAATTACGGAAGTGAGAAGTTTTCATGGGCTAGCGTCATTCTACCGAAGATTCATTCCACACTTCAGTAGCATGATGGCACCAGTTACTGATTGTATAAAGGGGAAACAATTCTCTTGGATGGAGGAAGCTGGGGTTGCTTTTGAGCGAATCAAGGCATTGTTGACGTCAGCACCAATTCTTGTTTTACCAGACTTTCAGTTGTTGTTTGAACTACACATTGATGCATCAAAGGTTGGGATCGGAGGGGTGTTGAGTCAGAAAGGGCATCCTATTGCATATTTCAGTAAGAAGTTATCAGGGGCAAAGATGAGATATAGTACGTATGATGTAGAGTTTTACGCGATTGTTCAAGCTGTGAAGCACTGGCGACATTACTTGTTTCAGAAGGAGTTTGTTCTTTACACTGATCATGGGGCATTGAAACATCTCCAAGGGCAGCACAAGATTTTAGCGAGACATGCTTCGTGGATAGCATATCTACAACAATTTACTTTCGTTGTAAAACACAAATCAGGGGTGACAAATCGTGTAGCGGATGCTTTGAGCAGGAGGAATCACTTGTTGACAACGTTGAAAGTTGAAGTGACAGGATTTGAATTATTGCCAGAGTCGTTTGAGGAGGATCCTTACTTTGCAAAGTTTGTTGAGAAAGTTAAGGATGGGGATACTGATGAATTTGTGTTGGTTGATGGATTCTTGTTTAAAGGAAATCGATTATGCATACCAAATTATAGTTTGAGAATGAAGATTGTTAAAAAATTACATGAGGAAGGACATGTAGGACGGGATCGTACGTTGCATTTGATTTCTCAATGTTACTTTTGGCCGTCAATGAGGAAAGCGGTTGAACGGTTTGTGGAGAGATGTCATATCTGTCAGGTTTCGAAGGGAACAGCGACAAATGCAGGATTATATATGCCATTACCTGTACCGTCTAAACCATGGGTTGATGTGAGTATGGACTTTGTGTTGGGATTGCCAAGAACGCAGCGTGGTAATGATTCTATATATGTTGTGGTTGACCGATTCTCGAAAATGGCGTACTTTATTGCTTGTAAGAAGACGGCGGATGCTGTTTATGTTGCGCAGTTATATTTCAAAGAAATCTATAGACTTCATAGGTTACCAGAATCTATCATTTCGGATAGGGATACCATATTTTTAAGTCATTTTTGGCTAAGTTTGTGGAAGATGGTGGGAACGAAGTTAAACTTTAGCAGCGCTTATCATCCGCAAACAGATGGACGGACAGAAGTAGTCAACAGATTGTTGGGAACTTTGTTGCGATGTCTTGTGAAGGACAATCTGAAGAGTTGGGACATGAAGTTATGCTAGGCAGAGTTTGCACATAATCATGTAGTGAATCGTAGTACGGGTTTCAGTCCTTTTCAGATTGTATATTCAAATCTACCCAGGGGACCGTTGGACTTAACGGTAGTACCACAACCGAAGGGGACGGTTAAACGAGCTGTAGACTTTGTTGATGGGTTGACTGAATGTCATAAAATCGTTCAGAGCGATTGCAGAAAGCAAATGAGAAGTATAAAAGATCCGCATATATGAAGCGAAGAAGTGTTGAGTTTAATGAAGGAGATTTGGTATATGCTGTGTTAACAAAGGATCGTTTTCCAGTGGGCGCTTATAACAAGTTGAAAGCCAGGAAAATTGGTCCTGTAGTAGTCGTAAAACAGATTAATGAAAATGCTTATAAGTTGAAGCTACCGGAAGATGTGTACACTTCTGACGTGTTCAATGTTAAACATCTCGTGCCATATTATGGGAATGAACAATCCGATGTGGAAGAATTTACAAATTCGAGGACGAATTTTTCTCAACCTGGGGAGGATGATGCAGCTCAGGCCAGAGATGAAAATACGCAACCCATAATTCTCCAAGGGATAAGTCGCATACGACTTAAGGAAGATATAAGTCGCACACGACTTAAGAAAAAGGCTATAGGTCGTCCACAACCGAAGGGGTCACGTAAGGGGGAGCAGCGACTTAACAAAGCTCGGGGAAAAGAGCTACGACCTAACAGATCAGATGGAAAAGAGTTACGACTTAATGGAACCTTAAGTCGTTCGGGTTTGATGAGTCGCACACGATCTAACGGCATGGCTATAAGTCGTCCACGACTTAACAAAAAGCAGGAAGAAGTTCCAATGGTTGAAGGCCTTAAGTCGGAAGCGGGTTACGACTTAGCTGAGTCGTGGGAAGTTACCGTTCCTTCAAGCTGCCGACGAGTTACGACTCATGTTAAGTCGTTGAAGTCTTAAGTCGTCCATGTTTAAGTCGCATGAAGGTGCTGTCTGAAGATGTCTCTTAAGTCGTCAACCGTTTGTTCCTTATGTCGTATGTAGTTAGGTCGTCTACGACCTAAGTGATGTAATATGTTGTGATTTTGTAAGTCATAAGTCGTGATGTTGTGTTGTAATTTGTTTGTTTTTTTCTTTGAGTCGTTGAATGTTAAGTCGTGAGTCGTGATGTTGTAATATCGATGAGTCGTATGTCGTCTATATTGAGTCACTACTGATGAGTCGCTGCCGACCCAAGGAAGAGTCGTAAGTCGTGTACGACTTAAGGGGCTGGGCGAAAGGCTATAAATAGGGGTGTGTTGTAAATTTGGAGATTGATTGTTGAATAAAAACTTTGTTTGATTGCTGTGTGCTTTCATCTAAATTGGTAGTTGAGTGTGATCTCCTATCTCCACTTTCGGTTATTCGAGTGCGCTCGAATCAACGATCGTTGAAGCCAATTCACGGTATCAAGTGCGCTTGATCAACGTTTGAAGAATCATAGATCTTCTTTCACGGTATCGTGCACGATCAACGTGTCGAAGATAGCTAGAATTCGATATCTTTGTGATCAACGAATTTGGGCATTTCAGTATCTTCAGTCCACCGTTTGCTACTTTCATCTATCTATATCGTTTTGTTATTATCCGCTGCGTCAACTTTAAATGTACTTAAGCCATGGCTTGGCTGACCATCGAGCGACTATAGTTGGGACTAAGTAGAAGCATGGAAAGTGAAGTACTATTTAATAGAGAATTTGTCTCTTTATTTGTATGAGATTAGTATCACGGTCAAGTACAGTCAACTTAAAATCGAAATCTCTGGCCATCGTAGCATAAATAATAATAAATATTACTATTGAATCGATAACTTTGTTTATGTGCTAACCAAGTTGAATATGGCTCATACATCCTAAAGTGATATAGTGTTGACAAAGAGAGCGCATATAGACAATTGTTACTAAAATGTACCACCTAAATTGTAAAAATGGATTTTACCGATCATATATCTAGGCAATGAATTCCGTCAACCTATCATAGCACCAGCTGAGGTGATGTGTAGATGTTGGTTTTTGAATTTTTTAGCACTGACTAAGTTCACATCTATGAGTCCCAGAACCGTGTCTATATGGTCTCTGAAATACCACTCAATTAATTGGTTTATAATAGCAATAGTGGCGCAGATCTAAGAGATAGAGAAGACCAACATATCAAGTTATGGATCCAAAGCATCCATATCTTGGGTAACTCTGTATATACTATATATGTGTCATCTATTTATAGTTAGAGTGATTTTACATATGTGTTATTGTATCCCCTTAATTATTAATGCATCGAATCTCATTAAACAACAATTTCGCATAAAATAATTTACTTAATACAAAGTTTGAAATCAAAATATGTATGTGAACATTATAATTCCGTCTATAAATACTTAAATATATATCATTATTTTTGAAGAATTATATTTTTTTTAACAAATTTTAATGATGATTTGTTAAGTTTAAAACCTAAAATTAATTTAAATTTTTATTTAATATACATAGAAAGATATATATATATATATAACTATTTTAAAATAAAATTTGATTTCTAATAAGAAAAACTTTTCTAGGTAAAAATTAGTTATATTATAAATATATTAATCATCAATTGATGCAATGTATATCTTTAATATATGATATATATAGTGTGCTGTTAAGAGCACCGTGGTTTTGACCCTGGAAATATACATGTGTAATTTGCACCGCGGTATCCCCTAGTGCAAACCCCAATGCCCTTAGCATTATACTATATATATACACATTTATTAAAATTAGCTTTTGGATTAGAAAAATTTCTAACGGGCCGAATAATATTTTACATATATATAATTTTCAAATATTTTATAATACATTTAAATTGTTTATACATTTTGAAATATTGTTATGTGTTTTGAATGAATAAATAAATCGATAATATTTATATGGCTATAATAATTAATCTTTTATAAATATACATATTGAATTCAATTAAAGATATTTAAACTGGTAACCTTAAGATCAGGTTTTGAATTTAAAAATGTTTTACTACGACTTTATTTGATATTTTAAATACAACGTTTGAACCTATAATTTATTGATTTAGTAAAAATTAGATTGGATATTTTATATTTATTATATATAAATAATTTTGAAATTTATATATATATATATATATATATATATTATAAATATATTAAATAATATTTTGAGATAATTAACATAAATATAAATGGGCAGCATATACATAGTGGATATAAATCCTAATGTCTACTAATATATACATTAACCATATACACCTTTTGATATTGTAGATTACACTTCTATATACACATCAATATATATGGATGTGCCTAAAATATAGATTAGTATTTTACGTATCGGAGGATCGTAGGATATTATATTGAAATCCAAATTGGGTCATATAAGACTATAACTTTGGGTATGTTGAATAGTGAAACTTACACGCTTATATATTTTATTGGATAGTTTTCACGTTAAAATCTTTTAAGGCTTAAACTTCCAATAAAGGATGAATTAAGGTCTAAAATCACTTCCAAATGAAGAAATAATGGTTTCACTATATAGAGTGATCATGGTAGGTTTTTGGACTTACGATTTAGGAGATATTGCTGTTTTAAGTCTGGACAATCTTTTGCCAAATTAGTGGGTAAGTAACCAAAGCACGTAATTGGATTCGATGATTATTTCTGGATTAGGGTTAAATGCAGCCACCGTAGGAATTAGTAATTACTATATATTCATCTCTAAACATCTTCTAACCTCCATTAGACCAAGAACTACCAAACCTCCATCATATTCCCAAACAAATTAGCCTAAATAAATTAAATAAGGCTTGATTAGCTTATAGATTAACATGAGGAAATATTTGATCTCAAAATTTGTGCCTTAGAAAGCATGTTTCTACTTATAAATTAAGTTCCACTTTTTTGGTAAATTGACTCTTAATTGGTGGTTTTGTTGATTTCAAACTCTATTGATTGATTTTATTCCCTAATTTCACTATACATATTGATATTTGTTTTTAAAATATTTTAAAATGTTTTCAGACTTAGAATTATAGTTTTTAATTGGATATTTTTTGTCCATTTCAGATCTATCTCGATTTGCATGCTTTTCACTGATTTTTGGAGATTGGTAAGTGAATTATCATCTCTAGACTTACTATATATGTTCCTATAGGTTTTGACATGTTTTAAATCCCCTTTTAAGGTAAAAAATATGATTTCTGCTACTTTGGTATTGAAACTGAAATAAAAATGAATTTAGAATGCTTTAAAGTGATATAAACATGTTGTTTCATGTATGGCTATTTAGATGAATGTTAAGTTAGGCTATGAATATGTTTTAGAATGAATTGTCATGATATGATGATTGTTTGTTATTTGTTTGTCGTGTCTATATGTTTGAATGGTTGAAAATACTCATCGAAGAAAATTAGAATTTGTAATATTTTCTATGAGCAGGGTCTCTGTGTAGAAGATTAGTAATGTACTTTGAGATTCAATATGCAAAGGATTGAAGATATGTATATGTGGAATGAGCTTCGAGGAATCAGCTCTAGGATGTGCGGTGTTCCTCATTGTGCTAGTTTTGCATGTAGGTCGAGATGGTGGCTGTAAAAATGGGATTAAGATGGAATAGCAGTGTGCATAAAATGATATAGGAAATCAGGAATTTGACTAAGGGTTTAGATCGGCAAATCGATTCGGCATATGTTGTGCTTAGGGTGACTTTGGGGCAAACACAGCAAAACTTTGGCTTGGAATTGGAAAAACACGTAGAAAATTTTAGGTCAAGGTAGGAAAAAGGTGATATAAGCTTTGGTCCGGTGGAGGCGTGGAGCATTGGTTCAACATACGGTGTGATTGGGAGTGACTTTGGTCCGAGAGCATGAAAATACGGAGATGACTTTGGTTCGGGGATGGTAAAACATGGTTTGGTGGTAAGTACCAAACCAAAAATTGGTTCGGAGGTTGCTTTGGGCAGGTACACCAAATACTTCCGGTTGACATTGGGAAAACCTAGGAAACGCATGTGAGCTAGTGTAGCTTTCAAGCGACTTCAGGACATTAATGCAAAGGTGGCTTTGCGCTCGACCAAGGATATTTGAGGATTTCCCTAGAATGACTTTGGGTCTTTTATGAAACAACCAAAGGAAGTTTAGGACTTCACTAACTCAACGGTGGGAGTTATTTCATTGTATGTAGAGGCATGTTTGAAAATGTGAAGTGGTTGTAACGTCCCGCCTTCTCGTACGTTTAAATCGACACACGTGCCAATTCAAACCATATGGAAGGGCGGATTGTTATGGGGTAAATAAGAAAAAGTAGAGAAAGAAAAAACAAAAAATAGAATCTTACAGTGGAACGATAAAATATAATAATCAAATATACAGTTCATGAAGCTGTTTTACAAAACATTTGATTATATTTATAAAATACATATCAGAGTACACATACCAGAGAATAATAATTAATGCAGCGGAATTAAATGGTGTAGTGGAATAATATAGTAGATAATAGTACTACAAATCTTCGTCTTCGTCCTCCAGAATAAAATCTTCAAATCCTGAAACGATCGGACTGACCCAAGCGAATTGAAAAGACAAAACACTCGAGTCAGAACTAAAAGATCTTCTATAAGTTAAATCAACAATAAATAACATGAGTGGAATGGCATCAGAGATGTTTACGGGATTTGACATCTCCTATCCAGTGTCTAACGTGAGTGAAGTAACTCAAGGGATTCTCGGGATTCACATCTCCTAAGGATCTGTTAAACTATTTACTATGTAGTAATATTTCGCTCTTATAATAGTGTCTAAATAGTAAAATAAACTTACCTTTTTCATATCATTAAGGGGTTACCCATATAGCCCTTAACACGTAATAGTCCCAGTAGTCCATCCAGTATAAGCGCATCTCCAGATCGGGAGACTACCATAAATACTCCACGGGCTACGGGAGAAAACCAAACTCGTACAAGGCGCGATAGGGTAGGTGACACGACACAACTAGGCAATGCCAGGGTAGATATACCAATTACGCTTCTGGGTCGGTGGTAACGTGTAGAGCGTAGCTATCTCCCACCTCGAGCCACACCCCCAAATAAAAAATCAAAAATGGCCACTGAATCAATCCAAAAGTCAAAGTATAATATCGAAGGGATGTGTCCGATCAAAGGTGCTATCTCATTAACCTGTCGATCGCTCCTGTTTTAGCCACCTTATGCCAACTCACAGAAGTTGGGTCCACGTATTTACCTCAAAGGAAATGCCACCACCATCCTACTTCATTCTGGAATCTCCACCGCGTACACGGTTGTTAAAGTGGTTTTTGGAGTTGGCAGAGAGTATGACAACTTCCGATCCCGGTCTCTTCAACAACTAATTATTATTATAACACCGTTTTGTTTTTCAAAATAGTTTATACTTTAAAACCAAAATATAATATCCCTTTCAAAACCATATAAATACGATATCATTTTCCTCTTTTAAAACCAAATCAATATGATCTCATTTCAAATATATCCTTTCTAAAACCATAACATTTTCAAAGTTATAATATTTCGAAACCGAAACTTGAAATAAAGCCTTTCAAAACATAGAACTTCGAATTTCATAACTTTGAAATATAACCACACCACTTAAATGGTTTAAATGTTAAATTACTTAATTATATAATAAAATAGCTTCTTCACCTTCACAAATCAATTTCAAATATAGATTTAAATCCCCAAATAAACCAATAAAATTTTCATATATTTCAAAGCTTTAATTATTCCACCATTTCAAAACTTATTCTTTGATAATTTCATACATATCAATTTCAATTGCTATTATTTAGATTTGAAACGTGCACTTAATAAATCCAATACAGTTTAAGTAAAACTTTTACTTCAAACCACTGGATATTTTTCAATTTATTTAACTTGATAAATTCATTTATCTCAACTTTACATTCATTAAATTTTTTAAAACTAAATCAAGTTATAAGAATCATACCCTTTACAATCTCCATTTTTATTTAAACTTCAAATCAAATTTGTTCAAGTCCAATTCTTAAATAATTCAGTTTAAACCAATTCCATATTTATCTTTCAACTTAATTTTATTTAAGTCATTTAAAACTCTATATATACAATATCTTATAGGTACTTAACCCTATAATATAAAATAATCAAACTTCATAATTAAACTCATTTTTATTAATCAATTTTATACATAGCTTAAATTCAAGAATTCGACTATATATATATATGTATATGTATATAAAATAGTACTTATATAACATCAAAATTAATATTTATTAAATCATATTTTTCTTTCCAAAACCATAGAAAATCATTTCAAAGTATTTTATATATAGACTATGGTGTCTGTGTATAGTTTTCTACCCTATGGTCAAGTGATACTGATATTTATCAGTTCAGTCCGTAATTTAAAATAAAAATTACGGTTATATATCATTTCAAACCGCAATCCCGAATGAAATGAAAATGCACAATCACTAGCAGTTTATACAATATAAAATACAGCATCCATTCATCCAATATCAATCATCAACCATTTATAACAATCATCATCCAATATAAACAATAACATCACTATAGAACGGATAATAACAACAAGTATTAACTAGCAGTTTATATTCAAAAATAAATTAAAACTGTTTAACTGGCAGTTTATATGCAATAATAAATAAGTAAAAATTTAACTGGCAGTTTGAATGCAAAATTAAATTAAATAACAATCTAATTGAGATAATGATTAAATATATGCCTAAAAAATCATTGATAAATTTTAAATCACATCAAAATTTAATCCAACAAACATAAGAAATCTTAGAAGTTGTGAGTGGGTTAAAATACTCACCTTTTGAATTTAAATTGAATTTAAATCCAATTTAAAACCAAAAATTCGACAGTCTCAGAATTCGTCCAAACCAGCGCCAAAATGTTCGAAATTTAGATACGATCCTAACAAAAAAACCGCGCATAAAACGGATATCGTAGGTGGAAGTTATTCATGTTTGAATGCTTGAAATTTGAAATCAAATAGAAAAAAAGAAAACCCCGCCTACCAAAAATTTGAAGCCACGTCATCTACGAACCTTCTTCCAGCAACCCTAACTACAAAATAGAGAACGCACGCGACCGAACCTAATCAACTCGTTCGACGTTCCCTTTGACTGTCGACAAACGCCGCCAGTGGCCATCAGGAGGCCGCCGACTTCTCCCCACACACTCGCCACGACCGGCCGCTCCATCACCCTCGTTGCGATCCTCTAAGGATGACGCCGCCGCCACATCTTAGGGTTTCTCGAACCCTAAATCGAAGATTCCGGCCACTACAGGTCACTCTAACCCAAACGAACACCAGCCCACGACTCCACGTGACCAACTCCACGGAACCCCTCAATCAATTTCGTGAATTGATGCCGAAATCAAACGACCAAATTCTGACTTTGACCGCGGTTTCTGATCGATCTAATCACTGTCTCGAAAAACAAACAGCAGACGCAGGTTCGTATCATTGAGATCTTCGATATATATTTTTTCCAAATTTTTTCTGAGGAGTTTGAATTTTTGAAGTTGATTTTTGAATTGAAATTTGAATTGGATAAATTAGGGTTTACAGCCATTAAGGAAGAGGAGCACAGAAGTTTCTGTACGTATAAAAATGAGGAATAGAGGCTGCTAGGGTTTATAACATGGTATTTATAGAGAAAGTTGAAATAGAATGGATCGGGTCTATTAAATATACGCGCTAACGACAAAGTGGCCCAAAAGCCCGTTCTGACTCCGAAACGAAATTGGATCAACCCATATATCAAAATAGATGTTGTAAAATATTTTAAACGCAATGGAAAAGATTTCGTGTCCAAATTCCATCGTATAAAGAAGTTATGCTAAAATCAATATTTTCAAATTGATTTCAATTTATTTCAATTTCATTGATTTCAAGGCGTTTCACGTTCGTACGATCAAACGACAAGTCCGATCGCTACGAAACTTGAAACCCTATAATAATTCACCGATACAGATCCAATGAAACTAGTTTGTTCGAAATCCGAGTCAGTGGCCAAAATTGCTATTTTTTTACATTAATTGAATAAATAATTAATTAAATAATTAAATCAAATTTTCATTTTAAATTCTATAATTGACCAATTTAATAATTTTTAAATTTCTTAGTCCTTTATACTAATTTAAACAATTTAGGTATCCATTTAAAGTTATTTAATTCATCAATTCCAGTATTAACCTAAATTATTGAATTCAGAATTTATAAATAAAATTTCAAAAATTCCATTTAATTACATCAATCAAAATTATATCCATTCATTATTGTCAAATAGATGGATTTATCATTGGATTCAAAACTATTTCATTAATATTTTCTTATTCTATCTTCATTTAAATTAACGAAATATTTAATGTTTAATTCTACTTATTTCAATAAACTCAATTATTTAACTTTAATTTCGAATAAATAAATAAATCCTGATTCCCATTCTTTAAATTTACTATTTATCATATTATCATCTTAGGTACCATTTATTTTGGTATATATCCAGATACATTAACATTTTTTCAATTTCTTTATCTCAATTGCATAACATTTAATTTATATTAACATAACATTCAATTTGAATTTTATTGCAATTGATTACCCGTTTTAATTCAATAAACTAAATCAACGGTTCATTTATAATAATTGTTTTACATTCATTACATTAGTACTCCCATTCCATCCTTTATTTATCGACTATTATATCTCCATTTACTATATTTTGGTCAATTCACACTTCCGTTACTATATTAATAATCACTAAAGTAACGTTTATTATCAACCATAAACATTATAATTACTTAACGGACATTGATTTTATTCAGTGACCATTTATTATACTTTAAATTCCTTAATTTAGTTCACTTCTTACATTTTTCCTTCATATATTCAATTTGTAACTAAGTATACATCTGCATTATTTCCATTGGTTTGACTTGCATTCAATTTATTAATAATTACCTTAGTTACATCAACATAATATTAGATTATAAATTTTTATAACTAATTTCCAATTTAAAATCAACCAGCTACAAATAGGTAACGTCCAAAATAGTTACCATTAATACTGTAGTCGCATTAATAAGCTTTTATTATATTAAATTGGAATGTTCATTCAAGTTCATAAATTATTAACTTGCAGTAACGTATTTCCTAAATTTACATCCAATTAATGTTAACCATGTTTTATTACATTAATCAATTCAGTAATTACCTCAAATTTCCTATATTCAATTTATATCCAGGTATAAACCTTTCATTACTTCATTTATTAGAAATTTATTCAAAATTACTAATAAATAGGTTTTAATTACCATTGCTATATTTTATTTTAGCGTTCATTTCAATATTAATTTATAAAAATTTTATTTCTACTAAATTTAATTACAAACATCTTATTTAATCAACAAATTTATTTATCAAAATTTACGGGTCGCTACAGTGGTGGAGAAGAACATAGTGTATTTTACTATCAGGTGATATGCTGAAGTGATTGTTGATCTGGATGCGATGTGTGTTTCATTGGAAAAGGGTATGTGAGGACACTTTTATGTGTATCCTAGATCTATGTGATGGTCCGACTTGCCTTAATTAGAGTAGTACCTATGCGATGGTATATGATCAAGCAACGAATACAATTGTGACGTATTATGTCATCGACCTTCATGATGGTCGTACAAGTTATCATATATTCGAGAGCATATTTATGGTGATGCAAGGCCCTAGTGGTGAATATTGTGGTGTGAGACCTTAGTGATGGTCATGATGGCATTATACTATAGTGATAGTCATGATGATGTGATACCTTAGTGATGGTGGTGATGATGCGAGATGTTGGTGTTGGTTGCATCGACGTGAAACCTTAGCGATGGTTATTGTGCATTTATTATGTATTTGCTGTATTATTATGATTTGTGTGATTATTATGGGGTTTGGATCGTGTCTTGTGATGTATAGTATACTTAATATAGTGTACCTTCACACTCGATGATATACTTAGTATAGTATACCCATATGATGATAGCATAGCTTATATAGCATTATGTGCTAACTTGTTGGATGTAGGGATATGTCAGTATGATTTATCATACTCAGTGTTCCCACTTTACTATATCAGACTTTACAATATTTTGAGATATATTTATCGTTTACACTAGATTGATGTCTGACTTGAGATTTTATGATTAGCTTCTTATTTTCTCGAGGACTCTCAAATGAGTAGAATAAATAACATGTCAAAGTCAGATAATGGAGTTATTTAAAGGGTGAGAATGAGGCGGACGTTTATATACATCTTATCTTTAGTGTTTACTGCAATTTCGCTATGCAATTTGTGGAGATACAAGTTCTAGTGATTATTATTAGAGACAGATTTTCTTTGAGTATATTTTGATGATGTATAAGTTCTATTCAATTTGCTTTGTATAACTGTTGTGAATCTGATGTACTCAAGTATTTTTTTTCATTTTAATTATATTTTTCTATCTCGCTTGTTTTAACTCTATGTTTTTATTATGTTTTTATTCAATGCACTACGAGATATACGACATTTTATGCTTAGAGTTTTAGTTACTTTATCCTTGACCGCCGCTTTGCATCGGCCAGGTCTATTGAAGTGCAATTTACAGGTACATTGAGTACCGATGGTGCGGGTCGGTTGTTACATAAAACATATAAATATTGAATTAATTAATGAAAGTTGTTATGCTCTGGTACCAAATGAAAGTTGCTCTGCTCTGATACTAAATGAAAGTCGTTATGCTCTGATACCAAGTGAAATAGACTGTGCTAAAGGATCGTGTAATATGGATAAATTACTGTGCGGAATAATAAATAAGTAAGTAAATAAATAAAGCAGTAAAAAAAATGACACCAAAGACTTTTATACTTGTTCGAACTCTCATTCTACGTCCAGTTCCAGACTCCTTCTGGAATTATAGCTAGCAATCCTCACTTAACCCAGAGGAATAGGTATTATACCGCATGGGCAACCGAATAGGACTTTGACTGCCTAAGCAACAGAACAAGACTTTGACCGCCTAAGCAACAGAATAGGACTTTGACCTCCTGAGCAACAGAACAGGAACTTCTTACAAACTGGATTTAACTTGACTTTGTGTGTTCTGAATAACATGGATTTGTCACTTGTAGTACGCCCTTCCTATAATCTTACCCTCAAAGTAGATGTGTTTGTGTATGTATAAAGAATAGGAAGTATAATTTGCTTAAAGAGTATGGAAATGAATACATAAGCAATGATTGTATGAAAGCTTGTATACATTGAACTCAAGAATGCTAAGTGTTATAGATCAAAAGAGAATAGAAAATTAGGTGATTTGAATCTATAAATCTTGAGTGTATATATAGTGTGTGACGAGATATAACTGCTGAAAATAGATATCTATCTAAATCTAAGAGATGCAACTTTCCATGAAGAAGAAACCTTTTGGAGAAAAGAAGTGTCTTTTGAAAAATATGACAGTTGTAGTATTCAATCAACTGAAGTTGCTTAGTCAGTCAACTGAATTTAGACGTGCACAAAAATTTGCACAGTGTTAGTCGACTGACTTAAGCAGTTCTATCGAATGAATGCTGTATATTAAAAAAATTCAAATGGCGTCAGTCGAATAGCATATACTATTCCATCGAATGAATATTGTTTTTCAGTGCACATAAAAACTTTGAGTATATATATGAAAGTTTTATAAAATATCTACAAGTTTTGTAAAACGAATTTGTGAGTGATGAGCTTTGAGGATAGATTTTAACAAAATATTATACTAGACTGTTTACTTAATGACTCTAGTTACATTAACATCAATACGAACCATATTTGAGTTGATGAATTCGGATTTGTCGTAGTAATAGATTCGTAAAGAACTTTTGTCTCTTGTCAGCATTCAAAACCTTATGATCCAACAATTAAAATAAATTAATTAAATAAATAATGAAAGTTAGATAAAACATGATTTTATTTAAACTATATTGGATCCAGTACAACCATTAGACTTTATAGGTCCGGTAAGGTTCAATTATGGATTTTTTTTTGAAATTCACTCACTGTAGACATGGCCAGTTCCAACAGTTGTAGTATAGCCCAAATGACCTATGCGGTCTAATTAGTCAACATTTAGGGTGGACTAATTAAACTTATGTATCTAATGGGTGTTTAGTATAGTAATGTCTAGGCTTAGGGTTGAATAATAAGTATTCTCCCATCCTTAGCTAATAATTTGGCCCAATAAGTGAAGTAAGTCCAAAGAGTTGGCCCATAGTTATTTGGTCCTTGGATTAATTTTCATATTAATTTTGAAAATTCAAAATATATTTTTGAATTTAAATATTAAATTTAAAATATAAAAGGAAATTTAGTAAATGTAATAAATAAATTTATTTTTTTTTCAAAATTCTTTTGATAAAATAAATGATCAATGTCAAATTTTGGAATATATTTAATTAATATGATTAATTAAACCAAATTAAATAATTAATAATTAATTAATTGAACACATACATATACAAATATATATATATATATATATATATATTGATATATGTATATATTTTTGATTATTATGGCTGTATATTTATTTTAAAAGTATTTAAGATAAATTAAATTAAAATTTTGAATTAATTAAAATATTTAATTTTATTTTTTACATAAATAAAAGAATTAATAAAATGAATAATTAATTAAAAGTTAATATATATATTGATAAGTTAATATATATATTGAAATATTAGCGCAAGATGGTGTGATGGTCCCTCCGCCTATTGTGATGCAGGCTGGTATGGACTTTTGGTCGGATTACATTATTGGTTTCTTCTTGGATCCTAACCATCGCCTGTTGGATGCGACTTCTGTTTGTCGAAGGACCTGGAAGCTTCTTGGTGGTTTGCGTGTTAAGCTGGTTGACTCCATGTATTTCCTAAAATTTTCATCCCCTGAGGAACGCCGTCTTGTCCTTGAGGCTGAGCCTACCTTTTTTGATGGGCAACCCTTTATTATTACTCCTTGGTCCCCGATTGTGGCTATTGCTCGAGAGCAAGTTCTTTCAATCCCTGTTTGGGCTTATTTTTCGCA
Organism: Allium cepa; assembly: GCA_030765085.1. NCBI lineage: Eukaryota > Viridiplantae > Streptophyta > Magnoliopsida > Asparagales > Amaryllidaceae > Allium > Allium cepa. The sequence goes on along the minus strand of CM060941.1, from coordinate 173,798,460 downwards.
GATCCCCTCTGCTCTTCAACCTTTGCTTGGTTTAAACTGGCTAGCTTGTAACGTAGGAAAATTAAAATGTTTTGATTCAAATACTGTGGCTTGTGAAAAATTGGTATATGCGAAGGCTCTGATTGAGATTTCCCCTGATAAGCCTCTCCCTTCTTCTATTCCGGTTCAGCTAGCTTTTGGGCATGTTGTTGAGGTACGTGTTCGCTATGGTTGGGTTTCGGATATTTGTACTTCCCGTCATTCTTTTGGCCACCTAGCTATTGCCTGTACGCATTCTGTCTCCTCTGCTGCTGCTCCTAAGATTCCTCTGTCCCGCCCCCCGCTTAGGAAATGGGTTCCCAAAGTTTCTGGTTCTCCTATTGTCCCTCCCCTGGCTTCTCCGATTCCTGTCTCGGTGCCTCCTGATGCTCCTGTTGCTGGGCCTACTTCCTCTTCTCCTTTATTGGACGCTGGTTTTGGTTCTGGGTTAGCCTCGGATCCAGTTCCTCCTAGACCTACTGTTGTTTGGGATGATGCCGAGGGATGTTGGGTTGATCACTTTTCCGATATGCGATTTAACCCCAAGAATAATTCCTACTTTAGATTTGTTTTTGATGATATTCTTGATCTCAGGTGCCTTTATTACATTCCTTCTGCTGATTCCTTAGTCCTCGATGTGGACGGTTCGAATGATGTCTTGCTGGCTGATTCTTCTTGGGATCGTTCCTTTATTTACACTCCTGCTGTTGTGGCTTATGATCCTTGTCTTGCTGCCCTATTCCGCCCCTTTTCTGGTCTTTTGGGTAATGTATCTTTGGGGTCTTCCCAGGTTTCTGTGCACGATGGTGATACTTCCTTTATGGAGGAATAGTTATGTTTTTGTTTCTCATAGTAGTTGTGGTATGTCTACCATACTCCTGAGATGTATTATTTCTTTTACTTAGTAGTTAAGGTGTTTTTACCTTACTCCTGTACTTCAACTTTTATTACTTTCGTAATAAAAAGTGGACGGCCCAATATAAAATCGGCTTGCCTTGCAAAAAAAGTATATACAAAATAAAACTATAAAGGTTATAGCTAATTATTTATCTGAAGTAGTTTAAGATGAATAAAATAAAATTTCTAAAATTTAAAGAATATTTAATTAATAGCTAATTAAATTAAGAATCAAAATTAACTTAATTTAATTTAATTAACGAGAACATATGAACATTATACAAGTTAATTAAATTATAATAATTATAAATAAACTAAACTTATATAATAATTATGTATAAACATAAATGGAATGAAAATAAAATGAAAACAGATTTTCGGAATAAATAAATACATATGGTACATTGCCATGATTTCCGATGTGTGACACTTGAATTATGAGGGTATTTCATAAGAAATACACTATTCCTTGAATCGACATCACTCAATGTATATATATTAATGTTTGGACCAAAAAAGGCATAAACAATTCATCATGTAGTAAATGCAAATTATAAAAGAAAGGATATTAAAAAGGAGAGAAGTGCATAATTTTTTATAGCGGTTTGGCAAATACTCCAGACTATGTCGGCTAATCATTTTCTATTGATTGTACTTAGCTCCTATAAACTATATTTTACAATGGTTTGCCTACAACTTGGGTATGAGTTATACAAGATTTATTCTATAATTGAATCTTTTAACTCATATTAATTTAGAGTAGTCAAAAGAGGAACCTCTTTCAAGTGCATCTCCTCCTTTATTTGTAAACGAATGCCACCATCAAAATTGCATAAAAACTCTCGGATACGTTCTCCACATCCAACACGAATTTCTCCTTAAAATATTGTGGTCAAATTAGCCACTATCTCATAATTCGAACTTGAATTATGCTCACAACTCGCTACTGAGCTGTGGAGCTCCATATCTTTACGTTGCTTTGTTTTGTTTTGGTCCTTTGAATCGTTCATGTGCATTCATCCCTCGTCCCTTTTTCTTCCTTTGCATTTCCAGTCAATTAAGCTTGTTGACCCATCTCTAACTACATTCCAACTCTGTGTCAAGATGAAGAGACCGAGTTAAAGGGGCCAAGTTGTAAAGCCTTGCCCAATTTTGGCCATCTTTTTTTATGCTTCTCCAATTTGTTATTTTTTAATGTTCCCCAATTGTTTGTATCTATTTCTCTATCTTTCTTCAGTCTAGTTCAATCATTCAAGTCTATTTGGAGACTGTGGAAAATTTACCAATAACACTTTCCCCCTAAATCATGTCTTATGATTACAAGCTGCGCTTTGCTTAAGAACAAACATCAAAATTTGGTGAATAATCACCAGTTACGCTCTACGGATATCTACTGGATCAACCGTGGCGAATCATATGGTTCATTCAGATTCAATTGCAAATCTAAGGTCACTCTAGACCTATCGTAGCTAAGAATTCAAGTTCTTTCCTAAATGTTAGTCATAAATCATAGTCATCCCATATTCCTTCAGGATTGTCATATCATATATCGACACCGATATCGTCCCTTATTCTTCTTGGATTAAACATATCACATATCATACATCAAGGTCACCCTATATTCACTTAGGATCAAATTATCATATATCATTATCAATGTCGTCCTATGCCAACCTGGGATTTAACTATCATGGGTAAGTCATATATCATGCGATCATGCATCATTAATTGTAGCAATGCATTGCAACGATTGGAACGTTACTTATAAATCATTTAGCATCACCAACATGCGATCATAAGTAAGTCCAATTGAATTAAGGCGAAGACATAATCTGGTAATCATTATTGAATCATTCCAAAATCAAGGGGCATTCACATCCCAAATTTTTGTTTATGATCTCTTCGGATCACATAAACAATATCCAATTTAATTTTCGATCTCTCCGAATGACATAGTCGCACGTCCAGTTGATTTCTCATCTATTCGGATCATATAATCAATATCCAGTTTAATTTTGATCTTTTCGAATCACATGATCATATATCCAAATTGAGCCTAATACACTCGCTCTTTGGCAAAGGGACCCATATCCAAGCGCATCCATCTAGTTAATATTTGGGGAGGGACTCAATTTTTGGGCGCATCCATCCACTCACTCTCTGGCAAGGGGACTTGCTATCCAAGCAATTTTATTCCACTCAGTCTCTAGTGAGGTGATTTGTTATCTAAGTGCATCCTTCCACTCGCTCTCTAGTGAGGGGACTTGTTATCTAAGCAAGTCCATCCACTCACTCTCTGTAAGGGGACTTGCTATCTCGTACAAGTCCGTCCACTTTCTCTTCGACGATCGAACTTATTCGTCACAGTTCATCGCCCCATCTCTCGGGTCGGGAACCATGTCCTATCATTTAACATATCAGCTTATGTAATAACCAAATTTTATGGACGTAACGACCCGGATTTTTGAACAGTTTATAATTAAAAATTAGAGTTATTTAAATAATTGAATATTGGATTTAATTTGAATAATAAAGATTAGAAAGCTAATTTGAATCCTTTTTAAGTAATAAAAGGTTATTGTAATTTTAATTTACGATTTAAGTGAATAAAATTGTTTTAAAAATAAATCATTTTAATTAACATATGAAATTATCATCCCAGGGCTTTATCTCGAATTTTGATGAAACTAGTGCCATTGGATCTGGAAAATAAATTGCTATATGCCGACAAATTTCGCAATGATTCGACGTGTTGTGTGGTCATGTGTGCTCGAAACGGACAGCATAAAGTTAAAGTGAATAAAATAATATATTGTTTTCTTATAAATAATCCTCAACTAAACCTATTTCTTTATCTCCCTCTCTTCTCTTTTACATGTTCTGAACTAAAGAAATACACAGCTGCTTATTAATTTGAATTGTTCTCAGAGTTTGGATCAATGAAATTCAATGAGAGTGGTTCTATTACACTTGTGTAATAAGGGCATTGTGATGGCATGCTTGGTTTTAGGGGTGACAAGTTCCAGCAGTGATTGAGTCTGTACAGTGTGCCTAGGGTTGGGATTAAGTAGAGTTTGGGGTGATGAAAGGTCGAATGGATGGTGGCATGGTGTTAGTTAGGCGAAGATGAGTTCGCGGGCATAGTTTGATGAGGCATAATGCGGAGGTGGTGATCGTGACACGGTCGATATCCTATTATTGGTAATGGCCCTGCTGATTTGATGGTCTGGAGGTCAAACCAATAGGTGCGACGAGTTTATGGTAAGGAAAGAAGGATGTTGGCTATTGTTTGGCGGCGATCGGAGCTCCGATGTGAATCGCGACATGGACAGGCATGATTTAGGGCTTGCAGTCAGATTTTGATCGGCCAAGTTGGAGGTGATGCAATAGGGTTGAGCGCGTTGGGCGTAGGAAAAGGGAACGTTTGGAAAAGTTCGTTTGACGAACCATCGAACCTAGCTCTTTATCTGTACAAATTAGCACGCTTAGAAGAAAGAACTTATGCATATTGGTGGCAATTCCAATTTTGAGAGGGAAAGGGATGAGAAGGTAACTAGTGGCTAATGACAATTAATTAGTAAATAATTAAGTTATTTAATTAAAATTCTTAAATCAATCGTATCTTGTTCATACGACGTCCGATTGAGGCGCCGTTTTTTTCGTTGCATTCGTATCGATGATGTCTATGCATTAGAGTTAATTTGTAAAGTTTCGAGCTTATGGGAATTTTAGTCAAAATCGAACGGCATTCTATTTTGGACTATTAGGGAATGCGAAAGCGTTAACTAGAGCTTGAGTGAGTTTTGTTCACCTGTTAATTATATATTATTTTATATATAATTGTTATTGTATTGAAATAAACTATATAATGAACAATGGAAATTATTACATTTTGGCCCCGCCTTGTTTTTTAAAACAAGTGAGAACATTATGATTAAGTATAATTATTTCTATTTGATCATCTATAACATGTATCATGGCCTAGATTACTTGTTTACTTATTTCATATTGCTTTGTGAAAAGTGATAGTGCATTATATATGTTTGAAACGATTTAGTCGCTATAAACATGCTTTGAAATCAATGGTAACTGACATATGTTAAATTTGATAAATTGGATAAATTATGGGAAATTGTTGGAAAATCTATTTATATATATTGGATTTTTCTACAGACATTTGGGTGTGTTTGACATAAATCGAATTGGTTTGGACATTTATGGAAATTGTAAATGGTAGAAGCGAAACGATCGCGATGGATGCACTTTGAAATCGCTACGATCTGTAATTTCAAAGTTAATTTTGGAAGACATTCTAAGGCTTTTTCGTACTTATAATCTATACTATTAGCGTACTTATTGTCGAGAAATAGTAAGGTTCAAATATATTTCTGAAAACCAATTTGGACCTACAAAGTGATGGTTTTAAAGTATAAAATAGGTTTTGAATGGTGTTTTAAATAAAGGTTTTTAGAAATATGTATAAGTATTTTAAAATATATTCTTAGTATATATGGTTTTAAAAGCTGTTGATGATTTTACTAAATAATTTTAAAAGGATTTTACATTAGAATACTTTACAAATGGTTTATAGTATTTGAATAAATATCTTTGTTTTATAATTAAATTAGTATATGTAAATAAATATCTTTTTAAAGGTATTTAATATATTTAGATGTTTAAAAAGGAATTTATTATTATGTAAAGGGATTTAAAAGGAGTTATGGCTTATAACACTTATGTTAAAATGGGTTGTTTTATAAATTGATTTTAAAAGGTCTATTACCTTGTTTAATAAAATGGAGAAGTGCTTAGAACTTTAAATAGATATTTTAAAGTAAATGGCGAGTATTAAATTTAGATTTTGGATTTATATTTCAATTTTTATGCAACATTTAATTTGGCCTATTTAACTATACTTTTGAAAAGTAAATGGATCTTTAAAATGGAGTTTCAAAGATAATAGAATAGTGAAGTGTTTTGGATTTGTCATAAATAATGTTTTAGTGACATCTATTTTCAAACCCTACCATAAAGTGTTAAAATATTGTAAATAAGTTTGGAAAATACTTAAATCTTTAATAATGGAATTTTAAATATAATAACAAGTGAAATGGTTTTCGGTTTGCTGTGGCAACGTTTTAGTAACCTTCGCCTTTAACACATTTTGGTTATACTTAAGTATGTAAATGGATCTTTAAAAATGTTTCAAAGATAATCATAAGTGAAATAGTTTTTGGCTTGTAGTTATAGTGTTTTAGTAACATTTGTCTTAAGCCCTTTGAAATTGATTTGCGAATATACTTATATGGTGGAGATAATTATATGAACAGTTTTAGGAAGTATTGGGACGTGTCCAAATGCATGGTGATGTTTAATTAATAAATGGATTTTCATTTATAAAAGAGTTTATTTAGTAAAAATGAGTTTTACTAATAAAGATGTTTTTAGTGAAGCAATGAAGATTGATTAAAGGAGGATTAGAAGTCGTTTATACGACCTGATCGTGCTAGTTTTCTTCGATCGTGCTTTGTTGTTACTTGCTTATGGACAGTATACAGGGAAGTGGTTTCCCATGTGCAATTATTCTCATTGTAATGGACCATTTTTTTTATAAGTAAATAACCGACTATCAAATCTTGGCCAGAATATACTCTGGAAATACCCAGAAGAAACATGAGGACTACATGGTACATTTATCTTTAGTGATATTATATTGGAAGTTTAAACCCATTTTGCTCTTCTAGAACAATGGTAAGGAAATTCTTCGCTAAACAATTAGGAGGTGATGTCTACTCTTATGCATGTCTGTTTATTACCCACAGAACTGGGGTTGCGATTCTAAGGAATTAGAGCGATTGGTGGAGCACCCGATAAGTTGGGGAGTGTACTTATATGAGATGACTTGAAACCGTTACCACTTCAAAATCATATACATGTTCTTGGTTCGTGAATGCTTCATGGTTTCTTTGTGATTGCTTCATGATTACTTCGTGATGTTGGAATCTATGTGGAGATTCGAAATCTATTTGAGATGCTTGAACACATGTAGTTATTGGTGATCTATTCAAGATTTGGGAATCCATGTATGACCCCAAGACCTATTGAGTTATGTGAATCTGTGTGTGATTCAGAGATCTGTTTAGAAATCAATGTATGATTCCAAGATCTGACGAGATATGGGAATCCATGTGTGGTTCCATGATCTGTTCGAGTTGGAGCTTGTATGGAAGATTTGGTCGAGTGGTGACTCGTGGGCTAGAATGCAAGATGTAGCCTTATCATCGGTATGGCAAAAACTAGAGCTAGAAGACATAGCCAAGAGGGATGGCATACCCATAGGGTGCGTACGACTCCATTTCTGTAGATACTTATTGGGATATGCAAGCGGGAGCGATGCATTAGATCTTAGCAAGACCAGGTATGGTTTTCTAGGGTACAATCACTAGAGATGTATGACGCTTCTGAAGGATATATCCGATCTTTATGCAACTGTTTAGATTCGGCTTTTCAAAGAGATCTACATGGAAATCCTACACAATTAGTGAATGGGCCATAGTAGTTATGATTGTATACCTATTATTGTTATGATGTATAATCAGTTGCATCACAACTATGTGATTATTTATATTTCACAACTTAGACCTTATTATATTATCATTGGATTTTATAATAGAGGTTTGGTTATCGTAAGGGAAAAACCCATCCATGTTTATTGGAGGAGTAGTCTTACAATGTACCCTTATTATGAAGGGTTTTAAGATATAGTAAATCTATATGATTTGAGTTTCTCATGCTGGTTTACCAGACTGATCCGGGTAATATTTTCTTAACGCTCTTGTTAGCATAATATGTTTCCAAATTTAGCTGTGGTTCATTGGAGCTCTTGAAGAGGAGCTAGATGATTTCTCACCATATTTAATTTTTGGTGCATTACTGATTGTATCTATCAGCATGTGTGAGGACGGATATTTATAACTATCCAGGCTGATGATAAGTGAGTTTACCCTAATTGATGTATGTATATAAAGGTTTTCTTTTTGGTGAGTACCTTTTGAGATATTATACACTATCATTCTACATGCGAGATTCTGATATTATTTTCTCTTCTTTCTTGTTCTATTTCCTTTTCTTTTTATTTTACCCTAACAATTCGTCTTTTCGTCGCTTAGGTACTTGGCACATGAATACCATGGATGTATTAGTGTCAACATTTAAGGGTTGAAAAGTCTGTTCATTACACTAAGTATTAGAGCTAAGGTTAAGTGAGGGCCTTGGCTTTAGTGAGTAGAACTTATTAAGAGATATGGTAATGGAATGCCTTATTATATGTTGAGCGTATGCATTCAAGTGTACATGTATTTTATTATTATAAAAATGTTTTATATTGCGTTGATTGGTTTGTAGAGTGGCTTATGGATTCTGGACAATACGAGTTGCTATCGTTATTGACAGAGATCACTAAACACTTAGACAGGGCAAACCGACACATATTGTTTTCAAAGTTGGTAAATGGAATCACTTTACTTATTATATTTTAAATATTAAAGAAAGATTTTCATAATCTATGTAGTTATTTATGATGTGTTTGTTTGTTAGGAAATGATAATATTCTTTGATTATCATTTGTTGTATGATTTATTGTGCTCGACCAGTTTATGAGCGATTTTTCCTTTTCACTGCATAGGTTGGGTAGTAGTAACTTTTAGGAACATTGAAACGAACACCTTGTGAATTAAGTTTCACAAGCTGATTATAAGGCATGCAATGATGATGTTGGGTTAAAATTTGAGTTTGAATAAAGTTGTTATTGTAATCTAAACAAGGTAAATACTTGTGTAATAGTTTTAAATAAGAAAGTTACTTATATAAATATGGTTTATGAAATATTGTATATAAATATAAAAAGGATTTAAACTAAGAATTTTAAGAACTTAAATCCCGACGTTTTAGAAATTCGTATTCTAAGATTTTGGAAAATAATATTAGTATCATTTAGGAATATATTTTGGGAATTGGTTTATGAAATCGATATCATGGTACCTAGTAATATTCAAGAAGTATTTGATACTCTTTTGAGGATGATTTTAGTTATGTCTGAAAGGAATCGTTTTGATGTGCTGAACTCACTCTTGTTGCTGGAAAATGATTAAGATGATGACTGCAGCATCGTCAGCATTTATTTTTGAGTTTCAAAGTGAGGAAAGCTATGGTAGCAATTTGCTACATGGTTGTCTTGTAAAACATGTTTGGATTTAAGTAGTAGAAGTATTATTTGGTATACAAAAGTTATAAGTATATATATTTCAAAATGTTTTGAAATAAGATCAGGTGTTCAGTTCTTAAGTTTTCAGTTAAGATGTTTCATGAATTCATGTATCATATGCATTAGAGTAAGTATGGTTGTGCATTTTGTTTGATCTATTGATTGGTAATTTCCATTATTAAAATGAAATGGAATTTTCGACAATTATGGATTGTTGAAACTTTGAAATTTGCATAAGTAACTAAAGCTAAGTGCTTTATGAAAATATAAAGATGAATTCATATAACACTTGAACTTAGGAGATACTAGAATTTAATTAAGTTTTAAATTGATTGAATATCCACGTTAAGTAAAATAAGTTGGATATTTTAGTATATACTCGAAGGATGCAGTGGAGTATTATACAGATATGAACTTAAGTTATATAATATTTAATAACTTGAAGTAAATTTTATGAAGTAGTTTGTAAGCGATTTTAGTATTAAACTAAAAGTGATAATTGAATGTGAATTAAAAATGAAAAGGAAGTGGAGTAGTTGATAAAACAATTGAATAGAGTACGTAAGTTGTATATAGATCTTTTTATTAACATGGCAATTCTTGATCTAGGATTCGAGTACATAGATTTTGAGGTGATTTATACCAGTCTAAGTTAGGGTTTTTCACTCGATTCTCGATGACGAACAAGATACAATTTTTTTATACGATCTTGAAGTTTTCTATCGTAATATATAACTATATAAGGAGAATGGAGGTTCTAATCAAGGAATCGGATCGAAGTTCGTACTAGCGAGGTCAAGTGAGAAAATCTGGCATGGAAGTGGAATTTATGTGATTCGGCTAGGTTCAGATTTGGTATTGCATATATATATATATATATATATATATATATATCGTATGGGCCTTAAAAATATTTGTATGCTATGTGTGTTGGATTGTGCAGAGTTTGGGGGACGACTCTTCTAATTGTTTTGGTAGCTTGAGTTGTGACGCCCCACCTCTATACTCACGCTAGCCAAGGACACTACGGAGTAATGCCGTCAACGAACGCGAAGAATAAGGCTGTTGTGGAGCGACCATCCATGTAATTGCTTTGTGCGAGCACTGGTAGGTCAGATAGTATAACATGCATTTCATTTCAAGAGGAAATCCGACATGCCGATACAAACTCAAAGCTACTACACAGTGGCTATGATATCTTCGGAAACAAATATAGAAATAAATATAACACAAACCAGTCATAGATTTCCATATCACAAAGGCGGAAATAGATATGAATATAACACATAAAAGTGTACATCAGAGTAGTGGTCAAAAAGATCCACAATAACACAAAAGAATGGATACAAGTGCTAGACAAAAGAATATGTATACATTAAGGAGTCTCTATCTCAAATGTATAAAAATAAAAACTACCAATCTAATGTAGTCAGACAAAAGTCAAGTGATGATCCCTGATAAGGAGTCAAGCTAGAGCACCTGTAACATCTCGGCCTGACCCGAGTATTATTTAATAAGAAAATAATAAACGGATAAGTCTAGCTATAAATGTAAGATAAAATGAGATAGAACAAGAAATATGACAAAAAATATGATAACATTAATGCCATACAGTGACAAGTATACATCAACTAAAATCATAGAATATCTCAAGAAATCTCAAAGCACAAAAAAGAATGTCATATTCTTTAACACTTTCACCAAACCACAAATATTGACAAATATATCAATGCCAATCGTAAAAGTTAGTGAAACACAAATTCACCAATGCACAAATATTGATAACACTTATCAATGAAATCATGATAATGGTGAAACACAAATTCTAGAAATCATCAATAGAAATCCAAAAATCATAAAAAGAGGGGAGGCCTATCACAAAACGGGAGCATGAAATCCCACCAACATGTGTATCACAAAACGGAATGTTATTCCATGGTTGCTAACCATTAATTTTTGAGCCAAAGCTCCATAAAACGGCCCGAAGACCATGGGTCGCTACCCCACCAATTTTGAGCCGAAGCTCCACAGAAGCGGGGTTTAGTCACCCCCGTAGACAAAGAGACATCACACATTGCTAGTCTAAATTACAAAATGATCATCATCGATCATCAAGAAGTGTCAATTATTCTAAGCTAGTAAATAGATGAGTTCAGATTCATGTCCCACAACCACTGGCTTAACTTAAATATTTACGAACAAATTGTAGATCTCCACTCGAAAGTTGTCACAAGAGTTTCAATCGAACGAGTCTAAGAATTAACCGTTTAAATAAACGCAAGCATTTCATACCACTTGTTTTACTAACCTGTTTAATTAGATTTCTCATATGAGTGAGGTAAAGGTTTGTATATACTAATAGGTAGGAAAATGGTTTTTAATAACGAGCTTTGTAATAAAATAGTGATGAAATCGTTTTGAAGAAAGAGTTTTGATATTGGCTACTAGTATAGAAAACCTTTATATTTTCAAAGTGAAAAATCACAAAAATGATTGTAGAAACAATCAACCACCAAAATCCACATTCGAAGACGTGAATTAAATCCAAAGAAATCGATACCAATCCATCAAAATGGATATTCCCAAAAAATCAGAAGAAGATGTTATCAAAGCCAACAAAGGTGATAACAACTAGTCGGATAAAGAAGAATCGATTAAAAAGTGGAAAATCAAACCCAGAAGGCAAATTGGGCAAAAACAGCAAATTCAGTCGACTGGACCAGGGTGGTCAGTCGACTGACTCAGATCCTGGAATCTTTTTGTTTCTAGGTTCAGTCGACTGAACCATAGTGGTCAGTCGACTGAATCATGCCTGGAAACTCTCTGTCTCCAAGCTCAGTCGACTGGCCCAGAGTGGTCAGTCGACTGACACTGGCCCAGGAAATTTCCTGGGTTTGGTTCAGCCGACTGACCCTCTGGTTCAGTCGACTGAACTGGAAATTCTAGTGTATTCAGCCTAGCCCCCAAGGGGTTTTTTTTTCCAAAAGGAGCCTATCGATCTAGCACTTGCGACTAGAGACTTGTGCCACACGACAACCTAGCTCTATAGGCTCTTCGACTCACCCCAAAAACATGTTCAAGCGGTAAAGCTAGGATTTTAAAAGATTTAACTGCAAACACCAAAAATTGAACTATACACAAAACCAATCCAAACCAAAAGTAATTGCACATGAATAAGTGTTATGAATTCGTACCTAACAATCAAAGATAGTTGTAGACATAGATGTGAGATAAAAATCTCACCTTTTGCACAAAAACAAGGAAGAAGGAGCTACAGAGCAAGGCAAGAACAATCACTCATCAATTCCAACCTAAGAAACTTGAATCTAAGCTTAAAAGAAAAACATTTCCTATGTTAGGGTTTAGGAATTTCTGAAATTGAAAGTAGAATGAGTTGGAGAAGAAGAAGAGGATGCTTACCAATAGCTTCTCGTTGAATTTGGAGTTAGAGCTTGGATTTGCAATTGAACTAGGGCTTAGGAATTCTAATTCTTTTTCTGTTCCCACATTTTTATCTAAAGCTTAATGGTATTAGGAAATGAAAGTGAAGAGAAGTGGGGTCGGAGCTAGAGTTAATAGTTTAGGCTAACCCAAAGTCCAAAGTGCAAAGGTCAAATTTCAAGCTAACTCCAAACATATCAATGTTTATACTCAAAAAGGTCGCAAACGCTATTTTGAACTCAATGGAAGTGGTATTGAGTCCTAATTCGGCTGTTTGCAAAAAGTAACCTTTCGGACTTAAATCCGACTAAGGATGCTATATTTAAATAAAATATTTAAATACACAATCGTAAAATATGCGGGTTTGTTACATGAGTGATCGGCTAAGTAATACCTGAGGATGTTGAGCGTAAGGTAACGCTTAGTGGATTGTTAGCCATCCTTGTGCGATGAGATGGTTTCTGAACCATGACAAAGCATGAGGTTTAGCTGCTAATGATTGCAGTACCGTATAGTATTCTTATGTAATTTTTTTGTGGTTGCCAGTGATTGCAATACCATTAGGTATTGATGGGTGATTGTTGCTTTTGTTGAAATTTCAAGGGCAAAATTCTTTTAAGGGGGGAGAATGTATATGATAACGGGGATTTTCGGACATCTGTTAATTGGTAATTAACAAGATTAAAATTATTAAAATATTGATTTGTATGTTAAATAGATAAATTCTGATAATAAAAGATATTTGGATATGTAAATAAATTCAAAAATATAATAAAGGATATCTATGATATCCTAGAAATTCCAAGCAAATTCAAATGTTATGTTTTTTTAAAGATAGATATAAATATATTTTAAAGTAGAACTATTGATTACAAATTTAATTTGTATTGCTTAATACATACATATATTTGAGTTGATTTCAAAGTCGGACTTTAAATTGAAAATGAATATGAATTTGGATTTAAATTTAAACCTAAAAGATAATTATTTTAAATATTTTGGGTTTAAAAATATATGTATAAGATTTGTTTTATATTATTTTCCTTAAAGAACTTTTATTTATATAAATTTAGAAAGTATTTATTAAATAGTAAAATAAAATCAAAAGCTTTATAAAAACATTTAAAAGTAAATTAAAAATGCATAATTACAAATGTTCATAGATAAATTCATATTGTAACATGTGTAATGTGCTTAAATTTTGTAATTGACAAATGTTAAAGTAATTTAACACGTGTCAACCATTTAGTTTATTTTCTTTTATATTTTTAATAAATCTTAATTTAATCTATATATGCATCTTTCCCTTTTTCTTCAAATCTTTTCCTATTCTTCATTTCAAAACAAAGAAAACTCAAAAATCAAACCTATAAAACAAAAATTAGCAAACCAGGAAATTGCAGGCAACCACTCTCTCAACCTGAATCATCAAAACTAAATCAAGCAAACTCAACTAAGTTCAGATCATCATACATTTCACAAATTCAAGTTTCATAGGAGCAGCATTCAAGTTTTTCAAAATACAAACTGTTTCAACTTCTCCGTTATCTTCTACAGGTGAGTAAACCTATTTTAAAATAGTTTAATCTTGGATTTCATTTTGAAGTTGTGAATCAAAATCATGCTTTTAACTGAAATGCTTGGATTAAGATGAATGCATGTATGTGTAATAAGTAGTGGATGCCTGTGACTATGCAAATACAGGCTCTCTTATTTTATCAGGGTTTGATTCCCTTTAAAATCCAATATCTCATCTTTCAATCATAGTTAGATTATGATTTGTAAATGATAAGTGTTTAAAATCATGCAATAACACTATTAAAAATCATTCCATGGATTTATATTGAATATTTGTTTGGAAATTTTAAAAATAAAAGTGAAATTGTAATTTGGGTCAAATTTTATCAATTCAATTTTAAGATTGGATTTCATGTTTGAATTCGTGATGGAAAATCATGAATTTTAATGGGCATATCTCGATTTTTAGCTTGAAAATCAGTGAGCTTCCTCGCGTTGAACATTTGTGATGTTTTGAGCAATTTTCGTCCATCAATGACGAGTTGGCCGACGTGGTTGAAACTGAAGGTTGAGGGGTAGGAGGTAATCATCAGAAAAATTGAGTTGGGACTTTTAGATGATCAGCGTGGATATGAGAAGGCAAGGTAGGGTTTTATACCATGTGTGTCGTTAGAGTTCTAATGGGTTTCGCGGTGATGAGAAGCGATCGGAGTCGATCGCGAGGTGTGCCGTGGGTACTGGAAGGCGCGACGGAGCCATGGTGGGGACGGCGTTGCGTCTAAAGGTCTAGATCATCGGTGGAGGTCGAATTTCCGATGGCGTATGGTTCAAATCGTGTGGGTTTTGAGGTCGATTTCGATTCTTGTTTGAATCAAGTGTGATGGGTGATCGAGATGGGTTTCATGTATCGCCCGTGAAGTGTTGAGATCAACATCGATGGTCGGAGTGCCGTGGTTCATCGATGTAGGTGAATGTGCACATTTTCGTACACCTGTGAAGTTTTTTTAGGGAAGAAGAGCGTGTGCTTGGGTTTTTGTTTGGGAATACTCGTGTTTTACTCGAAGTAGATGAGGCAGCTGAAGACTCGTGTATTGGATCGGGTTTTCTATGTTTTGCTCGGGTCTGTAGTGGTTAAGCTACGGTTTTGAGGAAATTTGTTTCTAAAGTTTCAAAATTTATATCAAGCTGAAAAGAACCAGGTTTAAGTGGAAGAACAATTCCAGGATAATTTTTTAGAAAAAAAAGAAGATTCAAGTTCTCAAGTTTAAGGAAAGAATACAAGTTCTTAAAAAAACAAAACGTAATTAGATATTTTCCCCAAGTTTAGAGTTATTCAAATGGCAAGTGTTTAAGTAATGTATCAAAACAAGTTTAAAATGTTAATGATAATTTTGTCATTAAAAAGAAAATGGTTTACCTTAAAGGTTAATTAAGGTTTTAATGGTTTGAGATTAATTAAGTAAATTAAGTAACGGAGTTAATTAATTAGAAATTAAATAAATTTATAATTAAGGATAAATTGATTAGTAATTAGAGATTAATTGCCTAAAGTTAAAGGACAAATCTATCAAGGATTGATTTAATTTAATTAGTAATTAAAGGTTAAGTAAATTAATAATCAAGGATTGATTAGTAATTAACCACTGGGATAATAACTTGATGAAAGTAGTTGAAACTAGATTACTTAAGGGAAGTAATTAAGGATTAATTACTCGGTGTGATTAATTAAAGGATTGATTATTTGAGTAAAATTAATTAAGGCTTATTTAATTAATGAGTGTGATTAATTAAAGGATAATTAGTCAATGTAACTGATTATAGTATAAGTAATTTGAGTAATTAATTATGGAAAGTGTAATTAATGTGAATGGGTGAGGGTTAATTAAATTGTGTTATTAATTAAAGGTTCATTACTTAATGTAATTAAAGAATGATTAATCAAGGATGATTAATCAAGATGAATAATTAAGAGATGATTAATTAATTGAATATAATTAATTAATGATTAAATGAGTAAGATTTAATGATTAAGATTAAGAGATGATTAATGATTAAATGAGTAAGATTTAATTAATGAATATAAAGTAATTAATTTAATTCATAAGCAGTTAATTAAATTAATCGGAAATGGTATGACTAATTTATCTTGCTTATGAATGATTGAATGATATTTGAATGCCTTGGATTATTTGTTATCATTGATATGTGATTATGATGCTTTGTGAATTGAAATGTTTTTGTAATATGATATGTTGGATTGGACAGAGATAATGTAGTTAACTATGATGAATTGCTGTGAGTGACATCCAGTGTATAAAATTTAATCACTTGAAAAAAACTTGGGTTAAGATGAAATTGGATTCGAATAGACAGGAGTCGGATATTAGTTAATATCCGAAACCACTTCGATTCTATATAGATTGATATGTGAAATCAATAGGCTGGAATGAGATGATTTAAGTAAATTAGAACAATTAATCTAAGTTTTGGTACTTAGAAATTGATGTGTGAATTAAGTGATGTCTTTAGCAAATTTTGAATTTGTATATTGATAAGAGTTACCCCCGGTTTTATATAAGCTTTATGCTTTTGTATTCCATGTTAGATTGGTTTACTCACGCTGGTTTCCAGCCTGACCCGGGTGTTATTTTGATGTAATGCTCGGGTCAAACCGAGTATTACAGATTTTCAGGTAAGGACATTCTGGAGCTCAGGAGGCGAGCTGAACGGCAGGAACATATGGAGTGTTTCTGCTGTGATATATTGTTGTATATCTTGGACATATTGTTTTAAACTGTCTTGTGTTTTGTGAAAATGTAGTAAGTTTGATGTATTTAAATGTAATTGACTGATACAACTTCCTTTATGTAAAGAGTATTATTTGATATTATATTTTATCCGCTGCGAATGTGTGGTTCTGAGTTTGCTTTTCTGTTCTTCTTCTTCTATCTCTTTTTTTCTTTTCCTAACTATTTGGAATTTTGGGGATCGAAATTTCTGGGTCGTTACATTTGGTATTAGAGCTGAAGGTTAAGCGAGACCTTGGCTCTGGTAGGATTACTCATTAAGGATAGGGTAAGTGGTACCCTAGGATGAGCTGAGTGTACATATATATGAGAGTGTATTTGTTATTTTCTTATATAAAGATTTTAAATGATTTAATATAAGAATATATTTTGATATATAAAGCAATATTTCTTTCTAACAAATACTAAGGTAATTGGTTGTTAAATTATTGGAATTAAATTAAGTAGTACTAGAAATACAACCAAATTGAAATTAAATAAAGATAAGTTTGAAATGGATTCAAACTGAAATTAAAATCTTGAATTTGGGAGAAGAGTTTCAGAATAAGATGATATTGAATGGTTTTCGGATATGATAAACTTGGTTATTGTCATAAATGGTTGTTGTATTTAAAAATAAAATGTTTTAAGGAAGCAAAACATTTAGGTAAGTATGACTTATAAAATGGAACTAAAGATGATCTAAATTGTGAAGTTTTAAATCAGGGTCCATAATTTGAGAATTGTTTCAGAGTGATAAAGAAATAATAATAATAATATTTAATGTATTTGAATGAAAGGATCCTACTTCAAACAAGAGTTGTTTGAAAATTTAAAGGAATTTGTTTTGATTTAAAAACCGAAGGTGGTTTAAAATTTAAAGTATAACTTGGTGTGTAAAGGAAATTAATATGTATATATGTGGATATACATAATATCAAAGATGATTTGAGATAAACTCTTTGGTTGAGTTTTGAAATTTTACTTGGACCGTGATGTGAAAACCCAAAGTGATAAGTTTTTGAACTTATAAGCGAAAAGATTACTAATCTGAAGTTTAAAATTTGAGATGGGAATTCAAATTTGGTAAGGTTGGTTGGATTAAGTAAATTGAATTTAACTTTGGGAAAGTTAAATAAGTTAACAAGCAACCTGAATTGAAAATTTCAAGATGAAATTGGGATTTAACTTGGAAAGTTAAATGGTCAATTTGAATTGGGAGTTTGTGTGATCTCAAAATAGATTTGAGATCTGGAAATTGGAAATGGATGGATATTTAAAAAAAAATTGAATGATACCATCCTATTGTTATTAATAATCTTTAAGCTGAAATTGGATTTGTTTAAATGAATAAAGAAATGGGATGTGGTAATATATCCATTATTAAGATAAAATGGAATCATTTTGGACTTAAGATTTGAATGTTTAAGATAAAACTTTAAAGGTTTAGTTTCAAAATTGAAATTTGATGATAAATTGAATTTCAAAGATTTAGATTGTTTTAAAAGGATTTGTATTATTATTTGAACTTTGAAGTAGGTTAAAAATGGAATTGGAATTCAGAATTAAATGGTTTAAAGATATAAGTTGATTTGATTTAAAGGATTAAATCAACATCCAAAAATTTAATTCGAATTTATATAATTCGGGATGGTCTAAATTTGAAATTTGAATTGAATTAGTTCAAACTGAATTTGATTTGAATTATTTGGAATTGTGATTGAAGATGGATAAGTTTAAAATTCAAATGGAAAATTTGAATTGGATTAATTTGAAACAAAATTTAAGTTGAATGAGTTTAAATTCAAATGGGAATTGGGATTAATTCAAACAGAAATTGAAATGATTTGAAATTGAAGTAGGTTCAATTTGAAATTAGTCCAAATTGATTTGAATAATTTGGTATTGAAACTAAAGTTGAATAGGTTTAAAATCAAATAGAATTTGATTTGAATTTGAATAGAAATTGAGGTTAATTCAACTTGAATTAGGATTAAATCAATTTCAATGGAAATTGAAGTTATTTAAATTGGAATTGATTCAATTTAAATAGAAGTGGAAATTTTAAATTGAGTTGATGGGATTGTAGATTGGGAGTTGAACAGTTTGTCTCTGGACTATTTTCAAAATAAATTGTTTTAATATAAATCTATTTTTTTCAAGCTACTTACTATACAACCTTTCTTTTTAAAGCCAAACTATTTTATACTAATTTTACAATTATCTTTGGAACTGTTTAACAATTTTTCAACTGTTTTATAAACTAATCACTATTTTTCAACTACTTTATAACTAAGTACTATTTTACAACTATTTTGCAATTATCTAAATATTCTATAACTACATAACTATTTTCCAAACTATTTTATAAATACTTAACTTTTTACAACTATTTTACATTTAATAATTATTTTTCAACTACTAATCTATTTTTAAACTTTTTCAAGCTATTTTCTAAATTTAAGCTGGACAAATTGCAAACTGTTTATGATTAAATATCCATTGAAATAAGAATTTAGGTGATAATCCAAATGGAATTGAAGCATTATGTATAAGTGAATAAAAATTAAAGTAAATGTGAATAGAAAAGGAGATTGATTTGACTAATAATCAATGAGGATAAATACGTAGGATGTATGTATATTATTCTATTCGCATAATGATTTGATCCAGATTCGAGCATAGAATTTCGAGATAGTATATCGGTCCAAGTTGGGATTTTCCACTCGATTTTCAACGGTGGACCTAGATATGGATTGTTGATTGGTTCTGGATATTCTCTATCATAGTTATGGCTATGCAAGGAGAATGATGGTTTCTGATCAAGAAACCAGATCTGAGTCTACACTAGGAAGTCGGGTGGATGATACTAGTTCGGAAGTGAAATTGTGTGATCGAGTGAGCGATCAGATTAGTATAGCGTACGGATGATATGTGTGCATCGTGCGGGTTTGAATGAAATTGATACTGGGAATTTGTGGATAAGAAATGTGAAATGGTTTTTGAAATGAAAGGTATATTTTGTGAAATATATGATGAAGTAAAGTGGAAACTGGATATTTCTATGGTAAAAATTTACTTTATGGAAGTAATTAATTTGGTAAGTGACTTTATAGAGCAATCAAATTTGAATATTTGATTTAGAATAAACAAAGTTATATATCTTTGTTATATAAGATAAATCTCCACTTGTTGAATCTATTGCCCGAAGGAAAAGATTTTTGAAAGTGTTTGAAGTATAAAAGGGGTTTTATACAAGTTTGAAATGATCCGAAGATTTTTTTTCAAGGTTATATATATATATATATATATATATATATATATATATAAAGGATCTTATGAGAATGATTTTGGAAGAAAGGTTTTTGGAACCTATGGATTTTGGAAAGGCTTTTGATTTTTGGGTAAAATCAATATTGGAATTTGGAAAGCCTAGTTTAAGAATTATCGATTTTAGGATAATCGATTTTAGAAAGAAGATTTATTTGAGATTCGTACTGGGTATATGATTTGGAAGATACTATATGTGTACAGTATAAAGTGTTTTGAAAATGGCTCTGGGGAAAAAGGCGCTCTCTTGAAATGAACTTCTCAGGAGTGCCACAGGGTAGTACTGCCTTGAACCCTAAGGAGGGTTTCTAAAGTTAATCCTGTGAGGAGTCCGGACAAAATAGTTCCTGAGGATTATGTGTAGTGTCTAGCGAAAGTCGAGGGCATTGACGCCTACAGAGGCATTTGGGTTATACTGTGCCGATAGTGTAACTCGATGTCACTGTGATCTACTGCAGACCATAGCGAAAGCCGTGTGTGCTGCTGAGAGCCAATAGTCTAGGTTTGATACTATATCGGTAAACTGCGACCTATGGTAACATAGCAAAAGTCATGTGTGCTATTGAGAGCCAACAGTCTACGTTTGATTTTACATCGGTGGACTACGACCTATGTGGGAGTGGAGAAGTTTTATTCTTTTGGCAGCGGAATTCGAGGGCGCTGAGGCCTATAGCTATATAGGTTTTTGCTGTGATAGCAACGTAGCCTCGGTTGTAGCCGCGATCTGTAGCGGGTTTTCCATGGTGTAATCGAGGGATGCGGATGCCTACAGTTATCTATGGATTTTGCCGGGATGGTGTGACGACCCGGAATTTCTAACAACTCAAATTGGAATTTATTAATTGATTTTAAAATATTTAAACAAATTAATTTTAACTTGAATTCAAGATATCAATATTTATTGGGTAATTAAATCATTGAATTATATAGTTTAAATATTGAATTGAATAATTGAAAATTGGGTAAATTGTTGAATCTGAAATTTCTAAGTCTGTTTAGATAATTTGAAGGCTTATAAAATTTATAATGATGATATTGAAGATAATAGAATTGTTGAAATTTAAATTAAAGGCGATTTGTTCAATTTTAATAATATATCATTTAAACTGACATTTAAAAATAGCCTTCCGAGGCACAGTCTCGGAATTCGATGGAACTAGTTCCATTGGATCCGTAATAGTTAGTTATGTTCGAATTTCAATTTTCGTAGCAATCGGAGTGGTCGTTTGACACTGGCAGCTCAAAATGCTTAGAACTATTGTAATCGATTTAATTTAAAACCGATCGTTTACTTCCGTAACTCGCGCATACAATCAAATTAGCCTTCGAAACACGTTCCATCGTGTTCGGAATGCGGGTAAAACCTTATAAACGTCTGTCGGCATGTCTGATTCAGGGTTCGAGATTTCGCGCTATGCGTAACGAGATATTTTTTTTGATATTTAATTATATAATAACAAGAAAGCGTATTCAAGAAGCTAACCTCAAAACAATATAATCACCGGCCTCTCACCTTCAATGGAAATTGAAAACCAATTTTCTAATTCAAGCCCTAATCCCTCTAGGGTAATCGCATCTTCAAAAAAAAATTTATCGTATCCCGTTCTTTATCCCAAAAAAAAATCGAAAATCAAAATCAATTCGTTCGTTCAACAATGGCCGAGCATCATCACTTGAGCGATTTGTGAAGTTGAGCGCATGGGTTTTTGGTCTTCGCGGTGGAGGATAGGTGTCGCGACGAGGTCGCGGGTCGCTTGATCGAGTCGCGATCGAATCGCGAAGGGTAGCTAGGGCTTTTCGAGTTAGGGTTCATGGTGGCTGAGGGATGGATGTTCGATGAAGTGGAGGCTCGGTCTCGTCTTCACGCGGTCAGCAAGTATGGCGGAGGCGTTTGGGTGGTTGCGGCAGCGTCACCGCGATGGAGGAGGGCAGCTGTCGCGAGCCTCAGACGATGGGCTTTGGTGGCAAAATCTGGAAGAAGTTGTGGCAGAGGCAAGGCAGCGTGAGGTTTGGGTGGTCGCTGCTATCGATCGGGAGTGGAGTACCGAGGTATAAATTAGTTTTTCTCAATTTAAATATATATGTATGGTTAGAGAACAGAAATTTATATAAACTTAAATGCACATATAGGTTTCAATTTAAATATGTATAAGATGTTGGGATAAAAGGATAGGAAAATTTATTTATTTTTTGTAAAGGGGAACATACTGGTCCGAATTTAAAATTTTAAGTTGGAATAAATTCATTTAACGGAAATTAATTGTTTAATTAGTTCAACTATTAATAAAATCATAATGTTTATTCAAGGTTTTAAATCATTTTTTTATGACGGCAATTGATTGATCGATTTATTTCAAATATTAATAAAATCATATGATTTTTATACAAGGTTAAATCTTGAAAAGAAACAAGCTGGATTTGGGAACGGATGCTAATAAAATAAAGGTGAGTAAATCTCACTCTATTTTGATTTTTATGTGGATTTAAATGGTCAGATTTAAATAATTGGTTGAATGGTTTGATTTATTGAATGTGCATCAGATGATCTAATAATTTTGGTTTTGGGGTTGGCTCTCGAGTTAATTGTTGTTTGACTCGAGGTACTTGGGTTTAAATGTTTTAAACTTAAATCGTAAATAAGAAATAGTTCCGATTAAAATCAATAAAGATTTGACGATAAGTGATTCATTGAATAAATAGGATAATTTAATGAATGCTTAATAAATTAAATTAATTTAAGATTTGGGTTAATTAATTGGGTTTAAATTAATTGGAATGATCATTGGGTGGGTTGATAAATAATTGCTTAATGAAATTAATAAAATATAATTACTTTGTGGAATTAATCAAGAGATTAATTAAAATGATTAATTAACGAGTAATTTATTTATTTAATAAAGTAAATAAAAGATAGTTAATCATCGGTTGAGATAAATCAAGAATGACTAACCCATATGGTTTAATTAATGATTAATTATTTAATATAATTAAAATTAGATTTGAATAAATTGAAATGTAAATAAAAAAATCATTAATCTATAAAATCAATGATGTAAATTGAGATTGATTAGTTAAGAAAATAAATCAATACAAGTGACTTATGAGAAGTTAATTAATATAAGTAATTATGGACTAATGTAATTAAAATAGTTAATTAATTCCTGAGGTAACTAAGATTTCTTATTGATTTGGGTTAAGAACAATTAATATTGCGAAATGAATTAAAGATAATTACTTGAACGTAATTGAAAATTAATTAATCCAGGGTGATTGATTAAGATGAAAAATAAAGGGATGACTAATTAATTGAATTGGAATTAATTAATACTGAAGGAAGGAATCTAAGAGAATGTGGTTAGAAATTCAATTAGAATCAATTGAATTAATTTGTATGTGATTAAGCATTGCTTATGGATGACTAAATGGTATTGGATGTTTGAATGAGTTGATACATCTAATATGAAATGTTGTGTATTTCGTATGGATAAATTGGAATAAGATGATGTGAGACTCGAAGAGGCCGGGATCGGGTATTGGGAAATACCCAAAACCACTTCGAATATTTTTATGGATTGATATGTGAATCTATATGCTGGAGTGAAGTGATTTAAAGGAATTGGACTATTTAAATTTAAGCTTTGGTACTTAGGAAATGGATGTGTGAAATTAGTTATGTCTAAAACATATTGTGAACTTGTAAAATTGGTTTGAGTTGCCCCGGGTTTTATATGAGTTGTTTGCTTTGGTATTCCATGTAGTTGAGATTACTCACGCTGGATTCCAGCCTGACCCAGGTGTTACTTTGATGTAATGCTCGGGTCAGACTGAGTATTACAGATTTCCAGGTTAGGACGTTCTGGAGCTCAGGAGATGAGATGGATGGCAATATCGTATAGAGTATTCCGCTGTATTTATATTATTGTTAATCCGAGACTTGATAATTGTGTATATTCAGTGATTGTATATATATGTGAAACTCTGATGTATATTAAATGCAATCGACAGATATAGTATTCTTTTGTAAACTGTTATTTATTATTATATTTTATCCGCTGCGAATGAGAGATGTGTTTCTGTTCTTCTTCTTTTACCTCTTTCTTCTTTTTCATAACTATCTGGAATTTTCGGCTTCGAAAATTTCGGGTCGTTACAGATGGCAATGTAACCATCGGGTTAAGTACGACCGTCGATGGAGGTTATGATTTCCAGAGCATTCTCATCAAAGATATTTCCTCTATTTTCAAAAATGTTTTCTATATTTTCAATAAAATTATTTTCTAAATATTTTTCACTAAGTGTTGAAATGGGTCTGCTAAGTACTTATAGATCTTCAGTCCTACGCCTGATCAACGTACGACCGAATTTCTGTGAGAACAAAGATGGACTTGTGGAAACATCGAGTTATATAAGTATTTTTATAAAACTATTTTGGTAATATTATATAGATTTAAAGTGTTTTAAAAGGTTCAAAGAGAAATTTATCTAAGTATTGAATTAATTATGGCTTCGTTCCTTTTCGTGGGTGAAAAGATTCAAAAGGGGGGAGGAATGTGATAACCTGGATTTTTAGACATCTGTTAATTGGTAATTAACAAGATTAAAATTATTTAAATATTGATTTGTATGTTAAAAAGATAAAATTCTGGTAATAAAAGATATCTGGATATGTAAATAAATTTGAAAATATAGTAAAGGATATCTATGATATCCCATAAATTCCAAGCAAATTCAAATGTGATGTTTTTTTTAAAGATAGATATAAATAGATTTTAAAATAGAATTATTGATTACAAAATTAATTTGTATTGCTTAATACATACATATATTTGAGTTGACTTCAAAATTGGACTTTAAATTGAAAATGAATTTGAATTTGGATTTAAATTTAAATCTAAAAGATAAATATTTTAAATATTTTGGATTTAAAAATATATGAATAAGATTTGTTTTATATTATTTTACTTAAAGAACTTTATTTATATAAATTAAGAAAGTATTTCTTAAATAGGAAAATAAAATTAAAAGCTTTATAAAAACATTTAGAAGTAAATTAAAAATGCATAATTACAAATGTTAATAGATTAGTTCATATTGTGACATGTGTAATATGCTCAAATTTTGTAATTGACAAATGTTAAAGTAATTTAACAAGTGTCAACCATTTAGTTTATTTTCTTTTATATTTTTAATAAATCTTAATTTAATATATATGCATCTTTCCCTTTTTCTTCAAATCTTTTTCTATTCTTCATTTCAAAACAAAGAAAACTCAAAAATCAAACTTGTAAAGCAAAAATTAGCAAACTAGGAAATTGTAAGCAACCACACTTCAACCTGAATCATCAAAACTAAATCAAGCAAACTCAACTAAGTTCAGATCATCAAACACTTCATAGATTCAAGTTTCATAGGAGCCACATTCAATTTTTTCAAAATAAAAACTGTTTCAACATCTCCGTTATCTTCTACAGGTGAGTAAACCTATTTTAAAATAGTTTAATCCTGGATTTCATTTTGAAGTTGTGAATGAAAATCATGCTGTTACCTGAAATGCTTGGATTAAGATGAATGCATGTATGTGTAATAAGTATTGGATGTCTGTGACTATGCAAATACAGGCTCTATTGTTTTAACAGGGTTTGATTTCCTTTAAAATCCAATATCTCTTCTTTGAATCATAGTTAGCTTATGATTTGTAAATAAAAAGTGTTGAAATCATGCAATAACACTATTAAAAATCATTCCAAGAATTTATATTGAATATTTGTCTGGAAATTTTAAAAATAACAGTGAAATTGTAATTTGGGTCAAATTTTATCAATTCAAAGACTGGATTTCATGGTTGAATTTGTGATCGAAAATCATGAATTTTAATGGGTTTATCTCGATTTTTAGTTTGAAAATCAGTTAGCTTCCTCGAGTTGAACGTTTGTGATGTTTTGAGTAATTTCCATCGATCAATGTCGAGTTGGCCGACGTGGTTGAAACTGAAGGTTGAGGTGGAGGAGGTGATCATTAGAAAAATGGAGTTGGGATTTTTAGATGATCAGCGTGGATATGAGAAGACAAGGGGGGGTTTTATACCCTGTGTGTGTTGTCAGAGTTCTAATGGGTTTCGCGGTGACGAGAAGCGATCGAATTCGATCGCGAGGTGTGCCGTGGGTACTAGAAGGCACGGCGGACCATGGTGAGGATGGCATGGCGTCTCGAGGTCTAGATCGTCAGTGGCGGTCGAATTTCCGATGGCGTATTGTTCAGATCATATGGGTTTTGAGGTCGATTTCGATTCTCGTTTGAATCGAGTGTGATGGGTGATCGAGATGGGTTTCGTGGATCGCCGGTAAAGTGTTGAGATCAACATCGATGGTCGGAGTGCCATGGTTCATCGGTGTAGGTGAACATGCACATTTTCGTGCACCTGTGAAGTTTGTTTTGAGGAAGAAGTGCATGTGCTCGGGTTTTTGTTTGGGAATACTCGTGTTTTAATCGAAGTAGATGAGGCAGCGGAAGACTCGTGTATTGGATCGGATTTTCCATGTTTTGGCTCGGGTCTGTAGCGGTTAAGCTACAGTTTTGAGGAAATTTGTTTCCAGGGTTTCAAAATTTATATCAAGCTAAAAAGAACCAGGTTTAAGTGGAAGAACAATTCCAGATTAATTTTTTTTAAAAAAAAAGAGGATTCACGTTCTCAAGTTTAAGGAAAGAATACAAGTTTTTTTTAAAAAAAAACGAAACATAATTAGAAATTTTTCCCAAGTTTAGAGTTATTTCCAACGGCAAGTGTTTAAGTAATGTATTAAATCAAGTTTAAAATGTTAGTGATAATTTTTTCATTAACAAGAAATGGTTTTCCTTAAAGGTTAGTTAAGGTTTTAATGGTTTGAGATTAATTAAGTAAACTAAGTAATGGAGTTAATCAACTAGAAATTAAATAAATTTATAATTAAGGATAAATTGATTAGTAATTAGAGATTAATTATCTAAAGTTAAAGGACAAATTTATCAAGGACTGATTTAATTTAATTAGTAATAAAAGGTTAAGTAAATTAATAATCAAGGAATGATTAGTAATTAACCATTAGGATAATTACTTGATGAAAGTAGTTAAAACTAGATTACTTAAGAGAAGTAATTAAGGATTAATTACTCGGTGTGATTAATTAAAGGATTGATTATTTGAGTAAAATTAATTATGGCTTAGTTAATTAATGAGTGTGGTTAGTTAAAGGATAATTAGTCAATGTAAGTGATTATAGTATAATTAATTTGAGTAATTAATTAAGGATAAGTGTAATTAATGTGAATGGGTGAGGGGTAACTAAATTGTGTTATTAATTAAAGGTTCATTACTTAATGTAATTAAAGAATGATTAATCAAGGATGATTAATCAAGATGAATAATTAAGGAATGATTAATTAATTAATTTAATATAATTAATTAACGATTGAATAAGCAAGATTTATAAGTAATAAAGTGATTAATTTAATTCATTGGTAGTTAATTAAATTAATCAGAAATGGTATGACTAAATTATCTTGCTTATGAATGACTGAATGATATTTGAATGCCTTGGATTATTCGTTATCCCTGATATGTGATTGTGATGCTTTGTGAAATGAAATGTTTTTGTAATATGATATGTTGGATTGAATAGAGATAATATAGTTAACTATGATGAATTGCTGTGTAAAAGTGACATCCAGCATTTAAAATTTAATCACTTAAAAAAACTTGGGTTGAGATGACATTGGATTCGAATAGACAGGAGTCGGGTATTAGTTAATGCCCGAAACCACTTCGATTCTATATAGATTGATGTGTGAAATCAATAGGCTAGAATGGGATGATTTATGTAAATTAGACCAATTAATCTAAGTTTTCGAACTTAGAAATTGATGTGTGAATTAAGTGATGTCTTTAGAAAATTGTGAATTTGTATATTGATAAGAGTTACCCTGGGTTTTATATAAGCTTTATGCTTTTGTATTCCATGTTAGATGGGTTTACTCATGCTGGTTTCCAGCCTGACCCGGGTGTTACTTTGAAGTAATGCTTGGGTCAGATCGAGTATTACAGATTTTTAGGTAAGGATGTTCTGGAGCTCAGGAGGCGAGCTGGACGGAGGAAAGTATGGAGTGTTTCAGGTGTGATATATTATTGTATATCTTGGCCATGTTGTTTTAAACTGTCTTGTGTGTTGTGAAAATGCTGTAACTCTGATGTATTTAAATGTAATTGACTGATACAACTTCCTTTGTGTAAAGAATATTATTTGATATTATATTTAATCCACTACGAATGTGAGATTCTGAGTTTGATTTTCTATTCTTCTTCCTCTATCACTTTTCTTCTTTTTTTAACTATCTAGAATTTTCGAGATCGAAATTTCTGGGTCGTTACAATGTAACGACCTAGTTTTTCGAGCAGTTTATAATTAAAATTTAGAGTTATTAAATAATTTAATCTTAGATTTAATTTGAATAAAAATGATTCGAAAGTTTATTTTAATTCTTTTTTATAATAAAAGGTTATTTTAAATTTTAATTTATGATTTACGTAATTGAAATTATTTTAAAAATAATTTGTTTTAATTAACGTGTGAAATTATCATCTAGGGCACTGTCTTAGATTTTGATGAAACTAGTGCCATTTGATTTGGAAAAATGAATTGTCATATGTTAACGAGTTTCACGACTATTGGACGTGCTGTATAGTCATGCATGCCTGAAACGCAAAGAATAAAATTAAAGAGCATATAATACTGTTGTTACCTTCCTATAAATAATCCTCTACTAAACCTATTTCTCTATCTCCATCTCTTCTCTTTTCTTTGTTTTGAACTATAGAAATACATAGCCGCCAATCAATTTGAATTGTTCTTAAAGTTTGGATAAATGAAATTCAATGAGAGTGGTTCCATTATACACATATTGGTAAGGGTGTCGTGATGGCGTGCTTGGTTTTAGGGGCAATAAAGTTCAGCAGTGATCAAGTTTGTACAGCGTGCCTAGGGTTGTGATTAGGCAGAGTTAGGGTGACAATGGGTCGAATGGTTGGTGGCATGGTGTTAGTTAGATGGAGACGAGTCCATGGGCATAGCTTGGTGAGGCACTGTAAAGGAGTGGCCATTGCGACATGGTCAATGTCCTGTAGCAGGTGAAGGTCGCGACTCGATTTGATGGTCTAGAGGTCGAACCGATGGGAGTGACGAGTTCATAGTGGGGAGAGAAAGATGTTGGATATGGTTTGACGGCGATTGGAGCTCCAATGTGAATCATGACATAGCCTGACATGATTTTGGGCTTGCAGTTGGATTTTGATCGGCCAAGTCAGAGGTGAAGGAATTAGATCGAGCGTGTTGTGCATGGGATGAGAGAATGTTTGGAGAAGTTCATTGGGTCAACCATCGAGCCTAGCCCCATATTAGTATAAATTATGCATGCTTGGAAGAAGAAGCTTGTGCATATCAGTGGAAATTTGAATTTTGAGAGGGAAAGGGATGATGAAGGTAATTGTTGGCTAATGATAATTATTTAGCAAATTAATTAAGTTATTTAGTTCAATTTCTTAAATCAATCATATCTATTTTGTACGAGGTCCAATCGAGGCACAGTTTTTGCAATTGCGTTGGTATCGATGAGATCTACGCATTGGAGTAAAGTTTGTTGAGTATGGAGCTTATGAAAATTTTAGTCAAAATCGAACGGCGTTCGTGTTTGGACTATTTGGGAATGCGACAACATTAACTGAAGCTTGGGTGGGTTTTACTCACCAACTTGGGTGGACTATTTTGGACCCTGCCTTGTTTTTTAGAACCAGTAACAACATTATTATTGAGTATAATAATCTCTATTTCTATAACATGTATCATGTCCTAGACTACTTGTTTACAAGTTTGATATTGATTTGTGAAAAGTGATAGTGCATTATGTATGTTTGAAATGAATTAGTCGTTATAAATGTGTAAGTGTATAGGACCGTATAATATGGATAAAAGTAACACAAAGTATAAATAGCGTGGAATATAAAAGTAGTATAGTAAAATGGCACCAGAGATTTTATACTGGTTCAGAGCATCGTCTACGTCCAGTCCCAGACTCCTTCTGGAATTTAACTAACAACAATCCTCACTTAACCCGGAGGAACAGGTATACACAGTCTGAGTAGCAGAACAGACACCTGAGCAACAGAACAAGATTTTGGCCTCAGCAGCAGAAGAGGACTTTACTAATATAAAGAATATCCGACACTATGTGTTCTTGATAACACTAATTTGTCTCTGATAGTACAAGCCTCCTATAATCAAATCCTCAAGTATATATGAAATGTATGTGAAGATATGAAGAGAAGGTAATGCTAAGAATCAAATATTAAGAAAGTTATTTGTAGATTCAAAGCAGTAGAAAGAATATTCGCTGTTTGAATGAAAAGATTATAGCACAAGAAGAGTATTAGATAGTTAGAATGAAAATAGGTAAGTATGAAGTGTTTGGGAGTATCTATATATAATAGTTAAAGAGTTACTGCCATTGGTGAAGGGTTCTAACGAAAAGAAGCAACTATTTTCGTTCAGAGAAGGGTTGCATACTTTCAGAGAAGAAGATGTCTTTTCGAAAATATGGCAGTTGGTCTCAAGTCAGTTGACTGGTCGTTCTTGGTCAGTCGACTAACTATGCAATATATTTAAAAAATAAACGGTGCGTATCATTTATGTACACAGTCAGTCGACTGTTTGGGTTTGGTCAGTCGACTGGCTGTGACATTTTTATAAGTATGCTTCTGTTTTGATTTTTGATGTGACATATGAAGTGCGGACTACTTGAGGATAGATATTAACATAATTCTAAGACTCAATCATACATACTAGACAATGAAAGCATAGATAAAAAGTCTTTAATGATATAGCCATAGTCCGTTTTCTTTTTGTCGTGAACTCTCCTTTTCTTGCTTTGTCACGAATCAAAAACTAGTGATTCAACATTCTCCCCCTTTTTAATTGATGATAAACCTGTATATATTAAAGAATCCTAGAGAAAAAATATAAAATACTCCTCCTGGATATATGATGCTTCTTGTACATGCATAAAGATGATTAGGACAATTCTTCTCCCCTTTGTCATCGACAAAAAGGAGGGACGGCAATAAAATTATAAAAGTAAAGTGCAGAGATAAATATCAAAGAGAGACTATTTATTAAAAGTCTCAACAGATAAATAAGTTGCAAGATTCAATATGTTTAAATTGACAATAAAGTTTTTAGATAAGCAAATAATTCATACCCAAATCACTCACCAAAAGATCTACTCATCAACATCCCAACTGTATTCTCCCTCTGATGCGGGCTCCTTTCCTGGTCTAGAAGCTCCTTGAGCACCACTACCTATGCCACTAGTGTCACTATTAGTATGCTCTTCGGAAGTTGACCATGTAAATTGAGGTGTGGGGCATTATCCTTGATAAATAGATGTGGCAACAGTTGAAGAAGAACAAGATAATGCATCCCATAATGTAGAAAAGAAACCTTTTATTTTATTGAGTTTCTTATCCATTTTCTTGAGTCTAGAATCCAAAATAAGTTGATTGCGGGAGAAACTTTCGATGGATTCACGTGTGCTTGAGGAAGTAGCTAAGCGAATATCGCCTTCTTCTTGTTGCGCGACCGGTTCTCGAAATGTAGGACCTCCAGATTGTTGTTGTTGAGCCTGTTGATGCTTCCAATCTTCAAATGAAGTAAAAGGTGGCGGTTGTGTAGGTAGCTTCATAAAGCTTATGGTCCGTATATTTATCATTCCGACAGTCCAATCTTCAAATGAAGTAAAAGGTGGCGGTCGTGTAGGTAGCTTCATAAAGCTTATGGTCCATATATTTATCATTCCGACAGTTGAGAATTCAGAATCCGGTTGACGAACACCCACATCTAGAAGTAGTCGCATAATATATTCACCAAAATATATAACATGCATATTCCCATAGTTAAAGGTGAGAAATTCATCCATTATACGATGCAACCAATTAACTCTTATATTTCCCCAAATGGCATAAAGTGCTTTGAAATTTTTCGGATAAATTAGTTCATATGATCCAGTTCGGGGCAAAATAGAGTGCATAAGTGTCTTGTGTAAAACTCTTGCTTTAGGACGAAGGAGTTTAGAACGCAATTCAATCATGTCGTCACCCATGAACATATGACTTATTCTATCTCTTTTTCTTGGATTGCATTCTACATCATTTAAATCTATCCTTCATTAGGAGATTGGAGTATATGTGCCATTCTATCAAGGGAAAGAAAATTTGTTGTCCACATACCAAACTCCACACACAATTATTTGGATTTGATGGTTGTTGGTGACCTTAAATTGGCGAAGAAGAGTTTTACCATAAGATGATTGATATTGTGGCGGTTTGCATTGTAGTCAAGGAGTGATTCTAAGCCACATCTTCACATCAATTCTTGAAGAGAGTAGGCACCAAAATCAGAATAAACCATAAAAGAGCCTTCAAAAATCCTAGAGTTCTTCATCTTCTCCCACCGTTCAATTGCAGTTGCATCATATAGCCAATGAGCAACGTGTCAACAAAGGATGAGGAGCCTTGTTTTGAGCGTTTAGATTTACGAGGGGCCATTAATTTGAAGATTTTTGAGAAATTTTTGAAAGAAAAATGAGGGCTAAGGTTTTGGAGGCAGTAAAAACTAAGAGGGTAAAGTGAATAGAGGATGAAAAAAAACAGATTTAAAGTCTTTTTGTACAGCCAGTCGACTGGTCGGGGTTGGTTAGTCGACTGGTTGGTAACCCGAGAGTTTTTTAACTCTGCAATCAGTCGACTGACCCATATGAACCAGTCGACTGGTTGATATCCCAAGAGTTTGTTTACCCTGTCAACAGTCGACTGGCTTGAAATATCAGTCGACTGACTGTAGATAAAGAATGCGGTGAAGCTTAAAAAATTGTTTATTCAAACAATATTAAAAATAATATACAAAAAGAAAATCCAAGTAAACATAGAACAATAAAGCAAAAAACATGATTATTTAGAGGTTTTTGGAGAGGATTCTTGTGGTTCAACCTTGGTGTTCTCAACTTAAGGTTGCAAAGGAGACCAATAATTTTGGCGTTCCCATGAGTTTGGAGATGCCGGAGGTTGAGGTGGAGTTCGTTCCCATTTATTCCAGCTGGATGAATTTTGCCGACGAGATGTTAAAGGTTCAACAACGTCATGCTTAGATGATTTTACACAAAATTTAAGAGCAATTGATTCTATAAAGCTAAGGCGACTAGAATTCTCCGTTGTTCATAATACATTTCTCTTTGTAGATTAATTTGTTCCTTTTGATAATGATGGATTTCACCAATTTTTTCTTTTGTTTTTGGAGAAACAAACAATGATTTTCGAGACTTCTTAGGTTTTGGAGAGAATCCAGTGTGATATCGACCTTGTTCATGTACAGGGGTAGGTGTTGGCAAGGATGGAGTTGAGCTAGAGGATGTCGGAGTAGAAAAGGACAATTTGGAGTTTGAGGAATCATAAGAGTCGTGAGAGGCCATTCATAACAAAGAGGAACTTGAAGATTAAAATTTGCTTAATTTTTTTTTAAGAATGATTGGAAAAAAAATGAGAATAATGCAAATTTATAATTGAATTTGAGCTGTGAATGTGAGGTTATAAGCAATCAATAGCTAATAGCCAGAGATAAGAAATAGTGGATGAGAATTATTCGAAGGACAAATGGTTAAGAATGAAAGAAAAATATGACTTTGCAGGAAAATATACATAGTACAACTGGTAAGATATTGAGCTACCAACTAGGAGACCTAAGTTCGAGCTCCAGTTGCTATGTTATTTTGTTTTTGAACGAAAATTTTCAGAATAATTAAAATCAATCTTTTAGATGAAACAAGAAACAATCATAGCTCAAATGGTAGGAAGCATTTGAAACACAATAAAGGAGAGGTCATGGGTTCAAGTCTCTTTTGAGTCATAATTTTTTTTTTTATGATAAAATTTGAGTGAGAGTTATATATATATATATATATATATCTGTGTGTGTGTGTATATGCATATGTATATGTATATGTATATGTATATGTATTTTGTCAAGATGTGTTATGAGAAGCTACCTATACAGACAGTGTATATAAAATTTATAAATTTTTAAAAGAGATAATACCAAGTTCTCGTCTTAAATTATTGAAAGTGTTTTCATTTAAAGGTTTTATAAATATATCTGCCAGTTGTTTATCAGAGGAAACAAATTCTAGATTTATCAAATCCTTTTCAATATTATCACGAAGAAAATGATGACGAGTGTCAATGTGTTTTGTTCGTGAGTGATTAACAGGATTTTTAGATAAATTAATAGCACTAGAATTACCACAGAAAATAGTTCACTTAGATAAATTGAAACCAAAATATTGTAGTGTTTGTTGCATATTGATAACTTGAGCACATGCCAGAGCTGCAAAAATATATTCTGCTTCACATGTCGATAATGAAACACGGCTTTGTTTCTTACTAAACCAAGATACAAGAGATCGTCCAATGAAATGACAAGTCCCACTTGTACCTTTTCTATCTGCCCGGCTTCCTCCAAAATCAACATCACTATATGATACTAATTCAAAAGGACATTCCTTTGGATAGAATAGTCCAAAATACTTGGTTTTATTAAGATACTGTAGTATGTGTTTCACTGCTCGTAAATATGATTCTTTGGGATCTGCTTGAAATGATGCACACAAACAAACACTCATCATTATGTCAGGTCTACTAGCTGTTAAATATAGTAATGATCCAATCATACTTCGATATAATTTTTGGTCAATACATTTTCCATTTTCATCTTTATCAAGATGTATGGTTGTACTCATAGGAGTTGGTTTGGTAGAAGTACTTTCCATACCAAAGCGATTAATTAGATTGTTACAAAAAAATTCTTAATTAATAAAAATCCCATTTTCTAGTTGTTTTATTTGTAAGCCAAGAAAATAATTTAACTCGCTCATATGTGACATTTCAAATTCATTAGTCATCATTCTAGAAAATTCTTGACACAGTCTTTCATTTGTAGAACCAAAGATAATATCATCAATATATATTTGGATAATTAAAATATCCTGCTTATTTCTTTTAATAAAAAGAGTTTGATCGACCTTTCCAATTTCAAAACCAGAATCTATTAAGTAACTTTTAAAACGATCGTACCAAGCACGGGGTGCTTGTTTCAAACCGTATAAAGCCTTTTTAAGCATATAGACATGGTTAGGAAATTGTTCGTGTATGAAAAATGGAGGTTGTTCAACATAAACATTTCTTTTGTAACACCTTTTAAAAAAGCACTTTCGACATCCATTTGATATAATTTAAAGTTATGAAAACATGCAAATGCTAGTAAGATTCGTATTGCTTCTAGTCTAGCAACTGGAGCAAACGTTTCTTCATAGTCAATTCCTTCTTCTTGATTATAGCCTTGTGCAACTAATCTAGATTTATTTTTAGTAATATTTCCTTGTTCATCTGCTTTATTTTTAGAAACCCATTTTGTACCAATAACTGATTGATCACTAGGCCGTGGAACTAAATCCCAAACGTCATTTCTTTTGAATTGGTTCAGTTCTTCTTGCATAGCGATTAAACAATTTTCATCAGTAGATGCTTCTTTAATATTTTTAGGTTCAATATGAGAAAGGAAGGCTACAAGACCCATTTGATTTAATTGACTTCTTGTTATAGCAGATGAATTGAGTTCTCCAATAACAGTATCAGGCGGATGGTCTCTTAATAATCTAGGTGGAGATCTTAATTCGTTGTCATTGTGAATAATGTTTTCATTATTTTCAAGATATGAAATTTCTGTATTTGTGGTATTATCAGGGAAATCTTCATCATCTCTTATTCTTTGGATTGATTTAAAATTCTCATTGAAAGATACATGAAGTGTTTCTTCGATAATATTTGTTCTTTTATTATAAATTCGATAAGCTTTGCTTCGATCTGAATATCCTAGAAAGATTCCTTCATCAAATTTTGGATCAAATTTACCAAACAGATCTTTTGTGTTTAAAAAACAACATTGTGAACCGAAAACTTTAAAGTAAGAAATATTTGTTTTTCGTCCATTAAGAAGTTCATAAGGAGTATTTTAGTTAGTGATCGAATAGAAACACGATTCAAAACATAACAAGCTGTTGCAACTGCTTCAGCACAGAAATGTTTTGGTAACGTACTTCCATTTAAAAAGTCCTTGCACGTTCTTGTAAGGTTCTATTTTTACGTTCTACAACCCCATTTTGTTGTGGAGTTCTAGGGAACGAAAAATTATGGAATATCCCTTTTTTCTTACAGAAATGTTCAAAGGCTTCGTTTTCGAATTCACCTCCATGATCACTTCTTATGTTTTTGATTTTCAAATTTTTAAAATTTTGGATTCTTTTAACAAAAGTTTTAAAATTATCAAAGGTATCACTTCTATTTTTCATAAAAATAGTCCAAGTATATCTAGAAAAATCATTAACAATAACAAACACATATCTACTATGATTAATGGATTGTACTTGTGTTGGTCCAAATAAATCCATATGTAGTAATTCAAGTGGTTGTAAAGTTGAAATGACCTTTTTAGATTTAAAAGATGACTTAGTTAACTTTCCTAACTGACATGCATCACAAGAATGATCAATTTTAAAATTCATTTTTGGTAGACCTTTCACTAAATCATTTTTAGATAACTTGTTTATAGTTTTGAAGTTAATATGACAGAATCGTTTATGCCATAACCAAGGATCATTTTCTTTGGCTATTAAACACATATCTGAATTATGATTTATTTTCATATTCAGAACATAGATATTTCTGTCATTATTTCCTTCAAAGATAAGATTTTGATTTTGATCAAAAATACAACATTTGTTTTCAGAAAAAGTGATTTTGAATCCTTTGTCACACAATTGGCTGATACTAAGTAAATGATGTTTTAAATTTTTGACAAGTAAAACATTTGAAATAAGAGGTAAATTTGAAATACCATTGTTGCTCACATCGCCTTTGCCGATGATATATCCTTTGGAGTTGTCTCCAAATGTGACGGAGCCTCCATCTGAGTAAATAATATTTGATAGCATATCTTTGTTCCTGTCATATGTTTTGAGCAACCACTGCGAGTATCCATTTTCCTTTTTTCTTGAGTGGGACCTACAAAAAATATAATATAATATTGGTACCCACCATTTTTAATAGGGTCTTAAGAGTTAAATCTTAGGAAACCAAACCCAAGAGGGCTCAGTATCCCATTTAAAAATATAATCTTATTTTTATGAACAGTTTCTAAAAAGGTGTTTATATATTTCTTCCTAATCAAACTGTTGTTTGTTTTAGGAACCCAAACTTTTATGCTTTTGAGTAAAAATTCCGTTTTGTCTAAACTGTAATAGGATTATCATTTCTCCTAATTTTCTTTTTAGGTGGAGCTGTTGTTTTCTTAACATATCCTAATCCTTTCTTACTTGAAATAGATTGAAAGTTATCAATAATTTTTGATAAATTTTCTCTTCCTTTATTAAAGTTCGAAACATTTTTGGTGATGCTTTCTAACTTAGTTTTGAGACTAGTATTATCCAATTTTATCAATTTTACTTTTGTTTTTAGTTCATGATTTTAAAAAACAAGAGCGTCATTCTTTTCTTTTTGAGTTTCAATTTCTTGACTCAAAAGAGTGAGTTGAGAATTGATATTAGAGAATAATTCTTGTAATTTTTCAAGTTCTTCCTCTAGTATTTTTTTCATCCTTAAGCATATCTCTTTCGAATTCTGCTTTGTTCTGATGTTCATGAGTCTCCTTATATTTTCTTTTGAGATTTTTCAAAGTGTCAACTAGTTCTGAATTTATTTCAATCATATCATCAAAAGTAAAATCACTAACCTCGTTTTCAATAGCCATGAAGCAGACATTTGCTTGCTCGTTTTCACTATCACTACTGTTCTCTGATGAAGAATTGTTTGAATCATCCCATGTTACCGAGAATGCTTTCTTTTTCTTGTCTTTTCTGCCTTTGTTGAAATATTTCTTCTTTAATTCTGGGCATTCCTTCTGAATATGACCTTTCTTATGACAATTGAAACATTCTAGAACTGAGGATGATGATTTGTTTGGAAAATTTCTTTTTCCGTTATTTTTGTTATTTTTTCGGAATTTCAAGAACTTTTTGAAATTTTTGACAATAAATGCTAGATCTTCTTCGTCCGAATCTTCATCTTTTCTTCTTCAGCATGAAAAGCTATGTTATTTTTGTCTTGTGCTTGTACTCGTTTTGCCTGCAAATTCACTTCATAGGACATTAGATTTCCTATTAACTCTTCAGGTTTTATGGTAGAGAGGTCATTTGCTTCTTCAATAGCCAAGACTTTTCTTTCCCATTCATCCGTTAAAGAGTTTAAGATTTTGGATACAATATTGAAATCGGTGTGCTTTTCTCCTAATCCTAATAGTGAATGATAGATATCTTGAAATCTAGAGTACATATCATTGATAGATTCATCTTGTTTCATTCTAAAGTTTTGAAACTGATTTTTGAGCATGGAGATTTTGCTTTGTTTGACTTTGCTAGTTCCTTCATGAGTGATTTTAAGCGTTCTCCATATTTCATAAGCAGTTTGACACATGCTAACACGATTAAATTCATTTCTATCTAGAGCACAAAATAACAGGTTCATAGCTTTAGCATTGGCAGTAGAATCTAATTTTTGTGTGTTTGACCAAGTGGAGTATTCTCCAGCAGGAATAGTGTATTCGTTCTGTGTAATATTCCATGATTCAAAATTATTTGACTACATATAAATTCTCATACGAGTAGACCAATAATTATAATTCAAGCCATTAAAAAATGGAGGTCGGGCAGTGGATTGATCTTCAATAAAACTAGTGTTGGTGACAGTGTTAGTGGTAGTGCTGGTGTTATTTTCCATATTAGCAAGATATCAGATAACTTTGTGACGGTTATAAGATGCCTTGCTCTGATACCAAATGTAAGTGTATAGGACCGTATAATATGGATAAAAGTAAACAGAGTATAAATAGTGCGGAATATAAATGTAATATAGTAAAATGACACCAGAGATTTTATACAAGTTCGGAGCACCATCCTACATCCAGTCCCAGACTCCTTTTGGAATTTAACTAACAACAATCCTCACTTAACCCGGAGGAACAGGTATACATAGTCTGAGCAGCAGAACAGACACCTGAGCAGCAGAATAGGATTTTCGCCTCAGCAGCAGAAGAGGATTTCACTAATATAAAAAATATCTGACACTATGTGTTCTTGATAACACTAATTTGTCTCTGATAGTACAAGCCTCCTATAATCAAATCCTCAAGTATATATGAAATGTATGTGAAGATATGAAGAGAAGGTAATGCTAAGAATCAAAGATTAAGAAAGTTATTTATAGATTCAAAGCAGTAGAAAGTATGTTCGCTGTTTGAATGCAAAAATTATAGCACAAGAGGAGTATTAGATAGTTAGAATGAAAATCGGTAAGTATGAAGTGTTTGGGAGTATCCATATATAGTAGTTGAAGAGTTACTGCCATTGGTGAAGGGTTCTGACAAAAAGAAGAAACTATTTCCGTTCAGAGAAGGGTTGCATCCTTTCGGAGAAGAATATGTCTTTTCGAAAATATGGCAGTTGGTCTCAGGTCAGTCGACTGGTCGTTCTTGGTCAGTCGACTGATTATGCAATATATTTAAAAAATAAACAGTGCATATAGTATATGTACACGGTCATTCGATTGGTTAGGTTTGGTCAGTCGACTGGCTATGACATTTTTATAAGTATGCTTCTGTTTTGATTATTGATGTGACATATGAAGTGCGGACAAATTGAGAATAGATTTTAACATAATTCTAAGACTCAATCATACATACTAGACAGTGAAAGCATAGATGAAAAGTCTTTGATGATATATCCATAGTCCGTTTTCTTTTTGTCGTGAATTCTCCTTTTCTTGCTTTGTCATGAATCCAAAACCAGTGATTCAACAAAATGTGCTTTGAAATCCCTGATATTGGCATATGTTAAATTGTATAAATTAGATAAATGGTGGGAAATGTGGGATTATATGTGTATGTTTGTGTGTATCTTGGGTTATTCTACACACGTTTAGATGTGTTTGACATAAAGGGAATTGGTTTGGACATTTTTGAAATTGCAAATGGTAGAAGCAAAACGGTCATAATGAATGCACTTTGAAATCACTATGTTCTATGATTTTAATTGGAAGACATCCTAGGGCTTCTTCATATTTATAATAAGTACTATTAACGTTCTTATTATCGAGAAATAAAAAGGTTTAAATATATTTCTAAAAATCAGTTGTGGATTTATAAAGTGGTGGTTCTAAATTATAAAACAAGTTCTGAATGTTGTTTTAAATAAAGGTTTAAAAAATATGTGTAAGTATTTTAAAGGTATATTTTTAGTACATACATGGTTTTTAAAGTTGTTAAAGATTATTAAATGGATTTCATATTATAATAATTTATAAATGGTTTATAGCATTTTATTAAATATTTTTGTTTTATAAATAAATTAGTATATTTAAAAATCTATCTTTTTAAAGGTATTTTAATATATTTAGAAGTTTTAAAAAGGAAGGTTCATATTTTGTAAAGGGGTTTAAAAGGAATTATGGGATTATAACACTTATGTTATTGATTGTTTTATACATTGATTTAAAAAGGAATATTACCTTGTTTAATAAAATAGAGAGGTACTTAGAACTTTAAATGGATATTTTAAAAAAAATGGCGAGCATTAAAGTGGATTTTAGGTTTATAGTATCGATGTCTGTGCAACATCTATTTTAACTATTTAACTATATTTTCAAAAAGTGAATGGAACTTTAAAATGGAGTTTTAACGATTATGGATAGTGAAGTGGTTTGGGTTTGTCGTAAATGATGTTTTGGTGACATTTATTTTTAAACCCTTGGATAATTTTTAAAGTGTTAAAATATTGTAAATAAGTTTGGAAAATACTTAAACCTTTAGTAATGGAATTTTAAAGATAATAACAAGCGAAATGGTATTGGGCTCGTCGTGGAAATGTTTTAGTAACATTCACCTTTAACCCATTTTGATTATACTTACGTACGTAAATGAATCTTTAAAAAGAATGTTTTAATGGTAATCATAAGTGAAATGGTTTTGGGTTTGTAGTGACAGTGTTTTAGTAACATTTGTCTTAAGCCCTTTGAAATTGGTTTGTGAATATACATTTATGGTAGAGATAAGTATATGAATAATTTAGGGAAGTGTTGGAACGTTTCAAAATAAATAGTAATTTTTAATTAAATAGTGGAATTTAATTAACAAATGGAGTTTCATTTGCAAAAGAGTTTATTTAGTAAAACCGAGTTCTACTAATAAAAGAGGTTTTTAATTAATAAATGAAGTTTAATTAAAAGGGGATTAGAAGTCATTTATATGACTTGATCGTGCTAGTTTATTTTAATCATGCTTTATGTGTTGCTTGCTTATGGACAATATATGGGAACTTAGTTTCCCGTATGTGATTACTCTTACTGTATTCTATCGTTTGTTTATTTGGTAGTTAAATAACCGATTGTCAAATCTTAGCTAGAATATACTCTAGAATATCTAGAAGAAACAAGAGGATTAGATGGTATAGTTATCTTTGGTGTACGATACTCTACGTATAAACTTTCTTTGCTATTTTAGGACAACGGTAAGA
Source organism: Allium cepa (assembly GCA_030765085.1). Classification (NCBI taxonomy): domain Eukaryota; kingdom Viridiplantae; phylum Streptophyta; class Magnoliopsida; order Asparagales; family Amaryllidaceae; genus Allium; species Allium cepa. Next base: position 173,756,460 of record CM060941.1, on the reverse strand, counting down.
AAATCCGTCCACTTAAACGGTTAGGAGGTGATCTCCGCTTGTATGTATGTTTGTTTATTTCCATAGAAGCAGGGTTGAGATTCCCGAGAAGTGGATCAATTGGTTTTGGAGCACCCGGTAAGCGGAGGAGTGTACTTATGTAAGATGGCTTGAAACCATAACCATTGCAATACCATAAACAGATTCTTGGTTCGTGATTGGTTCATGATTGCTTCGTGATTGCCTCGTGATGTTTCGTGATGTTGGAATCTATGTGGAGATTTGAGATCTGGTTGAGATGCTCGAACACATGTAGTCGTTAGTGATCTATTTAGGATGTGGAAATCCATGTGTGACTCCAGGACCTGTTGAGGTACGGGAATCCATGTAAGATTCCGAAGTCAGTTGAGGAATCTATATGTGGTTCCAATATCTATTGAAATTTAAGAATTCATGTGTGGTTCCGTGATATGTTCAAGTTGGAGCTCATGTGGAAGATCTGTTTGGGTGGTGACTCATGGGATGAAATGCCGGAGATGGCCTAATCATCGGTATGGAAAAAAACAGAGACATGAGACATAGCCAGTAGGGTTGGCGAACCCATAGGGTGCATGCGACTCCATTTCTAGAGATACTCGTCCTTTCATTCGTGCCGCCTAGCATCCATATTGGGATATCCATGTGGGAGCGATGCATTAGGTCTTAGCAAGACCGACTATGGTTTTCCTATGGTACTCACTAGAGATATACAATGCTTTAGAAGGATATCTCTGATCCTTATGTCGTTGTTCAAATTTGGCTTCCCCGAAGAGATCTACGTGAAAATCCTACACAACTAGCGAATGGTCCTTAACAATTATGACTGTATTCCTATTATTATCGTGATGTACACTTACTTGCATCACAGCTATATGATTATTTATATTTCACACCTTAGATTAGTATATTATCACTAGATTTTGTCATAGAAATGGTTTAGTTCTTGTAAGGGAAAAACCTGTCCGTGTTTATTGGTATCGTGGTCTTATGGATACACTTACTTGAAGGATTTTAAGATATAACAAATCTATATGATTTGATTTTCTCACGTTGGTTTACCAGACTGATATGGGTGTTATTTTCTTAATGCTCAGGTCAGCTCAAATATGTTTCAAGATTTAGCTGTGGTTCATTAGAGCTCTTGACGAGGAGCTGGATGGTTTCTCACCATGTTTAATTTTCACCCCATTACTTGATTGTATCTATCAGCATTTGTGTGGACAAGTAGTTATAACTGTCCAGGCTGATGATAGGTGAGTTAGCCCTTACTGATGTACATATATAAAGGTTTTATTTTTGGTAAATATCTTTTGAGATATTACATATTATCATTCCACATATGAGATTTTGATATTTTGTTCTCTTCTTTCTTGTTCTATTTATTTTTCTTTTTATTTTACCCTAACAATTCATCCCTCCAACACTTGGATGGGTGACATAAGAATACCGTGGATATATTAGTGTCGATATTTAAGGGTTGAAAAGTCGGGTCATTACAGTTGGTTTCCTGTAGCAATGTTGGTGTCATTTATCATGTACGAATGATGTTCAAGTCCAAATATCCACCTATCGTTTATAATGTTCAAACAAAACGTAGCAAGGTTAAATCGAAAGATTTGATCTAGTAAAAAATCGCCCCCATATCTTAACCAAAAGCATGCCTATGGGATCTTTCTGCATCCGGTGCATGAGTAAGTGGCCCAGTAGTAATCCTTCTTATTTATTCTTAGAGAGCAAAGTGTGGAAATCAAACCCGACTCTGATCCATCTCGATCATGATTCTTGACCCAGCTCCGTGGCTGGATCGTAATATATCCGCCTAGATGATGGTCATTCTTGTGGCATTATTGTAGTCTGTGCTTTTGTAATCATGATTTTGACATATCACTATAAGCGATTATTCCAAAGTTGCTACTCTATCGAGTCCTGCAAGCTTCTGCAATCGTTCATTTCATGCTAGTTAAGCTGATGGAATAGGCAAAATTTTCTAGATCTTTTCTCCTAATCCGTGGGCTCTCTCTTAGTGGTCTTTCTGTAAGGAATCTGCCCTTGGCATATAAGTAAAACCTCCCTATGTTTTTCAGTCAATTTTGTGTAATAGAAAACTTCGGTTCCCTTTTCATCCTCTGATCCTCTGAAGTCAACAACTTACCGCTTTCCTTTATCCTTTTTGTATCTTTTCTGTGATGGTCCTCCATCCTCCCTAGTGTTTACTCCAGCACTTACAACTTCATTGTCCTCCTAGCAAAAATATCTCTCGGCTATGTAGTAGAAATCCACAAGATCGATCGGTGGATCTCTCTTCAAAGAAATTTTAAAATCAGCCTTGCGACTCCAAAAACCACTGCCATCGGGACTATTAATGGGCCTGGTTTCTGCACTATAGTAGCTGTTGCATGAGTCTAGGTAAATAACTCTATAAGGTCTCATTGGCCCTTTGTTTCGTACTCGAAAGTGTCATCACATTATTTTTTCGTGCTATATGAACTGTAAAATATTTCATAAACCTGTCCATTAATTCAAACCACATATTGATGGACCCATTCTCCAGCTGAAAAAACCACATTTCCACTAAATTTATGGAGTATAATGGGAAACACTATCCCATCACTTCCTTTAGTGCACCCAGCACTTCCAAATGTTGAATATATCTCATAAGATTAGTATTTTGATCTATTCTTATATTATATATCTCCAAAGTTGGCAGTCTAAAATCAAGCTGGTTCCTAGCATGTTAAAGTTTAGGGTAAATGGTTTCTATTTACATCATCCTAACTCTGATCTGAGTGTCCACCTCTTGACAGGTGCCTTATCATATCTGTGAGCCTGTCATTACTACTCAACAGAAATTCCAAGGGCTCTACATGTCTTTGATCCAAATCTTCACCCTACCCCTCATTCCTAGTGTAAACTCCTGGTCCATCTCCTTATTGTCATAAACTTGCATTTTGATCTTTGTTTCGTGGTTCGACATCATTCCTTATCAGCTTCATAATGAATAAGGGATCGATGCATTATACCCAGTCCTATTGAAGCCTAATCACCATTGGGTCTAGTATAGGTGCTTTGACCTCATCGGCTTCCATATTCTTATAGACAATATCATCGTCTATTCCTTTCCATTGCTTCACCTAAGCACCCTCTTCTCCAGCATAACATGTCTCTTAAGGCACATGCCTCAAGGAGCTGCCATAGCACTCTATTTCATTCCTCTTCGTTCCACAAGGTGCGGACCTCCATACATGGTGTTAATAACTATACCCTTAGCTGGATGTCTTGGTCCTCCTGCATAGGACTAGCCCAATTTCCTTGGGAAGGTTTCCTCTTTGTTTGGTTATTAGCTTGCTCGCCCGCTTGTGGGTTCGAACATATTGATGCAGCCTTTTCTTTTTGATCAAATCCTCAATGACATCATTTGAATGCCTACAGTCATTCATATTGTGCCTATGATTTTTGTGGAAGCGATAATACTTTCTAGGGCGCTTTTGCTTTTCGGTGGTCTCCTCTAAGGGAGGCTTCTTGTAATGCTTCATACCATGTGTAGCAAGGTAAATATTCTTAACACAGTTGGTCATCTCTGTATTGTTCCAATCACGGATGTATCTCGAATGCTTCAGTTTATTTTATTTTTTACTGCAACCATTTTGATTTTTCTACTTTCTATTATTGTTACCAACATTCACAGCAACACTTCTAGTTCTTTACCACTTTGCTTGAAAGTTGTTGCTCTAAATCACACTACTTAGTAATTCCTGACCATCAACACCTAGTCCCGCCTCCAAATCTTCCTCTTCCAAATGCAGATACTAGGATGCTTTACTATAGAACTCTTTCAAAGTAGGTGGCTCCTTTCTTTTGAGCCATTTACAAAATTAGTTTTTGGGCGAACCCCATTCATAAGAGCCATTGGAACTTTCTCCTCCTTGGGGTTATTCGCCTCCGTTATCATAGCCTTATATCTTTTCGGAAAACTTTCCAATGTCTCTTCGAACATCTGATGGATATTTGACAATGAGATGACATCCTTTGTTTAGAAAATTTAAGCCTGGAACTTCTCCATAAATTGCTTGCCAATTGATCAAAAGAAAAATATGGACCGAGCTTCAGCTGAGTGAGCCCTATCGTCGCCAATTCTTCGAGGAACAATGGTAAATGCCTACATCTTACAAATCCGTTGCATGGGACTATCCATATGCTTGTTAGTACCTCAATTATTGATTTTGATGATAATAACCCGGACAACAATAGTATGCATTCATATAAAATATAGTACTAATGTTTTTCCAAGTTATTTAGTATATAGTGCATGATATTGCATATGTATTGAATCGTAGGCTGTAGCGTATAAAGACTCGAGAAATGAACATGGGGACTCATGAGTAAAAAGACCAAGATATGAAGATCTCAAGACTATGTATAGTGTATAGAGTCATAGAATACTGTTAAAGTCCCTGCTAGCAAGCTTTGAACTCTATGTCCTATTTTTCTTTCCTTTATATTTTAAAACAAAATAAATTTTCAAAATAAATATTAAAAAAATTTATAAATTTTTTTCAATATTTACAAACTATGTTTAAAGTGTTTTACAAAGAATCAAACTATTTTACAAAGTATAGGATTTTCAAAACAATTTTAAACAAAATTAAATTTTCAAAATTTACAAGCATGTCAACATATCCCACATGGTATGTCGACGTAAATGCCAAAAAGTTGTTTTTTAAAATTTTGAAATGAAGTGTCTATTCATCATAACTCTTTGCAAACAGACACATCTCTTTATCTACTATATGAAGAGGAGTTCAAATGAATTTTTTGGAAGTTATTAACTTAGTTTCATCCCTCCTCTTACTACCTAGAAAATTCCATTAAAAATATAGTAAATTCTCTTCAAAACCACTTAGAATCAATTTTTACTTATGTGTATTATTCAGTACAACTTTCTTACTATTTTGAAATCATCTCTCTCCAAAATCAAAGACCAAGTTGTTGTCTAAGTGGCTATTGAATCCATTGTATCCAAAGATATGGAAACTTTTATTCGAAAAACCATCAAACCCTATTTGTATTTGCTTAGGTGTGCTTACAGCCCGTTTGTTAACCCCTTTTGAGCCAAAGTAGATTTAAACAGGACTTAAAATATTTGAACAAGGATGAAACGACTTGAAACTTAGCATGCAAGCTCAAACAAGCAAAGGAAATAGCCCAGGAAAAATCGGGCTAGAAACTAGCAAAAACTTGGCATCGAGTTATCCCTATTACTTAGAACCGAGTTATGGTACTTCTCCGCCATGGTCTTAAACTTTACACAAGCTACCCAACATGCTCTTTCGTGCACACCCAAGTGATTTCGTAGAATTCCAAATGACATATCTCAAGAATTGAATAGTTAGCTGCTGTGGACTGCAGAACAAGCCATGTTATGAAGGAAGGATCACTAAAGCAAGCCATCAGCATACGAAAGCACAAGGTGGACTCTAGAAACAAAGCAGGAAACCTGATGCAAATTGGTGAGTTTCCTCAAAGGGATACCTCAACACCGAGTTATGGTGATAACTCGGTACCAGTTTTTCACCCTAGTTCTTGTGTACCCAAACTTTCTTGTACTACTTCGGGTTGATATTTGGACCTCTCTAGAAGTAGGATTCTGATCTAATGTGATCGCTACCACTATAAATACAAACCAAATGAGCGATCAAAATAGGGGATGGATTCTCTGATTGTGGAGATTTAGCTACTTCTTCACCTCTAACCTCTCCTCCATAAAAGTCACTTAGGAAATAACTATTTGCTGTTTTAGGAATTATTTCGACAAATTCTTAGTACTAGTAACTCAAAACAACATAGAAACATCATCGAAAAGATGAGACCCACTAGACTATGGTTAGATATGATATAACTAGTTGTAATCTAGAGAGATAACAACTAATAAAAGAGATTAAATTGGATGTAGGCCAAAGATTACAATGAACCACTATAAAAATTGTGTCTTCTTTTACTACTTTTGCTATTATTTAAATTGAACTGGTGCTTTCATCCAATAATTGGGTATTGATCTATTTTTGGGTTAATGTTTTGGTGCTTTCATTGAGAACCAAGAACTAGATTTGAAAACTTGAAACTTGAATATGAGATTTAAAGAAGATGAAGATGCCTAATACTAGATCTAAAATCGAAGCAAGTTAACTGGAGCCTAGGGGTAGCCAGGAGGTCTTCTCAAATTCTCATCAATCCATCTATATAAGCAAAGAAGAGATGGAGAGAATGACAAAGAAGATGCGGGACTGAGTAACTAAACAATGAAAAATGCTTGAAGGATTCTTCCAAAGAATTGTACAATAAGGAATATCTAGAGTTGCTGGAATTCAGAACCAAAGGATAATGAGCTAATGCAAGGGAGCATAACAAATTGGAACGGTGCCACCACTAACCGAGGGAAGCCAATGCTTTCTTTTTTTCATTTTTTTCTGTGAATTTTTAATGAACTACTTCATTTGTCAACTTTATCCGATCTTATATTTCTCTAATGCATGAGTTCAATAATAAGGCATCGAACCTATGGATCTATTCCCGGTTTTTTTGTAAAAATGTTGTCCTTAGATCTAGAAAAAAGAATATAGAATAGAATTAAGGATGTCGTTGTGAATGAAATACATATATGTATATATATTTAATAGAACAAGTAAATTCTAAGTAAATAGGATTTTCGTATATCTCAATTGGATAAATCCGAACGAATTTGTTCCTTTTGAAAAAAAATTCAATAAACCTTAATTGGTACGTGCATGAAATAGGCCAATTCGGAAATGTCCAATTATGAAACCCTTGGAAGAAGAGAATGAATCGGGGAGTGAAACAGAACATGAAACCATGAGCTCCCATGTAGTGGGAGGAGAATGTGATATCTAACCACGTGCCCGTTGAAGAATGAGCCAATGAATCATAGGCAAACATCTCAGTACCAGCCTAAATCAACTCGGTACCGAGAGAACTACACTCATGAGCAATGCTAATGCAAGCTTATGATGTGCTGGGATGCCAGAAACAAATGATGCAGGGGCTAGAAACGTGAATTAAATGCAAATTACTACAATCAGAGGAATATATGCCGCGTCTCCCCTACAGGAGCAAGAGGCATAATATCGCTTTAGGATGAAGACCTTCATTTGATGGTGAAAACCGAATCGCTTTGTTGGTAAGAAGAATAACTAGAGGTGGACCCCTAGATCAGGGTTTCGAGAATGTTAATATGAATCCATTCACTTCTAATATCCAAAATGCGATAACCTCCTGATTTCAAGCTTCCGACGTTGAAAATGTATGGCGGAAAGTCAGATCCAACGATTCATCTAATGAGGTACATCAAACAAATGGAGGAATCAGGTGCTACTGAGGGGGTAATGGGGTGGTGCTTCCCATTGTACTTAACAAACTTGGAGAAGACTTAGTCGAAATAGCTGGAGAATGGGTCTATTATCACATAGACTAATTTGGTAAGTAAAATTTTGAGACAGTTCAAAGTCCACGTCTCGTGACCAAAGAATGCGAAGATGCTATCAAGCATGAAACGAAGGCTCGAAGAGACCTTAAGAAGCTATTTAACAAGATCCATTACAGCAGCAGCTGCACTTGATAAGCCGGTCCATCTGTAATCTTAATGGCGGTAGTATCTAGAGTCTCAAGCAAGAATGACTTCAAAGTTGCACTAGATAGAGATCCACCGATGGATCTTGCAGAGTTCTGCCATGAAGCTGAAAGATATTTGTGTCAGGAAGATGCCAAAGCTAAGGATGTTGAAATTAATGTTGTGGATGACAGAGGATTGTCCGGATCGGGAAAGGGAAAAGACAAAGGGAAACGGATAACTGATGACAACTTTGAGGAATCGAAACGATATAGGAAGGAGTTGAAATTTTTTTCCTACACTGATCTGATTGAGACCTCGAAGAGGATATATCAAGGAATCAAGGGTAAATTCCCTAACGTAAGACTACCAGAAGAGAGCCAGCTTATTAGTAGAAAAGGTCTCGAAAGTTCAGCACCTTCCATGAACTGCATAGACACAAAACGAACGAGTGCCAACACCATCATGATCTAATAGAAGAACTGGTTAGGAGCAACAATCTGTAACAGTGTTTGAGGAATCAAATTGCGATGTTGTGGATTGAGTAACTTCCATCTGCAGCGAATGCATCATGGAATAATAAGGGATTTGGTTCGAGACTCGAAGTCCAATAATCGGGATGAACGGGAGTCGATCCAAATTCCGCTTTTTTCTTTTTTTCTTATATTTCTCTTTCTATATTAAGTAATAAAGATAATAATATACCAAGACCACTTACACATGTATGGGATCCCAAATGGTCCCTAAGCACGCTCTGAGTTAGAAGCTTGAGATGACTACTTAGGACGATAATAACCTCAGACTGCTTACTTGTGTACGGGACCTAGATTGGTCTCTAGGTACGCTCTGAGTTGGATATTTGGGATGAACGCTTAGGATTTCTGCTTGTTTGCTTTTCTTTGATTTGGATATTTGAGTTTTGAAAAATCCACATGACGCTGATGACATATCTTGATCGCTTTAGTTCCCTTACCGGAGAGCGAGCAGATGGACTTGTATGACATTGATCACTTTAAGTCCCATCCGAAGAGATGGGATCAGATTGTAAGGTGCAGGCTCCCTTGCTGGAGGGCGAGTGGATAGGCTTGTATGAAAAGTAAGTCCCTTCATCGGAGAATAAGCATATAGGATTGCTTGTTCGTTGAGTTCCTTTTTCGAAGAACAAGCAGACTGAGCAAGGATCAAGAGAGATCAAAACCCTAGATTGGTTGATAGACGATCTAGAGAGATCATCCTCTTAACTTAAAGATTAAACAGTCTAGAGAGATCGCACATTAAAATAAATATAAAATTATTCGGAGAGACCGAACCTTAAAACGAATACATATTTTATAAAATTATTTGAATGCCTTGTAATTAGAAGATAAATCCTAGATGAACATGGGATGATTTTGATATGTGATGTGATAACTTCGAATGAAAGTAGAATGATAATGACGTATAAACAACACTTAAGCAAGAGTTAGAGTTCTTAGCTAAACCAAGACTGGAGCGACCTCTGATTCCTAGAGAATCCAAAGGAACTTCATATTAAGGCTAGGAACAAAGAGTATCTGGAGATCTCAACTATCAAAGACCGATTACAGGAACTTTTTCTTGAGCAAAGCACACCTTACATTCAAAATGCGTAATTTGGGGAAAATGTTAATGCGCTTTTGAGCCAAAATAGATTTTAACAAGACTTAGAAGATTTAAACAAAGATGAAACGACTGAAATGTAACATCCCACTTCCGAAGGCTCAAAACTAACTGTTATGGATGCCGCAGTCATCCATAGGTGTTATTTCCGAGTGACCGAAATCAAAATCTTGAGACTATTGGCAACAAAGAAACACAAGAATATGATATTTTTTAAACTTCAATAAAATAGAATTTCTCATTTCTTATGAATTTCAATTAAAGATTTAATTACATAATCCCAGACGTTAACCATGTTTAGATCACATATACATGTGAGCGACATATGGAGATGTCCCCTTATGATGATTAAAGAACTAATAAATATGAACTCTACAGTTCTTAGTACATCACAACAAAAAAACACAAAATAGCTTTTGTATTGCAAAGACTGCCTCCTGCACGTCGTTGGAAGCTTATTCATCCAAAACCTGAAAGTCTCCTACTCTCAGAAAAGTCAAATTAATTTTGAGTACCCAAGATTTTGCGGAGAAACACAAACTTTGAGTTAGACAATAAGTCAGGTATAGAAATCCCCTATCATCTCTTATCATACGTAGATGTCTAGTGAGACCATGCCGCTTAGAGGAACGGGTTTCCCCCTCACTAGTGTCCCAAATAAACATGCAAATCATTTATTATAGCCATCCACCCAAAATGATTAGTCTTAACATACTATGAAATTAAGCCATAAATCATATTTATCGGATATCTCATCCACCCATTTATTGTATATCCCTTCTAAAAGTAATTTGTTAGATTTCCCATCAAAAATCAATCTATTAGAGTTCCCCTATAAAATTAATTTATTAGATTTCCCATCTAAAATCAATTTATTAGAGTTCCCCAATAAAATCTTTAAAGTGACTACCATCATAATTTAATAAGACTACCATCCCAAATCCATTCAAAATTAATGTAGATTATCCATCGTACTTTTTTTTACAAAAGATGGTGTGGGCTATCTACCGCACACTCCATATTTATCCTAGGATGACTACGAACCCTTGGGTGCCAAATCTCGAGGCTAATCACCTCTGGCAAAATATTCTTCACTTTAGAATTTTGATTTGGGCGATCCACCGCACATTCCATGGTTTCCTAGGTTAACCAAGAACCCATCACTTGGCTACAAATATCATGATCCCATGATTATTTATAAGAACATCATGATCCCCATGATTAATTATTTTCCCCAAGTATACCACCTATTTAACCTATTACTAACGGTAGTCCCAATTATGTTAAATTAAATAAAAACACATTGATAGCCCCAATATATATTTTCGAAAGCATGTTTCTGTTTGTAACCCCAAGCAATGTAACGAAAATTAAACCCAAGATGGTATGCCCAAGGGTTTGTAACATTCATTTTATATAAGGATCCCCCTTACATATTCAAACAAAGATAAGTATTTTATGCTATAACCCTTTGAAGTAACCCCTTCTTCTTAGTAAATTTTTACTTAAGTAAAACGGCTAAAACAGCCCTTTAAAACCCTTCGAATGAAGTCCCATTCGAAAGAAAATAAACATCTAAAGTTAGCCCATTCAAAAACCTTTCAAAATCAAACCCTTGGAAATCAAACTTTCAATCAAAACCTTTCGCAATCATTGAAGATAACCCCATCAAAATTTTTCCAAATCAAACCTTTCAAACTCAAAACCTTCTGAAATTAAAACCATGCGAAATTATTGAAGATATCCCCTTCAAAACCCTTCGAAATAAACCTTCCGAAATCATTCTAAAGTAATGAAGTGTTGGTGTTGGAACCTACCCTTCGAAAGTATACTTCCGACTATGTCGGAAGGTTTACCCTTCGGCTTGCCAAAAGGTATTAAAACATCTTTTTAGAAAACATTTTAAAAAAGGTACTCTTGAAGGTTTAAGATTTCAAAGATCCCCTTCGAAACCCCTTTTTGAATATATATAAATAATTTAGTCTTTTTATAAAATGATAGAGACGAAGGATCCCCCTTTAACTTATTCGAAAACAATTTTTATTTCTATCCGAATGCAAAAGAAGCAGACTCCCCCATCCCTTTTCCTTTTTCTTCCCTTCGGCCCCATGCCTACCTTTCGACATTGGGAGGAAGGTGACTGTTTACCTTCCGTTTTAAACGAAAGGTACCGTTCGACTTCATCGAAAGGGTAAAAGTAGGCTTGTTGGAGTCGAAGGCAAAACTGGGACCACCGGCATAATGTTTTTTTCTTGTTTGTCTAATTTTGATTGGCTGAGGAACCTCTCCTGTACTTTCGAATGGTGAAAATTATGCAAAATTCAACCTTTTTCTTAAAATGCTATACTTCTTCGCCAAATATTTCCAAAAGCGAATTTCCCTCCGATTTTAAATAAACACGGAAGCCATTTTTCAGTTTATCCCTTGGGCTTAAATAATTTAATTACCTTAGTAAATCACTAAGGAAAATTCCCAAAAATCCGACAAATCGTATACTTCAACATATTAAAATTCCAAAGCATATGAAGATTAAAACAACTTCGAATTTAACCAAAACTGAGTGAAAACGTGTTATTTATCCCATTAACATTGTAAAACATCTAAGTCTTATCCAAATAAAGATTTAAATGGTTATATCCCAACGAAAATCACAAACACGAATCGGGTATAGCCCATAACCGATCCAAACGTAGAAAAACGAGATGACAAACATGATTATTAACCTTGATTAGTTGATTGAAGAATGAGATAATTCCCTAGCTTTAATTCCTTAGCTTATTCTTCAATTTAAACTCTTCTTGGAGCTTTTTAATGGCGGCCGAAGTGATGAGCAGTTAAGAATGAGAAAGTGGACATTTATTCGAGTGGAGGAAAAGATACACACAAAGAAATGTAGCCCCATTTCCAAGTTTACCCCTAAGGAAAATTCTTCCTTCTAAATTTAGTTAAATCTCATTTTAGTTCATTCATTAAGACATGGCCATTGGATGTCATCTCCCCAATATTCATATTATTCTATTTAATTTATACGATTAAATATGCTGAATAATGTTAATTAAAATTCGGGGTCATTACAGACTCCCCCCTCAAAGAATTTCATCACTGAAATTCAGTAAGGACAAAACAACAAGCATATAGCTCATGGAAGCAAAGATAATATAACTTACCAACTAAATTCTATATAAACCCTATATAGAATATACCATCTAAAATAGCTCAGGAAAAGTAGCCATAATCCTGTCTTTTATCTCCCAAGTATAGTCCTTCACGTTGTCGCTCCACTGAACTTTCACCAACTTGACTGTCTTGTTCCTTAGCATTTTCTCATCTTTTGCCACAACTCGAACTGTTTGCCTCACAAAAGTCATGTTCGGTTCCACCACTAAGTCCTACAGTGCCTCGGAGCGATAGTAGTTTTTGGATCATGAACATACTTCCTAAGATGAGAACCCTAAAACACATCGTGGACCCTGGCCAAACTGCATGGTAAATCTACTTGGTATGTGAGTCTCCCAATCCTCTCTGATATAGGAAATGGTCCAACATATCTCGGTGCTAGCTTCCTGGTCTTTCCAAAATGAACCACGCCTTTTATCCGTGATACCTTGATGAAAACTTTATCTCTAACTTAGAACACTAAATCCTTACGCCTTTTGTCTACGTAACTCTTCTGCCTTGATTGAGCTTCTTGAATCCTTTCCCGTATCAACTCGATCTTTTTCATCGCCTCTCACACCAAATATGCACCAAGGGCCAACCTGTCTCCGTCTCGAACCAACATGCTGGTGATTTGCATGGCCTTCCATACAAAGCTTCAAAAGGCGTCGTTTCTATAGTAGTCTGATAACTATTATTATAGGAAAACTCCACTAAGTGCAAGTGATCTTCCCAAGAACCACTAAAATCAGCACACAGGCCCTCAACAGATCTTCCAGTACCTTGTTGGCTCTCTCTGTCTTCCCATCCATTTGAGGATGATATGCGGTACTCATCTTGAGTTTAGTGCCTAACACACTCTGTAGGCTCTTCAAGAACTCGCTAGTAACAAAGCATCACTATCGCTGATGAAACTACTAGGAATTCCATGCAGTCTAACAATGTCCTTGATGAACAACTTAGCCAAAACAAAAGCTGTTCTGGTTGACCTTATCGGAATGAAATGGACACTTTTGGTCAATCTATCCACTATGACACATATACTTTCATTAACCCCGTTTGACCCTGGCAACCCGTTAATAAAATCCATGAATATCGAATCCCACTTTCAAACTGGAATATCCAAAGGCTGAAGCAATCCACTTAGCTTCTGATGTTCGGCTTTTACTTGGTGACAGTTCAAACACTGTTTTACCCATAAGCCAATATCCCTCTTCATTCCTTTCTAGAAGAAATTTCTCTTCATATCCTGATACATCTTGGTTCCGATGAATCGTAAATCTCGATCGATGAGATTCCCTAAGGATTTCCTTCCTAAGGTTTCCATCATCCGAAACACATAATCGTTCCTTTATCAATCAACACCTGCTGTCAAGAATAAAATCCTCTAAGTCATCAATCTCGGTTCCAGTTTCTAACCTTCTAATCCTCTCCGCTAACACTAGATTCTCCTTTTGCCTAGAAGCAACTCGTTCGATCAACACTGGTCAAACTTTTAAACAAGACATCATGGCAATGTTCTGACTAGATCCAGCAGTCGAACTCAACTTCTCACTGCAAGCAGCTAGTGCTTCAAAGTCTTTCCATTCCACCAACGTAGCTAACACCACATTATGATGTATCCTGCTAAGCGCATATGCCATCTTATTTCCTTTTCCCGGTGTATACTCGATGCTAAAATCATAAGCTGCAACAAACTTCGACCATCTCTACTGTCTCATGTTCAGCTTCTTCTAAGAGAATAAATATCGTAAAGACTTATGATCCATGAATAGCTCAAACCTTTCTCCCAAAAGATAATGCCTCCATTCCTTTAATGTGAAGATTACCACCGCCAACTCCAAATCATGAGTAGGGTATCTCACTTTATGTGGTCTAAGCTGTCTAGAAGCATAGGAAATAACCTTACCATTCTACATTAGCACAGCACCTAACCCGGTACCACATGCATCGGTATAAACTACTAATCCCTGATTCCCATCTAGAACTACTAATACGAGCGCTTTGGTTAACAAATTTTTCGACTTAAGGAATGCCTCATCACATTTGCCAGACCAAAAAAACTTCACGTCCTACCTGGTTAGCATAGTCAAGGATGCCGCTAACTGCGAGAAATCCTTAATGAACCTTCGGTAGTATCTCGCAAGACCAAGAAAGCTTCTAATCTCAATTACCGTCTCTGGTCTCTTCCAATTGTTAACAGCTTCGATCTTATCCGAATCAACTGCACAACCTTCCTCAGAAACTACATGACCAAGGAACTTCACTTCCTTCTTACAGAAATGAGATTTGGAGAACTTGGCCTTCAGCTGATGCTGCCTTAGCATCTCCAACACTATTCTATGATGAACTGCATGATCCTTTTCATTCTTAGAATATACCAAAATGTCATAAATAAAAACCAACACAAACCTATCCAAGCGCCCTCGAAAAACCCGGTTCATTAAATCCACAAGGAAAGCTGGCGCATTAGTAAGCCCAAATGGCATAACCAACCATTCGTAAGACCCATATCTAGTCCTAAACGCCGTCATAGAAATAATATCCTCTACCACTCTTAGCTGATGGAAACCCGTTGACAAATCCCACTAGGAAAACACTTTGGCTCTACTCAACTAATCAAATAAATCATTGATCCTCGGCAAAGGATACCTATTCTTGATCGTCCTCTCGTTCAATATACGATAGTCGATACACATCCTTAACGCCCATCTGGCTTCTTCATGAATATCGCGGTCGTTCCCCAAGGCAAACTGCCTGGCCGGATGAAATTCTTTCCTTCTAATTCCACTAGCTGCATCTTTAATTCTTTCATCTCGGTTGGTGACATCTTGCTAGGTGGTCTACTTACGGGTTCATCTC
The DNA here is from genome assembly GCA_030765085.1 of Allium cepa. Lineage (NCBI taxonomy): Eukaryota > Viridiplantae > Streptophyta > Magnoliopsida > Asparagales > Amaryllidaceae > Allium > Allium cepa. The sequence continues at coordinate 173,741,165 of CM060941.1, read as the reverse complement.
CCGGTGCGAGATCTATCCGAAACTTGATTTCTCTTTTCGGCGCTAGCTCGAAACTGGTTCAAACACATCCGCAAACTCTCTTGCTACATAAACCTGCTTAAGCACTGCTTCTGTTCCCATAGCACCCAATAACACAAGCATTTCCGTTCGAACTCCTTACTGAGTAAATAACTCGGTTACGGCTATTAGGGTGTTTCGATGATAATTCCCCCTCCTGGAAAAATATCCTAGCATCATATCTATCTTACCACTCCATACCTAATATGATCTCGAAACGCATGAAATCAAAAACAAATAAGCTGCATGCGAACATATGACCTAACCAATCCAGTTCAAACTGGTCATATCTCATTCCCTGAGTTGCATACCCTCCTATAGGATTCGCAACCCTCAAAAGAAGTAATATGGTATAAAGGTTCCAGACAAAAGCAATCTACCAAATATTAAGATATAAATGAGTGTGATGCACCGGTATCAAATAGTATCCTAATCAGAGTACTATGAATTATAAGCATACCTTCTATTACAGCTTTTCCTTTCTCAACGGCCATTGGTCTAGAGGATGATGGTTACAACGCAAAGACCTTTACATTTCCAACTTTAGTAGCCTTGGGACTCTTGTCTTTATAATGCCTCATCTGGCCACAGTTGTAGCACTTCACATTCGGCCTCATTGCAGCTGCTCTTCCGTCACTCGAGAGACACTCATTAGCATAGTGCCCATTCTTATCACATTTATAACAAACAATATTTGCCTTGCTGTTCATAGCCGCTGCCTCCGACTGGGCACCGTTCTTCTTAAAGAACTTCTGCTTCTTACCCTAAAAATTCTAAACCTCGGCTGCTTTCCCCTTTCCAAAAGTAGAAAGCATCTCTTCATTCCGAGTAGCTATCTCCACAACAATATGACACAAATCTCGGAAGTTTAGCATGGTTGCTCTGGCGATCTCAGGATTCAACCTCCGGATAAACTTATCATTCCTCCAAATGACAATATCCACAGTATCATATCAATAACGGGACAACTCATCAAACTTTGTAGTATGCTCAATCATCGATCTATCCCTCTGGACTAAATCTACAAATTTCCTTAGCAATGCTGACTTGGCAACCTCAGATAGAAATGTTTCTTTGAACCTCCTTTGAAATTCAGCCCAAGTCAGATCTTCCTCTAGCTCTCCCATGGAAACTCTGTTCCACCAAAATAATGCTTCTTCCTGCAATTTCCTTGAAGCAGGTCCCCTCTTTTGCATATCTATCAAGCCGAGATCTACAAATATCCTCTCACAATGCAATAGCCAGTTCTCCACTCCTACTGCATCCTCGGTTCCCAGAAAGGTTTCCCCCCAAGACTAGCGTAATCTCTACTTAGCTTGGCATAATTATTGCAAACTGGGGCCACCGGATTAGCTCCTCCATCATTCCCTACAGCCACTCCTACAGCTGCTCCAGCTTGCATCATATTTAGGAAAAACTGATACATCATCCCCATATCAACCAGAGGAATCTCAGCACCAACATTGGCATTTTCATATGGGTTTGCATTTGCCTCTCGACCCTGGTTGCTCTTAGTATTGGGTCAAATATTTCCACGTGTTGCGGTGCGTCTTCCACCTTGATTCACTCTTCTGTTTCCTGCCTCCAAACTTTACTTCCCTACTACCTGAAATCCAATCTTTGTAAGATACAAAAGAATGGTCTAAAAGAGTAGGGCACACATACTTAGGTATTTATAGCAAAGTACACATACATAACTATAACGCTTACCCAAGCCCAACCACATTTTAGATTCATCAGATTATTCTTTAAAGTCATTTAAGTTTTAAATTCCTTTTAAGTACATAAACCATGCTATGATACCAACTTGTAACATTCCGCTTCCAAAGGCTCAAAACTAACCGCTACAGATGCTGCAGTCATCCATATGTGTTATTTCTGAGTGACCGAAATCAAAACCTTGAAACTATTGGCAACACAGAAACACAAGAATATGAAAAAATTTAAACTTCAACAAAATAAATTTTCTCATTTCTTATGAATTTCAATTTAAGATTTAATTACATAATCCCAAACGTTAACCACGTTCAGATCACATATACATATACAAAATACCATAAAAGCGACATAGTAAGATGTCCCCTTATGATGTTCGGAGAAATAATAAACATGAACTTTACAGCTCTAAGTACATCACAGTGGAAAACACAAAATAGCTCTTATATAGCTAATACTACCTCCTACATTTATCTGAAGCTTATTCGTCCAAAACCTGAAAGTCTCCCATTCTTAGAGTGCTCAAATAATTTGAGTACCCAAGAGTTTGTGAAGAAACACAAACTTCAAATCAGACAATAAGTCCGATATGAATAATCCCATATCATCTCTTATCATACATAAATATCTAGTGAGACCACACCGCTTATCTGAACGGGTTATCCCCTCACTAGTGTGCCAAATAAACATGCAAATCATTTATTGTGTCCCTACACCAAAAATGATTAGTCCTAACATATTATGAAATAAATCCATAAATCATATCTATTAGATATCCCATCCACCCATTTATTAGATATCCCATGTAAAATCCATTTATTATGGTTTCCTTCTAAAATCTTTAAAATGACCATCGTCGTAATTTAATAGGACTATCCATCCCAAATCCATTCAAAATAAATGCATATTATCCATCGTACATTGTTTTATAAAAGATGGTGTGGCCTATCCACGACACACTTCAAGGTTTTCCTAGGATGACTATGAACCCTTGGGTGCCAAATCCCAAGGCAAACCACCTCTAGAAAAATATTCTTTACTTTAGAAATTTGATGTGGGTTATCCACGCACAATCCATGGTTTTCCTAGGTTAACCAAGAACCCATCACTTGGCCAAAAATATCACGATCCCATGATTATTTATAAAAACTTCATGATCCCGATGATTAATTATTTTTTCCAGGTATACCACCTGTATAACCTATTCCCATTGGTAGTCCCAATCGGGTTAAACTAAATAAAACCACATTGATAGCCATAATGTATATTTTTGAAATCATATTTCTTATTGTAACCCAAAACTATGTAATGAAAACATTAAACCTACCCAGATATCTTCAGTTTATATAAAGACTCCCCTTGCATATTCAAACAAAATAAATATTTTTTTCCATAACCCTTCGAAGTAACCCTTTTGTCCTAGCGAAGTTTTACTTAAGAAAAATGACTAAAAACAGCCCTTTAAAACCCTTTGAATGAAGTCCCATTCGAAAGCAAATAAACATCCAAAGTTAGCCACTTCGGAAACCTTTCGAAATCAAAAGCTTTCGAAATCAAAACTTTTGCAATCACTGAAGATGACCCCTTCAAAACCTTTCAAAATCAAACCATTCAAAATCAAAGCCTTTCGAAATTAAAATCTTTCATAATTATTAAAGATGGCCCCTTCAAAACCCTTTGAAATAAACCTTTCGAAGCCATTCAAAAATATGAAGTGTTGGTGTTGGAACCAACCCTTCGAAAGTATACGTCCAACCATGTCGGAAGGTTTACCCTTCGGCTTGTCGAAAGGTATTAAAACACCTTTTCAGAAAACATTTTAAAAATAGTACTCTTCAAGGTTTAAGCTTTCGAAGATCCTTTCAAAACCCCTTCTTGAATATATATAAAAAAATTAGTCTTTTTATAAAATGTAGAGTCGAAGGATCCCCCTTCAACTTATTCGAAAACAATTTTTATTTCTATCTGAAAGAAAAATAAAGCAGCCTCCCCCATCCCTTTGTCCTTTTCTTCCCTTCGGCCCTATGCCTACCTTTCGACTTTACACGGAAGGTAACTGTTTACCTTCCATTTTAGATGAAAGGTACCTTTCGACTTCATTGAAAGGGTAAAAGTGGGCTTGTTGGATTCTAAGGCAGAACTAGGCCAACTAAAGTGATGCTTTTATCCTGTTTGTCTAATTTGATTGGCTGAGGAACCTTCTCCTATACTTTCGAATAGCGAAAATAATACAAAAGTTAACCTTTTTCTTAAAATACTGTACTTCTTCCCTAAATATTTCCAAAAGCGAATTTCCCTCCGGTTTTAAATAAACACAGAAGCCATTTTTCAGTTTAGCCCTTGGGCTTAAACAATTTAATTGCCTTAGTAAATCACTAAGGAAAAATTCCCAAGAATCTCCAAAAATCTAACAAATCATATACTTCAACATATTAAAATTTCAAAGCATATGAAGATCAAAATGACTTGAAATTTAACCAAACCCAAATGAAAACGTGTTAATTACCCATTAACATTTTAAAACACCTAAGCCTTATCTAAACAAAGGTTTAAATGGTTATATCCTAACCAAAATCACAAATATGAATTGGGTATATCCCATAACTGATCCAAATACAGAAAAATGTAATGATAAACATTATTATTCACCTTGATTAGTTGATTGAAGAATGTGATAATTTTCTAGCTTTAATTCCTTAGCTTATTCTTCAATTTAAACTCTTTATGGAGCTTTTTAATGGCCGACCAAAGTGATGAGGGGTTAGAATGAGAAAGTGAAAATTTATTCAAGTGAAGGAAGATATATATATATATATATATATATATATATATATATATATATATATATATATAAAGAAATGTGGCCCCATTTCCAAGTTTACCCTTTAGGAAAATTCCTCCTTCTAAATTTAGTTAAGTCTTATTTTAGTTCATTCATTAAGACATGTCCATTGGATTTATTAATCTCGTCTCCTTAATGTTTACATTGTTCTATTTAATTTATCCTATTAAATATCCTGAATTATGTTAATTAAAATTCGGGGTCATTACACGAAACTTGACAGACAAGCTCAAACGGACAAAGGAAATATCTCAGGAAAAATTAAGCCGGAAATATGCTAAGTCCATAACTCAGCAATGAGTTATGGTGCTTTTCCACTATAGTCCATAACTTTACACAAGCTACCCTATTACTCTTCCACGCACGCCCAAGTGATTTCGTCAAATTCAGGATGACTAATCTCAAGAATTGAAGAGTTAGCTGCTGCGAACTACCTAACATGTAAAGTTATGAAGGAAAGATCATTAAAACAAGTCATCAATCTATGAAAACATAAGAGGCACTCTAAAACAAAGTAGAAAATACGATGCCAGTGGTAACTCGGCATCCAGTTATCACCTTAACTCTTGTGCACCCCAACTTTCTTATACCACTTCGGGTTGACATTTAGACCTCTATGGAAGCGTGCTTTTGACCCAATATGATCATTATCCCTATAAATACAAACCGTAGAGCAACCAAAATAGAAACTGGATTCTTTGACTATGGAGATTCTGCTACTTCTTCACCTCTAGCCTCTCCTCCATAAAAGTTACCTAAGAAATAGTTATTTTTGTTCCATTATTTAGATTAACAAATTTTTAGTACTAGTGATACATAAACAACCTAGAAATTTCATTATAAATATAAGATCCATTAGATTGTGGTTAGATCTGATATAACTAGTTGTAATCCAAAGAGAGAGCATCTAATAAAAGAGATTGAAGTGGACATAGGCCGAAGATTACGCCGAAACACTATAAAATTGTGTCTTCTTTTACCGCTTCTGCTTTTATTTAAATCGAACTGGTGCTTTCATCCGATAATTGGGTGTTGATTTATCTTTTGGGTTAACATCGATTAAATCAAGTGGTTGTGCTTGATAACCTGAAAATCAGAGTGGGTGTACTTGTATCCTGTCCTGATCAAATGGGTGTACCCTGAGCCCGAAAAATCAAAAAGGTTTGTCTTGTAGCCTCAGAATTGAGATTATAATTGGGTTTGCCTTCTGCCAGTTCAAAGATTTGCATTTGAAAAGAAATCTATAAAAAAATTGTACCGGACTGGATGTAGGAGTAATCTGAATTAGTATAAAATCCCTGGTGTCATCTCTATAATGTTTTACTTTGCCTTACTGCTATTTTTTATGTGATTGCATCTGTGACTGTTTAACAGAAGAATTTTGTGTTGACAATTTGTAATTTAGCATCAAACTTGAAAGAAATTTAAAAAGATTTAATTTTCTTAGAAAACGCTATCCACCTCCTCTTTCTAATGTTTAATTAACTTTAAAATCCATAATCCCAAAACCCCCATTTGTTATTAAAGCACTAGGTTTTCAAAAACTCATAATTTTATCTTTGAAATGTATGAATAGCTAGCAACACTGTTAGTACACTTGCTAACACTTTTTTCAGAGGACAATCTACTACTAGCCCTCCACTTTAAATGGTAGTAATTACACTTATTAGTCATGTAGGATGAAGATTTATTTATAGTCTAATGGTTTAGATATTTGGAATATTACACAAAATGAGTACGAAAAACCCCAGACTAGTTTTACGTAATAGACTGCTGACCAAAAGGCACTTGCATAGAATAATTCTAAAACCATGAATATTCTATTTTGTTCACTAGATAAAAATGAATTTAACAGAGTCCCTATTGTAAGTATGCATAAGAAATTTGGAGAACAATGCAAGTTACACATGAGGGCACTAGTAAAGTTAAATAAACCAAAAATTTTGTGCGTTCTAATCTGTTTCGATTGTTTAAAATATCCAAATGTAACAACCCGATTTTTGGGGATACTAAATTAGGAATCGACTAATAAATTGATAATTAATTTGGTATGACAATAATAAATATTTAAATATTTTTGGAATAAAATAAGATAAACAAATGGAAATAAAATGTGGATGAGAGGAAATAAATGATCAACGAATCATTTAAGCCTAATTGATGTAATGAATTGTATTTAGTTTAATAACGAAATTTATTTTTGGCGAATGAACTAATTTTTTTAGGAAAAAGGAAAGAAAGAAAAAAATATTATTATTTAGAAAGTTTGTTAAAGTTGTAAACATTTCCATGAAAGAATTACGTTATGAAAAAAATTTCAATTAAATGTAAAATGTGATGTTAAATTAAAATAAAAAGAATTATACATAAAAGAAAAAAGTAAAAGGAAAAAAAGAAAAAGAAAAAAAGAAATTTAATTTTAATGTATTATGTAGGAAATCTCTAGAAATAAATTTAATAGAATAAAAGTAAAAATATCTATACAAAGGACAACATGTAATCATTATGTTTTATTAAAAATAGAAGAAATAATTAAGAAGGATAGGAAATAAAGATATTACTTAAGTAAATTCTAGAGAGGGCCTCATATACAAAAGTTCAGCCCATATTATTTCCTCCTTACTGTATGTACAGAACATTCTCATAGAAAATAGAAGAGAGAAAAAAAACAGAAACCCAATCCTCTGATTTAAACAAAAACCTATGCTTGCAATCTAGGGTTAGAGAAAAGGATTCCCAATTCTTATTCAATCCAAAGGTGAAGGAGAAGCAATCAAAGAGCTAGCTCTGTATGGCTTAGAGATTGCTATTTGGAGTTTTAGGTAGTGGAGTTTTGATTCTTCCATTTTCATTTTATGTCTTGATTTTTCATGTAAGTCTAAGAATTGAAGTTTGGAAAAAATTGATTGAATGAGAAAAATTGAGATACTTTTATCATTGCTCTTATGTTTGTGGTCATGAGAAAAGAAAAAAGAAAAAAACAATAAGAGTGATTTACAAAGATTATTAGTTGAAATAAAGATTGTTCGTTGAAATACACTTAAACTTGAATTTTGAATGCAGGAGATTGTTGATGCATATTACATGCATGTCAAAATGTCTAAATAAAAAAGTTTGTTATGTCAAAATTTTAAAAATAGGACATGAGCAGTTTAGTTAGAAAAAATCCGAGAAAAAATAATAATACAGTAGTGTCAAGTGGGATGTTTTAGACTGCTTTCAGCAGTTTGGGTCTAAAAATAATGATACAGCTAACCAGTTTGCACTATTGCAGCCTAAGTGGGCTGTTTTAGACTGCTTTTAGCATTCTGGGTCTAAAATAATAAATAATTAAATATTTCTTCTTATTTTGAAAAGCAAGATATTACTTTTCATTTAATGAACTTGATTGCTACATGTTTAGAATAAGAAATCGATTTTTCTTCTAAACTTTTGAAAGCAATTTTTTTGTATCGCTTAAAAAGGTTTCCATAATTAATTTATTTAACTAAATTAATTTTAACATAATAAATAAAGTTTTTTTTTGATACATTAGTATTATAGGGTACTTGTGTATTAATGCGAAACGGAGACGTAACTATTTTTCTATCTATGGACAAGTGTTTCCATTTCGCTGACTTTTATTTAACTATTGAGAAATATATTGGGTTTCTCTGAGGATTTTTGAAGGATGATGCCATGATTAATTTTATTTTAAAATTGTTTTAAAGTTATAACGCTATGGATTTTTGTGGAACGTTTTTATAAAATAGTACTTAACAATCCTTTTGATTTTAGGTTGGGATAGATTGGACTCTGTTGTACCAATCGGCTCAAACTCCATCTTAGTCGACCTAATTCAGGATCGCTACCTGAATCGATGGTATGTTTTTTGCCATCTACCACCAAAGGTCGATGGTCTGCTACATAGGCTAATCTTATTTTTCGTTCGGGATTCCCGATCGATGGGTTATGGACTACGACGAATGGAGGCGTGTAGGTCCCATGTGTAGTTCCATGAGTGGGTAGCATACAGCCTTTGCTATAGACCATCTTGGTTATCCGGGTTGATTTCCAGGTGTGTTATGGCATTATGAGTAGGTTACGGTGCTGAAGTCTATGCATGATGTCGAGCTCTACCACGGTGATTGTACAATACTAGCACTTGTTTATTTGGTATATTTTACAAGTCGTTTTATATATATCCCATAATTTTTTATTTTCGTCTTATTCATTTTTTTATAAAAGTGGGAAATTGCTTATGTTGCTTTGGAAAACCAAATATCTTTGGAAAACGTGTGTACAAACTTATTTCTTATCATATCGCTTTACATATGATAATTAGAGTTGATGTCGTATTGAGTTACATATGATACTTTTGTTTAAAATCATTGTTTATTTAAATGAGTTGATTATGAAAATAAATCTTTCATAATTAGTACACACACCTATGCCCCATGTTTACTTATACATGTGGCACCTATTGCCTTTTTGTTGATTCAATTGGTCATTGTCCACAGATCTCACTTCACTCACACTACAAATAGTCTGACCCGTGTGATTTGTATTATAATCCTAGGGTCAATCTGAGGATTTTGTTGGCAGGTTAGGTTTGTGTGGATTGTAGCAGCACTCTTATCATTTTCCATATCTTGGGGTTTTGGACTATGTAGTTTTGGACCTAGTAGTTAGTAATCTATTGTGGTATGTATATTATTATGTATTTTGGGAGTGGTATCATGTACTATAGACTATTTTTTATGGACATTACTATTATGATATTCTGCTGTTATTGTTGTGATGAGTCATATGTTCTATTGTATTCTATATTATGTAACCTAGGAAAACTTTATCTTATACCATTGCTTTGACCCAAGACTGAGCATGAATGGTAAGTTAAAAAGTCTTAAAAAATTTCACGCCAATGTCAATTCAAGGGAGTGAGTTCAGCATTTAGCCCTATCGAGTCCCATTCTCCGTGCTTTCCGATAGTAATACTTAGTAATGCTCTTAGTTGGCATAGGTATATGGGTCAAGCGTTACATTGTTGGTGACAGAGCCAAGTTAAAAATAGTACAAATTGTATTTAGAATATACGTTAGCACAAAGCAGTAGAAACATTGTACATGTTTGTAGACCTTTAATATCACTCCTATAAAATATAATAGTTGTACATTCTTGAAACCAAAACCCAAAATCTTTGAACGTTCTAGCTTGAGAATTATTTTAACTCCAGTTTAATAACATTTATTAATACGTATAGACTAGGGAGAAAGATGGCTGGAAGACCCCCCCCTCCCCCCATTTAACGATGGAGCAGAGGTTAGAGTTAATGCAGAACATGCCACAAGCCGATCCCGCTCCTAATGCTGCTCCTAAAGCTGATTTCGCTCTTTTGTGTAAGGATTTTGTAAGTCTTGGAGGGAAGCCTTCCATGGAAATGAAGGTGTGGTTGGAGTTCAGGCCTGGTTGAAGATTTATGAGCGAGAATTTGGACACATGGGTGTGATGGTCCGTTAGAAGGTCCAGATCGCTTCTAGCTTCCTCCAAGATGGTGCCTCTGATTGGTTTGATTTGGTTAATGCTGAGGTAGACGAGGAGAAGTTAAACTGGGAAAGATTTAGGGAATGATTTGAGTTAAGGTTTATTCCCAAAGCAGAGAAGGCCATCCTTGCTCGTTGATTTATTGAGCTTAAGCAAAGGGATATGGCAGTTCAGGAGTACATCAACACCTACAACTACCTCTATAAGTATGGACCTGATTTGGTCAACACTCACTTAAAAAAGAATCAGAAATTTTTGGATGTTCTATGTAAAAAGCTAAAGGAACAACTCTTGAATCAGCTTCGCTCCACTTTTGATGAGATAGTTGATTTGGCCATGAGGTATGAATATTTGTATTGAGAAAGAGACGAGGATGCGCCACCAAACAGATAGAGCTTTGTGCCTAAGAGGTAAGCTCCATTCTTCTCTAAGAAGAAATAGAATTCTTAGAAGAAGCAAAAGAAGGGTTGGACTTCAGGATCCCAAAAGCAAGATAAAAGAGGAGTGAAATGCTACAAGTGTGTGATGGGGAATTTTGCCAATGATTTCCGCCAGAGGCAGTGCTATGAGTGTCATCATATTGGTCATTGAAGGAACAATTGTCCATGGCTTATGAAAAAGAAGCAAACAGCTAAGCTAAATGTGATGGAAAGAGATCTAGGTCCGAGTTAGAGGAAGGGAAAGCAAGTAGCAGTCATGGAAGGTATGATCCCTTTTAGAGATACTTTTATTCATATACTCTTTGGTCTTAGCGCCTCCCATTCTTTCATATCTACGTAGTTAGTTGATAGATATGATTTAGAAGTTGTATACCTTGTGACATCTCTAAGGGTTGCGAATCCCATTGGTGGGTCTGCAACATGTGGAACGTTATGTAAAGGCTTTGAGCTTTTCTTATGCGGACTCCCTTTCTCCTATGATCTACATGTGTTTGAGTATCTTAGCTTTGATATTATCTTGGGGATGGATTTGTTGGATCATTAAGAGCCACATCTTTCCTGCTTAGACAGAGTTGTTACGTTGAAGCATCCATCCTATAAAGGGCTTATTTATGAGACTCTAGATACACTAAGCCTTAATGCTCATGCTTCTCTCTTTTCCATGGAGTCATGGGAGGATGATGAGATAGACAGAGTACCCATTGTTAGGGAATTTGGTGATATATTTAAGCCTGCTACAGGCTTACTGCCCAAGAGGGCAATGGAGTTCCGCAAAGATCTTATCCTTAGAGCCTAATAACTTAATCGACCATCTACTCGTATGCCTCGAGTCAAGATGGAGGAACTTTGCAAGCAGTTGGCTAAATTGGAAGGAAAGCAGTTTATTCGATCTAGTAGCTGTCCTTGGGGAGCTGCTGTAGTTTTTGTAAGGAGGTCTGATGGCGCTCTTCGTTTGTGCATTGACTATAGGAAGCTTAATGAGCTGACTGTAAAGAATAAGAATCTATTACCTAGTACAGATGATCTTTTTGATCGGTTAAGCGGAGCAAAGGTCTTCTCTCAGCTAGACTTAGCCACTGGGTTCCATCAGCTAAGAGTAGTAGAAGACAATATTCCTCTTACTGCTCTTCTCTTTCGTTATGGTTCGTATGAATGGCTGGTAATGTCATTCGGGCTTATGAATGCTCCTGCATATTTTTTGGACTTGATGAATAGAGTGTTCATGGGTTATCTTGATCAATTTATCTTAGTCTTTATTGATGACATCCTAGTGTATTCCAAGTCTGAGCAAGAGCATGAAGGTCATTTGAGGATTGTTTTGGAGACTTTAAGGGAACAGGATAAAAGCTAAGTTCTCGAAGTGCCACTTTTGGCAGAAGGAGGTGAACTTTTTGGAACATATAGTCTTTGAAGCTGGTCAGGCTATGGATCCTTCTAAGATTGAAGCCATACAGAACTGGAAGAGACCAGAATCTGTTACAGAGATACGAAGCTTCTTTGGATTAGCTGGTTACTACTGGCATTTTATCAAAGATTTCTCGAAGATTATGACTCCTATGATGAGGCTGACTAGGAAAGGAGTCAAGTTTGAGTGGACAGATAAGTGTGAAGAAACTTTCTATAAGTTAAAGGAGATGCTCACTAACGCACCAGCTTTGGTGATTCAGAGGGTAATCAGGATCTTGTGGTCTATAAAGATGCTTGTGGGTCTGGCCTGGGAGTAGTACTTATGAAGAAAGGGCAAATTGTAGCTTATGCATCCAGGCAATTAAACCCCAACGAGGTTCGATATGTTGTTCATGATTTGGAGCTAGCTGTCATGGTCTTTGCTTTGAAGTTGTGGCGACATTATCTTATGGGTGAGCACTTTGTTCTTTATACAGACCATATGTCCTCGAAATACCTATTCTCATCAAAGGAACTGAACATGCACCAACAGGGATGGTTGGAGTTTTTGACTGCCAATGATTTTGATATTCCGTATACTCCTGGGAAAGGAAATAGTGTCGCATATGCTCTTATCCGTAAACACCAGGCAGTTGTATCAGTGATGGTGGCTGAATGGCACGACCTTGAGGTGTTAGCTTCAAGTGGGATTTGTTATAGTATGCCCACTCATAGCTCTGTGAGGATGTTGGCTAGTTTGGTTATAAGACCGAGTAGTATGGACAGGATTTCTCTTGCTCAGAAGGAAGACCCTATTGCTTTAGATCGTATTTATGGATTAAAGAATGGATAAGTGGCCGATGATCTGAAAGGTTTGAGTTAGATGCTCGAGGTTGTTTGAGGAAGAAGGATAGAATCTTTGTACCAAATATTGCAGGGCTTAGGCGAGAGGTGATGAATGGCTACCATTATTCGCAATATACCATTCACCCAGGCAGCAGCAAGATGTACATGGACATGAAGCGCCCGTATTACTGGAAATGTATGAAGTGTGATATAGGTGAATATGTGAAGAATTGTATTACTTTCCAACTCGTGAAATGCGAGCACCAGAAGCCTAGCGGTTTTCTTCAGCCTTTGGAGATTCTGCTATGGAAGTGGGATCAGGTATAGATGATTGAAATTTTGTAATGGTTCACTTTGCTTTGTTTAGGCGTGTATGGATTTTATTGATGGATTTCCTTGATCGAAGCAATGACATGACGACACGTGGGTAGTGATGGACCGTTTGATGAAATCTGCCCATTTTACTCCGGTCAAGTCGAAGAGGACTGCGCCTTTATTTAGCAAAGTTTTATGTGAAGGAAGTTGTCCGTTTCTCAGGTGTACATGGTGCTATAGTTTGTGATAGGGATCCATTATTTACTATTGGGTTTTGGAGGAGCTTGCAGGCATCTTTGGGAACGAAACTAAATATTAGCCCAGCCTATCATCCTCAGACCAGTAGGTAGACTGAGAGAGTCATCAAGATATTAAATGATTTTTTACGCTCTTGTATTCTTGATTTTGGAGGATCTTGGTAGGACCACGTGTACTTGGTAGAGTTTGCATATAATAACAGCTTTCAGTCCAGTATAGGTATGGCTCCTTTCGGAGCACAGTATGGGAGACCATGTAGATCTCATGTGTGCTCGCTAGAAATCGGAGATAAGTAAGTACTTTGTCCTGACATTGTATGTGAACCCCAGAGACGGCAGACGTGATCATGAAAAGGATGAAGAAGGCCCAGGATAGACAAAAGTCCCATGTAGATTGAAGAAGAAAGGACTTGGAGTTTAGTGTGGGAGATCAAGTATTCATGAAGGTTACTCCTTTGAAAGGGGTAATGAGGTTCAGCAAGACTAGTAAGCTTGCTCCTAGATTTATTGGACCTTATCCTATTATGGAGCGGATTGGGAAGCTTGCCTCTAGAGTTTCTCTACCTAAACACTTATCGAGTGTGCACAATGTCCTTCATGTGTCACACTTGAGAAAGTGTTTAAGGGATTCCGAGAAGGTAATAGGGCCAACGCAATTACAACAACTTGAGATTGCCCATAAAATGACATATACTCGACAACCTATTTTTATTATTGCCTTAACGACGAAGAAGCTTCATAGCAAGGTGGCTCCTCTAGTCAAGGTGTAATGGTCTAGTAAACCTAAGGATTGCACCTGAAACTCATAACTTGATGCAGTGGCATTATCCTGAATTTTTTGGCACTCGGGTAACGTATATTTTATTTTTAGAGTTTGGATCAACTATAAAGTTATAGATATTGCCATTATGTAGAAATTTGAGGATGCAATTTTTATAAGGGGGAGGTCTATAACAACTCGATTTTTAAGGACACTAAATTGGGATCGACTAATGAATTAATAATTAATTAATAATGATACTAATAAATATTTAACTATTTTTGGAATAAAATAAAATAATCAGTAAGTGGAAATAAAATATTAATGTGGATGTGAGGAAAATAAATGATCAATTATTCATTTAAGCCTATTTGATGAAATAAATTGTATCTTTTTGTTTAATAATGAAATTTATTTTTAGCGAATGAACTAATTTTTTGTAGAAAAAAGGAAAGAAAGGAAAAAGTATCATTTAATAAGTTTGTTAAAGTTGCAAACATTTCAATGAAATAATTACATTAAGGAAAAAATTCAACTAAATGTAAAATGTGATGTTAAATTAAAATAAAAAGAAGATTTCATACTGCTGCTATGAGACTCATTTGGAAAGGCTCCATTCATGGTCATTTCACTGCCTCTGTTTCATTCAAGCCGGTTGAGAGACCCCTACGCAAGGGTGGTCTTGGTTTCTACAATGTTGTAATCTGGAATAGGGTAGCGCTAATCAAACATTTTGATAACTTCATAAACAACAGAAACATCCTTTGGGTCCTATGATCGAAAAACAATGTTATTAAAAGGAGGGATTTCTAGAGCATGCAAGCCCCTCAAAACATTAGCTAGACTTGGCAATCTCTCTTAAACTTGCGTGATTGCATACTACCACTTGTCCAATACGGATTATCGAGCAACGTACAATTCTGGAATGACCCGTGGTTAGCCCAATGGACGTATTCTTCGTACGTAGCTTACCCACAGTGACATCTCCCAAACTGGCATTTTCCCGCAATATATGGTCACGGACGTGATTAGCAATGGTGTTTTTGTGCTCCCTAACACATCGAATCAGGCAGTTCGTCTGATATGGAACCAGATCAAAGCCTCAGAGGTGTCCCTGAATCGCAACCACATCACTAACTGGAAAGGCATAGGTAGCATCTTCAAAATCAAGCCTATGTACAAATACCTGACTGGCCATGTTAACCTGGAGGAGTGCAAACGGCACAAAAGATTCTGGAATAGGGATGACAATGCAAATGAAAATCTCATGTTTTGGAAAGTAATAAACAACACTTTACACACGCGTGTTAAGCTATTTGGCCATGGGATGCTAGTGCCGATCCACCGCACTTTCTACTGCTCTGAACCAGAAACTAGAAATCATAACTTCTTCGAATGCGGCATCGTCTTACAACTATGGATAAAACTTTTAAACAAGTTAGGTTTCTTGGATGCACGGCTTTGGAATGGTGATATTTGGAGTACTCTTCTCAAAATTACTGACATGTCTGTTAGTAGAAATAGGATTCTTTTCATGGCTTCAAAGAAATTACTATACGTTATCTAGAAGGAAAGAAATCGGCGTATCTTCCAGCAGGAGAGTCTGCGGAATGAAGAGCTTATCCTCTGTCATAACTCCTATGATATAAAAGTGGGGCTGAACAATGCAAAATTTGTATTTGAACCGGGGATCCTTGCCGCTCCCTGATTGGGCTGGTTTTTCCTCTGCTTCCTTCTGTTCTTCTTTCCCGGTTGCTTGTTTTTTCATTGCTTTTCTCTTTTTCTTGCATTGGTGCACTTTATTGCCTCTCTGCTTGCTTTGTTGCTCGTCTGTGTGTGTGGTCTGTTCATTTTTGTATGTTTTTTCTCTCCTGTGCATTAATAAAGTGGTAGGGGCCCATTCAACCACGTCAGCTATGCCAAAAAAAAGATTTCATACTAATTTACATATTGCACGAAAAAGAAAAATAAAAGGAAAAAAAAGAAAGAAAAAATAAATTCATTTTCAACATATTATGTTGGAAATCTCTAGAAACAAATTTAATAACAATAAAAGTAAAAATATCTATACAAAGGACAACATGTAATCATTATGTTTTATTAAAAAATAGAAGAAACAATTAAAAAGAAGATGAAATAAAGAATTTTCCTTAAGAAAATTCTGAAGTGGGCCTCATATACAAAAGTTCAGCCCAAGTTATTTCCTCCTTACTTTACGTAAAAAGTTTCTCACAAAAAACGGAAGAGTGAAAAAAAAACGAAAGCCTAATCCTTTGATTGAAACAAAAACATGTATTTGCAATCAAGGATTAGAGAAAAGGATTCCCAATTCTTATTCAATCAAAAGGTGGAGGAGAAGCAATCAAAGTGCTAGCTATTGTATGGCTTGGATATTGCTATTTGGAGTTTTAGGTGAGCGGAGTTTTGATTCTTCCCTTTTCATTTTATGTCTTGAGTTTTCATGTAAGCCTAAGAATTGAATTTTGGCAAAAATTGATTGAATGAGAAAAATTGAGATACTTTTATCATTGCTCTTATGTTTTTGGTTCATGAGAAAAAAACAATAAGAATGAATTACAAAGATTATTAGTTGAAATAAAGATTGTTGGTTGAAATTGAAAGTCTATATGGATCGTAAATGTAAGTAGTATATGACAAGTACGTGTATGATAATATGAATTGCAAAGAGTAATAATGCTAGTAAAACTAAAAGCAATCACACCAGAGTTTTTATATTGGTTCGAACCTCCCATGCTATGTCCAGTCCCAAAGCTCCTCTTCGAAAATACACCAACCAATTGCCCTCACTTTGCCCGGAGGAATAGGCTTTTATACAAGAGTATTTCTTTGACAAATGTGTGTTCTATGCAACACTTATTTTGACTATATGTACAGCTTCTTCCTATAATCTCCTTGAGTAGTATGTAGTTTAAGCTTTTGATATAAGGAAGAGATAAAAGTGTGTGTTTGAATGCTTTTAGAAATCACAGAAATATTAGAAAATAAAGCAAGAAAGTTCAGAATGACAAATTGATTGTAACTTTCAATTTCATGTTTATTTATAGATGGTGAAGAGTTCATTTGAGAAATAAGTACTATTGCTTCACTCTATTTCATTCCAAGAGTTACAATGTTTGAGAAGAAAGAGTTATGCATAAAACGGGAGGATGCAACTCTTCGATTGATAAAGATGACTTGTGGAGAAAAGTGGTCGTTACCTAGGTCAGACGTCTGGCCATTTGTGCCAGACGTCTGGTTTGTTTAAAATTTAAAACCAGAACATGTTGCCAAACGTCTGAGCACATATTCCAGACTCTGACACATGAATACTCTGTTATCTTCCTTTATAAGTAATTTGAATGTGGAAATTCTTGTAAAGATTACTCCAGGAAATTGTACATATCATTCATGTACGACATTAATAGAATGTACTAAGATATCTTATTATAACAATCCTTGTGTCGATCTTCAAGTGTTGGTCGTGAAAGTCTACCTACATATGAATGATATATATACATATGTATATTGAATGCAAGTGCTTGTATAGTTATTGTCATTGAAATCGAGGTTCTAACATTCTTCCCCTTTTTGATGATGATAACAATATAATTTATTTTATAAGAAGCTCCCCCTTTCTTTTGTAATATATGCTCTCCCCTTTGTCATTATCGAATTTTTTTTAAGAAATAATAGAGCAATATCATAATGTTAATTATCAGAAAACAAATTATCATAGTTTATACAAATAGGAAAAAAATGAGCAGCTAACTTATTGAGAAGAAAATTAACCCCAAAGATTAGATGCAGTGTCATCATAGTCGTAATGTTGCCATTGCGACTAATCATGATATTCTACATTTTCTTGAATAGAAAGTCCGTGAAAAGATGAAAAGTGTTCGTGATGTTGGGCTTCCTATGGAGGCCAGGAGAAATCTTCACTTTCCACAGTGTCCACAGTGATTGGAGCTTTTCTAGGAGCATGGCTTTATAGAATCTCTTCGACTGTTTGAGTCCTGGAACGATGTTCATGAGGTGGTGGAGGTGATGTAGGAGATGGAGATGATAAAGACCGTAAAGAAGACCATCTGCGAACTTTTTGCAAAACCTTTCCCAACGTTGAGACGACTTTTTCTAGAGTCTTTTCGACCTTAGTCATCTATGTAGAAAAAGATCGTTTCAGGCAAAACACTTTCTTATCCAAGATTTTTTGATTTAGAGATAGAATACATTGGTTTTGAGGTGCTATATCTCTAATATTTTCTCCTTGTCCTACTGTAATTCGATCCTCTTGTATTTCAGAATTAGAGTGATAACCTGGGGATTCGAAGGGTCTTGATGCAGAGGTAGGATGTATAGAAGTAGACCGTTAGGGTTGGGGCTGGTGTTGTTGGTGATGATATTCAACAAATGGTGTAATACTTGGAGGATTTTCGGGAAGATGCATTAAAGATAGGAAGTGAATTCCACTTTCCTTAGCAGAAAGTTCTTCATATTGTGATAAGAAATAAGGTACGTTGTGCGCTCAAAGAATTCGCATAATATATGGAGCATAAACGCTTGTTTTACGAACTGGTGTCTAGAAGCTTTTAATTTGGTCAAAAATATATTGAGACCAATTTACTTTCGTATGACTGAAAATAGCATATAAAGCATTATGGTCATGATCATATACCTGCTCGGGACTACCTAGTCTAGAGAGTATGGTATTGATAAGCATTCGATTAAGTAGTCTAGCTTGTGAACAAAAATAGATTGGTGTTAATTTTCTCATGTCATCTTCTCAAATGAGATGCGTAATTGCATCTCGTGGCTAGAACCTAATATCAGGTATATCTCGTAATCGAATTCCTGTATATGAGCAGTGTAATATTTGTCCAAGCATTCAACGTTCAATTTGATAATTTCCCTATAAACACTTGTCCAAACCAATTTTCGGATCAAAGAGGTTCCAAATATGTAGTGAACAAAAATTTACGAAGAATAAAAAGACAGTTAATTGATCAATTTGACCCGAGTTAGAAACATAATTAATGAAATGGTGAACCTCAACATCACTCACCAAATCACCGATTTCATAGTTGAAGAATCTTCTCAGCGAGTAAAATGGACCATAATGAATTCTTTTCTTTTCCAATCCTTGAAGCTTTTTCCTGCCATCTTGTTCCACCATTAGTCGTCAATGATTTCATTAGTTACAAACCGTTGAGAAGGTTGTTGAGAGCTTTGGCCTGTCTTTTTGCATTTCGGAAAATATTTCATAGAGTTAGGTGTCATGGAGTTGAATTTTTCAAAAGAAGAAAGAAAATAGATTTAGGGCTTAGGGCTTTTCCTATAGGGTTTTGGTAAAAAAATTATATACAATGAAAATGATGATTTATAGATGGTGCTAAATGGTGACTTTGGTGAATGGTCAGACGTCAGTAGTGGTAATCAGACATCTGGTCAATTTAGGAATTTTGAGGCAGAAAGTAGGATACGACATTTGAGAACAATAACAGACATATGAGCTGAGTTACTAAAATTTTCAGAAATTGGGTTTATTTCAGATATCCTACTAGAACAATATCCTAATTTGATACAGATGTCTGGTGAAAGTCACAGACGTCTGAGCTGAATTGGATAATTTTTCAGACAGTCGTTCTAAACGTCTGGCTAAGACAACAGACGTCTGAGCTGAAACGTGAGCCTGTTGTTAGTAGAATAGTGATAATTTAGTTTTTAGAGAAAGTTACTACAGATATAACTTTTTGTTTAAGAACAAGAGATAAGGTATATTTTTGAATGATTTGAATTTATTACAACGTGGAATATTATTATTATTATTATTATTATTATTATTATTATATATATATATATATATATATATATATATATATATATATGAAATACAATTTGTAGAAGAACAGAGTTACCTTTTCTCCTATGAATTTGGTTTTGCCTTTGTATTTTCTTTTGATGCTCGTATTGGAGACCAAGAAGGAGGTAATAGACTAAATTGGTCTTTAGATGTTCATTCTCCCCATAGTTTACGTGGATTTATTTGACGAGCATGCACAGGAGTTTCGGTTAGACGAGGTGATCGTACATGAACGCAATCCTTAATAGGAGAATGTCCCCATATGACAAGGATGCGTTTCTCTAGAAAATTTAAATGAGCTCATTGGCGTCTTTGTATATAATACATTCTCTTTGTACATCTATAATTTATTTTTGATAATGATGGATTTCATCGGTTTGTCAAAGAGAGAAGATGGTTGAAGATTAATAACATGTTTGGCTTTCTTTCCTTTTGGAGAGTAACCAGTATGATATGTAGGCGAGGGAATAATGTTAAGGGATAGAGATTATTTAGGAGTTGTTTTTGCAGGAGATGTATATGTACTACCAGATGATGGGGATGAAAATTCAATGCTAGAGTAAATGGAATCTTGATCGGATGACATGTTGGAAATTTTTGATATTGATTAACAAAGATATATATTAGAAAAAGTTTTTACTATGATTTGGTTTGTTAAAAAATTTGATATATATAATAGTAGTATTTTCTATTTTTAATCATTCATTTTTTAATAAATAATGTAGTGTCTCTTTTTCCAACTTGAAATCCAGAATTTTGTAGATGAGTTTTTAGTCGATCGTACCAAGCACGTGGTGCTTGTTTTAAACCATATAAAGCCTTTTTTAGTTTAAAAACATGATCTGGATATTTTTCATGAATAAATAATGGTGATTATTCTACAAAATTTTTTTCTTTAATAAAACCATTTAAGAAGGCACTCTTAACATCCATTTGAAATAATTTAAAGTTAGGATGGCACGCAAAAGCAAGTCAAGTACGAATTGCTTCGAGACGAGCTAGGGAAACAAACGTCTCTTCATAATCAATTCCCTATTCTTGGTTGTAGCATTGAGCCACTAATCTTGCTTTTGTACGAATAATATTTCCATTTTCATCTGCTTTGTTTTTGAAAACTCATTTTATTCCTATTATAGATTGATCTGATGGTCTAGGAACGGCCTGTACAACGTTCAAATTGATTTAATTCTTCTTGCATTGCTAAGATTCAAGAATCATCTTTAGATGCTTCTTTATAATTTTTAGGTTCTATATTTGGGATAAAAGCAACGTAACTCATTTGATTTAAGTTATTTCTAGTGACTCGAGAATTTAAGTCTCCAATTATATTATCCAAAGGATGAATTATTAATATTTGTGTGGGTGATCATAAAACATTTTCATTATTATCAGAGGATGAATTATTCATATTATTTGTATTTTCAAGTATGATTTTGAGTTAAGATTTCATCTTCTTCTTCTTTAATAGTTCGTTGGAAATTTTCATCAAAAGACACATGTAAACTTTCTTCTATAATATTTGTTCATTTATTATAAATTTTGTAAGCATTACTACATTTTGAATAACCAAAGAAAATTTCATCGTTCGCTTTGGGGTCAAATTTTCCAAGATTATCTTTAATAATTAAAATAAAACATTTTGACCCAAAAATTCTGAAATATGAAACTTTTGGTTTCCTTCCACAAAATATTTCATAACATGTATTTTTAGTCTTAGGTCGAAGTGTGACACGATTTACTACAAAACAGCCGGTGGCAATGGCTGCGGCCTAGAAATGTTTGTGTAGATTACTACTATTTAGTAGTGTTCGTGCACATTCCTATAAAGTTCTGTTTTTCCTTTCAACTACACCATTTTATTGTGGGGTTCGTGGAATCGAAAAATTATGACTAATTCCTTTTTTGTTACAAAAATTAGTGAAAAATTCATTTTCGAATGCTCCTTCATGATCACTACGTATATTTTTTATTTTTAAATCCATTAAGTTAGTAATTCGTTTTGCAAAGATTTTAAACTTTCCGAAAGTGTCACTTTTATGTTTTAAAAATAATATCCGAGTATACCTTGAAAAATCATCTACCATTACGAACACATATTTGTTATGATTTATACTACGTACTTGTGTTGGTCCAAATAAATCTAAATGAAGTAATTCTAATGGTTGCTTAGTCAATATTTTATTTTTAGATTTGAAGGAACTTTTCTTTAACTTGCCCATTTGACAAGCATCACATAATTTTTAATTTTATAATTAATTTTAGGTAGACCTCTAACTAGATCATGTTTTTCTTGTTTGTTGATGTATTTAAAATTTATATGACAAAAATGTTTGTGCCAAATCCAAGGATCATCATGGTTCGCAGATAGACATAAATCCGAATTATTTTTAATGCTCATATTTAGTGTATATATATTACGATTTCTAAGTCCTTCAAAGAGTAAAATTTTGCTTTGATCGAAAATTTTATATTTATCCTTTTCAAATTTTATTTCAAACCCTTTATCACACAACTGACTTATACTAAGAAGATTATGTTTTAGGTTTTCTACTAATAAAACATTTAAAATAATAGGAGAGTTAGAGATACCGATGTTGATGACTTCTCCGATGCCAACGACAAACCGTTTTGAATTATCACCAAAAGTTACAATGCCACCATCAATGTATTTTATATTTGACAGCATATGAGCATTTCCCATCATGCGCTTGGAACATCCACTATCTAATATCCATTTCTCTTTGTTGAATATGTGCTTATATGATTTTTGTTTGATGATAATAAACATATATACATTCGTTTAAATGTATTTGTTAATATACTATTTTATTTTTCACAGATTAAATAAATATTTGCTGAATAAAATAAATAACACGGAATTTGAATTCAAACGAATATTTTATTCAAACAAATATTTATTACAATTTTGATAGTACAAATTCAAGCTCTCACTATACATATACATTTTTGATTACATCACAATTCAGTTTACATTAATAACCTCACTACATAACACTCACACTCGTATTTTGTCTTCAACTGCATTCCAGTTTGAATCCAGCATCTGAGCAATCTGCAAAATTATTCACTAACGCAGTAAAATTGAAAAAGAAATATTTTTGCAATATAAAATAAAATGTGAATTTTTGAAAATTATATTTGCCTCAGTTATTTGGGTTGTTCGTCATCATTCATATTTGAATTCGTCATACACGAACAACTTGTGACATACACAGTGTATCACTGTATATGCCACAAGGCCGTGCACACCAATATATACACTTGATAGATCTACAGGACAGGTGAGCACAAGGTCAAACCCCAATATACAGACTGGTTCAACTCAGGTGCAATATATTCAAAATCTCGTCAGCAGCACAAGGTCAAACCCGAGTTTTAAAACTGGATTCATCTCAGGTGCAAATCAAAAAGTACACATGAATGCTATGTTTCAACATGACACAGCCTCAAACCAGCATCAAAGCAAGTACAACTACCAAGTGTCGACCAAGTGACAATGCAAGCAAGATGACCACAAACTTAACAATACAACAAACATCACAGCACTTCAACTCAAGGAGATAGTCGACCAACAGTTACAAGCTAGAATGAAAACTGCACTAATCCAGTTCCAACACAACTGAATCAAGTGACCAACTGCAAGTGCAAATGACCAGAGCTCATGCAAACATGAAGTGAATGCAATTAACTCATGCAACAGACTCAAGAAAATGCAACAACATGTCAACAGCAATGGCACAACAACAAGGCAGACCACAAAATGCATGCCATCAAGTTAAACAACATCAATTATGACCAAGTATAGGTGCAAGTGAAACACAAGAAGCAAATGCTACCATGACTCGAGTACATGCTACAACATCATGAAGGAACCAGACCACAAAAGTGTTTAAAAATGCAGCAAATACTCGAGACAGAAACAACTGAACAATGAACTCGAACAACAACATTGAAAAGTAAGGAACCAGCTACAAAAAATGATGTCAAAGTCGAACACAGATAAAAATGAAGCCACAGCAATCAGATGCCAACATAGTTGCAGTATGCATCAGTGCATATATGAAGTGACTCTAAACAGATAACCAGTGATACAAGACCAACATAACCAAGAGCAATGTCAAATCAAATAGGCCGATGATACAGACCAGTGCAAGTATTAAGTCAAGTGACATAATAACAGAAACCAGAGCTGTGGAATTACAACAACTCAAATGAACGTAGAGAAATGAACAAAGACAGAGTAACATCACAACTAAGTACAATGAATTCACAGGGCCGAAGCAAGCACATGAATTCACAAATCAAAGCCGTGATCAAAATTTCAAGTTGAACAAATCAATAAATCAGAAATGGCCGAAGTCATAAAACAACAGGAAAATCAAATAAGGTCAAAAGTACAACCGAAGCCAGCAGAAGCATTAAAAATACACGAATGTGACAAAGTCAAATGTCGCAAATTAAAGTCAGATTCAAGCCGTGGTCATAATAGAATGAGTCAATGCCGTGAATGACAAGCAACCAAAACATATACGAATTTGATTGAGTCGGTAAAATCATCAACATCAGAAATTAATCGAACGACCGAGGAGAATTATTGACAAATTCAAATGATTTTATACGAACGCAAGAATGGGATTTACAAACCCTATATAAATCAAATTCACATCATTGGCAATTGGCATGGAGTTCAATCAAGCATAACAGTATAGCATAAATGAAAATCACATACCGAATCGAAGTCGAACTCCATCAACTCGAAGCAACCGAAGTAAGCAGCAACGAGAAATCGATCGAGCAAGGAAACTTTCGAACAATCACAGATTCGATCGAAGTAGTAACAGCTCTTCGAAAGCCCTAATTTGGATCAAGAAGGAAAGCCCTAATTTTGAAGAGAGATACGAACGAAAGAACAACGACCGCCATCTCCAAATAAAGGAACAAAGAAAGGAACGGGTTAAAATATAAACGGGGGGCCGGCCTATTATTTTAAGGGCTTTGTATTTTATAAATAGGGTTTTATTTTATTTAAATTTTTTTTAATTGTATTTTCTTTCTAAACCGTTTTAAATTTCCAGTCGTGTGACTAGGGGACAAGCTACGTGGCGTAGCTTGAGAATTCGCAACTCGGTGGTTGAGTTGTGGTAAGGTTTTGAGCGTAGAGTTAGATTAGTCAATAGCGGGTATAGCGAGTTTACGTGTGTAAGCGAGGGACTATCTAATTTCTAGTAGAAACCTTGGGGGCAGCACGTAGGCAGGGTTTTGCCGAAGCTGGGTAAATTCTGTGTTGTTCTGTTTTTTCTGTTATTTATATTCTGCGATATCTGTGCTGCTATTCTGTGATCTGAATTGAATATTTTATAAGCTTCCGCGATTAATTTTTATAATTAACACTATCACCCTATTCACCCCCCCTCTAGGGTGAAATCGATCCTACACACTTTGTTTTTGTATTTGGATACCTAAAAAAATAAAAATATTTAAATTGGTACCCAATTTATTTTTGGGTCCTAGGTGTTATTTTGTGAGGGTGACCATACCCAAGATGGTTTGGTTCCTTTAGAAATGTAATATTATTGTTACTTATTTCTTTCATATAACTTCCTATATATTTTTGTTTCATTAGATTGTTAGTTGTTTTAGGAACCCATATTTTAATCATTTTTGAATTTTTGATTAATTTTTTTTTTTGAAAGAAGGTTTTATCTTAATATAAATCTTACTATACTTTGTAATTTTTATTTTATTCTCAAATCCTATTCCATTTAGATTTTTGAATGGCTTGGAAATTTTAATTAAATTCTCCAAGTCTTGTTTTCCTTTGTTAAATTTTGTAAAATTATTTGTAATTTTATCCAATTGGTTTTTAAGATCAGTATTTTCAGATCTTGAAATTTCTAGATTATCTTTTAAGATAGTATGCTCATTATTAATTTTATTATTTTCTAGTTTAACTTTTCCTAATTCACAAGATAAACATTATTTTCAATAGAAAGATTCTTACATTTTTATTGAGCATTTTCTAATTCTTCTTCTAAAATAGATTTTTCACCTTTTGGTAACCCTATTTCAAATTCTAATCAATTTATTTTAGCAACATATTCCTTAGTTAATTTTTTAGTTTCTCTATATTTGTCACCGAGTTCCATACTTATTTCTAAAATTTCATCATAAGCAAGATTGGGACATACCTCATTAGTGTGTGCTATGAAACATACATTTGCTTGCTCTGTATCACTTTCACTGTCACTAACGAATGAAGAGGAAGAGTCAGAGTCATCGCATGTGACTTGGAATGCCTTTCTCTTTTTCCTAAATTTGTTAAACTTATTTTTATTTTTATCGATATTGAGTTTTGGGAAATCCTTCTTCATATGTCCAAACTGATCACATTCAAAGCACTTAATCGAAGTTTGTTTTGATTAGTTAGATTTTCCATTATTTTAGAATCTAGTCATTTTCTTGAATTTCTTAAATTTGTTGTAGTTCTTGGCAATAAATACAATTTCATCTTCATCCAATTCAAAATTTTCATTGCTTGCTTGAAATGTTATGTTCTTATTTTCTTGGTTTTGTTCCTTTCTGGCCTGCAAATTTGCTTCGTATGACATTAAATTTCCAATCAACTCTTCAACTTTGAGTACAGAGAGATCATTAGGTTCTTCGATAGCTAGTACTTTTCTTTCCCACTCAATTGTTAAAGAGTTGAGAATTCGAGATACTAAATCAAAATCAATAAATTTAACGCCTAGTGTCATAAGGTCGTGTTGTATAGTTTGAAATCTTGAATAAATGTCAACAATTGACTGATTTTATTTCATTTTGAAAGATGAAAATTGATTTTGTAAAATTGATATTTTTATTTGTCTAACCTTAGTTGTACCTTCATGTGTAACTTGTAAAGTATGCCATATATCATAAGCAGTAGTACATAACATAACACGTGAAAATTCATTATTATCAAGAGAGCAAAATAAAATATTCATAGCTTTAGCATTATTAGAAACAGCAGTTTTTTGTGCATCTATCCATGTGCTAATATTTGTTTCAGGTGTTGTATACTTAATTTGAGTTTCTAACCATTTTTTCAAACCATTTGCTTCCATAAAAATTTTCATTTGGGTTGACCAATATGCACAATTAGATCCAGTGAATAGTGGAGGACGTGCAGTTGACTGATCTTCTTGAAAGATACTTTCCATATTAACAAATTTCAAACACATGTTAGTGTGATTTGAACTAACCTTGCTCTGATACCAATTGAAATTCTATGTGGATCGTATATGTATGTAGTATATGACAAGTACGTGTATGATAATATGAATTGCACAGAGTAATAATGGAGGTGAAATTAAAAGTAATCGCACCAGAGTTTTTATACTGTTTCGGAACTCCCGTCCTACGTCCAGTGCCGAAGCTCCTTTTCGGAAATACACTAACCAATTGCCCTCGCTTTACCTAAAGGAATAGGCTTTTATACAAGAGTATTTCTTTGACAAATGTGTGTTCTATGCAACACTGATTTTGACTATAAGTACAGCTTCTTCCTATAATCTCCTTGAGTAGTATGTAGTTTAAGCGTTTGATATATGGAAGAGATAAAGGTGTGTTTTTGAATGCTTTTGGAAATCACAGAAATATTATAAAATAAAGCAAGAAAGTTCAGAATGACAAGTTGACTGTACCTTTCAATTTCATGTTTATTTATAGACGGTGAAGAGTTTGTTTGAGAAGTAATGACTTTTGGTTCGCTCTATTTCATTCCAAGAGTTACAATGTTTTAGATGAAAGAGTTATGACCAAAACAGGAGGATGCAACTCTTCGATTGATGAAGATGACTTTTGGAGAAAAGTGGCTGTTACCCAGGTTAGACGTCTGGCCATTTGTGCCAGACATTAGGTTTATTTAAAAATTTAAAACCAGAACATGTGGCCAGACGTCTGAGCACATATGCCAGATGTCTGAGCATATATGCCAGACTTCTGACACAAGAATATTCTGTTATCTTCCTTTTTAAGTAATTTGAATATGGAAATGCTTGTAAAGATTACTCAAGGAAATTTTACATATCATCTATTTACAACATTAATAGAATGTACTAAGATATCTTAATATAACAATCCTTGTGTCGATCTTCAAGTCTTGGTCGCGAAAGTCTATCTGCATATGAATGATATATATACCTATGTATATTGAATGCAAGTGCTTTTATAGTTGTTGTCATTGAAATCGGGGTTCTAACATTCTTCCCATTTTTAACGATGACAGTTATACAATTTATTTTATAAGAAGCTCCCCTTTTTTGTAATATATGCTCTCCCCCTTTGTCATTATCGAAAAAATTTATGAAATAATAGAGCAATATCATAATGTTAATTATCAAAAGAAAAAAATATCATAGTTTATACAAACAGGAAAAAAATGAGTAGCTAACTTATTGAGAAGAAAAATTACCCCAAAGATTAGACGTAGCGTCATCATAGTCGTTATGTTGCCATTGCGACTGATCGTGATATTACGTGCATGTCAAAATTTTAAAAATAGGATATGAGAAATTCAGTCAAAAAAACAAAAAAAATCCAAGAAAATAAATAATACAGCAGTGTCATAATGCTGCTGTAGCACATGCTGCTGCAACAGTTACGCTGCAGCTGCATCAGTTGACTGCAAGCTGCAGCAGCTGCCTGCTGCAGCTTGCAATGTCGGTTATAGCCTGCTGGTTACAGGCTGCGGCTAAAGCCTGCTACTTGACAGGGAGCGACCGTCGACAGCAGCTGCAACCTGCGGCTGTGCAGGCTACAGTGGCAGCTTGCCCCTGTGCAGGCTAAAGTGGCAGCCTACAGCGCGTTGGGATGCAGACTTGCAGCCAACCAGGCTGCACTACTACAGCCCAAGTGGACTGTTTTAGACTGCTTTCAGTAGTCTGGTTTTAAAAAATAAATAACTAAAATATTTCCTTCAATTTTGAAAAGTAAAATATTTCTTTTTATTTATTGAACTTGATTGCTACATGTTTGGAATAAGGAATCAATTTTTCACTTAAACTTTTGGAAGCAAATTTTTTTTGTACCGTTTTAAATGGTTTGATCCATAATTAATTTTTTTAAAACTAAATTAATTTTAGAATAATAAATAAAGTTTATATTTCATTTAATATATAAGTATTATGGGGTGCTTGTATGTTAATGCGAAACAGAGATGTAACTATATTTCTATATACGGACAAGTGTTTCTATTTCGCTAACTTTTGGTATACTATTGAGAAATATATTGGGTTTATCTGAGGATTTTGTAGGATGATGTCGTGATTAATTTTACTTTTAAAGTTTTTTAAAGTTATAACACTATGGATTTTTGTGGCATGTTTTTATAAAATAACTTAAAAATCCTTCTGATTTTGGGTTAGGATAGATTGGACTCTATTGTACCAATGGGCCAAAACTCCATCTTGGCCAACCTGATTCAGGATCGCTACCTGAATTGGTGGTATGTTGTTTTCCCTTCTACTACCAAAGGTCAACGATCTGCTACATAGGGCCAATCTTAATTTTCGATCAGGATTCGCGATCGACGGGTCACGGACTACGACGGATGGAGGTATGGGGGTCTGATGTTTAGTTCCATGAATGGGTAGCATACGACCTTCGTCTTAGACTATCTAGGTTATCATAGATTGATCGACAGGTGTGTTATGGCATTATAAGTAGGTTATGGTGCTGATGTCTCCATGCGTGCTCGTGCTCTACCACTATGATTTTACAATACTAACGTCTGTTTATTCGATATGTTTTATGAGTCAGGTTATATTTATCCCATAATTTCCATAAAGTTTTATTTTCATCTTATTCATTTTTTTATAAAAGTGGAAAATATGTTATGTTTCTTTAGAAAACACAGTATCTTTGGAAAACATGTGTACAAACTTATGTATTATCATATTGCTTTACATATGATAATTGGAGCTGGTGTCGTATTGATTGCATACGATACTTTTGTTTAAAATCATTGTTTATTTAAATGAGTTGACTATGAAAATAAATATTTCATATTTAGTACATACACCTATTCCCCATGTTGACTCATATATGTGGCACCTTTTATCTTTTTGCTAATTAAATTGGTCACACTCCAAAGATCTCACTTCACTCACACTAGAAATAGTCTGCCCGTGTGGTTTGTTTTTATAATCCTTGGGTCAGTTTGAGGATTTTGTTGGCAGGTTATGTTTGCGTGGATTATAACATCACTCTTATCATTTTCCACACTTTGGGTTTTTGATCTATGCAGCTTTGGGCCTAGTAGTTAGTAATCTATTATGGTATGTATGCTATTATGAATTTTGGGAGTGCTATCATGTACTACGGACTATGTATTATGGAAATTACTATTATGATATGTATTATGTATTATGCTATTATTATTGTGATGAGTTATATGTTCTATTTATTATATTCTATATTTTGTAACCTGGAAAAATTTATCTTGTACCATTGCTTTAAACCGAGACTAAGCACGAATGCTAAGTTAAAAATCTTAAAAAAAATTCATGCTAGTATCGGTTCAAGCGAGCGAGTTTAGCATTTGCCCTATCAATTCCCATTCTCCATGCTTTCCGACAATAATACTTAGTATTTCTCTTAGTTGGCATGGGTATCGAGGCCGGGCGTTACACCAAGTGAGTCTATTTCTAACATGTACAATAGATTTCAAGATATAGTGCATTCATTAAAAGCTTTAGATAAAAAAAAATTGAAGAGGACCAGAAAAATCCTCAATTCACTCTCTTCAGGGTGGGATCAAAATACATTAGCAATGGAAGAGGCTAATGATATTATTATTCTTAAAATTCAAGGGTTAATAGGCAATTTAATGTCCTATAAAGTATAATTGAAAGGCAGAAGAGAAAGCAAGGAAATAGAAAAGAAATACATGGCTTTTAATGAAATAATCGATGATCACGATTTAGACGATGATGAAGAAGAAATTGCTTTCAAACTATTGGAGAATTTCTGAAATATAGAAAGATGAACAACTTTGGCGACTTGAAAACACGACTCCTAGAGCTTAAATTGTAATTGAATGTTTCAACTATGATGAACTTCATTATTTACAAGGAGATTGTTCGCGTCCGAATAAAATTAAAGATCTCACCAATTACTGATTAATCAAAAAAAGAAAAAGAGCTTACATGGCAACATTAGATGATTCAGATACTTCCCCAAGTGACAGCAAACTAGATTCTAAGAATGTAAATATGTGTTTTATGGCAATGACAGACTAATTAGAACTGATCAACAAAAAACGACAAAATGGTATCTTTTATTTAATAATTTTCTTCTTTCATTTTTTGGGCTGATTTTAGTTTTTAGGAATAACCAATAAATTAATAATAATATTAGATGAATAAAAGTATATAAGTATAAATATATTGGAATGTATTATCCAAGTTTTAGTTTTGAATTTTTCGGGTTATATGTCGACATACCTCCAGACCATATGTCGACATACACGCTAGAACTTTGAAGTTTCTTTTCAAATTCAAAGTTCAAATTTGCTGTTGCATTTATTTCAAAAACTAAAAGAGAATCTTTCCAAAATTGAACTACAAATTCTCTCTCTATGAATTGACCATATCTCTATCTATTCCATCACTCACTTTATTTCAAAATTTAAAACATCTCTCATTATCTTATCTCTTCAAAAACTCAAAAATGGCCTTCTAAAGTCAAGCTTCAAAAAGCTTAAGGCTCCCTAAGAAATCCAACGATTTTCTCTTTAAAAAATAAGGCTTCAAAATTTATATGGAGTATGCTACTTGGAAAGAGTTTTTGCTGAAAGTTTTGCTGAATTCAAAAAAATTTCTTCTTATGGTTTACAAGATCTTTGTTTTGAAATAATTTTTTTGTTTTAATTGACTCTTCTCCAAGTGATTTAGTTTATTATCTGGATCAAAAAAATTAATGCGAATTTAAATGGGAAATTATTTCTAGGAGAAAATTTATAAATTTGGTGCAGTGTAAATGACACTTAAATTGTTTTAAATTGTGAACTTTTAGGTCATATACTTAGTTGCAAATCTAGTGGAATTGACCTCCTCTTTTTTCAAATTGATGAATAAAATCATGAATTTTTTCATGACATTTTTTAAAGTGATGAAGAATTTATGTACTTAGTTATTATTTTTTACTATATAGTTTCTAGGTATTTGATTCAGGAGGAGTTTTTATTATATTCATCTATTTTTTTGATGACAAAGAGGGATAAAAATATAAAATATACATATGCATGTATTCAAGGGGAGTCATCTAACTCAAGGGGGGTTATATCAAATTTAATATGCAGGAATATTAAATGGTTATCATCATCAAAACGGGGGATACTGTTAAAACTTCAGTTATTGATTTTGATGATAACAACCTTGATAATTAATAATATACATTCGTATAAAATATAGATACTAATGTTTTGACAAGTCATATGATATATAATGCAGGATTTTACACAGATGTTGAATCGAAGACTGTATAGTATAAAGACTCAAGAAATGGACATGAAGACTCATGTCATGAGTACAAATGCCAAATATGAAGATCTCATTACTATAATATAGTTTATAAAGTCATAGTATATCGTTAAAGTCCCTGATAGCAATCTTTATCTCTGTCTCATATTTATCTTTCTTTTACATTTTCAAAACAAAATAAATTTTCAAAACAAATTTTCAAAATAAATTTTAAAATATTTTATAAAACTTTTTCAAAATCAAAATATTTATAAACTATGTTTAAAGGGTTTTACAAAATATGAAACTATTTTACGAAGTATAGGGTTTTAAAATCATTTTCCAAGAAAATTATGTTTTCAAAATTTTCAAGTGCATGTTGGCATATACGCAGATGGTATGTAGGCATACATGCCGAAAAGTTGCTTTACAAATTTTGAAATGAAGTATATATTCTTCATAACCCTTCGCGAAAAAACAGGTCACTTTATTTACTATATGAACGATAGTTCAAACAAATTTATTGCCAGTTATTAACTTATTTTCTTCCCTCCTCTTGTTCTCTTCAAAACTCCATTAAAAATATATCAAATTCACTTTAAAATCACTTGAAATCAATCCATACTTTTGTGTATTGATTAATACTACTTTCTTACTATTTTTAAATCATCTCTCTATAAAATCTAAGATCAAAGTGCTGTCCAAGAGGTTATATCATCCACTGTATCCAAAGATCAAGAAGTTATCTTTGGAAAAACCATCAATCTCTATTTATATTTGCTTGGGTGTGGTTGTAGCTCATTTAAATCAAGTGGGTGTGCTTTCTAGTCTGGGAATCTGAGTGAGTGTGTTTGGTAGCCTGGAAATTCAAGTGGGTGTGCTTGTAGCCCACCCAAATCAAGTGGGTGTACCCCACGCCTGGAAAATCATGAGGGTGTGCCTCGTCGCCTCTAAATCGAGATTGTAATTAGGTTTTCTTTCTGCTTATTAAAAGATTGGCATTTGAAAAAAATATGTACAAGCAATTGTACGAGACTGGATGTAGGAGAAACCTGAACCAGTATAAAATCCCCGGTGTCATCTCTCTAACTTTTTACTTTGCTTTATTGATTTTATTTTATCTGTAATTGCATCTGTGACTATTAAATAGTATAATTAATTTTTGATTTAATATCAAACCTGAAAGAAACTTTGAAAGATTTATAAAAGTTAGAAAACACTATTCAACCCCCTCTAGTGTTTAATTTTCCATAAGATCCATAATTCCGCAACACACATTGCCATCAATATTTCAATAGACATTGCCTAGGGTTAGTTACACCATTGTAGCTGGGCATGGATGGCATAACAAACTACTTTGGGTACCTAGCTTCAAGAATCTCTTTGGAAAATGAGTTCTTACTCATCGATGAACTCCACTCATCTTCCTATCTCTACCGACCTTGTCTCATCAACCGTTTTATCATATTAGCAATGTACTCTTTGCATCCTTGGCTCACCAGACGATGACCATCATTAACAACCTCGAGGTTTTTGGCCTAACAAATGGTCTCAGTTAGTTCTGTGATGTCTAGATTTCTCAGTCTCTGCAAAAAACATTCGTCTCGACCCATGCTGATGCCTCGTCGGACTTTGTCCCCTTTTGGTCGGTTCAAAAATATTACATCTAACACCACTAGCTTAAGGACTAATAGCTTGCCCTTTACCATTGTCAACCAGTTATAGGTCCTTCTCAATATCAGACAAATGAAATCATTCAACCGATCGATCGGTATCAATTGGTGCTAATTGGTTTTGATGTAGGCTGAATGACTCCATCATTTGTAACTCTTTTATATGTCTCCCTAGCCCCTTTCCCCATTGATCTTTCAACCGATTTCCTATTCCTCTCAATTGAAGAGGAGTCTCTGCACCAAAATCAAAAGACAATGGATCTCTTCTACTCTTGCATCACCTGCGAGATTCACACTGTCGTAGGGGTTAAGTCAACAATGTAAGCCACTTTTGAATCTTTATCATTATATCCGTCTAAACTCTTTATCTCTGCAGCATCTTTATGTTCTTCTTTGACAGTATCTTTTCCATCCCAGCCTTTTTCACAATCTCTTGCTAAGATAAAAAATTTGGTTAGGCCATCGGTTGATTAATTTCTTCTTCATTGCGATGTGATCCTTTATTATCCCTTCAATAATAGCTCCAGATGTGGTACCCTTCTTTTTCCTTAAATCTATTATCTTTTGCATCTGCTTATATATTTTATTCAAATCCAAATAACAATAATAGATCTATGCCTGAGAAATTCACCTTAGTGAAAAAAAATTTGCTTAAAATATGGGCATACACTCCCAGTCGGTCAAAAACAAAGATTAAAAGGTTAAGAATTCGAATTAGAGAATGAACATAGAGATTTTTAAAGTGTTTCAACTAAACTTATAAGCCTACGTCCACTATTAATCTTATTTTAAATTACTTTTGTGATTACAACCAATTTTACAATGATTATTCATTAAAGAAATGGTTGATTTTGAAAACCGGCATCAATACAGTGCAAAATATGAGTGAAGATCTAAAAAGTCCTTTTCTAAGTGCGATAGGATGTCTATTTATAGGTGAAGCCCTCCACCATAGCGTATAGAATGGGTATGAACAAGTAAACATCTAGATCCAAGTACCTAGCTACAAAAAGGAAGTCAAAATGACCAACTCCAACAAATGGACTTATCTATACTGACCGGATTTGGTAGGCTACTTCCGCAATCTGTCTCCATATTTTCTCGTCTTCATGCTTTCAATCTTCATTGACAAAATTTCCTATCATGACCAGTTGATACCGATCGATTTTTCACCTCCAGAACTAGTCTTTTTCTTCAATGTTTATATATAATACTATCCATAGACCAAAGTAGGTCCTCTTGACTTTAGACCATTCTGTGCCAAACGGTTCTGTCTCTTCTATATTTAGCCAAATTTCTTGGAGCACATTAATTCTTTAATCTTGACATCTCCTTAGTTTCTTGATCCATTTCTTCGTCATCTTAAAGTCCAGATCCATAGAATGTTGCTTGGTTCAAATGTCGAATAATAGTATGCCTTTGTGCATATTGATTAGGGCAATCCCAACATCATCTTTTACCTCGTATAACGGGAGTACCCTCAAATCCTTCATCCGAAATTAAAACACCAAGCTTTTACTGATTTTAACATGGGTATATCATTACCCATTAGTAACATGCTATTTACTTGTAGTAAAAAATATGCCTTAGTACCTTTTATTTATATTCTTATAGTCACGTGCTTCCTTTGCATTCTGACTTTAACCAAACTATTAGATTTCTCTATCAGAATACTTGCTCAAACTCTAGATGCATGATAAATATTATGTGCTGATGTCAAAATGTCAAAAAGCTTTATTGTTCCTCTTATCGACTTCAAGCATTTTGACTCTTGTGTGCAAACAGCTTCCTCTAAATCATTATTTAGAAGCTTTATGTCAACTTCAATATGCCAAAACCCATAGTCATATTCTATTATTTTATGAGTAGAATCCAAATGGACTTAAGCATATTGGCTAGTGAAATTGTTACATTAATTTCAGCATTTGAAATTGAGCATCAACCTTACTTTATACATTTCCAACCACATTGATCTTCTTCTAGAGGACTCACTTGTGGACAATGGACTATATCCTTTTGAGGTACATTCTCCAAAATCAAATTTTATTAATGTACTTGAAATCCACTTAGAATTTAAATTATCCTGCCATGTGGCATAGTGCATATTTTCCATGGCCTCTCAACAATGGAGGAGATTGTTATTATGAAAAAACCATTTGTTCAATATCGACGAGAAACTCATACTTTCTCCTCAACCTACGAGATGTACTATAAGATATTCTAACAAACCATGTCCTTTGGCCTTGGTTAAAAGTTGTCATCTGCATAATCTATTTCCATGTTTAAATCTTGGATTACTTCTGTATCCATTGCATAACAACTAATTTTTCTAGAAAGAAATTCCTCTAATAATATGATAGGGTGTCATGAAACAACAATTTATTTCTCAGTGTGATGGACTTAGCATTCAAAATATTTTATAAACTTCCCACCAACTTACATAAAATAGATTTAGCTTTGAGTTAACGAAACTTGCATTCACAATGTAGCTCAGATAACCGCAAACCTTAAACTATTTAAGATTAGGGTTCTCTCCAACTCATGTCTTATATGGAACCACAATCTTACCTTTAAATGAAATCAAACTCAAAGTATGTGCTTACTCTTAAATACACATCCTTAAAGAAAGATAATAATAAAATTCATGTTGGATCATGTGCATAGCTGTAGGATTAAAAGGGGAACTTCAAAATAAATTCCTTTTATTATTTTGCACAAGAATACATTTTGTGTTTATATACATAATAATTTTACACTAAATCAACCAATTTGGTATGCGTAGTTGGTTGATAGTCTGAACCAAGAGACGAAGGATCACAATTTCGAACCCCAAAACTTAAAACCATGGTACGAGTACAAAAGTATATGCTTGGTAGACACATGCTTCCTTAAAGTATACAAGTGAAATTTGGTCTAAGTGATTTAAAGAAAAAGCTTGTACTAAATCATATCAAATATTGATTAAAAAAGAGTTTTGGGATATAGCATTAGTTTGAGTATTTAATTTATCATGATTGAATTAGAATACTTTATTATTTTTTAATTTACTTTAGTTTTATATTTGGATTTTAATAACATGTTCATATTCATAATATGAAACACTATAACTCTATTAAGTGTGGTGAGATAATGTACGGGTACATGATCAACATTTATAGTGTTGGAATAGGGCCAGCCAAAAGTGTAGTCAAAGGGTAAATTTCAAAAAAAAAGAATTCTATTTGGATCTATTAGACCTATGAAGTATAAAGAGATTTTAGATCCGGTTTAAAAGGTTTTTAAATAAAATCCTTTATTTTATTCGATTTGTTTGAAAGAGTTTAAATTAGATATAAATTTAAATGAATGAGTGTATCAAATATACCCATGTCTGTAGTAGTTACATATTAAAATTAATTGAGAATGGAAGCTTTTATTTCCTTCTCTAATACTTATGTAATCAATTAAGAGAATAAACATCATTAATGGAGAGAGATAAATATTTTATTTCTCTTACTGATAAGATTAATAATTGTTAAATGTTATTAATGATCAATTTAAACATAGCAAGAAAAGTGAATAAATCCAAGTATAATAATAGTGCATGTTATGTAGGTGCAATAATAAGAAATATGCATGTGTGTAAATCAAAAATGAGTGAATGAATTTAGGGAAAGAAACCTTTTATTTATATCTATAATTAATTAGATTAATTGACATATTAAATGTCATTTAAAACTAAATTTACAAATGCCTTTGTTATCCAAGTTTTGACTGATGAAATATTCATGTATGTGTATACACACACACACACATGCTAATACATACATAAAAGCATATGTAAATAATGATCATC
The DNA here is from genome assembly GCA_030765085.1 of Allium cepa. Lineage (NCBI taxonomy): Eukaryota > Viridiplantae > Streptophyta > Magnoliopsida > Asparagales > Amaryllidaceae > Allium > Allium cepa. The sequence goes on along the minus strand of CM060941.1, from coordinate 173,703,137 downwards.
TATACTTTAAATTCAAAATAACATACTTATGTAAAACATGGAACCTTATATGTTTACCCTTTAAAAACAACTTGAAAGATGGCCTTGACTTATAAAAGAATTCAACATTAGATTCGTAATTTTTTCACTAGAGTGTTCTTATGATTTATAATTAGAATAATATATGTATTTGTTTATATGCATAAATAAATAACAATAAACCATATTTAATTTGAAATAACATACAAAATGAAACCTATAATCTAATATGTATTACAATTTAAAATAAAAACTAGAAGTGTAGTTTTGGAACGAATACAACATTAGATCTACAATTTTGAAGTCCTTTTATAATTTTTTATTAAAACAAAGTAAATAACAAAATATATGTTAATCAAAATAACAATCTGCACATGAAACTTATACTCAATTTCATAAATTATTTCCAACAAATATGTATGTATTTCACTTATATCTACATTGTGTGTGTTTTTAAGTATGTGTGTATCAAAATATTTTGGTTAAATATCTAGGTTTGAAAGTTTCTTTCCTGAAATTTAATTTCTAAAGCAATATTAAACAAAATTGGATAACAAAAACATATATTTAAATTTGTTGTAAAAGATGTGAGATCCAAACTAAATTAACAAGATGTGCCCTATTGTAACGATCAGGATTTTCGGTCCTCGAAAATCGACACTAATACGTCCACTGTATCGCGTGCCAAGAAATCAAATGTCGGAAAAACCCGATTGTTAAGGGGAAAAGAAGAAGAAAGAAGATAAGAAGAAGACTAAACAACATAGAATCTTACAGCAAAATGAATAATCTATAATATATCACATATCTTTACACAAAAACAAAATTGTAATATGTATATATACAATCATCAATCAAAGTATACTAACCTATTTCAGCCTTGACAGTTATATCAGTTTGTCCTCACAATTTCTGATAACACGCCAATGAATACAGCGGAAAATATAACCACCAACGTGAGTACGTCTCTGAGCTTCCAACTCTTTTCTTGAAGCTCCAAGCATACAACCAATCTGTAATATACTCGATCTGACCTGAATATTATAATAAAATAACACCCGAGTCAGCCTGGAAAACCAGCGTGAGAAAACACACCCAATTGGATTTTTAAGTTATAAGAAAATCTTTGAAATCAAAGGGTATCTCGTAAGGCCACTCCACACATAAACACGACAGGTTTTTACCTTATGATAACCAAACCACTTTTATATAAAAATCCTATGATATTATACTAGTTTCTATGTACAAATACTTATTAAAATAGTTGAAATGCTTACATCTCACATTTCAACATGGTTGGGCAAAATCAAAACTGTATGGTGCTTGTCAAAGATGGATTTCATACAATGACTAGGCATTATGGTACCACTTATTAAGGTATACGTCTAGAAAATGTACCGAAGACCTCGCTTGGATCCCCTGCCAACACAAGACTGACCTACCACTGACCTGAATAGTACCAAATATGTCATCACCCTGGTTGCTTTGCAAATCTTTTTATCGAGATCTCATGCATAACCAATCCATAAATATGCATATTTATCTAGAAGGGTGACAACATACCCTAATGGGTGTGATCCACTTAGCCTTGCTGCATCTTCCTTGATTTCAGTCATTCCCGATTGATGAGACTTGAGGCTATGTTTTACCTTAAGAATATCATTCATGCTTGGATTGTTAATACTGCCTTCCAGGTAATAATGCAATGATAGCATTCATCCGTACAAGTATTTCTGGGCCAGAACAAACCGAATCTCCAAAATCACCATCTTTATTATCTTCATGATATCAAATCAGATCGAAGTGGTTTTTAGATAATTAAATCTGATCTTGGCCTCTTCGAAACAATCAACGGAATTAGTTAGATTTGATAGTTGGTAATTTAACTATCAAATTACATATATGAGCAGTCACTAGGCCATATTATAAATCTTTCAGACATTTATCTCAAATATCGTTACAAAGATATATATTCTAATCTCTTTCAATAATTTAACATTTGAAAACGAATTTCAAATTCTTATATCCATAACAGATATTTCCAAAACATATCAACACTTAGAAATATTTCCAAATCCAACTTATAATTCATTACATAGAAAATATTTCTATATAAATCATTTCATCACTAAAATATCTCCAAAACCTTTAATTCCAATACTTAGGAAAATTCCGTACTTATCTCTTAAATCTTCGAAATTTTTATTAGTTCCCTTTAAAATTTCTAAAAATTATCGATTATACTTATTTATAATCCCACTAACAATTTATAATTGCTTTAATGAATTCAGATTCAATTTTGAACTTCCCGTATCTAAGCAATTTGGAATTTCCTTTTCTCAAATTTTCTAAAGTTCTCGAGTTCTATTATAAGATTTCTCTTATAAAATCACATCCATTATATAAAATCCGGTTCACAAATCTCGAGAGCATTTATAAATAAATTTAAATCACTTACTTTTAAACTATATATATACATATATATATATTCCAAAAAAACATGGTTAAATAATTATTTAAAATATCAGAGCCGTCAATAACCAATTCCAATTCATTTATAAAATTTCTAATCGATTTTCAAAACTTGTTTTAAAACTTAGAATTCATTTCAATAAATTTAAATATTTAATTAGCAAACTTTCTGAAATATTTTACTACAATTAATAGTTTTTAAGACTACATAGTTTAATAAATAAAAAACCTTTTCTAAAAACAAACCTAAACTTCTTGTGAAAACCATTTTTAGAATTAAACATACCCATTTTATACTTATAAATCTGTCTCGATTTATCACAAATCGATTCACATTTCCAATTCCATAACTATTCTCAAATTCAAAATAGATTTACTATTTCTTTCTAAACCAATTTCCATATCTCATTTTAAATCCACCTTGTGAATTTATATTTCCAATTTATCAAATGATAATCATTCCACTTATTTATAAACATCGTTTATAAATTTATAATTCAACTCTCATTTCTTAGTTAACAACAGATTCATATTAAACAACTCCATTTATAAATCGATTCCTATTCAAAATCCCATTTCCTATTTCTTAATAAATCCAAACTATATTCCAAAACCATACAAATCTCGATTTCGACTTCATTTTACGAAATAGCTAAATAAATTTCAAAAATCAAATTCATTTATTTTATCCATATCAATTCCTTTTTAAATAAATCCCAAATTTTAATATAAATATTTTCATTTCCAAAATCGCCTTTGAATTCCCTTTTTAAATTCAAAATATTACTTATAGTATTTATAATACCAAAATTAAGGTCAATGCTACTATAGCATTCAATAAATCAAATCATAACATAATCTATAACAGATTATTCTTACACATCATATATCACTATATACGAAATTGAAATCCACCATTTTGAGAATCCAGTTGGATCCCTGCCACCACAAATGTTATATAACATAAAATAATAATCCCGCTTCAAGGTGGGATATCGCAATAAAGTGAGTCGTCCGCCATTATGCATGGTGCATAGTGGCTCATCCGTACCAATCGGTGGGAAATATATCCAACTACTAATATATATAGTAATATATGATAACATCCAACTGATATAATTTATTAATCCATCCAATTAACCAATAAGTAATTTTAACTATTTAAAATAAAACCAATTATCCTAGATGAGTGAGATTTACTCACATTTATTTTCTGTTGTCGCCTGGGTGTTCCATTTTAGATTAAAATCGAACAGGCGTTCAATTTAAACCTAAATCCCAACTGGCTCCAATTCGTCCAAACCAGTTCTATATCTATAACATTCCTGTCTTTAAATAGTAATGCATGGGTCAGAATGAGTATTACAGATTTTTAGGTAAAGACGTTTTGGAGCTCAAGAGGCGAGCTGGATGGCAGGAACGTATGGAGTGTATACAGCTGCGATATTGTTATTTATCTGGGACAAGTTATTTTAACTGTCCAAGTGATTGCGTAAATGTTGTACCGATGCATTAAAATGTAATTGACTGATACATCTTTCTTTGTGTAAAGAATATTATTTGATATTATATTTTATCCGCTGCGAATGTGAGATTCTGAGTTTGGTTTTTTTTTCTTCTTCTTCTTCTATCTCTTTTCTTCTTTTCCTAACTATCTGAAATTTTTGCAATCGAAAATTCCGGGTGGTTACAATTTGGTTTAAATTTGTAATCAATTTAATTTTTGGATTAATTGTGAATAAATTTGGAAAATTTGGAAAATAAATAGATTGTGAATGGAATAAAATATATATTTATAAAAAGATATTTGTTTGTTTATTCATTTATAAAATACAAATTGATATAAATAAATTTACAAGAGCTATTTAAAAAAGTTAAATTCAAATATATACATTTATTAATGTTTGATTAATTTTAAATCACATTCTATAAAGTTATATATATATATATATAGGTAAATCATTAGTTTAAAAATAGAAATATACATATATATCTTTTGAAATTAATATAATGTTTAAAATAAGAAAGATATAAAACATATATATGCATATATTTAAACTAAATTGAAATTATGAAGTACATGATTCATAAATTAGAATAAAGTAGGGGTTTGAAATATAAATTACAAATTAAATGAAACAAGGGTTTAAAACAGAAAAAATATGAGTTTAAGACATTTGTAAATATTAATAGTAAGAGATTGAACAAGTGTATTGATAAGATCATGCATTATAACAAGTATGAGGTTTAGATGATATGTAGTTATCAAGTGGCATTTAAGTTTTTCTTTTAATTCAAATTTTATAAACCGAAATCTAAAACTAAAGAAACAAGAAAACTGAAACTAGATCTGAAGCAAATGAAAATTGAAACAAAATCAAACATGAAGCTTCAGTTTCAAACATTTTTCTAGGTGCAAGATTCCAGATTTTCAAAATCTTATAACCTGATCAAATTCAAGCTTCAGATAAGCAGTTCAAAATAAATCATTTTCCAGTTTTTGGCAGTTCAAAGAAGCATGCAATTCAACTTAATTTAAACGGCAAGCAAAACAAGATCAAACAGTAAAGATCCTCTCAGCTTAAGCAAGTTAATTCTACTAAATCAAACAAGCAACAAAACTTCAACTTAAAGCATCTTCAATCTGATCAGCATCTGGTGGCAGTTCAAGGCTCAAAAGTATAGATCATTCCAAGCTTTAATTCAATTACAACTTTAGATCTAAACTCATCAAAACAAAATTCAGATCATCTCAAAAACAAAACAGATCAAAGTTTCAAGGTCAAAGTCCATTTCCAGATTTCAGGCTCAAAATTTGTTCTCTGTTCTTCCCGAACTTAGGTGAGGAAATCCCTTAAATCTGCCACTTTATCTTGATACTTGGATAATGCTTGAAAGTGTGATGGTTTTCAATGAATGTTTTTTGGTTGAATTCCTCTGTATATATATGGTGTATATATATCTATGTATATATATCTATGGCTCTGTTGTTCATTGTATTCAAAGAGTCTAGAAGAAAGAACAAATGTGAGAAATGCGGATTACAGATCTTAAGGCTAGGATTAACACTAGAGGGGGAGTGAATAGTGTTAATAAAGAATTACTAAATCTTTTTGAGTTTATGTTAATTTAGACACCGATGTATGCAATATACAGACATAGATATGATCACAGAAACAACACAGATATAGAAATAAAATAAAAGCAGTAAAGGAAAAAACACACCGGATTTTATACTGGTTTCGAGTTACCCTACATCCGGTCCCGCAACACAAGTACGGATTTCCTTTCAAAAGCAATTGTACAATTACACCCTTGGTTTCAAGGCTACGAGGTACACCCTCCAGAATTTCTATCCTCTGGGTAGAGATACTTGATTTTCGAGCCACAAGTTTACCCAATTGATTTACCAAGGCTACAATCACACCTTTTCTCTCTTGATTGATTTCCAAGGCTACAATCACACCTTTTCTTGCTTAATAGATTACAAAGAAGTCTATAACTCTGAATAGCACTGAGAACTTATGGAGATAGTGATAGAGAATCAAACTAGAAGTAATCGAGTTTGATTCAATGTTGATTTCGTTAGAGTAATGGTAAGAATATGTATTAAGAAATGTGGAAGAAGAAGAGGAGTGAAAAACCAGAAAATTTGATATAAAATTCGTTGAAACTAACCCTATTTATAGAAGAACAACAGCCATGATCATTCATGAAGAGTTATGGCGAATAGACACTTCTTTTGAAATTTAAATTTTGAACTCAACTGACACCATGTCGACATGGTTACCCTAGGCATGTCGACATCCCAAACATTTTGGTGATTTGATTTTCTTTGAAAATAACCTTTATCTTATATTAAAACTATTTTAAACTTTACAAATATACTTGACTATAGTTAAATTTCATAAGTAAATATAGAGAATAATATATATAGATTTTAACTATAATTTTATATTTAAATCTAAGTATAAATATTTAAAAGTTAAATATATAATTTAAAAAGATAGTTTAAAATAAGGAGTAATTTGACTTTGAAGTTAAAGATAATTTTGAGGCTAAAATTATTTAAAATTAGGATAGAGAGTTTTGAATCTCTTTAAAAGGAAAGTTTTGAAATCATTTTGAAAACAAGATAATTTTGTAAAAACATTTGAATCAAAATTAGTGGATACAAAACAATGTTCCAATAGATTTTTCGTAGGTTCCATCCTACTTAGGGTTCCATCCCTTTAACAGGCTCGAAGTGGATTCCATTCCACGAATAAATTGGATTTTAAGATACCAGTGCTTTTCTATGAGTTTTAAAAAAATTCCTAATAAAAATACTTAACCTTGAAATCTTGAACTCTTGATAATCTTGATACTCATGAGTCTTCTATCTCGATATCTTGAATCTCTATATTGTACAGTCTTCATTCTTGGTACCTGCGTGATGAAATCCTGCATATACATATATATCTAAACTTATAATGTTAGTATTTATATTTTATAATCTATTCTAAATTTGTTGTCATCAAAACCATCATCTCGCGGACTAACAATAAATTCATACCGTCTTATCTAAATAAATTCAAGCTATGATCATAAAGAAGAAAATGATTATAACAAGGAAAATTCATTTTTAAAAATAATTTTAGGTGGAATTATTTAGTTAATATTTCGAAATAAGTTTTTACAGGGGAAATCAATTTAATTAGAAAAACCTAACATTCTAGTTTCCTGAATTGAATCCATGATCGAATTCGTTATTGCAAAAGATGATTTTAGAGATAGAAATCTTGATTTTTAGTTTTGAATTTATTGAGATCATCTGGGTTCAATAGACATGGGTTTATCGTCGATTTTCGACGATCGACATGGTAATTGTCATCGAAATCACTATCGAAGATAGTCTAAAGGCTGACAATCATCGAAAAATGAGTGAAGGATTTTCTGGTGATTGTGGCGGCTCATCGGAGTCAATGTAGGGTTCGGGGTGTTGTTTTGGTTGTGTTGATGGTTGGGATTCCTGCAACATCGACTGTGCACCGGAGTGGATCGCGACTGGAGGAAATGAAGAAGGGAACTGCGGCGGAGATTCTAGTAGGAGAGTGTGGTTGATGGTGGCTTGGATCGTCAGGACGGGAGGTTTTCGTCGGTGATGGGTTCTAGTATTTGGTCGAGAAGCTCGATTTTGATCGATGACGAGATTGAGTGATCTGGGTGCGCGGGAGGCTTGGGTGATCGTCGCGACACTTTGGAGCCGAAGAAGTTGGTCGGAGCTCAGGTGATTGCGCGTGCATGTGCACGCGTGTCCACTTATGTCAGGGTTTGTGATATTTTGGGAAAGTTGCAGTTCTGCTCGAGAACGAGCTCGAGTAGATTGGGGCTTTTTCTCGAAGACGAGTGTGAACGCAAGTGTCTCGGGTTTTGTCTCGAGATTCCTTCGAGTTGAGCTCGGGTTTGAAGTTAAGTGTAAAAACAGTTTTTGAACTTTTAACAAAATCAAGTTTTACTTAATACAATTTTGTTAAAACTACTTCTTTTGTAAATAGTGAATGTTTACCTAAGATTCCAATTTATTAAAGGTTTTTATATAAAAATTATTCCAATTTAACTGAGTTTTAAGTGTTTAATCTATATAACCTTTATTTTAAAAAGTTTATTTTAAATAAACTTAATATTGCAATTAATTAAAGATGAAATGCTTTTGTTATAAAAAACATTAATTTAACTTAAAGGTTTTAAGTTAATAATGAATTTATTTCATTATTTAAAAAGACTAATTAATTTGTTAAGAGTTAATTGATTAATGATATGTAGTTAAGGATAATTGATTTATGATATTTGGTTAAGGATAATTAATTAATTAAAAGACAATCAATTAATGAAAGTAATTAAGGGTAATTAATTACTTAAGAAAATTATTTAATTAAAAGTAATTAATTAATGATTAAGGTTGATTAATCAAGTAATTAAAGGATATTTAATGTGATTAATTAATTGAGATAATTAATTTGAGGATAATTAATTAAAGGTTAATTAATAAATGAAAGTGATTAAAGAATGATGAATTAAGATTTAACTAATTAATTAATATAATTAAATAAGGATAATTAATTAAAGAATTATTAAATAATCAAGGTTAATTATTTAATAATTAAAGACTGATTCATTTATTAATTAAGGTTGATTAATTAATAATTAAAGGTTAGTCAATTTATTATTAAAGGGTAAATAATAAATGATTAAAGGATAATTATTCAAAATGGTTTGAAATTAGTTAATTAACCAGAATTAGTAATTTATTCATAAGTAATTAATCTGATTTAAGTTAATCAGATGACTAATTAATCTTACTTATGGATGTTTGGATTATATTGAATGTTTGAATTGTTTGATATCCCTTATGTGTGATATTCTGTGATGTAAATTGTTTGAATTGAGCTGTGTGTGTAATTTATTTATCTATGATGCATACATATATATCTGTAACTCCATGAATGAAAGATAAGCGTTATAGGATCATACCGCTTATCGATATTGTTGTGCTTGAATCTGTAATGATTGATGATGTTGCACTATTGTGTAAAACCCTTGGACTACACTATACATACGCAAATATGGATTTCACGAGGATTCGATTAAGTCATAGATATTTGAATTTAATATTATTTTATCCAAAATAATGAATGGTTTTAAAGTTGAATTTTGAATCCAAAATGGTATGGAAATGTAATTGGGTTAATATGAAAACTTTTGAAAAGAAAGTTTTGGAAATTACTTTGAATATAAGTTGTTAAAGTTTTGAAATTTAAATAGTTTGATTTGAATTTGAATTCAAGATTTGAATTTGAGTTCTATGAATATATGTTATAATTTTGGAAATTATGGTTTAGAAAGTTATACAGGTTATATAATGTATATATAGATTTTAAACCATTTTGAAGTACATTGAATAAATTATTTTGGAGAATTTGAATTTAATTCAAATAGAACTTGCCGATAATACAGTAGTTCGTTGATTTTATGGTTTATACTTTGGATATAACTTGTTTTTATTTGGTCGGATTTTTCCGAAACAAAAAGAATTTGTTTTCAAATGATAATAGCTTTCATATAAAGAAAGTATTTCCAATTTTTGTTGAAAGGATTTCAAGTTTGAAGTGAAAATAGTTTTGAAAGCTATGAATGAATATTTGTTAAATATTGATGAACATTGTTTTCAAATTAAAGAGGATCTTAAAGGTGTATCTTTTGTACAAAAGATTTGGAATTGAAATAGTTTTGAAAGCTATGAATGAATCTTAGTGAAAGATTTAGTGAATCTTGTTTTAAAATTAAAGAGTATCTTCAAGAGTGAATATTTTATTTTAAAGATTAAAAGTGGGAAATTTTTTAAATGAAAGAAAGGTTTTGGGTAATAATGATCCCACTACATCCATATGCTTTTTAAAATTAAACGCTCATTATTCGGTTTAGCTGGGAGAGAACTTTGTATCATAAAACCCATTCTGAATAATGATATGACGTTATCGATAGCATTTGAAGATAGGTGGTGAAGATCGGGTATTTTCGAAAGCGAAAGGATTACATGTCGAATGTCTCTACACCGAATGGCCCTGGTATAGAGATTTGATCACCCTTTGTGATGGGGAGTCCGGACGTGATTAAGGATTATCCGGATTGCAAGGGCTTCTTTCGAAGTGCCTTTGGTTCTGTGCGAACCTGGAACAGATTTTTATGGATGTATGTCTGACATTACACTTTGAGATGTAAAGCTGGTTACTATCAAATACATTTCTGTTTGGTGGCGGAGAATTTATTCTCTTAGCTTAACAGCCTTCTCTGAGACGTACGAGCTCAGAGGTTATGTAGTTGGTGGATACTAGTAATACATTTCCAATTTGGTTATGTGGCATATGAAATGCTGTTGATCATTTGTTGATCAAAGCATGGCTTTTGTGAAAAGTGTAGGCTTATGGACGTGACCTCGTTAGACCTTACAAATCGAAAATGGTCAAAACAGGAAGGATGCAGCAAGGCTATCGGGGGTAGCACCCCTTAGGGTATGTCCATTTCCTTCTGGATAAAAAGTAGTATCATGGTATGGGGCCCAGATACTTAACTTATGTGGTTACTGCAAATTTGTGCTTTGTGGTTGTTGGTGTTGAGGGCCCTCGGGTAAATGTCAGTGACGACTGGGGGATGGCATACTCGTGTCAGTAGTGTTACAGAGGTAATCTGGCCTTATGTTGGCAGAGAGCTGGTTAAGTTCTCGGGGTGTCCTTTCAGAGGCGTACCCATATGGCCTAGGAAGTTCCTTAGCCTGACCATTGTTGGAAATCCAATCACCAATATGTGCCTTGTACGGTTTTAGTTGTAGAACCTGCCATCTAACATGGTAGCTATAGTAGGCATACTATAATGGTATGTATGCTGGCTAAGATTAATATTATATTTCCAAATGTTTTCCACTATGCACTAATAATAATATCAAAAGGATTTTCGAGTATCAAGCATGTTTGACTATCATAAGAAGAAATCTCCTCCAATTGTGCACTTGCATTGTGTGTGTGCGGGGAGGCCTTATGGTAGTTTCATTTTCCAAAAAGCATTGCGGATTTCTTTTAGATTCTTTTGTTTTGCTTTTGATAAAGATAAACTAGTTTTGTTTGCTCGCACCAGTCCCATGACTGACATGGAGTTTATTGATCCCTTTCTAAGCTCTGGGTACACACAATTTTCCATACGGGCAGCCTAGAGTTTGATTTTTCAGATAATCAAATAATAGGTGTAGAGTCGATAGCTTTCAACCTTTGGATCTAGGAGATCGCATTGCTGACCGAGATGACCGACCTTTCTTAAGTCAATGTGAGGTTTGGAGTTTTAGCTATGTTGTTGCATTCTATTGGATTCTCTCTTTCTTTTGGAGTCTATGAAGATATCTTTTCCGCTGCTGTTCTTTCCGCTATTGTATGGATCTCTGATGTTGTTCATTTGTTGTATCATTGTTGTAATCAACAGTTATGTATCAATGATATATTCATTTTTTCATCCGCTGTATTGTTGTACTTAATGTGTTATAAGCTCCGGCGAACCAGATTTGACGTTTGGCTCTACGGCATTCGAATACAGGTAATGTATTTGGTGCTGATTTTCGAAGGTCGAGTCAGGGTCATTACAGTGGCATCAGAGCTGAAGGTTGAGTAAGAACTTTAGCTCAAGAGTATAATACATTAGGTAACTCATTACAGATAGGGTAACGAATGCCCTAGAATGAGTATATCCCTAAGATATCCGTTTGGATGCCTCAGTAAATTCTCATACTATCCACTAATAGTGAGTACGAGCGTAAGAAGAGGACGAGGTAAGGATAGGAGAATACCACTATAAATGGTCAATACCCTGCAACAACGGAAACAAGTTTTCTCAATCTTCTTTGATCATCATCCGATTTCAATTCTTTGATGGCTTCGTGGCAGCTCCAGGAAGAAGCTTTGATGCGGTGATGGCTCTGTGAATCGTTGTAGAAAAGGTTCTAATTCCTATTTCGTATTCTCTTTCCCTATCAGCTCTTCGTTTTTAACTTTAATAAATTTGAAATTTTATTTGAAATCAATTGGTTAAATATGAAGTTAAATTGGATTGTATCCATATATCTATCTATTCTTTGGTGTCTCGATTTATTGTACGAACGGTTAGTTATTCTTTCTAACTAACCAATACCTCTGTATATTTCGTAGATATGGTGACCCGAGTACTTGTGAAGTGCTAAATAGATTTGATCTCGTATTTTTTGATGATAATCTGATTTATTAAGCCAAATGCAAAATAGATATTCAGTTTAATCTAGTAAAACATTCTCCATCTGTTCTTTGTTGTCTTCCTGTCTAGCAAATTTTGAGGACGAAATTTTCTTAAGAGGGGAATCTGTAACATTACTGTCTTTAAATCAAATTTAAATTAGTAATTAATTTAATTTTTTAAGTAATTTTGAATTAATTTGAAATTTTTTAAATAAATAGATTGTGAATGGAATAAAATATATATTTACAAAAAGATATTTGTTTGTTTATTCATTTATAAATACAAATTGACATAAATAAATTTACAAAAGCTATTTAAAAAATTTAAATTCAAATATATATACATTTATTAATGTTTGATTAATTTTAAATCACATTCTTTAAAGTTATAAATATATATAAAGGTAAAGCATTAGTCTAAAACAGAAATATATATATATATATCTTTTGAAATCAATATAATATTTAAAATAAGAAAGATATAAAATATATATATATATATATATATATATATATATTTAAACTAAATTGAAGTTGTGAAGTAAAACATGATTCATAAATTGGAATAAAGTAGGGGTTTAAAATATAAATTACAAATTAAATGAAACAAGGGTTTAAACATAAAAAATATGAGTTTAAGACATTTGTAAATATTAATACAAGGAGATTAAACAAGTGTAATAATAAGATCATGCATTATGACAAGTGTGAGGTTCTGATAATATCTAGTTAACATGTGGCATTTAAGTTTTTCTTTTAATTCAAATTTTACAAACCAAAATCTAAAACTAAAGAAACAAGAAAACTGAAACCAGATCTAACAAAATCAAGCAGAAAGCTTCAGTTTCAAATCATTTTCTAGTGGCAAGCTTCAAGATTTTCAAAATCTTATAACCTGATCAAATTCAAGCTTCAGATAAGCAGTTCAAAACAAATCATTTTCCATTTTTTGGCAGTTCAAAGAAGCATGCAATTCAACTTAGTTTAAACAGTAAGCAAAACAAGATCAAATAGTAAAGATCCTCTCAGCTTTAAGCAAGTTAATTCGACTAAATCAAAAAGCAACAAAACTTCAACTTGAAGCATCTTCAATTTGATCAACATCTGGTGGCAGTTCAAAACTCAAAAGTCTAGATCATTCCAAGCTTCGGTTCAATTACAACTTTAGATCTAAACTCATCAAAACAAAATTCAGATCATCTCAAAAACAACACAGATCAAAGTTTCAATTTCAAAGTCCATTTCTAGATTTCAAGCTCAAAATTTGTTCTCTATTCTTCCAAAACTAAGGCGAGAAAACCCCTTAAATATGCCACTTTATCTTGATATTTGGATAATGCTTGATAGTGTGATGGTTTGCAAGGAATGTTTTTTGGTTGAATTCCTCTGTATATATATGGTGTACATATCTGTGTGCATATATATATATATATATATATATATATATATATGGCTCTGTTGTTCATTGTATTCACATACTCAAGGAAAGAAGAACAAATTCATATATTCTTATCTAAATAAATTCAAGCTATGATCATAAAGAAGAAAATGACTATAACAAGTAAATTCATTTTTAAAAATAATTTCAGATGTAATTATTTAGTTAATATTTCGAAATAAGTTTTTATAGTGGAAATCAATTTAATTAGAAAAACCAAACATTTTAATTTCCTGAATTGAATCCATGATCAGATTCATTATTGAAAAAGATGATTTTAGAGATAGAAAGCTTGATTTTCAGTTTTGAATTTGTTGAGATCATCTGGGTTGAACAGATTTCGTCGATTTTCGACGATCGACATGGTAATTGTCGTCGTGTCCATCGAAATCGCTATCAAAGATAGTATAAAGGCCGACGATCATCGAAAAAAGAGTAAAGGATTTTCTGGTGATTGTGGCGGCTCATCGGAGTCAATGTAGGGTTTGGGGTGTTGTTTTGGTCGTGTTGATGGTTAGGGTTCCTGCAACATCGACTGTGCACTGGAGTGGATCACGACTGGGGGAAATGAAGAAGGGGACTGTGGTGGAGATTCTGGTAGGAGCGCGTGGTTGATGGTGGCTTGGATCGTCGGGACGGGGGGGTTTTCGTCGGTGATGGGTTCCAGTTTTTGGTCGAGAAGATCGAATTTGATCGATGACGAGATTGAGTGATCTGGGTGCTCGGCAGGCTCAAGTGAGTCGTCGACGATGCTTTGGAGACGGAGTAATTGGTCTTAGCTTAGGCGATTGCGCGTGCATGTGCATGCGTGTGCACTTATATCTGGGTTTGTTATGTTTTGGGAAAGAAGCAGATTTGCTCGAGTACGAGCTCGAGTATATTGGGGTTTTTTTCTCGAAGACGAGTGTGAACGCAAGTGTCTCAGGCTTTATCTCGAGATTCCTCTGGGATAAGCTCGAGTATGAAGTTAAGTGTAAAAACAGTTTTAAAACTTTTAACAAAATCAAGTTTTACTTAATACAATTTTGTTAAAACAAATTTTGTAAATAGTGAATGTTTACCTAAGTTTCCAATTTGTTAAAGGTTTTCAAATAAAAATTATTTCAATTTAATTAAGTTTTAAGTGTTTAATATATATAACCTTTATTTTCAAAAGATTATTTTAAATAAACTTAATATTGTAATTAATTAAAGATGAAATGTTTTGCTATACAAAAATTAATTTAACTTAAAGGTTTTAAGTTAATAATGTATTTATTTCATTATTTAAAAATACTAATTAATTTGTTAAGAGTTAATTGATTAATGATAAGTAGTTAAGGATAATTGATTTATGAGATTTGGTTAAGGATAATTAATTAATTAAAAGATAATTAATTAATGAAACTTATTAAGGGTAATTAATTGCTTAATAAAATTATATAATTAAAAGTGATCAATTAATGATTATGGTTGATTAATCAAGTATTTAAAGGATAATTAATGTGATTAATTAATTGAGGTTATTAATTTGAGGATAATTAATTAATTAAAGGTTAATTAATAAATGAAAGTGATTAAGGAATGATTAATTAAGAGTTAATTAATTAAGTAATATAATTAATTAAGGATAATTAATTAAAGAATTATTAAATGATTAAGGTTAATTATTTAATGATTAAAGATTGATTCATTTATTAACTAAGGTTAATAAATTTATTATTAATGGGTAATTAATAAATGATTAAAGGATAATTAATCAAAATGGTTTGAAATTAACTGATGTAAATTAACCGGGATTAGTAATTTATTCATAAGTAGTTAATCTGATTTAAATTAATCAGATGACTAATTGATCTTACTTATGGATCCTTGGATTATATTGAATGTTTGAATTGTTTGATGTCCCTTATTTGTGATATTCTGTGATGTAAATTGTTTGAATTGAGCTGTGTGTGTAATTTATTTATCTATGGTGCATTTACATATATATATATATATATATATAACACTCTGTGAATGAAAGATAAGCGTTATAGGATCATACCACTTATCGATATTGTTGTGCTTGAATCTATAATGATTGATGATGTTGCACTATTGTGTAAAACCTCTGGACTACACTGTACACACAAATATGGGTTTCACGAGGATTCAGTTAAGTCACATATATTTGAATTTAATATTATTTTATCCAAAATAATTGGTTTTAAAGTTGAATTTTGAATCCAAAATGGTTTGGAAATGTAATTGGGTTAATATGAAAACTCTTGAAAAGAAAGTTTTGGAAACTACTTTGAAAATAATATAACTTGTTAAAGCTTTGAAATTTAAATAGTTTGATTTGAATTTGAATTCAACATTTGAAGTTGAGTTCCATGAATATATGTTATAATTTAGGAAATTATGGTTTGGAAAGGTTATACAAGTTATATAATGTATATATAGATTTTAAACCATTTTGAAGTATATTGAATAAATTATTTTGGGGAATTTGAATTTAATTCAAATAGAACTTACCGATAATATAGTAGTTTGCTGATTTTCTGGTATATACTTTTAAAGGATATAACTTGTATATATTTGGTTGGATTTTTCTAAAACAAAAGGAATTTATTTTCAAATGATAATAGTTTTCATACAAAGAAAGGATTTCCAATTGTGTTGAAAGGATTTCAAGTTCGAAATGAAATAGTTTTGAAAGTTATGAATGAATCTTTTCTAAAAATTGATGAACTTTGTTTTTAAATTAAAGAGGATCTTAAAGGTGTATCTTTTGTATAAAAGATTTGGAATTGAAATAGTTTTGAAAGTTATGAATGAATCTTTGTGAAAGATTTGGTCTTGTTTTAAAATTGAAGAGTATCTTCAAGAGTGAATCTTTTCTTTTAAAGGTTAAAAGTGGGAATTTGTTTAAACCATTTGAAAGAAAGGTTTTGGGTAATAAGTTGTGACTTAACTAAGATCCCACTATATCCACATGCTTTTTAAAATTTAAGCTCTCATTATTCGATTTAGCCAGGAGAGGACTTTGTGTCATAAAATCCATTCCGAATAATGATACGACGTTATGGATAGCATTTGAAGACGGGTGGTGAAGACCTGGTACTTTGGAAAGCGAAAGGAATACCTGTCGACTGCCTCTGCACCGAATGGCTCCGGTATAGAGATTTGATTATCCTTTGTGATGGGGAGTCTAGACATGATTAGGGATTATCCGGATTGCAAGGGCTTCTTTTGAAGTGCCTTCGGTTCTGTTCGAACCCGGAAGAGACTTGTATGGATGTATGTCTGACGTTACACTTCGAGATGTAAAGCTGGTTTCTATCAAATACATTTCTGTTTGGTGGCGGAGAATTTATTCTCTTAGCTTAAAATCCATCTCTGAGACATACGAGCTCAGTGGTTATGTAGTTTATGGTTACTATAATACATTCCCAACTTGGTAATGTGGCATACGAAGTGCTACTGATCATTTGTTGATCAAAGCATGCCTTTTATGAAAAGCGTAGCTTTGTGGACGTAACCTCGTCGGACCTCACAAACCGAAAATAGTCGAAACATGAAGGATGCAGTAAGGTTATCGGGGGTAGCACACCTTAGGGTATGTCCATTTCCTTCTGGATAAAAAGTGGTATCACGTTATGGAACCCAGATACTTAACTTATGTGGTTACTGCAAATTTGTGCTTTGTGGTTGTTGGTGTTGAGGGCCCTCAGATAAAGGTCGGCGAGCGACGACCGAGGGATGGCATACTTGTATTAGTATTTACCTAGTTACAAAGGTAACCTAACCTTGTGTTCACAGAAAGCTGGTTAAGTTCTCGGGTCGTCCTTCCAGAGGCGTACCCAGTGGCCCAGGAAGTTCCTTAGCCTAACCATTATTGGAAATCCAATCACCAATACACACCTTGTATGGTTTTAGTTGTAGAACCTGCCATCTAACATGGTAGCTATAGTAGGCATACTACAATGGTACGTATGCTGGCTAAGATTAATATTATACTTGCAAATGTTTTCCACTATGCACTAATAATATCAAAAGGATTTTTGTGTATCAAGCATGTTTGACTATCATAAGGAGAAATCTCCTCCAATTGTGCGCTTGCATTATGTGTGTGCGGAGAGGCCTTATGGTAGTTTCATTTTCCATAAAGCATTGTGGATTTTTTTTAAATTCTTTTGTTTTGACTTTAATAAAGATAAACTGTTTTTGTTTGCTCACACCAGTCCCATGACTGACATGGAGTTTATTTTCCCTTTCTAAACTCTGGTTGCCCACAATTTTCTACGCGGGCAGCCTAGAATTAGATTTTTCAGACAATCAAATAATAGGTGTAGAGTCGATAGTTTTCAGCCTTTGGATCTTGGAGATCGCATTGCTGAATGAGATGACCGACCTTGCTTAATCAACGCGACGGTGGTTCGAGCTTCTGGTTTGGAGCTTTAGCTATGTTGTTGCATTTTATTAGATTCTCTCTTTCTCTTGGAGTCTATGAAGATATATTTTCCGCTGATGTTCTTTCCACTTTTGTATAGATCTCTGATGTTGTTAATTTGTTGTATCATTGTTGCAATTAACTGTTATGTATTAATGGTATATTCATTTTTTTCTTCCGCTGTGTAGTTGTACTTAATGTTTTATAAGCTCCGACGAACCAGATTCAACGTTTGGATCTTCAGCATTCGAATACGGGTGATGTATTTGGTGCCGATTTTCGAAGGTCGATTCAGGGTTGTTACAATATCGTAGTTCACGTCAGTACGATCCTATCGAAAAATCCACGTTTAAATCCAACCATCATTATAACTAATTGTCGCTAAGTCCTTCTTCCCCAATATTCGAACGCAGTCTCCACCATTTTCCGCTCCTTTCAAAAGCTTCCTTCCACCGCCTAACCCATCTTCGGCCCACCGCATTTCGACCATGAGAAGCCCCACCCTCAAGCTACAATCCACCACCACCCTTGGCCTGAACGACCCTGCCACCACCACGATAACTCCTATAAATGTTTTTTGTTCAACTCCTCATTGCCACCACCTCGAGCCATGTTACACTACCAAAATCAACTAGCAGTAGCCCTCGAAGCCCACTACACTTTTCCTTCAGGGCCCATCGCCAAACGAGCCACTCATTCTCTAGAAATCCTCAAAAACCGAAAACCACCTTCCCACGAATGGAGAGGTTTTCTGGCCACCTCATGCTGAACTAGTTAGGTCCACTATTGATTAGGTTTGTCTCGATGTCACCTATAAGTTTCTAGTTGAAGCCGATGCACGAACTCACTTGTAGTGGCTTCGATGAATATGGACCTTAGGATGAAGCATTTGAAATTGAAAAGAATTAATGCCAATAAAATTTGAGATTTACATGAGAAAGAAGAGGCATGCGGATTATAAGAAGGGAAAGTAGCACAAAGTAGGGTGGCTGGTAAGGTAGGTCGGCTGATTTGTGAAGGAAGGTGGCTACCTAGTCAAAACAATGAACATAAATTATTCAAATACCCAAAATATCCAGCTAAAATCTCGGATCCCAATCGAGGCATGCCGTCTGGCATTCTTATTGTTATACCTCTATTCTGAACACAATGGAACAAATTCCAAGACCTAATTCGATCGTATGGAGAAGATAGCTTTTGGAATCCAATTATAATATTAAATGTTCGATATTTATTTCAAGGCATTTCTATCCTATACGACTAAACGATGCATCTAATCGCTATGAAATATGACGGCGTATTATAATTCATTATTATGGATCCAATAAAGTTGGTTTCATCAAAATCCGAGACTGTGCCACGAAAAACTTTTTTTATATGTTAATTAAAATGAGTTATTTTCAAAATCGAGTAAATCATTTTTAAATCCAATTTAAAAGTTTTATTACCTTTATTCTTAGTAATAGAAATTTAATAAGCCCTTAAATCATTTCAAATAAAATCCAAGATTTAACTTATTTAAACGATTTTCAACTATTAAATTCAAAAATTAAATTACTGAGAAATTGTTATATTTGAAATTCAAGTTATTAAATCTATAAAATCAACTTTCAAATAATTAAAATCAATTAAATATTCCAATTTCAAATAACCAAAATTATGGTTCGTTACATGGATATTTAGATAATTTATTTTCAAAATTGAGTAAATCACATTTAAATCCAATTTAAAAGTTTTATTACCATTATTCTTACTAATAGAAATTTAATAAGCCCTTAAATCATTTTTATCCATATAGAATCCAAGATTCAAATTATTTAAATAATTTTCAATTATTAAATTCAACAATTAATTACCCAATAAATCGTATATATGAAATTCAAGTGATTAAATCTATAAAATCAACTTTCAACTATTTAAAATCAATTAAATATTCCAATTTCAAATAACCAAAATTGTGGATTACACCTATGATCATGCAAGACAAGAAAGGGATGTAAGCTATTTAAAAATGTTCTAATATAAATTAAAAGCGATTTAAAATTATCATTTGATGATGCCTTAAGCTCACACCTTAAATGATAAATGAAGAGCTCCAAGATTCAAAAATCGACCTCTAGATTTTGCAAAGATCAAGATGGATAAACAACATTTTATTAATTAATCTGATTTCAATTTGTTTTGGAAAATTTTTTGCCATGTTTGCGCGTTAATTTCGGCCATGACTCATTTTGGGAGAGAGGAAAAGAGAATGAAAAAGGGAATGAATGAATAATGAAAGCAATCAATTTCTAATTAAGACAAGAGATTATTTTCATTCCTTCATTTACTCCCTTGCCCTTACAAATCCAAGTTGAACTGTTTCCTTTCGCTTCATTTGGCTGACCAAACATAATGGCACATGGGGATCAAAAGATCGCAAACCCACTCAGCATTTATATCATTTAAATCCAATTTAAACAATATACCGATATCGTATATCAATACATGCGTTTATAGCTTTTGTTCATGCAATTTATTAAATGCAAATTGTACTAAAATAAAATAAAATTTCAATAATAAATAATTCATAGGTATTGATTAATTTAATTAATAAAAAAGAAACTTAGTATTTATTATATTTAAATCCAATTTAATATTCTATTTACATTGAGTATCAATACGTATGTTTATAACTTTTCTATACGCACTTTATTAAATACTGATGGTATTTAAAAAAATCAAATAAAATTTAATTACTAACATTTCATAAATATTAATTAATTCGGTTAATTTAAAATAATTATATATTAATTAAATTTTGTGGTTCATTTGGAGTATTCATCGTTTTGGTTGTGTGACTCAAAGGTGTAAATTTAATCAACGATTAACATTGAAAAGTTTGAATATTAATGTTCAGACACATGTTATGTAACATCCCACCATTTTGGACCATTCAAATTGATAATAAAACCACACATGTTGGACTTGAATAATTCAAAAAACCAGATTGTTAATAAAATTTAGGGCAAACAAAATCAATCACAGAATCACAGACACAGAATATCAGAATAACTCGCAATGGAATAAAATAAACATAGAAGTTCATGAAACTCCTAGATACATAGTCTCAAACTAATACATAA
Source organism: Allium cepa (assembly GCA_030765085.1). Lineage (NCBI taxonomy): Eukaryota > Viridiplantae > Streptophyta > Magnoliopsida > Asparagales > Amaryllidaceae > Allium > Allium cepa. The sequence goes on along the minus strand of CM060941.1, from coordinate 173,681,876 downwards.
TACCCAAGTCTGAAACAATTACAACGGAAAGTCTAGATACATAAGTTCTCTACTACAAAAACAAAAGCTGAGTGAAAATAACTGGAATGGAAATATCAGGTGGACATCTAAATCTCCAACGGATCTCTAGCTCCAAAAAAAGGATGAATCCAAAGCAAAACACAAAACATTCGAGTCAGGAAATACGTACGTATAAAATGTAAATCAACTCAAGCGAATTGCAAAAGAATTGCATCAGTAACTTAAAGGATGCTTGGGATTGCCCATCCTCTAGGATCCATTAAACTATCTACTATGTAATAATATACGCTATTATAATAATGTCTACAGTAAAGTAAACTATTAAAATAGCGTTAAGGCGTTACATTTTCCCCCATTAACACATTTTTTTATATATATTCCCATAGTCTATACAGTACCGTAATCCCATCTGTACTAGACACCGTTAGAGATCACTCCGGAGCTATGGTACAAAACAAACTCATAAAAGGTGCACTATGGTAGGTGACACGGCATAACTAGGCAATGTCGGGCTAGATATACCAATTACAATTCCAGACTGTTGGTAATGCATAGCCGCAACTACCGTCCAAGTCGATCCATGGTCCCAAATCAAAGGTGCACACCAAATCAATCACAATGTAATAGAATTGCTAACGATGAAGTGTGTCCGATCAGAGGAGCTACCCCCCTTGGCCCGTCAATTTATCCTGTTTTAGCCACCTTATGCTAACTCACGGGAGTTAGGTCCAAGTAAAATATACCTTTAGGATCGTCGCAATCATCCTACTTCATTATGGAATCTCCACCACGTACACAGTTGTTAGTGGTTTTCGGTATTGGTAGAGAGTATGACAACTTCTGATCTCGGTCTCTTTAACAACCAAACATTATTTTAACCTACTCAATTTCAAATGGTTTATTTTTCATATCAAACATATACCTTTTGAAACCTTATAAATTCCATATCATTGTTCTTTAAACTATTATTCATTTTTCAAATTCGTATACTTCCAAATTCATTTAGTTATACCCCCTTGAAACGTAAAAATTCAATGATCATATCACTTTAAAAATGTCACCTTTAGAACCATAACATTCGAAACTATAATCCTTTAGAAAAATTTTGTAGCATTCTGGAAATGTCACTTTTAAGAAAACCCCGCAGTACAGAAATGCTACCGTAAGAATTTACAGCGGTGCAGAATTATTACTGTAAGAATTCGCAACGGTGAAAAATTCTTACTGTGAGAATTTGTAGCAGTGCAGAATTGTTACAGTAAGAAATCGCAGCAGTTTTGAATTGTTACCATAGTACTTCCTACTACAATAGTTTATATAATCAAATAGTATATATTTTTGCAGTTTTTATCATAGTCATTATATCATTCCAATTAAATTACTCTAATTTAGCTATTTGGTCTTTAAAGAAACCACACCTTTAGTTAAATAGCTTTGTTACTATAATGCCAAATTTAGAAGCTGATATCCTTATGCTGAGTTAAAAGTACGTTATTAACTTAACTTTATTTTCTTTTCAGTAAATAACATTTATCATTTTTATTACCCAAGTTATACCATTTACACTAGTTAAAACTTATATGTCAAATGTACATTTTAACTTACATTTTTTTCCACAAATCTTTTTTATCATCTTAATCACTATTACATGAGTTAAAACTTACAATTTATAGGTTAGAATAAAATACCAATATTAAGTCAAATCGGATTATTAAATTTCAATGGACCTTCATATTGTAAATTAGATTCCAAAATTTACATTTCCAACAATTTATTTCTTATAAAATTTTTAATACATGTAAACAAATTTACAGAAATCATTACATTAAATTTTAGTTCAGACTCATATGTATAAAATCAAAAATACTTAATAATTTTTAGAAAAATCATTTTAAATCAACCACGGAGTCTGTATGAAATTCTCTGCCTACGGTCAAGTAAATACAGACATATATCATTTCAATCCGTAATTTATTAATTTTTTGGGTTTTATATCATTTCAAACCTGCAATCTCAAGTCAAATAAAATTGCTCAGGCCCATCATTTCAGCCCATAACAATTTTTCTTAATCTAATGATCGTTTGGGTATGTATCGTTTCAACCCATAGCGAAGGAACTTGCAGTGTGGGAACAAAATATTAAATAAACTTAACAATATTCAACATATCATAGCATATGATCATAACAGGTATAATATGATATGAAATAATATAATATAAACATAGGTGAAATTCTCAATTTGCATATAAAAATCCATACAATTCCATTGTCATTAATTCACCAAAATATAAGAATGTTGTCAAGAGTGATTACTCACGTAACGACCCACCCTTTTGGACGGTTTAAATCGACAATAAACCACATATGTCTAATTCAAACTATTCAAAAGGGAGGATTGTTAATAGGGTAAATAAGAAATAAAAGAAAAGAAGAAAAAATAAAACACAGAATCTCGCAGCGGAATGACAAAATATAATAATCAAATAAACAGTTCATGAAGTTGTTTTACAAATAACACGTGATTACACTTTTACAATTCAAATCAGAGTTATCCATACAGTAGAAATAAACAATTAATGCAGCGGAATACATGATGTAATGGAATAATCATAATAAATAGCAATAATATACTGAGTCTTCGTTTTCGTCTTCTAGGAAATAAAATGTTCTTCGATATACTGAAAAGCTCAGACTGACCCGAATGTAATGAAAACAGAACACTTGAGTCAGAATTGAAAGATCTTATGTAAGTCAAATTTCTAAAAGAAAATGTGAGTGCAATGGCTTCAGAGATGTTGCGGGATTTCACATCTCCTATCAAGTGTACAACATGAATATAATGATTTAAATATTTTAATTAATTCAAAATATCAATCTTAATCATCTAATTAAGACAAATCCGAAGTCTGAATTGACTTAAACCTTTGAAATAATTCAGTTCCAAATAAAATCCAAATCCAAGAAATTATATGGGTATATGTCATTTCAACCAGTACCAAAAATCAACATTTCCAAAAAATGAAAACCATTGGGTTTATCATTTCAAACCATAATGATTTTCAAGTAATAATAATTAAGGGAACTTGGACAGTGGTCACAATATACAAATCAAACAAATCATCCAATCATCCAATGTAAAAAAAAAAAAAAAACATCCATCACAATTGTCATCTAATTCAAACAGTGAATATTCACAATTTACAGGTAATTAAGTGGCAATTATAATTTCAATAATAATTTAAGTGACAATTTAATTCAAACTAATAAAAATTAACAGGAACAATAATTTAATATACCAAACAGCCATAAATAAATTCCTAATCACATCAGAAATTTAATTTAACTAACATAAGAAATTTTAGAAGTAGTGAGTTGGTCAAAACACTCACCTTTGAGTTTCAAATCGATTTGAAATTCAAATAAAGGCCCAAATTTCAATAGTCTTAGAATTTTTCCAAACAAACGTCAAAATGTCCGGAATTCCGATACAATCCCAATAAAATAAACCGCGCGTGAATCCGAGCTCGTTTGAAATGTTATGATGACTAGAATATTGAAAAATTCTGATCCTAGGTCGACTTCAGGTTCAACTTCGGTCCAACGCCTCAAATCCCCGGTACTTGCTCTGATTTTTTGCCAAAACGACACAAGACCCGAGTCATTTTCTTTCCGACTCGAAGTTGCTGCAGTGTTTTTGCCTCTGAAACCCAAAGTGCGACCTGAAGTTGCTGCAGATCCACTTTTTTTTAAAAGAATTGAAATTAGTTTTAGGAATGTAGGAATTAGGTTTGATGTTCTGTCATTTCAGAAGGAGGGAGGAGATGTGCATACAAAAATAAATAAGTGAGAAACGGTTAGGTCTTATAACGTCCTATATATAGGTAGGGTTTGATTGAAACGATAACAACGATCTGAAAAGCCTATTTCGTTTCGTTTCCGAAACGGAAATGGGTCATCCAATATATCGAAATATAGGTTTTCGATATTTTTAAACTCAGTGGAACTAGTTTCAAATTCTAATTCCATTGTATATAGAAGTTCCCTTAAAAAATCATCTTATTTCAAATTTATTTAAATTAAACTGATTTCTATGTGTTTCGAGTCCCTACGATCAAACGATAAGTCTGATCGATACAAAACTTGAAACCTTAAAATAATTCACTGTTACGGATCCAATGAAACTGGTTTCATCGAAATCTGAGACAGTTTCCAAAATGGCTATTTTCACGTTAATTAGATAATTATTATTAAATTAATTTAGTCACTTTTCAATTCAAATTTAATAATTTACAATTTCTATCATTTTGGATTACTTAGTAATTTATAATCCTTTTAAAACAAATTTCTATATCAATTTATTATTGAATATTCCACAATGTACAGTGTTTAATTACCATTTCAATAAATTCAGTAATTATAATTTAAATTTCCAGTAAATCCATTTATTTGACTTTCCATCTTATTATACAATCAATTGTTACCTTATGGATTAATTATCATGGTTTATATTTTATTCCACTCATATTCTGCAATTTCTTCTTTTGTTTGTATTAACTACTACATTCCAATTATATTGAATCTAATTATATAAAAATCCCAATTAATTATTTATCCTGGTTTCACTCTTTTATTAAATCAATCTATTTCCTAGGCAATTATAATTACAATTCTACTCCTTTTATTACATTAACAAATTTCAATTATTGTCTTAACTTACATTAATGCAACATTTAATTGCATTTAATTTCAACTGATTAAATATATTGGTAACAAATAACAGTTGTCACCATTATTATACTTTATAACATTTGTAAGTTTATTATTTACAATTAATTGTTATAACTACTATGACCCCACTACCATTATCAATGACAATTAATTATACCTTATTCCACTAATTAATCAACATTCGAATCATTAACTTACCTACATTAACTGCACTAATTTAAGGAATTAATTGAAGTTGATTTCTAATTAAATTTGATAGACCAAATAAATAGGTAACATTTAATAATCGTTATCAATAACCTTTCATCACATTTATAAATTCATTATTTACAAGGAAATGTTACAATCTCTTACATAACAGTAATTTTATTCAATTACCATTAACAATATATTATTTCATTAGTTAATTAAGTATTTACATTTGTTTTCTCATATCCAATTTAAAACCTAGTATAACATTTACATTATTTCCTTTATTGAAATTTCATTTCAATTGTTAATAATTAACTTTAGTTAACATTGTTACCTTTCATTTTTAGTTATTATTTCATTAATAAATCTCAAATTTTTATTCTTTCCAATTATTAAATCACAAATCCTATTAAATTGAAAAAAATTACGGGTCGTTACATTCTCCCATACTCAAAACTTTTCGTCCCCGAAAACAAAAAAGAAGGGAGAAGGAATTAAGAAATCATTATATCTTATTCAAAATATTAAATTTATAAATAATTTCTTTACAAATTTAAATAAATTAAATAAATTATATCAATTAATAACAAATTAAATCCTTTTATATTCAAGCTAACAAAAGTTTTGAAAACATTTCATAAAATTTTCTAAGTCCAAAATTCACGGAAAATTTTGGCAGAGTCTCCTTTGTACGGAGAGGCCTGGGAGAAATAATAATATCAAAATATAACAATATATCAAAATTTTGAAAATAATATATCCCAATAGAGGGAAAAATAATATAATAACGCTAGCAAACCGTAATACGAGAAAATACTTATTAATCGGACATGTAACACTTATTTTATGTTTCTAAGAATGAAATTGAAAGTTACACAAGTTTATCTTATTTCGTTTTAGTAAATATATGTTCAATAGTTATCATTTCTTATTTTTATCTCCGTTTTGTTTACACGTTACAAATTTCAATTTCCTTGTATATTTCATTTATGACTTAGCATTTAATTTCTTACGTTAAACTTTAGAAGTTCCAATTATTATTAAATAGTTAAAATTTTATTCCGTTACAATAATTGAAATTATAATTTAAGTTTACTTTATTTTATTCGTCTCGTTATTTACTTTTCCATTCATTTATTTATATAAAGATCAATCACTTACATAATTTGTTTTCTATTAAGGCTTTAAGTCATTAACGAATCATTTCATAAAATATTACTTAAGCTTCTACTGCCTTACTTAAGTTTATTACTTAATTCGGTTATTGAATAAAAATTTAAGTTTTTGCTATTCGCCATTGAAGAGAAATAAAATATTTGAATATATCTAAAAATTCAATTAAAACATTTAACCTCATTCACTTAGTAAAATATAAGATATATTTAAAACATCCCCATATCATTATGTAAAGATTATTCAAAAGTCTAAAACAATGTTAGAAATTTATATCAAAACATTAAATAAACTTTAAAATAAAGTTCCTTAAATCCAAAAATTTACTAGACTCGTTATTTTTAAAATAATTATAAACTCAAGATTATTAAGCTGAAACGTAGTATACTTAATCTTACATTAAATTTCTAAATTAAAGTATAAAATTTCATATCTTCATAATTAATTTTTTACACACTTGTTTTAAAATGAATATTCAAATCATGGAAAAACATTTATTAATGGTTACATACAAAAATTCAAACAGTAAATAAACCAATAAATTTACTATTAATAATTTGAAATCAAGTAAATATTCCAAACTATACTTCCAAAATAGAGATTCAATTTTATTTGTCAAGTATATTACTTTATACAAACTTCGCAAATCAATTTTTTCCATTTATATAATATCTTTACATGATACATTCAAAGAAACTTATATAAATTTTACTTGAAATATTCATTTGAAAGCTTCATTTGCAAATCAATCATCTTTAATACTTTAATAATTTTCAAAAATTCATTTGTAAAATTCCTTGCTTCATTTATAAATACTATTTAAATATCTTAAATAACGTCTTTATAAATGTATGTAAACTATTTGAAAATAATTATTTATATCATTACTTATATTTACAAAGAAGATATTGAAAACATTAAATCCATTATTTATAAATTTATCAGTTTTATCTCAAGATGCTTTTCAAACATTATTAATAAATCAATAATCATTTACTTTAAATATGTTTTATTTAATTAATAACTTCTAAAATATTACAACACTAATAATTTACTATTAAACCATGTTGTATATAAATAAACAATATTTTAAACATTTTAAAGTATTTAGAAATGACAAAAATGACCAAAATATTTTTATATAACACTTTATAAGAATACTTTTATACTCGATGTCTTAATAGGTTTATCCTCATTCTTGCAGGCTCTAGCCATGCATTGATCAGGCGCAAGGCTAGAATTCTCTAAGTACTTAGTAGACTTATTTCAACACCCAGTGAAAATATACTTAAAAATAGGTATGAGAAGTACCGCCCAAAATCCAATGTCAAATGATGATAATATGATAGCAGTGGCCCACTACTGATCTAGTATTTACATAATGGACACAAAACTTTCTAGAAGATTCTTTTACCTTCCGGATTGTAACGACCCAGGATTTTTAGTAATTAAAATTTGAATATTTAATTAATTTTAAATATTAATAAGTGAATTTATTAGTCAAATAAATTTTTATTTTGAATTATTGGATTTAATTGAATAATTAAATCGATAATTTAATATGTTAAATTATGGAAATAATTGAAAATTGAGTTAAATATGATTGTAAATGATTTGTAAAATTTTATTTTATCATGTTAGAGTTAGAACGATATTTTAGAACTTTTAAAATCAATTTAAGAGTTAATTTGTGAAAATTGAATATTTTAATATTTAAATCGACTAGTGAAAATAGTCAATTTTTGAACAGTCTCAGAATTGAACGAAACCAGTTCCATTGGATCTGTAATAGTTAGTTATTACCGGATTTCAATTTTCGTGTCAATCGGAGTTATCGTTTGATCGTGGCAGCTCGAAACGCATCGAATTATTTTTAATTTTAATTTGGTGAGTTAAAATAGCCATTTTTCAAAAAGTCTCGGATTTCGACGAAACTAGTTTCATCGGATCCGTAATGTGATATTATTGTAAGGTTTCAAATTTCGTGTAAATTGGATTTACCGTTTGTCCGGTACAAATTAAAACGCCTAGAAAATCGTTTAAATCGGTTTAATTCAAATTGAACGTTTGCAGCCATAACTCGCACAGATTTCCGAAATAGCTTCTGAAACCTGTTCCATTGTGTCCGGAACGCGGGGTAAACCCTAGAAACGCTGGTTACGGTGCGTGAATCGGAGTTCGGGATTTCCGGATGAATAGTGTTCGAAAATTCTCTATAAATACACCTTAAAAATCAAAAAAAGAAAAAAAAAGAAAACCCTAACCCTAAACGTTGCAGCCGCCTCCATTAGCATGAATGGCCGAAATCATCCCAATTTTCCCCTCAAATTTCTTCTAATCCATGCGTTATTTCAAGAAACTCCCAACATGAAAGATGAAGAGCACAACACGAACTAGATATCCAACGGTTATGATCGAGAATAGTTGAGCGGATTGATGGGAATCGTGCCACAAAGGCCACGCGTTGCGCACGGTTTTCAAGGTGAAATAGAGGGCCGAGCTTGGCCGCATCTCAGGCGAAGGTGGAGCAGGTTGAGGGCTTCCGGATGGCACTTGCTGATCGTGTTTTCGTCGAGCGTAGTGGTCGAAATTTAAAACCCTAGTTCGACTAAATGGGTTCATGCGCACGGTGATTTACTGGAAGATACGAACGAGAGGAAGAAGGGAGGGGTTTGCACGCACGGTCCAGATGAGGAGGAGCATGGATCTGAGGGTTGAGATGAGTTGTGGTTTGAAAATATTTAGTTTATATTGTAAATTATGAATATAAAACTCGTGTAACTTCAAAAATTCATAACTTTTTCATACTAGGTCGAAAACGCGCAAAACTAGTTGCGTTGGAATCGTATGGACGAGCACTACGTGATGAAATTGGATTGGAGTCGTTTGGAGTTAGTGAGAATTTTGGGTAAAATTAAACGTCCGTTTAATTTTATTCGAAATAAATCGCTAAAACGAAATTGAAATCAAGGTGAGAATTTCTCACTCAATCGAATCAGTTTCGATTTTTATTTTAAATAGTTAGATTTAAAATATTTGAATGCATGTTTGAATGATGATTGATATCTATTGATTGTTAAAATAGACATTATACGCCGTTAGTAAGCGGATGTTATTTATTAAAAACATATACCGCGAATATTTCATAAACAGTGAAATTGGTATTATATATAATAGCAATATATATATATATTGGCATATGTATATATTGGAGTTATTGATTTCCCGCATTTATTTGTTTAGCGGATGAGACCCTATTGCGCCGTTATTAAGCGGATAATATTTTAAATCCCATATACCGCGATAATTTCGTACTGGAGCGAAATTGGTATTGTGCTAATGTTTGTGGATGCAGGAAAACAGGTTGGAGGGATCCAACTGGATTCCTCAACAGTTTCTATTTGATTTCAGATATTTTGATATTTGATGGATTATCATATCGATATATGATATCGTTGTTGTCGTGATTGACTATTTGGTATGTAGCATCATTGGACCAAATTTGGAACTTTAAAATGATTTTTAAAGTGATTTTTGGAAAATATACTACATGTTTGGAATTGATCCATTTTAAATAAATAAACGTTATAATTTTTAAAGTTATAAAAATTATGATTTTGAGAAATACGGTTAAAGATTTATTTTTGAGAAATATGGGTTAATGTTTTTATAAAATAAATCAAAGAAAATGGTGGAATTTATAAAGGACTTTAAAGACGTTTTAAATATTAATATGAATTGAATTAAATAAGAGATTTATAAATGGATATTTATAAATTGAAATATTGACATTATAAAACAAGTTTTTATAAGTGTTTGAATGAAGTGAAAATAGATTGCATAAGTGAATGAAATTTATAGAATTATAAACGGTGAAGTTATAAATTTTATAAAGTTATTAAAAGAATAGTTTTGAATAAATCATTGAATCTTATAAGTTATAAGATTTATAATTATGAAGTTTAAAAAAACGATTTTGTAAAATAATCGTTTTATAAGCATTTAACTTATAATATGAACCTTTAGTTTATAATTGAGTTATAAATCGAAAAGGTTAATAAAGGAGATTTATAAAGGAAGTTGTTATAAAATAATTAGAAATGGAATTTATAAACGTTGTTTTATAAATTCGCAAATGACTTATTTTGATAAGTAAACTGTTGAAACTTAGTAATGGAGTTATATTCACGTTTTTAACTGTGAATAATCTTTTAAAATAAAATGAATTAAAGGATGAAATTGATTAACGTAGTATATTCACGTTTTTGAATAGTGAATAATATGTTAAAGAAATTGTTTAGAATGTGATGTTCTAAATTGAATTAAAACGATCTAACGATGTTTTAAAATGTGTTGAGATTCGAAACCATAGATTTCAACATTTATTGTTGAAATAGACGTTTTCGAGAAATAGAAGGAAATGGTGGACTATAACACTGTTGTTATAGTAAATGATTTCCGAAAGGAAATGTTTTGTATAGTATTGGGATTTATATATCTATTTTAATTTCGAATCCCTCTACTAGTGATTTTGGGTTGTCGTAACGATGTTTTACGCAACATTCGTTTTGGCCCAAATAAATATGTTAAGAGAATGATTTTCTTAAAGAATGAAATATATACTAAATTTCGATTTGAGTATATTGAATATTTTCCAAGTGTAGAAAATAAATAAAATTTGTGAATTACTTATGAATAAATAAGTATGGAAATGTTTTTTTCCAATATAAAGTGAATCTTAGAGAATTTATCTTTTTGAAGATAAATTGAAATGAATAATTGAAATCGAATATTCATAGATACTTTGGATTATAAATTCACTATGGAATTTATAAAAGAAAGGGGAACTTGTTTAAAAATAAATATTGATTTATTTTGAAGTGTGAAACTATATATCTTGTAAAGATATTTTGGAAAATAAATAATTTGGAAAATTATTTGGAAACTTGTGATGTGTGCATATCCATTGATAGTACAATAACCGACTATCAATATTTCGCTTTGAATGGGTATTTGATGTGATTTGTTTGAATTTGAATGCCACACTTACTTTTGAATAAGCGCTCACTATTCGGGTTAACCGGGAAAGGACCATGGGGTCGTATAACCCATTCCGAATATGTGATACGTCGTTGTGAATTGCATTGAAGATCGGTGTTGAAGACCGAGTATTTGTGAAAGCGATAGGATGACCTATCGATTGTCTCTGCACTGGGTAGCTCCTGGTATAGAGATCTCCTAAGTGATGGGAAATTCGATCGGGATTGTGAATACCCGGATTGCAAGGGCTTCGTGAGAAGTGCCTTCGGTTTTGTTCGAGCCCGGAACAGACTTGTATGGATTGTATGTCTGACATTACAAATTGAGATATAAAGCCGATTTCTTTCAAATATATTTCTGTTGGTGGCGGAGAATTTATTCTTTAGCTTAACACCCTTCTCTGAGACGTACGAGCTCAGAGGTTATGTAGTTGAATGTTATCAGCGATATATTCCCAATTTGGTAATGTGACATGCTGAGTGTTGCTGAAAATGATCATTGTGTTGATTATTTGTGATAGGATCGTTTATTTGATCGTCTATCCAGGTGATCATTTCTATGATCATCTGTTGACCCAAAGCATGGCTTTTGTATAAAGTATGTTTTTGTGGACGTGACTTCGTCGAGCCTCACACCCCGTGAATGGTCAAAACAGGAAAGATGCGGCAAGGTTATGAGGGGTAGCGCCCTTTAGGATGTGTGCATTTCCTTCTGGAAAAGGGTGGTATCATGGTATGGAGCCCAGATACTTACTCATGTTGAAAACACTTTGTTATGATTGTGTGAATTGATTGCGAGCGCTCGGTGAAAGGTCCCAAAGGACCGGGGGATGGCATATTCGGTCAGTTGTTACTCAGTTAGGGGTAACCCGGCCTTGTGTTGGTAGAAATCCGGTTTGGTTCTCGGGGATGTCCATCTAGAGGCATTCTCATGTGGCAATGGGAAGTTCCTTGGCCTGATCATTCGTTGGAAATCCAAAGAAACAATACGTGACTTGTACGGTATTAGTTGTAGAACCTATCATTCACTTATGGTGGCGCCCCACTGTTTGGATGGTAGCTATAGTGGGCATACGATAATGGTCGTATGTTGGCTAAGATTTATATTCTACTTTCGAAATGAATTTTTCCTACACTATGCACTAGTAATAATATAAAATGTTCTTTTAATGCGTATTAAGCATCTTTGACTATCATAAGGAGAAATCTCCTCCGATTCTGCGTTTGCATTGTGTGCGTGTGCGGGAGGCCTTATGGTAGTCTCAATTTTAAAAGCATTGCGAATTGATTTTAAAAATATTCCTCTATTTTGATTTCAAAGATAAATAAACTGTTTTGAGTTCTCACACCAGTCACATGACTGACTTGGAGTTTATTGTTTTCCTTCCTAAACTCTGGGTGCCCACCAATTTCCACACGGTCAGTTAAGAGTTAGGTTTATCAGGATATTCTGGATATTCTGGAGTTGCTGGAGGCAAGCTGGATGGCATGGCGTATTACTAGTATATAGTATTTCTTTTTCCGCTCACTGTTTGTTGTTGTTGTTGTACACTCTGATGATATGATGTAATGAAATGTGATGTAATGTAATAACTGATATAGTTCTTTGTTTAAAGATTATTCATTTATTATTATATGTTGTTCCGCTGCGAATTGTGAGATTCTGATGTTGTTCTGTTGTTTTCTGTTCCGTTCTATTTTTCTTTCCCCTCCATTTTCTATTTTCTCTAATTTCTATTTTCTTTTCTCTCTCTATTTTCTACCTTTTTCTCTCTATTTTCTATTCTTTCTCTCTTCTTCTTCTTTTTCTTCTTTCTTAAAACCCTCAGTGTTCGGTTTTCCGTCGTTCGATTACTCGGCAGTCGATAAAGTGAGTATCGATGTTGAATTTTCGGAAGACGAAGAATCGGGTCCTGACAATGTGGTATCAAAGCATATGGTTAAGCGACAACCATGGTTCTGTTGGGTATTACTCATTAGAGATAGAGTCAGTAGTACTCTAGATTGAGTTTGAGTGTAATAATAGCTATGAGAGCGTATTTGTTAGTAAATATAAATTGTTTTATATTGTGATGATTGGTTTGTTGAGTGGTATATAGATTCTGGTTAATACGAGTAATTAACGTTGTTGATAGGGATCTCTAAACACTTGAATAGAACAATTCGACATAATATTGTTTTAAATTGGGTAAATGGAATAATTTTACCTAAATATATTTTATATATAAAGAAATAATTTTTCAGAATTATTAAAGTGTATATAAGTTGATTGTTAGTTATTTCAAATAATCTAAATAAAAGAATAATTGCATAAGCAAAAGAATTATAAGAATTGAATTATAATTAAAGTGATTTACAATTGTGAAATAAACTTATATATATAAGAAGTGAAACTATATGAATATAACTTAAAATATGTTGAATGAAGTTGACATTGGTGTCAAAGTAAATTATTAAAGTTAAGTGATGAATATAAACTTGAGTTATATAAATGAATTGGATTAAAAGATTGAATGAAAATCAATTTAGTTAAACCAATTGAAAGTGATGGTGTTGAAACTAAATTGAATGAATATAAGCAAAGGAATTTGGTTGAGATTAATATTCATTGGTTGTTATATGATTGATAGTTGATTGATTGTATATAATTCATTAAGAATTAATGGAATTGAAAGCTAAAGTAATTGAAATTTAAGTGAATCTTAAATAGAATTGAATTTGATTCGGAAGTGAACCAACTTGAATATGAATTAGTAAATATGAACTAATTGAATTGAGAATGAATGTTGATAAAATCCAATGTAAATGAATCATATGTGATTAACTTGAAAACCAATTCATGGAATATTAATGAGAATATGAATGAATATTTATTGGTTATGGATGATGGTTGATGGTTGAATATTTTGCTTTTATTGCTTTAGTTGCATTTGCTATGTTGGCATATATAGTTATTATGTTGCTATATGTTGTATATTGATACTATTATCTATATTCATGGTTCTCATGTTGTTTGTTGAGTGTTTAGTAGGTGCGGATCGCGTTTGCTTCGCATTTGGAGCTCGCTTTCGCGCTATATTAGCCGTATATGCTCGCTAATAAAATATAAGGTACATATCTTGGATTAAATATCGTACTTTTACAAATTTTTTCCTTCGGGATGCCTCATTACTTGATGAGATGTATATTTGTGATATATATACTGTCATTTTTTTTCGGATCGAGCCGCGCAAAGGAGACTATGGCGAATTTTTCCGAAAATTTAAGGCGTTAGAAAAAATTTGAGAAAAATGGGAAAATTTTGAAAACTTTAACTTTGATTTGAGATTGAAAGTTAAACAATAGTAGTTGTTTTTGAAAAGATAACTAAGTATGATTTGAAAACTTAGTAAAGATTTTGTAAGAAGTTTAACTATGGATTTTGGAAAGTTAATAGATTCTGTAACTTTTCTTACTTAATAATTTCGAGGACGAAATTCTTTTAAGGGGGGAAGATTGTAACGACCCAGGATTTTTAGTAATTAAAATTTGAATATTTAATTAATTTTAAATATTAATAAGTGAATTTATTAGTCAAATAAATTTTTATTTTGAATTATTGGATTTAATTGAATAATTAAATCGATAATTTAATATGTTAAATTATGGAAATAATTGAAAATTGAGTTAAATATGATTGTAAATGATTTGTAAAATTTTATTTTATCATGTTAGAGTTAGAAAGATATTTTAGAACTTTTAAAATCAATTTAAGAGTTAATTTGTCAAAATTGAATATTTTAATATTTAAATCGACTAGTGAAAATAGTCAATTTTTGAACAGTCTCAGAATTGAACGAAACTAGTTCCATTAGATCCGTAATAGTTAGTTATTACCGGATTTCAATTTTCGTGTCAATCGGAGTTATCGTTTGATCGTGGCAGCTCGAAACGCATCGAATTATTTTTAATTTTAATTTGGCGAGTTAAAATAGCCATTTTTCAAAAAGTCTCGGATTTCGACGAAACTAGTTTCATCGGATCTGTAATGTGATATTATTATAAGGTTTCAAATTTCGTGTCAATTGGATTTACCGTTTGTCCGGTACAAATTAAAACGCCTAGAAAATCGTTTAAATCGGTTTAATTCAAATTGAACGTTTGCAGCCATAACTCGCACAGATGTCCGAATTAGCTTCCGAAACCTGTTCCATTGTGTCCAGAACGCGGGGTAAACCCTAGAAACGCTGGTTACGGCGCGTGAATCGGAGTTCGGGATTTCCGGATGAATAGTGTTCGAAAATTCTCTATAAATACACCTTAAAAATCAAAAAAATCAAAAAAAAAAGAAAACCCTAACCCTAAACGTTGCAGCCGCCTCCATTAGCATGAATGGCCGAAATCATCCCAACTTTCCCCTCAAATTTCTTTTAATCCATGCGTTATTTCAAGAAACTCCCAACATGAAAGATGAAGAGCACAACACGAACTAGATATCCAACGGTTATGATCGAGAATAGTTGAGCGGATTGATGGGAATCGTGCCACAAAGGCCACGCGTTGCGCACGGTTTTCAAGGTGAAATAGAGGGCCGAGCTTGGCCGCATCTCAGGCGAAGGTGGAGCAGGTTGAGGGCTTTCGGATGGCACTTGCTGATCGTGTTTTCGTCGAGCGTAGTGGTCGAAATTTAAAACCCTAGTTCGACTAAATGGGTTCATGCGCACGGTGATTTACTGGAAGATACGAACGAGAGGAAGAAGGGGGGGGGGGTTTGCACGCACGGTCCAGATGAGGAGGAGCATGGATCTGAGGGTTGAGATGAGTTGTGGTTTGAAAATATTTAGTTTATATTGTAAATTATGAATATAAAACTCGTGTAACTTCAAAAATTCATAACTTTTTCATATGAGGTCGAAAACGCACGAAACTAGTTGCGTTGGAATCGTATGGACGAGCACTACGCGATGAAATTGGATTGGAGTTGTTTGGAGTTAGTGAGAATTTTGGGTAAAATTAAACGTCCGTTTAATTTTATTCGAAATAAATCGCTAAAACGAAATTGAAATCAAGGTGAGAATTTCTCACTCAATCGAATCAGTTTCGATTTTTATTTTAAATAGTTAGATTTAAAATATTTGAATGCATGTTTGAATGATGATTGATATCTATTGATTGTTAAAATAGACATTATACGCCGTTAGTAAGCGGATGTTATTTATTAAAAACATATACCGCGAATATTTCATAAACAGTGAAATTGGTATTATATATAATAGCAACATATATATATTGGCATATGTATATATTAGAGTTATTGATTTCCCGCATTTATTTGTTTAGCGGATGAGACCCTATTGCGCCGTTATTAAGCGGATAATATTTTAAATCCCATATACCGCGATAATTTCGTACTGGAACGAAATTGGTATTGTGCTAATGTTTGTGGATGCAGGAAAACAGGTTGGAGGGATCCAACTGGATTCCTCAACAGTTTCTATTTGATTTCAGATATTTTGATATTTGATGGATTATCATATCGATATATGATATCGTTGTTGTCGTGATTGACTATTTGGTATGTAGCATCATTGGACCAAATTTGGAACTTTAAAATGATTTTTAAAGTGATTTTTGGAAAATATACTACATGTTTGGAATTGATCCATTTTAAATAAATAAACGTTATAATTTTTAAAGTTATAAAAATTATGATTTTGAGAAATACGGTTAAAGATTTATTTTTGAGAAATATGGGTTAATGTTTTTATAAAATAAATCAAAGAAAATGGTGGAATTTATAAAGGACTTTAAAGACGTTTTAAATATTAATATGAATTGAATTATATAAGAGATTTATAAATGGATATTTATAAATTGAAATATTGACATTATAAAACAAGTTTTTATAAGTGTTTGAATGAAGTGAAAATAGATTGCATAAGTGAATGGAATTTATAGAATTATAAACGGTGAAGTTATAAATTTTATAAAGTTATTAAAAGAATAGTTTTGAATAAATCATTGAATCTTATAAGTTATAAGATTTATAATTATGAAGTTTAAAAGAACGATTTTGTAAAATAATCGTTTTATAAGGATTTAACTTATAATATGAACCTTTAGTTTATAATTGAGTTATAAATCGAATAGGTTAATAAAGGAGATTTATAAAGGAAGTTGTTATAAAATAATTAGAAATGGAATTTATAAACGTTATTTTATAAATTCGCAAATGACTTATTTTGATAAGTAAACTGTTGAAACTTAGTAATGGAGTTATATTCACGTTTTTAACTGTGAATAATCCTTTAAAATAAAATGAATTAAAGGATGAAATTGATTAACGTAGTATATTCACGTTTTTGAATAGTGAATAATATGTTAAAGAAATTGTTTAGAATGTGATGTTCTAAATTGAATTAAAACGATCTAACGATGTTTTAAAATGTGTTGAGATTCGAAACCATAGATTTCAACATTTATTGTTGAAATAGACGTTTTCGAGAAATAGAAGGAAATGGTGGACTATAACACTGTTGTTATAGTAAATGATTTCCGAAAGGAAATGTTTTGTATAGTATTGGGATTTATATATCTATTTTAATTTCGAATCCCTATACTAGTGATTTTGGGTTGTCGTAACGATGTTTTACGCAACATTCGTTTTGGCCCAAATAAATATGTTAAGAGAATGATTTCCTTAAAGAATGAAATATATACTAAATTTCGATTTGAGTATATTGAATATTTTCCAAGTGTAGAAAATAAATAAAATTTGTAAATTACTTATGAATAAATAAGTATGGAAATGTTTTTTTCCAATATAAAGTGAATCTTAGAGAATTTATCTTTTTGAAGATAAATTGAAATGAATAATTGAAATCGAATATTCATAGATACTTTGGATTATAAATTCACTATGGAATTTATAAAAGAAAGGGGAACTTGTTTAAAAATAAATATTGATTTATTTTGAAGTGTGAAACTATATATCTTGTAAAGATATTTTGGAAAATAAATAATTTGGAAAATTATTTGGAAACTGGTGATGTGTGCATATCCATTGATAGTACAATAACCGACTATCAATATTTCGCTTTGAATGGGTATTTGATGTGATTTGTTTGAATTTGAATGCCACACTTATTTTTGAATAAGCGCTCACTATTCGGGTTAACCGAGAAAGGACCATGGGGTCGTATAACCCATTCCAAATATGTGATACGTCGTTGTGAATTGCATTGAAGATCGGTGTTGAAGACCGAGTATTTGTGAAAGCGATAGGATGACCTATCGATTGTCTCTGCACTGGGTAGCTCCTGGTATAGAGATCTCCTAAGTGATGGGAAATTCGATCGGGATTGTGAATACCCGGATTGCAAGG
Source organism: Allium cepa (assembly GCA_030765085.1). Taxonomy (NCBI): domain Eukaryota; kingdom Viridiplantae; phylum Streptophyta; class Magnoliopsida; order Asparagales; family Amaryllidaceae; genus Allium; species Allium cepa. The sequence continues at coordinate 173,663,359 of CM060941.1, read as the reverse complement.
GCTTCGTGAGAAGTGCCTTCGGTTTTGTTCGAGCCCGGAACAGACTTGTATGGATTGTATGTCTGACATTACAAATTGAGATATAAAGCCGATTTCTTTCAAATATATTTCTGTTGGTGGCAGAGAATTTATTCTTTAGCTTAACACCCTTCTCTGAGACGTACGAGCTCAGAGGTTATGTAGTTGAATGTTATCAGCGATATATTCCCAATTTGGTAATGTGACATGCTGAGTGTTGCTGAAAATGATCATTGTGTTGATTATTTGTGATAGGATCGTTTATTTGATCGTCTATCCTGATGATCATTTCTATGATCATTTGTTGACCCAAAGCATGGCTTTTGTATAAAGTATGTTTTTGTGGACGTGACTTCGTCGAGCCTCACACCCCGTGAATGGTCAAAACAGGAAAGATGCGGCAAGGTTATGAGGGGTAGCGCCCTTTAGGATGTGTTCATTTCCTTCTGGAAAAGGGTGGTATCATGGTATGGAGCCCAGATACTTACTCATGTTGAAAACACTTTGTTATGATTGTGTGAATTGATTGCGAGCGCTCGGTGAAAGGTCCCAAAGGACCGGGGGATGGCATATTCGGTCAGTTGTTACTCAGTTAGGGGTAACCCGGCCTTGTGTTGGTAGAGATCCGGTTTGGTTCTCGGGGATGTCCATCCAGAGGCATTCTCATGTGGCAATGGGAAGTTCCTTGGCCTGATCATTCGTTGGAAATCCAAAGAAACAATACGTGACTTGTACGGTATTAGTTGTAGAACCTATCATTCACTTATGGTGGCGCCCCACTGTTTGGATGGTAGCTATAGTAGGCATACGATAATGGTCGTATGTTGGCTAAGATTTATATTCTACTTTCGAAATGAATTTTTCCTACACTATGCACTAGTAATAATATAAAATGTTCTTTTAATGCGTATCAAGCATCTTTGACTATCATAAGGAGAAATCTCCTCTGATTCTGCGTTTGCATTGTGTGTGTGTGCGGGAGGCCTTATGGTAGTCTCATTTTTAAAAGCATTGTGAATTGATTTTAAAAATATTCCTCTATTTTGATTTCAAAGATAAATAAACTGTTTTGAGTTCTCACACCAGTCACATGACTGACTTGGAGTTTATTGTTTTCCTTCCTAAACTCTGGGTGCCCACCAATTTCCACACGGGCAGTTAAGAGTTAGGTTTATCAGGATATTCTGGATATTCTGGAGTTGCTGGAGGCAAGCTGGATGGCATGGCGTATTACTAGTATATAGTATTTCTTTTTCCGCTGCACTATTTGTTGTTGTTGTTGTACACTCTGATGATATGATGTAATGAAATGTGATGTAATGTAATAACTGATATAGTTCTTTGTTTAAAGATTATTCATTTATTATTATATGTTGTTCCGCTGCGAATTGTGAGATTCTGATGTTGTTCTGTTGTTTTCTGTTCCGTTCTATTTTTCTTTCCCCTCCATTTTCTATTTTCTCTAATTTCTATTTTCTTTTCTCTCTCTATTTTCTACCTTTTTCTCTCTATTTTCTATTCTTTCTCTCTTCTTCTTCTTTTTCTTCTTTCTTAAAACCCTCAGTGTTCGGTTTTCCGTCGTTCGATTACTCGGCAGTCGATAAAGTGAGTATCGATGTTGAATTTTGAGAAGACGAAGAATCGGGTCCTGACAGGATTCTAGAAAAATATCGTATCCAGTTCGTAAACAAGGGACCATCGACCCCTGCTACAGTGGTACGCTGCCGATTCAATGATTTACGTAATGGATGCACTTTCTTCCCAGAAGATCCATAAACAACAGATCCCAGGATCAAAAGTGCCTCCATTGGGTAAAGAAATAACCATCTACTATGAAAAAAATCGAGGAACTCATGAGTTTAAGTCCGGATAACCATATCAGTTCGAATCTGTTTCTGAATTTACCTAAGTCCATTAGGGTTTATCGATCGAATCCATTCCAGGATTCCCCAAGTCCATTTGGGTCAAAGCATATCATACTATACTTCTTCACGGAGGGTCCTTCCCCATACCTCTTACTTCAAAATATAACATACCATATATAGTACCATTTTAAAATCATAGCTTCAAATATCGCACTTATATAGATTCCATTATATATAAGATTTCATATTCAAATAAAGTACTTTTCAAATCAATAATCTCGAATATATCAAATCACTCTTATATAAATTTCGTTATATATAAAATTTATCACTTCAAATCGAATACCTTCCAAAATCAATAGTTTCAAAATCACTTGTACTTATATAAAGTCCATCTTATACAAGAATCAAAAATTTCCAAAATCAATTTCGCTGTATGAAAAGCCATATGAGACTGAACATCTTTGCTTTATAAAATGTTTGAATTCAGAATGGTTTTGTATATAAAATCGTTTTGGGAAATAGTTTTGTATATAAAATGGTTGTGTAAACTAGTTTGCAAATAAAATAGTTTGTAAAATATTTTTGTAAATAAAATAGTTTGTAAAATAGTTTTGTAAATAAATTTGTTTATATAATAGTTTGTAAATCAAATTGAATAATATAGTTTGTATAAGAAAAATAAAAGAAAATAGTTTGTATAAGAAAAATAAAAGAAAATTGTTCTGAAAAATGATTTTAAATTAATAGTAGTTTTGCATAAAAGAAAATTACAATTTAAGTTACAAAGATATCCAACCCAACAACTATCAATTTCAGCGTCAAAGCATATCAATAATGTTAGAGTATAAGATGTACATATGTCATCATTTCGCAAAATCACATTCGATCGCTCGCTCGATCACACAAGTTTGCTTTCGAACTAGTACTGTCTATTCAACTTCCCTAATGCAGACTTCGATATGGTTTCTTGACTAGAAACCATCATTCTCCTCGCATAGCCATATACTATAATAGAGAATTCTAGAACCAAACCAAAAATCCATATCAAATATTTGCCATCAAGAATCGAATGAAAAATCCTAACACAAAGTGATGAAATTCACATAGAGCTTGTGTACTCAAATCCGGATCAAATTAATTTTGCGAATAAAATAATATACATACAACTTATGTAATTATTCCAATTTGTTTCATCCCCGTTGCATTTCAATTAAATTCAGTGTTAATCTCATTGATTAACACAAATTCACTTTATACTTTAATATTTGTTTCATAGAATTTCTCCATTTGAAATAAGACATTAGTATATCCATTCTCGTAATATTGCTTATGTTTCTCTTTAATTTAAATTACATTCATTTCACATGTAATATTTCTCATTTATAATTTGCAAATCATTTCATAAGGAATTTCATTAAGTTCATAACCAATTTATAAAAGCTTAATTCCTTTTTATAAGACTTTGTTCGTGTTTAAAGTTATCACAGCTTTATTTATAACCACTTATTGCAACATCCATTTATTTCATAACAATTTACAAGTCATGGCTTTATTTATAATCATTTCACTTTTCATTCATATTTGCTTATCCCAATTAGTTTCACCTTTACCTTTCGATTTATTTATGACACATTTTTAAAAATGTTAATTTAGTTTATAAACATATTTTCCCAATTTAATCTCATTACAACATTTCCTTAATCATAATTTCAATTTAAATAATCTAAGGCTTAAAGTTCACACATGTATATTATTACATTCCATGCCAAGAATGTATACCACAATTTTATTCATTAACTAGACATAGATACAACAAATTAAACCTTATTTCACCTGCTTTCAAAATAAGGTTATCAAACTCAACTACATAATTCAAAAAAAATTCTAAGTTCCAACTCATATATTAATTCAGAAGGTTTGATTATCCAAAATATCCAATATTCCATTTTATTTCAATATTCGAAACTACCAATCAACAAACAATAGGTTTCAAAACATTACAATTCCATAAACAAATATCCAAAGTATTCATTTTATTCTCTTTAATACACCATTATTAAACTAGTGTTTAGTCTATTAATTCAATCAACAATAATTAGCTAATGTTTATAAACTGACAAAAAATCAACTAATCCACAATAAATGATAATAACCAAATATTACCATTTCATAAATCAAACTCATTACAAATAACTATATTAGTTATAAAAATTTATTCCTTTATATATATATATATAATATAATATTAGGAAAAATATAATTTGATTTCAAAACTTATGTAAAACATTTTTTAACACTAACAAACACACGCTCTCGTAAATACACTCAAACAACTCATTCTAGAGTATTACTACCCTATCTCTAATGAGTTAACCCCAACAGGATAAGGTATGTCTAAACCTGGCTCTGATACCAACTGTATCGACCCACCCTTTTGGACGGTTTAAATCGACAATAAACCACACATGACTAATTCAAATCATTCAAAATGGAGAATTGTTAATGGGGTAAATAAGAAATAAAAGAAAAGAAGAAAAAATAAAACACAGAATCTCGCAGTGGAAACAAAATATAATAATCAAATGAATAGTTCATGAAGCGGTTTTACAATAACACGTGATTACACTTTTACAATTCAAATCAAAGTTATACATACAGTAGGAATAAACAATTATTGCAGTGGAATACATGATGTAATGGAATAATTATAATAAATAGTAATAATATACTGAGTCTTCATCTTCGTCCTTCAGAAAATAAAATGGTCTTCAATACACTGAAAAAGCTCAGACTGACCCAAACATAATGAAAACAAAACACTAGGAGTCTAAACTAAAAGATCATATGTAAGTCAAATTTGAGTGCAATGGATTCAGAGATGCTGTGGGATTTTCCATCACCTATCAAGTGTACAACGTGAATATAATTATTAAAAGATTTCAAATAATTCAAAATATTAATCTTAATCATCTAATTAAACAAATCTGAAGTTTGAATTAACTTAAACGCTTCAAATAATTCAAGAAATTATATGGGTATATGTCATTTCAATCAATACCAAAAATCAACATTTCAAATCAATGAAAACCATTCGGGTTTATCATTTCAAACCATAATGATTTTCATGTAATAATAATTAAGGGAACTTGGAGAGTGATCACAATGTGTATATATATATCAAACACATCATCCAATCATCCAATGTAAAAAAAATCAAAATCCATCATAATTATCATCCAACACAAACAATGAATATTCATAATTTACAGATTATTATTTACGGGTAATTAAGTGACAATTATAATTTCGGTAATAATTTAAGTGACAATTTAATTCAAACTAATTCAAATTAACATGCATAACAATTTAATATACCAAATAGCCATGAATAAATTCCTAATCACATCAGAAATTTAATTTAACTAACACAAGAAATTTTAGAAGTTGTGAGTGGGTCAAAACACTCACCTTTGAATTTCAAATCGATCGGAAATTCAAATGAAGGCCCAAATTCCAACAGTCTTGGAATTTATCCAAACTAGAGTCAAAATGTCTGGAATTTCGATACAATCCCAACAAAATAAACCGCGCGTGAATCCGAGCTTATATGAAAAAGTTATAGTGATTAGAACATTGAAAAATTCCTGTCCTCGGTCGACTTCGGGTTGGACTTCAGTCCACCGCCTCAAATCTCCGGTGCTTTCTCTGGGTTTTTGCCAAAATGATCCAAGACCCAAGTCATTTTCTTCCCGAACCGAAGTTACTGCAGGATTTTTGCCTCTAAAACCTGAAGCGCGACCCGAAGTTATTGTAGATCCACTTTTTTTGAAATTGAAATTAGGTTTGGAATTTGGGAAATAGGTTTGATGATCTATCATTTGGGAAGTAGGAAGGAGATGTACATACAAAAATAATAAAGTAAGAAACAAATAGGGTTTATAATAGCCTATACATAGGCAGGGTTGGATAGAAACGATAACAATGACACGAAAAGCCCGTTTCGTTACCGAAACGGAAATGGGTCATCCAATATATCGAAATATAGGTTTTCGATATTTTTAAACTTAACGGAACTAGTTTCAAATTCTAATTCCATTATATATAGAAGTTATCTTAAACAAATCAGCTTATTTCAAATTTATTTCAATTAAATTGATTTCTATGCGTTTCGAGTCCGTACGATCAAACGACAAGTCCGATCGATACGAAACTTGAAACCTTATAATAATTCATTGTTACAGATCCGATGAAACTAGTTTCGTCGAAATCCAAGGCAGTTGCCAAAATAGCTATTTTCACGTTAATTAGATGAATTAATATTAAATTAATTTATTCACTTTTCAATTCAAATTTAATAATTTATAATTTCTATCATTTTGGATTACTTAGTAATTTATAATCCTTTTAAAACAAATTTCTATGTCAATTTATTATTGAATATTTCACAATGTACAGTGTTTAATTACCGTTTCAATACATTCGGTAATTATAATTTAAATTTCTTGTAAATCCATTTATTTGACTTTTTATCTTATTGCACAATCAATTGTTACCTTATTGATTAATTATCATGGTTTATATCTTATTACACTCATATTCTGCAATTTCCTCATTTATTTATATTAACTACTACATTCCAATTACATTGAATCTTGCCAACTTTACACATTAATTAAATAAAAATCCCAATTAATTATTTATCTTGGTTTCACTCATTTATTAAATCAATTTATTTCCTAGGCAATAATAACCATATTTCTATTCCTTTTATTTCATTCATAAATTTCAGTTATTGTCTTGACATACATTAATGCAACATTTAATTGCATTTAGTTTCAGCTGATTAAATATATTGTTAACAAACAACAGTCGTCACCATTATTACACTTTATAACAGTTGTAAGTTTATTATTTACAATTAATTGTTATAACTACTACTACCCCACAAGCATTATCAATGGCAATTAGTTACACTTATTCCACTAATTAATCAACATTCGAATTATCAACTTACCTACATTGGCTGCACTAATTTAGGGAACTAATTGCAATTGATTTATAATTAAATTTAATAGACCGAATAAATAGGTAACAAAAAAATTAATTGTTACCAATAACCTTTCATCACATTTATAAATTCATTATTTACAAACAAATGTTACAATTTCCTACATAACAGTAATTTTATTTAATTACCATTAACAATATTATTTCATTAGTTAATTAAATACTTACATTTGTTTTCTCGTATCTAATCTAAGACCAAGTAAAACATTTACATTATTTCCTTTATTTTCATTTCAATTGTTAATAATTAACTTTAATTAACATTGTTACCTTTCATTTTTAGTTACTATTTCATTAATAAATCCCTAATTATTATTCTTTCCAATTATTAAATCACAAATCCTTTTAAATTAACAAATTTTAATTTTCGAAAATTATGGGTCGTTAAAACTCACCTTCTTTGGTTAAAGAAGTGATTCCAAACACAACACAACGACTACAACAAGCACGACAATTACGGACATGCTTGAGTAAGAGAAGAATCCAAATTCGACGCTTTGAAAAATAAAATAAATTTCATACGTAAACAAATAATCTACATAAAAAAATAAAAGTAGAAAAATATATTTTTGTAAACATATGAAAGGGCTTGTCAAAGGGGTGCATAGGCTCATTCTAGGGTGTTAGTCCTTGAGATGATGGTTTTGATGACAACAACCTTAGAACTTGTTATAAAATATAAATACTAACATTATAGTTTAGATATATATGCATATGCAGGATATAACCATGCAGGTACCAAGAATGAAGACCGTAAGGTATAGAGATTCAAGATTGAAGATATCAAGATTGAAGACTCATGAGTATCAACATATCAAGAGTTCAAGATTTCAAGAGTAGAAGATAAGTATTGAGTCTAGAATAATGTTAAAATTCTTGAAAGCACTTACATCTTTATTTGAAATTTATTCTTGGAATGAAATCCACTTCGAGCCTGTAAAAGGGATGGAACCCTAGTCGGATGGAACCCACGACAATTTATAGTGGAACATATAGTGATCCTATTTTGATATCCACTAATTTTATGAAAATGTTTTTAAAAAATATATCTCTTATTTTAAATGTTTTCAAAACCTTCTGTTCAAAAAGACATCTCTCTTGTTTTAAATATTTTAGCCTCAAAACTATTTTTATATTTTGATTTCAAAAATGTCCTTGTTTTTAACCATTTCTTGTTTTAAATATTTAGCTTTAAATTATTTATATACTCCGATTTCAAAACACTTTATAAATTAAGATTATATATTAAAAATTACTTTTATATATGTATACTATATTCAAATATATTTACAAAGTTTAGAATTTGTTTTGACAAATTATAGAGACCAATTTTAATAAGAAAATCAAAATCACCAATTTTACCTAGAGCGTGTCGACATCCTTTAACCCTCCATGTCGACATGGTGTCTGTTAAATTCAAATTTCAAATTTTCAAAAGAAGTGTCTATTCATCGTATCCTTTCATGAAAAGATATGGCTATTTATCTCCTATAAATACCAGTAGTTCTAAAGGAATTTTAATCAGATTTTGCTTGTTTTCTCTCCTCTTCATCTTCCACATTTATTCTAAAGAATCCAAAACTATACTCTGCCGAAATACCAAGTGAATCAAACTTGATATCTCTTATTTGATTATGTGCCACTCTCTCCATAAGATCTCAGTGCTATTCAGAGTTATAGGATCATTTGTAGATCAAACTATTAAGTAAAAGGTGCGGTTGAGCCTTGAAATCAATTGGGTGTGGTCGTTCCCTCGGAAATCGATTAGGTGATCTTGTGGCCTGGTTAAATAAAGAGAGTTTGCCCCGGACTTGAATACAGGACAGTGTACCTCATAGCCTTGAAACCTAGGGTGTAATCTGGGAGATTATTTTGAAAAGAAATCCATACAATTGTGTCGGACTGTAGGATAACTCCGCACTAGTATAAAATCCTAGTGCGTTATTTCCTTTACTGCTTTTATTTAGTATTTGAATCTGTATCTGATTTTGTGATTATATTTGTGTCTGTGGATTGCATTTGTTGGTGATTAAATTACATAAGATTCAAAAAGATTTAGAAAATCCATAAAACACTATTCACCCCCTTCTAGTGTTATTCCAGCCTTAAGATCTGTAATCCGCATTTCTCACATTTGGTATCAGAGCAAGGTTTTGAAAGTTTGCTGCTAGATCATCATTTTTTAGTGGCAGTACCTATGCATATTGGGCATGTAGAATGAAAATATATTTACAGTCAATAGGATTAGACACTTGGAATATCGTACAAACTGAATATTCTGAACCCACAACCAGTTTTGTACAGTGGACTGCTGAGCAAAAGACTATTGCATAAAATAATTCCAAAGCCAGGAATATTTTATTTTTTTCACTTGATAGGAATGAATTCGATAGAGTATCTGTTTGTAAGTCTGCATATGATATCTAGAAAACTTTGCAAGTTACTTATGAAAGAACAAGCAAAGTCAAGCAGACCAAAATAACCATGCTCACAAATCAGTTTCAATTATTCAAAATGAATTTTGATGAGTCCACTTCAGATATGTATAGTAGATTTCAGGATATTGTGCATTATCTATTATCATTAGGAAATTTTTTGCCTCAGAAGATCAAGTCGGAAAATACTGAATTCTCTTACTCCGGAATGGGATCAGAAAAATCTTGCAATCGAAGAAGCAAATGATATCGGTCCTTTAAATATTGAAAAATTGATTGGAAATCTAATGTTGTTTGAAGTACAAATGCAAAGGAAAAGAGACAGCAAGGCATTCGAAAAGAAGTCAATTGCATTCAATGCATTAACAAATGGATCAGACTCGGGAAGTGATGATGATGAAGAAATGGCTTTCATGACAAGGAACTTTTGGAAGTTTCTGAAATACAGAAAGATGAACAACTTCAAAAGAATGAATATGGGAATTCTAGAAATCATAATGAAGTACGAAATCACGTAAAATGTTACAATTGTAACGAACCAGGCCATCTCAAAAGAGACTGTCCGCATCCTTATAAGCAAAAGTTGCCTGCAAGCAATGATTATACAAAGAAAAGAAAAAGAGCATATACTGCTACACTAAACGACTCAGACTCATCCTCAAGCGATGATGATCAGAAGATGAAAAATTCAAATACGTGCTTTATGGCTATTCGTGATTCCGTTGATCTCGGAAATACGAATCTACAAAAAGGTACACGTATACAATATATTGGTTGAAATTATTTTGCTTAAATTTTTTGATTGTTTTTGAAATTATGTGTTGTTTGAATTTTAAATTTTTTATTATTATTATATTTATTTTTATTTTTGATATTATAATATTTTTCACTAGAAGAGTAGTATTATATTTAATAATTACTTTAGAAAATATATAGACATTAAAAATAATATATATATATATATATATATATATATATATATTTAAGTATATAAGAAAAGATAAGCCACATGAATTCTCTGACCCATGTTGACATGGTCCTACCCATGATGTCGACATGCTTGTCAGAAATTTGAAATTCAAATTTGAATTCAAATATTTGAACTTCCCTCCACCTTTTCACCAAATCCAATGTTCTGGAAAGGTACATCTTCACCAGTGAACATGACTATTGAATATCTATTTATTTCCCTTATTCTATCATATCTTTTCACTTTCATTTCAAAATTCAAACTCTCTTTTACTCATTCAAACTTTCTACTCTCTTCAAAAATGGCTTCTTCAAGCACTCCATCCACAATGAGGCTGTCCAAAACCATTAAAGAGTATCTCTATAATGATCCGGAAGCAATCAAGGCTTATATGAGCTATGTTAATTACGGAAAAGCTCATACGGGAAAGTTCGCTATCTTTAGTGATTTCTCTACATATGAAATCAATACTATTCTTGAAGAGAACCATATTCTTAGTCTTTTTGACAATTCTGTTGTTTGCTATCCAAATCTTGTCAAAATGTTTTATGCGAATTTGAATCGCGGTTTTCATGAAGGAAATGAAAATGAAATTTATAGTAGTGTTAAAGGCACTAAAATTATTTTAAATTATGAAATTTTGAGTAACATCTCAACTACAAGAATTCGGAAATGGATCTTTCTACTTTTAATATTGATGAACATGATCGTGAGACATTTCATCACATTTTCAAAGGAGATGACAACTTTGAATTTAGAAATCATAATTTTTGTCCGAAAGCACGTTTGGTCAATCTTCTTTTGCAACATACTATTACACCTATATCGCCAAATTTCAATAACCCGACTTTAAAAGTTTGTAAAGCTCTTTTTTCTATTTTTGTCATTATGACATTAATTGGACGCAAGTGATTATGGATGAACTTCGTCCTAAGAATTTGGAAATGGGTGAGAATACTTTGTATCATGGAATCTATTTCGCTCGGATTTTTTGATTATCTTGGTATTGATTACAAAAGGGAAGAAATTGTTGCAAGAAAAGAGTTTAATCATGCCAAAATTTCTCTTATGAAAATTCCTTTCATATTTCAACAATATGAATCTCTTGCCGAAAAGGATGAAAGGTTGGCACATGAAGATATGGAGGAAGAAAATGAGGAAGAAGAAGAAGGGGAGGATACAGGAATTGAAGAAGAAAATAGAGATATCTCCTTGGGAAGTATTGAATATCCTACCAATACTAACAATCCTTCCAACAAAACACTCCTCAAAAATCAAAAGATGATAGTGTAAAATCAATGGATTCCCAAAAGATCCATTAGTAATAAATTAGATAAAATGTGCTCTAATATGAAAAAAATTCTTTGCTAAAGTTGGTCGAAAACTTGGCTTATCATCATCCTCTTCATCATCTAGCACATTCTAAGAAGTATACTATGATGTATTAGTTTATTTTTGTATGAACTTGTATTGCTCTTTTATCATGTTATGAAGTATCTCTTGTAGCTCATCTATCTATAAAATTTATGTTATGTCCGGAAAATTTGGCAATATAAATTTAATAATCTATGTTAGAAATTAATTTGATTTGATAATTTTTGATAATAAAATTTGAATTGATTTAATAATCTTCTTTTAATAAATATTTAAATTAGAAGATTGTATCTTTTTAAAGCTAATAAACTGTTTTCTGTTTATAATATATATATAATTGTATATATTGTAAGTTGATAAATTTTGATTTTTGAGTTTAGTAAATGAATTAATTTTCTAATTTTAATTTAATTTGATAAATTGGAAATTTGATTTAAGAATTGACTTTTCAAAGCAATGTAATAAATAATGTTATAGTTTATACTATGATAAATCTTATTTGTTTTAAAATTTTATTTAGCTTAAAAATATGAATTTAAAATTAGACAAATATAAAAGCTAAGTTTTATTTTATATTACTTGGAATTTATATATATAAGAATTTACAATGCAAAGTACAAATGATCTTAATTTGTTTATAATCTCTTTTATAAATTATTTAATATTTTCTAATTTGTTATTTTCAAATGATAATGACAATACTTGGTTTTTATAAACCTAAATAAATTTTGTTAGAAATAGGATTTGATATTTTTTTTATTTTAATAATAGTTATATATGCATATGTATAACTCGACTTTTAAATTGGAGTTTTATAATTTAATTTGATTTTGAATTGAATGTTTGAAAATTTAAAAGAATAAATACATAGAAATATTTGAATAAGCTTATATTCATAATTTGTTTGTTTCATTTCTTTTTAATAAATTAAAAATGTAAGAAACTCATTTATATACATAAGAATAATAAATTAAGGTTTTAAAGTATTTACAAACAATTTAAATCAAAACTAAAATATTCTTAATACATGTGTAAGTTTCTTAAAACACCCTAAAGACATGTGTAAGCCATTAATTAAACTAAGTGACAAGTGTTAAGGTTAGAGCAAGTGTATTCTTTAATTACCGTTTTCTTTTATTTTAATCAAATTAAAATTTTGTTTATGCAAACCTTTCTCCTCATCTTATTCTTCAAAAACTTGAGGAATATTCAGATCAGAAATCTGAAAACCATCTCCATTCAAAAAAAAAAACAAAATCTGTTCAAAACCCATCTGTAAATTTCCCCTCAAAACAAATTTGAAAATCTATAATTTTTCTCTAAACCAAAACCTGAAATGAAATCTCCTCAAACCTGTAGCACTTCAATTCCAATACCTGGAAAATCAATTCTGCAAATTCCCAATCCTACATGCAACTGCAATGTCAACAAAGCCTGTATGCGTTTTATTTTCTGAAAGCATGCATTTGGAATTCTTCTGAAAACTTCAAAGTCCTGCATGTATTTTTCTGGAGGCCTGCAATTCATCTTCTAGAAAACATGTAGCTGTAAAACAAGCTTGCATCTGGGAACATACAATTAAAATCAGAGATAAAAGAAAAAAAAGGAAGCACCATTCAATTTCAAGCATTTTCCTGAAATAGTTTGCTCTACTCATAAATTCTAGTGAGTAACATTTTAACTAAAATAATTTAAGTAATATAGTTGCTTGATTTACTACTGTGATTATCATGTTGGAATGGATTAATATGGTGATATCCTCTGCTATATGTTTGAATGCATGTTGTGTTGTTTTGCCAGTTCTAGATTTCAGTTTTTTTGTATGTCCAAAAATCATAACTTCATGTTAAAATCATTGTTATAGTTTAAGATTTTAACAAGCATGTGTGTAATAAGTAATGTTTTTAATTTTACTAAATATGAAAGATAAATAAAAAAACTGTAATGTTTCTGTAAACTCAGTAATAACAGAACAACTGAATATAAGCAAAAATTTGATCATCCTGTTTCATTAATTCAAGAATGTAAATCGATTACATGATCAAAGTTGCGAATTTAAAACTAAAATCAGGAATTTTAGTTCAAGAATGACTGAGCAATTCTGGTTTAACCTGTAACCATGGTTTGGGTTGGAACTGTCAATCAAGAAGGTCGTGGTGGCCAGCGACGTTCCTGGTGATAGAATGGTGATAGAAGAATTGGAAAAAAAATATATGAACGTGGATTTATGCAGTGGGGCAGTAATAATTTAGGGTTGAAGTTTTTAACCCTAGTTTTGTTCCTCTGGAAAGAAAATGATTTTCGCGACCCTATAGGAGACCGAGTTGTCCCAAATTTAGGTTGATGATAGATGGAGTATGGAATGAGAAGTGGTCGGAGTTGTAGTTTCTCTGGTGATCAGATTTGGGTGATCGAAGCGAATTCCAGATTCGACCATTGTTCCAGTTTTCGAGCTCAGAAGCTCGATTGTGATTTTGGGTTTCGGTAGTTTATTTAATGATCGGGATTGTATTAAAAGGTGATAGCCGACGTGCGTGGGTGGTCGCGAGAGGCTGGAGGTGTCGGCAATGGTGGTGCAGGTGCACGGTTCTTGGTGTATCAGCAGATAGTTTTTGGGGAAGAAGGATTTGTCGAGTTTGGTTTCGGGTTGTAACATGAATTGCTCGAAGCTAGGGAATATTGGACTCGAAGTCAAGAATGTATTGGGCTTGGGTATACTGGGTTACAGGGATGTGGAAAAAAACTGTCTGTAACATTTAATTTAAGGGTTTTCAGAATGAAAAGTTACTCGAGTTTTACTCGAGATTATTTAGTATCTTACTCGAGTGAATTATGGGTAGCTCGAGTTAGTTTGTTTAAGTTTAAAACTTGACCTATTTCCTAAATTTTTAACTTAAATTTAAAAGTATAAAGCAAAGGTTTAAATTAAGTTTTAAATCAAATTTTAAATTATAGATTCAAGATTTAATTTGAATCATTACTGGATATAAATAAGTTTTAAATTCAAATTTTGTTTAAAATCACTTTAAAAGGATTTATTGTTTAAAAATGATTTTCAAAGAAATTTGAATTTAAATTAGAATTTGAATATGTCAAGAAATGTTTTAAATAAAGTTTAAACTGATTTAAATCTGAAAATTTAATCTTTGGTTTAAAATAAAATGCAAGTTTTATAAATTTATGTATTTTAACAAATTTGAATGATAAGGAAAATGTTTGAATTTAAAAAGAAATTTGTTTTAACTTTTGTAAAATTTCTTTTATAAGGAAAGTATTATTTATAATTTAAAGGTTTTAAATTGATTTTAAACTTGTTAAAGTTAAATTAGAAGTTAATAAATTTGTTATACATTTAATTATTAGGATAATTAAATAAATAATTAATTAATTTAATAAATTTATGAAATAAATAATTACTCAATGTAATTAAGGGATTAATCTTAAAAGTTTAAGATTAATTTTATTTTAGAGTAATTAACTTGTAATTAATAATTAATTAAATAAGATTTGTTTTTAATTTATGATTAATACTTAATTAATTAAGTAATAATGGATTAGTTAAGTTTTGATTAACACTTAATTATTTAATTAATTAAGGGTTAATTAGTGAGTTATTAATGATTAATTAATTTGAAATTAATAATGATTTAAAATAAGTTAATTATTTAAAAAAATAATAATAATTAATGA
The DNA here is from genome assembly GCA_030765085.1 of Allium cepa. NCBI lineage: Eukaryota > Viridiplantae > Streptophyta > Magnoliopsida > Asparagales > Amaryllidaceae > Allium > Allium cepa. Next base: position 173,647,937 of record CM060941.1, on the reverse strand, counting down.
GTTGATTAATAGTTAATGAAGGTCATTAACTAAGGGTTATTTAATAATTAATTAGTTTAATTAATTTTAATAATTAATAAGATTAATTAATTTAAAGATAATCATTTGTGTAAGTTATTAAGTAAAATTACCTATGGAAGTAATTAAGGAATTAATTACTTATCGTTATTAATTGAGTTTAACATGATTGGATTAAGTTAATTAATTCAGTTTAATTAATTTAAAATAATCATTTGATGATTTATGGAGTATAATTACTTAATGTAATTTAATGAAGAGTAATTACTTAGGGAAGTAATTTATGGGTAATTACTGTATGTAATTAATTGGAAGTGATTTGATAATGAAGTAATTTAAGTATAATTACTTTGTGAATTAATCAAGGGATTAATTTGAGATAATTAATTATGGAGTGGATAATCTGTTTGGTATAGTAATTTAGGGTAGTTAATTACTGAATGGGGTTAATCAAAGGTGATTAACAATTATGGTCTAAATTAAGATTAATTTCTTAATGTAATTAATTTAAATAAGGTAATTAATTTAAATGTAATTAGAGATGATTAATTAATATAATTAATGATGTAATTAAGATTGATTAATTAAGATTAATTAATCAATAATAAGTGATTAAAGGTAATTAATTAATGTAATTAATTAAGGATTAATATAATTAATTATAGTAATTAATTTGTGAAGTAATTAAAGGTTAATTACTGTACTTGGTTAAGTATAATTGATTTGTAAAATTAATTAAAGGATAATTACATAAATGTAATTAAGGAATAATTAATCAAAGGTGATTAATTGGAAGATGATTAATTAATTAACTTGTAATTAATTAAAGGTTATGTAAGAAAGATTTAAATTAATGAAGTAATTAATTTAATTCACTTTAAATTAATTAGAGAATGATGTAGTTAATTTAATTCACTTTAAATTAATTATAAATGGTGATTATAGATCTTGCTTATATATGGATGGATGACATTGTTTGCCTTGATTGGTTTGAATCTCAGATATGAGATAAATAATGTTGAGTGATATGGATGCATTGGTTGCATTGTGATGATGATATAGATTATCTTTGATAATGATATTATGGATTATCCGTGTGATGATAATATTGACTTCCTATTGTGAATCTATGATTTATCTATCTGTGTGTATATAGATAATTGAATTGTTTTAAACCTTTAAAACAACTTGGCTTAAAAGACACACTTTGGATTTCGATGAGACCGGGATCGGGTTTCCATATTTGGATATCCGAAAACCACATCGATTCCAAATTAACGTTAGGTCGTGAATCTAAGTGGAGCATGTGAAGACTCGAGGTGTAGGAACTATACGTCAGTATAACTCTGTGGGTGATTCCGTAATGAGTTTGACAGAATAGTACTTATACGTTCGAGATGGTGATTTAGAGTGCAAGGGCTATGGTCGTTGACTCTGAGGGTGATTCCAATATGAGTGCAACGAGATAGTGCCTTCGGTTTCGTTCGAACCCGGAACGAACTTTTATGGATTGAATGCTTTCAGAACATCGTCAGGTGGACGATGAGCATTCTAAGTGATATGTCCTAAAGGTAATCGTAGCCTCAAGCCTCATCAGCCGGGAATGGCTAAAACAGGGGAGGTGCAACAAGGCTTCGTGGGTAGCCCCCACTTGAGAGCAAGATTTTCCCCTGTCTAGAAGTCCCTTTCTATTTCGGCTGTGTGGGCAGTTTGGAGCGTACGCCAACTGCGGGGTTGTCTTGTTCGGGACTGTCCAGTAAGGGATGGTTCCGGTCTTGTGTTGCAGGGGATCGGGAGTGGTCCTTGGTACGTTGATCTAGGCCACGTACTGTGGCGGGCGGTACCCCAGTAGCCCTGCCATTGATGGAATCCAAAATCCAATAAGTGCCAACGGTTTTGATTGTATTACCCACTTTTGTGGCTAGTAGCTGGAATTTAATGGATGTAACAATTTCGGCTATTTCATATTTACTTGAAAACCTTAGACGTATTATAATACCACTGGATTTCCTATCAAATGTTTTGGTTAGCGTAAGGTAAAAACTTTTCCATGTTTATGTGTGGGAAGTCTTACGTGATACTTTTTCTTTTTCAAAGGTTTTTCAAAGTTAAGCAACTTTAACCTGTTACTCACACCAGACCCATGTCTGACCCGGAGTTTATTCTTGTTTTTCATAAACTCTTGGGTACTCAAATTTTTACGAGTAGCTAAGGGATTCAGGTTAGCTTTGACGAATTGTGGAGGAGCAAATGGAACAGGAGGCTTCTACATTAGATATATAGTTCCGCCGTGTGTTCTCTGTGTTAGTATTGTTCTGTTGAGTTATATTGAGTTGTATAAAACTAGACAGGTGTTTATAACTGTCTAGTATGTGATGTAAATTCTGTGTAACTCTGATTAGTGTTGTATACTATGTAATATTTATGTTATTAATATAATTTATTAGTTCCGCTGTTGAGATTCTGATGTTGTTTCTTCTTTCTTCTCTTTCTTTTTTTCTTTTCTATCCCTTTCTTTCTTATTAATGATACGTCATTCGATGGAGTCGGATGGCGTGTCATTACAGTGGTATCAGAGCATTAGGTTGAGTGAATACCTAGGCTCTGGAGTGGTGTCTATCTTGAGAGAGTGTATTTGTAATTTATATATATCTATATAATTATTACTACCTATCTGTTGGGTTACCTGTTCAGGTTTTCCAATATAGGTTATAAAGGTAGGTAGGGTAGTAGTGTGTGTAACACGACTACCATTGGTTGGAGTTTGAATGTTGAAGTTGGAAGTGTATCTGTCGAGACTGTAGACCTAATACCGTCTCGAGTGAGTTGTGCAGAGTATAGGATTTCATAGATCTCTGAAGGTAACCTGTAAAGGTTTGGAGTCTATCTTTGAAATTGGATGAGTAGAATTTGGATCTGTCAGTTGGGCAGAAGTGAGTGATGGTATCTTGATACCTCAGGAATTTGTAGCTGTGTGATGAGACACAGTGACTATGGATGTCTCCGAAGATTTTTCTTTGGAACAAGTTTTAGAAGTATGTTCGCTTCAGTGTTGTGGCTGGGTTCAGCAGGATGTTTTTGTCTGGTTTGAGGCCCAAGTTTCTCGAAGAGCCTTGAATTAAGAAGTCTTTGGCGTCGGTGTCAGCAGTGCAGCTCGGAGTGTTCTGTGTGCCAGCAAAAAGGTCTTCTGGTTAGCAGTTTATAAAGATAGAGTTCAGAAGCAGCAGAATGGATCCATTTCTTCAATGGATTGGCTAGTTAAGCATAAGCTGTTCTGATTGGTAAAGAGAAAACAGTTTACTTTGGATATTGGACTGGTTGATCGCAAAAGTGACTTGCGACAGTTCGAGTGTTCTCTTGAGCTATGAGAAGTTTGTCCGTATCTAAAGGCCGAGTTTTCTTATCGACTAGATTCTAAGAGTGATACTGGTGGTTCAGTTTAGTAGAAGGATCAGATGGGATATCTGAGTTTTCTTTTATGGGTCTATTGGACCATATTCCTGTGATGTGTTGTCCAGTTTGTGCTCGAGTTTTTTTTCTACTTCAGATCAGAGTTGTGCAGCGAAAGCAGTTTGGGAATGCTTTTGTTTTACCTTTTCCAGATAAGGGGAGTAAGTTAATCTTATGATGTTTGTGGAGTAGAGTTGGTGTTCTTGATTTGGGATTGATCTTGAGAAGATCATTGTGTTGAGTTGTTTTGGGATTAGTTTGTTTTTAAAGACATCAGCGAAGGTTGAGCTGATCGGGAGAGATGAAGGCAGACCAGGATCATCAGAAGATTCTGTGGGTAAGAGACGAAGGAATTTGGATTCCGGAGTCGGAGATTTTATTTTGGGTAAGTTTTTCTCCGATCTAAAGAATTTTTAGATTGAGTAAGACTGGGTAAGTCAGCTCCGAGGTGTTTTGGATCTTTCCTGTATTCTTGTGAGGATTGGTGTTTGATTTTCAAGGTTGAATTGCCAGATTGTATAACTGGGATTCGATGTGTATCACGTATCTCTGAGGGAGTACGTGTATGATGTATCTCTGGTTACGAAACCAGCAGTTCAGGAGGATGTGATTGTTGAGTCAGACTTGTTTGTAGTCTGATATCCTGTTTAGTTTTGTAGATCTAGTTGGATAGGAGCTCTATAGCTTAGTAGTATTGATTGTTTAGATTCTATAGAGCAAGTATCCCGATATTTATACCGAGGAAACTCATGAAAATTCTATCCAGAATTTTTCTGGATAATTAGGTTTGTTTTGATTGGATGAATTGGTTGTTATGGTTGTTAGCATATGATTGATATATGCTTATGTTTTAAAATTAAATCTTAAGATAGATTATTAAATTACCTTTTCTTTTAAATTTCGGGGACGAAATTCTTTTAAGGGGGAAGGAATGTATCCCGGAAATTTGGCAATATAAATTTAATAATCTGTGTTAGAAATTAATTCGATTTGATAATTTTTGGTAATAAAATTTGAATTGATTTAATAATCTTCTTTAATAAATATTTAAATTAGAAGATTGTATCTTTTTAAAGCTAATAAACTGTTTTCTGTTTATAATATATATATATATATAATTGTATATATTGTAAGTTGATAAATTTTGATTTTTGAATTTAGTAAATGAATTAATTTTCTAATTTTAATTTAATTTGATAAATTGGAAATTTGATTTAAGAATTGAATTTTCAAAGCAATGTAATAAATAATGTTATAGTTTATACTATGATAAATCTTATTTGTTTTAAAATTTTATTTAGCTCAAAAATATGAATTTAAAATTAGACAAATATAAAAGCTAAGTTTTATTTTGTATTACTTGGAATTTATATATATAAGAATTTACAATGCAAAGTACAAATGATCTTAATTTGTTTATAATCTCTTTTATAAATTATTTAATATATTTTAATTTGTTATTTTCAAATGATAATGATAATACTTGGTTTTTATAAACCTAAATAAATTTTGTTAGAAATAGGATTTGTTATTTTTTTTATTTTAATAAGAGTTATATATGCATATGTATAACTTGACTTTTAAATTGGAGTTTTATAATTTAATTTGATTTTGAATTGAATGTTTGAAAATTTAAAAGAATAAATGCATAGAAATATTTGAATAAGCTTATATTCATAATTTGTTTGTTTCATTTCTTTTTAATAAATTAAAAATGTAAGAAACTCATTTATATACATAAGAATAATAAATTAAGGTTTTAAAGTATTTACAAACAATTTAAATCAAAACTAAAATATTCTTAATACATGTGTAAGTTTCTTAAAACACCCTAAAGACATGTGTAGGCCATTAATTAAACTAAGTGACAAGTGTTAAAGTTAGAGCAAGTGTATTCTTTAATTATCTTTTTCTTTTATTTTAATCAAATTAAAATTTCGTTTATGTAAACATTTCTCCTCATCTTATTCTTCTTTTCTTCAAATACTTGAGGAATATTCAGATCTGAAATCTGAAAACCATCTCCATTCAAAAAAAAAAATCTGTTCAAAACCCATCTGTAAATTTCTCCTCCAAAACAAATTTGAAAATATATAATTTTCCTCTAAACCAAAACCTGAAATGAAATCTCCTCAAACCTGTAGCACTTCAATTCCCATACCTGGAAAATCAATTCTGTGAATTCCCAATCCTACATGCAACTGCAATGTCAACCAAGCCTGTATGCATTTTATTTTCTGAAAGCATGCATCTAGAATTCTTCTGAAAACTTCAAAGTCCTGCATGTATTTTTCTTGAGGCCTGCAATTCATCTTCTAGAAAACATGTAGCTGTAAAACAAGCTTGCATCTGGGAACATACAATTAAAATCAGAGATAAAAAAAAAGCACCATTCAATTTCAAGCATTTTCCTGAAATAGTTTGCTCTGCTCGTAAATTCTGGTGAGTAACATTTTAACTAAAATAATTTAAGTAATATAGTTGCTTGATTTACTACTGTGATTATCATGTTGGAATGGATTCATATGATGATATCCTATGTTATATGTTTGAATGCATGTTGTGTTGTTTTGCCTGTTCTAGATTCCAGATTTTTTTTTGTATGTCCAAAAATCATAACTTCATGTTAAAATCATTGTTATAGTTTAAGATTTTAACAAGCATGTGTGTAACAAGTAAAGTTTTTAATTTTAGTAAATATGAAAGATAAATAAAAACTGTAATGTTTCTGTAAACTCAGTAATAACAGAACAACTGAATATAACCAAAAATTTGATCATCCTGTTTCATTAATTCAAGAATATAAATCGATTACATGATCAAAGTTGTCAATTTTAAAACTAAAATCAGGAATTTTAGTTCAAGAATGACTGAGCAATTCTGGTTTAACCTATAACCATGGTTTGGGTTGGAACTGTCAATCAAGAAGGTCGTGGTGGCCAGCGACGTTCCTGATGATAGAATGGTGATAGGAGAATTGGAAAAAAAAATAGATGAACGTGGATTTATGCAGTGGGGCAGTAATAATTTGGGGTTGAAGTTTTTAACCCTAGTTTTGTTCCTCTGGAACGAAAATGATTTTCGCGACCCTATAGGAGACCGAGTTGTCCCAAATTCAGGTTGATGATAGATGGAGCATGGAATGAGAAGTGGTCGGAGTTGTAGTTTCTCTGGTGATCAGATTTGGGTGATCGAAGCGAATTCCAGATTCGACCATTGTTCCAGTTTTCGAGCTCAGAAGCTCGATTGTGATTTTGGGTTTCGGTAGTTCATTTGATGATCGGGATTGTATTAAAAGGTGATCGCCGACGTGCGTGGATGGTCGCGAGAGGCTAGAGGTGTCGGCAATGGTGGTGCAGGTGCACGGTTCTTGGTGTGTCAGCAGATAGTTTTTGGGGAAGAAGGATTTCTCGAGTTTGGTTTCGGGTTGTAACCTGAATTGCTCGAAGCTAGGGAATATGGGACTCGAAGTCAGGAATGTATTGGGCTTGGGTATACTGGGTTACAGGGATGTGGAAAAAAACTGTCTGTAACATTTAATTTAAGGGTTTTCAGAATGAAAAGTTACTCGAGTTTTACTCGAGATTATTTAGTATCTTACTCGAGTGAATTATGGGTAGCTCGAGTTAGTTTGTTTAAGTTTAAAACTAGACCTATTTCCCAAATTTTTAACTTAAATTTAAAAGTATAAAGCAATGGTTTAAATTAAGTTTTGAATCAAATTTTAAATTATAGATTCAAGATTTAATTTGAATCATAACTAGATATAAATAAGTTTTAAATTCAAATTTTGTTTAAAATAACTTTAAAAGGATTTATTGTTTAAAAATGATTTTTAAAGAAATTTGAATTTAAATTGGAATTTGAATATGTCAAGAAATGTTTTAAATAAAATTTAAACTGATTTAAATCTGAAAATTTAATCTTTGGTTTAAAATAAAATGCATGTTTTATAAATTTATGTATTTTAACAAATTTGAATGATAAGGAAAATGTTTGAATTTAAAAAGAAATTTGTTTTAACTTTTGTAAAATTTCTTTTATAAGGAAGGTATTATTTATAATTTAAAGGTTTTAAATTAATTTTAAACTTGTTAAAGTTAAATTAGAAGTTAATAAATTTGTTATACATTTAATTATTAGGATAATTAAATAAATAAATAATTTATTTAATAAATTTATGAAATAAATAATTACTCAAAGTAATTAAGGGATTAATCTTAAAAGTTTAAGATTAATTTTATTTTAGAGTAATTAACTTGTAATTAATAATTAATTAAATAAGATTTTTTTTAATTTATGATTAATACTTAATTAATCAAGTAATAATGGATTAGTTAAGTTTTGATTAACACTTAATTATTTAATTAATTAAGGGTTAATTAGTGAGTTATTAATGATTAATTAATTTGAAATTAATAATGATTTAAAATAAGTTAATTATTTAAAAAAAATTAATGAGTTGACTAATAGTTAATGAAGGTCATTAACTAAGGGTTATTTAATAATTAATTAGTTTAATTAATTTTAATAATTAATTAGATTAATTAATTTAAAGATAATCATTTGTGTAAGTTATTAAGTAAAATTACTTATGGAAGTAATATAGGAATTAATTACTTATTGTAATTAATTGAGGTTAACATGATTACATTAAGTTAATTAATTCAGTTTAATTAATTTAAAATAATCATTTCATGATTTATGGAGTATAATTACTTAATGTAACTTAATGAAGAGTAATTACCTAGGGAAGTAATTTATGGGTAATTACTGTATGTAATTAATTGGAAGTGAAGTAATTTAAGTATAATTACTTTGTAAATTAATCAAGGGATTAATTTGAGATAATTAATTATGGAGTAGTTAATCTGTTTGGTAAAGTAATTTAGGGTAGTTAATTACTGAATGGGGTTAATCAAAGGTGATTAACAATTATGGTCTAAATTAAGACTAATTTCTTAATGTAATTAATTTAAATAAGGTAATTAATTTAAATGTAATTAGAGATGATTAATTAATATAATTAATGATGTAATTAAGATTGATTAATTAAGATTAATTAATCAATAATAAGTGACTAAAGGTAATTAATTAATGTAATTAATTAAGGATTAATATAATTAATTATAGTAATTAATTTGTGAAGTAATTAAAGGTTAATTACTGTATTTGGTTAAGTATAATTGATTTGTAAAATTAATTAAAGGATAATTACATAAATGTAATTAAGGAATAATTAATCAAAGGTGATTAAATGGAAGATGATTAATTAATTAATTTGTAATTAATTAAAGGTTATGTAAGCAAGATTTATATTAATGAAGTAATTAATTTAATTCACTTTAAATTAATTAGAGAATGATGTAGTTAATTTAATTCACTTTAAATTAATTATAAATGGTGATTATAGATCATTGCTTATATATGGATGGATGAAATTGTTTGCCTTGATTGGTTTGAATCTCAGATATGAGATAAATAATGTTGAGTGATAAGGATGCATTGGTTGCATTGTGATGATGATATAGATTATCTTTGATAATGATATTATGGATTATCCGTGTGATGATAATAATGATTTCCTATTGTGAATCTATGATTTATCCATCGGTGTGTATATAGATAATTAAATTGTTTTAAACCTTTAAAACAACTTGGCCTTAAAAGACACGCTTTGGATTTCAATGAGACCGGGATCGGGTTTCCATATTTGGATATCCGAAAACCATATCGATTCCAAATTAACGTTAGGAAGTGAATCTAAGTGGAGCAAGTGAAGACTCGAGGTGTAGGAACTATACGTCAGTATAACTCTGTGGGTGATTCCGTAATGAGTTTGATGGAATAGTACTTATAGGTTCGAGATGGTGATTTAGAGTGCAAGGGCTATGGTCGTTGACTCTGAGGGTGATTCCAATATGAGTGCAACGAGATAGTGCCTTCGGTTTCGTTCGAACCCGAAACGAACTTGTATGGATTGAATGCTTTCAGAACATCGTCAGGTGGACGATGAGCATTCTAAGTGATATGTCCTAAAGGTAATCGTAGCCTCAAGCCTCATCAACCGGGAATGGCTAAAACAGGGGAGGTGCAGCAAGGCTTCGTGGGTAGCCCCCACTTGAGAGCAAGATTTTCCCCTATCTAGAAGTCCCTTTTTATTTCGCCTGTGTGGGAAGTTTGGAGCGTACGCCAACTGCGGGGTTGTCTTGTTCGGGACTGTCCAGTAAGAGATGGTTCCGGTCTTGTGTTGCAAAGGATCAGGAGTGGTCCTCGGTACGTAGATCTAGGCCACGTACTGTGACGGGCGGTACCCCAGTAGCCATGCCATTGATGGAATCCAAAATCCAATTGTAGGATCTAGATTAACCCTAGAGGGGGGGTGAATAGGGTTATAGCAAATTTTCTCGATTTAAACACAGAAATAAACTGCAGAAATAAATATGCAGTAAAGTAAATCACACACAAAATTTACCCAGCTTCGGCAACCCCTGCCTACTGCTGCATTCACAGATTTCTATTAGAATTAAACAGTATCACGCTTACAAACACTCTACTAGACTCGCAGACCCTTTTGCTCCCGCTCACAAACACTCTACTAGACTCGCACACCCTGCTCCCGCCTATAGAGTTTCGCTCACTCGCAAACACTGCTCCCGCCTATAGAGCTTTGCAAACTCGCACACCCTGCTCACTGAACTAATTCTAAATAGACAATCTGACACTACCTAATCCCTAGGTGGTGATTTACAAATTCTTTGACTCGAAAAGAAAAAACAACTTCAAAAATAACCGCAGGAGCAAAAATTAAAATACGAACTTGAATGCATAATTTTTTGCTCAAATAAAATAAGAAAACCCCTTTAATTTAAAACCCTAAATAACTAAATAACTAAATCCCCTTTGAAACTAAACAAGGCCGGCCCTTGTTATTTTTCACCCGATCCACTGTGAAGTAAAAATGCGGCCTCTCTTTGTCGAATTAGGGCTTCGGCTTCTTTCTCGAATTAGGGCTTCGTTTTGATGATCGATTCTCTGATTTGTGACCGATGGCTTGCGTCGCTTGTTCTCTGATAATCGATTTGCGTTGACAGTTCGTTCTCTGATGATCGATTTGTTGATGATTCGGTATGTTATTACTTTTCGTTGCTGGTTTTATTGATTTGCTTGACTCTATAACTCGATTTTAACTCAATGGCCGATGATGTAAATTGGGATTGCGATTGAAAGTTCGATTGCACCCCCTAATGATGATACCTTCGGGTTGAATTTATATGAATTCACGACTTCATCACTTTCCTAATTTTCTAATGCCTGTTGCGCACGTCTTTCCTGATTTTTTGTGACACCTTGATACACACGGCTTTAACTTTTACACGTTCGATTCTTCTTGAATAACAAGACAGAAACTTTCCTCTTTTTAACATCTCTGACCATTTCAAAAAATAATGATACGAATTTTATATTCATTGAATTCTGACTTCGGCCCCATCTCTGCACTGTTGAATCTCGTGGTCATCATGTCTTTGTCTCTGGCCATCTTTTTCTGGTTGGTTTAACATGATCTTCGAATTAGCATTTTTGGCTACCTGAATTTTACTTTAGCACTGCATGATGTTGTCTAATTATTTGTTCATGTGATTCCCTATATTACTGCTCTGACTCATTGTTGTTGCTTCACCACTGACTTGTGTTTGGTAGTCTTCATTTTTGATTCAGAACTTCTGTACTGGTTGTAGTTGAGTTGATACATTTGTCAGTTCTACATTTGTTTCACTTGGTATTCCTGCATTCATTGTAGCTTGCTACTGTATCATTGAGTAGCTGTCGTCTGAACTTTTAGTCGAACTTGTATTCAATTCAATGCTGAGTTGTTTCTTTAATATTGAGACCTGTAGTTGTATACTTGGTTGTTGTTCATCTTGTAGTTGCTCATTTGCAAGTGCATGTTTCGATTCACTGTTGCACTTGCTCATTTGCACTGCTTCACCATTCTTGTTGCCTCTTGCAATATTGGTTTATTGATGTTGTCTCTTTGCTTTGGTGGCACTGGCTGTTGGTTTCTGTTGCATGCTTGCTGTTGCATGCTTGTTTGTATGTTGCACTTGTTACCTTCACAGTGTTGCACATGTCTCATGCTCGAGTTCTTTGCATGCTTCATGACTGTACTATTCTTGTTGAGTTGATATATTTGTGGTCTTCATTTGGTGATTTGTACTTGGTGCAGTTTCCATATTTGTGCTCGAGCTTGCATGTGTACCACTGATCATACTTGTGATATTCATTTGGGTTTGTGTGTTGTCTCTGACCTGAGCATGTTTATATTGAGTTGCCTCCTGTACTTGTATTCTGGTTCTTCATGCATGTTCTTTGTATCTATAGTTTGCATTACTGGTGCACATTATATCATGGTGTACATGTTGTCTTGTACTTGATTTTCTTGTTGAGACCTCTGGTATGCTGCATATTGTCATTGTATTGGTTCGAGTCAGTTTGCATGGTCACTTATGCAGTTTGAAGCTTGCCACTGACTTTGGTTCTTCGCTTGCATCGTTGTAGTTGCATTTATCTCACGTAGTTGCATACTTTGACTTCACTGAGTCATTTGGAATTGGTCTGTTGTGATTTGTCGAAGCTTTGAACTGTTTGCAACTTGACACTGTTGTACACTTGCTCTTGTTGGCTGCGCACACGAGTTGGCGAGGCAGTGCACACGTGTATGAATGTACACGTGTGTATTGCAGCCACTTATGGCTACCTGTCCTTGTAATATCTATGTGCACTACTTTGTGATGAAATCAAGTGTGAATGATGACGAACAACCCAAATAACTGAGGCAAACCATTTTTTCAAAAATCGTATTTCATTTTATATTGCAAAAATATTTCTTTTTCAATTTTACTGCGTTAGTGAATATTTGTGCAGATTTCTCAGATGCTGGATTCAAACTGGAATGCAGTTGAAGACAAGATACGAGTGTGAGTGATATGTAGTGAGGTTATCAATGTAAAAATATTTGTGATGTAATCGTGATGTAATCAAAAATGTATATGTATAGTGAGAGCATGAATTTGTACTATTCAAGATTGTAAAAAATATTTGTTTGAATAAAATTTCTGTTTGAATTCAAAATCTGTGTAACTTGTTCTGTTTGAATTCAAATTCAAATTCTGTGTAATTTATTTTATTCAACAAATATTTATTTAATCTATGAAAAACAAAATAGTACATTACCAAATACATTTAAATGAATATATATGTTTATTATCATCAAACAAAAACATATAAGCGCATATTCAACAATCTCCCCCTTTTGATGATAACAAACATATATTTAAGATTTTGACCGTGTTAAATGTATATGACCGTGTTAAATGTATTTGACCAATTATATACTCTAATTGCTCCCCCTATTTAAATGCTTCCTCTCTAGATGATGCTCCCCCTACATATATGCATACAAATAGAAATATATTCAAATGAGCCTAGATGCATATGGGAAAATTATTTGACCTTTGCTTGATTCTATTTGACAAAATCTTAACTTTTCTCTCCCCCTTTTGTTATCAGCAAAAGAATAATAGTGTTAGAGAAAAATAGAGATTAAGTGATCAATATTAATCCAACATTAAACTCAAATTGAATATAAATAGTAAACTTCAATAAGAATCAAACAAAAAACCATAACTACCCTTGTTAGGCGCATATTCCACTTTTAGAAATGATGGATATGATGTTCATATAAAATCATACAGTTGAATCTTCTTGTGGTACATTTCTATCAGGAATTTGAATATCTACTAATCATGCATAACCGTTAGGACTTTTAAATGAGATTAGTAGTATTCGAATTTAATTTTAAAAACTGAAATCAAGCATCTTCTAACCACGCATGACCGTGAGGACTTTTAAATGGGATTAGAATCAACTTGTCTATTTAAGCAATTTAATTTTGATATGCGTTCCATACATGCATAACCGTAAGGACTTTTAAATAAGCATGGAAGCACATAAAAAAAATCCAAGTAATTCACCCATGCATAACCGTGAGGATTTTTAAATGAGAGTGAATACTTTGGATATTTATTTATTTATTTAAAAAATATGACATGAAAAACAAATGATTCCTGATTATAGTACCACATATCGACAAACTATATTGAATATTTGATAAACCATGGTCGATAGAAATAATGATAGATATAGAAATGGTCATGGAATCTTTACCCAACAAAAAGTTTTATAATTCTTGTTTTAATTCCTAAAGAAATTTTCCAAATATACTTCTCTTGAGTAATGTATGTTAAATATCAACACTCATCACTTTTTCAATCACTATTTATCTCTTTGATAATTAGTAGGGAGTCAGATCAGTCAAAATTTGTCATTTAAAATCAAATAAAAATGACTAATCTGAAAATATGGTCAAACAATTATTTTCTCGAAGGGGTTATATGAGAAAAAAATTCTGCTAAATGGAAAAATTATTTCAAGTGAAAAATATGCAGATATTTTCCTTGGAAAAACGATGCAGCAAATGAATGTTTCAAAAATTAATCACGTTCAACTCGTATGTTTTCTATCAACTAGATTACCAGTATGAACTGCATCTGAATTTCTTTTTCAATCCAAAATATCACTAACTGGATTTGGTAAACCAGACATGAAGTGTGCATCAAAAATTTCAAACTCAATTTTAGCAACAATTTAAATGACATTCTTTGGATTTTGAATTGAAGCCATGTTCACACTCAACCAAATATCATGGTGTTAATTTCAGAAAGCATAGGATAAACAATTATATTCATGAGTAATCAACAGTCAGTCAACATCATAATTATTTCAAAAACAATTTCTTGAAGTTTCAACAATTTCTTAAAATCCTTTTTCACATGAATTTGAAATCGTGCAAATTTACAAGCAGTGACCAAAATGTCAAAATATATCTAAGTGTAGCATGAGTAATCAAGGATCAATAAAATACCATCATTTGATCAAACATATTAAGTTCAATGATGAAAGGATGGTTGGTCTACTTTTAAGCACAAATCAAAGTAAGAACAAGTCAAAGGAAAAATCATATCAATAAGTCAGAATTAAAGACATCACATCATTATCGCAATTTTGGCTGATTTAATTCAGAATATGGTGCAGATTATCACATTTAATATACCTTCACTTGTTTTACCTTTACGATAATTTCTCGTGATTGCCCATTGTGATTCTGTCACCTTTATACTAGGCTAAGGAACTTTGCTATGTTGCCCATTGTGTTTCTGGAACAGCCAAAATCCAGAGAACACCGTTGTTGTTCCTTAGCCTGCCACCACACCTACACGATGAAAGATTTTTGTGACCTATTTCTAGGTCCATGATTGTTAGTGGCAGAAACATTATGAATAAACAAACCTTTTGGAACCCAAACTTGTTTAGACTTTTCATTCTTGTTCCAATAGACATGAAATTTGTTTGTAGAATTCTTAGGAACCCAAACTTGTATAAATTTTGTGTTCTTGTTCCTATGACTACAATTTTCAACATTATGTCCAATTATTTCACATCTATCAAAGACACTTTTCTCTTTTGCATTATCCTCAGCTTGTGTTTTCCCAAAACCAAGTCCTTTTCTGTTGTTAGCAAAAATTTGATTTCCTAATAGCATGTTGAAAGATTTTTCGCCTCTTGAAAAGTTATTCAAAGATTTCTCAAGATTTTGGACTTTGGTTTTTAGTGTTGTGTTTTCAGTGACAAGTGAGGTGCATCGATTTATAAAATCCTTTTTCCTAGTGTCAATGATTTCCTTAAGATTCAAGTTTTCTTTTTCAAGATTCTCAGAGTTATTCTTAAGTCTTGTCAATTCTGAATCTAAAACTTTACATCTTTTACATTCTAGGTTTTGAATATTTTCAAGTTCAGTTTCTAACCTAAAATTTTTACGAGCAAGTTCTCTCCTATCAGTTTTCAGTTTTTCAATTTTAGATTCAAGAGCATCAACTACTTTAGTAAGATCAGAACACATAAAAACAAGATCTCTATAGGAATACTCACCTTCCTCACTAGATTCCTCTGAGCTTGAATCTGAATTTGATTTCGCCATAAGACACAAGTTAGCCTCCTCTGAGCTGCTATCCGAAGCTTCTTCTCCTTCTTCATCATCCCAAGTCGCTGCAAATACCTTCTTCGTCTTTTTCTTTCCTTTGTTGATTTTGAGAAGTGGACATTTTTGTATGAAGTGTCCGGGCTTCTTGCAGTTAAAGCACGTCGGTTCATTATCGGAATTGTCAGAATCTTTTGGCCTATTACGATTTGTTTTCTTCTTACGTGGCTTGAATCTCGACCATTTTCTAAGATTATTGACAGCCATTGCAAGCTCTTCAATTGGATCTTCTCCTTCTTCATCGCTTTCTTCTTTGCTCTTTAAGGCAATCGTCTTTTTCTTTGGTTCGGAGTTGTTGCGTTCTTCCTTTGCTTTTAGCTCAAGCTCATATGTCATCAAGTTTCCAATCAACTCCTCCATGCTTAGCTTACTCAGATCTTTTGATTCTTGGATTGCCGTGACTTTTGCCTCAAAGTTCATTGGTAAGACTCGTAGTATCTTCCGCACAAGCTCTACCTCAGTGAATACCTTCCCAAGTGCTCTAGCGTTGTACACCAAAGTTGAAAAGCGTCCAAACATGTCCTTTATGCTCTCGCCTTTGTCCATCACAAAGTTCTCGTATTCATTGCTGAATAGGGCTAGACGAGACTCCTTGACTTGAGAAGTTCCTTCGTGTGTCACCTCCAAAGTGTGCCAAATTTCCTGTGCCGTTGTACAATGAGAAATTCTATTAAATTCATTTTTATCAAGAGCACATATCAAAGCATTCATGGCTTTAGCATTTGTCGTTTTCAATCTCTTATCGTTAGCATCCCACCTATCCTTAGGTTTAGGAATCTCAGTATCACCAACGATAATAGTGGGAGATTTATAGCCAGTTTCAAAAATATCCCAAACATCATAATCAACGGAACTAAGATAAATACTCATCCTAACTTTCCAATAAGCATAATCATTTCCGTTAAACATGGGTGGCCTAACGATAGATTGCCCCTCAAAAAAAGCATTATTTGAAGGATTCATGACTCTAGAGTTAAATAAAAATACCAGGCTCCGATACCACTTGTAGGATCTAGATTAACCCTAGAGGGGGGGTGAATAGGGTTATAGCAAATTTTCTCGATTTAAACACAGAAATAAACTACAGAAATAAATATGCAGTAAAGTAAATCACACACAAAATTTACCCAGCTTCGGCAACCCCTGCCTACTGCTGCATTCACAGATTTCTATTAGAATTAAACAGTATCACGCTTACAAACACTCTACTAGACTCGCAGACCCATTTGCTCCCGCTCACAAACACTCTACTAGACTCGCACACCCTGCACCCGCCTATAGAGTTTCGCTCACTCGCAAACACTGCTCCCGCCTATAGAGCTTTGCAAACTCGCACACCCTGCTCACTGAACTAATTCTAAATAGACAATCTGACACTACCTAATCCCTAGGTGGTGATTTACAAATTCTTCGACTCGAAAAGAAAAAACAACTTCAAAAATAACCGCAGGAGCAAAAATTAAAATACGAACTTGAATGCATAATTTTTTGCTCAAATAAAATAAGAAAACACCTTTAATTTAAAACCCTAAATAACTAGATAACTAAATCCCCTTTGAAACTAAACAAGGTCGGCCCTTGTTATTTTTCACCCGATCCACTGTGAAGTAAAAATGCGGCCTCTCTTTGTCGAATTAGGGCTTCGGCTTCTTTCTCGAATTAGGGCTTCGTTCTGATGATCGATTCTCTGATTTGTGACCGATGGCTTGCGTCGCTTGTTCTCTGATAATCGATTTGCGTTGACAGTTCGTTCTCTGATGATCGAGTTGTTGATGATTCGGTATGTTATTTCTTTTCGTTGCTGGTTTTAATGATTTGCTTGACTCTATAACTCGATTTTAACTCAATAGCCGATGATGTAAATTGGGATTGCGATTGAAAGTTCGATTGTGAATTGAAGCACCCCCTGATGATGATACCTTCGGGTTGAATTTATATGAATTCACGACTTCATCACTTTCCTAATTTTCTAATGCCTGTTGCGCACGTCTTTCCTGATTTTTTGTGACACCTTGATACACACGGCTTTAACTTTTACACGTTCGATTCTTCTAGAATAACAAGACATAAACTTTCCTCTTTTTAACATCTCTGACCATTTCAAAAAATAATGATACGAATTTTATATTCATTGAATTCTGACTTCGGCCCCATCTCTGCACTGTTGAATCTCGTGGTCATCATGTCTTTGTCTCTGGCCATCTTTTTCTGGTTGGTTTAACATGATCTTCGAATTAGCATTTTTGGCTACCTGAATTTTACTTTAGCACTGCATGATGTTGTCTAATTATTTGTTCATGTGATTCCCTATATTACTGCTCTGACTCATTGTTGTTGCTTCACCACTGACTTGTGTTTGGTAGTCTTCATTTTTGAGTCAGAACTTCTGTACTGGCTGTAGTTGAGTTGATACATTTGTCAGTTCTACATTTGTTTCACTTGGTATTCCTGCATCCATTGTAGCTTGCTACTGTATCATTGAGTAGCTGTCGTCTGCACTTTTAGTCGAACTTGTATTCAATTCAATGCTGAGTTGTTTCTTTAATATTGAGACCTGTAGTTGTATACTTGGTTGTTGTTCATCTTGTAGTTGCTCATTTGCAAGTGCATGTTTCGATTCACTGTTGCACTTGCTCATTTGCACTGCTTCACCATTCTTGTTGCCTCTTGCAATATTGGTTTATTGATGTTGTCTCTTTGCTTTGTTGGCACTGGCTGTTGGTCTCTGTTGCATGCTTGCTGTTGCATGCTTGTTTGTATGTTGCACTTGTTACCTTCACTGTGTTGCACATGTCTCATGCTCGAGCTCTTTGCATGCTTCATGACTGTACTATTCTTGTTGAGTTGATATATTTGTGGTCTTCATTTGGTGATTTGTACTTGGTGCAGTTTCCATATTTGTGCTCGAGCTTGCATGTGTACCACTGATCATACTTGTGATATTCATTTGGGTTTGTGTGTTGTCTCTGACCTGAGCATGTTTATATTGAGCTGCCTCCTGTACTTGTATTCTGGTTCTTCATGCATGTTCTTTGTTCTTTGTATCTATAGTTTTCATTACTGGTGCACATTATATCATGGTGTACATGTTGCCTTGTACTTGATTTTCTTGTTGAGACCTCTGGTATGCTGCATATTGTCACTGTATTGGTTCGAGTCAGTTTGCATGGTCACTTATGCAGTTTGAAGCTTGCCACTGACTTTGGTTCTTCGCTTGCATCGTTGTAGTTGCATTTATGTCACGTAGTTGCATACTTTGACTTCACTGAGTTATTTGGAATTGGTCTGTTGTGATTTGTCGAAGCTTTGAACTGTTTGCAACTTGACACTGTTGTACACTTGCTCTTGTTGGCTGCGCACACGAGTTGGCGAGGCAGTGCACACGTGTATGAATGTACACGTGTGTATTGCAGCCACTTATGGCTACCTGTCCTTGTAATATCTATGTGCACTACTTTGTGATGAAATCAAGTGTGAATGATGACGAACAACCCAAATAACTGAGGCAAACCATTTTTTCAAAAATCGTATTTCATTTTATATTGCAAAAATATTTCTTTTTCAATTTTACCGCGTTAGTGAATATTTGTGCAGATTTCTCAGATGCTGGATTCAAACTGGAATGCAGTTGAAGACAAGATACGAGTGTGAGTGATATGTAGTGAGGTTATCAATGTAAAAATATTTGTGATGTAATCGTGATGTAATCAAAAATGTATATGTATAGTGAGAGCATGAATTTTTACTATTCAAGATTGTAATAAATATTTGTTTGAATAAAATTTCTGTTTGAATTCAAAATCTGTGTAACTTGTTCTGTTTGAATTCAAATTCAAATTCTGTGTAATTTATTTTATTCAACAAATATTTATTTAATCTATGAAAAACAAAATAGTACATTACCAAATACATTTAAATGAATATATATGTTTATTATCATCAAACAAAAACATATAAGCGCATATTCAACACCAATAAGTGCCAACGGTTTTGATTGTATTACCCACTATTGTGGCTAGTAGCTGGAATTTAATAAATGTAACAATTTCGGCTATTTCATATTTACTTGAAAACCTTAGACGTATTATAATATCACTGGATTTCGTATCAAATGTTTTGGTTAGCATAAGGTAAAAACTTTTCCACGTTTATGTGTGGGAAGTCTTACGTGATACTTTTTCTTTTTCAAAGGTTTTTCAAAGTTAAGCAACTTTATCCTGTTACTCACACCAGACCCATGTCTGACCTAGAGTTTATTCTTTTTTGTCATGAACTCTTGGGTACTCAAATTTTTACGAGTAGCCAAGGGATTCAGGTTAGCTTTGACGAATTGTGGAGGAGCAAATGGAGCAGGAGGCTTCTGCGTTAGATATATAGTTCCGCTGTGTGTTCTCTATGTTAGTATTGTTCTGTTGAGTTATATTGAGTTGTATAACTAGACAGGTGTTTATAACTGTCTAGTATGTGATGTAAATTCTGTGTAACTCTGATTAGTGTTGTATACTATGTAATATTTATGTTATTAATATAATTTATTCGTTCCGCTGTTGAGATTCTGATGTTGTTTCTTCTTTCTTCTTTCTTCTTTCTTCTCTTTCTTTTTTTCTTTTCTATCCCTTTCTTTCTTATTAATGATACGTCATTCTGTGGAGTCGGATGGCGGGTCATTACAATTTATCTATTTTTTATTTTTCTACCTTATCGTGTCTCTGGAATAAATGTTAGTATAGTATATAAGTTTATATATTCATGCTTATTCACAAAATAAATAAGACACATAAAATAACATACATATGTCGACATGCCTCTACCCCCTATGTCAACATATAACTGACAAATTTGATTATTTTTAAAATTTTGAAATTAAAATAACCAACTTGTGTCTATTCATAATAAACGAATTTATGCCTATTTAAACACCTGTTTCATAAATTAGTACTTTTTTCATTTCTACTTATCTCTATTTGCATCTCCTCACTACTTATCAAAAATGGCTTCCTCTTCTCAAACTCTAAGTGATAATCTTGAAGAAGCTCTCAATTCATTCAAGAGTCTACTTACTTTTATTCTCCGTAATCAAAGGCACTTAGAACTAAGTCAAACGCGGATGATAAAAGAACAAGAAAAGCATTTTGATGGCATCCGTTGGATGATTTCTACCCTCAACAAAGATGATCTCGATAGAAATCCTATAGGAACTTTAATTCAAGATAATGAAGATTGGAAAGATATTAAAAAGGATCCTATCTTTAGAGAAGAAGGATGGGTTGATGTTCCTAGAAATATTTGATCTCCTTATGAATTGAATTGCTTGAATTGTTTGATTTGATTTGATTTGACTTGCTTTGATTAAAATTGAAATGGTTTGAATGATATGTATAACATTACATGAAACATAGTATATATTGGGTGTAAACTTTCATATTTATCATGTCTTTATTAACTCACGTTACGTTATATATACTCTATCATTATTTGTCACAGGTAGTCCAGTATAAGACTAAGCGAGAGTTTTATCATTTTAGCATTAGTTTTTGTTGATGACAAAGGGAGAGAAATATAAAATAGAGTAGTTAGAGTAGTTAGGCTTAGATTAAGGGGGAGTTATAGTGAAGGTAAAGTATATTATATAAACATAGGTCGTCATCATCAAAAGGGGAAGATTGTTAGTCCTTGAGATGATGGTTTTGATGACAACAACCTTGGAACTTGTTATAAAATATAAATACTAACATTATAGTTTAGATATATATGTATATGCAGGATATAACCATGCAGGTACCAAGAATGAAGACTGTACAGTATAGAGATTCAAGAATGAAGATATCAAGATTGAAGACTCATGAGTATCAATATATCATGTGTTCAAGATTTCAAGAGTACAAGGTAAGTATTGAGTCTAGAATAATGTTAAAACTTCTTGAAAGCACTTACATCTTTATTCGAAATTTATTCATGGAATGGAATCCAGTCCAAGTCTGTTAAAGGGATGGAACCCTAGTGGGATGGAAACTACGAAAAAAACTAGTGGAGCATATAGTGGTCCTATTTTGATATCCACTAATTTTATGAAAATGCCTTTAAAAAATATATCTCTTATTTTAAATGTTTTCAAAACCTTCTTTTCAGAAAGACATCTTTCTTGGTTTAAATATTTCAGCCTCAAAACTATTTTTATATTTTGATTTCAAAATTGTCCTTGTTTTTAAACCATCTCTTGTTTTAAATATTTAGTTTTAAATTATTTATATACTCAGATTTTAAATCACTTTATAAATTAAGATTATATATTAAAAATTACTTTTATATGTTTAAACTATATTCAAATATATTTACAAAGTTTAGAAATTGTTTTGACAAATTATAGAAACCAATTTTAATAAGAAAAATCAAAATCATCAATTTTTCCTAGAGCATGTCGATATCATTCAACCCCCCATGTCGACATGGTGCCCGTTAAATTCAAAACTCAAATTTTCAAAAGAAGTGTCTATTCGTCGTATCCTTTCACGAATAGATATGGCTATTGATCTCCTATGAATACAAGTAGTTCTAAATGAATTTTAATCAAATTTCACTTGTTTTCTCTCCTCTTCATCTTCCACATATATTCTGAAGAATCCAAAACTATACTCTGTCGAAATACCTAGTGAATAAAACTTTATTATCTCTTGTTTGATTTTCTGCCACTCTCTCCATAACATCTTAGTGTTATTTAGAGTTATAGGATCATTTGTAAATCAAACTATTGACTAAAAGTTGCGATTGAGCCTTGAAATCCATTGGGTGTGGTCGTTGCCCCAGAAATCGATCAGGTGATCTTATGGCCTGGTTAAATCAAGAGAGTTTGTCCCTGACTCGAATAGAGGAGGGTGTACCTCGTAGCCTTGAAATAATTTGGGAGACTATTTTAAAAAGAAATTTGTACAATTATGCGGGACTAGATGTAGGGTAACTCCGAACAGGTGTAAAATCCTAGTGTGTTCTTTCCTTTATTGCTTTTATTTAATATTTGAATCTGTATCTGATTCTGTGGTTATATCCATGTCTGTGAATTGCATTTGTTTGTGATTATATTACATAAGATTTATAAAATCCATAAAACACTATTCACCCCCCTCTAGTGTTATTCCAACCTTAAGATCTGTAATCCGCATTTCTCACATAGGGTTGTTTGGGTTCGGCCATAGGGTTAGGGTTGGGACTATGCTAGGCTCGGCCATGGCTAGGTTTTATGTTAGGTGGGTTCAGCCTTAGGCTAAACAAGGGTTTCGGTTAGGGTTTGGGAGTACGTTCAGCCTTGGTAGCTTAGGGTTAGAGTTTGGGGAGGTCACAGCTAGGGTTAGGAAATTGGATTTGGTAGTGGTGATGGAGGTCACGGCCAAGGAAAAAGCAAGGGAAGGGGATGAGGTGGTCCGACTATAGGTTTTGGTTGGAGGAAGAGAAGGTTAAGGCCGAAATTTATGAAGAGGAAAAGGGGAAAAGGAAGGAGAAGTGGGTTTTGGCTATGGTTTATGGTTAGAGGAAGAGGAGATAGGTGTGGCTGAAAATTTTGAGGGAAGGAAGAGGAAAAATTGTAGAGGAAAAGAGGAAGAAAGTCTAGGGTTTTTAGGTGGAAGATGAAGAAGAAAAATTACATTTATTTCTTTCTACGGAGGCACAATGACAATGAGGAGTCTAACCAAAACCCTAGGATATTATATTGGCTACTCAATCATGTGGCTCCTTATCTACTAAGGAATTCCTAGCCCATTAGTACAAGCCCAAAGTCACAATATAAATAAGATGAATGTTAAGGGAAAATAACTATGTGTAATACACCAAAAGTTGTAAATTTTAAGAAGTAGGAATCAAAATTTAACAAAATGAAAAACAAAGAAAATGTTAGAATTAAATTCGTCTTCATAAAAAAAGTAAAAGTTAAAAATTCAAAATTCAAAATTTTCACAGAAAGTCAAACTTTGACCTGACCAAAATTTTGAAATTTAAGAAAAGTCTTTATTTTATTAAATTTGGAAGAACATTTCACATCAAAACTCAAAATTATACATTAAAATTTCCAAATTTATCAAAATTTAAAATAATTATATTCAAAGTTTCAAATAAATTTTCATGAAAAATATTTCAAAATTTGCGGGTTGTTACACTCTCCCCCACTCAAAACTTTTCGTCCTCGAAAAGGAACGAGAAGCAAAAAAGAAGAAGGATAAAATAGGATAACGAATAGTACCTAGAACAAACAATTTTGGATTCAAAGCATAATGCTCTCCTCCGTTTCCCAAATACAATCCCGATCATCAGTGCTCTATTACACTTTGACTAGGTTGATAGATTTTCTTTGAAGCTGCTTCGTATCTCTATCGATAATACGAAGTGGCTTCCTCTCGACGATAAGTTAGGTTCAACGTCCAAACTGTCGAGAGCAGAAGGCTGGACAATCAAAGATGGATCATTACGATACCGATAAAGATGCGAAACATGGAACACATTATGCACTATAGAAAATTTCTCAGGCAATTCCAAACGATAAGCTAAGGAACCAACTTTCTCTAAGATGCGAAAAGGACCAATAAACCTAGGAATGAGCTTCCCTCTCCAACCAAACCGAATCACATTTCTTAGTGGAGAGACCTTAAGGAAAACCTGATCACCAATAGAAAACTCCAGACTCCTCCTACGCCTATCAACATACTTCTTCTATCTATCCTAAGCAATCCTTATCTTTCTCCTAATCTCCTCAACCTTCTCAGATGCTTCTAGAATCATATCAGGACCAAGAACCAAACGATTATCGGATTCAATCCAGCAAGACGGAGATTTGCAAGGGCATCCATAAAGAGAGGAAAATGGAGCCATTGTGATACTATCCTGATAGCTATTGTTATAGTGAATTCAATGAGATGAAGATGATCTTCCCAAGTTCCTCCATAATCAAGGACACAGGCACGAAGAAGATCTTCCAGAATCTGATTCACTCTTTCCGTTTGACCGTCGGTCTGCGGATGGTAAGCAGTGCTCAGATTCAGGTGAGTACCTAAAGGTTCCTTAAAGGCTTTCCAAAGCTGACTGGTAAAGATGGGGTCTCTATCATAAACAATACTGACCGGAACACCATGAAGACGAATAATCTCCCTCATATAAATCTCAACCAAACTAGAAGCAGAACGGTTGGACCTGTCTAGAATAAAATGAGCTGACTTGGTCAATCTATCCACAATAACCCAAATACTCTCATTACCTGTCCTAGTCCTTGGTAATCCATCAGTAAAATCCATAGAAACTTGTTCCCATTTCCAATTGGGAATCTCAAAGGGTTGTAATGATCCAGCAGCCTTCTGACGATCAGCCTTAACCTGCTGACAAATCGCATATCTACTAACAAAAAGAGAGATACAACGTTTCATATCGTGATACATTTTCGTCACACCTGGATGAATAGAAAGTTTGGACCGATGATTTTCTTGAAGTAATTCTTGCCTCAATCCATCGACATTCGCGACACAAATATGATTATTAATCCTCAAAATCCCTTTATCATCGATTTGAGCTCCACTTCCATCTAGGCTACTACCACCAACTCTGTTATGAACATTCTCCTTAATAAGCCTAAGCATCTTATCCTCATCTTGCTTAGCAACAATACGATCCATAAGAGGAGAAGAAACGACAAGCTAACACAACATCGCCTCTTTCGACTTAAAGCATCGACTACAACATGTAGCTTTTATGGGGGTATAGTTGATGTCGAGGTCATAAGAAGCTAGAAACTCAAGCCATCTAACATGCCTCAAATTCAAGTCCTTCTGGGTGAAA
Source organism: Allium cepa (assembly GCA_030765085.1). Classification (NCBI taxonomy): domain Eukaryota; kingdom Viridiplantae; phylum Streptophyta; class Magnoliopsida; order Asparagales; family Amaryllidaceae; genus Allium; species Allium cepa. The sequence continues at coordinate 173,622,499 of CM060941.1, read as the reverse complement.
ATATATTTCAAAGACTTATGATCCATAAAGAGCTCAAACTTAGTTCCCAATAGATGATGTCTCCAAAGCTTTAAAGAAAAAACTACGGCAAGGAATTCCAAATCATGGGTTGCATAATTGGCTTCATGAGTCTTCAACTGACGACTGACATAAGCGATAACCTTCCCATCCTGCATCAGAATGGCTCCCAAACCTTCACTATTGGCATCAGTGTGTACCGTTAATCCCTCATTTCCATTTGGAACGGTAAGAACTGGTGCGAAAGTAAGCTTGCGCTTCAACTCATTGAATGCGGCTTCACACTTATCATTCTATCTAAACTTAGCATTCTTACGAGTTAGAGGGGTGAGAGGCGCAGCAATCCGAGCAAAATTCTCAATGAATCTTCGATAATAAACGGCAAAGCCTGGAAAACTGCAGATATCAGATGGAGTCCTAGGAGTTCACCAATTCTAAAATAGAATAGGGAAAATAAGAACCAACAAAGAGATAGAATAATTAATGTACAAAGGAAAAAGAGAAGATAGACTTACATTGATCGTAGCGTTTTTAACTGGATCAACAGAAACTCCATTACCAGAAACAATATGTCCAGAAATCGGACTTCATCTTTCCAGAAATGGCATTTCGAGAATTTGGCTTTCAACTGATGACTTCTGAGAGTCCCCAGAACAAAGCTCAAATGAGATTCATGCTCCTCCTCTGACTTAGAGAAAACAAGGATATCATTGACAAGACTAGAACAAACTTATTAAGAACATCGTAGAAAACCCGGTTCATAAGGTCGACAAAGAAAGCTGGAGCGTTAGTCAAACCAAAAGGCATAATTAACAATTCAAAGAAACCATCCTCAGAATAGAAAGCGGTTTTGGGAATACTTTCTTCAGCAATTCTGAGCTGGTGGAAATCAGCGGCAAGGTCAAGCTAAGAGAATATAGTAGCTCCATAAAGATGATCGAACATATCATTAACATGAGGCATTGGATATCTGTTTTTAATAGTGAGCTTGTTCAGCTCCCTATAATCAACAGACATCCTTAAAGAACCATCAGATATAGTGACAAAAGCTATTGTTGCTCCCCATTCGGAATGACTGGTTTGATCAAACCTTTGGAGAACAAGTCTTTGATTTGCTTCCTCAACTCAACTTTCTCACGGGGTGCCATTCTTCTAGGAGAAAGAACAACAGGTCAAGCTCCAGGAATAAGATCAATACAGTATTCAATTTCCCATTTGGGAGGTAAAGAAGTGACTTCACCAAACACATCAGAACAGAGTTTGACTATAGGAGTAGAATCAAGATCACTAAAGGAAGAATCAAGAGAACAGATAAAACTGCTTGCATACTCCTGAGGCAAGCGGCACTGAATCACCATAGGGTTTCCAAAATCATCAACAAGAGAAACAGTCTGGGTTTTACAAGAGATAACAACTTCATGCACCTTCAGCCAATTCTGCTTCTGACGATGGAAATTAGACTTCCTCTTCTTAGAGTTGCCAGAAGAAAGGCTGAAATGAAGGTGCATGGGTAACAGATGATTCCTTAGAAGTAGATTTCTCATATCAAATGGCCATATCCATCAATCCAGTAAAAGAGCTGTGCACATGAGAAATCAGATGATCATAAAACTTTGGGCGAGCTCCAGCTATCAACTTCTTATTCTTCTTAAGAGGGGTATCAATCAAGCTAGGACCAAATTTTGAAAGTTCGTCAAACTCCGCTCATACTCAAAAAATGACATACCCCCTTGCTTAAGACCCATAAACTCCCTATATAACTAAGACTTCCCAGCTTCTGGCATCCACTTCGTCACAAAAGCCTCCTTAAACTGCTCCCAAGAAATATATGCCTCAATAATGTTGGCTGTAACAGACTCCCACCCATCTAGGGCTGCCTGCTGCAACTGCCAAGCTGCTAACTGACGCTTCTAAGCGTCGTGATCTCCAAACCAACGAAAATCCTTTCCAAACTCCTTAACCACTGTTGAGCCTCAATGATGGTCTCCGACCCCGTAAACTTAGTATCACCTAACTGAGTGAACTCCTTATGCAGAATGGTAAACCTAATGGGTGCAACTGGTGCTAGAACTGGGGCAACACCACAACCCTGATCTCTGGCATTCCTACGATTCATCCTGGAAATTCAAGAATGAATCTTTAGGACCAAGATAGAGGAGAAAGACAAAAGACAAGATTCAACTAGAATGTAAATTCTAATCAAAGAATTCTATTAAACAAGATGGATTCAGAAAGAAGGAAATTCTAAGAAAAGGAATTTGATTTTGAAATAAGATAATTTTATATCCAAAATAATCCTTGAAAAATCATTTGAAAATCATTTGGAAACCATTTTATACTTGAAAATACGTTCTCTCGCAAAGAATGATTCTAAGATCTACCCTATCTCTAATGAATTTTGTCCCCATAGGCTAAGGTTTTCCCAAAACCAAAGCTCTGATACCAACTATAACATCTCGCCATTTTGGACCATTCAAATCGACAATAAAACCAAAAATGTTGGACTTGAATAATTCAAAACAATAGATTGTTAATAAAATTTGGGGCAAATAAAATCAATCACACAGTCAAAAACACAGCTCGCAATGGAATAAAATAAACATATGAGTTCATGAAGCTCCTAGATACATAGCCTCAAACTAATACATAATACCCAAGTCTGAAACAAATATAACAGAAATTCTCGACACATAAGTTCTGTACTACAAAAGAAAAAGCCGAGTGAAAATAACTGGAATGGAAATATCAGGTAGACGGCTAAATCTTCGATGGATCTCTAGCTCCAAAAAAAAGGATAAATCCAAAGCTGTGAAAGTCAGGCTGAACCGAGCGTAAAGCAAAACACAAAACACTCGAGTCAGAACATACATGCATATAAAATGTAAATCAACTCAAGTGAATTGCTAAAGAAATGCATCAGTAACTTAAAGGATGCTTGGGATCGTCCATCCTCTAAGGATCCGTTAAACTATCTATTATGTAGTAATATATGCTATTATAATAATGTCTAAAGTAAAGTAAACTATTGAAATAGCGTTAAGGTGTTACATTTTCCCCCTTAACACATTTTTTATATATATTCCCCTAGTCTATAAGTACTGTAATCCCGCCCGTACTGGACACTGTCAATGGGCACTTCATAGGTATGGTACAAAACAAACTCGTAGAAGGCGCGCTAGGGTAGGTGACACGGCACAACTAGGCAATGCCAGGGTAGATATACCCATTACGCTTCCGGACTGTTGCTAACGCACAGCCGTAACTACCTCCTAACTCGATCCACACTCCCGAATCAAAGGTGCACATTAAATCAATCACAATGTAATAGAATGGCTAACGATGAAGTGTGTCTGATCGGAGAAGCTACCCCATTTGGCCCATCAATTGCTCTTGTTTTAGCCACCTTATGCTAACTCACGGGAGTTAGGTCCACGTAAAATATACCTTTAGGTTCGTCGCCACCATCCTATTTCATTTTGGAATCTCCATCGCGTACACAGTTGTCAAATTGGTTTTCGGTATTGGCAGAGAGTATGACAACTTCTGATCCCGGTCACTTAACAACCAAACGTTATTATAACACGTGGTTATTCAATTTCAAATGGTTTATTTTTCATATCAAACATATTCCTTTCAAAATCATATAATTCCATGTCATTATTCTTTAAACTATTATTCATTTTTCCAAAGTCGTAAACTTCCTTCAAATAATCATATCCCCTTGAAACGTAAAAATTTAGAGATCATAGCACCTTAAAAATGTAAACTTTAGAACCATAACATTCGAAACTATAACCCTTCAGAAATTTTTTGCAGCATTCTGGAAATGTCGCTTTTAAGAAAACGCAGCGGTACAGAAATGCTACTGTAAGAATTCGCAGCTGTGTTGAATTGTTACTGTAAGAATTCACAACAATGCAAAATTATAACTGTAAGAATCCGCAACAGTGCAGAATTGTTACAGCAAGAAATCGCAGCAGTTTTGAATTGTTACCTAAGAAATCGTAGCAGTTTTGAATTGTTTCCGTAGTACTTCCTACTACAATAGTTTACATAATCAAATAGTATATATGTTTGCAGTTTTTATCGTAGTCATTATATCATTTCTATTATATTACTCTAATTTAGCTATTTGGTCATTAAAGAAACCACACCTTTAATTAAATAGCTTTTTTACTCTAATGTCAAATTTTGAAGCTAAAATCCTTATGTTAAGTTAAAAGTAAGCATTAACTTACACTTTATTTCTTTTCAATAAATAACATTTATCATTTTTATTACCCAAGTTATACTATTTACATTAGTTAAAGCCTACATGTCAAATGTACGTTTTAACTTACATTTTTTTTCCACATAAAAAACAATTATCATCTTAATCACTATTACATGAATTAAACTTACAATTTATAGGTTAGAATAAAATACCATTATTAAGTCAAATCGGATTATTAAATTTCAATTAACCTTCATAATGTAAATTAGATTCCAAAATTTACATTTTCCACTATTTATTTCTTATAAAATATATAACACATGTAAAAAAGTTTACGGAAATCATTACATTAACTTTTAGTTCAGGTTCATATATATAAAATCCAAACTACTTAATAATTTTTAGAAAATCATTTTAAATCAACACGGTATCTGTATAAAATTCTCTATACTAGAGTCAAGTAAATACGGACATATATCATTTCAATCCACAATTTATTAATTTTTCGGGTTTTATATCATTTCAAAACCGCAATACCAAGTCAAATAAAATTGCTCCGGCCTATCATTTTAGCCCATAACAATTTTTCTTGATCTAAAGATTGTTCGGGTATGTATCGTTTCGACCCATAGTGAAGGAACTTGCAGTGTGAGAACAGAACATTAAATGAACATAATAATATTCAACATATCATGGCATATGATCATAACAGGTATAATATGATATGAAATAACATAATATAAACATAGGTGAAATTCTCAACTTGCATATGCAAATCCATAGAGTTCCATTGTCATCGATTCACCAAAATATAAGTATGTAGTTAAGAGTGATTACTCACCTTCTTTGGTTAGAGAAGTAATTCCAAACACAACGCAATGACTACAACAAGCACGATAGTTACGGATAAGCTTGAGTGATAGGAAAATCCAAATCCGACGCATTGAAAAATAAAATAAATTTCATATGTAAACAAATAATTCGCATAGAAAAATAAAAGTAGAAAAGCATTTTTGTAAACATATAAAAGGGCTTGTCTAAGAGGTGCATAGGATCTGTCTAGGGGTTGTTTGGGTTCGGCCATAGGGTTAGGGTTTAGACTATGCTGGGCTCGGCCATGGCTAGGTGGTTTTGGCCTTAGGCTAAACAAGGGTTTCGGCTAGGGTTTGGGAGTAGGTTCGGCCTTAGTAGCTTAGGGTTTGGGTTTGGGGAGGTCATGGCTAGGGTTAGGAAATTGGGTTCGGTGGTGATGATGGATGTCATGGCCAAGGGAAAAGCAAGGGAAGCGGGTGAGGTGGTTCGGCTATAGGTTTTGGTTGGAGGAAGAGAAGGTGCAGGCCGAAATTTGTGAAGAGGAAAAGGGGAAAATGAAGGAGGAGAAGTGGGTTTTGGCTAGGGTTTATGGTTGTAGGAAGAGGATATAGGTGTGGTTGAAAATTTTGAGGGGAGGAGGAGGAAATTGTAGAGGAAAAGAGGAAGAAAGTCTAGGGTTTTGAGGAGGAAGATGAAGAAGAAAACTTACATTGATTTTTTCTGTGGAGGCACAATGATAATGAGGAGTCTAACCAAAACCCTAGGATATTATATAGGCTACTCAATCATGTGGCTTCTTATCTACTATAGGAATTCCTAGCTCATTAGTACAAGCCCAAAGTCACAATGTAAATAAGACGAATGTTAAGGGAAAATAATTGCGTGTAATACGCCAAAAGTTGTAAATTTTAAGAAGTAGGAATTAGAATTTAACAAAATGAAAAACAAAAAGAATGTTAGAATTAAATTCCTCTTCGTAAAAAAAGAAAAGGTTAAAAATTTTAATTTTAATTTTTTTACAGAAAGTCAAACTTTGACCAAAGTTGATCAAAATTTGAAATTTAAGAAAAGTCTTTATTTTATTAAATTTGGAAGAACATTTCACATTAAAACTCAAAATTATACATTAAAATTTCCAAATTTATCAAATTTTAAAATAATTATATTCAAAGTTTCATATGAATTTTCATGTAAAATATTTCAAAATTTGCGGATTGTTACTGTTAGCTAGTGATTGACATTTTAACTGAATTTATCGCTTACACATCTTTGGGTTAAATCCAAATTTATTTATAATAAATGGTACCTGATAGTAACGATTATGTACACCAATTCCCTTCGTCGAAACTCTATTATTTTGGACTTATGGAATCTGATAATGGCCAAAATTCTAATATCGTCCATATTCAACCTAATAGTCCAAACACAAAGTCTTTGGTCAATAATAACAATTATTATTAACCGAACTACTCATGCTAGATAATTTGACTTAGAGTTGAGTTTAGTTGACCATGATACTTGTTGGAACTAGCCAAGTCCGCAACGGAAGTTATGCATGGATTTCCAAAAAAAATCCTTATTGGATCTATATTTGGCCAATAAAGTTTAATTTATTTACAACACTTATAGATTTTATTTAGATAAAATGTATTATGTTATTTCATTCTATAAATTATATAGAATTTTATTTTAGTTATATTTTATACATATAAATGTACACATATGTATCATATACACATATGCATGTATGCGCATGTTTAACATGACACCCATGCATACGATATAACATGCCCGTGTTTAGATGTTGCGATTTATACAGCAACGGACAGGTTAGCTCATCCTATGTGTATTGTCAAATATATGTATGTGTTTAAACTTATTATTTATATAAATATTATAAATATACACATATGTATATGAATATATAAATATACATATATGTTAATTTTATTTAAATAATTTTACGAGAATGAAAATATATAAACACACACAAACACTCATATCTGTATATGTAATATATATATAATATTGATAATTTATATTTATGTGTGTGTGTGTGTATTATTGTATTAAATATTATATAAGTATACAAATAGTATAAAAAATTGAACTAATATATATATATATATATTCATAAGCATATTTATAGTATCTAAATGTGTGTGTATTAATTAAAAAAATTATTTTTTATTTTTAAACAGTTCAAGTTCATATGCATAGGACACTAAACTTTTATTATATTAACAAATATATAAATTTATTTATTAGTCGAAAATAAAAATAAAATATTAATAAAATACAGTTTTAAAGCATTTTATTCAAATTTTAAACATCTAGAAATATAATATGGTATTTTGAGGTTTGAAAAAAATTCATAATTTTTCTCGATCGAAATTTATTTTTTATTAATTGATTGTTTTTCGACAATATATCATTATAATTTTTGAAATGGAAAAATTGATTTTTTTTCTTATTATTTTCTAGCAAACAACATATTTCATGATAAAATACTTTTATAAATTTTGAAAGTTAATTTTTGAAATATATTTTATTTCATACGAATTATTTAGATAGCATAATGATTTAAATTATACTAAACAATGTTAAAGAATTATCAAAAATATTTTGCAGCAACTGAAAATTATCATGAAATGATGTTATAATTAAATACAAACCATATATGTATAATGAAATAATATATTTGTATGTATATATTAACTAATGAAATAATAGTTATTATAATTAAAATATTCGACTATGCATATTTGATCTATATGTGAATGTTTTTTCAATGATTACATACATATAACCAATCTAGCATGTAACAACATTAACAATATAAGAATCGTCACCTAAAAAACAATATAATAATAATATATATATGGAAATAAAATATTATCCGGAAATTTTAAACTATATAATAGAGTAAAAATGTACCTAAATGTCTTGAACTACACCTTGTAATGATGAACTGTCTCCTTTGAAAGCTTTTCGATTCGGCATACTACTAATCCTTGATCGGTAAACCTTTGACGATTAAATAACACTCATCTTTTGTATAGATTTGAGTTTGATTTACTTAAGCTCCTAGAGGATAAAGTCGGCCAGAAATGGATGGGGAAAATGGTAGCCAAAAGATTATTTTCAATTAGGGTTAGATGTGTTTAAATATTGGATAAAAGAGAGAAATCAGTGGATCGTATCTCATAATTCTCTCTCAATCTGAGCCATCCAAATCCAACATCCCTAATATTTTTGAGCCTCCTCTTTTAGTCCCTATTTCAACCAAAAATACTCACCCATCATCATGGGCCATGATCCCATTTAAGCCTAAACTATATATTATTTAATTAAATCTAATTTAATCGCTTATCAACATCGTATATTGATTGATATGTTTATAACTATTATAAATATATTTAATAATATTTATTCCTCAAATCATAATAAAAAAATTATAATTGATATTTCATAATTATTAATTTAATTAATTTATAACCATTATAAACTAATTAAATCGGCTGGTCCAAAGAAAATTCATCATTTCGGTTGTATGACTCGTTAGGTGTAAATTTGGTCAGCGATTAATATGAACTGCTCGAATTTTAACGTTCGCACGTCACATAACAGGTGGTGTGACATTTTGATCAAATTTATCACTTACTTGGTTTTTTTAGAATCCAATTTAACTTCGTTAAGAGTTACCCAATGTGACTTTTATTTACACCAATTCTCTTTGTCAAAATTATATCACTTTGGACTTATGAAATTTGGTAATGGTTAAAACTCCAGCATCGTCTACATTTAAATCAATAGTCCAAACACACTCCTTAATTCAGTAGTAATAATAATTATTACTTGGAATGCTCTAGCCAGATACTTTGACTTCGAGTTGACTTCGAGTTGACTTCAGTTGACCTTGATACTAACCCCATATAACCGAGGAGATGAATCCCCTCATAGACAGTGCTTCACTTCTAATAATTCCACTAAACCCAACTATAGTCACTCAATGGATGACGTACCATGATTCGAATATAATCAAATCAGAGCTTTCATATTGAAGATCCGTATTATCCTCAAGTCAAGAGAACTGTATAAATCAGTCACATCGATATTTTCTATTTGATCTTAGTTATATTAACCAATAAAAAACTATTAAGTGAGCCATTCCATAGTTATCCAATAACTATTAGTCCGCCACCCCTAAGTGCCCCTAGCAGTCATGAGTAATACACTTCCTTAACATTTAGTATTATGTGCTCTAGTCTCAACAGATACATCGATATCTAGCCTTGCTACATCTTGAATAGGAATATTTAAAATGGTATATTTGTTTTGAAGGTGATAATTACTTACGATCACAACGCTTTTTAACTACTATCACTAAACATACCATTTATAGATTTTTCTATCAAATATACTTTTATTTTAATTATTTAATTAATGTAAGACATTATGTCAAGTATATAATAGAAAGAAGACACCTTTTATTGACTACAAGATTGGTTCGAGTTAGATATATGTAACAAATTACATAATTACCCTAGGGCATATCCCTAACTCTATCATTCTTCCACTTGCACTTTGGTTCAATCATGGAATTTTATTCCAACTCCTCTAATTAGTTTCCTCAAAACCAATTACTTCAATCCCTCAGTGAACGGGTGTGCTGTTGTGTTTCAATTATCTTCTGTGTCAATCAACTCTCTCCGATGTTGATAAACTACCTTTATCACATAGAACAATTTAAAGTATGTTTCTCCACTTCTACTGAGCTCTAAATTCTGTTATGAACTATATCATGACATTTTTATCATATAACAGTGTTATGGGATTCTTAACATTTGGAATCATTCTCGGCTCAGTTATAAATTTATGCATTTACTATATATACATTGCTTTTATTGTAACGCTACTCAAGTTAATGTACTTAGCATTTTCATTGAATTAGCCAAAATATTTCATTTGGAACATTTCCAACTTAAAGATTTTGGACTTGAATTTATTATTGACATAACATACTCAATATCACTTACGAAATTTTGAATTTGACCACTCCTTCGTAAGGAGCTTATTGTTTCTGTAAACAATTCTATAGTATTTTGTAAACACACGAGAACACTTCAAACTACCATTTAGTGATATCAATTTGGATTTGATATTTAATTCATGTATCAAATACAAAAATTGTAACATCCCAGATTTTTATCAAATTAAAATTAGTAATTAATTTGAATTTCTGGAATTTAATTTGAAATTAATTTGAAATTTTTCAAGACAAATAGAATTAGTATTGATTTATACAAATGGATTGTAATTAAAATTTTAATTTGAGTTTGAACTTGGTTTTAAAATTTGAATAAAATGTCTTAGAAAAATAATTTGCATTTTAAATAATAAATATGTAATTTATTTAATGTGAAATTAGTTTTAAAACATTTTTCTTTTAATTTGTATATAATAATGAATAGGAAAATGTATTTATAAAATAGGAAATATAATTTAAAAATTATATAAAAATATTTGTGCATGCATAAGACAAGTGTTGAAATCTTAACCTGTAATTTAACAAGTGTAGTGATCTTGTCCTTTAAATTAACAAGTGTCATTTTTGTTTTTTTAGAAAATTTATAAAAATAAGAAATAAAATTTTATATAAACCATTACCTCTTCTCTTTCTTTTCTTTTACCTTCATTTTCAAAAAAAAAGCTTGTAAAAATTATCAAACCAGAAAGAAAAAATCATCAAGCAACTTCAAAAACATTAAAACCAAAAAATCATCAAAGAAAAACCTAGAAACTAAACACTTTTTGTAATTCAAAGTTTTAAGCCTGGAAATCTTCTCAAGCCCGTAAACAAATTTCAACTTGGCATGCTATCAATTCAATAATTTCAGTTTCAAGATCAACATCAGATTTTTAAATTCAAGATCAAATATCAACACTAAGCAAATTCTAGATTCAAGAATCTAGATTTTCAAATCAAAGACAATTTCCAGAATTTCTTCTTTGTTTCAAAATACTCAGGTGAGTAAACCATCTTGATCTGATTATTAAACTTGATGAAATGTTAAATATGTGAAGTAAAGTTGTGATAAGATATGGCTGCAGTAAAAATTATGTTTTATACATGTATAAATACGAACATGCATGCTTATGCATGTCTGTTACAGGCACAATAATCTGTTCCAGGTTACAGGAATACAAACCTGTTCAAAAATTCGTTTCTTCTTCTTCGATCATTATTGGACTTTAGAATTCAAAAAGAAGTTGCTTATTTATACATGATTTATGTTTTAAAAATAGGTTTAAGCAAAAATAAATTAAAGTGTTTCTGGAAATTGGAAAATACAAGCATAATTCAAATTATGTTAAATTTCAAACATCATAAATCCTAGTTTCAGTTATACCATCTGAAATGTTATCGAAGATAATGATTTTTGAAAGAAAAATCAAGATTTTTAATGAAGTATCGATAGAGAAACTCGAAGTTGAATGACATTGTCGTGCTTGAAGTTGAAGCTTGTATGATGATCGGGGAGGTTGAGAAAAAAGCTTGGAAAAATTTTCGATCATCGTGGTTGCCAAATGCTATTCATCTAGGGTTTGAGCTCATGTTTTTTTGTTGGTCGAAATTCTTATTGATGCGTCGTTCTCAGTTGACCGGAGTTAATCGCTCCGGTGGGGATAGCAGCGTAAAGTCCGGACGAAGCTTGAGTTGAATTTACGTTGCCTCTGGTGGCCTGAGGTGGCGAGGCGAGTGGTTTTTCTGGTGATTAAGTTTGTTGTTCCAGTTTGGGTTTGATAACAAAATTTCAAATTCGTTAATGTTCTGGGTGCTCGTGAGGTCCATGTGGATCGTCGCCGAGGTGTCGAAGGTCATAGAGTCGATCGGAGTTCGCCAGAGCCTCTGTGCATGTACACGGCGCCAAGTTTTGTATTAGTATTCTGGTAGAGGAAGGACGGGCGGAGACTCGATGTTGTTTTCGAGATTTAAGGATGCCAGATCGAAGCTGGGATCGAGCGATTTTACGTATACACCCGGTTTCTTTCTAAAACTTAAACAAAATTTTAAAAATTGAAAGTGACACAGGTTGGTTTGGGAAAAACCCGAAGCAAGTGGCATGTTTGTTCGGGTGAGACTCGAAGTGGGTCTCGGGTTGACATATAAAAACAGTTTTAACTTTGAAACCAAATTTATTTTTAAAACATTTTAACACCCATGTTTTAAATAATTTTTTTGGTTTAAAATTTGGATAAATAAAGGATTTAAGAAAATTATGTTTGAAGTAATTAAATTTTAATTTATTTAATTTGTGACATTATTTATTAATTAATTATTTTAAATAAATAATGTTATTTATTAAGATAAAATGATGTTTTGATTTACCTTAATTTCTTAAATAAATTAATGTGTTAATAATGATTAATTATAAGGTTTATTAATTAAAGATTTTGATAATGATTAAATAATTAATCAAGATAAATGATTTATAATTACTTAATTAATTAAAGAATAATTGATTAAATGTTAATTAATTATTAATTTAAGGTAAATTCATTTATAATTACGGAGTAATTAATTAAGGTAATTAATTAAGAAATATTTAATTAATGAAAGTAATTAGGATTAATTAATTATTAATTAAAGACTAATTAATTAATAATTAAGAATAATTAATCATTAATTAAGGATAATTAATGAAAATAATTATGTGATTAATTGACTATAATCACATGATTAATTCATCTTAATTGTAGATGATTGTTTGTTATTGAATGCTTTGTATTGATTGATATCTCTGATATTTGATTGTGATACCATGTGATATGAACTGCTTTGTGCTGAGCTATGATATTTGTGATTTATTTCTATGTGAATGTGAAAACCCATTGGCCCGTAAAATGACATTTGAGTTTCGTTGCGATAGGGAGTCGGATTCCAGTTGGTTGTCCGAAACCCACATCGAATATTAATGATGAATCTTTGTGATTGATATATCCACATGTTTTTAAATTGAGCGCTCACTCTTCGATTTAGCCGGGAGAGGACTTTGTGCCATATAACCCATTCCAAATAGTGATACGACGAAATGGATAGCATTTGAAGACGGTGGTGAAGATCGGGTGCCTTCGAGAACGATAGGATAACCTGTCGAATGACTCTGCACTGAGTTGCTTCGTTATAGAGATCTCCATATGTGATGGGGAGTCAGATCGAAATCGTGGATGCCCGGATTGCAAGGGCTTCTTTGGAAGTGCCTTAGGTTCTGTTCGAACACGGAACAGACTTGTATGGTTGTATGTCTAACATTACACTTTGAGATATAAAGCTGATCTCTATCGAATACATTTCTGTTGGTGGTGGAGAATTTATTCTCTTAGCTTAACACCCTTCTCTGAGACGTACAAGCTCAGAGGTTATGTAGTTGATGGTTATCAGTGATATACTCCTCATATGGTAGTGTGGCATGCTGAGTGTTGCTGATCATGTATTGATCGAAGCATGGCTTTTGTGAAAAGCGTAGCTTTGTGGACGAGACTTCGTCGGACCTCACAACCTGGAAATGGTCGAAACAGGAAGAATGCGGCAAGGTTATGAGGGTCGCGCCCATTACGATATGTCATTTCCTTCTGGAAAAGGGTGGTATCATGGTATGGAACCCAGATACTTAACTCATGTGGATGCTTGAAATTCATTACTTTGTGGTTGTTGGTGTAGTGGTACCTCGGATAAAGGTCGGAAACGAACGGGGGATGGCATATTCGTGTCAGTAGTCACCTAGTTACAGAGTTAACCCGGCCTTGTGTTGGCAGAGAGCTGGTTAAGTTCCCGGTACGTCCTTCTAGAGGCGTACCCATGTGGCATAGGAAGTTCCCTAGCCTGACCATTTGTTGGAAATCTAATCACCAATTCGTGCCCGGTACGGTTTTAGTTGTATAACCTGCCATTTACTTATGGTGGTCACCACTGTTTAGATGGTAGCTATAGTAGGCATTGTACGAAATGTCTACGCTGGCTAAGATTAATATTATACTTTCGAAAGGTTTTCACACTATGCACTAATAACAATATCAAAAGATTTTTTCTCGTATCAAGCATATTTGACCATCCTAAGGAGAAATGTCCTCCAATTGTGAAATTGCATTGTGTGTGCGGGGAGGCCTTATGGTAGTTTCATTTTCCAAAAGCATGAACGGATTTCTTTTATAAATTGTTTTTGTACAAACCACTGTTTTTGTTTACTCACACCAGTCCCATGACTGATCCGGAGTTTATTGTTTCCTTCCTAAACTCTGGGTGCCCATAATTTCCACACAGGCAGCCTAGAAGCAGGTTATCCGTGTTTTGGAGCTAGCTTGGATTAGAAATCTTTTGGAAGCTGTCGAATTTTGGAAGCTTTTGGTTGGAAATCTTTTGGGAGTTTGAATTTTGGGAGAAGGTGCTTAGTTTGGATTCTTGCTCTTTCTTTTTGGAAGACCTTATCGAAGTTCAAAGTATGTTGGAACTTATTGGACTCTGTTGTTCCGCTATGATGTTACCATTTTGTTATTATATCATATGTGTAGCACTCTGATGTTAGAGATCAATGTTGTAATGAATATTGTGATGATGTATATCCATGATGTATGTGTGTTGTGATTAATGAAATCATCTTTTGTTCCACTGTTTGTATTCATCTAATGTTGTTATAAGCTCCATCCGAACCGGAGTTCGATGTTTGAATCTCCGACAGCCGAATACAATTGAGGTAATTGATGTCGTATTTCGAACGCTGGATTTCGGGTCATGACATAAATAAATCATGATATCATAGATAGTATAACATGTGTGATAATTCCTATTGCTAATGCACAAGGAATCCATCTTACATGTTGCGCATTAAACATTTTAATAAGGCGTCCTTGCATATCATTTTAGGACGTTCCTAATATATTTTATACTTTGTGTAAAAGACATCATTTACATGTTCAACATCGAGTATTAAAACAACTAATGCTGATTTTAACATAAGTACATTTTAAAAAATTAACAATGAGCTGTTTACCTATAGTTCAGAAATACGTACTTTTAACGTTATTTCTTATAAACACATGCTTCCTCTACATTTTGACTGATAATCAAATTATTTGATACATCTATCAAAACATTTGTTCAATTTTGATGCTTTTTAGAATGATACTTTCATTCCTTTGTTGCATTATATCAGGAAACTACACCAACTTCGAGACATTTTGGTTGTTATGTGCAAACAGACTAGTCTAAATCCATATTGTGAACTTTCTATTTCAATACACATATCCAAAACATAAAGTCCTACTGGGTAATGATTTTTTGAGCAAAACCTTAACCAACTTGAGTACATCAAATAGTGAATCTATTACATTAATTTCAACAATTGAATCTCTCGGTAATTCTTATCAATGAGACTCGCTATATTCCAACTGTATTTGTCATTCCCATAAAGACATATTTGCAACCAATGGATCATATCACTTCGGATATAATATTAAAATCATATTTTGATAATGTACTTGGAATCTATTTTGGATCAGTTCATCGTACCATATCATAGAGTCAGTGTTCTTAATGGTTGTTTAAAAAACCAAGGATTCTTTATTCTTAGCATTAACAAGAAATTCACGGTTTCTCTTTAATGCACAAGAAAAATCATTAGATATTCTAATATATTAATGTTCATTTAGGTTCGTTCAAATTCATTTTATAACCAGTTTACCATCGGATCATATTCAAATCCATTTTTATACCAAAAATTTCTTAAAGAAATTTCTTCGCTATAATGTTTGTATTTCTTAAAATAAAAGTTGTTTCTTTGTATAACAGAATAGGTGTTCATAAACACTTTATGAATTACCTTTTATATAAAACTGACAAAACTTATGTTTAAAACATAAATATGTTATTCAATGACTATCATTCCCAAACTCCTTTTAGGGGATTCATACAATATCCCTCATGAATAATTATTACATAAAGACTTTCAACTCGCACAACCTGCCGACTTCTTAGCCTAGGATATATTGGGGTTTCTTATAAACCCCTATCTTATATCATTTTGTAATATATTATTTAGATGAATATTAAACATTATGTACTACACTTACGTACGCACCTTATAGAGAGAGTTTAATTCATCTTCACTCATCATTAATCGTGCTTTGTCTAATAAAGTTCCACTAGTCCTTATCAATACATCATTATGTATTATAAGGGGAAATTACTATTGAGAATGAATCTTTATTCATTTTAGATACGTCTGGAACTTTTTCAAATATACTTACTTACATGATCAAATCAAATAAATTCTTTTACATGTTATATTATTTGCTTCCGTTTTATATTCTATAAGCTTATCATGGACATACACATGTGCATGAAATACACATGTTCATGGTTGTGATAACTCATCGGTGAGTATGACAAAGTATGTGGAATTGTTTTGGCATTAATAAACTTATGATTGCATTCATCTATATGTATCAATCCTAAGAGTTCATTAACTCTTATGATGCTCCCATTAAATGGGTGTATAGCTGTTAATTGTTTGAGATATAATTAACCAATATCATATGATTTTTAACCATATAACAAAAGTATTTCTCAAAACTACGGTTTAGTCTATCATTCCAAAATAATTGTAAATAATTTTAGATACTTCAGTATTTCCAGTGCATCACATTTATAGCGAAAACAAATACTATATTATAGTTTTATTTCATAACGAATATTCATAATATTCATATTGAAATATAATTACGTCCATTTTTCAATCGACAATGAAAAATAGTCATTATTTCATAAATAACATTCAGTATGTTTTACGAAAACAATTATCGTAATTTTATGTAATTAATAAGTGATATATGGCATGCTCCCACTACTTCTGCCAGTAATGTAATAGCATAATAAATTTGAAGGCCCGTCATTCATTTAGTATAGATATTTATTCCATACACTTTAACTAGTTTACAACAAGAGTTCTTTGATCAAATATCTTAAACTCAAAGAAATAAATTTCATAGAAAATAATTTTCTATATGAAAATACATTGATATCATATTTCTTATTCTAATATTAAATATCAATTATTATACAATTTCCATTTTTGATGTTTTTTATGAAGCTGAAGTGATCATTCACTCTCTTCATCCCAACTATATCTTGAATCACATCTACTCCTATATGTAGCGACCTGGGATTTTCGACCCTTGAAAATCGACATCAATACGTTCACTGTATAACATGCCGAATATTCAAGTGCCGAAAATACCGATTGCTAGGGGTAAAGAAGAAGAGGATAGAAGAAACAGAAACAACAACATTGAATCACACAATTGCTGCGGAAAAACATATAATATATAGTAACGGATTTTATACAAAGAATTTGTAGCTGTTAATATATATACACAATCATCAAAGTACATCAATTAATAATCAATCTGGACAGTTATGATAAATTGTCCTCACCAGTGCTGACTATATAGTCTATACACACAGCGGAATATAATCAAGTATAAGTATGTGTTTCTGTCATGTAGCTCGTCTCCTAAGCTCCATAGTATCCTAACATGAATTTGTAATAGCCGGTCTGACCCGAGCATAATAATAAAATAACACCGAGTCGGTCTGGAAATCCAGCGTAAGAAAACACACTCAGTTTGAATTCTTCTATTTCGAAAATCCTTTGAAAAAAGGTATCTCGTAAGTCCACATCACACATATACACGACGCGTTTTTACCTTACGATAACCAAAACATTTTATATTAAAGTCATCTGATATTATAATTGTGTCTAAAGAAAGTAAATTAGAAAATAGCTCAAATACTTGCATCTCACGTTTCAGCATAGTTGGGCATAGTCAAAACCATACAGGCTTGCAGAGGATATTGAATTCCATACAATGACTGGGCTACTAGGGTACCGCCCACCACAGTACACCTCTAGAAAAATGTACCGAGATCGTACCTAACGATCCCTGCCAACATAGGACCGGCCTACTCCTTACTGGATAGTACCGAATATGTTATCACCCTGGGTGTTCCCACCCTTATCGATGCTCTTCTTTTTTCCATACACAACCATATCTATAATTTTAATACATATATCCAGGGTATCTAGAAAGGTGATTAACATAACCTAATTGGGTGAGACCCATTTAGTCCTGCTGCATCTCCCTTGTTTTAGTCATTCCCGGTTGACGAGGCTTGAGGCTACAATTACCTTTTAGAATAGCATTCATACTTGGAATGCTAACACTGCCGTGCAGGAAACGATGCAATGATAGCATTCATCCATACAAGTTGTCCTAGGTCTAGGCAAATCGAATCTCCTTCAAGATCATCATCTTTATTTTCTCTGAGAATCACAATTTGTACGCACAAATCGGATCGAAATGGTTTTCGAATAATTAAATCTGATCCCGGTCTCTTCGAAATGGTCAACGAATTTGGCCAAATTTGATAGTTAGTTTTTCTAACTATCAATAACATCCATAAACAGTCGCTAGGCCCTATTTTTTTGTTCTTCTCAAAACATTTATTTCAAAATATTTTTACAAAGATATATATCCCAATTTCTTCCAATATTTGAATATTCATAAACAATTCAAAAACTTATCCACAATAGGATATTTTAAAATCATCCAACACTTGGAAATATTTAAAAGTTCCTTTTATAATTCATTACTTCGGAAAGTATTCTTATAAAACTCATCCGGTTGTTAAAATATTTCTAAAATCTTGTATCTCAATACCTAGGAAAATATTGCCAATTCTATTTTTTCTAAAACTATTCTATTCTCGATACTTAGGAAATTAATCCTATTTATTTCCTATTTCTCAAAATTCTTCATAATTGACTTTTAAACCCTTTAATTCATTTGTAACAAATTCTATCAATTCTCAGAATTCATTAATCCCTTGCCTTTAAAATTTCCCAAAATCGATTTATACTCGTCTAAAATCTCAACTATCCATTCTAACTTCCTTTAAGGGAACTTAAATCCATTTTCGAATTTTCCATATTTAAATACTTTGGAAATTTCCTTTAAGTCCCAGAATTTGACTATAAATTTTCCTTATAGAAATCATCTTTGTTCAATAACTCCATTCACCATCTTGAGGGGATTTGTATAAAAAATTAAAAATCATTTCAAAACAATGTATATATGATAAGTATTATTAAATAATAATAATTTATTTTTAAAACATGTTTAAGAAAATTATTTAAATATCGCATATTTTGTATGAGCATCAATAACTCCTTTTCAATTCCCTTTAAATAAAACCGACCGATTTCCAAAGCTTATTTTAAAAATGGAAATTCATTTTTCTAGGACATTTTAATACTAAAAAGCTTTAATTATATAGTTTATTAAACATGAATTCATTTAAAAGCAATTTTAAATTCTCAATAATAATTAATTTTAAAAATCAAATATTCCGATTTCAATTTAATCCCTCTCGATTCATATCATTGATAACTATTCTCCCATTCAAAATAGATCCACTATTTTTGACCGAACAATTTCCATAACTCGATATAAATCTACACTATAAATTTATATTTCTAATGTATCCACTGATAATCATTTTTCCTTATTTATAAACATTGTTATAAATTTATAACTCCTTCGAGTCTTACCTGTATATAAAACTAAATCTCATTTATAACATCTCATTTTAAAAATCCTCTTCTTAATAAATTCCATTTATTTTAAAATCTATTTTTAATATTGGTTTCAACTTCTTCTCTATAATCTAGAAATATTCCTTAAAAGTTTACTATTAAAAATCCTTTACATAATCTATGTTTAAATCTCTACTTAAAATATTTTACGAATAGTTAAGTACAAATTCAAAATAAAATTCCGTTTTATCCAAATTAATTTCCTTAAAATAATCTAAATTCCAATTAAATATTTTTATATTCAAAATATCCTTCTAAATTCCTTCAAATTCAAGAATAATACTTTATGGTATTTTAAATACCAAAATCTAAGGCCGGTGCTACTATAGCATCTGATAATCAAATCATACACAACAATCCAAAGCACAGCATAATCTGTAACAGATTATTCATACAAATCATGTATTGCTATATATGAAATTTAAAATTAACAATAAATATCATAAAATACCAATCCCACTTCAAGGTGGGATATAGCGGTAATAAAGGGTCATCCGCTATTATGCGGGGCACGTAGTGTCTCATCCACTCAAAGGGCGGGAAATACCCCCATATACTAATATATGCTACTATATATATAACATGGCATTTACTGATTATAATTAATCCACTCCATTTAATCAATCAATAAGTAATTTTAACTATTTAAAATTTAACTAGAAATCCAAAATGAGTAAGATTTACTCACCATGATTTCTGTTTGTAATCCATTTCAATTCCGACTTATGTTTATGATTTTAGACCTCGTATGAAAACATTATACATTTTGAACATTCGATCTTTACGAAATAATTAAGCATTTCTAAATATAGTAATTAACTATATTAATTAACCACTATACCTTCCTTCATGCACCCTTGTAACGAAGCTCGCCAAGCCCAAGCTACTCCTTCTCCATGCTGTCACCTCATACCAGGCCACTGCCACCACTGTGACGATCGCCAGAGCCTCCTAACTCCACTCACCATCACACGTGCCTGCATACATGAACCGGCAGCAACCCTCAACCTTCCACCCATCATCATAAATGACTTTGATTTCCCTACCTTCAAAAATAATCTCAACATCACCGAATCATCACGGCCGATCACCAACCCCACCACGTCAACCACCGAAGTCCTGCCATCACTATATGCTGACGCGACCCCCCCAAATCACCTCCTCGAAGTCACGCTTCCTCCAGAATCACACGCACATGAATGAGCATCGACTTACCATCAAAACCCTAAAACATGCCATCCCTGCTTCTATCATCTCACATGAGTACTTCCCCTTCGCTCAAACAAGATTCGAGCGCGCCTCTTTTTTTGATTTGTGAAATTGACCAGCAAAGAAGAGGAAGGAAGAATGCTCATGGTTTTTTTATTTGAACGAGTTCGATTTCATGAGTTTGAATTCATTACTCGACTGTGTATTTAAAAAGAAGAAGAAATAAGTACATACAAGAAGGAGTAGGCACGATCGTAGCTAGCTAAAGATAGGATAGAATCTGAAAAGAAAACTACGGCTGATGTGATTAAAGATATTTATGGAAAGTCAAATCAGTATATATACATTATTAAAAATTTCATAATATCTTGCTAATAATAACATAAAATCCTGAATCACTATCGAGATGTGCCGCTTGGCATTCCTAATGTTATACCCCTGCTCGAATCAATGGAACAAGTCTCGTGTCCCAATTCAATCGTATGTGGAAAATAGCTTTTTAATCGGTTATTAAATAAAATTTAATTAAATTATTTCTGAGCGTTTCTATTCCATACGACCAAATGTTAACTTAAAACATTATGAAATTAAAAATTCGATAATAATATACTATCATGGATCCAATGGAATAGATTTCATCGAATTCCAAGACTATGCTCTGGATCGCTATTCCAACGCGTCGATAAAATCGACAATTTTCAAAATTTTACGAAATCACTTGAAATTTCAGTTTTAAAAACTTACTAACTAACTTCTAATTCAAATATAATTTACATCAGCATTATAAATTGTTTTGATTCACATTCATCTCTATTCTAATTATTCTCCCTTTCCGTATTACGATAAATCGTTATATTTGAAATTTAAATTCATCCTATAATTCTAATCAAAAATCTTCATATTCAAAAATCATTTTATATCTTAGATTAAATATTTAAAACCACTTAAATATTCAAAATCAAATGTCGAAAAATCCGGATCGTTACATTCCTCCCCCCTTAAAAGAATTTCGTCCCCGAAATTACTAAGTAGGAAAAATGCAACATACCCATTAACTTATCAAAAACCCACTTAGTTAAAACTCGATACTTCACTTCTCGAATCCTTTTGGCTCCAACCCAAAAGAATTAGTTTTTCTATCTATAAATCAACGCCCTTTCTTTCAATTTAAATTCGAAATCTAATTTCCTTTAACAAAAAATTTCAAAAAAATTTCAAAATTTTTCTAACACTCAAAATTTTCAAAAAAAATTGGCAGAGTCTCCCTTGTACGGAGAGCCTTTGGCAATATGATAATGGAGATAAAAATATATACATCGACCCACACGGTCGAAAACATAATATATATATAGCAATAATTATATTTTCACGATATTTAATTTGAAAACGTACCTTTATTTAGCGTTTTAAGTGAGTGAGCTTATGTTTTACGCAATTTGCGCAACTAAAATTAAGCCATACAGAACCATATACTTGTACTTACTCACTTTAAACACATAAGTTCTTAAACATGAAAGTGTGATAATATTTCGTTTATTTAAATAGCAAACACATACTCTGCGTAATTGAACATGCTAGACATGTATATTTTTGAATGTATACACAAATCAAGGTCCAAACATTCAATTATTAATTCCCAATCAACTTATATACTATTTCATTCAATTTAAAATGATTCACAAGCAAGTTTGTAAGCATTTACTTCACATTCACAACTATTATATTCCTACCCATTTCAAATTGATTCAAAATCAATTTATTTTGATTTTATTTACTCCAGTTTACTTCAAACGACACATTTTTCAAGCAAATTCAGTGATATTCATTAATAAAATAACCACTTAACCTTATAAACCATTTAAATTGATTCTAAATCAATTTTCAACTTTCCATTAATTCACATTCAATTTATTCACAAAAATCTTGTTCATTCAATTTTTATACTCAATAGCAAATTTTATTAGTGCTCCATTTCATATTCACATCCAATATATTCATATTCATTTCAAATAATATCCCAAAGCCATATTCAATTTATTTATACTTAAATTGAATTTATTTATAACTTATGTCATTACCATTTCAATCCATTTCCATTTTATTTGACAACATTCTAAAATTTATTTAATTAGCTTATTTTTAAGTCGAATTTGTTTATAACTCAAATTCCACATTCAATTCCAATTTCAATCCGCAAACCCATTTTACTTAACCAACTTAAATTTCATTTCTATACTCAATTAACTAATTAATTTATCTAATTAGTTCACTTCCACTTAGTAATTCAATATCCCATTTTTATTTCAAATATCACTTCATTTAATTTACTTGAGTTCAAATTCATTTTATAATTCAAGTTCGGGTTTCCATTTAACTTTACTTAAGTTAAATCCAATTTCATCTCTAGATTTCACATTTTTCTTTTCTTACCTATATCGTTTCTCAAATTATAAGTTACAAACTTATTTTCACAACTACTTTATTTATTTCGACTTAAGTTCAATTCCATGTTGAGATTCAAATTGGGATTTCCATTCTAGAAATCGCTAAATTTAACTCGGCTTGGGTTAATCCCATTTAAAATTTATAAATTATAGTTATAAAATCATTTTACAACTCAAATTTTTATCCACTTCAATTTAATTTAATTTCAAATCCAGTTCAATTTTATTGAACTTAGCTTAAGTTAAATTTCAATTCATTCAATTCACTTTAACTTAAGTAAAATTCAATTCGACTTCCAACTCAATTTGATTTAACTTAGCTTAAGCTAAATTTTTAATCCACACAATTCTCTTTTAGTAACTTGATTTATTTAACTCTACCCAAGTTAAATTATATTTCATATAGAAGTTCACGTTTCCCAATTTATAATTTCAAAACTTATTTTTCTTTTGGATTCACAAACCATATAGCTAGGAATTTCATAATTCAAATATTCGGTTTCAATCTAGATCATTAGAAATCAAATATATAGCTCTTTTTTGGTTTTAATAAACCATTCTTTGGAATTTTCAAAACCAATTTGATTTTATTCGACACAAGTTTCCTTTCCAAAACAATACTTGTTTTTCAAACAAAATCCTCATATCTAATTACTACGGTAGCAACCCATCATTGAGAAACTTGAAAATGAACACCAATGATGTATCGATCATCATCAGAATTATTTTCCAGCGATTGTTGTAATTTCGGTGCTTTATCACTTAAAAAAATCCATTTTTAAAACATTATTATTTCAAAATATTTCCAAAATAAAACCAATTTCATTTTCATAACACTTATGAAAATATTTTCCAAACCTTCTAAGATTTGAATTTTTGAATTCGAGTTTGAATCCATTTTAATTATAATTCATATGTATAACTCGTACCTATACAATTTTTCATTTGGTTATATATAACCATTTCAAATTTTGTAATCTTGTTTTAGTTATATTAATAACAACTAAACACTCCAATATGCTATAATAATTTTAGAAAATTATTTCTCGTATATCAAAATATAGTTTGGGTAAAATTATTTTATTTACCCACTTCAAAATAATACTATGTCGGTGTACCTAGTTCACGTGTTTAAAAATTCCTATCGATTTCGTGGCATCCCACTATTCAATCAAAATTCGTAAACCACTCAACAGATAAGCCATCATGATATAAAGCATTTTATATTCACTAACAAATACGCACTCATATCTATTAATACACTCACACTCATTCTAGGGTACTACTGACCCTATCTCGTAATCCCTACTGGAGCCAAGCTTCTCGCTTAACCTTCAGCTCTGATACTAAATATAGCTGTCTACGTTTTTCAACCAACGACAGCGGCTGCTTTCCACGGTAGCCTACATTGGTACCTTTAATTTACATATACAGCCAGCCTCGGGACTACAACCAACCATTCAGGGACATGTAAGGGCAAGAGTCATCTGTCCACTACCTAACAAGAAGCGAGAACCCCCTATTATGCTTGAACCTATCAACAAACAAATCTGATCCCATTCTCTTCAAAACGATCAACGAAATTGGGCAAATTTGATAGTTGGTTCTTTAACTATCAAAAACATCCATAAACAGTTACTAGGCCTTATTTATTTAACCTTCTCAAAACATTTATTTTAAAATATCTTTACAAAGATATATATGCCAATTTCTTCCAATATTTGGATATTCGGAAATAACTCAAATACATATCCGTAACAGGATATTTTCAAATCATCCAACATTTGGAAATATTTCAAAGTCCCCTTTATAATTCATTGCTTAGGAAAGTATTCCTATACAACTCATCTCGTTGTTAAAATATTTCCAAAATCTTATATTTCAATACTTAGGAAAATATTGCAAATTCTCTTTTTCTTCTAAAACCATTCTATTCTCGATACTTAGGAAAATAATCCTATTTATTTTCGATTTCTCAAAATTCTTTATAACTAACTTGTAAACCCTTTAATTCATTTATAGCAGATTCTATAAATTCCCAGAACTCACTAATCCATTGCCTTTGAAATTTCCCAAAATCGATTTATACTCGTCTAAAATATCAACTACCGATTCTAACTTCCTTTTTATGAACTTAAATCCTTTTTCGAAGTTTCTATATTTAAATACTTTGAAAATTTCCTTTAAGTCCCAGAATTCGACTATAAATTTTCCTTATCGAAATCATCTCCATTCAATAACTCCGTTTACCATCTTGAGGGGATTTATAAAAAATAAAATCATTTCAAAACTCTGTATATATTTAATAAGTATTATTAAATAATAATGATTTATTTTTTAAACATGTTTAAGAAAATTATTTAAATATCACACATTTTATATGAACGTCATTAACTCCTTTTCAATTCAGTTTAAATAAAACCAATCAATTTCCAAAGCTTATTTTAAAATTTTAAATTTATTCCAATAAATATTAAATTTTTTAATAATTCATTTTTCTAAAACATTTCAATACTAAAAAGATTAACTATATAGTTCACTAAATAGGAACATTTAAAAGCAATTTTAAATTCTCAACAATGATTAATTTTAAAAATCAAATATTCCGATTTCAATTTATAAGTCCCTCTCGATTTATATCATTCATAACCATTCTCCAATTCAAAAATAGATTCCATTAATTTTGACCGAACAATTCTATAACTCGATATAAATCTACACTGTAAATTTATATTTCCATTTTATCCACTAATAATCGTTTTTCCTTATTTATAAAAATTGTTATAAATTTATAAACTCCTTCGAGTCTCACTTGTATATAAAACTTAATCTCATATATAAAATTTCATTTTATAAATCCTTTTATTAATAAATTCCATTTATTTTCAAATCTATCTTTGATATCGTTTTCAACTTCTTCTCTATAATCCAAAAATATTACTTAATATTGTACTATTAAAAATCCTTTATATAATCTATTTTAAAATCTCTACTTAAAATATTTTATGAATAGTTAAGTACAAATTCAAGATAAAGTTCCGTTTTATCCAAATTAGTTTTCTTAAAATAATCTAAATTCCAATTAAATATTTTATATTCAAAATCTCCTTTTATATTCCTTCAAATTCAAGAATAATACTTTATGGTATTTTAAATACCAAAATCGGGCCAGTGCTACTATAGCATTCGATAATCAAATCACACACAACAATCCAAAGCATAAGATAATCTATAACAGATTATCCACACAAATCATATATCATTATATATGAAATTTAAAATTAATAATCAATAACATACGATACCAATCCCACTTCAAGGCGGGATATCACGGTAATAAAGGGTCATCCGCAAATACGTGGGGTGCATAGTGTCTCATCCGCTCCAAGGGCGGGAAATATACCCAAATACTAATATATGCTATATATTAATAACGTGGCATTCACTGATAATAATTAATCCATTCCATCTAATCAATAAATAAATAATTTTAACTATTTAAAAATTTAACTAGAAATCCAAAATAAGTGAGATTTACTCACATTGATTTTAGTTTTCATCCATTTCAATCCCGACTTGTTTTCACGATTTTAGACCTCATATGAAAACGTTATACATTTTAAAAATTCGATCTTAACGAAATAATTAATCATTTCCAAATACAGTAATTAACTATATTAATTAACCATAATACCTTCCCTCATGCACCCCTGAAACGAAGCTCGCCAAGCCCAAGTCGCCCCTTCTCCAAGCTGTCGCCGCCATACCAGGCCACTGCCACCACCGTGACGATTGCTATAGCCTCCCAACTACACCCACCATCGCACGTGCCTGCATATATGAACGGGCAGCAACCCTTGGCCTTCCACCCATGTAACGACCCATTTTTCGATGCCTGAAAGTCGACATCGATGTTTCTACTGTATCTAAATGCCGCACAGTCGAATGCCGAAAAACCGAACCGTTAGGGTTCAAGAAGAAGAAAATAGAAGAAGAAATAGAAACAATAACAGAATCTCACATTTCGAAGCGAAACAAATATAATAGATAAATGAATAATCTTTAAAAACAATATCAGTTTATACATCACATTATCAAAGTTTACAACAACACAATACAACACTGGTAGTCGGTAAATTGACTACATGGAAACTGAAGTTGCCGCAACCCATACGCAGCGGACACTACATAGTATAAGTGATACGTCTCGCCATCCAGCTTGCCTTCTGATCTCCACGGCAAATTTTCTAACTTCGCTCTAGAATAATGATAACCTGACACTAGGTTGCCCGTGTGGAAAATTATGGGCACCCAGAGTTTAGAAAGGGAACAATAAACTCCAGGTCAGTCATGGGGCTGGTGTGAGATCATTAAAATAGTTATTATTTAACAAAAGAAAACAAAAGAATTTAAAAGGAATCCGCAATGCTTTTTGGAAAATGAAAGTACCATAAGGCCTCCCGGCACATACACAATGCAATCACGAACTTGGGGGAGATTTCTCCTTATGATAGTCAAATATACTTGATACGAGAAAAAACTTCTTGATATTATTATTAGTGCATAGTGTAGAAAGCATTTCGAAAGTATGATATTAATCTTAGCCAGCATACGTACCATTATAGTATGCCTACTATAGCTACCATATTAGATTGCAGGCTCTACAACTAAAACCACTCAGGGCTCGTATTGAGTAATTGGATTTCCAATAAATGGTCAGTCTAAGGAACTTCCTTTCCAAATGGAACGCCTTTGTAGGGACGTCCCCAAGAACCAAACTAGAGCTCTACCAACACAAGGCCGGGTTACCTCTGTAACTAGGTAACACATAAAAGTATGCCATCCCCGGTCGTTACCAACCTTTATCCTGGGATTCACCAATAAATAGCAAAAACCACATAGTTAAATATTTGGGTTCATACCATGATACCACCTCTTATCTAGAAGAAAATGGACATACCCTAGGGGCGCGACCCCTAATAATCTTTCCACAACATTGTTGTTTCGACCATTATCGGGTTGCGAGGTTCGAAGAAGTCTCGTCCACAAAGCTACGCTTTCCACAAAATCCATGCTTTCAGCAGCACTCAGCATGCCACCGTGCAGTTAAAGCGCTCGGCAGATTCAAAGCGGTGGAGGTGCAAAAAGTCATAGCTGGGATACAGCGAGGATATAGTGGGATATAGCAGATAGCTCTAAAATGGCATATAAAACTTGTACTTAATGTTTTTACAAATATATAAATGGTAATTAAATGAAAAATTATCATTCAAACTGAATTATAATTAGTACATAGATAATTTTAAATAAAAACATGTGCGAATACACTTTAAATAAACGTAAAACTGTTATATAACATAATTAAATTTAGTAGAATATTAGAGTATGTTCATTTTTGAAAATATATTAAAATTTAAATCAAATAAATTAGTTTCATAATTTTTATAATGTATAAATGCAATTTTTCATTTCATTTTATTAAAGAAGATATAGCGGAAATAGTGGAATATAGCAGGAATAATGGGATATAGCGGGGCTTATAGCGGAAAGGCTATATTTTGGGGCTATATGGAAAAAACGTAGCAGCAGAAATCCGCTATGAGATAAAGCGGGGTTATAGCGAGGTAACAGCGGGGCATTAACTTCACAAGCATGCCACACTACCAAATTGGAAGTATACCACTAATAACCATCAACTACATAACCTCTGAGCTCGTATGTCTCAGAGAAGGGTGTTAAGCTAAGAGAATAAATTCTCCGTCACCAATAAAAATATATTTGACAGAGATCCGCTTTATATCTCAAAGTGTAATGTCAGATATTTCAAAGTCTGTTCCGGGTTCGAACAGAACTGAAGGCACTTCCAAAGAAGCCCTTGCAATCCGGGCATCCACAATCCCGTTCGGACTCTTCATCACATATGGAGATCTCTATACTGAAGCAACTCATAGCAGAGTCATTCGACAGGTTATCCTATCATTCTCGAAAACATTTGATGTTCACCACCGTCTTTAAATGCTATCCATTTCGTCGTATCACTATTCGAAATGGGTTATATGACACGAAGTCCTCTCCCGGCTAAACCGAACAGTGAGCGCTTAATTTAAAAATACCTGGATATTTCAATCACAGAGATTCATCATCAAGATTCGATGTGGGTTTCGGATAACCATCTAGAATCCGACTCCCTGTCGCATCGCAATTCAAATGCCATTTAAAGGCCAATATCGATAGTCAGTTTTTTAACTATCAATCAACATTCATAACAATCACCAGATTTAAATAATTTTCCCAGTTATTTATTTTCAAAATATCTTTGCAAGATATATTTTCATACTTCAACCATTTGAAAACAAATTTCAAATCACTTTTCACATTTCAATCCTTTGAAAACAAATTTTAAATCACTTTCCTCACGTGGAATAAATTTTCAAATATTATTTATTTCCACTGAAAATTTATCGAGTTCGAATACTTAAAAATAACTTAAAACAATTGTCCAAAAATATATGCTTGGAAACTTTCAGAATAAAAACTATTTTAAAACACTTTACTTAAAACATTAGTTATGAAAATATTATACTAATATCTCATATAAAAATTCAAGTCCAAACTAATTTAAAAATAAAATTATTAGATAAAGTGTAATTATTAAAATATCCATTTTCTACCAATTTAAATCTTTAAATAATCACTTCTATAATTAACTAAATAAATCCTTACTTTAAAGATTTAAAAATAGTTTTCGAAAATAATTTCTCAACAATTATACTTTAAAACCAATTTCTAGAACTTTTAATTTATATTTCAAAAACTACTTTGAAAATATACTGGCTTTCCAGGAAAAATACAGTTTCTATTTCAAAATGGTTCATTTAATTCAACTAATAAATCTTTCTTGATTTATTTCAATTCACATTCCAAATCTGTAAATTTCTTTCCACACTTTTTAAAAATAAACCAATATTTATTTTTAAAACAAATTTCCCTTTCCTTTATAGATTTCCATTGTGAATTTAAATTTTCAAATATCCACTGATATACGATTTTCAAATCAATTTCCAAATATTCACTTTTAACACCAAATCAAATTTCAAATTGATTTTCCAAACATTTATTTCAAACACCAAATCAAATTTCATATTGATTTCCAAATATATTTCAAACACCAAATTAATTTCCAAATCGATTTCCTAAAAATTTATTTTTAAACACCAAATAAATTTTCAAATTGATTTCCAAAATCATTTCAAACACCAAATTAAATTCCAAATTTGATTTCTAAATTTATTTCCTTTTAAAATAAATCCCTTTATCTTTTCTAAATTATTTAAAATCTGAATTTTAAATAAATTCTCCAACTTTTATTTATTAAAACTTCTTTCCATATTTTGGAATTAATTTGATAAGATTTCAAAATCAATCATTACCCATTTAAATTCCTTGTTTTAAATCTATCCAATTTTCAAAACAAATTTTTCTATAAACTTCAACTTAAATTTCAAAAATCAAACTTTATTTATTTCTGGTATCTTACGATACCGAAAATATATTCGGCTAAATCATAGCCTTTCAGACTTTCAATCATAAGAATAATCACATGCAGATTATAAATAAATCAACACATAACATATGAAACAAATTCAAGCGTTTGAGGAATCCAATTAGATCTTCCAACCTGCTTCTCTGCATCCACAGATGTTAGCACAAGAATTAAATACAAATTCCACTTCGAGGTGGAATATCGAGGTATATGAGACTAAATAGTATCATCCGCTATATAATGCGGGAAATCAATCTCTCCAAATACATATATAATATCAATTCCACTTCGAGGTGGAATATCGTGTTATATGGGTTTATATAGTATCCTCCGCTATTATATGGCGCATAAGGTCTAATCCATTACAACTGATAATATTTTATCATCCAAGCACACAATCAACAATTTTAGATTTAAAATTAAACTAGGAATTCCAATTGAATGAGAAGATCTCACCTTTAATTTGCAATACATTTCCAATTCGGCTTAGTTTCTCCATGTTAGACCTTGTAGCAAACAATTAAATGATTTTATTAATACTCAAACTAATCGAATAATTTATTTCCTTTTTAATAATTTAATTAACCAGCAAATTTGATTTTAAACTAATCCCTTTTTAAATAAAAAATATTTTTTTAGTGGCTAAAATAAGTAAATAAATTTGTTAGACAAATTTATTTCCATAATACATATTTATTCCAAATTGAAACTATATATATATATATATATATTTTCTGGACATGCAAAAATATTTTTTTCTTTACTATACAATTATATATACATACGTAAATCAAATGTTTTATAAAATTACTGTATATACATTATTTAATTAAAATAAAATTACAGAATGCTTCACAGATCAATGCGGCACCACGCTTGAATTAAGGCCGAGACTCCATTAGTCGCGACATTACCTCGTCGCACACTGCCTCGAACCACCAATGACTGTCGAACTCCACTCAAACAGCAGCCCTAACTTCACCGAATCTCTAATCGAGTCGCGCCTCCAGTTTTCGCCTAATCTCACAACCACATGACTCGATTCCAGCATTCCATCGTGCCGCTGCTTCGAGCTGACATTGCGATCTCCTCAACTTCGACGTTGACAGCTGCTGCCCCCTCTCTAGATTGATCGAGCAATTCCACTGACTCTGATAGCTTTGCGATATTCCAGCCTCGATCGCGACGTGAGGTATTTTTTTATTTTGAATTTTATTAATGGCTGAAACGAATAGAAGGATGGAACGCGATTGATTTCGTATTTGGGTATCTTTACCGTCATTTTTATTATTTTGATCTGAGAAGATAAGGTAGAAGAGGGATTTCACTTGTTTTAGTTGATCGGCCACTTTTTTCTTTTACGAGATATCAAATTTCGTATAGGACGCGTGTTAAAAAAATGACACGTGCTGTTAAAGGTAGAACGTGTTTTAATCGGTTTGTTGTGTGTATGAATGTATATATATACTTAATTTTCAAATTCAAATTGTTCTGAATTATGCAACCTTCAAATCTCAACCTCCAATCGAGGCGTGCCTTCAGGCGTTTATAATATTATACGCCTATACCGAATGCAACGGAAAAGGTTCCGAGGCCAAATTCGATCGTATGGAGAAGATAGCTTTTGAACCAATTATATAAATTAAATTTCGATAAATTTTTTTGCTTGTCTTATGACCAAACGATCACTCCAAACACTACGAAAATTAAAATTCGATAATAATACAATGTTACAGATCCAATAGAACTGGTTTCGTCAAAATTCTAGACTGTACCTCGGAAGGCTATTTTTAAATATCGATTTAAACGATATAATTTCAAAACGAATCAAAACATTTTCAAATCCAATTCTGAAGCTTCTATTGTCTTCGGTATTATCGATATAAATTTTCTAACAGTTGAAAATATTTTTAATCAGCTTAAAACTAAAGATTAAAATTTTTACCCAACTTTAATAAATTAAATTCAATTATTTAAATTGCCAAATTCATAGTTATATTTGAAATTCAAGTTGAAATAACTTCCAAATATTTAAAATCAATTAAATATTTCAATTTCAAATGTCAAAAATTCTAGGTCGTCAAATTCTTCCCCCATAAAAGAATTTCATCCTGAAATTACTAGTTAAAAAGAATGATCCTTAACCCATTTATCATTTTTGCAAAACCAAACGGTTAAATTAACTTGCCAAAGAATTTTTTTTATTAAAGATCCATTATCCTTTCAACTAGCTTTGCAATTTCCACAGTTTCCAAACAACATTATTTTCTTAACAATTCAAATTTAAATTTTCAAAATTTTCTTAAAATTTTTCTAACTCTCTAAATTTTCGAAATTTTTTGCCAGCGTCTCCTTTGCGCGGCTAGCTCGGTACGACTACAAAATGCCACAACGGGCCCCCAAATTTTAAAAGAAAACAAAAGGCCAAGTGGTTGGACAAGAAAATCATCATATTTCATGTAGAAATTTAAATACATACCTTTTTTGAGCAATTCAAATTTATCTTCGAAAACAAATCCCAATTTATCTTTTGCCTTTAACACACCTGTTTATCCTGCTTATCATTTTGCACATTCTTTACAAAAGTTTCAATTTTTAATTCATTCAATCTCGTATGATGTACTTATATTATTCATACGCAATATCAAGTTCTATCGCTCACTCGATCACATAATTCACTGCCGAACTAATATCGTTCACCCGACTTCCTAGTGCGGACTCAAATCTGGTTTCTTTGATCAGAAACCGTCATTCTCCTTGCATAGCCGTAAACTTTGATAGAAAATTTGCAGAATCAACCAAAAAATCCATATCCAGGTTCGCCGTCGAAAATCGAGTGAAAAATCCTAAATCGGATCGATATAACTATCTCAAAATTATGTGCTCGAATTCTGGATCAAACCGTTATGCGAATAGTATAATATATGTACATCCCATGTATTTATTCCAATTGATTATTAGCTATATCAACTTTCTTTTCCTTTATTCACATTGATTTTCATTCATTTATTTACAATTACCATTTCCCAATTTCCAGTTTATCCTTCATTCACTTATCAATTTAGAATATTTTATTAATTCCAAATTTACTTAAGAATTTTACCACTTATTTTTTAAATTTAATATAAATATTCTATATACTTCTTATTTTATTTCAATTTGCCACTTCGGTTAA
This sequence comes from Allium cepa, assembly GCA_030765085.1. NCBI lineage: Eukaryota > Viridiplantae > Streptophyta > Magnoliopsida > Asparagales > Amaryllidaceae > Allium > Allium cepa. Next base: position 173,588,370 of record CM060941.1, on the reverse strand, counting down.
TATCCGCTCATATTTAAATTGGATTTCAAATTCCACATGAATTCAATTTACCTTTCATTTATAAATATTGAATTCAATTTATTTCAAAACATATTTGATTTGTCGTTTCTTTAATTAGTTTCACTTACTAATTTTATTTTAGTACTTTGCTTCATTTGATCCAACTGGACAAATTTTCCACTTCACTTTGCTTATCACAGATCAAATTCAGTTTCCAATATTCAACTTGAATTTCATTTACTCGCAATTGTAAATTCATTTATTCGATCATAAATTTATTTTCCACCTTAATAAATTTTATTCCAATCATTTAGTCTATTAGACTTACCTCTCAAATTTACCTTTATTCAAATTAACTCAAGTTAATTTCAGTTTGAATTTGAATTTTATAGGTTTTCAAACTTATTTTTATTTCACACTTATTTTTATTTTTTAACTTTTCTTCAAGTTAGATTTTATTCTAACAATTTAAAATTTATAAGTTTATAAACTCAATTATATTCTATAAATATTTTATATAGGATTCCAAAGTCTTTCCATCTTTTCAAAACTATTTTTGAAATCAATTGAAATTATCTTTTGAATTTTCAAAACCAACCCCAGTGTTCGAAACAACTTCCATTTAAAACAATTTGGCATTAATTTCTCTCCTGGAAACTCGAAAATAAACATCGATGATGTCGCGATCATCATCGAATTATATTCCAGTGACCGAAAAGAGTTTAGAGCTTTCATCCCTCTTTAAAACATTTTTCAAACCTTTGAATAAAAACATTTAATATAAATATCTTTTCCAAATTTTAAAATTTTCAAATCTTTTCAAATTCTTTCATATATTTCTCTGGAATTCTATTTCAAATTATAAATCACATTTACAATTTATATTTACAAATCCCATTTGTATATGGATTTATTTCATAGCTTTTAGTTATATTTCAATTTCCTATTCAATAATCAATGATAATAATTTAATATTATCACTTCCTAAAAACCAAGCAACCATATACTATAATAATTTACAAAGATTATTCCTTCTATATACGGAAATAATTTGGGTAAAATTTATTTCATTTACCCTATTTTAAAACAATACTTTGTCGATTTATCTTGCTTAAGAGTTTATAAACCCCTATCGATAAAATAGCGCCCCACATATCGACCAGAATCCATAAACAATCAACCGATAAGTCAACACAACATAAAACAATTTTCATATTCATTAACAAATATGCTCTTATATTTATTATTACACTCAACTCATTTTAGAGTACTACTGACTCTATCTCTAATGAGTAATCCCCACCAGAGCCAAGGTTGTCGCTTAACCAATTGCTCTGATGCCACACTGTAACGGTCTAGGCTTTTCAACCATCGATAGCGGCCACTCTCGACTGGTAGGCTATTCAACCATCCCAGCACCGCTGTGGCATACAATAATACCATGTCCTTGCTTTTACGGCCAGACTCCCGTAACCTGTAAGCCAACCCATCACTCGGGACATGTAGGGGTAAGAGTCTCCCGTTCGCCACCAAACGCGAAGCGAGAACCCCTATCATGTTAGTTAAGCATGGTCAATCATGGGACTGGTGTGAGATCTTAAAAACAGTTATTCTTTAACAAAAGAAAACAAAAGAATTTAAAAGGAATCCGCAATGCTTTTTGGAAAATGAAACTACAATAAGTCCTCCCGGCACACACACAATGCAATCACACACTTGAGGGAGAATTATCCTTTATGATAGTCAAATTTGCTTGATACAAGAAAAAAATTCTTGATAGTATTATTAGTGCATAGTGTAAAAAATATTTCGAAAGTATAATATTAATCTTAGCCAGCATACATACCATTATAGCATGCCTACTATAGCTACCATATTAGATGACAGGTTCTACAACTAAAACCGTACAGGGCTCGTATTGAATGATTGGATTTCCAACAAATGATCAGGCTAAGGAACTTCCTTTCCAAATGGAACGCCTCTGGAGGGATGCCCCTAAGAACCAAACCGGATCTCTGCCAACACAAGGACGGGTTACCTCTGTAACTAGGTAACACCTACAAGTATGCCATCCACGGTCGTCGCCTACCTTTGTCCCGGGATTCACCAACAAATAGCAACAACCACACAGTTAAATATCTAGCCCCATACCATGATACCACCTCTTATCTAGAAGAAATGGACATACCCTAGGGGCACGACCCCTAATAACCTTGCCGCAACATTCCTGTTTCGACCATTACCAGGTTGTGAGGTTCGACAAAGTCTCGTCCACAAAGCTACACTTTTCACAAAAGCCATGCTTCGATCAACAAAAGATCAGCAACACTCAGCATGCCACACTACCAAATTGGGAGTATATCACTAATAACCATCAACTACAAAACCTCTAAGCTCGTACGTCTCAGAGAAGGGTGTTAAGCTAAAAGAATAAATTCTCTACCACCAACAAAAATGTATTTGATAGAAATCAGCTTTATATCTCAAAGTGTAATGTCAGACATACAACCATACAAGTTCGTTTCGGGTTCGAACGGAACCGAAGGTACTACCAAAGAATCCCTTGCAATCTGGGCATCCACAATCTTGACCGGACTCTCCATCACATATGAAGATCTCTATACCGAAGCAACTCAGTGCAAAGTCATTTGACAGGTTATCATATCGTTCTCGAAAACACCCGGTCTTCACCACCGTCTTCAAATGCTATCCATTTCATCATATCACTATTCGGAATGGGTTATATGACACAAAGTCCTCTCTCGGCAAAACCGAATAGTGAGCGCTTAATTTGAAAACACGTGGATATTTCAATCACAAAGATTCACCATCAAGATTCGATGTGGGTTTTGGATAACCATCTAGAATCCGACTCCCTGTCGCATCGAAATTCAAATGCCATTTAAAGGCTAATATTAATAGTCGGTTATTTAACTATCAATCAACATTCACAACAATCACCAGATTTAAATAATTTTCCCAATTATTTATTTTCAAAATATCTTCGCAAGATATATTTTCACACTTCAACCATTTGAAAACAAATTTCAAATCACTTTTCACATTTCAATCCTTTGAAAACAAATTTCCAATCACTTTCATCACGTGGAATAAATTTTCAAATATTATTTATTTCCACCAAAATTTTTCCAAATTCGAATACTTTAAAATAATTTGAAACACTTATCCAAAATTATATACTTGGAAACATTCGGAATAAAAACTATTCTAAAACACTTTATTTAAAACATTGTTATTAAAATATTATACTAATATCTTAGATAAAAATTCAAGTCCAAACTAATTTAAAAATAAAATTATTAGATAAAGTGTAATTATTAAAATATCCATTTTCTACCAATTTAAATCTTTAAATAATCACTTCTATAATTAACTAAATAAATCCTTACTTTAAAGATTTAAAAACAATTTTCGAAAACAATTTCTCCAACAACTAAATTTTAAAATCAATTTCTAGAACTTTTAATTTATATTGTAAAAGCTACTTTGAAAATATATTTGGCTTTCCAGGGAAAATACGCTTTCCATTTCAAAATGGTTCATTTAATTCAGTTAATAAATCCTTCTGATTTATTTCAATTCACATTCCAAATCTGTAAAAAAAATCCACACTTTTTAAAAATAAACCGATATTTATTTTAAAACAAATTTCCTTTTCCTTTATAAATTCCCATTGTGAATTTAAATTTTCAAATATCGACTGATATACGATTTTCAAATTCCAAATATTCACTTTTAACACCAAATCAAATTGCAAATTGATTTTCCAAACATCTATTTCAAACACCAAATCAAATTTCAAATTGATTTTCAAATTTATTTCAAACACCAAATTAATTTCCAAATCGATTTCCCAAAGATTTATTTTTAAACACCAAATCAATTTTCAAATTGATATCCAAAATCATTTCAAACACAAAATTAAATTCCAAATTTGATTTCTAAATTTATTTCCTTTTAAAATAAATCCCTTTATCTCCTCCAAACTATTTAAAATCTGAATTTTAAATAAATTCTCCAACTTTTATTTATTAAAAACTTCTTCCCAAATTTTGGAATTAATTCGATAAGATTTCAAAATCAATCATTACCCATTTAAATTCCTTCTTCTAAATCTATCCAGTTTTCAAAAATAAATTTTTTTATAAACTTCTACTTAAATTTCAAATATCAAACTTTATTTATTTCTGGTATCCTACGATATCAAAAATATATTTGGCTAAATCATAGCCTTCCAGACTTTCAATCACAAGTATAATCACATGCAAATTATAAATAAATCAACACACAACATATGAAACAAATTCAAGTGTTTTAGGAATCCAGTTGGATCCTTCCAACCTGTTTCCCTGCATCCATAGATGTTAGCATAACAATTAAATAACAATTCCACTTTAAGGTGGAATATCGCGGTATATGGGCTTAAATAATATCATCCGCTATTATGCGACGCATCGGGTCTCATCCGCTATATAATGCGGGAAATCAACCACTCCAAATACATATATAATACCAATTCCACTTCGAGGTGGAATATTGCGGTATATGGGTTTATATAATAACCTCCGCTATTATGCGGCGCATAAGGTCTAATCCAATACAACTGATAATAATTTATCATCCAAGCACACAATCAATAATTTTAAATTTAACTATTTTAAATTAAACTGGGAATTCCAATTAAGTGAGAAGATCTCACCATTAATTTGCAATCCATTTCGAATCCGGCTTAGTTTCTCCATTTTAGACCTTGTATCAAACAATTATATGATTGTGTTAATACTCGAACTAATTGAATAATTTATTTCCTTTTTAATAATTTAATTAACCAGCAAATTTGATTTTAAACTAATCCCTTTTTAAATAAAATATTTTTTTAGGGACTAAAATAAGTAAATAAATTTATTAAACAAATTTATTTCCATAATACATATTTATTCCAAATTGAAACCATATTTTTTTTTCTGGACAAACAATTTTTTTTTCTTTACTGTACAATTATATATACATATGTAAATCAAATGTTTTATAAACTGACTGTACATATATAATTTAATTAAAACAAAATTACCAAATGCTCACAGATCAATGCGGCACCACGCCTGAAATGGCCGAGCCTCCACCAGTCGCGACATCATCTCGTCGCCCACTGCCTCGAACCACCAATGACTGTCGAACTCCACTCACACAGCAGCCCTAACTTCACCGAATCCCTAATCGAGTCGCGCCTTCAGTTGCCGCCAAATCTCACACCACGCGACTCGATTCCAGCATTCCATCATGTCGTTTGATGTGCACGTAAATGTGTATATTTTTACCACCATATTTATTCTATTTAAATTAAATAAATGATCATATTGGGTATTTTAACTTGTTTTAACCAAAATTCATATTAATTCCAAATTTTCACATATTCATCTTCATGTAGGGGAAAAACGGTCATTTTAGTGCATATATTTCTTTGAGAAAAACTGATTGGAAATTTATATATTTTTTTGTAGGAAAATGGTCTCAAATAGGAGTGGTTTCATGAAGGAATATCCATGCACAAAGAATATAAAGGAATGAAGATGGAAATAATTCAAAGTGAAGATCATGGAGGACCCCACCTACCCACCTACCTTAATGTACAAATTAAAGGCTAATGCACATGCTTTTGGAGTTAATGGTTTCATGTACATTTAATGGGGGATTAAGACATGTTAATGATTACTTGGTCTCCACACTTCCTAAGAGGCATTTTGGGCATTCCCCAAAAATATGAATTAGGGTTTCATACATGTATAAATACCCATATGTTTCATGTAATCCCTCTCCTACTTAGTTAATCTCTTCTTTAGTCTCTCTTAGGCCTCCTTCTCTTTAGTTTAGATCAAGAATAAAATGAAAGCTCCTCTTTCTCTTTTCATGACTACTTAGCCATTTTTATTTTATGTAATCTATTTTTTATGTAATTTAATACATGCTCTTTCCTTTTCATGTTCATTTACTTTAATGTTGTAGTGTAGATCTCTTCTCTTTTATGCAAGTAGAATAATTTTTCCTTTTATTTTGCTCTCTTTTTCCTTTCCTTTTGCTTTCATGTTGCTTTCTACATTTGTTGATTTGATAACAAATATAAGAGCTTAATCCCTACAATTTAGGGGTAATGAAGCTCTCTAGTATGTAGATGCAACATTTTGATGTTTATACTCTCTTTTTGTGCTTTAATGGAAACACTTGAAGTGGTTTAATGATGTTGTTTAGCTTTGAATTTGATAGTCTATGTTGTTCATAACAAATTGGCTATACTTAAACAAACATAATACAAATTGCCTCTTCATCTAAATATGATTATGGCAAAGAAGTGAATGTTGAAATTGAAATTTGATAGCCTATATTTCTAAACAATAGTTAATAGGCTATGCTTAAAATAGATTTTTATTTCAACTTTGTTGTCATATTTCATGAGAGTTAAATGTGTATTAGTGGTTGTGTTATAGTTTGATGGTTTATATTGGGCTAATTAATAGCACAAATATATCATACTTATGATAAACACATCAACTAATTACATTAATGAAAAGAAAAGAGAGATCATAACTTCATTTTGTTGATTTATATGATCTAGAGAGTGGATTTACCTCTAAATTGTTCTTTTAACTCTCATATTTTTATCATTTTCTTTTACTAGTTTTTGTTAGTTTCTTACATTTCTAGCTATTCACTCTCGACTTGGGTATAATTTGATTGAATAGAATTTTAAAATCATCAATTCCCTATGGATCGACCCCTATTCGCCACGTGCTACATTCGTACACCGTGTGCTTGCGGTTATTTTTAGTTTAAATTCGTTCGACGGTTTTCTAAACCGATAGAATTTCCGTCGACGAACACCGTTGCTTCGAGCTGACATTGCGATCGCCTCAGCTTCGACGACGACAGCTGCTACCCCCTCTCCAGATCGATCGAGCGATTCCACTGACTCTGATAACTTTGCGAGGTTCCAGCCTCGATCGCGAGGCGAGGTATTTTTTATTATGAATTCGATTAATGGCTGAAACTAATAGAAGAAGGGAACGCGATCGATTTCATCTTTGGGTATCTTTACTGCAATTTTTTTTTATTTTGATCTAAAAAGATAAGGTAGAAGAGGGATTTCATTTTTCTTATTATTATTATTATTATTTTAGTTGATCGACCACTTGATTTCTTTTACGAGATATCGAATTCCATATAGGACGCGTGTTAAAAAAAATGACACGTGCTGTTAAAGATAGAACGTGTTTTAATCGGTATGTTGTGTGTATGAATGTCTATATATATATATATATATATATTTATTTATTTATTTATTTATTTAATTTTCAAATTTGAATTCAAATCTTTCTGAACTATGCAACCTTGAAATCTCAACCTCCAATAGAGGCATGCCGTCAGCCGTTTATAATGTTATACGCCTATTCCAAATGCAATGGAAAATGTTCCGAGGCCAAGTTCGATCGTATGGAGAAAATAGCTTTTTGAACCAGTTATTTAAATTTAATTTCTATGAAATTTTCAGCGCGTTTGCTTATCGTACGACCAAACGATCACTCCAAACACTACGAAAATTGCAATCCGATAATAATATAATATTACGGATCCAATCGAACTAGTTTCATCAAAATCCGAGACTATGCCTCGGAAGGCTATTTTTAAATATCGATTTAAATGGTATAATTTAAAACTGATCAAAGCATTTTCAAATCTAATTCTAAAGCTTCCATTATCTTCAGTATTATCGATATAAATTTTCTAAGCCTTGAAAATATTTTTAATCAGCTTAAGGCTGAAGATTCAAATTTTTACCCAACTTCAATAAATTAAATTCAATTATTTGAATTGCCAAATTCATGGTTATATTTGAAATTCAAGTTAAAATAATTTTTAAATATTTAAAATCAATTAAATATTTCAATTTCAAATGTCAAAAATTCTTGGTCATCGCAACCCATCATCAGAATTGACTTCGATTCCCTTGCCTTCGAAAATAATCTCAACATCACCTAATCATCACGGCCGATCATCTACCCCATCACGTCAACCACCGAAGTCCTGCCATCACCATATGCTACAGAAACTTCCCTCGAATCACCTCCTCGAAGCCGCACCTCCTCTAGAATCACACGCACGCGAACGAGCGTCGACGTACCATCGAAATCCTCAAACACGCCGCCCTCGCTTCTATCAACTCAGGTGAGCACTTCCCCCTCCGTTCGAACGAGATTCGAGCACATCACTTTTTTTGTTTCGATTTATGCAATCGAACAGCAGAGAAGAGGAAGGAAGAAGGCTCATGATTTTTTTTATTTGAACGAGTTCGATTTCGTGAGATCGAATTCTTTGCTTAGCTTTGTATTTAAATAGAAGAAGAAAGAAGCATATATAAGAAGGAGTAGAATTGATCGTAGCTGGCCGATGGTAGGATAGAGTTCGAAAAGAAAACTGCGGTTGATGTGATTAAAGATAATTACGGAAAGTCAAATCAATACATATTCATTATTAAAAATTTCAAAATATCTCGCTAATAATAACATAAAATCCTGAATCCCTATCGAGGCATGTTACTTGGTGTTACTAATGTTAAACCCTGATTCCGAATCCAAGGGAACAAATCTCGTGTCCCAATTCGATCGTATATGGAAAATAGCTTTTTAATCGGTTATTAAATCAAATTCAATTAAATTATTTCTGGGCGTTTCTATTCCATACGATCAAACGTTATGAAATTTGAAATCCGATAATAATACACTATTACGGATCCAATGAAACTGGCTTCGTCAAATCCCGAGACTATGCCTCGGATCGCTATTTTAACGCGTCGATAAAATCAATGATTTTAAAAGATTTACGAAATCTCTTGAAATTTCAGTTTTAAAAACTTGCTAACTCAGTTCTAATTCAAATAGAGTTTACGTCAACATTAGAAATTGTTTCGACTCACATTCAGCTCAAATTCTAATTATTCACTTTTTCTATATTAGGATAAATCGTTATATTTGAAATTTAAATTCATCCTATAATTCCAACCAAAAATCTTCATATTCAAAAATCAATTTATATCTCAAATTCAATATTTAAAACCATTTGAATATTCAAAACCAAACGTCGAAAAAATCCGGGTCGTTACAATATACATTCGTTTTCTTTCTAAATGGTCGAACTATTCAAAAGAATACTACAACATCATAATGAACACTTTACCGAAGTGTACTCAAACATCATTAACTTTTAAGGACATCAAATATCTTGCACTTTGTGTAAACTAATCAATCTGGCATTTCAATGATTGAATTCTTAGATCTTTCTTGTAGTTTTGGTCTAGTGTTACACTTAACATAATGCGATCCTTTTTGTAGTCAACCAAATTGAGTGCTTAACCTCACAGCACTATTTATTGGCTTATTTTTAATAAATTAACTTCATCGAAGTATCTTATATTACTACTATAATTGTTCCCTATATAACACATATATGTGATAGTATATTGATCAATTATTCACAGTCTTGTATTGATGTTGAGTTCGAAACTCATTGAATGTAATACACGGTCTGGACAAATAAACATGTAAGCCACCAAATTGCAAATGTATTAAGTAGTTGTAAAATTAGGCACTTACATGGGTAGAAAACATTAAAATGCAAGAGGTATTTAATCGTAAGTATATATTATATTTTTATTTGTCAATCTTCACTTTAGTTCATTTGTATACCTTAATTGGTAAACATATCAATTGTATTAAATGCACAACTTTATCGATGTAGATTATTATAACATTATGTAACATATGTTCTTATAATATTACAACGGTTAAATTTTATCGTTTCAGTTTTCTTATAAGGCTACCACTAGTCTTTAATATTTTGCAAAACCTTAAGTTGAAATCTTTCGACTTCATTAGTAGATATTAGGACTCATCCGTCTTGGAACTCTGACATTGAGTCTGCTCAACAAGTCGTAGTTCCACGGATGATGGATAATTTCTTATTGGTTGTATCATATACAACTCCTAACCCTTTGGTACCTTATCATAATTCCACTTCGACCTTGAGTCTGTTGAATAAATAAAAATGAAATTATTCACTCATACCTACCATATTGCGATGGTCTAAGTATAATATATGCACCTCGAGTCTGCTCCATAAATACATATGGTTATCTTACCTCGTCTATTCAATATATTAATAATACTACACATAGCATCCCTAGCTTGAGTATGCTCAACAACTAAGGAGTATGCAAGTTATTTATTAATACACACACATACACAATAGAGGACAACATTGTATTGAAGCATCATAATCTTCATACATTATATTGAGTGACATCGACTTATAAAATGATGTATTTCTTATGAAATACCATTGTAATACAAGTGTTGGACACATCAGAAATCACGGTATACATACAATATGTATGTATTTATCCCTTAAGTCTATTTGAATTTCTTTGAAGTTCCACCTTTAATTTATACATTCATATTAAATAAGTTTTATTATTATATACCTTTCGTATTTTATATTACTTATATAATAGTCTTGTGTATAACATTATATTAACTAAATATTATTTATTAATTAAAGTTTTGATTAATTTATATTATTTTAATATAACATTTATATTAAATATTTATTATATATTATAACCTTTATAGTATGACACATTAATATAATATATGTAATGACCCATAAATTTTAACGTTTTTATAATGTAATTAACTGAAATTTTGCTTGAAATATAATTACAAAATTTTGCAACGGAAATGTGATATTTGAAATATGTCTATTTTAACATAGCAACTGGTAAATTTATATTGGAAAATACGAAAGTAATTTCTATTGTGTAATTTTCAATTTCAATTTTTAATCAGTTAATTTGATGAAAATAAAATGTTTTGGAAATCTAAATACTTTTATATATTTATTTTTATATTTCGCAGACCGGTGCATGGCAAAATCCGCGAAACGGATATTCGTATCGGTAACCGCTTTTGTGTCCTTTTGTTTTCTTTTGTCCTTTCATTTTCCACCATGAGAAAGCTTTCGACCACTGACAATTAATATTTCGTGAATTATGAAATCAACATTTTGGCTTTTATTGTTCCTGCAACTTATTACACTGTTGATTCGGTCCTCGACACTTCACTTTCTTTCTATGCTCTGTTCACTCTGATTTATTTTCATTAGAGAATTGTAATATTAATATATATATATATATATATATATATATAAAGTTGCTTTTATCTATTAGTGATTTTAGCTTGTTTGACGTTCTCTGACATTGTTCTCTTCCCCATTTCTTCTTTCCTCTTCTTCTTGTTCGGCCATGAAACATCCCACGTCCAGCTTCCTTCTCAACAAAATATATATAAAAAGTTGCTCGCCATATTTTGTCAACCGACCTCTTCCCTTGAACAGCTCGGCCTTATGCCACCTGCTATCTTTCCCATCCACGCTAATGCAGCCGCTCGTTCCTCCCCTCACCTAAGCACCGGCCGAACAGCCTCTTCCTAATTTCCCCGTCATTTTGCCTTGACCTCCTCACCATTGAGCGCTTTCACACCTCAAACCCGACCTACTTGCTTCCTTGATCTGCCCCTCATTTTTTACACCCTCCACTCGTTTTCCCAAAAAAAAAACCCACTTCCCTTCCCTGCCATAAGCAGCCGTTTCATCACCTAGACCCTTCGACCAACCTAGCCGTGTGTAGCCTAGCAGACCCACCAGAGCATGGCACAACAAACTCCCGTCGTCCAGTCACCTCCGCGAGCCGCCCCACTACAACACGATGTGCTGCTCCACCGATACCACACCCCACCGAATACCCACCGAGTGCAGCAGAAGCCATCCACACCGAGTTCCGAGCACGTAATGACCTTCCCTTTTCTTGTTTTGAATTATATATATACATTCTTCTTTGTATATGTTTCGTATGTCAGAGTTTGTTTGGCAACCATCACTTATCTCATTATGTTTAAAATAATTCATATGTGAATATTTTATTGTAGAAATATATGTAAGCATTTTACATATTGGGTTCAATAGTGATTTTATATAATGTATATACATGTATGTAAGTTCATATGCTAATTTATTTTATATATATCTAAAAATATTTATTAACATATATTGGGTCTGCATTTGTAAGGTATGTTTATATCAGTGTTTTAAAGACCGTACCCTACCTCGGTCCGACCTCGAAAAACCCTGAACCTTGGACCACCACGGTCCGGAACTCAATCGGACCTCATTCATTCAAAAACTTTGGTCGTACCTTCAAACCGACGGTCCAACCATCAATTTTATCCGGTTGAACCACAGTTCTTTTGTTTTTTTCCTACTTTCACATCGTGTAATTCTCTCTCATTTTCATCTTTTGCATTGTTTTGAAGAAAATAAGTAAATATATATATTTTAAAAATCATAATCGTTCCAAGGTCTAAGCCACTAACTTCATCACTTTGTTCTTCACTGCTGCAAATTTCTCTAATACCATTATAAGACTCGTCAAGTTTGTCGTCATTAAATATCTATCGTTGTGCACTACTCTACTCTATACAAAGTTGTAGTTGTGCACTGTAACAACATACAACTTCTGTTGCAGACCTTGAAGATCATTTAAAACCTGTGTACATAGCATTATTATTTCATAAATTTTGTGTATAGTTTGCAGTTAAACGAGCAAATTTTTCAAAAAAATAAATCATGGTTTCGACGGTTCAACCGGTTGAACCATCAAAACCTTAAACCTTCAATCATCGCGGTTCGAGGAACGACACGGTTTTAAAAACTATGGTTTATATATATATATATATATATATATATATATATATATATATATATATATAAGCCGTTCATATACTTGTTTAGTGAATGGATATGTTTCATATATTTAAGCATATAAGTTTGCATACAGTCTATGACCTACTAGTTCCCCTTCGTGTGAAGTGATTTGATGTGGTCTGGGAAAGGCACATCTAAGATATTTATGTATCTATTTAGATTATTATTATTTTAATAGATTTTGTAACAAATAATATATCTAACACGATTTAAACATTCAATGGGATTTGTGTTATAGATTTTATAAGTTACATGTATATTTATATCAGTTTGCACTTGATCTTCTAAGTTGTATATAAATTTCAATAAAGTAAGTTTACCTACTTTTATAACAAAGTTCGATCTATATATATCTGAAAATATATATATATGGAAATATATCTAGAAATATTTATAAAAACTTTTGTGCGTATGGTATGTTATAGAATATATGTAGTTTATAAATATAAGCTTACACGTATATATTTTATACAATGTTATGTTGATAAGTGTTAAATCAAATTTTGAATTTTAACATCCGTATATATATACACACAAATACATTTTTTATTTTTAAGTATGTGTGTTTTGAAATAAGCAATGATTTTTGTAATATAATATATATGGTTTGAATTAAATATTGACTTTAACAAAAAAAAATAGCTGTATATATAGTTATCTCATGCAAATATATATATATATATATATATATATACGTACTTTGATTCAACCGATCTCTAGTCCATCTTGACTTACATTCCCCTTATCGAATTTGTCACGGCAATTCTCTAACTTTATCACTTATCCGTGTGCGCGTCTGTGTCATCTTCTTTGCCTTCATCATCCTCTAGCCTTGAAAGGTGAGCAATTACTCACGATTAACATTCTTATATTTAGTAAATTTGATTTCACTTGAAACGACAATTGAAATATGCTGTTAAATTTGAATTGCTTGTTATTTAATTATTAAATATGATATGTTATTATCTAAAATTGTTCACTTGTGATATATAACACCATATCCTATTGTATATATTTTATTTAATTTATTACCGATGATATATGCATGTTGTTGATATGTTATATTCTTATCATAATTGTTCTCATCTACAAGTTCCCTGTTAATTTAGCGTTACCTATGGGTTGAAAAGATACATACCCGAACGATATTATAGATTAAGAGAAAATCATTATGGGTTGAAACGATAAACCCAAGCGATTTTAATTTATTTTGAAATTTTGAGATTGCGGGTTGAAATGACAAATACAGGTAAATATTTAAATTGCGGATAAAAATGATAAATATCTGTATCACTGGACCATAAGATAGACAATTATGTACGGACACCATTGGTCTATATTTTGAAAATGATTTCCAAAGTTTTGGAAGGAAATATATGGCTTTAAATAAATATTGATTTACAAAATATAATATATTTTTATACATATGTCTAAAATTTAAAATTTAAAATTTATATGTTTTGGAACTTTAAATTTATAAGCTAGTTTTAAAAATATAATTTTTAAGACCTTACTTATAATTTTATTATTATTTAAAATATATAAAAATAAATTTAATACAAAATAGTTGTAATAATAAAATTCAATTTAATTAAATTCAATTTAATTAGTATATAATATGTTAAGTATTTATTTAAATTTATATTAATATTTTAAAATTAGACTTTAATAACTTTAATAATAGAGGTTGGGAAGATAGATTATTGTTGACTTGGAATTTAAATTGGTTAATAATTGAATTTAAATAAGAATTGATTTGGACTTATCAATTTTGAGATTTCAGAAAATATGATTTATAACTTGACTTGATAAAAAGGTGATTTAACAAATATTCTCAATTTTTAAATAAAATTGAGAGTGAATATTTAATATTGATTTAAATTTATAATTTGGGATTTTAAATAAATTTTTATTAAAATGATTAAGGGAATACTTTCCAAGTTGAACGAAACTAAAAGCTAAATGTTGAAATATAAATGAAATTTATATTGTAAATGTTTGAATATTTAAACTTGAATCTTCTTGGAATTGAAGTGATAGTTCAAACTTGGATTTGAAATTGACACAAATTGAAATGGTTTATTGAGAATTTGAATTGAATCTTTAACCCTTTAATTATAAAGTGTTGAACGGGATTTATTTAAATTGAATTTTGGAATTTAAGCTAATTTGAATCGATTTGTGAAATTTGAGGAAACTATTTTATTATATAAAGTATTTTAATATATATATAAGCTATTTTAATATATAAATTATTTTAATATATAAACTATTTTAATTTGTAACTATTTTAATATATATATATATATATATATTATTTTCAATATCTAAACAGTTTAAGTCGAAAGTGTTAATGATTTTAAAAGCGTTATGATTTCAAGTGTTTTAAAGCGCTATGATTTCAAAAGTCTTATGATTTCAAAAGTGCTATAACTTTTAAAGTGTTATGATTCGGGAAATGAATATTATTTAAGGTGAATAATGATATTAGATTGATATGGCTTTTGAAATGAATATGATATTTTTGATACGAAGTATAAACTATTTGAATTATAAAATGACCAAGGTGTGAAATAAGCATTTGGTTGTTAAAGAGACCGGGATTGGATATTGTCATACTCTCTATCAATACCGAAAACCACTTTAACAACTGTGTATGTGGTGGAGATTTCAAAACGAAGTAGAATGTTTGGCGATGATTCTATATGGTATTTACGTATCCTTGACTCCCGTGAATCAGCTTGATGTGGTTAAAATAGGAGCTATACCAGGCCAAACGGGGTCGTTCCCCCAATCGGATACATTTTTTCAATACCATTTTATTGCTTTTGTGATTTGATTGGGTGCATCCATTGATTTGGGAGTGTGTCACGAGGTGGGCGGTAGTAGCTGTTATGTGTTACCACCAGTCCAGGTGTGCAAATGGTATATCTACCCTGGCATTGCCTCGAGTGCCTTGTCGCATGCCTTATCGCGCCTTCTACGAGTTTGTTTTATACTGTACCTATGTGGTGTCCTCTTGGGTAAACCAACAGTTTACGGAGGAGCGTACGACATTGTATAAAATATGGGAATATATAAAATGTGTTAAGGGGGATATGGGTACCGCTTTAACGCTATTTTAACACTTCTACTTTACTATAGACATACTATAATAGCGTATATTACTACATAGTAGATAGTTCCACGGATCCTTAGAGGATGGAAATCCCAAACATCCTTTAAGTTACTTGTATTTCAATTGACATTTCACTTGAGTTGAATTTACTATATAAGAATGTTAATCTTGACTCGAGTATTTTGTGGTTTGCTTTATGCTCGGGTCAGCCTGAGTGTCACAGCATTTGGGACTCACCTATAGAGATCAGAGCTTTGCTTGAAGATCTGTCTCATCTATTCAGCCTTTCCAGTTGTTTTGTTCGTACTTGTCATCTGTTTGTATTCGAGACTACATTGTATTTGAGATATTCTGCTTTATTTTTATTTCAAACGCTGCTGATTATATAGTAGCTTTATGAACTACTATTTATCTATTCCACTGCTCATTGTTATATTACTCTATGTTTGTGATTCTATGATTGATTTATTTACTGTATATGATGAGTTTTGCCAATTATAAATTAACAATATGTTGTTTTGAGCAATTCAAATCCGACATATGTGGATGTGGACGGTTTGAAATGTCGGGCCGTTACAATATATATGCATATTATTTAAGTGATTGACTTTTTATCTAATTTATTAGTTAACCTTTAATTTATTTGTTTAATTAATTAAACTTTAATTAATTAACTTAATTAAATAAATTTAATTAAATTATATTAACTATGTTATATTAATTTCAAAAAATCATATTATATACATACATGCATACTTATGAAACATTTTAAAATATCATAAAATATATCAAAAATATGTAATATATGAATATATTTTCACTAATTAACTTATTTAATTAATTTATTTATTTTATTAGTCTTATTAATAAATTATAAGTTTTAAAATTAATTTATACCATTTTTCAAACATTTTGAAATTATTTATTATTTTATAATTTATAATATATCTATATCTTATTTTAGGTTTAACTTTTAAATTCAAAATCTTATATTTCTAATTTCAAACAATTTTGAAATTAGCACAAGTCCCAATTTAGATTAGGCCTCTTTTATTAAGGGAACATTTTAGGCTCACATATCTATTTAGGCCAGGCTGGTTGTCAAGCAGGGCAGTGTACTTGATTATCCAAGCCTGTTCCTTTGACCCTACCTTTCATGGGCACCATACTAACTGAGTTGTGAGCTTAATTGTTAACCCTAACATGACTAGTTAGACCGCATAGGCTATTGAGCTTTAATACCATTGTCAGAATTATGCCGACCCATAGCGGAAGTTATAGACGAATTTAAAAAAATTCCCTTAATGGATCTCTATTAGGCCTATGAAGTCTAATTTATTTAGAACATTTTAAAATTTTATTTAAATAAATTCTCTTATTTTATTTAAATCTATAAATTATGTACAATTTTATTTGATTTATATTTTATACATATAAATGTAAAAATATGTATCATATATATATATATGCATGTGTGTGCATGTGTAACATGATAATCCATGTAAGATATAACATGCTCGTGTATAGTTGTTGGGATTTACATCGCAACGATCACGTTAGCTAATCTGATATGTATTGTATGTTGTCCAAATGTATGTATGTATTTAAACTTATTATTTATATAAATATTGTGGATCCACATATATGAGTACAAATATATACATATATACATATATACATATATACATATATATATATGTTACTTTTTTAAACATATTAGCTCATCTAATATGTATTGTATGTTGTCCAAATATATGTATGTATTTAAACTTATTATTTATATAAATATTATGAATCCACAAACATGAATAAGAATATATAAATATATATTTTTTCATTTTATTTAAATAATTTTATGTGAACGAAAATATTTAAATATGTATATATATGTAAAATATTGATAATTTCTATGTATGTGTGTTATTATAGTAAATATTAAAATAATACACACATAAACATAATATATATGTATAAAATTTGAATTACATATATGTATATATTTATTCATAAGCATATTTATAATATATATATATACACACACATATATCAATTAAAAAATTAATATTAGTTTTGTCTTTAAATAGTTTCGAATCGTATGAACGATACAATAAAATTTTATTATATTATAAAATATATGAATGGATTTATTAGTCGAAAATCAATAAAATATTTAAAAAATATATTCAAAGCATTATATTGAAATTTTAAATTTCTAGAAAATCAAATATGATATTTCAAGGTTTGAAAAAAAATCATAGTTTTTCTCAATCAAATTATTTTTTATTAATTAATTATTTTTTGACCATATATTGTTATAATTTTAAAAATAAAGAAAATGATTTTTTACTTCTCATTTTCTAGCCTAAAGCATATTTCATGATAAAATAATGTATAAAATGTGGAAGTTAAATTGTTAAATATATTTGATTTGATTTGATTTATTTAGATAGATATTGATTTAGATAATACTAAATAATAGTAAATAATTATCAAAAATATTTTACAGCCATCGACTTGTATGGTTATATGTCTGATATTACACTTTGAGATATAAAGCTGATTTCTATCAAATAGATTTCTGTTTGGTGGCGAAGAATTTATTCTCTTAGCTTAACATCCTTCTCTGAGCATAGCTTTGACAGACGAGACTTCATCAAACCTCACACCTCGGAAATGGTCGAAAAATGAAAGATGCGGCAAGGTTTTGATGGTCGCGTCCTTTAGGGTATATGCATTTTCTTCTGGATAATAAGTGGTATTCTGGTATGGAGCCCAGATAATTTATTTTATGGTTGTTGGTGTTGAGGGCCCTCAATAAAGGTCGGTTACGACTGAGAGATGGCATACTCGTGACAGTTAGTTACCTAGTTACAGAGGTAACCCGGCCTTGTGTTGGAAAAGAGCTGGTTAAGTTCTCGGGGCGTCCCTCCAGAGGCGTACCCATTCGGTGTAGGAAGTTCCTTAGCTTGACCATTTGTTGGAAATCCAAACAAAACAATACTATCCCTTTACGATTGTAGTTGTATAACCTGCCACCTCAGGTGGTAGCTATAACAGGCATAATATAATGGTATCTATGCTGGCTAAGATTAATATTATACTTTCGAAATGTTTTCACACTATGCACTAATAATAATATCAAAAGAGTTTTCTCGTATCAAGCATGTTTGACTATCATAAGGAGAAATCTCATCCAATTGTGCGATTGCATTGTGTGAGTGCAGGAAGGCCTTATGGTAGTTTCATTTTCCAAAAAGCATAACGGATTTCTTTTATAAATTGTTTTTGTATAAACAACAGTTTTTTGTTTACTCATAACAGTCCCATGACTGAAGCGGAGTTTATTGTTCCCTTCCTAAACTCTGGGTGCCCATAATTTTTCCACATGGGCAGCCTAGAAGCAGGTTATCCGTGTTCCGAAGCTAGTTCAGATTTGGAGCTAGGAACCTTTGAAGTCTTTTAGAGTCTTTAGTTTTGGAAGCTGTCAGATTTTGGAAGCTTTTAGTTTGAAGTCTTTGGAGCTTTTGGGTTAAAGGTGCTTATGTTGGATTTTTTGAAGACTCTTTTGTTTCTCCTCCGTAGCGTTATATTTTGATGTTGTATCATGTATAAAACTCTGATGATAGTGTTCGATTGTGGTGATCAAATATTGTATCAAATGTTGTATCCATATGTTTGATAAATGAAATCATCTGGTTTCCGCTGTTTTGTATTCATCTAATGTTGTTATAAGCTCTACCGAACTGGAGTTCAACGTTTGAATCTCCGCCAGTCGAATACAAGTGAGGTATTTGATGTCGATTTTTTAACGCTAGATTTTGGGTTGTGACAAACATACCCACCTCCTCGATTTGATCAAAGAATCTTAATCTTATGACCCGTTTGATTTTCTACTACGTTTTTATATTCAACAAATTTATCATAGACATCGGATTTGTTCTTTATAATATATACATATCCTAGTCTCGAGAAATCATCAATGAAGTTAATAAAGTAAGAATTAATATCTTTGGTTATTATAGGCATTGGACCACATACATCACTGTGTACTAGCCTTAAAGTTCATCAACTCTTTCATTGCTCCCACTAAAGGGGTGATGGTTCATTTTTCCTTCGAGACACGACTCACACAAGTCAAATGGTTCGAAATCAATTAACGGTAAAAAAACCTTCGATTTTTAATTTGTGTAGTCATTTCTCACTAATATGACCTAGCCTACATGCCAAAGATAACTATCATTTATATTGTTAGAAGCATTATTCATAGAACACAAATAATTAGTATTAATTACATAAATTCTATTTTCAAGAATATCATTGCAGACTTTATTTCATCTAAACTAATGTTAATAACATTATTTGCACAATGAAATATATATATATATATATATATATAGCCTAAAACAATCTAGAAAAAAAAATAGTCCTATAAACAAAATCTTTTACAAAATAGCAATTATTTAATACCAATACTAATCCATTAGGAAATACTAAATGATACTCTCCTACAACCTTTGCATCCAGAATAGATCGATTAGCAACTTGGAGCTTCATCTCTCCTTTTTTCATGTGATGTCAGTTCCTTAACTTCTGTAACGAATTACAAATATGAGTACTAGATCCAATATCTATGACCCAAGGAATTTTATTGACTACAAAACAATTCTGAATCACAAATGTACTGATTGAGCCGTAGAACTATTCTGCTTCTTTTCTCTAACAATCTTCAAGTATTTAGGAAAATTCCTTTTCCACAAATCTTTCTTGTGGAAGTAATGACATTCACCCTTGTCATCGATCTTCTTATTATTCTTCTTCTTACCTTCTCTTTTTTGGTTCTTCAAACTCTTCGAAGATGATGCACTACCCTAAACAGCAATTATAGCCCTTTGATCCTTAGATTGTGATTCGGTCGACCTTAGCGTATTGAGGAGCTCTACAAGATTCACATTCAATTAGTTCATGTTATAATTCAATATGAATGGTTTACATTGAAGAGCAAGAGAACCAAGAATCAAATATATTTGCAATTTGTTGCTTACTCATACATCCACCTACGAAAGCCTATCAATATAACCCTTCATCATCAGCATGTAATTTTCTACCTTTTGTCCTTTGGTCATTTGGTATCGAATAGCTTCTTCATAAGCTCGTGCCTTGCAGATGGTGACCGTTCATCAAAGAAAGTCTTCGGACTATCAAATATCTCAATGAGTGACATAATTTCGTGTTACCTTTACAATGGGTTCTCTAATGTAGACAGCACAAACACTTGGAAGATCTCCGGGCCTGACACCCTTTTTCATAAGCAATTCATAATTTTAGGTTCGCATCATTGGTGAGTTGTTCTTTAGGTTCGCATGTAATAACAATCCAAAGGCACTCATAACTCAACACTATTTTAATTGCTCTTAGCCAGTCGATGTAGTTAGATCTGGTAGCTTATCATTTTCTATAAGTTTAAGTTGTAGATTATTAGGACAAATCATATTAGATGTTCTTATAATATTAATAAGGTTAAACTTTATGTTTCACTTTACTAATAAGCTCCTGCTAATCTTTTATGTTTTCTCAAACCCTAAGTCGAAACATAGCACTCATTCAACTTCACTAGTAGTGTTAGGACTCGTCCATCTTGGAATTCTGACCTTAAGTTTGCTTAACAAGTCATAACTCCATAGATGATGGATAACTCCTTATTAGTTATATTGTATACAACTCCTAACCCTCAGTACCTTGTCCTAGTTTCACTTCGACCTTGAGTTTATTATTCACTTGTACCTACCATATCGCGATGGCATAAGTACAGTATATGTATCTTGAGTTTGCCCAACAAATACTTATAGTTACCTTACCTCATCTACCTAATATATTAATAATAATACACGTAACATCCCTAGCTTGAGTTTTCTAAATAAAACTAAGGAGCATGCAAGTAATTTGTTAATATATATGTGGTAGATGATAATACTATATTGAAGATTCATATTCTTCAACGTATTATATTGAGTGATATCGACTTATGGAACAATGTAATTCTTATGAAATACTGTCATGATTCAAGTGTCGGACACATCGAAAATTACAATATACATATATTTACGTATGTATTTATTCCCTAAGTCTATTTTGGGTTTCTTTAATATTCCAGTTTAATCTATACATTCATATTATATAAGTTTTATTATTATATAACTTTTATATTTCATATTACTTATATAATTGTCTTATGTATAATATTTCATTAATTAAATCTTATTTAATTAGTTAACGTTTTAATTAATTTAATATTATCTTAATATAACATTTATATTTAATATTTATTATATACTATAACCTAGTGTACACATATATTATATACATATGTATATTATTTAATTAATTAACCTTTGAATTAGTTTGTTTAATTAAATTATACTAATTTCAAAATTCATTTCATATACATACATGTATACATATATTATTTAAATATTTTGAATCAACATAACATATATCATAATATATAATACATGTGTACATCAGTTAATTAATTAATTAATTTTATTAATCTTATTAATAACAAATTTAAATTTCAAAATTAATATATATATATATATATCCAAACTTTATGAATTTTTTTGTTACTTATAATTTTATAATATATTTATATCTTATTTCAGATTTAACTTTTATAAAATCTTATATTTTTTAATTTTCAAACAATTTTCAAAATTAACCGAAGGCCAAATTTAAATTGGACCTTTTCTATTAGGGACAACCATTGGCTCACATATCTGTTCAGGCCAGACTATTAGCCAGGTAGGCAGAGTATTTGATTACCCCAACCCAATCCTAGACATTACCTTTCTAGATACCCTATTATCTAGGCTATGAGCGTCATAGTTAACCCTAACATGACAAATTTAGATCGCATGGGTTTTTAGTCTCCAATACCATTATTCAAATCGAACCAACCCACTATGGAAGTTATGGGTGAATTTTAATTTTTTAACCCAATTGGATTTTCCTAGGGCCTAAGAAGTCTAATTAGTTTAGAGTATTATAAATTTTATTTAAATAAAATCTTTTATTTTATTTAAATTTATAAAATGATACTGTACTATTTAACTTATATTATATTAAATACATATGTAAATTATATTCTTACATATAAGTGTGTGCATGTGTAACATACCAATCCGTGCAAGGTATAACATGTTTGTGTATAATTAGGATTCGCATCGCGACAGACATGTTAGCTCATCCAATGCAAATATATTATCCAAATGTATGTTTATACACACACATACTTTTACTTTATAAATAATATACTACGAAATATATACACATATATATGTATGTATGTATTAAATTTTATTTATATATAATTTTGTGTATATATATAATATTAAAAATATGTATATTAAGTATTTTTTTGCTACAATGTTAGAACTAGTACATGTACAAATATAACCTTTTTAAATTATATATATAAATGTATATTTTAAATACTTATATATTTATAACAAAAAGTGTGTGTGTGTGTGTGTGCATCACATATAAAATCATAAAATAATTTATATTTAAATATACAACTAACTAGTCTTGCACATGACTCAAGATTTTTTTAATTTATTTTTAAATTTTAAATATATATAAATTTATTAGTAAAAGCGTACTAAACTATTAAAAACTAATAAAAAATTATTTTTTGAAATTAAATTTTAATTTTAAATTCCCAGTAAAGTTTTAGACAAATTTTTTATAATTTAAAATTCTAAAACAATTTAAAAACTATTTTTCTCTCTTTCAGTTTATATCTAAATATTTAAAAATACAAAAAAATGTTTTAAGCCGAGAGCATAATATCTATTAATATAATTTTACAAAATATAAAACATACATATATGAATTTATATAATTATGTATATGCTAAAATAATTTAAATATTATTTAAAATAATATATGAATATAAAAAAATGTTTACTTCCAACCGAAAATATTATACTTATTAAATATTATGTATAAGCTTATATTTTCATATTTTAATTATGTATAATGAAATATTCAAATTTTAATCTATATAAATATACATTATATATTATATTATTTAAATAATAAAAGATATTTTATTAATTTTGAGCCATGCTACACAAGGATGTATTTTGACAAAATATTGCAAGAGAGAGGGGCAGAGCGGGAAAATTAAGAAATTTGGTTTTGTAAGTTTTAACTAAATGAATGTAAAATGTTTCATTCTTTCAATAAAAACAAATCCACTGATTCATTTCATGTATTCATTCATCTTTATTCACCTTCCTTCTCTTCTTCTAACCTTCCAAGGCAGAAAATTAAATGAACATTTTCAAAATTTTGTTAACTCGAATCGAATGCAAACGTCAAAAGTAATAAAAGATGTGTTGCATCCTTCTTTTGCAAAGCTAAGCGTTGACCTTAGAGATTTAAGTGGAATTTTTCGTTCAAGGTGCAAATCATATACTACCTCCTTTGCAATCTTTTAATTTTATTATCATTTATATTTACATAATTTGATTATGTAGATTAGATTTTATATATAATATAATGAATTACATTGTCCAGGTTATCTGATTCATTTGTAAGTTCAAATTATTTAAGGGAAAAATAAGGAAACATGAGAGAGAAAAAATTATATGCCGTTTGATTTTGTTTTAAAGGTTCAAAACATAAAATAATTGTTTAATATAAGCTAAATTTGTTTTAAATGTAATCATTTAAAAAAATAGTTATAAAAGTTAAAGTTTTAAGGTTTAATTTATTAACAAGTTATACAAAGATTGAATAATTTTCTTAAATTAGCATTCTAATTAATTAAAATTTTAAAATAGATCAATGAAAACATATTTATAATTCAAATTGAATTTTTTTGAAATGTGTTCCTTTGAAACCTTTGATTACAAAGGTTACATGTTAAATTTAACAAGTTATATAAATTTTAAATAATATCTTTAAATTAGCGTTTTAATTCAAATTTTAAATTAAATTTTGTTTAAAAACATAGGTCTAATTTTTAATTCTTTTAGATTTCAAAATTTTAATTTTGAATTTCAAAAAACATGAAATTAAGAATAATTAATTCTAATATGTATAAGGGTTTAAGTGTTTGAATATTGATTTGAAATGACATTGAATGAATGAGTAAAGAAAGGAGAAAAATCCTCTATATTTTCATCTTCTTAAATACCTGCTTATACTCATTAACATCACATTATGAATGTAATTAAACTACTGTCAATTAGTCAAAAATATTTTATAACATATTATATATAAGTATAAATAAACTATGTATATATATGTTGTTATTTCATTTGATTTAAAATAAAACTACGAATAACAAAGGCATATATAAATGGAAAATGCTCGTTGTGCTGTAAATTCCAATACCTATATACATTAATCGACAGAGACAAATTGATGAGATGGGACATCAAATTGGGGGACTCTGGTTAGATGCGTGTTTTCAACCCGTTGAAGATATTTGGTGGCTTTTTGTTTCTCTTCGTATTGGGCCGGGCTAGATCGAATGAAGAAGGATGGTGGAGTTTTTATTCTTACCCAGCATTGGGTCCGGTTATATTTTTTTCTTATTTTATGCTGTTATGTTTTTGTTTGTTTTAGTCAGCTACAATAGAGTTGTGTTGTAATAGTGGATGTCATGCTCTTTTTCCTTGCCACAATGGTAAGGCTTTTTAAATAGGCGAATCCGACTATTGTATGGTTATATTTGTTTTATTAATAAAGAGCCTTTCCTTTCATAAAAGTATATAAACATATTTCTTCAAATTTTTAAGGTATATAAATATTAATTTCCTAAATTTATTAAAATAACAAATTAGCTAAATGAATATTTATTTCATAAATGTATGTTACTAACATTTGGTAAACCAATTTATGTGTATACTGATATATGTATATATATATATATATATATATATATATCACTATAAATTTTATAATTAATATTCATTTTAAGTTGTTTAAGATAAATAAAATATTTTTTTAAAATTAAAATAATTTAATTAATTTTCAGTTGAATTAATGTTAAATTGAATTAAATAAGATTTAATTAATATATATACATACATAAGATTATATAAGTTAGTTTATAAATTGTTATATGTGAATTAACTTATATAATTTATCAAAAAACTTAAGTGGAACTAAATGGAGCATAATTTATGTTTGAGGAACAAGTACATATGTATGGTACATATAACAAGATTTCACTTAAATTATGATGAAATACAGTATTCCTTATACTAGTACCACTCAATGTGTGTGTGTATCAATGATCATGAATCCTTAATTATAAGTTGTCCACTACCATTTATATATTAACAGTTTACTTGCATACACTTTATTTGTCGAGCAAACTCAAGCTAAGGATCTTATGCATAGTATTATAACATATTGACTAGACAGGTTGAAACACATGCATGTATTTATTCAGCAAACTCAAAGTATGTGCTTTATACTTAAGCTGTCGCGAAATAGTGAGTATGAGTGAATAATCTCTTTTTATTTGATGAGAAACTCAAGGTCAAAATTGCGATTAGGACAAACACCATAGGTTAGGAGTTGTATATGATACAATTGGTGCACTACGCCATAGATGGCCTAATGCAACGAAAATACAAGATGTTTCTAGCTACAATATAACGATAGTTATGCTGATTTTTGTCTATTACAACATTAGCTTCAGGATGTTAGCATAGATATCAACACTATGTTGCAGTAGCTATAGACTTATAAAAATATTATAAAAAATGAGTGCGAGCTGGAAAAAAAGCAGGTTGAAATAATTTATAACGCGGAAAGCAAAAACAAAGCGGCAAAAGTTAACAAAATATTGAAGGGTTTCGCTCAAACCCTTAACAAAATACGTACTCCACCGTCAACCTCTCAAACACTCTGCGATTTCAATTAGGGCTTTCATTTTCCCCAAACCTTGCTTGAACAACTAATGGCAACCGCGAATCTGAATGGTCACCTAAAGCAAAAACCATCGTCCAGCTTCGCCCTCCTTCGCCCTGTATATTCATAATCGTCACAAGAATTTTCGTTTCCATCTTCTTTCTTACGTCCACATGGACATCAGGTAATGCTTCTCTTACTACTGAATTCACATTATTCGTATTATTACTGTGAATCGCTTTAATGCTTCTCTTCCACTTCGTTTTTTTGCTAGCATGCTTGGGTTTTAGATAGTTGATCGTTGCCTTAATCGTCCGGATCTTCAGCTATTCAGGTATGATGTTTTTGGGTTTGGGTTTCCTACGGTGGTGATCGATTTGGGTTCGACAGTTAGAAGGGATTCGAGGTGGTTCACAAGTTGGATTTAGGGTTGAGGTCAGGTGATTCGATGATAGGAGAATTCGCTGCAGTGCTCGATTTTGGTAGTGATTTCAGTTGCATTATTTGGGGAAGGTTGAGAAACTAGTTGGGGGTGGATGAATTGATAAGCAGTGAATTATGAGGGAGTGAGTTTATTGAATACTGATGTTTGCAGTGGGTAGAAGCGTATGGTGATGGGCGTATAGGAGCAGGCTGTAGAGGTGCTGTTTGAGAAATGAAGTATGGGCTGGGTGGAGATGTTGTGACTGTGCTGTGGGGTGATACCATGGAACTTCAGTGTGTATGTTGAAATGTTGAAAGCAAAGCAAGGCAATGGGTAGGGTACTACAGCTGATGTTGTTATGTTGCTCTAGTGGCAGAGACAGAGGAGATGAGGCGATTTGAAATGTAATGTTGGTCAGAGAAATAGGAACTGTGGTGCACAATATCTGTTGTTGTAATTTTATGTGATGTTGCTTGTGCTAGAATTGTTAATATGCGTGCTTAAGTGATGAGCAAGGTGAAGTGGTATGTAAGTGTTTGCAGTCGGCAAGAGGTATGGCCGGAGTGGAATGATGATCAGGTGGTGGTTTAGGCAGAAGTGATAAGGGTGGTTGGATAGAGCAGTTTTGGTTTATATGCTGAAGTTGTTCGGTGTATTGCAGAAGTATGGTAGGGAAAGATGGTTATTGGAGAGGCAGAAAAGTGGTATGGCAGCAATGAAAAGCAAGTAATGGTAGTTTTGTAGGTAAGTGAATGGTTGCCTGTGCTAGGAGTTTGTGCAGTGGGATGATGATATGAATGTAAGGTGCATAGAAGTATGTAACAGAGGTGGTTGAATACTTGGCAGGGTAGAGATTAAGGCTATGCTTGGTAGTGATCGTGAGTAGAGGCAGCAGGTTTGTAAAGTATGGCAAGTATGGTTGAATGTTGTAGTGTGGTGATATATGGTGGTATATGTCAGAGAATGTTTTGACAGAAATGAATTGAGAAATGGGTTGAGAAATGAATGACAGTAGAAGAACCAGAGATTGGAGTATGTATATGAAATGAAATGAAATGGAGTTTGAAGTGATGGTATAAATTTTGTAGAAAAAGAAATTTGTACAAAGAAAGTTGTAATTATGGGTTGTTTTATCCTAACAAGGAGAAAGTTTACGATATTCAGCTGAGTTTCAAAGGCGGCAATGGTGGAAATGCTAGTTTGAGGTATATTTTTATTTTTCTTTGTATTTAAAGTTAAATGTTGATTATCTAATTGATTTTTATGTAATGCTATTTTATCACGATTTACATTATCTAATACCTTTCGAAAGTTAGTAAGGTTAATTATCGTTACTCGTTATTTTCATCGAAAAGTTATTCAATTGTCATTTGATTCTTATCCCATTCATGTCTGTTGGAGGAATGTTAGAATATAAAGTGAATTATGCCCTTCAAGGTTCACGTTGCATTTTACCCCACCGTTCAAACAAAGTTTTAAAACTTTTGAATCCCAAGTTTTAGATACCTATTATCTTTGCATCATAACATCAACATTTGAAATTTAATTTTATCCAGTATGGAACTTTATTCTATATGGAAATGATTCAGAGTCGAATCTGGATTAATAATTGGCTGATTATGCATAAGATTTTTCATGTATGTATGGAGATGCAATTAATCATTGAAAGAAGTATCATATGGTAATAAAGTTTATAAACTACATTGCTCCTCTGTCTTATGATATGCACATCATATATTTCATTGACATTGATATAATTTGTGAAAATGTACAGATGGCAAGATCGAAGAGGAAGGAGAAGCGTTGGATCGCCGCAAAAAAAGGGAAGCGGTGAAGGATCTAGAAGTGGAAGGGTTGTGAAGAGTTCAACAGGGGAGATATGGTGTGTTGCAAATGCAGAGGTGGGGAAGGAGAAGCTACAAAAAGCATTAGACTACGCCTGTGGAGAAGGAGGAGCAGACTGTAAGAAGATACAACCGGGTGCGGATTTTTACGATCCAGATACAATAGAGGCTCATGCCAGTTTTGCATTCAATAGTTACTATCAGAAGAAAGGAAGGGTCTCAGGTACTTGTTCCTTTCAGGGCGCCGCTTATGTTGTTTCCCAATCTCCCAGTGAGTTTGTTTTTCTTCTTATCGATCCATATTTACATTTCTCGTTATTATCACATGATAATGTGTTATTTTATAGGTATAGACATAGAATATATGTTACCTTTGGTTAAAACACTCATTTGTGGTTCTTGCATATGTCTAATGGTCACTTTGTTCTGAGCACATTGTTATTGACGATATCAATTTGGCTAATGTCAATATTTTCCTAGGGGCATAAATATTTTTTCGGAAAAACAAAATAAATAGATATATATTTTAACTATTTAAAAACTAATTAGTTTGAGTACTAAAAATTTTGGAAATAAAATTGATTAGAATCATTCTTAACCGTCCACGGTTCAAAATATTAAATATGCAACATGAAAAATGGTCGTTCTGAATTTTTTTTTCCCTATAGCTGCTCTTTGTACTGTTTCTATTGATGTTGTATGTAAGTAGGTCCGTCAATTTGGTTGATGAGGAGCTTGATAACTGCTTAATTAATTAAAATTACCGAACAATTTAGAAGTATAGATAAATGAACATTTTTTGTATCCTTTTGAACCTATTTTAGCTAGGTTATGACCATCGTAACTAACGGTACTTAGATGAATTGATATTGTCAATGGCAACATCTTTGATTAATAATCAGTTAATTTATAATGCACTGAAGCAACTGACCATTTAGATTGGGTGTACATTACTAGATTTTTACATGCTAAATTGCTGCGGTGGAGAAGAACTTGGATCACCTACTCTGATATTTTACTAGTGGGCAGGTGACCCGATCCCCGTAGAGAATTCAACATGAATGAATGTTATGAATTTAAAGTTATTTCATTATATACATTGTTTATAAATAACAATGGTATACTATATAACAATGGATACAACTGATACTAGTTAACATATACATGTGACAAACTTAGCCCATGTTTCACTCAATATTTAATGGATTCAACAACCCAATCAATTAGCGTAGATTTTGACATGTTAGTTTCAGACTGTAGGATTTCATTGTACCTGACTTGCTTCTGCTTTCTTCCTCCTTATTTTCTATTGATTGTTGAATGAAAACTTGTGTAATTTGCCTGTTCTGGAAAAGTTTGTGTTCTTTGAAATTGCAATTACTTTGCTTCTGTATTCTGTTAGAATTACACAGTTTCAGCTTTGTTCGAAACTAGAATTATTAACGAAGATATCCTTGCACTGTCAATTACTGAAGTGATAGCACTGGAGGCACTGGAGGCACTGATGGCACTGGAGGCTCCCAAATATGAATTACTGTTAATAAGTAGAATTTAGTATGTACTAGCTGCAACTATGAATACACTGGCTATGTTTTTAAGTATGTTTGTTATTTCGTACTTGACTAAGTAAAACTTGTGTTGCTGGTTATTCTGAAATGAAAAGTTTTTTGTTGCAGTGTAATGTTGTCATTAGATATGATATAATGTTGCAGTATAATGTTGCCATAGATATGATATAATGTTGCAGTAGTATAATGTTGTAGCACATTTCCAATTTAAATTGCAAAAGGTGTTGCCATAGATATGATATAATGTTGCAGTATGTGATGTTGAATGTGGTAATAAACTGGCGAAGTGTTGCCATTGGATGGTAAAAGTGTTACCATAGATTAATGAATGTGGGCTCCACAACAGGGTTCCGTAAAGGTGGGCCACAGAATTAGTGGGCCTCACAATGTGGGCCCACATGTTGGGGCCCAGATTGTGGGGCCCACTTTTTAGTAAATTTGGTACCTGTGGTAACAACAGAACCGATGTTGCCCTAGGGCCGCAAAGATGTTGCCTTTGACTCTACGGCAACGCGGCAAAATGCATCACCGAGAAAGTGTTGCCTTTGCCCATTTTTAGCCTAAAGCCACATTTTTTGGCACTTCATGCATCACTTCTTGGTGTTGCAGTATGCAATCTATGGCGTAGTGGTAATGTGTTATCCATCGCTTGAGGGCCTATGATTTGTTAAGCAAACTTAATGCTAGAATCTCAAGGCAAACATGTTCTAACACCCACTATAGGAATCAAAATATTTCTATGTTTTTATTAGGGTTTTGAGAAAAATAAAAATCTAATGGGAACCTTATTAGAAAAATGAAATGGTAACATTTAACATATCTAATATCACAAGAATATATATTATGTAAAGTTAAAATAATTTGCTTCAATAATTTTGTGCAACTGATTTAAATTATTAAAATGGTTATCATTTAAAATATACAAATGAATCGACTCAAGATTGACAGAGAAATATAAATATAGACTTACCAATGAATCTTTTGGCATGTTATCACATCAAGATCCATACAAGAGCAAAATAATACAACTACTAAATACATTTGTATCTTGGTCATTTAAGAATTTATCCATCTGAGACTATGTATTGTATTTTATGAGTTTTGAACTCTTTAGAAATACAATAATATGGATGTTTGATACATATTCGATCACATATAAATGTTACATGGAGATTAGTCGCAATTCATAATGTGAGAAATTTTGATGAAATTAGTTCATTTGAGGCAAGTAAGTAAACCATCATCTGAGGTCATGTAGTCAATATAATTGATCATATTAAGGACCTTGTTGTGTTAGATGTACCACTAAACCAAGAGCTACACGATGTACCTAGGAATTCGATCACTAAAATGTCACTTTGACCAATTTGTGTAAAGTGCAACTTATTTGATATCCTCAAATGTTATGAATGACTGAATGTCTTTTTGTAAAGAGTTCGTTATGGTCTTATAGCATCCTTTTTAACGGTTCGACCATTTGTAAAGGAAAGAGAATGTACAAGAATGGATGTCGCCATGAAAAGGCATTGGAAATGAGAACTGTATTGAATACCAGAAGATATTTACTATGGAATGAGAAATGTTATTCCTATTCCAAATGTATTTTTATATAGAATTTTTTTCTATGAAATTTATTTCTTCGAGTTCGAGATACTTAATCTGAAACTCTTAACTATAAACTAGTTACTATAAATGTAATAAAATTCCATGATAAGTGGTAGAGTGTACCTTCATATTTCATAAGCTATTATATTAATGGCGAAAATAGTGGAAGCATATTATATAACACTTCTCAGTGGACACATCAAGTTATGAAAAAATTCATGGTCGTACAAAATATTATTTATTAGATAATAACTGTCTTCTATATTAGTTGAAAATAGAGATATTTTTATTTTAATGTGAATATTTATTATAAGTGTAACATTCCCCACTTAGAGACCCAAAACTAACGGCTACGGATGCTGCAGTCATTCATAGAAATTAATTCTTGGTGAACATACGTGGTAATGTTAAATATATTGATATAGTAGAAACACATGGATATGAACTTTTTTTGAAACCATTAAACAAATTTCTCATTCCATTTCAATCATATTTCAAATTCATTACATAATCCCAAATTCGACAACCACGTTCAGAGAAAATATAATTATTACAAAATACGCCAAGAGTGACATACAAGATGCCCCTTGGATGATTAGAGACTAAGCATTGATAATTAAAGAACTTTGCCTTTACAACCAAAACACAGCAGAATCAAATTGAAAAGAACTCTTAATAGCTAGCTTGTCTCATGCACGTCTCTGGAAGCTTATTTGTTTAAAGGAGAACCTGAAAACCTTGACTCTCAAAATACTCAAAATCAATTGAGCACCCAAGAGTTTAAGGAAAAACATAAACTATGAGTCAAACAGAAATCTAGTGGGAATCTGTGCAGTTAAAGCGCTCGGCATATTCAATGCAATGGTGGTACAAAAAGTCGTAGCAGGGATACAGCGAGGATATAACGGGATATAGAGGATGACTCTAAAATAGCATATAACACTCATATTTAATGATTTTACAAATATATAAATGGTAATTAAATGAAAAATTAACATTGAATTAAATTATAATTAATATATAAATAATTTTAAATAGTAACATGTGCGAATATGCTGTAAATAAAGTAATACTGTTATATAACATAATTGAATTTAGTATAATATTAGAGTATTTTCATTTCTGAAAATATATTAAAAATTCATTTAAATAAATTATTTTCATAATTTTCATAATGTATAAATATCATTTTTTAATTCATTTCTTTCAAAGAAGATATAACAGAAATTGTGGAATATAGTGGGAATAACGGGATATAGCGGAAACAGCGGGGCTTAGGCTATATTTGGGGCTATATGAAAAAATCATAGCGGTAGAAATCCGCTATGAGACATATCGGGGAATTAACTGCACGGGTATGAATAAAACCAACCATCTCGAACCATTTAGATATCTAGTGAGACAACGCCGCTTAGCGGAAAGGATTTTCTCCCCACTAGTTTCTTGCCCAAAAATTTATAATAACCATATACTATACTCTTGCATCCACAATGGTTAAAAAATAGCAATTTAAAATATTATGGTGATATGTAAACAAGCAAAATATCCTGGATTTCCCATCCTCTTTCATTTGACTATCTATCTCAATTATAGTTTCTAGAGTCACTACTAACCTATTAGTTTTCATAGGCTGACTAATAACTTGTTCAAAGATTATGAACTATCTGTCCATTTTTATAGTTTTCATGAGATCATTAAGAACCTATTAGCCCTGCCAATAACTTCAGTATTTCATGGGTCCTTTCTAAACCTATTGGTATCTCCAATAACTTCTCTTATATCATAGTTTTTATGGGTTGACTATGAACTAATTGGCCTTTACCAATAACTTTGTCCAGATATGGTTTTCAAGGGAACACAACGAACCTATTGGACCATGCCGATAACTCACTCCAATCATAGTTTTCATGGGTTTACTATGAACCTGTTTAAACTGATAACTTCTTGATCAGTCTTTGGGCATCCGATGTTCTGGTCTACTTGACATCCTGGATGCAAATCTACTCATTCGGAAGTTAACTAAATTTATATTCACTACTTGGTCAACCTAGTTTGTTATTCTACCCTTACTCCCTAAAATATGGTTACGAGTCCATTTAGAGTGAATATATTTATAGAAAAAGCACATACAATAACATAACAATTCCAACATTTATGGTTTAATATCCTTGAAATCATTTCTACATGAAGCATGGTTAATACCTTTAGCCCATTATTTTTGTCAAGGAAAGCTTCTTCAAAAACTCCAAAATTAAAAACCATTTCAAAGCTCTTTTGTATTGTCATGGTTTTTCTTTAAACAAGAGATTGGGTTCTTTGTTTTAAAAACTAAGGCTTACGAAACCTTAGATCTTTATTTTCGAAACTATTACAAAATATCTTTCAAAAGCATTCAAATATTCTTTCCAAAACACTTAAAAATATGCCTTTCGAAGCACTATAAAATATCTCTTTTGAAACAATCAAAACCCTCCTTTTGAGATTCAAAACATTCCTTTCGAAAGTATTAAATCATATCTTTCTAGCTTATAAATGCATAGCTTTGAAACCATTTGAAATTACCTCTTCCAAAACCATTGAGTTTAACCTTTGGGGTCAAAGTGAACATAAACGAAAGTACCCCTTTCAAAACCATGAACCTTTAAATAAAAGAGTTTGGGGAAAACAGATGGCTTCGTAACCATCCTTTCGAAAGCTTTAATCTTTTAAGTAAAACAATAGGAAGGATAGCTTCGAAACACCTTTCGAAGTTATTGCCTTCGAAACCTTTATTTTAAACGGCTACTAGAGCCTTTTCGAAAGCACTGGGAAGTGGCTTGTTATATTTATAAAACAAAAGCTTGCCTTTCGAACTCATTGAAAATTTTCAACCTATTCGGAAGGTATGAAGACGGCAGTAAGGTTTCGACTTGGTTCAAAACTATCCTTTCGGAAGCTTCTCCTTAAAATATAATATACGCAACTCATTTGGAAGCTACCCTTTAAATAAAGAGGCAGAAACCACTTCAAAAGGTATATAAAAGTAATTAAACCCTTTTGAAAGCATCCGTTAAAAGCTAGGCAAGCAGCATCTCTTTTGAAAGCAAAACAAAGACCTTCGAAAATTGTTTAAAATGGCTTCGACCCCTTCGAAAGCATGGTTTCAACTTAATACCTTCTGTCTTTCTCTAATCCACTACGTAACAATTAATGGTACCACGTATATTGATTTTGAATTGGTTGGGGGCGAAGATATGGGATCGAAAGGTAGGAAACGGGAGCGGTGAAGCAGTAAATCTATGCAAAACTGTTTTGTTGCCTTTTTAAGTAAATGCTTTTCAACTAACTTGCCTATTTGTAAAAATATAATTGGTTGCTCTAAACTTTGCCAAAAATTTTTCTAAAAGGCTACTGAATTAATCCAGAATTAGTTAAAAATAATTTACAAAGAATCCGTTCCTTTTAACAAAACAATTAAGACATTTAAGTCCTCCAACTTAAATAATTTAATTTACATAGTAAATTACTTAGGAAAACCCCCAAAAATCATCATAATTCACTTTTAATATGTTATCTAACATATGTAATTTTCAGACCCAAAATCTTTTATATAATAGCTGAAATAAATTTTAAACCCAATTATCTATTCCTTCCTTCAAAAGTTCATAAATTATCCATAGCTTGGATAATTAAGAAAAATTAAACCCATCTCTAAAATAATATTTTGCATAACATATTAATCCTTATGGCATTCGAAACCCAATATATATGATTTTAGCCTTGAAGCAAAATAAAACATTTATTAAACATATTTGTTTGAATCAAACATGTCATGTAATCCAAGCGTATCATCATTAAAATCATCATAAAGGTTTTAAACTTAAAACCCAGAATCAAATGCTCTTTAAAAATGAAAATGAGATGGTTTTAATTATTA
Source organism: Allium cepa (assembly GCA_030765085.1). Taxonomy (NCBI): domain Eukaryota; kingdom Viridiplantae; phylum Streptophyta; class Magnoliopsida; order Asparagales; family Amaryllidaceae; genus Allium; species Allium cepa. Next base: position 173,552,078 of record CM060941.1, on the reverse strand, counting down.
TTCACCTTGCGTTGGATAAGGAACTTGTGATTTTACCTTGCTTAATCCTCCTTTGCTTGAATCCTAAGCTTTAGTAAATTTTTAATCTCCTTTTCTTCTAGGTTGTGGTCGGCTTTGAGCTCTCCTTTTCTTATGTTTTTGAATTATGAACGTGTGGAATGAAAATGGGAATAAGGGTTCAAGGGTTAAGGGTTATGGTGGATGGCTATTTCCCATAATACCCTTGCCTTATTCTCTTATTAGTTACCTTATGAAACCATTTCCATAAACTCATTCTTTTCATTTTATTTAATTAAGAAAGACCTCTATTTAATTTCCAAATCTCAACCCCCTTATTACTCCAATCTTTACATTATTCTATTTAATTCATCTAATTAAATCTCCTAGATAATATTAATTAAAATTAAGGGTGTTATAGGTTCCCTTCCTTAAAGAATTTCGTCCTCGACATTCAGTAAGGACTAAATACTAAGCATAGCAATCATTGTAACAACTTCTAACTAACACACTAGCCTACATGACTAGAAGTAGTCTATATAAAGTAAATATAGAACATACCCTCACAGACATCAAGATAAGTCACTCTAGTCCTGTCTTTTGTCTTCTAAGTACAGTCCTTCACATTGCCGCTCCATTGAACTTTCACCAACTTGATGTCTTGTTTCTTAATGTCTTCTCATCTCTCGCTACAACCCAAACTGGTTGTCTAACAAAAGTCAAACTTGGTTCTAGTATCAAATCTTCCAACTCTATCGAAAGAATAGTAGTCTCAGGATCATGCACATACTTACGAAGATGAAATACATGAAACACATTATGGGTGCCTGCCATACTACTCAGCAACTCTACTCTGTACGCGAGCTTTCTGATCCTCTCTAAAACTAGGAATAGACCAACAGATCTCGTTGCCAGTTTCCCTGACTTTTCGAATTATACCACACCCTTCCTTGGTGATATTTTAATGAAGAATCTATTTCTAACCGAGAATTCTAGATCTTTACGCCTCTTATCTGTGTAACTTTTCTATCTAGACCGAGCTTCCTTCATCCTTTATCGGATTAAATCAATCGTCTTTGTCGCCTCTCTAACTAGATCTGGACCCAAGACTAATCCATCTTAGTCTCCCACCAACGTGCTGGTGATTTGCATGGCCTTCCATACAAAGCCTCAAAAGACTCCATTCCTATACTAGTATGATAACTGTTATTATCGGATAACTCAACTTATTTTAGGTGATCTTCCAAAGATCCACCAAAGTCCAACACACAAGCTCTTAACAAATCCTTGAGTATGTTATTGACTATCTTGGTCTGCCCATCCGTCTGAGGGTGATACATAATACTCATCTTGAGCTTGGTACCCAAAGCCTCCTAAAACTCTACTAGAACTCTTTAGTGAATAAGAAATCTCTATCGCTTATTATACTACTAGAAATTCCATGCTGCCTAACTATGTTCTTCATGAACAACTTAGCTAAAACAGGTGCCATCCTGATTGACTTAACTGGAATGAAATGGGCACTCTTGGTCAACTAGTCCGCTATGACCTATATACTTTCATTCCCTTTATTCGACCTTGGCAACCTATCTATAAAATCCATGGATATCAAATACCATTTCCATACTATTATTTCCAAAGGTTGAAGCAACCCAATCGGCTTCTAATGTTTGGCCTTCACCTATTGACAGTTTGCACACTGCCTAACCCACAAGCCAACATCCTTTTTCATACCTTCCCAGTAGAAGCTCCACTTCATATCCTGATACATCTTGGTTCCTTCGAGATGAATCATAAATCTAGATCGATGACATTCCCTAAGAACTTCTTTCCTTAAGTCCTCAACATTCGAAACACAAAACTGTCCCTTCTTTCTCAACCAACCGCTTTGGTCAAGATTAAAATCCTTTAGATCATCGATCTTCGATCCAACCTCAAATCTTCTAATGTTCTCGGCTAGTAACTGGTCCTCTCTCTATTTAGAAGCAATCCTTTCAATAAATAAGGGTCGAACTTCCAAACAGGATAACATGGCGGTGCTCCGACTAGAATTAGCAGTCGATCTTAACTGCATACTACAAGTAGTCAAAGATTCTAAATCTTTCCATTCTTCCAATATAGCTAACACCGCATTCTGGTGTTCGCCACTTTATTTACTTTCCTAGACAATATACTCTATACCAAAATCTTAAGCTTCAAAAAAACCCAGCCACCGTTGTTGTCTCATATTCAACTCCTTTTGAGAGAATAAATATCTTAAGGACTTATGATCTGTGTATAGCCTAAATTTATCCCCTAAGAGATTATGTTTCCATATCTTTAATGTGAAAATCACCCCTGCCAGCTCTAAATCATGAGTATGACATCCTACTTCATGGGTCTAAGGTGTTGTGAAGTGTAGGGAATGAGTTTCCCCTTCTGCATCAACGCAGCTCCTAATTCAGTTCCGCATGCATCAATATACACCACCAACCCTTGGTTTCCATCTGGAACCACTAACACGGAGGCATTGGTCAACAAATGCTTTAACTTAAGGAATGCTTCCTTACATTTGTTAGACCAAGTAAATTTCACGTCCTTCCTGGTTAACTTAGTCAAAGGCGTTGCTATCTGCGAGAAATTCTTAATAAATCTCTGGTATATCCCGCAAGTCCAAGAAAACTTCTAATCTCAGTCACCTTCTCTACTATCTTCGAATTATTAACAGCTTCGATCTTATCTAGATCGACTAACAAACTCTTCTTTGAAACCATGTGATCAAGAAACTTAACCTCTTTCTTTCAGAAATGACACTTGAAAAACTTTGCTTTCAGCTGATGCCGCCTTAGCATCTCAAACATTACCCTAAGATGATCTTCATGCTCTCTTTCATCCTTATAGTACCCTAAAATGTCGTCTATAAATACCAATATGAACCTATCTAAGTACTTCCAGAAAACTCGATTCATCAAATCTATGAAGAAAGCTAGTGCATTCATTAACTCGAATGGCATTACTAATCACTCGTACGAAACATTCCAAGTCTGAAATGTTGTCAACGTAATACTATCCTCTGACACTCTTAACTGATGAAAACTCATCGCCCAATCCAATTGGGAAAATATTATGGATTTACACAACTAATCGAATATATCATCGATTCTCAGCAAAGGATACTTATTCTTGATCGTCTTCTCATTCAACTTACAATAGTCGATGCACAGCCTCAACGACTCATCCTGTTTCTTCACGAACATTGCGGCCTCAACCCATGGAAAACTGCTTGGTCTAATAAAATTTCTCCTTTCTAGATTCATTAGCAGCACCTTTAATTCCTTCGCCTTTGTCATTGTCATCCAGCTAGGAAGTCTACTTATAGGTTCTGCTTCTGGCACAAGATCTATCCGAAACTCAACGACTCATTTTGATGGCAGTCCTTTAACTAGATCAAAAACATCTGCAAATTCTCTTGCTACTCAAACCTGACTTAACTCTTCTTCTATTCCCATAGCACTTAACATAGCACAAGCACTTCGGTAAGAATCCTCCATTGAGAATATAAGGTTATGACTATCAAGGAGTCTCACTGATATTTCCCTATCAAGGAAAAATATCCTAGCCTCCTATCTACCCAATCAATCCATGCCTAAAATGGTTCTGAAATCTACGAAATAAAAACCATACAGATTGCATGCAAACTTATGACCTAATAAATCAAGTTCTAACAGATCACATCCAATTCTCGGAATTGCATACCCTCATATTGGATTCCCAACTCTTAAGGAAGTAACAAGGTATGTGGGTTCTAAACATAAACTATCAACCAAACACTGAGATATAAATGAATGCGATGCACCGGTATCAAATAGCACCCTAACTAGTGTACTTCGAATCAAAAGCGTACCTTTCATCACGGTCTTTCCTTTCTCAAAAGCAATTGGCCTAGCAGACGATGGTCAAACATCAAAGACTTTTCTTCTATCCACCCAGACTGGTTCTGGAAACCGATTCTTATAGTGCCCAGCCTAGTCGTAGTTAAAGCACTTCACACCATTCTTGTCTACGGCCTTCTTCCCCTTGCCAGTTCGGAATTCGTGAGCATAATGATCCTTCTTATCGCACATAAATCAAACAAGATTTGCCTTTGCCTTCTTGGTAGCTTTTCCCTTCTGGGTTCCCCTTTTCTTGAAGAACTTCCTCTTCTTGCCAAAAGAACTTTGGGTTTCAACTTGTTTCTGCTTCCCATAAGTAGCAAGCATCTCCTCATGTCGGATTGCCATTTCCACAACAACATTACAAGGATCACGAAGATGTGGCAAGGTCGCCCTAACAATCTTAAGTCTCAATCCCCGAATAAACCTATCATTCCTTGTCACATTCCAAATTCCGGCGTTCAAAAAATCGACATTCGTACTCCACTGTACTTAAATGCCATAGATTCAAACGTTGAAATTCAAATCGTGCCAGAGCTTATAACATAATTAAGTAAACAACACAGCAGAAGAAAAGGAAATGAATATCATTGATATACAACATTTGATACAACAATGATACAATATGAATAAATAACAGAGATACAAGATAACAATGCTACAGCGGAATAACAAATGAACTAGCAGCGGAACCAAAAACTCCAAACTACAACTGCAAGTCAAATCCAATTCTCCAAAGCCAAACTCCAAACAACAAGCTCGAACCACCATCTCGTTTCACCCAGATAAGCAAGATCGGTCCATGAATCCAAAGACTCTAATATCCAAAGGTCTCAAAAGAATACCAAAGAGAAAGCTGAAAGCTACAGAATCGATTCTGTATCTACTATCTGAAAAAACCCAACTCTAGACTGCCCATGTGGAAAATTGTGGGCATCCAGAGTTTAGGAAAGGAACAATAAACTCCGGGTCAGTCATAGGACTGGTGTGAACAAACGAAAACATTGGCCGTTAAAAACAAACCAAGAAGTTAAATTTGAAATCCGCAATGCTTTTTAGAAAATGAAACTACCATAAAGTCTCCCGCCACACACACAATGCAAACGCAGACTTGGAGGAGATTTCTCCTTATGATAGTCAAATATGCTTGATATGAGAAAACATTTGATATTATTATTATAAGTGCATAGTGTAGAAAATCATTTCGAAAATACAATATTAATCTTAGCCAGCATATGTACCATTATATTATGCCTGCTATAGCTACCATATTAGATGGCAGGTTCTACAACTAAAACCGTACAGGGCTCGTATTGTTTTGTTTGGATTTCCAACAAATGGTCAGGCCAAGGAACTTCCCATTGCCACATGGGTACGCCTCTGGAGGGACGCCCCGAGAACCTAACCGGATCTCTGCCAACACAAGGCCGGGTTACCTTTGTAACTAGGTAACTACTGACACGAGTATGCCATCCCCCGGTCGTAACCAACCTTTATCCCGGGATTCACCAACCACAAAGTAATAAATTTGCAGCTACCACATAGGTTAAATATCTAGGCTTCATACCATGATACCACCTGTATTTAGAAGGAAATGAACATACCCTCAGGTGCGCTACCCCCAAATAACCTTGCCGCATTCTTCCTGTTTCAACCATTCCGGGTTGTGAAGTTCGACGAAGTCGCGTCCACAAAGCTACGCTTTTCACAAAAGCCATGCTTTGATCAACGAATGATCAGCAAATAATCATCAATACACAGCAGCACTTAGCATGCCACACTACCAAATTGGGAGTATATCGCTGATATCCTTCAACTACATAACCTATGAGCTTGTACGTCTCAGAGAAGGGTGTTAAGCTAAGAGAATAAATTCTCCGCTACCAAAAGATATGTATTTGAAAGAAATCGGCTTTATATCTCAAAGTGTAGTGTCAGACACACGACCATACAAGTCTGTTCCGGGTTCGAACAGAACCGAAGGCACTTCCGAAGAAGCCCTTGCAAATCCGGATAATCCCTAATCACGTCCAGACTCTCCATCACAAAGGGTGATCAAATCTCTATATCGGGGACCAGTCGGTGCAGAGACATTCGACGGGTTATCCTTTTGTTTTCGAAAAATATCCGGTCTTCACCATCGGTCTTCAAATGCTATCCATATACGTCGTATCATTATTCGGAATGGGTTATATGACACAAAGGTCCTCTCCTGGCTAAACCGAATAATGAGCGCAATATTTAAAATCATATGGATAATGGGATTTCAGTTAAGTCATAACTTTAAAACCCAAAACTTTTCTTTCAAATGGTTAAACAAATTACCATTTATGAATCTTTCAACCTAAAAGATTCATTTCAAAGACCTTCAAAGGTTTAAACAATTTCCACACTTAAATCTTTTAAACAAAAGATTCACTTTTAAATCCCTTTTCGATTTTAAACAAGGTTTACCAATCTTTGACAAAGATTCATTTGTAACCTTTCAAAACAATTCCATTTCAAATTGGATTGACTCATCCGGTCTTTAAATTAAAGACTCATTTCATAGCTTTCAAAACAATTCCTGTTTCAATCTTTTATATATATAAAAGATTCATCATTTAAAATCTTCTTCAATTTCAAATTAGGGTTCAATTATCTTTCACAAAGATATAGCTTTCAAAATCATTCCATTTCAAATTTGAAATCATAATTTGTATAACCTTTTTACGTCATAAATACCAAATATAGAATTCAATTTCTGATATTGAATTCAAATTTAAACCAAATGATTTAAATTCCAATCTTTCTTTAGATATTCAAAATAACTTTCATTTTTAAAACACCTTTTCAAAAGTTAATCACTTTAAGCCCAATACATTTCCAAAACCATTTGAATTAAAAATTCAAATTCAAAACTATTTTAAAAACCTTTGACTTAACCGATTTCCACGTGCAATCCATATTTGTGTGTGTATAGGTGTGGTCCAGGGGTTTACACACAATAGTGCAACAACAATCATCACATCACAGATTAAAGTGCAGTAATATCGATAAACGGTATAAGCTATAACGCTTATCTTCATTCACAGATTCATAGATAAGGTAAATTTATCAATAACAAGGATTCGCTAATATGATTCGATGTGAGTTTCGGATAATCAACTGGAATCTGAATCTCTGTCGCATCGAATTTTAAATGTCGTTTTACGGCCAAGGGTATTTTCACCGAAAACATATCACACATATCACAGAATAATACACAACGTATTCCACATCACATAATATTACAGTCCAAAGATAACAATCAATGCAAGGCAATACAATCTTTCATAAGCAAACATATCCCTAATCCAAATTTTCATTAATTTAATTAATTCAAATTAAATCAATTACTTAAGAATTAATCACTTTACTTTGCTTAAACGATCATTAATTAATTAATCAAAATCATTAATTAATTAATCACTTCTTAATTGACCTCATTATCAATTAAATAATTCTTTAATTAACTAATTAATTAATCTTTAACAATTAATTAATAATCTCTAATTATTCATTATTAAAACTTGATTAAATAAAAATTTAATTATTCCTTAATTTATTACTAATTAATTAATCTCAATTAATTGCTTAATTAATTCCAAATTAGAAATTAATTTATCTTAATTACTTAATTAATTATAATTAATTAACCTTAATTATTTAATTAATTAATTCTTAATCATTTACTATTTAATTGATTATCCTTAAATAAATAGTAATTACCCTTAATTACTTACATATTTATAATTACTAATCAATTAGGTTGAGTAATTATTACTTTAATTAATTTAACTATCAACTTTAACAATCAATTAATTTCTTACATAAATTAAATAAACCCTTAATTAATTACATTAAATTAATTAAGATTAAACTATGTGATTATCCTTAATCACTTACATTAATTAATCATTTCTTTAATTAATGATCTTAATTAATTAACCCTTAATTGTAATTAATTAAATCTTAATTACTTTAATTAATTTATTCCTTAATTAATTACTTTAATTATTTTCATTTAGTAGTTCACCTCAAATAATAATTATTCTTTAACGAATATGTTAACTTAACTTTGAAAGCTACTCAACCATTTTAAAACATTCTTTATAATAATTATTCTTAATTATTTATAATTTAATCTTGATTATAAATCATTAATTACTTGATTATCATATACGATACAAATTAACTTACTTAAAAAAAATTAAAACATTTGATTTTTATTTCTAAATTACCTATTCAGTTTTATTTAAAATAACTTATTAAAAATATAAGTTTAAACTTAATTGTTTTTAAATCCTTTATTTTCAAAATACCTTAAATTTATATCTTTTATCTTAATAATATAATTGTCATTTATAAAGAAACAATTCTTAGAAATTTATTTTTACTATCTACTATAGTTTCAAAACCCAGAAATACAAGACCCCATGCAACCCGAGTACTTTCCCGAGCTAAACCCCCACATATACGAACCCTACTTCGGGTTTTTCCAATTTTTTAGCCGAGTGCCCCAAAGTTCAAATCTAAAAATTTTCTAAATGTTTTTTTTCCTCTGCACCCAACTCAACTTTGAGTTAAATGCTCAATCTCCCCGAGCAAACCACCCTGCTGCTTCGAGCAATAACCTAATTTTCACGATCCAAACTTCGGTTTTCTTTCTTCTTCTCCCTATAGTAGATTACTGATACCCCCTCACCATGGTGCACATGCACCATCAATCCAGTCTTCAACGACCATCATTTCCATTACTGACAAATCTTCCCTGACCTCGCCGAAACCCTTGACCACCCAGATTTTACTTCCCCCTTCCCAATTGAATTTCGACCCATTCGAGCATGTCAGGATTCAAAATCCAGTCACCTGAAATCACCGCATACCACCACCACAAGTAGTCAGCGACCTCGCAATCTCTACCGGAGCTCCACGATAACCTACGTCCCTTTCCCCCTGGTCCCACTAACTCCGATGCACTGTCCTCACCGCAAATCGTCATGATAACCACATCGTTCATACAACACCTTAAACCCTATACCAACCTAATACCGCCGCTCTGATGATCAGAGAACACTCCGATTATTTTTCCCCACCTCAGCAACCTCCAATGTACCATCATCCCAAAACTCAGGCCCTCTAACCCCGCTGACCAACAGAACTTAGTAGGAATACATTTCCAGTTCATCTTGCAATTTCGCTCAACCTTCAAGCTTAAAAAATTTAATTTCCACGTCCAAATTCATGTCTTTGCAACACTAATCAAATTGTAAAATCAAAAACACAAATCTTAAACATCTAAATTTCCATTCATTTTGATTTTACACTGACATTTATCATTCTATAAGCAAATACCTAATGAACACAGTTGAATTTATTTTAAAGTGTGATATTGTTTTTATGTAAACATTTTTCATCTTGAGATTTATATTTATTATTGATTGGTTTAAGAGGTATAGATTTTTTTTTCAGGTTTAAAAATCCTGTAACCTAAGAACAGAGGGATAATTTTGCACATTCTCACAACCTATTGAGGCATGCAAACATAATTATATGTAGATCTATACCTACAGGCACCTATCCATAACAACAAGCCATCTCATCAAGACAATTCATAGATTCACAAGCATAGGAACTGGGTTTAAAAATTTAAAATTTGCTCACAATTCTTGGAAGAAGGAAGAGCACCAAGTTCTGGAAAATCTGGAAAATGCAGAGCTTCTGAAAACTGGTTTTAAAACTTGCTTTGATTTGCTTAGTTGTTAAATCTGCTCGAGTTTGTTCTGAATGCCTTGATTTAAGCTTGATCTTGATCAGGTTGTATTTGTAGTTTTGTTTTGATAAAATCTCTATTATTTTCCAGTGTTGAAGAATTGAACTTGCATTTGATATTTTTTTCAGGCTTTCACTTTCTTTGTTTTTGATTCAACTTGCTTCTGTTTTGAAACTGAAGCTTTAAATTTTTAGTTTTGATTCTCTAGAAAACTTTGAATGCTTGAAAAAAAAACTGGAACATGGAACATGATGATTCCATCTTTGCTTCCAGGTTTCATGCTTGAATTTTTTTGAAAACAAGATGTTGCTTCTGCTTCGGAATTTTATTTTGCAGGTTTCATTTCTGGTTTTGGGTTCAAATTTTGCTTTGATAACTTTCTTTGATCTCATATCTTATTTTCTTTGTTTTGATCCGAGTTTTTCTTTTCCTTTGATTTTGAGATGGAAGAAACATAATGCATGTTAACAAAATTAAGTTTAAAAGAAAACATTCAAATGCCACTTGTTTAAGATCCGTACACTTGTTAATTGTTTGAGTACTTATTTTACAAATGTCGCTTTTATACTAAATTTATGTTTAAACCTTGTTTCTAATATATTTACAAGTTATGCTTTAAACCTTGATTTGTTTTATATTTACAAACTTATATAGATGACTTTTAAAGGATAAAACCAAGTATAATTATAAAACAATACACCTATCTATTATTTGAATATAACATTTTTTTGTTTATATGTTCCAATTTTTTAAATCTTTTAATCAAATCAAATTTATATTTTCAAATCTAATTTTACATTTCTAATTCAAATTTCAAAATTTAATATAAAATAAATTTGTACTTATAAATGACTAAATAATCAAATATTTTTTTATAAATGTTTTTTATACTCTATTTATCATCTATTTCTTTTAAAACTAAATTCTTATTTATAACAAATGATTTGAAAAGTTATTCATTACAAATAAATATTTATATATTAGTTAATATAATTTTTATTGGACTTAAATTCAAATCTCAAAATAATCAATCTATAAAATATTCACTTTTGAATTCCAAATCATTAATCTTTATTTATTTTAAAGATAAAACATTTATTTGCAATCTTTATATATATTAATGAATCAAGTTATCAATCTTTATATATATATATATATATATATATATATATTCAAATCTCCAAATAAATTCAAAATTAAATTTGTAATTAAAATATTATTCAAAATATTTATTTCAGAATTTCCAATTTAAAATTTTATTTTATAAATCATATTCACATTCATTTATATTAATAAATAAATAAACATATATTTATTTGGAAAACACCCAATTTATTCATCATTTAACCAAATTTTAAAATTAATTACCAATAATTTTCATAATTAAATTCCAAAAATTTAAATTAATTATCAAATTATTTTTAATTGAAATTCAGGAATGTTACATTCCTCCTGATGATGGTGTCAAAGGTAGCATGTCCACATCTGGATAACTCATCAAACTTCGTAGCATACTCAATCATCGACATCTCGCCTTGCACCAAGTCCATGGACTTCCTCAACAATATTGACTTGGCAATTTCAAACAAAAACCTCTCCTCGAATCTCCTTCGAAATTCCACCCAAGTCAACTATTCCTCCGGAACTCCGGTAGTGACATTATTCCACTAATAAAGCGCTGCTCCCTGCAGCTGTCTAGAAGCAAGCCTCCTTTACTGCTCATCGTTTAATCCGAAGTCAGTAAAGATCCTTCCATAACGAAAAAGTTAATTCTCAACTTCTATAACATCCTCCGTTCCTAAAAACAAGTTTCCACCAAGACTAGTATAATCCCTGCTCAGCTTGGCATAGTTGTTACAAACTGGGGCCACGGAATTAGCTCTTCCAACATTCCCAACATTACCCTAAGCTACTCCTACGGCAGCTCCTGCTTGCACCAGATTGATGATGATCTGATAAATCATCCCCATATCTACTAGTGGATTTCCAGCATCTACGTTGGCATCTTTATTTTGATTAGCATTTTCCTATCGACCATGGTTTCTCCTGTTAGGTCGAGCATTTCCATTTGTTGTAGTGCTTCCTTCACTGAGATTTCCTCTTCCATTTCCTTCCTCCATATCTTAATTTCTAGTAAATCTGCATTCGAGCCTTAGTAAGATACAGAAGAAAGGTATAAGAGAGGGGGGAATACGTACACACACACACACACAACACACACACACGCACACACACGTATATATAATTATATCAAATACAAGTACGTTACTATAGCGTTAACCCACCCCAATCTTAATATATTTTTTTAGTTTTCAGAAGCCTATGCTCTGATACCAACTCTTAACATTCCTCACTTGGAGGCCCAAAAATAACTGCTATGGATGCTGCAGTCATCCATAGATATTAATTCTCGGTGACCAAATGCGGTAATGTTAGATACATTGATATAACAGAAACACATGGATATGAAATTTTTTTAAAACCAATAACCAAATTTCTCATTCCATTTCAATCATATTTCAAATTCATTACTTATCCCCAAATTCGAGAACAACGTCCAGAGAAAATATAATTATTATGAAGTATGCCAAGAGCAATAAAAGAATACGCCCCTTGGATGATCATAGACTAAACATAGGGAATTAAATAACTTTGCCTTTACAACCAAAACATAGCGGAATCAAATAGAAAAGAACTTTTAATAACTAGCTTGCATCCTGCACGTCTCCAAAAGCTTATTCATCTAAAGGAGAACCTGAAAATCTCAACTCTCAAACTACTCAAAATTAATTGAGCACTCGAAAGTTTAAGGAAAGACATAAACTTTGAGTCAAACAGAAATCCTGGCATGAATAATAACCTACCATCTCAAATCATTTGGATATCTAGTAAGACCACGCTGCTTAGCGGAACGGGTTTCCCTTCACTGGTATCTTGCCCAATAATTTATAATAACCATACACTGTGCTCTTACATCCATAATGGTTAAAATTATAGCAATTTAAAATATCATGATGATATGTAAACAAGCAAAATATCCTGGATTTTCCATCCTCATTCATTTAACTATCTGTCTCAGTTATACTTTCTAGGCCATTATTAACCTATTAGTTTTCATGGGCTGACTAATAACATATTCAAAACTTATGGACTATCTATTTACTTTCATAGTTTTCATTGGGTCACTAAGAATCTATTGGCCCTTGCCAATAACTTCAGTGTTTCATGGGTTCTTTATGAACTTATGAACCTATTGGTATCCCTAATAACTTCTCTTATATCATAGATTTCATAGGTTGACTATGAACTAACTGATATTTCTCAAGAACTTTATCTGGATATAGTTTTCATGGGATCACTACAGACCTATTGGCTCCTACCAATAACTCTCTCCGATCATTTTGTTTCATGCGTTTACTATGAACCTATCTATACTAAAAAATTCTTGATCGGTTTTTGGGCATCCTATGTTGTGGTCTACCTGACCTCCTGGATGCAACTCTACTCATTCATGAGTTAACTCAATTTATATTCACTACTAGGTCAATCGAGCTGGTTATTCTGCCCTTACTCCACAAAATACAGTCATGGTGCCATTATACAATGAATATATTTATAGAAGAAGAACGTACAATAACATAACAATACCAACATTTATGGTTTAATATCCTCGAAATCATTCATGAAACATGATTAAAACCTTTAACTGATTATTTTTTATCAAAGAAAGCTTCTTAAAAAACTCCAAAATTTAAAACCATTTTAAAACAATTTTATATTTCTATGGGTTTTCCTTTAAAAATGAGATTAGATAATTTATTTTGAAAACCAAGGCTTTCGAAACCTTAGACCTTTATTTTCAAAAATACTATAATATATCTTTTGAAAGCATTCAAATCTTCTTTTCAAAACACTTGAACATATGCCTTTCGAAACACATTAAAATATCTCTTTTGGAAGCATCAAAACCTTTCTTTTGAAACCATCAAAATATTCCTTTCAAAAGTATCAAAACTTACCTCTCCAACTTATAGAAGCATAGCTTTGAAATCATTTGAAAGGACCTCTTTCGAAACTATTGAATTTAATCTTTTGGGTCAATGTGAATATAAGCAACAGTACCACTTTCGAAACCATTAACCTTCAAATAAAAGAGTTTGGGGAAAACTAATGGCTTCGGATCTATCCGTTCGAAAGCTTTAAACTTTTAACTAAAACAATTGGAAGGATAGCTTCGAAAAACCTTTCAAAGCCATTGCCTTCGAAATCTTTAGTTTAAATGTCTACTGGAGCCAATTCGAAAGCATTGGGAAGCTACTTATTATATTTATAAAACAAAAGCTTGTCTTTCAAACTCATTGAAAACTTTCAACCAATCCAAAAGATGTGAAAACGATAGCAAGGTTTCGGCTTGGTTCTAAACTATCTTTTCGGAAGCTTCTCTTTACAACATAATATACGGTAACTCATTCGAAAGCTACCATTTGAATAAAGTGGCCGCAACCCCTTCGAAAGCTATATAAAAGTAATTCAACCCTTTCGAAAGCATCCATTAAAAGCTAGGTAAGCGGCATCTCTTTGGAAAGCAAAACAAAGACCTTTGAAAGCTATTTAAAATGGTCTTGACCCCTTCGAAAGCATAGTTTCGACACTATACTTTCCATTTTTCTCTAATCCACCACATAACAAGTATTGATACCATGTGTATTGGTTTCGACTTGGTTGGGGATGGAGGTTTGGGGTCGAAAGGTAGCAAACGGGAGTGGTGAAGCAGTAAATCTGTGGAAAACTGTTTTGTTGCCTTTCAAAGTAAATGCTTTTCAACTAAATTTCCTACTTATAAAAATATGATTAGTTCCCCAAAACTTTACCAAAATCTTCTCTAAAAGACTACCGAATTCATCTGGAATTAATTAAAAATAATTTACAAAGAAGCTCTTTTCTTTTAACAAAATAATTGAGATATTTAAGTCGTCCAACTTAAATAATTTAATTTACATAGTAAATTACTTAGGAAAAATGCCCAAAATTCATCATAATTCAATGTTAATATGTTATCTAACATATATAAATTTCAAACTCAAAATCCTTTATATAATGGTTGAAATAAATTTAAAACCAAATAATTCATTCCTTCCTTTAAAAATTCATATTAAATTATCCATAGCATGGATAATTATGAAAATTTAAACCCATCTTCCAAATAATGTTTCATATAACATATTAATCCTCATGGGATTCAAAACCCAATATATACGACTTTAATCTTAAAATCGATTAAAACATTTATCAAATATAATTGTTTGAATCAAACATGCCACGTAGTCCAAGCATATCATCATTAAAATCATCATAAAGGTTTTAAACTTAAACCCAAAATCAAATGCTCTTTAAAAACAAAAATGAGACAGTTTGATTATTATTCACCTCGCTTTGGATAAGGAACTTGAGATTTGATCTTGCTTATCCTCCTTTGCTTGAATCCTAAGCTTTAGTAAATTTTTAATCTCCTTTTCCCCTATGTTATGGCATGGCTTTGAGCTTCCCTTTTCTTATGTTTTTGAATTATAAACATATGGAATGAAAATGGAATATGGGTTTAGGGGTTAAGGGTTATGGTGGGTAGCTATTTCCCACAATGCCCTTGCCTTATTCTCTTATTAGTTAACTTATGAAACCATTTCCATAAACTCATTCTTTTATTTTTATTTAATTAAGACGACCTCTATTTAATTTCCAAATCTCAATCCCCTTATCACTCTAATCTTTACATTATTCTATTTAATTTATCTAATTAAATCTCCTGAATAATGTTATTTAAAATTAGAGGCGTTGCAATAAGATAAAACTATACAATGTTAGTTTTATTCATAACAAAATGATGCATTGGAAAAAATAGAAGTATCTGAAAGCTTACAATTATTTTGGAATTATTAACTAATCCAAAGTTTTGAAAAATAATTCTTCAATCATATGATAACGAAACATATGGTACTGGTGAATTATATCATAAATAATTAAGGACAAAACACCTATTCGGTGAGAATGACATAAGTGTAGGTGAACTCTTAGGATTGATACATAAAAGATATATGCCATCGTAAGTCAAATGATGTTAAAACGGTTCCACATACTTCAATAAATTGAGCAATGAATTACCGCAAACATGAACATGTATATTCGATACACATGTAGTATATCTATGATAAGTTCATAGAATGTAAAACAGAAGTAAATAAGATAACATGCGAAAGAAAATAAAACGATTCGGTTTGATTGAATGGGCGAGTGTATTAGAAAGCAATTCCAAATGCACCTAAAATGAATAAGATTTAGTCTCAACGATCACTCCTTTTTGTGACACATAATGATGTATCAATAAAGAGTAACTGGACTCTATTGTAGGATTTTAATGACAACAACTATACAATAATGCCAAAGAATATCTAAGCTAATCTATAGGTACATGAGCATCAAAAAGAGACAAACAAATACGTTCAAAATGAAGATTCATAGTACAAAAGAGGATGAAAGTATGTATATAGAGATATAAGAAGAGATATACACGATAGAGACAAGACGAAGGTGGCAAACAAAGTATTATTAGTCATAGAGTGTCGTGTCTAGAGTTTACAAATGTTAAAATCTTCTCAAAATGGTATACACACATATATATTGTTTATCAACAGAATTCAGCCGGTTGAATAAGACTATTCAGACGGCTGAATATTGAAACTTTTCATAAATTGATATGAAGTTTTAGCCGGCTGAATGGTTTCATTCAGCCGACCGAATGTTTTCATTCAGCAGACTGAATTATGCCTGAAAATGCCTTTTTCTTTACTGTTTTCAAAATTAACAAATTCAAAAGGCTGAATTATATTTTCAACCGGCTGAATATTTACAACGGCTATTTTTATGAAAAGACACTTCTCTTCGCCGAAGAGAAACATCTACAAATTAATAGTTGCACCTGTTTCTCTTGAAAGTCATCTTTCATGAATGATTGCAACTTTATTCTCTATAAATAGAGTTTAGAATTCAATAAAAAAAGCCTAACTGATTTTAATATTCTTGAATTATTATCTCTTATTCTCTATTTTCAATTTGCACTCAAACTGTATACAATCTCTGATCGTTGATCACTCTATCTTCCACATTCTTCAAGCACGTTACACTCTATATCATAAAGGAGAAGATTATAGGAAGATTGCACTTAATTGACATATTAATGCTATTTAAAGAGCACATTACAGTCAGATAATTTTGTCTAGTTGTCAAGAATTTACGTTCGGTTGCTCAGGCAGTAGAAGTTCTATTCGGTTGCTTAGGCGGTAGAAGTCCTATTCGGTTGCTCAAGCGGTGTAAACCTATTCCTCCGGGTTAAGTGACGGTTGCTAATTTAATTCCAAAAGGAGTTTACGACTGCACATAGAACAGAAGCTCGAACCAGTATAAAAATCTCTGGTGTCATTTACTTTAGTGCTTTAATTATTTTCTTACTTAGTTCATTTTCCACATAAGTAGTTTATCTGTATTACATGATCTTATAACATAGTCACTTTCATTTAGTATCAGAGCCTGGGATTCTAGAGATCGTAATAACATCCTAGAATAAATGGTTACAAAAAGATCTAATCAAGGCAATAAGAAGAGGAAGAGCAATAAAGAAAAATCAAAGGAGCAAACACACGAACGCTTCATGGCTAAACTCAGATCACAATCGGTATGCTTAGATTCTTTATATAAAAATCTTGTGTTAGCACATGATGAATTATTAAAAGATTGTAAAACTTTGAATAAAGTTAATAGAATTTCTTTAGGTAAGTTAAAAGATTGTGAGCAAGAAATTTCCAATTTAAAAGAGGAAAATAAATTTTTGGTAAAACAAACTAAATGTTTTGAAAATACCGTAGAAGAACTTGTTTTACAAAAAGATTTCCTACAAAAAGAAAATGAGTAGTTAGAAGATAAAAACAATGATCTTTTGGAGGAAATCAATGTTTTGCAAAATAAAAATATGTTGTTGGAAAATTCTTTAAATAATTCTAGTTCTTTAATTATGTTCCTTAAAAAAGATAATGAAGCTTTAATTAAAAAGAATTTGGAATTATCTAAAGAATGTGAGATCTTAAAAGTTAATAATAATATTTTTCAAAAATAAGTTTGTGATTCTAAAGCAAATTTTGAAAGATTAAATACAAAAATCATAAATTTTAATAAAGGTAAAAGTATCTTATCTTCCTTAGTCACAAATTCAAAAGCTCATATTGATAAAAGTGGTTTAGGCTATAAACAAGCTTGAGATTTTTTTAACTAAAAGAATGTAAAATCTTACTAAAACAAAAGTGAATAAAAATATTAGATTAAGAGACAATTTAGAGGCAAATCCACTTTCATACTCTCTTATAAAATCAATACAAAATCAATCTATAATCTATCATTTTAATCTAAGGAGAATTAGTGATGTATTTATCATAAGTATGGTCTATTTGTGTTATTAATTAACACAACTTAAGCCATCAAACTTTTAGTACAACACTAAAACCACTTTGTTAAATTTCATGAAAATGAAACTAAAACAAAATCTATTTTAAGCAAGATCTATTTACTATTTTGATTAGTAACATAGATCATCAAATTTTGATGTTATTTTAATTTCATGATCAAAATCACTTAGTTAGATGATGGTGTAAATTGTGTTTATGTTGGATTAAGCATAACCCATTTATGATTAGAAACACAACATAGGCTATTGAATTTCCTAATAAACTTACAACATAATCCAACTCTTCATTAAGCACTAAAAAGAGATCATAAATAACAAATTATGTTGAATCTATATAATTTTAGAGAGTTTCGTTACTCCTAAATTGAAGTGGTTTATCTTCTCATTTGTGTTATCATTTCAACATATGACAAAACAAAAGAAAGTGCAAGCTAATTAAAATAAAAAGAACTAACTACTTGCACAAAAATAAAACTAAAATAAGTGCATGAATGAAAATCTAATCTACTAACATAAAAGAAATGAGAGAATGTTAATAAAATGACCATTCTTTTTATTTCATCTCTTTTTATTTCATCATGAGAGATACACTGAAGCAGAGGAACAGAGTATCCTCTTCTATACATAACTCCATTCTGAATAGTGAACCGTGAAGCTTTTTGAAGAATTTGTCTATTTCCCTCTTGCGCTCAGGCAGGATCTCATGCTCGAGATAATTTGTGAACGGAGTCATCCATGACTCCTTATCGGGAACAACCTCAAATGCCCAATCCGTCTCCATTTGATCGATGCTTAGGGAAGATATTCTACAGGAAGGAGTCCCATTTGTTGTGCTTCACCAGTGCTGGCTAACTTTGCTAATGAATAGACTTTTTGTTTGCGCTTTCAGGATATGCAGTAGATGGCATAACAATCGAGCTGATTTAATATTTCTTGAAGTCGAGCAAGGTAAGCAGCAAGTCTTTGGTCCTTGGCCTGGTACTTCCCCAGAACTTGACACACGACCAATTGCAAATCGCAATAAATCTCCACGGCAATGATTCTCAAATCTCTGGAAAGTCTCAATCCGGCAAGTATGGCTTCATACTCAGCTTCATTGTTGGTCGTACGAAAGTCAATCTTCAAAGCATAACATATAGATCGACCTTCAGAAGTTTCAAGTACAACTCCGTCACTTGAGCGACGGTGATTTGATGCACCATCAGTATGCAGCATCGAGATATACTTGGGAGATTCACTGGTTTCGGGTAGGTCCTCTAGGATGGTAAACTCAGCTATGAAATCTGCTGGGACTTGTCTTTGAATGGCTCGCCTTGGAGTGTAGTAATATCAAACTGACTTAGCTCGATATTCCACTTGAGTAACCTCCAGACGTCTCAGGCTGCGTAAGGACAAGTTGTAACGGCTGGTCGGTGTAAATGGTAATAGGATGAGCCTGGAAATATGGATGGAGCTTCCTTGAGACAATAATAAGACAATAAGCAAACTTCTCTAGCTTCAGATAATTTCTCTCAGCACCGATTAGTCGTTTGCTAATATAGTAGGCCAATTTTTGTATTCGGGCTTCCTCCCGAATTAGGGCAGCACTAATTGTGTTTTTTGATACTGCCAAGTAAATGTATAGTTTCTCGTGATCGATAGGCTTTGACAAAATAGGCGGTGTGGAGAGGTGTTGATTAGTGCTCGGAATGCGCCCTCAACTTCTGTAGTCCATTCAAAGTTTCGTTCAGATCGAAGAAGGGAATGCATTTGTCAGTAGATTTTTAAATAAGCCGGCTTAGTGCTGCTACTTTCTCGTTGAGGCTCTAGACTTGCATAATAGTTCTTGGAGTCTCAAGATTTCTAATCGCCCAGATCTTTTCGGGATTGGCTTTGATTCCACGAGCGTTGACGATAAACTGAAGAAATTTTATGGATGCGACCCCAAAGTGGCATTTCAGTGGGTTGAGCTTCATTCTATATTCTCAGAGGATATTAACATTGATTCTAGGTCTTTAATATGATCAATGGAGAATCATGACTTTACCAGCATATCGTCTGCATACACTTCCATGGTTCTTCGGATCTAGTTAGCGAACATTCAGTTAACTAACCGTTGGTAAGTTGCCCCAGCGTTCTTGAGTCCGAAAGGCATAACCTTATAGCAATAAAGTCCCAGATCGGTCACGAAGCTGATATGTTCCTGGTCAGGCAAGTGCATGGGTATCTGGTTGTAGCCTGAGTACGCGTCCAAGACGGATAGGAGTTTATGTCCAGCCATCGAATCTACGAGCTGATCAATTCGAGAAAGTGGAAAACTGTCTTTGGGACAAGCTTTATTCAAGTCTGAGTAGTCAACACATGTTCTCCATTTCCTATTTGGCTTTCGGACAAGTACAGGGTTGGATACCTATTTCGGGTATAATGCATCTCAAATAAATCCATTTGATTTAAGCTTATCTGCCTCTTCCTTAAGGGCGGCAGATCTCTCTGGATCTATATCACGCCTTTTTTGTTTGATCGGGGCCTACCGTGGGTCAATGTTAAATGTGTGGCTCGCGATGTCTGGAGAGATTTCACACATGTCAGAATGTGTCCAGGCAAACACATCAAGGTTTGTCTGGAGAAATTCAACCAATTCCTTTTGCATCTGTTGGCTTAACTGTGATCCAATCTTTATCATTTTCGAATCGTCGTTATCGTCGATTGGGACATCGGTTGTCAGTTCAGCCAGTGAAACTTGACTGTCTTTACATTCATCTTCACTTTTAGTATCTCTCGGGTCAAGATCTCTTTGGAATTGGTTGGGATGCCCAGGCCTAGGCCCAGGCGTCATTTGTCAATTCTCAACAAAATGGACGTAGAGAGATTTCTCTATGCCCTTTCCTTTCTCCTTTCATTGCGCCTCGCGCAGCTCAGCAACATAACAGGCTCGTCCAACAGCCTGATCTCCTTAAACGTCTCCAACTCTACGATCGGTGAGGAACTTTAGAGTCAAACACCATGGGGCAATGGCAGCCCTGAACTCAGCTAGGGCTGCTCGGCCCAAGAAAGCATTGTACGACGAGTCTATATCCAACACAACAAATTGTAATATCCGGATGCTCCAGCGTTCTCCGATTCCTAACTCCACTGGCAATTATACCACTCCAATGGGTATGGTTGCACTCCCGTTGAAGCCATGAATACGAGACTGATAAGGCTTCAAATCTTTAGTTTCCATTTTCATCTGATCTTAGGCTCGCTTGAACAATATATTCACAAAACTTCCACTGTCTATCAAGATCCTCTTCTTCCAAGCAGGACCTACTTGAGCTGATATGATAAGTGGATCGATGGTTAGGGCTTCGACCCGGCTGGCATCATTGTCTCAGAAGACGATGTCATCAGCCATCGCCTTTTGTTGCTTGGCCGGGGACCCATCTTCTAAATTACTACAACACTCGACGCTCGCATGTCTAATAGAACTGGCATACAACTCCATTTCCTTCCTGCTTCGGTCTGCTGGATGAGGACCACCACTAACAGTATTTATCACTAACCTCCCGCCAGTACGAGATGGTTCCTCCGGTTTCACCTGATTCGGCACACGGTTCTGATTTGATGGGCCTGTACCTCCAGACTGTGGTGCCTGCACAAACTGCTCCAATTTTCTCTCACGTATCAACTTTTCAATGGGATCCTGCAAGTGACGGCACTCATTCGTGTTATGGCCATAGCTTTCGTGGAATCTACAAAACTTTCCCTTCTGAATCTGTTTCTCCAGTGAATGTTTCGGAGCAGGCTTCTTGTACTGAATAGTATTACAGGTTTGTAGAAACACATTTTCCAACGATGTATTCAAAGGAGTATATTTATCAAACATAAGAACCCTACGTCGTGGACCATGATTCTGCTCCTATTTTGGTTTCCATTGCCTTTTTGCTGAGTTTGTTTATTCTGTATGTTCAATTGCACTTTTTTTGAACTCTTCCCGGTTTGTTTAACAACAAGATTGCTCTGAATCCCCTCCATATTAGGCCCCGTATCATCCTGTTTCCTAGACTATTTCGCATCCTCCCTTCTCAAGAATTGGGCTGCCTTGGAATAGAAACGGTCCAAAGACATAGGAGGTTTTTCGACCAACCAGTTGCCGAATTCAAAATCGGGATCAATCCCCTTTGTCAGTGCCATCAAAATAGAGTTATCACTGGGATTGCTAATCTCAGCGCATACAGCATGAAATCTCTCCAAATAACGTCTGAGTGTCTCTCCAAGAGCTTGAGTGACACTAGACAAAGTGCTAACATCCTTTAGCCTCGTTACATGCATCCGAAACTGCTCAATTACTTTGTCGCCAACTGATCAAAACACAAGATAGATTGAGATGGCAGACGGGTAAACCACATAGTAGTTATGCCCTCCAGAGAGATCGGGAAACTTCAGCATTTAACTGCATCATTAGCTCGTGCAGCATTCATTAGCCATTCATACTTCAGGATGTGTTGATTAGGATCAGAGCTCCCTTTATAAATAGGTAAAGTTGGCATACTCTGGGAGATTCCTTTATTAACCATTCATACTCTGGTAGATTCTCCAGTTGTCATTGGTGAGACCTTGACTTTCTCGTATCATCTAACGGATCATCGTCGGGACGTCCGACATCTGGACGTTCTAGGCTCATTGAGCCAGGGTATGGTTGGGTTCCACAATGCGAGGTTGGGCCAGTCGCGGCCGACGATCCATATCTCGCCTCCTTGGTTCTAAGTCCTCTAGAACATAAGGTTTGGGAGTATGTTGGCGATGGTTAGGATCTGTTCGATTTCGGGCACTACCTCCAATTCAGTAGTAGCGGTGGTGGTGCGGTTGTCTATAACATGATGAGGAACGATACCTCCGTGGGAAGACGGTCCAGTCTGATAGCTGGTTGACGGGCCAACTCTTGGTTGCCCAATAGACAGCGTATGCTGATATCTAGTAGATTGAGTATAACTCCCATCCAGCCATGGACGTGTGGATCTATGATGGAAATCTGAAGAGGCTGAACTCTCAGTAGATGAATAGGAAGCTTGATCCCTCCTGAATCTACATCGTCGAAGGTTCAGTTGGTTGGTCAATTCCGCATTAGCGAGTGAGCTGTTGGCGGCTTTGAGTTAGCTCTTGCATTATCATTTGAAATTCTTCCCTGGTGATAGGGCCTTGTGGATTTAATGGTATGGCAGCATTCTGATCGGTAGGAGGTAGTTGTACGGGATTCTATCTGTCCCGTCCTTTTGGATCTGCGGCAACTGAAGTAGTCCTTGTGTTAACCATGATGGATAGCGAACCTCTTTCCTAGTCTTCATGCAAATCTGAATAGGATGGATGAACTTTTAACTTTGAAATCTGGATCTTCTTCTTAGATTTATGCAATCCGATATCGATAGTAGATCCAACGAGCAGGAGAAAGTTTTTGTTTTCTCAGTGAAAGCACCAAAGTGTTTGTGCCAAAATTGGGCACAACACTCTTCGAAAGTGTTTGAAGAGACAAAAGTGAAGAAATAAATGTAAAAGAGGATTATCTAAAAACACTCAAATTATAATCAAAAAAACAGTAGGGAGACACAAAGGTTTAGAGTGGTACGGCGTGTTGCCTACGTCCACTATGAAATGGTTGATCTTTATTAACTTTTGCTTGCTGGTTATAATGAATTACAATAGTGAATTACGAGTACAACAGTGATTTTCAAGCACAATAATGGTTTCAGCAGAGTCTGGACGTAGGAGAATCGAAAAGTACCTTTTCTGTAGGTCTTGGGCTGCTACTTATAGGCGTAGGCTGCAAATATCTCGCTCAGATCTCGAAAGACCTCTTCTTGCACGTGGGTGGGCCTACGCGATCGATCCATGTAGTTTGCACTCGATCTGTAATCGATATGAACGAACTTCGTATCGATCAATACTTCGTCCAATTGAGTGGGGATGAATCGTGAACGTTTTTGAGGATGTATGCAAGCTTCTGTGAAAATTTGGTAGCATTTGGACTTGTAGATTATGAGTTATGATCGATGCAAGTTCAGGTTTTCTAAAGGCTGCTGAATTCGTATCGATTCCCTTCGTATCGATCTGTTCGTATCGCTTTTTGGGCATGTGCTCACAAGTTGACGTGGTGCTAACTCCTCGGATTGATCCACTTTTCATGCCGCATGATCGAGTCTTTTATAGGAGTGTATGTTGTTCGTATCGATCACCACTGCCTTGTTCGTATCGGTCGTTATTGCTCTGTTCGTATCGATAGATGGACGTCGTTTCGTATCGTTCCATTCGTATCGTTCACCTGAAGCTTCCTCGTGTCGATGCGATATGTCTTCACGTGATGGATACAAAATGGGTAAATGTGATGGATACGAAGTGCGTTGCTTTTTCATGGATATGGACCAGTGATCACCTGATGGATACGAAGTGACGACCCTTTGATGGATACGAGTCAATATAGTCGATGGATACGAACTGTTAAAGCATGATGGATGCGAACAAGGCCTTTTAGTTGATGGATACGAAGAGTGTAGTTCCAGATGGATGTGAATGGAATCGATGCGAAGAGAGCGAAATGATGGGTACGAACGAATTGATTTCCTTGGGTTGCATCGATCATATCTTGAGCATAAGAACTCGGATTGACTTGAAATTTGGAACGTTGGCTTTCATAGCTTTGCATGTCGTGTCATGTTAATTGTAGCTTGATCCGTACTTTGATAAAATTCATCGATATCCATAGCGAGCCTGCATATAACCGATCTTTGGAATGGACCGTCCTCGGTTCCCAGTTAAGTTCTTGGTGTCACGGCATTGCCAAAAGGCGGGATAACAAAGGCTGATTTAGTGCTTTGGTTAAGCCATTTTCAGGTAAAGGCTTACTTCATCCTCCTTCTAGAAAGCGCCTTGGTCAGGCTGCGTTGGCGGGACCAAGAACTTGCAAAAACTTTGGACAGTCCTTTTTAGGTGGGACCAAAGGATTGCTCTAACCACCCTCTCGTAGGCGCCTTAATCAGGCCATGGAGACGCGATTAAGGGTTTATGCTCCGACCAGGCCACGTAGGCAGGGCCAAAAGCTTAGTCGGCGTATTGGCCAAGCCATCTCAAGTGAGGTCAAAGACTTACTCTATCCTCCCTCTAGGAGGCATTTTGACCAGGCCATATTGGCGGGATCAAAGACATTTTTCTTTATTTTAGGAGCTCATTTTTCTCCTTAGCCATGTAGATGCACTTATTGCATGCAAAAAACCTTATTTTATTAATGACTTGTCTCACATCTTCTTATAAATTTATCGAGCTTCCCTTGCCCTAGGAAATGGTTATTCAAGTCTATCAAGCTTTGACATTGGTTTATGTTATGTCCGTTGGCCCGCTGATAGTAACAATATAACCCTTCGAGATTCCTTTCATTTTATGGACGCTTCTTTCGTAAAAGCTAATAGTTGGTTTTTCCTTAGTCTAGAGATAAATGTTCTGGTAGGAAATGTTAGAACCTCAATTGTTGGATTTTAATGTTAACAACTATACAATTATGCCAAAAAATCTCTAAGTTAATCTGTAGGTACACGAACATCAAAAGGAAACGAACAAATACATTCAAAATAAAGATTCACAGTACAAAAAAGGATGAAAGTATATATATGGAGATACAAGAAGAGATATACACGATAGAGACAAGACAAAGGTGAAAAATAAAGTATTATTAGTCATAGAATGTCATGTCTAGAGTTTACAAATGTTAAAATCTTTCCTAAAAAGATATATATAAAAACACATACACACATGAATTACCATAAAAAACAGGCTAAATTCAACCGGTTGAATGCCTTCATTCATAGGGCTATTTACTAAAACAAATTTATTGTTTCACAATATTCAGCCGGCTGGATGAATTCATTCAGACTGCTGAATTAAGCCAAAAATAGCCTATTTCTTTGCTATTTTCGATTTTTAAAATTCAGAAGGCTAAATAAATTCATTCAGCTGGCTGAATATTTTCAATGGCTCTTTTTTATGAAAAGACATTTCTCTTCTGTTCATCGACGGAAATTCTATCTGTTTAGGAAACCGTCGAACGAATTTTAGATTTAAAAATAACCGCAAGCGGACGGTGTACGAATGTAGCACGCGGCGAATACGGGTCGATCCACAGGGAATTGTAGATTTAAATTTCCTACTCAATCAAATTATACCAGAGTCGAGAGTGTGTTTAAGCTAGAAAATGAGAAAATGAACTAACTAACAAAAATAAAAGAAATGTAAATATGAGAGTTAAATGTCAATTTAGAGAATAAATCCACTCTCTAGATCATGTAGTTCAACACATGAAATCATGATCTCTCTTTTATGGCCGTTAGTGTTTTAATTGATGTGTTTATCATAAGTATGACATATTTGAGCTATTGATTAGCCAACATAAGCCATCAAACTATAACAGACCCCTTAAAACACTTACTAACTATCATGAAAATTGATAAAGAAAATGAGAATGAAATCTATTTTAAGTATGGCCTATTAACTATTGATTAGAAACATACACCATCAAATTTTAATTTCAAATCACTTTCTTATGCCATAATCATATATTGATGAAGTGGCATTTGTGTTAGTGATTGTTTAAGCATAGCCTATTTGGTGTCAACAATATAGACTATCAAATTCAAAGCAAAAACAACAAATAAAACCACTTCTATCATCATCATTAAGCACAAAAAGAGAGCATGAATTAACAAAATGTTGAAGCTACATTAATTAGAGAGCTTCATTACCCTTAAATTGAAGGGGTTTAGCTTCTCATATTTGCCATTTTATTAACAAATGTAGCTAATAACATAAAAGCAAAATGAAGAGGAAAAAGAGAGCAAAATGAAAAGATAAGCTAATTAACTTACATAAAAGAAAAGAGATCTACAGTACAACATAAAAAAAGGCATGTAAAAGGAAAGAGCATGTATTAATAACATAAAAAAAGGAAAATTACATGAAAATAAAAATGGCTAAGTAGCCATGAAAAGAGAAAGAGAGCTTTCTTTTATTTGATCTAAACTAATGAGAAGGAGGCCTAAGAGAGACTAAGAGAAGAGAGGAGATTACATGAAACATATGGGTATTTATACATGTATGAAACCCTAATTCATATTTTTGGGGAATGCCCAAAATGCCCCTTAGGAAGTGTGGAGGCCAAGTAATCATTAACATGTCTTAATCCCCACTAAGTGTACATGAAACCATTAACTCCAAAAGCATGTGCATTAGCCTTTAATTTGTACATTAAGGTAGTGGGTAGGTGGGGTCCTCCATGCTCTTCACTTTGAATTATTTCCATCTTCATTCCTTTGTATTCATTTTGTGCATGCATATTCCTTCATGAACCCACTTGTAATTGAGTGTAATTTCCTACAAAATAATATAAAAATTTCCAATTAAATTTTCTCAAATTAATATATGCACAAAAATGACCGCTTTGCCCCTGGATGAAGATGAATATGTGGCAATTTCAAATAATTTGAATTTTGGTTAAAACAAGTTAAAATACCCAATATGATCATTTATTCAATTCAAATAGATTAAATATGGTGGTAAAAATATGCACATTTACGTGCATATCAAATACCCCCACACTTATCTTTCTATTCGTCCTCGAACAAACTAAAACTAAGATAAATTCGTTTTCGTAGGAAGCACGATTGCATTGAGCGTATGCAACAAGCCGTTAAACCTCTGGGTATCCCCAGTAGGACAAGTGTTGTCTCGTGAGGGTTTTCAGCGGATACTATCCACAAAATCCAAATGCAGGATGAAAATATTTACAAAATGCAAGATATATTTACAAAGAGATGAATGCAAATTTTTGAAAATATTTACAAATGAAGGATTTATTTTAAAATTAACACGAATAAGTTAATATAGGTTTTGGTTATTATCTTGAAAATTTATGTCATTTACTCGTCAAAATTTCCAACAAAAATCAAGTTATCATATCAAATAGATTATAGTTTAACTCGTTGTTTTGGTTAATAACAAAGTGTAACTATGAAATGGATCCTTAGTTGATTATCAAAGTTTATCAAAGTGGTATTTTCATTTCTTTTCAATAACAAATCAAATCAACTAAGTAAAAATAGTGCTGGGATTTCAATTGCTTGCTCTCTCATTATTTGCAAGAAAAATTACTCACCTAGCTCAGATAAACTGAGGCCAGATATACCACCCATGCACTGCCTTTCGGGCTTATATGAGGGGAGTACAGAGCATGGCGAGTGCACACACTTTCATGCATACACTATCGACGGTAGGTGGTTTTTATTAAGTCTTTTTTTTACATGTGTTCCATACATCATAACCGTGAGGACTTTTAAATGAGTATGAAATCACATAATCAAAAATTCCAAGTAATCACCCATGCATAACCGTGAGGACTTTTAAATGAGAGTGAATACTTGGATGTTATTATTTTTTATTTTTATATTTTTTTGAGAGGGAGTTTTGCAAAATCATCTTAGCACCATTTAACTTAGAAGACAAAAAAAATGTTATATCCTTTACTTTAAATCAACCACTTTTTAAAACAAAGATTTTCAATTAGGATGTACTTCATAATTAACACATATGAATCTTCCTAGATACTAGTTAAACCGTTATTATTTGTAATCAAACTTCATTTTTATTTTTGTTAAGACCAATAAATTTTCAAAAAATTCAATTTAATAAACCAAAGCCGTATATTTATCTTATAATGTTTCTTTTAAAAATAAATCAAAAGAAAATTTGTTTTTGGGATTTTTTTTTATTTTTTTTTTTGATTTTAAAGCAAAAATAAATCATGAAAAGAAAATGAAGATGAGTCCCCCCTACACTTGATTGTGACTGTGTCCCCACAGTCAACCCAAATGGAAGGAGAAAAATAAAATAAAAATCCTATATTTACATGAAAGATTACTATTTACAAGAGATGAGAAAGTATATAGTCAAAAAGAAAATGAAACGGTCTTCCAAAGACCAATTCATTTGTCTCGTCAAATGTGTGAGACACGGCTTAAGCACGAAAAACCAAATCGTAAAAGAATTTGAAGTTGATTGTTGATTTGGAAAAACGAATGTCGTTTTATTAAAAATTGTACGAGTTGTTTTATTTTCGATGATTTTCAGGGTCGACAAAACAATTGATTGAAGTTCAAGTTTATTTTCACCAATTTGAAATTCAAGCTTATCATTGAAAACATTTTCACAATTATTGATTTCAAAATCAAAATGGTGATTTTCATCTTCCCCTTCGGAATTTAACAACTCGTCATCCAAAAGTCCAAAAAATTCATTTCATTAAACTCGTCTTCCTTTATTGATTATCAACAACTTTATTACATGTCTCAAGTTCAAAATTCAAAGTTGGTGTATTCAAATTTTCATAAAAAGGAA
Organism: Allium cepa; assembly: GCA_030765085.1. NCBI lineage: Eukaryota > Viridiplantae > Streptophyta > Magnoliopsida > Asparagales > Amaryllidaceae > Allium > Allium cepa. The sequence continues at coordinate 173,522,479 of CM060941.1, read as the reverse complement.
GATCGAAATTTAAATCGAGTTTCTCACCCTCAAAAGAATTGAAATCCAACACAATTACCGTCTTTTCAACAACTTCGTTAAGATCATCATTTTCAGTTTCAAAAGTTGTTGTTTGAAAATCATCGATTTGGGTAAAAGATGGATTATCGTTTGACTCATCACACATTGAAACTTGATTTTGTTTCTCACGAAATTTTTCCAATGTTTTAATCAACAAATTCGTGTGATTATCGTAAATTTCATTCATTTGCTCAACAAAGTCAAATTTGTAATTATTAACTTGAAATTTTTCGATTTGGACTTGTTGAGAACAAGAATTGTCAATTTCGATAAACGGTAGATTATTATTTGATTCTTCGTGGATTGAGATTTGATTATGACTTTCACGATAAGTTTTGTATTTTTCAAGTAATAAATCCCCGTTATCTTTTTCCATTTCATCAACAAAATCAAATTCATGATTACTAATTTGAAAATTTTCACTTTGAATTTGTTGATAACCAAAGTTTTCAATCGTATCGCAATTGAAACTATTCCCGTTGCCAAATTCATTTGAAAAGTTGTTCCCATTTTCATGTTGAGTTTGAAATTCATTTTGGAGTTCGAAATTAAATTGGCATGGGTTATAATCGCAATCGTTTTAATTTTGAATTGAATTCAAATTTTGAAATCCTTGACCCGAGTTATTACACAAATAAGAATTACATAAATCATTTATCTCTTGATTTTTTCGTGTAAAAAGTTCGAGTAAAGATGAAATCATTTCAATGCTATTTTCAAGAGTCGAAGGTTGGTCATCGTTTTGAAAATTTTGTTGTTTGAAATTTGAATTATTAACACAAAATTTGTTGTTAAAATATCCATACGAATTTGTTGTAAACTCATATGGATTATATTGATTTTCACCGTTAAATTCAAGTGAGTAAGAAAAAGGAAACTCCGACATTTTCAAGATTTCTTTTTTTTTTTTGGTTTTTTTTATAAAGAAAATATTTACAAGTAGAATTTATTTTTCAATGTGGAAAATTGATTTTTGTTTTGTTTTTGAATTTTCAATTTTTTTTGGCTTTTGAAAAGATTATATATATTATTATTTTTTGGATTTTTGTTTTCCTAATTTTTCTGGATTTTTGAAATTTCAAAGGAAAAGGATTTAAAAATTTCAAAGAAAAAGAAAAGGAATATATATAAAAAAATTAGTTTTGGATTTTGAATTTTTTTTTTTTTTAAATATGCATAAACAAATGTAACTAAATGAATGCAAGGGTTAATTACAAATGATTTATCCTAAGTTAACCCAAAATTGTATATTCACAAATTGTCTTAGATAAACAAGATAGTTCTCAGCTAGGTAACGGGCAGGATTTATCGGTGCACCACGAATCACGTAGCAATGCAGCCGAAGGTTTAAGTACCTTCAGAGGAACAACCACTATAATATTTAAGAATCACAGTAATATTTATAAATGGTTATTACTCCGCCGTAGCCTAGACACCAAGAAATTAAATTGTTCAAAGAAGACGAATTGTCAATATACCATTAAGTGTTATTGATTTCTAACCGTTTTTATTAATCAAAATCTAGGATGAAATGCAAAACAGAAATTAAACGTGAATCTAACGATGCAACTACGAATGGAATTCTTGTTTTTTGGTTTTTTGTAACTTTTTTATGCAAATGCAAGAAAACAAAAATTCAAGATAAATAAAAAGAAAAAAAGCAAGCAAGCAGGTTGTTTTTTTTTGGCAAGCAAAGCGAAGCAATTATTTTTGACAAGCATTCTGCTCCTTCTACTTTCTGCTTTGGCAACCTGAAATTAAAACAAGATATATGCAAGTTTTTATTTTTATTTTTATTTTTTTATCAAGAAGAAATCAAATCGAAACAAGACAAACAATTGAACACAAAACAAATTGAAAATAAAACAATTGAAACTTGTTTTTTTTTCTTTTTTTTAAACCAATTAATTTACTAAACAAAACAAAATAAAAATGAAAACAACAAAACTCACTACCCAAGAGGCCAAAAAGAATTTATAATCAACCCCTCATTTTTTTAAAGCTAAAAGAAATGCAAATTTTTTTTTTTTTTTTTTTTTTGGATGGGCAGCCCACAAAACAGGTTCAGATTACACTACCTCCCCTGTTCTGTCTTCAAAAGTAAAAATCGAAGATCAAAATAGCCGAACTTCAGGAAAAAAAAACACACAAACTAAATTAACCAAACCACAAAACACACAAATAGAAAATTTATCACTAATTTTCTCGTTCGATCCCAAAACAATTCAAAATCCCCAAAACACAAAATTTATTTCTGATAAGATTTGGGTTTTCGTTAGTTGGTCGAGGGTGTTGCGGAAGCTGCCGAATTGGACGAGGCAGTTTGAATTGAGATTTAGGGAGTTCGATCTGTGGTGGCGAAGTGGTTGGGTGGTTCGAGTTCGAGCGGCGATTGAGGGTTGATTGAGAACATTGCGGATTTGCGATGCAGGCGAGTTGAATTGAAAAGAAGGTCGTGTGTGTTGGAGACTGTTATGGGTTCGCGGTGGTAGTGTTGCGAAGGAAATCGATTTCGCAAGTTGTTCTGGAATTGCAGGAGTTGGTGAAGAAGGGGGTTTCGTGAATTGAGATGCAGCGGTGGAAGTAAGGCGATTGAATTGGGGGATTTTTGACAGTGGTCAGCAGATGTCGGCGAAGTTGGTATGTGAGATGGTGGTGCCGAAGTGTGGCAATGTGAAGTGCTGTATGGAAGAGCAGTGGAAGTGGTGGTTTAGTTACTGGAGATTGTTCGATTGAGTTATGCGGTTGATGACGGTATGGTAGGAGGAAGGAATGCAAGTGTAAAGGGAAGTAGGTGCATTTTTTGGAGCAGCAGATTTGTGATGTTAGGCTGCTGGAAAATGGAAGTCAGGGGTATTGATGGTGGTACTGATGGTAGAGTTGTAGTTGAAGTGAATTTTGATGGTAGCAGGTAGAAGTGTGGATGTGGAAATGTAGGAAAAGAATGTAGAAGTGTAGAAATGACAGTGGACAAAGCAAAGCAATGCAGTGAAGTAAGTCTTGAGTGGTGTGGTTGAACTGTGGGCTGAGGGGTTGGTTTCTGTAGTGATAAAGGAGGTTGAAGGCAATGATTGAATGGTGGTTGGACAGAAAGTTTGTACAAGAAAGATGTGCAATGGCAAAGGTGAATGGATGTGAATGAATGTGTAGAGCAAGTTATAGTGGAAGTGTTTTTGGTTGAGGATGGAATGTGTGGATAGGTGGTAGATGCAGTGAGGGTTGATGAGAATGATGGAATAGGGGCAGGTATGTGGATGTTTGGTAAGGTTGAGTGATGGTCAGAAATGCACTGAAGTTGGGGTGGCTGCTGTGGCTATGTGTCTGGATTTGGTTTATGGCAGTGCTGTGGTGGCGTGTTGGAGTTTGGAAGGTTGTTGAATGATGCGAGGGAGTAGCGGTGATTGGTTGTGACTATGAAGTGGATATTGCAAAGGGGAAATGGGTGGTTTGAGAAGATTGATTGGAAATTGTGGGGGTTTGAAGATGAAAGTGCAGTTTGATTAGAGGTGTGGAGGAACAGAAGCAACAGTTTGTAACAGAGAATGAAAATGTATTGAAGCAGTGCACAAAGGGTAAACAGATGCAAAATGAAACAGAAGAACAGATGCACTGGAAAAAACACTGTATGAAGAAAATGGAAATGTAAATTGAATAAATAAAAAAATTCTGTTTTTGAAATGAGACTGTGTTCTTTTTTTTCGAAGAAACTAGAAATGCAAATGCTAATTGTGAACAAAAAAATGCAAAAGAACAAAAACACACAACAAACAAACACACAATTTTTTTTTGGTTTTATTTGCAAACACACAAAAAAACACACAAAAATCAAACAAAGAAAAATAATCTGAATAATAGAAAATCAAAATCAAATCAATTCCCCGGCAACGGCGCCAAAAACTTGTTCGTCGACGGAAATTCTATCGGTTTAGAAAACCGTCGAACGAATTTTAGATTTAAAAATAACCGCAAGCGCACGGTGTACGAATGTAGCATGCGGCGAATACGGGTCGATCCACAGGGAATTGTTGATTTAAATTTCCTACTCAATCAAATTATACCAAAGTCGAGAGTGTGTTTAAGCTAGAAAATGAGAAAATGAACTAACTAACAAAAAGAAAAGAAATGCAAATATGAGAGTTAAATGTCAATTTAGAGAATAAATCCACTCTCTAGATCATGTAGTTCAACACATGAAATCATGATCTCTCTTTTATGGTCATTAGTGTTTTAATTGATGTGTTTATCATAAGTATGACATATTTGAGCTATTGATTAGCCAACATAAGCCATCAAACTATAACACACCCCTTAAAACACTTACTAACTTTCATGAAAATTGATAAAGAAAATGAGAATGAAATCTATTTTAAGTATGACCTATTAACTATTGATTAGAAACATAGACCACCAAATTTTAATTTCAAATCACTTTCTTATGCCATAATCATATATTGATGAAGTGGCATTTGTGTTAGTGATTGTTTAAGCATAGTCTATTTGGTGTCAACAATATAGACTATCAAATTCAAAGAAAAAACAACAAATAAAACCACTTCTATCATCATCATTAAGCACAAAAAGAGAGCATGAATTAACAAAATGTTGAAGCTACATTAATTAGAGAGCTTCATTACCCCTAAATTGAAGGGGTTTAGCTTCTCATATTTGTCATTTTATTAACAAATATAGCTAATAACATGAAAGCAAAATGAAGAGGAAAAAGAGAGCAAAATGAAAAGATAAGCTAATTAACTTGCATAAAAGAAAAGAGATCTACACTACAACATAAAAAAAAGGCATGTAAAAGGAAAGAGCATGTATTAATAACATAAAAAAAGGAAAATTACATGAAAATAAAAATGGCTAAGTAGCCATGAAAAGAGAAAGAGAGCTTTCTTTTATTTGATCTAAACTAATGAGAAGGAGGCCTAAGAGAGACTAAGAGAAGAGAGGAGATTACATGAAACATATGGGTATTTATACATGTATGAAACCCTAATTCATATTTTTGAGGAATGCCCAAAATGCCCCTTAGGAAGTGTGGAGGCCAAGTAATCATTAACATGTCTTAATCCCCCATTAAGTGTACATGAAACCATTAACTCCAAAAGCATGTGCATTAGCCTTTCATTTGTACATTGAAGTAGTGGGTAGGTGGGGTCCTCCATGTTCTTCACTTTGAATTATTTCCATCTTCATTCCTTTGTATTCATTTTGTGCATGCATATTCCTTCATGAACCCACTTGTAATTGAGTGTAATTTCCTACAAAATAATATAAAAAATTTCAATTAAATTTCTCAAATTAATATATGCACAAAAATGACCACTTTGCCCCTGGATGAAGATGAATATGTGGCAATTTCAAATAATTTGAATTTTGGTTAAAACAAGTTAAAATACCCAATATGATCATTTATTCAATTCAAATAGATTAAATATGGTGGTAAAAATATGCACATTTACGTGCACATCATCTTCATCGAAGAGAAACATCTTCAAACCAACAGTTGCACCTGTTTCTTTTCATTGTTACCTTTCAACAAAGCTTGCAACTTTTTGATCTCTATAAATAGATTTCAGAATTCAACAAACAATTCACTGAAACTAATTTTAATATTCTTGAATTCTTATCTTTTATTCTCTAGTTTCAACCTGCACGCAAACTGCTTACACTCTCTGATCTTTTATCACTCTATCTTCCACAATTCTCAAGCACATTACACTATATATCATAAAGGAGAAGATTATAGGAAGATTGTATTTAATTGACTTATTAGTGCTATTTAAAGAGCATACTACAGTCAGATACTTTTATTTGTAAAGAAGTCCTGTTCGGTTGCTCAGGTGGCAGAAGTCCTATTCGGTTGTTTAGGAAGTAGAAGTTCTGTTCGGTTGCTCAGGCGGTAGAAGTCTTGGTTGCTTAGGCGGTAAAAGTCCTGTTTGGTTGCTCATGCGGTGTAAACCTATTTCTTTGGGTTAAGTGAGGATTACTAGTTTAATTCCAGAAGGAGTCTGGGAGTGGATGTAGAACGGGAGTTTGAACCAGTATAAAAATCTCTGGTGTCACTTTCCTTACTGCTTTAATTATTTAATTACTTAGTTTATATTTCGCACAAGTAGCTTATCCATATTACATGATCCTATAGCACTGTCACTTTTATTTGGAATCGGAGCACTTTCATTTGGTATCAGAGCATAGTGACTTTCATTTGGTATCAGAGCATTGTAAATTTCATTGGGTTTCAGTGCCCGGAATTCTATCGATCGTCACAGTATCGTAGAATAATGGCCAAAAAAAGATCCAATGGAAATACAATAAACAAAGTCCCTATCAAAGCCACCAATGAGGACTACAAAATGGTACTTTTTGATTTATAAATTTTAGTAAAAGATAATAATGAATTAGTTAGTATAAGCGATAAGATTTCAAAGCCTAATTTTATTACTTTAGAAAAGAAGAAATCTGTTGAACTTGAAAATGAGAAATTGAAAAATGAGAAGTTAAATTTAGAAAATAAACTTAGTGTTGTAAAGAATAATTTTATAACTATTAAAGATTTTCTAGATGAACAAAACATCATATTTGAAAAAGAGAGAGAAAAATTTTTAGAAGAAATTTTTGATTTGAAAAGACAAAATGATTTATTACAATCCTCTTTAGATAATTCAGAATCTCAAAATTTTCTTCTCAAAAATGAGAAATGTATGTTAAAAAACGACAATTCTGAATTTAACAAGCAAACTAATATTTTGAAAAACAGTAATATTTCTTTTGAAAATAATAATTGTGAGTTTAAAGATAAATTTGATAAACTTAACACTGAAGTCACAAAATTTAATAAAGGTCAAAACGATTTAAATATGATTTTATCTAGTTCTAGACCTTTACATGATAAAACTGCTTTAGGATATAATAAAACTGATCGTAGAAATAGCACTAGATACGCTTTCATGTATAGTAAAAATGTTAGCGCTAGTACTAGATTTTGAGTAAAGTCTAAATCCAAATTTTATTGAAATTCAAATACTGCTATGATCAATAATGTTTAAAATTCTTCTAGAAGTACAAAATCATTGACAAAAAATATGAATAAAAGTTATCTAAGTATTTGGGTTCCTGTTAATTGGAAATATAGAGAAAAATACATTAATGATTATTTTGATATGGTTGTTAATAATGAAAATTATATTTATAAAGGTTCAACCACACCCAAGTGGGTATGATTTCCCTATAACTAACCCCCTGGACACTAACAAAGTAAGTGGGTATCAAAAATGATTATTATTTATTGTAGGTGCTCGAAGAAACAAAAGGAAAAGGATAGATTTTAGGATTTTAAAGGATGCTCCATACGTTTAATAGAATTACGTGCTTACAATGAAATATGGACTTCGGCAAATATGGTAAAGTCTATTTTATTTTTTCTCCATAATTACTATTGAGTTTATCCCGCTATTTACAAGATATTTTATTCAATTTATTTTATTCCCTCATTCTTTTTTATAATGACAAAGGGGGAGAAATTCATATGCATATTGATAGATGGAGATATTATACTTAGAGGGAGATGTTATGTTATAGTTAGGGGAGCTTTAAAGATATTAATATTTTTTAATTATTAACATTGTTTTATATATAGAATGAATATTTTAAAAAAATTGTATAGTTGTCATCATCGAGAAGGGGGAGAATGTTAGCACCTCAATTGTTTGATTCTAATGACAACAAATATACAATTATGCGAAAGAATCTCTAAGCTAATCTTCAGGTACATGAGCATCAAAAAGAGACAAACAATAATGTTCAAAAAGAAGATTCACGGTACAAAAAAGGATGAAAGTATATATATGAAGATATAAGAAGAGATATACACGATAGAGACAAGAGAAGGTGACAAACAAAGTATTATTAGTCATAGGGTGTCGTGTCTAGAGTTTACAAATGTTAAAATCTCTCTTGAAAAGATATAACACACATGCTTTAAAATACAAAACAAGCTGAATTCAGCCAGCTGAATGCCTTCATTCAGACGGCCGTTTGCTGAAACAAATTTATTGTTTCACAATATTCAATCGGTTTAATGAATTCATTCATACGGCTGAATCAGGCCCAAAATAGCCCATTTCTTTGTTGTTTTTATTTTTCAAATTCAATAAGGCTGAATAAATTCATTCAGTCTGCTGAATATTTACAACAGCTATTTTTATGAAAAGATACTTCTCTTCATCAAAGAGAATCATCTTCAACCCAACAGTTGCACCTGTTTCTTTTCTTTGTTACCTTTCAACAAAGGTTGCAACTTTTTAATATCTATAAATAGATTTCATAATTGAACAAACAATTCACTGAAACTAATTTTAATATTCTTGAATTTGTTATCTATTATTCTCTATTTTCAAACTGTATTCAAACTGCTTACATTCTCTGATCTTTTATCACTCTATCTTCCACAATTCTTAAGCACATTACACTATATATCATAAAGGAGAAGATTATAGGAAAACTGTATTTAATTGACTTATCGGTGCTATTTAAAGAGCATACAATAGTCAGATACTTTTGGTTATTTGTAAAAAAATCATGTTCGATTGTTCAGGCGGTAGAAGTCTCATTCGGTTGCTTAGGCTGTAGAAGTCATGTTCGGTTGCTCAGGCGGTAGAAGTCCATTCGGTTTCTTAGGCGGTAGAAGTTCTGTTCGGTTGCTCAAGTGATGTAAACCTATTCCTCTGGGTTAAGTGAGGGTTACTAGTTTAATTCCAGAAGGAGTCTGGGACTGGACTTAGAACGGGAGTTTGAACCAGTATAAAAATCTATGGTGTCATTTTTCTTACTGCTTTAATTATTCACTTAGTTTATATTCTGCACAAGTAGCTTATCCATATTACAAAATCCTATAGCACCATCACTTTCATTTGGTATCGGAACATTTTTCATTTGGTATCAGAGCATAGTGACTTTCATTTGGTATCAGAGCATAGTGACTTTCAGGAAGTAGTAAGAGAATAATTCTTTGACAGTCGTGCCTCTTGGGAAACAATCCTCTTGGTTGGCATTTGATTCTTTTATTGCTTGATTACTTGAAACGGACTTCTTATCTTTGATAACTAATTTCCTTTTTGAGAATTTCCGTGCTTCATTTATTTCATAAAAGCAATCAAGTACACTCCGTCATGTTCTGGCAAACAATTAGAAGTCCATTTCTACCTCTTTTTCGAAAATGGTCCCTTTGGCTTTGAGCTAAATTTTCTTTCTCCTCGCTAGGAAGATGTTATCCTTTTTGTATTGCCTCCTTAAGGCAAAGATCGGTGTTGGTCCAACATGGAAGGGATTCAAACTCCATTTTTATGGGTTGTAAGGGGCTACTTGTCTCTTCTTTTCTTCCATAACTTGTAATGCCATAGACCTTAATGCTTGCTCCTCATGAATTCAGGGGTCAGCAATGATTTGATAAATTGGTCTGGTTATTTGAGGCTCAGAGGATCCTTGTTCGAAGATTTTAAGACGATCAACTAGCATGATTAAGAAAAACTTAGTTGATGGAATTAATTAGTATTAAGAATCAAAGGAGGATAGCTTGGAAGGGGATATTCTTGGTATGGGCAAGTACTTTAAGCCCTATACAAGCAAGCTAGGGTAGTTCCACTTAGGATTTTAATGAAGATTGAGGTTCAAGCTCTCCTTCTAGCGTCAAAATATTAACGAATTTTTTCCTTAACCCCAAAAGTATAAGAAAAGTGGAATTAGCTAAGATAAAGTAATCCTAGGCTAAGTTGTTACGATGAAGTATGCACCATAATTGAATCCATAAACGTCTTATTCAAGTTCAATATCAAAACTAAATCCATGCGCATGTCATATACGAGTCAATAGTTCAAATCATGTAGAGCACTCACCACGTTATGATGTAAGACTCACAAATGTTTTGGAACTCGAAAGCAAGCCATAATTCAGAAAAATCTTATTCTTATTCCAAATATCGTTGAAAGTACAATGTCTTATGTGCAATGTTCAAGTGCTACAATCGGCTCAAACTCCCCAAATCAATTTAGGGTAACAAGATTTAAAATATACAAAAAGAGACAAGAATGATCTGGTCCCTCTTCATACCCCTTGGTCTGTATTTATGGAAGTTGAGAGATGTGGCATGACTGCCATATGTCCATGTGACATGCTTGACCTCCGAAATTATCCATGTTGAATGTTCATGACGCCATGCTTCAACATCCACTCGCTCATTGGTGAACTTCGGTTCTAGGCATCCATTTTGCCTTGGTAGTCTACATTAATAACGTTCAATATCAACATTGTATTGAGGATATGTGGCCTACTTTGAAGGTTGATGAAGTGCGGCATTAATATGGCACGACATTAGTAAGCAACGACATTGATAGGTGACAACATTGGCAATGATCGTCAAGCAGCATTGATAGCTGACGACATTGATAACAAGAAGCGGCATTGATAAGAGACGGCATTGGTGACAAGAGGTATCGATAGGTGATGATATTACATTAAAGAGTGACATTAGAATAAGACGACATTGGAGAGATGCGGTATTAATTTGAAGCGACATTGATTTTCCTGGCTATATGGAAGAAGTGCTTCATTTATGGAATGCGACATCAATGCTATATCATGCTGTTATAACATTGATGGCTTTAGCTAGGGCTTTCCAATGTTATGATTCCACCACTAATATCGGCATTGTTTTCAGTTTCTTTGGCGCTATATCATTTATCCAACCTTATAAGCAGTATGTAACACCGATGAAATCCAGTATTGCTGGCTTCATTAACGACCTACGACATTGCCTACTATTCTTTATTGATGAAGGGCGGCAACGTATGCTTCTGGCATTGGTTGTCCTTCATACTTTCAACATTGATTGTTGATGCAGGATTACAGTAATGTTGTTATGCTGCACACCTTCAGAATTAGTACTGGTGGTAACATAAGGAAAAATTGAATTTAATTTAGTTATTTCAAAAAATTGTATAAAATTTGATGGGGGTTGCAGGACTAAAACCCTAAATCGACAATATTATGTCGAAATAATTTTTTTTAACGACATCGTATTGTCGATTTATATTATTTATTTCAGCAATCCCTTATTGAACTTTATTTCGAATATTGATTTATCGTCACTTTTTTCTAGTCGACAAACATGTTAACCCGTACATACAGAACCCTAGAAATTTGAAAAGAAAATTACATGATTGTTTTATTGGACAAATTCTACATTATGAATGCTTTCTTGAGTAAGAATAAACCTTGTTTCTTTCTCATTTGGAATTTTATCTACAGGTTAAACAAGGAGATTAAATGTATTATAGTAAAAAAAGGAAAGGGGAAAATTGGTCCATTAAATTTTTAGGAGGAGTGTATTTGTCTAGTATCCTGCATAGTAAAAAAAAATTGGCTTTCTTATATTCAAATGTGGAATGTCGGTAATAATACTCTATCCAAATTATGCGAAATTGCATAGGTTGATGTATTAACGAGTAATGAACAAATTAAAAAAATTCATCCGTAAAACATATGGATAACTGTCATTTCTAGATGACTTTATAAGAGATACTCTAAGTGAGATTGTCATTCAGGTAAAATTACTTTTCAACGGTTTTAGATTTATATTTTTTCATATCGATGGAAAATGTTATGGTTGGTGGGTGTAGTTTCCAACTATCAAATTTATATCCAAGAATCAGTTAGCATTGGGGAGATATTAGCCAAATGTTTATAGTGTTGTAAAAAGATTAAGTCAACCGAATAATGGTGGCATTGGCCTGGGCTGATTTTGGCGATTATCTTTTGCCATCCATGTTCATTTTTTGCTGCCGCTCTCATGTCCCTCCATGTTTTCCACTCATCCTTTTCTCTCTTTTGGCACTATGTCCTCTTCGACGACCAGATCTTGATGTCGTTTCCCTTATGAATTTCCTAATGGCGATCCACCTCCACCTTAGGTTTGGTCGTCTCTTAATTCATCTTGAATTCCCTCCGTTGATTTCTCTTATGACCAGCCACGCCTTTCCTACAAGGCATCTGGTTACGTCCAACCCAGCGCTTTTGGAAATTCCGCTCGCTAATCCTGTAGCTACTTTTCCTGTCTCTGGTATTGTTTCTACCGAGGTTCAGGTAATATCTTCCGCTCTTGATCCTCTTTTGGATGCTGATGCACTGTGATATTGGGCAATGGTCTGAAATTGCAATGCCTGTGTTTGGCCCTAAGGTTGGTGATGATGTTAGTAGTTTTGGTGGTGTAGAAGTTAGCATCTCTATTATTAGTGCTCGTCCTGTGGAAGGTTAGCAACTGCTGTTATTGATCCTGTTGAGAAATATCACACAATAGCAGTGTGCACACCAAGTAATTCTAAAAACGTATGCACAGGACCAGGTCCTGTAATAATGCCTCAACCTATAGTGTTTAAGTTTGATCCCTTAGTGCTCGTGCCGGTTGCTCTATTGTTTCTCAAGTTGATTATGTTTTATGCATGCCTAAAAATTCTTGCATGCTAGGTGCAAGTGCAACTCTGCACCAAAAGCATGTATCTTCTATTGCTCCTACTTGTTTTGGAAATGGATTATGTAATGTCCCTCAAGTGGTTGGAGCAGTTTCTAGTCCTCCTAAGGCCTCAAGTAAGTGGTCTTCCATGTTTAGCTCATTGCCGAGAAATTCGGGTGAATATGTACCCCGTTCTTTTGAAATTATCGAAGAAAGTAGTGTTATGGTTCATCCAGATGAGGTTTTGGAAATGGGGGATAAATTTTTATTAGAGTATTTGTTTGTTTTCTTTTTACATTTAAATCCCCATTATTATGATGTTCGTGACCATTGTCGTAATCGTTGGAATATAAAGGGAAGAATGCAAGTCCACTTTTATAATTGCACGTCCATTTTCAAGTTCTCTAAAAAAGAAGAAAGACTTTGTGCTCTATTATTGCTGGGCAACCTTTCATTATTACCCCGTGGAGTCTCACAATGGACAAAGCTAAGGAATAGATTCTCTTTATTCCTATATGGGCTTATTTCACTCATATTCCGTCTGTGTTGCAGCGTATGATTTGGTAAAATTGGTTAGCCAGTGTTGCTAGCAAGCTCCAATGTTTTGATGCGAACATTGTAGCTCATAATAGATTTGTTTATTCTAAGGCTCTAACTGACGTAACTCACGACAATCCTTTGCCTTCCAAGATTCCTGTATGCATTACTGAGGGGCATGCTTCTGTTGTTGATGTCCTCTTTAGTTAGAAACCTGATATATGCACGTCTTGTCACTCCTTTGGTCACCTTGTGGAATCTTGTACTTTGCAGTCTGAGATTGCTCACGTCCCGCTTTCTGATAGGACCTCCCTTCCTCGTCCTCTTGCTAAGAAATAGGTTCTGAAGCGTTGTCTTGTTACTGTTGTCTCTTCTTTGATATTATTCCTTCGCTCACTATTGTTCCCTCTGAGGTTTTTGTTGATGCTACCTTGACTGCTCCTGCTGTTTACTCCTTTTACTGGCATTTCATAGGATCCGACTGATCTGGCTTGGCTTCATGGCCCTTCTCAGTTGCGGCTTGATTCGAAAGATGGAAGTTGTTATAAGTTTGTTGGTGGACTTAAAAAGGATGGAAGGGTTTTTTATCATGTTGATGGGGCGGTCTTACCCTTATGGTGCATGGTTAGTTTAGGAATTTTAATTGCTTTCTGCTTACAGATGACTCATGGGATTGGAAATACATTTACTACCCTGATTCTGTTGACATTGTTCCTTCTTTAGCTTTTCTTTTTCTAGGGTTCCTTCATGTTATTGGTCCTATACTAGTACTTGAGGCGAGCTGCTTTTCCTCTTCGGAGGAGAACTGGTTCTTTTGTTGTTGTTGTTTAATAGTTTGGTATTTTTGCGAGACTCCTTTTTTTCATTTTTTAGCTATTTTGGTGCATGTATCAAACACCTGAGAGAAATAATTTTCTTAAATATGTGGCTATATTTTTGTATTGGAATCATGCGTAATTAGTTTGAATTTCACTTCTAAGTTGAAATACTTTTTGTTAGGTTGAGTTTTCATTTCTATTATCAATTAATAAAATGAAAAATGTACAAAAAGTTTAACTGTTAGATCATATATTTATGTGATGGTCAGTTTGGTAATATATATATAGGAGAGCGTATTGAATTTGTAAAAAAGTATAGATACTAGATCGTATTTTTAACAAATAATAACATTTGGTAATGTCTACAGAGAAACATTTGTGGAAGTTTACGCTGATAGCAAAAACAGGAAGAGAAAACCGATAATATAATAAAATTTAATTATATTATTTTTTTTAAATTTTTTGAATAATATATCACTTATCACTTCGGAAGTAAATTTATCACCCCAGCCATATTCATCTTTTGAGGGGGATTTTTTATCATCATTTCTTGTTTTTGGACATGTACACTATCTTTCGTTGAAGATGTTTTTGGGGATATATCATTTTTTTGAGCCGACCTTTGCTTATTAGAGTGTTTATTATCCATTGGTTGGCTGATAAATTGTGTTGTATGCTAAAATTAGTTTTATTATATATAGAGTAAAGTAATAATAAAATGACGCCACTGTTGAATATTTTTATGAGAAACATAATCTTTATGCATATTTAAAAACTTAAAATAACATTAAAAAGGAACAAAATTTCATCTATCAATTGATTTTATGTCTGTATATAACATATAATCCGATATTAATTTGAGAATACACAGAGCAATGCACTTAAATAAACAATACGAACAAATTCTAAAAAGTGCAAATTACCTTTTTAATATAAAACAGAAGTGTAGAAGTTACAGTTGTAAAAATGATTTGTTTTTTCTTATAGAATAAGATTGAAATATATTTAAAAATAAAAAATAACATGAAAAAGGAATAAATTTCATCGATCAGTTGATTTTATGTTCGTAAATAACATGTAATCATGAAATTATTTGAGAATACACAGAGCAATGCATAAAATAACAATACAAACAAATTCTAAAATGTGGCAAATATATTTTTAATATAAAACGGAACTGTAGAAGGTGAAGCTGCAAAAATGATTTTTTTTCATGTAAAATAAGATTAAAATATACAAGTGCAAGATAGGGCTATAGTGTAAAGCATAGTTCCTATGGTGTAATTACACTAGCCTGAAGCTGTGATATTGAAGATTAATGATGAGGAGCAACTCAATGAAGCGTGTCCAAAAAAACAGTGATGGTGAGAGATCTGAATGGAGATGACAGGAGAGAGAAGTCGAAAAGGAATTGGGATGGAAAGAGATGTGAATATGAATGGATAGAATGAGTGACATTTATAGGATTTGATAAACATTTGTAGAATGCTATATTACGAAGTTTGAATATTTCTATGTTGGACCGATTTAGAGTTATGAATATACATGTCATGTCTACTTTAACTCATTTGCAGTATCTTAACTCATTCATTAATTCAAAAAAATTCGGATCAGGGTGCAAAAGAAATATAGTTTAGAGAAATCTTAACTGACTTGATGGTGCTATACATATAACATGTTATATTTTTCAGTTTATAAACAGAATTGTATAAGGTTACGTGATTGATGCCCATAATTGTATAACTTTATATGGTTATTGTCCTTAAGTCTGTTATGCATTCTCATAATTGTAATGTTATATCAGTCACTTGCTTGATGGTGCGGTAAATTGATATAACAACGGAATTATTAAATTAATGCAAATTAATGTTTATTAATTCCACTTTCCAACAATTTATTCCTCTCATTAAGTTTCTCATACATATACGTTTCGATATTTGTGTCATTTATTCGCAGTTTATTGCATAAGCTTGAAATTCATGAATTCAAGATATGGTATATAATAAATCAAGATATATTCATTTGTTTAAATTAATTAATCAGAATCAACTACTTAAATCATTTTCAACATTGTAAAACTATTTCCGTTTTGATATTTGTATCATTTATTCATAGTTTAATGCATAACATTTAAAATCATAAATCTCTAGACATAGTATATAATAAATCAAAATATGTTCATTTGTTTAAATTAATTATACATTAACATATATTTTTTATATCCTCCATATAAAAAAATTGAAAGTTCGCGATCAGACCAAAAATTCGCACTTACAAACCATCTATTAATAAAAAGATCTGATAAGAGTTCATTCAGTTAAAAATTTTGACTTAAATCGGAAGATTTGGTATTTTATTAATTAAGTGAAATGTAATAATTTATGAACACTCGAGTTTATAGTATTTTATTATTAGTTAAGTGAAATGTAATAATTTATGAACACTTGAGTTTATAGTGTTGCGATCCAAAAAGATCTACATCCAGTTTCAATAGGGTCTTCTTTCACTAGTATGTACAAGTTATTATAAGCATACAATGAAGGAAAAAAAGCTTACTAGACAAGGAGAACAAATAAGTGAAGAAATCGACAAGTGATAAAGTGTCAACTTTGAAGTGGGTCAACTTTTCATTCGAAGGCCATTTTCATGGGAACCCACCTGAAGGACGGAGTTTAGATTATAATGAGCATGGTTCCAAATGACTTTGAGCCACGATGTTCAAATGGTAAGAAATCTCCTAAAAGTATGCGGATCTTTAGTTGACTTAATCTTTTTTTTAGCAAAGCTAGCAGGAAATAAAAACAGAGGATTTCCAACGAGTATAAGCGTTGTAAGCAATTTTAATAACACTTATACGTGTTGTTGTAAAGGCGTGAGCATTTATTTGTAACGTTTATAAGCGTTGGAACATATCTTTTTCCAACAATTATAAACATTGAAAGATATTATTTCGAACAGTTATGAGCGTTGGAAGATATTTTTCCAACGCTTCGAAGTGTTGAAGAGATTTTTTCTGACGGTTATAAGCGCTGATAATATGATATTTACAACAGATATAAGCGTTGTAAGGTATAATGTAGACTATATATAATATGAATTCAAAATTATATTATCAATATGTAGAAAATCATAACCAAAGCAATGTCAATAAACAACATCCATAATCATGGTAACAAAATAAAATATCAATTAACAAAAGACAAGTTCAATACATAATTAAGTTACTAAACTCAATACAAAGTTTACCAATTCCGTAATAATATCAACTTTGAGGTGGGTTAACTTTTCATTCGAAGGTCATTTTCATGGGAACCACCTGAAGGACGGAGTTCAGATAATAATGGGCATGGTACCAAATGACTTTGAGCCACGATGTTCAAATGATAAGAAATCTCCTAAAATTATGCGGATCTTTGCTCGACTTAATCTTTTCTTTAGCAAAGCTAGCAGGACATCAAAACAGAGGTTCCCAACGAGTATAAGCGTTGCAAGCAATTTTAGTAACACTTATAGTGTTGTTGTAAGGGCGTGAGCATTTATTTGTAACATTTATAAGCGTTGGAACGTATCTTTTTCCAACAGTTATAAACGTCGGAAGATATTATTTTTCCAACGGTTATGAGCGTTGCAAGATATTTTTTCCAACATTTCGAAGCGTTGGAAGATATTTTTTTCCGGTGGTTATAAGCGCTGATAATATGATATTTACAACGGATATAAGAGTTGGATGATATAATGTAGACTACATCTAATATGAATTCAAAGATTATATTATCAAAATGTAGAAAATCATAACCGAATCAATATCAATAAACAACATCCATAATCATGGTAATAAAATAGAGTATCAATTAACAAAAGACAAGTTCAATGCATAACTAAGTCACTAAATTCAATACGAAATTTACCAATTCCATAATAATATCAACTTTGAAGTTAGTTAAATTTTCATTCAAAGGCCATTTTCATGGGAACCCACCTGAAGGGCGAAGTTCAGATTATAATGGGCATGGTTCCAAATGACTTTGAGCCACGATGTACATATGGTAAGAAATCTCCTAAAGTATGCGAATCTTTGTTGACTTAATCTTTTTTGTAGCAAAGCTAGGAGTACACCAAAACAGAGGATTTCCAACGAGTATAAGCTTTGCAAGCAATTTTAGTAACACTTATACGTGTTGTCGTAAGGGCGTGAGCATTTATTTATAATATTTATAAGCGTTGGAACATATATTTTTCCAATGGTTATAAACGTTGGAAGATATATTTTTCAACGATTATGGACGTTGGAAGATATTTTTTCCAACATTTCGAAGCGTTTGAAGATATTTTTTCCGATGGTTATAAGCGCTGATAATATAATATTCACAACGGATATAAGCGTTGGAAGATATAATGTAGACAATATTTAATATGAATTCAAAAATTATATTATCAAAATGTAGAAAATTATAACTGAATCAATATCAATAAACAACATCCATAATCATGGTAACAAAATAGAGTATCAATGAACAAAAGACAAGTTCAATACATAATTAAGTCTCTAAATTCAATACAAAGTTTACCAATTCCATAATGATATCAACTTTGAAGTGGGTTAACTTTTCATTCGAAGGCCATTTTCATGGGAACCCACTTGACGGACGGAGTTCAGATTATAACGGCATGGTTCCAATGACTTTGAGCCACGATGTTCAAATGGTATGAAATCTCCTAAAAGTATGTGGATCTTTGGTTGACTTAATTTTTTTTAGCAAAGCTAGCAGGACAAAAATAGAGAATTTCCAATGTGTATAACCGTTGCAAGCAATTTTAGTAACACTTGTACTTGTTGTTGTAAGGGCATGAGCATTTATTTGTAACATTTATAAGCGTTGGAACATATCTTTTCCCAACGGTTATAAACGTTGGAAGATATTTTCTTTCCAACGGTTATGAGCGTTGGAAGATATTTTTTCCAACATTTCGAAGCGTTGGAAAATATTTTTTCCGATGGTTATAAGCACTGATAATACGATATTTACAACGAATATAAGCGTTGGAAGATATAATGTAGACTATATTTAATATGAATTAAAAAATTATATTATCGAAATGTAGAAAATCATAACCGAATCAATATCAATAAACAATATCCATAATCATTGTAACAAAATAGAGCATCAATTAACAAAAGACAAGTCCAATACATAATTAAGTCACAAAATTCAATACAGGGTTTTCCAATTCCATAATAATATCAACTTTGAAGTGGGTTAACTTTTCATCCGAAGGGCATTTTCATGGGAACCCACCTGAAGGACGGAGTTCAAATTATAGTGGGTATGCTTCCTAATGACTTTGAGCCACGATATTCAAATGGTAAGAAATCTCCTAAAAATATGCGGATCTTTGGTTGACTTAATCTTTTTTTTTAGCAAAACTAGCAGTTTACCAAAACAGAGGATTTCCAATGAGTATAAACATTGTAAGCAATTTTAGTCACACTTATACGTGTTGGTGTAAGGACGTGAGCATTTATTTGTAACATTTATAAGCGTTGGAACATATCTTTTCCCAATGGTTATAAACGTTGGAAGATTTTTTTTTTTTTCAACGGTTATGAGAGGTGGAAGATATTTTTTCCAACATTTCGAAGCGTTGGAAGCTATTTTTTTCCGACGGTTATAAGCGCTGATAATATGATATTTACAACGGATATAAGCGTTGGAAGATATAATGTAGACTATATTTAATATGATTCAAAAATTATATTATCAAAATGTAGAAAATCCTAACCGAATCAATATCAATAAACAACATCCATAATCATGGTAACAAAATAGAGTATCAATTAACAAAAGACAAGTTCAGTACATAATTAAGTCACCAAATCAATACAAAGTTTACCAATTCCATAATAATATCAACTTTGAAGTGGGTTAACTTTTCATTCGAAGGCCATTTTCATGGGAGGACGGATTTCAGATTATAATGGGCATGGTTCCAAATGACTTTGAGCCACGATGTTCAAACGGTAAGAAATCTCCTAAAAGTATGTGGATCTTTGGCTGACTTAATCTTTTTTTAGCAAAGCTAGCAGGACACCAAAACAGAGGATTTCCAAAGAGTACGAGCGTTGCAAGCTATTTAGTAACACTTGTATGTGTTGTTATATGAGCGTGAGCATTTATTTGTAACATCTATAAGCGTTGGAACATATCTTTTCTCAACGGTTATAAACGTTGGAAGATATTTTTTCCAATGGTTATAAGCGTTGAAAAATATTTTTTCAACATTTCGAAGCGTTGGAAGATATTGTTTTCCGACGGTTATAAGCGCTGATAATATGATATTTACAACGGATATAAGCGTTGGAATATATAATGTAGACTGTATTTAATATGAATTCAAAAATTATATTATCAAAATGTAGAAAATCATAACCGAATCAATATCAATAAAAAACATCCATAATCATGATAACAAAATAGAGTACCAATTAACAAAAGACAAAATATGGTTCATGGTACTCTACAAATACCGAATACGAAGCTCCGACCATATAACGAGAGCTTCCATCCAAAAATTCATATATCTTGTACATTTCATTTTAAAGACCATCGTAAATTGGTGCATCCCGTTCAAGAACATCAACCACCCAAATAACCACCGTCCAATTTCATTTTTTCATTCGCCTCGTCTATAAGTACCTACACGCATTCAATATCATACTAAATTGAAATTTACACTAAAAATAAAAACCGTTAATAATCAAGGTGATAGCTCATGATTTAACAACAAAAAAAGTCATTAAATAAAAGGAAAAATTTACCAAAAATAATCAAGGTGACAACATAGAAAATTTAGAACTTGGTGTACTCAGTTTTCAAAGCTGAGACATTTTATCCTTATAATTAAAAAAAAATGTAATTATATAAAGGCATGTCTACACAATACAACATGTCATGTTATAAATAACGTCCAAGTCCATGTTATGAATATGAGAGACAACCATGTTCATTAAGTAGGGAAGTTTCAATAGATAATGCAATAAGTTAACGCTTTGTAAACAAGAATATGAATAACTAAAATGCTACATCACTATTATGTAAAGAACAAAGCGATACAAACGTTATCAGTAAAAATAAATAAATCCAAGATTTTTGATAATTATCACTAAAAGAAAAAAAAAATCCAGCTATAGAACATAAAGTACTTTATAACAAACCATAGTGTTCTTAATCTGGATTATGTTAACTGAAACAAGTAAGCAGTAACCAAAATTCAATGCCAAATTAAGGCTCTAGCAGAACGTTCTTCATCTACATGTGATAATCAATTCTAACATAAATAATAGTTAGTAATCCTCATATGCAATGCATGTGTTATTAAATGGTAACCTAGCCATCAAAAGAGGACAGTAAATTATAGACCTACTGTAATTAGTCTGCCTGTATGAAACATCAGACTATAGAAACTTGTACAGTTAATAAATGATTTTATATACCAATTTGAAGTAAAAATGTTGGTGAATGTTTAAATTATAATATGAAATTAAACTATGTAGCCAGTTAGCAATACAGGTTGGAAGCTAGCTACTGAAAGCTCAGAAGTACAACTGGAACTTGAGTGATTGAATATGTTCATGTTCGATTTAATTTCATGTTACTTCAAAGAGATCTGTGCACATAGTTAACAATATTTACTTGTGTATATATCTGGAAAACGAATGTTTTAAAAGTTATCAAATATCACAATGATGCCATCCTTGCAACAGATACGCAAATTGTGCATTGTAGAAATAATTTAAATACCAGATTTGGTAAATGAAGGAAAAGACATTGAAATGGAGAAATAAAAGGCAGATGTATCCTAAAATGATGACAGTGTCCAACAAACACCCATAAACAAAAGTTTACAGATTTAATGAAATTAATCCAAAGCAAGCATAGTAAGCATTCAATGAAAATAGTAGTTGACACCAAAAACTGGACCATGCATGCTAACTTGATTATATGATAAGCAAAAATTGTTATAATTCAACGTTTCAGAAATTCATTTCATGAGAGAAAAAGGTCACCATTAAAACCATTGATTTCTTAGCAGTAAACTAAATCAAAATAGATTCCAGGAAAAATGAGCATGCTATGCATGTTTAATATTTGATTGTAATTGAAAGGAAAATGAGATATTTGATTTTATTGCTTTTGCCTTTATTCTGTTACAGAAATGAAAAGATAATGTTCAATCACATTCGTTCTCTGTATACAAAGCTTTATATAAGATACAATGCTATGGGCCTGGGCTCGGCCCATTTATAATACAAAAGAGAACTGCGGTTTGCTGTATATGGAAATACGTTATCTCAATACCCCCCCAAACCAGTTCGAGGGTTAGGGTTTCATGCTGAAAAATAATGGCCGCCTCGAAAACAAAAGAAAAACTTTTGCGAGAAGCCTCTCAAATTACTTTCATCTGATGAAAAATAGATGGATCTGAAATGGTTGAGACTCTATTTTTGATGAGTAGACCTCAGGTCTAGTTATTGACATCAAAGTTGCGAACTTTACAGATAGAAGAAGTATGGCTGAAAGATCTGAGATGATTGAGGCTTTATGTTGTTGAGCAAACCTTGGATCTTTCAGTTGTGGCTGGAATAATTGCTGGATCTGGAGAGACTGAGGCTTTATGACGATGCGATGCGCAGACTTCAGATTTGTCTATTGCTGGCAAATAGGTTGAAGCCCTGTTCCCTGAATCAACATTTGCTTCATCAATGTTCAGTTCACTTCTAAATCTGGTAAATTTGATTTTTGACAGAGCTTTCGTAAAAATATCCGCCTTTTGGTAAGTGGAAGGTATGTGGTTAACTCTTAGCTTTCCTTGCATGACTTGTTCACGAACGAAGTATATGTCCAATTCCATGTGCTTCGTTCTAGAGTGTAGCACGGGATTTGCAGTGAGTGAAATGGCACTGAGATTGTCACACCATATAGTTGCTGTATTATCGGTTTTGATGTGTAGTTCCTTTAATATTGATTCTGTCCACATAATCTCAGCGGTTGCACTTGCCACACTTCTGTACTCTGCTTCTGTGCTAGATCTAGATACTGTTGGTTGCTTTTTAGCACACCACGATATTGGATTTTTTCCTAAGAAAATACAATATCCAGTTGTTGATTTTCTGTCATCATTGTCTGTGGCCCAGTCTGCGTCTGCATAGCCATTGATGTTGAGTGTTTTGCTTGCATGTAAAATAAGCCCCTGATTTATAGTGCCTTTGAGGTATCTCAATATTCTTTTAACTGCCTTCCAGTGATTGTCTAGTGGTTTCTGCATGAATTGACTAACTTTATTGACACTAAATGATATGTCTGGTCTTGTTATAGTTGCATATTGTAGAGCTCCAACTATGCTTCTGTATAGTTATTCATTTTCAATTGACTCTCCCTTGTATTTTGATAGGTGTGAGCTGCTGGCCATTGGTGTTGAGAGTGAATTTGACTTATCCATTTTTGCTTTCTTCAAAATTTCTGAAATATATTTCTTTTGACATAGATGCAACTTGTTATCAGTAGTTCTTGTAACCTCTATGCCAAGAAAATAGTTTAGTTCTCCCAAGTCTTTAATTGAGAACTCTTTGTTCAAGTGCTGCATGACTTTGTTGATTTCTGTCTTACTGTTACCTGTAATTATAAAGTCATCAACATAAATAAGTATATAGGTAACAGTAGTATCAGAGAATTTAATAAAAAGAGAGTTGTCAGATTTTGTTGAGATGTAGTTGAGGCTGGCAAGAGTTTGTTTTAGTTTGTCAAACCACACTCTTGGTGCTTGCTTGAGTCCATAGATTGCCTTTATTAACTTGCACACCAGTCCTTCATTTCCTTGCTGCTTGAACCCAGGTGGTTGTTCCATGTAAACCTCCTCCTATAATACACCATTTAAAAAAGCATTATTTACATCTAATTGTTTAATGGTCCAATTCCTATACAAGGCTATAGTTAATACAATTCTGATGGTAGAGGGTTTCACAACTGGTGAGAAAGTTTCAGTAAAGTCGAATCCACACTGTTGTGAATACCCTTTTGCTACCAATCTTGTCTTGTATTTTAGAATTGTACCATTGGGATTTTTCTTTAGTCTATAGGTCCATTTACAGCCTATGACATTTTTATGTTCAGATAACTGAACAAGATCCCAGGTTTTATTTCTTGTAAGTGCATCATATTCTTCCTTCATAGCTATTTTCCACCTTTCATCTTGCATTGCCTGGTGATAAGTACTGGGTTCATCATTGAGTAGTTCTGCGTTGTATATTTTTGGTTTGAATATGCCACTCTTTGATCTTGTTATCATGTGATGACCACTTTCTGTGTTTGCAGGATCAATCTGCTGTGTTCTATTCTTCATTATGCTTTCCTGCTGAGTATTGGATGACTGAGAGTCATTCAATACTGAGTGGTGATCTGTGTGGCTGAAGTTGTCCTGTTGTGGTGACTGGTATAGGTTTTCAGTTTCTTCATCATGACTGAAGGTATTTCCAGTTGTTTGCTGTTGTTGAGCAGCACTATTTTCCTCTTGAGACCTATGTCCTTCTATAGGTATAGTGATCTCAGGTACAGAGGGTATTGAGACTTGTGGATTGTACACCTTTCTTGTGATGTGGTTTTCAGACTTATTGAAGGGAAATTCATACTCATTGAAGGTTACATGTCTTGATATATAGATTCTACCTTTGTGATCAAGACACTTGTAACCTTTTTGATTGTTAGCATAACCTAAAAATGTGCAGGGAGTAGATCTGAATTCTAATTTATGTGTCTTGTAGGGTCTTAGGTAGGGGAAGCACAAGCATCCAAAGACCCTTAAACTCTGATAGTTTGGCCTGATCCTTGTCAGTACTTCAATTGGACTTTTGAGTTGAAGCACCTTTGTTGGCAATCTGTTGATGAGATGCACTGCTGTTGAGAATGCATCAGGCCAGAACTTCAGAGGCACAGATGCCTGTGCAAGTAGGGTTAGGCCTGTCTCCACGATATGCCTGTGCTTCCTCTCAATTAGACCATTTTGCTCAGAGGTATGTGGACAAGTTTTTCTATGGTTTATTCCTTTCTTTTGAAAGTATTCTTTGAGTGGTAGAAATTCCTTGCCACCATCTGTCTGAATAATTTTTACTTGACAGTTTGTTTGTTTCTCAACACTTGCTATGAACTGCATTACTGCATTGCATGCTTCAAATTTTGCTTTTAAAAAATAAATCCACACATATCTAGAAAAAGCATCAACAAATGAAATATAGTACTTGTAGCCATAATCAGTTGATATTGGGGCTGGTCCCCACAAATCTGTGGCAACAAGTTCTAGTGGATTACTATATTTAGTGTTTGAATCTGGAAATGCAAGTTTGTGACTTTTGCCCATTGGACAGTAAGTACAGGTGTAGAAGGAAGGAATGTTTTTAACATGAATTTTACTATCATTACTTAGTACATGTCTTACAGTTTTCATATTGGGGTGACCCAATCTAGCATGCCAAATATCATAGCTACTACAGCTTTCAACAAATTTTGTTTCATACATGTTACATAAGTTTTTCATACTTTCATGTTTTCTTGAATTTGCAACATCAAACTTGTATAGTCCCCTATATTCTCTACCCTGCAAAAGAATTTCATCTGTTAGTGCATCTTTCACTAAACATGATTTTGGATGAAATTCAAAATATACATTGTTATCCTTTGAAAATTGTGAGACACTCATCAGATTTTTTCTGATAACTGGTACTCTTAAAAGATTATTAAGATATAACTGTCTAGCACCTGCAATACTTGCATTTCCAGTATGTGTTATGTGAGTTGCCTTACCATTACCCATATATAACAAATGTTTACCTTTGTATTCTTTGTTTCCAAGATTCAGATTGTTGAGATTGTTTGTAACATGATTAGTTGCTCCTGAATCTGGATACCAACTGTCATCTTGAATGTCTTCTGCCTTTGCTTGATGATTAGTTGTGTTTTCTGATTGCTCCTTGCATCCTTGTTGAACATTAACCATGTTTGCACTATGATCATTCTGTCTTGAGTTGCCAGTATTTTGTTGATATGGTGTATAGTTAGCATCAAATCTAAAGTAACATCTGTTTGCAGTATGACCATATTTCTCACAGATTTGACATCTTATCCTATTGTTGGTGTTTGCATTGTTTCATCTACCACCCCTTCCCCTTGATCTGTTACTTTGACCACCTCTTTGATTACTGTTTGTCTGATTTCTGGAGTTGTAATTTCTTTCTTGATTTCTTCCTTTATTGTTGGCGACATAATTTGCAGAGTACTCAGGAATTGTTGGCCTTTTTTGCTCAAGTCTTCCTTCGTGTGCTAATAAGATAGAGTGTACATTTTGAAGTGTTGGTAAATTTTCTGTTGATGATATTACAGCAACAACTGATTCATATTCTTCATCTAATCCACTTAGCACATATAGCACTTGCTCTGTGTCACTTACATTGTGCCCTGTAGAGGCTAACTGATCACATATAATCTTGGTTTTGGACAAGTACTCTCTCATAGTTTGATTACCTTTCTTTAAGTTGTGCAATTGCCTTTTGTACTGCATAATTCTTGCAGCGGATTGAGAACTGAAAACTTGTTCTATTGTGTGCCAAATTTCATAGGCAGTTTTGCAACCTATTAGTTGTGGTAGAAGACTAGCACTGATTGGAGATAAAAGCCAAGAACTAACTAAGCTGTCCTGTCTTTCATGTATGATATAATCTTGATTTTCAAGTAACTTCCCTTGTGTATCTGCAGTGAATCTTGGTGGCTTAATGATGGTTCCACAAACATATTCTTGAAGGCCATAAGCCTTGATTGCAGTCTCCACTTGAAATTTCCAGAGAAGATAATTGGTTTCATCGAGAGGGGTAGTGATAATTTGGCTATGTGGTTTAATGATAGCTTTGAGAAAATCTTGGGTGGTGCTGGACTGGTTTTGGGTGGATCTGGATGCGGAGGTGGGTGAAACAGTGCTGTTGTCATTGCCTTCAGCCATTACTGAAAATATTTCAGTAAGAATTGGTGATGAGAATCAAGATTGCCAAAGAATGAGGAGCAACCGGAAACTGACTGGATGATGATTGTTGACAGACAGTTTCTTGGTACGGCACTTCAGGTTAGACAAATTAAAACAGAAAAGAAATCTTTAATTCTGATAGTACTGATGCAGCCGAAAGATTGATATGTGATGAATTTTTTTTGATATTCTTCTTTCTTGGCACGGCACAGCACTAGATGATGAATTTTCTTTGAAAATTTTTATACAGTTGTTAAACTGTATAAAACTTGATCTCAGATGATGAGAGTATCTCTGATGAGAAATGACTGATGATCTCTGATCCAAAATATGATAATCAGATGCTGTTAAGCATTGCTTGCTCTGATACCATGAAAGGAAAATGAGATATTTGATTTTATTGCTTTTGCCTTTATTCTGTTACAGAAATGAAAAGATAATGTTCAATCACATTCGTTCTCTGTATACAAAGCTTTATATAAGATACAATGCTATGGGCCTGGGCTCGGCCCATTTATAATACAAAAGAGAACTGCGGTTTGCTGTATATGGAAATACGTTATCTCAATAATAATATCACTAAATACACTAGTTTGAGCAGCACATCAAAATGTCACTATATTGAGGAATAAATTCAGTTTAGAATTAGCATATGAAAGATATCCTCAACAACTGAACTTATAGAAATAAAATTCGATATGTTCAAAAGTAATACCAACGAATAAGAAGAATTTTACGGTGCTGCTTAACGGTGCTTTTACAGAAATAATACAAAACAATGAAAATAGGGTATGAATTTATATAAGAGAAACATAACAATGGAAAAAATGATGGTTAAAGTTAACAAAACTTGGGATATGCTAGCTTTGCAAAACCAGGTTTATAGCAACTCATGCCACAAGGGAAACACGGCATAATTTTCTTGAACAAATTTGAACAAATTACATCACCATAATTATTGCCAATAACCATAAATTTAGAGTTCATAATACATATAATCAATCAATGATCTATTACACTACAAAGATCCTGTACTAATTCAACACTTTACCCCCAGGGGCTGAACTCAACTGCCAAATAAAAATATTGATTATTATACGCATATAGTGGTGTTATGTTTGCACATCAGTCAACTTTATTACAATCAACTTCACTACAATCCTTTATTTCACCTTTTGAAAATTTCAGATTCATTTGGAATGAAAATAAATTTTATATCTTGCGTTTTCAATACAATCAACTTTACTTAGTATTTCCAAAATGACAGAGTTATCAAGTATTGATAACAGTTCCTATACTACCCACTAAAAAGGAGTATTTTTGTTGTTCTGTAATGAAACTCTATATGATGTAATATTGTGGTAATCAACTCTGTGATGAGTTTCTATGATATATTAAGGTGAGCTATCAACTATGTGATGTATATTACTGTAATGTACTTCGTGATTCTAATTGAATTTCCAAACCGAATACTATTATGACTGAAATATAAACTAGTCTTTATACAGCCCTACACATAAATAAGCATTAAGTCACGGCTAGTAAAATTGATTGCAGAAGTACCTGAATAGATTGGAGGCACAGGAGAGATAAATCTCACCTTGAGATAGAGCATCACCAATTCCAAATATCCCACTTAATATGCAAACTCCAACAAATGCCTCAACTCCTCCACTATCTGACAACCTCCAACAAATGCCACAACAAGGAAGGCACACGGCTGATAATGGGTAAGTATTCTATTTCTAGGGGGGTGGTACTTCTGCAGTCATAAAAGTTGAGTAGAACAATA
This sequence comes from Allium cepa, assembly GCA_030765085.1. NCBI lineage: Eukaryota > Viridiplantae > Streptophyta > Magnoliopsida > Asparagales > Amaryllidaceae > Allium > Allium cepa. Next base: position 173,493,702 of record CM060941.1, on the reverse strand, counting down.
TTAAATAACTGGTGCAAGAGGTAAAAGAACAAGTATTAAGTAAATGATTATACTGGAAATATTTTGGCATAATAATCCACAATTATTAGCATGCTATTGCATGTGAGAACTCCATTCCCTAGAAGTCAGCAAATAATATTTCCGTAAGGCATTCTCTATTAAATTCAAACATGACGTTTAGCTATCAGTTTGATCCGTGTCAATATTATATTATCAATGGAAATAATTAGAAAGCAAAAGTAACGAAACTTTGTGGAATTTGGTGTTATATGTCTAGTGTACTAAAACAGATAGCACGCTACAATAAACTCGTCGCACAAGTTTATTAATTAGAATTCCACTACGCTGGAATTCTGTATTAGATAAATGTAACAATAAGTTACGTTGTAAATAAATTACAACAACATTATACTATTGTAAGAAATAGTACAACTTATAAAAGGGAAAGATTACAGTGAATCTAGCCAGTATATAAAGGAAATTCCGTCTGAGGCTTGTCGTAACAATTTCCTTAAGAATTTTTATTTCAAAACTCTCCCAAGATACAACAGACGTAATCTGCACGAGATTGTAATGAGTATGTCAACTCTGTGATATGTATGGAATATAGAGCAGTAGAGCAAAGAAGCAGAAGAAATTAGATTGGAATTGGATGAGAATGTGATCAGTATTCTCTCCTATTTATAATTTCGTACGCATCCCTTCAAACAGTCGCGTCCGCTTGACGGGTCGCACCCGTTTGTCTTTTGGTCGCTGCTGTTTGTTAACGGGTCGCACCCGCCTGCTAATGGTCGCATCTGCTTGCGTCCAACGGTACTATTTCGCACCCCGCTTGTACCGCCTGCACCTCTACAGTCGGGTCGCATCTGTTCGCCCGCGTCCGCTTCAATCGGCTCGCGCCTGTTTGCTTCTAACGGGTCGCACCCGCTAATGTTCGCGTCCATTCAACCCGCTCGCTTCAAAAGTCGCACCTCCTCAGCAATCCGCGTCCGTTCGTATAGCCTGCAACTGTTAAAAAGCCCGGTGCAGTTGCAGTAAAAATATGAGTATCATATTAGACCCAAACCCAAACCCGGCCCGGCCCGGTTCGGTTCGGTCGGAAGGACGGCGGCGGCGCGTGTGTGATGGAGATGCATGATCTCCCTCCTCACAACGAAGCATACATTTGGGTTCCCCTAGGTCCCAACACCTTCATTGCAAAGCCATATATATCTTGGAATGGCTTTGCAAATTTGGCGATGTGGGACAAGTATATTTCATTTACACTAGGAATTCCAACAATCCCCCACATAAATGATAATATACTTTTCCCCCACACAAAGCGAAATATCACAGAGTACATATGGAATAATGCTTTATCGTGGATAAGTAGATATTCCACTTTTAACTTTCCCTAGTTAAAACTTATCGGATCTACTTGGCTAATCGGTGAATTATTTCATCTTGAACCGTCGGCCTTTATTGTATATTCAGACAATAAGCTTTACGAAGCATTGATTCCCTTCTCATCCAATTTCTTGGTTGTGTTCATTTTGGTCCTGAACAATATTTTTGGTTCTGCGAGTGTTTTTAGAGAATAAAAGCCTTTTAATATTCTCATAGAGCCGACCCAGCTCATACTAACATAGGTGATCGCAACCATTAAGAGTATCCTACATATACCCCACTTGTTTCCAAGATATGGTCATCATTAAAAAACATAGTTTTAACCTTTAAAACTTCTGTAGGCATGCATTATATTTTGCACCATAGGAATGGAGTAGGACCAAGTCCAGACAAATGCATTACTTCTTGAGTTACTCATAACTGGTTTGCCTATTGATCCTAGTCCGTGAGATCTCCAGTCGCTAGGATAGGTTTCCGTATAAGGTAACTCTTGTTGGTTTAGGCTTTTAAACCCATTCCCCTCGATGCACAGTCAATTTTCTCTCTTAATAAACCTTTAGTAAATGGATCCGCTAGGTTATCATTTGTTCTCACATAATCTATGGAAATAGTTCCATTAGAGAGTAACTGCATAACTGTGTTATGGCGACGACGTATGTGTCGTGATTTGCCATTGTACACAAGGTTTTTCGCTCTACTTAGCGCTGCTTGATTATCGCAGTGAATACATATGGCCGTCACAGGTTTTGGCCAAAATGGAATATCTTCTAAGAATTGACGAAGCCATTCTGCCTTTTCGTCTGCTTTGTCTAATGCGATAAACTCAGATTCCATGGTGGATCGAGCTATGCATGTTTGTTTAGTAGATTTCCATGACACTGCTGCTCCTGCAAGGGTAAAGACATAACCACTTGTGGATTTTGATTCCTCTGAATCTGCAATCCAGTTTGCATCACTATATCCTTCTAAGACGGCAGGATATTTTCTATAATGTAAGGAAAAATTAGTGGTATTCTTTAAATATCCCAACACTCTCATTAGTGCTTTCCAGTGTTCCTTCCCTGGATTACTTGTATACATGCTTAGTCGACTTACCGCGTAAGCAATATCTGGTCTGGTGCAATTCATCAGATACATTAAGCATCCTATTACACGAGAGTATTTCAGTTGCATTACACTCTCATCAGTGTTTTTATGTAGTACTTCCGATGGATTAAAAGGTGTCATCACTCCTTTAATTCCATACTCTTGAAATTTTTCAATCACTTTGTCTACATAGTGTGACTGAAATAGTTCAATTCCATTAGGTGTTCTTATTATTTTGATTCCCAAAATAACGTCCGCAACTCCTAAGTCTTTCATATCGAAATTGTTGATTAACATCTTCTTTATAGTCTCTATTACTTTAGTATTAGGACCAAGGATTAGCATATCGTCTACATATAGACAAATCATCACATATGATTGTCCAACCTGTTTGTAATAAACACATTTATCACATTCATTTATACGAAAACCATTTTTCATCATGACACTATCAAATTTTTCATGCCATTGTTTTGGAGCTTGTTTTAGTCCGTATAGTGATTTCACTAACCGACATACTTTGTTTTCATTTCCTTTGGAAATAAAACCCTCAGGTTGCTCCATGTAAATCTCCTCATCGAGATCTCCATTTAAGAATGCTGTTTTGACATCCATCTGATGAATTTCCAGATTATATATGGAAGCAATTGCTATTAACATTCTTATAGAGGTTATTTGTGTAACCGGTGAATAGGTATCAAAGAAGTCTACTTCTTATTTTTGACGATATCCTTTGGCTACCAATCTGGCTTTATATTTATCTATACAGCCGTCTAATTTCAATTTCTTCTTGAAAATCCATTTGCAGCCAATTGGTTTTATTTCAGGTGGAATATCAACTATTTCCCAAGTTTTATTACTTAGAATTGAATCAATCTCACTTTGGATTGCTTCTTTCCAACATGAAGATTCAGAAGATGATATTGCTTCCTTATACGTTTGAGGTTCGTGTTCTAACATATAAGTTAAAAAAATCCGAACCAAATGTTTTGAAAGTTCTTGCCCTTACGCTTCTTCTTGGTTCAACCTCCTCGTTGTCCTGATGAGTTTCATCTTCACATGTCTCATCTCTGTTATCTCTTGTCCTTTTTGGGACAGGATTTTCATCGTTTCTTTTATGTGGGAACACATCTTCAAAGAACGAGGCATCTCTTGATTCCATGATTGTATTTACATGAATATCATTTATATCAGACTTGAATACCAAAAATCTGTAGGCACTACTATTTTGGGCTGGCCCAAGATAATAACAATCTACTGTTTTTGGTCCAAGTTTGACTCTCTTGGGAGGCGGAACTGGAACTTTTGCCAAGCACCCCCACACTTTGAGGTATTCAAAGCTTGGTTTGTGTCCTTTCCATATCTCATATGGAATTGTTCCCGTTTTATTGTGAGGAACTTTGTTTAATATGTGATTAGACATATTTAATGCTTCCCCCCACAGTTCGTCGGTAGACCAGAAGTTAAAAGCATGGCAGTAATCATGTCTTTTAACGTTCTGTTCTTCCTCTCGGCTACACCATTTTGTTGTGGTGAATATGGAGCTGTTGTTTGATGAATTATACCATTTTCGGCACAGAACTGTTCAAATGGTGATTCATATTCTCCACCTCGATCAGATCTCAATATCTTGATCTTTTTATTTAACTGATTTTCTACCTCAGCCTTGTATTTTATAAACGCGGTTATTGCTTCATCCTTACTATTTAAAAGATATACATAGCAATATCGCGTATAATCGTCAATAAAAGTAATAAAATACTTTTTCCCACCTCTTGTAGGTAGTGATTTAAAATCACATAAATCTGTATGTACCAAACCTAATGGTTCGGTGCTTCTGTCAACAGATTTAAATGGTTGTTTGACCATTTTTGCTTCTACACATGTCTCACATTTGTAGTTCTTATCTACTTGGAAATTTGGAATCAATCCCAAGTTTGATAATTTCTTCATTTTTCGGAAGTTTACGTGTCCTAATCTATCGTGCCATAGTAAAATTTCGTGCTCAAGCAAGTAAGAGACTTCAATTTTATTAATAGCACAATCAGAATACATAGATTTTTTGCCGATAACGGCTATGTTTGCCTTAAATAGGCCATCACATAAATATCTCCTTCCTATATACATTCCAGCTTTGGACAGAACCATCTTGTCTGACTCAAACACCATCTTGAATCCCTTCTTTGATAGGACTGCACCAGAGATGAGATTCTTGCGTATGTCTGGAACGTGAAGCACGTCATTCAATTTGACAGTTTTTCCAGAAGTGAACTTGAGGATAACTGTGCCACTTCCTTCGATCATGGAAACTGCAGAATTACCCATGTAGAGTCTCTCTTTCTGATCGAATTTCTGGTATGTTGAAAACATGGATTTTTTAGAGCAAACATGACGAGTGGCTCCTGTGTCAACCCACCATTGGTTAGGGTTCTGAATCAAATTGCATTCAGAAATAACCAATGAAAAGTTGGACTTATCCATTTTCATGTTGTCAACTGTTAACATCTCTGTTTTAGTGTAAAACAGTAAAATTCTTAAGATGTTATATGTCTAGTGTACTAAAACAGATAGCACGCTACAATAAACTCGTCGCACAAGTTTATTAATTAGAATTCCACTATGCTGGAATTCTGTATTAGATAAATGTAACAATAAGTTACGTTGTAAATAAATTACAACAACAACACTATACTATTGTAAGAAATAGTACAACTTATAAACGGGAAAGATTACAGTGAATCTAACCAGTATATAAAGGAAATTCCGTCTGAGGCTTGTCGTAACAATTTCCTTAAGAATTTTATTTCAAAACTCTCCCAAGATACAACAGACGTAATCTGCACGAGATTGTAATGAGTATGTCAACTCTATGATATGTATGGAATATAGAGCAGTAGAGCAAAAAAGCAGAAGAAATTAGATTGGAATTGGATGAGAATGTAATCAGTATTCTCTCCTATTTATAATTTCGTCTGCATCCCTTCAAACAGTCGCATCTATACAACCCGCTCGCTTCAGAAGTTGCACCTCCTCAGCAATCCGCGTCCGTTCGTATAGCCTGCAACTGTTAAAAAAGCCCGGTCCAGTTGCAGTAAAAATACGAGTATCATATTAGACCCAAATCCGGCCCGGTTCGGTCGGACGGCGGCGGCGGCGCGTGTGTGTGATGCAGATGCATGATCTCCCTCCTCACAACGAAGCATACATTTGGGTGCCCCTAGGCCCCAACACCTTCATTGCAAAGCCATATATATCTTAGAATGGTTTTGCAAATTTGGCGATGTGGGACAAGTATATTTCATTTACACTAGGAATTCCAACATTTGGACCATTGTTTGCTCCGCCAGTCATGGTTGCTACAAGAGGAATTCTGATATGAGATGCAAGTTTAATTATTTTAAGCAGTAAAGGATGTGCAGATGTCTGATGAGAAATTCCATTATGATGAAACTTATAGAAAGTAAACAAATGTTTTTTATTAGGATAGAAATAACGATTTATTTACGAACTATACCGTAGACAATGGACATCTTGACTAACTGGCAATTGATAGAGATAGGACAACAATTTATAGATTATGAGTTATATTTTACAAACAGGGTCAAATAAGACATTAACTTACACAATTACTAGTTTTATTTCACATATATTTGACAGCTCATATGACATTTCAACACTGGTGTTACCAAATTTAGCTCGGCAATTCTTATTCCTTGGAATTACAGTAAATTCAAAATTTGGAGGAGGTATAAGACCAATGCACCTAAAAGTAAACTGCAGAGTAAGGATAAAGGTTTTCGATAAAAAGAAGTATCAAAACAGTAGAAACAACGTATTTACATACCTCTGCTTACATGTATGGCCACATGCAAAGTTCCACCACAAATCATTTTTCATTGTGGGCAAGATCCATACTAATATTATGGGACTGGCACAAAAAAAGGTCAAATATTTGATAGATAACTAGAAATTGTTATGGAAGTAGATATCATACATTATCGTCAATAAAACCCATGTGTACTGATTGTCTTGAATAGAAATTAATTATTACTACAATCTAATAAAAAGAGAAGATATCTATACATATTTTATAGGGGAAATTTTTTTTAAGGACAAATTATAATATATATTTGTCCAAAAGGACACGCGCATATAACTTTTACCGTAAGAACAAAGCCCAAAGCCCAGAAATAAATTCAAACAAAACGAAGAACTCTGTCCATCTTCCTCCTCCTTCCTTACACTCCAACAATCGGTAATTTTGCTCGAAACAAAGGATTCACGTTAATTTTCCTCGACATAAAAAATGGCACCGCAAACAAGAAATAAATCTACATCTCCAACAGAAACTCAGAAATCGAATGTAGATGAAGAACGACCACAACAATCGAAAGCCGAAGAAAACCTAACTAAGTCGACAGCGAATCAACAAAACCAAAATCGAAATGTCGACGAAGCAGATGTTCAAAAAGTAAATGCAGAGATAGAAGAGGAAAACCTTCCTTTAGCACAAACGATAGCGTCGGCACTAAAGAGAAAAAGCAACAAATTAAGGCTTAAAAAACCTACAGCAACAGAAGAACAAAACCAAAATAGAGAAAAAAGGACAAAGAAAAGAGAGGAAAAAATGACAGCAAAAACAAGCAAACCAGAAATAAGTGAAAGTATACCAAAGAAGGTAACTATTAATATAAAATCAAACACAACAAAATTAGTATAGTTTTGTTATAGCAACATTGAAATACTAATAATTTCATTTTGTTAAATCTCAGCAAAAAGAAGATAAAGAAGCTGTGGATCAAGAACCGGACGAAGAACAACTCAATTCGGTAAAATATAAAACATCATAACTTTATATCATAATGTATATTTCAAAAATACTACCTGTAAATCATTTGGTAAAATAAAAGGCTAATAGGTATAACAAACTGATACCCAATTACTAGTATAATAGTCATTATAATTAAGCATAAATTGTTTGATAAAACAATAGTCAGTGACATTTGTTTGAAATATGATACAAACAAACAAATGATACCTACTAACAAAAACTGATATCTAATTACCAAAAAATAATACCTGGTTATATAAAAATGATACCTACTTGATACCTGATTACTGAAAACTGATACCTAATTAGTACCAACTGATACCTAGTAACAAGTAATAATAGTGTTTATCATTAAGCGTAAATTGTTTGATTAAATAATAGTCAGTATCATTTAGTTGAAATATGAAACAGACAAAAAACTGATACCTATTTACAAAAAATGATACATATTTACATAAAACTGATACCTAGTTACAAAAAACTGATACCTAGTTACAAAAAACTGATACCTAGTTATAAAAAAATGATACCTACTTGAAAAAATGACACCTGATTAGAGAAAACTGATACCTACTTAATACCAACTGATGCTTAGGTACTGCAAAACTGATACTTAGTTACTTCAAACTTGAAATTGTTGTATATTAGACAGAAGATATTTCACTACAACTAATACCCGAATCTATTGTTGTTTTTAAACATAATTTATTTCACAGATAACTTACTGTCTTTATTTTGAACTAATAGGATGATGATGATTTTGTTGATGCTCATCCAAAATACATAAAAGAAAGATCGGAAACAAAACAGCAATCTGAAGACAAAAAGCATGAAACAACTTACCGATGTGGACTGCAGACAATATTCAAAACAGTAAAACTGATAAAACAAAAAAAATGCTCTATCAAAGAAGCAAATGGATATAATGAAGAGCACTCCTTTCTACAACTTCTTTAGAGTTTTCTATGAAGAGAAAATTATGATGAAAGAATGCAAAAAGCATCAACACAATTTGGATGCTTTGTACAAATGCTACTCAGTTGTCGAAGATGCTTTCTTATTTTCCAACAGAAAAGATGAGAGTTACAGCAACGGATATAAGTTTGATTTTTGGCCTACCACTAAAAGGAATTAACATTGAGCCGACTCAAAAAATGACAAACAAAACAATTCCAATGCAATGTAGAGAATTTGCAAACAGAAACTTCGGCAACAACACTTATATAACAAGAAATGTTGTGGAAAAAGAATAAAGCAAGAAGTTGCAAAAAAGAAAAAAGAGTATGAAGAAGACTTGCCAATGTTAATAGTAATTGAAATACTATTAACATTTTTCTTTCCAAACAACCAGCAAAAATTAAGATGGGGACTTCTTCCATACTTAATTAATGTAGAGACAATGCAATTAGTTTCTTGGCCACTGATGATAGAAAAGAATTTCAATAAATTTGTTAAGAAGTTCATTCATAATCCAAGAAATATGTCGGGATGCTCCATGCTTCCACTGGTAAGATTACTTATTAAAAAATTTATTAGTTATTTTTTTTAACAAACATATCTAATCAATTCTTTTAATGTTAACAGTATTGCATTTGTGAGAAATTGGATCTCATTCAACAAAGACAATATTATACTCCAGCCTTACCAAGATTTGCAAAATGAGATTTAAGGAAACTCAAAGACAAAGCAGTCAAAGCAGTTTTTGATAACGTGAAAGAGGGTGATGTAAGTAAAAATTCCATTTCATTTTATGTTAATCAATATGCTTTAACTATTATGCATAATAAAGTTTTATTGTCGATCATTTATCCTATAGCATAAAACTAATACTACAGTGATCAAAAAATGATATCATAGCAAAACATAGTAAATAGTATCAATAACAAAAAATAGAATGCAAAAAACTGATACAATATGTTTACTTGCTTGAAACAAATACTAATAGTATCATAAACTGAGACAAAAATGCAAAAACTGATAATAAATGATTACATGCTTGAAACTAAATGTGGATGTATTCCAAACTGATACTAGAATGCAAAAAATGATACCTTATAATTTCACAATTTATATTGATGCTACAATCCAATAGCTGATACCATAATTGTACATATTAGAAACTGATACTTATAGTATAAGAAACTGATACTAATATGATTATAAACTGATACTTATACTATAAGAAATTGATACTAATATGATTGAACCTGATATTAATAGTATCAAAAAATAATCATAAATAAATATTTGTTTTATTGAATACAATTTTCTTTTTTCATTACAGTAAAAATTCAATTATCATTGCAAATTGATATCATAGCTTAAAACTGAAACAAATTTTCCAATACCAATTTTCTAGGTGAAAGAAATCACAAATCTCAGCCCATATGAAGAAAGTCTACTTCAAACAGAGACTGTTCAACACAAATTTCCCAAAATTCAAAAACAAAAGCATGGAAAGAAAAGAAAGTTTGAAGAAACCACAGAAACTGCACATTCATTTGAGGAAGATGTAAGCATCAGGATATTCCAAATGAATATAAAAGATTTGGAAGAAGAAACAAAGAAAACAAAAAAGGAATTAGAAGTGGAAAAAAAGAAAAGAATTAAAGCAGAGCAAGAAGTTTTCAGGTTGAAAGAAGAGTTGAAAGAAATAAAGTTGAAACTGAAAGAGAATGAAGAGAAAACATCACAGGCTGAAGACAACAACAATAAAGTTGAAGATGTTTTGAATGACAGTGAAGAAAATGGTGAAAATAAAAGGAAAGTTTCAACCTACAAAGCAACATTTTACAAAATGAACTAGATGAAGATACTTTTGTACAAATGGAAATAGAAAAAAATGAAGAAAAAGCTGAAGAGAGTGTACAAAAAACAGCAGATAAAACAGAACAAATGAACAAACAAATGCCAATCGAAAGAAACTGAATTGGGTAAAAAAACAAGCAGTGAAGAAAGACAATGTGAACATGAAGAAGAAAAACAAACTCCAACTGAAGTACACCAAAAAGAAGAGTTGGAAAAAGAAAGTGAAGTGCAAGGAGACAGCTCAGAAGATACTCAAACTCTTCAACAGGATACAGACGAAAAAAACAAAAGTATACCGTATGTCGCTTCAGTGCTTGACTTTACCCCTCCATCCTTTAAGCTTTACGACACACAAGAGTTTGAAAGCGAAAAAAATGAAAAAAAAGATGCAGAAGAACATGGGCAAACATCTGTTAGAAAAGGGAAACAAAAAGTCATAAAATCAACTGACAAAAAAATCAAAGCAACACAAAAAGGGACAGCTTCCTATATTCAAAGATTAAATGCAAGAACAAGAGTGAAAAAGCAACGCGATAGCTTTGAATATGGGATGAAACAAAAGAAAGTTGCAAATAAGAAAAAACAGAAACCTGAAGAAAAAAAATGTTGGAAACCAAAATGACCAAGACAATAGTCCAAAGCCACTTGCAGTAATAGAGCAAACACTTTACGAGATAGGGCTTGGTCATTGCAAATGTTTGATCTACCTCAACGTTGAGCAACAAAATGTGATCAAAACTTTCTTTTCATTAACTACATCATCACAAAAGTAAGTGTTCAAATATGTATATTAATTTTAAATATGAAATTAAGTTTATCTAACATATACAAATTGTTGTTATCAAAATAGTGTAGTGGCATGGGAAGACAATGACACAATCAGAGGAGGTTGTGTCATAACAAAGAATGCAATAAAACTTCTACTAGAAGGAGGCGAAACAGACGGGCAGGTACATAATAATTTTTTTCTTTACGTCAAAACTGATACCAAAATGTACAACATGCTTAAATTGACCTTATGCTTTATTATTTTTATACTTATCAACATACACACCAACTACTAAGAGTAATGAAACTATTAACAATTTAATATTGCTCCACCAATAAATAAAGTATACTATTCTGATTTTAATACAGATCATAGATTGGTACATTTCAAAATGTGGAATAGAAGACCGCAACTATGCTTTCACAACAACAATGACGGTAAATAAAACTAATATTCAAGTACATAATAATTGCTTCATTTATTATATCGTAACTTATTTTCATATTAAACAGAAAGCAATTGTCTGTGATATGAAGAGTGTGAAGAAAAGTCTCATTCTCCCTATGCTAGAATCTATTGTACACGACAAATTTACTGTAAGTATATATTTTCCGTTGCATTGTGGTAACCACTGGACATTAGTAACTTTAACATACCCAACAATGCAATGGTGCCACATTGATTCTAACCGCCCAAGAAGATCAAACGAAAGAAACAATTCAAGTTTAAAGGAGGCTATAAAATTGGTATGGGATTTATCTTTCTTTTAAAAAAAATACTTATCACCGTGAATATGAGCTAAATTTTTAATATATTACATGTTTTAGAGAAATGAAATAGAGGAAATGCTCCAAGAAATCTGGAAAAGCAATGACATAAAAGACATGGCAGTGAAACCAGATGAAATGCATCAGATAAAGTGTGCACAGCAGGGAGCAGACACGTAAGGTTTTTTCCATTATAATAAATGTTTTTGCATCATAATTTTCAATACATACTTCTAGACATCATTATATACCGTTTTTGTTTAACTGAATTTGATTTGTAATAAAAATATTGAGAATTATTATCTCTCAATACAATAAACTTTAAATACAAATAAACATTTACTACAGGAAGAAAACTGATACCTACATAACAAGAAACTGATACCTACAGAAACAAAACTGACACCTACAAAAAATAAACTGATACCTACAGAAATAAATACATAGTATACTAGTATAACTGCTAAATATTTTAATTCAAAACATACTGTATTGTTGTACCATTATCTCTAAAATTCAATTTTTTGTACTAATTATAAACCTATTAATAAAGCAGATGAAAATTAATACTAATATTACATCTTGGTTTGAACAGGCTTGACTGTGGGATTTTTTTAATGATATTCATCATTTCGCTGAACAGATGTAACAACCCTGTATTTTCTGATTATTGTAATTGTATATTTTAATTATTTTAATTTAAATTCCTAGTTTAAAAACTTTATTTTATTTATTAAAATGAATATATTTTGTTAATTGAAATATAAATGTTGATTTTGATGTGGATTAGAATTTCAATCATGCATAAATTGAATATTTCCACAAAAGTGAATTTTGGTCAAAATAGTCAAACTTTAACTTTTAAATTTAAAATTTGAAAGTTTGAAATTTTGAATTTTATCTTTTATTATGAAAGTAAATAAAAATTTAAGAACACTGCTTTTCGTTTCGTTGAAATCCGAATAATATTGTGAAAGTTATGCTTTTTACAATATTGTCTGTACATTGTTTTATTTAACAAAATTGTTTATTTTAAATTATATAAATAATCTTTTTATTTGTCATATCTTATTATAAATTGTATTATATGCTATGTTACATATATTTTTACCTTTTAAATATTTTTAAAGTGATGTTTGAATTTTTCCAAAGCTCATTGAATTTATTTTCTATTTTTAAAGGTTAGTTTCCATCTTTCTGTTATTTTCTTTATTTAAATTATACTTAATTAAAATTTATTTATTCATTTTTATGTATGCATTTTATTTTTATGTTTTTATCTTTATTTATAAATATTTTTCATGTACATACAATTTTTCCAAAGTTCATTTCATTTATTTTCAAATTTTCAAGCCTAATTTACATTTTTTTTGTTATTTTCTTAATTTAATTATATATAATTAATATTTATTTATTTATTTTTGTTTATTTACTATATTTTCGTGTCTTATCTGTATTTATACATATTTTACATGTATTTAAAGTTTTAAAAGAAAAAGAAATACCAAGAGGCAAAGACCATTCATTTCTGGTGACTTTTCAATTCTTGTCTCTTCATTTGCTTTTTCCTTTTCCTCTCCTTACTTTAGCCGTACATCCCTCTACCCTATAGCCTTGTTTCTCATCTTCAATTCACGTGAAAAATATCTTTCTCCTCATTTCAAACTCACGGCTATATCATATTGAGAAAAAATTGCAAGCTAATGGCTTCTTTCTTTCATTCTTTTCCTTCTTCTTTTCATTGTTTTGCCTAGATCTCTACCGAACTTTGCTTGGCCTCTACCATCCACCATCACCACCATACTCTCCACCATCACCAACGGCAGCAACCACCACCTATCCCCTCCTCCAGATCAGGCCGTGACCATTGGATAAAGCCATAACCACAAAACTCCACAAAACATTGCAACACTCCTTGAAAACATTGCCTAGCCAAGCCTATCTTCGCTATCTCCTCCATATCTTGCCTTGGCCATCCCTACATCCACCACCACCTGCCTACATCACCTCTGACCATCAGCCACTCCACTGACCTGACCTGAAACAATGCATGGCCGAGCCAAATATTGACATAGGTCGAGTCTATGTTGCTCCAAAACCTTCCATCCATTGACCCTTTGCTTACCTTTGCCTCTCCATGCCTTTTCCTTCCATTTTCATGTACATAACCATATATCATGACTCATGGCCGAGCACACAAGACCTAGGCCGAGCCTAGGTGTGATGAGATCAAGCCCTTTTGCATTTAGGCCAAGCCTATGTGTCTTGTGCAAGTCTGTTGCTTCTAAGGTTCGATTATCTTTCATGTTTTGCCATTGTTTTGCAAATTTAAGTTGTTGATTATATTTGTATGTAAAATATTTATATTTTGCACTTATGTATGTTATATTTTGTGTATTGTTTACAAGGCTCTCCATCCATTCAAATTAAATCATGCTTTCCGTGCCTTTGGAATCGCTCTTGTGTGTGTTGTTTGTCTCTAGCTTCGTAAAAGGTGAGTCTTTCTCACTTTGACATTTATACTTATGAAATAGTGAATTGATGACAAGTGTTTAGTAATATAAAATGTTATGCAATTTAATGATGACCATATGATATGCTATGCCATGTTATTACCATGTTAAAACTGTTAATTATCACCTGACATCTGATATATGATATTATATTGTGACATTGACATTGTTTATATTGTTTATGCATATATTCACACTGCAAGTTCCCCGTTAGAATAGAATCACTATGGGTTGAAATGATACATACCCAAACGGACTTTAGATTAGGGAAAAATCGTTATGAGCTGAAATGATAGGCCTGAGCGATTTTTATTGTATTTTATTTGACTTGGGATTGCGGGTTTGAAATGATAGAACCCGGGTTTTCTTTGTAAACTGCGGATTGAAATGATATATATCCGTATCACTTGACCTAGGTTAGAAAATTATATACAGACCCCGTGGTATATTTTTAAATGATTTTTATTAAAATATGTATTTTTAAAAGTATGAAATTTTGATTTAAAAATATATGTTTTATGGATTTAAGAAAATTAAATACTAAGTCTTGAAATTGTGAATTTGAGTACGTAAATGTGAAATAATTGAGATTTTAGACTTTAAATTTTATTTTAAGATGTAAATAAATAATGGAAATTAAATTTAAGGTTTTAAAATTATATTTGAGTAAAATTTTAAGTTTTATTTAATTTATATGTTAATAAATAGTGAATTTTGACTTAATAAATGAATGGAGTTTTTAAATTGAATATTTGATCTAAAAATTTTGTTGTGTTAAATCATATGTTAAAATGATTTTAAATGTAAAATTTTGAAGTCTAGAAATATGACTTTTAAGTTATAATAAAAATTTGGAGTTTTATTATTATTTTCGAAAAGCTAAAATGAAATCTGGAATTTTATAGCATTTTCAAAATGTTGTAGTCTTTTGACAGCATTTTTAAATGCTATTGTTTTGAATCTAACAATGTTTGAAATAACTAAATATCTATTACGACATTTTATAAATGCCGTTATTCTTGAACTAAACCATTTTTGGAAGCCATAATCTACGATAGCACTTTATAAATGATGTCGTTGCTATAATTTGACAATGTTTGAAATGTCATAGATGTTAACACTGTTTGAGTTATATTTTATAGTGTTAAATAATTTAACTTTTGAAATGGATTATCTGTGAAATTTTAGAAGTTTTGAATATTTAAACTTGAATTTTTAATAATTTAAATTGAATTTGAATTTAAATAAGGTATGCTTGGTTATGTGTTAAATGGAATGAAATGTAATGTAATAAACGAATTTTTGAATGGAATTTTGAAATGTATTTTTGTAATGATGTTTGAAATAATAAATGAATGACATATTTGATTTTTAAATGATATTTAAATTTGAATATTTGGATTTGAATTCAAATAATGATTTGATTATGAAGTTTTGAAAGGATGTAATATTTTAATGATTTTGAAATGATTGGAAATGATTTGATCTTTATTTTAGTAAAGAATGTGAATGTGGAATGATATTTGATTTTGATTTATTCGATAAAGGAATATTGAAGTTTATATTTGTATGAAAAGATATTTGGTTTAATTATAATTTAAGTTTATTTAAATAATATTGGATTTATGAAATGAATATTTCAAAACTACATAATAATGAAATTAGATTTAAGATATGAATATATAGAATTATAAAGTTTGGCTTTGAAATGTGGGATATTAAAGTTTGGAAATATAATAAAATTGGATAGTTTATTTTGTAGATCAAATCTACATTTGAAATTTATAAGATTTGAAATGTTTTGCTAGAAAACAAATTGAATTGAAACTGATGGTTTGATTTGAATTAAATTGGAAATTTGAAATTTTGGTTTAATTGAATAAATTTGTAAAATATAAAGAATTAAAGGAATGTTACATGATTTCAAAATGTTATGATTCTCAAGATGTAACGATTTCAAGTATTTTGGTTTCGGAAAAGTTATAACTTTGAAAGTATTATAAAATTTTGAAAGGTGAATATATGTTTGAAATGGAAATGATAAACCATTTTGATTTGAATATAGTTTTGAAATAAAAATGATTTTGGTTTCAAAGTATAAACTATTTTGATTGAATAAATAGTTTTGAAATAAAAATGGTTTTGGTTTCGAAGTATAAATTATTTTGAAAGGAATATAGATTTGAAATGGAATGGTTTGATTTTTTTGAAGTATAAACTATTTTTAAATGACCACGGCGTTATAATAACGATTAGTTGTTAAAGAGACCGGGATCGGAAGTTGTCATACTCTCTGCCAACTCCGAAAACCACTTTAACAACTGTGTACGCGGTGGAGATTCCAGAATGAAGTAAGATGGTGGCGACGTTCTTGAGGTATATTACGTGGACCCAACTCCCGTGAGTTGGCATAAGGTGGCTAAAACAGGAGCGATCTCGGGCCAAAGGAGGTAGCACCTCTGGTCGGACACATTCCTTCGATACTATACTCTTACTTGTGATTGATTAGATGGCCATCCTCTGATTTTGATATGGGAGTGTGTTTCGAGGTGGGCGTATGTGGCTGCTGCGTTACCACCAGCCCGTGTGCGTAATTGGTATATCTACCCTGGCATTGCCTTGTGTGCCGTGTCACCTACCATACCGAGCCTTTACTACGAGTTTGTTTTTCTCCCGTAGCCTATGTGGTATCCTCTGACAGTCACCCAGAGTGGAGATGGCATGATATTGGATGGACTACTGGGACTATTATGTGTGAAGGGTGATATGGGTAGCCCGGAACGCTATTTAAAAGTATGTTTATTTTACTGTTGACATTATTATAATAGCGCAATATTACTACATAGTAAATAGTTTAACGGATCCTTAAAGGATGGACGATCCCAAGCATTCTTTAAGTTACTGATGCATTTTTTGTTACTGTTCACTTGAGTTGATTTACAGTTCATAAGTATTTATGTCCTTACTCGAGTGTTTTGTGTTTTGCTTTACGCTCGAGTCAGATTGAGTGAGTTAGCATTCAAGATTCACCTTCGGAGTTGGAGCTTTCCTTGAAGATCCAGCCATCTATTTTGCTTTCTGTATCCAGTGATTTCAGTGATGTATTCTGATTTGTACCTGATGTATCTTGTTACTTTTTGTTGTATCATGTTTAACTCTGATGTATCTTATTTTTATATAGTAGCTTCATGAACTACTATTTCTTTTAAATTCCGCTGCATTATTAAATACTCTGTGTCTGTGATCTGTGATTATGTATTTACTGTATATTCTGAGATTTGCCAAATTTTATTTACAACGCGGTATTTTGAGCAATTCAAGTCCGACATGTGCGGATGCGAATGGTTGAAAATATCGGGTCGTTACAGTTGGTATCAGAGCTTTGGTAGCTCTAGGCAAAACTCAGCATATAGAGTAAATGAATTTATAGAATCACTTTCATTCGAGTTTGAATCTCTTCCTTTTGACTCGATTCCTTTGATTTTGGAACGTTTCCTGCGGTTTCAAAATCCATTTCGTGTCCCTCACTATTCATCTTCATTTGATTCTGGAGTATCACATAACTCCACTTCGAATGATCTTTATAATGAGTCGGCGGTCTCGCCAACCTCAAATTTATTTGTAAAGGGGGAAACTCCTTTACAACAGCATCGATTCACCAGAGATTCTATAACCTCGGTTTAGGTGCTAGTACCTCTTATAATCCCGAACTCTATCTCTTGAGACCGAATGTTGATTTACCCAAGAAATCCACATCGACCTTATTCTTTAAGTCACGGTTGACGTGGTTAAGGTTGCCCACGATTTATATAAACTCATCCATCTCCCTATTCTGTTATTTAATCATCTCATCTTTGTTTCCAACTTATCTTCAAATCGTTCTTGAAGTGTATTTGTAAACAAATATTTAAAATGTTTTATATATTGTGTTGTTTGAGTTGTTGATGTTGATTTGGGTTTCTAATCGATTCGTCTGATCAACGCTATCGATAAGATTTCCAAAACACTTGAACAAATCAAATTGACACAATATGTTTTTAAAATTTAGTAATGACATAAATTTTTGTGAAATAAATTTTGTACCTTTATTATATATCTTTTCTGAATTTTATTGAATGGTTGTTAAGAAATAATATTTGATTTTATATATCATTTTCTATTGTTTCATATATCTAATTAAACTATAAAACATGATTATAAATTTATTTGGAAATTTAAAATGAATGTAAAACAAGAATTTGAGAATTTAATTTCTGATGGATTTCAAACTTTGTGTTTAAAGTTTTAAAGGATATATTATTTAAAGTATTTTCGAATAGAAATTTGTTTCCAAAGAATTTTAAATTTAAATTTAGTGCTCTTCTCTTTGTCGCTGTAAAACAATTTCGGTGATGACTGCAGCATCATCGACGTTCATTTTCGAGTTTCGAAGTGAAGAGACCATTCTGTAGTCT
The DNA here is from genome assembly GCA_030765085.1 of Allium cepa. Taxonomy (NCBI): domain Eukaryota; kingdom Viridiplantae; phylum Streptophyta; class Magnoliopsida; order Asparagales; family Amaryllidaceae; genus Allium; species Allium cepa. The sequence goes on along the minus strand of CM060941.1, from coordinate 173,475,088 downwards.
TGCTACAGTTTTTTTGGGAAAATTTAATTGATTTTAATTTCTAAAATAAGAATGGATTTATAACATATGCTGATATATGATTTAAATTTGAATGGATATATATATATATATATAGTATATGAGCATTTATTTATCTCTAAATAGTTTGGAATTTATCGGAAATTTAATTCCTAAATTTTTTCTTCAAAGATAATTTCTAAGTATAATTTCAAGATTTGGATTAATATTCAAGCTTGAAATAATTGAATTAGACAGTTTTATTTGTATAATACACAATTTCATTCCCATATAACTTACCTTAATTTTCAAAAGTTGAATATGTAATTGGATAATATACAATATAAAAAAAAGATTTTATAAATAAAATTTGAGTGGTTATTATAAATGTTATATACTTAAATTTAAGTTATAAAAGGATTAACAGAGGTAAATAAAGAAAAAGGGTAATGGAATAATTTACAATATAAAATGATGATAAAGGAACTAAGAATAAATTTAAGGCAGTTGCAATGAGTGTGAGTATATTTAACATAGGTGATAAAATATATTGAGAGGAATAAATTTAATTTTAATTAGTAGTGAAGAAGAATTAAATTTTATTTGGCACATTTTGAGTATAATAAAAGATTTTTCAAATACATGATTTTTGGGATTTGTTAATTTAAGATAATTGGATGATAAGATAATGAAATTAGAGATGCTTAAGATTTATTTGACTTATGTAAAATTAATTTTCAGTTTAAGTTGAAATTTTATGGTTTCAAATTTATTATCTTATTTTGTTTTTCAAACTATCTTTTGGTTGTCCTAATTTCCCTTATCTTGCTACAGAATGAGAGGTTATTGCTTATACCAGTCTGTTAGAAATATTTCTGTAGTCTTTAATAATCTTTGCTACTCATCTTTGAATCTAAGCACTGCTTTCCATCCACAGACCCTCGGTCAAACGGGAAGGGTGAATCAGATTCTAAAAGATTTTTTTTCATGCTTGTGTTCTTGATTCTGGAGGATGTTGGAAAGATTATCACCACCTTGTTAAACTTACCTATAGCAACAGTTATCAGGTATAATTTTAATCTTCTTGTCATCTTGTCTTAATACTATTTCATTCTTTTTTTTTTTTGTGCTTTCCCGTACCTCATTTCTTTTCGGGGACGAAAAGTTTTGAGTGGGGGAGAGTGTAACAACCCTGTATTTTCTGATTATTGTAATTGTATATTTTAATTATTTTAATTTAAATTCCTAGTTTAAAAACTTTATTTTATTTATTAAAATGAATATATTTTGTTAATTGAAATATAAATGTTGATTTTGATGTGGATTAGAATTTCAATCATGCATAAATTGAATATTTCCAGAAAAGTGAATTTTGGTCAAAATAGTCAAACTTTAACTTTTAAATTTAAAATTTGAAAGTTTGAAATTTTGAATTTTATCTTTTATTATGAAAGTAAATAAAATTTTAAGAACACTGCTTTTCGTTTCGTTAAAATCCGAATAATATTGTGAAAGTTATGCTTTTTACAATATTGTCTGTACATTGTTTTATTTAACAAAATTGTTTATTTTAAATTATATAAATAATCTTTTTATTTGTCATATCTTATTCTAAATTGTATTATATGCTATGTTACATATATTTTTACCTTTTAAATATTTTTAAAGTGATGTTTGAATTTTTCCAAAGCTCATTGAATTTATTTTCTACTTTTAAAGGTTAGTTTCCATCTTTCTGTTATTTTCTTTATTTAAATTATATTTAATTAAAATTTATTTATTCATTTTTATGTATGCATTTTATTTTTATGTTTTTGTCTTTATTTATAAATATTTTTCATGTACATACAATTTTTCCAAAGTTCATTTCATTTATTTTCAAATTTTCAAGCCTAATTTACATTTTTTTTGTTATTTTCTTAATTTAATTATATATAATTAATATTTATTTATTTATTTTTGTTTATTTACTATATTTTCGTGTTTTATCTGTATTTATACATATTTTACATGTATTTAAAGTTTTAAAAGAAAAAGAAATACCAAGAGGCAAAGACCATTCATTTCTGATGACTTTTCAATTCTTGTCTCTTCATTTGCTTTTGCCTTTTCCTCTCCTTGCTTTAGCCGTACATCCCTCTACCCTATAGCCTTGTTTCTCATCTTCAATTCACGTGAAAAATATCTTTCTCCTCATTCCAAACTCACGGCTACATCATATTGAGAAAAAATTGCAAGCTAATGGCTTCTTTCATTCTTTTCCTTCTTCTTTTCATTGTTTTGCCTAGATCTCTATCTAACTTTGCTTGGCCTCTACCACCCACCATCACCACCATACTCTCCACCATCACCACCGGAAGCAACCACCACCTATCCCCTCCTCCAGATCAGGCCGTGACCATTGGATGAAGCCATAACCACAAAACTCCACAAAACATCGCAACACTCCTTGAAAACATTGCCTAGCCAAGCCTATCTTCACTATCTCCTCCATATCTTGCCTTGGCCACCCATACATCCACCACCACCTGCCTACATCACCTCTGACCATCAGCCACTCCACTGACCTGACCTGAAACAATGCATGGCCGAGCCAAATATTGACATAGGTCGAGTCTATGTTGCTCCAAAACCTTACATCCATTGACCCTTTGCTTACCTTTGCCTCTCCATGCCTTTTCCTTCCATTTTCATGTACATAACCATATCTCATGACTCATGGCCGAGCACACATGACCTAGGCCGAGCCTAGGTGTGATGAGATCAAGCCCTTTTGCATTTAGGCCAAGCCTATGTGTCTTGTGCAAGTCTGTTGCTTCTAAGGTTCGATTATCTTTCATGTTTTGCCATTGTTTTGCAAACTTAAGTTGTTGATTATATTTGTATGTAAAATATTTATATTTTGCACTTATATATGTTATATTTTGTGTATTGTTTACAAGGCTCTCCATCCATTCAAATTAAATTGTGCTTTCCGTGCCTTTGGAATCGCTCTTGTGTGTGTTGTTTGTCTCTAGCTTCGTAAAAGGTGAGTCTTTCTCACTCTGACATTTATACTTATGAAATAGTGAATTGATGACAAGTGTTTAGTAATATAAAATGTTATGCAAGTTAATGATGATCATATGATATGCTATGCCATGTTATTACCATGTTAAAACTGTTAATTATCACCTGACATCTGATATATGATATTATATATTGACATTGACATTGTTTATATTGTTTATGCATATATTCACACTGCAAGTTCCCCGTTAGAATAGAATCACTATGGGTTGAAATGATACATACCCAAACGGACTTTAGATTAGGGAAAAATCGTTATGAGCTGAAATGATAGGCCTGAGCGATTTTTATTGTATTTTATTTGACTTGGGATTGCGGGTTTGAAATGATAGAACCCGGGTTTTCTTTGTAAACTGCGGATTGAAATGATATATATCGTATCACTTGACCTAGGTTAGAAAATTATATACAGACCCCGTGGTATATTTTTAAATGATTTTTATTAAAATATGTATTTTTAAAAGTATGAAATTTTGATTTAAAAATATATGTTTTATGGATTTAAGAAAATTAAATACTAAGTCTTGAAATTGTGAATTTGAGTACGTAAATGTGAAATAATTGAGATTTTAGACTTTAAATTTTATTTTAAGATGTAAATAAATAATGGAAATTAAATTTAAGGTTTTAAAATTATATTTGAGTAAAATTTTAAGTTTTATTTAATTTATATGTTAATAAATAGTGAATTTTGACTTAATAAATGAATGGAGTTTTTAAATTGAATATTTGATCTAAAAATTTTGTTGTGTTAAATCATATGTTAAAATGATTTTAAATGTAAAATTTTGAAGTCTAGAAATATGACTTTTAAGTTATAATAAAAATTTGGAGTTTTATTATTATTTTCGAAAAGCTAAAATGAAATCTGGAATTTTATAGCATTTTCAAAATGTTGTAGTCTTTTGACAGCATTTTTAAATGCTATTGTTTTGAATCTAACAATGTTTGAAATAACTAAATATCTATTACGACATTTTATAAATGCCGTTATTCTTGAACTAAACCATTTTTGGAAGCCATAATCTACGATAGCACTTTATAAATGTCGTCGTTGCTATAATTTGACAATGTTTGAAATGTCATAGATTTTAACACTGTTTGACTTATATTTTATAGTGTTAAATAATTTAACTTTTGAAATGGATTATCTGTGAAATTTTAGAAGTTTTGAATATTTAAACTTGAATTTTTAATAATTTAAATTGAATTTGAATTTAAATAAGGTATGCTTGGTTATGTGTTAAATGGAATGAAATGTAATGTGATAAACGAATTTTTGAATGGAATTTTGAAATGTATTTTTGTAATGATGTTTGAAATAATAAATGAATGACATATTTGATTTTTAAATGATATTCAAATTTGAATATTTGGATTTGAATTCAAATAATGATTTGATTATGAAGTTTTGAAAGGATGTAATATTTTAATGATTTTGAAATTATTGGAAATGATTTGATCTTTATTTTAGTAAAGAATGTGAATGTGGAATGATATTTGATTTTGATTTATTCGATAAAGGAATATTGAAGTTTATATTTGTATGAAAAGATATTTGGTTTAATTATAATTTAAGTTTATTTAAATCATATTAGATTTATGAAATGAATATTTCAAAACTACATAATAATGAAATTAGATTTAAGATATGAATATATAGAATTATAAAGTTTAGCTTTGAAATGTGGGATATTAAAGTTTGGAAATATAATAAAATTGGATAGTTTATTTTGTAGATCAAATCTACATTTGAAATTTATAAGATTTGAAATGTTTTGCTAGAAAACAAATTGAATTGAAACTGATGGTTTGATTTGAATTAAATTGAAAATTTGAAATTTTGGTTTAATTGAATAAATTTGTAAAATATAAAGAATTAAAGGAATGTTCCATGATTTCAAAATGTTATGATTCTCAAGATGTAACGATTTCAAGTATTTTGGTTTCGGAAAAGTTATAACTTTGAAAGTATTATAAAATTTTGAAAGGTGAATATATGTTTGAAATGGAAATGATAAACCATTTTGATTTGAATATAGTTTTGAAATAAAAATGATTTTGGTTTCGAAGTATAAACTATTTTGATTGAATAAATAGTTTTGAAATAAAAATGGTTTTGGTTTCGAAGTATAAATTATTTTGAAAGGAATATAGATTTGAAATGGAATGGTTTGATTTTTTTGAAGTATAAACTATTTTTAAATGACCACGGCGTTATAATAACGATTAGTTGTTAAAGAGACCGGGATCGGAAGTTGTCATACTCTCTGCCAACTCCGAAAACCACTTTAACAACTGTGTACGCGGTGGAGATTCCAGAATGAAGTAGGATGGTGGCGACGTTCTTGAGGTATATTACGTGGACCCAACTCCCGTGAGTTGGCATAAGGTGGCTAAAACAGGAGCGATATCGGGCCAAAGGAGGTAGCACCTCTGGTCGGACACATTCCTTCGATACTATACTCTTACTTGTGATTGATTAGATGGTCATCCTCTGATTTTGATATGGGAGTATGTTCCGAGGTGGGCATATGTGGCTGCTGCGTTACTACCAGCCCGTGTGCGTAATTGGTATATCTACCCTGGCATTGCCTTGTGTGCCGTGTCACCTACCATACCGAGCCTTTACTACGAGTTTGTTTTTCTCCCGTAGCCCGTGTGGTATCCTCTGACAGTCACCCAGAGTGGAGATGGCATGATATTGGATGGACTACTGAGACTATTATGTGGGAAGGGTGATATGGGTATCCCGGAACGCTATTTAAAAGTATGTTTATTTTACTGTAGACATTATTATAATAGCGCAATATTACTACATAGTAAATAGTTTAACGGATCCTTAAAGGATGGGCGATCCCAAGCATTCTTTAAGTTACTGATGCATTTTTTGTTACTGTTCACTTGAGTTGATTTACAGTTCATAAGTATTTATGTCCTTACTCGAGTGTTTTGTGTTTTGCTTTACGCTCGAGTCAGATTGAGTGAGTTAGCATTCAAGATTCACCTTCGGAGTTGGAGCTTTCCTTGAAGATCCAGCCATCTATTTTGCTTTCTGTATCCAGTGATTTCAGTGATGTATTCTGATTTGTACCTGATGTATCTTGTTACTTTTTGTTGTATCATGTTTAACTCTGATGTATCTTATTTTTATATAGTAGCTTCATGAACTACTATTTCTTTTAAATTCCGCTGCATTATTAAATACTCTGTGTCTGTGATCTGTGATTATGTATTTACTGTATATTCTGAGATTTGCCAAATTTTATTTACAACGCGGTATTTTGAGCAATTCAAGTCCGACATGTGCGGATGCGAATGGTTGAAAATATCGGGTCGTTACAACAGAAGCAGGATACCAATTAAAATTGAAAAGAAAGATATATTATCAACAAGGGCAAGAATTGCACATGCAATATTAACAGACGATGAGCACTGCTGGAGTCTGTCAAAATACATGTCAAGCCTAGAAGAACAAAGAAAAGAAAGGAAATGAGTTCACATTGCATTATTTCACAATTAAATTTGATTCCTGTGACGTAATGTTGTTATGTTGAAATGTATAGCTGTGAATTAATGATGTTCTGTTGTAATTTCATACTTATGAAGTAATGTTGTTCTGCAAGCAAAACACTGCTGCTTTTACTTCTAAAAACAATTCTAATCTCCTGGAATGACATGTTGTGGTGATGTTCTTTTCTTTTCCTTTTGTTTATATTATAACAAGATTAAATAATGTATGTTCTATCATCCAACTATGGATCCAACATAATATTATCAGTTTTATGATACAACTATCAGTTGTAAGATGATATTATCAAATTTCATGTAACATTACAATACAAAACAGTAACTGGGAATCACTTCTTATGACGTATAAAATCAGTTTTGTTAAAACTTAAACTCAACATACTGTATGAAACAAGAATTAGTTCAGGTATCAGGTTTTGCAAACACTATATATTATTATAATTATTAAGGACTACTGCTGTAAATTATAGCACATATTATAATACACAAAATTGATTCTAAAAACAAACAGAAACTGATAATAAAACTGTTTATATCCAATCATTGAAACATCATCTCCAACCAAATTAACTGATACCAAAACTGTAAAAGTGATACCAAAACTTAAAAAATGATACCAAAACTTAAAAAAACTGATACAGCTATAAACTGATAATATTTGGTACTGTAAAAAAATGATACTATAAAAATGATACTGATACCAAAACTTCCACAAACAAACAACAGAAATCATACTGCAAAAACAAAAAAACTGATACTATAATATATACTAAAATAGCTGAAATTATAATCAATTCCATAATATGCTATACTAAATACAAATTAATAACAAAAGGTTCAATTACTATAGATCACTGAAACAAGTCTCACATACACTTATTACTCTAAACAAATTAAAAATATAAAATCAAATCATATCCTCTTTGAAGCTTGAAAATTTCGTTTATTATGACCAAATTGCTTGCACTCGCCACATCTGTTTTGCTTGTTATGAAAATATGAAAATCCTCCTTTGTGCTTCACTGATGGTCTGCCAGCACCACGTTTCTCCTTTGGTGGCTTGATAAGATCTTGTATGCTACCATCAACAATAGGCCTATCATAATTTGGAATAGGATTTATAGCATTGGCATAAGAACATCGATAAGCATCAATAGTGAAATAATTCTCGACAAAATCATATACAGACAACTTTGACTTGTTCATGCACTTTATAGCATGAGCACAAGGAAATCCTGTAATTTTCCACTTGTTGCAACTACAAATGCGCTCCTTCAAATCAACACAATGAGAGTTTGGAGATTTCACTTCAAAAGAAAAATCAGAAGATTTATATGCATCCCATCCAAACCCTTCTTCAATCAATTCATCTAAACGTAACTCCATACAAGGACATAGACTTGTTCTCCACAAACGACATTCTTCTCTTCTTCTAGCCATTTGTTCCATAATCTTAATACGAATACCATCTAAACACAAAGTAATAGGCAATGCTCGTTCATTTAAAATCCAACTGTTAAAACTTTCTGCAACATTGGAACTATATTCACCATAACGTTTCCCTGGAAAAAATAATTCCACCCACTTATCAAATGGCTTATCCTTTAAAAAATTAACACCAGCAACACCACCAATTTGACAAAACTTAGAATATGCTCCTTCAAATTCATATAGATTTGAAGCTCTAGAACACATTTTGAATAAATCAACAATAGACACATTAGCATTTTTGGCTTTCACTGCAGAAAGAAGATTTTGTTCCATATGCAAGTAGCAATAACTGTGATAATCTGAAGGAAAAATATCACGAACACCTGCAAGCAAACCTTGGTGGCGATCGGACATAAAAACTAAAGTACGCACTTCTTGAAGCATTTGTTTTAAATGTTTCAAAAACCATGTCCAGTTATCCACATTTTCAACAGAAACTACACTCATAGCTAAAGGGAAGAAACCTACAAACGAAAAAATAATTAGTAAAAAATAAAATAAAAATAACTACAACCATAAATATAAAACAATTCATAAAACTGATACTAACAGTAACAAAACTGATACCTAAAACCTGGTATGACCATTATAAAATATTGATAAGCACAACATTATGCACATTAATCTTCATTATAAAACAACAAAGAAACAAAAAATGACATATTTCGATACAAAACAAATTCCAATACTACATAACTATAAATGATACCATATATGAACTAAGTGAAACTGATACTAATTACATACAAAAAATGATACTAATCTCCTGTTTAGCAGTATGAACATATTATACGAAATACACACTTACAATTTAATTCAATGAAAATTCTGATACTAGAAACTTGCTACTTATAAACTACATTTCTTAAAACTGATACCAACAGAATACAAATTATGATAAAAAATGTACATTAATAATTATGCCAAGTATTATAATCTCAATACAAACAAATCAAGTTTGAAAACAAATACATATCTTGATCACCATTTTTTGCAGTAGGACCCATCAATACACCAGGACGTCCCTTCAAGTGAGTAGCATCTAAGAATATCATAGGACGACAAGACTTGAAACCAAGTAAACAAGCACCAAAAGCAATAACCACCCTTTGAAATTCATTACTACAAGGATCAACATCCATATCAACATAACTATCTAGATTAGATTTCTTCACTGCTTCCAAATACCAACTCAAATCATTATAAGACAAAGCATCATTACCGTGCAACTCCATCAATGCAAGTTGTTTCCCATGATAAGCATAACCATAAGACAACTGAAAATTGTATTCTCTTTTAAAAATCAAGTATAATATCCTTAGGCTTTTTACTTGGACAATCGCGGATCTCATCAATAATCATCGATTTAACAAAAGAACTAGATATATGTGGATTATTCACATGTCTAAGACCAGCCCCACAAGAATGATCAGGAACCAAATTTCTGATAAAGAACCTTTTCAATTGTCCAGAATCACAGGAAGCATGGACTTTGAAAAGACAACCATCCTTATATGAAGAGCAAATTACAGTAACTCTTGTAGCACAATTCTTTAAAAATACTAATTCATACCCCTTTTGAATTTGATATGCCATCAAAAACTCTCTAAAATATTCAGCGCCTCCAAAACAAAAACCAACAAAATTGGAAATGCTTAATGTCGACCCTCTCCTCAACATATCTTTTAAATAACTTTTACCATTAACAACAACATTTAAACAGACAGATACAAGAGAAGATGAAGAAGCAGAAACATAGGATGAACTTGAAATACAAGCACCATCAACAACTTCCAATTCACAACCCTTAACCTTAACAGTAAAACCAAAGAAAGAACTTTTCTTGCGTAATTGAAAGCAAAGTATGCTTTGAATATCAGAATCAGTGTCAACCATAATAACTTTGCCCTCAAGTACATAAGAAATCTGAATGCAAAAAGGAGTTAGTTGAGACCAATATCGGCATATCTCATTCTTCAAATCGAACAAAGAGCAATCGATACACAATCGAGTGCTAAAAGTATTATTATTCATCACAAACAAACAAAGAAGGTTGTTATCCCCACTGCCAAAAAATAAATAAAAAATAAACAGTAGTAAAAATATATACGATTTAGAACAGTAATTATTCAATTTTACAAAACTGATACCTACCGTAGATAAAACTGATACCTAGAAACTGATTAAAAAAAATGATACTAAGAAAATATAAAAATGATACCCAGAAACTGAACCTAAAATACAGTAGTTTTCCACTCAATCACAAATTTATATACAACCCAACCAACGACACTTCTCCAATCATCCCAACATTAATGCAAGAAAATGCAAAATAAATCAAATGAAAAGTAACTACAAAACAACACTGCATAAAGAAACGAGTATAACAATAAAAAACCTGCTGGTACTTCCACAATCATCCATCGACGGATGAAAAAACAAAGAGAAGAACAACACTGCATATCATTCATAATAATAAACACAATTATAAATCACGAACAATTTTATTTAAATCGAATAGAAAAAAATCAAAAAAACAGATTGATATAAGCATACCTGAGAAAATGAGATCACCGTACAAATATGAAAAGAACGAGATCAACAAAAGCACGGAAGAAGAAAAAAATAATCGTTGAAGTGGACGAAATTGAAATAAAGGAATAACGTTGATTGATATTACAATTAGGAGAAAGATAGTTGATCGCGACTCAAAATTTTGATCGAATGAAGAAGAAGAATAAGCGCGCGAGAATTGGGCCGCAAAACTAAAAACGCTAATTTGTCCTTTGAAGAAAAATATTTATGGGTCGTCCTTCATAAAAAAAAAAGCCCCAAAATGTGTCCTTGAAGAAAATTTCCTGTAGTTTATAAATACAAATTTTACTATTAAGGACAACAAACATTAATCATATAAATAAAGACACATTTTTCATAGTTAACATTTGGAAATAGAGTATAAACTATAAACTCACTTGATTCAGTTTTAACATTATCAATTACAAAATGAGAAAGATTAAAAGAAGGAAATAAAATTAATCGCAATTTAAAGTGAATAACATGATTATGCACATTATATATGTTAAAGATTATTTATGTAATAATAATACATGACAATAATTTATTTGAAGGAACATATTTATTATGGCAACATTGTATTTACCTTCCAATTATGACATTTATAGGTTCAGCATGTTGTCATCTTCACAAAACTTATTTGTATATTATTTTATCGCATCCATTTTGCTACCACTGCACAAACCTAATCGATAAAACATGATCCAGTGTACTGAGAAAAGTACGAATATACCTATAATAATGCATTTTAGGGCACTATGTACAACTGTAAAATTAGCGAAGTTTAATTAGAATTTGTAGTAAGATTCTAAAACATGTGTACTAAATACCATATAGTACTATTAATTATGCAAAAAAAAAAACAAGACTTGACAGTTGATAACATAGAAAATCATACAAAAAATATATATCCAATATGATTCGGAAACAAAATATGAGTTCTAATTCAGGAAAAAAAATCACACTTTCAACTGACAAATCTTTATTAATAGTTGGAATAGAAACATAAACTTTTGGTCCGATTGTGAAATTCCAAAAATACCGTTACACGTATTTCTTTATTAATCTTTATTAATAGTTGGAATAGAAACATAAACTTTTGGTCCAACCGTGAAGTTTCAAAAATATCCTTACATGTATTTCTTTATTAACAGTTATAATACATTTGGTGTCACACTCTTTTAGTATATCTCTCTATAGATATCATCAAAATTTAGTATCTCTTAGAAATAGGATCTAACAAATAAACCACTTTACAAATTCAAAATTCCTTCTATAAATACGAGTATATATGCACGCCCAATTAGGCCTGCATTTAACCACAACGTGCGTTCATTTATATTTGCACTTAATGAATTAGATTTGACAGTACCATTGCCGGTATAAAACCTAAAGCAACGATCAAGAAGAGTGAGACGACTGAAGAACATTCATAGAGCCAATAACTTGTAAGCATTCATAGTTTTAGCATTCATTTCTTTTATTTCAGTTTATTTTATACTATTGGAAATGGAAATAATACTTGAACTTTTACATGCATATGTTCTTTTAGCTAATGTGGGCTATGAGAAAAAATATATATAAATACATCATCACTTCACCATTCTAGTAATAGCGAGAAATCAATGAGCAGAATTTCCACCGTGATTTTCTGAAATTTCAAATTTGAAAATTTACTCTAATATACAACTATGTTTATATTTTGGAATTTGAAAGGTAGCTTCAAATAAATTATCATTATAGCTAGTTTGGGATGATCATTTAAAGATGTCATCGGAGTTGTTGGTAGCTTTTATGACTGCAAATGTCTATGAAAGATCCAAGTGGTAACTTCTGAAGCAATGAAGTGTTCGTGACTTAATCTGACATTGTTTCCATCATTATTTATCAATGTATTTTAGCGTTCTTTAAGCATGTAAATCAGTAGTGCTGCTTTTATTCTGTTCTAAGTTACCAATCATTAGTGAAATCATATTGTTTATCTTGTATGTCAAGTTTTTAGTGCATAAAAGATAAATATACAAAAATATACCTCCACTAATGGTAAAAACTTGACATGCAAGATATATTTGACATTTTTTAGTAATTAATGCTCAATTAACTATGTATTCTTTGTCGAATGCATCTTTTGATAAGTTGGAAAAAATTGTATCTATCAACTTTGGCAATGGATTAACATTATTTTTTGACTTTATGACCATATTTGTTGGTACTTGGATCATTTCTTCATTGTTGTAATGTTTTGCAGTTATTTTCTGTGCTTTGATTTAGACTAACATTTTTGGGTTTGCTTTGAGAGAGCATTTGATTAAAATCATAACATCTTAGGAGCTGTCTGACGAAGTTTATGTTCTTTCAAAACATATTTATTAAACGTGCACGGTCCCTAAACCAAATGATGTATGACTACTATCTTTGTAACTCATTATATTGCTAGAAACTCATATGAAACAACTATCAAACATGGCATATTTATCCTACATAATTATATGCCATGTTTCCTAGACCAAGAAGAGTCCTTTTCTCCTCAATCTCATCCAATATTCTTTTAGTTAGCCGATAAATTCAACAAAAAATGTCACTTATGCTTATAGTTTCTACGAATTTTGGTAGTAATGTGAGTTACCTGAATAACAGTCATAAATTATATGAATCAGAGATCAAGCATGCTATAAAAAAATGCTTGGTTAGATCAAAACAACTGGTACAACATCTTTCAAAGTAGTTTATAATGAACAGATGTTATGATGAATAAAAAAACGAAATAGCTTTAATTAGCACAAAGGTGAACTATACAAAATTTCCCAATGAGGTGACATAACTCAATTCAATATTGAGTAACTACTATATGCTGTGCTTAAAATGAAAACTGATTTGTTCTTTTGATTCAAAATAAATAAATAAATGGTAATTGATGTTCACGATCGAAACTAAATACATAACATCTAAGTACAAATAGCGATGTCCATAAAGTGATTGTAACTTAGATATGCGTAACTAAAATTTTCGTATCAAAGGAAGCATTTCCTTTTCAACAATGTTAGCCAACCATCACTTGTTAACTACTACTCACTGTTTCCAGAAAGCAAGGATATCTTTACTGAATACTCTATAAAATAACTTTAACGCTATGGATTGCCTTACAAATGCCATACAGAAAGAATTCCCACATTAGAACCAAGTGCAAAAAATCTGCATTTCAATTCAGTAGAAACCACTGGCGTTACCTTCAGACAATGCAGCCTCAATTTGAGTGACACATTGATAACATTGATTTCGTGCAATAGGATATAAGAAAACCACATTCAAAAATTTAAAATGGTAGAAAAGCCTGACTGAATACATAATTATAATAAGTTCATGCCACTTAGTTTAGCTATTTGATAAATGTTCCAATGAACTGCTCATGACTGCATATACAAAAATGTTTTAATGATGCCTATAGTCTGCAGAAATTTGTGCACCTTGACTCCAAGCTCCATCAACTGAAGAATGTCAACATATGGAACCACAAATCCAAAATGCAACAAATTAGACATTATATATAAAGCTAGTGACTTGGGGTAAAATAAGATCACCAGGCAGATTGTGACATGCTAGCATAATAATTTTGTAGCAAAGAACATTTATATAAAAAAACGTAGTTTGAAGACACAAATTTATTTTGCCTTCAGTTACAAAAATCAAGCAATGGCAGTCTCACTAAGCACAAATCCTGGATAAGGCTTTGTGCAGCAGTGTCTGCTCCAGGGTACCAGCAATTATAACGAAGTCTCAACAGCACCAGGTTTAGACTCAGTGATGGTAATATAGCTAAAATCTTGTAACCATGCAGAGTTGGGCATCAATAAACTAATAGAATTGGTAAATGCATTCAGAAGAAGGTAATGTAGCTGAAATAGAGTTTGCATTAACAAATAAACTAGTAGATACAAAGGATAGTTCCTAAACATACTTGTAGATACAATGGGTAGTTGCTAAACAAACATGAAACATAATATATACATTACGATACATATAGGCTATGTAGAAGGGAATAATTTACAGAGTAGCAGTAGGGCAGAGCTATTGGTTCTGGGAACCATGTCTTCTGTTTTTCCCCTTATTTCTGCTACAGGTCTTCTTCATAGGTTGCTTTTTTTTTTGCATCAACCTGTGGAACAGAATAATAGTTTTGTTGCTTACTATGAGAAGAATATAAATATAGAACTTACTGTGAGAAGAATATAAATATGCTTGCCGAAAGAGACTGTTGAACTTAAATAGCTAAGGGTAGGTTGAAGTCTGATTTATGAAAGTAAATGAATTCGCCTTGCCTTTTTCTTCCTATTTTTCCTAAGGGTAGTTCTGTCTACTGATAATCAAACCAATTTTATCACCATCCTACACATATGAATAAATATGTTCCAATTATGTACACCGTACTACCAACAGTCAATACTGATACAAATATATTTTCAAGCTTATTATGTAGTTCAATTAATCCCCTCATCAATATTCCTGGTTTAAGTTTTATTCTTGCCTTGTCTTATCGTATATACCACCGAATGGAGCTGCGGAATTGCTAATATACAATGAAACGACCACATTAGAAACTACTCATGTATGACAGAATTCAGTGGCTTGATGCCTAAAACATAATTAAACTCCTAACACATGTAACTCAAAATAACTTCGAAAAGGAAGTAAACTTCGAAGAGGAACTAAACACAAACCAATGAAACTCAAAGAACATCAGTAGAACAAATTTGAACTTAGCACAAAATCATACATCATTTTCTGCATAAAGGCCTACAATCCATTTAGATCAAGCATCAAATCAAGGAAAACCAGGAAAAGTTTCAAGGTCAATAATCAATAGGAAAACAGCAAACCATAACACAATAGGTAATGATTTCATAAAGTACACAGCAGAGGTCAAAAATTAATCATGTCGAAATGCTACTGGAGTTCAATGTAAATTTCTTCATCAATAATACACAAAACAATGCAGATTGTAGAGTAAAAGTTTATCTCTAAAATCTAGCTTTCTGATACAGATTACCGGTTCAGCCAAAGCAGGTTTTTTCACACACATCAAAGCTTTAAACGGTTTGCCTGGATTCCAACAGTCATACCACTGATAACTACTTTGCTCTATGGATGTTCAACCAAATAGGTCTCAAAATTCCCCTGTAAGCATTTTCAAAATAGCATCAGTATTATGATTTATTTTTATTTTTATTTTGTTTTTATAAAAGCACCATTATTATGAAATGAAATTTGTAAAATGTCAAGCTCATTATATAACCATTGCTTCATTCTTTTATTATTTTTCCAAAGTCTCCACCTCATCAAAACCAATTTCAAAATCTTATCATAAAAATTAGTGCGTGCGTCGTAAGCCATATAACAAAATGAAGGGGAAAAAATTACTTATATTCATGTGCTATATTAAGACATCTGTCCTTAATGCGAATGGGGCCCATCCTTCATGTGCTTAAATGCTGATTTCAGTCCATCCATTCTATGTCGGCCTCGAATATATTTTATTTTTACTATTGTCTTATTTTGCAACAACTCCTATTATTAAAAGAAGAGAAACTATCTCAAAAGAATAAGCTCATACTAAAGCAAATACAGAAGCAAAGCAAAACATTTTGTTTATGCTTGCCTGAACAAAAACAGTAGAAGTTACATTGACTGGACACTTGGAGATCTATTGTAAATTAGACAGTGGAACAATATGCAATATGTTTTCGGTAAATGTGACATCTCTTCTCCACTGTAAAACCATATAACTCATGAGTTCAACAGGCCAAAAGATGATTATTCTATGATAAAATATTTGTCTGAACTCTTAACAACCAAAACATGCTTTTTGATTTCAAATTTACATGTATCAGGTTTTTTTGCTCCAGGTACCAATCTCTCTTCCAATTTTCCACACTCATCCTCTATATTTTCAATAACTGGCTATTTCTAGTTTAGCGACATTTATCTTACTTTATTAGATTAAGCAATTAGGACTTAGGACCAACTGCACATAAAATTCATGACATCCCTTTTACCATACAGTGAGGACATCCTCACATGATTTATATTCATTTATAATCCAAATAACTTGAGGCATCCATACCATGTTGGCACTTTTTCTTGGCCAAATTTGAAGATCGAAATTTACACCTATTTATGGTAGGAAATTAAATGTTGATCAAAAGGGCTTCAATGTAAATAAGTCTTGTAAGGTTTGATTACAAAGAGAACTCCAAAGCATAATCCAGATCTACTTTTTATAGCAATGGTAATGAAAATTCAATCTCTTTGTCACAGAAATACTTCATAAATCAAGATCACATATTAGTTAGAATAAATGTATAAAAATCAAGAAGAAAAGTAAAAGAGAAAACTCACATATGTATTAAGCTGCCTTATAAAGCTTGAAAAGTTATTATGCTCGAAATGAACGGGAAGCAAATCCCTAGCAAACTCAATAGGCTTCCAAACAATGAAAGAATTTCCCATTTCTCCCCAACTTATTATATCATTCGTATTTTCGACTTCCACCATCCAATGCGTCTTTACCAAAAATGACGCTGGCCCACGGCCGTTTCTTCTCAAATTACCACTACTCATTTTTATAACTTCTAATCTATCTTCAATAACAAATATTTTCTAACCTAAATCAGGTATAAAATGGGAGCGAAAATATCAAACAGAGAAGAGCAATAGAGCAGTAATATGTCTCCAACCCCACACGTAAAATTCGAAAATAATCATCAAAATCCAGTGGCAGCAACCAAACTCTAACCTTGATTCACTAATTCGCTTAGTTTCCATATCATTACCACTGATTTCCTCTTGAATTTGGGGGTTATTCATGAAGGTGGGAAATGAAATTAGCTTCGGTTGAGGAAATATATCGATGAAATTATGAATGCAATACACGCTATAAAGTTGCAACATTTTTGACCAGGAACTCGAGAACAGAAGCCGGACGTGCAGAGAAGACCAAAAACAGTAGGAAACATATTGAATGAGCTAAACTCGATCGATCTGAAAATCAATTTTTCAAGATCGATAGCTTGAAACAAAGTCGATGTAGCAAATAGCAAAATCGTGAGGAAAAAAGAGCTGCCGAAGACGCCGAAGCAGAGCAACGATCAAGATGGATGCAATTACGAAGATGTATTGTGGCGATTTAAGGAACGAATTAGGGCTTTGAGATGCATTTTCTATGACGACCCGGAAATTTTAACAATTTAAAATGGAATAATAAATTGATTTTTAACGTTTGAAAAGTTAATTTTAACTTGAATTCAAGATATCAATATTTTCTTGATGATTAAATCATTAAATTATATAGTTTAAAGGTTGAATTTAATAATTGAAATTGGGTAAATTGCTGAATCTGAGATTCTAAGCCTGTTTAAAATAATGTGAAGGCTTATAAAATTTATAATGATGACACTGAAAATAATAGAATGGTTGAAATTTAATTTAAAGGTGATTTGTTCAGTTTTGAAAATATATCGTTTGAATCGATATATAAAAAAATAGCCTTCCGAGACACAGTCTCGGAATTCGACGAAACCAGTTCCATTGGATCCGTAATAGTTAGTTATTATCGGATTTCAATTTTCGTAGCAATCAGAGTTGTCGTTTGACCCTGAAAGCTCGAAACGTGTAGAACTATTTTAATCGATTTAATTTAAAATTGATCATTTTCTTTTGTAACTTGCATATAAGATCAAAATTAGCCTCTGTAACACGTTTCATTGAGTTCGAAACGCGAGTAAAACCCTGTAATCGCCTAGCGACATTCATTAATAAGAGTTCAAAAGTTTAAATTAGCGGGACGTTTTGAAGTTTATAATAAAATAAATTAATAAGTACATTTGCCAGAGATATTTTGTTTCAGCATCGTACGCAATAAGCCTTTCCAAATAGTTATATTATCTCGTTCCCCTCCTTATTCCTCAAGCACGATATAAAATTCAATAAAAAAACGGACAGTGGCCGAAGCCGACTTCATCAATCAAACGCACGAATTAAAATTTAAAACTAAATTTTCAAATTGGCCGAAGCCCTTGCGTTCAAAAGGGAGGTCGATCTGGTTGCAGCAATAGTTGGGTCGAGGCCGTTCATGGGTTCAAATTGGGGCGGCGCATGTAGGGTTTCGAGGAATTGGGCATTTCAACGCCGCGAGATGATTGAGCAGGCACGAACTCGAGCATCGGAGAAGCTTCGGTGAACTGGAGGCGCGTGCGATCTGGTGGTGGTGACAAATGAGGCTAGGAGGTTTTTGACGCGTGGGTTGAGTTCGGCTGTCCAGTGCTTGCGTGCTTGAACGAAGATGAGAGGGTAACGATTGTTGCTTTATTTTAGTAAGAATTTTATTGTTGTTTTGTTAGATATAGTTTATATTGAGATGAAAAAAAAAGGGAAATCAGGGGAAATTTTTATTTACAGTAAAAAAAAAAAGTAAATACGTATATTTATAGAAAACAGAAAAATCGTTTTTACAGATGAGGTTTGGAAAATATATATATATATATAGAAATTTTATAAAGACGTTAAAGGATTATATAAAATTAGATTTTTGAAATCCATGGATTATTTTTCTGAGTATACATGTAGTTTTAAATGAAGAAAATAAATTTTAATATACATATTCACATTTCAAGGCTATTGGTTATTTTAAAAAAAAAATCATATAATTTGGTGACTAGTCTATTTAATAAACTTATTTAATTATTCTGCCACTAAAATATTTTATCAAAAGAAAATTGTGTAAAATTTAATTATTAGTTTAAAGCCAAATTATTAGTTTAGATTTAAATTAATAAATAACAATTGATTATTCGATTTATTTCGAATATTAATAAAACATATAATATTTATATAAGGTCAAAATTTGAGAAGAAACAAGCTGGATTTGAGGTGGATTGCAAATTAAAGCAAAGGTGAGTAAATCTCACTCTGTTGGATTTCTATTTAAATTTAAATGGTTAAATTTAATATTTAGTTCAATGATTGAATTAATTTGATATGCACTGTGAATTGATGAGCCGGTGATTGTGATTTTGGATGAATTTCGAGTTAATTGAGGTTTGACTCGAAATGTTGTGGTTTAAGTTGATTAAAACTTAAATCATAAAAATGAACTGTTTACATTTTAAGGTTAATAAAGATTTAATGATCTGTGATTCATTGAATTAGTAGGGTAATTAAAATGGATAATAAATTAATTCAGTCAATTAATGAATTTGGGGCGATTAATTTAGTAATTAAAGGTTTGAATTAATTAATTAAAGATTAAGTTAATCTATTAAGTTCAACTAATCCAGAATAATTAATGGATGGTTTGATAAGCGATTACTTGATGATTACTTGTGTAATTAATCAAGAGATTGATTAAGATGATTAATTAAAGAGAAATTGATTTATTTAATGAAGTAAATAAATGGATAGCTAATTATATGTTGAGATAATTCAAGAAAGATTAATATTGTGGTTGAATGACGAAATTAATGTGGGTTAGGGTAAATTGAAATATAATTGGAAATCATTAATTTATATAATCATCGATGTAATAAAAGATAGATTAATTAAAATGAATTAACCAGGGATAAATGACTTAAGAGGAGTTAATATAAGTAATTAAGAATTAATGGAATTAAAATAGTTAATCAATAAGATTACTTATTGATTTGGTTAAGTACAATTAATTGATTTGGAATTAATAAATATTGAATGAAGGAATCTAAATGAACGTGGTTAGAAATTCAATTAAATCAATTGAATTTATTTGTATGTGAATAAGTATTGCTTATGGATGACAGGATGGTATTGGATGCTTTAAATGGGTGAATATTGGATGGTATTGTATGTGAATAAGTGTGGCCTATAGCAAATTGTGAATTGGTTAAATTGATATATGTTACCCCGGGTTTATACAAGTGGTTTGCATTGGTATTCCATGTTAGTTGAGTTTACTCACGCTGGTTTCCTGCCTGACCCGGGTATTACTTTGGTGTAATGCTAAGGTCAGACCGAGTATTACAGACTTTCAGGTAGGTACGTTCTGGAGTTCAGGAGGCGAGCTGGATGGCAGAAGCGTATAGAATATTTCCGCTGTAATTATATTATTGTTAATCTGAGTCATGATATTTGTATATTTAGTGACTGTATATATGTGAAACTCTGATGTATATTAAATGTAATTGACAGATATAGTATTCTTTTGTAAACTGTTATTATTTATTATTATATTTTATCCGCTGCGATTGTGAGATGTTAGGTGTTTCTGTTCTTCTTCTTCTATCTTTTTTTTCTTTTTCATAACAATCTGGAATTTTTCGGAATTCGAAAAATATGGGTCGTTACATTTTCAAAAATCGTAGGCGTCTGATTATGGTTTCTCGGATTGTTTTGGAGCAAGGGTATTTTGCGTAACGGAAAACGTTAAACGGAGAAGCCGTATGGATGTAAAATGGAAGTAGGACTAAGGGCAGTATTGGTATTTCAAAAAGACACCGAGTAAATCAGTGTAGTGAATTCTCATTATTAGTAGTAAAGATTTATCATGTTTTAATATCACTTAAAAATAGGATCTAACAAATAACTACTTTACATATTTGTTTTTATAAATTAATAATAAAAAAAAATTTAAACTAACAAAAAATTAGATATTGCAACTTAGAAATAAAATTCAAATTAACTACGTATGATTTAATACAATAACATGACTAAATATTTGTGGAAAACATTTTTTTTACATACCGAACAAAAACAATTCAGGTGCCTTCATCACGCATGAAGCGCGTGCCTCGACGCTCGTAAACATAAAACCAATAAATACTTTTAGACTAAGAATTTTTGTAATGTTTAAATTAAACATCAAACCGACAAATTCGATCTTTATTTCTCTTTGTGATTGTTTACAAACAAATATTATTCAATTATAAACCAACAACTATAAGGTATATCAAATAACTTATATGTATAAAGTATACCCGTCTTTAATTCGAAGAAAATTAAATAATACTAAAATTGATGAAATTATAAAACAAGATCCAGTTATATCAAAAGAAATCTAAAGAGTTATATCAAAGAAATCTAAAGAGTTATATCAAAGAAATCTAAAGAGTTATATCAAAAGAAATCTAAAGAGGTTAAGTAAAGATGCATGCACATAAACAGAAACTCAGCTTTTTAACTATACACTACATTTACTATAACATAAACGTTAGCGACGTTTACTATAACATCAACAACAAAAACTCAAAACTGAGTTTTATAACCCAGTTTTTAGCTGAGTTTTTAAACTCTGTTTTTAAGTTTGAGTTGTTTTCACTCGGTTTTTAAGCTGAGTTAAACTCAGTTAAGAATTGACTTAAAAAAGTCAGTTAAATTACGTAAAATAAAACAGCATAATATGAAACAACTTATATATGAATCTATCAAATCTCAACGAGAACTTTTCAAAAGCTCAATTTGTATCTATGGAAGTATATGAACCAAGTTCTACAAAAGTTGGTTTCCATATCATGAAAAGAAAAACAGTGAAAATGAAATAGCATGTTAAGTGTCTTCATGTGTTACATCTACTATATCAATTAATAATTTAATTAACTTGATAAATTAACATTAGTTCCCCCAAATTCATATGTCTGCATGTGAAGTAAATATAAGCCTTTTTTTATTAAAAAAAACCAGGCTCAAAAAAGCTAACAAGGTTGATAGTTTAGATTACAAGATTAAAAGTCTCGACCCTTGAGATTGACACTTGTTAGCATTAATGAATCATGTTAAAAAAAAAGCTCAAAAAACGTTTTATGTATATGGTTACTTGGTTGAAAATGTATATTAAACAAATACGCCCAAAGTTCATGGGTAAGAAATTTTGAATCGTGAGTTTATACAATTATAATGAGCTGCTACTAATGGAAATATCATATGATATTATGAATCATGAAGGTAATATTCAATCGTTACATTATGTGCTACTAGTAACTATTTTATACATAATGCTCTCGATATTATTATAAAAATACCAAATATGTTTAAATTAAAATGCATTAAAAACCAATTGATCTTAATGATGAGTCGATGGTGTTAAAAATCATATATGTGTGCATGTTTTACTATTATTTAAATACCAAGAGAATCAAGATTTACTTGCAAGGTTAAAGAGCTAAGTTTGCTAATGTAGTTTTTCAATGACCAAGGTCAGCGAAAATGGTAGTATCAAATAAAAGTAGATGCAATTTAAAGATATGTTTAACTCATCAAACTCCCAAAAGTATAATAATAGATGATATGTTAACTAAAAAATAAGGAAAAAAAATACTTTCTAGAAATATTAATAAAAATTTATAAGAACTCAGACGTGATCCATGAAAATTTCCTTTAGAGGGAAAAAGATAGAGAAAATTAACTACCAACTATAATGAATTATATATCTTATATTAACAATAGATCATTAGTTTTAAGTATCCTACATATATTTAAAAGCGAATGGGACAACCATAAGAAGATATAAAATATTAAGCTCATGATATGGAAATATCTTAGTAGCGTCACCGTTAACGATACTAAAACTCCAACCATACATCACAAATTCCTTTTTTTAATCAGTATGCAATCACTGAATCGATTTCTTCATTTTTCAATAACATGTACAAAAAAATATTGACATTTCAGCACATAAGAAATTTAAGTCCAAACAACTCACATAAACAAATGCCACATAACTTAGTACATAGATCGTAATCATATTGAAATAGCAATTTGCAGCTAATTTTAGTTTTCCATAAAATTAGATAAAATATTTTTTTTTTTTATACCGAATTTGCAATATTTAGCCGAGTCAAACCGTGTCAAAGATATAGAAATGAAAGGTAGAAAACGATGTCGAGATTTGCTGAAGTTGTTCAAATCGTTGAAATCGACGTTGCTGAAGAACGAGCCATTGACTTCGAGCGTTGCTGAAGAATGAGCTGCGAGAACCATCGTTGATGTCGAGCAAGTCACCTGAGCCATGACCCAGTCGCTGCGAGAATCGCCGCGAGAACAATTGCCGTCGCCGTAAGAACTTGTTGATTCTGATGTCGATTCAGTTGGACTAACAAGAAATTAGAAGTCATGCGGCCAATATCTTACTGGGAATGGGTAAGCGTGACAAAACAGAATACATCCAAAAAT
Organism: Allium cepa; assembly: GCA_030765085.1. Classification (NCBI taxonomy): domain Eukaryota; kingdom Viridiplantae; phylum Streptophyta; class Magnoliopsida; order Asparagales; family Amaryllidaceae; genus Allium; species Allium cepa. Next base: position 173,451,238 of record CM060941.1, on the reverse strand, counting down.
TACATGAGAGCTCAAATGGTTAATGAATTATTTACGAATTTACCTATTGTTCTAACAGTTATTTGTGTTGCAAATCAATATAAGCTTTATACGTAAGTGCTACTTATTTTTTACAACGCTTTTCACGTATCATATCACTATTTTACTGTTGTCGCAAAATCGCTAATGTGGTGTAGTGTATGACCAACATAAAAGAAAAAGAAAAACTGCCTATCGTTAGTCCATTTCTGCAGCTAACAAGCACTTCTGTAATATGATTATATATTGGTAGAAGTTTTTGTTTATAAACAAATTTTTATTTTTATCTTTACCATCAATAAAGAAAATTCAACGAACAGAATTCTATAGTGATTTTCTGAAATTCCGAAAATATTCAGAATTCATCAACGGAATTTCATTATCGATTTACAATGTTTACCGTCTTTCACTTTTCAACCATTCATCAACGAACTTTACTATCAATTTGTTTAAAATAAAGTAATGTGACCATAAGCTTTTGCATTTATAGGATACATCCGTCCATGAATTTTTAGTTAAATAAAAAATAAATATTTCTAATGAGCAGATACACATATGTGCTAGTTCCAGTAACATGGACCTTAGCATTGATCTCCCAACAATATAACATATAAAAACTACACCACTTTCAAGAAACTACTCTTGTAAATTCACATGCAGAACACCACCATAAATCAACTCAAACAAAAGTACACAACAAAATAAAAACAATCAATGGTTGACTCTCCTGCAATTCTTCCTTATCTCACCCTTCGATCCAATAAGAGGAGTAATATTTCCCATTTTAATCATAGACTTAGCAAACTGTTTGAAAAAAAGCTGATTATTTTCGGCATACATTTTCACCAACTCCATAGTAGCTGTGCTTTGAGTAAACAATATCTCATCAGAGCTCAAAAGACCTTTTTTCTCTATGATGTTCTTGAAGTATAAGTTATCGAATTTTTTAGGACTAACAAAATCTAAAACAAAAAGATTCTGATCTCCACCAGACTTAGGGCAGCTCTTCCTTAAAACTGCAGCATAATTTGGATCTAATGTGGCGTCTGGAAGTCCTTTGCCAGTCTGATTGTATAGCCTTTGTCGAAAACTAGTACATCTTGAGTCTCCAATTGTATGACTTCCTGTGTCAATGTTCAAACATCAAACCGTTAATTTCATAAACTAATGATTCTGACACACACAAGTGCGCACACACACACATACATACATACCAATATTTCATATATTATTTATAATGTAAACATGGATGGCTTGAATCACCTGAGAGGGCAACGAGGTCTACAATATCAAGGCCTTTAAGCTTGAACTTAGTAATGATAGTAGGAAGAGTGTTATTTGGAGCTGGAATGTTGTTGTTGGAGCCACTTAAGCTTGCACCTAAAGAGTCTCTCCTGCCTAAAGGCACCTCCCAATGAGGACCACCCATCTGCAATGTTCAAACATCAAGTATCAAACGTTAAATGCTAAAACATAGTTACGACAGAGTATAAAACACTAATAAAATACTTCAGATGTTTAAGGATTTTACCAAAACTGTAGAGTCTCTGGCAGCAAGAGCTAAGATATCTGCACAAGAAACAGTTCCAGGGCACGCCTCCTCCAACGCCGCTTTTATCTCATCAACTACCTCAAATCCCCTAGCCGAATTCAAATTCGGGTTTGAGCGTTTTTCAGTTATAATTTTTCCACTGCTATCAAGTAGGACAGAGCCATCGCATCCCTGTATATATAATTGCATTTTTATCAACTTCAAAAATTCAATGCTAAGTTTCGCAAGGAAATTTGTACGACTAGTAAAAATAAAAAATCAGTGATTTAATCAGAGTACTACTAGTAAAAAGCTGAATTTCAATTTAGCTTGTTACGAATAAAACCAGCATTTGAATTGTCCTCATTATATCAATTTCAGTGACAAAAAGAATAATAACGATGATAAAATCATCTGTATATTACCTTCACAAAGCAATCATGGAAATGTAATCGAAGCAAGGAAGCAGCCATTCGAGCTTCTCTGGCTACGGCCTTTGCGACAACACTCTTCACTATCTGTTGTGCTTGTGGGCAAGAACGTATGTAGTACTGTGGAAAAAGAGAGCTACTAAGAGCATGATTAGCAATGCAATATGGAACAATGGCAAGAAAACTGAAAAATATTAGCAAGTGATAAGCTAGAGCCATGGATTTAATTGCTCTTAAGAAAGAATGAAGCAAGTTTTTATTGATTGCTGGAGGATGAAAACAAGTATTTATAGCTATTATGTATGAACACTTAATAGTATGTGGGAAATTGGTATGAGACTACTGAGTATTTTATGCATTTTTGAGGTTTAATCTCTACTACACTAAAATTAACCTGCTCCCTTTCTTTGCAACTGTTTCAATATGATAATTATCCAATAATGGTTTTGGTGTTTAACAACTGAACCAAAACATCATAATCCAAAATAATCCATTTATGAAATTTGAAAGCAGTTCAAGTCATACTTATTCCGAAAGTAATTGTCGCCACAATGTGGTGTCGGAATCTTAATTCATGTAGTTAGAATACATGTTCTTCCTGTTTATTATGATGGTACCAACAAATAAAATGCATGAATCGATTCATATTTTCATTCGGTTGCTGCTCTAACTATAACAATTTATGTGTTAAGCGTCTTCCAAAATTAACACCCTATAAATCAAAATCAGATCAAAAACTGTGTACCCGTGATCTAAACATGATGTTTAAAACGAGCAAAACTGTTTATCCAGGAAAAAAAAAATCAAAAATAGAGTACATTGCCTACACGAAATAGTACAATTTCCTACGTATAGCTGGAACAATATTCACTTTAATTGAATTGATTGATGTTTTCTTTAAAGAACTTAACTTCTAATTGAAGTTGGGTAATAAACACATAAGCCATTAAAATCAATGTACAGTTAAGCAAATAGCATCTATCAGTTCTTGTCTTTTAACACAGTCGTTCATTCAATGCTTGAAATTTTACTGCAACTTTGTAGAAGTAAGAACAGATTATTTTATCTACAACTTTCTAACTTGAGTTTCTAAAGCAGTATTAGCAAAATCCTAATTAGGGATTACGTTGTTCACAGTTAACTTATAAATTCAACAATAGAAATGTGAACTTTCATTTATTTATTTATTTTATCTATTTTTTATTTTTGCTGTTGTAGCATATTGTAACAACAACAATATCCATCTTTCAAAACAATCAAACATCGAGTCACATTTTCCATATATAAATCAAAAAAATTCTTCATTTCTTCATAGCAGAAGATGCAAGTTGTTCCAATCCCAAATGAGTCTATCATCATCAAACTGTTAGTGAAATTTTTTATTTTGGAGAGTTATTTTGATTTTAAACAAGAAAAAAGAAAGAGAAGAGGAAGTGAGATTTGGAATAGTCTCGCGTCCTATAATTATAACAACTATACTTGTTTAACTATATTTGTTTAAATATACATTTCTCAAAGGTAGTTTGAATTCTTTGGACATCCAAATATTTGTTTTATTATGAGGAGGAAAGTTATATACAACCGCCACACATGCGCGCGTCGTAGTCCATCTATCCGATCGATCGAATTAGGGTCCAAATTATATTTTTAGACAGAATTATATTAACTAAAATGGACCAGACCTAAACCTGTTAACAAATCCAGAATTTGAATTTAAATGGGCATAACTAGGAAGAGATTGGACAAGACATCTCCTCGCATCTATAAATAGCAACATCTGAAAACTGTTTCAATTGAATTCTCTTCTTTCTGAAATTTGCAACGTTTGAAAACTGTTTCAACTCTCTTCTTCTTTCCGAAACAAAATGCAAAGAACGCGTTGCAAATTTGATTTTCTCGTTCCCTTTTACTCTTTAATTTCTTGTAAAACTATTCTGAGCTTCTGATACTGCAGATCACAAATTCGATACTTTTGTCACCGCAGTCAATTTAGAAGATAGTTTGAATCGATTTCAACAGTGTTATCGCAATAGATTAAGAGAATAATTATCTCGGCTCCATTGTATCTTGAAATACGATTTATCTAAACTCACAATATCCATTTATTTGTTCAAACGAGTGATAATTGTTAGGGGGAGGGGTGATCAATCCCTCTCAGCAGAAAAATAGGATCTTGCAATTTGGCGTGATAGAACAAACAGATAGTTATAGATCACAGAAAAAAAAAAATAGAGAGACAAGAGAGAACACACAGATTTATAGTGGTTCCACCATCGCGAGATAGTGTACGTCCACTTTAATGGGGAAGAGATTTATTACTATTTGAAGAGATTACAGAGTAAAGAAATGAAGAAAAATAAACAAGAGATTGTTCTCTCATATCTGATATCTTAACATTCTCTATGCCTCTCTTTATATATAGAGAAAAGTTACTTAGGGATGAAGCAATTGATTTATGTAAATAAATCAATTCATAAAATAATAATATTCCCATTAATTGCCTTGCCATGTAATTGACTGATAATATTCCATTTTCTCCATCAATCAATTATTTCCCTATTTGATTCCTTTTGTTTCTCCTTTTATAAAATATGGCAATCAAATATATATGGCAAATATCTCCACATCCCTATCTCTTTAATTTCTCTTTCCATTTCCTTCATGCACAGAACGGGTAACTAAATACCGAGAATATCTCCAAAATCTATTAATTTTGGAAATATTGTATCACAAAAAAATCTTAATAATCTCCACCTTGATACAATATCTCTTCCAAACCAAGATACTCCAAAATGAATGTTTCCCAATGAGTTCCTGCAAAAGCCACCTCTCATTGCACTTTGTTAATAAACTCCGGCAAGGCCACCGCCCACCAACAAAGTGTTGGAAACACTCAAAAAAAATAAGACAGACGTTGTGCAACCAAAAAAATAAACTCATATCTCTTCATACAAGAAGAATGCCACATCTTCTCTTAACTTCAACCAAGTTACTCTCTTCCCCATAGTGCCACCATGTGGCACCTAGCACTTCATCAAGTGAATCAAGTTCGAGCAATGCTCGAACTTAGTAGCAGGTAAGGCCTTCGTAAACATATCTGCTGCATTGTCATTTGTATGAACCTTCTGAAGGCGAACTAACTTCTCTTCATTCATGGAGATAAGGAAAGACTCTCTTACCTCTATATGCTTTGTTCTAGAGCTGAAAGCCAGATTTTCAGCTAAATGAATTGCACTCTGACTATCACAATTCACCAAACAATTATCTTGTACAAAGCCCAAATCACACAACAACTTCTTCAAATAAAGTGCCTCCTTAGCTGCCTCAACTGCAGCTATCAACTCTGCCTCTGTAGTAGACAAAGCAACTATAGTCTGCAACTTCGCTCTCCAACTAATAGCCGTTCCTCCAAGAGTGAACACATAGCCTGAGGTTGACTTCCTTCTATCTCTATCTTCGGCATAGTCTGAATCACAAAATCCATTCAAGTTGAAATCTTTATTTCTGCCGCCAAAGACAAGACCATAATCTGATGTTCCTCTAAGATATCTAAAAATATACTTCACTGCCTCCCAATGCGATTTTCCCGGATTTGTTGTATATCTACTAACTAATCCAACAGCCTGAGCAATGTCAGGTCTAGTGCACACCATAGCATACATCAAGCTACCTACCGCACTCGCATAAGGCACCTTTTTCATGTAGGCCTTATCCTTTTCTGAGATCGGAGAGCCTTTGTTAGAGAGCTGTATATGCAAAGGCATGGGTGTACTGATAGCCTTTGCTCCATCCATGCTAAACCGAGCAAGCACCTTTTGAATATATTCCTTTTGAGTAAGTCTCAAAAGTCCAAGCTTTCTATCTCTTTGGATTTCCATCCCCAAAATTTTCTTTGCTTCTCCAAGGTCTTTCATTTCGAATTCCGCTTTTAATTTCAACTTCAACTCATCAACTCCAGCTTTATCCTTAGAAGCAATCAACATATCATCCACATACAAAAGCAAATACACCCAATTACTATTCTTTAAATGCTTGAAATAAACACATGCATCTTTAGTACTACGATTAAAACCATGTGAAAGCATAAAAGAATCAAACCTTTTGTACCATTGTCTAGGCGACTGTTTTAGACCATAAAGAGATTTCTTCAACCTGCATACCCAATCTGATTTTCCATCTACAATAAATCCTTCTGGCTGCTTCATGTAAATGGTTTCTTCCAAATCACCATGCAAGAAAGCAGTCTTCACATCAAGTTGTTCTAACTCCAAATCGTGAGCAGCAACTATCGCAAGTAGGATTCGAATTGAAGTTTGTCTAACAACTGGAGCAAATATTTCATCATACTCCAACCCCTTTTTTTGTGAAAACCCTTTGGCTACCAATCTTGCCTTGTATTTACCATCGTCTTTCAGCTTGAACACCCACTTGCAACCTATGGCTCGGCTTCCTTGAGGTAGTGGTACCAAATCCCAAGTCTTGTTCTTCTGCAAAGACTGTATCTCCTCTTCCATAGCACAATTCCACTTCGAATTATCATTCGACTTCATGGCTTCTTCAAGGCTTAATGGTTTATCATGAACAACATGTAAAGCATACTCAAACTGATCATCAAGGCTCAAATTTGCATAATCTCAATCTCCATATCTAATTGGAGCTCTCTTTGGTCTCTGACTAGCCCGAATGACTATATCGCCTGACTCTCCTTCAGCTCCACCTTGAGCTCCATCTTGAGCTGAATCCTCTCTAGCTTCATGACCATCTCCATCACTACTATAGGAAATATGTGGACTATTATGTGATGTATCATCAACTGTTCTATCACTATTGCCAATAGTAATAGCTGTACTTCGGGTTTGAAAGTTGGGAATCTCGGTCTTTTCGGCCTTCTCATCAACTGAATCTGAACCGTCTGATAAACCTTCCAAAGGTTTAAACATCGCTGACTCGTCAAAAGTCACATGTCTGGAGTGTATAACTTTCTTCGTAACTGGATTCCAAATTCTGTATCCTTTTATTCCATCTGTATAACCAAGAAAAACACACTTGGAGGCCCTAGGCTCCAACTTATCTTGTCCTGTATTGTGAACATAAACTGGACATCCAAATATACGAAAATAACTTAATAAAGTGCTTTTACCTCTCCATAACTCCTCTGGAATCTTCCCACCAATGGCTGAGCACGGAATCCGATTAATAATATGTGCTGTAGTCGAAACAGCTTCAGCCCAAAAACCCTTAAACATGCCCGCAGTCAATATCAAGCAACGGGCCTTCTCAAGTAGAGTCCTATTCATCCTCTCAGCAACCCCATTGGATTGCGGATCACCAGGTGTAGTAAAATGTCTTCTAATACCGCGTTGTCTGCAGTAGTCGAGGAACTCTTTGGAGACATATTCGCCACCATTATCGGATCTAAAAATCTTCAATTTCTTTCCTGTTTGGTTTTCAACAAGAGCTAACCAAACCTTGAAATTCTGAAATACTTCCGACTTAGCTTTCATTACATACACCCAAACCTTGCGCGAGTAGTCATCAATGAATGAAACAAAATAATAAGCTCCACCAATGGAAGCAGTAGGGTATGGCCCCCAAACATCTGAACGTACATAATCAAGTACACTCTTAGAAGTATGCATACCGTCACCAAAAGAAACTCTGGTTTGCTTTGCCAATACACACTCCTTGCAAAAGTTCAACTTGTTGCAGATTTCTCCCTTGATCTTTTTCTTCTTACGAAGCAACTCTAAGTTCTTCTCCGAAGTATGACCTAGTCTCATATGCCAAAGCTTGGTAGCATCCAAACTTTTAGAACTATCAACTCCAACACATAATTCTCCATGAACAGTGGTACCCATCAGCAAATACAGATTTCTTACCATAACACCCTTCATCAATACAAGTGCCTCTCTAGAAACTCTCAAACCATCTTTGACAATGGTTATCTTGCATCCCAATGATGCCAATTGGCCTAATGATATCAATGACTTCCGAAGACCAGGAACATAGCGAACATCTGAAAGTGTGCGAACAATCCCATCATACATGCGAATGCGAACTGAACCAACTCCCATAGACTTACATGTAGCATCGTTTCCCATAAGGATGGAACTTCCTTCTTTAGCATCAAAGGAAGAAAAATAATCCTTATTAGGAGTCATGTGAAATGATGCTCCAGAATCTAATACCCAGTGGTCTGCAACATCTGATACAACCGCTGTCAATAAATCGCTATCATCTTTCTCCATCGCAATAGATGAAGAACCTTCAGTCTTCTTCTCCAGATCTGGGCAGTCTCTTCTCCAATGGCCTGGTTTCTTACAATGATGACACCTTCCATCTTTTGACTTACTCCGCCAATGAGGCTTCCTAGAATTGGAACGCCCCCTGTAATTCTTCACTTTCTTCTCTGCTCTACCTCTCTCAACAAATAAACCTGAACTACTATAACTTCCTCCACTACTATCACCAACACCAAACTCTTTCATCTGATCTCTCAACTCCTCACTGAGCAAACATGTCTTCACATCATCTAATGTCAATGTATCTCTACCATAGATAAGGCTGTTAGTGAAACCAGTGTATCGTTCTGGAAGCGAACACAACAGAATCATTGCTTTCTGTTCTTCATCAACTTTCAACTCAACAGACTTCATCTTCATCAACAGGTCATCAAACACACTTAGGTGTGTTTTAATTGAAGAACCTTCCTTCATTTTATAAGTGAAAAAAGTCTTCAATAGGATCAGACGGTTAGTTAGGGATTTCTTCATGTAGAGGTCCTCCAACTTCTTCCAAATGCCTTTGGCTGTGGTTTCCTGACTGATTTCAGAAATTACATTCTTTCCCATAGCAAGCTGGAGAGTAGTAAAGGCCCATTCTTCCATCTCTTCTAATTCCACTGATGAAATATCAGCAGGCAGTGTCTCTGTATCAAATACTACTCGATGAACGCGATTTCTCCTCAAAACTGCTTTCATCATCCATTGTCATTTTTCAAAATCTCCTTCACCATTCCACTTCTCTATCGTCAACTGTGATCCTGAAGCCACATAGGAGCCTCTGACGTATGGAGCAACTACTGGCGCTAAAGTACTATTTGTACTATTTTCATCTCCTCCTGCCATTTTACCAAACACCTTCTTTGCGAATCTAGCTCTGATACCAGTTGTTAGGGGGAGGGGTAATCAATCTCTCTCAGCAGAAAAATAGAATCTTGCAATTTGGCGTGATAAAACAAACAGATAGTTATAGATCACAGAAAAAAAATATAGAGAGACAAGAGAGAACACACAGATTTATAGTGGTTCCACCATCGCGAGATAGTGTACGTCCACTTTAATGGGGAAGAGATTTATTACTATTTGAAGAGATTACAGAGTAAAGAAATGAAGAAAAATAAACAAGAGATTGTTCTCTCATATCCGATATCTTAACATTCTCTATGCCTCTCTTTATATATAGAGAAAAATTACTTAGGGATGAAGCAATTGATTTATGTAAATAAATCAATTCATGAAATAATAATATTCCCATTAATTGCCTTGCCATGTAATTGATTGATAATATTCCATTTTCTCCATCAATCAATTATTTCCCTATTTGATTCTTTTTGTTTCTCCTTTTATAAAATATGGCAATCAAATATATATGGCAAATATCTCCACATCACTATCTCTTTAATTTCTCTTTCCATTTTCTTCATGCACAGAACGGGTAACTAAATACCGAGAATATCTTCAAAATCTATTAATTTTGGAAATATTATATCACCAAAAAAATCTTAATAATAATGACAAATGACGTCGTAAGGAAAGTGTCATTAATGTGCCTTGAAGATTTGTCTGCAGGTTGGTTTCATCGTTGCTGTGTCACTTCACAGAAATCCAGAAATACCCACCAGCACAAACAATTGCTCTAATATTTCTTAAGTAACTCATTTCTTAATATACACAACTGTACCTGCTGCTTTCTACTTTTAGGTTACAAGCGTTCATGAAAATATTCAACAGTCAGCAGTAAGGTAACATATCGGCACCACCGTCATCCGAAAGCATATCAAATAATGACCAGTTCAGAATATTATATTATGTTTGCACAGTCTTCCTTCATGACGTTCTGTGTATAGCAATCAACTATCCTTTGATCAAATTTACAGCACCTGACCATCTTTTTAGAGGTTTCATGTCGTGGAAAATAAAATTTGCCTGCAGATTAAACATATATAAAATAAGTTGTTTATCAAACTTTTCATTTTAATTATGCTATAAAACAAGGGCGAATCCAGGATGTTTATCCATAGGGGTCTTAAATTAAAGAAGAAATATCAATAATATTTTAGTATAGCGTACGTCAGTTCCAGTTTCTATTCTGATATCATATATTGAAATTGTTGCATAGTACTGTCAATTTTTCTAAACGTGTTTTCAATATATCTAAGTAAATATGAAATTTAACCCATTTCGGTCACTTTTTCAAAATAAATAACAAATTTAGATCACTTTCTAAACTCATTAAGGATATAGGAAAAAAAATTTAAAAAAAAAACGTGATAAATTTGAAAATGTGCCATTATAAAATGTTGATTCAGCCCCAAAGTACTAGAAGCATATCTATATGCCTAATAAGTTTTTAAATTGGTCTAAGCTTGTTGTCGGTTCTGAAAAGTAGCCAAAATTAATACGAAAGAAATCCAACTATATAAACATTGAGCGAGTAGTCCATCGTGTTACAATGCAGTAAATACTTTAAGATCTTCATGGTAATAAATGTCATTTCAACAATAGCAGTTGCTACTTGACAACCTATATACTTAGCAGTAGTTGTTACTGGTTAGGTGAAACCTATATAATACGTTTGTAAACAAATAGATAAATAACATGTGCTAGCAAACTTTTGATTTATTAAAGGACAATCAACCAATTCCAAGATGTACCGTTGAACAATGCAACTAATTTAAATAACAATTCTATCTTTTGGTTAAAACAATTGATTGTTATCGAGAAACAAAAGATATTTGTGGGGAACAAGTAACCGAGCATAAATTACAAATTTCTTTTTGGAAAACCCTTTAACTTTTTAGATTAATTGAAGATTAAGCTTTAGTTTTAAATTGTTTAAAGGGACGGACTATTAGTCAAAAAATTGGTTTAACACTCCTAACTGATCGACTTTGTGAAGATTCTGATTCTATATCATTGTATCGGGTAAAATAACAGTAGATCAATATAAAAAATACGAAAATACGAAAAAGTAAACCGAAAAGCAAGAGACGCAAAATTTAATATAACTATGCCTACATCCACTTTAATGATTCTTTATTACTGCTGCATACTAGATTTAGAAGAAATACAGTTTATAATCTCGAAATTTGTGGTACTTCTCCTTTAATTGGGTTGACTCAAGGGGAGATGGATTGGTTTTGAGTGGATTGGAAGATGAGGCTAAATTGAGTTGAGATGAAGGATTATTTATGCCATGTTGATTCTTGAGTAAACTTTGTCAATTTGGGAATAGTTCGACAATTCCCATGCTACTGACTCGGAGATTCAGTCGTGGCATGTCCAAAAGCCGTCGTCATTGACAATTCCTCTTCAATGATCGACGAATCTCCATCTTTTAGAAAATTGCATAACCTCTCTTAGAAAGACTAATCAGGGGAAGTTCTTTTTTAGGGTTGGATTAATTAGGGACTTTTAGCGTAGTTGCTACTTTTAAAATTTCCATCCAATGCAATTTAATCGTGTGTCGAAGCTCGTTTGTAAGGATGGGCGGGCGTTCACTCCACACAACGTGGTTTCACATATCGTGTTCAACGCACATCATAAATACACATGCGAGGCACACACTGTTCCGGTAGATATTCAAAATATAATGAGTTAACACACATCAACGTTCATTAGATGCTATACATCGATTGTACCAGGATTAAACACATATATGCACAAGTATAAGAAATATAAATAAACAATACATACCTGACCATCATCGTCACATGATTTTTGATTCTGAATAACATATTCTTATGGCATTCTACTACAATTTCCACCACTACAGTCGCATTACTTTTACATCACCCGTAGCAGCAGCTTGCTCCTTACCACTTCGTCTTTGGAAGCGGCAACAAGACCATCTGTTTTCATTGAGGGCCAGCCATTGTGACTCCTTTAATGATAATAGAAGATCTGCATAATGAGTTCCCTCTCGACCACACCTTGAATGGGGTCATTGTCCATAAAAATCCAATCAGACTCTCCTCCTTTTCACCTCACTACTAAGGATCTTCAATGCGTGTGTGATAGACATGGAATCTCTAAGGACCGAATAAGGCACACAATGTCGCATGAACAGAATCATAATCCTCCAACTAGTTACACCGCAACCGATACATGTGTATTTTGGTGTTATCTCTCCTTTGAACCATTACTTATGCTATATCCTTTAATTACTTCGATTACTCTTTCTCAGTTACACCTGAATGCTTATGTTATTCTCCTTGGTCTTTACATGATCTTTGTTAAGCACCTTAGAAGATCCTAGGCTCGCTGACATCTGATTCTTTTACGCCTTCAAGTTTAGTTCTCCTAATGTCTCTCTTATATTCTTCGAGGCTATTCACATCAACTGAGTGGTAGTTGATCTTCATAACAAGAAAAGTAATTTTGACAGAAAATAATTCTCATGACATGTCTAATGTGATTCACCTAGCATTAGCTCTCAAGATGAAAGTCCTATATCTTGAATTCCAAATTCCATTTCACTAGTCTTAACTTCATTCCATTATCTCACTTGTCTCCATCCCTTTACAAATGTACCAAGGAGGGTTAAGGACGATGATAAGATGCATGGTCATAGGCCTCTAAATTGTCCTAGAGCTCGAATGTCGCACTTTTTCCTCTTGAATGATCTGCGACTTTGCCAGTTCCTCCTTTAATAAATATATGACATTTTAAAGGATCGTTCCTTCTTGAACAAATATGTGTGTTTTTTGTCAAGAGAACGAGGTAGCCGAAGGTTATTTTGAACAGGAAACAGACAATGAATGTTCGATGAAAGGGGAATATGTTTTGTGGATGTGAAAGGGAAGAAGATAGAGGGAATGATTATTTGTTTTATTATATTTTTGTTTTACTCAATTATTTTAATTTTTTTGAGTAAATTTTAATAATTGATATTAAATTGAAAAAACGTACACTCAAAAAATAATAGTATATTTCATTAAAAAACATGTGAAAATAATGGTACATCACATCTATTTTGATCTAGATTGCTGGACAAAATATTTTTTTTTAGAGATCATGTAGTTGTTCAACATACATCGAACTAGATGATACTATGTTGGTTGGTGCATAAATAAAACTGCAAGCTTCCATTCCTTATAACTGCCGAACGATGACCAAATTCTAATACAATGTTTAATAGTTTGCTTGAACATGTCGGAATTTAGAGAGTTGTCTCTCTGAGTAGATGGTCTCCCATGTCATGCCTGAGACAATGAAGCGTCAACAATGTCCAATGAGGAGTATCAACGGTGAGACTAGAAAGCAGCATCTGGCTATCCTATTAAGAATATCGCAATATAGATGGGTGTCGAATTGGGGTGGAGGTGATGGAGGAATGTTTTTATATTGCTTTACATTCTTTATAACATTGTCGTACATCTCATCCGACTATCCGTGCTGACTAAAAATTTAGCCAATCTTGGAATTATGTTAATGCATTTGCATTAACAAAGGTCGATTGCTATCTTGGCTGATAAATTGAAAATAAGGAGTAAACAAGCAATTAAAGTAAACCGACACAAGTTGTATAGTGGTTCGAATTAGGTTGTCTACGTCCAGTGTGAAGATCTCTTACTATATTGATCTTTTACAATTACTAGGAATTACAAGAGAATAATAAGAAATTAAGAGCACGTAAGATTAAATAGGGCAATTTAAGAACTTTAGCATTTTTTCTGTGCTGAAAATAAGATTCTGAACCTTTATGAAGTTGCATTTCTAGGGGTATTTAAAGCCGCTGAAGTTGGACTTTGAACGACTAAGATTGCATATGAAAGATGGGAAATATTCTGGACCATTAATCTGGTAATTTAGGCTAATGGAGGACGACTGGAAAACTGGCATGATAATACGACTAAAACGCATGCCACGTGTCGTTCTATACCAGAGGCGTGCTTTGCATCGAGGAAGGTGGTATGATATAGGAGCGAGTGTATTTTTTTTCCACTGTGGTTAGGTAGTTGGTATGCAAAATTGCAATTTTGTTAGATGAATAGTGTCTTATAGTACACTTTTCTAGAAAGTAAGGCTGGATAGAAGCTTCTTTTGCACAATGATGGTTGGTAATTTATAGCTAAAGCCTATAGAGCAAGGATAAGGCTAAATAGGATGAGATGAGCTACGTATGTTGTGACGAGATAGGTTGAGATGGATTGGCCATAAGCAGGCTAAGAAGAGTCTGGGCCAATGGTTGGTCGCTTTTAAGCCGAGTCTAGTTGAATGAATTAGTTGTTAATGTTGGTATGAGTTGTTCCGATTGGCATAGGAGAGCGGATGACTTTATCTCTGACATTCGCTTACTGTTGCTTTGCGGGTTGGCTTGAGCTGGGCTGGGCTAAGATGCGTTGGTCGGCTAATCATATACTTACGAGAAAATTACAGAAAATTTTACCCCTGCCTGTTTGCGGGTATGGTCTTGTCAATTATGCATTAAATGATGCTACATGTGTCATTGTGCTATTGGCAGTGGCAGTTTACCTTTTCAGATGTTGTAGAGACGGTTCACTTTTTCAACATGCGATTTTACATGAGCGTCGATGATACATAGATGGTTTAGATTGCCCCCTACATGGTAGATCAAATAGGCTAAACTCAACCTCACTTCCTATAAATATTCTTCTTCTTTTCCTCTCATTATTTACTAAATCACTTCAAAATTCCTCCGTTAAAATTCTCTTTGAGTTCTTTAAAGCTTTCAATGCTTCTTTCTTTAAGTAAATAGTAAGTTTAAACCCTCTTTAGTTTCTTCTTCATATTTTGCTTGCTTTGACCATAAATAATGGGTTTTTTTTAAGTGTTCTTTTTTGTTTTGGTTCACAGTTTTGAAAGCTTCTGTTTTTGTGCTGTTGGTTGGCTAAAATCTCCACTTTTTGAAATTCTTTTGAACGTCGGTCAACCGTTGATGCCATTCCATTAGCGGTTGATCTACGTTGGCCATTTTTTTTTTAACTTTCAAACTTAATAAATATGTTACTTCCCTGGATTATAAGTTTGAGCCAAGACTTATTTGGGCTTTAAGCGTGTATGGGCCATAGGATCCGTAACCCAGCTTACGATAATTCAAGTTACAAGCTGACCTTCATGGGGTGCCTAACACCAGCACGCCATAAGGGTGCCAATTAAGTATTCTTCCTGGGATGTTCCTTCTGGGTATGCTTGATTTAGCAGTAGGGCCACTATAGTGTAGGCTACTTATGTTTCAAATTGTTACTTCTAGATCAACTTCGATCCGTGCCTCTTAGATAAAAGCTTCAGAGATATTCGAAGTGGAGTGAACCTATTTGAGTGCCTGGCCAGGCATTGGTGCAACATAAGGATAGCCAAATTTCCTATGGTCGTTGACTGACCAGATCATCCACCACCGCGCTTCTTCACTTAGTCTGTGGGCTTTTTTAAGGTCGTGGCCACTTTGCATCTTCATGTATATGTTGTCACTTTTCTCAATGCTTGCGAGTTTTCTCTCGGTTAGCTTACCCCCAATAGCTAGAAGTTTTGTGTGGGGTTTACATCGTCTACATGGACCTTGAGATTCTTAAGCCAACTGCTCATCTAATAATCATGATCTTCCAGCTACTGACACAAGCCGATTACTCAATTGGCACTTACTATCATCTCAGGAAAACACCAAATCCTCTCTCTTCATCGGTTTTTAATGAATAGCTTCCCTAGACTGGATCGGGAGTATTTATTTGTTCCTCATGGGGTCAATACTGACCTAAGGAACAACGAGTTCTGATTCCTAAGTAATTCATTCTTGCCATTTTTTCCTTCATCGTTCTTTTCTTCCTTTGCTTATCCTTCCTATGATAGGGATTTATCTTAATTTCACCGGCATCAATCTCAACATGCTTAGCGATTACTTGGATGAGATAAAAATAGCCTCCCACGTTGTTAGGAACTTAAGACCACAATGGGAATCTCTGTTGGGTCGAGCTTTTGAGTAGCCAACTATAGTGGCAGAGAGGGGCACCTTGCAAAAATGCCAAAAAAGAAGAAGCATGACGAGAACCGGGGCTATAGTAACATGAGTAAGGATAAAAGATTGGGAGAGTGGAAACAATTTGATTATGATAAGATAAGTGATATTTTGTTAGAGTCTCAGTGGAAACACTTTGACCCACAATAGCTGGTTGATATCTCGGTCCAAGGGAGTGAGATGTCGGCCATCTTATGGGATACTGAAGAGAGTTAAAAGGAAGGAAATGTAGGGGAGGTCATACGGTCTGGATAGAGTTAGGGGTAATGTCATAGGGACAATTATGTAATTTGTTACATGTATATAACTCTATGACCAATCTTGTTTAAAATAAAAGGTTTTTTTCTTTCTATTATTTACTTTTTATATAATGTTTAACGGTCGATTTTCTATCCGTTTAGAAAATAACCGAAAAATTTTAAATTAAAAATAACCACAAGTGCACGATGTACATTTTTAGTACGTGGCGAGTACGGGTCGATCCACAGGGAATTGTTATATTTTAAAATTCTGTTCAATCAAAGTAAACCAATATTTGAAAGTGCGATTAGCAAAAAAATTGTAAAATCTAACAAAATCTAGAATGGATTAAAATATGAGAGTAGAAGGAAATTTAGAGATAAATCCACTCTCTTGATCACATAAATCAACACCACATGAAATTATGTTATCTCTTTTTTGGTCATTACTAAGTTTAATTGATGTGATTATCATAAGTATGGAATATTTGTGTTATTAATTAGCCCAATATAACCCATCAAACTATAACATACCCTGTAAACCACTTGCTAACTCTCATGAAAAATAAAGTTGAAAACAAAATCTATTTTAAGCATGACCTATTAACTACTGATCAAAAATATAGACCATCAAATTTTGATTTCGAAATTCACTTCATTACCATAATTATATATAGATGAAGATGTAATTTGTGTTTGTTGTTTGTTTAAGCATAGCCTATTTGGTGTCAATAATATAGGCTATCATATTCAAAGCTAAAATAACAAATTAACCCATTTAAACATTTCCATTAAGCACAAAAAGAGAGCATAAATGATCCAAATGTTGAATCTACATGATAAGAGAGCTTCATTACCTCTAAATTGAAGGGGTTTAGCCTTTCATATTTGTTATCATATCAAAAAATGTAGAAAAGGGCATGAAACAAAAAGAAAAGGAAAATGCAAGCTAATAAAAAAAGAGCTAATTCAAAAGAAATAAAAACTAATCTACTTGCATAAGAAATGAAACTAAGCTACTAACATAAGAAGAAAGAAAACATGTAAGTAGAGAGAACATTAATTAACATTACATAAAAAAAGAAAAATACATGAAATGAAAATGGCTAAGTAGAAATGAAAAGAAAAAAGATCTTTGATTTATTTTTGAACCTAAACTAAACTAAAGAGGCTAAGAGGAAAGATAATTACATAAACGTATAATGTATTTATACATGTTTGAAAACCCTAATTCATTTTTTTGTGAGCTACCCAAACTACCCTTGGGGAAGTGTGGCCACCAAGTTATCGTTAGACTGATATAATATTTCATTAAATATGCATGAAACTTTAATGATGATTAGCCTGTGCATTAGCTTCTAATTTGTACATCAAGGTAGGTGGGGTCAACCATGATTATGACATGAATTATTTCCATCTTCATTTGTCGATCTTCTCTTGTGCATGCATATTCCTTCATGAAACCCTCTTGTAATTGAATTCAAATTCCTATAAAATAACATAAAAAATTTCAAGGAAATTTTCTCAACTTAATATATGCATAAAAATGACCATTTTGACCCTGTATGAAGATGAATATATGATGATTTGAAAATAATTGAAATTTGGATTCAAACATGTTAAAACACTATATATGATCATTTATTTAACTAAAGTCGATAAAATATGGAATTAAAAATATGCACGTTTACGTGCACATCATATATTCATAAAAATAATTAAGTAATTAACTTAATGTTTATGGATGGAAAATCCTTAATGATATGTTACGTGATATTATTACAAAGTGTTGTAATGATGAGAATTTTATCACATCGAAAATGACATATTGTTGTAAATAATCCAAGTCAAGATGTTTTGAGAAAGGATATAAACTCATCCATCGAACCTAGAGGACGTAACACTCTCCAAATACTGAGCACTGTATTTCTCATGGCTATTAAGGCACGAAGTGTTTACGTTTGAATAATTATTAGATAATTATGAAATGACTCTCTCGAGAGTTCTCTGTTGATTAATATAACCAATGTTAAACAGACAATCTCGAGTAACATCGTTATACAATTCTCTCAATTTTTGAATACTATGGAACTTTATTGTAGATACTCCATCTTCGATTATAGTTAAATCATGGCATGATATCCATTAAAAAACTATAATTGAGTCGAAGCACTGAAACCGAAACACAATTTAATAGAGAATTCATCTCATCGGCTATATGGGTTTAACATCATGGTCAACTATAGTCAACTCAAAAAAAGGATGGTTATGTAATGATTGTTATTATTAAACCAAGGATTCTGCATTTGGAATTACAAACTTGAATGTGGATGATATTGGAGTTTTAAGCAAAACCAAATTCCATAAGTACTAATGTGATATAGTTTTGACTAAGAGAATTGGTGATAATAATTGTTACTACCAGGTTTATAAGAAGTAACATTGGATTTCATCAAAAGATGTGTAACTGATAAATTCATCCAAAATACCACACAACTAACTACGGGGATATGTGAACATTAATATTTAAATTGTTCGATATTAATCGCTGACTGAATTTATACCTTTGAGTCGCACAACCGAATTGTTGAGTACTCTAAATGAACCATATAATTTGGTTAATTTATAATCATTGTAAGTTAATTAAATTAGTTCATATTTATGACATATTAATTATTAAATTATAATTAATTTTTTTAAATGTCATTAGTATTTAATAAAGTACGTATATAAAAGTTATAAACGTGCATACTATTTACGATACCGATAGAATGCTTAAATTGGATTTAAATTTAATAAATACTAATAGGGATTTAAATAAATTAAATAAAATAACATATATGAAATATTAATTATTAAAATTTTATTTGACTTGAATACCATTAATATTTAATAAAGTGCATAAATACATTTATTGATATACGATATCGATATAATGTTTAAATTTGATTTAAATAGATTAAATGCTAAGTGATTTGGAAATTCTTGATGACCATGTAACACCTATTATACCCGGTCATAGGTAACGAAGAGGGAGGACGCTAAAAAATATATTAAATTGGGAATTAAATAGGGAAAGTTTTAAAGAAAGTATTGAAAGGTTTCAACGTTTTCTTTAAAACATATTATCTCTTATTCATTTCAGATGTTTAATTATCTCAATTCTACTTCAGGCCTTTTCTCTCCTTCTCTCATGAAGCTATGGCCAATTTTAATGGTGAATGGGGAAAAATTCCAAAACTAAATCGAATAAGAAAAAATGGTGGTTTTTATCTTGTGATTCTTAGAAGATCTAAAGATTGATTCTACTAAATGTAGGAGCTCTAATTCATTATTCAGGGTATGATTTATTGGCCACATCCAAAGGTAATTCTCTAATTTAAATTTATCCGTGTGTTTATATCACTCACATGTTTAGAACTTGTATGATTCACCTTGTGTTTTAATCATTCATCTTGTAACATGTAACATAAACCTTTTTATGTCTATTTTGATTAAAGATATATCTATTTTACTTATTTTGTTAAGATCTATATTTTTTCATCATCTCCCTTTAATATGTGTTCATGATAAATTAATTTATTTTGGATCCTATGTTATTTTGATAACTTGTTATTATTATCTGTATTGTATTGATTTGTATATATGTATCACAAATTTACACATGTCTACTTTTCCATGTTTCTTTTATTCTATTTTTGAAAATTTTGTGAAATTGAAAGCTAATTTTGATTGAGGTCTATTTGATAATTTCAAAACATTAACATACACAATTAGAAATCAATTTTACATGTAAAATTATTTATCATTCTTTGAAAATTAATCTTCAATATTATATGGTTAATATTTGGATATAAATATTTAACTATTGTCTATACATGAATGAAAACGTTGATCTAAAATTAATGAAGACTGGTTAGTTATAATAAATAAGATTAAAAGTAGAATTTCTAATTGGAACGGGAGATTTTTATGGAGAGATGGTAGATTAGTTCTTATTAACTCTGTTTTATCTACTCTCACAATCTATTGGATGTCTAACATCTTTTTCCCATATTGGGTGATTAATAAAACTGATAAAATAAGAAGGGACTTCTTATGGTGTGGTGATGATGCCAACAGTAGTCTTAAATGTTTAGAAAATTGGGACACAGTTTGTAAATCGAAAAAGAAAGATGGTTTAGGGGTTATTAATTTACATAACATTAATTTATCTTTACTAGGTAAGTGGTTATGGAAATTTAAGGATATAAATGATAACTGTATTTGGAGAGAAATTATTTCTAAATATTATTACAATGGTATTAATAATTTATACCAAATTACACCTATAGTTATTGGTAAGTTGTCTAAGTTTTGGAAATAAATTTTAAAATGTCATGAGATTTTTAACCTTGTTACCACAATTGTTCATTCTGGAAATAATGCTTGTTGTTGGTACCAATACATCTTTTATGAAATTTTTAACTTTAAGAATGTTTTAATTTTGGATGTTTTTTCTCCGGATAATGATCCCCCTTGGAATTTTAGTTTTAATAGAATTTTAGAAGGTACAACTCTTAGGCAACTTTCTTTGCTTTATGCTAGGTTGAATTTATATAATATTGATAATGATAATGATAATATTAAGAATGAGATAAGAGCAATAAATTTACTTCTAATTCTTCTATAAATTTCTTAATTTCTCATGTGTTGCTAATAAATCTTTTAAACTTATTTGGAAAACAAACGCTCCTCCTAAATCTAAAATTCATATACGGTTAATCATGCATGAAAAACTAAATACTATTGAATTTTTAAAAAGAAAAAAATATGCAAATTGATAATAAATATTCTTTTTTTAATTTGTATTTTGAAGATATTAAACATGTGTATCCATGATTACATGGATACTTGCTGCATTCTGAATAACTCTTAAAATTATTAACTTTAGTCTTACAACTACTGATTGTGATTATTATAGGAATAATTTAAGAATTAAGTTTAAAAAGGAAAATATAATTTTACTTAATGCTTTATGCATTATAATTTGTTGGTATGTTAGGTTTTAGAGAAATCAAAGACTTTTTAATAATAACAATCAAAGACTCGGTTTTATCAGCCTTACCGATCTACTGGATGTCTATGCATCTATTTCCAGATTGGGTTATTGATAAAATAGATAAAATTAGAAGAGATTTATTATGGAGTGGGGATAATACTAATAACAGCATTAAATGTCTAGTAAACTGGAAAACTATTTGTAGAGCTAAAAAGGAGGGTGGTTTAGGAGTTATAAATTTGTGTAACATGAATTTATCTCTTTTAGGTAAATGGCTTTGGAAGTTTAAAGATATAAATGATAACGCTATTTGGAAAGAGATCATCTCTAAATATTTCTATAACGATAATATCAATTTACACCAAATTAATTATTCACTTTCCCATAATCTTTCTAATTTTTGGAAAAATATTTTAAAATGTTATGAAAATTTTAACTTAGGAACTAAGACGATAGTACAATCAAGAAATTGTACTTCTTTTTGGCATGACTGTTGGATTTCGATCTTGCCTCTTAATTTTGTGTTTAAGGATTTGTATGATATCTGTAACTTTAAGTATGCTTTAATTAATGAAGTTTACACTTCGGATAATGATCCTCCTTGGAATTTCAGTTTTAACAGAAATTTAGTCGGATCAACCCTTAGGCAACTTTCTTTGCTTTATGCCAGATTAAATCTTTATAATATTGATAATGATAATGATTTTATTAGTTGGGAATGGGATAAGAGTAAGAAATATACTCCAAATTCTTTTCATAGATTTATTAATTTTTCGGGTACTACAAATAACTCTTTTAAATATATGTGGAAATCTAATGCTCCTTCTAAATCTAAAATTCACATGTGGTTAATACTTCATGGAAAACTTAATACAATAGAATTTTTAAAGAGAAAAAGCATTCAAAACGATAATAAATGTTATTTTTGTAATCTGCATCTTGAGGACATTAATCATATATACTATGATTGTTTGGACTCTAGTTACATCCTAATTAATACTCTTAAATTTTTTAACTTCAATATTATAATTAAAATTTTGGATTGTGAATTCTACTGGAAAATTTTTAGATTCAAATTCAATAAGAATATTAGATTTTTACTAGACACTTTATTTATTATTATTAGTTGGTTTATTTGGTTTGAGAGAAATCAAAGAATTTTTAATAAACATAATAGTCACTTTAACAAATTGATTTTTTCAATTTCTACATTTTGTTTCAACATGATTTCTAA
The DNA here is from genome assembly GCA_030765085.1 of Allium cepa. Taxonomy (NCBI): domain Eukaryota; kingdom Viridiplantae; phylum Streptophyta; class Magnoliopsida; order Asparagales; family Amaryllidaceae; genus Allium; species Allium cepa. The sequence continues at coordinate 173,428,488 of CM060941.1, read as the reverse complement.
TCCCAAATAAAAATTAGCTAATAATATCCATTTCAAACGGTATCTTAACAAGATTAGTTATAATTTTAACTATTTTAAACATAACAATAAGTTTTATAGCACTAATATAGTATTATTAATAATTTTCCAAATTTAAATGATGATCTCACTCTTAATCATAGCTTACTTTTGATTAAAGATGAATAGATCAGATCCGTCTCAATTTTTGCTCTAATCTTTTTTTTTTCTTTTTCTTTTTTCTTTTTTTTCCTGATAGTCTTATCTAGGCTTTTATTTCATTCCTTTAAATACATATATATATATACGTATATTTACTATTTAAATATACATATATGTGTATCATTCTAATTTTTTCCTTAGTCATGTTTCAGATACAGGTTTGGGAGATAGGATTTCAGGATCACTTTGCAGGCTTCTCTTGTCTTCAGATTGCTAGATATCAGATTGTAGAGAGGCCATCAGAGCAGAGATTCTTCATCTAGGACTTCTTGCTGTTTTCTCCTCAGATATAGGATTCTGCTATCTCCGTTATGGAGTACTTTTTCAAGATGATCTATTCTCCAGTTCGACGCTCCTTCTTCTTGATCAGAGCCTTCAGAGTGGCCTCTCTAGTCAGCAGATACTCTTCAGAGCAGATGCTTATTCGCTTCTTCTGATTCAATCTTTTGGAGCTTTCTTATTAGTTTGAGTCGTCACTCAGTTTTCTGTTCTTTCCCTTTAGTCTTTTTCGCTCTTCTAACATCTTAATAACAGACGGTGGCCATGCCGGAGCTTGATATTGAGGTGCGAAGAGTGGTTTCCTCGCTAGAACTCATCTTAGGAGTACCTAAGATTAATTTTATGTATTTTTGTTTTTGTTACCTGCCAGGCATGTTGGCAGCTCCTTATCCGTGATATATATATATATATATATATATATTCACATGTGTGCTCTCCTCTATGCATAGAGGATCGGACATTTTTCTAAAAAACAATCATCATTTTAATAAATTGGTTTTTAAAATATCATCATTTTGTTTTAATTTGATCTCAAATCCTAAATATAGATTAGCTAAAAATAATCATTTCAAGAAATATCTTAATAAGGTTAGTAATAGTATTAAGATATTTAAACATAATGACAATATTTTTAAAATTAATAATTCTAGCATTAACATTTTCTCAAATTTGAATGTTGATTTACTGATTATCATAATGTCCTTTTGATTAAAGGATCATAAGGATAATTTTAAAATTGTTTTAGTTTATAGGATTTTAACTTTTTATTTTGTTAATTTTTTTACGTTTTTGATGTTGATATCTCTTTTTCAAATGCTTATTGTTGTTTAAGATGTTGCATAATGAGCTTGGATTCTTTTTTGTCTATTTCTTATTTTTGTTGCTTTTTCGTTTTATAATTTTAGCTATAGTATTATTACTTTTACTTCATTAGTACATATATATGTATGTAAATTTCATATATATATATATATATATATATATGTATGTATGTATGTATGTGTGTTGTTCTTATAATTTTCCTTAGTTCCATTTACAGATACAGGTTTAGGCCAAAAATGGCGCTAGACTTCTATTTGCAGATTCTTAGGATTGCTATTGATAGGATTATAGCAAGAAATTCATTTTGGATCATCCATGTTCGTGGTGAGGGGTTATTCCTAGTTCTTCTGCATCTACAGTGTGATGATCTTCATTCTGGATCATTCATATTTGTAGTGAGGCATTCTTTCTAGTTCTTCCATGTAATGACCTAGATTTTAGACATCGGATATTGGGCAATTAACTGATTTTTATTATTGGAACACTAATTTTTTTTAGTCGAATAAATAAATTTTCGGATGTTTAAAATATCTAAATATATAAATTGATTAAAAACTATATTCAAATTTAAAATAATAACTTTTTGGATATAATAAATATGATAAATTATATACTCCACCATTAAAAATTTAAGATGGAATATCCATAAAAGTACGTATAAATATATATATATGAAAGCTTTATGATGATTAAAAGTATATATATGTAAGTCTAGATATATATGGTTATAAAAATATAGTATATGACAATAAATGTGTGTGTGTGTGTCTATATATATATGTACATACATACATATACATATATATATATATATACGTGAATGTATAAACTCCAAAATGGCAATTTCATACTTATGAATACACACACACAAATATATGGGAATATGTTTATAAAATATAGTACTTATGGGATACACACATACACATCTATATTTGTAAAACCATGGGTGTATTTGAATGTATATATGGTAACATAAGTAAAAGCATATATACATATGCTATGTAAAATAGTAAATAAGTAGATATACATATATATATATATATAAAGAGTATTGTATATGTAAATAAGTATATATATATACGCACAAGGAAACACCATCAATGGAAAACATCATTTCATGCACACAAAACATTTAATCAAGTCATACAAAAATCAAAATTTTCACTTAAGTTTTCAAGTCAATTTAACTTTTAAACAAAATCAACATATGAAAATCAAATCAACCTTTTTATCAAATCGGCCAAAAGGAAAAGATAAAAGAAAATAAAAATGCAAAGAAGTGTAACGACCCAGAATTATCAACCCCGAAAATTCGACACTAATATGTTCACTGTAGAAGTCCGGAGCAATCGAACGTCGGAAATTTCAGATTGTTAGGGTAAAGAAGAAAAAGCGGTAGAAGAAGAAACAAAAAAAAGAGTATAGAATCTAATAATCGCAGCGGAACAAAATATAATATCAAATAATAGCATTTATACAAAGGAAAAGCTATAACTATCAATTTACAGACAATATATCAGAGTACAATCATTCACAAATAAACTGGACAGTTGTAACAACTTGTCTCTGACTACTATTAATACAATCTCAAATACACAGCAGAATATACTCCATACGTTCCTGCCATCTAGCTCACCTCCTGAGCTCCAGAACGTCCTAACCTAAAAAACTATAATACTCGGTCTGACCCGAGCATTACAATAAAGTAACACCCGAGTCAGGCTGGAAACCAGCGTGAGTAATCCCATATAACTTGGAATACAAAGTTATAGATCTTTATTGAAAACAAGGGTAACTCGTACATCACTACGAGTTCTTATCTTGTTATAGTCAAACATTTATTTCATAAAATAATATCTAAGTACTGTTTCTTAGTTTCCATGGTCCAGTTACTTAATTTATTCCATTCCAGCCTATTTGATTCTATAATCAAATGTATAAAGAATTATAATAGTTACTAGTCGAAGTGGTTCCGGATATTGCTGATATCCGTCTCCGGTCTCTTCGAATCCAAATGCCATCCTTTAAGCCAAAACAATCCAATTTAACTTTAAAATGTTATATTCACACAGAGCTTCAACACAAATAACTATTCAAATAAATGTCTCACATTTATTAACATTTCAATCCAAATCATCTCATATCACAGAACATCCCAGATTATTAGACTAGAGTTGTTAAACAATCCAGGCCTTCAATACAATTTAATCATTCATAGGCAAGATAAACTGGTCACACCATTCCTAATTAAATAGATTAATTAGTTATAAACCCATCTTAATTGTCATTAATTAATCACAAGCCATTTTATTTCATTTTAATTAATATTGAAGTTAATTAATTACCCTTTATAATTATTTAAGACCTTAATTAATTTAAAAGTTTAACCATTTATTTTAACCATTACTTAATTACATTATTAACTTTTACTTAATAAATTTTGTAATTAACAAAAAAATTAACGTAAATATAGTTATCTCACCTAATTAAATTAGCATCATTATTGACCTAAGTTAAGGGTTAAGTTAAAACCTTGAAATTACTTTATTTATGCTTCCATTTCTAAATAAAACATTTAAACTTGGTAAAAATTCGTAAGCTTTGTTTACATTTCATTTTATTTTATTTTAAAGGAAACTCGGCCCAAGAGAAATAACCGGCCCAAAGCCCAAATCTTCCTCCTTCTTCTTCTTTTCTTTCTTATTTAAAACCTGCTAATCTACTCAAGACCTACTCGAGCCCAACCCGATGTTTCCTCCACGTAAACCCGAGTCCAAACCTTCCTTTCCCCCGAGCTCTCCCTCTTCTCTATTTCTAAACTCTCGATCATCCCACTGTGCACTGAAGACGTGCGTGTGCACACATGTTTCGGCTATCCAACCTCACCACTGATTAACTCCATAAGTAGTACCGCTAATCCCCTCGTTCCATTCCTCCACCTAGAACATCAAATGAACCGACCGATTGAAAAGTCGACATCCATCCTAAAATCTGGAATAACGCCTACCATTCCACCACCTCGCGGCAACGACTCAGACCCATATCCACCACCGCACCTTATCTACAGCCTCGTCACCTTCTCCTCGAACTAGCCCCCCTCATGCGCATGCCTGAAACTTGCCCACGTCGCCAACATTTCTTTGTAACCAAACCCACCGAAAACTGCCCCTAAAACCCTACTCCTCCCATGTCGAACTTTTATGGCCATCTCAAAATCACCACTCAAATTTTCCAGAGTTCCTCATCCCTTACTCCTCCTCTACGTCGAGTGCCACGCCTTCAAATCAACCAAGCCACATGATTTGCCATCTTGCCTAATTCTGTTCAACCTTGCTTCCCCTTCCCCATACTTTAGTAAAAATCTGAAAACCCCATCAAAAATCATCATTCTCAATGAAGAATCCATTCGTATGGGTAAAAACGAATTTATGATCTTCGAACTTCTTACTCTATTGGGTAATTTACTGTAAAATACCCTTTAAAACCCCTATGCTTAATATTATTCAACCAAACAAATTTTTAAAACAAAGTACATTCAAAATCAAACAACTTTTCTTTTAACATCCTAGCTTAAAACAAACTAGGTTGAGAGCTAAAGATTTTAGAAGTCAGATGTGACAGTTTTTAACCTACCGCAGAACCCAAAATGTTGAGCAGGACCTAAGTGTTCCTTGTTTAAAGCCTTATATATATATATTCATATATATTCATAGACAAGTATATCAGTATATACCACTGTACAACATACATTTCAATCAGTACTTCACTTACCATGCCCAAGACTACAACAGATATTACTAGTATGAAAGGTTCTAGTTTTACTTACTGATCATGTTTTGAATCAGAGAACATAGACATGCACATACATGTTCACAGCAATTCACTTATATACCAAGGAAAACACTTTTCATTCATGCAAGTAATATTCAAGATATTTCTACTATTAATTCTTGCATGCACAAGTAAATAAGGGGATTCTGCTTTTTTTTAAAAGAAAAGATTACTCACTTTTAGAAGTTTGAACAGAGGGAACAAGATTTTAAAAAAACTACAAGCTTGAACTTTGATCTGATTCCTTCTTCAGTTTGAAACGAGAAAGAGTTGTTTGATTTTCTTTTCCTTATATTTCTAGTTGCTTTATTATTCTCTAGTTTTGGCTTTTCATTTTTTATTTTTCTTTGATTTTTCAAAAATGAAGAGAAGAAAGACCTTTTTTACTATATACACAAAGTCATAAAAAGAAAGGAAATATTTTATCTTGACATTTGTACAAAACTTCTTATTATCTTACAGATGTCTTTTTGCATGCATTTATATTTATTTTTGCTTTTACATTATGTTTTATATTTTTATTTATACATTTTCTATTATTTATATTTATATAACTTCAAAAGAAAATGATATAAAACCTACTTGTACATTAATTAATAACTATATATATACACTTAGTGTTTAAATATAGAGTTTTGAATCCAATTTATTTTTAAGATATACATATTGAATTTCAAATCATAGTTTCGTTCAAAATTTACATATGAATAGTAGAAAATAGATAACATATTTTATTTATTTAAAATGAAAAGTTTTGTAGATTAAATAATATAAGAAGATTATTGGATTAATACTTATATCCATATATATATATATATATATATATATATTTATCAAAATTTTATTTGTTCAACTTACAAATCAGTATTTTAATAAATTTAATCCGGTTAATTAGCAATTAACGGATGTCCGAAAATTCGAGTTATCACATTCCTCCCTCCTTTAGAAGTTTTCGTCCCCGAAAAGGAACGAAGCAAGAATTTGAATTACAATGCTTATTATCAGTTAAATTATTCTTGAACATCTTTAACTCTTAACTCTTTTTATTTAATTTTTTTAAAAACACTTTGAAAATTTACATAATATTAAAATAGTTTTATAAAAATATTTTTTATAACTCGATGTCTCAACAAGACCATCCTTGTTCTCATAGAAATTCGGTCATACGTTGATCAGGCGTAGGACTGAAAATCTATAAGTACTTAGCAGACCCGTTTTCAATACCCAGTGAAAATACTTAGAAAACAGTTTTGAAAATATAGAAAAAAAATTGTGAGAATGCTCTGGAAATCATCACCCCTCCATGGTCGTAGTTAGCCCGATGGTTACGTTGCCATCCCGGCAAAATCCATAGAAAACTATAGGCCTCCGCGCTCCTTGATTACACCATGGAACCCGGCACAAAGCGCAGCTACACCCAGGGTTATGTCGCCATCACGGCAAAAACTCATGTAACCGTAGGCATCAACGCCCTCGAATTTCGCTGCCAATGAAACTTCACCACTCTCACATAGATCACAGACTACATCAGTCGAGTCTCAATGTAGCATGTAGGCACTCATTGCCACACGACTTTCGCTATGTCTTCATAGATCGCGGTCTACCAATGTTACGTCGCTCTCCCAGTGAAATCAAACGTAGACCATAGGCAATCACTGCCCTCGACTTCCGCCATGGTGCATCGTATACCGCAGTTACACCGAGTTACACTGTCGTCATAGCATAACCCAAATGTCCCTGTAGGCATCAGCGCCTTCGACTTTCGCTACCCAACCATAATCCTCAGGAACCTCAGTTTGTCTGGACCTCCTCCCAGGATTAAATTTGGAACCCTCCTTAGGGCTTAAGGCAGAACCACCCCACGGATCTCCTACTAGAAGTTTAATGGAAGCGCCTTTTTCCCCACAGGCATTCTCAAAACATTTTATACTATACATATATAGTATCTTTCAAATCATAATCTTTATATGAATCACATATAAATCTCCTTTACACAAAATCGTTATCTCAAAATCGATAATTCTCAAACTTGGCTTTCCAAATTCCAAAATTGATTTTTCCCAAATCAAAGGCCTTTCAAAATCAATAGGTTCCAAAAACTTTTTCCCAAAATCATTCTCATAAAATCATTAATATATATAGATGTATATAAGTTTATTCCTTCCAACTTGAAAAATCTTTGGATCACTTCATACTTATATAGATTCCCTTTTATGTTGAGACTTAGTTTTGATTCATGACACGAAGCTATCACTACAACATACAGATTTGACGAATGCTACGACAAAAAGAGACAAGGAGACGAGACTTTAAAAACCAATGCATCAACTATGGTATTTTGTTTTTAAGTCTTAGGTCAGTATTTGTTAAATCTCCTCGATTATGTCTACACTAGCTTATATATTTAATCATTATATTTACTAAATATTTTATACATATATCAGAACACATTTAAATTACTAAAGTAACATAAAGTTATAGAAATATATATATATATATATATATATATATAAATGTAATTTTGCAAACTGCATAAAAATGACCAGGTTAGTCGACTGACCTACAGAGCCAGTCGACTGACACTGGAATTTTTGTGCAGCATGTACAATTAAATAATTATATACGAATTTAAAATTCAAATTACTTTTGAATCTTTAGTCGAATGACTCTGTAGCTCAGTTGACCGAAGTTCTATAACAACCATTTTTTTGAAAGGACGCGACTTTTGTGAAGAGTTGCGAACCTTTAACGAAAAGATTTGGATGTAACACTTCGATCGAAACTCTTCACCACCAGTCGCTATTTTCTAACCTTTATAAATACAAACTCCAACTTCATTTCAAATCACCGAATCATAATCGATTTCTCTTATTCTCTGATCTAACTTTTTGAAATCTATTTGCTATCATACTTTGAAATATTCTACATTAAAGCAATACTATACCTTTCTATTCTTCATATACTTCAAATATAAATATTTATACTTGAGGAGAAGATTATAGGAAGGGTGTACTACAAGTGACACATTCGTGTTATCAGAACATACATTAGTCAAAACTATTTTCTGTATTTGTTGAAGTCCTGTTCTGCTGCTCAGGCGAGTGAAGTCCTCTTCGGCTGTTGAGGCAAAATCATGTTCTGCTGCTCAGGTCCCTGTTCGGCTGTTCAGGGGTGCATAGACCTATTCCTCGGTTAAGTGAGGGTTGTTGTTTTAGTGAAATTCCAGAAAGAGCCTGGGAGTGGACATACGACGGTGCTCCGAACCAGTAAAAAATTCCTGGTGTCATTTTACTTTACTGTTTTTATATTCCACATTATTTACCATATAACTATCATCACTATACTCCGTATTATTATATATTCGTATTACACGATCCATAACACACTTTCATTTTGTACTTCAAATATTTTTCAAAAATCTTTTCTTTTGGTTTTAGATTCAACAAGAGGGAGTTTATCATATGTACAAATATATATAACTTTATTTATACCAAATCAAATATTCAAGTTTGATTTCCCTTATAAAGTTATTTACCATATTAGTTACCCTTCATAAAGTGAATTTCAATCATAGAAATATTCAACTTTCACTTTTATTCATCATATATTTCTCAAAATATACTTTTTCATTTCAAAAATTATTTTTACATTTCTTTACAAAATCTTCAATATCTATTTCATTCAAGCACGTATGATGTACATACATCATCCGTACGCAATATCAAATCTGATTGCTCACTCGATCACACAATTTCACTTCCGAACTAGTATCGTCCACCCGACTTCCTAGTACGGACTCAGATCTGGTTTTCTGATCAGAAACCGTCATTCTCCTTGCATAGCCATAACTATGATAGAGAATTTTCAAAATTAATCAAAAATCCATATCTAGGGTTTGCCGTCAAAAATTGAGTGAAAAATCCCAACTTGGATTGATATACTACCTCGAAATTCTATGCTCGAATCTGGATCAAATCGTTATGTGAATAGAATAATATATGTACATCCTACGTATTTATCTTCATTGATTATTAGCTAAATCAATTTTCTTTTTATTCACCTTCATTTGGATTCTATTCACTTATTCACAATTTCTTCCATTTCCATTTGGGTTATCACTTCGATTCTTTTCTTAATTGGTATTTAATTATAAACAGCTTACACTCTGACCAGCTTGAATTTAGAAAATAGCTTGAAAAGGTTTAAAATGGATAAGTAGTTGTAAAATAGTTATTAGTTGTAAATAGCAGTAAAATAGTTAAGAAATTATAAAATAGTTAAATAGTTGTAGAATAGTTAGATAGTTGCAAAATAATGATTAGTTTGTAAAGAAGATATAAAATAGTAATTAGTTTTCAAAATAGTTGTAAAATAAGTATAAGATAGTTTGTGTTTAAAAAGAACGGTTGTATAGTAAATAACTAGGAAAAATAGATTTAAAATAGTTTATATTAAAATAATTTATTTGAAAAATAATTCAGAAACAAGCTGTTCAATTTCCCAATCTCCATTTTCAATCAATTTCCAATTTCCACTTCCATTTAAATTGATACAATTCCAATTCAAGTTGAATTAACCTCGATTCCCTTTTATTTTAAATCAATTACCATGGGAATTTAAACTTATTCAACTTCAATCATAATTCTAATTCAAATCAAATTCAATTTGAACTAATTTTAATTCCAATCTCAACTTTAAACCATCTAGAATTATATAAATTCGAGTTAAATTTTTAAATGTTGATTTAATCCCTTAAATCAAATTAACCTTTGCTTTTAATTAACAACCTAAATCTTTAAATAATTTAATTATGAGTTCAAATTTCAAAATTCTATTTCAAATTAACTTTACTTCTACATAAACTTATTTCAAGGTTCAAGTAAGAGTTCAAAACTTTTTAAACAATTTAATCTTCGAAATTGGTTACCCAATTTTAACTTCTAACTTTGAAACCAATTCTTAATAATTTCAATTTGCAAGTTCATTTTTAAATCTTAAGTTCAAAATGATTCCATTTCTATAATTTCAATTTTAATTCTAAAAAATCATAATCATTTAAATAATTTCAAATTATTAATTTCAGTAATGGATATATATTATCTCAACCCACCTCTGAATTTATTCAAATAATTCAATTCATAGTTTCGTAGATTATTAACAACAATAGGGTGGTAGCAGGATATATCGAAGTAAATAAACATCCAAATTATTTAAAACAACCATCAATAGCATCCATTACCCATTTCCAGAACTCAAAACCGTTTTGAGATCACACATAACTCCCTTTTCAAATCAACCCATTTAACTTTCCTAAGTTAAATCTCAATTTCATCTTGAAATTTCCAATTCGGGTTGTTCGATCTAAACTTATTTTACTTCCCCTAAGTTAAATTCAATTCATTTAATCTAGTCAACGTTACTCAATTTGAATTCTCCATCAATATTACTTTCCACTTATAAGTTCAAAAACTTATTTGTCTTTGGCGTTTTTACATCACATTTCATGGGAAAATTCAAAACTCAACACTTAGTGTTTACTTCCAATCAACTTTGTTATTATGTATATCCACATATATACATATTTATTTCCTTTGCACTTCAAGTCATACTTTAAATTTTAAACCATTCTTGGTTTTTAATTCAAACAAATCCTTTTAAAATTTTAAAACAACTCTTGTTTTAAAATAATATTTCTATATTTAAAAATGTTACTCATTATATCTTTAATACTTAGAAACAATTTCAAATTTTCTGGACTTAGATTTTAAAACTTCACAATTAAAATATTTTTCAATTTATAAGTCATATTTATCTAGATTGTTACTTCCTCAAAACATTTCATTCTGCTTTATCATTGTTTATTCTAGAAAATAAACATCACTTTATTAAGATACAATACCCCATTTATGATAACGATCATATCTATAAATCATATACACCCTATATTCCATAATCATTTGCTGGAAAATTAAATCAAGGTAACTTATTTCAATACTTTGAAAATTCTTTTTTAAATTTTCAAGGATTAAATTCAGTTTTGAATCCATTTTTAGCTCAACTTATCTTCATAGTTTATCCTTACCTAAATCCCTAGTTGGTTGTATTTCTATTACCACTTAATTCTTATGATCTTATTCAATTTCAATAATCAATACCCAGTTATCTTAATATATTATAATTAGAAAATCATTGCTTTATATACCAAAATATAGGCTTATGTAAAAACTACTTTTTAAAACTGTTTTTAAAATCTTTATATAATACTCTCAACTCATTCTAGGGTTTTACTGACCCTTATTCAAATGAGTAACCCCCACCAGAGCCTAGGTTCTCGCTTAACCCAGCTCTGAAACCAAATATAACGACCCAAGGCAGTGGTGACCAGTAGGCTTTTAACCCATCCCAGACCCACCATGGCATACATTGGTACCTTGAATTTGCTTTTACGGCCAGCCTCTCGACTCACAACCAACCCACTCTAGGACATGCAGGGGTAAGAGCCTCCTGCTCGCCACCAAACACGAAGCGAGAACCCCTTATCATGTTGTAATAAAGCAAACCCGATGCTCCCATTCCATTCCTCCACCTAGAACCTCAAACGAAGCCGTTGGAAAGTCGCCATCCATCCCAAAATCCGGAACAACGCCTACCATTCCACCACCTCATGACAACGACTCAGATCCACATCCACCATCGCACCTTACCTACAGCCTCGTCACCTTCTCCTCGAACCAGCCCTTCTCATGCGCATGCCTAAAACTTACCCACGTCGCCACCATTTCTTCGTAACCAAACCCACCAAAAATTCCCCCTAAAGCCCTAGTCCTCCCACGTCGAACTTCCACGGCCATCTAAGAATCACCACTCAAATTTTCTAGAGTTCCACATCCCTTACTCCTCCTCTACGTCGAATGCCATGCCTTCAAATCAACCCAGCCACATGAATTTGCCATCTTGCCCAATTATGTTCAACCTTACTTCTCCTTCCTCATACTTCACTAAAAATCTCAAAACCTCCATCAGAAATCATCATTCTCAATGGTGAATCCATTTATATGGGTAAAACACAATTTATGAACTTCGAACTTCTTACTCTATTAGGTTATTTACTATAAAATACCCTCTAAAACCCCTATGCTTATAATTATGTAACCAAACAAATTTTTAAAACGAAGTACATTCAAAATCAAACAACTTTTCTTTTAACATCCTAGCTTAAAACAAAATAGGCCGAGAGCTAAAGATTTTAGAAGTTAGGAGTGACAGTTTTTAACCTACGGCAGAACCCAAAATGTTGAGCAGGACCTACTGTTCCTTTTTTAAAACCTTTATATATATACAAGTATATCTGTATATACCACTGTATAACATACATTTTAACCATTACTTCAGTTACCATGTCGAAGACTACAACAGATATTACTAGCACGAAAGGTTCTTGCTTTACTTACTGATAATGGTTTGAATCAGAGAACAGAGACATGCACATACATATTCACAGCAATTCACTTATATACCCAGACAAACACTTTTCATTCATGCAAGTCATATTCAAGATATTTCTACTATTAATCCTTATATGCACAAGTAAACAAGGGGATTCTACTTTTTTTTAAAAGAAAAGATTACTCACTTTTAGAATTTTGAACAGAGGGAACAAGATTTGAAAAAAACTGCAAGCTTGAACTTTGATCTGATTTCTTCTTCAGTTTGAAACTAGAAGGATTTATTTGATTTTCTTTTCCTCAGATTTTTAGTTGTTTTATTATTCTCTAGTTTTGGCTTTTCAGTTTTTATTTTGCTTTGATTTTTCAAAAATGAAGAGAAGAAAGACCTTTTTACTATATATACAAAAGTCATAAAAAGAAAGAAAATATTTTATCTTGACGCTTGTACAAAACCCTTTTTATTAGCTTACAAATGTCTTTTTGCATGCATTTATATTTATTTTTGCTTTTATATTATGTTTTATATTTTTATTTATACATTTTCTATTATTTATACTTATATAACTTCAAAAGAATATGATATAAAAACTACTTATACATTAATTAATGACTATATATATACTTAGTGTTTAAATGTAGAGTTTTTGAATCCAATCTATTTTTATGATATACATATTGAATATCAAATCATAGTTTTATTCAAAATTCACATATGAATAGTAGAAAATAGATAGCATATTTTATTTGTTTAAAATGATAAATTTTGTAGATTAAATAATATAAGAAGATTATTAGATTTATATTTATATCCAGGTATATATATATATCAAAATTTTATTTGTTCAACTTACAAATCAGTATTTTAATAAATTTAATCCTATTAATTACCAATTAACAGATGTCCAAAAATTCGGGTTATTGCAAGAAGCTTGCACAGTTACAAGTCTCGGCTTCTACTTTTAAGCTTGCTATGTACACTTCATCCCCATACATATGTTTGTAGCCGAGCATATGTTGTCGGGTTCACATAAAAAAAAGTTTGAAGCAGAGGAAGATAAAGCAGCAGTTTACCATCTCTTTGGAACTGTGAGCAAAACTTCTTAACCTTTGCTAGTGATTATTATATATATGTGTATATAACCATGTCTAGGTTTGATGTTAAGGGTATATGTGATGTGTTTTGAAAATATGTGAATGTTACTGAAAATTTAAATTTTAGGCTTGGTTTGGAGATTTTTAATGAAGTATGGAAGAAGAAAAGTCAAGTTGAATGGAACTGGGCAATTTTCAAAATTCCGATCATCAAGTCGATTTCGTAACTTGGAACTAGTCGTGAAGTAGGGTTGGGTGGAGGCGCATCGGAGAAAATGATGTAGCAATTTTTTTGTGTGTGTGGGGCATAGGTGAGGTAGAAGTAGGGTTTAGGCGGACTTTGTTTGGCCTTGGGTTTTAGTGGGAAATGCGAACTAGAGAGGGGGAAAAGAAGGCGTGCATAAGGGGGAGTAGATGAGAGAGGTTGTGGCGGTGCTAGGAGTGGAATTTGGAGGTGGATAGTGGTTCGTGGTGGCGAGAGGAAGTGTTTTGGTGAACGTGGTTTTTTTCCATCTTGGTCGAGCAATTAAAATTTTGAACTGAGGAGTTTGTCGAGGTTTCAATGGGGCCTGGTATATGAGGGGGTCATGGGTGTTTGGTGAGAGTGGTCGGCGATGAGGGAAAGGCCAAAGGCAATGCGTACATGTGCACGTGACATGCACAGGTTGGATGCACAGAGGAATGAAGGAAGAACAGGAAATAAGAGGGAGCGAAAGAAAAGAGAATGGGAAAAGAGGATGGGCCGGGAAGAAATGGATGGGTCAAGAAAGAAAGAAAAAGGAAAAAAAAAAGAAAAAAAAATGAAAGAAAAAGAAAAAAAAGGAAATGGAATGTATATTTTATCTATATAATAAATTAGGTTATTAAAACTCTAATTCTGTTTTCATTTTAAAATCCAAACCAACATGAATATTTTTGCATCTTAATCCTATTACCCAATATTACAAACTAGTGTTACGGATTTTACCAAAATTTAAAGTTCAATGATATTTTATCATAAAATGGTAATTGATTATATTATTATTTGACTTAAAAACTTATATAAGTTAACAAAGTTAGATATTAAATAGAGTTTTAAATTTTAATTAACTAAAAATAAATTGTTTTATAATTTCTTTAAATAATAATTAATTTGGATTTAAATATAAATGGATACGACTAATTAAGGTAATTTAAATCCTAATGTGTGATTGTTTTGATATTGTTATTGATCATTCAATTAGTAACAATCTATATATTGGCCTATTACTATTGGATATTTATTTCAAATTATTCTTATCTGTGCCATCAAATGGTCAGAGGGGTTAAAATAGTTAGATTAAATTGATGATATATTTTATTTGAAATAAACATTTGTAATAAATTTCCATATGTTAATATTATCACCCTAAGTATAAATTGTTATTTTAAAAATTTACCCTTTTAAATTAATTATCTGGATTCGAAGAGATCGAAGTCGAATATCAGTGTTATCCGAACCCTCTTCGATTTTGAAAATCCCTACGAACCTTTACGGTTGATTATAGAGTCCAGTATGCTGGAATTGGATTAATTTAACAAATTTGACTAATTTTAATAAGTATTAAACTTAAACAATATTTCAATACTGATGGATTTCTGTAAAAGTGTTGGGTTAAAAATAAGATGAAACTCGTTATGTTTATACGAGTTACCTTGGTTTTCAAAGAAGTTTATAACTTAAGTTTTTCAATTTAAGTGTGTTTACTCACGCTAGTTTCATCCTGACGCGGATTTACTTTATTGTAATGCTTGGGACAGACCGAGTATCACAAAGGTTAGGACGCTTTTAGAGTTCAGGAGATGAGTTGGATGGAAGAGACGTATTGTATGTATTTGACTATATTCCATGTGTATTGTGGGTTGTATTTTCAGCATTTAGGGATAAGTTATTATAATGGTCCAGATTAATTTGATGATGATTGTACTCTGATAACTTATATGTATATTAATAGTTACAGCTTTCCTTTGTATAAACCGCTGTCATTGTATATTATATTTTATTCCGCTGTGATTGTGAGATTCTGTGCTGTTATTTCTGTTTTCTTCTTTTATTTCATTTTCTTCTTAAACCTAAAAAACTGGTATTTCCAGCACTCGATTGCTCGACACGCTATACAGTGGTCGTATTAGTGTCAATTTTCGAGCGTCGAAAATCGCCCGGTTGTTTCATTCCGAGTCTACAGAGTGGTATACTTCATTCTAGATCCTTTACATTTGCAATGAGGCATTCATTCTGGATTTTCTGAGTTTGCATTGAGGCGTCTCTCTCTTAATTGGAGCTTTCTACTAATATCATTTGTAATGAGTTGCTTTATGGTTTTTTGGATACTTCTAACACCTCATTACGGGCGGTGGCCTTGCTGGAGCTCGATAATGAGATGTAATGGGCGGTGGCCTTGCCGGAGCTCATTCTAGTTGTACCATGGTCCTATTCATTGTTTTTTGAATTATGATTAGCTACTTGCTAGGCATGTTGACAGCACCTTTATTTTCAGTGATATGTACATACACATGCGTGCACTCCTTTACTTTAGAGGATCACACATTTTTCTCAAAAAAAGTTAATGAATGGACTTTTGTGTAAATTCTAAATTGTTTGTAGTTTTCTAAATTTAAAGTCTGTTGTAAAATCATATACTCTAGTTTCATTTCAATACTAAAAGTTTTATCAAAATCGTTAACTTTAAAATCCGGATTATATATATGTATGTGTATGTGTGTACACATATCATAAATTACAATGTTTGCAAATATATATTGCTTTAGATCTAAATTAAACTATAAGAATTATATATGTGGAAATATATGTATGCTGCTTAATTAAAATTTGTAAAATGGATCTTGTGTAGTAATGTTTTATTATTGTCAAATCTTTCTTTAATTTAAACCAAATTCATTGTTGTCAATTTTGGATTTCAAAGTATATGAAACTACCTAATATGTTTTCAATACATACATACATACGTACGTACGTACGTACGTACATACATACATACATACATATATATGTAATTATATGAAACTACCTAATATGTTTTCAATACATACATACATACATACACACACACGCACATATATATATTCAAACAATGGACAACAAAGGCATGTATAAATATAATCATAAATGTCAGTTTATAAATGAATAAATTTAATTTTGGAGAGTAAGTGGAGTGAAAGGTTTTTCTATATATATATAGTGTCATATCTTCTCTCCATCAATTTCACAAGTTAAGAGAGAGAAACTTAAGGTTTCTTTCTCTATATTATTTTGCAAGTTAATATTACAAACTTAAGCACTGCTTATATATTACACTTAGACATTATAGATATGAATGTATTAGATTCATTCATTAAAATATAAATAAAATTTAATTAAATTTGTAATTTCACTTTTATAATTTGAATAAAATAAGGTTCTATTTAGAACCTTTTAGATTGAATCTAAACTCCATTTAGGCTTTGTAGACTTAATGTAACGATCTGCCTTTTTGGACGGTTTTAAGTTGACGATAAACCACACGCGTCAGAGTCAAACCATTCAAAAGGGCAGATTATGGGGTAAATAAGAAAATGCAGAGAAAGAAAGAAAATAAATGCAGAATCTCGCAACGGAATGACAAAGTATAATAATCAAATAAACAGTTCATGAAGTTGTTTACAAATAACATTGATTAAACTTTTATAATACAGATCAGTGTTACATACAAGAAGAATACATAATAAATAAATGCAGGGGAACAACACGATGCGGTGGAATACATATAATAAGTAATAAAAGTACAAAATCTTCGTCTTCATCCTCCAAAAAGCGGTCTTCGATAAACTGAAAAGCTCAGACTGACCCGAGCGAAATGAAAAGACAAAACTCTTGAGTCAGAGCTAAAAGATCTTATGTAAATTAAATCAATGGTACATAAATATGAGTGTAATGGCGTTAGAGATGTTTACGAAGTTTGACATCTCCTATCTAGTGTCTAATATGAGTGCAATGACTTTAGAGATGTTCGGGATTTCCATCTCCTAAAGATCCATGAAACAAATCTACTATGTAGTACAATACGCTATTATAACAGTGTCTACAGTAAAGTAAAGTACTAAAATTGCGTCAAGGCATTACCCATATTCCCCTGAGCACATTTTATATATTTCCATAGTTTATACAGTCCATATGCTTCTCCATAAAATGGAGGGTTACACAGAGGGCACTCCATAGGTATGGTACAAAACAAACTCGTAGAAGGCGCGATAGGGCATGCGAACATGGCACTCGAGGCAATGCCAGAGTAGATATACCAATTGCACTCCTAGGCTGGTGGTAACACCTAGCAGCTACTACCGCCCACCTTGGACACACTCCCGTAATCAAAATCGAGGGTGGCCACCAAATCAATCACAAAGTAATAGTATGGTATCGAAGAAATGTGCTCGATCGTAGGTGCGACCTCACTTGGCCCGGTATAGCTCCTGTTATTGTGATGACCCGGAATTTCTAACCATTTAAATTTGAATAGTTAATTGATTTTAAAATATTTAAAAGTTAATTTAAACTTGAATTCATGATATCAGTATTTGCTTGATAATTAAATCATTGAATTACATAGTTTAAATGTTGAATTTAATAACTGAAATTGGGTAACTTGCTGAATCTGAGATTCTAAGTCTGTTTAAAATAATTTGAAGGCTTATAAAATTTTATAATGATAATACTGAAGATAATAGAATTGTTGAAATTTAAATTAAAGGTGATTTGTTCAATTTTAATAATATATCGTTTGAATCGATATTTAAAAATAGCCTTCCGAGGCACAGTCTTGGAATTCGACGAAACCAGTTCCATTGGATCCGTAATAGTTAGTTATTATCGGATTTCAATTTTCGTAGCAATCGGAGTTGTCGTTTGACCCTGGCAGCTCGAAACGCTTAGATTTATTTTAATCGATTTAATTAATATCGATCGTTTAATTCCGTAACTCGCACATACATTCAAATTAGCCTCCAAAACACGTCCCATTGTGTTCGGAACGCGGGTAAAACCTTATAAGGGTCTGTTGGCATGTCTGATTTGGGGTTTGGGATTTCGCATATACAACTCGAGATTTTCAATATTTAATTATTTAATAAAGGCGTACTTAGGAAGCTTTTTCTAACCTATATCATAATCCCATCCCTCCCTCTATTTCCCAAAAGCAGATTATAAGATCGAACTCAATAATTTTTTTTTTAAAATCTTTCATGGCCGAAGCCCTTTCATGCTATGGAAAATCGAAGGGGGGGAGAGTCTCACGAGATCGATCGCGATTTTGAGTCTTGCAAGGAGGGAGAGGATCGACATTTCTGGGCCGAAGGGCGCGACTCGATTTTAGACGACTTGGAACCGCTGGAGTTTCGTGGCTTGCGAGCATCCAAGTGGAAGGTCATCGACTCGAATCGCGGCCAGATGCGACGCGTTCTGGGTTGAAGTCGCGACTGTAGGGGGAGCGAATCGCGTGAATCATGTCAGAAGGCGGCATAGTCATGCGAACTTCGAGGTAGCTTATGCAATCGCAGTGGAAGTGTTCGACAATTGTGAGTAATTTTATTCTCTTTATTTTTATTTATTTCAGCACTTTATAATTTTTAAACCCTATGTTAAAAAAAAGAAAAAGAGGTAAGTAAAGGAAATTGGGATTGATTAATCATTTATAAATCCTTTAAATTAAATGCTTTTCAAAACTTAAATCAAGACAGTTTGATTGATAATTCATGAAATAAGTTAAAGATTAATTAAGTAATTGATCTGCAATTATTGATCGAGTAGTTTGTATTTAGTGATTTAGAAATGGGATTAGGTTTTATAAATTAACAATGAAGTTTAACAATTAATAGCCAGGGAGTAATGAATTAAAAATCTCTGGAGAAATAAATAAATTAATAATCACTGGATGTAGTAAATTGAATGAAGTGGACTGCCAATTGTGAATCAAAGGTAAGTAATCTCTCACTCTGGATTTTACTTAAATTTTAAGGGTTAAATTTAAATAAATGGATGAATGATTGAATTGTTTGGATGTGTACTGACGATCTAGTGATTTTAGATTTGGTTATTTCACGAGTCAATATTGGTTTGACTCGAGGTATTTGGATTTTAAATGGTTGTAAACTTAAACCATGAATAAGATAATGGTTCTGTTTAAAATCAATAAGGGTTAATGATCGATGATTCGTTAATTAGGTAGGATAATTTGAATGAAAATTTTATCAATTAAATTAATTAATGATTTGGGTTAATTAATTAAGTTTATATTAATTTGGAATGATCATTTGATGGTTTAATAAGTAATTACTTAATGTAATTAATAAAATAAAATTACTGGTGTGATTAAACGAGAGATAAATTAAGATAATTTAATTAAGGAAAATTACTTAATTTAATGAAGTAAATGAAAGGGGTAGATACTCACAGGTTGAGATAAATCAAGAAGTTAATGTTTGCGGTTCAATTAATGATTGCTTATTAGATATAATTAATTTAGCTGAGAATAAATCGAAATATAAGTGGAAGTCATAAGCTTATATAATTTATGTTGTAATGAAAGGTTGATAAATTGGAATTGATTAATCAATAACAAGTGAGATATGAAGAATTAATTAATATAAGTACTTAAGAATTAATGCAATTAATATAGCTAATTAATTCATGAAGAAATTGAGATTACTTATTGATTTTGGTTAAGTATAATTAATATTGGGAAGTTAATTAAAGATAGATGATTGAATGGAATTGAAGGATAATTAATTCAGGATGATTAATTAAGATGAGTATTGAAGGAATGATTGAATTATTTGATTTGAATTAAGTAATTGACAAGGTAAAGAATCTAAGTGATTGGAGGTTAGAAATTCAATTAGAATCAATTGAATTAATTTGGAAGCGATAAAATTTGCTTATGAACGATTGATTGGTATTGGACGCTTTGAATGAGTTGATATCCCTGATATGAAATGTTGTGTTTATCATTTGGATAACTTGGGATAGGATGATATGAGACTCGAAGAGGCTGGGATCGGGTATTGGAAGATACCCGAAACCACTTCGAATTTTTTTTACAAATTGATTTGAGAAATCAATAGGGAGGAATGAAATGATTTTAGTGAATTGGATTATTTTATCTAAGTTTGGTACTTAGAAATTTAATTAAGTGAAATATGTGTTGTCTATAGCAAATTGTGAATTGGTTAAATTTATATAAATTACCCCGGGTTTTATATAAGTTGTATGCATGTATTCCATGTTGGATAGGTTTACTCACGCTGGTTTCCAGCCTGAGCCGGGTGTTACTTTGATGTAATGCTCGGGTCAGACCGAGTATTACAGATTTTCAGGTAGGTACGTTCTGGAGCTCAGGAGGCGAGCTGGATGGCAGGAGCGTATAAAGTATTTCCGCTGTATTTATATTATTGTCAATCTAAGACATGATAATTGTAAATATTCAGTGACTGTATATAATGTGAAACTCTGATGTATTAGAATATAACCGACAGATATAATATTCTTTTGTAAACTGTTATTATTTATTATTATATTTATCCACTGCGAATGGGAGATATTGGTCTTTCTGTTCTTGTTCTTCTATCTCTTTCTTCTTTTTCATAACTATCTGGAATTTTCGGCTTCGAAAATCCCGGGTCATTACATTTGGTATCAGAGCTGAAAGGTTAAGCGAGAACCTTGGCTCTGGTGGGAATTACTCATTTAATAGAGTCTGTAGTACTCTGGAATGAGTTGAGAATATATATGAGAGCGTACTTGTTATTTTCTTATAAAAAGATTTTAAATGATTTTATATAAAATATATATTTTGTTATATAAAGCAATATTTTCTTCTAATAAATATTAAGGTGATTGGTTGTTAAATTATTAGAATTAAATTAAGAAGTAATATAATACAACCAAACTAAAATTAAATAAAGGTAAGTTTGAAATGGATTCAAACTGAAATTGAAGTCTTGAATTGGAATTAAATTAAGTAGAATAGAAATACAACCAAATTAAAATTTAACTGATTGAAAATGAAATTCTAAATCTGGTCGCAGAATTCGAAAATTTTGTTTCAAAGTAATGAAAAATAATAAATAAGTATTATTTGGATAACTGGACTTGTTGCAAACATTGGGTTGTTTGAAAATTGATTTGAATTTAAAACCAAAGGTGGTTTAAAATTTTAAAACATGGCTGGGAGGGCCAAGAAACAAATATGTATATATGTATGGATATATATAATATCAAAGATTATTTGAAATAAACTCTAAGAGGTTGAGATTTGATTTTCCTTGAAGTATGATGTAAAAACCCAAAGTGATATAAGTTTTGAACTTATAAGAGGGAAAGAATTTTGAAGTTTGAAGCGGGAATTCAAATTGAGTAAGATTGATTGGATTAAGCAAAATTGGAATTTAACTTTGGAAAGTTAAATAAGTGTAGAGAAAACAATCAGAATTGGAAATTTCAAGATGAAATTGGAATTTAACTTAGAAAGTTAAATGATTGATTTGAATTGAGAATTTGTGTGATCTCAAAACGGGTTTGAGATTTAGAAATAGAAAATGGATGGACGTTTTAAAATAAATTGGATGATATCATCCTATTGTTAATAAAAATCTTTAAATTGAGAATGGTAGTGTATAAATAAAATAAATTTGAATAATTGAATCGTAAAATAAACTTGTTTAAGAACCGGTTTCAAACTGGAAGATAAAATTTAATAATAAATCAAAATTTTAAAATAAAATTGTATTGAACTCTTATTTGAACCTTGAAATACATAAGTTAAGATAATTTAAAATGGAATTTTGGAAATTGGACCCAGAAATTAAATTGATTAAAAACTTGGAATAAAAGTTAATTTGGTTTAAAGTGTTAAACCAACCTTTGAGAATTTAACTCGGATTTATATAATTCGAGATAGTTTAAATTCAAGATTGAAATTGAATTTGGTTTGTATTAAGTGGACTGGTGATTGAAGATGTATAAGTTTAAAAATTTAAATGGGAAATTAAATTGGATTATATCGAAATGATTTGAAATTGAAGAGGACTTAATGTGGAGTTGTTCTAAATTAATTTGAATAATTTAGGATCATAATGAATATGTTTAAAATCAAATGGTATTTGACTTAAAGTTGGAAAGAAATTGAGAATTAATTCAACTTGAATTGGGAATAAATCAAGTCCAATGGAAATTGGAGTTATTTAAATTGGAATTGGGTCAATTTAAATGGAAGTGGAAATTTAAATTGAATTGATGGGAAAGTAAACAGTTTTGACTCTGGCCTATTTTCAGTATAAATTGTTTTAATATAATTTTTTCCAAGCTATTAAATATATACAACCTTTCTTTCTTTCTTAAAGCCAAATTATTTTATACTTGTTATACAATTATTTTGCAGCAATTTAACCATTTTTCAACGTTTCTAAGCTAATTACTATTTTTCAACTATTTTACAAATAAATTACTATTTTCCAACTATTTTACGATTAGTTAACTATTTTATAGCTATTATGCAAAATAATAATTATTTTTCAACTAGTTATTTATTTTTAAAATTTTCAAGCTATTTTCTAAATATATAATTGGTCCAAGTTCAAACTGTTATTGATTAAATACCCAACCAAGATAAGAATTGAAGTGAAAATTCAATGGAATTGAAGCGATTGTAAATAAGTGAATGGAAATTAGAGGAAATGTGAATAGAAAGGAAATTGTTTTGGCCGATAATCAACGGAAATAAATACGTAGGATGTATGTATATTATTCTATTCGCATAGTGATCTGATCCAGATTCGAGCACATAATTTCGAGATAGTTTATCGATCCGAGTTGGGATTTTTCACTCGATTTTCGACGGCGAACCCGGATATGGATTGTTAATTGATTCTGGATATCCTCTATTATACTTATGGCTATGCAAGGAGAATGACGGTTTCTGATCAAGAAACCAGATCTGAGTCCGCACTAGGAAGTCGGGTGGACGATACTAGTTCGGAAGTGAAATTGTGTGTTCAAGTGAGCGATCAGGTTGGTATAGCGTACGGATGATATGTGTACATGTACGGATTTGAATGAAATGATATTGAAAAGAGTAATCGAATTGGAATATTTTATTTTGAGTAAACAAGTCTTATATCTTTGTTATATAAGATAAATCTCCCCTTGTTAAATCTATTGCCAAAAGAAAAGGATTTTTGAAGGTGTTTGAAGTATAAAAGGAGTTTTATACAAGTTTGAAAGATCCAAAGTTTTTAGGATTTTTATATCTGAATATAGATAAAGGATCTTAAGAGGAATTTGGCAAAAGGTTTTGGGAACCTTTGGATTTGGAAAGGCTTTTGATTTTTGGATAAAATCAATATTGAATTTGAAAAGCCTAGTTTGAGAATTATCGATTTTGGGGATAATCGATTTTGTGTAAAGGAGATTTGTATGATATCATACTAGGTGTATGATTTGAAAGATACTATATATGTATAGTATAAAGTATTTTGATGATGACTTTGGGGAAAAAGGCGCTCCCTTGAAATGAACTTCTCAGGAGTACCACCGGGTGGTGTTGCCTTGAGCCCCAAGGGGGATTACAAAGTTGATCCTGTGAGGAGTCCGGACAAAACTAGTTCCTGAGGATTATGAGTTGAGTATACCGTAGTGGAAGTCGTATGTGCCGCTGAGAGCCAACAGTTACATGGACTTTCGCTGTGATGGCAACGTAACCCAGGATGTAACTGCAACCTATGGTATCACATAGCGGAAGTCGTGTGTGCCGCTGAGAGCCAACAGTCTCTGTTTGATTTTATATCGGTAGACTGCGACCTATGTAGGAGTGGAGAAGTTTCATTTCGATAGCGAAAATTAGATGCCGCTGAGAGCCTGCGTTTACATGGACTTTTGCTGTGACGGCAACGTATCCCTGGGATGTAACTGTGATCTGTTGTGTGGGATCCATGGCGTAATCGAGAGGCCGCAGAGAGCCTGCAGTTACATGGACTTTTGCTGCGATGGCAACGTAACCCTGGATGTAACTATGACCATGGACGGGGGTGATGATTTCCAGAGCATTCTCACCAAAGATATTTCCTCTATTTTCAAAAACTGTTTTCTATATTTTCAATAAAATTATTTTCCAAGTATTTTCACTGGGTGTTGGAAACAGGTTTACCAAGTACTTATATATTTTCAGTCCTACGCCTGATCAACATATGACTGAATTTCTGTGAGAACAAGGATGGACTGGTTGAGACATTGGGTTATAAAAAGTATTTTTATTAAGAGTTATTTTAATAGTTTGATGTGAATTTAAAAGCATTTTTAAAATTTCTAAATAAAGATGTTGGAATTTTGGAAAATAAAGGAAATCCAAACTGGAATTTTAATGAAGTGAATTTGTAATTAAAACCGAACATTGATTTAGAAGTTGGAAGTAAGATAAGTGGCCAAATAAATATGTGATTAAGTATATTAATAAAATTTAACTTGGGAAAATAAATGGATTGTAAGTTAATAATGGAGATTGGAAATGAATTCGATCTGTAAATAGAATTCGACTTGGATTTGATAATGAAATAAATAGAGTTTGATCGAAATAGCGATGGTTTGAATTACAAATAAAATTCAAGAGTGTTATAAATGATATTAAACTTATATTGCAAGGGAATTAGATATAATGGAAGTGTTGTCGAATGAGATGAAATTGAATTATAATAGAAATGGTTTGCGTTGCAAATAAAACCCAAGTGAATAGAAATAAGTTGAGAATGACTTTGTATTAATAAAATAAATTCGAAATGACTTAAGCAGGTGAATTTAAAATTTAAAATGGGGTGGATAAATTGGTTAGTTAAATTAAATAATAAATGGATGAAGTTTGATTGAATGGAAATTAATAAAGGTTTTAGTTGGAATTGAATTGTCAGAATGGACTTAAGTTATGAGACGAGTAAATATGAAGTAAAATTTCTTAAATCAATGAAAGCTTGGATTAAATTAAGTTGGAAATGGTCATTAATTTATAAGTTTGAATGAGAAAAGCCTAATAAATTGTTTTGGATGAATCCAAGGCTGAGATAAAATGAAATGTGATGAATGGTTCATAAATAATTTAGAAAAGAAATGGAATTAAATGCAGAATGGGTTGAAATTAATTTAAAGTACTTATAAACTAAAACAAATACTCTATTAAATGAATATTGTCAAATTTGCATAAAATGAATTGTCGTTTGGCATAAATAAAAGTAATTAAAATACTATGAGTTGATAGAGATTAAATAAAATTGATTTTGAATCATTTGAAGTGAATATGAGCTTGTTTGGATAAAAAATCAATGGAATGTATGAAATTGAGTTGCAAACCATTGAAATTCAATGAAATGGTGTATAAATTGGTTGAAAGCAATTGAGTTGGTTTGAAAACATATAAATTGCTTGTGGAAGTTATTTCGAATGCATTTCTTTTAGAATTGAAGTGTTATGGTTGTTTAGGTAAGAGAAATGTTATAAACTTTATATATATAGTGCTTATATGTTTAAATTGAGTAAGTGCAGGTACCTAAAGGCCGTTTGGCTGGATTTGGATTGCACTAATTGCTAAAATTAATAAGTTGCTTGCTTAAAATGCTAAATAAAGGTACGCCTACGCAATACAAATAGGAAATATGAACTGTTTTTGTTTTTCCGACCGGATGGGTCGATGTATATATATTTATATCTCTTGTCAAATTGCAAAAGCTTCTCCGTACAAAGGAGACTCTGCCAAAAATTTTCCAAAATTTTAGGAGTTAGAAAATATTTGAAATTTTTTGGGAAAATTTTGTTAACGACAAAACAATTTCAAATTGAAAATCTAAAGTAAATTGTAGATGAACTAATAAGACTCAATTATAAATGGAAAATAAAATTTAATATTCAAAATTGAAATAAGTTGAATTCATATTAAAATGGAAAAACTAAATTGAAATAAATATGAAACCTATGTAAGAAAATGTATGGAATGATTGAAAATGTTACGATTGGATATTATTGTTAAGTAAGATATGCAGGAATTATAAGGGAAAAGAAATTGGATTTGATTCCAAAAGATAAATTTGTATTGCCCGACAAAAAGGTATGTATTTGAAATTTCTATATGAAATTGGATTGGGTTTTTGATGTAGCCACTTGGCTTTTGTTTTCTTTTGAATTTGGGAGCCCGTAGAGGCCTTTTGTAGTTGTAACGAGCTAGCCGCGCAAAGAATACGCTGGCAAAAATTTTCGGAAATTTAGGGAGCTAGACAAATTTTGATAATGCAAAATTTGGTTTTAAATTGAAATTTAAATGATTGGGCAGAAGGGTATTGATTGAAACTATAGGAGGTTTTGGGTAGTTGGTTAAGGTGATAGTGGGTCTTTAATAAAAGATAGTTGGTAGGATGTTAATTGTGAGTTTTGGGAGGAAGCTAAACGGGTATTGGTCAATTCTTCTAATTAGTAATTTCGGGGACGAAATTCTTTTAAGGGGGGAGGAATGTGATGACCCGGAATTTCTAACCATTTAAATTTGAATAGTTAATTGATTTTAAAATATTTAAAAGTTAATTTTAACTTGAATTCAAGATATCAATATTTGCTTGATAATTAAATCATTGAATTATATAGTTTAAATGTTGAATTTAATAATTGAAATTGGGTAACTTGCTGAATATGAGATTCTAAGCCTGTTTAAAATAATTTGAAGGCTTATAAAATTTTATAATGATAATACTGAAGATAATAGAATTGTTGAAATTTAAATTAAAGGTGATTTGTTCAATTTTAATAATATATCGTTTGAATCGATATTTAAAAATAGCCTTCCGAGGCACGGTCTCGGAATTCGACGATACCAGTTCCATTGGATTCGTAATAGTTAGTTATGATCGGATTTCAGTTTTCGTAGCAATCAGAGTTGTCGTTTGATCCTGGCAGCTCGAAACGCTTAGATTTATTTTAATCGATTTAATTTAATATCGATCGTTTAATTCCGTAACTCGCACATACGTTCAAATTAGCCTCCAAAACACGTCCCATTGTGTTCGGAACGTGGGTAAAACCTTATAAGGGTCTGCTGGCATGTCTGATTCGGGGTTTGGGATTTCGCATATACAACTCGAGATTTTCAATATTTAATTATTTAATAAAGGCATACTTAGGAAGATTTTTCTAACCTATATCATAATCCCATCCCTCCCTCTATTTCCCAAAAGCAGATTATAAGATCGAACTCAATAATTTTTTTTTAAAAATCTTTCATGGCCGAAGCCCTTTCATGCTATGGAAAATCGAAGGGGGGGAGAGTCTCACGAGATCGATCGCGATTTTGAGTCGCGCACGGAGGGAGAGGATCGACGTTTCTGAGCCGAAGGGCGTGACTCGATTTTAGACGACTTGGAACCGTTGGAGTTTCGTGGCTTGTGAGCATCCAAGTGGAAGGTCATCGACTCGAATCGCGGCCAGATGCGACGCGTTCTGGGTTGAAGTCGCGACTGTAGGGGGAGCGACTCGCGTGAATCGCGTCAGGCGGCGGCATAGTCATGCGAGCTACGAGGCAGCTTATGCAATCGCAGTGGAAGTGTTCGACAATTGTGAGTAATTTTATTCTCTTTATTTTTATTTATTTCAGCACTGTTTAATTTATAAACCCTAGGTTAAAAAAAGAAAAAGAGGTAAGTAAAGGAAATTGGGATTGATTAATCATTTATAAATCCTTTGAATTAAATGCTTTTCAAAACTTAAATCAAGACAGTTTGATTGATAATTCATGAAATAAGTTAAAGATTAACTAAGTAATTGATCTGCAATTATTGATTGAGTAGTTTGTATTTAGTGATTTAGAAATGGGATTAGGTTTTATAAATTAACAATGAAGGTTAACAATTAATAGCCAGGGAGTAACGAATTAAAAATCTCTGGAGAAAGAAATAAATTAATAATCACTGGATGTAGTAAATTGAATGAAGTGGACTGCCAATTGTGAATCAAAGGTGAGTAATCTCTCACTCTGGATTTTATTTAAATTTTAAGGGTTAAATTTAAATAAATGGATGAATGATTGAATTGTTTGGATGTGTACTGACGATTTAGTGATTTTAGATTTGGTTATTTCTCGAGTCAATATTGGTTTGACTCGAGGTATTTGGATTTTAAATGGTTGTAAACTTAAACCATGAATAAGAAAATGGTTCTGTTTAAAACTCAATAAGGGTTAATGATCGATGATTCGTTAATTAGGAAGGATAATTTAAATGAAAATTTTATCAATTAAATTAAATAATGATTTGGGTTAATTAATTAAGTTTATATTAATTTGGAATGATCATTTGATGGTTTAATAAGTAATTACTTAATGTAATTAATAAAATAAAATTACTGGTGTGATTAAACGAGAGATAAATTAAGATAATTTAATTAAGGAAAATTACTTAATTTAATGAAGTAAATGAAAGGGGTAAATACTCACAGGTTGAGATAAATCAAGAAGTTAATGTTTGCGGTTCAATTAATGATTGCTTATTAGATATAATTAATTTAGCTGAGAATAAATCGAAATATAAGTGGAAGTCATAAGCTTATATAATTTATGTTGTAATGATAGGTTGATAAATTGGAATTGATTAATCAATAACAAGTGAGATATGAAGAATTAATTAATATAAGTACTTAAGAATTAATGCAATTAATATAGTTAATTAATTCATGAAGAAATTGAGATTACTTATTGATTTTGGTTAAGTATAATTAATATTGGGAAGTTAATTAAAGATAGATGATTGAATAGAATTGAAGGATAATTAATTCAGGATGATTAATTAAGATGAGTATTGAAGGAATGATTGAATTATTTGATTTGAATTAAGTAATTGGCAAGGTAAAGAATCTAAGTGATTGGAGGTTAGAAATTCAATTAGAATCAATTGAATTAATTTGGAAGCGATAAAATTTGCTTATGAACGATTGATTGGTATTGGACGCTTTGAATGAGTTGATATCCCTGATATGAAATGTTGTGTTTACCATTTGGATAACTTGGGATAGGATGATATGAGACTCGAAGAGGCCGGGATCGGGTATTGGAAGATACCCGAAACCACTTCGAATTTTTTTTACAAATTGATTTGAGAAATCAATAGGGAGGAATGAAATGATTTTAGTGAATTGGATTATTTTATCTAAGTTTGGTACTTAGAAATTTAATTAAGTGAAATATGTGTTGTCTATAGCAAATTGTGAATTGGTTAAATTTATATAAATTACCTCGGGTTTTATATAAGTTGTATGCATGTATTCCATGTTGGATAGGTTTACTCACGCTGGTTTCCAGCCTGAGCCGGGTGTTACTTTGATGTAATGCTCGGGTCAGACCGAGTATTACAGATTTTCAGGTAGGTACGTTCTGGAGCTCAGGAGGCGAGCTGGATGGCAGGAGCGTATAAAGTATTTCCGCTGTATTTATATTATTGTCAATCTAAGACATGATAATTGTAAATATTCAGTGACTGTATATAATGTGAAACTCTGATGTATTAGAATGTAACCGATAGATATAATATTCTTTTGTAAACTGTTATTATTTATTATTATATTTTATCCACTACGAATGGGAGATGTTGGTCTTTTTGTTCTTCTTCTTCTATCTCTTTCTTCCTTTTCATAACTATCTGGAATTTTCGGCTTCGAAAATCCCGGGTCGTTACAGTTATAGTCACATCTAAGCTGACTCATGGGAGTCGGGGATATGTAAATACCTCATACAGAATCATTCGCCAAACCATCCTACTTCATATCTGGCTACATACATAGTTGTTAAAGTGGTTTTCGGAATTGGCAGAGAATATGACAATATCCGATCCTGGTCTCTTTAACAGCCAAATGCTTATTTCACATCGGAAGGTTCTTTTACAATTCAAAAGTTGATTCACAGTTTATATCAGAATATCGTATTCTTAAAACCATATCATTTTATGAAATCACATTTACTTCCGAAATTATGCCATATTCGAAATCATATCACTTCCGAATTCACATTTCCAAAAATACATTAAATCCTCATTTAAAATCATCATATTCCTCAAACATGTCATTTAAATTCCTACTTATGTTATAACACCATTTAATGTATTCTACTTAAAAAGCAAGGATTTAAATATAAAATTTCCACTTTACAAAACCTGAAATTCAAAAAATAGTTTAGATAGTTTAAAATAGTTTAAAAATAGTTTAAGATAGTTTAAAATATATTAATATAGATTAATATAGTTTAAAATTTATTAAAATGGATTAATATAGTTTAAATAGATTAAAATAGATTAATATAATTTAAAATAGATTAAATTAGTTTAATATAGTTCAAAATAGATCAAAATGGATTAGTATAATTTAAAATAGATTAAAATAGTTTAATATAGTTTATAATAGATTAAATAGATTTAAAGTAGATTAAAATGGGTTAAAATACTTTAAATAGATTTAAAATAGACTAAATACTTTAGAATTTCGATTTAAACCAATTTCCAATTCCAACCTTCAAACTTGGATTTTCAAAGTAATTCAATTTATGCAAATCAATTTCCTTCAAAATATCATTTAATCTAATTTAATATTTTAAAGTTTTAAAATAATTTAATTTAACCAATCCGGTGTCCGTACATAATTTTATACCCTATGGTCAAGTGATACAGATATATATCATTTCAATCTGCAAAGATTTATATTTATGGGTATATATTATTTCAACCTGCAATCCCAAATTAATAATTCAAAATCCATAAAATCGCTCTAGTTTATCATTTCAACACATAAGTTTTTTTCCTAATCTATAATTTAATTCGGGTATGTATCATTTCAAACCATAGTGATTTACTAACAATAAACTAAGGGAACTTGTAGTGCGGTAACAACATATGAATAAACATACATCCAATCATAAAAATATCAACAATTAAACATCTATCACAATCATCATTCAAATCAGCCAATAAATCACAACAAATAACTGGTTATCATTATCAGGTATTTAACTCACAAGTTAAATTCACTATTAATTTTATATGGCAATTAAATTCAATATAAATTCAAATTAAATTAAGATGTCAAATTAAACTACCAAACATCAATCAATAATATTCTTACCACATCACAAATTTAATTCAACTAACGTAAGAAGGTTTAGTATTTACGAGTAGGTTAAATCACTCACCTTTGATTTATAGTCGATTTAAATCCAATAAAATCCCAAAATTCCAATAGAAGAAATCACATGTGAATCGAAGTTTATATGTAAAAGATATTCATGTTATAAGAAATATTATTAAAATAATAATTGGTACACATTTAAATAAAAATAAACAAGGCTTAATACTTATGTTTTTCTTAAGCTAGGCTTCAGGCAAAGATGGAAGAACAAACCAAGATTAGGGCATGACATGTTGGAAGAAAAAAAAGGGATGAAACTCATGTTTCATAAAAGAAAGTTTTTGAATTTGCAAATGAGAGCTTTTGAATTTTTAAGTTCACATTAAAATTATTCAGGGAAATGAAGATTTGAAAGAGAGATCTAAACATAGGAAATGAAGCGGCGATAAGGAAAAAATGAAGGAATAATTTTAAAAATATAAACAATTTTCTAATTAGATTATAGCTTCAGCAAAGAATAATTTGAACTAAATGAATATGAGGTGTCAAGAGAAATAAAACATAAAAGAAGAAATAAAGTGGCAGGTTATTTAATAATAAAGAAATGAAGGTAGAGGGACAAAAATGAATGTTACGTTTCTAAAATGAAGGGTTTAGGAAATATAGGCTACCAAAATAAATAATAATATATGAGGTAGAAGAAGCCTACAGGAAAACAAAATGAAAAGAAATGAAGTGGCTATAGAAATATGAAATGAGATGGAGAAAGCAACAAACTCATATTTTTACTTTACTTTAGGAATTGGAGGTTGGACACGGTATAAAGAGGTGAAGAAAGGTTAAATAAATAAATAAAAAATATGTGTACATATAAAATGAAACTCACTTTTAAGAAGATGTAGCTTCAGGAAAAAGAGGAAGGAAATAAACAAAAATAAAGAAACAACAAAAATGAAGAAAAGATGTGGTATGTATTAAACAATGATGATGGAATGCACGGACCAGATGTACACTACCAAGAAAATTTTGGAATTCAAATTTCAAACTTATGTCTCTTATTTATTACTTTCTTTAACTCCGATAAACCCATACCTACACCTATTTAATTTTATATTAACACACAATAAATAAAAATAAATTCTTTACACCAATTTGTGTACTTAATTAAGGCAATATACAACATTAAGAACCTTTCATTTATCTCTCTGATTAGATTAGGAATTTAAACAAAATATGTTAACATTTCGATTAGTCATTTTACAATGAATGCATTAACATACATTAAACAAATATGACAACATAAATGAGGCATATAAACATGTGTATAATATATGTATGTGTGTGTACATCTTTATCTCCATTTATGGTTTACATTCATAAATAAAAGGTATGCTACTAATCCACATAAGGAGGCAATGAATGTAAGAGTAAATTAGAAGAGCGAAGATGGAAAGGTAAATTAAGTTGCAAATAAAAATCTAATCTAGTCTAAGTAAAAAGGAAATAGTCAAGTGACATAAGTTTATATTTAGGTACAAACATATATGCAGTAAACCAATACTAAAATTAGAAACATGAACAGAATTAATTGGAAATAAACCACCCAATTTAAATTTATTTCAATATACGTCTAAAATTAACGTCTTCTCTCTTTTTAATTAAAAGGTTCCAATCACATTAATTGCCACTGATTTCTATGTTAAATTTTGAAAGAGAAATGAGACAATTCAATTCCTTTTATAGTAATTTAACGTATTTATATTGTATACAAATCAAAAGCTATTAATTTCTTGTAAAATAATTGATTTCTTATTCTTGTAATTAATCTGTAAGCTAAAATACACTTCAAACAAATAAACATATATTTACTCATTTACTAAACTTATTCATTTTTATTCTTTAATTTTTGATTTAAATGTTCTCATATTATATCAACTATTACCTTATGAATTTATTCAACATATGTTCTCATTTTATTTCACTCAACTCTACAGTTAACTTATTTTCTTATATTAACTGTAATATTTAATTACATTTAATTTCATTGATTTCCAAATTGATTTCAATGGATTAAATAATAAGATGATAAGTAAAATAATATTTACATTGAAGTAATTTAAACACATTTAAAAAAACATTTATAAATCAATTCAGTGTTGAATATTACGCTGATTACAGCGTTCAATTTCAACTGTAATTAAATTCAATTAATTATATTTTAATTCCAATAATTTGATTAAATTTGATTTCAGTCTTTTATTCAATCATTTACTGTCAAATGGGTAAAACTAACACTAATTTATATTTTATTACCTCAGTATTCTATAATTATTGCCTTAATTCACTTTAGCGTAACATTTAATTACATTTAATGCAATTTATTTCTAATTTGATTTCAACAAGTTAAACAAATAGGTAACCAATAACAATTGTCACCTTTAGCTTAATTTAACACATTTATAAGTTGATTGTCTACACAAATTTTATAATTACTTACATAACACTAATTTTTATTCAATTATAATTTATTACATACTATTTCCTTAATTATTACAACATTTAAATTATCAATTACTCTTTAAATCCAATTATCAATTAATACAAACATTATTTCATCAATTAATATAACATTTAAAATTATTCCTTATTTTAAATTTATAATAAATTATAACTTACAATTATTACAATTACTTGAGTAGTCATCTATTACATTCATTTACATTATTAAACTTCATTCTAGTTAGTTTTCCTATTCCTATAACATAAACTTTATTTCTTCCAACATTAAATTACATAATCTTATTAAATTAACTATTTTAATAATCGAAAATTATGGGTCGTTACACTTAACAGGATCTAAAATTGATTTTTTTTTTGAAATCTACCTATTTCACCCGCTTTCAACTAGCTCGATTCCTTTAATTATAACAAAAATAAATAGTCCATGCATTATAAATTAGTCATGTTATGGACAACAAATTAAGCTTACCAATTTAGAAGTGTATTTGAAAAGGTAGTGTTTATGCTGACTTTGGGTAATCAAGTACTCTACCCTACCTGGCTATCGGCTTGGTCCACAAGGAGAAGTGAGCCAAAGATTATCCGTAACAAAAAGACCCAATTTGAATTTGGTCCCTGGGCTAATTTTCGAAATTTATATGAAAATTTAAAAGATATTTTAAATTTAAAATATGAAATAAATTTTTTAAAAGTTGTAAAATATATTTTAAAATAGTTTTAAAAATAAATTAATATTTTGAAAACTATTTTAAATTTAATTAATTGTATTAATTAAATAATTAATTAATTAAAAGTTAATTAATTATATTAAAACACACACACACACACATGTATATGTTGATGTATGCATATATATAACTATAAATGTTATAGTATAATGGTTATATACATTATCTTAAATTGTTTAAGATAAATTAAAATAATTTTTAATTTATTAAACAATTAAATAAAATTATTTTATTTAAATAAAATAATTAATTGTTAATTAATAGAACATGATTTACACATATATATTGATATCTGCATGTAAAACTATAAGCGTTGTAATTAGAATTCAGCCTAAATTGTTCTGAATGGATAAAATAAAATTTTGGATTTTAAAAATAATATAACTAACTAGTTAATCAAATTAAAAAATTAAAATTAATTTAATATGATTTAATTAAGAATAATATGCATAAGACTATTCTCTAAGTTAATTAAATTATAAACAGATATAAATAAATTAAACTTGTATAACATGAATGTATAATATAAGTGGAATTGGAAAGAAACCCAAATCAGATTTAAGGAATACATACATATTGTATGTGTACCATGATTTTAAAGGTGTCTAATGCTTGATTAACGAAGTTATTTCCAAACAATACATCATTCCCTAGATCGGTATCACTCAAACAATTATATTAAAGATTTTAAATCTATAATATAAAAGCTGTTTTCTATAAGTTATGTATAAATAATTTACTTGCTTTCACCTTAGAAATTATTGATAACCTCAAACTCAGGATGTTATGTATAGTACTATTAGTATATTGATTAGACGTGGTAAGATATATGCTCTTATTTATTAATATTCCTCAAGGTATGTGTGGTATACTTAGGCCATCATGAAATGTTGGGTACGAGTGTATAATCTCTTTCGATTTATTGATATTTTTGAAAGTCGAGATGAGACTAGGACAAAGATCACCGGTTAGAAGTTGTATTTGACACAATCGATAAAAGTGTTATCCATCGCTTGATATTCCTCAAGTTTATAATCCTAAGGTAAGTGAGTCCTGACACCCACTAGAGAGATCGAAATATTTTCATATTTTTTACGGTTTTGTGAAATGCAAAAATCTAGTGAGATACTTATTAGAAAAATGAAATGGTGACATTTAAACTTTCTAATATTGTAAAAACATATACTTTAAAGGTTAATGTAACGCTTCGATTTTTCGTTGCCGAAAAACCGAATAGTTATGGGTTTAAGAAAAAGAAAAGAAGAAAAGAGAAGAAGAAAATAGATAATAGAGGGAAGAGAAGATAGAAAATTTAGATAGGGAAAAGAAGATAGAAAATTTTTAAAATTGAAAGAAAAGGGAATAGAGGAAAATAGAAGAGGAAAGAACAATAGAGGAAAAAGAAAAACAGAAGAAAATGGAACGGAACAGAAAACAACAGAACAACATCATAATCTCACAATTCGCAGCGGAACAACATATAATAATAAATGAATAATCTTTAAACAAAGAACTATATCAGTTATTACATTACATCACATTACATTACATCATATCATCATATCATCAGAGTGTACAACAACATACAACAAACAGTGCAGCGGAAAAAGAAATACTATATAGGTAATATGCCATGCCATCCAGCTTGCCTCCAGCAACTCCAGAATATCCAGAATATCCTGATAAACCTTACTCTTGACTGCCCGTGTGGAAATTGGTGGGCACCCAGAGTTTAGGAAGGAAAACAATAAACTCCAAGTCAGTCATGTGACTGGTGTGAGAACTCAAAACAGTTTATTTATCTTTAAAATCAAAATAGAGGAATATTTTTAAAGTTAATTCGCAATGCTTTTAAAAATGAGACTACCATAAGACCTCCTGCCACACACACAATGCAAACGCAGACTTGGAGAAGATTTCTCCTTATGATAGTCAAACATGCTTGATACGCATTTAAAATCAAATCAATTTTGATATTATTATTAGTGCATAGTGTAGAAGAAATTCATTTCGAAAGTAGAATATAAATCTTAGCCAGCATAGGTACCATTATATTATGCCTACTAATAGCTACCATATTAGATGGAAGGTTCTACAACTAAAACCGTACAAGTTTCGTATTGTTTCTTTGGATTTCCAACAAATGGTCAGGCCAAGGAACTTCCCATTGCCACATGAGAATGCCTCTGGAAAGACATCCCCGAGAACCAAACCGGAACTCTGCCAACACAAGGCCGGGTTACCCCTAACTGGGTAACTACTGACACGAGCACGCTATTCCCCGATCGTAAACGACCTTTCTCACGGGATCCCGAAAACCAACAACCACAAAGTAATAAATTCGTAGTAACCACATAGGTTAAATATCTGGGCTCCATACCATGATACCACCTCTATCCAGAAGGAAATGTACATACCCTAAAGGGTGCTACCCCTCATAACCTTGCTGCATCTTTCCTGTTTTGACCATTTCCGGGGTGTGAGGTTCGACGAAGTCACGTCCACAAAAACATACTTTATACAAAAGCCATGCTTTGGGTCAACAAATGATCAACACAATGATCACTAAGATAGACGATCAAATAAACGATCCTATCACAATAATCAACACAATGATCATTTCAGCATCACTCAGCATGTCACATTACCAAATTGGGAATATATCGCTGATAACTTCAACTATATAACCTCTGAGCTCGTACGTCTCAGAGAAGGGTGTTAAGCTAAAAGAATAAATTCTTCGCCACCAACAGAAATATATTTGAAAGAAATCGGCTTTATATCTCAACTTGTAATGTCAGACATACTATCCATACAAGTTTGTTCCGGGATCGAACAAAACCGAAGGCACTTACAAAGAAGTCCTTGCAATCCGGATATTCACAATCCTGATCGGATTCACCATCACATATAGAGAACTCTATACCGGAGCAACTCGGTGCAGAGTAAATCGACAGGTCATCCTATCGCTCTCGCAAATACCGGGTCTTCAACACCGATCTTCAATGCAATTCACAACGACGTATCACATATTCAGAATGGGTTATACGACCCCATGGTCCTTTCCCGGTTAACCCGAATAGTGAGCGCTTATTCAAAAATAAGTGTAGCATTCACATTCAATCAAATCACATCAATTACCCATTCAAAGGGAAATATTGATAGTCGGTTTTTGAACTATCAATGGATATGCACACATCACCAGATTCCAAATAATTTTCCAAATTATTTATTTTCCAAAATATCTTTACAAGATATACAATTTCACACTTCAAAAATAAATCAATATTTACTTTTAAACAAGTTTCCCCTTTCATTTATAAATTCCTTAGTGAATTTATAATCCAAAATATCTATGAATATTCGATTTCGATCATTCATTTCAATTTATCTTCAAAAAGATAAATTCTTAAGATATTCACTTTATATTGGAAAACATTTCCATACTTACTTATTTATAAGTAATTCACAAATTTTATTTATTTTCAACACTTAGAAAATATTCAATATACTTAAATCGAAATTAAGTATATATTTCATTCTTTAAGGAAATCATTCTCTTAAACATATTTATTTGGGCCAAAACGAATGTTGCGTAAAACATCGTTACGACGTCCCAAAATCACTAGTATAGGGATTCAAAATTAAAATAGATATATAAATCCCAATACTATACAAAACATTTCCTTTCGGAAATCATTTACTATAACAACAGTGTTATAGTCCACTATTTCCTTCTATTTCTCGAAAACGTCTATTTCAACAATAAATGTTGAAATCTATGGTTTCGAATCTCAACACATTTTAAAACATCTTTAGATCGTTTTAATTCTATTTAAAACATTCACATTCTAAACATTTCTTTAACATATTATTCACTATTCAAAAACGTGAATATATCTTATTAACAAATTTCATCAATTCTATGCATTTTATTTCAAAGGATTATTCACTGTCTAAAACGTGAATATAACTCTATTTCTAAGTTATAACAATTAACTTATCAAAATAAGTCGTTTGCGAATTTATAAAACAACGTTTATAAATTCCATTTCTATTTATTTATAAAAACTTCCTTTTTATAAATTCCTTTATTAACCTATTCTAGTTTATAACTAAATTATAAACTAAAAGTTCATATTATAAGTTAAATGCTTATGAAACGATTATTTTACAAAATCGTTCTTTTTAAAGACTTTCCAATTTATAAATCTTATAACTTATAAGATCCATTTATTTAACCAATCTATTCTTCAAATAATTTCACCAAATTTATAAATCTTACTATTTATAAATTTCTTTTATAACTTCACAGTTTATAATTCTATAAATTTCATTCATTTATGAATTTCATTTTCACTTCATTCAAACACTTATAAAAACTCGTTTTATAAGTCAATATTTCAATTTATAAATATCCGTTTATAAATCTCTTAATATAAATCAATTATATTATTCTTTTAAAACGTCTTTAATTTCCTTTATAGTTTCACCATTTTGATTTATAAAATAATCAAATTTTATAAATCCTATTTTTAAACTTTTATAATATATTCAAAAATCCAATTTAAACTATTTTATAAAATCATAAATCCCCTATTTCTCAAAAATCAACTTTTAACTATATTTCACAAAATCATAATTTTTATAACATTAAAAATTATAACGTTTATTTATTTAAAATGGATTAATTCCAAAATTATTTTATAAAACGTATACTTTCTAAAATCACTTTAAAATCATTTTAAAATCCCAAAATCTGGGTCCAATGATGCTACACACCAAATAGTCAATCACGACTACAACGATATCATATATCAATATGAAAATCCATCAAATATCAAAATATCTGAAATCAAATAAATACTGTTGAGGAATCCAGTTGGATCCCTCCAACCTGTTTTCCTGCATCCAAAAACATTAGCACAATACCAATTTCGCTCCAGTACGAAATTATCGCGGTATATGTTCTTATTAAATATTATCCGCTTAATAACGGCGTAATAGGGTCTCATCCGCTAAAAAAATGCGGGGAATCAATCAACTGCAATATATACATATGCCAATATATATATATTGATATTATATATAATACCAATTTCACTGTTTATGAAATATTCACGGTATATGTTTTTATTAAATAACATCCGCTTACTAACGGCGTATAATGTCTATTTTAACAATCAATAGATATCAATCAACATTCAAACATGCATTCAAATATTTTAAATCTAACTATTTAAAATAAAATCGAAACTGATTCGATTGAGTGAGAAGTTCTCACCTTGATTTTAAATTCCGTTTTAGCGATTTATTTCGAATAAAATTAAACGGACGTTTAATTTTACCCAAAATTCTCACTAACTTCAAACGACTCCAAACCAACTCCATCGCATAGTGCTCGTCCATACGATTCCAACGCAACTGAGTTTGCATTTTTTCGACCTCGTATGAAAAAGTTATCAATTTATGAAGTTACACGTGTTTATATACATAGATTTATAACATAATTTATAAAACTTATAACTTATCTTCATCACAGCCGTGCATTTTCACATCCAACGGCCCCCCTCCATCTTCTACATCACGCGCTCACCCTACAGGTCAAACACGTTATGGCCGAGCCCATTAGCAATTACTAGGGTTAGCATTTGCATCCACATCACTCGACTATACTCGATCACGTCACCGCCATCGCGAAGCCCTTGACCAAAGCTATGCTCGGCCTCAATCCCCCTAAGCTCGGCCTCATGATGAGCCTCGAATTTCGTGCGCAGGCCTGAAGAGAACGGCCCCCTTTTCTCCTCCATCGTCGCTCCAAATTCGATCATAACCGTTGGACCTCTAGTTCGTGTTGTGCTCTATCACTTTCTAGTTGGAAGCTTCATCTGATTGCTGATGGATTGGAAGATCTAGAGGAAAGAAGTTTGGCAAATTCTGGCCGTTCAGGGGGGGGGGGGGGTGGCGGCTAGGTTATAAAATTAGGGTTTAGTTATTTTTTTTATAAAATTATGAAGGTTGTGGGTATATTTATAGAGAACCGATCGACACTATTCATCCGGAAATTCCGAACTCCGATTTACACGCCGAAACTGACATACCTAGGGTTTATCCCGCGTTCCGGACACAATAGAACAGGTTTCGGAAGCTAATTTGGACATCTGTGCGAGTTATGGCTGTAAATGCTCAATTTGAATTAAACCGATTTAAGTCGATTTCTAGGCGTTTTAATTTGTAACGGACAAACGGTAAATCCAATTGACTTGAAATTTGAAACCTTACAATAATATCACATTACGGATCCGATGAAACTGGTTTCGTCGAAATCCGAGACTTTTTGAAAAATGACTATTTTCACTCGTCAAATTTAAATTAAAAATAAATCGATGCGTTTCGAGCTGCCACGCTCAAACGGTAACTCCGATTGACACGAAATTTGAAATCCGGTAATAACTAACTATTACGGATCCAATGGAACTGGTTTCGTTCAATTCTAAGACTGTTCAAAAATTGGCTATTTTCACTAGTCGATTTAAATATTAAAATATTCAATTTTCACAAATTAACTTTTAATTCGATTTTAAAAGTTCTAAAATATCGTTCTAACTCCCATATGATAAAATAAAATTTTACAAATCATTTTCAATCATATTTAGCCCTATTTTCAATTATTTCCATAATTTAACGTATTAAATTATCGATTTAATAATCCAATTAAATCCAAAAATTCAAATAAAAATTTATTCGACTTATAAATTCACTTATTAATATTTAAAATTAATTAAATATTCAAATTTTAATTTCTAAAAATTCTGGGTCGTTACAATCTTCCCCACTCAAAAGAATTTCGTCCTCGAAATTACAAGTAAGAAAAGTTAAAGAATCTATTAATTTTCCAAAATTCATAGTTAAATATCTTACAATACTTTACTAAGTTTTCAAATCATACCTAGTTATCTTTTCAAAAACAACTACTATTGTTTAACTTTCAATTCCAAAATCAAAATTAAAGTTTTCAAAAAATTTTCTAATTTTTCTTAAATTTTTCTAACGCCTTAAATTTTCGGAAAAATTCGCCATAGTCTCCTTTGCGCGGCTCGATCCGAAAAAAATATGACAGTATATATATCACAAATATACATCTCATCAAGTAATGAGGCATCCCGAAGGGAAAAAAGTGTAAAAGTACGATATTTAATCCGAGATATGTACCTTATATTTTATTAGCGAGCATATACGGCTAATATAGCGCAAAAGCGAGCTCCAAATGCGAAGCAAACGCGATCCGCACCTACTAATTACTCAACAAACAACATGAGAACATGCATATATGTACATAGTATCAACATACATCATATAGCAACATATCAACTATATATGTCACATAGCAAATGCAACTAAACAACAAATGCAAACATCAACCAACTACCATCCATAACCAACAAATATTCATTCATATTCTCATTCATATTTCATGAATGGGTTTTTCAATTTAAATCACATTTGATTCATTAACACGGGATGTTTTTACTAACATTCATTTTCAACCTGCTTATATTCACTAATTCATATTCAAGTTGGTTCACTTCCAAATTAAATTCAATTCTATTTAAGATTCATTTAACTTCAAATTGGATTTCAATTACTTTAGCTTTCAATTTCATTAATTCAATTTCATTAACACTTAATGAATTATATACAATCAACTAACAATCATATAACAACCAATGTATATTTATCTCAACCAAATTCCTTTGCTTACAATTGGTTTAATTAAATTGATTTTCATTCCAATTATTCAACTTCTACTAACATTAGATTTTAATGAATTAACACTTATTACATATCAACTTAATTCACATTTGATTGATTAATATTCAATCCATTAATTCAATTCAATTCAAAAGTTGAATTCCATTTACATAATCTAAGTTCACATCTATCACTTATCTTTATTAATTTACTTTGATCCCAATATCAACTTCATTCAATATCTCTTAAGTTATATTCCATTTAACTTTAAATTCACTTTTACTTTCAACTCATATTCATAAATATATTCATATAGTTTCACTTCTTATACATATAAGTTTATTTCACAATTGTAAATCACTTTAATTATAATTCAATTCTTATAATTCATTTGCTTATACAATTCCTTTATTTAGGTTATTCAAACAACTTAACAATCAACTTACATACCCTTTAATAATTTTGAAAAATTATTCCTTTATATATAAAGTATAATCAAGTAAAATTATTTCATTTACCCAATTTAAACAATACTGTGTCGAATTGTTCTGTACAAGTGTTTAGAAACCCCTTCGATTCAGTTTCGAAGCTGCGCCGACGAAGGTTCATATACCACTCAACAAACCAATCATCACAATATAAAACAATTTTTTTATTCACTAACAAATACGCTCTCATAGCTATTATTACACTCAAACTCATTCTAGAGTACTGCTGACTCTATCTCTAATGAATTATACCCAACAGAACCATGGTTGTCGCTTAACCATAAGCTCTGATACCAAATGTAACGCTTCGATTTTTCGTTGCCGAAAAACCGAATAGTTATGGGTTTAAGAAAAAGAAAAGAAGAAAAGAGAAGAAAAAATAGATAATAGAGGGAAGAGAAGACAGAAGATAGAAAATTTAGATAGGGAAAAGAAGATAGAAAATTTTTAAAATTGAAAGAAAAGGGAATAGAGGAAAATAGAAGAGGAAAGAACAATAGAGGAAAAAGAAAAAAAGAAGAAAATGGAACGGAACAGAAAACAACAGAACAACATCAGAATCTCACAATTCGCAGCGGAACAACATATAATAATAAATGAATAATCTTTAAACAAAGAACTATATCAGTTATTACATTACATCACATTACATTACATCATATCATCATATCATCAGAGTGTACAACAACATACAACAAACAGTGCAGCGGAAAAAGAAATACTATATAGGTAATATGCCATGCCATCCAGCTTGCCTCCAGCAACTCCAGAATATCCAGAATATCCTGATAAACCTTACTCTTGACTGCCCGTGTGGAAATTGGTGGGCACCCAGAGTTTAGGAAGGAAAACAATAAACTCCAAGTCAGTCATGTGACTGGTGTGAGAACTCAAAACAGTTTATTCATCTTTAAAATCAAAATAGAGGAATATTTTTAAAGTTAATTCGCAATGCTTTTAAAAATGAGACTACCATAAGACCTCCTGCCACACACACAATGCAAACGCAGACTTGGAGAAGATTTCTCCTTATGATAGTCAAACATGCTTGATACGCATTTAAAATCAAATCAATTTTGATATTATTACTAGTGCATAGTGTAGAAGAAATTCATTTCGAAAGTAGAATATAAATCTTAGCCAGCATAGGTACCATTATATTATGCCTACTAATAGCTACCATATTAGATGGCAGGTTCTACAACTAAAATCGTACAAGTTTCGTATTGTTTCTTTGGATTTCCAACAAATGGTCAGGCCAAGGAACTTCCCATTGCCACATGAGAATGCCTCTGGAAAGACATCCCCGAGAACCAAACCGGAACTCTGCCAACACAAGGCCGGGTTACCCCTAACTGGGTAACTACTGACACG
The DNA here is from genome assembly GCA_030765085.1 of Allium cepa. Taxonomy (NCBI): domain Eukaryota; kingdom Viridiplantae; phylum Streptophyta; class Magnoliopsida; order Asparagales; family Amaryllidaceae; genus Allium; species Allium cepa. The sequence continues at coordinate 173,383,742 of CM060941.1, read as the reverse complement.
AGCACGCCATTCCCCGATCGTAAACGACCTTTCTCACGGGATCCCGAAAACCAACAACCACAAAGTAATAAATTCGTAGTAACCACATAGGTTAAATATCTGGGCTCCATACCATGATACCACCTCTATCCAGAAGGAAATGTACATACCCTAAAGGGTGCTACCCCTCATAACCTTGCTGCATCTTTCCTGTTTTGACCATTTCCGGGGTGTGAGGTTCGACGAAGTCACGTCCACAAAAACATACTTTATACAAAAGCCATGCTTTGGGTCAACAAATGATCAACACAATGATCACTAAGATAGACGATCAAATAAACGATCCTATCACAATAATCAACACAATGATCATTTCAGCATCACTCAGCATGTCACATTACCAAATTGGGAATATATCGCTGATAACTTCAACTATATAACCTCTGAGCTCGTACGTCTCAGAGAAGGGTGTTAAGCTAAAAGAATAAATTCTTCGCCACCAACAGAAATATATTTGAAAGAAATCGGCTTTATATCTCAACTTGTAATGTCAGACATACTATCCATACAAGTTTGTTCCGGGATCGAACAAAACCGAAGGCACTTACAAAGAAGTCCTTGCAATCCGGATATTCACAATCCTGATCGGATTCACCATCACATATAGAGAACTCTATACCGGAGCAACTCGGTGCAGAGTAAATCGACAGGTCATCCTATCGCTCTCGCAAATACCGGGTCTTCAACACCGATCTTCAATGCAATTCACAACGACGTATCACATATTCGGAATGGGTTATACGACCCCATGGTCCTTTCCCGGTTAACCCGAATAGTGAGCGCTTATTCAAAAATAAGTGTAGCATTCACATTCAATCAAATCACATCAATTACCCATTCAAAGGGAAATATTGATAGTCGGTTATTGAACTATCAATGGATATGCACACATCACCAGATTCCAAATAATTTTCCAAATTATTTATTTTCCAAAATATCTTTACAAGATATATAATTTCACACTTCAAAAATAAATCAATATTTACTTTTAAACAAGTTTCCCCTTTCATTTATAAATTCCTTAGTGAATTTATAATCCAAAATATCTATGAATATTCGATTTCGATCATTCATTTCAATTTATCTTCAAAAAGATAAATTCTTAAGATATTCACTTTATATTGGAAAACATTTCCATACTTACTTATTTATAAGTAATTCACAAATTTTATTTATTTTCAACACTTAGAAAATATTCAATATACTTAAATCGAAATTAAGTATATATTTCATTCTTTAAGGAAATCATTCTCTTAAACATATTTATTTGGGCCAAAACGAATGTTGCGTAAAACATCGTTACGACGTCCCAAAATCACTAGTATAGGGATTCGAAATTAAAATAGATATATAAATCCCAATACTATACAAAACATTTCCTTTCGGAAATCATTTACTATAACAACAGTGTTATAGTCCACTATTTCCTTCTATTTCTCGAAAACGTCTATTTCAACAATAAATGTTGAAATCTATGGTTTCGAATCTCAACACATTTTAAAACATCTTTAGATCGTTTTAATTCTATTTAAAACATTCACATTCTAAACATTTCTTTAACATATTATTCACTATTCAAAAACGTGAATATATCTTATTAACAAATTTCATCAATTCTATGCATTTTATTTCAAAGGATTATTCACTGTCTAAACCGTGAATATAACTCTATTTCTAAGTTATAACAATTAACTTATCAAAATAAGTCGTTTGCGAATTTATAAAACAACGTTTATAAATTCCATTTCTATTTATTTATAAAAACTTCCTTTTTATAAATTCCTTTATTAACCTATTCCAGTTTATAACTAAATTATAAACTAAAAGTTCATATTATAAGTTAAATGCTTATGAAACGATTATTTTACAAAATCGTTCTTTTTAAAGACTTTCCAATTTATAAATCTTATAACTTATAAGATCCATTTATTTAACCAATCTATTCTTCAAATAATTTCACCAAATTTATAAATCTTACTATTTATAAATTTCTTTTATAACTTCACAGTTTATAATTCTATAAATTTCATTCATTTATGAATTTCATTTTCACTTCATTCAAACACTTATAAAAACTCGTTTTATAAGTCAATATTTCAATTTATAAATATCCGTTTATAAATCTCTTAATATAAATCAATTTATATTATTCTTTTAAAACGTCTTTAATTTCCTTTATAGTTTCACCATTTTGATTTATAAAATAATCAAATTTTATAAATCTATTTTTAAACTTTTATAATATATTCAAAAATCCAATTTAAACTATTTTATAAAATCATAAATCCCCTATTTCTCAAAAATCAACTTTTAACTATATTTCACAAAATCATAATTTTTATAACATTAAAAATTATAACGTTTATTTATTTAAAATGGATCAATTCCAAAATTATTTTATAAAACGTATACTTTCTAAAATCACTTTAAAATCATTTTAAAATCCCAAAATCTGGGTCCAATGATGCTACACACCAAATAGTCAATCACGACTACAACGATATCATATATCAATATGAAAATCCATCAAATATCAAAATATCTGAAATCAAATAAATACTGTTGAGGAATCCAGTTGGATCCCTCCAACCTGTTTTCCTGCATCCAAAAACATTAGCACAATACCAATTTCGCTCCAGTACGAAATTATCGCGGTATATGTTCTTATTAAATATTATCCGCTTAATAACGGCGTAATAGGGTCTCATCCGCTAAAAAAATGCGGGGAATCAATCAACTGCAATATATACATATGCCAATATATATATATTGATATTATATATAATACCAATTTCACTGTTTATGAAATATTCACGGTATATGTTTTTATTAAATAACATCCGCTTACTAACGGCGTATAATGTCTATTTTAACAATCAATAGATATCAATCAACATTCAAACATGCATTCAAATATTTTAAACCTAACTATTTAAAATAAAATCGAAACTGATTCGATTGAGTGAGAAGTTCTCACCTTGATTTTAAATTCCGTTTTAGCGATTTACTTCGAATAAAATTAAACGGACGTTTAATTTTACCCAAAATTCTCACTAACTTCAAACGACTCCAAACCAACTCCATCGCGTAGTGCTCGTCTATACGATTCCAACGCAACTGAGTTTGCATTTTTTCGACCTCGTATGAAAAAGTTATCAATTTATGAAGTTACACGTGTTTATATACATAGATTTATAACATAATTTATAAAACTTATAACTTATCTTCATCACAGCCGTGCATTTTCACATCCAACGGCCCCCCTCCATCTTCTACATCACGCGCTCACCCTACAGGTCAAACACGTTATGGCCGAACCCATTAGCAATTACTAGGGTTAGCATTTGCATCCACATCACTCGACTATACTCGATCACGTCACCGCCATCGCGAAGCCCTTGACCAAAGCTATGCTCGGCCTCAATCCCCCTAAGCTCGGCCTCATGATGAGCCTCGAATTTCGTGCCCAGGCCTGAAGAGAACGGCCCCCTTTTCTCCTCCATCGTCGCTCCAAATTCGATCATAACCGTTGGACCTCTAGTTCGTGTTGTGCTCTATCACTTTCTAGTTGGAAGCTTCATCTGATTGCTGATGGATTGGAAGATCTAGAGGAAAGAAGTTTGGCAAATTCTGGCCGTTCAGGGGGGGGGTGGCGGCTAGGTTATAAAATTAGGGTTTAGTTATTTTTTTTATAAAATTATGAAGGTTGTGGGTATATTTATAGAGAACCGATCGACACTATTCATCCGGAAATTCCGAACTTCGATTTACGCGCCGAAACTGATGTACCTAGGGTTTATCCCGCGTTCTGGACACAATGGAATAGGTTTCGGAAGCTAATTCGGACATCTGTGCGAGTTATGGCTGTAAACGCTCAATTTGAATTAAACCGATTTAAGTCGATTTCTAGGCGTTTTAATTTGTAACGGACAAACGGTAAATCCAATTGACTTGAAATTTGAAACCTTACAATAATATCACATTACGGATCCGATGAAACTGGTTTCGTCGAAATCCGAGACTTTTTGAAAAATGACTATTTTCACTCGTCAAATTTAAATTAAAAATAAATCGATGCGTTTCGAGCTGCCACGCTCAAACGGTAACTCCGATTGACACGAAATTTGAAATCCGATAATAACTAACTATTACGGATCCAATGGAACTGGTTTCGTTCAATTCTAAGACTGTTCAAAAATTGGCTATTTTCACTAGTCGATTTAAATATTAAAATATTCAATTTTCACAAATTAACTTTTAATTCGATTTTAAAAGTTCTAAAATATCGTTCTAACTCCCATATGATAAAATAAAATTTTACAAATCATTTTCAATCATATTTAACCCTATTTTCAATTATTTCCATAATTTAACGTATTAAATTATCGATTTAATAATCCAGTTAAATCCAAAAATTCAAATAAAAATTTATTCAACTTATAAATTCACTTATTAATATTTAAAATTAATTAAATATTCAAATTTTAATTTCTAAAAATTCTGGGTCGTTACAGTTAAAATAACAACATAGATAAATTTGTGCAACTAATAAAATTGATAAAATGTTTATCAGTTAAGATATACAAATGAATTAAATTAAAGATTGACAAAGAAATAAAAGATATACTCGCCTTTAAATGCCTTAGCATGTTATCGCTTCAAGACCCATGCAAGAGCCAATTTATATAACCACTAAAACATTCGTCTTGGTCGCTTAATTGTTTATTTGTACAAGACTATGTATTATTTTCTATTAGTTTTGAACTCTAAAATAGTGTAAGGTTATGGATGTTCGGTCCATATTCAGTCACATATAAATGTTATATGATGAACGGTTGTAATCCGTAATGTACAAAATTCTAATGAAATTAGTTCATTCCAAATAAGAAAATAAAATGTAAAGTGAAATCACCCAATTAATATGATTGATTACAATAAGAATTTCCTTTTGAATGCTTTGCCAACAAGTGTACAAGAGTGGATGTAACTTACGCAGTGGGGATGAATAGAGTGAATAGTCAACCATGCTTCATGAAGTGACATCAGAAATGTCAACTGTATAATATAATGGTAGATACTTAATGTGGAATGAGAAATATAATTTTTATCCGACCTTTGTTTTTTCATATAGGAAATAGTATTTTATAAAAGTTATTTCTATGAGTTTAAGATATTTGACCAAATACTTTCGACTGTAAACCAGTTAAAGTAAACAGAAAAAATAGTCTTTAATAAGTAGTTGAATAAAGCTTCGTATTTCATACACTATTCTAGTAGTGGCTGAAATAGTGGAAGCATGCCATGTAATACTTATCAGTGGATGCATCAAGATACAAAAAATTATTTCTGCAAATATACTAAATGTTATCTATGAAATAATAATTATTTTTTATAATCGATGAAAGTGAAATTAGTTTTATTTTTTTATGAATGTTTTGAATATTCATTATTAAATTAATCTTTTAGAATAACTGTATTTGTCGCCTTAGTTAAATAACAAAAAAGTTTCTATAATATGCTGCAATTATTTTGGAATTAAGGACAAAGCACCCTTTTAAAGGAAGCAACATAAAAGTAAGCGAACTATTCAGATTGACATATAAAGATGTATGCAATTGAAAGTCTAGTAATACCAAAATAGCTCCATATATTTTGCTTAATTCATAGATAAATTAGCATAAAATGAATATGTGTATTTGATACGCAAGTACTGTATTTATGATAATTTTATCGAATATAAAATGTAAGTATAAAACATAACGTGCAAAGGAAACAAGAAAATTAGATTTGATCGAATATATGAGTATATAGGGAAACAGTTCCAAAAGTGCCTAAAAATGAATAAAATTCAGCATCGAAAGTCATTCCTCCCTATGATACGTAATGATGTATTAATAAGGAGTAATAAACTTTTTTTGAGCAAAATACGATTAATAACGAGAGATGTTAACATCGTTCTATAAGGTCGTGTACTTATAGCAAGTGTATAAGGTTAAAATTTAATGTCATCTAAAGAATAATTTATAAGATCATATAAGATGAATGTTTATAAGGAACCTCTATGTATCCTAGGTCAAGGGGTTGACATGTTGTGTGGGTCGAGAGGCTGCATATAGTACTCGCTTGTAAGGGATCTCGTGTGGACCAACCCTAAGGAGTTTGGGGTTGATCAATATTGATTGATCGATTTATGTTATGAACATAAGTATTATAAAGTAAAAAAGTTGTATACATATAATAAGGTAGTTTATAAATACTTATTCCATTAGACTGAGAAATAAATGTTGTTTTAAGAAACACCAAATTCAAAACGAAGGAATTTATTTTAGTAATTATTGATAGTAAACAGGATTTAAATATGATCCAAAGATAAACTGATGATGATGGATGGAATGAAATTAATCATACTATATAGATACAACACATTAAAATGTCTAATATTAAATCTTGCACATCAAAGAGAAATTATGAATTTTACTAATGTAGAGAAAAGAACTTCCTCAGTCTTAAGTAAGCTATTAAGTGCATTGACTCTACCATGTGGCACAATGTGTAGATTCAGAATGGATTACCAGTACGTTATCAAAATTTGATTTTGATATTGGTACCTGATGGATTTTACTCATAAAATTTATCGGTCAGTATGTCTTTAAATTTTGATACCTATATGTAGAAAAAATAAGTTCTAAATAATGATTTAGAATACACCGTTTGCACATAAAATAAAAATGTCTCAAAGTCAGTAGGAGTGATAAATTAGTTTATGGATATTGGATATGATCCAAGAACAGATATAAAAATGTTATTCAATGAGCATCTGCATTAAGTAAGTATTTTGATTGAGAAATCAAACAATTTGAATTTCTGTTAAAATGCAGAGGAAGCATCCTCTATAAGAAATAATGTTAATAAGTACTAAAATATATTTCTAAAACTATAAGTTAACAGCAAATTTATGATTTTTAATGATGTATCATGTTAAAATCATTTCAGTTTAGTTGTTTAATATTCAAAATTGAGTTTGAAAATGACATCTTTTATAATCAATATAAAAGGATGTTGGGAATGTCCCAAAATGATATACACAAGCACTATCTTAAATTGTTTGATATCAAGCATGTAAGATGGATTCGTTAGGCATTGGAAATATGAATTATTATACATACCATATTGTCTACAATATCATACTCTGTTTATGTATATAATACATAGAATATGTGCCAAACCCAAATTAAGATTACTATGTATTTTGAGTGTTCTCCAATATTTATGTCATACTAGATAACTGTTTATAGAAAAAAATGAACTAATTTTGAAGGAGTGTGCCGACTCAAACTTCATTAGTGATATCAAGTATAATATCTCATTCCTAAATTCATGTTCGAACTTAAGTTCGAAACTTTAAGCTAAAATTTGTCAAAACAATAAGTAGTAACCCGATTCAACCAAAGGCTATTACAATGTAAGAAGTATAAATAAATGCATAAAAAAATTTCCTTTTTTTTTGAAATGGTACTTTATATACAACAAATCACTGTGACAACATATCACATGTCAAATAAACATTCGAATCACGCTATGCAAGTTTCGAACTTGTGACCTCTCACACCAAAGCCAAATCATTTAACCACTGGAACAATGGTGCTTGTCAATGCATAAATTTATAATTAAGCCGAGAGTGATTCCACATATTGAGAATCTCATGATATTGTTATATTGTAACAATGCATGATATAGTTTGTAAAAAAACTAAGAGGTTACTTAGGGTCGAGAGACATACTCTGAATAGTTCTATATAAGGCAGTTTATCAATGTCAAAGAGAGTTTATCAATGACACAGTAAATAAATAAAACAAAATTGCATAGTCATACGCCAAGGGATTGACCCAATTAGTTTTGAGAAAACTGATAGATGAAGTTAGAATAAGATTCCATAATTGACCCAAGTGTAAGTGGTAATTGATAGAGTTAGGAGTATGCCCTAGAGGGAATTATGTAATTTATTACATATATCTAACTGCGTGATCAATCTTTTTCAAAAATACAAGGTAATTTTCATTCTAGTATATACTTGTTATATATTGATATAAATAATTAAGTAACTAATTTTGATGTATGTATATGGAAAATCCTTAAATGATACATTGTTTGATAGTAATTATAAAGTGTTGTAATTATGATAATTTTATCATATTGAAAATAACATATTGTTTTAAATATTCCTAGTCAAAACGTTTCCAAAAAGGATATTGATTCATTTGTTAGACTAGAGTATGTAACGCTCTCCAAATGTTGGGCACTATATTTCTCATGGCTATTAGGGACATCAAGGGGTTATGTACTAATAGTTATTGGATAATTATGGAATGACTCACTCGAGAGTTCTCTGTTTGTTGATATAACTAAGGTCAAACCTACAATCTTGAAGTAACGATGTTACACATTTCCCTTGACTTAAGAATATTGTGGAACTTCAATGTGGACAATCCACTTTGATTATGGTTAAATCGTGGCATAATTTCTATTGAACAACTAAGTTGAGTTTGAGTTGAAACATTGAAAGCGAAACACTATTCAATAGAGAATTCATCTCTTGTTGGGTTAGCATATGGTTAAATTTGGTCAACTCAAAATTAGTCTTTGGCCAGAGCAGTATAGTTAATTGTTATTATTATGATTGAACCAAGGATTCTGTATTTGGAATTACAAATATGAATGTGGATGGCATTGGAGTTTTGACCAAAATCAAATTCCATAAGTTCTAATGTTATTTTTGACAAGAGTTGGTGTAAATAATCATTACGACCAAGTACCACTTATAATAAGTAAAGTTGGATTTTACTAAAAGTGTGTAAGTGAGAAATTCAGCCAAAATGTCACACCACTAGCTATGGTGACATATCAACGTTAATATCTGAATTTTTTGATATTAACCGCTGACTGAATTTACACCTTTAAATCACACAATCGAAATGGTGAATACGCCGAATGAACCACGTGATTTTATTAATTTATAGTAGTTGTAAGTTAATTAAATTATTTAATATTTATGACATGTTAATTATTAAATTTTATTTAATTTGTTTAAATACTATTAGTATTTAATAAAGTACGTATATAAAAGTTATAAATGTGTGTACCATTTATGATGTCGGTAGAATGTTTAAACTGGATTCATATATAATAAATACCGAGTGGGTTTTAAATAAATTAAACAAATTAAATATATTAAAATTTGTGAATTATCAATTATTCAAACTTCATTGATTTTAGTACCATTGTATTTAATAAAAAATATATATAAAAGTTATATGCGCGCGTATCGATATACGATATCAATATAATGTTTAAATTAGATTTAAATAGATAAATGCAAAGTGATTTTGGAAATTTTTGGTGACCATGTGGTACCTATTATAATCGGCCATAGGTAGTGAAGAGAGAGGGGATTTATATGGTTCAATTGAGAAGCAAATAGAGAAAGTTTTAATGGAAAGAATTGAAAGGTTTCCATGTTTCCTTTAAAACATATTTTATCTTAATTCATTTTAGATGTTCTATACAAAGATTCTCATTTGGACATTTTCTCTCCTTCTCTCATGAGGGCATGGCCAAAAATTTTAACGGTGGGTGGGGACAAAATTACATAACAAAATCAAATAAAATTAAAAAAAGATGGTGGTTTTTATCTTATGGTTCTAGCAAAATATAGAGATTGATTCTATTGTATCTAGGAGCTCTAATTCATTATTCAAGGTGTGATCTATTGGACTCATCCAAAGGTAATTCTATAATTTAAATTTACCTATATGTTTATGTCACTTATATGATTAGACCAAATATGGTTCACCTTGTGTTTTGATCATTCGTCTTACAACATGTAACATAAATCTTTTTATGTCTATTTTGATTTAAATATGTCTATTTTATTGATTTAGTTATATATATATATATTTGTTCATCTTCTCCCTTTAATATGTGCTCAAGATATTTTTTTTGGATTTCGCTTTATTTTGATAACTTGTTGTTATTCTCTGTGTTTAAGGATCTGTAAGTTCTTATCGCAATCTTTTTGGAAATTTTATAAAATTGAAAGCTAATTTTGATTATGGTCCACTTCATGATTTCCTAACATTAATATACACAATTACAAATGAATTATACATGTTTAATTATTAATTATTCTATGAAAATTAATCTTTAATGTTTTATGGGTAATATTTGGATATAAATGTTTTAACCATTGTCTACACAAGAGTGAAAACCTTGATCTAAAATTAATGAATAGACTTTTGTGCAAATTCTAAATTCTTTCTTATTCTCTAAATTTAAAGTCTTATGTAAAATCCTACACTCTAGTTTCATTTCAATGCTAAAAAGTTTGATCAAAATTATTATTATAACGACCCGGAATTTCAACACTTCGTGTTTAAATATCTGAATAATTTAAATATTTGAATTTTGGATTAAATGTTATTACAAATATTTTAAAAAGCCTTTTAATCTCCTTTTTAAATAATAAGGAATGAGGGTAAACTAATTTTGGAAAAATGTTTATAAAAATAAATACTTTGAAAAAATATCAATAATGTGACCTATCGATAAACAGTTTTTTAACCGTCAGAAGTTGTTTATATTTTTTTACATACACTCATTTTCTTAGGAATTAAAGAAAATGAAATAGAAACTTTTTTCTATTTATGGAAATAAATTTTTTGGATGATCTCATGGGTGATGTCATCAAAAATATTTAGGAAATGATCTTTGATAGTAATACTTAACTTTGAAGTAAAAGAAGAGAGGTATAAAGTTAACATGTGAATAGGAGGTTCCTTTGTGACCATTCATGGAAGGTAATAGGTGGTTATAGCCTCTTGTAAAACCCTATATAAGGAGAGGCATACCATACATAATAAATCACTAATTCACTAAACTTGAAATGAAGTATGATAATTAAAAATGGTGGTAGTGTTTAAGCATTAATCTACTAATTCTCTAGCGTTTTCAAGTCTTAACCAAATCATCTTCATTCTCTTTTAAACTTTGGATTTATGCCTAAAGCATCAAGGGAAGCATAATTAGCAAGTAAAAAGAAGGAGAAGGTGAATGAAAGAGGGGGGATCTTGAAAGGGGTCATGAGCATGAAAAGAAGGGAGGAGGCGTTGTATTGGCTTGGAAGCGCTAAAGGTTGGATCTTTATGCTTTTGGTGATGGTGAAAGTGGTTCTTTGTTGTTGTGGCTTTATGCTTGGGTTTGGCATGGATCTAAGTGAGTTATCTCCTATCTTACATGTATATATTGTGTGTGTGTGTTGTGTGCAAAGTATAAAGTTAAAGTCATATTAACTAAGTAAAGTTATAAACTTTGGATCCCTCTTGCTTTTGAAAGAAAAATAATAACTTTACATTGTATAACATCACTTTTGTTACCTTTTAAATATGTGTCATGGCCTTAACTTAATGTTTAAATGGTTTTTTTAACTTGTGTGTTAAATTGAAGTAAGTTTGAAAGTGTTTGAAGCGAAAACGGTCGTTATAAGTGCACTTTTGAATCACTTATTTTTGGGAATTTTTATAAATAAATCGAATGATTTTTTTAGGGATTTTTTCATGGTTTTTAAATAGCCTAACGGTATTACTTACTATAAAAATTTCAACTCTAAAGTATTTTGTTTATGTGAGAAAACTAGACATAAAGATCATTGTTTTCAATGCTGTTTTAACAAGGCTTTTAACGACATTTATAAATTCTGCTGTAAGTCGTTTATGATTTTAAATGTTCAAAAATGATATTTAAATGTGGTATTATTTCTCTAATCTTTTTAGTGATGATTTCAAACATATTTTGAATTTAATAAATTTGATTTGGAGTTTGAATATTTTTTAAATAATTATATATAAGTTTTGAAAAAGGTAATTGATTGTGCTTAACATTAAAACGAGGTAGACATCTTTATTTCTGAGAGTTAATATTGATGTCGACTAAGGAGGTAGCAATAGAGCTGTAACCTACTGGGCTTTCCTCTTGACAAGGAATAGATAAGTTGGAATGTTGGAAACGTGTTATTCTTGTTATTCACTTACTTGTTTAAAAAGGTAATTAACTTTGTTTAACGCTAAAACCAACGAAGTAGACTTATCTTTTTATGAGAGTTAAGATTGATGTCAAGGGATGGAGTAATAGATCTCTAACCTATAGGGCTTCCCTTTTGAACAAGGAATAGTTAGGTCGGGAATTTTGGAAATGGGTTAGCCATGTTGTTTGTTACTTGTTTATGTAAATCATTATTACTATACTTAATGCTAAAAGCCGACGAGTATGCTTGCTTGTTTATAAGATTCAAGAATCAAGCATCTAGGCAAGGCTTTGATGCAACCACTGCTCAAATGTACCTAGTTTCACTCCTAAATAAGAAATACTTAAGTTAAAATGTCAGAAACAAGTTAAGTATATGAACATTGGTTTGCATAAGCAACTATTTTAACTAGGTAGTCGATTAGTTGACTATCAAACTTAACTTATTATTAAACTTAGGTCTTTAAAAAGTATGTTTTAAAGATAATACAAGTATGGAATGATTATGGGTTTCTCGTGAAATTCTTCGATAACATTCATCTTTAATCCATTTTAATTATACTTATGAATGTAAATAGATCTTTAAGATGATGTTTTAAAGATAAGCATAAGTGAAATGATTTTGGATTTGTAGTGATAATGTTTAAGTAACATTTGTCTTAAAACTTTTGAATAGATTTATGAAAGTACTTAGATCCTTAAAATGGATATTTTAAAGGAAATTATAAGAAATCTTTTGGGAAAAGATGAAAAAAGGCAAAGGTTGAAAGAAAGAAATCTTGTTAATGATTTGTGAACATACGCATACCATTTGAGATAAGTATATAAATACTTTTTAAAGTATTAAAAAGAGTACAAATGAATAGTAGAAATTGATTAAAGATGTTTAATTAGATAAAAAGAAGTTTTACTAATAAAAGAGGTTTTAATTAATAAAAGATTAATTAAACAAAAAGAGGATTAAATGTCGCTTATGTGACCTGATCATGCTTTGTGTGACTTGATCATGTTTTGTATGACTTGATCGTTCTTTATATGTTTACTCGTTTATGGAAAGTATCTAGTCGTATACTTAGCACTGAAATCCTATGGAGTAGGCTTTTGGTTGTCTATCTATGGGAATTAAGTCGTGCACGGATATGAGCAATAGAGCTCTAACCTATGGGCTTCACTCCCGATTGAGGAAAAGTGTGAGATGAAAATGTTGGAAACATATAAGTATACGATGCTTGGTTTCCATATGTGATCGCTCTCATTATTATAGAATGACTTAATCCATCGTTTCGGTCTTGAAGATAACCGAGATTAGTATGTGTTTTACTTATTGAAAACAACTTTAAGACTGGGATACGTATTCTATCTCTTGGAAGTGAACTTGTTTGAGATGCTAGAAACCATGTGTGGATTTGAGATCTGTTCGAGATGTTGGAATCCAATTTGGGATTCATGTTCTGTTCAAGTGATGAAGACTTGTGTAAAAGTTATCGAACGTGACCTTGATATTGGAAATGGGTAAAGACAGAGTAGGATGCATAATCTAAGCTTTTGTAGTCCTACGACTAGGTATTTTTAACTCCATATCTAGAGTATGCTTATCGATGTTGGACGTGGGAGTTGATGATATTTGGTACCATGTGGTTATGTTTATGTTTGGGAGTGGGCCTTTGCATTTACCATATGGTATATTTTATCTTGATATACATGGCGCTCGGAAGGTGTTTTCTGATCCTTGTGCATGGAATTCAGAATTATCTTCCTCGAAGAGATCTCCATGGAAAATCCATATGTTAATGTTCCTTATTAGGTTTGATTATTCCCCTTAATATGATATTGAATGTAATGAATTGTTACATTCTTGCAATGTTATATATTTATATTCTTCACTCTAGACATTATCTAATATACCATGTTATGTACTTATTAGATGAGCGGTTTTTTTGAGGGGATAACCATTATGGAATTCCATGCTGTCTCAAAAGTACTCTTATATGCTGTACTCATATTTCTTGAATTTCTCGTACTAGACTTATGTTTGACGCTTGGTTTTTGTTTTTCCTAAATTTCTCGCATGTTCTTTTAAGTAGTTTGTGAAAGGCAGGTTTTAACGTTGATGTTCATTGGAGCTCAAGAAGATGATCTGGATGTTTCATCTATCATAGTATTCTTATTTCTACTGTATTACTATTTGATGTATCCGCACTGTAAGGATAGGCAGTTATAACTATCCAGGTTGATGATCGTATTTAGGTTTTGTAACTCCGAGATTTGTGTATTGGAGCAACCCTTTGTATTGTTTATTTTATATTATATATCACCATTCAGCTAGTGAGATTCTAATATTTTGTTCCTTCTTTATTGTTTTGTTTCGTTTTCTTTTTATTTTTTCCTTAGCTTTTCGTCATTCCGGTACTTGGTGTCGACACATGAATACCATGGATGTATTTGTGTCGACATTCAGGGGTCGAAAAGGAAGGTCGTTACAATTAACTTTAAATCCAACTTATTTATATATCTGTAAATATGTATATGCACGTATCATGAAACATCCTACACCCTTAATATACCCAAAAAGGACACACTTAAAGGCGTGGTGCGTTGCAGCTATAACTGATACTAACAAAGACTAAGATTCACAAGACAAAGGTCGGTAAAGACAGTAGAAACTAAAATAATAACTGATTCAAAGCAAAAACTTCATAATTGCTTCATAAACCAAATAAGTAGTATAACAAATACAACATACATGTCTCAAAACCCAATATGTCTCATGAAATAAAAACTCGCAGTCTCAACAAAAATCAGAGTATAAATATCTCTCTCAAGTGCCAGTACAAAGAAAGAAAAATGGAAATAAAAGTAGGGAAATGCATAGCAGAATCTTCTCCAAGATACCTCCGAGCAACTGCAATCTACTGCCCTCTCGCTTGATTGCCTATGTGGGGAAAGGAAAAAAAATTGAGGAGTGGGTCAGACTAAAATTCTGGTGAATGATAGTAACTACTAGAATCTTTAAGCAAAGCATAGATAATAGACTCTACAATTGTTCTAGCATATACAAAAGTAAACAAAAGAAATAGGAAAGATAAACTAGAAAGTACGATTAACCTATTACAATTGATAAGATATGTCAACTTTGAATGTTTTCACTTGTCTTTGATAGCTGCTTGATTAGGCTGAATTCCTAATCCTATAATTAGGCTGAAATTCTAATTATACCCTTTGATCTGCCTGCTACTCCATAAACCTTACTGCGGACTAGACTCTATATAACTCCCTATACAACAACCAATGATAACTATGAAAGATACACAAAGCACCCACTATAGACTAGATGATACGTAGCGCCCTACGTAGAAGGTAATGGTGTCTACGAAAACAAACATACCAAGCGCTTGGAACTCATAGCGATTACTGAGCACCGAAATGGAAGTCGCACGTGTAACTGCCACCATGCTTATACCTGTTGCTCCACCTATTAGATCGTATTATTACCTTGACTCGACATAAGCGTGCCCCTCATCTCACTTCAGGATAATATGAAACACCTTGTCTACGAAAAATATAAGGGAATGCTGTCGGTACTGGCCCGTCATCCAAACAATATCTAATAGTGCCCTTGTCCAAATCTCCCATGATTTGAACATCTCTATATTGACAAGTTACTACCATTACTAGCATAAGCGCGTCCCTCATCTCACTTCAGGTTTATATGAAACATCGTACTAATAGAAAATAATAGGGGAATGCTATTTGATACAAGATCTACTTTAATTGCTTATTAACTTAGATAAATTATTTAAATAAGCTTGTACTCTTATTCTTACTATCCGTGCTCATTAATTTATGCTAACTCTTAAAATAAGCCTTATTCTATTCTATTTCTTATTATAACCACTGTTATAATCATACTTATTACCCAAGGTCTAAGTGTGAAAATAAGCTTCTTTTATTCTTTTTAGTTATAATTCTAAGTTATAACTAGGTCAATCTCTTTAATTTAGTTCAATTAATATCGTAATTAGGCATAATTTCAGTCCAATTCTATAACGACCCTGACTCGACCTTCCTAAATCAGTATCGAATACATCATCCGTATTCAAATACCGCAGATACAAAGGTCGAATCTGGTTCGTCGGAGCTTATAACAAGTTAAGTACAACAACATAGTAGAAGAAATGAATAATATTATTGATATACAACATTTGTTACAACTGAATATCAATACAAATCAGAGCTAAAATATAACATGGAAAGATAATCTTCGACTGAGGAACACCAATATTATTTTCAAAAGGAAGAAGGATAGAAATCCCAACAACTCCATCACTAAAGACAATGCTCCAAAGACTCCAAGCTCCAAATCCAAAGCTCGAACCATCATCAATGCTGAAGTGAAACAAACTCCATCCCAATGCGATTGCCAAACCTAAAACTTCAAAGATTAAAGACTGAAGAAGATTTCCAAATGCAACCAAATCAAAGACTTCAAAGGCTATCGAATCTACACCTACTATTTGATTATCTAAAAACACAACTCCAGACTGCCCATGTGGAAAATTGTGGGCACCCTGAGTTTAGAAAGGAAACAATAAACTCCGGGTCAGTCATGGGACTAGTATGAGCAAACAAAAACAGTTTTAAACAAAAACAACAACAAAAGAATTTAAGATTGAAATCCACAATGTTTTATGGAAAATGAAACTACCATAAGGCCTCCCGTCGCACACACCATGCAAACGCAAAATTAGAGGAGATTTCTCCTTATAATAATCAAACACGCTTGATACGCAAAAACCATTTTGATATTATTATCAGTGCATAGTGCAGAAAGCATTTTGAAAGTATAATATTAATCTTAGCCAGCATAGACATTTCGCATGTATGCCTACTATAGCTACCACGTTCAGTAGCAGGTTACCGCCATATTCCATGGCAGGTTATACAACTGAAACCGTACAGGGCGTGTATTGTTTTTTTGGATTTCCAACAAATGGTCGGGCTAAGGAACTTTCTACTGCCACACGGGTACGCCTCTGGAGGGACATCCCGAGAACTTAACCAGCTCTCTTCCAACACAAGGCCGGGTTACCTCTATAACTAGGTAACTACTACACGAGTATGCCATCCCCCGGTCGTTTACGCCCTTTATCCGAGGATCCTCAACCACAAAGCAACAACCACAAAGTAATAAATTTGCAGTGACCACATGAGTTAAGTATTTGGGCTCCATACCATGATACCACCCTTTTCCAGAAGGAAATGACATACCCTAAAGGGCGCGGCCCTCATAACCTTGCTATATCTTTCCTGTTTCGACCATTTCTGGGTTGTGAGGTCCGTTGAGGTCTCGTCCACAAAGCTACACTTTTCACAAATTCGTGCTTTGATCAACAAATGATCAACAACACTCAACGGCACTCAGCATGCCACATTACCAGATTATAAATGCATTGCAAGTAACCATCAACTACATAATCTCTGAGCTCGTACGTCTCAGAGAAGGGTGTTAAGCTAAGAGAATAAATTCTCCGCCACCAAATAGAAATGTATTTGGTAGAAACTAGCTTTACATCTCAAAGTGTATTGTCAGACACACATCCATATAAGTCTGTTCCAGGTTCGAACAGAACCGAAGGCACTTCAAAAGAAGCCCTTGCAATCCGGGTATTCACAATCTCGATCAGACTCCCCATCACATATGGAGATCTCTATACCGGCGCGACTCAATGCAGAGACATTCGACGGTTTATCCTTTCATTCTCGAAAATAACCGGTCTTCACCACCGGTCTTCAAATGCTATCCATATCGTCGTATCATTATTCGGAATGGGTTATATGACACAAAGTCCTCTCCCGGCTAAATCGAATAATGAGCGCGATATTTAAAAACATATGGATATTAGGTTCTCAATTAAGTCACAACTTATTACCTAAAGAAACCTTTCTTCAAATAGTTTAAATAAATTACCATTTTAATCTTTAAACAAAAAGATTCACTTCATAAAGTTCACCAATCTTTCACAAAAATTCATTCACAATATTTAAACAAAAGATCCATCTCTGAGATCCTCTTTTGTTTGAAAACAAAGTTCACCAAATATTTTACAAAGATTCCTTCATATCTTTCGAAATAATTCCATTTCATATCTTTTATATAAAAGATAAACCTTAAAATCCTCTTCAATTTCAAAACAAGATTCAACCATTTTCACAAAAATTTATTCATAGCTTTCAAAACAATTCCATTTCAAACTTGAAATTTTTCAGCACAAATTGAAAATCCTTTCTTTATATGAAAGCTATTGTTATTTGAAAACAAATAGTTTTTGTTTCGAAAAAATCCGATTTCATTTTCACGAGTTAAAGCCCTTCAAGTATAGAACCTGGGTTGAATTCAAATTCCCAAAACAATACTTTTTAAAATGGTTTAAAACCCATATAAACACATTTATAACTTGTATACCCTTTTTAAATCATAATTTCCAAACATAGAGTTCAATTTCAAGTCTTGAATTTAAATTCAAATCAAACTATTTAAATTTCGAAACTTTATCAAGTTATTCAAAATAAATTTTATTTTTGAAACTCCTTTTCAAAAGCTTTTCATATCTAACCCAATTCCATTTCCAAAACCATTTGAATTCAAAATTCATTTGTCAAAATCATTTCAAAAATATTTAATTCAAATATTTGTGACTTAACCGATTTCCTCGTGCAATCCATATTTGTGTGTATAAGGTGTAGTCCAGGGGTTTTACACAATAGTGCAACATCATCAATCATTACAAATTCAAGTACATTAATATCGATAAGCGGTATATTCCTATAAAGCTTATCTTCATTCATAGATTTACAGATATAAATTCATCACAGATAAATAAATTACATTCGTCATAGATAAATAAATCACATTCATCACAGCTCAAATCAAAACAATTCAAACCACAAAGCAGCAGAGATCAGGGATATCACACAATTCAACATTCAGTTGAATCCAAACATTCATAAGTAAGATTAACTAATCATCTGATTAATTTCAAATCAGATTTAATTACTTATGAACAACTACTAATCCTGGTTAATTAATATTAATTAATTACAAACCTTTAATTAATTATCCTTTAATCATTTATTAATTAACTTATAAATTAATCAACATTAATTAATAATAAATCCACCTTTAATCATTAAATAATTAACCTTTAATTATTTAATTATTATTTAATTAATTATCCTTAATTAATTAATTAATTAACCTTAATCAATTACCATTAAATTAATTAATCTTAATTAATTATAATAAGTGATTATCCTAATCACTTATATTAATAAATCACAAATTAATTACTTTAAGTAATTATTCTTTAATTGCTTGATTAATTAACTTTAATCATTAATTAATTGCTTTTAATTAAGTAATTATCTTTAAGTAATTAATTCCCTTTAATTACTTATTATTAATTAATCTTAATTAATTAATTATCCTTTATTGTGATTACACTAAGTAATTATACCTTAGTTACATTAATTAATAATCCTTTATTAATTATACCAAATAATTATCCTTAATCACTACATTAAGTAATTACTCTTTAAATTTATCAAAGATCAATCATTAATAATATTAACTTAACCTTTAATTTAGCAATTGAAAAAAAATTGATTAACTGCTTAATTACTTTGTTTAGTTTAATTTAAAATAAATTCTTTTAAAAATGTAAATTTAAAATATCTTTAAGCTTAACTAATTTAAAAATATTTTATTTCAAAACCATTAACTTCACATTCCAACTTAATAAACAATCATCTTTTAAAAGAATAAATTTAGGAATTTAAATAACTTAAATTGTTAAAGTTTTAAAAAAAATTTGGAAATGCTCATACTCAAGTCAACCCCGAGAGTTTCTCAAGAAAATTACCTGCTTACTTCGAGTTCTCTTCAAAACTTACCTGTTTATTTTTTTCCCAAACTTGTTTTGATTTTTTTTTTTTAAATCCTGTTTCAAACACTCTCGCGTCTCTAACATGATAACACACTCAAGCCAATACCGAAAGTACTCGAGTTACTCCCCGAGAACACTTTATCTTCCCCAATCCACAAAACCCAGAGACGTGAAAATGTCCACGTGCACGTGTACAACCCTGCTGATTGCCTCCGACCACTGCTCCTATCCTCGATTAAGTCATTGAAGCGACCGACGACCAGCCTGACCCACCTGAATTCTCAACTTTGCTATAAGTCAAAAATGAGCTATCCACCATCAATTTGGAACCAACCCAGACATCAAAAACTACCTCGCCTTGATCATCTCGATCATCTGATGCCATGTCTCCATGTCCACAACCTCGCCACTCACCCACGAACCAATCCTCCTCGGTCTAGTCATGACCGATGGACCCACGCCTTTGCAATTGCCTCGTAAACCTTGCCAACTCGAAAATGTCTTTAAACCCTAAAAAGTCGACGAACCGCAACCACGATGATCAATAAATTCATCGATTATTTTTACCAAGGTCCCTTAGTCTTCCTCCTGCTCCAAGCAGAACCCCGACCACTCCAATTGTCTCGATTGCCAGCAACGCCTCGAAACCATTTTCTGATCATCATTGAAATGCTCACTTTATACTGAATTTAAAATCTTGATTTTTATTTTAAAAATCAATGTTTTTGAAGGCGTTTTAGGTTATATAATCACATTTAATATAAAGAAATCGAGTTTCTATTATGAATTGAATTTGCTGTTCTTCCTCGTTCCAAACCACTGTTACTTGTTCTTTGTCTTTGAAAATATTTTTAAAATTAAGTTTTTATGAATTTGAACACATTTTCTTTTGACATCCTAGTCTAACAACAATTAGAAGCAGTGTTTTAGGATTTTTGGACAGGTTTCTAGAAATCTGGAGTTTGCAATAGGGATGAATACCCCTGTATATCAACAGGCACATCCATATTTACACACAAATACAAACATTCAGGCATATTTCAAACATTATTGTAACACACCTTCACCTACTTGTCACATGCAAAGAGATTTAAGTCTTTAAAATGGGAGTTTTGCTCACATGTAGTTTAACAGAAAGGAACAGGGAATAGAAAGCTTGAATACTGAAAATGATGATTTGGCTTAAGCTTTGAATTTGTACTTGATATTTGATTCTTGTTCCCAGGCTTGTTGTTTAAATTAAATTGAATTGCATACTTGATCTTCGCTTTGCTTGATCCTGGCTTAGTTGCTGTCCAGGTTTTGATTTCTTTTTTTCTTTTTAATCTGGTGATCTTTAGGCATGAAAGCTTGATTTTCTAGGCTTTTTTTTGTTGTTTCAGATTTAAAATGCACAAGGTTGTTGTTTGCTGAGTGGCTTAATGGTTTTCTTTAATATTTTTCCAGGTTTTGAAAATTCTGAGATGATTTTTTTTCTTGGTCAGGTTTTGGTTTTGATATTGAGATGATTTTTTTTTCTTTTTTACTGATTTCAGTTTTGATGTTGAAGATATGAGAAGAGGAATGTAATTTGGTTTTACTCTTCAATATATAAATTTTTTATTTATTTTAAAAAAAAGTTAACACCACTTGTTCATTAACCCATACACTTGTTAATTCCTTTATAAAAATGCTTACACTTGTTTATAGCTTGCATCAATGTTTTACAATTGTCCAAATGTGTATTTTTTTATGTTGAAACCCTTGTTTTATTTAGTTTATACAATTTGTTTTGAATCCTTTATGCTATTTTTATTTACCAAAGATATGTACATTCTAAAACTTTATCATCTGTCCTATTTAAATAAATACATTTCTATATTAATCATTTGTATAATCCTTTAAAGCCAAATGGTTTTAATTAGCCTTTGAAAATTTTAATATATCAAATTCAAAATATCATTTTCAAATCAAAATGCATTTTTAATAAAATTAGAAACAAATTCTTATTAACTAAAAAAACAAAATTTTAAATCCAATTTGTTTCCAATATATTTATTTTTGAATTTTTAAATTCAAATTTCAATTAAAAATCAATGCATATATATATATAAACAACTAATATTTTACTTCATTTTGGAAAAAATCAATTTAATTCACAATTTAATTTTCTAAAATTAATTCAATTATCAAATTAAACTTGGCTAAAATCTGGGAATGTTACAATTTCCATTTATATTACAGTCTTTATAATTTACATTTTATATTCCATTATCTCAAATTTCTTATAATTTAATCCAATTTCACGTTAATTCTATTCTAATCCATGCGCGAAGAAGAATGAATAAAAGAGAACTCAAAATAGAAGGAAATCCAAGGCATAAGAAGAAGATATAAATAATGCACAAATAACAGTAAATAAACTAAAATACTGTAAATAAACTGTAAATAGATGGAAAATCTAGAAATAAACTAAAATTAATTGAAAATAATTTTAAAAACTATAAATAAATTACTAAAAAGGTTACTCGAAAAGTCGTAGTAAAATTACAACTATCGAAAACCCTATTATTTTAAATTACTTAAAGAAATTAAAAATAATTACGATCACTTGCCTCTAGTCCTTAGCTCTTCCCTTTAGGCCTTCATGGATCCACTTGGGGTTGTTGAATATTTTTATTTAAAACGATTTCCTTCTTGGAAAATTAATCCGTTTAGGGTCCTTCCCGAATAGGTGAACCCAATTAGAGAAAAT
Source organism: Allium cepa (assembly GCA_030765085.1). NCBI lineage: Eukaryota > Viridiplantae > Streptophyta > Magnoliopsida > Asparagales > Amaryllidaceae > Allium > Allium cepa. The sequence goes on along the minus strand of CM060941.1, from coordinate 173,360,951 downwards.
CTTAGAATGAGAAAAAGTTAGGCGTAGGATTCTATTTATAGGGGTAGTAGTGGATCTCAGACCGTTGGATTTAGAGATTGAATAAGTTGCAATCACATCATAGGCTAAACAGAGGCCATCGAATGCATGAATGAAAGGACCAAATTAGTTTAAACAATGCAAAATACGTGTAAATTCATATAAATATTTTAACGAACGAACGTTCGCCCTAAAAAGGGCATTTGGGTCGACCGCCCCTTGCCCAGGTCGATCTGGCCATAAAAAATTTTCTTCTCGTTGTCATGTTTAATTCATATCTCGTTCATTTTAGTTCGGATTCTGACGTTCTATACATGGAAATTGACCAAAAAATTATCACGGACACTTTTTTGTAACTTCCGTGGCTCAATTCTGATAATTTCAAAAAGTTCTTTTACTATTTAATTAATCAACGAATTAATTTATTATTGAGGGTTAAATTTCGGATTGTTACGTTCTCCCCTTCTTAAGTGATTTCGTCCCCGAAATCTCTAAGCATAAAAGAATGTACTAAATGTTTTCATCCAAGTTCTACAACCAACTACCCGATCATCACTCCTTACATCCATTGTCCTTAAGTTTTTCTAGTGTGATTTATGATACTTATGCAATTAGTATAGTGTCAATATCCCTAACTAATGCAAAAGATTAGGCGGTTCACTGATTCAGTTAACCTCCTTTTATGCAATCATGTCTGTGCCATGTATCCAAATGAATGAAAATTTTCTAATGATAACTGATAATTCCATATGCATGCTACAAATATCATCCAGATGCAATAACCATGTGAAAATCATCCATTTATAACAACCATGGAAAATAGAATAAAATGTGCACACAGCCATATGCATATGATCTAGTGTCCTAGTTAGGCCAATCCCTAAAGAATAATAGTGCATAATGTACCTATATGCGTCCATTAGCATCCACTAGAAAACACTTGCACTCACTAGCATATATCATTCATAATATGTTTACATCAAATCCTACCATCCATAGGTTAAATCCTAAGTTCTACCCTCCAAAAGGATAATAACGGAAAGAACCTATTCAAAACTAAAGATGGAAGTAGGAAATTCTAAAAAATTACTATTGAAAAGATGAGGATAGGAAGTACAATCTTCTCTTCTGCTTCCGGCATCTGCAACATCATCTCCGCACTGCAAATTTACTAGAGGAACCTCCTTATTTCTTAGTCGCTTGATGTCCCTTCCAATTATCTTCATGGGGATATGTCGAACAGATGCTTCCCTTTCTACCTCCACCTCCTCTAACTAACTAGACTCTACAACCTCCGTCGATTCATGTAAGCACTTTCGCAAGTGCGAAACATGGAATACGTCGCGCACTACTACGAGCCTATCTGATAACTTCACTCGGTAAGCCATCTTCCCAACTCTCTCTATGATAGGAAATCGTCCAACAAATATGAGGGCTAATTTTCCATTCGATTCGAACCTTACCACTTTCCTAAGCTGCGTTACTTTGATAAAAACTATGTCTCCAACCTCAAACTTAATGTCTCTCCTCCGTTTGGCCATCGATCTATGGGTAATAGGCCGTAATCAATCTAAATCGCATTCCTAGCGCCTCTTGTAAACTCCTCCAAAACTCACTAGTGACAGTGGATCTCTATCACTTACTATAGTAGAAGGGACTCTGTGAAGTCAGACTATCTCTCGAACATAAAGGGATGCCAAATATGATGTCGACACTTACTCTTAACTGGGATGAAGTGGCCACTCTTGGTCAATCGATCAATAATCACCCAAATGCTAGTATTTCCCCTCCTAGAATGGGGTAAACCATCAACAAAATCCATAGAAATACTATCCTACTTCCATTCTGGCATATCTAAGGGCTGAAGTAGTCCACTGGGCTTCTGCTACTCTGCCTTTACCCTTTGGCATATGAGACATTTAGCTACGAACTCCGCCACATCCTTCTTCATGCCATTCCATATAACACCCTCTTCATATCCTAATACATTTTATCGCCACCCGGATGAATACTCATACAAAAATGGTGAGCTTCCTCCAAAACTGCTCTCAAGAAATCTTTAGCGCATGGAACACAAAGCCTCCCATCTCGCCTAAGCCACCATTTGCTATCAATGGAATAACATTTGGTGTCTAGAAAGCTCTCCTCTTCTAATCCTATCCATCACATCCATAAGCTCTGAATCCTCTTGCTGCCTCGAGCCAATCTAGTCCATAAGGGTAGGCCTCACCTCTAATGCCACTAACAATCTGTGAGTAATGTCCGTAGAGGGCTTAAAATCAAAAGTAGAAATGAACTCCAAGCTCCTCCACTTTGCGAACAAAGGACTAAGGGTTTCTTTCTTTCTACACAATGCATTCGCAACCACATTACCCTTGTAGGGTATAAGCTATCTCAAAATCATAAGAGGCTAAAAACTCCATCCATCTTTGTTGCCCCAAATTTAAGTCCTTCTGCGAGAATATGTACTTCAGTGACTTGTGGTTAGTGAAAAGCTCGAAGCTCTCTCTAAGCAAATAGTGCCTCCAATACTTAAGTGCAAAAACTTTTGTTACAACTCCAAATCATGGGTAGGGTAGTTCTTCTCATGCGTCCTCAACTGCCTACTACAAGAACATACCACCCTTCCTTCTTGCATTGACATCGCTCCTAGGCCCGTCCCACATGCATCAATGTATACAATAAAAGACTTAGCTCCATCGGGTAGTACTAACACTGGTGCACTAGAAAGGGCCCTCTTAAGCTTTTTGAAGGAATCCTCACAATACACGTCCTACACGAAACTTTATTCTTCTTAGTAAGGCGTATGAGTGGCCGATCATGGCAAAGTCTCTAACGAACTTCCTATATTAGCCAGCCAATCCTAGAAAGCTCCTAATATCAGTGACGTTCTTCGGGGCCTTCCAATCTTGTACAACTATCACCTTAGCAGGTTCAACAGCCAAACCTTCCTTCAAGACCACATGCCCTAAGCAACGTACCTCCTCTCTCCAAAAGTGACACTTCGAAAACTTAGCTCTTGATTTGCACGTAAATATGCATATTTTTACCACTATATTTAATCCATTTAAATTAAATAAATGATCACATTGGATATTTTAACTTGTTTAAACCAAAATTTAAATTATTTTCAAATTTTCACATATTCATCTTCATATAGGGACAAAATGGTCATTTTTATGCATTTATTAAGTTGTGAAAATTTACTTGGAATTTTCTATGTTGTTTTGTAGGAAATTTGGTGAACTTTTCAAGTGGTTTCATTATGATATATGCATGCACAAGAGTGAAGACAACAAATGAAGATGGAAATAATTCAAATTGATGATCATGGAGAACCCCACCCACTTACCTTGATTTTCAATTAGGAGCTAATGTAAAAAGGCCATTAAAGTTTCATGTACATTTAAGTGGGGGATTAAGGCATTCCAATGATTTCTTGGTGGCCACACAACCTTAAGGGTATTTTGGGCAATCCCTAAAAAATGAATTAGGGTTTCTACTTGTATAAATACAACATATCTTCATGTAACCCTTTTCTTCCTCTTAGTTAGTTCTTAGCTCACAAATAAATCAAATTCTCTTCTTTCTTTTCATGGCTACTTAGCTATTTTCATCTTATGTATTTTTCCCTTTCTTGTGCAATGTTAATTATGGTTTCCTTTTAACTACATGTTCTTTTTCCTTTCTTTTTAGTAGTATAAATTTATTTTTCATGCAAGTAGAATAGCACTTCTTCACTTTGCTCTCTTTTTCCTTTTCTTTTTCTTTCATGTTGCATGCTACTTGTGTTGATATGATAACACAAACGAAAGGCTAATCCCTACAATTTAGGGGTAATGAAGCTCTCTTGAATCTTGTATATGCAACATAATTTTCCGTTTATGTCTCTTTTGTGCTTAATGGAAAGTTAGATGTTTGTGTGATTTTGTGTTTAACATTGAGTTTGATAGCTTATGTTGTTCAAAACAAATAGGCTATGCTTAGTCATATGAATCACTAATTACCTCTTTATCTACATATGGTCATGGTAATGGAAGTGGATTTAGATCAAAATTTGATGGTTTATGTTTCTAATTCAGCAGTTAATAAGTCATGCTTAAAATAGATTATACTTTTAATTTCATGTCATTTTCATTAAAGTTAGTAAGTGGGTTAGAGTGTGCACTAAAGTTTGATGGTTTAAGTGTGTTAATTAATAACACAATTAGGCCATGCTTATGATAAATGCATCAGCTAAACTCACAAATGACCAAAAAGAGATCATAATTTCATTATGTTGACTTATGTGATCATGAGAGGGGATTTGCCTCTAAATTTCACTTTAGTCTCACATTTTTATTCTCCTTAGTTTTAGCTTGTTTTTATTTTCTATTAGTTAGTTAACAATCCCTCGACTTTGATTTAATTTGATTGAATAGATTTAAAATTTAACAATTCCCAACGGATCGATCTGTACTCACCACGTACTATCATTGTACGCCATGCTCTTTTGCGGTTATTTTATTTCAAAATTTATCGGCATTTTTGTAATCAATAGAAAATTTGCCATTAAACAAGTTTTTGGTTGCAAAGGTTGTTGAATCAGGTGATTGGCAGTTCTTCGGCAGCAAGATTGCAATAGTTCAGGTGATTGGAGCAGTAGTGTGGTAAGTGAGGTGAATTGTGGTGGCTGAAGGGAATGTGCTGTAGATTTGAGGGTAAACACTGTAGTGTGCACAGTTTTTGGACTGTGTATTTTTTTTATTTTTTATAAAGCAATGTATATAAAGACGTAAAATGTAAATGAAAAAAGTGCAAATGAAATAATTATTTTTAATTTTTAAATTATGTATGCTTTTTTTTATAAATAGGATATGCAATACAAATGTAAAAGAAAACAGTAGAAAACAACACACAAACAAAAATCAAATAACAAACACAACACAATTTTTTTTAAAATGCAACACACACACAAAAATTAAAACACATAAAATCAAACAAAAATAAAAAAAATTCAAAATCCAAAACTAAAAAACTATAAATATTTCTTAATTTAGTTACGTTTTCCTTTTTTGAAAATTTTCAAATCAAAATTCCAAAAATTACAAAAAAAAAATTACTTAGTTTTTTTAGAAAATAAAAAATCCAAAAAAATATATAAAATCTTTTCGTAAACAAATAAAAAATTTGAAAACCAAAACAAAAATCAATTTCCCTTTTGAAAAATAATTTTTATATGTAAATTTTTTCCTTTATAAAAAAACCAAAAACATTCTTGAAAATATCTGAATTTCCATATTCACTTGAATTTTACAATATGAAAATCAATATAATCCATATGATTTCACTCCAGCTCTCAAATGATGACTTTGAAATGTGCGAAGAACCTCCTCTAATGAACATCACACTCCTCCATATTCTTGGAAAATACCAAGATGTCGTCCACGAATACCACTACGAATTTATTTAGGACATCTCTTAAGACGCGGCCCATCAAGTCAACAAATTAGGCTGGGGCATTGGTTAGCTCAAAAGGCACAACCAACCACTCATGAAGTCCGTCTGGAGTCCTAAACGCAGTCTTATCTATGATGTCATCAATGATCCTAAGCTAATGGAATCCTATGGCTAAGAGGAAACCGAAGAGCCAACTAACTAGTCAAAAAGATCATCAATCCTAGGGAGTGGATATCGGTTCTTCTTGGTGAGTGTATTTAATTCTCTATAATCAACGCAAAGTCGAGGAGAACCATCCGCCTTTGTAGCAAATACGAGTGGTGCTTTCCATTACGATATGCTCCTTCTTATAAAACCCTTCTCTAAAAGATGACTGACTTGTTTGCTCAATTCTTTCCTCTCCGCAGGTGCCATGTGCCTCATAGGTAACGCCACTGGCTTAGCATTCTTAGTCAAATAAATTCTGAAGTCAATTTCTCTCTTAGGGGGTAGTCCTCTAACCTCCTCAAAGATGTCGGGAAAATCTCCGACGATAGGAACCGAATCAAACTCTGAGATGAATCGAGGGAATAGGGAAAGATCGACATGACTGACCCTTGCGGATCGCAAGATACCTCAAGGGCCTACCACTACAAGTCTCTAATCTAACGACTCTCCTCACGCAGTCTAAAATAGCTTCTTACGTAGATAGCCAATCCATACCCAAGATCATCCCATACCCCAAGAATTCCTAAATATAGGCTTGCTGCCAAACTCTACGCCTAGGATATAAATTTTCAAGCCCTTACAAAGAATATACAAGTGTGTCGATCGACCTATGGGGTTTGAAACAATGATGGGGTTTATAAGTACAAACAATACACAAGAGAATTTGAAATAAAAGAGTGTGATGCTTCGAAATTGAATAAAGTCCGAGTGGGAAAATCAGATATAGAAATCAAATCTTCAACCATGACTTTCCTACCTCTATTCGGGATGCAATTGGAAGGTGCCGCGTTTAACACCTGAATCTATGCGACTGGTGCACTCGCTCCCTGACTAACTCTCTAGGGACAACTCCTACTCATATGACCGGGCTGCCCGCAATTAAAGCACTTTCCCTTTATCTGTTCCCTCTTGTAATCCTTGGCGATATGTTCCATAATTCCACAGATATTGCACCTCAATCCTTTCTTAATCTACTTCTGAGGGCCATCACCTTTTTTCTTCTCTTTGTTGTTCCTCCACCATTTCTACTTTGGACCTTCCGGCTCAACAACTTCCTTAGACTCTCCTTCCTTGAATGCATCAGACATAAGTTCCATCTCTACCAAAGACTCTTAAGTAGCTCCCATTGGTACGTGAGTCAACAACAATCCCTGTTGGGGATGATTCAATCCCTTTACAAACTCCATAGCTTTCTTGTGCGGCGTATTCACCAACTCCACTCCAAACTGAGACAATTCATTAAATTGATTAATGCACTCCTTCACCAAAAAACTTCCTTGCTTCAAATTAATAAACTGCTCTAACTAAACACTCTCATCTGTTTGAGACAAAAACTTCCTATCAAATCGCTCCCAGAATCCATTCCAGTCACCTCCCTTCCTTCTAAGTCTCTGACCTCCCACTAATACAAAGCCTCCTCTTTCAGCTGCCAGATGCTAGCTGAATCCGTTGCTAGTCCTCCAATCCTAATAAGCCAAATATCCTCTCAGTGTTCCTAAGCCAAGCTCTCGCCTCCACAAAAGTCACCCTTCCAGGAAAGGTCTTTCAACCCAAACTCACAAAATCCTTACAAAGCGTAGAGAAATTGATGGCAGTAGGTGGGTTGATGGGGTTCCCACCCATTGGTGCAGGATTGGGTGCTGGCCTGTGCACCTTTAGAGTTACGACTTGTAAGTACCTACGAAACCAGGATGGTACTGGAATGCCCTCGGGAAGGTTTGGGGCATCGACCATTCTACGAAAAGGATATTTTAGGAAAGAGTCAAAAGAAGATTGAACTGGACTTAAATAGGAATTTTTATAAAAACTCTTTTATTCATAAAAACATTTCTAAGAGTTCTTTTCTAAAAAGTACTATTCAAAACAAGTTATTTTGGAAAATACTTTATTTTTAAAAATAATTTTTTAGGAATCCTGTAATCTTAGGCTTTGATACCAAGTGAAACACCCCCACACCCCTTAATATACCTAAAAAGGACACGCTAAAAGGCATGGTACGTTGTAGGTATAACTGAAACTAACAAAGACTAAGATTCACAAGACAAATGTAGATAAAAATAGCGGAAACTAAAATAATAACTTATTCAAAACAAAACTTCATAATTGCTTTATAAACCAAATAATTCAAATACCAAATACAACATACATTTCTCGAAACCCAATATGTCTTATGAAATAAAAACTCATAGTCTCAAAAAATTCAGAGTATAAATATCCCTCTCAAGTGCCAGTACAAAGAAAGAAAAACGAAAATAAAAGTAGGGAAATACATAGCAGAATCTTCTCCAAGAAACCTCCGAGCAACTGCAATCTACTGCCCTCTCCTTTGATTGCCTATAGGAGGAAAAGAGGAAAAATAGAGGAGTGGATTAGACTAAAAGTCTGGTGAGTGATAGTAATGCTAGAAACATTAAGCAAAGTAAAGGTAATGGACTCTTCAATAGTTCTAGCATATACAAAAGAAAACAAAGGAAATAGGAAAGAGATAAACTGGAAAATACGATTAACTATTACAATTGATAAGATAGGTCAACTTTGATTGTTTGCACTTGTCTTTGATAGCTGCTTGATTATTCTAAATTCCTAATCCTATAATTTGGTTGAAATCCTAATTCTACCATTTGATCGGTCTTCTATTCCATAGACCTTACTACGGACTAGACGCTATATAACTCCTACTCAACAGCCAATGGTAACTACGAAAGATACACAAAGCATACACTGTGGACTAGACGATACATAGCTCCCTACACATAAGGCAATGGTGTCTACGAAAGACGCACATACTAAGCGCTTAGAACTCATAGTGATTGCTGAGCACCGAAATGGAAGTCGCATGCGTAACCGTCACCATGCTCATGCTACATGTTGCTTCACCTATTGGGTCATATTATTACCTCGACTTAGCATAAGTGTGCCCCTCGTCTCACTTCAGGATTATGTGAAACAGTGTGTCAACAGAAAATATAAGGGAATGTTGCCAGTACTGGCCCATCATCCAAACAATATCTAATAGCGCTCTTGTCCAAATCCCCCGTGATTTGAACATCTCTATATTGACCAATTACTACCATTACTAGCATAAGTGTTCCCCTCGTCTCACTTCAAGTTTATGTGAAACACCGTACCCATAGAAAATAATAAGGGAATGCTATTTGGTACAGGTCCTACTTTAATCCTTTGCTTATTAACTTAGATAAATTATTTGAGTAAGCCTTTACTCTTCTTCTTACTATCTGTGCTTATTAATTTATCCTAAGTCTTAAAATAAGCCTTATTATGTTCTATTTCTTATTATAACCTACGTTATAATCATGCTTATTACTTAGCCTAAGGTGTAAGTGTGAAAATAAGCTTCTTTTATTCTTTTACTATTTTTAGTTATAATTCTAAGTTATAACTAGACCAATCTCTTTAATTCAGTCGAATTAATATCATAATTAGGCATAATTTCGGTCCAATTCCATTTATATTACAGTCTTTATAATTTACATCTTATATTCCATTATTTTAGATTTCTTGTAATTTAATTCAATTTCAGATCAATCCTATTCTAATCCATATGCGAAGAAGAAGAAGGAGAAATAAAAAAATGAAAATAGAAGGAAATCCAAGGCGTAAGAAGATGTAAATAACGCATAAATAACAGTAAATAAACTAAAAATACTGTAAATAAACTGTAAATAAATGGAAAAGCAAGAAATAAACTAAAATTAACTGAAAATAATTCTAAAAACTGTAAATGAATTACTAAAAATGTTACTTCAAAAATCATAGTAAAACTATAACTATTGGGAACCCTATAATTTTAAATTACTTAAAGAAATTTAAAATAATTACATCACTCGCCTCTGGTCCTTAGCTCTTCCCTTTAGGCCTTTACGGATCCATTTGGGGTTGTTGAATATTTTTATTTAAACGATTACCTCCTTGGAAAATTATTCTGCTTAGGGTCCTTCTTGAATAGCTGAACCTAATTGGAGAAAATCTTAGAATGTGAAAAAGTGTTAGGCATAGGGTTCTATTTATAGGGGTAGAAGTGGATCTCTAACTGTTGGATTTGGGGATTGAATAGGACCAGATTAGTTTAAACAATGCAAAATACGTGTTAAGTGGGCTAAATATTCGAATGACCAAAGGTTCGTACGCCCTAAAAAGGGAAGGTAGGTCGATCGGGTGGTCGACCGCCCCCTTGCCCAGGTCGACCGGCCGGTCGACCTGGCCATAATTTTTTTCTCGTTGTCACATTTAATTCATATCTCATTCATTTTAGCTCGGATTCTGACATTCTATATATGGAAGTTGACCAGAAAATTAACACAGACACAATGACGCAACTCCCGTGGCTCAATTCTGATAATTTTACAAAGTTAATTAATTAATTAATTAATTACTATGGGTTAAATTTTGGGTTGTTACATATCATATATTACAATGTTAGGAAATTTATGTTGCTTTAGGTCTAAATTATTGAATTAAGCAACACGTGTATATCGAAATATACATGTGTTTTTTAATTCAAATATGTAAAATGGATATTGTGCAATAATGCAAGATTATTTTAGATATTCCTTTGATTGAAACAAAATTCATTGTCATCGCTTTGGATTTCAAATCGAAACCACCTAATACGTTTTCAATGTATATATTTGTGTATGTGTATACATACATATATGCATACACATATTCACACATACACATACACACACACACACACATATATATATATATATATGTATGTATGTATGTATGTATGTGTATAAAATCAAGCCTTAGACAATAAAGACATGCGTAAATTAGTTATAATGTCATTTAATAAATAATTAATCTAATTATGGAGAGTGGGAGAAATGAATTTTTCTATATATATATATATATATATATATATGTCATATCTTCCCTTTATTAATTGCACAAGTTAAGAAAGAGAAACTAAAGGTTTTTTTCTCTATATTATTTTGCATGTTACTATTACACATTTACACACTACTTATATGTAGTACTTACACATTACACATATGAATGTATTGGATATGTTCATTTTAATGCAAGTAATTCCAAATTAAATTTGAATTTTCATTTTAATAATTTGAATAAAGAAAGATTTTGTTTAAAACTTTTTAGGTTGGATATAAACTCCATTTAGACTTCATAGACTTAACAAAGATCCAAAATAGGAAAATTTTGAAATTTACCAATTTCATCCGCTTACGACTGGCCCATTTCCTTCAGACCTCTCCGGATCCAATCTCGCTTATGATCCTTTGTATCCCAGTTATGATATTGTTCCACCGAGCATGGCCCACTCCGGGTACTGATCAATCTAGCATAGGAAATTTGATCTCATCGTGCCCACCCCTTATTAGAAGGCAAGGCTGATCTGTTACAAATGGTAGTTAATCTAAATATGCATTTCCTTCCTTTTCTTGCATTTGAATGAGAATGCTTTTCTTAATTTGGTGTGTAACAAGCTAGATTTTGGTGCTTTTGACTCAATAACCTCGACTGTCCCAGTTTTTAGGAAGAGGAAATCGACCCAAGCCAAGAAATTATCCAGTTTCCCTATAGTCCCTAAAGTTGCTAGCCATATCAACGTGTCCCTGAGTAAATCCTTTTCTTTTATTCAAGAATTTGACCAGCTCCTCTCTAACCTTTGGCTAAGCTCAGTCCAAATCTTAACGACCTTGCTAGATCTTAACTCAATCAGGTAGCTGGCCCACCGTCGGTGTCTAATTCTCCCGTGTGGGTTTGAGTGGGTTATCTAGAGGTCAAAGTTTGTTTCCAAGTCACATTGGTCCAACATGTAAATCATGCACTCTGTGACATCCTTAGTCAAGATAAACAACTATGCTCGATTCGAGGGACTTTGATTGCACTTGGCTCTCGTGGATGATCTGTTGGTAAAACAACTAACCTCTATACCTATACTATCCAAAAGCATTATAGAGTAATACTATCGGATGATACGGAGAATGTAGCGATATGCGATACACACATGAATATTTCTTGGACAAACATCTGTAAATGCCATATATCATATACTACTCGACATAAATGTATATGGCTCAACGCAAAGCAATAAACATGTGTGCTATCAGGTTAGAACAATACATAATCAAATACTGTAAATAAAGAATACAGTGTTAGAACATAGCAAAGAAAATTATACATATATATAATACATAACTCAAAGGGCAACCAAATGAGAATCTCTAGCCTATTATTCAATACATCATCAAATACACCTATTAGTACATCAGTGAGGCTACAAAATGTATAGGTAATGTATCAACCTATATCTACTGCTAGCCTCCCTAGAATGCCAAAATGAGTCCAACTATCTACATTGTAACTATGCCTGCAAAGTCTCGGACTAATCCGAGTATAAAATACAAGGATCAGACTATGTTTGAATCTAATTTAATTATGATATAATGTCTATGATATATTCTAATGTAATATATGTAAGTAGCACAAATATCTTTCATATGCATAACATCAAAACATACTTCCACACTATAGAAATATCGTATAAAAATGCGAGTATGGATATTACAGGGACTGACTATACTTTACACTCACAATCTCTAGGATAGTCATACACATCACCAAAGGAATACAAATAGTATATGTCTATCTACCTCACATACTGGAATTAGATGAGAGATTGACAACACGTCTTGCTCCCAGAGCCACAAATGACCATTTGAAATGACTCGTATAGTCATCGGTTACTTCCCCTTAATATTGTGACAAGATCGACCTTTGTGCTCGTCTATGCGAGGACTCTACTTAGTCACGACCCGACACATTGCCCTTATAGGTAAATGACTATTGGCCTAGGTGATACAGGGGAAAATGCACATAACGATAACCGCAATAATATATATATATATATATATATATATATATATATATATATCTGTATGTGTGTGTGTGTCACAGGTCTGGGGTGTGACCCCTTAATCATGCCACTAGGGTGGATACTGGACAATCTGGTTCGCTCTTTTAACATGAAGGAAGTTATACAAAGATTGACAGACACATAGTATCTATATTCAATAACAAAAACATAGCTCAACATTAATGTCGAAATATGGTTATATATAAAGGCCGACACATGGCTCGATACGATTGCCAATACATGGTTATTCATGAGATTCACTATTGTGAGCCCTACTAAATATATAATCTCTATTTGAGTGATATTTACTCACAATGGATAACCAAATAAATAACATAACGACGTCCAATACCACCACATGTTATTCGAATGTTTATTCAAAGTTCAAAAATACACTCGATCCACACCAAGCATTTCTATACAACAAGTTCGATGAATAACCATAAAATATTACCGAAAGACCCATACCAAACATTATTACTAATCCACTTATTCAAATTTCTTACTACATAGAAATGAAAACATACACACATGAAAAAAAATAATTTATTAATATATATTTACAATGTTAGAAAATGTAATTAATATGTCCTATAATTATCTACATAATTAAATTATATAGAATAATATCCAATTAATTATTAAAATATATTACTTTACTTTATAAATCCCTTCATTAAATTTTATAGTTATTAATAATATCATATAAATATTTGATAATAATTAAAATAAGAGTTTACTAAATCTTTATGTTAACTTACTAATATATGTTATTAAATAGCTTAATTAAATTATTAAACATCATTATTTATATTCACATCTAATAAAATTATAGTATATTAGACTATTATTATTATATTTGTAATTTATATTAATTTTTTATTTTATTCATTTTTTTAGATAAGCACTGACTGGTTGCAATCACTAATCGACGGGTCCAATAACCCATGTCACGATTTTATATGCCCGTTTCAGGCACTTCCTCATTCCTTCTGTTCGCTTCTTCCTATGTGTGCAACCCATCATACACAAGCGCACTATGATTCAATCATCTCCAATAACAATCAATCAACCCTAGATGAAAAAACTCAATATGATAGAGGCATAAGCTGTGATTCAGGAAGGTGAATATGCAATTATACAGACACTTCCACAGTTATAGACCATAATTTATTATCAAAATCAATATTAGAAGTGAGTTGTTTACTCATCTTGGATGAAAGAATCACAAATGTACACTTTGCTCCTTCCCATTCCTCCTTTCTCCTTCATTGCAAATTACTTCTTCCTAAATTTGATGCACAAAAGATGGATTCTACAAGCAAGATTGGTGTAGAGATATATTTTAATTTTTGTTGATTTTTAGGGTAGTATAGTTTGGGTAAAATTTTAAATTTCTAACGCAACAAATATGTTCATTCAAGCTATTTGCAGATGATGGTCATTTATCCAGAAAAATAAGTTTTTGGAGATGGAAAATTCATGAGCTAGGGTTTTGGGCTTGGGCTTGGTGGTAGTGGGCTCTATTTTATTTTCTTCTTCCTTCTTTCCTTCTTTTCTTTTCTTTTGATTCATGAAGTAAAACATCAAGCCCAATTTACTAATCCAAATTACTTCTTTTAATTTCTTTTTAATCATTTTATTAACTATTTTATAAAATTATTTTTATAATTTATTTAATTAATTAATCATTTTACTTAAATTAGTTGCTAATTAAATGCTAAAATTTGTTAATAAAATAATTTCTTTTATTTAAAATAAATTTGTAACTTATAATATTTGTTTAATATTTTATATCAAAAAATTAATTTACATATCATATTCGAATACAACTAAATAAATTAATAAATCAATATTCCTTTAATATTTGATTCTTATTATTTTAATATATTTCTTATATCAAAGTTCTAATTTATTCCCATAATTCTATTTTAATTAACTCAAACCAATTATATTCTTTGATTATTATTATTTAATTTTTAATTAGTTATTCCTCGACAATAGGTTGTTACAACAAGCGTTGTGAGGGTAGGAATGGTTGTGTTGGATGTCCCCGCTTACTAGCAGAGTGCGACCAGCTCATCCCTTGCTCCAATAAGCTCTTTAGTTGTTTGGGGAGCAGCTAAGGAGATGAGATCCATGCCATTCAATTCTTCATAGTAGTGGAAGGTCCCGACATGAACCAAAGCACTAAGTGGCTCAAAGGTTCTCTCACTACAAACCGGAGTTCTTATGGGCTTCGAGTTAATCCTGTGAAACACAACTTTGTGGTTCCTTCATAGCTTGGGACTGTCCCAGCATGAGTAGGAGCATTGACCGGATCAAGCATTCTCGTAGGTGACATGTCGTTGATAGTTATGACTTCACCGGATAGTTTATCTTGGTCAATGGCTTGGGCAAGAGCGCTTAGAGGCTCTTGTGTGTTCGAAAAGGGAGCTATTGATATTAATGCCTCCACTATGGAGTTGAGGGCAGTCTCAGCACGAACCGAAGAATTGACCGATTCGATGGTTCTCTTAAGTGAGACGCCATGGAGAGTTGGAAGCTATTGTTAAAGCACGAGAACGACCTTCTTTTCATGTTTGTGTGATGTTCCATAACACTCCCTAGTTTTTATTAGTCGGTCCATATTTCACCGACCCCATTTATGAAAGGGAATTTATGATGACCGTCCTACACCTTCGGTACCCAAGGGTTAAAAGAAATAAAATCCAGCATAGAACTTGTAGAACATCTCATAATGCAAAAATAAAATATTATATAAGGATATAGATGTAAAATCGACAAGACAGTGATATAATCAAATGTATCATAAATAAGAACAATAGAGTGCATCAGGCTCACAGACTATATAGAAACTGAAGTATAGAGTTTAGACATCCCATAACTCCAAAATAAACTCTAAAAACTATCTCTAATGATACAAATACTGAAAGCCCCATAGTACGGCATACCGGGATATAAGCAATAGTAAGCTTTAGGAAATAGATATATGAAAGCATAGTCTCATGCTCATACTCCGTACAGCTCCATGTGCTATACAGACTTGTTTACCCTTAATATACTCATTTAAGATTACCCAACGTAATAAGAAGAAAAGCATAAAACCTCGAGTCAGACAACTGTCTGGTATGAGTGATACATCATCTCAAAAATACAATAAAACCGTATATAGTAAGTATGGACATAAGGTATGTAGAACCATACTTGACCTGTCCCTGCATCTAAACAGTTAGCATATAACAATCTATATATGCTAATCTACCATCAAAATCATATAAAATTACTAAAATCGAAGTACAATGTCCAGTTTCTAGGTATACAATTGAAAATACCTACGTTGTGTGACACTCCATAGTGACAAACAACCATGGAAAACATAGCATCTAATAAACAGTCCTCTCCATCACCCATGTGCATTGGGTATACGATAACTCGCATGGCACAATCAAAAACTAGGGACCTATCATAATCTTGACATCATTGGTGCTCGAATCCATGCCACTTCGTAAGGCTAGGAACAAGGCCCACATCACAAAAGCCAAGGGTAATCTACCATCGTAAGATATGGACTCTTCGCAAATCTAAGAGGACTTCCCTACATACGCCTTCTTTATGAGCACAATAGAAGCCTCCAAGTTATCGATGACCCCTTTACATGCATCTCCATAATGGGACTCGATCGTTATCCCATCTCGGCAATCTCCATAGTAGGACACTATAGCAAATCCCATTTGCAAGTCCCCATCATTAGATTTGCCCTTGTGGATCACTGTCACGACTCCCATTGTTAAATCATCATCTTTGGGAAAGCTCCAGACGCCCTTCGCAAATCATAGAGTCATTGTAGCAAGGTTCCAATGTCATCATCATTATCATCATGTCAAAGCACCACACGATCGCCTCGCTATCACTGCACAAGATCCGATTAGTGTTCTAATAAAATGCACTAGAGTGCTAAATGAACTTAATTAAACCTAAACAAACACAATGCATTGGAGTGTCTAATAAGTATTCTCACACATTGAATAGAAACTAAGACTTGCTTATTAATGTCGATAATAGATAAGCCTCGGTTTCAAATAAATTATTTAAAGTATTGACTTTGCCATATGGTATGATACATAGATTCGAAAAGATTCCAAAGTACGTTATCAAAATAAGATTTTGACAGTTGTACTTGAAGGGTTTGGCTGCAAATGTGTCTTTAAGAGAAAGATTAATGCACTTGGAATGTGATGATCAACATTGATAAGAATAACACGTAAATTTTAATTGTTAAAATTAGCATAACAGATTCATTATTCAACTTGCTCGGATTCATTCACATTTTATTCAAAAAATTATTGCTGGTAGAACTTTGCATCTTGGTACATATATGTTGTAGCAGAAAATGCTAAATAATGATTTAGAATAGACTGTTTGCACATAACTACCAAAGTGTCTTAAAGTTAATGGGAGTGATATTGAGTTTGTGGGATTTCAAATATTATTCAAGGACGGATATGAAAAATTTATTGAGCAAGCATTAGAGTTGAATAAGTGTTTTTGTAGAAATATTAAATAGATTTATTTTCAGTCAAAATGCAAAAAAGCCTGTATCTACAATAAAGAATATTAAAAGTTACATATATATTTCTAAACCATAAGTAAACAACATACTACAAATCGTTAACAATGTACTTATTTTAACATTGGTTCTAGTTTGGTTGTTGATACTTAATACTGGATTGCAAATTATATCTTTTATAACAAGTACAAAGGATATTGGGAATGTCTCAAATGACATACATAGACACCATATTAATATGTTTGAAATGGATCATGTAAGAAGGATTCCTTATGCATTAGCGGTAGAAATTATCATACATAATATATTATGCACAATACAATATTAAGCTAATGTATGTGATATATTAAGAACATATCAAATCCAAATTAAAATCAGTTATTGATAGTTTGGAGTGTTCTCAAATACTTGCGGAATACTATGAACTGTTTATAGAAACAACAAACTCCTTATGAGGGAGTATTCAGACTCAAACTTCATAAACGATATTGAGTATAATATGTTAATATTAAATTCATGTTTACATATTAATTAAGGAAAATTAAGTTGGAAATGTTATAAATAAAAGGTTGTCGCTGATTAAACAAAAAAGGCCGAGGACATCTTTTTGAATAGTGCCATAATAAAAGCAACATATAAAATTAAATGCATAAATTTATAATCGAGCTATGGGTACAAGTATTGAGAATACCAAAACATTGTTATATGATAACAATGTAACGATAAGAGCTAACTAGAAGTCGAGAAGCATATATGAATATTTTCACATGACAAAGATAATTTATCAATATCAAAAGGAGCTGACTGAGGGAGTAGATTATAAAACAACATGGCAGATCCAATCACGAATGGACGGGCTTAATTTGTTCTTATCAAACCGATTTAAGGGATGTGATAGAGATTTCATAATTAGCCCCATGTGCAAGTGGAAGATTGATATAGTTAGAGGTATGCTTAGAGGAAATTCTATAATTTATAGTAAATTATTAATTCTGTAATAAAACCTCCTTTAAACTAAAAAGGTGTTTTTCTTTATATTATACACTTAATATAATGTATTATAGTAATTAACTAATTTAATTTAAGTATATATGATATAAAATTCATAATTTATATGTTTTGTGATAGTAATTACAAAGTGTTATAATGATGAGAAATTTTTTATAATGAAAATAAACATATCATTTTAAATAATCGTTATCAAGGTGTATCAAGGTTTGATATCGATACATCTATTAAGACTAGAGTACATAATGCTATTCAAATGTTAGGCAGTGTATTGCACACGGCCACTGGAGGTACCAAGAGGTTACATACTGATAATTAATGGATAACTATTTAGTGACTCAATTGATAGTTTTATGTTGGTTAATTTAACTAAGTTCAAATAGAAAATATTGATGTGATAATATCACACAATTCTGTCTACTTGAGAATACTTTCGAACTACAATATGGAAACTCCACTTTGATTATAATTAAACCATGGCACGACGTCCATCGAACGACTATTGTTGGGTCTAGTTGAACCATTTAAGTGAAAAACCATTCAATAGAGAATTTGTCTCCTCGGTTATATGAGGTGAATATCACAGTCAAGTGAAATCAACTTCGATAGAGTTAGGGGTATGCCCTCTGGGAAACTCTGTAGTTTATTGTAAAATAATCAACTCTGTAATCAATTCACACTTGTAGTAAAGGTGTTTTACGTTCTATTATATACTTTTATATTGTGTTATAAATAGCTAGAAATTTAGTTAAAATATAATTAATAGGAAAAAACCATAAATAGTGTGTTTATGATAGTAATTAAAATAGTTATAATCATGATTATTGTATCATAACATAATAAACACATCATTTTAAATGTTTCTACTCAAGTGCATCAAGACTAGATTGATGTGTACGTTTAGACTAGAGCATGTAACGCTCTCCAAACGTTTGGCAGTGTATTACTTATGACAACTGGGGGCACTTAGGGGTTACGTAATAATAGTTATTGGATAATCATGGAATTACTCACTCGATAGTTTTCTATTGGTTAATATAACTATGGTCAAACAGAAAATATTGATGTGACCAATTTACAAAGTTCTCTCAACTTGAGAATACGGTTGATCTTCAATATGAATGCTCCATTTTGAATATAGCTAATCATGGCCTGTTGTCCATCGAGTGACTATAGTTCGGTCAAGCAGGAGGATCAGAATTGAAACACTATTCAAGAGAGGATTCGTCTCCTCGGTTACATGGGGTTAATATCACAGTTAACTCAAGTCAACTAAAAGTAAAAATCTCTGGCCAGAGTAATTTGTTTGATAATAATTGTTATTATTAAAAGGACTTTGTGTATGGACTATAGAGTTGAATAGGGATGATATTTGAATTTTGACCATTACCAAATACCATAAGTCTATAGTGATAAAGTTTTGACGAAAAGAATTGGTGTAAATAAAAGTCACAACCGGGTAATGCTTAATAAAGCAAAATTAGATTTTACCAAAACCAAATAAGTGATAAATTTGGCCAAAATATCACACCACTTGCTAAGTGACGTTTAAACATTAACATTCGAATAGTTCGATATTAACCGTGACCCAATTTACATCCAACAAGTCATACAACAGAAACAATAAATACTCTTTTGACCAAAATGCTTTAATTAATGAATATTAATTATAAAATTTAATTTGATTTGATGAACAAACATTATTAAATGTATTTATAATAGTAATAAATATATCAATCGATATACAATATCGATAAGCTTTAGATTGGATTTAATTGCAAATATTTTATTTGGACTATAAGTGGGTTTAAAGCCCATAAAAGAGGCTAGTAGGTTTAGCTCTAATAAGAGGTAGTAGGTGCTGCCATATGATGGGTTAGGGAGGTTTAGTTTGGATGGCTAAGATGTAAGAAGAATGAGTAAAGACCTAGATTATTACTTTTCTCCTTTTCTTCCTCAATATAAAGATCTCTACACACACTTGTTTGAAAACTTTTGAAGCCTCCATCTTACCCTATTTCTAGGCAAATTATAACACTCTCCTTCTCCATTAATTCAAGTTTAAATCAAACATAGTTCTATTCTGTAGTTGTTGGTGATCAGTTCAGGGACTAGCAATCTATTGGACTGAAAATCAGTTCGAGGGGGGGGGGGGGGCAGATCTCATTGTTTCAAGGTACATTTACAAGCATTGGACATAAGGTACATTCCTAATCTATTATTAAATATTAATATTATCATAGTATGTTTATATCATTTATAGATTATTGTTAGTTAGGGGATGATTTTAATATTAAAATTAAGTTACCACAATCAAATTAGTTGTATGCTTACATATTCTTTTATATTTAAAAACATATAAATTATATTTTTTCATTTATATACCTATAGTCATCATGGCATAAAATAAAAAAGCTTTTTTATGTTAAAGTAATTTAATATTCAACATTTAAATATATGTATAGTTTATAATTTTAATGTCACATCATATTTTCACAATATATAGTCATCAATTTTTACATATAAAGTTTCATTGATATAATAATTTTGGTAGAAATATATATATATATATATATATATATATATATATATTTTGAAGAAAAGTCAAACTCTTTATTGATAATGGAACATTACATACACTATATACAAGCAATATATGCGGGTTGCGCAACAAAACAGATCCACAAACAATGCCCTAAACACATTGCGTAAACCTAGCAAACAAATCTGATCATGGCGGCTCATAAATTCTTCTAGGCAAGTATTCTTCTATTTCAACATTAATGTTAAAACTATCAGTGCGTCTAGACGATCTAGAACTCTCAGCTTCATCATCTTCTCCATCAATCATGTATCGTGAGGATGATGCTATGTTTGAGGATTTAGGGTTCGGGATGGAGGTAATGTTATTGACAAGTCGCAGAGGTAAAATTTCCCATCTTTTAATGATTTCTTCGGGATTGTTCATGCTATGTTTGAGAAATCTGGATCTATTAATAATAAGGTCACGAACATTGGATTTTATGATATTGCAAACCGTAATTCTGTCTGTCTTTTCATTATTGAAAATGATGGAATTTCTACTTTTCCAAATGAACCAGATAGATGAACTTAGCGCAGCTATTATGATGTCCTCCTTAATATTGTTAGCTGTAAAGTTCTGATTGATGTATGCAATAGCATCTGATAGAGAAGTATGTAGATTTCTTTGTGTTATGGGGTCTCCCATCATGGTTCTAATCCAATACCACACATGCTTCGAAAAGGAACAGTTAAAAAATAAATGCTTACAAGTTTCCACTTCTCTTTTACAAAGAACACAAACATCATCTTCAGTCACTCCTTGCATTTTTAATTTGTCTTTTGTAGGTAGGAAACTGAAAATAGCTCTGTATAAACATACATTCATTTTTGGGAGTGAGATGTTATTCCATATGATTTTGTAATCATTGTTTTCGTGTTGCTTGATTCTAAAATCATTCCATACATCATGGAAATTAAAAAGACCATTTTTACTGCTACTGCAAAACCAATAGTCTTCTGTATTGTCATAATGAATGGGTACTTGCTTTATTTCCTCACTTATGTTACCAAGATAAGAGATATTTTCAGGCTTCCAATTATTTACCAATAAAATTTGCTCTACCTTATGTTTATGACCTCTTGAATATGATAGAGTTTCATACCCCAGTTTTTCCAATAAAGTTGAACCATTAATCCATGGTATAAACCACAGGCTTGTAGATTTTCCATCTACAATTCTTCTATCAATTAGCTTCTGTGCATCTTTTCTATGATATATCATTTTTTTCCAAGTGCATGAGTAGTTGTTACTAAAATTAGATTCCCACAAAGTCTCATTATTAGCATATTTCGCATTCAACCACTTTGCACTATATGTAGAATTGTTAAGAGTCTCCCAAATTCTTTTGATACAGAAAATAATGTTTATGTCAGACAGTTTTTTCAGCCCCATTCCACCTTCAGATGTGACACTTGTAACTGTTTCCCATGGAACACTACTTTTTTTCCCTTTCCAGATAAATTTTTTACATAGTTGATTGATTTTTTGAATAGAAATGTATCGATATCATATTAATTATGTTTTATGTTTTACTAAATTATACTTAATTAGCTTTGGCAAAATAAAAGAAAAATATTTTTTTATAATTTAATATATTTAATTAATCGTCGAAATTAAAAATAGCTTTTCAAATTAGTATTAAATTGTAAAATTACATATCAAACATTTAAAATTACAAAATATTATTTAGAATTTACTAAAATTTAAAATTTGGTTTCAAAAATAAATAATTAATTAATTTTAAATAATATCCGTATGGATATTTATTTTAAAATGTATTTTAAACTTTAAAATATGTGCATACATACATTCATACATACTACATACATGTGTGTATGTGTGTGTCGTGCACATGACCTGGTATGTACAAATATTTAATACATATATATATTGTATATTTTAAAACATTGATATATACACAAATATTTGTTATTATATTGTTTATACTCATACATAAATATTTAATACATAGATATATATGTTTAAATAAAAAAAATTTTATATAGATAGTATTTTAGGTTTTACAGTAAAAAAACTTAATTCAATATAATTTATAAATGATTTAAATTTATTGATATAGCTATATATATATAATGTTAATATTTCATTCTTATGTTTACAAATATATATACACACATAAAATTAATTAAATAAAATATAGCCAAATCATTCTACTTCATTTTGAAATCTCCACCATGTACGCAATTGTTAAAGTGGTTTTCGGTATTAGCAAAGAGTATGATAATATCCGATCCCGGTCTCTTTAATAATAAAAGCTTATTTCACACTGAAGGGTTCTTTTACATTTCAAAAATAATTCATTATTGATATCAAAATATCATATTCTCAAAACCATATCGCTTTCGAAACCATATTCACTTTTGAAATCATATCAATAAGATAGGTTAATTAAGTCCCCATTTCAAAATCATCATATTTACTCAAATACGTCATTTCACTAGCAAATATCATTTCAAATCCCAACTTAAGTTATAACATCATTTTACCATATTTGCTTTAAAATCAAAGATTTAAATATAAACACTTCCACTTTACACAGTCTGAAATTTAGAAAATAGTTTAGATAGTTATAAATAGTTTAAATATTTAGCATATTTTAATATAATCTTTAAATTATTAAAATACTCTAAAATAGTTTAAAAATAGATTAAAAAATAGTTTAAATGGATTTAAAATGGTTTAAATAGATTTAAAATAGTCTAAATAGATATAAAATAGATTAAATAGATTTAGAATAGACTAAATAGATTTAAAATAGATTAAAATAAGCTAAATAGTTTAAAATAGGTTAAAATAGATTAAATTGGATTGAATAGATTAAAATAAATTAAAATAGTTTAAAAAGTTTAAATTAGATTAACTTAGTTTAATAGTTTGAAAATCTTAATAATCAGGATTTAAAAATAATAAGTTTTAAACAGTTTATATTAAAATAATAAATATGAAATTATATCAAATTAAACTATTTCTTTCATTTCAGCACTTCTGGACCATATTTAGTTTCCAAATCAACAAACCCAATTTCAAATCTTTCAATTTAGATTCTTAATAAACTATTTAAATTTATATCGATTTCAAATCCACATTTGAAATATCAATTTAAGCTACTCCAATTTCAATAGATTTTAAAGTTCAGATATTCAAACATTTTCAATAATTCAATTTCGATAAATTCTAGTTATACTTCAAATCAGCTTTAAAATTTCAATCTAAAACCAATTTCCAATTTCAATTTAAAACCAATTTCCAATTTAAATTTAAAACCAATTTCCAATTTCAATAATTAAACATAGATTTTCAAAAATAATTCAATTTATATAAATCAGTTTTCTTCAAAATATCGTTTAACTAAATTCAAGATTTAAGGGTTTAAAATCGTTCATAACCAATCTGGTGTCCGTATATAGTTTTCTACCCTATGGTCAAGTGATATGGACATTTATCATTTCAGTCTGTAATAATTTTAGAATTTACGGGTATATATCCTTTCAACATGCAAACCCAAATTTAACTTCAAATCAATGAAATCGTTCGAGTCTATCATTTCAACCCATAACGATTTCTCCCTAATCTATCAGATCGTTCGGGTATGTAGAATTTCAACCCATAGGGAACTTGCAGTGTTATAACAATATAAAATATAACACCCAGAAATCCAATATCAACAATCAACATCCAATCACAATCACCATTCAATCAACCAATAAATAACATCAATTAACTGATTTGGAATGGTCGAGGGTTTGTATTTGGAACTTGTTTCTGCCATTAGAAGAAGGAGATGGTCGGATAGAATTGCACATACTTAAATTAGAAATAGAAAGGCTATGAGGGTTTGGGGAATATATTTATATGAACAAAGCCCGATAAGAAAAATGAACACGTATCGAATTGGTACGAGCGACGACAGCGACCCGAAAAGCCCGTTTTGCTTCCGAAATGAAAGTGGGACATCCCATATATCAAAATAGATGTTTTTGATATTTTTAAACTCAATGGAACATGTTTCAAGTTCTAATTTCATTGTATGAAGCTTTTAAAATCAGCTTATTTCAATTTGATTTCGATAAATTTATTTCTGTGCGTTTCGAGCCCGTACGATCAAACGACAAGTGCGATCACTATGAAACTCGAAATGCTGCGTAATTCACCGTTATGGATCTGATGAAACTGGTTTCATCGAAATCCAAGACAATGGCCAAAATGGCTATTTTCATGTTAATTAAATAAATTATTATTATATTAATTTAATCACTTTTCAGTTTCAAATTTTATAACTAACAAATTTTATCCATTCTAATTATACAGAAATTAATGGCCCTTTAAAATAAATTTCCATATCAAATTCAATTATTAATATTACACTAAATGCAATGTTCAGTTTTAGATATAATAAATTTATTAATTATAATATGAAAAAAATCCCAACAAATTAATTAATTTTGATTTCAATCCTATTATTCAATCAATCTTTACTTTATGGACATAGTTAACATTTGTTTACCATTTATTACGTCAATACTCTACAATTATCATCTTGGTTCATATTTACTGCAATATTTGATTACATTAATTGCACTTGATTTCCAATTGATTTTCAACGAATCAAATAGTGAATTTATAATCAAACATTGTTATAACTAACCAATGCAAACCCATTTCTAAGTCTATTGTTTACAAACAAAAGCAAATAGATTTCACATACTGATTAATTGTTCTATATTTATCCAATTTCAATTAATTTCATACAATTTCACCATTTACTACAACATTTGGTTTATTTCCTTATTTATAGTTTATAACCAAATTTTATAATTACTATCATTTTAATTAATTGAAATTGCATCAAAGTGGTTATTGATTACCTTATAACCCTATTACATCTCATTCTAGTTATTTTTCTCATTAATGAATATTAATTTTTCACAACACCAAGTTCTAAACTCATTTAATTAATAAATTTAATTATCGAAAATTACGGTTCGTTAAAATTATAAGGTAAATCCAACATCTATACATGGGCATGTTATAATTTACATGGATTTATATGCTACACATGGATATACACATGTATATATATATGTATATACGATACACATATACATACATAATATAACATAAATTAAATTATGCAAAATAATTTTATCAATTTAAATAAAATAATGATTTTATTTAAAACAAATTAGAAATGTTCTAAATAAATTAGACTTTATAGGCCCATTTAAGATCCAAAATGGATTTTTTTTTTGAAATTCACTCATTATATCTATTGCGAGCTGCCAAGTTCCAACAATGATATTCGAGCCCAATAGCCTATGTGGTCCAATTAGTCATGTTAGGGCAAACTAAGTAGGCTTACAGCTTAAATTATAGGATGTCTAGAAGTGTAGTGTCAAAGGATGGAATTTGGGTAATCAAGTACTCTGCCCTACCTTGGCTACCTCTGCCCTAATAGAAAATTTAGCCATAGGCTAATTTTCAAAACTCTCTGTAATTAAAAAATATAAGATTTTAAATTTTAAATTAAAATAAGATAATATATACATTGTTAAATTTATAATATAATAATTCTTTTTGGAATATTTGAAAATTAATTCAAATTAATTTCGAATTTCAAAATTTATTAATAAAGATTAATAAAATATATTAATTAAATAAGTAAATTAATAAATAGATATATACATGTATAATATACTGTGAGATATGTTATCTTGTTTAAAAGTGTTTAAAAAACATAAGTATACCTGTATGTATATGAAATGAATTTTTAAAGTAACACAATTTATTTAAAACGGCTTATTTAAATAAATTAATTAAAAGGTTACTTGATTCAATTATATACACTTATATATGCTATATGTGTTATATTATAAAGCTTATAGTATATAACAAATATTCAATATAAATGTTATATTAAGATAACATAAAATTAATTAAAATGGAAATTAACTAAAATTAATAAAATAAGGTTTAATCAATATAATGTTATACATAAGACTATTATATAGTAATATAGTATAAAAGTTATATAGTAATAAAATTTATATAATATGATTGTACAAACAAAAGGTGGAACAATAAAGAAACTCAAATAGACTTATAAATACATACGTACACAGTAATTTTAAATGTATTCGACACTTGAATCATGAGGATATTTCTTCAATACATTATTCCATTTGTCGATATCACCTAAACTAAGAATTTATGTGTAATATTATTAATATACTGAATAGATGAGGTAAGATAACTATATGTATTTGTTGAGAAAACTCAGGGTACATATACTATACTTGGGTCGTCGCAATATGGTAGGTATGAGTGAATAATTTCATTTTGATTTGTTGAGAAAACTCAAGGTCGAAGTGAAATGAGGATAATGTACCAAGGGTTAGGAGTTTTATTAATACAACTGGTAAGTAGTTATCTGTCATCCGTAGAGCTATGATTTGTTGAGCAAACTCAGGGTCAGAAATCCAAGATAGACACCAGTGAAGTCCAAAGACTTATATGTTGTAAAACCTATGTTTTTGAAAATAAAAAAAACTATGAAATTAAATAATATTTTAAAATTTAATATTGTGAGAAATTAAAATTTATGATTTATTAATGAGAAAAATAATTAGAATATGATTCAATAATGTTTTTTGTGTGTTATTGACAACTATTTTAATGTAATATCAATCAATTGAAATAATTGTAAAGTTAATTTGGTTATAATTGTAAATAAGGAATAAACTAAATGTTGCATTTAATGTTGAAATTATATGTTATAAATTGGAACAGGTTTATTATAGAATATGAAATAAATTAATTAGTAAATAAATTTATTGGCTTTTTTTGTAAACAATGGACTTAGAGATGTATTTGAATTACTAATGTGTAATGATTGTTTTAATTATTATTTTATTATTTAATCTATTGAAATAATTTGGAAATCAATGTGAATTTAATAGTGTTGTTAATACGAGTTAAGATGATAACTATAGAATATGAATGTAATAAAAAGTAAGCTAATATTAATCATATTCAGAAGGTTATAATTGATTCAATAATATAATAAGAGTGAGAATCAAAGTAAAACATTTTGTTTGAAATTTAAATTATAATGAATGGATTTATTGTAGTTGTAATTGAACGATGAATTAATGTAATATTTAAATATTGGATTTAACATGGAAAATTGTATTTTTAAAAGATCATAAATTTCAGTTTAATCAAGAATGATGAAAATTGTTAACTTTTAATCTGGAATTTAATGGTGATTAAATTGATTTTTAATTTATACATTATTTAATTAACGTGTGAAATTAGGTTTTGGGCATTATCTCAAATTTCGACGAAAGCAGTTTCATCGGATCCGTAATAGTGAATTATTGTAGGATTTCAAGTATTGTAGCGATTGGACTTATTGTTTGATTATATGGGCTCAAAATGCATAGAAATCAGTTTAAAGGAAGTTAATGAATATAATTTGACTTTAAAGCTAACTTCTATATATGATGCAATTAGGGTTTGAAGCTAGTTCCGTTGAGTTTAAAAATAACGAAAATCAATATTTTGATATATGGATGACCTACTTTCATCTCGGGAACGAAACGGCTTTTCAGGCCTTTGTTATCGTTTGGACCCAATTCGATCTGTCCATTCATTCTTATCCATCTATGTCTATATAAATAGGTTTTCCTGAAACCCTAGCAGTATATTCCAATTTCTATACGTACTGCTTATTTCTATCTCCTCTTCCTTCCCAATGGTCGTCTTTCCGAAACCCTAAATCCCAAATCCAAAATCAAATCAAAAATTAAAACTCCTCAAACCCTATCGAATTTATATATCGTTACGAAGATCTCGACGAACACATTCTACATCTGCAATTCATTTTTGCAATCGAATCATGCTTTGGCCAGAAATTAGTGAAATAGTTTAGGCCATTCGTTCTAGGATTGTAGATTCAACGGTGGATCGTCGACCGTTCGATGGTCGAGAATGTAACAACCCTAATTCCAATGGGTTCGGATTTTTCGCAAAAATGCTAAAATCCAAGCCCACTGAAGCCCGAGTTTGGTTTCTAGTATGCTGCGAAATATGCAAAGACAAATTTATCGGAGCTCGGATAAATATCTCACAGCGAAACTGATTAAAATATAAAAGGAAGTAAATACTCACCAAAATAAGTACACTTTCTAAAAAAGTGTCTCAAAGCTGGAAAGTCTCTGCCATCTACCTAACCTGTAGGGTGTTTTGAGGAGGGATTCAGAACTAAAGTTCTGGTGAATGAACAAATTATACACTTCAAAGCTTAGTTCTACATATGCCATTTTATTTCCATTTTTTGTCATATTAGGTTTATTGGGGTTTATAATACTCTCGCCCCTATGCGTGAATCGTACACATCTACTCCCTAGTAGATCAAACCCTAATAGCTAATATATGTAGCAATATGCCCAATGACCGTATCGGTCCTAGGTACTACCTTTAGTACCTTCGTATCCTCCTCGAAAAGTACTCCATCGTATCGCCGCTAAGGCGTGCTGTGACTACATCTGTAAAAGACTTCCTTGTAAGGATTGCAATACAGATGTTCCATCATCTGCTATGAAAATATAAAACTGCGTCCCCACTATCCTATACTAATGCTCGGACATCTACAATATACCACACAGTGTGTAGAGACTATACGTGATCGTTCTGTCTACTCCCTGAATCCCGCTAAACAAGGTCTATCTTGTATGAAACTCAGTCGGAGATTTTCTATATCTGTAAAGGACTACCATGTTCGGTTTACAATATAGATATTTTATTTAGTCTATCTCTTTTCTTATCGTGGCTATGGCCCCACACAGCCACCCCTCAACTAATCGGAAGACCTCTAAAGAGCTAAGTGGTTGTGCCCTACTGCAAACAATCTAAACATCCAATTGGTTGCGGCCCTCATCGAATGTCTCGATGGTGAAAGGTTCATTGGACTGTTGGTTTGACTCTAGTCTTTCTCGAACTCACTTCTTGGTTTTGATGCTGGCCCGATATCCGCATGTGACTATCCTTTTGGGTCCTGCTACTAAAACTTACTTGCAAGTATTGGAACATACGAATATCCTACTCCAAATATCAACCCCTTTTGACTGCCTGCAATAGACCTACCATGCAAAAAGCAGTCAAGGCATACCCTTTTGATGGAACACCTACAGACCTGCCTCTTGAGGACTGCTTCATTATGCCTATCCCAAAGGGCCATCCTAAAGTACCCTCACGTCACGTTGAAGTCTCATGCTTCCTCTAGCCTAAAATTACTAAGTTCGACGTACTTCTTCTGTGCTGAAATCTGTGAAGAACTACTTCGTTAGGCTCTTCATCCTTTGGGCCACTCGAAACGCATCTTACTATTTTATTTGACCCTATGTCTAATCTTTTATTATGCGTTTAATTCACTTTTCTTATTCCGTTGGCTACTAATTTACCTTAATTAGCATAATCCTGTCCCAGCCTCAGATAACTACTGTGAGGCAATAAGTTCCTAAATGAAAGGGAATGTTGTTGGTATGGACCACTTCTATTATCTTTCTTATTAACTTAATCCAAGATCTAAGTTTATTAAAATAAGCCTCTTCTATTATTTCTGCTCTATTTTCTTTTTAACTTCATTTAAGTCTTAAAATAAGCCTTTTCTATTCTTTCTACTTAATTTATGGCCTATGTTATAATTTTACTTGTGGTTGTCTCTTTTATTCTCTTTTATAATCTATATATTATAAATATAATTACAAATGTCTCTTTTCTATTATAGTTTGTCTTCTTTTATTATGACATTGAATTCTTTTTAATTCTCTTATGACAATCTTGGTTTGGGACTATGTCTAATTTGTCACAAATTTACTTATCATAATAACTGCTTTGCATTTATTCTATTATCTCGTAGCAAATATAGATTTAGGTATATTTCTGTTCATTATTTCTAGTTTTTGTCTAATAATTAACTTGATTTCACCTTTACTTCGTTTAATTCTTCACTTTATTTTCTTATATTCTAGGAAGTAGTTTTATTCTATTTGGTTGGTTACAAAAACTATGTTAAAAATCCATTTTCATATTTTAATACCAAATAATTCTATAAAAAATAATCCGTAACTGGAAGATATCTCTTTTATTGTTGATTTACTTTTTGGATAGTGTAAAATACAGTAGTTTCTCATTTTACACTAATTCCCTTTTTCTTTCTTTTATTCTTGCAATTTAATTTATCGTTATCTTTTAAATATTAAACTATAGAAATCTATTCTCTTTTCTAAACCAACCAATTAATCTATCACTTACTTCCAAATCAAATTATTAGATTTTCCCTTTTTATTTATTTTCCCCATTTTAGCATAATTTACCGCAAGTTTCTATTTTTCTCTGTTTATTTTAGCTTTTCTTATTTTACAACTAATTTCTGCAAATCTAGTATTCTTTCTATTTTAGTCCATATTTGTGAATTTTTCTCTTTAACTAATTTACTCGTGTAAAAAAGAACAAAAAGAAGCTAACATTTACAGGTTAAATTTGAACTTTTAAAATAGATGTCAATTACTGTTAATTTCTTACTTTTAGGCTTTTGCCTTTCTCTAACTGTCAAGCCTAATATTAATTAAATATAAGCTTTCTTATACAATTTACAGTCTCAGCATAACTAATTAACTTAATTAATTACTAAAATAAATATTGAATAAAATTATTTAACGGGAATCTGACGATAATATATAACAAACATAAAAGATATATAATTAAATCCACTCACCTTCGTCCTTAGCACTTCTTGTGCTTAGCTTGGCTCTATTGTCTTCCTAGATCCTCTTTTAAGGTGTCTAATATTTTTATTGAGAAGATCTTCTCCCTAGAAGTATTTTCATTTTAGGGTCCATTCTTAGGCAATGAACCCAATTGGGAGAAAATCTGATTGTGAGAAAATATATAGGCTTAGGATTCTATTTATAATGGAGTTCGAGGATCTCAGACTGTTGGATTCTTGGGTTGAATCTAGAGCCACCACGTCACAGGGTTGTTCGTAGCCATCAGATGTATCAACGTATGGCTCGGATTGAATAAAAAATGATTTTATTTTGTTCGGCACATACCTGGACGAAATTATGTCCAAGTGGCAATGCCGGTCGACCGTAGGGTCGACCTCGTTCTTCTTCGGTCGATCTGGCGGTCGACCTAGGAGTGCTCTGGGTCGCCCCATTTTTTTCGATTCCCTTGATTTTTGTTTCCTTTGTAACTCTACGTATAAACTCGGATTTTGACAAGTTATACACGGAAATTGATCATAAAATCACCACGAACACAATGGTATAATTTTCGAGGCCATATTCTGAAAAGTACAAAAAAAATTATTTTTACTATCCATCGTTATTTGATTATTTAATTATATAAAAATGCGAGGTGTTACATTCTCCCACCCTTTAGGAAATTTCGTCCCCGAAATTCGAAAAGTGTAAAAATTATGTAATTCCTCACATTAATCAATCCATTTTGCTTACATCCAATTTTGCGACCATCCGTATTCTTGTGCAAAAATGTTATTCAATGCAAAATATATGCATGTTCATGAATTTCTAAGTAGAACCTCCTATATTGATTCTTTTCTTTAAACATTTACTTAAAATATGATGCACACACCTTAAATATACTTGCAATTTCTATGAATGCAATATTTTGAAAACTGAAAATGTTTTTCATCCAATTTTTTCCCACACTCCTACTTAATAGGGTTGTAGTTCAATGAATTTTTCATCCAAATCCTATCACACAACTTTTAACATTTGAATTTCATAAAAATCTAATTTTCCATACTCGATTTCTTTTGTCAGAAAGATGGTAGAAAATGGAAAAAAAATTCACATTTCTTCGTTTTACTTTTGCGTACCTCTCTCTCCGTACTTGGAACTTATGCCACTATCCTACAAAATCTCTATTTTCTTTCCCAAGCACAGTTTACATAAGAATTTTTTTTCATTTCAATATTTCCAAGCTTAATTTATGAGAAAGGTGTATTTTTCATTTACAATTCTCATTTATTTCTATTGATATTTCTATTGCTTTCTTTAGATCTTACTGTTTTTCTTTTTGTTACCTTTTATCTGCTTTTACTCTTCTTTTAATATAGCAACTGAACACAGCTATCATCTAGGGCTAGAAGGTCTAGGATCATGTCCACTCTGACATAGGAAGGTCCTACTCTAGGAATCCAAGTAACTCTTATGCTCCTCCTGCCGCCTATTACTTGTTACCAACTTACGCTATATTACTCATGATGAGTAAGATCTATTCATCTCTTCTATCCATGCTCAAAATGGAATAACTAAGTCTCACTAATTGCAATGGATCCAGATTTCAATCTATGCAGTCTTTATCTACAAAGGCAACTAAGCTTGGGGAAATTTTCCCTTTACCTATTTTTCCCCAACTAAGGTCTACCTATCCCAACCATGTGTGTCTTACCTTCTTACTAATATCATTTCACCATTCTTCTATAGTCTACACACATGAAGCAACATTTCTAGGTTTTCACTAGGGCTCTATATATCTTACGGGAACTTTTATTATTACTACTAGGAGTAATTGCTGCTATAGCCTCACACTTTTCCCATTACACCTAGGAAATGATTCCTATTTACTCCATGTTTAAAAGTCTAGTTTGGTTTGGTATTTATCATTTTACATCAAAAATTAAAGCTTTTAAATTTTTGAAACATCAAATCCCAAAATTCTTGTCTTTGAAAATGTTATTTTGAATTTTCTGCTAAATTCAAAGGTACTTGGTTACTTAAAATTTTTTCTTTCCAAAAACTTATTTACTTTTCCACTAAATCATTTTTCTTTAAAACATGTCTTGCTTGTTCTTAAAATATTTTACTTTTTTTTCTTGACTTAAAAAAATATCCTCACATGTTTTCAAAATATCTTCTTTTCATAGATTATCAAATTTACTAAAACTGGAGTAGGAAGAACAATTATTTTACCAAAAATCCCTTAACTTTTCTACTCTTCCAATTTTCCAACCTTGGAGGAGTTTCTAACTTACTACACTTAATGGTTTTATACATTAATGTATTGGAAATACTTTCTCTTATGAGAAACCATTAACGCTAAAACCTTCCACGAATCCTTTAAAGGAGGATTTCATGTTTATATGAAATTATAAGAATTTTTTTTCTTCGAAATAGGCTATACAAAATATGGTGTTTTCCATACCTTGTACATCTCTTTCGCATATTCCTTATAACTTGCACAAAACATCTTTATTTATGATTCACAGAACTTTATTTCATTATCCATTTCGTTCTAATAGATTAAAGTATGTTTACTCCGTATTCTCTTACATACGATATTCCCTACTAAATTCATTAATTTAACGTACATTATTTTTCAAAAGAACTCATTTTTCAAAAATGCTTTAATATTTTCATAACTAGAAAATATTCTCATATAATTATATAAATAATAAGTGTACATACAAACCACTTTAGAAATTATCTCCAATGCTCATTTAGGTCGAACAGATGTTGCATAAAACACTGTTACTACAACCCGAAAATACTAATATATGGATTCAATTAAAATAAATATTAATAAATCACATATGCTATGTAAAAACATTTCCTTTGGGAGTCACCTCCTATAACAATAGTGTCATAGTCTATGCTTCCTTATTTTTTTACCGAAAACATCTATTACAACAGTAAATGTTATAACTTATATTTTCGATACTTAACACACTCTAGCTTTTATATTTGAAATCTTTGTTCACCTACAAAGAAACTAGCGAGCTATACACGCTGTATAATTCTTTAAAAAGAATTTGACTTTTAACAAAATTTATGTCATATAAAAACCAATTTAAATTTCATACCACTTATATATATATTTTCACAAAACCCAGTATTTACTTCCTCAAATATGTTAACGATTATATTTTTCAACTTTTCAATTCCAAAAGTTTCATTTTATTGGGCTAGACATAAAGTGGATTTTTCTTCTTACTAAAATCTCTTATTCCTTCCAAAATAAAACACTCTCCCTACTCTCCCTTGAGAAATTCCTCACTTCCTATAACATATGGATCCCAATCTTCACCCAAAACATGCCTTATTTGTATGCTATAAATCGGTGATAACATAGGGCTCAACACACTTAGGTATTCCCAAACCCAACTAGCAAACTATGCACAAAATACTTTTAGAAACTTTCCATATGTTAAAATCTATGGTTGGGGATTATTTTGGTTTTACTACATAATATATTTATATTTTATTCAAAAATATAAATACATTTTACTCGCTATCTAGCTAGGAATCGTAAACCTAGGCTCTAATACTAGATGTAACAACCAGAATTCTGGTGGGTCTGGATTTTTTGAAAAATGCTAAAATCCAAGCCCACTAAAGCCCGAGATGGGTTTCTAATATTTTGCGAAATAGGAAAAGACAAATATATCAGAACTCAGATAAATATCTCACAGCAGAACTGACTAAAATATAATAGTAAGTAAATACTCACCAAAGTAATTACACTTTCTAAACAAGTGTCTCAATGTTGAATTATTTGCCATCTACCTAATATGTAGGATGTTATGAGAAGCGGGTCAGAACTAAAGTTCTGGTGAATGGACAAAATATATACTTCTAAGCTTAAATTTACATATACCGTTTTATTTCCATTTTCTACTATATTAGGTTTATTGGGTTTACAATATTCTCGCCTCTATGCATGAGTCGTACCCATCTACTCCTTAGTAGATCAAAACCTAATAACTAATATATGTGGCCATATGCCCAATGACCGTATCGGTCCTAGGTACTACCTTTAGTAACTTCCATATCCTCCTCAAAAAGGACTCCATCGTCTCGCTGCTAGGGCATGCTGTGACTACATCTATAAAGAATTGCCTCATAAGGCTTACAATACAGATGCTCTGTCGTCTACTATAAAAATATAAAACTGCATCTGCACTAGCCTTTACTAATGCTTGGACATCCACAATGTATCACCCAGTACCTTGAGGATTATACATAATCGTTATGCCTACTCCCAAAATCCTGCTAAACAAGTTCTACCTTATACAAAACTGACTCGGAGATTTTCTATTTCTGTAAAGGACTGCCCTGTTTGGCATACAATACAGATATTCTATTTGGTCTGTCTCTTTTCTTATCATGGCTATGGCCCATGCAGCCATCCCTCAACTAATCAAAAGGCGTCTAAAGAGCTAAGTGGTTGTGCCCTATTGTAAACAATCTAAACATCCAATTAGCTGTGCCCCTCATCCAATGTCTTGATAGTGAAAGGTTCATTGGACTGTTGGTTTAACTCTAGTCTTTCCCGAACTCGCTTCTTGGTTTTGATGCTGGCCTGATATCCACATGCGACTATTCTTTTGGGTCATGCCTACTAAAAATTACTTATAAGTACTGGGACATACGAATATTTTACTTCAAACATCAACCATCTTTCCAAGTATCATCCCGTTGTCCATTGCTATACCATCGTTTGCTCTGTTATACTTAATGGACAAGGTGGTAGTAGTAGATCCAGCCATTACTATAAAAGCTATTAGACATCAATGGTATCAGAGTGTGCCTTTTCGACTACCTACAATGGACCTGCCATGCAAAAAGTAGTAAAGGAATACTCTTTTGGTGGAACAATAGATCTGCCTCCGAAGGACTACTTCATTATGCCTACTGTGACCCCCCACCTCTATACTCATATAGCCAAGGATACTACAGGGAAATGCCGTCGACTAGCACGAAGAATAAGGCTATTGAGGAGCGACCATCTATGTAACTGCTTTGTGTGAGTACCGATATGTCAGATAGTATTATATGCATTTCATTTCAAGTGGAAATCTGACACATCAGTAACAAACACAAAACTACTACACAGTGGCTGTGTGATCTTTGGAAACAAATATAAAATAAGCATAACATAAATCAGCTACAGATATTCATATCACTAAGGCGGAAACAGATATGATTATAACACATAAAAGTGTACACCAAAGTAATGGTCATGTAAGATACACTACATCACAAAAGAATAGGTACAAGTGCTAGACAAAAGAATATGTGTACATCAAGGATTCTCTATCTCGAATGTATAAAACAAAATTACTAAGCTAGTAGTTAGCTAAAAGTCAGATGACGGACCCCGATAAGAAGTCAAGTAGAAGCACCTGAAATACCTCGGTCTGAACCGAGTATTATTTAAGAAAAAAATAATAAACGGATCAGTCTAGCTATAAATATCATATAAAATGAGATAGGATAAAAGATATGACAAAAACATATGATGTCAATAATGTCATACTATGACAAGTATATATTAAATAACAACAAAAATCATACAATATCTCAAATTTTCTCAAACACTGAAAAAAATGTCATATTATTTATTTTATCTACCAAACCTCAAATATTGACAAAACATATCAATGCCAATTGCAAAAATTGGTAAAACAAAAATTCTAGAAATCATCAATTAGAAATACAAAAATCACAAAACAGGAGGCCTATCATAAACGGGAGCATGAAAACTCACCAACACGTGCATCACAAATGAGTCGCTATCCCATGGTCACTAACCATAGAGCCAGTGCAACGACATAGTCAATGATGGTACACCCAAGGAACCTGAAACTCAAATAATTTGGAACAACGACGTGGTGCAACAGCGGTATGCCCGATGAACCTTATAAGCCGGAACAACGATGTAGTACAATAACGATACGTCCGACGAACCGAACTCCATAAAAGAACATGGGTCGCTAGCCCATAAAAATGAGTCGAAACTCCAAAGAACCAATAGTTCGTTAGCCTATAAAAGAAATGAGACGAAGCAAACGTGGTACAGTACCCCACGTGGACAAAGAGATATCGCATATCGCTAGTCTAAACCATAAAATAATCACCACTGATCAATAAAAAGTGTGAATTACACTAAGCTAATAAATAAATAAGTTTAGCTTCACGTCCCATAACCACTGGCTTAACTTAAATATTTATGAATAAATTGTAGATTTCCACTCGAAAATTGTCACGAGATTTCAATCGAACAAGTCCAAAAATTAACCAACAAAGTAAACGTAAGCGTTTCATACCACTTGTTTTACAAAGTCGTTTAATTAGATTTCTAGGAATGAGGTAAATGTTTGTATATACTAATAGATAGGAAAACGGTTTGTAAAAACGAGGTTTGCATTGAAAGTAATTATTGAAATCATTATTGCGAAAGAATTTTAGTTTTTACTATTAGTATAAAAACCTTTGTATTTTGAAGTGACAAATCATATAAACGACTGTAAAAACAATCGATCACCAAAAATTCACTTCGACGATGTGAAATAAAACCCTAAAAATCGATATCAAATCCAAATCAAATGGATATTCCTAAAAATTCAGAAAAGATGTCATCAAAGTCGATAATAAATGACAATAACAAATCGGATCAACAAAGATTGATAAAAATTGAAAATCCAATCAAAAATAGCCAAAATTGACAGTTCCAGACGTCTGAAATTATTAACCAGACGTTTGGATTTGGTTCTAGAAAAATATATGTTTTTTCTCCTTTCTCTTTTTAATTCCAGGACCATTTCGAACGTCTAGATTTTCAAACAGACGTCAGAATTTTTGTTCCAGACGTCTGGATTTTAGCTCTGCCCTTTTTTATTTACTTTGAGAACCTTTTCAGACGTCTGGGTTTTTCATCCAGACGTCTGAATTTTCCTACTAGGCAAAAAATCAGCCTGGCCCAAAAAGGAAAAATCCAAACCGAATGTGATCTGAATGAATGATGGATGCTAAAGATTTATGCCAATCAACAACTCAACACTATAGGCTCTTCGATACACCACCAAAAACTTGTCCAAACATCCAAGGTAGGATCTTTAAAGATTTTGACTTCAAAATACCAAAATTGGAAAATTCACCAAATCAATTCAAATCAAAAGTAATTGAACATGGAATAGATGTTAGGAATTCATACCTAACAACAATGAAATGTATAGACAGAGATGTGAGTTCAAGTACTCACCTTTAAACTCAAAAACAACAAGTGAGAAGCTTTAAAACAAAGGAAAGATCAACCACTTTTTAACTTCGACTCAAGAAGTTTCAATATATGATTATAGACAAATATTTCCTAAGTTAGGGTTAGCAATTTCTTAAAATTGAAGAGAGATTGAGTTGCATAATATGAAGAGGATGCTTACCTCAGCTTCTATTTGATTTCTAGAACTTGAATTTGAATTTTCTTGTAAACTAGGGCTTAGAAATTTTTATTTCTGTTCTCTTTCCCCATTTTTTAGCTTGAGAGTGTTAGGAAATGAAAATGAATGAAGAGGGGAGGAGTGGAGTGGGAGTTATTATGTAGAGGATTTGGGTTCTCATAGTGGGTTGAAACCTAAACCCAAAGCCCCAAATAAAAATACCAAAATTCTAGTCAACTCCAAACATATCGATGTTTATACTCAAAAAGCTTGCAAACACCGTTTTGAACTTAATGGAAGTGGTCCCGAGTCCTAATTTGACTGTTTACTAAAAGTATCATTTCGGACTTTAATCCGACCATTGATGTTATATTTAAATATATAATCGTAAAATATGCGGGTTGTTATAGACTCACCTCCTTAAAGAAATTATGTCCTCACAATACCTAAGAAGAAAACAAAAGGTAACAACCATAAAAGCATATCAATACAAAAGAAAATTTGAAATAAGAAGTTCACCTCAAAGAGCTTGAGAGAGTAAGTCCGGATGTGTTCACTCGATAAATTCTCTGGATTCCTAAGAACAATTCTTAGGATTTGAGAACCATTAAACTTTCACAAGTGGGACATCTTTATTATGAAGATGTTTAACCTCTGTAGCAATGATACGATAGGGTGTTGCTCATAAGTCAAATTAGGTAAAACTTCAATTTCTTCAATAACACCGGGCCCAAGAATAGAATCGGAATTCCTAAGGCATTTCCATAGTTGAGAGACATGGAATACGTCATGAATAGCAGAAAATTGAGCTGGTACTAAAAGGCGATAAGCCACGGAACCAATGCATTCGGTGATGGAAAATGGACCAATATATCGAGGTGCTAATTTTCCCGATCGACTGAAATGCACAACACCCTTCATAGGTGAAACACGAATGAGCACCAAATCTTCCATAGAAAATTCTAAATTCCTACTTCGATTATCGGCATAGGAATTTTATCTACTTTGAGCTTCTTTCATCCTATGACGAATAAGGTTAATCTTTTCTGTGGAATCACGAATAAAATCTAGACCTAAAACCAGCTTCTCACCGGCCTCAAGCCAACAAGAATGCAATCGGCATGGCCTTTCACAGAGTGCCTCGAAAGGTGCCATACCGATACTAGATTGGAAGCTATTATTATAGGAAAACTCAAAAGGAGAAATATGATCTTTCCAACTTCCACCAAAATTAAGAACACATGCATGAAGAAGATCTTCATGAGTTTGGTTCACATGCTCGGTTTGTCCATCGGACTGAGGATGATAAGCGGTGCTAAAATTAAGCTTTGTTCCCAAAGCTTTTTGAATACCTTTTCGAAATCCAATAGTAAACAATGGATCATGATCGTTAACGATAGAAGTAGGAACTCCATTCAATTTAACAGTTTCTTTAACATATAATTTGTTCAAAAGAGGTACGGTCCGATTGGACCGAACGGGAATAAAGTGGGCGGATTTTGTAAGCCTATCTACAATCACCATAAACTGTCATAACCCGAACGAGAACAGGGGAGACCGTCAATAAAGTCCATGGAGACTTGATCCCACTTCCAAACAGAAATGTCCAAATTTTGCAATAACCCACCGGGCCTTTGATGCTTGGCCTTTATGAGTTGGCTAGTCATGCAACGTTTAATGAAGTTAGCAATATCTGATTTCATTCCATCCCAATAATAGAGTCATTGCATGTCAGCATACTTTTTACTACTACCGGGATGAATGGTAAATTTAGAATGAAGAGAATCTTCTAAAATGTCTTTACGAAGATCACTAATATTTGGCACGATAAGTCTATCAATTTTCGAATGTCGCCACGAGCATCGATTTCAAATTTTTTCAGACCATCAGTAACAATTTTATCCCTACGACTTTGGCTAAGAAGAGCCAATTCAGGATCTGGCTTTTGAGCTTAACAAGAGATGAACACGAATCGGATTCACGATCTAAAATCTCACAAGTAGACAAAATCTCAAGATCATTCCATTCAGATATCATCATAGAAACAACCACTCGTTGCTTACGATTAAGGGCATCGCCGTTTCCCTTTCCGAGAGTATAAATAATATCAAGGTCATAAGGTGCAAGGAATTCGAGCCAACGTTGTTGATGCAAATTAAGTTCCTTTTGTGAAAATGAGTACTTCAAAGATTTATGATCGGTGTAGAGAACAAATTTCTCTCCCAAAAGATGACGACGCCAAATTCTATGGGCGAAAATAATGGCCGCGATCTCTAAATCATGAGTGGCATATCTAGTCTCGGCAGGCTTTAATTGCCTAGAAGCATAAGCAATAACACATTCCCTTTGCATAAGAACGACTCCCAAACCAACACGAAAAGCATCAGTATGAATAATAAAGTCTTGGTTTCCTTCGGGAATCACAAGAATAGGAGCATCGGAAAGGAGTTCTTTTAATTTCTAAAAAGCAGCTTCACATTTGTCTGACCAAATGTACTTAAATCCCTTCTTTGTCAAACTAGTAAGAGGCACGAAGATTTTAGAAAAGTCATTTATCAACTGATGGTAATAGCCCGCCAATCCAAGAAAGCAACGAATTTCCGTCAACACTCTCCGGTTTCTTCCAATTTTGAATCGCTTCGATCTTTGAAGGATCCATAGAAATTCCAGATTTAGAAATAATATGTCCTAAAAATTTCACACGAGACTGCTAAAAGTGGCACTTAGAAAATTTTGCTTTCAATTAGTTGCTCCTAAGAGTTTCCAATACAATCCGAAGATGTTTTTCATGCTCTTCCTCGATTTTAGAATAAACAAGAATATCATCTATAAAGATGAGAACAGATCGATCGAGGAAGTCTTTGAAAACTCGATTCATAAGGTCAATGAAATAAGCTGGAGCATTCGTTGAACCAAATGGCATAACAGGCCATTCATAAGACCCATAACGAGTACAAACGATGTCAAAGAAATGTTACCCTCTACAATACGAAGCTGATGAAAACCGATTGCTAAGTCTAACCATGAAAAGATTCTAGCACCGCTAAGTTGATCAAATAGATCATCAATCCGAGACAAGGGATGTTTATTCTTGATGGTGAGATCATTAAGCTCATGGTAGTCAACGCAAAGCCTAAGCGTACCATCATATTTCTTCACAAAAATAGCCGAAGCTCCCCAAAGAGAGGAACTAGAACGAATAAATTATTATGTCTCCAATTTAGATAACTATTTACGCATCTCCTCATTTTCCTTATTGGACATACGATAAGGAGGAGAGTGATAGGTAGAGCTCCAGGGATTAAATTAATTCTGAACTCAATTTCTCGCTTAGGTGGTAATCCTAAAAACGGGCTCAACTATGTCGGGAATTTCACGAACAACGTGAATGAAAGAAATAACATCTTCCTCAACATCAGTATCGTCATCATGTGGATTTAGAGAATATAAGGATGCTACCAAATTGGAATCTGAATCTTTAGGAACAATAGAAATCTATTTAACAGATTGAGGATGTCGAAGATGTATAGTCCTCTCGGGACATAGGATGTGGGCTTCATAACGATTAAGCCAATCCATTCTCAAAATCATTCTGAAACCTAAATAATGCATAACATGCAAATCGGCTCGGAAAGCATAATCACACAAAATAATCTCGGTATCTTTACAAAATAAACTAAGTGTTGCGGATCCACCAACCGGATTCGTAACTCTCAGTGAAGTCATCAAAGCCATAACATTTAAAGAAAAGGTATCAACAAGTTTTTTTATATAAAAGAGTGAGACGCACCTGTGTCATAAAGAACTCGGATAGGATGACCACGAAACATAATAATGCCACCAAGGATAGAACGAGAAATACCTTGACTAAGAGAAGTGCTACTAGACGCTTACACAACAATTAGTTTTCCCTCTCTCTTGCTTGGAAGCTTGGGACATGAAGATAAAAGGTGACCCAAATTTTTGCAATAACGACAAAAAGGGGTTTCAGACACTTATTCGCATAATGGTCCTTAGAACCACAATTGTGGCATTGCCCACGACTAGAGGTAGAAGTCTTTGCTACCAAACTTGCTTGTTTCCATTTCTTGTTGGGATTAGGCTTGAACTTAATAGGCCTCTTCATGTTGATGTTGAAATTTTGTTTGGCACCCACAACTTCAACATCGCTTTCTTTATCGGCCTCTTCAAGTTGAAAAGCGACATCAACAACCTGATCAAAAGAAACTTCTAGTTTCGAAAGTAAAGGCTTTTTCAGATTCTTATTCAACCCATAGACAAACCTATGATTTTTATTCAATGGGGTATTAATACTCGACCCCATATTTAGAGAGGGATTCAAAAGATGCGACATATTCCATCACGAATAATTCACCATAAACAAGGTCAATAAAGCATCGAGCTAAAGTTACTTTTTCAGCTTTCGGCACAAACTTTAATTTGAACCTTTCTCGAAATTGCTCCTAAGTAAGATCTGCTTCAATAATTTCCGAAATCAAAAGTTCATACCAATCTAATGCTCTTTCTTGGAGCATGCTAGAAGCCACTTGGACTCGATGTAGATCCACAAGATTCATGTGAGAAAAAATGCAGTCGCATGATCTAAGCAAGCTTGGACTTCTATAACGCATTCAGAACCCTTGAATGGCCTTTCACCCAAATCTGTATAATCACCGTACAAGCATGCAAACCAAGATTTAGGGTTAGTAGGCTTAGGAATGGGTCCAGAAGCTTGAGCATTCTTCACAAGATCCAAAAGCTATTGGGTAGACATGAATACTCCATCCTGAGGAGTAGCACTGGATTGACCGGTGCTGGGACGACCAGGTCTAACCATTTCTCTTCCTTAAGAAAGAAAGAAAGAAGAGGAAAAAGTTATTCTCAAAATGAATATCAAACAAACTTGATTGATAAAACAAGGCACCATAAAATAAATTAGGATAGAACAAGTCCTAAGACTCGAATTAAATCATAAGGCACAATTCCAAAGAGAGACTTAAGACAATGATCCTTGCTAGATTATTCTACATTGTTTTGAAGTTTGCTCTGATACCAAGCTGTGACGCCCCGCCTCTATACTCACACTAGCCAAGGACACTATTGGGAAATGTCGTCGACTAGCATGAAGAATAAGGATGTTGAGGAGTGACCATCTGTGTAATTGCTTGGTGCGAGTACCACTATGTCAGATAGTATTACATGCATTTCATTTCAAGAGGAA
This sequence comes from Allium cepa, assembly GCA_030765085.1. Taxonomy (NCBI): domain Eukaryota; kingdom Viridiplantae; phylum Streptophyta; class Magnoliopsida; order Asparagales; family Amaryllidaceae; genus Allium; species Allium cepa. The sequence goes on along the minus strand of CM060941.1, from coordinate 173,316,732 downwards.
ATATGACACATCAATAACAAACTCAAAAATACTACATAGTGGTTGTGTGATCTTCGGAAACAAATATAAAATAAGCATAACATAAACCAGTCACAAATATTCATATCACTAAGGCGGAAACTGATATGAATATAACACATAAAAGTGTACATCAAAATAGTGGTCATATAAGATCCACTACATCACAAAAGAATAGGTACAAGTGCTAGACAAAAGAATATGTATACATCAAGGAGTCTCTATCTCGAATGTATAAAACAAAACGTACTAAGCTAAGTAGTTACCCAAAAGTCAGATGATGGACCCTGATAAGAAGTCAAGTAGAAGCACTTGAAATACCTCGGTCTGACCCGAGTATTATTCAAGAAGAAAATAATAAACGGATCAGTCTAGCAATAAATATTACATAAAATGAGATAGGATAAGAGATACGACAAAAACGTATGATAACAATAATGACATATTGTGACAAGTATACATTATATAACAAAAAAAATCATACAATATCTCAAATTTTCTCAAACACCGAAAAGAATGTCGTATTCTTTATTTTTATTCACCAAACCACAAATATTGACAAAACATATCAATGCCAATCACAATAATTGGCGAAACATAAATTAGAAATCCAGAAATCACAAAAGGGAGAGCCTATCACAAACGGGAGCATGAAAACTCACCAACATGTGCATCACAAACGGGTTGCTATCCCATGGTCGCTAACCATAGAGCTGGTGCAACGACGTAATACAATAACAGTATTCCCGAGGAACCTAAAACTCGAATAATTCGGAACGATGACGTAGTACAATAATGGTACGCCCGATGAACCTGATAAGCCAGAAAAACGACGTAGTACAACAACGGTACGTCCGATGAACCGAATTCCATAAAAGAACATGGGTCGCTAGCGCATAAAAATGAGTCGAAACTCCAAAGAACCCATAGGTCGTTAGCCTATAAAAGAAATAAGACGAAGCTCAATAAAACGAGGTACAATCCCCCAATGGACAAAGAAACATCACATATAGCTAGTCTAAACCATAAAATGATCACCATTGATCAATAAAAGTGTGAATTACGCTATGCTAGTAAATAAATGAGTTTAGCTTCATGTCCCATAACCACTGGCTTAATTTAAATATTTACGAACAACTTGTAGATTTCCACTCGAAAATTGTCATAAGATTTTAATCAAACAAGTCCAAAAATTAACCGATGAAGTAAATGCAAGTGTTTCAGACCATTTGTTTTGCTAAGTTGTTTAATTAGATTTCTCATATGAATGAGGTAAAGGTTTGTATATACTAATTGATTGGAAAACGGTTTTTAAAAATGAGGTTTGTATTGAAAGTAATCGTTGAAATCATTTTTGCGAAAGAGTTTTAGTATTTACAATTAGTATAAAAACCTTTGTATTTTGAAGTGACAAATCACAGAAATGATTATAAAAACAATCGATCACCAAAAATTCACATTCGACAATGTGAATTAAAACTCCAAAAATCGATATCAAATCCAAATCAAATGGATATTACCGAAATCCAGAAAAGAAGTCATCAAAGTCGATAATAAATGACGAAAAGCAATCGGATCAGCAAAGATCGGTAAATATTGGAAATCCAATCAAAAACAGCCAAAATCGACAAAATTGACAGTTCCAGGCGTTTGAAATTACCAACCAGACGTATGGATTTGGGTTCTGGAAAAATATATGTGTTTTCTCCTTTCTCTTTTTAATTGCAGGACCATTTCAGACGTTTGGATTTTCAACCAGACGTCTGGATTTTGTTCCAGACGTCTGGATTTTAGCTCTGCCCTTTTTTGTTTATTTCCAGAACCCTTTCAGACGTATGAATTTTTCAACCAGACGTCTGAATTTTCCCGCTAGACAAAAAATCAGCCTAGCCCAAAAAGGGAAAATTCAAACCGAAATGCGATCGAATGAGCGATGGATGCTAGAGATTTATGCCAATCGACAACCTAGCACTATAGGCTCTTCGATACACCACCAAAAACATGTCCAAACGTCTAAGGTAGAATCTTTAAAGATTTTGACTTCAAAACATCAAAATCGAAAAATTCACTAAATTAATTCAAATCAAAAGCAATTGAATATGGAATAGATGTTAGGAATTCATACCTAACAACAGTGAAATGTATAGACAAAAATGTGAGTTCAAGAACTCACCTTTAAACTAAAAAAACGAGTGAGAAGCTTTAAAACAAAGGAAAGATCAACCACACTTCAACTTTAACTCAAGAAGCTCTAATCTATGATCATAGACAAATATTTCCTAAGTTAGGGTTTAGGAATTTTTGAAAATTGGAGAGAGATTGAGTTGGAGAAGATGAAGAGGATGCTTACCTAAGCTTCTCTTTTATTTCTAGAACTTGAATTTGAATTCCTAGTAAACTAGGGCTTAGAAATATTGATTTCTTTTCTCTTCCCCTATTTTTCTTTTAGCTTAAGAGTGTTAGGAAATGAAAATAAATGAAGTTGGGAGGAGTGGAATGGGAGTTATTATGTAGAGGAGTTGGGTTCTCTTAGTGGGCTGAAACCCAAACCCAAAGCTTCAAATAAAAATACCAAAATTCTAGTCAACTTCAAACATATCGATATTTATACTCAGAAAGGTCGCAAATGTCGTTTTGAACTAAATGGAAGTGGTCCCGAGTCCTAATTCGATTGTTCACAAAAAGTAGCATTTCACACTTTAATCCGACTATCGATGCTATATTTAAATAAAGGGAAAGTCTATTTAGACACAATATATAGACACAGTTGATGACATAAATAATTTCCACCATTGGATTGCCCCTCTGAATTTCACCTTCCCTATAAAGACAAAAAATCAATGGTCTAGATCTTTTATGTCACCATTTTGTGTTCAATTTTATGTTCAAATAGTCGGCCCCTATAATAAAATATTTAAATATATAATTGTAAAATATGCGAGTTGTTACACCTAACCCAGAGCGCTAACCTATATTACACTCACATTCCGTTGAAGTCTCATGCTTCCTCTAGCCCAAAATATCTAAGTTGAGCATGCTTATTCTGTACTGAAATCTGTGATGAACGACTTTGTTAGGCACTTCATCCTTTGGGTTGCTCCAATGCATCTTACTGTTTTATTAGACCCTACATTTAAGCTTTTATTATGTGTTTAGTTTACTTTTCTTATTCCGTTGGCAACTTATTTGCCCTAATTAGCATAATCTTGTCCCAGCCTCACCTAACTATTGTGAGACCATCAGTTCCTAACTGAAAAAGAATGGTATAGGACACTTCTAATATCTTGCTTATTAACTTAATCCAAGATCTAAGTTTATTAAAATAAGCCTCTTCTATTATTTCAACTCCATTTTCTTATTAACTTTATTTAAGTCTTAAAATAAGCCTTTTCTTTCTTTCTACTTAATTTATAACCTATGTTATAATCTTACTTGTGGTTGTCTCTTTTATTTTCTTTTATAATCTATATATTATAAATATAATTACAAGTGTCTCTTTTCTATTATAGTATGTCTTCTTTTATTATGATATTGAATTCTTTTTAATTCTCTTATGATGATCATGGCTTAGGACTACGTCTGATTGTCATAAATTAACTTATCATAATAACTGCATTACTTTTACTTTATTATCTGTGCAGCAAACGCAGGTCAGGTATATTTTGGTTCATTGCTTCTAGTCTTTGTCTAATAATTAACTTGATTTCTCCTTTACTTCTTTTAATTCTTCACTTTATTTTCTTATATTCTAAGAAGTAGTTCTATTCTATTTGGTTGGTTACAAAAAATGTGCTACTAAAAATCCATTTCCATATTTTAATACCAAATAATGCTATAAACAACAATCCATAACTACAAGATATCTCATTTATTGTTGCTTTACTTTTTGGATACTGTAAAATACAGTAGTTTCTCTATTTTACACTAATTCCCTTTTTCTTTCTTTTATTTTTACAATTACGTTTATAGTCATCTTTTAAATATTAAACTATAGAAACGTATTCTCTTTTCTAAACCACCAAATTAATCTATCACTTACTTCCAAATCAAGTTATTAGATTTTCCCCTTTTATTTATTTTTCCCCATTTTAGCATAATTTACTGCAAGTTTCTATTTTTCTCTTTTTATTTCAGCTTTTCTTATTTTACATCTAACTTCTGTAATCTAGTGTTTTTTCTATTTTTGTCCGTATTTGCAATTTTGTCTCTTTAAATAATTTATTCGCATAAAAAGGAATAAAAAGAAGCTAACATTAACAGGCAAAATTTCAAATTTTAGAATAGATGTAAATAACTGTAAATTTATTACTTTTAGCCTTATGCCTTTCTCTAAATGTCAAGCCTAATATTAAATAAATATGAGCTTTCTTATACAATTTACAGTCTCAGCATAACTAATTAACAGAACTAATTACTGAAATAAATACTGAATAAAATTATTTAACAGGATCTAACAACAATATATCGTAAACATAAAAGATAAATAACTAAATCCACTCACCTATCGTCCTTAGCTCTGCTTGTACATATCTTGGCTCCATGGTCTTCCTGGATCCTCTTTTAAGGTGTCTAATATTTTTATTGAGAAGATCTTCTCCCTAGAAATATTTTTTTTAGGGTCCAGCCTCAGGTAATGAATCCAATTGGGAGAAAATCTGATTGTGAGAAAATAGCTAGGCCCCTGTGCAGTTAATGCGCTCGGTAGATTCGAAGCGGTGGAGGTGCAAAAAGTCATAGCGGGGTACAGCGAGGATATAGCGGGATATAGCGGATGGCTCTAAAATAGCATACAAAACTCATACTTAATTTTTTCACAAATATATAAGTGGTAATTAAATGAAAAATTATCATTCAACTGAATTATAAATAATACATAAATAATTTGAAATAAAAACATATGCGAATATACTTTAAATAAACGAAAAACTGTTATATAACCTAATTGAATTTGGTAGAATATTAGAGTATTTTCATTTCTGAAAATATATTAAAAATTAAACCAAATAAATTAGTTTCATAATTTTATAATGTATAAACGCAGTTTTTCAACTCATTTTATTAAAAAAGATATAGCGGGAATAGCGGAATATAGCGTAAATAACGGGATATAGCGGAAATAGCGGGGATTAAAGTGGAAAGGCTATATTCTGGGGCTATATGGAAAAATCGTAGCGGTAGAAATCCGCTATGAGATATAGCGGGGCTGTAGAGGGGTAATAGCGGGACATTAACTACACAGCTAGGCCCACGGTTCTATTTATAGTGGAGTTTGGGGATGTCATACCGTTGGACTCTAGGATTGAATCTGAAGTCACCACGTCACAGGGTCATTCGAAGCCATCGGATGCATCAACGTATGGCTCAGATTGAATAAAAATCAATTTTATTTTTGTTCGGCACGTACCTGGACGAAATTACGTCCAAGTGGCAATGCGGGTCGACCCTATAGTTGACCTCTATTCTCCTTGGTCGACCAGGCTATTGACCTAGGAGTGCTCTGGGTCAACCTATGGGTCGACTCATATATTTATTTATTTATTTTGTTTCCCTTGATTTTGTTTTCTTTATAACTTCTTCGTATCAACTCGGATTTTGACAAGTTATATATGGAAATTAATCAAAAAAGGCCACGAACACAATGGTTTATGTTTCGAGGCCATATTTTGACAATTAATTTTTTTTCACCATCTATCGTTATTTGATTATTTAATTATATACAAACACGGGATGTTACAGGGATGTTGTTGCTAGTAGAGGAGATGAAGAAGGCGAGTGCATCCATGCAGTTGGTTCTTGTCGTAATCGAAGAAAATCGCCAAAAATTGGTGTTTTAACGACGGCGGTGGTGGCGAGCTTCGGTGAGGCGGAGGTGGTCATGAGGTCCAGAGGGGGTCGGTCGGAGTTAGCAAGCTCAAAGGTGGCTTCAGATCATGGTCACGTGGGATAGAGTAGCGACATTTTGATCGTGAAGATGGCGGCTGGATGGGTATAGGCATGTCGAATATTACCATTAGGGTTGAGAAGGTAATAAGTATTTACTAATTTACCCTTTGTATTATTTAATTTAAATTAAATTCTCAACCTTCTAACATTAATAACTTTTACATACGAGCTTGGAGTCATGCACAGTTTCTTCCGTTGGGATCCTATCAATTTCAGATGATATGGAACTTGTTTATTTAGTTTTGAAAATTATTCAAATTTTGGATTTTATTTCGATTTTAAATCGACTAGAAATCAAAGGTGAGCGATTTAACCCACTCACAAATACTAAACCATCTTATGCTAGTTGAATTAAATTTATGAATTGATAAGAAATTTATTGATTGTTGTAATGGATTTATTACAGTCATAATTGAATGCTGAAATTAATGCAATATTTAAATATATTGGATTTAATATGAAAAATTGTATTTTTATAATATTGTATATTCCTGTTTAATCAAGAACGATGAAAATTATTTACTTTTAGTTTGGATTTTAAAGGTGATTAAATTGATTTTTAATTTGTAATTTATTTAGTTAACGTGTAAAATTGGGTTTTGGGCACTGTCTCGTATTTCGTTGAAACCAGTTTCATCGGATCCGTAATAGTGAATTAGTTTAGGATTTCAAGTTTCGTAGCGATTGGACTTATCGTTTGATTGTGCGGGCTCGAAAATCGTAGAAATAAATCTAAAGGAATTTAAATGAATATATTTTGATTTAAAGCTAACTTCTATATACGATGGAATTAGGGTTTGAAATAGAGTTTAAAATATCGAAAACCAATATTTTGATATTTGAGATGACCTACTTTCGATTCGGAAATGAAACGGGCTTTTCGAGCCTTCGTTTTCATTTTGACCCAATTCAATCTGTCCATTAATTATTATCCATCCCTGTCTATATAAATAGATTTTGTGAAAACTCTAGCAGTCTATTCAAATTTCTGTATGTACTTCTTATTTCTTTCTCCTCTTCCATCCCAATGGCCGTCTTTCCAAAACCATAAATCCCAATCCAAAAATAAAATAGAAAATTAAAAGTCCTCAAAGCCTATCGAATTATATATCATTACGAAGCTCTCGACAAACGCAATCTACATTTGTAGTTCGTTTTTGCAATCAAATCACGGTTTGTCTAGAAATCAATGAAACGATTTGGGTCGTTCGTTCTAGGGTTGTCGACTCAATAGTGGGTCGTCGACCGTTTGACGATCGGGAAGTTGCTGCTAGTAGAGGAGATGAAGATGAATGCATCCATATGGTTGGTTCTTGTCAGAGTCGAAGAAAATCGCCAGAAACTAGCATTTTAACAGCGGCGGCGACGAGCTTGGGTGAGGTGGAGGTGGTCGCGAGGTCCAAAGGTGGTCGACAGGAGGTGGCAAGCTCGTGGGTGGCTTCAGGTCGTGGTCCCATGGCATAGAGTAGCGGCGGGATGGTGAAGGTGGCGGCAGGATGGGTTTAGGCATGTCTAACGTTACGGCTAGGGTTGAGAAGGTAATAAGTATTTACTAATTTACCCTTTGTTTTAATTTAATTTAAATTAAAATTTTCAACCTTCTAACGTTAATAACTTTGGCATACGAGCTTGGATCACGCGTGGTTTCTTCCGTTGGGATCGTATCAAAATTTCGGACGATATGGAATGGGTTTGGTTGGTTTGAAGACTGTTCAAATTTCGAGCTTTATTTGGATTTTAAATCGACTAGAAATCAAAAATGAGTGATTTAACCCACTCATAAATACTAAACATTCTTATGTTAGTTGAAATAAATTTATGAATTGATAAGAAATTTATTGATTGCTGTATGGTAATTTGAATTTCCATTTAGATTTAATTTGAATTTATATTGAACTAAATTAAGTCGAACATCGATGCACCTAGAAAGATATGCCTCATGCACAGACTTATTTAGCCGATTGCTCCACGAACGGTCAAAAGACCATGGGTCACTACCCCACCAAGTTGAGTCGAAACTCCATGAAATGATCATAATAGATCAATAAGTGTAAATTACACTAAGCTGGTAAATAAATGAGTTTAGCTTCATTTCCTATAACCGCTAGCTTAACTTAAATTTTTACGAACAAATTGCAAATTTTCACTCGAAGATTGTCATAAGGTTTCAATCGAATAAGTCCAAGAATTAACCGACGAAGTAAATGTAAGCGTTTCATACCACTTATTTTGCTAATTCGTTTAATTAAATTTCTCATACGAACGAGGTAAAGGTTTATATATACTAACAGATTGGAAAATGGTTTTAAAAAGAGTTTTGTATTAAAAATAGTGTTGAAATCGTTTTTGTGAAAGTGTTTTAGTATTTACTACAAGTATAGAAACCTTTTTATTTTAAAGTGACAAATCACACAAATGATTGTAAAAACAATCTATCACCAAAAATCCACATTCGACGACGTGAATTAAAATCATGAAAATCAATATCAAATCCATCAAACGTATATTCCCAAAAATTTGGAAAAGAAATCATCAAAGTTGATAATGAATGACAATAACTAATCGGATTGCCATTAATTGATAAAAAAAATGGAAATTTGCATGAAAACATGCAAATTGGCAAAACTCAACAAGATCAGACGTCTAGTTGGTTTTAACTGGATGTTTGAGCTTGGGTTCTAGAAAATTTTAATTTCTCTCCTTCTTCTTTTTATTTCCTAAAGCCTCCCAGACGTCTGGTTGGGTTTAACCAGACATCTGGTCCTGGGCTCTGGAATTTTATTTTTATCTTTCTTTTTATAATTTTTCCGAAAGCCCCTACCAGACGTTTGGTTGCTTGGGCCTGGGTAGAATTTTCCTAGGACAACGATGGCTAAATCGATTCGAAAGCAATCGAAAGAGCGATGGAGGCCAGCGATTTATACCAAGCGATAACCCAACCCTATAGGCTCTTCGATACACCCCAAACAACATGTCCAAACATTCATAGTAGGATTTTCGTAATTTTTGACTTCAAAACCAAAATTGGAAAATTCACCAAACCAATTCAAATCAAAAGCAAATGGACATGGAATAGATGTAAGGAATTCATAACTAACAACAACAAAAGCTATAGACATAGATGCGAGTTCAAGAGCTCGTCTTTAAACTCAAAACAAGGAATGAGAATCTCTAAAACAAGGAAAGATCAATTCCTCTTTAACTGCATCTTAAAGAATCTTCAATCTATTATTACATTCAAAGATTTCCTAAGTTAGGTTATAGTAAATTCTGAAAATAATTAAAGAGAGATCGAGATGGAGAAAATGAAGAGGATGCTTACCTAAGCTTCTCTTTGATTTATAACCTGAATTTGAATTCGAATTCCTAGGAAAAGCTAGGGCTTAGGAATTTTAATATCCTTTCTTTTCCCCCTTTTTTCTTTTGCTTGAGAGTGTTAGGAAACTAGAAATGGAATGAATAAATGAAGAGGAGTGGAGTGGGAGTTATTGGGCAGAAGAGTTTGGGCTCTCTTGTTGAGTTAGTGGGATAGAACCCAACCCAAAGCCCAATGAAAATACCAAAATCCTATTCAAATCCAAACATGTCGATGTTTATACTTAAATAAGTTGTAAACATCATTTTAAACTCAATGGAAGTGGTCTCGAGTCTGGATTCGTATTTCTACAAAAAATCATATTTCGAACTTTAAATTCAATTAATGATGCTATTTTTAAATAAAACAATTAAATATGTAATCATGAAATATGTGGGTTGCAATTGCATCCTCGCAATACTTAAGAAGAAAATAAAGAGTAATAATCACTCTAAGACATAACAACACAAAAGAAAATTTTGAAGTGAGAAGTTCACCTTAAGGAGCATGAGAGAGTACGTCCGGACGTGTTCGCTCGATGAGTTCTTTGGATTCCTAAGTGCAATCCTTAGGATTTGATGACTACAGAATCTTCACAAGTGGAACATCTTTATTTCGAAGACGTTTAACCTCCATAGTAATGATACGAATAGGATGTTTCTCATAAATCAAATTAGGTGAAACATCAATTTCTTCAATAACCCCGGGCTTAAGAATAGAATTGGAATCTCTAAGACATTTCCATAGTTGAGAAACATGGAATACGTCATGAATAGTAGAAAATTGAGCTGGTAATAAAAGGTGATAAGCCACGGAACGAAGTGGGCTAATATATCGAGGTGTTAATTTTCCCGTATGACTGAAATGCACAACACCCTTCATAGGTGAAACATGAATAAATACCAAATCTCCTACAGAAAATTCTAATTTTCTTCTTTGGTTATCGGCATAGGATTTTTGTCTACTTTGAGCTTCTTTCATCGTATGACGAATAAGGTCAATCTATTCTATGGCATCATGAATAAAATCTGGACTTAAAACCAGCTTCTCATCGGCTTCAGGCCAACATGAAGGAGATCGGCATAGCCTTCCGTAGAGTGCCTCGAAAGGTGCCATACCAATACTAAGTTGGAAGCTATTCTTATAAGAAAACTCAAAAAGAGAAATATAATCTTCCCAACTTCCAAAAGGAATATCCAAAGGTTGTAATAACCCATGGGGACTTTAATGCTCGGCTTTTACGAGTTGGCAAGTCATGCAATACGTAACGAAGTTAGCAATATTAGATTTCTTTCCATCTCAATAATAAAGTTGTTTCGTGTCCGTATACATTTTACTACTAGGATGAATGGTAAATTTAGAACTATGAGAATCTTCTAAAATGTCTTTACGAAGATCACTAATATTTGACACAATAAGTCTACCAAATTTTCAAATGCCTCCATGAGCATCAATATCAAAATCTTTCAAACCACAAACCTTATTTTTACCCTACAACTTTGGCTAAGAAGAGCCAATTCGGGATCTTGCCTTTGAGCTTCAAGTATGCTGTCTAAAAGAGAAGGATAAGCCTCAAGGTTACATAAAATAAGAGATGAACACGAGTCAGATTCACGATCTCGAATCTCACAAGTGGAAAAAGTCTCGAGATTATTCCATTCGGATGTCATCATGGAATTAACCACTTATTTCTTACACTAAGGGCATCGAAAATACAATTTTCTTTTCTGAGAGTATAAAGAATATCAAGATCATAAGATGCAAGGAATTTGAGCCAACGTTGTTGACGCAAATTAAGTTCCTTTTTGAGCAAATAAATACTTCAAAATTTATGATCGGTGTAGAGAAAAAATTTCTCTCCCAAAAGATAATGACGCCAAATTCTAAGTGCGAAAACAATGGCTGCAAGCTCTAAGTCATGACTGGCATATCTAGTCTCAACTGGCTTTAATTGTCTAGAAGCATAAGCGATAACACGTTCCATTTTGCATGAGAACGACATCGAAACCAATACGACTAGCATCAATACAAATAGTGAAGTCTTAGTTCCCTTGTGGAATCACAAGAATAGGATCATCAGAGGGGAGTTCTTTTAATTTCTAAAAAGCAGCTTCTATGTTAAATCTTTTATTTCATGATCCTCTTTGCCAAAAAGCTAAGACATTTAGAATTATAATTAACTTTATGTAATCATCTTTTTATAAAAATTTACTTATTACAAGTAATTTACCGTGTCTGACTGTCTCATCATGACGTTTTGGAGACTTCTATCGATAACATTGATCAGGCGCATCGACTAGAATCCTTAAACCACTCAATGGGAAATACAATGGAAAATCATCTTCTATATGATAAACTTGTCTCTTAAAATTTTTACGAACATTCTTTGCTCGTTTTAAGAACAAAATCCAAGAATTCTTATAAATATATCTTATTAGAAAGATTTGCAATTTTAAATTGCTTTACATCTATAATCAATGAATACAAGGGTGGACTTATCGAGATATTCGCAGAATACTCGATTCATAAGATGGATGAAATAAGTTGGAGGATTCGTCAAACCGAATGATATAATGAGTGTGGAATGTGTTAAGTAGAACGCTATCCTCTGTAACTCGTAACTGATGAAAACCGGTGGCAAGGTCGAGCTTAAAAGACCTTAGCACCACTCCATTGATGGCTTAGGTGGTAATCCTGAGACAGACTCAAAGATATCGAGAAATTCACGAACTACTTGAATGAGGAAAATAACATCTTCCTCATCATGAGGGTTTAATGAATAAAATGATGCCACCGAATTGGAATCGAAATCATTAAGACCATAGAAATCTGCTTAATAGATTGAGGCTGTCGAAGATGGATAGTCCTCTCGGGATATAGGATATGGGATTCATAACGATTAAGTCAATCCTTTCCCAAAATCAGTTCCGGAACCTAAGTAGCGCATAACATGCAAATCAGATCAAAAAGCATAATCGCATAAAATAATCTTGACATTATTACAAAGCAAACTGAGTATTGCGGATCCACCAACTAGATTCTCAATTCTCAATGAAGTCATCAAGTCCATAATATTTAAAGAAAAACTATCAACAAATTTTTTTGATATAAAAAATGAGATGCACCCGTATCAAAATGAATTTGAATAGGATGATCACGAAACATAATAATGACATCAAGGATAGAATGAGAAATACCTTGACCAAGAGAAGGGTTACTAGAAGCTTGCACAACATTCAGCTTTCCTTTTTTCTTGCTTTGAAGTTTGGGACATGCAGATATATGATGACCTGAACTCTTGCAATAGCGGCAATAAAGGGTTTTTGGACACTTATTCACATAGTGGTCCTTAGAACCACAATTGTAGCATTCTCCGTCCGACTAGAGGTAGGAGTCTTTGGTACTGAAGTTGCTTACTTCCCTTTCTTGTTGGGATTAGGTTTGAACATATTATCGGGATGCCTCTTCTTATGGTTATTAAAGTTCTTTTTGGCACCCCCAACAACACCAACACTTTCTTTATCGACCTCTTCAAGTCGAAGAGCGATATCTATAATTGATCGAAAGGCACTTCTAGTTTCAAAAGTAAAGCCTCTTTCAGGTTCTTATTCAAACCATAGACAAACATCTGATTTTTCTTCAAAGGGGTGTTAATATACTCGACCATATATTTAGAGGGGGATTTAAAAGATGCGACATAATCTGTCGCAGAAGATTCACCTTGAATAAGGTCAATAAAGCATCAAGATAAAGTTACTTTTTCTGCTTTCAATACAAACTTTAAGTCGAACCTTTCCTGAAATTGCTCCCAAGTAAGATCCGCTTCAACAATTTCCAAAACCAAAAGCTCATACCAATTTAATGCTGTCTCCTAGAGCATGCTAGAAGCCACTTGGAATCGATGTAGATCCATAAGATTCATGCGAGAAAAGATGCGGTCACAGGATCTAAGCCAAACTTGGACTTCTATAATGTTTTCGGAACCCTTAAATGGCCTTCCATCCAAATTGTTATAACTCTGCACAAGCGTGTAAACTCGGATTTAGGATGAGTAGGCTATTGAATGGGTCTGATAGCATGGGCATTCTTTACAAGATCCAAAAGTTATTGGGAAGAAATGAATATGCCATCCTGAGGAGTAGCACGGGATTGACCGACGCTAGGATGGCCATGTCTAACCATTTCTCTTCTTTAAGAAAGAAAGAAGAGAGAAAAGGTTATTTTCAGAATGAATTCAAATAAACAAGATTGATAAACAAGGCATCATTAAAGGAAATAGGATGGAACGGGTCCTAAGACACGTATTAAATCCTAAGGCACGATTCCTAAGAGGACTTAGGACAATGATCCTTGTCATAATATTCTATATTGTTTCGAAGTTTGGCTTTGATACCAAGCTGTGACGCCCCACCTCTATATTCACACTAGGCAAGGTCACTACGAGGTAATGTCGTCGACTAGCATGAAGAATAAGGCTGTTGAGGAGCAACCATCTATGTAATTTATTTGAGCGAGTACCGATATGCCAAATAGAATATCATGCATTTCATTTCAAGAGGAAATCTGACATATCAAATACAAACTCAAAGCTACTGCACAGTGGCTATGCGGCCTTCGGAAACAAATATAAAATAAGCATAACAAAAATCAGTCACAGATATTCATATCACTAAGGCAGAAACGGATATGAATATAACACATATAAGTGAACATCAAAGTAGTGGTCATACAAGATCCACTACGTCAAAAAAAAAGGTAAAGTGCTAGATAAAAGAATACATATACATCAAGGAGTCTCTATCTCATATGTATAGAAAAACTACTAAGCTAAAGTAGCTAGCCAAAAGTCAGAAGCTAGTCCCTGCTAAGAAGCCAAGTGGAAGCACTTGAAACATCTTGGTCTTACCTGAGTATTATTTAAGAAGAAAAATAATAAATGGACTAGTCTAGCTATAAATATCAAATAAGATGAGACAGGATAAGAGATATGACAAAAATATACGATAACAATGAAAATCATACAATATCTAAAGTCTCCTTAAATACCCATAAAGAATATCATATTCTTTAGCTTATTCACCAAACCTCAAATATTGACAAAACATATCAATGCAAATCGCAAAAATTGGTGGAACATAAATTCCAGAAATCCATAATTGAAAATCCAGAAAACATAAAAGGGAGAGGACTATCATGAATAGGAGCACGAAAACTCACCAATACGTGTATCATAAACGAGACGCTATCACATAGGTCGCTAATCCATAAAAATACGGGGTACAGTCCCCCCTTGGAGATGATTGAGACGAACATCGATGCACCTAAAAATATACGCCCCATGCATAGACTTATTGAGCCGAACATCAACGCACCTAAAAAGATACACCCCATGCACATACTTATTGACCGAACATCGACGCATCTAAAAAGATACGCCTCATGCATAGAGTTATTGATCTGATTGCTTCACGAACGGTCTAAAGACCATTGGTCGCTACCCCACCAAGTTGAGCCAAAACTCCACAGAATGATCATCATAGATCAATAAGTGTAAATTACATAAAGCTGGTAAATAAATGAGTTTAGCTTCATGCTCCATAACCACTGGTTTAACTTAAATATTTACGAACGAATTGCAGATTTCCACTCGAAGATTTTCACAAGATTTCAACCGAACAAGTCTAAGAATTAACCGATGAAGTAAAAGTAAATGTTTCATACCACTTGTTTTGCTAAGTCGTTTAATTAGATTGAGGTATAGGGTTGTATATACTAATAGATTGAATTGGTTTCAAAACGAGTTTTGTATTAAAAATAGTGTTGAAATTGTTCTTGTGAAATAGTTCTAGTATTTACTACTAGTATAGAAACCTTTGTATTTTAAAGTGACAAATCATTGAAATGATTGTAAAAACAATCTATCACCAAAAATCCACATTCGACGACGTGAATTAAAACCATGAAAATCGATATCAAATCCATCAAATGGATTTTCCCAAAAATCTAGAAAGGAAATCATCAAAGTCGATAACGAATGACAATAACGAACCGGATCGTTATAAATTGATAAAAAATGGAAATTTGCATAAAAACAGGCAAATTAGCAAAATTCAACTGGACCAGACATCTTGTTGGTTTTAGCCAAACGTCAGATCCTGGGTTCTGGAAAATTTTAATTTCTTTCTCTATCTTCTTTTTATTTCCTGAAGCCTCCCAGATGTCTGGTTGGGTTTATCCAAACGTCTGGTCCTGGGCTCTGGAATTTTATTTTTATCTTTCGTTTTATATTTTTTCTAGAAGCCTCTACCAGACGTCTAGAAATTTCAACCAGACGTCTAGTTGCCTGAGCATCGGCCTGGGCAGAATTTGCCTAGGCAAACGATGACCAAATCGATTTGGAAGCGATCTAACGAGCGATGGAGGCTAGGGATTTATGCCAAGTGACAACCCAGCCCTATAGGCTCTTCAATACACCCCAAACAACATATCCAAACATCCAAGTAGGAATTTCAAAGCATTTTGACTTCAAAACCAAAATTGGAATATTCACTAAACTAATTCAAATCAAAAGTAAATGGACATAGAATAGATGTTAGGAATTCATACCTAACAAAAATGAAAGCTATAGACATAGATGTGAGTTCAAGAACTCACCTTTAAACTCAAAACAAGGAATGAGAAGCTCTAAAACAAGGAAAGATCGATTCCTTTTTAACTACCCCTCAAAGGATCTTCAATCTATTATTACATGCAAAAATTTCCTAAGTTAGGTTATAGGACATTCTGAAAACTGAAGAGAGATTGTGATGAAGAAGATGAAGAAGATGATTACCTAAGCTTCTCTTTGATTTACAACTTGAATTTGAATTACTAAGAAAAGCTAGGGTTTAGGAATTTTAATTTTCTTTTTTTCCCTCATTTTTACTTTTGCTTGAGAGTGTTAGGAAATTAGAAATGGAATGAATGAATGAAGAGGAGTGGAGTAGGAGCTATTAGGTAGAAGAGTTTGGGTTCTCTTGTTGGGTTAGTGGGATAGAACCTAACCCAAAGCCCAAATGAAAATACCAAAATCCTAATCAAATCTAAACATATCGATGTTTATAATTAAATAAGTTGTAAACGTCGTTTTAAACTCAATGGAAGTGCTCTCGAGTCCGGATTCGACTATTTACAAAAAGTCACATTTCAGACTTTAAATTCAATTAATGATGCTATATTTAAAAAAAAACTTTTAAATATGTTATCATAAAATATGCGGGTCGTTACATTATTGATTCGGGATACAGGTTGGAATGATATATACCCGAAAATTTAACTATTTTGGGTTGAAATGATACATACCCCATCACCTGACCATTGGGTAGAAAAATATATACAGACACCGTTTGCCGGTTTTAAATTATTTTCTAAATAGTAAAGTATGTTTGATTTATAAATTGGACTTACAAATTTAATTTAATTTAATTTAAAATTTATATTTGGAAAATAATTTATTTTATATATTTTAAAGTTTCAAATTATAAGTTAATATATGGCTTTAAATGTAATTTTAAGTTTTTAACATATAATTTTATCTAGTTTTAAATATATAATTTAAATAGTTCAAAATTTTAATTTAATAAAATATTTAATATAGTTCTAAGAGATTTATATAAAATTTAATTTAATAAAATATTTAATATAATTTTAAGAGATTTATATAAAATTTAATTTAATAAAAATATTTAATATAGTTTTGTAAGAGATTTTATAATGGATTTATAAAAGAATTTTTTATAAAGGATTTTACCATGGTTTTATAATGGAGTCATAAAGGTTTTAAAGGATTTTATAAAGGGTTTATAGAAGAACTTGTATAAAGGGATTTGGAAGCGTTTTAAAGGAATTTGCATAGATTTTTATGAAAAGGGGAAAAGTTGTAAACTGCTTTGGAATTTATAAATTGATTTATAAATGGTTTTAAACCATATAAATAGTTTATAAATGGTTTTAGAGAGATTTATAAATTATTTCCGAAATTGATTGAAAGAAATCTTCCTCGGTATTTATGAATATATTTATACTTTTGGAATAAGTATATAGATATCTTGATATGAGGGTATAAACTATTTTCTGGATTTATTGTTAAAAATGTTTTATAAAATGACTACAGTGTGAAATAAGCATTTGGTTGTT
Organism: Allium cepa; assembly: GCA_030765085.1. Lineage (NCBI taxonomy): Eukaryota > Viridiplantae > Streptophyta > Magnoliopsida > Asparagales > Amaryllidaceae > Allium > Allium cepa. The sequence goes on along the minus strand of CM060941.1, from coordinate 173,299,241 downwards.
AAAGAGACCGAGGTCTGATATTTTCATACTCTCTGACAATTCCAAACCACTTTAACAATTGTGCACGTGGTGGAGAATCTAAAACGAAGTAGAATAGTTTGGCGAATGCTACTGGTATGAGGTAAGAATGTAGCTCTGACCCTCGGGTCAACTTGATATGATTAAAATAGGAGTGATAACCAGGCCAAATGAGGTCGCTCCTCTTATCGGACATGCTTCTTCGATACAATATCTGTTACTTTGTGATTGATTGGTGGCCACCTTCGATTTGATTTTGGCAGTGTTGTTTTGAGGTGAATGGTAGCTGCGGCTATGTGTTACCACCAGCCTGGTTTCACAAAACAGTAGAATCCTACCCTGGGATTGCCTCTTGTGCCTTGTCATATGCTTTATTGAGCCCACTACTATTTTGGTTTGTGTCGTACCTATGGAGTGCTCCCTAATAGCCCACCAGTTTACATTGGAATTTATAGTACTGTATAGACTGCAGTGCCTATAAAAATGTGTTAAGGGGGAAATGGGTAACGCCTTAACGTTATTCTATCCTTTACTGATAGACACTATATATATAGCGTATATTACTATATATAAATAGTTTAACGGATCCTTAGGAGATGGAAGATCCTGACACATCTCTTAAGTTATTACACACACGTTATACAATAGGTAGAAGATGTGAAATCCCGTAAACATTTCTGAAGCTATTACACTCATATTTATTTGCTGTTGATATAACTTACATAAGATCTTTTAATTGCGACTAGAGTGTTTTGTCTTTTCATTATACTCGGGTGAGCTTGAGCTTTTCAGTGTTGAAGACATTATTTCTGGAGGACGAAGATAGAGTTTAGTGTTATATTATTAGTATTATTCCACTACATCATACTGTTCCACTGCATTATCCTATTATACTTGCTGTATCTATAACTCTGATTGTATTGTAAAAGTGTAATCAAATGTTATTTGTAGAACGGCTTCATGAACTGTTTATTTGATTATTATATTTTGTCATTCCACTGTGAGATTCTGAATTTTGTTATCCCTTCTTTTATCTTATTTTCTTATTTACCCTATTGACAATCCTCCCTTTTGAATGGTTTGAGTTAGACATGTGTGGTTTATTATCGATTTAAACCGTCCAAAAAGGTGAGTCATCACATAAGTTTCAACTTAGGATTTAGCGAAACATAAAAACTAGTGGGTGCCTATTAATAAAATGAAACATAGAGTTAACCCTTTCTAATATTATAAGAACATCTACTATGATATATCCTAATAATCTACTACTTAACTTTTAGGAAATGACAACTCCAAAATTGTTTTTTGAAAATTATAAGCTTACTGGATCAAACTATACCGACTGGTTAAGAGTAATTAAAATAGCGTTAACTTATGAGTGCCTATGGCTAGCTATTACATGCAAACCCAAAGAAAAACAGCTGATGATGTGGACCCCAAACTAATACTTGCTTATGAAAAATGGATGTCAGACCTAAAGATCACACAAGTTTTCATGTTGTCTACATTAGGTAAGTCGTTGCAAAGGTAGCATGAAAATGTGTTTTTCCATGAGATATTTAGTAGTATCACGGCCTTGTTTAGGAACATTCATATTCCGCGAGGTATGAATTTACGAAGAAGATGTTCAATACCAAAATGACCAAAGGAAAATAAGTGGAAGATTATGTGCTAATGATGAAGGGTTATATTGATAGGCTTTCGCAGTTGGACGTACGGATAAGCAATGAATTACAAGTAGATTTGATCCTTGGTTCTCTTATGCCTTAATATGAACCATTCATAGTGAGTTTTATTATGAACTAACTAAATGTGAATCTCATGGAGCTCCTTAGTATGTTAAGGTCAGCCGAGCCAACATTAAAGGATTAAGGAGTTGTACTTGTTGTTAAGGGCAGTGCGTCAACTTTGAAGAGTTCAAAGAAGCAGAAAAGAGAAGGTAAGAAAACCTAGAAAAGTCAGAAGACAGATGATAAGGATGAATGTCATCATTGCCATAAGAAAGGTCATTGGAAAAGGAATTACCTTGACTACTTGAAGATTGTAAGAGAAAGGAAGCAGCATAGTTCTTCGGCTCCATCAAGTACATTTATGATTCAAAATTATTTTGTAATCAATAAAATGTCATGGGTCTTAGATAATGGATCTGAAACTCTTATATGTAATTCGTTACATGGGCTTATGAACTAGCGGCACATGGCAGAAGGAGAGACGAGACTCCAAGTTATTGATAGATCTATGGTAGATGCAACGACAATAAGAGCTTATCATTTATATTTGTCTAGTGGAGTAGTATTAAATAATTTCTATTTGTTAAAGAATTTATATGGGATTATTTCCATTTCTAGATTGTTTGAGACTATGTATACATATATATATACATATCATTGTGCAAATAATGTTATGAACATTAGTTGGATGAAAATAAAGTCTGTGATGGTATTTTTGAAAATGGCATTTATGTAGTTAATACAGTTATGTGTGTTTTATGAATAATTCATCTAACAATATAAATGATAGTTATCTTTGCCATTATAAGCTAGGTTATAGTGAGAAACGAACACAAACTGAAAACCTAAGGTTTTCTTCCATCAGTTGGTTCTAAATCATTTGATATGTGTGATTTGTGTCTCAATAGTAAAATGACCAAGCACCCTTTCAGTAGAAGCAACTAAAAAGTTAATGAACTCATAGGGTTAGTACATACTGATATATGTGGTCCAATGCCAATAATTACAAAAGATAATAGTTCTTAATTTGTTACCATCACCGATAATTTCTTGAGACTAGGATATGTATATCTTTTTTTGAGAAAAATGAGTGATTCTCTATTAATAGAGGAGAACATTCATGTAATTTTATTTACATTAAAAAAATAGAGCTGTCAACATGCCTAACAGGTAGCGATGCCCCCTATAAAATAAAAATAAAAAATACAAAACCTCCAAACCTAAAGAACTATAGTCCAATATAAAAATACAAAAGAATCACAAAATAATAAAAATTCTATAGTCTACCAAATCCGATGAAACCAACTAAATCATTACGCATACCTGAACCTGCTAAGAAACTATACAAAAAAGAGTACAGTTCTAACATGCATTATGTGTGCATTATGTACAGTTCTAACATGCATTATGTACACTTCCAACATGCATTATGTATGCATACAAAAATAAATGCATTGGCCCATCATAAAAACCTACGACTTTAATTAGAGTGCAAAGGAAAGCATGCCAATATAAAAATGGCTATAATTTCATATAAACATGGGCTTAGAACTATTCTTGTACAAATCATGTACCCAAATATATAAGAATAAAATAAACAAAGGAAATTTTACCAATTTTGGCTTGTTTTAGAAAGTAATAACCAATTTAGCCTAGTTTTAAAAATAATTATAGAAACATACCGCTTTTTACTTTTATGGTCTATTTAGTTGGCTTTTTTTCAAAAATCATCCAAAGGAAATAGCATATTTCCTAGTTGGCGACTTTTAGAAAATCGCCAACGTAGGAAAGCTTTTTTCTTTATGTAATTTTTGAAAAATCGCTCAAAACCTAAACTAAGCCAGCCAGCAACCTACTTTCCTCTCTCATTTCCACCTTTACCATAAAACTGAACAAAAGATCTCTAATGGCAGATCTATTCTGAAATTAATATTTATACTCTTTAAAACCTTGGTTTAGTGCTAAATCAATAGATCCGATCGACGTTTCTTAGCAAAGTTATTCTAGTTGAAGGTAAAATCAGTAAACCGTAGTTTTTTTATGTAAATTAGTAATGGGTTATATTAAGGTAAAAAATTAGTTTAATGCGCACATATTGAATGATTTGTATATTGATCTGTAGAATGGTGAGAAATATGATTCCTACGCTTTGCTACTACGACGGCGAACTAATTGCTGATGATCAAAGGAATGGTATATATAATGGTGGTATTTGTAAACCAAGCAGAGTGCGAAAAGGTTGCAAATTAACGGAATTAAAAGAATCTGTGTACAAAATGATAAAGATTAATAAAGAAAATTTGAAATTGAACTAGCGGTTAACTAGCCTACAAACTCGGGTTCTAAAGCAATAACATTAGCGGACGATGACGATGTAGAAGTGATGTTTTCTGATATTGCAAAATCTATTGAGTAATATGTATGGAAAGTTGCAAAGCAACAACAAGAACAACATGTTGCATCTCCTGTTGTGAGTACTGGAATTGGATACTATACATAGATGTTGGAGACTGCAGATCCATTTACTGGCTACGTTTCTCCTAGCTATAGCAATCCCAATGCAATTGATGGGAGATATTGTCCTCAATCTATGCAGTACGGGTTTATGCCGTACGAAAACTCTCAGCCATTTACGCAACAAAGAAACATTTATTTCAACCCACCTATGGATGCAAATACGAGTGCGAGGCAATTTTTTTTGCTAAATTGGTAGATGTACTGTTATGTAGTTATTTTTTCTTATGCTTTGCTATAATTTAAAACAGCTTCCAACAGCAAGGCATTCAACATGACGAAAGCGATGAACATGTAAATGCAAATTTGTCGCAGTCAATGTATCATAATCCATCCAAACTATATATTATGAGTCAAATATATGTTTACAGATTCGGCTATATTTTTCATCTCATTTGGTATGTATTGTCGGTTAATTGACTTCTATATTTCAATCAGGTATGTGATAGTTGATTCTGGTGCACAGTGGAGTGCTGGACCATCCATCCATTCTCCGTACGTAAATTTTGACAATGATATGGACATTGGTGGGAATGAATTGGTAGGTGAATAACCTCACGTAGATAGCATGGTTGTTGCTTCTATGAATGTTAATGAAGACTCTTGGATACAGAGAATGCAAGTTAACAATGAGCCGTTGAACTATGGCTTTCCTACAACAGTTGATAATGATGTAGATAGTGATGAACCAGAGATGGAAGTGCCTTTCGATGATGATCTTTGCACCGCTCAAATGTTGGTAAGATCTATTGTTGCTAATCTTCAATTTTCGATGAACGATTTTCATCCGCTTGCATTCAAGGTGTTTTTAGTGCTCGAATGGTTTTTGAGACAAAAGAGAAGTTTCTTCAACAACTAACTGAATGGTCAATTTTGCATGCTATTTCATGTAAGCCAATAAAGTCAAACAAAAAAAAATACACTACTATATGCAACATTAAAGGTAATTGTCCTTGGAGAATACATGCCATGCTTTTGAAAAAATCCGAGTCAGGATGGTGGAAAATTCAGAAGTATCCAAGCGAACAAACATCTGTCAACCCAATAGTTAATTCCAACCATAAGTAAGCAACTTTGAAATTTCTTGTGATAAAAATCATGTCTATTGTCAAAGCCTACTTGGATATTTCAGAACAGTTTAAGTGCTTATGCACGATCAATTGTTCTTTAACATAAGTTACATAAAAGCATGGCGAGCATTAAACAAAGCCATAGAGAAAATTTATGGTGATTGGGCAGAATCATACTCTACTTTACCACAGTTATTTGATGAGATAAAAAGAACGAACCCCGGCTTTGTAGGTCATGTGACACATGACGAAGTTAGAGTATTCGATCATGCTTTTTGGGTATTTGGTCCTTGCATTACAGGTTTTTTGCATTGTCGGCCTTTGTTATGTATTGACGGGACACACTTGTATGGTAAATACAAAGGCACATTGCTTATTGCAACTGCGGTAGATGCAGATGATTGTCTTCTTTCTTTGGCATAACAGTAGTTGAATCAGAGTCATGTGATTCTTGGGGTTGGTTTTTTCATACGTGCTAGAACTCATACATAGTGTACGCGGTCATTGTATTACTTTCATATCCGATATGATGAAAGGAATTCTAAAAGCTTTACATGGAAAATGATGACAACACATAAACATTGTTATTGTGCAAGGCATTTAAAAGCCAACTTCCAAACGGCAGGATTCAAAGATAAGCGATTGACAAGGTTATTTTATTCAGCAACATGTGCATTCGAGCTAGTTGAGTATATGAAAATAAGAGAAGAGATCAAAGCAACAAGCAGGCGTGCGCATGAGTGGAGTCTGGGAAATTTTGAAGAAAAATAGGCTTTACGCAAAGACGATGGAGGACGCTTTCATGTAATTACAACTAATGCTTATGATAGTTTTAACGGTGTATTGAAAGAAGCTAGATGGTTAACTATAAAGGCTTTGGTTGCATGAACATTCTATCGTTCAATTGAATATTTCTTCAAGCGTTGCTAAACTGCAGATGAATTAGCGACACACTTTACTCCAAAGTGGGAAGCCAAAATAGCAGAAAGGGCCAGTGAAGCACATCGCTGCTGACTAGTATGATTTAGCCAAACTGAATGGCAGGTAATTTTCTACTTTGATGATGAATATAAAGTTATAATCGACAACAACAACTGCTCGTGCAAATGCAACATTCCGATACTTTAGAAGATACCATGTTCTCATGTAATGGCATCTTGTTCAGCATAAATAGGTGGGGCTAATAGAGCACACCATGACTTAGCGTCAAGCTGGTACTCCATTAACAGCTACAAAGCTGCCTATAAGCTCGAGTTACATCCTGTGCATGATAGGAGATATTGGGGCGCATATAACGGTCCTCAGATATTGCCACCGACCATGAGACGGCAACCAGCAAGGCCACGGTTTACAAGGATCAAAGGTATGATGGATGAGGGCCAGTCCAAATCAAACAGGTGTAGCATATGCGATGTGCTAGGCCATAATGGTAAGTGATGTACTACTGTTGTTAGTTGTGTTTGTATAATTTAACTTCTATGTGATTGAACTCTACTTTCTGATTAGCATTTGTGTAATTCAAAAATGAGTAATGTGCCTTTATGTTTTGCATTTCTACTTTACAGGTCATGTTGTACGCTGCAGTTGGACAAATTGTCGGATGCTATTTATTACAGGTCCATCATTTGTGTGTGATATATGAAACAACTTGCTGCTTCTAGTAAAGATAAGGGCGATTTTCCAAAAATGACCTATGGGCGATTTTCTAGAAATTGCCAACGGGCGATTTTTGGAAAATCGCCAGTACCAACCTACTGCTAACAGACAGTAGCAAGTTGTTTATGAAAGCCTCATCGCACACAAATATCTAATGCATGTCCATACCATATAACATCTTTAATTCACATTCCAATGCATCACACACAATTTGGTCATGAAAGCCACACAATAACATCTTTAATTCACAATCCAATGTGCATAATAAACTATCAAATGCATGTTCACGTCTACAACAATAACGCAACCATACTAAACACAACACACTTAAAAGTACATAGGCATATCCAATATAATGCACGTGTCATCTACGCAAGCAATGAAGTTCCGACCGTTGGGACATGTACTCTTCTTCCTCGGTCTCGGTGGAAGGATCAAATGTACATGGCGGTTGAGAAGGTCCATGGGTGAAATCTTCCGGGTGTTGCGACATCGAAGGTCCTTCTTCGAACGAAGTTCCTTCATCTCTTTTGTATCGTCGATTATCAGTAAGTAGGAGCGGAGGTGGACCCCCTAAGGTGGAGGTACGTTTGCTGGAGGTAGAGGTATGGGGGAAAGGACGTCTTAGCCTTTCTAATTTGTTCCTTCCTAAGACTGTGCGTATGATGTTCATGCACATCCCCTTCGATCTGCATCGTGCTCTAGATGTTGTTCGAGCGTTTCGGCGGTTTCCAACGCCTTATAAATGCCATTGTCCTGTAGAATGCAAAGAGAATTAGTTATCTTTATTTCAGAATATATTTAAATTAATGGGGTTAAGTATACTTACAACGTTTCTCTTAGAGGGGCACGGGTGTTGCATGCATGGTGGGGAACGGCCTGTACAGGCGCCTGAAGAACATATGTACGTGTGATGTGCCAATACCACCTCATATATGTCTCTAGAGGGGTGATTGGCTTTCTCTTAAATTGCATAAACAAATGGTGCTGATTGCGTATCTCCATAGCATTTGAAGTTTCCCCCTCCTGATACTCGCCGGTATAAACTAGAATGTTTTCTGGAATATATTGTGCCATTAGAAACTGGCATATTACCCTATCGGGTAGGTGGTGTGTAGAACGAGTAGTGCAAATGAGTGGAAGCCTGGTAGTCCACAGATATCTAGTGGCTGTACATATAGCCGGAAGTCCCTCCAATGCATCCTGCGTGTATGGAGTTCAGGTCACCGCAGCTGGGTCTAGAACATCTAGCTCGTTGCGGTAAAAGCGTACATTCCGTTGGGGGGGTCTAAAAGGTCTTTTTGGACCAATCCATATGTCAACGGGCGAACAAACAATATTTTAGCATAACAAATTTTGAATTAGAAAATTAGTTTTCAAAGGACAAGAAGTTATACCGAGATTTAAGAGGTTGTGTGTGATCAACGATAACATTTCGAACTTGGATCCGTCCGACAGGTAGATACGTCCATGATCAAATCTATAGGAAAAAACAATTTACAAACTTAAAACATATTAAAAAATGGTCTAGAACAGTTGTTGCAAGCTAAACTATACACGTACCTGAACAAGTGTCAAACACTCGCCTATAAGCTTAGTTAGCATAACATAAGAGTGAGATTGGAGAGCTCTGTATAGGTTTACGCTAAAACAGCACTACCCCATGAGTACTGGGCGCACTGATCGAGATCGGCTAAATATGGTAGCCATTCAAGTCCATGTGATTTTTTGAATGATCGCACATCAAACAGGATGTAATGAGGTGCAGAATAATTGCTCGAGCACGCTACTGGATCTAAACCTCTATAGCATCGGCAAGTATATCATCAGCTACAGCGTATCTATACCATTCCACTTCTACCATGTCGTTACCCCTGACTTGTTGTCGAGGAGGACTAACACCCAGCAAATCCTTACACAATTGAATATAATCTGAGGGACCTCACCCGTCAATGGATTGCCTACTATAGGCAAACCTAAAAGCACGACCACATCCCTTAATGTGATCGTCATCTCTCCGACAGAAAGATGGAATGTAGATGTCTTATGTCTTCATCTATCGACAAGAGCTGTGATTAGATGATGATCTAGCTGGAGGTAGCCTGACCACTGTACTGTCGAAAAGCCTGCCTGATCAATTTCCTCTAATGCTCTAGGATGATGTGAAGTGACTTTCTTAAAAGAAACTGAGTGATTGATGGTGAAATCTGCTTCTTCACTCTGTTTAACATTATATGTACATAAATTAAAATTTACACAATTTGTGAAATGAAAATCATAAAAAATTACCATCATATATGCTTCACTTGACGTGCGGTGTTTAGGCTGTAAGAACAATACACTCGGGTCCACTGGACCTGGCTCCATCTCGATGTAATCTACAACACAAAGATTAATGTATTCAACCCTTAATTATCATAAATTTAATTTTCTTCAATCTATACTAAGTTATACGCAATTGAATGGACATACACTTGCAAAAACCTCCTAATGCAAACTACAACATATAACTTTCACAAAATCTTGCAAAAATATGAAATCTAGAAAACCCTAAAAATGCACTAAATCATGAAATTATGAGACGAATGCATTACCAATATCTTCCACTATTCTGCATGTAGAAGCCATGGTTGGAATAAGCTTCGATTTTGATTAAAAATCAATGAAAATTGAAATGTTTGGAAGGAGAGAGATGGTACCTGAAATGGTTTTTTTGAGTTAGCTTGAATGTTTTAAGAGTGGGTAGGGGGATCGGTTGTCTATTTTGTTACAGGAAAAACAAAAGGCGGTTTTTGAAAAATCATGAACATATTTACCTGCACAACACATCCAGCAACAATATGAAAACTACTCTAGCGTGCATGCTCTATATGTTCCTTAAACAACTCTATAAAACCATGGAAATTCATCCGATGACAATTACATGGATATAACCATCAATTTCAAAGAAAATCAAACATACTTTCGACGAAACATGAGAATATCCATCAATTACAGACAAGTAATAACATACAGAACTAATAACACAAAATAATAACATACATTCTACGAAACATGAAAATATCCATCAATTACATGAAAATAAATAAACTACCCAACACAGGGTTCTTGATCAGAAATAGTTTGTGAAACGTATCCATTGCAAACATAAGCTAAAATGACATTTCCTTCTCTACTAACATTTTCTATTCATTTGTTTAACAAACTTTTCAAATGCCTAACTTCAGCTTACATTTCGATGGCGTATTCCACTCCTCGAGCACAAAATGGAGGATCGATCCACTTCATAAAATTACAGCACCCCACTTTGCCAGGATTCATCATGTGATCTTCGTACAAAGCACAACTGTAAAATCTTCGTTCGGCATCATTTTGGTTTTCACTACGACAACCATGCATTCATCTCCACATCAGCATACTGGATATGCACCGGACGGTAGTGTAGGACCTACAGTATTACCAGGACTTAGAATTTTACCGTCAATGGAAATTTGCTTGCCTGGTTTTTGGTTCCCTACAACTTCGCGTAAGCGAGTATTGAGAGATGATGTTCCTAAATGGAACTTTTGCTGTATTGGCTCAAATTGAGTTTCTGAAACAAATTCTACACCACTTAGATGCATAATGGCCCTTTGAGCTTCAAAATCATTGTAACATTTCGACGTCGTCTCGTCGTCTATCTCCCAATCATCAATGTCTAGTTCAAATGCGAGTACATCAACATTGATTAAAGTACAAAACAGCTCGAAATTAGGATCTTAGTTAGCATAAACAAATTACAAATCGATAAACATTATGTTGTACTGAAGATTACACCTAGTTGTTGACAAGCTTTGATTATATCTTGCGAGAATTGGACTTTTTCGGTTTTCTACGAAGAAGCAGGGTTTGAGAAGGTTCAGGAATTTGGTGATGAGTTTGGTAAAGTTGAGAGTGAAGAAGAAGGTAGGGCGTTGGTTGCTTTTATAGCAGGATTTTGGGCGATTTTTGAAAAATTGCCCAAAGGAAAAAGCTTTCCTACATTGGCGATTTTTGAAAAGTCGCTACAAAGAAATATGATATTTCCTTTGGGTGATTTTTTGAAAATCGCCAACTAAATAGACTAGAAAAAAGGTAATCTATTTCTGTAATTATTTGTAAAACTGAGCTAAATTTGTTATTGCTTACAAAAACAAGCCTATATTGATTAAATTTCCTTAAACAAATAGACCAAAACACAAAAATAATAACACAAAAAAAGATTTAATATCCACGGTTTAGCATTAACTACATTATAAATAAAAAAGGTTAAAATAAAATAATTGCATGTATAAAATAGAGCTAAATATTCGAAACATTTCTAGTACCGAAAAAAGATCACATAAGAATATACATGCATGCACTCGGCAAAGAATACACGCACCTACACATGAATATGCACACAATCATTTAAGTTGTTCGACCTACACTCACATTATGCTAACCCAGTCGGAAACACGCATTCGCATAAAACACTAAACACACATTCATAAACCTATGAGAAAAACAATATCAACATACACTGGCAATGCAAAATCCCAACTAGTTTAAAGTAAAGGAAGGGTATTGGGAATATAAAACAAGGCATCACACGGTATAAGACAACAAGGCATAAACTAGTAATATAACTAGGTAGATAAGGGAACATGCATGCATGATGCACACATATAAAATTATACACATAACTCTTCACACGTACACATGCCAAGAACTCACTTATGCACCGTCACAATCTTCAGTTATCAAACGAAAAAGACAATTGCTCAACTTTATATGTCATATATTATATATAGGATGCAGTTTCATCTTATTGTACTAAAAAGCAGAGAATATAATGACAGTATATAGATTAAGAAACAACAGTGATAACTTCAACCAAAGCTAATTAGGATTCTATGATCATTCTCTAACCATTCATACTTTGCAATAATCCTTTAATCCAATTCTACCTTACATATATTTTATTTTAATAGTACTTCTCACAAATCGAAATATATTAAATTGTATAAAAGAAAATTATTGTATATGAATACAATACATAAAGCATGCATGTACGACATTCAAGCCACCTTGAATTGACGTTTGCATTGAAAGGTAAATGTAGTCATGTTAACAATACTATTAAATATAATTGAAAATTTACAAATATACCGGCAATGGCGTTAAAGAAAATTTACAATTATAATTAAAAGGTATAAAACTGCTAAATGTGGCATAAACTTTTGTTTCGGGAACGAAACGGGCATTTCGGGCCTTTATTATCGTCTGGGTCCAAATGATCTGTTCCATCTATTCTCCTTCCATCTTTGTCTATATATATATATATATATATATATATATATATATATGCTGTTATAAAACCCAATCAGCCTTTTGTTCTATTTCCTATACACACATTTCAGTTCTAATCTACTCCTCATCAATGGTCATTATCCTGAAATCCTAATTACTAATTTCAAATCAAATCCGAAAATTCAAACTGCTCAAACCCAATCAAATTATATATCATTACAAAGCTTTCGACGGATGGAATTAGCATCTACAACTCCTTTTTGCAACCGATGCATGGTTTGGCCAGAAATTGACTAAACATTCTCGGGCGTCCGTTGGAGGGTTTGCAAATCGACCATGGATCTTAGACTTTGGAGCGATCGGCGAGCACTGCAGTGTAGAGGCGACCAAGAAAGGTCGATTCATGTGGTTAGATTGTCGACATCGCCAGCAAAATTGCCAGAATTGGAGAACTTAGGGTGGGGCGGCGAGTCTGATTCTGGCGACCGGAGGTGATCGCGCGTGGCGGAGGAGGTCGGTAGAGGATGAGCTACATAATGGTGATGTCGGTTTGTGGCGCAGTGGCGTGTTTGCGAAGGCGGTAGCATGAATGCGACGGTGGCTGATAGATTTGGATCTCCGTCGACGCTAGGGTTTGGTAGGAGATGGTAAAATTACCTCTTTGCCCCTATTTTATTTTATTTTAAATTTTAAAATTCAAACTTATAACTTGCACAACTTATACGTACGAACTCTTATTGATGCGCAGTTTCTTCCGTTGGACTCGTATCGAAATTCTAGATAATATGAAACTAGCTTAGTTGAATTTGGAGGAAATTTTGAGATTTTGTTGGATTTTTAACGGGCTTTAAATCAAAGGTGAGTGATTTAACCTACTCCATAATATTAAATTTTCTTATATTAATTGAATTAAATTTATGAAGTGATAAGATTTTATTGATTGTTGTTTGGTAATTTAAATTAATATTAAATTGAATCTGAATTTCATATTTAATTAAATTGACATTTAAATTAATATTAAAATTTAGTTGCTAGCTAAAGACCGATAATTGGTAACTAGTAATTGTTGTAATATATTGGTTAATTTGGATGTTGATTGTAATTGATGCCTATTCATTGATATGTTGGATGTATGATTGTTTATTTATTTTGACATATCCTGTTATTAACCTATATATTATTGACACTATATAAAGTGCCACTCGTAATATTTGAAATGAACTAGGAAATGAGTTGAAATGATATATACCTATGTCATTTAACTATGAATTGAAATGATATATATCCATCCATGTAATTGAAATTGAAAAAATCGATCACTTGGTCATAGGGTAAAAAATTATATATGGACACCGGATTTGATTAAATTAAATGGTTTTAATATATTGGAATTGGATTTTTTTTAAATGATATTATTTAAAGAAAATAAATTTGAATTACATGAATTAAATTATTTTCTAATTTGAGCTTTGAAATGTCAAAAATTGGAACTATTTAAATGAAATTGTTATAGAATTTAACTCTGAACCTTAAAGTTGAAATTGAAATATGATGTATATTATCAAAATTGAATTATTTTAATGGGTTGAAATTTTTTAATTTAACTCTGAAATTTGTTAAATCAAAGTGGTTTAAATTGATATTTCGAATTAATTTCAACTACTTTATTTTAAATGATAATCTGAATTGAAACTATTGGCATTTGATGGAACCGTTTAAACTGAATTTGAAGTAAAGATGAAATCGTTTTGAATTAAGGCTGATTTAAATTTGATTATGAAGTTGATTTGAATTGGAAGTCGAAAAATTGAATTCGCTTTGATTTGGGATTTGAACCTGAGTTCAAATTATTGTGGAAGAAGAAAACATTTTAATATAAACTTTTTTAATTATTTTAACTACTTTAATGTCACGACCTGCCCTTTCGACCCTCGAAAATCGACATAAACACACTCATTGTATAGCATGCTGAATCACCGAGTGTCAGAATGACAGATTGTCGAGGGAAAAGAAAGCGGGTAGAAGAAGAAGAAACTAAACAAAAATAGGATCTTACAGCGGACTGAATAACATACAATATAAATAGTTCTTTACACAAACCAAAACTGTGCTATAGATATCTCACATCAAAGTACACAAATCCATAATTACCAGCCTGAGTAGTTATAACAACATGCCCTCACAACTTGCCAGTAATTTCAAACAACAACACTACAGTGGAAATAAACAAATACGAGAATAGGACACGGTCTCCACCTCATCCCATGAGCTCCATAGCATCCTAACCTGAACCTATAATATTCGATCTGACCTGAGCATTATAATAAAATAACACCTGAGTCAGTTTGAAAAACTAGCATGAGAAAACACACTCAATTTGAATTATTAAATTTATCAAAATCCTTTGAAAATCAAAGGTATCTCGTAAGACCAAGCCACACATAAACACGATGGGTTTTCACCTTACGATAATCAATAACATTTTATATCAAAATCCTCTGATATTATAATAGTGTCTAAGTACAAAAACTTATTCAATATAGCTGAAATGCTTGCATCTCACATTTCAGCATAGTTGAGCATAATCAAAACCATACGGCGCTTACTGGAGAATGGATTTCACCGAATGACTAAGCATTGGAGTACTAACTGTCATAGTACACGTCTAGAACAACTTACCGAGCACCACACCAGGATCCCCTGCAACACAAGACTGGACTATCCCTGACCTGGATATAAAGAATATGCTATCACCCCGGGTGTTCCTACCCTTTTCCGAGCTCCTTCCACAAATCATAGTAATAATATCCGAGGGTATCTAGAAAGGTGATAAACATACCCAACTTGGGTGCGACCCATTTATCCTTGTTGCATACCTCTGATTTTCAGTCATTCGCGGTTGATGAGGCAAGAGGCTACAATTACCTCTTAAGAAAGATTTCACTTAGAATGCTCATTGTCCTCCAATGACAATATATAGCATTCATCCATACAAATCTGTTCCGGGTTCGAACGGAGCCGAGGGCACTACTCCTACTACATCCATTTTGGAATCACCGTCAAGATTAGTAGCGATTAGCCCTTGCACTTCACTGCTCTATCTTCGACTCCACGCTCTTGTCTTATTTTGAAAACGTACTCATTGGATCGAAGTGGTTTTCAGATAACAAATCTAATCCCAGTCTCTTCGAAACAACATTCGAAATTTTTCGGTAAATTCAACCCCGATTCTTTAGGAAATAAACAAATGAAAATAAGATCATAGATCACCTCCTAGCCGTTAGTGGACGAATTTCCTTATCAACGTTCTAGAAGAACGAAGCGAGTTTATACGTATAGTATAGCACCTCGAATGGTAACTGTACTCTTTAATCCCATGCTTCTTCTAAATACCTCCAAAGTTATATTTAGGTCCAGATTTGATAGTCCGTTATTTAACTATCAAATAAACAATCAATTCAACCAAATATTCCATTTTCCACTGAATTCACAAAGTATCTTTTTCGAGAGCATTTTATAAAAAACTTTAAAATAACATGGAAAGTACCTCTGTGGTATCAAACTATGGATCACAGCTCAATGGTTACGTCTATATCTCGGAGAAAAATGCAAAACATAACTATAGGCAGTGACTGCCTCCGATTTACGCCACGCGAGTATACCATTACTCCTCGAAAACTTTATGTAGTAAGTTACCTTAAAATAATGATTGTAAATTATAAAATAAGTCAAATATACTTAAATAAAAGTGGTTATACAAAGCCATATTAATATTTAATAATTACCTTTTAAAAATAACAATGCAGAATAGTTCTTAAATAATAATAAATCTTTAACACTCATTAATAAGTAACTAATTTCTAATTTAACATGCTTTAAACAATTTAAAATAATTAATAACTAATTTCTAGAGTATTTTTAACCCTTTGAAAATCATCTAGTTAATAATTTAGAACCCACTTTTTAAAACAAGCCCAATTTCTCAATTTCAAATTTCATTTCGTAAATATGGAAATCCTACTTGAGTTCCAATATAATCAATTTTATATTTATTTCCAAATTTACTTATATTCTTCCGATCTATTCAAAAATCCCAATTTTCTAACCTATTATATTTTAATAATTACCACTTAAGAATTTGTTAATCAAAATCCTTTTTGCAAACTTTATTCCAAAAATCTCCATTCACAGTATCCCAAATTAGTTAGTTACAATTTCCAAAACCATTTATTTTATCCAATTAATTCACCTAAAATACTTATAATATTTTACATCAAAATCCCTTTTATAGTTATCTTCAAATTCAAAACATATATTATTGGTATTTAAAAATTCCAAAACTGCTGTAATGACCCGCTATTTCGAACCATTCGCATCTGCATATGTCGGACTTGAATTGCTCAAAACAACATATTGTCAATTTATATTTGGCAAAACTTAGCATATACAGTAAATAAGTAAATCACAGACATAGAGTATTACAAGAATAAGCAACAGAATAGATAAATAGAAGTTCATTTAGCTACTATATAAACATCAGAATTTAAAGTAAAATACAATAGATATCTCGAATATACAGAAGTTACTAATACAAATGCAATTGACAAGTCTAAATAGAACAACTGAAATAAAATTGAAGTAACTAGAAAGCTGAATATACAAAGACCGATCTTCAAGCGAAGCTTATAGCTCCGAAGGTGATTCGCAAATGTTGTTACACTCAATCTGCCTGAGTATAAAGCAAAACACAAAACACTTGAATCGGTATTTACATTTTTATATAGGAAATTCAAATCAAGTGAAATGTAAACCGAAATACAAAGTAACTTAAACGATGTTTAGGATTCCCATCCTCTAAGGATCCGTGGGACTATCTATTATGTAGTAATATATGTTATTATAATAATCCATATTAAGCTATTAAAATAGCGTTAAGGCGTTGCCCATATCCCCCTAACACATTTTTATATATTCCCATTGTCTATACTGTACGTAATTCCTCCGTAAACTAGAGGGCTATCATAGGGCACTCCATAGGTATGGTATAAACCAAACTCGTAGAAGGCGCGATAAGGCATGTGAAAAGGCACGCGAAGCAATGCCAGGGTAGATATACGGTTTACACTCCCGGACTGGTGGTAATTCATAATAGCTAGTACCAGCCACCTCGGGACACACTCCCAAATCAAAGGTCCACCCAATCGAATCACAAAAGCAATAGAACGGTATCGAAGAAATATGCCCGATAGGGGGAATGACCCCACTTAGCCTGGTATAGCTCTTGTTTTAGCCACATCAAGCTGACTCACGGGACTCAGGGTTGTGCAAAAACCTTATATAGTATCATCGTCAAACCATCCTGCTTCGTTCTGCAATCTCCACCACGTACACAGTTGTTAAAGTGGTTTTTGGTATTGGCAGAGAGTATGACAATATCCAAACCCCTTCTCTTTAATAACCAAATGCATATTTCACACCGTCGTCATTTCATTTCAGTAGTTTATACTTCATGTCAGAATATCATATTCATTTCAAAACCATATCAATTCGATCATTATTCACTTTAAATAATATTTATTTCCAGAATCGTAACACTTTCGAAATCATAACGCTTTTGAAATCATAACAGTTCCAACTTAAACAGTTTAGATATTGAAAATAGTATATATATTAGAATAGTTATAAATTGAAATAATTTATATATTAAAATAATTTATATATTAAAATAGTGGTAAATTAAAAATTGTTTATATTTATTTAAACGGATTATAGTGAAATAGCTTCCCAGTTAGAATTGTTTCATCCAATTCCACAAATCGATTCAAATCAACTTAAATTCCAAAATTCAGTTTAAATCAATTCCAGTTCAACACTTTCAATTGAAAAAGTTAAAGATTCCATTCAATTTCTCAATAAACCATTTCAATTTTTATCAATTTCAATTTCGGGCTTGAACTATCTCTTCAATTCCAATAAGATTCAATGTCTAAATATTCAAACATTTTCAATATAAGCTTCATTTAAATTTCAACATTTAACTTTATTTTTATTAAAATTGGAAAATATTCACTTAATAATTTTAATACAATTAAATAAAATCTCAATTTATAAATTTAAATCAATATTAAATATTCAGTCTCAATTTTATTTAAAACTGAGAATATTAATTTAATCACTTTTTATCAAATCATGTTATAAATCATATTTATCAAAACTTCAAAATCAATAAGTTTAAATCAATTCTTTTTTAAATTAATTTTTAACCAATTTAAATTGCAAGTCAACATTAAATTTTTCCTAACCTTTATTATTAAAGTTAAAAAAATCTATTTTTAAATATTAGTATAAATTTAAATAAAATATAAACATATTATAAACTAATTAAAATTAAATTTTTATTAAATTAAATCTTATTATTAAATTTATTTTATATTAAATCTTATTTTATATATTTTAAAATAATAAAATTATGAGAAAAATATTAAAAAATATATTTCCAAAACTAACTTGTAAATTAAAATTACAAAACATATTAAAAAAATCTAAATTTTATACATATATAAAAATAATATTTATATATTATATTTTAAAAGTCAATATTCATTAAAACCCATATATTTCCTTTCAAACTTTGGAGATCGTTTTCAAAATATAGACCAACGGTGTCTGTATAAAATTTTCTATCCTATGGTCAAGTTATATGTTATCATTTCAATCTGCAAATTACATATTTACGGGTATATATCATTTCAACCCGCAATCCCAAAATTTCAAAATCAATAAAAATCACTTGGGTTTATCATTTTAACCCATAACGGTTTTCCCTTAATCTATAATATCGTTCGTGTATGTATCATTTCAATCCATAGGGAATTCTAAACTAATAGGGAACTTGCAGAGTGATAACAAATATGATAATAACATAACATACCAACAACATGCATATATAATCGGTGATAAATTTAAAAATAATATATTCAACAGGTTGTGGTATTATATTCATAGATAAACAATTGTAGATAATGGCATAACAATTAAATAACTTAACAATTCAAATTTAACAGCATATTACAATTGTCAGTTCAGTTGAGTTAATTTTTCTAAGATAAGAATGTTAATCGTGAGTGATTGCTCACCTTTCGAGGCTTGAGAAATTTGACAATGAAATGAGCTATGAATCCAAGCACAAATTCCAAAGCAAAGCACGATGGGCACGAATTCGACGTACAAGGCAAAGCAAGGCTGGAATTTGAAAATCGATAAAACAAAATACGTATATATACATTTTAAAATCAAAATCTACTATCATATTCAAAATAAACCCTTACATAAAAGAAAAAAATAAAGTAATTTAAAACATACACACATACACACACACACACACACACACACACATATATATATATATATATATATATATATATCTTACTTTAAATATACGTATAGAATCAACCTGGCCAAAACCTTGTAATACACACACACACACACATACACACACAATAATTTTTCATAGAGCAAAAGAAACTATAGGCTATAGACATACACATGGACCAAAATAAGGCAAAAAGGAGCTGATAGAATCAATATATATATATATATATATATATATATATATATATATATATATGTATGTATGTGTGTGTGTGTGTGTGTCTATATATGTATGTATATATATAACATACAGGCCTATTATATATAATATACTGATATATATAAGCAATGTGTTATATAGCTTATATAAATTTACATATATATAAACAAATGGATTATATAACTTACACGAACTTGGACATATAATTCGGCAGATCTAGTATAACCCATATACATTTTTAAAGATCAGAATACCCATTCTGTTTTCAAAACAATATTTAACATATTATATAAATATAATATTAACATAACACACATACATACATATATATAATACTTTTTCTTCTTCACTGTATACATATGTTATATGCAATAGCTAAATACAACAGCTATTAAAATCTTCATAAAACTGTAAAACTGTAAAAATAAAAATAACAAAACAAACAAAATCGCAAATTCTTATATGCATGTATAAAAAACTAACTTTAAAATTCAAATTTTGTAAACTCATATGAAATAAAAGAATGTTGTTGTGCTGCTTGATGTGGTTGGTTTGCTCGATGGAGGGTTGACTGTTGCTGTTCGGGTAGATAAGGGGGCACGACAGCTTGGTGGTTCGGTTGGGCAATGGAATGGTGGGTGGAGTCGCTCGGTTGGGGCAGACTGGATCAGGGAGGTGAGGTCTGTGAAGTAGAGGAGGGAGCTTGTCATGGTGGTTGCGGGTCATTTGTGGAGAAGGTGGCTATTGTGTGAGGTGGCGACGGATGGCAGCTAGCTTTGATTGGTTGATAGTGAGATGCTGCGGCAGTTTGGGTGGCTAAGGAATTCAAGGTGGCGGAGGAACAATCGCGTATGGTGGAAAACTAGGTGGATTATGTGGTTCAATGCGAGGATGGTGAGGTTATGGGTATGCGGCTGTGTCACGTTTGTGCTATTGAGGTGAAGGGCGCACGGTCGTGGAGCTTGGTTGTGAAGCGGGTTGTGGGGAGTTGCTTGATAAATGGTGGGCGGCGGAAGCATCTTGTTGAGGGCGCTCGAGTGGTCTGGATGGTGATGTGAAGGGAGGATAAAAATGGAACATGTGTGTAGGAGACTGTAAGGTTGTGTGGTACACAGGCCCGGCCCGATGTATTTAGTTGCCCTAGGAAAAAATTCTAAACAAATCAGATAGGAAGAAAAAACATATAAAGGTAGGCAGGCGTTCCAAGATTCGAGCCCAGGTCATCATGCAAACACAAATACCAATTACCACTTGGACATCTTGACTTTTGACATAACTTTGTAATAAAATCTTATACTTATCTGACATCATAGGTTGTTGTCCCTCCCCATCCCGTTGCCCAAGGCGGCTGGCTTTCCAGCCTTGCCCTATGGCCGGGCCTGGTGGTACACGGGGAAGGGTCGGAGGAGCAAGGGTGGTGGGTGAGATGTCGACTGTGGTGGGGAGGTGAAATAGAAGCGTCTGACGTAGTGTGTGCGTGGGTATTATGGGTTTTGAAATGATGAAGGCATGGTTTCAATAGTGAGGAACACAATAGGATTTATTTAAAAAAAACTTAAACATAATAAGCTGTATATTGTTTCAGACGAAAACAGAATATATTTTCCCTGTAGAAGCAAGATCATAGAGGAGAGAACGAACCGGTGAAAAGTGAAATAGCACACATAAATTTAACAATGGGAATAGAAAACATCAATTAAACTCTGGGAATACAAAAGGCTAGTGACCATTGGTTTCTAAAAGGTGAACAATTGAATGGTCATGGGAAACCAAAAGGCTTAAATACGGAACAGATATGGCTAACCGTTTCGCAGTTTTCGTCGCATACCGGACATTGAAATAAACAAATGAATATACTACGTAGGTCAGTATGACGAGACAAAAATAATGTACACCGATATCAGCAATATGACTATCCTATCAAACCTCGATTTTTCGCTGCCGAAAATGCTGCTAAAACGCCGAAAATAAGATAAACGGAGCTAAAGCAGTCCAAATTCGGCGAAACGAAATATGACGTCTCACTCAGAAAATGATTTACATTTTTATTGTATAAAAATATTCATATTTTGAAAACATTTTATTTACATCAATTTTAACCGACTTAAATTGAAATTTGAATTACACAACAGAATTAACTTGCATATTTATCAACGAAAATATGTCATTTGCTATGTTTGAATAGGCGCATTTCAAATACCAAATTTTCATTGGTAAATTAAATTATTTAGTTTCAAGCAAAATTTCAGTTAACTACGTTATAAAAATCGTTAAAAATTTAGGGCTGTTACACTCTCCCCCACTCAAAACTTTTCGTCCTCGAAAAGGTACGAGATAGGAGAATAGAAACAACCAATAAGAAAAGATAGATTGAAAAACAGAATTCAACAATTAATTTAAAGCCACTTAAATTTTATTAGATCTTAAATTGATTGTTATTCAACCAATTTGGGTTCAATCCATTTTATTAAATCAATAACTATTCATTATAATCATATTTTATTGATTCAATTTAATGTTATTTCAATCAATAGATTTGATTTCAAGTTACTAACATTTGTTACAAAATTTTCATTCAAAACAAAATTTATTTTATTTAACTTACTTATTAAATCAATTTGACCTCACTCATTTAAGTTGATTTCATTAAAAAATTAATTTCAACTATTCTTAAGTTCATATTTATTTACTTAAATACCAATTCTCTTTTCTTATTCAATTCTTTTCAATTAATATTTCGTATAACTTAAATTAAACATTCATTTTAACAACTAATTTTTTTTAATACAAATTCCCTTATCAAATTTTGGGCATCTTATTACATATATCATATTGTATATTATCCGATTACATTCAAACTCTTTCCAGGTAAGTTTTATTAATGATTCTAATGTAATTGAGTATTATACAGATTTGCCTTTAATTTACAACATTTTCTATTAAGAAAAAATTTGGTTTAAACATTTTTATTACTTAACTTTCTCTTGTAAAATCTTCAATTAAACATTCACCCTAACATTTTAAATTTGGAGTATTTTAGATAAGTTATATATGTTAGAATGCAATTGATTATTTTACAAATAAATTTTATCTCATTTCAACTGTTTTAAGTTGTTTAAATTCTATTTCTCATTTCTGAACATTTCCATTATTCACAATTTTTTTCTTCAATAATTTATAACCATCATTTAACATAGAATTTAACAGTTTGATTTTCTGGTTTCACTTTAATCGATTCTTGAAATAAATATTTACATATACTCATTTTTATATCTCCAATCATACTCAAGAAATCCGAATCAAATCAACTTCCCAAAATCAAAAGTATAGCAAAGCTACTAAGTGGTCTCTCTACTTTGAGACCCGAAAATGAATGTCGATGATGCTACAGTCATCACCGAAATTATTTTCCAGCGACTAAAGACAAGAGTATAGACTTACTTCCTATAAAATTCTTTGGAAACAATTCTCAATTGAAAATATTTTCAAATAATATACATTTTCAAAACTTTGAAAACCAAATTTAGAAAAGCACCGGAAATTTAGACCCTCAAATCCTAAATTTAAATTCATTTCATTCGCAAATCAAATTTATAAACCATTTTTATAAAATTCATCTCTTTATAACATACAGCAATAGTTAAATGGTTTAGGAATGTTAACAAAACAATAAATGATAATCCAGTATTATCATTTTAACTACAAATTTATCTAACTATCTAATTTCAGAAACTTGTACTTTTATATATAAAATATAATCATTCATAAAATTCTTTACCAATTCTGAAAACAATATTGTTTCGGTTTGCTCTGTTCAAGTGTTTTGGGAGATAGCGTTTGCCAGATGAGGATCGAAACCAAAAATTCAAACTTAACAACTCAGACAACACACAGTATAAAACATTTTATATTAATAGCAAATACATTCCCCCCCCCCCCATGATGATTCAATAATGGATCCTAGAACGAGAATAGAGATTCATATTTAGAGGAATCCAAATCAAGGAGAATTTTTAACTAAGAAGATAGATTTGAAAGGAAGATAAGATAATCAAATTGCAAAAGAGGAAAGAAGGAAAGACTAATATTAATCGCGGCGACATTAACCGGGTCACCCAAGATTCTAGGAATAAGATCGATGCAGAAATTCAATTTCCCGCTTGAAAGGAAGAGAAGTGACTTTACCAAAACATTAGGATAATCGCTGATTATAGGGATGGAGTCAAGATCATTAGGCTGAACATTAGACAAAACAGGTAGAACTGCCTACTTAATCTAGAGGCGTTCGGCATTTAATCACGAGAGGGTTTCCTAGTTGCATATTAGAGAGTTGGGCTTTAAAAGAAATAATAATATCAAAACAGAGAAATGGAAATCTCTGGGGAATCGAGGCCGGTTGTAAAGGAGTTCCACCCCTTTACAAATCATACGAAGGTTGGCGGGACCACCGATAGGATCAGTCACACTTAAGATAAAGCTGCCACTAGAAGTGGCAAAATGAGCTCAAATTGATTATAGAGATCAACAAAAATAGAGCTATGGTCTCCAATATCAAGAGAACATGAGCGGGAAAAGACAAGAATGGGTATCAGAACAAAGAGGAGAGTTCCAAAATCCGAAGCAAGGAGAGTCCTAACGAATAAATTCAAACTCGAACGAATATCATTCGATGATTAAATTTTTACTCCATATGCAAAATTTGGCCTAAACTAGAGTGCTGATACCACTTGTAATGACCCCTATTTTTAACCATTCACATCCACACATCTCGGACTTGAATTGATCAAAACAACAATTGTCAATTTATATTTGGAAAAACTTAGCGTATGCAGTAAATAAATAAATCAAAGAATTACAGACACAGAATACTAGGAAAATTAGCAACGGAATAGATAAATAGCAGTTCATTAAGCTAGTATATAAACATTAGAGTTTAAAGTAAATTACAACAGATATCTCAAATATACAGAAGTTACTAGTACAAATGCAATTGACAAGTCTGAACAGAACAATTGAAATAAAGTTGAAGTAACTGGAAAGCTGAATATACGAAGACCGATCTTTAAGCGAAACTCTAAGCTCCGAAGGTGAGTCGCAAATGCTGTGACACTCGGTTTGACCCGAGTATAAAGCAAAATACAACACACTCGAGTCATGATTTACATTCTTATATAGTAAATTCAACTCAAATGAAATGTTAACTGAAATACAATGTAACTTAAAGGTTGTTTGGGTTTCCCATCCTCTAAGGATCGTGGAATTATCTACTATGTAGTAATATACGTATTATAATAATGTCTATAGTAAAGCAAACTATTAAAATAGCGTTAAGGCGTTGCCCATATCCCCCTTAACACATTTTTATATATTCCCATAGTCTATACAATACCGTAATTCCTCCGTAAACTAGAGGGCTATCAGAGTGCACTCCGCAGGTATGGTGCAAACCAAACTTGTAGAAGGCGCGATAAGGCATATGACAAGGCATTCGAGGAAATACTAGGGTAGATATACCGTTTGTCCCAGACTAGTGGTAACACATAGCAGCTACTACCGTCCACCTCGAGACACGCTTTCAAATCAAAGGTGCACCCAATCGAATCACAAAAGCAATAGAATATCGAAGAAATGTGCCCGATAGGGGGAATGACCCCACTTGGCCCGGTATAGCTCCTGTTTTAGCCACATCAAGCCGACTCATGGGAGTCAGGGCTACACTAAAACCTTATATAGAATCGTCGTCAAACTATTCTACTTCGTTGTGGAATATCCACCATGTACACAGTTGTTAACATGGTTTTGGGTATTGGCAGAGAGTATGACAACGTCTGATCCCGGTCTCTTTAACAACCAAACGCTTATTTCACACCGTGGTCATTTCATTTCAATAGATATACTTCATGTCAAAATATCATATTCATTTCAAAACCATATCAATTCAATATCATTATTCACTTTAAATAATATTCATTTCCAAAATCGTTCAAATTTATAAAACTTTCGAAATCATAACACTTTTAGATGAATATTAAAATCAAAATGCTTTTGAAATCATAATGTTTTTAAAATCATAACAGTTCCAACTTAAACAATTTAGATATTGAAAGTAGCATATATATTAACATAGTTATAAATTAAACAGTTTATATATTAAAATAATTTATATATTAAAATAGTGGTAAATTAAAAATAGTTTATATTTATTTAAACAGATCATACTGAAATAGCTTCCCAATTAGAATTGTTTCATCCAATTCCACAAATCGATTAAAATCAAATTAAATTCCAAAATTCAATTTAAATCAATTCTAGTTCAAAACTTTCAATTTAAAAGGTTAAAGATTCAATCCAATTTCTTAATAAACCATTTCAATTTTTTTTTATAATAAGAGTTAAATAAAATCTCAATTATTCAAACATTTTCAATATAAGCTTCATTTAAATTTCAACATTTAACTTTATTTTATTCAAATTGGAAATTATTCACTTAATTATTTTAATAATAGTTAAATAAAATCTCAATTTATAAATTTAAATCAAAATTAAATATTCGATCTCAATTTTATTTAAAATTAAGAGTATTTATTCAATCACTTTTTATCAAATTAAATTATGAATCATATCTTTCAAAACTTCCAAATCAATAAGTTTAAATCAATTCTTATTTAAATTCAATTATTAATCGATTTAAATTCCAAGTCAATATTAATTTATTTTCCCAACCTTTATTATTAAAGTTATTTTTTTTTAAATACTAATATGAGTTTAATTAAATACTTAAACATATTATAAACTAATTAAATTAATTTTTTATTAAATTAAATCTTGTTATTAAATTTATTCTATATTAAATCTTCTTTTATATATTTTAAAATAATAAAATTATTAACAAATCTTTAAAGTTATATTTTTAAAACTAACTTATAAATTAAAATACACAAAACCTATTAAAAAAAATCAAATTTTACACATATATAAATATTATTTGTACATTATATTTTAAAAGTCAATATTCATTAAACCCATATATTTCCTTTTAAACTTTGGAAATCATTTTCAAAATATAGACCAACGATGTTTGGGTATAATTTTATATCCTATGGTCAAGTAATATAGATATTTATCATTTCAATTCGAAAATTACATATTTATGGGTATATATCATTTCAACCCGCAATCCCAAAATTTCAAAATCAATGAAAATCGCTTGGGTTTATCATTTCAACCCATATTGATTTTCTATTAATTTATAATATCGTTCGGGTATGTATCATTTCAACCCATATGAAATTCTTAACTAAAAAGGAACTTGTTGAGTGAGAACAAATGTGATAATAACATAACATATCAACAACATGCATATATCATCAGTGATAAATTTAAATAAAATATATACAACAGGTTATGATATTATATGTCATAGATAAACAATTGCAGATAATGGCATAACAATTAAATAACTTAACAATTCAAATTTAACAGCATATTTCAATTGTCAGTTCGGTTGAATTAAGTTTTCTAAATATAAGAATGTAAATCGTAAGTGATTGCTCAATTTTCGAGGCTAGAGAGATTTGACAATGAAATGAACTACGAATCCAAGCACAATTCCAAAGCAAAGCACGATGGACACAAATTCGAAATACAAGGCAAAGCAAGGCTGGAATTCGAAAATCGCTAACACAAAATATATACATTTTAAAATCAAAATCTACTCTCATATTCAAAATAAAACCTTACATAAAAGAAAAAAATTAATAAATAAAATAATTCAAAACAAATATATATACAAATATATACATATGTGTATATATGTATATATGTATATATATGTATATATGTATATACATATATATGTATATATATGTATATATATAGAATCAACCTGGCCAAAACTTTGTAATAATATATATATATATATATATATATATATATATATATATAATAATTTTTCATAGAGCAAAAGAATCTACAGGTTATAGATATACATGCGGACCAAAATAAAGCAAAAGGAGTTGATAGAAATCAATATATATAACATACATACTCATATATACATATATATATATATACATATATATATATATATACATACATATATATATATATATATATAAACAGACTGAGATATATATAAGCAATGTGTTATATAGCTTATATAAATTTATATACATAAACAAATGGGCTATATAACTTACACGAACTTATACATATAATTCGGCAGATCTAGTATAACCCATATACATTTTTAAAGATCAAAATACCCTTTCTGCTTTTAAAACAATACTTAACATATTTTATACATAAAATATTAACATAACATATATATATATAATACCTTTTCTTTTTTGCTGTATACATATGTTATGTGCAATAGCTAAATACAACAGCTATTAAAATCTTCATAAAACTGTAAAACTGTAAAAATAAAAATAGCAAAATAAACAAAATTGCGAACTCTTATTTGCATATATATAAAACTAACTTTAAATTCCAAATTTTGTAAATTCGTATGAAATAAAAGAATGTTTTTATGCTGCTTGATAAGGTTGGTTTGCTCGATAGAGGGTTGGCAGTTGCTGTTCGGGTAGACAAGGGGGCATGGCAGCTTAGTGGCTCGGCTGGGCAGTGGAATGGTGGGTGGAGTTGCTTGGTCAGGGAGGCGAGGTCTACGAAGTGGAGGAGGGAGCTTTTCATGGTGGTTGTGGGTCGTTTGTGGTGGAGATGGCTACTGCATGAGGTGGCGGCGGATGGCAGCAAGCTTTGATTTGCTAACGGTGGGATGCTGCGGCAGTTTGGTGGCTAAAGAATTCAAGGTGGTGGAGGAACAGTCGCATATGGTGGAAAACTAGATAGAGTATGGGTTTCAATGGTGAGGATGGTGAGGTTATGGGTATGTGGTTGTGTCACGTTTATGCCATGGAGGTGAAGGGCGCACGGTCATGGAGCTTGGTTGTGAAGCGGGTTGTGAGGAGTTGCTTGATGAACGGTGGATGGCGGAAGCATCTTATTGAGGGTACTCGAGTGGTCTGGGCGGTGATGTGAAGGGAGGAGAAAAATAGAGCATGTGGGTAGGTGGCTGGAAGGTTGCGTGGTACGCGGGGAGGAGTAAGGGTGGTGGGTGAGATCTCGACTGTGGTGGGGAGGTGAAGTAGAGGCGGCTGACGTAATGCATGCGTGGCTACTATGGGTTTTGAAATGGTGAAGGCATGGTTTCAACAGTGAGTAAGACAACAGGCTTTATTATAAAAAAAACTTATATATAATAAGCTGTATATTGTTTCAAATGAAAACAGACATATATTTTCTTTGTAGAAGCATGATCACAAAGGAGAGAACGAACCGGTGAAAAGTGAAATAGCACACATAGATTTAACATTGGGAATAGAAAAAGTCAATTAAACTTGGGAATACAAAAGGCTAGTGACCATTTGATGCAGCAAGGCCTATGGGAATTCAGAAGTTAGACCATATTAAGTCGTGCACGAGTCAAGGAGCTTCGGATTTAACTCGTAAGTCGTACACGAGACAATTGAAGGAGATATATGAGAGGGATGCATCTCTTAACGGCTTAAGTCATACGTGTTTGATGAGTCGTTCACGGGTTAATAGATGCATGAGTCGTTTCCGACCTAACGAAGCTTGGAGGAACGAGCTACGGCTTAACAAAAAGGGAGATGAGGCATCGGACTTGAGTCGTCTACGACTCAAGAGCATGGAACGTTTCCGACCTAATTGGGCGAGAGAAGAGGAGGCACGAGATAACAGATACTTGAGTCGCATACGAGTTAAGGAAACAAGGTTACGACTCAAGGGGATCGTGGGGTGTTCGTACCTGATGAGTCGTACACGACTCAACAACTTATCCATAAGTCGTGCCCGAGTTAGCATCAAGAGGGAGAAGGGTTCAACTGATGGAGGCTTGAGTCGGTGGAGGGACTACGACCTAGATGAGTCGTCCAGTGTTAAGTCGGTTGAGTCGTGAGTCGCTGGGCTTGTTGAGTCGTGTTGTATTTAGGTCGTTACCGACCTAGAGGTTATGTGTGTTGTATTGTAGGTCGTTACCGACCTATGGATGTGTGAGATGTATGGTACTAAGTCGTGTGCGACTTGGGGGTTGAGTCGGCAAGAGTTGAGTCAGTCATAGATGTAATGTGTTAGGTCGTTAACGACCTTGGATGAGTCGGTTGTATTTTGGTCTGTTGTAAAAGCGTTGAGTCGCGAGTGTTAAGTCGGTCACGACTTAAAATGGGTCGTGAGTCGGTGCCGACCTAAGAGTTGGGTGTTGTTTGTTGTGTTGAGTTGTAATTCTCTATAAATAGCGTGTGTGTTGTAATTTTTGTGGTTGTTGATTTTGAATAAAATTTCTCTTTTGTTAGCTTTGTGCTTTCATACCAATTGGTAGTTGAGTGTAATCTCCTATCTCCACTTACGTCGTTCGAGTGCGCTCGAATCCACGTTTGTTGAAGCCGATTCACGGAATCTAGTGCGCTAGATCAACGTGCGAAGAATCGTAGATCTTTGAACACGGTATAGTGCGCTATCAACGTGTTTGAGATAGCTAGAGTTCGGTATCTTTGGATCAACGAACTTGGGCATTTTGGTATCTTCAACTCACCGATTGCTACATTTCATCGATTGAAGTTTTGTTTGATTAATCCGCTGCGTCAGTTTTGGTATCGGAGCCATACTTAGCCAATCATAGCTAAGTTTGATTCTTGGAGCCAAGTTTTTGAAGTTTGAAGTAGTTCATCGTGTTCATATTGAAGTTGCATCAAGTTTGGAGAGTTTGATCCATTTCATTTTGGATCGAGGAGTTGGATTTTGTTTGGATTTTGAATTGGTGATTTGCGCGCCAAAGTTTTGAAGGTTTTGGAGTGAGCCGAGGCAAGTCTTGACCGAGCCAAGCAAAGTTGTGAAGAGTCAAGGCCGAGACAAGCATTGCCGAGACAGTTGAGCCTAGATTGCCTTATCGTGTGAAATTTTGAAGTATTGTGTTCAATTTGTTGAAGTTTGTGAAAATTTTAACCATGCCACCAAGGAGAGCTAATCGTCATCAAAACGTTGAAGCTTTGTATCGTAGAGAAGAAGCCGAGCTTATGGAACAACGTATTAATGAAAAATTTGATGAAGGCATTGGTAAATTGGAGAGATTGATGAATGATTTGAATCAAAGGAGGAGATCACCAAACTCGAACCATGGAGGAAACCGAGTTTCGCCATTGGTTACGGAAGCGAGGAGGGTATCACCACATTCTTGTAGAGATAGAAGAGAAACATCAATTTCATCACGAAGAGATCATCATGACTATGCACATGAAGAAAGAAGAAGTCATCGAGAATTTGACCATGAAGTATATAGAGATGAAGAGGGACATAGTCAAAGAAGCATGCATGAACAAAGGGATGACATTGGTCGAGATCGATGTAGGCGTACCTTTGATTTTGTTGAAGAGGGTGATAGAGCAAGTATTCATTATCGAGATCGAGACCAAGTTCGAAATTCTTACCGTGATGTGGAGGATGACCGTCGTTGGGAGTCGGGTATGAAAATGGAGATTCCGGAGTTTAAAGGCGGGATGGTTGCTGAGGAGTTCTTAGATTGGTTGTCTAATGTGGAGGAAATCTTTGATTTCAAGGAGGTGCCGGAGAATCGAAGGGTGAAGTTGGTTGCTACTAGGTTGAGGGGGAGAGCTTTGGCGTGGTGGCAGCAAACTAAACTTACTCGAGAACGAATGGGGAAGTCAAAGATAGAATCTTGGGAGAAGATGAAAAAGTTGATGAGATCTACATTTTTGCCTTATAACTACCAATCACTTATGTACCAGAGGTTGCAGAATCTGAGGCAAGGGACAAAATCTGTTAGTGATTATGCTGATGAATTTTACCAACTCATCGCCAGGAATGATATCATGGAAACAGAAGAACAGCTAACTGCTAGATTCATTGGGGGCTTGAGAATGCAGATCCAAGATATGGTTAATATGTTTGATCCTAGATCAGTAGCAGAGGCACATCAGAAAGCGTTAGCTTGGGAGAAACAAGGAAGGCGTGGAGGTGGTGTGTTTACTAATTCCAATAATCAAGCAAGGGGTGTTGGCGGAAGTTCTAGTGTTCCTAAACCTGTTACAAAGCCAGTGGTGAAGGAGGCAGAGAAAGCGAAGGCTAGTAGTGTTTTCAAATGTTATAATTGTCAGGAGTTGGGTCACAAAAGCAACGAATGTCCGAAGCCGAAGAAGAGAACCATGGTTGCAGAGGTTGAAGCAGATGATGGTGAGGAGGCAGAGTATTCAAATGTACCTTATGTTGAGGAGGAAGAAAAAGTGTCGGGTGATGAAGGTTGTAATCTTATGATGAGGAGAAGTTGTTTGACACCTAAGCAAGAGGAGGATTGTAGTTGGCTGAGAAGCAATATTTTCCAATCGACATGTACTATTCTGGGAAAGGTCTGCAAGTTTGTTATTGATGCAGGAAGTTGTGATAATATTATTTCTACAGAAGCAGTGAGAAAGTTGAATTTGAAGACCGAGAAGCATCCTAAACCATACAAGCTAGCATGGTTAAGAAAAGGAGGTGAAGTGAAAGTGTGTCGAAGAGCTTGTGTGAATTTTTCGATTGGGAAGAAGTACAAAGATGAAATTTGGTGTGATGTTGTGGACATGGATGTTTGTCACTTATTGTTGGGCAGACCATGGCAGTTTGATAGAGCAGTTCAGCATGACGGTCGTGCCAATAGTTACAGTTTCATGTTCGAGGGTACTAAAATCACTTTGGTTCCCAAGAGACAGCAACAGAAGGAGAGCAAACTAGAAGAGATTGAAGAATTGAAAACTCTGTTGACTTTGAAGGAGTTTGTCAAGGAAGTGGAGGAAGAACCTGAAGTGTTTTTGTTGATTGGAAGAGAGAGTAGTGAAGAAGTTGAAATCCCAGAAGCAGCAAAGCCAATTTTGAAAGAATTTGAAGATGTCTTTCCAGAGGAGTTGCCTAAGAAGTTACCGCCACTTAGAGACATTCAACAGCAAATTGATCTTGTTCCGGGAGCAGTGTTACCACATCGACCACATTACCGAATGAGTCCGAAGGAACATGAAGAGTTACGAAGGCAGGTGGAAGAGTTGTTGGAACAGGGACGTGTTCAGGAAAGCTTGAGTCCTTGTGCCGTGCCAGCATTATTAGTACCAAAGAAGGACGGAACTTGGAGAATGTGCACTGATAGTAGAGCTTTGAATAAGATCACTGTTCGTTACAGATTTCCTATGCCGAGGTTGGATGATTTGTTGGATCAGTTGAGTGGGGCAACTATATTTTCAAAGATTGATTTGAAGAGTGGTTATCATCAAATTCGAATCAGACCTGGAGATGAATGGAAGACAGCTTTCAAGACGAGAGAGGGGTTATACGAATGGTTGGTTATGCCATTTGGTTTGTCAAATGCACCTAGTACATTCATGCGGGTGATGAATCAAATCTTTAGACCATTCATTGGAAAGTTCGTCGTGGTTTATTTCGATGATATTTTGATTTATAGCAAGAGTACGGAGGAACATGTTCTACATCTGAGAGAAGTGTTGTTTATTCTTCGTGAAGAACAATTTTATGCTGCTACAAAGAAATGTGTGTTTATGACACCTAGTGTTTTATTCCTGGGGTATGTTGTTTCAGGGAAAGGTATTCAAGTTGACCAGAGCAAAGTTGAAGCAGTCAAGAATTGGCCACAGCCAAAGACAATTACAGAAGTGAGAAGTTTTCATGGGCTAGCGTCATTCTACCGAAGGTTCATACCACACTTCAGTAGCGTGATGGCTCCAGTGACTGATTGCATGAAGGGTAAACAGTTGGTGTGGTCAGAGGAAGCGGGGGTTGCCTTTGAAAGGATCAAGGAATTGTTGACGTCTGCACCAATTCTTGTTCTACCTAATTTTCAGTTATTGTTTGAATTGCATACTGATGCTTCGAAGGTTGGAATTGGAGGAGTTCTGAGCCAGAATGGAAAGCCAGTTGCTTATTTTAGTGAGAAACTGTCAGGGGCAAAGATCAGATACAGTACATATGACGTTGAATTTTATGCTGTTGTTCAGGCTGTTAAGCATTGGAGACATTACTTATTTCAGAAGGAATTTGTTCTGTACACTGATCACGAAGCTTTGAAACATTTACAGGGGCAAGATAAGATTTCAGCAAGACATGCATCATGGATTGCATATTTACAGCAGTTTACTTTTGTCGTTAAGCACAAATCTGGGGTGACCAATCGAGTAGCTGATGCTTTAAGTAGGAGGAGTCATTTACTGACGACAATGAAGGTGGAAGTGACGGGGTTTGAAATGTTGCCAGAGATGATTGAAGAAGATCCTTACTTTGTGAAATATGTTGAAAAAGTGAAGGATGGGAGTACCGATGAATTCATGTTAGTTGATGGTTTTCTGTTTAAAGGAAATCGTTTATGTATTCCGGACTGTAGTTTGAGGATGAAGATTGTGAAGGAATTGCACGAGGAAGGACATGTTGGCCGTGATCGTACTTTACAGTTGATTTCGCAGTCTTACTTTTGGCCGTCGATGAGGAAAGAGGTTGAAAGATTCGTGGAGCGATGTCATATTTGCCAAGTTTCAAAAGGGACAGCAACGAATGCAGGGTTGTATATGCCGTTACCAGTACCATCTAAGCCATGGGTTGATATCAGCATGGATTTCGTTTTGGGTTTGCCGAGAACTCAAAGGGGAAATGATTCGATATTTGTTGTGGTGGACAGGTTTTCAAAGATGGCACATTTTGTTGCTTGCAAGAAGACAGCAGATGCAGTTCGAGTGGCACAGTTATTTTTCAAGGAGATTTATCGACTTCATGGTTTACCAGAATCTATTGTTTCTGATCGAGATACTCGTTTCCTGAGTCACTTTTGGCTGAGTTTGTGGAAGATGGTCGGAACAAAGCTGAATTTTAGTAGCGCTTACCATCCACAAACTGATGGGCAGACAGAAGTTGTTAACAGGTCATTGGGAAATTTGTTGCGTTGTCTTGTACAGGATAATTTGAGAAGTTGGGACATGAAATTATGCCAAGCTGAGTTTGCTCATAATCATGCAGTGAATCGTAGCACAGGATTCAGTCCATTTCAGATCGTTTATTCAATTTTACCCAGGGGACCGCTAGATTTGGCAGTAGTACCACAGTCGAAGGGAACAGTTAAACGAGCTGTTGATTTTGTTGACGAGCTGACTGAATGTCATAGAATCGTTAAGGAACGATTGGAAAAGTCGAACGAGAAATATAAGAAGTTTGCAGATTTGAAACGTCGAAATGTTGAACTTAATGAAGGCGATTTGGTTTATGCTGTGTTAACAAAGGATCGTTTTCCAGTGGGTGCTTATAACAAGTTGAAGGCGCGAAAAATTGGTCCAGTTGAAGTTTTGAAGAAAATCAATGAGAATGCCTATCGATTAAAGTTACCAGTTGATGTTTATACTTCTGATGTTTTTAACATCAAACACTTAACTCCGTATCATGGGAATGAGATTGTTGAGGAAGAATTTACAAATTCGAGGTCGAATTTTTCTCAACCAGGGGAGGATGATGCAGCAAGGCCTATGGGAATTCAGAAGTTAGACCATATTAAGTCGTGCACGAGTCAAGGAGCTTCGGATTTAACTCGTAAGTCGTACACGAGACAATTGAAGGAGATATATGAGAGGGATGCATCTCTTAACGGCTTAAGTCATACGTGTTTGATGAGTCGTTCACGGGTTAATAGATGCATGAGTCGTTTCCGACCTAACGAAGCTTGGAGGAACGAGCTACGGCTTAACAAAAAGGGAGATGAGGCATCGGACTTGAGTCGTCTACGACTCAAGAGCATGGAACGTTTCCGACCTAATTGGGCGAGAGAAGAGGAGGCACGAGATAACAGATACTTGAGTCGCATACGAGTTAAGGAAACAAGGTTACGACTCAAGGGGATCGTGGGGTGTTCGTACCTGATGAGTCGTACACGACTCAACAACTTATCCATAAGTCGTGCCCGAGTTAGCATCAAGAGGGAGAAGGGTTCAACTGATGGAGGCTTGAGTCGGTGGAGGGACTACGACCTAGATGAGTCGTCCAGTGTTAAGTCGGTTGAGTCGTGAGTCGCTGGGCTTGTTGAGTCGTGTTGTATTTAGGTCGTTACCGACCTAGAGGTTATGTGTGTTGTATTGTAGGTCGTTACCGACCTATGGATGTGTGAGATGTATGGTACTAAGTCGTGTGCGACTTGGGGGTTGAGTCGGCAAGAGTTGAGTCAGTCATAGATGTAATGTGTTAGGTCGTTAACGACCTTGGATGAGTCGGTTGTATTTTGGTCTGTTGTAAAAGCGTTGAGTCGCGAGTGTTAAGTCGGTCACGACTTAAAATGGGTCGTGAGTCGGTGCCGACCTAAGAGTTGGGTGTTGTTTGTTGTGTTGAGTTGTAATTCTCTATAAATAGCGTGTGTGTTGTAATTTTTGTGGTTGTTGATTTTGAATAAAATTTCTCTTTTGTTAGCTTTGTGCTTTCATACCAATTGGTAGTTGAGTGTAATCTCCTATCTCCACTTACGTCGTTCGAGTGCGCTCGAATCCACGTTTGTTGAAGCCGATTCACGGAATCTAGTGCGCTAGATCAACGTGCGAAGAATCGTAGATCTTTGAACACGGTATAGTGCGCTATCAACGTGTTTGAGATAGCTAGAGTTCGGTATCTTTGGATCAACGAACTTGGGCATTTTGGTATCTTCAACTCACCGATTGCTACATTTCATCGATTGAAGTTTTGTTTGATTAATCCGCTGCGTCACCATTGATTTTAAATAGGTGAACAATTGAATGGTCACGGAAAGCCAAAAGGCTTAAATACGGAACCGACACGCTTAATCGTTTCACAATTTTCGCCACGTACTGCACACCGAAATAGACAAATGAATATACTATGGAAATCAGGACGACAAGACGAGTAGAATGTATCAGCGATATGACTATCCTATTAAAAATCAATTTTCCGCTGTCGAAAATGTAGCTAAAACGCCGAAAATAAGATAAAAGGAGCTAAAGCAGTCCAAATTCGGTGAAACGAAATATAAAGGCTCACTCAGAAAATGATTTACATTTCTATTATATAAAAATATTTGGATTTTGAAATTTTTTTATTTTCATCAACTTTAACTGATTTAAATTGAAATTAAAATTACACAACAAAACTAACTTTCATATTTATCAACGAAAACCTGTCATTTGCTATGTTTGAATAAACGCATACCAAATACCTAAATTAAATTATTTAATATCAAGAAAATTTTGAGTTAATTACGTTGCAAAAATCGTTAAAAATTTAGGGTTGTTGCAACTGCCATAACAACCAAACAATTCAGATTACACAATAATCTAACACAGATTATCCAGACAAATCATATATTAATAAATATGAAATTTAATTCAACATTTTTGAAGAATCTAGTTGGAACCCTCCAACCCATTTTCCTACATTCACAGATGTTAGCACAACATAAACATACAAATTTTGCTTCGAGACGGAATATCACGGTGTATAGGGTCATCCGCTATTATGCAGGGCGCATAGGCTCTCATCCGCTATATATATGCGGGAATATCAATCACTCCAATACATATACACTACTATATATAATTTATCAATTTAACCAATCAACTATTAATTAATTTTAACTATTTAAAATTAAAGCCAGTAGTCCAAAATTGAGTGAGATTAACTCACCTTGAGTTTAAATTCGCCAAAGGTTCCAATTTGAAAGTAAATCGAACACGTTTGATTTAACCTAAAATTTTAGCTCATTCCAATCAACTCCACATCTACTCCAGCATGTAGTGCTTGTCGCTGCGATTCAGGCACCGCTTGTTTCGTCTGATTCCGACCTCGTATGACCAAGATATGAATTTATAAGTTTGAATATGAATTTATAAATAAAATCTTTTTTTATTATGAACCTAAATTTTGGCCGTCCATTATCAACCCTAAGATCCAGGCCGCACAGATCTTCTTCCCTCATCCATTATTCTCGTTCGAAACAACCCATTCTGCTATTTATTTATCCAAAAATCGCGACCACCACGACGTGCTAGAACACGATCGATAAGCTCCTGGTGACACGCCATGCTCCCCTCTCCTCAACGCTACCAGCCTCGTCAAACTCGGTTCCATATATGCCTCGAAAATAGCAAATAAACGCGCTGCCTTCATGGCTAGATTCTGATGAATCCAAACCACCTTCATCGATCTTGACCGTTGGATGTAAAGATCTCGTAGTGCTCGACATTATTCTAGTTGAAGTCGTGGCTTGATATTGTGTGTATGATGAGAGATCAAGGGTAGAAGGAGGCAAACTTTCGGCCATTAAACGAATTGAAGAAGGAGGCTACAATTTGTCTAGGGTTTTACCGTAGAACGCGTATATATATAAGTGTATATATTATTTTATTATTTTTTCCAATTTTAACGTGCTTTCTCAAACGAACTCCAAACGGAACATGACGTCTGGCGTTTATAACATTTTACCAGTATTCCGAACACGATGGAACATGATTTGAAGCCTAATTATGTCGTATGTGGAAGATAGCTTTTTTGAATCGAATTAAATATTAAATTTTCGATATCTATTTCAACGCGTTTCTATTCCGTACGAACAAACGGTAACTCCAAACGCTACGAAATTTGAAATCCGATAGTAATACACTATTATGGATCCAATAGAACTAGTTTCGTCGAATTCTAAGATCATGCCCCGAAAGGCTATTTTAATGCGTCGATTAAATTGAGTGATTTTCAAAATCATTGAAATCGTTTGAAATTTCAAATTTTAAAACTTGCTAACTCCGTTATAAATCACATAGAGTTATATCCATATTAGAAATCATTCTGATTCATTTTAAATCAAAGTTCAATTATTTAACTACTATTATATATTAATTTAAATTAATATATAAATTTCAAACTTTAAATTTATCGACTTTTAATTCCATTCAAAAGTCCAATATTATAATTCAAATCCAAATAGAATTTAAATATATTTTAGGCATGTCCATTTATTTTCAGATTCACCTATTATCCGAATTCTAAATATTAATTTACTATTTTACCAAATCAAATAAACCGTTATATTTGGAATTTTAAACCATTTCACAAATTCTTCCATATTCAAAATCTTAATAATTCAAATTCACATTTAAAATAAATTAAATGTTCAAAACTAGACGACCTAAAATTTCGGGTCATCACATTCCTCCCCCCTTATAAAATTTCGTCCCTGAAATTTGCTAAGGTAAGAAAAATGCTCCCAAACCCATTAACTTTTCTAAAACCCACTTAGTTAAAAACCTACATTCACTCCTCTAACTCTTCTAGTTTTTATCCAAAACAATTGGCTTCCATTTTTAATTCAAAATCCTTGTTTCTAATATAATTCAAATTTTCTAGTTAACAAACTTCCAAAAAAAATTAAAAATTTTCTAACACCCAAAATTTATGAAATTTTTTTATAGTCTCCTTTGTATGAGAGCCTTTTACAATATTACAAGAGAGATAAACATTTATACATCGATCCACATGCTCGGAAAACAAAATATATATATCAATATACTATCATTTCTTTATTTTATTGTGTAGGCATACGTCATATTAGCGTTTTTAAGCGAGCGACCTATTTATATGCATTTACGCAACCCAATACCTATCCAAACAGCTTCCTATACCTGTATTTACTCAAAATAAGCACATAAGTTTCATAAACATGAAATTTTAATAACATTTCATTTATTTAACTAGATAAAGATCTAAACTTCATAACCCAAACATGCCAATCATACATTACAAGCAATTATAAGGTTCCAACACTAATTTAATCCCTTTCCATGGATTCATATATCATTTATATCATTTCACTCAATTTGAAATGATTTACAACCAAATTTATTGCATTCAATTCATATTTACAGCTACCAATCTCATATCCCTTTCAAATTGATTTATATATGTACTTTACTTGCATAAATTCACTTTTATTCAATTTCATATTGATTCACAATCAATTTATTTGCATTCCATTCATTATTCACTTCCACTATACGCAAATCGTTATATCACATCATGGTTCATGCACTTGCCTTCTATTAACTTATATTACCTCTCTTCCATTCACTTTCATTTTATTCACATAGTGTTATCCACTTTATTTTATAGTGAACGACATTTCATTTCATGCTAATTAATTTATAAACCATTCCACAAAATTATTTCTAAGGTTTATTATAGACATTTCATATCAATGCTTAAGTTATACTCAGCTTTAGAACTTAAGTTCACACTCAACTTATCCAATCCATACTCCAAAACCATATTCAATTTATTTATTCCGAGATTGAATTTATTTTTTTATTATCAAATACTTAATTGAGTTTATTTCTTATTACAAATACTTAACCATTTTAACTTGGTTATACTTTTTCATTTTTCTCAGTTTAATCAGTTATATAACTTATTTATTCAAAATTTCCTAAATTCCCCCCAGCTTAAGTTTACTCACCTTTTATGTTTATAACATGTAGTTATACAACCACTTCACAATTCATATTTATATTCAAATTTACTCCATTCTAATTCACTCTCCAATTAAAATTCAAAATTTTGAATTTCCATTCTTTACTATAATATCACCATTTTCATTTAGCCTTTACCATTTCATTTCTTAATCAAAATTCAAAATTTTGAAATTCCATTCTTTACTATAACATCGCCATTTTCATTTAGTCTTTACCATTTCATTTTTTAATTCCTAAGTTCAAAAACTTATTTACTTAATATCTCATATTGCTTACTTGAGTTCCTTCCCATTTTATAATCACAACTCTAGATTATACACATCACTTAATAGCTTAAGTACATCAACGTTATCCAATAATTATAACTTACAATTATACAATCATCTTACGTTTCACTTTATATTCCATCCAATTCAAGTCCAATTTTTAATTTTATTTAACTTATCGTAAGTTAAATTCCAACCCATCTTGTTCACTTTAATTTACTTAAGTTAAATTTCAATTCCAGGATTTAAAATTTACATTTTCCTTTCTTATCCATGTATAGGTTCAATAACTGCTTTTTCTTAGGTTTACAAATTATTTAAATGGAAATCCTAGAATTTAATCACCCGGTTTTGTTTTAAATCATTTTGAAATCATAAATATATGTATATCCCCTTGGTATATCGAATATCACATTCAGATTTTCAAAACAACTTTGGTTTTTCCCCACACACTTCTTTTTTTGAAATTTTCTAAAATAAAACTTGTTTATCACACAAGTCCAAACAAATGATCACAGCCAATCACGATGGTAGCAATCCATCACTTACAAACCCGAAAATGAATACTGATGATGTGGCCATCATCACCATCCAGCACTGAAGTGAGTTCCATTCTTCTTTACATCCAAAAATTCATTTTAAAACAATTTCTATTCTAAAGACATTTTCAAAAATCTCTAAGATTTAAAAATTTCTCAAATCTTAGTTCAAGTCCAATTTAAAACATTTTTTGCCCAAAATTTTGGGGTTTAAAATTCTGGTTTAAATCAAATTTTAGTTATGCCCCTCTGCATAAATCATACTTATAAATTTCTATTTGGTTATATATAAAACCATTTCAATTCTTATAATCTATTTGATTATAATATTAACAACCAAGCATTCCAAATATATATAGTGTAATAATTTCAGAAAATTATTTCT
Source organism: Allium cepa (assembly GCA_030765085.1). Lineage (NCBI taxonomy): Eukaryota > Viridiplantae > Streptophyta > Magnoliopsida > Asparagales > Amaryllidaceae > Allium > Allium cepa. Next base: position 173,257,583 of record CM060941.1, on the reverse strand, counting down.
ATATCAAAATATAATTTTGGGTTAAATTATTTCATTTACCCCCTTTAAACAATACTATGTCGGTTTACCTTATTTTCAAAGTTTAGAAAAACTCATATCGATGCGGTTGTACTTCCCGTACCGACCAGAATTCATAAACACTCAACCGATAAGTCAATACAATATAGAAACATTTTATATCCACTAACAATTACGTGCTCATATCTATTAATACACTCAAACTCATTCTAGAGTACTTCTGACTCTATATCTAATGAGTAATTCACACCAAAGCTTAGGTATATCGCCAACCTAAGCTCTGATACCAACTGTCACGACCTGCCCTTTTGACCCTTGAAAATCGGCATAAATACGCTCATTGTATAACAAGCCGAATGATCGAGTGCCGGAACGATAGATTGTTGAGGGGAAAAAAGTAGGCAAAAGAAGAAGAAACTAAACAAAAACAGAATTTCACAGCGGACCAAACAACATACAGTATAAATAGTTCTTTACACAAACCAAAACTGTACTATACATATCTCACATCAGACTACACAAATCAATAATTACCAGCCTGAGCAGTTATAAAACCCGCCCTCATAATTTGTCGGCAATTTCAAACAAAAATACTACAGTCGAAATAAACGAATACGAGAATACGACTTGATTTCCAACTCGTCCCCTGAGCTCCATAGCATCCTAACCTAAACTTGTACTCGGTCTGACCCAAGCATTATAATAAAATAACAACCGAGTCAGTCTGGAAAACTAGCATGAGAAAACACACTAATTGAAGTTATCAAAATCCTTTGAAAATCAAAGGTATCTCGTAAGACCATGCCAGACATAAACACGACGGATTTTTACCTTACGATAACCAAGAACATTTCGTATCAAAATCCTCTGATATTATAATAGTGTCTAAGTATAAATACTTATTCAATGTAGCTGAAATTCTTGCATCTTACGTTTCAGCATAGTTGGGCACCCTACAGCCCTTATTGGAGAATGGTTCTATCCGAATGACTAGGCACTAGGGTACCACCTATCACAGTATACGTCTAGATCAGCGTACCGAGGACCACAACGGGATCCCCTACAACACAAGACCGGACTATCCCTAACTTGGATGGACCGAATATGATATCACCCCGGGTGTTCCCACCCTTTTTCGAGCTCCTTCCACAAATCATAGTAATAATATCCGAGGGTATCTAGAAAGGTGATAGACATACCCTACTTGGTTGCGACCCACTTAGCCTTGTTGCATCCCCCCTGATTTTCAGTCATTCCCGGTTGATAAGGCTAGAGGCTACGATTACCTTTTAAGAAAGATTTCACTTAGAATGCTCATTGTCCTCTAATGACAATGCACTGATAGCATTCATCCATACAAGTCCGTTTTTGGGTTCGAACGGAACGAAGGCGCTACTCCTACTACATTCATTTTGGAATCACCCTCAGGATTAGTAGTGATTAGGCCTTACACTTCACCGCTCCATCTTCGAATCCATGCTCTTATCTTTATTTTGAAAACATACTCGTTGGATTGAAGTGGTTTTCGGATATCAAATCCGACCTTGGTCTCTTAAAACAACGTGCGATATTTTCCGGTAAACTAAACCCCGGTTCATTAGGAAATAAACAGATGAAAATAAGATCGGAGATCGCCTCCTAACCATTAGTAGATGGATTTCCTTATCAACGTCCTAGAAGAATGAAACGAGTTTATACGTACAGCATAAGGTCTCGGACGGTAACTGTACCATATAATCCTGTGCTTCTTCTAAATACCTCCAAAGTTATATTTAGGTCCAAATTTGATAATCGGTTATTTAACTATTAAATAAACAATCAATTCAACCAAATATTCCATTTTCCACTCAAAAACACCAAACCTCTTTTTAATTTAAATTTTAAATAAATTAAATCTCTTTTCCCCGAATATATACTTATCTTATCAAATTAAATTCACAAAGTATATTTTCCGAAAATATTTGAAAAAAAAACTCTATTAAAGTAATGTAGAAAGTACCTCTACAGTATCAAACCATGGATCACAGCTCGATGGTTACGTCTCTATCTCGGAGAAAAATCAAAAACTTAACTACATGCACTCACTGCCTCCGATTTACGCCATGCGAGTATACCATTCCTCTCCGAAAACTTTATTTAATAAATTACCTCAAAATTATGCTTGTAAGTTCTAAAATAGGTTTCAAGCTTAATCTAGGCAAATATACTTAAATAAAAGTTATTATACAAAGCCATATTATCTTTTAAAAATAACAATGCTAACTAGTTCTTAAATAATAATAAATCTTTAACACTCATTAATAAGTAACTAATTACTAATTTAATATGCTTTAAATAATTTAAAATAATTACCAACTAATTCTAGAGTATTTTTAAGACTTTTAAAATCACTTAGTTAATAATGAAAAATCCACTTTTTAAAAAAAGCCCAATTTCTTGATTTTTAGGTTCATTACGTAAATTTTGAAATCCTACTTGAGTTCTATTATAATCAATTTTATACTTATTTCCAAATTTATTTATATTCTTCCGATCTATTTAAAAATACCAATTTTAAAACATTTTATATTTTAACAGGTACCACTTAAGAATTTGTTATTCAAAATCCTTTCTACAAACTATGTTCCAAAAATCTCTATTCACAATATCCCGAATTAATTAAGTACAATTTCCAAAACCATTTATAATCCAATTAATTCACCCAAAATGCTTATAATATTTTACTTCGAAATCCATTTTAAAGTTCTCTTCAAATTCAAACCACATATTATTATAAAAAAACAAAAATCTGGACCAAAACTGCCATAACATCCAATCAATTCTTATCATGCAATAATCTATCATAGATTATCCAAACAAATTATATATAAATAAATATGAAATTTAATTCAACATTTTTTAGGAATCCAGTTGGATCCTTCAAACCTGTTTCCTTGCATCCATAGATGTTAGCACAACATAAACATACGAATATTGTGGTATATAGGGACATCCGCTATTATGCGGAGCGCATAGGGTCTCATCCGTTATATATATGCAAGAATATCAATCACTCTAAAATATATGCACTACTGTATATATTATCACATCCGATTGATAATAATTTATCAATTTAACCAATCAACCATTAATTAATTTTAACTATTTAAAATTAAAGCCAGTAGTCCAAAATTGAGTGAGGTTAACTCGCCGTGAGTTTAAATTCGCCAAACATTCCAATTTTAAATTAAATCGAACACGTTCGATTTAACCTGAAATTTACGCTCATTCCAATCGACTCCATCTGCTCCAGCGCGTAATGCTCGTCGCCGTGATTCTGACACCGCTTGTTTCGTCCGTTTCCGACCTCATATGACCAAGATATGAATTTTATAAGTTTGAATATGAATTTATAAATAATTTCTTTTTTTATTACAAACCTAAAACTTGGCCATCCATTATCAACCCTAAGATACAAGTCGCACATATCTTCTTCCCTCATCCATCGTTCCCATTCGAAATAACCCACATCGCCTTCGATTTATCAAAAAATCACGACCACCACGATGTGCTAGAACACGATTGATAAGCTCCAGATGATGCGCCATGCTCCTCTCTCCTCAACGCTACCAGCCTTATCAAGCTCAGTTCCATATATGCCTCGAAAATCGCAAATGAACACATTGCCTTCTTGGCCAGATTCTGGCGAATGTAAACCACCTTCGTCAATCATGACCGTTGGATGTGAAGATCTCGTAGTGCTTGACATTATTCTAGTTGAAGTCGTGGCTTGATATTGTGTGGATAAGGAGAGATCGAGGGTGGAAGGAGGCAAACTTTAGGCCATTAAACGAATTGAAGATGGCAGCTACAATTTTTCTACGGTTTTACTGTAGAACATGTATATATATATAAGCGTATATACATTATTTTATTATTATTTCCAATTTTAATGTGATTTTTCAAACGAACTTCAAACAAAACATGCCCCCTGGCGTTGATAATATTTTACCCGTATTTCGAACACAATGAAACATGTTTCGAAGCCTAATTCGTTCGCATGTGGAAGATAGCTTTTTGAATCGAATTAAAATATTAAATTTTCGATATTTATTTCAATGCTTTTATATCCTATACGAACAAATGGTAACTCCAAACATTATGAAATTTGAAATCCGATAACAATACACTATTACGATCCAATGGAACTGATTTCTTCGAATTCTGAGACTGTGCCCCATAAGGCTATTTTAATGCGTCGATTAAATCGAGCAATTTTCAAAATCGTCGAAATCGTTTGAAATTTCAATTTTTAAAAATTATTAACTCCGTTATAAATCATATAGAGTATATATCCATATTAGAAATCATTCTGATTCATTTTAAATCAAATTTCAATTATTTCACTACTATTACATATTAATTTCACTATTAAATTAATATATAAATTTTGAACTTTGAATTTATCGTCTTTCAATTCCATTCAAAATTACAATATTATAATTCAAATCCAAATAAAGTTTAAGTAAATTTTAGGCATCATTTCCATGTCCACTTATTTCCAGATTCACCTATTATCCTAATTCCAAATATTAACTTACTATTTTACCAAATCAAATAAATCGTTACACTTGGAATTTTAAACCATTTCAAAAATTCTTCCATATTCAAAATCAATTAATAATTCAAATTCATATTTAAAATAAATTAAATGTTCAAAATTAAACGACCCAAAATTCTGGTTCGTTGCATTTAATCTTTAAAACTATTTTATTTATCCAAACTATTTTTCAATATTAAAACTATTTTAATTATGCAAACTATTTTCAATATTCAATAGTATTTTTTATTATTAAAATTATTTTTAATATTCAAACTATTTTAATTATTTAAACCCATTTTCAGTATTCAAACTATTTTAAAAGGGGAACTATTCATATTTTAATCTTTGATTTAAATATGAACGCTTTGATATGAAGGTATTACCAATTTTGAATTTGAAATGGTTTTGAAGCAAATTTGATATTTTGATATGAAATATGACTTGTTCTTGAAATTTAAAAGAACCAACCGGTGTGTAAAACGACGTTTGATTGTTAAAGAGACCTAGGCTAAAAATTGGCATACTCTCTATCAATACAGGAACCACTCTGACAACTGTGTACGTGGTGGATGATCCAGAATGAAGTGGTTGGACTGGTGAACATTTTCTAGATTCAAAGAAAAAGAACGATGATGGATAAATGCGGACACTTGTGTCAACTGGAAATAACTAAAACTGGACTAGTCCTGACCATTAAGGCTAGCTACCTCTAGCGACATTGTTCTTCGTATTTCCAAATTGATTTTTAATTCAATTGGTGCACCTTGATTTGATTATGCGATGGATGTTCATGGTGGGCCATTAGGGGTTACCACCAGTCAGGCGACTCGAATTGGTAGTATCCTACTTTGGGTATTGCCTCGTGTGCCTTATCATGCTTTTGTTCTTATACGTGCCCACTACGAATTTATTTAAATATGGTACCTATAGGGGACTTATTGGCTATTGACATTACTGGTTGTGTTACAGGACCTACACAGACTACCTGCTTAAAAATTTTTAAGGAGGACCAACGTAAAGCTTTAACACTATTTTAATACTTTGCTTTACTGATAGACGATACATGTGTAGTGTATCTTACTACATATAGATAGTTTGATGGATCCTCAGGAGATCGAAAATCCTATAACATCTCTTAAGTTATTTCACTCACATTAGCCTTGATAGGAGATGGAAAATCCCATAAATATTTTTGAAGCTAATACACTCATATATACCTGTTGTTGATTTAACTTTCATAAGAACTTTTAGTCTAACTCGTGTGTTTTGTCTTTTCATTACGCTCGGATCAGCCTGAGTATTTTAGTGTTGAAGACATTATTCCTTGAAGATGGAGATGGAGTTTGCTAGCCTGTATTTACTATCATTATTTTGCTGCATTATTTTGGTATATTTGTTGATTGTACTCTAATTATGTTGTAAAAATCAAAATTGAATGTATATTGTAAAGCAGCTTCACGAACTGTTTATTTGATTAGTATATTTTGTCATTCCGTTGCAAAATTCTGTGTTTTACTTTCCTTCTTTTCTCTTCTTTTCTTATTAAACCTCATTGATAATCTTCCCTTTTGAATTGTTGGAGTTAGACATGTGTGGTTTATTGTCGATTTAAACCGTTGAAAAAGGTAGGTCGTCACAGTTGGCAACAAAGCTTTGGTTTAGAGATATCTTAGCTTGTTGAGGATTAACTCATTAGAGATAGGGTGGGTAATACCCTAGAATGAGTTTGAGTGTATATATATGAGAGAGCATATTTGCTAGTGCTATAAAATATTTCGTATTGTGTTAGTTCTTCTGTTGGGTAATTATAAATTCTGGTCGGAACATGGGACGCTATGGCATTGATATGGATTTCTAAATATATAAAGGAGACAAATGGACACAGAATTGTTTTAAAAATAGGCAAATGAAATAATGTTACCTAGCATTATATTTTATATTTAAAAGGATAATTTTTCATAAATTGATATAGTTATTTTTGGTTTGTAGTTTGTTAGGAAATGATAATATTCAATTATTGTCATTTATTTTTTGGTTAGTCGAGATTCTTAAATACTATTGACTATTGTCTGTTATAAGAAAATGTAATTTTTTAAATATGGTTTATTAATTATGATTTACCTTTAAAACGAATTAAAAATTAAAAATTTGAGAACATAAGCTCTGGTATTTTGAAATTGGTTTTCAAAAGATTTTGAATAAATAATACTAGTATTTTTTGGAAGTACATTCGGATGGAAGTATTTTCAATGGAATTTGAAATTGATGATCTGGCAGCATCGACGTTTATTTTTTAGTTTCAAAGTGGGAAGACTACTATAGTAGATTTGCTGCACAATTATTTTGGTGAAAAAAATTTTAATTTTAATTTCCTAAGTAAGATTTGGATATACAAAAGATATAGGCATATATTATTTCAAGATATTTTGAAATGAAACCCAGTATTTAGTTCTTAAGTTTTCTGTTAATTAGTGATTTTCAATTACTGAAATGTAATGGAATTTTCAACGATTTAAATAGTCGGAAACGTCCAAACTAAAATATGAAATTAAAGCTAAATGTTTAATGAAAATATGAAAAAGGAAGTTTTGTAACTCTTAAATTAAAAGATAATGAAAATTAAGATTGAAACTATTGAACATTTTTGTTAAGTAAAATGAATAAGACTTTGGTATACGCTTCTAGGATTTAATGGAATATTATACAAGTAAAAACTTTTAACTGTTTCAAAATGAAATTATGTTTATAAATAAATAATTAAGATGTAAAACAAATGTTATAAACATAAATTAATTTTTTGAAATGCTTAATAATTAGATTGAATAGTAAAAAAAAGTGAATTTTATTTAATTAAATGATTATAAACTTAAGAATATGTCGAAATGATTCATAAATATATTTAGTATTAAATGATACCATGTATGAAGGAATAAAATTGAATCAAAAAGTAGAGAAACTTAAGTGTGAGATGGTTCGTTAATGAAAATTAAGTTATATAAGTAAATAAGTGTGAAATAAACTGCAAAGAAACATATGTGATATTTTAAGAATTCATCCAATGATGATTTTAAATATCAAATGGAAAATAATTGTTTGATTAAATGAATGTAAATTTATAAAAGATAATCTTTTATAAATGAATGAGAATTAAAATAAATAAAAAATAAATTATTTGTAAAAAGAAACAACCTAATAAAATATGTAAGTTGTGCGTAGATCTTTTTTTCGCATAACAACTCCAATTCAGATTCGAATACATCATTTGTAGTAATTCGCACCAGTTTAAATTAGGATTTTTCACTCGATTCTTGATGGCGAGCGTTTGATATGAATTTTTGATACAAATTTGAAGCTTTCTATCATGGTTTATGGCTATGCAAGGAGTATGAAGATTTCTATTCAAGAAATCGGATCAGAGTCTACACTAGCGAGTTAACAATACTAGCTCGAAAGTGAAATGTGTGTATTCAAACAAGCAATCAGAATTGATATTGTGTATAAATAATATATGTACATCGTACAAACTTAAATAATATTTTAATTCTATGTTGTTTGCCTTATGGTAAGTTTGGAAAATGACACTACAAATCGTTTGAGGTAGTATGAATAATCTACTGTGTAATTAACTAAGGTTGTTGAGCATAAGGCACACTTGGTAGCTTATTTATCACCCTTGTACGATGAAAAGTTTTTGAAACCGGACAAACTATTAGTTTTGGTTGTTATAGATGTGTGATTAATTTTTTGGTTGCATATAATAGCCGTACTGCTTTTGTTTGCATATGATTATTTTATATGATGTGTTGCTTGCACTTATGATAAGAACAACTAATATATTACTCTTTTTAAATAGTTTTAACTCTTTTGGATCATGCAAGTAAGATACAGGTTTATGGAAGCAATGGCTCTTGCTTTTATAAATAGAGCTTGTTTACCCAACAAATAGGTGTGTTTTCGGATAATGGGTTTGTGGCGGTATTTTATTTGTTTTCCCATGGTTTGGGATGCTTTATTATTGAAATAAGATATATACAATGTAATTATTGATATTGTTATTTTTTTGGACCTAGCAGTGTAGAGGAGATGCTGCCGATTTTTTTCATAAATTTAGGACTTAGAATTTTTTTCATGGAAGCTGAGTTGTTTTCAATTTTTTATTAAATTTAAATATGTATGATTAATTGTTTATAAATTGACTATTTTAAATAAAATATATCAAATTTCTTGATTCTTTCTTGTTCCTTTACAGGACGAAGAGTTTTGAGTGGGGGAGATTGTAACGATCTGTATTTTGGACAATTAAAATTATTAAATTAAATAAGACTTTGGAATTTAATATTATCAAAAATTAAAATTTACAATTTAATAATTTAAAAAAAATTGTTAGGATATATAGCTTAATCTTAAATGAATTCTAAAACGACAAATTTCAATGAGGTAAAGTGTAGTACATATTAGAATACAATTTAATAATATTTATTTGAATATAATTGATAACTGTTTGAATGTAAATTTCATCGATTGCAAATAATAAATGTTAATGTTATATAGAATAAAATGAATGTTAATTTCTAACAAGAATATAATTGTATACCTTAATTTGGTTATAATTGTAAGGTTGATAAGAAATAGAATAAATAATGTATCAAACGGTGAAATCATATGTTGTTAATTAAAAATTGGTTTCAGCATAGAATAAGAAATCAATTATTTAGTAATCAGATGGATTCAATGTAATTGAATATTGCAGTTAATATGGAAGCAGAAGTTAATTGTAGGGTAATGAGTGAAAAAATGGAAACTTATATTAAATAAATTATATTAAGTATTTGCCGATTTAATAATAAGGACATTTAAGTCAAAATAAAAGAATTTGTTGGAAATTGTGACGACCCGGAATTTTCGAGCATTTAAAATCAGAATATTTAATCGATTTTAAATATTTAAATATTAATTCTAACTTGAATTTCAAATATCACAATTTATTTGATAATTAAATTATTAAATTAAATAATTTGAAATTGGGTAAAATATGAAATCTGGGATTTTAAGCCTATTAAAAATAATTTGAAGGCTTGTAAATTTTATACTGATAGTTCTGAAGATAATAAAAACTTTTAAATTGAAATTGGAAGTGACTCGTTCAGTTTTAAAAATATATCGTTTAAATTGAATTTAAAGAATAGCCTTTCGAGGCATAGTCTCGGAATTAGACGAAAGCAGTTCCATTGGGTTCATAATATTATATTATTATTGGATTTCAAATTTCATATTGATCGGAGTTAGTGTGTGAGTGTACGATATATAAATGCGCTAAAAATTTAATTGATAACAATAATCTGATGAAATTTAATTTAATTAGTCAGGCTTTTTGTATACGCCACTACCCTTATCTTAAAATCGTGTCCCCCGTTCTCTTTTAAAATCGCAAGCAGATAAAAAAAATATGTATATATTACTCGCGTCCTCTTCTGAAAGCCAAGCCGAACCCTTTTTATAAAATCACGCAACTCTTTTCCTTGAATGATAGAACCGAATCCCTCCTTCAAAACAAAAATCAAAATTTAAAAAAAATGGCGACAGCATATGCGAAACGAATCGCCCTTCTTTGCGTATGAACCGGAGTCGGTCGAGGGCAGTTCGAAGTGGAAGTCTCTAGTTTTTCCTTCGTCTTCGTTCAATCTTCAGATCGTGCGAATTTGGGGTTCATGCTAAGTATTGGAAGAGGGGAAATCGCGATGTGTTAGGCGAGACGGAATCGGTGCCATAGGAAACTCACGATTTGAAGGACTGGGTGGGCCGCGTGGATTTGGGTGCGTATTCGATGGAGCGGCTATGTGATGTTCGCGACCTGTTCGGTCGATAGCTGTTCGAGTCATCATTATGGGTCGATCAACTCAGTAAAGGTATCGTTTTTAAATTTAATTTAAGGAATAAATATTTATGAGTAGAAGAAATAATAATGGATTTTAAAATCTGAATCTTATATGTATAGATAGAAAAAAAAAGAGATTCTATTAGGTTAATTACAGAAATGAAAATATAAATATTCTGTAGTAAGCTTTATAAAATCCTGTTTCTAAACTAATGTATATAAATGGAAAGGAGATTTATTTTATTTGAAAATAGTGTATTTTTGGAAATTAATTTATTCAGTTAACTTATGAAATAAATTGGTTGCTAAAATAATCTGTTAAAAAGGGGAAGTAGTCTAAAATTTAATTTAATTGTTTAAAATGAAATCAGAAAAGGAAACACATTGTTTAATAGAAATATTCATACTGTAAATTTGCTAGGTTTATTTTAATAATGGGTTAGGTGAAAAAAAAATTGTTTAACTAACTGATTTGAATTATTTTTGCTACTAAGAAGGGTTTTAAAATGGAATTTTTAGTTTAAAACTAAATTATTAGCTCAAATTGTTCGAATATTAATAAAATCATATAATTGATATACAAGGTCTCAAATCGAGAAAATCGAATCAAAATGGAAGTGGATTGCAAAATAAAATCAAAGGTGAGTTAATCTCCCTCAGTTAAATTTAAATTTAGGTGATTAAATTTAAATAATTGTTTGAATGGTTGAATTGATTGATGTGCTATAGTATGGTATATTTTGGAATTGGTATTTTATATGTGCTAACGTCTGTGGATGCAGGGAAAACAGGTTGGAGGGATCCAACTGGACCCCTCAACATTTATTTAAATTATTTAACATTCTCTGTTGTGATTAGTTGATATTCTATGATGAATTATATTAGAATATTGAGTGTTATGGTTTGATTGGATATACTTGGATATAACGAATTACCAAAAATATATAAAGTAGATTGTTGGGAAGAAAATAAAAGGGAGTAAATTTGTAAGTGAAATAATTATAGAAAATTTGAATAAATTAAGAATGGATTGAAAAGAAATAGAAGTAATATGAAAATAATAATAAATAACTTCGAGTATGAAAAGAAAAAGAATTTTGAATAAAACAGTAATTCATGAATTGTAAACTTAAGTTATATCAATTAAAGGAATAAAGAATTATTTTAAAATTTAAAGTTTAAATTTATTTAAAGGGATAAAGAAGTAAATTGAGAAATCTAAAATTGTATTTCAATTAAAAGTATTTGAATCAAAATTAAGGAATAAAATTTGAAATTAATGGATTTTGGAATTAAAAAGGAAGTAAATTGGAAATCAATTCGGAAATTGATTCAAGTGTTTGAATTGGAGATTTAAAGGAAAATGTGAAGAGAAGTATATTTCTCTGGATATCCAAGTACCTTTTCAAAGTAATTTTTTTATTATAAGATAAAAGTTAATGTTGTTTTAAAAGGCAGGTTTTAGAAAATTTATTATTTCTAAATATTTAAATTCTAAAGTAAGTATTTTCTTTTAATCTATTATAGCAGTAATTATTTAAAGAGTGATTTAGTATTTTGTTTTAAAAGTGAAAATCTAGTTTTATATTTTATTAAATAACCTTATTTTCAAATATTCATATAGTATGTATTTTTAATAAATTATTGAAGTAGTTTTTTTAACTTAGATGTTTTAAGGTACATTTCAAAGTAAAGCGTTTTAAATTATTTTAAAAATCTAGTTTTGTGCTTGGTGATTTCAGTGGAGATAGAAAATATTTGGGAAGTTTATTCAGAAAAGAAAGATGGTCTGAAACTGTTTTCAAAAAGGTTTGTAAATAGAAATATATCTTGTGAAGATATTTTGAGGTTAATAAATAATTCGGAAGATTATTTATTGTTTGATGGATGTTTGTGAATTTAAATTGATAATTAAATCACCGACTATCAATATTGGACAAATGCGTTGATCGTTTCGAAGAGACCGAGATCGAGATTTATTTCTCGAAAACCACTTCGATCCAATTTGTACGTTTTCGTGGAAAATAATTTTGGATTCGAAGATGGAGCAGTGAAGTGCAAGGGCTAGTCGCTACTAATCCTGAGGATATTTCCAAAATGGATGTAGTAGGAATAGTGCCTTCGGTTCCATTCGAATCCGGGACGTACTTGTATGGATGAATGCTTTCGAAACATCATCAGGTGGACGATGGGCATTCTAAGGGATATGTTCTAAAAAGGTAACGCTTAGCCTCAAGCCTCATCAACCGGAATGACTGAAAATCAGGGGTTATGCAGCAGGGCTAGGTGGGTAGCACCCAAGCAGGGTGAGGTCATCCCTGTCTAGATGTCCCTTTTATTTCGGCTTAGTGGGAGGTTGCTGATCCCAACCGCGGGGTGATCTCACTCGGGATTATCCAGTAAGGGGTAGTCCCGGTCTTATGTTGCAGGGGAGCGGGCATACTCCTCGGTACTGTAGTCTAGGCCACGTACTGTGACAGGTGGTACCCCAGTGCCTAGTCATTAGTTGGAAATCCATTCTCCCTACGAGCCTTGTACGAGTTTTGTTTGTATTACCCACTCTGTGGCTAGTAGCTGGAATTTAATCATGTAACAATTTCGGCTATTTTATAAGTATTTGTAAATAGACCCTATTATAATATCAGAGAATTTCTATAAAAATTGTTTTAGCTATCGTAAGGTAAAAACCCGACGTGTTTATTTGTGACGTGGTCTTACGAGATGCTTTTGTTTTCACGCTGGTATTCCAGACTGACTCGGGTGTTATTTAACTGTAATGCTCGGGTCAAACCGAGTATTATAGGATACAAGATTTGATGCTGTGGAGCTCAGGAGACGAACTGGATGACGATACGTACTCCTGTACTTGTTTATTTATATATATATATATATATTCCGCTGTGTTGTTTAGTTGTGTATCCAGTTATATGTTATTGATGTTGAGTTGTGATTGATGTACTCTGATAATGTAATATATGAACAGATATATTTGTTTTGGTGTAAAGATATGTTAATATCTATTATATTTTATTCCGCTGCGATGGTTAGATTCTATTATTGTTTTCTATTTCCTTCTTCTACATCTTCTTCTTTAACCCAAATGGTTCGTATTTCTGTACAACTTGAGTTGATTTAGGTAGAATAGTGTTGACTCAAGGGGTACGGATTTGCAGGTCGTTACAGAAATTTAATATATAATGAATGAATTTTATTACAGTTGTAAATAAACATTGAAATCTATTTAATATTGAAAATCTTGGATTTAGCATGGAAAATTGTATTTCAAAGGATTATCAAATTCTGTTAATCAAGGATGATGATAGAAAACTTTTAATTTAGAATTTAAAAGTTGTTAAATCAATTTAATACTAATTCATTTTAATTAACGCACAAAAAGAATATAATTTGATTTTAAAGCTAACTTCTATATGCAATAGAATTAGGGTTTGAAATTAGTTTCATTGAGTTTAAAAAATTTGAAAACCTGCATTTCGATATATAGGATGACCTCCTTTCTTTTCGGGAACGAAACGGGCTTTTCGGGCCTTTGTTATCACTTGGGTCCAATCAATCTATTCCATCTATTCCTGTTCCATCTTTGTGTGTGTGTATGCTGTTACGAAACCTTAGTCGTCTTCTGTTCTATTTCTTTTACATATATTTCAGTTTTAATCCGCTCTTCCTCAATGGCCATTATCCTAAAATCCTAATTACATATTTCAAATCAAATCCAAAAATTCATACTACTCAAACCTTATCATATTATATATCGTCACGAAGCTCTCGATGAATGGAATCAGTCGCTACAATTTATTTTTGCAATTTAAGCTTGGTTTGGCCATAAATTGACTAAACATTCTTGGTCTTCCGTTGTAGGGTTTGCAAATCAAAGGTGGATCTTCGACTTTGGAGTGATCGGTGAGCAAAATGGCATAGAGGCTGCCAAAAGAGGTCGATCCATGTGGTTGGATTATCGAGATCATTGGAAAAATCGCCAAAATTGGCGAACGTAGGGCGGCGGTGGCTAGTTTGATTCTGGCGATTGGAGGTGGTCATGCATGGTGGAGGAGGTCGGCAGGGGATGAGCTAGCGATGATGATGTCGGATCGTAGGGCAGTGGCGTGTAGGCGGAGGCGGCAGCATGAACACGATGGTGGCTGATGGTTTTAGATCTCTGTTGATGCTAGGTTTTAGTAGGAGATGGTAAAATTACCTTTTTCTTCTATTTTATTTTATTTTATTTTATATTTTAAAATTCAAACTTAACTTGCATAACTTTTGCATATGAACTCCGATTGATACGTGGTTTCTTATGTTGGACTCATATCGAAATTCCATACAATATGAAACTAGTTTAGTTGAATTTAGATACTGTTGAAATTTTAGGCTTTTGTTGGATTTTTAACGGGCTTTAAATCCAAGGTGAGTGATTTAACCTACTCATGCAATACTAAAATTTTTTTATGTTAGTTGAATTAAATTTATGAAGTGATAAGATTTTATTGATTGCTATTTGGTAACTTAAATTGACATTAAATTGAATTTGATATTTAATTAAATTGACATTCAAATTAATATTGAAATCTAATTGCTAGCTAAACACCGACAATTAATAACTAGTAGCTGTTGTGATATATTAGTTGATTTTAATGTTTATTGTAATTGGATGCCTATTGATTAAAATGTTGGGTGTATGATTGTTTATTTGTTTTGACATATCCTGTTATTACCATATATATTATTGACATTATATAAAGTACCACTTGTATTATTTGAAATGAACTAGGAAATAGGCTGAAATGATATGTACCCATGTTATTTAATTATGGATTAAAATGATATATCCATCCATGTAATTAAAATTGAAATAACTGATCACTTGGCCATAAGATAAAAAATTATAGACGGACATCGGTTTTGGTTAAATTAAATGGTTTTAAAATATCAGAATTGGATTTATTTAAATGATATTGCTTAAAGAAAATAAATTTGAATTCACATGAATTAAATTATTTTCTAATTCTTAGCTTTGAAATTTCAAAAGTTGAAATTGTTTAAATGAAATTGTTATAGAATTTAATTCTGAACCTTAAAGTTGAAATTGAAATATGGTATAAATTTATCAAAATTGAATAATTTTAAAAGGTTAAAATTTTTGAATTTAACTCTGAAATTTATTAAATCAAAGTGGTTTAAATTTGATATTTTGAATCTTGGATTTTAAATTTATTTCAACTAGTTTGTTTTAAATAAGAATCTGAATTGAAACCGTCAACGTTTGATTAGAACCGTTTAAACTAAATTTGAAGTGAAGTTGAAATTATTTTGATTTGAGGCTGATTATGAAGATGATTTGAATTGGAAGTCAAAAAATTGAATTCGTATTGGTTTAGGATTTGAACCTAATTTCAAATTGTTATGGAAAAAGAAATAGTTTTAATATAAACTATTTTAAAATATAAACTATGTTAATTATTTTAACTACTTTCAATCTTTAAAACTATTTTATTTATTCAAACTTCAATATTAAAACTATTTTAATTATTCAAACTATTTTCAATATTCAAAACTATTTTTAATTATCAAAATTATTTTCAATATTCAAACTATTTTAATTATTCAAACACATTTTCAATATTCAAACTGTTATAAATGGGGAACTATTTAGATTTAAATCTTTGATTTAAATATGAAAGCTTTGAAATGAAGGTATAACCTATTTTGAATTTGAAATGGTTTTGAAGTGAATCCGATGTTTTGATATGAAATATGACTTGTTCTTGAAATTTAAAAGAACAAACCGGTGTGTAAAATGACGTTTGGTTGTTAAAGAGACCGAGGCCAAATATTGACATACATTCAGACAATACCGGAACCACTCTTACAACTATGTATGCGGTGTATGATGTAGAATGAAGTGGTTGAATTGGAGAACGTTTGCTGGATTTAAAGAAAAAGAAAGATGACGGATAAATGCCTACACTCACTGGCTACCGACGTTACTGGTTGTCTTACAAGACATGCATAGACTGTGTGCTTAAAAATTTGTTAAGGAGGATCATTGTAAAGCCTTAATGCAATTTTAATACTTCATCGATAGACACTACATATTGTTATCCGGGTTTTTAACCCCGTAGATACCAACAGTAAGCAAGGCAACCTTTAGTGGCAAGATGATTCAAGAGCTAACCGAAGATATTACGATTAAAGTTCGACAAGAACCAAGCTACACGGTTAGACTACATGAGTCGACGAAGCCAAGAGACCAGCTTCCATACGGATCAACAAGGGTTTAAGTATAAGCAACCGGCAACCGGCTATTAGCATGTGACTACAACGAAAAATGCCTTAGAAGACATCTCCAGTTTCGAAATCCAAGATAGACCTTTGCGGCCGGAATAACAACAACCCATGTACTCCTTAAAACCCACGAACAAGCAAGCTATGAAGTATGACTAAAGAAGGAAGGATTCAACGGGCGAAAGTAGGCTATCGCTAGCGACCCATAGACCCATGAGTCGCTAGTGACCCATAGCCCATGGATCACCTACAACCCATGGACCATGGTTTGCCAGTGACCCATGTAGTTTATCAATTTTCGGCCGTTGAATCCCCCTGGGTCACCTGTACCATACCTGGAGACCTAAAAGTGACGGGTTAGGCCTAGAAGCCCTCTAACCTTTATGAATAGCATACCTTATGCAACATAAAAAGGGTTCTGAAACTGACTACTGGAGCTTTGTTGGGACTCTTCTTTGCCTATAACCTCCCTCACAACTATCTCAGAAGGGATACACCATGATTCTTAGGTGGATTCTAACTCTAGAGATCCAACATAGTTTGGAATTAGATAAAGCCTTGTAATCAAACAACTTCTATAAGAGCAGTCGGCTTATAATAAAACTATAAAGTGGACATAGGCTTCGTTAATGGCCGAACCACTATAAAAAACCTTCTGTCTATTTTCCTTTCTTGCTTGTTTTCTATTTCTATGACCTGTTATACTGCTCCGTGAAGACAGTGCTGGTGCTTTCAAATCCAAAACAGGGTGTTGGTCCATTTTTTGGGTTAACGTTTTGGTGCTTTCATAGAACTGCAACCCAGGATCCAGATCTAGCGATCTACTTTGGATTGTATAGATCTAGAAGTTAGATCTCCACTTTCGACCGAAAATCATGACCTACCTATCTACTTTAGATTGCTTAGATCCAGAAGTCAGATCTCCAATCTTTAAGCTTTTACTGTTTTAAAAAGTCAATGGCTCGCGTAAGGAAAAGGACTGCTTCTGGAAGGTCCATAGTGCAGCGATTGCCATAGAAGGTGTTTGTATCCAACAGGCTAAAGTAAATGTTGCTGGCTTAGGGAATTACACACTGGGATCCTCTAGTCGGCACGAAGTTGTTACCAGAGATGAGTTAAATAAGATGGCTGAAGAAATCAACCAAAGAATAGAAGAAAGCTAAAAGGCCCCGATGGAGAAGCTCAACGCTCTGATAACTCCATAATCAAACCCCGCTCAAAGGACCATCCATGAACCAGCCAAGACCTTAAGCACTAAACTCCTCTATTTCGGCTTGCATAGGAGAAACGAAAACCAACCATTGAGAAGGGTAACCATGGGCTGTAACTTGGAGGAAAATGAGAATACCCCAGTTGACGCAAGATAGCCAAATTTGAATTTGAATCAAGGGGCTAAGATCTCATTGGAGAATGTGGCTGTGAACCTCTCTGATTCAGAAGGTGGAGAGCAGGACGATAAGGTAGAGGAAGATGCCAATGCATTTGATAACATTAAAAATGTTCAAACTGCCCCAGTTAGGCCAAATGCAAGCCAACGGGGCCCCGTGGGAATGGCTCTCTCGAAGATAGGAGAGCCTAGACATCAACCCATGCGCCAAGATGGTTTGCCGAACCAAATACTTGGCGTAGTGACTGACTGCTGGCCTTAGGACCATCGGAAATCAAAGGCATACATAGCAGACATGGTCAAGCGGTTGATGGACGAGAGTAAGAGTCAGAAAGACGATGAATGGGGAACTGCCACAAGTCGGACCCCTTTTACCAACGAGATCCTGAATGAAAGATACCAATACAAGTTTACCATGCCAACCATCCCCTTATATGATGGGACTAAGTATCTGAAACACCATTTGTACAGATATAGTTGCTAAGGGATGGAGCCAATGCTCCCAAGATCTATCGCTACTTTTGATCAACTTGCAACAAAGTTCCTTGAACAGTTCAGACTTCATACCGCCCAGCCAAAAGACATCATGTCTCTATCAGGACTAGTTCAAACCAAAAGACATCATGTCTCTATCAGGACTAGTTCAAGGGCGCAACGAGTCATTGAGATCATCTATGAATAGATTCAACACAGCGGTAATAGAGGTGAGTAATCCAAATGAAGACACGGTTTTTATGGCCCTAGTCACGCTATTCATCCGGAGATGGAGTTCGAGAAATGGATCAAGATGAAGCAGCCCACCAATAGAAAAGATTTCAACCGCAACGCAAGCAAATACTTAAGGTTGGAAGAGGTATAGGAGCTGGAAAGAAAGGTTGTTAGAACACGACAAACGAATACCGAACAGAATGGCATGGCTTTTAATCAGTATACACACAACCGCGGGAATAGCCAAGGGGTTGTAGGGAAGAATGGAAACCATAAGAGAGGAAATCCGAACTCTGAGAAGAAAAATGTTGGTGGCCGTAACAAAAGGTTTAGAGAGTTTGGACCAAGAGATTATACCCCCCTGAATGACAACCCAAAAATATTTATCTTTCAATGTAAGAAACTGCTGAATATAAGAAACCTCTCAAAAAGGAGGCAATGGAACAGCAAAAGCACTAAGGGAAATTCTACCGCTTCCACGAGACACATAGGCACAATATAAATAAATGTCGCCACCTTAAGGACCTCATTGAAGGATTGACCCGCGACACCAAGCTTCGGCAATATGTAAAAGGACCGTGAAAACCAAACCAGGCTATAGTCCCTCAACCACCTAAGGAGCAAGGAAATCAGGCTGGAACTAATGACCAAGGGTCGAAATGAACTGACCAAAGGCTCACTATCGGAATAATATCCGAGGGATCGCATCCTGAACAAAGATGTTAGAGGGAGATGGAGAGATACGCAAGCTCGCTAAAACATGTCTCGAAGGGGTCATGTTTGACAATAGATGGTGAAACTTCGATTAAGCAGCAGAAGGTGTTGAGAAATGATATAATATTTATGATCGTGATACTGAAGGAGTTGAGCCACCAACTCTTGATCCAATGGTGATAATAGTAGGAATCAGGCCCACAGTTGTCTGACAAGTATTGGTTGACAGCGGAAGCTCGGTTAATACACTTTTCAAGCGTACTTTTGATCAAATGAAGATAGATATAAAAAGTGCATCGCATGCCAAATGAAGATCCAGGGATTTACCAAAGAATCTAAGTGGTCGGTGGGAACCAGTAACCTACCTATAGAGCTCAAAGAGGGCGAATGACGAGTCCCACTCATTCAAACTTTTGTGATTGTAGATGATATGCCAATATATAAGTCGTTTTTGGGAAGGCCTACGTTAGCCAACTTCAAGATAGCACTTGCTTAATGGTGCCTCACGATGAAATTCCCTACCGAACACGAAATCAAGATTGTAAATGGAGACCAAAGCATAGTTAGAGAGTGTTATATTTTTGAATTACGTGAATCTAAAAGAAGGGAGAAAGGAAAGGAAATGGGGAAAACTCTCCACATTTGCGAACCCTCTGAATAGAAACTACACAACCGCCTGTGGCTTGGGGACCATAGTCGATTCGACAAGGCTTTGGACCCTAGGAAGAAGGTCTTAGGGAGGATAGGGCTGCACCAACTGAACTGACGGTGTCTGTCCCAGTTAGTATGGATGACCCCATGTGGGTCCTGAGAATCGAGTTGAAGCTTGGAAACAAAATGCGATCAAATTTGACCAAATTCCTTCATGCCAACTTAGATGTTTTCGCCAGGGTGCATGCTAATATGTGTGGAGTATTTCCCGAAATTTCCTATCACGCCTTTAACATTGATCCCAAATTCACTCCAGTGAAGCAAAAAAAGCGTAGCTTGGGCCCTGAACGGTCCAAGGCGTTGAGAGAAGAGGTGGATAAGCTGATGGCCAATGGCTTCATCTAGGATGCAACCTACCCTGAATGGGTATCAAACTCGGTAGTAGTCAAGATATCTAATGGAAAATGGCGAACCTGTATTGATTTTTCAGACCTCAATAAAGCCTGTCCAAAGGATAGTTTCCCACT
The DNA here is from genome assembly GCA_030765085.1 of Allium cepa. Lineage (NCBI taxonomy): Eukaryota > Viridiplantae > Streptophyta > Magnoliopsida > Asparagales > Amaryllidaceae > Allium > Allium cepa. Next base: position 173,236,821 of record CM060941.1, on the reverse strand, counting down.
ATCCACAATTAATCAATTGGTGGACGAGATAGCGAGATACGAATTGCTTTTGTTTATGGACGTGTACTCAGGTTATAACCAGATCCAAATGCATGAACCGGATCAAGAAAATACCAACTTCATCACTGACTTAGGGTTACTACTATAGAGTGATGTTGTTTGGTCTGCAGAACATGGGGGCCAGATATTAAAGACTAGTGAATACTATGTTTAAGCGCCAGATCAGGAAAACTATGGAAGTTTATGTGAACGATTTGTTAATCAAATATTGGGTAGCTGCTAACCACATAGATAATCTTGCCGAGAACTTCTCCGTAAGTGTTGAATGAATCTTAACCACTTAAATGTCATTTCGGGGTGGCTTTTGGGAAATTCTTAGGATTCATAGTGAGTTTCCAGGGCATTGAAGCAAATCCGGAGCAAATAACAGCATTACATGAAGTCCATCCCATAAGAATAAGAGAGAACTTCAAAGTTTGAATGGAAAAGTCACAGCACTAAGCCATTTTATCTCAAAATCCACATACAAGTGTATATCATTCTTTGATGCGCTAAAGAAGGGATAGAAAAACTTTGAATGGAGTGAAGCTTGTCAAATAGCCTTTAAGGAACTGCTGCGACATATGGAAACTCTTTTGGTCTTATTAAAACCAGTCGATAGAGAAGACTTATTTGTTTACTTAGCAATTTCCCCATGCGCATTGAGTGTAGATCTCGTACGGGAAGAAGCGAGGATCCAATTATCTGTGTACTACATTAACAAGCGATTCACCGTAGCTGAGAAGAATTGCCCGAAACTAGAGCAGCTAGCATATTGCCTTTTGATTGCATCTTGAAAATTGCGGCCATACTTTCAAGCTCGTCCAATTAAAGTATTGACCGAAAAGCCATTAAAACAAGTTTTATACTGACCATAAAGATACGGTGATTACTTAAGTGGAACATAGAGTTGAATCAATAACATGTCACTTATCACCCAAGGAAGGCAATAAATGGATCAACACCAGCCGATTTTATTGCCAAGTTCACAATAAGGGATAATGAAGAGGAAGTCCGGTCACAAGTAGATATACAATGGAAGCTTTTTGTCGATGGAGCATCAAACAACTCGTGTTAAGGCGTAGGGGTAGTGTTTGAAACCCGGAGGGGCGGGACATTAACTATGCTTTACATTTGGAATTCCCTGCCATAAACAACGAGGCGGAATACGAAGCACCGATCGCAGCGCTGAAAGTTGTGAAGGAACTCAAAATAAAGTCCGTTCATATATATAATGACTCCCAACTGGTTGTGTCTCAAGTGAAAGTATAGTATCAGGCACGTGGTGGGAATCTAGCTCCATATCTCTCCAAAGTGCAAGAGCTACTGAGCGACATCGAACATTACACCATAACCTACATACCGCGGGAGAAAAACACTAAGGCAAACTTTTTGGCCAAGTTGGCAAGCTCCGGTGAAGCCTTGTTGTTGGGAGTTGTTCCAGTCAAAACCCTAACCAATCCAAGCATTAACGAAATGGATGTATAATGGATTCTCGAGACCACTGTGGAACTGAACACGTGGATGACACCATAAAAGATTATCATCTAGCAGGAACTCTTCCGGCATACCGAAAACAGCGAAAGAAATTAATCAGGAAGGCATCGCAGTTCATGATACAGGATGAAATACTCTAATGAAGGGGATTCTCGACCCTTCTTCTTAGGTGTGTGACCAAATGTGAAGCACACCGAATCCTGGAAGAAGTGCACGAAGGCGAGTGCGGAGACCACACTGTAGGGTAGACTCTGGCAAAGAAAGTTCTTCGATACGGATATTTCTGGCCAATAGTAAACCACGATGCTGCAGATCATGCCAGGAGATGTGATCGCCGTCAGGAATTCAACAAGATTAAGAGAACTCCATCAACAGAGCTAACACAAATGGTCAGTCTATGGCCGTTTGTGATATGGGGATCGATTTGATTGGTGCCCTTCCGATGGAAAATGGGGGAGCTAAATATGCAATAGTGGCCGTAGATTATTTCACAAAATGGGCCGAAGCGAAACCGCTGGCCACCAAAACCACAAAGAAAGTTATTAATTTCGTTACTAAAAATATCATTTGCAGGTTTGGTGTGCCACAGAAAATCATCACTGACGATGGAACGCAGTTCGAAAGCGCCGAGTTCAAAGACTTTTGTAAGCTCTTTCGGATTGAGAAGAGCTTTTCCACAGGGGCTCATCCATAATCAAATGGGCAACTAGAGACAATAAATAAGATCATCAAATCCAGCATCAAAAAAGCGATAGACAAAACCAAAAGGAAACTGGGTTGATGAGCTTCCATTTGCACTATGGGCTTATAGAACGACACACAAAGCTGCAATCGGTCACATCCCGTTCGCATTGGCATATGGCTCAGAGGCGATGATTCATGTCGAATTAGAAGTCCCCTCTCATCGAAGGCTGGATTTCAACCAAAAACAAAATGATCAACTCCTACTCGAAGCGCTAAATGTGGTCGATGAAAAGAGAGAGGAAGTAGAGTTGAGAATTGTCGCCCACCAAAAAAGGTCACACGATACTTCAACTTCAAAGTTCATAATCAAACCTTCGAAGTCGATGATCTCATACTCATGCGAGTCTACCCGGTCCCAGGAGCCTTCGGACCAAATTGGGAAGGACCATTCATCATTTACCAAAAGCTTGGCGATAGGACATTCAAGTTGACGACCGTCGATGGGATCACAATTTGCGGAGCTTGGAACATCGAATGCTTCGTCGATATTTCATTTAAAAGCAACTTTATGTATTTCCTTATTTTTAGCAAATAAGCCATTACGGAAATACTGGTGGCATTGTAAACAGACAAAGAATCTGCATGCTTTTCTTAATAAAGTTTTCTTTTGAATCATTCAAATTGTGTGCATAATAATTACCCGACAATCTGACGGACGTAAACCGACTCAAACCATTGAATCAACGGAACCGAATTCTGACCCTTTGAACAACGATGATGTCCTGGCTGCCTTAGGATTACCACGAGCTCAAATTTCTCATGTCACCTAGAGATAAGCGATGTCAAAAAGCTTCAAAATCAAGTTTCTTGCATCACCCGGAGATAGGCGATGCCGGGGAACTAAAGATGCAAGCTTATCGCATTGCCTGGAGATAGGCAACGCCAAGGAGCCCCAGATTTAAGCTTCTCGTTTCGCTCAGAGACAGGCATGTCAGGAACTCTCGATGCGAGCTTCTCGCGTTGCCCGAAGATAGGCAACACCAAGGAGCCCCGGATTCAAGTACCTTGCGTCGCCCGAATATAGGCGACGCCAAGGAACTCTCGACGCAAGCGTCTCGCATTTCCAAGAGAAAGGAAACACCAAGGAGCCCTAGATTCAAGTTTCTCGCATCGCCAAGAATAGGTCACGCCGAGGAACTCCAAACGCAAGCTTCTCGCATTGCAAGGAGATAGGAAACGACGAGGAGCCCCAGATTCAAGTTTCTCGCTTTGTTCGGAGATAGGCAACACCGAGGAACTCTCGATGCAAGCTTCTCGTGTTGCTCGAAGATAGGCAATGATGAGGAGCCCTAAATTCAAGTTTCCCACATCGCCCGGAGACAAGCGACGTTGAGGAACCCTCCACGCAAGCTTCTCGCATTGTCCGGAGATAGGCAACGCCGAGGAGCCCCAGATTCAAGTTTCTTGCGTTGCCCAAAGATAGGCGACGCCGAGGAACTCTTGACATAGGTCTCTTATGTTGCTCGGAGATAGGCAACACCGAGGAGCCCAAGATTCAAGTTTCTCACATCGCCCGGAGATAGGCGACATTGAGGAACTCTCAACGCAAGTTTCTCACTTTGCCCGAAGATAGACAACACCGAGAAGCCCCATATATAATTTTCTTGCATCGCTCGGAGACAGCAACGCGGAGGAGACACAAGTTTTTCGTGCTTCCCGGAGATAGGCAACGCTGAGGAACCCTATATTTTCATCTTCTCATATTGCTTGAAAATTTCGGATACTTGGATTTTGTTTGGAGTGAACATTCCTGTGAACTGGGGCATATACCAGCATAAAGATAAAGTCACCAAAATGCAAAGGGTTCACAAGTCCTGTCACTTCAAACAACAATAAACTCACAAGTTTTATCTCAAAAGATAACAAGAATCCTAAGCGAGAGTTAACTTCCTAAAGAAAATTTGAAGATTTCTGAATAGGATTAAGCAATTTCGAGGGTCTTTGGAAGTTTTATGAACTTCTAAACAAAATCCTCTAAGTGCTATTAGTTAAAGAATGAATGAAACATATATGTACACACAGAGTATGTATGAAAAGATAGACAAAGTTTCAAGTCAAGATACCATTGCATTGTTGTAATTTTATGAGCACAAAATCATAATGTGGGGGCCACATAATAGCGGCTAACAAAGAAAAATTACAGACTCCATGACCATGACCAAAAGTATAGACGCTTAGGCATAAGGACTCAGAAGGCACACAACAAGTTATGTTTCCTACGAGTTATTTGACAAAACACGGTCCCTCCTCGAATGGGCCAACTAGTGATTTCTATCACCACTTCCTTTTCCACCTCTGCTGGGGAACTTATGCTTCTTTTTTAAAGAGGTGTCGCTGCCGGTAATGTCCACTTATATTTTCGTAGTGATCTCCTCCTCCTCCGAATGCTTTCCAGTAGAGCTTTCCGACCCCTTTTGCTTTCTCCGCTTCGGGAACTCTTTGAGGCCTTGGCTGCCTCCACTTTATCTTTCTTGATGGCAACCAAGTCATGCAAAGTCTTTAGTGGCTGCTCTCCAGGCCATGAAGCGCCTCAATCTTCTCAGCCTCCAGTCCCGTTGAGAGTTAGGTGTTGATTAAGGGCTGGAACAGGAACATATACAATTTCAAAAGATGAAAAGATAGCAGCATGCATAAGTGCTGAAATAACTGGCGCGTCAACAGGAAGAGTAGAGGGACCTACAAGATCAAAAAGAACAGCATTATACTCCTCTTGCTCCTGTGGTGTAAGATTGAGTCCCCCGTATTTGAGGGAGACGTGATCATTACCTGCATTGGAGGAAGGGTCGCGGATGGCAACCTCGAACTCATTTCCTTCATCTTCTTTGGAAATTTCCACTACATGGAGAATAACATTGAGCCCCAAGCTCGTCGGCTCATCATGAAGCTGCCCTAAAGGTTCACCCGCATCAGAGAATGAAAGCTTGGTAGGCCCATTTGTGGCAACCGTCAGACTACTTCGGCGGTTTCCATCTCCCGTTCCGCTCAGAGAATTTCTTGGCCTTCAAGCAATGCTTTCATGGATTGCTTAATAAGATTGGCATCTCGTAACTCCTGATCTGCATATACATCGCCGTTCTTGGCAAAATAAAATAGGATTTCCTCCCAAACAAGGGCAAGAGTGTGTCAGAACTTCGGGCCAAGATAAGAGAGACTCTTTTGATGCAATATAAAGTTGACATAGAAATTCTGGATCATCAAGTCTAGTTTCTCCACCTTCCAGTCAAAAGTATGCTAGAGCTCTAGATAATTTTCCATCACCGCAGCCTTCTCCGTCTCAATCGTAGTTTTATCAACATTAAGTTATGTAACATGAGCTAGTAATCCTGCAATTGTCCTCTGCAAATCCTCAATTGTCTTGGTCTGATTGGAGATTTTTTTGTTATGTCCCTCTACAACTAGATTATGATCGACAATTGTCTTCATTTAGGCTTCGACAATAGCGTTGCAGGCCACCACATCTTCCTTCATCTTGGCTTCTTTCGCATGTGTCTTCTTAATTTCGTCTCTCTAGATGATTTCGGCTCTCTCGTGTGCATGCTTCATCTTTTGCATCAAGTTGGCAGTCCTTGTACTGTACCGTAGCGCTGCCTCTTCTTCCTTCTTCAGTTATTTAATTCCCGCTTGGTAAGCACCTTTTCGAAATCATTTTTTCGGCTTCGAAGGATAGGATCTCCTGGTAGTTATTCCTGTTAGTATCAACTAGTTGTTTACAGAGCCTCTCCTACTTCTCACCCTGCTCCAAATCAGCTTGAATGCCTTGAAGGCATGGCATGTAAGAGTCCCTTTGAATGGGATGAATATCCATGTCAAACTTAACACCTTTTAGAAACCTACCCGGGAAAGCCGCCTCAAGCTTAGGTGGGTCCGCATGAAGAATGTAGGTCGGTCTCCGGCTGGGAAGAGAAGGGATAAAGGCAGTAGCAACAGCAGAAGAGGATGAGACGTGCGTCGAAGGCGGAATGAGGGCAAAAGAAATGGCAATCTCTTGTCCCACCGAAGTATGTTTCGGAACAAGTTTGGAAGGGTGGGAGCAATGATCGAGCTTAGACTTCTTTGATGACTCTTCCATTTCATCGTGAGGACGTTTTTACTCGCAACCGCCTCTATGCGAGCGATATTTATCTTTTTCCTCCTAACGAAAGATTTCTCTCAAGCTCTTTCCTCCACCTTTATTCTTCCTCTGACTCATGGACTTGGTGGCGACTGAAGGAATGCTTCGAGTACCGTTGCAAATCAGTGTAATCCTTGAAGTCTTCGTAAAGACCACGCCCTCTCTCTCGCTATACATGAAATAAAGCATACGTGAAAATCTTCAGAAACACATAAGGAATTGAGAAAACAAAAGATAATTGAAATAAATTTAAGTGCAATCCTAGCGCATCGTGTCATGCACTCCTAATACGGGCCTAAGGCGTCATCACAAACCAGAGCGAGTGATTATAGGTGGGGGAATAGGGCTGACTTCAGTTGTCACAGGTGGAGTCGGATGGATGGATGGCACAATACCGCCAGAACAAGATGGCATCACATCAAATTGGAAATCCTCTTCCATAAGGGCATGAAAGTCGATGAATACATCATCGATATCTCAGAAATCTACCCCGGCAGCCTTACCGTGAGAATCTTGATGTTTTCCGGCCTCCGGGGACTTGTCTTTTCATTAGTATCTAAAGGGGTGAATCTGTAAGGACGGGACTTATGGTCGGTGTCTCATCACATGACTCTGAATCTTTAGCTTTGGACTTTGACAGATAATAGTCATTGGATGTGGATTCATCACTGCTTCTTTCAAATTCCCCTTCTTCCTTCTCCGAGACTATCGCGACTTTCCCTTCTCTCTGTATGGACTCAATTTCTGATTCCTCCAAGATTGGGGACATTCTAGTGAAACTGCTTAAACCAGTTGTGATACCCTCCTCATGAGTCTTGTCGGGCGGATTTTTGGAGGGGATGCCTATTTCATGACCCTCGTCAGAATCCTGTGAGTAAGAAGAAGGCCTTGCATAAACTCTAGCTCGGCTAGGAGAGGGAGCTTCAATTTGGGCAATGGACCTACCTGGAGCTGACAATCCGAATTAGCACAAGTTCTTATCGGTAGGCAAGACTATAGCACTCTGCTCCTCGACGTCAACGGTCTTTAGAGCTTGACAGGTTTCATTAAGAGCCGCATCTCTATTTGGCCTTAGGATAAGTGCAAAGAGCAAGTGATCAGTTAGAGACTCTATCGCATCACTTTAAAACTCAGCCAATAGAGAATTAGAAAACTCACCCCTTGTCATCCATCAACGATTAAATCCCTTGGGGAACCTAGTACGTCTTAAATTGCAATGGGTTGCTTTGCAGATGCAAAATGATCTTCTGATTCGATTGGGCCTCGATTATGATTAGGGAGGGGCAATCGTCTCTCTCTTGAAAGCTAAGAAGTACCGCAACTCGCTCAAACTCAAAACGCAATGCAATGTCCGCATAAAAAGGATATGTAAGCAAGTGAGGATGGCATAACCATTAGGGTGAAGCTGGAATGGGGCAATTCCCAAGTTCAATGGCATTTCACGAAGAAAATCGTTAAAGGGGGGCAAGGCTCCATTCAAACACATGAACTGAAGGCAAGCTGTAAACTCAAGGGGAGATATGTGAGCGAACTCATCTTTTTCCAGAAGGCACACGTCCTCTTTGGGAATCCCGTGTTGTAAACATATGTTGTGGAGAACCTTGGCGGAGATCATCGACGGGGCTTTTTTAGGCAGATTGAGTAAAACTCGAAAGTTAGGAGGCGTACGATACACGATTGGCCCGACTTGAACTAGTTGACCGAACTCAGCTTGCAAAGTGGATGATGATTCAGCTTCAGAAAGCGCTGGACTTCATCCACTCATCTTGTGATGTGTGGATTGTTGTTTCATTCTATATGATAGAACTCATGCCCATAAAAAGTCAAGTAATTCTATTGGAAAATCTATCCTACTTTCTCGAGTTCCCCCTATCACACTCGAACTTCGACTTCTAGTTATACTACTTGCCATCCCATGTAGATCTATCAATGTGCTGTCTATATGAAGTAAGATCAGTGTCTAAAGTACCGCAAACAACCTATCCCGTGTAGATAGTTCGCCTGCCGCAGAAGGAGAGAAGAACTTCCCATAATTTTCGCTTTCCACTTCTAGTTATCCTACTTGCACGCCTACCCGTTATCAGTCTATGATCAATAACAGATCCGTCGTCCAAAGAGACATAGAAAACTCTTCTCATTACAGGGACACCAAGCATGCGATGGGTAAAACGAGATAAGCCCATGTCCTCAGATGAATCAAGGTCAACTGATGAAGCGTGATGCAAGTGATATCCATAAACTAGTAATAGGAAGATTCTAGTTCGATGGACGAAGATAACAAAACGAGTCAAGCCCTTCCAGGAGACAATTCAAGACCTGATCTCCTATCTTCCTCCAAGGAACCACAAACACCACAAAATCTTCTAATTAACGTCACAAGCTAAGGCCGGGCATCACACCATCATACCAACATAGCAATTAACAAACTCAACCAAGAAAACCCACCTCAAAATTGGTTTAATAGAACAAGAGGAATCACAAATTAAGCTTGACGAACTACAAACTAGGTCTGGGAGAGCTAGTGGAGAATTGGCTCATGTACAATAAAGCAATGGGTCGGCAATACCTCAAAATTGAGTGAAGAGAGTTGGCTTTGATTCAAAGGCGGTGATGGGTCAGCTACACCTCAAAATCATATGAAGCAGGTGGGCTAGGGCTTGGATTCGTGGATCGGCTGCAGCATGAGATAGCGCCTGGGCAAGATGATGGCAAGGAGATCTAGGCGGTAAGGCAAATCATTGAGAACTCGTTTAAGGAGAATCGCCGAAAGAGATGGATTGTTCGGAGAGATTGCATATGATCAGGTCGAATGAGGAAAAAGAGAGGTGCTTGGGTATAAGTAGTGAAAAAGAGGCAAAAATAACTTTCTAAGTGTTCTGATCGCATGTGACCCGACCTATCATAGTCGTTGGTGACCCGACCTGGCATCGACCCAAGAAAATAAATTCTAAGAGATATGTCGCCAGTGACCCATCTCACATGGGTCGCTAGCGACCCATCACAAAAAATAGAGAGAGAAGAAAATATATATAATGTATATGAAAATTTTCCTACCTTGTATATTTGTATACTCGAAAAAGAAAGCTTTGTCCAGCCACTTCAGAATCAGACAATCGCGGCTGCTCATCACTCCAAGACAAGATAAGTCGAGGTAAGCAATAATAGCTAGAACCGAAGGAAAATAATCGATGGTATTGGTCTAGTCTATGAACGATAACTTCCAGAGAACGCCTTGTTTACAATGAAGACATACTCTAGAGGGCAAATGTTATCCGGGTTTTTAACCCAGCAGATACCGACAGTAAGTGAACCTTAAGCAGTGAGATGATTCAAGAGCTAACCGGAGATGTTATGACTAAAGTTCGACAAGGACCAAGCTACACGGTTAAAATGACAACAGGACTCAACGAAGCCAAGAGACCGGCTTCCCTGTGAATCAACAAGGGTTTAAGTATAAGCAACTGACGACAGGCCATCAGCATGTGACTACAACGACGAATGCCTCAGAAGACATCTCTAGTTTTGGAATCTAGTATAGACCTCTGCGGTCGGAACAACAACAACTCATGTACTCCTTAAAAACCATGAACAAGCTAGCCATGAAGTATGACTAAAGAATGAAGGATTCAGAGGGAAAAAGTAGACTAAGTCTATGGGTCGCCAGTGACCTATGGACCTTGGGTCGCCAATGACCCATGGCCTATGGGTCGCATGTGACCCATTGCCAAGGGTGGCCAACGACCCATGGAGTTTAGCAATTTTTGACCGCTGAATCCCCTTGGGTCGCCTATACCATACCTGAGACCTGAAAGTGACAGGCTAGGACCAGGAGCCTACAATCTCTATAAATAACGTACCTCCTGCAACATAAGGGGTTCTAGAAACTAACTGCTGGAGCTCTGTTGTTATTCTTCTTCACTTATAACCTCCCTCACAACGGTCTTAGAACGGATACACCGTGATTCTCCGGTGGGTTCTAACTCTAGAGATCCAATTTAGTTTGGAATTACCTAAAGCCTTATAATCAAATAACTTCTGTAGTAGCAGTTAGCTTATAATAAAACAATAAAGTAGATATTGGCTTCGTTAATAGTTGAACCACTATAAAAATCTTCTATCTATTTTCCTTTTTTTTCTTATTTTCTATTTCTGTTATCTGTTATATTGCTCTGTGAAGACAGAGCTTGTGCTTTCAAATCCAAACCAAGGTGTTGGTCCATTTTATGGGTCAACACATATGTAGCGTATCTTACTACATTTAGATAGTTTGATGGATCCTTAAGAGATGGAATATCCCATAACATCTCTTAAATTATTGCACTCACGTTACACTTTATAGGAGATGAAAAATATCGTAAACATATCTAAAGCTATTACACTCATATTTACCTATTATTGATTTAACTTACATAAGAACTTTTAGTTTTGAGTGTTTTGTCTTTTCATTACGCTCGGGTCAGCATGAGTATTTCAGTATTGAAGACATTATTCCTTGAAGATGGAGACAGAGTTTGCTAGACCATATTTACTACTATTATTCCGCTATTTATTTATTTATTTTGTTGATTATATAGTGATTATGTTGTAAAAATTAAAATCAAATGTATAATGTAAAACAGCTTCATGAACTGTTTATTTGATTATTATATTTTGTCATTACTTGTGAGATTCTATGTTTTGCTTACCTACTTTTCTATTATTTTCTTATTAAACCCTATTGATAATATGCACTTTTGAATTATTTTAGCTACATATGTGTGGTTTATTGCCGATTTAAAATGTCAAAAAGGTGGGGTCGTCACAAACGGGCCTCGAAGTATACATATAAATATCGACTCTTGATAAGTCAATGATCATACCCTAATGGGAGCACCCAAATAGCCCTGCTGCATTTACCCTATTTTATCCATTACTGAGGAATGAGGCTAGAGGAAAAGATTTACCTTCTTTTATCAATACTCACTTAGAATGCTAATACTGCCCTCCAGGAAAAAATGAAATGCCAGCATTCATCCATACAATTTCGTTCTATATAACAACCTATAAATTAATCGCTTTGCATTTTAATATTTAAATCTTTTTTAAATACTAAAGTAATGGATTTTAATAACCAAATAAACTTATTTTAAATAGTAATTAATGATATTAAATTCATTTCAAATTTTCTTTACTAAAATAATTAGTTAAATAAAAATAGAAAATGTGACCGAAAAACGTTTTTCGAAATTTTGACTTTTCGGTATCGAGAAGTCGTCAAAACCATCATGCACATTTTGTATAACTCATATACAAATGCACACACTTGTACGCATGTCGTATGGTATGCTAAGTAAAGTATTAATAGTAATAAACCATGATTAATTTAAATATAAACATGATAAGATACATTATGTTTAAATAAAAGAAAAAAGAAAAATATAAAATATAAAATAATCTCTCATGCATTACCATCACCTAAACGAGGACCTAAGGCATGGTGAAGACGGATCTAGAAGGGTGTGAGTGCACCTAAGGAGAAGGGGAAGGTATGGGAGCTTGTACATGACAACATTAGTATAGTTTAAATGTTAAAATTAATTTAAATTCTTACTTCGTTTCTTTTACTATAAATACGCCTCATCTCCATACATTTTCCACTTTATATATTCATTTATATATTCATTTATTTTCTCTTCATATACATGTATACATCCATTCATGGCTACTAAAATTGTTTCCAAAATAAAAAACTAGTGAATACACTTGTGAAAATCAAGCTGAACTCCTTACTTCACTTCCTAAAACCATTCTCTACTAAACAAGACCCTATATCCACAACATATCCACCATGGTTGAGCCCTTTATGGTCTATGCTGAGCCTAAAATCTCCACTAAGATCCACTAAATTTGAGCCATTTGCATAGTAAAGCTTAGATCTTATCGCATCGTGAAGTTAGTGCAAGTTCGGTTAAGTTAGTAAGCCTTCTGGTGAGTAAAGCTTCCACCTTCAAACCAAATGTTTTCAAACTATTTATTTGTTCATATTATAGCTATTGAATGCTTTTTATATTAGTGAAATAATAGTTTTAGGTTATTGGATTGTTTTGTTGCTTGAAAGTTAGTCACTTTGAGAAGTTCATAAGCGAATCATAAGACATGAAATTTTAGTAGTTAAATTTATGCCTTTATTTATAAATGCTTGGTATATGTTGTATTGTTACAAATCACCATGTATGTATGCTCATACGTTGATATGTGATGTGTGATTGTATTTCAAATAACAAAAACTTGAATTCCGAACTGCCAGTATAGCGATAGTCGCTATATCGTTACTTTCAGAAAATTACCTTTTATCGAAACAGTTTGGTTTCATTATCGTGCTTAGAATTATTTTATAAGTTAAGTGAGTTTTTGATTAATGATGTTTTCAAAAATAATTAATAATGATTATTTAAATTAATTAATTATTTAATTAATAAGATTAAATTAAGTAATTAGTCTATTAATGATGTATTTAAAAGTAACTAATCACTTGTTTAATGATGTTCTGAAATTAATTATTCATTTTATTTAATAATGTTTAAGGTTAATTAATCTTTTAATAATGATGGATTAAAGTTAAATAATCAATTTACTAATGACATTTTTTAACAAATTAATGTTTTTTAAATAATGATTTTTAAAAGTTAATAAATTTGTTTAACCTTCGTTAATCTTTCCTTAAATAAGGTTTAAATTAATTAATCATTTTTCAACAATAAGACTTAATTAACTAATTAATTAAATTAATTATATTTAAATATTATTAATTAATTTAAATTAATGTTATTTTAAAATATGATTTATCCTACTTAATTAAAAGATATTGAAGTTAATTTAGTTAATAAATTTTAAAGTTAATTAATCAATGTAATAAGGATGTTTTAAGTTGTTAAATCCTTTATATAATGATGTTTCAAATTTAGTAAACTCTTTTAACAAAGTGCTTTTAAACATAATATTTTTAATGTGAAGCTAAGTACGAATTCAGATAAAAGGTTTGATTCGTTTGTGGAAATGAATTAATTTCTATAAAGCGATATCACTTTTATGGAAACGATTTATTTGTATACTTAGCATGAAACGTTGAAGAAGTGGACTTGCTTCTATTTCAAAAATTGAGAATAGTCGTTATACATGACTTTGAGGTTACACTACCTTGACTATTCCAGTATTATTGTTAACCCAGAAATAGTACAAGTTTGAATTTTATGAGTTGTGATGGGTATACAGGACTTAATTTCCATATACGATCGTTATCCTCGATAGGTGGTTTTCTAGCTATATTTAATTCCTCTTAATTATTCGTCACTCTAAGAAAATTTGTTGCTCCATTGAGCTTTAATATTCTTTGTTAGAAATGACTAAATCGAAAGCGCGAAAGTTGCCTAAATTATATGGGGTTGCTCCTATTAGGGTATTTTCACATCTCATCTTGATTTGGATTCAGTAGCGCTGTTAGATGTGAAATATTCGGATTCTTGGTAACGTTTAGCGGGGTCCGGCTTAGAGGGTTCTGAGAAGTGTCACAAAGAAATGAGCTTCTCGAAAGTATATTTCTAGAGTTATACTTTAGAAAGGGGGTGCACCTTCCTAGCCATCAGTTGGAAATTTTCCTTTCCTAATTTGATTTGAACCTTTGAATATGTTTTTCTTTAATTGCAACGGGAAGGGATTATCACTCTTTGCATTGCTTAATTATTTGACCTCACTCTTTATGGATGTTTTTAATTTATGTAAGAGAAAACTCGTTACGCATCAGCGGCGTGGTCAGACATGTTTATGTGTAATTGCATACCTTTTGTTTAAAGTTTTACTCATACGAGACATATCGTCTGCCCCAAGTTGTTTGTTTTTCCTAAACTCTCGGGTACTCATTTTATTTGAGTAGTCTGAGAGTAGCAGGCCTTTGTTGGAATCTTTTGAAGATGGCATCCAAGCACAAGGCTTTTATCTCCTTAGCTATATATTCCGTTGTATTATCTAGTTTGTGCAAGTGTATTTTGTTTTCAACATATGTAAAGGCATGATGTTATAATTGCCTAAGCTGATTCGTAGTACTTTTGTATAACTCTAATAACTCCCTATTAAGGTGTAACATGTTGTACAATTACTGTTATGTTATATTTAGCAGTTTCGTTGTGTGGTTTTATGTTCTGTTCTTTATTTTACCCCATGATGATTCATCTTTATGATGCTTGGGCAACGACTCATGAACACCGAGGATGTGTTAAGCGTCATTCCTAGGGGTAGAAAGGTAGATCGTCACATTTTAGGTTTGAACGAAACCGAAAGCACTACCTCCGCGACATCCATTTTGGAACCACCATTAGGATTAGTAGCAAGTAGAACTTGCACTTCAAAGAGCTTTGTCTTAGATCATCCTTAAGATGTCTTTCACTCGAACACATATATTGGTTCAAAGTGGTTTTCATATAATATATCCGATCTTAGTCTCTCCGAGCCAACAATCGATAATTATCATTTGACTCTTTCCCGTTTCTTTTGGAAGTAAGCGGACTATACTAGAGTCCCAAAGGGATCACTAATATATCCCTTAAAGCTAGAGACGTTTCACCGAATGAGTTCTTCCGAGGGAACTCAAACTGTATGAACATGTGAAGCTCATATTTACTTCCTGAGTCAAAACTGGCCAAGATTTGATAGTCGATTATTTAACAATCAAGTATAAAAACAATAATAATTCAGAGATTTAATTACCCATAGCAACCACTAATCCTCAAAATTAATCTTTCATTTATTTAAATCTCTTTCCAAAATACTTATCATAATATTCATATACTTATCTTACCAGCATAAGTATATTCAGGAAATATTGTGAAACATTTCTCACTTCAAAATCAATTAAAAGGACCATGACAAAACTTATTTAAATTGGAGATAAGGATAACCTCAGACATTGTTTCTTCAGTGTTAAGTGTGGAACGAATGCCCATACCACCGAAATTAAGAAGGTCAGTTAAAAGAAATCCAATCTCAATTTTTTTATATAAATTAAATCTCTTTCATTTGTGAAAATCTCCTATACTAAAATTCTTAATCCATTATAAAATGCTATATAAATATCCATGTTTGTTTACAAAACTCTTTTGTAAATATCCAAAATTGTTTATAAAACTTCTTTTCGTATTTTAAGATCCTTTCAATTTATAAAAAATCCTTTTTATAAACTTTCCTTATTTGAAACAAATCTTTTTTAAGAAATCTTATTCGATCAAGTTCCTTTTTAATAAACAATTAATTATTTAAGACTAATGTTAAATTACAAGTTGTTATTAATTAAACTAACTTCAACATTTTAAATAAAATAGTTAATGAACTATCTTCAACATATCATATTGAATTGGTGATAAACCTTAAACATTCCAATTAAATAATATCTTTACTTTAAACCATAATATTTAACTTTAAACCCTTATTTGAAAAGAAATCAGATTAAAAGAATGATTTTCAAAATTCAGAATAGGCTTACCGACTACAATGGTTTATTCAATTTCAGTTAAACTTTCCAATTTATAACAGGGGTATTTACATAACAACCAGATATGTAAAAGGGATCAATAGACAATAATCAATCAATATAAACAAACAAGCTCCAAGTCATTACAATAGTATATGGGGATTTTTTCTACTAAACACATGTCCAAATTATTATAATAATAGAATGATGTTTTGTTCTTCAAAATAGATATCATTTGGTTTTGTACTCATTTGATGTTACTTAAGGGTAACGACAAAGAAATCACTTGATTTAAAACACTTTTTGAAAAAGAAATACTACTTTTAACAAAACTAATCCTTGGAAATAAAGCCATTTAAAAAAAATAAAACTTTATTAATTAATTAAAATAAAATAAATCTTAGTTTAGTCTTCATTAAATCTTAACTTATTTAGTAACTAATTAATTTTAAATAAATAAATATATAATAATTATAATTAAATTAAATAATAATTAAGCTTTAATTAATTAACTAATTATAATTAACTTAATTGATTAATACTTAAATACTAATTACTTTGGTTAACTAATGATTAAGTACTAATTACCTTAATTAATCAATTAATTAATCATTAGATAAATAAATAATTAATTAAATTATAATTACTTATAATATGTTTGAAACCACTTTCCAACAAGACACTTAAGTGCAAACGCACTTAGCTTTCAAAAAGAGTTCATTTTTACGAACTACGTTCATAGCGACTATCATGGTATGACCCATAATTTCCAGAACTTGTTTTTATGAATCGAATAGTTTTTAAAACATTTCTCTTTCACTTACACCCACTTTGAAACTTTAGAAAAAGTTTTTGAAACTAAAAAGTAAAGTTTTTGAAACTTTATAAATTTTTTAGTAATCACTTAAGTAAAACAAATTTTTAAAAGCATGGAATTTCCATTGTCGCTTATACAAGTCTATATGCGAACTTCCTTTAGCATATACATCTAAACATAAGATCATACATCTATTTTTATTCTGTACTGACAAGCCATAAGCAAGATACAACTTTCTATCCATTCACACATTTTAAACTTTAATTCTTAAGTCGAACTAAATATCACATCCAAGCACATATGTATACATACAAATTAACATCATATCCAACCAATCAAGCAATGATGTAACAAGAAGGTATATATCATAATTAAAGATAGAAACTTTAAATAAAGAGTTAGCTTTACTTACCAGAAAGCTAACCGAATTAACCCTACCTTCCATTAACTTTAGAAAGCGACCTAGAACTTTATTTTTCTTTAGCAAAAATGGAATTTTGGATGCTTAGGACAAGATGGCTCGACCTAGGGATGGTATAGTTTGTCCAAGATTGTAGGGACTGATATAGCTTTATTGGAAAAGAAGAGTTGTAGAAGTGGAGGGAGGAGGCTTTAAAAAGAGTTTTAGAGTTTAAAAGTGATAAAAGCTTAGGTTTTCAACTTTAGAATTTTCTATGAAATCCATGAAAGTTTTCTCAAGAGCTTGGAGAGGCTTTTTTACAAAATGAGAATGAAGTGATCAAATGAGAAAAATATGAAAATTGGTTTTTATGCAACATGAAATAACAAAATTACTAAATTATCCTTAAGTATATGATCTCCACTCTAAACTTGCCACCTCAATATCATTATCTCCCTCTACTCATGTGAATACCCTTGTCCCCCTCCTCTTTCTTTTGTTCCAACATTCATCTGTCTTAGTGTACTTATGTTTTGGAAGAAATTACATGTTATGACTTCCTTTCGTTTTATTTTTAAACTTATTTAAACTTTTTCATGCAAAGTCACATCACATTTTTATAAACTTAAATATATATATATATATATATCAAAATTTATTCTAACTTATATATAAATGTCTGTGTTTATTAACTCAAATGTGCACAACGTTTTTGACAACTTTTAGACTCCGATAGGTAAAATATTCAAATATGATTTCCGGTCACATTTCCTAGTTTTCTTCGAACTATATATTTCTGTAAATAGATTTTGAAAACTATTTCACCATCACTAGTTATAAATAAAAGAGTTTTATTTAAGTTATGAAATCCATAAATTAATTATTTAAAAATATATTAATATATATATATATATAAAGTTATTAAATTTTTGGTCGTTATAAGCAATCTTTTGATCAAAACAAGAAAATGCAAATGTCAGTACTGACTGTAAAAATCAACTTATTAGTTTAAATCAAAAGACTCATTATGTAATCATATATGGATAAACTATTATAAATCCTATCTTAATAAAATCATACACCAGTGTACGAATGATGTGCATATAAATATGTACATGTTTATGCTCGCATTTTATCTAGTTCATGCAAATAAAAGTTACATGAAAGGTATTTATACATGTTTTTCACAAATTCATGAAAATTCTTTCAGTCATCATTCATTTTGGGAAAAAAGGGGTTTTCGTGAATATTTTATCGTTAAGAAAATTATCTACACATTTTCTATAATCATTTATTTGTTTTTGTAGATATTTAGTTAAAAAGTTGATAGCTTCATTGGTGCATGCAATTAATTTGAAGATTAGAACAAGAAATGGTGCAAAGAAGAATGATTTGAAGCCTTAGATTTTTGATGCAAAAGAAAGGATTTCAAGCGCAGGAAGTGTACAAAGCTTAAAGTTAAAATATCTTATCAAACAAGTTTAAAGCTCATAGAAGACTCCATTTACAATTACATGTTACATCCGATGAAGAAAAGGCAAAAGGCCCATTTGTATTTTAGGAAGTGTTAACCGGGTTTTTTTACCCAACAGAATTCAAATGAAGTTAGAACATCTATGACAAGTCAAAACTCTCAAGAATTAGCCAAAAGGACCAAAAGGAAAAGAAGAGAAAGTCCTAAGAGGAAAGATACCAAAACAAGCTAATATTATGGATCGCTAGCGATCCATCACCTATAGATCGCTAGCGATCCACGTGGCTTGCTCATGGACCCTCCAAACTTTTTTCATCATGATCCAATATCTTTTCTAGGGATGTCTGCCAAGTTTCATGATATTTCAAGTTTCATCTGATTACATTCATAGTTTAATGCAACTTGTACACAAATCAACATCAAAACAAGGCAACTAGTTACCAAATTACATGGAGAGCATCTACATAAGGTAAGGAATGCAACCTAAATGAAACGATCTAAGAATATTCTAACTACATGGATCGCTAGCGATCCATCAATTCAAGCCAGATCGCTGTGAAATTTTTATGGAGCACCTTTTCATCATTAAGTTTAGGTCTCTGGCAAAGTGGCCTAGCCCACTAGCTCCCCGATCCCTATAAATGCTCATCGATCTACCGCACAGAGGGTATTTTCTGGACTAGCTATTGAAACTCTGTAGAAACTATTCTTCATTCTTCTCCTCCCATACAATAGTCACTTAAGGTTTCACTGTGATTCTCAAATGTACTCTTGCACTTGTGACTTGATCTAACTTAGGAGATCCAATCATAATGTAATCTGGTTCCACTTGTAATAGCAGTCACTTAATGGAAAATCACAAAGTAGATGTAGGCTTCATTAATAGATGAAACACTATAAAAATCTTCTTCTTCCTTTACTTTTTCTACGATCTGCTATTGGTTTTTCTATTTTATTTGCCTTGATAAACATGGCTGGTGGTTTCACACTCAATCTACGGTGTTGATCCATTTTTTAGGTTAATATTTTGGTGCTTTCACTGAGAAACCAACTCAAGCTTAGATCTAGCTATCTACTTTGGATCAAATAGGTTCAGAAGTTAGATCCTTAATCTCTACTTAGAAGATTTGCTATTGAAAATCAATATCACCAGGAAGAAAGAGAACTACCTCTGGAAGATCCATAGGAGCTACCATTGGTGAAGAAGAAACAAACACTCAGCAAATTGAAGTCAACAACTCCAACAACCTGCTGTTAGGAGCTAACTCTGGAGATCAGGTTTCGGGATCCCCCACACAGCATGAAGTTGTAACTAGAGCAAAGTTAAACAAGATGATTGATGAAATCAATCAAAAGATGGAGAATAGCCAAAAATCTCTTATGCAAAAATTAAATACCCTCCTGACCTTGTAATCACTGACTGCTCCGATAACCATGTCAGAGCTCATGGCATGCACGAAGTGGGAAATATCTTCCATTTCTAGCCTAAACAGGAGAAATAGAAAGCGATAGCAAAAAGTAGTAGGTGAAGCTGCAGGATTCACCATTGAAGGAAACATAAGCACTCCACCAACTGTGAAGTAGCCTGCCATGAACTTAATCTGACGACGAAAACCCCACCAGAAGATATAGTAGTGGATCTCTCCGACTTCGAAGATGGTGAACAACTTGACGATGGCAACTTGAAAGAAACCACTAACACACTCAATACCAGCGGATAGGTCTAAACTACCCCTATTAGCCAATGGAACTCCAAGAGAGAGGCTCTCCTAAAGATAGAAGAGCATTGGCTTCAGCCCACTTACTAAGACCATTTGCAAAATCAAACACTTGGTATAGTCACTGACAGCCAACCCACGGATAACCAAACATCCGAGACATATATTGCGGACATGATCAAGCGCCTAATGGACGAAAGTAAGAATAGAAGAGATAATGAATAGGGATTCGCTCCATGCCGAACTCTCATAACTGATGACATTCTGAATGAACAATATCCTAAAAAGTTCACTATGCCTACTATTCCATCCTATGATGGAACTAGTGACCAAAACATCGCTTATATAATTAAAATCGATACATGGATGGAGCGAATGCTTCAATACTGTTCGGTGCAGATGTTTTCCAATTTTCTGAAGGGAATTTCTTCCATGTGGTTCACCAGGCTCTCACCTAAATTGATCTCCACTTTTAGTGAATTAGCAACAAAGTTCCTTTATTAGTTTAGGCTTCATACGGCACAACCAATAGATGTGATGTCCTTATCGAGCCTATTCCAGGGAAAAAATGAATATTTGAAATCCTTCATGAATCGTTTTGACACCACGATCACTAAAGTAAGTAATCCAAATGAAGATATGGTCTCCATGGCCCTAGTTCGCGCCATTCATCCTGACATTGAATTCGAAAAATGGATCAAAATGAAACAACCTACACCCGTGGAGGACTTTAATCGAAAGGCGAGCCAGTATTTGAAATTAGAAGATGCGGAGGAGCTAGAAGGAAAACCTTTTAACTTGCAACCAGCATTGGGCAGAATGGTATAGCTACGAGCCAAGACATAAATACCTCCGGACCACCATAGGAAACGCGGGGAAGGATGGGAATCGAAAAAGGAAGAATCAAAATTTCGACAAGCAAGACGGAGGTAATAGGCGACTTAAAGGCTTGAGGCCCAAAGACTACACTCCACTCAATGATACTCTAGAGAACATCTTCCTTGTGATACAAAGGATAGAAGAGTACAAGAAGCCATTTAAAAAGGAAGCAACTAAATAGCAAAAGCATTCCATAAAGTACTGCTGCTTCCATGAAACACATGGTCATAACACGAATGAGTATCATCACTTAAAAATCTGATTGAAGAGCTAATTCGACAAAAATAAGCTTCAGTGGTATGTGAGGAAACGACAAAATCTTGACTAGCTTCTAGCCCTCCAATCTCCTAAAGACCGAGAAACCAAGTTGGAACCAACGAAGACGGAACTAGATAGACCGACTAGAGACTCATTGTCCAGTGATTCAGACGGACCGACCAGAGACTCACTATCAAAACATTATCTGGAGGACCTCATCCCACACAGAAAAGTTGGGGAGAAATGTAGCGATATGTAAGCTCGTGCTTCGTGATCGAAAATGGAACTCTTGCCAAACTACAAAGAACCTTGAACGATGAAATAGAGTTCCATAATCGAGACACCAAAGGAATAAAAGCTCCAAGCCTCGACTCTATGGTCATGATGGTAGGAGTCGGACTATCCATGGTCCGGCACGTATTGGTAGATAGTGGCAGCTTTGTGAAAATCATATTCAAACATACGTTTGACCAAATGAAGATCAGTATAAAGGACGTATCCACTTACCGAATGAAGATCCAGGGATTCATCGGTGAACCTATGAAACCTATCAGAACAATCGATTTACCCATAGAACTAGGAGAAGGTGACCAAAGAGTCGTTCTCACTATGATTGTAGATGAAATATCCGTCTACAATGCTTTCTTAAGTCATCTCACTTTGGCATATTTTCGGATTGCTTTAGTTCAGTGGTGTCTAACCATGAAATTTTTGATAGAGAACGGGGTTGGAGTAATCAAAGGAGACCAAAGTGCCGCTAAAGAATGCTACTTTGTAGAACCATGCGAGTCTAGAATAAAAGAAAAGGAGAAGAATGTGGAGAGAACTCTCCACATTTGTGAACCTGCTGAATAGAAACTACATAGCCGCCCATGGCTTGGGGACCATGGTTGATTCGACAAGGCTTTGGACCCTAAAAAGAGGAGTTCAGAGGAGGAACGAGAAGCATCGGTTGAATTGACGGTGTTTGTCCCAATCGATATGGATGACCCAACACGGGTCCTAAAAATTGGATCACATCTTGGAAACAAGGTGTGACTAGAAATCATCAAATTTATTCATGCCAACCTGGACGTATTCTCTTAGACGCATCTAATATGTGTGGGGTTTCACCAGAGTTTGCATGACACACACTTAATATTGTCCTAAGTGTATACCAGTGAAGCAGAAGAGATGTAGCTTAGGACCCGAATGATCCAAAGCGTTGAGAGAAGAAGTAGATAAGCTGATGGCGAATGGTTTTATACACGTTGCCACTTACCCTGAATGGTTATCCAATCTGATCTTGGTCAAGAAGTCCAATGGAAAATGGAGAATTTTATCGGCTATTCGAACCTAAACAAAGCTTTTCCAAAAGATAGCTTTTCTCTATCTAGAATCGACCAACTTGTGGATGGGACAGCTGGACATGAACTACTATCATTTATGGATGCTTATTCAGGATACAACCAGGTCATGATGCATGAACCTGACTAGAAAAATACCATTTTCATTACTAATCTTGGACTATACTTCTGTAGAGTACTGCCATTCGACATAAAGAATGCTGGGGCAACCTATCAATGACTATTAAATGCCATGTTTAAACATCGGATCTGGAAGACTATGGAAGTTTATGTAGACGATATGTTGGTTAAATCGTGCATAGCTACAAATCACTTGGACAATCTCATCGTAATGTTTGAAGTACTCTGCAAATATGGAATTAAACTCAATCCATTTAATTGTGACTTCGGGGTAGGCACTGGAAAGTTCATGGGATTCATAGTAAGCGCCAATGGCATCGAAGTAAATCCCTAACAAATTACCATTTTACGGGAAGTTGAGGGGAGTTACGAAGCTCGAATGGAAAAGTTGCAGTACTAAGCCAGTTCATCTCAAAATCAACAGACAAATGTATACCGTTCTTTGACGCGCTAAAGAAGGGAACGAAGAACTTCGAATGGAATCAAGCTTGTTAAACTATGTTCGAAGAGCTACTACAACATATGGAAACCCCACAAATCCCGTCCAAAGCTAGTATACGGAGAAGACTCGTATATCTACTTAGCAGTCTCGCCCATGCATTAAGTGCCATGATCGCACGAGAAGAAGCTAAGATCCAGCGACCTATATATTACATTAGTAAACGTTTCACTAGAGTCAAGAAGAACCATTTGAATTTGAAAAACTGGCATATTGCCTCTTGATCGCATCAAGAAAATTATGATTGTACTTCCAGGCACACCTGATCAAAATGCTGATAGATCAACCCTTGAAGCAAGTGTTATACCAGCCTGGGATCTCTGGATGGCTTATCAAATCGAACATCAAATTAAGTCAGTATGAAATTACAATCCATCCTCGAAGGGCGATCAACGATCAGGCACTGCCAGACTTCATTGTCGAGTTTACGAAATGAGATAACGGAGAAGAAATTACTCCAAAAGTGGAGAAACGTTGAAAGTTATTCGTCGATATTGCACTAAATAACTTCTGCTCGGGGATAGGAGTAGTGCCCAAATGTAACATCCTACACTTGAAGGCCCAAAACTAACGGCTACGGATGTTGCAGTCATCCATATAAAGTTATGAGTCTGTTACAATGTGAATATATTCAAATACATATATGAAGAAGCAAACATAATAATACCAACTTTTGTGGTTTAATATCCTTGAAATCATTTCATACAATACTTGGTCAATCCATTTAACCTATTAATATAACAAACCTTTTCAAAAATTCCATTTCAAAACACTTTATTTATGCCGTGGTTTTCTTTTAAATGAGAATGGGTTATTTCTTTTGAAAACTAAGGTAATTCAAAATCTTAAAACATTACTTTCGAAACCTCTAGATAACTTCCTGCGAAAGCACAGAAAGCTTCTTTTCAAAACATTACATATAAACCTTTCGAAACACTTATCTCTTTCAAAACCAAAATGTACCTTTCGATACTATCAAAACATTACTTAGTAATCCTTAGAAACATAGCTTCAAAACCAATGGAAGTACCCTTTTCGAAACCTTTAGGTTTACTTAAAACCTCTATTAGGTCAAAGTGAATATATACGAAAGTATCTCTTTCGAAACCTTAATTCTTCGTATAAAATTGTTTGTGAAAAATTTGATGGCATCAGAGCCATCCATTAGAAAGCTTAAAACCTTTAAGTAAAACTTTGAAGGTTAACGAAACCCCCTTTCGAAGTCATTGCCTTCGAAACCCTTGAACCCTTTCGAAAGCATTTAGGAAGTGGCTTAGTACATCTTTAAAACGAAAGCTACCCTTCGAAAGCACTGATGACTTTAGTACACTCAAAAGTTAAAAGAAGGCAGCAGGGCTTCGACTATTTCGAAACCACCATTTTCGAAAGCATTATTTTATAAACAAGAAACTCATTCGAAAGCTTATACTTAAAAATGAAAGATGGCGACCTTCTTTGAAAGCTAGAAAGCTGTTTAGAAAACCCTTTCGATGGCTTATGTTTTGACTCCTTCGAAAGCTTTATAAAATAAAGGCAAGCGCTTAACTTTTTAAAACAAAGCAAAGGTAACGACCCCATCGGAAGCAATGCTTTCGACACTATGCCTTCCGCTTTTCTTCAATCCACTTCTTACCAATATCATTGATACCATGTGTATTGGTTTCGGCCTAGGTTGGTTTCGATTGGGTCGAAGCAGAAGCATTAGAGTCGAAAGGCACTTCTGTAAGAGGGGAACACCACTTTTTAGGGTAAATCTGATTTAATGTCAATTAAAGCAAACACTTTCTAACCAACATGCCTACTTGTAAGCATATGATTGGTTGTCACAACTTTTCAAATTCTTTACAAAAATAATTTTTGCTTAATTTCAGATCTAAACCAAGATTAGTTTAATAAATAAGCCTTTCTATTAAGAAAAATAATTAAATCATTTAGGTCCTCCTTTCAAAATAATTTAATTCTCATAGTAAATCACATAGGAAAAATTCTCAAAAAATCACAGAAATTCACTTTCAATATGTTAGCTAACATATATAAATTTCAGACCCAAATTCTCAATATAATTTCTACAATAAATTTCTAAACTTAGTTAACCATATTTTCCTTTCAAAATTCATAATAATCTTTCCATAGCTTGGAAAATTGTCAAAATTAAAACCCAACTTCAAAATCATGTTTTACATAACATAATTTTTTTCCATGGCATTCAAAATCAATTTCAATTGGTTTTGCCCTAAAACCACATAAATCCCCATTTAAACAATTTTGATTGAATCAAATAAATTATAATTCAAGCATATCATCATCCAAAATATCATAAAAATGAATTCAATCTTAAATCTGAAAACATATGATCATAAAATAAAATAGAGATGGTATAAATTATTATTCACATTGGTTAGGATAAGGAGATTAGATTGAGATTAAGATTTATTCCCTTTTCTTTAATTTCTTAGCTTGATTTGAATTTCACTTCTTTTTCTTCCTTAACAATAGTCGGCTCCTCTTCTTATATTTGTGTTTTATTTTTTGTTTTGCATAAATGAACGAGACTAAAGGGAAACGAGAATATATGTATAGGTGATGGGTTATGTGCAGCAATTTTCTAATAAGCCCTTAGGTTAATTAATTATCATATATAATCATTTATAAGCCCAGTTATCTTATTAAGCACGGCCACAATTTTTTCACATCTTAATCCCCTTATCATTCTAATTATTTACATTATTCTATTTAATTTATTTAATTAGATCTCCTGAATAATATTATCAAAAATTAGGAATGTTACAAAACCTCCTCCTTAAAAAAATTCATCCTTGAAATTTAGTAAGGACTAAATACTTAAACATAGCAATCATCTAAACCACTCATAACTATCATGCTAGCCTACCTGACTAGCAATTATCTATATAAATCTAATATACACATACCCTCAAAGCAGATCAGGGTAAGTATCTCTAGTCATGTCTTCTGTTTTCCAAGTACAATCCTTATTGTTGTCGCTCCACTGAACTTTCACCAACTTGATTGTCTTGTTCCTCAATCTTTTCTCATCTTTCACTATAACCCGAACTTGTTGTCTAACGAAAGTCAAATTAGGCTCTACTACTAAATCTTCCAACCCTGTCGGAGGAATATTAGTCTCTGGATCATGCACATACTTGTGAAAATGAGACACATTAAATACATTATGGACACCTGCCATACTACTCGGCCAGTCTGCTCTGTATGTGAGCTTTCCAATCCTCTCTATAATCTAAAATGGACCAACATATCTCGATGTCAGCTTCCCTGACTTTCCAAATCATACCACTCCCTTCATCGATGATACTTTAATTAAAATTTATCTCCAATTGAGAACTCTAGGTCTTTACGCCTCTTATCTACGTAACTTTTCTGTTTGGACTGAGCTTCCTTCATCCTTTCAATCAAATTAACTCAATCTTCTCTATCGCCTCTGTAACCAGACCTGAACCTAAGATAAATCTATCTCCAGTCTCCAACCAACACGCTGGTGATTTGCATGGTCTTCCACACAAAGCTTCAAAAGGCGTCATTCCTATACTAGTCTGATAACTATTATTATAGGAAAACTCAACCAAATGTAGGTGATCTTCCAAAGATCCACCAAAGTCCTATACACAAGCTCCCAATAAATCCTCGAGTACCTTATTAACTCTTTTTGTCTGCCCATCCGTCTGAGGGTGATATGCGGTACTCATATGGAGCTTAGTGCTTAATACATCATATAGAGTCTTCTAGAATTTGCTAGTAAACAAAGCATCTCTGGTGACTATACAACTAGGAATCCCATGTAGTCTAACTATGTTCTTCATGAACAACATAGCTAAAACAGTTGTCGTCCTGGTTGAATTAATTAGAATTAAATGGGAACTCTTGGTCAACCTGTCCATTAGAACTCATATACTTTCATTTCCTCTATTTGACCATGGCAACCAAGAATCCATGGATATCGAATCCCATTTCCACACTGGAATCTCTAAAGGTTGAAGCAATCCACTCGAGTTTTGATGTTCGGCTTTCACTTGTTGACAGTTTGCACACTGCCTAACCCACAAGCCAACATCCCTCTCCATACCATCCCAATAGAAGCTCCTCTTTATACCGTGTTACATCTTGGTCCTTCTAGGATGAATCATAAACTTGGATTGATGACATTATCCTGGAACTTCTTTCCTTAAGTCGTTAATATTTGGAACACACAATCGTCCTTTCTTTCTTAACCATCTTCTCTGGTCAAGACTAAAATCCTTTAGAACATCGATCTCTGATCCAACCTCAAGCCTTCTAATCCTTTCATCTAACATTGGATCCTCTTTCTGCTTAGAAGATACCCTTTCAATCAATACCGGTTGAACCTCTAAACAGGACAACATGGCAGTATTTTGACTAGAACTAGTAGTCGATCTTAACTACGTACTACAAGTAATCTAGCTCTAAATCCTTCCATTCTACCAACATAGCTAACGCCATATTCTGATGTCTTCTGCCAAGAGCATCTGCTACCTCATTTCCTTTCCCAAGAGCATACTCTATACCGAAATCATAAGCAACCAAAAACTCTAGCCACCTCTGTTGTCTCATATTCAACTCCTTCTGAGAGAATAAATATATTAAAGACTTATGATCCGTGTCTAGCTCAAATCTCTCTCCCAAGAGATAATGCCTCCAAATCTTCAATGCGAAGATCATCGCAGTCAACTCCAAATCATGAGTAGGATATCTCACTTCATGCAGTCTAAGATGTCGTGAAGCATATGTAATCACTTTACCCTTTTGCATCAACACAACTCCTAATCTGGTCGCGCGTGCATCGGTATACACCACCAAACCTTGGTTTCCGTTTGGAACTACTAACACAGGTGCATTGGTCAACAAATGATTTAACTTAAGGAATGCTTATATACTTCACATCCCACCTGGATAGCTTAGTCAAAGGCGCTACTATCCGTAAAAAATCCTTAATGAATTTTCGATAATAGCCAGCAAGTTAAAGAAAACTTCTAATCTCATTCCATGTCTCTAGTCTCCTTCAATTGTTCACATCTTCGATCTTATTTGGATCAACTGAAAAGCCTTTCTCTGAAACCAAGTGACCAAGAAAATTAATCTCTTTCTTCCAAAAACAACACTTGGAAAACTTCACCTTCAGCTGATGCTGCCTCAGCGTCTCTAGCACCACTCTAAGATGAACCTCATGCTCTCTTTCATACTTAGAGTATAATAAAATTTCGTCTATAAACACCAACATAAATCTAACCAAATACTCTTGGAAGACTCGATTCATCAGATCCACGAAGAAAGAAGGTGCATTTGTTAACCCAAATGGCATTACTAACCACTCGTACGAACCATACCTAGTCTGAAATGTTGTCAAAGGAATACTGTCCTCTACCATTCTTAACCGACGGAAACCTGTCGCAAAATCCAACTAGGAAAATACTCTGGCTCCACACAAATGAACAAATTGATCATCAATTCTCGAAAATATGTATTTATTCTTGATTGTGCTCTCGTTCAACATTACGATGTCGATACAAATCCTTAACAACCCATCTGGTTTCTTCATTAACACCGTAGCCGCTTCCTAAGGCAAACTGCATGGTCGAATAAAATTCCTTCCTTCTAGATCCATCAGTTGCACATTCAATTCCTTCATTTCAGCTGGCGTCATCGTGCTTGGTGGTCTACTAACAGGTTTAGTTCCTGTTATAAACTCTATCCGAAACTCAACAACTTGTTTCAGGGGTAGTCCTGTGACCGGCTCAAAGACATCTGCAAAATCTCTTGCTACTCGAACCTGACTTGGCTCTTCTCTTACTTCCATTGCACTTAACAAAGCACAACTACTCCGATCAGAATTATGAACTGAGAATATAATTTGGTGATGACTATCGGTGTCTCTTAGTGATATCTCCCCATCCTGGAAAAATATCCTAGCCTCGTACTTACTCAACCAATCCATACCCAAAATGATTCCAAAATCTGCGAAATCAAAAATATACATACTCCATACAAACTTAGGACCTAACAAATCAAGTTCTAACTGGACACATCTCATACCTAGAGTTGCATACCCTTCTATTGGATTCGTAACCCTTAAGGAAGTAGCAAGGTATGTAGGTTCTAAGCATAACCTATCAACCAAACACTGGGATATGAATGAATGTGATGCATCGGTATCAAACAGTAGCGTAACTGGTGTACTTTGAATCAAAAACGAACCTTCCATCACAGTCTTTCCTTTTTTAGCTGCAGTTGGCTTAGCAGATGATGGTCCAATGGTAAAAATCTTTGTCCACACTGACTGGTTTTGGACACTAGTTCTTATAATGCCCAACTTGATTACAATTGAAGCAATTCACATTCTTCTTATTTGCAGACTTCTTCCCCTTGCCTGACCGGCACTCATTTGCATAATGATCCTTATTATCACACTTAAAGCAAACTGAATCAGCCTTTGCCTTCTTGGCAGCATCTCCCTTCTGAGCTCCCTTCTTCTTAAAGAATTTTATTTTCTTTACCAGAGAACCTTAGGTTTCAACTGACTTCTATTTAGTACAGATAGCAAGTATCACCTCATGGCGAATTGTCATCTCCACCCCTACAATACTAGGATCATGAAGATGTGGCAGGGTCGCCCTAGCAATCTCGAGCCTCAGTCCTCTTATGAACCTCTCATTCCTCCTGATGATGGTGTCTATAATGTTATATCCATAACGGGACAACTCATTAAACTTAGCAGCATACTCAAGAACTGACATCTCTTCTTGCTCCAGATCCAAAAACTTCCTCGGCAACACTGATTTAGGAACCTCAGACATAAACCTTTGTTCAAATCTCCTTCAAAAATCAGCCCAAGTCAATTCCTCCTCTGGACTCCATAGTATCATTGCTCCACCAATGAAGTATTGACCTTTGCAACTGTCTAGAGGTCAACCTTCTCCTCTGCTCACCATCTAGACCTAGATCAGCAAAGATACGCTCACAATGAAATAGCTTATTCTCTACCTCTATGGCATTCTCCATCCCCATAAATAACTTTCCATGAAGACTGCTGTAATCTCTACTCAGCTTTGCATAATTATTTCCAACTGGAGCATAGGTTTTGCTCCTTCAACACTTTTACAAAAAATCCTGCTTGCATCATATTGACGAAGAATTGATATTTTTCCCCCATATCTACAGATAGATTTCCAGCACCCACATTGGCATCAATATTTTGGTTAGCATTAGCCTGTTGACCCGAGTTCCTCCTGGTATTAGGTCGAACATTTCCGTTAGTTGTGGTGCTTCCTCTACCAAGATTTCCACTTCCGTTTCTTGTCTCCATATCTTCTTTCTCGTCAATCTACATGTGAGCCTTAGCAAAATACAGAAGAATGATCTAAGAGAGATGGGAATACATACTTATACATCTATATATCAAATACAAATAGGTTACTGTAGCGTTAACCCAAACCCCGATCTTATTTTCAGGTTCATTGTATTAAATTTGAGAATCTTTTTGGTTTAAAATTCTTGTAAGTTTCATAAACCTATGCTTTGATACCAACTTGTAACATCCCCCGCTTGGAGGTCCAAAACTAGCGGTTATGGATGCTGTAGTCATCTATAATTATTAATCCTCAACGACCAAACACGGTAATGTTAGATACATTGATATAAAAGAAACACATGGATATGAAATTTTTTAAAATCAATAAACAACTTTCTCATTCCATTTCAAAACATTTCAAATTCATTACATAATCCCAATATGAAAACTGCATTCAACGAAAATATATTTATTACAACATATGCCCAAGAGTAACATATGAAGATGCCTTCTTGGGTGATCAGAGTATGTATAGGTAATTAAACAACTTTGCCTTTACAACAAAAACATAGCGGAATCAAAATAAAAGAGAACTCTATATATCTATCATGCCTCATGCACGTCCTCGAAAGCTTATTCGTCTAAAGAGGCATCAGAAAACCTCAACTCTCAAACTACTCAAAATCAATTGAATATCTGAGAGATTAAGGGGAAAACATAAACTTCAAGTCAGACATAAAGCCTAGTATGAATAATAATCTACCATCTCAAACCATTTAGATATCTAGTGAGACCATGCTACTTAGCGGAATGGGTTTTCCTCTCTTGCTAATATACTGAAACTTTTATAAGACCATATACTATGCTCCTACATCTATAATGGTTAAAAAAATTCAAAACAATATGATAATATGAAGAAAAAAAAGTAAATCAATTATGGATTTTCCATTCCTATTCAATCTGACTAATGTCTCATTTATAGTTTGTAGGGTCATTATTAACCTATAATTTTCATGGGCTTACTAATAACATGTTTAATGTTTATGGACTCCCTGTCCAGTTTCATAATTTTCATGGGATCAATAAGAACCTATTGGCCACTGAAAATATCTTTACTGTTTCATGGGTTCTCCCTGAACCTATTGGTAACTCCAATAAATTTTCTCTTATCTTTGTTTTCATGGGTTAACTAGGAACCTATTGACTTCTGTCAATATCTTAATTCAGATATAGTTTTCACGGGCTAACTATAAACCTACTAGCCCATACCAATACTATGTCATAGTTTCATGGGCTAACTGTGAAACTGTCTTCCTAACTTCTTACATAGTTTTCATAGGCTTACTATGAACCTATCGGCTCCTGCCAATATCTCTTCCTATACATAGGTTTCATGGGTTTACTGGGAACTTATTGGCCCCTACCAATATCTTCTTTTAATATTTTAGCATCTTATACTCTGGTCTTCCTAACATCCTGGATGCAATTCTACTCAATCAAGAGTTAACTTAATTTATATTCGCTACTGGGTCAACCTAACTGGTTATTCTGCCCTTCCCTGAATTACTGTTATGGATCCGTTACAATGCGAATATATTCAAATACATATATGAAGAAGCAAACATAATAATACACCCTATATGGTTTAATATCCTTGAAATCATTGCATATAAAACTTGGTTAATCCCTTTAACCCATTAATCATGGAAATATTCTTCAAAAAATCCATTTCAAAGCACTTTATTTATGCCATGGTTTTCTTTTAAAATGAGATTGTGTTATTTGTTTTAAAGACTAAGGCTTTTGAAACTTTAAAATTACTTTCAGAACCCCTGGATAACCTCCTTCGAAAGAATAGAAAACTTATTTTCAAAACATTACATATAAACCTTTCAAAGCTCTTTAAATCATCTCTTTCAAAACCAAAATGTACCTTTCGAAAGTACCAAAACATTACTTAGTAATCCTTAGAAACATGGCTTCGAAACCAATGAAAATCCCTTTCGAAACCTTTATGTTTACTCAAAACACATATTGGGTCAAAGTGGATACATACGAAAGTATCTCTTTCAAAATCTTAATTCTTCATATAAAATTATTTAGGAAAAATTTGATGGCAACTAAACTGTCTATTCGAAAGCTTCAAAATCTTAAGTAAAACTTTGAAGGTTAACTTGGAAACCCCCTTTTGAAGCCATTGCCTTCGAAACACACAAACCCTTTCGAAATCATTTAGGAAGTGGCTTAGTACATATTTAAAATGAAAGTTATCCTTCATAAGCATTGATGACTTCAATACTCTCGAAAGGTAAAATAATGGCAGTAGGCCCTCGACTAGGTCAGAACCACCATTTTCGAAAGCATTGTATTACAAACAAAGAACTCATGCAAAAGCTTATACTAAAAAATGAAAGATGGCGACCTTCTTCGAAAGCTATTTAGAAAACCCATTTTGATGGCTTATGTTTTGACTCCTTCGAAAGCCTTAGTAAAACAAAGGAAGACGCTTAACATTTTAAAACAAAGCAAAGGTAACGACCCCATCGAAAGCAATGATTTTGACACCATACCTTCTGCTTTTCTCCAATCCACTTCATACCAATAAAATTATTACCATGTGTATTGGCTTCGACCTAGATTGGTTTTGACTAGGTCGAAGCGGAAGCATTGGAGTCGAAAGGCGGTTCTAAAAGAGGCGGAACCCACTTTTCTGGGTAAATCTGATTTAATGTCATTTAAAGCAAACAGTTTCTAACTAACTGCCTACATGTAAGCATAGATTGGTTGCCATAACTTTTCAAATTCTTTATAAAAACTGCTTCTTAATTTCAAATCTAAACTAAGATTAACTTAACAAATAAGCCCTTCCATTAAGCAAAATAATTAAATCATTTAGTTCCTTCTTTTAAAATAATTTAATTCTCATAGTACATCACTCAGGAAAAATCCTTAAAAATCACAAAAATTCACTTTAATATGTTATCTTACATATATAAATTTCAGAAACAAATTCTCAATGTAATTTCTGAAATAAATTTCCAAACCCACTTAACCATATTTTCCTTTGAAAATTCATAATAATCTTTCCATAGTTTGGAATGTTATCATAATTAAAACCCAACTCAAAAATTATGTTTTACATAACATAAATATTTTCCATGGCATTCAAAAATCAATTTCAATCGGTTTTCCCTAAAACCGCATAAGTCCTCATTTAAACAATTTTATTTCAATCAGACAAATTATAATTCAAGCATATCACCATACAAAACATCATAAAAACGAATTTAATATTAAATCTGAAAACATATGATCATAAAACAAAATAGAGATAGTGTAGATTATTATTCACCTTGATTAGGATAAGGAGATTGGATTGAGATTAAGATTTATTCCCCTTGCTTTAATTCCTTAGCTTGATTTGAATTTCTCTTCTTTTTCTTCCTTAACAATGGCTAGCTCCTCTTCTT
This sequence comes from Allium cepa, assembly GCA_030765085.1. Lineage (NCBI taxonomy): Eukaryota > Viridiplantae > Streptophyta > Magnoliopsida > Asparagales > Amaryllidaceae > Allium > Allium cepa. Next base: position 173,202,611 of record CM060941.1, on the reverse strand, counting down.
ACATTTGTGTTTAGTTTTTGTTTTTCAAAAACGAATGTGAATAAAGGGAAAAGAGAATATATATATGTAGGTTTTGGGTTATGTGCGACTATTTCCTAATAAGACCTTAGGTCAATTAATTATCATATATAACATTTATAAGCCTATTTATCTTATTAAACATGGCCCATAAATTATTTTCATATCTCAATCCCCTTATCACTTTAATTATTTACATTATTGTATTTACATTATCTAATTAAATCTCTTGAATAATATTATCAAAAATTAGGAATATTACATCAAAACTCCCGAAGGACGATCCGTTTGCTATGCCTTGTGCTTGGATTTCCCTACGACAAATAACAAAGTAGAATATAAAGCATTGATAACCAGCTTGAAACTTGTGAAGGAACTCGGGATAAAATCCGTACACATCTATAGCGACTCTCAACTTCGTCTGCCAGGTGAAAGGCGAATACCATGCTCAGGGAGAGAATCTCGCCCCGTATCTATCTAAAGTACAAGAACTGCTAAATGACATCGAACATTACATCATAACTCATATCCCGAGGGAACAAAACACAAAGATAGACAATCTAGCCAAACTGGACAGTTTCGGAGAAGCTCAGCCATTGGGACTGGTCCCTGTTGAAATGCTAAATGCTCCAGGCATAAGCGAGATGGATATCGACTAGATCTTTGAGACAACCGGAGGACTAGAGACATGGATGAAACCGATCAAAGACTGCTTGCTCAGAGGAATACTCCCCGTTGAAAAGAACCAATGAAAAAACTCCTTCGAAAGATACCATGGTTTGTAGTATAAGATAGGATGCTCTACTGAAGGGGATTCTCTACCCCTTTGCTCAAGTGTGTGACCAACGACAAAGCCCAAAGAATCCTTGGTGAAGTTCTTGCTGGCGACTATGGAGATCACAATGGGGGGCAAACCCTCTCAAAGAAAGTTCTCCAATATAGGTATTTTTGGCCAACAATAAACCACGATGCATCTATTATTCCAAATGGTGCGATCTATGCTAAAGATTCGGCAACATTAAAAGAACTCCTTCGATAGAGCTGACATGGATGGTTGGCCCATAACCATTCACAATCTGAGAAATCGACCTTCTTGGTGTATTACCAATGGCCAAAGGAGGAGCTAAACATGTTATCGTTGCTGTTGACTATTTCACTAAATGGACTGTAGTAGAACCGCAGACTACCATTATCATAACGAAAGTTATTAATTTTTCACTAAAAATATTATTCACGGGTTTGGAGTGCCACAAAAAATCATCATGTATTATAGGACTCAATTCAAAACCACTTATTTCAAAGACTTTTGCAAACACTTTCGAACCGAGAAAATATTTTCTACTGTTACAGATCCGCAGGTAAATGGGAAAGTGGAAGCAGCTTACAAGATCATCAACTCCACCATCAAAAAGAGGATGACTAAAGCTAAAGGAAACTGGGTTGATGAACTTCCACTCGTGCTATGGGCTTACAGTACAACGCACAAATCTGCAATCGGGAACTCCCCGTTCGCCCTAGCACATGGTTCAGAAGCAATGATCCTAGTCAAGCTAAAAGTCCCCTCTCATCAAAGGCAAAGCCTAAATCAGAGGAAAAATGAGCAACTCCTAATCTAGTCACTTGATATGGTCAATGAGAAGAGGTAAGAAGCCGAGTTAAGGACTGCCGCTCACCAGAAAAGGATCACATGATATTCCAATTTCGAAGTCCGTAATCGTACTTCCAAAGTGTGAGACCTTGTGGTTACCACATAGATTAATTATAGATTGTCTAATGTGATGTAGGAAAATGAAATCCAAAATGCTCAATTGAATAGATAAAGCGGTTGTACACACCACAACCTTGGAAGAAAACATAACACCGACTTTCAACATAAAGGGAGTTATGCAAGGGAAACCATCAACCCAAGCTCAACAAAATGACAATGCTACCAAAATAAAGCACTTGGAACAACAATTTCTGGAGATGCAAGAGCTTCTTAAAAAAGCAATGTCTCAGAAGTCTTCAAAGACACCAAAACCAACGACTAGAGATGATGTGATATCTCCAAAAATAAACTTAAAGGCTTACACCAATGAAGATAAAGGCAAAATCGACTTGACATCTTAAAAAAGAAAGTGCATCCTCCAACTAATTTTGATCATCATGGAAGGGTATTGGACAAATCACTTGAGTAGTCCGAAAGCTCAATATCGAAGGAGTATAATTCAAACGTGAAAAATTATCACTACACCGAAGCTTATCTGAAGGACATAACAGAAAAAGCAATTAAGGACATGCTAAATGCTAAGGAGAAGAGGCCCTTGGATGAAAGAGCAAATGATAATAAACGAGTTGCACCTTTCATAGACGAAATCATGTCAACAGTCATCCCATCCTATGTAAGATTCCAACTCTGAAGTACCATGGAACTACAGACCCCGATGATCACTTGATGGCTTTCGATAGCTAAATGGATCTGTATAGTGCTTCTGGTGTCGTTCGGTGCAGACTATTTCCGAGAACGGCTTCAAGAAGCCACCACTAAATGGTATCGACAATACCGTGAATAGACAATCTATTCATGGAAGCAATTTTCTTATGAGTTCTCTGCCCAGTTTTGTATATGCAAGAACCCAACAATTGATTACACAGTTTTAGCCAACATCAAGCAGAGACAAGGAGAGTCTTTGGGAGATTACCTTAAAAGATTCAACATAGAAGAATTAAAAGCTAAAGATATGAATGACCGGGATAAGCTCATTGCGGTACACTTTGGGTTAATAGAGAACACACCATTTTGGAAGCAATTCTTTATTCATGGGTTTAAGGATCTACAGGATTTCCATTTTCAGGCCGGTAAATTCAATCGAATGGATGAATTATATCATGCTAAGAAGAAAGCTAATCCTAAAGAGGAAAGTGGAAAGTTTGGATTAGTTCGTTGACATAAGAGAACGAGATGGGAAGAGCCTAATGCTAATTTAATTGCTTTAAAGAACCCATTGTCTTACATCTATGCTGTGACAAAGGAGAAGGTTAACTTCCTGACTTCCTTTAAAGCCATGAATTATCCAAAATAGAGGGAAGGGGATGACTATTCTTTTTACACCAAGCAAATAGTCACAAAACTGATGAATGCAAAGTCTTGGGGGAATCATTTAAAAATTAATTCGCGAGGGGCATCTGAAGGAGTTTATCTAGGACAAACAAAAAGCATCACGGACTAGGGATGGTCTGCAAAAGTTTCCTAATAATGTTGTTAACCTCTTTAAGGAAGAAGATCTTTTGAGCTTAAGTCCACCGCTAAATAGGATCGATGTAATTCATAGAGGACCACATCCAGCAGGGACCAACAAAGGGGCCAGGAATAGGTACATCAAAGAGGCTAGAGAAGGTGTGTTCTCCATTCAAGAAGAACCCTCACTTAAATTCGCAACTCAACATCTGATGCCAAATCTTTCCATTACTCCCCAAGAGCTAAAGAAGGGAGTCCATCAGCTAAAGAAAGGAGTTCATCACCCACACAATGATCCCTTAATGATCACAGCTCAAATTGGACTGTCTATAGTTTTAAAGATTTTGTAGATACCGGTAGCGCGGTCAATGTCATTTTTAAACATGCCTTTGATTAGATGGGCATTCCAGAAGACAAGCTAGAGCCTAATCTTGAGCCAATCTTTGGGTTCAACAATAAGAGATCGACCCCAGTGGGACAAGAAAAATTGCTAGTATAGATGGGAGTACCACCATCTTGCCAAACTTTTGAAGCAAAGTGACAACTCAACTCAATTCTCACTTGCAACAGTATAGTAACACGAAGCGAAGTGCACTTCTACCATTCTTTCGATGGAGTCTAAAGCAACTAAGTAAGAAGCAAAGTAAAAGAGGCATTCGAGCTTAAATATCAACGAAAAGTTATTAAAGAAACCCTTTCGACTTCGTCGAAAGGTCTGATATAAGAAGATGGAGGCATAAAAATGAATAAGAAAAGTCAAGTGAGAATCCCTTTTATCGCATCGAAAGAAAACATGCAGATTGCCTTTCGACCATATCGGATGGATACACATGGAAGGTTAAAAGAAAAGCCTTTCTATAGCATCGAAAGCATACGTGTAGAAAACTGCAAAAGGCCTTTCAACCATGTCGAAAGGATGCATATGGAAGAGTAAAGGAAGACCTTTCGACTGAATCAAAAGCATCGGCGAAAAAGGGGCCTACCTACATCTATAAATACGACCCTAGGGGTTCGATTTTGGTGATCAGATTTTGGAATTCTAAACTCATTCTCCAATTTCTTAGAAAAATAAAAGCTTTGTAACCCTAAATCAATTTGGAGAAAAAGCACTCTCCATTTTGATTAATATTAAAAGTAGAGGCATGAGGATTCAATAAAGATTTTAATCATGAGGGAGATTATTCGATCATTAGCTTGTCGAATGATCAATTGCACATGATGCTAGCTTATCTTCTTAATTCCTTTTTGTCTTATGTGATGCCATGGGGTTAGTTTGGATAATATGCATGTGAATCACAACATCATCATGTTTAATGATATTTAAAGATAAACAATGATGATGACGATGTTTCGATCTTAATAAGTTCATGGAACTTATGTTATCCGAGATGATATCCCATTGCATAACACTAACGTGCAATAGGAATTTATTATTAAGTATATGTTATATTTCTATTTATCAATATTTAGTTCAATTCACTTGCATATCTTAATTGACAAACATTTTTATCAATCAATTTAAATGCATAAATTTATCAATATAGATTGTTATAACATTATATTGCATATGTACTTACAGTAATAGAAAGGTTAAATATTATCATTTTATTTTTCTCATATGGCTCTCACTAGTCTTTTATGTCTAACCAAACCCTAGGCGAAACATCTAAGTATTTTGACTTCACTAGTAGAGTTAGGACTCGTCTGTCTTGGAATCCGACCTTAAGTTTACTCAACAAATCATAACTCCATGGACGATGGATAACTCCTTATCAGTTGTATCACATGCAACTCTTAACCTATGGTTCTTTGTCTTAATCTCATTTCGATGTTGAGTTTTCTCAACAAATCGAAATAGATTATTCATTCATACCTATCATATCGCAATAATCTAAGTATATTATATGTACCATAAGTTTGCTCAACAAATACGTATAGTTATCTTATCCCATCCATTCAATATATTAATAATACTATACATATAATCCCTAGTTTGAATCTGCTCGACAACTAAGGAGTATGCAAGTAATTAATTAATTTATATATATGGTGAGGTACAACATTATATTGAAGATACATAATCTTCAATATATTATATTGAGTGATATTTACTTATGGAATAATGTATTTATTATGAAACACCCTCATAATTCAAGTATCAAAGACATTTGGAATCACGGTATACGTACAATACTTATGTATTTATCCCTTAAGTCTGTTTGGGGTTTCTTTAATGTTCGACATTTAGTTTATACATTTGTAATATATAAGTTTCTTTACTATATAAATTTTATATTTCATACTACTTATATAATAATCTTATGTACAATTTTGTATTAATTAAATCTCATTTAATCAGTTAACATTTTTAATTAATTTTATATTATTTTAATATAACATTTACATTAAATACTTAATACATATCCTATATAGTATGGCACATATATCTTATATATGCGTATATTCATTTATTTAATTAATTAACCTTTAATTAATTAATTAACTAACATTTAATTTATTTAGTTAAACAATTTTAATTAAATTATATTAATTTCAAAATTCAATTCATATATGTACATGTATACTTATGTTATTTTAAACATTTTAAAACAACATGTATATAACATAATATATAGTACATGCATATATTTATTAATTAATTAACTTAGTTAATCAATTTATTTATTAATTCAATTAATAAATTTAAAAAAATTGAAACTAACATTTTGAATTTTTTTAATATATAATTTTTATAATATATTTATATCTTGTTTTAAATTTAACTTTTAAATTTAAAATTTTATATTTCAATTTTCAAACAATTTTGAATATTAGCCGAAGGAAAATTAAATTTTAGGCCTTTTCTATTAGAGACAACTTTTGGGTTGTTAGCGTAATAACTAACCCTTACATGACTGATTTAGACCGCATAGGCTATTATGCTCTGATACCAATGTTAGAACTGGGTCAGACCGTAGTGGAAATTATGGGTGAATTTCAAAAAATTTGTTACCACTAGATCTTTATGGGCCTACGAACTCTAATTTATTTAGAACATTTCTAAATTTTGTTTAAAGAAAATCATGTATTTCATTTAAATTTATATAATTTATAATATAAAGTTATTTTTTATTTAATTTATTTACATGTATCATATACATATATTGAGTGTGTCTGCTCGCAAGCATGTGTAACATAATAATCCATGGAGGATATAACATGACCGTACATTGATACTGGGATTTATATCACAACAAACACATTAGCCCACTTTGTATGTATTATATGTTGTCCAAATGTGCACGTATATATACATTATAAATTCCAAATAATTTTATACACACACATATATGTGTATTAAAAATATGTTTCAGTATTAAAATACTATAAAATCTATTTATATATGTATACATATAATTATACAATACTATAGTTAATAACTTAAATCATTTATGTATATATATGTAGATAATAAACGCATATGTAAATATATATATATATATATAATATTATTACTTAACATATGTAAAATCTAGACTAGCTATTTGATTGTATATAGATATATAAATATAATGAATTATAATTAAAGGTAAATATTTTCATGATTTATTATATATATATATATATAAATTCAAAATAAATATATATACACACACAATAATTTTAAATTTTCGTTCTATTTGAAACTAACTTAGACTTACATATATTATAGTATTAATATTTTCGTATATATTTTCTATGAATTAACTAGTACGTTGAGCCATAACTAATTGATATAAAATAATAGTATGACAAAAATTTAAAATTTAAAATTTAAAATTTTATAAAATATAGGATCATAGTATAAGTATTGCAAAAAAAATTATGATTTTTTGAGTTATAATATTGTTTTTACTATTAATCACTATTCAACCAAAATTTATATTAATTATTAAAAATATAAAATAATGTTAAAAAAAATCTAGAAATTTTTTGAGAACTTCTGATATGATATAATAATTTATAAAATATGCAATTGGATTTTAGACTCATTAACTATTTTACATAAAATAATCAATCTATAATCATTAAATAACAATTAAATATATATTATGATATTAAATAAATTTTGGTGTTTATAATTCATAGTAAACATAAACAAGTATAAGAAAATTTTTGAATCAATATTATATAGTTATAATCATATATTCTTTTATATGAATGGTGTATATGTATTTATATCAAATTAATATATTTATACACAAATATTAATTAACGTAATATTAAATTAAATTTTATATAGCACATAATGTCTTATTATATTTGAATTATGAACATAAACATCAAAACAAAATATGGATAACCAATTTGATTGTGCCAACTACATTTACATATAAAAATCTCACCTAACTAATTATCTAACTATAATATATAAATATGTATCCAGGTGTCCATAATTATAAAACAATAAAATATGTATATAATATGAAATAATATTACCTATTACAGATGCCTTTGAGTCCACATTAAAATATCGAATTCCCTTCTTTGAATACTTTCCAATCCTTCAAATTGCTAGCCTGGAATCACCGACCTTTCACTATCGAATAGACTTGGATTCAACCTGAATTTGATTTGAGATTTCGTGATTTGATTTAGGGGTGTGTTTCAGCTAGCAAACAAAATGATAATGGTGGCCAAAAAAGTTTTTTTTTTATATTAGGGTTTAGAGATCCATATGTATCTTATTATTTATTCTCTCTTAATCTTAACCATCTATTTCCAAGCCAATCCCTATGTTTTAGCTGCCTCCTATATCTAGCCAAACCAGTCGATTTCTTCCTTTTAACATCACGGGCTTTTTGCGTAAAAAATGGGCATAAACATCAAGTTGTATGTGAAAACACAAATATCCAATAACAATATCCAAATAGAAAGATAAGCATGCAGATCACAGAATAAATAGCAGAAAAATTATGGAAACACAAAAGTTTTATTATGGTTCGACAAACTCTGGCCTACATCCACTCTAATAATCTTTAATTTATACTATAATATTACAAGTACAATTGTTTTTGCCTTAGAAAAATAATGGAGAAAGAGATAAGAAGTGACGAAGAAGAGCTAAGAAAAGATACAGTTGGAAGAAGAAAAAAGATCCCTTATAATGAGCTAAGTCGGTTGTATTTATAGGTGAAGAGGTGCATGGATCAGGTTGAAATTTCTTCAGAAGAACCTCCAGAGCCGTACGACCCGATCCATCAATTTTTAGATCGATTACACACCATTGGGATTATCGATATCAATCGTTCATAGGGATGCGATCCTTTTTGTGAGTCCTTCATGATATTAGCTAGTTGCTCTCTAAATTTCATGCAATTCCGCCTTACCGTTTGTGAGATATTGTGTCTTTTCGTGGAGTCAAATTGAAAAATGGAAATATGGAAGATAATTCCGTATTTGCTTCTTTTTGGGTATGATCGTTATAGTGAGTACACGGTGATGTTAGCTACTTACTTTCCAAATTTCTTGCCATTCCGACTTACCGTTTATGAGATAACACGTTTTCCATGGAGTCAAGTTGAAAAATTGAAATATGGAAGATCGTTCCATATTTACTCCGTTTGGAATGCGATTATTCTAGTGGGTCCATCATAATGTTAGCTACTTGCTCTCCAAATTTCGTGTCATTCTGACTTACCAATTGTGAAATATCGTGTTTTCCATGGAGAAGGGATCGTTCTGGCTGAAATTACACAATCATTCAAGAACCATGTAGGCTGATCGTTTAAGTCTCTCTTAACGATGTGTGATCGATATGATAGATTCCTTTACATAATATTTTAATATTACAAAAGTTTCATGTCATTCTGACTTTGCGTTTGTGAGATTGATCGATCATCATTGATTTCAATTTTTAATGGATCGATCTATATAGACCATGACTGGTCGATCCAACTTCATCGTGAGGCCCAGTGATCGATGTTGTGGGTCCCTTATAATGTAATGCAGTTATCCTCCAAATTTCATATCGATTGCCTGTGTAGATTCTGAGTTATAGATCGATCATTGTCGAAAATCGCCAAAAGGATCGTCGAAAAACCCACTTCAGGGATGACCCGAAGCGAGACCCGAAGTAATCACCTTTCCGACTCAAGCAGGTCTTGAAATTCTAGCCCAGGGTTAGACTTAGATAAAATCCAAATTTTCTCGAAGCAAGCGTGATTCTGACTCCAAGCACGAAAAACGATCGGTGCCAATCGTTTTTTCCAAGCAAACATGCATCTGACTCCAAGTAAAATCCAGTACTTCAAATTTCTATGACTCCAAGTGAACCACGTGCCAACTCTAAGCAAGTAGCAAATTTTCCGGGGTCCGACTCCAAGCAAATTGCCACTGATCCAATCGATCTTCTTTTGTCCATAACTCGAGCACACGAACTCCAATCGACTTGAAATTTGGAAAGTAGCCTTATGTAGCCTTCCTTGTCACTCCATACTAATCGCTTCTTGATTAGGTTAGAAATTGGAGATCTGATCTGATCCAATATTACCTAGGTGAAGTGCCAATTTCTTACTTAGCCATTTTTTTATGTTGTCCATCCGAATCCATTCAACTATCGTCAATAGTTTCAACTGTAATCGATTTCCAATCCATCCATTTTAGCCGAATCTGTGGTATACGGACCTGATCAAAAGGCAAGATAACATGGGGCATGATCCAATTTGGCCCAAATTAAATATATACAATTATATTTAATTTTATCTATTATCGGTATTTCGTATTGATCGATATATTTAGAACTATTGTAAAAATAAATAACATTATTTATTTCTCAAATCATATTCAAATTTTATAATTAATATTTCACAAATATTAATTAATTCAATTAATTAATAAAAATCATAAACTAGTTAAATCATTTGGTCTTAAGAGAATTCATCATTTCGGTTATGCAACTCTTGCGTGTAAATTCAATCAGCAACTAACATCAAACTATTCGAATGTTAACTTTCACATGTCACTTAGCAGCTGGTGCGATATTATGGCTAAATTTATCATTTACTCTGTTTCGGTAAAATCTAATTTTAGATTAACAAGCGTTGCCCGGTTGTGATATTTATTAATGTCTATTCTCTTCGTTAAAACTATATCACTTTGGACTTATGGAATTTGGTAATGGTCAAAATTCCAATATCATTCATATTCAACTCTATAGTCCAAACATAAAGTCCTTAGTTCAATAATAACAATTATTATTAATCGAAATGCTTTGACAGAGACTTTGACTTTGAGTTGACTTGAGTTGACCGTCATACTAACCACATATAACCAAGGAGATGAATCCTCTCTTGAATAGTGCTTCACTTCCACCAACTATATCCACTCGATGGAACATCATGCCATGATTCGACTGTAATCAGAGCATAGCTTTCATATTGAAGATTCATAGTATTCACAAGTCGAAAGAACTATATAAATCAGTTACATCAATATTTTCTATTTGACCTTAGTTATATTAATCAATAGAAAATTATCAAGTGAGTCATTCCATGATTATGCAATAACTATCGGTATGTAACCTTTAGGTGGCCCCAGTAGTCATGAGTAATGCACTGCCCAATAGTTGGAGAGTGTTACATACTCTAGTCTCAATGGATACATCGATATCCAACCTCGATGGATCTTGACTAGGAACATTTAAAATGGTATATCTATGTTTATTGTGATAAATTACTCACGGTTACAACACATTGTAACTACTATCACAAAACATATCATTTATGGATTTTCTATTAAATATACTTTTAACTAAATTATTAATTAATATAATTACATTATATCAAGTATATAAGAGATAGATAATATCTTTGATTTCAAACAAGATTGATTATTGAGTTAGGTATATGTAACAAATTATATAATTTCCCCTAGGGCATACCCCTAACTCTACCAGTATAGATGTTGGGATTTACACTTCAACACACATTAGCTTGTCCGATATGTAAATATATTGTCCAAATATATGTATGTATGTATCTTATTATTTATATGTAAATATTATACATACATACATATATATGTATATATTATAGTTATATTCAAATAGTTTTACATAAGTACAAAGTACACTTACATACATACATTATATATAATCGTATGAACAAAATATTAATATTAAAAATACATATTATATAATAGACTTATTTAAATATAAATAAATTATTTATAAATATTTATAAAAAAAATTAAAGCTTTAAGCAATACATATATATACACAAATATATTAACAACGTTTTTAAATATTTATATATACAAATATTTCCATAATAAAATTATATGTGTGTGTGTGTGTTAATAAAATACTCAATAATATTTTTGATATGTATGAAAACCTAGTTTTGTGCATGGCATAGTAAATGTAATATTGTTATTTTATGGTATATGTTATGTAAATATCTATTCAAAAATTATTTAAACATTAATTAAAATTTAATCACGAAACTTTATTTTAAAATTTAAATTCTAGCAAATCCTAAATGATATTTTATGCTTTGAAATATTTTTTTCATATTTTTTTTATTTTTGACTGCAAATTTGAAAATAAAAAAAAAATCTTTTTTAAATTTTTCCAAGAATGTCATTGCTGATATTATCTTATAGAATATAAAATATAGTTTTCATATTATATTGAATTAATTTAATTCATTTATGTAATAAATTGATTTAATTAATATTTAAATAATATATATATATATACATAAAATATTTTATCATTGCTGAAAATTATCACAACTTTAATTCTATGTGACCATATTTGCCTAAAATATGATGTTACAATTAATTATAAACTATGTTTATCTATTTAAGTAATATATATTAATTCAATAAGAAAAATATGTTTTCTTGATTACAGAGCCTTCTGACCTAAGTTGTTTATGGTAATTTTTTTTAATATATACATACATATAATAAAATAATTTTTGTGATAATATTTTTTGCATATCAGAATTGTCATCTAACTAACAACAGATAACATATGTATATAACAAAACATTGTAATTGGGCATAAATGATTATATTATGATTAGTAATATACTTCACTTCTATTGCCTTAAACTACATCTTGAAGTGATGCCCCTTGACACTATTTTCGATTCAACCAAGTGCTTACGCTTGAACCGTTGACCACCAGTTATCAGATTGCAATTAACTTAATTTGATTTAAGCTCTAAAAAGATGGAGTGGGGACTGAAATTTTCGACCAGCAAAGACTTGGAATGGAGGCTCTAAAGTTCTCGACAATATAAGGGTAATCATGCTTATGTAGTGAATGGAAAAAGGAGAGAAGTATGGATCTCCTATCTTATTCATTGTTTTTTAATCTCAGCCATCCAAAACCAAGCCCTTCCTACTTAAATTTGAGCTGCTTATACCATTGATTGCTGTTGAAATTATCAATCCTATGATAGGCCTCAAAACCATTTAAGCCTATATCAAATATTATGTAATTAAATCTAATTTAGTCAATTATCGATATCATATTTCGATTGATATATTTTTAACAATTACAAATATATTTAATAATATTTATTCGTCAAATCAAAATCAAATTTTATAATTAATATTTCATAAAAATTAGTTAATTTATAGAAGTTATAAATTAATTTAAACTTTGTCCAAAGAAGAATTCATCATTTCGATTGTGTGACTCATCGAGTATAAATTTAGTAAGCAATTAATATCGAAGCATTTGAATATTAACATTCATTCGTCACTTCGCAGGTGGCGTGACATTATGTCTAAATTTATTGCTTACCTAATTTCGGTAAGATTCATTTTTTCTTTATTAAGTGTTACCCGGGTGTGATAATCTTCATTAAAATTATATCACTTTGGACTTATAAATTTTGGTAATGGTCAAAATTCCAATATCATCAATAATCAACTCTATAGTCCAAACACAAAGTTCTTAGTTCAATAATAGCAATTATAATTAACCGAACTACTCTGGTCAAATATTTTGAGTTGACTTGAGTTGACCATGATACTAGCCCAATATAACTGAGGAGACGAATCCTCTCTTGAATAGTGTTTCACTTCCAATACTTCCACTCGACATGACTACAGTCACTCGGTGGGCGCTATGCCATGATTTGACTATAATCAAAGCAGGGATTTCATATTGAAGATCAACAGTATTCTCAAGTTGAGATAACTACGTATATTAATCACATCAATATTTTCTGTTTGACCTTCGTTATATTAACCGACATAAAACTATTGAGTGAGTCATTCCATAGTTATCTAATAACTATCTTTATGTAACCTTTATGTGCCCTCCAGTAGTCATGAGTATCCTGTCTCAACAGATACAGTGATATCCCGTCTCAATGCATCTTGACTGGAAACATTTAAAATGATGTATTTGATAGTATTAAGATATAGCTCATGATTACAACTATATGTAACTACTACCACAAACACGTTGTTTATGGATTTTCTATTAAATATATTTTAATTAAACGTCTAATTATTTACAACATGTTATAACAAATATATGACAGAAAGAAAAACACCTTTATTATGAACGAGAATGGATTACAAAATTGATTAATTTATAATAAATTACAGAATTGTCCCTAGACATACCCCTAATTCTATAACAGTGGGATGCCCTAATTGCCATCATGTCTAAAATGAACTTCGCTTTCCTTATCTAAAATGGATATTTGTCCATGCATCCTCTCCTCAATATTTAGTAACCAACAATGGATCCCCATATGGATACTTTGTATGAAAAAATGGATAAGGCAAGGTGACCCTCTTTTTGTATACCTTTTCATCCCAATCATGGAGATTTCGAACATTTTGCTAAACTACGCACTTGAAGGTAAATCCATGGACCCTCACTCTATGTGTAAGCTACCACTCATTTCTAACGTGACTTTTGCCGACGACATAATTGTTTTCACTAAACCTAATTAGAAATCTTTTCTTTCCTAAGTAGTACACTAGACTACTTCAGAAAGCTCGTTGACTAACCATCAAGAAGAACAAATCCAGTCTGCTCAAAGCTAGATTTACCTCCACCATTAAAGACCAAATGCTTTTTCTTTATGAATTCAATGAGATTCCAATGTGCTCCCCATACCTTGGAATCCCCTTTACTTCCATCAGAAACACCGTAGCCTCTTGTCTTGATCCTTATAATAGAATTACTAAAAGATTAACCAGTTGGCCAAACAACCAACTACCACAAGCTGGCATATCACAATTATAAGATCAGTTGCTACTTCTATGACTACATATCGGAGTACCCATTTCATTTTCCCAAAAGGCTTCTAAATATGATCAAAAGAGCCTTCAACCTTCACTTTTGGCATGGTGACCATCATTCCAAAAGTTAACTCCAATTGCTTTTGCAAAAATACAGATGTCAAAGAAGTTTGATTGACTTGGGTAACCGACAAAATAATTGGAATAAGAGCGTTGTTTCTAAAATATTAATCAGATTCTTCAAAACGGAGATTCCCTTCTTATCAAATGGCTTAAGCAACACTATATAATGCACAAAGAATTCTAGAACCTTTATATCCTCCAAAACTGCAGTTTTCTATGGAGAAATAACATCAACCATACGGACTACTTTCTTCCACAAATCTAGATTTTATCATCTTCCTCCAACATTATCAGATTTTGGTCTTTCCTTGGGCTACCTATGGAGTCGTCATAGAAAAAATCATTCCTTATAGTCTAAGACGTTTGGTATCTCTATTAATGCTAAAGTTAACACTTTTATCACAAGCAGTGTTTCCCTTCCTTATTCCAATTCCCAATCTATTCTCATTCTCTAGAACTTCATCTCCTCTTAAACTATCCTCCATTCCACTAGTAATGTACTCAGGAACCTTCCTGGGTATGAATACTTCATCTTTGTAATATATAACCTTATTTATGAATTTCATTGAACACCTTCATTTCCATGGTCCGGGAGAATTTGGTCCCAATATGACCTTGCAGCTGACAATTTTATGTTATGGAAGGCTATGTCAAACACTCTACACACTCTTAATAAACTTAATTTATTTTTGAATTTGCTTTTTCTTATCTTACATGGAAGCGCTTACTCTACAGCCTTGATTTTGATCCCCCTAAAGAAAAACTCAAATGAAGAATGGAATAAACTTTTCAATGTGACAAACAGACATTCTTCAAAAGTCATTACTCTCCTTGGCCTGCTTAAGCAAATCATATGGGGTATTTGGTATGAAATGAATGATCAAACTTTCAACCAGAAACAATATCGATGCTTCCATTATTAAGAAATATTGGCAGGAACTCAAGACAAAATTGAAAAGTTGGAGTGCTTATAACAACATTAATACCCCTTCACCATGGCACTAAATTATTATTTATGCTCTGCTACTAGGCCTGAATTGTCTCTTATTTCTTTTTCTTGTTCTTTTCGTCTTTGGTCCCATTTTTGTTGGTCTCTAGTCATTCCTTGTACTATTTCTGTTTATGAAAAATAAACCTTGTAAGGGTCCAATTAACCCTTTTTGCCTTGGCAATTTTTTTTTCAGATTTATCTCTTTTACTTCGTTGTTAATGCACTTGATCCAATAGATGAGAATAAGATAGACGTTATATAACTTGAAAAATTACCATTTGGAATTGGATCGTTAAGACTTGTTGAAGCATTGGATGCATCAAGTCCCTACTATCCAGTTCCAAATGCTTCAGTTAAACGGAGCAGCAAGCTTGGCTGGCCAGTTTTAGTTTCTAACATGTCGAACGCGTCGAGAACTTTAGGTATTTGGCCAGTCTAAGTCAGCAAAAGCATAGATTTTGCACCTTATTTTTAATCTCTAGCTACATATTTAAGTGTTTGAACCAAAAATAGTACAAACACATAAGAGTTAAAATAGAGAATAAAAAGGTAAAGAAATAAATAGAAAATGAGTAAGAGAGAGCACACAACAATTTATAATGGTTCGGCAGATCAAGGCCTACATCCACATAATGATTTTTATTACTTATATCAACTTGGAGGCAGAAGTTCTAATAAGTCGGTAAAACTCTATTAGGAGTCGGTAAAATCTGACACTTAGATTTTTATAATTACAAAGAATATAGAGTAGAGTAGAATTAGAGCCAAATGATCCTTAGAAATGAGTCCAACCTTCCTATTTATAGAAGTAGAGAGCCTAAAATCTTGCAAAAAATATCTCCAAGTCGTTGTACGTGATTTAAACCAATTCTCCCAAAAAATTAGGTGCCACGCCATCAAGTTGCTAAGGGTCGGTATCGATCCCTAAAATGGTCAAATTGTTCATCTTGAACTCTTAGCTTTGGCTCGCCTTGTGATTAGCTTCATGATTCCATAGTTTTTTGTATCAACATTAGCTTGTTTCGAGTCCAAATGACGGAGTTGTTGAAGAACGTAGTTGCAGATTCAAGAGTTCATGGGGATCAATAGAGGATTACATTGAATCGACAAAACAACACTTAAAATGGGGTTCTAGCATCAAGTAGATTGTGTAGGCAGAAGATGGGACTCACCTATGAAAGAAATAAGGGTCGGTACCGACCTATAGGTAAGGGTAGGTACTGATCCCACACTTGTGCATTTTGGGATCTTGGATTTTTAGAGTGCACACATACTTGCCTCTATCTTTGTTGACATAGAGTCCGACCAGAGAAATTATGTGTTTTCTTTGGGGCTCGACCTGAAGTATTTTCGAGATTTTATGCTCGAGTTTTCCTTCATTTGCATGGAGATAGACTCAAGAATTTTGTGTGTCCAACCAGAGACTTCTGTGTGACAAACCCAAGTTCGCTTGCTTGGAGTTAGACCTAAGATTTTTGTGTGTCCGACCCGAGTTTTCAGGGGTCGATACCGATCTCACTCTATGGGTTGGTACTAAACCAATTTTGGGTCATGCATGGGGTTTCTACATGGATTACTTCAGGTCGCGCTTGGAGTTTTTTCTAAGGCCATCCTACTTTGAGCCTGACCTGAGAATTTTGTGGGTTTGCTTTGAGTTGCCTTTTATATTTATCTATCATTCGCTCATCCGATTCGATCATTTAAGTCTGTTCGAAGACTATAGCAAATTCGGTCATAACATTGCCCCTCAAAGTACGCCTTGTGAATTCTCGGCTATCATTGGTTTCTGGGCTCTTGGGTTTTCTCTTCAGGCTATCTGCCATAATAACTCCTAAGTTCAACATGTTCATTCTATCCTCATTTTTCCTAATCAAAAGGTTGGATAAAATTTGCCCCTAATAGTATATCTTATTTAAAACATGATGTGCTTTGAATTGGGATAAGTCAGGATTGTTATACAGGAATCCACTGTGTGCTTTGAATTGTAATTATCCTTCTCGTGGATCGCCTCATTGAAGATTTATGTCCACAGCTATTCGTTGCGAGGATTGACCAGCATCCAATGTTATAAATTTGGAGAATGCTCTCTCGATCTATTGTTTCGAGCTTAGTAATTCTGAACCAGTTTCTCTTACGGATTTTTTGAGTATGAGTCTGCTTTTCTTTGACTTTAGTCATTTGGTGTCGAATATGATTACGTAAAAGTATACACGTACACTCCCTTATAGAAGCTCTAGATCATATGCACGTATTTATATAGGCATATGTAGGTCACATCTTCATTGTTCTCGTTGTTTTTTTGTGTAGCTAGACTTGCTTTGGGTTTGTAGTTGTAAAAGTCTGTTTTTGTTTTAGGCCAGCTTTGTGTAGGTTCGGCTCCTGCTTTTTTTCAGCTAAGGTGTAGATAAAACTTATACTTTTCTTTCCAACTTCTATTTTGAATGTGAATAACAAAGAATTTTGTTTCATCTAATCTTTGTGTGAACTTTTCTAGGTAATAGAGATATGCATTTTCCGTTCAATGTACTTGCAATCCATTTCTTATGAGGATTATTGTGGGTGTAAGTCATTAGCCTATTCCATGATTTGCTGGCCTTTCGTCGTAAAGAAATCATTGAAGTTCCAATCTTTGGGCATTCATATAACTATATCTAATTTTGGAACCCGGTCAAACTTCGATCACCTAAAATGTGATTCAAGCATTCCTTTGGATGAACTTTAAATGCAATCGCGACTGCCTCCAGAAGTCGATTGAAGTAAATTGCCTTGAATAGTAAGTTAGACATCCTTCTTTGGGATGTGTGTTTCGATCATGCCAAATTCTAGGCGTTGTTCAGGGCTAATCACTTAATTTCAAGGTTTAGGCATTTTATTCTAGAGTAATAACATTCGATCATGTTAGACTTGGGGTACTGACCGAAGTTTATAAGTAAGATCATACCTTTCATCAGGCATAGACTTTTTGTCGTACTTACTCCTGGCGAGGATCTTCGGCCTTGTCATCCTCAGGAAAGGACATTAATGCTCTTCCAAACTCCAGGTATAAGCAAATGAGTGGACGAACATGCCATGTCCACTTTTATTTGCCTCAATGTCTAGGGCTGAAAGAGTTGATTGGCATCTACCTCTGGACACCAAGGAAGGTTAAACTTTATGGGTCCGGTTATGGACCATAGAAATTTGGTTGGCATCTAACTCTGATTACCTACACACCTGCAATGGCTATAATGATTATGCATAAATTTATTTCCAAGTAAAATAGAATAAGAAGTGTTTGCTATTCAATGCCATCGAGGGTGAAATCCCATCAATCGTCCTAAGCCTGAAAGTTCAAATCCAAGCTTTTTCTCTATTACGTACGGACCTTCCAAGGTTGGCCCTAAGCTTTCAGGGCCAAGGAAGATTCATTTGAGGATCAAATCACCGATTTCAAAGGTCTGATTCATGGCATTATAATACCGGGTGACTTGGTATCCATGTGCAGCTGCCCTTAACTCAGCTTCATTGTGCTTCTCATCGATTATATCAATGGAATCCAAAAGGAGTTTCTCTTTCGTTTATGGATTTCAGTGAGTCACTCAATGAGAAGGTACTTCTAGTTTAACCGAAATCATAGCCTCTAATCCGTAGGCTAGGGTGAATAGAGAGTGGCCGTCGTTGACTTTTAGGTTGTTTGGTAAGCCCATAGTACCAATGGAAGTTCATCGACGCCCTATGCCCTAATCCTTTTCCAATTGCTTCTTAAGAATAAACTTGATAATCTTGTTTACAGCTTCAACCTGTCCAATCTCTTAGAGGTATGCCACCGCAGCAAATATCTTCTCTATGCGATTTTGGTGGCAAAAATCTTTGAATTATGTGCTGTCAAACTGGGTCCCATTATCGGTGACGATTTCATTTGGAACTACAAAATGATATATGGTATTTGGGACAACAAAGTTGACTACTTTCTTTGTTGTGATCATGGCCAACGGCTCTACCTCAGGCCATTTGGTGAAGTAGTCAACTGCGACTGCGGCGTACATCGCCTCGCCTTTTGATATCAACAACACACCGATGATATCAATTCCCCAAACTGCAAACTTCTAAGGACTAACCACTTGATTAATATCCATTGGTCGGGCTCTTAAATTTTTAGCAAATCTCTAGCACTTATCACACTTTCGGGTGTAATCAGCTATAACTCTATTGATAGTTGACTAGAAGTATCTATAACTGAGGATCTTCATCGCTAGGGTTTTTCCTTGGTGTGGTCTCTATAAGCCCCATCATGAACTTCACTTAGGACTCATGCGACCTTGTCGTTGTCAATACACCATAGCATTGGGATTGAGAATCCCTTCCTATGATGTGCTTCTTATTGAAGGATATATCTTGAAGCTTGGCGAAGGAGCTTCCGTCGCTCGTTCCTTCTATCTAATAAGATTCCTCTCTACAGTAGTCTTTTATTTGAGTCATCAATGACTCCTTTTTTGTATTAGCCTCTAAGATCCCGTCGACATCCATCTAGTTGACGCTCGGAATTAATATTACTTCCACCAGAACCAAGCCCATAAGCTGTGCATCTCCGGAACTGGCCAACTTAGCTGGTGAGTTGGCCTCTTCATTTTCCTCTCTGGGATTCTGAGTGCGATAGCGCCTGCGCCCAGGCTTCGATCAAGATTAACCACTTAAGATGGAAGTTCAGGTGGCATTTTGTAGGATAGCGATTTTTGATTGTGCCAAGCTTAGTGTGCTAGTTTAAGTCAACTACTTAAGAACATAGTTCGTACATCCTTGGCCAGGATGTTAATTTCCAATCATGCCTAACTCCGAGCGTTGGTTCAAAGTTCATAGGTAAGATTCTACCTTATGTTGGATATGGATCTTTCGTTTTGCCTACATTAGGAAAAATGTCAAGGATTGGACAGTCTTATCACATCTATTTCGATTTATACTCTTACCCTCAATCTAAGGATAAGAGTTGAGAGAGTGAATGGTCATATCACTTTCATTGTGGTTAATACTCCAGCCCCGACATCGGGGGCAAGATTTAGTGTGTGAACGGCCAGGTCTATTTTTTAGGGTTTATACTCCTTCCCCCATACTAAGGGCAAGAGTAAGCTGATGGACGATCATGTCATGTCCATCTTTAGTGTATACTCTTTTCCCCAATCTAAGGACAAGAGTTGGCTGATAGACGGTTGTGTCACGTTCATCTTTAGTTTATATTCCTGCCCCCAATCTGAGGACAAGAGTTGTTTGATATCAATCTCTGGATATCAAGAAGAACATCAAGGGTCTGACCATGGATCATAGAAGTTTAGTTTACACCTATCTATGGATATTTTCTTACTTGCAATATACACATGAAGATTCATTAGAGTCATTCAACTCCCAACTCTTAAGTGATAGAAAAAAGTCTCTGTCTCGAGAAGCCATTTTAATCTTTAAAAGATAAGAAATAACAAGTTATGTCTTGGACCTTCCGAACATTGCTGAGCAATGTTAGTTCTTAGAGGGTTGGGGATCGAATGTGACTGCCGACTCGGCTGTTCAAACCTTCTCGATATTATCGAAGCAACACCAGTTCTCAAAAGATTAGGGGATGAATGTGACCGTCGACTCAACAGTTAGGACCTATCTAGCACTGTTGGAGCAACGTCGGTTCTCAGAATATTAGAGGTTGAATGTGACCATCGACCCAACAGTTAGGACCTTCCCAACATTGCCAGAGCAACGTCATTTCTCATAAGGTTAAGGGTCGAATGTGACCGTCGCCCTAGCAATTAGGACCTTCTAAGCAGCCGGAGAAACACAGGTTCTCAAATGGTTAGGGTTGAATGCGACCTTCGACCCTGTGGTTTGTACCTTCCTAGTGTTACCGAAGCAATGCTCGTTCTCAAAGGTTTGGGGACAAATGTGACCTTTGACCCAACAGTTAATGAGTCTACACCCCCCGTCCATTATTTAAGGACAAAGGAGCATTCCTTGTTGTGCTGATGGTTTCATGGTACGGAATTTTTTACTCGCAAGAACACGGTTTCATTGGTTCAAGAAGAAGATTTTATTAATAGCTGGAAGAAATGGCAAGACCTACCTACTTACAATACCCTAGTGTCCTTGGGAGGCTTATTTGCGAAAGGAAACTAGATAATGAAGAATTAGGCAGCACTATCATAGGTTGTTGCTTCATCCTTGGGTGAGCGGTTAGTCGATAACCAGTCTTTTATCAGTTTGTCTTAGCCTTTGTTTGTTGGGCCAGGCGCATCTCCTAGAGCAGGTGGACCTCAAGGTTTAGCAGTTTATTCATCATTTGGTGGTTCCTTAATGTACTTGTTAACAAGAAATCTTGTAAACATCCAAGGTTGTGCTAAGGAATGAGGATTATTCTGTTAGGTAAACAGCGTAGGAAGGAAGGAATGTATCGTTCTTGAATTTTCTTTCGAATAGGCTGTAGTAGATAAAAATTAGCCAGATTGACCTTTCAACTCAGTCGAAAGGGTTGGATTCTATGCTTAATGATCTTTCGACTCTGTTAGGTTGGTGTGGATTCTCTTTCGAAAGCTTTCCTTTTGATTCAGTTGAGATATCCTGAATAAGGTTTTACTTGATTGGTTTCGACCGGGTCAGAGATCCTTTGCAGCGAGTGGATTTGACTTTAGGTTAAGAATCAAAAGTAAGAGTTTCAACCTTGTTGAAACCGATGGGCTTAACCTTCTTGGGATTGAAGCGGTAACCTCAAGCTGCAGTGTATTACAGATGGGTTTCGACCTTATCGGAAGTCGAATCCTTGGGTTCCTTGTATTAGTTGGAGGTTTAAGCAAGTTGAAACTTGGTTTCGACCTTGTCGAAAGCATAGGCTCACGAGGAGGTTGTTTAAAGTATATAAACTAAAATTATTTGGATGTAGGGGTTCCGACTGTGTCGACGGGACCCTTTCGATGTAAATGTAACATGAAATACAAGAGAAAAGTTGACAATAGCCTATTAATCAGCAACATATTGGAGACTTTCCTTTCGTAAGTCAAAAGATGATTTTATTACTTCAAATCACCAAATCAATTTTGTAATTAGGGTTACAACACTTTTCATTAAGAGATTACAAATTTAGAGTGGAAGGAATCAGATTCCCCACATGTGACCCCTTAGGTCTTATTTATAGATATGGGTCAGCACCTTTCGACCTTGATGCTTCCAACTTGGCCGAAAGGTGGCTGTCGAATGACTCAAGTATACTTCATCTTTGTCGAATGGAAAGGCTACGCCTGTCTTCTTTGTATTGCCTTGTAAGTGCTTCCAATGTTGTCGATAGGTATTGTTCAATGGTTTCGATGATGTTGGTTACACCTGAGCACTTATTTCTGATCTGATGCAGAACCCTTCTAGATTACACTGGTTTCGACTGGTTCGAAAGGCTTACCATAGCTTTTGAAGGGGTTGTCCTAGATAATGCTTGCTTTTGCATTGTTTAAAAAAAAGAAACCTTTGGTGTTGAAAGGTTTGGTGCATATGCAAATAATTGTTCTCATTGTCTTTGAAAGGTACTTTTTTGACTCAATCGAAAGATCATAATGCATATGAAATGACCCAATCGAAAGGTGTCTATTGAAGGCAGAAGGGTGGTTTCGACTCCTTTGTCTCCTTCGAAAGGTATGAACTCACTGGACCTTTGTTGTAGAGACCTTCCGACGCCTTCGAAAGGTTTTAAAGTTTCCATATTTTGACAGTAGCATCCCTTCGACTCCTTCGAAAGGTTTAGCAGGAACCTTCTTCACTTGTCCTTCTTTGACTTCTGTCTAAAATGGTGTCGACAAAGTCGAAGGTTGATTTTTGGAGTAACAGTATCGTTGGAGCTTGTTATTTCTTATCAGCTCCTCGATCATATTTTTCAAATGTCAACACTCTTTAGTGTTATGTCCTTGGATTTCATGGAAACAACAGTATTTTCCCGGACACTTCTGTTCATTTGTCGCTTCTCTGAGCTCTCTCTGGGGCAACTTCTTGTATTGCTCCATTCCTTACGTGGCAAGGTAGATGTTTCCAACGTATGGTTCAAAGGTGTATATTCTTCTAATCTCAAGTTCCTCGAGCGCTCGTTGTTATCGTTGCTTTGACCGCCTAGAGCTTGATTCTTTTTCCTCTTATTATTAGAATCCTCGGCAATAACTGCTGCATCCATAGAGTTTCCTCTAGTCTGCTTCACAATGACATTACTCTATATTACTTTAGCTAAACCCCCAGGATCATTCCTTTTGGGGATGTTTGGATGCTTCTTCTAAGCGTAAATACTTGTTGTCCTTTCTAAAGAAAGCATCCATCATCGGTGGGTGTTTACTTTCCAACCATTCTCGAAATCCGAGTCAGAATGAATTCCTCAAATCAGCACCATCAATACAATGTCATTTTTTGGATTGGTAACTTTCATCATGGTCGTGTGAAACCGATTCAAGAAGTCCCATAGCGAATCCCCATCAGCTTGGAAGAGGTTAGATAGTGGCATCACATGCTTACGTGAAGCGTGTAAGTGAAATTGTTCCAGGAACTTTCACAATGACTCAATGGAAGTCAATACGGACCTCGACAGGAGTCGAGTGAACTATATCATAGTTACTCCTTCCAAGAAAATCGGGAAACAATGGCATTTCACACGTCAAATGCCCTAATTGAATCCATATGCCACCCATATCTCGTCAAGTGGTGCCTAAGATACATTGTTCCTTCGTACAGCGGCATCATCGATATTGCAAATCATCAGGGATATCTCTCATGTAGGATGTTCTTAGTAAATGGAGTGTGGCTAGGAGTGGTAACCCATCACTGTTGTTTTTGAAATGAATTTCGCTAACAAGTTTCCTAACTATATCCTCCAGGTAGTTCAAGTCGATGAATTCGACTAAATGGATGAATTCGACTAAACGACGGTAGTCAAACTCCGCCCTAAATGTTCGGTCTGGCGAAGGCTCTTTATTTGGCTCTTGATACCTATGTTCACCAAACTTCGAAAGATCCATTCATCTAGTAGTCCCCTTTGTTTGGTTCACGTGAGCAATATCATCAGCACCAGCATAATTTTCCAAATTCTGACCACCTGTAGCGCTCCGTGAAGCTAACTCTATGCTGCCTTCCGAAAGATGGGCTCTAGTCCCATTATTGGTGGGGTTAATACCAACCCCAAGCCTTGGGTCGATATCGATTCCCAAACTTGAGCCTGGGGCTCGTTCTCCTCCTTGGTACAACATTCCAGCAGTGTTTTGAGTCCTCTTCTGCCTTCTATCGCTTCGTCTCTGCTCGAATGAAGAAGGACTCTCTGATTCTAAATTAGAATCCCTTTTACTTCAATTTCGGCTTATTTTCATTCGACATCCTAAAGCTCTGCTGCATCGTTTAATTCATCCCATTCTGACTAGCTTGGAATATATCTTCCATTTGCTTCATCCTATCCATCTCCACTATGGTTGCAAATTCAATTGAAGTTTGGATCTCAGGTTGAGTTGGCGGAGCAACTTCATCTACAGGTTAGGGATTCTGATTCTCAGCATTACTGCTAGCTCTAGAAGTAATAGTTTCTTTCCTTGATGGGGCCATATCAAAAAGCTTCTAGTAGATTTTTGCAAATCTGAGTTGTACAATCAAAAGGTAGAGAAATTGGATCTATCTCTTGAATGTAGGAAATCCAATAATAAATGATAGATCCAAATAGCCTGCGAATACTATTCTCGATGAAAGCACCAAAATATTTGAACCAAAAATAGCACAAACACCCAAGAGTTATCGCAGAGAATAAAAAGTGAAGAAATAAATAGAAAATGAGTAAGAGAGAGGACACAACAATTTATAGTGGTTCAGCAAGTCAAGGTCTACGTCCACTTAATGATTTTTGTTGCTTATATTCTGACTTGGAGGCAAAAGTTCTTATGAGTCAGTACAATTCCGATACTTAGATTTTCAGAATTATAAGAATATAGAGTAGAGTAGAACTAGAGCAAAAAGATCTTGGAAAATGAGCCATACTCTTCTATTTATATAGGTAGGGAGCTTAAAACCTCGCATAAAATATCTCTAAGCCATTGTACACGATTTAGACCAATTCTTCTAAAAAAAAGTAGGTGCCACATAGTCAGGTTGCTAAGGGTTGGTACAACTTCAAGGTTAGGGGTCGGTACATATTGCTAAATTGGTCAAATTGGTCGTCTTGAATTCTTTGCTTCGACTCGTCTAGTGGTGAGCTTAATGATTCCATAGTTGTTTGTATCAATATTAGCTTGTTTTGGATCTAAATGAGAGAGTTGTAGAAAAATAGAATTGCGGATTCAATAGTTCATAGATATTGATAGTGGATTGCATTGAATCAACAAAAAAACAATTGAAATGGGTTCTAGCATCAAGTATGTTTTGCAGGTAGAAGATAGGACCCACCTGTCGAAGAAATTGGGGTTGGTACCGACCCATAGATAGGAGTCGATATCGATCCCACACTCTTGCATTTTGAGATTTTGGATTTTTAGAGTGGACACATACTTGCTTAGGTTTTTGTTGGCTTAAAGTCTGACCCAAGAAATTCGAGCGTTTGTTTGTGGCTCGACCTGAACATTTTTCAAGATTTTTATGCTCTAAGTTTTCCTTCGTTAACTTGTAGTTAGACCCAAGAAATTTGTGTGTCCGATCCGAGACTTCTGTGTGTCCAACCCGAGTTTGCTTGCTTGGAGTCAGACCTAAGATTTATGTGCGTCCGACCCAAGTTTTCAGTGGTAGGTTCCAACCCCAATCTATGGATCAGTACCGAACCAAGTTTGGGTCACCCTTGGGGTTCTACATGGAGTACTTTGGGTCACGCTTGTAGTATTTTCTAAGGCAATTCTGCTTCGATTCTAACCTGAGTTTTTTTCCGCTTTGCTTCAAGTCAGCTATTCCAAAAACTTGAACTTCTAAATTTTGAACTTTTTTCATTCATTTTTTTTAAACATTTTTATGATATTCTCAAAACCCTTAGGTCATTTCTCTATCGTTCACTCATCTGATTCAATTGTTTAAGTTTGTTCGAAGATTATGGTGAATTCAGTTGTAAAACTTTCTCCTTAAAGTATGTCTTGTGAATTCTTGGTTGGTCATTGGTTTTTGAACTATAGGGTTATCTCTCCGGACTATCTGCCTTGATTACTCTCAAATTCAACCATTCCACTATATCCATATATTGCTTGATCAAAAGGCTGGATAACATTCAGAAATATGGAATCAAACTCTGTTGCTAGACCTTTATCCGTTAAATGTCTAAAGCTAATCATTAAGCTACAATCTAATGCTGTGGCAGTAGTAAATTAAAATACGTAAGTTGCTTTGAAATCATTAATGTTGGAGTTTCTAGATTATAGATATCAAAGTTTCACATGTCACCTGTCTTTCATGAAGTTTAAGAAAACTGATACATTTTAAATTGGGTGACGAATTTCTTTGAAATGTTTCATCTTTTCTTTATAATCTGATGATGGAAGAAATACATATTTGGGCTAAAGATACTAAGATAAAGAAGCCGAACTTCAAAAAATAATTGAGAAGATATAACAAAACAAACTACATGTTAATGAAAATCTTAAGATAGATTGTAATTCCCACTAAGAAGCTAACTGCTTTTGGAGTACCACAAACGTTGATGAGCTACTATAATCATACGGTTAATAACTGAGGAATAACTAAGACACATGTGAAGTTGCAACAACAAAATATGCATTGGATTTGACATAACCTTTTACTACTCACAAAAAACACTAAATAGTCGGATATAAATGAAAAGCAGAATCACTCTGAATATCAACTTCGGTAGCATTAACCCGCCAAGGAGGACATTGATTCTGAACATATTGTGCGATAGTCTCTGAAAATTCCTACAGATGTTAATATGAATCCGAATAATGAAATAATAAGAAAAAGAATTTTTTTTCATATTCTAAACCCAAAACTAAAATGCCAAAATAAGGAAAGCCATTTGGTTTCATTTGTAGTTTTGTGTTTTTCATTCTCAACGTTTATAGCAAAACACGAAAAATATGATGAGGGCGTATTAAATTTAAGGCCTCATTTGGTTTGTCACTTTTAGTTCTGCAATTTCATCAAACAAAAAGATGCACAATGCACGTATTTAAAAAAAAATTAATTTGAAAAATGAAGTAAACATATAAAATGGAAAATAGATTAATTTTATTTTATGTGTTTTGAGAAATAAAAAAGCACGAAAAAGATCTATCCCTCCGTCGTCCGTCCATCCCCTTCATCTTCTTACCATCCCTTCTGTCGTACATCCATCATTGTCAACTCTCCCTATGTTTTGTAATGAATCTAGAAAACACAAAACTCAAAATGAAATCAATCGGACCCCCAAGGTAGTGTTTGTGTAACACCCCATATTTTTGATAACATTATTTAGGATATTTAATTAGCTAAATAAAATAAAATAATATGTTGATTAAGGGATTGAGATTTGATTTAATTAAGGGGTAGCCATGCCACTTAAACAATGAATTAAGATAAGAGTTTAAAATGAACTATAGGAGGGGTAAAATAGGAAAGAGCACATTCCTATATCTATATCCCTTAGTCGTGTATACTCTTGCACGTTCATTTTCATTTGTTCAAAAATTTAAATGCTAAGGCCGGTGAGCATTATTAAAAGCTAGAGAAAGAAAAAGAAAGGGGAAGCTTAATCAGCATCAAATTCATTCAAATCTCATATCCGTAATCTCTAAAGCGAGGGTGAATAATGGTTACATCTCTCATTCGTTTGGTTTTCAATATTAAGGAGAAATCCAAACTATTTTGCAATGTTTTGCCACGTATTTGAATAATAGAATGATTATATATACTTGTTGATGATTTATGCATGTTCAAATTGATTTTATAATATGTTTTAAGGTAAATACCCTATTAAATGACAGCTAAATGCCTTGCGAATTTCTATATAAACTCGAAACAATATTTTGGAGATGGGTTTCAATTTTTTGAATTTTTGGATTTTATATGAATTTTCTATAAAAGAAAATGCTAATTTGGGTTATAAATTATTTATGACAAAATAATAAAAGGTTTGGGTCTGAAATTAAAGAGATTTTCTAGAATTTTTGTAGATTTTTCCTAGATGTTTTAATGGATATATAAAATTATTTAAGGTACGAGACTTAAATGTTTTATATATTTAAAAAAGGAGAATGGGCTCTTTGCAAATAATTCATGTTTGTTATTTCGAGAAATTGGCAGCACTTTTGAAAAAGTAAAATGGCAACCAATCAGATTTAGACAAATAAGGCAGGTCGGGTACAAAAGAAATAGTTTAAAAGGACAAATAAATAGGTTTTTCATTGTTTTGATGCTTTCAGCACTATGTTCCGCCTCTTTACCCTCGCCTCCGACACAATCGAAATCAATACACATGGTATAAGGGAATTGATACATACTGAATTGGATGTAGGCGAAAGGTAGTGAGTCAAAACTAGGGGTTTCGAAGGGGTGAGGCATTACTTTGCTTTTTAAAGAAAATACGACTGCATGCTTTCGACTAAGATGCTTTCGAGTTGGCTAGCTTTCGACTAGGTTAAATGGTTTAAAAAGGAATGGTTTTGATTGGGTTACGCCTTTGTTTTAAATAAATGCTTTCGACTAGAACGACACCTTTTGCTGCCGCCTTTTTACCTTTCAATCCAGAGGGTTTCAAAGGGGTGCTTTATTTTCTAAAATTTGGCCACTTCTCCAATGCTTTTGAAGGGATGGTTTCGACACCATTAATCTTTACTTAGGAATGTTTTCGAAAGGTAGGCTTTCAACTTAAATGGTTTTATTGACCCTTTTAATCAACTGAAGTATAACCCATATGGTTTCAGAAGAGATGATTTAAATGATTTCGAAAAGAAGTGCTTTCGACTTTATGGGTGTATGATCCTTTTGCTCTACTTGAAGGCATAATCCAAATGGTTATGACTGAAATGTTTTTCAAAGGGTTTCGAAGGAGTAATATTTAAATGGTTTTGAAAGGTTCCACATATTTCAAATTGAACATAAGTGCTTTCGAAGGATTTAGATTTGATGCTTTCGAAAGGTTTTAAAGTAGGTTTCAAAGGATGTTCCCCAATGGTTTCGAAGGAGTCAAAAGGTATGGTTTTTATGATTGTTTTGAAAGGATTAAAAAAAAAGGTTTTCCAAGGTTTTCGAAAGGCAATGTTTAAAAAGATGGCTAAGGTTTCAAAGCTTTCGAAAGGAAGCTTTTTCATAAGTTTCGAAAGGGTTTTTGAGAATGGTTTCGAAAGGAAGGTTTTGGCCTTTCGGCCTAGATTAAAGGAAGGGTGTTACTTGGTTTCGAAAGGGGTACTTTCAATAGGTTCAAAAGTGGGACTTTCAAAGATTTAAATGTTTTCATCAACTATGATTTGGGTAAATTGTGTGTGTATGTCTAACATGGCAATGTGGAGTAAAACATGGAATATATAGATTTTCCTTATTTGAGTTTTATTTAAAGGGTTTAAATCATTTAGAAATGGTTTTCAAGGAAAATTTTGGGAAGGGATCCTAAGTAAAATAACTCAGATATTAGAATACCAAAGGGGACTAGTATAGGGCCGCATCCTATACATTAGCTATTAGTCCGAGCTAATTTTGACCGAAATTCCAATGTATAGGGTTTTGTCACAGGTAAGACTAAAATTATGAATACAAACAGAAAGGAATATATGTTTGTATACAGATAGATTATTGGTGAGCTCGCAAAACCATTAGGATTAGGTGACCCTAGAAGATGATAAGTTAAGGACAGACCATCCAGAAGAGAAGTATTTAACAGATAGTTAAGGATAGAACATCCAAAAGAAGAGGAGTTTCTAACAAATGTTAGATAAATTTTGAAATGTTTTTTGGTAGGCCCGACTCAACCAAAGGTTAATAGTTAGCCAAACAAAACTATAAAGTTCGAACATGTAGTTCATTTATTACCTGATATATTTGTTTACATAATAGTTCTTTACAAATTTTAAGTAACTTTGGTTACAGCAAAGGATTTGCAAAAGATATGTTTTAAAAGGATGTTAGTGAGGGAAAATCCGTTCCGCTAAGTGGCGTTGTCTCACTTAACATAAAATAACATAAATGAATAGTATTATTCACACCAAGCTTTATGTGTGACTTAAAGTTTTTATTTCCCCTTAAACTCTCCAGTGCTCAGAATTGATTTGAGTAGGCCGAAGGTTGGGGTTTTCAGGTTTTTGTTGTTTGGCGAATAAAGCTTTTGAATAAGCGCAGGTGGATGATGGATAGCTAATTAAAAGTACAGATTATTTTGTTTATTTCCGTTGTGTATTAAGTCAAATATGACCATATTGCTCTGATCAACAAAGGGGGCGTCGTCATATGTCGCCCTTGGCATATTTTGTAATTAATATATTTGATCATTAAAGGGGTTATGTAATTGGGATATGAATTATTGTTAGGAATGTAATCGGCAAAATGTTGTATGAATGTCATTAGCATTACAGTATTTTGTCACTAGAAGTCAATATTATAGATGACTACAGCATCTGTAGCGCTTAGCTTTTGGCCTCCAGATACGGAATGTTACAGTTTGGTTTAAAAATGAATTGTGGATTTTCTATTTTCAAATATGTATGTCAAATATAACAAGAGTGAAGTGATGATAGTGGAAAAGAAGATGGAGGGACGACAAAGGGGATGAAGAGACGATGGAAGGATGGATTGTTTCTCATGCTTCTAATATTTTAAAAAATACGAAAAATAAGAAAAATTGTTTTCTAATTTGTATGTTAATTTCATTTTTTTAAATTGGTTGTTTTCGACAATATACATACGTTTTATGCATTTTGTATGAATGTAACACCTCGTATTTTTAGTAACAAACATTTAATTGGGTAAATTAAATGAAACAATGTAATTTGTTAAGAGAGTGAAATTTCTGATTTATAAAAGGTAGCCGTGCCTAGAAACCAAAACACTAAAGGAATTAAAATGAATTAAGTTAGGATGAATAGA
Source organism: Allium cepa (assembly GCA_030765085.1). NCBI lineage: Eukaryota > Viridiplantae > Streptophyta > Magnoliopsida > Asparagales > Amaryllidaceae > Allium > Allium cepa. The sequence continues at coordinate 173,171,004 of CM060941.1, read as the reverse complement.
CAGTGGCACAATAAGAAAGAGCAATAAACTTATACCCTAAACCCTCTCTACATTTATTTTTACGTTCATTCATAATTCACCAAAACTAAAACAACTAGAGCCGGCCACCATTAAGAAGAAAAGAGAGGAAATCAAGCTAAATCAAGAGGAAGAAGATAACAACGTAAATCAAAGATCAAATCTCATCTCCTTAACATTAAAGCTAAGGTAAATGACTACATCTCTTGCTTTCTTAATGATTTTCGGTTTTAAGGATAAACTGAATTTATTTGCGATTGTTATGCCATGTTTTTGAACGATTGAATAGTTATATATGATAGTTGATGATTTATGCTTATTCATATGGAATTTTTTATATGTTTTGATATGAAAACACTATTTAATGACATCCAAATGCCTTGCGAATTTGGATATAGATCAGAAATGATACTTTAGAGATGTGTTTAAATTTTCATTATTTTTTGAATTTATGTGGATTTGATATAAATTTTTTACTGAAGAAACTGATTTATTGGGTTAAAAATAATTTACGATTAAATTATATATAATTTGGGTCTGAAATTTATATATGTTAGAAAACATATTAGAAATGATATTTTGGAATTTTTATATAATTTTCCAAAGTGTTTTGATGGATATATAAAACTATTTAAGGTATGAGACTTAAATGTTTTATATATTTATAAAAAAGAGAATGCGTATTTTGTAAATAATTCAAATTATTGTTTCTGAAATTGGAAGTACTTTGGAAAAGAAAATTTGCAACCAATCATAATTTGACACACAAGGTAGGTTAGGTGAAAAGAACTGTTTAGCTACATGCTTTTTACTATTTCGTTACTTTCGACACTCTGCTTCCGTCTTGGTTGGCTTTCGACTTAGTAGCTCCACCTCCATGCAATCGAAACCAATGCACATAGTATCAATAACTTGGTACATAGTGAATTGGATAAAGGCAGAAGGTACTGGGTCAAAACTAAGGGTTCTGAAGGGATCGAAGTGCCGTTTTGTTTTAAATGAAAATACGGCTGTTTGCTTTTGACTGAATAGCTTTTGACTTGGTTGGCTATCAACTAAGTCAAATGATTTAAGGAATGGTTTTAAGAGATTGCGCCTTTGTTTTCAACAACTGCTCTCGACTAGGTCGAAGTCTTCTGTTGTCGCTTATACCTTTCGAAGCAATGCCTTCGAAAGGGTCGTTTTTGTTTTATAAAACCCTACCACTTATCTAATGCTTTCGGAAGGTTGGTTTCGACCCTGTTGTTTTGTGATCTTTAGAGATTTTTAAAGATTAAACCAAAGGTTTCGAAATGAATGGTTTTGAATGGTTTCGAAAGGTGTTTCCACATGTTTTAAATTGAATCCAAATGCTTTCGAAAGTTTTAAGGTTTTAATACTTTCGAAAGGTTTATAAGAAAGGTTTCGAAGGGGGTGGTTCCACAATGATCTCAAAAGGTTTAACCAATCGTTTCGAGAGGTTGAAAAGGAAAAATTTTCCATTTGTTTCGAAAGGTCTAAAAGGAAAGGTTTTTCAATGGTTTTGAAAGGCAATGTTTAAAGGTTTTAAATAAGGATGTCTAAGGTTTTATAGCTTTCGAAGGGAAAGGTTTTTCAATGGTTTCAAAAGGATTATGTTAATGGTTTCAAACGGAGGGTTTTGGCCTTTCGGCCTAGAAGAAATAAAGGGTTTTGCTTAGTTACGAAAGGGATACTTTCAATCGGATCGAAAGGTGTACTTTCAAAGATTTGAATGTTTTCATCAACAAAGATATGAGTAAAGTATATATATAACCTAATAGGGTGATTTTGAGTAAAGCATACAATATTTATATTTTACCTGTTTGAATTTGGTTTAAAGATTTTGAATCAATTTGAGGAAAGGTTTTCAAGGAAAATTTTGAAAAGATTTCCCTAAGTAAAATGACTCGGATATTAGAATACTAGATGAGAATGGTATAGGGTCGCGTCCTTTACATTAGCTACTAGCCCCGGCTAATTTATTCCAAAATTCCAATGTGTAGGGTTTTGTCATAGGTAACACTAAAACTATGATTACACACAGAAAGAAATATGTGTGTATATATATGTATGTATGTATGTATGTATATTTGTATACATATAGGTTATTGATGAGCCTGCAAAACCGTTAGGATCGGGTGACCCTGGGAGATGTTAAGTTAGGGGCAGACCCTCCAAAATAGAAGTATTTAACAGATAGTTAAGAACAGACCGTCCAGAAGAGGAGTGTCTACTATGTGCTAGATTATTTTTATTATATTTTCTGTAGGCCCGAGTCAGCCAAAGGTTAGTGGTTAGTCAAACAGAACTATAATTTTCAGACAGATAGTCCATTTATTACATGACATGTAGGTTTACATGATATTGTTTTACAGTTTTAACCAGTTTTGGTTGCAGGATAAAGATTTGCCAAAGATATGTTTTAAAAAGGATATTAGTGAGGGGAAACCCGTTCCGCTAGGCGCTAAGCTGCATGGTCTCACTTAATATCGTATATCCAAGATGTATAGTATTATTCACACCAGACTTTATGTTTGACTCGAAATTTATGTTTTCCTCTTAAATTTTCGGGTGCTCAAAATTGATTTGAGTACGCCGAGGGATTAAGGTTTACAGATTTTAGTGGGCTGGCAAATAAAGCTTCCAAAAACGAGCAGATGGCTGACGGATAGCTATTTAGGAGCTACAGATTTATTTTGTTGAAGTATTCCGCTGTGTTTGTATCATGTTAGTACGACTATATAGTGACCCAGGTCAACCAAGGGGGCAATCTTCATATGTCGCTCTTGGTGTATTTTGTAATAATTATATTTGATCTTTACCTGGAAAACGGTTATGAGATTATGTAATTTGAATATAGAACATGTTTTGAAAATGTAATTGAAAAGTTGTTTTTAAAATCTATGATTTTGTTTCGTATCCATGTGATTCTGATATTGAATACCATAAACATTACCGTATTTGGTCATCGGAAGTCAATACTATGAATGGCTGCAGCATCTGTAGCGCTTAGCTTCGGGCCTCCAGATAGGGATGCCACAATGGATGAAAATCCAAAACTAAAAATGGAAAATCAAACATAGCCTGAAATTCTAAGCAATTATGATGGTCTTGGAGTGACAATGGGGAGATGGACTGTTTTCGTTATTTTTCAAAATACAAAGACAAAATAAATTTGTTTTGTATTTTGTATGTTAATTTAATTTTTAAAATTTTTGTTTAAGCCAAAATCCAAAACTAAAAAGCCACCAGAAACGGTACCTAAGGTTTTATAGCATGGGGCGGGCATTTTTTCAGCATAAAATAATCTAAAATCTTAGTTCACGAAAGTCCATTTAAGAAAATGGTTACCCAAGATGTACAATTTCGTCCAGGATATTGCAACCAAATGCTCAATGTTAATGTTGAACAAATGTAGGGTTGTTATGATAACAGTAAATTTATCATTACCATATTATTACCAGTCAATCGGTTACCAATTTAAAATAAAGTTGGTATATTAGTATAATCGGTACGGTAACGGTAAATTTACCATTTTCTGCAGTAAAACTGGTAATGTTTTTTTCAAAACCAACGGTAACAGTAGTTTACCAGTCTGTTCATAATACATTGATATTCATGTAAGATGTTGTATTACGGACATTTAGAAGCAAGACAATAGTTCGGTTTATTTTAGTAGTTCAACTCAAATGATAATAAACACACTTCTTTTCTATGTCCTTTATTAAGTGATCCAATGAGATATATAATGAAGCATCCTTAGGTGTAAAAATATATCTACTTATTATTTTTCTAAACAAATGATAATTTATCATTACCAGTGTAACGGTTACCATTTTATCGGTATATCAGTCATCGTTATACCAGTCAATCGGTAACGGTAAACAATTTCAGTTTACCAGTAAAATGATACGGTAATGGTATTTGCAAAATGCTAACGGTAAATATTACCATAACAGCCCTAGACAAAAGTAGTCTAGCATTTTGTGTTCAGCTCTGAAGCCGCGCTTTAAGATTTTAAAACATTACATGTTTAAACAAATTTTAGTATTAGGTTTAAGAAAAACTTACTAAAATTTTAAGATTTGTTGAAATTTATTACAAAGATTGGCATTTTTTTCTCCAGACCAATATTTGATAATAATGCATTTTGAAAATACAGTCACATTATAAAAAGAAATTGTGCAAAAGTGTGAAAGTGCACCCTATAAATTTATGCTTGCGCAGACACAAAACCGTCCGATATGAATTTAAGAATAACTTTGCTTTGGAGTTGTAATAATTTTTCAGCAAACTTAAAACATCACTAGAACGTTAACACGGTAGAATAGAGTCTAAATATATCAACGGAATTGACAAACGGTTCCCACGTTATCAAATATTCATTATAAATAGCAGTGTGTAGCATTGAAGATAAATGAAGCAAAAGATTATCAAATATTCCCACGTTAACACGGTAGTCTAGACTATTTGGTATTTCAATCACCCACAAACTCTGATCTCTTTGTATATTTGAGTTTTTTAGATCGCAAACTGAAATTACTTATCCTATAATGCAAGAAAACATCATATGAAAATAAATCGTGCATGACCATGTTAATATAAACTTTAAAAGGGAACAAAACAAACAAGAATGCTGCTCTGATCAGTCAATAGTATTTGCGCATTTAAAACTTGTCAAATACGATTTACCTGATAGATTGAATCCACTTTCCCCTCCATCAAATCACCCAGTATCCATACTTTTAGGTTATATAGCGGACGATGAGGGATACAAATGCAATTGTTTGGTTGGAACGAAATCACGTCTTGGCTTTAATTTCACTTGTGGTAAACAAATACAATATATCAACACAATCAAATAGCTCCTCTCCAAAGCTTACATGCAAAACAATACCATAATTCAACTCAGACAAAAGTGCATAACAAATTTAAAACCATCAATGGTTGACTCTCCTGCAATTCTTCCTTATCTCACCCTTCGACCCAATTAGAGGAGTGATATTTCCCATTTTAATCATAGACTTAGCAAACTGTTTGAAAAAAAGCTGATTATTTTCGGCATACATCTTCACCAACTCCATAGTAGCTGCGCTTTGAGTAAACAATATCTCATCAGAGCTCAATAGACCCTTTTTCTCTATGATGTTCTTGAAGTATAAGTTATCGAATTTTCTAGGACTAACGAAATCTAAAACAAAAGGATTTTGATCTCCACCAGACTTGGGGCAGCTCTTCGTCAAAACTGCAGCATAAGTTGGATCTAATGTGGCATCTGGAAGTCCTCTGCCAGTCTGATTGTATAGCCTTTGTCGAAAACTTGTACATCTTGAGTCTCCAATCGTATGACTTCCTGTGTCAATGTTCAACCATCAAACCGTTAGTTTCATAAACTAATGACTATGACACACACAAGTGCACACATACATACATATATACACATTACGGTTTCACTTTATTTATAATGCAAACATTGATGGACTAAATCACCTGAGAGGGCAACAAGGTCCACAATATTAAGCCCTTTAAGCTTGAACTTAGTTATGATAGTAGGAAGAGTATTATTTGGAGCTGGAATGTTGTTGTTAGAGCCACTTAAGCTTGCACCAAAAGAGTCTCTCCTACCTAAGGGCACCTCCCAATAAGGACCACCCATCTGCGAAAAATAAAAGTATACTAGAAACTAACATTAAATTATAACATAATAACGTGAAACACTCATGAAATAAGTCCGATCTTCAGGATTATACCAAAACCGTAGAATCTCTGGCAGCAAGAGCTAAAATATCTGCACAAGAAACAGTTTCTGGACATTCCTTCTCCAATGCAGCTTTAATTTCATCGACTACCTCAAATCCTTTAGCCGAATTCAAATTCGGGTTTGAGCGTTTTTCACTAATAATTATACCACTGCTATCAAGTAAGACAGAGCCATCACAACCCTGTATGTATATAGTGGCATTTTTTATCAGCTTCATCATTCATACCTAAGTTAGGCCAGAGAATTTATATGAGCGGACGTTTTCTCTATTGAAAAAATAATAATAATTTAAATAGATACACCCTCAATGTTTTGATCGAATGGGCTACAATTTAAAGGTTACCTTTAAATTTAGCTTTTTATCAACAAAATCAGCATTTGACTAATCATCAACATCTGAAAAAAAAAATTGATAATTACCTTCACAAAGCAATCATGAAAATGCAATCGAAGCAAAGAAGCAGCCATTCGAGCTTCTCTAGCAACTGCCTTTGTAACAACAATCTGCACTATCTGTTGTGCTTGTGGGCAAGAACGTGTGTAGTATTGTGGAAAAAGAGAGTCACTAAGAGCATGATTAGTAATACAATATGGAACAATGGCAAGAAAACTGAAAAATATTGGGAAGTGATAAGCTAGAGCCATGGATAAACAATTGCTCTTAAGAAAGAATGAAGCAAGTTTTTATTGATAGTTGGAGAATGAAAACAGATATTTATAGATATAATTATGCATGAACATTTAATGCATTTTTGAAGTGTAATCTCTGCTACACTAAAGTTTACCTGCTCTCAATCTGAGCAATTAACTGTATCACAATTATCCCATAATTTGTTTTGGTGTTTAACAACTAAACCAGAACATCCTAATTTAAAATCACTCGTTCATGATGTATGAATGCAGTTCAAGTCTTATTTTATGTCAAATTAAATTGTCCCACTGTTTGGAGTAGGAATCTTAATTCATTTAGTCAAAACTCATGCTTTCCATATTTATATTGATATGATTGTACCAACAAGAGGGAAAAATAAAAAAATCACACTTGAATTGATTCATATTTTCATCAATTTGTTGCTCAAAAGACAACTATTTTCTGACAATGCAATTTAACGTGTCAACTGCCTTCCAAAATCAATACAAAACAAATGAAAAACGACCAAAAATAGTTTATTTACCTCCACAAAATAGTAAAACTTCATACGCATAGTTGGAACGCTGTTCTCTTATTTGAAGCGGTTGATGTTTTCTTTAAAGAACTTTACTTCTCACTGAAGTGGCGTAATCAACACATAAGAAGCTGAAATCAACGTATAGTTAAGCAAATAGTACCAATTAGTCATTTGTCTCTTGAACTTGTTTTTGTTAGGTGTCACTCGCATTTGAGAGTGCGTGGGTTGAACGTTAAGTCATACGTCGCAAAAAATAAAACACGTAACTTCATATATATGGAGGATTGGTGAGATATAACATTGAAAATTCCTTTTGTTATAAGCAAGGGTTGTCAAAACCATGTATGTACATGTTTCGAAAGATGATGAAAATGATTTTCAATCGAGATGCTGGCACATCGAAAGTTTTATTAAGATGCGCGCCATTACGGATCAATGAAGCACGCGTTCACGAGTACGCGTTGGAGTGCCAAAATCAACATAGTATCAGAACCGATAGTTCAAGGGGACCAATATGATGCAGCATTAACCTAAGTAAGTTTCAATATGTGGTTTGAGCTCAGGATTCTCATTAAGGTGAAGTTATAAATTAGAACGCAGCATGCTTCAACCGTGAAAAAGAAAACTCTTTGTGATACAGCTTGGTCCAAATGTTGGTGGTGGTGCAGATCTGTTAGGTGTGGATCGCATTATATTATAGTGAGATTAGTTTCATATCGCAAGATATTCTAAAAGAGATTTATTGGTTTCTACAGTACAAGGAAAGTAGCCACCACATTAACATTACACATTTTTGATAGGATGTTAGATAGGGTTTAATATAGTATAAAAACTAAAATGATAGAACTCGGAGGGAAAAAATTGGAAAGGAATAGAACTTACAAGAAATAATTTGGCAAATTCACCTCTATACGACATTGGCTTTAATTCGTTCGGAATAACAATACATCAATCAAATTCTGAAATAATAAACTATTCATGTATGTTGGTATGGAAAAAAAATTAACTCAATAATAAAAATGAGAACTTTCACATTTTTTAATTGAAGTTGGAGAATCTTAAGATACATTTACATTCAACATATTTACAGAACGGTACTTTTGGCACAGATCCTTGATAGATTTCAAAATTCACAAATACCCCAATGGAAAAAGTATGTAAATTATGTCCTTATTTTTCGAAAATCATCAAAAAACATATAAAAAAACAAACAAAAAACTTACTTATTTCAATTAATATTTATCTCCGTATTCATGTCAAAAAATAAAATAAAACAAGGATAAAAAAGAAAAAAATTACACATTATTTCTCAGGAATACTTGTAAACATGTATCATGTATGCAATTTTAGAGAATAATTGCAGAGAATAATTTTAGAGGATAAAAAGCCACCAGAAACGGTACTTACGGTTCGATTAGAATGGGGCAGGCATTCTTTCAGCATAAAAATAATCTAAAACCTCAGTTCAAGAAAGTCCTTGTAAGCAAATGGTTGTCCTGTTGAAAGTTAGTGCAGATATTTGTTTACCTATTCTACAGCTGGATGAGCAGTAATAGGAGAAACCTTAGGAGTTGTAAATGTTCAGTTATGGAAGAAAAGGTCATATGCATGTTAATATATATAAGAGTCTACGTCCTTTGTTTTAGTCAGTCCACTTTTTCATATTGTAATAGTCAGTACTATTTCATTTTGTACTGGGTTGTTTTATCGTCAAGTAATAATAAAAGTGTTCTTCTTTGTCACATGGTATTGGAGCCAGGTTGCCTATCAGGTGTTTGATTCTATTACTTTGCAAATATGAAAAGTGGAAGTCACCCCTGTGTAGACAAATTAGTCGATCACAACTATCAGTACTGGAGACTGTGCATGGAATCATATCTGCAGGGACAAGATTTGTGGGATTTAATTTCCGGTGCAGAAGCGGTAATTCCGGAAGATACTCCACAAAATGCTGAAGTGCGAAGAAAGTGGAAGATCAAATGCGGGAAAGCCATGTTTGCTTTGCGAACGTCGATTGATAAAGACTACATTGATCATGTTCGGGATATGGATTCACCAAAGAAGATGTGGGAAACTCTCGAAAGATTGTTTACTCAAAAAAATACAATGAGGTTGCAATATTTGGAAAATGAGCTTGCTGGAGCGACACAAGGTAGCATGCCAATTTCTGAATACTTCCTTAAAGTGAAAAATTTGTGTGCTGAAATTTCAGAACTAGACACGGAAGAGCCTATTAAGGAGGCAAGGTTACGTCGTTACTTAATCCGCGGATAACGCAAAGAATTCATGCCTTTCATATCTTCTATCCAAGGATGGGCAAACCAACCATCTATCGTGGATCTGGAAAATCTTCTTTCGAACCAAGAAGCCTTAATTAAGCAAATGACTAAAAGTTCAGTCCACGAAGTTGATGATGTGCTTTTCACCAAGGATAAGTGGAAACATAAAAATAGCTCGAAACCTTCATCAAGTGATGTGAATCAGCCCAGAAATGAATGGCAGTCTAGAAACGGTGATCAGCCCAGAAATGAATGGCAATCCAGAAAAACTAGTCAGCCAAAAAATGAATGGCATCCTAAAGGCAACTCTAATGGTTGTTTTAGATGTGGGAAGCATGGGCACATCAAATCAAATTGCCGAGCAAAGATTATTTGTAACAGGTGTGGAAAACCTGGTCATATCAAGCCAAACTGTCGAACTAAGCTTGTGAATGAGAAAGCAAACGTGACTCATGAAACCAAAGAATCGGATCAGCCAAATTGGGAACAGTGCTTGTCAATTGAAGTTACTAAACAATCAGAAAATGTAGCCTCTGCCGTGCATCAAATTGACAATAATAAATATGGTAATGTTACAATAGATTATGACAAAGAGTGGATCATTGATTCTGGGTGTTCACATCATGCAACAGGCAACTCATTTTTACTTTCTGAAGTTCGTCCACATGATGGAAAACGAGCTATTGTCACCGCTGATGATACAGTACATCCAGTAGTGAAAGAAGGTCATCTACAAGTTAAGATGGATAACCCAAATGGTGGAAATGTTTCTCTCGAAGATGTTTATCACGTTCCTGGATTGAAAAAGAATTTACTATCAGTCTCACAAATAACCAACTCTGGAAGGTATGTACTTTTTAGTCCTAATGATGTTAAGATTCTTTAAAATATAAAAGATTTTGCGGCTGATGTACTTCTTACTGGAAGGAAGAATGATTCCTTGTTTGTCTTATCTGCCAGTGAAGCGTATGTACATAAGGCATCTCAAAATGCCAATGCTGCATTGTGGCATGCTCGGTTAGGCCACGTTGGTTATCAGCTGCTACAAAAAATTTCTACGAAGAAGCTACTCGAAGGTATTCCTCCTCTTAAGGATATCAGTACAGAGATGGTATGTTCAGGCTGTCAATATGGAAAATCTCATCGGCTTCCTTTTCATAGATCGTTGAGTCGAGCAGTTATCCCATTTCAGTTGATCCATTCTGATCTAATGGGACCTACAAGGACTCTTAGCTATAGCGGTATGCGGTATGCGATGATCATGGTGGATGATTTCTCTCGCTACAGCTGGGTTTATCTTTTGCAGCAAAAGAATGAATCACTTTCCAAATTCATTGAATTTAATAGGATGGTAAAGAAAGAGTTTCAATCATCAATCAAGTGTCTACGTACAGATAATGGGGGAGAATACATGTCGGAAGAGTTTTTTCAGTATTGCAGAGAAGAAGGAATTCGTCGACAAATGACCTGTCCAAAGACTCCACAACAGAATGGAGTTGCGGAGCGGAAGCTAGGGCATCTCACTGCAACAGTTCTATCATGGCTACATGAAAAGAACCTTCCTAGAGAACTGTGGGCTGAAGCTACTCAATGCGCTTGTCATGTAATCAATCGGCTACCATCATGATCAGGTACAGAAAAATCTCCTTTTGAGGTCTTGTATGATACTAAGCCAAATGCGAGTTATTTTCGGGTGTTTGGTTCACTTTGTTATGTTCATATTTCCAAAACAAGCCGTACAAAGTTAGACCCAAAAGCTAGAAAATGTATATTTGTTGGCTATGATCCTCACAGAAAAGGATGGAGATGCATGGATCCTGAAACAAAGAAATTTGTTATCTCACGAGATGTCGTGTTTGATGAAGCATCAATATTTTATTCTGATGTCATTAACAGAAATCACACAACTGAAAGTAGCACAATGGAATGGAGCCTTTCATTGACAATACCGACTCTATAGAAAGGAGAGATAATTCTTTGACTGATGAGCATGCTCAACAAGAAAAAACATTCAGTAGAAGGTCGACAAGGCAAAGGCGGCAGCCTGATCATCTAAGAGATTATGAAGTTCAGCTGAATCCCTCCATTGTAACAACCTGCTTTCTCACAGAAGCTACATTGGAAGATGAACCCAAATGTTACAGTGAAGCAAAAGGTTTGGTTGAATGGGAAGATGCTATGCATGATGAAATTGATGCATTAAATCGAAACAACACTTGGGAACTTATTCCCAAACCAAAGGACGCTGAATTGATTACTTGCAAGTGGGTCTACAAGCTGAAGAGAAAAGCTGATGATAGCATTGAAAGATACAAAGCTCGCCTCGTTGCACGTGGTTTCTCTCAAAATTATGGGTTGGATTATGATGAGACATTTAGTCCAGTTGCTAAAATGGTGACATTTCGTACAATCATTTCCTTAGCTGCACAAAAAGGATGGAATTTGTGGCAGCTTGATGTGAAAAATGCATTCCTGTATGGCGAGTTAGATCGCAGCATGTATATGGAACAACCACCCGGCTTTATTTCTAAACAATTTCCTGATCATGTTTGTCGGCTCAAAAAGGCAATATACGGCCTCAAGCAGGCCCCACGTGCGTGGTATGGTAAAATCGCTCAATATCTTACTTTTTGTGGATTTGTTCCCTCAAATTCAGATCCTAGTTTATTTGTTAATAAGAAATCATCGATGCACACGATGATTCTACTATATGTCGATGACATGATATTACGGGAGACAACAACGTCGAAATTGAACATCTTTGCGATGAGTTGTCTATCCATTTTGAGATGAAGAATTTGGGTGAAATTCATTGCTTTCTTGGTCTGGAAGTTGAGAAGCGAAATGGGTATTTTGTATCTCAAAGAGGGTATGCGACTGATTTGCTAAACCGTTTTGGTATGACTGGATCAAAGCATATGGCCACTCCTATGGAACCGGGTCACAAGCTAAAGAAAACTGAAGGAGAGCTACTGGATGATGCAACAAAATTTCGTCAACTTGTGGGCAGTGTGATTTACATAACTATCACACGACCTGATTTGATATATTCTGTTGGTGTTGTATCTCAGTTCATGGAAAAACCATGTGTTGGTCATCTAATTGCTGCAAAAAGAATTCTGCGATATGTGAATGGAACATTGGATTATGGGCTGATGTACCAAGAGAACAATCAAGTTGTCTTACACGGTTTTGTTGATGCAGACTGGGCTGGAGATATAAACGACAGATGATCGACCACTGGCTATTGCTTTACTATCGGATCAGCTGTTATTTTTTGATGTAGCAAAAAGCAATCTATTGTCGCTCTTTCAAGTACTGAGGCGGAATATGTTGCAGAAACCATGGCAACTCAAGAATGCATTTAGCTGAAGCGACTAATTCAGGAACTTACCGATATACCAGATTGTCCAGTTCTTATTCATTGCGACAATCAAAGTGCTATAAAATTGGCTAAAAATCCAGTGTTTCATGCTCGGACAAAACATATAGAGATTCACATCACTTTGTACGGGAAAAGGTTCTAAGCGAAGAGATTGAGTTGCTACACATATGCACGAGAGATCAAATTGCTGGCATGTTTACTAAAGCGCTTATACAAGCTAAGTTTGCACAGTTTCGCATGGCACTTGGTCTCATAAAACGAGAATCTGCACTAAGGGGGAGTGTTGAAAGTTAGTGCAGATATTTGTTTATCTATTCTACAGCTGGATGAGCAGTAATAGGAGAAACCTTAGGAGTTGTAAATGTTCAGTTATGGAAGAAAAGGTCATATGCATGTTAATATATATAAGAGTCTACGTCCTTTGTTTTAGTCAGTCCACTTTTTCATATTGTAATAGTAATTACAGTTTCATTTTGTACTGGGTTGTTTTATCTTCAAGTAATAATAAAAGTGTTCTTCTTTGTCACATGTCCAAGATGTACAATTTCGTTCAGGATATTGCAACCAAATGCTTAATGTCAATGTCGGACAAAAGTAGGGCTGTTATGGTAATGGTAAATTTATCATTACCATATTATTACCAGTCAATCGATTTCCATTTTAAAGTAATGTCGGTATACCAGTATAATCGGTATGGTAATGGTAAATTTACCATTTTCCACGGTAAAACATCGATAATATTTTTTCAAAACCAACGATAACGGTAATTTATCAGTCCATTCATAATACATTGATATTGATGTAAGGTGTATTACGGGCATTAAGAAACAAGAAAATAGTTCAATTTATTTTAGTAATTCAACTCAAATGATGATAAATACACTTTTTTCTATGTCCTTTATTAAGTGACCCAATGAGATATAACGATGGTGTAAAAATATATCAACCTATTATTTTTCTAGACTATTTAGTATTTCCATCACCCCCAAACTCTGATTTCTTTGTATATTGAGTTTTCTAGATCGCAAATTGAAATTATTCATCATATAATGCTAGAAAACATCATATGATAATAAATCGTGCGTGACCATGTTAATATAAACAAATTTTAGTATTAGGTTTAAGAAAAACATACTAAAATTTTAAGATTTGTTGAAATTTATTACAAAAATTGGCATTTTTTCTCCAGACCAATATTTTATAATAATGCATTTTGAAAATAGTTACATCTTAAAAAGAAATTGTGCAAAAGTGTGAAAGTGCACCCTCTAAATTTGTGCTTGCGCAGACATAAAACCGTCCGATATGAATTTAAGAATAACTTTGCTTGGAATTGTAATAATTTTTAACAAACTTAAAACATCACTAGAACGTTAACACAGTAGAATAGAGTCTAAATATATCAACGGAATTGACAAACGGTTCCCACACGTTATCAAATATTCATTATAAATAGCAGTGTGTAGCATTGAAGATAAATGAAGCGAAAGATAAGATTAAGGGCCCGTGAAGCACAACAAAGAATGGTAAGACTGATATATAAAGTTGACCTGCTAGACTATTTGGTATTTCCTGTTATATGTCTAGTGTACTAAAACAGATAGCACGCTACAATAAACTCGTCGCACAAGTTTATTAATTAGAATTCCACTACGCTGGAATTCTGTATTAGATAAATGTAACAATAAGTTACGTTGTAAATAAATTACAACAACAACGTTATACTATTGTAAGAAATAGTATAACTTATAAACGGGAAAGATTACAGTGAATCTAACCAGTATATAAAGGAAATTCCGTCTGAGGCTTGTCGTAACAATTTCCTTAAGAATTTTATTTCAAAACTCTCCCAAGATACAACAGACGTAATCTGCACGAGATTGTAATGAGTATGTCAACTCTGTGATATATATGGAATATAGAGCAGCGGAGCAAAGAAGCAGAAGAAATTAGATTGGAATAGAATGATAATGTGATCAGTATTCTCTCCTATTTATAATTTCGTCCGCATCCCTTCAAACAGCCGCGTCCGCTTGACGGGTCGCACTCGTTGCCTTTTGGTCGCTGCTGTTCGTTAACGGGTCGCACCTGCCCGTCCAACGGTTCTGTTTCGTACCTGCTCGTACTGTTTCCCCCGCGCCTCTTCAGTCGGGTCGCACCCGCTTGCGCCGTATCTGTTCGCCCATGTTCGTTTCAATCGGTTCGCACCCGTTTGCTTCTAACGGGTCGCACCTGTTACTGTTCGCGTCTGCTTATGAACAGTCGCATCTCCTCAGGCAAAACCCCGCCCGCCTGCTTCTCTTCAAATTCCAGGCCCAACCCAGTTTCAGACAAAGCCTAAAACCATTAAACAGTGGCCTAGTAAAAAGAATGGTCATTTTAGACCCGTACCCGGCCTGGTTCGGTTCGGTCGGACGGCGGCGGCGGCGCGCGCGCGTGTGTGGTGGTGATGCATGATCTCCCTCCTCACAACGAAGCATACATTTGGGAGCCCCAGGCCCCCAACCTCCTCATGGGAAAGGCATATATAAACCAATATAGCTCTCAACAATTAGGCGATGTGGGACTTTGTATATTCTCATTCACTCAATTTCTTAAGGAATTCCAACAATCCCCCACATGAATGATGATATACATATCCCCCACAAAAAGCGAAATATCACAGAGTACATATGGAATAATGCTTTATCGTGGATAAGTAGATATTTCACTTTGAACTTTCCCTAGTTAAAACTTATCGGATCTACTTGGCTAATCGTTGAATTATTTCATCTTGAACCGTCGGCCTTTATTGTATATCCAGGCAATAAGCTTTACGAAGCATTGATTCTCTTCTCATCCAATCTCTTAGTTGTGTTCATTTTGGTCCTGAACAATTTTTGGTTCTGCGAGTGTTTTTAGAGAATAAAAGCCTTTTAATATTCTCACAGAGCCGACCCAGCTCACACTAACATAGGTGATCGCAACCATTAAGAGTATCCTACATATACCCCACTTGTTATTTCCAAGATATGGTCATCATTAAAAAACATAGTTTTAACCTTTAAAACTTCTGTAGGCATGCATTATATTTTGCACCATAGGAATGGAGTAGGACCAAGTCCAGACAAATGCATTACTTCTTGAGTTACTCATAACTGGTTTGCCTATTGATCCTAGTCCGTGGGATCTCCAGTCGCTAGGATAGGTTTCCCTATAAGGTAACTCTTGTTGGTTTAGGCTTTTAAACCCATTCCCCTCGATGCGCAGTCAATTTTCTCTCTTGATAAACCTTTAGTAAATGGATCCGCTAGGTTATCATTTGTTCTCACATAATCTATGGAAATAGTTACATTTGAGAGTAACTGCCTAACTGTATTATGGCGTCGACGAATATGTCGTGACTTTCCATTATACACAAAGTTTTGCGCTCTGTTTAGCGCTGTTTGGTTATCACAGTGTATGCATATGGCCGGTACAGGTTTAGGCCAAAACGGAATATCTTCTAAAAAGTGACGAAGCCATTCTGCTTCTTCGCCTGCTTTATCTAATGCAATGAACTCTGATTCCATAGTGGATCGAGCTATGCATGTTTGTTTAGTAGATTTCCATGACACCGCTGCCCCTGCTAGGGTAAAGACATAACCACTCGTTGATTTTGATTCCTCTGAATCTGCAATCCAGTTTGCATCACTATATCCTTCTAAGGCGGCAGGATATTTTCCATAATGTAAGGAATAGTTAGTGGTATTTTTTAAATATCCAAGCACTCTCATTAGTGCTTTCCAGTGTTCCTTCCCTGGATTACTTGTATACCTGCTCAATCGACTTACTGCATAAGCTATATCTGGTCTGGTGCAATTCATCAGATACATTAAGCATCCTATTACACGAGAGTATTCCAGTTGCATTACACTCTCATCAGTGTTTTTATGCAGTACTTCCGATGGATTAAAAGGTGTCCTCACTCCTTTAATTCCATACTCTTGGAATTTTCAATCACTTTGTCTACATAGTGTGACTGAGATAGTTCAATTCCATTAGGTGTTCTTATTATTTTGATTCCCAAAATAACGTCCGCAACTCCTAAGTTTTTCATATCGAAATTGTTGATTAACATCTTCTTTATAGTCTCTATTACTTTTGTATTAGGACCAAAGATTAGCATATCGTCTACATATAGACAAATCATCACATATGATTGTCCAACCTGTTTGTAATAAACACATTTATCACATTCATTTATACAAAAACCATTTTTCATCATGACACTATCAAATTTTGCGTGCCATTGCTTTGGAGCTTGTTTTAGTCCGTATAATGATTTGACTAATCAACAGACTTTGTTTTCATTTCCTTTGGAAATAAATCCCTCAGGTTGCTCCATGTAAATCTCCTCATCGAGATTTCCATTTAAGAATGTTGTTTTTACATCCATTTGATGAATCTCTAGATTATAAATGGATGCAATTGCTATTAACATTCTTATAGAGGTTATTCGTGTAACCGGTGAATAGGTATCAAAAAAGTCTACTCCTTCTTTTTGACGATATCTTTTGGCTACTAATCTGGCTTTATACTTGTCGATAGAGCCATCTGCTTTCATATTCTTCTTGAAAATCCATTTGCAGCCAATTGGTTTTATTCCTGGTGAAATATCAACAATTTTCCAAGTTTTATTACTTAGAATTGAATCAATCTCACTTTGGATTGCTTCTTTCCAACATGAAGATTCAGAAGATGACATTGCTTCCTTGTACGTTTGAGGTTCGTGTTCTAACATATAAGTTAAAAAATCCGAACCAAATGTTTTGGAAGTTCTTGCCCTTACGCTTCTTCTTGGTTCAACTTCCTCGTTGTCCTGATGAGTTTCATCTTCACATGTCTCATCTCTGTTATCTCTTGTCCTTTTTGGGACAGGATTTCCATTGTTTTTTTTATGTGGAAACACATCTTCAAAAAACGAGGCATCTCTTGATTTCATGATTGTATTTACATGAATATCATTTATATCAGACTTGAATACCAAAAATCTGTAGGCACTACTATTTTGGGCTGGCCCAAGATAATAACAATCTACTGTTTTTGGTCCAAGTTTGACTCTCTTGGAGGCGGAACTGGAACTTTTGCCAAGCACCCCCACACTTTGAGGTATTTAAAGCTTGGTTTGTGTCCTTTCCATATCTCATATGGAATTGTTCCCGTTTTATTGTGAGGAACTTTGTTTAATATGTGATTAGACATATTTAAGGCTTCCCCCCACAAGTTCGTCGGCAGACCAGAAGTTAAAAGCATGGCAGTAATCATGTCTTTTAACGTTCTGTTCTTCCTCTCGGCTACACCATTTTGTTGTGGTGAATATGAAGCTGTTGTTTGATGAATTATACCATTTTCGGCACAGAACTGTTCAAATGGTGATTCATATTCTCCACCTCGATCAGATCTCAATATCTTGATCTTTTTATTTAACTGATTTTCTGCCTCAGCCTTGTATTTTATAAACGCGGTTATTGCTTCATCCTTACTATTTAAGAGATACACATAGCAATATCGCGTATAATCGTCAATAAAAGTAATAAAATACTTTTCCCACCTCTTGTAGGTAGTGATTTAAAATCACATAAATCTGTATGTACCAAACCTAATGGTTCGGTGCTTCTGTCAACAGCTTTAAATGGTTGTTTGACCATTTTTGCTTCTACACATGTCTCACATTTGTAGTTCTTATCTACTTGGAAATTTGGAATCAATCCCAAGTTTGATAATTTCTTCATTTTTCGGAAGTTTATGTGTCCTAATCTATCGTGCCATAGTAAAATTTCGTGCTCAAGCAAGTAAGAGACTTCAATTTTATTATTAGCACAATCAGAATACATAGATTTATTGCCAGTAACGGCTACATTTGCCTTAAATAGGCCATCACATAAATATCCCCTTCCGATATACATTCCAGCTTTGGACAGAACCATCTTGTCTGACTCAAACACCATCTTGAATCCCTTCTTTGATAGGACTGCACCAGAGATGAGATTCTTGCGTATGTCTAGAACGTGAAGCACGTCATTCAATTTGACAGATTTTCCAGAAGTGAACTTGAGGATAACTGTGCCACTGCCTTCGATCATGGAAACTGCAGAATTACCCATGTAGAGTCTTTCTTTCTGATCGAATTTCTGGTATGTTGAAAACATGGATTTTTCAGAGCAAACATGACGAGTAGCTCCTGTGTCAACCCACCATTGGTTAGGGTTCTGAATCAAATTGCATTCAGAAATAACCGCTGAAAAGTTGGACTTATCCATTTCATGTTGTCAACTGTTAACATCTCTGTTTTAGTGTAAAACAGTAAAATTCTTAAGATGTTATATGTCTAGTGTACTAAAACAGATAGCACGCTACAATAAACTCGTCGCACAAGTTTATTAATTAGAATTCCACTACGCTGGAATTCTGTATTAGATAAATGTAACAATAAGTTGCGTTGTAAATAAATTACAACAACAACGTTATACTATTGTAAGAAATAGTATAACTTATAAACGGGAAAGATTACAGTGAATCTAACCAGTATATAAAGGAAATTCCGTCTGAGTCTTGTCGTAACAATTTCCTTAAGAATTTTATTTCAAAACTCTCCCAAGATACAACAGACGTAATCTGCACGAGATTGTAACGAGTATGTCAACTATGTGATATATATGGAATATAGAGCAGCGGAGTAAAGAAGCAGAAGAAATTAAATTGGAAAAAAATGAGAATGTGATTCCTCACAACGAAGCATACATTTGGAAGCCTCAGGCCCCCCAACCTCCTCATGAGAAAGCCATATATAAACCAATATAGCTCTCAACAATTAGGCGATGTGGGACTTTGTATATTCTCATTCACTCAATATCTCAAGGAATTCCAACATTTCCATCACCCACAAACTCTGATTTCTTTGTATATTTGAGTTTTTTAGATCGCAAACTGACATTACTCATCCTATAATGCTACAAAACATCATATGATAATAAATCGTGCATGACCATGTTAATATAAACTTTAAAAGGAAACAAAACAAACAAGAATGCTGCTCTGATCAGTAAATAGTATTTGCGCATTTAAAACTTGTCAAATATGCTCTACCTGACAGATTGAATCCACTTTCCCCTCCATCAAATCACCCAGTATCTATACTTTTAGGTTATATAGCGGATGATGAGGGATACAAATGCAAATGTTTGGTTGGAACGAAATCACGTCTTAGCTTTAATTTCACTTGTGGTAAACAAATACAATATATCAACACAATCAAATAGCTCCTCTCCAAAGCTTACATGCAAAACAATACCATAATTCAACTCAGACAAAAGTGCATAACAAATTTAAAACCATCAATGGTTGACTCTCCTGCAATTCTTCCTTATCTCGCCCTTCGACCCAATTAGAGGAGTAACGTTGCCCATTTTAATCATAGACTTAGCAAACTGTTCGAAAAAAAGCTGATTATTTTCGGCATACATCTTCACCAACTCCATAGTAGCTGCGCTTTGAGTAAACAATATCTCATCAGAGCTCAAAAGACCTTTTTTCACTATGATGTTCTTGAAGTATAAGTTATCGAATTTTTTAGGACTAACAAAATCCAAAACAAAAAGATTCTGATCTCCACCAGACTTCGGGCAGCTCTTCCTTAAAACTGCAGCATAATTTGGATCTAATGTGGCGTCTGGAAGTCCTTTGCCAGTCTGATTGTATAGCCTTTGGCGAAAACTTGTACATCTTGAATCTCCAATCGTATGACTTCCTGTGTCAATGTTCAAACATCAAACCGTTAATTTCATAAACTAATGACTATGACACATACAAGTGCACACATACATACATATATACACACTACGGTTTCACTTTATTTATAATGCAAACATTGATGGGCTAAATCACCTGAGAGGGCAACAAGGTCCACAATATTAAGGCCTTTAAGCTTGAACTTAGTTATGATAGTAGGAAGAGTATTATTTGGAGCTGGAATGTTGTTGTTAGAGCCACTTAAGCTTGCACCAAAAGAGTCTCTCCTACCTAAGGGCACCTCCCAATAAGGACCACCCATCTGCGAAAAATAAAAGTATACTAGAAACTAACATTAAATTATAACATAATAACGTGAAACACTCATGAAATAAGTCCGATCTTCAGGATTATACCAAAACCGTAGAATCTCTGGCAGCAAGAGCTAAAATATCTGCACAAGAAACAGTTTCTGGACATGCCTTCTCCAATGCCGCTTTAATTTCATCGACTACCTCAAATCCTCTAGCCGAATTCAAATTCGGGTTTGAGCGTTTTTCACTAATAATTTTACCACTGCTATCAAGTAAGACAGAGCCATCACAACCCTGTATGTATAGTGACATTTTTATCAGCTTCATCATTCATACCTAAGTTAGGCGAGAGAATTTGTATGAGCGGACGT
This sequence comes from Allium cepa, assembly GCA_030765085.1. Classification (NCBI taxonomy): domain Eukaryota; kingdom Viridiplantae; phylum Streptophyta; class Magnoliopsida; order Asparagales; family Amaryllidaceae; genus Allium; species Allium cepa. Next base: position 173,149,958 of record CM060941.1, on the reverse strand, counting down.
TTTCTCTATTAAAAAAAAACTTAAATAGAAAAACCCTCAATGTTTTGATCGAATGAGCTACAATTTAAAGGCTACCTTTAAATTTAGCTTTTTATCAACAAAATCAGCATTTGACTAATCATCAACGTTTGAAAAAAAAAATATTGATAATTACCTTCACAAAGCAATCATGGAAATGCAATCGAAGCAAAGAAGCAGCCATTCGAGCTTCTCTAGCAACTGCCTTTGTAACAACAATCTGCACTATCTGTTGTGCTTGTGGGCAAGAAAGTGTATAGTATTGTGGAAAAAGAGAGTCACTAAGAGCATGATTAGCAATGCAATATGGAACAATGGCAAGAAAACTGAAAAATATTGGGAAGTGATAAGCTAGAGCCATGGATTCAATTGCTCTTAAGAAAGAACGAAGCAAGTTTTTATTGATAGTTGGAGAGTGAAAACAGGTATTTATAGATATAATTATGCATGAACATTTAATGCATTTTTGAAGTGTAATCTCTACTACACTAAAGTTTACCTGCTCTCAATCTGAGCAACTAACTGTATCACAATTATCCCATAATGGTTTTGGTGTTTAACAACTAAACCAGAACATCCTAATTTAAAATCACTCGTTCATGATATATGAATGCAGTTCAAGTCTTATTTTATGTCAAATTAAATTGTCCCCGCTATTTGGAGTAGGAATCCTAATTCATTGAGTCAAAACTCATGCTTTCCCTATTTATATTGATATGGTAGTAGCAACAGAGGGGGAAATAAATAAAAAAATCACACTAGAATTGATTCATATTTTCATCAATTTGTTGCTCAAAAGACAACTATTTACTGACAATGCAATTTAACGTGTCAACTGCCTTCCAAAATTAATACAAAACAAATGAAAAACAACCAAAAATAGTTTATTTACCTCCACAAAATAGTAAAACTTCGTACGCATAGTTGGAACGCTGTTCTCTTATTTGAAGCGGTTGATGTTTTCTTTAAAGAACTTTACTTCTCACTGAAGTGGCGTAGTCAACACATAAAAAACTGAAATCAACGTATAGTTAAGCAAATAGTACCAATTAGTTCTTTGTCTCTTGAACTGTTTTTGTTAGGTGTCACTCGCATTTGAGAGTGCATGGGTTGAATGTTAAGTCATACATCGCAACAAATAAAACACATAGCTTCGTATATATGTGGGATTGATGAGATATAACATTGGAAATTCCTTTAGTTATAAGCAAGGGTTGCCAAAACCATGTATGTACATGTTTCGAAAGATGATGAAAATGATTTTCAATCGAGATGCTGACACATCGAAAGTTTTATTAAGATGCGCGCCATTACGGATCAATGAAGCACGCGTTCACGAGTACGCGTTGGAGTGTCAAAACTCAACATAGTATCAGAACCGATAGTTCAAGGGGACCAGTATGATGCAGCATTAACGTAAATCAGTTTCAATATGTGGTTTGAGCTCAGGATTCTCATTAAGATGGAGTTATAAATTAGAACGCGGCATGCTCCAACCGTGAAAAAGAAAACTCTTTGTGAAACAGTTTGGTCCAAATGTTGGTGGTGGTGGAGATCTGTTAGGTGTGGATCGTATTATATTATAGTGAGATAATCTCACATCGCAAGATATTCTAAAAGAGATATATGGGTTTCTACAGTACAAGGAAAGTAGCGACCACATTAATACATAAGTTAACATTACACATTTTTTATAGGATGTTATATAGGGTTTAATATAGTATAAAAACTAAAATGATAGAACTCGAAGGGAAAAAATTGGAAAGGAATAGAACTTACAAGAAATAATTTGGCAAATTCACCTCTATACGACATTGGCTTTAATTCGTCCGGAATAACAATACATCAATCAAATTCTGAAATAATAAACTATTCATGTATGTTGGTACGGAAAAAAATTAACTCAATAATAAAAATGAGAACTTTCACATTTTTTAATTGAAGTTGGAGAATCTTAAGATACATTTACATTCAACAGATTTACAGAATAGTACTTTTGGCACAGATCCTTATATATTTCAAAATTCACAAAAACCCCAGTGGAAAAAAATATGTAAATTGTGTCATTATTTTTCGAAAATCATCAAAAAACATATAAAAAAACAAACAAAAAACTTACTTATTTCAATTAATATTTGTCTCCGTATTCATGTTCAAAAAAATAAAAAATAAAACAAGGATAAAAAGGAAAAAAATTACATATTATGTCTCAGGAATACTTGTAGACATGTATCATGTATGCAATTTTAAAGAATAATTGCAGACACGTCTGTACTTAATCTGCATAACATGCCTTTGCGACTAAAAATTGCAAATATGTCTGCAATTTTAAGAAATAAGTGCAGATATTTACGTAAATATCCTAATTGTTAAATCATGGTGCTGTTATTCAGTGAATAATTGCATACATGTTTGAAATAACTGCATACATATCTGCAATTATTGAGATGTTTATCAAATGCAACTATTTAGTGAATAATTGTAGACATATTTGCAATTATATAGAATAATTGCAGATATGTCCGCAACTTTTTTTTCTTTCAGAAACCTTGATTATAATATTTATAATTTTTTGAAATTTTTTTTAAACACTGACGCAAAAAAACACGAAAAATACATGCTACTACAGTAAAATAATTATAGAAACCCGCTTTACAACTTTTTTTAGGGAGGATATCGTTTGAATTAACTTTGATTTTAGGGATGTGTGACTAACATTCACTTTGCAGAAGGTAGCATTATGAAGCAACAACATATCCATCTTCCGAACCAAAAAAACATGAGTGACATTTTTTAAATATGAATCAAAACTTTTCTTCATTTCTTGAATCAAAACGCCTGTTCTTCAAATCCCAAATGCTTATATCACCACAGAATTTTTGCTCTAATATTTCTAAGCAAACTCAATCCTTGACATAAATCAACTTTAATTTCTGCCTTTCAACTTTTGAGCGTGAATAGAAACGATAAACCCCGATTCTTCATGAAAATATTCAACAGTCGGCAATAAGGTAACATGCTGGCACCAACGTCATCCAACATTACACTTAACGATATTCAGATCAACATCTTACATCATGTTTGCACCTTCTTCACTCCTGACAATTTTTGTGTAGTAGTCCACTATCCTTTGATCTAATTTATAATAACTGACCATCTTTTTTAGAGGTTTCATATCAAGGTCAATAAAATTTGCCTGCAGAGAAATATTAAATTGTTTAGCAAACTTGTCAACTTAAAGTATGCTACAAAATATAGTTAGATAATATGATGTTAAATAGAACACAGTTCATACTATAGCCCATTATATGAGGTCCTGCCATTAGCAAATTCATTCACTAATCATAGTAAAACTAAAAGCATATGTGTAGACATAATATTGAATACCTTGTATATGAATCTTTGATTACATGATTTAAGAAATACGAAGTCATACTCAGTTGCAAGATCTTCATCCACTGAATGTCTAAAGCTAATCATCAAGCTACAATCTTTCGCTGTAGCAGCAGTAAGGTATTCCCGAACAATTCTCAAACTCTCTTCCAATGAAAAAGAGTGCAAAATCGAATACTTTTGCAGCATTTCTTCGTCGATCATATCTCTACAGACAGCACATGGTTCTGATACAATGTTGTAATACAAATGAATTGCTCCTTCTATGTCAAAAGCGTCCAGTTTTTGAGCAGCTAAAAGCTTATCGAGTACTCGAGATTGTAAAAGAGATTCGGAGATGAGCTCTATGAAGGCCTCAAATTGTATTCCACTGTTCATAAGCAAAGCATCGATTTTCTCATTTGATTTGTGAGAATGAGCAGATTTTACGTCAATGCTTCCTCCAAGACCGCCATAAATCAGAGCGCCATTGAAAAATATTCGGAAGTTATTCTCAGGTGTAGTGAAAAGAGCAGTAATAGCTTGTTGTGTTCTTTCATTTGATCCAGAAAAGAGATCCAAGGGATCATATTTACTTATTTCGGATATCTGAGATACAAAATTAAAATAGGTAAATTTCCTTAAACCTCATAATCTGGACGTTTCTCAATTATAGATATTGAAGTTTTCCACGTAACCTGTCTTTCATGAAGTTTCAGAAATTGATGCATTTTAAATCGAGTGACGGATTTCTTCATAATATTTTTCTTTGCAATGTAATCAGATGATGGAAGAAATCCACATTTGGGCTAAAAGATATCAAGATAGAGATGCTGAACTTAAGAAAATAATTACGAAGATATAACAGAACAAACAACATGTTTATGAACAAAATCAAGACAAGGACCTTAATTTCCACTGAGAAGCTTGTAACTTTTTTGGGAGTTCCCGGAATGAAGCTGGCATAATCACAGAGAGTATCAATAGGCATTTTTTAATAATAAAAAAAACAAGAGGTATATTTTGGCAAATTAAAGCATGTATTAATATAAAATTAATGGTCTTGTATAATATCTTAATATACAGTTCGTAATTTGCAGGAATATCAATATGAATCTTGTACAAAAGACTTGTGTGCAGCATGTCGATGATGTATACACACACACGTGTGTGCGCACATACACACACACACATACATGTGTGTATCTGTGTGTGTATGTGTGCGCGCGCGTGTATTTATTTATGTACATACGCACACGCATGCACGAATAAATTGACTTTATAAAGCCTTCTCCAATGAGGCCTAGTTACAAAGTGATACCGATATCACTATGAACGCCAGAGTTTTGATAGCAAAAGTAAATAAAAAATGAAAATATGCTATTCATTGCAATATTATGATATTAGGCAGTACCTAATTTATTATGTTGGTGTTGCATAATAGCTATAAGCTTATTTACAGGATTTATAACTTTAAATATCTCCTTCTCGACAAATGATCATTGGTTCTCGTGATAAAACACCTGCTTAAGTTGCTAAAGGTTTTAGTTTGATCCCCTGGGTATACATGACAATGTTTACTGTTCAGTTAAATTTGAATGCTTCCTGAAAGAAATAGCCTCCGATTTGTGCAGTTCAATTTTTTTGTCCCCATATTCACTGTCCTCGTTTGTCCGATTCAATTTCAGCATGATTTAATTGTTAATTGGTTCCCACCAATATTAAAATAATGAATTGATACAAAAATTAATGGCTATGATGAAAGTTGGGACAGGGGAACATGTAAAATGGGGACAGAGGGATTAAACGGCAGTTTGTGCGCTTAATAATTACACATGATATCTAAAGTTACCATCTGAATCGTCAATAAACCAATTCAACCAAAATGTACATATACACCACAAATTCCACCGCATTTTAGCCTACATTCTAATAATAAATATTGCATTAGGTTTACCTTTGCATCTGCTACCTCATATGATGATTTTGAACAGTTAGGTATAGCCATGGTGCATCAAAGACAAAGCAGCAAAGTTCAAATAAATGGGTGGTGAATCATTATGCAATTATGCATACACATCGCAAAGACATTTTTCTTATAAATATGCTATGATATCTCCAGTTATCAGTGACGGATTCTAAAGGTAGCAAATAAATTACGTTTGACAAATAATCAGAGAAGAAATATAATTGAAATCTGAAAGTACTAAATAGATATTAGACAAACTTTCAGATTTGGCAGTAAGAAATTTGAGACATTAAGATATATTATGTGCCTTATATGAACAGTCAGTGTTGGACTTAAGCAACTAGTTGATTTTTTTTTAAAGTTTTATATTTATAAAGAATTATGGGGACATAGTTCTTGCAACTACAAATTACAACTACCACAAACAGTGATGCAGTTAATAACTGAGAAATGACTAAGATATGGGAAGTTGTAACAGAAAAAGTGTGCATTGGATTTGACTTAACCTTTTACTACTCACAAAAACCGAATGGTCGGATATAAGAAGAGCAGAATCACTTCGAATATCAACTTCAGCAGCATTAACCCGCCAAGGAGGACGTAGATTCTGAACATTTTGTCTAATAGTCTCTACAAATTCCTTGCACATTTTAATGTGAATCTGAATGATGAATCATGCAAAGAAAAAAGATACTATTAGTTTTCATAATCATATATTAGCCAAAACTAAAATGTCGAAATCGAGTTAAATTCAATTTCTGCTGGAAATGGGACAGGAATTCATTCATCATAAAAATAAACTAAAACATCAGTTCAAGACGCATGCTTCGTCCAATTACTGCAACCAAATGTTTGATATTAATGTAAGACAAAAGTAGCTAGGTATTTTGTAGAGTTGTTATGGTAATGACAACCGTTACCGATAGAAGAATAACATTTACCATACAGATACTATTAGTAAGTCGTAAATGGCTACCAATACTTTACCGTTGATAAAATGACCTTGGGTATACAAATAAACCAGTAATACTTTACCGTTGATAAAATGATCTTTGGTATACAAATAAACCAGTAAATCATTGATTGGTAATGATAAATTTAACAATACATAAAGATAGTCAAATTTTATTGCATTAAGATGTTGGTAATGAATGAGTGCTCTCCTCTTATTGAAGATCACTCTTACATCGAAAATAAAAGAAAATAAAATAAAAGATTTTGGCAATGATAAAAAGGTATTTATTTTATTATTGATTCTAATTTCAACGATGATAATATCAACATTTTGATTTGTTTTAGTTGATATAGAAAATTTCTTTATTCATCACAAATTATTTATGACAGTAAGAAACGAAAACTTTTCTAATCTCAGATTTTGACGTTAAAAAAATCTAAAAATATGAACATTATCATGAATGATATTGAAATATCTTTTTAAATCTGATATATTTTCAGAATTTTCCATGGTTAAGATTAATTAAAATAATGAAAAAAAACTAAATTAATATTATTGGTACCGTTGTCATTGGTTTTAACGTTTTTTTACCATAATATTACTAGTAAATTAATATTACTGATAAACTGACCAGCACCATTGTTCCAGTGGCGAAGCGCTCCGAAATTGATACGAGAGGTTATAGGTTCGAAAGTTGCATAGTGTGACTCGAACTGCTAGATATATATTGAGATGTAGTATGTTGTATACTACATGAGACTTATAGTACTAAAATGTCCTACAGTCTAAAGTAAACTACCTAATTTTTAGAAAATACATTAAAAATATGACCAGCACCACTATCCTACTGGTTAGGTGCTTTAACTTTGGTGCGAGATATTATAGGTTCAAAGCTTGCGCAACATGATTGAAATATATATATATTGATATGCATTATGTTGTATACCAACTAAGACTATTGGTACTAATATGTACTACCATTCAAGTATCCAACTTAAAAAAACAAAAAAAAAACAAATGATAAATTTACTGTTACAATGTTGATAACAGTGGTATATTTTGGATGGATCAAGAATGATACTTATATCGAGTTCTCAAATTTTGTTCATAATGCATGGCCTTTAAGTGTAAGTTCAGGGTTCATATATCACATTCAAATGTGGTTTAGAAGTTTTGGTGTATGTGGAACAAACTAAATGTTATTCGCTATTCATTTTAAACAAAGGTCTAAAATTCTGATTTCGATTTTGTTTTGAAAGTTTCAAAAATTATGTTCCAAACCATTGTTTAAATTTTAGTATTTTTTGCACTTTTTTCAATAAAATTAATTTAACAAATATTACAAACAAATTTAAGTTGTTTTTATGTATAAATTTTAAATGAAATGCTAAGTAACTAATTGAGTGCTTCTATTTTGAGGGTATGTTTTGAGAATTTTTTATGCATGTTTTTGAGAATTTTTTATGCATGTTATGTTAATATAATTTAAGGTACGGTTTTTGAAGCATATTTTTAATATTAAACCGGTTATTGGTTCTAAAATGATATGATTTATTGTATTTTTTGTTTGTTTTATTTTATGTGAATCTCTCTTCATCCATTATTGGCATTGCAAAGTGGATTTAATCATTTGATTAACCATTTAAGCTTATATTTTCGAATAGAGTTATAGTTTAGTTTATTGAGTTGAAAAAATATTTGATTTTGCACTTGATTTCCATATTTAAATGGTAAAATATTTAGTTATTGTACAAGATTCAAAGACATTAATGTTTTTGTTATTGAAGAAAAACATGAATTTATCTTCTTCTTTTTTAACCACTGACACCCGAACTAGAATTTTATTAGTTCGTTTAACTCCTCTCCAAAATCCGGATGAATAACCAAAATTCAGTTGTGCGGATGGAATTTTGAACCATATTTTAATCCTTCCTCAAAAAATGTTTTGAATGATTACTTCAAGTAATTTTGGTTGAATAATAATAATAATAATAATAATAATAATAATAAAAGCATTTGCAACTAATTTAATGTTTCACTACAATTACTTAAAGGTAATGAATATATATCAAATTAAATAATTGGATATATCCATGTAAAAATGATGGCGAAAACTGAAATGTGGCAATACGTTTGTAGATTGTTTGAAACAACAGCGCTATTTTATCCATTTACTTCTTTAATTCTTTGTTCTCGGCTACTTAACTTACCTCCTTATAAGAAGTTTCAAACGCATAAACTCCAGTAAGCTACTTAAAAGTATTTTTGACTGCTTATAAGCATTTCTCTAACATGCTCTTAGTTAAAGTTGATAAGAAAGAATAAGCAAGTTTCAACTTATTAGCTCTTTATAAGTCAATTTAAAATTTAAATCGAAGAAAAATAGTTTACTGGATATCATGAATAAAGGATTTCCCGGACAAGATCGCAACCATAAATTCAGTACGATTTCCTCCCTTTACATTTAGATCTGCATTTTCAGCTACAGATCATATTTGATTAATATAGCATTGCTTGTGTTAAATTACTTGTAAACACTTCAATTTACATAAATAACTTATAAGATTTTCTCTTTATTATAAAAGGATAATTCTACTATACCCAAAAATATTTTCGTCAAAACATGCGGCTGTGAGAGAAAAATAAGGGATCCTGAATTCTACAATTTCAGCCTGACTATATATCTCTTACCTCATTTTTTAACCTTTTTTTTGGTCATTCTAGTGTTGTTCATTATAAAATGTTGCCAAACATCCTCGTCTTTTTTTAAAAAAAATTGCCTTAAATAACACCGCTTTCATTCAACTGAAATTGTAGATTTGACAAGGACAATTCAAAGGACAAATGAGGGTATATGCATACCCCAACATCAACATGCTTCGGATCTAGCAAGCGAGTCATAACTCTCTTAACAAAAATTTGACAAGCATGTTCTTTCGACATAGGTCCTAAAAGTTCTCCAAAGTCCCTCCACAAAAGCTGTTCCTCTTTAGATAGAACATTACCTCCATCCACAATCTGCATTTGACTTTTTGGTACCTTGTGTATTCGCAGCACCTTCCCGATCTGTCATGTTAAATTGTACAAGGTTGTTATCATCTTACACTTAAATCTTAAGGTTTTTTGTTTTTGTAAAGGTTGAAGTCATCAGCTTGGCATAAATTATGTGACAAAACCATAAAACCATAAAGTTGTTACTTTATGTTTGAATAATAATATATATTCGTAAAGATCAGAACTTTAACATCGTGATCGCAGCTCATGCAATTAACGGTTCCAATTTATAAATCTGAGTAAATTACCAGAAATGAGTTGGAACCAGCATAGCTTAAGACAAGATTAGCTGCGCCTTCTCCTTTGTATACCCAATCTTTCGCATCATCTTTTGTTAGCAACATTACTTCCATTCAAACTACAAAACCAAGAATTGAGTTTGGAATCGAGATTCAAAAAGAAGAAAAAACCAAATTGTCGTTTTGGTCGAGCAATGTAGACGAAGTCACGAAGCAATAGCAGATTTGACGTGTTGGGTTTTTGTCTTATACGAGGCCCATTGCGGTCTACATTATGAATCTATGATATTGATTTACGATTTAACGTGGTTGCAAATTTTGCAATTGACAAATCAGTTGACCATTCAAAAGTTAAACGTGTGTTGTTGATTAGTTGATTGCGTTATCCTCCAACGATTGCAATTAAATGTCGCAGGTCACTTCAGAAAGCAAAATACATGCCTCGACATACGTTATCATTATTTTTATTTTATTTTTAACATTTAAAACTTCTCCCTTTCTTTTTCCGTGAAAATAGCGAGAACAAAATTTCTCAGCATTTTAGTCTCAACGACCGACCTTCGGTATTTTAGCGTGAAAGACAATTTTGAAATTTCAATTCGGAGTAATTACAAGAGAGCGATGTCAAACTTAGACCGCATTGTCGGCGAGAGCGGTTGGCGACGAGAGTGGTTGGTTCGACGGTGGAAGACAATAGCTAAGGTTTTGAAGTAGCGCGATTTGAAGTCATCTGATGATGGAAAATTGATGGCTTTGGTAGTAGGGACGCCGGGTTGAAGTGGGCTTTTAGAATAAACAACAATTCGAGGAAGAAGAAAAAGAGCAAGCCATGGAAGAAGAAGTGGTATCAGCTGTTGGGTATCAGTTTTTCAGTTTGTAGGTATCAGTTTCGAAAATATTTGTTATTTTTAAGTTTGTGATATTTGTTTTATAACAGAATTATTATACTGTAATAAACTCACATTTTAAAGTGAACAATTTTTAATGCATTCATATTGGTTTGATTACTAATGTATTGTTGTGTTGAGTTTAGTGAAGATCAATTTTTAGGCATCATTTTTTTAGTACCATTTTTTAAAATAATGCAGTGTAGAAGTTTTTTACTGTTTTATTTGTTTGATTATAAAAAAAATTGAAGTTGTTACATAGTAAATATGATGATCATTGAGTTGAATTAGTGTTTTGTTAGTGTCAAATATTTATTGAATTTTGTTTGAGTATCAATTTTATTATTAATTTGGAAATCAGTTTTTAGGTATCACTTTTAGTGACAGTAGGTATCATTTTTATGAAAACTGTTGTATTTTTTGCCTAGAGACGAACCGCTTTCTTACTCGTCATTGTGCACACTACCTTAGTTGAATGGAATCCATGCTTATGTTGGAGTGAAGCCACTTATCTGAGTTGCATCAAAGAATGCAGATGCTTGAGCCAAAACACCGTTATCTGAGATAACGATGTAATTTCATGAGCTTGATAGATGTTGATTTGGTTGTCTATTGTGCTTTAAATATGACGATGAACCGATTTTCTACAAGGATGATTGTTATGATTAAAATGTTTGTTCAAAAATGAACTGTAAACTTAGATAATGGTGATCGAATTTGATAAATTTGAGAACCTAGAAGATTATAGGTGATTCATTTGAGTATTAACTGTTAGGTATTAGTTTTAGTTGTCGGGAGCAGTTTTTAAATATCAGGTTTTAGTTACCGATAGCAGTTTTTAAGCATCAGTTTTTAAGTTAAAGGTTATTGGTAGCATGTGATGGCGACACATGGTGTCGGGGGCGGCGACGAGGCTGGTGGTGCAGGTGATAGCGGTGGGTGGTGGTGCGACGGGTGGTGGTTGATAATTTTTACGCTTTGTCCTTATAACTAAATTTGAAAGAATGTTTGTACTTGTCTCTAAATTTGCGAGAATATTTGTCCTAGTGGCTAAAATATTGAAGTTGTGTCCTCGAGACTAAAAAAATACAGATTTTTATTCTCTGTACAATTAATCCTTCTTTTTTTCTTCTTTATTGCGACTAACAATGATTTTTTCTTTCATTTCTCATATTCTACATACAAAAGAGTAAAACACAAAATTGAAAACTCAAACCAATCGGCCTTTTAATTTTCTAGATAATCGAAGATTAAGATCTAGTTTTTAATTGTTTACAAATGATGGACCACACTAGTTCAATGTGTAGTTAAAATTGAAACAAAATATGCCCCCGGCTTAGCGTAATTTGCAAGAGCATCTGACTCCCTTATAGAAGGAAGAGAGTTCGGTTTCTGGCAACCGCATTGAGTTTTCCATAAGGGCTAGCTTAAATTGAGAATGTTGTTTATGTCTGGTCTTCTTCTATTCCTTCTAGATGTTGTCGGGGAAGCCGGATTTACTGGGATTTAAAAAAAGATAGAGAATGAAATTTTAAATTAGATCCATATAAAAAATAAATAAAATTCGTAAGTTAATATATATTGTGAGCAAGATTGTAAAAGTCGTTGGACGGACGCTAGGCGGTTAGTATGTACTATAGATTAATCGTTTAGGTGGTGATTAATCAATTGGAGCTGGGAATTGTTCATAACTCATGTATTTTGAATAAAATTTTAGTGTTTTATTTACTGTTTATTTGTATAAATTGAAATTTTGAATGTGGTTAAGAATAGCCAAAGACACAAAATCGCCTAAAACCAGCACATTGATGCGTATGTATGAGATTGAGCCTTATATAATAGTGCCTAAATAGTGTCTGAATACATGTTTCGATTCTTATATGAGGTGGTAAACCTTGTCTAAACGGGCCTATGCAAATTGCTAAGCGCTAAGCCTCGCCTAGCGCTTAAGCGGGACTTAGACGGAGACCGACATGGATTTTTACAACAGTGGTTGTAAGTTAAGGATATGAAATTCACATTGAATGGTATAAGACATTTTTACGTTGTGTTTTATTCCTTTTATTCCTAGAATATGGACACTCCAATAAATTACCAATTGAAAACAGCATGAGATGTTCAAGTGTAAATGATTTATGTGCTATACTAGTTATTTGGTGGACGATCGTAAGTATTGCATGTGGACATTTATGAAGTGCGAGGAAACAAATAAAACACTTGTAATGAACGAGTGAAATAAAACTCATAAACCACCTATAAAAGGATTGTAACAGTCTGTAAATTTAACGATGATTAATTAGAAAGAAATTAAATAAAAATTAGAAAGCCGAAATGGAATTGCCACAAACATCAGAATTTGGCTATGAAAACTATCAGTTGTGTTTGTGGTGATTTTTTGATCAACTTTCATATGTAAAGTTTTAGGATTGAAGCTCAAACAAAAAATGTATCAATGTCTGAAGATTTTGAATTGAGAACAATTATATACGTAATTAAGGAAATAAATATATTTAATTAATGCTAACAAATATTTAAGGTCCAAGAAAAATTAACTTTAGTCGGAGCAAGCCAAAATCATGTATAATAATGTTTAATGGGAAAAAATAAACGTTTAACAAAACAAACCAATCGGTCGACCCCTTATAGAGGCTAATCGACCGCTATTGGTCGACCGATGGTAGCATAGCAGCCGACTGGTGGTAGGCTGATGGCTATTTATTGAACCTAGGCCCAATGGTCAGAATTTAATATAATCTTCTCTAACGGCTGGTATTGATTCGTACCCCTATAAATACAAGCTCAACCCCTCACTTTTCTCCTCATATTTTCCGAAGCAACGGCGAAGCTCTACCATTTTCTTTTCTCCACAAATTTTAAAATCTGTATAAACTATAATTTATGTGTGTGTGTGTGTGTGTGTGTGTGTGTGTGTGTGTGTGTGTGTGTATAAGTGGAGTATAAAGGAGAATAGAAAAGAAGAAGATTGGGATCGAATCGAATCGTCAAAGTCAAGGTAAATTTTAAATCCAAATTAAATTCAAATCTCTTCTCGGATCTAAAATCTAAATCCTAACCCATGGGGGATTATGGCACTCATATACATGCATACACACACGTGCGTGCGCACACACACATATGTAGTTATTGTATACCTTGAATAGGTGGGAAGTATCGTACGTATATATAAAGTCAAGACAACTAAGTTTCTAAATAATAGACATAATACGTAATGAAAGGCAATTGATATAAACTAGTGTTATAGATAAAATATGTAATTTACCACCCACTAGAATGTTGTTCTGACCTCTGCTCATTACAACCCATATGATAGATTTAGAGGTACGAGTACTGGTACAAGGTGAGAACATAAAAGAACATATTTGATAGAGTTAAGAATATGCCGAAAGAGCAATTATGTAATTTGTTACATGTATTTAACTTAGTAATCAATCTTGTTCGAAATAAAAGATGTTTTACTTTCTATTATGTATTTGATATAATGTGTTATATTAATTCATTAATTTAATTAAAAGTGTATCTAATAGAAAATTCATAAATGGTATGTTTTGTGATAGTAGTTAAAAAGTGTTGTAAACTTGAGTAATTTATCACAATGAAAACAAATATACCGTTTTAAATGTTCCAAATCAAGATATATCGAGACTAGATATCGATTTTTCCATTGAGAGAAAAGTATATAACGCTCTTCAAATGTTGGACAGTGTATTACTCATAGTTTTTGGGGTACCAAGGGGTTATATATTAATAGTTATTGGATAATTATGGAGAGACTCACTCGATAGTTTTCTGTTAGTTAATATAACTAAGGTCAAGCAGAATATTGATGTGAATAATTTACATTGTTCTCTCAACTTGAGAAACCGTGGATCTTCAATATGAAAGTTCTGCTTTGATTATAGTCAAATCATGGCATGACGTTCCATCGGATGACTATAGTTCGGTCGAGTGGGAGTGTTAGAAGTGAAGCACTATTCAAGAGAGGATTCGTCTCCTCGGTTATATGGGATTAGTATCACGGTCAACTCAAGTGAACTCCAATAAAAGTCTCTAGCCAAAGCATTTCAGTTAGTAATAATTGTTATTATCGAACCAATGATTTTGTGTTTAGACTATAGAGTTGAATATGGATGATATTGAAATTTTGACCGTTACCAAATTCCATAAGTCCGAAGTGATATAGTTTTGACAAGAAGAATAGGCATAAATGAATGCCACAACTGGTTAACGATTAATAAAGTGAAATTGGATTTTAGCAAAACTAAATAAGCAATAAATTTGTCCATAAAGTTAATATTCGAATAGTTCGATATTAATCGCTGACCGAATTTGCACTCAAATGTTACACAACCGAAATAATGAATTCTTTTTATAAGAAACGATTTAGTTAGTTTGTAATTGTTATAAATGAATTAATTAGTTAATATTTATGAAATATTAATTATAAAATTTGAATATGATTTGAGAAATAAATATTATCGTACATATTCATAATAGCTATAAATATACAAATCGATATGAAATATCAATCATGAAATTAAATTGGATTTAATTACTATATTCGCTTGGGCTTAAATGGCGTATTAACTCACGATTCAGATGGGAATTTTTGGCTCTAATTATGCGGCAGCGGAGGCCAAAAATAAGGGCAATTAGGGTTTGAGATGGATGGTGGAGATTGGGTAAGCAAATGCAAGATATGATCCTCTTTTCTCTCTCAACCATTATAAAAGTATATCAGACCCTAATCTAAATTAGTTTAATTTTAGCCGCCTCGTCCTTCCTACTCAAGGATGATCTATACGTGCATGTAGCCTATTATAATCTCAAATCAAATAAAATCCAAAATAAAAGCTATTTGATAGCAAAGGGTCTGCGGTTCACGGACTAGCAATTTGATGAATCGAGGAGATTTCTAAAGGAAGAGGACTCTTCATTTCAAGGTGGACTTGAGGGCATCAACTATAGGTAAATGTTTAGTTTCATATAAGATGTATGATCATTGTATAATTTCTTATTGCTTATATACATGTATATATGTTATAATTGCATTGTTAGTTAAGTAAGATTTCTATAGGCAATGATGTTGTCACAATAATGATTGTTTATGTGTATAAGTTTAATATATATATACACACACTATCAATGATCTGAAGCTCTATGCCGATTTACTACATTTGATTTTATTATTATATTAATATATACATACATATATATGTATTAATATATAAATTTATTTATTTATATAATTTATATCAAAGTATATAATACATCTATATCATATAAAATTTGATCTGATAATTTTCAACATATTTTTATGTCAATTATGAATTTTAGTAAATAAAAATAACTTTTAAAATTATTATAGATTATTATTATTTAATCACTATAAGATTTAATAAATTCATTTTGTTTCAAAAATTCAATTTTAAATTTTTAGAGATTACTTTATCATCATAGAAGCTCTCCGTTAAAAATTTAGATTTTATAAACATGTTTTTATATTTTTAAAAATTATTTTGAAATTAACCGAATAGTATTCAATTAATAAAGAATATAATTTTCACTCAGAAAAATCTAGAAAAATTTCTCAACCCTTAAAATATTATTCTTTATTTTTGGAAAATTTAAAATTTGATATTTATAATTATCTAATTATTTTATATTATTTATTTATGATGGTTTGACTAAATAATTCATAAATAATACATATTAATATAATAAAATTATAATAAATTTGGATTTGTAGTTTATTTCACTCCGAATCTTAAAATAAAATAAATAAATTATATATATATATATTCGTATATATAATTTATTATAATATAAATTTACATTTTATTATTATATCTAAATTTATGTGTACACACACATATATACACTCATAATTATTTTAATTTAATTCATATGTGTGTGTATATAATTATTTCTTTAAACTTATAATTTTATATATGTGTGTATTTAATATTTACAGTATATTATATATACATTTATATCTATAGTAGTATTCACAATACACACACACATATGTAATTTCTTGGATATTTATATATATTAACTATAAGTATATGTATGTATTTCTACAACATTCAATACATATATGATGAGCTAATATGTCCATTGCGATGTAAATCATAACATCTATTTACGGGCTTGTTATACCTTGTAAGAATATCATGTTATACATGTACACGCATATACATATGTATATGATACGTATGTATGCTTATATTTATAAATCAAATAAATTTCAAACAATAATTTATAAATTTAAATAAAAATATATGATTTTATGTAAATTAAATTTAGAAACGTTCTAAATAAATTAGATTTCATAGGCCCAATTAAGATCTAATTGCGTAAAAAAAATTGAAATCCATCTATATCTTCTGTTGCGAGTTGGCCTCGTTTCCACAATAATATCGGAGCCCAATAGCCTAAGTAGTCTAAACTGGTCATGTTGGGATAACTATTAAGCTCACAGCCCAAATGCTGTCCCTAATAGAAAAAATCTAAATTTGAGTTAGGCCTTAGACTAATTTTCAAAATTGTTTGAAAATTAAAATATAAGATTTTAAAATTAAAAATTAAATTTAAAATAAGATATACAAATATTATAAAAGTTATAATATAATAATTTTTTTTCAAAACGTTTGAAATTAAATAGAAATTAAATATTAATTTCAAAATTTCAAAACCAATTAACAAGATTAATGAAAGAAATTAATTAAATAAGTGTAACGACCCGCTATTTCGAACTATTCAAATCGACAATCATCCACTTATGTCAGACTTGAATAGTTCGAAATAACGGGTCGTTACATGTGGTATCAGAGCCAGGTTTAGGCAAAACTTAGAATATGAGTAAAAACTCATTATAGATAGGGTAGTAATACCCTAGAATGAGTAAAATCAATTGTAGAATCACTTTCTTTCGAGCTTGAAATTCTTTGTTTGGATCCTCTTTGATTAAGATTTCTTTTGAATTTTGAAATTTTCCCCTTTATTCTGAAATCATTCTTGTCTTGTCATGTTCGTGTTCTTTTGATACTGGAGCATCCCATAGCTCCAATCTCAACCATTAACTTTATTTCTTTGTATAACTAATCCCATCGGTGGTTCTGCCAATCTTAATATTATTTGTAAGGGGTGAAACTCCTTTACAATAGGCGTCGATTCACCGAAGGTTTCTATGTCCTCGGTTTTGATGCTGTTATCTCTTGTAAAGATTGAATCATTTCTTTACTAGATGACCAGGGTCATTCTTTTCTGATCGAATGTCGAATGCCGTAAGATTTTGTAGGTAATTTTATCTTTTCGCTTGATTCTCAGCCTAATGATCGTGACTCCACCCCGATAGCCGGGGATTATCCTGATGTTTTAGTGAAGTCACTTCTCTTCCTCCCAAGCGGGAAATTTAATTCCTCATCGATCTTATTTCTTGAGCTCGACCTATTGTCCTTCCTCATGGACGAATGGTTTCTATGAATGGTTATTCATTCTCTTTGGATTAACCAATGCTCCCGCCTTCTTCGTCGACCTCATGAATCGTGTTTGTCGTGATGTTCTCAACAGGTTGTCCCTATTTTCGTTAATGTATTCTCATTTTGCTAAGTCTTGGTTGACTCGGTTAAGGTCGCCATGATTAATATTAGTCTATCCGTCTTTCCTGTTTCGCAATTCAATTTTCTTATCTTTCTTTCAAGCCTATCTTCTTAGTTAAGGTCTCTCTAAATTTGAATCTCTATCCTTGTTCTAAATCCATTCATGAAGCATCTGGTGAGGTAAGTATGTGTAATTGATATAAAATATTTTATATTGTGTTGTTTGAGTTGTTAAGTTTGAATTTGGGGTTTTGATGGATTCATTAGCCAACGCTATCGATAGAAATTCCAAAAACACTTGAATAAAGCAAACTAACACAATATTATTTTTGAAGTTGGTAAATGAATAATCTTACATATGATTATATTATATATACAAGCATAATTTTTTGAAATTTGGTGGTTAAATAAATTGGTTGTAGAATTGATCATCATTTATTATTTTGTCACCATTTCTAAACTGTTAGCTATTGTTGTATGTTATAAGGAGATAATTTTAAAAAAAAGCATGGTTTATAAATTTGATTTGATTTGAAAATGAAATGAATTTAATTTAAGGATTTGAGAATTTAATTTTTGGTGCTTTTCAAAAATTTGGTTTTCAAAGTTTTGAAAAATATATTATTTGTAAGTATTTTCCAATGGAAATTGTTTCAAAAGAATTTTTAAGAAGTAAGTCAGTATTCTCCTCTTTTTTCGCCGAAAAATAATTTCAATGATGACCGCGGCATCATCGACATTCATGTTCGAGTCTTAAAGTAGAGAGACCATTTGGTAGCTTTGCTACATTTCTTTTTACAAAATGGATTTTATTTGAATTTATTGAGTATTATTCGATGTGTGTGTATATATATATATATTAAAATGGTTTGAAGTGAAACTGAAAATTCAACTCTCAAATTTTATGTTAAGTGATGGTTTTCAATTATTGAAATGAACCAAAATTTTGAATAGTTGGAGTGTTTAAAACGAGAGATGGAATTTAAACAACTTGAAACAGTTGAACTAGGATACAATTTATTTGTATAATACTCAGTTGCATTCTAAAACATTATATATATATATATATATATATATATATATATATATATATATATATAACTTACCTGAAACATTCAAAAAAAGTTAAAATGTGATGTGAATATAATTGAAGGTTATACAAGAGAAAACTTATATGTAATAAAATGTTCAAACTTAGTTTTGCTTAATAAAAATGTTGTAAATAAAAGGTTTGAATATAATTAAATAATATACAAAATAAATGAGTTAAATAAAATAAATTGTTTTGAAAGAAAATTTTGTAATAATTGTTAATAAATTGAAAACAAATCAATTAAACGAAAATACCTTGAATTGAAATCAACCAAATGTGAATACAATGAATATTTATTGATTGAATAAAATTGGATTGAAACCATTTTTTTGAATATTAATCAATTTAAAAACTAATGAAATTTATATGGTTTCAAATTAATGGTTTCATTTTGTATTTTGAATCCATTTTCCTTTTTATTACTTCTATTCTCCTATCTCGTTCCATTTCGGGGACGAAAAGTTTTGAGTGAGGGAGAATGTAACAACCCGGTATTTTAACGATTTTAAATAACTTGATTAATCAAATTTTTCATGAAATAAATAACTAAAAATTTGGCAATGAAAATTTGATGTTTGGTATGCGTCTATTTAAACATAGCAAATGTCAGATTTTCGTTAGAAAACATGAATGTTAGTTCTGTTGTGTAATTTTCAATTTCAATTTAAAATTAGTTAAATTGATGAAATTAAAAATTTTCGGAATCCGAATATTTTTATATAATAAAAATGTAAATTATTTTCTAAGTAAGTCGTCGTATTTCGTTTCATCAAATTTGGACTACTTTAGCCCCATTTATCTTATTTTTGGCGAATTAGTAGTAGTTTGGCAGCGAAATATCGACTTTTGATAGGATGATCATGTCGCTGATATTTGTGTACCATTCCATCCGTCTCGTCATGCTGATCTCCGTATTATATTCATTTGTGTGTTTTGGTATCCGGTATGCGACGGAATCCACGAAACGGTTAGCCGTATCAGTATCCATTTTGAACCTTTGGTTTTCCTTTTGTCTTTTCGGGTATCCAATGTGAGAAATTGGATAGCCACTAGCCATAAATTATTCCTGAATTCAATTGACGACTATTGCTTTTCCCCTAGCTTTGATTATATTCTCCGGTTCGTTTACGAATTCTCTTCTTCCTTTCAATTGCATTTTGTTCCTTCATTTTGAGAAAAAAAATTATATTATATATAAAAATTGTGCATATAATCTTCTGAACCCTGTAGCTTCCCCAAACCTTGCTCCTCCATGCTTGTGGCACGTTAGCCCCGCTCATCTTCCTATGACTTTGCCCATGCCTTATCTCTCCACATTGACCTTGCCACCATAGCGGTAGCCACATCTGCCACTCCCTTGTCCCTTGGCCTACACCCTCACTTATAGTTCACCTATCTCCTCAATGCCACATTATAGATCATAGCCTACCCATGTAAAACCCTTTCAAACGAAGTTGACCCTTACCACCACCGCTTGTCCTCCCTTTACTGCCAACCCATTCTCTGCCACTCCAACACTACCCATCCTTCCATTTCCTCGTGTCGACCACCCTCCTTCACCTATGTTATTCCAGCAACCTCCAACACCACATCAGCCACTTATACAACCTCCTGATTTTCCTTGTAGTCCAACATGTCATGCCATCACCCAGGGGCCGAACAACACATCCCATTAGCCTTATTCCATCCAACTGCATGCAAACCCATCATCTACCTCCTCACACTTCTACAGTCCGCCAACCTACATGATTGCCACAGTCGCCACATAGCGCCCACACCACTACCCAGCAGCCTCGCAACCCATCACCGTACACACTCACATCTGCATCACCTTCCCTCTAACCCAGACCGCACATAGTAAGAAACTACTCGATAGCCGTGGATGACCTAGCCTCCACCCTCCCCTCACGTAAATCCTACTCAAACAACCAATCGATCCTCACAGCCGCATGAGGAGGAAAGAAACAAGATAGTAGCCGAAACAGACCATCTTTCCGTCATTGATTCACCGCTCCGGTCACTCTCCCTTCCACCATGCTGACGCAGTCAACCACTGAAACTAGTGTAATCTCTACTCAGCAAAGCAATATTCTCAACTAGAGCTACATGATTAGCCCCTCCTGCATTTCCAGTAACTCCAGTAGCAGCTCCAACTTGCATCAAACCGACAAAGAACTGATACATCACCCTTATATTACTGGTGGATTCCCCGCACTCACATTGGCTTCTGCATTTTTGTTGCTAGCATTAGTCGGTCAACTTGGGTATCTCCTGGTAGTGGATCAAAGCATTTCCATTTGTAGTGGTGATTCCTCCATTGAGATTTCCTCTTCCGTTTCCTGCTTTCATATCTCATTTCTCGTAAATCTGCATACGAGCCTTAATAAGATACAAAATAATGGTCTAAGAGAAGGAGGGATACGTACTTATATATATAACTATATATAGCAAATACACATACGTTACTATAGCGTTAAGCCAAACCTAATCTTATTATCTGATTCTATCGATTATGTTTGGAAAATATTTTAGGTTTAAATTTCTTTTAAAGTATCATAAACCTATGCTCTGATACCAACTTGTAACATTCCCCTATTTGGAGGCCCAAAACTAATGGCTATGGATGCTGCAGTCATCCATAGTTATGAATCCTCGACGACCAAACACGACGATATTAGATACATTGATACACAGAAACACAATAATGTGGAAAAAAATTAAACAGAAAAACAAATTCCACATTCCATTTCAAAATATTTCAAATTGATTACATAATCCCAATTCGTGGAATACGTTCAGATAACATATAATTATTACAATATACGCCAAGAGCAACATATGAAGACGCCTCTTGGTAGATCAGTGTGACGACTCGTCCTTCTCGACCCTCGAAAATCGACATAAAATACCCCACGGTATAATATGTCGACGATCAAGTGCCGGAAAAGATAGATTGTCGAGGATAAGAAAGAAGATAGAAGAAGGAAGGAACTAAACAATAACAGAATCTCATATTCGCAGCGGAACAAAATAAAATAGTCAATAACAGATCTTTACACAAAATGAAAACTATATCTGTTTTATACAATATATCATCAGGGTATACCTCAAACAAACAACAATTACCAGCCTGGCAATTTCAAACAATTACAACCGCGAATATAAACAAGTACGGATAATACGTCTCGGTCTCCAGCTCCTCTCTTGAGCTTCAAAGCATCCTATCCTGAACCTACAATACTTGGTCTGACCCGAGCATTATAATGAAATAACACCCGAGTCAGTTTGGAATACCAGCTGATGAAAATACACCCAAATTGATTATTAAAGTTCAAAATCCTTTGAAATCAAAAGCATCTCGTAAGACCACGCCACAAATAAACATGTCGGGTTTTTACTTTACGATAACTAAAACATTTCTTATAAAATCCTCTGATATTATAATAGTGTCTATATACAAATACTTATTCAAACAGCTGAAATTCTTACATTAATTAAATTCCAGCTACTAGCCACAATCGTAGGTAATACAAATAAAATCGTAAAAGGCACGTAGGGAGAATGGATTTCCAACTAATGACTAGGCACCGGGGGACCACCTGTCATAGTACCCGATCTAGATCAGTGTACCAAGGACCATGCCCGATCCTCTACAACACAAGGCCGGGACTACCCCTTACTGGATAATCCCGAGTAAGATCACCCTACGGTTGGGATCAGCAACCGCACCACTAAGCCGAATAAAAATGGACATCTAGACAGGGATGACCTTACCCTAATGGATGCTACCCATATAGCCTTGCGGCATAACCTCTGATTTTCAGTCATTCCCGGTTGATGAGGCTTGAGGCTAAGCGTTGCTTTTTTAGAACGCTTCACTTAGAATGCCCATCGTCCACCTGACGATGTTTCGAAAGCATTCATCCATACAAGTCCGTCCCGGTTTCGAACGATACCGAAGGCACTACTCCTACTACATCCATTTTGGAATCATCCTCAGGATTAGTAGCAACTAGCCCTTGCACTTCATTGCTTCATCTTCGACTCCGAACCTGTTTGCCCACGAAAACGTACAAACTAGATCGAAGTGGTTTTCGAGAAATTAATCTCGATCCCGGTCTCTTCGAAACGATCAACGCATTGGCCAATATTGATAGTCGGTGATTTAACTATCAATTAACATTCACAAACATCCATCAAACAATGAATAATTTCCCCAAATTATTTATTAACCTCAAAAATATCTTCACAAGATATATTTCCATTTTCAACCCTTTTGAAAACAGTTTTTAAACCATCTTCCTTTTTACGGAATAAATTTTTCCAAACATTTTCTATTTCCATTGAAAATAACCAAGTCCAAATACTTTAGATTTAAAACAATTTAAATCATTTTTCTCAAAAATATATGCTTAAAACATTTTAAATAACTCTAATCACTTTACTCAAAATAACAATTATGAAATTTCATAATAAATTTCCAAGTAAAACTCCAGCCACAAAACTATTTTACAATAAAAGTTTTATACGAAGTATAAATATTAGAAAATTCCTTTTAAAAAACATGATGTCAACTTAACCTTTAAAGGAATTACTACTAAAATTATTTTGGATAGATTTACTTTAAAGTTCTAAAACAATTAACGGTAATAAATTCCTCTAAAATGTTCTTTTTAAAACAATTTTCCAAATTTAAACTTACACTACCTCTAGAAAATATACTTGGCTTTCAGTCAATACACTTCCATTTCAGAATAAACCAACGAACCATTTTATAAATCCTACTTGATTTATCTTAATTTAAATTTACGTTTCAGTCCCGTAAATTTCTTCTAACACTTTAAAATAAAACTCCCTTTTATTTCTAAACACATTTTCCATTGCCTGGAAATCACTTTCAAAGTATATACTTAAATTATTTAAATTAAGTTACTAAATTCTTTATTCAAAATATACTTCTGAAAATATATAGAAATTTTCTTGGGTAACTTAAATTAAAAAAATTCCTTTAAATATAAGGTTATTATATCAAATATTTGTATTAAAATTTCCTTTAGAAAACATAAATATAAATTGAACTTTAAAATAATTTAATACCGTAATTACTTAATTAAATATTTACTTATACTTAAAAATGATTAAAAGTAATATATATTTTTTTCTAAAATATTCTAAAACACATTTCAAACTGCTAATTTATATTTTGAAAGCTTTCTTGGGAATCATACTTAATTTCCAGGGAAAACACATTTTCGATCTATTTGAAAATAATTTTACTATTGCTTTTAAACAATTTGCATTTCTTATAGGAATTCCCACCGAAAATCTATCTTTCAAAATTTATCCACCGATAAATATTTCATTTCATTTATAAACCCAGTTTATACATTTCCATTCCTCATTTCCCTTTAAATCACAATTTCAAAACACTTCAAATTCTAAACCAATATCTTGAATTTAATTTCCTTAAACTCATTTCTCAAAATTACTTTCATTTCCCTATTAATCCCAATTTATTTTATTTATATTTTAAAAATACCATATTTATTTTTTATATTTATCCAACCATACACGGCATAACAAAATTCCAAATCATTTTATCATAGGATATAAATGAAACATATCATGGATTACGAATAAAATTTCTATATTGTGAGGAATCCAGTTGGTTCCCTCGAACATGTTTCCCTGCATCCACAGATGTTAGCACAACAAATAAATATCAATCCAGACTGACATTAATATTCATATTCAACCAATCACTCAATTATTTAAATATTAACTATTTAAATTAAATGGTATCCAGATGTGAGTGAGATTAACTGACATTGAGTTTCGACGAGCGTTTAAATTCCTGAATTAAATCGACCGTGATCGATTTAACCCAAAAATTCCGCTAACTCCGGTTGTCTCCAAATCTATACTGCAACATAAATCGCGTCGCTGCGATTCCGGCGCTTCTTATTTCGTTTGAATCTGATAATGTATGCAATAGTTATGAATTTTTAATCGTTGAATATAATTTATATAACAATTTATTTCTCTTTTTTTATATATATACCTAAACAAATCACGACCGTTCGATCAAAATCATGGCCGCATGCAATTTCCTTCTCCATCGTGACTTCCAGGTGAGAAAACCCAACTCCGCCACTTCTAAGCAAATCTCGCGGCCACCCACGCTCATGGGTAGGTTGATCCAAGGCCACCACCTCGAACCCCATCGCCGACTTGACCTCAACCCAGAACGCACGTGAACTCGTCGCCTCCATCACCAGAAAATCACGCACAAACGGCCAGCGAACGCAACCTCATAACGCCTCCAATCGACGATGATACCCTCGATCCACCGTAGGATGCGTAGATCTCTCTATGCCCTACAACTTTCATTTAGAAAGTTTTCAAAAATACTGCCTAGATTTCGAGAAAAATTGGGAAGAAGAGAATTGAATATCATCTATTGAAATGTTGTAAACAGCGGCCGTGAAAATTCTAGGGTTTCGGCCCAAGAGAACGTATATATAAACGTTTATTTTATAATAATTTAATATTCTCATATTATTTGCAAGTTTTCAAACGAACTCCAAACCACACGTGCCGCCTGGCATTTATAAGGTTTTACCCGCATTTCGAACACAATGGAACGTGTTTCGGAGGCTAATTTGATCGTATGCACGAGTTACGAAAATAAACGATCAATTTTAAATTAAATCGATTAAAATAGTTTCTATGCGTTTTGAGCTGCCAAGGTCAAACGACAACTTCGATTGCTATGAAAATTGAAATCCAATAATAACTAACTATTACGGATCCAATGGAACTAGTTTCGTCAAATTCCAAGATGTGCCCGGAAGGCTATATTAACTCGTCGATAAATTCGAGCGATTTCCAAAATCGTCGTAATCTTTTAAAACTTCACTTTTAAAACTTCACTAACTTTATTATAAATCGTATAGAATTTATATTCACATTTGAAACCGTTCTGATTCATTTCGAATCAAAATCCGTTTATTTACACAATTATATTATTAAATTCCATTATTAAATTAATATAAAATTCCAAATTCAACTTATTGACTTTTATTTCCATCTAAAAATCCAATAGAAAAATTCAAATCAAACTAAACTTAAAATAAACCTTAGAAACCATTTTCATAACTATTTACATCCAGATTCACAAATTATTCCAATTCCAAATATTTAATTATTATTCAGATTTTAGTTGAATCTCCATATTGAAAATTACAACTAAATTCTACTGATTTAACAAAATTGTTATTTCAAAATCAATTCAAAATCCACATTTGACATTTAAAAAGAATTAAATGCTCAAAATCTAACGACCCAAAATTCCAGGTTGTTACATTCCTCCCCCCTTATAAAAATTTCGTCCCCGAAATTTGCTAAGGTAGGAAAATTCTACTAAACTCATTTACTTACCCATACTTACTTAGTTAAAAACTTACATTCACTTCACCAAAACCTTTAGCTCAATTCCAAAACCATTTTCTTTTATTTCTAACTCAAAACCTTGTTTTCAATATCACTTCAAAAATCACTTTCCTAGTTAACCCAAAATATTCAAAATTCCCAAAAAAATTCTAACTTCCAAAATTTTGAAATTTTTTTGACAGCATCTCCTTTGTACGGAGAGCGTTTTACAATATCACAATAGATATAAATATATATACATCGACCCACACGGTCGGAAAACAAAATATACCACAATATATATATATATACATACATATCATTTTCCAATTTTATTGCGTAGGCGTACCTTCGTTTAGCATTTTAAAAGCAAGCGGCTCATTTATATTGCATATACGCGCTCCAACTCTATCGATTGTCTCCCGTACCTGTACTTACTCAAACAAATACATCAGTTTTCAATAATATGAAAATTTAACAACATTCCATTCATTTATCTAAACTAAACATGTCAATTTCAAAGCCCACACAACAATTTTCGAAATCCTGCAAGTTATCCATCTATAGACGTAACCTACACGTTTTAATAATATTCTAATCTCGTTTGCAAATCCATATTTCATTTACTCTACTCAAAAGAATTTACACCAAAGTTTGATATACTCAATTCATATTCACCATAACTAATTTATTTTCACTTCAATATGGTTACATATGCTTTGCTTACATCACTTTACTTCAATTCAATTCCAAATTGATTCACAATCAAATTTTATTTTCAATTTTATATATTTGCATTTCTTTAATGATCCACTTTCATTTATATGCAAATCCACTTAATAAAATTTCAATCCATTCCAATCGATTTAAAAACCATTTTCATTCGCTTCTTTAGACCAATTCAATTCCGTTTACAACAAAATGACCCATTGCTATGCAAATTTGATGTTATTCAAGCAAATAACAATTATTTAAGTTTATAACAATTTTAAATTAATTCCTGCTCAAATTATATAATTTTACTCCGTTTGAAATTAGTTACAATCCAAACATCCTCATTTTTATTCCATTATCAAATTAAATTCCTGTTCTTATACTTCCAATTCATTATCCATATAGGTTTATTCAAAACCATCTCTTAAAACTCGACAACAACCCTTACACAATTTCTTAAGTTATTTCAACTCCAAAATAACTCTATTCCTTCTTACATTAATTTTATTTTCATTTTAATTTGATTCTCATTAAATCAAGTTCCAATCTATTACAGCTTTTAATTCAATCTGTTTACTTACTCAATCCATTTTAATTTTAATTCACCCTCTCAATTCATTTCTGAATTTATTTTATTAATAACATAACCGTTCCATACCAGAACTGGGATTTCAAATTTTCTTAACAAGCTACAAAAATCCTATTCATCCCATTACTCTCCTTACTTAATTTAGCCTACGCTAAATTCATCTTCATTCAATTTCTTTGAATTTAGTAGAGTGAGAATTTAATTATTCAATATCATTTCAATTAAATTAAACTTTCCTTCAACTCAATTCTTTTCCAAATTTAATTCAAGTTTAACTAAATTTTATTTAGCCAACTTAAATTCATTCCACTTCCTTTACTGCTTAAATAAGAATTGAGCTTAATTCAATATTATTTATAACGCAACTGAATTTTGATTTCAATTCAATTCAAATTTAACTCAATTTCTCTTAGTTTAAGTTAAATTCAATTCGATCCAATTTTATTTCTTCTTTTATATAAGTTCAAGCCTTATTTACTGACTTAAGTCCATTCACCTTTTATATTTCACTTGCCTTATCTCAATTTACATTTCATTTAGAATTCAATTCTTAAACTTTCCATTCTTTTTATCATAACATTCAACCATTTCTATTTAGGTTTTACAATTCATCTCCTGTTCATAAGTTTACCAACTTATTTATTTGAAAGCTCATATTGCTCATTTTAGTCATTTCCATCTTATAATCACAATTCTGGACTATATATATATATATATATGTGTGTGTGTGTGTGTGTGTGTGTGTGTGTGTGTGTGTGTACACCACTTAATAGCTTAAGGATATAAATTTACATTACACAATTATAACTCACAATTACAAAGTCATTTTATATTTCAACTTTATCCACTTTAAATTCGTTCTCAATTTCAATTTTATTTAACTTATCCCAATTTAAATTCAAATATACTTTATTCACATCCATACACTCAAATTAAATTTTAAATTCAGGATTAAAATTTCAAATTTCCTTTCTTATTTATATCAACTTCACTTAATAAGTTCAGTAGTTGATTTATCTTAACTTTTCACATTATTAAATAGAATTTCCAGAATTCAATTACCCGGTTTATTTCAAAACAACTTGTTTTTACCAAAACAAATTTCCCTTTTGAAATTTCTAAAACATCTTGTATATCAAACAAGTCTAAACAGATATCATACCCAATTACCACGGAAGCAATCCATCACTTTAAAAACTCGAAAATGAATACTGATGATGTGGCCATCACCATCAGGATTGTTTCTCAACGACTGAAGTGAGCTCAGTGCTTCCCTACTACCACAAATTCCTTTCAAAACAATTTACCCAAAATAATACTCCATTATTTCCTTCAACCCTTTGGAAAACATTTCAAACATTCCCAAGATTTTAAATTCCCAAACTGTTGTTTTAAATATATTTAAAACACTTTTCAAAATTTCCGGGATTTAAATTCTGGTTTGAGTCAAATTTTAGTTATTCTTCTTTTGGATAAATCATACTTATAGAATTTTATTTGGTTATAACCATTTCAAATTTTAGCTTCTTATATTTGATTATAATATTAACAACCAAACATCCAAATATATATAATAATTTCAGAAAATTATTCCTCTTATATCCAAAATATAATTTTGGGTAAAATTATTCCATTTACCCACTTTAAAAACAGTACCATGTCGGTTTATCTTGTTTAAGAGTTTAGAAACCCCTATCGATACAGTTGTACTTCCCGCACTGACCAAAATACATAAACACTCAACCGATAAGTCAACACAATATAAAAACAATTTTTATATTCACTAACAAGTACGCTCTCATAGCTATTAATACACTCAACTCATTATAGAGTACTATTGACTCTGTTTAATGAGTAATTTCCCCACCAGAGCCAAGGTTGTCGCCAGCCTAAGCTCTGATACCACTGTGACGACCCATCCTTCTCGACCCTCGAAAGTCGACACAAAATACCCCACAGTATAATATGTCGACGATCAAGTGCCGGAAAAGACAGATTGTTGAGGATAAGAAAGAAGATAGAAGAAGGAAGGAACTAAACAATAACCGAATCTCACATTCACAGCGGAACAAAATATAATAGTCAATAACAGATCTTTACACAAAATAAAAACTATATCTGTTTTATACAATATATCATCAGAGTATACCTCAAACAAACAACAATTACTAGCCTAGCAATTTCAAACAATCACAACAGCGGATATAAACAAGTACGGATAATAAGTCTCGGTCTCCAGCTCCTCTCCTGAGCTTCCAAGCATCCTATCCTGAACCTACAATACTCCGTCTGACCCGAGCACTATAATGAAATAACTCCCGAGTCAGTCTGGAATACCAGCTGATAAAAATACACCTAAATTGATTATTAAAGTTTCAAAATCCTTTGAAATCAAAAGCATCTCGTAAGACCACGCCACAAATGAACGTGTCGGGTTTTTACCTTACGATAGCTAAAACATTTCTTATAAAATCCTCTGATATAATAATAGTGTCTATATACAAATACTTATTCAAATAGCCGAAATTGTTACATTAATTAAATTCCAGCTACTAGCCACAATCGTGGGTAATACAAACAAAACCGTAAAAGGCACGTAGGGAGAATGGATTTCCAACTAATGACTAGGCACTGGGGTACCACCTATCACAGTACCCGGTCTAGATCAGTGTTTCGAGGACCACGCCCGATCCCTTGCAACACAAGGTCGAGACTACCCCTCATTGGATAATCCCGAGTAAGATCACCCCATGGTTGGGATCAGCAACCGCACCACTAAGTCGAATAAAAAGGGACATCTAGACCGGGATGACCTTACCCTAATGGGTGCTACCCACATAGCCTTGCTGCATAACCCCTGCTTTTCAGTCATTCCCGGTTGAGGCTTGAGGCTAAGCATTACCTTTTTAGAACGTTTCACTTAGAATTCCCATCGTCCACCTGACGATGTTCCGAAAGCATTCATCCATAAAAGTCCGTCCCGGGTTCGAATGGAACCGAAGGCACTACTCTTACTACATCCATTTAGGAACCATCCTCAGAATTAATAGCAACTAGCCCTTGCACTTCATTGCTCCATCTTCGGCTCCGAACTCCACGAAACGTACAAATCGAATCGAAGTGGTTTTCGAGAAATTAATCTCGATTCCGGTCTCTTCGAAACGATCAACGCATTGGCCAATACTGATAGTCGATGATTTAATTATAAATTAACATTCACAGACATCCATCAAAAAATAAATAATTTCCCCCAATTATTTATTAACCTCAAAAATATCTTCAAAGATATATTTCCATTTTCAACCCTTTTGAAAACAGTTTTCAAACCATCTTCCTTTTTACGGAATAAATTTTCCCAAACATTTTCTATTTCCAGTGAAAATAACCAAGTCCAAATACTTTAGATTTAAAACAATTTAAATCATTTTTCTCAAAAATATGTGCTTAAAACATTTTAATTAAACTACTCTAAATCACTTTACTCAAAATAATAGTCGTGAAATTGCATAATAAATTTCCAAATAAAATTCCAGCCACAAAATTATTTTAAAATAAAAGTTTTATACGAAGTATAAATATTAGAAAATTCCTTTTTAAAAAACATAATGTCAATTTAACCTTTAAAGGAATTACTACTAAAATTATTTTGGGTAGATTTACTTTAAAATTCAAAAACTATCGAAGGTACTAAATTCCTCTAAAACGTTCTTTTTAAAAAAAATTCCAAAAATTAAACTTATACCACCTTTGAAAAATATACTTGGCTTTCAGTCAATACACTTCCATTTCAGAATAAACCAACGAACCATTTTATAAATCCTACTTGATTTATCTCAATTTAAATTTACATCTCAGTCCCGTAAATTTCTTCCAACACTTTAAAAATAAAACTCCCTTTTATTTCTAAACACATTTTCCATTGCCTGGAAATCACTTTCAAAGTATATACTTAAATTATTTTAATTAAATTACTAAATTATTTATTCAAAATATACTTTTGAAAATCTATACAAAATTATTTTGGGTAACTTAAATCAAAAATTTCCTTTTAATATAAGGTTATTATATCAAATTTTATATTAAAATTTCCTTTAGAAAACATAATACTAATTTACCTTTAAAATAATATAATACCATAATTACTTAATTAAATATTTACTTATAATTAAAAACGATTAAAAATAATATATTTTTTTCTAAAATATTCTAAAACATATTTTAGACTGCTAATTTATATTTTGAAAGCTTTCTTGGGAATCATACTTAATTTCCAGGGAAAACACATTTTCCATCTATTTAAAAATAATTTTACTATTGCTTTTAAAAAATTTGCATTTCTTATTGGAATTCCCACCGAAAATCTATCTTTAAAAATTTATCCACCAATAAATATTCCATTTTATTTATAAACCCAATTTATACATTTCCATTCCTCATTTCCCTTTAAATCATAATTTCAATACACTTCAAATTCTAAACCAATATCTTGAATTTAATTTCCTTAAACTCATTTCTCAAAATTACTTTCAATTCCCTTTTAATCCCAATTTATTTTATTTATATTTTAAAAATATTAGATTTATATTTATCCAACCATACATAGCATAACAAAATTCCAAATCATTCTATCACTGGATATAAATGAAATATATCACGGATTACGAATAAAATTTCTATATTGTGAGGAATCCAGTTGGATCCCTCCAACCTGTTTCCCTGCATCCACAGATGTTAGCACAATAAATAAATATCAATGCAAACTGATATTAATATTCATATTCAACCAATCACTCTATTATTTAAATATTAACTATTTAAATTAAATGGTAATCAGATGTGAGTGAGATTAACTCACCTTGAGTTCCGGCGAGAGTTTAAATTCCTAAATTAAATTGACCGCGATCGATTTAACCTAAAAATTCCGCTAACACCGATTGTCTCCAAATCCGTACTATAGCGTAGATCGCGTCGCTGTGATTTCGACGCTTCTTATTTCGTTTGAATCTGACAACATATGCAATAGTTATGAATTTTTAATCGTTGAATATAATTTATATAACAATTTCTTTTTCTTTTTATATACCTAAACAAATCACGACCGTTCGATCAAAATCAAGGCCGCATGCAATTTCCTTCTCCATTGCGACTTCTAGGTGAGAAAACCCAACGCCGCCACTTCTAAGCAAAAACTCACGGCCACCCACGCTTACCGGTAGGTTGATCCAAGGCCACCATCTCGAACCCCATCGCCGAGTCAACCTCAACCCAGAACGCGCGCGAACTCGGTCGCCTCCATCACTATAAAATTACGTGCGAACGGCCAGTGAATGCAACCTCATAGCACCTCCAATCGATGATCCCCCGATCCACCGTAGGATGCGTAGATCTCTCCATGCCCTACAACTCTCATTTAGAAAGTTTTCAAAAATACTGCCTAGATTTCGCGAAAAATTGGGAAGAAGAGAATTGAATTCGGCCATTAAAATGTTGTAAACAGCGGCCGTGAAAATTCTAGGGTTTCGGCCAAAGAGAACGCATATATAAATGTTTAGTTTATAATAATTTATTAATATTCTCGTATTATTTGCATGTTTTCAAACGTACTCCAAAACACACGTGCCGCCTGGCGTTTATAAGGTTTTACCCGCATTCCGAACACAATGGAACGTGTTTCAGAGGCTAATTCGGTCGTATACGTGAGTTACGAAAATAAATGGTCAATTTTAAATTAAATCGATTAAAATAGTTTCTATGCGTTTTGAGCTGCCAGGGTTAAACGACAACTCCGATTGCTACTAAAATTGAAATCCGATAATAACTAACTATTACGGATCCAATAGAACTGGTTTCGTCGAATTCCAAGACTATGCCTCGGAAGGCTATTTTAACTCATCGATAAATTCGAGCGATTTTCAAAATCGTCGAAATCTTTTAAAAATTCACATTTAAATTTTACAAACTTTATTACAAATTCTATAGAATTTATATTCACATTAGAAATCGTTCTGATTCATTCTGAATCAAAATCCGTTTATTTACACTATCATATTATTAAATTCCATTATTAAATTAATATAAAATTCCAAATTCAACTTATCGACTTTTAATTCCATCTAAAAATCTAATGGAAAAATTCAAATCAACTAAACTTAAAATAAACCTTAGAAACAATTTTCATAACTATTTACATCGAGATTCATAAATTATTCCAATTCCAAATATTTAATTATTATTCAAATTTTAATTGAATCTCCATATTGAAAATTACAACTAAATTCTATTGATTTAACAAAATTCTTATTTCAAAATCAATTCAAAATCCACATTTAACATTTAAAATGAATTAAATGCTCAAAATCTAACGACCTAAAATTTCGGGTTGTTACTGCGTATATAGATAGGCAAGAAAACAATTTGCCTCTACAAACAAAACACATAGCAGAAATAAAATAACTCTAACAACAATCTGCTCCTTGCACGTCCTCGATAGCTTTTATTCATCTAAAAGAACAGTTGAAAACCTTAACTATCAACCTACTCAAAATCAATTGAATACCCGAGAGTTTAAGGGGAAAACAAAAATACCGAGTCAGACATAAAGCCTAGTATGAATATTAATTTACCATCTAAAACCATTTGGATATCTAGTGAGACCACGCCGCTTAGCAAATAGTATTTCAAAATATTATGATGATATGCAAAACAAATAAATCAATTCTGGATTACCCATCCCCATTCATTCTGACTATCTGTCCCAATTATAGTTTCTATGTTTACTATTAAGCTGTTAAATGTTAAGAACTATCTGTCCAATTACTTAGTTTTCATAGGATCACTAAGAACCTGTTGGTAACTCCAATATCCTATTTCATATCCTTGTTTTCATGGGCTAACTAGGAACCTGTTGGTTGATTGCCAATATCTTAATTCGGATATAGTTTTCATAGGCTAACTTCAAATATACTGGCCCCCGTCAATATTAATAATGGTTTTCATGGGCTGACTATGAACCTATAGGCTCCTGCCAATATCATACAATTTTCATGGGCTTACTGCAAACCTATTTGCCCCTGCCAATATCTTTGATTAAAATTTTAACATCTATTAAGCTGGATTCACTACTCGGTCAACCTAACAGGTTATTTTGCTCATTTCCCAAAATTCGGTTATGGGTTAATACCAATGTGAATATTATTTCCAAAATATATTATTTATGCCATGGTTTTTTCTTAAAATGAGAGTGGGTTATTAGTTTTGAAACCTTAAATCATCACTTTCAAAACCCCTAGATGATCTCCTTCGAAAGCATAGAAAACCTCTTTCCACAACTCTAAGTATATATACCTTTCGAAACCAATAAGACCTTCTGATGGTATCAAGAAAAACATTCTTTAAAACATAGACTTCAAAACAAATAAAATACCCTTTCTAAAGCATTGGGTTTTACTCTTAAAACATCATTTTGGTCAAGATGGTTGTATACGAAAGTTTCTTTCGAAACAACCAAAAACAAGAATTGGGAAAAATGATGGTGTCGGAACTACCTTAATCGAAAGCAAAAGACTTTAAAATCAAAACTTCAAAGGTTTGAGTCGAAACCCCCTTTCAACTCCCTTTCCTCTGAAACCCCAACCCCTTTCGAAAGCACTTAGGATAAAGGTTTGGTTTAAGATAAAAACAAGGGCAATCCTTCGAAAGCATTATTGGACAACATGGTTGAAGGTAGAGTAGCGGCGAGGCTTCGACTAGGTCAAAACATACCCCTTTCGAAAGCTTTTATTTAAAAAAAGAAACCCCTTCGAAAGCTAGTACTTAGTATAGCATAGCAACCTTCTTCAAAAGGTAATGTATAAAACCTCCTTCGAAAGCATCTGTTTCGACTAAGTCGAAAGCTTTGAGTAAAATAAGGCAAGGATTTAACTTTGAAAACAAAACAGGGTTTCGACCCTATCAGGAACTTGCCTTTCAACACTATAGCTTCAGCCTTCCTTCAACCCACTACGTACCATCTAAGTGATGCCATGTATATTGGCTTCTACTATGTAGTTTTCAACTGTGATGGTTTCGACTAGGAAGAGACGGATTTTATGGATTCGAAAGGTACTACTATTCGAGGCGAAACACCATTTTTTGATTTAAAGGCTGAAATATAGCAATTTTAGTAATTTCTTTTTTTAACAACTTGACTATTTGGAAATCATTGATTGGCTGCCCAAAAGCTTTTCGAATACTTTACTTGTACAACTGCCACTTTTATACCAGATTTAAATCAAAGGATTTTAACGTTAATGTCTTTCCATATAACAAAACCAACATTTGCAAAAAAGCCCATTTTCAAAATAATTTATTTCCCTTAATAAATCGATTGGGAGAAATCCCCAAAAATCATAGAAATTCGATTTCATCATGTAATCAAATATACATGAAAAAATTAGACCCAAATCCCATCAGGAATATTTTAAATAAACTTCTAACCCAAATGCTTCATATTTACCATCGAATATTCATAATAAAATTTACATAGCTTGGAAAATTCTGAAAATTAAAACCCATCTCTAAAATCATATTTTACTTAGCATAAAAAATTTCCATGGCAATTTAAAATCATTAAATCTCGATTTTGACCCTAAAACCGTATGGATTTCACATAATTTAATGGTTAAAATCAAACAATCCATAAATTTAAGCATATCATCATTCAAAATAATCATAGAAACAAGAGAAATACTCAAATCAGAAATCATATGATTATAAAACCAAAAGGAGATGGTATGAATTATTATTCACCTTAAATTTTATAAGGAACTTGTGATTTGTGGTTGATTAATCCTTCCTAGCTTTTAGACCTTTAGCTTTTGATAAATTTCTTCCTTTCTTCCTTGATAATGACTGGCTTTGGTTTTAGGTTTAGAATTTTTGTTAGTGAAAGTGGAAATAGTGCGTGAAATGTGATTGGACAATCACATATGGATATATCCGTGTAAAATAAATGGTTATTTAACTAATATGCCCATGTGTAGTTTAATTAATCAAGTACCAATTTAAAGCCTATTCATCTTATCAATAAGCACAGCCCTATTATGTAATTTAATCAAACCTCGATCTCCTATCATCATTATTCTATTTAATTATCTAATTAAATCCCCTGAATAATATTATCAAAAATTAGGGATGTTACAGGCTCGCCCTTAAAAAATTTCGTCCTCGAAATTTAGTAAGGACTAAATACTAAACATAGCAATCATCCGTGACAACTCCTAACAACCATACTAGTCTAACTGACTGGCAACTATCTATATAAATCTAATATAGACATACTCTCAAAGAAATCATGATAAGTATTTCTAATCTTGTCTTCTGTCTCATAAGTACAGTCTTCTCATTGTAATTCCGCTGAACTTTCACCAATTTAACCATAGTATTCCTTAATCTTTTCTCATCTCTAACTACAACTCGAAATGGTTGTCTAACAAAAGTCAAATTAGGTTCCACTACTAAGTCATCCAAACCTGTCGGAGAAATAGTAGTTTCTAGATCATGCACATACTTGTGAAGTTGATACAAATGAAATACATTATGGACACCTGCCAAACTACTCCCCAACTCTATTTTGTTTGCAAGTTTTCCAATCCTGTCTATAATCTGGAATGGACCTATATATCTTGGGGCTAACTTCCTCGACTTTCCAAAACGTACCACACCCTTCATAGGTGATATCATAACAAAAACCTTATCTCCAACTGAGAATTCTAGGTCCTTAAGTCTCTTATCTGCGTAACTCTTCTGTCTGGATCGAGCTTCTTTATCCTTTTATGGATTAAGTCAATCTTCTCTGATGCCTCTCTAGCTAAATTTGTACCTAAGACTAATCTATCTCCAATCTCCAACAAACAGGCTAGCGATTTGCATGGTCTTCCATAAAAAGCTTTAAATAATACCATTCCAATACTAGTCTGGTAACTATTATTATAGGAAAACTCAATCAGATGTTGGTGACCTTCCCATGATCCACCAAAGTATAATACACAAGCTCTCAACAAATCTTCGACTAACTTATTGACTCTCTCTATCTACCCATTTATCTGAAGCTGATATGAAGTACTCATATTAAGCTTGGTACCCATTACTTTCTATAGACTCTTCCAAAATTCACTAGTGAACAAAGCATCTCTGTCACTGACTATACTACTAGGAACTCCATGCAGTCTAACTATGTTCTTCAGGAACAACTTAGCTAAAACAGGTGTCGTTCTTGTTAACTTAACTGGAATGAAATGGGCACTCTTGGTCAATCTATCCACTATAACCCATATACTTCCATTACCTATATTTGACCATGGCAACTCATCTATAAAATTCATGGATATCGAATCCTATTTCTAAACTGGAATCTCTAAAGGCTGTAGCAAACCACTTGGTTTCTGATGTTCAGCTTTCATTTGTTGACAGTTTGCACACTGTCTAACCCATAAGCCAACATCTATCTTCATGCCTTCCAAATAGAAGCTTCTTTTCATATCCTGATACATCTTGGTTCCTCCAGGATGAATCGTAAACTTAGATCGATGACATTCTCAAAAAACTTCTTTCCTTAAGTCCTCCATATTTGGAACACACAACCATCCTTTCTTTCTTAGCCACCCTCTCTGGTCAAGGCTAAAATCCTTTAAATCATTGATCTCTATTCCAACCTCAAGTCTTCTGATCCTCTTAGCTAATACTCGATCATCCTTCTGCTTAGAAGCAATTCTCTCAATCAATAATGGTCAAACTTCTAAACAAGATAACCTGGCGGTACTATGGCTAGAACCAGCAGTTGATCTTAACTGCGCACCGCAACTGGCCAAAGCTTCCAAATCTTTCCACTCCGCCAACATAACTAACACCACATTCTGATATTTTCTACTTAGAGCATTTACCACCTCATTACCTTTTCTTAGTGTATATTCTACGCCAAATCATATGCAGCCAAAAACTCCAGTTACCTCAGCTGTCTCATATTTAACTCCTTCTGAGAGAATAAATAGCATAAAGACTTATGATCAGTATATAACTCAAACCCCTCCCCTAAGAGATAGTGTCTCCAAATCTTCAATGCGAAGATCATAGCTACCAACTCAAAATCATGAGTAGGATATCTAACTTCATAAGGTCTAAGTTGCCTATATGCGTACGCAATGACCTTACCACTCTGCATCAATACCGCTCCTCATCCAGTTCCACATGGATCAATATACACCACCACATTTCGGTTTCCATCTGGAACTACTAACATAGGTGCATTGGTCAACAAATGCTTTAACTTAAGGAATGCCTCCTCCTATTTGTCAAAACATACAAACTTCACCTCCTTCCTGATAACTTAGTTAAGGGTGCTGCTATCTGCAAGAAATCCTTAATGAATCTCTAGTAGTAGCAAGTAAGCCCAGGAAAACTCCTGATCTCCGTCATCGTCTCTGGTCTCTTCCAATTATTCACAGCTTATATCTAATCTGGATCGACTGACAATCCTTTCTTTGAAATCATGTGACCAAGAAACTTTACCTCTTTCTTCCAGAAATGACACTTGGTAAACTTTGCCTTGAGCTGATTCTGCCTCAGCATCTCAAGCACCAATCTAAGATGAACTTCATGCTCTCTCTCATCCTTAGAGTATACTAGAATATCATCAATAAATACTAGTACAAACCAACCCAAGTACTCTTAGAAAACTCGGTTCATCAAATCTACGAAGAAAGTAAGTGCATTTGTCAATCCAAATGCCATCACCAACTACTTATATGAACCATTCCTAGTTTGAAATGTTGTATAAGGAATATTGTCCTCCGCCACTCTCAACTGATGGAAACCAGTCGCCAAATCCAACTAGGAAAACACTTTGGCTCCACTTAATTGATCAAACAAATTGTCTATTCTTGGCAAAGGATACCTATTCTTATTTGTTCTTTCGTTTAACTTACGATAGTCAATACACATCCTTAACGACTCATCTGGTTTCAACATTGTGGTTGCTCCCTAAGGAGAACTGTTTAGTCAAATAAAATTCCTTCCTTCTAGATCCACTGGCTGCACCTTTAATTACTTCATCTCATTTGGTGTCATCCTGCTAGGTAGTCTACTTACAGGTTCAGCTCCTGGAACAAGATCTATTTTAAACTTAACATCTCTTTTCGAGGGTAGTCCAGTGACTGGCTCAAAGACATCTGCAAACTCTCTTGCTACATGCACCTTACTTAACTCATTTCCTACCGCTATAGCATTAAGCATTGCACTAGCACTCCGGTCAGTATTCCTCATCAAGAATATTACTCAGTTATGACTATCAGGGTGTCTCGGCGATATCCCTATCCTGGCCAAATAACCTTGCCTCATACTTACTCAACCAATCCATACCCAAAATGATCCTGAAACCTACGAAATCAGTAACATACAAACTACATGCAAACTTATGACCTAACAAGTCAAGCTCTAACTAGTCACATCTTAACCCTAGAATTGCATACCCTTCTACTGGATTCACTATCCTTCATAAAGTAACAAGGTAGGTGGGTTCTAAACTTAATTTATCAGCTAAACACTAAGATATAAATGAATGTGATGCACCAGTATCAAAAACTACTCTAACTAAAATACTTTGAAATAAAAGCATACATTCCATCATAGTCTTTCCCTTGTCAGTTGCAGTAGGCCTAGCTAATCCAATAGCAAAGACCTTTCCTTGATCTTCCCTAATTAGCTCTAGACACTGATCCTTGTAATGCTGATCAGTTGAAGCATTTCACATTCTTCTTAACTGTATCCTTCTTCCAATTTCCTGAGCGACATTCATTAGCAAAGTGACCCTTTTTGTCACACTTATAACAGACTATTTCAACCTTTGACCTCTTAGCTATGTCTCCTTTCTAGGCTCCCATCTTTTTAAAGAACTTCCTCTTCTTCCCTCGAGAACCCTGGGTTTCCACTGACTTTTCTTTAGCTTGATCGGCAAGCAACGCCTCATGGCTAATAACTATCTCCGCTACTATATTACAAGGATCATGGACATGTGTCATGGTTATTCTAGCAAGCTCGGGTTTCAATCCTCGAATGAACTTCTCACTCCTCTTGATGTCGACATCTATAAGAGCATACCCATATCTAGACAGCTCTTCAAACTTAGTAACATACTCAACTACTGACATATCTCCTTGTACTTAATCCATAAATTTCCTCATCAGCTTAGACTTGGCGAACTCAAATACAAACTTCTGCTCAAATCTTGTTCTAAAATCAGCCCAAGTCAACTACTCTTCCGGCACTCCGGTAGTAACACCGTTCCACCAACATAGTGCAGATCCTTGTAACTACCTAGAGGTCAACCTTCTCTTTTGTTCATCATTCAGACCTGTATCCGTAAACATTCGCTCGTAATGCAACAACCAATTCTGAACCTCTACAACACTCTCCATTCTCAAGAATGGCTTCCCACCCAAACTAGTGTAATCTCTACTCATCAAAGCAATATTCCCAATTAGAGCCACAGGATTAGCTCCTCCAACATTTCCAGTAACTCCAACATAAGCTCCAGCTTGCATCAAACTGGAAAAGAACTGATACATCAACCCTATATCTACTAGTGGATTTTCAGCACTCACATTGGCTTCTACATTTTTGTTGCTAGCATTAGCCGGTCGACCCGGGTTTCTCCTGGTAATGGGTCGAGCATTTCCATTAGTAGGGTGCTTCCTCCACCAAGATTTCCTCTTTCGTTTCCTTCTTCCATATATCCTTTCTCGTAAATCTGCATATGATCCTTAATAAGATACAAGTTAATGTTCTAAGAGAATGGGGGATACGTACTTATATGTATATGTATAACTATGTATAGCAAATACACGTATGTTACTATAGCATTAAGCCAAACCCTAATATTATTATCCGATTTAATCGTTTATGTTTGAAAAATATTTTAGGTCTAAATTTCTTTTAAAGTTTCATAAACCTACGCTCTGATACGAACTTGTAACATCCCCCACTTGGAGGCCCAAAACTAACGGCTATGGATGCTGCAGTCATCTATAGTTATTAATCTTCGGTGACCAAACACGACGATATTAGATATATTGATACACTGAAATGCAATAATATGGAAAAAAAATTAAACAGAAAAAAATTCCAGATTCCATTTCAAAATATTTCAAATTGATTACATAATCCCAATTAGTGGACCACACTCAGATAACATATAATTCTTACAAAATACGCCAAGAGCAACATATGAAGATTCCCCTCAGTAGATCAGAGTATATAGATAGGCAAGAAAACAATTTGCCTCTACAAACAAAACACACAGCTGAAATAAAATAACTCTAATAACAATCTGCCTCCTGCACATCCTTAAAAGCTTTTATTAGTCTAAAAGAACACTTGAAAAGCTTCTCTCAACCTACTCAAAATTAATAGAGTACCCGAGATTTAAAATTTCAAGTCGGACATAAAGCCTGGTATGAATATTAATTTACCATCTCAAACCATTTAGATATCAAGTGAGAATATGCCGCTTAGCGAAACGGGTTTACCCTCATTAGTATCATAAAACATTTATAAAAC
The DNA here is from genome assembly GCA_030765085.1 of Allium cepa. Lineage (NCBI taxonomy): Eukaryota > Viridiplantae > Streptophyta > Magnoliopsida > Asparagales > Amaryllidaceae > Allium > Allium cepa. Next base: position 173,107,426 of record CM060941.1, on the reverse strand, counting down.
CATATACTATGCTTTTGCATCCACGATAGTTACAATATAATATTTAAAACATTATGATGATATGCAAAACAAATAAATCAATCATGGTTTACACATCCTCATTCATTCTGACTATTTGTCTCAATTATAGTTTCTAGGATTACTATTAACATGTTAAATGTTAAGGACTATCTGTCCAATTACTTAATTTTCATGAGATCACTAAGAACATATTGGTAACTCCAGTATCTTATTTCGTATCCTAGTTTTCATAGGCTAAGTAGGAACCTATTGGTTGATTGCTAATATCTTAATCTAGATATAGTTTTCATGGGCTAACTACGAACCTACTGACCCCCGCCAGTATTAAATCATAGTTTTCATGGGCTGACTATGAACCTATTGGCCTCTGCCAATATTCATAGTTTTCATGGGCTTACTGTAAACCTATTGGCCCCTGCCAATATCTTTGATTAAAATTTTAACATATGTTAAGCTATATTCACTACTGGGTTAACCTAACTGGTTATTCTTCCCATTTCCCAAAATTCAGTTATAGGTTAATAATAATGTGAATATCATTTCCAATATCTAGTATTTATGCCATGATTTTTTTTAAAAAATGAGAATGGGTTATTATTTTTGAAACCTTAAATCATCACTTTCAAAACCCCTAGATAACCTTCTTCAAAAGCATAAAAAATCTCTTTCCACAACTTTAAGTATATATAGCTTTCAATACTAACAAAACCTTTTGATGGTACCTAGAATAACATTCTTTAGAACATAGGCTTCAAAATAAATAAAATACCCTTTCAAAAGCATTGGGTTTTACTCTTAAAACATCATTTGGGTCAAGATTGCTGCATAAGAAAGTATCTCTTTCAAAACCAACAAAAACTAGAATAAGGAAAAATTGGTAGTGTCAGAACCACCTTAGTCGAAAGCAAAAGCCTTTAAAATCAAAACTTCAATGGTCTGAGTCGAAACCCCCTTTCGACTCCATCTCCTTCGTAACCCATACTCCTTTTGAAAGCAATTAGGATAAAGGTTTGGTTTAAGGCAAAAACAAGGGCAACCCTTCGAAAGCATTATTTGGCAACATGTCAAAATTTAGAGTAGCGGCAAGGTTTCGACTAGGTCGAAAGCTTTTATTTAAAAAAGGAATCCCTTTAAAAGCTGGTACTTTAGTATAACATAACAACCTTGTTTGAAAGCTAATGTATAAAACCTCTTTCAAAAGCATTTATTTCAACGAAGTCGACAACTTTGAGTAAAATAAGGCATGGATTTAACTTAGAAAACAAAGCAGGGTTTCGACCACATCAGAAGCTTACCTTTCGACACTATAGCTTCCGTCTTCCTTCCATTCCACTGCGTACCATCTAAGTGACCATGCGTATTGGTTTCTACTATATAGGTTTTGACTATATTGGTGCCAAATAGGAAGAGGCGGAGTCTATGGAGTCGAATGGTACCATTCTTCGAGGTCAAACACCTTTTTCTGATTTAAAGGCTAAAATATAGCAACTCTTGTAATTTCTTTTTTTAGCAACTTGACTATCTGGAAATCATTGATTAGCTGCCCAAAGCTTTTCAAATACTTTACTCGTATAACTACTGCTTTTATACCAGATTTAAATCAAAGGATTTTAATGTTAATGTCATTCTATATAACAAAACCGACATTTGCAAAAATGCCCCTCTTTCAAAATAATTTATTTCCCTTAGTAAATCGATTAGGAAAAATTATCAAAAATCATAGAAATTCGATTTCATCGTATAATCAAACATACATAAAAAAATTAAACCTAAATTCTTTAAAGAATTTTTCAATAAATTTCTAACATAAATGCTTCACATTTACCATCGAAAATTCATAATAACGTTTCCATAGCTTGAAAAATTCTGAAAATTAAAACCCATCTCTAAAATCATGTTTTACTTAACATAAAAAATTTCCATGGCAATTTAGAATCAGTAACTCTCGGTTTTGCCCCTAAAACTGTACGTATTTCACATAATTTAATGTTTAAATCAAGAAATCCATAAATTTAAGCATATCATCATTCAAAATAATCATAGATCAAGATAAATACTCAAATTATAAAATCATACTATTATAAAACCAAAATGAGATGATATGAATCATTATTCACCTTAAATTTAATAATGAACTTGAGATTTATGGTTGATTAATCCTTCCTAGCTTTTAGATCTTTAGCTTTTGATAAATTTCTTCCTTTCTTCCTTGATAATGGCTGGCTTGGTTTTTAGGTTTATGATTTTCATTTGTGAAAGTGGAAATGAAACACGAAACGTGAATGGTCAATCACAAAAAAACATAGCCATGTAAAATAAATGGTTATTTACTAATATGCCCATGTGTAGTTTAATTGATCAAGAACCAATTAAAGCCTATTTATCTTAGTAATAAGCACGACCTTATTATGTAATTTAATTAGTATCAATCTCTTATCATCATTGTTCTATTTAATCTATCTAATTAAATTTTTTGAATAATGTTATAAAAAAATTAGGGATGTTACAAAATATATCGTATAAAGATGGTGAAGCCGTCGCATGCGGAGGTAATTCCAAACGCTATGTTATTAGACAAGGAGATGTCATTTCTGTTGGTATATCTAACTCTCCTCTAATTTCTAAATTTTATTTAGTGAAGAATTTATAATATAATCTTTTAAGTATTAGTCAATTATGTGATAAAGGTTTTAGTATAACTTTTGAAACAGGAAAATGCAACATCTTTGATAAGGATAATACCTTAATTTTTGAAGGAACTTAGAAATATAATAACTCTGTTTAAATATGAAAATCAGACCTAATAAAGATATATGTTTATTAGCAGACATTTTTGTCCCCTGGATTTGGCACAAACATTTCCGTCACATTAATTTTAAAAATATATGGAAATTAGCTAAAAACAATATTGTTCGAGGATCATCGAAAGTTAATTTTAAAGTTAATAATTTATAAGATGCATGTCAAAAGGGAAAACTTAAAAAATCTTCATTTAAAGCTAAAAATGAAATTCTACTAATCAATCTTTAGAATTTTTACATTTAGACTTATTTGGTCCAATGCAAATAAGATCAATCAACCATAACAGATTTGTGTTTGTTATTATTGATGACTATTGCGTTATACTTGGATGGTTTTTTTAAAACATAAGAGTGATACGTTTGAAACTTTTAATATGTTTGCTAAACGTTCAAAACTTAAAAGATTTGAAAATTAAAATTATTTGAATTGACCACGGAGATGAATTTGAGAATGAATTATTTCAACATTATTGTAACAAAAAGGGAATAAGTCATAATTTTTAATTTTCTAGAACACCACAACAAAATGGCATTATAGAAAGAAAAACTTGAACTTTTAATAATGTGCAAGAACTCTATTAAGTAGTAGTGAGTTATCTTAAATTTTTTGGGCAGAAGTAGTAGCTACCGCTTATTATGTTTTTAATCGTGTATCATTAAGACCGTCAAATAAAACACTCTATAGAATTTTTTTGAAATAAAGCCTAAGGCTTTGTATTTTAGAATATTTGGTTCTAAATGTTTTATCTAAAATACTAGTAATCCCCTTGGAAAATTTGATCCAAAAGCCGAAGAAGGAATTTTTGTAGGATAATCAGACGAAAGTAAAGCATATCAGATTTCTAGTACAAAAACCAAAATAATTGAAGAATCATTACATGTATCATTTGGTGAAAACTTTAATATCAAAACAGATCATGATGATAACATTAGTGTACTATCCAACTCATCTCTTCAAAATAATCTAATTGAATCAATAAATGAAAAAAATAAACAACTGAAATATCCACTTGAAACATTAAAAGATCATCCATTAGACAATGTAATTGGTGATATTAATACAAAAGTTTCTACTCGATGATAATTAACTCATATGGGTATATAGCTTTTATATCGGATATTGAACCAAAAAATATTAAAGAAGCATCTAGAGATGATTATTGGATTGTAGCCATGCAAGAGGAACTCAACCAATTTGAACGTAACAATCTATAGGAACTTATACCAAGACCCGATAATCAATCTGTTATTGGTATTAAATGGATTTTCAAAAATAAATTGGATGAAAATGGTGATATTGTATGAAATAAAGAAAGACTTGCAGCTCAATGATATACTGAGGAAGAAGGAATTGACTATGAAGAAACCGTCACTCATGTAGTATATCTTGAAGCTATAAGAATTCTCTTGGCATTTGCATGTCATCATAATTTTATACTATTTCAAATGGATGTTAAAAGTACCTTTTTAAACGGTTACATTAAAGAAAATATTTATGTTGAAGAACCACCATTATTTATTCATGAACAATACCCAAATCATGTATATAAATTAAGGAAGGCACTTTACAGTCTTAAACAAGCATCACGTGCTTAGTACGATAGTCTAAAAAATTATCATTTAAAATTTGGTTTTCAAATTAGCAAAGTTGATACTACTCTCTTTATAAAAAATAATGATCTTTTAATGGTACAAATCTATGTAGATGATATTATTTTCGGTTTAACTAATAAAGATTTATGTGATGATTTTTCTATTATTATGAAAAATGAATTTGAAATGTCCTATACGGAAGAATTAAATTATTTCTTAGGATTGCAAATTGAATAATTAAAAGAAGGAATTTGTATTTTTCAATAAAAATACTATAAAGATTTAATTAATCTATTTGGAATGGAAAATCTAGTAGTAAAACAACTCCTATGAGCACCAGTATTCACTAGATAAAGATGAAAATGGCAAAGATATTGGACAAAAACTTTATAGAAGTATGTAGGATCTTTATTATCAGTTAGTAGACTAGACATTTTAATGAGTGTTTGTTTATGTGCTCGATTTAAAGCTATTCCCAAGAAACTCACTTGCAAGTAGCTAAATGAATTTTGCGATATTGATCCAATACTAAAGATTAAAGACCTTTTTATCCAAAAGGTTGTCCATTTGAATTAATAGTGATACTGACTTCGGAGGCTGTAAATCGGATCAAAAAAGTACAAGTGGTACTTACCACTTCGTTGGTCAGTCTTAGATATCTTGGTTCAGTAAGAAACAAAATTGTGTTTCACTATCTATTTATGAAACAGAATATATATCTGCAGCTTTCGTTTGTACTTAAGTCATATAGATGCAACAAACACTACATGATTTTGGAGTAAATTTGACTAGGTCTCCTATTTTTTATGACAAAGCTAGTGCGATTAATCTATCAAAAAATCATATAAATCACTTAAGAACTAAACATATTGACATTAGACATTATCTTCTTCGAGATAACGTCAAAGAGAATAATATATCATTATAATTTATTGATACAGAAGAACAAATTGCAGATATATTTACTAAACTACTTTGTAAATCTATGTTCTTAAATTTACGACGCAATCCAGGAATATGTTCAATAAAGGATTTAGATACATAAGTGATAATCACAATTTTCAAACATGGTAAATACTAAAATTAGTAATTGCTGGTGTATAAATTATTGTTAAAACATAACCAAATAATGAATGGGAGAAAAACATTTCCAATCTAACTTAAGCAAAAATTCTAAATTTACCAGCAATTAACTTTTCTAGAAATAGTAAATTTTTGTTTATATAAAAAGAGGAATATTTTAATTAAAATTAATTCAAAATACATTTAAAACCAATCTACTATCCAAAAATGTCAAACTAAGACTCTACACACACCTCAATTGATTTCAGCTCGCCCTCCTTACATAGAGAATACCCTTCGCTGATTCATTAAACTCCTTCTTCAAGCAAATCACCATCTATGGAAATCATTCCTTCTTTGTCGAATAATACTGAATTCTTATCTAAAGGTAAGGAAATTAAAAGAGCTATCAATTTTGAACTTTCTACTAATGCAAAAATTGACAAAATCCATCACTACCAACAACAAATAATGGGTGTCCAATGAGAAATGTACTAAGAACAAAAATTCTAAGGAGCTCACTTAAATTTTCTCGAGCGTTGTGTTCTTACTATATGTGGTCATTCGCCAACTAAAAAAAGTATTCGTCAAAATAGCCCTCGTACTTCTGAAGCTCCAATCATTACCGACAATACTCTCTAAGAAACTCCAAGGAATCAGGACTATCCAATGCAAATTGGAACAATACTCCAATTCATACAAACACATAGTCTCCACTAATTCTGTTGAGTGAACATACCAAACTAGATTCAAATTCTTGGAAGCATATTCCAGATAATAATTTTGATGACTCAGAAAATAATTAAGAATCTTTATATTTATAACACACACACATATATATTCTAGAATACAATACTTATGTAATCATATGTAATAGTATTATATAATAAAATGTCAATATAATAATTTTCCATGAAATAAAAACAACTTATATAGGTTTATAAATAAAAATATGCCATCCCATTCGACTAAAACCTAGTTTAGTCGACTGACCTATCATGAAAATTTTCCATCAAATAATTCAACCGACTTCAATTCGTAACTCCGATCGAATAAACACCAACCTACTCTTGCGCTCAAAATTAATCCAGTTCAGTCAACTGAACGGCTCCCCTAGTCGACCGAACCTGGGTAGTTTGGTTGAAAATCTCCAAAAATTTAGCTGACTCAATTGAACCCCCACTTTTTGTTGCAAAACATTCCAGTTTAATCGACCGAACTCACAATTCAGTTGACTAATCGAGCCTAAAACCATCTATTAAAAATCAATTTTCTACGTAGCTTTTCATCGTTCCACCTTCTTCTCCAAATTCAAACCTCCAAAATCCTAGATCCACTCCAATGCCTCCTCGTCCAAAACTTTCGGTTAACAAAAACCAACCTCACAAACGAAAAGAGGCAAGTTCTTCTGCTACTCCATCTCATCTAGAGTTTGCATCTTATGGTCAGACACTCGAACGGCTCAATGGGAGTCCAAAAGCTCTCCTAATTTTCAATGATCTCAATGATAAGAGAATTTTCTAGGAAACCTTTAACATGATAAGGGATTTTAGAACATTCGATATTGAGTCCATCGCTAGAGAGCATGAATTCATTTCCTTGATTGATGATCGTCGTAACAAGGTAAAAATCTATCCATTCCTTGTCAAATTGTTCTATGCAAACTAGTGTGGAAATTTTTACTCACCTCTCGAAAACGATGACGATGATATCTTATGCAATAAAGTTTTAGGAATATATATTGTACTAACTGTCGTAGATTTGGGCATTATTCTTAGTTGTTCTAACATCGGCCTTGATCTTGATGACATTGATCACCACAACTTTTCATATGATTCCATTAGTTATCTATTTCATACTCCAAATACCGAAAACACTATAGTGAATTTACATCCCCAAGATTGTATTTTAAACAAAATGATCCTTCATACCATCTTGCCAAGGACCTCAACTTATGAAAAAATGTACGACAATAGTTACACAATTTTATATGCCATTTATTCAAAACAAAAGTTAAATTGGGCATGTATTATTTATGAAAAAATTAAAAGCTTTCACGCACGACCTAGACTCACCATTTTCTACGGTTCTTTCTTGACAAAAATATTTCTCCACTTTGGAATCAATGTTCATCAAATGCAAGACTTTGTTCTTCCAAAAGCCATGGATCAAAAAGCTATTACTCATATGAAGCTACCCTCTACAATGGAAACACTTCCCACATATAGTGTTTTCTTGTCTAGATTGTTTAGGAAAATATAGCTCAATCATCTTCCCAACCAACTCTAGTTAATGTTCAATAGTAAATCGAAAAAAAATCAGTTGGTCTATAGACGGTGATCAAAACATCTCTTTAATGTAACCTTCAGGGACTGTCTCTTCAAACGTTGCCATTTTAAAGAACCAAGAAATAATATTCAAGCAACAAAAGCTTTCATAAAGGCGGATATCAATTGAAAAACTACCTTAGGCTTTTTATAGAAAATTTGGAACAAGCTTGCCTCATGTTCTCACTCACATTCACTTACTAGACCAGGAATCATGAACATCTCAAACAAAGGTAATTTCATAAGTATCTTCCATCATGAACTTTGGTATATGCATCTCTAGTTTGTTGTGTATCTTAAACATTTGTCTTTTCATTTGCTCTCTTGTTGTACATTTGTTATGTTTATCCTAGTTTGTTGTGTATATCTTTAGTATGTTGTGTACTATATGATCTCTAGGTTGCAATATGGTATATTTATCCTGTGATGTTTGATTTATTTTTGTCAACTTGTGATTGTTATCTTTTCATTTTCTCTTCTACTGTCAACTTGTTTAATCCTTTTGTTTTGACGCCAAAGGGGTGAAATATTGGTAGGGGAGCATATTAAAATGGAGCATTACATTACAAATATTTATTGTATAGTTGTTATCATCAAAAAGGAAGAGATTGTTATAATCTCAGCTTGAAGTTTTAATGATGACAACTATATATATATATATATTATTATCAACACTTCAAGAAGATCAAGATATGAATCATTTAGAGTTAAAAGTATGTATATTGTCTTAGAATATATTATAAAATATTCTTAATAATTCACATGCACACACACAAGAATTAAGGAGTGAAAAAAATCAAAGCTGTTTTAGCCTAGTTCAGTCGGCTGGCCAATGGCCTCAGCGACTGAGTATAGTCGACTAAGTCCATTGACCAATCGACTGAACCTGCTTGATTTACTTTATATATATATATATGTTTTGAATTTTGGCACAAGACGACTTTGTTCTTATTCAGTAGACTGACCACTACATTCAGTAAAGTGAAACCTTATGACGGTTATTTTTCTGAAAAGACATTTTTTAAGATTACATCCACTGTTTTCTATGAACAAATGCATCTCTTTAAAGCCACTGTTTGATCTCTATAAATAGAGTTTACATTTCTTAACAAATTAACCTATTCTTTTCTAAATCTCTTGAACTCTATTCTCTTGTGTTCGCCCAAATCTTTTGTGCATTCAGTTCTATTATTAAAGATACTCTTATTAGACTTCCATAAATCTGTGCATACATATCACGAATCATCAACGAGATTATCGAAACTCCTGTACTATCAGTCAATATCTGTGTTCGTGAAATAGAAGATTGTTCAAGCAAACTCCTTTAGGAAAGTCAAAATATGAGAGGTGCCCATATAGTTCGAATTGTGAACATATTCCTCCGGGTTAAGTGAGGGAATTCACATGGAAATACCTAAGAGGTGCTTAAGGACTAGACGTAGGAGAGGTGTTCTGAACCAACATAAAAATTCTAGTGTGATTACTCTTCAACTTTACTACTTTAGCTTAGTTTAGTTATTTTAGTATTGGATTGGCTATATGCAATCATATAGACTTTTCATGAAATAGATGTCATTTATATTCTATTAAATATAATTATAGTAGAGCAAGGATTTATTCTGCTAAACAGACATCATCAACAATCTATTCATATTTGTTTGGCTACCTAATGGCGTAGACCAAGAGAATCCCTTGTTTAAACTCTTTTAGTTATAAACAAAAGCTGTTTTTTAAACAATTCGGTCCTTGAAAATAAAGTAGTTATAAATTAAAACCCTAATTTAACTAATTAAAATAGGTTCAAACTTTATTAAATACTAATTAAATCTTAACTTGATCTTAATTAAATCTAAAATTAATTAATAATTAAAACCTACCTGATTAGTAATTAATTAATAATTAACTCACAATTAATTAATTAATACTTAATTAACTCTTTACTTAATTAATAATCAATTCAAACTCTCTTAATTAACTAATATTAATTATCTTACTTAATTAATACTTAGGTACTAACGCCTTTATTTAATTACTAATTTAATACTAATTATCTTAACTTAATTAATTAGTTAAATTTGTGTTGATCAAGCTTTTACATTGATCCAGTTTAATATCAAGGTTGGTACCCCTGATATTCCAAACTCCTATTCTTTGTGTCATTGATTAAACTCAATGGATTGAGCATGTCAATTTTCATTTTCCTAGTCATTGCTTGATTTGATTTTATGCAGTTAGGAATGGATTCAGAATGAGTTGAATCTGAGTAGGCAGAATTCATCCCATCACTCTTGATTTTACATCCTTTGGTTGGGGTTGATGCAAATTGACTGTGGTTGGTTTCCAGCTTGTAAGCGTTGGATTTGTCTTGGAGGGTAGCGTGGTTAAGTGGTGGTTTGTCAGCTTGGGGTGGTTTGATGCGGGCATAGGATTGCAAAGTTATCACTTCACTACTGTCTTTACTTGGGAGAACATTTAAGTCTGGAGGGTGTAGAGGTTCGGGAATTGAAGTGGGTATTTAATTGGATGGAGAAACTGGTTTATCCAGGTGGGAGGAATTGGATGAACTTGGTTTGGATGATGTGGGTGGTGTCTTGAGTGGTGAGGGTGGTTTAGGCAAGGCAGAGGTGGTGTGGGGGTGTTAAGGTTGAACTTGGAATTGAGATAGTTCGACCGTGCATGTGCACAAGGCTGATTTCTTAACATGTTGTATTTTTTTGACCATTTTGCTTTTTGTCTGTCATTATTTCCACTCCCAGATCGTGTTGATTATTTGATTATCATTTTTCTTTTGACCATTTGCATATTAAGTATCGCACATATCATGGATTTGAGTATCACCCTTGAGTTGCATTCCATGTTTTTTGTTCACTTTTTTCCCTTTTTCCTCTGCCGTTTCTACATTAACATTAGCATTACTGATTGCTTCAGCATTATCTAATTCATTCACCATATCATCTTTATTATTTTCTAAACTTCCATCTTCTATCATTAGCAATTCAAATCTATTACTGACTTTTGTATGATTTGTGTGACTTTCTATATCATTTTTTGGATTATTTTTAAAACCTTTACCATTTTCATTTTTTTCATTTGACTCTATATCATTTGCTTCCTTTGCATCTGCTTCATTGGTCTTGTTGTCTTTCTATCTATCATCAAATCTAGTGAGCCTATGAACACCTAAATTGTTCATTATTTGGTTAGCATCCTCATTTCTATCCACCTCGGCATTCTGAACATTAACATTCTTCTCTTTCCCCTTCTCTAATTCATTAGCTAAACATATTTCACCCTCCTCCAGGCTTAAATGATGCTTCCTTTCCCAGTATGATACTATAAACCTCCCTCATTTGTTCCATTTTTCTCTTTAATGATACCTTTTTCCTCCTGATATTTCCTCTTGTATCTACTTACCCTCTGCCATTTTTCACTAAGTATACCTTTATCTTCCTTTACATGTTTATTAATTCTTCCCTGGTTGATTTTATCTTCCTTGACTTCCTCCTGCACTTCATGTTTATTCTCCTTGTTTTCAATAGTTATATCACAGTTAATTATAGTGTGGCCAAAAGATCTACACTTGCAACAAATATCAAGCTTCCGTAAATATTTTACGTATATTTTCTGCATACCTCCACCCACCAATTTTATCATGAAGTCGTCAAAAAGTTCACATTCTGGATTCACCTCTATGAGGAAATGAGCATACTCTACTCTTTCTGTTCTCTCTATCATCTCGTCCATGCATAGAAGCTTCCCTATCCTGCTGGATAACAATTAATTCCGAGGTGCGACCAAGTAAATAATGGAATGTTATGTAAATGTACCCACACAGGCACTGAAGGCATGCTACCATAAACGTTGCTGACTTTTGAGTCATATGGCTTGTTCTTCATTATGATAGGATCACCTTGCAATATTTTGTTTCTATCTTATTGACAAGAGAGAAGGAAAAGGGATATAACAACATCAGACTTTACCTTTATTGATCCTTTCAACCTCCAAAGGGCCTTAAATTTTTGAATTACTGTCATGAAGAATAGCGGTTTGTCGAGGATGAAATCTACTGAATAATCACTCCATGCTAGGGAGCCTACATGAACAATCTCATCAGTGTGCTCCACAGCATCGCCAGGGAATGATGGCTTCATATCAACTGGGATGTACTTCCCAACATTTCTTGGTTTATGCTTAATTGAGGAAGTCCATTATGGTTGAAAATTGTTATTGAGACTATTGGTTGTGGAGAATAGTTGGGGGATGCTGGATAGTATTCGAGGGTGGGTCAGGAGGCATAGACGGAGGGAATGGTTGCTTAGGGGTGATGGTCGATGTGATAGGCGTGGTGTTTAGGGTTGTATCGATGGGAGGGTTGATGGGTAAAGAAGTTACGTTGGATGGGGAAGGTACGATGGATAGGGAAGTTTTGTATCTCATTGTGTTTGCTATTCTTGAAACTAAGTTAAGTTTTGACCTGATAAAAAAGGTGGCTAGGTATATTAACCCCACATGGAAACTTATTCACAACCATGATGATGTTGTTTATGGTTTGGTTTGCCTTCTCATGGAACAATAAAAGGAGACAAGGATGTAGAAATTTCTCTAAAATTGACTATGCTTTCTGTAACCATGCCACCCTTATCTAATAGCCTACCATTCTTAATCATCTACTACCCCCGTTATCAGACCACTCTCCTCAAATTCTCCATTTGGAAGGGTCTGTCGTTAGAGGAAAAATAAGTTTTAAAATTTTTAATTCCTGGGTCAATGAACCGGACTTTCTAAATATTTTTAAAGAAGTTTGGACTAGACCTGACTATGAAAACCCAATGCTAGTATTACGGAAAAAATTGAAAACCACTAAAGAGATTCTTAGAGAGTGGGCTAGGATGAAATATGGCAATGAAAGCAAACAATCTGATAACTGGAAGAGACAACTTAATGACATCTAAAAGAAAATGCTTAATGATGTAAACAACTCTGGTTATGCCAACTTAGAAACTGACGTAACTAAACAGTATACAGAAGCCCTCAACAAAGAAAGTATTATGGCCAAACAGAAAGCTAGATTGCGCTGGAAAGAGGAGGGGGATTGGAATACATCTTACTTTCATGCCTCTCTGAAAGCTAAGCACACTAAAGAAAATATAATTACAGTGATAGATCGACAAGGGCAATTACATGACAATCAAGCTGGCATTGATCAGGATTTCATCCAATTCTTTTCTAGATTGTTTGGCAATGAAACTAACTTTGTTCCTAGCATTGAAGAGATTAGCCAAAATATCCTGCCTAAACTAAGTAACACGGATCATAATACCCTATGCATGGATGTAGGAGACGATGAAATCCAATAAGCTATGTTTAACCTGAACAAAAATTCATGCTTGGGGCCGGATGGATTAATGCTTATTTTAACACTTCTTGCTGGTCTATAGTTGGAAATAATGTTTGCAAAGCTATGAAGTGATTCTTCAATCGTGCCAAGATGATGAAATTGTTGAAATATATATATTTAGAAAAAAAAGGTTGGAGACTAGAGAGAAGAAACTTGTTCTCACTAATCCACACAACTCACACACAAGAGAAGAAACTTGTTCTCACTAATAATGATTTAATGTTATTTTCTTTGCTTGATTACATACATACAAATGAGGAGAGCTGCTCTATTTATAGTCCCTAATAGATTATTCTAGAATTACTTTTACTTGATTACAAAGAAAACGTAATTCTAGAAACGCCTTTACTTGATTACAAAGAAAACGTAATTCTAGAAACGTCTTTACTTGATTACAAAGAAAACGTAATTCAATAAATCAAGTTTATATTCCAACACCCCCCTTTAAACTTGATTTGCCTCCCTTTGAGTTAAACTTTTACGCATACCAAGTTTCTTCTTTAACTCCTTGAAAATCTCCAACTTCAAAGGCTTCGTTAAAATATCAACAATTTGATCCTGCGTCTTGCAATGCTTGACAACTACTTCTCCTTTCCCAACCAAGTCTCGAATGAAATGATACTTGATTCTTATATGCTTGCTTCTCCCATGAAAAGCTGGATTTTCGGTGAGTGATATAGCAGAATTGCTATCACAATATATAAGTGGACTTTCTTTTGGAGCATGCTTAAGTTCTTCTAGCACCCATTTAATCCATAAAGCTTGACAACTAGCTAAAGATAGTGAAATATATTACGCCTCGGTGGTTGAGAGAGCCACAACTTGTTGTTTCTCTGACATCCATGTGATTGCACTTGATCCAAAGTAGAAAACGTTTCCCGAAGTACTTTTACTATCGTCAACACTTCCAGCCCAATCACTATCACAATATCCAAGCACCTTAGGATCATTTATCTTTTGATAATAAATTCCATCCCTAAGTGCTCCACGCACATATCTCAAAATTCTTTTTCCGGCATCCCAATGTGTCTTCTTTGGTTGCTCCATGAACCTACTAATCAAGCTCACACCATATGTAATGTCTGGCCGAGTGGCTGTCAAATACATCAAACTCCCAACAAGACTTCTAAACAATGTTGGATCAACATATTTAGAGTTGTCATCCTTACTTAGTTTCAAGCCAACTTCAACTGGAGTGCTAATTGGCTTTGCCTCTTCCATTCTAAACTTCTTCATCAAATCTTTTGCATACTTTTCTTGAGAGATAAATATACCATCATTATCTTGCTTTACTTCAATACCAAGAAAGTAATGAAGTAGACCCAAGTCGGTCATCTCAAAGTCTTGCATCATACTTCTCTTAAATTCTTCAATATTATTAAGACTATTTCCCGTAAAAATCAAATCATCCACATATAAACCAATGATGAGAATGTTACCTTTGTTCTCCTTGATGTAAAGAGTATGCTCAATTGGACACCTCTTGAATCCCATCTTCACAAAATAGTCATCTATGCGACTATACCATGCACGAGGGGCTTTCTTAAGCCCATACAATGCCTTCTTCAACCGATAAACTTTATGTTCTTCATCGTTTATCACATAGCCGGAAGGTTGATCAATGTACACCTCTTCTTGTAGTACTCCATTCAAGAAAGCAGATTTAACATCCATTTGATAAACTTGCCACTTATTTTGAGCGGCCAATGAAATTATCAAATGAATTGTTTCAAGACGTGCCACGGGAGCAAAAACTTCTTTGTAATCAACACCATACTTTTGCTATAGCCTTTCACAACTAATCGTGCCTTATGTTTTTCAACTTCACCTTATGCATTCAACTTTATCTTGTAAACCCATTTGACTCCAATGGGTTTCTTCCCTTCAGGTACTTCAACCAACTCCCATGTTTGGTTCCTTTCAATTGCATCAATTTCTTGATCCATGGCTTGTCCCCATTTGTCTTCCTTGGCGGCTTCTTCAAAATCAACTGGATCCGCGGTTGCATATAAAGCAAAATCAACAAATTCATCTTCTAAAATTCTTCTTATTTCTCCATAAATCTCCGCAAGAGGTCTTGTCCTTCTAGGTGTTGATTCTAAACTTGAAGATGATGAGCTTGGAGGAGAATTAGATGGTGGAGTAGGTGGAGTCGATCCTTCTTCTTTAATTGGCTCAAATGAATCATTATCAAGCAAGATACTTGTACTCTTTTTCTCATTTTTCCATTCCCATGCTTCTTCCTCATTGAAAATTACATTACGACTAATAATAGTCTTCTTTGTGATGGGGTCATATAATTTATATGCCTTGGATCTTTCCCTATAGTCAACAAAGATGCACTTTTCAGATTTGTCATCAAGTTTTTCTCTCTTTTCATCCGGCACATGATAGTAACAAATGCTTCCAAAAATTCGAAAGTGGGAGACACATGGCTTATGAACGCTCCATGCTTCTTATGGAGTCTTTCCTCGAACACTTTTAGTTGCCGCACGGTTGAGAACATAGCATGCACATGCTACAGCTTCGGCCTAAAATATTTTTGGCAATCCTTTTGTCTTCAACATACTTCGAACAAGTTCAATGATGATACGATTCTTTCTTTCTGCCACCCCATTTTGTTGAGGGGTTGAGCGGACCGTTACTTGATGATGAATGCCATGATCCTTTAGGAAATTTCCGAATTCTTCCGCCATATATTCTCCACCACGATCGGATCGGAGTGTCTTTATAGAAAAACCACTTTGCTTCTCCACAAGTGCTTTAAAATTCTTGAATACTTCAAATACTTAAGATTTTTCTTTGAGAAAGTAAATCCACATCTTGCGACTATAGTCATCAATAAAAGTGAGAAAATATCGATTACCTCCAAGAGAGTTTGTGCGCATAGGTCCACATAAATCCGAATGCACTAGCTCTAAAGGATTCTTTGCTCGCCATGCCTTTTCTTTTGGAAATGGATCTCGACGGTGCTTGCCAAAAACACAACTTTCACATACTTGATCTTGTTTGCTAATATTTGGGATGCCTCTCACCATATGATCTTTGCAAATATTGAATAGAGTGCTAAAACTCAAGTGATTATAATGAAGATGCCAAAGCCATGACTTATCATTAACATTATTAGCAAAACATGGAAATGCTTCATTTTTAATTTTCAACGGAAACATTTTGTTGGTGTCATCTTCATTTTTGCAATAAGAACAACAGTTTTGTTTTTGATCTCACATAAATCATTTTGAAATTCACATTATGTCTCTTCTTTAAAAGTTGTCCAACACTCAAAAGATTGTGTTTAAGATCGGGAACATAATAAACATTAGAAATATAATTTGTACCTTGCTTTGTCCGTATCGGAATATCGCCACTGCCTTTGACAATGAGCCTTTTATTATTACCTGTCTTGACTTCTCGTTGAACACTTTCATCAAAATTCACAAAGCAACTTTTATTTCCGGTCATGTGGTTACTACAACCACTATCAATATACCATATATCATCAAAAGAAGCTTCTTGAACATTACAAGCAAGAAGCATACTTTCATCTTGTGTCTCCAAATTCTCATGTAGAAAATTAGAATTATCTTTTTCATTATTAATTCTTTTAAAACAATCCTTTTTCATATGCTCGTATTTATGACAATAATGACATTAAATATTATAAGAGTTACCTCTTCCTCTTCCACTGTATCCTCCACGGCCTCTTCCTTTTCCTCCTTGAGACGGACTTGAATTTTCACTTTGAATTTGGCCTCTTCCTTGTCCTCTACCACGGGCTGATCTTCCACCTCTTCCTCTAAAACCACCACGGTTGGTGTCTCGAATTTGAAAAGCTTGCTCGGAAGGAGAGGAATCAAATTGTTTGATGCGAAGCTCAGGAGATTGTAGTGAGCCCAACAATTCTTCAAGAGAAAAAATATTCAAGTCTTTTGATTCTTCAATAGCAACAATAACATGCTCAAATTTCCTTGTCATACTTCGAAGAATTTTTTCAATAATTCTTTTATCCGAAATTTCTTCACCATTGATTCGAAGTTGATTAGCAATAGAAATAGTTCTATTATAAAATTCCTCCACCGATTCACTTTCTTTCATTTTGAGTAAATCAAATTCACCTCTTAGAGCTTGAAGTCTTACCATCTTTACATTTTCTTCACCTTTGTACGCCTTGTTGAGGATGTCCCATGCCTCCTTTGATGTTGATGCCGAAGAGATCCTTTCAAAAATTGCTTCATCCACCGCTTGATAGATAAAATAAAGAGCCTTCTTGTCCTTCTTTCGAATCTCTTTCAAAGTATTCAATTGTTGTGTTGAAAGTGCTGCTTGATTCTCCGGTTCTTCATATCCATTTTCAACAATCTCCCAAAGATCTTGAGAGCCATACAAGACCTTCATTTGAATGCTCCATTGATTGTAATTCTTTTCCGTCAAACGAGGAAGTTGAGATTGCAACATATTATTGGAAGTCATCCCTAAACCTTGCTCTGATACCACTTTGTTGAAATATATATTTAGAAAAAAAAGGGTTGGAGACTAGAGAGAAGAAACTTGTTCTCACTAATCCACACAACTCACACACAAGAGAAGAAACTTGTTCTCACTAATAATGATTTAATGTTATTTTCTTTGCTTGATTACATACTTACAAATGAGGAGAGCTGCTCTATTTATAGTCCCTAATAGATTATTCTAGAATTACTTTTACTTGATTACAAAGAAAACGTAATTCTAGAAACGCCTTTACTTGATTACAAAGAAAACGTAATCTTAGAAACGTCTTTACTTGATTACAAAGAAAACGTAATTCAATAAATCAAGTTTATATTCCAACAAAAATCTTTCAACAATACTAATATAGCTCTAACTCCCAAAGTCAAAAATGCAAATGATGTGCATGGCTTTAGACCTATTGCACGTTGCTATACTATCTACAAATGTATTACGAAGATTCTCGCATCTAGAATGAATTTGGTGCTTCCTTCAATAATTTCCACCAATCAGGCTCCTTCCTCGCTGGTAGGAATATACTAGACAATGTGATGTTATCACATGAGCTCCTGAGAGGTTACAAAAGCAAAAATCATGAACATCTCTCCTCATTTCATAACATGGGTGTATGAATGCTTATCCACAATGAATTTCTCTATCAACACCAATGGTTCCAATATTGGTTTTTTGATGGCAAGCAAGGCATAAGGCAGGGTTACCCTATGTCAACGTACATATTTATCATCGTGATGGAACTGGTAACCCAAATGCTCAATAAAAATGTGACTCAAAGAAAATTCCAGCCTCATCCAAAATGTAAAGACCCCTAAGTCACGTCCCACTTATTTGCTGATGATTTAGTGATATTCTGCAAACTAGACAATGCCACCATTCAAACTATCAGAAACACTCTAAAACTGTTCCATAACTTGACGAGCCTAAATATCAATTTAGAAAAATCTGAAATTATGATGGTTGGAGTTTGTGATAGTCAAGCAGATGTTATATATACATCTATAGGTTTAAAGGCAAAACATGATACCATCTCTTATCTTGGCTTACCTCTCACAACTTCCAGCATCACCACCATGTAGTGCTTGCGATTATATGATAAAATTATTGCCAGACTAGAATGTTGGTCGAACGGGATGTTAAGTCAGGCATGTAGAGTCACCCTAATAAAATCTGTTATATTCTCCATGCAAATGTACAGGGCTAGGACCTTCATCCTCCCTCTTAAATTGATTAAGATGATAAGATCTGCGTTCATGAAATTTTTATGGATAGGAACTGCTCATGGTAGATATTTATCTCCTATCTCCTTCAAACTTATCAATAAGGGAGGGCTTGGCATTTATAACATAGTTCTTTGGAACAAGGCAATGTTTGTCAAACACATTGATAATTTTCCAAATGATAAAGATAGCATATGCGTTAAATGGTTAAATTTCACATTCTTCATGGGTGAAATTTATAGACTATGCCAATTCCCCAGAACTCGAGCTGGACTTAGCGAAGTATATTTAACTTGCGTGAATATGTGCTTCCCTACATCAAGTATGATATAACACCATCTGGAAAGATGAGTTTTTGGGATGACCCTTGGTTAGAATAGGGGTGTATTCTAAGAAGAAACATAAATCATAGTGAAACTATGCGGTCTAGAGGATGCATGAGTGCCAAAGTTTCTTCTGTGATTCAGGGAAGGAGATTTCTCTTACCAAATTCTACTAACCCGAGCATGAAATATGGAACCAAATTTGAATCTTTAAAGTATATGATACTCTTGATGATAGTAATAGATGTTGTGAGAATGGTAAGAAGTTTAAGATAAATACTATGTACGGTATTCTTGCCAAGGTTAATGAGGTTTCTTAATTGCAAATGGTATAAACGAATTTGGAAGAGTGACAGTAGTGCTACCAAGAACTTTAGATTCTGAAAAGTCATCAACAATGCTATGCTAACTAGAGTTAAGCTAGTTAATAGGGGAATGGATGTGAATCTAATACCGTGATTTTTGCAATGCTCTACCAGAAACTTTATACCACTTGTACTTCGAGTGCACTGATATTTATGATATATGAAGATTGATCATGTGGAAATTAGGTAGAACTGATGTGGAACTTGGCAGTGTTCGTGTTTAGGAGAAAATATATAGAATGACTGGTGTGAAGGAAGGAAGAACTAGGGTGGTCAACTGCATATTGAAGAAGTTCATTTTAAATGTGTGGAAAGAAAGTAATTATAGGATATTTCAGACAGATAAAAGCAAAACCATGGTGCAGTTGAGAAGATACATAATGCATGAAATTAGAGATGGATTAAGGTGGTGAAATTCACTTTTGACCTGGGCATACTAAATTCCTTGACTTAAATGTTTGCTGCAATTAGTTTTATGTTCTGTGTTTGTTTTTTCTTTCCTGTGTTTTTCTTCTTCTTAGTGGTTGTAGAACCTTGTTTCCTTGTATTCTTTGTGCATGTCCAATTTTGGCATGTGTTTGTTGTTACTTTTTTCTTCAGTGCTTCAATAAAATGGTAGGGACCTATTCAACCCCCTTGGCCTTGCCAATTTTTTTTTAATTAATTAAACAATCATTAAAACTCATACTTAATCAATAAGTAATAGTTACCTTTTAATACTTATAGTAAGTTTGAAATTACTTTCCAAAATGTTTAGCATACAAACACTTTAGTTTTCAAAAAGTGTTCGATCTCATGAACTGCATCCATAGCCATAGCAAATATTGCTATGGATACCATAACTCCAACTAGTTTACATATCCCCCAGTACCCTTCAAGACTTTAACTTTTTGGTTTAACTTACTTAAAGACTTGTATAATAGTTTTGGAAACTAAAAATAAAGTTTAAACCTTGTAAACCTTTACTAGAAAACACTTAAGTAAAATAAGTTTAAACAAGGATCTCGATGTCGCGACAAAACAACTTTAAGTGCTATTTTGTTTTACCATACAATAACATAGCATAAATCCATACATTTTTCTCATGCCATATTATTATACAGAAAGTAAAAGTCCTTACTTTCAACATCACATAACATCCAAACCAAATTTCCATGTTCACAATCAAACAATATATATAATCTAATATATACAAACCACCAAACACAATATGTTTTCATACAAGATCAAACAACTATTATCAATAACATAAAGTTTAAAAATTGTTTAAAAATGTGAGCATCACTCACGAAAAGCTCACGAAACAAACTGAACTACCACTATGTTTTGAATACGAGCTAGATCTTGGATTTTCTTTAGAAAAAACTTGATTTTGGACCTTGGGAAGTGCTTTTTGAGCTTGGCCTAGTGGTGGCTAGGCTAGGTTGTGGATGGAAAAGGGTGATACGGGCTTGTTTTGAGAATGAGGATGCATAGGAAGATAAGAAAAAGGGTTTAAACTATTTTTACACGATGAGAAATCGAAAATTTGAAAAAAATTCTGATCACATTTTCTATTTTTCTTCAAACTAAGTATTTTTGAACATATTTTGAAAATAGTTTCACCATCACTAGTTATTAATTAGAAGGGATATATTTGTGTTAAAAAATCCATTAATTTAATAATTAAAATAAATTAAATATTCTCAAACCAATGCAATAAAATTCCTAGTCGTTACAATGAGTAGTTTATGCATTAGAATCGTCCCAAAAAGAGTTAGGGTTGATAGCAATTGTTTAGGATTTCCCTGATGTTTTTGAAGAAGTTAGCAGTCTAACTCCATATCGAGAGATTGAGTTTTGCATTGACTTAATTCCTGGTTGGAAAGCTGTTACTCAACTTATTTGTAAAATGGCTTTAAGAGAGAAAAGGAGTTAAAGGATCAGACTGATGATTCGTCCAGTAAGGGAATGATTAGACCAAGTCGCTAATGTTGGGGAGTAGCTATAGTTTTTGTTGCAAAGTCATATTGTTCGTTAAGGACTTTGTGTGGATTACCAGAAGCTAAACAAGCAGAGAATTCAAAATAAGTATCCTTTACCTATAATAGGCGACATATTTGACCAACTTTATAGTGCTTAAGTATTTTCCCAAATGGAGCTTGCTATAGGATTTCATCAGTTAAAGATACTGGAGGATAGTATTCCCTTAATAGTATTTAAGGGTTAGATCATTTCTTTGAGTGGTTGGTTATGCCTTTTGGGCTAACCAATGCACCCGCTTATTTTGTATATCTTATGAATCATATTTTTAAATATATTCTTAATAAATTCATGTTGGTCTTTATAAATGATATTCTTATTTTACTCTAAGAGTGAGGAAGAACACCAATACCATTTGGAAAGGGTATGGGAAACATTAAGGAAACATGTTATAAAATCTAAATTTTCTGAGTGTCATTTTTGGCAATTGAAAGTAAGGTTCCTCGGACATGTTGTACTGAAGAACGATATTTTAGTTGATCTAGAACAGGTAGCAACTGTTTAAGATTGGAAGACACTGTAGACTCTAATAGATGTTTGAAGCTTCTTAGGCTTAGTAGGATATTATAGGAGATTCATCCAACACTTCTCCATGATTTCCTCACACCCGACCAAGTTGATAAAGAAGGATGAGAAGTTTATCTAGACTTTAAAAGTGTGAAGAAACGTTTATTGAATTGAAGAAAAGAACGACCGTGCTTTGGTCTTAGCTATTCCAGATGGAGGTGGAGGATTGACTGTATATATAGATGCTTGTGGTGTAGGTTTGGGTGCGGTTTTGATGTAGCATGGGAGAGTTATTGCTTATGCTAGTAGGTAGTTGAAGCCTCATAGCGGAAGTATGCATCACATGATTTGTAGTTATTAGCTATCGTGTTTGCACTAAAAATGTAGAGGTATTATTTGTTAGGTGAAAAGTTTGAGCTCTCCATTATCATAAGTCCTTGAAGTATCTATTCATGTAGAAGGATTTGGATATGAGGTAGCAGCGATGGTTGGAAATTCTAGCATCAATGACTTGGATATTTTATATATGCTGGGAAAAGTCAATGTAGTAGCGGGTGCTATGAGTAGGAATGCAGTTTTGGCTCTTTTGGAAGTTACTCCAACTATTCTTGAGAGGATTGCAGGTAAGAAAAGAGAAGACGTTCATCTTTTGGAGTTTATTCAAGAAGTTGAAGAAGGATGATGTCTAAGCTTTGAGATAGATAGCCTTGGTATATTATGGATGGACAGAAGATTATGCGTTCCAGATGTTGATGGTAATAGGCAAGAGTCTAACAAAATAACATATATCTAAATTAAGTATCCATCTTGGAGTTAACAAGATATACCGAGATATGAAGCTAGTATTTTGGTGGATAGGCACGGAGAAAGATATCTCAATCAAAGGACTGTTGGATTAATACAACCACTGGAGATTCCAAATTGGAAATAAGATCAAGTATCAATGGATTTTATTCATGGTTTATCTAGATCAAAGAAAGGTAATGAAGATATTTCGATCATTATGGATCGGCTAACCAAGAATGCCCCTTATTGTTGAGCCATCTGTTAAAGAGGATTTGGAAGTGGGACCGTACTTGACTGTAAGAAGGCATCCAGTTCGCATTGTTGATCGATATGTGAAAAATTGCATAATAAGGTCATAAGATTGGTTAAAATTCAATGGGGGTGAAGATTCCAACGAATACACTTGGGAAACTGAAGATAACATACGGGAGACTTATCCCGAGTTGATGATAGAATAATAGTTTGGATGTTGTATGGATTATGTGCTCACCATTTGTGGTGTAGTTGTTTAGTATGTATCTTGTGTATGTATTTCAACATATATAATATATGCCATTTTGAGTTATTTTGAGTATTTTGAGTTATATTTTTGTGTGTAAATTTCAAGATGAAATTCTTTTAAGGGGGAGAACGCAACGACTTGTAATTTAATCAATTTAAATATGAATATTTGATATATTTTTAAATAACTAATTAATAGATTTTACAACTCAAATAAACCTCTCTTAAGTAATAACTAATGTAAAATTGTTATAAAGTTTAATTTACAAAAATAGTTAGTCGGAGAAAAATAGAAAATGTGACCGAAAACTGTTTTTTTGTATTTTTGACCTTTCATCGTCTAAAAGTTGTCAGTGCATGTTGTGTACACTAGAGCACTCACACACATATAGATAAAATATACTTTGGTTAAGGAAGTGATTAGCGTTAATAAGTTTAAATTATTTACTTAAGTAAATAAAGTAAGTTTTCTTTTAAAGTTTTAAAATGAAAATGGTAAAAAAGGTATTACATCAAGTCATGTAAAAAGTGATGAAGTGACGATGAGATAAAGGTAGGGAGGGTTGCATGTGCAAGGAGGAAGGTGGATAGGGTGATATGTCATCATGATGTGGAGGGTAGTGTACATTTTAATTTTTAAGAGCATTTTAGTAATTTCCCTTATTCATTAAATATAAAAACAGTTTATTTTTTTCTTTTCATATTTTGTTTCGCTTGCTTTATTTATAAACTCTTATATCTTTCTTTCCAAGCTTCCCACTTTCTTTCCATGGCTTTTTTTAAGTTTTCAAGTTAAAAATCTTTTCTTTTTCCATTTTAAATCCTTAAAACATAGTTAAAACACCTCCTTTCCTCTCTAGTTTGCTTATCTTCCAAAATAAGACCTAAACTCCCTCCCTATGCCATGGCTGAGCCCAACTCCACCTAATACGAGCCCATCTCTGCCTCCCAAGGTGTTAAAAAGCAAGTTTTTCAAAAAGAAAGCTAGGTCCGTGTGTTGGTGTAAAAGTTATGGTAGTTTGATTTAAATCCGTGTTAATTTTAGTGAGTAAATCTCACATTTAGAAACAATTTTTTTACCTTTATTATTTATGATGATAATATTAGTTAGTTGATTGTATTTATAAGTGTTTGGAAATGTGTTGTTTGGTTTATTTCCCGCTTGAAGCGGATGACATATGTGATGATTTATTGATGGCTTGAAATGTAGTTGAAGTGCTTAAGTAATAATTTGCAAGTGATAATCTTTCCTTTTTTTATGGATATTATTTACATTTTTTTTGTGTATGTATGTGTGCTTATGCATATGAATGATTATATGCTGATTGAAAAATTAGCACACTTGAACTGGTTTATGTTTCGACATCGAGATGCCGTGTTGTTTTAAAAACTTGTTTACTTTCTTACTTTCTAGAAATGTTTCTAAAAGGTTTATCGAAGTTTACTTTTTTTTTCCAAAACCTCTATACAAAGTTGTTAAAGTGATTTAAATATAAAAGGAAAAGATAAAAAAGCAATTTTAATTTATAAAATAAATTTAAAGTAATGGTTCATATAACGGTGGTCGCTATGGATGCATTTTTTAAACGAAGACTTTTGTTTAGATTAAAAAGAGTTTCTACTTTTATGATCCTACCATAATTGGAAACATCTCCATAATCTCTCGGATTCTGAATATGGTAGGATTTTAATCCTTTATGATCCTATCGCTTTTTCCATAACTTCTGTTCTATCCTCTAGGCAATACATTCACACAAAAATCACCTGTCAGCAAACTAAAACTACATTCTGCATTACTTTTATTTATGCAAATAATTCTATTGCTTCAAGACAAAAACTCTTTGACTTCTTACCTTTTTTAGGCAAGAATCACATCCATGGCTGGTCATAGGGGACTTTAATAGCTGCCTTCAGCTTGATGATAAGTTTGGTGGCCAGCCGTTATTCCCAAAGCATATCCTACCTTTAAACATTGCTATCTCTGATTCTGACCTCCTAAAAATTCAAACTTCTGGTGCTAGATTTTCCAATAATAATAGAAGTAGGAGTGGAGTCAGAACTTTCTCCACTATTGATCATGCTTTCTGCAATTTAAAATCTCACTCTTTTTGGCCTAATCTCTCTGTCAATCTTCTTCACCCAATCCTCTCTGATCACTCCCCAATGATACTTTCAAATGGTTCCTCTATGAAAAAGGAAAAAAGAAGTTTCAATTTTTTTTACTAATTGGACTAGCTCCTCTGAATTCAAACCAATAGTTGGTAAAGCATGGTCCTCTCATTGTTATGGTAACCCTATGTTTATTCTTTGCAGGAAGCTCAAACTTGTTAAAAGTCATTTAAGAACTTGGGCAACAGAAAAGTATGGTGATGGTACTAAGCAGACAACTATATTGAAGATTAGGTATAAACAAGCTCAAGAATTCATGATGAATAACCCACAAGACCCTGTTGCTGCTGAGGAGGAAGGAAAGCTCTGCACACTACTTAACAAAGCCCTTGATATTGAAAGCGGGATGAAACAACAGCAGTTACACTGTAAGTGGTTTAAATTTGGTGATCGTAACACTGAGTTTTTTCATTCCTCTATCAAAATTAAGCAAGCTAAGGAGAATATACGCACGATACGTACTCCCGAAGGTACTCTTGTCTCCTCTCCTGAGCAAATTGATGCTGCCTTTCTTAGTTATTTTGAAGACTTACTTGGTAACTCCTCTAACTTTAGTCCGGACCTTGATACGTTGAACGATATTTCCCTCCCTACAATATCCGGTTTGCAGTCATCTTTTCTTGTGGATCAGGTTACTGATGAGGAAATAAAGCATACTCTTTATGCCATGAATAGAAAATCGAGTGGTGGTCCTGATGGCTTTAATGTTCACTTCTTTATTGCTTGCTGGGAAATTGTTCAATCTGATTTCTGCAAAGCAGTTCAAAATTTTTTAATAAATGCTCACTTCTATCTGAAGTCAACTCTACTAACATTGTCTTAATCCCAAAATGTCCTGATGCTAGCTCTGTATCTTCTTACAGACCTATTTCTTGCTGTAATGTCGTGTACAAATGTATATCCAAAATTATTGCCACTAGATTAATGCAAGTCCTCCCACTGATTATATCCCAGAACCAAGTTGCCTTCCTTCCAAACAGAAGTATTTTTGACAACATTCTTCTTGCCCAAGAGCTTCTTTGTGGGTATGCGAGAACTAATGCTACTCCATCTGCAATGTTAAAGCTAGACATCACGAAAGCTTATGACTCGATACACTGGTCCTCTATAGTTCATATGGCCTTAATGAATTTTCCTAAGCCTTTTGTTGGTTGGGTTTATGAATGTATTTCAACTCCTAGCTTCTCAATTGTCCTGAATGGCCGTCCTGTTGGTTATTTCGAGAGCAGGCAAGGAATTAGGCAGGATGATCCGATCTCATCATATTTATTTCTTTTAGTGATGGAAGTCCTCACCAGATATATGAAAACCAAGTACATTTCTGGTAAGATCAGGTACCATCCTAAGTGTAAGCTTACAGATGTAACAACACTTATGTTTGCTGATGATATTATGATATTTACTAAGCCACATCTTCCTTCGATTCAGTGTGTTATTAGTACTTTGTCTGATTTCTGCAATATGACTGGTTTGCTGCTCAATTGTTCAAAATCTAGTATATCTTTTGCTGGAATCACCTCCCAACTATCCTTGTCTCTGCTCCAAATTACATGGCTTCAATGTATGGTCTCAAATATGACATATCTTGGCCTCCCTCTCTTAACCTCTAGATTAAAGCTATTTGATTGCCTTCCTCTCTATTCCAAAATTGTTTCCTTACTAGACAGGTGGTCAAACAGATACTTATCTCAGGCAGGAAGGCTAGTTCTTATTAAATCGGTTGCCTTTTAGATGGTGGTTTATTGGTCAAAAGCTTTTATCTTGCCTGCTAAACTTTTGTATCTGATTAGAGGTGCAATGCTAAGATTTTTTTGGACTGGTTCCATTAATAATAGGAAGCCACTGCCTTGTTCTTTTAATCTATTTGGAAAAGAAAGAAATTCTGGAGGGTTGGGAGTTATTAATATCATGAAATGGAATGTTGCTGCTTTCAGTACACATTTAAATTCAATAATTGCCAGGAAAAACACTGGGTGGGTAAAATGGGTTTGGTCCCACAGAATTGGTAGGTCTAGCTTCTGGAGTTTGCCAATTCCACAAACTTGTAGTTGGACTTGGAGAAAGTTGCTTGGCTTGCGTGACACTTTACTTCCCCTGATCATTCATAGGATGGCTATCTCATCTGAAGTTAATTTTTGGTTTGATCTGTGGGTCGACAATGGTGTGATTTTGCATAATCTTTTCAACTATCATCAAGCAAACCAAGCTGGAATTCCCATAACTGCTAAAGAAGTTGATTATATTAGCCATGGTGAATTACTGCTACCTTACTCCTCTAATCAATACATCAGGTCTGTTTGGAATGAAATACATAGAAAAACCTACCCTCCTGTTGAGGTAGATGCTGTTCATTGGAGTGCCAAACCTCACTCTGTCTCACATGTGTACAATTTACTTAATCATTACAGCAGTAATTAGTCTTTTAAATGGAGTAAAATCATATGGTCTACTGATTCTGCCTCCAAGGATAATTTAATGCTTTGGAAGGTTGTTCAAAATGCATTGTTAACTAAAAGTAAGATGATGGAAATGGGTCTTGATTTTGGTTCTTCTTGTGTTTTCTGTTCTAACTTTCCCGAGACCACGCACCACTTGTTTTTTGAATGTAGCTATAATCTAATTCTTTTAAGAAAATTGATGCAGCTTGCTGGAAGTAAAGTACTGTCCAATCTTTAGCCTATTGATTTGGATATGATATACAAAGCTACTAGATGGAGAACTATGAAAGCAAGATGTATTACTTTTTGCCTGAAGAAATATATGAATATAGTGTGGGTAGAACGAAATATGATCTATTTTGAAAAAAAGAGGAGGGATGGGGAGGCTTTATGGAAATTCTTAAAGCATGAAATGTATGTTGCTATGATGACTCTGCCTATTTTTCCTGCTGCCTTGCGTGATGCTTGGAGGTAGCATGTGGTGGTCTGTTTCATGTAATGTCTGTCTCTACTTTTTTTTCTAGTTTGTTTTCTACGTGTACATGTATTCTCTAGTTCACCCTTGTGTGTTTTTTTCTTGCTTGTTTTTCTGTGTACAAGCTTTGTTTTTTATTGTTTTGTTGCAATAAAATCAGGTAGGGGCCCTGTTAACCCCGCCAGCCTTTGCTAAAAAAAAGAGTTTCTACTTTAGATATTTTTGAAGAGTCTTTTAAAATATATTATAAGTTTTAGTAATTTTTAAATATTAAAAATATTTTAAAAAATATTTTATTATTTAGATAAAAGATTTTAATTTTTAAATCATTTTACTTCAAAAAGTCAGGTTTTGTTTAAAAGCAACAATCTGTTGAAGAATGTTTTAAATACAAGGGATTACTTTGTTGTGTCATTAAGTAGTCAAACAAATACGATAAGTAGCGTTAAAATGTTGATATGTTGTATAGAAAGTACGTTATCTTGTATTTGACACTAAAGCCGATGAGTAGACTTTCCTCAATCTGTGGGATATAGGACCAGAGTTTTTAAGCAAGGGATAGAGTAGTCAAAATGTTGGAAATGTGATAAATATAATAGGGTTAATTTCGATAAATAGTTCATGACTAATTAAATATATAGAAGGCACTCAATCATGTACCTAACATTCAATTTTGAGGTATGGAAACTCGTCTCTATCCCGACAACTAGAATGAATGTCAAGGCAATGATAGTTTTCTAACTTATCCAATTTTATTATTAATCAAGTGATAGAACCGTTTGAAATCGAAAAGTGGTGGTAAGTACAGGATGTCTTATTTTTCATATACAAATCGATATTTACATCGAAATAGTGGATTTGTTCACTGTAGATAACTTGATCAGTTTTAAAATCTTTTGATTATTGGTTCAAATAGACTAGGATCAGATAAGCACGAGCTATCCGAAAAACCACTTTGAACCAATGTAAGCTTTCGAATTGGAAATATGTTAAAGATGATGGAACCGAAGACGAAGATCTTTGAAGTGCAAAGACTACTTTCTACTAATCCAGAGTGTGATTCCAAAAAGGACGTAGTAGAAGTAATGCCTTTTGTTTATTCACATCCTGAACAACTTATATGAATGAATGCTAGAATTGCATTGTTGCCTGGAGGGTAGTGTTAGAATTCCAAGTTGGATATGCTAAGAAAAGGTAATCGCTGCCTCAAGACTCACAACTGGGAATGACTAAATAATGGCATGTGCTTCAAGGCTATATAAGTCGTACCCATTATGGTATGGTCATCATCCGATCTAGACCAATATTTTATGCTTATAATGCTAATGACCCAGGTACGGTTGTTAATCACAACCGGGGTTGTGTCATATTTGATACTATCAAGTAAGGGGTAGGTCGGTCTTGATTTGTAAGGGTTAATAGGTTCGACCTTGGTACATCTTATCAAAAGGTGTTTTATGGTAGACGATACCCCAGTAGCTTGCCATTTTATAGAATCATTCTCCAGTAAGTGCCGTATAGACTTACTTGTGCCCAAATATGTTGGAATGGAGGTGCAAGCATTTCGGCTATGTTATATGTTTATTTTAAACCTAAACATTATAATAATATCATTGGATTTTTGTTGAAAGTTTTTGTTATCGTAAGGTAAAAACCATCCGTATTTATGTGCGGCGTGGTCTTATGAGATACCATTATTTTTTTTTAATTTTTTTATAAGTATAACAATTCGTTTGTCTACATTTTACTCACATTAGACCCATGTCTGACTCGAAGTTTTTCTTTCCTTCATTTGAACTCGTGGTTACTCAAATTTGTATGAGTAGCCAAGTAGTTCAGCTTCTTACAAAAGCATTTTGGAAGAGCATGGAGCAGGCAGCTTTGATGTTATCTAGTCATTTATTTAATTTTCGATGTGCATATACTATGCATCAGCATTGTGGGGGTGGACGGTTATAACTGTCCCTGGCTGAAGTTAGTACATGTTCGTAACTTTGATATTTCATTTTAGAAGGGACCATATATACTATCTTATGTTTTATTATGTATGATTTCCTTAAATTGTAAGATTCTGTTTTCCTTCCTTCTTGAATTTTCTTTTCTTTTTACCCAGATGGCTTGTCTTTCGGACACCTAGATGATAGGCACATGAATACCATGGATATATTAAGTGCCATCTTTAGGGGTAAGAAATGCAGTTCATTACACTTTTGATTGCATATATCCATGTATATCAATCTATAGAGTTCATCAAATCTTATAATGCTTCCACTAAATGAGTGCTTTGCCCTTAATTGTCTACGATATAATTCACTAGGACCATATGATTCATAATCATATAATCAAAAAATTATTTCTTCAAAACTATGGCCTAGTATATAATTCCAAATTATTTGCAAATAATTTGAGATACTAATGTATTTTCCAATGCATCACTTTTGTTATGAAAACAAATACCTCTATTATATTTTTTATTTCTAAAGAATATTCGTAATTTTCATATTGAAATAAAACAACATCTATTTTTTTAGTCAACAATTAAAATAGTAATTATTTCATAAATAATGTGCGTTATGTTTTACGAAAATAATTTACATAAGTTGATGCGACAAGTAACTAATATATGGAAAGCTCTCGCTATTTCTACCATTACTATAATAGTGTATGAAATACAATGGTCCATTCAGCAACATAATATAGCTTATTTAATCCAACTACTATAACCATTTTATAGTTGAGAGTTTTTAGATAGAATAACTTGAACTTAAAAGAATAAATTTCATAGAAAACATTTTTCTACATAAGAAAATACACCATGGAATAGAAATAATATTTCTCATTCTAATGTTAAGTATCAATTATTATTTTACAATTCTCATTTCTGATATTTCTATAGACCATTCACTCCCTTCATCCCAACTGTATCCTAAGTTAAATCTACTATAACAACCTACCCCAGACCAGGCATAAATTTTGACTTGAAAAAGGCCCATCGAAACTTAGATCCATTCTAAACTAAGCTATTGGTAATAAAAAGAAATGATATTGTAGAGCCATAACTAAACTTCCAGAACTAACAATAGACAGAACAAAATACAATAGTAAAGTGTACCCATTTATTTCAAAGTCATAAAAATGTCATAATATAAAACTGCATAAAAACCGTAACTTAATATCCATTACAACAATTGTCTAAACACATGGGTACACAAACAAGCAAGTAATAATCACAAATACTACCACAGAACATGCTTCTCCATCTCTAAGCATTGTCATTTCCATTACTCCCTCCTTAAACTGTGTTATAACGAGGAGGGAGTCAGAGCAACAAGTGTCTGATTAAAAAGCTTGAGTCTTACCTTTTCTACACTTAAGCAATATATATCAAAATATGAATATGTCTACGAATATAAAACCATTAAAATCATTTAATATTTCTTTATAAAAAAAGGAGGCAGGTCCAACCACTTAATATCTTCTATTCTTGTAGTATATCTCATATCTCAATCATACGTTATAAATAGCTAATAATGTAAGAGACGGTACCCAAGCCACTTAACACTTCACAGTGGAAAATAGGCAGACCCCGTTATTTAAGGCCTAATTCCAGAAGCGTGCTCCTCAATGATACTATCTAGCTGATATCATATGGAATCTCATAGGCCACTTGATACTTCCAAGTAGAAAATAGGCAAATCCCATCATCTAAGGTCTAATTTCAGATGCAAACCCCTTTAGGGATACCGCATAGCTTAAACCCTTAGCTCTCTAATACTTCATTTGGGGAAAAAGACGGGGCCAACCACTTAATACCTTAAACCTCGAAGTAGACCCTTAGTCATACGGCACATACCTATAGTGACGTTTCACATTAGTCCATTATTCATAGAAACTGGTAGCCAGATTACCCGGGCAGATTTCCCCTAGTGGATTTGGAAATAACCCCGCATCGTTATAAATATTTATCATAAGGATATCTCCCATCATTAAAAGTGTACACAATCGCTGGTGGCCTCAAAGTGAACAGCAGACTTTCATCATGTAAATCTATTGACCTCGCACCCTATGACTTAGACACAATCAATTACTCACCCCCCCCCCCCCACACACACACACTCATCTCACCGTTTCATAAATCAGGCCTTATAAGGAATCATTCTTATCACCTAAAAATAATAATTAGGCTATATAAGGGTTTCCTCTTATTTTCATCTCAAAATCAATTACCTTACTAAGAGGGGAAAAATAAAAATAACAAATGCCTAATTAATTACACCATATTTACAATAGTTATACGTTAATTACATAGATAGAAATAAATAAATATTTGCACTTAACAATCTCTAAACGCATGGATTTTACGCCATAAGCCTGCGTGTCAATTCCCTAATCAATTATTATTACAAGTCCTTTTTCTTTAATTTCCTATATTTCATGAAATTCAAATGTCCAAAATAAGGAATAAATATTACAAGAAAAACTACAATAACAGACTTGTAAATAAAATAGAAACTCAATTTATTACCCCAGCTAAATGGAATATCTTAAACAATAAGAATAGCAATCTAAATCTCATATTTTATACAACTCTTCTTTTTAAAGTAGATATGAATAAGTACTGTAAACTATGAATAGAATTCATACTCTAAATCCCCTATTTTATTGAAGGATCACAATTTGATCCAAAGAAGAAGGAGAAGTGGAATAGACTGTGAAATTATCAAAAATTGCATAAACGAAAAAAATTCCATCAAATTAGTTTAAATATTTGGGAATTTCAACATAGAATTGATATATCAAAATAAAAAGGATTTTTTGGGGATTTTATCTATCATATTTTTGAAATCCCAAAATACCTAAGGCATATTCAAATCCAAAAGAAATATAGTAAACTATTGCTGAAAAGAAATACTAAGGTTTCCGCTTGCCGATTACCGACTCAAATAGATTTGTAGCCTTCCGATCTCTTCCAGAATCTCTCTCTTTTGATATATATAGATACACACACACATAATAGGGAAGAGGTGCAAATGTTCATTTGATTCATAATAATTGGAGAAGAATATAATAAGAATAGAATGGAGGAAGATGAAACAAATAGGAAATAGGTTGAATCCTTACTTGAATTCTCTACGAAGTTTCTGAATCTTATTAGAGAGATAGCAATGGGAGAGTTTCATTGTATTTTCCAAAATAATATGAATAAAATGGAGAGGATAGAGTTCAATTTATAGGAGTGAAACGCACCAGAACCGTAGGATGGAAGTTGGTAGGAAATGGGTAAATTTGGAGCCAAAAACCAAATAAAACAGAACTTAAAACCATAGCCGCCATTGGCAACTATTATTGCCAAGCGGTCGACCACCCTTGGGCGATCGACTGGCCACTACGGTCGATAAGTTGACCTATTCAGGGGACATTTATTTATTTTCGTTGCTCTATTATTTTATTCCCTAATTTACATTTAACATTAATTGCTAATTTTTAATGTTGGTTAACCCCCAAGTCTAATCACAATTAATTTCAAATTAGGGAATTAATTATTTATTTGAATCTTGTTCAAATTATTTTTAATCTAAAAACTTCACACGCTCATAACTTCTTCATTCGAGCTCCGTTTTCAGTATATTATACATGGAAACAAATTAGAATTTTGCCATGAGCGCAACAAAATAACCTTTGTGGTCAAATTCCAACTTTATAAAATTTGCATATCTAATACTTATCACATTTAGTTCAATTTACTTTATTTTTCATGGTTCATTTTACGGGGTGTTACATCTACCTTTGTACATTCACTTTCCTTTAAAAAATGGTCAAACCATTCAAAGGGAATCCTTTCTATAATCAATCATATTGAATACGGGATCTTGCACTATGATTTATTTTCTCACTCCAAATGAACCGAATTCATCGAATTTTCATACATTTCGAACGACCTTTGTATGTGACTAAATATGGATTAAATATCCATTTTCTTGTATTTCTTACGAGTTCAAAACTTAGAGGATAATACATAGTCTTATGTAAATAAACACGTAGGTGACCAACTGCGGATGAATTTAGTAGTTATAAAGTTAGGCGTTTGCAAGGATATTGAAATAATAACTTGTAGAAAATATTTATTAGTAAGTTTATTTTATATTTCTTTCGTCAAGCTTTATTTGTATATCTTATTTGATAAACATTTTATCTATTATATTAATTGCACAACTTATCAAAGTTGACTATTACAACTTTATATAGAAATGTTCTTACAATATTAGAAAGGTTAAATGTTACCATTTCATTTATCTAATAAGGCTCCCATTATATTTTAATGTTTATCATAAATCATTTGATTTTTTTAATGGGTGTTAGGACTCACTTGCCTTAAGATTCAGACCTTGAGGAATATCTGTAACATTCTTGATTTTTTAAGCTAAATTAATTTGGAAATTTATATAAAAATTTGGTTAAGCTATGAATTAATAGAGAATTAATTTGAATATTTGGGAATGAATATGTATATAAATTAGATTTAAATAAATAGAATTTGAAAGTTTTAAGATTAATAAAAGATATGTTCTGTTATTGATTTATATTTATAAATTTAGTTTAAATTAAATCTTGGAATTGAAATTCAAAATTAAAAATCTTATTAATATATTGGGTTTGAAAACATTATATTTTCAATTAATAAAGATTTGTTTTCCAAGTTTTATTAAATAGACAATTTGATTGGGAAGCTATATTTTGAAATTAAATAAAATAATTTTTGAATTGCTATTTAAAAGTTATAGAAGTTATAAAATATAAATAATTAAGGGTTTAAAAGCATTTAAAAATAAGGACTATATATGTGTAAACCTTTAAAACATGAGAGATAAGTTAATTTATAAATTTTAAAAATGAGAAGGGTTTAAACTATAAATTGAAATTTAATTTGAATAAAGGTCTCAAACATAAATTTCCTTATTTTTAACAAATTTAAACTATATGACATAAAAATTTACAAGTGTTAAATCTATATAACTTAAAAATTAACAAGTGTCAAACTAGAGTATTACCTTCATTCTTAACAATTAAAAGAATACAACCTACTCATTATTCTTTTCAACCTTCTTTTTGAATTTTTTTCCTTTGTCTTCAAAGAAAATCAAAAGAATGAAAACCATCAAGATTCAGATCAAATGAGCAAACCTGGAAAAATTTCAAAATCTGAAACAAATCAGAAAAACAGAAAATAGAATCAAACAAATTTCAAGCTTAGACCAAATTCAAATCTGAAAGCAATTCAACTCTCACAAGACTTCAACCTGAAAACAAGATCAAGTTTTCAGATTCAAAGCAGCAAAATCAAGTACGAAGTTTCAGAAAAAAAAACAGAGATCAAGTTTGGAAAAATGAAATAATACAAATCAGAAAAGAAATCTTAAAGCATGGAAACAAAAGCAAGTTCAAGCATGTAGAATAAAATCTACAACCTGATCAAGCATGAAAGTTTAGGCTTAAATCTAAAGTATGTAAGCATCAAGTTCAACCAGAAGATCAAATAACTTCAAATAATTCAAGTTCCAAGTCTCTGTTCTTCTCTGTTCAACAAAACCAAGTAAGCAAACCTTCTTTTTAAACCAGACTTCTTTGTTTCTTTTACCTGTGAATAAACTCCTTTAAAATTTGAAAAGATGCTGGTTGTTTTGTGATGATGATTGAAATAAAATTGTAATATGTTTACATGCAAGCAGATATAATTAGATATATGCAAAAATGCCTGTGCGTGTCAGAGAACATACATAGTTCTCTGTTCTAAACATTACAGGTTTTAAACCTGTTTAAAAAATTGCAAACTCATGCTTTGATCTACTTTTGAAGTTGATGTCTGAAGAGAATATATAGGGTTTTGCAAGATCTAAATCCTAAAAATAATTTTTAATGTTTAAAATGAAAAGGGTTACTGGGAAAAAAAGAAAAAGAAAAACTCAGCCAAAACAATTATAGGTTGAAAATCCAACTATGATGAACTCTGATTTCAAATATGTCGATCGAAAGGCTTTTGAAAAAAAAAAGATTTTTGAAAGTTAAATCAAAATTTTT
Source organism: Allium cepa (assembly GCA_030765085.1). NCBI lineage: Eukaryota > Viridiplantae > Streptophyta > Magnoliopsida > Asparagales > Amaryllidaceae > Allium > Allium cepa. The sequence continues at coordinate 173,070,839 of CM060941.1, read as the reverse complement.
AAGCAAACATTCACTGAGTAATGCAAATATGGACATTTCGAGTTTTTTAGCAATTTCTAGTGATTGGCAACTTAGTTCATTTCGCGATCTTGGATGAAGCTTGTTAGGGGGTAGGGTAGTTTGAGTAAAATGCTCAGAATTTTTTCTGATCATCGTGGAGTAGAGACGAGATCAAACTAGTGTTTAACCCTGTATTTTTGTCGATGGCGTCTTGAAGCAATGGCAATGTCTTGGTCATCGGAATGGACAGGGGAGATTGGTGGCGGTGCGTGGTCGACAGGGGAAGATCGTGACGGAAGCGCGTGGGCTCCGGTGATCGAATTCGTCGGCGGCGAGGTGGTTTGCTTCGTTTGGTTTTGGGTCCAGTTCGACAGAGTGTTCAATTTTGATTTGTCGTGGTTATTGATGATCTGAGTGGCCAGTTCATCCAAGGGGATGTTCGACGACTTGGCGAGGGTCGGAGCGTCGATCTCTGATGGTCAGAGTAGATGTGCATGTGCACGCGATGGCCTCGTACATCTAGGAGATAGATGTTGGTTTGAGAACATGAAGTTGGATTCGAAGTTGAACTCAAGATCGATAGGGTTGGTCTCGAAGCTGTTGAGTCACAGGTTCTATGAAGGTTTTGATTTTTGACAAAGAAATAAAGACGATCGACAAAACAAAGACTTCATGGCTATAAAGAGGCACAAAAAGCTATATATGGTACTCTAGATTATAGGTCGATTATTTGATATTGTAATAGTGATAAACTTGTTAAAATCTATCCTCAAATAATCATGCATTTCAATATAATTAATATATATATATATATATATATTTGAATTGCATTGTACATTCACTGTGCAAAGTATCAGAGACCGGTCGACCGGTAGTAAAAGCGGCGGTCGATCGTTTCTGTATAATATGCACAATGAACGTGCACACATGCACATAACGACTATATATTTGAAATCCTGTCTACTGGCCAATTTTTGACCTGTCGACCGTTTTTAAACAGAGAGCAACCTTTTCAAAAGACACTTCTTTCTCCAATGGTTGCATCTCTTACCTTTCATCAATGATCATATCTATTAATGGCTACTGTTCACAAGGAGTTACAACCATTTTTTCTCTATATAAACTCATCTAAATCATTGATTCAAATACATGAAAACATGTTCTTTTTACTCTAATTTTTGATCTTACTACTCCTGCATTCTAAAAGCTCTCAATTATTTTAATTGCTTATTGAATCATTGAAATTATTTCATATCTTTTGATTCAACAAGTAATATACTTTCCTTAATCTTCACAAAACATCATTCGCATATTTTGAGGATAAGATTATAGGAAATTTGTACTACAAGTGACAAAACTGTGTTGGTAAGAACACATACCGTCAACAAACAATTATATTCATCGTTGTTGAAGTCCTCGGTGTTGTAAGAGGCAAGTGTTGAAGTCCTCGGTGTTGTAAGAGGCAAGTGTTGAAGTCCTCGGTGTTGTAAGAGGCAAGTGTTGAAGTCCTCAGTGTATTAGAGGCGTTAAATCCCGTTCGTTTGCTCGGGTGTTGTAAACCTGTTCCTCCGGGTGAAGCGAGGTAGTTAATAGTGAAAATCCAGATAGAAGTCTGGGACTGGACGTAGGACAGTGCTCCGAACCAGTATAAAAATCTCTGGTGTGATTTTTCTATTTTTATTTTACTTTGCTACTATCATCTATTTCCGCAGTTATATTATATTTCATATTACACGATCCGTGTGTACTATATTAGCACGTGCATCACTATCTCACACCTTTCATTTGGTATAAGAGCACGGCCATCATATAACCGTAACATAGTTATTTGATATATTCTTGTAATATGGCAAATAACGCAAGTACTAGCACTCAAAACACCACTTACGTGGAAGGTCAATCGACACAAAGACCTCCATTTTTCAATGGTCTTAACTATAGTTATTGGGCAACACGTATGTCATTCTTTATGCAATCAAATAGTTATGATGCTTGGAATGCAACTCAAAAAGAAATAGTAAATCCAACAACTGATTATTCAGAATGGACTGCGGCTGAGAAAACGGCAGCAGCCATAAATGCAAGAGCAATAAATATGTTGTTTTGTGCATTAGACCAAAATGAATATAACCGTGTTAGTATCTGCACTACTGCATATCAAATTTGGCAAACGCTAAAAATCACGCATGAAGGTACTAACAAGGTTAAACAAGCCAAAATAGCCATGCTGAAAAGTCAATTTCAAAATTTCAAAATGAAACCAAATGAGACAATCAATGATATGTATTCACGGTTTCAAACTATCCACCATGCACTTATTGGGTTAGGACAAAAGTATTCTGATTTTGATGTTGTTTCAACAGTCCTACATTCTCTGTCGAGTGAATGGGAAGGAAAAGAATTAGCAATTGAAGAAGCTAATGACCTTTCCGTCATGAAGCCAGATGAATTAATAGGAAATTTAATGTCCTATGAAGCGAATTTGCAGGCTAGAAAAAAACAGAAAGAAGAAAAGAAAAATGTCGCATTTCATGCTGAGAAAGATGAAAATGAATCAGATTCTGAAGACGAAGATCTGGCATTCATAGCAAAAGGTTTCAAAAAATTCCTAAAACAGCGAAAAGCCATTCGTTATAACAGAAAGAAATCTGGATCGAATAAACCAACATCATCCTCTATAGAATGGTTCAATTGCCACAAAAGGGGGCACATGCAGAAGGATTGTCCAGAACAAAAGAAGAAGTCAGAAAATGACAAATTCAAATATAAGAAGGACAAGTCAAAGAAACGAGCCTTCTCAGTAACATGGGATGATTCAGACTCATCTTCATCAGAAAGTGAAAGTGATTCGGAAAATGAACAAGCTAATGTATGTTTCATGGCAACAGAAGATGAGGTACAAATTCCTACATTCGATGAAATGCTTGATATTAATGCTGAATTGATAGTCAAATATAAAGACATAAAACGACAGCTAAAAGAAACCAAAACAGATTTGAGTAGAGCAGAATTTGAACGAGATATGTTAAAAGACGAGAAGAAAATATTAGAAGAAGAACTTGAAAAATTTCAAGAATCAACGTCTAATGTTGACTCTCAACTAGTTCTTTTGAGTCAAGAAATTGAAACTCAAAAAGAGAAAAATGATGCTCTCACCACTAAAAATCATGAGCTTGAGGCAAAAGTCAAAATTTTGGATCTAGAAAAGGCTAGTTTACAAACTAAGTTAGATAACATTACTCAAAATGTTTCTAACTTTAACAAAGGTCGAGAAAAATTGACAAAAATCATTGAAAGTTCACAATCTATTTCGGATAAACAAGGTTTGGGATATAAGAAACAAGAAATCAAGAAACATCTTGGTAATAAAAGAAAGAAGAAAGTACAAAAGACTGAAGTTAAGAAAAATCTTAGTTTATTATATTCCAAACTAAAGGCAGTTGTGAAATTTCAAAAGAAAAATACAAAGACTATCAAAATATGGGTTCCTAAAACAAATAACAATTTGATTAGGAACAAATACATTCAGCAATTCATGAATACTGTGCATCTTAATAATAATTATATATATAAAGGGGATACCGGACCCATATGGGTTTGGACTCCTAAGACCTAACTCTTAGGACCCTATAAAAAGTGGGTACCATGGACTTAATTCTATTTTTTTCAGGTCTCACTTAAGAAAAGAGGAAAGTGGATATTGGACAGTGGTTGCTCGAAGCACATGACTGGAGACAAGAGCTTATTAACAAATATTACATACTCAGATGGTGGCTCTATTACTTTTGGAGATAATTCAAAAGGCTATATCATCGGCAAAGGCGATGTGAGCAATTGCGGTACATCTAACTTACCTCTTATTACTAATGTCATGCTAGTTAGAAATTTAAAACACAATTTAGTTAGTATTAGTCAATTATGTGACAAGGGTTTTACAATTTCCTTTTTAAATAATAAGTGTAGTATTTTAGATAAAGACCATAATTTAGTTTTCGAAGGTTATAGAGACAGAAATATATATATTCTGAATATGAATATTAATCATAATTCAGATATGTGTCTTGTGGCTAATGATAATGATCCATGGCTATGGCACAAACGCTTCTGTCATATAAACTTCAGAACTATTGACAAGCTAGCCAAAAACAATCTAGTTAGAGGACTACCCAAAATGAGTTTTAAAGTTAACAACATTTGTGATGCATGTCAATTAGGAAAATTGACCAAATCATCTTTTAAATCCAAGAAAGTCATATCAACATTACAACCACTTGAGTTACTACACATGGATTTATTTGGACCTACTAGGGTTCAGTCAATAAATCACAGTCGATATGTGCTTGTAATTGTTGATGATTTCTCTCGTTACACATGGACAATTTTCTTAAAAAATAAAAGTGACTTTCGATCATTTCAAATCTTTCGTCAAAAGAATTAAAACATCAAAAGGGATTAAAGTTAAAAATATAAGAAGTGATCATGGCGGAGAGTTTGAAAATAATGAATTTGAACATTTTTGTACAAAGAAAGGTATATGTCATAATTTTTCGTTTCCCAGAACTCCACAACAGAACGGAGTTGTCGAACGAAAGAACCGAACTTTACAAGAATGTGCAAGAACATTATTGAATGGAACCACCTTACCAAAACATTTCTGGGCAGAAGCCGTCACAACTGCCTGTTATGTTTTAAATCGTGTGTTCATAAGACCTCTTACCAAGAATACTCCTTATGAATTATTTAACAAAAGAAAGCCTAAAATCTCATACTTCAAAGTTTTTGGTTCCAAGTGTTTTATTTTAAATACAAAAGACCAGCTTGGCAAATTCGATCCAAAAGCCGATGAAGGAATATTTGTCGGTTATTCGGAACGAAGTAAGGCCTATCGTATATTTAATAAACAAACCAAAACTATTGAAGAATCACTTCATGTCTCTTTTGATGAATTCTGTCAGCATCCTCTCACTATATCAGATGATGACGAATCAATAGTCACTGACAATCCAATTATCACGAATATTGATTCTGACTCGGAAATAATCATTGAAAATATTCCTCAAATATGCGAGTTACAATCACCACCAAGGATATTAAGAGACCATCCGGCCCAAAATATAATCGGTGAAGTAACATCACATGTCAGAACAAGGAGTCAACTCAATCAAATGGGTCATGTCGCTTTTCTCTCAAATATCGAACCTAAGAATCCAAAAGAAGCTGCTACAGACGATTACTGGATCATTGCCATGCAGGAAGAACTAAATCAGTTCGAGCGCAATGACGTTTGGGAACTTGTTCCAAGACCAACTGATCAGTCAGTGATTGGTACTAAATGGGTCTATAAAAATAAGGCTGACGAACAAGGAAATATCACCAAAAATAAAGCAAGATTAGTAGCACAAGGGTATAATCAGGAAGAAGGTATCGATTATGGAGAAACTTTTGCACCAGTTGCTCGACTAGAAGCTACTAGAATCCTATTATCTTTTGCTTGTCACCATAATTTCAAACTTTATCAGATGGATGTCAAAAGTGCTTTTCTCAATGGATTTATCAAAGAGAATGTCTATGTCGAACAACCTCCTTTGTTCGTACATGAAAAATATCCTGACCATGTGTTCAAACTTAAGAAAGCTCTGTATGGTTTAAAACAAGCACCTCGTGCTTGGTATGAACGATTACGTAGCTATCTTATTAACTCAGGATTTCAAATAGGCAAAGTCGATCAAACCTTGTTTATTAAACATTCTCAAAAGGATATTCTAGTTATCCAGATATATGTAGACGACATCATCTTTGGTTCAACAAACGATAAAATCTGCAAGGAATTTGCAAGTATTATGACCAAAGAGTTCGAAATGTCTCATATGGGAGAACTATCTTATTTTCTTGGACTTCAAATCAAGAAAATTTCAAACGGTATTTTTATCAATCAAGAAAAATACTGTGGAAATCTTATCAAACTCTTCGGATTAGAAAATACATCTGGTAAACCAACTCCTATGAGTACAACTACACATCTTGAAAAAGATGAAAATGGTAAGAGTGTTGACCAGAAATTATATCGAAGTATGATTGGTTCTCTTCTTTATCTTACAGCAAGTCGTCCAGATATAATGATGAATGTTTGTCTATGTGCACGCTTTCAAGCAGATCCAAAGGAATCACATCTACGAGCAGTGAAACGCATAATTCGTTATCTTAATAATACCAAAGATTTCGGTCTTTTTTATCCAAAAGAATGTCCATTTGAATTAGTATCATATAGTGATGCTGATTTTGGCGGATCGCGAACGGATAGAAAAAGTACAAGTGGTACGTGCCATTTTATTGGAAAATCACTTGTCTCTTGGTTTAGTAAGAAACAGAATTGTGTTTCACTATCAACATGTGAAGCTGAATATATATCAGCGGCTCTCGCTTGTACTCAAGTACTATATATGCAACAAACACTTCAAGATTTTGATATTCATTTATCAAATTCTATTATATACTGTGATAACACAAGTGCTATAAATCTCTCTAAGAATCCAGTGAATCACTCTAGAACCAAACACATTGATATCCGTCATCATTTCCTTCGAGATAATATTGAAAAAAGTAATATATGTCTTGAATATGTCCAAACTGACAATCAATTAGCGGACATTTTTACTAAGCCTCTGCTCGAATCTAGTTTTATTAGATTACGAAGAGAGCTTGGTTTAATTTCAAGAAAAGATCTTGACTAGTAATTACTAATGAACGTCTTTTTTTTGGGTTATATTTTAAATATAGCTTTTGCTTAAGCTATTTTTTTAACATTGAATATGAGCCTCTGCTTTCTTTCATGGTTAGTTTTCTTTATTCATTCTCATCCACAGACTTATTTACAAGGAAACTCTTTATAAGCTTGTAAAAATTTCTCTCTTTTATCTGAGCATAAGAATCTCTACATAATTCTCTATGGCTCACTTTTGTGATAAATGTGCTCAAGAATCACACATTTCCATTACAAGTTCTGAATCAGAGGAGTATTATTCTCCCAAAACACCAAAACAAAAACCAAGGTATCATCATCAATGCTCTCGTACTCCGGGTAGTACACCAACCTCAAAACGAGTGAAGAAGACGCTGTTTTGTTCTCCTCGTACCAAAGCACAGATCGACGAGATTCACCACTATCAGAAACATCAAATAGATCTTCAGAGACAGCTCCATTATGGGAAAAGCCAACTTTATCATGAGCAGCAACGGACATCGGCACGTTTACCTGTTTTAGAGAAGGTGGCATCATTCTTCTGTAGTTCTAACAAGCATGACGTGCATGAACCAATGCCGTCTAGGCCATCAACATCTAAAAGTCCTAACTCTTGGGATCAGAATTATGAGAGGAATGAAGGTGCTCAGAAAAACTGGAGTCCATGGTCAAAACGTATTGAAGATAAAAAAAATTCTAATGACGAACCTACCACTTCTCATTAGATTTATATATACTTGTTGCATCTTTTTCTCTCTATCACTCATGTAATAATGCTAGTGCTTTACAATAAGAGTGAAAATATAGCACGTTATATTCAAAAAATTGCAAAACAGGCTATTACTCAGCAGATTTTACAACCGGTCGATCCCCTATATTATAACCGGTCGACCGTTTGCTCTCTGGTTGAAAACGGTCGACCGGCCATATTCGAGCGGTCGACCGGTTGATGTATGTTCAGTTTTTATATATATCCTTTGCGTCATTTTTTCCATCCTTCTTCTCATTTGACTCAACCAGTTATTTTTCCCCAAACTCCAAAAACCATATTTTCTCAAATTCAATTTCCAAATCTCCAAATCTTCTAACAATGGCTCCTCCGCAAAAGAAACCCAAGAAAGGATCATCTTCATCACTTAATGTCTCTGCTAAGAAATGGCTCGAAAGTCCGATAGCTATCACAAGATGGAATCAAATGACTAACTACAAATTTCATCCGGGTTCGTACATCAAGTTTGATGATTTCACATCTTATGGAATCCGTAGGTTAGCAAATAACTCCAATCTTTCTCCATTAATCGATTTTTCAGAAAACAATGTGGAAATAAATCACTTGATGATTAAATTGTTCTATGCCAACATGAACCTGGACGAGTATAAACCTGATAATCCGGATGGAGTCATTTGGTCTGTCGTCTGTGGCAAACAAATTTTTATCACTCATGATAGGATTGCCTCTATACTTGGTATACCAAATCGAGGCGATGAGTTTTCATCTAGTTTCTGTGAAGTCTTCACTCGCAATAGCATCAGCCATCAGTTCATAGAGGACAACAGCGATGGCACAAAATCTATTGGACTTCGACCCACCGCCAGACTACTTCATCGCGTCTTGATGCATTCTCTATTTCCTAGACTAGGAAATTACGATGCTGTATATAAAGAAAACTTCAAGGCTCTCTATGCTATTTATGGGGATATCCAAATCAATTGGGTTCATATGATTTTTGACGAAATTCTCAAGGTAAATAACTCTACGCAACCTCATTTTTTCTACAATGAATATATCATGCGTATTTTGCTAGCTTGTGGGGTAAAGCCTCCTGACTCTGCCACCTCGAAACCAAAATGTATTGATTCCGTAACCATCAAACGCATGAAGCTTCCTCCTCCTTACCTTGAGATTATGCCGTTTGAACAATGGCAACAAAGAGATCCAACAAAACAAAAAGTCACTTCCTCTCGACCTCGTTCCGACGAAGTTAAAATGTTGAAATCAAAATCCACCACAAAAGAATCACTTGAAACTATTGCGCGTAATCAATTCTTGCTTGAATCAAGACTCAAGCGCATGGACACGAAAATTGATAAACGCTTCAACAAAGTCAAGTCATTCTTTGGTATTTTATGGGATGCTATTTCATGTAGCACATCCATCTCCGCTCAAGACCCAGGCAAACGTCCTGCTCCTCCTGCTTTTAATTGGTCAACATCAGAGGAGTCTGCTGGTACTAGTGGACATGGTCGTGGAGAATCATCTAGAGAGGACGAGGAAGAAGAAGAAGATGATGATGATAATGAGGAAGAAGATATTCAAGAGGAGACAGCTTCTGACTCATCCTAGTTTCTATTTTCTATCTCTATATTTTGGTTCAGTAATTTAAAACATCATTTGACACTTGTACTAAATAGTGTCGTTACTTTCATTCGTACGATATTATGGTGTGTATGATACTTTGGTATGTTTGGATACTCTGGTATGTTTGGTGTGTATGATAATCCTATATTATGGTGTATGTTATATTATGTTATATTCTGGTTGATATACTCCTATATTACTCCATTATCTATTCCTTTTTGTCGATGACAAAGGGGGAGAAAGGTGCTAACAATTATTTGCAGGAATATAAATATATATAGAATACAAATAAAATCTCAAGGGGAGATCACATATTCAGGGGGAGATTCAGAACTTCAGATATGTTGTCATCAATCAAAAAGGGGGAGAATGTTGAGTCACAAGTTCTATGAAGGTTTTGATTTCTGACAAAGAAATAAAGACGATCGACAAAACAAAGACTTCGTGGCTATAAAGAGGCACAAAAAGCTATATATGGTACTCTAGATTATATGTTGATTATTTGATATTGTAATAGTGATAAACTTGTTAAAATCTATCCTCAAATAATCATGCATTTCAATATAATTAATATATATATATATATATATATATATATATATTTGAATTGCATTGTACATTCACTGTGCAAAGTATCAGAGACCGGTCGACCGGTAGTAAAAGAGGCGGTCGACCGTTTCTGTATAATATGCACAATGAACGTGCACACATGCACATAACGACTATATATTTGAAATCCTGTCTACTGGCCAATTTTTGACATGTCGACCGTTTTTAAACAGAGAGCAACCTTTTCAAAAGACACTTCTTTCTCAAATGGTTGCATCTCTTACCTTTCATCAAAGATCATATCTATTAATGGCTACTGTTCACAAAGAGTTACAACCATTTTTCTCTATATAAACTCATCTAAATCATTGATTCAAATACATGAAAACATATTCTTTTTACTCTAATTTCTGATCTTACTACTCCTGCATTCTAAAAGCTCTCAATTATTTTAATTGCTTATTGAATCATTGAAATTATTTCATATCTTTTGATTCAACAAGTAATATACTTTCCTTAATCTTCACAAAACATCATTCGCATATTTTGAGGATAAGATTATAGGAAATTTGTACTACAAGTGACAAAACTGTGTTAGTAAGAACACATACTGTCAACAAACAATTATATTCATCGTTGTTGAAGTCCTCGGTGTTGTAAGAGGCAAGTGTTGAAGTCCTCGGTGTTGTAAGAGGCAAGTGTTGAAGTCCTCAGTGTATTAGAGGCGTTAAATCCCGTTCGTTTGCTCGGGTGTTGTAAACATGTTCCTTCGGGTGAAGCGAGGTAGTTAATAGTGAAAATCCAGATAGAAGTCTGGGACTGGACGTAGGACGGTGCTCCGAACCAATATAAAATTCTCTGGTGTGATTTTTCTATTTTTATTTTACTTTGCTACTATCATCTATTTCCGCAGTTATATTATATTCCATATTACACGATCCGTGTGTACTATATTAGCACGTGCATCACTATCTCACACCTTTCAGAAGCAAGTAAAAATATGAGTAACTCGAATGATTGCTCGGGGAAAACTGTTTGGGGCTCGGATAAAGACCTGCGGTGGTTTTGGGGTTTGTTATGAAAGCAGTTTTTAGTTTTTTTTATAAAAAAACGAGTTTCCAAATTTTAAATTTAAATTAAGTTTTAAACCTTTTCCAAATTAAATAATAATTGGTTATACTAGTTTTGGAATTGTATGATTAATCAAGGAAATGTTTTCAATTATGATTAACTTAAATATTTTTAGTTAATCCATGTGTTAAATAATAATTGATTTTAAAGGTTTATTAAATAAACTTGAATATAATTAAGTAATTAATGTATTATTTAATTTGAAACTCGATTGCTTAATTAAAGGTTAATTAAGTATAAATTAAAGCTTAATTAAATTAATGTAATTGATTTAATCAATTAAAGAATAATTGAATAATTAAAGGTTAATTATTTAATGATTTAAAGGTCAATTAATTTATTATTAATGGTTAACTAATAAGTGATTAAAAGATAATTAATCAAAATGGTTTGTAATTAATTAATATTAATTAACTAGGATTAACGTTTATTTATAAGTAATTAATCTGATTTAAATAAATCAGATAATTTATTAATCCTACTTATGAATGTTTGAATTGTATCAAGTGCCTTGAGCTGATTAATACCCCTGTTATGATTGTGATACTTTGTGATGTGAATTGCTTTGTGCTGAATTGTGATATTTGTGATTTGTTTCTGTGCGAATGTGAAAACCCCTTGGGCCGTAAAATGGTGTATGAATTTCGATGCGACAGGGAGTCGGATTCCAGTTGGTTATTCGAAACCCACATCGAATCGTAATGGTGAATCTTTGTGATTGATAAATTTACTTTATCTGTGAATCTGTGAATAAAGATAAGCGTTGTAGATTATACCGCTTATCGATATTGATATGATTGAATTTGTGATGGTTGATGTTGTTGCACTATTGTGTGAAACCCCTGGACTACACCATACACACACAAAATATGGATTTCTCGTGGAAATCGGTTGAGTCACAGATTTTTGAATTAATTTTAAAATTGAATTCTTTAAATCTAAATGGTTTTGGAAATGGATTGGGTTTAAAGTGAAAAGCTTTTGAAAAGGAATTTCAAAGATAAAAGTTATTTTTAATAACTTGATTTAGTTTTGAAATTTAATTTGAATTTGAATTAAAAATTTAAAATTGAATTCTATGTTTGGAAATTATGATTTAAAAAGGTTATACAAGTTTATATGGGTTTTTAAACTATTTTAAAAGTGTTGTTTTGGGAATTTGAATTTAACCCAAAGATTTTAACTTGTATAAATGTGATCGGATTTTTTTGAGATGAAAATTATTTGTTTTCAAATAATAGAAGTTTTCATATAAGGAATGAACTTCCAAGTTGTGTTAAAGAGATTTCAATTTGAAATGAAATGGGTTTCCAAGTTATGAATGAATCTTTGGAAACGGGTTTTGAAAGCTATAAGTTAAATCTTTGATTTAAAGATTGAATGAGTTAATCCAACTTGAAATGGAATTGTTTTTGAAAGGATATGAATGAATCTTGTGAAAGATTGGTGAACCTTGTTTTAAATCGAAAGGGGTCTTAAAAGTGAATCTTTTGTTTAAAAGATTAAAGTGTGGAAATTGTTTAAACCATTGAAGGTTTTTGAAATGAATCTTTTTGTTCAAAAGATTGGAAATGGTAATTTGTTTTAACCATTTGAATGAAAGGTATTAGGCTTTAAGCTGTGATTTAACTGAGATCCCTTAGCCATATTGTTTTAAATATTGCGCTTACTATTCGGTTTAGTCGGGAGAGGACCTTTGTCTCGTATAACCCATTCCGAATAGTGACACGACGAAATGGGTAGCATTCGAAGACGGTGGTGAAGACCGGGTGTCTTCGAGAATGATAGGATAACCTATCGAATGACTTTGCACTGAGTAGCTACGGTATAGAGATCTCCATATGTGATGGGGAGTCCGATCGAGGATTGGGGATACCCGGATATGCAAGGGCTTCTTCGGAATTGCCTTCGGTTCTGTTCGAACCCAGAACAGACTTGTATGGATGTGTGTCTGACGTTACACTTTGAGATGTAAAGATGGTTTCTATCAAATACATTTCTGTTTGGTGGCATAGATTTATTCTCTTAGCTCAACACCCTTCTCTAAGACGTACGAGCTCAGAGGTTATGTAGTTGATAGTTACTAGTGATAGATTCCCAATTTGGTAATGTGGCATACGAAGTGCTGCTGATCATTTGTTGATCGAAGCATGGCTTTATGGAAAAGCATAGCTTTGTGGACGAGACTTCGTCGAGCCTCACAACCCGGAAATGGTCGAAACAGGAATGTTGCGGCAAGGTTTTTAGGGGTCGCGCCCCTAGTGTATGTCCATTTTCTTCTAGATAAAGAGTATCATGGTATGGAGCCCAGATACTTAACTCATGTGAACACTGTAAATTTATTACTGTGTGATGTTGCTTGGTGGTTGAGGATCCTCGGATAAAGGTCGGTAACTACCGGAGGATGGCACACTTGTGTGGTAGTTACCTAGTTACAGCTTGGTTAAAGCGTGAGGTAGCGTCGGCCTTGTGTTAGCGGAGATCCGGTTTGGTTCTCGGAGGTGTCCTTCCAGAGGCATACCCATTTCGGTAAGGAAGTTCCTTAGCCTGACCATTTGTTGGAAATCCAAAGAAACAATATGCGCCCTATACGGTTTTTAGTTGTATAACCTGCCATGGAATGTGGCGGTAACCTGCTGTTGAACATGGTAGCTATAGTAGGCATACGACAAAATGTTGTATGCTGGCTAAGATTAATATTATACTTTCGAAATGTTTTCCACTATGCACTAATAATAATATCAAAAAGGATTTTGCGTAGTAAGCATGTTTGACTATCATAAGGGGAAATCTCCCCCAAGTGTGCGATTGCATGGTGTGCGTGCCGGGAGGCCTTATGGTGGTTTCATTTTCCAAAAAGCATTGCGGACTTCAAATTTTAAATTCTTTTGTTTGTCTTTAAAAATAAACTGTTTTTGTTTGCTCATACCAGTCCCATGCCTGACCCGTAGTTTATTGTTCCCTTCCTAAACTCTGGGTGCCCACAATTTTCCACACGGGCAGTTTAGAGTTGGGTTTTTCAGATAGTACATATCGATTCAGTAACTTTCAGCTTTCTCTATGGAATTATTTGGAGACTTTGGATATTGAAGTCTTTGGTTAGGACGAATGACCTTGCTTAGCTTGGTACAACGTGATGGTGGTTCAAGCTAGTGATTGGGAGTGTTGGCTTTGGAGCATTGGATTGGAGTTGCAGTTTGATATTGGAGTTATCTCTTTTGCTATTCATTTCCACTGTTGTTTATTGTCTCTGATATTCTTGTATCATATTGATATTATTGTTGTATATCATTGGATATTGTATTCATTGGAGTTGTATATGATATTCTATTCATTTCTCTTCCGCTGTGTTGTATACTTAATGTGTTATAAGCTCCGGCGAACCAGATTCAACGTTTGGATCTGCGGCATTTGAATACGAGTGACGTATTCGGTACCGATTTTTGAAGGTCGAGTCAGGGTCGTTTCAATATCAATAAATCATAGGCCCACGGGAGATGGATAATAAATTGCCGGTTGTATCAAATACAACTCCCAACTCATAGGTCTTTGTCCTAGTCTCATCTTGATCTTGAGAGATATCAACAAACCAAAAGAGATATTCACTCATAACCACCATTTCGCAGTGGCCTAAGTATATGCATGTACCCTGAGGAATATCAACAAATATATTCATATATCATACTTTATACTAGCAGTGCTGCACACAACATTTCTAACTTAAGGAATATCAACAACCAAAGAGTATGCAAGCAATCTATTAACATATAAATGGTGGAGAATAACTTTATATTAAAGATTCATAATCTTTAATACATTATATTGAGTGATATCGACTTATGGAATAATGTATTTCTAATGAAATGCCATCGTGATGCAAGTGCTGGACAAATCAGAATTCATGGTATACGAACTATATTCATGTATGTATCCTAAGTCTATTTAGGTTTTTCCTGTTCCACTTGATTTTATACATTCATATTATGTAAGTTTAATTATTATATATCTTTTATAATTTAATTAATATATATAATAGTTTTATGTACATTACATTAATTAAATCTTATTAATTTAATTAATTAACATTTTAATTAATTTTATGTTACTCAATTAAACATTTTAATTGAATGTGTATACTATAACATTTATGCTTATACATATCTCCATATATGTGTGTGTATTTTATTATTTGTTAATTAAATTTTATTTAACTTACTTAATTAGAAATTTTAATTAAATATTGATTTTGAAAATTTCTTATTCTTAAACAATTTAAGATAATGTGATACATATCTATATACATGTATATACTTTAATTAGTTAACTATTTAATTAATTTATTTAATTTATTAATCTTATTACTAAATATTAAAATTTTCAAAATATGTTTATTATACTTTCAAAGTACTTTTGAAAAGCTTATTATAACATTTATTATATACATTATTTTCAAAGCCAACTTTGTAAATCATATTCTAACATTTATTGTGTAATTCTTATTTTAGTTTTTACTTTTGAATTTAAAATCTTATGTTAATTTCAAAATAATTTCGAAATCACATTATTACATTTATAATTATTTCTTATTTCAAATTTTTATTTTTATTTTTCAAAGAAAATTAGCCCAAGGCCTAATTCAAATTAGGTATTTTATATTAAGGCCAACATTTGGGCTCACTTCACTTTTTAAGCAAGGTCGGGAGCTTGAGTCTGTGAGGCACTTGATTTACCAAACCCAATCCTAAATGCTACTTTTCTAGACACCCTACTGATTGGTATGCTTAATTGGTTAGATATAATATGACTAATTTAGACTGCATAGACTATTTGGCTAGGATACCATTGTAGAAACCGAGCAAATTAGAACGGGGTTTATTGAATAAATTTCAAAAAAAATTTCTTTTGGATTCTTATTGGGCCTATGTGGTCTAAATCTAGATTAGATATAATCTTGTAAAAGTTGAAATAAAATATTATTTTGTTTAAATTGCTAAATTAAAAACTTAAATTTGTACGTATTATGATAAATGAATCAAATACATTCATTTGTGTAAAGTGTAAGTGCAGTATATAAGTAGTGTATATATGTGTAAACATATAAATGAAATTAGAGAAGGAAACTTTTTGATTCCTTCTCTTAACCTATGCAATAAATAAAGGGAAGATATGACAATATATTAAGAGAAAGAAATCTTTGACCTCTCTCTCTCTTTAATTGTAATAATTGATATATTAATAGATAATTATAACTTATTAACTAGATTTACGCATGCCTTTGTTATCCAAGTTTTGGCTAATTAAATGTATTTGTACATCTATCATAATCATAGATATATACATATGAATATAAATATAGAAAATTTATTAGTTGTTTTGAATAAAATTGAAAACCAAAATTAACATTAATGAGAATGATTTCAATTAAAAAAAGAGTTGACAACAAAATGTTTCATAACTGCACAAAATCCTCTTACAAATTTGAATTAAACTACACATGTATATTTCCATATACATGAATACTATATTTAATAATTTAGATCTAAACAACATATATTTGCAGACATTGAAACCTCTCTCTATATATACATACATATATATATATATATATATATATATATATATATATATATATATATATATAATTTTGATTTTGAGGTTAACAATTTTGATTAAACTTTTAATTTAGGAATGAAACTATAGTTAGGATTTTACATGAAATTTTAAATATATAAAACCATAAAGAATTTAATTTTCTCTAAACTTCGTTTATAAATTTCTAAAACAATAATTGAAACATTTACATTCAAGAATTACCATATTAAGTTAAATATTGATTTAAAAGAACAATATATAACTTAACATATACAATTCATTTTGCATTTGAGCATGCAATTTAGTATGCAAATGATATATAATTGAATGAAAAAAATCTCTTTCAAAATTAGTTTTCAATTTCATAAATTTCCATACAAACAAAAGAAATTTGGCCAAAGTAAGCATGTGTACATTTGTTAAAAGAACTTATAGATCTAAACAATACAGAGAATAACAACAAGCTATCAAAAGTAATATGGGATTCAAAACATGTCAATTTATCATGAATATATAATAAAGGGAGATGATGAACAAACATGGATTTGAATCAAAACAATAAAATTAACTTGTTTTAATCAAAATAGGTATAAGAGGAGGTTTAATTTACATGTGGTAAGATAATTAATTAAACACGAGATGAATCATATAAAGTCTAATTATATCGGTGATATAAATTTATAGGTGAATTTAAATTAGAGAAATGTCTTTGGAAGTAGCCAATAAATCACACCTTGAACAACAGATCAAAGCTCCTAGATTCACAAATCAGCCTCTAGATTTTGCAAGGATCAAGAAGGATAAACCACTTTTAATGTAATAATATGTTTTGTATTTATTTAAGGATATTTTTAGCTAGAGCAGCTTTTAAATTTTTTGGCATTAGAGAGTAAGGAGAAAACCAGAGAGTGATCAAAATAATGAATAGATAAAAGGTTATGAAAGGAATGAAATAAAGATGGTAATCAATGCCCAGTTAAAGAGAGACCCTTTTTCCTTCTTTATATTATTCTTTTTCCTTTAATAATTAATTCAAAACTTATCGTCTCCTCTTCCATTGTGGCCGGCCTAACATGGAGGCAATATGGGCCTCAAATGATCCCAAACCCTTCAATATTTATTCCATTTAAATCTAATTTAGAAAATCTATCGATATTGTATATCGATACGTGTGCTTGTAATTTCATTTACGCACTTTATTAAATGCTAATGGTAATTATGGTATACAAAAAATAAAATAAAATAAAATAATCAATATTTCAAAAACATTAATTAATTCACAACGATTGTAAATTAATAAAACCGTGTTGCTTATTCGAAGTATTCATCATTACAGCTCTGTGACTCAAAGATGAAATTCAGTCAGCGATTAATATTGAACAATTCTAATATTAACGTTCACATGTCACCTTAGCTAGTGGTGTGATATTTTTGCTAAATTTATTGCTTACACTTTTTTCGATAAATTCCAATTTTACGTATTTAAGCATTTCTAGTAGTGACAATCATTTACACAAATTCTCTTCATCAAAACTGTTTTACTTTGGACTTATGGAATTTGGTATTGGTCTAAATTCCAATATCATCCATATTCAACTCTATAGTCCAACCACAAAGTCTTTGGTTCAATAATAACAATTATTATTGACCATACTGCTTTGGTCGGACTCTAACTTTGAGTTCACTTCAGTTGACCATAATACTAACCCTATATAACCTAGGGGACAACCCTCTCTTGAATAATGTTTCACTTCCAATGTTTCCACTTGACCCAACTGTAGTCATTTGATGGATGTCATGCCATGATTTAACTATAACCAAAGTGGAGCTAATATATTAAAGATCAATAGTATTCTTAAGTCAAAAGAACTATGCAATTTTGTCACATCAATATTTTCTATTTGACTTTAGTTATATCAACCAATAGAAAACTATCGAGTGAGTTAGTTATCTATTAACTATGAGTACATAATCCCTTGTTGCCCCCAATAGCCATGAGTAATAACTGCATAACATTTGGAGAGCGCTATGTACGCCAGACTTAATGGATGTATTGGTATCCAGTCTTGATACATCTTGACTAGGAATGTTTAAAGGAATATGTTTATTTTATTATGATAAATTACTCATGGTTATGACACATTGTAATTACTGTCACCAAATGTACCAACTATGGGTTTTCTATTAATTATAGTTTTAATAAAATTAATTAATTAATAAAACATATTATACCAAGAATATAATGGAAGGTGTAATGACCCGCTATTTCAGGCCATTCAAATCGACAACAATCCACACATGTCAGGCTTGAATTGGTCAAAACAACAAATTGTTAATATATATATTTTTGGCATTACTTAGGATATATAGTAAATAAATCAATCATGGAATCACAGACATAGAGTTTTACAACAATAAACAGCGGAATAATAAAATAGTAGTTCATGAAGCTACTACAGAAATAACATAGTCTGAAACAGGATACATCAGGAATTCCAGTACACAGAAATTTCCAATACAAAATCAAATGACTAGTCCGAGACATACTACTCAAAATAATAGAACACACTAAAGACTAAAATAGATAAGCTAGATCTTCCAACAAACTCCAGCTCCAAAAGATGAATCTCAAACTGTGACAATCAAGCTGACCCGAGCGTAAAGCAAAACAAAACACTCGAATAAGGATTAACATTCTTTTGCAGATAAATCGAGTTCAAGTGAAATGTCAAATAAATGCAATATAACTTAAAGGGATGTTGGGATTCCATCCTGTAAGGGTCCGATAAACTATCTACATACATAATACAATACGCAACATATATAATGTCTACTTTAAAGTAAAATATCAAAATAGCGTTAAGGCGTTACCCATATCTCCCTTAACACATTTTATATAATGCTGTAGTCTATACAGTACTGTAAACTCCACCTGCAGATGGGCTATCAGGGAGCACTTCATAGGTACGATACAAACCAAACTCGTAGAAGGTGCGATAAGGCATGTGACACGGCACGCGAGGCAATACCAGGGTAGGGTTCTACAGTTTGCACTCCCGGGCAGGTGGTAACGCATAGCAGCCACTACCGCCTACCTCGAGACACACTCCAAATCAAAGATGTGCACACCAAAATCAAATCACAAAAGCAATAGATATGGTACAAAGAAATGTGCCCGATATGAAGTGCGACCTTGCTTGGCTCGATATAGCTTCTGTTTTAGCCACATCAAGCTAACTCGAGGAAATCTGGGCTACGTAAATACCTCATACAGAATCGTTCGTCAAACTATCCTACTTCATTTTAGAATCTCCACCACGTACATAGTTGTTGAAGTGGTTTTCGGTATTGGCAGAGAGTATGACAATATCCAATCCTGCTCTCTTTAATAACCAAACGCTTATTTCACACCGTGGTCATTTATAAAATTTCTTTATAAATATATAAATAAAATCTCATATACAATTTAAATCAAGTGAATATTCAATTTTAATTCTATTTAAATTTTAAAGTATTCATTTAATCGCCCTTTTATTAGACAAGTTATAAATCATTTCCAAAATCATTAAGTTCTGAATGAATCTTTATTTAAATTCAATTAATAACCGATTTAAGATACAAATAAATTCCAATATACCTTTCCAACCTTTTTATTTATGAAAGTTATAAAATTTATTTAAATATAAATTATATAAACCTTTTTAAAATTTTATGTATTAAATAAAAATTAACTTTATACAAATAAAAATAAATTAAACTCTTTTTTTCTATTTAAAATCTTGTTTTATATATTGTAGAAAATAAAACTATCAGTAAGATTTTACAAATTACCTTTATATTTAAACTCATAATCTCTGTATTTCCAAAATCAACACTTAAGGTTATAAGTTTTACGCTAACAAAATAGAATACTTATTATATTTCAAAATCAAACTCATACATTTCCTTTCAAATATTTGAAAATTATTTTCAAAAATAGACCAACGGTGTCTGTATATAATTTTCTATCCTATGGTCAAGTGATACGGATATTGGTTATTTCAATCCTTAATAGTTTAATTTTCCAGTTTATATTATTAAACCCGCAATCCCAAAGTTCCAATAAAAACTGAAAATCGCTTGGGTTTATCATTTCAACTCATAACGAAGTTCTCATATTCTAAAGTCCATTCGGGTATGTATCATTTTAACCCATAATGATTTCTAAAACTAAGGGAACTTGCAGAGTGAGGACAATAAATAACACAACACAACATAATAATTGCTAGCATATATGATCGATAAAAATAAAGTTATATAAAATAATCAATCAACGTATAACGATGTCAATTTACATATAATTGATCGAATTAAATAATTTACCATATTTAATAATTCAGTAACTAGCAATTTAAATTTAACTGTACATTTAAATTGTCATTTCCTATGAAATCAATTTAATGAGCATAAGAGTATTAATCGTGGGTGATTGCTCACTTTTCATGGCTAGAGAACGATGGGAAACAACTACGGAAAATAGTGATGCAACGGACACTGGCACAAATTAGCATGACAAATCAATTAGCCACGATAAACATGAAAGCAGATTTTTAGCACGATAATTCAAGGAAAACAAATATACGTATACGTATGCAATACATACATACATACATACATATTTATATATACATACATACATACATACATACATACATATATATATGTATGTATATGTATATATATATATATATATATATATTTGTTTTGCAACTTTTGAAAGAACAATCATATACACAACACATATATTTCTGTCGACAAATTCGAAAGTGAGCTATAACGTCTGTCGACAACACACACACACATACATATATCTTATTAAAATCAAAATCAAAATCAAATTCGAAAGTGACCTGTTATATATCCTCCTTTGGTTAAATCAAAATCAAAAAAAGTACCAAGTGACAAAGTACACAGCCTATATACTATCAAAAATATATATGTATGCACATCATATATCTTACACAAGGACACCGAAGCAAATTTCATATTAACTGATGCTTCACAGGGCCAACACATATATAGGTGTACTTATATAAAAGCTTTGAATACAAATTTTCCCCTGTTGATAATCTATGCGCAGCCTGTATAATACTAACCAAGCTTATATGGAAGTTTAGCTATGCTGCATATACCAAAGTACAGCTCGACACATATTTTTCTATTTCTCTATTTTTTTCTTAGCCGAGAAAGTAGGACAAACATCAATATATATATATATATATATGTATGTATATGTATATGTATATAATATTAATAAAACACAAAACATAGGAATAAAGTAACTATATGTATTTATATATAGATGTACAATAGTTTGTAAAGTAACTATGTATAAATATAAAATGTATAGTAGTTTGCATATGCATTCAATAGAGCATGGCGAAGTGGGGAGGAAAGTGAGGGGTAATGGGCTCGGGTATTGGCAGACACGGCTGTGGGTCCGATTTTGGCGACTGGAGGGAGGAGATGAAGGTGGAGGCCTTGGGTCGAGGCTTACCAGGATCTGACTCGGGTCAAGTGGGGGTTTTCTCGAGGGCGACTTCAGGTTTGTGAGGGCAAAACACGGTGCTTTGGTGATGGGAAGAGGCGGCTTTGGGCCGTGCTTAGGAAAGAACGGGTTTGACTTGGGTCAGAGGAGAGAAATCACGTGTGAGGCTTCAGGGAGAAGAAGGCAGAAGTAACACGAGTAATTCTCACGTGGAAAGAAGAAAAAAATGTATAGAGGAAGACAAAGCTACTGGGAGAGGAGGAATAAAAAAGATACGTACTTATTTTTGTGAATGAACCGTAGGAGTAAAAGTGAAAAGGCCAAATGAAAAATAAATAGGTATCAAGGTAATAGCAATGGTCAGCTTTAATTCTGGTGAAATAACTAAAGCAATTGATTCTTGCTTGGATTCCACATCTGAAAATTAAAAAGTCAAAGGAAATAAAAAGTCACGTACCGATACGACAATTATTTTATCATTTCTGCCGTGTATCGAACTTCAAAATACAGAAATAAATAAACCGTGAAGGTCAGCACGATGTGACGAATAGAATGGTACACAAATAACAGCGATATGATCGGGTTATAAAATTTGGATTCTCCCACTACTGGAAATGCTGCTAAAACACAGAAAATAAGATAAATGAAGCTATAAAAGTCTGAATTTGACGAAATAAATTACGGCATCTCTATCAAAATATTATTTACATTTTTATAATATAAAAATATCTACATTTTGAAAATATTAAATATTCAAAAAATAAACGGATAAAATTTTATATTTGAAATTTTCACAAATAAATTTACCTTCATATTTTTCAATAAAAATTTACCAATTACTGTAATTAAATGGACTCATTCCAAATATCAACTTTTTATTTCAAAATTTTATTATTTATATTTCAAGACATTTTAGTTATGTATGTTATAAAATCGTTGAAAATTCTCGGGTCGTTACACTCTCCTGTACTGAAAATTTTCATCCTCAAAATGGAATGAGTTAGGAGAAGGAAACAACTGAAAAGATAAAAGAAAGCAATGAATAGTACTTGAGTCAAATAATTCAAGATTTGAAGCACGTATGGATTCCTTGGTTTCTCAGATGCAATCCCGGTCATCCGTACTCTAGTGTACCTTGACTAGACCGACAGATTTCATTTGAAGCTGCTTCGTACCTCTATCGACAATACAAAGTGGTTTCCTCTCGATAGTGAGATTTTGCTCGACATCCAAATTCTCTAATAAAGTTGGCTGAACAATCAAGGATCATGAAGATATTTGCGAAGGTGAGATACGTGAAACACGTTGTGCACACCTGCCGGTTTCTCCAGCAAGTCAACTTTATAAGTCAAATGACCAACTCTTTTCGAAATGCAGAAGGGACCACTGAACCTAGGAGCAAGCTTCCCTCTCCGACCAAGATGAACCACATTCTTCAGAGTGAGATCTTGAGAATTACTTGATCACCCACTAAAAACTCCAAATCCCTTTTACGCCATCAGCATGCTTCTTATGTCTATCCTGAGCAATCCTCATCTTCCTCATAATCTTCTCAACCTTCTCAAATGCTTCCAGAATCATATCGGGTCGAAGCACTAAGCGATCAACGGACTCAATCCAGCAAGATAGAGATTTGCAGGATCGTCCGTAAAGAGCAGCGAATGGAGACATCTCGAAACTTGCCTGATAAATGTTATTATAGGCGAACTCTATAAGATGGAGATGATCTTCTCAAGACCCTTCATGGTCAAGAACACAAGCACAAAGAAGATCTTCCAAAATCTGATTCATCCTTTCCCCTATGACCATCAGTATGGGGATGATAAGCCGTACTAAGGTTCAAATGAGTACCAAGAGCCTCCTAAAAAGCTTTCTAGAACTTTCTGGTAAAGATAGGATCATGATCACAAAAAATGCTAGAAGGAACATCTGGAGACGGTCAATCTCCCTCATATAGATCTCAGCTAAGCTCGAAGCTGTACGATTCGACTTGATCGGAATAAAATGGGTGAACTTGGTCAATCGATTGACAACTACCTAAATACTCTCATTACCCCTTCTAGTCTTTGGTAGACCATCGATAAAATCCATAGAAACTTGATCCCACTTCCAAATGGGAATTTTAAGGGGTCGCAGCCATCCAGCGATCTTCTGGTGATCAGCCTTAACCTGTTGACAAATGGCACATCTACTGACAAAGATAGAAATGTCCTACTCATACCAATCCACCAATACAACTTCTTCATATCTTGAAACATTTTCGTGACACCTGGATGGATGGAGAGTCTGGACTGGTGATTCTTCTTAAGAACCACTTTCCTTAAATCATCAACATTTGGAACACAAAACCGGTCATTAATCCTCAAAACTCCATTTTGATCAATCCATGCTCCTAACTCATTCTGATCATCACCTTTCCTACCCTAGATATTCTCCTTCATAAGCTTAAGCATTGCATTCCCATCCTGCTTAGCTGCAACTCGATCCGTAAGAGATGGTATAACTACAATCTAACACATCAAGGCTTTCTTCCGACTCAAAGCGTCGGCCACAACATTGGCTTTCCAAGGGGTATAGTTATTGTCAAGATCATAAGATGCTAAGCACTCAAGACTTTGAACTTGCCTTTGGTCTAAATCCTTCTGGTTGAAGATATGCTTAAGAGACTGGTGATTGGTGAAAAGCTCGAATTGATTCCCAAAAGGGGGTGCCTCCACAACTTCAGAGCGAACAAAACCACAAGCAACTCCAAATCATGTGTGGCATAATGAGTTTCATGGGGCTTCAACTAAAGACTAGCATAAGCTATGACCTTCCCATCTTCCATCAACAGAATGCCCAGTCCTTCTTTACAAGCATCGGTATAAACCAAAAATCCATCATCCCCATTCGGAACAGTGAGAACAGGAGCAAAGGTAAGCTTTTGCTTCAGCTCATTAAATGCGGCTTCACACTTCTCATTCCTATTAAACTTGGTCTTCTTACGAGTCAAAGCAGTGAAAGGTGCAGCTATACGGGCAAAATTCTCAATAAATCTTCGATAATAACCGGTAAGGCCTAGAAGCTACGAATATCAGTCGGGGTTTTAGGTGTCTCCCAATCTTGGAAATGGATAAGGGGATAAGTTCAAAGATAGATAAGATGAATGAATTCAAAAGAGAAAAGTGGATATATTTACATTAATCGCGGTGACCTTAACCGGGTCAATCGAGACTCCATTCTCTGCAATAATGTTCCCAAGGAATCAGACTCCATCTCTCCAGAAATGGCATTTAGAAAATTTGGCTTTCAATTGGTGACTCCTAAGAGTTTCCAGTACAAATCCCAGATGATATTTATGCTCATTCTCTAACTTAGAAAAGACAAGAATATCATCTATGAAAACCAGAATAAACTTGTTGAGAACATCATGGAAAACGTGATTCATAAAATCGAAAGAGACGGTAGGAGCTTGGTTAATCCAAAAGGCATGACTAACCATTCGTAGAAACCATTTTCTGTTCGTAAAGCAGTCTTGGAATACTTTCCTCAGCAACACGAAGCTGGTGGAAACCGGTAGCGAGATCAAGCTCAAATACCTTAGCTTCGTAAAGCTGGTCAAACATATCATTGATGCAAAGCATCGGATATCGATTCTTGAGAGTAAGCTTGTTTAGCTCTCTATAATCAACACACATCCTCAAAGAACCATCAGATTTAGTGACAAAGACCACAGCGGCTCCCTGTTCAGAAAAACTCTACCTAATCAAACCCTTTGAGAACAAATCCTCAATCTGCTTCTTCAACTCAACTTTCTCTTTAGGTGCCATCCATCTGTGAGGGAGAACAACTAGTCAAGCTCCGGGAATAAGATTAATGCGGAATTCGATTTCCCTCTTGGGAGGGAGCGAAGTGACTTCACCAAATACATCCGAAAAGAGTTGGACAAATGGGGTGGAGTCAAGATCACTAGGCTGAGCACCGATAAAAAAGATAAAGCTGCCTGCAAAATCCTGAGGCATTCGACATTCAATTACAAGAGAACTGCCCTGGTCGTCTATAAGAGAAACTATTTGGGCCTTATAAACAATGATCGCATCATATCATTTCAACCAATCTCCTCCGAGTAAAATATCAAATGCAATGAAACCCAAAACATAAAAATCTCCAGCGAATCGGTGCAAATTGTAAAGGAATTTCACTCCTTTACAAATCAAAATAAGATTGGCGGGACCGCCGGTGGGATTGGTCACTCGTACTGATGAAGTTGCCAATTGAGGTTGCAAAATCTGCTCGAATTTATTACAAAGGTCAACAGATATAAAACTATGGGATGCACCGGTGCCAAATAAAATTCGAATAGGAAAACCATGCAAAGAAAAAGAACTCTGAAGAGTACCTTGGTTATCACTAGCAGGCAGAGGAGGAGGAGGGGTGGAAGAAGTCATCGCAAAGACTCTAGATGTCTTGCGTCTCGACTGAGTGGGGCAGTTATTCTTGAAATGAACAGGCTGAAGACAAAGGTGCAAAGGCGGTTTCTGGTTACTTGGGTAGGAGGAGGAAGAGCAGCTCCGGTAGAAGATGGATAGCTGTTGGCATAATGACCCTGCTGGTCGCACTTGAAACAAGTGATGAAAAAATAGGTCAAGAGATCGCTTCTGAGGAACATATCCAATACCATGAGTATCCTGCCATTTCTTCTTCTACTGTTGGAAGTTGGGCTTCCTTTTCTTAGAACCACTAAATGTGCCTTGAGATGCTGAAACAACCTGCTTACCCTTGGAAGTAGGGTTTTCGAATCTGGTGGCATATCCATCAAAGAAGTGAAGGTGCCGTGAACATGACTAATCAAGTGGTTATAATACTCTGGGCGAGCACCATGAATAAACTTCTCATTCTTCTTGAACTGAGTGTCAATCAAAATGGGGCTAAATTTGGAAAGCTCATTGAACTTCCTCTCATACTCAACAAAAGTCATATCTCCTTGCTCAAGATCAATAAATACCCTATATAACTGAGATTTCCCGGCTTTAGGCATTGATTTTGCCACAAAAGCATCCCTGAAAAGAAGGGATCCAAGATAAGACAAAGATAAAGGAGATAAATTTGAAAGAAATAGACTCGAAGGAAAAACAAGTTAGGATAGACAACTAAGGATCTCACCTGAACAGCTGCCAAGTGATATTAGCCTCAACAGTCTGAGCGGTAATAGATTCCCACTAGTCCTGGACGGACTCCTGTAGTTGCCAAGTAGCTAAATGACGTATCTGAGCAACAGTGATCTCAAGTCCAGTGAAAATCCTCTCAAGACTCTTCAGCCATTTTTGAGCCTCAATAATACTCTCTGCTCCGGTGAACTTAGTGCACCAAGTTGATAGTACTCCTTACAAAGTTGAGTGGACCTAACAGGCTAAACAGGTGGAACAGGAGCGACAACAGGTGGAGTATGGGCAACTGGTGGTGCATAATCATTTCCACGACCTCTACCACGGACATTCCTATGGTTACTCATCTGGAAAAGACAAGAATTTGATTTTTAGAACCAGGTTACAATTTCAAAATTCAAAAGGAATCCCATTTAAAGAGAATTCTAGCTCCGAATTTCAAGCATGAACGAATATGACTCGGTTATCAATTCAACCCATCCTAGGGTATTGCTACCCTATCTCTAATGAGTTTTTACTCCATATGCTAAGTTTGCCAAAACCTCGCTCTGATACCAACTGTAACGACCCGTTATTTCAAGCCATTCAAATCGACAATAATCCACACATGTCAGACTTGAATTGGTGAAAATAACAGATTGTTAATATATTTAGTTTTGGCATAACTTAGGATATATAGTAAATAAATCAATCACAGAATCATAGACATTGAGTTTTACAACAATAAACAGCAGAATAATAAAATAGTAGTTCATAAAGCTACTACAGAAATAACACAGTCTGAAACAGGATACATCAGGAATTCCAGTACATGGTTTCTAATACAAAAGCAAATGACTAATCTGAGACATACTACTCAAAATAACAGAACAACTAAAGATTGAAATAAATAAGCTAAATCTTCTAACGAACTCCAGCTCCAAATGGTGAATTTCTAGCTGTGACACTCAAGCTGACCCGAGCGTCAAGCAAAGCAAAACACTCGAATTAGGATTAACATTCTTATGTAGATAAATAAAGTTCATGTGAAATGTCAAGTAAATGCAATATAACTTAAAAGGATGTTGGGGTTCCATCCTTTAAGGGTCCGGTAAACTATCTACATACATAATATAATACGCTACATATATAATGTCCGCATTAAAGTAAAATAACAAAATAGCATTAAGGCGTTACCCATATCCCCCTTAACACATTTTATATAGCCGTAGTCTATACAATACTATAAACTCCACCCGCAAGTGGGTTATCAAGGAGAACTCCATAGGTACGACACAAATCAAACTCGTAGAAGGCGCGGTAAGGCATGTGACATGGCACGCGAAGCAATACCAAGGTAGGATTCTACCGTTTGCACTCTCGGACTGGTGGTAATGCACAACAGCTACTACCGTCCACCTTGAGACACACTCCAAATCAAAGGTATGCACACCAAAATCAAATCACAAAAGCAATAGATATGGTTCTAAGAAATGTGCCCGATAGGAGGTGCGACCTCGTTGGCCCGGTATAGCTACTGTTTTAACCACATCAAGCTGACTCGAGGGAATCAAGGCTACGTAAATACCACATACAAAATCGTTTGCCAAACCATCCTACTTCATTCTGAATCTCCACCACGTACACAGTTGTTAAAGTGGTTTTTGGTATTGGTAGAGAGTATGACGCTATCTGATCCCGGTCTCTTTAATAACCAAACGCTTATTTCACACCGTGGTCATTTATAAAATTTCTTTATAAATATTTAAATAAAATCTCATATACAATTTAAATCAAACAAAAATTCAATTTTAATTCTATTTAAATTTCAAAGTATTCATTTAATCACCCTTTTATTAAACAAGTTATAAATCATTTCGAAAATCATTAATTTCTGAATGAGTCTATCTTTAATTTCAATTAATAACCGTTTTAAGATACAAATAAATTCCAATATACGTTTCCAACCTTTTTATTTATTAAAGTTATAAAATCTATTTAAAGATAAATTATATGAACCTTTTTTAAATTTTATATATTAAATAAAAATTAACTTCATACAAATAAAAATAAATTAAACTCTTTTTTTTCTATTTTAAATCTTATTTTATATATTGTAGAAAAATAAAATTATCAATAAAATTTTACAAATTACCATTAAATTTAAACTCATAATCTTTGTATTTCCAAAATCAACACTTAAGGTTATAAGTTTTACGCCAATAAAATAGAATACTTATTATATTTCAAAATCAAACTCATACATTTCCTTTAAATATTTGAAAATTATTTTCAAAAATAGACCAACGGTGTTCGTATATAATTTTCTATCCTATTGTCAAATGATACAGATATTGGTTATTTCAATCCGTAATAGTTTAAAATTTTCGGTTTATATTATTAAACCAACAATCCTAAAGTTTCAATAATAACTAAAAAATCGCTTGGGTTTATCATTTCAACTCATAACGAAGTTCTCTTATTCTATAGTACGTTCAGGTATGTATCATTTCAACCAATAGTGATTTCTAAAACTAAAGGAACTTGCAGAATGAGGACAATAAATAACATAACACAACATAATAATTACTGACATATATGATCGATAATAATAACAGTTATATAAAATAATCAATTAACGTATAACGACGTCAGTTTACATAAGTGATCAAATTAAATAACTTACCATATTTAACTGTTCAATAACTACCAATTCAAATTTAACCATACATTTAAATTATCATTTCCCATGAAATCAATTTAACGAGCATAAAAGTATTAATCGTGAGTTATTCTCACCTTTCGTGGCTAGAGAACGATGGGAAACAACTACGAAAAAGAGTGATGCAACGGACACTGACACAAATCGGCACGACAAATCAATTAGCTGCGACAAACACGAAAGCGGATTTTTAGCATGATAATTCGATGAATATACATATACATGTATGTATGTGTATATGTATATGTATGTATGTATATATATATGTATATATATATGTGTATATATATATGTGTGTGTATATATATATGTACACACACGTATGCAATACATTTTTTTTGAATAGAGTTAAAAGGGCCAAGCCCAGAACAAATACAACTTGGGTAGAAAACAAACCCGAACCAACAAACTCAATACTAACCCTAGCGCCGACACTTACGGCATCTCATTTCACAATTCACCAGCGAAAAAAGAAAATGCAAAACAATGGCAGCTCGAAATCTATACTTTGTCGCTCTTATTTCCGCTGCTTTCACCTCTTTCCCAGTACGAAATAGCCTCATTAAAGCTCTTTCTCAACCCTCTGCCACAATTACTTCTCCAGTAGTTGGATATATGGTCAACGTGACCTAGATCTGACGAAGCTTGCTGCGCTTTGCGATTAACACCCAAAGAAGCTCTGGTTCTCACATTATATTCTCTGATGGCCTCAAAATTGTCAGATCTAGCGTCAACGAGACCTAGATCTTATGATATCGTGGCAGTAGCTTGATGTGGTTCATTGCTATAGCATGCGGCTTTGAAAGAGCTATTATCCTCATTAATTTCATTCAATTCGTGTTGGTTGACTCTCGGATTCATAAGAAATGCTTCCAAGTGCTTGCTACCAACTTCGGCCTTCCAGTCTTCAGCAAGGGAAGTATATCTGGTTTGACTTTTCTGAAACTTTTTAGATTTTTGCAACATAATCTTGCTGTCTGTACTAATAGTAAGCCAAACTTGCTCTTTGCTTCTGCTGCCCTTATTATGAACACACAGATTTCTTTCTTTCCATAAGTTAAACACTGCCGTAGTAAGAAGAATGTAAGCATACTCTGATTCTTCAGAATTAACCTTGAATTTGCTGTTGATAATTTTGATAATGTTCATTATATCCATATGTCTGTTATCATCAATGCTTAAAGTCATTCTGATTTGATTCCATATAAAAAAGGAGTAGCCGCATTCAAAAAATATACGATTTGCATTTTCATTGCATATTTTGCAAAAGGAACAGAGTGAATTTAAATTGCTACCCCATTTATTAATCCTGTCCCAGGTTGGCAATCTGTTTTTTATAGCAAAATAAGTACAAAATGCCATCTTGGGACAATTCACTCTATTCCAGATGCACTGATACCACACTTCAGTAGTATATTTAATTTTGATAAAATTCCAAGTTTCTTTAAAAGAAAACTTCCCTCTGCTTTTAGCTCTCCACTCCCAGTAATTATTCTCTGCATATTTATCAAACTGAATATTGCAAATATCATTTTTATGGGGGTTGGTAATGGGATGTATCTGTGGGTGCCACTGATTATTAACTATAATATCAGAAACTTTGTCATTAGGGTTACCGCATAGAACAAGGCTGTTCCACCCAACCCTATTTATAAATGTTTCATTATTGAACCAAGGATCAAACCACAAACTGGTATTTTTCCCATCTTTAAATTTTCTATCAATAAGAGATTTACCAATCCTTACAATCTAAAATATGTTTCCAAGTATTTGATTGATTATTTTTATGAACAGTAGTCCATAAATTTTCCCGTTTCAAGTACTTGGATCTCATCCATCTAGCCCACAAAGAATCTGAACTAATGAATCGCCAAAATAATTTTAAGTGGCAAGTAGTACTCAAATCTTTAAGATTTCTAATATCAAAACCCCCTTCATTTTTTGGTCTACACACATTAATCCAACTAATTTTGTGGTATTTGCCTTTCCATAGAAAATCTGCACATCTTTTTTCCAATATTTTAATTGTTGCAGCAGGGATTTGAAATGTTTGTAACCAGTATAGGATAATAGCATAAACCACTGTCTTAATAAGCTCTAGTCTACCAGCAATGGAGAGTAATTTACAAGACCATGCTTCCATTCTCTCCTGAATTTTATCAATAAGAATTGAGCAATCTGAACTCTTAATCATATTGGTAGAAAGAGGCAGACTTAAATATTTGATAGGAAGAAAACCCTCTTCAATTTGTAAAATGTTTAAAAATTCATTTTTGAACTTACAGGCTTTACTGAAATAGGCTTTACACTTATTAACATTAAGCTGAAGCCCAGCATGAATTTTTAATTTATCAAAAATGTATTTAATAGATTATGCATTATCTTTATTAGCTTTAACAAAAACCATCAGATCATCAGCATAGATCAGGTGATTTATACATGGCTGGATTTTGTTTATAGGATGAATTTTACCTTTAATACTTTCTATTTCAATAAGGATAGAAAAATATTCCATCACTATAGCAAAAAGATAAGGAGACAAGGGATCTCCCTGTCTTAGCCCCCTATTAGACTTTATAAACTTTTCAACCTTACCTTGAATAAGAATAGAAAAAGTGGGGGTGTTAATACACTCAAATATCAAATCACAAAATTTTAAAGGAAAACCCATACACAACATAATGTGACGAATAAAGTGTCTGTTAACCTTTTCATATGATTTTTGCAGATCAATCTTAATACATACATTTTCACCCTGTTTCGTATTAAATTTTCTAACCATTTCATGAGCTAACAGGGAGTTTTCATATATAAGCCTACCAGGAACAAAAGCACTCTGGTTTTCAGCAATAAGAAAAGGCAGAAACACTTTAATTCTATTACTAAGCACACTAGCAATAATTTTGTAAATAAAATCGCAACATGAAATTGGTCTGTAATCACCTATATCAATGGGGTTTTTATTTTTTGGAATAAGGGTAATGAAAGTATGATTAATACTTTTAAGAATTTTACCATTGCTCATAAATTCATTGACCACATCAGTTACTTGTTGTTTTATAAACTCCCAATTATTTTTGAAATTTTTTGCATTGAAACCATCAGGGCCAGGAATTTTTTTGTCTCCAGCATTAAAAAATATAAATTTTATTTCATCAATATCCACAGGAGCCAGTAAGATTTCTGCAGCATTATTGTTTAAGATATTTTTACAAGTTATATTTGGAAACTCCCTTTCAATAGATGCAGAAAATAAAGCTCCTTATAAAACTTGACAGCTTCAGCAGAAACTTTCTCATATGAATTAGCTAAATTGCCCTCTCTATCAAATATGCATCCAATGTTATTAAGGTGTTTTCTATTACTCATATTTGCATAAAAAAACTTGGTACAATCATCCCCTAAAGTAAGCCAATCAGTCTTAGCTTTTTGTCTAGCATCAACAGATTCTTTATACATCTCATTAGACAGCTCTCTTTGATTTAGAATTTTTTTATTAATTTCATTCGAATCACCAGGCTTATTATCAGCGTTCATTTGTAACATTTTACCTTCATTTCTCAAGTCAGCAATCCTACTTTTATTAAAATATTTATTTTTATTCCAGTTTTTAAGATTATTCTTAGTGAATTTCAAAAACATACAAAACTGAAATTGTTTGGATCCATTACAGAAAAAACTATGGCAATTTTCCATTAAAATTTTGTAATCTTCTTCCAGAACCCAACTGTTTTTGAATCTAAATGGGTGTGCTTTAATATTAGCAACACTATTAACAACAAGGTTAACTAGAAGAGGAGTGTGATCACTTAAATTCTGTTCCAAAGTAGAACAGGTACTATCAGGAAATTTATTTAAAAAGTCTTTATTATACAAAATTCTATTTAATTTGCAGTGAATATTTTTAGCTAAACCAGATTTCCAGGTATATTTACTACCACTAATATTTGGCTCAATAAGACCAGAATCTAAAAGAAATTTATTGACTTTATCAAGCTTTTTCTGAGGGATCTTAATCCCACCAAACTTTTCAATAACATGAAAAACAGTATTAAAATCCCCTAAAACAATCCAAGGGAAATTATATATGTAATTTAGAGATTTCAATTTTTGCCACAAAACATTTCTTTCAATTTCAAAGTTACTACCATAAACAGCAGTAACTTGTAAATAAAAGCCTCCAATATTTCTGAAATTACAATCAATAAATTGACTATCTTTATTTATGTTTATATTATTCTAGATATTAGAGTCCCAGATAACAATAATTCTACCTTTACAGCCACAATCATTATTATGAATAGCTTTCCAATTACTGGACATTTTAATACAGAATCTATCAAAGTTTTCATCATTCAGTTTATTCTCAATAAGGGCAATAATAGTAGGCTTACATATATTAATTATATGTAGTATATCAGATTGTTTAACAGGGGTATTCATCCCCCTAACATCCCATGCAAAAATAGACATATATATGATATTAAAAAAGAGATTTAAATTGTACCTGACACCATTGTACTTTTACCTCTCCTTTCATTATCAGTACCTTTGGCCTTCAATCTGGTGGACATTTGATCCCACTCTGGGTTAATTGATATATATTTTTGTTTGAAAGTTTTTCTCTCTTTACTTCCCTTTAACTTACCAGATGATTTTGTTTTACTAATATGTAATTCTGATATGTCAAATTCTTCAACACTGTCTTTTTCCTCAGATTTATCTTCTTCCATTTGTGCAGATTCAGGGATCTTGATTAAAGATAAATCAAAAGAAGCTGTGCGAGGCAATTCTGATTCATTACAATCAGATATTGCAGCCTGTTCTGGAGGTTGATCACCCTTGCGAGGCAATGTTGAGCAATCATTTCTCTCAACATCTGCAGCAAGTGTAGAGGAAGATCCCTTCTCAGCCTTTGATTCTTGAATCAGATTAGAATTTTGATGAATTTTGTTGACTAATCTTGTGTTATTTTGGCCTGTAATTAAACATGACTCTGAAATATGGGGGGTTTCAGAGTTAAAGACCTGTTTATATTTTCCCTCCATTATGTTTGTCGGATCTTGATCATTTGAATTTTTTTCGCTTTGCAGATGAACTTCCATCGCCATGATCTGATTGTTTTGATCAGTGAGCTCTTTAGAATTGCTTTCTTGATCGAAAATGATATCATCTTGATAGATTAGATCTAAATCTTCTTGAGATTTTGACTGAGATATTATACCTTCACTGACATTAATGTCTTGAACTGTTTCAGATCTATTTTCTTGACTACTTACTAAACTTTTATCATTCTTTTTGGGAATCCACAACTGCTTCTGGTTGCACTGCTCCTTAGTGTGACCGAAGCATTTACAGATGCTACACTTCGGTGGAACCCATTCATACTCAACTTTTTGTATAATGTTTTCCCCATTATAAAGGTTTAAACAAATTTCATCTGGAAGTTCATCCATTGTAGAAACTTCCACAAGAATTCGAGCATAATTCAATCTCGTCTTCATGGTGGTTAATGCGTCCATTTTAATGGGTTTTTCGATAATACTTGCCATGATGCTAAACGCCTCTCTATCCCATAATTTGAGGTTTACGCTGGGTAATCTTATCCATACCGGCATAGTTGACAGAAGATCTCTGACCATCTTCAATGATTCCGTCCACCTTCTCATAATAATGAGCTTGTTGTTATAGAAATATGGACCATTCTGAATTATGGAGTTGCAGTCTTGTGAATCATAGAATTTTATCAGAAAGAAACCATTTTCTCTAGAAAATATTTCAAACTCACCTTTTGGTTTCCAAACTCTTTTAATATATTCTTTGAAAAACACGAAATATGGTTTACTACTAACAACATATACCAAAACGGAATTATTCCAACACTCCATAGCTCTTTTACAAACTGCCTCTTTTACTACACCATATTTCTTGTTATTGATTTGGATAGGTGAAATGGTTTGAAGACTGCAATCTTCATCCTTTGGGTCATTAGATTGCTCTGAGACAATATCAGCCCAAGATTTCTGCCCTAGTTCTCTATTTAGAGCGAACTTTGTTGGTGGTTTTTCACTTTGCGTCTGCTTGGTCCTGTCCCTGAAAGAATTGATCTTCCGATCCTCTTTCCTTCTCTGATTACTACTGTCTGAGACCGAGTCTGACCAATTCTGGGCTGATTTCTCCTTTGCGATCTTGATTGAACCAATTGAAGCCCTCATTATCGATGATGACATTATTCGGCTTTATGAAAAGTGTTTCAGGTGGGCTATCTTGAGGAGAAGGATAAGAGAGAGGAGGATTGGATTTGGATTTGATAGAGAGATTGTTATCTCCCATGGAAGAAGAAAACCCTAGATTTTTTTTGTTTTTATTCAACCTTGATGGATATAATAATAGAAGAATTTTCCACGTATGCAATACATATATACATTTGTTTTACAACTTTTGAAAGAACATGATATACACAACACATATATTTCTGTCCACAAATTCAAATGTGAGCTATAACATTCGTCGACAATAAATATATATTGTATATAGATTGTACAGGTTCAGAGTTTTTAGACATATACATTCTGCCAATATAAATGTGTGTAGCACATGTATATGTATTGTCACTAGTATATATACAACAGTAGTGAGCTGTTATATATTCTCCTTTGGTTAAATCAAAATCGAACAAAGTGCCACGTGACAAAATACACAGCCTATATACTATCAAAAATATATGTGTGTGCACAACTGGGCTCGAGTGCTGGCAGACACGGCTGTAGGTCCGGTTTCGACGATTGGAGGATGGAGATAAAGGTCGTGGCCTTGGGTCGAAGCTTGCCAGGATCCGACTCGGGTCAGGTGGGGGTTTTCTAGAGGGCGACTTCGAGTCTGTGGGGCAAAACACGGTGCTTTGGTGATGGGAAGAGGCGGCTTTGGGTCGTGCTTGGAAAAGAAGGGGTTTGACTCGGGTTAGAGGAGAGAAATCGCGTATGAGGCTTCAGGGAGAAGAAGGTAGAAGTAACGCGAGTAATTCTCGCGTGGAAAGAAGAAGAAAATGTATAGAGGAAGATAAAGCTACAGGGAGAGGAGGAATAAAAAGATGCGTACTTGTTTTCGTGAATGAACCGTAGAGTAAAAGTGAAAAGGCCAAATGAAAAACAAATACACATCAAGGTAATAGCAGGTCAGCTTCGATTCCTATTAAATAATTAAAGTAATTGATTGTTGCTTGGATTCCATAGCTGAAATTTGAAAAGCCAAAGGAAACAAAAAGTCACAAATACAGTATCAATACGACAACTGTTTTATCATTTCTGTAGCATAACAGACCTCAAAATACAGAAATAAATATACAGTGAAGATCAAAACGATGAGGCGAATAAAATGGTACACAGATATCATCGATGCATCCAGCTATAAAAACTCGGATTCTTCCACTACTGAAAATGCTGCTAAAACGCAGAAAATAAGATAAACGGAGTTGTAGAATTCTGAATTTGACGAAACGAATTACCGACGTATCTCTCAGAAAATGATTTACATTTTTATTATCTAAAAATATTCAGATTTTGAAACTATTAAATTTTCAACAAATAAACTGTTTTTATATTTGAAATTTTCACAAATAAATTTGCTTTCATATGTTTCAATTAAAATTTACCAATTACTATAATTAAATGGACGCATTCTAAATATAAACTTTTTATTTCAAAATTTTATTATTTACATTTCAAGAAATTTTAGTTATTTATATAAAATCGTTGAAAATTCTCGGGTCATTACAGAAAGAAAACACCTTGCGACGGAACTTAATATATTTTCAAACTTGATTTCATTTTCCTATTGTATAAAAACATATTTAAATCTAATTCAACATACAACATTTAAGACGAAACTTACTTTCAATGCATAAGGGATTTTATATGCCTTGCTCATCGAGAACATTTCCTGTTTGGAATTCGTATTAAACCGTCTTAATACTAATATTATGTATAATGTTTTGGATACCAAATATCCCACTATACCATATATACATGACATTAGTTTCAAAATGTTTTATTGTCCATATAATGATGTCTATTTATAGTATTAGAAATGATTTTGATATATTTTTAATCTTTCTTCATTATAGGGACACGTTTCTATGCATTTCGACTCTGATCAAATATTTTTTGATCTTTTAGTCAAAACATTATTCTAACTTTTATATGTTTGATTTAAGCTTATAATATTATCTCCTTATAAGATCTTCATTGCTCCCACTAATTCCAAGACATCTAATGTTCGCATCAATAAAGTTTAATAACTTATGGGTGAATTCCTTATAGAATTAAGCAATGTGATCGGTGATATTGATTTTAAATTCAACGCCTGAATTGACAAAACCATTTCCCAATTGCCTTTGCTTAGTAAGTGTATTACTTTCCAATTATGAATATTTGCATCCGATGGATCGTATCTCATCAAATATATCACCAGTTTTATTGGACTCAATTCCATATACGATCAACATCCCACCAAGTGGCAAAGTCTATACTTTTACAACTTGGGGATAACTGTGGAGATTGCATTACTTTTCTCCTATTAATAATATCATATTTTCTCTCAGAGATACAAGATCCTTATTTGATGATCTAATTGCTATGTCCTTATTTATCTATATTAATCAAGTATTATCTATCTATTTTCATTTCATTATTTTGGATCTTTTCTATGTCGACCACATTGCTACTAATTTCATTTAAACAAAAATTCCTTGTTTGACGGTGGCATTTCTTGAAACAGTGTTTTATTTCGATATACGATTGAATAAGCCTCTAAAAGCTTATACAATTTTCATGACAATAAACCTAATTTTGAGCTTACATGATTTACATTCTAAACATATATCAAAAATTTTGTACCTTGACCTTTTAAGATGCAACCTTTTTGAAACTACCTGCCTTTTTGGACGGGTTTAATCGATGATAAACCAAACATGTAAGACTCAAACCATTCAAAAGGCAGATTGTTGTGGCGTAAATAAGAAAAACCAGAGAAAGAAAGAAAACAAATATAGAATCTTGCAGCGGAATGACAAAATATAATAATCAAATAAAAAGTTAAAATTGATTCTACTTTAATAATATAGATCAGAGTTACATACAACAGGAATAAATAATAATTAAATAAATGTAGTGGAAAAACATGATGTAGGGGAATAAATACAATAATTAATTATAGTACAAATCTTCGTCTTCATCCTCCGGAAAGCAGTCTTTGATAAACTAAAAAGCTTAGGCTGACTCGAGCGAATTGAAAAGACAAACACTCGAGTCAGAACTAAAAGATCTATGTAAGTTAAATCAATAGTAAATAAATATGAGTGTTGTAGGATCGATTTCACCCTAGAGGAGGGGGGGGGGGTGAATAGGGTAATGCTATTAGTTATAAAAATTATCGCGGAAGTTTATAAAATATTCAACACAGATATACCAGAATTATAGCAGCACAGATAATAGCAGAATAATAAATGCAAAAACAGAACGACACAAAATTTACCCAGCTTCGGCAAAACCCCGCCTACGTGCTGTCCCTAAGTTTTCTATTAGAAATTAAGCAGGCAGACACTTACACACGTAAACTCGCAACACCCGCTATCAACTAGTCTTAACTCTACGCTCAAAACTCTACCACAACTCAGCCACTGAGTTGTGAATTCTCGAATTACACCACCGTAGCTGGTCCCCTAGTCACCCGACTAGAAATTACACAAGTTTAAAAAAGAAATACAAATTTTAAACAATAATTTAAAACAAAACCCTAATTTTAACTAAAGCCCAATAACAAGGCCGGCCCACAAATAATTAAGTGTTAAAATTAAATTCCCTTTCTCTTTAATTTCTTCGGCTGAGCTCGTGAAAAACAATGGCTGTTCATTCTCGTTCCTCTTTGCTCTGAAATTAGGGCTTTGTGGCACCGCTTCAATTTATCGATGATGCTTCAAATATTTTCCTCTTTAAGTGATTCCCTGCATCTGCCTCAATTGGGTCGAGTTTGATTGTTAAAAAGGGTATGCGATTTTTTCCCTTTTTCGATATTGATTCTGCTCGACCTTTGATTTGAGTTACTGAATTGATTCTTCTCTGTTGTTCTTTTAACTCGAATGATTTTGCTGCCAGTGATGATTATGGGTTTTATAGGTTTTGAATTCCTATATTTTCGTTCGTTTGAATTTAGTTGAATTCATCGATTATTTTGTTTTGGCCATTGATCTTCGTTTGAATGCTTGAGATGATAACTGACTTATTCAATTTCGTATAATTTCGTTGCTTTATTCTCACAGCTTTGGTTTTGAACTGTTAGAACTCCTTGGTCATTATGACTCTGAATTTAAACTGTTCGATCTCGTTCTCGTTGACTTTGGCTTTGACTTGATGATGTTGATTTCGTTTTTATGCTTGACTTTGGCCATTTGTGTTAGACTGAACTTGTTCGATTTTTACTTGCCATGTCACACACGGCTT
Source organism: Allium cepa (assembly GCA_030765085.1). Lineage (NCBI taxonomy): Eukaryota > Viridiplantae > Streptophyta > Magnoliopsida > Asparagales > Amaryllidaceae > Allium > Allium cepa. Next base: position 173,030,601 of record CM060941.1, on the reverse strand, counting down.
AACATTGTTGCTCATTGTTACTTAATGTGATTTTGAAGTCTGGTTCCATATATGAACTGGTTCATGTCGCATAGCATATCGAACAGGTGTATGCTTTGTATACGAGATGATTTGTATTCACTCCTCTGTACATTGTTGTTTATGTTGAAAACTGCACTGTTACTGTTAGATTGAACTTTTCGACTATTTGAAATATTTGTTCCAATTTGACTTTGTTTAAAAACACTATTACATGACTTCTGTCTTCGGCACCGTCAGTGCTAGTATGACGTGTTTTGCATTATATTGTAGTCACATATGTGAACTTGAAACCTTATGCCTTATCTGGTTCATCTCTGTAGCCTGATTGTCATGTATGCTCAGTGTTGCATTGACTTTATGTAGTTTGTATTGGATTGATATGTGCACCACTTGTGTACAATCTGGAGCTTGTTATATACATGATATGCTAGCTCGAGTTATGTAGTGAGTCTGTTCTCTGGACATCCTTTTCTATTTTGTTTCTTGCTGTTTTAAATTTGGAGCTTGTAAATTTCATCCCTGATCTGCTTATATATGTGTACATGTTGTAACATACTCGACCTGATTCTTGAGTACATGTGTTTGCTGTTCCATGGTTTTGGCATTATTTGAGTTCATCATGGTTTGCACTTTGATGCTGCCTGGATTATGTCACTGTTATTTGATTCAATCGAGTCCGGTAACTTTTGTAGCATTGTTTTGTTATCCGATTCATTGATCTTTTGCATATTGCATCACTGTAGTCCGAGCTCTGTCTTCACTGCAACCATATGTATGCATACATGTGTACCTGTTATTGCTTGAGGCGGATCATATTTTCAAGTTGACTATGACTTTCTTATGCCCTATACTTCAGTTTGGTTGCCAATGTATGTGACCCATGTTTTGTTGACTTTGTTTGCTGCCTGGTCGACATGTGTATATCATAACATTCATGTGTACATTTGAGTTGCACCTGTGTTGAATCCAGCTTAAACCTCGGGTTTGACCCTGTGTTTATATCGTGACATTATTTGTATCGCACTTGAGTTGAACCGGGCTTTTAATTGGGTTTGACCATGTGCTCACCTGTCCCTGTAATTTTATTAAGTGTATATATCGGTGTGCATGGCCTTGTGGCATGTACAGTGATACACTGTGCATGTCACAAGCAGTTCGTGTATGATGAATTCAAAATTAAATGACGACGAACAACCCAAATAACCGAGGCAAATAATATTTTCAAAATTACATTTTATTTTGCACTGCAGAAATATTTCCTTTTCAATTTTACCGCATCAGTGTATATTTTTGCAGATTGATCAGAAGCTGGATTCAATCATGAATGAAGTTAAAGATAAATACGAGTGAATGAGCGATATGTAGTGAGGTGCATTTGTAAATTAGAAATTGTGATGTAATCAAATTTGTATTGTAATTGAAAATGTGTATCTATGTATAGTGAGAGCTCAAATTTGTACTATTCAAAATTGTAATAAAATATCTGTTTGAATTTAAACTCTGTGTTATTTATTTTATTTGACAAATATTTATTTAATCTATGAAAAATAAAATAGTATATTAACAAATACATTTCATATATATATATATGTTTATTATCATCAAAAAAATTCATATACTCGCATATTCAACAATCTCCCCCTTTTGATGATAACAAACATTTATTTAAGATTTTGAATATATTAAATGTATTTGATAATTCAATTTGCTCCCCTATTTGAATGCTCCCTCTCTACACAAATCTCCCCCTTCATATATGCATGCAAACAAAAATATACAAATGAGCCTAAATGCAAATAAAAAATATTTGGCCTTTTTTTGTCAAAACCTTAATTTTTCACTCCCTCTTTTGTTATCAGCAAAATAGTAATAGTGTTAGAAAAATTGATATAAAGTGTTAGATATTAATACAACATTAAAACTCAATCGAATATAAATATTAAATTTCAATAAATAATCAAACAAAAATCATAAATACTCTATTAGGTGCATATTCCACTTTAGAATGATAGGAATAATGTCATCATATAAAACTATATAGTTGTGTCTATTTGTGGTATATTTATATCAGGAATTTGAATATCTACTAAACATGCATAACCGTTAGGACTTTTAAATGAGATTAGTAGTATTCCAATTTTATTTTAAAAAATGAATTCAAGTATCTTCTTACCATGCATAACCGTGAGGACTTTTAAATGGGATTAGAATCAACTTGTTTATTTAATAAATTAATTTTGATATGCGTTCCATACATCATCACCATGAGGACTTTTAAATGAGCATGGAAGACATAGTCAAAAATTCCAAGTAATTCACCCATGCATAACCGTGAGGACTTTTAAATGAGAGTGAATACTATGAATTTTTTTTAAAAATAAAATAAAATGAAAAACGAATAATTTCCAGTTTAAAATACCATATATTGACAAACTATATTGAATTTTGATGAGGATGGTTGTTAGAAATATGATAGAAATAGAGATGGTCATGGATTCCAACAAAAAGTTTTTATAACTCTTGTTCAAATTTCTAAAGAAATTTACTAAATATACCATCTCAAGTTATAATATATGATTAATATCAACACTCATCACTTTTTCAATCACTATTTATCTTTTCGATAATTAGTAGGGAGTCAGATTAGTCAATATAATCATTTAAAATCAAATCCAAAATAATTATAAAATCAAATTTTCTAAGATGACTAATCTGAAACAAGGTCAAAAATTATTTTCTAGAAGGGGTTTTAAAAAAGAAAAAAATGTTTGCAATTTGAAAATTATTTGAAATGAAAAATATGCAGATTTTTTTCTTTGAAAAAAAATGATGCAATTACTGAATGTCTCAACATAAGTCATGTTCCACTAGAAATTTTTTATCAACTAGATTACCAGTGTAATCTGCATCTGAATTTTTCTTTCGCTCAAAATTTTCATTAATTGGATGTTATCGACCAGACTGTGAAGTTGCAACAATTTTCTTAAAATCATGTTTAACAGCTCCCACATGAAATTCTCTTAAATTTGAATTGAAATCGTGCAAATTTACAAACAGTGATCATAGTGTCAGAGCAAATATATCCACGTGTAACATGAGCAATCAGAAACCAATAAAACACCATCATTTGACCGAACAATTTTATATGGATTAGTTCAAAGAATGAAAAGATGATTGGTTAACATTTAAGCACAAATCAATGTCATAAATAAGAATAAGTCAAATAAGAACATATGAATAAGTCAGAATCAATATCAACATTTATTTTATAATCACATAACTAGCTGATTAGGTTATGGTGCAGATTTTCACATTAAATATATCATTCAAAATAGATATACAGTTACCTCTTTTACCTTGACGATAATATTTCATTGTTGCTCCCTGCGATTCTTCCACCTTTGTATTAGGCTAAGGAACTTTGATTTGACGTCCGTTGTGTTTCTGGAATAGCCAGAATCCAGATAACACTGTTGTTGTTCCTTAGCCTACCACCACACCTACACGATAAAAGATTTTTGTGACCTATTTGTTTTTATAGGTCCATGGTTGTTAGTGGCAAAATATTTTGAAAAATAATTTTGTGGAGACCCAAAACTATTTATATATGTTCCTTTCGGCATCCAAATTTGTTTAACTTTGAGAGATTTTATATTTATGCCTTTTGGAACCCAAATTGGAATAGTTTTCACATTTTTGGGTCTATACCAACAATTATTTTGATTGTGTCCAAATTTTCTACAAATTGTGCACTCGGATTTTACTTGATTAATTTTGCTTTCAACACATTCAGAATGATTATACCTAAGTCCTTGTCTAACAGTATTAATAGTTTCTTTCCTTAATAACATATTCAATGATTCTTCACTTTTGGAAAAGTTTTCTAAAGTTGTTTTGAGAGATTCATTTTCGTTTAATAATTTTGTGCACTTTTTAATAGAATTTTCCCTCCGTGTATTTTCACTCTCTTTCAAAATCTGAATTTCATTTTCAAGTGATTTTATTTTAATTTCTGATTTTTTAATTTCTTCTTCGAATAATGGACACTTATCACACTTAGGGATCCTACGTTGATAGTTTTTACCCAATTGATCAAGTTGTTTATTTAAATCTATCGAAGTATCTTTTTGTGATTCAAGTTTAGTGTATCTCTCCCTAAGTCGTTCGAAACAACCATTTACTTCATGGAAATATACGAGTAATTTTGAGTGAGTAAGTTTTGATACCTCGCTTGGCTTGTCATTGTCGCTATCATTTATATCACCTCGTAGGTATAGATTTACTCTTTCACTCTTACTGCCAGTGCTTTTACAATCATCACTTTTACTCCACGCGGCTGCAAAACGTTTTCCTTTTGATTTCTTTTCTTGGTCGTGTTGAAGTCGAGGACAATTGGGCTTGATGTATCCGGATTTGTTGCACTTGTGACAGATGATCTTCCGTTATTCTGGGTTGTCTAGTGCCTTGAATATTCTGCTTTTCAATTTTTGATTTAGAGCTGGATTTCTGTATTTGCTGTTCCATTTTTGAATCTCTTCATTAGTAGCGCCGGCTCAGCTGCTATATCATCATCATCCCCATCACTACTACTTTTTACCAATCCTATTAAACTCGTTTCTTTAACTGAGTTGATTGAGGAGGATTTCTCATTACTGTTGGCTTTTGCACCATATATTGCATCAAAATTATTCTAGATTTCCTAGTGCATTTTCATAATGAGAGATAAAGTTAAAATTATCGTGATTAATATGAGAATATAATATATGCATTGCAAGAGCATTAATCGAGATAATTTTCTCGTCTGTTATATCACACCCATTCTCAATAATATCCCAACATTTAACATTAACAGATTTTAAATAAAATTCCATTTTTAATTTCCAATTCAAAAAATCTGTTCCGTCAAAAGTAGGAGGGATAATACTAGGCCGACCCTTAGCAAAAGTAGCCATTAAAAATTCAAATTTGTAAAAAAAAATTGGTCTTTGAAAAATCAAACTTTTTAAAACAAAAAAGGCTTTTGTACCTAGCTCTGATACCACTTGTAGGATCGATTTCACCCTAGAGGGGGGTGAATATGGTGATGCTATTAATTATAAAAATTATTGCAGAAGTTTATAAATAATTTTCAAGATAGATATACCAGAATTATAGCGACACAGATGATAGCAGAATAATAAATGCAGAAATAGAACGACACAGAATTTACCCAGCTTTGGTAAAACCCTGCCTACATGCTGTCCCAAGGTTTCTACTAGAAATTAGGCAGTCATACGCTTACGCACTTAAACTCGCGACACCTGCTATCGACTAGCCTTAACTCTACGCTCAAAACCCTGCCGCAACTCAGCCAATGAGTTGCGAATTCTCGAACTACACCATCGTAGCTCATCCCCTAGCCGCACGAATAGAAATTACACAAGTTTAGAAAAGAAATACAAATTTTAAAAAATAATTTATAACAAAACCCTAATTTGAACTAAAGCCCAATAACAAGGTCGACCCACAAATAATTAAATGTTAAAATTAAATTCCCGTTCTCTTTAATTTCTTCGGCCGAGCTCGTGAAAAACAATGGCTGTTCATTCTCATTCCTCTTTGCTATGAAATTAGGGCTTTGTGGCACCGCTTCAATTTGTCGATAATGCTTCGAATATTTTCCTCTTTCAGTGATTCCCTGTGGCTGCCTCAATTGGGTCGAGTTCGATTGTCAAAAATGGTATGCGATTTTTTCCCTTTTCGATATTGATTCTGCTCGACCTTTGATTCGAGTTACTGAATTGATTCTTCTATGTTGTTCTTTTAACTCGAATGATTTTGCTGCCAATGATGATTACAGGTTTTATAGGATTTGAATTCCTATATTTTCCTTTGTTTGAATTTAGTTGAATTCGTCCATTATTTTGTTTTGGCCATTGATCTTTGTTTGAATGCTTGAGATGATTACCGACTTATTCAATTTCGTATAATTTCGTTGCTTAATTCTCATGGCTTTGGTTTTAAACTGTTCGAACTCCTTGGTCTTTGTGCCTCTGACTTTAAACTGTTCGATCTCATTCTCGCTGACTTCGGCTTTGACTTGATGATGTTGATTTCGTTTTTGTGCTCGACTTTGTCCATTTGTGTTAGACTGAACTTGTTTGATTTTTTACTTGCCTTGTCACACGGCTTTAACATTGTTGTTCATTGTTACCTGACATGATTTTGAAACATGGTTGCATATATGAACTAGTTCATATTTTATAGCATATCAAATTGGTGTATACTTTATATATGAGATGATTTGTATTCACTCCTCTATACACTGTTGTTTTTGTTGAAAACTACACTGTTGCTGTTAGATTGAACTTTTCGACCACTTGAAATTTTTGTTCCAATTTGACTTTGTTTAAAAGCACTGTTACGTGAATTTTGTCTTCGGCACTGTCACTGCTAGTATGACGTATTTTTCATTGTATTGTAGTCACATATATGAACTTGAAATCTTGTGCCTTCTCTGGTTCATCTCTGTAGCCTGGTTGTCATGATGCTTCAGTGTTGCATTGACTTTATGTAGTTTGTATTGGATTGATGTGTGCACCACTCGTATACAATCTGGAGCTCGTTATATATATGATACGCTAGCTCGAGTTAAGTAGTGAGTCTGTTCTATGGAGATCCTTTTCTGTTATGTTTCTTCCTGTTTTGAATTTGGAGCTTGTGAATTTCATCCCTGATCTGCTTAGATATGTGTACATGCTGTAACATACTCGACCTGATGCTTGAGTACATGTGTTTGTTGTTCCATGGTTTCGGCATTGTTTGAGTTCATCATGGTTTTCACTTTGATAGTTCCTGGATTATGTCACTGTTATTTGATTCAATCGAGTCTGGTACCTTTTGTAGCATTGTTTTGTTATCTGATTCATTGATCTTTTGCATATTGCTTCACTATAGTCCGAGCTCTGTCTTCACTGCAACCATATGTATGCATACGTGGTGTACCTGTTATTGCTTGAGAAAGATCATATTTTCAAGTTGACTTGACTTTCTTATGCCCTATACTTCAGTTTGGTTGCCATGTATGTGATGCATGTTTTGTTGACTTTGTTTGTTGCCTGGTTGACATGTGTATATCGTAACATTCATGTGTACATTTGAGTTGCACCTGTGTTTAATCCAGCTTAAAGCTTGGGTTTGACCTTGAGTTGATATCGTGGGATTATTTGTATTGCACTTAAGTTGAACCCGACTTTTAATTGGGTTTGACCTTGTGCTCACTTGTCCCTGTAATTTTATCAAGTGTATATATCAGTGTGCACGGCCTTATGGCATGTACAGTGATACACTATGCATGTCACAAGCTGTTCGTGTATGATGAATTCAAAAATAATTGACGACGAAAAATTTAAATAACCAAGGCAAATAATATTTTCAAAATTTCATTTTATTATACACTGCAAAAATATTTCCTTTTCATTTTTACCGCGTCAGTGTATATTTCTGCAGATTGCACAAATGCTGGATTCAATATGGAATGAAGTTAAAGATAAATACGAGTGAATGAGCGATGTGTAGTGAGGTGCATTTGTAAATTAGAAATTGTGATGTAATCAAATTTGTATTGTAATTGAAAATGTGTATCTATATATAGTGAGAGCTCAAATTTGTACTATTTAAAATTGTAATAAATATTTGTTTGAATAAAATATCTATTTGAACTTAAACTCTGTGTTATTTATTTTATTCAACAAATATTTATTTAATCTATGAAAAATAAAGTAGTACATTAACAAATACATTTAAATGAATATATATATATATATATATATATATATATATATATATGTTTATTATCATCAAACAAAAATCATATACTCGCATATTCAACAAGTGTAACAGCGCCAGAGATGTTTGCGGGTTTGACATCTCCTATCTAGTGTCTAGTGTGGATGCAATAACTTAAAAGATGTTCGGGATTACCATCTTCTAAGGATTCGTTAAACTATCTATTATGTAGTACAATACGTTATTATAATAGTGTCTACAGTAAAGTATTCAAAAAGCGTTAAGGCGCTACCCATATCCCAATTAACACATTTTATATATTCCCATAGTCTATATGGTACCGCAAGCTCCTTGGTGAGGTTTACTCAAAGGGCACTCCATAGGTATAGTACAAAACAAACTCGTAGAAGGTGCGATAGGGCATGTGAACATGGCACACGAGGCAATGCCAGGGTAGATATACCAATTGCAGAACCGGGCTGGTGGTAATGCATAGCAGCTACTACCGCCTACCTTGGAACACACTCCCATAATCAAATCGAAGGATGGTCATCAAATCATCACAAAGTCATAATATGGTATTGAAGAAGCATGTCCGATCGGAGGAATGACCTCATTTGGCTCAGGTATAGCTCCTGTTTTAGTCACATCTAAGCTGGCTCATGGGAGTCAGGGTCACGTATATACCTCATACAGAATCATTCACCAAACTATCCTACTTCATTTCCAGAATCTCCACCACATACATAATTATTAAAATGGTTTTCTACATTGGCAGAGAGTATGATAATATCTGATCTCGATCACTTAACAACCGACTGCTTATTTCACACCGGATGGTTCTTCTACATTTCCAAAACCATTTTATAATTAATTTCAAAATATCATGTTCGATTTCAAACCATATCACTTTCGAAACCATATTCACTTCCAAAACCATATTTACTTCAAAATCATATTCGCTTTTGAAATTATCGATAAGATAGGCTAATTAAATTCTCCTTTTGAAATCATCATTATTTACTCAAATATGTCATTTCACAAAAGGTATCGATTTCAATTTCTTGCTTAGATTGTGTCATTATCAAGGATTTAAATAGAAATACTTCAACTTTACACAGTCTGAAATTTTAGAAAATAGTCCAGATAGTCATAATAGTTTGATAGTTTTAGAAATAGTTTGAAATAGTTTGAAATACTTTAAATAGTATAGATAGTTTAAATAGTAAAGATAGTTTAAAATAGATTAAAATAGTTTAAATAGTAAAGATTGTTTAAATAGATTTAAATTTGATTTAATTAGATTTAAAATGTTTTAAATAGATTTAAAATAGGTTAAACAGATTTAAAATGATTTAAATATATTAAATATAGGTTAAATAAATTTAATTGGATTTAAAATGATTTAAAAAGATTAAATAAATGTTAAATAGATTTAATTATATTTCAAATGACTTAAATAGATTAAATATAGTTAAATATATTTAATTAGATTTAAAATGATTTAAATAGATTAAATATAGGTTAAATAGATTTAAAATGATTTAAATAGATTAAATAGTTTAATTAGATTTACGATTTAAATAGATTAATTTTTTTAATTAGTTTAAATAGATGAAACAGATTTAATTGGATTAAATATGTTATAATGGATTAAAATAAATTGAGATAGTTTAAATTGATTAAAACGGTTTATATTAATTAGAATATTTTAAATTCGTTTAAAATAGATTTTTCAAGTTATATCCAAACATTTTCAATAACTCAATTCCGATAAATACATTTATATTTGGCACTTCAACTTTGAAATTCCAATTTAGGTCCTTTGAACAATTCATTAAATCAATTCCAATTTCAGCATTAACGTTCGGATTATCAAAAATAATTCAATTTATGTAAATAAATTTCTATTTCAAAATGCCAGTTAACTGAATTCAAAATTTGAAGAATAAAAAATCATCTATAACCAATCCGGTGTTCGTATGTAAATTTCTACCCTATGGTAAAGTGATACGAATATCTATCATTTCAATCTGCAATTTAAAATTTTACGGTTATATATCATTTCAAACTGCAATCTTGAACTAAATTCAAAATCCATAAAATAGGTTGAATATATCATTTCAACCCATAATGATTTTTTTCTATTCTATAGATCGTTTGGGTATGTATCATTTCAACCCATAGGGAACTTGCAATGTCGTAACAATATAAAATACAACATCCAGTCATCCAATATCGACAATCAAACATACATCACAATCATCATCAAAATGAACCAATAAATATCAATAGATAACTGATTACAATAAACGGGTATTAAATTGACAAATAAATTTAATATTAAATTAAACAATGATAAAACACAATAAAAGCCAAATTTAACTAGAATGACAATTTAAACATATCGAACATCAATCAATTAGTTCCTAATCACATCATAAATTTAATATAACTGACATAAGATAATCTAGAAGTTGTGAGTGGGTCAAAACACTCACGTTTGATTTCAAATCGATTTGAAATCCAACTAAAGGCCTAAAATTCAACAGTCTCAGAATTCATCCAAACTAGTTTCATAATATCCTGAATTTTGATATGATCGCAACAGAGAAAACTGCGCGTGAATCCGAGCTCGTATGAAAAAGTTATATAGATTAGAATTTATAAATTTTAAATTTGAATTAAAATGCAAAAAACTAAAGGATACATGACACGTAACCTGCCATCACGTTCCTCACGCGAGACATCGAAACAACCCCACTTCTCATGTTCCAGCCACCACCAAACCCTACCCAACGTCGCCGCTTACAAGAAGATCCACCCCATCTGCTTACGCCGCCACGCCCATGGCCTCAGGCCGACCTCCTCCTTGGCCGCGCAGCCTTTGCCAAGGCCAGAAACGCCTCCACGCCACCGGAACATTCGAAACCATTTCTGGTGATACCAAGCACTATCGAGACGAACAAACACCATCGCCTAAACCTGCTCGACCTCCTCTTCCCAACGCCACTCCCAGATCGTCAATCGATTAAAGATCCACCATTGGATCGACCAAGACCTAGAATGGAGGGCTACAGTTCATCATTGATTTCTGGACAAAGGGTGATTCGACGGAAAAAACGAATTGGAGATCTAGGTTATGCTCATCGAGAGATTCGAAACAATATATAATTTGATAAGGTTGGGAGGAGTTTGATTTTGAAATTTGTTTGGAGATTGAATTTCAGGGTTTGCACTTTAACTATTTGTTTCTGTCATAGAAAAGAAAGAGATAAACAGAAGTTGAAGTACGTACAAAATAAGAAAATGGCTGCTAGGGTTAGAACAGAACAATATATACAAATGAAGCCCGATAAGAAATGAAAATTACCCGAGTTGATTTAAAACGACAAATATGACCCGAAATGCCCGTTCTGCTTCGGGAACGAAAGCAGGTCATCCGATATATCAAAATAGATGTTTTCGATAATTTTAAACTCAACGGAACAGGTTACAAGTCCTAATCCCATCATGTGAAGAAGTTAGCTTTAAAATAAGCATATTTCAAATTGATTTCAATAGAATTTAATTGGATCGATTTTTACGCTTCTCGAGCGCATACGATCAAACGACAAGTCCGATCGCTACGGAACTTGAATTTTTTTAATAATCCACTGTTAAGGATCCGATGAAACTGGTTTCGTCAAAATCCGAATTAGTGGCCAAAATGGCTATTTTCACATTAATTAAATAAATAAATATTAAATTAATTAAATCACCTTTTCCATTCAAATTTTGATAATCAACAAATTTCATCATTTTTGGTCACTTAGACATTTACAATGGTTTAATACATGTTTAAATATCAATTCAGTGTTGAATATTACAGTAATTACAGTGTTCAATTTCAGCTATAACTAAATCCAATTAATTATAATTTAATTTCAATAAATTGATTATACTTGTTTTCAATCCATTTATTCGATCAATTGTCATATTATGAATAAAATTTACAATGGGTTACATCTTACTGAATCAATCTTCTACCATTATCAATTTAATCTACATTAAGTGCACTAATTAAGTGAACTAATTGCAATTGATTTTCAATTTAATTTAACAGACTAAATAAATAGGTAACATATAATAATTGTCACCATTAACCTTTAATCACATCTTATAAGTCTATTATCCACAACAAGTGTGATGACCCGTCCTTCTCTCCATAGAAAGACGCATCATCTTTAAGAAAGAAAGGGATAGAAAAGAGAAAAGATAGAGAAGAAAGAAAGAAACAATATCAGAATCTCAATAGCGGAATGAATAAATTATATTAATCACATAAAATAGTACATAGTATACAACATCTATCAGAGTTACACAGATTATACATCACATACTAGACAGTTATAAACACCTATCTAGTTATTACAACTCAAATACAACACAAACAAATGACTCAGAGAACACACAGCGGAACACTTTATATATCTACAAACGCTGAAGTCTCCTGCTTCATTGCTCCTCCAGAATTTGTCAAAACTAACATGAATCCCTTGGCTACTCATGAAAATTTGAGTACCCAAGAGTTTAAGAAAACAGAAGATAAACTCCGGGTCAGACATGGGTCTTGTATGAGTAACAGGTTAAGGTTGCTTAACTTAAAAAAAAAACTTTGAAAGAAAAAGGTATCACGTAAGACTCCCTACACATAAACATGGGTAAGTTTTTACCTTACGCTATACAAAACATTTAATAGAAAATCAAGTGATATTATAATAGGATCTAGGGTATTCAAGTAAATAAGAAATAACCGAAATTGTTACATTCATCAAATTCCAGCATACTAGCCACAAAGTGGGTAATACAATCAAAACCGCAAGGGCACGTAAGAAGAATGGATTTCCATCAATGGCAGGGATACTGGGTAGCGTCCTTCACCGTACGTGGCCTAGATCACCATATCGAGGATTACTCCCAATCCCCTGCAACACAAGGGCGGAACCATCCCTTACGGGATAGTCCCGAACAAGACAACCCCGTAGTTGCTTGCAACCAACTGCCCACACAGCCGAATAAAAAGGGACTTCTAGACATGGGAAGATCTTTGTAATGACCCGTAAATTTTGATTAATAAATTTGTTAGTTTAATTTAAATTTTGCAATTGAATTTAGGAAGAAATAAGAATCTTAGAAGTTATAATGAAGCAAATGTTACAAATTTAAATATAGCAATTGAAATTAAGATTTACAAATTCAAAATGTATTTGCAATCAATTGAAATTGTGAAATTTGTCATACTTGGTTATAAGTTTAATAAAAGAAACAAACGGGAATATTGAATTAACTAATGAAATGTTATAATCAGAAGTAAAATTGAAATGTTACTAATTTAATATAATAAGAAGGTAAGTAATTTAAATAAATGATTGTAAACTTTAGTAAATGAATTAATGTGCAAAGGAATTGAATTAAACATGAATAGCATGAATATCATGAATATTAATAAATAAAATTATGTAATAATTGATAAATGATGGCATTCATGAATGAAATAAGATTTGTAAGTAATAAAGGAATAATTAAAATAAACAATAAACCAATTAATAAAAGAAAAGGTTGTAAGAAGTAAAATGTAAAGTAAAAGGATAGAATATAAATGAATGCAATCAGTAGTATGGAAATAAATGCCAACATTGAACTGTAATAAATGTAATTAAATGTTACATTTGTGTTAAATGTATAGACAATGGTTAGGAGTCGTTAAAATGGGTATATTAAAGTAATGAATGAGAAAAACGAATCAATTAATATATGTATTTATTTCCTTAGTATGTTGCATAAGATTTGGAAATCAAATTGCAATTAAAGGAAATTAGGTAGTACGATATTTGGAATAAAGTTAAGGGTACAACTATTATAAATTACCTAATTAATTGGTCAATTAATTTATTTGAAATAAAGTTCAAATTAGGTTAATTAATTAATACGTAAAGTATGTAAAGAAATTAATAGAATGAAAATTTTAACGATGAAAATTTTATAGAATGTAAAGTATTTAAAAACCTTAATTAATGTGTTCAATGGAGAGAAGTACACATTTAAAAACGTAATATTCATTCAAATTAAAATGTAAATAGGCATATATTAATGTAATAAAATAAAATTAGCATTGAATATGGAATACCTATTACCTAGAATCAAATTGTAAAGTTGTAATTGATTTGAAATCTGTAAAATGGGAATAAATTCAAAGTTACAATTAATTGATGGAATAATAAGGGATAAACTGTAATAATTTGATAATTCAATGTGAATTATACCCATAAAATGCCAATTTATTGAATTGCAAGATTTTAAATAAACAGTTTTATTGAGATTTCTATTGATAATTAATGAAGTTATGTGAAATCAGTTGCCATTAATTGCCTTAATTTGTGCAGTTAGGGTAGATTTGATTTGTCATTTAAAAATGGCTAATTCTATAAGATGTAATGAATGTTAGTTTTATTTATAATATGAGGACTGGTTGATTTAAGGAGTGAAAACCAATATTTATTAATTTATCTATAATTTGAAATCTAATAAGTAGATTTATTGCAATTAAGTGGAATATATATTAAAATATTTCATGAAAAAGGATTTAGAGGAAAATTGAGAATGTTAATATAAGGGATTTTGATTCCAATATTTATCTCATCTGTTTGTAATAATGAATTTGAATAATATGAATGAAAATTTAATTCAAAGGAATTACGGAAATTTTAATTTATAATTTCTAATTTAATGAAATTGGAATTTAACGCTGAAATTGATGATTGAATCAACATGTAAGTGACATATAAATTTGTTTAAATCAATTGTAAATGTTGAGAAATATAAAGGTGATGAAATTGGTCGATTTTAGAATTGAAATAAAAATTTGGATTTATTAATAATTTATTATTATTTAATTAATTAATGTAAAAATAGCCATTTTGGCCACTGACTCGGATTTTGACAAAACCAGTTTCATCGGATCCGTAATGGTGAATTATTGTAGCGTTTCAAGTTTCGTAACGATCGGACTTGTCGATTGATAGTATGAACTCAAAACGCCTTGAAATCAATAAATTGAAATCAATTTGAAAATATTGTTTTAGCATAACTTCTTCATACGATGCAATTTGAAGTTAAAACCTTTTTCATTGCGTTTAAAATATTTTAAAACACCTATTTTGATATATGGGTTTACCTAATTTCGTTTCGGGGTCAGAACGGGTTTTTTGGGCCACTTTGTCGTTAGCGCGTATCCAACCCGATCCATTTATTCTATTCCAACTTTCTCTATAAATATCCTGCTATAAACCCTAGCCCCCTAAATTCTCATTTGTCTGTACGTAAATATATTCTATTCCTTTTCCTCCTCAATGGCAGACAAACAAACCCTAGATCCAATTTTCAAATTCAAAAATCAAATGAAAATTCAAACTCTTCGAAAAAATTATAGAATTGAAGATCACGTCAATACAAATCTACGCGTGGCTTCTGTTTTTGCAATTGTTACTCAAATCAGTGGGAAATCATGGTCAAAGTTCGAAATCACGAAACCCATGGTGGCGATTTAGGCGTTTCTGATTTTGGCCTCAATCGATGAAATTAGTTTATGGGTTTTGGAGTGTTCGACGCGTGGAGTCGTTTGATGGTGGTCGGAGGTTGTATCGTGGGCTATGGCATCGGAATTTGGTGAATTAGGGTTTCGAAACCCTAGAAATCTAGGCGGCGGCGGTCGCAAGGGGGGGACCTGGTTCTGGTGATCGGCGAGGCGAGGGCTTCAACACGGTGGTTATCGGCTGCACGATGGTGGCCGGTGGAGTTGGCAAATCTTGGTCAAAGTGGAGGTCAACGGTGTGCTTATGGGTTTAGGGAATTGCGTGTTCATTGCGTTCTGGAAGGAGAGGGGCGGTCCACGTGTACGTCCATTTACCTTTTGTTTTAATTTTTAAATTAAATGTTCTAACGATGATAACTTTCACATACGAACTCCGTTTCACGCACGATTTTTTTTGTTAGGATCATAATAAAATTCCGAACACTTTGGCACTGGTTTGGACGGATTCTGAGACTGCAAATTTTTGAGTTTAAATTGGATTTAAATTCAATTTAAATTCAAAAGGTGAGTGTTTTAACCCACTCACGACTTCTAAAATTCCTTATGATTTTTAGATTGATATATGATGTGATTTTGAATTTGTTTATGGTTTTTTGGCATATTTTAATCATCATCTTAGTTAAATTGCATTTATTCAAATTAAATTGTTGTTTAATTTAATTCTCGCATATAAATTGACAGTTAAGTTTATTTAGTATTTCATATAAATTGCTAGTTAAATTTATTTATTATTGCATATTAGCATTCCAGTTAAACAGATATTAATTTATTATTGAATATAAAATGTTAGTTGATACCTGTTATTTATTACTTGTTATATATTAATGTACTGTTTGAATTTGGATGATGATTTTGATAAATGGTTGATTGTTGATATTGGATGAATGGATGCTGTATTTTATATTGTTATAAACTGCAAGTTATTATGCATTTTCATTTCATTCGGGATTGCGGTTTGAAATGATATATAACCGTGATTTTTATTTTAAATTATGGATTGAAATGATAAATATCCGTATCACTTGACCATAGGATAGAAAATTTAATACAGGCACCGCGGTATATATATAAAATTATTTTGAAATGATTTTCTATGGTTTTGGAAAGAATATGGTTGAATGAATATTGATTTTTGATATTTTCAAATATTATTTTTATACATATTTGAACGCTTGAATTTATGCTATGTATAAATTTGGTTTAAAGAATAAAAGAAGTTTAAAGATAAAAGTTAAATTTTATTTAGATATAATACGGTTAAGTTTTATGTAAATTTATTGATGGAGTTTATAATGTCTAAAATAAAATAAACGTTGGAAGATAAATATGGATTTGCTTTGAATTAAGGTATTTAATAATTTTCCTTGAATAAAATTTATTTGGAATTTAAATTAATTTAGGATTTTAAAGGTATGATCTTTATAACTTGATTTTTGTTTAGAGAACTTAAATGAATATCAAGTCGATTTAAATGAGTATTATCAAGTTAATTAAATTGAGAGAATATCCTGTTATTTGAAGTTTAAAGGTTTTACTTAAATGACATTTGATTTATTAAGTAAACATTTCAAAATCTAAATAATAGTAATTGAATTTGGTATATATAGAATTATCAAAGAATAAGTTTCGAAATGGTGGAATAATTTAAAGCTTTGAAATATATGGAAATTGAAATGGTTTATCCGGGAATTTAAACCTATATTTGGAATTTATTGGTGAAATTTAAAAATATATTTTGGTATGCAAAGCGGTTTAATACTTAAACCATTTAAGTATTAGAAATTTTGTTTTAAAGCTATGGAATTTAAAATATATATATTTGAAAATATTATGATTTTGGGAAAAGGGATATTTTTAAATAAAATGATATCATATTGATTTGAGGTTTAAAAAAATAAAATAATAATAATAAATGATATCGTATTCATATGATTTTGAAAGGGATATTATATTCTGGTTTTAAAGTATAAATTATTTTGAAATAACCGCGGTGTTATAATAACGTTTGGTTGTTGAAGAGACCGGGATCGGAAGTTGTCATACTCTCTGCCAACTCCGAAAACCACTTTAACAACCGTGTACGCGGTGGAGATTCCAGAATGAAGTAGGATGGTGTCGGCGTTTCCTTTGAGGTAAATACGTGGACCCAACTCCCGTGAGTTGGCATAAGGTGGTTAAAACAAGAGCGATCGACGGGTTAATTGAGGTAGCACCTTTGATCGGACACATCCCTTAGATATTTTACTCTGACTTTGGTTTTATTCGGTGGCCACTTTTGATTTCTTTGATTTGGGGGTGTGGCTCGAGGTGGGCGGTAGCTGCGGCTACGCGTTACCACCGACCCGGAAGCATAATTGGTATATCTAACCTGGCATTGCCTAGTTGTGCCGTGTCACCTACCCTATCACGCCTTGTACGAGTTTGGTTTTCTCCCGTAGCCCGTGTGGTATCCTCTGGCGGCTTCCCGATCAGGAGGGACTATGATATTGGATGGACTACTGGGACTATTACGTGTTAAGGGGAATATTGGGTCACTCCTTAACGCTATTTAAAAATATGTTTATTTTACTATAGACACTATTAGAATAGCAAAATATTACTACATAGTAAATAGTTTAACGGATCCTTAAGAGGTGTGAATCCCGAACATCTTTTGAGTTACTGCACTCATATTTATTTCTGTTGATTTAACTCACATAAGATCTTTTAGTTCTGACTCGAGTGTTTTTGTTTTTTCAATTCGCTCGGGTCAGTCCGAGCATCTCAGGATCGAAGACTTTATTTCTGGAGGACGAAGACGGAGATTTTAGTATTATTATTAATATATATTATATTGTTCCACTACACTATTGTATTCTGCTGCATTATTGATATTATATGGTATGTATAACTCTGATATATATCGTATAGTTAAATAGTTTGAAAAACAGCTTCATGAACTGTATATTTGATTATTATACTTTATCCTTCCGCTGTGAGATTCTGTTTGTTTATTTCTTTCTGGTTTTTTTTATTTACCCCATAACAAAACCGCCCTTCCTTATAGTTTGAATTGGCACGTGTGTTGCTTTAAAGCGTATGAAAAGACGGGATTTTACAATGTGGTATCAGAGCCAAGTTTAGCGATAAACCTTAGTTTTGTGGGGTTTGACTCTTTACTAATAGGGTAATAATACCCTATGGGAATTGCTGAGTGTATATATATGAGAGAGCTAATTTGTTAGTGTTATAAAAAGTTTTTGATATTGTGTTGCTTTGTTCCGTTTTATATTTATAAACTCTGGTTGATGCATGGGACGCTGTGACATCAATAGGGGTTTCTAAACACTTAATAGGACAGACCGACATAATATTTGTTTTAATATAGGTGAATGAAATAATTTTGCCTATTATATTTTCTATATATATATAAAATAAATTTTATAAATGATATATAATTGGTTGCAATATATTGGTTGTTAGGTAACAAAATTTATAAATAATAGTTAAAATGAGATTGAAAATAAAATAATTCAAATTGGAAATTTTAGAACTTAAGTTTCGGGGTTTTCAATTTTTTTGAAAGATTTTTAAAAGTATTTTCCCATATAAATATTTCAATATAATTTGAAAGAATTGTTTTAAGAAGGAATTTTGAAAATAAAAATTTCTGTACCACCCTCTTTGTCGCTGGAAAATAATTTCAGTGATGAGTGCACGCATCATCGACATTCATTTTCGAGTTTCGAAGTGGGAAGGTCATTTGTAGTAGTTTTACTACAGATTTATTTTGATAACTAAATATAAATTTTAAATTGTTTTAAATATATTTGGATATATAAATTACAAGCATATGTTTATCTGTTATTTTAAAATGATTTGAAATAAAACCCGGTATTTAATTCTTAAGTTTCCGTTAATTAATAGTTTCAATTAAGTGTAGTAAAATGGAATATAACTAATTAATAATTGGAACCATTAGTAAAATAAGAGATTAAATGCTAGGTTATAAATGAAATTAAAAGAAATTTGAAATGTGTAACCTATAAGCAAAGGATATTATTATTGAACATTTACTTAATTAAAGGTAATGAGAAAAACTTGTATAATTTTTCAATTAAATTCTTAAAACACACACACATATATATATATATATATATATATATATATATATATATAACTTACCAAATATTAAAATTTGAAATGTAATAAGAAATTGTAATAGAATATTATTCGAGTAAAAATTTGAAATAATGAAGGTATTCAGTGGAATTCTTTAATAAATAAGAATTTGGTGTTGTAGTGTTATAAACTTAATTAGAATTGAATTACTACTAATTAAATATAATACAAGGCAAGTATTGTAAGTAAGAAATGTTAAAATTAATTAAATAAGTTAAAGTTGTTTCTAAATAAAATTGTAAGGAATTAATGAAATTCTTTATTATAAGAATTGATGTTATAAATTATAAATTTAAGTGTAATTAAAAGGTTACTATAATTAAATATAATAGAAATGTAAGCATTAAATAAATGAATGAAATTGAGAAATACATAAATGTAATGCAATAAAAAGAAACTTACATGACCTGAATAAATGAAAATGAATAATTGTAGGTAATAAATGAAAATGAATACAATTAATAAGAATAAACTAATCGTCGTTGTTGTTTTTGGTTTATGTTTGTTTGGGTAAGGAAATTTAAAATTGTTTGGATGAATAAATAATCTATTTTGTTTCATCTAAGATTGTTGAGTAAAAGATGCACCTAATAGTTTATTCTTCATTATGTACAATTTAAAGTTTTGAACCCGAACGACTACCTGTTTTGTTGATACGAATGAATGATTGATTTTGTTGATTCTGTGTGATGGTTGTATGTTGTGATTGCAAGTGATTGTTGGGTTTGACATTGCTTTGTTTGTTAGTGGAATATATATATATATATATATATATATATATCATTTTATATAATTGTTAACCTTTTGGATGATATAAGTGAATACAGGTTATGGAAGCAATTGCTACTGCTTTTGGTTCCATAAAATAAGCGTTAATTGCCCGACTAATAGGTACGTTTTTTGGATTATGGTTTATAGCGTTATTATATTATTTTCCCGTATTAGGATATATATTATTTTGGAAAAATATGTTATATATTGTTATAATTGATATTATATTTTCTTCCAAGTCTCCCTGTACAAAGGAGACTGCCAAAATTTTCCTAAAATTTTGGACTTAGAAAATATTTTGAAAATGTTTTCAAAACTTTATTAATTTGAGTATAAAAGGATTTAAGGGTTATAAATTTAATATTTTAAATAAGATATTTGATTTCTTAATTCTTCTTTTCCATTCTTTTTTCCTTTTCGGGGACGAAAAGTTTTGAGTGGGGGAGAGTGTAACGACCCGTAAATTTTGATTAATAAATTTGTTAGTTTAATTTAAATTTTTATAATTAAATTTAGGAAGAAATATGAATCTTAGAAGTTATAATGAAGCAAATGTTAGAAATTTAAATATAGCAATTGAAATTAAGATTTACAAATTCAAAATGTATTTGCAATCAATTGAAATTGTGAAATTTGTCATACTTGGTTATAAGTTTAATAAAAGAAACAAACGGGAATATTGAATTAACTAATGAAATGTTATAATCAGAAGTAAAATTAAAATGCTACTAATTTAATATAATAAGAAGGTAAGTAATATAAATAAATGATTGTAAACTTTAGTAAATGAATTAATGTGCAAAGGAATTGAATTAAACATGAATAACATGAATAGCATGAATATTAATAAATGAAATTATGTTATAATTGATAAATGATGGCATTCATGAATGAAATGAGATTTGTAAGTAATAAAGGAATAATTAAAATAAACATTAAACCAATGAATAAAAGAAAAGGTTGTAAGAAGTAAAATGTAAAGTAAAAGGATAGAATATAAGTGAATGCAATCAGTCGTATGGAAATAAATGCCAACATTGAATTGTAATAAATGTAATTAAATGTTACATTTGGGTGAAATGTAAAGACAATGGTTAGGAGTCGTTAAAATGGGTATATTAAAGTAATGAATGAGAAAAACGAATCAATTAATATATGTATTTATTTCCTTAGTATGTTGCATAAGATTTGGAAATCAAATTGCAATTAAAGGAAATTAGGTAGTACGATATTTGGAATAAAGTTAAGGGTACAACTATTATAAATTACCTAATTAATTGGTCAATTAATTTATTTGAAATAAAGTTCAAATTAGGTTAATTAATTAATACGTAAAGTATGTAAAGAAATTAATAGAATGAAAATTTTAACGATGAAAATTTTATAGAATGTAAAGTATTTAAAAACCTTAATTAATGTGTTCAATGGAGAGAAGTACACATTTAAAAACGTAATATTCATTCAAATTAAAATGTAAATAGGCATATATTAATGTAATAAAATAAAATTAGCATTGAATATGGAATACCTGTTACCTGAATCAAATTGTAAAGTTGTAATTGATTTGAAATCTGTAAAATGGGAAAAAAATTCAAAGTTACAATTAATTGATGGAATAATAAGGGATAAACTGTAATTTGATAATTTAATGTGAATTATACCCATAAAATGTCAATTTATTAAATTGGAAGATTTTAGATAAACGGTTTTATTGAGATTTCTATTGATAATTAATGAAGTAATGTGAACTCAATTGCCATTAATTGCCCTAATTTGTGCAGTTAGGGTAGATTTGTTTTGTCATTTAAAAACGGTTAATTCTATAAGAAGTAATGAATGTTAGTTTTATTTATAATATGAGGACTGGTTGATTTAAGGAGTGAAAACCAAGATTTATAAATTTATTTATAATTTGAAATCTAATAAGTGGATTTATTGCAGTTAAGTGGAATATAATATTAAAATATTTCATAAATAAGGATTTAGAGGAAAATTGAGAATGTTAATATAAGGGATTTTGATTCTAATATTAATCTCATCTGTTTATAATAATGAATTTGAATAATATGAATGAAAATTTAATTCAAAGGAATTATGGAAATTTTAATTTATAATTTCTAAATTTAACGAAATTGGAATTTAACGCCGAAATTGATGATTGAATCAACATGTAAGTGACATATAAATTTGTTTAAATCATTGTAAATGTTGAGAAATATAAAGGTGATGAAATTGGTCAATTTTAGAATTGAAATAAAAATTTGGATTTTATTAATAATTTTTTTATTTAATTAATTAATGTAAAAATAGCCATTTTGTCCACTGACTCGGATTTCGACGAAACCAGTTTCATCGGATCCGTAACGGTGAATTATTGTAGCGTATCAAGGATCATAACGATCGGACTTGTCGTTTGATCGTACGGACTCGAAACGCCTTGAAATCAATAATTTGAAATCAATTGTAATCAATTTGAAAATATTGTTTTAGCATAACTTCTTCATACGATGCAATTTGAAGTTAAAACCTTTTCCATTGCGTTTAAAATATTTTAAAACACCTATTTTGATATATGAGTTTACCCAATTTCGTTCCGGGGTCAGAACGGGTTTTTTGGGCCACTGTCGTTAGCGCGTATCCAACCCGATCCATTTATTCTACTCCAACTTTCTCTATAAATATCTTGCTATAATCCCTAGCCTCCCTAAATTCTCATTTGTCTGTACGTAAATACATTCTATTCCTTCTCCTCCTCAATGGCAGACAAACAAACCCTAGATCCAATTTTCAAATTCAAAAATCAAATGAAAATTCAAACTCTTCGAAAAAATTTGAAAAAATTATAGAATCGAAGATCTCATCAATACGAATCTACGCGTGGCTTCTGTTTTTGCAATTGTTGCTCGAATCAGCGGGAAATCGTGGTCAAAGTTCGAAATCACGAACCCATGGTGGCGATTTAGGCGTTTCTGATTTTGGCCTCAATCGATGAAATCATTTTATGGGTTTTGGAGTGTTCGACGCATGGCTTCGTTTGATGGTGATTGAAGGTTGTATCGTGGGCTATGGCGTCGAAATTTGGCGAATTAGGGTTTCGAAACCCTAGAAATCTAGGCGGCGGCGGTCGCGAAAGGGGGGGGGGCGGACCTGGGTCATGGCGATCGGCTCGGCGAGGGCTTCAACACGGTGGTTATCGGCTGCACGATGGTGGCCGGTGGAGTTGGCAAATCTTGGTCAAAGTGGATGTCAACGGCATGCTTATGGGTTCAAGGAATCACGTGTTCGTTGCGTTCTGGAAGGAGAGGGGCGGTCCACGTGTACGTCCATTTACCTTTTGTTTTAATTTTTAATTTAAATGTCAAATGTTCTAACGATGATAACTTTCACATACGAACTCCATTTCATGCGCGATATTTTTTGTTAGGATCGTAATTAAATTCCGGACACTTTGGCACTAGTTTGGATAGATTCTAAGACTGTCAAATTTTTGGGTTTAAATTGGATTTAAATTCAATTTAAATTCAAAAGGTGAGTGTTTTAACTCACTCACGACTTCTAAAATTTCTTATGTTTGTTAAATTGATATATGATATGATTTTGAATTTATTTATGGTTGTTTGGCATATTTTAATCATCATCTCAGTTAAATTGCATTTATTCAAATTAAATTGTTGTTTAATTTTATTCTTGCATATAAAGTGACAGTTAAGTTTATTTAGTATTTCATATAAATTTCTAGTTAAATTTATTTATTACTGCATATAAACTGCCAGTTAAACAGTTATTAATTTATTATTGAATATAAACTGTTAGTTGATACTTGTTATTTATTACCTGTTATATAATAATGTACTGTTTGAATTTGGATGATGATTTTGATAAATGGTTGATTGTTGATATTGGATGAATGGATGCTGTATTTTATATTGTTATAAACCGCAAGTTATTATGCATTTTCATTTCATTCGGGATTGCGGTTTGAAATGATATATAACCGTGATTTTTATTTTAAATTACGGATTGAAATGATAAATATCCGTATCACTTGACCATAGGGTAGAAAATTTGATACAGGCACCGTGGTATATATATATATATAATTATTTTGAAATGATTTTCTATGGTTTTGAAAAGAATATGGTTTAATGAATATTGATTTTTGATATTTTCAAATATTATTTTATACACAGTTAAACACTTGAATTTATGCTATGTATAAATTTGGTTTAAAGAATAAAAGAAGTTTAAAGATAAAAGTTAAATTTTATTTAGATATAATACGGTTAAGTTTTATGTAAATTTATTGATGGAGTTTATAATGTCCTAAATAAAATAAACGTTGGAAGATAAATATGGATTTGCTTTGAATTAAGGTATTTAAGAATTTTCCTCGAATAAAATTTATTTGGAATTTAATTTAATTTGGGATTTTAAAAGATATGATCTTTATAACTTGATTTTTGTTTAGAGAACTTAAATGAATATCAAGTTGATTTAAATGAGTATTATCAAGTTAATTAAATTGAGAGAATATCCTGTTATTTGAAGTTTAAAGGTTTTACTTAAATGAAATTTGATTTATTAAGTAAACATTTCAAAATCTAAATAATAGTAATTGAATTTGATATATATAGAATTATCAAAGAATAAGTTTTGAAATGGTGGAATAATTTAAAGCTTTGAAATATATGGAAATTGAAATGGTTTATTCGGGAATTTAAACCTATATTTGGAATTTATTGGTGAAATTTAAAAAGCTATTTTGGTATGCAAAGCGGTTTAATACTTAAACCATTTAAGTATTAGAAATTTTGTTTCAAAGCTATGGGATTTAAAATATATATTTGAAAATATTATGATTTTGGGAAAAGGTATATTTATAAATAAAATGATATCATATTGATTTGAGGTTTTTAAATAATAATAATAATAATAATAATAAATGATATCGTATTCATATGGTTTGAAAGGGATATTATATTCTGGTTTTATATTATAAATTATTTTGAAATAACCGCGGTGTTATAAAAACGTTTGGTTGTTGAAGAGACCGGGATGGAAGTTGTCATACTCTCTGCCAACTCCGAAAACAACTTTAACAACCGTGTACGTGGTGGAGATTCCAGAATGAAGTAGGATGGTGGCGGTGTTTTCTTTGTGGTAAATACGTGGACCCAACTCCTGTGAGTTGGCATAAGGTGGCTAAAACAGGAGCGATCGACGGGTTAATTGAGGTAGCACCTTTGATCGGACACATCCCTTCGATATTTTACTCTGACTTTGGTTTTATTCGGTGGCCACTTTTGATTTCGTTGATTTGAGGGTGTGGCTCGAGGTGTGCGGTAGCTGCAGCTACGCGTTACCATCGACCTGGAAGCGTAATTGGTATATCTACCCTGACATTGCCTAGTTGTGCCGTGTCACCTACCCTATCGCGCCTTGTACGAGTTTGGTATTCTCTCGTAGCTCGTGTGGTATCCTTTGGTGGCTTCCCGATCAGGAGGGACTATGATATTGGATGGACTACTGGGACTATTACGTGTTAAGGGGAATATTGGGTCACTCCTTAGCGCTATTTAAAAGTATGTTTATTTTACTATAGATATTATTATAATAGCGAAATATTACTACATAGTAAATAGTTTAACGGATCCTTAAGAGGTGTGAATCCCGAACATCTTTTAAGTTACTGCACTCATATTTAGTTCTATTGATTTAACTCACATAAGATCTTTTAGTTCTGACTCGAGTGTTTTGTTTTTTCAATTCGCTCGGGTCAGTCCGAGCATTTCAGGATCGAAGACTTTATTTCTAGAGGACGAAGAAGGAGATTTCAGTATTATTATTAATATATATTATATTGTTCCACTACACTATTGTATTCCGCTGCATTATTGATATTCTATGATATGTATAACTCTGATGTATATCGTAAGTATAATTAAATATTTTGAAAAACAGCTTCATGAACTGTATATTTGATTATTATGCTTTATCCTTCCGTTGTGAAATTATGTTTGTTTATTTCTTTCTGGTTTTTCTTATTTACCCCATAACAAAACCGCCCTTCCGTATAGTTTGAATTGGCACGTGTGTCGCTTTAAAGCGTACGAAAAGGCGGGATGTTACAATATTGTCCTACTTGGGTGCTACCCATTTAGCCTTGCTGCACCTCCCCTGTTTTAGCCATCCCCGATTGATGAGGCTGGAG
Organism: Allium cepa; assembly: GCA_030765085.1. NCBI lineage: Eukaryota > Viridiplantae > Streptophyta > Magnoliopsida > Asparagales > Amaryllidaceae > Allium > Allium cepa. The sequence goes on along the minus strand of CM060941.1, from coordinate 173,004,037 downwards.
GCTACGATTACCTTTATAGAACACATCTATCTTAGAATGCTCATCATCCACCCGACGATGTTCTGAAAGCATTCAATCCGTACATGTTCGTTCCGGGTTTGAACGAAACCAAAGGCATTATCTCGTTACACTCATTTTGGAATCACCCTCAGAGTCAACGAGAATAATCCTTGCACTCTAAATCTTCATCTTCATTTGAGATTCACGACCTATCGTTTATTTGGATCGATGTGGCTTTCAGATATCCAAATTTGGAAACCCGATCCCGGTCTCATCGAAATCCAAAACGCCATCTTTTAAAGCCAGGTTGTTTTAAAGTTAAAACAATTCATTCCATTATCTATATTCACACAGATAGATAATTCACAATATCACAATATATAATCCTCATTATCATCACAATTCAACCAAAGCATCCATGTCACACAGCATCACATATCCCATATCAGAGATATCAAGCCATTCAAGAAAATCATTATCATCCATCCATACATAAACAATGATTAATTAAACACACTATCTCTAATTAATTTAAAATGAATTAAATTAATTACCTATCTCTAATTAATTTAATATAAATTAAATTAATTACTTCCGTCACATAAATCTTGCTTACTTAACCATTAATTAATTACAAATCAATTAATTAAGCATCCTTTCATTATCCATTTGAATTAATCGCCCTTGATTAATTATCCTCCAATTACTTTAAGTAATTAGCCTTTAGTTAATTACACAAATTGATTATCCTTAACTATTTATAGTAATTAACCTTTAATTACTTTCATTAATTAATTAATTACATTAATCCCTGATTAATTACATTAATTAATTATCCTCTAATCATTTATTATTGATTAATTATCTTTAATTAATCAAACCTTAATTATATCATTAATTACATTAATTAATGACCCTCTAATTACTTCTTAATTAATTATTGTTCTAATTAATCACATTTAATAATTAACCTTTAATTAATTATATTCATTAACCACCCTTGATTAATTACAATTAGTAATTTACTACCTTTAATTACTTACATTAATTAATTAATTACTCCTAAATTAATTATCTTTAATTAATCCCTTGATTAATTACATAAAGTAATTAAACCCAAATTACTTCCATTAATTAATTATCCTTTAATTAATTACACAAGTAATTAAATCCCAAACTACTTCATTTCTTCAATTAATTACATCCTGTAAGTACCATCACTAATTACTTCACTAAGTAATTACACTTCATTAAGTAATTATACTTAACAAATCATCCAGTGATTATCCTAAATTAATTAAACTTAATTAATTAACTTAAACTCAATTAATTACAATGAGTAATTAATTTCTTAATTACTTTCGATAAGTAATTATACTTACCCCATTCCACAAATGATTATCCTTAATTAATTAATCTAATTAATTATTAAAATTAATCACATTAATTAATTATTTAATAATCCCTAGTTAATGATCTCTCATTAACTATTAACAGTTCTTTAATTACTTCTCTAAGTAATCAAACTTAAATTAACCTTATTAATTACAAGGTAATTAATTCTTAATCACCAATTAAACCATATTACTAAATTAATTAAGTGCTTAACTGTAACTTAATTAATCTTTTATTGCTTAATTACTTGATTAATTAATTTCTAATCATTAATTTAAAATCTTAATTTATCTAATTATTGATCCATACTTACAAATTAATTAACCTTTAAACTGATCAACTTACAACCCTTAATTACTTATTTATTAATCCATAATTATTTTATTAAAGTAATTAATCTCTCTTAATTAACTTATTAATTTAATTTATCCTAAATCATCAAACCTTAACTAATCTTTAAGATAAAGTATTAGCCTTTATAATTACATTAATTATCATTAACAAAAGCCTTTGAAACATTTTACTTTTAAATCTTCCTTTCATTTCATTTCAAATTAAAGATTAAAACAATTACGAATTTAACTTTAACAAAACTTAAATCAAATTTACAAAACCTTTTAAAAACCAAATGTTAAAGAAACACTTATCATCTATAAAAGAAATTTATAAGAGTTTTATACCAATTCATTTAAATTCAAATCATTTTAAAATATACTTTAAACATTTAGAGTTGTTTAAACAATTTAATTTTATAAACTTTATTTATTTTAAAACTTGGATACAAAAGTTAATTTGAATCCATACTTAAACTTGATTTAAATCTTGCTTTTAAATTTTAAAATCAATTTTAAAATTTAAAAACAAACAGGTTTTAAAACCTGCAACAACCCAATTGACCCGAGCCCCTACCCTAAAGTCTTCGAGCCAACACACACTCACTTCGAACAAAACACTCAAACTACTCGAGCAATACTCGAGTACCTCTCTGCTCTAATTCCAGACTTCATCAGGCAAAAAAATGCACCGTGCATATGCATGGTGGCTCCGACCAACTCCATTCATCCCCATGACATCCCCACATTTGCAACCATCCTCGCACCGTATTCCGACCATTAGATTACCAGTACAAACTCGAAATCAAATTCGAGCATACTAATCCATACCTGGAACCAAAAACAAAACCTGGAACATCATCGAACTTGCTCCTCCGACCACTGGAGTGTCAGAAACTCCAGCCATGCCTTCGACAACCTCCAAGCTCCCAATCCCCAAAGTCTGGTGGAGATCGATCCACTAGAGGCGCCGTGGGAAACCAATTCCTGACCAAGCCTAAAACTAGGTTAAAGAAAATCGAATTCGACCCCCGCCGCCACCACCGTGTTTGGAGCACCTATCTGATATTTTCCCTTACTCTTTGATCATCCCACTACCATTACTGAAGACTACGGCCTCCCAGATCATTGAGATCACCAAAAACCACCCAAATTCTACTTTCTGATCAAACCAGAACCACACCCATATCCCACTACTAAAAATCATGATTTCAGTTTTAAAAATCAAGTTTTAGTTTAAGTATTCAATTTATATTCCTGAATCAATGAATCGGGATATTTGAATTTTGACTTATATTAAGTTTGCTCTGTTGCTTTTGATATCCAAAGACAAAACAAAATGATTTTAACTTAAATAAACTTTTAAACTTTAATATATGATAAAACAAACATATTTTGTTTGAAATTTAAACCCTAACATAGATTAGGTCATGAGAAAATGATTTTTGATTAAAACTTAGGCCTGGAAACTAGAATGAAGAAAACCCAGAAACACAGCAGCACACACCAATATATATATATATATATATATATATATATATATATATATATATATATATATATATATAGACACACACACACACACACAGAAACACACTCATAAATGTACACACAAACATACTTATTTCCAGGGATAAACATGCAACATATTTCATGTACTTAAACTTGTTACAAGTGATGTTACTTACCTGTTTGAAAATGAAGAACAGAGCCTTCATTTCTATTTTGAAAAAGCTTTTGAACTTTAAACTTTGAGTTGCTGGAATGCTGAAGATTTCTTCTTTTATTTTAAAACTTAAATTAATGATCTGAAAAATGCTTGGTAACAAAGACTGCTTTGATTCCAGGCTTGCTTTGGATAAATTCCAGATTTGAAGAAATGCGCTGGTTCTTGAGTTGAAAATGAACTACAGGGTGATGATTCTGATTTGCAAACTTGATTACAGGTTTTCTTGCTTCAGAATAATTCCAGTTTGAAGAATTTAGTTCAGGCTTTGATTCATCTCAGGTTTCTGATTTGCAAATTTACTGACTTTGATTTTAGAAAATGAATGAACAGGTTTTGATCTGGTTTGAGGAAATTGATCTCAGATTTGAAGAATGATGTTTCAGATTTTGTGATTTTGAAAATGTACAGGTTGATGAATTTTCCTGAGCTTGCGCTCAAAACAGAGTTGAAGAAATGCAAGCTTTTGATTATAGGTTGTTGAATTGATTTGTTTTCCAGTTTGAGGAAGGATGAGTTGCAGATTGTGTTTTGATTATTTTACAGGGAGAAGTTCTTAGCTTTTGAAAAAAGAATAGAAAAAATTTGGAAGATAAGAAAATATGTTTATATATAGGCTGAACTTTGATTTTATTTAAAATAAAAGAAAAACTAAAATTAAAAAGTGACACATGTTTAAAATCTTTACATTTGTCATTCACTATAGTTTATAAATTAACACTTGCTATAATTAAGCCTTAATATATTTACACCTCTAATTAAGTGATTTTTATTTATTTTAAATATTACCAATAAATCTTTTATACTTAATTAATTAGTTTATAAATACTTTTTTTTAGCAAAGCTAGCGAGGTTGGCTGGTCTCCTACCAGATATTATTAAAATGAAAAAGAAAACTACTCAAAACATGCTTTGAGCAGGAGAAAACAAAGGAGAAAACAAAGAGCAGAGCCAAATAAAAACAAAATAAAACAATAAGAACAAAAACAAGGGGAGAGGAAAATTGCAAGGGGCAGACTGCAAGCACGAGGCAGGAAATGACAAGAACAACCCGAAGCATGAAACATGGCAAGAGAGGGCGACGACTCGGAGAAACAGGAGAGACAACCCAAAGTGTACCCCAAAGCCACCAATAAAGCCTGACCTACCAATCCCGAAGGAGAGGGAATAGAAAGGACTTACAATCCCATAACTCGTTCATGATTGAATGTTTCAACACTAACCACAGCTGAAGTTGGGATTGTTCCACATTATTAAAACATCTCTGATTTCTCTCCCTTCAAATAGTTTGGACATACTTCTTAAGACAAAAACAAAGTAGTTCACCCGCATCATCCTTCTTTCTAGTGGATTTAAGAATCAAGTCGCACTCAAGAGATGACTGAATAGGCACACAAGACCTTCCAAGATTGACCATTATTCTCTCCCAAATTTGGTGCAGATAACTACATTCAAAGAACTGGTGCTTGCCACTCTCAATAACATTTCTGCAGGACACGTACAAGTGATCAGAAATGGATGCATACCCAAACATCTTGTCTTTAGTCATGATAGCATTAATTAGAACTCTCCACAACATAAGATTGTCAGAGGGTGTGGAGTGTTTATTCCAGATAATCTTGTGCCATCGTACTTTGGCTTGTATCGAGTGCTAGATAATAAGTGATAAACATGCTTTATAGAGTGAGGCTTACCATCCCAGCAAAGCATATCGGCATCAGGAAAAGAGTTGTGATAACTACTTTAACTAGCCCAGAATTCTCTCAGATTTTGGTTACTAATATAAGGGAGGGATAATTTATTGTCCACAATGAAGTCAACAACTTTAGCATTACTGTTTATTCCAGATTGATATATTTGTTGTTGAGTTAAGATAGCAGACAGGATGACACCATTACTTAACCAAGGATCATTCCAGAAATTCTTACTGCTATGACGTGAGAGAGAATGCCTGAGATAAGTCAGGAATGCTGAACGCATTGATTGGATCTTTCACGAAATCCAACTGCAACCAGACGAGGGCTCTAAAGACCAAATGCTTTTGTTTCTTAAGTTATGCATGACAGTCCGTTGAACCCAAAGGCTATTTTTATTTGAAAGTAACGAGTCAAATGATGACTGATTGCAGCAATATTCCAACGCTCAATGTTTAGGATTCCCAAGCCACCACAAGGCAGAGGTTGTTCAATGCTATCAAAAGAGCAAGGAATAGGCTTCCTGTTATGAATGCTGCCGGTCCAGAATAACCGTAGCATAGCACGTCTGACCATACGAAGTAGTTTTTTTGGGTAGAAGAAAGGTTCTAGCCCAGTAGACCATAATGGAAAAGCACACTGATTTAATCAAGACGAATCTGTCGGCCTGAGAGAGAAGTCGATTGGCCTAATCAGCAAGCATTTTAGTAATCTTTATTGTAGAGCGGAAGGCAGTTGGCAAATATGACTCTTGACGAACAAAGAGGGATGCCCAGGTAAACCATATCACTTTGCATGGGTTGAAGACCAGAATAAGCAGTCATCTCAGAGGATAAGGAGGGAGGAATACTAGCAAACAAGATGGATGATTTGGAAAGGTTAAGCTTAAGACTTGAGCAAGAGTAAAAGATGTCAAAGTTTTTTTTTTATATTATCTATGGGCTCACGAACAGGGAAGTGAAGATCATAATGTCATCAGCAAAGAGAAGGGAAGTGATCAGAGGCTGTTTACATTTAGGATGGAATTTTATCTCTTTGTATCAAAACCTGGCATTTAGCATACTAGTTAGAATTTCCATAACTAAGAGGAAAATGTATGATGATAGCGGATCACCTTGGCGAATGCCTTGTTTACTTTTAAAGTACTCTGTAACTTTACCATTGTATTTAAGAGAGAAGGTAGGAGAGGATATGCAAATGTAGATAAAGGAACAAAAGGTTTCAGGAAACCCATCATAGCCGTGTCTCTAATAACAGTAGACCATTGAACACTGTCATAGGCCTTAGAGAGATCAAGTTTCAGCATAGCACTCGGAGCTGTGTTAGCGCGACCATACCCCCTGAGAAGCTCGGGCACTAACATCACATTATCCAGGGACTTTCTTTTCGATAGGAAGGCAGCCTAATTAGAAGGAATGAGGTCAGGCAGAACAGATTTGAGTCTGGTAGCAATAATTTTGGCTATGCACTTATACATCACGTTGCAGCAAGATATGGGCCTGAATGAGGAAACACCTGAAGGAGCGTGGGATTTGGGAATGAGGACCAAATTAGTTTCATTGACTTCATTTTGTAACTTGAATTTATAAAAGAAGTTGTGGATAGCAAGGCAGAACTTAGTTTTAATTATTTCCCAATTGTGGATGAAGAACTACACATTAAAACAATCAGGACCACCACTACACTTCTTATTCATACTGAAAAGAGTGAGTTTTATTTCATCGTCAGTGACAACAGAGATAAGATGGTCAACTTTGCTATGATTAATGGAAGGGAGGTCAATGATGTCAATATGATGAAGGTTAGCTTCAAAATTTTCAAAATTTCCAAGAAGGCAAGAGAAGTACCTAATCAGAACATTGTCTATATCAAGAGGAGCGGTGAGCAGAACACCATTAATATCCCGAATTCGATATATCTGCTCATGAGCTTGCTTAGCTTTTATTGCAGCATGGAAATAAGCGGTGTTGCTATCTCCCTCGGTCATCCCTTTTATATTAAGTTATTGTCTCCTCATAGAGCATTCCATTCTTAAAGTATCAGAAAGAGATAAAAATAGGTCACTCTCATGAGCCGCAATCTCATCATCATTAGGACCGTTATGCATTTGAACTTGAATTTCTTCGAATTGCTTCCTGATTGCCTCTGACTTCAAAGTTCCCTTCCCAAAATTGCTCTTGGGCCATCTTCTGAGAGAGTGTTTGACATGCTTTAGTTTCCTGCAAAATTTAAAAGTGGGATTACCGCAACATGAGGTGGACCAAGCTTCATTTATTTTATTAGTATACCCTGGTTCATTAGACCAGATATTACAGTATTTAAAACTTCTTTTCTCAAGCATGGCAGGGAGACCAGTGGAGAGAATGATGGGGGAATGGTCTGACAGAATTGGAAGAGGAAGGTGAGCAAAGATGGAGGACAATTTGATAAATTTTTAAAATTACAAAAGGAGTGATCAATTGTGGTCAGAATTCTATGCCCAGAACAAATACGATTAGTCCAAGAATACTTGGATCCAGATTTATTGATTATCATCAGATTGGCTTCCTCAATGGAAATATCAAGAGGCTGGATGTCTTTAGGAGCTAGTGTCAAACCATCAAATTTTTCATCAAGGTTAAGGCAACTGTTAAAATCACCAAGGATTAGCCAGGGGTGGGATTCTTGTCTGAAAGCAGGAATTTGACGAAAAAGGTCTGTCTGATGGATGGGGAGTTAGAAGCATAGACAATGGTGAGATAGAAGGATATGGAATCAGGGATGAAAGATGCATGGAAATGGATAAATTGAAGGGGGACAAGGATAGGAGATAGAGAGTATTTTTTTGGGTTGGAGATCACCATAATTATCTCATACGGGGCTTCAAGGAGATTATGATGCAAAGCCCAGTTACTATTGATGTAATTGCTAGCTGTTATGGTTCGTGACAGATCAAGCTTAGTTTCAAGAATTGCAACCAAGTCAAGGTTGTGAGATTGAATAAGTGTTTTGATGTGATCCAATTTTTCCTTGCAATTAGCTCCTCTTATGTTCCAGGAAGCTAAGTGATGTGAATTCATGATGGATTAAGTGAAATATGAATCGTACCTTTCTCGCTTCTTGTTGAAGAAGAGCCTTTAGATAGTCTTTCATCAATCAAACTGGGGCGAATTAAAATGGATGAGGGATTTGGATTATCAGTGATTGAGGAACAAGTGGGAATGATAGGAACTGGTGGTTTAGCTTTCCAACCAGGTAGATTTTCAACGAAAACATAAGGAGAAGGTATGGGTTGCGTAAGAACAAGGGATGGGTTAGTTTGAAGATTGCAGGGTGGATTATTGGAGGAGGAAGGAGAAGATGGGTTAAAATTGAAAGAATTGGGGAGGGAGGGTTGATGGAGAAAAGGTGGGGAGAGAAGATGTGACATGCACAGGGGGAATGTGCATGTGCACACTGTTTGTAGAAGTTGATTGCAGTAAATTTGCTGCAGTGGGTAACCCATTGGGATTGATCAAGTTTAAGTCAGAAATAGAAAGTGCACTTCCATGTTTATGAAACTTTTCACTTGCTACCATTTCACACCCCAAACTATTGCCTCCATTATAATATTATTTCGACTCCTTTCCTTCATACCACCATTTATCATTTCCACTGTTGTATTTAATATGACATCAGGTTGAATGTTTATTTCATTCTCTACCTCGCTACTAACATCGACTGTAGAATTCTCATCAATCTGAATGAGAGTTTCACTGCTGTTCGGCATTTTATACCTTCCAGTTGTTACACAGTAATGGTAGGGGATATATCACTGTCATGTTCCTTAAAAGCATGACTCATTGGAACAATTTCTCCTTCCTCTACTGTTTCCTGTCTAAGATTATTGCCACGAACTACGAAATCTACCTCATTCTCAACAGATAGAATGGAAAACTTATTTCTAGTCTCAGTAGCCACCAAATCATGCTGAAGCTATTGTTCTATTGAAGAGCTAGTCAAATTTGTGCCAACAGAAATATTTGCACTTTGGTTACTACCAGAAGCATGAAGCTTCCCATTAATTTCTTTTGCTTTTGTAATCTTAACTTTTTCCTGACCACTTCTCTGATTTGCTACACCCTTATGTTTGTCCCTAAGGGCAGGAGTTTTACTTTTATCAGTAAGAACATTACTCGTTTTAGCAGTTGACACATTTTTTTCTTGCTTCTCCCTCGTACAACTGTTGTTGTTATGACCAAACTCTTTGCAAAAGGAGCATATAGAAGGATTCCAGTGGTAACTAACTTTAACATATTGGATGCTCCCATCTAACATACGAACTGGAAATTCATCCGAAAGGTTATGCTCAGGAGTAATTTCAACCATACATTTAGCATAACCAATTCTTTGCATTTTCTCGGTTGATTCATTAAGGCATAGTAATTTTCCAATTCTGGAAGATAGCCAGTTAATCCCAATGTGAGACCAAGCAAACATGGGGATGTTAGATAATTTTAACCAAATGGGGACTGCCTTAATTGTGCTACAACTATTCCCAATCATCGGATCCCATGGCTTCACGATAAACAACTTGTTCTGGATTATCAAAGGGTCTGCTTGAATAATTCTCCTTCTATCATCTGCAGATGAAAGATTGAAAAGGAACAGGTTGCCATCAGATCTAACGGTGATGGAGCCATTGAGCTTCCATACTTTCTTCAAATGCATGTTGACAGTGGTATAAGATAATGGTTAGTCAACAAAAAACCCCACTAAATACTCACCCCAAACCACATTACCGGCTTGAATGACTTCAGGTGGTGAAACGAGAACATCACCCTCAAACGTCACAGGAAAGAGAGAAGGAATGTAAGCGCCAACATTTCGTGGTTTAGTTTTGAAAAGTGTGTTCCATTGAGGAAGGGAGATAGATGAAAGAGAGGGCAAGGCTGGAGGTGATGGAAGAATAGGATGATCGAGGGGCACAGGAGGTGGAGGATCAGGAGCAGGCGGGAGTAGCGGATGGGTCACGGTCAACAGGATAGGAACATGAGAAGGTATGGGGGGAGGTAAGGAAGGAGGAAGGCTGATAGGACAAGATTCGGCTGCCATAAAGAAGAAGAAAGTAGTTTATTGATACTTATATATATATATAACTCTAAAGAAATAAAATCAATTATTTATAAATAAAAACTTATACATATAATTTAAAATCCAAAATATTTAAAATATCAAGCTTTTGAATTCCTAAATTCAAATCCAAATTCAAATTCAAATTAAATTTAAATATCCAATTTAAAATCACTTATATATATACGTATATAATAACACAAATTCAATTTGAAAATAACAATTCTATTTTCTTTAAAATTTACCTATCTAACACATTTATTAATATTGTTTAAAAGTAAAAAATTTGTAAATTTTAAATAATTTATAAAGGAAATTATCACTTTATTATAAATTACTTATGAATTAATGTTTGTGAATTTTATTTTAAACTTTTATATAAATTTACAAATCATATTTATCAAGCAATATTTAAAAAGGAAATAAAAGAACCCTTATTATTAATTTTTATTTAAAATTTAAACTTAAACTAAATATAATTTAAATAATTAACAATTTCCTTAAATATTTTAAAACTATAAAATTAACCTTTAAATAGATTGGAAAAGTTTTATATTAAATTAAATCAAAATTAACAAATTAGCACAAATATTGGAATTTGAAAACAAGATTTTATTTTTTAAATTTCAAACCAAAGCTTTTCTATTTACAATATATATATAAATATATATACATTATAAATAAAAAATATTTTATTAGCTTTAAAATATAAAATTTACCAATTTAAATATTTATTTGCTTTTAATATAATTAATTTTCCAATTTAAGTTAAAATTATAAAAGACAATTATCAAATCAATTTAATTTTTAATATAGATTATTAAATTTATATTGCTCAAAATTCCAGGTCATCACATTCCTCCCCCTTAAAAGAATTTCGTCCCCGAAATTTAAAAGCAAAGATAATTTAATAACCCATCAAAGATTTAATTTTAAATCACAAGCATATATTATCAATCATATGCTAACAACCATAGCAACCAATTCACTCAATCAACAAATCTAATAATCATATCACAAATCAGGATAGATCTCTTAACAATATCTAGAGTTTCCCTGGTATAAACACTGGAATACTCGCTGTACTGAATCCAGACAATCAACACTATTAAGTACAGAGCTCCTACTCATCTAGATCTACAAAACTAAATAGGATATCAGACCACAGTCAACTCCGGTTCAACAACCAAATCCTCCTGAACTGCAGATTCCAAAACCAGAGATAGATCAGACACGTACTCCTTCAAAGATACATGAAACACATTGAATCCCATTCATCCAAACTGGCAATTCAATCCTGAAGACCAAAGCACTTATCATCACAAGAATACAGAAAGATCTAATATACCTCGGAGCCAATTTCCCAGTCTTACCAAATCCAACAACTCCTTTGATCGGAGAAAACTTATCCAAAATCCAAATTCCTCCATCTCTTATTCACAAAACTCTTCTGACGAACCTGGGCTGCCTTCATCCTTCCTGATTATCTCAACCTTCGTTGATGCCCCCAAGAAACAAACTAAATCAAAAACAACCCAACAAAATGATCCTATCAAGATCAACCAAAATCCAGAACACAACTCTACTATCATCAGTAGACTACCAACTTCTCCTATCCGGAAAATACAAAACAGAAGCACTCGCCAATCTTGCCATCAGATCCTGAAAACTTCCACTCTAGAACTGCTGCTACCTCGCTTCCGCTGCACAACTCTGATCTGGAGTAGATGAGAAGGCTGATGATGAACACGAGCACAAACTAGTTCGACACATTCTAGAAGACACGGTTCATCAAATCCATAAAGAAAAACTCAAAAATACCACGAAATCCTGAGCTGCCTTACCAAACCTTCTCTCTACAAACCATCCTTCTACTAAGCTGTTCCACTGGTATCACTTCTGGAATCCTAGTCGATACAAAACTCAATCTCCAGATGCTATGGCAAACCTCTGACTTCTACAAAGACATCCGAAAAAAATCTCTGATAACTTCTGCATTCCCTAGAGATGCTTCGATTCACGCAAAAGATTACCCAAGAAAACACTCAACTATCGCAAGTCACTTTTGCGATCAACCTAGATAAATATCCAAAGAAACTGTTCTCTCTTTACCAATCAGAACAACTTATGCTCATCTAACCAATCCATCGAAGAAATGGATCCACTCTACTGCTTCTGAACTCTACCTCTATAAAACTGCTTAGCCCGATGACCTTCTTGCCGGCACACAGAACACTCCAAGCTGCAACACTGCCACTTTTGCCAAAGACTTCCTTATCCAGAAGCTCCTCGAGAAACTTGGGCCTCAAAGCCAAACACAAACACCCAGCTGAGCCTAGCCTCATCGTCGATGCAGACACACTTCCTTAAACTTGTTCCAAAAGAAACATCTTTGGAAACATCCGTAGTTATTGCATCTCACCATGCAGTTGCTTCTTTCGAAGTTGCCAAGATACCATTACTCGTTTCTGCTCATCTAAACTTGCACTTCAAAGATGGACTCTGAACCTCAAAAGACTTCCTTCTGGTGAAACCCTTACACCAAAGCAAAGCTTACTCGAGACGGTAATAGGTTTAAAGTCTCGACAGACACTCTTCCAACCTCAACAATCGGACTACTTCCATTGGTAGTCATGCTACACACGCCACTACCCTTTCTACCTTTAGAACTTATATTGGAAAACCCGAACAGGTAATCCAACAAATAGGTAGAAATAGATATATATAAATATATATAAAATTACAAATACACTCTCTCAAGAAAGAAATCACTCCAAAGCCTAGGTATTCACTCAACCTAGCGCTCTGATACCAACTATGACGACCCGCCTTTCTCTCCATAGAAAGACGCATCATCTTTAAGAAAGAAAGGGATAGAAAAGAGAAAAGATAGAGAAGAAAGAAAGAAACAACATATGAATCTCAACAGCGGAACAAATAAATTATATTAATCACATAAAATAGTACATAGTATACAATATCTATCAGAGTTACACAGATTATACATCACATACTAGACAGTTATAAACACCTATCTAGTTATTACAACTCAAATACAACAAAAAAAAACGACTCAGAGAACACACAACGGAACACTATATATATCTACAAACGCTGAAGCCTCCTGCTCCATTGCTCCTTCAGAATTCGTCAAAGCTAACCTGAATCCCTTGGCTACTCATGAAAATTTGAGCACCCAAGAGTTTAAGAAAACAAAAGATAAACTCTTGGTTAGACATGGGTCTGGTGTGAGTAACAGGTTAAGGTTGCTTAACTTAAAAAAAACTTTGAAATAAAAAGGTATCACGTAAGACTCCCTACACATAAACATAGGTAAGTTTTTACCTTACGCTAACCAAAACATTTGATAGGAACTCCAATGATATTATAATAGGATCTAGGGTTTTCAAGTAAATAAGAAATAGCCTAAATTGTTACATTCATTAAATTCCAACATACTAGCCACAAAGTAGGTAATACAATCAAAACCGTAAGAGCGCGTAGGAAGAATGGGTTTCCATCAACGGCAGGGCTACTGGGGTACCGTCCATCATAGTACGTGGCCTAGATCATCGTACCGAGGATTACTCCCAATTCCCTACAACACAAGGCCGGAAACATCCCTTACTGGATAGTCCCGAACAAGACAACCCCGCAGTTGTTTGCAACCAACTGCCCATACAGCCGAATAAAATGGGACTTCTAGACAAGGGAAGATCTTGTCCTACTTGGGCGCTACCCACTTATCTTTGCTGCACCTACCCTGTTTTAGCCATTCCAGGTTGATAAGGCTTGAGGCTACGATTACATTTATAGAACACATCTATCTTAGAATGCTCATCGTCCATCGAACGATGTTCTAAAAGCATTCAATCCATACAAGTTCGTTCCAAGTTCGAACGAAGCCGAAGGCATTATCTCGTTACACTCATTTTGGAATCACCCTGAGAGTTAACGACAATAACCCTTGCACTCTGAATCTTCATCTTCATTTGGGATTCACGACCTATTGTTTATTTGGATCGATGTGGTTTTTAGATATCCAAATTTGCAAACCCGATCCCGGTCTCATCGAAATCCAAAATGCCATCTTTTAAAGCTAGGTTGTTTTAAAGTTAAAACAATTCATTCCATTATCTATATTCACACAGATAGATAATTCACAATATCACAATATATAATCCTCATTATCATCACAATTCAACCAAAGCATCCATATCACACGGCATCACATATCCCATATCAGAGATCTTAAACCATCCAAGGAAATCAATATCATCCATCCATACATAAGCAATGATTAATTAATAACACTATCTCTAATTCATTTAAAATGAATTAAATTAATTACTTCCATCTCTAATTAATTTAAAATAAATTAAATTAATTACTTTCGTCACATAAATCTTGCTTACTTAACCATTAATTAATTACAAATCAATTAATTAATCATCCTTTCATTATCCATCTTAGTTAATCACCCTTGATTAATTATCCTCTAATTACTTTAAGTAATTAACCTTTAATGAATTACACAAATTAATTATCCTTAACATTTATAGTAATTAACCTTTAATTACTTTCATTAGTTAATTAATTATAATTAATTACATGAATCCTTAATTAATTACATTAATTAATTATCCTCTAATCATTTATTATCGATTAATTATCTTTAATTAATCAACCCTTAGTTATATCATTAATTACATTAATTAATGATCCTTTAATTACTTCTTAATTAATTATGTTCTAATTAATCACATTTAATAATTAATCTTTAATTAATTATATTCATTAGTCACCCTTGAT
The DNA here is from genome assembly GCA_030765085.1 of Allium cepa. NCBI lineage: Eukaryota > Viridiplantae > Streptophyta > Magnoliopsida > Asparagales > Amaryllidaceae > Allium > Allium cepa. Next base: position 172,988,987 of record CM060941.1, on the reverse strand, counting down.
TAATCACAATTAGTAATTTAGTACCTTTAATTACTTACATTAATTAATTACTCCTTAATTAATTATCTTTAGTTAATCCCTAGATTAATTATACAAAGTAATTAAACCCAAATTACTTCCATTAATTAATTATCCTTTAATTAATTACACAAGTAATTAAACCCCAAACTACTTCATTTCTTCAATTAATTACATCCTGTAATTACTATCACTAATTACTTCACTAAGTAATTACACTTCATTTAGTAATTATACTTAACAAATCATCCAGTGATTATCTTAAATTAATTAAACTTATTTAATTAACTTAAACTAATCACATTAAACTAATCACATTAAACTCAATTAATTACAATGAGTAATTAATTTCTTAATTACTTTCATTAAGTAATTATACTTACCCCATTCCACAAATGATTATCCTTAATTAATTAATCTAGTTAATTATTAAAATTAAACAAATTAATTAATTATTTAATAATCCCTAGTTAATGATCTCTCGTTAACTATTAACAATTCATTAATTACTTGTCTAAGTAATCAAACTTAAATTAACCTTTATTAATTACAAGGTAATTATTTCTTAATCACCAATTAAACTATATTACTAAATTAATTAAGTGCTTAACTGTAACTTAATTAATCTTTTATTACTTAACTACTTCATTAATTAATTTCTAATCATGAATTTAAAATCTTAACTTACCAAATTAATGATCCGTACTTACAAATTAATTAACCTTTAAATTAATCAACTTACAACCCTTAATTACTTATTTATTAATCCATAATTATTAATTAATTAAAGTAATCAATCCCTTTTAATTAACATATTAATTTCATTTATCCTAAATCATCAAACCTTAATTAATCTTTAAGATAAAATATTAGCCTTTATAATTACTTTAATTATCATTAACAAAAGCCTTTGAAACATTTTACTTTTAAATCTTCCTTTCAATTCATTTCAAATTAAAGATTTTAAATAATTACAAATATAACTTTAACAAAATTCAAAATCAAATTTACAAAACCTTTTTAAAACCAATGTTAAAGAAACATTTATCATTTATAAAAAAAGAAGTTATAAGAGTTTTAAACCAACTTATTTAAATTCATATCATTTTAAAATATATTTAAACATTTGGAGTTGTTTAAAAATTTTAATTTTCTAAACTTTATTTATTTTAAAACTTGGATACAAAAGTTAATTTGAATCCATACTTAAACATTATTTAAATCTTGGTTCAAATCTTTCTTTCAAATTTTAAAATCAATTTTAAAATTTAAAAACAAACGGGTTTTAAAAACCTGTAACTACCCAATTGACCCGAACCCCTACCCTAAAGTCTTCGAGTCAACACACACATCACTTCGAACAAAACATTCAAACTATTCGAGCAATACTCTAGTACCTCTCTGCTCCAATTCCAGACTTCATCAGGCATAAAAATGCACCGTGCATATGCACGGTGGCTCCGACCAACTCCAGTAATCCCCGATGACCTCCCCACATCGGCAACCATCCTCGCAACCTATTCTGACCATTTGATTACCAGTACAAACTCGAATCGAATTCAAGCATACTAACCCAAACCTAGAACCATAAAGCAAAACCGGGAATATCATCGAACTTGCTCCTCCGACTACCGGAGTGTAAGAAACTCCAGCCACGCCTTCGACAACCTCCAAGCTCCCAATTCCCAAAGCCTGGTGGAGCTCGATCCACCAGAGGCGCCGTGGGAAACCAATTCCTGACCAAGCCTAAAACTAGGTTAAAAAAAATCTAATTCGACCACCGCCGCCACCACCATGCTTGGAGCACCTATCTGATATTTTTCCCTTACTCTTCGATCATCCCACTACCATTACTGAAGACTATGACCTCCCAAATCACTGAAATCACTAGAAACCACCCAAATTCTACTTTCTGATCAAACCAGAACTGCACCCGTATCCCACTACCAAAAATCGTGATTTCAGTTTTAAAAATCAAGTTTTAGTTTAAGTATTCAATTTATATTCCTGAATCAATGAATCAGGATATTTGAATTTTGACTTATATTAAGTTTGCTCTATTTCTTTTGATTTCCAAAGACAAACAAAATTATTTTAATTTAAATAAACTTTTAAACTTTAATCTATGATACAACAAACATATTTTGTTTGAAATTTAAACCTTAACATAGATTAGGTCATGATAAAATGATTTTTGATTAAAACGTATGCCTGGAAACTAGAATCAGGAAAAACCAGATACATGGCATGCACACATCAATATATGTTCATATATATACACACGCACACACAGAAACACACTCATAAATATACACACAAACATACTTATTTCCAGAGATGAACATGTAACAGATTTCATATACTTGAACTTTTTAAAAGTGATGTTACTCACCAGTTTGAAAGTGAAGAACAGAGCCTTCATTTCTATTTTGAAAAAGCTTTTGAACCTTAAACTTTGAGTTGCTAGAATGCTGAAGATTTCTTCTTTGATTTTAAAACTTGAATTACTGATCTGAAAAATGCTTGGAAATAGAGACTGCTTTGATTCTAGGCTTGCTTTGGATAAATCCTAGATTTGAAGGAATGCACTGGTTCTTGAGTTGAAAATGAACTATAGGTTGATGATTTTGATTTGCAAATTTGATTACTGGTTTACTTGCTTCAGACAAAATTCAAGTTTGAAGAATTTAGTTCAGGCTTTGATTCACCTTAGGTTTATGGTTTGCAAATTTACTGACTTTGATTTTAGAAAATGAATGAACAGTTTTTGATCTGGTTTGAGGAAATTGATCTCAGATTTGAAGAATGATGTTTCAGGTTTTATGATTTTGAAAATGTACAGGTTGATGAACTTTCCTGAGCTTGCTCTCAAAACAGAGTTGAAGAAATGCAGGCTTTTGATTATAGGTTGTTGAATCGATTTGTTTTCTGGTTTGAGGAAGGATGAGTTGCAGATTTTGTTTTGATTATTTTACAGGGTGAAGTTCTTAGCTTTTGAAAAAGAATAGAAAAAGGATGGAAGGTAAGAAAGTATGTTTATACATAGGCTGAACTTTGATTTTATTTAAAATAAAAGAAAAACAAAAATTAAAAAGTGATACATGTTTAAAATCTTTACATTTGTCATTCACTATAGTTTACAAATTAACACTTGTTATAATGAAGCCTTAATATATTTACACTTTAAATAAGTGATTTTTATTTATTTTAAATGTTAAAAATAAAGCTTTTAAACTTAATTAATTAGTTTATAAATACTTATTTATATATATAAATAACTTTAAATAAATAAAACCAATTATATATAAATAAAAACTTATACATTAATTTAAAATCCAAAATATTTAAAATATCAACCTTTTGAATTCCTAAATTCAAATCCAAATTCAAATTCAAATTAAATTTAGAAATCCAATTTAAAATCACTTATATATATATACATATATAACAACACAAATTCAATTTGCAAATAACAATTCCTTTTTCTTTAAACTCTACTTATCTAACACATTTATTAATATTGTTTAAAAGTAACAAATTTGTAAATTTTAAATAATTTATAAAGGAAATTATCACTTTATTATAAATTACTTATGAATTAATGTTTGTGAATTTTATTTTAAACTTTTACATAAATTTACAAATCATATTTATCAAGCAATATTTAAAAGGAAATAAAACAGCCCTTATTATTAATTTTTATTTAAAACTTAAACTTAAACTAAATATAATTCAAACAATTTACAATTTCCTTAAATATATTTTAAAACTATAAAATTAACCTTTAAATAGCTTGGAAAAGTTTTATATTAAATTAAGTCAAAACTAACAAATTACCCAAAATATTAGATTTTGAAAACAAGATTTTATTTGTTAAATTTCAAACCAAAGCTTTTCTATTTACAATATATACAAATATATATACATTATAAATAGAAAACATTTTATTAGATTTAAAAGATAAAAATTACCAATTTAAATATTTATTTGCTTTTAAAAGTATTAATTTTACAATTTAAGTTAAAATTATAAAAGACAATTATCAAATCAATTTAATTTTTAATATAGATTATTAAATTTATATTGCCCAAAATTCCGGGTCATCACAACAAGTGTTGTAGTTACTATCACAACACTAATTTTATTCAATTTACAATTTAGTACATACTATTTAATTAATACAACTTTTAAATTATCAATTGCTCTTTCAATCCAACATCAATTAATACATTCATTACTAAAATTTATTTACAATCTACACCAATTGTAATTCTTTAATCATTTTAATTAATTGGAATTACATTTAAAGCAGTTATAAATTACCTTAAATTTATACTATTACATTGCATTCCTGTTATATTCTTATTATTAAATCACAAAATTTTCTTTCTTCCCACATTAAATCACAAAACTTTATTAAATTAACTATTTTTAATTACCGAAAATTACGGGTCGTTACATTTCCAATATCATATCATATGTGAAGTCGTAAACTTGAACCTAGATAATACCAGATTGATATACATATCTACTAATACATACATTTGCTTCAAGAAAGATTTAACTCAACTTTACTCATGTAAATCAAATCAGAATTTGATAATTCCTTATACATCATAATATAATAAAGAAGATGTAACATTTGAGATAAAGGCATATTTTATTTGGGTAGTTATTGGAACTCTGTATCCAATATACTCACCTTAGTCGATCACATCGAATTGTTTTGAACTCTTGTGCATGCTTTCAATTTTACTTCCATGTACAACATAGAAATTTGACTCAATGTATCAATGTACATAAGTCTTTATTCATGTATTTCAATTGTAAAAATGAAGTAGGTGGATTTGATTTTAGTGTATTAGATTAGATACTTTGTTGATCTATCCAAAAAAATAATGACTACTCGGTCTCAAACTCATTTAGGGTGAAACTTTTGAGACATTCCATGAAATCAAGCAAGGTTATATCAACTCTTGTCATACTCCCATTGAATATGAGCACTGCTATCAATTACTCTAGACACACTTCATCATGATTTACGATCACAAAAATTCAAATACGCAGACAAACATATCAATGATCAATAACATAGCTTAATTTTCAAAATTAATTATAATTGATATGTAGATTGTCATACAATATTTTAAGCCAATATACCACTTTTTCAAGAATACAAATATTACCAAGACGTATCTTCACAAGTTTATTATGTATCATATATAAATAAACTATGTATATTTTTGATCAAATCGAAAATATCTATTATTTCACAAAATAATATTGGTGTTCCTGAAAATATCTACTGTAACTTAGATGTGTCCATTGGTAGAACTCGTATGATGAGCTCCTACTAATATAACGTCATCAGCAATGTGAAGTTCTATCACTTTTACCATGGGATTTCTATTTTAACTACTGTTACAAATTTACAATCGAGATATTGGCCCCAATATCCAAAATCTCTATGAAATAGAACTTATAATAAACATTATTTTAAAAGAACTTGAAATCGTATTTCATGCTTCTTTAAAGCATCTTCTGATATTAATTTCCAATTTCGATGTATCTTTATAAATTTGAGGTAACGTTCATTATTTATCCATCCTGACAGTACCAACACTATTACCTTCATCTTAACTTTCCTTCTTTCCTCTCAAAGATCATACCTTTATAAGAAAAACTAACTATGAAATCATGGCCTAATTCTAATGGACAATTTTTGTCACCCAACCTTAATAAATTGAGTATATGGTTGTAGTTAATTAACTGAACCAAACCGACATTTCAATTAAATGGATGCAACTTTTTTTCTTGGTTTAGAACTATTTCCAACAAGCAAAATATACTTAATCATATTATATGATCTTATACTAAGTATTATTTGCTTTGTTTAAATAGCAATTAGTCAGAATCCATATATTACGAAATAATACTATTCACCATACAACTATTTTATGTGATCAAATATGGATCAAACATCCACACTCTTGTATTCTATATAGTCCATGCAAATATAGATAATAAATAGTATTAGACAAGTTAAAACTTGAATGGACCTAGATTTGGAAAAATTAAATGATTGTACACTGGGCTTGTTATCGTAGGCATTAAGGTTTCCAGAAGAAACATTTTTAGGGTGAATATAATTTTAGTTCACTATGTATATCGTAATCAATAAATATTTTATTAGTTATTTCACATAAATTTAGATTAGTAGATATTATAATGTGACGACCTACCTTTCCGACCCTTAGGAACAACTCTTAACACATCCTTGGTGGTGTGTCGTTGCCCAAAAATTAGAAAGATGAATCACAATGGGGTAAAATAAAGAACAGCATAGAAAACCTCATAAAGGAATGGCTAAAAAATCATCATAGTCAATAGCACACCAGGTTACTCCTTAACAGGGAGTTATCGGAGTAACACAAAAGTATTACAAATCAACATAGGCAGTTATAACATCCTGCCTTTATATACGCTGAAAAAAAATACACTTACACAAACAAGATAATACAGCGGAATAGACCACTCAGAAGATGAAAGCCTTCTGCTCGGACGCCTCTTCAAAAGATCCTAACAAGAAATCTACTACTCTCGGACTACTCAAATAAATGAGTACCCAAGAGTTTAGAGAAAACAAATGACTTAGGTTGGACGATATGTCTGGTATGAGTGAAACATTTAAACAATAGGTGTGAAATTAAACATAAACATGTGAGACCATGCCGCCGAACACGGAATGAGTTTACTCCCACATAAATTAACATCCAAACGTAAAGAATGGATAAATAATTAAACACCATGAAAAGTAGTCGACTCTTCCTGACGCACCTAAGGAAATAAAATTGAAGGTTCAAATCAAATAAGTAAGTAAAATCTCCAACAAATGACTAGGAAGGTGCACCACCCTTTAAGTATACCTCTAGTAATATACTTCTGAGAAGCTCACATAGTCCGTGACACTTCTTAGAAATGTACCTGCCAGACCTCGCCAAACCTTACCAAGAATTCAAATATTTCACATCTAAATGCACAAAGGAATCCAATCTAGATGAGATGTGAAAATACCATGATGGGAGAAACCCCCATAGAAGGATGTCCTTTCGTGCTTTGGATTCAGTCATTTACCGACAAAGGAAAACAAAGCTTAATCGAGCAACGAATCAATTTAGAATGACAATAATAAAGAAGCTGAAGTAACCAATAGCTGAGAAACCAACTATCGAGGAGGTAACATGATTGTATATGGAAATTAAGTCTTGTTTAGTTACCACCACTCATCGAATTCAAACTTTTACTATTTGTTGGTTGACAATAATATCGAACAAGTCAAGGTAGTGTTACCTTGAAGTCATGTCCCATGATTATTCTTAACTTTCATAATAGTGATGAGTCTACTTCTTCAATGTTTAGTGATAATTATACAAATAAATCATTCCCATAAAAGTGAATTGCTTTATGGAAATTAATTCATTTCCATAAACAATTCAAACTTTTTCTTTTAAAACCCTAAATTCGTACTTGGCTTCACATTACAAGTATCTTCTTTACAAACACTTTGTCAATAAAGTTCCCTAACTCTAAAACATCATTAAAAAGGATTTAATAACTTAAAAATTCTTATTACATTAGTTGATTAACTTTATAACTTTGTTAACTAGTTAATTAGTTTACGTCCATAACCCATAACTAAAAAGGATACATCTCCTTTAAACATCATTAATTCAATTAATTAATAATATAATTAATTAATTAAATTAAATAATAATTAAATATCATTATCTAAAAGTAATTAATTAATTCAAAAGTTTGTTTAAGGAAATATTAATTGAGGTTAAACAGATTTATTAACCTTTAAAAGTAATTAATTAAAGAGGTTTAATTGATTTTTAAAAATTCATTAATTAATGAATTAATAAATTTTAATCCATCATTATCAAAATATTAATTATCCATAAACATCATTAAATAAAATTATTAATAAAATTTAAAACATCGTTAAATAAATTGGTTAATTAAATTTAAAACATCATTAATCTTCTTCTGGTTTATTCATAGTGACTAAACCCCACCAATCCATTGCTACTTTCTGAAGCTAACGCGATGCCAACAATCTCTTTCTAGCATCATCAAACTGAAGATCTCCGAATATCCTTTCACAAGAGCATCGCCATGTCTAAACTCCCAAAATGTCTTCAGTTCCTTAAAAAGGCTTACCGCCTAAAGCAACCTAACTCTTGCATAAGGTCGCAAATTTCTAAGGTGGCTAAAGTTGCATCACTACTTCCACTACTGGATCATTTCTAGGAGCTCTGCCTTTTTTATCCGTGCTAGTTCTGGATCCCCTCCCACTTCTACCTCTTGTACTCATTTTCAATAACCTGAATAAGTGACAGGCATTATTAGAATAAAAAGATAGGGTGAAAGATGATAAAAGGGAAACTGCTATAAAGGATCTAAAAACAAACTTTAAGGGGAGAAAAGGATACGCTCTCTCAAGATTAACTCATTTTAAGGCTCATCTCTAATGAGTTGCACCCCAATCAGGCTAAAATGTTTGCTCAACCAATGCTCTGATACCAACTATGATGACCCACCTTTCTCACTCTTAAGAACGACACTCAGCACATCCTTCTTGTTCGTATGACATTGCCCAAGAATTGGAAAGATGGATCATCATAGGGTAAAATAAAGAACAGAATAGAAAATATCATAATAGAATTTCTAAATAAATAATAATAGTCAATAATACATCTGGTTACTCCTTAACATTATCGGGGTTACTCCTTAATCAGAGTTACACAAAGTACTATAAATTAGCTTAGGCGGTTATAACATCCTGCCTTTACATATGTTGAAATAAAAAACACTTATACAAACAAGATAATACATCGAAATAGATCACTAAGAAGATGAAAGCCTCCTACTCCGATGCGGTTTTCAAAAGAGCCCAATAAGGAACCCGCTACTCTCGGACTATTCAAATAAAATGGGTACCCAAGAGTTTAGAAAAAAATAAACAACTTGGGTCAGACGATATGTCTGGTATGAGTAAATTTTTTAAACAATAAGTGTGAAATCAAACACAAACATGTGAGACCACGCCGCTATACACATAATAGGTTTACTCCCATATAAATCAACATCTAAACGTAAAGAATGGATAAATAACTAAAAACCATGAAGAGTGATCGACTCTTCCCAAAGCAACTAAGGAAATAAATTTGAAGGTTTGAATTAAATAAGAAAGGAAAATTTTGAACCATTGACTAAGAAGGTGCACCACCCTTAAAGTATACCTCAAGTAATATACTTCTGAAAAGCTCATATACTTCGTGACACTTCTCAAAAATGTACCCGCCGGACCCCGCCAAACCTTCCCGAGAATCCGAATATTTCACATCTAAATGCGCAAACAAATATGATCTAGATGAGATGTGGAAATACCCTAATGGAAGCAAGCCTACATAGTTGGACGTCCTTTCGCGCTTTTGGTTCAGTCATTTACCAACAAAGGATAACCAAGCTCAGCGGAGCAACAAATCTTCTTAAATGACAATAATAAAGAAGCTGAAGTAACCGATAATTGGGAAACTGAGTCAAGGACATAAAACGAACATATACAGAAATTAAGTCTTGTATAGTTACCACCACTCATCGAATTCAAAATTGTACTATTTCTAAGTTAACAATAATACCGAACAAGTAAAGGTAGTGTTTACTCAAAGTCATGTCCCATGATTATTCTTAGCTTTTGAAATAGCAACAATCTACTTCTTCAATGTTTAGTGCTAATTATACAAATAAATCATTTCCATACATATGAATCTCTTTACGAAAATTAATTCATTTCCATAAACAATTCAAACTTTTTCTTTTCTAAACCTGAATTCTTACTTGGCTTCACATTACAAGTATCATCCTTAAAAACACTTTGTCAATAAAGTTCCCTAACTCTAAAAAATAATTAAAAAGGATTTAATAACTTAATACATCCTTATTACATTGGTTAATTAACTTTATAACCCTGTTTACTAGTTAATTAGTTTAATTCCATAACCCTTAATTAAAAAGGGTAAATCTCCTTTAAACATCATTAATTCAGTTAATTAATAATTTAATTAATTTAATTAATTAAATATCATTATTTAAAAGTGATTAATTAATTTAAAACTATATTTAAGGAAAGAATAATTAAAGTTAAACGGATTTATTAACCTTTGAAAGTGATTAATTAAAAAAGGATAATTAATTTTTAAAACACCATTAATAAATAAATTAATAAACCTTAATCCATCATTACCAAAAGATTAGTTAGCATTAAACATTGTTAAATAAAATGATTTATTAAATTTAAAATGTCATTAAATAAACATTACATATAAAAATATATTATTAAGTTTTTTCATATCTTAATATTTTCATCATTACTCATCATGAGCTTAAGGATTTGACTAGAGAAGGAAGGAAGATGTGACAAGAGAGAGGGGGTACGAAGGTGATGTGACTTTACAAGTATCATGACACATAATGATAGATCATTAGGGATAGTTTAATAATTTTCTCCAAATCTTTTTGCCTATAAATGTACATCCACGCGTACACATTCTCGTTTGTTTTCTCCTCTACACTTTCTAAAACCTCCTCTACAAAATATTCATGGCTTCCATAGTTTGCAAAAGTTAGGAAAAAAATCAAGTTTTTCCACTTCAAAACACATTTTCCTCAGCTAAAACCCTTCTCTACCACCTTACACGCCTTCCTCCGTCAAATCACTACCTACATTTCCACGCTACACCCTAGGCCAAGCCAATAGACCATCAGGCCGAGCCCATTAGTAGCCAAAAATCCAAGAAAGAAACTTCCTTTTCGAGCTCTAGAGTCATTAGCAAGGTCTAACGAAAGTTACAGTTAAATCCATGGAATTTCGATGAGTAAACTACCTTATTTTGGAAATTTTTTTACTTTATTATTATTCATCATTATAGTGATAATACAATGTAAAAATTTAATGGTAACCATATGGTTTGATCATGATTTGGATGGTTTGTTATAGCTTGATTTGGTTATGGAAATCGATGTTGTATTATGAAGTTAGTAAGCATGTATATATGGATGTATATTTGCAACCTATGATGAAGATGTTTGTGTTAGTAATGTGTTTATTTTAAAACATGAGCTATGGCATGAGTTTTGGTAAACAAATTTAACTACTTTGTGTAATTGCGACGGATTTGAGATCTGGTTGGAATCGAAGTTGTTTTTCAAAGTTTAGCGTTTTGAAATAGATTAAAGTTTGTAGCTTTAGTTTAAAATGGTAAAGTTTAAATTAAATAAATATGGGGTTGTGAAGTGATTCACTAGGAATACGTTAGAGCGTACTGCGCCCATAGCGATAGTCGCCATGGATGTAGCTCGATGAAATTTATCGACTTTAGTTCAGGTAGTTTTAACTTGAAATTGTTTTGTAAGAGTTTTCGAAACAAACTTAATTAGTAATTAAAAAGTAATTAAGTTTCTTAATTTAATTTTTTAATTAATTATTTAATTAAGGACTTAAATAATTAAAGGTAATTATCCTTAATTAGTAATTAAGAAGGCAATTAGTAATTAATCAACACTTAAGTTAAGTTAATGACTATTGTTTGATTAATTAAGTTTTAATTGGTATTTAACTTGGTTAAGAAGTAATTAATGGTTAACAATTATTTAATTAAGTTAAGTAGTTAATTAAATACTATTTAATTAAGTGATTATTTAATTAATATTTTAATTAATTAGGGTTTAACTAATAAAGATTTGATTGAACCTTAATCAGGATGCATCAAGAAGTTAATTATGGCCTTACTGAGCTCACTAAGTCTAGCTAGAGTTTAATTATGATTTAATCTTTATTGGATTTTGACTAATTAAGATTTAATTAAGGTTTAAACTGATTTATTTATTTATTTAAATCTTTTCCAAAGGTAATTTTAAATTAAACCGAGTGTGTTTTAAACCAATATTCTTCTCCAGATGAGTGATTTCAAACCAAATGATCTCTTGTCTGGACAATTAAGTAGCCGAATGAATTAAAGTAGTGATTGAAAATGTTGACTCATTTATGGAAAGTATGTGACTTGTGTTTATCATGAATTATGGATATCAGAATTATGAAAAACATAAGGAGGTTAATTTCGGTAAGCGGGTCTTGATATTCTAAGTATGGCAAGCTGATAGTGAAGTTGTTCACTATCAATATCTTGACCCTTTTAAATTATCAAATGTTGGTTTGAAGAAACCGGGATTGGATGATAAGCTGTTATCCTAAAACACTTCAAACCAACGTAAACGTTAGAATTGGAAGTGTTGAAACCATGATCAAGATTCAAGAGACTTGAAGTGCAAGAGCTATTTGCTTTTAACCCTGAGGGTGATTCCAAAACTAGTGTAGCGGAAATAGTACCTTCGGTTCGTTCATCTCCAGAACGACTTTTACGGACAAATTCTGACATTGTGTCAACATTGGAAGGAAATGTAAGCGTTCCAAGAGGGAAGTGCTATTGAAAGGTAAACGTGGCCTCAAGCCTCATCAACTAGGAATAATAAAACAGGGGATATGCAACATGGCCATGTGAGTCGCACCCATTAGGGTATTGATCATCGCATCTAGAACGAGTCCCTATCCTCATAATTAAGTCCCAGAATGGTTGCTGATGTCAACCAATGGGATGATCATATTCGCTACTATCTAGTAAGGGGTATGTCAGTCCTGTGTTAGCAGGGGTCGTTAGGTAAGACCTTGGTACATTTTCTAGAGGTAACTGTGACGGGCGGTACCCCAATTGCCCAGTCATTAGTTAGAATCCGTTACCTAATAAGAGCTTTATGGTTTTGATTGTAAACCTAATATGTTCGAGTGTGAGATGCAAGCATTTCAGCTATCTTCTCTATTTACTTTAAACCCTTATACATTATAATAATATCATCGATTTTATATAGAAGGTGTTTTAGTTATTGTAAGGTAAAAACCCATCCATGTTTGTGTGCGACATGGTCTTACGATGTCATTTCTTATTTTTAATGGAGTTCTCAAATAAAAATACTGTTATTTGAGCTTACTCACACTAGACCCATTTCTGACCCAAAGTTTTTTTCTTTTCCCCAAACTCTTAGGTACTAAATTTTTATGAGTAGCCAAGTAATCCAGGTTTCTCTCGAAAGCATGTTGGAGGAGCTGAAACAGGTGGCTTCATGGATAGTTATTCATATAATTAAGTATTCCGTTGTGTATGTATGTATGTATGACCTATGTCTTTAGTGGACAAGCAATTGTAATTGTCCTAGTCTAGAACTTGTATCATTGAACTCTGATGTAATATTTTGGCTTGACTATGTAATATACTACATTATCTATTAAATGTTGTTCCATGCGTGGTAATATTCTGTGTTTGATTAGTGTGAAGGCCCGATTTCCCGTACCCTTTGAATCGACAATAAACCACCCATGTCCAACTCAAATTGCACGAAAAAACGGATCATCAAGGGTGATAAAGAAAAATAGACAGAACAGAATCTCACACGAATGGAATAATATATATTATTTCAATAAAAATATTTACAGCGGAAAATTTTAAAATACAATATCAGAGTCTAACCTAGATTCAGCTTGGACAGTTATAAAACCTGCCCTTACAATTGCTGACAAACATCAAACAAAATACACTAAGCAAAGCCTATGAAAGAATATCTCCCTGGGTCCATGAATATCTCCAGCTCTCCTCTGGAACTTCAACTTCCTTCGACTATCCTGAAACTACTCGGATCTGACCCAAGTATTGAAAATACCCGGATCAGGCTTGATAAACCAGCGTGAGAAAAACTCAATAATAAATGACAGTGTCATATATCAGCCTTTGGATAAAATCTTTTGAAATAAATAGTATCTCATAAGACCACGCCCACACATAAACACGGACGGGTTTTTACCTTATGATAACTAAAACACTTTTATATCAAAACCTTTGATATTATTTCTAATGACATCTCTTTGAAAACATTTGCAAATAAACTTATTAATCTTATCCGAAATGGTTACCCATATAGCATTTCGAGGCTATTCATTACGCCAATACAAACAAAACCGTAGGTTCTTATTGGAGAATGGATTTCCATACAAATGACCAGGCGCAGGATCTACCTTCCGAAATGGGTACACCTCTAGATGGATGTCCCGAGGCACAGAACATCTGCCCTCTACCAACACAAGACCGGCCCACCTCTGTAACTAGATGGTACCGAATATGTCATCCCCCGGTCGTTACCGACCTTTATCGAGGGCCCTCTAGCATACACCACATTAATTAACATCCCGACGTCATAGCGGGAAGAAATATATCTAGAAGGGGATGATCATACCCTAATGGGAATGACCCACATAGCCCTGCTGCATCTAATCCTGTTTCGGTCATTTCCGGTTTGATGAGGCTTGAGGCTACGATTACCTTTTCACAAAGCACATATCACATCTTTGAATGCCACATTGCCATTTCCGTTAACTACTAATTGCCTTCCACAAAAATACAACCCTTGAGCTCGTATGTCTCAAGAAGGGTGTTAAGCTAAGAGAAGTTGCCTTCTCCGCCACCACTAATGTACGTTTGTAAAAACCAATGTACGTAATCTTTAGAAATGCAACGTCAGACAAACGTCCATACAAGTTGTCCAGGAACAGGACAAACCGAAGGTACTTTCCTCGGCCATTACTAGGCGAGAAGCCCTTGCAATCCGCAAAATCTCCATCACGAGGAGACCACTGCTATATATAACTCTATAATTGGGTGCGACCCGAGCAAATCAACAAGCAGTCTTCACGCTAGGAAGATCCACGGTCTTCAATCACCATCTTCAACATGTCTTCACGTTCGAACGCATACATTGGTTCGAAGTGGTTTTCGGATAGGAATTAACCAAATCCGACTCCGGTTCCTTCGAAATCCAATCATCGATAAAAAGTGAATATGAGAATATAGGATTTATTAAGTCTCTTTTCACTTAAATTCTTTTCGGATGATTTCGAAATCCTCTTTCTTTCAACTTAGGATAATTCTAAGTAATTCATTCTTTTGTTTTGGAAAATATCTCAGATTTCTCTACTTAATTCTTGATCCAAATTTCTTAACTTTTAACTTAAGGAAAACATTCCCTTTATAATATCACCTTCCAAAACATCCATTTAATTTAAAGGATTATTCACTGTCCAAAATCGCGAATATAATTCCTTTAATAACTTTCACATTTAACTTATCAATTTAAATTGATTTCAGATTTACAAAACGGTGTTTATAAATTCCATTTTTATATCTCACTTGTAAGTCAAAATCCAATACTCTTATTTACCAATTCATTCCTAAAATTCATTATAAATTCTTTTCTAAACTTCACAGGTTAGTAGAAATCATTCATTTTGGAGATTGCTTAACTTTTGGATAATACCAATCTTCTTTTATTTCAAAAACTTAACAGAATATTTTTATTTTGAAGCATCCGGGCTTTCCTTTCGATCTGTTCCACCCCTCGCCTAAGAAAAGAAAACATAGGCCAGGTAAGTTCAGGGCACTGGTTGCTCCATCCCTAACCTTAGTTAAACACCTTGTTTTATCTTCCCAGATCTCACAGGCGGGACAAATGTACTAGTCGTTTCCGCATACTCAGATTTCAACTTATTTTGGAATTGCTTACAAATATTCCAAATTATCTTTTTAAAACGCTTAATTATCCTTTTTAAAACATTCACAATTGATTCTGGGAAACATCATTATTTTTAAACTCATATTCCAAAAATTATAGAATTCACAGCATAAAAGTGCTGCGGAAAGTGCTATATAAGCTTATTTGATTAAAACAACTTTTAAACATTCGATAATTCATATTTTCCAATCCAAATCTCTTTTAAATCATTTAAATAGATTTATCAAATTTATTCCATATTTTTCCTTAATTCAAAACATTCATTCGAACAGATTTTCTATTATGGTCACTAAACTGCACTAGCGCGATTTTTCTAGAAAATTGATTTGGACTTAATTCAAAATCTACTTATCGAAACTTTGATTTTCTTTCTTCGTTTAGAAGATATGGATATAATAGTCCGGAATTTTCTTATCTCGAAGAATTCCGAGCAATATTCCACTCTATACATTCATTTGAACTTTTCGGCGCGAAATTGCGAACTACCGTTGCGCGACGCGTCTAGTTTTAACTTATTTTTCAACATTTGAAATAATTTATTCAAATTGGATTTCAATACTTATAAAATGATTAGAAACCCTTTTAAATCAATATTTTCACTTTTTAAAGTATTTAATATATATTTTCACTCTTACCACATTAAAATATTATTATATTCCCATTATTTTAATATTAAACTTTACAACCCAATTTTAACTCAATTTCAATTCTAATCTCAAATTAAACACATTTAAAACTTAGATTTCAAATCTAATTCCAATTTAAATTTCAATTTAATCTCAAATTAAACTTCACTTTTTCAAAATCGATTTTAATTTCAATTTCACTATTCATCTAAATTTCAATTTCTAATTAGCTATTCTTTTCAAATCCGTTTCACTTCAAATTTCAAATTCTCTTTCATTTTAACTTTAATTTCACTTCTAAATGAAAAGAGACTTATTTTTCCACAATTTCTCATATTACTAAAATATGGTCTTACTAATCAAAGTGATTACTTAATCAAAATGAACATATCCAATATTCATATTTATTACTAACATAACATCCATTCAACAAATCACATGCATATGATTTCAAATCTAACATTCACTATTAATATCATAACGGGATATATTATCACAATTCACTTAATTTACAAATTTTCAAATCATCCATATTAACAATCAATTTGGTATAAACATTCATATGTCATAAGGGTGTAAATATGATTGTTATAACATAATCAAAATATAAATTCAAAAGCGATGAGAATTTCTCACCTTTAAACCAAACGTTTAACTTCCTACCAACATTCATTTAATTCAACGCTTCACTAAACCTTATCATAACCATGCTTCCAAGTGCTCGACCATCTCCATCTTTACTTGCTTTGCTCACGTCCTTCCTTTATCAACTTCCAAACTCATGGCCTAAGGCCTTTTTTAAGAAGAGAAGAAGAAGAAGTGAATTAAGAAGAGGTTAGAGAGTAACAAGTGGATTAGTGCTTAAGCACTCCACTATTTTTAACCCTCCTACCTCTCTTAAGAGAGAAGCCATTAAAATAGCTTAAAGGAAGAAGAAGAAAAGAAAGATTTGTGTGAAAATGAAAGAGGTATGCATGGCTATTTATAGGAAAAAGTTTGAAATAAAATATTATTATGTAAAATGACCAAAATGCCCTTTACTTACTTTTTAACTTAACATCACATTTCAAATCATGCTTTATGTCACTTTCACTTAAGAAGTAAGTAAAGTAAAGTAATAATTATGTTTGGTTTGATTTGATGTTGATTTGATGTTTACTTTTGACTTTTCTTACTTACTTTTCTTAATTATATTCTAGAATTTTCTAAGTATGTTTAGTAAAAGTAAACTTGATTAGTGAATTAATTAATACTTATACTATTTGAATATATGTTCCTATATAAGAAAATAAAGGTGCGACGACGTTGCGACAACTTTTAATTGACAAAACGTCGTTTTTCGACGAAATGTTTTACGGTCACATTTTGACGTTTTAGTTAAACTATGTATTGAAGTAAACCAAATTTAAAAATGAACTTTTTACTTCTTTAAATAAATTAAAACAAGTCTCTTTATATTCTAAAATCATATTTAATTAATATCAAAATCTCTAATTTTACCGTGTATGCAAAACTGACAAAATGCGACAAATTTTGGTTATTTTTATAAAACGATTATTAACAAATTTTTAAATCTTTTAACATACTTTTATTATCTTTATTAGATGTTTTAAATAAGATTTACCTTTTTAAATAGATATTTAAATCCATTTATTTAAGCCTTTAATTATTATTAACAAAACTTAACTTTTGTCGATTTGTTCTAAAATCCAAATTCATACTTTTTTTTAAATTTATTAACTATAAGAATATATAGCTTCTTCACTATTATTTATTATATATATATCATATTATTTAAGATTTAAACTCCTTTTTAAATTTAAATCGATCGAAATCTCTCATTTTCGAAGTAGCGAAAATACGGGTCGTTACATTCTCCCCTACTTAAAAGCATTTCGTCCTCGAAATGAAAGTTAGATAAAGGAATCTATCTCATACTCATCTCCTCAAAAATTTTTGACTTATTTCTATTGATGATAGAAAAGAAGAAGGCCGATATCATAACAACACTAAAACAAATGATGCCAAACATATATAAAGATTCCCCACACTAAGCTGAGTACTTATCACTTTCTTAAGATTATATATACATACATCAAGTCAAACTTCTATCCTTCCCATCCTAGTGCGTACTGCACACTTAAGATAATGTATCCAACTATCAAACAAGACTATACATCCAAAAACAACCAAACTATATCAACATAAATGAATACATCCACATAACCCATCCTCTGACCTAAGCATGTACTACACCTGAGGTCTATATATATACATACCAAAACATAATTCTAACCATTATCTCTTATGTCTTCTATTCAAGATAACTATCGAACTACTAAGTTGATAGACCCAACACATCATACTATATGTGATATTTGATTCGATCTATTATTCAAATCCACAACTTTTCTTTCGAACTAGTATCGATCCCCCGATTTTCTACTGCGGACTTTGATCAGACTTCTTGATCACAAACCCTTGCTTTCCTTGCATAGCTCTCAACTATGATAGAAAACTCGTGTACATAATCACAAACTCTCATCAATATTCGCCATCAAGAATTGAGTGATAAATCCTTTTTCGGATTGGTGTAAACACCTCAAAGTTTTGTACTCAAATCTTAGATCAAAATTTATGTGCCAAAATGATCTACGTTTAACTTATGTACTTATTCACATTTATCTTTACCTAATACATTTCTTCCAAACTTCTATTAATCCAAGTTTATTTCACAACCATTTACTTTCTTCTAAATCCATTATTACTTAAGCTTACAAATGACTTAACTTGTATAATATACCTTTACTTCCTAAGAGTATATATACATATCCCAAATCTTCAAATCGTCATTTACTTTAATTAGCGTCTTCAACAAATGTGGAATTCTATTATTCCAAATAAATAAGTTATAAAACTTAATCCCTAGTTTTTTTTACCTAAGGTCTCCATTTAGCTAATATTATTTATCTAATCCATATTTTAATAAGACAACTTTACTAAATGTACGCCTTTTTCTTACAAAGTTAACTTATTTACCTATCCATTTTCTAAATCAAATTTCTTAACCTTAAATCCGTCAAATACCTTATAGTCAAATTGTGAAACTTAATTCACATGGTATTTGTTATTTAAACATTTTCATCCAACATTCAACTACTAATCATATTATTCAAAACTACCTCCTTCTAATCTTACTTCATTTTGAATTATAAATATTACCCTAAATGTATCATTATTTCAAATTTTTATATTAGGATGATATTTCTTATACCTCTTGTTTCTAATCAAAGTGTCTAAATTTCAAATTACCTTAACTCATTTATAAGTTATAGAACTTATCCTTTCATAATATATTTACCCAAAATTTCAATTTTGGCTTATCTTTTCTATCTTATTGACAAGAATTTTTTCTAAGTGTAAATTTTCACTTTACTTCCTCTAATTACACTTCTAGCTTCAATATTATCATCAAATATCTTATAATCAAATTTGTGAATTTTACTTCACAATATATTTGTACTTAGCTTTAAATCCATCCATTATGATAATCACTTAATTATTATTTCTTAATACCAAGTATCTAAGGGTATATGATTACAGTTTTAAATTCTAGCTTTCAACTAACTGATCCTATATGAAATATCTTATAGTCAAATTGTGCAATTCTAATCACAAGATATTCATATTTTAGTTTCACTAAGCTAAATTACAATCAATCCTTAACCCAAAAGATAATAATATCTCTTTTAATATTTATAATATAGACCTAAGGTAAAATTATTTCATTTACTAATTTCTTTAAAACAAAATCATTTTGTAAAATTAACAAATACGCGCTCATATATATAATACTCTCATAACTCATTCTAGGGCATTACTAACCCTATCTCTAATGAGTTACTCATCCTAGGATATTACTAATCCTATCTCTGATGAGAATTTACCCATAATAGAGCCAAGGTTCTCGCTTAACCTTCAGCTCTGATACCAAATGTGAAGGCCCGATTTCCCGTACCCTTTGAATCGACAATAAACCACCCATGTCCAACTCAAATTGCACGAAAAAACGGATCATCAAGGGTGATAAAGAAAAATAGACAGAACAGAATCTCACACGAATGGAATAATATATATTATTTCAATAAAAATATTTACAGCGGAAAATTTTAAAATACAATATCAGAGTCTAACCTAGATTCAGCTTGGACAGTTATAAAACCTGCCCTTACAATTGCTGACAAACATCAAACAAAATACACTAAGCAAAGCCTATGAAAGAATATCTCCCTGGGTCCATGAATATCTCCAGCTCTCCTCTGGAACTTCAACTTCCTTCGACTATCCTGAAACTACTCGGATCTGACCCAAGTATTGAAAATACCCGGATCAGGCTTGATAAACCAGCGTGAGAAAAACTCAATAATAAATGACAGTGTCATATATCAGCCTTTGGATAAAATCTTTTGAAATAAATAGTATCTCATAAGACCACGCCCACACATAAACACGGACGGGTTTTTACCTTATGATAACTAAAACACTTTTATATCAAAACCTTTGATATTATTTCTAATGACATCTCTTTGAAAACATTTGCAAATAAACTTATTAATCTTATCCGAAATGGTTACCCATATAGCATTTCGAGGCTATTCATTACGCCAATACAAACAAAACCGTAGGTTCTTATTGGAGAATGGATTTCCATACAAATGACCAGGCGCAGGATCTACCTTCCGAAATGGGTACACCTCTAGATGGATGTCCCGAGGCACAGAACATCTGCCCTCTACCAACACAAGACCGGCCCACCTCTGTAACTAGATGGTACCGAATATGTCATCCCCCGGTCGTTACCGACCTTTATCGAGGGCCCTCTAGCATACACCACATTAATTAACATCCCGACGTCATAGCGGGAAGAAATATATCTAGAAGGGGATGATCATACCCTAATGGGAATGACCCACATAGCCCTGCTGCATCTAATCCTGTTTCGGTCATTTCCGGTTTGATGAGGCTTGAGGCTACGATTACCTTTTCACAAAGCACATATCACATCTTTGAATGCCACATTGCCATTTCCGTTAACTACTAATTGCCTTCCACAAAAATACAACCCTTGAGCTCGTATGTCTCAAGAAGGGTGTTAAGCTAAGAGAAGTTGCCTTCTCCGCCACCACTAATGTACGTTTGTAAAAACCAATGTACGTAATCTTTAGAAATGCAACGTCAGACAAACGTCCATACAAGTTGTCCAGGAACAGGACAAACCGAAGGTACTTTCCTCGGCCATTACTAGGCGAGAAGCCCTTGCAATCCGCAAAATCTCCATCACGAGGAGACCACTGCTATATATAACTCTATAATTGGGTGCGACCCGAGCAAATCAACAAGCAGTCTTCACGCTAGGAAGATCCACGGTCTTCAATCACCATCTTCAACATGTCTTCACGTTCGAACGCATACATTGGTTCGAAGTGGTTTTCGGATAGGAATTAACCAAATCCGACTCCGGTTCCTTCGAAATCCAATCATCGATAAAAAGTGAATATGAGAATATAGGATTTATTAAGTCTCTTTTCACTTAAATTCTTTTCGGATGATTTCGAAATCCTCTTTCTTTCAACTTAGGATAATTCTAAGTAATTCATTCTTTTGTTTTGGAAAATATCTCAGATTTCTCTACTTAATTCTTGATCCAAATTTCTTAACTTTTAACTTAAGGAAAACATTCCCTTTATAATATCACCTTCCAAAACATCCATTTAATTTAAAGGATTATTCACTGTCCAAAATCGCGAATATAATTCCTTTAATAACTTTCACATTTAACTTATCAATTTAAATTGATTTCAGATTTACAAAACGGTGTTTATAAATTCCATTTTTATATCTCACTTGTAAGTCAAAATCCAATACTCTTATTTACCAATTCATTCCTAAAATTCATTATAAATTCTTTTCTAAACTTCACAGGTTAGTAGAAATCATTCATTTTGGAGATTGCTTAACTTTTGGATAATACCAATCTTCTTTTATTTCAAAAACTTAACAGAATATTTTTATTTTGAAGCATCCGGGCTTTCCTTTCGATCTGTTCCACCCCTCGCCTAAGAAAAGAAAACATAGGCCAGGTAAGTTCAGGGCACTGGTTGCTCCATCCCTAACCTTAGTTAAACACCTTGTTTTATCTTCCCAGATCTCACAGGCGGGACAAATGTACTAGTCGTTTCCGCATACTCAGATTTCAACTTATTTTGGAATTGCTTACAAATATTCCAAATTATCTTTTTAAAACGCTTAATTATCCTTTTTAAAACATTCACAATTGATTCTGGGAAACATCATTATTTTTAAACTCATATTCCAAAAATTATAGAATTCACAGCATAAAAGTGCTGCGGAAAGTGCTATATAAGCTTATTTGATTAAAACAACTTTTAAACATTCGATAATTCATATTTTCCAATCCAAATCTCTTTTAAATCATTTAAATAGATTTATCAAATTTATTCCATATTTTTCCTTAATTCAAAACATTCATTCGAACAGATTTTCTATTATGGTCACTAAACTGCACTAGCGCGATTTTTCTAGAAAATTGATTTGGACTTAATTCAAAATCTACTTATCGAAACTTTGATTTTCTTTCTTCGTTTAGAAGATATGGATATAATAGTCCGGAATTTTCTTATCTCGAAGAATTCCGAGCAATATTCCACTCTATACATTCATTTGAACTTTTCGGCGCGAAATTGCGAACTACCGTTGCGCGACGCGTCTAGTTTTAACTTATTTTTCAACATTTGAAATAATTTATTCAAATTGGATTTCAATACTTATAAAATGATTAGAAACCCTTTTAAATCAATATTTTCACTTTTTAAAGTATTTAATATATATTTTCACTCTTACCACATTAAAATATTATTATATTCCCATTATTTTAATATTAAACTTTACAACCCAATTTTAACTCAATTTCAATTCTAATCTCAAATTAAACACATTTAAAACTTAGATTTCAAATCTAATTCCAATTTAAATTTCAATTTAATCTCAAATTAAACTTCACTTTTTCAAAATCGATTTTAATTTCAATTTCACTATTCATCTAAATTTCAATTTCTAATTAGCTATTCTTTTCAAATCCGTTTCACTTCAAATTTCAAATTCTCTTTCATTTTAACTTTAATTTCACTTCTAAATGAAAAGAGACTTATTTTTCCACAATTTCTCATATTACTAAAATATGGTCTTACTAATCAAAGTGATTACTTAATCAAAATGAACATATCCAATATTCATATTTATTACTAACATAACATCCATTCAACAAATCACATGCATATGATTTCAAATCTAACATTCACTATTAATATCATAACGGGATATATTATCACAATTCACTTAATTTACAAATTTTCAAATCATCCATATTAACAATCAATTTGGTATAAACATTCATATGTCATAAGGGTGTAAATATGATTGTTATAACATAATCAAAATATAAATTCAAAAGCGATGAGAATTTCTCACCTTTAAACCAAACGTTTAACTTCCTACCAACATTCATTTAATTCAACGCTTCACTAAACCTTATCATAACCATGCTTCCAAGTGCTCGACCATCTCCATCTTTACTTGCTTTGCTCACGTCCTTCCTTTATCAACTTCCAAACTCATGGCCTAAGGCCTTTTTTAAGAAGAGAAGAAGAAGAAGTGAATTAAGAAGAGGTTAGAGAGTAACAAGTGGATTAGTGCTTAAGCACTCCACTATTTTTAACCCTCCTACCTCTCTTAAGAGAGAAGCCATTAAAATAGCTTAAAGGAAGAAGAAGAAAAGAAAGATTTGTGTGAAAATGAAAGAGGTATGCATGGCTATTTATAGGAAAAAGTTTGAAATAAAATATTATTATGTAAAATGACCAAAATGCCCTTTACTTACTTTTTAACTTAACATCACATTTCAAATCATGCTTTATGTCACTTTCACTTAAGAAGTAAGTAAAGTAAAGTAATAATTATGTTTGGTTTGATTTGATGTTGATTTGATGTTTACTTTTGACTTTTCTTACTTACTTTTCTTAATTATATTCTAGAATTTTCTAAGTATGTTTAGTAAAAGTAAACTTGATTAGTGAATTAATTAATACTTATACTATTTGAATATATGTTCCTATATAAGAAAATAAAGGTGCGACGACGTTGCGACAACTTTTAATTGACAAAACGTCGTTTTTCGACGAAATGTTTTACGGTCACATTTTGACGTTTTAGTTAAACTATGTATTGAAGTAAACCAAATTTAAAAATGAACTTTTTACTTCTTTAAATAAATTAAAACAAGTCTCTTTATATTCTAAAATCATATTTAATTAATATCAAAATCTCTAATTTTACCGTGTATGCAAAACTGACAAAATGCGACAAATTTTGGTTATTTTTATAAAACGATTATTAACAAATTTTTAAATCTTTTAACATACTTTTATTATCTTTATTAGATGTTTTAAATAAGATTTACCTTTTTAAATAGATATTTAAATCCATTTATTTAAGCCTTTAATTATTATTAACAAAACTTAACTTTTGTCGATTTGTTCTAAAATCCAAATTCATACTTTTTTTTAAATTTATTAACTATAAGAATATATAGCTTCTTCACTATTATTTATTATATATATATCATATTATTTAAGATTTAAACTCCTTTTTAAATTTAAATCGATCGAAATCTCTCATTTTCGAAGTAGCGAAAATACGGGTCGTTACAATTAGTCTTTCTCTTATCTTTCTTATTTCTTCAACCCATAATGGTTCATCTTTCAAATTGAAGAATGGCGGTTCATTGCATTTGGTATCAAAGCTTAGGTTATTTGAAACATCAAGGCTTTGGAATTGAGGATCAACTTGGATAGTGCATATTTGTAATTTTTATTCGTATACCTATATATATATATATTCTTGATGGTTAGATCAATTTGATAGGTTTGATTAGTACCATTCTTTAAGATTATCTCATCAAAGTATCTTAAGAATTATCTTGCTATGTCCAGATAGTATGAGATGAGCAATAAAGGTAGACAAGGTAGGGAGCTAGCAGCACTATGACCACCAATGGTCGGACTCAGACAGGAAGGGTTGGAACTATAGAGGAGCCAACACCAGTGCAGCCAAGGGTTAATTTTGCAACTTTATGTAAGGATTACACAAATCTCAAAGGGAAACCGTTTAAAGGAACTAAGTTTATTGTGGAGGTTCCTGCTTGGTTACAATCTTATGAAAAGATTTTTAAGGGTCTCGACTTATCAGATGAGCAGAAAAGGTTCTTGGCAGCATGACAACTGTAAGAAGGGATAATAGCTTGGTGGGATTCCCTTACAATGAATGTTGAGAAGAAGAGATCCGATAGGATCGATTTAAAGAAATTTTTGAGGACCAATTCTTGCCAACAGAAGGAAAAACCAGGATGTATAGAAGCTTTATGGACTTGAAGCAGGGGGATTTATCTGTAGCAAAATGTGAGACCAAGTTCAACTTTTTATCATGTTTTGGTCCGGAATTGATTAACAACCCACTAAAGAAAAACGAGAAGTTTGTTTTGCAAATGAAGGAAAGTTTCCATGAGCAGATGACTGGCCATACCAAAGGTTCTTTTGTTGATATAGTAGACCTGGAACTAAGGTATGAAGTCTTGGACAATAAGAAGTGTACTCCAGCAGGAACAAATGATAATGCCGGTCAGAAACAATTCAAACAAAAGGAAGTTCAACCTAAATTGGAATAAGTAGGGTAAAGGAAAAGGAAATCCAAGAGGGAATAAAGGGGAACAAGTTTAAGGACACCACTTGTTATATCTGCAAGCAAAAAGGTCATATAACCAAATTCTGTAAAAACTTTAAGGCTCCTAAGCAACAAGTAGGACCTATCTCTCCAAAGTTCAAAAGACGTTATGCTTCAACTGTCACCAACATGGACATATGATAAAGGACTTCTAACTCATGAAGAAGGTGCAATAGAATAAAGTATACGTGTTTAAGGACGAGCCATCAACCTCAGAAGATGCAAAGGAAAAGGGAATTCTTGAAGGTACCATATAAATTAATGGTATTTTTGTTTGATACTAGTGCCTCCCATAGTTTTATCTCTTTAGAAGCCATAAGAAATTTCATTTTATCCTAAGTATTGTAGAAAACCATATTTGTTTATCTAATCCTATAGGGGGTATAACTCATTGGAACCTAGTATGTGAGGACATGCCAATTTCCTATCTTTCCCATCATTTTACCTGTGATCCATATATCTTAGATTTTAAAGGATTCGACCTTATTCTTGGTATGTATTGGTTATCGATGTATGGAGCTATCTTAGACTGCAAAGAAAGAACCGTGACATTAATGAAAAAAATAGGAGGCATTGCTAAAGTACATTATGAGGACCTTGGTATTCATATATGTAGTTTCCTATATACTTTGGAAGCATCTAAAAAAGGATTAGGGTCCATAGGGGTAGTTAAGAACTTTTAAGATGTGTTTAAAGAAGTTAGGAATTTACCCCTACATAGGGAGATAAAATTCCACATTGATCTAGTTCCTGGTGCAAGACCAGTAATTCAACCTAAGAGAAGAATGGCTCCGAGGGAGAGAGAGGAGTTAGTAAGTCAAATACATGATTTGCTAAGGAGGGGATTAATTAGGCCTAGTTATTCGAGCCGGGGATCGATAGTGGTGTTTATAGTTAAGTTTGATGGGTCTTTGAGACAATGTGTGATTATAGGGAATTGAATAAGTTGATCATTAGGAACAAGTACCATTTATCCCGCATCGATGACTTATTTGGCCAACTCCATGGAGCTACGGTATTTTCCCAAATGGATCTAGCAACCGGATTTCACCAATTAAGGGTTGCTGAGATAGTATACACTTAACTGCCTTTAGAGGCCCAAACTTTTTCTTTAAATGGTTGGTTATGCCTTTGGGCTGACTACTATACCCACAAATTTTGTGGATCTTATGAATCATATTTTCCGAGAGGTTCTAAATAAGTTCGTGCTTGTTTTTGTTGACGACATTTTAATTTACTCCAAATCGAAAGAGGAACAAAGGTATCAGTTGGAAATAGTTTTAGAAACCCTGAGGAGGCATGTTTTGAAAGCAAAGTTTTTTAAATGCCATTTTTGGAAATCGAAGGTAAGATTTTTTGGGCATATTGTCTCGGGAGTTGGTATCTCGATAGATCCAATAAAGGTGGAAGCAGTATAGGAATGGAAGCGACCTCAGACTCCTACTGAAGTTTGTAGTTTCTTAGGATTAGCTGATCACTGTAGAAGATTCATTCAGGATTATTCTAGGATTTCCTCACATTTGACTAAGCTATTGAAGAAGGGTGAAAAATTTATACGGACTCTAAAGTGTGAGTAGGCATTTGTAGAATTGAAGAAGTGGTTGACTAGTGCTCCAGCCTTAACTATACCAGATGGGAGTAGTGGATTTATGTTTATATCGATGTGTGTGGAGTGGGATTTCTACAACAGAATGGAAGGGTGATTGCGTATGCTAGTAAACAGTTAAAGCCTCATGAAAAGAATTATGCTACGCATGACTTGGAATTGATGGCTGTGGTCTTTGCATTGAAAATATGAAGGCATTTTTTGTTAGGTAAATTCTTTTCTTCTTCGTTATTTTGTTCTTTCTTCTTTCTTTTAATATTCTAGTAAGTAGGATTTTCTTCTTCTTCAATTAGGTGAAAATTTTGAGCTCTATAGTGATCGTATGTCCCTGAAGTATCTTTTCACCCAAAAAGACTCGAATCTCAAACAGTAAGACGGTTAGAGCTCTTGACAGCATATGACTTGGACATTCTTTATACATTGGGAAAAGCTAATGTAGTGCTGGACTCCTTAAGCAGGAACACAGTCTTGTCTCTTTTGGAAGTTACCCTGACTCTTCAGCTAAGGATAATAAAGAACCCGAGGAAGGATAGCGCTATGGAGAAGTTAATTCGAGCAGTCAAGGAAGGTCGATGTATAGATTTTGAGATGAATCACCAAGGTGTTTTAAGTCAAGGGAAGATTGTGCGTTCCGAATATAGATAGACTTCGACACGAAGTTTTGTTAAAATGTCAAAAATCTATATTGAGTATTCAACCCGGGTCCATAAGATGTACAAGGACATGAGGAGATTCTTTTGGTGACCAGGAATGAAGAAGGATATCTCTACATTTGTGAGCAGATGTGCGAGTTGCCAACAAATTAAGGGAGGTCATCAGAAAATGGCCAGATTACTTCAATCTTTGGAGATCCCTAAGTGGAAATAGGAGATGATATCAATGGATTTCATAGATGGTTTACCCAGAACTAGGAAAGGAATGGAAGGAGTGTGGGTCATTGTGGACCGGTTAACAAAGAGTGCACATTTTATCCCAATCAAGCCAACTAGAATAGCAACTTTATTGGTAGAAATTTATATGAAGGAAATAGTTCGTCTACATGGAGTTCCAAAAAGCATAGTAAGTGATCGAGATCTTATCTTCACGAGCCAATTCTGGGGAGCTCTGCAAACAGGCTTGGGAATGAAGTTAAGTGTAAGTACCGCCTACCATCCTCAAACCGATGGCCAGACTGAAAGAGTTAATAACATTTTGGAAGATATGTTGAGAGCCTGTACTCTCGACTTCAGAGGATCTTGGAAGGATCATATTCACTTGGTTGAGTTCTCTTCTAACAATAGCTATCAAGCTAGCATTGTAATGACACCTTATATAGCTCTGTACGGGAGACCATGCAAATCGTCTGTGTGCTGGGTGGAATCTAGAGATTGTTTAGTGCTTGGTCCAGTTATGATTCGAGAGGCGACGAAGAAAGTTGAAATAGTTAGAAGAAGGATGAAGGAAACTCATGATCGCCAAAAGAGTTATGCTGGCAAGAGTAGGAAGGATTTGAAATTCGAAGTCGGTGATGTTGTGCTTGTGATGATAACTCCCATCAAAGGAGCCGTTCAATTTGGAAAAGCTAGGAAGTTGGCGCTTAGATACATTGGACCATTTAAGGTAATAGAAAGGATAGGGTCACTCGCATACAGAGTGGAGTTGCCCAAAAAGTTGTCAAGAGTTCACAATGTGTTCCATATGTCCCATTTTAAGGAAAATCATGCATGATCCATCCTCAGTGGTAGAAACGTTAGTTCAACATGACTTGGAAATAGAACCAAACCTCATGATAGTTAGGAATACAGTCAGTATTATGGATCAAGAAGAGAAGAAATTGCGCAACAAAGTGGTGTGGCTGTTTAAGATTCAATGGAGTGATGATCCTAGAGATTGCAATTGGGAAAATGTGGATCACGTAAAGGAAGCTTGTCCTAGATGGACGTTAGGATAGTTGTTGTGTACGTGTCATGGATGAGTTGTTGTTTTGGATGCTTATATATCTTTATGGTATAAATATATGATTCCTTTTGTGTTAACCCTAGTTAGTAATTTCGAGGACGTAATTCTTTTAAGGGGAGTAGAATGTGACGACCCAGGATATGGTCGCTTTAATTAGGCAATTACATATTTTATGTAGACAATAAATAGATTTTTTTATTAATAAATAAACTCATTTTAATTAATTAATAATGAGGAAAAAATTATTTTTCAAAATTTGTTTACCAAATTAAATACTTCGTAGAAAATAGAAAATGTGCCCGAAGAAATTTTTTCAAAATTTTGACCTTTCAACATCGGAAAGTTATAAGGAATGTTATTCATCTTTGTGCACCATATGTACACATATATAGTAGATAATAAACTAAATAATAATGCACTTAGGAATAGATTATCTTATGTTAGTTATAATTAATACGTGATGTGATAATTCATAACGTTAAAAATAATAAAAGTTATAAATTAAGATATATTATTAAGTGTTGTCATATCTTAATATTTTCATCATTACTCATCAGGAGGTTAAGAATTTGACTAGAGAAGGAAGGGAGATGTGACAAGAGAGAGGGGTAGGAAGTTGATGTGACTTTTCAAGTATCATGACATATAATGTTAAATCATCAAGGGATAGTTAGTAATTTTCTCTAATATTTTTGTCTATAAACATACATCCACACATACACATTCTCATTTGTTTTCTCCTCGTCTCTTTCTAAAACTTCCTCTCCAAAATATACATGGCTTCCATAGTTTGCAAAAGTTAGGGAAAAATCGAGTTTTTCCACTTCAAAACACATCTTCCTTAGCTAAAATCCTTCTCTACCACCTTACACACCCTCCTCTATCAAGCAACTACCCACATTCCCACCCTACACCCTAGGATGAGCCAATACACCACTGGCTGAGCCCATTAATAGCCAAAAATCTAAGAAAGCGACTTCCTTTTCGAGCTCTAGGGTCATTATCAAGGTCTAGTGAAGTTACAGTTGAATCCGTGGAATTTAGGTTAGTAAACTACCTTATTTTGGAAAAGATTTTTACTTTATCATTATGTCATTATTATATTGATAATATAATGTAAAAATTGAATGGTAACCATATGGTTTGATTATGATTTGGATGGTTTGTTATAGCTTGATTTGGTTATGGAAATCGATGTTGTATTATGAAATTAGTAAGCATGTATATATGGATGTATACTTGCAACCTATGATGAAGATGTTTGTGTTAGTAATGTGTTGATTGTAAAACATGAGTTATGGCATGAGTTTTGGTAAACAAAGTTAACTACTTTATGCAATTGCAACGAATTTGAGATCTGGTTGGAATCGAAGTTGTTTTTTGAAGTTTAATGTTTTAAAAAGGATTAAAGTTTGTAGCTTTAGTTTCAAAAGTTAAAATTTAAATTTTCTAAGAATGTTTCGAAACATAAAAAACATAGGGTTGTGAAGTGGTTCACTAAGAATATGTTGGAGTGAACTGCGCTCATAGCGACAGTCGTTTTGGACGCAGTTTGACGAAATTTATTGATTTTACTTTCAAGTAGTTTTAACTTGAAATTGTTTTGTAAAAGTTTTCAAAACAAACTAATTAGTAATTAAAAAGTAACTAAGTTTTGTAATCTAATTATTTAATTAATTAAGTAGTTAAATAATTAGAGGTACTTCGTCTTAATTGGTAATTAGGAAGGTAATTAGCAATTAATCAACACTTAAGTTAACTTAATGACTATTGTTTGATTAATTAATTTTTAATTGGTATTTAACTTTGTTAGGAAGTAACTGATGGCTAATAATTATTTAAGTTAGTTAAGTATTTAATTAATAATTAAGCGATTATTTAATTAATATTTTAACTAATTATGGTTTAACTAATAATGTTTTGATTTAACCTTAATCGACATGCATTAAGAAGTTAATTATGGCCTATCTAAGCTTATTAAGTCTAGCTAGAGTTTAGTTATGATTTAATTTGGATTAATTAAGATTTAATTAGGGTTTAAACTGATTTATTTATTTAAATCTTTTCCAAAGGTAATTTTAAATTAAACGAATGTGTTTTAAATCAACATTCTTCTCCACGTGAATTGATTCCAAAGAAAATGATCTCTTGTCTGGACCATTAAGTAGCCGAATGAATTAAAGTAGTTGATTGAAAATGTTGACTCATTAATGGAAAGTAAGTGACTTGTGTTTAGCATGAATGGTGGATATCGGAATTGTGATAAACACAAGGAGGCTAATTTCGATAAGCCGGTCATGATAACCTAAGTACGAAATATGTTTCAGTATGTTAATCTCCCACCTAATAGTGAAGTTGTTCACTATCAATAACCTGACCCTTTTAAATTATCAAAGGTTGGTTTGAAGAGACCGAGATCGGATGACAAGCTGTTATCCGAAAACCACTTCAAACCAACGTAAATGTTTGAATTGGAAGTGTTGATATCATGATCAAGATTCAAGACTTGAAGTGCAAGGGCTATTTTCTTATAATCCTAAGGGTGATTCCAAAATGGGTGTAATGGAAATAGTACCTTCAGTTCGTTCATCTCCTAAACGACTTGTATGGACGAATGTTGACATTATGTCAACATTGGAAGGCAATGTTAGCATTCCAAGAGGGAAATGTTATTGAAAGGTAAATGTGGCCTCAACCCTCATCAAACAGGAATGACTAAAACAAGGGATATGCAATTGGGCCATGTGGGTCCACCCATTAGGGTATTGATCATCACATCTAGAACGAGTCCCTATTCTTATAATTAAGTCCCAAAATGGTTGTTGATCCCAACCAAGGGGATGATCGTATTCAAAACTATCTAGTAAGGGGTAGGCCAGTCCTATGTTAGCAGGGGTCATTAGGTACGGACTCAGTACATTTTCTAGAGATGTACTATGATGGGTAGTACCACAATAGCCCAATCATTAGTTGTAATCCATTCCCCAATACGAGCTTTACGGTTTTAATTGTAAACCTAATATGTTGGAATACGATATGCAAGCATTTTATGTTTTCTATTTACTTTAAACTCTTATACAATAATTTCATCGATTTTATATAGAAGGTGTTTTAGTTATCGTAAGGTAAAAACTCGTCCGTGTTTATGTGCGACATGGTTTTACAATACCTTTTGTTATTTTTAAAAGAGTTCTCAAATAAAAATATTGTTATTTGAGTTTACTCACACCTGACCCATGTTTGACCCAGAGTTTATTTTTCTTTTCCCTAAACTCTTGGATACTCAATTTTTGTGAGTAGTCAAGTAATCAAGGTTTCTCTCGAAAGCATGTTGGAGGAGCTGGAGCAAGTGCCTTCATAGATAGTTATTAATACTACTACATATTCCGCTATGTGTGTTTGTATGTATGACCTTTGTCTTTTATGGGCAAGCAGTTGTAATTGTCCTAGTCTAGAACTTGTATCATTGAACTTTGATGTAATATTTTGGCTTGACTATGTAATATACTACGTTATCTATTATATGTTGTTCTATGCGTGGTAAGATTCTGTGTTTGACTAGTCTTTCTCTTATCTTTCTTATTTTTTTGACCCATAATGATTCGTATTTCGAATGCAAGAAAGGTGGTTCATTTCAGGTGATTTTCTGAAAGTGCCGATATAACGACTATCGCTATATAGGCAGTTCGGAATTCAAGCATATGACATGCAATACAACCATACTTCATATAACAAAGGAATAAGCATACATATATGATTATTTATACTAACACAACACATAGAGCATTTATTTACAATGGAATATGTTTAAGTACTAGATTTTCGAATTTAATATTTTCTTACTAACTTTCCGAAGCGACTAATTTTCAAAGAAATAAATAAATCCAACGACCAAACCATTATCACAACTATACAATAAGCATTTAATAGCTACAAATATAAGCATGAACATAATTTAAACTTCATGGTCCAAAGGTGGAAGCTTCACTCACCAAAACGCTTACTAACTTTACCGAACATTTACTAACTTCTCAAATTCGACAAGATCTAAACTCTACTATGTAAAAGGCTTGATTTAGTGGATCTTTATAAGCTTTTGGGCTCGACCTAGAGAATATAGGCCTTAGCCTTGATGGATATGTTGGGTTATAGGGTATTGTTTTGGTAAAGAGGTGTTTGTTTGAAGAGGAGTGGATGTAGTGAGCTTATTAATGAAGATAGGCTAGCTTTTTAAACTTGATTTAGGATTTCGAGTGTATGGAAGCCATGGATCATTTCATGAACATGAAGTTATGGTAGTGAACTTTGGACCCCTTTTCTTCTGAAAGAAAATGATAACTTTATTTTGTATAACGTCATTTATATTACCATTACAAACATTTGGCGTGCCTTGACTTGATATCTAAAGAATTGTTTAACTTGTATGTTAAATTGAAGTAAGGTTGAAAGTGTTTGAAATGAGGATAGTCATTATAAGTGCACTTTGGAATCCCTTCTTTTCGGGAATTTTTATAAACAAATGGATAGGTATTCTTAGAGGTTTATTTCCATGGTTTTTAAGTACCCTAATACTAGTACTTACTATAAAAGTTTCAAATCTTAAATCAATAATTTAAGTGGCTGAAACTAGTCGCAAAGATGATGCTATTCGATGTAGTTTTAACATGGACTTTTAACAGCATTTATAAATGCAATAGTAAGTCTTATTGTTTTAAGTGTTTAAAATGTGATTTTTTGGCTAGTTTTTCATATTTTGAAGGATTCTAAATTTTTTTCTTTATAAAATCTTTTTATGGAAGTTCTTATAAAATGTATATGAGTACGAAAAAAAATAGAAGTTTAAATATAGTTTTAGTGATTATTTACGAATTCTGAAAGTAAAGTGTTGGATAATGTATAACATATTTTTAATCGAATTTATAAATTAGTTATATTCGAGTAATATTTGATATTTAAAACTCATTTAAAATTATTTCTAAAGTACTTTTATATGTATGTAAGTTTCGAAAAAAGTGATTGACCAGGCTTAACACTAAAAGTCAACTAGTAAACTTGTATGTTTGTGAGATTCAAGAATGAGGTTTCTAGGCAAGGCTTAGAGCAACCAGTGTCCAAACTTAGCCGGCTTCACTCTTGAACGAGGAATAATATAAGTTAAAATGTTGAAAAAGTATTAATCTTATTGTTTACTTACTTGTTTAAAAATGGTAAGTAACTTTTCTTAACGGTAAAAGCCGACGTAGTATGTTTATCTATCCTTGAGAGTTAAAGATTGATGTTGAGTAGGGATGGAGCAATTGAGGTCTAACCTACTAGGCTTTCCTCTTGAACGAGGAATAATTAAGTCGAGAGTGTTGGAAACGAGTTAAATATTCAAACATTGATTTGTATAAGCAATGTTTTTTGACTAAATAATTGATTAATCAATTATAGTCTTAACCGAATACGAGTTTAGATCATTAAAACTAAGATTTGTAAAGATATCAATGGGAAGGAAAATGATTTGTTTTTGTTATGACAATGTGTTGATTGCATTCATCGTTAACCCTTTTCGATTATACTTAGGGATGCAAATAGATCTTTAGAAGAAAGTTTTAAAGAAAAGCATAAGTGAAATGGTTTTGGATTTTTAGTAACAATGTTTGAGTAACATTAGTCATAAATCTTTTGAATGGGT
Source organism: Allium cepa (assembly GCA_030765085.1). NCBI lineage: Eukaryota > Viridiplantae > Streptophyta > Magnoliopsida > Asparagales > Amaryllidaceae > Allium > Allium cepa. Next base: position 172,953,532 of record CM060941.1, on the reverse strand, counting down.
TTGTAAAAGTAATTAGATCCTTAAAACGTATATTTGTAGGAAATATAAGGAATCTTTTTGAACAAGTTTCAAAAAGCAAAGGGTTAGGGTAAGAAATCTTGTTAATAATTTATGAATATACACTATTAGTGACAAGTATATAAATAATTTTTAAGGTATAGGAAAAGCAAAGGTTTAAAGTAAGAAATCTCATTAATGATTTATGAACATACTTATACCATTTGTGATAAGTATATGAATACTTTTTGAAGTATTGAAATAGTAAAAATGAATAGTAGGAATTGATAAGTGATGTTTTATTAAGTAAAATAAGGTTTACAAATAAAGGAGGTTTAAATTAAAAAATGATTAATTAAACAAAAAGGGGATTAGAAGTCACTTATGTGACTTGACATCCTTTGTATTTTTACTTGTTTATGGAAAACATTTAGTTGTGCAGTTAATACTAAAAGCCATTGAGGTAGGCTTGTCTTTCTGTTGGAATTAAGACTGATGTTCATGTAGGGACATGAGCAATAAAGCTCTAACTTACCATCTTCATTCCTGATCAAGGGATAGTGTGAGGTGAAAATATTGGAAACGTGATAAGTTTACAAGACCTGATTTCCATATGTGATCATTCTCATTATCATTAATCGACCAAATTTGTCGTTTCAGTCTTGGAAAGACTGGGATCGGTAAGTATTTTACTTATCGAAAACAACTTCAAGGTTGAGATACGTATTCTATCTCTTGGAATTGGATTGGTTCTAGATGGGAGAATCTATGTAGGGATTCGAGATCTGTTTAAGATGCTTAACTGCATGTAGTTGTTCATGATCTATTTAAGGTATGGGAATCCATGTGTAGTTATGAGATCTATTGAGATATGGGAGTCTATGTGTGGTTTCGTGATATGTTCGAGATGTAGGGATCTAATTTGGGATTCGTGTTCTATTCGATTGATGAAGACTCATGCGAATGATGTTGAACGTAACCTTGACATAAAAAATGGCTAAAGATAGAGTAGGACGCACGATATGGCGTTTTGCGATCCCATGATAGGATATTGTCAACTCCAGGTCTAGAAAACACTTATCGATGTTGCATGCGGAAGTTAATGATATTTGGTTCACGTTGTTCATGTTTATGCTCGGATATAGGCCTTTATGTTTACCTTATGGTATATTTTATCTAGAGATACAATGCGCTGGGATGGTGTTTTATGATCCTTATGCCTGGAATTCGGATTTGGCTTCTCTGAAGAGATCTCTATGGAAAATCCAATACGCAAACGATCCTTATCGGGTTTCTAAGTACTCATAATCTGCTGTTGAGTGTAACTAATGAAACCATTCCAGCTGTGTTATAATATTTATATTCTAAACCCTAGACATTATCTATTATATCACCTTATGTACCTACTTTGGTGGTTCGTTTGAGGGGATAATCGTTATGGCATTCCATGCGGTCTTGAAAATATTGTTACATGTTCATTACATATTTCTTGAGTTTCTTATACTAGACTTATGTCTGACGCTTGGCTTTTTTTATCCCTAAATTTCTTGCATATTCTTTCACATATTTTGAGAAATGCAGGTTTTTCGTTGATGTATATTGGAGCTAGAGAAGTCGAGCTTGATGTTTCACCTATCGTAGTTGTAATAACCCAGATTTTTTGGACATCTGGTAATTGGTTAATTTACTGATTTTACCATTGAGATATTTATTTTATTAAACAAAATAAATTCTGATAATATAAATTTCAGTTTCAAAGAAAAATAAAATATGATTGTTACCATTCATATACAAGATATTTATAGAATTGTGTGATTTGGAATTTTTATAATCTTTTAATAAGGTATGATTGCCTTATTAATTAAATACTGCAACAAATAAAATCTAGGTTTGAAATTCCATTGTAAACATCTTAGAAATAAATTGGATTTAAAAACTCTATGTATTAAAAACTATTATATTTATATAAATTATTTATAAGTGTACAATTGGAAACCAATATCATTTTCTTTTAAGTTATATATAAATAAATAAAAGAGAAAGAGTAAATATAATTAAGTAAGATTAATTGAAGAGAAAGTATAAACATTAAAACATAATACATTTATATAAGAGCCAATTTATAATATATATATATATATATATATATTAATATTAAAAACATATTAAGACATTTATTAATATAAAAACTAAATTTAAAATATTATATAAATACATATAAAAACATATTTATGCAAATAAATTACAAATGTAAGTTAAATGTTTACATAATTACAAATGGAAGCCTAAGAATATATCTAATGACAAGTGTAAGCCAAAAATTTACAGGTGTCTTAATTTTTATTTTCCTTTTTATTTTTAATAAAGGATGAAACTAAGTTATATAATCCTCTCCACTTCTCTCTCTCATTTTCTTTTATCAGTCCGTTTTCATAAACAAATTAAAGAGAAAAAAATCTGTAACAAAAACCAAAGAAATTTTTACAAAGAATTCAAAGCATTTTCTTTTCAAATACAACCTGAAGCAAGCTAAGCTTGGATCAGTTCAACTCAGTTTCAAATTGGAATCAAAATCTAGTAGAAGTTCAACACAATTCATGATCAAAATTCCAGTTTCAAATAGCAGATCAAGTTGCCAGCTTTCTTTGTTTTTCAATATAACAGGTGAGTTAACATAGTAACACCTGATTTTAACTAGTGTATGTGATGATCTTATGAAAAATGTTGTGATAAATTGTTTGCATGAGTGAAAATGGACCTGCATGCTATAAATAAGAAATAATACAAGTGTGCATATCTGTATGTATAGATATACCCTCTGTTCATCTTTACAGGTTTAAGATTAAGATCAAAAAAATTCAAATCTCCTCTTGTAATCTCCTCTAGGCTGTGAGATTCCAATAAGATATGTGTGTTTATACATAATCTACGTTTTAAAAATATATTTAAGCAATTTAAGTTTGAAAACTATTTGGGAATTTAGAAAGAACAGTGGAAAAACTAAAACATGTAAATTTCAATCATCACAATCCTTTGTTTTATTGATATAATCTGAATTCCCAGCTGAAATCATGATTTTTAAAATTTAAATCAAAATTTTTAGACTGGGATCGTGAGAGTAGTTCGAAGTTGATCAGATAATGGGTTTTAGGCTATTACTAGTGGCCGGCAAGGTTAGGGTTATCGGGGTCGTGACTGAAGCTAGCTTGGAGGTGGGCGATGTCGACAAAAATGGTCGGAAGGGTTATCTTTCGCTGTGGTGGCACGACGAGGCGATTGTAGGGTTTAAGGACCAGGTGGATCGACTAGATTCTTGAGTTTGTCGTGGTAACTAGAATGCATTGGACTTGGTCAGGGTGGGTAGAATAGGAGCTTAAGTCGATGGCGAAGCTCTGGAAGGCGTGTTGAGATTTCTGGTGATCGGTGGTCGCGTCACAGGGGAGGTTTTGGTGATGTATCGTTCTGTATTTGGGTTCATAGGCTCATTCTGGATTTCATGTTCGAAATGAAGCTTGGTTAGTCATAATTGGGTAGGGAGGTCAGGGTCGACTCGCTGGCGATGATGATGTTGGTCGGAGTTGCTTCGATGGGCTTTGCATGTGCATGATGCACCTGTATGTGTGTCAGAATTTAGCTTTGGGTGGGGTCTTTGTCTCGAAGATTGACTCGAGGAAATGGGCAGGGTTCTCGGGATCGTCTTCGGGTTAGCATGAGAGTTTTTCGTGTAACAGGTTTATGTTTAAAATTAAATCTAAGTTTAAAAAAGAGGAAGAAAGGTAATGGTCTCGGGTAGGGGATCGAGTGTTATTCGGGTTTGACCCGAAGTAAAGTTTGTATAGTTTTTTTAAGTTTAAATATAAATAAGTTTTTAAATTTAAAACGAATCTAGTTTTGAACCATTTCTTAAAATTTACTTCTTTTATAATGAATGTCTTAAATAATTGTTTTAAGGAAGTTATATAATTTGTCAAATTTGTTAAGTTAAATGCTTAAGTTATAATTAACTTAAATTTAATGATTTAATCAAATAATTTAATTATAAAGATAAATGTTTTAAGTATGATTATGAAAATTAAGAAATTAAATAAAGATAAATGGTTTATCTTAAGGTTAGTTAAGACCTTGGATGATTAAGGATTAATTAAATTAATAAAGTGATTAAAGAATAATTTATTTATTTAATTAATTAATGGTTTTAAGGGTAGTTAATTAATTTAATTAATTATGAGTTAATTAATTAGAGACTAATTAATTCATAATTAAGGATAAATTGATTTAGTAATTAAAGGTTAATTACTTAAATGATAATTACTTAATGTAAGTAATTAAAGGATAAATTTGTTAAGGATTAATTAATTTAATTAGTAATTAAAGGTTAAATTAATTAATAATTGAAGGTTAATTAATTGAGTATAATTAACCAATGGGATAATTACTTAATGGAAGTAATTATGAATAATTAATGGGTGTAACGACCCATAATTTTCGATAATTTAATTGTTAATTTTATTAAACATTTATTATCTAATATTTGCAAAACAGAAATTTGTGATTCATTAATGAAATAATAACTTAAATGAGATGCAATAATGCTAATATAAGTTAATTAGTAACTATTTGAATGAAGTTACAATTAATGGAATTAATGTAAATGTTATACTATGCTATATAAATCGAATATAAGAAAACTGACGTAAATATTGAATTAATTAATGAATTAATATATATTGAATGGTAATTGAATAAAATCAATGTTTAGTAAGAAATTATAACATTGGTTTGGAAATGATAAACTTATAAAAATGTGATTGAGAGTTAATGATAACAAATATTATAAGTTAATCATTTATTTAGTCCACGAAATCAAAATTTGTAATCAATTGCAATGAATCTCAATTCAATGTTATGTTAGTGTAAATTAAGGAAATAATTGGAAATAATGTTAATTCTATTTATAATATGACAATTGGTTGAATGAAAATAATGGATATTAAGATTTAATAATTTATTTGAATTTAAACTTAATCAATGGATTAATTGCAATTAAATGAAATTTAATGAAATTAAGGCTAACACTGAAATTGGTAAATTAATCAACTCTAAATTGACATCTAAATTTGGTTAAACTAGTATAAATGATTAAGAAATTTAAAAATGATGAAATTTGTTGGTTATAGAGTTGAAATTGAAAACTTGATTTAATTAATGAATTATTAATTTATTTAATTAATTAGAAAATAACTATATTGGCCACTGACTCGGATTTCGACGAAACCAGTTTCATCGGATCTGTAACAGTGAACTATTGTAGGAATTCAAGTTTCGTAACGATCGGACTTGTCGTTTGATCGTACGGACTCGAAACGCCTAGAAATCAATGAAATTGAAATCAATTGAAATCAACTGAAATCAATTTGAACTAACTTGATTTTAGCATAATTTCTTCATACGATGAAATTTGGACTTGAAACCTGTTCCACTGATTTTAAAATATTTTAAAACATCCATTTCGCTATATGCGTCGATCCATTTTCGTTCCATAGTCGAAATGGGCTTTTCGGATCGTTATCGTTCAATTTTCCAAACCAATCAAGTCCATTTGTTTCTATTGGATTCTGCTTATATATATCGTTATAAACCCTAGCAGTCTTTCTATTTCTCATTTCTGTACATACAGAAATTTCCGTTGCTCCTCTTTCTCAATGGCAGACAAACCCTAAGGTTCACAACCCAGTTTCGATACAAATTCAACCTCAAAAATTCAAACTCCTCAATACATATCAAATTATATATTTGAAGCTCTCGACGAGGGCATCTTAGATTTGAAATTCATTTTCTGATTTGAAGCTCTGTTTGTTTAGAAATTGATGATCAATTCTTGGCCGTTCATCACGCGACGATCAACTTCAGCAGATCATCAAAACGACCATACCGTATTGTAGAGAGTGACGAGGGGTTTGCATCGGTGCAGTTCACAGGATGATTTGACGGTTGGATTGGACGTGGTAATTCGACCTTGGGCTAAAAATAACGATGGCTGCTGCAGTTTTGAGGTGTCGATCGGGTCGGCGCGAGTGGTGGTGGTGCGTCGTAGGGAGGTCGGAGGTTGGTGGGGGCGAGGTCGCAGGCGCACGCGTCCATGGTTGTGACGACCCAAACTCGATGTCCGATAAACGACATTAAATTCGTATCGCCGGAGCTTATAACAACAATTAGATGAATATAAAACAGCGGAACAGAATCAATACAGAACAAAACACAAATCACTGTTCATCACAAAGCAATCATAGTATCACAATAGCAATATCAATGCAGTACAGAATATTTAACGATAGTAAATCACCTTTGATTAAGGTGGTCGTGATTGAAGTGAATTGTCCATAAAGTTATCTCTATTAATTATTTTAAATCGATATTTAAAATTTCACTTAAATATAACTTTATTAAATTTTAAATTGGCTTGATTTATTATTTAATCTCCAATTAACTATCTTAATTTATAAATTCTTAATGGTTAATTAACTAAATCTTAATTATTTTTATTTGCTAATTATTCTTTAAATTAATCAAGCTTTAATTAGAAATTTTAAATCAATTTAAATCTCTTTTGCAAACTATTAGTATAAAGTGTTTACCTTAGTTATCATTTGAAAACTACTTTATACTTTAAGAATTTATTTATTGTTACATTAAAATTTAATGTAAATAAATTTTTAAATCTTTATATTTGAATTTAATCATTAAATTAAAGGGTTAATTAAAATTTTATTTTAAACTTTCCTTGCTTAATTTAAAGAATTTACAAATTCTAATTACCATTTGTTTTCATATTTTATTTACAAATATCATTTGTTTATTCAGAAAATAAATTTTTACTGGTGTTCAAAAATTTGGTTGAAACTGAGTTTGCTGCTTTCACTTACTCACCTGAGGCTTGCTTCGGGTTTACCCCGAGAAAAATGCTCCTTTACTTCGGGTTTTACTCCAAAGTGACCCGTGTTTCACATTTTTTTTACAAGAAAACCAAAGATTAACTTCACTACATCTTTCAAGCATATCCACTGCACAAAAATTAAAAGAACAGAAGTTTACTCACCTGTATTTTAGAAATAAACAAGCTGCTTTAAATTTTTGAAACAGAGAGCCCTCTTCCTTCTTTTTTTCTTCTTTTGTTTACACCCTTGCTTTTGGTAAATACTAATTTGTCTTTGTATTTTTATTTCTTGATATTTTTATTTTATAGTTTATATTATATTTTTCCTTTTCATAGACTTTTGTTATCTTGTTGCTTGTATTATTTTACTTTTGTTTTACTAAACGAAAGTGTTTGTTTTGATTAACTTATTTCTCATTTGTTTGCCAATATTTGTTCTTATTGTGTTCTTCCTATTCATAGTTTAAATTATCAACATTTTATTTGATTCTTGTAAGTAATCTTATTACTACATACTTTGTTTATTTTATTTTCCATTTGAAGTTTTTACAATCAACATTTAATTTATCATTCATTTAAGAAAAATTTAAACTATCAATTTTCTTTTTATTTAATTCTATACAACTGTGTAATATTAATACCAAACAATTTTTTTTATTTCTTTTGAAATTCTCAAATTTAATTTTAAAAGTTCAAACGATTTATCGAATTTTAATTTATCAAAATTCCGGGATGTTACAATGGTGATCGGTGTTGTAGTGGCGACGAATTCGTGGGATCTGGGTTGCGTGTTCTGATGCGTGTGTTAGGGTTCCTGGAGGAAGGTAGGTGACGTGTAGTATTTGTTCTTATTTATTTATTTATTTTATATTTTTTTTTCAAGCGTTCTGATAGCAATAACTTTTACATACGAGGTCCAATTAACGCGTGGTTTTCTCCGCTCGGATCGTATCCAAATTCTAGACATTTTGGCTTCAGTTTGGGCAGATTCTGAAACTGTTCAAATTTTGGATTTAAATTGGATTTAAATTCAACTTAAATTCAAAATATGAGTGTTTTAACCCACTTACAACTTCTAAAATTACTTATGTTTGTTAAATTGATTTGTGATGTGATTAGAAATTTATTTATGACTGTTTGGCATATTTTGAATCGTCATCTCCGTTTGTTTGAATTTGTTTAGATAAAATAGTTATTTAATTTATTATTGAATGTAAACTGCCTTTGAATGCCTGTTATTTATTATCTGTTCTATATTGATGTTATCGATTGAATTGGATGATGATTGTGATAAATGTTTGATGATCGATATTGGGTGGATGGACGTTGTATTTTATAGTGTTATAAACTGCAAGTTGTTATGGATTTTTATTTCACTCGGGATTGCGGTTTGAAATGATATATAACTGTATTTATATTTTAAATTACAGATTGAAATGATAAATATCCGTATCACTTGACCATAGGATAGAAAATTATATACAAACATCGTGGTCTATTATATAAAAATATTTTCGAAATGATTTTTTATGGTTTTGTAAAGAAATATATGGTTTTATATAGATATTGATTTTAAATATTATATATAAATGTTATTTTATTCTTGATTTTAAGCTATGTATAATTTGTATTAATATAGAATAAGCTTAATAATAAGTTGGATTTCCATTGAAGATAATATGGTTAATTATTTAAATTATATCTTAATATAGAGTTATAATGGTTTAAATAAATTAAGGTTGGGAGATAAATTGGAAATTTATTTGAAATTGAATTTATGTAAGAATTAAACTCAAATAAGTTGATGTAAAATCTATTAAATTTGAAATGTTAAAAGGTATGATTTTTATAACTTGATTTTTTAGGGAGAATTAAATGAATATTTCAAGTATAAATAAATTGAAGGAAATATTTACTTATTTGTAATTTGAGTTTTATTTAAATGATGATGGATTTACTATGTAAAATATTTCGAAACTAAATAATAGAAGATTGAATTGTAGAATACTAAGTTGAAATATACTGAATTAGAAATGGTTTATTCTATGGATCAAATCTATTTTGAAATCGATAACATTTGGAATAGTTTATTTGAAAACTGAATCGTATTGAAATTTATGATTTAGGATTTGGTTAAATTTAAAATTTAGAAATTCGAGGTGTTTTGGAATTGATTTATGAAGTTGAAGAAGCTAGTTTATTATATAAAGTATTTTAATATTTAAACCATTTAATGGGTGGAAGTTATGTTTCAAAGTATTTGATTTGAAAGTGTTATATTTCAAGTGTTTGGTTTTGAAGTGTATAACTTTGAAAGTGCGATGATTTTGGAAAAATGATATATTTGAAATAAAAATGATATTGTATTGATTTGGGTTTTTATAAAAATGATATCATAGTGATTTGGTTTTTGAAACGGAAATGTAATCATATTTATATGGTTTTGAAACAGATATTATATTCTGGTTTTGAAGTATAATTAATTTGAAATGACCACGGTGTTATAATAACGTTTGATTGTTAAAGAGACCGGGATCGGAAGTTGTCATACTCTCTACTAACTCCGAAAACCAATTTAACAACTGTCTACGCGGTGGAGATTCCAGAATGAAGTAGGATGGTGGCGACATTCCTTTGAGGTATATACATGGACCCGACTCCCGTGAGTTGGCATAAGGTGGCTAAAACAGGAGTGCTTACAGGCCAGTAACCCCTCTTATCGGACACACTCCTTCTATACCATTCTATTACTTTGTGATTGATTGGGGCCCTTTGATTTTTGGGGGTGTGGCTCGAGGTGGGTGGTAGCTGCGCGCTGTTTGTCACCATCAGTCAGGATGCGTAATTGGTATATTTACCCTGACATTGCCTCGTTGTGCCGCTTCGCCTACCCTAGCGCGCCTTGTACGAGTTTGGTTTGCTCCCGTCGTCCGTGTGATATCCTCTGGTGGCTTCCCAATCAGGTGGAACCATGATACTGGATGGACTACTGGGACTATTACGTGGTAAAGGATATATAGGTAACCCCTTAACGCTATTTAAAAGTAAGTTTATTTTACTATTAGACATTATTATAATAGTGAAATATTACTATATAGTAAATAGTTTAAAAGATCTTTAGGAGATGTGAATCCCGAGCATCTCTTAATTTACTGCACTCATGTTTGACATTGGATAGGAGATGTCAAATCCCGTAAACATCTCTGACGCCGTTCCACTCACATTATTTACCGTTGATTTAACTTACATAAGATCTTTTAGTTCTGACTCAAGTGTTTTGTCTTTTCAATTCGCTCGGGCCAGTCTGAGCATTTAGGGTTTGAAGATCTTATTTCTAGAGGACGAAGGCGAAAATTTTATTACTATTATTTATTATATTATTCCACTGCATTTGTACTATTACGCTGCATTATTTATCATTCTCCGGTACGTGTAACTCTGATATGTGTTGTATAAGTATAATCAAATGTTTTGTAAAACAGCTTCATGAACTGTTATTTGATTATTATATTTTGTCATTCCGTTGTGAGATTCTGTTTTGTTTTGTTTCGTTCTTCCTTTTTCTTATTCACCCCAATAATAATTCGTCCTTTTGTATGGTTTGAGTCTGACGTGTGTGGTTTATCGTCGATTTAAAGCATACAAAAAGGCGGGATGTTACATCTGGTATCAGAGCTTTGGTTTTGTGATAAACCTTAGCTTTGTAGGGTCTGACCCTTTATTAATAGGGTAGTAATACCCTGTGATGAGTCGCTGAGTGTATATGAGAGAGCGTATTTATTAGTGTTACATAAAGGTTTTAATATTATGTTAATTTGTTCCGTTTTGTATTTATAAATTCTGGTTGGTGCATAGGATGCTATGACATCAATAGGGATTTCTAAACATTTAATAGGACAGACCGACACAATATTTGTTTTGAAATATGGGTAAACGAAATAATTTTTCCTATTGTATTTTCTGTATATAAAGTAATAAATTTTATAAAGTTATATTTGGTTGTAATATATTGGTTGTTAGGTAGTGAAATTATAAATATTGATTGGAAACAAAATTTGAAGAAAATAAAATAAATGTGAATTGGAAATTTTAGAACTTAAGTTCCGAGATTTTGAAAATTTGTTTCAAAGGATTTTGGAATATAATAATATTATTTATAGGTATTTTTGATATAAATATTTCAATTTAATTTGAAAGAATGTTTTAGAGAAACTTTGGAAAGAAATAAGTTCGGTGGTCCCCTCCTTGTCGCTGGAAAATAATTTCGGTGATGAGTGCATGCATCATCGATATTCATTTTCGAGTTTCTAAGTGGGAGGGCCACTATAGCAGTTTTTCTATAGACTTATTTGATAAACAAATATAGATTTTGAATTATTTTTAATATAATTAGATATATATAAGTTGTAAGTATATACATTTATCTATTATTTTAAAATGATTTAAAATTTAACCCGGTATTTAATTCTTAAGTTTCCGTTAATTAATAGTTTCAATTATTTTAGTGAAATGTAATCTAACTAAATAATAATTGGAACCTCTAAATAAAATAAGATGAATTTGTGTAATTTTCAATTTGCATTCTTTAACATATATATATAACTTACCAAAAGGCGTAAAAAGTTGAAGTGTTAGTAAGAAAATGTAATGGATATTATACAAGTAAAACTTGAAGCAATGAAAGTATTCAATGAAATTCTTTAATAAATAAGAATTTGATGTTGTAGTTGTTATAAACTTAAGTATAATTGAAAGGCTACTAACTAAATAAATGGAAAGGTAAGTATTATAAATAAATGAATAAATGAAATTAAGTAATAAATGAATGAATGTAATGCAATGAAATGAAATCAAACAAAAAATTATTATGAAATGAAATAAATAGGAATGAACTTGATCTATTGTTTGAAATTGTTGTTTGTTTGGTTTACGGTTGTTTGGGCAAGGATACTTTAAAATTGTTTGGATGTATGAATAATCTATTTAGTTTCTTCTAAGTTTGTTGAGTAAATGGTGCACTTAGTAGTTTATTTTCCATTCTATACAATTTAAAGTTTTAAACCCGAACAAATATTTGTTTGTTTGCTATGGATATATGGATGGTTGATTTTGTTGACTTCATATGATGTTTGTATGTTGTGATTGCAAGTGATTATTATTAATTTGTTTGTTTATGGTTGAAACAACTTTAAATATTTCATTCTATATAATTATTAACTCCTTTTGGATTATATAAGTGAAATACAGGTTATGGAAGCAATTGCTACTGCTTTTGGTTTCATAAATAAGCTTAATTGCCTGACAAATAGGTACGCTCTTGGATTACGGTTTTCTAGCGTTATTATATATATTTTCCCGTTGTTGGGATATATTATTTTGAAATATTATGATATATTGTTATATTTGATATTATAGTTTCTCCCGATCCTCTCCGTACAAATGAGACTCTGCCAAAAAAGTTCAAAATTTTGGGAGTTAGAAAAATTTTGAAAAATATTTCCAAACTTTATTAATTTAAGTATAAAAAGATTTAATGGTTATAAATTGATATATTTCATTTAAATTATTAAATGTTGCAAATTTATTTGTTTATAAAATTAATATTTTGAATGAGATGTATTGACTACTTAATCTTTCTTTTTCCTATTAGGGGAAGAAAAAGCTTTGAGTGGGGGAGACGGTAACGACCCGCAATTTTTGATAATTTAATTGTTAATTTTATTAAATGTTTGTTATCTAATATTTGAAAAACAGAAATTTGTGATTCATTAATGAAATAATAACTTAAATGAGATGTAATAATGCTAATCTAAGTTAACTATTAACTATTTGAATGAAGTTATAATTAATGGAATTAATGTAAATGTTATACTACGCTATAAATCGAATATAAGAAAACAAATGTAAATATTGAATTAATTAGTGAATTAATATATATCGAATGGTAATTGAATAAAATCAATGTTTAGTAAGAAATTATAACATTTGTTTGGAAATGATAAACTTATGAAAATGTGATTGAGAGTTAATGATAACAAATATTATAAGTTAATCATTTATTTAGTCCACGAAATCAAAATTTGTAATCAATTGCAATGAATCTCAATTTAATGTTATGTTAGTGTAAATTAAGGAAATAATTGGAAATAATGTTAATTCTATTCATAATATGACAATTGGTTGAATGAAAATAATGGATATTAAGATTTAATAATTTATTTGAATTTAAACTTAATCAATGGATTAATTGCAATTAAATGAAATTTAATGAAATTAAGGCTAACACTGAAATTGGTAAATTAATCAACTCTAAATTGACATCTAAATTTGGTTAAACTAGTATAAATGATTAAGAAATTTAAAAATGATGAAATTTGTTAGTTATAGAGTTGAAATTGAAAACTTGATTTAATTAATGAATTATTAATTTATTTAATTAATTAGAAAATAGCTATTTTGGCCACTGACTCGGATTTCGACGAAACCAGTTTCATCGGATCTGTAACAGTGAACTATTGTAGGAATTCAAGTTTCGTAACGATCGGACTTGTCGTTTGATCGTACGGACTCGAAACGCCTAGAAATCAATGAAATTGAAATCAATTTGAAATAACTTGATTTTAGCATAAAGTTTTCATACGACGGAATTTGGACTTGAAACCTGTTCTATGGATTTTAAAATATTTTAAATCATCTATTTTGATATATGGGTTGATCCATTTTCATTTCGGAGTCGAAACGGGCTTTTCGGACCGTTATCGTTTGATTTTCCAAAACAATCAAACCCATTTGTTTCTATTGGGTTCTGCCTATATATATGTGTATATATATAATTATAATTATAAACCCTAGCAGTCTTTCTATTTCTTATTTCTATACATATAGAGATTTCTATTGCTCATCTTTCTCAATGGTAGACAAAACCCTAAGATTCACAACCCAGTTTCAATACAAATTCAACCTCAAAAATGCAGACTCCTTAATACATATCAAATTATGTATCGATCTGAAGCTCTCGACGAGCATATCTCAGATTTGAAATTCATTTTTCGATTTGAAGCTCCGCTTGTTCAGAAATTGACGATCAATTCTTGGCCGTTCATCACGCGACGATCAACTTCAACAGATCGTCAATCGACCATGCCCTATTGTAGAGAGTGATGAGGGGTTTGCATCGGTGCAATTCACAGGATGGTTTGACGGTTGGATTGGACGTGTTAATTCAACCTAGGGCTAAAAATAGCGGCGACTGCTGCAGTATTGAGGCATCGATTGGGTCGGCGCGAGTGGTGGTGGCGCGTCACAGGGAGGTCGGAGGCCGGTGGGGGCGAGGTCGCAGGCGCGCGCGTCCATGGTGATCGGCGCTGTAGTGGCTGTGTGTTCGTTGGATCTGAGTCGCGTGTTCTGACGCGTGCATTAGGGTTCCCGGAGGAAGATAGGTGACGTGTAGTATTTGTTCTTGTTTTTTATTTATTTATTTATTTTATAATTTTGTTTTAAAGCATTTTTATAGCAATAACTTTTACATATGAGGTCTAATTTACGCGTGGTTTTCTCCGCTAGGATCGTATCTGAATTTCGAACATTTTGACCATGGTTTGGGCAGATTCTGTGATTGTTCAAATTTTGGATTTAAATTGGATTTAAATTCAATTTAAATTCAAAAGGTGAGTGTTTTAACCCACTCACAACTTCTAAAATTTCTTATGTTTGTTAAATTGATTTGTGATGTGATTACAAATTTATTTATGACTGTATGGCATATTTTGAATCATTATCTCCGTCTATTTAAATTTATTTGGATAAAATAGTTATTTAATTTATTATTAAATACAAACTACCAGTAAATGCCTATTATTTATTATCTGTTCTATATTGATGTTATTGATTGAATTGGATGATGATTGTGATAAATGTTTGATGATTGATATTGGGTGGATGGACGTTGTATTTTATAGTGTTATAAACTGCAAGTTGTTATGGATTTTTATTTCATTCGGGATTGCGGTTTGAAATGATATATAACCGTATTTATATTTTAAATTACAGATTGAAATGATAAATATCTGTATCACTTGACCATAGGATAGAAAATTATATACAGACACAGTGGTCTATTATATAAAAATATTTTCGAAATGATTTTTTATGGTTTTGTAAAGAAATATATGGTTTTATATAGATATTGATTTTAAATATTATATATAAATATTATTTTATTCTTGATTTTAAGCTATGTATAATTTGTATTAATATAGAATAAGCTTAATAATAAGTTGGATTTTCATTAAAGATAATATGGCTAAGTTAATAAATTATATCTTAATATAGAGTTATAATGGTTTAAATAAATTAAGGTTGGGAGATAAATTGGAAATTTATTTGAAATTGAATTTATGTAAGAATTAAACTCAAATAAGTTGATGTAAAATCTATTAAATTTGAAATTTTAAAAGGTATGATTTTTATAACTTGATTTTTTTAGGGAGAATTAAATGAATATTTCAAGTATAAATAAATTGAAGGAAATATTTACTTATTTGTAATTTGAGTTTTATTTAAATGATGATGGATTTATTAAGTAAAATATTTTGAAAATAAATAATAGAAGATTGAATTGTAGAATACTTAAAGTTGAAATATATTGAATTTGAAATGATTTATTCCGTGGATCAAATCTGTTTTGAAATCGATAACATTTGGAATACTTAATTTGAAAGCTGAATCGTATTGAAATTTATGATTTGGGATTTGGTTAAATTTAAAATTTAGAAATTCGAGGGGTTTTGGAATTGATTTGTGAAGTTGAAGAAGCTAGTTTATTATATAAAGTATTTTAATATTTAAACCATTTAAGGGGTGGATGTTATGTTTCAAAGTATTATGATTTGAAAGTGTTATATTTCAAAGGTTTGGTTTCGAAGTGTATAACTTTGAAAGTGCTATGATTTTGGGAAAAGGATATATTTGAAATAAAAATGGTATTATATTTGTTTGGGCTTTTATAAAAATGATATCATAGTGATTTGGTTTTTGCAATGAAAATTGTAACGACCCTGAGTTTTGAAAAATTTAAATTGAAAGTATTTAATAAATTTTAAATATTTGAATGATGGTTTAGTTTTAATTCTCAATATAACTTTGATTTGGCGATTAAATTTTAGAATTTAATCTATTAAAAGTTGAATAAAATTTGAATCTTTAGTATAAAGTTGATTAAAAATATTTCAAAGGCTTAGAAAATGCACATTGATAATACTGAAGATAATAGAAGCTTCTGAATTGAATTTGAAAGTGATTTGTTCAGTTTTGAAATTTTGTAGTTTAAATTGAATTTAAATATAGCCTTCCAAGGCACAGTCTCGGAATTCAACAAAACCAGTTCCATTGGGTCCGTAATATTGAATTATTACTGGATTTCAAATTTCGTATTGATCGAAGTTGTTATGCGAGCATATGATATATGCAAATGAATGTAGTATAGATAATGATGTTTAAAAAAAGGAATAAATTTTAAAAAATATAATAAAATATAAACAAAGTAAAGTGAATATCTATTGTACAAGCTAATAATTGCAGCCACCATTTTAAAAGCAAAAGAAATAAATATACTCAAGTATATAAACAAAACCAAAGCAACATCATCTCAGCCTATAAACAAATGAAAATAGGCAGCCTATAAATAAGTAGGCAATACAAGAACAAAGTATAAAAGAAATAATATCTAAGTATTACTGTACAAACAAGTGAACATGTGTATAAAAAAAGCAAACAAGTGCAAACATAATAAATGCAGCCTGTAAGTAGTAATGCAAGGTAAGGTGGAGACATAAAGGACTTAAGCATTGAATGCTTACATCTCAACAGAAATAAACTAAGTCAATTCGAGAGACACTTCAGCCACGAAGCAAAGAGAAAAAAATCTCTGTCCTATGTTGTATAAACAAATAGCACCCTGTACAAAGTCTTTTCTCTATATGTACACCTATTCCATTTCATTCAACAATAAAACAAAGCTCGGTTCAGATCTTTAAAAAAAAAACAATTCGAAGGAAAAAAAGAAAAATGGCGACCTATCTTCGTTCGTCTTCCTCTTCGCTCCGATGCTAGGGCTTGGTTAAATCGAAGGCTCCGACTACAGTACCTCGTTCGATCGATTTTTTGGCGCGTGCTCGTCAACATAAGGTGAGTAATTCTAGTTACTCACATATAATTCAAATTGGTTGAACTCGTCTGCTTATTTTGTTTTCGTTGTCTTCTGCTTCGACTTGATTTTATCGGTGTTGAATTTGTATGGCCACCACGGTTTCGATTTCTATCCTGCTCGACTTTGGTGAAACTGGATTTTGAAATTTGTTGATTCCTTGGTATCCACGGCTTGATGATTTTCATTTGATTCTCTGACAGTTTTATAAAAAGAAATTGTCTTTAACTTTGCTTTGGTTACACCTTGCTTTGACTTTGGCCAAGACTACTTTGGCTTGGTTAGTTATTTTCTCTGTTGGCATAGTTTTCAAAACTGACTTTGATGTTGAACTGCATATTTCTTTTTGGCTTTGGCTTTGAAACATTTTCAATGCTCGGCCCACTGCAGTTCCATTATCTCTGTGGCATTGCTTCATATATATATATGTATCCATTCATGTATGTACGTACACGATTGATTGTTACCCTGTTTCATTTGATATAGATATGTATGTGTATACATATATATGTATATATGTATGTTCGAATTTGTGTTGCTTGCACTTGAATTTGGTGAGCTTGGTTTTGTATTTTCCACTGTCCATATCATATAGGACTGTGATGTATTGTATTGGGTTTTTTGAGTCTGAACAGTTTGGTTGTTCCCTGGTATTCGAGGGTAGTTGCATTCTTTTGTGCTAGAGCCTGATGTTTTTTGAAAGCTGGCACTGTCCAGTTTCACTATTGCATCTCCATTTATTGTACTCGGTTTATTCTAGTGTGCCAATGGCATGTGTACTATTGCCTGTTGTACCTGTTAGCACTATCTGTATATGTATATACGTATGCATATACATATGTATATATTTATAGGATAGTTACATTGTCGTTTCACTGTTTTTCATGATATTTTCATGTTGTTGCTAAACTTGTTATGTGCAGTTCACCATTGATGCACTGTTGAAGCTGCATTTTTTCGGCCTGCACATCCATGTGCCTTTTCTATTTCATTTTGTTCTTTTGGTTTCACAGCATAGCTTTGAGCCTTCTTGGTTATGCTCAGATCATTTCGAGTTATGTGCTTGCATCTGAGTTTTTTTGTTGCAGCCTTGCCCTTGTGATATTGTGGTGGCTGCATTTTCGTTGCAGTCTTTCCCTTGAATATTTGTGGTGGTTGCAGTTTCTTATGTTGTAGTGATATTCCTTTCATTCTGGTATACTCTATGTTGCCACTGCCTGGTGGTTTCGAACCTGTAGCCTTTGTGTTTACTTGTTCATTGAATTGTTGCATCACTTACTCATGTATTTATGTGCCGTGGTGCCATACCTCTGGTGTCCTCACCCTCTTTCTATTTAGTAGTTGTACCACTGCTTTGTGCTTTGGTGTTGCAATTGCGTTGAGTCGCGATAGCACTGACTTGACCTCTGCCGTTCTTATTTGTTGTGATATGTAGTAGCCTAAATTGCTGGTGCATACGCTTCATTCTGAAGTTGCACTGGATATGGGTACACTGTCTTGACTTGTACTTGACTCACTGGTTCGAATCACTTGTGCATGTCACTATTCATTTCTATTGCACTTGAGTTTCATTTTGATTTGAGTTGGAGCTTTGTGCTTTTGATTTATTGAACTTTTGGGGTATTTCATTATGGTATTAACGAGGCAGTGCACGCATGCGTGTACTGCAGCCAATCAGTATTGATGTTTTAAGTGACATTTCAATTGTTTGAATTGATTTGGTTTGATTTGATGATTTTTTTGTTAATTGCCGTTTTGGCAATTCTGTTGTTATCTTTTCATTTATCTTCGTTGATAATTTAATTTGCTGATTTATTGTTTAACACTGTTAAGTGTTATATTTAACGTTATCCGATTTCTTTGTTAAAAGGGTCGGATAGACGAGAATTATTGTGACTGTCGTCTAATTGTTATTTGATTATTATTGCCTCTATGCACTAATAACTGAGTTTGAATTAGACTGACCCGTGTATTATTTTCTTTTGAACGTAATACTCGGGTCAGACCGAGTGTTTTGCAGCTTGAAGATTTTCGGGCAGCGTAGTTACAGAGAGGGGGGATAATCGCTTCACTTTAGTTTGGGGATTTTGTATTAAAAGAAATATTCCGCTGTATAAATTTAATGCATTGTATAAACTCTGATATTTGTGGAAAAAATTCTTTCTTGCGAAATAATAATATTATTATTCTGTGATACTGTGGCTGATTCTGTTTAAACTATATAAACTAAATAACAATCTGTCATTTTGAACGTTTCAAGTTTGTTTAATTACCGACTAGGGGCGGTCAAAAGGGCGGGATGTTACAAAGTGGTATCAGAGCTTTGGTTTATACAAAGCTCAGTTTATGATGTTTAATATGAATAGTCACTAGAATCACTTTAAAGAAAGCGTTTTTCAAATCTAAAGGAGTATAAAATTGTTTTTTTTTTGAAAAATAAAAGGTATTTTGAAAATTCAAATCCTTTTCGGAAATCCCCCTCTCTAAATTAGGTTTACGATAGTTTCTCTTCGGTAAGGTCTCCTTAGATTTGAGTCACGATCATTCGAAAACCCATTATCGAATTGGTGAGATTTATGAAAAATAAAATATAAGTTAAGTGAATTAATGAATTGGTTTAAATCAAATATTTTGAATATCTCCAAAGTAATAATTGGGAAATAAAATGACATGTCAATTTAGTTCTAGCCAAGGGGATCATTGAACTATAACTTGGGAATTTGATTCTGAATTCTTTTGAAAATTGATTTCAAATGTTTTGAAAAACAATACTAGTAGTATATACAGGAAGAAAAATTTTCAAGTAACTTTTCAAAATATTTTCGAAAATAATAAAATTAAATAATTTTTATTTTTATGTTCCAAGTAAGGTTTGATACGCAAGTATGTATATATATGTATATTTCAAATGTTTGAAATAAAATCCGGAGTTGAATCTCAAGTTTGGTTGAATAATAATCCTATATATCAGGATAATGTAAATTTGCAAATTGTCTTGGGAAAATGATTTAATAATCCAACCTTTGGTAATAGGGATTGCAAATTTTAATAGGAAACTTCGAAAACATCTTGTTGATTATAATGGCGAAAACCAAAGCACAAAAAGCAGCACGCCGTGAACAAAGAGCAATTGCCCATAGAGAAGCAGAAGTGGCACGTGTGGAAATCGAAAGGAAAATCAATGAAAGGCAAGGACCTGGTACCTATGATGATGTTATCTGTTATCGATGTCATAAAAAGCGCCATTATGCCGTTATGTTCCGAGAGAAGTGTAGCGTCCCACCTTTTCGCACGATTTAAACCGACACACGTGCCAATTCAAACCATACAGAAGGGCGGATTGTTATGGGGTGAATAAGAAAACAGAGAAGAAAATAAAACAAAACAGAATCTCACAGCGGAAGGATAAAATACAATAATAAATATATAGTTCGTAAACGGTTTACAAAACACTTGATTCTTCTTTATACAATAAGTATCAGAGTTACACATACCAATACAATCAATGCAGCGGAACAGTATGAGTGTGGTGCAAAACTATAAATAATAATAATACGGGTTCTTCGTCTTCGTCCTCCAAAGCTGAAGTCTTCGATCCTGAAACGCCCGGACTGACCCGAGCGAATTGAAAAGACAAAACACTCGAGTCAGAACTAAAAGATCTTATGTGAGTTAAATTAACAGAAATAAATATGAGTGCAGTAACTCAAGAGATGCTCGGGATTTACATCTCCTAAGGATCCGTTAAACTATTTACTATGTAGTATATTGCGCTATTATAATAGTGTCTATTTGTAAAATAAAATTACTTTTTAATAGCGTTAAGGGGTTACCCATATAGCCCTTAACACAGAATATATTCCCATAGTCTATACAGTACCGTAATCTCCCCCGTACTGGGCTTCGTCAGAGGGCACTCCATAGGTATGGTACAAAGCCAAAATCGTATAAGGCGCGCTAGGGTAGGTGACACGGCACAACTAGGCAATGCCAGGGTAGATATACCAATTACGCTTCCGGGCCGATGGTAACGCGTAGCCGCAGCTACCGCCCACCTCGAACAAACTCCCCCAAAATCAAAGTAAAAGTGGCCACTGAATCAATCCAAAGTCAAAGTATAATATCGAAGAGGAGTGTACGATCAGAGGAATGACCTCATTAACCCGTCGATCGCTCCTGTTTTAGCCACCTTATGCCAACTCACGGGAGTCGGGTCCACGTATTTACCTTACAGGAAACGTCGCCACCAACCTACTTCATTCTGGAATCTCCACCGCGTACACGGTTAGTCAAAGTGGTTTTCGGTATCGACAGAGAGTATGTCCATATCCGATCCCGGTCTCTTTGCCAACCCATCGTTATTATAACACCGCGGTTATTTTAAAAATAGTTTATACTTTAAAACCAGAATAAAATTTTCTATTTCAAAACTATGAATACGATATCATTTTAAAACCTAAAACAATATGATATCATTTTATCCAAATATAATTCTTTCCCAAAAATCATACAGCTTTAAAATCTATAATATGTGGAAACCAACATTTGAATTATATTTTCAAAGCATAATATTTCGAAAATTCATAGTTTCAAAACCATAACTTCTAGAACTTGAATGGTTTGGATATTCAACGGTATATAAAATAAATGATTTGACTTTAAGGTTACTTTTTAAAGAAAAATATTTTCCATGGCTTTACAAATATATTTCCTTATTTAAGTCTAAACCATAATTTAAATATCACTTTCAAGTTCCAAAACCATTTCAATTTCTATATATATATATATATATCCATTTGGAGTATTAATATTTCAAAACTAAAGTTGGAATTTTATTCTTTCAACAAATCAATTGTTCTATTATTTAGTCTTGAATATTCACATAAAATCCATAAATACAACTCCAATTTCTAGAAATTTAATATTTCCTTAAATTTAATTATACTAGAATATTCATTTAAATTTATCTTGGAAAAACTCCAGTTATAAATATCATACCTTAAAATTTCCAAACTTAAACATATAATATAAATTATCAAATTCCATTTTCTAAATTTTTTCCATTTTTATTTAACAGATTTATACACAGCCTAAATTCAAAAATTTTAACTTCATATGTATATATGTAGAAGAATAATATTTATAAAATATCAAAACTTAAAATTTTCATAAACCGTATCCCATCCAAACCATAGAAATCATTTTAAAATATTTATATATATAGACCGCGGTGCCTGTATATAACTTCCTATCCTATGGTCAAGTGATACGGATATTTATCATTTCAATCCGCAATTTAAAAAAATAAAATTTTGCGGTTGTATATCATTTCAAACCACAATCCCGAATGAAACAAAAAATGCATGATAACTTGCAGTTAAATGATATAAAATAAAACATCCATTCATCCATCATCATCCATCATCCAATACTAAATCAATATCAATATATATCCGAGAATATATGACCTGTAATAACTGGCAGTTATATTCAAAAATAAATTTAACACTATTAAACTAACAGTTTATATGCAAATAAATAACTATAACTGTAAATCTATATGCAGTAATAAAATTAAATAAACAATTATATTAAATAAATGCGATTTAACAGATATGATGAATAAAACATGCCAAACAGTCATAACTAAATTTCTACTCATATCTAAAATGAATTTAACAAACATAAAAACTTTTAGAAGTTGTGAGTGGGTTAAAACACTCACCTTTTGAATTTAAATCGAATTTAAACCCGATTTAAACTCAAAAAATCCGACGGTCCCCAAATCTGTCCAAACCAGCGTCATCAGATCCGGAACTAAATTACGATCCTAACAAAAGAAATTTCGCGTGAATCGGAGAACGTATGAAAAAGATATTCATTTTAAACGATTTGAAAACAAAAACAAAAATAAAATAAAATAAAATAAAATAAAACAAAACCCACTTAACTTCAATGGCCACGTCAACTAAAAGCTACAGCACATCGTCGAATTTTTTTGGTCAAACGAATATCCAAAACAGAAAACGAATTGTACCAACAGATTACGTGTCTCGAGAACTTTATCATAAAATTTTCTGGAATTTTTGTGGAGAGTTTGAATTTTATTAGAAAATTTGAATTGTAGATAGATTAGGTTTTGTAACCATTGAGGAAGAGAAAGAGATGAAGAAAAATGAACGTACAGCCAATTGACAATAGAAAGGAGGCTAGGGTTTATCACAGCATATTTATAGATAGATCGCAAAAGGATAGGTGTGCACGGATTTTAACGTGCAAACCGAAGTGGTCCCAAAAGGATATTAATTATACACGTTACGGATTAAATTATTTCTTTCTCAACATTTACATTGCATTTTAAGCGTATTCACACATGTATAATTAGATGCTTCATTTAAATTTCCATATATATATTCACGATTCCATAAATTTCCAAATACATAGATAAATTTCCAATTTCAACTAAATTTCTAAATTACTGTAATAATTACAGATTAAATTTCTATCCATTCTCAATAGATTTACGTTTACATCCTAAAATCCACATTTCTATGTACATTTGAATTCCATATTATACATATTTTATTTATCTTAATTACTTCCAACTTAAATTTCAATCAACATAAAACGTTTTATTCAGTTTCCAATAATTTCAATCATGCTTTAAATCCAAATGAATAAATAACTTAATTCCCATTTAAGCATTTTTCATTTGATTTGCAATCAACCTTTTATGATCAATTAAATCCCGATATATTAAATAAACGTTATTTCCATCATTCTTTATCCTATGAAGAAATTTAAGTTATTCACACCTATTACTAAATTTCATATTAATGCACACTAATTTACATTTATTGCAATGGTTACCAAATATTTCCCTGCAATAATTCATTCCCCTATACATACTTACAATTCCACTTAAACTTTACTATACCCATTTATTTTCTCGTCATTAAAACCAACGTTACCTCAACTCCACTAATGTACACTTATTCTATTATCACTCACTAACCATTCAAATTTTTATTAACAAATAGGCAGGTAATTCCTATGTTACAAATTTTTAATTCATCCTAATCCCTTACTATTGACATACATTTGCATTACTTACATATCATTTACAATGTTACCCAAAATCTCTATCCATTGTAATTAGTACCTTAAATAAGTTTCAATTTATATTCAAGTGAATACATTACCCTTTTTCGTTATGTCATACATTTTTCACAAGAAACGTTTTATCGTTTCGACAACATTTTATTTCTAATTACCTACATTGATTTGTGTACGTCTCTACTATTTAAAGCATTACCATTCTCACCTTCATCTAAATCTTCATTTATGAATATTTAAAAATAAATTTCACTTATTTCCTATTTATACACTTATAAATTCCAATTCCAAATAAATAGATAAATCTCCGTTTGCACTACTTAAATCAAAAATCAGCGATTATCCTATCTATACATTTTAAGTGGATGGATCAAATGTTGTATTCAAAAATCTACTTCTTAATATTCTTAGATTTAAACTCAACTCTCTATTAACAAAATATTTAGATGTTTAAACTTCTTTTATTACCATTAACTTATTATTATACATTAAACTTAAATATACTGACAAAGCTTGTTTTTGGTACTCTTTTCATTTCCATAAATAAAATTAGCAGTGGATTCATACCTTATTATGTAATTAACTTTAATTCCACCTAACTAAATATTTACATAATCTTTTATTTGCAATAAATCAACTATTTTATATTAATTAAATTTAATCTTCCTGGTTTACTTATTCATAGTATGTAATTCAGTTACTCACCCTAACCTGTTTATTTGAAATCCAATCCAGATTATTTTTACTAAGTTCCAATTTCTAAAGGTTACTGCAATTAATCCAATTAATTGCAATAAATTCTAATAAATTTGATTTTATTGGATTACAACTCAAAATAAATCAATTATTACTCAACCACACAGTTAACATTTCTTTTATGATTCATTACAGTAATATTTCCCAATTCTCATCTTTATTTTCATAAATTACTGGATTTCAATTTAATTGAAATTTTGTTAACTTTACACATAAATAAAAGCTTAAACCTCAATTAATTCATTCCTAAGATCACACTAATTATTATATTATAAAATGGACCTTTCCCTTGGTTACATCTTATTTATTCTCTTACCAATATTCCACACTAACTGCAATAATTTAGTGCATTAATTGAAATTGATCAAAATAAAACTTTACCAACAAATAGAATAAATACGTACAATAATTATTGTCATTAAATCTATTTCATAAGTCTACACTCAATTAATTCCTTAAAATAAGTTTTACGTTTATAAATTTACCTGCACACTTCCCGTTACTATTTTAATAATTACTAAAGTAACATTTTCATAATAACAACATTAAAATTTCTCAATATTTAGATGAACTTTATTTCCAAATACACACTACCAAATTTCAATCACTTATGTTCTATCCAACATTCTTTTAGATTTTATTTCCATCAATTAGTTCATCCAATATTTTCATCCATTTATTAACAAATTTTCCATTATACAATTTCAATTCTCCTTATTATTATTTCATTAATACTATTACCAACTTTTATTACTTTTAGTATTAATTAAACAATCATATTTAATTAAGAGGTTATAATGTTGTATTCACTATTCCCATTTTCACTCCAAAACTCAAACAGCCGTTTCAATTGCATTTGGATTTGCATTAAATTGGTTATCCATCAACTGCCATCTATATTACCACCTTAATTCACATACAATTACAGTCCTTTTTAATATATTAATACATAGGTAATTTAAATTTTGTCTTTATTTCTTTAATTTACATTTTATTCAAGTGCGACAATTTACGCTATTTCTTTATTGATATTTCACCTAACTTTCAACAATTAAGTTAAATACCCGTTTCTACAATTCATTATTAGTTATAAATTTAAATCTCCTTTATTTATTCAACTTACACACAGGTATACATCTTACACTATCTCAATCATTGGATTTTCATTTACCGTTCATTCCAGCATAAATTCTATCTCTTTTATATATATCTTTATTTTTCTTTACAATTTTTTTTTATTACATAATCCCTTTTTAACTAAAATTTAATCGTCGAAATTTACGGGTCGTTACACTCTCCCCCACTCAAAACTTTTCGTCCCCGAAAAGGAAAAGAAGGGAAAAGAAGAATTTCGAAATCAATATTTTAAATTTACAAAATTAGTTAATTTAGCTAAAATATACAAATTTAGATACAGTGAAATATTTAAGTGATTTCACCATTAATCAACCAAATCAAATAACAACCATCAACCTTACAAACAGCATACATACACAAGACAAAGCAACCATTTATCCAACAAACAAGAAGTTGTTCGGGTTCAGAACTTGAAATTTGTATGGAATGAAAATAACTATCAAGTGCATCCTTTACTCAACAGTCTTAGATGGAACAAAGATAGATTATTTATTCATCCAACAATTTCACATTTCTTTACCCAACCAACCATAAATCAACCAATAATAATTTCAAAACAACGACCAAATTCACTTATTATACATTGATTTCATGCTTAGTTGTTTGATTTCCTTTTATGATGTAGGATCTAGATTAACCCTAGAGGGGGGGGTGAATAGGGTTATAGCAAATTTTCTCGATTTAAACACAAAAATAAACTGCAGAAATAAATATACTGAAAAGTAAATCACACACAAAATTTACCCATCTTCGGCAACCCCTGCCTACTGCTGCATTTCCAGATTTCTATTAGAATTAAACAGTATCACGCTTACAAACACTCTAACAGACTTGCAAACCCTGCTACCGCCTATAGAGTTTTGCAAACTCGCAACCCCTGCTTACTGAACTAACTCTAAATAGACAATCAGACACTACCTAAACCCTAGGTGGTGATTTACAAATTCTTTGATTCGTAAAATAAAAACAATAATTAAAAAACAATAGAAAATAACCCTAAAACTAATTAACAATATAATAAAGCCTTATTATAAAAATTAAAAGACAAAACCCCTTTTTTAATAATAAGGCCAGCCCACTCCCTTATTTCACCCGATCCTTTTGTCTCGTTCGTGAGAATAATGGCGGCTTCGTCCTGTTTAGGGCTTCGTTCCCTTTGTTCCAATTAGGGCTTCGGCTTTTGTGTAAATCAGGGCTTCAATTTCTTCGATCGATCTGAGATATGTTGCCCTAGCTCGCTGCTTCTCTGATGGTTGACTATCGCTCGTTTGCAGTTGCTTGATCGAGTTCGTTGTTTGTGAATTTGGTATGTACTGTTTCCTTTTGCTTTACTAAGTTGATACTTGAACTCGATGATTAATTTGCCAGTGATGATTGGGTTATATATGCGTTCGAATTCCTTGAATTACGTTCGTCTAAATATATTTGAATTTGTCAATAGTCGTTCGATCTTGTATTGATGCTTGGGATTGATCTGACTTTGTCAATTTCGTATTTTTGGTAGCTTGATTCACACGATATTGATTTGATTTCGTGGTCAATTTGCTTGGCTATCACGGTGAATTCTTGATTGACTTGATCAACTTTGGTTTATACGACAGAGATCTTTCTTATTTTATTTGTTTTGACTTTGTCAAAAATTTGCACATATTTGATTATTCGACTTGGTCATCTCTGCACTGTTACAATTTGTTCATGTCTGTAGTATTGATTTTCACGGCATTGTCTTTGGGTACTCTGTTTCGTATGTATGCTGTGCATTTGTAGTTGGTTTGAAAACTTCTGTGTTGTAGCTGTCTTGATTTGTGCCTTGTCCATTCTCATGTGTTCATCCCTGTAGTATATGCTAGTGATACATTTTGGAGTTGGTTCATGTTGTATTGAGCTTTGACCCTTTGTTGTTCATTTGCATTGTTGCCTTGTTGACTGCATCACCATACTCTCTGTTTTGATTTGCATTTGCATTGCATTTCTCAGTGTCATCTTCACTTGCACTGTGGCATTATGTTCATTTGCTGTAGTTGTATTCATGTACACTACTTGAGGGTTGCTGTGCACTTTTGATGCATTACTTGTCTCTGCTCCATCCTGGTTGCTTCCCTGACCTTGTATCACTTGATGTCTTGAACATTGTTTTGATGCCTGATGCATATTACTTGACCATCGTTGCTGCATTGATTACTGTCACTACTGCTTCGAGTCAGTTTCATTGTTGCTGCTCCTTCGGTGCACTATGCCTTGTTTACCATGTTGTTGCATTGTATTCTGGTCAGTGGTGTTCATTGTAGTTGCACTGCACTTTGATGTTGTAGTCTCTGACTTTGCTGTATCCATGCTTTTATGCTTGTGACATTCCTCTGCCTTGTTGAGTTCCTGTGTTTGGTCACTGATGCATTACTGTAGTTTCCATATCTTATGCTCGAGCTCTTTGCATACTTCATGACTGTACTATTGCAGTCGAGTTGTTTGCATTCATTTCATTCATTTGTATCAGTTCTCGATTCTGACTTCTGTATATTTGGACTTGTTGTAGTTGAATTTTGTGATGTTGCCTCTGGTTGGTGTTGTTACTGCATTCATGACCGCTGTCTTGCATGTTTTTGATAAAGTGTGACTGATGCTACGCTTGGTCTTTGTTCTGTTGCTTTGAATGAATTATTACCAGTGATGTTAACATGTGCATTTACTTGAGTCTGTGTCATTTGCCTTGAGTTGAACCTATCTTGGGTTTGACCTTGTTTTTGATTTCTGTGCATTTGTTTGATTTTTGCACACGAGTTGGCGAGGCAGTGCACACGTATACGAATGTACACGTGTGTACTGCAGCCACTTATAATTGCCTGTCCCTGATAAAAATACTGATATGCACAGATATTGCACAGTCAAAAATGATGACGAACAACCCAAATAACTGAGGCAAACAATGTTTTCAAAATCATCGTTTCTTTCAAATTTCAAAAATATTTCTCTTTCAATTTTACTGCGTTTGAGAATATTTTTGCAGATTACTCAGATGCTGGATTCAAACCAGAATGCAGTTGAAGACAAAAACACGAGTGTGAGTGATATGTAGTGAGGTTAACTGTAAATGTGAAATGTGATGTGATTGTAATCAAAAATGTATATGTATAGTGAGAGCATGAAATTGTACTATTTAAAATTGTAATAAATATTAGTTTGAATAAAATATTCGTTTGAATTCAAAATCTGTGTAACTTGTTCTGTTTGAATTCAAATTCAAATTCTGTGTAATTTATTTTATTCAACAAATATTTATTTAATCTATGAAAAACAAAATAGTACATTACCAAATACATTTAAATGAATATATATGTTTATTATCATCAAACAAAAACATACAAGCGCATATTTAACAATCTCCCCCTTTTGATGATAACAAACATATATTTAAGATTTTGAATGTATTAAATGTATTTGATCGTTCAATTTGCTCCCCCTATTTGAATGCTCCCTCTCTACACAATACTCCCCCTACATATATGCATACAAATAGAAATATATAAATGAGCCTATATGCAAAGTGAAAATTATTTGACCTTTGCTTGATTCTATTCGATAAAATCTTAACTTTTCTCTCCCCCTTTTGTTATCAGCAAAAGAATAATAGTGTTATAAAAATAGGGATGAAGTGATAGACATGAATCAAACATTTAACTCAATTAAATATAAATATCAAATTTCAATAAAACTCAAACAAAAATCATAATTACCCTTGTCAAGCGCATATTCCACTTTCAGAAGTGATGGGGATAAAATCATTAAAAATCATACAATTCTGTCTATTTGTGGTATATTTATTTCAGGAAATTTGAATATCTACTAACCATGCATAACCGTTAGGACTTTTAAATGAGATTAGTAGTATTCCAATTTAATTTAAAAAATGAAATCAAGTATCTTCTAACCACGCATGACCGTGAGGACTTTTAAATGGGATTAGAATCAACTTGTCTATTTGAATCAATTAATTTTGATATGCGTTCCATACATGCATAACCGTGAGGACTTTTAAATGAGCATGGAAGCACATAATCAAAAATCCAAGTAATTCACCCATGCATAACCGTGAGGACTTTTAAATGAGAGTGAATACTTTGGATATTTATTTTTATTGCTAAATATAATAAGTTGAAGCACAAATAATTTCCTTCACAGATTTAAAGATATTGAAGAACAAATGATTTCCTTTGTAAACTACCACAAATTTACATACTAAATATGATCTTGATGAGTGATGGTCGATAGAAAGATGATAGAAATAGAAATGGTCATGGAATTTTTTTACCCAACAAAAAGTTTTTATAACTCTTGTTATGAAATTCTAAAGAAATTTTCTAATTATACTTTCTCGAGTTATAATATATGATAAATATCAACACACATCTCTTTTTCAATCACTATTCATCTTTTCGATAATCAAAGGGAGTCAGGTTAGTCAAAATTTGTCATTTAAAATCAAATTAAAAAATCAAATTTCTTTTTTTTTTAAAAAAAAAAATGATTAGTCAATCTCTATAATTCCCAAATCCAAACGTAATTTGGAAAATCTGTCTTCGGGGAGAGGTTTTGTGAAAATATCAGCAAGTTGAGTTTCAGTTGAAATATATTCAATGCAAATGTCTTCTTTAGCAATGTGATCTCTAAGAAAGTGGTATCTCACATCAATGTGTTTTGTGCGTGAATGATGAACAGGATTATTTGACAAATCTATAGCACTCCTACTATCACATTTTAATGGAACTTGTTTATAGACTAAGCCAAAATCAGAAAGAGTTTGCATCATCCATAGAATTTGAGCACAACAACTTCCCAAAGCAATATATTCTGCTTCAGTGGTGGATAATGCAACACAATTCTGTTTCCGACTTGACCATGAGACTAATGAATGTCCTAGCATGAAACATGTCCCACTAGTGCTTTTTCTGTCAACTAATGAACCAGCATAATCAGCATCGGAATAACCTACTAAATCAAAATTTTCACAAGAAGGGTACCATAGTCCAAATTTGTGTGTGTGTGAAAGATATCTTAAAATTCGTTTAGTAGCTTTTAAATGAGATTCTTTGGGATTAGCTTGAAAACGTGCACACAAGCACATAGAAAACATAATATCAGGTCTAGAAGCAGTAAGATAGAGAAGTGAACCGATTATCCCTCGATATTTCTTTTGATCAATTGCAATTCCTTTCTCATCTTTGTCCAACTTTGTTGATGGGCTCATAGGAGTTCTCAATGGTTTGGAATTTTCGACTCCAAATTTCTTCAATAGCTCCAACACATATTTGGATTGTGAAATGAAAATACCATCACTGCTTTGCTTAATTTGAAATCCAAGAAAGTATTTCAATTCACCAACCAAACTCATCTCAAATTTAGCCTGCATGACTTGTTCAAAATTCTCACACAAGAGCTCATTAGTAGCACCATAAATAATATCATCCACATAAATCTGAACAATCAAAAAATCACTTTCTTTATGTAATAGAAATAGTGTCGTGTCAGCACTACCCTTTTTAAAACCATTTTCCAAAAGATATGTACAGAGGCAGTCATACCAAGCTCTTGGAGCTTGCTTAAGACCATATAATGCTTTTTCTAGCTTATACACATGATTTGGAAATTCATGATTTTCAAAACCGGGTGGTTGTTCAACAAAAACTTCTTCTTTTAAATCACCATTCAAAAAGGCACTTTTTACATCCATTTGTTTAAGTTTGAAACCCTTGTAACATGCAAAACTTAGCAAGATTCTAATGGCTTCTAACCTAGCAACTGGAGCAAATGTTTCATCAAAGTCTATGCCTTCTATTTGGTTATAACCGTTTGCAACCAACCTAGCCTTGTTTCTAATTACATTTCCTGATTCATCAAGTTTATTTTTAAACACCCATTTAGTCCCTACAATTGGATAGTCATTAGGCCTAGGAACTAATTTCCAAACTTTGTTTCTCTCAAATTGATTAAGTTCATCTTGCATTGCTAAAATCCAATTTTCATCATTAAGAGCCATTTCAACAGAATCAGGTTCAATCTCAGAAATAAAACCACTATGACAACAAAACGCACACAAATTTTCATTAAATGAAGAACGAGTACGTATACCTTCCGTAGGATCACCAATAATTAATTCAGGAGGATGATTAGGTTTGAACCTTAATTTATCAGCATCAACAGTCCTTCTTTCAGTTTTCTCACTAAATGTCCCTTCTTCAGTGCCTTCAGGATCTACTCCATCGTCAACCATCTTTTCAGTCGTTCTTTCCAGATCAGATTCATCAAATCTCACATTGATTGACTCAACAATTGTCTTTGTTCGTTTGTTGTATATCCTGTAAGCGTTACTCCTTGTTGAATAGCCCATGAAAATTCCCTCATCATCCTTTGATTCAAATTTTCCAAGTTGATCACCTGTGTTAAGAATGAAACAAGGACATCCAAATATACGAAAATAAGAAATGTTAGGTTTCCTTTCATGCCACAATTCATAAGACGTTTTGCCAAGTATTGGTCTAATCATTACTCTATTCATTACATAGCACGAAGTATTCACTGCCTCTGCCCAAAAGATTAGAGGTAGCTTATACTCATTCAACATGGATCTAGCCAATTCCTGTAATGTACGATTTTTCCTTTCAACCACCCCATTTTGTTGAGGTGTTCGTGGAGCAGAAAATTCATGTTTTAAACCATTTTCTTCACAAAAATTTTCAAATTCCAAATTTTCAAATTCGCCTCCAGGATCACTTCTCAAGGTTTTAATTGTAACTCCTTTTTCATTTTGAACAAGTTTTGCAAATTTTGAAAAATAGTCGAAAGATTCAGACTTTTTGGCTAAAAAGTAAACCCATGTAAATCTAGAATAATCATCAACCAATACATAACAATAACGTTTTCCATTCAAGCTTGAAATTTCATTTGATCCAAATAAGTCCATGTGAATTAGTTCAAGGACCCTTGATGTGCTAACAATGTTTTTAGGACAAAATGATGATCGACTAAGCTTTCCCAAGGAGCATGCTTTACACACTTTATTATTTTTAAATTTCTGATGTGGTAACCCTCTGACTAATTCTTTTGATTCAAGTTTTTCTAAGAGACTCATGCTAGCATGTCCAAGTCTCCTATGCCATAAATATGCCTCTTCGTCAGTGGCTACCAAACATCTAGAAAGATTTAGATTATCAAATGAAAGTGAGTAAACATTCCCTTTTCTTTTGCCCATAAAAACAATGTTATTAGTTATCAATGATTTTGCAAGTATCACTATCAAAAATCACGTTCATACCTTTGTCACATAGTTGGCTAATAGAAATGAGATTGTGATGTAGATTTTCAACGTATAAAACATTAGTCAAGGAAAAAATACCGTTACCAACTTCACCTTTGCCAATAATCTTACACTTGCTATTGTCTCCCATGATCACATTTCCACCTTTAAAATTCTCTAAGCTAAGGAACTTCGATTTGTCACCTGTCATATGTCTAGAACAACCTGAATCTAGAAACCATTCTTGTTGTTCCTTAGCCCGCCAACAGACCTACATAAAAAGAGAGGAAGATGACCTAGAGAAGCTCTTAGGTCCAATGTTATTAGTGATAGAAGCATTGTGAATAAACAATCCCTTTGGAACCCATACTTGTTTAGTCCTTTTATTTTTATTCCAATAGACATGAAATTTGTTTGTAGAATTCTTAGGAACCCAAACTTGTATAAATTTTGTGTTCTTGTTCCTATGACTATAATTTTCAGCACGACATCTAAATATTTCACATCTATCAAAGACATTCTTATATTTTGCATTATCATCAACTTGTGTTTTCCCAAAACCTAGTCCTTTTCCATTGTTAACAAAAATTTGATTTCTCAATAACATGTTGAATGATTTTTCTCCTCTTGAAAAGTTATTTAGAGATTTTTCAAGATTTTGGACTTTGGTTTTTAGTGTTGTGTTTTCAGTTGCAAGTGAGGTGCACCTATTTATAAAATCCTTTTTCCTAGTGTCAAGGTTTTCCTTAAGACTTAAATTTTCTTTTTCATGATTTACAAAGCTATTTCTAAGTCTTGATAATTCTGAATCTAAAGTTTTACATTTTTTACAGTCTAGGTTTTTAATATTTTCAATTTCAGTTTCTAACCTAGAATTTTCATGGACAAGTTCTCTCCTATCAGATTTTAGTTTTTCAATTTTAGATTCAAGAGTATCAATCATTTTAGTAAGATCACAATACATTGAAACAAGTTCTTTATAAGAATAGTCACTTACCTCACTAGATTCCTCTAAGCTTGCTTCTTAATCCGATTTTGACATAAGACACAAGTTAGCCTCCTCTGAGCTATTATTCGAAACTTCCACTCCTTCTTCATCATCCCAAGTTGCTGCAAAGGCCTTCTTTTTCTTTTTCTTTCCTTTGTTGTTTTTGAGAAGTGGACATTTTTGTTTGAAGTGGCCAGGCTTCTTGCAGTTATAGCATGTCAATTCATTATCGGAATCGTCAGAATTCTTTGACCTATTACCACTTATTTTCTTCTTTCGTGACTTGAATCTTGACCATTTTTTAAGATTATTGACAGCCATTGCAAGCTCTTCAATTGGATCTTCTTCTTCTTCATCGCTTTCTTCTTTGCTCTTTAAGGCAATCGTCTTCTTCTTTGGTTCGGAGTTGTTGCGTTCTTCCTTTGCTTTTAGCTCAAGCTCATATGTCATCAAGTTGCCAATCAACTCCTCCATGCTTAGCTTATTCAGATCTTTCGATTCTTGTATTGTCGTGACTTTTGCCTCAAAGTTCATCGGTAGGACTCGTAGTATCTTCCTCACAAGCTCTACCTCAGTGAATACCTTCCCAAGCGCTCTAGCGTTGTATACCAAGGTTGAAAAGCGTCCAAACATATCCTTTATGCTTTCGCCTTTGTCCATCACAAAGTTTTCGTATTCATTGCTGAATAGGGCTAGACGAGACTCCTTGACTTGAGAAGTTCCTTCGTGTGTCACCTCCAAAGTGTGCCAAATTTCCTGTGCTGTTGTACAATGAGAAATTCTATTAAATTCATTTTTATCAAGAGCACATATCAAAGCATTCATGGCTTTAGCATTTGTCGTTTTCAATTTCTTATCGTTAGCATCCCACCTATCCTTAGGTTTAGGAATCTCAGTATCACTAACGATTATAGTGGGGGGTTTATAGCCAGTTTCAACAATATCCCAAACATCATAATCAACGGAACTAAGATAGATACCCATCCTAACTTTCCAATAAGCATAATCGTTCCCGTTAAACATGGGTGGCCTAGCAATAGATTGCCCCTCAGAAAAAGCATTATTTTGTAGACTCATGACTCTAGAGTTAAATAAAAAATATACCGGGCTCTGATACCACTTGTAGGATCTAGATTAACCCTAGAGGGGGGGGGTGAATAGGGTTATAGCAAATTTTCTCGATTTAAACACAAAAATAAACTGCAGAAATAAATATACTGAAAAGTAAATCACACACAAAATTTACCCAGCTTCAGCAACCCCTGCCTACTGCTGCATTCCCAGATTTCTATTAGAATTAAACAGTATCACGCTTACAAACACTCTAACAGACTTGCAAACCCTGCTACCGCCTATAGAGTTTTGCAAACTCGCAACCCCTGCTTACTGAACTAACTCTAAATAGACAATCAGACACTACCTAAACCCTAGGTGGTGATTTACAAATTCTTTGATTCGTAAAATAAAAACAATAATTAAAAAACAATAGAAAATAACCCTAAAACTAATTAACAATATAATAAAGCCTTATTATAAAAATTAAAAGACAAAACCCCTTTTTTAATAATAAGGCCAGCCCACTCCCTTATTTCACCCGATCCTTTTGTCTCGTTCGTGAGAATAATGGCGGCTTCGTCCTGTTTAGGGCTTCGTTCCCTTTGTTCCAATTAGGGCTTCGGCTTTTGTGTAAATCAGGGCTTCAATTTCTTCGATCGATCTGAGATATGTTGCCCTAGCTCGCTGCTTCTCTGATGGTTGACTATCGCTCGTTTGCAGTTGCTTGATCGAGTTCGTTGTTTGTGAATTTGGTATGTACTGTTTCCTTTTGCTTTACTAAGTTGATACTTGAACTCGATGATTAATTTGCCAGTGATGATTGGGTTATATATGCGTTCGAATTCCTTGAATTACGTTCGTCTAAATATATTTGAATTTGTCAATAGTCGTTCGATCTTGTATTGATGCTTGGGATTGATCTGACTTTGTCAATTTCGTATTTTTGGTAGCTTGATTCACACGATATTGATTTGATTTCGTGGTCAATTTGCTTGGCTATCACGGTGAATTCTTGATTGACTTGATCAACTTTGGTTTATACGACAGAGATCTTTCTTATTTTATTTGTTTTGACTTTGTCAAAAATTTGCACATATTTGATTATTCGACTTGGTCATCTCTGCACTGTTACAATTTGTTCATGTCTGTAGTATTGATTTTCACGGCATTGTCTTTGGGTACTCTGTTTCGTATGTATGCTGTGCATTTGTAGTTGGTTTGAAAACTTCTGTGTTGTAGCTGTCTTGATTTGTGCCTTGTCCATTCTCATGTGTTCATCCCTGTAGTATATGCTAGTGATACATTTTGGAGTTGGTTCATGTTGTATTGAGCTTTGACCCTTTGTTGTTCATTTGCATTGTTGCCTTGTTGACTGCATCACCATACTCTCTGTTTTGATTTGCATTTGCATTGCATTTCTCAGTGTCATCTTCACTTGCACTGTGGCATTATGTTCATTTGCTGTAGTTGTATTCATGTACACTACTTGAGGGTTGCTGTGCACTTTTGATGCATTACTTGTCTCTGCTCCATCCTGGTTGCTTCCCTGACCTTGTATCACTTGATGTCTTGAACATTGTTTTGATGCCTGATGCATATTACTTGACCATCGTTGCTGCATTGATTACTGTCACTACTGCTTCGAGTCAGTTTCATTGTTGCTGCTCCTTCGGTGCACTATGCCTTGTTTACCATGTTGTTGCATTGTATTCTGGTCAGTGGTGTTCATTGTAGTTGCACTGCACTTTGATGTTGTAGTCTCTGACTTTGCTGTATCCATGCTTTTATGCTTGTGACATTCCTCTGCCTTGTTGAGTTCCTGTGTTTGGTCACTGATGCATTACTGTAGTTGCCATATCTTATGCTCGAGCTCTTTGCATACTTCATGACTGTACTGTTGCAGTCGAGTTGTTTGCATTCATTTCATTCATTTGTATTAGTTCTCGATTCTGACTTCTGTATATTTGGACTTGTTGTAGTTGAATTTTGTGATGTTGCCTCTGGTTGGTGTTGTTACTGCATTCATGACCGATGTCTTGCATGTTTTTGATAAAGTGTGACTGATGCTACGCTTGGTCTTTGTTCTGTTGCTTTGAATGAATTATTACCAGTGATGTTAACATGTGCATTTACTTGAGTCTGTGTCATTTGCCTTGAGTTGAACCTATCTTGGGTTTGACCTTGTTTTTGATTTCTGTGCATTTGTTTGATTTTTGCACACGAGTTGGCGAGGCAGTGCACACATATACGAATGTACATGTGTGTACTGCAGCCACTTATAATTGCCTGTCCCTGATAAAAATACTGATATGCACAGATATTGCACAGTCAAAAATGATGACGAACAACCCAAATAACTGAGGCAAACAATGTTTTCAAAATCATCGTTTCTTTCAAATTTCAAAAATATTTCTCTTTCAATTTTACTGCGTTTGAGAATATTTTTGCCGATTACTCAGATGCTGGATTCAAACCAGAATGCAGTTGAAGACAAAAACACGAGTGTGAGTGATATGTAGTGAGGTTAACTGTAAATGTGAAATGTGATGTGATTGTAATCAAAAATGTATATGTATAGTGAGAGCATGAAATTGTACTATTTAAAATTGTAATAAATATTAGTTTGAATAAAATATTCGT
This sequence comes from Allium cepa, assembly GCA_030765085.1. Classification (NCBI taxonomy): domain Eukaryota; kingdom Viridiplantae; phylum Streptophyta; class Magnoliopsida; order Asparagales; family Amaryllidaceae; genus Allium; species Allium cepa. The sequence goes on along the minus strand of CM060941.1, from coordinate 172,915,416 downwards.
TTGAATTCAAAATCTGTGTAACTTGTTCTGTTTGAATTCAAATTCAAATTCTGTGTAATTTATTTTATTCAACAAATATTTATTTAATCTATGAAAAACAAAATAGTACATTACCAAATACATTTAAATGAATATATATGTTTATTATCATCAAACAAAAACATACAAGCGCATATTTAACATATGATTCACGTAACCTTTAAATTTCATTTACTCATTAATGTTTGTTTCATTAATTTACTTATTACTTATACTTATTCCTTTATACTTATTTGTTAACAAATAGCATCAATCTTTTTCCAATGTTTATTTCTTCTTCATGAACTATTTACTAAAATTTCATGATCTTATTTATTCACACTTTAATCACTTGAGTTTAAAATCATCTATCTGTCATACCTACCTTTTTATTATATTTACTCGATTGAATTTCAATTATAACTTAAATTAATAACATTAAATTCTCCTTAATTATAGCAAATTCATTGAATTATTCATTTCCTCAATCTTCACTTGTAAGTTTTCTCTTACATTTCCTTACTAACATTGCAACTTTTATTATATAGTAAGTTATATATGTTTTAAGAATGTAAGTGAAATTTATACAAGTTTCTTCTCGATTTCTTTAATTAATTAATGGTTAAATAAATATATTCGTTTTATAAATTTCAATTTCAACTTGCCTTTAATTTCATTTATTTATTTAAGGGTTTACGTTACTATTATATTTAATAATAGTAAAAATTTAATTACACTAAATTTGCTACCCTATAACATTAATTCTTATAAATAAAGAAGTTTACTAATTCATTTACTAATGTTTACAATTGTTTATTTACATTTCTTATCTTCCTATGGTATTAAATTTTCTTTAATTAAAGGTTCACATTTTCTATACTAAATTGAACTATTAATTAACTGGAATTTTTAAGAACCAAATACCGGGTTTAATTCCAAATTGTTTAAAATAGTAGATACACATATTCTTTTTACTTATATAACTTTAATTATAATCAAACGATAAAGTTCTCTTAAACAAATTTGCAGTAAATTTCTACAGTGGCCTTTCCTCTTCGAAACTCGAAAATGAATGTCGATGATGCGTGCACTCATCACCGAAATTTATTTTCCAGCGACAGAGAGGAAAGTACAAACTTATTTTCCAAAATCTTCCTTTAAAACAATTCTTCCGAAATATATTGAAATACTTATATTAGAAAATACTTATAAATAATATTATTATATTCCAAAATTTATTCGAAAGAATTTTCAAAACCCCCGGAACTTCAGTTCTAAATTTCCAAATTCATTTATCTATTTTCTTCAATTTTATTTCTATTATTATTTACTCTATTTCCTAACAACCAATCTATAGCAACCAATTATAGATATAATTTGAAAATTTTATTTTATATATATATAGAAAATAGATTAGGCAAAATTATTTCATTCGCCTATACTAAAACAAATATTATGTCGGTCTGTCCTATTAAGTGTTTAGAAACCCCTATTGATGTCGCAGCGTCCCATGCATCAACCGGAATTTATAAATACAAAACGGAACAGTTTAACACAATATAAAACCTTTTATAAAACTAACAAGTACGCTCTCTCATATATATATACACTCAGCGACTCCCATAGGGTATTACTACCCTGTTAACAAAGAGTCAAACCCCACAAAGCTAAGGTTTATCGCTAAACCAAAGCTCTGATACCAACTCTAACGTCCCGCCTTTTCGCACGATTTAAACCGACACACGTGCCAATTCAAACCATACAGAAGGGCGGATTGTTATGGGGTAAATAAGAAAACAGAGAAGAAAATAAAACAAAACAGAATCTCACAGCGGAAGGATAAAATACAATAATAAATATATAGTTCGTAAACGGTTTACAAAACACTTGATTCTTCTTTATACAATAAGTATCAGAGTTACACATACCAATACAATCAATGCAGCGGAACAGTATGAGTGTGGTGCAAAACTATAAATAATAATAATACGGGTTCTTCGTCTTCGTCCTCCAAAGCTGAAGTCTTCGATCCTGAAACGCCCGGACTGACCCGAGCGAATTGAAAAGACAAAACACTCGAGTCAGAACTAAAAGATCTTATGTGAGTTAAATTAACAGAAATAAATATGAGTGCAGTAACTCAAGAGATGCTCGGGATTTACATCTCCTAAGGATCCGTTAAACTATTTACTATGTAGTATATTGCGCTATTATAATAGTGTCTATTTGTAAAATAAACTTACTTTTTAATAGCGTTAAGGGGTTACCCATATAGCCCTTAACACAGAATATATTCCCATAGTCTATACAGTACCGTAATCTCCCCCGTACTGGGCGTCGTCAGAGGGAACTCCATAGGTATGGTACAAAGCCAAAATCGTATAAGGCGCGCTAGGGTAGGTGACACGGCACAAATAGGCAATGCCAGGGTAGATATACCAATTACGCTTCCGGGCCGATGGTAACGCGTAGCCGCAGCTACCGCCCACCTCGAACAAACTCCCCCAAAATCAAAGTAAAAGTGGCCACTGAATCAATCCAAAGTCAAAGTATAATATCGAAGAGGAGTGTACGATCAGAGGAATGACCTCATTAACCCGTCGATCGCTCCTGTTTTAGCCACCTTATGCCAACTCACGGGAGTCGGGTCCACGTATTTACCTTACAGGAAACGTCGCCACCAACCTACTTCATTCTGGAATCTCCACCGCGTACACGGTTAGTCAAAGTGGTTTTCGGTATCGACAGAGAGTATGTCCATATCCGATCCCGGTCTCTTTGCCAACCCATCGTTATTATAACACCGCGGTTATTTTAAAAATAGTTTATACTTTAAAACCAGAATAAAATTTTTCATTTCAAAACTATGAATACGATATCATTTTAAAACCTAAAACAATATGATATCATTTTATCCAAATATAATTCTTTCCCAAAAATCATACTGCTTTAAATCTATAATATTTGGAAACCAACATTTGAATTATATTTTCAAAGCATAATATTTCGAAAATTCATAGTTTTAAAATCATAACTTCTAGAACTTGAATGGTTTGGATATTCAACGGTATATAAAATAAATGGTTTGACTTTAAGGTTACTTTTTAAAGAAAAATATTTTCCATGGCTTTACAAATATATTTCCTTATTTAAGTCTAAACCATAATTTAAATATCACTTTCAAGTTCCAAAACCATTTCAATTTCTATATATATATATATATATATATATATATATCCATTTGGAGTATTAATATTTCAAAACTAAAGTTGGAATTTTATTCTTTCAACAAATCAATTGTTCTATTATTTAGTCTTGAATATTCACATAAAATCCATAAATACAACTCCAATTTCTAGAAATTTAATATTTCCTTAAATTTAATTATACTAGAATATTCATTTAAATTTATCGTGTAAAAACTCCAGTTATAAATATCATACCTTAAAATTTCCAAACTTAAACATATAATATAAATTATCAAATTCCATTTTCTAAATTTTTTCCATTTTTATTTAACAGATTTATACACAGCCTAAATTCAAAAAAATTAACTTCATATGTATATATGTAGAAGAATAATATTTATAAAATATCAAAACTTAAAATTTTCATAAACCGTATCCCATCCAAACCATAGAAATCACTTTAAAATATTTATATATATAGACCGCGGTGCCTGTATATAATTTCCTATCCTATGGTCAAGTGATACGGATATTTTCATTTCAATCCGCAATTTAAAAAAATAAAATTTTGCGGTTGTATATCATTTCAAACCACAATCCCGAATGAAACAAAAAATGCATGATAACTTGCAGTTAAATGATATAAAATAAAACATCCATTCATCCATCATCATCCATCATCCAAATCAAAATCATCATCCAATACTAAATCAATATCAATATATATCCGAGAATATATGACCTGTAATAACTGGCAGTTATATTCAAAAATAAATTTAACACTATTAAACTAACAGTTTATATGCAAATAAATAACTATAACTGTAAATCTATATGCAGTAATAAAATTAAATGAACAGTTATATTAAATAAATGCGATTTAACAGATATGATGAATAAAACATGCCAAACAGTCATAACTAAATTTCTACTCATATCTAAAATGAATTTAACAAACATAAAAACTTTTAGAAGTTGTGAGTGGGTTAAAACACTCACCTTTTGAATTTAAATCGAATTTAAACCCGATTTAAACTCAAAAAATCCGACGGTCCCCAAATCTGTCCAAACCAGCATCATCAGATCCGGAACTAAATTACGATCCTAACAAAAGAAATTTCGCGTGAATCGGAGAATGTATGAAAAAGATATTCATTTTAAACGATTTGAAAACAAAAATAAAAATAAAATAAAATAAAATAAAATAAAACAAAACCCACTTAACTTCAATGGCCACGTCAGCTAAAAGCTACAGCACATCGTCGAATTTTTTTGGTCAAACGAATATCCGAAACAGAAAACGAATTGTACCAGCAGATTACGTGTCTCAAGAACTTTATCATAAAATTTTCTGGAATTTTTGTGGAGAGTTTGAATTTTATTAGAAAATTTGAATTGTAGATAGATTAGGTTTTGTAACCATTGAGGAAGGGAAAGAGATGAAGAAAAATGAACGTACAGCCAATTGACAATAGAAAGGAGGCTAGGGTTTATCACAGCATATTTATAGATAGATCGCAAAAGGATAGGCGTGCACGGATTTTAACGTGCAAAACGAAGTGGTCCCAAAAGGATATTAATTATACACGTTACGGATTAAATTATTTCTTTCTCAACATTTATATTGCATTTTAAGCGTATTCACACATGTATAATTAGATGCTTCATTTAAATTTCCATATATATATTCACGATTCCATATATTTCCAAATACATAGATAAATTTCCAATTTCAACTAAATTTCTAAATTACTGTAATAATTACAGATTAAATTTCTATCAATTCTCAATAGATTTACGTTTACATCCTAAAATCCACATTTCTATGTACATTTGAATTCCATATTATACATATTTTATTTATCTTAATTACTTCCAACTTAAATTTCAATCAACATAAAACGTTTTATTCAGTTTCCAATAATTTCAATCATGCTTTAAATCCAAATGAATAAATAACTTAGTTCCCATTTAAGCATTTTTCATTTGATTTGCAATCAACCTTTTATGATCAATTAAATCCCGATATATTAAATAAACGTTATTTCCATCATTCTTTATCCTATGAAGAAATTTAAGTTATTCACACCTATTACTAAATTTCATATTAATGCACACTAATTTACATTTATTGCAATGGTTACCAAATATTTCCCTGCAATAATTCATTCCCCTATACATACTTACAATTCCACTTAAACTTTACTACACCCATTTATTTTCTCATCATTAAAACCAACGTTACCTCAACTCCACTAATGTACACTTATTCTATTATCACTCACTAACCATTCAAATTTTTATTAACAAATAGGCAGGTAATTCCTATGTTACAAATTTTTAATTCATCCTAATCCCTTACTATTGACATACATTTGCATTACTTACATATCATTTATAATGTTACCCAAAATCTCTATCCATTGTAATTAATACCTTAAATAAGTTTCAATTTATATTCAAGTGAATACATTACCCTTTTTCGTTATGTCATCCATTTTTCACAAGAAACGTTTTATCGTTTCGACAACATTTTATTTCTAATTACCTACATTGATTTGTGTACGTCTCTACTATTTAAAGCATTACCATTCTCACCTTCATCTAAATCTTCATTTATGAATATTTAAAAATAAATTTCACTTATTTCCTATTTATACACTTATAAATTCCAATTCCAAATAAATAGATAAATCTCCGTTTGCACTACTTAAATCAAAAATCAGCGATTATCCTATCTATACATTTTAAGTGGATGGATCAAATGTTGTATTCAAAAATCTACTTCTTAATATTCTTAGATTTAAACTCAACTCTCTATTAACAGAATATTTAGATGTTTAAACTTCTTTTATTACCATTAACTTATTATTATACATTAAACTTAAATATACTGACAAAGCTTGTTTTTGGTACTCTTTTCATTTCCATAAATAAAATTAGCAGTGGATTCATACCTTATTATGTAATTAACTTTAATTCCACCTAACTAAATATTTACATAATCTTTTATTTGCAATAAATCAACTATTTTATATTAATTAAATTTAATCTTCCTGGTTTACTTATTCATAGTATGTAATTCAGTTACTCACCCTAACCTATTTATTTGAAATCCAATCCAGATTATTTTTACTAAGTTCCAATTTCCAAAGGTTACTGCAATTAATCCAATTAATTGCAATAAATTCTAATAAATTTGATTTTATTGGATTACAACTCAAAATAAATCAATTATTACTCAACCACACAGTTAACATTTCTTTTATGATTCATTACAGTAATATTTCCCAATTCTCATCTTTATTTTCATAAATTACTGGATTTCAATTTAATTGAAATTTTGTTAACTTTACACATAAATAAAAGCTTAAACCTCAATTAATTCATTCCTAAGATCACACTAATTATTATATTATAAAATGGACCTTTCCCTTGGTTACATCTTATTTATTCTCTTACCAATATTCCACACTAACTGCAATAATTTAGTGCATTAATTGAAATTGATCAAAATAAAACTTAACCAACAAATAGAATAAATACGTACAATAATTATTGTCATTAAATCTATTTCATAAGTCTACACTCAATTAATTCCTTAAAATAAGTTTTACGTTTATAAATTTACCTTCACACTTCCCGTTACTATTTTAATAATTACTAAAGTAACATTTTCATAATAACAACATTAAAATTTCTCAATATTTAGATGAACTTTATTTCCAAATACACACTACCAAATTTCAATCACTTATGTTCTATCCAACATTCTTTTAGATTTTATTTCCATCAATTAGTTCATCCAATATTTTCATCCATTTATTAACAAATTTTCCATTATACAATTTCAATTCTCCTTATTATTATTTCATTAATACTATTACCAACTTTTATTACTTTTAGTATTAATTAAACAATCATATTTAATTAAGAGGTTATAATGTTGTATTCACTATTCCCATTTTCACTCCAAAACTCAAACAGCCGTTTCAATTGCATTTGGATTTGCATTAAATTGGTTATCCATCAACTACCATTTATATTACCACCTTAATTCACATACAATTACAGTCCTTTTTAATATATTAATACATAGGTAATTTAAATTTTGTCTTTATTTCTTTAATTTACATTTTATTCAAGTGCGACAATTTACGCTATTTCTTTATTGATATTTCACCTAACTTTCAACAATTAAGTTAAATACCCGTTTCTACAATTCATTATTAGTTATAAATTTAAATCTCCTTTATTTATTCAACTTACACACAGGTATACATCTTACACTATCTCAATCATTGGATTTTCATTTAGCGTTCATTCCAGCATAAATTCTATCTCTTTTATATATATCTTTATTTTTCTTTACAAATTTTTTATTTATTACATAATCCCTTTTTAACTAAAATTTAATCGTCGAAATTTACGGGTCGTTACAAGAAGAGAAGGAAAAGGAATGTGGATGACCGGTTCGCTCGTCCTGAGATTGTGTGTTTTAAATGTCAGAGCAATGGGCATTTTCTTAGTCATTGCCTTGAAGTGAAAAGGAAGAAGCGCACACTCGATTTACCAGTCGACAGATTGACAATCTGCTACCATTGTCGCCAGACTAGACATATAGCCAGAAACTGCACCGAAAGGCAGCATGGAAAGCAAGCTATAGGCCGATCAGCTAGAGCGAAAGGTGTAAGGATGATAGATAAGGATGGAAACATCTCATATTTTTGCGGGAACTATAGGAATTGGGGACATATTTAGTTTGAATGTGTTAATCCTCCTTTAATACAACCTGAAATAGTGCAAACCAAAGAGGGAAGTTTGGCAAAGATGCGTACTACCAGACAAGAAATCGATAGTCCTCAATAATTCTGAATCTTAAACCAATCAGTATATTTGAAGCAATCAATATATTTTGTAATACTATCTTTTGTAATCCAAAATCTTCTATGTACGTATTTTAAAAGTATTAAGCTATGGATAGTTTTATACGGAAAGAAGTATTTTAGTAAAATAGCGCCTTGGGAAGGAAATCTATTTGTCGACTTAACTGTATGAATCAAACTAGTTTTGATGTAAAGCTTATATTTCAAGTTTAGACTAATGCCTAAAATAGTTATTGTGGAGACATGAATCTAATGGAACCAAGTCGATGAATGGCTCACTAAAGAACTAGTTGATTATTTTTGGAAATAGAAAGCAAATGCAAGGTTCAAATGGAATTTAGATTTCAAATATGAAGTTTGTCAACATGATAATCCATAATAGGTTTAATAGTTTCAGTGATGAATTTGAATTTGAACATTAGAGAATTAAGTTAAGTGAAAAACTTAATATTGAAAAGTTTGAAGTCGGTTTAAAACTAATATTGTGAAAAGTATGAGGAATTCAAACTATGAATTAAGTCGAAGTTGAAAATAAATGGATTTGTGAATTACTTATTATTAAATAAGTATGGAAATGTTTTCCAATATGAAATGAAAGGTTTGAAATTCTATCTTTCAAAGAAAAATTGAAAAGTGAACATTTGAAATTTGTTTCAAATGGTTAAGTGTGGAAAATTATATATCTTGTAAAGATATTTATGGGAAATATGAACAATTAGTTCAACTTGAAATTTTTCAAAAAGATTGAGTTGAGTTTTAAATTTCAGATGGTCAATTTGAATTGTATGTCTAACATTGTGAATTGATGACATAGCAATTGATCTCTATTAAATATATATCTGTGGTGGCGGAGAATTTATTCTCTTAGCTATATTCACCCTTCTCTGAGACGTACGAGCTCAGAGGTTATATATCGGCAGACATCAATTATGTGTTGAGAATTGACGATGTAACGTGAAATCCAAATCGAATGTGAAGTCGATAATAAATTGAATTATGAATATGAATTGGGTTTGAGATAACCTTAAACTTCCAAATCGATTTAGAGGAAAATTTTAAATTGGTAATGAGATGGAAAATTCAGGAATCCTCTATTTGTTATGGGTATGGGATATTGTGGTTTTCGGAACTTATATATGAGAATGTAGTAATTCGAAAACCATCAGTTTGGAAAGTAATTGTTATGAAAATCCTATGTAAGTTTACATAGGTGTGATATGTACGAAATGTGAAATGAAGTACTATATGTATATGACATTATGTTTTCTAAACTGAGGATATGGAAAAGTACCTTCCAATGAAAATTTGTGAAGGTATTGGAACGCGATATGAGTGTCCATTTGAAATTCGTAGCTACGTAGAATTTCCATAAGTTGGAGTGTCCATTTGAATTAGAATCCCTCATGATAGGATCATGTTGATGGGATCATGTTGATTGATTATGATGTATGCTAGCGTAATTTGAGGGGTGTGATGCCTACAGTTACAAGCGATTCCATTGGGATAGTGGCGCAACCGCCGCGTAAACTGCGATCTAGATGCCAAAGCGAGATTCGAGGGGCGAGATGCCTACAGTTACAAGCGATTCCACTGGGATAGTGGCGTAACCGCCGTGTGAACTGCGATCTATGGAAACAACCATGGCGAAATTCAAGAGATGTGAAATCTACAGATTACAAGTGATTCTACCGGGATAGTAGCGTAACCGCCGGGTAACTGTGATCCATGGGGGAACGTGCTTTCCATATCCATTTTAAAAATATTTTTAAGTATTTTCACTGGGAGTTGAAGCAAGTATATTTAGTACTTGGAGATTTTTAGTCCCGCGCCTGGCCAGCGTATGCCTAATGTCTGTAAGAACGACGATAGACTTGTTAAATTTCGAGTTAGCAAGTATTTTCAAACTTTAAATAGCAAATCAATAGTCTGAAATTAAAATTACATAATTCCATGAACTAAGGAAGAAGATCTTTAAAATATCTTGAAAGTCCACAGCTTTGGAAAAGATGTAATATGCAAATCTCTAACATGAAGAATTTCAAGTTTAAATCTGAGTTTTGTAAGTCGAAAATTTTGGTAAAAGACTTTTGCGTCTTGATTATAGAAATCAATGAACAAAAAGCGACAATGAACAAAGCTAGTGAGATAAAACAAATGAAATGAATCCTATATTTATTTATTTCTAATAAGTTTTGAGCTTGGTAAAATTGTGTAGGGTATAAATATCGATGAGATTTTAACAATCATTTTTCCTAACTTATAATTTTGGGACGAAATTCATTTAAGGGGGGAAGATTTTAACGACCCTGAATTTTGAACAATTTAAATTGAAAGTATTTAATAAATTTTAAATATTTGAATGATGGTTTAGTTTGAATTCTCAATATAACTTTGAATTTGGCGATCAAATTTTAGAATTTAATCTATTAAAAGTTGAATAAAATTTGAATCTTTGGTATAAAGCTGATTAAAAATATTTCAAAGGCTTAGAAAATGCACATTGATAATACTGAAGATAATAGAAGCTTCTGAATTGAATTTGAAAGTGATTTGTTCAGTTTTGAAATTTTATCGTTTAAATTGAATTTAAAAATAGCCTTCCAAGGCACAGTCTCGGAATTCAACAAAACCAGTTCCATTGGGTCCGTAATATTGAATTATTACCGGATTTCAAATTTCGTATTGATCGAAGTTGTTATGCGAGCATATGATATATGCAAATGAATGTAGTATAGATAATGATGTTTAAAAAAAAGGAATAAATTTTAAAAAATATAATAAAATATAAACAAAGTAAAGTGAATATCTATTGTACAAGCTAATAAATGCAGCCACCATTTTAAAAGCAAAGAAATAAATATACTCAAGTATATAAACAAAACCAAAGAAACATCATCTCAGCCTATAAACAAATGAAAATAGGCAGCCTATAGATAAGTAGGCAATACAAGAACAAAGTATAAAAGAAATAATATCTAAGTATTACTGTACAAACAAGTGAACATGTGTATAAAAAAAGCAAACAAGTGCAAACATAATAAATGCAGCCTGTAAGTAGTAATGCATGGTAAGGTGGAGACATAAAGGACTTAAGCATTGAATGCTTACATCTCAACAAAAATAAACTAATTCCATTCGAAAGACACTTCAGCCACCAAGCAAAGAGAAAAAAATATCTGTCCTATGTTGTATAAACAAATAGCACCCTGTACAAAGTCTTTTCTCTATATGTACACCTATTCCATTTCATTCAACAATAAAACAAAGCTCGGTTCAGATCTTAAAAAAAAACAATTCGAAGGAAAAAAAGAAAAATGGCGGCCTATCTTCGTTCGTCTTCCTCTTCGCTCCGATGCTAGGGCTTGGTTAAATCGAAGGCTTCGACTACAGTAGCTCGTTCGATCGATTCTTTGGCGCGTGCTCGTCAACATAAGGTGAGTAATTCTAGTTACTCACATCTAATTCAAATTGGTTGAACTCGTCTGCTTATTTTCTTTCGTTGTCTTCGGCTTCGACTTGATTTTATTAGTGTTGAATTTTTATGGCCACCACGGTTTCGAAATCTAACCTGCTCGACTTTGGCGAAACTGGATTTTGAAATTTGTTGATTCCTTGGTATCCACGACTTGATGATTTTCATTTGCTTCTTTGACAGTTTTATAAAAAGAAATTGTCTTTAACTTTGCTTTGGTTACACCTTGCTTTGACTTTGGCCAAGACTACTTTGGCTTGGTTAGTTATTTTCTCTGTTGGCATAGTTTTCAAAACTGACTTCGATGTTGAACTGCATATTTCTTTTTGGCTTTGGCTTTGAAACATTTTCAATGCTCGACCCACTGCAGTTCCATTATCTCTGTGGCATTGCTTCATATATATATATCCATTCATGTATGTACATACACGATTGATTGTTACCATGTTTCATTTGATATTGATATGTATGTGTATACATATATATATATATATATATATATATATATGTATATGTATATATGTATGTTCGAATTTGTGTTGCTTGCACTTGAATTTGGTGAGCTTGGTGTTGTATTTTTCACTGTCCATATAATATTGGACTGTGATGTATTGTATTGGGTTTTTGAGTCCGAACAGTTTGGTTGTTCACTGGTATTCGAGGGTAGTTACATTCTTTTGTGCTCGAGCCTGATGTTTTTTGGAAGTTGGCACTGTCCAGTTTCACTATTGCATCTCCATTTATTGTACTCGGTTTATTCTAGTGTGCCAATGGCATGTGTACTGTTGCCTGTTGTACCTGTTAGCACTATCTGTATATGCATATACATATGCGTATACATATGTATATATTTATAGGATAGTTACATTGTCGTTTCACTGTTTTTCATGATATTTTCATGTTGTTGCTAAACTTGTTATGTGCAGTTCACCATTGATGCACTGTTGAAGCTGCATTTTTTCGGCCTGCACATCCATGTGCCTTTTCTGTTTCATTTTGTTCTTTTGGTTCACTGCATAGCTTTGAGCCTTCTTGCTTATGCTCAGATCATTTCGAGTTTTGTGCTTGCATTTGAGTTTTTTTGTTGCAGCCTTGCCCTTGTGATATTGTGGTGGCTGCATTTTCGTTGCAGTCTTGCCCTTGAATATTTGTGGTGGTTGCAGTTTCTTATGTTGCAGTGATATTCCTTTCATTCTGGTATACTCTATGTTGCCACTGCCTGGTGGTTTCGAACCTATAGCCTTTGTGTTTACTTGTTCATTGAATTGTTGCATAACTTACTCATGTATTTATGTGCTGTGGTGCCATACCTCTGGTGTCCTCACCCTCTTTCTATTTAGTAGTTGTACCACTGCTTTGTGCTTTGGTGTTGCAGTTGCGTTGAGTCGCGATAGCACTGACTTGACCTCTGCCGTTCCTATTTGTTGTGATATGTGGTAGCCTAAATTGCTGGTGCATACGCTTCATTCTGAAGTTGCACTGGATATGGGTACACTGTCTTGACTTGTACTTGACTCACTGGTTCGAGTCACTTGTGCATGTCACTATTCATTTCTATTGCACTTGAGTTTCATTTTGATTTGAGTTGGAGCTTTGTGCTTTTGATTTATTGAACTTTTGGGGTATTTCATTACGGTATTGGCGAGGCAGTGCGCGCGTGCGTGTACTGTAGCCAATCAGTATTGATGTTTTAAGTGACATTTCAATTGTTTGAATTGATTTGGTTTGATTTGATGATTTTTTTGTTAATTGCCGTTTTGGCAATTCTGTTGTTATCTTTTCATTTATCTTCGTTGATAATTTAATTTGCTGATTTATTGTTTAACACTGTTAAGTGTTATATTTAACGTTATCCGATTTCTTTGTTAAAAGGGTCGGATAGACAAGAATTATTGTGACTGTCGTCTAATTGTTATTTGATTATTATTGCCTCTATGCACTAATAACTGAGTTTGAATTAGACTAACCCGTGTATCATTTTCATTTGAATGTAATACTCGGGTCAGACCGAGTGTTTTGCAGCTTGAAGATTTTCGGGCAGCGAAGTTAGAGAGGGGGGGGGGGAATCGCTTCACTTTAGTTCGGGGATTTTGTACTAAAAGAAATATTCCGCTGTATAAATTTATTGTATGAACTCTGATATTTGTAGAAAAAATTATTTCTTGCGAAATATTATTATTATTATTCTGTGATACTGTGGCTGATTCTGTTTAAACTCTATAAACTAAATAACAATCTGTCATTTTGAACGTTTCAAGTTGGTTTAATTACCGACCAGGGGCGGTCAAAAGGGAGGGATGTTACAAAAATGATATCATATTTATACGGTTTTGAAATGGATATTATATTATGGTTTTGAAGTATAATTAATTTGGAATGACCGCGGTGTTATAATAATGTTTGGTTGTTAAAGAGACCGGAATCGGAAGTTGTCATACTCTCTGCCAACTCCGAAAACCACTTTAACAACTGTGTACGCGATGGAGATTCCAAAATGAAGTAGGATGGTGGCGGCGTTCCTTTGAGGTATATACGTGGACCCGACTCCTATGAGTTGGCATAAGATGGCTAAAACAGGAGCGCTTACGGGCCAGTGAGGTAGTCCCTCTTATCAGACACTGTAACAACCTAGGATTTTGGAGGTTACTATTAATATTAAATTATAATGAAAATTATAATTTAATATTTAAAATTGAATTGGATAATAAAATGAGTGATTATATTGTTTATTTTATATAAGCAATACCTTGATGAATATAATTTAGGATTTGAAATTTAAATAAGTCATATTATTTTATTTGAAGCTTATTTCAATATTTGATGGCTGAAAAAAAAGTGTAAATGAATGAAACAAAGTTTGAAAAAAACTTTATTTTTGGATTTGGATTCAAAATAAATAATTGTGATGGTTTAATTTTAGTTAATTAGTAATATTGGAAATTTATTCCAATGTTAGCCCTCTATTGTAAAATAAAAGGAATAATATGAAAAAATAAAATTTAGAAATGTGATTAGCCTTGGAATTATGTATTAATGTTATAAAAATGTTAAAACATTTTAATACACTTCATTAGACTTAAAAATAAATTTTATTTGGTTGAAATGGATGAAAATAGTGATTTTTCACTAAAAATGGGAATATTGGTAATATTGTGTTATATGGGGAAAATAATATTTTTAATTGGAAAAAAATATTTTGATGATTAAAAAGTGTTATAATGATTTATTGCAATTTATTTGACCCGAAAGAAATTTTTTGTTTAAGTTATTGCATTAAAAATAGTGTTTTTACACTAAAATGGTGTAATTTGTAAAATATTGTGAAAGATAGAGTTTTATTTATAAAAATAACTTTTTATTGTCGAAATAATTTTTTTATATATAATAAAATTTTTGTTGCAAACAATTTGTTGTAGATATTTTGTTTGGTTAAAAATGAGAAAACTAGTGTATAAATTGATTAAATAGGTTAAATATGTACATAACATAGGAATATCTCTAAGTATATTTGTCTTGGGCTTATTTGGGTAAGGTTTGAATCCATTAACATTCTCCAGAACCATCTAGAAAAGATGAAATATGTGTAAAGTAATTTTTTTTTCTCATCTTCCTCCCCAAAACAAAAGATACCGTAAATAGAAAGAAAGAAAAACAATGGCTTTCTCTAATTGAATCTCAATTCCACTCAATTTTGCCGTTAATTCAAGAAGAACTTCACCAAAATAAAAATAGAGAAAGGAGTTCACCTTCAAGCTCCTATTTTTCTTCACAAATTTGGGTGTTTGCTATCTAAAATCAAAGGTGAGTTTTAAAACTCACATTTTCTAGCTTTGATTGAGATTTCAAGGTAAGAAATCTCAATCAAAGCTAGAAAATGTGAGTTTTAAAACTCACCTTTGATTCTAGATAGCAAACACCCAAATTTGTGAAGAAAGGCAGGAGCTTGAAGGTGAAGTCCTTTCTCTATTCTTATTTTGGTGAAGTTCTTCTTGAATTAACGGCAAAATTGAGTGGAATTGAGATTCAATTAGAGAAAGCCATTGTTTTTCTTTCTTTCTATTTACTGTGTCTTTTGTTTTGGGGAGGAAGATGAGAAAAAAAATTACTTTACACATATTTCATCTTTTCTAGATGGTTCTGGAGAATGTTAATGGATTCAAACCTTACCCAAATAAACCCAAGACAAATATACTTAGAGATTCCTATGTTATATACATATTTAACCTATTTAATCAATTTATACACTAGTTTTCTCATTTTTATCCAAACAAAATATCTACAACAAATTGTTTGCAACAAAAATTTTATTATATATAAAAAAAATATTTCGACAATAAAAAGTTATTTTTATAAATAAAACTCTATCTTTCACAATATTTTACAAATTACACCATTTTAGTGTAAAAACACTATTTTTAATGCAATAACTTAAACAAAAAATTTCTTTCGGGTCAAATAAATTGCAATAAATCATTCTAACACTTTTTAATCATCAAAATATTTTTTTTTCCAATTAAAATTATTATTTTCCCCATATAACACAATATTACCAATATTCCCATTTTTAGTGAAAAATCACTATTTTCATCCATTTCAACCAAATAAAATTTATTTTTAAGTCTAATGAAGTGTATTAAAATGTTTTAACATTTTTATAACATTAATACATAATTCCAAGGCTAATCACACTTCTAAAATTTATTTTCTTCATATTATTCCTTTTATTTTACAATAGAGCGCTAACATTGGAATAAATTTTCAATATTACTAATTAACTAAAATTAAACCATCACAATTATTTATTTTGAATCCAAATCCAAAAATAAAGTTTTTTCAAACTTTGTTTCATTCATTTACACTTTTTTTTCAACCATCAAATATTGAAATAAGCTTCAAATAAAATAATATGACTTATTTAAATTTCAAATCCCAAATTATATTCATCAAGATATTGCTTATATAAAATAAACAATATAATCACTCATTTTATTATCCAGTTCATTTTTAAACAAAATATTAAATTATAATTTTCATTATAATTTAATATTAACAGTAACCTCCAAAATCCTGGGTTGTTACAGACACACTCCTTCGATACCATTCTTTTACTTTGTGATTGATTGGGGCCTTTTGATTTTTGAGGGTGTGGCTCGAGGTGGGCGATAGCTGCACGCTATGCGTCACCATCAGTCTGGATGTGTAATTGGTATATCTACCCCGGCATTGCCTCATTATGCCGTGTCGCCTACCCTAGCGCGCTTGTATGAATTTTTTTTTCTCCCATAGCCCGTGTGGTATCCTCTGGTGGCTTCTCGATCAGGAGGAACCATGATACTGGATGGACTAATGGGACTATTATGTGGTAAGGGCTATATGGGTAACCCTTTAATGCTATTTAAAAGTAAGTTTATTTTACTATTAGACATTATTGTTATAGCGAAATATTACTACATAGTAAATAGTTTAACGGATCCTTAGGAGATGTGAATCCCGATCATCTTTTAAGTTACTGCACTCACGTTTGACACTGGATAGGAGATGTCAAATCCCGTAAACATCTATGACGGTGTTCCACTCATTTTATTTACCGTTGATTTAACTTACATAAGATCTTTTAGTTCTGACTCGAGTGTTTTGTCTTTTAAGTTCGCTCGGGTCAGCCTAAGCATTTCAGGGTTTGAAGATCTTATTTCTGGAGGACGAGGACAAAGATGTATTACTATTATTTATTATATTATTCCACTGCATTCACATTGTTCCGCTGCATTATTTATCATTCTCTGGTATGCGTAACTCTGATATGTGTTGTATAAGTATCGTAAAATGTTAACAGCTTCATGAACAGTTATTTGATTATTATATTTTCTGTTCCGTTGTGAGATTCTGTTTTGTTTTATTTCGTTCTTCCTTTTCCTTATTCACCCCAATAACAATTCGCCCTTTTTTATGGTTTGAGTCTGATGTGTGTGGTTTATCGTTGATTTAAAGCGTACAAAAGGCGGGATGTTATAATGGGTAATTAAGGGATGATTAATTAATGGTTTTTAATTAATTAATGACTAAGTAAGCATGATTTAAAAGGTTATTGAAGTAGTTAATTTAATTTATCTAAATTGATCAGAAATGGTGTGACTAATTAATCTTGCTTATGAATGATTGAATGGTATTTTATGCCTTGGATTATTTGGTATTTCTGATAAGTGATTTGTGATGCTATGTGATATGTTATGTTTGGGTTGAACTGTGATAATAGGGTTTGTCTATCTGTGATGAGTGGCTATGTTAATATGTAATTCTGGAAATAAATGGAATTGTTTAAAACTTAGACAGCTTTGTTTTTAAGATGATACTGTATTTGAAGAGACCAGGGTCGGGTATCAGAAAATACCCGAAACCACTTCGATTTGAAATCTATAATAATCCTTTATAATTTGATATGTGCAACCAATAGGCTGGAATGAAATAATTTAAGTAAACTGGACCATTGAAACTAAGTATGGGTACTTAGTGATTGTTTGTGAAATATGTAATTGGCTTTAACAAGAAAGAATTCATAGTAAGGTACGAGTTACCCCAGGTTTTAAATAAGTTTTATGCATCAGTTTTTCATGTTAGATGGGATTACTCACGCTGGTCTCCAGCCTGACTTGGGTGTTACTTTGATGTAATGCTCGGGTCAGACCAAGTATTATAGATTTTCAGGTTAGGTCATTCTGGAGCTCAGGAGGAGAGCTGGATGACAGGAACGTATGGAGTGTATTCCGATATGTATTTGAGATTGTTGTGATATTAGTGTGGATGAGATGAAGATCTTTCTTGTCTATTTGTAAATGGTTGTAACTCTGGTAAATTGTATATAACTCTGATGTATGGTTATAAAATTGACAATTACAGCTTTTCTTTGTATAAATGCTATTATGTGATATTATATTTTTATCCGCTGCAAATGTGAGATGTTGTTGTTTTCTGTTCTTCTTCTTCCTTCTTTCTTATTTTCTTTAATAATTTGAAATTTTCGGCGTTCGATTTCTCGGCACTTCTACGGTGAACGTATTAGTGTCGAATTTTCGAAGTCGAAAATTTTAGGTCATTACATTTTGTTATCAGAGCTAGAGGTTAAGCGAGATCCTTGCCTTTGGTGGGTTTACTCAATAAGGATAGGGTCAATGGTACCCTAGAACGAGTTGAGTGTAGTATATATGAGGGCGTATTTGTTATTTTCCTATAAAATGATTTTATATAAGTCTATATTTTGGTATATAAATTAATAGTTTTTCTAATATATTGAGGTAATTGGTTATTGAATCATTGGAATTAAATAAAATAATGAGAATTAAGTGGTAATAGAAATATAACCAAATTGAAATTGAATGAAGATAAGTTGAAATGGATGCGAATAGAAATTAAAATCTGGAATTTGTCGAAGTGTTTTCAGAATAAGATAATAATGAATTGGTATCAAGATATGATTATCTTGGTTATTATCATAAATGATTGTTGTGTTTAATAATGAAATACTTGTTAATGAGTAAGCAAAAAGGAAATGTTTTAGGGAAGTAAACATTTATGTGAGCATGACTTATAAATTTGAATTGAAGATAATTTAAATTGTAAAGTTTAAATCTAAGTCTAGAAAATTTGGAATTTGTTTCAAAGTGCTAGATGAAATAATAAATATTATTATTTACAATGTATTTGAATGAAAGGGCCCTGTTTCAAACAAGAGTTGTTTGAAAATTTCAAAGAAATTTGTTTTGAATTAAAACCAAGGGTGGTTTAAATTTTAAAGATATAACTGGATGTTCAAAGGAAATGAATATGTAAAATGAGGGATATACATAGTATCAAAGATGATTTGAAATAAACTCTAAGTGTTGAGTTTAAAATTTTCCTTGGAATGTGATATGAAACCCAAAGTGATAAGTTTTTGAACTTATAAGTGGGAAGATTATTAATATGAATTTTAAAATTGGAAATGGGAATTCAAATTGGGTAAAGTTGACTAGAATAAATTTGAATTGAATTTAACTTAGGGAAAAGTTAAATAAGTTTAGAATTAACAATCTGAACTGGGGATCTCAAGATGAAATTGAGATTTAACTTGGAAAGTTAAATGGTTGATTTGAATTGAGAATATGTGTGATCTCAAAATGGATTTGAGATCCGAAAATTGGAATTTGATGCTATTGATGAATGTTTTAAATAATTTGGATATTTATTTATTTTGATTTTTCTTAATATCGTCCTGTTGTTATTAATAATCCATGAATATGAGAATTGGATTATTTTAAATGAATTAAGAAATGGATTGAGGTAATATACATCCATTACTGAAATAAAATGGAAATAAAACCTTATATCAGAGTTATTTTATTTTTGAAGTGAAATTGTAACTATAAAAAGGAAATCGCTTTGAACATTAAGATTTGAATGTTTAAGATGATCTTGCAAACTGGAACTGGTTGAGAATCGGTTTCAAAGATTGAAGTTAAAATTTGATAATAAAGTGGATTCTGAAGATTAATTTGTTTTTGAACTTTTATTTGAGCTTTAAAATAAGTTAAGTAAAGGTAATTTAAAATGGAATTTTGATAATTTGGACTTAGAATTAAGTGGTTTAAAAATTTTAAGTTGTTAATTTAAAAAATAAAGGTTGGTTTGATTTAAAGGATTAAATCAACATTTAAAAATCTAACTCAAATTTATGAAATTCGAGATGGGTTTAAGTTGGATTTGAATAGAATTAGTTCAAATTGAATTTGATTTGAATTAGCTGGAATTGTGATTGAAGATGGACAAGCATAAAATTCAAATGGAAAATTTGAATTGAATTAATTTGATGTGAAATTGAAGTTGAATAAGTTTGAATTTCAAATGGAAGTTGATTTGAATTTGGGATAGGTATTGAAGTTAATTTAAATTGAATTAAAACTGACTCAATTTAAATGGAAGTGGAAATTGGAAATTGATCGAAAATGGAGATTGGGAATTGAACAGTTTGGCTTTGAACTATTTTTTTTTCAAATAAATTATTTTAATATAAACTGTTTCAAATCTATTTTCCTAGCTATTTACTATACAACTTTTCTTTTTAAAACCCAAAACTGTCTTATACTTATTTTACAACTACTTTTGGAACTATTTACAACAATTTATAATTGTTTTACAAATTATTTACTATCTTACAGCTATTTTGCAATTATCTAGCTATTTTACAATTATCTAACAATTTTATAACTATTTTATAATCCCTTAACTATTCTGCTACTATTTTGCAACTAATAACTATTTTACAACTACTTATCTATTTTAAAAAATTTCAAGCTATTTTCTAAATACAAGTTGGTTAGAGTGCAAACTGTCTACAATTGATTACCAATTGATGTAAAAATTAAAGTGTTAACCCAAATGGAAATTGGGAGCAATTGAGGATAAGTGAATGGAATCAAAATGAAGGAGAATAGAAAGAATATTGATTTAGCTAATAATTAATGAAGATAAATACGTACGATGTACATATATTATTCTGTTCGCATAGTGATTCGATCCAGATTCGAGCATAGAATTTCGAGATAGTATATCGATCCGAGTTGGGATTTTTCACTCGATTTGCGACGCCGAACCCTGGATATGGATTGTTGATTGATTCCGGAAATTCTCTATCATAGTTAGGCTATGCAAGGAGAATGACAGTTTATGATCAAGGAACCAGATCTGAGTCCGCACTAGGAAGTCGGGTGGACGATACTAGTTCGAAAGTGAGATTATGTGATCGAGTCTGCAATCAGACTTGATATTGCGTACAAATGGTATATGTACATCGTACGTGCTTAAATGGAATTAATATTGAAATTTTGAAAGAATGAGAAATGGTTTTGAAAGGAAAGGTATATTTTGAGATAATTTTGGATGATTAAAGTGGAAGTTGAATATCTCTATTATTGAAATTTACTTCTTGAAAAATAAGTGTTATGGTGAATAAATTTATAAGAGAAATCAAATTTGAATATTTGAATTGGTATAAGTAAAGTTATATATATTTGTTATATATGGTAAGCTCCCCCTATGTTAAATCTAAAACCAGAAGAAAGGGTTTTGAAAAATTTGAAGTAAAAAAGGGAAATCTATATAAGTGATCCAAAGATTATTTTCAGGTTGGAAAGGATAAGTTGTATATATATAGATATAAATGGTTTTATGAGAATGATTTTGGGAAAAGGTTTTGGAACCTATGGATTTGGAAAGGCTTTTGATTTTTGGGGAAAAAAAAATCAATTTTGGGAGTTTGGAAAGCCAAGTTTGGAACTATCGATTTGAGATATCGATTTTGTGTAAAGAAGATTTTGATGTAAATCATAAAGGGTATGATTTGATAGATACTATAAATATATAGTGTAAAGCGTTTTGAGATTGGCTCTGGGGAAAAAGGCGCTCCCATTGGAATGAACTCCATTAGAAGATCCACGGGGTGGTTCTGCCTTGAGCCTTAAGGGGAGGCTCTAAATTGAGTCTCGGAAGGAAGTTCGAACAAACTGAAGTTCCTGAGGATTATGTGTAGTGGGTAGCGAAATTCGAGGGCGCTGATGCCTACATAGACATTTGGGTTATGCTTTGACGACAGTGTAACTCGTTGTCACTGCGATCTACTTTGGACCATAGCGAAAGTCGTGTGTGCTGTGAGAGCCAACGGTCTACGTTTGATTTTGCCGTGATGGCAACGTAACATCAGTAGACTGTGACCTATGGTGACATAGGGAAATTCGAGAGGCCGTGAGAGCCTAAGGCTACATTGGGACTTAACTGATGTAGTCTACGACCTATGTGGGAGTGGTGAGGTTTCATTTAGCAGCGAAAATCGAGGGTGCTGATGCCTATAGTTACATGGACTTTTGCCGTGATGGCAACGTAAACCGGGATGTAACTGCGATCTGTGGCGGTTCCATGGCGTAATCGAGGGGCGTAGAGTGCCTACAGTTATCTATGAATTTTGCCGCGATGGCAACGTAACCATCGGGTTAACAGCGACCATGGAGGGGGTGATGATTTCCAGAGCATTCTCACCAAAGATGTTTCCTCTATTTCAAAAATGTTTTCTATGTTTTCAACAAAATGTTTTCCAAGTATTTTCACTGGGTGTTGAAAATCGGTTTATCAAGTACTTATAGATTTTCAGTCCTACGCCTGATCAATGTAACAAGGATGGACTGGTTGAGACATCAGGTAATAAAAAGTATTTTTATAAAGCAATTTTGATAATATTATATAGATTTTAAAGTATTTTTTATGTTTTTGAATAAAAAAGAAGTTTATAGTAAGTTCAAAGAGTAATTAAGCTATTAATTAGCATTTTAATAAAATTCTGGTTTCGTTCCTTTTCGAGGACGAAAAGACTCAAAGCGGGGAGGAATGTAATAACCCGGATTTTTTGGACATCTGGTAATTGGGTAATTTACTGATTTTACCATTGAGATATTTATTTTATTAAACAAAATAAATTTTGACAATATAAATTTCTATTCCAAAGTAAAATAAAATATAATTATTACCATTCATATACAAGATATTTATATAATTATGTGATTTGGAATTTTTATAATCTTTTAATAAGGCATGATTGCCTTATTAAATAAATATTATAGTAAATAAAATTTGGATTTGAATCAATTGTAAACATCTTAGAAATAAATTGGATTTAAAAACATTATGTTTTAAAAACTAGTATATTTATATAAATTATTTATAAGTGTACAATTGGAAAACAATATCATTTTCTTTTAAGTTATATATAAATAAATAAAAGAGAAAGAGTAAATATAATTAAGTAAGATTAATTTAAGAGAAAGTATAAACATTAAAATATAAGACATTTATATAAGAGCAATTTTATAATTATATATATATATATATATATATTAAAAACATATTAAGACATTTATAAATATGAAAAATAAATTTAAAATATTATATAAATACATATAAAAACATAATTATACAATATAAATTACAAATGTAAGTTAAATGTTTACATAATTACAAACGGAAGCCTAAGAATATATCTAATGACAAGATAAGCCAAAAATTTGCAAGTGTCTTAATTTATATTTTCTTTTTTATTTTTAATAATGGATAAAACTAAGTTATATAATTCTCTCCATTTCTCTCTCTCATTTTCTTTTATCAGTCCATTTTTTAAAAAAAAATTAAAGAGAAAAAAAATTGTAACAAAAACCAGAGAGAATTTTACAAAGAATTCAAAGCAATTTCTTTTCAAATACAACCTGAAGCAAGCTAAGCTTGGATCAGTTCAACTCAGTTTGAAATTGGAATCAAAATCTAGCAGTAGTTAAACATAATTCAAGATCAAAATTCCAGTTTCAAGTAGCAGATCAAGTTTCCAGCTTTCTCTGTTTTTCAAAATAACAGGCGTGTAAACATAGCAATATCTGATTTTAACTAGTGTATGTGATGATCTTATGAGAAATGTTGTGGTAAATTGTTTGCGTGGGTGAAAATGGACCTGCATGCTATAAATATGAAATAATATAACTGTGCATGTCTGTATGTATAGATATACCCTCTGTTCTTCTTTACAGGTTTAAGATTTAGATCAAAAAAATTCATATCTCCTCTTGTAATCTCCTTTAGGCTGTGAGATTCAAATAAGATATGCGTGTTTATACATAATCTAAGTTTTAAAAATATATTTAAGCAATTTAAATTTGAAAACTATCTGGGAATTTAGAAAGAACAGTGGAACAACTAAAACATGTAAATTTTAATCATCACAATCCTTTGTTTTATTTATATAATCTGAATTCCCAGCTGAAATCATGATTTTTAAAAGTTAAAATCAAAATTTTTAGATTGGGATCGTGAGAGTAATTCGAAGTTGATCAGATAATGGGTTTTAGGCTATTACTGGTGGTCGGCAAGGTTAGGGTTCTCGGGGTCATGATTGAAGCTAGCTTGGAGGTGGGCAATGTTGGCAAAAATGGTCAGAAGGGTTATCTTTCGCCGTGGTGGCACAACGAGGAAATTGTAGGGTTGAAGGACCGGGTGGATCGATGAGATTCTTGAGTTCATCGCGGTAACTAGAGTGCATCGGACTTGGTCAGGGTGGGTAGAATAGGAGCTTTAGTCGATGGCGAAGCTCTGGAAGGGGTGTTGAGATTTCTGGTGATTGGTGGTGGCGTCGCGGGGGAGGTTTTGGTGATGTATCGTTCTAGATTTGGGTTCGCAGGCTCATTCTGGATTTCATGTTCGAATTGAAGCTTGGTTGGTCGTAATTGGGTAGGGAGGTCAGGGTCGACTCGCTGGCGATGATGATGTTGGTCGGAGTTGCTCCGATGGGCTGTGCATGTGCACGATGCACCTGTGTGTATGTCAGAATTTGGCTTTGGGTGGGTCTTTGTCTCGAAGATCGACTCGAGGAAATAGGCAGGGTTCTCGGGATCGTCTTTGGGTTAGCATGAGAGTTTTTCGTGTAACGGGATTATGTATAAAATTAAATCCAAGTTAAAAAAGAAAAAGAAAGGTAAAGGACTCGGGTAAGGATCGAGTGTTATTCGGGTTTGAACCGAAGTAAAGTTTGTACAGTTTTTTTTCAAGTTTAAATATAAATAAGTTTTTAAATTTAAAACGAATCTAGTTTTAAACCATTTCTTCAAAATTTATTTCTTTTTATAATGAATGTCTTAAATAATTATTTTGAGGAAGTTATATAATTTGTTAAATTTGTTAAGTTAAATGCTTAAGTTATAATTAACTTAAATTAAATGATTTAATTAAATAAGTTAATTATAAAGATAAATGTTTTAAGTATGATTATGAAAATTAAGAAATTAAATAAAGATAAATGGTTTATCTTAAGGTTAATGAAGACCTTGGATGATTAAGGATTAATTAAATTAATAAAGTGATTAAATAGTAATTTATTTATTTAATTAATTAATGATTTTAAGGGAAGTTAATTAATTTAATTAATTATCAATTAATTAATTAGAGATTAATTAATTCGTAATTAAGGATAAATTAATTTAGTAATTAGAGGTTAATTACTTAAATGATAATGACTTAATATAAGTAATTAAATGATAAATTTATTAAGGATTAATTAATTTAATTAGTAATTAAAAGTTAAATTAATTAATAATTAAAGGTTAATTGATTGAGGATAATTGACCAATAGGATAATTACTTAATGGAAGTAATTATGGAAAATTAATGGGTAATTAAAGGACGATTAGTTAGTGGTTTGTAATTAATTAATGATTAAGTAAGCAGGATTCAAAAGGTTATTGAAGTAATTAATTTAATTTATTTAAATCAGTTAGAAATGGTGTGACTAATTAATCTTGCTTATGAATGCTTGAATGATATTGTATGCCTTGGATTATTTGATATTTCTGATAAGTGATTTGTGATGCTATGTGATATGTTATATTTGGGTTGAACTGTGATAATAGGGTTTGTCTATCTGTGATGAATGGCTATGTAAATATGTAATTCTGGATATAAATGGAATTGTTTAAACCTTAAATAGCTTTGTTTTTAAGATGATACTGTTTTCGAAGAGACCGGGGTCGTGTATCAGAAAATACTCGAAACCACTTCGATTTGAAATCTACAATAATCCTTTATAATTTGATATGTGCAATCAATAGGCTGGAATAGAATAATTCAAGTAAACTGGACCATTGAAATTAAGCAGGGGTACTTAGCGATTGTTTGCTAAATAAGTGATTAGCTTTAATAAGAAAGAATTCGTAGTAAGGAACGAGTTACCTCGGTTTTTAAATAAGTTTTATGCATCAGTTTTTCATGTTAGATGGGTTTACTCACACTAGTTTCTAGCCTGACCCGAGTGTTACTTTGATGTAATGCTCGGGTCAGACCGAGTATTACAGATTTTCAGGTTAGGTCATTCTGTAGCTCAGGAGGAGAGCTGGATGGCAGGAACGTATAGAGTGTATTCCGATATGTATTTGAGATTGTTGTGATATTAGTGTGGACAGGATGAAGATCTATCTAGTCTCTTTGTAAATGGTTGTACCTTTGGTAAATTGTATATAACTCTGATGTATGGTTATAAAATTGACAATTACAGCTTTTCTTTGTATAAATGCTATTATATGATATTATATTTTGATCATCTACGAATGTGCGATGTTGTTGTTTTCTGTTCTTCTTCTTCCTTCTTTCTTCTTTTCTTTAACAATCTAAAATTTCCGACGTTTGATTTCTTGGCACTTCTACAGTGAATGTATTAATGTCGAATTTTCGAAGTCGAAATTTCGGGTCGTTACAGTAGTATTCCTATTTTTGTTGTATTACCATATTGTGCATATTTGAATTTTTGAGGACGGGTTGTTATAACTATCTAGGCTGATGATAATACTTAGGTTTTGTTACTCCAAGAAGTCTGTATCATAATAACCCTTTGCATTATTCTTTTGATATTATATACTATTATTCCGCTGCAAGATTCTGATATTCTGTTCTCTTCTTTCTTGTTCTATTTCCTTTTATTTTAGCCTAACTTCTCATCTTTTCGGCAGTTGGGTGCTCGGCACGTAAATACTGTGGATGTATTAGCATTAACATTCAGTTTCTGAAAAGGCGAATTGTTATAGCTGGTATCAAAGCTAATGGTTAAGCGAGAAGCTTAGCTTTGGTGGGTATGACTCATTAAGAGATAGGTAATGGAATGCCCTAGCAAGTGTCAAGTTTATTGTACATATAAGGCATGTTTTCAATTTCTATAAACATATACCAAATGGTAATTTTAACTGTAAAAATTAAAGATCTTATATAATGTAACTTATATAAGTGAATTGTCAAAGTATAGTTTAATTAAGGTAGGGGTTGAAGATGTTTATCTATTATCCCTCACTAATTTGTTTAGTTATGCTTGGCCATTTTGTGGGCGTTAACTATCAATTGTTGATTGTTGATATGTGCTCGAACAATTTATGGGCACCTTTGTCTTTTTACTTCATGGGATTGGGTAAACAGTATTGTGGGTGCATTGAAATGAAAACCTTATGAATTAAGTTTCACAATCTAACTATATGTGTTTGGCAGCAATATTCAATATTGGGTTAAATGTTGGATTTAGCTAAAGATTTTTATTTTTATCTGAGAAAGATAAGTTATTTTAGTAGATAAACATGTGTGAATTTTTTTTATATAAGAAAGTATTTTATATAAGTATGGTTTATAAAACATGATTTGTAAACAACAAGGATTTAACTGATATTTAGAGAACTTAAATCGTGACGTGTTTGAAAAAGTTTTTTCAAAATTTTGGAAAATAATTGTAGTATCATTTGAAAGTAAGTATTTAGGAAATTGGTTTATGAAATCGGGATCATATTTCTTAGTAATATTTACGAAGTATTTGATACCCTTTTTGGAATGATTTTGGTTAAGTCCAAAACACATGAATTGGATGTACCGAACTCACTCTTGGCACTTAAAAATAATCCTAATGATGATTTCAACATAATTGGCATTCATATTTAGGTTTCTAAGTGGAGGATTGTAATGGGTTGTTTTAGCAAAACGGACTGAAACACCCCCACATCCCTTAATATACCCACAAAGACACATTAAATGGCGTGGTGCGTTGTAGGTATAACTAAAGCTAACAAAGACTTAGATTCACAACACAAATATAGATAAAAACAGCGAAAACTTAAAATAATAACTTAATCAAAACAAAACTTCAAATTGCTTCATAAATAAGTAAAATGTCAAATACCACATGCATGTTTGAAAATCTAATATGTCTTATGAAATAAAAACTCATAGTCTCAAAAATTAGAGTGCATAATATCCCTCATAATAAGCCAGTACATATAAAGAACAGAAGCTTAAAATAAAAGAAGTACATAGTATAAATCTCCTCCATGAAAACTCCAAGCAGTAGCAATCTAATGACTTCTTCCTTGAATGCCTATGGGGGGAAAAGAGAAAATAGAGGAGTGGGTCAGACTAAAAGTTTGCTGAATTATAGTAACTACTAGAGTTTTTAAACAAGATAAAAGCAATAGACTCTACAATAGTTCTAGCATAAATAAGGGTAATGGAAATAGGATTGGAATTAACTGGAATTAAATACGATTAAATATTGCTCAATTTATAAGATAGGTTAACTTTGATTGCTTACACTTGTCCTTGATTTCCGTTTTGAATCCATAATCTTGTAATTAGGATGTAACCCTAATTCTACCCTTTTTGATCGGCCTGCTACTCTATGGTACCTTTCTACATACCAGAGGCTATATAACTCCCTACGTAGAATGTTACTGTAGACCAGACGACATATATAGCTACCTACGCACTAGGCATTTATTTACTGTAGACCAGATACTATATATAACTCCCAACATAGAATGTTACCGTGGACTAGACGATATGTATAGCTCCCTACACAGAAGATAATGGTGTCAACGAATGACATCCATACTATGTGCTTAGAACTCATAGCTATTACTGAGCACCCGAATGGAAATCACACGCATAACTGCCACATTCCCAAGCCACCATTTGCTCCATCCATTGGGTCTACTTATTAACATAAACTCCAGCATAAGCATGCCCTTCATCCTACTTCAGGCAAACGAGAGTGTTTGCACCAAAATTGGACAACACCCTTCGGGAGTTTTTGAAGAGATAATAAATGAAGAAACTAAATTGAAAATGAGGATTATCTAACAAAAAATCCAAATCACAGAAAAGTAAATTGCACGGAAGACAGTAATTTAGAGTGTTTCGGCGTTTTGCCTACGTCCACTATGAAGTTTTATCACTTTATTGCTTAATACTTGAAGATTACAAGTGTTTTAGAGCGAAGTACAGCAGATAATAGACTTAAATTCGAAATCAACAATAGTGAAAACGATATGGAGTGATTCTGGCAGCGTCCGGGCGTGCTTTTTTCTTTAGAAATTCTCCGATCCCCTTTCTAAATGTCCAGGGGCTCTATTTATAGGTGTAGGAGGCTGATATTTTGCCTAAAATCCAGGGAGACCGCTTCTGGCACGTGAGGGGGGCCCACATGCCCGGCCTCAGGAAATCCGGGCCCACTTTAGGATCGATTCGAACTCTAGTTCGAGTCGATCAAAAAAGTGTCCAACCGAGGTGAAATTTGATGTGGACATTCTTCAACATGCATGCAAGCTCCTGTGAAAATTTCATAGCATTTGTACTTGTAGATCTCGAGTTATGATCGATTCAAGATTGCATTTTCGGTTGTCATGCTTGGTTCGAATCGATCCCCATCGAATCGATAGGGCCGAATCGATGGCTGGTGCATGTGAACGACGACGTGGTGCGCGCACTTCTCGGGTCGATCCATCTTTTTCTCCGAGTTTTACTGGGTCGCCTCCATGGTCTTAGCCGCCTTGACTTAGTGGATTCGAGGTAGTGGGTTTGAAGACGTGTTCCTTCGAATCGATCGAATGGATGTTCCTTCGTATCGATCAGGGTATACGATAGTTGATCGATACGAGGGCTTCCCAACTGAATGGTTTCGAGGCAAGTCATGGGATGGAGTCGAAGTGAGGTTACGGGATGGATTCGAAGTAAGGTTACAGGGTGGAGTCGAAGTGAGGTTACGGGATGGATTCGAAGTAAGGTTACAGGATGGAGTCGAAGTGAGGTTACGGGATGGATTCGAAGTGAGTCATCTGCATGGATTCGAAGTACTCTGCCCTACTGGATTCGAAGGTCTTCATCCTGAAGGATACGAAGTGAAGTAGCCCCATGGATTCGAAGTATCTTGCCTTGAGGGATTCGAAGTAGGGGACGTGTGATGGGTTCGAACCACGGCTTGGTTCTATGGATTCGAACATAGAGCCTGCTCTGATGGATTCGAACCTAAAGTTATTCCCTCCACTCTTCATTGGCGATAACTTGAGCATACGAACTCGGATTGACTTGAGATTTGAGATGCTGACTTTTACGATCTTTCTCGTCATGTCCCATCAATTGTAGCTCAATCTGGACTCGGACAAAATCCAGCGATATACATAGTGAAGCATAGTATGACCAATCTTTGAGATTTGAGATGCTGACTTTTACGATCTTTCTCGTCATGTCCCATCAATTGTAGCTCAATCTGGACTCGGACAAAATCCAGCGATATACATAGTGAAGCATAGTATGACCAATCTTTGAGATGAACTGTCCTATGTTTTCAATCGATCTTTTAGTATCACGGCTTTGCCAAAAAGAGGGATAACATTTGCCCCCCAAAGTACGTCTTGTGGAACATGACATGCTTTGAAAAGTTACGATTTCTCTCTTAACAATCATTGATCTTTTATCGAAGGTTGTAACCTTGCTTTGATATGACTGATTGATGCAGGATAGTACCTGGCCGTTGGTCGTTGTAATCTTAATCAGATTAGTATTCGATCCCCGTGAATGTTTAAAATCGAATGTTAGTCCGACATATATGCACATATGTTAGATTGACTCTTGTTAATGTCGTGTGTCTACGAGTCGTTGTCAGTTCTGTCCAATATTGAATTTCGTATCGATTCTCTCCTGAACCGATTTGGAAATTTGAGTTGAGACAACGCTTTATGGATTTTTTGAAAAGCCCCTTCGTATCGATCCTCTCCTGAACCGATATAGAAGGTTGACAAGTAATTTTTTCATATCGAAGCGATGCGTTCATTCTTGTCGATGGCTTCCGATGGATTCGAAGTGATTGTTCGAATCAATAGTCTTCGAACTGCTGCGAGTTGATGGCCATGAAGTTGGTACTTCGAATCGATGGGATGTGGCGACTTCAACTCAGCTTTTGTTAATTGCTTTGTATCGATGAAGCTTCGCATCGATGCTGTCTTGATGGGTTCGAACTTTGAAGGATTTGAAGTTTTGATGGATTCGAACGCGCCGGATTCGAGCATGGTTGTTCGAATTGATATGATTTATGACCGGTGGCAATCGGTCAGGTTGACCGGGAGGTGAAGCGTCACGAATCCTCCCTAGAATCCATATAAATACGTGAGGTTTGGCTCATTTTCACTTTTTATTTTTTACTGTTGCTCTAACTCTTCCTTCGTATCGATCCCCCAAAGCCGAGAGAGACGTTTCTTCGAAACAATCAAATCCTACAATCTTTCACTCGTAATCACAATAAACCAGATAATTAATGGATTAAAACCGAGCTAAAAATGATGAGACCGAATTGATCGAACCGAGAGATGGAGCGTGTCAAAGTGTTGATGTTTCTTGGAGAAGAAAGAAGTTCTAATTACTTTTTGATTTGTATCGATTCAGAATGGGGGTAGTTCGAGTCGACCTAGATTGCACGTATTCGTATCGATTGCTTGTGGGGTGAAGTGGTTTGAATCGATGGATTCGAATTCATGACCTCACGATCGATTCGAAGGTATCGAGCTCGACCGATACGAAGTCGTTCTACTGGGTTGATATGAATGCTTTCCCCATGGAATCGAAGCGCTACTTCAATTAATACTATGGACATCGTTCCAAGGGTCATATTGCTTCGAAGCGCATCGAGTCGACCCTTATCGATTCGAAGCACATCGAGTCGACCCGGATTGATTCGAGGTGATCGATTCGAACGTCCTTAATCCAAAGAATGCAATACTTCTGACTTTCTCCAATCTTGAACTATGACTGATTTCAAGCTGAATTTTGACGAACTTAATGAACCTTAGTAAACTTGATTCCGACGAGCTTTTGCCTTGTATAGTTGAACTTGACTGTAGGACCACACTCGGCTGCCTTTTGAAGCTCGTCGATGGAACTGTGGCCTAATCAAAATATAACGGACTTATGCTCGAATTGATCGATAACATTTGGATGATGAGGTTGTGACGGTCAGCGATGATGGTCATTTCCGATCTCGATTTTCAGGGCTTTGTCGTTCGCACATCCTGCCGTTTGCAAATTTTCTCTAACTCTATAGAATCTTTCCAAGTAATGCACAACACCGCACTGCACCGCACACACTTTACACTGGGAATGAACGGGTTTTTTATGCACTTAATGTTGCTTTCTGATGAGTTAGTTAGTTATGGAATCTTCGAGCTCTCAACAACAAGAAGTACAGAGTTCGCCTCCTCCAGAAATACTTGAAATCCTTGACATTCCTCCCGAAGTAGTTGGTCCGGCTCCGGACGAAGTGCTGGAAGCCATATTTATCGATGATCCTATCGACTCTATTGCGTCCAGTATTTCTGAAGCCTTACTGGGCCGGATCTGCTTGAAACATAACTTATCCCCGGATGACGTTTTGCTACCAGGCGTTGATGACAGACCTCACAACCCACCCGAGGGGTATACTGCTTTCTATCGTCACGCCTGTGCGGCTGGAACTCTCCCTCCATTTAACCAATATATCAAGGAGATGTTATCGTTCATTGGAATCGCCCCCTCACAACTTCATCCTAATGGACACGCATTGCTGAACAGTGTTTTTGTCCTATTTATGGATCATCTCTTTCGTCCGCCAAGGCCAACCGAGATTAGACACATATTTAACTTCAAGAGCAGGGGCGATAGCCCATCTTTCACTTTTTGGAGGCAGTTAGAAACTGCCAGATCGTGACGGGAGCCTGGACCAGACTCAGTTATTTTAAAAATGAATGGTTTTTTGTTCGATGCCCCCCAGGGTTCGCTAGGCGATGGCTGTCTAGACGTAAGTGTCGTAAATTGCACAAGCCTTCTTTAAACAGTCGTTATCAATACTTGTACTAATATCAGGTGTTCTTCTTGCAGCTATCATCTCAAGGCCTGACGGTGGATATTACAAAGGCGTTGTCCGAAGTTTACAAGAGGTCCCGAGTGATTTGCGGCACATCGACTCGGTGTTAACTGACGATAACTTAAGGACGCTGGGTTTAATTGAGTTGAACCAGAGCATTGTTATCGAGGGGTTGGCGAAACCGGCGTAGAAGACAAAGAAGAAAACGGTGAAAAGAAAACCCGGCATAATAATAAGAGAAATGAGCGATGATGAGAGGACGCCCACTGATACCGAGTTAGCGGCTGATCTTTCCCGAATAGAGGAAAAGCGAAAAGGCAAGGCTGTTGTCCCCAAACTTAAGAGATGGAAGTCTGTAGTCGTATCTCATTCGATCCTCGGAACTACTACCTCTGACGCTGCTCCTTGTCAATCAGGAAACGCTTTTATAGGACTGGATGACATTCCCATCTCGGAATACGTATCTCTCCACCACGAGTCCGGGTTGGATGAACTCCGGGAAGCGTTAGAAATAAGCGAGCCTTTACCTGTTAGTGCATTCGACACTTCTGGTTGGTCAGGGGCTTTGCACATTTGCATACACTTTCATAACACTACACGACTTCCGCACAAATCGTATTACTTTCGCCTGGTATTTAACTGAATTGCTTCTCCTTTTTAGGTGCTATGTCTGGCCATCAATCTACACTAGACAAACTCCGAAGAGTGCATCACCCTTCGTCTTATTATGAATCTCGACGTGGAGACTCCGATCGCTATCGTGAACGGAGGCATCATGGCCAGGAATATTATGCAAGGGATCATCATCGTAGTTACTCCAGTCAGGAGCGATCGGACAGAGATCGGAGATACCGCTCCCCTTCTCGTTCTCCTTCGCCACCCCGAAGCCATATTCAGGTGTCTGAGCCTCTGCGACATCAACCGTCTTTACAGGTTTCGAGGCTTGAGCCACATCGTTCTAGAACTGAGGTCATTACGACCACGGCTGCGGAGGAGGCCCCTATTGAACCATCTGGTGAAGGGGCTCAGACTTGTTCAATTGAAGAGGGACTTCCCGGAAATTTGCTTCGACGCTTGTATTTTTCCTCCTAATCTTAAAAGAATTCCCGAAGACGTCGTGACTACAACACTTAGCTATACCTGCGATTTCTATGCTCAGTACAGAGAATGGTATAAGGCGGCTGTTAAAGCTTCAAAAGTAGCCTTTGATCGGGCTAAAATTATCAAGAAACTGGAAGCCGACTTGGCTCAGAAGAACCGTATTGTCGATATACTTCAATCTGAGGCGGAATCCTCCTTTAAGGCCGAAGTTGAGTCGCTAAAAAAGGTTGATGAGACATTAGTTGAGATGGCAAAGATGCAACAGGCACATTGCACTTTAGTTGAAGACTTGGGCCATCGATACAAAAATGTTGAGGCCGAGCAGGATGCGGCAGTCAAAGAACTAGAGGAATTAAAGGCTAAGTTTGCCGATATAAACAAGGAAAAAGACGATGCTAATACGGCCGCACAAGAAGCGTGTGAGCAAGCTGCGTCTCTTCGGACTGAGCGTGATGCGGCAGTCGCAAGGGTTAAGGAGGTTGAAATGGAAGTGGAGGAGAAAGTACAGGCAGAGAGGTTCAAGATGGAGGCCGAATTTGACGAACTCTTGGACACATATAATGCCAACGTGTTAGAACACAGGAATCTCGCCTGGCTGGGGGATTACTCTATGCTTCTCTACAATGCCTGGAAAAAATTTAGTGGAGAACAAGAGGATGTCTTGCCCGGATGGAGTAATTAGATGAGTTTGAGCTCGAGTCACGTCTGCTTAGCGAGGATGAGAGGAGAACTCTTCACGAGGCGATAATTTCTGTCGAGAAAGAAAAACTTGGCATCCATCGAACGAAGATCGGCGAAGGTTCGGGTGTCGCGCATCATAGTGAGAATATCGAAGTCCCTATCACGACTTCGTCCGAAGTTATCGCCACGGTTGACCCACAAGTTATTCCTGCTTACAATCCGGACCAACCGGGGTTATCTTCTGGTAAGACTACCGTCTCCGAGCCTGTTCAAGCTCCAAGGCAAGGTAAGGAAGGTACTTTGATTATTTCCCTCATGTCTTAAAGTAACGATTTTTTCGAGAGAATTTACTGGACTGGTTATTTTTGCTCTCCTTTGTTCAGTGACTAAGAGTGCCGCATTTGTGCCCTCAGTTCCTCCGGTTCTATATCCTACGCATGGAGTTATTGTCACCGAGGCGATTTCAACTGCTGCCATGGCCGGTGATATTGGAGAGGGAAGCTCGATGTCATTCGATGCTCAAATGATTGAAGAGCTACTTGGTCATTCTCTTGACCCTATTCCTGATCCTTCATTTGCGATAAGTGGAGCTGCTCCAGCTTTCAGTTCTGTCATGACGACCACCAACGTATCCAGCACAGCTCAGTTGTCTCGAGAAGAAGAGATTTTAGCTGAGATAAGCGCTGAGATGGCCACGATGA
The DNA here is from genome assembly GCA_030765085.1 of Allium cepa. NCBI lineage: Eukaryota > Viridiplantae > Streptophyta > Magnoliopsida > Asparagales > Amaryllidaceae > Allium > Allium cepa. The sequence continues at coordinate 172,879,621 of CM060941.1, read as the reverse complement.
CAACGGTTGGTGGTTCTGGAAGCGACACTGCCCCCTCAGGCTTATCCTCTCTAATGGTGATCTCTCCCGATGGCACGGTAACTGTCTCGAGCATTGCTGAACAAACACCTGTCACCGTTCCCATGCCTTCAGTTCGTCCTCCCAAAAGGATCTCTGTCCCCTCCAGCTCTGAGGAAGATGTTGATATTATGTCAGATCCGGAGGATGTTCCAAAGAAGGGCAAGAAATCCCGTAGGAAGCCGGGTAGTGGTTCCAGCGGCTCGACTCCGAAAAAGAAGCCTCGGAAGAAGAAGGAGCGAGCTTCTTGTTTTATCATGTAGTTGTGAATAGAAATTCTTTTACCTCTTCTTTTGTTCTTTTAGAGCCGTGTATATGTGTGGATTCGGCCTCCACTTACTTGAAACCTTTTGACTTGCCATGTAATCAAACCTGTTTTTGTTAGTTGATGGAATGGGGAGTTGCTCTTTTCTTTTACTTAAGCGTTTTTGCAGTGTTTATTTTTTATCTGCCAAGTATGAAAAACATAATTTCGTGTCATGATTGATGAATGAGTTGAACTCCGGACATTGTATCACTTTGGTTAGTGATTAACACTTAGCTTTTTTGCCCCCTAGTCTCGGGGAACAACATTTGTATTTTGGTGGTTGATCGCATTTATTGCAAATCTTAAGCACATGTTCACATTCTGGGGACTTAGGATAATTTGAGATCGATAATCCGGTTCGCACTCCGGGAATTTGAGAGTTATCGATATTTGTAACACGGTTCGCGCTCCGGGAACCTGGAATTGATGTTTATACCCCGCTTCACGCTCCGAGAGCTTGGAGTTAGTGTAGATATTTCGGTTCGCGCTCCGGGAACGGTGGATTTGATGTTTGTACTCCAATTCGCGCTCTGAGAATTTGGAGTCCGTTCGCACTCCGGGAACGAGTTGCTGGATGTTTATACTCCGATTCACACTCTGGGAAGTTGGAGTCCGTTCGCACTCCGGGAACGAGTTATTAAATGTTTATACTCCAATTCGCACTCTGGGAAGTTGGAGTCCGTTCACGCTCTGGGAACGAGTTATTGAATGTTTATACTCCAATTCGCACTCTGGGAAGTTGGAGTCCGTTCGCGCTCTGGGAACGAGTTATTGAATGTTTATACTCCAATTCGCACTCTGGGAAGTTGGAGTTAGTAAAAGGATTGTCGTGTATCAATCCTTGTAAATGCTGGTGTAGTGTTCTGCTCCCGAGCTCGAGTTTCACTTAATGAGTGACCGGTCGTATCACAGTCACTCCCTATTTGAATAAATCCCACCGCATGATGGAACTTAGCTCTCCGTGCATCGTGATATTATACGACATTTTCAGTGAATCACAATTTTTGGCTCGAAGAGATGGTATTTTATTGCTGAAATAAAAGAAATATGGCAAAATAAGTTGCCTTATTACAAGTTCAAACTTCGAATTGCAAAAATAAAATGCTAAGGAAGAAATCGACTAAAAATAGATAAATAAAGCCTGTCATGTGTAGTAGCGATGGAGACTTTCGCTATTCCAAGCTCTCGGTAAAGTAAGACCGTCAATGGTTGACAACTTGAATGTGCCATCTCCGAGCTTTTGTGAAATCACATACGGCCCTTCCCAATTTGGCTTCATGTACGAAGGGACCGGATAAATTCTCTTGAGTACGAGATCGCCGGGTTCAAAGGTTCGCGGTCGGACCTTGACATTGTATATTCGAGCGACTCGACCCCGATATGCGACTGCCCTCAAATCAGCTTCTTCACGCTTCTCATCAAGTAGATCCAGAGATTCAGCAAGTAATATGGCATTCGTTTTCGGATCATAATATGTCACACGATGAGAGTGAACTTCCAATTCGACTGGAATAACGGCTTCAGAGCCATAGGATAGAGAAAAAGGAGTGTGTCCGGTTGTAGTCTTGTGAGTCGATCGGTAAGCCCATAGCGCCATAGGCAGTTCATCAACCCACTTGCCCTCGGCTGTTTCCAGTCGTTTCTTCAAAATAGACTTGATAACCTTATTGACGGCTTCAACTTGACCATTTGCTTGAGGGTGTACTACTGTAGAGAATTTCTTATGGATGTGAAATCATTGACAGAAGTTCTTGAATTCAACACTGTCGAATTGGGCTCCATTATCGGTGATAATAGTATGCAGGAGACCAAACCGGCAGATGATGTTGCGTACCACGTAGTTGCTTTCTTTCTTTGTCGTAATTGTTGCAAGAGGTTCAGCTTCAGCCCATCTGGTGAAGTAATCAACTGCGACGATGGCGTACTTTGCGCCACCTTTAGCTAAAGGCAATGCACCAATTATATCAACTCCCCATATTGCAAATGGCCATGGGCTGACCATTTGGGTTATCTCAGTAGGTGGAGCTCTGGGAATTCGAGCGTGTTTTTGGCATTTATCACACTTTTTGGCATAGTCCATAGCATCGCGATTTACGGTAGGCCAATAATATCCATATCGGAGTATTTTCTTGGCAAGTGCTTTCTTCCCAGTGTGATCACCACATTCTCCTTCGTGCACATCGTGTAACACTCGTTTGACTTCGTCGTGTGCGATACACCGGAGGAGAGGAATAGAATATCCCCTTCGATACATAACTCCATTCTGAATGACAAATCGTGAAGCTTTTCGAAGAATTTGTCTTTTCTCACTTCGACGCTCGGGTAATATGCCACGTTCAATGTAATCTTGGTAGGGGGTCATCCACGATTCCCTGCGGGAAGTAGCTTCAAATGTGAATTCATTCTCTGCTCGATCAATGCTCGGAGAGGATAAAGTTTTGACAGGAACGAGTCCCAAGTGTTGAGCTTCGCCTGTGCTTGCCAACTTTGCCAACGAATCGGCTTTCTGATTGTGCTCTCGGGGTATGTAGAAAATGGTATAATAATCGAACTGATCAAGTATTTTCCGGACTCGAGCTAGATAAGCGGCTAATCTTCGATCTTTGGCCTGGTATTCACCCCGAACTTGGCATACTATCAACTGGGAATCACAGTAAATTTCCACAGCGATAATTCTTAGGTCACGGGCTAACTTCAACCCAGTAAGCAAAGCTTCGTATTCAGCTTCATTGTTGGTTGCACGGAAATCAAACTTTAAAGCGTAGCATATGGATCGGCCCTCGGGGGTTTCAAGCACTACCCCTGCGCCCGAGCACCGATCGTTGGACGCACCATCAGTATACAGCTTCCATATGTATTCGGGAGATTTGCTAGTTTCAGGTAAGTCTTCAGAAACAGTGAATTCGGCAATGAAATCCGCTGGGACTTGACCGTGTATGGCTCTTCTCGGAGTATATGTGATGTCGAATTGACTTAGTTCAATGTTCCATTTCAGTAACCTGCCAGACATCTCAGGTCGTGTGAGGACTTGTCTTAACGGTTGATCGGTATACACAGTGATGGGATGAGCCTGAAAATATGGATGGAGCTTCCTCGAGGCGATGACTAGGCAGTATGCCAATTTTTCTAACCTTGGATAATTTCTCTCAGCCCGGTTAACCGTTTACTGACATAGTAGACTGGTCTCTGCACTCGGTCTTCCTCTCGAACTAACGCAGCACTGATTGCATTTTCAGATACGGCCAGATAGAGGTATAATTGTTCATGATCAACAGGTTTTGAAAGAATCGGTGGCGTGGAAAGATGCTGAATTAGTGATTGAAAAGCGCCCTCACATTCTGTAGTCCATTCGAAGTTTCGTTTCCCTTTTCGGATCAGATCGAAGAAGGGTATGCATTTATCAGTTGATTTCGAGATGAACCTGCTCAGTGCTGCAACCTTCCCATTGAGACTCTGAACCTGCTTTATGGTCCTTGGAGTTTGAAGAATCCTGATCGACCAGATCTTTTCGGGGTTGGCCTCTATTCCCCGGGCGTTGACGATGAATCCAAGGAATTTTTCGGATGCGACTCCAAAATGACTTTTTAGCGGATTAAGCTTCATCCCGTATCTCCGGAGGACATTGAACATTGACTCTAAGTCTTTGACATGATCAGTGGAGTATCGTGATTTTACCAACATGTCATCTACATAAACTTCCATAGTCTTTCCGATCTGGTCGGCAAACATTCGGTTGACTAAGCGTTAGTAAGTTGCTCCGGCATTCTTTAACCCAAAAGGGATGACCTTGTAGCAGTATAGTCCCAAGTCAGTTACGAAGCTCGTATGTTCTTGGTCGGGCACATGCATGGGTATCTGATTGTAACCAGAATAAGCATCCATGAAAGATAGTGATTCGTGTCCGGCCGTTAAATCCACAAGTTGATCGATTCGGGGAAGTGGAAAGCTGTCTTTCGGACAAGCCTTATTTAAGTCAGAGTAATCAATGCACGTTCTCCATTTCCCATTCGGTTTTCGGACAAGTACAGGGTTGGATACCCACTCCGGGTATAAAGCATCCCGGATAAACCCATTCATCTTTAGCTTATCAACTTCTTCTTTGAGGGCGGCAAATCTCTCTGGATCCATATCGCGTCTCTTTTGCTTGACCGGGATATACCGTGGGTCAATATTTAAGGTGTGGCTCGCGATGTCCGGTGAGATTCCACACATATCAGAGTGCGTCCAAGCGAATACGCCTAGATTTGCTTGGAGAAATTCGACCAATTCCTTTTATGCTTGTGGGTTTATCTGAGACCCAATTTTTAACATTCTTGAATCATCATCATCATCAATCGGAACATCAATCGTCAGCTCGGCTGGGGAAGCTTGACTTTCTTTAGATTCATTATTATCTTCAGTGTTTCTGGGGTCAAGATCCTTCTGGAATTGGTCGTGGTGCCTGGGCCGAGGCCCAGGCACTAATTGTCAATCGTCGGCGAAGCAGACGCAGAGAGATTCCTCCACGCCCTTTCCTTTCTCCTTTCGCTGTGCTTCTCGCAGTTCGGCAACATAGCAGGCTCTCCCAGCAGCCTGATCTCCCTGAATGACCCTAATTCCGTGATCAGTGGGAATTTCAAAATTAAGCACCATGGGGCAATTGCTGCCCTGAATTCGGCAAGGGCCGGTAGGCCCAAAAAAGCATTGTATAGAGAGTGGATATCTAGGACAACAAATTGTAACATTCGGACTCTTCGGCGTGCTCCAACTCCCAACTCCACTGGCAACTCCACCACGTCAGTAGGTATATTAGCACTTCCATCGAAGCCATGGATTCTAGATTGACAAGGCTTTAAATCTTTGGCTTCCATCTTCATTTGATCATATGCTCTCTTAAACAAGATATTTACTGAACTCCCACTGTCCACCAGGATCCTCTTCATCCAAGCAGGACCAACCTGGGCAGATATGACTAGTGGGTCTATAGTTGGGGCTTCGATCTTATCAGCATCTCGGTTTCTAAATACGATGTCATCTGCCATCGTCCTCTGTTGTTTGGCCGGAGCCCCTTCATCAAGTGTACTGCAACTCTCGAAATTCACATGCCTGATCGAATTGGCGTATGATTCCATTTCCCTCCAACTTCGGTCCGCTGGATGAGGACCACCACTAACTGTATTTATGACCAATCTCCCGCCTGTACGAGCGGGCTCCTCCTGTCTCTCTTGGTTTTGTGCACGATTTTGGTTTGACGGGCCCACACCACCAGCCTGCGATGCCCGTACGAATTGATCTAACTTCCTTTCCCTGATCAATTTTTCAATAAGATCTTGCAAATGCCTGCAATCATTGGTATTATGTCCATAACTTTCGTGAAATCTACAGAACTTTCCTGTTTGAATCTGTCTCTCCGACGATGGCTTTGGAGTTGGCTTCTTATGCCGCATTGCATTACAAGTTTGTAGATACACGTTTTCCAGTGACGTGTTCAGTGGTGTATAGCTTTCAAACATTTGTGCCCTACGCCGCAGGCCATGATTCTAATCTTTCTTTTTATTTCTATTATCGCCGTTTCTCGGATGGGTTTGTTTGTTTTGAATATTCAATTGTACTTTTCCCGAGCTCTCCCCTGACTGTTTAACTGCCACATTGCTTTGAATTCCTTCATTGCTGGGTCTCGCATCGTCCTGCTTCCTAGATTGTTTCGCATCCTCACGCCTTAAGAATTGGGTGGCTTTGGAGTAGAAACGATCCAACGATGCGGGAGGTTTCCCAGCTAGCCAATTTCCAAATTCAGAGTCGGGGTCAATCCCCTTAGTTAAGGCCATCAAGATTGAATTATCATTGGGGTTAGTGATTTCTGCACAAGCGGCATTGAATCTTTTCAAATATCGCCTGAGTGTCTCTCCTGAAGCTTGAGTGATACTAGATAAAGTATTTACGTCCTTAGGCCTGACAATGTGCATACGAAACTGTTCAACAAACTTAGTAGCCAATTGGTCGATAGATCGTGGTGGTAATCGTGTAAACCACATCGTCGCAATTCCCCCTAAAGAAATGGGAAAACTATGGCATTTTACTGCATCATCAGCTCTTGCAGCAGTCATCGACCATTCGTATTTCAGAATATGTTGATTAGGGTCAGAACTTCCTTCATACATAGGCAGAGTCGGCATCCTGAATCGCCGAGGGGGTTCAGCATACAATATGTCATCAGTGAACAGAGTATGACTATGGGAGATTCCCCAATCGTCATTTGTTAAGCCCTAACTTTCGCGAATCATTTGGCGTACCATAGCCGAGAGATCAGGTGTTGCTATATTCGGAGGGTGGCGAGCCAAAGTGTGGTCGGGTTCCATAGTGCGAGGTAGGATCGGGCGCTGTCGACGATCTGTATCTCGCCTCCTTGGCTCGATGTCTTCTGGGACATATGGCCCTGGAACATGTTCCTGCTGGTGGTAGTTCTGATTGGAGTGATTTCGGGTATCAACTCATATGTCAACTGCGGTGGCGGTGACTTGGTTATCCGTAGTATGTTGTGGGACAGTGCCTCCTCGAGAGGAGAGTCCTGTATGAAAACTGGCAGAAGGGCCAACCCTTATCTGTCCAACAGTTAATGCTTGTGGGTGACCAGTAGCATGCGCGTGACTTCCGTCTAGCCTGGGACGAGTAGATCTGCCGCTGTAATCGGACGAGGCAGAGCTTTCAGTGGAGGAATGATGGGCGTAGTCCCTTTTGGATCTTCTACGCCTTTGGCGGTTTAGTTGATTAGTCAACTCAACATTGGCGCGTAATTGTTCAGTCAGCTGTTGTCGACTTTGGGTTAGTTCCTGGAGTAATGTCTGGAACTCTTGTCGAGTGACCGGACCTGATGGATCTGAATGCCCGGTGTCATCTTGATTGGGTGGAGGTAGTTGCAGGGGATTTTGTCTATCTCGGCCTTCTTGGCTAGCAGCAGTAGAAGTGGTTCTCGTGCTAACCATCTTGAGGTATAGAATCCTTTCCTAGATTTCGGTAAATCTGAATAGTATGGAAGGAGTCTGAAACTGAAGTCTGGATCTCTCTATTAGACTTACGCAATCCGGTATCGAAGATAGATCCAATGAGCGGGAGAAAAATTGGGTTTTCTTAGTGAAAGTACCAAAGTGTTTGCTCCAAAATTTGGCAACACCCTTTGGAAGTTTTTGAAGAGATAATAAATGAAGAAACTAAATTGAAAATGAGGATTATCTAACAAAAACTCCAAATCATAGAGAAGTAAATTGCACGGAAGACAGTAATTTAGAGTGGTTCGGCGTTTTGCCTACGTCCACTATGAAGTTTTATCACTTTATTGCTTAATACTTGAAGATTACAAGTGTTTTAGAGCGAATTACAACAGATAATAGACTTAAATTCGAAATCAGCAACAGTGAAAACGATATGGAATGATTCTGGCAGCGTCCGGGCATGCTTTTTTCTCTAGAAATTCTCTGATCCCCTTTCTAAATGTCCAGGGGCTTTATTTATAGGTGTAGGAGGCTGATATTTCGCCTAAATTCCGGGGAGATCGCTTCTGGCACGTGAGGGGGGCCCACATGCCCGGCCTCAGGAAATCCGGGCCCACTTTAGGATCGATTCGAACTCTAGTTCGAGTCGATCAAAAAAGTGTCCAATCGAGGTGAAATTTGGTGTGGACATTCTTCAACATGCATGCAAGCTCCTGTGAAAATTTCATAGCATTTGGACTTGTAGATCTCGAGTTATGATCGATTCAAGATTGCATTTTCGGTTGTCATGCTTGGTTCGAATCGATCCCCATCGAATCGATAGGGCCGAATCAATGGCTGGTGCATGTGAACGACGACGTGGTGCGCGCACTTCTCGGGTCGATCCATCTTTTTCTCCGAGTTTTACTGGGCCGCCTCCATGGTCTTAGCCGCCTTGACTTAGTGGATTCGAGGTAGTGGGTTTGAAGACGTGTTCCTTCGAATCGATCGAATGGATGTTCCTTCGTATCGATCAGGGTATACGATAGTTGATCGATACGAGGGCTTCCCAACTGAATGGTTTCGAGGCAAGTCATGGGATGGAGTCGAAGTGAGGTTACGGGATAGATTCGAAGTAAGGTTACAGGATGGAGTCGAAGTGAGGTTACGAGATAGATTCAAAGTGAGTCATCTGCTTGGATTCGAAGTACTCTGCCCTACTGGATTCGAAGGTCTTCATCCTGAAGGATACGAAGTGAAGTAGCCCCATGGATTCGAAGTATCTTGCCTTGAGGGATTCGAAGTAGGGGACGTTTGAAGGGTTCGAACCACGGCTTGGTTCTATGGATTCGAACATGGGGCCTGCTCTGATGGATTCGAACCTAAAGCTATTCCCTCCACTCTTCATTGGCGATAACTTGAGCATACGAACTCGGATTGACTTGAGATTTGAGATGCTGACTTTACGATCTTTCTCATCATGTCCCATCAATTGTAGCTCAATCTGGACTCGGACAAAATCCAGCGATATCCATAGTGAAGCATAGTATGAACAATGTTTGAGACGAACTGTCCTATGTTTTCAATCGATCTTTTGGTATCACGGCTTTGCCAAAAAGCGGGATAATAGTGAGATCACCGTGTGTCCATAGAAAATAGGGGAAACGCTGTTGCTGCTGGCCCGTCATCCAAACAATATGTAGTTGTGCCCCTTATCCGAATCCCCGAGATTTAGACTTCTAATTGACCAATTACTACCATTTTTAGCATAAGTGTGCCCTCATCTTGCTTTAGGCTAATGTGAGACCACCATTTTGTCTAATAGGAATGCTATTTGGTACAGGTCCTACTTTCATTTTTGCTTATTAACTTTGGTAAATTATTTAAATAAGCCTTTATATTTTTCTCTATTACCTATGCTTATTAATTTCGCCTAAGTCTTAAAATAAGCCTTATTATGTTCTTTTTGTTATTATAACCTATAACCCACTATCTTAGTGTGAAAATAAGCTTATTTCATCTTTTACTCTTTTTAGTTATAATTCTAAGTTATAAGTAGGCCAATCATTTTAATTCAGTCCAATTAACATCATAATTAGGCGTAATTTAGTCCAATTCCATTTATATTATAGTCTTTGAAATTTACATCTTATATTCGATTATTTCAGTTTTCTTACAATTTAATCCATATTCGCATTAATCCTATTCTAATCCATACGTGTAGAAGATGGAGGAATAAAAAGAAAACTAGAAATAGAAGAAAATTCAAAACATAGAATGAAGATGTAAATAACGTATAAATAACAGTAAATAAACTAAAATATTGTAAATAAACTGTAAGTAAATGGAAAAACTATAATTAATAGAAATAAACTAAAATTACTGAAAAGAATAGCTGAAAAGAAATAGACTGAAAATAGTTCTAAAAACTGTAAATAAACTACTAAAAAGGCTATTCCAAAATCATAGTAAAACTATAACTATTGGAAACCCTATAATTTTAAATTACTTAAAGAAATCTTAAAATAATTACAATCACTCATCTCTGGTCCTAAGCTCTTCCTGTGGTCTTCCTGGATCCACTTGGTGTTGTAAAATAATTTAATTTATAACGATTTTCTCCTTTGGAAAAATTGCTCCATTTAGGGTCCTTCCTAGAAAGGTGAACTCAATTGTAGAAAATCTAGAATGAGAAAAAATGTTAGGTCTAGGGATCTATTTATAGGAGTAGAAGTGGATCTCGGACCGTTGGATTTGGGAGTTGAATGGGATGCAACCACGTCATAGGCTTAATAGGAGCCATTGGATTCAAAAATGGAGGGACAAGATTAAAATAAAGACTGCAAAACACGTCACAATAGGCTCTGTAACGTTCTAATAAACGAACGTTCGTTCGTATATAATAGAGGCAGGTCGATCGGGCGGTCGACCACCTTGGTGCCTAGGTCGACCGGCCAATTGACCTACCTATATATATATATTCGCTTATTTTGTTTATTTCATAACTTGGTCATATTAGCTCGGTTTCCAAAGTTCTATATATGGAAATTGACCAGAAAATTACCACGAACACAATGGTGCAATCCCGTGGCTCAGTTCGGATAATTTCACAAGGTTATTTTATTATTTAGTTAATTAACGAATTAATTATTATGGGTTAAATTTCGAGTTGTTACATTCTCCCCTCCCTAAGGGATTTCGTCCCCGAAATCTCTAAGGATAAAAGGATGTGCTAAATGTTTTCATCCAATTGTACAACCAACTACTCAATCATCAACCATTAATCCATTGTCCTTAAGTTTTTCAAATGTAATTTTATGACACTTATGCAATTAGTGTAGTGCAAATGTCACTAACTAATGCAAAAGATTAGGAGGTCCACTGATTCAATTGACCTCCTTTTATGCAATCATATTCGTGCCATATATCCAAATGAATGAAAAAATTTCTAATGATAACTGATAATTCTACATGCATGCTACAGACATCATCCAAATGCAACAATCATGTGATAAACATCAATTTATAGCACCCATGGAAATAAAATAAAAATGCGCACACATCTAATGCATATGCTCTAGTGTCCTAGTTAGCCCGATCCGTAAAGAATAATAGTGCCTAGTGTACCTATATGCATCTACTAGCAAACACTTGCAACCACTAGCATACATCATTCATAACATGTTATATTCACATGTTTACATCAAATCCTACCATCCACAGGTTAAATCCTAAGTTCTACGCTCCTAAAGGATAATAAAGGAAAGAACCTATTCAAATCTAAAGATGGAAAAAAGAAATCTAAAACTTACTGTCAAAAAGATGAGGATAGGAAGTACGAATCTTCTCTTCTGCTTCCCAAGTGGCATCTGCAACATCATCTCCCCATTGCACCTTCATTAGTGGAACCTCCTTATTCCTTGATCGCTTTGTGTCGCTCCCAACAATCTTCGTAGGGGTACGCCAAACAGAAGCTTCCCTTTCTACTTCCACCTGCTCCAACGGACTAGGCTCTACAACCTCCACCAAGTCATGTAAGCACTTTTGCAAGTGTGAAATATGGAAAACGTCATGCACTCCTGTGAGCCTATCAGGTAGCCTTACTCGATAAGCCGTCTTCCCAACTCTCTCTGTGATAGGAAATGGTCCAACAAATCTAGGGGATAACTTTCCATTTGGTCCAAATCTTACCACCTTCCTAAGCGGCGATACTTTGATAAAAACTTAGTCTCCAACCTCAAACTCTAAGTCTCTCCTCTGCTTGTCCGTATAGGACTTCTGTCTATGTTGAGCCGTCATCATCCTTCGTCGAATCAAATCCACGCTCTCAAAGGTGTCCCTAACCATATCAGGTCCAAGTAATAAGTTCTCCATAGACTCTACCCAACATGATGGGGACTTGCAAGGTCTCCTATATAAAGCGTAAAATGATGCCATTCCTATACTTGTTTGGTAACTATTATTATACACAAACTCAATCAACGGAAGACGCTCCACCCAAGTCCTCCAAAGTCCATAATGCACATCCACAGTAAATCCTCAAGCACCCTATTTACCCTTACACTTACTCTTAACTGGATGAAGTGAGCACTCTTGGTCAATCTATCAGCAATCACCCAAATGTTATTGCTCCCCTTCCTAAAACGGGGTATGCCATCATTGAAATCCATAGGAATACTGTTCCACTTCCACTCTGGCACATCTAAGGGCTGAAGTAACCCATCAGGCTTCTGCTAATCTACTTTTACCCTTTGGAATATGAGACACTTAGCAATGAATTTTGCCATGTCCTTCTTCATGCCACCCTAATAGAACATCCTCTTCATATCCCGATACATTTTTTCACCACTCAGATGAATAGTCATACGGGAATGGTGTGCTTCCTCAAACTGCTCTCAACAAGTCACTAGTGCATGGAACACAAAGCCTCCCCTTCTCTCCTAAGCCACCACTGCTTTCTATGGAATAACATTAGACCTCTCTTCGGTTAATACTATCCATAATGTCCATGAGATCTGAATCCTCCTGCTGCCTCGAGCCAATCTAACCCATAAGGGTAGGCCTTACCTCTAATGTCGCCAATAATCTAGGAGTAATGTCTGCAGAGGGCTTAATATCAAAGGTAAAACTAAATGCCAAGCTCCTCCACTCTACAAACAAAGGACTAAGGGTTTCTTTCTTTCTACTTAATGCATCTGCAACTACATTACCCTTGCCAGGGGTATAAATTATCTCCAAATCATATGAGGCTAAAAACACCATCCACCTTTGTTGCCTTAAGTTCAAGTCCTTCTACGAGAATAGATACTTTAATGACTTATGGTTGGTAAAAAGCTCAAACTTCTCTCCAAGTAAGTAGTGCCACCAAGCTTTAGCTATGGCAGCCAACTCCCAATCGTGGGTAGGGTAGTTCTTCTCATGCGTCCTCAACCGCCTACTAACATAACACACTGCCCTCCCTTCTTGCATCAGCACCGCTCCTAGACCCGTTGCGCATGCGTTAGTGTATATATTGAAAGGCTTAGATCCGTCGAGTAAAACTAACGTTGGTGCACTTGTAAGGGCTCTCTTAAGCTTCGTGAAGTGATCCTCACAATCCACGTCCCACACGAAAGATTTTTTCTTCTTAGTAAGGCGCGTGAATGGTGCCGAAATCTTAGAAAAGTCCCTAATGAACTTCCTATAGTAGCCAGCCAATCCTAGGAAGCTCCTAACCTCGGTAACGTTCTTGGGGGCCTTCTAATCTTGCACTGTAATAACCTTGGTAGGGTCAACAGCCAAACCTTCCTTCAAGACTACGTGCCCAATAAACAAACTTCCTCTCTCGAAAAATGACACTTTGAAAACTTAGCTCTCAAATGATGACTACGAAGTGTGTTAAGAACCTCTTCTAAATGAATAACATGGTCCTCCATATTCTTGAAAAAATACCAAGATATCATCCACGAATACCACTACAAACTTATTGAGGACATCCGTAAAGACGTGGCTCATCAAATCAACGAAATAGGCTGGAGCATTGGTTAAACCAAAAGGAATAACCAACTACTTGAAGAATCTGTCCGGTGTCCTAAAGGCAGTCTTATCTATACTGTCATCAGTGACTCTAAGTTGATGGAATCCCGTGGCTAAATCAAGCTAAGAGAAAACCGAAGAACCTACCAACTGGTCAAAAAGACCATCTTTCCTAGGGAGTGGATATCGGTTCTTCTTTGTGAGTTTATTTGATTCCCTATAGTCCACACAAAGTTGAAGAGAACCATCCGCCTTAGTGAGACGACTGGCGCTCTCCAGTCGGATATGCTCTTTCTAATGAATTCCTTCCCCAAAAGCTCATGAATATGCTTGCTCAATTCTTTCCTCTCCCTGGGTGCCATGTGCCTCACAGGTAATGCTACTGGCTTGGCATTCTCGATCAAATAAATCCAGTTGTTAATCTCTCTCTTAGAGGGAGGTCCTCTAACCTCCTCAAAGATATTTGTAAAATCTCCGACGATAGGAACCGAATGCAACTTTGATGACGATGAATCGAGGGAATAGAGAAAACTCAACATGACTGACCCTTGTAGGTCGCAAGATACCTCCAAAGCCCTAACACCGCAAGTCTCAAGTCTAACGATTCTCCTCTAACATTCTAATATAGCTCCATATGTTGATAGCCGATCCATCTCTAAGATCATCCCATACCCTGAGAATCCTAAAACATAGGTGTTACAGTCAAATTCTACACCAAGGATAATGATTTTTAAACCCCTACAAACCATAGATAAGTGTGTCGATTGTCCTATAGGGTTTGAGACAATAATGGGTCTACTACTAATGATATGTCCAAGTGAAAACAATCTACAAGAGAACTAGAGATAAAAGAATGTGATGCTCCAGAATCAAATAAAGTTCGAATGGAAAAATCAGATGTAGAGATCAAATCTTAAACTATGCCTTTCCTACTCTATCTGGAATCTTATTGGAAGGTGTGGTGTCTAATGCCTGAATGTGAACAACTGGTGCACTCGCTCCCTAGAGACAACTCCTACTCATATGACTAGGCTACCTGGAAGTATAGCACTTACCCTTCATCTTCTCCTTCCAGTAATCCTTGGCCATATGTCCAACCTTCCCACAACTATTACACTTTATTCCCTTCTTAATCTGCTTCTAAGGACCATCACTTTTCTTCCTTTTCTTATTCTTTCCCACCACTTCTTCTTTGAACCTTCCGATTTAGCCTCCTCTTTAGGCTCTCCCTCCTTGATTGTATCTGACATAAGCGCCATCTCGACCAAAGACTCATAAGTAGCTCCCATCGATACATGAGTCAGCAATAGTCCTTGAAGGGGTTGATTTAATCCCTTCGCAAATTTCATAGCTTTCTTATGCGACGTGTTCACCAAAAATCCATACCACACCGCAACAACTCATTGAATTCATTGATGTATTCCTTAACGGACAAACTCCTGTGCTTCAAATTAATAAACCTCTGCAGCTGAACACTCTCTTCTGCCTGAGACAAAAATTTCCTTTTGAATCGCTCTCGGAATCCATGCCAAGTAACATTTCTGCCCTCCTCCTTTAGCTGCCTAGCGGCTAGCTGAACTCACTGTTGTCCATCCAATACTAAAAGACTAAAAGTCCTCTCTAGTCCCTAAGCCAAGCTCTAGCCTCTACAAAAGTCTCCTTTCCAAAAAAAGTATTCCCACCCAAACTCGCAAAATCTTTACAAAGCTTAGAGAAATTGATGGCAACAAGTGAGTTGATGGGATTCCCACGCACTAGAGCAGGATTGGGCGCAGGCCCGTGCACATCTGGAGTCATGGCTTGTAAGTACCTACAAAAACAAGCTGGGACTGGAATGCCCTCGAGAAGGTTCAGGGCATCAGTCATTCTACGAAAAGAAAAAGATAGTTTAGGATAGAGTCAAATAGAGATTGAACTGGACTTATGAGGGGATTTTTGTAAAAATTCTTTTATACCTAAAAATCATTTCTAAAAGTTCTTTTTTGAAAAATACTTTTTAAAATAGGTTATTTCGAAAATTACTTTATTTTTAAACTAAATTTTTAAGAATCCTGTAACCTTAGGCTCTGATACCAAATGAAACACCCTACACCCCTTAAGATACCCAAAAGGACACACTAAAAGACATAGTGCATTGTAGGTATAACTAAAGCTAATAGAGACTAAGATTCACAAGACAAATATAGATAAAACATCGGAAACTTAAAGTAATAACTTAGTCGAAACAAAACTTCAAAATTGCTTCATAAATAAGTTAAATACCAAATACCACATACATGTATGAAAATCCAATACGTCTCATGAAACAAAAACTCATAGTCTCAAAAATCAGAGTACATAATATGTCTCATTATAAGACAGTACATAGAAAGAACAAAAGCTGAAAATAAAAGAAGTACATAGTCGAAATCTCCTCCAAGAAAACTCCAAATAGCAACAATCTACTGACTTCTCCCTTGAATGCCTATGGAGGGAAAGGAAAATAGAGGAGTGTGTCAGACTAAAAGTATGATGAATGATAGTAATTACTAGAGTCTTTAAGCAAGATAAAAATAATACTCTACAATAGTTCTAGCATAAATAAGGATAAAGGAAATAGGAAAGGAATAAACTAGAATTAAGTACGATTAAATATTCCTCAATTTATAAAATATGTTAACTTTGATTGCATGCACTTGTCCTTGATTTCTGCATTGAATTCCTAATCTTGTAATTATGATGTAACCTTAATTCTATCCTTTTTGATCGGTTTGCTACTCTATAGTACCTTTCTACGGATCAGATGTTGTATAACTCCCTACATAGAATGTTACCATGGACCAAACGAAATATATAGCTCCTTACACAGAAGGCATTTATTTACTATGGACTAAATACTATATATAAATCACTACACATAATGTTACTATGGACCAGACGACATATATAGCTCCCTATACAGAAGGCAATGGTGCCAACGAAAGACACCCATACTAAGCAATTGGAACTCATAGCTATTACCGAGCACCCGAATGGAAGTCACATGCGTAACTGCCACCATGCCCATGCTACCTTTTGCTCCACCTATTGGGTCTTCTTATTACCTCAAACTCCAGCATAAGCGTGACCCCATCCCACTTCAGGTTAACGTAAGATCACCGTGTGTCCATAGAATATAGGGGAAATGCAATTGGTACTGGCCCATCATCCAAACAATATCTAGTTGCACCCCTTATCCAAATCCCCCATTATTTGGACTTCTAATTGACCAATTACTACCATTTTTAGCATATGCGTGCCCTCGTCTCGCTTCACGCTAATGTGAGACCACCGTTTTCTCTAATAAGAATGCTGTTTGGTACAGGTCCTACTTTCATTTTTGCTTATTAACTTAGGTAAATTATTTAAATAAGCCTTTACTTTTTTTCTACCATTTGTGCTTACTAATTTCGCCTACGTCTTAAAATAAGCCTTATTATGTTCTTTTTCTTATTATAACCTACGTTATAATCACGCTTATTACTTAATCCAAGGTCTAAGTGTAAAAATAAGCTTCGTTCATCTTTTACTCTTTTGAGTTATAATTCTAAGTCATAACTAGGCCAACCTTTTTAATTCAGTCCAATTAACATCATAATTAGGCGTAATTTCAGTCCAATTCCATTTATATTGCAGTCTTTAAAATTTACATCTTATACTCCATTATTTAGTTTTCTTACAGTTTAATCCATATTAAAGTTAATCCTATTCTAATCCATTTGTGAAGAAGAAGGAGGAATAAAAGAAAACTAAAAATAAAATAAAATCCAAAGCATAGAAAAAAGATGTAAATAGCTTATAAATAATAGTAAATAAAATAAAATAATGTAAATAAATTGTAAATAAATGGAAAACTATAATTAATAGAAATAAACTAAAATTACTGAAAAGAATAACTAAAAGGAAATATAATGAAAATTGTTCTAAAAACTGTAAATAAACTACTGAAAAGGCTATTCCAAAAATCATAGTAAAACTACAACTGTTGAAAAACCTATTATTTTAAATTACTTAAAGAAATCTTAAAATGACTACAATCGCTCACCTCTGGTCCTAAGCTCTTCCTGTGGTCTTCTCGGATCCACTTGGTGTTGTAAAATAATTTAATTTCTAATGATTTTCTCCTTTGGAAAAATTACTTCGTTTAGGGTCCTTCCTAGAAAATTAAACCCAATTGGAGAGAAGCTAGAATGAGAAAAAGTGTTAAGTCTAGGGGTCTATATATAGGGGTAGAAGTGGATCTCGGACCGTTGGATTTAGGGATTGAATAGGATGCAACCACGTCATAGGCTGAATAGTAGCCATCAGATGCAAAAATGGAGGGACCATATTAAAATAGTGAATGCAAAACACGTCACAATAGGCTCTGGAACGTTCTAACAAATGAACGTTCGTTCGTCTATAACAGAGGCGGGTCGACAGGGTGGTCGACCGCTTTGGTGCCCTGGTCGATCGGCCAGTCGACCTGCCTATATATATATATATATACATACATACACACATGCATACATACAAACGTATACATATATCTATATACATATATATATATATTCCACTTATTTTGTTTATTTTTTAACTTGGTCGTATTAGCTTGGTCTTTGACCTTCTATATATGAAAATTGGCCAAAGAATTACCACGGACACAATGATGTAATTCCCGTGGCTCAATTCTGATAATTTCACAAGGTTATTTTATTATTTAGTTAAGAAATGAATTAATTATTACATGTTAAATTTTGGGTTGTTACATGAATTTTGATTTAATTCCGAGAGGATGAGTTGTTATACAAAAGATATGTGTATATATTATTATTTCAAATTGATTTGAAATAAACCCAAGTATTTAGTTCTAAAATTTTTCTTTGGAAAGAGATTTGATACAAACTTTTTAATGCAGAAAAGTTTTATATGTACATTATGTAGGATGCCCGAGTGGAAGTGGCATAGTTTGCAATAAATGTTGAAACTTTATAGATTTTCCCTTTATGGGTCAAGCGTGTTTAATAAATTATAGGAAGTTTGTTAAAATATTTTTTCAATAAATGTAGCCTATGCATTAGGACTTTATGATATGTACATCATATTATGATATGTGGTTTGGTAGTTTTCATTTGTTAAAATGAAACGGTTTTTTCAACGATTTGGGAAGTCTGGAACTTACGAATCGTTTAGAATTTGAGGTTAAGTGTTTTGTGAAGATATAAGAGTTGATTTTATACAACAGTTAAACTGAAAAGGTGGTAAGTTAGGATAAGTTTAATTTGTTGAACATCGTTGTTAAGTAAAACTGAACGTAATGTTTTGTATATATTCTTAGGATGTCATGGAGTATTATACTAGTATGAACTTAAGTTATATAACTGTTTATAAACATGAAGTTATGTTGTATAAAATGTTTCATAAATGATTTTATTATTGAATGAGATATATTATTTCTATAAAAGAACATGATAAAAGGTATTGGTGAAGTTAAGAAACCAATTGGATAAATATGTAAGTTGTACGTAGTTTATTTTATTCGCATGACTATTCTTGATCCAGTATTTGAGTACATAATTTTAAGGTGGTTTACACCGGTTCGAACAAGGATTTTTCACAAGATTCTTGATAGTGAACACTTGATACAGATTTTTGGTAAGATCCTAAAGTTTTGTAGCATAGTTTATGGCCATGCTGTAACGATCCGAAATTTTCGATCCCGAAAAAATTCTAGATAGTTATGAAAAAGAAAGAAAGAGATAGAAAAAGAAGAACAGAAACATCAAACACCTCACATTCACAGTGGTTAAATATAATAATAAATAATAATAGTTTGCAAAAGAATACTATATCTGTCGATTACATTTAATATACAACAGAATTTCACATATATGCAATCACTGAACATATACAATTATCTTGTCTCAGATTAACAATAATATAAATACAGCAGAAATACTCTGTACGTTCTTGCCATCCAGCTCGCCTCCTGAGCTCCAGAACGTACCTACCTGGAAATCTGTAATACTCGGTTTGACCCGAGCATTCTCACCAAAGATATTTCCTCTATTTCAAAATGCTTTCAATATTTTCAATAAAATTATTTTCAGAAGTATTTTCACTGGATGTTGAAAACGGGTCTACCAAGTACTTATAGATTTTCAGTCCTACGCCTGATCAACGTATGACCGAATTTCTATGAGAACAAGGATGGACTGGTTGAGACATCGAGTTATAAGAAGTATTTTTTTCATAAAAGAGCTATTTTATTAGTATGATGTGAATTTAAAAGCATCTCTAAATTTTTTAAATAAAGGTCTTGGAATTTTTTAGGAAATAAAAGGAAATCCAAACTAGAATGCAAGGAGAATGGAGGTTTCTAATTATAGAACATGATCAGAGTCCGCACTATAAAGGTCAAGTCATCTATACTAGTTGGGAAGTGAAATTTATGTGATCAAGCGTATGATCAGGATTTATATTGCGTATAGATAGTCCATGTGCATCGTATGTGTTTCAGTATATGCATACTTTGTCTTATGGCTTATAGATAGTTTGGTGATGAATCTTCTATTTTTTTATGAGGTATCATGAATTGGCTGCTAAATAATTACCTGAGGCTATTGAGCGTACGGTATGCTTTGTATGTTCTTTATCATCCTTGTGCAATGATGGGATTTTGAACTTGGGCAATTAGTTTTGTTTGCTAAGTGATTTTGACTACTATTAAGTATTTCTATATAATTGGTTCTTGTGTTGCTCATGTTGGAATTTTAAGGATGAAATATTCTCAGTAGGGGAGAATGTAACAACCCGAAATTTCGGATACTTCGTATTTAAATATCTGAATTATTTAAATATTTTAATCTTGGATTAAATGTTATTAAAACAATTTAAATAGCTTTTTAACCACCTTTTAAGTCATAAGTAATGATGGTAAAATTATTTTGGAAAAATGTTTACAAAAATCAATACTTTGAAAAAATATCGTTAATGTAACCGAAAACCGTTTTATTGACAAACAGCATTTTAATCGTCCAAAATTGTTCAGAATTTTTTTCATACACTTATTTGCTTATGAATTAACAAAATGAAATAATTTTTTTTCCTTTTATGGAAATAAACTCTCTGGATTATGTCATCAAAGATATTTAGGAAATGACCTTATACGGTAATACTTAACTTTTAAGTAAAAAGAGAGAGGTGTAAGGTAAACATGTGTAAAGGAGGCTCCTTTGTAACCTTTCGTGGAAGGTAAGAGGTGGTACTGACCATTTAAAAAATCCTATATATGGAGGGGCATAACCTTAGAAAATAATCACACAAAATCAACTAAGATTGATATGAAGTAGGAGGGTTGAAAATGGCGGAAGTGCTTAAGCACTAATTCACTTATTACTCTCTAACTATTTCAAAAGTTAATGACATCTTCTCAAATTTCTTTTAAACTTTGGCTTTGGGCCTAAGACATCATGGAAAGCATTATTGTGAAGTTAGAAGTGGTAGGAGGTGAGAGGAAGAGGGGGAGCTTGGATGGGCTGTGAGCATTGAGGAGGAGGAGGAAGGAGTTGGCTTTGGTTTGGAAGTACTAAAGTCGGACCTTTAGGCTTGTGGTGATGGAAGGAGGTGGTTCTTTGGTTATTATAGCTTTATGATTGAGTTAGGCATGGATCTAAGTGAGTTATCTCACTATCTCTTAAGTATATATTGTGTATAGATATGTTGTGTTTGAATTAAGAAGTTAAAGTGACATTAACTAAGTAAAGTTATAAACTTTGGACCTCCCTTGCTTTTGAAAGCAAATGATAATGATATATTGCATAACATCACTTCTATTACCATTATAAACATGTGGCATGGCCATGAATTGATGTTTAAATTGATGTTTAACTTATATGTTAATTGAAGTAAGGTTGAAAGTGTTTGAAATGAGAATAGTCACTATAAGTGCAGTTCGAAATCCTTTCTTTTTGGGATTTTTTTTATAAATAAATGGATAGATATTCTTAGAGATTTATTTTCATGGTTTCTAAGTATCCTAATAGTATTACTTACTATAAAAGTTTCAAATCTTAAATCAATAATTTAAGTGGTTGAAACTAGTCGCAAAGATGATGCTTTTCGATGCTGTTTTAACAAGGACTTTTAACAACATTTACAAATGCTATAGTAAGTCTCTTAATTTTTTAAGTATTTAAAATGTGTAGTTTTGACTAGTTTTTCATATTTAAATAGTTTCTAAATTCTTTTCTGTATAAAATATTTTTAAGGAAGTTCTTATAAAATGTATTTGAGTATGAAAAAACGAATAGAAGTTTAAATATAGTTTTAATGATTATTTATGAAATTTGAAAGTGAAGTGTTGTATAATGTATAACACGTTTTTAATCAAATTTCTAAATTAGTTATTTTGAGTAATATTTTACATAGATATTTAAACTTATGTACAACTATTTCTAAAGTATTGTTATATATTTATAAGTTTCGACAAAGGTGGTTGACTTGACTTAACACTTAAAGTCGATGAGTAAACTTTTTTATTTGTGAGATTCAAGAATGAGGTGTTTAGGCAAGGCTTGGAGCAACCAGTAGCCAATCTTACCCGACTTCACCCTTAAATAAGGAATAGTATAAGTTGAAATGTTGGAAATATATTAATCTTGTTTTACTTGTTTAAGAAAGGTAATTAACATCGCTTAACGCTAAAACCCAAAAAAAGTGGGCCTATCTATTTCTAAGAGTTAAAGACTGATGTCGAGGAGGGATGGAGTAATAGAACTCTAACCTACCAGGCTTCCCTCTTGAATAATGAATAGTTAAGTCGGGGATGTCGAATACGAGTTAAGTATTCAAACATTGATTTGTATAAGTAATGGTTTTTGACTAGATAATTGATCAATCGATTATCGATCTTAACCAAATATGAACTTAGATCTTTAAAACAAAGGTTTGTATAGATAGTAAAAAGTAATAAAATGATTTGGTTTTGTTGTAACAATGTGTTAATCGCATTTTTCTTTAATCCTTTTCGATTATACTTAGGGATGTAAATAGATTTTTAGAAGAATGTTTTAAAGATACGCATAAGTGAAATGGTTTTGGGTTTGCAATGATAATGTTTGATAACATTAGTCATAAACCCTTTGAATGGAATTGTGGAATTACCTAGATCCTTAAAATGGATATTTGAAGGAAATTATAAGTAAGGAATCTTTTTGAAAGAGATAGAAAAAGAAAAGGGTTAAAGTAAGAAATCTTGTTATTGATTTGTGAATATACTTATACTATGAATATACTTATACTATTAGAAATAAGTGCACAAATACTTTTTAATGTATAGGAAAAGAAAAGGCTTAAAGAAAGAAATCTTGTTAATGATTTTTGAATATACTTATACCATTGGAGATAAGTATATGAGTACTTTTTAAGGTATTGAAAGAGTACAAGTGAATAGTAGGAATCAATAAACGATGTTTTATTAAGTAAAAGATGTTTTACTAATAAAGGAGGTTTAAATTAATAAAAGGTTAATTGAATAAAAAGAGGATTAGAAGTCACTTATATGACTTGATTGTGCTTTGTACGACTTGATCACGCATTGTATGTTTACTTGTTTATGGAATTACATTCAGTCACATACTTAGCATTAAAAGCCGATGGGGTAAGCTTGTCTATATATTAGAATGAGGACCGATGTTCATGTAGGGATATGAGCAATAGAGCTCTAACTTATCGGCTTCACTCTTTATCGAGGGATAGTATAAGGTGAAATATTGGAAACATGAAAGTATATGAGACTTGGTTTCCACATGTGATCTTTCTCATTATCATTGAATGACCAAATTCATCGGTTCAGTCTTGAAGAGACTAGGATCGGTAAGTGTTTTACTTATCGAAAACCACTTCAAGGATAAGATATGTGTTCTATCTCTTAGACCTGGATTGTTTTTAGATGCGGGAATCTCTATAGGGATTCGATATCCGTTTAAGATGCTCGAACACAAGTAGTTGCTCACGATCTATTCATGGTGTGGGAATCCATATGTAATTCCGAGACCTATTGAGATATGGGAATGCATTTGTGGTCTCTTGATCTGCTCAAAATATCGGGATCCGATTTGGGATTCATGTGTTGTACGATTGACGAAGACTCATGTGAAAATGTTGAACGTAACCTTAAACATCGGAAATGGCTAATGACAGAGTAGGATGCACAATATGGGGTTTTGTAGTCCCACAATAGGATATTGTCAACTCCATATCTAGGTTACACTTATCGATGTTGTGCGCAAGATTTGATGGTATTTGGTTCACGTTGTTTGTGTTTATGTTTAGGGCATGGGCTTTTGTGTTTACCTTATGGTATATTTTATTTAGAGACATATGATGCTCGAAAGTTTTTTTTTCCGATCCTTGTGCATGGAGTTCGGATTCGGCTTATCCTAAGAGATCTTTGTGGAAAATCCAACATGCGAACATTTCTTATCAAATTTTGATTGTACTCATAATATGCTGTTGAATGTAACTATTCCACCTATGTTATAATATTTATATTCTTCTCCCTAGACATTATCTACTATATCATCTTATGTACCTGTTAGATAGTGGTTCGGTATGGCATTCCATGTGGTCTCCAAAGTACTGTCATATGTTAATCACGTATTTCTTGAGTTTCTCATACCGGACTTATCTTTGATTCTTGGTTTTTGTTTTCCCTAAATTCCTCGTATGCTCTTTCATGTAGTTTGAGAAAGGCGGGTTTTTCATTGATATTCATTGGAGCTCGAGAAGACAAGTTGGATATTTCACCTACCATAGTATTCCTATTTCAATTGTATTATCATATTATACATATCAGCATTTGTGAAGACTGTTTGTTATAACTGTCCAAGCTGATAGGTTTTGTAAGTCCGAGATTTTTGTATTGGAGTAACCCTTTGTACTATTCTTATGATATTGTATACTACCATTCCGCTGTGAGACTATGATATTGTGTTCTCTTCTTCCTATTTACATTTCTTTTCTTTTTTATTTTACCCTAACTTTTTGTCTTTTCGGCTTTTAGAGCTCGGCAAGTGAATACCGTGGATGTATAAGTGTTTATATTCAGGGGTCAAAAAGGTGAATCGTTACATGTATGTACTTAGTCCAAAAATCTGAGTTGGTTTTGTTTCAACCATTATACATATTACTTATTTATACATATAGTGTTAACTTGATTTTAACTTTTATAACTTCAGTTAATACATATATTTTATATAATAAGTTTATATGTATTTAATTACTTAATTAGATAATTTAAGTAATTAATTAATTCAATGTTTCACAAAATCTTAAATATTGATTCAAAGCAATTTGAATTAATATGTTAAATTATAACATTTATAATATATACATATATATATATATCTATTATAACATTTTTAATCTATATATATGTGCGCACACACATAACCATTCATATAAAACAATTATTTATAACCTTTTATGATGTAATTAACTTACGTAATATATGTATCTTATTAGTTAAAACAATTTTAATTAATCTTTGGTTATTCATTTAATTAACAAATTGACCATGCAGTCACTGGCCTCTTCTTTCATCTGTTCCATAACCTACTCTTCATGCTTAGTTGCTTCTACCTCTCTTCTAATCCTGATAGATTTATCCGGGGTCCTAAAAGAGGTGACATCTTCACTGTTTGGTCTCTATATAATAAACTGAATCACTTAAGTAGACATTTTTTCTTCAGCATTCTCTGAAATGACTTTGGTAGACATATATGTATATGTCTTTTAATTAATCAATACTTTATTTATTTATTTATTTTAGTTGACCAATCTAGTTAAACTTTATTTTTAATTTTAGAAATTTAAAATCAAATTCAAAATTCCCAAACAATTTCAGAAATTAGCACGTCATTAAAAATTATGACACACATTTAAAATTTAAACAATTTTAAAATTTATACATAATATACATATATTTTTTTAACCTTTACACCGTATATGTTTAAAATTTAAATTTAAAACATTTCAAATTCAAAAAAATTCGTATTTTAAATTTAAATTTTTAATTCAAAATATTTTATAATATTCAAATACACTTCTATGAATTAGATCAAGGCCCAAAAATAATTTTTAGGCCTTACACTTAACCCAACCTTGAAAACTTCCGCGCTCCACTAGGCCGAGTTTGATGCCAGGGAGAGGCATTGGTTGCTCAAACCCAAGCCTAGTTTGATGACTATCCTACAAATTCAAAACCCAAATATATCCTGTAAGGTATGCTGAAGCAGTGCCATGCCAATGCAGGATGATTATTAAGGTCTGAAAAGTAATTAGCAATCATAAAACCTGTCGTATATCTCACAGCTCATCAAATAAAATCTAATAGTCATCGCAGATATAAAATAGGCAAGATAGTAATAACTGCATGATCCATAGAAATTAGAGTGCACAGACCTATGTAGTTATACAACATAAGTGATAAAGTTATACATCGAATAATAACTCAGAATAAATTATCTCTAAGTAACTAAAAGCACCAATAAGCTCTATAGTGCTACAGATCGAAATGATAAGCAATAATAGCTAAATATAGCAATACGTGAGAGTATAGCCTCCTACTCATCCCTATCCAGCTCCATGTGCTGACCACGCCTGGTATCCTTAATCTACTCATTTAAAAGTACCAGGACTAATATGAAGCAAGGCATAAAATCCAAAATCAGACAACAGTTCAGTGTGAGTGGTCGAAAATCTTGAACACTACATAGTTAACATACGAAGACATAAGGTATAGAAAATTATACCTGACATGTCCCTGCATCTAAAGAGTTAGCACATAACATATGATATATGCTATTCTATATCATAATTGTCATGGGTGTACTATACATCAAAGTACGGATGGATATTCGTGTATATGCATCAAAGATAACTATGTCAAACGACGTCCCTAGAGTGACAAGCAACTAAAGCAAACATATCATACATCCTCACATTCACTCGCTTGGTGCATTAGATACATTTTGACTCATGCAACCTATCATGGTTAAATACTAGATAATGTACTAGCTCCTCAGTGCTCAAATCCATGTCACTCGATAGGCCAGAAATTAGACCTCCCATCATGGCTGATCTAGGGTAAAAGATCACCCGTCATGGAGATCAAATCTCTCACCATAGAGATCAGGACCCGTCATTGTCCACGTGGATGTCCCACCATTACCCAACTTTACAAGTACCTTTTCAACCTTCAAGTATCACCGATTCCTTTTATAACGACCTGATATTTTCAACCTTTCACATCCGCACATGTCGGGCTTGAATTGTTCGAAATAACGCGTTGTAAATAAAATTTGGCAAATCTCAGAATATATACATTAAATAAGTAATCACAGAATCACAGACACAGAATCAGAATACTCGCAGCGGAATAAAAATAACTTAGTGGTTCATGAAGCCACTATCACATAGTCTCAAAATAAGTATAAATTACAAAGTTTTTAAAACCAAATATAGTTTAAATCAACCACAGAAAAATCGAGATTTATTTGTCTCCAAAACTAAGATGAAGAACTGAAAGGAACTTTGGCAGCAGCTTGAAAAGATGATCTGCAGAAGCCCTAGCTCCGGGGATAAAGTCCAAACTGAAACTCAAGCTGACCCGAGCGTAAGAAATAAACACAAACACTCGAGTTAGGACATGCATACTTATACAGTGTAAGCTAATTCAAGTGAACTGTAATATAAAGGCAAGTAACTTAAAGGATGCTTGGGACCGCCCATCCTTTAAGGATCCGTTAAACTATTTACTATGTAGTAATATTTCGCTATTATAATAGTGTCTATTAGTAAAATAAACTTACTTTTAAATAGCGTTAAGGGGTTACCCATATAGCCCTTAACACATAATATATTCCCGTAGTCTATACAGTACCGCAATCTCCCCCGTACTGGACGTCGTCAGAGGGCACTCCATAGGTATGGTACAAAACCAAAATCGTATAAGGCGTGCTAGGGTAGGTGACACGGCACAACTAGACAATGTCAGGGTAGATATACCAATTATGCTTCCGGGTCGGTGGTAACATGTAGCTGCTACTACCGCCCACCTCGAACAACACCCCCAAATCAAAGAAATCAAAGTGGCCACCGAATAAACCAAAGTCAGAGTAGAATATCGAACGGATGTGTCCGATCAAAGGTGCTACCTCAATTAACCCGTCGATCGCTCCTGTATTAGCCACCTTATGCCAACTCAACGGAGTTGGGTCCACGTATTTACCTTATAAGAAACGCCGCCACCAACCTACTTCATTCTGGAATTTCCACCACGTACACGGTTGTCAAAGTGGTTTTCGGTATCGACAGAGAGTATGCCCATATCCGGTCCCGGTCTCTTTGCCAACCAATCGTTATTATTACCCGTGGTTATAAATTTCAAAAATAGTTTATATTTAAATCAAAATACTTCATTTTAACTTTCAAAAGTGAAATTATTATATCTTCAAATCAAATATTCAAAAATCTCATTTCAGCCAACGGCAACACTTAACAAGTGCTACTATAGCCCTTTTTTATTCGGGTTTAGTTTAAATTTCGCAACCACAGCATTTACTAAGTACTGCAGTAGCCTTTAATTAATTATAGCCTTTAGTTCATTTTCATCAACTACGGCACTTACAATGTAATATCCTGGAATTTCAAGGAGTTTAAAATGTTGATAATCTCTTAATTTAAATTATTTGAAATTGATAAATTGTTATTTTCAAAATAAATAACCAAGTAATAATAATATAATGTTTTAATTTTGGTTATAAATTGGTTTTATAATAAGATTAATTATTTTATTGTGTAAATCAATTCTAAATAGATTTATTGTTTTCGAAATTGATAAGTGTGTTTTAATATATTTATATCTATGTATTTTAAATTGATTTTTAAATAGAATAAATTATTTGTAAATAATAATGAGCTTATTTAAAAATAGATATTATATTTATTTAAATTGATTTTTAGATTTGATTTTTAAATTTGACTTTGAATAGAATATAAATTATAATTCAAGAATATACTTACATCTTAAATTAGAATAATAATGTAGTTTGGTTTTAAATTATATAGATAATGTTTTTAATTAAAGATAAGATTTGTTTTATTTTCTATAGAAATTTAGCTATAGAAATTTGATTTGTATTTATTTAATAAGGATAAATGCAAGGCTTTTGAAATAGCGTTTAAAAATTGAGTTTGCAATGTTTTATAATTTTATTTAAATTATATTTAGTTTCATTTCTTTTTAAAAGATTTTATTTTATATAAATTTAGAAAAAAACAGTTATAAATGTATAAATGTATTTATTTATTAGATATTTAACTAGAAAAGTATTTTTTTTTTAAATTAAGAAAACATGTTACTAATTAGGAAAATAATTTAAAAAGGCTTTTAAATTTCTTTAGAATTAAAATAAACTCAATTTGACAAGTGTTTAGTTTTAAAACACTATGTTAACAAGTGTTAAACATTAATGCAAATTTAAGACAAGTGTCCATTATTTTTCTAATTTCATTTTAATTTAATAAATTTGAAAATTTCTTATATAAACACCTTATTTCTTCATTTTTATTTTTCTTTAAAATTTTGTATTCATGCCTAGAAGAAAACTAGAACTATCATGCAACTTTCACTCAAATCAAATCCTGAAATCTTCAAACAATCCTCAAAACAATTCTGCAAATTTTTTTTTCCTGAAAAACATTTTCCCAAACCTGCATCAATTCCTCAATTCAAACAATTCTCAAACAAAAAAAACCCTGCAGTTTGTTCTCAAAACAAAATAAATCCCTGTTTACCCAAAACCTGAAACATTTCTGTATCTGTAATTTGTTTTCAAAACAAAAGGAAAATGCAATCAAAATCTGCATATGTTTTCAAAAGTTGATGCAAGTTATCAACCCAGTTCTGCACTTTCAATGTCTGCCTCAATTTTTCAAATGCATGCAAGTTTCAAAGAGGTATTACCTGAGGCAAATCTGTTAAAAGCAAACCTGAAGCAATGTAACAAGAAAAAGGGGTTCATCTTCAAATTCAAGCATTTTGACAATTCCAGTTTTATCATCAATCTCTCTGCATTTCCTTATAAAAGGTGAGTAAGCAAATTATTAAAATTTATGTGGTAATTTTCTGTTGTATGATTTTGAAATGGGGTTTGTTTTATATGCATGGTAGTTTGCCTCTGTAGATATAATTATGCAGTGGGTATTGATATATTTGAAACTGTGTATGTTGATTTCCTTTTCCTCTCTATAAAGTTTGAGTTAAAACCAAATCTTCAAGTTATTTTCTAATTAAACAACAGTTAGAATTTTGATTAAAGCAAAATAAGTTAGATTAGTATAAACTAAGAACAAAGAAATAAAACTAAGTTCTGGTTTGAAAATTCTTCTGGAAACAAATAATGCTGAAACAAATTAATATCAATGTGCGAAACCAAATATTGAAATTTGATGAAATAATTATATAATTGGGAATGTCACTGGGAATTATGAATTTTGGAAAGAAATTTTCAATTTTTAAAATTGTATTAAGTAAGTATTTGAAGTTCAACTGGAAATTGGGTTTTTACAAATTTCTGTTGATCTCTGGATTGCTCGAGATTGTTGATGGAGCTAGGTGAAGCATTGGAGAGTAAGGTAAAAATGGTTGAAGGGATAATAATCAACTGTATAGTTTGAATTTGCTCGAGATTTGTTTTAAACCTAGTTTTAGTTCTTGCTGTAAATTGAACTACTGCATCTTCTTCACTGCATCGAGCTTGAAGGGAATTTGGAAAAAAGAAGTGTGGAGGGTCAGCAAGCCATGGCCGGAGTGGTGGCGATTATAGATCATCGGAGGAGTGGGATTTGGGGTTTGCTGATGATAGTATTTTGGTTCAGTTCATCCAGGGATACTTGATTTTGAATCAAGATAGGTGTTGATGATCTATGGGTCGTGGATGCTTGTAGGATGGAAGAGTGACGTGTCGATGAAGTTGGCGATGACTGGAGGTGGTTCCGGCACTGGTGCAGGTGCACGGGTGGGTTGATGTCAGTGGGTTGTATTTTTGTTTTGGGTTTCCTTGTTTTTCTCGAAGTAGGACTCGGGATATAAGGAAGATGGCTCGGGGAAACTTGCGTGGTTTCTGGGGTCATTTGTGTGCAGGAATAAACTGTTAAGTTTAACAGTTTTCAAAATTTTAATTAAAACAGTTTTCTTAAATTTAAGATAAATTTGTTTTAAAAAAAAGATGATGTCCTTGTTTCTTTGATTCATATATACATGGATTGAACTCAAAATTGAAATGCTTAAACTGATTTCATAATTTAAATAAAGTAAGTTTTTAAACTTTAAATAATTAAGTTAAATTAAATTCTTGTAATCCTTTTCTTTGAATTGAAATTGTTTCCATAAATGAATTTGTATGAATTGGTTTTAAAATATTTTTAAGTTAAAAACCTTAATGTTATTTTCAAAACTTACTTTGGAAATATAAAAAGGAAATTTATAAATGTTTTTATTAATTAATAATTAAGGGTTTAAGTAATTTTTGAACTTGAAAGTAATGATTGTTAATTAATAATTAAAGATAGGTAATTAACGATTACTTTATATTTTATTTTAATTAATGAATTAAGTTAAGTAAAGATTTCAAGGTTAATTTAAGATAATGTTTTATCTTAAATAATAATTAAGTGTTAATGAATAATAATTAATTAGTTAATTAAGAAATTTTAAGTTTAGTTAATTAATTTAATTTATTATTTTAAAGGGGTTAATTAAGTAATTAATTATTATAATTATTAAATTAATTAACTAATAATTATGATGATTTAATTAATAACTAATGATTAATTAAATTTTAATTATTAATTAATTAAGTGATTAAACTAGTAATTGAGTTTTTCTTAATTAATAATTAAGAAGTTATTAATCTATAATGTAAGTTAATTAGAAATTAATTAACTATTATTTAAGGTTAATTAATTATAATTAAGGATTGATTAATTATATTTATGGATTAATTAATTTTTGATTAAGGTTGTTAATTAATAATTAAGTTTTATTAATTAATGATTAAGAGATGATTAATTAGTTAATTAAGGTTAATTAATTAATTATATAAGTAATTAGTGATTAATTACTTTGTATTAAAGAATTGGTTAATAATTCAGGTTTATTAATTAATAGTTGATGATAATTAATCTGTTATTTGAAGATTAATTTGGTTAACGAGTAATTAAGGGATGAATTACTCGATTATGTTTTATGAGATGAGTGAAATCAACTAAGTTAATTAATTTTTTAATTAATTAAAGAAGTCACTTGATAAAAGATTAAGTATGTTTACTTAATAAGTTTGATAAGGCTAATTACTTAAGATAAGTAATTGATAAACTACAGGGGTAATTGGGATAAGGTAAATTACTGATTAGGAAGTAATTTTAAATGGATAATTACTTGTTAAAGTAATTAAAGGTTTATTACTTGGTGTAATAAATCAATTAATTTATAAAGTAATTAAAAGTAATTAAGAAGTAATTAAGAATAATTAATTACTGTATTTATTTATTAAAGTTGATTAATTGAAAGTAATTAATTTAAGCATGATTTAATAATGTAATTAATTAAGAGATAATGTAATTAATTTAGTTAATTAATCAATGTAAGTAATTAATTAAGGTTCATTAATTGATAGGATTAATGAGAATAATTAAGGATTATTACTTGATTTAGAGTTATTAATCACGGTTGATTAATTAGGATGATGATTAATTAATTTGTTTAATTTATGAATAAGTAAGCAAGATTTATTGTGATGAAGGTAATTAATTTAATTAATTTTAAATTAATTAAGAGATGAAGTAATTAATTTAATTCACTTTAAATTAATTAGAGATAGAGATAGTTAATTTAATTCATTTTAAATTAATTATGTTGTGATTAAGTAAATCATTGCTTATGTGTGAATGGACGACATTGTTTGTCTTGAATGGATGTAATCTAAAAAATGAGATAAGTAATGTTGTGTAGTATGAATGTTTGGTTGCATTGTGATGGTAATATAGATTATCAATTGTGATAATGATGTGGATTACCTATTTTGTTATGGATCATCTGTTATTTGATAATGTGATTATCAATTGTGACTTATGAATTATCTATTCTGTGTGTATATAGATAGTTGAATTTAATTGTTTAACTTTAAAACAACTTGGACCTAAAAGACACGCTTTGGATTTCGATGAGACCGGGATCGGGTTTCCATATTTGGATATCCGAAAACCACATCGATTCCAATTAAACGTTAGGTCGTGAATCGAAGTGGAGCTTTGTGAAGACTCGAGGTGTAAGGACTATACATCAGTATAACTCTATGGGTGATTCCATGATGAATTTGACGGAACTAGTTCTTATAGGCTCGAGATGGTGATTCAGAGTGCAAGGGTTATTGTCGTTAACTCTGAGGGTGATTCCAAAATGAGTGTAACGAGATAATGCCTTCGGTTTCGTTCGAACCCGGAACGAACTTGTATGGATTGAATGCTTTCAGAACATCGTCAGGTGGACGATGAGCATTCGAAGTGATGTGTTCACTAAAGGTAATCGTAGCCTCAAGCCACATCAACCGGGAATGGCTAAAACAGGGGAGGCGTAGCAAGGCTTCGTGGGTAGCCCCCACTTGAGAGTAAGATTTACCCCTGTCTAGAGGTCCCTTTTATTTCGGCTGTGTGGGCGGTTGAATAGCTACATCCGTCAGGGTTGTCTTATTCGGAACTGTTCAGTAAGGAATGGGTCCGGCTTTGTGTTGCAGGGGAGCGGGCGTACTCCTCGGTACGGTGATCTAGGCCACGTACTGTGATGGGCGGTACCCCTGTAGCCCTGCCATTGTATGGAATCCAAAATCCAATACGTGCCATCGGATTTGATTGTATTACCCACTTTTGTGGCTAGTAGCTGGAATTTAATAATGTAACAATTTCGGCTATTTCATATTTATTTGAAAACCCTAGACACTATTATAATATCATCGGATTTCCTATCAAATGTTTTGGTTAGCGTAAGGTAAAAACTTTTCCATGTTTATGTGTGGGAAGTCTTACGTGATACCTTTTCTTTCAAAAAGTTTTTTTAAGTTAAGCAACTTTAATCTGTTTATTCACACTAGACCCATGTCTGACCCGGAGTTTATTCTGTTTTTCTTAAACTCTTGGGTACTCAAATTTTTACGAGTAGCCAGGGGATTTTAGGTTGGCTTGATGAATTCTGGAGGAGAAAATGGAGCAGGAGGCTTCTGCGTGTAGATATAGTATTCCGCTGTGTGTTCTCTGAGTTGTTGTCTTTGAGTTGTTTTGAGTTGTATAACTAGACAGGTGTTTATAATTGTCTAGTATGTGTTGTTTTTACTATGTATCTCTGATGTATATGATACTATGTAATGTATTATGTGATTAATATAATTTATTCATTCCGCTGTTTAGATTCTGATGTTGTTTCTTTCTTCTTCTCTGTCTTTTCTCTTTTCTATCCCTTTCTTTCTTAAAAATGATGCGATTTTCTATGGTAAGAAAGTCGGGTCGTTTCAGTTGGTATCAGAGCATTAGGTTGAGTGAATACCTAGGCTCTGTAGTGGTGTTTTTCTTGAGAGAGCGTACTTGTAATTTTTATATATAATTATATATATATATATATATATATATATATATATATATATATATATTTCAACCTATCCGTTGGGTTACCTGTTCGGGTTTTCCAACATAAGTTATAAAGGTAGATGAGGTAGTGGTGTGTGTAACACGACTACCATTGGTTGGAGTTTGAATGTTTGAGATTGGAAGTGTATTTGTCGAGACTGTAGACCTAATACCGTCTCGAGTAATCTTTGTAGTTTGGTGTAGGATTTCATTGATCTCTGAAGGAAACCTGTTAAGGTTCGGAGTTCATTTTTGAAGTGAAAGTTTGATCACGCTCGTGTGAGCGGATTTTTGAGAATTCGGATCTATCGGTTAGACAGAAGTAAGCGATGATATTTTGATACCTCAGGAAGTAGTAGCTGCGTGGTGAGATGCAATGATTATGGATGTCTCCGAGGATGTTTTCTTTCGGAGCAAGTTTAAGGAAGTGTGTCTGCTTCAGGGTTGTAGCTGAGTTCAGCAGGATGTATGTGTTTAGTTGAAGGTCTGAGTTTCTCACAGAACTTTGGATAAGAAGTCTTTGGCATCTGTGTTAGCAGTGCAGCTCGGGAGTGTTCTGTATTCCGACAGGAAGATCTTTGTGGCTTAGCATTTCCTGGAGGTGGAATTCAGAAGTAGCTGAGAGGATCTGTTTCTTTGATGGATTAGTTGGTCAAGGATAAATTGTTCTGATTAGTGGAAAGAGAACAGTATCTTTAGAAATTTAGGTTTGGGTGATCGCAAAAGTGACTTGCGATGGTTTGGTGATTATCTTAGATGATCTTTTGCTTGGATTTGTGGCATTTCTAGAGGATGTAGAAGTTATGGAGTTGCTGAAGATTTTTTCGGATATATCTTCAGGAAAGTTTGAGATTTTCCCGCATTGGAGATTGAGTTCTGAATCGACTTGGTAGGAGTGATACTGGTGATTCAGCTGGGTAGAAGGTTGTCTCCTAGGTTGGTTGTTTGGTGAAGCAGCTCTACATTTCTTAGAACTTCTGTTGAACCTTATTTCTGAGATGTGCTGTTTAGTTTGTGCCTGTGTTCATTCGACGGCATTTTCATCTCCTCCAGATCAGAGTTTTGCAGCGAAAGCAAGGTGGCTGTAGTTCTTGAGTAGAAGCAACTGGGAATTACAAAGTTTTGGATTAGAGAGTTTCTACTGAATTTATTTTTCAGAATCTGAGGCAAGTTGGCGAGTGATTCTGTTCTGTCTTTTCCAGATGGGAGAAGTTGTTTTCTACTGTTGATAGT
Source organism: Allium cepa (assembly GCA_030765085.1). Taxonomy (NCBI): domain Eukaryota; kingdom Viridiplantae; phylum Streptophyta; class Magnoliopsida; order Asparagales; family Amaryllidaceae; genus Allium; species Allium cepa. The sequence continues at coordinate 172,844,323 of CM060941.1, read as the reverse complement.
AAAGTTTGGTTTTGATTTTGGATTGATCTTGTGAGGATCAGTTTGTGAGTTGATCAAGTTTGTTTGTAGAAGCATCAACGAAGGTTGTGCTGATCGGGAAGGATCTGTAGGCAGCCCGGATTATCCGGAAAGTTTTGAGGTTAAGTAACGGAAGAATTTGGAATTCGAGGTTGGAGACTTCGATGTTGTTGAGGTTTTCTCTGGTAATGGGAGCAATAAGATTTGGAGAGCTCCGAGGTATACTGGATTCTTCTGAGTTTTTGTTAAGATCGGTGCTTTGGTTTGAAAAGTTGAATTGCCAGTTTGGAAGACTGGAATTCAAAATATTTCATGTGTCTCTGAGAGAGTACGTGTTTTGGTCCATCCTTGGTTTTTGAGACCAGTAGTTCTGTGAAGGATTTAGTTGTTGATCAGACTTGTCTGTGGTCTGGTATCTTATGCAGATTATAGATCTAGCTGAGTAGGAACTCAGTAGCTTAGTAGTATAGCTAGTTTGGATTTAGTAGAGCGAGTATCCCTGTCTCTATACCAGGGAAACTTGAGATAATTTTAGGAAGCTTATCTGGATCTGTGTCCGGATAACTAGTGTTATTATTTGATTGAATTGGTTATTTGGATGAAATTGTTTGTTTGTTTGATAGTGTATGGCTGTTATGAATGTTTGAATCGGTTGAAATAAAATAAAACTTTGGATTATCTTAGTTTTAAATTTCGAGGACGAAATTCTTTTAAGGGGGGAGGATTGTAATATCCCGGAATTTCAAGGAGTTTAAAATGTTGATAATCTCTTAATTTAAATTATTTGAAATTGATAAATTGTTATTTTCAAAATAAATAACCAAGTAATAATAATATAATGTTTTAATTTTGGTTATAAATTGGTTTTATAATAAGACTAATTATTTTATTGTGTAAATAAATTCTAAATAGATTTATTGTTTTCAAAATTGATAAGTGTGTTTTAATATATTTATATCTGCGTATTTTAAATTGATTTTTAAATAGAATAAATTATTTGTAAATAATAATGAGCTTATTTAAAAATAGATATTATATTTATTTAAATTGATTTTTAGATTTGATTTTTAAATTTGACTTTGAATTGAATATAAATTAGAATTCAAAAATATACTTACATCTTAAATTAGAATAATAATATAGTTTGGTTTTAAATTATATAGATAATGTTTTTAATTAAAGATAAGATTTGTTTTATTTTTATAGAAATTTATCTATAGAAATTTGATTTGTATTTATTTAATAAGGATAAATGCAATGCTTTTGAAATAGCATTCAAAAATTGAGTTTGCAATGTTTTATAATTTTATTTAAATTATATTTAGTTTCATTTCTTTTTAAAAGATTTTATTTTATATAAATTTAGAAAAAAAACAGTTATAAATGTATTAATGTATTTGTTTATTAGATATTTAAAAGTATTTTTTTTAAATTAAGAAAACATATTAGTAATTAGGAAAATAATTTAAAAAGGCTTTTAAATTTCTTTAGAATTAAAATAAACTCAATTTGACAAGCATTTAGTTTTAAAACACTATGTCAACAAGTGTTAAACATTAATGCAAATTTAAGACAAGTGTCCATTATTTTTCTAATTTTCTTTTAATTTAATAAATCTGAAAATTTCATATATAAAAAACTTATTTCTTCATTTTTCTTTTTCTTTAAAATTTTGTATTCATGCCTAGAAGAAAACTAGAACTATCATGCAACTTTCACTCAAACCAAATCCTGAAATCTTCAAACAATCCTCAAAACAATTCTGCAAATTTTGTTTTCCTGAAAAAAAATTTCCCAAACCTACATCAATTCCTCAATTCAAACAATTCTAAAAAAAACATGCAGTTTGTTCTCAAAACAAAATAAATCCCTGTTTACCCAAAACCTGAAACATTTCTGTATCTGCAATTTGTTTTCAAAACAAAAGGCAAGTGCAATCAAAATCGGCATATGTTTTCAAAAGTTGATGCAAGTTATCAACCCAGTTCTACACTTTCAATGTCTGCCTCAATTTTTCAAATGCATGCAAGTTTCAAAGAGGTATTACCTGAGGCAAATCTGTTGAAAGCAAATCTGAAGCAATGTAACAAGAAAAAGGGGTTCATCTTCAAATTCAAGCATTTTGACAATTCCGGTTTTATCATCAATCTCTCTGCATTTCCTTATAAAAGGTGAGTAAACAAATTATTAAAATTTATGTGGTAATTTTTTGTTGCTCGATTTTGAAATGGGGTTTGTTTTATATGCATAGTAGTTTGCTTCTGTAGATATAATTATGCAATGGGTTTTGGTATATTTGAAACTGTGTATGTTGATTTCTGTTTCCTCTCTGTAAAGTTTAAGTTAAAACCAAATCTTCAAGTTATTTTCTAAGTAAACAACAGTTAGAATTTTGATTCAAGCAAAATAAGTTAGATTAGTATAAACTAAGAACAAAGAAATAAAACTAAGTTCTGGTTTGAAAATTCTTCTGGAAACAAATAATGCTGAAACAAATTAATATCAATGTGAAACCAAATATTGAAATTTGATGAAATAATTATATAATTGGGAATGTCACTGGGAATTATGAATTTTGGAAAGAAATTTACAATTTTTAAAATTGTATTAAGTAAATATTTGAAGTTCAACTGGAAATTGGGTTTTTACAAATTTCTATTGATCTCTGCATCTGGATTGCTCGAGATTGTTGATGGAGCTAGGTGAATCATTGGAGAGTAAGGTAAAAATGGTTGAAGGGATGATAATCCACCGTGTAGTTTGAATTTGCTCGAGATTTGTTTTAAACCTAGTTTTAGTTATTGATGTAAATTGAACTACTGCATCTTCTTCACTGCATCGAGCTTGAAGGGAATTTGGGAAAAAGAAGTGCGAAGGATCAGCAAGCCATGGCCGGTGTAACGACCCCGGATTTTTATGAATTTAAATTGATAATTTAAATGAATTTTTGAATTAAAATTTGTAAAATTGATTTTAAATGATGCGAGTTTTCCCGAATCAAATAGAAAATATATTAAGTCATATGGGTTTGAAAATTTGTATATATGTGAATATATATGTATATATTGGATTTTAAATAAATTCTTAAATAAATGATTTTGAAGAATAAATAATATACTTTGGACACAAGTATAAAAAAAAACATTGATTTAAAAATTTATAAATGATGATAATTTGAGTTATATATGTATGTGTATATAGAAAAATAAAACAATAATTTTTAAAGTAAAATTTATGATAAATATTTAAACTAAAAATAGAAGTAAAATAAAAATAAAATCAAATAAAAATAATAATAAACATATGCATAAATAAGTACAAACAAAACATAACTAAAATAAGAGGTACATAAGCATGGGCTGTAAACATAAAAGAATAAGAAGCATGGGAACAAAGCATCTTCAGCCACCCTATTAAGAAGATAACTCTGCCTTATTTTTGTGCCAAGAAATGAATATATATTTGTACAAGCAATTAATGCATGACCTTATAGCACACCATACCACATCACCTCAGCCTCCATAAGAAAGAAATATCCCTGACCAACTAAAAGAAAATCTTGTACCTGCACACCTCTTTCTTTCTATATGTGTACAGCTTTCGTTCACAAGGCTGAGCATACTTATAAACATTTTCTCAAATTTTTCAAACATTTTCAAAGCTGTAATAAGTATCAAGCATGCAAAGAGTTCAACTTCATTAGCAAAGCAAAATTCCAAATTTACAGTTCCAGGAAAATAAAAGAAAAGCCTGTAGTGTTCTTTGTTAACTAAGGTGAGTAACTTCAATTAAAAATGGTTAAGTATATTTATATATTATTGATTGATTTATGCCTGAACTAAATATGGAAATGTGTTCATATATTGTTGAATGATTGTGTGAAATGATGCCTGTATGTTTATAGCTTGAAATACACCTCTGTATATTAAGTTTTCAAGTTCATGCTTTATTTCAAAAATCATTTCTGGTTTCTCTATGGATTGTTAGGACTTAGTATCTTAACAAGATATGTTTGTTTGGCCATAAAGTAAATTTTAAATTGTGTATCTTAATTAAATAAAGAAACATTGTTCTGTAAAAAGACCAAGAACAGTTGATGATTGATATAAGTGAAATTTTAATCATTCTAAAATATAAATTCAGGATTATAAATTGAATTCCTATCTGAAATTAGGATTTTTAAAAGTAAATTTACATTTTATAGTTAAGTATTGAATTGGCATTTCTGGGTTGATTTTTTTGGGAAGTTTGGGTTGTCTCGGCCAGTATACTCGATTGGAGTGGTTGTGGTTCTTCATGGAGGTGGAGAAGTGACTGGAGAGGCCGAGAAAAATAGTGGATGATGATGAAGTTCATCAGAGAAGTTGCGGTGGTGGGTTCCTTTTCCTAGACCTAATTTTTGACTGTGTAATTGTTTGGGGTTGGTTCGTACGCATCGAAGCGTCGAGTGCTTCGGGGTTTTAGGTGTTGGTGGCCTGGTCGTAGGCGAAGCTGTGGCCGGAGGTGGAAGGTCGCTGGTGGTCGGAGCGTCGTGGGGGAAACGTTGACAGGTTGGGCTTTCGTTTGCAGTTCGAGTTCCAGGTTTGGATCATGAGAACTTGATTTTGATTCGAGTTGTGGTGATGGGTTCTGGAGGTCGTGGTCGTATCTGGTGATGGTCGGCGTCGTGTTGGAGTTCCAGTGGGTGGCCGGAGGTGGATAAGGCCACGGTGCACGTGCACCGTGCCCATTTCAGTGTTGAAGCATCAGTGGGTGGTGCGGGGTTTTTGGCTCGGGGAATACGCGAGTTATTCGAGTGGATGACTCGAAGTAAAGGAAGGAAGGACTCGAAGTAAATTCTGGTTGTCTCGAGTCAGTGTTGTTCAGGCATTTGAACTTGTCTGTTCCAGGCTTTAAAACTTAGTTCAAAATTCAAAACAGGATTTAAACTATGTTTTAAATGTAAAGTTGAGTATAGATTCAATTGAATTTTTGAATCTAGGGTTTTAAAATGAATTTGGATTTTAAATCAAGAATTTTAAATCAAGGTGTTAAAAGCAAGTTTAAATCAAAGTTAAATTTATAGATTCAAGTTTTCATGAATTCGAATCTGAATAAATCAGTTTTTTTTAAATCTGAATGTTTAAATTAAGTAGTTAGATTAAAAGCTTTTTCTTATATAAGTAATAAGTGTTATTTACATTTATTTTTAAGGATTTTTGATTGAATTGGATCAATGATTAAAAGAATGATCATTTTAAATTTAAATTCAAAATGTAATTTAAATTCAAATTCAAGAGTGTAATGTTTTACCACTTTAATGCTAATGAAATCATTATAAAGAAATGAATTATCTTAAAAATAATTAGAAAAAAATATATATAGGATTTAACCAAGAAGGAAATTAAAGAATGATTTATTTAATTTTACAAATAAATAATTAGATTAATTTATAATTAGAAATGATTAATAATAAATTAATCTAAGATAATTTCTTAAGAAAGTAGTTTAAGAAATGTTATTAGAAAATGAAGATAATTAATTAAGGATTATTTCATAATTAATTAATGTGATAAACATTATGAATTAATTAGATTAATTCATTAAGATAATCATTGTAAATTGTTAAATGTAATTACTTAATGAAAGTAATTAAGGATTTATCACTTATTGTAATTAAATTTGGATATTTTGATAAATAAAGTGAATTAATTTAGTTTAATTAATTTAATAAAACCATTTGATAAATTAATTTATATCAAATGATTTGGAATTAATAAATCAGAATTGGATAACAAATTCAAAAGTAATTAATTTAATTAGAGATAAATTGAATTAATTAGGATTAAACAATCCTGTTTATAAATGATTATTGAATGCTTGACCTTACTTATGAATGATTATATTGTATGAAATGCCTTGAATTGATTATCCTATCTGATCTGTGATATTTTGTTCTGTGACTGTGTATAAATTATCCATTCATTTACATTGTTATATTATCTGTGAATCTGTGAATGGGCGATAAGCTTTATAGTTATATCGCTTATCAACTTTATTCCTGTATTCTGATCTGTGATGATTGTATGATGTTGCACTACTGTGTATAACCCATGGACCACACCATACACACACAAATATGGATTTCACGAGGAAATCGATTAAGTCGCAGATTTTTGAAATAGTTAAGTTTGAATTTTTAAATTTAAATGTTTTGAAAATGGAATCGGAATAAATGTGAAAAGCTTTTAGAATGAAATTTCAAAATAAAATTTATTATTTTTAAATTACTTGATTAAGTTTTGGAATTTAAATAATTTGATTTAAATTTAAATTCAATACTTGAAATTGAATTCTATGATTTGAAATTAGGGATTAAAGATGTTATATTGGTTATATAGGGATTAAACCACTTTTAAGTATTGTTTTTTGGGAATTTGAATTTAACCCTAGGATTTCAACTCGTATAAATGAATCAGATTTCCAAAATGAAAACTGTTGTTTTCAAATGATAAACACTTTTAGATAAGAACCGAGATTCTAGTTAATTAGGGGAATTTCAAGATTGAATAGAGAAATGATTTTCCTAAGTTATGAATGAATTCTTTTTGAAAGCTATGAATTAAATCTGTTTATTTTTGACAGATTTAAATTGATGATTTGTTTAAATCAAATTGAAATGAAATTATTTTGAAGGTTATAAGTTAAATCTTTGATTTAAAGATTTAACGAGTTAATCAAATTGAAATGAAAATTGATTTGGAAAATCTGTGAATGAATCTTTTATTTAAAAGATTAAAATGTGAAAATTGTTTAAAACCGTTAGAGGTTGTGAAAATGAATCTTTTTGTTTAAAGATTGAAAATGGTAATTTGTTAAGCCATTTGAAGAAAAGTTTTGGGTAATAAGTTGTGACTTAATTGAAATCCCATTATCCATTTGTTTTTGAAATATCGTGCTCACTATTCGGTTTAACCGGGAAAGGACCTTTGTGTCGTATAACCCATTCCGAATATGTGATACGTCGTTACGGATAGCATTTGAAGACCGGTGGTGAAGACCGGGTATTTGCGAAAGCGATAGGATGACCTATCGATTGTTTCTGCACCGAGTCGCGCCGGTATAGAAACTCCCTAAGTGATGGGAAATCCGATCGGGATTGTGAATATCCGGATTGCAAGGACTTCTTTGTAAGTGCCTTCGGTTCTGTTCGAGCCCGGAACAGACTTGTATGGATTGTATGCCTGACATTACAAATTGAGATGTAAAGCCGATTTCTTTCAAATATATTTCTGTTGGTGGTGGAGAATTTATTCTTTTAGCTTAACACCCTTCTCTGAGACGTACGAGCTCAGAGGTTATGTAGTTGAAGGTTATCAGCGATATATTCCCAATTTGGTAATGTGACATGCTGAGTGTTGCCGGAAATGATCATTGTGCTGATTATTTGTGATAGGATCATTTATTTGATCGTCTATCTTGGTGATCATTTCTATGATCATTTGTTGACCCAAAGCATGGCTTTTGTATAAAGTGTGTTTTTGTGGACGTGACTTCGTCGAGCCTCACACCCCGGAAATGGTCAAAACAGGAAAGATGCAGCAAGGTTATGAGGGGTAGCGCCCTTTAGGATATGTGCATTTCCTTCTGGAAAAGGGTGGTATCATGGTATGGAGCCCAGATACTTACTCATGTTGAAACACTTTATTATTATGATTGTGTGAATTGATTAGAGAGCTCTCGGATAAAGGTCCCAAAGGACCGGGGGATGGCATATTCGGTCAGTTGTTACTCAGTTAGGGGTAACCCGGCCTTGTGTTGGTAGAGATCTGGTTTGGTTCTCGGGGATGTCCATCCAGAGGCATTCTCATGTGGCAATGGGAAGTTCCTTGGCCTTACCATTTGTTGGAAATCCAAAGAAACAATACGAAACTTGTACGGTTTTAGTTGTATAACCTGCCATGGAATGTGGCGGTAACCTGCTATTGAATATGGTAGCTATAGTAGGCATAAGTGCGGAATGTCTATGCTGGCTAACATTTATATCTTTATTTTCGAAATAATTTCCTACACTATGCACTAGTAATAATATCAAAGGTTCTTTTTAATGCGTATCAAGCATCTTTGACTATCATAAGGAGAAATCTCCTCCGATTCTGCGTTTGCATGTGTGTGTGTGCGGGAGGCCTTATGGTAGTCTCATTTTTAAAAAGCATTGCGAATTGACTTTGAAAATCTTTTGTTGAATGTTTTAAAAGATAAACTGTTTTTGTTACTCACACCAGTCCCACGACTGATCCGGAGTTTATTGTTTCTTTCCTAAACTCTGGGTGCTCATTATTTTCTACACGAGCAGTCTAGAGTTGGGTTTTTCAGATAGTCAGGTTTAGTAGATTATCTGAAGTTAGTTCAGTCTTTGGACCACACCAGTCTTGCTTAGCTTGGTGCATCGTTATTGGGGGTTCGAGCTATTGCTGGATTGATTCTTGGAAATGGAGTTGCAGTTATTTTTGGAGTTCTTCCTTGAAGACTATTTTAGAGTTATTTGTTCCGCTGCTAGATGTTATCTATTTTCTTTCCGCTGCTGTTTTATTGTATCATATCTCTGATGTATATTGATATCTATTGGATCATCTGTTGTATCAGATATGTTATCAAAGCTGTATATCAATGTATTATTCTTTTTTTCCGCTGTGTTATTTACTTAATGTTGTTATAAGCTCCGGCGAATCGGATTTGAACGGTCGAATCTATGGCATTCGAATACGATTTGAAGTATGGATGTCGATTTTTGAGCGGGCAAAATCCGAGTCGTTACATTTGGTATCAGAGCTAAGGGTTGAACTTTAGCTCAGGAGTATAACACATTAAGTAACTCATTAGAGATAGGGTGAAGTAAATCCTAGAATGAATAATCCTTAAGATATCCGTTTGAATGCCTCAGTAAATTCTCTTACTATCTACTGATAGTGAGTATGAGTGCAAGAAGATAACGCGATAGGGGACAGGGAAATACGACTATAATTAGTCAATACTCTGTAACAACAGTGGAAACAACTTTCTTCTCAAATTCTTTTGATTCGTTTCCAAATTCTTTTGATTGCTTCGTGACAGTTACAGGAAGAAGTTTCGATGCGGTGATGATCCTACGAATCGTTGTAGAAAATCCTTACTTTGTATCTTCATCGGTTTCTTATCAGCATTTTGATTTAAACCTTAATGAATTTGGAATTAGAAATTTTAATTGAATTAAATTGATTAATAGAATATGAAGAATGATTAGAATTGTATCGATAAAATGATTTTGTTTAAAACCAAAATTTGAAATTTTATTATAATTTCTTGCATCTATTGTTGATATTCTGATTTGGTGAGCCAAATGCAGAATTGATATCCAGCTTGCTTTGAAAAGATATTTCTCTATCTAGCTATCTCTGTGTTGTTTTCGTGCCTGCGAATTTCGAGGACGAAATGCTTTTAAGGAGGGAAGTTTGTAACGACCCCGGATTTTTATGAATTTAAATTGATAATTTAAATGAATTTTTGAATTAAAATTTGTAAAATTGATTTTAAATGATGCGAGTTTCCCCGAATCAAATAGAAAATATATTAAGTCATATGGGTTTGAAAATTTGTATATATGTGAATATATATGTATATATTGGATTTTAAATAAATTCTTAAATAAATGATTTTGAAGAATAAATAATATACTTTGGACACAAGTATAAAAAAAAATTGATTTAAAAATTTATAAATGATGATAATTTGAGTTATATATGTATGTGTATATAGAAAAATAAAATAATAATTTTTAAAGTAAAATTTATGATAAATATTTAAACTAAAAATAGAAGTAAAATAAAAATAAAATCAAATAAAAAATAATAATAAACATATGCATAAATAAGTACAAACAAAACATAACTAAAATAAGAGGTACATAAGCATGGGCTGTAAACATAAAAGAATAAGAAGCATGGGAACAAAGCATCTTCAGCCACCCTATTAAGAAGATAACTCTGCCTTATTTTTGTGCCAAGAAATGAATATATATTTGTACAAGCAATTAATGCATGACCTTATAGCACACCATACCACATCACCTCAGCCTCCATAAGAAAGAAATATCCCTGACCAACTAAAAGAAAATCTTGTACCTGCACACCTCTTTCTTTCTATATGTGTACAGCTTTCGTTCACAAGGCTGAGCATACTTGTAAACATTTTCTCAAATTCTTCAAACATTTTCAAAGCTGTAATAAGTATCAAGCATGCAAAGAGTTCAACTTCATTAGCAAAGCAAAATTCCAAATTTACAGTTCCAGGAAAATAAAAGAAAAGCCTGTAGTGTTCTTTGTTAACTAAGGTGAGTAACTTCAATTAAAAATGCTTAAGTATATTTATATATTATTGATTGATTTATGCCTGAACTAAATATGGAAATGTGTTCATATATTGTTGAATGATTGTGTGAAATGATGCTTGTATGTTTATAGCTTGAAATACACCTCTGTATATTAAGTTTTCAAGTTCATGCTTTATTTCAAAAATCATTTCTGGTTGCTCTATGGATTGTTAGGACTTAGTATCTTAACAAGATATGTTTGTTTGGCTATAAAGTAAATTTTAAATTGTGTATCTTAATTAAATAAAGAAACATTGTTCTGTAAAAAGACCAAGAACAGTTGATGATTGATATAAGTGAAATTTTAATCATTCTAAAATATAAATTCAGGATTATAAATTGAATTCCTATCTGAAATTAGTATTTTTAAAAGTAAATTTACATTTTATAGTTAAGTATTGAATTGGCATTTCTGGGTTGATTTTTTTGGGAAGTTTGGGTTGTCTCGGCCAGTATACTCGATTGGAGTGGCTGTGGTTCTTCATGGAGGTGGAGAAGTGACTGGAGAGGCCGAGAAAAATAGTGGATGATGATGAAGTTCATCAGAGAAGTTGCGGTGGTGGGTTCCTTTTCCTAGACCTAATTTTTGACTGTGTAATTGTTTGGGGTCGGTTCGTACGCATCGAAGCGTCGAGTGCTTCGTGGTTTTAGGTGTTGGTGGCCTGGTCGTAGGCGAAGCTGTGGCCGGAGGTGGAAGGTCGCTGGTGGTCGGAGCGTCGTGGGGGAAATGTTGACAGGTTGGGCTTTCGTTTGCAGTTCGAGTTCCAGGTTTGGATCATGGGAACTCGATTTTGAATCGAGTTGTGGTGATGGGTTCTGGAGGTCGTGGTCGTATCTGGTGATGGTCGGCGTCGTGTTGGTGTTCCAATGGGTGGCCGGAGGTGGATGAGGCCACGGTTTCGGTGTTGAAGCATCAGTGGGTGGTGCGGGGTTTTTGGCTCGGGGAATACGCGAGTTATTCGAGTGGATGACTCGAAGTAAAGGAAGGAAGGACTCGAAGTAAATTCTGGTTGTCTTGAATCAGTGTTGTTCAGGCATTTGAACTTGTCTGTTCCAGGCTTTAAAACTTAGTTCAAAATTCAAAACAGGATTTAAACTATGTTTTAAATGTAAAGTTGAGTATAGATTCAATTGAATTTTTGAATCTAGGGTTTTAAAATGAATTTGGATTTTAAATCAAGAATTTTAAATCAAGGTGTTAAAAGCAAGTTTAAATCAAAGTTAAATTTATAGATTCAAGTTTTCATGAATTCGAATCTGAATAAATCAGTTTTTTTTTTAAATCTGAATGTTTAAATTAAGTAGTTAGATTAAATGCTTTTTCTTATATAAGTAATAAGTGTTATTTACATTTATTTTTAAGGATTTTTGATTGAATTGGATCAATGATTAAAAGAATGATCGTTTTAAATTTAAATTCAAAATGTAATTCAAATTCAAATTCAAGAGTGTAATGTTTTACCACTTTAATGCTAATGAAATCATTATAAAGAAATGAATTATCTTAAAAATAATTAGAAAAAAATATATATAGGATTTAACCAATAAGGAAATTAAAGAATGATTTATTTAATTTTACAAATAAATAATTAGATTAATTTATAATTAGAAATGATTAATAATAAATTAATCTAAGATAATTTCTTAAGAAAGTAATTTAAGAAATGTTATTATAAAATGAAGATAATTAATTAAGGATTATTTCATAATTAATTAATGTGATAAACATTATGAATTAATTAGATTAATTCATTAAGATAATCATTGTAAATTGTTAAATGTAATTACTTAATGAAAGTAATTAAGGATTTATCACTTATTGTAATTAAATTTGGATATTTTGATTAATAAAGTGAATTAATTTAGTTTAATTAATTTAATAAAACCATTTGATAAATTAATTTATATCAAATGATTTGGAATTGATAAATCAGAATTGGATAACAAATTCATAAGTAATTAATTTAGTTGGAGATAAATTGAATTAATTAGGATTAAACAATCCTGTTTATAAATGATTATTGAATGCTTGACCTTACTTATGAATGATTATATTGTATGAAATGCCTTGAATTGATTATCCTATCTGATCTGTGATATTCTGTTCTGTGACTGTGTATAAATTATCCATTCATTTACATCGTTATATTATCTGTGAATCTGTGAATGGGCGATAAGCTTTATAGTTATATCGCTTATCAACTTTATTCCTGTATTCTGATCTGTGATGATTGTATGATGTTGCACTACTGTGTATAACCCCTGGACCACACCATACACACACAAATATGGATTTCACGAGGAAATCGATTAAGTCGCAGATTTTTGAAATAGTTAAGTTTGAATTTTTAAATTCAAATGTTTTGGAAATGGAATCGGAATAAATGTGAAAAGCTTTTAGAATGAAATTTCAAAATAAAATTTATTATTTTTAAATTACTTGATTAAGTTTTGGAATTTAAATAATTTGATTTAAATTTAAATTCAATACTTGAAATTGAATTCTATGATTTGAAATTAGGGATTAAAGATGCTATATTGGTTATATAGGGATTAAACCACTTTTAAGTATTGTTTTTTGGGAATTTGAATTTAACCCAAGGATTTCAACTCGTATAAATGAATCAGATTTCCAAAATGAAAACTGCTGTTTTCAAACGATAAACACTTTTAGATAAGAACCGAGATTCCAGTTAATTAGGGGAATTTCAAGATTGAATAGAGAAATGATTTTCCTAAGTTATGAATGAATTCTTTTTGAAAGCTATGAATTAAATCTGTTTATTTTTGACAGATTTAAATTGATGATTTGTTTAAATCAAATTGAAATGAAATTGTTTTGAAGGTTATAAGTTAAATCTTTGATTTAAAGATTTAACGAGTTAATCAAATTGAAATGAAAATTGATTTGGAAAATCTGTGAATGAATCTTTTATTTAAAAGATTAAAATGTGAAAATTGTTTAAAACCGTTAAAGGTTGTGAAAATGAATCTTTTTGTTTAAAGATTGAAAATGGTAATTTGTTAAGCCATTTGAAGAAAAGTTTTGGGTAATAAGTTGTGACTTAATTGAAATCCCATTATCCATTTGTTTTTGAAATATCGTGCTCACTATTCGGTTTAACCGGGAAAGGACCTTTGTGTCCTATAACCCATTCCGAATATGTGATACGTCGTTATGGATAGCATTTGAAGACCGGTGGTGAAGACCGGGTATTTGCGAAAGCGATAGGATGACCTATCGATTGTTTCTGCACCGAGTCGCGCCGGTATAGAAGCTCCCTAAGTGATGGGAAATCCGATCGGGATTGTGAATATCCGGATTGCAAGGACTTCTTTGTAAGTGCCTTCGGTTCTGTTCGAGCCCGGAACAGACTTGTATGGATTGTATGCCTGACATTACAAATTGAGATGTAAAGCCGATTTCTTTCAAATATATTTCTGTTGGTGGCGGAGAATTTATTCTTTTAGCTTAACACCCTTCTCTGAGACGTACGAGCTCAAAGGTTATGTAGTTGAAGGTTATCAGCGATATATTCCCAATTTGGTAATGTGACATGCTGAGTGTTGCCGGAAATGATCATTGTGTTGATTATTTGTGATAGGATCATTTATTTGATCGTCTATCTTGGTGATCATTTCTATGATCATTTGTTGACCCAAAGCATGGCTTTTGTATAAAGTGTGTTTTTGTGGACGTGACTTCGTCGAGCCTCACACCCCGGAAATGGTCAAAACAGGAAAGATGCAGCAAGGTTATGAGGGGTAGCGCCCTTTAGGATATGTGCATTTCCTTCTGGAAAAGGGTGGTATCATGGTATGAAGCCCAGATACTTACTCATGTTGAAACACTTTATTATTATGATTGTGTGAATTGATTAGAGAGCTCTCGGATAAAGGTCCCAAAGGACCGGGGGATGGCATATTCGGTCAGTTGTTACTCAGTTAGGGGTAACCCGGCCTTGTGTTGGTAGAGATCCGGTTTGGTTCTCGGGGATGTCCATCCAGAGGCATTCTCATGTGGCAATGGGAAGTTCCTTGGCCTGACCATTTGTTGGAAATCCAAAGAAACAATACGAAACTTGTACGGTTTTAGTTGTAGAACCTGCCATGGAATGTGGCAGTAACCTGCTATTGAACATGGTAGCTAAAGTAGGCATAAGTGCGGAATGTCTATGCTGGCTAAGATTTATATCTTTATTTTCGAAATAATTTCCTACACTATGCACTAGTAATAATATCAAAGGTTCTTTTTAATGCGTATCAAGCATCTTTGACTATCATAAGGAGAAATCTCCTCCGATTCTGCGTTTGCATGTGTGTGTGTGCGGGAGGCCTTATGGTAGTCTCATTTTTAAAAAGCATTGCGAATTGACTTTGAAAATCTTTTGTTGAATGTTTTAAAAGATAAACTGTTTTTGTTACTCACACCAGTCCCACGACTGATCCGGAGTTTATTGTTTCTTTCCTAAACTCTGGGTGCTCATTATTTTCTACACGAGCAGTCTAGAGTTGGGTTTTTCAGATAGTCAGGTTTAGTAGATTATCTGAAGTTAGTTCAGTCTTTGGACCACACCAGTTTTGCTTAGCTTGGTGCATCGTTATTGGGGGTTCGAGCTATTGCTGGATTGATTCTTGGAAATGGAGTTGCAGTTATTTTTGGAGTTCTTCCTTGAAGACTATTTTAGAGTTATTTGTTCCGCTGCTAGATGTTATCTATTTTCTTTCCGCTGCTGTTTTATTGTATCATATCTCTGATGTATATTGATATCTATTGGATCATCTGTTGTATCAGATATGTTATCAAAGCTGTATATCAATGTATTATTCTTTTTTTCCGCTGTGTTATTTACTTAATGTTGTTATAAGCTCCGGCGAATCGGATTTGAACGGTCGAATCTATGGCATTCGAATACGATTTGAAGTATGGATGTCGATTTTTGAGCGGGCAAAATCCGAGTCGTTACAGCCGGAGTGGTGGCGATTATAGATGATCAGAGAGGCGTGGGATTTGGGGTTTGCTGTTGATAGTATTTTGGTTCAGTTCGTCCAGGGATACTCGATTTTGGATCGAGATAGGTGTTGATGATCTGTGGGTCGTGGATGCTTGTAGGATGGAAGAGTGACGTGTCGATGAAGTCGGCGATGACCGGAGGTGGTTCCGGCACTGGTGCAGGTGCACGGGTGGGTTGATGTCAGTGGGTTGTATTTTTGTTTTGGGTTTCCTTGTTTTTCTCGAAGTAGGACTCGGGATATAAGGAAGATGGCTCGGGGAAACTCGCGTGGTTTCTGGGGTCATTTGTGTGCAGGAATAAACTGTTAAGTTTAACAGTTTTCAAAATTTTAATTAAAATAGTTTTCTTAAATTTAAGTTAAATTTGTTTAAAAAAAAAAGAAGATGATGTCCTTGTTTCTTTGATTCATATATACATGGATTGAACTCAAAATTGAAATGCTTAAACTGATTTCATAATTTAAATAAAGTAAGTTTTTAAACTTTAAATAATTAAGTTAAATTAAATTCTTGTAATCCTTTTCTTTGAATTGAAATTGTTTCCATAAATGAATTTGTATGAATTGGTTTTAAAATATTTTTAAGTTAAAAACCTTAATGTTATTTTCAAAACATACTTTGGAAATATAAAAAGGAAATTTATAAATGTTTTTATTAATTAATAATTAAGGGTTTAAGTAATTTTTGAACTTGAAACTAATGATTGTTAATTAATAATTAAAGATAGGTAATTAATGATTACTTTATATTTTAATTTAATTAATGAATTAAGTTAAGTAAAGATTTCATGGTTAATTTAAGATAATGTTTTATCTTAAATAATAATTAAGTGTTAATGAATAATAATTAATTAGTTAATTAAGAAATTTTAAGTTTAGTTAATTAATTTAATTTATTATTTTAAAGGGGTTAATTAAGTATTTAATTAATTATAATTAATAAATTAATTAACCAATAATTATGATGATTTAATTAATAACTAATGATTAATTAAATTTTAATTATTAATTAACTAAGTGATTAAACTAGTAATTAATTTTTAATTGAGTTTTTCTTAATTAATAATTAAGAAGTTATTAATCTATAGTGCAAGTTAATTAGAAATTAATTAACTATTATTTAAGGTTAATTAATTATATTTATGGATTAATTAATTTGTAATTTAGGTTGTTAATTAATAATTAATTTTTATTAATTAATGATTAAGAGATGATTAATTAGTTAATTAAGGTTAATTAATTAATTATAAATGTAATTAGTGATTAATTACTTTGTATTAAAGAATTGATTAAAAAATTAAGGTTTATTAATTAATAGTTGATGGTAATTAATCTGTTATTTGAAGATTAATTTGGTTAACGAGTAATTAACGGATGAATTACTCGATTATGTTTTACGAGATGAGTGAAATCAACTAAGTTAATTAATTTGTTAATTAATTAAAGTAGTCACTTGATAAAAGATTAAGTATGTTTACTTAATAAGTTTGATAAGGCTAATTACTTAAGATAAGTAATTGATAAATTACAGGGGTAATTGGGATAAGGTAAATTACTGATTAGGAAGTAATTTTAAATGGGTAATTACTTGTTAGAGTAATTAAAGGTTTATTACTTGGTGTAATAAATCAATGAATTTATAAAGTAATTAAAAGTAATTAAGAAGTAATTAAGAATAATTAATTACTGTATTTATTTTTAAAGTCGATTAATTGAAAGTAATTAATTTAAGCATGTTTTATTAATGTAATTAATTAAGAGATAATGTAATTAATTTAGTTAATTAATCAATGGAAGTAATTAATTAAGGTTCATTAATTGATAGGATTAATGAGAATAATTAAGGACTATTACTTGATTTAGAGTTAATTAATCAATGTTGATTAATTAGGATGATGATTAATTAATTTGTTTAATTAATGAATAAGTAAGCAAGATTTATTGTGATGAAGGTAATTAATTTAATTAATTTTAAATTAATTAAGAGATGAAGTAATTAATTTAATTCACTTTAAATTAACTAGAGATAGAGATAGTTAATTTAATTCATTTTAAATTAATTATGTTGTGATTAAGTAAATCATTGCTTATGTATGTGTTCGTCGACGGAAATTCTATTGGTTTAGAAAACCTCGAACGAATTTAAATTAAAAATAATCGCAAGCGCACGGTGTACGAATGTAGCACGCGGCGAATACGGGTCGATCCGCAGGGAATTGATGATTTTAAAATTCTATTCAATCAAATTAACCAAAAGTTTGAAGAGAATGTTAAACTAGAAAAGAAGAAAAACAAGTAAAAGAAAAGTGATAAAAAATATGAGTGTTAAGACAATTTAGAGGCAATTTGCACTCTCTAGATCACATAAATCAACAAAATGAAGTTATGATCTCTCTTTTCTTGTCATTAGTGAATTAGTTGATGTGCTTATCATAAGTAGGGTATATTTGTGCTATTAATTAACTCAATATAAACCATCAAACTATAACACAACCACTAATACACTTTTAAATCTCATAGAATATGACAACAAAGTTGAAAGCAAAATCTATTTTAAGCATAGCCTATTAACTATTGTTTAGAAATATAGGCTATCAAATTTTAATTTCAACATTCACTTCTTTGTCATAATCATATTTAGATGAAGAGGCAATTTGTGTTATGTTTGTTTAAGCATAGTCTATTTGGTATGAACAACATAGACTATCAAATTCAAAGCAAAACAACATCATTAAACCACTTCAATCATTCTCATTAAGCACAAAAAGAGAGCATAACATCAAATTAAGTTGAAGCTACATGATTAGAGAGCTTTATTACCCCTAGATTGAAGGGGTTTAGCCTCTCATATTTGTCATCATGTGAACAAATGTAGCAAGCAACATTGAATAAAAAGAAGAGAAAAAAGAGAGCAAAGAGAAAAACTATACTACTTGCATGAAAAATAAATCTACACTACAACATGAAAGTAAATAAGCATGAAAATAAAAAGAACATGTATTGAAGTTGCATAAAAAAACTACATAAAGAGAAATGGCCAAGTAGCCATGAAAGAAAAAAAGAGAACTTGTCTTTTATTTTGATCCTAAACTAATGAAGAGAGACTAAGAGAGGAGATCATGTTACATGAACATATGGGTATTTATACATGTATGAAACCCTAATTCATATTTTTGGGGAATACCCAAAATGCCCCTTAGGAAGTGTGGAGGCCAAGTAACCATTAACATGTCTTAATCCCCCATTAAGTGTACATGAAACCATTAAGTCCAAAAGCATGTGCATTAGCCTTTAATTTGTACATTAAGGTAGGTGGGTAGGTGGGGTCCTCCATGTTCTTCACTTTGAATTATTTCCATCTTCATTCCTTTGTATTAATTTTGTGCATGCATATCTTCATGAAACCACTTCTATTTGAGATCAATTTCCTACAAAAATATATAAAAATTTTCAATTAATTTTTCTCAAATTAATATACGCACAAAAATGACCATTTTGCCCTTGGATGAAGATGAATATGCGACAATTTCAAATAATATGAATTTTGGTTTAAACAAGTTAAAATACCCAATATGATCATTTATTTAATTTAAAAAGAATAAATATGATGATAAAAATGTGCACATTTACGTGCACATCAGTATGAATGGATGACATTGTTTGTCTTGAATGGATGTAATCTAAAAAATGAGATAAGTGATGTTGCGTAGTATGAATGTTTGGTTGCATTGTGATGGTAATATAGATTATCTATAGTGATAATGATGTGGATTACATATTTTGTCATGGATCATCTGTTATTTGATAATGTGATTATCAATTGTGACTTGTGAATTATCTATTCTGTGTGTATATAGATAGTTGAATTTAATTGTTTAACTTTAAAACAACATGGACCTAAAAGACACGCTTTGGATTTTGATGAGACCGGGATCGAGTTTCCATATTTGGATATCCGAAAACCACATCGATTCCAATTAAACGTTAGGTCATGAATCAAAGTTGAGCTTTGTGAAGACTCGAGGTGTAAGGACTATACGTCAGTATAACTCTGTGGGTGATTCCGTGATGAGTTTGACGGAACTAGTTCTTATAGGCTCGAGATGGTGATTCAGAGTGCAAGGGTTATTGTCGTTAACTTTGAGAGTGATTCCAAAATGAGTGTAACGAGATAATGCCTTCGATTTCGTTCGAACCCGGAACGAACTTGTATGGATTGAATGCTTTCAGAACATCGTCAGGTGGACGATGAGCATTCGAAGTGATGTGTTCACTAAAGGTAATCGTAGCCTTAAGCCTCATCAACTGGGAATGGCTAAAACAGGGAAGGTGCAGCAAGGCTTCATGGGTAGCCCCCACTTGAGAGTAAGATTTACCCCTGTCTAGCGGTCCCTTTTATTTCGGCTGTGTGGGCAGTTGAATAGCTACATCCGTCGGGGTTGTCTTATTCGGAACTGTTCAGTAAGGAATGGGTCCGGCTTTGTGTTGTAGGGGAGTGGGCATACTCCTCGGTACGGTGATCTAGGCCACGTACTATGACGGGCTGTACCCCAGTAGCCCTGCCTTTGTATGGAATCCAAAATCCAATAAGTGCCATCGGATTTGATTGTATTACCCACTTTTGTGGCTAGTAGCTGGAATTTAATAATGTAACAATTTCGGCTATTTCATATTTATTTGAAAAACCTAGACACTATTATAATATCATCGGATTTCCTATCAAATGTTTTGGTTAGCTTAGGGTAAAAACTTTTCCATGTTTATGTGTGGGAAGTCTTACGTGATACCTTTTCTTTCAAAAAGTTTTTTTAAGTTAAGCAACTTTAACCCGCTTACTCACACCAGACCCATGTCTGACCCGGAGTTTATTCTGTTTTTCTTAAACTCTTGGGTACTCAAATTTTTAGGAATAGCCAGCGGATTTTAGGTTGGCTTGACGAATTCTGGAGGAGAAAATGGAGCAGGAGGCTTCTGCGTGTAGATATAGTATTCCGCTGTGTGTTCTCTGAGTTGTTGTCTTTGAGTTGTTTTGAGTTGTATAACTAGACAGGTGTTTATAACTGTCTATTATGTGTTGTTTTTACTGTGTATCTCTGATGTATATGATACTATGTAATGTATTATGTGATTAATATAATTTATTCGTTCCGCTGTTTAGATTCTGATGTTGTTTCTTTCTCCTTCTCTGTCTTTTCTCTTTTCTATCCCTTTCTTTCTTAAAAATGATGCGATTTTCTGTGGTAAGAAAGTCGGGTCGTTTCATACAAAGTGCAGTAATATCCCTTACAACAGTATTTAAGTAAATTATATTTTTGACTTTAATATAAATTTATCAATAATTAAACTTAAATTTAACCAATTTAACTTATAAAATCACATTCCCACTTTTAAAATAGCCATTTAAATTTCTCAAAATTTATGATTTATATAAGGTAAATTTCATAAATAAATATCAACTTCTTAAGGCTTCACTTATTAAAGTCAAATCAAATTGTCTATTCTTCGCATTCAAAATTTTCTTAATAATTAAATTTGATTTATAATTCCAAAATATAACTATTTTTCAATTTATTCCTTAACTTACCCATTTTCTTAAACTAAACTCCACTTCTCCTAAGATTAGTTATATTTATTTTATGTATTTATTTTATTATCCATTTAATTTATAAAAAAAATTAAGTAACACCTTATTTATCCATTTAAATACAATTACATCAAATTTATTATACTTTATTTACTTAACTTGAATTTCATTCCTTTACAAAATCAATTTCCAAAACAAAATTTATATTCCACATTCCAACTTACCAACTTATTTATTTATATATATAATTTGTATAAATCACTAAAAATCATTTTAATTCAATTTAAATCAAAATAATACTATACCAATTTAAATTACTTAAATATTTCCAAATATATATATATATATATATATATATATATATATATATATATATAACCACGGGTCTGTATAATGTTTTCTACCTGGGTCAATTGGTACGGATAATATATCATTTCAGTCCGTAATTTACGAAGAAAAATCTGGGTTCTATCATTTCAAACCCGCAATCCCAATTTAAATAAATAAATATCGTTCAGGCCTATCATTTCAGCCCGTAACGATTTAATTCTACAGGGAACTTGCAGTTAAACAGTAAATAAATAAATAGTATAACAGCTTAAATATAACAGTATAAAATATGACTGATGATGTGTCAAATTAATAACAGGGTTTTTAACATCATAAACTTATATTGCATGCAAGAAATATAAATATTCTACAATTACACTTGTTATTAATTTACAGATCTATAAGTACATTTGTCTGGTGAGAATACTCACGTCTATGCTGCTGAAGATTAGATTTAAAACTACGATAACCACACCAAAACAACGTAGAAAGCACGATCAAATATTGGAAGATGAGACAAACTGATTTCGAACTTGAAACAAGATAAATAAATAAAACTGAGTACGTGAATTCCAATTTCGGACAAAGCAAATTTTTAAATAAACAAAATTGGAACGAGCTAAAATAAAATGGAAATTGACTCAAATTGCTCGACCAATCCACCGCACGACTTGACCCGTTAAAACAAAAGCTCAGCTTGCCCATTTATTTTTTCCAAATCAAAATTTACAAAATAAATTACACTCTATTTTTTTTATCCTTTTTACAAAATAGTATGACGTGTTAATAAAAAGGTGTCAAACCTTATGTGGGCAACATGCAATTCACGACAGTGATACATAAAGGTGGCGCATGCAATATTTATTTATTATATTTTTTTTCTTTTTATTTTTTGCTTTTTTTTTGCTCTATTAGGAAACAAGTAAAATATCAAAATCTCCAAATCAAAACAACTTTATACTGTTCCTACATATATCATATATCCTCATACGTAATGTTTCTAAATTTTAAAACGCATGTGACCAACAAAAAAACGCGTACGGTCTGGAAATAATTCTTCCCTGAACACTCGCGTAAACGAAGCAGTGGAATTATCTGAAATTTTTTAGGCTGGGCTAACCTTAGGTGGCGTACGCCTTTTATATTATATATATTTTTCAAACTAAAGTGCGCCTATACTCAAACAAGTATGCAGTTAATCCTTAATTACATGATTAATTAACCTTGATTATAACTTATTGCTTAATTAATAAATCTGTAATCATTAATTAAAAATCTTTAATTATCTAATTAATGATCTTAAATTTCAAATTGATTAACCGTTAGTCAATTATTTATTAATCCCTAATCATTAATTAATTAAATTAACTAATTATCCCTTAATTACTTCATTAATTTAATTAATTTCAAATCATTAAATTTTAATTTAACTTTAAGATAAAACATTTCTTAATTATGACTAAATTGTTATTAACAAAACATATGAAAACAATTTACTTTTGAATTTACTTTAAAATTTTCATTTCAAAAATGAGATGTAAAATGAATACAATTTAACTTAAACAAAGTTTCAACAATTTAAAAACCCTTTTAAATTACATGGTAAAGAAATGTTTGTCTTATAAAAGGATAACAATATACAGGTGGCGATAAAATAAATATTCAAGTGCTAGGCTAAAACTGCATCAGAGATGCTCGGTAATGCACGACCATATCGAAGAGGAGGGGAAGGAAGTTAGGCGTTTGTCATGCGGTGGAGCAGTTTGAACAGAACAATGGAAAAAACAAAAGAAGGAAATAAAGTTGTAGCCATTACCTGATGCTACTGATTCTCACGCACGCAAGGAAGAAGAGGAGAAACCAAATGCAGGGAATGATGGAATTTTTCGTGCACTCCATTTATATATATAACATAGGGTGCGCAAATCAAGGGAGGAAAATATTTTTTTTGGTAAACATTCGTACGTGTTAAATTAAGGAAGAAAATACGTTGATTTGATTGAAGCAATATTTGTAGTGGACATAAATTTTAATTAGTTGAGATTGCGTGAATTAAAGAGAAAGAAACGGTAAGGAGCATGAAAATTTGGACGTGTATAGTTTAAAAGATGGAAACTTGCGGTGATTGATGTAAGAAATAATGTTTTGGGTAAGAAGAATATAAATATTTTAAAAAGGGCCATGAGTTGATTGAGCATAGATTTATTCCTTGTTATACACGGCCACTTGGTTCGATTCCTATTATAAGCAATAGGTAAGAAATCTGTTGTGTGATGGAATTATGCCATGGGTTTCGTAGTTAAGGAGAACATAAAACGGAAAGCAATCAATTTGCTTCAAAACGGAAATAGAAAATTGACAAAGAATAATTTGTGCGAACGTGTAAATATTAAAGAGAATATCTTGCGTTGATTTTTAAGTAACCATGGCAAGAATAAAATGTGAATGGTTATGGAATTTGAACAATTTGCGAACGTGCTTATTAATGGGAAGAAACTAGCGTTGATATCGGAGGAAACGACAATAATATTAGATTTGAACGTTACTTTATTCAAAGATTTTATACTGAATAAAAATAGTTGCAGCAAAAAGGGAAGTGGGACATCTTTAAAAAGGTAAATATCCAGTCACGGTCAAAGGAAAAATTGAAACGAATATGCTTCTCTCCTACTCGAAAATGCACGTTTACTGATTTATTTAACCATTTTCAGTTAAGGTATATATTTTTGGAATGCGCACTATAAACACAATAACCAACTCAAAAATTACGCTCATATTTATAACAAAAATAACGCTTAAATTTTTATACGTTTTAAGAATATTTAATATAAATACGTATCATTTATGTCAACCAAATTTTATCAAAATGGATATAGACATACAACTTAAAGGTGTAATTAAATAGATTATTTATCCCATAAAAAATTTTATTACTTAATTGACCTTTGATTTATTTACCATTTATTAAGTACTAATGTACATGCGTAAAATTATATTTCTTTCACCCAATATAAATTACTTATATTAAAGGTATATAACCAAATTTTGAAAAGGACAAAGTGAAGCTGTTACAAATATATTAAAGAATTGGAAATTAGAGTTTAAAAGATTAAAATTTTAGAATTTATAAAAATTCCAATTAGAGTTAATCTTTAACTAAAGGCAAAATTTTAGAAATCTTATCTTTTATTTAAAAATTTGGCAATGATTTGATAAATTTAAAATTTAAATTTTTATATAATAAATCCCAAAGTTCTAAAAATAAAATGAAAAATACTTGTTAAATTTGGGCTGTTACACTCTCCCCCACTTAGAACTTTTCGTCCTCAAAAAGGAAGAAGGTAGGGGAATAGAAACAAGCTGAAAGAAAACTAAATTGAAACCCAAAATAGAATCATTAATCTAAACCATACAAATTCAATTTTAAATTAATAATTGATTTCATCTATTTAATTTCACTCAAGTTAAATTTTACTATTTCAAATTTCGTTACTTCATCTTCCAATTATCTTAAAATAAAAATTTCTAAAATCATAAGTTTGAAAATCATTTGTTATACTCAAAAATGTGTTCAATAAATTAAGTTATTCTTTATTCCTAACTATAATTAAATTTATTTCTCTCAATATATTTTTCTCATCTATGTTAAATACGTTTACACTTATTACAACTGTTTAAATTTATTCTTAGTTCCTTTAACATCATTTTATATTGAAAATTATTCCATTACCCTTTTATTTTATTTACCTCTGTTAATCTTTTTATAACTAGAATTTAAGTGTATAACATTTATTATAAGCACTCAAATTTTATTTATAAATCTTTTTATATTGTATATTATCCAATTACATTGTTAACTCCTGAAAATCAAGGTAAGTAATATTGAAATGCAATTGAGTATTATACAAATAAAACTTTCAAATTCAATATCTCAAGTTTGAATCATTTATTCAAAATTTTGATTTTCTTTTTATAGTTGAAATTATTCTTAAAGATAAAATTTAAGAATTAAATTTCTGATTCCCTTCAAACCATTTGGGGATAAATAAATATATGTATATAATATGTCAAATCAAATTTAAATCATATATCTATATATTATAAATCAAGTCATACTTTAGAGATTCAAATCAATTAAATTCTCAAGGTAACACTATAGTCAGACTACAGAATGGTCTCTTCACTTCGAAACTCGAAAACGAATGTCGATGATGTTGCAGTCATCACCGAAATTATTTCCTAGCGACAAAGAGAAGAGCACTGATTTTTAAACCTTTAAAATTCTTTGGAAACAAATTTCTATTCGAAAATAATTTAAATAATATATCCTTTTAAAGTTTTAAACACCAGGTTTGAAACCATCGGGAATTCAAGTTCTAGTTTCAAATTCATTTCTGTTTCCAAATTAATTTATAACCATTGTTTATAGTTCAATTATTTATATAAGACAAAACCCATGGTCTACAAAACCATAAATAAAATCAAAGACTATTATCTCTTGACAACTAGTTAAATTAATTATAAAAATTCTGAAAATTATACTTATATATATAATATTAGATTTTTTTCCAAATATAGGAATATTTTTTTTAAAACAAGGATAGAGATTCAAATTTGATGGACTCAAATCAAAGAGAATTTTGATTTAAAGATAAGTTGTAATCAGAAGATTCGATGATTAAATACAGAATAAGGAACTGGATAAGTTTATATAAGTCACGAGCAACCTTAACCGAGTCAACCGTGACTTAAAGAATAAGATCGATGTGGATATTCTGGGGTAAATCTACATTCGATCTGAAGAGATAGAGCTCGGAATAACCAAAGATACTAGCATCTAAACCGAGGATAAATATAAATCTCTGGTGAATCAATGCTAATTGTAAAGGAGTTTCACCCCTTTATTAGAATATTGGCGTGTCACGACCCGAACTCGATGTCCAACAAACAACATCAAATTCGTTTCGCGGGAGCTTGCAACACCATTAAATGATAAATAACACAGCGGAAATAAAAGATGATATCACTGATATAAGTTGAATACAATATCTGATACATCAATTTGATACAATGATAATCATCAACATCAGAGAATATACAAAACAAAATACAGCTGAACACGATAAAATATGAAATAAGTCTTCTCAGAATACTGCAACTCTGATCCAAAAAGCTCCAAAGAGAAAGCTCCAAAACTCCTAGCTCGATTCACCATCAAGATTCCACCAAGCAAGTCTCGTCCATATCCAAAGAAAACTGAACTAGCTCCAGATAATCCACTGAACCAAACTATCTGAAAAACCAAACTCTAGACTGCCCGTGTAGAAAATTTTGAGCACCCAGAGTTTAGGAAATAAACAATAAACTCTGGAACAGTCATGGGACTGGTGTGAGCAAACAAAAACAGTTTATCTTTAAAAAAAACAACGAAATATTTTAAAATAGATTCGTAATACCTTTTAGAAATGAGACTACCATAAGGCCTCCCGCACACACACACAATGCAAACGCAGAATCGGAGGAGATTTCTCCTTATGATAGTCAAAGATGCTTGATACGCATTAAAAAGAAACATTTGATATTATTACTAGTGCATAGTGTATGAAAAATCATTTCGAAAGTAAAGATATAAATCTTAGCCAATATAGACATTTCGAACTATGCCTACTATAGCTACCATCCAAACAGTGGGGCGCCACCATAAGTAGATGGCAGGTAATACAACTAATACCGTACAAGGCTCGTATTGGATGAATGGATTTTTCCAACAAATGGTCAGACCAAGAAACTTCCCATTGCCACATGGAAACGCCTCTGGAAGGACGCCCCGAGAACCCAACTGGATCTCTGCCAAACAAGGCCGGCTACCCCCCTTCCCGGGGAATATACAAAACCTCAGATATGCCACTCCCGGTCCTTTGGGACCTTTAAACGAGAGCTCTCTAACCAACATCACACAATGATAAATAAAGTGTTTCAACATGAGTAAGTATTTGGGATCCATTCCATGATACTACCCTTTTCCAGAAGGAATGGTCATACCCTAGGGAAGCTATCCCTGAAAACCTTGCCGCACAATTCCTGTTTCGACCATTACCGGTTTGTGAGGCTCGACGAAGTCTCGTCCACAAAGCCACGCTTTATACAAAAGCTGTGCTTTGGGTCAACAAATGATCATAGAAATGATCACAAAGATAAAAGATCAAACAAATGATCATATCACAAATGATCAACACAATGATCATTTCATAGCAACACTTAGCATGTCACATTACCAAATTGGGAATATATCGTTGATAACCATCAACTACATAACCTCTGAGCTCGTACGTCTCAGAGAAGGGTGTTAAGCTAAAAGAATAAATTCTCCGCCACCAACAGAAATATATTTGAAAGAAATCGGCTTTATATCT
Organism: Allium cepa; assembly: GCA_030765085.1. Lineage (NCBI taxonomy): Eukaryota > Viridiplantae > Streptophyta > Magnoliopsida > Asparagales > Amaryllidaceae > Allium > Allium cepa. The sequence continues at coordinate 172,816,578 of CM060941.1, read as the reverse complement.
CAATTTGTAATGTCAGACATACTATCCATACAAGTCTGTTCCGGGCTCGAACAGAACCAAAGGCACTTCCAATGAAGTCCTTGCAATCCGGGTATTCACAATCCCGATCGAACTTCCCATCACTAAGGGAATCTCTATACCGTAGCTACTCGGTGCAGAGACAATCGATAGGTCATCCTATCGTTCTTGCAAATACCCGGTCTTCACCACCGGTCTTCAAATGCTATCCATAACGACGTATCACATATTCGGAATGGGTTATACGACACAATGGTCCTTTTCCGGCTAACCCGAATAGTAAGCGCAATATTTAAAAAAAAACATATGGATATGAGATTTCAATTAAGTCACAACTTAATTATTCCAACTTTCTTTCAAATGGTTTAAACCAATTTCCATTTCAAATCCTTTAAACAAAAAGATTTACTTCAAAAAGTTCATTCAGTTTCACAAAGATCCATTTACGGATTTCAAAGCAATTTCCATTTCAATTTGGTTAATTCATTTAAATCTTAAAATCAAGATTTATCTCTTAGCTTTAAAAATCCGTTTCCCAAATATTTATTCATTTATACTTAGAAAATTATTTCAATTCAAACTTGAAATCCGATTAATACCAATTGGAAATTCATTACTTATATGGAAGCTTTTATCATTCGAAAACAACAGTTTTATCTCGGAAAATCCGATCTTATTTATACAAGTTAAAATCTTTGGAGGTTAATTCAAATTTCCAAAAAAATGCTTTAGAATGTTTAAAGTTCGTATAACTTGTATAATTCTTTTTAAATTGTAAATACTAAATATAGAATTCAATTTCAGATTTTTGAATTCAATTTGAATCGATTTATTCAAATTCCAAATCTCTATTAGTTATTCAAAATAACTTTTATTCTTAAAACACCTTTTCAAAAGCTTTTCACATTAAACTTAATTTATTTCCAAAACTATTTGAATTTAAAAATTCAAATTCAAAACTTATTTGAAAATCTGTGACTTAACTGATTTCCACGTGAAATCCATATTTGTGTGTGTATAAGTGTGGTCCAGGGGTTTTACACAACAGTGCACAACATCAATTATTACAGAGATATCAATATTGATAAGCGATATAATCTATAACGCTGATCTTCATTCACAGATTCATAGATAAATAAATTTATCAATCACAAAGATTAATTATTACAATTCGATGTGGGTTTCGGATAACTGACCGGAATCCGACTCCCTGTCGCATCGAATTTCAAATGTCGTTTTACGGCAAAGGGGTTTTCTCATCGATACGGAATAAAATTACCAATCAAAATCCAGCACAGAGTAATTCACATCTCATAGCATCACAATTATAAACAGAAATATTAATTCATTATACATCACTTGATGACAGTCAATCATCTTCTATTTAAGGTGAAGATGATTTAAAAGAATTAACTACGTAACTATTTTTAATGATAAACAAATTATTCCTAAATCAATTAACTCATTTAACTACAAATTATAGATTGATTTACTTTAATTATTTAATTAACAAATCTGAAATTACGAATTAGTTAGGCACTTAATCATTGACTAACCAATCTTTAAATTTTTAAATTAATCAATCTCTGATCACTTAGTTAATTAAAATTCTGAAGTTAATTAACTACATAAACTTTAATTAAGTTTTTAAAACTTGTATTACATTAATCACCTAATTAAAGTATTAATTGGATTTTTAACATTTTTGAGTATTTACTTAATTTATTTAACTTGAAATAAATCCTTATTTGAGTTGTCCAACAGTGATTACTTTATTGGTACTTGAATTTGTTTACAACATTAACTTTAAATTTAATAAGCTTAACCTTTTTCTGAAAACAGATCACTCGAGCTTCACACTAATCCACCCGAGACGTCACTCGTCCTCACGCACTCCTTCTTTTCTCTTTTTTTTTTCTTTACTTTTCTTTTAAAATAAAATACTACAGTTGAAAAAAAAAACCAAGGCACTCCCCTATTTACTCAGTTTCACATTCTTCTTCCCAACACCTCAGAAACCATCAGATACACGTTTGCACGTGTACGTGCACAACCACGCTTTCCATCACTTAGCGACGACGAACTCACCAGCACGTCACAAACGATCCCCAGCCTCGATTCGCACACCCTAAAATCCAAAGTCATTGCTAAATCGAAACCGAGCCACTGATGCGAAACTGGAGCAAAAGCCATCATCATGAAATCGCACGCTCCTCCTCCTCTGACCACCTGAATGTCACCACCCTCCGGCCTCGTCTCTGGCAAACCCCAAACTAGCCTTCCCATGAGTGTCATTACACTCGATCAACTGTAGAGGCTTCAGCGATCAAATTTCTACGCCCCACCAAAACTAGGCTTACGAACTTAAACCACTCGCCGTCGCCAACACCGTGGTCTAACCACCACTCCATTATTTTTCCCAGACGCGCCAATCACCCTCCTACCTCCACGTGGGAGCCCATTCCCCACAACCTCTCCGGCCGCCTGAATTTCATAAAAACCCAATCCCAGTTCATCTATGAACTGGTCCTTCATCTTAGCCCTAAAAATCATGATGCTTGCTTTAAAATTCATATTACAGTATGAGGATCCAATCTTCATATCTGAATTCGACAATTAAACATCTTGAAATTTAACTTGTTAAGAGCTTTGCTCAGTTATGCTAATTTCCAGAAGCATAGATAAGTTATTTCGATTCGAAATGATTTTCAACACTTAGTTCATGAGCAAACAACAATTTTTGTTTTGATCTTAAGTCTAAACAGTTAATAGGTCAAGAGAAATTAATTTTTTCTTTCTAGAGTTTAAACAGAGAATATACATATATGAACAAAACCTGCATACCATTCATTTTCCAGAAAACTCATACATATATATATATATATATATATATATAAACACGACCATACTTATTCACTGATATGCAAGCAATCGATTACATTTTTAAATTTCAAAAGATAAGGTTACTCACAGGTAAAAACAAAGAAGATTGTTTTTTTAGAAACAAAAAGATTTTGCTCACCTTTTTGTTGTACTGGAAGAACAGAGAGGAATTTTCTTTTGAGCCAGAACTTTCTTTTCTTTTCTTTAGATCTTGAAATTGAATCTTTGAGTTGATTTGCTTTCAGATTTACAAGCTTTAACCTCTGCCTTGCTTGATTTCTCTCTAGTTTGTAGATCTTTTCCTATTTTTCTATTTTCTTTCTCTGAACAAACAGGGACTAGATGTTTCCATGTTGCTTGAGTTTATAAATTTTTTGATGTTTGGTTTATCTTTTCCTTTCATGCTTTGCTTATTTTCTTACTAAACAAATGAAATAGGATGGATTGCATACCTAGATATAGAAGAAGATGGTTTGTACAGGAAATAATATATTTTGTACAATACTAGGCATGGCTTACTTCTTTTATTAACTGCATATATTATTTTATAAAGCAAATCTCGGCTGAGAAGATATCAATATGCCATGGAGATGGGCATTAAATGCCATGTCCTATTTGTTTTACACTTATACTATTTGTTATGTTTGTACATTCTCTTTTTTTTTTTGATGGCTAGGCAAGATTTTCATTTTCTCAGCTGAAATGATCCTTGCCAAGTTTTCGAATTGACTTCTTTTTGTACTAAGAGTAGATAGCATTAAATGCTATTGTTCCTATCTAAGTTTACATGCATATCTAGTTGAACTTTGTATGTACTTTTGCTTTGTTTAAACTTGTACAAGTGTACTTTTGCCTATATTAAAATCCATTTGATTTTATCATTTTCGTAAGTTTGCAGTCTTGTGTTGTAGACATTTCTTTTATTACTTCTTGTTTTGCTTTCCCAGGTTTACATACTTTGTTTTGTACAGTTCTTGCTTTGCTTTGTAAGCATATTCATATGTACTTTTGCCTTGTACACAAATCCACTTTGGCAGGCTTTGATTTTTCTTTGTTTCAAATTTTGGTTTCTTTTACTTCTGTCTTTATGTTTTTACATTTTGGTTTTGCTTATTTAAGTATTTTTATCTATAACGTATATCTTATTTTACATTTTGCACTTATCACTTATATTCAACATTGATACGTAGTTTATATTTTATTTTATAATTTAAATATTTTATTTATAATTCAATTCAACTAAAAATATTCATTTTTAAGTTTCAATCCAAATTTTAAAATACATTAGTATATACATCTTATTAAATTTGAAAATTTCAAATAAATTCGTAATTTAACCCAAAAATTCAATCAAATTACAATTTTAAACTCGTCATTAAATCGGGATCGTTACAGATTCCCCTCCTTAAGAAATTTCGTCCTCGAAATTTGCCAAGGAGACAACAAAGATAGATAAAAGATAGAGAAATATCTTTTCAGATCAAACTGGATATCAATTCTGCATTTGGCTTACCAAATCAGAATATCAACAATAGATGTAAGAATAACTCAATCAATTACGAAACAATTGGTTTAACTGATCTACGAAGTATACAGGGTATTTGTTAGTTCGAATGGATAACTAACCGTTCGTAGAATATATCGAAACCCAATGAAATAGATAGAAATAGATTCGACTTTGATTTCAGATTCAAGATTCAATTCATTTACGAAGTATACAGGGAATTAGTTCTAGTGTCGAACAAAATCGAACAATTTAATCGTAAACGAGATGATTACCTTATAAATTTATTTCCTTAATCAGCCTTGTGCTTCGATAACAGTTTCTTTGCCAGTGAACGGCTTTCCACCAAGTCTAGAAAAACTTCGATATAGATCAGTCAAATTTGATTGAGACTGAATAGGAATATCTGTCGTCGCAGGGTTTTGACCAGCTGAAGTGGTACTTTCCTGTCTCCTATTTCGTCCTCTTCTTCCACTCATTCTTACTATATGTGAATAGTAAGAAATCCGATTTAGGCATTTGGACGAAATATCTTAGAGAATAACAACAGATAAAAGAAATAGACTAAGAAATTTGGATTTTGATTCCACTGGTTGTACTCATTCTAGGGTATACTTCACCCTATCTCTAATGAGCCATCTAAGGTGTTACACTCCGTAGCTAAAGTTCTTACTCAACCTTCAGCTCTGATACCAATTGTAAAGGTCGACGATAGCTGTTCGTCGACGGAAGTTCTATCGGTTTAGAAAACCGTCGAACGAATTTTGAATTAAAAATAACCGCAAGCGCACGGCGTACACTTGTAGTACGTGGCGAATACGGGTCGATCCACAGGGAATTGATGATTTAAATTTTCTATTCAATCAAATTAACCAAAAGCTTGAGAATATTTAAGCTAGAAAAAGAGAAAAACAAACGAAAGAAAATTGATAAAAAATGTGAGAGTTTAAGAACAATTTAGAGATAAATCCACTCTCTAGATCACATAAATCAACAAAATGAAGTTATGATCTCTCTTTTCTTTTCATTAGTGTAATTAGTTGATGTGCTTATCATAAGTATGGTATATTTGTGCTATTAATTAGCCCAATATAAACCATCAAACTATAACACAACCACTAATACACATTTAACTCTCATGAAATATGACAACAAGTTGAAATAAAAATCTATTTTAAGCATAGCCTATTAACTATTGTTTAGAAATATAGGCTATCAAATTTCAATTTCAACATTCACTTCTTTGCCATAATCATATTTAGATGAAGAGGCAATTTGTGTTATGTTTGATTAAGCATAGCCTATTTGTTATGAACAACATAGACTATCAAATTCATAGCTAAACAACAAGTTAACCACTTCATACATTCACATTAAAGCACAAAAAGAGAGTACAAAATATCAAAATGTTGAAGCTACATGATTAGAGGCTTCATTATCCCTAAATTGAAGGGATTAGCCTCTCATGTTTGTTATCATATGAACAAATATAGCTTGCAACATTAAAGTAAAAGAAAAAGAAAAAGAGAGCAAAGCAAAGAAACAAAACTAATCTACTTGCATAAAAAATAAATCTACACTACAACATGAAAGTAAATAAGCATGAAAAGAAAAGAACATATATTGAATTTGCATAAAAAAATACATAAAAGAGAAATGGCTAAGTAGCCATGAAAAGAAAGAAGAGAACTTGGTTTTTATTTTGAGCCTAAACTAACTAAAGAGAGACTAAGAGAGGAGATCATGTTACATGAAACATATGGGTATTTATACATGTATGAACCCCTAATTCATATTTTTGGGGAATACCCAAAATGCCCCTTAGAAAGTGTGGAGGCCAAGTAACCATTAACATGTCTTAATCCCCCATTAAGTGTACATGAAACCATTAAGTCCAAAAGCATGTGCATTAGCCTTTAATTTGTACATTAAGGTAGGTGGGTAGGTGGGGTCCTCCATGTTCTTCACTTTGAATTATTTCCATCTTCATTCCTTTGTATTAATTTTGTGCATGCATATCTTCATGAAACCACTTCTATTTGAGATCAATTTCCTACAAAAATACATACAAATTTTCAATTAATTTTTCTCAAAGAAATATATGCACTTAAATGACCGTTTTGTCCCTATATGAAGATGAATATGTGAAAATTTGGAATTAATATGAATTTGGGTTAAAACAAGTTAAAATACCCAATATGATCATTTATTTAATTTAAATAGAATAAATATGGTGGTAAAAATATGCACATTTACGTGCACATCAACAGCGGTCACAACCGGTAGGCTTTTCAACCATCCCAGCCCCACCGTGGCTTACATTGATATCCCAAACTTGCTTTTACGGCCACCCTTTCGAATGTCACGGCTTCGCCTAACCAACCCCGTAAAGAGGACGTGTGGGGGTAAGAGTCTCCCGTTCGTCCCCAAACCGCGAAGCGAGAACCGCCCATCACATATCACCTAGCATAAGCATGACTGGTGTGAGCAAACAAAAACAGTTTATCTTTAAAAACAAACAACGAAATATTTTAAAATAGATTCGCAATGCTTTTTAGAAATGAGACTACCATAAGGCCTCCCGCACACACACACAATGCAAACGCAGAATCGGAGGAGATTTCTCCTTATGATAGTCAAAGATGCTTGATATGCATTAAAAAGAAACATTTGATATTATTACTAGTGCATAGTGTATGAAAAATCATTTCGAAAGTAAAGATATAAATCTTAGCCAACATAGACATTTCGAACTATGCCTACTATAGCTACCATCCAAACAGTGGGGCGCCACCATAAGTAGATGGCAGGTAATACAACTAATACCGTACAAGGCTCGTATTGGATGAATGGATTTTTCCAACAAATGGTCAGGCCAAGAAACTTCCCATTGCCACATGGAAACGCCTCTGGAAGGACGCCCCGAGAACCCAACTGGATCTCTGCCAAACAAGGCCGGCTACCCTCCTTCCCGGGGAATATACAAAACCTCAGATATGCCACTCTCGGTCCTTTGGGACCTTTAAACGAGAGCTCTCTAACCAACATCACACAATGATAAATAAAGTGTTTCAACATGGGTAAGTATCTGGGCTCCATTCCATGATACTACCCTTTTCCAGAAGGAATGGTCATACCCTAGGGAAGCTATCCCTGAAAACCTTGCCGCACAATTCGTGTTTCGACCATTACCGGTTTGTAAGGCTCGACGAAGTCTTGTCCACAAAGCCACGCTTTATGCAAAAGCTGTGCTTTGGGTCAACAAATGATTATAGAAATGATCACAAAGATAAAAGATCAAACAAATGATCATATCACAAATGATCAACACAATGATCATTTCACAGCAACACTCAGCATGTCACATTACCAAATTGGGAATATATCGTTGATAACCATCAACTACATAACCTCTGAGCTCGTACGTCTCAGAGAAGGGTGTTAAGCTAAAAGAATAAATTCTCCGCCACCAACAGAAATATATTTGAAAGAAATCGGCTTTATATCTCAATTTGTAATGTCAAACATACTATCCATACAAGTCTGTTCCGGGCTCGAACAGAACCGAAGGCACTTCCAAAGAAGTCCTTGCAATCCGGGTATTCACAATCCCGATCGAACTTCCCATCACTTAGGGAATCTCTATACCGTAGCTACTCGATGCAGAGACAATCGATAGGTCATCCTATCGTTCTCGCAAATACCCGGTCTTCACCACCGGTCTTCAAATGCTATCCATAACGACGTATCACATATTCGGAATGGGTTATACGACACAATGGTCCTTTTCCGGCTAACTCGAATAGTGAGCGCAATATTTAAAAAAAAAAACATATGGATATGAGATTTCAATTAAGTCACAACTTAATTATTCCAACTTTCTTTCAAATGGTTTAAACCAATTTCCATTTCAAATCCTTTCAACAAAAAGATTTACTTCAAAAAGTTCATTCAGTTTCACAAAGATCCATTTACGGATTTCAAAGCAATTTCCATTTCAATTTGGTTAATTCATTTAAATCTTAAAATCAAGATTTATCTCTTAGCTTTAAAAATCCGTTTCCCAAATATTTATTCATTTATACTTAGAAAATTATTTCAATTCAAACTTGAAATCCGATTAATACCAATTGGAAATTCATTACTTATATGGAAGCTTTTATCATTCGAAAACAACAGTTTTATCTCGGAAAATCCGATCTTATTTATACAAGTTAAAATCTTTGGGGGTTAATTCAAATTTCCAAAACAATGCTTTAGAATGTTTAAAGTTCGTATAACTTGTATAATTCCTTTTAAATTGTAAATACTAAATATAGAATTCAATTTCAGATTTTTGAATTCAATTTGAATCGATTTATTCAAATTCCAAATCTCTATTAGTTATTCAAAATAACTTTTATTCTTAAAACACCTTTTCAAAAGCTTTTCACATTAAACTTAATTTATTTCCAAAACTATTTGAATTTAAAAATTCAAATTCAAAACTTATTTGAAAATCTGTGACTTAACTGATTTCCATGTGAAATCCATATTTGTGTGTGTATAAGTGTGGTCCAGGGGTTTTACACAGTAGTGCACAACATCAACTATTACAGAGATATCAATATTGATAAGCGATATAATCTATAACGCTTATCTTCATTCACAGATTCATAGATAAATAAATTTATCAATCACAAAGATTAATTATTACAATTCGATGTGGGTTTCGGATAACTGACCGGAATCCGACTCCCTGTCGCATCGAATTTCAAGTGTCGTTTTACGGCAAAGGGGTTTTCTCATCGATACGGAATAAAATTACCAATCAAAATCCAGCACAGAGTAATTCACATCTCATAGCATCACAATTATAAACAGAAATATTAATTCATTATACATCACTTGATGACAGTCAATCATCTTCTATTTAAGGTGAAGGTGATTTAAAAGAATTAACTACGTAACTATTTTTAATGGTAAACAAATTATTCCTAAATCAATTAACTCAATTAACTACAAATTACAGATTGATTTACTTTAATTATTAAATTAACAAATCTGAAATTACAAATTAGTTAAACACTTAATCATTGACTAACCAATCTTTAAATTTTTAAATTAATCAATCTCTGATCACTAAGTTAATTAAAATTCTGAAGTTAATTAACTACATAAACTTTAATTAAGTTTTTAAAACTTGTATTACATTAGTCACCTAATTAAAGTATTAATTGGATTTTTAACATTTTTAAGTATTTACTTAATTTATTTAACTTGAAATAAATCCTTATTTGAGTTGTCCAACGGTGATTACTTTATTAGTACTTGAATTTGTTTACAACATTAACTTTAAATTTAATAAGCTTAACCTTTTTCTGAAAACAGGTCACTCGAGTTTCACACTAATCCACCCGAGACGTCACTCGTCCTCACGCACTCCTTCTTTTCTCTTTTTTTTCTTTAACTTTTCTTTTAAAATAAAATACTGCAGTTGAAAAAAAAACAAACCAAGGCACTCCCCTATTTACTCAATTTCACATTCTTCTTCCCAACACCTCAGAAACCATCAGATACACGTTTGCACGTGTACGTGCACAACCACGCTTTCCATCACTAGCGACGACGAACTCACCAGCACGTCACAAACGATCCCCCGCCTCGATTCGCACACCCCAAAATCCAAAGTCATTGCTAAATCGAAACCGAGCCACTGATGCGAAACTGGAGCAAAAGCCATCATCATGAAATCGCACGCTCCTCCTCCTCTGACCACCTAAACGTCACCACCCTCCGGCCTCGTCTCTGGCAAACCCCAAACTAGCCTTCCCCTGAGTGTCATTACACTCGATCAACTGTAGAGGCTTCAGCGATCACATTTCTACGCCCCACCAAAACTAGGTTTACGAACTTAAACCACTCGCCGTTGCCAACACCGTGGTCTAACCACCACTCCATTATTTTTCCCAGACGCGCCAATCACCCTCCTACATCCACGTGGGAGCCCATTCCCCAAAACCTCTCCGGCCGCCTGAATTTCATAAAAACCCAATCCCAGTTCATCTATGAACTGGTCCTTCATCTTAGCCCAAAAAATCATGATGCTTGCTTTAAAATTCATATTACAGTATGAGGATCCAATCTTCATGTCTGAATTCGACAATTAAACATCTTGAAATTTAACTTGTTAAGAGCTTTGCTCAGTTATGTTAATTTCCAGAAGCATAGATAAGTTATTTCGATTCGAAATGATTTTCAACACTTAGTTCATGAGCAAACAACAATTTTTGTTTTGATCTTAAGTCTAAACAGTTAATAGGTCAAGAGAAATTAATTTTTTCTTTCTAGAGTTTAAACAGAGAATATACATATATGAACAAAACCTGCATACCATTCATTTTCCAGAAAACTCATACATATATATATATAAACACCACCATACTTATTCACTGATATGCAAGCAATCGATTAAATTTTTAAATTTCAAAAGATGAGGTTACTTGCAGGTAAAAACAAAGAAGATTGTTTTTTTTTTCAAAAAAAAAAGATTTTGCTCACCTTTTTGTTGTACTGGAAGAACAGAGAGGAATTTTCTTTTGAGCCAGAACTTTCTTTTCTTTTATTCAGATCTTGAAATTGAATCTTTGAGTTGATTTGCTTTCAGATTTACAAGCTTTAACCTCTGCCTTGCTTGATTTCTCTCTGGTTTATAGTTCTTTTCCTATTTTTCTATTTTCTTTTTCTGAACAAACAGGGACTAGATGTTTCCAGGTTGCTTGAGTTTATAAAGTTTTTGATGTTTGGTTTATCTTTTCCTTTCAGGCTTTGCTTATTTTCTTACTAAACAAATGAAATAGGATGCATTACATACCTAGATATAGAAGAAGATGGTTTGTACAGGCAATAATATATTTTGTACAATACTAGGCATGGCTTACTTCTTTTATTAACTGCATATATTATTTTATAAAGCGAATCTCGGCTGAGAAGATATCAATGTGCTGTGGAGATGGGCATTAAATGCCATGTCCTATTTGTTTTACACTTATACTATTTGTTTTGTTTGTACATTCTCTTCTTTTTTTTTTTGATGGCTAGGCAAGATTTTCATTTTCTCAGCTGAAATGATCCTTGCCAAGTTTTCGAATTGACTTCTTTTTGTACTAAGAGTAGATAGCATTAAATGCTATTGTTCCTATCTAAGTTTACATGCATATCTAGTTGAACTTTGTATGTACTTTTGCTTTGTTTAAACGTGTACAAGTGTACTTTTGCCTATATTAAAATCCATTTGATTTTATCATTTTCGTAAGTTTGCAGTCTTGTGTTGTAGACATTTCTTTTATTACTTCTTGTTTTGCTTTCCCAGGTTTACATACTTTGTTTTGTACAGTTCTTGCCTTGCTTTGTAAGCATATTCATATGTACTTTTGCCTTGTACACAAATCCACTTTGGCAAGCTTTGATTTTTCTTTGTTTCAAATTTTGGTTTCTTTTACTTCTGTATTTATGTTTTTACATTTTGGTTTTGCTTATTTAAGTATTTTTATCTATAACGTATATCTTATTTTACATTTTGCACTTATCACTTATATTCAACATTGATACGTAGTTTATATTTTATTTTATAATTTAAATATTTTATTTATAATTCAATTCAACTAAAAATATTCATTTTTAAGTTTCAATCCAAATTTTAAAATACATTAGTATATACATCTTATTAAATTTGAAAATTTCAAATAAATTCATAATTTAACCCAAAAATTCAATTAAATTACAATTTTAAACTCGTCATTAAATCGGGATCGTTACATGGCGAGACCGCCAATTCACTATAAGGATCATCCGAAGTGGAGTTATGGGATACTCCAGAATCGAAAGAAGATGAATAGTGAGGGATACGAATGAACTTTGGAACCGTAGGGAACGTTCCAAAATTCGAAAAGGAAGAGATTCAAGCTCGAATGAAAGTGATTCTGTAAATCAAATTTACCATACATTCTAAGTTTTGCCAAGAGCCAAAGCTCTGATTCCAAATGTAACGACCGAATATTTTCAACCATTCACATCCGTACATGTCGGACTTGAATTGTTCGAAATACCGCGTTGTAAATAAATTTTGGCAAATATCATAATATACAGTAAATAAGTAATCACAGAATCACAGACACGGAATCAGAATACTCGCAGCGGAATAAAAATAACTTAGTGGTTCATGAAGCCACTATCGCATAGTCTCAAAATAAGTATAAATTACATAGTTTTTAAAACCAAATATAGTTTGAATCAACCACAGAAAAATCGAAATTTATTTGTCTCCAAAACTAAGATAAAGAACTGAAAGGAACTTTGGCAGCAGCTTGAAAAGATGATCTGCAGAAGCCCTAGCTCCGGGGATAAAGTCCGAACTGAAACTCAGGCTGACCCGAGCGTAAGAAATAAACACAAACACTCGAGTTGGGACATACATACTTATACAGTGTAAGCTAATTCAAGTGAACTATAATATAAAGGCAAGTAACTTAAAGGATGCTTGGGACTGCCCATCCTCTATGGATCCGTTAAACTATTTACTATGTAGTAATATTTCGCCATTATAATAGTGTCTATTAGTAAAATAAACTTACTTTTAAATAGCGTTAAGGGGTTACCCATATAGCCCTTAACACATAATATATTTTCATAGTCTATATAGTACTGTAATCTCCCCCGTATTGGGCATCGTCAGAGGGCACTCCATAGGTATGGTACAAAACCAAAATCGTATAAGGCGCGCTAGGGTAGGTGACACGGCACAACTAGGCAATGCCAGGGTAGATATACCAATTACGCTTCCGGGTTGGTGGTAAAGTGTAGCTGCTACTACCTCCCACCTCGAACAACACCCCAAAATCAAAGAAATCAAAGTGGCCACCGAATAAACCAAAGTAAGAGTAGAATATCGAAGGGATGTGTCCGATCAAAGGTGCTACCTCAATTTACCCATCGATCGCTCCTGTTTCAGCCACCTTATGCCAACTCAAGGGAGTTGGGTCCACGTATTTACCTTATAGGAAACGCCGCCACCAACCTACTTCATTCTGGAATCTCCACCGACACGGTTGTCAATGTGGTTTTCGGTATCGACAGAGAGTATGCCCATATCCGATCCCTGTCTCTTTGCCAACCAATCGTTATTATTACCCGTGGTGATAAATTTCAAAAATAGTTTATATTTAAATCAAAATACTTCATTTAACTTTCAAAAGTGAAATTATTATATCTTCAAATCAAATATTCAAAAATCTTATTTCAGCCAACGACAACACTTAACAAGTGCTGCTGTAGCCCTTTTTTTTATTCGGGTTTAGTTTAAATTTCGCAACCACAACACTTACCAAGTACTGCAGTAGCCTTTAATTAATTTTAGCCTTTAGTTCATTTTCTTCAACTACGGCACTTACAAAGTGCGGTAATATCCCTTACAACAGTATTTAAGTAAATTATATTTTTGACTTTAATATAAATTGATCAATAATTAAACTTAAATTTAACCAATTTAACTTATAAAATCATATTTCCACTTTTAAAATAGCCATTTAAATTTCTCAAAATTTATGATTTATATAAGGTAAATTTCAAAAATAAATATCAACTTCTTAAGGCTTCACTTATTAAAGTCAAATCAAATTGTCTATTCTTCACATTCAAAATTTTCTTAATAATTAAATTTGATTTATAATTCCAAAATATAACTATTTTTCAATTTATTCCTTAACTTACCCATTTTCTTAACCTAAATCCACTTCTCCTAAGTTTAGTTATATTTATTTTATGTACTTATTTTATTAGCCATTTAATTTATAAAAAAATTTAAGTAACACCTTATTTATCCATTTAAATACAATTAAATCAAATTTATTATACTTTATTTACTTAACTTGAATTTCATTCCTTTACAAAATCAATTTCCAAAACAAAATTTATATTCCACATTCCAACTTACCCACTTATTTATTTATATATATATAACTTGTATAAATAACTAAAAATCATTTTAGTTCAATTTAAATCAAAATAATACTATACCAATTTAAATTACTTAAATATTTCCAGAAATATATATATATACACACACACACATACACATATATATAACCACGGGTCTGTATAATGTTTTCTACCTAGGTCAAGTGGTACGGATAATATATCATTTCAATCCGTAATTTACAAAGAAAAATCCAGGTTCTATCATTTCAAACCCGTAATCCCAAGTTAAATAAATAAATAAATAAATATCGTTCAGGCCTATCATTTCAGCCCGCAATGATTTAATTCTACAGGGAACTTGCAGTTAAACAGTAAATAAATAAATAGTATAACAGCTTAAATATAACAGTATAAAATATGACTGATGATGTGTCAAATTAATAATAGGGTTTTTAACATCATAAATTTATATCGCAGGCAAGAAATATAAATATTCTACAATTACACTTGTTATTAATTTACAGATCTATAAGTACATTTGTCTGGTGAGAATACTCACCTCTATGCTGCTGAAGAATAGATTCAAAACTACGATAACCACATCGAAACAGCGTAGAAAGCACGATCAAATATTGGAAGATGAGACAAACTGATTTCGTACTTGAAACAAGATAAATAAATAAAACTGAGTACGCGAATTCCAATTTCGGGCAAAGCAAATTTTTAAATAAACAAAATTGGAACGAGCTAAAATAAAATGGAAATTGACTCAAATTGCTCGACCACTCCACCGCATGACTTGACCCACTAAAACAAAAGCTCAGCCTGCCCATTTATTTTTTCCAAATCAAAATTTACAAAATAAATTATACTCTATTTTTTTTTACCCTTTTACAAAATATTATGATGTGTTAATAAAATGGTGGCAAATCTTATGTGGGCAACATGCAATTCATGGCAGTGATACATAAAGGTGGCGCATGCAATATTTATTTACTATATTTTTTTTCTTTTTCTTTTTTGCTTTTTTTTTCTTTTTTTTCTCTATTAGGAAACAAGTAAAATATCAAAATCTCCAAATCAAAACAACTTTATACTGTTGCTACATATATCATATATCCTCATACGTAATGTTTCTAAATTTTAGAACACATGTGACCAACAAAAAAACGCGTACGGTCTGGAAATACTTATTCCCTGAACACCCGCGTAAACAAAGCAGTGGAATTATTTGAAAATTTTTAGGCTAGGCTAACCTTAGGTGGCGTATGCCTTTTATATTATATTTTTTATTTTCAAACTGAAGTGCGCCTATACTCAAACAAGTATGCAGTTAATCCTTAATTATATGATTAATCAACCTTGATTATAACTTATTGCTTAATTAATAAATCTTTAATAATTAATTAAAAATCTTTAATTATCTAATTAATGATCTTAAATTTCAAATTGATTAACCTTAATCAATTATTTATTAATCCCTAATCATTAATTAATTAAATTAACAAATTATTCCTTAATTACCTCATTAATTTAATTAATTTCAAATCATTAAATCTTAATTTAACTTTAAGATAAAACATTTCTTAATTATGACAAAATTGTTATTAATAAAACATTTGAAAATAATTTACTTTTGAATTTACTTTAAAAATTTCATTTCAAAAATGAGATGTAAAATGAATACAATTTAACTTAAACAAAGTTTCAACAATTTAAAAACCCTTTTAAATTACATGGTAAAGAAATGTTTGTCTTATAAAAGGATAACAATATACAGGTGGCGATAAAATAGATATTCAAGTGCTAGGCTAAAACTGCTTCAGAGATGCTCGGCAATGCACAACCAGATCGGAGAGGAGGGGAAGGAAGTTAGGCGTTTGTCATGCGGTGGAGCAGTTTGATCAGAACAATGGAAAAAAAAAACAAAAGAAGGAAATAAAGTTGTAGCCATTACCTGATGCTACTGATTCTCACGCACGCAAGAAAGAAGAGGAGAAACTAAATGCAGTGAATGATGGAATTTTTCGTGCGCTCGATTTATATATATAACATAGGGTGCGCAAATCAAGGGAGGAAATTTTTTTTTATTGGTAAACATTTGAACGTGTTAAATTAAGAAAGAAAATACGTTGATTTGATTGGAGCAATATTTGTAGTGGACATAAATTTTAATTAGTGGAGATTGCGTGAATTAAGGGAAAAGAAACGGTAAGGAGCATGAAATTTTGAACGTCTATAATTTAAAAGATGGAAACTTGCGGTGATTGAGGTAAGAAATAAAGTTTTGGGCAAGAAGAATATAAATATTTTAAAAAGGGCCATGAGTTGATTGAGCACATATTTATTCCTTTTATACACGGCCACTTGGTTCTATTCCTATTATAAGCAATAGGTAGGAAATCTGTTGTGTGATGGAATTATGCCATGGGTTTCGTAATTAAGGAGAACATAAAACGGAAAGCAAACAATTTGCTTCAAAACGGAAATGAAAAATTGACCAAAAGAATAATTTGTGCGAACGTGTAAATATTAAAGAGAATATCTTGCGTTGATTTTTAGGTAACCATGGCAAGAATAAAATGTGAATGGTTATGGAATTTGAACAATTTGCGAACGTGCTTAATAATGAGAAGAAACTAGCGTTGATATCGGAGGAAACGGCAATAATATTAGATTTGAACGTTATTTTATTCATAGATTTTATACTAAATAAAAATAGTTGCAGCAAAAAGGGAAGTGGGACATCTTTAAAAAGGTAAATATCCAGTCACAGTCAAAGGAAAAATTGAAACGAATATGCTTCACTCCTGCTCGAAAATGCACGTTTACTGATTTATTTAACCATTTTCAGTTAAGGTATATATTTTTGGAATGCGCACTATAGACGCAATAACCAACTCAAAAATTATGCTCATATCTATAACAAAAATAACACTTAAATTTTTATACGTTTTAAGAATATTTAATATAAATACGTATCATTTATGTCAACCAAATTTTATCAAAACGGATATAAACATATAACTTAGACGTGTAATTAAATAGATTATTTACCCCATAAATTTTTTTATTACTTAATTGACCTTTGATTTATTTACCATTTATTAAGAACTAATGTATATGCGTAAAATTATATTTCTTTCACCCAATATAAATTACTCATATTAAAGGTATATAACCAAATTTTGAAAAGGACAAAAGTGAAGTTGTTACAAATATATTAAAAGAATTGGAAATTAGAGTTTAAAAGATTAAAATTTTAGAATTTATAAAAATTCCAATTAGAGTTAATCTTTAACTAAAGACAAAATTTTAGAAATCATATCTTTTATTTAAAAATTTGGGCAATGATTTGATAAATTTAAAATTTAAATTTTTATATAATAAATCCCAAAGTTCTAAAAATAAAATGAAAAATACTTGTTAAATTTGGGCTGTTACACCTTTGCACACATCATCTACAACAGTGCACATCCTGGGACTGGCAATCATCATACAAATCCCATCTAATGTCCTCAAGATTGGGACTACTCTTGTTAATCGGTCCCTAAATATCATCACCTGTCCTATAATCACCCACTAATTATAACACCCATAAAACTCAATAAGAAATTAAGTAATTAAATTAAGGAATTAAAATGGAAATTTTGTAAATGCCAGCATTTGGTCACGGAATTTGCAAAACTACGTTTATGGCGAACTTTTGATCAATTTCCATATAAAATATGTTCACATCAGAGTTCAAACGGAGAAGTGATGAACATTTAAATTTTTCGAGTTTAAAATTTAAAATAATTGAATTTGAATTTCAAAATATAAAGTTTGAGGAATTTGAAACATTAAGAGAGGCTTAATTTTTAAAAAAGGTTAAAATAAATGTGCAATATTAAATTAAAGAAGTAATATATAATTAATAAACTGAAAGAGATTAATTGGGCGATTTAGGTCCCAAGGGGTCGACTGCTTGGATATAAGGGGCCGACCGCTTGTGGGTGAAAGCGTCCAATTCAAAAGGTGCTAGCTATGATTTTTTATATATTTTAATGGTCCAGATCTAATTATATTGATATGAGGATTCTGACTCCTTCTCACCTCTGTAAATAGGCCCCTAGACTCCCACTTTTCCTTCAAAAAACATTTAGAACACTAGGAAGCTTTTCCAAAATCTTTCCCTTGGGAGTTTCAGAAATAGTAAACTTTTCTGATATGTAATTCTAGTTTCTAATCCCTTATTTAAATTAGTCCTTCTTCTCCCTATCTTCTAATTTGTAAAACCTAATCTATATAAAAAATCAATTTATTGTATATTTAAAAAGGGGAAGCTCTAATAGAGAATTAGGAGGATTTTAAATTAGATCTCATCATCTTCTTCTTTTTTAAATTCCAGAATCTGATAGTATTTTCGGGTAAAACATTTAGATGTTAATTCTTTTGATTCCTGATTCTATTCCTATAGTTTCTGATTAGAAATCTAATTTTTATATAAAATTCAGTTTGATGTATATTCCAAAAGAGGGAAATTTGAAAGAAAGTTAGGTGTGGTAGAACCAAATCCTATTAGGAAGAAAACAATTCTCTGATAGTGGAAATATCATTTTTTTTCCTTTTTTGCGATTGAATATTATTTATTTGGATTTGATCTATGTCTTGGGAAAGTCTGGTAAATAAAAACGTAACATCTAAAACCTCCAGAATTTCTTTAAGTTTGCATATGTTGGAATTTTAATTATTTTTGGCATTCGTATACAAGAATCTAATTAATTGTTAGAATTAGATAATCTATGGTCAATTTAACCTAATTTTCCTCTTTTGGACTGAAGTGTGAAAGGGATCAAAAAAACAAAATTGGTGTGTAAATTATGAATTGAATTATTTGTATTTTGCACCGTCTATTTCTATCACTCAAATAAATCACTTTAAAATGTTGTGTACGAAGGTTGAATTGAATGTAGGCGATCTAATTTGTGATGATCTATCCTTTAAAATAGAAATTATAGTAAAATAATATAGAACAAGCATAGATATTCTATGTTTGCAAAAATCAATTTTATTTAGCTATAGCAGTAGCATTTCTTATTGGAATTATAGATTTGTATGAGATTGATATTTCAAAATACTTTGCAAGCGAATTAATATTGAACTATTATAACGTAAGGATTAGACTTTAAATTTTGTAGCTAAAAATATACGTATATAATTTAACTTATTAATTACTGGAAGTTAACGTAACATAACAATTATAACATATAGAACGTATTGACTAGAATTGATAAGGCAATAAATAGCATTAATATGTTGGTAGTAAGTTGGTGTAGATTGGAGAGTTAATCCCTAACTAGGGGCATAATAAGTGGATACCCTATATGGCCCAAATATTTATTCTTGTAGGATGATGTACATATATAGTAGATATACATATAAGTTATGATTAAGTTATAAGGATGCAAGATTAGTCCAAAACTATATGAAGGCCTGCCCGGTAAAATCTGGCTACCAATGGTGTGACTTTACGACTAATGTGGGACATCTTCTATAATAAATAATCATGGGGGACGCGAGGTTAGTCCCAATTCTGTAGGATATACCCACTCAATTAATCTGGTTACCGGTACGTACGAATAGTCAGACTAATGTGAGACGTCTCGAGTGGGTTATGAGTCATAAATTGCATTTTGGATGCGGTAGGTAAAATCCTTCAAAGAGGTTTGCTTTGAGTTTGAGGTATTAAGTGGTTATGGTAGAGCCCGCTTCTTCTTTTTAGGAGAAGTTTTAAGTGATCGGATAGGATTTCTTAAGATGTCAGTTGGTGAGGACCATTTAAGGACCCGTCTTGGGGTAGGTCTTAAATGACGTGATCAATTTTATAGTTCTTAAATGGTCAAAGTCTGCCTAAGACCCATTAAAGAAGTATTAACTGGTTTGGAGGTTCTCTCTTGTGTCATTAACGATAGTTGCATTAGAATTTGAAAATGGATTAGGTGTTAAAGAACGAGGACCTACCTATTTTATAGGTATTAAATAGTGTCTTCCTAATCACCCAAGAGGGCATTTATTAGTTTTGATATTTTCTCTTGTATTATTGGTGTTAGTTGCATTATAATTTTGGAATTGGACTGGTAAGACTTTTGGGCTTACAATTACAGTTATTAGTATTGGTAGCACCACCATTTAGGATGACTGTTACATTTGGTATAGTATAAAATATGCAAGACATTTTTATTATTTAAATAATATTGTCCAAGTACTATTATGATAAAGTTTGAGATTTCCATTTCACCGAATATTTTTTTTATTCTGACCCACTCCTCCTTACAACACATAGTTTAGAGGAGACAATGCTGATTTTAGGATGTGAAAGTGGAGATGAAGACTTGTGACAGTTACATGTATCTATTTATGATTTTATGTATTTTTATTGTATCGAGTTCAAACTGTTATGTCATTCTAAGATCTATGGAGCCTTTATGTAAACACGTTGTAATAATTAACATGTTATGTTTCTAAAATGGTTTTTTTATAAAATGAGTACTTGTTTCTTATATTATATTTTATCCATTTCATTATAAGACTTTGAAATTATAGATAGATAGCTCAGTGTATTGTGTATTGTTTTAATTTTATCAACCTAACAACTCACCTTGAGATAGGCTTAAGGTTCGATGGGCTTTTATTGAGTTGAAATTAGGTTCGTTTCGAGGCGGATTGTTACACTTGGTGTCAAAGCTTCGGTTATTCGATCAATGGGGATATGTATACATACTTCTTATTTTTGAAACTATTTTTCAGAAATCTACTATATATAAAAAACTAAATATACTTAATTTGAATTTACCCCATCGTTTCCGACCATAGAGGTAGTTGCGACCATATTTTAAAATGATGGACAAGTTGATTATGGGTTGGAGAAATGAAAAAAGTAGATAATGGGTGACGAAGGTTGTACTGTAAGGGATGTAAATGGAATACATTGTTACTCTAAGATTACTAGGATAATAAGTGTACAATAAATAGGGGGTTACTATAATCTAATTAGGATACGAATAAACTAATTAAAGAGATCGTTTAGATAATTATGGGATTATAGAATTGAAAAGGTTGTAACTCCAAAAATTTAATAGACAATGAATGCGTAATAAGTGAGGAGTTACAGTGAATTAAATAGATTAATGGGACCATTAAGGTAAAAGTTTAATAAGCAAATAAATGTCTTTAGGAAACATCCGTTAAATTGATAACCATTTAATATGAACAAAGTAACATTTATGGGAATAATAAATAAAAACGTTAAATATTGATTAAATATTACAAGGTAGTATGTTGTAAACATTCAAAAGTAAGGGATAAAATAACAAGGAAATGCAATAGAGAAAACAATCTTTAAGAATTTGCTGTTTTGAAAAGGATTTTCTAAATTCAATCTCTACGTGAAGAATTAGATAAAAAGATTTTCTTTGGAAAATTCCTTGAATTTTTTAAATGGACTTTTCAAAAGGATTTATTAAGAAATTGTTATTTTGAAAAAGTAAGAAAATTTGGAATAGCATAACCTAAAACGAAATTATGGAGTCAAAAGTTTTGATCAAAATTTTTTGATAAAAAGGGTTTTTCAAATTTGAAACTCTTAGTCTAAAATTTTGTTGGGTCAAAAAGTTTTTCGGTTTAAAGATTTCGATAAAAGAACTTTTCATTTTAAAATAAATATAATATAGAGCATAGGTGACTTGATGATTTTTTTATTTCATAAATTTGAAGTTCTTTAAAATTCTTCTTTTCAAAATATAAATGGAACTTGAATAATAAAAAAATGATGAAGAATCCATTTCGATAGGAAAAATATAAACAAAGGAAATAGTGGGGGATATGGATAGGAATAGCGCTAGGAACTTATAAAATATGATTAGAAATCTAGTTATGAACAATGTAAGAGAGAAACAACGAGAATGGGATAGGAAAATGTTGGGATAGAAGTTTTTCGCAGCTACTCTACTTTTTATTGTTTAAAATTATAGAAGATGTTTTTGAATATTTTGAGCTAAAAGAGTAACTTTCGAAGAAATAAATCTTTGACGTTGAAAGTTTTGAAATGGGGAATTTAGCAGTCCAATCTGAATTTTAATTTAATAATAAGTTTTGTTCAATAATTGAGTTTTTGAATGTTCAGGGTTAAAGACCTTACTTTTAAAAGAAGGTTTTTAAGGAAAAAGTTATTAAGAAAGGAAATTATTTTACTAGGTAATTTTAGAAACTTTGAATTTGGGGTTAAGAATAAAGTGGTATACATTTTGAAAAATCATAAAAAGTTGGGTTCAAATATTTTTGGAAGAATTTGTCCAAATGTTTAATTAAAATGGAGTAGATATACTAATATAATAAATCATGGTGTTTAGATGCTTGTAAGAATTTAATTTCCCCAAACTGTTTTAGGAAAGTCAGAAATTATTTAGGAAAAGTTTGCTTAAAGGTTTTTTTTTGTAAAGTGGAAATTATTTTATGAGTTTAAATTTCAAATGTCGCTACTAACATAAAGTGGATTTCTATGTTTATATTTTATGCAGTAGATAGAAATCTCAATGTAAGTAAGAAGGTTGAAGGCTTCAGTACATGAATAAAATAAAAATAATATGTACAACTTGATCTGGAAATTTGAAATCAGTCCCAATCAATTAATCGTAGAATGTTGGCAAGGTTGTAAAGGCATTCTAGAATTATAATTAGGTTGTAAATTAAGTTGCACTTGGAATTTGAATTTTCATGTTTTGATTTATCAAACCGACCGTTAGGGAGGTTTGCTTACTGTCACTGGCCAAAATCAATTCTTCTGAAGCAAAAAAACATGGATCTTGTCTCATCGCGGTTTCCTAAAAACGTGGATCTTGTCTCATCGCGGTTTCTCTAAACTTTCTCCTTTTACTTCGTGCATCAAAGATTCCAAATTCAAATCTATTATGATTTTCAAATTCTAAAATTTCAATTTCAAATCGGCAATTTTGAATGCTTGGATTAATATTTAAATTTGAAATTGATATTTTCAGATTCAAATCTCAATTTATTCTTTTCCAACATATTATCACTTAATGTTTAAGTAATATTTACAAAAAATTTAAATGTATATTTCTTATCAAAATTATACAATCGAACGGTCGGTTTCTCCACCGTTATGTGGTTATACTAGTTAGGAGCAAGCGCCGTGTAATTTCCATAAATTATCTAATTCCTTGAATATATAAAAGAGCGGCATTTGAATTTATAAAGGGTATGCCAAAAGGGAAAGAGATGTGTAAGATTTGGATATTCTTTTTCATACTTTACACTGTCTATTTCAATAAAAGAAAAGGAAATAATCCTTGTAATTTCAAACAAAGCAAAAATATCACTTATGGTTAATTTATGGAAGGTTGTAATCCCTTTTTGAAGGAAAGATTTAATAAAATAAAATATAGAAAGGAATGTTATAGCTTGGAAATTTATAAATAGAAATAAGAAAAATATAAATAACATGTATAGCTGTATTCATATTAATTATAAATAGCATAGTAGTATAGGACTAGGATTTAGGGGCATTAATAATATGTAATAAATTTGTGATTAATAGAGAATAAAAAGAGAATTGGATAAGGGACTAATCAAGGAAGCTAATATTGTATTTATGGAGGAATTAAATACTCATACTAAGAAAATCTTGAAACTGGTAATGGGTTGAAATGGATTTAGATAAGGATTGATTGTAGATTGTCAATTTTGACATTAATGGCCAATTATTATGGGTAATGGATATTTAGTAGAACTAAGAAGGAAAATAAGAAGGTGGGTAATGGTGGAATGGCATTCTAGGAATGTAACATATTATATTGGTAGGGAGCATAGGACCCTAACATCATTAACGCCAGTTAATGATTAAGGGTGGCTTCAAATAAAATTTCTTTTAGAGTTTTTGGGTTAAAATCTCTAATTGTCTCCTTTAGGGAAAAGTATTTGATATGGTATAAGACATGTTCTTGTTTTATCACCGTGTTGATTTTATGGATGGATTCGACCACTAAATAAATATATATTAAGGAACATCGTAAAATTAGGAAATTTCACGAGGATACTTAACTAGTGATAAATCGAAAATAAGACTGGAAGTTTGTAAAAAAATTAGACTAGAATGCTTTAAATCCAAAACTTATGGAGTATCACCATTCACCCCAAATGTGATACGATGTATAAAGATTTTTCTAGTTGGTCAAGGACAAAGAATGAGCCACCGAATTTGTTCTAGAAATTTGATGTGCCAAAGATTAAAGCTAAGCAAGGCAAGCCTGGAAGGTTTTCATTATCATTAGAGGTTCCAACTTGGAAGTGAGAGCATATATTTATGGACTCTGTGAATAGGTTTCCTAGAAGTAATGAAGCTATATAGGTTATAGTGGATTGGCTCATTTTGCTTTCGTTGGAAGTAATAGGATTATAGCACCTCTAGCATAGACTGTGTTAAAGTAGTGATGCAACAACATGGTGTTCTAATTAGCATTATCAGTGATAGAGACCCTTTGTTCATTAGGGAATGGTAGAGGAGTCTTGCAATCTGCTTTGGGAACGACTTCAAATCTAAGCACTGCTTACCATCCGCAGACCGATGGTTTGAAAGAAAGGGTGAATGAGAATTTTGAGGAATTTTGAAAAGTTTGCATCATGGTTTTGGAAGGCCTTAGAGATGACAAAAGTGTTGAGGCAGTCGTTGAGGGCCGCACAGGACCATCAGGAGTACTAGGCTGATATGTGAAGATAGATATTGGAGTTTTTACTTAAGCACATGATATTCATTAAGGTTTCCCTTATTAGAAAGCTTATGAGGTTTGGTACTTTTGGGAAGTTGGCTACTAGGTTCATTATCCCTTTCCCGATTCTAGAGAGGATAGGGGAAACTGTATTATTAGGTGGAGCTTCTGGACTAATCATTGGGAGTTCATGACGTCTTTCGTGTTCCACACTTGAGGGAATATCTGCAATGACATTGCCTCTGTAATAGAGTCTGCTCAGTTAATTGATGCTGAAATGAAGCCTATTGCCCATTTGTGCTTCCACCTGCATAGTGGATCAAGGTATTGAAAGGCTCTGTAACGAAGAAATTAGATCAATTTGAGTAGAAGGAAAGATAACTCGAGGAAAGCACATGGGAACCAAATAAAAGATGAATGTTTCACATCACATGGCTTCCTCAGGTAAAATTTTCTCTCTAAAAATATAGGTTTTTGCTTGCATTGTGGTTGCTGTATTTAATGGTAGGAGATGTTTGCCACACTTTTTACTGTTATTTTTACTTACGTAGAATTTCATGTATATTTAGGTGCTTGCATACAATCCTATATGTCATGACCTTGCATTCATGTTATAATTGAGCCCACCTATAGTATGTTTGCATACATAATCACATTACATTTTTGATTGGGTGGATAATTGTGTAGATTATTGTAAATAAATGATTGTATAATATGGTTGTTAAGTGCGCGTTACATTATCTTCCCTTAGTGATTTCGGAGGCAAAACCTTTTTTAGGTGGAGAGAATGTAGCACCTTATAAAATTCAATAAGAAATTAAGTAATTAAAATAAGGTTAAAAATGGAAAATTTGTAAATGTTGGATTTTTGTCACGAAAGTTGCACCATTGCGTCTATGGAGATTTTCTGATCAATTTACATATATAATATATTGAAATCGGAGTTCAAACGTAAAAGTTATGAACGTTTGAAATTTTCGTGTTTAAAATTTGAATAATTAAATTTGAATTTAAAAATATAAATTTTGAATTTAAAAGAATGAATTTTAAAATTTAACGTTAAGAGAGGTTTTTTTTTAAACAAGTGTTAAAATAAATGTGCAACGTTAAATTAAATTAAGTAATAAATAATTAATAAACAGAAAGAGATTAACTAGGTGATTCAGTCCCCAAGGTCGACCGCCACTAGTTAAGGGGTCGACCGCCATGGTATAGGGGGTCAACTACTTGAGGATGAAAATGGCCAATTCAGAAGGTGGCAGCTTGGGTTTTTTAATCTATTTTAATGACCAAATCTGATTATTTTGGTCCAATAATTCTGGTTCCTTCTTACTGCTATAAATAAACCCCTAGACTCCAACTTTTCCTTCGTAAAATTTTGGAAACACTGGTGAAGCTCTACCAAAATCTTTCCCCTTAGAGGTTTAGAAACCAATAAACTTTTTTGTTGTTAAGTAATTCTAGTTTTTAATCTCTAATGTAATTTAATCGTTCTTCTCCCTATCTAATTTCTGAACCCTAATCATTATATATAATCAATTTGTTGTATATTTAAAAAGGGAAGAACTAACAAAGAATTAGGAGTGGTATAAATCATAACTCATCATCTTCTTCTTCGATAGATTGATTACTGTAACAGTTAGATTTTCAAATAAAAGGTTTAGAAGTTGATTCTTTTGGTCTTTGATTCTATTCCTATAGTTTCTAATTATAAATCTAATTTCTATATAAAATTATCTTTAACGTATATTCTAAAAGAGGGTGATCGGAAAGAGAGTAGAGCGTGATGGAATCAAATCCTATTAGAAAGCAAACAGTTCTCTATAAGTGAAAATATCAAGTTCTTCACATTTTTGTAATTGAATAGTATTTTTCTGGATTTGATATATGCCTTAGGAAAGTTTAGTTAACGAAAACATAACATCTAAAACCCCTATAATTTACTTAAGTAAATATCAATCCTTGTACATGTTGAAATTTTAATTATTTTTGGTATTGATATATCAAAATCTAATTAATTATTAGAATTAGATAATCTATGCTCAATTTAACCTATTTTCCCTCTTTTGAATTGATGTGTTAAGGGTTTAAAAAGAAAATAAATTAGAAATGGTGTGTAAATTATGAACTGAATTGTATGTAGTTTGCACTGCCTATTTCTACCACTTAAACAAACAAAAAATTCCTTTCTCACTTCAAAATATTTTATGCAAAGGTTGAACTTAATATATGCGACCTAATTTATGATGATCTATTTTTTAAAACATAAAAGGAATTTTAGTGTATTAATGTAAACAAGTGTAGATATTCTAGTTTGTACAAATATTTTATTTTCTATGGTCGTAGTAGTAGTTCTTGTTCGAATTGCAGATTTGTATGAGATTAATATTTCAAAATACCTCATAAGCGGATTATTATTGAATTTTTTAAAGCAGTGATTAGACTTTAAATTCTTGCATATAAATATATACATATGTAATATTGACGTATTGATTATTAAAAGTTAATAATAATGTAATAATTATAGCGTATTGGACGTATAGATTAGAATTAATAGTGTAATAAATAGAATTAAATTGTAGGAAGAAAGTTAGTGTAAACTGGGGAGTTAATCCCTAATTAGGAGTGTAATAAAGGGATACCTTGTATGCCCCCAATTTTTATTCGTGCGGGATTATGTATGTATATAGTGGATATACATTTAAGTTATGACTAAGTTATAAGGATGCAAAGTTAGTCCAAAGTTACATTGAAGTCTACCCTATTAAATTTGGCTACTACTGGCGTGGCTTTGCAGAATAATGTAGGACATCGACTATAATAAATAACTACGGTGGACTTGAGTATAGTCCTAATTCTGTAGGGTAAACCTACCCAGTTACTCTGGCTACCTAAACCTACGAATAGTTGGACTAATGTGAGACATTATGCGTGGGTTATCGGTCATAAATTACATTTTGGATGCAGTAAGTGAAATCCTTTGAAGGGGTCCGCTTCGGATTTGAGGTATTAAGTGGTTATGGTATTGCCTCTTCTTTTTAGGAGAAGTATTAATTGACCTAATTGGATATCTTACGATGTCAACTAGTAAGAACCATGTAGGGATCCACCTTAGGTTGGGTCTTAAATGACGGGGACCTGCTTTTTTATAGGTCTTAATGGTCAGAGTCTGCATAAGTCCCATGAAAGAGGTATTACGTGGTTTGGAGGTTCTCGCTCTTGTATCATTAAAGATAGTTGTGTTAGAATTTGGAATAGGTTAGGTATAAAGGGATAGGGACCTGCCTATTTTATAGGTATTAAATGGTTAACATCTACCTAATCACCAATAGAGGGTATCTTTTGGTTGGGAGTTTTCTCTTGCATCATTGATGTTAGTTGCATTAGGATTTTGGTATTGGACTAGAAAGGCTTTTGGGCTAAAGTTAAAGATGTTGGTATTGGTAGCACCACCATTTAGGGCGACTCTTATAGTTGGTGTAGTCTTAAATACGTAAGAAATATTTCTTATTTAAATAATACTGCCCAAGTGCAATTATTATAAATCTTGATATTTCTATTTCACTGGAAATTTGTTGCTCTGACCTACTCCTTCTTACAACACACGGGTTAAAGGAGGCAGTGCTGATTTTAGGAGGTGATGGTGGAGGTGAAGAGAAATTTATGTTATTCTGAGATATTGTACTATGGATACTTTATGTAAACATGTTGTAATATTTAACATGTTATAATTATGAAATGGTTTTCTTTATGAAATAGGCATTCGTTTTTAATATTATATTTTATCTATTCCGTTGTGAGATTCTGAAAGTATAGATAGATAGCTATGTGTACTCTGTATTGTTTTAATTTATCAACCTAACAGCTAGCCTTGTGATAGGTCTAAGGTTCGATGGGCTTTTGTTTGGTCAAAATTAGGTCTGTTTCGGGGTGGGTTGTTACACTAACAACTCCTTAAATCCAACTCCTAACCTTATACTCTACATCGTAAAGTATTACTATCCTATTGTCATAGCCATCACTCCTCATCAACAAGCTACACATTGTCAAAGACCACGGTTCACCATAAAGTTGCACAATTCAGTGTCAGACTCTACCTTAGCCAAAATATAGCCAAGCACTAAAGTTAGTGCGAGCCTGAAGTAAATGGGGTAAGGACCTAAAGCAAACACATCCAGGATACGAAGTAACATGCCCAAGGCTAGAAGCGATCTTGTTTTCTTCCTATCATCGAACTATGGAACCCTGACCTGTGACCACTGATCCATGCACGCCGAATTGACCCTTTTGATCCATGCTCCACCCAAGCTGAGTTCACATATTTGACCCACAAAACCATGCCACTGATCCAACACTTAATCCATTTCATTCCCAAAAGCCTAACTTTAAATAACTTGAAGTGAGACCCGAAGCTATCACCTATGCGACTCGAAGTACAACTCGGAGCAAGTTCTCCACCGACCCACCGCTTGAACATCATCGTCGATCCAACTTCTTTCACCCATAACATGAGCAAACGAACTCCGAAGGACTTGAAATTTGAATTGTAGCTTTGTGAGGCCTTCCTTGTCACTCTTCACAACTCCTATCAAATTTGTCCAACGCTACTTCCATGGATCGACATTATATGTAACACTATTCTTATTTTTAAGTTGCTATTCGACCGGCATTTTCAACCAAACTAACAACATACATTCAAGCATTCAACATATGGAATATATCAAAACAAGCAGGCATTCACATGCATCAACTTATATCCTAGATCTAAGGGTAGGAAAATAAGGAACATCCATAAGAACAAGGGAGATTCATAAGGTCACAATTTCAAAGAACTTTATCAAATCATTCGAAATTAACATAGGTGATTATTATGATTTAAAATACATTTTAGTGTCTAAAAATCATTTTAAAACATCATTTATAAGCATATAGTGGGTAATTAGTAAGTGAGAGGTTTCAACCACTCGTCTAAATCTAAAGCAATCCAATGAAAGTACGATTCCCAAGGTGAACAGTAAATGCGAGATATCTCCAATGGCAAATCCCTAAATCTAAGTGCTAATTCATAAATCTCCTCTTAAGGGCAATATTTAACCAATTAAAGTAAGGTTTAAAGTGGTTTTTGGCTTAGAGAATGTTAGTGATGGTTCCTTTAACTATTTGTGGAAGTGTGAAATGACAGGGAGAAGTCTCATCGCCCTCTATGGTGCTAATACTGATATAGGATTTGGGCTTAGCCATTAATTCCCATAATTACCCATTAAGCTATTTAAAATTAAATGTAACTTCAAATAGTCGTATCTCTCAAACGGTAAGTCTGTTTTCCTATTATAATCAATCTATGGAAAGGAAAAATGCCACTTCAATCTAATGGAAGTGGTTTCAGACCCTTATTCGACCCTTATCAAAAGTTATAGGTATTACAATATTTTCAAGGTTAGAATCGTCTAATAAAAATTCTAAGCATGGAAAATGTTTCTAGTAGTCATTCCCAAAGTTATAGATTTTTACGACCGTATATAAAAACAACATTAATATCTTATGATCATTCGATACGTAAAATACAAGTCATTGCACTTAGACACTCCATCCTAGACACTCGTTAGACATAATTCCCGGTAGTTGGCCTAAATGTTGACTAATTAATTTAAAAAAAATTGGACTCTCATATCATTGTTGGATCAAATTCATTTGGCAACGAGTAAAATAAGGTGAATTTCATCTTTTTTCCAAAACAGATATTAAATTGGCTTATATGAAAAATTAGTTAGAATTTGATCCTCTCCAAAGCTTTAATATATTTATATTTTGATATGTTTTATCATTTTATGTATGTAAAAGGCAATGTGACATATATGGCATGATAAGGCAACAAAATATAAATATAACATGTGTATAAACTATATACACACACATTTGGATACTGGGATTTATGTCCATTGTGCATGTGTGTTTTTGTGTGTGTTATACTTACATATGCATACGAGACTTTTATATACATATAATGGTAATATGCATACCTAAGAGTGTGTTTGTGTTTGTGTGTGTGAATCTACCAAGATATGTTTATGTGCTATTGTATACACATATTCTTGATGCCATATATGTATGTATTGTGTTGTCATAATTATTTTTATTGTTATAAAATTTATATATACATAGATATAATTAATTTCAAAATTATTGGAGGTACTGCTGCATTGTGTAACACTTAAGGCATGGAGCGATTATCCCTTGAAAAAAGGAGAATGCTTGGGGAATTGATGTTATGTTTTAGGCTGGTTAAAAAGGCATGTCTGTTGTAGTAGGCCATCTACATCTCCTAGGTCTACTCGGAGTAGGATTTCTTTAAAAAAAATTATTAAAGGTATTTAGATTTAAACTTAGTCTAAAACATCTAAAATTATATTACCTTCTCTCTTTTAGACCTTTTTCCATATATAAGTCCAATCAAAATATCTTGCCATCATTCCACAATTAACATGAGAGATTATACTGGAATGTCTCATTTAATATAAGGAAAAGGTAAGAGATAACTTTAGCTTATTTTGCATGTAGAAATATATTGACCAAATCTAATATTCCATATATGTTCAAAATTCAAAATCTAACATATACATACCTACATAATAATCATGTTATATACATAGATGCATGCACGTGCACACGCATATACTATTATCCGGTATTTTGACGCGACTATATGCAGATTGATAGGGCAAGTTAGACTTGAAAATAAGCCAGGTAAGTAGCACACATAGATGATCATGGAGTCTAGAGATCAAGCACAAATAATGGTATGAAGCAGTGAGCAAGATAGATCAAGAGACGGGCTCTCCGGAGTGTTCTAAGTATAGATTAGTGCCTCCCCTTGGTAGAGGATCGGTAAATATCCCTTCTCCTATGCAGAGGATCTGATCATATCACTATAGTTATGAAAAACTTGAATTAGCAATTCAACCCAATGGAAATCGATCAATATCTTCAGAAACATCTAAGAAGCTATGTAAAACAACTTTGGAAAAACGAAATTAATATGGAGGGGGACCCACTAGAGAAATCGCGAGCTGCCATGTTATTGTATGAACCGATCGGTGCTGATCCCCAATCATTAGGAATTGGGCCATGAATTTTTTTTGGGTAACCTCGCCTACATCGTGGGACCGTCAAAATTTCAGGAAGATATTTGGTTGTATACCCATATAAGTACAGAGTTCGTTATTCGTTTAAGGGATCTTTACACTGCTGTTTTACTTATGCTCCGTTGTAATCAATGATCAATCCAATCCAATCTCCCTTACTTGGAAAAACAAGTGACTAATAAAGCAATTTAATCAAAGTGGACATGGGCAACCACTATAGATATATGTGTTCTTG
This sequence comes from Allium cepa, assembly GCA_030765085.1. Taxonomy (NCBI): domain Eukaryota; kingdom Viridiplantae; phylum Streptophyta; class Magnoliopsida; order Asparagales; family Amaryllidaceae; genus Allium; species Allium cepa. The sequence continues at coordinate 172,784,079 of CM060941.1, read as the reverse complement.
TTTTCTACTTGTTTCCTCTATATTAATTTTAGTTCTTCACTTTTTTTCTATACATAAAATATATATGGTGTTTGTGCCAACTATTGGTATAAACATTTTGGTGCTTTCACCGAGAAAGAATTCTTAGCTTGATTGGATCTCATCATCTTATTATGGATTCCCATATTCATGAGATACCCTTAGATTTCTATCAACAAGTTTATGTTTCTACTTAGATTTGAAGAAGATCTAAATGGAAGATATTAGCTATGGCTAGAGAAAAGTCTACTACTTTCTGTTCTTTTGAAGGCAATGAAGATACCAGTTCAACAGGTTGGCTAGAATGTATAGATGGTTGTTGATTCCCAAAATCCTCCATATCACATCACCAAAGCTGACTTTGAAGTCCTGATGAAGGAATTTCTTGATAGCCATCAATAGCTCAAACAACAAATCTAGTGATATCAAACCGATGAACCAGTTGAAAGACCAACGTGGCAAGTAAAGGAGGATGCCTACTTCATACTCAGAATCAGAGAGCTCCTCTTTAATTAACGACTATCATAGAAGTGGACGACATAAGACGGATGCATATGATGGAAAAACATCACAAGGGAATTACACAATCGACTACCGTCAAACGACATAGACCAAACCATCCTGGGGGATTGGCACCAAACCCTCAAATTTGGGAGGTAGTCTTCAGGCAGATGGAGGAGCTAACTGCTAACGTGCCACGATCGACCAAGATGCTGGAGCTTAGGTGAATGTCATTGAACCACAATCGAAGACGATGATAAGAAAACTACTCAGGAGGCACATGAGGAACACGCCGAGCCAAGGCAATGTGGTGCTGCTCGAAGGCGTGGATCGAGCCATTCACGTGAGGTAGAACACGACCACTACCAAGCACCAACTCTCCAGACATCAAACCTAATGGCTACAAGGAGACAGCTTATGAAAGAAAGTCAAGGCCTGAAAAATGATGATTGGGGACTCTCCAGGAGTCATGCTCCATTCACTAACAACGTCCAACATGTAGAGTATCTATGGATTCTTAATATGCCTATGATGCCTACTTATAGGAGAAAAACCGACCCCAGGCAGCATCCCATAAAGTACGATTGGCACATAGACTCTGCACGAGCTAACGATGCAGTCAAATGCAAATATTTTCCCATTTTTCTAAAAGAGGTTGCGAAAATGTGGTTCACCAAGCTACCACCATGATTAATTTCTTCATTTGATGAGTTAGCAACTAAGTTCATGGAGCAATTTCGCATGCATGGAACTTGCACCAAAGATGTCATGTCCCTTTCCAACTTGATGTAGGCTCTGGGAGAGTCACTTAAAGATTATCTGGAAAGGTTTAACACGGTGTTACAGAAGTCGTTAATCCAAAAGATGATGCAATACTGATGGCATTAACTAAGAGAGTTGACCTTGATTTTTATTTTGGTGATTGGTTGGCAGGATAGCCTCCTTCTGCGTTGGGCCGTTTTTATGCAAAGGCGGCTCAATATTTGAGGAAGGAGGACGAAAATCGGACTAGGAAGAAAGATGTTGCAAGCTAGTGTTCCGAGGGAGTACAAAGTAACGTGACGGTGAAGCAGTCCGAAGAGAGTTCTCGAAAAGTAGAATTTAATGTTCAAAACAGAGCAAATAAAAAAAAGAGGTGGTGATAGGAGCCGCAATCAAAGACGGGATTCTAAGAGAGGGAAGCCAAGGATCCTAACATTTAACACCTATGTTGAACATGTCATTAGGGAACATCTATTTATCGACTTGTAACACTATCCAGTATAGGAAACCATCTTCGGAAGAACTGACGGAGAAGCAGAAACAAATATGAAATACTATAGATTCCATAAAAGTTATAGTCATACCACAGATGAGTGTCGCCACCTCTGTGATGTAATTGAAGGCTGATTCATGAAAGAAAGTTGCAAAAATATGTTAAAGCCCTATAGGATGGCGGGTAGGAGACATCTGATCCCAATAGAGAACATGTCCCGCCCGGTGCTAAAGAACCTAGACGGCCTGAGGAAGGTTAGTCATTAACACTATTGTTGAAGAAACACATCCAGCTGACAGAAGCTGGACCGAGATGGAGCGTTAGTGAGTGCTATAAGACATGTTGATATGGAGTGCTGCTCAAATGCGGAGAATAGTGCTCCGACAAAACAATAAAGAACTATGAATGATGGTATCGTGTTTTGAAGTAGAGATGTCGACAAGGTGGAAGCCCTTACTATAGACCCAATGTTGATCTCTGCCATGATTGGCCTCGTCTTGGTGAGAAGGAGATTGATTGACTACGGAAGTTCTATAAATATCATTTTTAAGATGGCCTATGACTAGATGCTGCTAGAGGCAAAAGATATAAAACCGTGCAAAGCCCATATTCATGGCTTGAACAATATTGCTACTGTTGTGGTACGCAACGTCGATCTACCAGTGGAATTGGGAGATGGAAACCATAGAAGAGTGTGGGTGCTATCATTTTTCATGATGAATTTTAACTCTTCGTGCAATGCTTTTACGGGCTGAACGACCCTTGTTGAGTTCAGGGCATCCATTGCCCCTTGGGGTTTAACACTCAAATTCCCAATAGAGAATTGTATAGTAATTATTCATGGAGATTAGGCAAATAGTTCTGCACACGACATTGCTAAGTTGGGGGATGCTCTATGAAAGAAAACAAAAAAGGATGTGAGACGTCTCTTTACATCAAAACTAAAAAAGCTTAGCAATCATTATTCGAGCCAAGGCTCGAACATCACATTCTGTTCTATAAAGATATAGACCCAAAGATGAGGAAGAGCAGCCTAAAGAACCCAAGGCTGCACCCGTTGAGCTGATAATTGACATCACGGTCAGCCATGATGACCCATCACGGGTCTTAAAGATCGAATCATAGCTCAATGCAACAATGATGAAAGAATTAGCTGGTTTCTTTCGGTGAATCTTGATGTGCTTGCCAGGATCAATTCTAACATGTGTGGAATCTTGCCAACCATAGCGATGCATGCATTAGATATCGACCCGAGGCATGCCCTGGTGAAACAGAAATAACGCAGCATGGATTTGGAAAGATTTGTTGCACTTAAGGAGGAGATGCGGTAACTCAAAAACAATGGGTTTATCCATGAAGCCTTCTACCTGAAATGGATATCTAACCCTGTTCTTGTGAGATCGAGCAACTAATAGACTCGGACCTGAACAAAGCTTGCCCGAAGGACAGCTTTTCGCTTCCAAAGATCGAGCAACTAATAGACTTGACAACTGGATATGAACTGCTTCCATTTATGGATGTATACTCTAGATACAACCAGATCCCAACGCACGTCCCAGACCAAGAACATACCAGCATTATAAGCAATCAGGGGTTATACTGGTACACTATGATGCCTTTTGGACTGAAGAATGTTAGACCTACTTATCAAAGATTGGTCAATCGAATGTTCGGTGATTATATCGAATGACAAATGGAAGTATATGTGGATGATATGCCCGTGAAGTCATAGAAATCAAATGGTACATCGATGATTTGATGGAGATGTTCAGTGTTCTCTAAAAATATGGAATGAAACTTGTAATAACCCAAAATTTAGCCCATAATAATTAATTTGTTAATTAACTAAATAATAAAATAACTTTGTGAAATTATCAAAATTGAGCCACTGGAGTTGCACCATTGTGTCCATGGTAATTTTTTGGTCAATTTCCATATGTAGAACGTCAGAATCCGAGCTAGTGTGAACAAGTTACAAATTAAATAAGAATCAAAGGGAAAAATATATATAGCTTTATATATATAGGGAGGTCGACCAACCCCTTTCCTAGGTCAACCTAGCTAGAAGGGCGGTCGACCCCTAGGTCGACCCACCTTTTGTTTTGAATGAAGAATTAATTCTTTATGGTAGGTGCAATTTTAACAGCTCATTTGCATTCTTTTGTCCATCTGGTCCTTCTGTGCTTCCATCCGATGGCTCTTATTCAGCTTATGACATGGTTACATCCTATTCAGTCTCCAAATCCAATGGTCTGAGATCCACTTCTACCCGTATAAATATGACCCTAGGCCGAGCACTTCTTTTTGTTCTAGATTTTCTCCAATTGGGTTCACCTTTTTAGGAAGGACCCTAAACGAAAAAAAATTCCAAGGAAAAAATCGTTTTAATCTAAAATATTTAACAATCCTAAGTGGATCCGGGAAGATCAAAGAAAGAGCTAAGGACCACAGGTGAGTGATTGTAATTATTTTAGATTTTTAAGCGATTTAAAATAATAGGGTTTCCAATAGTTGTAGTTTTACTACGATTTTGGAATAACCTTTTTAGCAGTTATTTACGGTTTTAGATTTATTTTCAGTATATTTCTTTTTAGCTATTCTTTTTAGTTAATTATAGCTTATTATTTTTTATTATAACTTTTCCATTTTATTTACAGTTTATTTATGGTATTTAAGTTTATTTGCTATCATTTATGCTTTATTTACATCTTTTTCCATGCTTGGGATTTTCTTCTGTAATTGTCGGTTTTTTTCTATTTCTCCTTTTTCTTCACGAATGGATTAGAATAAATTAAACACAAATATAGATTAAATAACAAGAATATTAAAGTTACAGAAAATAAGATATAAACTATGAAGACTGTAATTAAAATGGAAATGGACCGAAGTTAAGCCTAATTGTCGGACTTGGACTGAATTAAAGAGATTGACCTAGTTATAACTTATAATTATAACAAAAAAAATAAAAGACTAAAGAAGCTTAATTTTACATTTAGACCTTGGGTTAAGTAATAAACATGATTATAACTTAGGTTATAATGAGAAACAAAACATAACGAGGCTTATTTTGAGACTTAGGATAAATTAATAAGCAAAGATAGCAAGAATAATAGTAAAGGATTATTTAAATAATTTATCAAAGTTAATAAGCAAAGACAAGAGTAGGACTCGTACCAACAACATTCTATGGTATTTCTACGGACACGGTGTCTCATATTAGCCTGAAGTGAGTTGAAGGCACGATTATCTGTAGAAGTGTACCTAAATGGTCAAATAATAGAAGTTCAAATCATGGGCTTTGGACAAAGGGTGAAACTAGATATTGTTTGGATGATGGGCCTGTACCAACAGCATTCCCTATTATTTCTATGGACACAGTGTCTCACATTAGCCTGAAGTGAGATGAGGGCATGCTTATGTTGGAGCGGTGGTAAATAAATGGTCCAATAGGTGGATAAACAGGTAACATGAGCATAGTGGTGGTCACGCGTGTGGCTTCTAGTTGATGCTTGGTAATCGTTATGAGTTCCATGCGCTTAGTAGTGCCTTTCATGGGCACCAGTGTTTAAACTTCAGTAGACACATAGTAGAAGGCCGATCAAAAGGGAAGAAATAGGACTTCAGCCTAATTAAAGTGGGAATGGGAATTCAGCCTAATCAAGCACTATCAAGGAAAAGTGTAAGCATTCGAAGTTATCCAATCGTATTAATTTAGCAATAGTTAAATCGTATTTATTTCTAGCTCTATCTTTCTTTCTATCCTTTATTTCCTTTTATAACCAGAACTGTTGCAAAGTCTATTATCTTTACTTTGCTTAAATAATCTAGTAATTACTATCATCCACCAGACTTTTAGTCTGACCCACTCCTCTATTTTCCCCTTTTCCTCTCATAGGCAATCGGGGGGACTGCAGATTCTTTGGGACTCCTTTGGTAGAGATTCTAGTATGTATTCCTTTTCATTTCCAGTTTTTAGTTCTTTTTTGTACTGGCACTATTGAAGGATGTTTTGTGCTATGATTTTATTGAGATTATGGTTTTTAATTTCGCAAGACATGTATGGGTATTTTGACATATGATGTATTTGGTATTTGGTGACTTATTCGGTTTTTAAAGTAATTATGAAGTTTTTTTCTAAATAAGTTGTTATTTTAATTGTTTCTGCTATTTTTATCTATTTTTGTCTTGTGAGTCTTAGTCTTTGCTAGTTTTAATTATACCTACAACACACCATACCTTTTAGTGTGTCCTTTTGGATATACTAAGGGGTGTGGGGTGTTTCAAAACTCAACCCTTGGAAATGCTCTTTCGACGTTGCGTCGGGGAAATTTTAAGCTTCATTGTTAACTCTCATCGAATCGAAGTAATCCCGAGAAGATTTAAGGGATAAGAGATTTACGGCAGTTGCTCTCTATAACATCCCATATTTTTGATAAAATTATTTAAGAGATTTAGTTAGATAAACTAAATAAAATAATATGTTGATTAGCGGACTGAGATTTGCTTTAATTAAGGTAGTCGTGCCTTTTTAAACAAATTTATTAAAAGAAGGTTTTAAAATGAATTAGAAGAGGGATATTATGGGAAAGAGGCCATTCCTATATCTCCTTGCTTAGGTCGTGTATCATTTTACAGGCTTATTGCATTTCATAATTTTCAAAATTATGGTCGACCACGATTAACAAAGAAAGAAGAAGAGGAAACTAATGAGATGTAACACCCCACACCCCTTAGTATATCTAAAAGGACACACTAAAAGATGTGGTGCGTTGTAGGTATAACTAAAACTAGTAGAGACTAAGATTCACAAGACAAAAAACTCAATAATAATAATAACATGGTGGAAACAATTATAGTATTTTGCTAAAAATCAAACTCCGTAATATAAGATGATAAAATAAGTCACCAAATACCAAATATAGAAAATATCAAACTACCCATATATGTCTTGTTAAATCAAAAACCATAGTCTCCATAAAATCAAAGTACAAGTATCCCTCAACACAGTGCCAATACAATACAAGAACTAAAAGCTAGAAATAAAAGAAAGGAATACATGATAGGATCTCCAAAGAAGTCTTACAAGAAGCTACAATCAAGGACAAGTGTAAACAGTCGAAGTTATCCAATCGTATTAATTTAACAATAGTTAAATCGTATTTATTTCTAGCTCTATCTTTCTTTCTATTTCCTTTATTTCCATTTATAACTAGAACTGTTGCAAAGCCTATTATCTTTACTTTTCTTCAATATGCTAGTAATTACCATCATTCACCAAACTTTTAGTCTGACCCACTCCTATATTTTCCGCTTTCCCCCATATGCAATTGAGGCCAAGGGCGGTAGACTGCAGATTCTTGGAGACTTCTTTGGCAGAGATTCTAACATGCATTCCTTTTCTTCATTTCCAATTTTTAGTTCTTTTGTTGTACTAGAACTATTTGAGGGATGTTTTATCCTCTGATTTTATTGAGACTATGGTTTTTAATTTCGCAAGACATGTATGGGTATTTTGACATATGATGTATTTGATATTTGGTGACTTATTATGTTTTTTAAGTAATTATGAAGTTTGGTTCTAAATAAGTTGTTTGTTAATTGTTTCCGCAGTTTTTATCTATTTTTGTCTTGTGAATCTTAGTCTCTGCTAGCTTTAGTTATACCTTGTAGGATCGATTTCACCCAAGAGGGAGGGGTGAATAGGGTGATACTGTTAATTATAAAAATTATTACGGAAGATTATAAAATTATTTCAACACAGATAAATCAAAATTATAGCAGCACGGATAATAGCAGAATAATAAATGCAGAAATAGAACGACATAGAATTTACCCAGCTTCGGCAAAACCCTGCCTACGTGCTGCCCCCAAGGTTTCTACTAGAAATTAAGTAGTCACACGCTTACACACATAAACTTACGACATCCACTACCGACTAACCTAACTTTACGCTCAAAACGCTACCACAACTCAGCCATTGAGTTGCGAATTCTCAAACTACACTACGTAGTTTGTCCCCTAGTAACACGACTAGAAATTACAATTGTTTAAAAGAAAAATACAAATTAAAAGATAATTAAAAAAAACGCCTAATTTTATAGACCAAAATCCTTTGTTAATATAACCGGCCCAAAGATATCTCCCTTTTTAATATATATCGGCCCACTTTCTTCTTTTTCTATTTGCTCTGTAAAAATAATGTCGGTCATTCCTTGCTTGTTCATTCCTTTAGCTTCTGAAATTAGGGCTTTGGAGTAGATCGATGAAGTCGATGGGTAATTGTCGATTACAATTGCTATTTCTCTGTCTTGCTTCGGCAATCGACTCCTTCTTCAATTAGAACACGGCTTCTCGATTTGATTGATTTCGACTTTTACTCTGGTATGTAATTTATGCCTTTTGCTTTCCTAGTTGAATGCTTGAACTCGATGCCAGATTTGCTTATGATGTTTATTATTTATATAGGGTTAGAAACACTTGATTTTCGTTCGTATACATTTACTTGAACTTGTCACTTTTTTTTATCTCGATTCGATTTTGTTTTGATGTTGATGATTTCTCTCACTTTGTCAATTTCGTATAATTTGATGATGGCTTGTTCATCACGGCTTTGAATTTTCCTTGCTCGATTCTTGACCACAACGTCTCTGACTTGTTCATCATATTTTTTGATCACGGCTTGAACTTTGCTGTGACGATATCGATTCATTTCATTTCTGTTGACTTCTGCCTTGACACTGATCGTGTTTACTTCGGCCATTTTGATTTCTTAAAATGCTAATGATATTGTTCGAACTGTACCATACTGTTCCATGATATTGGTAGCCGATGAATTCTGTTAGCACTTGAGTATTGCCTCTATTTTTCTTGAGCTTGAATCTGGTTTGCCTTGATGATGCTATGCATTGTGTATATACATGTCCCATTTTACTTTCTGCTCCGATCTTGTTCATTGCATTGTCCACTGTTATATATGTTTACAGCCTGCACATATGATGTTTCATGTGCTTGTTCCTTTAAGTCAGTTTGCATTGGAATGGCTGTCTTGTTGAGTTCACTTGAAATTGCTTGATGAAGGTTTATTGCTATTGAACTTCATGTTGAGGCCTGGTGATTCCTTACATAGTTTTCATGGTCATGCACTTGAATGTGCAGTCTTTGGTTGTGAATTGAGTTGATGTTTTGGTTTTGACTCGACTTTATATTGTCACTTGTAGTATTTGCTCTTGCACTGTCCAGTTTCACAGTTGCATACATGGTGTATCTTTGGTGCACTTGGTTTATGATTCACTGTAGTATTCCTTTATATGAACTTGAGTCTGATACTTTTCGAGGCTTTTTCTATCCAGGTTCATTTGAACTTAGTTGCAACCTTTGTGCATTGTTCATGTCTTTAACTTGTACTGTCCAGTTGAGTTCACATGTATTGAGCTCTGGTTTCATATTCGTGTGTAGTTTAGCTTGCTGATGATTTGATGTTGTATTTACAGTGATGCATTGTGGTGAGTTCGATGTGCATGCTTTGTGCTTGTAGTCTTGTATATTGTTATTGCACACTCTGGCCTTCATGTATACTTGATGCGTGATGTGCATTTGTAGTTGAAGTATTCTTTTAGTATAGGTGCACTTGGTTTGCATACATTTTTCACTGTGCAGCCTTGCTCATTGATCATTTGATCCACTGTTGCATTTGTTTTGGTTGCTGCATTTCAACTTGAACTTCATCTTAATTTTTGAAATCACACCTGAGTTGAATCTAGCTTAAAGCTCAGGTTTGACCTTGTGCTGATATTGTGACATTATTTTTATTGCACTTGAGTTGAACCCGGCGTTTTGGGTTTGACCTGTGCTCACCTGTCCCTGTAATTTTATCAAGTGTATATATCGGTGTGCGCGGCCTTATGGCATGTACAGTGATACACTGTGCATGTCACAAGCTGTTCGTACATGATGAATTCAAATTTAAATGATGACGAACAATCCAAATAACTGAGGCAAATATTATTTTCAAAATCCACATTTTATTTTATACTGCAAAAATATTCTATTTTCAATTTTACTACGTCAATGTATATTTCTGTAGATTGCTTAGATGTTGTATTCACATTGTAATGAAGTTGAAGATAAATACGAGTGAGAGTGAATTGTAGTGAGGTGCAACTGTAAATTAGAAATTGTGATGTAATCAAAATTGTATTGTAATTGAAATTGTATATAGTGAGGGCTTGAAATTTGTACTATTCAAAAATTGTAATAAATATTTGTTTGAATAAAATTTCTGTTTGGATTCAAATTCCGTGTTATTAATTTTATTCAGCAAATATTTATTTAATCTATGAAAAATAAAATAGTACATTAACAAATACATTTAAATGAAATATATATATATGTTTATTATTATCAAACAAAAATCATATAATCGCATATTCAATAATCTCCCCCTTTTGATGATAACAAACATATATTTAAGTTTTGAATATGCTAAATGTATTTGATCATTAACATACTCTAATTGCTCCCCCTATTTAAATGCTTCCTCTCTACACAAAGCTCCCCCTTCATATATGCATACCATTAAAAATATGCAAATGAGCCTAGATGCAAATAGAAAATATTTGACCTTTGCTTGATTTTATTTGACAAAATCTTAACTTTTCTTTCCCCTTTTTGTTATCAGCAAAAGAGTAACGGTGTTAGAAAAATGGAGATAAAGTGATAGATATTAATCCAACATTAAAAATCAATTGAATATAAATATTAAATTTCAATAAAAAAATCAAACAAAAATCATAAATACTTTGTTAGGCGCATATTCCACTTTTAGAATGATGGGAATGATGTCATCATATAAAACCACACAGTTGTGTCTATTTGTGGTATATTTATATCAAGAATTTCAATATCTACCAACCATGCATAACCGTTAGGACTTTTAAATAAGAATAGTAGTATTCCAATTTTATTTTTAAAAAAATGAATTCAAGTATCTTCTAACCACGCATAACCGTGAGGACTTTTAAATGGGATTAGAATCAACTTATTTATTTTAAAAATCAATTTTGATATGCGTTCCATACATGCATAACTGTGAGGACTTTTAAATGAGCATGGAAGCACATAACAAATTCCAAGTAATTCACCCATGCATAACCGTGAGGACTTTTAAATGAGAGTGAATACTTTGGATTTTATTATTATTATTATTATTATTATTATTATTATTATTATTTATTCTATTAAAAAAATGTAAAATGAAAAACGAATTATTTCTGTTTAAAGTATCATATATTGACAAACTATATAGAATTTTGATGAGCGATGGTCGTTAGAAATATGATAGAAGTAGAAATGGTCATGGAATTTTTACCAACAAAAAGTTTTATAATTCTTGTTTAAATTTCTAAAGAAATTTACTAATTATACCGTCTCGAGTCATAATATATGATAAATATCAACACTCATCGCCTTTTCAATCACTATTTATCTTTTTGACAATTATTAGGGAGTCAGATTAGTCAAAATAGTCATTTAAAATCAAATTCAAAAATAATTATAAAATCAATTTTTCAAAATCACTGATCTGAAAACATGGTCAAAAATGATTTTCTAGAAGGGGTTATATGAGAAAAATTTCTGCTATTTGAAAATTATTTGAAATGAAAAATATGCAGATATTTTCTTTGAAAAATGATGCAGTTACTAAATGTCTCAACAAATCACGTTCCACTAGTAATTTTTCTATCAACTAGATTGCAATGTAATCTGCATCTGAATTTCTCTTTCACTCAAAATTATCATTAATTCAATTTGATAGACCAGACCATGAAGTGTGCAATAAAATATCTCAAAATCACTTTTAACAGCTTTTTAAATGACATTCTCTTGAATTTGAATTGAAACCGTGTAAATAATCAAAAACCGTGAATATAGAGTCAGCTGTAAAATAACCAAATGTATTATCATCCAATAAAACATTATTATTAATCCAAACTAATATATATGAAGTAATTCAAAGAATCTAGAGATTTTTATAGTGTTCTGGGCATGATAATATAATTGGCCAACAATTTTGAATAAGTCAGAATCAAAAATCATCATTATTTCATCATCACATTATTGGCTGATTTAACTCAGATTACGGTGCAGATTATCATTTAATATATCGTTCAAATAAATATACCATTACCTGTTTTACCTTTACGATATTTTTTGTAGTTGTCCATTGTGATTCTGTCACCTTTATACTAGGCTAAGGAACTTTGCTTTGTCGCTCGTTGTGTCCTTAGAACAGCCAGAATCCAAGTAACGCTATTGTTGTTCCTTAGCCTGCCACCACTCCTACACGATGAAAGATTTTTGTGACCTATTTTTTTTTATAGGACCATGATTGTTAGTGGTAGAATATTTTAAAAAATAATTTTGTGGAGACCCAAAACTATTTATATATGTTCCTTTTGGCACCCAGATTTTTTTAATTTTGAGAGATTTTATATTTGTGCCTTTTGGAACCCAAATTGGTATAGTTTTCATGTGTTTGGGTCTACACCAACAATTATTATGATTGTGTCCATATTTTCTACAAATTGTGCACGTAGAATTGACTTGGTTAATTTTGCTTTTAACATTTTCAGATTGATTATATCCAAGTCCTTGTCTAACTGTATTAACGGTTTGCTTTCCTAATAGCATATTCAACGATTTTTCACTTTTTGAAAATTTATCTAAAGTGGTTGACAATTGTTAGACTTGTGTTTTAAGAGATTCATTTTCGTTTAACAATTTTGTGCACTTTTTAATAGAATTTTCTCTCCTGGTATTTTCACTCTCTTTAAAAATCAGAATTTCATTTTTAGTTGATTTTATATTAATTTCTGATTCTTTAATTTATTCTTCAAATGTTGGACACTTATCACACTTAGGGATCCAACTTTGATAGGTTTTAACTAATTGGTCAAGTTGTTTATTTTATTCTATCAAAGTGTCTTTTTGTGATTCAAGTTTGGCATACTTCTCCCTAAGTCGTTCAAAACAGCCATTTACTTCGTGGAAATATAAAAGTAATTCTGAGTGAGTGAGTTTTGATACCTCGCTTGGCTCGTCATCGTCGCTATCAGTTATATTTCCTTGAAGGCACATATCTGCTTTCTCACTCTCAGTGCTAGTACTTCGATTATCTTCATCACTTGTATTCCACTTGGCTGCAAAGCTTCTTCTTTTTTATTTCTTTTCAAAGTCGCGTCGATTTTGAGGATAATTGGGCTTGATGTGTCCAGATTGGTTGCACTTATGACAGATGATCTTCTGTTCTTCTGGACTGTCTAGTATTTTGTTTATTCTGCTTTTCAATTTTCGATTTAGAGCTGGATTTCCGTATTTGTAATTCCACCTTTTGAATTTCTTTATTATCAGCTCCAATTTTGCTGCTCCATCATCATCATCACCATCACTTTCTGTTATTCCTTTAAGAGATATTGGTTTCTTTCGAGTGTCACTTCCTTCACACTCTTCCTTGAATTTTATTTCTAGCTCATAAGTGGTGAGATTTCCGATGAGTTCTTCAACTTTCATCTGTTTTAAATCTTTTGATTCTTGAATAGCAGTCACTTTGGCTTCAAAACTTCATGGAAGTACCTTGAGGATTTTTCGGACTATCTCCAACTCTGTGTATGATTTTCCGAGAGCTTTTGATTTGTATACGATATTGGAAAGTCGTCCATACATCTCTTTGACATTTTCTTCCTTCGCCATTGTGAAGTTCTCCTATTCGCTGCTTAGCATGGCAAGACGAGATACTTTGACTTGAGATGTTCCTTCGTGAGTCACTTCTAGTGTGTACCATATTTCCTGCGCCGTTAGACAATGTGAGACACGATTAAATTCAAATTGATCCAATGAACAGATAATAGAATTCATACTTTAGCAATAGCATTTTGTAATTTATTTTCTAGTTCTGTCCATTGATCCTTTGGTTTCTCTATTTCCAGATTATCTACAATTATAGTTGGTGCTCTATAACCCGTCTCAACAATATTCCAAGCGTCAATGGTTTTCAGAAAAATTTTCATTCTACTTTTCCAGTAGGCGCATTCACCATTGAACATTGGTGGTCTAACTATGGACTGACCCTTAGAAAAAGCAGTATTAAAACAAGCCATTTTAAAAATTCAAATTTTTAAAACAAAAATTGATTTTTGAAAAAAAAAATCAAAATTTTAAAACCAAAAGCTGACTTCTATTCCTAGCTCTGATACCACTTGTAGGATCGATTTCACCCTAATGGAGGGTGAATAGGGTGATACTGTTAATTATAAAAATTATTGCGGAAGCTTATAAAATTATTTCAACACAAATAAATCGAAATTATAGCAGCACAGATAATAGCAGAATAATAAATGCAGAAATAGAACGACACAGAATTTACCCAGCATCGGCAAAACCCTACCTACGTGCTGCCCCCAGGTTTCTACTAGAAATTAAGTAGTCACACGCTTACACACGTAAACTCGCGACACCCGCTACTGACTAACCTAACTCTACGCTCAAAACCCTACCATAACTCAGCCATTGAGTTGCGAATTCTCAAACTATGCCACGTAGTTTGTCCCCTAGTCACACGACTAGAAATTACAACTGTTTAAAAGCAAAATACAAATTAAAAGATAATTAAAAACAAAAACCCCTAATTTTATAAACCAAAATCCTTTGTCAATATAAGCGGCCCAAAGATATCTCCCTCTTTAATATATGCCGACCCACTTTCTTCTTTTTCTATTTGCTCTGTAAAAATAATGTCGGCCGTTCCTTGCTTATTCGTTCCTTTAGCTTCTGAAATTAGGGCTTCGGAGTAGATCGATGAAGCCGATGGGTAGTTGGTCGATTACAATTGCTATTTCTCTGTCTTGCTTCGGCAATCGACTACTTCTTCAATTCGAACACGGCTTCTCGATTTTATCGAGTTAGACTTTTACTCTGGTATGTAATTTATGCCTTTGCTCTCCTAGTTGAATGCTTAAACTCGACGCCAGATTTGCTCATGACGTTTATTATTTATATAGCGTTTGAAACCCTTGATTTTCGTTCGTATACATTTATTTGAATTTATCACTTTTTTATCTTGGCCATTCGATTATGTTTTGGTGTTAATGATTTCTCTGACTTTGTCAATTTCGTATAATTTGATGATGGCTTGTTCATCACTGTTTCGAATTTTCCTTGCTCGATTCTTGACCACCACGTCTCTGGCTTGTTCATCATATTCTTTGATCACGGCTTTAACTTTGCTGTGACGATATTGATTCATTTCATTTCTGTTGACTTCGGCCTTGACACTGCTCATATTTACTTCGGCCATTTTGCTTTCTTAATATGCTAGTGATATTGTTCGAACTGTACCATACTGTTCCATGATTTTGGTAGCCGATGAATTCTGGTAGCACTTGAGTATTGCCTCTATTTTTCTTGATCTTGAATCTGGTTTGCATTGATGATGCTATGCACTGTGTATATACATGTCCCATTTTACTTTCTGCTCTGATCTTGTTCATTGCATTGTCCACTGTTATATATGTTTGCAGCCTGCACATATGCTGTTTCATGTGCTTGTTCCTTTAAGTCAGTTTGCATTTGAATGACTGTCTTGTTGAGTTCACTTGAAATTGCTTGATGAAGCTTTATTGCTATTGAACTTCATGTTGAGGCTTGGTGATTCCTTACATAATTTTCATGGTCATGCACTTGAATGTGCAGTCTTTGGTTGTGAATTGAGTTGATGTTTTGGTTTTGACTCGAATTGATATTGTCACTTGTAGTATTTGCTCTTGCACTGTCTAGTTACACAGTTGCATACATGTTGTATCTTTGGTGCACTTGGTTTGTGGTTCACTGTTGCATTCCTGTATATGCACTTGAGTCTGATACTTTCCAAGGCTTTTTCTGTCTAGATTCATTTGAACTTAGTTGCAGCCTTTGTGCATTTTTCATGTCTTTAACTTGTACTGTCCAGCTGAGTTCACATGTATTGAGCTCTGGTTTCATTTTCATGTGCAATTTAGATTGTTGATGATTTGATGTTGAAATTACAGTGATGCATTGTGGTGAGTTCGACGTGCATGCTTTGTACTTGTAGTCTTGTATATTGTTACTGCACACTCTGGCCTTCATGTATACTTGATGTGTGTTGTGCATTTATAGTTGAAGTATTCTTTTAGTATAGGTGCACTTGGTTTGCATACAGTTTTCACTGTGCAGGCTTGCTCATTGATCATTTGATCCACTGTTGCATTTGTTTTGGCTGCTGCATTTCAACTTGAACTTCATCTTAATTTTTGAAATCACACCTGAGTTGAATCCAGCTTAAAGCTAGGGTTTGACCTTGTGCTGATATTGTGACATTATTTTTATTTCACTTGAGTTGAACCCGGCGTTTTGGGTTTGACCTGTGCTCACCTGTCCCTGTAATTTTATTAAGTGTATATATCAGTGTGCACGGCCTTGTGGCATGTACAGTGATACACTGTGCATGTCACAAGCTGTTCGTACATGATGAATTCAAATTTAAATGATGACAAACAATCCAAATAACTGAGGAAAATATTATTTTCAAAATCCACATTTTATTTTATACTGCAAAAATATTCTATTTTCAATTTTACTGCGTCAATGTATATTTCTGCAGATTGCTCAGATGCTGGATTCACATTGTAATGAAATTGAAGATAAATACGAGTGAGAGTGAATTGTAGTGAGGTGCAACTGTAAATTAGAAATTGTGATGTAATCAAAATTGTATTGTAATTGAAATTGTATATAGTGAGAGCTTGAAATTTGTACTATTAAAAATTGTAATAAATATTTGTTTGAATAAAATTTCTGTTTGAATTCAAATTCTGTGTTATTTATTTTATTCAGCAAATATTTAGTTAATCTATGAAAAATAAAATAGTACATTAAAAAATACATTTAAATGAATATATATATATATGTTTATTATCATCAAACAAAAATCATATAATCGCATATTCAACATACCTACAGCGCACCACACCTTTTAATGTATCATTTTGGGTATGCTAAGGGATATGGGGGTATTTCATTTGGCATCAGAGCCTAAGGTAATAGGATTCCTAAAACTTTTGTTTTAAAAATAAAGTATTTTCCATAATAACTTGTTTTAAATAGTGCTTTTAGAGTAGAAACTCCTAGAAATAGTTTTCAAGTATAAAGAGTTTTTATAAAAATCACCTCAAAGTCCAGTTCAGCCTTCTTTCAATTCTTTCAAGCCTAAGTTTTCTTTTCTTTGCATAGTATGGCTGACTGGTCCCGTAGAGCATTGGTACCAGAGATGCAAGGGCAAGTGCCCAATACAACACTGGTAGGTGGAAATCTCTTTAATCCACCTAGATCAGCCGATTTTTCTAAGTTATGAAAGGATTTTGCTAGCATGGGGGGTGAAACATTTTCTGGCATAGAGAATTTCGAGGAGACACAAACTAAGTTGGAGGATATGGAGCGAAAGGTTAGGCGGTTAGGTTTGGAGGACCGACAGCGAGTTAAACCTATATATTGACAGCTAAAGGGAGAACTTAAGGAGGTTCCTGCAAGTTCTAAGAAGCAGTGGTGGAAGGACAAGAAAGATAAGGATAAGAGAAAATAGGTAGGCCCTCAGAAGCAAATCAAGAAGGAAGCAAAGTGCCATGGGATTATTGGTCATTACGCAAGAAACTGCAACAAAGAAAAGATGAAGGGAAAGTGCTATACTTGCGGACAACCCGGTCACCTGGGTAGGAATTATCCCTAGAGGATGAGACAGGGAGCAAGTGCACCGGCGGCATAGATTCAGGCGTTAGACGCAACACCTTCCAGCAGCATTTCGGATAAAGGTAGGAAAAATCAGCGTTGAAGGTTTGATTTCTATTTTTGATTTTTCCATTCGGACTCTTTTCGATTCTGGAGCACCACACTCTTTTATCTCTAGTTCTCTAGTAGATTGTTTCCACTTAAACATCTCTTTAGTAGTAGATCCCATTGTTGTTTCAAACCCGATAGGTGGATCGACACACTTGTCTATGGTTTGTAGGGGTTTGAAAATTTTTATTCTAGGCATAGAATTTGATTGTGACGCCTATGCATTGGGATTCTCAAGGTATGGGATGATTTTGAGGATGGATTGGCTATCCATATATGGAGCTATATTAAATGCAAGAGAAGAGTCGTTAGCCTAGAGACAAGCAGCGATAGGAATCTCGAGGTTTCTTGCGACCCACAAGGGTCAGTTATATTAAGCTTCCTTTATTCTCTCGATTCATCATCAGTGGAGTTAGATTCAGTTCTTGTCATCAGAGATTTTTCAAGAATCTTTGAGGAGGCTAGAGGACTACCCCCTAAGAGAGAGAGATTGACTTTAAGATTTATTTGACTAATAATGCTAGGCCGGTAGCATTACCCATGAGGCACATGGCACCTAGGGAGAGGAAGGTGTTGAGCAAGTTGATTCGTGAGTTAAGGGAGAAAGGCTTCATAGAAGGAGCATATCGGAGCTGGGAGCGCCAGTCATCTTTGCTACTAAGGTGGATGGTTCACTTCAACTTTGCATGAACTATAGAGAATTAAATAGGCTCATGAAAAAGAACCGTAATCCACTTCCTAGGATAGAAGATCTTTTCGACCAGTTAGTTAGCTCTTTGGTATTCTCTTAGCTTAATTTGGCCATTGGATTTCATCAGCTTAGGGTTGCTGATGACAACATTGATAAGACCGCTAGAACACTCGACGGATTCTTTGAGTGGTTGGTTATGCCATTTTAGCTAACCAATGCTCCAGTCTATTTTGTGGAATTGATGAGCTATGTTTCTAGAGGTGTCCTAAATAAGTTCGTGGTGGTATTCGTGGAAGACATTATGGTGTTTTCCAAGAGTATGGAGGAGCATGCTGTTCATTTGGAGGCGGTTCTTCATTACTTGAAAGCAAAATTCTTGAAGTATCACTGTGGTGTACGGAGGTGAGTTTCTTGGGGCATAAAGAAGTCTTACACATGGTAGGAGTTTTGAGAAATGGTTTTGTGCACTTAGGTTCAGATTATGGAAATCCAAAGAGTAGTAGGCAAAGATTGGAAATGTATAATAGATGCAGTTGATAAGAAAAGAAGAAAACCCATGTGTAGATAATTGCAGATATTATAATTGTTTCATATAGATGGATTTAACGGTAATGCCTCAGAATAAATATAAGAATATAAGAGGAATAGGAATAAAAGACTTTAGTTTAGGTAGGGTACTCCAAAGGCAGTAAGAAGGAAAACCCACTTTATGTCTAGCCCAATAATAGGGAATGGTTGAAATTAGAAAGCTGATAATACAATTGATAGAATTGAAAATTTCCATTGTCTTTTAGAAAATGAATATGTTGCTTTTAAAAAATGGTATGAAAGTTAAAATGGTTTTTATATGATATAAATTTTGTTGATAGTGAGATTCTTTTTGAAGAATTATAATTTGCTAGTTTCTTTGTAAGAAACAAAGATTTTAAAATAAAAATACCTAGAGTTTATTAAGTATCGAAAACATAGGTTACAACATTTATTGTTCTAATAGATGTTTTCATGAAAATTAAAGTGAGCATAGACTATAGCACTATTGTTATGGTAAGTGACTCCCAAGAGAAATGCTTTTACATATTATATGAGATTTATTAGTATTCATTTAAATCCAAAAACTAGTATTTTTGGGTCGTAGTAACGGTGTTTTACGCAACATCTGTTTTAACCCAAATAAAGAAAAAGATAATTTCTAAGAATAGAAATAAAGTAATTTGTGAATACACTTATTATTTAAATAAGTATAAGAAAATATTATCTAGTTGTGGATATATATTAAACAGTTTTGAAGATGAGTTTTTCTGAAGAAGAAAAATGTGTGAAAGTTAGATATTAGAAAATTTCTATCACGGAAGAATATAATTTAAACACATTTTAATCTATTGGGATGAAAAGAATAATGGTATAATTTTCTATGAAACTAATATAATGATTTGTGCGAGTTATAAGGAAAACATGAAATAGATATACAAGATATGGAAAACACTATATTTTGTATAACCTATTTTGAAAAATAAAATAAAATATGTTCCTTATAACTTCACGTAAACATGAAATCCTCTTTTAAAGGATTCATAGATGGTTTTAGCATTAATAATTTTTTATAAGAGAAAGTAACTCCAATACATTAAGGTGTGAGATAGTTAGGTGTAATAAAAAAACGTTTTAAAAACACATTTTTTAAGGATATTTTAAAAAGAAAATGGTTTGGTGAAAAAGTAAATAAGTTTTTGGAAACGAAAAACTTAATAAAAGTAAAATTTAAAGATCCCAAATTATATAGAAAGCTGCAAAAGTATTTAAAGAAAAGAGAAATAAGTTTTAGACTTAGAATTTGGAGGTTTTCCCCTCTAGGGTTGGAAAATAAGGTAAATTTAAAAAGCTATAAGGATGCAAGTCTAGCAAGATAAAATGTTAAACAACCAAGTGTTTTTGAATTTAATAGATACTTAAAAATAACACTTTTAAAGACAAAGATTTTGGGATTTGATATTTTAAAAATTTAAAAACCTTTAGTTTTGGAATGATAAATACCAAACCAAACTTACAAGGGTGGAGTAGATAGGAGCCATTTCCTAGATATGACGGGAAATGGTGTAAGGCTATAAAGGAGATAGCAGTGATTACTTTTAGAAGTAATAATGGAAGTCCCCGTAAAGTTTATAGGACACTAATGAGAACCTAGGAGCACCGACTCAGACTAAAGAAGAACATTAATGTGAAATTAGTAAGATTGTAAGGCACACATTGTTGAGGACCTATATCTTTGATTTTGTAGAAACTTGGGGGAAGCATCTTCCTTTAGTGGGATTCTCATGTGATAATAGTTTCCAAGCTAGAATTAGACCATCGGGATGTGTTATTTTCCGTTGTTGTCTTGTATCTCTGATATTTGTTGATATTCATTTGTATTATATTGTATCAGACCGCCATATATCAATGATGTATTCATTTTTCTTCCGCAGTGTTTTTGTACTTAACGTGTTATAAACTCCGACGAATCGGATTTGAACATTTGAATCTACGGCATTTGAATAAGAGTGAAGTATGGATGTCGATTTTCAAATGCGAAAATCTGAAATTCGGGTCATCACATTTGGTATTAAAGCAAGTGGCACCCTTCGAAGCTCTTTATGGAAGACCGCACAAGTTGCCTTCATGTTGGATAGAGTCTACAGAGGGATTGCCTTGGTTCCAACATAGTTAAGGAGACCTCAGAGAAGATTAGTTAGATTAGAAAAAAATTTGTATCTTATATCCACATCTCTTTGACAATAAATTTTGAATTTTCTATTTTCATCTTTAGTTTTGAATAGGTTCTTTCCTTTATTATCCTTTGGAAGGGTAGAACTTAGGATTTAACCTATGGATGATAGGATTTGATGTAAACATGTTATTAGAACATGTTATATATGATGTATGCTAGTGATTGAAAGTGTTTGCTAGTGGATGCTAATGGATGCATATACTTACACTAGGTACTATTGTCCTTTAGGGATCGACCTAACTAGGACACTAAAGCTTATGGATATGGATGTGTGTGTATTTGCATTTTTTATTTTATTTTATGGTTGCTATAAATGGATGATTATCACATGATTGTTGCATTTGGATGATGGTTGTAGCACACATATAGAACTATCTGTTATCATTAGAAATTTTTGCATTCATTTGGATACATGGCACGGACATGATTACATAAAAGAAGGTCAACTGAATCAGTGGATCGCCTAATCTTTTGGATTAGTTAGTGACATTGACACTACACTAATTGCATAAGTATCATAAATTGCATTAGAAAAACATAAGGACAATGGATAAATGGGTGACGATTGAAGTAGTTGGTTGTAGAACTAGGATGAAAACACTTAGTTCATTCTTTTATCCTTAGAGATTTCGGGGAAGAAATCCCTTAAGGAGGGAAGAACGTAACAATCCAAAATTTAACCCATAATAATTAATTCGTTAATTGATTAAATAATAAAATAACTTTGTGAAATTATCAAAATTAAGCCATAAGAGTTGCATCATTTGTGTCTGTGGTAATTTTTTGGTCAAGTTTCATATATAGAATGTCAAAATCCGAGCTAATATGAACAAGATATAAATTAAACAAGAATCAAAGTAAAAAAAAAATAGTATATATAGGGGGGTCGACCAGGAGGTCGACCAATCCCTTGCCTAGGTCGACTTCTTTCTTGTTTGAACGAACAATTAATTCTTCATGGAAAGTGCGATTTTAACAGCTCATTTGCATTCTTTTGCACCATCTGATCCTTCCATGCTTCCATCTGATGGCTCTTATTCAGCCTATAACGTGGTTGCATCCTATTCAATCTCCATATCCAATGGTTTAAGATGCACTTCTACCCCTATAAATAAGACCCTAAGTCTAGTACATCTTCTCATTCTAGATTTTCCAATTGGGTTCACCTTTTCAGGAAGGATCCTAAATGGAATAATTTTTCAAGGAGAAAATTGTTTTAAATTAAAATATTTAACAACCCCAAGTGGATCCGGAAAGACCAAAGGAAGAGCTAAGCATAGCAGGTGAGCAAACTAATATAACAGGCTTTCCAATAGCTATGGTTTTACTACAATTTTGGAATAACCATTTTAGCAGTTATTTACAGTTTTAGATTTATTTTCAGTCTATTTCTATTTGGCTATCCTTTTTAGTTGATTCTAGTTTATTATTGTTAATTATAGCTTTTCCATTTTATATGCAGTTTATTTACGGTATTTAAGTTTATTTACTGTTATTTATACTTTATTTACATCTTTTTCTATGCTTTGGATTTTCTTTTGTAATTATTAGTTTTCTTCTATTTCTCCTTTGTCTTTGCGAATGGATTAGAGTAGACTAAACATAAACATGGATTAAATAATAAGAATACAGAAATTACGGAAAATAAGATGTAAGCTATGAAGACTGTAATTAAAATGGAATTGGACTAATATTAAGCCTAATTATTGGACTTGGACTAAATTAAAGAGATTGGCCTAGTTATAACCAATAATTAGAACTAAAAAGAGTAAATTATGAAAGAAGCTTATTTTTACACTTAGACCTTGGGTTAAGTAATTAGCATGATTATAACATAGTTTATAATGAGAAATATAATAGAAAGAGGCTTATTTTGAGACTTAGGATAAATTAATAAGCAAAGATAGCAAGAATAATAGTAAAGGCTTATTTAAATAATTTATCTAAGTTAATAAGCAAAGACAATAGTCTGACCCATACCAACAGCATTCTATAGTATTGCTATGGACATGGTGCCTCACATTAGCCTGATGTGAGATAAGGCACGATTATGCTGTAGAAGTGAGACCTAAATGGTCAAATAATAGAAGGTCAAATCATGGGAATTTGGACAAGGGGCGCAAAGAGATATTATTTGAATGACGGGCCTGTACCAACAACATTCCCTATTATTTCTATGGACACGGTGTCTCGCATTAGCCTGAAGTGAGATGAGGGCACGCTTATGCTGGAGTAGTGGTAAATAAATGGTCCAATAGGTGGAGCAATAGGAAACATGAGCATAGTGGTGGTCATGCATGCGGCTTCCAGTTGGTGCTCAATAATCGTTATGAGTTCCATGCACTTAGTAGGTGCCTTTCGTAGGCACCGGTGTCTAAACTTTAGTAGACACATAGTAGAAGGCCGATCATAAGGGTAGAATTAGGACTTCAGCCTAATTAAAGTAGGAATGGGAATTCATCCTAATCAAGCATTATCAAGGACAAGTGCAAACAATCGAAGTTATCTAATCATATTAATCTAGCAATAGTTAAATCGTATTTAGTTCCAGCTCTATCTTTCTTTCTATCCTTTATTTCCTTTTATAACCAGAACTATTGCAAAGTCTATTATCTTTACATTGCTTAAATATGCTAGTAAGTACTATCATTCACCAGACTTTTAGTCCGACCCACTCCTCTATTTTCCCCTTTTCCTCTCACAAGCAATCGAGGCGATGGCAGTAGACTGTAGATTCTTAGAGACTCCTTTGGCAAAGATTATAGCATTTATTCCTTTTCTTCATTTCCAGTTTTTAGTTCTTTTATTGTACTGGCACTATTGAAGGATGTTTTGTGCTCTGATTTTATTGAGACCATGGTTTTTAATTTCGCAGACATGTATGGGTATTTTGACATATGATATATTTGGTATTTGGTGATTTATTTGGTTTTTAAAATAATTGTGAAGTTTTGTTCTAAATAAGTTGTTATTTTAATTGTTTCTTCTATTTTTATCTATTTTTGTCTTGTGAATCTTAGTCTCTGCTAGTTTTAGTCATACCTACAGCGTACCCCACATTTTAGTGTATTCTTTTGGGTATACTAAAGGGTGAGGGGTGTTTCAAAACTCAACCCCTGGAATGTCTCTTTTGGTGTTACGTCGGGGAAATGTTAAGTTTCATTGTTAACTCTCGTCAAATCGAAGTTAATCTTGAGGAGATTTAGGGGATAAGATATATACATCAGTTGCTCTTCGTAACACCCCATATTTTTGATAAAATTATTTAAGAGTTTTAGTTAGATAAACTAATTAAAATAATATGTTGATTAGGGGACCTTAGATTTGATTTAATTAAGGTAGCTGTACCTTTTTAAACAAATTAATTAAAAGAAGGTTTTAAAATGAATTAGAAGAGGGATATTATGGGAAAGAGGCCATTCCTATATCTCCTTGCTTAGGCCGTGTATCATTTTACACGCTCATTCCATTTCATAATTTTCAAAATTAAGGCCGGCCACCATTAACAGAGAAAGAAGAAGAGGAAACTAATGAAATGTAACACCCCACACCCCTTAGTATACCCAAAAGGACACACTAAAATATATGGTGCGTTGTTTGTATAACTAAAACTAATAGAGACTAAGATTAACAAGACAAAAACTAAATAAAAATAATAATAACACAATGGAAACAATCATAGTATTTTGCTAGAAATCAAACTCCGTAATATAAGATGATAAAATAAGTCACCAAATACCGAATACAGCAAATGTTAAACTACCCATATATTTCTCGTTAAATCAAAAACCATAGACTTTATAAAATCATAGTACAATTATTCCTCAATACAGTGCCAGTACAATGCAAGAACAAAAGGCTAGAAATAAAAGAAAGGAATGCATGATAGGATCTCCAAAGAAGTCTTCCAAGAAGCTATAGTTTGCCTTCCTTGCCCCTGATTGCCTATGGGGGGAAAGGGGAAAATAGAGGGGTGGGTCAGACTAAAATTCTGGTGAATGATAGTAATTACTAGAAGCTTTAATCAAAGTAAAAGCAATAGAACTTACAACAGTTCTCGTATGTAAGGAAATAAAGGAAAAGATAAAGATGGAATAAAATACGGTTTAACTTGCTTGATTTGCTTAGATAGTTCGATTAGATTTTTTGCAGTTGTCTTAGACAACTGCTTTGATTAGGCTGAATTCCCAATCCTACTTTAATTAGGTTGAATTCCTAATTCTACCATTTGATAGGCCTTCTATCTCTGTTGTGCCAGTTGTAAGCTAGTCCCATCCTGTGGGTCCCGCAGCAAAATGACACCTGCTAGCACTTTGGACCTCAATAGCGAACTATATACCTGCACCGAGGCCGCATGCACAACTACCGTTAGGCTCACACTATCTGTTGCTCCCTTTTACCCTAAACAGCATAAGCATGCCTCATCTTACCTCCTCCGTTATGAGACCATCAGTCCTAGTCTAAAAGGGTCCTGCCCAGCCTCACCTAAGTGTGTTGTGAGACCATCAGTCCTAGTCAATGCTACCAATTTGGGTCCTACCAAACAAAATCTAGTTGTGCCCTTTGCCCTAATCCCCTGATTGAACTTCTATCTATTGGCCCTTTAGTTACTTAGTTAGCATAAGTGTGTCTCGACCTCACCTAACCTAATATGAGACCATCAGTCCTTGTCTGAAAGGGTTATGCTCAGCCTCACCTTCTGTGAGACCATTAGTCCTACTTTGAAAGGGTCATGCCTAGCCTTACCTATTGTGAAACCATCGGTCCTAGTCTGAAAGGGAATGCTATTGGTTATGGGCCCTACTTCTATCTTTTCTTATTAACTTAATATAAGTCTTTTAAATAAGCCTCTTCTGTTCATTTTGCTCCATTGCTTATTAACTTATTCTAAGTCCTTTAAATAAGCCTCTTTCTGTTCTTTCTATTTTATAACTTATGTTATGATTTCTCTTTTACCTTGTCTTTCAAGTTATAATATACTAGTTATAATTGTGCTTATTAACTTAACCCAAGTCTAAGTATAAAAATAAGCTTCTTTCTCTTTTTACTCTTCTTAATCATAATTGTACGTCTTAATTAGTCTTAAATTCAGTCCAAGTCCAATTTATTATAGTCATCACATTTTACATCTTATTTTCTATAATTTCTATGTTCTTATTATTTAGTTCATATTTTCGTTTTAATCTATTCTACTCCAATCACGTAAAAAGGAAAAATAACAAAAAGAAACTGAGAACTACAAAAGAAAATCCCAACGTAGAAAAGATGTAAATAATAGTAAATGATTATAAATACTATAAATAAATGGAAAAGCTATAATAGTGATGATATTGATGATGACCTTAATATGGAGCTGCTAACTATGACGAATGTGCTAACTATGTATATGACGCCGAAAATAGACCGATTTGATATCAACCTTGAATTCGAATTAGCAAAAGCAATGTCTCCTGGCATAATATGGATTCCAAACATTCATGATCTATATGTGAATGAGTCATTAACTACAAATAAATGAAAAGAATAGCTAGAAGGAAATAGACTGAAAATTAAATCTAAAACTGTAAATTAACTGGTAAAAAGGTTATTCTAAAATCGTAGAAAAACTACAATTATTGGAAACCCTATTATATTAAATTACTTAAAAATCTAAAATAATTACTAATCACTCACCTGTGGTCCTAAGCTCTTCCCTTTTGGTCTTCCTGGATCCACTTAAGGGTATTAAAATATATTTATTAAAAAGATTCTCTCCTTGGAAAATTATTCCTTTTAGGGTCCTTTCTAAAAAGGTGAACCCAAGCGGAGAAAATCTAGAATGAGAAAAAGTGTTAGGCCTAGGGTCTACTTTATAGGGGTAGAAGTGGATATCTGACCATTGTATTTGGAGATGGAATAGGATGTAACACGTCATAGGCTGAATAAGAGCCGACGGATGGAAACACGGAAGGACCAGATGAGCTAAAAGACTATAAATGATGTGTTAAAATCACCTGTACTCGAAGAAATTAATTCTTCGCTCAATAACGTAGGCAGGTTGACCTACAAAGGTCGATCGCCCACGAAGCTAGGTCGAACTAGACCTTGGGATGGTTGACCTCTAGGTCGACCTCCCTATTATTATTATTATTATTATTATTATTATTATTCATTGATTCTTGTTTGCCTTATATCTTGCTCATATTAGCTTGTATTCTAACGTTCTATTTATGGAAATTGACCAGAAAATTACCATGGACACAATGGTGCAACTTCCGTGGCTCAATTATGATAATTTCATAAATTTATTTTATCATTTCATTAATTAACGAATTAATTGTTATAGCTTAATTTCCGGGATGTTACAGGAAAAGCTTAAGAAAAAGCAAATTTAAATGAAGCTCATTCAAATCTCAAGAACCTTAATCTCTAAAGGAAAGGTGAACATTGTTTACATCTCTAAATTTTTATGTTTTCGGTTCTAAGATTAAATCCCAATATTTTGCAAACATTTACCATGTTTTTGAGTGATAAAAGACCAATATATATATATATATATATATATATATATATATATATATATATGTTGATGATTTATGAATGTTCATATAGATTTTATGACATGTTTTGAGATGAAAACCCTATTAAATAACATCCGTTAGCCTTGCAAATTTTTATGGAGATCTAAAATGATATTTTAGAAATGGGTTTTAATTTCAGTTTTTTCTGAATGTTTGTGGAATTATTATGAACTTTTTAAGAAAGAAAATGGTATTTTGGATATAAAATTATTTACAAGAAAAATAATTATTGTTTAGATCCGAAAATGTTATATGTTGAAAAGAACATATTAGTTGATTTTCTAAAAAATTTCTAGAATTTTCTAAGATGGTTTAATAGTTATATAAAATTATTTAAGGTATGCGACTTAAATGTTTTATATAATTATAAAGGAGAAAAAGGCTTTTTCAAAATTATTTAAATTTCCAAATAAGGAAAGTCGGTAACATTTTTGAATATAAAAATCTAGCAACCATTCAGATTTAGACAAAAAAAGCGGGTTGGGTATAAAAAAAACTATTTTAAAGTACGTATAAATAGGATTTTCACCGTTTCAACTCTTTTGGTAAAAAGTTCCATCTCTATTTCAAACCTTCCGACAAAGTCGAAAGGTACTAAAACTTTCAACTAGGTCAATAACTAATGCACATGGTATCAGGAAACTGGTAGATAGTGAATTGAAAGGAGACGAAAGGTTTATGGACGAAAGGCAAGAGCTTTTGAAGGAGATGAAACTTTGTTTTGGTTTTAAAGAAAATATGCCTGCTCGCTTTCAACAAAGAGCTTTCGATAAAATCGAAAGGTAAAGATTTTGACAAGGTCGAAATGTATGAAACCTTTCGACTAGGTCGACAAGTGCATAATTGCTGCTTTCAAACCTTTCGAGCCAGATGGATTTCGAAGGGGATCTTTTGTTTTCTAAAATTGCCTCCTCTCCAATGTTTTTGAATGGTTAGTTTCAACACCAACACTTCACTGTTTTTGAATCATTTCAAAAGGCTTAATTAAAGGTTTCTAAGTAGTTGCTTTCGGCTCCAATGTTTTTCTGATCCTTTTGCTCAACTTGAAGGCATAATCCAAATGTTTTATGCCGAAACGTTTAAAAGGTTTCGAAGTAGTCAGCTTTGAAAGGTTTTGAATGGTTTCCACTTGTTTTAAATCGAACCTAATGTCTTCGAGAGGTTTTAAGTTTCAATACTATCGAAAGGGTTTATCAATGATTTCATAGGGGTGGTTCCCCAGGCTATTGACAAAGTCGAAAGGTGAAACCTTTCAACTAGGTCGAAAAGAATCCTTCCGACAAGGTCGAAAGGAGAGACCTTTCGACAAGGTCGAAAGGTATG
This sequence comes from Allium cepa, assembly GCA_030765085.1. NCBI lineage: Eukaryota > Viridiplantae > Streptophyta > Magnoliopsida > Asparagales > Amaryllidaceae > Allium > Allium cepa. Next base: position 172,755,064 of record CM060941.1, on the reverse strand, counting down.
GTTTTGCAATGTTTTTGAAAGGCTAAGGTTTAAAGGATTTTAAAGGCGAATGTCATATGTTTTAAAGTATATAAAGGAAAGGCCTTTTTAATGGTTTTGAAGGAGTTGCCTTCAATGATATCGAAGGGTTTTATTAATGGTATTGAAGGGGTTACCTTTATTGTTTTTGAAAGGTTGTTTAAATGTTTAAAAAAAGGATTCAAATAATATGTTTAGGCAGATAGCCTAAGTGTTTTAAGTTATAAAGGACTTTAACTTATTTTAAAATGATAGATAATCCCTATTGAACATCATCAACATTATTTTGGGTAAAGTATATATAACATGGAAAAATAGCTTAGGGTAAAGCTAAAGATATATTTTCCTTATACATATATGATTAGACGAACTAAATCATTTCGAAAAGGTTTTCAAGAAAAAATTTAAAGGGTAGTTAACCCTAAGAAAATTCAAACATTCAGTCCATTTTGAGGGCAGTCAGTCCAGAGGACAATTAGTCCAGTTAAGGGCAGTTAGCTCAAATATGAACAGTTAGTTCATTTGTCAGCATAACGGACCTTGCTACTTCTTAAGAATAGTTAGTCCATCCTTTTTTACTTGTTTTATGGACAGATAGTCCATTATTTAGCATAAAGGATATTGCTATTTTGGTATAATCAGATGCAATGACCCTAATTCTTAAACAAAATTTTTTTTTTTTTTTTTGCTTACATACTTAACTAAGACTACCTAGGGTCATCCTTACCTATTCTCATATTATCCAGGATCTTTCTCAATATAAAAATATTGTTTTAAATCTAAATCTTTCCTAACATACATATATGAAGATATCTATGTTATATCCTACTAGAATCAGAGCATAATAATAATAGGGAAGTAGAAATCTTTTTAAATCTATTAAAATGTGATAATTCCCTAATAAAAGATTTATTTTCACATTCTGATTATTGACCATAGAATCCACTGTAAACATGTACTTTGGTCTGTTATTCTAATTAAGGAATGATTAAGTAATAATCTAGTGGAAGAAAGCTTTTTAATATGGATGTTTGTGTTAAAATCTGCATAGTTTCAAACTCAAGCTAAAAGAAAGTGGATCCTAAGTGAACACAAGCAACATCTAGGCGTAATGGAAACGCGCCTAACTTACACATGAGAGGTCACGAGTTCAAGTACTATGCTGGTCAGTTCAAACTCAATTTTTGCTTTCTTTTTTTTTTTTTCCTGCAGGGTTTTAAAATCTGATACCTACCTATCTCTATACATATACACTTAAGTTTTGCCTATAATCTAACATACAAAACAATATTTCTTGCTTTATTATTTTCAAAACCCATTCCTACTACTTTTCTAGGAATTTGTATTTATTTTGTTGCCTAAATATCAACATGTACACAGATATACAGGTACATGTCTATGTTTCTGTTCATTTTCCAGAAAAACTGGGTTCAAATGGTTCCTAGCTCCATTTTTTTAAGGTGTGTGTGTGGCCTGACCTATGGTCTAACTGTTTGGTTAAAGAAACCATTCTTTTACTTGCATTTGGACAAGTTTCAGTATCAAGACATGAAAGTGTAACAGTTATAATTCTTTCTGGATTTTCCCAATATAATTTCCTATATATCTATCTTTTGAAAAGATTTAGGATTAACTAAAACCATCATAAAGTGATCATACTTATAAAATCCAGTTTTTCCTTTAATCAAAACAACTTTAGCAAATAGATAATCAATTCAGCTTAACTTCAATATTCTTAATACATACCAAACCAGAAAACAGAAATAACATAACACATATCTCTTGCAAGTTCTTCCCACTTAATACATCACTAGATTCATTTAAAATAACTGAATAATTCCAAACTTTCAAGGTTTTGCATAACAGCCTAAACAGAACTATCAAATTTTCCAGATTACATGCAAATATCTCATTCTAAGTTCTTATTTAACTCTAGTTTAGCATGCTTATCCAATCATTCTCATTAGCCTTAGCAGCTTCCTATTTAGAGCCAGCATTCCCTGAAAAAGCATTAAGGGCTGCCCCATTTTAAATGAGACACCCCAGTTGCCATAAACAAACAAGGGTCAGATACAAGATCTGGTATGAGCATCATCAAAAATTCCATGATATTAAGTAATTAAGTAAGACCTAAACATTTTGTATAGATTGCATTTACCAAATTTCTTCCTAGCCTCATCTGCCATAAGGAATCATGGGGACACATTGCAATAAAATAATTCACAATATTGCACAAAGATCTCAGGGCTTAAACAAACCATGTGTCAACTTGCATACTTTAAATACAACAAGCATTCCAGCAGTTCTCTTGGCTCATAATCCTTTGTTTATTTACTAAGTGTTCATGTTTGATCCTATCATGAGATAGCTAGGTGACTGAATCACAGTGTACATGAAACATTATATAGAGCTCTCAAGCATAATTCCAGAACAAGCTAACTTTCATATCCAGGGAATTCATATCTACAAGTATTCTGGTTTAAAAGAAAATACAAGAATATTTGTAACTGGGAATAAAGACTAGGCATGTGGGTTATTATTGTTTCACAAGCAACCATGTTTGAACTAAATTCAAGATCTAGCTTAAACAAGATTTCTGGCCCATGGTTTTCTATTTGATCAAAGGTTCAGCACATTAGGAATTTCCATTGCAACCTTGAATCTTTCATTTGAGCCTCAGCACTTACACAAGTGTAATGCAACTCATATACATATGTTTGTCATGCCATAACTAAACCAGCTACAAGCATTCTCTATTTACTATTACATTTTCATACTATAACATTTCTGGGTATAAACAATCAGAGCATAATACTCACTATCAAAACTAAAAGCATTTAGAAACACCCATTAAAGCATCCATTAAAATCATAGTAATAAAATCCAAAATATGCAGAAAAATTAGCATAAGCTAGGCTGCCTCATAACAGGACTTAATGCCATGGATTAGTGAGATTACTCACAGAAAAATGCTTCTCCTGCTTAAATCAGAAAGAAAACCTTTTAAAACTTGCTTTTCTGCTTGCAAATATTTTCCTCTTTGTTTTCTTAAATGTTTTGGGTAGCAAAATGATTCTTTTCTGGTTTATACTTGAATTTATAAGAGAAGTTTTCTAGGGTTTATCATTGTAAAATCCCATTCCTACCCTGGCCAAGACTCATGCATTTTGCATTTCAGATTTGTTCATTTTCACTTTTGATACCCCGGCCATATGTGGTGCTTACTTTCCCTTATATTTTTTTTCTTTACCTTTTCAAAATATATCCTATTCTTACCAAGTCATGAAAATTGTGTGACATTGTCACTTGTTTATTTTCTAGAAACCCTCCTTTCTATTTCTGCCTAAAGCAATTATTCTGCTTGCAATTTGTCTTTTGCCATTTTAGTATTACAGTTTTCTTTTACTTGCTTATTTCTTTTTAACATTTTCTATTCTTACAGAAATGTACATTTGCATACATATCCTATCTAGGCTTATTTAACTCCTCCTTAATTTCAGAAAGATATGCACCTATATGTGCATACAGACTTTTAAATCCCTGTAATATTTTCTTTTCTGGGTTTAAATAAAATATGTTTACTGATTCAAAACAAAACTTACTTTTCCTTATTTTCTTGGATGATTCATATAATTCCAGAGATCAAATATCCATATCACAAAATTATGTTTGTAATACTTTTTAATTCTTGTTTTGATTTCAGTGGATTTGGAGTTCTTTCTTGTGCCATGTCAGTGTGCACACACTTGAACACTTTATTTTTTTTTCATGTATTCTTATACAAATGAATTCATATATTTTCAAAATTCAACCAAATAAGATTCTATGAATTTCTGGGGCATTACAATCACCCCACCTTTTTAGGAATTGTGTCCTCACAATTTTCTCATTCATTTTTTTTTTTATATTTCTAGATTCTCCTAAAATCTATCAGACATTGCATAAGCAAACAATTCAGTCAAAACAACCATACATATTAAACTTTTAGGAATTTAGTTTTTTTTTTTTTTTTTTTACCTTCCACTACAAAAAGTTTAGGGTAATCCATCTTTATTTTATCCTCCAATTCCCATGTACAGTCCTTAGGGTCTAGGCTCCATTGAACCTTTACCAATTTTAAAGTTTTGTTCCTCAACTTCTTTTCCTCTTTAGCCAAAATCCCCACGGGTTCTTTCTCATAGACCAAATCAGAATTTATTTGAACCTGAGTGGGTTTCTCTAGAATCTCTTCTTTATCATGTACCCATCTTCTAAGTTGTGATACATGGAATACATTGTGCATTGCACTCATCTCTTCAGGCAGCTCTAGCCTATATGCTAATGAACCTATTCTTTCCAAAATCTTGTAAGGTCCAACATATCTTGGGGTAAGTTTTCCTTGCTTGCCAAATCTTAACACCTTCTTCATAGGTGAAACTTTGATGAAAACATAATCACCAACTTCATATTCTACCTGCTTTCTCTTTTTATCTGCAAACTTCTTTTGCCTATCTTGAGCTGCTGCCATTCTTCTCCTCACCAGTTCAATTTTCTCTGTGGTCTCTTTTACATACTCAGGCCCTAAGACAGCCTTTTCTCCTGCTTCAACCCAACATATTGGTGACAAACATGGTTTTCCATACAAGGCTTCAAATGGTGCCATGCCTATGGTGCTTTGATAACTATTGTTATATGTAAATTCAGCCAAATGGAGGTGATCTTCCCAATTACCTCCAAAGTCTAATATACATGCCCTCAATAAATCCTCCAAAACCTTATTTATCACTTCAGTTTGACCATCTGATTGGGGGTGGTATGCTGTACTCAAGCATAATTCACTCCCTATGGCTTTTTGAAAGCTCTTCCAAAATCTGGAGGTAAAGATTGTGTCCCTATCACTCACTATAGTTTTAGGGATTCCATGCAACCTTACTACTTCTTTCATGAATATCTGAGCTAGTTTAGGGGCATTTCTTTCTGCCTTTACTGGTATAAAATGTGCCACTTTGGTCAATCTATCAACTACTACCCAAATGCTTGTATTTCCTCTCTTTGATCTAGGCAGACCATCTATGAAATCCATAGATATATCTTCCCACTTCCACTGTGGTATACTTAGAGGTTGTAATAGGCCTGAGGGTCTTTGGGTTTCTGCTTTGACTTGTTGGCAAGTCATACACTTTGCAACATATTTGGCCACAACAGCTTTCATCCCTGTCCACCAATAATCCCTCTTCAAGTTTTGGTACATCTTGGTGCTACCTGGGTGTATAGAATACTTGCTTCTATGATATTTATTAAGTATCTCTTCCTTCAATCCTATATTCTTTGGAACACATATCTTACTCTTATTCCTTAAGTAACCATTCTTATCAATGTGGTAGTTTGGTACTTCTTCTCCTTTTTCTATTAGAGATTTCTTTTCTAACAAATCTGGATCTTCCTCTTGCATTTTTCCCACTTTCAAAATTAAATCTGATTGCAAAGTTATCAAACTTAATTTTCCCTTTTTCCCTCCTTCAATCATCTCCATGTTTACCTCATTGTCTTCCTCAATTTCCAAATCAGTAAGTAGGGATAAATTTTTAAACTCTTCTATCATTAACATGGCTACTTTTGCGTGCTGTCTGCTCAAAGCATCTGCAACCTTATTAGCTTTTCCTGGAGTATAAAGTATGTCTAAATCATATGCTGCTAAAAATTCAACCCATCTATGTTGCCTCATATTCAGATCTTTTTGTGAAAAAAGATATTTCAATGCCTTATGGTCAGTGTATAAAATGAACTTTGCACCTAGAAGATAATGTCTCCAGAGCTTTAGTGCATATACCACTGCTGCCAATTCAAGATCATGGGTTGCATACTTTGATTCATGCGGCTTCAGTTGCCTTGATGCATAGGCTATAACTTGGTCTTGCTGCATCAATACAGCTCCTAGCCCAGAGCCACTTGCATCAGTATAAACAATCAAATCCTCATTTCCTTCTGGTACTCTCAACACTGGTGCATTGACTAAAGCCTCTTTGATTTTACTAAAGGCTTGTTCACATTTCTCAGTCCATCTAAAGGGTTGGTTCTTTCTAGTTAGGTTGGTAAGAGGTGATGACATCTTAGAAAAATCTTTTATAAATCTTCTATAATACCCTGCCATTCCCATAAATGACCTAACTTCTCCCACTGTGCTTGGCCTTTTCCATGCTTGGATAGCCACAACTTTATTGGGGTTCACTGAAATGCCTTTGGCAGATACAACATGCCCAAGGAAATGCACCTCTTCTTTCCAAAATGCACACTTAGAAAATTTGGCTTTTAAATCTTTTTCTCTTAATCTTGACAAAACAAGGTGTAAGTGATTTTCATGTTCCTCTACTGTTCTAGAATAAATCAAAATATCATCAATAAAAATCAATACAAACTTGTCTAAATAATCCCTGAATATCCTATTCATTAAGTCTACAAAATATGATGGGGCATTTGTCAACCCAAATGGCATGACAAGAAACTCATATAAACCATACCTAGTGTTAAAGGCTGTATACTTAACACTTGAGTCTTCAACCTTCATCTGATGGAATCCAGATGCCAAGTCTAACCTAGAAAATATTTTTGCTCCACTAAGTTGATCAAAAAGATCATCAATTCTAGGTAAGGGGTACTTGTTCTTGATAGTGACTTTGTTTAACTCCCTGTAATCTATGCACATTCTTAAAGTACCATCATGTTTCTTTACAAATACTACTGGAGCACCCCAGCAAGAGTTACTTGGTCTTATAAATCCTTTGCTTTCTAACTCTTCTAACTGTTTCTTTAATTCCTTCAACTCATTTGGCCCCATCCTAGTGGGTTTCTTAATAATTGGACTTGCTCCTGGTATCAGACTAATCTGAAATTCCACTGGTCTGTGGTGTGGAACCCCCTCAACTTCTCCAAACACATCTATGTATTCGTTAATTATGGGGATTTCTTCAATAGAAGGCTCACTGGAATCCTTATTTAAGTCGATCAAGTGATATAATTTTCTTTCTTTGGCTGTTTCACACAAAATTGTGATTCTTTGACCTCTAGAATTTTGTAATGATATGGTGGATGAGTCTAAATTAATTATGGCTTTGTATTGCCTTAACCAGTCTACACCCAATATAACACCTATATTTGGGTAATTTAAAACATATAAATTGGAAATAAAAACATTTCCTCCTATGTTTAATCCCACATCCACACAAATCATGTTTAAAACACTAGAACTTCCCAATGGGCTTTGCACTAACAAAGGAGTTTCAACCAATATGCAATTTAATTTAAGCAATGCAACTAATTCATGGGAAATCATAGAATGTGTTGCCCCTGTATCATACACTACTGATATAGGTAAGGTACAAATAAATAAGGTACCTTCTACTTGACCATGATTTTCTGCAATAGTCTCTACTGTGGATTTGCCCTTGCTCTCCAAACTTGCTAGCTTCCCTTGCTGTTTATACTCAGGGCAGTTTCTCTTGATATGTCCCTCCTTTCCACATAGATAGCACTTGAAAGCTCCTCCCTTCAATTCTGGGCACCTTGGTTTGATATGTCCTTCTTTTCCACAATGATTACATGTTATTTTCCTTTTTGTATCAGTGGTCTTAGTATCATTAGTTTTCTTACTTTCTATCTCCTCCTTCCTCTTGTCATAGGGGTGATATCTTCCCTTATTCTTCTTATTGTTGTTATTCTTAAAACTCCTATACTTCTCCCTTTCCTTGTCATGTTGCTCAAATTTTAAGGCCAGATCAATGACTTGATCAAAAGTTTTATCTACATATGGCAACATGGCCCTACTAAGCCCTGGATTTAAACCCTTAATATACCTATCATTCTTTGATGCCTCATCAGCCACAAGCATAGCTCCATACTTAGACAAGCCTTCAAACCTATGAGTATATTCAGTCACATTAAAAGTTCCCTGCCTAAATCTGATGAATTCTTCAAGCAGTAGAGTTTTGGCTGATGCTGGAACAAATCTAGCTTCCAACATCTCCTTGAATTGATTCCAAGTGATTTCATTCTCAATCCTCCCAGCTATGACTACCTCCCACCAGCTCAAAGCCACACCTTTCAGTTGTCTTGAGGCCACTTGCCTCTTCCTTTGATCATCCAACTGCATGTCATTGAAAATTCTATCCAGTGTTCTCAACCATGTTTGAATTTCCATCACATTTTCAGTCCCTTCAAAGCTCTTGCCTCCTAAATTGGTATAAGTCTTTAATAGTTTGGAAAGTTCCTCATGTGGATTCTCAAGTCTCTGCCCTACTCCATCCCTCAAAGCCCTCATAAAGTCTTGCATATCAAGCATTTGTGGTGTACATGACCCTGCATTGTGTTGAGATCCTCTTCCTACCATAATTGGACAACTACAGTATGGGTAGATAAGGTTAGTTTATCATGAGAGTATATATATATCTATATATTTTAACTTTCTATCTATATTATTATTTTACTCAAACAGTACATACATATGATTATAGTACTTCAATCAATCAATACAATCTTTCTTAGCTATGTATAAATTTAACATAGCTCTGATACCAAATGCAATGACCCTAATTCTTAAACAAAATTTTTTTTTTTTTTTGCTTACATACTTAACTAAGACTACCTAGGGTCATCCTTACCTATTCTCATATTATCCAGGATCTTTCTCAATATAAAAATATTGTTTTAAATCTAAATCTTTCCTAACATACATATATGAAGATATCTATGTTATATCCTACTAGAATCAGAGCATAATAATAATAGGGAAGTAGAAATCTTTTTAAATCTATTAAAATGTGATAATTCCCTAATAAAAGATTTATTTTCACATTCTGATTATTGACCATAGAATCCACTGTAAACATGTACTTTGGTCTGTTATTCTAATTAAGGAATGATTAAGTAATAATCTAGTGGAAGAAAGCTTTTTAATATGGATGTTTGTGTTAAAATCTGCATAGTTTCAAACTCAAGCTAAAAGAAAGTGGATCCTAAGTGAACACAAGCAACATCTAGGCGTAATGGAAACGCGCCTAACTTACACATGAGAGGTCACGAGTTCAAGTACTATGCTGGTCAGTTCAAACTCAATTTTTGCTTTCTTTTTTTTTTTTCCTGCAGGGTTTTAAAATCTGATACCTACCTATCTCTATACATATACACTTAAGTTTTGCCTATAATCTAACATACAAAACAATATTTCTTGCTTTATTATTTTCAAAACCCATTCCTACTACTTTTCTAGGAATTTGTATTTATTTTGTTGCCTAAATATCAACATGTACACAGATATACAGGTACATGTCTATGTTTCTGTTCATTTTCCAGAAAAACTGGGTTCAAATGGTTCCTAGCTCCATTTTTTTAAGGTGTGTGTGTGGCCTGACCTATGGTCTAACTGTTTGGTTAAAGAAACCATTCTTTTACTTGCATTTGGACAAGTTTCAGTATCAAGACATGAAAGTGTAACAGTTATAATTCTTTCTGGATTTTCCCAATATAATTTCCTATATATCTATCTTTTGAAAAGATTTAGGATTAACTAAAACCATCATAAAGTGATCATACTTATAAAATCCAGTTTTTCCTTTAATCAAAACAACTTTAGCAAATAGATAATCAATTCAGCTTAACTTCAATATTCTTAATACATACCAAACCAGAAAACAGAAATAACATAACACATATCTCTTGCAAGTTCTTCCCACTTAATACATCACTAGATTCATTTAAAATAACTGAATAATTCCAAACTTTCAAGGTTTTGCATAACAGCCTAAACAGAACTATCAAATTTTCCAGATTACATGCAAATATCTCATTCTAAGTTCTTATTTAACTCTAGTTTAGCATGCTTATCCAATCATTCTCATTAGCCTTAGCAGCTTCCTATTTAGAGCCAGCATTCCCTGAAAAAGCATTAAGGGCTGCCCCATTTTAAATGAGACACCCCAGTTGCCATAAACAAACAAGGGTCAGATACAAGATCTGGTATGAGCATCATCAAAAATTCCATGATATTAAGTAATTAAGTAAGACCTAAACATTTTGTATAGATTGCATTTACCAAATTTCTTCCTAGCCTCATCTGCCATAAGGAATCATGGGGACACATTGCAATAAAATAATTCACAATATTGCACAAAGATCTCAGGGCTTAAACAAACCATGTGTCAACTTGCATACTTTAAATACAACAAGCATTCCAGCAGTTCTCTTGGCTCATAATCCTTTGTTTATTTACTAAGTGTTCATGTTTGATCCTATCATGAGATAGCTAGGTGACTGAATCACAGTGTACATGAAACATTATATAGAGCTCTCAAGCATAATTCCAGAACAAGCTAACTTTCATATCCAGGGAATTCATATCTACAAGTATTCTGGTTTAAAAGAAAATACAAGAATATTTGTAACTGGGAATAAAGACTAGGCATGTGGGTTATTATTGTTTCACAAGCAACCATGTTTGAACTAAATTCAAGATCTAGCTTAAACAAGATTTCTGGCCCATGGTTTTCTATTTGATCAAAGGTTCAGCACATTAGGAATTTCCATTGCAACCTTGAATCTTTCATTTGAGCCTCAGCACTTACACAAGTGTAATGCAACTCATATACATATGTTTGTCATGCCATAACTAAACCAGCTACAAGCATTCTCTATTTACTATTACATTTTCATACTATAACATTTCTGGGTATAAACAATCAGAGCATAATACTCACTATCAAAACTAAAAGCATTTAGAAACACCCATTAAAGCATCCATTAAAATCATAGTAATAAAATCCAAAATATGCAGAAAAATTAGCATAAGCTAGGCTGCCTCATAACAGGACTTAATGCCATGGATTAGTGAGATTACTCACAGAAAAATGCTTCTCCTGCTTAAATCAGAAAGAAAACCTTTTAAAACTTGCTTTTCTGCTTGCAAATATTTTCCTCTTTGTTTTCTTAAATGTTTTGGGTAGCAAAATGATTCTTTTCTGGTTTATACTTGAATTTATAAGAGAAGTTTTCTAGGGTTTATCATTGTAAAATCCCATTCCTACCCTGGCCAAGACTCATGCATTTTGCATTTCAGATTTGTTCATTTTCACTTTTGATACCCCGGCCATATGTGGTGCTTACTTTCCCTTATATTTTTTTTCTTTACCTTTTCAAAATATATCCTATTCTTACCAAGTCATGAAAATTGTGTGACATTGTCACTTGTTTATTTTCTAGAAACCCTCCTTTCTATTTCTGCCTAAAGCAATTATTCTGCTTGCAATTTGTCTTTTGCCATTTTAGTATTACAGTTTTCTTTTACTTGCTTATTTCTTTTTAACATTTTCTATTCTTACAGAAATGTACATTTGCATACATATCCTATCTAGGCTTATTTAACTCCTCCTTAATTTCAGAAAGATATGCACCTATATGTGCATACAGACTTTTAAATCCCTGTAATATTTTCTTTTCTGGGTTTAAATAAAATATGTTTACTGATTCAAAACAAAACTTACTTTTCCTTATTTTCTTGGATGATTCATATAATTCCAGAGATCAAATATCCATATCACAAAATTATGTTTGTAATACTTTTTAATTCTTGTTTTGATTTCAGTGGATTTGGAGTTCTTTCTTGTGCCATGTCAGTGTGCACACACTTGAACACTTTATTTTTTTTTCATGTATTCTTATACAAATGAATTCATATATTTTCAAAATTCAACCAAATAAGATTCTATGAATTTCTGGGGCATTACATCAGATTTAGGGCAGTTAGTCCAGTAGAGAGCATTTAGCTCAGATTTCGGACAGATAGTCCATTTACTTCCTGTTTTAGCATAATGGATTTTGCTATATTATATTATAATTAGTTTATTAACCAGTTTGGTTGCAAGAAGGGATTTGCAAAATATATGCTTTGAAAAGAGATATTAGTGAGGGGAAACCCGTTCCGCTAAGTGGCGTGGTCTCACTATATATCAGTAAACAGAGATGTAAAAGAAATTATTCATAACAGGCTTTATGTCTAACTCGAAGTTTTTGTTACCCCTTAAACTTTTGGGTGCTCAAAATTTGATTTGAGTAGGCTAAGGGTTTAGATTTTCAGGCTTTAGCAGATTTTGGTGATTAAGCTTCCGAAGATGAGCAGGTGGCTGACAGACAGCTAAATTTAGGAATTTTGTTTTAATTTGTTTCTGTTGTGTATTAAGACAATTATGTCTATATTGCTTTGATCACCCAATGGGGCATCTTCGCTCTTAGCACATTGTTGTAATTATATTTGATCATTGCCTCAAAATAGTTTAGAGATTTTTGTAATTTGGATATGATTTGTTTGAAATGTAATCACTACAATTATTGTTTTTGGAAATTTGAGATTTTTTTCATATTTAAGTGTTTCTAATATTATGGATACCATTAAAATTACCGTATTTCGTCACCAGAAGTTAATACTTTGAATGACCACAACATCCATAGCACTTAGCTTTTGGCCTCCAAATACGGGATGTTACAACTTGGTATCAGAGCATAGGTTTATGGAAAATTAAATTAAAAATGGTTTTGAAAACAAAAATCCAAAGGAATTAAAGTAAGATTTGGGGTTGGGATAACGCTATATTAACGTACTTGTATTTGATATATATAAGTATGTGCTTTATCTCTATTCATCTATCTTTGATTAGGTTATCTATCTGTATCTCATGAGGTTTGAATACAGATATGGATGGTAGAAGAACTGGAGTTAACCCAGAAAGGGGAAGCACCGAAAGGAATGCCGGACCTAATGCTGGGAGAAACCAAGGTCAAGCGGAGAATGTTGATGTAGAGGTCCCGCGTCGGAATGGAAGTCATGTATCAGTTTTCCAGGAGTATTATGTAGGCAGAAGTTGCAGCCAGAGTGTTAGGAGGAAATGTTGTATGAGCAGGGGTTATGGAAGTTCTAGTGGTTAATCATTTCGCCAAGATGATTGGTGATTTTGTGAAGCTAGGAGGGATGACGTTTATGGGAATGGAAGATGCTATTGAAGTTTAGAACTATTTGTTGTACTTCGAAAGGATTTTTTCAGACCAGGGGCTCAATAATGAGCAGAAAAGGAGATTGGCATCCAGGCAGCTTCAGGGAGCCGCATTGTTTTGGTGGAACAGTGTAACAACGACAGTTGATGAGGAGATAGTAACCTAGAAGGATTTCAAGAGGAGATTCCAAGAGAGGTTTATGTCTGTAATGGCACAGTCAGCTTTGATTAGGCAGTTTGCTAAGATGGTATAGGGTGAGATGTCGGTTGCTGCGTATGCTAGGAAGTTTGAAGAGTTGGTCCGGTGTGGGTATGTTTCTATAGATATAGTGTTCAAGCGGAATGAGAAGTTCATCAGAGGATTGTAGCTGGGATTGGCTAGTGTTACTTTGTCTCATCTTAGAGATCCTTTCGATATTGTTGTGGAGATGGCTTTGAGATAGGAAGAAATCCTTGAGTCTTTGGAGAAGAGCAAGGCAGATGGGGTTTAGGTTGGGTAGGGCCAAAATAGGAAGTTCTTTCCCAAGAAAGGTGCTCAAAAGGGAGGAGCGGCCAAGAAAGCGAAGTTTGTGGTTGTCTCTACTATCAATGCGACAAGAAAGGACACTTTGCTAATAAGTGTCGCTCAGGGAAGACAAAGGATGTGGCTAAGGGGAAGAATGTTAGATGTTTCAACTATGACCAGATAGGTCATTATAAGAACCAGTGCAAGGAGACCATTAGAGATGGTAAGGGCAAGATGTATGCATTGGAGCTTGCTACTTCTAAGTCAATAACCCAGGAGAAGTGAAAGGTAGTTCTTGGAGGAACGCTTCAGCTTCATGGTATGTCCATCAGCATTTTATTTGATACTGGTGCATCACATTCTTTTATATCTAGATGTTTGGTAGATAAGCTTAACCATGAACCCACATTTTTAGTTACTTCCTTACGGGTTGCGAATAATAGGTGGATATGCAACTCTAGGGTTGAGTTGTGACCGGTTTAAGTTTGACATGTTAGGTCATACTTTTAGGTGCGGTTTGCATGTGTTTGATTTTGTGAGGTTCGGGATTATCCTTGGTATGGATTTGTTAAGTGAGTACGATGCTAAGATATTTTGCTAGGGTAGGAAGATATATCTAAGACATCCAAATAGTAGCGGTCAGATTGTTTTCACGGTAGGGGTTCTAGTAGTGAGGTGGTTGCTTTAAATTCAAACGATGAGTTAAGCTGAGTTTTCTTGGTTAGAGAATTCGCAAATGTATTTGAGCATGTAGTTGGATTGCCACCGAAGCAGGCCATTGAGTTTCAGATAGATTTGGTTCTGTGAGCAGAATCAATGAGTAGGCCACCGAGTAGGATGACCCTTTGAGAAATGCGGTAGTCGAAGGTGCAGTTGGTGGATTTGGAAGGCAAGAGTTTTGTCACGACCCGTAAAATCGAATAATTAAAAAAAAAATTAATTGTAATTGTTGAATGGAATTGGGATAGGAATAAAAATTTAATGTTTTATTTATGCAATTTATTGATATGAACTTGAACAAAATTATTAAATAACAAATTTCGATAAGTTATATAAAGATGATAACATAGATTTGAATATAATTGGATGAAAATTGGATGCCAAGTTAATAGCGTGAATAGGATAATAAAAGAAATTGTAAGCAATGATAAAATGCATGTTTATTTAAGGAGAAATAAAATGCGTGATTTAAATAGTAATATACGAAATCGAGGTCAAACCATTAGTTGGGGAGTGTTGAATATCTTCTGTTAAATGCAATGAACTTTATAAGCTATATTTATTACTATTAAAAATGTAAATTATTTTCGTTATTAGAAATTGTTGATATTCTATACTTAAATTTTGTGCAATTGAATTTATTGAGATCTTTTAATTTACAAATGAAATTAATGTGATGTAAGGATACACTGTTGTGTTAAAATAGAAACAAATTAATATTTCATTTATTGACATTAAGTCTTTTAATTAAGATAAATAGAAACAAATTAGCGGTAAATAAATTAACATTAATTTACCAACATTCAATTTGGAAATTTAATATTGAATTTATAGACATTAATTCTTTTAATAAAAGGAAACGGATGGTAATTAATTCAGTCAATTTTAAATTATATTATTTTGAATTAAATTGAGTATTTAAATTTAAATAATAAATTTGTGCTGCTGAGTATTAGGATTGACCAAATTTAGTTAAATAATATTTTTTTGTGAAAAGTCAAATTTTGGTCAAACTTAGTCAAATTTTGGATTTAAGTTGAAAATTTAAAGGTTTTAAAATTTGATTTTTATTGTTGAAAAAAATTTAGACGAAATTCTAAGATGGATTCCACTTTTCATTTCGTTAAAATCAGACTTCTAGAACTGTAAATATGATGTTTACAGTGAAAAACTCGCATAAAATATACAACATACTCTCTTGTGTATATTTGTATAGGATCTTCCTTAGTATTTCTGCTGTATATTATACTGTATTCTCCTTATATTGTCTCTTGGGTTTTCATATGGCTTTTGGGCTCTTGGAATCTCAATGGACATCTAGATTTCTTAAAAGCTTTTCCCTTTCCACTATTTAGTCACTTCAGAAAGATATGTGCATACTTTGTTTTCTTTTCTCCTTCTCATTTCTCTAGATATGTGCATAATTTGTTTTCTTTTCTCCTTCTCATTTCTCTTCTTTTTCATAAAATTCTCTGTTCTTCCTCTTTTCCTTCTCCTCGATTTCTAAAACTAAAACCCACATCCAATCTCCTTCCTCTCTCTTTCCATCCTCCCTCTTCTCTCTCTACTCTCTCTTCTCTCTTTTCTCCTCTCTCTTCTCTCTCCTCTCCCCTCTCCTCTCTCTTCTCTCTTTTCTCTCTCCCCTTTTCCCTGGGCAAAACCCTCTAACTCCTCTTTCCTCTTCTCTTAAAAAAAGAAGAAGAAAAAGAAATTTTTTATTTTGCAAGGTATTGCCCATCGTGTTCGTGTCATCGTTTGCTTTGGATCGTTGTTGCCTTTCTTTAGATCTTGGATTTGTTGTCGCTTGTGATCTCCACTCCATTCGTTGTAGTTATCACCTTCTCTTACCATGGAAGGTGAGAACGTCACTCACGATTAATATTATTATGAATAAGTACATGGAATCATATGAAATGACATGTGAATCGTTGCTTTAGTTAGGAATATGTTAATTTATATGTTATTCGTGTTATGTTAAGTTATATGTTATTCATGTGATATTAATTTATATGTTATTCATGTTATATTATTTTATATGTTATACATATTTTTGAGGAAAATGTGTGGTCCTCTACAGGAGAGGAGTGCACACATGTACATATATATAACAACAATAGTAAAGGAGCTGCCGTGGCAGGTAGCAAAATAACCCCCTATACAAAAGAGGAAAAAAAAACCCACCCAAACTGCTAAGAAACTAAAAAACCAGCCCTGAAGAGAAAAACACCATCCAGAAATTCCGGTCAAGAGCGACACCAAAAGAGCAGCAACCATCTGAAAAACTTCCAAAAACCGCAGCTGTAACCTTAACAACTAATCTAAAACATCACAATATACAACATCTACACAAACCTCAAACAAACTCCGAAACAAAAAAACACAATAAATCCCCAAATAAAACGACAACATCAATCAAAAGACTTAAAATATTTACGATTAAACGAGGACTTCTCCTAATATTACCAAAAGAATAGCTCTTACTATTTCTTCTCCTCAATTTGGCTTCACGAATTAATTCCCTAGCATGGGCAGGAGAACAAGGAAATTTACCTATAGCCGCAAGACAACAATACATAACAAATCTGAAACCCCCGGTCCAATAATAGACAGCTCGATTAGAACAAACATCCTTGGTCATAGAAGAACACATATCATTCTTAGTGACACCTAAATAAACCTCATCCAAATCACTATGAACCGAATCAACAACAACCTTTGAATAAGAAGACCCCGTGGCAATGGGAATAATAATAGAGTTCAGCACAACATCATCTCGAAGATCTACTGAACCAGTTAAAAATAACCTCCTCATAGTCACTCCGACAACACAAACCAAGAGATCACCAGAACCAGACGAACAACACACTGACATATTAGCGATACCTACATTGACTTTACAAAAAGAATCATAAACTACATCACCATCTTCAAAAGACTTAAGCATATCAGTATCTACAGTCTCCATTTCCTTCATAATGTCATCTCTTGCCTCCAAAGCATTACCATCACAAATTGAAACTGCCATACTCTTCATAAGATGACCATCAACAACTGATAACTTGACACCCTCCACTTCAACATCAACATCAGACATTGTTGAACCATCAAAACTATTAAACTCAAAAATCTTGAAATCTGAGTTATTAAATTCTTTAACTATTTAATTCACCATGATGATATCATTATCATCCATTTCAAGAACTGTATCACCGGAGATAGCCTTATTTTCCTTCAACTAAAACAACATATTCAAGCAAAATGACTGTCCAACTTTTTCTAACAAAATCACACAGGGATCTAGCAACATAATGTCGGTTAACATAGACAGGGGATCCACCTCCACTATTGAAATGTCTCTAATGGTTTTCTCAAAAAAATCAGATGTTTGCATCTTTTCATCAGATTTTTTTAATCTCCTTAATTTCTGAACTCTTCTTAATTTTAACACTATCTTCCTTTTCAAGACCAATAACAAATGATGCATCCTTATAATCCATCAACCCATACAAAACATTCAGGCAAGAAGACTGACCATCATTCTCTAACATGAACACATGCAGATCTAATAGCATACTGTCAGGTAATGTATTCAGAGGATCTACATCCACCTTTGATTTAGAGATTATCTCTACATCAGAATCATGAAAACATTGATGGACGGAACCATTAAAACCGCTACTAACCTCTTCACCAATACAAACAACTGGCAAGAATAAAGAAGAAGCCACACTATTATCTAAGCCATATGAAACCGAATCCAAAATCTTAGCATTTGGAGAATTGCAATCTCTGACATCATGATCTAAAAGAAGAGAGTCAACGTGACTAATCCTATCCGAGCCATTCACATATAATTCCTCAAAATCAACCTATAACGAATCCTTACAAACATGCCGATTATCATCTCTCTTCGAATAATCCTTGGATTGAAACCCACTCCGATTTTCATTATAGGAATACTTACCTATGTTATCAGCAGTAAGACAATCGAAATGCCAAAACACTTTATTAAAAAGATAACTACACTCTTCATAATTCCCAACACAACAATCAAGGAACAAACCTCTTAACCTCAAGAATTCTAGAAAAAAATAAAAGTGATGATCTTTAAGATTCATAGGTTTTGAAAAAGTAGGAGTAACAAAAGTATATGAAGGATCTCGATTAAGAAAAGGATTAAAAATCATTGGACAAGACAATCTTTTATGACCAAAAACACCGCAGTTAAAACACCGAATAGGGTTCAAACAATTTTTTGCCCTGTGATTTTTCTCTCCACACCTAAAGCAGCTAAAATCCCTCATCCAGTTTTGAACAAACGAGTCTTGAAATTTATGAAGATGAGATTTTGATCGAGAATTTCTATCTGCTTCTTTAAACGAATTAGAATAGAGAACTGGGTTGAAATGTCGATTCGATGAAGATGAGTTACTAACATCAGGATGCGAGAAGAACGATGACGAATAACTTCGAACACAATTTTCTTGAATTCGAGAACTATTCGCCATTGTAGAGACACACATCCCTCTTTGTAAAAGTATTTTGATATAGGTATTTACAAGATGACTATTTTTATATGCTATACATATGTTATGTTAATTTTTATGTCACATATGTTTTGTTAATTTATTTTCACATATGCTATGTTAATTTTTATGTCACATATGTTTTGTTAATTTATTTTCACATATGCTATGTTAATTTTTATGTCACATATGCAATGTTAATTTTTATGTTACATGTGTTATATTAATTTATTTTCACATATGTTATGAAATTTATTGTCACATATATTATGAAATTTTTATGTCACATAACATAATTTATTTGTCACACATGTCATGTTAAATTTTATGTTACATATGTCACATGAAATGTCGTTATATAAAAATGATAGTCACATATATGTTATGCTATGAAAATGTTAGTGTAACAACCCTGGTTTCGGCAATTACCTGTTAATAATAATAATAAATTATAATGAGATTATAATTTATTAATCAAGAGATAAATATAATTTGGGGTAGATAATTTAAATAAATTATCTAGGTAAAATCTAAAATTTGGGTTTTGGGATTTACTTGGGGAAAATTTGATAAAAATGATGTTAGATTATTGAAAATGATTAAATATGAAGTTTTGGAGAAAATACATTTAGTTTGGAGAAAACTTAAGGAAAATAGATTTAAACTATAAGTTGGGTTGAATGTGAATTAAAATAAAATAATCTGGAGACGTAAAATCTGTTAAAATTGTTTATTTTAAGTAAACAATGGGTTTTGAATAAATAAAATGGAATTAAGTTGGTTGTGTTGGAAATTGAGTTGTATAATGGTACTTTGTTGATTTGGAGATTAATTGAATTAAATTAGTGAAGCAAAATAATTTAATTCAAATATCATTTGTGGAATATAAATAAATAATGTGGGAAATAAATATATAATGTTGAAAATAAAGTTATAAACTTTCTTATGTCAATTCGTAACAAAAATGAGCATTATATAGGTTTTAATTTGGTAAAATGTAATAGTTTTGCAAATTATTGTCAAATATTGGTTTTTGTAAATTTTATTGAAGTATCAAAATTTTATATGGCAAATAGTGTAAATATAAAGGTGGAATCATATTCTAAAATATTTTTTGGATGTAAAAATGATGTTAATATGGTTTGTTGTATTTAATTGGACAAAAAAATAATTTTTGGGTAAATTTTGCTGGTAAAATAGTGTTTTATGTAATTAATAGAGTAAATTGAAGTATTTATTTAAAAATGAGGTTTTAATAATGGAAATTAATTTTTTATGGCTAAAATAACTTTTAGTGTGTTGTGAAAATATTTTATGAACATAAAAATATGCTTGTTTGATTTTATAAAGTTGAAAACTTGTAAGTGTATTTAAATAAAAATGTAAGTTGTATTATGTAAATATTAGTGATAATTGGTATTTTAATCTATTTGTTTTCTTATTGGGTCAAGCCCAAATACATCTTTACTGAAGAAAAGAAAACATCTCCTTCTCAAAAACGTAGTACGTACAGTTTCTTCCTCAAACTGTAAACAAAAGAAAGAAACCAGTGAAACCCTTTTCCTCTTCAAAACCAAAATTCAATACCTAATTCTTCAAATCTTTTGCAACTTAATCAAATTAAAGCTATTATTTCAAGTAAATAATCCAAAGTCAATAATCTAGTTCATCTAATATAGGTTTTGAGATCTAGTATTGTCTGTAACCTCCTTCTTCCTATTTGCATGCATGTATACTGTCTGTTTACAGGTTCCTCCCGCTAAAATAAGGTCAAAATTCTTACCTTCCTCAAGACTTGATCTTGTTTCTCAGTGATTTTACAAAGACGAGTTTCAAACTCACATACTCTAGCTGAAACAAATGTCTGTAAGTTGAAAGTTGCTCAAAATTTCTTACTGTAGACGATTTTCTATTGATTGACAATTTACAGTAAATATATGTTCTGGGTAGCTTCTTTCTGTGTTTATATCTCTTAATTCTGGTCATGAAATCATGTCGGAATTCTTTCGGATTGTAGTCTATGTGTTGTAGTTTATGCATATCAATTTTCATCATTTGAGTCTACCTAAAAGTGCTAGAGATCGCTCAAAAATCGAATCGAACGAGGCAAAATTGCCTGCATGAAGTGTGACCTAAAGGTCGACCAGCGCAAAGCATAGGTCGACCCTAGGGTCGACCCTTGCCTCACATAGGTCGACCTATAGGTTGACATATGGGTAAATTTGGAAAGTTATTTTGCCCAGGTCGATTTCCCCCCTTTCCAGTGAATTGCCTTGTTTGTTTTACTTCTTCCTGCAAGTTTTGTAGCTTCCTTTTGTGATATTCTAGAATATTTTTGAAGGGCTTAAACCTATCAATCAGTAGGCCAACATTTTGGTTGATCCATACTTCAGATTGATGAGTTTTTGGAGATCATTCCGTACGCTGATTTTTAGCGTTTTGGTGATTTTCGATGTTTTCGAACACGAGTTTTCTAAAATGATTTTGAAATGATTTTTATCATAAAATCGCTTTCAAATTTAATATTTTGTGGTCTTTATAATTATTTATGAAAGCTATCAAAAATTTATATTCCATATAATAAAAAGAATTCAAAGTCAAAAATTTTGCAAACCATTTTCAAAATTATTATAAAACTAGTTTTCTCAAAACCAATTATTTTCTATATAAATATATTATTTTACACCCTTCGAACGTATGAAAAAGAGAATTAAATAATTCAGTAAAACATGTGGTATTGGACACATGCGTTACTTTTTCTGTCAATTCCGAACTTATCTGTTTGAAGCTATGGATCTTCGGCTTGTTATTGCAAGTAATTGGATTGTTGGGTCATATTCTGTACATTGTTTCTTTTCTAGATTTCTTAACATTGATTTCTAGAATTTAGATTATTTGTTAATGTTTTCGCCGTGGGTGCCCAGTTGGGTTATTTACATAGCCTGAGCGCTATCATGTTGTTTACTACATGGCGATTACATTTTGGAGTTTTGAACTCTTAATTGAGTTCCATGAGTTATGAGATTTCTAATATTTTTGATTTAAATGATTTTGTTTTCTAGTGTGACATTGACTAACAGCTAGTAAACCTTTATGTGAGACCGTGCAGTATGGGGGCACCGTTACCACTTTTCGGGTTCCTATCTGAGAGTTTGTGGCACATTCATGAGTTATTGCCAGTACCAGAACTTTGGGTCATCATGAGGAATTTCCTAATTTGGTCACCACGAGGTATTTGTGACTTCGGTCACCACGAGGTATTTGTGACTTCGATCACCACAAGGCATTTGTGATTTTGGTCACCATGAGGCTTTACCTATTACATACATTAGTACTGGACACGAGGTTTGCATATGCAGCATAGCTTCGGCTTGCAATCAGGAATTTGGATCCAATCTGGGCAATTTTTTGAGTTATTTGTTTTATATATGATTTCACGATTTCTAAATGATTGTTTTATATATTTTATAGCTTGGAGCTATATGAAAATTTATACTTATATGGTGATTTCGGTTCTTAGTTTTGAACTCTTAACTAAGTTCCATGAGTTATCTGTGATTGCCATCCTTTTTCATATTTCTGAAATTTGTAATTTCCTATTTTAGGAATTAGTTGAGATTGCCATTCGTTGGTTAATTTTGAGTCTTGTGATCTATTTAGGAGTTATGGTTAATAAAAATCATTATATTGGATTTTGTATATGCCAATGATATGATGAAAATATTTAGGATTATTTGATTACCGTTTAGTTTTCCTCTTTCGAGAAACTTCTATAAGAAGTATTTTAGTGATATTATCTCTTATGTGAAAATGGACATATATTTATGTTAGTTCTTCTCTTTTGACAAAAAATATTCCCCTTATCCTCTCATTTTATCTATCATATGCTAATCGATTTGTTTAAGCTAGACTAACCAGTGTATTTTTATATACTCGGGTTAGACCGGGTTATTTTAGGTTAGTTACCTGCTAATGATTTCTTCTATGCTGCTTCCGCAGTGGAATATCTGCTAGTTATCTTCTGTATAGTCTTGTAGTCAATTTGTAAACTCTGATTCATACTTATTCATTTGACTCGATGTATAAATGTTGGTTTGTGTACCACTAGTGTTGTATCACATTGTATTGTGATATGATGTATCTGTGTATATGTATGTATATATGTTTGACTACTATTATGTGATCTATTGTGTTTGTTGTTATATTTTGTTCTGATAGATCCGTTAGCCACCGTTGTTTTGTACTAAGAATTTATTGAGTATGTCAATCCACTTGAGAAAGATAAAAAAATTATAGCACTCAATTGACTTATTCTAGACGTTTAAGACAAAGCTATGGATGGTCGCTCCTATCCACCCCTATACTCCGCATTATCTAACAATATTACTCAATAATACTCTTTATTAATGTAAGTCTCGAGATGGGGCATCACAGCTTGATATCATAGCTGAGTTCAGAACAAAATATGATAATCACTGAATAGAACATATATTACGGTACATCAAAGTATAGTCTTATGTTACATATTGCTTAATCACCGTGTCCTTAACCATTTCGTGTCCTTTGGGTTAGTCAAAAGTCAGGAATACGTCTAGGAATACATTTTAATTCCGTAGTATTCCATAATTGAGTTAATGATATCTTACCCTATGAGTAATCCTAATCATAATTGTTCTATTCGAGTTCTCTTTGATACGGGTGCTTGACACTCATTCGTATCGAATTAGTTTGTTGATGCCGTTGAATGTTTCTTGTCTTGTTACTTCTTTGAGGATTGCGAACCCTATTAAGCGATCCGAAATACTTAGCTTGTTGTGTGAGAATGTTGAGATTAATCTTTGTAGTTTTTCTTTTCGTGCGAATCTGCACGATATTCATTATCTTGGATTTAATGTGAATTTGGGGATGGATTAGTTGGCTTATTATCAAGCCCAAATCCTATGTTATGAAAGGATCCTATATCTTAGGCATCCTAATTTAGCTGTTCAGTCACCTCTTGTTCTTTAGAAGATTGATGGTGATTCTGAAGCATCTTTATTTGCTCTGGAGTCTCGAGATGATGATGATACATCTCGAATTCTAGTCGTTTGTGATTTTGTTTGATGTATGTGAGTCCGTTTCGGGTTTGCCACCCAATCGTGCAATTGAGTTTTGTATTGACCTCATTCTTGGTTCTCAGCCTATTAGTCGTCCTTCCATGAGGATGTCTACTAAAGAAAATGAGGAACGCTAAAAGTAATTATCAAAGCTTAAAGCCAAGCAATTCATTCAGTCTGGTCCTCACCGTGGGGTGCCGTGATTATCTTTGTTAGGAAATATGATGGTACTCTTAGGCTTCACATCGATTGCAACAAGCTTTACAAGTCAACCATTAAAATAAATATCCATTGCCTAAGATCGATGACATGTTCGATCAATTATGTGGTGCTTGGGTCTTTCCTCAGCTTGACCTTGCACCGGTTTTCTTCAGCTACGAGTTACGAAGGATAGCGTTCCTCTTACCACATTCCACGCTTGTTATGAGTCTTATGAGTGGCTCATTATGTCGTTCGGTTCGAAGAACGCTCCAGCTTATTTCATCGATCTTATGAATCAAGTATTCTGGGAATATCTCGATGAGTTCATCCTTGTATTAATGATTAATGATGAGTAAAAGCAACAATTTAATTTGGAAATCTTTCTAATAAAAGATATACATATAGGTATAATTTGATTATTTTTATTGTGACAAGCAAAGAATATTTTGTAAAATTATATGAGAGGCATGTTTATCATATAGAAAAGTATTTGTGTTGTATTGTCCATCGAGTGCTTTAAGAATACTGGTCGATGCGCCTGATCAACATTATCGATAGGAATTTCCTAAACATTATAATGAGACAGTCAGACACGGTAAATTGAGTTGCAATAAGTAAAGGTTTAAAAATAGATTCAAATGGGTTTGTGTATTAATTTTTAGATGTCCACTGTAGCCATTAAACCATAGTGATTATGGGATAAATAGCGAGGCAGTTTTGATCATTTGTTCAACTCTGCATCCAATTTATTGGGTCTTTCGCTAAAATCAATGGCGAGGCAATGTCGTTATATTATTGGAAATTTATGAAATTAAATATGGTTATACTTAATTGGTTATGTAAATAACCTTTAGGAACCTGTATAATGATACCATATGGTCATTTAAGTAAAGTAGATAGTTCTAATTAAGGAGATGTCTTAATTGGAAAAAATATATATGATGTGTGCTTTGATTAATAAATGTATTCAAGATAAGAAAATGCATTGGATAGAAAAGTAAAATATCAGTTGAATGTTTAAGTTCAAAGTTATAAACGATGAATGGAAAAAATAAATTAATTTTGACATTTACTTGTTTGAATAGTAATAAAGAATAAGATTTAAAACTCTATCTTAAAGAAAAATAAAGAACTGCTAATTTTAAACATTTGGCATGAATTCGTGAACAAGTCTTTGGTTTAAGTTTTGGTGGTATTAAGGATTGGTTGATATGAATATGTAAAATTCTTTTGGAAACTAGTTTAAGTTAATTATTAACTTTAACTAGTTTTATGTTGATAATAAGATGAAAATTTAATTTTGTGACAAGAGAAAATGTGAACTAAATTTGTTTATTTATTATAGAATGCTATGTTAAGAAATGCAAGGTAGTTGCGAGATACAATCATTTTAAATTGTGAGAACAATTTTAAAATTAACATATAAATCCAAAATTTATTTTGGATTAATGATTCTCTTTTAATAATGTAAGAGATTAGTTATCTTTAAAAATGAGTCTTCAAAATTAATTGTTTAAAAAGCTTGATTTTGTGAAGTGGTGAAAATATTTCCAATTAATGAATTGTTTCTTTTAAGATAATTACATGAAGTTGATTAAATTTTAAATGTCTTAGCTTTCCGAAAAAGAGGATCTATAGTATATGATTTAGCATAAAAAGTT
Source organism: Allium cepa (assembly GCA_030765085.1). NCBI lineage: Eukaryota > Viridiplantae > Streptophyta > Magnoliopsida > Asparagales > Amaryllidaceae > Allium > Allium cepa. Next base: position 172,729,327 of record CM060941.1, on the reverse strand, counting down.
TGTTTTGAAATTAGAATGGATTGGAAATTTCAAATTTCAAATTGATTTTTTTAAAGCTGAATTTATTTGGAAAAAGTGTTGTACTAAAACAGCGATAACTTGAGATTTTTAACTCCAAATAAGCTCAACCTTTTTGTAAATGAAAGATATTTCAGTAAGCTATAGATTTTATTTTCATCACTTTGGAAGATTTTTCATTTTATTCTATCTATAATGGGTTTGAAAGTGGATGGACATCTCTAACCTATTTTAAATTTTCTAAGATGTAAGCTGAAAGTAAATTTAGCATAACTTTCAAACCGTAAATCCAATTTTAATGATTTTTATATTTTTGGATAGCGTAGACTTAGTAGAACAACTTTCACTTTATAAATGTTCTCATATTTTGTTGTTTTCTATGTCAAAACTTGACTTGTTTATAGCAGGTCTGAAATTAAATAAAATGGTTTATTTCCCTTAATAGTTAAATATAATGCTTCCTATGTAGTGAATGTAAGCTGATTGATTATTAAAAATATATTGAGAATTGAAGTATATTTATGGAAGAATTAGAGGATGAAACAACTCAAATTTTATTTACTCCAAATAAAGAGTAATGAGCTTAACTTAAAATTTAAATAAAAAGGTTTGAAAACTTTCAAGTGTTGAAATTTGAGAATTTGTTTATGAAGTTAAGGGATTTGAAAATTCTAAAAATAATTGATTCGTAAAAGAAAATGTAGAATCCATTCATGTGTTTACCTTGCCTTTGTGCAATTATCCGGCGGCTTGCGTTTATGCAATCGTATGAGTTTGGTGGTATTTAGAGAAACCACCGACCTCTTGTTGAGTCTTCTTACCTTATTGATTATTAATCTAATATCGGTATTGCTCCTTTTGTATCTTTATGCGAAAAGCCATATCGATCACCATCTTGTTGGTTGGAGTCCGAGATAGAGTTGTGCTAACTCCCGACTCTATTCGTGAAGCTTTTGAAGAATCGACCTCACCAGATTTATCTATTGTGTAGCATCATGTCTGTGTTCTTGCTTCGAAGGTGAAATGCCTTCGATATAAGGATGTACTACTTGTAAAGATTCAATGGTCCACTAATCTCATGGCCGTACTTCGGTAACAATAGAATTAATCGAGCAATCTTATTCGGGTTATCCATCTTCTTGTGTTGAGGGTGAGAATTTTAAACTCGAGCTTATCTATTTCTTTTGCTTGATGAAATAAATCATGTTGAATATAGCTCTTCCCTAGAAAGTGCGAGGATGAAATTTTTATAAGGGGAAGTCCGTAACAATCCTGGTTTGGCAGTTACCTATTAATAATAATAAATTATGATGAGATTATAATTTATTAATTAAGAGATAAAAATAATTTGGGATAGATAATTTAAAAAAATTATCTAAGTAAACCTAAAATTTGGGTTTTGGGATTTACATGGAGATAATTTGAGAAAAAGGATATTAGATTATTGAAAATGATTAAATATGAAATTTTGGAGAAAATACATTTAGTTTGGAGAAAACTTAAGCAAAATAGATTTAAACTATGAGTTGGGGTGAATCTGAATTAAAATAAAATAATTTAGAGATGTAAAATCTGTGGAAATTTGTTTATTTTAAATAAACAATGTGTTTTGAATAAATAAAATGGAATTAAGTTAATATGGTTGGAAATTGAGTTGTATAATGATATTTTGTTGATTTGGAGATTATTGAATTAAATTAGAGAAGTGAAATAGTTTAATTCAAATATCATTTGTGGATATAAATAAATAATGTAGGAAATAATATGTAATGTTAAAATAAAGTTTTAAATCTTTATTATGTTAGTTTGTAACAAAAATGAGCATCATTTCACTAGAAGGACAAACTTTGCAGTCCAATTAGTTTCTATGACACACATCCACATAAATTAATTTCAAGGCCAATGTCAGCAAAATAATTATTTTTAAGGACAAAGTCGGCAGTCTAATTACTTTCAAGAACATAACTTCATAGGTTTTTAGGCCTTATAAAGTAATTATTTTGCATTTTGTCCTTAAAAGTAATTATTTCAGTTGTGTGTCCTAGAAACTAATTGCACTTGCTAAACAAGCCATTGTGGCTAATTTTCACTTTTTTTGATTTGATATAATGCAATAATCTTGCAAATTATTGCCAGCTATTGGTTTTGGTAAATTTTAATGAAGTATTAAAATTTTATATGGTAAATAGTGTAAATAAAAAGGTGGAATATTGTTATAAAATAATTTTTGGATGTAAAAATAAAGTTCATATGGGTTTTTGTATTTAATTGGACAAGAAAATATTTTTTTTGTAAATTTTGATGGTAAAAATAGTGTTTTAAGTAATTAATAGAATAAACTGAAGTATTTATTTAAAAATGGGGTTTTAATAATGGAAATTATTTTTTTATGGCTAGATAACTTTTTGTATGTTGTGAAAATATTTTATGAACATATAAGTATGCTTGTTTGATTTTATTAAGTTGAAAACTTGTAAGTATAAGTTGTTTAGACAAATATGTAAGTTTTATTATGTAAATATAAGTGTTTTAGTGGTAATTGGTATTTTAATCTATTAGTTTTCTTATTCGGTCAAGCCCAAATACATCTTTACCGAAGAAAATAAAACACCTCCTTCTCAAAAACATAATACGTACAGTTTCTTCCTCAAACTGTAAACAAAAGAAAGAAACCAGTGAAACCCTTTTCCTCTTCAAAACCAAAATCCAATAACCTAATTCTTCAAATCTTTTGCAAATTAATCAAATTAAAGCTATTATTTCAGGTAAATAATCTAAAACCAAGAATCTAATTCAATCAATTCAAGTTTTGAGATCTAGTATTGTCCATAACCTCCTTCTTCCTATTTGCATGTCTGTATACTGTATTTTTACAGGATCCTCCCGCTAAAGCAAGGAAAAAGCTCTTACCTTTCTCAAGATTAGCTCTAGTTGCCCAGTGAGTTTACAAAGGTGAGTTGCAAACTCATATACTCTAGCAGAAAAAAGTCTGTAAATTGAAAATTGCTCAAAATTTCTTACTGTAAACGATTTTCTGCTGATTGATAGTTTGTAGTAAATATACAGTCTGTGTTGCTTCTTTCTATGTTTATATCTCTCAATTCTAGTCACGAAATAATGACAGAATTATTCTGAATTGTAGTCTATGTGTTGTAGTTTATGCAAATTCAACCTAGAAGTGCTAGAAATGATCGCTCAAAAATCAAATCGAACGAGGCAAAATTGCCTATAGAAAGTACAACCTATAGGTCGACCAAAGCAAATCATAGATCGACCCTTGCTTCACATAGGTCGACCATGTTGACCTGGGTATGTTATTTTACCCATGTTGATTTCTCCCTTTTTTAATGAATTGCCTTGTTTGTTTTACTTCTTCCAGCAGCTTTTTCAACTTGTTTTTATGATATTTTAGAATGTTTTTGAAGGGCTTAAAACTATCGATAGATAGGCGATGAGTTTTTGGAGATGATTCCATATGCTGATTTTCAGCGTTTTTGGTGATTTTTGATGTTTTCCAACACGGGTTTTCTAAAACAATTTCGAACGATTTTTATCATAAAATGGCTTTCGGATTTAATATTTTATGGTATTTATAATTACATTTAAAAGCAATTAAAAATTTATATTCTCTATAATAAGGAGAATTTCAAAGTCAAAAATTTTGCAAACCATTTTCAAAAATTATTATAAAACTAGTTTGCTTAAAACCAATTATTTTCTATATAAATACACTATTTTGCACTCTTCGAACGTATGAGAAAGAGAATTAAATGATTTCATAAATAATGTGGCATCGGATACATGCGCTACTTTTTCGGTTAATTTCGAACTTTTTTGTTTGAAGCTATGGATCTTCGGGTTGTTATTGCCAGTAATTGGACTGTTGGGTCCTATTCTGTACATTGTTTCTTTATATTAATTTCTAGAATTTAGATGATTTTGTGAATGTTTTTACCATGGTTGCCCGGTTGGGTTATTTCCATAGCCTGGGCGATATCATGTCATTTACTACATGGTGACTACATTTTAGAGTTTTGAACTCTTATTTGAGTTCCATGAGCTATGAGATTTTCGATTTTTGTGATTTAAATGATTTTGGTTTCTAGTGTGACACTGACTAATAGATAATAAATTGTTAAGTGACAACGCACAGTATGGGATGCACCATTACCACTTTTTAGGTTTCTATCTGAGAATTTATGGCACATTCACGAGTTATTGCCAGTACTAGACCATCGGGCCATCACGAGGAATTTGTGACTTCAGTCACCACGAGGTATTTGTGACTTCGGTCACCATGAGGCATTTGTGACTTCAGTCACCACGAGATGGATACCTATACATATATTAGTACTGGACACAAGGTTTGCATGTGCGGCATAGCTTAGGCTTGCAATTGGGAATTTGGATCCAATCCGGGAATTTTGCTAAGTTATTAGTTTTATATATGATTTCACCATTTCTAAATGATTGTTTTATATATTTTATAGCTTGGAGCTATATGAGAATTTATACATACATGGTGATTTCATTTCCGAGTTTTGAACTCTTAACTAAGTTCTATGAGTTATTTGTAATTGCCATCTTTTGGCGTATTTCTGAAATTTGTAATTTCCTTTTTTAGGAATTAGTTGAGATTGCCACCCTTTGGTCGATTTTGAGTCTTGTGATTCCTATTTAGGGGTTATAGTTAATAAAAACCATTATATTGGATTTTATAAATGCCAATGATATAAGGAAAATATTATTTGATTATTGTTGAATTTGCCTCTTTCGAGAAACTTCTATAAGAAGTATTTGAGTGATATTATTTATGTGATAGTTGACATATATTTATGTTACTTCTTCTCTTTCGAGAAGAAATATTCCCTTTATCCTTACATTTCATCTATCATTGTGTAGTTAATGCCCTGCTATTACCCAGCTACAACCCCGCTATATTTCATAGCGGATTTCTACCGCTACGATTTTTCCATATAGCCCCAGAATATAGTCTTTCCGCTTTAATCCCCGCTATTTCCGCTATATCCCGTTATTTCCACTATATTCCGCTATTCCCGCTATATCTTTTTTAATAAAATGAATTGAAAAATTGCATTTATACATTATAAAATTATGATACTAATTTATTTGATTTAATTTTTAATATATTTTCAAAAGTGAAAATACTCTAATATTCTACCAAATTCAATTATGTTATATAATAGTTTTTCGTTTATTTAAAGTATATTCGCACTTGTTTTTATTTAAATTATTTATGCATTATTTATAATTCAATTGAATGATAATTTTTCATTTAATTACCATTTAATATTTATAAAAACATTAAGTACGAGTTTTATATGCTATTTTAGAGCCATCCGCTATATCTCATTATATCCTCGCTGTATCCCGCTATGACTTTTTGCACCTCCACCGCTTTGAATCTACCGAGCACATTAACTGCACAGATCTATCATATGCTAATTAGTTTGTTTAACCTTGACTGACCCATGTATTTTTATATAATCGGGCCAGTCCGAGTTATTTCAAGTTAGTTACCTGCTGATGATTTCTTCTATGCTGCTTTCGCATTGGATTATCTGCTAGTTATCTTCTGTATTGTCTTGTAGTCATTTTGTAAACTTTGATTTGTACTTATTCATTTGACTCGATGTATATATGGTGGTTTATGTACCACTAGTGTTGTATCACATTGTATGTACTATGATGTATCTATGTATATGTGTATATGTATGTTTGACTACTGTTCTATGATCTATTGTATTAGTTGTTATATTTTGTTCTGATGGATCCGTTAACCACCGTAGTTTTGTATCAAGCATTTATTGAGTATGTCGATCCACTTGAGAAAGATAAAAAAATTAGAGCACTCAATCAATGTATTCAATAGACATTAAAGACAAAACTAAGGATAGTCGCTCCTATCCATCCCTATTCTCCACATTATCAGACAGTATTACTCAGTGATACTCTTTGTTAATGAGGGTCTCGTGGTGGGCCACACAGTTAGTCACGTATATGCTATGTTACATAAAATGTTAGTCACATATATATTATGTTATATAAAATGTTAGTCGCATATGTGTTGTGCTGCGATACACAATATGATATGTATGCAAGTGATTTTTCATGTTATTTATTTATGCAAATCACGCTGCAAGTTCCTTTTTGTATGTTAGTTAGGAAATCTCTATAGGTTGGAATGATATATATCCAAACAATCTTATAGATTAGGAAAAATCGTTATGGGTTGGAATGATAGACCCAAGCGATTTTATTGATTTGAAACTATAAATTGGGATGCAGGTTGAAATGTAATATGCACAAAAAATTATAATTTCGAGTTGAAATGGTATACACCCTAATCACTTGACCATATAGTATAAAACTATATAAGAACATCGTTGGTCTATTTTGAAGTGTTTTCTAAATTTTAAAAATATGTTTTGATTTAATAAATTTATTTTTAAAATTTAATTAAAAATATTTATTTAAAATTATATTTTTTAAATATAAAATTTAAATTATATGTTTTAAAATTAATTTATAAGTTAGGGTTTATTGAAAGTAAAATTTCAAATTTTTGACTTATAATTTAATTTGATCTTTAAAGTATATAATTTAATATTTGATTAGTAAAATATAAAACAAATAATTTAAATATATAATTTAATAAAATAATTAATATAGTTTTAAAAGAATTGTTAAATTTAATATAATTAATTTTATTGATTTTATAATAACTTTAATAAATAAAATAAGGAAAGAGAAATTAAGTTTAAATTATATTTAATCTAATTAAATGAATTAAATCAAATCGGATTAGTTAATCTATTTGATTATGGAATTTTCAATAATATGAATTTGAAATGTTGATAATTTAATGTGATAGAAATTGTAAGTTGAATGTTTTAAAGCTAAAATATAATTTAAGTTAGATATTTTAATAATTGATTTAAATTGTAACTTATGATTTTTGATTATTTATGTTTTATAGAAATGACCGCAGTGTGAAATAACCGTTTGATTGTTAAAGAGACCGGGATCGAATATTGTCGTACCCTCTACCAATAAAGAAACCACTTTAACTACTGTGCACGTGGTGGAGAATCCAGAATGAAGTAGGATTGTTTGGTGAACGCTACTGGAATGAAGTAAGAGAACGATGATGGATAGCCTTGACTTTCGGGCCATAATTAAAATGACTAAAGCGGGAGCCAAGCTGGGCCAAGTGGGGTTGCTCCCTCACTCAAGCATGCTTATTCAAAACCATATCTATTACTCTGTGATTAGATTGGAGGCACCTTTGATTATGGGAGTGTGTCTAGAGGTGGGTGGTAGTAGCTGCCACGCATTACCACCAGTCCGGGTCCGCTAAACGGTAGTATCCTACCGTGGGCATTGCCTTGCGTGCCTTGTTATATTTATCCTGATTGAGCCCACTACGAATTTGGTTTGTATCATACTTATAGAGTGCTCAGTAATTAAACCATCGGTTTGGTGGAGCTTATAGTATCTGTATAGACTATGGTATTTATATAAAAATGTGTTAAGGGGGATACGGGTAACGCCTTAACACTACTTTAAATTTTATTTTATTGTAGAAATTATCTATGTAGCGCATTATATTATGTATGTAGATAGTTTGAGGGATCCTTAAAGGATGGAAATCCCAAAGATCCTTTGAGTTATTAATGAATTTCACTTGTACATTTCACTTGAGTCGATTTACTTACATAAGAATGTTAATCCTGACTCAAGTGTTTTATTTTGCTTTATGCTCGGGTCAGCCTGAGTAACACAGCATTCTAGATTCATCTTTGCTATTTTCGATTATTTTTATTTCAGACTTTGTTATTTGCTTATGTATTAGCAAAATTCTACGTATTTGGGATTTGTGTTGTATTTGCTTTAGACTATGATGTTGTAGTAGCTTCATAAACTACTATGTTTATCTATTCCACTGCGTGATGTTGTAATATTCTTTGTCTGTGATTTTGATTGATTCTTATTTCCCCTAAATTTATATAACAATCTGTTGTTTTGAACAATTCAAGTCAGACATTTGTGGTTTATTGTTGATTTGAATGGTTCAAAATAGCGGGTCGTTACAAGTTTTATCAGGCCGAGCAGTTCTCCATGGGGTGGAGCGGTAGTGTTTGCTAAGAAGCCAGATGGATTGTTGAGGCTATGTATTGACTATCGAAAGTTGAATGAAAGGATGATAAAGAATCGATACCCATTGCCCATGATTGATGATTTGTTCGACCAGCTAAGTGGAGCAAAGGTATTTTCTCAGTTGGATTTGGCAACAGGTTTCCATTATCTCAGGGTAGCAGAGGGTGGTATACTTTTGACGGCATTCAAGACCAGATATGGGTCGTACAAATGGTTAGTTATGCCGTTCGGATAGATAAATGCTCCAGCTTTCTTTGTAGATTTGATGAACAAGATTTTCCAAGAGCACGTGGATAGTTTTTCATTCTGTTTTCTATAGATGGCATATTGTTATACTCTAGGATAAAAGAGAGCATGAAGTTCATCATAGAGTGGTACTTGGGAAGCTGAGGCAGCACTAGCTGAAAGCGAAGTTTTCGAAGTGTCACTTCTGGAGGAAGGAAATGAAGTTTCTTGGTCATATAGTCTCAGAAGAAGGGTTATAAGTGGATCCGACTAAGATAGATGTAGTGAATATTTGGAAGAGACCCGAGACAGTAATCAAGATTAAAAGATTCCTTTGGTTGGCTGGTTATTATCGGAGGTTCACTAAGGATTTATCCTGAATAACAGCACCAATGACCAAACTAACAAGGAAAGATGTGAAATTTGTGTGGGCCGATAAGTGTGAGGATCATTCCAGAGTATAAAACACTTATTGATCCATGCACCTATGTTGGTTATTCCATAAGGGAATCGGGATTTAGTAGTCTATACCAATGCATGTGGAACAGGATTAGTAGTTGTGCTAATGCAGAGAGGTAAAGTGATTGCCTATGCTTTTGGACAGCTTAGACCGCATGAGGTTAGATATCTGACGCATGATTTAGAATTAGCTATGGTAATTTTTTGCTTTGAAGGTGTGGAGACATTTACTTTTATGAGAGGTTTGAGCTGTATACAGATTATAAATTGCCGATTTATTTTTTTTCTCGGAAGGAATTGAACATAAAATAGTAATTGTGGTTGGAGTTCATAGCCTCTTATGATTTTAGGATTGGGTACACACCAGGGAAAGGCAACAAGGTTTCAGACGCACTTAGCAGGAAGCATCGTAATGCAGTGTTGGAATTGATGGCTAAGTGGAAAGACTTGGAAGCATTGGCAGATTGCATAGTGCAGTGGAGATCCGAGACTGGGTCTAGTGGAAATACAATTATATTGTCTTGTTTGGAAGTTTGACCAGTGCTGATCGAATGGATGACTTCTAAGCGGATAGAGGATTCAATGTTAGCTGAGCGGATCAGGAAGCTAAAGGAAGAAACCAAGAGCGATGATTTGAAAGATTTCAGCCTTGGCCAGAAAGAGTGGTTGAGAAAGAAAGGAAGATTATGTGTTTCGAGTGTAGGAAACATAAAGAAGGAAGTCTTAGATGAATGCCATCATTTGAAGTTCACTATGCATCCCGGAGGTACCAAGATGTATCAAGATATGAAGAGGAGTTTCTTTTGGGAAGGCATGAAGCGAGATATTTGTTCGTGTGTAAGTCGGTACCTGAATTGCCAACAGGCAAAGGCCAAACATCAAAAGCCAAGTGGTTTGCTTCAGCCGTTAGATATTTCAGTGTGGAAGTGGGATTCCATTTCTATGGACTTCATAGACGGTTTCCAAGGTCAAACAGAGGAAATGAAAGTTTATGGGTCATAGTGGACAGATTGACCAAGAGTGCCTATTTCATTTCAGTTAGGTCAACCAGGATGGCACCTATTTTAGCGAGGTTGTTCATGAAGAATTTGGTTAGACTGCATGAAGTTCCTAGCAGTATAGTTAGTGATAGAGAATCCTTGTTCACTAGCGAGTTTTGAAAGAATCTGTAGGAAGTTTTGGGAACCAAGCTTAAGATGAGTACCGCTTACCATCCGCAGACAGATGGGAAAACGAAAAGGGTTAACAGGATCTTGGAATATTTGTTACGAGCTTGTGCACTGGATTTTGGGGGATCATGGGAAGGCCATATGCATATAGTTGAGTTTTCGTACAACTATAGTTATCAGACTAGAACCGTTTGAAGATTTGTATGAAAGACCATGCAAATCTTCCAATTGTTGGTCGGAGACCAGGGATAGGTTGATTCTTGGTCCAGATCTGATTAGAGAAGCTACAGAAAAGATTGAGGCTATTTGGGCTATAATGAAGGAGGCTCAGTCTAAGCAGAAGAGTTATGCGGATAAGAGACAGAAAGATTAGGAGTTCTCAGTTGGGGATCAGGTTTTTGTCAAAGTATCACCGATTAAAGGTGTGCTTAGATTTGGGAAGTCAGGGAAGTTATTTCCTATGTTCATTGGACCTTTTCCTATTCTTGAGAGGATCGGAAAACTCGCTTACAGACTTGAGTTACCGAGCAGTTTGGCATGTGTCCATGATGTATTTCATGTTTCTCATTTTAGAAAGTGTGTTAGAAACCTGGAGACTGTTATTGCATCGACGGTGCTAGATGACTTAGTGGTAGAACCTGATTTGACAATAATGAGAAAGACAGTTCACATTATTGCAAGAGATGAGAAGAGGCTTAGAACCAAGACGGCCTGATTAGTCAATGTCCAGTGGAGTGACGATGATAGAGACAGTACTTGGAAGTTGAGAGCAGGATTAGAGGTACTTATCCTGACATTTTTGATGGTATGTTTTACCTTCTCATTTGTTTTCTATGCTTTATTATAATTAAGAGTATGAAATTCTTTAAGGAGGGAGTTTGTAACACCCCAGATTTTTGATAACACTATTTAGGAGATTTACTTAGATAAACTAAATAAAATAATGTGCTGATTGAGATTTGATTTAATTAAGGTAGCCGTGCCTTTTTAAACAAATGAATTAAAAGATGGTGTAAAATGAATTAGAAGACGGGCATTATGGAAAAGAGTCCATTCCCATTTCTCCTTGCTTAGGTCCTATGCACATTCAATTTCATAATTTTCAAAATCAAGGCCGGCCACCATTAACAAAGAAAGAAGAAGAGGAAACTAAAAGGAAAAGGTAATTCAAATAAAACTCATTCAAATCTCAAGCTCCTTAATATCTAAAGCAAAGGTGAATAATATTTACGTCTCTAAATTTTTATGGATTCGATTTTAAGTTTAAATTCGAATATTTTCCAAAGATTTGCCATGTGGTTGAGTGATAAAATGATTATATATGTGCTGATGATTTATGAATGTTCTTATAGATTTTATGACATGTTTTTGAGATGAAAACCTATTAAATGACATCCGTTAGCCTTGCGAATTTTTATGGTGATCTAGAATGATATTTTAGAAATGGGTTTCAATTTTCATATTTTTCTGAATGTTTGTGGAGTCATTATAAATTTACTAAGGAAGAAAAATGGTATTTTGGATTATAAAATTATTTATAGGAGAAATAATTATTGTTTGGATCCGAAAATATTATATGTTGAAATGAACATATTAATTGATTTTCAGGAATTTTTCCAAAATTTTCTAAGATGATTTAATAGTTATATAAAATTATTTAAGGTATGGGACTTAAACATTTTATATAATTATAAAGGAGAAAGGGGCTTTTTCAAAATTGTTTAAATTTCCAAACAAGGAAAGTCGACAGCATTTTTGAATGTAAAAATCTAGCAACCAATCAGACTTAAACAAATAAGGCAGGTTGGGACAAAAGAACTATTTTATAGTACGAATAAATAGGATTTTCACTATTTCAACTCTTTCGGCAAGAAGTTCCGCCTCTATTCCAAAACTTCCAACAAAGTGGAACTATTTTTTTTTACTTTAGTTTAGAGTTTAGGCAAGAAAATCAAATCATAAATATCAACAAATTCGAAAGGTATTAGACCTTTCGACTAGGTCAATAACCAATGCATATGGTACTAGAAAATCGGTACGTAGTGAATTGAAAGGAGTCGAGGCTTAGGAATGAAAGGTAAGAGCTTTCGATGGAGATGAAACTTTGTTTTGAAAATACGTCTGCCAGCTTTAGACAAAGTGGAAAGGTAAAGCTTTCGACAAGGTCGAAAGGTATGAGGCCTTTCGACCAGGTCGACAAGAATATAGTTGTTGCTTTCAAACCTTTCAACCTAGAAGGATTTCGAAGGGGATCTTTTGTTCTCTAAAATGGCCGCCTCTCTATTATTTTCGAAGGGTTGGTTTCAACACTAACACTTCACTGTTTTTGAATGGTCCCGAAAGGTTTAGTTCAGTTGCTTTCGACTCCAAAGTTTTTCTGATCCTTTTTCTCAACTTGAAGGCAAAATCTAAATGTTTTAAGACGAAACGTTTAAAAGGTTTCGAAGTAGTCAACTTCGAAAGGTTTCCACGTGTTTTAAATTGAACCCAATGTCTACTAAAGGTTTTAAGTTTCAAAGGTTTCGAAAGGTTTTATCAATGATTTCATAGGGGTGGTTCCTCAAGCTTTCGACAAAATCGAAAGGTGAAACCTTTCGACTGGGTCGAAAAGGAACATTCCGACAAGATTGAAATGTGAGACCTTTCGATAAGATCAAAAGGTATGGTTTTTCAATGTTTTTGAGTAGCTAAGGTTTGAAGGATTTTAAAGGCGGATTCCATATGTTTTAAAACTTATAAAGGAAAGGCTTTTTTAATGGTTTTGAAGGAGTTACCTTTAATGATTTTGAAGGGTTTTATTAATGGTTTTGAGAGGGTTACCTTCATCGTTTTCGAAAGGTTGTTTAAATGTTTTAAACAAAGGATTCAAAAAATATGATTCGAAAAATAGCCTAATTGTTTTAAGTTATAAAGGACTTTTACTTATTTTAAAAGGATAGATAATCCTTATTGAATACGGTCAATATTATTTTGAGTAAAGTATATACAACATGGAAAAATAACTTGGAGTAAAGCTAAAGATATATTTTTCTTGTACGTATATGATTTGACGGACTAAATCATTTTGAAAAGGTTTTCAACGAAAATTTAAAGGGTAGTTAAACCTAAGAAAATTCGGACAGTCGGCCCATTTTGAGGGTGGTCAGCCTAGAGGACAGTTAGTCCAGTTAAGGGCAGTTAGTCCAGATATAAACAGTTAGTTCATTTGTTAACAGACCGTGCTACTTCTTAAGGACAGTTAGTCCGCTATGGATAGATAGTCTATTATTTAGCATAAAGGATACTGCTATTTTGGTATAATCAGATTTAGGACAGTTAGTCCAACAGAGAGCAGTTAGCTCGGATTTCGGACAGATAGTCCATTTACTTCCTGTTTTAGCATAATGGATTTTGCTATATTATATTATAATCAGTTGATTAGTTTGGTTGCAGGAAAGGATTTTCAAAATATATGTTTTGAAAAGAGATATTAGTGAGGGAAAACCCATTCCACTAAGCGGCGTGGTCTCACTACATATTAATAAACAGAGATGTAACAAAACTTATTAATACCAGGCTTTATGTCCGACTCAAAGTTTTTGTTTCCCTTTAAAATCTCAGGTGCTCAAAATTTGATTTGAGTAGGCTGAGGATTTAGGTTTTTAAGTTTTAATAGATTTTGGCAAATAAGCTTCCGAAGACGAGCAGGTGGCTAATGGATAGCTAAATTTAGGAATTCTATTTTGATTTGTTTCCACTGTGTATTAAGACAATTATGTCTATATTTCTTTATCAACTATAGGGCATCTTCATATGTTGCTCTTGGTGCATTGTTGTAATTGTATTTGATCATTACTAGGGATACATTTGGGGATTTCTGTAACTTGGATATGATTTGTTTGAAATGTAATCACTAAAATGTTGTTTTTGGAAATTTGTGATTTTTTTCATATTCAAATGCTTCTGATATTATGGATACCATTAACATTACCGTATTTCTTCACTATAAGTTAATACTGTGGATGACTGCAACATCCATAGCGCTTAGCTTTTGGCCTTCAGATACGAGATGTTACACTCACCCTCAAGCTAATATATAGGTCGAAGCTGTTAATAAAACCATAAAGTGCATTCCAAAGAAGCATTTGGAAAAGGGTAGAGGAAAGTGGGTTGTTAAACTCTTGTTAGCTTTATGGGCATATAGAACCATCCATAAGTCCATGATTGGCCATACTCCATATTCCCTTGCCTGTGGCTATAAAGCTATGTTTTCCATAGGAATTGAAGTCCCTTCTCATCGAGTGACTTACTATGACACCAAAACAGACATAGATTTCCTTTTGGAATCCTTAGACATGATCGATGAGAAGCGCGAAGAAACTGACTTAAGGGCAGTTGCACACCGACATCGCTTGGCACTACAATGTTAAAGTCGGAGATGGAACCTTCAAAATCGGAAATCCCATCCTCAAATGGATCTTTCCTAGCCCCTTCAATATGGGTCTGAGATGGGAATGACCGTATGTCATCAATCATAAGCATGGAGATGGAATTTTCAAGCTAACAATTGTCGATGGCAGTGCACTCCCTAAAGCATTGAATAGCGAGCATCTATGATGCTATTTCACTTGATTTTGTTTACTTTATTTATATTTCATTTAGAATTTTCTTTTTCATTTTAGAGCCATGTAATAAGATAGACTCTGTCGCTTTTCTTTTAGTTGGCAATAAAACTTAAACAAATATCTTCTATATCTATGAATTGTTTGTGCATAGTATAAAAGTTGTGATATGTGACTGAATTACATCTATGTACATCTAATATAGACCAACGAGTACCGTGAGTCTAGTGCCAACCAATTTCTCGGTTCCGTGATCGAATTGGTCAGAATGAGCTGACTCGACCGTTCATCCATTAAATCTAGCCTATGATTCGACAAGCTGAGTATAAAATATAAAACGGATGTGACTCAACCGTCCGTTAGCTAATTTCCATCCCGCGATTCGATGGGAGAAATATAAAGTAGAAGTGGACGTGGTATGACCGACTACTCTTCGACCTTTTCCCTTGACTTGAGGGCAAAGGAATTAACTTAGAAAATTATGATTCGACCATTTATCAGAATAGATACAATCCCCAAAGTGTAGGATGGAATGCAAATATCAATTGGTTATGATTAATCACCCATCGATTAACTTTGATCCCCAAAGTGCGGAAAAGAGTATAAACAAATGAATGAGTGTGATTCGACTAGTCATTTACCGAGTTTGGCCTGAACTCAATAGAGGGAGTAAAACCCATAATGGATGGGATGTGACCATTCATAGATTAACTCCACCAACCTAAGATTGGGAGCATGAGTATAATCTCTTAATTGTAGAATATGATAGCATAACACCATGGCTTGTGCCTAGTGTTTGATGCAACTCAAAGCCATGACTGAAAAGAGGCATTAAGATAGATTTATCCGATCGATTCCCAAAGTAATGAGAAATCGAATGGCATTGCAACTTAAACGACGAGCGAAGAATTACAAGTACATTGAATGGAAATCGTAATAGCTCGAACACTTAAAAAAATTCATATAAAAGTTAAACTGAAAAGAAAGAAGTTTTTATTCACAAGCAAAAACTTGGAAAGCTAAGCATTAGTTTATTCCTAGAACTACAAACCAAAAGCGAGGGTCGTACCCACATAATCACGGCCAACAAAATGAAACTAACTTCCTAGTTATACATAACCCAAGCTAATTCCATAGATATTTCTTGTCCCTCTTGGGTTTCTTAGGTGTAGACTCACTAGAGCTCTCACCCTTGCATCATCTCTTCGACATTCCTCCACCCTTGCCACTCTTAGGTTAAATACTTTTAGACAAAAAAATGGAACCAATCACACTTGAGGATATGGAAGGGTCGGCCTTTTTGGGGACGATACCGCTTGGTACTATTATTTATAGTGGAGTGACATCTACTTCGGCATGCTCCCTCTTGACTTTATTGTCCTGCTCTTCCTTCTCGATGTGGTCTTTCAATCTATGCTTGTCCATATCCTTAGAGGCTTGAGTCACCATGACATCATCTATTTCATCCTAGGCCCGTTGATCATCGGTCTTTTCTTCATTCGAAGCCTCTATGAATTCAACATCTAGGCTGAGATTCTTAGTGGATTGGGCGGTCAGGACCATCTATGTAGGGTGAGCGTTGTAGATTCCATGGTAAGTGCCTACTGTCCCAAGATGACATCACGGCCCGGAGTATGAACGCATGCAGATAAACCTGCAATTTCATAAGGTTCAATAGTATATCCATGACTTTCATGCCTAAGATGTAAATTCTCTAACGTTAGGGAGGTAAGAGATATACCTTTGTCGAATTGGCCTTCAATCAAAGTTGGACTTCCGCCTTCAAGGATCGGAGATAGCCCAAAAGACTTGTGGATTTTAGGATGATCTGGATCGTAGCCTTTTGTTTTTTAGAGGCATGAGAAGCTGAGGCACTGATTGCCTGACTTGTTAGAGGGTCTTTAGAGCCAGACTCAGAGGCTTCGTCGCTCTCTTTCCTTTTCTCGATGATTGTTGAGTTACGGAGTAAACTAAGTCAAGTAGCCTTGAGTTCATCAGCCTCTTCATCGCGCAAGATATCACACATAAGCTGCTCAACATCAACCTCGGCACCACCAAGGGATTTGTTCTTTAGCTCAACAATATTGTCCCAGACTTTGATTAGTGACTCAAGGTACCCCTCTCCATTGAAGCAAAGGTTGTAGTTCATGAAAACATTTGCATTGTATTATATCAATAGGGGATCAAAGTCATCCTTTATCTCTGTTCGACCACCCTCCCAAGCTTCCTCTTTGAAGGTTTCTATTTGAGCAAGTTGTTTATCAACCTCAATCTTGGTTAGGCAAGCCTCGATGGTTTCCTCGCAATATCATTGGGACTCTAATTGAGCCTTAAATTTCCCTTGTTTTTCCTTGTCAATACAGAGGTCCAGAGCATCATTATCTTTTTTCAACGTGCCCTATTCCTTCTGTGAAACGTCCTTCTCAAGGGCTAAAGTATCACTACAGTGAATATCGGTATCCAGTTCACGTATGGTGCACATTCATCAAACATTTCACTGCTTTAGATGATTCGTTGGCTCTTTTCTTAACATCGGCCAACTTTGTATTCAGTCCCTTGACTTCTTTATCCAAGTCTTTGACATTGTCTTTATCATGAATCGCTTCTAGAGCTAAGCTATCGATCTCATACTTACTTTCCGTCGACACTTTGGAAATCCTCTCAGCCACATGTTAAATTATGCCATGTTGGATGTATACTCATTGACATAAGAGAGCATCATGTCATTGGCCTCTGGAGGAATCAGATGCAATGTAGGAGCAAATTTGAATTCATTAAACATAACTTAGGAAATGTGACGTTGATCTCGGCCATCTTTTCTACTGAATTAGCGTTGAGCGTAGTTGGAGCTAAGGGGGACCATTTTCCATGCCTATGAGAAGTTGTATCAAGATTTCCTGCACCAATCCGGCACTCAGAAGATCACCTGGTGTTGAAAGAACCCGAATATCGCTCGGGTGGTGTACGTTAAGTAAGGGCATGCGGTAATGACTTGCTGCTACTATAGACAGTGGGGTATGGATCGACACCCTTATGGAGAGAAGACTGGTACTTTTACTTGTTATTGGATGATGAATCCTTGGTTTGATGACTTTTGTCCCAATCCTCCTTTCCGTCATGGCCTTCTCTTTCCTGATCAGGCTGTCGACCAGAGTTGGGACCTCGACTGGACCCAAAATAAGAAAGCTAAGTGTATGATGACTTCTTCAAGCGATCTTAGTTGCAAGTGCATCCCATGGAACCTACAAATAAAAAAAAAGATGTATTAGCATCACTAGAATTAAAGATGGATATATGTTGTGCAGTGTGGTGCACATGATCGTGAGGGTCCTATTGTCCTCCCGACGGACCAGGTACTAAGCTGTGCTAGCCATAGTGATCACCCCCATTCTAGTGGGAGGAATGTCAACAGCAATTCAGATTGGAGAATTAGACCCTTCAAGGCTCATGTTAGCAAAATCATAACACGCGTCATCCTCTGGTATCGGGCTAATCGACAATCCCTTGAATAAATTTCTAGAGGAAGGAAAGGGGATTGATCAACAATCATAGTGGCTGGCTTGGGTTGCTTGGTATTTTGCCATTTGCGAAGTTTGTAGACGAGCTTCTTTCCTTTTCTCTTCTTTAAAGCAAGGAGCTGCATGTCTTGAAATGACCCGACAACATGCTCATGGCTTGAACCTACATCATCGCGACCAAGCTCATTAGCATCACCCCTTATTTCACCTTCTTCGGAATTATCCTGAGCCTCCTCGACTGGAAGCACAACAGGATTAACATTGCCACCTCCCTGCTGAGCAACGCCTCGTTTTCCTCTCACTTCCTCACCAACATTCCCGGTTAACCCGGTCTTACGACCATCTTCTAACAAGCCGAAGGCAAAGAGACACTCATCGGTAATATGATATATAACATCTCTATCTTTTGGTGATATGTTCCTAAGCTTAGTGACCTTTTCTGAATGCCTAGATGGGACACGGATAGCTACCAACAAGATTCAAATCGCTACTTTGTTTAAGGTACGACTTGGATAAAATCACACACGATTAAATTTGAGATGACACCTACGTCCTTCTGGGGATCGTCCCGCAAAACCAGGTGAGCAACACACATAAATTCACTTGTTCTTGAAAGCACTTAGCTTGTTCCAAGCACCTGTTATGACTTGGAAATTACCGATTGATTCCAGAAAAGTGTACAAGAGTCTCCCCATTCATCGCTTGAAATTGAAAATGAGTCTAATATCCTCCGTAGTCGGTTCACGATAGAAGAAGTCAAGAAATATCATATATGTGAAATATAGGAATGTGTAGTTGTTTGAATGCTACTGCGCTGGTGCTAGTCTCAAATAATGAAGTATCTTTTACATGAATGGATTAAAAGGCGGATTGCAACCTGCCTAGCACATATATCTATTACAAGTGGTATACCCTTCTGGAGGTGAGTAAGCTCTATCATAGTGAGTCAAGACTCATACATCCTCATATGGTATCCTGTGTTTGATGCAAATTCTATGGAGGGAAGCCTCATCGATGCTTGAAGCCATAGAATCTCTGGGTTCTCTAAAATTATAGCATCTTATAAAGTGTCAGGAAGTGGTTCATCTTCTACTTCTAGATTCACAGGAATTTCAGGCACTTATTGAGAACTTTTGGGCTATTCTGATTGACTGCCCAGAGCGTGCCGAGCTTGACTCAACGTTAGAATCATCATGTGATGCAGTCTGCTCAATAGCCATATCAGTTAAATGCTTCGAGTTTCTGAAACCCATAGCTATCAAACTTAGTACATGGTCATTGTTAAAAAAAGAAATCGATCCCCTCATGTAAAGTGTAGAATAGTGTGGTGCGGTGCAGTGTTGTGTAGTAAAAAACAATTGAAGGTTAAGCGACAACTGTGACGAGACTCTGGGATCTAGTCGGAGTGACCGCCATCGCTGACTATCCCAATCGATATTCACATTGATGGTTGTGGATTCCGCATGAGATCGGAAATCAATTATCGGCATAGTAGATTGCGTTATTTGGATTCAAATCCATATGTTATGCATATCCAGGTCATATATGTTCGAAGGCAAAGTTTGAATGTTCAAGTTTGAGATCTTATGCAAGTCTCTAAATCATGTTCAACACCTGTTATGAATCTCATGTGTTTATGTCCAAGTTTAAAGTCAAATTCATGTGTATTCAAGTCCAAATGCAAGTGTTCATTTCCAATCTCGTGTTCGAGTTCGGGTCCATTTGTGCAACCAAGTTCAGGTGTTCAAGTTCATATAGGCTGGAAAATACCTTAGTCCCCATTGGGTAAGGGATCGTGACCGATCCCTAGCCTAGGTAGTTTTTCCATATGTAATTCCATCTCTCCAATACCACAACCGATCCCTCGGTTCTAACCACACCAATCCCTCCAAATGCCACATCCGATCCATCATGTTGAATTCGTCCATCATAACTCCGTTAAGCCATAATCGATCCCTATGAACACAGATCCATCCACATCAATATTGATCCCATACATCACTACCACTAACGTGAATCCTTTCCAAAGCTCTGTATCCACCTTGTCGCTGCCAATTCCACTTCTAGTTCATTATATTAACCTACCTATATGCGATTCGATGCAAGTTCAAAGGTTGGGTACTCAAGGAACGACTTGAAGTTAGGCTTAGAATCGCCACGAGTTTTTTTGGGGTTAGAGTGATTCAACTGGATGCTAGAGTTCGATCGAGAACGGTGGCGAAAGCTAGTAGAAGGAAATAAATGGATCGATGAAGAGTTGAGAGGGGTGGTTTGATTTGCTTGAGTTCAAATCGCCTCTAATGGCGGCTGTGAAGAGGAATAGTGGATTGGTTCGGTTCCAAAGCAAACTAAACGAGGTAAAGGAAAAACAAACTAAGTCTTAGCTTATATACAAAAGCATGCCAATACCTTGAAAACCAAAATGACTATTCACAAGAAAAGGGATTAGTATTGATCCCTCAGCCTAAGGAATTAGTCCAAACCCCTATTTAAAAATAAATTAAAATAAAATAGAAAAGTGCAATGCAATTGCATTTGAACTATGAAGAATTGGTAATGAACCGTAAATGTGTGAATGTGTTCGGGAGACATTAAGGAAGTGTGTACATGAACGTGCACGTGTACATATCCAACATTCGATTTCCTGAATCGAAAGAAATTAGATTTTCACCTGGATTTCTCAAAAAAGAAGTTACTACCAATAACCAAGACTACTAATTCAATCGACCAGCTCAATGGAAGAAAACATAGACAAAGACTGGGGATTACACTCTAATTTTATAATGGTGAATATCGACCAAGCATCATAACAAACAGAGGGAGATACGACTATACAGAAAGACAATTTGACTGAAGGATAACGACTTTTCAGGAAATTGAATGGAATCATTTCTAGGAACTTTAACTTGCTTTGATTCAAAGCATACCATATTTGAAATAAGACGTACTCTGAAGGGCAAGTGTTATTCGACCTTTTGACCCGGCTATATCTAAACTGATTGGACAAGTTAGACTCGAAGATAGACAAGGCTGCCAGCTTAAAGAGGTGATCATGGAATCTAAAGATCAAGCATAAATAATGGTATAAACCAATGAGCAAGCGAGATCAAGAGACAGGCTATCCAGAATGTTGCAAGTTTGGATTAGTGCCTCTACTAGGCAGGGGATTGGTATCTATCCCTTCTCTTATGCAGGGGATTACACTATGGCTATGAATGAGTTGAATCAACAGTTCAAGTCCATGGGAATCGATCAATATCTCCAAAAACATGTAAGCAACTATGCAAAAAAAACTTTGGAAAAATGAAACTAGCATGGAGGGGGACCCACCAGAGCGATCGCGAGCTGCCATGCATGTTGTCATATGAACCGACCGATGCTGATCCCTTCATTGGGAATTGGACCGTTAAATTTTTTAGGTGACCTCATCTACATCGTAAGATCCTGCTGGCGAAATTCGAGAAATATATTCGGTTGTTTATTCCTATGAATATAGAGTTTATTATTCATTTGAGGGTTCTTTACGCTACCGTTTTACTTGTACTCCATTGTAATCAAGGATCAATCCGAACCGATCCCTTCTATACTTAGAGAAAAAAGTGATTAATAAAGCAATTTTATCAAAGTGGACGTAGTTAATTAACGCCAAAACACTATAAATCTGTGTGTTCTTGTTTTCTGCTTGTTTCCTTGGTTTTAATTTTTATTCTTCACATTATTTCTCCACATAAAATCTATTGGGAGTTTGTGCCAGCTTTTGGTGCAAACAGAAATACATCTACAAGATAAACATGCACAAGTTCTTTATTACATGTGATTTATAATCTAATTATGTGATATAATTTTCAAACTTCAGTTACATGTAAAATAAATATGTTAGAAAATTCCATGTAATTCAAAATCTAATATTTACATATTTTTTAAACTGAATCTAACACCCATATGAGTTTAAAATTCAAAATAATAAATGTATCATAATAATGTGAAAATTTACATAAAATACATTTCATAATATTAAATCAAAATTTAGGATGAAAATAGCTTAATGAAAAACTTTCAAATTATTTTATAATTTTTAAACAATCTGATTTAATTATAAATTCATATTTATTTATTATTGAATATAAAATATTCATATGGCAACTATAATGTATATTTGGGTTTCGGGCAATATGCATGAATAAATATAAAATGTTAGAATATCTAATTGAGATCTTGTCGCTTGTAGCACCTTGATCAGTGTGTCTCGTAGAAATTTGATTTCGCTTTCTTGATCTCACAAGGATCATAGAACTATCACTAACTAAAAAGAGGAGGCATTTCGACTTTTGGTAGGGGCAAGGTAATGACGCCTATTGATATTGAGGCTAGTGTTTCTCCTTATTGTCAGTGAAGGGGTTTGAGATGCTATTTATAGAAGTTTATGGTACTACAAATTACTCATTATTTAAAGCCTAAGTCAGAAATTCCCTTTCCACAAGTATAGTCGGCCCCATGATGGCATCTCACCATTAATTTTTAACCCTTTGTTTACGTATCTATTCCTATATTTATACCCACTTATATATGTATTAATGTCGTATATTAATACAAGTATTTACAATGCTTATACACACACCCAAATAATCACTAAAGGCACCCAAATTTTTTCTGAGGGCTTCCACAGCTGTTAAAGATGCCATAACTACTAAAAGGACTCATGATTAATATATATTATATACTAATTAACTTAATTATTTTTTAACACATTATGTACTAATAAAATCTAGAGATATTTTGAGGATTGCATAGATTCGGTTGTGCGACTCACATATGTGGATTCAATCAGTGATTATCACTAAATAATTGGATTATTATCATCCATATGTCGTCTGAGTTGATGATGTGATAATTTGGCCAAATTCATTGCTTAAAGATCGTTTTAGTAAAACCATATTTTAGATCGATTTAAGCATCACCTTTGAGCAACCATATATTATTTGCACGTTCTCTTCATCACCACGGTATCACTTAAATATACGGATTCTGGTCATGGTCAAAACTTCAATAATATCTGCATACAACTATTTAGTCCAACTCCAAAGTCCTTATTCAATAATAACGTTTATTATTAACCGACATACCCTGACTAGAGACTTTTGACTTTAAATTGACAATAGTTTACTATTAAACAAACCTCTTACAATGGAGGAAACGAATTATCTATTAAAAGCATTTCACTTTCTATGATTCAACTCAGACCTAATTATAGTTATTTGATGATTTTCTAACATTATTTAACTGTAATCAAAGTGTATTGTTTACATCAAAGTTCAACAGCATTCTTAAGTCGAAAGAACTATGTAACATTTTCACATAAAATTTTTCTACTTGACCGTATTTATTATCAACCAATAGAAAAGATCAAGTCATTCTGTAGTTATCTAATAATACAAGATACAAATATTGTAACTACAATCCTATAATACTTTATTTATTGATTTTCTGTTTATTTATCCGAATCATGCGAACTTCAGAAGCTCTCATCCAACGCCAAATTCTGATATGACCCTATATTAAGTTACCTTTTTTTTCTTTACATGAATTAATTTATAGAAAAGCTTTAGACTAAATTTAATGAGCTAATGAAAAGGGGATAGCAAGTACCTCCAATTTCCTGCTCAGCAAAGGTTTGGAGTTATTTTGCTACTTTCACGGTATCTAAGAGAAAAAAGAGTTGGGAGGGGTAAATTTCTTATCTTGGTAATCTTCTAAAGGGATTCAAGTGTTGGAGTCGGATAACATCAAATTTGGGTTTGCATGCCTTAGGGGTAACTAAATTTGGCTATAATTTTTCAGATGTGGGAAGATCTCTGCAAAAACTCAAGCTCAAGAGGTTGGTCTGGTGGAGAAGACTGGCTAATGTCAATAGGAATGGAAGTTTGATGTGGATCTATTAAAACGTCAAAAATTACATGAGAATGGAGAAGACAGCTAAGTGGAGACGGTGGATAATCTGCGAATGAAATCGGTGTGAAATGAAGATAAAATAATGTAATTGAAATTTTTAGATACACTTTATTTAATATTGAGTCAGTGGATGGGTGGTTCAGGTTCAGGTCGAAAGCCTAAGACTTTGTAAGTATTAGGACTGTCAATTGACACCCGAAATATCCGAAATCCATCCACATCTACATGCGAAAAGCAGATAAATATCATATATCCGAAAAAATGAATGCGGATGCGGATACCAAGACATCCGCATCCCAAAATTATCCATCCGGTTTTTGTCAAATTTATAGTTCAAATTATGTGTATTTTAGTGCAGTGAAAAAAAATTCATTTATTATTTTATTAAGTTAGTAGTTTATATTATATGCGCTTAATACTTATTAACTGCTCGAAATTATTTATTACATCATATTTTTTAATTTTGAACACTTTTACAATCAATGGAATTGAAAAATATTTATGTTAAACTAAAATTTTCCTTTTACAATTCTTGATCTAGTGGTCGTTCATGGATATGATAATTATTCGATATCCGTCTGTATCCACGGATGCGGATATTCGATATTCAAAAATAATTTTAGATGCAGATGCGGATATGACACTATCCGCATCCGAAAGCATCCGTTGATAGGCCTAGTAAATATTGTAAATACTCATGTACTCTTATATTTGGAGTCGTGCTATACCGTAGCATCTCCCTCCTATTATTCAATTTTCGATCGATGATAAACTGCCGATCGAAAAGATAAAAAAGGAAAAGAAATTACACATAATCTGTAGTATGTTGAATATGCAAGTATATGTTTTTTGTTTGATGATAATATAAATATATATATGTTCATTTAAATGTATTTGTTGATGTACTATTTTATTTTTCACATGATTAAATAAGTATTTGCTGAATAAAATAAATAACACAAAATTTAAATTCAAACATATATTTTATTCAAAGAAGTATTTTATTAAAATTTTGAATAGTACAAATTTGAGCTCTCATTATATATACATACAATTTTTTATTACAATACAATTTCGATTACATCATAATTTTCAATTTGCATTTGCACCTCACTATATATCACTCATTCACTCGTATTTATCTTCAACTCCAGTCCAGATTGATTCCAGCATCCGAGTTATCTGCAAAATACATAGTGACGTAGTAAAAATAGATAAAGAAATATTTATGTAGTGTAAAATAAAATGTGTATTTTAAAAATGTTATTTGCCTCGGTTATTTGGATTGTTCGTCGTCGTATCTATTTTGAATTCATCATACACGAATAGCTTGTGACATGCACAGTGTATCACTGTACATGCCACAAGGCCGTGCACACTGATATACGCTTGACAAAACTACAAGGACATGTGACCACAAGGTGAAACCCGGGCCGAGGCTGGATTCAACTCAAGTACGATACAAATAAAGTCACGATACGAGCACAAGGTCAAACCCGAAAGCTAGTTCAACTCAAGTGCATGCAATACAAATCAATGTATCAAGACTCCACGCATTGCAGAGTGCACGGTCAAACTACAACAACACATGAAACTACACAAGGCTCAAGACCGCGCCATATAACATAAATATGCACATGAATTTCAAAATATGTCCAGTGAAAACAATAAACTGGCTCGAAGTGACAAGAAGCTCAACAACTTCAATAGCTACATGTTGATATGCAGACAGCAAAACAAATGCATTCAGACTTCATATATACATATGTTTGCACATATATACATGCAGTCAGACATACCAAACAGCTGTCTAAAGCAAACAAGTACAGGTTTACAAGTGAATGGCAACATTTCTATACACTACAGCAATGACCAGTCGAGTACAGGTTCAAACAGTAAAATGCTTCAATAGACTTATATATGAATGACCAGATATGTAGCCAAACTACAATCAAAATAATGGATAAAATACATGAAGCAGATCAGAAAATCAAAATGATCTGGAAACTCAAGAACAAGCCCATAAAACAACATGCACATAAACAAGTCTGGCCACAACAAACAAAACAACCAGAATCAAGTGGATATACAAGTACAAATGCTCATCAACACTTCACTAGATCAGCTAAACCAGACTTTAAGCATGAACGTAGATGTATCAAGACTTGAATTGTGCCACATACATATATACATGCAGCTACCACTAGATGAAGAAAAGTCATGAAACCAGTAATCGAGTGACAATGATCAATATGGTTACAGTGACTCAGCATATCAGTGCAAACAAGTACACAAGCTCAACTAAGATAGTCTGGACATACATGTATACAATAAACCAAGGACAATTTCAATCGAACAAGTATTTACTTGAGTCACGACACTACAACAACTCAAGACTCAATGCTACAGAGACCAGAGAACCAAGGACATATGCACTGACAACAGACCAGTTTCAACATCAACAATGCAAACTAGGATAAACAGAGGCATGAATGAAGACAGTGACAATATGGATGCAGTGAAGTGAATGCAACATTTCAACAAGACTATATGCAAGCAAACAACACGATGCAACAGACATACATATACATATGTATACACACTTGTATACATAGCATACCAGACTGCAACATTGATGCAACATTGATTCCAGAAATTCACCAATGACAGTACAAGATACAGTGATGTAATATACATATGCATAAGGACATGTACCCAAACAACACATACATATACATATGCATCAGGTCGCAAATATCACACATAACTTCAAGCATCAGGTTGAAACAACAGTAAAATTCACATGAAGCTATAAGTGATTGAACGAAGTGGCCAAAGTCAACAGGGCATAAAGAATGGAATCAAAAGTCAAAGTCCAGATTATCACATACAAAAATCAAAGCCGTGGTGACCAAGCAAGTACAACTTATAAATATACGTATTGAAAAGGTTGGGATAAATCACAAGCAATCATTTGAAAAATCAGTGGCCAAAAGCATAGCAAGTGACGAATTCAAATAACATATTCGAATAAAAATTAGGGAAATCGAACCCTATAAAACCCAAAGTCATCATTGGCCTAAAAATCATTCGAGTTCAAGTAACAACAGAGAAGAATTAACCATTCAACTTGAATCGAAGTCGAGTGTAATATAAATCGAAAAGGGGACAAACGTACCAATTCAAAACATCATTCAATCTTGACAAATTGAAGCAGCCGCAAACAACAATCAGTAGAGGGATCAAATCGAAGAGTATTTCGTCACTGCAATATCAAGCGGCGCCTCGTTTTTCAAAGCCCTGTTTTATAAATTTGGACGAACGAGTATAAAAGAGAAAGCATCCATTTTTAATGCGAAGGAAAGAAGGCCGAAGGAATAAAAAGAAAAGGGGGTTTTCTTATTTAATTTGGCCCGGCTACGATAAATTATCAATTGAGCTTTATTTTTAAAATTAGGGTTTTGATTTTTAAATTGTTTCTAAATTCGTATTTTCTCTGTTAAACTTTTGTATATTCTAGTCATGTGACTGGGGGACGAACTACGGTGTTGTAGTTCGAGAATTCGCAACTCAGTGGCTGAGTTGTGGTAAGGTTTTGAGCATAAAATTAGGTTAGTCGATAGCGGATGTCGTGAGTTTACGTGTGTAAGCGTCTGACTATTTAATTTCCAGTAGAAAACTTAGGAGAAGCACGTAGGCATGGTTTTGACGAAACTGGGTAAATCTGTGTTATTTTATTTCTGCATTTTTATTATTCTGCTATTATCTGTGCTGTGATTATTCTGCTATATCTGTGTTGTAATTATTTTTCTGCTTCAAATTTTTGTAATTGATAGTATCACCCTATTTAGGGTGAAATCGATCCTACATAGTACACGGCCGATCATCATTCACATTAATCGGCTGTCTACTGCCGATCGAAGCGTATGAGTAAAATGAAGTTCATGTAAAGGTGTAGTTAGCTCCACCCTATATTCAGTAATAAAGCAATTCGAATCTCGTTCACTATGAAAATATTTGCTCATTTGATGTTTGAAATTTGCTGTACTTGGTATTTGTTTTTTTTTTTTTTTTTTTTTTTAAATAAAGAAAATATATATAACATCCACCAAAAGCTGTCAACAAGCCTGACAGGTAACCTGAGAACAAAGCAAAAACAGAATCTATACAATGACAAAACCAACAAGCCCTGAAAAACAGCAACAACCAAATAAAGATAAAACCACCACAAACAACCCAACAACAGACAGGTCGGATACCGGAAAGAGAAACAAAACTCTGAAAACAAAGACCAAACAAAGATCGGGCGAAGAACCACGCCCTCCCCATAGAAATCCCTAACAATAAGCAAAGCCAGAACCCAGGAACCAGCCAGAGAACTATTCCGAAAAACTCCCAGAAACAACCCCATAACCATCATCGTCATCGAGCTCCGGCAAGGCCACCGCCCGACTACAATGAAGTAGGAACAGTACCCATAGATCAAGCCAATCACCGCTTCTACTACCATATCCGGAGGAAAGACAAATGGAAGAAGGCCAGCGGACTCACAGCAGAAACAATAGTTTCCAGAACCCAGCAACCACAACCCGAATCCGAGCGAAAAGAAGGAGCATAAGATCCCAAACCAGTACCCCATGGAAAAGATAGGAGAACTCGATAAACCCAAACACCGAAACCAAAACAATCACCAAGAGCCTGAAGACAGCTGCGCTAGGAAGAATGACAAGACGACCCGAACACCACCGGTAACCGAACCTGAAAAGAAAAGCCACACAGCAAAAAAAACGAACAAAAACACAAATAAAAATGGGGAGGAAGATGGGAGAGGAGAGAAGGATCCAGATGGGCCAGGGAAGAAAAGGAAGGAGAGGCACCCGACAAGCAAAGAGAGTCAACCAATTCCCGCTCTGACAGAAGAGCGAGAACATGAAACAGATAAGAGGTTCACAAGATGAGCAGACCGCAAAGATACCATACCACGAAAAGGACGGCCGCGAAAAGCTAAGAACACATCCTCTCTGACTCTTCGAATAACTGATAGAGGATCCATCGGAGATTCATCAAAAATTGCCTTGTTCCGCGCACACCACAGATGCCAGCATAAAATACAAGGAATCAGACGGAAGATGATTGATCGAAGAGATCGACCAGAACACCCAGCCCACCAATAGAGCACCAAATCTTGGGAAGTGGACAATGTACCACTGACACCAAGAAGAGATCGGAAGTAGTTCCAACAGACGTTGGCACACCAGCCACCGAAGAAAAGATGGTCCACGGTCTCCATATCACCGTTACCGCAACACCTGCATCGGGAAACAAAAGGAATGCCGATCTGCTGGAGATTCGCATCCACCGCTATTCCCTTGTGGAACAACCTCCACATCAGGACAGAAACTTTTGGGGGGATACGAACGTCCCAAATGAACTCAAAAAAAGGAAGGATAGGAGACTGGATACGAACAGAATTCCAGGCCTTCTGAATGGAAAAGGAACCACCATCCCATCCGAGAAGGCCATTGTGAGAATCAACCAGAAGTTTGACAGCTTGCATATGCTTCCAAGTCTCACTGGCGAAAGAAGGAGAACCGGTGTAACCCGAAGGAGCAAGACTTCGGTATTTAGCATGGAGAAAATTCGCCCATAAGGAGTCGTTGGTCCCAAACCTGAACCACAACTTACAAGCGAAAGCCGAACAGATGTCCTTCGGATTGCGCAATCCTAGCCCGCCCTCATTCTTCGGACGACAAATAACTTTCCACGACACCCAGTGATGACGCCGGTTATCGCCCTTTGAACCCCAAAAGAAGGAAGAAGCCAAGGATTGAAAGGAGCGGAAGAAAGAGGAAGTAGGGGTCATAGCAGCGAAAATATGAGTACCCATAGAGCATAAAACAGATTGAATCAGAACCAGTCTGCCAGCTTGGGACAGAAAAGACGAATTCCACCGAATAATTTTACCCCTCACTTTATCCGTCAGAGGGTCGAAAATAGCATTCAATTTCCTACCTCTGTAAAGAACAATACCAAGGTAAGGGAGAGGAAGAGAAGACGCCCTGAAACCAGTAAAGGACTCAACCCACGAAACACGCGAATGGATCATATCCCGAGCAGGAATGAAGCAGCTCTTCGAAGAGTTGACCCGTTGACCTGAACACCTCTCGTAAAGCTGGATAAACCTAACAAGACGTCGAACGGAAGAACGGTTGCCATTGGAGAATATGACAATGTCATCTGCGAAAGATAGAGAGGAAATAAGCGGACACCCACTGGGAATCCCAAAACGCTGAATCTGACTATAAACGGTCAACGTGTGGATTCCACGAATGAATGCCTCAGCCGCGATAACGAAAAGAGTAGGAGATAAAGGATCTCCTTGGCGAATGCCTCTACCAGCCTTGAAAAAGCCATTGGCCGTTCCGTTGATAATAACAGAAAACCAACAGTTGGAAATGAGCCTCCAAACCAAATCGATCAGAGTTTCCGGGAAACCAAAGGCACGAAGCACCTTTATGATGAAAAACCAAGACATACGATCATAGGCTTTCTCCATATCAAGTTTGAAGACCACGTTGGAACCCCTGACCTTACGGTTAATCTGAGAGATAAGTTCCTGGGCAAGAAGAACGTTATCAGTGATCAAACGGCCTTTAACAAAACCCGCCTGAGAAGAAGAAATAATGCGGTCGAGAAGCGGAGCTATTCTCGATGCCAAAATCTTAGAAATAACCTTATTGGCGAAATTACAAAGACTAATCGGACGAAACTCCGAACAGTACCTCGGGTTATCACACTTAGGAATGAGGATCAAATTTGTGGAAGACCAGCTAATCGGGAGGCTGGCTCCTGAAAAGAAATGCTGAACAGCCAGACAGAAATCAGCTTGGATAATATGCCATGCACTACGGAAGAAAGATCCGTTAAAGCCGTCCGGACCACTGGCACTATCCTTACTAAGAGCAAAGACACAAGCTCGAATCTCATCTGTCGTAGGCGGGCATGCTAAAGCATCACCCTCATCCGCCACAACAAAACGAGGAATAAACGAAAGGATATCCGACACCTCACCAGAAGCAGAAGGTGAGCCAAGATAAGACTGGAAGTGAGATACAATAACATCAATAACCCCTGACTGGGAAGAGACCATAGACTGATCCTCACGCAAAATCTCGCGGATGAAGAGCAGATTGGCTTTCTTGCGAATAGATGAATGAAAGAACCTGGAGTTCATATCACCATCAACAACCCATTTGAGCCTGGCCTTTTGGCGAAGGTAAGAATTTTCAATACGGAGTTCCGAGGAGAAAGCCTGTTGAGCCAGCGCCCATTTCTCCTTGTTTTCAGCAGAGGGAATCTCGTCGAACAGAGATTCAGCAAGAATCAGAGATTCTTCAGCCGCTCGCACCCGGTCGAAAATGTTCTTGAAGACAAGGGAGTTCCACGCCTTAAGGGCCACCTTAAGGCGTTTCAGTTTACGAGAAAAGGAGACCATGGGAGCAGCCACTAAGGGAGTGGACCACGACTCCTCCACCATCTGAAAAAAATTATGGTGGGAACTCCACATGTTGAGATATCTGAATGAGGAGGGACCCGTAGCAGAACGCGAAGCACAATGCAAGATCATTGGCGCATGGTCAGAACAGGCTCGATGGAGATGGGAAATAGAGAAGGATAGAGGTAGGTCGAACCAGCTGCCCGATCCAAAAACCCTATCCAATCTAGAGAGAATCCGATCCGGACCCTCCTGGTTGTTAGACCAGGTAAAAGCAGAGCCAACGAAAGGAAATTCAGATAATCCAGATCGCACAATGAAAGAGTTGAAATCTGAAACCGATAGCCGATTGACCGCCAATCCGCCAAGTTTCTCAGCCTGACTAGTGACCACATTGAAATCCCCGCCCACAACAGAATAAGGGAAGCCCGCTTCACCAAGAGACAGAATGTCATCCCAGAGAGATAACCTCTCAAACCTATCGCATCTGGCGTATACTCCTGAGAAAATGAACGGATGCGGGAATAATGGAGTTCGGCACAAAACAGAAAAAAGCTGAGACGAGTCAAAAAAGGGAGAAACAGCGTAATCTTTGGACCAGAGAATCCAGATCTTACCCGAAGCGTTTGAAAGAGCGCCGCCAAAACCCAAAGATAAAACAGTCTTAGAAATCTCTCCAGAACCCACTAAAGGTTCTAAAATAGCCACCAGACCAATGGAATGCTTACGGACAATCCGTTTAAGTCTAGCAGCAGACGCCTCGTTTCCAATACCACGAATGTTCCAAAAAAGAAAGTTCGACATTGAAGAATATAAAACGAAAGAAGGACAACTGTTAAGATCAAAAACAAAGACCAGTGGCCAATCAGATACGATAAAAGGAGGATAGAGCCGACCTCTCGGTCCGCTCCATCGCCGCTATAGAGCGAGTGCGAATAGTGCGGGGGATAGCTGAAATGCCTCTCGCACCAGCGCGAGAGCCACGGCGACTATAACCACGACTGGTCCCGGGCACAGGAGGAGCATCACAGCATTCCCTAAGGGTAGAGAAAGAGGAGGATCTGGACGGATCAGAGTTCTCGGCGAGCCGAGCCAGCCTATCATTAATCTCCACTATCTCCTCCGGGCTGAGCATCGGGATGACAATCGACAAAGAGCATGAAGAGGATGGAAGAGAGCAAAGAGATGAGCACCCAGAAGACAGAGAAACAGAAGACTCCGACGGAGAAGAAGAAGCAGCTAGGCGTAAGAATGTCGGGGATCGAATCAATCGCATCCCACGATGCTGTAGGAACCTCTCCCATGCCGGACTGCCAGTCATGGGACAGCCCCGCGCGTTGGGGACGGTTCTCAGATAGGCCCCGTCAGAGATATCTCCCACACTAGACGATAGTGACCGGTAACATTCCAGGTTGCCCGCATAGTGTACCGATAAAGGATACACTATGCACACAAAACTGGAACACCGCCAACGCCACATGACCCACCCGGGGAAATATCTCCGTAGAGACCGAAGGAAATCAACCCAAGAAGAAAACCGACATAAAACCATCTGCGACACGGACCAGGCCGCGCTATGGCAATGAGTGAAAAAGCACTGAAATGCCCAGCCATGTTCTCTCCAAACGGAAAGAGCACAGCCGATAGGACCTGACACGCAAGCTAACACCCCGAAGGGGACAGTGACAGGGAGCATACGCCGAAACGCATCATGGCTCACAATAACAAAAAGCATGGGTCCAAAACCAACCCAATCGACAAACAAATATACCACAACAGCAAACGACAAGGACAAAAACAACGAAAGCCTAACCTGCCCCCCCGAAACCGACCATACCAGCATAAACATACCCAAGCTACCAATAACACTGACCTGCAGCTGCAACACCACCCAAATACCACCCCACAACCCGCCAAGATCCCCTTCAACAGAAACCAACAAGAACAACGAGCCACACAAGACCACAGACCACCCAAAATCGAACACAGCTACAGTCAAAGAACCGGCAGCAACAAAACCAATCCAACTCACCAACACCACCTTCAACAACAAGCAAAAATCCAGAGCACCCAAAACTACACAACCAGTTCCGATAAGCAACCAGACAGGAGCAACACTCAAACGAACACATAACGCAACCATAGCCTCGCCCTCAACCTCAACCACAAACACCCCAAAGGTGTGAGGATAGGTCAAAGTCACAACAACCGGATCTGGACCAAACAACAAACCAGCAGAAGGAGAAACAGACATATGCACCCACCACACCAAACAACGAAACTGATCACTCCAAACATCTGAAGGGGTGATAAAGTCCCCTAAAGATGCCCCACTATCCCTCACAACCCCACAGGACAGAGCGTCAATCTGGGACGAGCCGGCGGCATCAGAGGGCACAAACGAGGAGTCACCCACCGTTGTACAAAGCGGCGTAGGAAGCACGCATCCAATGCTTCGCCTCCGACGACGCCGTCGTACCCTTTTTCTCTTCCTACTCGGCTCCAAAACCGACGGCGGTAAGCAAGGGGTGGTTAAATCCCCTATTGCTACCACACTAGGAAGTTCACAGGAAGCATTAGAATGAGAAAGCCCCAAAACCGAACCAAAAGAAATAGGACAGTTCCCCCAATTCTGCAAATAACACGAATCCGCAAATCGCAAGCACGGTTCGAAACTCACATCATCACGCCGCCTAATTGGCAGCGCACCAGCGGACAAACCCATATCAGAAAACGGCAGAATTTCCAAGAAACAACCATCGACCAAAACCATACGGTGGCGGCTAATCTCGGCAAACGCGAGACACGAAAAGACCTGGATCTCAATCGAATTCGCGCCAGTGAAAATCAGGGAGATCGGTCCTTCCGTAAGGTCGCGCAACGCCACAGCGATAACCTCAAAACTAGGGCAAGATTTCACAAACGAGCCAGTGAGGATGAATACCTCCTCAACATAAAGAGGATCCATGAATACGAGCCACAAGACAGTAGTAATAAACGCGAGAAGAAGATAGGAGAAGACGAGAAGAAAAGAAAGTCACAAATTGGTATTTGTTTAAATGGTTTTGATTTGCCGTTTTGTTTTGGTTTTTAATTGAAAATTCATGATGCATCCGCCACTTGAGTTTGAGGGGGACCGTTAAGGATTGTAGCAACTATAGAAATTAAAAGGTTTCTTCTTAGTATTTTCTATTATGAAGATTGACTTTATTATGATTATCGCTTTTGTATTTTTCCTTGCGTATTTCTCCATTTTTCTTTCACCTTTTCACTTAATATACAAGTAAACATGTCTATATCTAAAATGTTTTGTAATTGATTTCAGATGAAGTAATCCAATTAAAAATTTGTCATTTTAGGGTTTTCTGTTCATCTACTTCCTTCTGTGTCTGTTTTTATTTTATTTTATTCAAATATTTTATGAGGACGTTCGAGCTTGATTTGATATTTCAACCTGATTTCAATTTTGATTAGCGTATGAAGCCATGTAACAAGTTTTTAATTTATACATAATAGGTCGATTCTATTGCCTCATTTGCCTTAATTTAACCTTCGCTCCAGTATTGCGTTTTGATAATCAAAGCTCTATTTCTCTAGCTGTTAACCCAATTTTCATAGACAAGTATAATAACAATAAGAGCAATGATTTGGACTATCATTAAGAGAAACTAGTGGCAATACGAGAGCTACGAATTTATTATGTTCGTGCTAATCTCCATTTTGCAGATGTGTTCACAAAGAGTACCACCAAGGTGTAGATTTTCTCATTGCAATTTCATGTAAAACTAGAATAATAATTCTTATTATACATGCATCCATTATACATGAGTGGCTAGTAATCAACTGTATAGTACACAAACACACACCGTCATATATCCATAACATAATTCATAGTTTCATACCCTGGACATTAACATTTATCTTCAATAAGATACTTAGAAGAAACCTCATCATCAACACCAGAATTGCTCAAAGCCTTGTAAACCCGGCTACCTTCCATAGCAACCTCTATATTTTTTCCATTCAACCTCATGCAGTCATAGTAAAAGACCGTACTGGTCGCCCACACAATCATGCTTAACACCGAAGTCAACCCAATAAAAACAAACCCGACCACAAACAGAGTCTTTGGGAAGCGAGAAAGATCCATCATGATCTTATAGTATCCGCCTAGTAAAGCCAACGTCACCACTTGTTCAATTAACACAATTGCTGTTCCTTGCATCCTCTTGCCTCTAATGAGCTTAGCAGCCTTGCCTATGGCCACCAGTCCATAGCACCCTTCTTCCACTACCGAAAGCACTGCACTAACGTACCAAACTATAGCCAAACATGAAAGTATTACAAGCAAAATCAATAGTTGTATTATGAATAAAATGGCAAATGAAACATTGAAATGAGGGAAGTAGATTAAGCAAAGGAAGGCGAATGATGATAGTACTAAAGAGTTGTATCCCGTTTGGAAGATTCCTATATATAGCTTGGTTACCAAAGGGCCTTTGATCGTTTGACGCAGTTTCGATACGAGTTCTTTGAAGGTTAAGTTTTCTTCGTTTAGGACAGTAATTGTTGCGATGGCGAATATGCTAGAGACGACAAATGAGATCATGTTGAACACGGATTCGACTATTATGATATGTGTTATGTCCTTTTGGATTGGTACATAGAAATCGAGTTTTTGGGTTTTGTTAATGAGAGCATCGATTAGAGCGAGGGTAAGATGAGCGAAGAGTGGAGATAGAACGCGTTGGTTGAGATAGTAAAAGATACAGATAGAAGATATATAGATTGAGAATACCGGCAAGGTTAGGGTTCTTTTGGCAAGAAGCTTGATGGATTCTTTAAAGATCTGGATGATGGTAAGGGGTTTTGCATCTTTGTAGATATCCATGTTTAATGTTTCTTGTGTTTGGTAATGCTGCTAATGCAGATGTATTTATTGGCAATTCAACAGGTGAGAATTATTCAAATGGATGACTTTTCAATGGTAATATTCAATAATTCTCATGATAGTTTGTCAAACAAGGCTATATAATGTTCTTGATATTTTAGTGAAAATAGGAAGGTCTGTTTGTCGCTTTTAATGTTAACTAGTCGTATTTATAAAAGCCGGCATTATGGGAAATAAAAATATGTAAGCGATGCGTTTATATATGGTTATTTATTAGATCGGCTGTGCAATGAGGTCTTCCTAGAAGTAATAAAAAAGGAAAAAAAAAGGAAAAAAGAAAAATGGAATTGTAAATCCTTTTCGAGTCTTCGTGTTGTTACTTAAAAACTCCTTAAACCTTACTGCTAAACCTGGAACTCAATTGTGTTTCTGTACTAGTATAGTTGTAGTAATTTTATTATTATGTCATACTTTATTGTCGAAACATATACATTTTGAAGCAACCTTGCGTTTTTAACAAGAAAAATGTACACAAATTTGAGTACAAACTTTGAGAAAAATGACCCTATACTTTTAACTATAAGTTTCAAACGTAAATGAGATGACGTGTTCAAAACTCATTTCACAGACAGGGCATTATGGGCAATAAAAATATGTAAGCGATGCGTTTATACATGGATCAATCATTGAGATGACAACTGATCAAGTCAGCTTCAATGCTCAAACTCATTTTCGAGGTCTAAGATGGCACAATCGACAATGACTTTTTCAGTTGCTAAACAAGTCATGACACAACCAGGTGTGGCTTGTTCACTTTTTCGTGTCTAGTTTGAGCTGATCTTATGGCTAATTGAGTGAACAGAGACTGATGAGTATAACGTCAAAAACTTTACCGTTATAATTTATAAAGACGAAGTCTTCGCCTTATAAATTTATAAAGACGAAAACTTCGCCTTTATCAACTAAGTAAATTTTTTTTTACTGGACTGTGGCTACTTTGTGTCTTATCTAGTTACGGAGCACTTTCGGTCAATACAAAAGCATGAGAAAGAGTGAAGTGGACAAACCACATTGTTGGTAATGTTCTAAACATATAAACTTCAATCCAATCATGCCAGAACTTAGCATATATCACAAGTAGAATGCCAGGTCACCTATTTAGCCAATCAACACTAATAAAAGCCAACGTAGACTAAGTCAATAGGCAAAGTTAGCCATATGTTACATCAACAAATAATGCATTATTAATTTGCCTCGTTCAACCAACTACTCTTTTATGATAAGCGTCTTGTTAAAAAATTTAGGTCATATTTCCTCATCCAAAAAATAATTTCTCGATGCTCCACATACATACATGTATTTTCAAAAAAAAAAAGGCATCGAGAAGTTTTCTTGATGCCTTCCCTATGAGGTCCTTACGATATTTCTCTATGTCTTTCTGATGAGAAATTACAGCAGAATTGCCTATATCATTACATGCATTTAGCGACACATTCATTACTAAAGAAGGTGAAATTCCCACGAATTAGTTAAGGGTTTCTACAAAATTTACTAATGAATTCTTTGTGAAAGCCTTCGATTAATTACCTACGACATGACCATACAGTTTCCGACGCATTCCCTACACTTTGGAGAAGAATTCCCTATGAATTTGAGAGCTTTACTAATTCATTTTTATTGATTTTTTAATTATCGAAATATATTTTTCCAATACCCCAAACTCATTCTCGATGCCCAGAGTCCCATAGCAGTCACTTCTGTCCAGCCCACAACGCAATCCAATCAAATATATCCATACAGACTTCACTAAATAGGCAATATCAACAACAAATATCTTTGCATGCAATTAATATTTCGTCGAAAAAGACCATGTACTGCATGAAAAAAAAATATCAACACAATACACATGCGATAAACATACAAATGTCCAGTATAGCAACATAAATGTCCAGTGATTACGTACCAAATGTCGGTCATCACACAGTAAAAACTATCATCTTCTCGCGCATACAATATATACAATGACATACAATATCCACATAATATACTTATCATGAATGAAAAATATAAATACTCACACATCACGCAATAAACCAGTATTGCCCATATGCCGCTGTATCTTCCGCATCCCAGCGATCACTACAACAAATATACCATACTACAATGTCTATTTTATAATGTTTATACTTTTAATGTTGTAATAAAACCATTTTTCAATGTTTTCTATACAAAGGAATAACAACATTCTTTTCTACAATGTTTTTTCCATAAAAGTTGTCATAGTACCTGTTGAAAAATATGATACAATATTAGGTTTTGTTGTTTTGTTTAGTACCACATTGCGGGATAAGTTAAATCTTAAATTTCAAAGTATATATTTAAATATGTCTATGTAATAGAAATAACTTACGCCAATCAATCTTCTCTACCAGTATTAATAAATTTCTTCTCACTTTAGTGGACACACACTATCACATTGATAGTGGAACCACTTTAAAAAAATTTAGTGTGCTTCACAT
This sequence comes from Allium cepa, assembly GCA_030765085.1. Taxonomy (NCBI): domain Eukaryota; kingdom Viridiplantae; phylum Streptophyta; class Magnoliopsida; order Asparagales; family Amaryllidaceae; genus Allium; species Allium cepa. The sequence goes on along the minus strand of CM060941.1, from coordinate 172,690,302 downwards.
TCATTTATTATGAATTGGTTAATTCTGACTTTTCAAGGCGAACAATCTCGATAGTTTTATTTGATTGTTTCGTCATTTCTATCTGATCCTATTTGTTTCCGCATCTGTGTTGTTGGGTAATATAAGCTAGGAAGGATAGACCCCGGCAATCTGGTATCAAAACATCTAGGTTGATTTATAGACGGTGTAAAGAAGTATGGCAGAAGACGGGGCTACCCCTATTGTAATAAGACTTCATGTTAGAGGTTTTTATATTGCATCTAGATCTCAGTTGGCAATAGAAAGGTGTAACGGAGATAAAGACTTCGATAAGTGGCAATGGCGGACTAAGGCTATTCTAAAAAAGAATATGGTTCATTAGGTACTTTTTGACACCGAGGAGTTACCGCATGAAATTTCTACCTTGGTGTTACATCGCGTATCTATAGGCCAGAAACTAAGCGCTATAGATGCAGCAGTCTTCTTTAGTATTAATTTCTAGTGATAAAATATGGCAATGTTAATGGAATCCATAATATCAGAAGCACTTGAATATGAACTTAATCATAGATTTCAAAAACAACATTTTGCTGATTACATTTCAAAACAATATTATACCCAAGTTACAAAAATCCCCAAAACGTTTCTCATGCAATGATAAAATATAACTTACAATTATACATCGACAGCGACACATGATGATGCTCCCTTAGTTGATCAAAGTAATATAGTCGTATCTAACTTAATACACATCGGAATTGAAACAAAATAATCTGTAGTCCTACATAGCTATCCGTCAACACCAACTCATTTTTGGAAGCTTTATTCGCCAAAACTATGAAAACCTGAAAACCTCAATCTCAGCTTACTCAAATCAATTTTTGAGCACCCGAGAGTTTAAGGGGAAACAAAAACTTCGAGTCACACATAAAGCCTAGTATGAATAATATTATTCATCTTTGTTATTTTATGTTAAGTGAGACCAAGCCACTTAGCGGAACCGGTTTCCCTCACTAGCATTCCTTTAAAACATATCTTTTGCAAGTCTTTTCCTACAATCAAAACTGGTTAAAATCTGTAAAGCATCATTATGTAAACATATATATATATATATATATATATATATATATATATATCAGGTAGTAAATGATCTATCTATTCATGCACATTAGTTTTGTTTGGCTAACTATTAACCTTTGGCTGCCTCGCCTACCGGACAACATATCAAAATTTATCTAATATCTGTTAGACAGTCCTCTTGTTTTGGATGTTCTGTCCTTAACTATCTATTAAATTCTTCTCTTTTGGACGGTATGTCCTTAACTTATCATCTTCTAGGGTCATCTAATCCTAAATGTTTTACGAGCTCATCAATAACCTATCTATATACAAACAAATATTCCTTTTTGTGTGTATCTATAATTTTAGTCTTACCTATAACAAAGCCCAACAGACTAGCATTTTGGACTAAATTAGCTAGGGCTAATAACTAATGTATATGGCATGACCGTATACCAATCCCATTTGGTATTCTAATATCTGAGTCATTTCTACTTAGGGATATCTTTCCAAAATTTTCCTTGAAAACCTTTTCAAAGTGATTTAAACTCTTAAATCAAACTCAAACAAGAAAAATATATAATCTCTATGCTTTACTCAAAATCACCTTATCATGTTGTATATATACTTTACTCAAATCCTAGTTATGAAAACACTTAAACCTTTAAAAGCCCACCTTCAATCCATTGCAAGTACCCCTTTCAAAATCATTGAAAGTACCCCTTTCGAAACTAAGTAAAACCCTTTTTTTTATCTAGACCGAAAGGCCAAAATCTTCCGTTCAAAACCATTCTCAAACCCTTTCAAAATCTCTGAAAAACCTTCCTTTTGAAAGCTTTAAAATTTTAGACATCTTTCTTTTAAAACCTTTAAATCCTGCCTTTCGAAAGCCTTGGAAAATCTTTCATTTTGATCCTTTCGAAACCGTTAGAAAACTATACTTTTCGACTCCTTCAAAACCATTGGAGAACCAACCTTTCGAAACCTATTTTGAAACTTTCAAAGCATTTGATTTAAACCTTTTGAAAGCACTTGGGTTCAATTTAAAACATGTGGAAAAAACCTTTCGAAACAATTCAAAACTGACTCTTTTGAAACCATCTTGGTTTATGCTTCGGTTAAACAAAACGTCATTAAACCATTTAAGTCGAAAGCCATCTTTTGAAAGCAATCAGTAAAGAAGTGATGGTATCGAAACCATGCCTTCGAAAATATTGGAGATATGTGAAAATTTTAGAAAACAAGTAACCCCTTTGAAACCCTTTGGGTCGAAAGGTAAAAAGGTGGTAGCTAAAGGTTTCGATGTAGTCAAAACCAATCATTTAAAGTAAAAGGCGCAACCTAATTGAAAACATTTCCTTTTAAACCACATGACCTAGTCGAAAGCTAATTTAGTCGAAAGCGTCTTAGTCGAAAGCAAGCAGGCACATTTTTTTTTAAAGCAAATCAAAGCCTTAACCCCTTCGGAACTCGGGGTTTCGACTCTGTACCTTTCATCCATATCCAATTCATTACGTACTAGTTTTCTGATACCATGTGCATTGGTTTCGACTATGTCAGAGGCGAAGGAATGAAGACAGAACCTGGTGCCAAAAGGATCGAAACAGTGAAAAACCTTTTTATTTATACTTTTAAACTATTTCTTTTGTACCTAACCTGTCTGGCTAAATCTTATTGGTTGCCATTTAAAGTGCTGCCAATTTCCAAAAATAACAATTTCAAATCATTTACAAAAAGCCCCTTTCTCCTTTTAAAATATATAAAACATTTAAGTCTCATACCTGAAATAATTTTATATACCCATCAAAACACTTTGGAAAATTCTAGAAAAATTCCAAAAAATCTTTTTTAATATGTTTTCTAACATATAAAAATTTCAGACCCAAATTTACCGTAAATAATATATCACCCAAATTATCATCTTCTTTAATAGAAAATTCATATTAAATCCACATAAATTCCAAAAATTCTGAAAATTGAAACCATCTCCATAATATTATTTCTGTTCTTTATAAGAATTCACAAGGCAGATGTCATTTAATTGGATTTTTACCTTAAAATATCTCATAAAATCAATATGAACATGTTTAAATCATCACCAAGTATATATAAACATTCCATCATTTAAAAACATGGCAAAACATTGCAAATCATATCGGAATCATCTTAAAACCGAGACAAATCAAAACAAGAGATGTAAACAGTATTCACCTTAGCTTTAGAGATTAAGGATATGGGATTTGAATGAATTTGATGTTGATTAAGCTTCCCCTTTATCTTTCTTTCTCTTTCCCTTGTCAATGGTGGTCGGCCTCTTGTTTTAAAGTTTTCAAAATGAAATTAATGTGTTTAATTTACATGGCCTTAGGTAATAGATATAGGAAAGATCACTTTCCAATTTTACCCATCCTATATTTCATTTTAAACTCTTCTTTAATTCATCGTTAAGTGGCACGGCTACCCCTTTAATAAAAGTCAAATCTCAAGCTCTTAATCAACATATTATTTTATTTAATTTATCTAATTAAATATGCTAAATAATGTTATCAAAATATGGGGTGTTATAGACTCCCTTCCTTGAAGAATTTTGTCTTTGAAATTACGATAAAGTACACAACTATCAAACAAGAAGGTAAAACATACCATCAAACACATCAGGATAAGTATATCTAATCCTGTTCTCAACCTCCCAAGTAAAATCTCTGTCATCGTCACTTCTGCCTTGGTTCTAAGCATCTTCTCATCTCTCGTGATTATGCAAACTGGTTTCCTTACTATGGTTAAGTCAGGTTCCACCACTAAGTCATCTAGCGCAGTCGGTGAAATAGAAGTCTCCAGGTCTATAACACACTTTTTGAGATGAGAAACATGAAAAACATCGTGGACTCCAGCCAAAATGCTCGGTAACTCAACTTTATATGCGAGTTTCCCGATCCTCTCAACAATTGGAAAAGGTCCAACGAATCTCGGTGCCAACTTTCCTGATCTCCCAAATCTGATCTCACCCTTCATTAGTGACACCTTACTAAATACCTGATCACCAACTGAGAAATCTAAGTCTTTCCTTCTTTTACCTGCATAACTCTTCTTCCTAGACCGGTTCTCCTTCATTCTAGCTCGAAATGACCTCAATCTTTTTTGCAGCTTCCCTAACCAAATCTGGACCAAGAACCAACCTATTCCCAGTCTCCAACTAACAACTAGAAGATTTGCATAACCTTCCACACAAAGCCTCAAATGGTGCCATCCTAATACTAGTCGGATAACTATCTTTATATGAAAACTCGACTAAACGCAGATGGTCTTCCCATGATCCCCCAAAATCTAGAACACAAGCTCTTAACAAATCCTTCAAGATTTTGTTAACTCTTTCTGTTTGCCCATCTTTCCGCGGATGATAAGCGGTACTCATCTTAAGGTTGGTTCCCAAAACTTCCTACAGACTCTTGCAGAACTCACTATTGAACAAAGAATCTATATCACTAACTGCGCTACTAGGAATTCAATGCAATCTAACCACATTCCTCATAAACAACTTCGCCAAAACAGGTGTCATCCTAGTTGACTTAACTGGAATGAAATGGGAACTCTTGGTCAATTTGTCCATTATGACCCATATACTTTCATTTCCTCTGTTCGAACTTGGCAACTCGTCAATAAAGTCGATAGAGATAGAATCTCATTTCCATACTGGAATATCTAACGGCTAAAACAACCAACTTGGCTTCTGGTGTTCGGCCTTTGCCAGTTGGCAAATCAAGCGCTGCTTTACACACAAACCGATATCCCACTTCATACCTTCCCAAAAGAAACTCCTCTCCATATCCTGATACATCTTAGTACTTCCTGTATGAATAGAGAACTTCGGACGATGGTATTCCTCCAAGACTTCTTTCCTTATGTTTCCTACACTCGGAACACATAATCTTTCTTTCTCAACCATACATTCCGGTCAAGACTGAAATCTTCCAAGTCATCGCACTCGGTTCCATCCTTTAACTTTTTGATCCATTCAGCTAACGCTGGATCCTTTATCTATTTATAAGTAATCCTTTCGATCATCATTGGTCGAACTTACAAATAAGATAATACAACTGTATCTTCATTAAACGCAGCCTCGGATCTCCATTGTACTCTGCAACATGCTAATGCTTCTAAATCTTTCCATTTAGTGATCATCGCCATATATTCTGATGTTTCCTACTAAGTACATCTACTACCTTGTTGTCTTTCCTCGATGTGTACTCCATCCCATAATCATAAGTGGCAATAAACTCTAACCACCTCTATTGTCTCATGTTCAACTCCTTCTGAGAGAACAAATACTTCAACGACTTATGATTTGTGTATAACTCAAACCTCTCACCCAAAAGGTAATGTCTCCACACCTTCAAAGCAAAAACAACTATAGTTAATTCTAAATCGTGCGTCAGATATCTAACTTCATGCGGTCTAACCTGTCTAAAAGCATAGCCAATCACTTTAACCCTCTGCATTATCACAGCTCCTAATCCTTTTCCACACACATTGGTATAAACCACCAAATCCCGATTCCCTTTCGGAAAAGCCAAAATAGGTGCATGGGTCAATAAGTGTTTCAAACTATGGAATGCTTCCTCTCACTTATCGATGCACACAAACTTCACATCCTTCCTTGTAGCTTGGTCATTGGTGCTGCTATTCCAGAAAAATCCTTAATGAGCCTCCGATAATAACTAGCATACCCAAGGAAACTCTTTATATCGGTTACTGTCTGGGGTCTCTTCCAACTATTCACTATATAGTCGGATCCACGGACAACCCTTCTCTGAGACTACATGACCAGGAAACTTCACTTCCTTCTTCCAGAAGTGACATTTTGAGAACTTCACCTTCAGTTGATGCTGCCTCAGCATCTCAAGCACTACTCTAAGATGAACTTCACCTTCAGTTGATGCTGCCTCAGCATCTCGAGCACTACTCTAAGATGAACTTCATGCTTTCTCTCATCCTTAGAGTATAACAAGATATCATTTATAAAACCAATACGAACCTATCTAATTATTCTTGGAAAATCTGGTTCATCAAATCCAAAAAGAAAGCCGGGGCACTCATCAGTCCAAACGGCATAACTAACCATTCGTACGACCTATATCTAGTCCTGAATGCCGTTAAAGGTATATTATCCTCTGCTACCTTGAGATGATGGAAACCTATTGCCAAATACAGCTAAGAAAATATCTTGGCTCCACTCAACTGGTCAAACAAATCGTCAATTCTAGGCAATGGATATCGATTCTTTATCGTCCTCTCATTCAACTTAAGATAATCAATACATAGCCTCGACAATCCTTCCGGCTTCTTAGAAAACACTTCTACTGCTCCCTAAGGCGAACTACTCGGCCTGACAAAACTCTTTCCTTCTAAATCCACCAACTGCACCTTCAACTCCCTCATCTCTGAAGGGATCATCCTACTCGGTAGCTTACTCAGTGGTTCTGCCCTCGGAACCAAACCTATTTGAAACTCAATGGCTCATTTCGGTGGCAATCCAATTACAGGCTCAAAAACAACTGCGAATTCTCTAACCATGAAAACTTAAATCGGCTCGTCATCCAATTTCATAGCACCCAATAAGGCATACATCTCATCGCAAGAAACTTCCACGATATAAGCAATCTTGTCATTACAATCGAGGTGTCTAAGCGATATTTTTCTATCCTGGCAAAATATCCTAGCATCGTACTCACGTAACCAATCCATCCCAAGAATAATTCCAAGCACCACAAAATCAAACACATGCAAACTACAAATAAAATGTGAACTAACATGTCTAACTCTAACCGGTCACATTTCAACCCTAGAGTTGCATACCTTTCTATTGGATTCACAATCCGTAAGGAAGTAACTAAATATGTGGATTCTAGGTTAAGCTTATCTATCAAACGTCTAGATATAAGAAATGCGATGCACTAGTAACAAATAGAATGCTAACAAACATACCATGAATCTGAAGCATACCTCCAAAAACTGCCTTTCCTTTCTCCTGAGCTGTCAGCTTTGAAATAGTAGGCCCCAATGCAAACACCTTGCTCTTTCCATTCTTAGCAGGCTCCTTGCACTGGTTCTTATAGCGGCCTATCTGATCGCAATTGAAGCATCTGATGTTCTTCTTCCTGATCACTTCCTTAGCCTTCCCAAAACGACACTCATCGACAAAATGTCCCTTCTTGTCGCACTTAAAATAGATCACCTCAAACTTTCCTCTCTTGGCTACTCCACCCTTCTAAGCACCCTTCTTGTGGAAAAACTTCCACTTCTGGCCCTGCCCAACCCTGACCTCCCTAGCATTATTCTTCTCCTGATAAGAAAGCATATCTTTATGTCTCAAAGCCATCTCCATAACCACATCACAGGAATCTATGATATGCGGTAAAATAGCTCTAGCTAAATCAGGTTTCAATCTGCTGATGAACTTCTCGTTCCTCTTCATCACTGTATCAACAGCAGCATAACCATACCGGGGCAACTCCTCAAACCTACTGGCATACTCTAGAACAGTCATCTCTCTCTGTTCTAGCTCAGCAAACTTCCTAATCAAAACAGACTGCACCATAACTGACATGAACCTCTCTTGGAACCTCCTCTAAAACTCTACCCATGTCATAGTCTCCTCATCTACTGCCACAGTCACACTTTTCCACCAAAACAAAGAAACTCCCTAAAGCTATCTAGATGCCAACCTCCTCTACTACTCATTATTGAGCCTCAAATTTGCAGAAATCCTTTCGTAGTGCAACATCCAGTTTTCTTTACCTTGATGGAATCTTCGGTTACAATAAGTGGCTTCCCTCCGAGATAAGTGTAATCCCTACTCAACTTAGCATAGTCATGGATAGTTGGGACCACCAAAACTACTCCTCCCACTACTCCAATAACAACACCTTCTTGCACCATATTCACAAAGAAATGATACATAGTATCCATTCCAACCTTCGGGACTGTAATACCCACATTCTGTGCTTGTGTCTGACCTTGGGTTCACCTGGAATTAGGTCCGGCATTCCCATCATCACTTCCCCACCTTGGGACAACTCTTCATCTTATACCATCTATATCTGTATTCAAATCTCATGAGATACAAAAAGATAACCTAATCAAAGATAGGAGACTAGAGATAAAGCGTATACATATATATAGCAAATACAAGTACGTTACTGTAGCATTATCCCATACCCTAACCTTACTCTAATTCCTTAGGATTTTATTTTAAAAACCATTTTTAATTAAAGTTTTTCATAATCCTATGCTCTAATACCAATTGTAACATCCCATATCTAGAGGCCAAAAGCTAAGCGCTACAGATGCTGCAATCGTCTGCAGTATTAACTTTTGGTCAAAAAATACGGCAATGTTAATTCTATCCGTAATATCATAAGCACTTGAATATGAATGTAATCATAGATTTTAAAAAAAAATTATCGATTACGTTTCAAAACAATATCATGTCCAAGTTACAAAAATCCCCAAAACGTTTTCCAAGCGATGATCAAATATAATTTAAAATAATACGCCAAGAGCGACATAAGACGATGCCTCCATGGTTGATCAAAGTAATATAGTCATATCTGATTTAATACATAGAGAATCAAAACAAAATAATTTGTAGTCCTAAATAGCTATCTGTCAGCCATATGCTCGTATTTTGAAGCTTTATTCGCCAAAACTACGTAAACCTAAAAACCTCAACCCTTAGTCTACTCAAATCAATTTTTAAGCAACCAAGAGTTTAAGGGGAAACAAAAACGTCAAGTCAGACATAAAGCTGGTGTGAATAATACTGTCCATCTCTGTTATTTTATGTTAAGTGAGACCACGTCACTTAGCGGAACAGGTTTCTCCTCACTAACATTCCTTTAAAACATATCTTTTACAAATTAGTTCCTACAACCAAAAATGGTTAAAATCTATAAAGCATCATTATGTAAACATATATATATCAGATAATAAATGAACTACCTGTGCATGCACATTAGTTTTGTTTGGCTAACTATTAACCTTTGGCTGCCTCGGACCCATCAGACAACATATCAAAGTTTATCTAACATCTGTTAGACACTCTTCTTCTTCTGAAAGTTCCGTCCTTAACTATTTATTAAATTCTTCTCCTTTGGATGCTCTATCCTTAACTTATATCTTCCAGTGTCACCTGATCCTAATAGTTTTGCGGGCTCACCAATAACCTATCTATATACGAACATATATTCCTTTCTACATGTATCCATAATTTTAGTCTTACCTATGACAAAGCCCTACTCACTGAGATTTTTGGACTAAATTAGCTGGGGCTAATAGCTAATGTATAGGGCGTGACCCTATACCAGTCCCATCTAGTATTCTAATATCTGAGTCATTTTTACTTAGGGATATTTTCCCAAACTTTTCCTTGAAAACCATTTTAAAATGATTTAAACCTTTAAATCAAACTCAAACAAGGAAAATATATAATCTTTGTGCTTTACTCAAAATCATCTTTCCATGTTGTTTATATACTTTACTCAAATCTTAGATGATGAAAACACTTAAACCTTTGAAAGTCCCCCCTTCATTCTATTGAAAGTACCCCTTTAGAACCAAGTAAAACCCTTTCTTTTATCTAGATCAAAAGGCCAAAACCTTCCTTTTGAAACCATTCTCAAATCCTTTCAAAACCTATGAAAAACTTTCCTTTCGAAAGCTTTAAAATCTTAGACATCTTTCTTTTAAAACCTTTAAACCTTACCTTTAAAAACCCTTGGAAAACCTTTCCTTTCGATCCTTTTGAAACCATCAGAAAACTTTACCTTTCGACTCCTTCGAAACCATTGGCAAATCACCCCTTTCAAACCTCTTTTAAAACCTTTTGAAAGCATCAAATATAAACATTTTGAAAGCAATTGGGTTCAATTTAAAACATGTGGAAAACATCTTTCAAAATTCAAAACTGACTCTTTCGAAACCATTTTATGTTATACTTCAGTTGAACAAAAGGGTCCTTAAACCATTTAAGTCAAAAGCCATCTTTTGAAAGAATTCCTAAGTAAAGAAGTGATGGTGTTAAAACCGTCCCTTTGAAAACATTAGAGGCATGGGCAAATTTTAGAAAACAAGTAACCCCTTCGAAACCCTCTGGGTCGAAAGGTCCAAAGGCAGCAATTAAAGATTTTAACTCAATCGAAACCAATTATTTAAAGATAAAGGCGCAACCTAATCGAAACCATTTTCTTTTAAACCATTTGACCTAGTTGAAAACTAACTAAGTCGAAAGCTAGCAGGCACATTTTTCTTTTAAAACAAATCAAAGCTTCAACCCCTTCGAAACCCCAGGATTCGACTTTGTACCTTTCGCCCACATCCAATTCACTACGAACTAGTTCTCTAATGCCATGTGCATTGGTTTCGACTATGTTAGAGGTGAAGGAATGAAGGTAGGAACTGGTGCCGAAAGCATCGAAATAGCTATTTATTTGTAATTTTAAATTATTTCTTTTGTACCTAACCTACCTTATTTGTCTAAATCTGATTGGTTGCCATTTTACTTTTTCAAAAGTGCTGCCAATTCCAGAAATAATTTTTTTAGATTATTTACAAAAAGCCCCTATATCGTTTTAAAATATATAAAATATTTTTGTCCCATACCTTAAATAATTTTTTATACTCATCAAAATACTTAAGAAAAATTTAGAAAAAATCCAAAAATCTCTTTTAATATGTTTCCTAACATATAAAAATTTCAGACCCAAACCATTTATTATTTACCCGTAAATAATTTATAACCTAAATTATCATTTTCTTTACAAAAAAATCATATTAAATCAAGATAAATTCAAAAATTCTGAAAATTGAAACCCACCTCCAAAATATTATTTTCGATCTTCCTAGAAATTCCAAGGCATTTAGATGTCATTTAATAGGGTTTTTACCTTAAAACATTTCATAAAATCAATATGAACTTGTTTAAATCATCAACAAGTATATATAAACTTTACATCATTTAAAAACATGGAAAAACATTGCAAATCATATCAAAATCATCTTAAAACCGAGAAAAATAATAATCAAAACAAGAGTTGTAAACAATATTCACCTTAGCTTTAGAGATAAAGGATATAGATTTGAATGAATTTGATGTTGATTAAGCTTCCCCTTTATCTTTCTTTCTCTTTCCCTTGTGAATAGTGGTCGGCCTCTTGTTTTGAATTTTCAAAATGAAATGAATGTTTTTAATTTACACGGCCTTGGGTAATAGATATAGGAAAGACCTCCTTTCTATTTTACCCCTCCTAAATTTCATTTTAAACTCTTCTTTAATTCATTGTTAAGTGGCACGGCTTCCCTTTAATAATATCAAATCTCAACCTTTTAATCAACACATTATTTTATTTAATTTATCTAATTAAATATCCTAAATAGTTATCTAAATATGGGGTGTTACATGTGGAGAAGAAGAAGATGGAAGAATGGATATTTAATGCTCTATAGCTGGCCATGGAAGAAAATGCTATCTTAGAAATTAGCATGGAAACCACTGTAAAAGGGATTTGGACCAAGCTAGAGAATCTCTATTGGAAAATATCACTCACCAATATTTTAATTCTTCTGAAGATGTTTTTCACTATGAAGATGAGAGAGGGTGCTTTAGTGATGGTGCATCTTAGTTTCTTCAATGATTTTGTAATAAAGATGAAGATTGTGAATTTGAAGGTGGATGAAGAATAGAAGACGAAGTTTCTTTTGCGTTCCCTTCCAAAGAATTACATAGGTTTCTCTAACAGTCTGATTTATGGAAGAGATACCTTGACTGTAGATGATGTGAAGTTGGGTCTTCTGTTTGAAGACTTGAGGGATCAAATGAAGGGGATGGGTGAAAAAAAGAAAATGAAATAGTAGTCAAGGACTATCTGTTAAGAGAGGAAGAGGGGAGAAGAAGATTTGGAATCCTAGGGGGCATTCCAAGTTTAGGAAGCTCGAAAATGATTGGAGAGAAACTTTTAGAGATGAAAAGTGTCACTGTTATAAGAAACCCAATCATTAGAGGAGAGACTGTTTGGATTTGAAGAATAAGGCTAAGGATGGATCTTCATCTATTTCAGTGGAGAAGACATTATCTGATGGTGTGTTGACTGTAGTGGTATCTGATGTAATAGACCATTGGGTGCTTGCCTCAGGTGCATTATTCCATATGATACCAAACAAGGATTATTTCAGCTCTTTTGTTGGAAAAGAGGAAAGTGTAATCTTTATGGGAAATGATGCTAGTTATAGTGCCATGGGAGAGGGTACAGTTCTGATTAGGATATTTGATGCAGTGATACGCACTTTAACATGTGTCCACTATGTTCCAAGTCTTCGAAAGTCATTGATTTCTTTACGGCAGTTGGCATCCATACGATGTAAGGTAACTATGGAAAACGATGGTTTAAAGGTTTCTAGATGTTCCCTTATTTTGATGAAGGGAGATGTGTTCCAAAATATATCTGTTGAAGGGAACACGGTTCTTGCATAGTCCGATGTTGGAGTGGATAGTTCTTGTGCTTTGGATGCAACTAGACTTTGGCATCTAAGATTGGGTCATATTTCGAAGAAGGGCTTAGCGTTTCTTCACTATCGAAAGATGATCAAAGCAGGAAGCTTTGACTAGTTGAATTTTTCTAGGAGTATGTGCTGGAAAAGAAGACGAAGGTATCTTTTGGACTTGGACTTCACAGATCGAAGAGAGTACTTGATTATGTGCATACAGATATTTGAGGACCAGTAACTACTGCTACCATTGGGGGAGCGATGTATTTTATTTTCTTTATTGATGACTTTTCTCAAACGTTTTGGTGTATGTGATGAAGACTAAATCAGAAAGCTTTGAGAAGTTTAAAGCTTGGAAAGCAAACTAGTCGAGAATCCATCTGGTTGTAAGTTGAAGGTGCTTAGATCTGATAACGACGGTGAATTTGTTTCTAAAAAGTTCCTCAATTTTTGTAAGCAGCATGGTATTCAGAGTCATTTCACTACACCAGGAGATCTACCATCTAATGAGGTTGCTGGTTGCTAAGAGGATGAATCAAACTCTACTTGAGAAGGCACGTTGTTTGAAATTGACAGCGGGCTTGTCTAGAGGCTTTTGGCCTAAAGCTTTATTGATTGCAGTGCACATTGTAAATTGAGTTCCATGCTCAGCCATGGATATGACGATTTTAGAGGAGAAGTAGAGGGGTAAAGCAGCGTATTTTGATTGCTTTCATATTTTTAGTTGTCAAGTGTATATTCACTATACAAATAATGATAAGATGGAAGCTAGAGAGTACAAAGGCATATTTATGAGATACATGGATGGTATCAAAGTGTATCACATTTAGAACCTTGTTGATAGAAAGATTTTGCATTCCAGACATTCAACTTTTGATGAGTCTGCAGTGTTCAATCCTAAGGAGGAATTACCTACCACATTAAATGAGTCTGATAGGCCTAGGGAATTGGAAGAGGTTCCCATATTCCAGCCTAGTAGTAGGTTATTACTGTGAGAGATGTAGATGAAGTTGATGAGACATCATAGAGTAGTCCATAGGTTCATTCTAGTAGTGTGGGTGATGTGCATGAGACTAGAGGAAGTTCAGTTCAAGGTAGAGCTGAAATGAGTTTAGACGAACTTGTAACTATTCAGGCTAGTCATAGAACTATTAGGCCGCCCGAGATGTATGCTGATTGGTATTACGCAAGCCTTAGCCTTGGTGATCAGTTTGATTATACCCTATGAGTGGTTCATAATGAGCCATTTGACCTTGAAGAAGCTATGAGGTCAAGTGATAGATCGAAATGGATGTGTGCTACCACCTCCTCTAGAAAGCCAAGCTATAGGTTGCAAATGGGTATTCAAGGTGAAAGATGATGGGAGATATAAGGATAAATTAGTTGCTAAAGGGTTTTCACAGGGGAATTGAATGGAGTATGATGAGATATTTTCGCCTGTAGTGAGGCATACCTCCATTCGCATTTTGCTTAGTATTGTTACTACTCATGACTTGGAGTTAGAGAAACTTGATGTGAAGACCACTTTCTTACATGGCGACTTGAAGTAGACTATTTACATGAAGCAACCAGAAGGATTTGTTGTAAGTAGGAAAGAAAAATGAATTTGCAAGTTGAAGAAGTTACTTTATGGATTCAAGCAATCGCCTAGACAACGGTACAAGAGGTTTGACTCTTTTATGCTTCCATTTGGTTTTGATCGTAGTACCAAGAGCTTGTGTGTATTTCAAGCATTTAAAGAGCGATTGTTGGTGTATTTTGTAATGACCCTAATTTAGCTAACATTATTTAGAACATTTCATTGGGTAACTTAAATAAAATAACGTAGAAAGTTAAGGACTTAGATTTGTAAATTTAGGAGGAGTTATGCCTTAACGAATGTGTTAATAAAAGAGAAACTAAACATAATTAAGAAGGAGAAATATGATGTGGATAAAATGGGAATGGTCTTTCTTCCTAAACTCTAACCCCGTTTATTCTCTCCACTTCCCATATTCACAAACTAAACAAAAAGAATACTAAGCTTCGATCAGCAACCATTAAGAAGATTTAAGGGAAGATAAAGCTAGGATTCAAGTAGAAAGCTTGCATAAATCAATCTAAGGGACAATCTTAACCTTCTTAACACAAAACCAAGGTGAATAATTAGTTTACATCTCATTTTTTGATAAATATTAAATGATCATATGTTGTAAGTTGATGACTTATAGAGATTTAATAAGAATTTTATGATATGTTCAGATTAGAAAACTTACCATATGACATCCGATTGACTTGAGATTTAGATATGATATGAGGATCATTATTTTAGTAGTCGGTTTCAAGTTTTATAAATTTCCAACTTAATATGGATTTATGGTGAAATTTCTAAGTTTAGAAAATGATTAATTTGGTTTTAAATATTTTAAATGGTTAAAATATGTTTTCGGCGAGAATGATTAACTTGATTTATTTTAATTTTTAGTGATTTTTCTTAAGTGCTCAATTATGGTTAATAAATATTTAAGTTGAAGGGCTTAAATATTCTAATTATTTTAAGAAGAAGGATGGATTATTTGCTTAAAATTTTTCAATTGTTCAATGTTGAGTTCGACGGCTTTTTTAGAAAGGTTTTGATAAAGTAGTAGCAACCAATCATATTTTGGAAAATTATTTAGGTTAGGTGAAAGTAATCACTTTAAAAGGTACCAAATCGATTTTAAATTAAATTACATCTTCACCACTTACCATGCTTGCTTCTGTCACTATACTCTTGCTTGTATATCTTTCGCACCTATTTGAAACCAATGCAAATGGGATCAAGCATTTGGTATGAAGTGTATTGGAGAAAGACAGAAGGAAAGGATGGTGTCGAAAGTATGATTTCGAAAGGGTTGCCGCTTTTGAACTCCTTCAATATCCTAGCTGCCGCACTAATTCTTTTACCATAGTTAGAAGCTGCTTTTTGTAACCTCAAAACAATGTATGTGAAAGGGAGGCTTTCGCTTACGTACCTTCCGCATACCATGGAAGCCGCCTTCCCCAATGTTTTCGAAAGGGTCGCTTTCGAATGCATAACCCTTTTATACTTTGTAGTTTGTTTTATTTTCGAACTATGGTTTCGAAAGTAATACTTTTAATTGGTTTCAAAGCTATGCTTCTATAACTCCTACTTGAATCCAATGCCTTCGAAAGGTATGTTTTAAGTGTTTCGAAAGATATGTTTTATGTGTTTCGAAAGGAATATTTCCAAATGTTTCGAGGGGTAAGTTTTATGGCTTCAAAAGAGGATGTCTAAAATTTTAAATAATGATTCCAAAAGGTATATTTCCAATGCATTCAAAAGGGAGGTTTTGGCCTTTCAGCCTAATATTTTCAAGGTTAAAGTATTTAACTTGTTTCGAAGGGATAACTAACCCTAATGACTTAGATTTTTATCATCATTGTATTGTGTAAAGCATATAGCATGGCATAGGTATTCTGAGTGAAGCAAAAAGTATATTTTCTTCGTTTAATCATGATTTATAATGGGTTAAATCAATTTGAAAGAAATATTTCCAAGGAAAATTGAATAGGGTGGTCAAACCAAAGTATATGACTCAGATATTAAAAGACCAGATGGACATGGTGCGGGATTGCACCCTATACTTTAGCTAGTAGCCCCTAGCTAATATAAGTCCAAACTTTCAGTGTGTAGGGCTTTGTCATGGGTAAGACTAAAATAATGTTATACATAGAAAGGAAAATAAAGAGTAGAGATAGGTTACTGGTGAGCCTGCAAAACCATTAGGATCGGTTGAATCTAGGAGAAGTAAGTTAAGGACAGACCGTCTAGTATTACATCTATCAAAAGTTAGAATATTTATTTTGTCTAGTAGACCCGATTCAGCCATTGGTTAATAGTCAGCCATATAAAACTATAATTCTCGGACATATAGTCCATTGATTACCTGATTTATATGCATTATATGCGTGTATGTATTGTTATAATCAGTTTGATTGCAGCATTTTGATTTGCAAAAGATATGCTTTTAAAATGATATTAGTGAGGGAAAACCTATTCTGCTAAGTAGTGCGGTCTCACTTAATATCAGTAAACTGAGATGTAATAGAATTATTTACAACTGGCTTCATGTCTGATTCGAAGTTTATGTTTTCCTCTTAAACTCTCTGGTGCTCAAAATTTAATTTGATTAGATTGAGAGTTAAGGACTTTTCAAGTTTAGTAGGTTAGATGAACAAGCCTCTGAAGACGTGCAGGAGGCAAAGCTGTGTAACAACCCGTAAATTTTCGATAGTTTAATTTGTTGATTTGATGAATCTTGTTATTTAATATTGGAAGAAATAAAAAGTTGTAAGATAATAATGAAATTATAACTAAGATGAAACGTAACAAGGTTAATTAAAGTTAACAATTAATGATCTTGAATGAAATTCCAATTAAACAAAATATTTTAAATGTTATAACTTGGTTATAAAGTGAATATAAGAAAACAAGTGTAAATATTGAAACAATTGGTGGATTAGTATATAATTATAGATAATTAGATAAAGATAGTGTTATGTAAGCGATTGTAACATTTACTTGTTAATAATAACTTATAAGTGTAATTAAAAGGTAACGGTAATAATTATTATATGTTACCCCTCTATTTAACCTGTTAAGTTAAAACTGGAAATTAATTCCAATAAATGTAACTGAATATTATGTTAATGTAAATTAAATTAATATTTGGAAGTAATGTTAATTTTATTCATAATATGATAATTGGTTAAATAAAAAGAATGGAAATCAAGATTTATTAGTTTATTTTAATTTAAAAGATAGAAATTGGATTTATTGCAAATAAATGAAATTAAATATTTAAATATTATGATGATGGGAAATTAAGAAGAAATTGGGAAACATTAGTGTGCTAAGAGATAAACCAATGTTAATTTTACCCATACTGTAATGAAAGACTTGAATAACAAGGTTTAAAGGTTAATAAATTGATTTTGGAATTTTAATTTATAATTTCTGAATTTAATGAAATTGAAATTAAACACTGAAATTGATGGATTAATCAACTTTAAATTGACATCTAAATTTTCTTAAATTATTGAAATTGTTCAAGAAATCAAAAATGATAAAGATTGCTAATTATAGAATTGGGATTGAAAATTTGATTTAATTAATTTAATATTTATTTATTGATTAATTGGAAAATAGCCATTTTGGCCATTGACTTGGATTTCGACGAAACCAATTTCATCGGATCCGTAATGGTGAATTGTTGTAGGATTTCAAGTTTCGTAACGATCAGACTTGTCGTTTGATCATACGGGCTCGAAACGCCTAGAAATCAATTTAATTGAAATCAATTGAAATCAGTTTGAAATAACTTGATTTTTGCATAACTTCTTCATACAACGGAATTTAGACTTAAAACCTGTCCCATTGCGTTTAAAATATTTAAAAGCGTCTATTTTGATATATGGGTTGACTTATTTTCGTTCCGGAGTCAGAACGGGCTTTTCGAGCCATTTGTCGTTCAACATCCAATCCAAATCAATCTGGTCCATTCTAATTTCAGCTTTGCCTATATATATCGTTATAAATCCTAGTAGCCTTTCTATTTCCCATTTCTGTACGTATAGAAATTTCTTTTGCTTCTTTTTCTCAATGGCAGACAAACCCTAAATTTTCCAATTCAACTTCAATTCAAAAAATTCAAACTCCTCAAACTATATCGAATTATATATCGATTTGAAGCTCTCGACGAGCGCATCTCAGATCTCTAATTTGTTTTCTAGATTGAACCATCATTTTTCCATAAATTTATGAATTACTCACGGCCGTTCGTTTGTGGTCTTCGGAGTGTGCGGTGGAACGTTGCCTGATCGATGAATGGGAAGTGGCGATGGAAGGCTTTGGTCGAGCAGCACCTATCGGTACTGGCCGCTCGTCCCCTAGTGGTCGAAATCATCTCGAATTGGTAGTTGAAGCTAGTGGCAGCGGAGGAAACCTATGCATCGCTGGACGTTCGCGTGTGGGCTATTATGATCGGCCGGAGGCGAGGGTCTTGTCGCCAAGGTCAGATCGGGGTGAGGGTAGTCGTAGCTGTGGCGATTTGTTGCTTTAAGGTGGCGGCTGATAGGTTGGTCTGTGAAGATGAGTGCGAGGCGTCGAGTAAGGTTCAGAGACAATCGGTGAGGTGGCACGACATTACTGGTTATAATTATTTTATTTAATTTTGATTCCAAATCGTTCTAATTTGTATATCTTTGGCATACGAGGTCCGTTTTATACGCGGTTTTCTCCACTAGAATCGTATTGGAATTCCGGTCACTTCGGTGCTAGTTTGGACGAATTCTAAAACTGTTTGAATTTGGGTTTAAATCGAATTTAAATTCAATTTAAATTCAAAAGGTGAGTGTTTTAACCCACTCACAACTTCTAAAATTTCTTATGTTTGTTAAATTGATTTATGATGTGATTTGAAATTTATTTATGACTGTTTGGCATATTTTGAGTCATCATCTCAGTTTATTTGAATTTATTTGGATAAAATAGTTATTTAATTTATTATTGAATATAAACTGCCAGTAAATACCTGTTATTTATTATATGTTCTATATTGATGTTATTGATTGAATTAGATGATGACTGTGATAAATTTTTTATGATTGATATTGGATGAATGGATGTTGTATTTTATATTGTTATAAACTACAAGCTGTTATGGATTTTTATTTTATTTGGGATTACGGTTTGAAATGATATATAACCGTATTTATATTTTAAATTACGGATTGAAATGATAAATTCCATATCACTTGACCATAGGATAGAAAATTATATACGGACACCATGGCCTATATATAAAAATATTTTGGAATGATTTCTATGGTTTTGTAAAGAAATATATGGTTTTGGATAAATATTGATTTTAGATATTATATAAATGTTATTTTATCATTGATTTTAAGCTATGTGTAATTTGTTTTAATATATAATAAGCTTAGTAATAAGTTTGATTTTTATTGAAGAAAATATGGTGAAGTGTTTAAATTGTATTTCAATACAGAGTTTACATTGATTTAAATAAATTAAGGTTGAAAGATAAATTTGACATTTATTTGAAAGTGAATTTATTTAAAAATTAAACTCAGATAAATTTGATGTGAAATTTATTAAATTTTAAAATGATATTATATTGATTTGGGTTTTATAAAAATGATATCATATTGATTTGGTTTTTGAAGTAGAAATGATATCGTATTTATATGGTTTTGAAATGGATATTATATTCTGGTTTTGAAGTATAATTATTTTAAAATGACCGCGGTGTTATAATAAGTTTGGTTGTTAAAGAGTCCGGGATCGGAAGTTGTCATACTCTCTGCCAACTCCGTAAACCATTTTAACAACCGTATACACGGTGGAGATTCCAGAATGAAGTAGGATGGCGGCGGCGTTCCTTTGAGATATATACGTGGACCATACTCCCGTGAATTGGCATAAGTGGCTAAAGCATGAGCGATTTACGGGCTAAGAAGGTAGCACCTTTTATCGGACACGCTCCTTCGATACCATTCTACTACCTTGTGATTGATTGGGGCCCTTTTGATTTTGGGGTGTGGCTCGAGGTGGGCGCTAGTAGCTGCTACGCGTTACCATCGGTCTGGAAGCGTAATTGGTATATCTACCATGGCATTGCCTAGTTATGCCGTGTCACCTACCCTAGTGTGCCTTAAACGAGTTTGGTTTTCTCCCGTAGCCAGTGTGATATCCTTTGGTGGCCTCTCGATCAGGAGGGACCATGATACTGGATGGACTATTGGGACTATTACATGTTAAGGTGGAAAATGTAAAGCCTTAGTGCTGTTTAAAAGTAAATTTATTTTACTATAGACATTATTATAATAGCGGAATATTACTACATAGTAAATAGTTTAACGGATCCTTAGGAGATGTGAATTCCGAGCATCTCTTAAGTTACTGCACTCACGTTAGACACTGGATAGGAGATGTCAAACCTTGTAAACATCTCTGACGCCATTGCACTCATATTTATTTACCATCGATTTTACTTACGTAAGATCTTTTAGTTCGGACTCGAGTGTTTTTTCTTTTCAATTCGCTCGGGTCAGCCTGAGCATTTCAGGATTTGAAGACCAGATATCTGGAGGACGAAGACGAAGATTGTATTACTATTATTTACTATACTGTTCCATTGCATCACATTGTTTCGCTGCATTGGTATTTATTATTCTTTGGTATGTGTAACTCTGATTCTGTGTTGTATAAGTATAATCAAATGTTTTGTAAAACAGCTTCATGAACTGTTTATTTAATTATTATATTTTGTCATTCCGCTGGAAGATTCTATTTTTTTTTCTTTCTCTGCTTTTCCTTATTCACCCCAATAACAATCTACTCTTTGGTTTGAGTCTGAATGTGTGGTTTATCGTCGATTTAAAGCGTGCGAAAGGCGGGATGTTACATTTGATATCAGAGCTTTGGTTTAGCGAAAAACCCTAGCTTTATGGGATCTGACTCTTTATTAATAGGGTAGTAATACGCTATGATGAGTCGCTGAGCGTGTATATATATATGAGAGAGCGTATTTGTTAGTGTTAAAAAAGGTTTTGATATTATGTTAATTTGTTCCATTTTGTATTTATCAATTCTGGTTGGTGTATAGGATGCTATAACATCGACAGGGATTTCTAAACACTTAATAGGACAAACTGTCACAATATTCGTTTTGAATATAGGTGAATGAAATAATTTTGCCTATTATATTTTATATATATAAAATAAAATTTTATAAATGATATATATTTGGTTGTAATATATTGGTTGTTAGGTAGTGTAATTTATAAATATTAGTTTAAGGTAGGATTTGAAAGGAAAAATAAACAAGAATAAATTGGAAATTTTAGAACTTAAGTTCCGGGGTTTTGAAAATTTATTTCAAATGATTTTGGAACATAATAATATTATTTAGAAGTATTTTCTGATATAAATATTTCAACATGATTTGAAAGAATTGTTTTAAATAAATTTTGGAAAGAAATATAATGTAACTAATGAATGAAAATTTATATTATGAAATGAAAAGGAAATCAAACAACAAATATTATGAAATGAAAGTAATAGTGAACAAATGAATATAATGTAACTAAAAAGAAACTGCCGTTGTTATATGATATGTAACTAAAAAGAAAATAATGTAACTAAAAAGAAACTGCCGTTGTTATATTATGAGATTCCGGGGCGCGATAACAACGGCAGTTTCTGTGCAGAAATAGTGAACAAATGAATATAATGTAACTAAAAAGAAATTTATATGATATGAATGAAAAGGAAATCAAACAACAAATATTATGAAATGAAAGTAATAAGAATGAACTTGATCTATTGTCTGAAATTGTTATTTGTTTGGTTTAAGGTTGTTTGGGCAAGGATACTTTAAAATTGTTTGGATGTATGAATAATCTATTAGTTTTATCTAAGACTGTTGAGTAAATGGTGCACTTAGTAGTTTATTTTCCATTCTATACAATTTAAAGTTTATACCCGAACAACTATTTGTTTATTTGCTATAGATATATGGATGGTTGATTTTATTGGCTTCATATTATGGTTGTATGTTGTGATTGCAAGTGATTACTATTGATTTGTTGTTAGTGTTTGAAACAACTTTAAATATTTCATTTTTTATATTTGTTAACCTTTTTGGGATTATATGAGTGAGATACAGGTTATGGAAGCAATTTCAACTCCTTATGGTTTCATAAAATAAGCGTTAATTGCCCGATAAATAGTTAAGTTCTTGGATTACGGTTTTATAGCGTTATTATACTGTTTTTTCCATTGTTGGGATATATTATTTTGAATATTGTGATATATATTGTTATATGTGATATTATATTTCCTCTCGAGCCTCTTCGTACAAAGGAGACTCTGTCGAAATTTTCCGCGAATTTTGGACATAGAAAAATTTTGAACAATGTTTTCCAAACTTTATTAATTTGAGTATAAAAAGATTTAATAGTTATAAATTGATATATTTTATTTAAATTATTAAAGTTTGAAAATTTATTTTTTTATAAAATTAATATTTTTGAATAAGATGTATTGACTACTTAATTCTTTCTTTTCCATTCTTTTTCCTTTTCGGGGACGAAAAGTTTTGAGTGGGGGAGAGTGTAACAACCCGTAGATTTTCGATAATTTAATATGTTAATTTGATGAATCTTGTTATTTAATATTGGAAGAAATAAAATGTTGTAAGATAATAATGAAATTGTAACTAAGTTGAAACGTAACAAGGTTAATTAAAGTTAACAATTAATGAATTTGAATGAAATTCCAATTAAACAAAATATTTTAAATGTTATAACTTGGTTATAAAGTGAATATAAGAAAACAAGTGTAAATATTGAATCAATTGGTGGATTAGTATATAATTATTGATAATTGGATAAAGAAAGTGTTATGTAAGCGATTGTAACATTTATTTATTAATAATAACTTATAAATGTAATTAAAAGCTAACGGTAACAATTATTGTATGTTACCCCTCTAATAACCTGTTAATTTAAAACTGGAAATAAATTCCAATAAATGTAATCGAATATTATGTTAATGTAAATTAAGTTAACATTTGGAAGTAATGTTAATTTTATTCATAATATGATAATTGGTAAAAAGAATGGAAATCGAGATTTATTAACTTATTTGAATTTAAAAGACAGAAATTGGATTTATTACAAATAAATAAAATTAAATATTTAAATATTATGATGACGGAAAATTAATATGAAATTGGGAAACATTAATTTTCTAAGAGATAAACCAATGTTAATTTTACCCTTATTGTAATGAAAGACTTGAATAATTAAAGGTTAATAAATTGATTTTGGAATTTTAATTTATAATTTCTGAATTTAATAACATTGAAATTGAACACTGTAATTGATGGATTAATCAACTTTAAATTGACATCTAAATTTGTTTAAATTATTGAAATTGTTCAAGAAATCAAAAATGATAAAGATTGCTAATTATAGGATTGGAATTGAAAATTTGATTTAATTAATTTAATATTAATTTATTAATTAATTGGAAAATAGTCATTTTGGCCACTGACTCGGATTACGATGAAACCAGTTTCATCGGATCCATAACGGTGAATTATTGTAGGATTTCAAGTTTCGTAACGATCAGACTTTTCGTTTGATCGCACGAGCTCGAAACGCCTAGAAATCGATTTAATTGAAATCAATTTGAAATTACTTGATTTTTGTATAACTTCTTCATACGATGGAATTTAGACTTGAAACCTGTGCCATTGTGTTTAAACTATTTAAAAATATCTACTTTGATATATGGGTTGACTTATTTTCATTCCAGAGTCAGAACGGGCTTTTCGGGCCATTTGTCGTTCAACTTCCAATCCAAATTAATCCGGTCCATTCTAATTTCATCTTTGCCTATATATATGTATATTGTTATAAACCCTAGCAGCCTTTCTATTTCTCATTTCTGTACATACAGAAATTTCTATTGCTTCTCTTTCTCAATGATAGACAAACCCCAAATTTTCCAATTCAACTTTAATTCAAAATTTTCAAACTCCTCAAACTATATCGAATTATATATTGATTTGAAGCTCTCGATGAGTGCATCTCAGATCTATAATTCATTTTCTAGATTGAACCACCGTTTTTTCAGAAATTTATGAATTACTCACAGCCATTCGTTTGTGGTCTTCGGAGTGTGCGGTGGATCGTTGCCCGATCGATGATCGGGAAGTGGCGATAGAAGGCTTTGGTCGAGCAGCACCCATCGGTACTGGCCCCTCATCCCATAGTGGTCGAAATCATCTCAAATTGGTTGTTGAAGCTAGTGGCAGCGGAGGAAACCTGTGCATCGCTGGACGTTCGAGTGGGGGCTATTGTGATCGGCCGGAGGCGAGGGTCTTGTCGCCGAGGTCAGATCGGGGTCAGGGTAGTCGTAGCGGTGGCGATTTGTTGGTTTAATGTGGCGGCTGGCAGGTTGGTTTTTGAAGATGCGTGCGAGGCATCGGGTAGGGTTCAGAGACAATCGGTGAGGTGGCACGACATTAATGGTTTATAATTATTTTATTTAATTTGGATTCCAAATCGTTCTAATTTGTATATCTTTCGCACACGAGGTCCGTTTTACATGCAGTTTTCTCTACTAGGATCGTATTGGAATTCCGGACACTTTGGCGCTGGTTTGGACAAATTTTGAAACCATTTGTATTTTTTGTTTAAATTAGATTTAAATTCAATCTAAATTCAAAAGGTGAGTGTTTTAACCCACTCACAACTTCTAAAATTTCTTATGTTTATTAAATTGATTTATGATGTGATTTGAAATTTATTTATGACTTTTTGGCATATTTTGAATTATCATCTCAATTTATTTGAATTTATTTGGATAAAATAGTTATTTAATTTATTATTGAATATAAACTGCCAGTAAATACCTGTTATTTATTATATGTTCTATGTTTATGTTATTGATTGAATTGGATGATGATTGTGATAAATGTTTGATGATTAATATTAGATGAATGGATATTGTATTTTATATTGTTATAAATTGCAAGCTGTTATGGATTTTTATTTCATTCGGGATTTCGGTTTGAAATGATATATAACCATATTTATATTTTAAATTACGGATTGAAATGATAAATATCTGTATCACTTAACCGTAGGATAGAAAATTATATACAGACACCGTGGTCTATATATAAAAATATTTTGTAACGATTTCTATGGTTTTGTAAAGAAATGTATGGTTTTAGATAAATATTGATTTTAGATATTATATAAATGTTATTTTATCATTGATTTTAAGCTATGTATAATTTGTTTTTATATAGAATAAGCTTAATAATAATTTTGATTTTTATTGAAGAAGATATGGTTAAGTATTTAAATTGTATTTCAATATAGAGTTTATATTGATTTAAATAAATTAAGGTTGGAAGATAAATTTGAGATTTATTTGAAAGCAAATTTATTTAAAAATTAAACTCAGATAAGTTTGATGTGAAATTTATTAAATCTGAAATTTTAGAAGGTATGATTTCTATAAATTTTTTTTTTTTTTTTTTTTTTTTTTTTTTTTTTTTTTTCAAGGCTGATGATTGATTTTGGTTTAAGATGAATTAACGAATATTTCAAATATAAATAAATTGAAGGAAATATTTAGTTATTTGTACTAAATGGTAATGGATTTATTAAGTGAAATATTTCAAAACTAAATAATAGAAAATTGAATTGCTGAATTGTAATTACCAAACTTAGTTTTGAAATTACTGAATACTTAAAGCTTGAAATATACTGAATTTGAAATGGTTTATTTTGTGGATCAATCAGTTTTGAAATCAATATAATTTGAAATGGTTTATTTTGAAACTGAATTGAATTGAAATTTATGATTTGGGATATGGTTAAATTAAAATCTAGAAATTCGAGTTGTTTTGGAATTGATTTGTGAAACTTAAGAAGCTATTTTATTATATAAAGTATTCTAATATTTGAACCATTTAAGTGGTGGAAGTTATGTTCCAAAGTTATGAGTTTCAAAGTATTATGATTTGAAAGTGTTATACTTTAAGGGTTCTGATTTCGAAGTGTTATAACTTTGAAAGTGCTATGATTTTGGAAAAAGGATATATTTGAAATAAAATGATATTATATTGATTTGGGTTTTATAAAAATGATATCATATTGATTTGGTTTTTGAAGTGGAAATGATATCGTATATATATGGTTTTGAAATGGATATCATATTCTGGGTTTGAAGTATAATTATTTTGAAATGACCGCGGTGTTATAATAACGTTTGGTTGTTAAAGGGACCAGGATCAGAAGTTATCATACTCTCTACCAACTTCGAAAACCACTTTAACAACCGTGTACGCAGTGGAGATTCTAGAATGAAGAAGGATGATGGTGGCGTTCCTTTGAGGTATATACATGGACCCGACTCCCGTGAGTTGGCATAAGATGGATAAAACAGGAGCGATTTACGGGCTAAGAAGGTAGCACCATTTATCGAACACACTCCTTCGATACCATTCTATTACTTTGTGATTGATTGGGGCCCTTTTAATTTTTCGAGTGTGGCTCGAGGTGGGCGGTAGTAGCTGCTATGCATTATCACCGGTCCGGAAGCGTAATTGGTATACCTACCATGGCATTGCCTAGTTGTGCCATGTCACCTACCCTAGCGCGCCTTATACGAGTTTGGTTTTCTCCCGCAGCCCGTGTGATATCCTCTGGTGGCTTCCCGATCAGGAGGGACCATGATACTGGATAGACTACTAACGTGTTAAGGTGGAAAATGTAAATCCTTAATCCTATTTAAAAGTTAGTTTATTTTACTATAGACATTATTATAATGGTGGAATATTACTACATAGTAAATAGTTTAACGGATCCTTAGGAGATGTGAATCCCAATCATCTCTTAAGTTACTACACTCACGTTAGACACTGGATAGGATATGTCAAACTCGTAAACATCTCTGACGTCGTTCCACTCATATTTACCGTTGATTTTACTTACGTAAGATCGTTTAGTTCTGACTCAAGTGTTTTGTCTTTTCAATTCACTCGGATCAGCCTGAGCATTTCAGTACTTGAAGACCTGATATCTGAAGGACGAAGATGAAGATTGTATTACTATTATTTACTATATTGTTCCACTGCATCACATTGTTCCGCTACATTGTTACTTATTATTCTTTGGTATGTGTAACTCTGATTCTGTGTTGTATAAGTATAATCAAATGTTTTGTAAAACAGCTTCATGAACTGTTTATTTAATTATTATATTTTTTCGTTTCGCTGTAAGATTCTGTTTTGTTTATTCTTTCTCTGCTTTTTCTTATTCACCCCAATAACAATCCCCTCTTTTGTATGGTTTGAGTTTTACATGTGTAGTTTATCGTCGATTTATAGCGTGTAAAAAGGCGGGATGTTACAAGCTAACTATGCATGAGTTATTAAGTATTATTTCCGCTGTGATGTATTTATGGCTAATATGTCTATCTATCTAGCACTCGGATCACCCCAAGGGGCATCTTCATACGTCGCTCATGGCATAATTTGAATAATTTTATTTGATTAAAAATTGGGAATAATTTTGCGATTATGTAATTGGACTGAAATATTGATTGAAATGTAATCATAAAAGCTATTTCGAAATCTGTGTTCATTTTATTTCATATTCATGTGCCTCTGATGTTGTGTATAACATTAATACTATCATGTTTCATCACCGAAAGTTAAATGCTATAGATGACTGCAGCACCTATAGCACTTAGTTTTGGGTTTCGAGGTAGGGGACGTTACATATTTACTCTTCTATATGGATGACATGTTTGATTGCTTCCAGGGATAAAGCTGAAATTGATAGTTTCAAGATGAAAATAAAAGTGGAATTTGAGATGAAAGATCTTGGGGAAGGAAGGAAGACTTTGGATATGGAAATCCAAAGGGATAGAAAGCTAGGTCTTCTAAGCTCACTAAAAAGGAGTATTTTAGGAAGGTGCTTGCTCGATTTAGCATGAAAGGAGAAAAGGTAATTAGCACACCCATGCCTTTGCACATACAACTTTCTAATAATGGTTCTTCAACCTCTAAAAAGGATAAAGCCTACATGGAGAAGGTGTCCTATGTGAATGCAGTTGGTAATTTAATGTATGCTATGGCTGGCAATAGGCCTGGCATTGCATAGGTTGTTGGATTGGTTAGCAGATATATGGAAAATCCAGAAAAGACGCATTAGGAGGCAGTAAAGTACATATTTAGATATCTTAGAGAAACTCTAGACCACAGGCTTGTTTTTTGCGATGGAGATAGAGATTTCAGCTTGGTAGGATTTTGTGATTCTGACTACGCTGGCGATAGAGATCGAAGGAAGTCAATCCCGGGTTATGTGTTCAATCTCAGAGAATGACTATTAGTTAGAGTGCGAGGTTGTAGACCGCTGTTGTTCTGTTTACTACAGAGGTAGAGCTCATAGCTATTGTTGAAGCGGCTAAGGAGGCACTGTATTTAAGGCGGTTGATGTGTGATTTGGCTTCATGTATGATGGAGTAGAAGTGAATTGTGACGGTCAAAGTGCAATTCACTTAGCTGAAAATCTGGCTTTCAGCTCAAGGAAGAAGCACATAGAAGTGAGA
This sequence comes from Allium cepa, assembly GCA_030765085.1. Taxonomy (NCBI): domain Eukaryota; kingdom Viridiplantae; phylum Streptophyta; class Magnoliopsida; order Asparagales; family Amaryllidaceae; genus Allium; species Allium cepa. The sequence goes on along the minus strand of CM060941.1, from coordinate 172,661,522 downwards.
TAATCCTTTCTTCTTCAATGAATGAAGAGAAACTAATTCGTCTTTAGTAGGTTCGTACAAAGGAGAATGCAGCAGACATGTTCACCAAGTCCTTACCTATTGCAAAGTTCGAGCATTGCTCGAACTTGATCCGCTTATCAAGATGCTAGGTGCCACATGCTAGAACGGGGAAGAGGGAGTTGGGAGATTGAGATGTTTTTTCATTAAGAAGATTGATAGGTCCTAAACGAAAAGGACATTTTCAAACACTTTGTTAGCAGGCGGTGGCATTGCCGGGGTTCATCGAAAAGTGTAATGGCTGATGGCATTGCCAGCTCAATGGGAATGTATCCGCTATGTTTGAGATTGCTCAGATTATGAAGATGTTGATGGAGTTAGATGACTTTATATATACATATATATATATATATATATATATATATATATATTGTATCAAGGCGGAGTTTTGAAAAAATGTGATACAATATTATATTTTGTTGTTTTTTGTCCCACGTCACGGGATTAGTTCAATCCCAAGATTCAATACCTATATTTAAAGGTGCCTACGTAATAGAAATAACTTGTACCAATCTCTATAATCTTCTTCCTCAATATTAACAAAATTATTCACCCGTTTGGTGGACGAACACTATCACGTTGATATTGGAACCACTTTAAAAACTTTTGGGGTGCTTCCATTTCATTTATTATTAATTGGTTAATTTCACCTTTACAAGGTGAACGCTCCCGATAATTTTATTTGATTATTTTGTCATTTCTATATTTGATCCTATTTGTTTTCGCATCTGTGTTATTGGGTAATATCAGCTTGGAAGGATGGGCCCCAACCGTAACATCCCCCATTTGGAGGCCTAAAACTAACAGCTACGGATGCTAAAGTCATCCATAGTTATTAATCATCGATGACTAAATACGGTAATGTTAGATACATTGATATAGCAAAAACACATGGATATGGAAAAATTTTAAAATCTCAAAATTACTTTCACATTCCATTCCAAAACCATTTCAGCATTCATTACATAATCCCATAATCCTTAACATATTCAAAAAAATATAATTATTACGTATATACCAAGAGCGACATATAAAGATGCCCACTTGGTTGATCAAAGTATATGATAAGGCAATTAAACAACTTTGACTTTACAACAAACAAAGCTAAATCAAATTAAAAAGAACTTTATATGACTATCATGCCTCCTGCACGTCTTCGGAAGTTTATTCGTCTAATGAGGTACCTGAGAACCTTAACTCTCAAACTACAAAATCAATTAAGCACTTCAGAATTACGAAGAAAACATAAATTTCGAGTCAGACACAAAGCCTGGTATGAATAATAATCCACCATCTCAAACCATCTAGGTATCTAGTGAGCCCACGTTGCTTAGCGGAACGGGTTTTTCCCTCACTAGTATTCTTAAAAACCTTTTTAAAATCATATACCGCACTCCTACGTCCACAATGGTTAAAACATATCAATTCTAAATATTATGATGATATGCATACTTAATTAAAACATTCTGGATTTTCCATCCTCTCTTTAGTTGGCTACCTATCATATTTATAGTTTCTATGGTCATTATTAACCTATTATTTTTCACGGGCTGACTAATAATATGTTTATAGTTTATGGACTCCTTGTCCTATTTCATAGTTTACACGGGATCGCTAAGAACCTATTGGCATCTGCCAATAACTTTATTTTTCATGGGTCCTTCCTGAACCTATTGGTGTCTCTGAAACTTTTCTATTATCCTAGTTTTCATGGGTTGACTAAGAACTTATCGACATCTATCATAACTTAATCTGGATATAGTTTCATGGTGCACTACAAACCAATTGGCCTTTGCCAACCACTCTTAAAATAATAGTTTTCATGGGATCACTATGAACCTAATGGTAAATCCAATAACTTTCTGATCATAGTTTTTATGATATGAACCTGTCTATCTGACAACCTCAAGGTTAGGCATCCTATATTTTGGTCTCCCCGATCTCCTGGATGCAACTCAACTCATTAAGGAGTTTAATCAATTTATATTCACTACTATATCAATCTAGCTGGTTATTCTGCCCTTTTATCCCCAAAATACAATTATGGATTCATTCTAATATGAATATATTTATATTTGAAGAAGCAAACGTAATAACATAACAATGCCACTCCTGTGTATTTAATATCCTTGAAAATATTTTCATATAAAACATGGTTAATCCCTTTAACCAATTATTTTATCAAGGAAAAGCTTCTTCGAATCTTCATAATTAAAACCATTTCAAAACTCCTTTATTTTGCCATGGGTTTTTCTTTAAAATGATATTGGGTTCTTTGTTTTGAAAAACTAAGGCTTTCGAAACCTTAAAAATCTTTCTTTTCGTTTTACTGGATGATCTCCTTCAAAAGCATATAAATCTCTTTTCAAAACATTAGGATCCTGTCTTTCGAAAAACTTTAAATCCTTTCTTCCGAATCCTTTTGAACGTATTAAATTATTACTTATTAACTCTTTGAAGTATAGCTTCGAAACCATTGAAAGTACCCCTTTCGTAAACATTGAAGTATCCCTTTCAAAACCATTGAAAGTACCCCTTTCGGAACCTTTGAAAGTCCCTCTTTCAAAACCACTGAAAGTCCCTCTTTCGAAACCATTGGGTTTATATTTAAAAATATATTTTGGGTCAAAGTGAATACAAACAAAAGTGCCTCTTTCGAAACATTCTTTATTATATGAAAGCATTGGGGAAAACTTGATGGTGTCAACACACCCTTTCGAAAGCATAAATCATTTGGGTAAAACACTTGAAGGTTGGCTTCGAAACCCCTTTCGCAAGCTATAGGAAGTCGCTTGGGTTATAAAACAAAGGCTACCTTTCAAAAGCATTGATATCTTCAATCCAATCAGAAGCCATGTATCGATACCAAGCCTTTCACCTTTCTCCAACCCACTTCCTACCAATAATGTTGATACCCTGTGTATTAGTTTCAACACAGTTGGTTTCGACCTACAACGTTTCAAATTGATTGAAGGCGCTCTTTCTAGGTCGAAAGGTACCTCTATAGGAGGAAAAACCCACTTTTTCTTCGAAATGCTGTTTTTATCAAATAAAGTAATTTCCTTGTAACTAACTTGCCTACATGTAAACAATTGATCGTTTTCTTTAAATTTTCAATTTATTTTCCAAATAATTGTCACATATTTTCAGATCTAAATCATGGTTAATTTTAACAAATATGCCCTTTAATTAAGCAAAATATTGAAACTGTTTCGACCCCATCAGAAGCTATGTATCGACACCAAGCCTTCCACCTTTCTCCAATGCACTTCGTACAAACAATGTTGTACCCTGTGATTGCTATCGGCACAGTTGGTTTCGACCTAGAAGGTTTCAAATTGATTGGAGGTAGTTCTAGGTCGAAAGGTACCTCTAGGAGGCGAAACCTACTTTTTCTTGGTAAAGGCTGTCTTTACCAAATAAAGTAATTTTCTTGTAACTAACTTACCTACATGTACACAATTGATTGGTTGCTTTAAACTTTTCAATTTATTTTCCATGAAATTACCGCATATTTTCAGATCTAAACCATGGTTGATTTTAACAAATAAGCCCGTCCATTAAGCAAAATAATTGAATCATTTAGGTCCCCCTTTAAAAATATTTTAATTTCCATAATTAATCTCTTAGTAAAATCTCCGAAATTCATAGAAATTCACTTTTAATATATTATCTAACATATAAAAATTTTAGACCCAAATTCATCATATAATAACCAAAATTAATTTCAAAATCCAATTAACCATGTTTCTCTTTGAAATTCATAATAAATTCTCCATGGCTTGGAAAATTATAAAGATTGAAACTTAAATCCAAAATCACATTTCCCATATCATATAAATTCCTCATGGCATTTTAAAATCATATCATGTGATTTCACCTTTAATACCGTGTTTAATCATTTTCAAACAAACTTGTTTCAATCTATCATTTCATAAAATCAAGCATATCATCAAAAATCATCATATTGGATTTAATCTTAAACCTGAAAATCAAATGATCATATATAAACTAAAATGGAGATGTTTTGATTATATCACCTTAGTTTGGATAAGGAATTTGAGATTTGTTTGAGATTGATTTCTGTAGCTTGAATCCTAAGCTTGAACTTGAATTTTCTTCTTCTGTTCTTCCTCCTAATGGCGGCTCCTCTTCCTCTTTTCTTACTTTTTTGTTTTCTGATAAAATGAATGAAAATGATAAGGTAACATGAGTAACTATAGGTGCCTCAATTATCCTAATGCCCTTATGTTAATTAATTAACATCTAACCATTTGTAGCCTATTTTATTATTATTAAGCACGACTCTAGTTGATTTACAAATCTCAATCCCCTTATCACTCTTCTATTTACATTATTCTATATAATTTATTTAGTTAAATCTTTTGAATAATGTTATTAAAAATTAGGGGTGTTACAGGTTTCCCTCTTAAAGATTTTCGTCCTCGAAATTCAGTAAGGACTAAATACTAAACATAGCAATCATCTGTAACGACCCAGAATTTTTAATAATTTAAATTTGAATATTTAATTAATTTTAAATATTAATAAGTGAATTTTTGAAGTCGAATAATTTATTTTTCGAATATTGGATTTAATGGGATAATTAAATCGATTTATTTAATAGTGAAATTCCACAAATAATTAGATATTGGGTTAAATATGATTGAAAATGGTTTGGAAAATTTTGTTATATCATATTAAAGTTATAGAAATATTTTAGAACTTGTAAAACTGAATTTGGAGTTAATTTGTAAAAATTGAATATTTTAATATTTAATTATCGACTGAAAAATAGCCATTTTTCAAACGGTCTCGGATTTCGACGAAACCAGTTTCATCGGATCCGTAATGTGATATTATTGTAAGATTTCAAATTTCAAGTCGTTTGGATTTGCCGTTTGTCCGGTACAAGCCAAAACGCCTAGAAATCGCTTAAATCGGTTTAAATTTAAATCGACCGTTTATTGCCGTATCTCACACATACTTCCGAATTAGCTTACGAAACCTGTTCCATTGCGTCCGGAACGCGGAAAAACTTTAGAATCGCCTGTCGGAACGCGTAGATTGGAGTTCGTTTGCATAAGTTATTAAAAAGAGAATTTTATTATTAAAATAAGATTAATAACATATATCTCTTAATATTTTTCAAAACCCTAGCTCCATATGCTCAGCCGCCGCCCCAATGTTTCCAATGGCCGAAAATCACCGATTTTCTTTCCTCCAAATCTCCCAATCCACGCAAAATTAGACGAAGTCGTCAACTACAAAATCGAAGGGGATAATGAGTACTGCAATCTCAACGGTCGAGATCGTTTAAAACGAAGGGGATCAACGGGAAAGGGGCTGCAAAGGGCATGAGGTCGGCCTCGAACTACGTGAGATTGTGATGACCGAGCTTGGCCATGTTTGGGCCGAGTGTAGCCCTTGTCGTGGGCCCCGAAGTGGCACTTCCTGATCGCCTTCAAGTGGCTCGTGGTGGTCGAAGATTCAAACCCTAGTTGGAGCTTCTATGGGTTCTATACGTGCGTTTGTTCCTGGAGATGGTATTAGCCGTGCGCAAGAAGGAAGGGGGGGAGCTTGATGTGCGGCTGTGATCTGGGGAAGGGTTTGTAATAGAGATTTGTAAATAATTTACTATATTAACGATTGTACAACGTTTAAAATGCGATATCTTTGTCATATGATGTCAGATTCGAACGAGGTTTTTTGCGTTGGCTTCGTATCGCCGTGCTCTTCGCAATGCAGCTGGTTTGGAGTCGATTGGAGCTCGTTTGAATTTTGGGTAAAATTAAACGTTCGTTTAATTTTATTCGAAACGAACGCGAAAAACGGAAATAAAATCAAGGTGAGAACTCCTCACTCAATCGAAAGGTTTTGTTTAAAATTTTAAATAGTTAATATTGATCGATAATTGTTGATTGATTGTGGTAGTAGATATAATAGGATATATATTATATATAGCAATATATATATATTGGCATATGTATATATTGGATTTGATTTCCCGCCTCGTATAGCGGATGAGACCCTATTGCGCCGTTATTAAGCGGAATATTTATAAAATCCCATATACCGCGATATTCCACCTTGAAGTGGAATTGGTATTGTGCTAACGTCTGTGGATGCAGGGTAACAGGTTGGAGGGATCCAACTGGATTCCTCACATATTTATCTGTTTATGAATATTATGTTGATTGTTGATAATCATATTGATATATGACACTTATTCCCGTGATTGACCATCTGATGTTGTTGCATCATCGGATTCAAATTTTTAAAAATTAAAATAACGGTTTTGAATTTAAAAGGGGTTTTAAATCGATTTTTCAAAGAATATGGTTTATTAAAAATTTTGAATTGATTAAATTTTAAAATAAATAGATGGATAAAATTTTATGTTTTAAAAATTTATATTTTTATAAAATATAACTTAAAAGAAATTTTTAACAATAATAGGTTTTTATAAAATAGTTAAATTTGGTTTTTGGGAAGTTATTATTATTAATGGTTTATATAAAGGATTTTATAAATGGATGTTTTTAAATTAAATTTATCGAAGTTATAGAATAAATTTATAAAGTGTTAAGTTGATGTATAACATGAATTTCACTAGGATTTATAGATTAATAAATGTGAAATTTATAAAACGAATGGTTATTGGAAAATTTTAAATTTATAAGTTATTAACTTATAAAAATGGATTTGGGGCATAAAAAGGGGGTTTGTTGAAATTGTTAATAAATGAAGATTTCATTAGTTGAAATTATTATGAACCATAAAGAAATCTTGTAAGTGATAAGATTTTAAATTGGTGAAGTTCAAAGGAACGATTTGGTAAATAAATAATATTATAAGTATTTAACTTACAATATGGCTTTTGGGTATGAAATTGGGTTATGTAAAATTGCATCGGATTAATAAAGGAATTTATAAAATTGGGGTTTATAATAGAAATGGAATTTATAAACTATGTTTATAAATTTGAAATTCATCGAATTTGATAAATTGAAATATGGGAATTTGTTAAGTGGGCTATATTCACTATTTTGGATATTGAATAGATTATTAAATAAAATGGGTTTGTTTTTGGGAAAGGAATGTTTTAAATGGAATTTAAAACGAATTAAAGGTGTTTTAAAATGTATTGAGTATTGAAAACATAGATTTCAACATTGATTGTTGAAATAGACGTTTTCGAGAAACAGAAGGGGATAATTTGTATAGTATTGGATTTATATATCTATTTTTAATTTCAAATCCATATACTAGTGTTTTTGGGTTGTCGTAACGATGTTTTACGCAACATTCGTTTTTAACCCAAATAAATGTGAATAAAGGAATGTTTTCTTAAAGAGAATGGAATAAATACTTAACTGTGATTTAAGTATATGGAATATTTTCAAATCGTTGAAAATAAATAAATTTGTGAATTACTTATTTTTAAAATAAGCATGGGAATGGTTTTCTAATATGAAATGGAACGGTTTTTGTGAATTCACCTTTAAGGTAATTGAAAGCAAATAACTTGAAATCGATTTGGGAATCGTATGCTAGTAGATGCTTGGAATTTAAATCCACTTTGGAATTTATATATATGAAGGGAAATTTGTTTAAAAATAAATGTTGATTTATTTTCAAATATGAAAATATAATTTACGAATTTGGAACGTAAGTTAAATTAAATCGGTAAGGATTTATTTGTTGATTTGAAATTTGTTTTCAAAAAGGTATAAAAGATGAATTGTAGTTTGAAATTGGTTTTCAAATGGTTGAGTTGTGTAATTTGAAATTTGTTTTCAAATGGTTGAGGTGTTTAATTTGAAATGGGTTTTCAAATGGTTAAGTGTGGAAATTATATCGTGAAGGTGTTTTGGTAAAGCAAATAAATTGGGCAATTATTTGGAAATTGTGTATATATATCTTGTAAAGATATTTTGGGACTTAATAATTTTGGAAAAATTATTTGGAATCTGATGATGTGGCGCATCTTTATTGATAGTTAAATAACCGACTATCAATATTTACCCTTGGATGGTATTGATTGTGTTTGTTTGGAATTGAATGCACACTTATTCTTAAAATAAGCGCTCGCTATTCGGTTTAGCCGGGAGAGGACCTTTGTGTCATATATCCCATTCCGAATATGCGATACGTCGTTTGGATTGCATTTGAAGACCGGTGTGAAGACCGGGTATTTGTGAAAACGATAGGATGACCTATCGATTGTCTCCGCATCGTTAGCTACGATATGGAGATTTCCTTTGTGATGGGAAATTTTATCGGGATTGTGAATACCCGGATTGCAAGGGCTTCTTTGGAAGTGCCTTCGGTTCTGTTCGAACCCGGAACAGACTTGTATGGTTACATGTCTGACATTACATTTTGAGAGATAGAGCAGATTTCTTTCAAATACATTTCTGTTGGTGGCGGAGAATTTATTCTCTTAGCTTAACACCCTTCTCTGAGACGTACGAGCTCAGAGGTTATGTAGTTGAAGGTTATCAGCGATATTTCCCAATCTGGTAATGTGGCATGCTGAGTGCTGCTGTGTGATGATCATTGGTTGATCGTTTGGATTGGATCATTTGTTGATCATTTATCTGTGTGATCTTGCTTTGGTCATCTGTGGACCCAAAGCATGGCTTTGTTGCACAAAGCGTAGCTTTGTGGACGAGACTTTGTCAGGACCTCACTCCCCGGAAATGGTCGAAACAGGAATATGCGGCAAGGTTATGAGGGTCGCGCCCTTTAGGGTATGTCATTCCCTTCTGGAAAAGGGTGGTATCATGGTATGGAGCCCAGATATTTACTCATGTGGAAACACTATATATATTTCTGTGTGGTGTTGTTGGTATCGAGCGCTCGGATAAAGGTCCCAAAGGACCGGGGGATGACATATTCGTGTAGTAGTTACCTAGTTACAGAGGTAACCCGGCCTTGTGTTGGCAGAGATCTAACCGTAACGTTAGTTCTCGGGACGTCCCGCCAGAGGCGATCCCATGTGGCAGTAGGAAGTTCCTTAGCCTGACCATTTGTTGGAAATCCATTCATCCAATACGCGCCCTGTACGGTTTTAGTTGTAGAACCTGCCATTTAACATGGCAGCTATAGTAGGCATAGTATCATGGTACCTATGCTGGCTAGGATTTATATTCTACTTTCGAAATTGTTTTCTACACTATGCACTAGTAATAATATCAAAAATGATTTGATTTTCGCGTAGTAAGCATCTTTGACTATCATAAGGAGAAATCTCCTCCAATTCTGCGTTTGCATTGTGTGTGTGGCGGGAGGCCTTATGGTAGTTTCATTTTCCAAAAAGCATTGCGGATTTCAAAATTTAAATTTTCTTGTTGCTTGTTTAAAGATAAACTGTTTTGAGTTCTCACACCAGTCCCATGACTGACCTGGAGTTTATTGTTCCTTTCCTAAACTCTGGGTGCCCACTATTTTCCACACGGGCAGTCTAGAGTTAGGTTATCAGGTTATTCTGGATTCGGGAGTTGCTGTGCAGATGTTGGAGGCGAGCTTGAATAGCGTAGTCTATTATCTATTGTATATAGTATTCTTTCCGCTGTTCTATTGTTGTACACTCTGATGATATGATGTATTGTGATGTATGTATAAAATGTATAGTTCTTTTGTTTTAATGATATTCATTTATCTATTATATGTTGTTCCGCTGCGACTGTGAGATTCTGTTATTGTTTCTCGTTCTGTTACTTGTTTTTCTGTTTTCTCTTCTCTTTCTTTTCTTTCTTCTTCTACCTCTTTCTTCTTCTAAAACCCTAACGGTTCGATTTTTCGGCAACGAAAAATCACGATCGTTACATTTGGTATCAGAGCATATGGTTAAGCGACAACCTGCTCTGTTGGGTATTACTCATTTGAGATAGAGTCAGTAGTACTCTAGAATGAGTGTGAGTGTAATAATAGATATGAGTGCGTATTTGTTAGTGAATATAAAATTGTTTTATATTGTGATGATTGGTTTGTTGAGTGGTATATGAACCTTCGTCGGCGCAGCCTCGAAAACTGAATCGAAGGGGTTCCTAAACACTTGAATAGAACAATTCGACACAATATTGTTTTAAATTGGGTAAATGAAATAATTTTACCTCGATTATATTTTATATATAAAAAGAAAATAATTTTTCAAGGATTATTGAAGTGTGTATATAATTGATTGCTTGGTTGTTGTAAATGATATATATATATATATATATACATATAAAATAATTAAAAGTTGTTTGAATAAGCTAATAAAAGCAACTATTGTAAAAGAATAATGGTATAAACCAATGAATCATAAGATGAAATTATAATTGATAATGATTTACAATTGTAAGATAATCATGTATGTATATAAGAAGTAAAATTATATAAGTAAAAGGGTTATAAAAGTGATTTATGAATAATAAAAGAAAACTTTTTGAAAGAATATTTAGCATTGATTTCACTATTGTCACTGGGAAATAATAAGGGTGATGACTGCAGCATCATCAGTATCATTTTCGAGTTTCTATGTGATGGATTTGCTACAAAAATGAATTTAAAATTGAAGTTTTGTTGTAATAAATCAATTTGAAATTAAAATTCAACTTGAAGTTGATAAGTATAAGCGAAAAAAGGTTTTGAACTTATAATATAAGTTAGAAGTTGAATAATAAGTTTTATAACTTATAGAATGGGAAAATGTAAGTGAAACCAGTTGTTGAAGTGGTTAAACAATTAAGTTAAGTAAAATGGAATATGAATTTGAATATTGATATGAATTTGACTTAAGTAAAAGTTAAATAGGATTTACTTTAGAATTGAAATCCGAATTGAATTGATAAGTAAAACTTAAGTTTAATTAACAAATGATGTTTAAATGGAATAACTTAAGTGAAGTTGAATAAAAAAATCGATCTTTGCATCAAAGTTAAATAATCAAGTGAATTAAATGATGTAAATAAAGTTGAAATGGAATGCAAGTTAAGTAATGTTGAAAGAATTGATGTTAATATCAAAATAAATGAATAAAGTGAGTAAATGAAATTGTTAAAGATGTGAACTTAAGTTATATAAATGAAATTCAATTTTATTTGTAAAAAGAACTAGCAATTGAATTAAAGAATGGATTGAATGTTAATCAATCGAATGTAAGTAAGTTGATATGAAACGATGTATGTAAGTGTGAATTCATTGAAGTTAGTTGAATAATTGGATGAAAAACAATTGAATGCTAAACCAATTGAAATTAAAACAGTTGAACCAAATTGAATGTAAGTAAAATAAATAAATTTGGTTGTATTGGATGTGCATTGGTTGTTATTTGCTTGTTGGTTGATTGTATGAAAATTCCTTAAGTGTTAACGAAATTGAATCTGCTAAATTGAAAGCTATGTAATTGAATTCAAATGAAAATTGAAATGCAAAGTTGAATGAAAATGAATATACAACTTTAATAGTAAACTAAAAAAAATGTGTAAGAAGCATGTATTGGAAATTTTGAACTTGAATTGGCAAAATAGTTTGAATGTTGGAATTGGATACTACTACTAGCAGGATATACAGGTATATAAAGGAATTGGAATTTTGATTTTGAAGTAAAAAAATTTGTAACGCTCGACAAAAAGGTACGTATTTCAGTTTTTATATGAGATTTGATGATTTCCTTCTCCAGCCACTTGGCTTTCTCTTTTCTTTTTGATTCTGAGGGGCCGTAGAGCCGTTTTGTAGTCGTACCGATCTAGCCGCGCAAAGGAGACTCTGGCGAAATTTTTCGAAAATTTCGGGTGTTAGAAAAATTTTGAGAAATTTTGAAAGTTTGAAATTTGAATTTAAATTTAAATTTGAATTGTTGAGTAAACAATGTTGTTTGAAACCTATAATTGAAGTTGGAAAGCTAATTGAAATGATAGTAAATCTTTAATAAAAAGATTGGTGTTAGAAGGTTGATAAAACTATTAGTTTTGGAAAAATAATAAACGGATTATGAATTATTCTCCTTAACTTGCAATTTCGAGGACGAAATTCTTTTAAGGGGGGAAGATTGTAACGACCCAGAATTTTTAATAATTTAAATTTGAATATTTAATTAATTTTAAATATTAATAAGTGAATTTTTGAAGTCGAATAATTTATTTTTCGAATATTGGATTTAATGGGATAATTAAATCGATTTATTTAATAGTGAAATTCCACAAATAATTAGATATTGGGTTAAATATGATTGAAAATGGTTTGGAAAATTTTGTTATATCATATTAAAGTTATAGAAATATTTTAGAACTTGTAAAACTGAATTTGGAGTTAATTTGTAAAAATTGAATATTTTAATATTTAATTATCGACTGAAAAATAGCCATTTTTCAAACGGTCTCGGATTTCGACGAAACCAGTTTCATTGGATCCGTAATGTGATATTATTGTAAGATTTCAAATTTCAAGTCGTTTGGATTTGCCGTTTGTCCGGTACAAGCCAAAACGCCTAGAAATCGCTTAAATCGGTTTAAATTTAAATCGACCGTTTATTGCCGTATCTCACACATACTTCCGAATTAGCTTACGAAACCTGTTCCATTGCGTCCGGAACGCGGAAAAACTTTAGAATCGCCTGTCGGAACGCGTAGATTGGAGTTCGTTTGCATAAGTTATTAAAAAGAGAATTTTATTATTAAAATAAGATTAATAACATATATCTCTTAATATTTTTCAAAACCCTAGCTCCATATGCTCAGCCGCCGCCCCAATGTTTCCAATGGCCGAAAATCACCGATTTTCTTTCCTCCAAATCTCCCAATCCACGCAAAATTAGACGAAGTCGTCAACTACAAAATCGAAGGGGATAATGAGTACTGCAATCTCAACGGTCGAGATCGTTTAAAACGAAGGGGATCAACGGGAAAGGGGCTGCAAAGGGCATGAGGTCGGCCTCGAACTACGTGAGATTGTGATGACCGAGCTTGGCCATGTTTGGGCCGAGTGTAGCCCTTGTCGTGGGCCCCGAAGTGGCACTTCCTGATCGCCTTCAAGTGGCTCGTGGTGGTCGAAGATTCAAACCCTAGTTGGAGCTTCTATGGGTTCTATACGTGCGTTTGTTCCTGGAGATGGTATTAGCCGTGCGCAAGAAGGAAGGGGGGGAGCTTGATGTGCGGCTGTGATCTGGGGAAGGGTTTGTAATAGAGATTTGTAAATAATTTACTATATTAACGATTGTACAACGTTTAAAATGCGATATCTTTGTCATATGATGTCAGATTCGAACGAGGTTTTTTGCGTTGGCTTCGTATCGCCGTGCTCTTCGCAATGCAGCTGGTTTGGAGTCGATTGGAGCTCGTTTGAATTTTGGGTAAAATTAAACGTTCGTTTAATTTTATTCGAAACGAACGCGAAAAACGGAAATAAAATCAAGGTGAGAACTCCTCACTCAATCGAAAGGTTTTGTTTAAAATTTTAAATAGTTAATATTGATCGATAATTGTTGATTGATTGTGGTAGTAGATATAATAGGATATATATTATATATAGCAATATATATATATTGGCATATGTATATATTGGATTTGATTTCCCGCCTCGTATAGCGGATGAGACCCTATTGCGCCGTTATTAAGCGGAATATTTATAAAATCCCATATACCGCGATATTCCACCTTGAAGTGGAATTGGTATTGTGCTAACGTCTGTGGATGCAGGGTAACAGGTTGGAGGGATCCAACTGGATTCCTCACATATTTATCTGTTTATGAATATTATGTTGATTGTTGATAATCATATTGATATATGACACTTATTCCCGTGATTGACCATCTGATGTTGTTGCATCATCGGATTCAAATTTTTAAAAATTAAAATAACGGTTTTGAATTTAAAAGGGGTTTTAAATCGATTTTTCAAAGAATATGGTTTATTAAAAATTTTGAATTGATTAAATTTTAAAATAAATAGATGGATAAAATTTTATGTTTTAAAAATTTATATTTTTATAAAATATAACTTAAAAGAAATTTTTAACAATAATAGGTTTTTATAAAATAGTTAAATTTGGTTTTTGGGAAGTTATTATTATTAATGGTTTATATAAAGGATTTTATAAATGGATGTTTTTAAATTAAATTTATCGAAGTTATAGAATAAATTTATAAAGTGTTAAGTTGATGTATAACATGAATTTCACTAGGATTTATAGATTAATAAATGTGAAATTTATAAAACGAATGGTTATTGGAAAATTTTAAATTTATAAGTTATTAACTTATAAAAATGGATTTGGGGCATAAAAAGGGGGTTTGTTGAAATTGTTAATAAATGAAGATTTCATTAGTTGAAATTATTATGAACCATAAAGAAATCTTGTAAGTGATAAGATTTTAAATTGGTGAAGTTCAAAGGAACGATTTGGTAAATAAATAATATTATAAGTATTTAACTTACAATATGGCTTTTGGGTATGAAATTGGGTTATGTAAAATTGCATCGGATTAATAAAGGAATTTATAAAATTGGGGTTTATAATAGAAATGGAATTTATAAACTATGTTTATAAATTTGAAATTCATCGAATTTGATAAATTGAAATATGGGAATTTGTTAAGTGGGCTATATTCACTATTTTGGATATTGAATAGATTATTAAATAAAATGGGTTTGTTTTTGGGAAAGGAATGTTTTAAATGGAATTTAAAACGAATTAAAGGTGTTTTAAAATGTATTGAGTATTGAAAACATAGATTTCAACATTGATTGTTGAAATAGACGTTTTCGAGAAACAGAAGGGGATAATTTGTATAGTATTGGATTTATATATCTATTTTTAATTTCAAATCCATATACTAGTGTTTTTGGGTTGTCGTAACGATGTTTTACGCAACATTCATTTTTAACCCAAATAAATGTGAATAAAGGAATGTTTTCTTAAAGAGAATGGAATAAATACTTAACTGTGATTTAAGTATATGGAATATTTTCAAATCGTTGAAAATAAATAAATTTGTGAATTACTTATTTTTAAAATAAGCATGGGAATGGTTTTCTAATATGAAATGGAACGGTTTTTGTGAATTCACCTTTAAGGTAATTGAAAGCAAATAACTTGAAATCGATTTGGGAATCGTATGCTAGTAGATGCTTGGAATTTAAATCCACTTTGGAATTTATATATATGAAGGGAAATTTGTTTAAAAATAAATGTTGATTTATTTTCAAATATGAAAATATAATTTACGAATTTGGAACGTAAGTTAAATTAAATCGGTAAGGATTTATTTGTTGATTTGAAATTTGTTTTCAAAAAGGTATAAAAGATGAATTGTAGTTTGAAATTGGTTTTCAAATGGTTGAGTTGTGTAATTTGAAATTTGTTTTCAAATGGTTGAGGTGTTTAATTTGAAATGGGTTTTCAAATGGTTAAGTGTGGAAATTATATCGTGAAGGTGTTTTGGTAAAGCAAATAAATTGGGCAATTATTTGGAAATTGTGTATATATATCTTGTAAAGATATTTTGGGACTTAATAATTTTGGAAAAATTATTTGGAATCTGATGATGTGGCGCATCTTTATTGATAGTTAAATAACCGACTATCAATATTTACCCTTGGATGGTATTGATTGTGTTTGTTTGGAATTGAATGCACACTTATTCTTAAAATAAGCGCTCGCTATTCGGTTTAGCCGGGAGAGGACCTTTGTGTCATATATCCCATTCCGAATATGCGATACGTCGTTTGGATTGCATTTGAAGACCGGTGTGAAGACCGGGTATTTGTGAAAACGATAGGATGACCTATCGATTGTCTCCGCATCGTTAGCTACGATATGGAGATTTCCTTTGTGATGGGAAATTTTATCGGGATTGTGAATACCCGGATTGCAAGGGCTTCTTTGGAAGTGCCTTCGGTTCTGTTCGAACCCGGAACAGACTTGTATGGTTACATGTCTGACATTACATTTTGAGAGATAGAGCAGATTTCTTTCAAATACATTTCTGTTGGTGGCGGAGAATTTATTCTCTTAGCTTAACACCCTTCTCTGAGACGTACGAGCTCAGAGGTTATGTAGTTGAAGGTTATCAGCGATATTTCCCAATCTGGTAATGTGGCATGCTGAGTGCTGCTGTGTGATGATCATTGGTTGATCGTTTGGATTGGATCATTTGTTGATCATTTATCTGTGTGATCTTGCTTTGGTCATCTGTGGACCCAAAGCATGGCTTTGTTGCACAAAGCGTAGCTTTGTGGACGAGACTTTGTCAGGACCTCACTCCCCGGAAATGGTCGAAACAGGAATATGCGGCAAGGTTATGAGGGTCGCGCCCTTTAGGGTATGTCATTCCCTTCTGGAAAAGGGTGGTATCATGGTATGGAGCCCAGATATTTACTCATGTGGAAACACTATATATATTTCTGTGTGGTGTTGTTGGTATCGAGCGCTCGGATAAAGGTCCCAAAGGACCGGGGGATGACATATTCGTGTAGTAGTTACCTAGTTACAGAGGTAACCCGGCCTTGTGTTGGCAGAGATCTAACCGTAACGTTAGTTCTCGGGACGTCCCGCCAGAGGCGATCCCATGTGGCAGTAGGAAGTTCCTTAGCCTGACCATTTGTTGGAAATCCATTCATCCAATACGTGCCCTGTACGGTTTTAGTTGTAGAACCTGCCATTTAACATGGCAGCTATAGTAGGCATAGTATCATGGTACCTATGCTGGCTAGGATTTATATTCTACTTTCGAAATTGTTTTCTACACTATGCACTAGTAATAATATCAAAAATGATTTGATTTTCGCGTAGTAAGCATCTTTGACTATCATAAGGAGAAATCTCCTCCAATTCTGCGTTTGCATTGTGTGTGTGGCGGGAGGCCTTATGGTAGTTTCATTTTCCAAAAAGCATTGCGGATTTCAAAATTTAAATTTTCTTGTTGCTTGTTTAAAGATAAACTGTTTTGAGTTCTCACACCAGTCCCATGACTGACCTGGAGTTTATTGTTCCTTTCCTAAACTCTGGGTGCCCACTATTTTCCACACGGGCAGTCTAGAGTTAGGTTATCAGGTTATTCTGGATTCGGGAGTTGCTGTGCAGATGTTGGAGGCGAGCTTGAATAGCGTAGTCTATTATCTATTGTATATAGTATTCTTTCCGCTGTTCTATTGTTGTACACTCTGATGATATGATGTATTGTGATGTATGTATAAAATGTATAGTTCTTTTGTTTTAATGATATTCATTTATCTATTATATGTTGTTCCGCTGCGACTGTGAGATTCTGTTATTGTTTCTCGTTCTGTTACTTGTTTTTCTGTTTTCTCTTCTCTTTCTTTTCTTTCTTCTTCTACCTCTTTCTTCTTCTAAAACCCTAACGGTTCGATTTTTCGGCAACGAAAAATCACGATCGTTACATCATCTGTAATGACTCCTAACATCCATACTAGCCTACCTGACTAGAAAATTATCCATATAAATCAAATATAGTCATACCATCAAAGCGGATCAGGACAAGTATCTTGTATCATGTCTTCTGCCTCCCAAGTATAGTCCTTCTCGTTGTCGCTCCACTGAACTTTCACCAACTTGATTGTCTTGGTCCTTAATCTTTTCTCATCCCTCGCTACAGCCCGAACTGGTTGTCTAAAAACTTCAATTAGGGTCTACTACCAAGTCTTCCAACCTTGTCGAAGGAATAGTAGTCTCTGGATCATGCACAAATTTGCAAAGATGAGACACATGGAGTACATCATGGACACTTGCCATATTCCTTGACAACTCTACTCTATATGCAAGCTTTTCAATCCTCTCTATAATCTGGAATGGACCAACATATCTTGGGGCCAGTTTACCTAACTTCCCAAATCGTACCAACCTTAATGAAACCCTTGTCTCCAACTAAGGACTCTAGGTCTTTACGCCTCATATCTGTGAAACCTTTCTATCTAGATTGAGCTTCCTTCATCCTTTCCTTGATCAACTCAATCTTCCTTGTCGCCTTTCTAACCAGATCTAGACCTTAGACTAATATGTCTCCAATCTCTAACCAACATACTAGTGATTTGCATGGTCTTCCATACAAAGCTTCAGAAGGTGTCATTCCTATACTTGTCTGATAACTATAACTAAGGAAAAACTCTATCACGACCCGAAATTCAGCGTTCAGAAATCGACATCAAATACCTCACTTGTATTCGACTGTTGGAGATTCAAACGTTGAACTCCAGTTCGGATAGAGCTATAACAACATTAGATGAATATAAGCAGCGGAAACAAAGGATGATCTCATAAATCACAACACAGATACAACATCATCACAATATTCATTACAACATTTATCACCAACATCAGAGTGCTACACATATGATACAACAACAAAATGGTAACTCCGCAGTGGAACAACAGAGTTATCACAACTTCAAGAGAGTCTTCAAAAGAAAGAGAGCGAGAATCCTAAAAAAGCACCTTTAGATCCAAAAAGCTTCCAAAAGATCTCTAAGTCAAAAGCTTTCAAAATATGATGGCTTTCGAAAGACTTCAAAAGATTCCAAGCCAGCTCAAAAAACACGGATAACCTGCTTCTAGGCTGCCCGTGTGGAAATTATGCGCACCCAGAGTTTAGGAAGGGAACAATAAACTCCGGGTCAGTCATAGGACTGGTATGAGTAAACAAAACAGTTGCTTGAACACAAGAACCATTTATAAAATAAATCTGTTCATGCTTTGGAAAATGAAACTACCATAAGGCCTCCCGGCACACACACAATGTAATCGCACACTTGGGGGAGATTTCTCCTTATGATAGTCAAATATGCTTGATATGAGAAAACTTCTTGATATTATTATTAGTGCATAGTGTACAAATTTTTTTGAAAGTATAATATTAATCTTAGCCAGCATATGTACCATTATACTATGCCTACTACAGCTACTACCTGAGGTGGCAGGTTATATAACTGTAATCGTAAAGGGCTCGTATTGAATGATTGGATTTCCAACAATGGTCAGGCTAAGCAACTTCCTTATCGAATGGGACGCCTCTGGAGGGACGCCCCCAAGAACCAAACCGGACCTCTACCAACACAAGGCCGGGTTACCTCTGTAACTAGGTAACACCTACAAGTATGCCATCCCCGGTCGTTACCGACCTTTATCCTGGGATTCACCAACAAGTAGCAACAACCACACAGTTAAATATCTGAGCTCCTTACCATGATACCACCTCTTATCCAGAAGAAAATGGAAATACCCTAGGGGCGCGACCCCTAATAATCTTACAGCAACATTCTTGTTTCGATCATTACTGGGTTGTAAGGTTCGACGAAGTCTCGTCCACAAAGCTACGCTTTTCACAAAAGCCATGCTTCGATCAACAAATGATCAGCAACACTCAGCATGC
Organism: Allium cepa; assembly: GCA_030765085.1. NCBI lineage: Eukaryota > Viridiplantae > Streptophyta > Magnoliopsida > Asparagales > Amaryllidaceae > Allium > Allium cepa. The sequence continues at coordinate 172,642,092 of CM060941.1, read as the reverse complement.
CACACTACCAAATTGGGAGTATATCACTAATAACCATCAACTACATAACCTTTGAGCTCGCACGACTCAGAGAAGGGTGTTAAGCTAAGAGAATAAATTTTCCGCCACCAATAGAAATGTATTTGAAAGAAATCAGCTTTATATCTCAAAGTATAGTGTCAGACATACAACCATACAAGTCTGTTCCGGGTTCGAACAGAATAAAAAGCACTTCCAAAGAAGCCCTTGCAATCCGGGCATCCACAATCTCGATCGGATTCCCCATCACATAAGGAGATCTCTATACCGTAGCAACTCAGTGCAGAGTCATTCAACAGGTTATCCTATCGTTCTCGAAAGACACCCGGTCTTCACCACCATCTTCAATTGCTATCCATTTAGTCGTATCACTATTTGGAATGGGTTATATGACACAAAGTCCTATCTCGGCTAAACCGAATAGTGAGCGCTTAATTTAAAAACACATGGATATATCATTCACAAAGATTCACCATTAAGGTTCGATGTGGATTTCGGATAACCAAGTGAAATCCGACCCCCTGTCGCATTGAAATTCAAATGCCGTTTTACGGGCCAACGGGTTTTCACATTCACACAGAAAAAATCACAAATATCGCAGTTAATCACAAAGCAATTCACATCACATGGTATCACAATCACCAATCAAGGATATCAATCAATACAAAGCATTCAATATCAATCATCTACAATTAAGATGAATTAATCGAGTGATGATAATCAATTAATCACAAAATTATTTTTCATTAATTATCCTTAATTAATGATTAAATTATTATAAATTAATTAGTCCTTAATTACTAATTAATTAATCTTAATTACTTTATTAATTAAATATTACTTTATTAATTAAATATTACTTAATTAATTACATTAATTAACTAATCCTTAATTATAAATTAATTAACCTTAAATTAATAATTAATCAATCTTTAATTAATTATTCTTTAATTAATTAAGTGATTATAAATCATCTATCTTAATTAATCATTTAATCATTAATAAACCATATAGTTAACATCATTAACACATAAATTAATTCAAAGGATTAAGGTTAATTAAAACATCATTCAATCTTAATCAAATTTGATTACATTATTTATTTAAAATAATTAATTAAAAATTAATGTTACAAAATTAAATAAATTAAAACTTAATTACTTTAAAAATATCTTCCACAAAAATCCTTATTAATCCAAACTTAATCAAAACCATTATTTAAAAGCCTGGATTTAAAAATGTTTAAAATTTAAATTGTGTTTTAAAAGTAAAAACTGTTTTATAAGACAAAACCGAGACCTACTTCGGGCATCACCCAGGCTACATGCCTACTTGCTTTGGGTTTTTCTCAAAACCAACCCGTATACTTTTTTTTCAAACTTAATTTTTTTAAGTGTTAATCCCCGTGCGAACCAAAAAGGCTTCGAGTCAGAACTCGAGCCAGTGACCTGCTTCCCCGAAGGCTACTTCGAGTTGTTCCCCTCTTTTCTTCAAAACAACTCCCCAGCACAACCAGATACATTGTTCACATGCACAATGATTCCAGCCACTACTGATCGACACTTCGATCGTCGACAGGTTGACGACAACTCCTCATAGGCCCCTGACCACCTAGCAACATGAATCGACATCGAACTCGCGAACAAGCTTTCCGACCAACTGGAACCAAAAACGATCATCACGAAATCACCTCGTTCTTCCACCTCTGGCCATCAGAGGTCATGTGATCGCCCTCAAAGCTTCGCAGATGTCTAACGCTTCGATTGGCACTGCTTCGATCGATTCCAGTCGTCTAACGATGATGCTGCAATACCAATTCTAACCATGAGCAAATATGAGTTTCAAACCCTAGACGAACATCGTTCAACCAGCATGATCAAATTAAAAATTTTCGAGCATTTTTCCTCGAACCCACATCACCTCGGCCATCTCCAGTCACAACCTTGACCATCCTCATCATGCCGATGACAAGAATTTGACAATAACCCCAATTTCGATCATCCCCGAATTAATCAGTGAATAGTACTTAAAAATATGATTTTACTTTTAAAAATCTTTGTTTTTGAAACCATTTCAGATAGTATACCTGAAACTAGAATTCATGATGTTTGAAATTTAACACATTTTGAATTTTCCCTATATTATCAATTTTCCAGAGAAAGCTTTGATTTCTTTTGCTTAAATCTATTTTTAAAACTTAAATCATGTTTAAATAAACAACTTTTGTTTAAATTTTAAAGTCTAACAATGATCGAAGAAGAAATTGAATTTTTGAACAGGTTTTAGAAACCTGGGAACAAAAGAGGCAAACATGCTTGTAACTCAAACATGCACATCTATGTGTATACATTTTTGTGTACATACAACCTATTTTCACATATTCAAATCATTTACATAGCTTTACTTCACAAACTACATATCATAGATCAAGTCATCCAGAGTTTACTCACCTGATATCTGAGAACAGAGGGGAGAAGTCTGGGATTCAAAATTTGAAAAGAAAACTGGAAATTGCTTTTTGGTTTTGATTTGAAAATCTGGATTCTTGAATCTGGAATTTTCTTGTTGATGTTAGATCTTAAACTAGAATTGTTTGAATTGATGGCTTGCTTGATTGTTGAATTGTGTTTTGCTGCGTTGAGATGATCTTCAGGTTTTGAAATAATTTATTTTGGATGATTTTCCTGGTTTGATTTGTTTATGTGATTTGTTTTCTGGTTTCTTTGTATACGGTTTTCGTTTTTCTTTGAATTTTGAAAATGAAGACTAAAAGAAATGAGGGAGAGGAGGAAAAGATTTATATACCTGATTTTCTTCTTTAATAAAAAGAAAAATAAAAATTAGGACACTTGTCTACATCCATAATTAAATTGATTACACTTGTTAATCTACTAGTTTTTATGAATTACACTTGTATTATTGCTTGTTACATGTTTAACACTTGTATTTCACATGAATCCTTTAAATAAATTTTATATCATATTTTCCTTATTTTATAAATACATTTCCTATTCATTAGTATATACAATTTTAAAGAGGAAATGTTTTAAACTAATTTCACATTAAATAAACTACATATTTATTATTTTGAATGCAAATGATTTTTCTAAGACATTTATTTAAATTTTAAATTTCGAATTCAAATTCAAATTTGAATTACAATCTATTTATATATGTATAAATCAATATTAATTCTATTTGCCTTGAAAATTTTCAAATTAATTCCAAATTAAATCCCAGAAATTCAAATTAATTTCTAATTTTAAATTGATAAAATTTGGGGATGTTACAGATTCCCCCTTAAGAAAATTTTGTCCTTGAAATTTGAAAGAGAGAGAGAGAGAGACAAATAAAGAATATACGAATACAGAAAAAGATAAAGAAATGGCTTACCAGATTAAGCCGAAATATCCACTCTGCAATTGGGATAGGATTTCTGCATGCTATCCTCTGTTTTCCAGTAAAGTCATTTGGATCACCACTCCATTGTACTTTGACCAGTTTCACAACTTTATTCCTCAGCTGCTTTTCGTCATGATTAATGTTTTTTTATCGGTTCTCTCTTTACTGCTGGATTTGGAGTGATCTTCAAATCCTGCTGAGATGCCTCTTCAATAATACAGTCTGGACGCACATATTTCCAAAGATGAAACATGAAAAACATCGTGTACGCCAGATAACCTGTAACGACCCTGAAATTCAGACCTAGTTAAAAATTTTAAAATTTGCTTATTTAGTGTAGAATTTCAAAATTTTCACAAACAAATTCCGATGCTATTCAAACTTCATATTTGGAATGCGTCCAATTAAACATAGCAACTGGTAAATTTTCGTTCGTAAATATGAAAGTTCATTTCGTGCGTAAATTTACTTCAATCTAAATCAGTTAGTAATCGATGAAAATAAACCATTTTCGAAACCTAAATATTTTTACATAGAAAATTCTAAAACGTCTTCTGAGTAAGACGTCATTTTTCGTTTTTCCAAATTCGGACTTCTTCAGCTCCATCGTTCTTATTTTTCGACGTTTTACTGCGTTTTCCTTCAGTAGAAAATTTCGAAACTTTGTAATTAAATGGAATCACTGATATCTGTATACTGTTTTGATCATCTCGTCACGCTGTTCAAAACGGTATATTTATTTGTGTCAATCGGAGTTCGACGTTGCAAATTATAATTGGTTAACGGAGTACAAACTGGTCCGTTACGCAGCACAAACCGGTACCCGTTATAAAACCATTTGGGTTCCATTTCTTCTCATCTGTCTACCTGTCCAAATCAGCAGCCATTGCATTTAATACACTCTCTATTCAATATAAAATTTTTGACTTGTCCTTTCATTCACTTCAACCTGCCCCTGCTTCTCATTCTCTCCACGCAACCATCCCTTTCACTCTCTCCCTAGTATCTGTAGCCTATTCATTTTCCTTTTTCCAACCTACTGCTTGCGTATTCCCTTGCAGATATCTTTTCCTCTGCCTTATGTTAAAGTGGAAACATATTCATATAAAATAAGTTTCATTGTATTGGGTGCCTTCCGTGTTTGGAAATGTCCCTCATTTAGCTTCAAAAAAAAAAAAGAAGAAAAATATGCACAGTTGGTTCTCTGTCTTCAAAAGAAACATGCATGCCTCCTCCTACATTTCTTCTACACAGCACGTCATTTCCTCTTTTTTCATCAAAACCACAACTCCTTGCTTCCTCATAGCCACGTCAGCTCATCTCCCGCCTCTGCACCGTCCCCGCGTCCGCCGCCGCTTCGTGCTTTCCCGCGTCAGCCACCATCCACTACCAGCAGCCTACGGCCGACCACCCTAACCGCTAGTCTCCATTCCGTGACCGCTGCTCCAACTCCTCACTTCTTCCACCTCCGACGTCTACCGTGCTCGGCCCCTTCGCGTCACCGTTGCCCTTCCAGTCTGTTGCATGTGAGTATAGTATGCATCTATATGTTGTTTTATATATATATACACGTGTGTTTTCTAAAAGTTTATGATTTTCGTGTTGTATACACTTTATTGTGATAGTTATAGGTAGTAACATGAGTTTAGTTTTAGTGAGTGTATTCGTATATAAAATTTTTATATTGTAGATTTTGTTAATACATTCATATGTTAGTTATAGGAGATTTTATGGAATATGTTAACTTTTGTATACAAGTGGTCTGCATTCATATTATAGTATATATACAGTTTGAAAAATAGTATATAAGTCAAAATATAACATTTAAGTATTGCATATGTTTCTCAGTTTTACACATTTACAGAATTTCGATGTGTCTACTTAAATCTAATTTATATATATTTTACGTGTTTATACCTCTGATTTCGGTCTTATATATGTAAGTTATATTTTATGCAGGTTAGTAATTTATATTTATATATAATATATGCAGGCTATTCTGTATTTCATATATTAGAAGATACTGAGTCAAGCATGCATTTTGTATATTACTAGTTCAGTCTATATATATAGTTTATACATGTTATATTTTAAAGTATGAGTCATAATAGGGTTATATAGGTTACTATATAATTTATACTAGTATGTTGGTGAATCTGCATATATAATAGTTTTTATATTATGGTATTCATATTTAAACATTTGTTTATCTGTTTGAGGATATATATACTAGTTATATAAGTTTATATATAGTATATATAGTTGTATATATGTTCACTTATACCAACTAGTTTCATCGACCATGTTCTGATTATTTCGTCTATTCGTATTATCGGATCTGTTCGTTAATTCGGGCCAACCAACTTTTATCGTTGAATTCGTGCCATTTTTGCTTTGCTTCGATTCGTCATTCAAATTCCAGTGCCTGTATCAGTGTGCGTATCCGTGTCATCATCTGTAATCTCTAGTCTTGAAAGGTGAGCAATCACTCACGATTAATGTTCTTTTATTTATTAAATTTGATTTCAATTGAAACGACAATTGAAATATGCTGATGTTAGTTATTTACACTGTTATATATGCTATTACCTGTACCTGTTCACCTATGACATCTGACACCATTATTTGTTAATTATTTATGCAATGATAATACAGTTTGGTTGATAATTGATTGTTGATTGTTGTTTTATTGGATGTTAAATTGTAATGTATAAAGTGATAAATGTTATGCAATTGAATTTGACGTAGGATAATTAAAAATTTGAATCGACATATGTTTTGAATTTGATTAGTAAATTTGAATAATACGACCCCTTAAATGTTTGATTATTCGACACGTAGAATTGTTAATTACCCTTGAACCAGTTGAATTTATGTTGTATTAATTGATGAAGTATGAAATTGAATAATTGATGTAAAGTGTAGAATTGCATAGAATAATAAGTGAATAATCTTTAATCTACATGAAATGATAGTGTAGATTCTAGAAATAATTATATTAATTTGCACAAATAACAATGTGAATTAATACGATTATTTCGGGATTATTTGAATTGATTATTGAATTGTTATTGATTGTTGTTATTGATTGTTGTTATTGCTTGTTTATTTACTTTGACACCATCCCTGTTATCACACTGCAAGTTCTCTTTGCTATGCTTTGATTTTTGAATTGGAATTGGAATCGGGTTGAAATGATAGATACCCAAATGAACTTGACCTAGGATAGAGAATTAAATATAAACCCGATTGGTCAATAATTTGGTTTGAAAATGAAATAAAGATTTTATTTAAATAAATAATAAGATTTAAAATGAAGTTGGAATTTGAATTTAATGAAAGAAATGTTAATATTTAATAATCTGAATCAAAATATTAACATAGGAGTTATTGGAAGAACGTTGTTCTAAAATAAATAATTTGACAATAAAATTTGGGATTATTCATTGAATTAAGTTTGAAATGATTTAATAATTAAGTTTGAATTTATAATTAAGTTTGAATTATTATGTTTTGAAATTATTAATAATTAAGTTTGAAATTATTTAATAACTGAATAAGATTGAATTATTTGATAATTGAATAAAAATTGAATTCTTTGATAAGAGAAATCGAACTTTTGAATAAGTGAATTTGAACTTCGTTAACAAATGAAATTGGGTTTCTTTATTTATTAAGTTTTGAAAAAATATTATTTAAGTAAGTTAATAAGTGAAATTGAACTTCTTGAATATGTGAAATTTAGTTTCTTTATTAATTGAGTTGGAATTTGTAACTAAGTAAATAAATAAGTGTAATTGAATTTCTTTAACAAGAAATAAATGTGTCTTATTGAAATTAATGTAAGAATTGTAATTTAAGAAATTTGATTTGAAAATTTTAACTTAACTAAATTTGTAAGCTTTGATATAATGAAGTTAACTTAAGTGATTGATTTAATGACTTGGAAATTTAAAAAGAATTGTTTTGGATATTAAATTAACTTAATGAATATATTGAATAAAATCGATAAATAAATTGAAATTGATTTGAATGTTAAATTTAATTAATTTAAATAATTTCGGAGTGAAACTTTTGTACGAACTTGAATCAACATTTGAATTGTTTAAATATAATTTGAAATTGAAGTATAAGATTTTGAAAGGGTAATTTGGAAGTTTTGAAATGTAAATTATGGAAATTGATATAGAAAGACAAATGGAATGTTATTACGAATTCTAATTGAAATTGAAATTGATTGTTTTGAAATATATTAAACGGCCAATCGGTGTGATAAACACGTAGTTATTAAAGAGACCGGGATCGGATATTGACATACTCTCTGTCGATAACGAACACCACATTAATAACTATTATACACGGAGTGTTGATCCAGAATGAAGTGGATGGTTTGGTGAATGCGTTGATTGAAGAAAAAGAACGATATTGGATGACCCCTGACGTGACTAAAACAGGAGCCGCGCCGGGCCATTGAGGTTCGCCATCTCTAGCGGACATACTTCTTCGATACCATATCTATTACTTTTTGTGATTCGATTTGGGTGCACCCCTCGGTTTGGGAGTGTTGTTTCGCGGTGTTGAGGTAGCTGCGGGCTATGCTCAACATCAGTCCGGATCACGCAACTACTAGTATCCTAGTTGGTATCGCCTCATGTACCTTGTCATACTGATTATCCTATTCGCGACCACTACGTTTTGTTTTGTGTTATACCTATGGGGTACCCTCTGATAACCACTAGTTTACGGTGGGGTTTACGGTGCTGTATAGACTATGGCATTATAAAAATGTGTTAAGGGGGATTATGGTAACGCCTTAACGCTATTTTGATACTTTATATTACTGATAGACATTATCTGCTTAGCGTACATTACTACCTAGTAGATAGTTTAACGGATCCTTAAAGGATGATTATTCCAACGTCCTTTGGGTTACTTGTATTCCGATTGCTATTTCACTTGAGGTGGATTTATTGATATAAGAATATTAATCCTGACTCGAGTGTTTTGTGTTTTGCTTTACGCTCGGGTCAGACTGAGTGTGCCAGTATTTGAGACTCGCCTTTGGAGTTGGAGCTTTGCTTGAAGATCCAGCCATTTATTCTACTTTCGGTATTCGATGATTTCAGTGATGTATTCTGATTGTAACTGATGTATCGTGTTACTCTTCCGTTGTATCTGGTTTAACTCTGAGGTATCTTATATTTATATAGTAGCTTCATGAACTACTATCTCTTTTATTTCCGCTGCATATTATTACTCTGTCTGTGATTCTATGATTATTTATTTACCGTATATCTCAGTTTTGCCAAATTTGAATTAACAATTCGGTATTTTGAATTAATCAAGTCCGACATGTGCGGACGAGAATAGTCCAAAATAGCGGGTCGCTACATAACCAGCTGGGTAGCTGCACTCGGTAAGCTAAAGGACCGATCCTCTCCAGTATAGGAAAAGGACCAATATAACGCTGTGCCAGTTTAACTGTCTTCCCAAATATCAACACTCCCCGCACTGGAGAAACTTTTAAGAAAACAGAATCTCTAACCTGGAATTCCATATCTCTTCTTCTACGATCAGCATAACACTTCTGACGACTTTGAGCCGTTTTCAATTTCTTTCGAATAAAGTCAACTTTTTCAGTAGCTTCTGTAATCATATCCGGTCCAAGAACGAGTATATCACCTGACTCAATCCAATACGTAGGTGATCGACACGAACGACCATATAATGCTTCAAAAGGAGCCATTTTGATATTGGCCTGATAGCTATTGTTATATAAGAACTCGGCCAGATGCAAATGGCCCTCCCAAGAACCACTAAAGTCGAGAATACAAGCGCGTAAAAGGTCTTCTAATATTCGATTAATCCTTTCCGTCTGCCTGTCAGACTGCGGGTGATAAGCATTTCTGAAGTTCAGTTTGGTTCCCAATGCGGATTGAAATGCCTCCTAAAATCTACTAGCGAAGATCGGATCAGGATCACTCACTATACTGTTGGGAATACTGTGGAGACGGACAATTTCTTTCACATATAATTCAGCCAAACTTGCTGCTGTTCGGATAGATTTCACTGATATAAAGTGGGCAGTCTTAGTCAGACAGTCCACAATAAACCAAATTGCTTCATTCCCCTTCCGAGTGCATGGCAATCCGTCTATGAAATCCATAGATACTTAATCTCACTTCCCCTTTGGCACCTCCAATGGTTGGAGTAAACCCGCTGTTTTCTTATGATCACTTTTAATTTGTTGATAAGTAGCACAACAACTCACATATATAGATATATCCCTCTTCATTATTTTCCACCAGAAAGTTCTTTTGATAAACTGATACATCTTATTAACTCCTAGATGGATACTATGTTTGGACTTATGACACTCATTCAAAACTTCACGTTTCAGATCCAGGATGTCTGGGACACACATCCTGCCTTTCAGTCTTACAACTTTACTATCATCGACTTCAAAACTGGTATATTTACCACAACGTAATCTTCCATAAATTTCATGAAGAAAGTTGTCTTCTTTCTACCTGCTAGTGATTTTCTCAAGAAGAGTAGGAGTGACAAGAATATGAGCAAGAATAGCATGTTTCCTACTCAAAGCATCGACAACTACGTTGGCTTTTCTAAGCGTATACATAATATCCAGGTCATAGGATGACAGAAATTCTAACCAGCGTTTTTGCCTCGGATTTAAATCCTTCTGGGTGAAAAGATATTTCAGAGATTTGTGGTCGGCGAATAATTCGAATTTTTCACCTAAAACAAGAAGGATTTATCAAGTATATATTAAGTTAAGTTGAACTTTAAAATTTTCCTTTAGAAAAGCTGAAGGAGATTCTTACCCATAAGATAATGTCGCTAGATTTTCAAAGTGAAAATAACAGCTAAGAGTTCCAGATCGTGGGTTGGGTAGTTTTTCTCATGCGGATGCAATTGTCTACTCGCGTAGGCAATTACTTTCCCATTAAGCATTAGCACCACACCCATACCATCACCACAAGCATCTGTATAAATAGATAAACCTTGGTTCCCGTTGATAGTAGCGAGAATAGGAGCGGTAGTCAATCTCCTCTTTAACTCCTGGAAAGCTTCCTCACATTTCGGAGTCCAATATAACTTGGCATTCTTCATTGTTAGCTTAGTCAATGGACTAGCTATCTTAGAGAAATCCTGAAAAAACTTTCTGTAATATCCCGCTAAACCTAGAAAACTTCGAACTTCTTTTGGAGTAGTGGGTTGTTTCCAATCTATAATAGCAGAAATCTTGCGCGGATCAACAGAGATTCCCTCTTCATTAACAATGTGCCCGAGAAATCTAACTTCCTTGAACCAAAAATGGCATTTGGAAAATTTGGTGAGCAGGATGTTCCTCCTTAATATTTTCAAAACAATTCTCAAATGCTCAGCGTGCTCCTCTTCGGTTTTGAAGTAGAATAATCGTCAATAAACACAAGAACAAATTTATTTAACACTTCTCGTAATACACGGGTCATTAAATCTACGGCATATGCGGGAGCATTTGCTAGTCCGAAAGGCATGACTAACCATTCGTAAAATGTGTCTGGACCCCTGAAAGCAGTCAAGTGAACACAGTCTTCGGCAATTCGTAGCTGATGGAAACCTTGAACTAGATCACTCTTCAAAAAGAATCAAGCGCCGTGCAGTTGATCGAATAGATCATCGATTCTAGGTAAAGGAAATTTATTTTTGAGCGTTAGTTTATTGAGATCGCGGTAGTCCACACACAATCTCAAGGATCCGTCAGATTTAGCCACAAACACCACAGCTGAACCCCATTCAAAAATATTAGGACGTATTGATCCTTTCTCCAAGAAATCACGGGTTTGCTTTACTAATTCTATCCTTTCCCTAGGTGCCATCCTATGACTTTCATGAACGACAGGACGAGCATTGGGTACTAAGTCAATTCTGAATTCAATTTCTCTGTGTGGGGGTAAAGATTTGACCTCTTCGAATACATCTTGAAATTCTCGGATAATAGATATGGACTCCAGACTAGGTTCGGGATATCCCAATGTATACATTAGCTTATCCCTCTTAGGACTCGGATCTTCACAAGAGATTTCTGTGAAATTCCCAAATTTGGTTCTGATCAAAATTGTTTGATTATTACAATCTAATTTGGCTTCGTATTTCATTAGCCAATCCATCCCTAGTAAGATTTCAAATTCATTAAAATCGAGAATGAAAAGGCTGATAGGAAATCTATATGAAGAATACGAGATAGGAACATCTCTACATCGTAGACAAAGATTTGCGGACCACCAACTGGATTCTTTATAAAAATGGGCTCATCGACAAATTCAGATTTTAATTTTAATTGAATTATGGTTTGTTGGGAGATAAAGCTATGTATAGCGCCTGTGTCAAACAATACTAACAACTCTATCATAAATGATAAGGTTACCTTCTAAGACTCCTTTTTCTTTATCCGCCTTTGAAGTTGAGGGGCCATCTTTTATTGCGTACATTTTCGCAACTTGTGCTTGCTTCTTTTTTGGGCAATGTTTGGCTTCGTGACCTGGCTTGTGATAGTGAAAACATTCCTTGGTCTTTTGACATGTCCTCACAGGTTAATCTTCCTTTACTTGTTTCTTTGGCTTCTTACAATCGTTTGAATAATGGCCTTTCTCTTGACAGTTGTAACAAGTAATATCTCTAGCCGGGTTTTCCTCATAGTTCTTCTTCTCCTTGCCTTGATACAGTTTCTTCCCTTCGGACTTCCTTTTCTTCCAATTTGGATTGCTTGTCCTTCCTTTTTCCTCCATAACTTCCTGAATATCTAGGGTAGCATATCGATCAAGTTCGAAAAGGATTCTTTTACGTGGGCAGTTATCCTTTCATGGTACTTCTTATTCATTCCTCGAATGAATCTTTCATTCTTCTTCAAAGATGTATTAACCAGCTCTGGACCAAAATGAGACAATTCGTTGAATTTATTCAAATACTTCTCAAACGGTAAACTTCACTACTTCAATACAAGAATTCCTCGTACATTCGGGAGAAACCAGAAGATGGCATATAGCACTGCTCAAACACCTCTTTGAATCGACTCCAAGTGAACTCATCTTCCGGCTCATCCACTGCAACTGTCTCCCACCAGGCTAGAGCTTCTTCTTGGAGTTGCCAAGAAGCTATTAGTCGCATTTGATTGTCTTCCAACTTCAGCCCTCTAAAAATTCTTTCACACGATCCGATCCAGGCTTGGGCTTCGACTATAGATTCCTTGCTAGTGAACGGCTTTCCACCAAGTCAGGAAAAACTTCTATATAGATCAGCCAGTTTCGGCTGAGGTTGAGTAGGTATAGCTGCTGTTGCAGGGACTTGACTAGTTGTAGTGGTATTTCCCCCATCCCCTACCTCGTCCTATTCGCCCGCTCATTCTCACTATCTGTAATGTAAGAAAACTTGATTTAGGTATACAGACGAGATATCTTAGGGAATAACAATAGTTAAAAAGAATAGACCAAGAAATTTTAGGGTTTTGGTCTCTCAGGTTATACTCATTCTAGGTTATATTTCACCCTATCTCTAATGAGCCACCTAATGTGTTATACTCCGTAGCTAAAGTTCTTACTCAACCTTTAGCTCTGATACCACTTATCATGACTCGAAATTCAGTGTTCAGAAATCGACATCAAATACCTCACTTGTATTCGACTATCGGAGATTCAAACGTTGAACTCCAATTCGGATGGAGCTTATGACAACATTAGATGAATATAAACAGTGGAAATAAAAGTTGATCTCATAAATCACAACATAGATACAACATCATCACAATATTCATTATAACATTTATCACCAACATTAGAGTGCTGCAAAAATGATACAACAAAAAATCGTAACCCTATAGTGGAACAACAGAGTTATCACAACTTCAAGAGAGTATTCAAAAGAAAGAGAGCGAGAATCCCAACTAAGAACCTTTAGATCCAAAAAGCTTCCAAAAGATCTCTAAGTCAAAAGCTTTCAAATCCGATAGCTTCCAAAAGACTTCAAAAGATTCCTAGCTAGCTCCAAAAACACGGATAACCAGCTTCTAGGCTGCCCATATGGAAATTATGGGTTCCATATGGGCACCCAGAGTTTAGGAAGGGAACAATAAACGCCGGGTTAGTCATGGGACTGGTATGAGTAAACAAAATAGTTGCTTGAACACAAAAACAATTTATTAAAGAAATCCGTTCATGCTTTTGGAAAATGAAACTACCATGAGGCCTCCCGGCACACACACAATGCAATCACACACTTGGGGGAGATTTCTCCTTATGATTGTCAAATATGCTTGATACGAGAAAACTTCTTGATATTATTATTAGTGCATAGTGTAGAAAACATTTCGAAAGTATAATATTAATCTTAGCTAGTATAGGTACTATTATACCATGCCTACTATAGCTACCACCTGAGGTGACAGGTTATACAACTGCAATCGTAAAGGGCTCGTATTGAATGATTGGATTTCCAACAATGGTCAGGCTAAGGAACTTGCTTATCAAATGGGATGCCTCTGGAGGGACACCCCCAAGAACTAAACCGGATCTCTGCCAACACAAGGCCAGGTTACCTCTGTAACTAGGTAACACCTACAAGTATGCCATCCGCGGCCGTTACCGATCTTTATCTCGGGATTCACCAACAAATAGCAACAATCACACAGTTAAATATACGGGCTCCATACCATGATACCACCTCTTATCCAGAAGAAAATGAACATACCATAGGGGCACGACCCCTAATAAGCTTGCCACAACATTCCTGTTTCGACCATTACTGGGTTGTGAGGTTCGACGAAGTCTCGTCCACAAAGCTACGCTTTTCACAAAAGCCATGCTTCGATCAAGAAATGATCAGCCGCACTCAGCATGCCACACTACCAAATCGGGAGTATATCACTAATAACCATCAACTACATAACATTTGAGCTCGCACATCTCAGAGAAAGGTGTTAAGCTAAGAGAATAAATTCTCTGCCACCAACAAAAATATATTTGAAAGAAATCAACTTTATATCTCAAAGTGTAGTGTCAGATATACAACCATACAAGTCTGTTCTAGGTTCGAACAGAACCGAAGGCACTTCCAAAGAATCCCTTTCAATCCGGGCATCCACAATCCCGATCGGACTCCCCATCACATATGTGGATCTCTATACCGGAGTAACTCAGTGCAGAGTCATTCGACAGGTTATCCTATCGTTCTCGAAGACACTCGATCTTCACCACCGTCTTCAATTGCTATCCATTTCGTCGTATCACTATTCGAAATGGGTTATATAACACAAAGTCATCTACCAACTAAACCGAATAGTGAACGCTTAATTTAAAAACACATGGATATGTCATTCACAAAGATTCACCATTAAGGTTCGATGTAGGTTTCAGATAACCAACTGAAATCCGACTCCCTGTCGCATCAAAATTCAAATGCCATTTTATGGGCCAATGGGTTTTCACATTAACATAGAAACAAATCACAAATATCATAGTTCAGCACAAAGCAATTCACATCACATGGTATCACAATCACCAATCAGGGATATCAATCAATACAAAGCATTCAATATCAATCATCTACAATTAAAATGAATTAATCGTGTGACTTAATCAATTAATCACAAAATTATTTTTCATTTATTATCCTTAACTAATGATTAAATTATTATAAATTAATTAGTCCTTAATTACTAATTAATTAATTTTAATTACTTAATTAATTAAATATTGCTTAAATAATTACATTAATTAACTAATCCTTAGTTATAAATTAATTAAACTTAAATTAATAATTAATTAATCTTTGATTAATTATTCTTTAATTAATTAAGTGATTATAAATCATCTATCTTAATTAATAAATCATTAATAAACCACATAGTTAACATCATTAACACATAAATTAATTCAAAGGATTAAGGTTAATTAAAACAACATTCAATCTTAATCAAATTTGATTACATTATATATTTAAAATAATTAATTAAAAATTAATGTTACAAAATTAAATAAATTAAAACTTAATTACTTTAAAAATATCTTCCTCAAAGATCCTTATTAATCCAAACTTAATCAAAACCATTATTTAATAGCCTGGACTTTAAAATGTTTAAAATTTAAATTGTGTTTTAAAAGTAAAAACTGTTTTATAAGACAAACCCGAGACCTACTTCGGGCATCACCCGGGCTGCATGCCTACTTACTTTGGGTTTTTCTCAAAACCTATCCGTATACTTTTTTTTCGAACTTAATTTTTTTGTTTAAGTGTTAATCCCCGTGCAACCCAAAAAATACTTCGAGACAGAACTCGAGCCAGTGACCTGCTTTCCCGAAGACTACTTCGAGTCGTTTCCCTTCTTTCTTCAAAACAACTCCCTGACACAACCAGATACATTGTGCACATGCACAATGATTCTAGCCACCACTGATCGACGCTTCGATCGTCGACAGGTCGACAACAACTCTTCATAGTCCCCTGACCACCCAGCAACATGAACCGACGTCGAACTCGCAAACGAGCTTTCCAACCAAACTGGAACCAAAAACGATCATCACGAAATAACCTCGTTCTTCCACCTCTGGCCATCAGAGGTCACGTGATCGCCCCCGAAGCTTCGTAGATGTCTAATGCTTCGATTGGCACTAGTGCGATCGATTCTGGTAGTCTAACGATGACGTGGCAATACCAATTCCGACCATGAGCAAATATGGATTTCAAACCCTTGATGAACGTCGTTCGGCCACCACGATCAAATTAAAATTCTTCGAGCATTTTTCCTCGAAACCACATCACCTCGGCCATATCCCGTCACAACCTTGACCATCCTCATCACGTCGATGACTAGAATTTGACAATAACCCCAATTTCAATCATCCTCGAATCAATCAGCGAATACGTACTCAAAAAATACGATTTTACTTTTAAAAATCTTTGTTTTCTAAACCATTTCAGATAGTACACCTGAAGCTAGAATTCATGATGTTTGAAATTTAACACATTTTGAATTTTCCCTGTATTATTAATTTTCCAGAGAAATCTTTGTTTTCTTTTGCTTAAATCTATTTTTAAAACTTAAATCATGTTTAAATAAACAATGTTTTTTTAAATTTTAAAGTCTAACAATGATCAAAGAAGAAGAAATTTTTTGAACAGGTTTTAGAAACCTGAGAATAATAGAGGCAAACATGCCTGTAACTCAAACACACACATCTATCTATATACATTTTTGTGTACATATAACATATTTTCACATATTCAAATCATTTGCATAGCTTTACTTCACAAATAACAAATCATAGATCAAGTCATCAAGAGTTTACTCACCTGATGTCTGAGAACAGAGGGGAGAAGTCTGGGATTCAAAATTTGAAAAGAAAACTGGAAATTGCTTTCTGGTTTTGATTTGAAAATCTAGATTCTTGAATCTGGAATTTGCTTGTTGATGTTAGATCTTGATCTGGAATTGTTTGAATTGATGGCTTGCTTGATTGCCGAATTGTGTTTTGCTGTGTTGAGATGATCTTCAGGTTTTGAAATAATTTGTTTTTGATGTTTTTCCTGGTTTGACTTGTTTGTGTGATTTGTTTTCTGGTTTCTTCGTATACAATTTTCTTTTTTTCTTTGAAGTTTGAAAATGAAGATTAAAAGAAATAAGGGAGAGGATGAAAAGATGTACATACCCGATATTTTCTTCTTTAATAAAAAGAAAAAGAAAAATAAAAATTAGGACACTTGTCTACATCCATAATTAAATTGATTACACTTGTTAATCTACTAGTTTTTATGAATTACACTTGTATTATTGCTTGTTACATGTTTAACACTTGTATTTCACATGAATTTAAAGGCTTTTAAATAAATTCTATATCATATTTTCCTTATTTTATAAATACATTTCCTATTCATTATTATATACAATTTTAAAGAAGAAATGTTATAAACTAATTTCACATACATATTTATTATTTTAAATGCAAATTATTTTTCTAAGACATTTATTTAAATTTTAAATTTTAAATTCAAATTCAAATTCAAATTTGAATTATAATCTATTTATATATGTATAAATCAATACTAATTCTATTTGCCTTGAAAATTTTCAAATTAATTCCTAATTAGATCATAGAAATTCAAACTAATTACTAATTTTAAATTGATAAGATTTGGTGATGTTACAAACTCAATCAAACATAGGTGATCCTCCCAAGATCCACCAAATTCTAGCACACAAGCCCTCAATAAATCCTCGAGTACTTTATTGACTCTCTCTGTCTGCCCATCCGTCTATGGTAGATATGCTATACTCATCTTGAGCTTGGTACCTAATACTTCTTGTAGACTTCTCCAAAATTCTATAGTGAATAATGCATCTCTGTCACCAACTATGCTAATAGGAATCCCATAAAGTCTAACTATGTTCTCCATGAACAACTTCGCTAAAACGGGTGTCGTCCTGGTTGACTTGATTGGAATGAAATGGGCACTCTTGTGTAAGATCTAGATTAACCTTAGAGGAGGGGGGTGAATAGGGTTATAGCAAATTTTCTCGATTTAAACACAGAAATAAACTGCAGAAATAAATATGC
This sequence comes from Allium cepa, assembly GCA_030765085.1. Taxonomy (NCBI): domain Eukaryota; kingdom Viridiplantae; phylum Streptophyta; class Magnoliopsida; order Asparagales; family Amaryllidaceae; genus Allium; species Allium cepa. The sequence goes on along the minus strand of CM060941.1, from coordinate 172,624,063 downwards.
TGAAAAGTAAATCACACACAAAATTTACCCAGCTTCGGCAACCCCTGCCTACTGCTGCATTCACAGATTTCTATTAGAATTAAACAGTATCACGCTTACAACAACTCTACTAGACTCGCAGACCCTTTTGCTCCCGCTCACAAACACTCTACTAGACTCGCACACCCTACTCCCGCCTATAGAGTTTCGCTCACTCGCAAACACTGCTCCCGCCTATAGAGCTTTGCAAACTCGCACACCCTGCTCACTGAACTAATTCAGAATAGACAATCTGACACTACCTAAACCTAGGTGGTGATTTACCTAAATTCTTTGATTCATAAAATAAAAACAATAATTAGGAACAATAGAAAATAACCCTAAACTAATTAACAATATTAATAAAAGCCTATAGAAACAAAACCCCCTTTTATTTTTAAGACCGGCCCACTTCCTTATTTCACCCGATCCTCTCTTGTCTCGTTCGTGAGAAATAATGGCGGTTAGGGCTTCGTTCCCTTTTGTTCCAGTTAGGGCTTCGGCTCTTTGTTCCAATTAGGGCTTCGGTTTCTTCTATTGATCTGTGATTTGTTACCCTAGCTCGCTGCTTCTCTGATGGTTGACTATTGCTTGTTTGCAGTTGCTCGATCGAGTTCGTTGCTTGTGAATTCGGTATGTACTGTCTCCTTTTGCTTTTCTAAATTGATACTTGAACTCGATGCAATTGTGCCGATGATGATTAGGGTTTTAATAGGATTTGATTTCCTATTTTTGCGTTCGACTGATTGCTTCAAAAATTCTTGCTTTGCCGTTCGATTTCGCTTTGATGCTGAGGATTAATCTGACTTTGTCAATTTCGTATTTCTAGTAACTTGATTCACACGGCTTTGAATTGATTTCGTGATTTGAGATATTTGACTTTGTCAATTTCGTATATTTTCGACTGTTTATTTTGGGTATGTGAATTCACTACTCTGTATTAGCTTCGATCATCACCATTGCTTTTAAATTTTTCTCTGCTGCATACCACTGCATTTCACTGCACTGTTGAAATTTTGTGTCTGCATTTGTTATTTCTGGAACTCGATTTGCACTTGCTCACTGCTTGATGGTCTTGTGACTATAACTGGACATTTTGAGTTTGTTGCATTTGCTGGCTTGTACTGTCCACTGCCCTGATCTTGTTTGTTCGATCACTTTGCTGTTCGCATTGATGCTGCACTTGGTCTAGTTGTAGTTTGCATATTACCTGCTATTCCACGGTCTATTTGGTGGTATTTGATTCATTTGATACTTCTGTTGGGGCTTGTATAATTTGAGTTGTAGCTTGATGGTTTTGTGATTAACTTTGTACCATTGACTTGATATTCTTAACTGCCTGTATTTTGCATTCATGTACTTGCTGCTATGTTGGTGGCAATCTTGTGTAAGTGCTTCACCATACTTGTTCATGTGTACATCTGACCCTTCCATATGCTCTCTGATAATGTTGAACTTCACTGTTGCTTATGTCCACTGATGCATCCAATCTGCACTTCACTACTATCTGTCTGAACTGTGCACATTGTTGCACTTGCTCATGTTAAATTGCATTGTTCATCTGTTTCTTCGCTTGTGCATACTGTACTTGATACTGTTGCATTGTTTTCTTGGTCATTTGCACTTGCAGTTGGTTCATTTGCTTTGGCTTCTCTCTTAGAAGTAGCTTCAGTAGTTTCTGGTTCTTGTGCTACCTGTTCACTTGAATCTGCTTCACCATTGAGCCTCAATGTAGCTGAAGTGGCTTCTGTGCATTTGCTTGATTCACTTAGACCATATATGTGTTTGTTGCAGTCCCTCTTTGCTGTTGCTATCCACATTGAACTGCCTTTGATGAACTTTTGTACTTTGTTGCAACTTGGTCTTGAGTTGTTTGATCTGAACTTGACATTGTATTCACTGGTCAGTGGTGTTCATTGTGATGATTTGGCTTATAGCACTTATGCAGTCTTCACTATTGCTGTTTGATGCTGTCTTGATTTTTCTGCTTTCACTTGTGGACATTTTCGAGTTGCACACTGCTGCTTGTACTTGTAGTCTTGGCCAGTTGACTGTTGCTTTGAGTTATTCATTGCTTGGTCTCTGTTGCCTTGAATTTCTGGTTGGAGCTGTGCACACGAGTTGGCGAGGCAATGCACACGTGTATGAATGTACACGTGTGTATTGCAGCCACTTATGATTACCTGTCCCTGTAATATCTATGTGCACGACTTTGTGATGAATTCAAGTGTGAATGATGACGAACAACCCAAATAACTGAGGCAAACGATATTTTCAAAAATCGTATTTCATTTTATATTGCAAAAATATTTCTTTTTCAATTTTACTGCGTTAGTGAATATTTTTGCAGATTACTCAGATGCTGGATTCAAACCGGAATGCAGTTGAAGACAAAATACGAGTGTGAGTGATATGTAGTGAGGTTATCAATGTAAAAATATTTGTGATGTAATCGTGATGTAATCAGAAATGTATATGTATAGTGAGAGCATGAATTTGTACTATTCAAGTTTGTAATAAATATTCGTTTGAATAAAATATTCGTTTGAATTCAAAAACTGTGTAACTTGTTCTGTTTGAATTCAAATTCAAATTCTGTGTAATTTATTTTATTCAACAGATATTTATCTAACCAAATACATACTATTCAAAATATTTGTTTGAATAAAATTTCTGTTTGAATTCAAAATCTGTTTAACTTGTTTTGTTTGAATTCAAATTCAAATTCTGTGAAATTTAATTTTATTCAACAAATATTTATTTAAACTATGAAAAACAAAATAGTACATTACCAAATACATTTAAATGAATGTATATATGTTTATTATCATCAAACAAAAATCATATAGCGCAAAGCGCATATTCAACAATCTCCCCCTTTTGATGATAACGAACATATATTTAAGATTTTGAATATATTAAATGTATTTGATAATTTCATTTGCTCCCCCTATTTGAATGCTTCCTTTTTATGTGATACTCCCCCTACATATATGGCTCCCCCTACATATATGCATACAAATAAAAATATGTAAATGAGCCTATATGCAAATTGAAAGTTATTTGACCTTTGCTTGATTCTATTTGACAAAATCTTAACTTTTCTCTCCCCCTTTTGTTATCAGCAAAAGAATAATAGTGTTATAAAATAGGGATGAAGTGATAGACATGAATCAAACATTTAACTCAATTAAATATAAATATCAAATTTCAATAAAACTCAAACAAAAATCATAATTACCCTTGTCAAGCGCATATTCCACTTTCAGAAGTGATGGAGATAGAATCATCAAAAATTCATATAGATATGTCTATTTGTGGTATATTTATTTCTGGAAATTTGAATATCTACTAACCATGCATAACCGTTAGGACTTTTAAATGAGATTAGTAGTATTCCAATTTAATTTAAAAAATAAAATCAAGTATCTTCTAACCACGCATGACCGTGAGGACTTTTAAATGGGATTAGAATCAACTTGTCTATTAAATCAATTATTTTTAATATGCGTTCCATACATGCATAACCGTGAGGACTTTTAAATGAGCATGGAAGCACATAATCAAAAATCCAAGTAATTCACCCATGCATAACCGTGAGGACTTTTAAATGAGAGTGAATACTTTGGATATTTATTTTTAATTGCTGAATATAATAAATTGAAGCACAAATAATTTCCTTCACCGATTTAAAGATATTGAAGAACAAATGATTTCCTTTGTAAACTACCACAAATTTACATACTAAATATGATCTTGATGAGTGATGTTCGATAGAAAGATGATAGAAATAGAAATGGTCATGGAATTATTACCCAACAAAAAGTTTTTATAACTCTTGTTATGAAATTCTAAAGAAATTTTCTAATTATACTTTCTCGAGTTATAATATATGATAAATATCAACACTCATCTCTTTTTCAATCACTATTCATCTTTTCGATAATCAAAGAGAGTTAGATTAGTCAAAAATTTGTCATTTAAAATCAAATTAAACATTATAAAATCAATTTTTCAAAAATGATTAATCTGTAAATATGGTCAAACATGATTTTCTTGAGGGGAGTTTTATAAGAAAATTTTCTGCTATTTGAAAATTATTTCAAGTGAAAAATATGCAGATATTTTCTTTGAAAAAAAAACGATGCAGCAAATGAATGTTTCAAAAATTAATCACGTTACACTAATAATTTTTCTATCAACTATATTACCAGTGTAATCCGCATCTGAATTTAAATTTCACTCAATATTCACTTGTTGAATCAAACCATGAGATGTGCACCAAAAATTTCAAAACATCATTCTTTTGAATTTGAATTTAAGCCGTGTTAACACTCAAACAAATATCATGATGTTTATTTCAGAAACCAGAGGATAAATAATTATTTTCATGAGTAATCAACAATCAATCAACATCATAATTATTTCAAAAACAATTTCTTAAAATCCTTTTTCTCATGAATTTGAAATCGTGCAAATTTACAAGCAGTGATCAAAATGTCAGAACCAATATATCTACGTGTAGCATGAGTAACCAGCATTTGACCGAACAAATTTATATAAATTAGTTCAAAAATTGAAAATCTGATTGGTCATCAATTAAGCACAAATTAATGTCATAAATAAGAACAAGTCAAAAATCATATCAATTAAGTCCGAATCAGTCAACCATCATAATTACTCCAAGTAATTCTCTTTAAAGATGGTTAGTCAATATTTTAAAAAAAATCATAGCATCAAAATCATCATCTTTTGTTCATCTCAATATTGGCTGATTTTAATTTAGAGTATGGTGCAGATAATCACATTTTAAAAACAATTACCTGTTTTACCTTTACGATAATTTTTCGTGATTGCCCATTGTGATTCTGTCACCTTTATACTAGGCTAAGGAACTTTGCTTTGTCGCCCGTTGTGTTTCTGGAACAGCCGAAATCCAGAGAACACTGTTGTTGTTCCTTAGCCTGCCACCACACCTACACGATAAAAGATTTGTGTGACCTATTTGTTTTTATAGGTCCATTGTTGTTAGTGGCAGAATATGAAAAATATGTTTTTGGAGACTCAAAACTGTTTATATATGTTCCTTTTGGCACCCAAATTTGTTTGACTTTCAAAAATTTTATATTTGTGCCTTTTGGAACCCAAATTGGTATAGTTTTCACGTGTTTGGGTCTATACCAACAATTATTTCGATTATGTCCAAATTCTCTACAAAACGTGCTCATTAAATTGACTTGATTAAATTTTGTGTTCCTATGACTATGATTTTCAACATGATTTCCAATTATTTCAGATCGAGCAACACTTTTACCTTTACCATCATCTTGTGATTTTCCATAACCTAGTCCTTTTCTATTGTTAGCAAAAATTTGATTTTCAAATAACATTTTGAAAGATTTTTCGCCTCTTGAAAAGTTATTCAAAGATTTCTCAAGATTTTGGACTTTGGTTTTTAATGTTGAATTTTCAGTGACAAGTGAGGTGCATCGATTAATAAAATCCTTTCTCCTAGTGTCGATGGTTTCCTTAAGATTCAAGTTTTCATTTTCAAGACTTTCAAAGTTATTCCTCAGTTTTGATAATTCTGAATCTAAAATCTTACATTTTTTACATTCTAGGTTTTGAATATTTTCAAGTTCAGTTTTTAACCTAAAATTTTCACGAGCAAATTCTCTCCTATCAGATTTCAGTTTTTCAATTTTAGATTCAAGAGTATCCACTACCTTAGTAAGATCAGAACACATAAAAACAAGTTCTTTATAAGAAAACTCACCTGCCTCACTAGATTCGTCGGAGGTTGCTTCTGATTCTGATTTTGCCATGCAACACAAGTTAGCCTCCTCTAGGCTGCTATCCGAAGCTTCCTCTCCTTCTTCATCATCCCAAGTTGCTGCAAATACCTTCTTCGCCTTTTTCTTTTCTTTATTGTTTTTGAGAAGTGGGCATTTTGGTTTGATGTGGCCAGGCTTGTTGCAGTTATAACATGTCAGTTCATTATCGGAATTTTCGGAATCTTTTGACCTATTGCCCTTTGTTTTCTTCTTGCGTGGCTTGAATCTAGACCATCTTCTAAGATTATTGACAGCCATTGCAAGCTCTTCAATTGGATCTTCTTCATCGCTTTCTTCTTTACTTTTTAAGGCAATCGTCTTCTTCTTTGGTTCGGAGTTGTTGCGTTCTTCCTTTGCTTTTAACTCAAGCTCATATGTCATCAAGTTGCCAATCAACTCCTCCACGCTTAGTTTACTCAGATCTTTCGATTCTTGAATTGCTGTGACTTTTGCCTCAAAGTTCATTGGTAAAACTCGTAGTATCTTCCTCACAAGCTCTACCTCAGTGAATACCTTCCCAAGCGCTCTAGCATTGTATACCAAGGTTGAAAAGCGTCCAAACATATCCTTTATGCTCTCGCCTTTGTCCATCACAAAATTTTCGTATTCATTGCTGAATAGGGCTAGCCAAGACTCCTTGACTTGAGAAGTTCCTTCGTGTGTCACCTCCAAAGTATGCCATATTTCCTGTGCTGTTGTACAATGAGAAATTCTATTAAATTCATTTTTATCAAGAGCACATATCAAAGCATTCATGGCTTTAGCATTTGTCGTTTTCAATTTCTTATCGTTAGCATCCCACCTATCCTTAGGTTTAGGAATCTCAGTACCACCAACGATTATAGTGGGAGGTTTATAGCCAGTTTCAATAATATCCCAAACATCATAATCAATGGAACTAAGATAAATACTCATCCTAACTTTCCAATAAGCATAATCATTCCCGTTAAACATGGGTGGCCTAGCAATAGATTGCCCCTCAGAAAAAGCATTATTTTGTAGACTCATGACTCTAGAGTTAAATAAAAAATATACCGGGCTCTGATACCACTTGTAGGATCTAGATTAACCCTAGAGGGGGGGTGAATAGGGTTATAGCAAATTTTCTCGATTTAAACACAGAAATAAACTGCAGAAATAAATATGCTGAAAAGTAAATCACACACAAAATTTACCCAACTTCGGCAACCCCTGCCTACTGCTGCATTCACAGATTTCTATTAGAATTAAACAGTATCACGCTTACAACAACTCTACTAGACTCGTAGACCCTTTTGCTCCCGCTCACAAACACTCTACTAGACTCGCACACCCTGCTCCCGCCTATAGAGTTTCGCTCACTCGCAAACACTGCTCCCGCCTATAGAGCTTTGCAAACTCGCACACCCTGCTCACTGAACTAATTCAGAATAGACAATCTGACACTACCTAAACCTAGGTGGTGATTTACCTAAATTCTTTGATTCGTAAAATAAAACCAATAATTAGGCACAATAGAAAATAACCCTAAACTAATTAACAATATTAATAAAAGCCTATAGAAACAAAACCCCCTTTTATTTTTAAGACCGGCCCACTTCCTTATTTCACCCGATCCTCTCTTGTCTCGTTCGTGAGAAATAATGGCGGTTAGGGCTTCGTTCCCTTTTGTTCCAGTTAGGGCTTCGGCTCTTTGTTCCAATTAGGGCTTCGGTTTCTTCTATTGATCTGTGATTTGTTACCCTAGCTCGCTGCTTCTCTGATGGTTGACTATTGCTTGTTTGCAGTTGCTCGATCGAGTTCGTTGCTTGTGAATTCGGTATGTACTGTCTCCTTTTGCTTTTCTAAATCGATACTTGAACTCGATGCAATTGTGCCGATGATGATTAGGGTTTTAATAGGATTTGATTTCCTATTTTTGCGTTCGACTGATTGCTTCAAAAATTCTTGCTTTGCCGTTCGATTTCGCTTTGATGCTGAGGATTAATCTGACTTTGTCAATTTCGTATTTCTAGTAACTTGATTCACACGGCTTTGAATTGATTTCGTGATTTGAGATATTTGACTTTGTCAATTTCGTATATTTTCGACTGTTTATTTTGGGTATGTGAATTCACTACTCTGTATTAGCTTCGATCATCACCATTGCTTTTAAATTTTTCTCTGCTGCATACCACTGCATTTCACTGCACTGTTGAAATTTTGTGTCTGCATTTGTTATTTCTAGAACTCGATTTGCACTTGCTCATTGCTTGATGGTCTTGTGACTATAACTGGACATTTGAGTTTGTTGCATTTGCTGGCTTGTACTGTCCACTGCCCTGATCTTGTTTGTTCGATCACTTTGCTGTTCGCATTGATGCAGCACTTGGTCTAGTTGTAGTTTGCATATTACCTGCTATTCCACGGTCTATTTGGCGGTATTTGATTCATTTGATACTTCTGTTGGGGCTTGTATAATTTGAGTTGTAGCTTGATGGTTTTGTGATTAACTTTGTACCATTGACTTGATATTCTTAACTGCCTGTATTTTGCATTCATGTACTTGCTGCTATGTTGGTGGCAATCTTGTGTAAGTGCTTCACCATACTTGTTCATGTGTACATCTGACCCTTCCATATGCTCTCTGATAATGTTGAACTTCACTGTTGCTTATGTCCACTGATGCATCCAATCTGCACTTCACTACTATCTGTCTGAACTGTGCACATTGTTGCACTTGCTCATGTTAAATTGCATTGTTCATCTGTTTCTTCGCTTGTGCATACTGTACTTGATACTGTTGCATTGTTTTCTTGGTCATTTGCACTTGCAGTTGGTTCATTTGCTTTGGCTTCTCTCTTAGAAGTAGCTTCAGTAGTTTCTGGTTCTTGTGCTACCTATTCACTTGAATCTGCTTCACCATTGAGCCTCAATGTAGCTGAAGTGGCTTCTGTGCATTTGCTTGATTCACTTAGACCATATATGTGTTTGTTGCAGTCCCTCTTTGCTGTTGCTATCCACATTGAACTGCCTTTGATGCACTTTTGAACTTTGTTGCAACTTGGTCTTGAGTTGTTTGATCTGAACTTGACATTGTATTCACTGGTCAGTGGTGTTCATTGTGATGATTTGGCTTGTAGCACTTATGCAGTCTTCACTGTTGCTGTTTGATGCTGTCTTGATTTTTCTGCTTTCACTTGTGTACATTTTCGAGTTGCACACTGCTGCTTGTACTTGTAGTCTTGGCCAGTTGGTTGTTGCTTTGAGTTATTCATTGCTTGGTCTCTGTTGCCTTGAATTTCTGGTTGGAGCTGTGCACACGAGTTGGCGAGGCAATGCACACGTGTATGAATGTACACGTGTGTATTGCAGCCACTTATGATTACCTGTCCCTGCAATATCTATGTGCACGACTTTGTGATGAATTCAAGTGTGAATGATGACGAACAACCCAAATAACTGAGGCAAACGATATTTTCAAAAATCGTATTTCATTTTATATTGCAAAAATATTTCTTTTTCAATTTTACTGCGTTAGTGAATATTTTTGCAGATTACTCAGATGCTGGATTCAAACCGGAATGCAGTTGAAGACAAAATACGAGTGTGAATGATATGTAGTGAGGTTATCAATGTAAAAATATTTGTGATGTAATCGTGATGTAATCAGAAATGTATATGTATAGTGAGAGCATGAATTTGTACTATTCAAGTTTGTAATAAATATTCGTTTGAATAAAATATTCGTTTGAATTCAAAAACTGTGTAACTTGTTCTGTTTGAATTCAAATTCAAATTCTGTGTAATTTATTTTATTCAACAGATATTTATCTAACCAAATACATACTATTCAAAATATTTGTTTGAATAAAATTTCTGTTTGAATTCAAAATCTGTTTAACTTGTTTTGTTTGAATTCAAATTCAAATTCTGTGAAATTTAATTTTATTCAACAAATATTTATTTAAACTATGAAAAACAAAATAGTACATTACCAAATACATTTAAATGAATGTATATATGTTTATTATCATCAAACAAAAATCATATAGCGCAAAGCGCATATTCAACATCTTGGTCAACCAATCCACTGTGACACATATACTTTCATTCCCCCTATTCAACCTTGGCAACCAGTCTATAAAATCCATTGATATCGAGTATCATTCTAGACTGGAATCTCTAAAGGCTGAAGCAATCCACTTGGCTTCCGTTGTTTGGCCTTCACTTATTGACAGTTTGCATACCGCCTAACCTACAAGCCAACATCACTCTTTATGCCTTCCTAATAGAAGTATCTCTTCATGTCTTGGTACATCTTAGTACCTCCAGAATGTATCATAAACTTAGATCGATGGCATTCTTCAAGAACCTCCCTTCTCAAGTTCTCAACATTCGTAACGCACACTCTTCCCTTCTTTCTCAACCAACCTCTCTGGTCAAGACTGAAATCCCTTAGATCATTAATCTTTGATCCCCACTCAAGCCTTTTAATCCTCTTAGCTAACACTGGATCTTCTTTTTGCTTAGAAGTAATCCTTTCAATCAACATTAGTCGAACATTTAAATAAGATAGCATAGTGGTACTCTGACTAGAACCTGCAGTCGATCTCGATTGTACACTATAGGTAGTCAAAGCTTCTAAATCCTTCTATTCTGCCAACATTGCTAACATGACGTTTTGATGTTTCTTGCAAAGAGTATCCACTAACTTTTACCTTTCCCAGGTGTATACTCTATTCCAAGATCATAAGCAGCCAAAAACTCCTCTTATTTAGCTCATTCTAAGAGAATAAGTATCTTAAAGACTTATGATCAGTGTATAGCTCAAATCTCTCCCCTAAGAGAAAATGTCTCCAAATCTTTAATGCGAAGATCACCGCAGCCAACTCCAAATCATGAGTAGGATATCTTACCTCATGCGGTCTAAGCTGTCATAAAGCGTAGGCAATAACTTTACTTTTTGCATTAACACAACTCCTAATTAAGTCCCACATGCATCAATATACACTACCAACCCTTGGTTTCCATTTAAAACTACCAACGCTGGTGCATTGGTCAACAAATGCTTTAACTTAAGGAAACCTTCCTCACATTTGTCGAACCAAAAGAACTTCACATCTTTCTTGGGCAACTTAGTCAAAGGTGCTGCTATCCATGAGAAATCTTTAATGAATCTCCGATAATAACAAGCAAGTCTAAGAAAACTTCTGATCTCGATTACCATCTCTAGTCTCTTTCAATTATTGACAACTTCGATCTTAATTGGATCGACTGCCAAGCCCTCCTCTGAAACTACATGACCAAGAAACTTAGTCTTTCTCTTCCAAAAATAACACTTGGAAAACTTTGCTTTTAGCTGATCGTCCTAAGTGTCTCAAGCACTACTCTAAGATGATCCTCATGCTCTCTTTCATCTTTCGAGTGCACTAAAATGTCATCTATATATACTAATAAGAACCTATCTAAGTGCTCTCAGAAAATTCAGTTCATCAAATCTACGAAGAAAGCCGGTGCATTCTTTAACCCAAATGACATTACTAACCACTCATATGAACCATACCTAGTCTGAAATGCTGTCAAAGGAATACTATCCACTGTCATCCTTAACTAATGGAACCCTATGGCCAAATATAATTAACAAAACACTTTGGCTCCACTCAACCGATTAAACAGATCATCTATTCTTGGCAAAGGATACCTAGTCTTGATCGTCCTCTCGTTTAACTTATGATAATCAATGCACATCCTTAATGACCCATCTGATTTCTTCACGAATATCATGGCCGCTCCCTAAGGCGAACTACTTGGTCTAATAAAATTCCTTCCTTCTAGATCTACTAGCTGCACCTTCAATTCCTTCATCTCAGCCGGTGTCATCCTACTAGGTAGTCCATTGACAGGTTTAATTCCTAGTACAAGATCTATTCGAAACTCAACAGCTTGTTTCGATGGTAGTCCTGTAACCAGCTCAAAGACATCTGCAAACTCTCTTGATACTCGAAACTAACTTAACTCTTCTCCCACTTCCATACGCTTAACAAAGCACAAACACTTAGATCGAAATTCTCCACTGAGAATATGATTTGGTTATGAATATCAAAGTGCAAAACAATGATATTTCCCCATCCTGGAAAAATATCCTAGCTTCATACTTACTCAATCAATCCATACCAAAAATGATCCCATAATCTACGAAATCAAAAACATACAGACTGCATGCAGACTTATAACCTAACAAATCAAGTTCTAACTGGTCACATCTCATTCTTATAATTGCATACCCTCCTATTGGATTCACAACCCTTAAGGAAGTAACAAGGAATGTGGGTTCTATGCATAACCTATCGGCCAAATACTGAGATATAAATAGATGTGATGCACCGGTATTAAATTGTACCCTAACTGGTATACTCTGAATCAAAAGCGTACCTTCCATCATAGTATTCCTTTTTCTGCTGCAGTTGGTCTTGAAGAAGACGGTGGTCCAATAGCAAAAACTTTTCCTCTATCTTCCCTAACTAGCTTTGGACACTGATTCTTGTAATGTCCAACTTAATCGCAATGGAAGCATTTCATATTCTTCTTATCTACAGACTTATTCTCCTTGCTTGACCGGAACTTATACGTAAAATGACCCTTTTTGTCACACTTGAAGCATACGAACTCAGCCTTTGCGTTCTTGGCAGCAGCCCCTTCTGGGCTCCCTTCTCCTTAAAGAACTTTCTATTCTTTCCTTGAGAACCCTAGGTCTCAACTGGCTTCCCCTAGCACAAACAACAAGTATCTCCTCATAGCGAATTGCCATCTCCACTAACACATTACAAGGATCATGGATATATGTCAGGGTAGCCCTAAAAAACTCAAAACTCAGTCCCCAATGAACTTCACATTCCTTCTGATGTTAGTGTCCATAGTAGCGCACCCATATTGAGATAGGTCATTAATCTTAGCGGCATACTCGATAACGGACATCTCTCCCAGAACTAGATCCATAAACTTTCTCATCAACGCTGACTTAGAAACCTCTGTTCAAAACTCCTTCTGAATTCAGCCCATGTCAACTCTTCCTCCGAAACTCCGGCAGTAATACTATTCCACTAGTGAGGCGCTGTACCTTGCAACTGCCTAGAGGCCAGCCACCTCTACTGCTCATCATCCAAATCTAGATCAATGAACATCCTTTAACAACACAACATCCTATTGTCGACTTCTATAGCATCCTCCGTTCCTATAAACGGATTTCCACCGAGACAGGTATAGTCTCTTATAACACCCTTAATTTTAATAACATTATTCATGATATTTAATTAGATAAATTAAAGAGAATAATGAAAATATTAAGTGATAACGGGATTTAGATTTGAATAAATTTAGGTGGCCATGCTTATTAATAAGAATGAGTTTAAAAGAATGTTTATAGACTAATTAAATTATGTAAGGGTATAATGGGATTTAACTTACACTTAACCTTACCTTTATATATATAATATAATATATATATATATATATATATGTTTAGCCTTAAGCCATTTACAGTCATGTTCATTTTCTCATAAAAGAAAAATGTAAGAAAAAAGAAGCGAAAGGTCGGCCAGTAATTGGAAGAACAGAAGAGGTAATTCAAAGGAAAAAGTTAATGAATAAAAAAGGGGAATCAAACTCATCTCTATCCACTTTCCTTACCAAAAATTAAGCTGAATAATAATTGCTTTCTCTATTTGTTGAATATATGTTTTGGATTTAAGTTTGAATTCATATATATCATGTTTGATAACAATATGCTTGAATTATTTTTTTAAAATTTAAATAAGATTGTTTGAATGATGGTTCATATGGTTTTAAATCAAAACCATGTGATATTGATGTTTAAATGCCATGAAATTTTTTTTGTATTGCAAAGCATGATTAGCGTTAGGTTTTAAGTTTGATATTTTTTCAAGCTATGCAAAGATTATTATGATTTTTTGAATGAAGATATAGCACATTGGGTTGATAATTTAACTCATAAACATATATCAAGAGTTTGGGTTTGAAATTTTGATATGTTAGATAACATGATCAAAGTAAATTTCTGTGATTTTGAGGATTTTTCTTAAGTGATTTGATATACAAAATAAATTATTTTGAGAAGAGGGTCAAAATGATTTACGTGTAAATTAAAAGGAAGGTTTATTGGAAAAATTTTAAGTTTGATACATATCTAAAATAAAAAGGCGGTTAGTTTTGAAAAGCATGGAAAAAGTTAAGGCAACCAATAAGAAATTTACACATAGGCATGTTGGTTTATATAAGTTGCTTAATTTAGTATTTAACCCAGAATAACAGGTTTCGCCTATTCAGAGTACCTTTCGCCCGTTTCCTTTCGCCTTCGATTATGTCGAAACCCCATTAAGATAAATCCAATACACAGGGTATCATTTAGGTGATACATAGTGGATTAGAGAAAGGCGAAAATATGGTGTCGAAAGCTTAGCTTCCGATGGGGTCGTTACCTAAGTTTGTTTAAAAAAATAAGCGTCTGCCTTTGTTTTACTAAGCTTTCAACTTAGTCGATACGTATGTTTTCGAAAATGGCTTTCGAAAGGGTTGCCATGTTTGTTTTAAAAGAAAATAAGGTTTCGAAAGAGTTCTTTAATTATCAATCAATGCTTTCGAAAGAGTGGGTTCCGACCTAGTCGAAGCCCTACTACCGATTCTTTTGCCTTTTGAGTGCATTGAAGTCATCAATGCTCTCGAAAGGTATTGTTTGTTATAAAACCATATTATTTTGCTTTCAAATGCTTTCGAAAGGGTCATGGGTTTCGAAGGCAATGGTTTCGAAGCTATCCTTCAATATTTTAAATGTATGCTTTTGACTCTGTCGAAAGGGAAGGTTTTCGACGCCATCATAAATTCTCCAATATTTTTATATGATAAAGAATGGTTTCAAAAGAGATACTTTCATTTATTTTTATTTTTTAGACCCAAATGATATTTTTAAAGGTAAACTCAATGATGTTGAAAGGAGGACTTTCAATGCTTCATGAAGAGATACTCCAATGGTTGCGAAGATACACTTCTAATAATTAATAAGTAACACTTTATTATATTCAAAAGGTTTCAAAAAAAAGATTTTGAAGTTTCTTTTAAGGCAGAAGCCCAATGTTTTGAAAAGAGATATATGCTTTCGAAGGAGGCTATCCATTAAGGTCGAAAGCAAGGTTTTGAAGATTTTGAAAGTATAGTTTCAAAACAAATAACCCAATCTCATTTAAAAGCAAAACCATGGTATATTAACAAACAAAGTATTTTCAAATGGAATTTATGAAGAAGTCTTGATGGGTTAAAAGAATTAACAAATTTATATTATTTGCTTCTCCATATATGTATATATTCACTTTATAATGAATCCAAAACTATACTTTGGGAAATGGTAGAATAACCAGTTAGGTTGACCTAGTAGTGAATATAAATAAATGATATTGGCAGGGGCCAATAGGTTAACAGTAAGCCTATGAAAACTTTGTAAGGAAAATGATATTGGAAAAGTCCAATAGGTTCGTAGTTAGCCTATGAAAACTATGAAAAATTAAAGATGTCAGTTAAACAGGTTTACAGTAAACCCATGAAAGCTATATTCGAATAAGAAAATGCAATATTGATAGATAGTCAATAGGTTCCTAGATAGCCTATGAAAACTAGGGAAAAATGATTGATATTGATAGTTAGTCAATAGGTTCCTAGTAAGCCCATAAAAACTAGGATAAAAGAAATGATATTAGAGTTACCAATAGGTTAATAATGATCCCATGAAAACTATATTGTTGGACAAGGAGTCCTTAAATGTTTAACCAGTTATTAGTCAGCTCATGAAAACTATTAGGTTAATAATAATCCTTAAAAATATAATTATGACATATAATCGAAATGAATAGGGATGGGTAATCCAGAATTGATTCAATTTTTTTGCATATCATCACATATTAATGTTTTGAATTGAATTAACCATTGTGGATGCAGAGGCGTAGGAAATGGTTTATACAGGTTTTTAAGATACTAGCGATGGAAAACCTGTTCTGCTTAGCAGCATGGTCTCACTAGATATCTAAATGATTTGGGATAGTAGATTATTATTCATACCAGGCTTTACATAAGATTTAAAGTTTATATTTTCTCCTTAAACTCTTGGTTACTCAATTGATTTTGAGTAGCTTGAGATTTGAGGTTTTTAGTTACCTCTTAAGGCGAATAAGCTTCCAGAGTTATGCGGGAGGCATGTAGTTATTTGAGTTCTTTCTCACGTGATCCCACCATGTTGTTTTGTTAAGGCAAATTTGTTTATTGCCTATTATACACTTTGATCACTAAGGGGGCATCTTTATATGTTTCTCTTGTGATATATTGTAATAATTATATTTTTTTTGAACGTGGTTAACATTGTGGGATTATGTAAAGAAAGTTGAATGGTTTTTGGAATGTAATGTGTAAGTTGTTTTGAAATTTTAAACCTTTTCCATATCCATATGTTTCGCGTATATCAACTTATCAAATATTGTTGTATTTTGTCGCCGAGGATTAATAACTATAGATGACCGTATCATCCACAATTCTTAGTTTTGGGCCTCCAAGTAGGGGATGTTACAAGTTGGTATCAGAGCATAGGTTTATGAAAATTTAAGTAATTAAAACCTAAAATATTTTCAAAACATAATCCAGTGAATCAAAAATTTGATTGGGGTTTGGGTTACGTGATTGTAACGTACTTGTATTTGTTATATATATATATATATATATATATATATATATATAAACACACACACATATAGGTATACATATATAAGTATGTAATTCTCCTTTCTCTTAGACCATTCTTCTATATCTTACTAAGGCTCATATACAGATTTACGAGAAATAAGATATGGAAGCAGGAAACGGAAGAGGAAATCTTGGTAGAGGAAGCATCACAGCTGATGGAAATGCTTGACCTAACACCTAAAGGAACCAAGGTCGACAAGCTAATGCTAATCAAAATGCGAAAGGCAATGTGTGTGCTAGGAATACACCAGTAGATGTAGGGACGATGTATCAGTTCCTTGCTAATTTGATGCAAGCAGGAGCTGCTGGAGTGGTTAGAAATATTAGCGGAGAAAATCCTATGGTTCCTATTAGGAATAATTATGCCACGCTGAACCGAGACTACACCAATTTGAGTGGAAAGCCGTTTATGAGAGTGGAAGATGCTATAGAAGTGGAGAATTGGCTATTACACTGTGAAAGGATTTTCTTTGATTTGGGTTTAGAAGATGAGCAGAAGAGAAGGTTGGCCTCTAGGCAGTTGCAAGGGTTAGTACTTTATTGGTGGAATGATTTGACTACTGGTGTTCCAGAGGAAGAGTTGAGTTGGACTGATTTTCAAAGGAGATTCGAACAGAGGTTTATTTTTATGTTGCAAAGTCAGCATTGATGAGAATATTTACGGATTTAGTTCAAGGAGACATTTCTGTTATCGAGTATGTAAATGGATTTAATGAGCTATCTCGATATGGATACGCTATTGTAGACACTGACACCAGAAAGATTGAAAGGTTCATTCAAGGACTGAGGCCCAAATCCGTGATCCCTATAATGTGATGGTGGAGATGGCCATTCGCCATGTAGAGATGCTTGATATTTGTGCTAGAGAGAAGCCCGTTGAATCCTAGGGTCCTCAGGGTAAGAAGAGGAAGTTCCTCAAAAAGAAAGGAGCCCAGAAGGAAAATTCAGCCAAGAAGTCAAAAGATGATTTAGTCTGTTACAAATGTGAAAAGAAGGGTCATTTTGCAAACAAGTACCAGTCAGGCAAAGGGCGGAAGAAGGTTGTGGATAAGAAGCATATCAAGTGCTACAACTACGATCAAGTTGAGGATTATAAGAACTAGTGTCCAGAGCTAGTTAGGGAAAAAAAGGAAAGGTTTTTGCTATTGGACCATCGTCTTCTTCTAGTCCAACTGTGGTAGATAAAGGAAAGACTATAATGGAAGGTACATTATTGATTCAAAGTATTCCAGTTGGGATACTATTTGATACCGGTGCATCATATTCATTTATATCCCAAAATTTGGTTAATAGTCATGCTTAGAACCCACTTACCCTGTTTCTTCCTTAAGGATTGCGAATCCAATAGGAGGATAAGATGTGACCAGTTAGAACTTGATTTGTTAGGTCATATGTTTGCATGTAGTCTGTATGTTTATGATTTCGTAAATTGGGGATGATTTAGGTATGGATTAGTTGGGTAGATAGAGGCTAGGATATTTTGCCAGGATGGAAAAATATCATTAAGGCATCCAAATAGTCAGAACAGAATCATCTTCTCAGTAGAGAATTCTGACCGAAGTGTTTGTGTTATGTTAAATTCCTTGGAATCAGGGGAGGAGTTAAGTCAGGTTCGAGTTGCAAGAGAGTTTGCAAATGTATTTGAGCTGATCACAACACTGCAACCGAAATGAGCTATAGAGTCTCAAATAGATCGTGTTAATAAATGAACCTGTCAGTAAACCACCTAGTAGAATGACACCGACTAGATGAAAGAATTGAAGCTGCAACTAGTGGATCTAGAAGGAAGGAATTTTATAAGACCAAGCAATTCGCCTTGGAAAGCGGCCGTAGTTTTCGTGAAGAAGCCAGATGGGTAAATGAGGGTGTGCATCGATTATCGCAAGCTGAATGAAAAGACGATCAAGAATAGCTATCCTTTGCCACAGATTGACAATCTGTTTGATCAGTTAAGTGGAGCCAAAGTGTTTCCTAATTGGATTTGGTGATGGGGTTCCATCAATTGAGAGTAGCAGAGGTCAATATTCCTTTGACAGCATTTCGGATTAGGTATGCTTCATATGAGTGGTTAGTGATGCCATTTAGATTGACGAATGCCCCTACTTTCTTCGTGAACTCAATGAACCGGGTTTTCCAAGAACACTTGGATAGGTTCATGCTGGTATTCATAGATGACATTTTGGTGTACTCGAAAATGAGAGAGAGCATGAGGATCATCTTAGAGTAGTGCTTGAGATGCTAAGGCAGCATCAGCTAAAGGCAAAGTTTTCTAAGTGTCATTTTTGGAAGGAGGTCAAGTTTCTTGGTCATGTAGTTTCGAAGGAAGGTTTGGCAGTAGATCCTATTAAGATCGAAGCTGTCAATAATTGGAGGAGACTAGAGATGTAACCGAGATCAGAAGTTTTTCTCCGACCTGCTGGCTATTACCGAAGACTTATCGAATATTTTTCACGGATAGCAGCACCTTTGATTATGTTGACCAGGAAGGATGTGAAGTTCCTTTAGTCCAACAAATGTGAGGAAGGGTTCCTTAAATTAAAACATTTGTTGACCAACGCGCTAGTTTTAGTTTTTCTAGATGGAAACCAAGGCTTCACTACAAGAAAACTTACTTTTAACTACATATATTGTCAGCGTTTGGCCCTCAAATGCAGTAAAACTTGTTTCACACGGAGTCTAATTCGCGTACCAACGCTGAGAATTTTATTAGGTCTGTAAATTTAATTGCCGCTTCTCTCCTTCCACTTTGCAAAAAAAATTCATTTTCCCTCTTCCATCTATACTGGCACTCCCTTAATCGGTTCTCCTTTATTTTTAATTTCCTTCTAATTTCACTTGTTCTTCGATTTTCCTTCGGTGGATTTGATCGTCGCTGCCCTAATTCCTTATTCATGCTTTAGGTATAGCTAATTCCTCGATTTTAGGTCTATTTGATTCATCGATTTTTAGGTTTATGTCATTGGTTAATTTTGATTTCATATTTTAAGCATGTCGCTTTGAGGATCGCCCTTAGTCGAACTTTATTTGATCTTTAATTGTCGAGATAACTTTCTGGAAATTCGATAGAGTCGAACTGCTGACAAAGTTCAACTGCTTCAGGTAGCTTCAGTAGATGAAACAAAATACTTTTATTTGATTTATTACTAGGTTCTGTTTGTTTTGAATAAAAGATGTTTGATTACTCATCTAATTATCGATTTAGAAGCTTATTTATTTTTGATTGTAGTAAGGCTCCTATTAAGAGGAAAGTGTTTAACACCTTTTGTTATGATTATCTTAAGTTCTTTAAACTGAATGATGATTTCTTCCATGTATCTCTATTAACATCTAGGAAATTACAATAAATTTTGAATTTGAAAATCTCCTTTTGATATTTTAGGTTTAAGAAAATTCAAAACTCTTAAATTTTTTGACAATTGTAATGTTTATTTCTGTATTTTTTAATTCAAGCATTTTAAAGTTGATTTTATAAACCAAGAATATTTATATTTTTCAAACCGAAAGTCTCAGAATATCGAGTATTCTATAGATAATTTTTTATATAGAAAACCATTATTTTTAGAAATTGTAATTTTGAAGATAGGAAGCTTTATTGGTTCAGCTATGCCATATATAATACAATCAGCATCGTTTTATTTTGCATCTGTATCCTTTTTGTGTGATATCAACACTAATTAAAAGAAGCATCAATTTTATTGGTTCAGTTATCCTTTTAGATTCCAAAGTTTAATTGTTTTATATTGTTTATATTTTTGTAATAGATTGAACTATCAATCCACCACTTTCTCCTTTAGCTGAGTTGGAACTTGAATTCGTGCAATTAGGTGTAATAGGAGATAGACTGCAGCATTAAAATAAAGCAAAACAATGCAAAAATGTATTCATAGGTGAATGGCGATGTATTGAGCTGAGCTGAAACATGAAGTTAAGAATTGAGCTGAGCAGGTTGATGTTTATGTACTGAGTTTGGTAACTTTTCAACTTCTGTATTTATTCGATTTCACCAATTAATCAGGAATTTATGTTATTTTTTCCAAAAAAAGTGCACTTCTATTTTATTTTTAACAAAAGTAGATGTTAATCTGTTAATTACTTCTCAGATGATCAACATCAATACTTTGTATAACCACTATCTATTGTTTTCTACCAATTAATCCATCTGAACCTTGATCGTTGGCACGATTTACCTATTAGACAGTATCAGCAAGCCTAAGCTGTGTTGTTCAGAGCCTAAGCAGAGCTCCAGGTAATATAGTTACAGTAGTGTAAATGGATACAGTTTAAGCATGATACTAATTTTAGCGAACTCAAATGTATCTAGTTGCTGTAATATGCAAAAATGGCTCACAACTGTTTAAAGATTGCAGTATATCATCCCATCTCCAGTAACAGACTCCATTTAGAAAGCTCTGTGTCTGAGTTAAGAGATTGAAAGCTGATAGTTCATCAGTCATCTCCAAAAGCACAGTAGAGCAATGAAGAATGCAAACATTTGTAGGGGTTATTGCAAATTTTCCATTGCTGTAACAGAACCTTATGATCATCTCAAATCCATCTGGACCTCCTGGAAAATCCATGATTTTGATTTCTGGTATGTGGCATTTTATCTTCTGCTTTTTCTTCTTTTCTTGATTAATCATCTTATTTAGTTCTGTAGATTATGAACATAACAACATCTGAAGTAAGATATGTTAGTACAAATGAAAACCTGTAGTTGTGGTTTTATAACAAATGAGATGATACCTGATTGACGAAGAAAGCGTGTTTACCATTGATTAGAACTGTGAGATTGCAGTGTTCGTTTTTCATATTTTTTTTAATGGTGAATATGGGAATGTGCAAATTGAGTTAAGAATTATATAGAAAGTTGGCTTATTGGGTATACATATTTGATATTTGCCTGTAGTTTAGCATACTATAAATGAGTTAACAGACTGTTGGGCTCCTCCTCCTACTTGTTTCTTGGTTTACTGTTTTTTATTTGGCCGTATTGATTGAAACAGGAATCTATTGTTCCTTGTGAAGTCACACTGGAACTATATCATTTGTCCTAACAGAATAGAATGATATCAGATTTTTACCATACAGTTTAAATCAATTAAGTTCATTAAAGATCTGGGCTACTTTGACACAAATCCAATGCAAGATACTAGACAGTTAGAAAGCCTTGAACAATTTTACTTTTGGTTCCTGCATAATTCAACAACAATTAATTTTTTGTGTGCACTAATAAAAGATGCTATTAGTTGATGTCACAACAGTTCCTTCGAGCTTGCTGGTTGCTGAATGGGACACTACAAGAATAATCGTCATTAACTGCATGTGGTTACAGCGTTGTATTATAACCCGCTGTTTTCATGCTTATAAACTATAGGACGATATGAGAAAAATGAAGTATAGATGCTGTGAAAAACACAATAGTACAAAACACAATAGTACACAATAGTATTATAACCCGCTGTCTTCCATTTGTGAATTTTCTTTATAGTTACTAATATAGCCTATTCGGTTGAACATGTTTCACCTTTATTCTCTATTCCGGTAAGGTGGGAAAACCTTATCGACACATTAGAAGTTGATGCCAAACTATTTTCTTACATAATTTTTTTCAATAAATTACCTGCCTTGTTCGGATCTAAATGTCATATTATATTATAGCATTTTAAAAAATGGAAAATAATTTGTAGTGAAAATTTATTATATTAGTGCCATGTAAGTATCATTTAAAATGATCAGATTATATAAAAATTTGGTAGATAAATGTTTGATTGAATTATCAAATGAAATGCTAATTCTTGTTGCAGCTGGTGCTAATTCTATACAAGTCACTCATAGCTTTGAGGAAACTATTAAAGCTTTGGTTTTCAGAACCCAAGCTAATGTCAAGGGGAGTAAATTTTGTTATTTATTCTATGTTCTATGCCTAAAGTTTTAAATACAGTTAGCGAATAAGTATCAAACAGTCAGTAAAGTAAATAAGTATTGTTTACTATAATATTTAGTATTTACATACAAAATTTCAAACTGTCAAAAAATTAAATGTAAAAAATATAACAGCATCCCTAGAGTCAATATATAAATTCTTTTGAGTAGCATATTATAGCCATTTTTTGTTTTTCATGATTCATCACATATCAAATAATTGCACAGAAGTTAAAAAGAAAAAAGAAACAAGTACATATGTTTGGGAGGAGAATAATAACAATACTATAAAATATTTTGAAGAAGAGTATAATGTTCCGGAAATAAAATAATATTTCGAGAAAAACTATAAACAATGTTTTGAAAAGGATTTTTTTTGTTTGAAATGGGTTAAATAACGTTTTGACAAAAAAAGGTCTTATATTTTGAAAATGTTATAGTGGTATTATGATTACAAAAAATTCTGAACTAATTAAATGCTTCTTGCCATTGAGAATATATCTCCAGTTACAAATTAAATTCTACATTAAGATGACACCAGAGCTTATTAAAATCTTACTTCCTAGTGTGTATAGAAAATGAGTTAAGGCCATAAGTTAACTATTCTTTGTAACCATGATGTCTCTGTAGTAAAAGTGCAGAAATGGAATTAGATTTCAATTATAGTCTGAAATGTGCAAGAGGTTGAAGCTTACTTGAGTTTAGAGAAATTTTAATTTTGGAATTGCTGAATAATCAAAGGCTTGATTGGCAAGAAGTCTGATCTGATTCTTTTTTTATGAGAAGTGAGGTGGATAGATTGAAAAAGAAGCCAACTTCTGGAGGCAAAAGTTAGAAATAACCAACAAATTTTGATAGTTTGTGAAGTGAATTCACAGTAACGGGAAAAAAAGGAATACATTTGCTATGGACCTAAATTGCAAAATCAGGGAGCAGAATGCACAACATTAATTCCAAATCTTAGACTGATGAAATCATTAGCTGAAACATGGTTAGAATGATTGGATTTTGATTATGTTGATGGGAAATGTTTTTTTCAAAGAGTATATATTTTGAAATATTTCTTGTTCTGGTTGCCATATAACATGCAATTGAAGTATACGTCGGACCTTAGAGAATATCATACAAAAAATTAAATCGAATAGTTTGGAACAAAAGCATGTCTTAACTCAGTGTGGCAATCTGTTTTAGTTTATTTCTAAATCTTGGTCATTATGGTCATCTTGAAAATTCTTTTCAGTTTAATGAGCGTGACATTTATACATGTGTAATTTATACAGTTTGGGTTCAGCCAGAGCAGTCAACAGGATGATATAGATGTTGTCACTATCGTATAAGGTCTAAATGATATTGATGAGGCATAGTTGAATAGCATAAAAATTGGGAAGATTCCTAAATTTTATGCTATTTAGCTCTTGCCTTATCAATATCATAGGTAATCTGAAGATTCTGGACTTCGGTTAAGCTCCTTTACTGGGCTGGATGTGTTGCTTCACCCTACGTGTGGGACTCCGGTTCATGCTGTGATGGCACAAGGTAACCTAAATTCTCATCACGCAAAGGTAACTAATAATATTATTTATTTATTTTCAGCAAGTAATTTCCTTTATGTTATATACCTGATTATTTCTGAAGCATACTGTTCCTAATCCAATGGTGAGATCATTTGGTAAAGTTTGCACAATTCATCGGAGGCTATTCAAGAATCTTCGATAAGTTTGCAACAAGATTCTTTGGATAAGAAGAGGAAAGAAATTGATGACCAGAGTTGCTTTAATTTAGCTCAAACAAAGGTATTCATGATCCTTTTTTTTATTTTTTTATTTTATTATTATTTCGATTATCCCCGTTGTGGTCGTCCGCATTGCAACATCATTCCTGTATCCTTGTCCGCATTGCAGTGGTCCATCTCATTCCCGTTTGCCCTCGTCCTCATCCTCGTCCCCATTGCAGGCTCGAGCAATCGTTAGCCCTAGTTCTCGCTGTAGTCAATGGATAGGAATTGGTAGACATCAGCACCATTTATCCTCGCAGTTTCAGAGTAAGTTATAGCTGATTGGCTTTTCCCTTTTTTCTATTTTTAAATTAATTTTCAGATATTGTATATGTAGCAAGCTCTACTGAAGTAAATGGCCAATATGTATTAATTAACGTCCTTCATTTAGTTTGTGTTATTTAGTAATTTATTTGATCCAAATTATTATCATCTAGTTCGGTCCGAACACCTCCTTAGGCTTTAACATGTTATACATCTTATAGTCACATGTTTGATCAACGTGTCAAACTAGAAAATATCTATGTCTTTCATGCTTATAAAGCCCCAATATTTTTCATATAGCTCTAGGAGAAACATAGATATCCAGAGGTCTGAATGAATTTTAGCACTATCAAAAAATAAATAATAGAACTAAATTGTTAATATTATTTGTACCATTTCGTTGAAGATAAAGTTAGATATATTATTTCATGAATATTTCTGCTAAAAATGGCATGTTTTTGCAGATTATTGCTTTGGACCATTGGCTTGAGATTGTAGATTATAGCTCTAAGACTTAGTAACCTCTGCTTTCATATTGTTTTATACCTGCTAATCATCAATAATTAATTTCTTACTATAGAAACAGCCGTCAGCCTAGTTGAGTTTGCAAATGCTACGAGCAATTGGTTCAGTTCACATTGCAAGGTTTGAGCCTTATGTTTTTAGTGACCCCTTGTCTTATCTTTCTAATTTTCATTTTTTTATGCATAGTTGTAGCTTACAACTTGAGAATGTGGCCAATTATAAGAGCTTTTCTTTAATCAATTATAAGAGCTTTAGATTTTAATTTGGTACTTGCAACTTTTCTTCTTTTACTTTTATAATTATTCTTGATGAAGAGTATCCAATTGCAAATCTACAAATTTAAAGCATAAATGATTGGTATGGATAGAGCAGTTCTGCCAGTAAATTTACAAAATAAATAAACAAATGAAGTAGAAGGCTTCATTCATTTACAAATTATCAGAATGGTGATGGTTTTGAATCTAATAACAAGAGTAGACCACAGACAACCATCCTTTTAATTACGAAATAGTATTATTGTGCTTTTGAATTCAAATTCTACTAAGTAATATTACTTAATTTTCGATTTTTCTTAATGAAATGGTCACATTTATCTTTGTTGACTCCCAGTCTGTGTTGACTCCCAGTTTGGGAATCAATATCTTCGTGGTTGACTCCCAGTCTGTGTGATATTGTGAGAAAACAACTATTTGTCGTTAGTTGTATATGTGTATGCTATATCAAAATGATACATCTGATTCTCCAATTTGTATGAATGTTTAAACATGCTTATATGCAGTTCCTAGTTAAGAAAGGGGAAATATCTACACCTCATGCTGATTACTGTCTTCCTGGAATAACCCGTGCAACTGTAAGTTCCCTTACATTTGCATCTCTAGCATATTTTTACGTGTTTATATTATTATTATTGTTATTGTTATTGTTATTATAGGTTATGGATCTTGTGATGCAAGAGGGATTGTTGTTACGTGAGAGGCGCATCAGCTTACCTGAATTTCATTCTGCGGATGAGGTTTGCCATTTGCATAAATCCTATCACTTCATAAAATTTAATGCCTAGTGATAATACTGATTATGCAAATTTTTACAGTATATTTATGTTAAATTATCTACTTAGTGCAAGCCTCAAACTTTGAGCATTTTTTATAAGCAGGTGTGGACAACAGGAACAATGGGAGAGCTTACCCCAGTGAGTTCTTTGGCCTTTGTTCTCATCAATTATGATCAACTTCCAATGCACACACACACACACACAATCTTCATTCTCAGTAATGTAAACATATTTTCTGAAGGATTAACTTGTAGATTATCTTGCTCAGCACGGTGCCTTTATTATAGACATGGATATGCTTCTTCAATAATCTGTACCATTTGGTGCATTGTTTTTTCTTCACTGTGTAAATGTTATCTTCACAGGTTACTATGATCGATGGCCGTGTTACTGGAAATGGTAAAGTTGGTCCCATAACTCGAAGAATCCAAAATGCTAGCTTACCTTCATGCATGGCCTTGCAAGCGTATACTTTTTTTTAGTGTGCAGGCATAAATTTTGATTTTTCATTCAGGCTTGCTGTTATTAAACTTTAATTGCTTGTAGCGTGTTCTTTGTTAGAGATTCAGGTTGTTAGAGATTCAGGTGATAGATGAAATCGGCGATTGTAGTGATGTGTACCACTATTTGATTGTCACGACTATTTGTTTTTTCGGAATAGTTTGAATTGAGGCGGCGATTGTAGAGGTAGGTCAGGTTATTCAAGGAGGTGGTGAAGTTTGTTCGAGGTGATTGGGGAAGCTGAGTTGCGGCAATCGATTGCTAGCGATGGTTAGAGGAAATTGGGGTTGCTGGAGTCGTGGTATTTCAAGGAAGTCGCGGTTGTGAGGATTTGGGGAATTGGGTTTCTGGTTGTTCAGGTGATATCGTTTTTTGGTATTTCAGCTGAAGTGGAGTCGAGGTTGCACTACTGACAGATTGAAGTTTGTCAGTTGATGGTGGTGTCAGTGCGGCATGGTGGAAATGCAGATTTGGGAGGTCGTAGCTTGTTTGTAGGAGGAAGTTGTAGTTAATTTATTGTGCTGCAAGCAGTGGTCAGGTTGGTTTGTTTTTGTATGTGACTGTTTGGTTGAGAAATGGAAGGATTGTAGGCAGTATGTGGATAGTGTTCTTACTGTTTTGCTGCAGGTTAAGTGTGAATGGGACAGGTATGTGATATGGTGGTGGTGTTCAGTTGAAGGTTTGGGGGATGATGGCAGCAGTCTGTCTGAAATGTAACAGTGATGGTGGGAGAAGAGTCGAGTAGGTAGCCAGATTTGATGATGTGGTTGATTGTTGAACAGGGAATGTGACGAAGGTAATGGTTGAAATGTTGATATGGTTTGGTATTGATGAGGGTAGAATAGAACAGAAGTGAATGGAGAAAACATGGCAGTTTGATGCAGAGATGTCGAAGCTTGGTGTTTGGTTTAAGCAACAGAGAATGTGGCAGCAAGTGTGGATGTGGATGGTTGATTGGTGATAGAGGTTGTTGGACTGCAAGTGTTTGAGGTGGAGGAAATGGTTGGTAACGCAGAAGAGGGTGCTTTGGTATGAAGTGATCTGCAGTGAAGTTGTATAGGCAGGTAGTTTGCTGAAGAGTTGGCTGTGTAATGTTGATTTGTAGTTGTAGTAGTGTGGTATATGCAGCAAATGCAGTGATGTGGAGCAAGAGGAAAGGTGGATTGAAGTTGGGCAGAGGATGTTGGATGTTTTTGTGGAGGAAGGCAACAAGCAAGGGGATCGGTGTTACTGTGTTTGGTGTAAGAATATTGTATATTTTGAATATGAAATTTCATACGTTGGTTATCAAATATGTGTCCAAAATGTGGTATTGATATAATATGTTGATTTTGAATTGTGATATTGATATGATATGTTTTGAAATGTGATACTGATATAATATGCTAATTTTGAAATGTGTATATACACACATTATGGTTGATGGTTGGTGAAATGGACTTAAACATTTAACAGCGTTTTTAAAATGCTGATAAAACCTTCCATAGCGTTTATAAAACGCTGTTGAAAGTTTTAACAGCGTTTATTTCTTGTCATTGTATATCCCTGACTTTTAACTGCATGTCGATATAAAGCATACATAAAAACACTGTTAAAAGTTTTTATAGCGTTTTTAAAACGCTGTTAAAACCTTCCATAGCGTTTATCAAACGCTGTTGAAAGTTTTAACAGCGTTTATTTCTTGTCATTGTATATCCCTGACTTTTAACTGCATGTCGATATACAACATACATAAAAACGCTGTTAAAAGTTTTTATAGCGTTTATAAAACGCTGTTAAAACCTTCCATAGCGTTTATAAAACGCTGTTGAAAGTTTTAACAGCGTTTATTTCTTGTCATTGTATATCCCTGACTTTTAACTGCATGTCGATATACAGCATACATAAAAACGCTGTTAAAAGTTTTTATAGCGTTTTTAAAACGCTGTTAAAACCTTCCATAGCGTTTATAAAACGCTGTTGAAAGTTTTAACAGCGTTTATTTCTTGTCATTGTATATCCCTGACTTTTAACTGCATGTCGATATACAGCATACATAAAAACGCTGTTAAAAGTTTTTATAGCGTTTTTAAAACGCTGTTAAAGGCCCTGTTTGTTGTAGTGCTTTGTGGTGTACACTTATGCATATGGATCAAGATTGGGAGCTGTGTTGATGCAGAATAGTAACTTATTGCCTACACTTCTTGACAGCTTAGACTATATGAGGTGAGATACCCTAATCATGATTTGGAGTTGGCTGCGGTGATCTTTGCATTGAAATTTGAAGACATTATCTTTTAAGGGAGAGATTTGAGATATACACTGATTATAAATCCTTAAGATATTTATTCTCTCTGAAAGAGTTGAATATACGACAGCAGATGTGGCTAGCGTTTTTGGCTGCTTATGATTTTAGTATAGAACATACTCCAAGGAAAGGAAATAAGATAGTGGATGCCCTTACTAGGAAACACCAGAAAGTGGTGTTATCTATGTTAGCAAAATGGAAGGATTTAGAAGTTTTGGCTATGTGAAGTATAAATTCGAGATTAATTGCTAATTCTAGTCAAAGTACTGATATGCTGGCCTGTTTAGAGATTCGACCAGTGCTGATCGAGAGGATAGCTTCTAAACACAAAGATGATCCGGTGTTAGCCAAGAAAATTAGAAGACTCAAAATGGGATTCGAGATCGATGATCTTAAAGATTTTGGCATTGACCGGATGGGATGGCTAAGCAAGAAGGAACAAATATGTGTTCCGAATGTAGATAACTTGATAAGAGAAGTTCTAGATGAGTGTCATCGATCCAAGTTTACGATTCATCCTAAGGAAACCAAGATGTATCAAGATACGAAGAGAAGATTTTATTGGGAAGGCATGAAGCGGGATATTAGCTTGTAAGTTAGACAATGTGCTATCTGTCAACAAGTGAAAGCCAAACACCAGAAGTTGAGCTGATTGCTTAAGCATTTAGAGATTCCAGTTTGGATGTGGGATATTATATCCACGGATTTTATAGACAGTCTGCCAAGGTCAAAAAAGGGAAATAAAAGCATATAGGTCATAGTGGACAGATTGACCAAGAGCACCCATTTCATTCCAGTCAAGTCAACCAGGAATGCACCTATTTTGGCAAAGTTGTCCGTGAAGAACATAGTTAGACTTCATGGAATTCCTAGTGTCATAGTCAGCGATAGAGGTGCATTATTCACTAGCGAGTTTTGGAGAAGTCTACATAGAGTATTAGGTACCAAGCTAAAGATGAGTACATCATATCACCCACAAACGGATGGGCAAACTGAGAGAGTCAATAAGATAGTTGAAAATTGGTTGAGAGCTTGTGTACTAGACTTTGATGGATCTTGGGAAGGTCACCTGCATTTGATTGAGTTTTCCTATAACAATAGTTTTGAGACTATTATAGGAATGGTGCCTTTTGAACATTTGTATAGATGGCCATGCAAATCCCCGGCATGTTGGTTAGAGACTGCAGACAAATTACTCTTAGGTCAAGATATGGTAAGTGAGGCATTAGCGAAGATTGAGTTGATCCAAGATCAGATGAAGGAAGTTTAGTCCAGGCAGAAAGTTACGATGATAAAAGGCGTAAAGACTTAGAGTTTTCAATTGGAGACGGGTTTTTTATTAAGGTGTCATGGATGAAAGGAGTTATGCGATTCAAAAAGTCAGGGAAGCTGGCAACGAAATATGTTGGTCAATTCTAGATTATAGAAAGGATTGGAAAGCTAGCATACAAAGTAGAATTGTCGAGCAATATGGCAGGTGTCCATAATGTATTTCATGTGTCTCATCTTCACAACTACGTGCATGATCCAAAGACTACTATTCCTTCAATAGGGTTGGATGAGTTGGTAGTAGAGCTTAATTTGACAATTGTTAGACAACCAGTTCGGGTTGTGGTGAGAGATGAGAAAAGATTGAGGTCCAAGACAATTAAGTTGGTGAAAGTTCAGTTGAGCGACAATGAGAAGGACTGTACTTGGAAGATAGAAGACAAGATTCAAGAAATTTATCCTGATCTGTTTTAAATAGTATGTCAATATTAGATTTATATAGATGATCGCTAGTTAGATAGATTAGTATGGTTGTTACGAGTTGTTACAGATGATTTCTCTGATTAATATTTAGTCCTTATCGAATTTCGAGGACGAAATTCTTCACGGAGGGAAGCCTGTAACGCCCCTAATTTTAATAACATTATTCAAGATATTTAATTAGATAAATTTGAATAGAAGAATGAAAATATTAAGAGATAAGGGGATTGAGATTTGAATAAATTTAGGCGGTCGTGCTTGTTAATAAGAATGAGTTTAAAAGAATGGTTTGTAGACTAACTAAATTATGTACGGGTATAATAGGATTTAATTAAACCTAACCTTACCTTTATATATATGTGTGTGTGTGTGTGTGTGTGTAAACACACACACGTAGATATATATACATGTGTGTGTGTGTGTGTGTGTGTGTGTTTACCCTTAAGCCATTCACACTCGTATTCATTTTCTCACAAAAGAAAAACGTAAGAAAAAAGAAGAGAAAGGCGGGCAATTATTTGGAAGAATAGAAGAGGAAATTCAAAAGAAAAAAGTTAAAGAATTAAAAGGGGGGAATCAAATATATCTTAATCCACTTTCCTTATCAAAAATTAAGGTGAATAATAATTGCTATCCCTATTTGTTGAGTTATATTTTGGATTTAAGTTTGAATTCATGTATATCATGATCGATGATGATATGCTTGAATTATGGTTTGTTTAAATTTAAACAAGATTGTTAAATGATAGTTCATACTGTTTTAAACCAAAAATGTGTGACATTAATGTTTAAATGCTATGGAAAAATTTTATGTTATGCAAAACATGATTTTAGAGTTGGATTTTAAGTTCGATAATTTTCCAAGCTATGGAAAGATTATTGTGAATTTTTGAATGAAGATATAACATTTTGGGTTGATAATTTAAATCAAAATAATATATTGAGAGTTTGGGTCTGAAATTTTGAAGAGATGTCAAAGGGGCTTATTACTTCCCAAAAGAATTCTTCTACATATGTTAGATAACATGATCAAAGTAGATTTCTGTGACTTTGAGGATTTTTCTTAAGTGATTTGATATATAAAATAAATTATTTTGAGAAGAGGGTCAAAATGATTTTCGTGTAAATTAAAAGGAAGGTTTTATCAGAAAAAGTTTAAGTTAGATACTTACCCAAAATAAAAAGGCGGTTAGTTTTGAAAAGCATGGAAAAAGTTAAGGCAACCAATAAGAAATTTACACATAGGCAGGTTGGTTATATAAGTTGTTTAATTTAATATTTAAACCAGAATAACAGGTTTCGCCTCTATTCAGAGTACCTTTCGCCCCTTTCCTTTTGCCTTCGACTATGTCGAAACCCCAATAAGCTAAATTCAATACACAGTGTATCATCTAGGTGATACATACTGGATTAGAGAAATGCGAAAAGCATGGTGTCGAAAGCATAGCTTCCGATGGGTTCGTTACCTAAATTTATTTTAAAAAATAAGTGTCTGCCTTTGTTTTATTAAGCTTTCAACTTAGTTGATACATATGTTTTCGAAAATGGCTTTGGAAGGGGTTGTCATGTTTGTTTTAAAAGAAAATGGAGTTTCGAAATAGTTCTTTAATTATAAATCAACGCTTTAGAGAGAGTGGGTTCCGACCTAGTCGAAGCCCTACCGCCGATTCTTTTGCCTTTTGAGTGTATTGAAGCCATCAATGCTGTCAAAAGGTTTTGTTTGTTATAAAGCCAGATTAAGCTGCTTTCTAAATGCTTTCGAAAGGGTCACGGGTTTCGAAGGAAATGGATTTGAAAGGGATTTCGAAGCTATCCTTCAATATTTTAAATGCATGCTTTCGACTCTATCGAAAGGGATGGTTTCGATGCCATCATAAATTCCCCAATATTTTTATATGATAAAGAATGGTTTCGAAAGAGATACTTTCGTTTATAAATTTTCTTGGACCCAAATAATATTTTTAAAGGTAAACCCAATGATGTCGAAAGGAGGACTTAAATGCTTTAAGAAGTGATACTCCAACGGTTTCGAAGCTACACTTCTAATAATTAATAAGTAACACTTTATTATATTTGAAAGGTTTCGAAAGAAAGATTTTAAAGTGTTCTTAAAGGAAGAAGCCTAATGTTTTAAAAGAGATATATGCTTTCTAAGGAGGCTATCCAGTAAGGTCGAAAGCAAGGTTTTGAAGATTTTGAAGGTATAGTTTTTGAAACAAATTACCCAATCTCATTTGAAAGCAAAACCATGGCATATTAACAAATAAAGTATTTTGAAATGGAACTTATGAAGAAGTCGTAATGGGTTAAAAGAATTAATCAAGTTACATTGTTTACTTCTCCATATATGTATATATTCACTTTATAATGAATCCAAAACTATATTGTGGAAAAAGGTAGAATAACTAGTTAGGTTGACCTAGTAGTGAATATAAATAAAAGATATTGACAGGGGCCAATAGGTTAACAATAAGCCCGTGAAAACTGTGTACGGAAAATAATATTAGCAAGGGTTGGTACATAGTTAGCCCATGAAAACTACGTAAATATGAAGATGTCAGTTAGACAAGTTTATAGTAAGCCCATGAAAACTATATTCAGATTAAAAAATGCAATATTGATAGATAGTCAATAGGTTCCTAGTTAGCCCATGAAACTTAGAAAAGAAAGAAAGATATTAACGGTTAATCAATAGGCTCCTAGTCGGCCCATAAAAAATAGGACAAAATAAATGATATTGAAGTTACGAATAGGTTCATAGTGATTGCATGAAAACTATATTATTGGACATGGAGTTCTTAGATATTTAACCGATTATTAGTCAGCCCATGAAAACTATTAGGTAAATAGCAATCCTAGAAACTATGATTATGACAGATAATCAAAATGAATAGGGATGGGTGATCTAGAATTGATTCAATTGTTTTGCATATCATCACATAGTAATGTTTTGAATTGAATTAGCCATTGTTGATGCAGGGGCATATAAAATGGTTTATAAAGTGTTTTAATATACTAGTGAGGGAGAACTCATTCTGCTAAGCGGCATGGTCTCACTAGATATCAAAATGGTTTGAGATGGTAGATTATTATTCACACCATGCTTTATATTTGACTCTAAGTTTATGTTTTTCCCTTAAACTCTCGGATACTCAATTGATTTTGAGCAGCTTGAGAATTCAGGTTTTCAAGTACCTCTTAAGACGAATAAGCTTTCAGAGTCGTCCAGGAGGCATGTAGTTATTTGAGTTCTTTCTTATATGATCCCACAGTGTTTTTCAAGGCAAAGTTGGATTGTCTATTATACACTCTGATCACCAAAAGGGTGTCTTTATATGACTCTCTTGGGGTATATTGTAATAATTATATTTTTCTAAACTTAGTTAACGTTGTGGCATTATGTAAAGAATGTTGAAATGGTTTTTGGAATGGAATGTGAAAGTTGTTTTGAAATTTTAAAATTTTCCATATCCATGTGTTTTTGGTATATCAATTTATCTAATATTACCTTATTTTGTCCCTAAGGATTAATAACTATGGATGACTGCAACATCCGTAGTTGTTAGTTTTGCAGCATTCATAGCTGTTCGTTTTGGGCCTCTAAGAAGGGGATGTTACATCTTTGCTCAACTTAACATAACTATTCCCAAACAGAGCCACATGATTAGCTACTATAACATTTATTGCACACTAGCAGCAACTCCTGCTTGCATTAGATTAGCGAAAAACTGATACATCATCCACGCATCTACTGGCGGATTTCTAGCACCCACATTGGCATCAGCATTTTGGTTAGCATTAACCTACCGACCTTGGTTCCTCTTGGTATTAGGTCAATCATTTTTGCTGGTTGTGATGCTTCCTCCACCTAGATTTCCTCTTTTGTTTCCTGTTCCATATCTTTTTCTTGTAAATCTGCATACAAGCCTTAGTAAGATATAGAAGAACGATCTAAGAGAGAGGGGAATATGTACCTATATATATATATCAAATACAAGTACGTTACTATATCATTATCTCAAACCCCGATCATATTTCGGATTCATTGGATTATGTTTCAAAAAGCTTTTAGGTTTAAATTTTCTTTTATTTTTCATAAACCTATGCCCTGATACCAACCTGTAACATCCCCCATTCGAAGGCCTAAATTAACGGCTACGGATGCTGCAGTCATCCATAGCTATTAATCTTCAGTGACCAAAAAGAGTATTGTTAGATACATTAATATAACAGAAACACTTGGATATGGAAAAAATTCAAAATCTCAAAACAACTTTCACATTCCATTCCAAAACCATTTCAACATTCATTACATAATCCCATATTCATTAACTACGTTCAGAAAAAATATAATTATTACACATACGCCAAGAGCAACATATAAAGATGCCTCTTGGTTGATCAAAGTATATAATAAGGCAATTAAACAACTTTGCCTTTACCACATAACACAGCGAAATTAAATTAAAAGGAACTCTAAATAGCTATCATGCCTCCTGCACGTCTTCGAAAGATTATTCATCTAATGAGATGCCTGAAAACCTCAACTCTCAAAATACTAAAAATCAAATGAGCACCCAAGAGTCTAAAGGGAAAACATAGACTTCAAGTCAGACATATTGCCTGGTATGAATACTAATCTAACATCTAAAACCATTTAGGTATCTAGTGAGACCACGCCGCTTAGCGAAACAGGTTTTCCCCTCACTAGTATCCTGAAAAACCTTTTTAAAACCATATATTGTCCTCCTGCATCCACAATGGCCAAAACATGGCAGTTCAAAATATTATGATGATATGCATATTTAATTAAAACATTTTGGATTTCTCATCCCCTGTTTAATTGGCTACCTGTCATATATATAGTTTCTAGGGTCCCTATTAACCTATTAGTTTTCATGGGCTGACTAATTTACAGTTTATGAACTTCCTATCCTATTTCATAGTTTTCATGGGATCGCTAAGAACCTATTGGCCCTTGTCAATAACTTCTTTATTTCATGGGTCCTCCCCTACTGATGTCTCCAATAAATTTTATCTTATCCTACTTTTCATGGGTTGACTAGGAATCTGTTGACATATGTCAATAACATAATCCGTATATAATTTTTATGGGTGCACTACAAACCAATTGGCCCCTGCCAACCACTCTTAAAATCACAGTTTTCATGGGATCACTATGAACCTGTTGGTAACTCCAGTAACTTCCTAATCATAGTTTTCGTGGGGTTACAATGATTCTGTCTATTTGACAAACTCAAGGTTAGGCATCTTATATTCTAGTCTCCCTGGCCTCCTAGATGCAATTTTACTCATTTAGG
Organism: Allium cepa; assembly: GCA_030765085.1. Classification (NCBI taxonomy): domain Eukaryota; kingdom Viridiplantae; phylum Streptophyta; class Magnoliopsida; order Asparagales; family Amaryllidaceae; genus Allium; species Allium cepa. Next base: position 172,588,059 of record CM060941.1, on the reverse strand, counting down.
AGTTTAAAAAATTTATATTCGCTACTAGGTCAACCTAGCTTGTTATTCTGCCCCTTTATCCTTAAAATGCAATTATGGTTCCATTTTAATGTGAATATATTTATATTTGAAGAAGCAGACATAATAACATAATAGTACCACCCCTGTAGGTTTAATATCCTTAAAATTATTTTCATATAAAACATGGTTAATCCCTTTAACCTATTATTTTATCAAGGAAAAGCTTCTTTAAATCTTCACGCTCAAAACAATTTCAAAGCACCTTTATTTGGAAATGGGCTTTTTAAAATGAGATTAGGTTATTTTTTTTGAAAATCTAAGGTTTTCAAAACTTTCATAACCTTACTTGCGGCCTCACTGGATGACCTCCTTCGAAAGCATATAAATTCATTTTCAAAACATTAGGCCTTTACCTTTCAAAACACTTTAAAACCTTTCTTTGGAAACCTTTCGAATGTATTAAAGTACTGCTTATTAACTCTTTGAAGCATCGCATCAAACCATTGAAAATACCCATTTCATAAACACTTAAAGTACCTCTTTTGAAACCATTAAAAGTACCACTTTCGAAACCGTTGAAAGTCCCTCTTTCGAAACCATTGGGTTTATATTTAAAAATATCTTTTGGGTCAAGGTGAACGCAAATGAAAGTACCCCTTTCGAAACCAATCTTTATTATATAAAAGCATTGGGGAAAACTTAATGGCATCGGCACCACCCTTTCGAAAGCATAAATCATTTGCATAGAACACTTGAAGGTTGGCTTCGAAACCTCTTCCGAAAGCTATAGGAAGTGGCTTACGTTATAAAACAAAGACTACCTTATGAAATCGTTGATATATTCAATACCTTCGAAAGGTATAAAAGTGGAAAAAGGGTTTCAACTTGGTCGAAACAGCCCCTTCAAAAAGCTTTAATTTGAAAGCTAAGTAGTTCCTTCAGAAGCTACTACTTTAAACAATATGGCGGCAAAAAGCTTGTCTAAAAGACCTTTTAGAAAGCCTCGGTTTCGAATCCTTCAAAAGCATTTAAATAAATAGACAAGCTCTTTTCTTTAGAAAACAAAACAATAGTTTCGATCCCTTCGGAAGCTATGTATCAATACAAAGCCTTTCACCTTTTCCAATCCACTTCATACCAACAATGTTGATATCCAGTGTGGTTTTGGAACAGTTGGTTTCGACCTAGAAAGTTTCAAATTGGTTGAAGGCGGTAGTTCTGGATTGAAAGGTACCTCTATAGGAGGCGAGACCTACTTTTTTGGGTAAAGATTGTTTTTACTAAATAAAGTAATTTCCTTGTAACTAACCTTGCAACGACCCGTAATTTCACTACTTTGAAAATGATGGATTTTGTTTCTTTTAAATTTAAAAGGGTTTAAAAACTTAAGTAAATAAGTTATATATAATAAATAATAATAGAGAAATTATTTACTCTTGTATTTAATAATTAAAAAGGATGAAATTTGGATTTTAGAACAAATCAGCAAAAGTTAAGTTTTGTTAAAAATAAATAAATGCTTAAATATATATGTTTAAATATTTATTTGAAAAGTTAAATATTATCAAAATCACTTAATAAATATAATAGAAATATATTGAAGGATTTAAAAATAGGTTCACAATTGTTTGACAAAAATATTCAAAATTTATCACATTTTGTCAATACAACTTTAAAATTCAATATTTTGATATTAACCCTAATGATATAGGATTTTAACCTAGATAACCTTGTTTTAATTCATTTAATATAATAGGAAATCAATTTTTAAGTTTGGTTTACTTAAATATATAGTTTAGCAAAAACGTCAAATTTTGACTATAAAATTTGTCGATAACAACGTTTTTTTCAACTATAATAAGTCGTCGCAATGTTGTATGAACATAACAAACTATATCACATTACATTTATATCATATAAAACAAATAACACTTTTTTGTAAAGTAAATAAAATAAAACATAAAAGTATGTGTAAAGACATGATTTGATAAAAGAGAGTTGAATTTTGCTTAAGGAACAACATCAGTACACTTTGCATCTTATCTCATTTATGAGATGTTACTAATATACATGGAAAAGAAGCAAAAGTTATTTTAACATTTTTACAATTTAAGAAAAAGAGATCCTTACATTAAGGACACAAATCAAATCCTAACATCTCTTACACTATTAATGCATATCCAAATTTGTTAACATGTGTCATGTGTAATCAAATCAAAGTCTTCTCTTTGAAATAAAAAGTTTAAGAAAGAAAAGAGAGTAATCATTTTACAAATTCAAATCACATTAACGAGCCATCCTTTCCTTCCATAATGAATGTCCTTAAGGTGTTAAATCAAGGGATTAAATGTAAAAGAATAGCAAAGGATAAAAAGGTAATTTTGCATGCGAAACTTCACCCATAGATAAGCATCACTTTCACTTCATTTCTCACAACTCAAACTCTTCTCTTCTTCTTCACTTCCTCCATTTCCATGGCTTCCCACCTCTCCATTCTCTTTAAATAATAATAAAACCAACTCCACCTTCCAAAACAGCACCCACCACCTCCTCCAAGCCAGCACGCCTTTACTCACCTCACACACCTCACGACTGAATCCCCTAGCCACTAACCCGAGCCCAAACTTCCCACACCCGCACCCATACTCCACAGACCCACCTCTCCAAAGTCATACACCCTTTCAAACACACACGCCCTCCTCCACACCACACTCCAAGGCCGTACCCTCCATACCCGAGCCATAAAACCCACGGCTATATAAAAAAGAAGGAAAATAAATTACGGTGAGAGTTTGAGACATTTTTGAAGGAGCATGCTAGTTCAGATAAAGTTAGGCGAAGTGAAAATAAAGGTGAGAAATCCTCATTGCTGTTTGAATTATATTGATTATCAAGTTTAATTATTATATTAGATAATTACCATTTGATGATATGAACGTTTGAATGATTGATTGAATATGTTGGATGAATATTAGAGTTATGCTAACATAATCACTTAGTGATAATTACTACGCTTTGAGAATGGATGTTATGTTAGTGATGAATATTGGAAGTTGGTAGGCTCATTTTTGATTAAGTAACCCATTTGTTAAGTATGACCAATTTTGTAAATATGATATATGTTGGGATTATTAAGCCTCTTGGTGAATATGAAGAAAAAACTCAAATTTGGATTTGAAAATAAAGTCAAATTGGAATTGAAGTATAATTGAAATTGAAATCAAAATCAAAATTAGAATTGGATTTAAAATGGAAAGTGAAATTAGAACTGAAATTGAGATGAATTGTAAAATTGAAATAGACTTTAAAAATTGAAATTGGATTAAGGTTGAAATTTGAATTGGAATTGACATTATATTTGAAATCTAAGTTTTAATTAAGTTTAATTTGAAGTTAGAATTGAAATTGGATTTTAAAATTTAATATTAAAATAATAGAAATATAATAATATTATAATATGTGAATAGTGAAAATATATTTTTAATACTTTAAAAATTGAAAATATCGATTTGAAATGATTCGTAATATTTTTATAGGTAATTATATTCAATTTATAAAATTTATTTCAAATATTGTAAATCAAGTTAAAACTAGGCGCGTCGCGTAACGATAGTTCGCGATTTCGTGCCGAAAAATTCAAATGAGTGTATAGAGTGAAGTATAGCTCAGATTTCTTCGAAACAAGAAAAGTACAGACTATAGTAACTATAGTTTTCAAATGGAAAAAGAAAACAAGATTTCATCTTATAGGATTTGAATTATGTCCAAATCAATTTTCTAGAAAAATCGCGCTTGTGCAGTTAAATGACCATAAAGTAAAATCTTTATAAATGGACGTATTTATAATTATAAAAAATATGGAACAAACTGGATAAATATTTTTAAATAGATTAAAGGAGCTTTGAACTAAAAATATGGATTTTAAAATATTAGGGAAGTTGTTTAAATCAAATATGCTTATGTTGCACTTTCCACAGCACTTTTCTGCTGCGAATGCTATAACTTTTGAAGTATAAGTTTAAACTTAACGATTCTAGAATTGCTTTTGAAATGGTACTTTATATACATCACTGGGACAACATATCACATGTCAGTAAACGTTTGAATCATGCTATGCAAGTTTCGAACTTGTGACCTCTCGCACCAAAGCCGAATAACTTAATTACTTAGACAATGGTGCTTGTCTTCAATTCAGTTCGTTGTATATGTTAATTGATAAACATTTTATCAATCATATTAAATGCACAAATTTATCATTGTAGATAATTATAAAATTATTTAGCATATGTTCCTACAATATTAGAAAGGTTAAATGTTACCATTTCATTTTCCTAATACGGCATCCACTAGTCTTTTATGTTTTTTCAAACCCTAAGATGAAACATAGAAGTTTTTTCGAATTCACTAGTGAGTGTTAGGACTCGACTGTCTTGGTATTCAGACCTTGAGTTTGCTTAACAAATCATAGCCCCATAAATGATGGATAACTTAATATCGGTTGTATTACATACAACTCTTAACCTATTTTTCCTTATCCTAATCTCATTTCAACCTTGAGTTTTCACAACAAATCAAAAGAGATTATTCACTCGTACCCACCATATCGTGATGGCCTAAGTATAGTATATGTACTTTAAGTTCGCTCAACAAATACATATAGTTATCTTACCTCATCTGTTCAATATATTAACAATACTGTTGAGACTTGGTTTTGATTCATGACATGAAGCTATCACTTCAACATACAGATTTGACGACTACTACGACAAAAAGAGATAAGAAGACGAGACTTTAAAAACCGATGCATCAACTATAGTATTTTGTTTTTAAGTCTTTGGTCAATATTTGTTAAAATCTCTCCTCGATTATATCTACACTAGCTTATATATTTAATCGTTATATTTACTAAATATTTTATACATATATAAGCACACATTTAAATTATAAAAGTGTTTTAGAGTTACAAAAATTAATATATATGTAAATGTGCAAACTGCACAAAATTAACCAGGTCAGTCGACTGGCTACCTGAGACAGTCGACTGACACTGGTGTTTTATGCAGCATGCACAGTTACATAAATATATGAATTTAAAATTTACTTTGAATACTCAGTCGACTGACCCAGAGGCCCAGTCGACTGAATTTCTATAACAACCACTTTTTGAAAAGACACGACTTTTTGTAAAGAGATACAAACACTAAACGAAAAGATTCGGACGACACTTCGATCGAAACTCTTCACCAATAGTCGTTGCTTTCTAACCTTCATAAATAAAACTCCAATTTGATTTCAAAAACTTAATCACAATCGAGTTCTCTTATTCTCTGATCTAATTTTCTGAAATATATTTGCTATCATACTTTCAATTATTCTGCATTAAAGCAGTACTATATCTTTCTAATCTTCATATACTTCAAATATATATATTTATACTCGAGGAGAAGATTATAGGAATGGTGTACTACAAGTGACAAATCCATGTTATCAGAACACACATTAGTCAAAACTATTTTCTGTATTAGTTGAAGTCCTGTTCTACTGCTCAGGCGAGTGAAGTCCTCTTCGGCTGTTGAGGCGAAATCCTGTTCTGCTGCTCAGGTCCCCGTTCGGCTGCTCAGAGGTGTATAAACCTGTTCCTCTGGGTTAAGTGGGGTTTTTTTTAGTGAAATTCCAGAAGGAGTCAGGGACTGGACGTAGGATGGTGCTCCGAACCAGTATAAAAGTCTCTTGTGTCATTTTACTATACTGCTTTTTATTCCGCACTGTTTGCCGTATAACTATCATCATTATACTCTGTGTTATCGTATATCCATATTACACGATCCATAGCACACTTTCATTTGGTATCAGAGCCTGGAATTCTATTGATCGCCACAACATCATAACACACTTTCATTTGGTAACAGAGCATGGTATTCTAGAGATCGTAACAAATTCCTAGAATAAAAGGATACAAAGAGATCTAGTCAAGGGAATAAGAGGAGGAAGAGCAATAAAGAAAAATTAAAGGAGAAAACAAACAAATGCTTCATGGTAAAAGATAATGAGGTTAGTGATCTAACTTTTGATGATATGATAGAAATAAATTCAGAACTTCTAGATACTTTAAAAAGTCTCAAAAGAAAATATAAGGAAGCTCTGGAAAATCAGAAGAAAGCGGAATTCGAAAGAGATATGCTTAAAGACGAGAAGAGAATATTAGAAGAAGAACTTAAGAAAATTCAAGATTCAGACAATTCTCAACTCGCTCTATTAAGTCAAGAAATAGAAGCTCAAAAAGAAAAGAATAATACTCTAGCTTCTAAGAATCATGAGCTAAAATCAAAAATTAAAATTATCGAGTTAGATAACACTAGTCTTGAAACTAAGCTTGATGACATTACTAAAAATATTTCCAATTTTAATAAAGGGAGAGAAAATTTATTCAGGATTGTAAAAAATTCTCAACCTGCTTCAAATAAGAAGGGATTATGTTATGTTAAGAATTCAAAAGCTTACAATGGTAAAAATGGTTTAGGATATAATAAAACTGATCGAAGAAATAACACTAGATATGCTTTCATGTATAGTAAAAATAATAGTGCTAGTGCTAGATTACGAGTAAAGTCTAAATCCAATTTTTATTCAAATACTGCTATGACCAATAATGTTTGTAATTTCTTTAGAAGTACAAAATCATTGACGGGAAATATTAATAAAAACTATCTAAGTGTTCGGGTTTCTGTTAATTGGAAAAATAGAGAAAAATACATTGATGATTATTTTGATATGGTAGTTAATAATGAAAATTATATGTATAAAGGTTCAACCACACCCAAATGGGTATGGTTTCCTAAAAATTAGGAAATTATAAGAACCTTGGGTACCGCATGCTTTAAATGTTCATTTTTTAATACCTTATATTATAAGTAGCAGTTAATTTGTCATCATATAAACTCTCCTTTTTGTCAATGACAAAGGGGGCGAAAGATATTGCTGTAACATTATTTGCAGGAATAAACAATGCAAGCACAGATAAGGGGTAAGCATATAATGGAGTAAGATGTTACTTTTCTTATATTATAAAAACATTAGTCTTTATATTTCAAGACTCTTGTTTGTTATATTTTAATGTATGAATGATCGTTTCTTTCATAATATCTATCAATGCTTCATACCTTTACTTTACTTATTCCTTTTTGTTAATGAAATAGGGGGAGAAATAATATTGCTGATAATAAGAATGCAGGATATAGAGCATCAAAGATTCAGGGGGAGTAAGTATTCATATTATATTAAATACAGTCGAAATATATATATATATATATATATATATATATATATATATATATATATATTTACAGGTTGTCATAAATAAAAAAGGGGGAGAATGTTGAGACTTGGTTTTGATTCATGACACGAAGCTATCACTACAACATACAGATTTGACTACTGCTGCGACAAAAAGAGACAAGGAGACGAGACTTTAAAAACCGATGCATCAACTATGGCATTTTGTTTTTAAGTCTTAGGTAAAAATTTGTTAAAATCTCACCTCGATTATGTCTACACTAGCTTATATATTTTGTATCGCCATACCTCTATACTCACAATAACAAAGGTTATTATAAAGAATAACGTCTGCTATTGCGAAGATTAAGGCTTGTTAGAAGCGACTATGCGTAAGTTATGCCTTAGACGAGTATTGATAACATCGATAGGAGTTGTGTAAATTACTCCCAAAGATATAATTTCAATCCAAATCTAAAATGAAACCACGGTGGCTAAAGAAAAATTCAAAATAACTCATAATAACAATAACACAGATAGTATAATCACATCAGAACAGAAATATCAGATATATAGCGTAAGATAAGTTTGGGTACACGCTACAACAATCGATCGGTCATATGAACCAAATATACATATACAAAGACTCCAACATACATGAGGCGATAGCCAATATACCAAAAGTACTCCTCGAAGACTAAACAAAAGATGATGTGAAATCCCAAAAGCTGAAGCGAAAACAGAATTAGAGATAGCAATTACCCTGAAATAACTCGGTCTGACCCGAGTATTATTTAAAAGAAAATAATAAATGGATCAGTCTAATTTAAACTTCAGAAATAAGTGTGTGATAAACAACACTTAAGCAAATAATCATAACCTCGAATGAGATTATACAAGATAAATAATCAGCATAGTTCAAATGAAGAAATCTCAATTTAAACTCCATCAAAATCAATAATGTCGAATGAGACTATTCAACATAAATAATCACCATAGTTTAAATGAAGAAAACTCAATTTAAACTCCATCAAAATCAATAATCTCGAATGAAACTATTCAACAAAAATAGTCACCATAGTTTAAATGAAGAAATCTCAATTTAAACTCCATCAAAATCAGCTTTTAAATTCCCAATTGAATTCAAAACAGCAATACGCAAATTAATAATCTCGCATGAGATTATACACAAAATTATAATCTCGGCTGAGACGATACACAAAGTTATAATCTCGGATGAGACTATACACAAAATTATAGTCTCAGGTGAGACTATACAATATAGTAATTAGCATAGTTTAAAGGACGAAATCCCATTAAACATCATCAAAATCAACTTCCAAATTCACAATTGAAATCAAAACAGCAATACGCAGAATCTAGAAATCAAAATAAGATAACTAGAAAATCAACATAAAAGATGGATCGATCCCAGCAGATGGCAAGTTTTAGCTATGCCACACGTGCACCTCATATGGCCGAAGCCTACCAAGTACTATAATTTTTGGCGCCCAACAAATGACCCGAAGGTCCAACATATGACCCGAAGGTCCAACAGATGACCCGAAGGTCTAGTACTAGTAGTCGACCCGAAGGTCCATCATAAGACCCGAAGGTCCAACATAATGGCTCGAAAGCCCAACAAAATCATCAAACAGCAAATATATCAATTAACGAGTCCGGAATTAACCAAAATAGTAAAAGTGTGGCTCCATACTCCGCACTTTTGGTAAATCGTTTAAATCACTTCACCGTTTTCTTAAGAGTGCAAAATTGTGTATTTTATATAAATAACATTTTACGTACTCAAACGGACAAGTCCAGAATTAAGCGAATCAGTAAAAGTAAGGGTTCATAGTCCTCAATTTTGCTGAAGCGTTTAAATCGCTTCCTTGTTCTTTTGAAAGCACTTTCATGCACAATATGAAACGCACGCAAGAAAATATGGAAGAAAATAACTAACCTGGACCAAATATTTAAGCACTTTAACAAAATAAAGCCCGTATACTCTTTCATGCGCATAATAGAGTTTGAAAGAAGAAAAACACCTGGCTATAAAGTTTTCACTCCACATTACTACACGCACGCGAATATGGTTCTGGCTTGCTTACACGAAAATGCTTAGACACTTTATAATAACTAACCTGGACCATATGCATGCAAGTCATAATTTTGGAGTTGAAAATATATCAACCTAGACACTAATGTTTTCACGCAATAATTGATGAAAACAAAAATAATGCACGCGAGTTAAAACGACCTGGGTTGTGCGCTTGCACAACAATTTTTTTTTAAAGTGCAAAATAGTGATCTGGACTGTAATGTAACTTACTCTATTTGCCTGGACAGTAAGCACGTACATAATAAAAGGCTTGGACTTAAACATTTTTCACGTACGAATCAATAAATGTCAGAGTTACAACTTGCTTACTAACCTGGACAATGTTTTTACACTCACGCACATTTAGTTTGTATGAATTTTCACGTACTGAGGAGAGAATGTAAACCAAAAGTGTATCCGAATGTATCATATAAAACGAATAAAAAGGTCTAATCCACGGTTTAGTCCAAATAAGGAAGATTGTTATCAGCCTAATTAGCTGCGTCATAAGTCATTGCACTTTGCTACTGTTATACGAATGTAACTTAAATAATAAAAAAACAAAACTCATACAAAAATAATAAAACAACTACGAATGCAATGGACTAAGGTCTGAACATTATAGATTTTGTGAACGCAATGGACTAAGGTCCGAACCTACTCACGCATGCTACATTACACCCATATACACGGCGGTAACAAATGTTCACAATTATGAAATATACAAAGTGATTTGGACCTATCCTGTTAAATGCAATATACACCCATGAAATAAAACTTAAAGGCTCGGACTTCATTTGTGAACTATACATTTTGTACGCAACAAATGAAGTAATCGTTAAATTAGAAATGTGAGTTTAAAACTCACCTTAGATTTGTTTCAAACAACTAGCAACCGAGATTCAAGGAAGTAAGAAATTGAGCGGCCATTAAAGCTTTCACCGAACTACTGAAGTTTTGAACAAAAGAATGAAACTAATTTATGAAGCATCTTACTTTTCTCTTCACATTTTTGTGCTCAAGTCAAAAATGAATGTGCGCTGGCAACTTTTATTGTACATACGCAATAGAGACATGCATATAGAAAAGAAGGACACACTGCATTTATTAGAGAAACGTGCTTTGGGGAAAGATAGTACACACGGCTGCAAATAAAATAATGATAGCCAAAATTTGTTCCAACTTGCTTTTAGATGGACCAATTGCTACTAACACGTGAAAGGCCAATTGAAAGTATAACTTGACTTTGTTATATACAACACAACAAGGCCTATTGCATTTCAATCCCAACGTGCATCACTGGAAAGTGTTTAGCTGCCTTTGCAACTGATTTGCAAAGAATTTTTTTTTTAATTTAAAATTTCTATTTAAAATTTTTATTACGATGGTAATAAAATCACGGTTGTTACAAACTCCCCCTTATAAAAATTGTGTCCCCGCAATTTTCATACTAGAGGTTGTTTATAACATAAATTATTCATAACAACACAAATTTAAAATAGAAAAGATAGATAAGAATACTCACCCTCATCCGAAGAGGAGAGAAAACCGGGATAAGAATGCTCGATAAATTCTTTGGTTTCCTAAGTGCAATCTTTGGGATTTGCGGACCATTGAATTTTCACAAGCGGGACTTCTTTGTTCCGAAGGCGTTTAACCTCCGAAGCTAGCATACGAATAGGATTCTGCACCACAGACAAGTCGGGTGAGATCTTAAGATCTTACAACATATGAGAATCAATAATAGAATCTGAATCTCGAAGGCATCGACGAAGTTGGGATACATGAAATACGTCATGAATTCCCGAAAACTGGATAGGTAGCGATACACGATAAGCAACTGGGCCAATGCGTTCTGTAATAGGAAACGGTCCAATATATCGAGGAGCCAATTTCTCGGAGCTACTAAAATGCACCACACCCTTCATCGGAGAAACACGAATGAATACAAGATCGCCAACAGAAAATTCCAAAGGCTTCCTACGATGATCAGCATAAGATTTTTTCCTAATTTGAGCCTCTTTCATTTTCTGTCTAATAAAATCAATCCTCTCAAAAGATTCACAAATATAATTGGGGCTGAGAACTAATTTCCCCCCGATTCCAACCACAAGATGGTGATCGTCACGACCTTCCATAAAGGGCTTCGAAAGGAGCCATACCGATACTGGATTAGAAACTGTTATTACAAGAAAATTCAACTACCACCAAAGTCAAGAAACAGTCCGATTGGACTTGATAGGAATAAGATGGGCCGATTTGGTCAATCGGTCAACAATCACCCAAACACTAGCATGACCCGACCTCGAACGAGGTAGACCATCAATGAAGTCCATAGAAATTTGATCTCATTTCCATAATGGAATCTCAAGAGGCTGCAAAAGACCAATAGGACGAAGATGTTCTGCTTTAATAAGATGACAAGTCATGCAACGACTCACATAACTTGCAACATCACGCTTCATACTTTCCCAAAAGTATAAGCGTTTCATATCAGTATAAATCTTACTACTACCTGGATGGATAGTATACTTAGAACGATGATAGTCCTCAAGAATGTCATTTCTAAGACTAGAAACGCTAGGCACGATCAACCTTCCCTTCTTCCGAATACAACCATGAACATCAATATCGAAATCCTTTAGATCATCACTTTGGGATTCTAATTTACAACTCTGAAAAAGACAAGAGAGATCTGGATCTTGTTTCTGGACATCGACAACATGATCCAACAAACTAGGACGATCTTCCATGCTAAATAAAAGCACGGGAGAATCAGAAACTGAAGGACGGTCTCTAATATCACAATGAGATAAAGCTTCCAATATAGTCCACTCTACTAGCATCATGGAAACAACAATTTGCTACTTGTGACTAAGCGCATCAGCAACACGATTATCCTTACCAGGGGTATATTGAATATCAAAATCATATGAAGCTAGAAATTCGAGCCAACGCTATTGCCTCAAATCAAGTTCTTTCTGAGCAAATAGATACTTCAGAGATTTGTGATCAGTAAAGAGAATAAAACGCTCGCCCAAAAATAATGTCGCCAAATCTTTAGAGCAAAGACTATAGAGGCTAACTCCAAATCATGGGTAGCATAACGAATCTCGTTAGGCTTTAGTTGTCTAGAAGCATAGGCAACTACTTTATCTTTTTGCATGAGAACAGCACCGAAACCAGTAAGGCTAGTATTGGTACAAATAATGAAGTCTTGGTTCCCTTCGGGAATCACAAGGATAAAAGTATCGGAAAAGAGTTCTTTCAAATAGTCTTCTTTCTTGAAAAGCTAAAACTTCCAAAATTTCAGTTATCTTTACGAAATCATTTTCTAGAAAAATTTACTTTTTATAAATTTATTGTGTCAAATTGTCTCATCAAAGCGTTTAGGAGATTCCTATCGATAACGTTGATCAAGCGCATCGACCAGAATTCTTAAAGCACTCAATGGGCAATACAATCACAAAATCATCTTCTATATGATAAACAAAAATCCAATTATACTTGTAAATAAATCTTATGAAAAAGATTTGCAAAATTTTAAATTGCTGTTTTCATCCAAAACCAATAAATACACAAATGGAGTCATCGAGATATTCGTAGAATACTAAAATGGATGATATAAGCTGAGCAAACTGAATGACATAATAAGTCATTCCTAAGAATCACAATGAGTGCAGAATGCAGTAACTGGAATGCTATCTTCCGCGACTCGTAACCAAATAAAAACCGATGGTAAGGTCGAATTGGGAAAAAAGTTTAGCGCCACTTACCTGATCGAGCATGTCATCGATCCTAGGTAATGGATACCTATTTCTGATAGTGAGCCCGTTAAGCTTGCAATAATCAATGCAAAGCCTAAGAGTACTATCTGGCTTCTTAACGAAGACAACTGCGGTGCCCCAAGGAGATGAACTAGAATGAATAAAATGCTTGGCTTCCAATTCAGATAATTGTTGCTTCAGTTCATCATTTTCCTTAGCAGACATCCGCGTGGGAGGATGACTGACAGGATGAATACCATAGATAAGATCAATACGGAACTCAATTGCCCTATTCGGCAGCAAATGCGAAATAGGCTCGAAGACATCAGAAAAATCACGAACTACCGGAATATTTAGCTATAACAGCCTCCGATTCGAAGGAAGAAATGATAGCATTCGAAGTATGATTCGAGAGCATCTGAATAGCATTCGAAGTATGATTCGAGAGCATTGGAATGCTTGAGATATAAAGTTCTTTCGAGACATAGGATTTGAACTTCATAATGAACGAGCCAATCCATACCCAATATCATCTCAAAACCAAGATGATCCATAACATGCAGATTCGCATGAAAGGTGAAACCACAAAGAATAATCTCAACATCAACACATAACAAACCAAGAGTAGCGGATCCTCCAATAGGATTTACAATCCTCAAAGGGTCGCAAAGATTAACTACATCCAAAGGAATAACATCAACAAGTTCCCTTGACATGAATGAATGTGATACACCCATATCGAAAAGAACTCTAATAGAACGGCCATGAAATAAAGTAAAACCTTCCAAAATAGAAGGAGTAATACCTTTGGGCTTAGAAGAATCACCAGAAGCTTAAGCAACATTAAGCTTCCCGGATTTGAAACTCTTAGGAGCAGTAGGACAATAAGAAACAAAGGACTTTCCTTGTTTTAACTCAAGGAAACTACGAGCAAGATTGATACGGAATTTAACAAATGGAATACTACGGAAATATAAGATATATTCCTAGACATGTTCCAACTTGTTAGAGAGGATAAAAGTTTTTAAGAACAACGAAGGAATAGATTAGAAAGGCACTAATAAAACCCTCGAATAGTTGTAACGCATGTTCCATTCTGCTTCTGTTCGGTGTTTATTATAATTTATTCTGAATCTTAGCTCTAATATCAAGCTGTGACGCCCCACCTTTATACTCACAATAACAAAGGTTATTATAAGGAATAATGTCTGCTATTGCGAAGAATAAGGCTTGTTAGAAGAGATTATCCGTAAGTTATGCCTTAGACGAGTATTGCTTACATCGATATGAGTTGTGTAAATTACTCCCAAAGATATAATTTCAATCCGAATCTAAAACAAAACCACATTGGCTAAAGAAAATTTCAAAACAACTCATAATAACAATAGCACGGATAGTATAATCACATCAGAACAGAAATATCAGATATATAGCGGAAGACAAGTCTGGGTACATGCTACAACAATCGATTGTTCATATGAAGCAAATATACATATACAAAGACTCCAACATACATGAGGCGATAGCCAATATACCAAAAGTACTCCTCGAAGACTAAACAAAAGATGATGTGAAATCCCAAAAGCTGAAGCGGCAACAAAATCAAAGATAGCAATTACCCTGAAATAACTCGGTCTGACCCGAGTATTATTTAAAAGAAAATAATAAATGGATCAGTCTAATTTAAACTTCAGAAATAAGTGTGTGATAAACAACACTTAAGCAAATAATCATAACCTCGATGAGATTATAGAAGATAAATAATCAACATAGTTCAAATGAAGAAATCTCAATTTAAACTCCATCAAAATCAATAATCTTGAATGAGACTATTCAGCATAAATAATCACCATAGTTTAAATGAAGAAATCTCAATTTAAACTCCATCAAAATCAATAATCTCGAATGAGACTATTCAACATAAATAATCACCATAGTTTAAATGAAGAAATCTCAATCTGAACTCCATTAAAATTAGCTTTTAAATTCCCAATTGAATTCAAAACAGCAATACGCAAATTTATAATCTCGAATGAGATTATATACAAAATTATAATCTCGTATGAGACGATACACAAAGTTATAATCTCGAATGAGACTATACACAAAATTATAGTCTCAGGTGAGACTATACAATTTAGTAATCAGCATGGTTTAAAGGAAGAAATCCCATTAAACATCATCAAAATCAACTTCCAAATTCATAATTGAAATCAAAACAGCAATACGTATAATCTAGAAATCAAAATAAGATAACTAGAAAATCAACATAAAAGATGGATCGATCTCAGCAGATGGCGAGTTTTAGCTACGCCGCATGTGCACCTCATATGGCCGAAGCCTACCATGTACTATAATTTTTGACGTCCAACAAACGACCCGAAGGTCCAACATATGACCCGAAGGTCCAAAAGATGACCCGAAGGTCTAGTACTGGTAATTAACCCGAAGGTCAATCATATGACCCGAAGGTCCAGCATAGTGGGTCGAAAGCCCAACAAAATCATCAAACAGCAAATATATCAATTCACGAGTCCGGAATTAACCGAAATAGTAAAAGTGTGGTTCCATACTCCGCACTTTTGGTAAATCGTTTAAATCACTTCACCGTTTCCTTGAAAGTGAAAAATTGTGTATTTTATATAAATAACATTTTACTTTCTCAAACGGACAAGTCTGGAATTAAGCGAATCAGTAAAAGTAAGGGTTCATAGTCCTCAATTTTGTTGAAGAGTTTAAATCACTTCCTCGTTCTTTTGAAAGTGCAAACTGTAAATTTTTTGGAAACAATTTTATTTTAAAATGATTTTTAAAACACATGATTAAAACAGCAACAACTATAGCAATTTCAACGAGGAAATTGTGCTTCACAAAACACCGTAAAAACGGATATCAAATCAGCGTTGCGGGATAATCGCTTGAAAATTCACGTTAAAATTGACGATTACTGAAGTCGAAATAACAGTAATTTTTATTCGTCAAAATTCTTATCAAAACAACACGTTTCAAAATATAGTACCGGATTAAAAATTACGTTATAAAAATAACGGGAACAAAATACGTTTTACAACGTAACACCGGTTCAACGCAAATTAAATAGTGGACTGCCGCACTATATTTTCATCAAAATATTGCACTTGAAAATGAGACCTGGCCATAAATAGCGCGCACGTGCAACCTTGCAATACATGAAGTTATGCACGCACAAGTATAAGTTTTGCGGACCACTCTTATGTGTTACACCGAAGTTTTGCAAGCATGAGTATGATTTTTGCCTCGACCTCACTTATACACGCAAGCATTAAAATATGGTCTGACCTTGAATTTATATGATGTACTACAGCTTTATCTGGGCAAAAAAATTCATGAATGCACGTCACTTTCATGCACAATATGACACGCACGCAAGAAAATATGGAAGAAAATAACTAACCTGGACCAAATATTTAAGCACTTTAACAAAATAAAGCCCATATACTCTTTCATGCGCATAATAAAGTTTGAAAAAAAACACACCTGGCTATAAAGTTTTCACTCCACATTACTACACGCACGCGAATTTGGTTCTGGCTTGCTTACACGAAAATGCTTAGACACTTTATAATAACTAACCTGGATCATATGCATGCAAGTCATAATTTTGGAGTTGAAAATATATCAACCTGGACACTAATGTTTTCACGCAATAATTGATGAAAACAAAAATAATGCACGCGAGTTAAAACGACCTGGGTTGTGCGCTTGCACAACAATTTTTTTTTAAAGTATGCAAAATAGTGATCTGGACTATAATGTAACTTACTCTATTTGCCTGGACAGTAAGCACGTACATAATAAAAGGCTTGGACTTAAACATTTTTCACGCACGAATCAATAAATGTCGTAGCTACAACTTGCTTACTAACCTGGACAATGTTTTTGCACTCACGCACATTTAGTTTGTATGCATTTTCACGTACTGAGGAAAGAATGTAAACCAAACGTGTATCCAAATGTATCATATAAAATGAATAAAAAGGTCTAATCCACAGTTTAGTCCAACTAAGGAAGACTGTTATAAGCCCAGTTAGTTGCATCATAAGTCATTGCACTTTGCTACTGTTATACAAATGTAACTTATACAATAAAAAAACTCATACAAAAAATAATAAAACAGCTACGAACGCAATGGACTAAGATCTAAACATTATAGATTTTGCGAACGCAATGTACTAAGGTCTGAACCTACTCACGCATGCTACATTACACCCATATACACGGCTGTAACAGATGTTCACAATTGAAATATACAATAAAGTGATTTGGACCTATCCTGTTAAATGCAACATACACCCACGAAATAAAACTTAAAGGCTCGGACTTCATTTGTGAACGATACATTTTGTACGCAATTAATGAATTAATCGTTAAATTAGAAATGTGAGTTTAAAATTCACCTTAGATTTGTTTCAAAACAACTAGCAATCGAGATTCAAGGAAGCAAGAATTTGAGGGGCCATTAAAGCTTTCACCGAACTACTGAAGTTTTAAACAAAAGAATGAAACTAATTTATGAAGCAGCTTACTTTTCTCTTCACATTTTTGTGCACAAGTCAAAAATGAATGTGCGCTGGCAAATTTATGGTACATACGCAATACAGGGAGACGTGCATATAGAAAAGAAGGACACACTGCATTTATTAGAGAAACGTGCTTCAGGGAAAGATAGTACACACGGCTGCAAATAAAATAATGGTAGCAAAAATTTGTTCTAACTTGCTTTTAGATGGACCAATTTCTACTAACACGTGAAAGGCTAATTGAAAGTATAACTTGACTTTGTTATATACAACATAACAAGGCCAATTGCATTTCAATCCCAACGTGCATCACTGGAAAGTGTTTAGCTGCCTTTGCAACTGATTTGCAATGCAATTTTTTTTAATTTTAAATTTCTATTTTAAATTTTATTACGACGGTAATAAAATCACGGTTATTACATATTTAATCATTATATTTACTAAATATTTTATACATATATAAGCACACATTAAAATTATAAAAGTGTTTTAAAGTTATAGAAATTAATATATATGTAAATGTGCAAACTGCACAAATTAACCAGGTCAATCGACTGACCACCTGAGATAGTCGACTGGCACTGGTGTTTTTGTGCAGCATGCACAGTTACATAAATATACGAATTTAAAAAATTAAATTTACTTTGAATACTTAGTCGACTGACCCAGAGGCCCAGTCGACTGAATTTCTATAACAGCCACTTTTCGAAAAGACGCGACTTTTGTGAAGAGATACGAACCTTAAACGAAAAGATTCGGGCGCAACACTTCGATCGAAACTCTTCATCAACAGTCGCTGCGTTCTAACCTTTATAAATACAAACTCCAACTTGATTTCAAATAACTTAATCACAATCGAATTCTCTTATTCTCTGATCTAATTTTCTGAAATATATTTGCTATCATACTTTCAATTATTCTGCATTAAAGCAACACTATACCTTTCTATTCTTCATATACTTCAAATATATATATTTATACTCGAGGAGAAGATTATAGGAATGGTGTACTACAAGTGAAAAATCCATGTTATCAGAACACACATTAGTCAAAACTATTTTCTGTATTAGTTGAAGTCCTCTTCTACTACTCTGGCGAGTGAAGTCCTCTTCAGTTGTTGAGGCAAAATCTTGTTCTACTGCTCTGGTCCCCGTTCGGCTGCTTAAGGGTATATAAACCTGTTCCTCTGGGTTAAGTGAGGGTTATTATTTTTTAGTGAAATTCCAGAAGGAGTCAGGGACTGGACGTAGGACGGTGCTCCAAACCAGTATAAAAATCTCTGGTGTCATTTTACTATACTGCTTTTTATTCCGCACTATTTACCGTATAACTATCATCATTATACTATGTGTTATCATTTATCCATATTACACGATCCATAGCACACTTTCATTTGGTATCAGAGCCTGGAGTTTTATTGATCGCCACAACATCATAGCACACTTTCAAATACTACGCATAACATCCTCAGCTTGAGTTTGCTCAACAACAAAGATATATGCAATTAATTTATTAATATATACACTCGTATGGTAAGGACAGCATTATATTGAAGATTCATAATTTTCAATATATTATATTGAGTGATATCAACTTATAGAATAATGTACTTTTTATGAAATACCTTCGAGATTCAAGTGCCAGACACATCAGAAATCACAATATACAAACATTTGCTTATGTATTTATTCTTTAGGTCTATTTGTTTTTTTTTTAATATTCCACCTTTAGTTTATACACTCATATTACATAAGTTTCATTATTATATAACTTTTATATTTTAATTAGGTTACACAAAATCTTATGTATAACATTTTATTAATTAAATCTTATTTAATTAATTTTAATTACTTAACTCTTTAGTTAATTTTAAATTAATTAGTATTCCAATAAAATTTTTGCATTGGACATATCTATTATAACCTTTATAGTGTATACTATAACCTTTATAATATAACACATATATCTTACATATGCATTTTTTATTTAAATAATTAACCTTTAAATAATTTACTTAATTAAACAATTTTAATTAAATTATATCAATTTCAAAATTTATCTTAAATACATGTATACATATGTTATTTTAACACTTTAAAGTAACATAACATATATCAACATATAATAATGCATATAAGTATAAATTAGGTAACTCATTTAATTAATTTATTTTATTAGTCTTGTTAATGAATTTTAAATTTTGAAACTAATATTTAGCAGTTTCAAACATTTTGAAATGTTCATTACCTTTTCATACATTTTGAAAATTTATGCTATATTATAACTTTTTACTATAAACATGTTTTTATTTTAAATTTAACTTTTAAATTTAAATCTTGTCTCAATTTTCAAAACTATTTTGAGAATCACCCAAGGCCTAATTATATTGGGCCTTTTTGTTAGGGGTAACCTTTGGGCTTACTTCACCTTTCAGGGCAGGTTGGTGACTAGGTAGAAGGAAGACTTGATTACCTAATTCCAATCCTAGACAATACCTTTCTAGACACCGTACTTAGTGGGAAACTTAATTAGTTAGCGCTAACATGACTAATTTAGAATGCATAGACTATTAGGCTCTAACACCATGGTTAGAACTGGTCCAGCCCACAACAGAAGAAATGGGTGAATTTTAAAAAATTTACCATTTTTAGGTTATTAATAGGCCTACGAAGTCGAAATGTATTTACATCTTATCTAACTTTCTTCTAAATTAAAATCAGTATTCTATTTAACATTATATTTTGTTTTATTAATTTGATTCTAAAACAATAAAGAACGGGATAAAAAAACATAAGGTTTGAATATATCAAATATATTCATTCCTCAATTGTGTGATAGAAAAGTTAAGCATAAGGCAAGTATGTTCAATTGATAACATGATGTATATGAATAAATAAAAATAAGTTTAAAGTCAATCACATAAGGGACAAAAAGAAAAGAAATAAAAGATGACATTGATGAATGATTTATCTTTCCCTTTTTGAAAAACTTAATTTATGCAGCATTTAATTAGCAATCAATGAATCATTATGACATAAGATTGGGAATAACCAACAATAATTCATATGCATAAACTACTGTCCCATTTAAAATTGTATGATATTAATAAAAAATTTAAACTATACAATTGGAAATATAAACATTATGTTTTATATGTACATATATATATATATATAATTATTTCTGTATAAAGATTAACCAGAAACTTTTTAATTAATTCAAAATAAACCGTATAACATATAAATTTTCTAATGTCTTTATGAACTTTTATAAACTTAAATTAGTTAACAAAATATATATATATATATATATATATATATATATATGTATGTATACAATTAAATCAAGAGATTCAAACATATTAAACTAAGTAATATATTAAAAATCATTTGAATAATTAAAAAGTATTAGTCGTGTCAAACTGGGTAGCAAATTTATAAGTTTATTCTAATTGATTAATTATGAAAACATCAGTTAATCATACGTGGGTTTCAATTATAATAAAATACAGACAATAAGAACAAATAAACTTTCAAATCTAAAGAGATTTAACCTATCTGAATAATTTTTGTTAAAACAAAAGTGAATCACACTAAATTGAGCAATATATTAACAATCCTTTGAATACCTAAAGAAAGATATTAGTCATGTCAAATAGGTAACAAATTTATGAATCTATTGTAATTAGTTTATTATCCAAACATCCTTTAATCATGTATGGGTTTCAATTACAATAAGATGCAAATAATATGAACAAATAAACTTTCAAATCTAAGATAATTCAACCTATATGAATAAATAATTATAAAAAAGGTGATACATACTGAACTAAGCAATATGATAACCCCTTTGAATTGTCAAAGAAGAATAATTGTGATGTAAAATAAGGTAGCAAATTTAGATATTAATTTTAATTAATTTATTATCAAAACATCATTTAATCATATGCAAGTTTCTATTATAAAAAAATGCAAACAATAAGAACATGTAAACATTCAAATAAAAATAAATTGCATTTTGATTTGAATGTTTAAACATAGATCTAAAATTAAAATATTGTCTATTCATATACAAGTTTCATTTTTGATTGAACAATTTGAAATACATAAACCATTTTCAAATCAAATGAGACAATATTATACACATATAAATTAAGATATTCAATTTTGTTCATTAAAAGGTTATATCAAAATTATTAGAATAAAAAGATCATACCTTAATTCCAAAGCCGTGAAGTGCACCTTGAAACGTTGAATTTTTCCTCTAGATGTAGCCAAATATTCATCTATAGCTTTCAAATCGTTCCTAAATATTCACAAAAAAAATCGTTTCCAAATATTAATCTATAACTTGGAAAACTATTTAAGTTTACTTGAAATCCCTTTAATACAATTTGAAATTCATTTCTCCTATGAAAGCTTTTTATCATTTAGAAACAACAGTGTTATTTCGGAAAAACCCTATTCCATTTATACAAGTTACAATCTTTGGGTTAATTCAAATTCCCAAAAGAACAATACTTTAAAAATGGTTTGACTCATATATAACTAGTATAATATCGTTAATCCCTAGTTTCAAATCATAGAATTCAATTTCAAGTATTGAATTCAAATTTAAATCAAAATATTTAAATTCCAAAACTTAATCAAGTTATTCAAAATAAATTTCATCTTTGAAATTCCATTTCAAAAAGCTTTTCACTTTAAACCCAATCCATTTTCAAAACATTTGAATTCAAATATTCAAATTTAAAACTATTTCAAAAATCTGGGACCTAATTGATTTCCTCGTGAAATCCATATTTGTGTGTGTATAAGTGTGGTCCAGGGGTTTTAACACGATAGTGCAACATCATTCAATCATCATAGATTAAAACACAGAAATAAAATTGATAAGCGATATAAACTATAACGCTTATCTTACAGATCACAGATATATATATCAAAGTAAATAAATGGATAGATTATACACAGCTCAATCCACAGAACAAAATATCATAGATCAGATAGGACAATCAATTCTAGACATCTCATACAATACAATCATTCATACGTAAGGTCAAGCATTCGATAATCATTTATAAGCTGGATTAATTAATTATTTAATTCCTAAATTAATTCAATTTAATTTCCAATTATATCAATTACTTATGAATTAATTATCCAATCCTGATTAATAAATCACAAATCGTTTGATATAAATTAATTTATCAAACACATTAATTAATTATTCTTAATTTATCATATTAATTAAATCAACATTTTAAACCAATTTCCTAATTAATTAACTTTAATTAATTATTTAAAGAAATTAAATCTTTTAATTTCTTACCATTAAGCAATCATCTCACACAAATAAATCATTAATTACCAGTTAACCTTTATCAATAAATTGATCAAAATATCCAATTTAAAATTACAATTCGTAATTAACCTCTTAATTACTTTCATTAAGTAATTAACAATTTACATTTGATTATCTTAATTTATAAATCCAATTAATTATCAAAATTATCACATTAATTTAATTACTAATAATCTCTAGTTAATTATCTTCATTAACTAATAACATTTCCTTAATTACTTTCTTAAGAAATTACCTTAATAAATCATTATTAATCATCTTTAATTATAAATTTATCTATAATTTAAAATCAAATAAATAAGTCATTCCTTAATTCTCTTATAAATTAAATTCTTTTATTATCTTAATTATTTTGTTTAATTTACATTACATTTTTTTTACTTACAACCTTAATTTATAAAGGAAGTTTATCAAAAGTCAAGTTTTAAATATTTGTTTGAAAACAAATTTACTTTTAAAAGCTATTTTAATTTAAACTTGTTTTTAAAACAATTCAGATTTAAAAACTGATTTAAATTTCTAGATTTGGATTCAAAGAAAACTTAAGTCCATCAATTTCACTTTGATTAAAAACTGATTCTAAACTTGCTTTAAAACCTTGATTTAAATTATGTTTTCAGATTTCAAAATAAAATTCAAAATCTAGAAACTGTAAGGTTTCTGAAAACCCACTTTAAATATTTTTAAACTTTTAAGATTCAAAGCCATTTGAATCTACACTTCATATTAGATTTAAACTTATCTTTAAATCTATCATCTCAACTTTTAAATTCATTCAGTTTTGGTTTGAATTTAAACTGTAGACAAGTTTTTTTATAAAACCTGTGACAAACAAACTCAACCCGAGACAACAGCATGGTACTTCGAGTCGAACCCTCCCTTGCTTCGAGTAAACACTCGAATGACCCGAGTCTTCCCTGAGTACATTTCCTTCCCAAACCAAAAAATCCTCAACGCAACAAAAATGCACGGTGCACGTGCACCGTGGATCCGGCCACCTTCGGCCACCCACCAGCACGTCAACACCTCGCCCACCAACCTCAGACAGGACTGCGATCACCCAAAACCATCACGGCCACTCGAATCGAAATCGAGTTCGAAACTCAAACCTGGAACGCGTAAAAGCAACCAACCCTAAACCTGTCAACGCCGCTTCCTCAGAGCTCCGACCACCTGAACGCGTGAAACTTCGGCCATCACTTCGTCACCTCACCTCCTTCCATCCCCCTGAGCTTGGTTAAACTCGATCAACCAGAGAATACGTGCCAATCAAAAACCCATCCCAGTTAAAAACTAGGGTTACAAACTTAATTCGATCGCCACCCTCACCATAAAGCTATGATTACCCATCTGGCATTTTTCTCGTCATCGTTGATCATCCTTCTTCCACCAGAAAGAACCCCGATCATCAAAACTCTCGTGATCATCAGAAATTACTCAGATACCAATTTCTGGTTAAACCATAAATGCACTCAAACCCCTTTACTAAAAATCATGATTTTAGTTTCAAAAATCAAATTTTAGTTCAAGTATTTGATTCATGTCTTTAAATTCTTGAATCATGATAATTTTATTTTAACTTATTTAAAGGTTGCTCTGTTGTTTTAAATTTTCCAGAGTCAATACAAATTTCTTTAACTTAAACAAAATTTTAAGCTTAAAACTATGATACAACAAACATATTTGTTTAAAATTTAAATACTAACATGGATTAAACCATATGAAAATGGGTTTGAACAATTCTTGAACCTAGAAACTAAAGACAGTGCAATACAGAGGCAACATATACACATATATCTGCTCATATATACTCACAGCAGAATTTCACTTATAGATTGCATATTTATCACAGAGAATAACATGCTATCATATCAATGCTTAAGTTATATAAGAAAAAAGATACTCATATTGTTTCCAGAGAAAAAAAATGATAGAGCCTCCACTATTTTGAAACAGGCTTTGAACTGTGAAGCTTTTCCTTTTCGATCTCTGGTTTGATCTTGATTTGTATTGTTGTTTTTATTGAAGTTTTGTTTAAATTATAGATGATACTTACTCAGATTTACTTAGATTCGAATGAATGAGATTGAGATGAAAAATGTTGACATATAGAAGTGGTTTACAGGGTGTATATTTGTACAACAAGATCTTTTTCTTTTCTTTTTATTTATTAATGGAGTGGCTGATATCTATTTTGAAACAATTCGAGTAGTCCTTTGTAAATGCTAGCGTTATGGCTGAGATGTTTTGTTTGTACTTAGAAATTGTTTATAAATCTTCAAGTCAGAGATCATGGTATGGAGGCTGATGGTGTTGTATGTACTTAGGGATGATATTATTTTGTACAATATGATAAAATATCATTTGTTCATTATGCAGATCTCGGCTGAGAGATTTTGTTATATTTTTCTTCTTTGTTTGGCGGCTGAAATGATATTGTATGTTATTTTATATAAAACATTGACTTCCTTTGCAAGCTGAAGTCTTTTATTATCTTGCATACTTTTGTTTATGTAAAGTTGTGTTGAATGTTGTTTTGACTTATATATTGATTTTACTTGGTTTTACTATCTTTCTTTGCATTATGGCTCTATAATATAAATAAATTTCTATAGTTAATATGTTGTTAAAATTATTCTAGTGTAATCACTTTATATTATTAATTTATCTTGTATATATTTATTTCTACTTCTAATTTAAATATTTATTTTGTTGTTATACTTTATCAAATTTGTTTTACTTTGCATATTTATTTACGACTATCCAAATTAAATTTCAATTAATTTATATTTTTAAACTAATATTTTATATTGATTTTCAATTTATTCCACAATTTTTATTCAAAAATTAAATAAATTGCCAATTTACACTCAATTAAAATCCGAGATTGTTACATGTCGTTTTAAACTTAATAGAAGTGGTCTCGAGTCCAGATTCGATTGTTTACAAAAAGTCGCGTTTTAAACTTTAATTCAACTAATGATGTTATATTTAAATAAAACATTTAAATATATAATCGTAAAATATGCGGGTTGTTACAAACTACCCTCCTTAAAGAAATTGCGTCCTTGCAATACTCAAGAAAAAGAAAAGAGTAACAACCACTCTTAGGATAACAACCCAAAAGAAAATTTTAAAGTGAGAAGTTCACCATAAGGAGCATGAGAGAGTAAGTTCGGATGTGTTCGTTCGGTGAATTCTCTGGATTCCCAAGAACATTCCTTAGGATTTGTGGACCATTGAACTTTCACAAGCGGAACATCTTTATTTTGAAAGCGTTTAACCTCAGTAGCAATGATATGAATAGGATATTGCTCATAAGTCAAATTGGGTGAAACTTCAATATCTTCGATAATACTGGGTCAAGAATAGAATCAGAATCTCTAAGGCATTTTTGTAGTTGAGAAACGTGGAATGCGTCATGAATAGTAGAAAATTGAGCCAGTAATAAAAAGCGATAAGCCACGGAACCAATGTGTTTCGCGATGGGAAATGGAATAATATATCGAGGTGCTAATTTTCCCGATCGACTGAAACGCACAACAACCTTCGTAGATGAATCAGACTTAATACCAAATCTTCGACAAAAAAAAAATCTAAATTCCTCATTCATTTATCGGCAGAATATTTTTGTCTACTCTGAGCTTCATTCATCCTATGACGAATAAGGTCAATCTTTTCTATGGAATCATAAAAAAAGAAAATAAGGCGACCCCGATCAATTGGCTAGGTATCTTATCTGTTGATACGAAGTATTCCGGCGATCCCCACAATCCGAGTCCGAGCTGTTGGAATTGGAACAGGTTCGACAGCAGATCACGAAGTCTTGGTAATCTTCTCTATCTAATGAATGAGGAGTCCATTTGGAAATCGTCCGCCCCGCGCCTTGTCATTCTATCCAGTAATATAGTGATATATAGAACAAAAAACTAGAAACTTTTTCTGTTTTTCTGCTAAATCAAAAAAATAAAATAATAAATCTAGAACTAAAACCAGCTTCTCGCCGCCTTCAAGCCAACATGAAGGAGATCGGCATGGCCTTCTGTAGAGTGCCTCGAAAGGTGTCATACCAATACTAGATTGGAAGCTATTATTGCAAGAAAACCCGACAAGGGAAATATGATCTTTCCAACTTTCACCAAAATCAAGAACACAAGCACGAAGAAGATCTTCAAGAGTTTGATTCGCATGCTCCATTTGTCTATCGGATTGAGGATGATAAGCGGTGCTAAAATTAAGTTTCATTCCCAAAGCTTTTTGAAGACCTTTCCAAAAACCACAAGTAAACAATGGATCACGATCGCTAATAATAAAAGTAGGAACTCCATGCAATTTAACAGTTTCTTTGACATAAGGTTTGGTCAAAAGAGATATGGTCCGATTGGACCGAATAGGAATAAAATGCGTGGATTTTATAAGTCTATCAACAATCACCCATAAACTATCATGACCCGAACGAGAATGGGGAAGACCGTCAATAAGTTTCATGGAAATTTGATCCCACTTCCAAACGAAAATGTCTAACGGTTGCAATAACCCACCGAGCCTTTGATGCTCGGCCTTAACGAATTGGCAAGTCATGCAACGTTTAATAAAGTTAGCAATATCAGATTTCATTCCATCCCAATAGTAAAGTCTCTTCATGTCTATGTACATTTTACTACTACCGGGATGAGTGGAAAATTTAGAATGACGAGAATCTTCTAAAATGTCCTTACGTAGATCACTAATATTAGGCACAATGAGTCTACCAAATTTTCGAATGCCTCCATGAGCATCGTTTCACAGTCTTTCAAACCATCAACATTATTCTTATCCCTACAACTTTGGCTAAGAAGAGCCAATTCAGGATCTTACTTTTGAGCTTCAAGGATGCGGTCTAAAAGAGAAGGATGAGCCTCAAGGCTGCATAAAACAAGAGATGAACATGAATCGGATTCACGATCTCGAAAATCACAAGTGGATAAAGACTCGAGATCATTCCATTCAGATATCATCATGAAAACAACCGCTTGTTACTTACGAATAAGGGCATCGGCAACACGTTTTACCTTTCCAGGAGTATAGAGAATATCAAGATCATAATATGCAAGGAATTCGAGCCAACATTATTGATGCAAATTAAGTTCTTTTGAGAAAATAAATACTTCAAAGATTTATGATCGGTGTAGAGAACAAATTTCTCTTCCAAAAGATAATGACGCCAAATTTTAGGGGCGAAAACAATGGCCGCGAGCTCTAAATCATTAGTGGCATATCTAGTCTCGGCATGCTTTACTTACCTAGAAGCATAAGTGATAACACTTTCCCTTTACATGAGAACGACTCCCAAACTAACACGACTAGCATCGGTATAAACAATCAAGTCTTGGTTCTCTTTGGGAATCACCAGAATCAGATCATCAAAAAGGAGTTCTTTTAATTTCTGAAAAGCAGCTTCACATTTGTCTGATCTGTACTTAACTTCCTTCTTTGTCAAACTAGTAAGAGATACGAAAATTTTAGAAAAGTCTTTTATCAAACGACGGTAATTTCCTACCAATCTAAGAAAACTACGGATTTCTATCACACTCTACGGTCTCTTTCAATTTTGAATCGCTTTAATCTTTGAAGGATCCATGAAAATTCTGAATTTAGAAATAATATGTTCGAAATTTCACACGGGACTTCCATAAGTGGCACTTAGAACATTTTTCTTTCAATTGATTGCTCCTAAGGGTTTCTAATGCAATTCGAAGATGTTTTTCATGCTCTTCCTCAATTTTAGAATAAACAAGAATATCATCTATAAAGATGAGAACAAATCGATCAAGGAAATCTTCAAAAATTCGATTTATAAGGTCAAAAAAATAAGATGGAGCATTCGTTAGACCAAATGGCATAACCAGCCATTCATAAGATCCATAACGAGTATGGAACGATGTCAAAGTAATACCATCCTCCGTAATTCGAAGTTGATAAAACCGATTTATAAGTCTAACTATGAAAGGACTCTAGCACTGCAAAGTTGTTCGAATAGATCATCAATCTGAGGTAAGGGATATTTATTCTTGATGGTAAGATCATTAAGCTTGCAGTAGTCAACGCAAAGCCTAAGCGTACAAAGATAGCTGAAGCTCCCCAAGGAGAGGAACTAGAACGAATAAACTATTTTGATTCCAATTTGAATAATTTTTTATGCATGTCCTCATTTTCCTTATTCGACATACGATAAGGAGGATGAGTGATAGGTAGAGCTCCAGGAATTAGATTAATTCTAAACTCAATTGCTTGCTTAGGTGGTAATCCTAAAACGGGCTCAAATATATCGGAAAATTCATGAACAACGTGAACGAGGGAAAGGACATCTTCCTCATCATCATTATTGTCATCATGTGGATTTAGAGAATATAAGAATGCTACCGAATTGGAATCTGAATATTTAAGAATAATAGAAATTTGCTTAATAGATTGGGGATGTTGAAGACGGATAGTCCTCTCGGGACATAGGATATGGGATTCATAACGATTAAGCCAACCCATTCCTAAAATTATTTTAAAACCTAAGTAACGCATAACATGCAAATCGACACGGAAAGCATAATCACATAAAATAATTTCATCATCCTTATAAAATAAACCGAGTGTTGCGAATCCACCAACTGGATTCGCAAGTCTTAATGAAGTCATCAAGCCCATAACATTCAAAGAAAAAGTATCAAAAAGTTCTTTTCATATAAAAGAGTGAGATGCACCCATATAAAAAAGAACTCAAATAGGATGATCACGAAACATAATAATGCCATCAAGGACAGAATGGGAAATACCTTGACCAAGAGAAGTATTACTAGGGGCTTGCACAACATTCAGCTTTACCTCTTTCTTACTTTGAAGTTTGGGACATAAAGATATATAGTGACCCAAACTTTTGCAATAGCGACAATTAAGTGCCTTCGGACACTTATTTGTATAGTGGTCCTTAGATTCACAATTGTAGCATTCTCCACGATTAGGGGTAGGACTCTTTACTACCGAAGTTGCTTCCTTTCCTTTCTTGTTAGGATTAGTTTGAACTTATTTTTGGGATGCCTCTTCTTATTATTATTGAAGTTCTGTTTGGCATCCCCAACATTACCATCACTTTCTTTATCGACCTCCTTATGTCGAAGAGCGATATCTACAAGCTGATCAAAAGGAATTTCTAGTTTTAAAAGTAAAGCCTTTTTGATGTTCTTATTCAACCTATATATAAACCTCTGATTTTTCTTCAATGGGGTATTAATATACTTGACCCCATATTTAGTGAGGAATTCAAATGAAGCAACATAATTTGTCACAGAAGATTCACCTTGAATAAGGTCAATAAAGCATCGAGCTAAAGTTTCATTTCAGCTTCCCACACAAACTTCAACTCGAACCTTTCCCGGAATTGCTCCCAAGTAAGATCTGCTTCAACAATTTTCGAAATCAAAATCTCATACCAATCTAATGCTCTCTCCTGGAGCATGCTAGAAACCACTTGGACTCGAAAGCCACTTGGACTCAATGTAGATCCACAGGATTCATGCGAGAAAGATGCGGTCGCATGTTCTAAGCCAAGCTTGGACTTCTATAACGCTTTCAGACCCTTTGAATGGCTTTCCACCTAAATTGGTATAATCACTGCATAAGTATGCAAACCTAGATTTTGGATGAATAGGCTCAGGAATGGGACCAGCAGCTTGGGCATTCTTTACAAGATCCAAAAGTTGTTGGGCAGACATGAATACGCCATCCTAAGGAGTAGCACTGGAATGACTGGCGCTAGGACGGCCAGGTCTAACTATATGTCTTCTTTAAGAAAGAAGAAGAGGAAAAGGGTTATTCTCAGAATGAATTCAAATAAACTAGATTGATAAATAAGGCATCATAAAAGGAAATAGGATAGGACGGGTCTTAAGACTCAAATTAAATCCGAAGGGATGATTCTAAGAGAGACATAGGACAATGATCCTTGCTAGATTATTCTACATTGTTCGAAGTTTGGCTATGATACCAAGCTGTGACGCCCCACCTCCATACTCACACTAACCAAGAACATTATGGGGTAATGCTGTCGACTAGCACAAAGAATAAGGCCGTTGAGGAGCGACAATCTGTATAATTGCTTTGTGCGAGTAACAATATGTCAGGTAATATGACATGCATTACATTTCAAGAGGAAATCAAACGTAGCCAATACAAACTCAAAGCTACTACACAGTGGCTATGCAGCCTTCGAAAACAAATGTACATTGTCACACTGCCATTCCGTTGATCACTATTAACTTCCACAAACATACAACCTCCGAGCTCATACATCTCAGAGAAGGGTGTTAAGCTAAAAGAAGTTGCCTTCTCTGACACCAAACAGATGTACATTTAGAAAAGTCAACGATGAAACCTTAAGAATGCAATGTCAGACATCCATTCATACATGTTCATTCTAGGATTGGACGAAACCGAAGGCACCTTCCTACCGTATCCTGTCGAAAAGTATCCCTAGGACTAGTAGCGAAAAGTCCTTGCAACCCAAAGAGTTTCAGAAATGAAGGGACCGTTGCTATTTTAGTATTTGGGAGCTAACTAGAATTATCAACTAGCAGTCCTTTCATCCAGAAAATCCTTGGTCTTCATTCCTAACTCTCTCTATTGGTCTTCATCTTTCAAATGCGTACATTGGTACGAAGTGGTTTTCGAATAGAGATTGCCCTATATCCGATTCTAGTTTGAACCAATCATCGATAAAAGGAGGTTTTGTGAAATAGAGAATCATTCTTTAATTGATTAACTTCTTTTTATTAAAATCTCTTTTAGAGATATATATTTCTAATACATTCTTTCAGGTATATATGGAAATATTAAACCTCTTATATCAAAACCTTTGATTACTTAAATCTTCTTAAACTTGGAATAATCCAAAAAAAATTTATACTTAGGGAAATATTTTCGAAATCATTTTATTTAAATCTTAGCAAAGATTTCTTAATTCAAAACTCATAATTTTAATCGAGTTAAAGCCATGTTATCTATGATGTTAATCCAAAATCCGTAAATATTAAGTGAGCAGAATCTACAAAAATCATCTAATTCTACTCAATATCAATTTCCATATTCAACAAATAGTATGGACAGAATAACGGTGAAACCACCTTTTAAATTCCATGAATAGTATAAGTTCCTTCTTCGGGCTTTAACACCAAGTACAAGAAGATCATTTCCATAAAATCCAGATTGTTTAAATCTGAAAAAGAAAATTTCATTATTCTTTTTTTTAATTTCAATTCGAGTAAATCAGATTTACTATCCCCTCCACCAGACAGTCCCGATAGCCAGGGAAAGCAGGAAACTGGTTTTCTAAACCCAATTCTAAAGACTATCTCTCTAACATCCATAAGGCGGTCAAGTTATTTGATCGACTCTAAATCATTAAAATTTTAATCATTTCACAAATTCTTCAAATTACCTTTAAAACACCTACTGATCATTTAAAATCATTTACAACATATTTGGAAAGAACGGTTGCGTTTGAAACTATATTTCAAAAGTTATAGAAAAGTGCCGCGCAAAGTGCTTTTTAAGCTATATTGATCAAAACGACTATTTATTGTTTGAAAATTCACTTTTTATTATTCAAATCACTTTTAAAACATTTATTAGGTTTATTCCACATTTTAAAACATTTTAAACATCATTTTCAAAGAAATCCAGTTTTGGATTCCGAACTGTAAAATCGGGATTTTTTTCAAAACTTGTTTTGCTCATATTTCAAAATCTACTTATCGGAATCTCGATTTTCTTTTTTCGTTGGAAAACTATGGATTTAATAGTTTGGAAATTTTTTATCTCGAAGAATTCTGAGCTATATTACAACTTTTACACTAGTTTGACTTTTATAGCACGAAAACGCGAACTACCGTTACGCGACGTGCTTTTATAAATTTTCCATTTCTTTTCAAACTTCACCAAATCACTTTAAAAGTTCATAAAGCATTTCAAATACATTTTAGACCATTTTTAAGAGGTTTTACAATTCCATTCACACATTTTCATTAATTTAACGAAAGTGATTTTTTTATGCTTATCGATGTGTATATTCGTGACTTGTATATATTTTCAACATTCATATGTAAAATAACCAAACTTGATGATCAAAGCATATTAAATATCCATTGCAAACATCATATCATCATCCAACATATAGTAAAATAGTTTAAGGAGTTCTCACCTTCGTTTACACTCGAACTAGTTTTAAAATGGCTATAGCTTCGCTATCTCAAAAACCTCACGAAATCAAGCTTGGATCCTTGAAATGGTTGGCCTAGTCTTGTTGCTCACAGCCTAGGTTAGGAAGGGGTGGAGCTCATGGCCAAGGGTGGTGGACGGTGGTAGCTTGGGTTTGGGAGGTGGAGAAATGGAAATTTGAGCTTGTTTAGAAGTTTCTAATTATATATAACTATATATTAAAATTTAATTTCTTTTTGAAATAAATTTTGACATTATTTCTTAGGATGGATGTGATTAAAGTGGAAGAAAAAGCTTGAAAATATGAAGAAGAAGAAGAAGAAGACAAATGAAAATGAAGAGAGGCTGGTGGGGGTATTTATAGGAAAAGGAAAGAGTATAAAAATAAGACGTGTACTCATCACTTTTATCACTATTTCAAGGTTTCTCCAACACACTTCCCCTCTTCAAAATGCACGGCCAAATTCCCCCTCCCCCATATGCATATCACTTCCATCATCTCATGTATACATATGTTGACTTATTTATGCTTAAGGAGTAAGAAATCTTTAAAATATATTATATATTTCTTATATTATATTTCTTATACTTAATATTCATATATGTCAGTTTATATACATGTTATCATGTGTATGTAACATATATATGTATGTGTAGGTGTATAACACTTCGAACGTCTTTAAATAACTTTTGTTCGTTAAATCATTGAAATCCGAAGAATAGTTTATGGCTCATATTTTCACCTATACTCTGTTCCGGCATCTTGGCCCGGTTACAAAATGACAGTTGAAGACACTACTATCAGCACTAGACAAGATTATGACCACGAAGAGCCTGGAGGCATACGGGTTTGATGAGGACAACATGTTTGGCATTTAGGCATGGTTCAGCGAGAACGGTTACGCGCACGTCGCTCGGCAAGCTTCGCTCGGCATCAGAAGAATGCTCGGCCTCAGAAGAACGTTCGGCATTCCAGCTTCGTTCGACCTAGGAACATCCTTCGGCTAAAGGGTATCGTTCGGCTAAAGGGTACGTTCGGCGAACCTCGATTGTTCGGCATCCAGCTTGGTTCGGCAACCTTGGATCGCTCGGCACTCCAGCTTCGTTCGGCATGAGAGCATCGTTCGGCGCCATTGCCTTGGCTTGACATCTTACCGTTCGGCCTCCCTGGTTCGGTACACAGAGCTTACTCCCTTTGGGCCGTTTACTCTATTTGGATCGAGCTATTCAGCTACCAGGCCCACCAGGAAAGTCCAACCCACCTTCGTCTATAAATAGAGGGACAGGGGCACAGTGAATGGACCCTTTTTTCCGGAAACACTGGGGAGACTCTGTCATTTCTTATACTCTCCTCTTTTTAATTCAAACTGGTATCCAAGTGATTGATTTACGGATTGTATCTGTATTCAAGTAATTGAGAAAGCAATAAAGATTAAACTCAAAGTGGATGTAGGCAGTTACGCCGAACCACTATAAATCTGGTGTTCTCGTTTTTGTTATTCTTTTTCATCAAATTACACTATTTTTCAGTCCTAATTTACTCTCTTCATTAATCTCTCTACATAACTCTACTCAAGGGTGTTAGTGACCAGTTTTGGTGCTAACATTTTGGTGCTTTCACTGAGAACTGAATTCTCAGCTTGATTGGATCTCATCATCTACTATTGGATTTCCATATTCGCGAGATAGATCCAGTTGTCTAATAGAAAACTTCCTATTCTACTCAGATTTGAAAGAAATCTAAAGGAAGCTGATAGCCGTAGATTGGATTCACTGATGTACGCAAGATTTGGAGATTGGATGTTAAAGTTTGCACTCAAGTTGAATGAAGGCCGACCCTCCTCTAAAGGCAATTCAACCGATCGCCCCAGAAAAAGTCTATGCCGACCGTTGCAGAAAAGGTGTATGCCGAGTTACACTTGGCCAAACACTCCTGGCCGACCCATCTTGGCCGAACACTCGTGGCCGAACCATCTTGGCAGAACACTCGTGGCCGATCCATCTTGGCCGAACACTCCTGACCGAACCATCTTGGCCGAACACTCCTGGCCGATCCTCTAGGCCGAAAGCTCCTCCCGGCCTAGCATACCTCTAGGCCGAACGCTCGTCCAGGCCGACCATACCTCTAGGCCGAACGCTCCTCCAGGCCGATCCAAACCTCTAGGCCGAATGCTCTTCCAGGCCGAACATACCTCTATGCCGACCACCTCTATAATGCCGAACGGTATTGTATATGACGAGCGGCATCCAGACCGTTCCAAACTTAAGTTACACCGGTCTCTTATACGACCCCTATAGTGAATTCAAAACTCTACTTAATAAAGGAACATTCTATCTACTTCCCTTACATCCCCTGATCGACCGGGGCATAGAGGATCTAGCGACAGCTTCTGAACGACAACAAGGGAGCGGACAAACAACTGCTACTCGAACGATACTCTCAAAGGGATATTATATTGATCACTTGAGGATAATCGACCTCCATATATATATTTTAGCAGCCGGTTAGCTGGAGAGCCTCCAACGACCATGGATCGTCTCTATGACAATAATGAATCTAAATCAAAGTGTGGAGGAGCAGAACAGACTAAGGAAAATAGCAATGAAGGCCCGTTGACTAAGGATGTAGATCCTAGTAGCCGAAACAAGACCTCAAAATTTGGCTCATATGCTCTTTGAAAGATTCAATTGACAACCTCTACTTGAAGACTCACGACTCGGAGTGATATTGGAAACCAACCTCGAGAGAGTGCACCAAAGTCTAAAGAAAATCAGGGGAATGTTGTATATTCCCAAATGCTCACTGATCCTAACACGGGCGATTACAAACACCTCCGAGGTGTGATCAAAAAGCTGATCTAGAAAGTAAAGCTTTAATAGTATGTACATGTCCTGCAGAATGGCGGGCAGCGAATATCCGATGCCTATTAATAAAGGGCTATGATTATCAATTGGACTGTTGACGGCTGACATCCCTTTGAAAGGAGCCAAGGGAAAAAGTCGAATAGCAAGCACACGATGCTACTTCATCTATCAATGAGATTTATCATAATCTTCTTTGAATCATTTCCATTTCTATTTCAATTGTTCTATGAACTACGACTAACTTTAACTAAACTACTTTCAAAACGATGCAGGAGATTGGATACTCAGATTTGGTCACCAACCAATCCACGCAGACCATGATCGGACGTGTGGAGTACATCTAGATGAGAATAATTCAATCGCTCATCATCAATCATGTTCTTTTAATTTAGGGCCAAGAACTAGAGATTGAAAAGCTCATTACGATTAGAGCCCAAATATAAAGTCGACATGACTGACCATCTATTCATTGACCTCTACGTTTGACTCGGAGACCTGAACAAGGCTTGGAATTAGTATGGCCTGATCGCCCACTCAAATCAAGTCATAGAACAAAGTTTGACAAAATACAGAGGCCTCTTCTGAAGCTCAGTGACGCCAAGATCTGTCTAGAGTTGACGTGATTTGATCATCTACACACCAAATCCTGCCTTCAACACAAAAGAAGGAGATACGGAGCAAATTGTAAGAGATTCTGCTATCTAACCCAACACGGATGTGATCCAACCATCTGTCATATACCTCCTTCCTTGACTCGATTGGAAGAGCTATAATTACCAAGCGGACGAGAATTGATCTCCATTTTTCAAATTTCGTCCCTTGAGCTGGGGGCAAGATCCCATTCCATGAGCAAACGTGGTTCGACTGTTCATTCGACAACATTAGCCTCGATACGGTAGATGAATACGAATTAAAGAGTGGAAATACGACTACTATCAACTTAAACCTCCAAGTCCCCAGAGCGCGGACTGGAGTACTCTAAGTCCCCAGAGCGCGGACAAGAGTATACATGACTTAAACCTCCAAGTCCCCAGAGTGTGGATTGGAGTACTCTAAGTCCCCAGAGCGCGGACTAGAGTATAAACGACTTAAACCTCCAAGTCCCCAAAGCGTGGACTGAAGTACTCTAAGTCCCCAGAGCGCGGACTAGAGTATAAACGACTTAAACCTCCAAGTCTCCAGAGCGCGGACTGGAGTACTCTAAGTCCCCAGAGCGCGGACAAGAGTATACATGCTTAAACCTCCAAGTCCCCAGAGTGTGGACTGGAGTACTCTAAGTCCCCAGAGCGCGGACTAGAGTATAAACGACTTAAACCTCCAAGTCCCCAGAGCGTGGACTGGAGTACTCTAAGTCCCCAGAGCGCGGACTAGAGTATAAACGACTTAAACCTCCAAGTCCCCAGAGCGCGGACTGGAGTACTCTAAGTCCCCAGAGCGCGGACTAGAGTATAAACGACTTAAACCTCCAAGTCTCCAGAGCGTGGACTGGAGTACTCTAAGTCCCCAGAGCGCGGACTAGAGTATAAACGACTTAAACCTCCAAGTCCGCAGAGCGCGGACTGGAGTATACATGACTTAAACCTCCAAGTCCCCAGAGTGTGGACTGGAGTACTCAAAGTCCCCAGAGCGTGGACTGGAGTACTCTAAGTCCCCAGAGCGTGGACTGGAGTATAAACGACTTAAACCTCCAAGTCCCCAGAGCGCAGACTGGAGTACTCTAAGTCCCCAGAGCGCGGACTAGAGTATAAATGACTTAAACCTCCAAGTCCCCAGAGTGCGAACTGGAGTACTCTAAGTCCCCAGAGCGCGGACTAGAGTATAAACGACTCAAATCTCCAAGTCCCCAGAGTGCGGACTAGAGTATAAATGACTTAAACCTCCAAGTCCCCAGAGTGTGGACTGGAGTACTCCAAGTCCCCAGAGTGCGGACTAGAGTATAAATGACTTAAACCTCCAAGTCCCCAGAGTGTGGACTGGAGTACTCTAAGTCCCCAGAGCGCGGACTAGGGTATGAATGACTTGAACCTCCAAGTCCCCAGAGTGTGGACTGGAGTACTCTAAGTCCCCAGAGTGCGGACTCGAATATAAGCAATTCGGATCTCCTAGTTCCCTGAATATGAACTATGACACAGATGACTTGAATTTGTCAAATCCCTGACGTACGGGCTAGAATGTATTCTAAGTGCTCGAAGCACCGAATGGAAGTTCAACAACTCCCGAAGTGTTTCCGAGTTATATGAAGATGGACCGAGAAGTCTATGTTACTCACAACTGCTTGGATCAACATCACAATCACAAAGAAAACTGAACAATAAGAGTCTTTTGTAAGACGGAAAAAGGAACTAAACTTTAATGAGAAATGAGTTCCTATTACAACCCCTCCAAAGTTCGGAGTCGACATTCTATTTACAAGGACTAAGGAAATAGATGAAAATAATTACATGACTTAAACTAACTCTCGTTGAACGAGGATAGTAATCACTTCTTGTACTTCTTCAACTCCTTTCCGGATGGCTCCTCTCCATAGCATTTACCCTTGGTACTCTTCTTTGATAGAGGGGTAGCAACTGAAGAAGTACGGAGAAATTCCATAGGCTTGGACCGGCCAGGAAGGATGACCTTCAACGGCTTGTTCAAAGGATCGTCCAAGTCCACAACTCGGGGCTCGACCTTGACCCTGACCTTCTCTTTCTCGAGCCGCTCCTTCATGCTCAATTCGGATGAGTGATTAGAGGCACCTGTAATTTCTACTTCATAACCCCCGTCGGTATAGGAGGAGGTTCCGGACTTGTCTTCATCAAGCGCTCCAATCACCTGAGTGCGGACGGGAGTACTCTAAGTCCCCTGAGTGCGGACTAGAGTATAAACGACCTAAGAACCTCTACATCCCCGGAGTGCGGACTAGAGTGCTCTAAGTCCCCTGAGTGCGGACTAGAGTATAAACGGCTTAAAGAACCTCTACATCCCCAGAGTGCGGACTACGGTACTCTTAGTCCCCAGAGCACGGACTAGATTATAGAAGACTTGAGAAGAATCTCCAAATCCCAGAAGCGGACTAGATTACTCTAAAATCCCAGAATGCGGACTGGAGTATAAACGAGTTGACAAAAATCCCTGCGTCTCAAACTGTGGACTAAAGCATAAACCATTCGACAAATCTGTAAGTCCCCGGAGCATGGACCGAAGCATGAGTACAAATTGGGCGCGAATCAACCGGGGGGAGAATAACACTAAGTCACCAGAATGCAGAGTGGTGTATAAACATCGATAAATAGACAAGTGGATTCCGACCATTCTCTATTACGCAAACTTCGGCATGGAATCGACCGAAGGATTATTAACCCGCTAAGGATGGAGTTCGACCATCCAACTAGTGGCCTGGCCAAATCAATGCTGGGAGCATGGGTACAAATCACTAAAAAGCTGAATACGACAACTTACTATAGCTCCAGCGTGGCGTTCTTTATAACTTGAAGCAACGACTGCAGGGAAGCCTCAATACAAAACCAATCGAAATGGAATCCAAAGCTACGAGCAATCGACTATATCATACCTCAGATCGAGGGTCAATACCGATCCGCACCAAGCACATACGAATGTGACTCGGATGTTTCTTGAAAAACTATGACCTCCAGAGTGTGGAAAGGAGGGTAAACCATGAATACTTGGTCAAAAATTCTCCAGCACCCTCATTCGATTCGTCAGGAGGAGTATGAAACTGGATGAGCATAACCCGACTGCATTTGTAGCCAACTTTACCCCGAGAACTGATTACAGAGCATGAACCAAAGTGGACGTAGATGACCATCCACTGTCCAAATTACGCCCTGAAACTGACGTGGCATCGAAGTATTCCTCTTGGAATGAAAAACCACGATAAAATCCGAGATAGGTGAGACCTAGTCTCCCATCGATTGACATGATCCCACAATTCAACGGGAAAGAGAGTAAAGCTAAAGTGGGCGTGGCTGGCCTTCCTACTTGTCGGTATATGCCCCAGACCTGGGGGCACGAGCGAGGAGCAAGACGAATGTGAACCGACTATTCACCGATCACCTCTATGTCTTTGGAACTTAGGTGAAAACATAAACATAGCTATGACAAGACTTAACCGTCCATGCAGTACATTTATCAACCCGAGACTGGGAGAAGACGCATGGTCATCCTAAAACTGGCTACGATAGCTCAGTATTAAAACTTATATATAGTGCTTACAGTTGCTCAAGGAGACGACCGAAAGGATGCCTAGAGATTGAATCATTGAATTGACACCTTAGCTCATGAGCAATTGACTTTCACTCCAACCCGAAGGACGGGTAAAGGATCATGAATGCATTGAATAGAAAGTGCGTTACTCGAATACACTAGCAAATTCAAACTCATAGCAAGATCCAGCTATACAGTTGCACGCCACTCGAGGCTGACCCCCACTCGACATTTCCTTCAATGCGCTTTTAAGCCCGATCTTTGGCCATTTGTTGATAATCTATTAGAGCATTCAGAGTCCTTCGCTATTAGACTTAAAAACTCATGACAAGACTCTAGGGTTCGACTAGAGAAACCATCATTATTGGTCATCCCAACCATATTTCACATTGAATGTTATGCAAAATAATTACATCTATACTCAAAGAATCTGGGATGGCACCTGCTAAGGTGATGGTCGACATTACACTCAGCCATGGCGATCCTTTCCGGGTGCTGAATATCGGATCACAACTCAGTGTAGTGATGATAAAAGAATTAGTTGGATTTTCTGAATAAATGATGATATGTTCCCTTGGACCCATTCTGACAAGCATATGTGATTTCATTAACTATCGCGAGCCATGCATTGGATATCAACCCGAAGCTACAAAAGCTAGCATAATATCTATCGATTTCACCATGAAAGCTCCACTCTTACTTTTAGGCTCAATCCATCAACGTCTATGCCTACCAGCCGTTGCGACAGGGCATCCAATGACCTGAGACGTCTGAAAGACTACTTAAATAAAATATCAAACTAAGCTAATTCAATATCACTTATTTCCCTCGAAGGGCTATCTAAGGATGGAAATCAGTAGACCTCACACCCAAATTCACTACCTCAGAACACTACTCGAAGAGTAGCAGAGAACCAACCATAAGATGGAAAATGTATGCGGATGGAGCATCCAATGATCAGTGTTATGGCATAGGAGTCATGATAATAACTCCTGAGGAACGATCAATCTGCTACGTCCTGAAACTCGATTTACCTATAACAAACAACGATGCTTAGTATGAAGCCTTGGCTGCCAGCCTCAAACTTGCTAGAGGATTTGAAGTGAAAACTTTACATATCTTTTGTGATTCTTGATTGGTAGTATACAAATTTAAGGAAGTTGATCTTGCTAGGGGGCATTGTCTTGCTCCTTATCTCGACCAAGTCCAAGGGCCACTAACCGACTTCACGTATTACATCATTACACACCTCAGAGAACAAAATGAAAAGGTGTCATGGTTGACTCCCATCAAAGACTATCTACAATGAGGAATTTTTACTGAATGGAGGAATGGAAAACGACAGATCCTCCTCAAATCTTCATACCAAATCATCTAAGAATAAGTCATTTGTCAAAAGGAGTTTATCCATCCCCATGCTTCGGCGCATCGCCCATGATGATATCTTGAGCAAATTCTATGAAGAAGAATGCGGTAATAGCATCAGGGGGAAAACCATGATAAAGAAGATACTTTGCTACAGGTATTACTGGCCAACTATCAATCTAGATATGGTCGATCATCCTAGACAATGCGAAAAGTGCAAGATGTTTGCAAAATTCCAGGAACCCCACCGATGGAAATTACTCAAATGGCTAGTCCACGGCCGTTTCCCACTTGGGGGCATTGACGTCCTCTTCTTACCGATCCTAAAGGTTGAAGCTGTGAACAAAATCATAGAGTTTTTACTGAAGAGGGGTTTGGAAAACTCCTCAAGTGGCTGATTGCAACCCTTATTTCACAGAAAATACAAACAAGGAATCGCAATTGAATTGAAATTAAACTGGACGGAGTTGGCGACGACTTATGAGCATATAAAACGCATTCGAGAGCCAATGGAAAGAACATGTACCCAAACGTGCATGTGTATATCCGAACAAGTCTGACTTGTTGAAATCAACAGAAATTAAATTCTCACTAAGGGTTATTGAGAAAATACAAGATCAGATAGCCGAAGCTTGCTAGCTCTGTAGAATCAGACACGAGTGGTCACTGATGAACTACAACCCTGGATTTATAATATTGGGGATCAACCAAGCGTCAAGACGGCCAAAGAAGGATATGACAGCTTGGGAGGATAAAGTCGAAGGATAATGACTATTAAAGAAACATGATGGATTTCTTTCTGAAGACAAGGAATACTCGCTGATTCAAAGCGTGTTGTGTTGCTTCACACGACACGCTTTGGGGGGCAAATGTTAACCGGCATCTTGGCCCGGTTACAAAACGACAGTTGAAGACACTACTATCAGCACTAGACAAGATTATGACCACGAAGAGCCTGGAGGCATACGGGTTTGATGAGGACAACATGTTTGGCATTTAGGCATGGTTCAGCGAGAACGGTTACGCGCACGTTGCTCGGCAAGCTTCGCTCGGCATCAGAAGAATGCTCGGCCTTAGAAGAACGTTCGGCATTCCAGCTTCGTTCGACCTAGGAACATCCTTCGGCTAAAGGGTATCGTTCGGCTAAAGGGTACGTTCGGCGAACCTCGATTGTTCAGCATCCAGCTTGGTTCGGCAACCTTGGATCGCTCGGCACTCCAGCTTCGTTCGGCATGAGAGCATCGTTCTGCGCCATTGCCTTGGCTCGACATCTTACCGTTCGGCCTCCCTGGTTCGGTACACAGAGCTTACTCCCTTTGGGCCGTTTACTCTATTTGGACCGAGCTATTCAGCTACCAGGCCCACCAGGAAAGTCCAACCCACCTTCGTCTATAAATAGAGGGACAGGGGCACAGTGAAATGGACCCTTTTTTCCGGAAACACTGGGGAGACTCTGCCATTTCTTATACTCTCCTCTTTTTAATTCAAACTGGTATCCAAGTGATTGATTTACGGATTGTATCTGTATTCAAGTAATTGAGAAAGCAATAAAGATTAAACTCAAAGTGGATGTAGGCAGTTACGCCGAACCACTATAAATCTGGTGTTCTCGTTTTTGTTATTCTTTTTCATTGAATTACACTATTTTTCAGTCCTAATTTACTCTCTTCATTAATCTCTCTACATAACTCTACTCAAGGGTGTTAGTGACCAGTTTTGGTGCTAACATACTCTAACGTCATATACTTCTAAACAAAATTCAAAAATAAATTTCTCACCATTTCAAACTAATTAAAATGATCATATTTGAATTATAAAACCATATAAACTCATATTAAAAATTATTTACAAAAACCTTATTATACCGATAAAGCGATATCGATTTTTCCTTATATTTTCAAGTCAATTATATCTATTTATGAAACTATTATTATTGATTTATTATCACTTTATAGTTATTCAAAATGAATTATTATTTAATTAAAATAATTATTTGGGTAATTTAAAATAATTATTAAATCATTAAAACTTTTAAATAAATCTATATTTAAAAGCGATGCAGCTTATCGATATAAATCCCCAGGAAACTTTTCTTGTAAATATTTATTCAAAATAAGTTTATTATTACTTCTTATCACATGAAGAATATTATTTGTGTTGTCAACCTTTTATTTGAATAAATTTAAAATAAATACAATTTATCAAAGTGATAAATTGAAGGGTCGTTACAATATCATTTTTTTCTTTCGTGGGTTATGGCAGAGTTTGTGACACGAGAGTAAATATGGTCGGTCAAAGTAATGGGAGAAAGATGGGAACTTTCTAGAATGTAAGGGAGAAATGATAGGCTACTTTTATTTGTTGTTATTATCTCATTCTTCATTTTTTTAACTAAATCCTTGAAGAAAATAATTTCAATTTTTTCTCTTTAATTTGCATATAAAAATCTCTTTAGTTTCGTATAAATCTCTCTATGGAGAATTTAAAAATATATTTCCAATTTGGATTGATTTACTAATTTTGTATAAAATATATTTTAATAATTTAAACTAATTGTTTAAATACGATAATTGTATATCTTAGTTTTTATCGGTTTTATTTATAATGAATAATATTCATTTTCTTTAATTTCAATTATATAAAAATCATTTATACTATCTAAATGATCCATATTTACTTTAAATATTTCATTCGAGTTTAATATATTTTCTAAAAGATATTTAATTAAATTTGT
Organism: Allium cepa; assembly: GCA_030765085.1. Lineage (NCBI taxonomy): Eukaryota > Viridiplantae > Streptophyta > Magnoliopsida > Asparagales > Amaryllidaceae > Allium > Allium cepa. The sequence continues at coordinate 172,543,584 of CM060941.1, read as the reverse complement.
TAAAATAAAATCCTTTATCAAATGATCTTTAATTCAATGAAATAAATTTTCAAAAGTAAAAATTTATCTAATATTGAACTCGAACATTTTATTTTAATTAAAATTATTTATTACAACAATGTAGAAAGTAAGGTAGTTACAGACCATCCTCAAGAAAATTGGGTCATCGCGATTGTACGGGGAAGAACATCATTCTCAACTCATACCCTAACTTTCTACATACTAACATTGTCTAAATCATCTTCTTCTACCACTATAGAGTTAACTCAATACTCTATGTGGTTTTTCTAAAACAAGGACCAAATTTCATCATCACATCATATGCTATGAATTTTGATAATTTCCATTAATAACATTTCACTTTTGTATATGATAAAATATGTGAAAAAAGATTAAATACTAAAATTTTAGAAAATTTTGGCAGAGTCTACTTTGTATGGAGAGTGTTCAAAAAATTTACAATACATAAAATCATATGATATACATTTCTGAAGAGGCATCACAATAATAGGGCATCCTAAACATGGGGAAACAACACTATATATATATATATATATATATATATATATATATATATCTGTGTGCGTGCGTGTGTGTGTGTATATATCACTATACGTATAAAACATACCTTAGCTTTGCATTTTAAGCAAGCATGCACCAAAATCCAACCTATGATGGCTTCTTGTACCTGTGCTTGGTTAATGGAGAAAAAATGAGATTTTATAACATAAAGTAGTATGGCATTCATATAACAAAAGGACAAAGTTGCATTTTCATTTTGACGACTTTGCATCCAAGTTTAAGGTGTTAGAAACACATATCTAAGTCACGCTTTCAAAAGTAAGTTATAGCACAATCGATTAGTTTTTCAGAACATCTTTTAGATCATGAAAATTCAAAACACATCAAAGTTTATGGTGGTTTTGCTAAGCACTACAACATGTGAAACACCATTTTGTACTATAGGCCCACTTCTTTAAAAAGTTGTTTCTACCTAGCAAACCTCAAATTTCTACAAAACACTCGAAATAAAAGTTGTTCCTTATTATCATAGCTTTCCAAATAGTGCTATATCGTCAAAAACGAATAAGAGGTTTGAAAGTTATGATCTGAACTTCATGGTGATTTAACTTCATTATTTCTTAAGTGCAGGCAAGAGATTTTGATTCATCATTAAACACATTTTAGTATTAGAAAACTTTAAAATTTCGATAAGTGTTAAACATCAAAGTTGTTCCATATGAACATACCTTTCAAATGAAAGAAAAATCACCAAAATCCAAACAAAAGTCATGACTATTTTATTATGATAGTTTAAATTTCATCCCAAATTTTTTAGAATGAAATGACATTTTCTTCCTTTAAACTACAAAATTTGATCAAACACTTCATCAAAGTTTTTTGCTTTTCAATTTACTTTTTTAAGTTTTGAAAACCTCAAAAACAGATCTTTTAGAAATAAATTGTGTTTATAATAACTAAAAGTGGTTTCATTTATATTCTCATACTTAAATTTTTTAAAAATTCACATATTTGACGTTATTGAAAAAAAATTAAAAACTGCGACATTATACCTAGTTTTAATTCAAAAAAGAGCATTAGCAACACATCATATTTATTCATTACCTTAAGAAGAAGCTTCCATCAATTATATAAAATAGGTACAATTTTTTTAGAAAATCTAATTCCAAAAATTATTCCACCATACCCGTTTCTTTCCCAAAATAAAATAGCATCATCTCTTTTTTACGAAAAATCCCCCCCCCCAAACGTTTTTTAAAGTTATACTTCACAAAGTCCTCTACGATATTCTTTATATTAAACTTTCTTTAAAAAATTCTTTTAATTATTTTCTTAAAAATATTTACAATTCGAGATATTTATTAATGATATCTCATTCTTTTTCATTTTATTTTAATTTTTATAAAACCACACTTCACACTCATTGGTTATAAGTTGTTTTTTTCCAAATCCACCGAGCACTTTTTTCCTTGTTATATTTTAAATATAATCATACTTTCAAATATATTTTTTCGTTTTCACCAATATATTTCTTATTTTTATTTTATTTTTTCCTAAAATTCCTTATTCATAATATTTGAATAACATATTTATTTTAAACATATTTTTAATTGGAAACTTATATATCATATATTTTTTCACTATAAATATATATTTATATCATTTTTCCAAATCACATCAAATAATTTCAAGTCGCTTATTTCTATATATTTATCACTACATGCTATATTTTTTTCAGTTCTCAAAATAATTTACCCTTTTCATATCAAAATACCACTATAGCATTTTCAAAATACTATACTGTTTTCAAAATATTGTTTAACTCATCTCAAAACATTTTCCCTTTTAAAGCATTGTTTATAATATTTCTCAAGGCCTCGATTTCTTTCCAAGACATTATATTTTTTCAAAACATAGTATTCTTTATCAGAACACTATGTTGAAATACTCGTTTTAGTGTTTGGGAATTCTTAGCGATACGTTGGCCAAATGCATTGAGCAAGATCCTTAAAGCACTCAATAAATAAATTAACAAGAATTAAATATAATTCTTTTCAAATATTTATAAAAATAATCTTCTTGTTTTATCAAAATCATATGCTTGCTTTCTAATATAACATATATTTAAGATGTTTATAAATATAATTAATTAATCACTCATTAATAGGAATACAAGCGAACATCCATCGGTCATCTATTCCAATCAATAAGCAAGCATTCACAAGTTTTTTTAATCATTCACGCTTAAGTATGGGGGTGTGTGTGTGTGTATATCATTAATAGCATAACATAACACAAAATGACCAAAATAAACATGTGTGCTCAATGGAAAGCAATCTATAAGCTTTCGCTATATCACACTGATCTCTGTTGGATCTGCATTCTCAACTAGCTTCATCGCAACTTATTTATGTAACATATCTAATGCATGAGATTCAATTAAGGTCTTCTAATGCTTCCCTAACCGATCTACTCCATTCTCACTTTAAGGCCATACAGAGTTTCATCAATGCCGACTCTATTGGTCTGGTTAATAACTTCCACCTTCACACTCTCAGTCGAACGAACCTCTTATCTCACACAATAACGAAAACACATAAAAGGGTAGAAGTAGAGGTATGATATAGTAGTGAAATAACAAGTACGTCCTCGTATGATTACCCTAGTAATCATCGCATACTCCTACTATTACTAAAGGGTTTACAATAACCTACGACATATCCACGATGATAGAGACTCTAAGTTTTATCTAAGATCAATATTCATGTCTATTATATTATGCATTGTTTAGTGCTTACTCAAATACCAACTATAACATCCCACCTCCATATGCGTTTATGCAGTTAAAGCCCCATTAAAGCCTAATTATATCCTCCCTAAAGCACATAGTGCTCTTCGACTGTACGCTTTTTCAATTTGGTGCTATTAAATAGTATATCTGCTTAATGCTCCATAATTTTCCACTAAACCCGCTAAATCTATGGTTTTTAATTAGCTCCTGCTTTACCAAAATTAATATAAAAGTTTAATTTGACTTGTTCTATTTTTAACCAAATCAACAAAGTTAGGGTAAAGACCTAAGTTTAGGGCCTATGTGCTCAATATAAATTAGAAATCTACTTTAGTAACCAAGTCATTTTCCACTATAACTCTACTTTATCCCTGCTATAACTAGTTGCACCTCCACCGCTATAGAACTGCTAAGCGCTTTAGCTGCACATATAAGCGTACTACCAAATAGTATCACTAAGTAATATTGTTTGAAAATATGGAGAATGAGGTGATATTGGGATGACACGCGTAAGTATTCCCTTAGGTTAATACCATCACGTATTTAGAATCTCATATGCAACACACCTATTCATACATGGTATTAGCACAAAGAAATGAGCACGGCGTTTCCAAATCAGAAAAATACAAAATACAAAATAAATCACAAAGAACACAAAAGCATTGACTTAATGATAACATATAATAGAAAATATGTAGAAGTCTAAGTGGGCCTACAAAAAGAGTCAAATACCCACTATTCTATCAAATAAATACAATGTATGCGCCTAATATTAGCCATCTCAAAATCAATATATATACACAATAGGCTACACTACTACATAAATAATGCCTGAACCAACTAATATCTAACCTCAATTACGCCCGACAACCACAAGTTGGTAGGGGTGAGCAATATTCAGTTAGAACCGAATTAATTGTCATAACCGGTTTATATTGTCGGTTCAGTTCGGTTATGAAATTATATTGGTTTGAACCCAATTTGTAAAATAATTTAATTTTGTTTATCGATTTAACCAAATTAACCGAACTTCTATTATATTATCCAAACTTATGGTATTGTAATATTTTTAGTAATTGCTTTAGCAATAAAAAAATAAAATTTTCTATTGAAAATATGTTGATTTTTCTTATAAACTTCAAAAAATACTCAAAATTATCGCTTCAAACATAAATTTATATTTTTCTTTGAGCAAACTATTTGAAAACAAAAATTTGTTAATTACTTTGACTTATCTTTTTTACTTTTGGTAAATCTATTATCAACTGAATTATTTGAAACTAATTTAGTTTGGTTCAGTTTTATTTTTTTCATTTCAATTCAATTTAACATTTTTTCCCTCAAAATCGACCAAATACTCACCCGTACAAGTTCATCACCTTATTCCTCAACCTGAAATATCTTGCATTTACCTTGAGTATTATATAAATAATGTACAGGTCGGACTATGTCTAGAATGTGGATGTCAGTAAAATAACAACCGGCATGGTATAACCGCGTGTATCTCATACGACATATAAATATCCCAATGGTATCAACAATATCATAAACCATACATATATATAATCATTGTAACACCCCATGAAATTTTAATAAATAAATTAAAATAATAATGATGACAAAATGTAATTTTACATTAAAGAGTAAAAATATAAATTTTCACAAACATCGGATTAGGTCACAAGACCTATTCCATTGCGTCCAGGAAGTTGTTTACAGTTAAGAAACATATATAATTTTCTAAATTTAATAAAATAGGTCGAATATGATTTGTGGTGATTTCTTAAATATGGATTTCAAGACTAACTCAGCAAACCCTAGAATTTAACTATAAATAAGACCTTAACCCTTATTTCATCTCACTCAAAAACCTAGCCACCACTTTGTATGCACATTTCTTCTAAAAAACTCCTTAACAATAAACTATTTCCTCTTTAAACAAATTCCCAAACAAAAATAAAAATTAAACAAAGAGGAAATCAAATTAGAGAAAAGAAAAGGGATGAGTTATGAATCAAAAACTAGGAGAAGCAAATGATCTCTACGAACCACGTGAATGAGTTTATCTACAAAATGCATATAGTGGAGATAAGTGATTGATTTTCAATTATATGACTTCTTTGAAATAAAATACAATTTTTATTTTTGAATCCTTGGACTTATTTTGAAGTCACTTGGTAAATGAGAAATAACTAATGAAATTAGCTTTAATCTTGTAGATCTAATTTTATATAACATGTTCGAGTTGAATTTGATAAGTAAGAATCAATTTGAATTGAAAATACCCTTAATCACATAAATCTGATTTATATGATAAACTTGAAATGATAGATGGGGATAAAAGAACATATCTGTTGAAGTTTATTTTGATTTGATTCAATTCATAGAAAAATATACATGATAATCAATTTAAATATATTAATAACCCTTCTAAATACGTATTGAAAATATGGTGGAAAACTATGTATAAACACTGGGAAAAGTCACTGGAATCATATCAAAAACACTAGAAAATAAACCCCTAAATCTGAGATTAAAATCATGAAGAAATTGACAAATTAAAAGTAAGACAATTTTATTAAAAATTTGGAAACAGTGAATCAAACATCTAAAAAAGCCAATCAGACGACTGAATGCATTTTACAGACATTTAATACAATTTTTCAAACATCCATTTTTAGATTTTTTACAACACAAGCGTGGTCAAAATAATTTAGTTTAATTCAGATGATTAAAATCGTAATCAAACGTCTGAAGAAGGAGTTCAAAAATCTGAACACCTGATGCATATACTTTTTAAATAGATATTCAGACCCACAATCCTTGACACACAGATCCAAGGGTGTAGGTTGTTACAATCACCCAGTAACAACAAAGTCAAGCTACATCTTATATATAAGGTTGATCATATAATAAACACACGGTCGTCAATATACTCATCAACTTCTAATCATAAAATATCAAACTCAAAGACGTGTACAAATATCATATGTCTGCCTACCGCGCGTCATAACCTGACGGGAGACTATTAACTCTTGCTTGCTCCAAGAGCCAACATACATGCCCGTCTTGCCTTGCTTCTACATTCTTTAGTTACCTAGATGGCCATTATGACCCAATATCCATCGGGTGCAAATTTACGTTATGCAAAGGTTACGACCCTAAAAATGCCCTATGGTAATAAACTGTTGGCCTATGTGATAGTAGGGCAAAAACACGGTGGTATCACACATCTATATATACAACCCAAGGTGTGTCACGGATCTGGGGCGTGACCGCACAATAAGACCGCTTGGATGAATACTAGCGTAATCTGGTTTACTCTTCACCGAAATAATAATAGTACACAAAAATGATAGACATCCCTATACATCTTTAGGCACACAACCATTCTCACGCCAGTGAGCATCACCTCATATGCATAAGGAGTAATCAAACAAATATCAAATTTAGTGTCCCGTCCCACGAGATGTCACTTTTTACTCAATATTTGTACACTACACTTGCTCTATCTAGTATTATTCTAGCATTACCGAAGAAATATTACCGAGCACCCCATACCAGATGGTATTATAACTATGTTTATTTAATAATCTCATCACACGAAAAATAAATAAAACAAAGCACACAATACAACCATTTATTGATTGGAAGGGGTTTTATTATAAAATACTTTTCCAAAATCTTCAATACAATTTCAATATATCAATAATAAATTTAAAGAAGATTAAATTAAAAAATTCTCATTCTTTCCCAAAATCCTTATATAATTCAAAAAATAAATAATTGAAACCTCTTATTTGATTACAAGGAAATCTATATTTTAAACCTTCATTCAAATCCCTTAAAACTCTTTTTATAAACAAATCATACACTTGAATTCTTCTTTAATAATTTTGAAACTAAAAACACCAGAGAATTTTTGTAATTTATGTTTTCCTTTAAACGGAAAATTTAAATAATCCCATTCTCCAAATAAGGATTTCAATTTAAAATATTCCCCAAAGCCATAGTATAAAATTCCAAAATCAATATATTTAAAACCCGTATTTACATTCCAAGTCCCATTTAAACTATTACAAAAATGTAATTTATTAAATTAAAATTCTATAATATAAGATCTTCCAATATTTATAATTAAAATATTGATTTATAAAATTTATTTATATAACCAAAAATCCAAAATTTCCCATGGTACAATAATCCATTTCAAGATAAATTCATCATCTAAAAATTAAAGAAAAAATTATGAAAAATAGACATAGACATAGATATGAGTTACAAAGGTAAATCACCAAAGTTGATGAATGCAACTCCCCAAACCAAAGCTTCACTACCTGAAAATGTTCACCATCAAACTTCACGCACTATCACCTGCACCCAATCCCATATTTGCCAACCACCATTGCACTCACCTAAACCATTGTTGCTACCCTCTCAGTGCTTGTCATACATTCTCGCCTTCAATCATGTCAACCACGATCATCATTCTCTCATTGCCTGCGTCTGCAATAACCAACTGCCCAAGTCACAACCTCCTTGGCGCCACCTTCCTCTTTTGATATGCGCATGATTTACCTTCTTTTTTCGTTCGTTTCTTTTCTTTTTCTTTCATAGGTTTTTGCAGATTTGAGCATTGGGGGAGAAAATAGAGCCGCTCAAAGTAATAAGAAAAAAATCATCACTTCCTTTATTTTTTAATTAAGTCCTTAAAGAAAATAATTTCCATTTTAACTTTTCAATTTTCAAATTAAAATTTATTTATTTCATATGAATAGGTCTATCAAATATTTATAATATGTTTTGTTTTTGAACTGATTTACTATGTTGTCCAAAATATATTTTAATAACTTAAACAAACCGTTTAAATACGATAATTATTTATCTTCGTTGATTTATTGATTTTATTCATATTAGATCATATTTATTTTCTTCAATTTCAATTAAATAAAAATCATTTGCACTATCTAGACATTCCATATTCACTTTAAATATTTGATTCGAGTTTAATATATTTTCTGAAATAATAAATTCTACTTAAAATAAATTTTTTTACCAAATGATTTTAATTCAATAAATAAATTTTCAAAAATAAAAATTTATCTGACATTGAACTCAAACATTTTATTTTAATTAAAATTATATATTACAACAACATAAAAAGTAGAGTTGTTGCATGCATATATAACTTTTATATACGCAGTTTATTAAATACTAAAGGCATCCAAAATTAAATATAATTTAATAATTAATATTTCATAAATATTTATTAATTTAATTAATTTGCATAAATTATAAATTAATTAAATTATGTGGTATTTTAGAATGTTCAATGTTAGAGTTTTACGACTCAAAGGTGTAAATTCAGTCAGCGATTAATATCAAATAATTACAATATTAACGTTTACACGCCATTTTAGTTAATGATGTAACAGTTTGGTCAAATTCATCGCTTACACATTTTTTTGGTAAATTCTGGTTTCACTATTTAAGCGGTCCCATGTAGTAATGATTATTTGCACCAATTTTCTTCTTCAGTACTATAACACATAGAACTTATGGAATTTAATTTTGGTCGAAATTTCAATATCATACACATTCAACTTGGTTAGTCCAAACATGATGCCCTTAGTTCAATAATAACAATTATTATTAACAATAATGCTCTGGCCAAAGACTTTGATTTTGAGTTGACTATGATTGACCAGGACCTTAACCTCATATATTTGAGAAGATAAATTCTTTAAATAGTGTTTCACTTTCAATGCTTTAATTCAGACCCAAATATAGTCACTTAATGATTCTCATGCCATGATTTAACTATAATTAAAGTGAAGTGTCCACATTAAAGTTCAACGGTATTCTCAAGTTGAGAAAATATGTTATATCGTCACTTCGAGATTCTCAGTTTGATCTTGGTTATCTTAACCAACAGGAAATTCTCAAGCCAGTCATTCCATAATTATCCAATAACTATCAACATAGGACCCCTTGGTTCCCCTAGCAGCAACGGGTAATACATTATCCAACATTTGGAGAGCATCAGGTATTCTAGTCTTAATGTATGTATCAATATTCTATCTCAAAACATCGACTAGGAATACATAAAATAATATGTTAATTCTAATGTGATAAGTTTCTCATGATTATAATATTGTTATTACTATCACATAATATATCATTTAAGGATTTTCTATTTAATACACATAAATTAAATAGTTAATTAACATATCACAATGCGATAAGTATATAATAGAAAGAAACACCTTTTATTTCGAATGAAGTTTTAGTATGGTGTGAATAATTTATAAGAGATTACAGAATTACTTTCAGGGCATATCCCTAACTCTATCATATATTTTCTACCATATTCATTTATACTTTCGATTGAACAATTTAAATCGATATTAAAAATTTGTAGAAGACTAACAACAAGTTTAGGGGACCATGAGTCAACCTACTCTCTTTCAAAACCATCAAGTGCAATAACCTTGTGCATGCAAGTATATACTTCCATATACGTTGGCTCTCTGTTTAACTCAAGCATTTGAAAAACTTGAAAATATATAAATTAAAATGAACTTGTTATAATAGATTGTTTATTACTCTTAAGTAAATAAATTCTCAAGTCATTCCCATGTTCTACAACTCCTCTTGACTCGCCTAAATGCAATCTTGGATTTTTGAAGTAATTTAGGAGTTTTTCTTTGCTGCCCCCTTTGATAGGGTTATGGGTATGCCCTAGGGGAAATTATGTGGTTTGTTACGTATATCCAACTTGATAGCCAATCTTGTTCGAAATAAAGATGTTTTCTTTTTGTTATATACTTGTTATAATGAATTATAAATAATTGATTTTTCAATTTAAGTACATTTAATAGAAAATCCATAAATGATGTATTTTGTGATAGTAATTACAAGGTGTTATAACCATGAGCAATTTATCAAAATATAATAAATAGATCATTTTAAATATTTCTAATAAAGATATATCGAGACTGGATGTTGATGCATCCACAAAGACTAAAGTACGTAACTCTCTACAAATGTTTGGTAGTATATTACTCATGGCTGCTAGGGGCTCCACGTGATTACGTATGGATATTATTGGATAATTATAGAAGGACTCGCTTGATAGATTTATATTGGATATAACTACGGTTAAATAGAGAATATCAAACAATTCCCTTGATATGAGAATACTGTCAAGCTTCAATGTGGAAATATCGCTTTGATTATAGTTAAATTGTGGCTCAGCATTCATCAAACGACTATAGTTGGGTCGAGTAGAAGCATTAGAACTAAACACTATTTAATGGAGAATTCATCTCCTAAGTTATATGCAGTTAGTGCGGTCTACTTTAGTCAACCCAATGTCAAAATCTTTAGTCAGAGTAGTATAGTTATTAATAAATATTATTGCTAAACCAAGGACTTTGTTTTTGGACTTACAAAGTAGAATGTGAATGTCGTTAAAATTTTGACCAAAATCAAATTCCATAAATCCTAATATGATATATTTTTGACAAAGAAAATTGGTGTAAATAAGTATTGCTATCGGATATTGCTTATAATAAGTAAAGTTGGATTTTACTAAAAGATGTGTAAGTAACAAATTCATCCAAATGTCACACCATTAGCTAAGATGATGTGTGAATGCTAATGTTTGAATTGTTCGATATTAATCACTGATTAATTTACACCTTTGAGCCACACAACTGAAATGATGAATATTCCGTATGACTACACGATTTAATTAATTTTTAATTATTAAAAATTAATTAAATTAATTAGTATTTATGAAATACTATTAGTGAATGCTATTTTATTTGTTTCAATACTGTTAGTATTTAATAAAGTGTGTATATAAAAGTTACAAACGTGCGTACCGGTATACGATGTCGGTAGAATGTTTAAATTGGATTTTAATAAAAAAATAATAAGTGGATTTTAAATGGATTAATATTCATAAAATACTAACTAGTAAAATTTTATTTGGTATTTAATAAAGTGTGTATTTAAAAGTTATAAACGCGCGCAGCGATATACGATATCAACAAAACATATTAATTGGATTTAAATGGAATTAATACTAGTGGGATTTTGGAAACTTCGAGGGATCATATGGAAAAATCTTAGTCCTGCCATGCATGTAGAGGAAGGAGAGACAATTGAGATTTAATAGAAAATTAAAGTGGAAAAGTTTCAAGCAAGGAATAAGAACTGTTTCTATTACTTCTTTAAAACAACATCTCACATCATTTCTTTGATTCTGTTCATTTTTCTTTCCTAACAATATTTTCTCCCCTCCTCCAGCTTCTATGGCCTAATTCTCATGGTAGCTTATTTTCCCAAAAACTCAAAAAAAATTCATAAGAAAATAAAGTAAAATAAAAAGGCGGTTCTCTATCTTGATTGTTGCAAGATCTAGACAACCATTCAATAAATCTACGAATCAACTCTTCATTCAAAGTGTTTTTCTTGGCTATATCAGAAAGGTAATTTTATATTTTATTTAAATATACATTATCATGTCTATAGGCTTCTAATCCTCTACGTGTTCCATCTCTTTTACCTGTATGAATTTTGGATTATGAATTAATATTGAGTTTCTACTTTTTGAATCAATGATATCATCATCATGTTGGTATGTTTTAACATCCCAATTTTCTTCTATCTGTTATTCATATCTTACTGCTGATAATAATTATGGATTTATTACTGCTCTTGTATGTTTATTCGTGTTGTGAATATTTTTTAGATCAGCATCTTATTATCACGAATTTATATATACCTAAATTGTCTAATTCATTTACTTCAAAAATCATTATTTGCATAAAGCTTTGTAATTTTATTAATGGATTTAGTTTCATGTTATAAAGTTTAAGAATTGAATATAATTATTAGAGCTGTTAAGAATGATTTTTGATTTTTGTTTAGACAAAAACTAAATAAATTTATAACTCATATGTTGTTTCACACAGAAAGGACAAATTTTAAACCTTTTGATTTGTTTCTTAAATTAACAATTGGATCTATGCTAAGTCATTTTGTTTAAAGATATGACTTTTAAATTACAAACTAATTAACATAATTTTGATGTTGCTTTGTTTCAAAATATTGATTCCATTTATGTGCGTACACACACACATGTGTGTGTGTAAGTATATATGTGTGTGTGCGCATGTGTGTGTATGTATATGCATGTATGTATTACGTTTTTAATTCAAAGTTTATAAAATTAAAGTTTTATGTAAAGTGTTGTAATAGTGCTTTATAGTATCTTTTAATTAAAACTGATTTTAAATTTCCTACTTTAACATGTGTATAAAGGTAAAACTTATTTTTTTAAAAAAAATTTAAAAAGAAAAAGCATATATAAAGGGCGAATGTGTCTATCGTAGTGTAAATCCAAGCACCTAGACAGATTAACAATGTACATATTTATTTGTTACACTTAAACAATGTTCACTAAAGTATATATGGATATACTATTAATTTATGCCATGCATAAATCATCATGAAATTCAATTAAAGAAAAATAAATAAAAGGTTTCTCTCTCTCCAAATAATGCAAAATTCTCCCTCAATTAATTGCATTAATTTGAAACTAATGGTTTTCTTCTTTATATGAACAAGTATTGCATATATGGATGTACTTGATACACTCATATATCTAAATTTAAATTAAATTCAAACCTATTGGATTAGATATAATATAACTTTAGACTTCATAGGCCCAACATATCCAAAATATGATTTTTATTTATTTATTTAAATATACTTATTTCACCTGCTTCCGACTAGCCTGGTTTCTCCAATGTTATCTGAGCCTGATAGTCTATGCGGTTTAAATTTAGTCATGTTAGGGATAAATAATTAAATCTATCAATTTAGTAGGGTATCCAAAAATATTAGCGTCTAGGCTTGGGCTTGGGTAATAAGTACTCTGCCTGCCTTGGCTATTGCCCATGCCCGAAAAGTGAAGTGAGCCTAAAAGTTACCCCTAATAGAAAATACCCAATATAAATTGGGCCTTGTGTTAATTTTCAAAATTGTTTCGAAAATAAAATAAGATTTTAAATTTAAAAGTTAAATTTAAAACAAGAATTACATTATAGATATTATAACATTATTTTCAAAATTGGTTTTGAATGCTCTATATAGTACAAATGTTATACTATAGTTTTCAAAAGTGCATTGAAAATATAATAAACATATTCAAAAAATTTAAAATATTAATAAGTTTAGTAAACTAATTTAATTAAGTCATAGTTAATTAATAAAAATATATACATGTATAACTTATATATATTGAAATAGGTTGCATTATCTTGAATTATTGAAGACGGTGTAAGTATATATGTATATACATAAGAAATTTTTGAAACTAATATTTAATTAAATAAGTTAATTAACAAATAATAAAATATTAAATGCATACATACATACATATGTTGTGTGTAACCATAAATTTTATGGTATATATATTCAATTAAATTTTTTGAATAACATAAAATTAATTAAAGTGTGAGTTAATTGAGTTAATGAAATAAGATTTAATTAATATAATATACATAAGACTATTACATAATAATTAAATTATTAAAGTTATATGATCATTATACTTAAATAATATGATAACGTGAAAATAAGGCAATCTACCAACAAAATGAAAAGTAGCGAATGATAGACAAAATCTGCTCTTGGAATGTCAAAGGTGCAAATAAACTATCAAAGCAAATTGACTTCAAACATCTAATTTCTGAAAATGAAATTCAGGTCATTGTCGTCTATGAAACAAAATTAAACCATGCTAACAATCTTCTTGCTGCCAACTTCATTGCTCTGAATTGGTCTTTCCTCCACAGTTTTGTTAAGCTTCGTTTGGTGGTATTCTTATTCTTTTTAACCCTCAAACTTTCATTGTTAATCCAATCTCAGTTCAAAGGCAGTTTATTCACTCTGACGTCACCCACATCCCTACTCCATCTCAATTTAATTTGACCTGCATATATGCTAACAATTCTCCGACCTCTAGGCAAAACATGCTTAAAGCTATTCCTTTCTATCAATCCACCTCTATCCCTTGGATTTGTATGTGGGACTGGAATTGTATGCAACACTTTGATGATAAACATGGAGGAGTTCCTCTCTCTCTCTCTCTCTATAAGCTACAATCCGTCTAAACAATGTCATTTGCTCGACTAACTTATTTACTCTTCCTACCTCTAGCTCTAAGTTCACATGGAATAATAAAAGCAAATCTAGGAATCTCACTCTTTATAAACTTGATAGAGCTTACTATAACATTCCAACAATTTCAAAATGGCCTAATCTTCTTAATACCATTCCCCTTCCAAACCTTTCTGATCATTCTCCATTTATAGTCAACTGGGATAGCGGTCTAGGAAAAGGGTTTCCGTTTTTACGTTTTTTAATGAATGGACTAAGCACTCTGAATTAATGATATATTGGTAAATTATTGGAACATTGATATTTTTGGTAATCCTATGCATGTGTTGCAATAAAAATTAAAGATTCCAAAGTATAACTTGAGAGCTTGGGCCCAGAGCAAATTTGGTGGAGATAATAAGCTGTCTTCCGAGATAAGAGTAAAGCTCCATGCTGTCCAAAATGATATGATCAATAACTCCATTCCTAATTTAATTATTGAATCAAATGATCTAGCCAATCAACTAGACCAAGCTACCATCAGTGAACTCAATATACAGAAATAAAAATTCAAAGAGTGTTGGGATACTCAGGGTGGTAAAAACACATCCATTTTCCTTGCTTATGTGAATGTCAAGAAGGCTAGAACTAACATCCACCCAATCAAAGATCAAGAAGGTAAAACTTGTGCTAATTACTCTGATATTCAGCATGGTTTTTTTGAGATATTTCACTTTCTCCTTGTTGATCCTATCCCTATACAACCTGACCTCTCCTACACACATAACCTTCCTCTCCAAAAGATTTATGAACACTAAAAAATTTCGATGATTAAAGAAGTCACTGATGAAGAAATAAGAGATGTAATGTATGCTATAAACAGCTATAGTGGCCCTAGCCCTGATGGTTTCAATATCCATTTTTTCAAGCGCCCTTGGGAGGTAATCAGAATTTGATTTCATTAAATACATTTAAAATTCTTCAAAAAAATATTATGGCTTCTAGAATTAATGCAACCAGGCAAGCCTTGATCCCTATATTAAAAAAAAATCAAATGATGTTACTCAATTTAGACCTATAGCTTATTGCAATGTTACATACAAATGCCTTGCAAAGAACATTGCTGCCAGAATGAAATTTGCTTTCAACTCTATCGTAACTTTAAACTAATATTTATTTAGTATCGTTTTCACCCTAGAGGAGGGTGAATAAGTTGTACAAAAAATTAATGCGGAAATAAAAATAAAAACAGAATGCAGTAGAGATCACACAGGTTTACCCGGCTTCGGAAAAAACCTGCCTATGTGCCGCCTTAAGGTTTCTACGAGAAATTAAGTAATTAGATGTAATGACCCGATTTTTCGACGCCCGAAAATCAACATCAATATGAACACTGTATCAAATGACGAATAATCGAATGCCGGAAAACTGAACCATTAGGATTAAAGAAGAAGGAGGTAGAAGAAGAAATAGAAAACAATATCAGAATCTCACAAACGCAGCGGAACAATATATAATAGATAAATGACTAATCTTTGAAACATAGAATTATATCTATTTTATACATTACATCATCAAAGTACAACATCAAACAGTAACACAACACAATTCAGGACAGTTATAATATCTTGTCCTTCTAAAGCTGAATATACATCTTACACTGCATAACAGAAATATAAATCAATGGAAATAAGCCTTGTCATCCAGCTCGTCTCCTGAGCTCCACAGCAGTCCATCCCAAAATCTATACTCTATAATACTCGGTCTGACCTGAGCATTATAGTTAAATAACATCCGAGTCAGTCTTGAAAACAAGCGTGAGAAAACATACTCAATTGGATTATTAAAGTTTTCGAAAATCCTTTGAAATCAAAGGTATCTCGTAAGACCACGCCCCAATTAAATATGTCGGGTTTTTACCTTACGATAACCAAATTTTTTTATCAAAATCCGTCCGATATTATAATAGTGTCTATAGAAAGTAAAATAGAATCTAGCTGAAATGCTTGCATCTCACGTTTCAGCAATAGTTGGACACAATCAAAACCGTACAAGCGTTTATTAGAGGTTGAATTGGTGGAAGGGCAACTGGGGTACCGCCCGTCATAGTACGTGGTCTAGATCACCGTACCGAGGATCCACCCTGATCCCTTTCATCAAAAGACTGGAGCTACCCCTTACTGGATAGTCCGAATAAGTCCACCCCGCGGTTGGGATAAACAACCGCCCATACAGCCAAAAAATGGGACCTATGGACAGGGGTGACCTTACCCTAATTGGTTGCTAGCCACTTAGCCTTGTGTGCACCTCCCCTGTTTTAGCCATTTCTGGTTGATGAGGCTCGAGGTTAAGCGTTACCTTTTTAGCACACATTCGCTTAGAATGCTCATCGTCCTCCTGACGATGTTTTGAAAGCATTCGTCCATACAAGTCTGTTCCGGGTTTGAACGGAGCAGAAGGCACTACTCCTACTACATCTATTTTGGAATCACCCTCAGGATTAGTAGCTATTAGCCCTTGCACTTCACTGCTCCATCTTCAACTCTAAGCTCTTGTCTTCCTCACGAAAACGTTCAAACCAGATCGAAGTGGTTTTCGGGAAATTAATTCCGATCCCGGTCTCATCGAAACGATCAGCGTATTGGCCAATATTGATAGTCGGTTATTAAACTATCAATATCATTCACAAACAACCATCAGACTTTAAATAATTTTCCAAAATATTTATTTCAAGATAATTTCGCAAGCTATTTTCCATACTTCAACACTTTGAAAACAATTTTCAAACCACCCTTCTCCCACGGAATAAATTTCCCAAATATTGTTTATTTCCACTGAAAATCACCAAGTCCAAATACTTAAGATTTCAAAATAATTTAAATCACTTTATCCTAAAATAAATTTTAAAACATTTAAATTAAAACTACTTAAACACTTTATTCAAAAATATATACTTTAAAAATATTTAAAATAAAACTACTTGATAAAATACAAAACTAATTTTTAAAATAAAAGTTAAGCCAAACTAAATTTTAAAATAAGAGTTACGAAATTCTATACAAGTTTTCAAATAAAATTTTAACCAAACTATCTTTATAATAAAACTATATTATAAAATATAAATAATTATCCTTTTAAAACATAATGCCAATTAACCTTTTTGAAATAATTACTAAAATAACTAATTTAATAAATATTTACCTTTAAAATTCTAAGATCTTAAATAATAATTTCTTAAAACATTCCTTTAAACAACTTTAAAACTTTTAACCTATACTTAAAAATCTGTTTTGAAAACGTACTTGGCTTTTCAGGAAAATACACTTTTCTTTCACATCTTTTTAAAAATAAACCACTATTTATTTTTAAAACAAATTACCCATTCCTTTATAAATTCCCATCGTGGATTTATACTTCCAAATATCCACTGATATATTATTTCACTTTATGAACCCAGTTTATAAATTCTATTGTCTTATCTTCTTTGAAACACAATTTCAAACTCTAAATCTATTTCCAAATCGATTTCCAGATTTAATCCATTTTAAAATAAATTCCTTTACTTACTCAATTTTATTTCAAAACCCATTAATTTCATATTAACTTTTTTGTTATGATCTAAAATCTTATTTAAACTGAAAATACCAATTTCATACTTATATCAAAGTTCTTTTTTTTTATTCCTTCCTAAACCATTTAAATTCAGAATTTAAAAATAAATCTTTTATTCCTTTAAATATTATCACTTAAGTTTAAGAATTCATTAATTCCTATTTATTCAAAAATCTCCTTTCCCACACTTGGAACTTATTTATTAGAATTTAAAAATCAACTTTTATCCCTTCCCAATTCATTCTTTAATTTATCCAAATTCTCTATAATTATTTTACTTAAGATTCCTTTTTTATTTTCCTTTAAAAATTCAATCTTTATCTTTGATAACTCAGTATACCCAAATATATTCAATCAAACTATAGCATTCAATATTTTCAATCGTTAATATAATATATCTCAGATTATCAAATAGATCATATCACAGAATATTAAAACAATCTAAATATTTTAAGGAATACCAATTCCACTTCGAGGTGGAATATCGTGGTATAAGGGGTCATCTGCTATTATGTGGGGTGCATGGGGTCTCATCTGCTATATAATGCGGGAAACCAATCACTCCAATATATACTATATATATATGTAATACATATATAATATATACCACATCCAGTCAATTCAATCATTCAACCAAAAATTTAAATTTAACTATTTAAATTTAAATAATAATCCAGATGAGTGAGATTAACTCGCCTTTGATTTTGTTCGAAATCCAATCCAGTCTTGACTTGGCTTCACGGTTTTCCGCCCTTTTATAAGCATTATGCATATGGCTTATTAATATCTGAATCGATTGAACAATAAATTACTTATTTACTTAACTAACACTTTGGTTTTAAACTAATAATTTAGTTTTAAACCAATTTCCTTTTAGAAATCTTTCCGACTAAAATAATTAAATAAGTTTATTAAATAAATTAATCTACACAATATATTAATTTAAAATAGATTAGAAAATAAAAATGTATTTGTATATTTATTTTATTTTTGAAACTTCACATAGACTTATAAAAATAATCTATAGATTTTAAAAATCCAATTTTATATAAATTTATCAACATTTTAAAATCTTTATATTTCCAAACCTTATCTATGTACATTTCTGTTTTATCTATATATATGTATGCATTAAATTTTAAAATAAAATTTATTTTAACCCATATGTATGTGAATTAATATATATATATATTAAATTTAAAAATAGAATTATACCTTACAGACATATATATATATTATGTACACGTAAACACACACACACACACACATATATATTTGAATCAAGGGAAAAGGACCATACTATAAATGAATATTTTTCTTTTTAGATATATATTTAATAAAATTTTATAAAAATAAACAACCAACCCTACCTCCGCTATCGATGCTAGAGCCTCAGCCTTGCCCTTCGAATCGCAACCCAGAACAATCAACGGTCCAAGCCCAACTCGATTCACCTCACGCGCCTCCGCCCTTAACAATCGCGACTCGTTCAGACCCCTAATCCACACATGCATCAATCTAAGCACACTACCTCTATGCAGCCTCGCTCGCGAGCTCGAGCTGCTCCTCGATCTGGTCAGGGGATTAGGAATTGATAGTTGCGGTTGAACATCTTCGCGATTTGAAACTCACACTCGATCTGGTTTCGCCATTGAAATAGAGTAGGCAGTCTTGACTCCTAGGGTTTTGAATTTGAGAAAATTATGTTCGCCTGCTTGATTTGATTTTAAGTTGTTCGTCCGCTATTTTTTTATTTCGATTACAGGGAGGAGGACGAGATTATCAATCAAAGATTTTCAACGAACTGTTTTATTATGTTCCTTTTTTTTAAAAAATATGCGGCTACGACCAAAGAAAGAAAATGAGACGCGTGTAAAAATTTGAAGGACAAGTATTAGAAGGGGCGAAACGTGTAAAATTGCCTTGTGAAAACAATTTATATTCAATTTATATTTAGAAATGCCATTGGATTTAAGTCTGACTGTGGAGAAGAGGAGTGTAAGTCGGAGGAGTAGGAGATATGGAGCAGCCTGTAGGGAAAGAGGAGAGGGAGTCGATTTGCTATGGAGTTGAGCGTGGTTGTCGAGTGATTATTCCAAGCGAGGTTTTTAGATTTATGTACAGCAAATGAGTCTAAAATGTTTAATTTAACTTAGAGTTGAATTTGAATCGAAGGTTATAATCTTCTGATGTCCGAATCTGTTAGTAAGAAACATAACCTTATGATGTTCAAATATGCTGGTGAGAAAAAAATGATTTTTATCTTGCAACTCCATTTTTCTTATATCTGATTTGCCGAGACCAGGTTCATTCTCTAATCAAAATAAATGATTATTTTTATGAATTTAAATTGATCAATTTTCTAATTGCTCCAAAGACCGTAGAGCTTACCCTTGATTTTTATTTTCAATTTATACTGAATTTAAATTTAAATTTAAATCGTTTAGAAAATGAAGCCTAAAATCTCGATCTCCTATCGAGGCCATCCATCGGGCGTTTATAATGTTAAACCCCTATTCTGAACATAATGGAAAAAGTTTCGAGTCCTAATTAGATGGTATGGAGAAGATAGCTTTTGGACCCAGTTATTATATTAAAATTTCGATATAGATTTCAGCGCGTTTATATATCGTACGGCCAAATGATCACTCTAAACACTACGAAAATTGAAATCCGATAATAATTCAATATTACGGGTCCAATGGAATCGTCAAATTCCAAGACTGCACATCAGAAGGCTATTTTTAAATATCAATTTAAACGATATGAATTCAAAACTGAACAAATCACTTCCAAATTCAATTTAAAAAGTTGTATTATCTGCACTATTATCAATATAGATTTTACAAGCCTTTAAATTATTTTTAACAAGCTTAAATTTTTAGATTCAACAATTTACCATATTTTTAATTTTTAATTCAAAAACTAAACCACTCAATAAATAGCGACATTTGAAATTCAAGTTAGAATTTAACTTTTAAATATTTAAAATCATTTACATATCCCAATTTAAAATGTCCAAAAATCCGGGGTGGTCACATCAGATGCTTATAAACACATGTAAACTTGCGCTACAAGCTAACTTGATTAACGTAACACTAAGCTCAAAACCCTGGCACAACTCAGCTACTGAGTTGCGAATTCACCGATCTACGCCACATAATTTATAACCTGGTTAGAACTAGAGTTTGACTTAAATAAATAAAAACAAATTCAAGTACTAGATAATAAAAACGAAACCCTAAACAATTATTTGGCCCAATTAAATAAAATGTATATGGGCCAATTAGTAATAATGACCGTCTTCCCTTTCTTTTTTCATTCGAGTAATTTCTTCGGCCGATTCCTTTTGTTACTCTTAAAAGAATTAGGGTTTTGATTGTTTTGAAGCCGCCACTTGGAATTAAAAAGTTCAGATCGGTCGTTCGCTTTGATGCTCTCGTTCCTCAATTAGCCTGTTGCTACTTCAATTGTCAAGTTCGAATATTGCATTGAATTGGTACATGATTTTCCCATTTTTGATTTTTCATTATGCTCGACTTTGATTCAAGTTTTGGAATTGTTTGTGATTTTTTCTAAGTAAGATCTCCGAGTTTTTGTCCCGAACACGAATGATAGTACTGATGATGATTTGATTTTAATTTATAGGGATCGAAAACCCTATACTTTCATTCGTATGTATTGGTTTGAATTCTTCAATTGTTTTGCTCGGCCATTCGATTTTTGCTTGAACGTTTGTGATGATTCTGACTTGTTCATTAGTTGATGTATTCGAATATGTTTGAATCTATTGCGACCTTTTCTCCTACGACTTGAATTTGAGAAGTGTTGACTTGATCATCGGTTGACTTCATCATCCTTCGATTGTATATTTTTAAATATATTTGAATTTTTATCTTTTTACCACCAAAGACTTGTTCAATGTTCACTGTGACCATTCGCTGCTCTGGTTCTGTTCTTTACTGGAAAATTTCAAATTCTGAGCAATCCAATTTTCTTGTTCATTTTGTCATTTCCGATGATATGTTTCTGATTTTATTATTCTGTTATCTCCATGTATATATGTGTGTGATTTTCTATGCTCTGTCCACTAGAGTGCTTGCCGGTATGTTGCCATATCCATTTATGCTTGAACTTTTTGCTTTGTACTTGGTTGCATATGTCACTGTGCAAGTTGTGTAAGTTTTTTATGGCATCAATTTTGGTTGTCACTATATACACACACGTGTATATATATCTGTGTATGTGTAATATTTGTACACGTGTATATTTATGTTGGTCGAGTTTCATATTTCATTTCCTTGTATTTAAAATTACTTCTTTCAAGCTCCTGTGCACTTCAATGTACTCACCATTGCATGTATGCCCGAACTTGTATTTATGTTGTATTTTGAAATCTGGTATGTCTTATCCTTGCACTTGAAGTCTGGCCTTATGTCTGGTGATCTGAACCGTTGTGTTCTTTCATGTTGTATGTTGAAGTCTGGTTTGTGTTAGCCTTGCACTTGAAGTCTAGTCTTATGTCTGGTGGTATGAACTGATGTGTTCATTGTTGTTTGTTCCCGTAGTCTGAAGCTATTACCTACACATCCATGCTGGTCTGTACATGTCTGAAGCTTGTTGTTTTGCATTTTGGAGTCTGCATTGTGACTTGATTCGAGTTAACCAGCTTTATCCTTCCTTGTGCACATTGTGTGGTCACTTCATTCTTGCGTCTGAATGCATGTTGTATGTATGTTGTTTTGCTATGTCGAAATTGAAAATGTTGCATTCAATTTCACATGTCTAGTTGCATGTGAACTTGTTACATTGTTCATGCTTGAATTGCCTTGGTCTGCATGCTCTGACCATCCATGTTGGTGTAGTCTGGTTGCATGTGTTGAGTCTACATGTGTGTTTATGCTCCATTGGGTTCACCACTGTTTGATTTTGATCTGGTTCATCTTGAAGTATGGTCCGATCTGGTTCACCGCTTTGTCATGTTGTAACTGAACGTGTACTTAACCATTCTGTGATGTTTTGTTTTTGTATTGCACCCGAGTTGAATCCAGCCAAGGCTTGGGTTTGACCTTGTGCTATGTCCCTGCAATTTTAACAAGCAAGTGTATATCGGTGTGCACGATCTTGTGACATGTACAGTGATACACTGTGCATGTCATAAGTTGTTCATATAAGATACAAGATGAATTAAAAGAAAATGATGACGAACAACCCAAATAACCGAGGCATATAATATATTCAAACACACACTTCATTGTGCACTGCAAAAATATTTCTTTTTCAATTTAACTACATCAGTATTTATTTTGCAGATAGTTCAGATGCTGGTTACAGGATGGAATAGAGTTGAAGATCAAATATGAGTGATGAGTGAATTATGTAGTGGGGTGAAAATTGTAAAGTAAGAATTGGGTTGTAACTGAAATTTGTATTTCGAATTGAAAATGGGTAAATGTAGTAGAGCTCAAATTTGTACTGCTTGGATTTGTAATAAAATATTTGTTGGAACAAAATATTTGTTTAAATAAGAATTCCAAGTTATTTATTTCATTCAACAAATATTAGTTTAATTATGTGACAAAATAAAATAGTGCAGTAACAAATACATTTAAACGAATATATATATATATATATATATATATATATATATGTTTATTATCATCAAACAAAAATCATAGGCTATTGTATTCTACAATCTCATCCGTTTGATGGTAACAAACATATATTAAGATTTTGACTATATTAAATGTATTTGGTCTTGATGAATACCATTAGCTTCCCCTATTTGAATACTCCCCCAACAACAAAGCTCCCCCTTCACATATGCAATGAACCTAGATGAGAATATGCAAATAAAAAATTTGAACTTATTTGCTAAAATCTTAACTTCTCTCCCCCTTTTTTATCAGTAAAAGAGTAATAACAGTGTTAGAAAAAGAGTGATAAAGTGATAGACATTAATACAACATTAGTACCTAATCGAGTATAAATATTAAATTCAATAAAAAATCAAACAAAAATCATAAATACTCTGTTATGCGCATGTTCCACTTTAGAGTGGTAGAGGTGATGTCGGCATAGAAAACCCCCCTATTGTTATCAGCAAAACAATAGTAGTGTTAGAAAAATAGTGATCAAGTGATAGATTAATACAGCATTGACACCTGATCGAGTATAAATATTGAATTTCAATAGAAAATCAAACAAAAATAAAAAAAATATTCTGTTATGTGCATATTCCACTTTAGAGTGGTAGGGGTGATGTCGGCATAGAAAATCATATAGTCGTGTCCATTTGTGGTATATTTATGATAGGAATTTAATACTTACTAACCATGCATAACCGTTAGGACTTTTAAATGAGATTAGTAGTATTCCTAATTTTTATTAAAAAATGAATTCCAAGCATCTTCTAACCATGCATAACCGTGAGGACTTTTAAATGGGGCTAGAATCAACTTGCATATTTCAACCAATTTTGATATGTGTTCCATACATGCATAATCGTGAGGACTTTTAAATGAGCATGAAAGCTCATAATCAAAGATTCCAAGTAGTTCACGCATGCATAACCGTGAGAACTTTTAAATGAGAGTACTTTAGGATGATATTATTGCTATTTAAATAAAAAATGAATAATTTTCTATTTAAACACCACATTTTGACATACTATATTAGATTCTGATGAGTGATTGTCGTAGAAATATGATAGGAATAGAGACGGTCATGGAATTTTTACCAACTAAAGTTGTTATAAATATAATTTAAATTTTTAAAGAAATTTACTAAATTTACTATCTCAAATCATAATGTATGATTAATATCAACATTCATCATTTTTTTCAGTTACTATTTATCATTTTGATAATCAGCAGGGAGTCAGATTAGTTAATATAGACATTTAAGATCAAATCCAAAAATAGAAAATTAAATTTTAAAATGCCTAAACTGAGACGAAGTTGAAAAAAAAACTATTTTCTGGAAGGGGTTTTATAAAAATGTCTACCAATTGAAAATCATTTGAAATGAAATTTATGCAGATATTTTCTTTGGAAATGTGATGCAACCAACAAATGTCCCAACATAAAACATATTCCAATAGTACTTTTTGTCAACTAGACTACCAGCATAATCTGCGTGTGAATACCCTTTAAACTCAAAGTTATCATTAGTTGGATACCATAGACCAAACCGTGGGGCGTGCAACAGATACCTTTCCTGTTATTTGAAAAAAAAAATTCTTTTGATGATTGGTCAATAATTTTGCAGAAATCAGAATCAAAAATAATATTAATTCCCTTATCACAAAACTAGCTGATTAAAATCGGATTATGGTGTAGTTTTTCAATACATAGTTTAAGGTAAATGTATCTTTACCTACTTTACCTTTACCGATATTTTTACATTCATAGTTGTTGCTCATTGTGACTTGCCACCTTTGTACTTCTCTAGACTAAGGAACTTTGATTTGTCACCCGTCATGTTCCTGAGCAACCAAAATCCAGGTACCTCTCTTGTTGTTCCTTAGCCTACCAACACACTTACACGAGGGAAGAGTTTTGTGACCTATTTGTTTTTATAGGTCCATGATTGTTAGTGACAAAATATTTTGAAAAACAAGTTTGCGTAGAATAAAATCAGTCTATGTTTGTTCCTTTTGGCACCCACATTTGTTTGACTTTAAAGGATTTTACATTCATGCCTTTAGGAACCCAAATTGTTATTGTTTCATATGTTTGGGTTTAAGCCAGAAATTGTTTTGATTTTGTCCAATTTTTCCACAAATTGTGCACTTGGAGTTGACGGGTTAGTTTCACTTCTACCTTTTTCAAATTTAGTATACCAGAGTCCTTGTCTAATAGTATTAACAGTTTGTTTCCCTAATTGCATATTTAGTGATCTTTCTCCTTTGGAGAATTTTCCTAAGGTTGAAGACAATTTTTGGACTTGTGACTTTAGAGATTAATTTTCATTCAATAACATAATGCGCTTTTTAATATAATTTTCTCTCCTAGTATTTTGACTTTCTTTCAAAATCAAAATTTCATTTTCAAGTGATTTAATTTTAGTTTCTAATTTGTTATTATTTCCTCTTCTAATGATGGACACCTATCATACTTAGGGCTTTTATTTCTATAGTTTTGAACCATTTGATCAAGCTGCTTATTTAGTTCTATCAAACTATCTCTTTGTGATTCAATTTTAGCGTACTTCTTCCTAAATTCTCAAAATAGCCATTTACTTTACGAAAATATAAAAGTAATTGTGCATGAGTAAGTTTGATACCTCGCTTGGCTTGTCATCATCGTTGTCACTTGCTTCTTCTGAAAAACACAGATTTGCATTTTCACTCTCACTGCTAGTGTTTTTATCAACTTCATCACTTTCATCCCAAGTAGGTTCAAAACTTTTCCTTTGTGGTTTCTTTTCTTTGCTGAATTGATTTTGAAGACAATTTGGCTTGATACGACTAGGTTTATTGCAGTTGTGAAAAATGATCTCCTGCTCTTCTGAGCTGTCTAGAACTTTGACGGTTCTACTTTTTAATTGTTGATTTTAGGCTGGATTTTCATATTTGTGGTTCCACCTTTTGAATCTCTTTATTATCAATGCCTATTCAGCTTCTCCTTTATCATCACCATCATCTTCACTTTCCATTGTTCCTGTGAGAGCTATTGATTTCTTTTGTGTATCTTCTCCTTCACATTCTTCCTTGAATTTGATTTCTAGTCCATAAGTAGTGAGATTTCCGATGACTTCTTCGACTCTAACTTGTTTCCGATCCTTTGGTTCTTGAAAGGCGGTCACTTTTGCTTCAAAATTTCATGGAAGAATTTTGAAATTTTTTCAGGGTATTTCCAGTTCTGTATATGGTGTTCCTAGATATTTTGATTTGCATATAAGATTAGAAAGTTATCCATACATTTCTTTGAAACTTTCATCCTTTGTCATTGTGAAGTTATCGTACTCGCTATTAAGCATGGCAAGGCGAGATTCTTTAACCTGGGAGGTTCCTTCATGAGTTACTTCAAGCGTGTGCCAGATTTTCTGCCATTAGACAATGTGAGAATGGTTGAATTCAATTTGATCTAATGAGCAAATAATAGAATTCATAGCTTTAGCGTTAGCATTTTGCTGTTTATTTTTAAGATTTGTCCATTGATCCATAGGTTTTTCAACTTCTTGATTATCTACCATTACTATTAGTGTGTTATATCCCTTTTCAACAATATTCCATGCATCTATAGTTTTCTGAAAAAATTTCATTCTAGTTTTCCAATAAGCATATTCACCACTGAACATGAGTGGTCTAGCTATGGACTAACCCTCAACAAAAGTATTATTAAAAGAAGCCATTTTAAAAAATTGAATTTTTAAAACAGAAAATGGTTTTTGTTCCTAGCTCTGATTCCACTTGTTGGTTCGTTTTCACCCTAGAGGGGGGTGAATAGGGTGTACTAAAAATTAATGTGGAAATAAAAATAAAAAAGAAAGTAATGCGGTAGAGATCACACACAGATTTATCCAGCTTCAGCAAAACCTGCCTACGTGCTTCCCCTAAGGTTTCTACTAGAAATTAAGTAATCAGACGCTTACAAACACACGTAAACTTGCGATACTCGCTAACTTTATTAACCTAGCTCTAATCTCAAAACCCTACCATAACTCATCCACTGAGTTACGAATTCTCCGAACTACGCCACGTAGTTCGTAATCTAGTTGAAACTACAGTTTAACTCAAATAAAAAATAAAAAAATTCAAGTACTAAGTAATAAAAACAAAACCCTTAACAATTATTAGGCCCAATTAAATAAAAATTATACGGCCCAATTAATAATAAAGACTGTCTTTCCCTTATTTTCTCATTCGAGTAATTTCTTCGGCTGTTCCCTTTTGTTACTCTTCAAAGATTATTTTGAAGCCGCTGCTTGGAATTAAAAAGTTCAGATCGATTGTTCGCTTTGATGCAATCGTTCCTCAATTAGCCTATTGATGCTTCAATTGTCGAGTTCGAATGTTGCTTTGAATTGCTACATGATTTGCCCCTTTTCGATTTTTGATTATGCTTGACTTTGATTTGAGTTTTGGATTCGTTTGTGATTTTTTCCAAGTAAGCTCTCTGAGTTTTTATCTCGAACTCGAATGATATTGTCGAAGATGATTTGGGTTTAATTTATGGGGATCGAAAACCCTATACTTTCATCCGTATATATTGGTTTGACTTCTTCAATTGTTTTGCTCGGCCATTCGATTTTTGCTTGAACGTCTGTGATGATTCTGACTTGTTCATTAGTTGATGTATTCGAATATGTTTGAATTTGTTCCAACCTTTTCTCCTACGACTTGAATTTGACAAGTGCTGACTTGATCATCGGTTGACTCATCATCCTTCGATTGTATATGTTTAAATATATTTGAATTTTTCTCTTTTGACTGCCAATGACTTGTTCAATATTCACTGTAACCATTCGTCGCACTGGTTCCATTCTTTATTGGCAATTTTCGAATTTTTGAGCAATTTAATTATGTTGTTCATTTGGTCATTTACAATGATATGTTTCTGACTTTATTATTCAATTAACTCCATGTATATACATACAATTATGTATGTATATATGCGTCTGATTTGCTATGCTCTGTCCACTGGAGCGCTTGCTGATATGTTTTCGTGTCCTTTATGCTTGAACATTTTGCTTTGTACTTGGTTGCATATGTCACTGTGCAAGTTGTGTCTGCTTCACTTCAATTTTTTGTGGCATCAATTCTGGTTGTCACTATATATACATATGTGTGTGTGTACAAATGTTTACATGTGTGTGTGTGCGTGTATATGTATGTATATATATGCTGGTCGAGTTTCATATTTCATTTCCTTGTATTTGAAACTGCTTCTTCTAAGCTCCTGTGCACTTCAATGTGTTGACCGTTGTTTATATGCTTGAACTTGTATGTATATTGAATTTTAAAGTCTGGTCTGTATTAGCCTTGCACTTGAAGTCCGGTCTTATGTTTGGTGATCTGAACTGATGTGTTCATTCATGTTGTACGTTGAAGTCTGATCTGTGTTAGCCTTGCACTTGAAGTTTGGCCTTATGTCCGGTGGTCTGAACTGCTGTGTTCATTATTGCTTGTTCTTGTAGTCCAAAGCTTTTACCTACACATCCATATTGGTCTGTATATGTCTGAAGCTTGTGGTTTTGCATTTTGGAATCTGCATTGTGACTTGATTCGATTTAACCAGCTTTATCCTTCCTTGTGCACATTTTGTGGTCACTTCATTCTTGCATCTGAATGCATGTTGTATGTGTGTTGTTTTGCTGTGTCAAAACTGAAATGTATGCATTCAATTTAACATGTCTAGTTGCATTAGAACTTGTTACTGTGTTCATTTTTGAATTGCCTTGGCCTAGTTCTACATGCTCCAACCATCCATGCTGGTGTAGTCTGGTTGCCGCCCTTGTGTTGAGTCTTCATGCGTGTTTATGCTCCATTGAGATCACCACCGTTTGATTTTGATCCGGTTCATCTTAAATTCTTGTTTGGTCTGGTTCACCACTTTGTTATGTTGTAACAAAACTTGTACTTGACCATTCTATGATATATATTTTTTGTATTGCACCCGAGTTGAATCCAGCCAAGGCTTGGGTTTGACCTTGTGCTCACATGTCTCTGCAATTTTAACAAGCAAGTGTATATCGGTGTGCATGACCTTGTGACATGTACAGTGATACACTATGTATGTCACAACTTGTTCGTGTAAGATGAATTAAAAGAAAATGATGACGAACAACCCAAATAATAGAGGCAAATAATATTTTCAAACACACACTTCATTGTGCACTGCAAAAATATTTCTTTTTCAATTTTACTGCGTCAATGTTTATTTTGCAGATAGTTCAGATGCTGGATACAGGCTGAAACATGGTTGAAGATCGAATACGAGTGATGAGTGAATTTGTAGTGAGGTGAAAATTGTAAAGTGAAAATTGTGTGGTAATTGAAATTTGTATTTGGAATTAAAAATGTGTAAATGTAGTGAAAGCTCAAATTTTTACTATTTGGATTTATAATAAAATATTTGTTTAAATAAGAATTTCGAGTTATTTATTTTATTCAACGAATATTTATTTAATTATCCGACAAAATAAAATAGAACAATAACAAATACATTTAAACGATTATATATATATATATATATGTTTATTATCATTAAACAAAAATCATAGGTTATTGTATTCTACAAATTAACCTTCCTTCCTAGTAGACAGATATCTGATAACATAATCCTTGCTTAAGAAATGATGAAGGGCTATGGTAGAAAAGGAATTTCTCCTAGATGTGTTATGAAGTTAGACATACAGAAGGCCATTAATTCTATGCAATGGCCTTCTATTTTATTCATCCTTCAAAAAATGAACTTTCTCATTCCATTAGTTGCTTGGATTCATTCCTGCATTACTACTCCTTACTTTTCTTTGAGCCTAAATGGTGAATATTTTGGTTATTTCAAAGCTACTCAAGGCATTAGGCAAGGCAACCCTCTTTCTCTTTATCTCTTTATTGCCTTCATGGAATGCCTTGCCCTTCATCTTCAATATGCTATGAATTCCAATCTCATTGACCTTCACCCTAGATGCAAAAACCCAACTATCGCTTCCCTTATGTTTGCTGATGATCTCCTAGTATTCATCAAAACAAACTCTAAATCCATTTCTGGTATGTCCAAAATCCTTCAATCCTTTCATCTCCAAACCGAGCTCAAGGCAAACCTAAATAAATCAAATATTATGATAGCAGGTATGTCTTTCTCTTCTTTTGTTGCTATGTCAAATCTAGTTGGCCTCCACTTAGTTAAGGTGTTGTATCCTACTTAAGTGTTCCCAATGTCTCTAAGAAATCTCCACCTCTCAACATCCATTATTTGAGAAGATAATTAATAAATTGAGTACCTTGCCGACTAACAAATTACCCATAGTTGGTAGAGTGGTTATCATCAAAGCTACTATTATACCTATGTGTCAATACTACTCTTCTCTCTATATTCTCCCGAAGAAATTAATATTTATGTTAAACGGGGCTACAACTGTAATGACCCGTAAATTCAGTCAAATTTTAAAGGAAATTTTATCCGAATTTTTAAATTAAATATTTTAAATTTTAAATAAATTTGAGTTTAAATAACAATTTTTGAAATATTAAGTAATATATTTTTCCAAATTCAGTAAAATAGAAAATTTTCTAAAATTTCAAATTTTGGCCAAATTTAGTCAAAGTTTGACTTTTGGTTGAAATTTTTTAAATTTATATTTTTAGTTTTTTTTACGATACTAGACTGAATTCTAATATCCACTCCATTTTTCGTTTCGTCAAAGTCTGATTCTAAGTGCTTTAAATTTTTAATTTACTGTCAAAAACTCGCATAAATTATCTATATATTTTCATACGTATTTCCTACAGTATTTTACATAGTGTATTTTGTGTATTTCGATGGTATATTATCTATTGGGCTTCTAGGAAATTCAATAGTTACCTAGGAATAGTAATCGACCTTAGAATCTTATGAGGCTCAACCTTTCATCTATATAGTCACCTACTCAGAAAAAAAGTACGTACAGAAACTTTTCTACCTCACTTCTTCTTTTTGAAACTTCTGTATTTTCTTCTTCCTTCTCTCCTCTTCCTAAATTCATCAACCAAAATCAATAAAAAAAATCCAATCTACAATCCATTTTCCCACTTCCTTTCTTTCTCCTTTGTCTCCACTTTGGCTCTCCTTCACCCCACTTGTTGTCGCGCCTTGCCCTACCTTCCACCGCCGGCCATCATCTCCTCCATGGCCACAACCCAAGGCCGAACACCCCCAAACTCAGCCCCACCTTCCCTCTCCTTTTCCCTCCTTTCTCTTCTATCTTCCCTTCCTTTACCTACCCTTTGCCTTGGTCTCTCCACTCCCCAAGCCTTGTTGCACCCAAGCAACCCTTGCTGCACCCAAACCCGACCACCCTAGCCCCTTGGTCGAGCCATAGGCCGACCCCTGAGCCAAGGTCGAACCTCCTTTCTCATAAAAAAAGAGAAAGAAAAAAAATATCGGTGATTGTTGCATTCGAGTTTGGATAGCTTTGGATTGATCTTTGCTTGCTTTAGTCTCCATCTCCGTCGTGTTATGTTTATCACCTTCATTTACTACGAAAGGTGAGAACGTCACTCACGATTAGTATTCTTATGTGTTAGTAAATGGAGTCATATGAAATGACAAGTTAGTTGTTGCGTTCGTTAGGAATATGTTACACATGTTATGTTATATTCACTTTGATATATGTTTTGATATTTATATGATAGATGTGGATTTGTATGTCATATACGTTATGTTAAATTTTATGTCACATATGTCACATGATATGTGTTATATAATATGATATGTCACCTTTATATATGTTATGTTATGATAATTTTAATCACATATATGCTATGATATACGTAATGATATGTCACATGATATGTTGTTATATAACATGATATATGCTATGATAGGATATGCAAGTGATGTTATGTTATTTATTTATTTATTTATGCAAATCACACTGCAAGTTCCCTTTGTATGTTATTTAGGAAATCACTATGGATTTGAATGATATATACCCAAATGCTCTTATAAATTAGGAAAAATCGTTATGGATTGAAATGATAGACCCAAACGATTTTATTAATTTGAAACTATTAATTTGGGATACGGTTTGAAATGATATATACCCGAAAACTTAATTAATCTGGGTTAAAATGATATATACCTGATCAATTGACCATAGGGTAGAAAACTATATACAGACACCGTTAGTCTATTTTAAAGTGTTTCTAAATTTTAAAATATGTTTTGATTAAATAAATTGATTTTTGAAATTTTAATTAAAAGATTTACATAAAAGTTATTTTTGAAAAATAAAATAAAATTTAAATTTAAATTATACGTTTAAAAGTTAATTTATAAATTTGAGTTTCAAAAGTTAAATTTCAAATTTTTTTACTTATAATTTAATTAAATTTTAAAATATATAATTTAATATTTAATTAATAAATATGAAATAAAATATTTAAATATATATAATTTAATAAAATAATAAATATAGTTTTAAAGGATTTATTTAAAAATTTAGTTAATATAATTAACATAATTGATTTTATAACAACTTTAATAAATAAAAATAAGGAAAGAGAAATTAAGATTAAATTTTAAATTTAATGAATTAAAATCAAATAAGATCATTTAATTTATTTGGTTATGGAATTTCCAAAGATATAATTTTGAAATGTAGATAATGTGATAGAAATTGTGAATTAAATGTTTCAAAGCTAAAATAAAATTGAAGTTAGATATTATAGTAATTGATTTAAATTATAACTTAAGATTCTTATTATTTAAAATATTTTATAAAAATGACCACGGTGTGAAATAAGCATTTGGTTGTTAAAGAGACCAAAGTCGAATATTCACATACTCTCTGTCATTACCAAAACCACTTTAACAATCGTGCACGTGGTGGAGAATCCAGAGAGAAGTAGGATGGTTTGGCGAACATAACTGGAATGAAGTAAGAGAATGATGATGGATAGTCTTTAGTTTTTTGTCATAATTAAAATGACTAAAATAGGAAGTACACCAGGCCAAGTGGGGTCGCTTCCCCTATCGAGCATGCTTCTTCGAAACCATATCTATTACTTTGTGGTTTGATTGGGTGCACCTTTGATTATGGAGTGTGTCTTGAGGTAGGCAGTTGTAGCTGTTATGCGTTACTACCAGTCCAGGAGTGCAAAACGGTAGAATCCCACCCTAAGCATTGCCTTGCGTGCCTTGTCATATTTATCCTCATCGAGCCCACTATGACTTTGGTTTGTATCATACCTATGGAGTGCTCCTGAGTATCCCACCGGCTTGGTGGAGCTTACAGTACTGTATAGACTATGATATTTATATAAAATATGTTAAGGGGGATATGGGTAATGCCTTAACGCTACTTTAATACTTTACTTATTATATAAACTATCTATGTAGTGTATTCTATTATATATGTAGATAGTTTAACGGATCCTTAAAGGATGGGAATCCCAAGCATCCTTTGAGTTATTATGGCATTTCACTTGAACATTTCACTTGAGTTGATTTACTTACATAAGAATGTTAATCCTGACTCGAGTGTTTTGTTTTCCTTTATGCTCGGGTCAACCTAAGTATCACAGCATTCGGGGTTCATCTTTTCGAAACTGGAGACTAGTTGGAGATCTTTCTATCTATCTTCTTAACTATTTCTGTCATCTTTTTTATTTCAGTTATTTCTATTTCAGACTATGTTATTTGCTTATGTAGCGAACTTCTATGTATTTGGGATTTCTGTTGTATTTGCTTTAGACTCTACTGTTGTAGTAGCTTCATGAACTACTACGTTTGTTTATTCCGCTACTTATTGTTGTCATATTCTATGTCTATGATTCTATGATTATTTCTTATTTACCCTAAATTTATATAGCAATCTATTGTTTTGTGCAATTCAAGTCTGATATTGTGTGGATTATTGTCGATTTGAATGGTTCGAAATAGTGGCTCGTTACAATTGGTATCAAAGGTTTTGTTCAGGCAAACCCTAGCCTATAGGTAAAAATTCATTAGAGATAGGATAGTAATATCTTATAATGAGGGGAATTAATGACAAAATCATCTTTGTTTTTGCTTGAAATTTTTAGTTAGGATTCCTTTTTGAATTTGATCTTTATCTTTGTTCTGAAATTCATTCTTAACTCTTTTCTAGATGAGTAACCATAGGAATGTTATAGGTAGGGTCGTGGGAATGCCCCAGCACCACTAGTTGTTGCACTAGTTCCACTAGCTCAGCTCGTTAAGTTCACCACCCTTTGTAAAGAGTACACTTAGCTTAGAAGAACCAAGTTCATCGGAGCAGAGAGCATTGTTGAGGCTCAACAATGGCTAAAGAGCTTAAAATGGTTTTTACCGGACTTGAGATCACCGATGCTTGGATGCATCAGTTAGCTACTTGGTAATTGCAGGAGTCTGCCTAGGATCGGTATGAGTCAGTTACCGCTTAGACTATCGAGGCGAATTTCACTTGGCAGCAGTTTACGTGAGAACCTTGGTTATCCTTTTGCTAGGTTATCTCTTTGGAATTTATCTTTTGGTTATATTGCCATGTCTTGAATCCGTATTTTAGGGATGCTTTTGTGGCTAAGTGGATGCTCGAAGCCAAGAAGTCTCGGTTATATATGGCATTTATGGAACTTGAGTAAGGGGATTTGACTTTTGTAGAGTATGAGAGGAAGTTTAATGAGTTATTTAAGTTTGGACCTAGTTTGATTGACACCACTCTCAAGAAGAATGAGAAGTTTATCTCTAGTGCTCACCTGGAGTATTATGATCACTTGATTAACCATGTTCATGGCACCTACACTTATCTTATGGATATGGCCACCCGTTTCGAGAACTCCAATTCCAAAGGAAAGCAGGTTGTGTAGCATCTAAGTATCAGGTAAATTCCAGCAGCTCGAAGAAGAGGAAGCCCAACCTTCAGTAGTAGAAGAATAACTTGCAGAATTCCCAGGGTATTGGTTATTCTTCTCAGAAGTGATCTCTTGACTTATCTTCCACTACTTGCTTCAAGTGAAAACAGAAGGGTCATTATGCCAACAGTTGTCCATCCTCTACCGGAGCCACCATTCCTCCAGCCCGGATGACCAGGAACAACCTTTTCCACATTTACTTGCAGCCAAGCCACTTTAATAAGGATTTTCTGGTTCAACAGAGAGGCAAGACATTTGGAGTCTTTTCCATGACCTCTTCCACTCCTTCTGCTAGTGATAACCTAGGTACTCTCCAGGGAACCTTTTCTCTGCATGATTTTCCTATTAGTGTTCTATTTGACACCGGAGCATCCCATCGCTTTATTTCTATTGATCTTTGTAATAAGTTTGAGCACATTTTACAACCTCAATTGGCAACTACATCTTTAGGTGTGACTAATAACGTTGTAGGTCTCGTCAACCTTAGTATGATTTGCAAAGGGATGAAACTTCTTTACAATTTGCATATATTCACCAGAGATTTCTATGTCCTCGGTTTTGATGCGTTTAATATCTTACTTGGAGGTGATTGGTTAAAGCAATATGATGCAGTTATTTCTTGTAAAGCCCGAACCATTTCTTTAGTAGACGACTAGGGTAATTTTATTGTAATCAAATGTTGAATACCTCAAGATTATGCAGGCAGTTTTATCTCTTCTCTTGATTCTCTGCCTAGTGATATTGACTCCACCCCTATAGTCAGTGATTATCCTAATGTCCTTGGTGAAGTCACTTCTCTACCTCCTAAGCTGGAAATTGAATTCCGCATTGATCTTATACTTGGAGCCAGACCGGTTGTTCTTCCTCCCAGACGAATGGCACATAGGGAGAAAGCCGAGTTAAAGAAGCATCTTGAAGACTTGTTGTCCAAGGGTTTGATCAGGCAGTGTTTTTTTAGAATGGGGAGCAGCAGTGGTTTTTGTCACTAACTCGATGGTTCTTTGAGGATGTATATTGATTATAGAGAGCTGAACAAGCTTACTCTTACGAATAGATATCATATGCCTTATATCAATGATATGTTCGATCAACTCTACGAAGTTAAAATATTCTCTCAGCTTGATCTTGCCTCCGGTTTTCACTAGCTTTGAGTAGCTGAGTAGGGCATTCCTAATAAAACTTTTCGAATGTAGAATGGTTTTTATGAATGGTCAGTCATGCCATTTGGCTTAACCAATGCTCCAGCCTTCTTCGTTGAACTCATGAATCTGTTTTCCGCGATGTTCTCAACAAGTTTGCACTGGTTTTCGTTGATGATATTCTCATCTTTTCTAAGTCTGAGTAGGAGCATGAGGCACATTTGAGCTTTATTCTTTGAACTCTTAGAAGTCATCGGTTGAAAGCTAAATTTTCTAAATTCCTTTTTTGGAAAGAAGAAGTCTGATTCCTTAGGCACATTGTTTCGGAAATTGGTGTTTGGGTTGATCCTGTTAAGGTCAACGTAATCAAAGTATGTCTATCCACCTTTATTCCTTTGTAATTTGATTATCTTATCTTTCTTTGAATTCAAATTTTCCCAATTCTATTTTTAGGATTGGGAGACACCTAAGACTCCTTTTGATATTCGTAGCTTCTAGGCCTAGTCGGTTATTAACGGAGATTCATTAAGAATTTCGCTCGCACAACTTCACCTCTTACTACTTTGACTCATAAGAATACTAAGTTTGTTTGGAACGATAAGTGTGAAGTAGCATTTAATGAGTTAAAGCGAAAGCTTACTTCTGCTCCTGTTCTCACTATTTCAAATGGGAGTGAAGGATTATCAGCTTATGCCGATGCTAGTCGAGTAGGTTTGGGAGTTGTCTTGGTGCAGGATGGGAAGGTTATCGTTTATTCCAGTCATTGGTTGAAGCCTCATGAAGCTAATTATGTCACTCATGATTTGGAATTGCTTGCTGTTGTGTTTGCTTTGAAGTTATGGAGGCACCATCTTTTGGGAACTAAGTTTGAGCTCTTTATGGATCATCGGTCGCTTAAGTATATTTTCACCTAGAAGGATTTGAACCAAGGCAAGTTAGATGGCTCGAATAGCTACTTATGACCTCTACATCAACTATACTCCTAGGAAGGCCAATGTTGCGGTCGATGCCTTAAGTCGGAAGAGAGCCATGTTATGTCAGATTGTAGCTTCTTCGTCTTTAATGGATCGTATAATGGCTAAGCAAGATGAGGATGAGATATTTAGGCTCATGAAGGAGAATATTGGTAGTAGGGAAAATGATAACTAAAGTGAAT
This sequence comes from Allium cepa, assembly GCA_030765085.1. Taxonomy (NCBI): domain Eukaryota; kingdom Viridiplantae; phylum Streptophyta; class Magnoliopsida; order Asparagales; family Amaryllidaceae; genus Allium; species Allium cepa. The sequence continues at coordinate 172,505,626 of CM060941.1, read as the reverse complement.
TAGGAACACAAATTGATCAACATGGAACGCTGAGGATTAATAAAAGAATTAGTATTCCGAATGTTGATGGATTAAGGCTAGAGGTTCTTAAGGAGAATTATCAGTCTAGACTCTCTATCCATCCTAGAGTTACGAAGATGAATCAGAATATGAAGAAGCTGTATTAGTGGAGTGGTATGAAGCAGGATATCTCCATTTATGTTCGTAGATGTGCCACTTGTAAATAAGTTAAGGCCGACCACCAGAAGACTGTCGGATTGTTGCAACCCCTTGAGATTCCCATTTGGTAGTGGGATCAGGTTTCTGTCGACTTTATTTATATATTACCAAGGACAAGAAGGGATAATGAGAGTATATGGGTAGTTGTCGATCGATTGATTAAATCCGCTAATTTTATTCCGGTCAAGTCAAATCAAACCGCTTCGAGTTTAGCAGAGGTTTATATGAGAGAAATTGTCAGGCTCTATGGTGTTCCATCCAGCATTGTTTGCGATCGTGATCCTATCTTTACCAGCAAGTTTCTAAAAGTATTTCAGGAAGCTTTGGTACCCATTTGAACCTTAGTACTGCTTACCATCCGTAGACCGACGGTCAGACGGAAAGGGTAAATCGAATTTTGGAAGATCTTCTTCGTGCATATGTTCTTGATTATGGAGGTTTGGGGAAGATCAACTCCATCTCATTGAATTCACTTATAATAACATCTATCAGATATAACTCTAATTTTAAAATTAAACCATTTTAAGCATAAATCAATTAAACCCATCTTTTTAATTCAGGCAAGTATCGAAATGTCTCCGTTTGCCGCTCTTTGTGGTGGATCTTGCAAATCTCCAACTTGCTGGATTGAATCCGGTGATCATTTGGTTCTTGGGCCTGATATAATTCTGGAAGCATCCGAGAAGGTTGAGGATATTAGAAGGAAGATGAGGATTGTCTAGGATAGGCAGAAGAACTATGCTGATAGGCGAAGGAGGAGTTTGGAATTTTCAGTGGGAAATCAGGTTTTTCTAAAGATCTCGCCATTGAAGAACGTGATTTGCTTTGGTCAAAGAGGGAATCCTTCTCCTAGATTCATTGATCCTTTCCGCATCTTGGAAAGCGTTGGTCCTTTAGCGTATAAAGTGGATTTATCAGAGAAGCTTTCAGGTGTGCATAACGTGTTTCATATATCACATTTTCACAGGTATCTTCATGATACATACTTGATTGTTCAACCTGCTTTATTTGAGAATTTGAACGTTGAGCCAAATCTCACTATCGAGAGGAAGCCACTTTGTATTGTCGATAGAGGTACGAAGCAGCTTAGGAGGAAATCCGCCAGTATGGTCAAAGTACAATGGAGTATAGATGATCAAGAATTCACCAGGGAAACTATGGAGTCCATGCATTTTTCGAATCGAGAATTGTTTGACCCAGATATTATTCATTCTTGTTTCTATTCTCTTTTCTCATTTCTTTTCATAAACGAAAAATTTTGAGTGGGGGAGAGTGTAATGACCTGTAAATTCACTGAAATTTTAAAGGAAATTTCATTTTAATTTTTGAATTAAATAGTTTAAAATTTAAATAAAATTGAATTTAAATATCAATTTTTGAAATATTGAGTAATATATTTTTCCAAATTTAGTAAAATAGAAAAAAAATTCAAATTCTGGTCAAATTTAGTCAAATTTTGACTTTTGGTTGAAAATTTTAAATTTAAGTTTTTAATTTTTTTATGATACTAGGCTGAATTATAATGTCCATTACATTTTTCATTTTGTCAAAATCAGATTCCAATTGCTTTAAATTTTCAATTTACTGTCAAAAATTCGCATAAATTATTTGTATGTTTTCATGTGTATTTCCTATAGTGTTTTACATAGTATATTTTGTTTATTTGGATGGTATATTATCTATTGGGCATCTATGAAATTCGTTAGTCGCCTAATAATACTAATGGACCTTAGAATCTTAAGAGGGTCAACCTTTCATCTGTGTAGTAACCTACTCAGAAGAAAAGTACGTACATGAACTTTTCTATCTCACTTCTTCTTTCTGAAACTTTTGTATCTTCTTCTTCCTTCTCTCCTCTTCCTGAATTCCTAAACCAAAATCAACAAAAAAACCAATCTCCAATCCATTTCCCATCTTCCTTCCTTTCTCCTTTGCCTCCACTTTGCCTCTCCTTCCCCCTCTTGTTGTAGTGACTTGCCCCACCTTCCACTGCCGGCCATCACCTCACTACGGCTAGAACCCAAGACCGAACATCCCCCAAGATCGGCCCCACCTTCCCTCTCCTTTTCCCTTTCTTTTCCTTCCTTTCTCTTCTCTTTTACCTTTCTTTCCTTCCCCTTTACCTCGGCCTCTCCCCTCCCTAAGCCTTGCGGCATCCCTTGCCGCACCCAAACCCGACCACCTTAGGCCGACCCTAAAGCCAAGGCCGAACCCTCTTCTCATAAAAAAGAGAAAGAAAAAAAGGAGAAAGAAAAGATATATATATATATATATATATATATATATATATATTGGTGATTGTTGTATTCGAGTTTGGATAGCTTTGGAATGATCTTTGCTTGCTTTAGCCTCCATCTCCGTCATGTTGTGTTTATCACCTTCATTTTCCATGAAAGGTGGGAATGCCACTCACGATCTATTATTATGTGTTAGTAAATGGAATCATATGAAATGACATGTGAATTATTGCTTTAGTTGGGAATATGTTAGACATGTTATGTTATGTTCACTTATACGATAATTATATGTTATATGTTGATTTGTATGTCATATATGTTATGTAAAATTTTATGTCACATATGTCACATGATATGTCCTTTATAATATGATATGTCACCTTTATATATGATAAATCACATATGTGTTATGCTATGATATATGTTATGATATGTCACATGGTATGTTGTTATATAACATCATATATATCATGATAGGTAATGCAAGTGATATGTTATGTTATTTATTTATTTATTTATGCAAATCACACAGCAAGTTCCCTTTGTATGTTAGTTAGAAAATCACTTTGGGTTGAAATGATATATACCCGAATGTTCTTATAGATGAGGAAAAATCTTTATGGGTTGAAATGATAGACCCAAATGATTTTATTAATTTGGAACTATTAATTTGAGATACGGGTTAAAATAGTATATACCTAGAAACTTAATTAATTTAGGTTGAAATGATATATACCCTGATCATATGACCATAAAATAGAAAATTATATACGGACACCGTTGGTCTATTTTAAAGTGTATCTAAATTTTAAAATATGTTTTGATTAACTAAATTGATTTTTCATATTTTAATTATAATTTTTATTTATAAATTATAGTTTTGCGAAATAAAATAAAATAAAATTTTAAATAAAATGTTTGAAAGTGAATTTATAAGTTTGAGTTTTAAAAGTTAAATTTCAAAAAAATTGACTTATAATTTTATTAATTTCAAAATATAATTTAATATTTAAATAATAAATATAAAATAAAATATTTTAAAATATATATAATTTTATAAAATAATTAATATAGTTTAAAGGATTTGTTTAAAAATATAAGTTAATATAATTAATATAATTGATTTTATAACAATTTTAATAAATGAAAATAAGGAAAGAGAAATTAAGATTAAATTGTAAACTTAATCTAATTTAATGAATTAAAATCAAATAGGATCATTTAATCTATTCGGTTATGGAATTCCAAAGATATAATTTTGAAATGTAGATAATTTAATGTGATAGAAATCGTGAGTTAAATTTTCAAAGATAAAATAAAATTGAAGTTAGATGTTTTAGTAATTGATTTAAATTATAAATTAAGATTTTTATTATTTAACATGTTTTATAAAAATGACCACAGTGTGAAATAAGTGTTCGGTTGTTAAAGAGACGGAGTCTGATATTGACATACTCTCTGTCACTAATAAATCCACTTTAACAATTGTGCATGTGGCGGAGAATCCAGAATGAAGTAGGATGGTTTAGCGAACACTACTGGAATGAAGTAAGAGAACGACGATGGATAGCATAGACTTTCGGATTATAATTAAAATGACTAAAACAAGAGCTATACCGGGCCAAGTGGTGTCGCTCCTCCTATCGAGCATGCTTCTTCGAAACCATATCTATTACCTTGTGATTTGATTGGGCGCACCTTTGATTATGGAGTGTGTCTCAAGGTGGGCGGTAGTAGCTGCTATGCGTTATCACCAGTACGCGATTGCAAAGCCGTAGAATCATACCCTGGGCAATGCCTCGCATGCTTTGTCATATTTATCCTAATCTAGCCCACTACGACTTTGGTTTCTATCGTACCTATGGAGTGCTCCATGAGTATCCCACCGGTTTAGTAGATCTTATAGTACTGTATAGACTATGATATTTATATAAAATGTGTCAAAGGTGATATAGGTAACGCCTTAACGCTACTTTAATACTTTACTTTATTATAGACATTATCTATGTAGCGTATTCTATTATATATGTAGATAGTTTAACGAATCCTTAAAGGATGGAAATCCCAAGCATCCTTTGAGTTACTATTGCATTTCACTTGAGTTGATATACTTACATAAGAATGTTAATCCTAACTAGAATATTTTTTTGTTTTTCTTTATGCTTGGGTTAGCCTGAGTAACATAGCATGCAAAGTTCATCTTTTGGAAGCAGGAGACTAGTTGGAGATCTTTCTATCTATCTGCTTAGCCATTTTAGTCTTCTTTGTTATTTCAGTTATTTCTATTTTAGACTTTGCTATTTGCTTATGTATTAGCGAACTTCTAAGTATTTGGGATTTCTGTTTTATTTACTTTAGACTCTGATGTTGTAGTAGCTTTATGAACAACTATATTTATTTATTCCGCTGCTTAATGTTGTGATATTCTGTGTGTGATTCTATGATTATTTCTTATTTGCCCCAAATTTATATAACAATCAATTGTTTTAAGCAATTCAAGTCTGACATGTGTGGACTATTGTCGATTTGAATGGTTTAAAATAGTGGGTCATTACAACTATCACTGTAACGACCCGCCTTTTTGGACAGTTTGAACCGACGATCAAATAGACATGTCGATTCCAAACCATTAAAAAGGGCAGATAGTTATTGGGGTAAATAAGAAAAGAAAAGAAATAAAGGAAATGAAACAACACAGAATCTCACAGCGGAACGATAAAATATAATAGTCAAATAAACAGTTCATGAAGCTGTCTACTATACTTTGACAATGATTTATACAACATCTATCAGAGTCATACATATACAACAGAACAATTAAAATAATGCAGCAGATAGCATGATGCAAGGGTAATAATAGTAATAGTATACCAAATCTTCGTCTTCATCCTCCAGAATAGGTCTTCAAAAAAATCTGAAAACTCAGGGCTGACCCGAGCGTAATGAAAAGACAACACTCGAGTCAGGACTAAATATCCCCATGTAAGTTAAATCAATCGTAAATAAATATGAGTGTAACGGCGTCAGAGATGTTTACGGGGTTTGACATCCCATATCCAGTGTCAACGTGCGTGCAATAACTTAAGAGATGTTACGGGATTTTCCATCTCTCAAGGATCCGTTAAACTATCTACTATGTAGTAATATACGCTAAGTAGATAATGCCTATCAGTAATATAAAGTATCAAAATAGCGTTAAGGCGTTACCATAATCCCCCTTAACACATTTTTATATTCCCAAAAGCATATACAAGACCGTAGTTTCCCCAAAACCGGAAGTCACCAGAGGGCAATCCATATACTCAAGGTACAAATCAAAACGTAGTGGTCACGAATAGGATAATCAGTATGACAAGGTACATGAGACGATACCAACTAGGATACTAGTAGTTGCGTGATCCGGACTGATGTTGGGCATAGCCAGCAGCCACCCCAACACCGCGAAACAACACTCCCAAATCAAGGGGTGCACCCAAATCGCATCACAAATGTAATAGATATGGTATCGAAGAAGCGTGTCCGCTAGAGGTGGCGAACCTCAATGGCCCGGCGCGGCTCCTGTTTTAGTCATGTCAGGGGTCATCCAATATCGTTCTCTTTCTTCAGTCAGCGCGTTCACCAAACCATCCACTTCATTCTGGATCAACACTCTACGTATAATAGTTATTAAAGTGGTTTTCGGTATCGACAGAGAGTATGTCCATATCCGATCCCGGTCTCTTTAATAACTACGTATTATTACACCGTTGGCTCTTTTACATTTCAAATCGATTCATAATTTATATCAAAATATCATATTCGCTTCTAAAATCAAATCCATCTCAAAATATCATCGTATCTATTCAAATGTATGATTCGTTTCAAAAATCATTTTTCGCATCAATATCCCATTTCGATTTCAAGATCATTTCAAATTTCAAATTTAAGTTGCAACTTCATTTAACTCAATTCATATTTAAATTCAAGGTTTAATTATAAACATTTCACCTTATTAACCAGCTTGAAATTTTTAGAAAGTAGTTTAAAAGTAGTTTAAATGATTAAAATACTTAAAATACTTAAAATCTTTAAAATGGATTTAAAATAGATAAACTAGTTTAAAATAATTTAAATTGGGTTAAGTAGATTAAAAATAGATTAAAATAGTTTAAGTATTCAAAATGGTTTATATAACAGAGTAATTTGGAAAACAAATTAAAACGGCTTCAAACCAATCCATTTCAATCATAACTTCCCAATTCAAATCAAATTTAATTTCCATTCAATCAATTCAATTTCAATTTTAATTCAATCAACGTCAAATTTTACTTTGAATTAATTCAATTTTTCATTCACCTTTAATTTATTCGATTTCAATTTTATATACACTTTCGATTAATTCAATTTCAATTTTTTTTATATTCACTTTCAATTTATTAAATTTATAACACTTAACGAAATTATCCCTCAATATTTAAGTTTAAAACCAAATTTCAAATATGATCCAATTCCAAGCTCGATTTCAAAATATCATTTTTATAACATTTTTACTCAGTAATATTCAAAGCTCGAATTTGAGGTTAAATCTTTAAACAAATCAATTTTCGACATTCAATCATATCCAATTTTCAAATTTAAAGTCTCAACTTAATTATTTAATAAAATTCCTTTAACCAAAATTTATTTCAACATTCCAAACTAAATTTTCGATGAATTCAATTTCTATAAATTGATTTCTATTTATAACTTTTAAATCAAAACATTTAAATAGATTTCAAATTGCCGATTTCAAAATTATTAATTTAGCCAATTCGGTGTCCTTATAAAATTTTCTATCCTATGGCCAAGTAGTTATTTATTTCAATTAAATGTCAGGGATGAGTATATATTACTTAAATTAAATCACAGTATCATATGTATGCATAACAGGATATATATAAGCAAATAAACATCCAAACATTCAATTATCAACCAATAGCATCCATCAACATACATCATCCAATAAACAATACAATTCATGGCAGTTTCATAGTTATCAATGTCAGGTAATTTAATCGCCATTCAATTTTAATTTCAATTTAACTGTCAATTTAATTTTTCAACGGTTACTTCAAATAACAAGCTATATGACAATTAAATTTATATCAAACAACGACAAATAAAATTCATATCACTTCAAAATGTCAATTTAACTAGCATAAAGATATTTAGTACGGTGTGAGCGTTATAAAACAATCACCTTGATTTTACGATTTTAAATCAAATCGAATGACGTTCGATTTGATCCAAAATTTTCTCTAGCTCCAAACGATTCCAATCCATCTCCATAGCGTAGTGCTCGACGATACGATTCCAACGCAAGAAGTTTCGCGCGAATCCGACCTCGTATGAAAGAGATATAAATTTTTAAAGTTGAACGATAATTAAATATACTTTTTAATTTACAATTCCCACTTTATTTACCCAGAATCAAATCTAGCCGTTGATTCCCTATTGCTGCATCCAGGCCGCACGCGCGTGCGTTCCTTTCTCCTCCCCTTCAGTTTCTTATGCAAAACAAACCCATAGAACACGATTCTAGGGTTAACAATCGCGACCCCTACAATCGCTTACACCCCGATCAACAACCACCACACGATGCGCCTCCGAGAGCTCCACCTTCGGCCAAAACCGCCTTGAACTCGACCACCCCAGGAGCACGCAAAACGATGACGAACACGCGACATTCAAACCACCATTGCCATTAATCCATGGCTCAGAAAACGATCACAACCGTTGAGATGCTAGATCTCACTGTCCTCTACAATTTTCATGTTGAACATTTCATGAATCGATGAACGGATTTGAAGAAATCGAAGGGGGAAGTTAGGAGATTTTCGGCCATTAATTTTTATAAGTGGCGGCCTACAAATAGGAACTAGGGTTTCTTTTGAGAATAAAGGGGCTATTTATCGGAAATGACGAACTCTATTCAATCCGGATTACCAAACTCCGAATTTCGCACGGTAACTGACGTTCCTAGGGTTTATCCCGCGTTCCGGACACAATGGAACAGGTTTCGGAAGCTAATTCGATCATCTGTGTGAGATATAGGAATAGACGATCGATTTTAAATTAAATCGATTAAATTAATTTCTAAGCGTTTTGGCTTGCTTCGGACAAACGGTAAATCCGATTGACACGAAATTTAAAATCGTACAATAATATCACATTACGGATCCGATGAAACTGGTTTCGTCGAAATCCGAGCCCGTTTGAAAAATGGCTATTTTAACTCGTTAAATTAATATTAAAACAATTTCGATGCGTTTCGAGATGCCACGGTCAAACGACAACTCTGATTGCTACGAAAATTGAAATCCGATAATAACTAATTATTACGGATCCAAAGGAACTAGTTTCCTCCAATTCTGAGATTGTTCAAAATTTGGCTATTTTCCAGTCGATAATTAAATATTAAAATATTCGATTTTCACAAATAAATTTTAAATTCAGTTTTAAAAGTTCTATAACATCACTATAACTCCAATATGATAAAATAAAATTTTACAAATCATTTTCAATCATATTAAACCCGTTATTCAATTATCCAATAATTTTCAATTTTAAAATCTTATTAACTCTATTATAATCCCGCTATAACTTACATTCACTTTGGAAACCAATTTGAATCATATTAAATCAAATTTCAATTATTCACTCTACTTTCATATATTAAATTTCAATATCAACTTAATCATATCAAATTTGGAATTTAATTATTCAAACATTTATAATATTAAGTTTAACAAATTTGATTATTCTTAAATCACCATCTTTTGAAATATTCAAACGAACTTATAAAATTTAACAAATTCAAATTATAGAACAACCATTTTCATTAAAACAGTTATTCAATTCCCACTATTAAATTATTCAATAATTTCCAAATATTTAATTTAAACAATTCTGTTTATCCAATAATTCATTATCTTTTGAAATATTGAAATTTAACTTATAAGATTCAACCCTTAAAACCAATTCACAATTTAGAACACTATTTTCATTTTACAGTTATTCAATTATTCAATAAGTTTTAAATATTTAATTTAAACAATTTTCCTGTTCAATATTCAATATTTGATTTTAAATAGATTTTACTTATCAATAAATTACTCTATTATACCCAATGAATTCAACATTTATTATTATTCCAAACGACTTACAAATTTTCTCCTAACACTAAATCACGAAATCTTATTAAATTAGCTATCTTAATTATCGAAAATTTACGGGTCGTTACACTCTCCCCCACTCAAAACTTTTCGTCCCCGAAAAGGAAAAAGAAGGGAAAAGGAACTAAGTATAGAATTCAACATTAGATATATTTTATTCAAAGTTACCTACTTATAAAACAATGAAATTCCATCTATAAAGTCATTACTACACTTTTACTAAGTTATTCCAAACTCCTTTCTAACTTTAAAAGTTAGTTATCAAAACAAGTTATAAAAAATTTAAAACTTGAAAAAGTTTCTAACACCCGGATTTTACGGAAAATTTCGGCAGAGTCTCCTTTGCGCGGCTCGATCGGTACAACTACAAAACGCCTCTACGGGCCCCAAACCAACAAAAGAAAATCCAAAAGCCAAGTGGCTCATCAAAAATCACCAAATCCAATGATAAAATAAACATTTACCTTATATTTTTATTAGCGAGCATATACGAATAATATAGCGCGAAAGCGAGCTCCAAATGCGAAGCAAGCGAAATCCGCACCTACTAAACACTCAACAAACAATGTGAATCATGCATATATGAAAATAGTATCAATATACATAATATAGCAACATAACAACTACATATGCCCACATAGAAAATGCAACAAAACAACAAATGCAACCATCAATCAACTATCATCCAACTGTCATCCAACAAATCCATACCCCATCAATATAAATTCACTTCTCATTAATATTTATTGACTTGGTTTTCAATTTTAATCATAGTTGATTCATTAACGTTGGATTTTACTAACATTCATTCTCAATTCAATTAGTTAACATTCACTAATTTATATTTACATTAGTTCACTTTCAATTTGAATTAAATTTAATTCTATTTAAATTCATTTAACTTCCAATTTAATTTCATTGATTTATAGCTTTTGATTTTATTAACACTTAATGAATTATATACAATCAACTAACAATCATATATCAACCAAATCATACCCAACATAACCAAATTATTAATTCTACTTTCAATTTGGTTTATCTCTTTTATATATATATATATTCTGTTACATAATTTTAAAAGAATCATTTTATATTTGGCATCTTAAATTTCCAATATTAACTTTAATTAGTCCGTAAGCCGTACATATATCATCCGTGAGCAATATCAATCTAATCGCTTATTCGATCACACAATTTCACTTCCAAACTAGTATCGTTCACACGACTCTCTAGTGCGGACTCGGATTTGGTTCCTTGATTGGAAACTGTTATTCTCCTCGCATAGCCATATACTATGATAGAAAATTCCAGAATCAAACCAAAAATCCATATCCAGGGTTCGCCGTCGAAAATCGAGTGGAAAATCCTAACTTGGATCGACATAAATCATCTCGAAATTTTGTGCTCGAATTTGGATCAAATCGTTATGCGAATAAAATAATACACGTACAACTCACGTATTACCTTCCAATAGATTTCTATACAATTTATCTATATTATATTATTTTATTGACTTTCATTTTTATTCACAATCCATTATTCAGTTAATATATCCATTTCTTTACATAACATATTCTTTGACATTATCTTTTCTCAAACATTATATCATAGAATTTGCTTATTCAAGTTCAATTTAAACATTCCATATAATTTAATTAAATTAAATTTCACTTTCCAATTGATTCTTAGCTATACCAAATTCTTTTGTTTACATTTAATTCAATTCATAGTTTCAGTTAATACACATTTTATTAATCATTACTTTAGTTTATTGTCATCTCATAAAAGTCTAACTTCTCATATATGACTTCTCTTAGTTTACAGATATCTTACAGGTTACAAATTCAAAAAATTTCTATGCAATTTATATTTATTTTCTATAACCAATTTACAAAAGATATTATACGATTCATTTTTCTTTTTCTTAAGTTCACTTACTTGTTCCATTTATCCATTCATCATTTCATGTTTTATTTAAGTATATAACATTTTTATCACAACCATAAATTTCCATTTATATACATTTTAATTTCTTTTGAGTTTTTCTTACTTGTATATTTCCATTATTTTCAGGTTCTGTTTATTTATACAATATCTCATTACATATCCAAAACATCATTTTAACTTTTAACATTTGGTAAGTCTTGTTATATGTTATCAGAATGTAATTTTGGTATTATACAAATTTATAGAACTTCATTTTACTTAGTTAGAATGTTCACAAATTTGATTTATTTAAATCCTCTTTACCTTTTAACTTTAAAGTTTTCCTAAACAATAGCTTAGATATCTTAATACTCTTATTTTATCAATTCTGGTTATTCACATTTCATTCAAATAATTTGAAATTTTCTAATTAACATAACTTAGAATTTTAAATGCCCGGTTCTTTTCAAATCATTTGAAATAAACATATACACTTATATCTTTAATATATATCAAATCATACCTTTGGAGTTTAAACCAAAACCCATTTACCCAAAATAATTTCGAAGAAAAACAAATCTTCTTAGAAGTCTCCCCCACTTTGAGACTCGAAAATGAACGTCGATGATGCTGCGCAGTCATCACCGAAATTATTTTCCAGCGACATAAGAGAGGAGTACTGAATTCATTCCTTCTTTTAAAATCCTTTCAAAATATTTCCATAAACAATTTCCAACTAATATCACTATATTTTCTTTAAAACTTTGAAAACCATTTTTCAAAATCTCCGGGTCTTAAACTCAAAATTTTCCAATTTAAATCTATTTTAATTTATAAGTCAACTTTTATAAAACATTCTTATAGGATTTTCTTTCTTAAAACATTTCACAAGTTGTTGTATCATTGTTCATTTTGTAATTCACCTTATTTATTTAAATTACAATATCCGATTAATGTTAATAGCCAATGTTTCATTTCCAACAACCAAATAAGCTAGATTGATCATAATAAATTTTGAAAAAAGTTCTTTATATACAAAATATAATTAGGGCAAAATTATTTCATTTACCCAATTTCAAAACAATACTATGTCGAATTGTTCTATTTAAGTGTTTAGAGATCCCTGTCAATGACGTTAATTACTCGTATTGACCAGAATCCATAAGCCACTCAACAAATCAACCGTCACAATATAAAACATTTTATATCACTAACAAATACGCTCTCTCATATACACTCAACTCATTCATATAGTTTACCTTTATTTCAATGAGTTATTCCCCACTAGAGCCAAGGTTTATCGCTAAACCAAAGCTCTGATACCAACTGTAACGACCCGCCTTTTTGGACAGTTTGAACCGACGATCAAATAGACATGTCGATTCCAAACCATTAAAAAGGGCAGATAGTTATTGGGGTAAATAAGAAAAGAAAAGAAAAGAAATAAAGGAAATGAAACAACACAGAATCTCGCAGCGGAACGATAAAATATAATAGTCAAATAAACAGTTCATGAAGCTGTCTACTATACTTTGACAATTATTTATACAACATCTATCAGAGTCATACATATACAACAGAACAATTAAAATAATGCAGCAGATAGCATGATGCAAGGGTAATAATAGTAATAGTATACCAAATCTTCGTCTTCATCCTCCAGAATAGGTCTTCAAAAAAATCTGAAAACTCAGGGCTGACCCGAGCGTAATGAAAAGACAACACTCGAGTCAGGACTAAATATCCCCATGTAAGTTAAATCAATCGTAAATAAATATGAGTGTAACGGCGTCAGAGATATTTACGGGGTTTGACATCCCATATCCAGTGTCAATGTGCGTGCAATAACTTAAGAGATGTTACGGGATTTTCCATCTCTCAAGGATCCGTTAAACTATCTACTATGTAGTAATATACGCTAAGTAGATAATGCCTATCAGTAATATAAAGTATCAAAATAGCGTTAAGGCGTTACCATAATCTCCCTTAACACATTTTTATATTCCCAAAAGCATATACAATAACGTAGTTTCCCCAAAACCGGAAGTCACCAGAGGGCAATCCATATACTCAAGGTACAAATCAAAACGTAGTGGTCGCGAATAGGATAATCAGTATGACAAGGTACATAAGGCGATACCAACTAGGATACTAGTAGTTGCGTGATCAGGACTGATGTTGGGCATAGCCAGCAGCCACCCCAACACCGCGAAACAACACTCCCAAATCAAGGGGTGCACCCAAATCGCATCACAAATGTAATAGATATGGTATCGAAGAAGCGTGTCCGCTAGAGGTGGCGAACCTCAATGGCCCGGCGCGGCTCCTGTTTTAGTCATGTCAGGGGTCATCCAATATCGTTCTCTTTCTTCAGTCAGCGCGTTCACCAAACCATCCACTTCATTCTGGATCAACACTCTGCGTATAATAGTTATTAAAGTGGTTTTCGGTATCGACAGAGAGTATGTCCATATCCGATCCCGGCCTCTTTAATAACTAGGTATTATTACACCGTTGGCTCTTTTACATTTCAAATCGATTCATAATTTATATCAAAATATCATATTCGCTTCTAAAATCAAATCCATTTCAAAATATCATCGTGTCTATTCAAATGTATGATTCATTTCAAAAATCATTTTTCGCATCAATATCCCATTTCGATTTCAAGATCATTTCAAATTTCAAATTTAGGTTGCAACTTCATTTAACTCAATTCGTATTTAAATTCAAGGTTTAAATATAAACATTTCACCTTATTAACCAGCTTGAAATTTTTAGAAAGTAGTTTAAAAGTAGTTTAAATGATTAAAATACTTAAAATACTTAAAATCTTTAAAATGGATTTAAAATAGATAAACTAGTTTAAAATAATTTAAATTGGGTTAAGTAGATTAAAATAGTTTAAGTATTCAAAATGGTTTATATAACAGAGTAATTTGGAAAACAAATTAAAACGGCTTCAAACCAATCCATTTCAATCATAACTTCCCAATTCAAATCAAATTTAATTTCCATTCAATCAATTCAATTTCAATTTTAATTCAATCAACGTCAAATTTTACTTCGAATTAATTCAATTTTTCATTCACCTTTAATTTATTCGATTTCAATTTTATATACACTTTCGATTAATTCAATTTCAATTTTTTTTATATTCACTTTCAATTTATTAAATTTATAACACTTAACGAAATTATCCCTCAATATTTAAGTTTAAAACCAAATTTCAAATATGATCCAATTCCAAGCTCGATTTCAAAATATCATTTTTATAACATTTTTACTCAGTAATATTCAAAGCTCGAATTTGAGGTTAAATCTTTAAACAAATCAATTTTCGACATTCAATCATATCCAATTTTCAAATTTAAAGTCTCAACTTAATTATTTAATAAAATTCCTTTAACCAAAATTTATTTCAACATTCCAAACTAAATTTTCGATGAATTCAATTTCTATAAATCGATTTCTATTTATAACTTTTAAATCAAAACATTTAAATAGATTTCAAATTGCCGATTTCAAAATTATTAATTTAGCCAATTCGGTGTCCGTATAAAATTTTCTATCATATGGCCAAGTAGTTATTTATTTCAATTAAATGTCAGGGATGAGTATATATTACTTAAATTAAATCACAGTATCATATGTATGCATAACAGGATATATATAAGCAAATAAACATCCAAACATTCAATTATCAACCAATAGCATCCATCAACATACATCATCCAATAAACAATACAATTCATGGCAGTTTCATAGTTATCAATGTCAGGTAATTTAATCGCCATTCAATTTTAATTTCAATTTAACTGTCAATTTAATTTTTCAACGGTTAATTCAAATAAAAAGCTATATGACAATTAAATTTATATCAAACAACGACAAATAAAATTCATATCACTTCACAATGTCAATTTAACTAGCATAAAGATATTTAGTACGGTGTGAGCGTTATAAAACACTCATCTTGATTTTACGATTTTAAATCAAATCGAATGACGTTCGATTTAATCCAAAATTTTCTCTAGCTCCAAACGATTCCAATCCATCTCCATAGCGTAGTGCTCGACGATACGATTCCAACGCAAGAAGTTTCGCGCGAATCCGACCTCGTATGAAAGAGATATAAATTTTTAAAGTTGAACGATAATTAAATATACTTTTTAATTTACGATTCCCACTTTATTTACCCAGAATCAAATCTAGCCGTTGATTCCCTGTTGCTGCATCCAGGCCGCACGCGCGTGCGTTCCTTTCTCCTCCCCTTCAGTTTCTTATGCAAAACAAACCCATAGAACACGATTCTAGGGTTAACAATCGCAACCCCTACAATCGCTTACACCCCGATCAACAACCACCACACGATGCGCCTCCGAGAGCTCCACCTTCGGCCAAAACCGCCTTGAACTTGGCCACCCCAGGAGCACGCAAAACGATGACGAACACGCGACATTCAAACCCCCATTGCCATTAATCCATGGCTCAGAAAACGATCACAACCGTTGAGATGCTAGATCTCACTATCCTCTACAATTTTCATGTTGAACATTTCATGAATCGATGAAAGGATTTGAAAAAATCGAAGAGGGAAGTTAGGAGATTTTTGGCCATTAATTTTTGTAAGTGGCGGCCTGCAAATAGGAACTAGGGTTTCTTTTTTTTATTATTTGAGAATAAAGGGGCTATTTATAGGAAATGACGAACTCTATTCAATCCGGATTTCCAAACTCCGAATTTCGCACGGTAACTGACGTTTCTACGGTTTATCCCGTGTTCCGGACACAATGGAATAGGTTTCGGAAGCTAATTCGATCATCTGTGCGAGATATGGGAATAGACGATCGATTTTAAATTAAATCGATTAAATTAATTTCTAAGCGTTTTGGCTTGCTTCGGACAAACGGTAAATCCGATTGACACGAAATTTAAATTCGTACAATAATATCACATTACGGATCCGATGAAACTGGTTTCGTCAAAATCCGAGCCCGTTTGAAAAATGGCTATTTTAACTCGTTAAATTAATATTAAAACAATTTCGATGCGTTTCGAGCTGCCACGGTCAAACGACAACTCCGATTGCTACGAAAATTGAAATCCGATAATAACTAATTATTACGGATCCAATGGAACTAGTTTCGTCCAATTCTGAGATTGTTCAAAATTTGGCTATTTTCCAGTCGATAATTAAATATTAAAATATTCGATTTTCACAAATAAATTTTAAATTCAGTTTTAAAAGTTCTATAACATCACTATAACTCCAATATGATAAAATAAAATTTTACAAATCATTTTCAATCATATTAAACCCGTTATTCAATTATCCAATAATTTTCAATTTTAAAATCTTATTAACTCTATTATAATCCCGCTATAACTTACATTCACTTTGGAAACCAATTTGAATCATATTAAATCAAATTTCAAATATTCACTCTACTTTCATATATTAAATTTCAATATCAACTTAATCATATCAAATTTGGAATTTAATTATTCAAACATTTATAATATTAAGTTTAACAAATTTGATTATTCTTAAATCACCATCTTTTGAAATATTCAAACGAACTTATAAAATTTAACAAATTCAAATTATAGAACAACCATTTTCATTAAAACAGTTATTCAATTCCCGTTATTAAATTATTCAATAATTTCCAAATATTTAATTTAAACAATTCCGATTATCCAATAATTCATTATCTTTTGAAATATTGAAATTTAACTTATAAGATTCAACCCTTAAAACCAATTCACAATTTAGAACACTATTTTCATTTTACAGTTATTCAATTATTCAATAAGTTTTAAATATTTAATTTAAACAATTTACCTGTTCAATATTCAATATTTGATTTTAAATAGATTTTACTTATCAAAAATTACTCTTTTAACATACCCAATGAATTCAACATTTATTATTATTCCAAACGACTTACAAATTTTCCCCTAACACTAAATCACGAAATCTTATTAAATTAGCTATCTTAATTATCGAAAATTTACGGGTCGTTACACTCTCCCCCACTCAAAACTTTTCGTCCCCGAAAAGGAAAAAGAAGGGAAAAGGAAGTAAGTATAGAATTCAACATTAGATATATTTTATTCAAAGTTACCTACTTATAAAACAATGAAATTCCATCTATAAAGTCATTACTACACTTTTACTAAGCTATTCCAAACTCCTTTCTAACTTTAAAAGTTAGTTATCAAAACAAGTTATAAAAATTTTAAAACTTGAAAAAGTTTCTAACACCCGGATTTTACGGAAAATTTCGGCAGAGTCTCCTTTGCGCGGCTCGATCGGTAAAACTACAAAACGCCTCTATGGGCCCCAAACCAACAAAAGAAAATCCAAAAGCCAAGTGGCTCATCAAAAATCACCAAATCCAATGATAAAATAAACATTTACCTTATATTTTTATTAGCGAGCATATACGAATAATATAGCGCGAAAGTGAGCTCCAAATGCGAAGCAAGCGAAATCCGCACCTACTAAACACTCAACAAACAATGTGAATCATGCATATATGAAAATAGTATCAATATACATAATATAGCAACATAACAACTACATGTGCGCACATAGCAAATGCAACAAAACAACAAATGCAACCATCAATCAACTATCATCCAACTGTCATCCAACAAATCCATACCCCATCAATATAAATTCACTTCTCATTAATATTTATTGACTTGGTTTTCAATTTTAATCATAGTTGATTCATTAACATTGGATTTTACTTACATTCATTCTCAATTCAATTAGTTAACATTCACTAATTTATATTTACATTAGTTCACTTCAATTTGAATTAAATTTAATTCTATTTAAATTCATTTAACTTCCAATTTAATTTCACTGATTTATAGCTTTCAATTTTATTAACACTTAATGAATTATATATAATCAACTAACAATAATATATCAACCAAATCATACCCAACATAACCAAATTATTAATTCTACTTTCAATTTGGTTTATCTCTTTTATATATATATATATTCTGTTATATAATTTTAAAAGAATCATTTTATATTTGGCATCTTAAATTTCCAATATTAACTTTAATTAGTCCGTAAGCCGTACATATATCATCCGTAAGCAATATCAATCTAATCGCTTATTCGATCACACAATTTCACTTCCAAACTAGTATCGTTCACACGACTCTCTAGTGCGGACTCGGATTTGGTTCCTTGATTGGAAACTGTTATTCTCCTCGCATAGCCATATACTATGATAGAAAATTCCATAATCAAACCAAAAATCCATATCCAGGGTTCGCCGTCGAAAATCGAGTGGAAAATCCTAACTTGGATCGATATAAATCATCTCGAAATTTTTTGCTCGAATTTGGATCAAATCGTTATGCGAATAAAATAATACACGTACAACTCACGTATTACCTTCCAATAGATTTCTATACAATTTATCTATATTATATTATTTTATTGACTTTCATTTTTATTCACAATCCATTATTCAGTTAATATATCCATTTCTTTACATAACATATTCTTTGACATTATCTTTTCTCAAACATTATATCATAGAATTTGCTTATTCAAGTTCAATTTAAACATTCCATATAATTAATTAAATTAAATTTCACTTTCCAATTGATTCTTAGCTATACCAAATTCTTTTGTTTACATTTAATTCAATTCATAGTTTCAGTTAATACACATTTTATTAATCATTACTTTAGTTTATTGTCATCTCATAAAAGTCTAACTTCTCATATATGACTTCTCTTAGTTTACAGATATCTTACAGGTTACAAATTCAAAAAAATTCTATGCAATTTATATTTATTTTCTATAACCAATTTACAAAAGATATTATACGATTCATTTTTCTTTTTCTTAAGTTCACTTACTTGTTCCATTTATCCATTCATCATTTCATGTTTTATTTAAGTATATAACATTTTTATCACAACCAAAAATTTCCATTTATATACATTTTAATTTCTTTTGAGTTTTTCTTACTTGTATATTTCCATTATTTTCAGGTTCTGTTTATTTATACAATATCTCATTACATATCCAAAACATCATTTTAACTGTTAACATTTGGTAAGTCTTGTTATATGTTATCAGAATGTAATTTTGGTATTATACAAATTTATAGAACTTCATTTTACTTAGTTAGAATGTTCACAAATTTGATTTATTTAAATCCTCTTTACCTTTTAACTTTAAAGTTTTCCTAAACAATAGCTTAGATATCTTAATACTCTTATTTTATCAATTCTGGTTATTCACATTTCATTCAAATAATTTGAAATTTTCTAATTAACATAACTTAGAATTTTAAATGCCCGGTTCTTTTCAAATCATTTGAAATAAACATATACACTTATATCTTTAATATATATCAAATCATACCTTTGGAGTTTAAACCAAAACTCATTTACCCAAAATAATTTCGAAGAAAAACAAAGCTTCTTAGAAGTCTCCCCCACTTTGAGACTCGAAAATGAACGTCGATGATGCTGCGCAGTCATCACCGAAATTATTTTCCAGCGACATAAGAGAGGAGTACTGAATTCATTCCTTCCTTTAAAATCCTTTCAAAATATTTCCATAAACAATTTCCAACTAATATCACTATATTTTCTTTAAAACTTTGAAAACCATTTTTCAAAATCTCCGGGTCTTAAACTCAAAATTTTCCAATTTAAATCTATTTTAATTTATAAGTCAACTTTTATAAAACATTCTTATAGGATTTTCTTTCTTAAAACATTTCACAAGTTGTTGTATCATTGTTCATTTTGTAATTCACCTTATTTATTTAAATTACAATATCCGATTAATGTTAATAGCCAATGTTTCATTTCCAACAACCAAATAAGCTAGATTGATCACAATAAATTTTGAAAAAAGTTCTTTATATACAAAATATAATTAGGGCAAAATTATTTCATTTACCCAATTTCAAAACAATACTATGTCGAATTGTTCTGTTTAAGTGTTTAGAGATCCCTGTCAACGACGTTAATTACTCGTATTGACCAGAATCCATAAGCCACTCAACAAATCAACCGACACAATATAAAACATTTTATATCACTAACAAATACGCTCTCTCATATACAATCAACTCATTCATATAGTTTACCTTTATTTCAATGAGTTATTCCCCACTAGAGCCAAGGTTTATCGCTAAACCAAAGCTCTGATACCAACTGTAACGACCCGCCTTTTTGGACAGTTTGAACCGACGATCAAATAGACATGTCGATTCCAAACCATTAAAAAGGGCAGATAGTTATTGGGGTAAATAAGAAAAGAAAAGAAAAGAAATAAAGGAAATGAAACAACACAGAATCTCGCAGCGGAACGATAAAATATAATAGTCAAATAAACAGTTCATGAAGCTGTCTACTATACTTTGACAATTATTTATACAACATCTATCAGAGTCATACATATACAACAGAGCAATTAAAATAATGCAGCAGATAGCATGATGCAAGGGTAATAATAGTAATAGTATACCAAATCTTCGTCTTCATCCTCCAGAATAGGTCTTCAAAAAAATCTGAAAACTCAGGGCTAACCCGAGCGTAATGAAAAGACAACACTCGAGTCAAGACTAAATATCCCCATGTAAGTTAAATCAATCGTAAATAAATATGAGTGTAATGGCGTCAGAGATGTTTACGGGGTTTGACATCTCATATCCAGTGTCAACGTGCATGCAATAACTTAAGAGATGTTACGGGATTTTCCATCTCTCAAGGATCCGTTAAACTATCTACTATGTAGTAATATACGCTAAGTAGATAATGCCTATCAGTAATATAAAGTATCAAAATAGCGTTAAGGCGTTACCATAATCCCCCTTAACACATTTTTATATTCCCAAAAGCATATACAAGACCGTAGTTTCCCCAAAACCGGAAGTCACCAGAGGGAAATCCATATACTCAAGGTACAAATCAAAACGTAGTGGTCGCGAATAGGATAATCAGTATGACAAGGTACATGAGGCGATACCAACTAGGATACTAGTAGTTGCGTGATCAGGACTGATGTTGGGCATAGCCAGCAGCCACCCCAACACCGTGAAACAACACTCCAAAATCAAGGGGTGCACCCAAATCGCATCACAAATATAATAGATATGGTATCGAAGAAGCGTGTCCGCTAGAGGTGGCGAACCTCAATGGCCCGGCGCGGCTCCTGTTTTAGTCATGTCAGGGGTCATCCAATATCGTTCTCTTTCTTCAGTCAGCGTGTTCACCAAACCATCCACTTCATTCTGGATCAACACTCCGCGTTTAATAGTTATTAAAGTGGTTTTCGGTATCGACAGAGAGTATGTCCATATCCGATCCCGGTCTCTTTAATAACTAGGTATTATTACACCGTTGGCTCTTTTACATTTCAAATCGATTCATAATTTATATCAAAATATCATATTCGCTTCTAAAATCAAATCCATTTCAAAATATCATCGTATCTATTCAAATGTATGATTCGTTTCAAAAATCATTTTTCGCATCAATATCCCATTTCGATTTCAAGATCATTTCAAATTTCAAATTTAGGTTGCAACTTCATTTAACTCAATTCGTATTTAAATTCAAGGTTTAAATATAAACATTTTACCTTATTAACCAGCTTGAAATTTTTAGAAACTAGTTTAAGTAGTTTAAAAGTAGTTTAAATGATTAAAATAGTTAAAATACTTAAAATCTTTAAAATGGATTTAAAATAGATAAACTAGTTTAAAATAATTTAAATTGGGTTAAGTAGATTAAAAATAGATTAAAATAGTTTAAGTATTCAAAATGGTTTATATAACAGAGTAATTTGGAAAACAAATTAAGACGGCTTCAAACCAATCCATTTCAATCATAACTTCCCAATTCAAATCAAATTTAATTTCCATTCAATCAATTCAATTTCAATTTTAATTCAATCAACGTCAAATTTTACTTCGAATTAATTCAATTTTTCATTCACCTTTAATTTATTCGATTTCAATTTTATATACACTTTCGATTAATTCAATTTCAATTTTTTTTATATTCACTTTCAATTTATTAAATTTATAACACTTAACGAAATTATCCCTCAATATTTAAGTTTAAAACCAAATTTCAAATATGATCCAATTCCAAGCTCGATTTCAAAATATCATTTTTATAACATTTTTACTCAGTAATATTCAAAGCTCGAATTTGAGGTTAAATCTTTAAACAAATCAATTTTCGACATTCAATCATATCCAATTTTCAAATTTAAAGTCTCAACTTAATTATTTAATAAAATTCCTTTAACCAAAATTTATTTCAACATTCCAAACTAAATTTTCGATGAATTCAATTTCTATAAATCGATTTCTATTTATAACTTTTAAATCAAAACATTTAAATAGATTTCAAATTGCCGATTTCAAAATTATTAATTTAGCCAATTCGGTGTCCGTATAAAATTTTCTATCATATGGCCAAGTAGTTATTTATTTCAATTAAATGTCAGGGATGAGTATATATTACTTAAATTAAATCACAGTATCATATGTATGCATAACATGATATATATAAGCAAATAAACATCCAAACATTCAATTATCAACCAATAGCATCCATCAACATACATCATCCAATAAACAATACAATTCATGGCAGTTTCATAGTTATCAATGTCAGGTAATTTAATCGTCATTCAATTTTAATTTCAATTTAACTGTCAATTTAATTTTTCAACGGTTAATTCAAATAAAAAGCTATATGACAATTAAATTTATATCAAACAACGACAAATAAAATTCATATCACTTCACAATGTCAATTTAACTAGCATAAAGATATTTAGTACGGTGTGAGCGTTATAAAACACTCACCTTGATTTTACGATTTTAAATCAAATCGAATGACGTTCGATTTAATCCAAAATTTTCTCTAGCTCCAAACGATTCCAATCCATCTCCATAGCGTAGTGCTCGACGATACGATTCGAACGCAAGAAGTTTCGCGCGAATCCGACCTCGTATGAAAGAGATATAAATTTTTAAAGTTGAACGATAATTAAATATACTTTTTAATTTACAATCCCCACTTTATTTACCCAGAATCAAATCTAGCCGTTGATTCCCTGTTGTTGCATCCAGGCCGCACGCGCTTGCGTTCCTTTCTCCTCCCCTTCAGTTTCTTACGCAAAACAAACCCATAGAACACGATTCTAGGGTTAACAATCGCGACCCCTACAATCGCTTACACCCCGATCAACAACCACCACACGATGCGCCTCCGAGAGCTCCACCTTCGGCCAAAACCGCCTTGAACTCGGCCACCCCCAGGAGCACGCAAAACGATGACGAACACGCGACATTCAAACCCCCATTGCCGTTAATCCATGGCTCAGAAAACGATCACAACCGTTGAGATGCTAGATCTCACTATCCTCTACAATTCTCATGTTGAACATTTCATAAATCGATGAACGGATTTAAAGAAATCGAAGGGGGAAGTTAGGAGATTTTCAGCCATTAATTTTTATAAGTGGCGGCCTGCAAATAGGAACTAGGGTTTCTTTTTTTTGATTTGAGAATAAAGGGGCTATTTATAGGAAATGACGAACTCTATTTAATCCGGATTTCCAAACTCCGAATTTCGCATGGTAACTGACGTTCCTAGGGTTTATCCCGCGTTCCGGACATAATGGAACAGGTTTCGAATGCTAATTCGATCATCTGTGTGAGATATGGGAATAGACGATCGATTTTAAATTAAATCGATTAAATTAATTTCTAAGCGTTTTGGCTTGCTCCGGACAAACGGTAAATCCGATTGACACGAAATTTAAAATCGTACAATAATATCACATTACGGATCCGATGAAACTGGTTTCGTCGAAATCCGAGCCCGTTTGAAAAATGGCTATTTTAACTCGTTAAATTAATATTAAAACAATTTCGATGCGTTTCGAGTTGCCACGGTCAAACGACAACTCCGATTGCTACGAAAATTGAAATCCAATAATAACTAATTATTACGGATCCAATGGAACTAGTTTCGTCCAATTCTGAGATTGTTCAAAATTTGGCTATTTTCCAGTCGATAATTAAATATTAAAATATTCGATTTTCACAAATAAATTTTAAATTCAGTTTTAAAAGTTCTATAACATCACTATAACTCCAATATGATAAAATAAAATTTTACAAATCATTTTCAATCATATTAAACCCGTTATTCAATTATCCAATAATTTTCAATTTTAAAATCTTATTAACTCTATTATAATCCCGCTATAACTTACATTCACTTTGGAAACCAATTTGAATCATATTAAATCAAATTTCAATTATTCACTCTACTTCCATATATTAAATTTCAATATCAACTTAATCATATCAAATTTGGAATTTAATTATTCAAACATTTATAATATTAAGTTTAACAAATTTGATTATTCTTAAATCACCATCTTTTGAAATATTCAAACGAACTTATAAAATTTAACAAATTCAAATTATAGAACAACCATTTTCATTAAAATAGTTATTCAATTCTCGTTATTTAATTATTCAATAATTTCCAAATATTTAATTTAAACAATTCTGATTATCCAATAATTCATTATCTTTTGAAATATTGAAATTTAACTTATAAGATTCAACCCTTAAAACCAATTCACAATTTAGAACACTATTTTCATTTTATAGTTATTCAATTATTCAATAAGTTTTAAATATTTAATTTAAACAATTTACCTGTTCAATATTCAATATTTGATTTTAAATAGATTTTACTTATCAAAAATTACTCTATTAATATACCCAATGAATTCAACATTTATTATTATTCCAAACGACTTACAAATTTTCCCTTAAAACTAAATCACGAAATCTTATTAAATTAGCTCGAAAATTTACGGGTCGTTACAATCACTTCGTATGGCATACTAACCCACATCCAAAAAACACATCCTCATTGCCTTTAAGAAGATTACCCAGCCTTATGAGAGGGGAGGCCTGGCCATCATGAACATCGAAAATTGGAATTTGGTTGTGTTTCTAAGAATTTAAACGGATTTGTTTCTCTTAAGGATGGCTTCTTCTATCCTAGATATGAATAAATCTAATCAAATCTTTGAATTTTTGGAATATGCCATTCCCTTCCAATTGCTCTTGGTTTTGAAGATGCACTCTTAAAGCCAGATTTTAGCTGTTTCCTGCGTTTCTGAATAATATCTCTGCCAACACCTCTTTTTGGCACTCCCCTTCCTCTCTTCTGTTATCAATCCCTCCTTTAGAATGATTACTAATATCCCTGATAAAGCATTGGCTCTACCATACTTTTATAACGGACATATTATTCTCCCTTATAGCGGTTCTCAGGTAATCATGTCTCTTTGGGGCTCCATTTCTAGCAAAACTTTTGTGCTTTCGTCTTCCATAAGGTGGTTTGATAAGACCCATTCTATTAATCTAGTTTACAAAAATCTAGCTGCATTGTTTTTCAGGACAGTAATGCCTTGGTATACTAGAATATGGAACAACAAATCTAAACCCAAAGAAAACATCATGATGTGGAAAATCATTTCTAATGTTATTCATATTCAAGAAAATCTATTGAGCAGAGGTATTATTCATCAAGCTACTTGCGTGTTGTGCAACACTAGTATTGAGAGCAACAAGTTCTTGTTCTTCTCATGCAATTTCTCTTTTACAATTTGGAAAGGAATGCTTAGACATTTTCAGTTGCAAAATCCAGTTAGATACTCTGATATTGAATGGTTCACTATAATTAAGGCTACCAAAGGGGAGCTGTTGCTTAAGGTTCTCAAAAAATGTATATCGAATTTGGGAGGAAAGAAACAATAGATTATGTAGTCAATGTAGTAGGAATGAGGATGAAATCCTATGTCTCTTATATATATATATATATATATATGTATGTATGTATGTATGTATGTATATATGTATATATATATGTATATATATTAACTTAAGTTTCAATGTTCTTTTGTTTTTGTTTTTTATGTGTTGTTTTTTTCCTGGGATTAAGAGAATGTTCCTAAACTTTCTTTCTTCTCATCAATCAATCTAGTAAGGGGAATAGCTCTTTCCCCATTAGCTTCGCTAAAAATAATAAAAGGTGGAACAATAAGAAACCCAAATAAGACTTAAGGGACAAATACATATGTATATTACGTATATCATGATTTCTGATATGTCTGATGCTTGAATCATAAGGATATTTCATAAGAAACACATTATCTCATAAGTCGATATCGCTCAATTGAAAACTGCTAAAGATTATGAATCTTTGACATAAATTTGTCCTCTACCATTTGTTTATTAATAGATTATTTTCTTACTCCTTAGAAGTTGAGCTTTCCTCGAGCTAGAGATGTTATATGTAGTACAATTAATATATTAAATAGACGAGGTAAGATAGCTGCATATATTTGTTGAGCTTTCTTTAAGGTATATGCACTATACTTAGGCTATCGCAGAATGAAAGGTACGAGCGAATAATTTCTCTTTGTTTATTGAACTTTTCTCAAGATAAAGATGAGATTAGGATAAGAAGCCATGGGTTAGGAGTTGTAGATAATGCAACCAATACGAAGCTATCCATCATATATGGGCCAATGATTTGTTGAGCTTTCCTCAAGGTTAAAATACCAAGGTATACGAGTCCACACACACAATAGAAAAGTCAAAAGATTTCTATATTTCATTTTATGTTGAGAAACATAAAATCCAGTAGGAGCCTTAGTAGATAATTGGAACGTAAAATTTAACCTCTCTAATATTGTAATAACATTTTCTATATAAAGTTAAAATAATCTACATCAATAAATTTGTGCAACTAATCAAATTAATAAAATATTTATCAGTTAAGATATACAATGAACAAGCTTAAAGATTGACAAAGAAATATAAAAATACTTACCTTAAATCTTTTGGCATATTGTCGCTTCAAGACCCATGCAAGAGCCTAGCTATATATACACTATTAAACACATTTGTTACCACTTAAGAGTTTATTGGTCCAAGACTTTGTATTGTTTCAATGATTTTTGAACTCTTAAGATATACAAAAATAAAGAAATTTGATCCATATTCGATCACAGTTCGTAATGTACAAAATTTCAATGAATATTTTTCATCAAAAATTAGCAAGCATAGCGTGAAACCTGTATTCAATAAGATTGATTACAATAAGGATTTTCTTTTGAATGGTTCGACCACTTGATAAGGAAAACAAATATATAAAAGTGGATGTAACTTAGGCACGGTTGGGATGAAGAGAATGAATAGCCAACTATACTTTATAAAGTAATATTGGAAACGAAAATTATACAAAATGTTAGTAGATACTTAATATGGAATGGGGAATATAAATTTCATTCCAATTATGACTTTTCATGGTCTTTATAAAAGTTTATTTCTATGGGTATTAAGATATTTGATTGAAAAATCTCGACTATAAACTAGTTATGGTAAAAGAAACAAATAGCCTACAATAAGTAGTTGAATAGAGCTTCGTATTTCATACGCTATTATGGTAATGGTAGAAATAGTGGAAGGATGCCATATAATACTTATCTATGGATGTATCAAGGCATGAACAATTATTTTCATGAATATACCAAAGATTAGTTATGAATAATAATTAATTTCAGTATTGATTGAAAGTGAATATAGTTTTGTTTTGTTATGAACGTTTTAAGTATTCATTATAAAATACATCGACTAGAAGAATGATATATGTTCCATTAGCTACATAGCACGGAAGTATCTAAAGTTTTTTTACAATTATTTTGGAATTAAGGACGAAGTACTCGTTTAGTGGGAGTGACATAAGAGTTGGTAAATTCTTTAAATTCATACATAAGGATGTATATATGCAGTCGAAAGTCTAATGATGCCAAAATGGTTTCGCATACTTCGTTTGATTCATGGATGAATAAACATAAAATGAACATGTGTATTTGATATGCAAGTAATGAATTCATGGTAAATTCATTGAATATAAAACAAAAGTATGAAATGCAATGTGCAAAGAAAACAAGAAATTTCGATTTGATCGAATAGGTGAGTATAGAAAAATGGTTCCAATACATAAAATGATTAAAGATTCACTCTCAAAACTCATGTTTTCCCATAGTATATAATGATGTATCGATAAGGAAAAATTAGACTTTGTTGAAAAAAGTACGACCGATGATGAGTAAAGTTGAGTTAACATCTTTCTCTAAGATCAAGTACTTAAAAGTATGTACGTAGGGTTAAGTCCAGTTTCATCTAAAATAAAGTTTGCAAAATCATACAAGATAAGAGTTGATGAAACAATCCTAACTATCATAGGTTAAGGAGTTGACAGGTTGTGTGAGTCTAGAGGCTACACGTAATATTTACCCATAAGGGATCATATGTGAAGTAACCCAAAGCAGTTTGGGACCGATCAATATTGATTAACCAATTTATATTATGCACATGTGTTAAGTCTTAACTTAAATACCAAATTGCTTTTATACATATATGGGAAATTCATCAAATATTTATTAATACCTATTCCATTGCACCGAGAAACCATTGTTATTTCAAGAAATGCCAACTTCTTAACGAAGGAATTTCTTTAAGAAATTATTGGTAGTAAGTAGATTTGGATATGATCCAAAGGTAAAACTGATAATGAAGGATGGAATGAAATTAGCCAAGCTAAATAGACACAACACATTAGAATGTCTAATGATAAATATCACACATTAAACGGGAAATTAAGAATTTTACTAATGTCGAAAAAAGAACTTCCTCCGTCTTAAGTAAGCTATTAAAAGTATTGACTCTACCATATGGACGGTGCATGAATCCGAAATGGAGTCATGCAATCAAAATATGATTTTGATATTGTTACTCGAAAGGATATGATTCATCGGCTGCAAATGTGTCTTCTGGAAGAAGATCAATGTAGTTGGAATAAAAGCCATATTGATAAGAATAACGTCATAAATTTCAATTAAAACCAATGTAACTGACTCATCATTCAACGTGATGTTGTTAATTTGGGTTTTATTCAAAAGATTTATCACTCAGTATGACTTTGTGTTTTGGTAGATACATTGAAAAAATTCTAAACAACAATATAGATCGACTGTTTTCACATAATAACCAAAGTTTCTTGAAATTAATGGGAGTGATATTGAGTTTATAGATTTCTAGATATGATCTAAGATGGGATACGAAAGTACCATTGAACAAGCACAAGTTTGAACTAATGTTTTGATAGAAATATCAAAAAGTTTGATTTTTAGTCAAAAAGTAGAGGAAGCGTGTGTCAACAAGAAGGAACATTAAAAGGTACATAGCTATTTATAATATCTTAAGTATAAGTAACTAACATACTACTGATTGTTAATGATGTACTTCTATTAAAATTAGCTCTAGTTTGATTGTTTAATACTTGGTATTGAATTTGTAAATGATGTTGTTTATAATAAGTATAAAGGATGTTGGGAATGTTCCAAACGATATGCAAAGGCCCTTATTAATTTTTTTAATATGAAACATGTAAGATGGATTCCTTATGTGCTGGTGATAAGAATTATCATAGATATTGTAATATCTACAATATCATATTTTTATTATGTATTTGATGCATGAAGCAAATATCAAATCCAAATTAAGATCACTAAACGGTAGTTTAGAGTGTTCACAAGTATTTATGAAATATTAGAGAATTGTTTATAGAAACAATGAAATTCTTGTGAAGGAGTATTTAGAATCAAACTTCTGAAATGATATTGAGTACGATATATATTAAATTCATGTTCAAACCTTAATTAAGGAGCTTTAAGTTGGAAACGTTATAAACAAAAGGTTGTGGCTGATTCAACAAAAAGGGTAAGTACATTGCCTTGAATAGCGCCGCAATAAGAACAATGTATAAATATAAATGCACAAATTTATAAGCAAGCTAAGGGTGATCCCAAATGTTGATAATCTCTTGACATCATTATATAACTATGTAACAATACAGTTTGCAAAAGAACCTAGAGCTCACTAGAAGCCAAGGAACATACTCCAAATAGTCCACATGATAAAGAAAGATTATCAGAGTTGGAGAGAGTTGATTGACAAAGTACATAACTAAACCAAAATAACATACCCATTCATTAAGGGACTAGCCCGATTAGTTTTTGAGTAAACCGATCGATGATGTTGGAATTAGATTCTGCAATTGACCTCAAGTGTAAGTGGTAGATTGATAGAGTTTGAGTATGATCCAAGGGCAATTATGTAATTTGTTACATATATCTAACTCGATAACCAATCTTATTCGAAATAAAAAGTGTTTTCTTTCTGTTATATACTTGTTATGATATGTTATAAATAAATAATTTATAAATTTAAGTATATTTAATAGAAAATTCACAAACGGTGTGTTTTGTGATAGTAATTACTAGCTATTGTAATCATGAGCAATTTATCGTAATAAACTCACCGATTTAAATATTCCTAGTCAAGATGTATCGAGATTGGATATCGATGCATCATTGAGACTAGAATATGTATCGCCCTCCAATTTTAGGCTATGTATTGCTCATGGCTACTGAGAGGCGCCATGGAGTTATGTGCTGATAGTTATTAGATAACTACAAAATGACTCATTTGATATTTTCTATTGGTTATATAACAAAGGTTAAACAGAGAATATCAAGTGACAATATTACACAATTCCTTTGACCTAAGGATACTGTCGAGCTTCAATATGGAAACTCCATCCAATTTGATTATGTATAAATCTGGGCACGGTGTCCACCGAACGATTATAGATGGATCGAGTGAAAGTATTGGAAGTGAAACTCTATTGAATAAAAAGTTCGTCTCCATAGTTGTATAGGGATTGTATCATGGTCCGTTGTAGTCAACTCAAAGTCAAAATCTTTGGCCGGAGTAGCACGTTAATAATAAATGTTATTATTCAACGAAGGACTTTGTTTATAGACTTATAAAGTTGAATATGGACGATGTTGAAATCTTAACCAAAAAAATTCCATAAGTCCTAATGTGATATAATTTCAACGAAGAGAATTGGTGTAAATAATTGTTATCGTAGGGTACCGCTTATAATAAGCAGAACTGGATTTGACAAAAAAATGTGCAAGCGATAAATTCAGCCAAAATGTCACACCACTAGCTAAGGTAATGTGTGAATGTTAATATTTGAATTTTTCAATATTTATCGCTGATTGAATTTACACCTTTGAGTCACACCGAAATGATGAATATTCCAAATGAACCACAGGATTTAATTACTTTTTAATTGTTGAAAATTAGTTAAATTAATTATGAAATATTAATTATTGAATACTTTAATTTGTTTGAATACTATTAGTATTTATAAAGTGCATATATAAAGTTATAAACGTGCGTATCGAGATATGATGGCGGTAGAATGTATAAATTGGATTTAAATGGAAAACTACAAAGTGTGTTTAAATAAATTAAACTAATCATTATTTGTAAAATATTAATTATTGAATTTTTATTTTATTTTCTTTGAATACCATTAGTATTTAATAAAGTGTGTATATAAAAGTTATAAATACGTATAGTGATATATGATATCCAGAACATTTAAATTGGATTTGAATGGAATTAATGCTAAGGGGATTTTAAAAGCTTTAAGGGACCATATGAAAACATCAAGGGTTGGCCATGCATGTAGAGGAGGGAGAGAATTAACTGAGATTTAATGGAGAATTAAAGTGGGAAAGTTTTAAGGAAGGAATAGGAAAGGTTTCAAAAATATTTTCTCCTCTTCTCCATCTTATATGGCTAAATTATTATAGTGTCTAGGCTTCACAAAAAATCCAAAACAGATAATTCAAAATAAAATAAAATAAAAAGGTGATTCACTCTCGATTTTTTCAATTTCTATAGTAATGACCGGTATTTTAAAGATAGGATATTTAAATAATTAATTTAAATATTGAATCGTTAATTAATTGAAGGTCCCAAAATATGATTTTTTTTTTTGCATATGATTGAACCGGGACTCGAGACTACTTCCACTGAGTTCGGATCGATGTTGCGAATTAAGAGGGGTATAAGCATCGCTATATTTGGAGATCGAATGATCCGATGGTCAAAACGATCTTGAAATGCATAATATTATCATTCTAGAGCACTGTCTCGGATAGTGATAGAATTTATACCATTAGGACTATAAAATTTAAGGTGATGTACGTTGATGGGTTTCATTGCGATTGGATGCCTCGTGTGATCGTATGAGCTCAAAATGTATAACGGTTTTTTAAGAAATCAAATAAATAATAATATAATATTAATATAACCAAACCCTCCTCTCTAACTCTCACTTACACTATTCCATTCTTGTAAACAAATGAAATGTCCAACGCCTCTCAAATCTATTCAAAAATCAAAATCAAGAGATCCGCTTAGCTATAAATAACGAAACCAAATCCGTAGGGATCGTATGGGGAGAGCTTCATATTGGTTGTGATAGTGACACGTGCGATGGCGATTCGATTGGAGGCCATGTATGATCGTGGATCTAGGTTTTGGGTTAGGCAGTGGTAAATGGCGAGTTAGGCTAAATGAAGGACGTGGATGAGTTTCTCTAGGCGCCCACCTCCCTTCTACACCTTTCGTTAGAACTCCGACCTAACATAGGGAAATGCGACAGTATGAGTTCGCCCATGCACCTATAGGCCACGTTCTGCAGCAACAAGTCGAGCTCGATCTCGTGGTGGTCGTCATGAAAAGGGCTTGAAGGGGAGCATGTTGGTGAAGGCGGTGCATTAAGTCGTTGACCACGTAGCAAAAAATGAAGGAAGAAGGGATGGAGGAGTGGGTTTGTGTACGTACAAGTGCACGAAAAGTTTGGGGAAGAAAGGTAATTATGAATCTGATTAATTAAGTTAACTGAAGATTAGTTTACTTAACTAATCAATAAATTAGTATATAAATCGATTTCTTATAAAATTCATATCTTTTGCATACGAGATCCATTTTGGATGTGGTTTCTTGCATTGCGCTCATGATCGAGAGCTCTATTACTTGATTTTGGTTTAGTCAGCTTTTGTTGAGGTAGGCGATATTTTCTATCACTGTACTATAATTGTTAGTATAGTATAAAAACGATGTTTTGAAATGATTTCTAACTTTAAAACATGATTTTTGAAATATTTAAACCTACATCTTATTTTATAAAAGAATTTAAAAGTTTTTAAAATGGTTTTAAATAAATATCACATTTTTCCTGTTAATGCACTATTTTGACGATATGCTAGACTTAGGCTATTTTTTATGTTAATCCAGATTGGTTGCTTTAGATGTATTGTATGTGTTACATGTGTGTTACTATAGATGTAATTAGGTTATTATAGACGTTCGTATGCTTGTTGGTTGCATGTATGCTTTTTTGCTTAGTTTGATTGAAAATGTCGATCGTGGGCGATATAGTGGTAGGAAAATCCCATTAGATACAGTTTAGTGCATGTTGATCGAATGCATACACGATGAGAACTCAAATGATATGGTAGAATTTAATGCATATCGATTGAGTGCACAAATGATGAAAATTCGAATGGATAAGATAAGTATCTAGAAGAGTATTGGGATGCATACCGACTGATAAAGATGAAGGACGATGAACTTGGATATGAGCTTCATAATTTAGGAGAGATGCCAGACGTTTTCAGTTAGTTTGTACCTATTCATTTTGACCAAGTACACAATCAAAGAGGTCATTATCGATTACTCTGGAGTGGTCGATATCTACCACTATTGATGATAGTCAATTTGGCTATTTAGACATGGACGAGAGGCTTCGAAGAGCATGATGTGATGGTCTTTTCATTCGTTGGACATTTAGTGTAATGCTATGATTCTATAATTGAGTAGTTTTGATGATGAAGCAAGGAAGCAGCACTTCAACACGATGACTTCATGATTCGACGATTATAATTCCATGATGATAAGTAATGGCTTCGACGATGGATAGCTACACTTCGACATGCAAAGTAGTCATATTAAAGCGACTACGGAGGAAGGTTATATGACACATGATGACATTCTATGACTAATGATGGCTGTCTTGAATAGTTTCCTTATGCAATGACTTCAAATAGGAGTTGTAAGGAAAGTTCCGGATGAGCTCTGCTATGGATGACGTGTACAAAAGATCATTGATATTCATAGGTTTCGATGTGTACTCATGAAGCAAGCGTATGTATATGCGTTGGGTTATGAAGTATGCCCTGGATACTTCACTGTGGTTATGTGTGCCTTGAGTGGACAATCGTTTTAGTACCAAAGTTATAAATCTCATGAATTTTAAAATTGACTTCCAAAAATTAGACAATTTATTGTTATATGAAGGTGTAATTTGGTATAAATTATTACTATAATTATAATAATGTTTAGATATAATTTCTTTCCAAGTATAATTTATATCCTTAAATTTCCATAACCACTTCCTTAATAAAGACAAATTCATGTTACACAAATTAAGAATACCTAGTGCTTCCTCCTTTTTTGATTTATAAATTGTTTTCCAGTTAACTAAACACTTTAGACTACTGTTAGGATTATCGTCGCTCCATAAGAAATCCCTTCTTATTTTATTAATTTTATTGATCACCAAATCTAGGAAAAGATGCATAAATCCAATAAATTGAAAGTATAGATAAAAAAGAATTGATAAGAACCAATCTACCTGCTCTTGATAAAACCCCCCATTCCAGTTAGAAATTCGATTTTCAAATTTATCTATTGTAGTTAGCCAGTCGTCATGCTTAAGTTTAGTTGGTCTAATCAAAAATCCAAAATAATCAATGTGGAAATTCATAATCTTTTAGTTAAGCGTATTAGCAACTAAACCTTTAACCTTATCAATGTCATTTAATACTAAAACCGTACTCATATCGAAATTAATTTTTAGTCCTGAAAGTAGTTCAAAGCTGTATAAAATAAATTTAAGGGTAATGACGTGATTAGGCTAGTGAGAAGTAAATATTAAGGTAACATCCGCAAATTGAAGAACAGAGAGACCATTACAAGAAATTTCACTACCAACACACCCTAAAGATCCATTTCCAATAGCTTTTTTAATAATCATAGCGAAAATGTCTGCAGCTAAGTTAAACAAGAGAGGCGATAAAGGATCATCTTGTTATAAGCCACGTTTTGATTGAAGTTTATTCCCTAAGATTCCGTCAACCATTATACTAGAATTATCGGTTTTAAGGAGAGTCTTAATCCAACCAATCCATTTGTGACTAAAACCTCTAGCCAATAACATATCAATAAAAAATCCTAATCTACCGAGCCAAAAGCATTCGCAAAGTCAAGTTTTAGAAGCACACATGTAATGTTATTCTTACAATGGTGATTAATGTATTCTTGAACGGTAGCCACTCCATCCATGATATTTTTACCCTTAATGAAAGTGGTTTGTGAACAATCAAGTAGATCATTCATTCTTTTATTAAGTCTATTTGCTAAAACTTTTGAAATAATTTTAATAGAACAGTTAATTAAAGTAATTGGTCTTAAATCTTTTAGATTATTAGCACCGATTTTTTTATGTAATAAAATGACATCTGCAAAATTATACTTTCCTAATTGTAGTTTCCCATTATAAAATTCATTAAACGTGACGATTAATCAAATTTTAATACATCCCAAAATATTTTGTAAAATAAAATAGAAAAACCATCAGCACTCAGAGCTTTATCACTAGGCATGTTGTTAATAGCCTTCAAAATATCCTCTTCAAAAAAGGATTATCAAGGTTAGAAAGGTTAATTCTAGTCTCAATAGGATATAGTTTATTCCATATAACTTTTATTCTATGTTTATTCTTATTGCCATAAATATCTCTATAGTAATCGGTAAAGGCCTTATTTAGATCCCTGTGATCAACCAATTCAGCAATATTCACAAAAATAGAATTTATCGTGTTGCTACGTTTTCACCATTAGCCATATTATGACATTTTGTTTATTATTATCGCCTTCATTACTCTATTGAATTCTAGATCTCTGTGTCCACATAACCTCTTCTTTTTTTACAATTGAATTAAGCTCTTCTTTAAATTAACGAGTACATTACGCTCTCCAAGATTTAGTTCTCTTGCTTCTTCTATCTTATTAATTTTAAGCATTTTAGAAGGTAATTTTTTTTTAAATTTAATACTACTAAATACATTCTTATTCCAATTTTTAGGAAAATTACTAAGACCTCTAAGTTTTAAAACATTTTTTATAGATTTATTCATATTTCTAATATTATAAAAATTAATTGATATCCATTTTTTTAATTAGATTAGGAAAATTAGATTCTAATAACTACATTTTTTCAAATTTAAAAGTTTTATTAACAATTCTAAGATGATCACATGTAAGAATGATAGGGCAATGGTTAGAATACAAATAAGACAAACTAATCACCCTACAAATAGGAAATTGATCTTCAATTTTGTCACTTACGAAAAATCTATCTAAATAGTCATTGAAGGAGAATCCCTATTATTACTCCAAGTGAATTCTCTATTAGATAATAAAAGCATTTCTATCAAATTACTATTAGTAAATTGGTCAAATTATTCCATAGAAGAGAAATCTCCTTCTTGGGGTGATCGTTCCCTAAAAAACGTGTAACATTGAAATCAGCTCCCAAAATCCAAGATCCAAGAGGATCTAAATTCTAGACATTCGCTCCATTAAACTCGATGACCAATTTTCGAATTAGAACCATAAATGTTAGATATATTTAATAAGGAGTTATCGCTAAGGTTAATGAGAATATTATGTAAAGAATGTTGCCTAGTAATAGTTTGTAGAAGTTTAAAAGAATTACCACGCCACTCTATAAGTAAACCCCCAGAAGTTCCAAGTGAAGGCAAGCATGCCCACTATCTAAAGTGAAACCACCTAATCTTCTATAAAAGCGAAGATCAGACCAATTTATTTTCGTTTCCTATAAAAGAGTGATATCTATAAAGTAATCTTTAAAAAATGCTCTAACCCTAAATATTCCAACTAATAATCCTCATATTCCCGATGATCTAAGCCTCTCTATTTCCCCGCTCCTAATGAAAGCACTATCTAATTCATTATCAGTAAAAATAAAAGCGGTATCCCTTTCTAACCGACATAACTCACTGGCAGATAAATTTCCTAGAGTATAGGAAGAACGGGTACTTCTTAAATCAGAAACCATGCCTGAGCCTGAGTTCGTATTGCCACTTATGGCACTCGAATCAAGTGACTCGTCCATAAATGAAGAATGACCGTTATGGATCCTGACACTACAATGAACAATACCACTAATAGCAACAAATTTCCTATGCCTTCCTCTCTTTCTTGATGAAGATAAAAATGAAGCTTTGCTAAATATACTACCCTCTCTATCAATTACTGTAGACGAACTTGATCCTCCCTGATAAACATTCTTTTCCTTAAAATCATCATTCGTTGTAGCATCAGAGTTTACTACAACCACATTCCCAACTAACAGAGCACCAGATCTACTCACAGTCTCTCCATCAATTTCCCCAACCATGCCACATAAACTATCACCATCATTAACCAAACTTTGTGAAATGTCAGCAACTTTTTTTTCTTTAAAAATATCATTCATTGTATCACTAGAGTTTACTACATTGCCAACCACTTCCTAAACTAACAAAGCACCATAACTACTCATAGCCTCTCCCTCAATTTCCCTAACCACGCCACATAATCTATCACCATTATCAGCCAAAATTTATGAATTTTCAGTAAGTGTTGCAAATCAGAGACTACAGAAACCATTCCATTCGAATTAAAAACATCACTCGATGCGCATTCAGCTGAAGTAACACCCACATCCACTATATCGGTATTAAATATGCACACATTGACATCTGCACCAGCTACCAAATAATGTTCAACTGGAACCACAAAAATCCTTTCATCAACCAAACCCGCCAAATCTCTCTTCTTTAAACCAACAGAACCCAAGTAATCTCCAACAACATCCAAACTCACCTTAACCCTGTTTATGAATTCAGAAGCCATCAAATTAACCATTGCATCATTCCACAACTTGCTCATGTCCACATTAGTGTCCAAGAATGAGTAAATTGCACATAAATCACTAACCATCAAAACATTCGAATTTACCAACCTATAAACAGCCATTCTATTTAAGCCTCCATCCATAGTACAAAATCGATCACCATTAGTAACCAAACTGCAAGTGTTTTTGTTATGAACATATATAACACCAGAACCATAATGTACTATATCCACATCCAAGCTACCAGATGAACCAAAATTGTCAATCTCCTTATCAACATTACTGCCATAAAAAACCTCACTAAAACTATCAGAAGAAGTATTACCATCATAGACATGATTCCTTGAACAATTATCATACGCCAAAGACTCAGATGAGGAAGAAGCAATAGCGATAACATCATTACCTTGTAAATTCACATTTGCATCTTACAAAGAAAAAACCTCACTAAAGCTACCTACCTCAGACCTGTTATCCACCAAACAACCATCTGAAAACCCTCTATCAGTTACAAAACCTTGAGGCGGATCAGAATCCTCTCCTGAATCTTCCAGTGATCTTAACAATCAAATTGTTAGTAGTGACTAACTCAAAACTCCTTATATTATAGGATTTGGCTCTAAATTTTTTGTTATGAATATGAACAAAATTTTTATTCAACTCAAGCGAATGAATAGCAGAACCAACATCACAAACTGCACACGCATTATCAAGCTTTATATCCCTGGTTTCAAGTGAATGAAGAACCGATCTACATTGTAAAACAACAGGGTATAGAAGCAAAGGATCAAAAGAATTCAACTCCTCTCTATAAACAACAACAGGGACATCATAAGTTTCATTGACACCAACATCAGTAGCTCCATTACATCCATTAGATGCAAGCATCACATCATTAGCCAATTCATCACTTTTTCAGGAAGAAACAGAATCTCCAAAATAGCCTTCAGGATCTCCAAACTTCTTTTTGTAATTTCTACCAATATTAACCGCATTGATCACAACGAAATGCTTGAACAAGTCCTCCAAGAATTTGATACCTTCATTCCACTAAAACCAGCGGTGATCTAACAAGATTCTCTTCAGTTTCATAGATTTTAAAACAAACTGCAATCCATGGTCAGTGATTGAAAAATTTCTGTGATCGCCAAAATTTTGGATCTAATTTCATCGAACACTAGAACTTTCTATGACCAATGAAACCACATCTGAAACATCTAGCAGGTTCTCACAGTCCTTAGAAAAATGATGATAATCTCCACATCGAAAGCATATTCTTTTCCCCTTTCTAGAATCTACCTAATTCTTGTATTTGATCTTGTGGTTAAGAAGTTGAGGAGAAAAAATATTTGAATCCTTAACCACTTGGGCATAGGTATGATAGGAACAAGAATCGCAATCGGTAAAGGAACCAGAATTTGAAAGATTTAAGAAGCAAGGATGCACGAACGAGAAAGGTGGAGATGAGAATTGAGAGTAGCCGCAGCCATTTTATCGTTTCTCGAAAAAATCACGAATATCATACATTCAACACACTAAGTGAATGTTACAATGTATGATGGGTGCTATGTTTGCTTGATTGTTTATCACCTTAGTGATGTCACATGTTGCAGATATTATTGATGAAAATACCTAAACGCCTTTAGTACTTTGGTGTATAGTACACCCTGATGCAGAGCTTATATATGTATTATATGCTAACTCTTTGGACGTAAGGACATGTCAAGTATGATTCTCCATACTCTCTGTTCCATATACTATATCGACTCTTATAGTATTTTGAGATTGTTTATCGCTCACACCGGACTGTTGTCTGACTCGAGGTTTTAAGCTTTTCTTCTTATTACCTTGGGTACTCTTAAATCAGTAGACTAGAAAGCAGATGTAAATAGTACATGGAATTCTACAGATGGATTAGTAAGAGGCAACGCTTTCTTATACTTATATTTTGCTTATTATTGCATATTCCGTTGTGTGATATTATGGAGCCTAAACAGTATTGACTTACTATTATTAGAGATAGTTTATCGGTTGAGTTTGTTTCTTAGTTGTATAAACTCTATTGTTGTTTTGTATAACTGTATGAGCCTATGTACATTAATTCTGGGGTTCATGTAGTTATTACTGTCTCGCTTGTTTTATGTCTATGATGACTTTTATATTTTATTCGATGCATTGTAAGATATATGATAGGTACTGTGATTGTTTGATGTTTTCTTTCTCTTCTCTTCTTTTCTCTTCTCTTCTATTATATTCCTCTTCTTTTCTTACTTTTTTGGGCAAAGCTAGCAGGGTTAAATGTGCCCCTACCATATATTAGCAAAAGAATTACAATGATCCATGGCACACCATCAGATCAGAAAATAAAGAATAAAATACAACATTAAAGAAGATTACCGACCAATAGAAAAGAGGATAGAGTGCAC
This sequence comes from Allium cepa, assembly GCA_030765085.1. Taxonomy (NCBI): domain Eukaryota; kingdom Viridiplantae; phylum Streptophyta; class Magnoliopsida; order Asparagales; family Amaryllidaceae; genus Allium; species Allium cepa. Next base: position 172,464,530 of record CM060941.1, on the reverse strand, counting down.
CAATACATGTTTAGAAGTAGAAACACCTCCAAACATCCTACTATTCCTCTCCATCCATATAGAATTCAATGTCCTTTTTAGAACACGTAGTAGTAGAGAACTTTTATGCGACTTCCATCTTGTATCTTTAAAAATATTGTACCATTCCATAAATGAATTTCTTAAGGGGTTATGAAAGTTTATATTCTTCAAAATGCTTCCCTAAATATAGAATGTAACATCACACTCAAAAAATAAATATGGAATAGTCTCCTTGTGTTTATGACAGAGAAAACAAGTATCTTCAAGAGTAATACCCTTCTCCTTCAATTTATCAACCGTATGTAAACCATTTTTAACAATCTTCCAGAGGAGTAAATTCTCTTTAGGAACAGAACCCGCATTCCACACACTAGAGTGCTAAGGAAATACACTGATGTGAAGGATCAAGCATACTAGAAAAAACTAAAGTAATTTTATGAGGATTATGACTCCATAGAGCATGAACGTCATTAGATGAGAAAGATTTAGCTTGAAGATTGCTCTAACATGCACAAATAGAGGTTGAACTAGAGGCGGACAGTTGTAGAGATCCTTCAGACCAAATAGAATTTATAGTAGCATGTTCAGAAATTCCAGTCAGGATTCTGATATTATAGCTAATCAATTCAGCTAAAATGATACCCTGATCAGACGATGGGTCGAACCAAGAGGAAATTTTATTCTTATATAGAAGACCAGCCTTAAAAATACGAATAAAATCCTTTCTAAATTGAAATAAATTCCTCCGTGACCAGGTACAATCCTTAGGTATGTCAATTGTCCAAAAATATTTGTCTTTGATTAAATTCTTCCTCACCCATGATGCCCATAAATTATTATCAAATTTATAAATTTTATATATACGTTTTGAGATAGTTGCTTTATTCCATTGCCTAATATTCATGATATGCAGACCACCATGTTTGTAAGGGCAGCCATAGGAATTAGCTTTTTGGAAAATGGATTACCATGCCAAAGAAAGTGGTTTAGAGCCGAGTTGATAATGGAAATTAATTTGGTAGGTAGAATGAAGATACGAGCATAGTAAAGGCACAGGGAAGTGGCAATGGATTTGACGTTTGTCCTACATTAACCAGATGCTCCAGCAGCGCACTATTCGCTTATATAAGCATCAAAGGTGTAGGGTAGTCGTCGCATTTGGTATCAGAGCTAAGGTTGAGTGATTAACCTGAGTTGATATCCTAATCTAGTAGAGATAGGGTGGGAGTTGTCGCCTTAGACTAGATATATAGTATTATATATATGAAAGAATGCGTATTTGTTATGTATTTTGGTTTTCAAAACTATATAGTATATAAGTCCTGTTGCACACATAAGTACGATTGATGCAGTTTTACTTTATAAGAGACTGATCATTTTCATTATGTATTAAGTGTGATCTAGCATACGAGAAATGTTGTTATTGACTCCATCTCTAGAGTAGAGGATTGAGCAAGATCGAGGGCCATTAACCCCGATTTACAAAATATGCTCGCTAAGATGGTGAAAAAAATTATCTAGAATGCCTAAGTTCCTCCAAATAATTATGGTGCCTAAGTGAAAACGCCTGGAGTTGACTTTGTTGAGCTGTATAAAGGCTACGTGAGTCTAGGAGGCAGACCGTTCCTTAGAACGAAGTCGTCTATTGGGGTGCAAGATGCGATGGATATTTGCGAAAGATTCTTCGATGACTTGGAGTTAGATGATGCAATAAGGTGGAAGATAACCTCTAGATGACTCTAGGGATGAACATTGAACTGGTGGAGTGCCCTTATAGCTTCGATTCCCGAGGATCGTTTTACTTGGGATCTGTTTATAGTTCGCATCGAAGGGAAATTTATCTCGAATTTTCAAAATTCGATGTTGTTTAGGAAGTTCATCAACTTGAAGTATGGTGATATGTCTGTATCAGAGAAAATGGTCAAATTCAATGTGTTATCGAAGTACGTTATATCTTTCATTGATATTCCACTTAGAAAGGATGAAGGATTTGTCACTAGATTGAATGATTATCTCAAGAAGCGATTGATTGGTCAAATTGACGAGATTTGCGACAAGTGATCGAGGATGATTTACGGCATGATAACCTGTACCCATTATAGAAGGGTTGTCCCAAATAAACAAGTAGGGACAACTATGGAGCATATACATTGAATGTTGTTCTGATTTCGTCGAGTACTCCATCGGCAAAAGAGAAGGGAAATGGCTTCATCACTTGAGGTATGCTTTCCACTTATGGGGATTGCATACATATGTTATTTGACGACGAGGTTTCGCATTCCTTCATATTTAGTGCTTTGAGATCTAGATTGGGATCGAGGTTCGAGATAGTTGACTGATCTTTAAATTGTGACGAACCCTACTAGGGGCTCGGCTAGCTTGTGCATGGTTTGTCTAGACTTAGCCTTATCTAGTCATATATGTTTGATTGTTATTGATTTGTTTTGGGTCTAATTGGTTCGGATTATAGTCTGGGAATGGACTGGCTGAAGGGGTATAAAATAGTGGTGGATTATAAGAGACCATTGGTGACGTTAGGGACTAACATTGAGTGAAAGGTAGTGTTTGGCTACACACCTAATGATGAGGTGATGGTTGGCTTTCTATATGCACTTGATATCCCACATGATGAGTTGTCATCTGTGCCTGTAGCTGGAGAGTGTCCAGACATATTCGATGAGGAGATCGAATTACCATCATATAAAGATTGAGTTCCATATCCATCTGGTCAGAGGTGCTAGACCAGCAGTTATGCCTTTAAGGCGTATGACGTCCAAGGTGCAGAGGAAAAAAAAGGTGTGAATGGATGACCTATGTAATGACCAGATTTTTTGACGTCCGAAGGTCGACATCGATACATCCACGATAAACAATGCCACACAGTCGAATGCCGAAAAACCGAACCGTTAGGGTTTAAGAAGAAGAAGATAGAAGAAGAACAGAAACAATAAATAAAATCTCATATTTCGCAGCGGAACAAATGTAATAGATAAATGAATATCTTTAAAACAAAGAACTATATCAATTATTACATTACATCACATTACAATATCAGAGTGTTACAACAACAAACAGCGGAAAAGAATATAACATATACTAGGGATACGCTTCGCCATCCAGCTTGCACCTGATCTCCACAACATCTCTTTTTCGACTTCGCTCCAGAATAATGATAACCTGGCTCTAGGCCGCCCGTGTGGAAAAATTGTGGGCTCCCATAGTTTAGAAAAGGAACAATAAACTCCAGGTCATTCGTGGGACTGGTGTGAGATCTTAAAAACGGTTATTTTCACAAGGAAAATAAAAGAAATCTGCTACGCTTTTTTGGAAAATGAAACTACCATAAGGCCTCCCGCCACATCCACAATGCAAACGCAGAATTGGAGGAGATTTCTCCTTATGATAGTCAAACATGCTTAATACGCAAAATCCTTTCGATGTTATTATTAGTGCATAGTGCAGAAAACATTTCGAGAGTATAATATTAATCTTAGCCAGCATAGACATTCCGAACTATGCCTACTATAGCTACCATCTAAACAGTGATGACCACCATAAGTAAATGGTAGGTTATATAACTAAAACCGTACATGGCGCGTATTGATGATTGGATTTCCAACAAATGGTCGGGCTAAGGAACTTCCTATGCCACATGGGTACGCCTCTGGAGGGACGCCCCGAGAACTTAACCAGCTCTCTGCCATTTGCGACCTTTATCCGAGGATCCTCAACCACAAAGCAACCACCAAAAAAAGTAATAGATTTGCAACAACCACATAGGTTAAATATATGGGCTCCATACCATGATACCACCCTTTTCCAGAAGGAAATGATATATCCTAAAGGGCGCGACCCTCATAACCTTGCCACATCTTTCCTGTTTCGACCATTTCCGGGGTGTGAGGTCCGACGAAGTCTCGTCCACAAAGCTACACTTTTCACAAAGTCATGCTTTGATCAACAAATGATCAGCAGCACTTCGTATGCCACGTTACCAATTTGGGAATGTGTCACTAGTAACCATCAACTACATAACCTCTGAGCTCGTACGTCTTAGAGAAGAGTGTTAACCTAAGAGAATAAATTCTCCGCCACCAACAGAAATGTATTTGATAGTTTTACATCTCAAAGTGTAACGTCAGACACACATCCATACAAGTCCGTTTCGGGATCGAACGGAACCAAAGGCACTTCAAAAGAAGCCCTTGCAAATCCGGATATTCACGAATCACGTTCGGAATCCCCATCACAAAGGGTGATAAAATCTCTATACCGGAGCAACCCGATGTAGAGACATTCGACAAGTAATCCTTTCGCTTTTGAAAAATACCCGGTCTTCAACACCGTCTTTAAATGCATTCCCATTTCTTCGTATCATTATTCGGAATGGGTTTTATGACACAAGGTCCTCGCCCGGCTAATCCGAATAATGAGCGCTTATTTTTAAAAATAAGTGTTCATTCAGATTTCAAACAAATCACAACAAATTTCCACTTTGATCTTTTAAATAAAAGATCTATCACAATCACAAAGGTTCGATGTGGGTTTCGAATATCCATTTGGAATTCGACTCCCGATCGCATCGAAATTCTAATGCCATTTAAAGGCCAATATTGATAGTCGGTTATTTAACTACCAATCGACATTCACAACAATTACCAGGTTTAAATAATTTTCCCCAATTATTTATTTTCGACATATCTTCGCAGGGTATATTTTCATATTTCAACCTTTTGAAAACAAATTTTAAATCAATTTCCACATTTTAATCCTTTGAAAACAAATTTCAATTTATTTTCCTTATGCGAAAAATATTTCCAAACATTTATTCATTTCCACTGAAAATCTGTCGAGTTAAAATAATTCAAAATAATTTAAAATGCTTATCAAAATATACTTAGAGATATTTAAAATAAAACTATTTTGAAACACTTGCTTAAATATTAGTTATGAAAATATTATACTAATATCTTAAATAAAAATTCAGGTCCAAAACTAATAAAATTAATAGATAGGATATAACCATTTAAATATTCAATTTCTAAAATAAATATCAATTTAAAACTTTAAATAATCACTTCTATAATGGTTTAAAATATATTTCACTTTAAAGATTTTCAAAATAACCTAAGTAAATAATTTTTTCCCCAAACATTCTATCCTTAAAACCATCTTTACAACTTTAATCTATATTTATAAACTATATTGAAAACATTCTCGGCTTTCAGGGAAAGTACACATTCCATTCTAAAATGGTTCATTCAAATCAATTTATAAATCTTTTTGGATTTATTTTAAAATTACGTCCCAAATCCGTAAATTCCTTTCCACACTTTTGAAAATAAAACAATATTTATTTTTAAAACAAATTTCCCTTTTTTATAAAATTCCCATTGTGAATTTAAATTCCCGAATATCCACTGATATATGATTTTTAAATCGATTTCAAAAATCGTATACAAACATCAAATCAATTTCCAATTTGATTTCTAAATTTATTTCAACATCAAATTGATTTTTGTTCAAACACCAAATCAAATTTCACATCGATTCCCTAAAGATTTATTCTTTTAACACCAAATCAATTTTTCGAACTTATTTTTAAAATAGATTCCTTTATCCTTTCCAAATTATTTAAAAATCATGTTTTTAAGATTAATTCTTCACCTTTTGAATATTATTACTTGAAATCCATTTATTAAACTTTTTTCCATATTTTGGAATTTTGTTCAATAGGATTTCACTATAGATTTTCTACTTAAATTTAAAAAATCCAATTTTATTTATTTCTGGTATCCTATGATACCAAAAATATTATTGGCAGAATTTTAGCCTTCAACAATTTCAATCACAATATAATCACACACAGATTTTAAATAATCAACATACAATATTGAAACAAATTCAATTATTTGAGGAATTCAGTTGGATCCCTCCAACCTGTTTACCTGCATCCACAGATGTTAGCACAACAATTAAATACTCATTCCACTTCGAGGTGGAATATCGCGGTATATGGGATTTATAAAATATCATCCGCTATTATGCGGCGCATAGGGTCTCATCCGCTATATAATGCGGGAATCAACAACTCCAAATACATATATAATACCAATTCCACTTCGAGGTGGAATATCGCGGTATATGGGTTTAAATATAATATCATCCGCTATTATGCGGCGCATAGGGTCTATTTCAATACAACTTATAATAAATTATCATCCAAACGCACAATCAACAATTTAAATTTAACTACCACAATTCAACAATCAATCAATAACTGAAATTTTCAATTATTAAAATTTGAGTGAGAAGATCTCACCTTTGCTTTTATTTTGCAATCCAATCCAATTCCGACATGTTTCTTTACAGTTTTAGACCTTGCATAAATAATTTTATACAATTTTATTAATATTCGAATAAATCGAACTATTCAATTTGCCATTTAATGATTTTAATTCAACTAATGATTTAGTTTAGATTAATGATTTAAATTTTAAACCAATAATCAAATTTTAAACAAATTTTCTTTTAATAAATTTATTTAACTAACGATTTGATTTTAAACAAATTTCCCTTTAAAAATATTTAGCAATCAAAATAATTACCTAAGTTAACTAAAAAATTTAATTACTAAAATAAATTAGTAAATTATATTTTTTCTCTATTTTCCATTTTTCAAACTGCATATATAAAAGTAGGCTATATGGGTTATAAAAATCTTGTCTTTATACATACATTCTTATTATTTATAATTTTTTTCCAAAATCTTATCTGTAAACATATATATATCCTTAAAAAAATCCCTTTATCACTTATATATATATATATTAAATCAAAACAGAACTGTTTAAAATATCTTACTGCAAAAACTTTTTTCCTTCTGTTTATTTAGTTACAATTTATTTCGTTTAATTTGAACTAAAGTCAAATAGATTACCTTTTTCCCTAAAGCCCAGGCAGAACTTGCAACTTCATTACCACCTCTGTCCCCAGATCGCACGCGAACCCTACCGCCCTGATAACTCGACATGCTTTACCCCCACGCGCACGCACGAAAATTGCGTGAGTCGCCCTTCGCCTCACCATCGCGGCCTCGTTGGAACTCGTGACCCATTAACCCACGTCTCCAATCCCTTCGAATCGCCTCAATGTCACGCAATAGAAATTCGATCGCGACTTCGCAAGTGCCCTCAAGTTGATTTTCGAGCGAGCTCGGCTTCGATCGATGCGCGCACTGCCGATGTTGCGATTAAGCTTCAACCCTATCCACGTGCTCGCGAAGTTCTATGACACCGCGCTCGAAATCCATCCAAGCATCGCCGCTTGCTTGCGCGCGACTTCGCGATTTTGAACTCCGACGGATTTTTTTTCGATTCAAAATGAAGAAGAGGAAGGCCCGTTCGATTTATACTTCGGCCATTTGATTTTGATTTGAGAAGGCCATTATTTTTGAAGTTTTTGAACGAAAAGATTTTCGTTTTCTTATGTTTGAACGAAAAGGTAGGATAGGGTGGCGTGTAGGAGAAGACAATAGAAACGTGTATGTTACATTTTGCAAAAAGGTGGCTGCGATTTGATTTTGATCAGATATATATATATATATATATATATATTTAAATTTAAATCGTCTCAATTTCGCACCCTAAAATCTCGATATCGTATCGAGACGTGCCGCTAGGCATTTATAATGTTATACACCTATTCCGAACGCAATGGAAAAGGTTCCGAGTCCAAATTTGATTGTAAGGAGAAGATAGATTTTCGAACCAGTTATTAAATTAAATTTCGATATAAATTTCAATGTGTTTGCTTATCGTACGGCGAAACGATCACTCCAAATAGTTTGAAAATTGAAATCCGATAATAATACACTATTACGGGTCCTATGGGACCTGGTTTCGTCGAATTCCAAGACAGTGCCTCGGAAGGCTATTTTTAAATATCAATTTAAATGATATAAATTCAAAACTGAACAAAACATTTCCAAATTAAATTTTGAAGCTTCCATTATCTTCAGTATATAAATTTTCCAAGCCTATAAAAATATTTTTAATCAGCTTAAAACTGAAGATTCAATTTTTTTTCCAACTTTAATAAATTGAATTCAATAATTCAAATTGCCAAATTCATAGTTAATTTTGAAATTCAAGTTAAACTAACTTTCAAATATTTAAAATAAATTAAATATTTTGATTTAAAATGTTCAAAATTCTGGGTCTTTCGCATTCTTCCCCCTTAAAAGAATTTCGTTCTAAAATTACTAGTTAAGAAGAATGATCCTTAACCCATTCTCTATCTTTCCCAAACCAAATAGTTTTATCAATTTACCAACAAATCTTTTCATTAAAGATCATCATTTCAACTAACTTTCCAAAATCAATCATAGATTCCAAACAACATTGTTTTCTCAGTAATTCAAATTTAAATTTAAATTCAAATTTTAAACTTTCAAAAAAAATTCAAAATTTTTATAACTCCCTAAATTTTCGAAAAATTTCGCCAGTGTCTCCTTTGCGCGGCTAGCTCGGTACGACTACAAAAATAGCACCACGGGCCCCCAGATTCAAAAAGAAAACAAAAGACCAAGTGGCTAGACAAGAAAATCATCAATTCTCCTACTGAAATTTATATACATATCTTTTTGTCGAGCAATTCAATTTTATCTTCAAAATCCCAGTTCCAATTTTTCTTTTTCCTGTAACATACCTGTATATTCTACTAGCCATAATGTTCAATTACAACATTCATATATCATTTTGCATATTTCATTACAAAAGTTTAAATACTTACTTCTTATACCATCTTTACTTCATTATTGAATTTATATATTCATTTTCATTCAACTTTACATTTTCAGTTTCATTTGAATTCGATTTACACTTTCAATTCTATTTGGATTCAATTTACCTTCTGAATGTTGAATTTATCAATAATCTTTCATTCACAACTGATTCATATCACTATTTTAAATTAGTTTCATTTACTAATTCATTACAAATTCCAATCATTTTATCTCAAATCGTTTTTTTCCCTATTTCCACCTTTACTAACTTTAGTTCGCCTCGAACTAGTTTTACAACTTCATTTTGTTTCAAACAATTCAAACTGGTTTTCAATATTCAGTTTAAATTCCAGTTTTATTCTTTTGTTCATTCCCAAACACAATTCAATTTCAATTCACCATTTGGTTTATAACCACTTATATTTAAACTGTATTTCAAATTCCATATGAATTCAATTTACCTTTCATTTATAATTATTGAATTCAATTCATTCTAAACCATATCTATTTGGTCATTTCCTTAATAAATTTTATTTTAATACTCTGCTTTACATATGAAATTCAATTCCAATTCTAATCCTATTTGCTTACAAATTCGAAATAAATCTCAACTTTAAATTTCACTTTCATTTACTTGCAATTGTAAATTTATTTATTCATTCACAATTTATTTTCCACCTTAATAGATTTTATTCCAATCATTTAGTCTATAAGACTTCTCAAATTCACCTTTATTCAAATTAACTCAAGTTAATTTCAGTTTAATCTGAATTTTCTAAGTTTTCAAACTTATTATTCCATAATTATTTTTTTATAAGATTCCAGAGTCTTTTCAAAAATTCAAAACCATTTTTGAAATCAATTAAAATTATCCCTTTAAATTTCTAAAACCAAACCCAGTTTGCTATCAACTTCCATTTAAAACAATTTGGCAGCAATTTCTCTCTTGGAAACTCGAAAATGAACACCGATGCTGCTGCAGTCATCACCGAAGTTATTTTCCAGCAACCAAAAAGAGTTTAATGCTTTTCATCCCTTCAAAACATCTTTCCAAAAACCTTTGAAAATTATTTTCAAACCAAAAGGGATTTAAACTTTCCAAATCTCCAAAATTTTCAAATTCTTTTCAAAACATTTCCAAATACTTCTTCGGAATTCCGTTTCAAATTACAAATCACATTTACAATTTATATTCTCAAATTCCATTTGTATGTGAATTTATTTCTAAATTTTGGAGTTACGATTTCAATTTCTTATTCAAATGATAATAATATTATTACTTCCTAACAATCAAGCAACCATATACTATAATAATTTACAAAGATTACTTCCTTTATCTACGAAATTCGTTTTGGGTAAAATTATTTCATTCACCCTATTTAAAATAACATCGTGTCGAATTATTCTGTCCGAGTGTTTAGAGATCCCTATCGATAGAGTTGTACGGACTATACCGACCAGAATCCATATACCACTCAACAAACCAATCATCACAATATAAAACAATTTCATTCACTAACAAATATGCGCTCATATCTATTAATACACTCAAACTCATTCTAGAGTACTACTGACTCTATCTCTAAGGAGTAACACCCACCAGAGCCAAGGTTGTCTCTAAATCAAATGATTTGATACCACTCTGTAACGACCACATTTTTCGACGCCCGAAGGTCAACATCGATACATCCACGATATCCAATGCCGCACAATCGAATGCCGGAAAATTGAACCGTTAGGGTTTAAGAAGAAGAAGATAGAAGAAGAACAAAAACAATAAACAAAATCTCACATTTCGCAGCGGAACAAATATAATAGATAAATGAATATCTTTAAAACAAAGAACTATATTAGTTATTACATTACATCACATTAAATTATCAGAGTGTTACAACAACAAACAATGGAAAAGAATATAACTTATACTAGGGATACGCTTCGCCATCCAGTTTGCTCCTGATCTCCACAGCATCTCTTTTTCGACTTCGCTCCAGAATAATGATAACCTGGCTCTAGGCTGCCCGTGTGGAAAAATTGTGGGCACCCAAAGTTTAGAAAAGGAACAATAAACTCCAGGTCAGTCGTGGGACTGGTGTGAGATCTTAAAAACAGTTATTTTCACAAAGAAAATAAAAGAAATCCGCCGTTTTTTTTTGGAAAATGAAACTACCATAAGGCCTCCCGCCACACACACAATGCAAACGCAGAATTGGAGGAGATTTCTCCTTATGATAGTCAAATATGCATAATATGCAAAATCCTTTCGATATTATTATTGGTGCATAGTGCAGAAAACATTTCGAAAGTATAATATTAATCTTAGCCAGCATAGACATTCCGAACTATGCCTACTATAACTACCATCTAAACAGTGGTGACCACCATAAGTAAATGGCAGGTAATACAACTAAAACCGTAAAAGGCGCGTATTGATGATAGGATTTCCAACAAATGGTCAGGATAAGGAACTTCCTATGCCACATGGGTACGCCTCTAGAGGGACACCCCGAGAACTTAACCAGCTCTCTGCCAACACAAAGCCGAGTTGCCTATGTAACTAGGTAACTACTACACGAGTATGCCATCCCCCGGTCGTTTGCGACCTTTATCCGAGGATCCTCAACCACAAAGCAACCACCACAAAGAGTAAAAGATTTGCAGCAACCACATAGGTTAAATATCTGGTCCCCATACCATGATACCACCCTTTTCCAGAAGGAGATGACATACCCTAAAGGGTGCGACCCTCATAACTTTGTCGCATCTTTCCTGTTTCGGCCATTTCTGGGGTGTGAGGTCCGACGAAGTCTCGTCCACAAAGCTACACTTTACACAAGTCATGCTTTGATCAACAAATGATCAGCAGCACTTCGTATGCCACGTTACCAATTTGGGAATGAATCACTAGTAACCATCAACTACATAACCTCTGAGCTCGTACGTCTCAGAGAAGGGTGTTAAGCTAAGAGAATAAATTCTCCGCCACCAACAGAAATGTATTTGATAGAAACCAATTTTACATCTCAAAGTGTAACGTCAGACACACATCCATACAAGTTCGTTCCGAGATCGAACGGAACCGAAGGCACTTCAAAAGAAGCCCTTGCAAATCCGGATATTCACTAATCACGTCCGGAATCCATATCACAAAGGGTGAAAAAATATCTATACCGGAGCAACCCGGTGCAGAGACATTCGATAGGTAATCCTTTCGCTTTTGAAAAATACTCGGTCTTCAACACCATCTTCAAATGCATTCCCATTTCGTCGTATCATTATTCGGAATGGGTTTTATGACACAAGGTCCTCTCTCGGCTAATCCGAATAATGAGCGCTTATTTTTAAAAATAAGTGTTCATTCAGAATTCTAACAAATCACAACAAAATTCCACTTTGATCTTTTAAATAAAAGATCCATCACAATCACAAAGGTTTGATGTGGGTTTCGAATATTCATTAGGAATTCGACTCCCGGTCGCATCGAAATTCTAATGACATTTAAAGACCAATATTGATAGTCGGTTATTTAACTATCAATCAACATTCACAACATTTACCAGGCTTAAATAATTTTCCCCGAATATTTATTTTTGACATATCTTCGCAAGGTATATTTTCATATTTCAACCTTTTGAAAACAAATTTTAAATCAATTTCCACATTTTAATCCTTTGAAAACAAATTTCAATTCATTTTCCTTATGTGGAAAATATTTTCAAACATTTATTCATTTCCACTGAAAATCTGCCGAGTTAAAATAATTCAAAATAATTTAAAATGCTTATCATATATTTAGAGATATTTAAAATAAAACTATTTTGAAACACTTGCTTAAATATTAGTTATGAAAATATTATACTAATATCTCATATAAAATTCCGGTCCAAAACTAATAAAATTAATAGATAGGATATAACCATTTAAATATCCAATTTCTAAAATAAATATCAATTTAAAACTTTAAATAATCACTTCTATAATGGTTTAAAATATATTTCACTTTAAATATTTTCAAAATAACCTAAGTAAATAATTTTTTTTCCCAAACATTCTATCCTTAAAACCATCTTTACAACTTCAATCTATATTCATAAACTATATTGAAAACATTCTCGGCTTTCAGGGAAAGTACACATTCCATTCTTAAATAGTTCAATCAAATCAATTTATAAATCTTTCTGGATTTATTTTAAATTTACGTCCCAAATCCATAAATTCCTTTCGACACTTTTAAAAATAAAACAATATTTATTTTTAAAACAAATTTTCCTTTCTTTTATAAAATTCCTATTGTGAATTTAAATTCCCAAATATCCACTGATATATGATTTTTAAATCGATTCCAAAAATCGTATACAAACACCAAATCAATTTCCAATTTGATTTCTAAATTTATTTCAACACCAAATCGATTTTCATTCAAACACCAAATCAAATTTCATATCGATTCCCCAAAGATTTATTCTTTTAACACCAAATCAATTTTTCGAATTTATTTTTAAAATAAATTCCTTTATCCTTTCCAAAGTATTTAAAAATCATATTTTTAAGATAAATTCGTCACCTTTTGAATATTATTACTTGAAATCCATTTATCAAACTTTTTCCCATATTTTGGAATTTTATTCAATAGGATTTCACTATAGATTTTCTACTTAAATTAAAAAATCTAATTTTATTTATTTCTGGTATCCTATGATACCAAAAATATTATTCGGCTGAATTTTAGCCTTCAACGATTTCAATCACAATAGAATCACACATAGATTTTAAATAATCAACATACAATATTGAAACAAATTCAATTATTTGAGGAATCCAGTTGGATCCCTCCAACCTGTTTCCCTACATCCACAGATGTTAGAACAACAATTAAATACTCATTCCACTTCGAGGTGGAATATCGCGGTATATGGGATTTATAAAATATCATCCGCTATTATGCTGCGCATAGGGTCTCATCCGCTATATAATGCGGGAAATCAACAACTCCAAATACATACATAATACAAATTCCACTTCGAGGTGGAATATCACGTTATACGGGTTTAAATATAATATCATCCGCTACTATGCGGCGTATAGGGTCTATTTCAATACAACTGATAATAAATTATCATCCAAACGCACAATCAACAATTTAAATTTAACTATCACAATTCAACAATCAATCAATAACTGAAATTTTCAATTATTAAAATTTGAGTGAGAAGATCTCACCTTTGCTTTTATTTTGCAATCCACTCTAATTCCGACTTGTTCCTTCACAGTTTTAGACCTTGCATAAATATATACAATTTTATTAATATTCGAATAAATCGAACTGTTTAATTTGCCATTTAATGATTTTAATTCAACTAATGATTTAGTTTAGATTAATGATTTAAATTTTAAACCAATAATCAAATTTTAAACAAATTTCTTTTAATAAATTTATTTAACTAACAATTTGATTTTAAACAAATTTCCCTTTGAAAATATTTAGCAATCAAAATAATTAACTAAGTTAACTAAAAAAATTAATTAGTAAAATAATTAGTAAATTATATTTTGTCTCTTTTTTCCATTTTTCAAACTGCATATATAAAAGTAGGCTATATGGGTTATAAAAATCTTGTCTTTATACATACATTCTTATTATATATATTTTTTCCAAAATCTTATCTATAAACATATATATATCCTTAAAAAAATCCCTTATCACTCGTATATATATATATATATATATATATATATATATATTAAATCAAAACAGAACTGTTTAAAATATCTTACTGCAAAAACTTTTTTTCTGTTTATATACATACAATTTATTTTCGTTTAATTTGAACTAAAATCAAATAGATTACCTTCTTCCCTAAAGCCCACACAGAACTTACAACTCCATTATCACCTCTGCCCCTAGATCGCACGCGAACCCTACCGCCCTGATAACTCGACATGCTCTACCTCCACGCGCAAGCACGAAAATTGCCAGAGTCGCCCTTCGCCTCACCATCGCGGCCTCGTTGGAACTCGTGACCCATTAACCCACGTCGCCAATCCCTTCGAATCGCCTCAATGTCACCGCAATAGAAATTCGATCGCGACTTCGTAAGTGCCCTCAAGTTGATTTTCGAGCGAGCTCGGGTTCGATCGATGCGCGCACTGCCGATGTTGCGATTGAGCTTCAACCCTACCCACGCGCTCGCGAAGTTCTCTGTAACCGCGCTCGAAATCCATCCAGGTGCCGCCGCTTGCTTGCGCCCGACTTCGTTATTTTGAACTCCGACAGAATTTTTTTTGATTCAAAATGAAGAAGAGGAAGGCCGGTTCGATTTATACTTCAGCCATTTGATTTTGATTTGAGAAGGCCATTATTTTTGAAGTTTTTGAACAAAAAGATTTTCGTTTATTTCTCATATTTGAACAAAAAGGTAGGATAGGGTGGCGTGTAGGAGAAGACAAAGAAACGTGTACGCTACATTTTGCAAAAAGGTGGCTGCGATTTGATTTTGATCAGATATATATATATATATATTAAAATTTAAATCGTCTTAATTTCGCACCCTAAAATCTCGATATCGTATCGAGACGTGCCGCTAGGCGTTTATAATGTTATATACCTATTCCGAACGTAATGGAAAAGGTTACGAGTCCAAATTTGATCGTATGGAGAAGATAGCTTTTAGAACCAGTTATTAAATTAAATTTCGATATAAATTTCAACGCATTTGCTTATCGTACGGCCAAACGATCACTCCAAATAGTATGAAAATTGAAATTCGATAATAATACACTATTACGCATCCAATGGAACTAGTTTCTTCGAATTCCGAGACTGTGCCTTGGAAGGCTATTTTTAAATATCGATTTAAACGATATAAATTCAAAACTGAACAAAACATTTCCAAATTAAATTATGAAGCTTCCATTATCTTCATTATTATCAATATAAATTTTCCAAGCCTTTAAGAATATTTTTAATCAGCTTAAAACTGAAGATTCAAATTTTTATCCAACTTTAACAAATTAAATTCAATAATTCAAATTGCCGAATTCATAGTAAATTTTGAAATTCAAGTTAAACTAACTTCCAAATATTTAAAATCAATTAAATATTTCGATTTCAAATGTTCAAAATTCTAGGTCATCACAACCTATTATGGAGAAGGTTAATTTGTAGGAGCATATTTGAGTGGGATGCACATATAGTGTTTACCGCTAAGGTGTTTGTCTCTTTGAGGTTGTTTGTTGATTGCCATGAGCTGAATGAGATGATGAAAAAGTACCCACTCCTGCTTATTGATGGCTTATTCAATTAGTTCTATAGCGTAAAGGTATTCTCTCATTTGGACGTTGATTTTTGATTGGTTGGTTATGTTATTCAGGCTAAGCAACACATCGACATGCTTTGTTTTTCTCATGAAGCGTGTTTCGAGAGATCAGTTAAGTGAGTCTGTGCTTGTGTTCGTTGATGATACTTTCGTCTATCCATCGATGAAAGAGAAGCATAAGACATGATTCATTATTGTGTTGGAGGTGTTGAGAAAACACGATTGATGATGAAGTCTTCGAAGTATCACATCTAGAGGAAGGAAGCGAGATTCTTAGGTCATGTTGTTTTAGTGCAAGGCATTGCTACGGATCATGAAAAGGTGACGGGAGTCTAGGATTTGAATAGACCTAAGAGTGCTAGAGCTTAGAAGTTTCCTAGGATTGGCGATATGTTTATACACTTTACTAAGGACTTTTCAAAGTTAGCAGCATTGTTAACCAATTTGACGAGGGAGTATCATACTTTTACTTGAGATGCAAGGTGTAGACACGCATTAGTGAGTTTGACAAAGGGGTTGATGAGTACAATGATGTTACTCATTTCGAGTGGGAATGAGGAGTTGATAGTACACTTGCTTGTGGCACTTGAAAAGGTGCAGTATTAATACAAAATGGTAAGGTTGTCACGTACACTAGTCGACAACCAAAACCGCATGAAAGGAAGTATCTGACTCATGAATTGAGTTGGTAGCAATAATATTTTCTTTATGGAGTTGGAGGCTCTATCTATTAGGAAAGGAGTTCAAGTTGTTCACTGGTCCCATATTATTGAAGTTTCTCTTCTTCGAGAAGGATCTCAACCTTTGCCAATACTAATGATTGGAATTCATAGCCTCCTACGATATTGACATTTCTTATATGCCTATAAAGGAAATGCATTCATTGATGCTTTGAGGAAAAGACATATCAGTTTAGAAGTGGTATTTCTAGAGTGGGCATTGCTTGAGTCTATTGTTGGTTATGACTTCAGAGCTCGATGGGAGCTATGGCCAAAGATGATGGCTAGTTTGATTATTAGGTCTACTTTGATTTAGCGGATTGGTACTAGTCAGAGGCATGAAGCTTGCGGTGGAGATCATGGCTCAATTAAAGGAATGAGTAGTGTCTATAAAGGTGATACAATGCGGACGCGACCGATACGGTTGGTTCTATATAGTGGAGACATTGTTTGTTACCGATGTCGATAGGTTGAGGGATGAGATGCTATTGGAGTGCTCTCATTCGAGATTGACATATAAGCTGATGATGATAAAATGTACCATGATACGAGGTAAACATTTTATAGGGAAAGGATGAAGAAGAATGTCGGGACATTCATTTCAACACTAATGAATTGTCAGCTAGTAAATGCTGATCAGGAGAAGCCAAGCAGTCTACTATGACCACTTGAGATTCTCGAGTGGAAATGTGAACATATATTAATGGACTTTGTCTACCGAATGCCAAGGACTATAGGAGAATATTTTATCATTTGGATCACAATCAATATATTGATGGATAATGCTAAATTTATATTCTCTAAGCCCAGTAGAACTACATCCAAATTAGTCGAGTTATATGTAGAATAGATAATGCAATTCCATTGTGTGCCAAGAGATTATAAGTGGTTGAAACTCATTGTTCAGTGGTGGGTTTTGGGAGAACTTACAAGAGGCATTGGCGAATTTGGCACCAAACCAACTTGATGATATCAAGACTAAACCTGAAACTTTAAGACCTTGTAGGCCTATTCGCACCAATAGACGTGATACAAAATAGGTTAAAAAGAAGATGATGGAAGTTCAGTAAGCAAAGACGATTGCATATGAGAGACTGATGAGAGTATGAGGACCGCTTATCCGAGCTCTTCACTTGGCGAGATTTTATTATTCGTCAGATTTTATATTAGATACCACATTTGATGCTTTATACTGGATAGTTTAGTATCCTGCATGCTCGGATTGGCATGAATGTTACTTTCTGATGTTCGATCTTATATGTGCTTGTTTGATGTTTGATTGTTGGCACTTAATATGATTACTTATACTTATATGGTTGTTAGGCATGCATGATAGTTATTGTTTGATATAGCATTCTTATTTGAGACGATTGTTGTATATATGATTTAGTGTGGTTTAATGCATGACGATGATGCGTTTGTGTTTAATCCTCTTTATTGAGTATTTAGGTACGTGGAAGAAAGTGTTAGCTATTTTGATTCTTACTCACTTTTTTCGCATCTAAATGGTATGTTCTTGCCAAAAAAGAGGTACGTAACATCTGTAGTGTAGATTTGGCTATATATGCTTGATTGTCGTCGGTAATGAGATGCCTCGGATAGGAGATGCCTTAGGTATGAGATGTGTGTGTATGTGTGTATGTGTGTTGTATTGGGATTTTTTCCAGACCTAGCCATGCAAAGAAGATGCTACCAAATTTTTATGAAACATGAGGGGCTTTGAAAGCCTATGGGTTAGGAGACGCTCTCCTTGCTTTGGGAATTTCGAGGATGAAATCCTTTAAGGAGAAATTTCAAATTTAAATTTAAATATAACTATGAATTTAGCAATTTAATTATCAAATTTAATTATAGAAATTTGGGTAAAATTGTAAATATTCAATTTTGAGCCTGTTAAAAATAATTTGATGGCTTAGGAGATTCATATTGACAATACTAAAGATAATGGAAGCTTCAGAATTGAATTTGAAAGCGATTTGTTCGGTTTTGAAATTATATTGTTTAAATCGATATTTAAAATTGCCTTCCGAGGCATAGTCTCGGAATTCAACGAAACTAGTTCCATTGGATCCATAATAGTGTATTATTATCGGATTTCAATTTTCGTAGCATTCGTAGTGATCGTTTAGCCGTACGACAAGTAAACGCGCTGAAAATTTTATCGAAATTTAATTTAATAGCTGGTCAAAAAAGCTATCTTCTCCATACGATCGAATTGGAACTCGGAACCTTTTCCATTGCGTTCGGAATAGAGGTTTAACATTATAAACGCCTGGCGATACGTCTCGATTGGAGTTCGTAATTTTGAATAGCACAATTTGAAACTATTTAAATTTGAATTTTAATTTAAATAAATTGCAATGTTATCGTAGCAATCTTGACACGTAGAGGGAATTCAAACACTTGTATTCTTTTGTTTAACGCGTGTTGTTTTAAAGAAATATTGAATATAAAAAAAAGTGCCGAGCTCTTCATAAAAAAAATTAATTCCTCTTCTATTCTTTTAAAACCCGGATCATTCATTCAAAATCGAAAATAAAAATAAAAATGGCCGAAGTCTTGTTTCAAATCAAAAATAAAAATAAATAAATAGGCAAACGAATCGAGCTCGTTCTAAAGCAGTTCGCGATCGATGGAAATCAGATTTGAGCTCGCATGTAGGTCGCAAGCGTAGAACACGAGGCGGCTAGGGCATCGATGGAGGCAGTAGGCGGCGCGACTATGGTTAAGGGTTTGCGACTGAATCAGGTTGGAGGCGTGCTCAAATTTGGCAGGGGCATTGACGATCTACGGGGCGAGCACGTGGTGGAAGGGACGACGTTCGATTAGGGTTCTCGCGCGCGCGTCAGGTGGGAGGATTTCACGGCTGCGCGAGGCGAAGTCATGGGATTTGGGTCTGGCGATGGTGCGAGGCCGACAACGATTCTGGTAGTTCGATAAATTTGCAAGGTTTCTGGGTTTCATGTGATGCCGAGTTGAGGTTTGATTTTTTTTAGTTTTCTGATAATCTATTTAAAACTAAGTCATTATTACTTAATAAAATTTTAGTTGAGACAGTAAAGGAATAGATATTTCTGTTTTATTTTAAATCCATAAATGTGTAATATAAGTATAAACATACTTATACCTGTTTAAAGTTTAAATAGATGTAGATAAGATTTTGGAAAATAAATAGGAATTGTAAATGTTCAAGTAGTTTATATAAAATCAAAATTGTTAGTTAATTAAATTATGAAAAGAAAATGGGTTTAAAAAAATTAATTATTAGTTTAAATCAAATAAATCTATTAAATGAAAATTTATTATTCGATTGTTTCAAATATTAATCAACTATATCAAATTGTTTATACAAGGTCAAAAGATCATGAAAAACAAACTGGAATGGAAATGGATTGGATTGGATTGCAAAATAAAAGTAAAGGTGAGATCTTCTTACTCAATCTCCGATTTAATTTTTATAGTTAAATTTAAAATTGATTGATTGTGTGCTTGAATAATTAATTTATTATTAGTTATATTAGTTTAGACCCTATGCGCCGCATAATAGCGGAGGTTATTATATTAAACCCATGTACCGCGATATTCCACCTCGAAGTGGAATTGGTATTATATATGTATTTGGAGTTGTTGATTTCCCGCATTATATAGCGGATGAGACCCTATGCGCCGCATAATAGCGGATGATATTTTATAATTCCCATATACCGCGATATTCCACCTTGAAGTGGAATGGGTATTTAATTGTTGTGCTAACGTCTGTGGATGCAGGGAAACATGTTGGAGGGATCCAACTGGATTCTCAAAACATTTTGATTTGTTTCAATATTGAATGTTGATTTTTTATAATCTGTGCGTGACTATTTGTGATTGAAACCATTGAAGGCTAAAATTTAGCCGAATATATTTTTGGTATCGTAGGATACCAGAAATATGAAATTGGATTTTTGGGAATTAAAGTAGAAAATCCTAGACCGTTACAATTAAATTATTAAAGTTGATTTTTATAATCCGATCAAATTAATTCCAAAAATATGGGAAAATATTTCAATAAAGGAATTTCGAGTAATGTTGTTTAATAGTTGAAGAATTTTCTTTAAGATACGTATTTTAAATATTTGAAAGAGATAAAGAAATTTAATTCAAAAGGAAATAAATTTAGAAATTAAATTTGGAATTTAATTTGGAGTTGAAATTAATTTTAGAAATCGATTTGGGAATTAATTTGGAGTTAAAATAAATCTTAGGAATCAATTTGGAAATTTGGTTTGGTGCTTTGGAATAAATTGGGAAATCGATTTGAAATTAATTTGGTGTTAAAAATAATAATAATAAACCTTTGGGAAATTAATATGAAAATTTATTTGTTGTTTGAAATAAATTAGAAATCAATTTCGAATTGAACTTGGTAATTGAAATAAATTTTGAAATCAATTTGAAAATTGATTTGGTGTTGAAAGTGAATACTTGGGAATCGATTTGAATATCGTAAATTAATGGATATTTAAAATTTAAATTCACAATGGGAATTTTATAGAAGAAAGAGAAATTTGTTTTAAAAATAAATATCATTTTATTTTTAAAAGTTGCAAAGGAATTTACGAATTTGGGACGTAAATTTAAAATAAATCCAGAAAGATTTATAAGTTTATTTGAATAAACCATTTTGGAATAGAATGTGTATTTTCCCTGAAAGCCGAGAATGATTTCAATATAGTTTATAAATATAAATTGAAGTTGTAAAGATGGTTTTGAGGAAAGAATGTTTTGGAAAAAAAATATTTACTTAAGTTATTTTGAAATCTTTAAAGTAAAAATATATTCTAAACTATTATGGAAGTGATTATTTAAAGTTTTAAAGTGATATTTGTTTTAGAAGTTGGATATTTAAATATTTATACTCTATCCACTAATTTTATCTTAAAATTAGTTTTGGGCTTGAATTTTTATATAAGATATTAGTATAATATTTTTCATAACTAATATTTAAGCAAATATTCTAAAATAGTTTATTTTAAATGTTTCCAAGTATATTTTGAATAAGTATTTTATATTATTTTAAAATATTTGGACTCGGCAGATTTTCAGTGGAAATGAATAAATATTGGAAATGTTTCCACGTAAGGAAAAAATTGATTTGAAATTTATTTTCAAAGGATTGAAGTGTGAAAAATTGATTTGAATTTGTTTTCAAAGTGTTGAAAAGTGAAATTTTATCTTGCAAAGATATTTTGAAAATAATAATAATTGGGGGAAAATTATTTGAAATCCAGTGATTGTTGTGAATGATAATTGATAGTTAAATAACCAACCATCAATATTGGCCTTTTTTAAATGGCATTTGCATTTTGATGCGACCGGGAGTCGAATTCCAAATGGATATTCGAAACCCACATCGAACCTTTGTGATTGTGATGGATCTTTTATTTAAAAGATCAAAGTGGAATTTGTTGTGATTTGTTTGAATCTAAATGTAACACTTATTTTTAAAATAAGCGCTCATTATTCGGATTAGCCAGGAGAGGACCTTGTGTCATAAAACCCATTTCGAATAACGATACGATGAAATGGGATTGCATTTGAAGATGGTGTTGAAGACCGGGTATTTTCGAAAGCGAAAGGATTACCTGTCGAATGTCTCTGCACCGGGTTGCTCCGGTATAGAGATTTTATCACCCTTTGTGATGGGGATTCCGGACGTGATTAGTGAATATCTGTATTGCAAGGGCTTCTTTTGAAGTGCCTTCGGTTCCGCTCGATCCCGGAACGGACTTGTATGGATGTGTGTCTGACGTTACACTTTGAGATGTAAAGCCGGTTTCTATCAAATAAATTTCTGTTGGTGGCGTAGAATTTATTCTCTTAGCTTAGCACCCTTCTCTGAGACGTACGAGCTCAAAGGTTATGTAGTTGATGGTTACTAGTGATACATTCCCAATTTGGTAATGTGGCATACGAGGTGCTGCTGATCATTTGTTGATCGAAGCATGGCTTTTGTGAAAAGCGTAGCTTTGTGGACGAGACTTCATCGGACCTCACACCCCAGAATGGTCGAAATAGGAAGGATGCAGCAAGGTTATAGGGGGTAGCGCCCCTTAGGGTATGTGCATTTCCTTCTGGATAGAAGTGGTATCATGGTATGGAGCCCAGATACTTAACTTATGTGAATATCGCAAATATATATTACTTTGTGATTGTTGTTGTTGAGGATCCCCGGATAAAGGTTGTTTACAACTGGGGGATGGCATGCTCGTGTCAATAGTTACCTATTTTTGCAGAGGTAACCTGACCTTGTGTTGGCAGAGATATGGTTAGGTTCTCGGGGAGTCCCTCCAGAGGCGTACCCATATGGCCCAGGAAGTTCCTTTGCCTGACCATTTGTTGGAAATCCAATTACCGATACGTGCCTTGTACGTTTTTAGTTGTAGAACCTGCCATCTAATATGTTAGCTATAGTAGGCATACTATAATGGTACGTATGCTGGCTAAGATTAATATTATACTTGCAAACGTTTTCTGCACTATGTACTAATAATAATATTAAAGAAGATTTTGCGTATCAAGCATGTTTGACTATCATAAGGAGAAATCTCCCCCAAGTGTGCGATTGCATTGTGTGTGTGCCGGGAGGCCTTATGGTATTTTCATTTTCCAAAAAGCATTGTGAATTTTTTTTAAATTCTTTGGTTTTCTCTGTTAAAAATAACTGTTTTAAGATCTCACACCAGTCCCATGACTGACCTGGAGTTTATTGTTCCCTTTCTAAATTCTGTGTGCCCATAATTTTCGACACGGGAAGCCTAGAGTCTGGTTATCAGTTATTCGGGAGCGAAGTCAAAAAAAAGGTTGCTGTGGAGATCAGGAGTTGAAGCTGGATGGCGAGGCGTATCACTTATTTATGTAATATTTCCTTTCCGCTATTTGTTGTTGTAAACTCTGATAATGTAATGTATAAACTGATATAGTGTTTTTGTTTTAAAGATTATTCATTTATCTATTATACATTGTTCCGCTGCGAAATGTGAGATTCTGTTATTGTTTCTGTTCTTATTCTATCTTTTTCTTCTTATACCCTAACGGTTCAGTTTTTCGGCATTCGATCGTGCGGCATTTGATACAGTGGACGTATTAATGTTGACTTTTGGGCGTCGTAAAATCGGGACGTTACATTTGGTTTGGCCAATTTTGACGAGGACGATGGAGAAGCTTCGAAGATCATGTGATGGTTCATTCGTTCGACCTTTGGTTTAATGCTATGACTCTTTGACGAGCAGTTTTGGTGCTGAAGAAAGGATGCGATGCTTCGATGCAATGACTTCATGATTCGAGGACGATGATTCCATGATTAGAAGTGATGGCTTTGACAATGGATAGCTACACTTTAGGTTGTAAATTAATCGGATTGAAGGGACTGTAGAGGAAGGTTACAGGACGTACAATGACATTATATGACTAATGATAGATGTCTAGAATAGTTCCCAACCGCTCCAATCTCAGAGGGGAGTTATAAGGACGGTTCTTGGATAAGCTTTTCTATGGATGATGTGTGCAAAGGAACCGTTGATATTCATAGGTTTTGATGTGTACTCGTGAAGCAAGGGTATATGTGATGATATTCATTAGGTTATCGAGTATGCCCTGGATACTTCACTTGGGTTATGGAGTATGCCCTGGATCACATGATGTTTCCATGCATTTACCTTAGACTGTAATAAGGTATGCCATCTAGTTCATGGCCCGCTGAGTGGAATTGATTCAAGTACCAAGAAACCGGGACATTTAGTAATCCTTGACTCTATGGGGGTGGTCATACGAGTATCATATGTCCAATGCACTGAGTGAATGCGAGGATGGATGATGGATGCTATGTTTGCTTGATTGTTCATCACCTTAAGGATATCACATAATGAATATATTATTGATGCATATATCTGGACATCCTTGGTACTTTGATGTATGGTACACCCATGATGACTATGACATAGAGTAGCATATATTGTATGTTATATGCAAACTCTTTGGATGCAGGGACATGTCCGGTGTGATTCTCCATACCCTCTATTCCATATATAATATCAACTTTTATAGTATTTTGAGATTGTTTATCGCACACACCATAGTCTGACTTGACGTTTTATGCTCTGCTTCTTATTACCTTGGGCACTCTTAAATGAGTAGATAAGAAAGCAGGTGTAAATAGTACACGGAGGTTTGCAGATGGACTAGCAGGAGGCTACGCTTTCTCATACTTAAATTTGAGCTTATTATTTCATATTCCGCTATGTGACTCTGTGGAACCTTAACGGTGTTGACTTACTATTATTAGAGACGGTTTGTTGGTTGAGTTCATTTATCAATTGTATAAACTCTACTATTTTTTGTATAACTGTATATATGTAGTTATTACTATTTTTTATATCTACGATGATTATTATATTTTATTCGACGCGCTGTGAGATATACAATAGATTCGGTGATTGTTTGATGTTTTCTTTCTCTTCTCTCCTTTTCACTTCTCTTCTCTTCAGTTTTTCTTGTTTTCTCCTTTTCTTTCCCTTTACAATCATCCTACACTGCCCCGATGCTCCAGCAGCGCACAATTCAGTTATATGAACATTAAAGGTGTAGGGGCGGACGTCACATCTATAGAGCGATTTAATGAATCTAGGAATCAATTCTTCTTTCAAGGTGTTTCTCTTGCTACATCAGAAAGGTAATTTTCTATTTTATTTATATATGAATTACCACATCTATAATTTTTTAGTCCTCTTCTATCTCTATAATAATATGAATTTTCGATTATGAATTGAATGTCCAATTTCTCCTTTGTTGAATCAATTGTATTGTAATTATGTTGATATATTTTAACATCCCCTTTTTCTTCTATCTATTATTCATGTATTATCAACGATAATAATTATGAAATAGTTATCGCTATTGTGTATTTGTTCATATTGTGTATAATTTAGATCTATGTATCACTTTCACGAATTTATATATGCCTAAATCATCTTATTCTTTTATTTCAGTAATCTTTGTTTGAATAAAAATTTTTAACAGTTTTATTAATGGATTTAGTTTCATGTTGTAAAAGGTAAAAATTGAATTCATTTATTATAACCTGCTATGAATCAATTTTGATTGTTATTTGAATGAAAAACTGAATGAATTTATAGTTCATGTGTTGTTTTCGCAAAAAAGGGCAAACTTTATATCTTTTGCATTGTTTCTAAAATTAATAATTGAATCTATGTTAAGTTATATTGTTTAAAGATATTGACTTTTAATTACAAAGCGAAAAACATAATTTTTAAGTTGTTTTTTCTAAAATATTGGTTCAATTTTTGAGTGTGTGTCTACATACATGTATATGAATATATATATATATATATATATACATGTATGTGTGTTTTTAACTTAAAGTTTATAAAATCGAACTGTTATGTAAAGTGCTGTAAAAGTGCTGTAAACTATCTTTTAATTAAAAACAATTTAAAATTGCCTACTTTAACTTTAACATGTATATAAAGGTAAATCTTATTTTGTTAGAAAAACTTTATTTTGGACGACAAAGGCATATATAAAGGGCGAATGTGTCTGTTTAGGTGTAAATCCCAGCACCTAAACTCGTACACATTAACTATGTACACTGCTTATTAATTGCACTTACATAATATTCACTAAAGTATGTTTGGACATACTTACAACTTGTGCTAGGCATAAATTATTCATTAGTTATTAAAAATATACCATTTAATTCAAGTAAAGGGAGAGAAATGAAAGGTTTCTCTATCTAAATAACAAAAAATCCTCATTCAATTAATAACATTAATTATAGAGAGAGAAATGTATAGTTTCCTTCTCTACATTAACAAGTAATTGTTATACATATGGGTGTATTTGATACACTCGTACATTCAAATTTAAATCAACACCATTTTAAACAACCTAATATAATATGATTTTATTGAAAAAAATATTATATTTTTGTACTTCATGGGACCAATATATCCAAAGTATGAAATTATTTTGAAATCTACCTATTTCACCCACTTTTGACTAGCCCAATTCCTTCACCTTCACGTCCTTTGGCTCTTGAAACTCCTCGAACTTCTATCATACGTTGGTCGAAATGCATGAAGGCCTCTTCTTATCTCTCTTCAAGTCATAGGAAATCTACCTATAGATGCCTTCGAAACAAATAACTAATGCACGACAGCTATTGGAGTTTTGGATAACCATGTGAACTGATCACGTATATGCAACATATAATTTTTCAATAAACAAGTTTGGAATATTTAAACAGTTAAAATATGTTGGATCAAGTGCATCAGGCAGCGGGATCAAAGGGGGATAATCACGAAAACATCCTTTTTAATTCATATGCACAAGATCTTTCATAATGTTATCATGAATAATGTCAAAATATTAAATCTTATTTAATATTATGTAGAATATTTTGATATATTATAATAATTTATTTTATTTCAATTATTATATTAGTATATATATATATATATTTACTTAGAACATTTCATTACCCGTTGTTAATGCAAATATGAAATGTTCTTAGTAACAATATTCAAACAAGTTTATCAACATTTAAATAATATTTATACTATTATAACATTTTTTAATTAAATAACATTTGTTGTAATGTTAATAAATAAATAAATTATATATATATATATATATATATATGCATATATATGTATGTATGTATAAATACACACACATATACATATGTGTATATATAGATTATAATTCGCTTAGCACCAATTTGAAAATATTTAAATGATAAGTAATAGCATAATTTGTTAATCTCAGTTTAACTTTATTAATATATCATATTAAAAATACATATATTAGTATATATATATAATGTCTAACTTACAATCTTTTTTAAGCTTATAATACACGATTAAATATTATCAGTTTGTTTAGAATTTTAGTACAAATTCTTGATGGTGGTTATGTATAAAGTGAGTCTCGTATGTAAAAGATATGTGATTTACAAGATATTGTGCAGAATACGAGATTTAACTTTTTTATAGGGTTTTTAATATAAAATATCATACTTGGGTCGATGCCAATATCGCCGCCTTTGACAGTATGTGCCTTCATTCTTCGACCATTATCAAAGATGATGACACCTCCATTTGCACCATCGGCAAGACGAGTTCATCAGCTCCTCCGTGTTGCCTCTTATGATAGTCATTATGCCTATAAGATTTTTCCAAAACCTTAGTTTATGTTTTAACATTGCTATAGCCAGAAATAATTGCATCATCGCGGCCTTTTGTTCACTCTGAAAGCTGAGCAAACCTATACCCTCTATTCTCTGGTGGAACTCCATTGGTGATCAATGCATACCTAGTTGAAATTTGACCATCTTTTTTCGACGAATGCTTTGTTGCACCAAAAAACCACTTATTGTATATTTTTGACCCATTTAGGTAAATATTTTGACATTTCTTTGTATTTAATGAAATTGATACATACGTTATATTTTCCAAACAGTTTGCTTATCAGATCTTGCCGGTCGTGATCACGTTGAACCTTTAATATTTGCCCTCAAAACTCCTTCCTCGAGTCGATTAATGATCTAGAAAACCATTAATCAAACTTAACTCAATGGTGAAATAATTCTATGTCTCTAAAAGGAGGTTGTGTAGATCTATTTGTTGCATCAGATGCTAAAATTATCTCCTTAGCATATTTCACCAGACTAGACTTTATTTATTAATTAGGTTCAATACCTAATTAAATAATAAACCATTTAGTTAAATACATACCGATAGAGTAATGGGATTCTTCATCTTAAATGTGTTCTTTAGAATTTAGTTTTATGGACTACTGGTCTAGATCTACGATAAATAAATGTTTAAAGTTGTGCAATGATATGCCTTTTCGACCCTCAAGTGTCGACACTAATACATCCACGATATTCACGTGTGGAATATTCAAGTGTATGGAAAGATGAATTGTTAAGGTAAAATAAAAAGAAAAGGAAATAGAACAAGAAAGAAGAGAAACAATATCAGAATCTCACAGTGGGACGACAATATAGAATATCAAAGGAACAATACAAAGGGTTACTAGGATATAGAAATTTCGAAGTTCGAAAACTAAGCACCCTCATCAGACTGGACAATAACAACCTGTCCTCACAAATGCTGATATGTACAATATAGTAATGCAACGGAAATAAGAATACTATGGTAGGTGAAACATCCAACTCGCCTCCTCGATCTCTAAAGAACATCAACGGAAACATACCTTTTTCAGACTACTCGAAAGAGCACATGAGGAATTTAGAAAAACAAAAGCCACATGTCGACATAAGTCTGGTATGAGAAACTCAAGAAATATGCGATCAACATAAAAAAGCTCTTTTGAGACCGCATAGAATGCCATAACGGCTATCCCCTCAAAAGCACCACCGTCTAATTAATAGATAAGGTGATATAATAGATAATGTCTCCGGTATAATATAAATACTATAACATAGCTGGAATAGTTACACTAATTACATTCAATAGCATATTAGAGGGTGCAATCACAATCGATAAGGAATAATTACATAAAGGTTTTTCCGTAGGGATTTGTCCAGTGGAGCAGATCCAATCTTCAGCACAAGGGTTAAAAATACCTCCGAGTGACCTATATCTCTAGATAAAATATTTAGGTAAACATAGCTGGTCCACACCCGAACACATGATCCCACATATCATCAACTCCCGTCGGCTAACAATTGATCAGTATCTCTGGATATGGAGTTAATATATCCTATCATGGGTCAGTTAAACCCCAGGTTATAAGGCCTACTCTGTTTTTAACCATTTCTGATGTTGATGTTACGTCCAACATCTACCACATGAGTCTTCATCACTCGAACAATCAAACCTTAAAGATTTATAGTTGGTTATTTATCTATCAAACGTCGATGTCGATGTTACGTTCAGCATTTGATAGTTTGTTATTTATTTATCAAATAAGCAAACAATCAAATTATAGATTTAATTCTATATGGAAACCAAGCATGATTAAGCAGCTAAGCAGCCATTAAACCACTTTAATTACTCCATTCATTAATTAAAATCACTTTAAAAATACTTGTATTTAAATACCTTTTACAAAAGATATATTCGCAAATGCCCTCTACTCTTTTAAATACTTGGAAAAGTATTTATATACTTATCCCAATCGTATAATCATATTCACAACACTTTTAATACTAAGAAAACTTTTTCATATACTTATATCAATGGCATAAGTATATTCACAAATCTTAAGGAAGGTTTACCTTTTCCAAAATCATATTTAAATGGGCCAAAACAATGTCATTTAAAAACATTATTTACTATAAACCAAAACCACTTTCGGTGCAAGTAAATGGATCATACAGAAATTAGACCAATTATACTTACCACCACTTTCCGATTTCAAACTTGTAATATCCCTCAGTTGACAATATAGTAAGATAAGTTAGCGTACTATCCTTGCCTCAACGTATGTTCTTAAACTCTCATGGATAGGGATGTGTTTCACTTCCTCAGAATTTGGTGCTAAGTATGAAAAGAATACTTTCCATATGACCATAATTTTCAAACTAATTATTTATATAAACCAAATCTCCTACAATTTCTATATTTTCCACATTTTGACTTACTCTATCTCTCACCAAGAAATGAAGCCATGTAAGTCAGGATACTGATTGCCCCTAGCCTTGCCTTAGTCGAAACACTCTGATTCTAGATCCCACAGATAGAGGATCAATCTACTTGTAATGGCCTATAATTTTCGATAATTAAAAATAATAAATTAAACAAGATTTTGAAATTTAATATTATGAGAAATTAAATTTATGATTTATTTATGAGAAATAATTAGAATACTATTTAATAATGTGGATTGAGTGAGATTGACAACCGTTTAAGGTTATTGGAATTAATGGTAATAATAAAGGTAAATAAGGACTTAAATCAATGTTGTATTGAAAAGGAGAAATTATATGTAATTAATTGAAATTGATTAATATAGAATGAATCAATATTTGGTGAGTAATTAATCGACCTTTGTTTGTAAACAACAGGTTAATGGAGATGAGTTTTTAATGTATAACAATTAATTGATTATCGTCTTGATATCAAATGCGTTTGAAATTAATTGTAAATCGATTTAAATTAATGAAATTAAAATTTGCAGTTAACTTGAGTTAGGTTGATAACTGTAGAATATGAATGTAACGAAATGTACATTAATGTTAATTATATTCCAATGATATTTTATGATTAAATAATAAGAATGTAAACTGAAATAAAGTAATTTGATTTAAATTAAATAATTATTAACTAGGATTTTATTTCAGTTGTAATTGAACGCTGAAAGTAGTGCAATATTTAAACCTTGAAATTAACATGGAAAATTTATTTTTAAAGATTATTAATTTCTATGTAATCAAGGATGATAAAAATGGTTAACTTTAAATTTAGAATCTATAAATGGTTAAGCTAATTTAATAATAATTTAATTAATTAACGTGAAAATTAGCCATTTTGGCCACTGTCTTGGAATTCGACGAAATTAGTTTCATCGAATCTGTAACAGTTGAATTATTGTAGAACTTCAATTTTCGTAGCGATCAGACTTATCGTTTGATCGTACGAGCTCGAAACACATAGAAATCAATTAAAAGAATTAAAATGAATATAATTTGATTTTAAAAGCCAACTCTTGTATACAATGGAATTAGAGCTTGAAAGTAGTTCCATTGAGTTTAAAATTATCGAAAACCTATATTTCAATATATTGGATGACCAATTTTCATTTTGGAAGCGGAATGGGCTTTTCGGGTCATGTAATCATTTCGAACCAATTCAATATGTCCATTCATTCTTATCTATCTTTATCCATATAAGTAGATATCTTTTGTGAAACCCTGGCAGCCTTTTATTATTGTTTGTATGTACATTTCTGCTCATCTCCTCTCTCCAATAGTAGAAACCTAATTTCCAAATTCCAAACCCTAATTTCAATTTCAAAAATTAAATTTCAAAATTCAAACTCCTAAAACTATGTCAATTATATGTCTTTGAAAGCTCTCGACGAGCACAATTTACCGTTTTGATTCGTTTTTTGATCCATGTCATGGTTTGGCCAGAAATCATTGATTTATCCTCGGTCGTCCATTGTTAGGGTTTCCATTTCGACGGAGGATCGTCGATTTTATGACGATCAGGAAGCTTCACGCGAAGAAGAAGCTAAGAGCTTTCGATCAGTATGGTTCGTTTGGATCGAAGATGAAGGAAATCGCCATGATCGTGATAGATGGTGGTGGCGGAGCGACTCACGTTGTCGGTCCTGGTGGCTATGCGCACGGCCAGAAGGTGCGACCAGGGTTGGAGATGGCTACGAAGGTGTCAGATTCTGGTGATAGCAAGTGGAACAACGGTGGTTCAAGATGGAAGTGCGGCGTCTGTGAGAATTCTCGAGTCGATGGTCTTCGTATGCGATTAAGGTTAGGTTCGAGGTATGATAATTTACTATTTTGCACCAATGATTATTTTATTTAATTCAAAATTTCCTATATTCTAACATTAATAACTTTTCCATACGAGCTCGGATTCACGCATGGTTTTCTCCATTTTGATCATATTGAAATTTCAAACAATAAGGAGCTGGTATGGTCAAATTTTGAGTCTGTTAAATTTTTATGCTTTAATTGGATTTTTAAATCTTTGATAAATCAAGGTGAGTGTTTTATCCCACTCACAAATACTAAACCACCTTATGTTGGCTAAATAAAATTTATGATGTAATTAGAAATTTATTGACTGTTGTTTTGTATTTTTAAATTATCATTCAAATTTAATTTGAATTTAATTTTCATTTAAATTAATATGGAATTTAATTGCCAATTAAATACCTGATAATGATAGATAGTTTATTTGTTATGATTTATTGATTGATTTGAATGATGAATGTGATGGATGTTTAATTGTTGATATTTGGATGATTGGATATTATATTTATTTTATATGTTGTCATCACACTACAATTTCCCTTAGTTATTGTTAGGAAAATCACTACGCGTTGAAATGATACATACCAGAATGGTCTTATAGATTAGGGAAAAATCGTTATGGATTGAAATGATAAACTTGAGCGATTTTATGGATTTTGAACTTTACTCGGGATTGCGGGCTGAAATGATATATATCCATATCACTTGACCATAGGGTAGAAAATTATATATGGACACCGGATTGGTTAAATTAAACGATTTAAATCCTTGATTTTTGAATCCATTTAAATGATATTATGAAATAAATTTAGATTTATATGAACTGAATTATTTTCAAATTTTAAGCTTTAATATGTTAAAATTGAAATTAGTTTAAATGAATTGTTTAAAGAATTTAAATTGGAAACTTAAAGTTGAATTTCGAAATATAAATGAAATTTATCAAAATTGAGTTATTGTAAATGTTTGAATATTTAAACTTTGAAACCTATTGAATTTGAAGTGGTTTAAACTTGTAGTTCAAACAAGGATTTGAAATCGATATAAAATTGAAATGGTTTTAATGAAAATTTGAATTGAAACCTATAGCCTTTTGAATTGAAATCGTTGAACAGGAATTGATTTAAATTGAATTTCGGAACTAAAGTTGACTTGAATTAATTTGTGAAATTGGAAGAAAAATTCTAATTTGAAACTATTTTCGATATAAATTCTTTTTGCATACAAACTCTTTTAATACATAAACCATTTTTCTCATATAAATCATTTTAATATATATTATTTTAAATTTATAAACAACTTTTAATATATATGTTTTTAATATATAACTATTTTTAATGTATAACCTATTTTAATATATAAACTATTTCTAATATATAAACTAATTTGATATATATTATTTTAAATTTATAAACAACTTTTAATATATATTATATATATATATAAACTATTTTAATCTATAACCTATTTTTAAAATATAAACTATTTTTAATGTATAACTATTCCATTATGTAAACTACTTTCAGTATTCAAACTGTTTAAAGTTGGAACAGTTAAGATTTAGATTTAAATCAATTTAAATGTGAATACTTTGATATGATGGTTTAACCTATTTTATGGTTATGACTTTGGAAATGAATATGACTTAAAGTGAATAATGATTTCAAAAGTGAATAAGATTTTGAAAGTGATATGATTTTGAAGTCAATATAATATTTTGATATTAATTATGAATTGGTTTTGGAAATGTAAAATAACTAACTAGTGTAATGTAACCGTTTGGTTGTTAAAGGGACCGAGAGCGGATATTGTCATGCTCTCTGCCATACCAAAAACCACTTTAACAACTGTTCACGTGGTGGAGAATCCAAAACGAAGTAGGATGGTTTGGCGAACGCTACTGTACGAGGTATGAACGCAGCTCCAACCCCTTGAGTTAGCTTGATATGACTATAACAAGAGCTATACCTGGGCCAACTGAGGTCGCTCTTCCGATCAGACATGCTTCTTCTATACCATATCTGTTACTTTGTGATTGATCTGGTGGCCACCTTCGATTTTATTACAGGAGTGTGTTCAGTGGTGGGCGGTGGTAGCCGCTATGCGTTACCACCAGCCCGGTTCTGCAAAACAGTAGTATCCTTCCCTGGGCATTGTCTCGTGTGCCTTGTAATATGCCTTATCGAGTGCACTACGAGCTTGATTTGTGTCATACACTATGGAATGCCCTCTGATGATCCTCCAGGTTGTGGAGGAATTGCGGTATTGTACAAACTACGACATTTATAAAAATATGTTAAGGGGGGTATGGGTAATGCCTTAACGCTATTTTAATACTTTACTTTACTGTAGACATATTATAATAACGTATTGTATTACATATATAGATAGTTTAACGGATCATTAGGAGATTGAATCCCAAAATCTCTTAAGTTATTGCACGAACGTTAGACACCGGGCAGGAGGTGTAAAATCCCGTAAACATCATTGAAGCCGTTACACTCATATTTACTTTTTTTTTATTTAACTTACATAAGATCTTTTAGTTCTGACTCGAGTATTTTGTCTTTCATTACACTCAGGTCCGCCTGAGCATTTCAATATTGAAGACACTATTTATGGAGGACGTAGATGGAGATTTGTATATTATTTATTATATTTATTCCACTGCATCATGTTATTCCGCTACATAATTTATTTATTCCTACTATATATATAACTCTGATCTGTATTATAAAAGGGTAATCAAATGTTATTTGTAAAACAGCTTCATTAGCTGTTTATTTGATTATTGTATTTTGTCATTCTGATGTGAGATTTTGTATTTCCTTTATTTCCTCTTATTTTCTTATTTACCCCCATTAACAATCCTCCCTTTGAATGGTTTGAGTTGACATGTGTGGTTTATTGTTGATTTAAACCGTCCAAAAAGGTGGATTGTTACAACTTGGTGTCAAAGCTTTGGTTTAGCGATAACCTTAGCTTTGTGGGGTTTGACTCATTAGAGATAGGGTAGTAATACCCAAGAATGAGTTTGTCCGAGTGTATATATATGAGAGAGCATATTTGTTAGTGCTATAAAAATGTTTTTATATTCTGTTAATTTGTTCTATTTATATTTATAAATTCTGGTCAGTACATAGGACGTTATGGCATCGATAGGGATTTCTAAACACTTAATAGAGCAGACCGACACAATATGGTTTTTGAAATATAGATAAATGAAATAATTTTACCTAGTATTATATTTTGTATATACAAGAATAATTTATAAATGGATATTATTGGTGTGTATGTTTGTTTATTAAGAAGTGAAATGTTTAAAAAAATTAGTTGTAAAGTAGGATTTATAAATAAAATGAATTCAATTGGAAATTAGAGAACTTAAATCCAGGGTTTTGAAATTGGTTTATAAAGATTTTGGAATATAAAATTAGTATTATTTGGAAGTATTTTTGGATATAAATATTTTCAACGTGATTTGAAGAAATGTTTTAAAAGAATTCTTAAAAGGAAATAAGTTGTACTCCCTTCTTTTGTCGCTGGAAAATAATTTTGATGATGACGGCCGCATCATCGACATTCATTTTCGAGTTTCAAAGTGGGAAGACCATTGTTGTAGCTTTACTACCCATTTGTTTTGATAAAATAATCTTAATTCTAAATTTCTAAATATGATTCGAATATAAAGGATATGAATATATATATATATATATATTATTTCAAAATGATTTGAAATGAACCCGACATTTAGTTCTTAAGTTTCTATAAATTAGGGATTTCAATTATTGTAATGAAATGAAATCTTAACTATTTTAATAGTTGGAAACTTCTAAAATGAAAAATAAGAAATTAGATGTTAAGTGGTTAATGAAATATATAAGAAATTGGAAATTTGTAACTTGTAAATCAAAAGATATGAAAATTTAAAAGATGTAATTATTGAACATTCTGTTAACTAAAATGGATAAGATAAACTTGTGTAACATTCAATTACATTCTTAAAACATATATATAACTTACCAGAAATGTTTAAAAAGTTGCAATGTTAAATAGGAATATGTAATAGAATATTATACAAGTAAACTTAAGTAATGAAAGTGTTCAAATGGAATTATTTCTATAAATAAGAATTTTGATGTACAATAAATGTTATAAGCATAAGGTAATGTTTTGAAATGCTAATGGTTAGATTGAATAGTAAAAAGTAAATATTATCTAAGAAAATGTTTATAAACTTAAGAGATGACTGAAATGATTCATAAATAAGTTTATTATTAATTGACACTATAAAAGAAAGGGTAAATGTGAATTAAAAGGTTGACACACTTAAGTATGAAATGGTTACTCATGAATATTCATATTAGATAAAAATCAAGTTATATAAGTAAATGAATGTGAATTTAATTACAAGGAAACTTATATAATATTTCAAAAATTGATTTATTGATAACTTCAGATATTGATTATGAAATGATTTGTGTAAGTAAATAAATGAAAAAAAGACATTGTATGAAATGAAATAAATAAAAAGGTAAATAATGATGTGAAAAGAAACCAATCGAATAAACCTAAATAACATTTAAATTTTGGATTATTTGGCTAATGGGAAGTTTTGGAGAGGATACTTAAAATTGTTTAAGGTTGAATGAATAATTTATTAATAAATTACTAAAGGGTGTTGAACGTAAGGTATACTTGGTAGTTATTCACCACCCTTGTACGATTAAAAGTGTCTGAACCTGAACAAATCGTGTGTTTGGTTGCTATTGATTGTTTGATAGTTTCCTCTGTTGCATATGATGGTCGTGCTGTTTGTTTGCATATGTTTGTGTTGATTTGCTTTTGTTACTAATTGAAACAACTAAATATTTCTCTTGTAAATAATTCTCACTCTTTTAGTTTATATAAGTGAAATACAAGTTCATGGAAGCAATTGCTATTGCTTTTGGTTTCATAAATAAATTTTTTTTGTAAGATAAATAGGTACATTTTCGGATTACGGTTATGAAACGATATTTTATTGAAATATGATATATATATATATATTGAAATTATTGATATTATCATTTTCCAAACCTAGTCGTACAAATGAGACTCTACCAAAAAAATTCATGAATTCAAGACTTAGATTTTTTGGAAAAGTTGAGTTATTTTCAAATTCTTATTAAACTAGATTATGTAAATAAATTGTTTATAAATTGATTATTTTAAATAAAAAATATATTACTTTCTTACTTCCTTCTCGTTCCTTTTCGAGGGCGAAAAGTTTTGAGTGGAGGAGAATGAAATTACCTGTAATTTTTGATAATTAAAAATAATAAATTAAATAAGATTTTGAAATTTAATATTGTAAGAAATTAAATTTATGATTTATCTATAAGAAAATAATTATAATATGATTTAATAATGTGGATTGAATGAGATTGACAACAGTTTAAAGTTATTGAAATTAATGGTAATAATAAAGGTAAATAAGGATTTAAATCAATGTTGTACTAAAAAGGATAAATTATATGAAATTAATTGAAGTTGGTTAATAAAGAATGAATCAATATATGGTAAGTAATTTATCAACCTTGTTTGTAAACAATAGATTAATGGTGGTGAATTATTAATGTATAACAATTAATTGATTATCATCTTGATATCAAATCCGATTGAAATTAATTATAAATCAATTGAAATTAAAAATTGCAGTTAATTTGAGTTAGGATGATAACTGTAGAATATGAATGTAACGAAATACCAATTAATGCTAATTATATTCATATGGCATTTTATGATTAAATAATAAGAATGTAAATCGAAATAAAGTAATTTGATTGAAATTAAATAATTATTAACTAGGATTTTATTTCAGTTGTAATTGAACGCTGAAAGTAGTGCAATATTTAAACCTTGAAATTAGCATGGAAAAATTACTTTAAAAGATTATTAATTTCTATGTAATAAAGGATGATAAAAATGGTTAACTTTTAAATTTAGAATCTATAAGTGATTGAGCCAATTTAATAATAATTTAATTAATTAACTTGAAAATTAGCCATTTTGGCCACTGTCTTGGATTTCAATGAAACTAGTTCATCGGATCTGTACCGGTGAATTATTATAGGATTTCAAGTTTTGTAGCGATCAGACTTATCGTTTGATCGTACGAGCTCGAAACGCATAGAAATCAATTCAAAGAATTTAAATCAATATTATCTGATTTTAAAATCTAACTTCTGTATACAATGGAATTAGGGCTTGAAATTAGCTGCATTGAGTTTAAAATTATCGAATACCTATATTTCGATATATTGGACGACCTACTTTCATTTCGAAAGCGGAACGGTCTTTTTAGTCGCGTTACCATTTCGTACCAATTCGATATGTCATTCATTCTTTTTTATCTTTGTCCATACAAATAGATTTCTTTTCTAAAACCCTTGCAGCCTTTTATTGTTCTCTATGCATACATTCCTTCTCATCTCCTCTCTCCAATGAACCTAATTTCCAAATTTCAAACCCTAATTTCAATTTCAAAAATTAAATTTTGAAATTCAAACTCCTCAAACTATGTCAAATTATATATCGTTGGAAAGTTCTCGATGAGCACAATCTACTACAGCAGGTCGTTTTTCAATTCGAGTCATGGTTTCACCAGAAATCGTTGATTTATCCTCGGCCGTCCGTTGCTATGGTTTCTATTTTCATGGTGGATCGTCGATTTTACGATGATCGAGAGACGCCACGGCGAAGAGGAGGACAAAAGCTTTCAATCAGTATGGTTCGTTTGGGTCGAAGATAAAGGAAATCGCCACGATCGACGATGGATGGTGGCAGCGGTACTACTCACGATGTGGGTCCTGGTGCCTGCGCGTGTGGCCAGAAGCCGCAGCCAGGGTTGGAGATGGTTGTGGAGGTGTCAGATCCTGGTGATAGCAAGTGGAGCAGCGGCGGTTCAAGATGAAAGTGCGGTGGCTGTAAGCATTCTCGAGTCGATGGTCTACCTACGTGATTAGAGTTTGGTTTGAGGAACGATAATTTACTATTTTGCCCCTACGATTATTTTATTTAATTAAATTTTCATGTGTTCTAACATCAATAACTTTACCATACAAGCTCGGATGCGCACGTGGTTTTCTCCATTGCGATCGTATCAAAATTCTGAACAATATGTAGCTTGTTTGGTCGAATTTTGAAATAGTTATATTTTTAGGCTTTAATTGGATTTTTAAATCGTCGATAAATCAAGGTGAGTGTTTTTACCCACTCACAAATACTAAAGCATCTTATATTGGTTAAATTAAAGTTATGATGTGACTAGAAATTTATTAATTGTTGTTTGGTATTTTTAAATTGTCATTCAAATTTAATTTAAATTTAATTGCCATTTAAATTAATATTGAATTTAATTGCCAGTTAAATACCTGATAATGATAAACAGTTTATTTGTTGTGATTTATTTGTTGATTTGAATGATGATTGTGATGGATGTTTAATTGTTGATATTTGAATGATTGGATATTATATTTATTTTATATTTTGTTATCACGCTGCAAGTTCCTTAGTTATTGTTAGGAAAACCACTATGGGTTGAAATGATACATACCTAAATGATCTTATAGATTAGGGAAAATCGTTATGGGTTGGATCATAAACTCGAGCGATTTTATGGATTTTGAATTTTACTTGGGATTGCAGGTTGAAATGATATGTACTCGTAAATTTAAATTATTGCGGGTTGAAATGATATATATCTATATCACTTGACCATAGGGTAGAAAATTATATACGGACACTGGACTGGTTAAATTTAATGATTTTAAATCCTTGATTTTTGAATCCAGTTGAATGATATTATGAAATAAAGTTAGATTTATATGAACTGAATTATTTTCAAATTTTCAGCTTTAGTATGTTAAAATTGAAATTAGTTTAAATGAATTATTTAAAGAATTTAAATTGGAATCTTAAAGTTGAATTTTGAAATATAAATGAAATTTATCAAAATTGAGTTATTGTAATGTTTGAATATTTAAACTTTTAAACCTATTGAACTTGAAGTGGTTTAAATTTGTAGTTCAAACGAGGATTTGAAATCGATATAAAATTGAAATGGTTTTAATGAGTATTTGAATTGAAACCTTTAGCCTTTTGAATTGAAATCGTTGAACTGGAATTGATTTAAATTGAATTTTGAAACTAAAGTTGATTTGAATTGATTTGTGAAAGTGGAAGAAAAATTCTAATTTGAAAATTTATTCGATATAAACACTTTTAATATATAATCTCTTTTAACATAAAAACTATTTTTCTCATATAAATCATTTTAATATATATTATTTTAAATTTATAAACAACTTTTAATTCATATATTTTTAGTATATAACTATTTTAATATATAACATGTTTTAATATATAAACTATTTCTAATATATAAACTATTTTAATATATATTATTTTAAATTTATAAACCACTTTTAATATATATATTTAATGTATAAATACTTTTAATATATAACCTATTTTAATATATAAACTATTTCTAATACATAAACAATTTTAATCTATGACCTATGTTGAAAATATAAAGTATTTTTAATGTAGAATTATTCTAATATATAAACTACTTCCAATATTCAAATTTATTAAAGTTGGAACTATTAAAATTTAGATTTAATTGATTTAAATGCAAATATTTTGATATGATGGTTTAAACTATTTTGTGGTTATGATTTTGAAAATGAATATATTTTAAAGAGTGAATAATGATTTCGAAAGTGAATATGATTTCGAAAGTGATATGATTTTGAAATGAATATGATATTTTGATATTAATTATGAATCGGGTTTGGAAATGTAAAAAACCGACCTATGTGAAATAAGCGTTTGGTTGTTAAAGAGACCGGGATCGAATATTATCACACTCTCTGCTAATACCGAAAGCCTTTTAAACAACTATGCATGTTTCGGAGAATTCAGAATGAAGTAGGA
Organism: Allium cepa; assembly: GCA_030765085.1. Taxonomy (NCBI): domain Eukaryota; kingdom Viridiplantae; phylum Streptophyta; class Magnoliopsida; order Asparagales; family Amaryllidaceae; genus Allium; species Allium cepa. The sequence continues at coordinate 172,423,184 of CM060941.1, read as the reverse complement.
TGGTTTGGCGAACGCTACTGTATGAGGTATGAACGCAGCCCTGACCCCCTCGAATCAGCTTCATATTACTAAAACAGGAGTTATACTTAGGCTAAGTGAGGTCGCTCCTCCAATCGGACATGCTTCTTCGATACAATATCTGTTACTTTGTGATTGATTTGGTGACCACCTTCAATTTGATTGTTAGAGTATAATCTAAGGTGGACGGTAGTAGCTGCTATGCATTACCACCAGCCCGGTTCTACAAAATGGTAGTATCCTACCCTGGACACTGCCTACTGTGCCTTGTCATATGCCTTATCGAACCCACTACGAGTTAGGTTTGTGTCGAACACTATGGAGTGCCCTTTGATAGCCCTCCAGTTTACGGAGGAATTATAGTATCATATAGACTACGACATTTATAAAAATGTGTTAAGGGTGATATGGGTAACGCCTTAACACTATTTTAATACTTTACTTTACTGTAGACATATTATAAATTGTATTACATATTAGATAGTTTAACGGATCCTTAGGAAATGGAAACGCAAACATATCTTAAGTTGTTGCATGAACATTAGACACCGAACGGGAGGTGTAAAATCCTGTAAACATCTCTGAACACTCATATTTACTTATTCTGTTTTAACTTACATAAGATCTTTTAGTCCTGACTCGAGTGTTTTGTCTTTCATTCGCTCGAGTCAACCTGAGCATTTCAACATTGAAGACTCTATTTCTGGAGGACTAAGAGGAGATTTGTATATTATTTATTATATTTATTCCATTGCATCGTGTTGTTCCACTGCATTATTTATTTATTCCTGTTGTATGTATAACTCTAATATGTATTATAAAAAGTAATCAAATGTTATTTGTAAAACAGCTTCATGAATTATTTATTTGATTATTATATTTTGTCATTCCGCTGTGTGATTCGGTGTTTTTTTCCTTTCTTTTCTCTTATTTTATTATTTACCCCCTTAACAGTCTCCTCTTTTGAATGGTTTGATTTGACATGTTTGGTTAATTGTCGATTTAAATCATCCAAAAAGGTGGGTCGTTGCACTACTCATCGGCTTTTAATGTCAAGTATAGGACTACTTAATTTCCATAAGTAACCGAATTTATATATGGAAATAATACCTTATATACCTAACATCAATCTTTGATTTCAAACTTAAACTATCCTTTAGTTAACAATGAAGTTGCTCTAGTTGGGGCATTATCACCTTTCAACCCTTGACCCGATAACATTCTTATCTTTCAGGATATGTAGAAATTTCCCTACCTCGAAGCTTAATTTCAATTATAAGACTTCATAAATTCCATATACTATTTATAATAAAAATATATTATAAACTAAGCTTCTTTCCACTTTTCTGGAAACCATTTACGGTAACAAGAATGTTATAGTCCATAATCTCTTTTCTTTTCTCAAAAATATTTATTACACCAATAGTGTTGTAATCATGATCACTTCCATTTTTCAAAACACCTTTAAAACCACTTTAAGCATAGTTTGAAACTGTATTTAAAACATCGCTTAAATGATGGTTACTTTTAAAACAAAAACTTGACTTTTGGAAACAAAGGAGTTCTATTTATAAAATCTAAACCTTCCATTTAAATAACTCAAATAAATACTTAACAATATGTTTAAATCTTTAAACTCCTTTTAAAATACTTATACATCTTATATAATCACGTTTTAAAAGACTTTTCAAAATATCTAAAATAGATAACCTTTTATACTTTAATAAAATCATAAATTTCCAAAGTGCATCCATAGCGACTATCGCTATATGGATCGTAACTTTTGACTTTGTTTTGTAAATCAAATAGTTTTTTTACTCCATTTCTTTCTATATTTTACATTATTATAAGTATAGAAAAATTTTACCTCCAAATATTACAAAAGCCAAAGGTATATTAAAACCTTCTAATAACAAATCAAAAACTATATCTTTTTTCCAACAAGTATTACTATGAGACTTAGCGACCACTATGGTGCTTACATAAAGCTACCCTTTATTTTCATGTCAAAGGAGTTCAACTTTACAAGTTATATCCCAAGCATTTGCATAAACAAGAATTTATGTAAATAAAATCAATTAGGCAAGGAACTCCTTAGATTCCGTCTACCAACTTTCTAATGTTTGAGGTGTATTCGTCGCGACCTATTCGCTATAAAACACTTCGAATTTCTTTACTTTGGTCCCCTGGAAAACAAATGTTATATATGATATCTGCTTCTAAGAGGGAATCAAATAATATTACTCACTATATACACAACATAAGAAATAATATTTACAACATATAGACATTCATTTTTGAAGCTAAAACAAAGTGAGTTATCTCACTTTTATTATCGATCAAACTTTTCCCAAGGTTGCTACTCTCTTCCTACCAATACATAACAATTCCAAGCAACCTCCTTTCCTTTACTTGACTCGACTATTCCCTCCCTAGGCATCCAATATGCTCGGCATGCCATGAAAAGGCCCCTATAATGCACAACCAAGGATGATAAAGAGGGTCATGGCATTAAAGTTTTGAACTTTGAGGTTGTAGTAGTTTTATAAATGTTGTTCCAAAGTTGCATTGAAGTTTTAAGGAGGAAAAGAGTGGTTTTGTGGTGCAAGGATTTACCAACATGGATAACGAAAAAAAGAGTGAAGAAGTAGAAAAGATGAAATGAGTAAAGTTGAAATGAGAACAAATACCTACTTATGTAGATTTTTCAAAAAGTGGTAAATAACCTTCACTTCCCCATGGCCGAATTACCACTCTACCCTTCCAATACCCCTCCTACTTTCATGGTAACATGCTTCCTTAAATAATGGAAATGTGTCTCTTTAAATCATATCTCCTTAAATCATGAAAACATATCTTCTTAAATAATGGAAACATGTCTTCTTTAAAAAATGTCTTCTTTATTACATAATTTTTTTAAATATTGTCTAACCTCTTATTTAATCTATTGATTATATTTTAGTGCTAACCACTTCTTATTTATTAAATGTGTGTGTTCAAATGCAAACTAGTGTGCATAATAAGTTCATCAACTTTTGTTCGATGAAAAGTAGAAAATCCCAAAGAACAAATTTCGGTCACGTTTTCAATTTTTCACCGAACTATTTATTTATGTAAACAAATATTCAAAATAATTTCATGTAACAACCGTTGATTTTCCACCCTCGAAAATCAATAGTAATCATCCTCGATATTCACGTGTCGCAAATTCAAGTGCCGGAAAGCCCGATTGTTAGGGGAAAAGAAAATAAAGATAGAACAGAATCTCATACGAATGGAATAACATATACTATTTTAATATAAAATCTTTACAGCAGAAAATTTTGAATACAACATCTGAGCCTAACCTAAATTCAACCTGAACGGTTATAAATCTCTGTCCGCGCAATTGCTGAAAAATAAAAGCAAATGCAATAGATTCAGCGGATAATACAATACGTCTATGCGTAGATGAAGATCTCTAGCTCTCCTTTGGAAACTCCAAGCGTCTTCAACTAAATCTAAAACTACTCGGATCTGACCCAAGAATTAAAAATACTCGGATCAGGTTTGATAAACCAGCATGAGATACTCGAAATTTTAAATGCTGATGTCAATCAAAACCTTTGAATAGAAAGGTATCTCATAGGACCATGTGCACACATAAATACGGACGGGTTTTTAACTTATGATAACCAAAATACTTTATAAAAAACATTTTATATTATTCTTAATGACATTGGTTTGTAAACACTTTTTAAATAAATATGTATAAAATGAAAGTATCAACACCCGGACTAACTCTATGGTAATATATCCGGACTAGGTCAATGAAATATATCTAGACGGAGTATATGATACCAAAGGGGTAGCTTAAATGTTTGCAAAGCATTACAGCTATTTTGGTAATACAATCAAAACCAAAAAGCTTGTATTGGAATGAAATTTCCAATGGAATAGGGAACTAGTGGCATTTTCCTTCAGTCCACATATAGCAACATCGTCTCCGTGGTGCCTTTATCGCTTTTCTCAAGCAAGTCACTTGGAACTGCACTTGCTACACTACCAACATCTAGTATCCTTGTTGCTTTTCAAAAACAAGTACCATATTAAAATAAATGCCTTGAGGATCTAGATTCCACTGGACTCCTCCATACACATACAACCGATAGCTTGAAATATATGTCATGCAGACCACATAATTACCCATATCATCTTCGGGATGTGAGGCTCGTGAGGCTATGCTCAATTTTAACAAAGCCACGCTTTTCTATTCACAAAGCCATGCTTTATTCTTCCACAAAGCACATTCCACTTGAAATTCCACCTACCATTCCTTAATCACACAACTAATTTCTACCAACATATAACTCCTGAGCTCGTACGTCACATGAAAGGGTGTTAAGCTAAGAGAAGTTACCTTCACCACCACCAAGCAAATAATACGATTATAGAGATCAATTAATATGATCAAAAATTCACTGTCATAAATTCGTCCATACAAGTTCGTTTTGGGACTGAACTAAATCGAAGGTAGTCCTCCTACTACCATTAGTAGAGGGTAGTCCTTGAAATTAGATTATTTCAAAACATTAAAGGACCACTGCTATAATAAATGTCTCTATATCGGGAGCTACCCAGAGAATGTCAATAAGCAGTCCTTCCGCTATGAAGATCTTCGGTCTTCTGTACAACAAAGATTGTCAGAATGATGTTATCACTGCTATATAAATATATAATGGGGTAAACCCTTGGGACTCCTGATGGAAATCCCTACATTCTGAAGATCCTTGGTCTTCAATAATCATCATCTTCAACATGTTTTCACTTCCGAGCGCATATATTGGTTCGAAGTGGTTTTAGATAGGAGTTACCAAAATTCGACCTCGGTTCCTTCAAACCAATCATTGACAAAAAGGCATTCAGGATATAGGTGATTATCACACATCATTCAATTTATTAACCTTTTTATTTAAATCAGATTTCTCCTAGAGATATATTCATTAAATCATTCCTTTAGCTTTTTCATAGTATATGGAATCATTAAGCCACATTTATCAAATCATTTAGTTAATTTTAAAACCTTTTTATTCTTTGAATAAATCCAAATCATTTCACCTTTTATTTAGGAAAACATTTTCACATCATTTCTATGCAATCCAAGTTATTTAAAGGGGCATTTCACTAGAAGGACAAACTTTGCAGTCCAATTAGTTTCTAGGACACACATCCACAGAAATTAATTTGAAGGCCAAAGTTAGCAGAATAATTACTTTTAAGGATAAAGTCACCAGTCCAATTACTCTCAATGACATAATTTCATAGGTTTTTAGGCCTTAGAAACTAATTATTTTACATTTTTTCCTTAAAAATAATTATTTCAGTTTTGTATCCTAGAAACTAATTGCACTTGCTAAAGAGGCCCTTGTGGCTAATTTTCACTTATTTAAATTTGGAAAATTATATGAAAATTTTTTATCCGAGTAAACCAAATTTACTTTCCCATCCATTAGGTCAGTCCAGATAGCCAGGGAGAGCTGGAAACTAATTTTCCAAACTCAAGCCTAAACACTATCTCTCTTACACCCATAAGACCGTCAAATTATTTAATTGACTCTAAACCACTTAACATTTAACCATTCCATAAATCCTTCAAATCACCTTTGAAATACTTTATTAATCATTTGAAAATATTTTCAAAAGACTTGAAAAAGAATGGTTGCGTTTAAAACAATATTTCAGAAGTTATGGAACAGTGCTGCAAAAAAAGTGCGGCGAAAAGTGCTTTTTAAGCTGTATTGATCAAAACGACATTTTATCATTTGAAAATTAATTTATAACTCAAATCACTTTTAAAACATTTTAAATTTTTTTTAACTGGTTGGCGTCAAAGGTTGGAAAATTCCTGTGCATGGTGGGAGAGGTTAATGCAAATGATGAAGTTATGGGAGTTGAGAAGGGGGTATTACATGAACCAAGTACGTTTTTAACTGAGTACAACAACCAAGTAGCTGATAGTGATGAATTACAAGTAGATATCCATGTGCATTCTGACCCAACTGTGCATGTGCACACAAGTGCTGTGCCATTACAACATGTTGATACCCTTAATAATTTAAATGGGCAAGCACAATTGGAAATGGGTAAAGTCATAAGAAATCAAATCATCCCTTCCACTGATATCATTTTCCTCAATAACAATGCAAAAAGCATTATTGAACTTGTCTGTTCATCACATGATAATCCATCTGATTCTACTCCTTCTGTTCCACTCCAATCTATCCCAACTACATCATCTTCTGTCCCACACAATAAAGATTCTACTCCTCCATCTTTTCCAATCACATCCCATTTTCCTTATGTTAACAATGCTATTATACCAGGTTGGTATAATAAAGGAAAGCAAGCATGTGAAGATAACTGCCATGGTAATATAGACACCAAATCAAGAATGGCAGCAAAGAAATCATCAAAAACAAAGTCTGATACCACTGATTCACAATCTCCTGCTACCAGGAGCAGAAAGAACATTATCCATCAATCTCTTTAGATAATGAAGATACAAAATATAGGTGTTTGGAACATTAGGGGTGCTCATAACCAACTGAAACTTGACCAAGTCAAAAATCATATAAATTATCATAATCTTAAAATTTTTGCTATCTTGGAATCAAAACTTAATCTTGCTTTAACTTCTAGGGCTACAAATTACATCAATCCTTCTTGGAAGTTTATCCATAACCTTGCTGATGCTGATTATGGTAGGATATTCATCCTATTTGATCCAACAGTTTATACTATCTCCTCTGTAATTTCTTCCAGGCAATACATTCACACCAAAATCATCTACCATCAAACCAAAACTTCCTTTTACTTTACTTTTGTTTATGCTGACAATTCAGCTGTTTCTAGGCAAAAACTTTTCGATTTCTTACCAAATCTAAGGCAAGAATCACATCCATGGCTGGCTGTTGGGGATTTTAATAGCTGTTTTCAGCCGGATGACAAGTTTGGTGGCCAATCATTATATCCAAAGCATATCCTACCATTGAACACTGCCATTTATGAATCGAATCTCATCAAGATACACTCTCATGGTGCTAGATACTCATGGAACAATAAATGTAGGAGTGGTGTCAGAACATTCTCTACCATTGATCATGCTTTCTGCAATATCAAAGCTCTTTCTACTTGGCCTAATCTCTCTGTCAATCTAATCCATCCCATTCTATCTGATCACTCCCCTTTGATTCTTGCTGACGGTCCCAAAATGAAAAATGAAAAAAGAAGTTTCAAATTTTTTAATGATTGGATTAATTCTTCTGAATTCAAACCAACTGTGAATTTAGCTTGGTCCTTGCATTGTTATGGTAACCCTATGTTTATTCTTTGCAGGAAGCTTAAACATGTTAAAAAGCTTTTGAGAGCTTGGGCAACTGAGAAGTATGGTGATGGTACAAAGCAAACAAAATTTTTGAAGAAGAAGTATGCTGAGGTACAGGAATTTATGATGAACAACCCCCATGATCAAAATGCAGCTGAAGAGGAAGTAAGGCTATGTGATCTTCTTAACAAAGCTCTTGAAATTGAAAGTGGAATGAAACAACAGCAGTTTCATAGTAAGTGGTATAAATTTGGTGATCGTAACACTGAGTTTTTTCATTCCTCGATCAAAATCAAACAAGCTAAAGAAAACATACACACAATAACTACTCTTGTAGGTTCTACTGTATCAACTCCTGACTTAATTGATGCTGCTTTTGTTCAATATTTTGAACACTTGTTTGGTAACTCCTCTGGTTTTATTCCTGATTTTGACATGTTAAACAACATCCACCTTCCAAGTTTGTCCACTATGCAAGCTGCCATGCTGGTAAATCAAGTTACTGATGAGGAAATAAAAAATACTCTCTTTGCAATGAATAGAAAGTCGTGTGGTGGGCCTGATGGGTTCAATGTCCTCTTCTTTGTAACTTGTTGGGACATTATTCAATTGGATTTCTGCAAGGCAGTGCACAATTTTTTTAATAAATGCACATTGCTATCTGAAGTTAACTCAACTAATATTGTTCTAATCCCAAAAAGTTCTGAACCAAGCACTGTCTCTTCTTTTAGATCAATCTCGTGCCGTAATGTTGTGTATAAGTGTATATCAAAGATTATTGCGTCAAGACTAATGCAAGTACTCCCCCAAATAATTTCTCACAACCAGGTTGCATTTCTTCCCAATAGGAGTATTTATGACAACATTTTGCTGGCTCAAGAGCTTCTTTGTGGATACTCGAGATCTAATACTTCTCCTTCTGCCATGCTAAAGCTTGACATTTCTAAAGCTTATGATTCCATTCACTGGTCCACCATTGTGAGAATTATGGCATTAATGAACTTTCCGAAGCCATTTGTTGGGTGGGTTTACGCATGTATTTCAACTGCAAGGTTCTCCATTGTTATTAATGGTCGACCTGTTGGTTATTTCAGGAGTAGGCAGGGAATTAGGCAAGGGGATCCGATATCATCGTACTTATTTCTTCTGGTGATGGAAATGCTCACTAGATTTATGATATCAAAGTATGCTGCTGGGCAGATTAAATATCACCCCAAGTGCAAATTAACAAATGTTACTACACTCTTGTTTGCTGATGACATTATGATCTTTACTAAGCCTCATCTCCCCTCGTTGCAGAGTGTTATTAAAACATTGACTGACTTTTATTTGATGTCAGGTTTGCAACTTAATTTTTCTAAATCAAGTATAGCAATTGCAGGGGTTTCCACCAGTATTTACAACAGTCTATTACAATACACTGGTCTCCAAAGCATGGGAAATAATATGATTTATCTTGGCCTCCCCCTATTGACATCAAGACTGAATTATGTCGATTGCCTCCCCTTGTACACCAAGATGGTTGCTATTCTTGACATGTGGTCTAACAGATATTTAACCCAGACAGGAAGGCTTGGCCTAATCAAATCTGTTGCATTTTCAATGACTGTTTATTGGGCAAAAGCTTTTGTCTTGCCTACTAAACTTTTGCATCATGTCAGAAGTGCAATGCTCAGATTCTTTTGGACTGGTTCCACCAAAAAAAGGAAGCCATTGCCATGTTCTTTCAAACTTTTTGAGAAGAGTTTAAATGCTGGTGGGTTGGGGGTTATAAACATTGTAGACTGGAATATTGCTGCGTTCAGTACTCATCTAAATTCTATTATTGTCAAGGATAACTCTGGATGGGTTAATTGGGTTTGGGCAAATAGAATTGGTAGGGCAAGTTTCTGGACAGTTACCACTCCACAAATTTGCAGCTGGACTTGGAGAAAACTCCTGAGTTTACGTGATAGATTGCTTCCTATTATTGTTCATAGGTTGTCAAATTCATCTACTGTCAAATTTTGGTACGATCCATGGGTGGCCAAGGGAGTGATTTTGCATTCTTTGTTCACATATCAACAGCTCCAACAAACTGGTATACCTATAAATGCAAATGCGGTGGATTATATTTTCCATGGTAACTTGAATCTGCCATACTCATCAAATCAATACATCAGGACAGTGTGGAATGATATACAATGTAATAACTACCCTCTTGTTGATGTTGGTGATGTGTTTTGGAATGATAGACTTCATACTGTCAAGCTTGTGTACAAGCACCTGCACAATTTTAGTGATCTAGCTTTCAAGTGGAGCAAAGTTATTTGGACCACTGATTCAACCCCAGGGGATAATCTAATGCTTTGGAAAGCGCTGCAAAATGCAATGTTGACTAGAACCAAATTGATGGAGATGGGATATGATACGGGATTCAATTGTGTTTTCTGTGCAAATGACCCTGAGACTGTGCAACATTTGTTCATGCAATGTCCCTTCACTAAGATGCTATTTGACAATATGATGCTTGTTGCTGGGAGTAGATTGTTGGCTAATCAACCTACGCTGGATTTTGACATGATATACAAAGCTACAAGGTGGCGAACTTTGAAGGCGAGGCATTTAACTATATGCTTGAAGAAGTACATGACAGTGGTGTGGTATGAACGAAATTTGATTTGCTTTGAAAAGAAGAGGAGAGATGGGCAGGTGTTATGGAAGGTTTTGAAGTATGAAATTTACAAAACTATGAAGATGCAATCTAATTTTCCAGCCATATACAAGGAAGCTTGGAGATAGTTGGTGTTTTTTTTGGGTGTATCTTGTTTTGTTGATTTGCATTGTGTGTTTTTTGTTGTTTTTTTCCTGCTGTGTATCTCCGTGTGTTTTGTTTTGTCTTTTCCTTTTTCATGCTTGCTGTTTTCTTTTGGGCGAGTATTGTATTTTATTGTTTTTTTGCAATAAAATCAGGTAGGGGCCCTGTTAACCCCGCTAGCTTTTGCTAAAAAAATATCATTTTCAAATAAATTCTTTTCTAGATTCCAAACTGCAAAATCGCGATTTTTCCAACAACTTGTTTTACTCATATTTCAAAATATGCTTATCGAAATCTTGATTTTCTTCCTTTGTTTGGAAACTATGGATATAATAGTTTGAAAAATTCTTATCTCTAAGAATTTCGAGCTATATTCCATTCTATTTAGTCGTTTGGTTTTTATGAAGCAAAATCATGAACTGCCGTTACACGACACGTCTGTTTTTGACTAATTTTCCAATTACCTTTCAAACTTCACCCAAACACTTTCATATATTTATAAAATGTTTCAAACTCATTTAAACCGATACTTTTCCATATTAAATCTCTTTTTCACTTTTAAATTATTTCATGATATTATATTATTATAATATTCATTTTCAACCTTTTTATATTTTTAAAACATTAAGAGGCTAAATAAACTCCACATACACATTCATATGGATTTATTTTTCATTAATTAATCATGGTTAGTTTCCGAACTATTTTTATTACAACCAAGTTACCAACCATATCGACATCCATAAAATCAACCATATAATCATTCAAGTTATCGAACAAGCATTTAAATTTATAATTTAAACATTCATATAGTTAATGTAAGTTAATCGAGTATTCACCCGTGGCTCCACTTCATCAATCTTTTCCGTAGCTTCCTGAACTATTTTCAGTGGCACTTCGGTAGCACTTCCTCCTCTTTTACTTGCTCCAGAGCCTTTCGAATTCCTTCCTTCTTCCTATATGTGTTCGGCCAAGGCCTAGGAGTGCTTGGCCATGCTTCTTATATAGTGTGCTCTCATCTCTGTGGTGGAGTAGGGTGGTCGTGGGCTTCTAAGGGTTGGAGGAGGAGATTAAGTAGATTTTTGAAGTGTTTATGTATATTTACATATACTATATATATTTAAATATTATTTGCTATAATTTTCTCCATAATTTTTATAAGATGCTAGGCCATTAAAAGGAAGAAGAAAGCTTGAAAAAAAAAGGAAGAAGAAGATGGAAATGGTGTGAGAATGTGAATGGATGTATGCATGTATTTATAGCCAAAATTTTACAAAATATCCCACACCACTTCACCTTCCTTCCATCGCCCATGTGCACCACTTCACTTCCATCATTTCACACATTAGATTTCTCCTCCATGTGCTCCATCACCTCAAATCACTTTATATCCTAATTGTTGACTTCATGAAATCTTAAAGGTTAAGTTTCCATAAAATATCTTAGATATTTTTAACATATGCATATATAAATGTATATAAGTTATATGTATGTATATATGATTCATGTATATGTTGGTGGATGTATTTGTATGTTATATACATGCACATGACATATAAACAAGGTTGTAATGACTTTCGAACAACTTCCGTTCGTTAAACTTTTGAAAATCAGGAAAACGATTCCGATTACACTTTCACTTATAATTTAAATTACATGTATATGTAAACAAAATTTGACAATAATTTTTTAATCATTATTAATTAAATAAAATGATCTCATTTTAATTATAAAATCATATAAATTGATATTAACAAATATGTACAAAAATTGCTATTATATCGATAAAGCGATATCGATTTTCTTTTATTTTCAAACTAATTATATATCTACATAAAACTATTATAAATAATTTATTGTCACTTTATAACCACTAAAATGTATTATTATCATTTAAAAACAATTATTTGAATAATTATAATAATTATTAATCATTAAATGTCAATTTAAAATCATAAATCAATTATTAAATATAAAGGCACTATTAAGGATGTCATACATACTTTTAGTTTCTGAAAATAAAATAAATAATTTTATTTCATATTCTTGTTCAATTATAAAAAAGTTTATGTATCCAGCTCTGTACATGAAGTTTAATGATTATATAGTTGTTTATCAGTAAAATAGTTTTCAGCCATTTTACCAATATATTTCCAAAGGAAATATTTTTGTAATACTTATTACCATTATTATTTATTGTTCAAAAGATCATAATCTATGCTTTTAAAAGCTTATAATTGAATGTGTTAAAAATAAATATAATTTATCAAACAGATAAATAAGCGGGTCGTTACAGTTCATCATCATTATTTATTAATTAAAAGAGGATTATTTTATCATTAAAAATTATTAATGGAATATTTAAAATTTATCAAATATTCATAAATCAAAGCGATAAAATTCCGGATCGTTACAAGCTCCATCATTGTTCGTCGACGGAATTTCTATCGGTTTAGAAAACCGTCGAACGAATTTAGAAATAAAATTTATACCGCAAGCGCACGGTGTACGAATGTAGCACGCGGCGAATACGGGTCGATCCGCAGGGAATTGTTGATATTAAAATTCTATTCAATCAAATTATACCAAAGTCGAAGAGGATTTGTTAACTAGAAATTATGAGGCTAACACTAGAAAATGTGATTCAAAAATTATTAGACTAAAGAACAATTTAGAGGCAAATCCACTCTCAAATTTTTGTAAATCAACAAACACATAATTTATGATCTCTAATTTTGATGTTAAGTGAAATAATCATTGCATTTATCATAAGTATGGTTTGTTTATGTTATTAGTTAACATAACTCAAACCATCAAACTATAATACAACAATTATACCACTTACAATTCTCATGAAAAAGAAGCCAAAGCAAAAACTATTCTAAGCATGATCTATTTACTATTGTAACTAGTAACATAGATCATCAAATTTCATTTTTACTTTCATTTCATAATCAAAAATTAATTAGCAAACGATGATGTAAATTGTGTTTATGTTGAATAAGAATAGCTCATTTGCATAAGCAATATAAGCTATCAAACCCACTTGTATAAACTTACATCAAAATTCACATTCATGAAGCATAAACAAAGAGATCATAAATCATAAAAATATTGAAATTACATAAAGTTAGAGAGCTTCATCACCCCTAAATTGAAGGGGTTTAGCTACTCATTTGTGGCATTGAAGCAACACATGTAAGTTTCAACATTAAAAAGAAAAGAAAAATAGAAAATAAGTAAAGAAGGCAAAAGAGATTAGCTACTAACTACTTGCATAGATGTAAATCTAAGTTATGAAACTAAAGGAAAAGAGAGCATAGAAATAAGCATTAATAATAAAACAAAGAAAAGCATGTAGAAAAGAGAGAAGAAAGAGGCTTGAAAGCCATTTTTATTTCATAGAACATTGTGCTTACACTTGATTTCTTAATTTCCTAAGTAAAATGAAAGAGTAGAAGATGATCTTCATGTACATAAGAGGGCTATTTATACATGCATAAAACCCTAATTCTCTTTTTAGGGAGCTCCCAAAATACCCTTGAGGTGGTGTAGCCTCCAAGTAATCATTAACATTCACTAATCCCCCACTTAATATGTACATGAAGCTTTAAGTCCTTTTAGCATGTGCTTAGCTTTTAATTGGAAGTTAGGTAAGTGGGTGGGGTCCTCCATGATCTTGAACTTGAATTATTTCCTCTTCATTCCTTTGTATTTCCTTGTGCATGCATGTATCTTCATATAAGCCTCTTCCATATGCATCCAAATTCCTATAAAAATAAAAAAAATGTCCAAGTAAAAATTCTTATATTGACACATGCACAAAAATGACCGTTTTGCCCCTGAATGATGATGAAAACATGATGGTTTGGAAATAATTGAATTTTGGTTTTAAACATGTTAAAATGCCCAAATATGATGATTATTTTTAAAAAAAAGAGATAAAATATGGATGTAAATATATGCACAATTACGTGCACATCAATCATCAGTCGGCAGAACTCAAAACGGTTCAACAGCCAACTCATTTGTCAAGGCCGACTCAGGCATGACCTATCTCTAGCCCGACATCACCAATCCATTCTATCATATCACAACCAACTTGATATGTTCCGTCATATCATAATCTGAAAACCACTTCATACCGGCATAAGAATTTGAATTTAGGACATCTTGAAGATGATGAAAATCGAAGGAGTCCTTTAAAGTGCAAGGGCTACTTGCTACTATTCCTAAGGATGTAGTAGAAGTAACGCCTTCGATTTGTTCAGTCCTAGAACAATTAGTATGGATGAATGCTGGCATTGCGTTGTTGCCTGTAGGGCAGTGTTAGCATTCCAAGTAGGATTTGCTAAAAAGGTAAAATGTAGCCTCAAACCTCACACCTGAAAATGACTAAAACATGGGAGATGTGGCAAGGCTATGTGGGTCGCTCCCATTTGGTATAACCATCACTTGTATCTAGATCGGAATTATGGATTATGTATGATGGGATCTCAAAAAAGGATTGTCAAGTTAGCAGCCGGGGTAATGAGCATATTTAGTACCATCTAGGAATGGGTAGGCCGATTATGTGTTGGCAGATGTGCAAGTTTTGCAGCTTGGATACATTTTCTCTAGAGGTATACTGAATGGAAGGTAGTCCTTTACCCTATCATTGTTGGAATCCATTTTCCAATATGTTCCTTACAGACTTAGTTGTTTACTAAATATGGTGATGAATGTAATTAATGTAACCATTTCGGCTATGATCATACATTTATTTTAAACCCTAAACATTATTATAACATCACATGATTTTCTAGCAAAAATGGTTTGGTTATCGTAAGGTAAAAACCGTATGTGTTTATGTGCGGCGTGGTCTTGCAAGATACCTTTATTTTTGACGGGTTTTATAAATATAAAAATATATATGATTTTAGTTTCTCATGTTGGTTTACCAGACTAATCCATGTGTTATTTTTCTTATAATACTCGGGTCAGACTCGAGTATATTTCCAGATTTAATTGTACACTTTGGAGCTTTAGGAGATGTACTCAATGCCTCCACGAATTATTCACATATTTTATTTTCCGATGTATTTCTAGTTTTTATTTATCAATATTTGCGGGACAGGATATTGTAACTATCCAGGCTACTATAAGTTAGTTACTCTGATTGTGGTTTACATATAAAGGTTTTTTTTATAAAGATCATTTGGATATTATATATTACTCATCACGATGTGAGATTCTATTCTATCTTCTCTTTTCTTTCACCTCAATAATATATCTCTCTGGCACTTGGATGCTCGGCATGTAAATACTGTAGATGTATTAATGTCGACATTTAGGGGTCGAAAAGGTCGATCGTTACAAAGATGGTTTTAGAGGGCTGGCCTAGAACCAGATTGGATGAGGATCGCCACGAGTAGGCCGGTTGCTTAATGCCCATGTTCGACGAGGAGATTTGAATGGTGCTAAGGACCAAGTTGCAAGAGAGGTGCCTGGTCAGCTATGAGATGACGATATGAGCTGCTTGGGACCCTCGAAGGTGGCTATGATGATGCCAAGCTAAAGATGGGTCACGCTTAAACAGATCTTGTCTAATAGGCTGTGATGTTGAGTAAGCGGGTTAACTGGATCCATACTGAGTGTGGGCCAATATGAGAGGGTCGGTTGTAGGTGAACCAGGATATGTGGACTGGGCTGTGATGTGCTTAGTCATCCTGTCCTTATTAAGTGAATTGGCTGCTGAAGCTGCTTCGGGTTAGGTCAATTGACCATCGACCTGAAGTTCTACTAAGTAGATGGACTGGCTTAGGGTAAGCTTGAGTTGGGGCCGACATGAGTGGGCCAGTCATAAATTAGCTGGGTCAGGCTTTGCCTTAATCGACTTGTTAATTACACTTATGAGAAAATTAGGCAATATTTTGTCCCTCAAGCATGTCTCTATAAGCATGGGTGGGCATGTCATTTTACAAAGATACAGTCGTCCCGCTCCTCTGCTATCACTTAATATGTGCCCCATGTAGCGCACTATGATTGGCTACAACATTTCGCTTTTTTCAAAGGCAGGGGATCACATTTCTAATATGGAAGAAGTGACAGTTGCATTCGTTGCACCTAGATGACTGAGATTTTAAGATGGCTTGAATCCAACAGATGAGATTGGTGTGGTAGGTTTATAAAAGTTACTCCTTCTTCTCCCTCACTCTTTACCGAAAATTAAAAGAAAAAGCCATTGAAAACCTTAGCATTGTTAAAAAGCTTCGACTTTCCAACCTCTTACTCGATAAAAGTGAGTTTTTCTCTCCATCGTCGTAGGCACCATAGCTATGGCCATGGTTACTGCTTTTTTTTATTTTTTGTTATGTTTTTTATTTTGTTGTGGCTTTGCATTCTTGTATTGTTTTTGATGAAATAGTGATTTTGTTTGTCTTGATCAGAACTTGCTTTACTTGGCCGTCTTTAGGCATCAATCGACTATTGTTGCCACACCGGTGGTGGTTGGTCGAAGTTGATGGGATCTAGTAGGCCTACAAACATTTAATAATGATATTAATAATTAAGTTAGGTTCATTACCATGGAATAGGCTTAATTCCATGAGTATGGGCCTTAAGTAATAAAATAGTAATAGATAGAGGGTTGTAAAGCTTGTTTACTTAACTGAGGAGTTTTAGCAATGAGCCAGCCTTTATTATGATCTCAGGAAGGGCACGCCTTGGAGACAGTCGTCGTGCTTCCACCTTGGTTTATTATCGGGCATAAATGTTGAGGATTTGTATAACTTAGGCAGCTTATGTATTAGATGGCCACCTCGAGATCCATATCCGTAGGCAAATCGACCACCACAAGTGTTGGTAGCCTTAGGGCTTACGAGCTTGAGCCTAGAAATATTGACCTAGCCAAGCTATTGGCCAGCCATGGATGCAAGGATGATTCACTACCCCACTCTTATGGACCATCCTGATCAATCCTCTTCGGGCTACTTTTCTTTTTCATTAGGGTATTACAAGGTATTAGTTATGCTGCCCTTTAACCGCTAATTTGCCTCTATCCTCAATGCATATAGACCAGCCCCCAATCAACTAACTCCCAACAACTACTAGTTCTCATATGGCGTTTATGCCGCTTTCATAGCACTTGGCCTTCCTTAGCCAAGTGCCAATTTTGTTGAGATGATCTTCCAGCTATAGAAAGACGATGAATACCCAGTCTATAACAACCAACATTTTTGTACCCTTCAAGACGATAATAAACCGCACATGTCCAAACTAAATTGAATGAAAAAATAGATCATTATAGGTAAGAAAGAAAAATAGACAGAACAAAATATCACATGAATGGAATAACAACTATTATAGAATAATAATCATTATAGCGGAAATTTTTTAAAATACATACAGAGTCTAACCTAAATTTAGCTTGGATGGTTATAATACATGTCCTTACAATTGTTGAAAAACATCAAACAAATGCAGTGAAAATAGAATACGTTCATATGTGATGAAGATCTCCAGCTCTCCTCTGGAAACTCCAAACATCTTTAGCTAATTTGAAACTATTTGGATCTGACCCGAGTATAAAAAAACCAGATTAGTCTGGCAAACCAGCATGGAAAACTCAATTCATAATGACAGTGTCATGGATCAGAGATTTGTGACAAAATCCTTTTGAAAAGAAAGAGCATCTCATAAGACCATGCAGTACAAAAACATGGATGATTTTTTACTTTATGATAACAAAAACATTTCTATCAAAACATTTAATATTATTTTTAATGACATTCTCTGAAAACATTTGCAATTAACTTATTAATCTTAACCGAAATTGTTACATTGATTAATTTCCAGCTACTAGTCATAAAGTGGGTTCTATAAACAAAATGGCAGGCACTTATTGGAGAATGGATTTCCATAAAAATGACCAGGTGAAGGGACTACCTTTCGGGAGTACATCTCTAAAGGAATGTACCGAGACCTAACCGATGGTCCTCTGCCAACACAAGATTGGCCTACCTCTTCCTAGACAGTACCGAATATGACATCATCCCAGTCATTGCCAACCTATCCAAGCACGCTCTAGCATACACCACATTAATCTAAACCTGAACATCATAGCGGGTAGAAATATATCTAGAAGGGGATGATCATACCCTAATGGCTGCAAAGCACATAGCCTTGTCGCACCTACCATGTTTCGGTCATTTCAGGGTGTGAGGCATGAGGTTACGATTACCTTTCACATAATACATTATATTTTTCCTTTTGAATGCCATATTTCCATTCCGTAACCACATAACTGATTTCTACAAACGTATAATGCCTGAGATAGTATGTCTCGGGAAAGGGTGTTAAGCTAAGAGAAGTTGTCTTCTCCACCACCAAGCAGATGATACGTTCATAGAGATCAATTAATGTGATTTTAAAATGCAACGTTGGACATTCATCTATACAAGTTCGTTCTGGGACTAAATGAAACCGAAGGCACTCCTCCTACCGCATCCTGCTTTGGGAATCACCCCTAGGATTAGTAGCGTTTAGTTCTTGAAAATCGAAGAATTTCATAACGGAGCATTACTGCCACCATAAATATATGATATGGTGAATTTCGCCTCAAGGGACTAGTGGCAAGCATCCCTACATCACTAATATCTTCATCTTCAATAAATCTTATCTTTAGCATGTTTTACTTTGAAATGTAAATTGGTTCGAAGTGGTTCTTAGATAGAAATTTCCAAAATCCGACCCCGGTTTCTTCGAAATCCAATTATCGATAAAAATGTGAATATGCATATATAGGATTTGTTAAGCCTCTCTTCAACTTTTACTTTTTACTGTAAATCAAAATCCTTTATCTTTGGAAATCATATAGTCCTTTACTTTCAAATAAATTTCTTCTTTTGAAAACATGTCTTAACTGCGTCAAAACAATGTTTTTTAAGACATTATTTACTGTAAGCCCAAAATCAGTTATATTGAGTAAAAGATTAGACTAATTTTATCTCAGATTAATTTCCATATTCAACCTGTACTATTTATTGAATAATGGTGGAAAATCTCTTCTTTTAAATTTACGCGGATAGCTCAAATTTCTCTTCTCATAACTTAAATACAGAGTTTGGCTAGAAAATATTCTATATTATTGAAAAACCTTGCTCAATCATTTTTATTTAAAAAAAAAACTTAAATATAATATTTTTATCTAGAGCATCCGGTCTTTCCCTTCGATCTATCCCACCCCTCACTTAGAAAGAGAAAACAGAGGCCTGGTAAGTTTAGGGAATTGGTTGCTCCATTCCTAACCTTAGTTACACACCTTGTTTTATCTTCCCAGATCTTACAGGTGGGATAAATGTACTAGTTATTTCAACATACTCATTTTGTTATTACATTCCAAGAATTGATTTCAATTTTATTGCTTAAGTGTTATAAATAATTTCTATTAACCATTTATTTAAACTTTTATAAAAGCTTCCAAATCATCATTTGTCACTTACTTATTTATTTGAAAGCATTTATAAACGATTCAGGAAAGAATTACTAAGTTAAACTTCATTTCTAAAGTTATTGAAATGGCAGCAGACATGTGCTGTGGAAAGTGCTTAAACGATTCGATTTAAAACAACTTTTCTAATATTTGAAAATCTATATTTTTCAATTCAAATAACTTTTAAAACATTTTAACATATTCATCAAATTTATTTCGTATTTTTAGACTTTCAAAAATATTCATTTTAAAGAATTTATACTTTGGTCGCGTCACTACAAAAGCGTGATTTCTCTGAAAACTTGATTTGGTCATAATTTAAAATATACAATATTAAATTTTGATTTTATTTCTTCATTTACAAATTATGAATAAAATAATTCATAAAATTCTAATCTCGATGAATTCCGAGCTATAAGTTATTATCTACGTTCAATTGAAATTTTCGATGCGGAATCGCGAACTACCGTTACGCAATGCGCCTAAATTTGACTTGTTTTTCAATATTTGTCGTAACACTTGCAAATCATCTTTACTTGCCTATAAACCCATTACAAACTTTTAAAATCAATAATTTATTATTTTGATTATTTAATATCTATTTTTCATTTATTTCAAAATATCTCATATTATATTATTATAATATTAAAATTTTCTATCTTTTAAACTTTTTAACCCATATAGTATTTATTTTGAAACTTTAAACTTCTAAAGTTATTAGCTTTAAATTACCAAATATAAACTTCCATTTCCAAAATAGTTTCAACCTTTCATTTTTTTCTTTAATTTTCCAAATCAATTTCTATCTTTTCTAAATTAAATTTTCTTTTCCAAAATTAATTCTGAAAAGAGGCTTACTTTTCCATATATACCTTATAAATGGTCTCTACTTAAGAAAGGAAATGGTAAATCATTTCACATAAGTAAATATAACCAAATTAGCTAAGATGTCAAATTATTATCAGCAATCATCCATTCAACCAAACTCATCCAAATAACAAATTCATCCAAACATTCATATTAACACTAAATGATGTAACTTATCATAACCATCGTAAAGGTGTAAACGTGATCATCATAGCATAACAATAATTATGATTTTAAAAGAGATAAGAGTTTACTCACTTCCATTTTCCTTTGCAATTCATTTTCTACAACTAGCATGCTTCTTTTCCTTTGCAAAACTCAACATGGCTTGTTTGCACCAAAATTGGGCACAACACTCGTCGAAAGTTTTTGAAGAGATAATAAAGGAAGAGTGCAAATTAAAACAGAGGATTATCTAACAAAAACTCCAAATAGCATGTAAATAAGCGCGTAGGCAAGCAATTTATAGTGGTTCGGCGTATTGCCTACGTCCACTGTGAAGTTTTTATACTTTTATTGACTTTCTTTCGATGATTACAAGTCGGTACAGCCAACAACAGTGAATTACAGTCAGGAATTCGAATTTAACAACAAGTTTATGATATCAAATGATGGAGATCTCAATCCGGCAGAGTCTGGATGCTTCAGAATCAAAAGTCCCTTCTTTGTTGGCCCTAGGGCTTTATTTATAGGCGTAGGCTGCTGATATTTCACTGAAAACTCGGGAGACCACTTCTGGCACGTGAGGGGGGCCCACACGCACGGTCTCAGGAAGTTTGGGCCCACTTTGGCATCGGTTCGAACTCCATTCGAACCGATCAAGAATTCATCCAATCGAGGTGAAATTTGGCGTGGACATTCATCAACATGTGTGCAAGCTTCTGTGAAAATTTCATGGCATTTGGATCAGTAGATTGGGAGATATGATGGATTCGAAATGGGGTTCACTGCATGGCTGTTTGGTTCGAAACCATGCTTTCAAACCGATGGTTTCGAACCCATCATGGCACGTGTCTTCGTGGCGACGTGGAGCGCAAACTTCGAACCAACCCGGTCTTCGCTCCGAGTTGACCGCTTCGACTCCATAAATCTCGGCGAATTCGAACCGATGGAAGACACGTCATCATGATTGGTTGACCCAGTGGATTCGAATGAGGCTACACAGGATGGGTTCGAACTTAGCATCACGGATGGTTTCGAACGAGGTTCCATGTTTGGGTTCGAACAACGTCTTATGATGGAATCGAACAAGGATGCTTGTTTGGATTCGAACAAGGCTTTGTGGTGGGTTCGAAACAGCTACTCTCCGATGGTTTCGAGGCCCATCGTTATGAACCTGGTAGATTCGAACCTGATGGCTTCGAAGGTGATGGTTTCGAACCTGATGGGTTCGAAGGTGATGGTTTCGAACCTCATGGGTTCGAATCTCAGGCCCTTTCTTTCAAGTTGAATCGACCATAACTTGAGCGTATGAACTCGGATTGACTTGAAACTTGGGACGTTGGTTCCTATGGTCTTTCTTGCCGTGTCCCATCAATCGTGGCTCAAGCTAGACTTGGACAAAATTCAGTGATATCCATAGCGAGACGAAGTATGGCAGGTCTCTGAGACGAACCGTTCTCCGTTTCTGATCGATCTTTTGGTATCGCGGCTTTGCCAAAAAGCGGGATAACATTTTGCCCCCCAAAGTACGTCTTGTGGGAACATGACGTGCTTTGAACAGCTGCAATTTCTCTGAACAATCATTGCTCTCTCTCTTTTGTTGAAACTCGTATGTTGTATTGTTGTAACCTTGTGTTGACACGATTGATTGCTGTATAATAGTGCTTAGCCGTTGGCTGTTGCATTTGTAACAGGATGAGTGTTTGATCCCTGTAATTGTTTAAAATCGATTGTTAGTTTTGTTTGCTATTGAACTTCGTATTGATCCTCTCCTGAACCGATTTTGAAAGTTGAATTGAGACAATGCTTGATGGTTGTTTTGAAAGGTTCCTTCGTATCGATCCTCTCCTGAACGGATGCAGAAGGTTGAAGGAAACGACTCTGCGTTGCGTGATTGTGACATTTCGAACTGACGTGTTGGAGCATCGATGGGTTCGAAATCTACATTTGCGTGGATGGAGTATACTTGTGTTGTGATGGGTTCGAAATTGACATTCGAAATGATATGAAAGGATGGATACGAACTAGTTGATTCGTGCAAGAGCTTTTCGAACCGATGGGCCCAGCGTGTGTTTCGCATCAATGCAGCTCGTCGCCTTGTTGTGCGCTTCGTATCGATGACACGTTGGGGTAACTTCGAACCGACAGGGTCCTAGGCCGATGGTTTCGAAAGGAGGTTTCGAATCGACCCACAGGTTGACTGGCTGCGACCGGTCAAGTTTACCTGGAAGGGGCATCGTCTCGGTTGCCTTTGAGGCTTCATATAAATAGCTGAGGGTTCGCCATTTTTACTTTTTACTTTTTTCACTCTCGCCTTGTTTTACTGTGTACTGCATCGTTTTGGAACTTCAGAGAAGAAGGCGCCGTGCTTTCGTATTCGAATCAATTCAGATCCAAGACCTTAACTTCACGAATCCATCACTCGAACTAGGTAATTTGCCTTGAATTCAAACGGCAAAGTAATTGCGAACCCATTTCTCCCTCATCGATTGCTCACTTCAGCGATTGACAAAACCAGATCTGGTTTGAGGGGACTTTGAATCGATACGTGGGCCCGAGTTCGAATCGACGATGGCGGCGTCACTTCCCCTTGGTTTCGCCTTGTTCTCTGGAATGAATTTGTGGGGTGACGCAGTTCGCACCGATAAACCATCTTTGATGGATGAGTTCGAATCGATGGTTTCGAACCCATCAGTCATCGGTTCGAAGTTCTCAACTTTGCATCGATACGGAGGGCATCGATTCGAACGTGATTGATGTTAAGTTGAGGGTTTGCTTATCGGTTCGAACCAGTTAACCAAGGTTGGATTCGAAATCCTCTTTCATTGATCGACTCGAGTGGGCCTTTCTGCATCGATTCGAAGTAACGTCGGCATGGGTTCGAATGGGTTCTTTCGAACCCTATATGATGGATACCAATATTTGAAATTTTCTAAGCATAACTCCGACGAGCTTCATTCCTGCATATTTGGACATGTTAAACTGCATACTTGACCACCTTTCGAAGCTCGTTGACGGAACAATAACAATTTTTATTTGAATCAATTTTACTTATGCAAAGGGTTTTGCGATGACGGTCAGCTACGACGGTCATCACAACTGGGCTTTGTAGCTTTGTCGTTTGCGTGTTTTCTTTAATTCTGCGATATTCATCCAAGTAATGCACAGCATCGCACAACACACATTCATACACTATACACTGGGGAATTCACGGGCCCCTTGTCATCTAATGATGGTTTCTCATGAGTTAGTCAGTTATGGAGCCTTCGAGTTCGCATCAGCAGGAAACCCCACAAGATACTCAGAGTATAGTTCCTCCGAGGTTAGAGGTCCCGGACATTGATCCTGAAATTATCGGCCCAGCGCCGGATGAACTTCCCAACGCGTCATTCATTGTAATCCATCAGATTCCGTCCCATCTCATATTTCCGAAGATATGCTGGGGAGATATGCCTGAGGCACGGTTTGTCACTAGACGACGTGTTACTACCGGGGCCAAACGACAGACCACACAATCCGCCGAAGGGGTGTACCGTATTCAACCGTCATGCGTGCGCGGCTGGGATGCTTCCTCCGTTCAATGAATATATAAGAGAAGTGCTATCTTTTTTTGGGAATCGCGCCATCCCAACTTCACCCGAACGGGTATGCTTCGGCGAACAGCCTGTTCATCGTCTTTATGGAATATCTCCATAGACCACCGGCCCCGACTGAAATCAGATACTTGTTTAACTTCAAAACTCGAAACGATTACCCATCTTTTACATTCTTGGAGGCAGTACGAAATTGTCAAGTGGTTACCGGGTCCTGGACTAGGTTAAGCTATTACAGGACGGAATGGTTCTACGTCAGATGTCCTCCGGGCTTCGCCAGGCGATGGTTATTTAGACGTGAGTATAGCTGAGTTTCCAAACAATTACTAAGGCGATTGCAATCGAAGTGTGACTTATATATTTTTCTTCTGTACAGCGATGATCCAGCGCCCCGACGGTGAAAACTTTAAAGAGATAGTACGAGTGCTCCGAGAGATCCCGATCGTCGACAGGGATATCGACATGTTATTGACGGATAGGAATCTCCGGGCCTGTGGATTAATCGAACGATGGCAGAGTATAATATTCGACGGGGTGCAAAGAATTGTTCCGAAAAAACATGCCAAGCACAAGAAGCCCAAAGTCATTATAGCCGAGGAAGTTGATTCCGAAAGAACTCACACTGACGACGAGCCGTTGTTGGAGCCTACAGACGTCCATGTTCCTCGCCCCTCTGAGCCTTCACGTCATACGTCCACTTCCCAACCTTCTAGGCATGAATCTCACCGCTCCAGAAGCGAGGCATCGACCGCCGTAGTTGCGGAACAGCCTCCTGTGGGAATTTCGGGTGAAGGGGCGCCCAGGCTTGCTCAGTTGAAAAAAGACTTCCCAACTATTTGCTTCGACAACTACATTTTTCCCCCACATTTGAAAAGAATCCCTCCGTCGGCGGAGCTGGTGGTGCATGACTATGTGCACGACTTCTACGCTCAGTATAAAGTATGGTTTAAAGCGGCGGAGAAGGCATCGGAGCTGGCCTTTGAGCGTGGGGCCGCCAACGAAAAGTTACAGGCGGAGTTGGCCCAGAAGAGTTGTATTATTGAGGTGCTTACACCGAAGCCGAATCGTCCAGAAAATCAGAGATGGAAGCCATCAAAAAGGCTGATGAAGCCCAACTTACGATGGATAGAATGAAGCGCAAGCATTACGCCACGGTTGAGGACATGGGCCATCGGAATACTCTGGTCACTGCCGAGAGGGATGCGGCGCTAAAGGAGCTAAATGAGCTCAAATCCAAATTCGCCGAAATCGCCAAGGATAGGGACGATGCAAACAATGCAGCCCAGGAGGCATGCGAACAAGCGGTGATACTCCGGACCGAACGGGATGAGGCAGTGGCCAAAGTTCAAGCGGTCGAGGCGGAGATTGAGGAGAGAGTTCAGCAGGCCGAGGCCAGGCTAGAGGCCGACATTGAAGATCTGCTTATCACCTACAATGCCAATGTATTGAAGCACAGAAACTTGGCCTGGCTTCAGGACTACCCAGTGCATCTCCGCAGTGCTTGGGAACGATTGGTTGAGGGGGAAGAGGAAGCGCACCCGGACGAATTGGTCGACCGATTTGAGATCGAAAACCGGTTGCTAACAGATGAGGAAAAGAAGGTCCTCCACGATGCTATGATCGCTCATGAGAAGGAGATGGTTGGTGGTCGATCTCTGGAGGCCGGAGAAGGGTCAGGCGTTGAGCATCGTGCCACCGCTCTTGAAATCACCGCCCCGCCTCCGTATGAGCCTGTATCTGCGGTTAGCTCACAGACCGTTCCTGCTTACGACCCAGAGCGACCGCGGTTATCACCGATTCGCGAGCACGTCTCCGAGGTCGTCCCACCATCAGCAAGCCGAACTGAGGAAGGTACTCTGAACAGATTTCAAGTGCATTTTCGCTAAAACTCTCGTTTCGAAGTGATTGTTCTTAACCCCTTCTCTTCTTTATCCAGTGACCAGGACTACCCCGGTGTCTTTGACCCAAGAGCCGAGTCAAGGGCAGAAGGCTATTACTACTGAAACGACTGTCGTGACAACGATAGGCGTCTACCGGAGCGGCGCAGGAAAGCTCTTTGTCTCTTGACAAACAAATGGTGAGCGAACTACTCGGTCAATAGGGAGACTTCTCTACGGACTTGCCATTTATCATCTGTGAGCTCCCGCCAGCCTCCAGCTCTTTCGTGCAGACCGGGGTTGCCCCCAGCCAGGCCCCATCGACTCGAGATGAAGAAATTTTGGCCGAAATCCACGCTGAATTAGAGGCTGAGGGGCAAAGCGGTAGTGTCGGTGGTGACACTATTCCATCTTCCGTTGCGGGTCCGATCCCTCCTACTCCTCCGGCGGGGAGCCCTCATTTAGACTCAAGTTCTGAGGAGGACGTAGATATTATGCCCCCGGCCGAAGAGCAGCCACCGGTGAGGAGGTCGTCCAAACGAAGGATTTCCGTTCCTAGTGACTCTGACGACGAACCGCTAATAAGGAAGCCAAGGAAGAAAGAATAGAGCGGCCCCCCCAGCAGATATTTGGTAGATAGGAACTTGTTTTCGTTTTTTGTTAGTAGGCCGTGTATAGATGCAGGTTCGGCCCCTGCTAGTAGGCATTCTTTTTTGGAAGAACTTATTTGCGTGTAAGTCCTTGTTTTAAGTTAGTTGAAATAAAATTTAGTTTCTTTGTTTCAACTTTCATTTCCTTTGCGCTTAAGTGTTTGTAGTGCCTTGTTTTCAGTCCGGTGCACTTGTGGTGTTTTTACCGCTAAGTGGAGTTCATTTTTATTCGCCAAGTTTGAGAATCTTGGTCGCAAGTTGTGATCGATGAATAACCGAACTTCGGACATTGTATCACTTTGGTCAGCGATTAACACTTAGCTTTTTCGCCCCCTAGTCTCGGGGAACAACATTTGCGTTTTGGTGGTTGAGTGCGTTTATTGCAAACTTTGAACACATGTCCACATTCTGGGGACTTAAGATAATTTGAGATCGATAATCCGGTTCGCACTTCGGGAACTCGAGAGTTATCGATGCTTGTAACACGGTCCGCACTCCGGGAACTTGGAAATGATGTTCACATTCCAACTCGCACTCTACGAACTCGAAGTTAGTATTAACATTTCGGTTCACACTACGGGAACTTTAACTTGGTGTTCGTGCTCCAATTCACACGCCGGGAACTTGGATAAAACATGTATGTTTGGGTTCGCACTTCAGGAACCTGGAATTGATGTTTGTACTCCAACCCGCGCTTCGGGAATCTGGAGTTAGCACGGATGCTCCGGTTCGCGCTCCGGGAACCTATAACTTATGTGTATACTCCAATTCATGCTTTGGGAACTTGGAGTCCGTTCGTACTCTGGGAACGAATTATTGAATGTTTATACTCCAATTCACGCTTTGGTAAGTTGGAGTCCGCTCGCGCTCCGGGAACGAATTGTTTAATGTTTATACTCCAATTCGCGCTTTGGGAAGTTGGAGTCCGTTCGCACTTTGGGAACGAATTATTGAATGTTTATACTCCAATCCATGCTCCGGGGATTTGGAGTCCGCCCGCACTCTGGGAGCGAATTGTTTAATGTTTATACTCCAATTCGCGCTTTGGGAAGTTGGAGTCCGTTCGCACTCTGGGAACGAATTATTGAATGTTTATACTCCAATCCATGCTCCGGGGATTTGGAGTCCGCCCGCACTCTGGGAGCGAATTGTTTAATGTTTATACTCCAATTCACACTCTGGGAAGTTGGAGTTCGTTCGCACTCTGGGAACGAATTACTGAATGTTTATACTCCAATTCACACTCTGGGAATTTGGAGTTAAAGGAGGGATTGTCGTGTATCAATCCCTGTAAATGTTCATATGGGGTCCTGCCCCCGAGCTCGGGTTTCACTTAGCGAGTGACCGGTCATATCGCAACCACTCTCTATTTGAATAAATCCCACCGCATGATGGAACTTAGCTCTCCGTGCGTCTTGATATTGTACGTCACACTCAATAAATCACAGCTTTGGCTCGAAGAGATGGCATTTTATTGCTGAAACTAGAAAATATGGCAAAGTCAGTTGCCTTATTACAAATTCAAATCTCGGAATGCTAGAATAAAATGCAAAAGAACAAATTGGCAGAAAAAGTAAAGTCTTTCGTGTGTAGTAGTGACGAAGACTCTCGCTATTCCAAGCCCTCGGCAAGGTGAGACCGTCAACGGTCGATAATTTGAACGTGCCATCTCCGAGCTTTTGTGAAATCACGTACGGCCCTTCCCAAGTTGGCTTCATGTGCGAAGGAACCGGATAAACTCTTTTGAGCACGAGATCGCCGAGTTCAAAGGTTCGCGGGCGGACCTTGGCATTGAATATTCGGGCGACTCGACTCCGATATGCGGCTGCCCTCAAATCAGCCTCTTCACGCCTCTCATCCAGTAAATCCAGAGATTGAGCAAGTAATATGGCATTTGTCTTCGGATCATAATACGTCGCACGATGAGAGCGCACTTCCAATTCGACTGGAATAACGGCCTCTGAGCCGTACGATAGAGAAAACGGAGTGTGACCAGTTGCGGTTTTGTGAGTTGTTCGATAGGCCCATAACGCCATAGGGAGTTCGTCGACCCACTTGCCTCCGGCCTTTTCTAGTCGCTTCTTCAGTATGGACTTTATAACTTTATTAACAGCTTCGACCTGACCATTTGCTTGAGGGTGCGCCACTGCAGAAAACTTCTTATGTATGCGAAATCGTTGGCAGAAATTTTTGAACTCGGTACTGTCGAATTGGGCTCCATTATCGGTGATGATAGTATGCGGGAGACCGAATCGGCAGATGATATTGCGCACTACGAAGTTGATCACTTTCTTTGTTGTAAGCATTGCAAGAGGCTCAGCTTCGGCCCATTTAGTGAAGTAATCAACCGCGACGATGGCGTATTTCGCGCCACCTTTGGCCAGAGGCAATGCTCCAATTATATCGATTCCCCATACCGCGAACGGCCAGGGGCTAACCATTTGGGTTATTTCGGTAGGTGGAGCTCTAGGAATCCGAGCATGTTTCTGGCATTTGTCACATTTTCTGGCGTAGTCTGATGCATCTCGATTAACGGTAGGCCAGTAATATCCATATCGGAGTACCTTCTTGGCGAGTGCCTGCCCCCCAGTGTGATCGCCACATTCTCCCTCGTGTACATCGTGTAACACTCGCTTGATTTCATCATGTGCGATACATCGGAGTAGAGGGACAGAATACCCTCTTTTGTACATAACTCCGTTTTGAATGACAAACCGTGAGGCTTTTCGAAGGACCTGCCTCTTCTCACTCCTGCGCTCAGGCAGTGTCCCATGTTCAATGTAATCTCGATAGGGGTTCATCCACGACTCCCTATTTGTGGTAGCCTCGAATGCATGGCTGACCTCACTTTGATCAATGCTCGGAGAAGGTAGGGTTTCAACGGGAACAAGCCCCAACTGTTGGGCTTCGCCCGTACTTGCCAACTTCGCCAACGAATCGGCCTTCTGATTGTGCTCCCGGGGAATATAGAAAATGGCATAGTAATCGAAACAATCAAGAATTTCCCTGACTCGAGATAAGTAAGTAGCTAGTCTTCGATCCTTAGCTTGATATTCACCTCGGACTTGGCATACGATTAATTGGGAGTCACAATAAATCTCTACAGCGACAATTCTCAGGTCGTGGGCCAGCTTCAACCCAGTGAGTAAAGCTTCATATTCAGCCTCATTATTAGTTGCACGGAACTCGAACTTTAGGGCGTAGCATATAGATCGGCCTTCAGGGGTTTCAAGCACTACCCCTGCTCCCGAACACCGTTCATTGGAGGCACCGTCAGTATATAACTTCCGTATGTGTTTAGGAGGTTCGCTACTCTTAGGTAATTCCTCGGGTACAGTGAATTCAGCAACGAAATCTGCTAGAACTTGAACATGTATGGCCCTTCTCGGAGTATAAGCAATGTCAAACTGGCTCAATTCGATATTCCATTTTAGTAGCCTACCAGACATCTCAGGCCGCGTGAGGACCTGTCGTAACGGCTGGTCGGTGTACACGGTGATAGGATGAGCCTGGAAATATGGACGGAGCTTTCTCGAGGCAATGACTAGGCAATATGCCAACTTTTCCAGCTTAGGATAGTTCCTCTCGGCTCCGGTCAACCGTTTACTTACGTAATATACCGGTTTTTGCACTCGGTCTTCCTCCCGGACTAATGTTGCACTAATTGCGCTTTCAGATGCCGCCAAGTAAAGATATAATTGCACATGATCAACAGGCTTCGAAAGAATCGGCGGTGTAGAAAGATGTTGAACCAGTGACTGAAACGCACCTTCACATTCTGCGGTCCATTCGAAGTTTCGTTTCCCTTTTCGGATCAGATCGAAAAAAGGGATGCATTTGTCAGTTGACTTCGAGATGAACCTACTCAATGCTGCGACTTTCCCATTGAGACTCTGGACCTGCTTTATGGTGCTTGGAGTTTGAAGATTCCTGATGGCCCAAATCTTTTCAGGGTTAGCCTCTATCCCTCGGGCGTTGACGATGAACCCAAGGAATTTTCCGGACGCAACTCCAAAATGGCATTTTAGCGGATTGAGCTCCATCCCATATCTCCAGAGGATATCAAATATTGATCCTAAGTCCTTTACGTGATCAACAGAATGCCGTGACTTTACTAACATGTCTTCTACATAAACTTCCATGGTCTTCCCGATCTGGTCGGAAAACATCCGGTTAACCAAACGTTGATAGGTTGCGCCGGCATTCTTTAACCCAAAAGGCATGACTTTGTAGCAGTATAGTCCCAGATCAGTCACAAAGCTCGTATGTTCTTGGTCGGGCACATGCATGGGTATTTGATTGTAGCCCGAGTAAGCATCCATAAAGGATAATAATTCGTGTCCGGCGGTTGAATCAACAAGCTGATCGATTCGAGGAAGTGGAAAACTATCATTCGGGCAAGCCTTGTTCAAGTCAGAATAATCGATACACGTTCTCCATTTCCCGTTCGGTTTCCGGACAAGTACCGGGTTTGACACCCACTCCGGGTATAAAGCATCTCTAATGAACCCGTTTGTTCTCAACTTATCGACCTCCTCCTTAAGGGCGGCAGATCTCTCTGGATCCATACCATGCCTTTTCTGTTTGACCGGGATATACCGCGGGTCAATGTTTAAAGTGTGGCTCGCGATATCCGGCGAGATCCCACACATGTCAGAATGCGTCCAGGCGAACACGTCAAGATTCGCCCGGAGAAATTTAACCAATTCCTGTTGTGCCCCCTGGCTCAATTGAGACCCAATTTTTAACATTCTCGAATCATCGCCATCATCATCGATCGGGACATTGATAGTTAGTTCAGCCGGAGAAGCCTGACTTTCTGTAGATTCCTCATTGTTGTCGTTATCCCTTGGGTCAAGGTCTTTCTGGAATTGGTTGTGGTGCCCGGGCCGAGGCCCAAGCACCAATTGTCAATCATCGGCAGAACGGACGCAGAGAGATTCCTCTACGCCCTTCCCTTTCTCCCTTCGCTACGCCTCTCGCAGCTCCGCAACATAACAGGCTCTTCCAGCAGCCTGATCTCCATGAATCACACCGATACCACAATCGGTAGGAAATTTCAAAGTCAAATACCACGGGGCGATTGCCGCCCGAAATTCAGCAAGGGCCGGTCGGCCCAGAAACGCGTTGTGCGGTGAATGTATGTCCAAAACAACAAATTGTAACATGCGTACTCTTCTGCACTCACCGATCCCCAACTCCACGGGTAACTCCACAACCCCCGTGGGTATATTAGCACTTCCATCGAAGCCGTGAATCCTGGACTAACAGGGCTTCAGATCTTTGGCTTCCATCTTCATCTGATCGTAAGCTCTCTTGAACAAAATATTGACTGAACTCCCGCTATCCACCAGTATCCTCTTCATCCAAGCAGGACCAACCTGGGTGGATATAACAAGTGGGTCAATAGTCGGGGCTTCGACCTTGTCTGCATCACGGTTCCGGAACACGATGTCATCTGTCATCGTCTTTTGTTGTTTTGTCGGAGCCCCTTCGTCATAGCTACTGCAACATTCGAAATCCATATGCCTAACCGAGCTAGCATATGACTCCATCTCTTTCCAACTCCTATCCGTCGGATGAGGACCACCACTGACGGTGTTTATCACTAGCCTTCCGCCCGTTCGGGCGGGTTCTTCCTGCCTTGGCTGATTTTGCCGATTGTTCTGGTTTGACGGACCCGCACCGCCAGACTGCGGCGCCCGTACAAACTGGTCCAACTTCCTTTCCCTGATCAACTTCTCAATCAAATCCTGCAAGTGTCTGCATTCGTTAGTATTGTGGCCGTAACTGTCGTGAAATCTACAAAACTTGCCCGTTTTAATCTGTCTCTCCGACAACGGCTTCGGAGTAGGCTTCTTGTATTGCATGGCGTGACAAGTTTGTAGATATACATTCTCCAACGATGTATTCAGCGGAGTATAATTGTCGAACATAGGGGCCCTACGCCTTGACCCACGGTTCTAATCCCGCTTCCTGCTCTGAGTCCCATTATTCTTCGGTTGTGATTGTTTGTTCTGGATATTTAGCTGCACTTTCCCAAAACTCTCTCCCGATTGTTTAACAGCCACATTACTTTGAATCCCCTCTCCACTGGGTCCTGCGTCGTCCTGTTTCCTAGACTGCTTCGCGTCCTCACGCCTCAAGAACTGGGCGGCTTTGGAGTAGAAGAGATCCAACGATGCAGGAGGTTTTCCTGCCAACCAATTTCCAAAATCCGAATCAGGGTCAATCCCTTTCATCAACGCCATCGGAATCGAGTTGTCATTAGGGTTGGTGATTTCCACACAGGCCTTATGGAATCTCTCCAAGTAGTGTCTAAGAGTTTCTCCTGGAGCTTGGGTAACACTAGACAAAGTGTTGACGTCCTTAGGCCTTGCAACATGCATGCGGAACTGTTCCACGAACTTCCTGGCCAGCTGATTGAACGAAGAGATAGAACGGGGTGGCAATCGCATGAACCACATCGTAGCAATGCCCCCCAAAGAGATAGGAAAGCTCCTACACTTGACCGCATCGTCTGCTCTAGCGGCGCTCATGGACCATTCATACTTCAATATGTGTTGATTGGGGTCCGAGTTTCCCTCGTACATCGGTAACGTGGGCATCCTAAATCGCCGAGGGGGTTCGGAATGGGGAGTGACTCCAGGAGATTCCCCAGTCGTCATTAGTAAACCCCTGACTTTCACGGATCATCTGCCTGATCATTTCCGGAAGATCCGTTACAGCTGCGTTCTGGGTATGCCGAGCCAAGGTGTGGTCGGGTTCCACAATGCGGGACTGGACCGGATGCTGTCGACGGTCCGGATCTCGCCTCCTTGGTTCGACGTCTTCTGGTACATACGGCTCAGGAGTTTGCCGTCATCGGTGGTGGTTCTGATCTGACAAAGTATGGATGTCAACCCCTGGCTCCGTAGCAATGGTTGCAGGACGGTTGTCGGTAGTGCGTTGAGGAACAGTGCCTCCCCGGGAGGAGGGCCCTGTATGGAAGCTCGCAGATGGTCCGACTCGTAGTTGCCCAACCGTCAATGCCGGAAGGTCTCCGGTAGCCTGTGCATAATTCCCATCCATTCGGGGTCATGAAGGTCGGTGATGATAATCGGTGGAAGCCGAACTCTCCGTGGAAGACTGGGATGCGTAATCCGTCCTAGACCGCCTACGCTTATGACTGTGTAGCTGGCGGGTTAATTCAGCGTTAGCGCGTAGTTGCTCCGTCAACTGTTGCCGACTTTGGGTCAGCTCTTGGAGCAACGTTTGAAACTCTTGCCTTGTTACCGGTCCGGATGACTCCCAAGGCCCGGCGACGTCCTGAGTAGATGGTAGCTGCACGGGATCTGGCCTATCCCGGCCTTCTTGGTTACCAAGGTTAGAAGTGGTTCTAGTACTCACCATTGTGAATAGTAAGATTCTTTCGTAGACTTTTATCAAGTCTGAATAGAACGGAAGGAATCTGAGCTTGAGATTCGGATCTTTCTCTTAGATTTATGCAATCCGGTATCGATGACAGATCCGAGGAGCAGGAGAAAATCTGGGTTTTCTCAGTGAAAGCACCAAAGTGTTTGCACCAAAATTGGGCACAACACTCGTCGGAAGTTTTTGAAGAGATAATAAAGGAAGAGTGCAAATTAAAACAGAGGATTATCTAACAAAAACTCCAAATAGCATGTAAATAAGCGCGTAGGCAAGCAATTTATAGTGGTTCGGCGTATTGCCTACTGTGAAGTTTTTATACTTTTATTGACTTTCTTTCGATGATTACAAGTCGGTACAGCCAACAACAGTGAATTACAGTCAGGAATTCGAATTTAACAACAAGTTTATGATATCAAATGATGGAGATCTCAATCCGGCAGAGTCTGGATGCTTCAGAATCAAAAGTCCCTTCTTTGTTGGCCCTGGGGCTTTATTTATAGGCGTAGGCTGCTGATATTTCGCTGAAAACTCGGGAGACCACTTCTGGCACGTGAGGGGGCCCACACGCACGGTCTTAGGAAGTTTGGGCCCACTTTGGCATCGGTTCGAACTCCATTCGAACCGATCAAGAATTCATCCAATCGAGGTGAAATTTGGCATGGACATTCATCAACATGTGTGCAAGCTTCTGTGAAAATTTCACGGCATTTGGATCAGTAGATTGGGAGATATGATGGATTCGAAATGGGGTTCACTGCATGGCTGTTTGGTTCGAAACCATGCTTTCGAACCGATGGTTTCGAACCCATCATGGCACGTGTCTTCGTGGCGACGTGGAGCGCAAACTTCGAACCAACCTGGTCTTCGCTCCGAGTTGACCGCTTCGACTCCATAAATCTCGGCGAATTCGAACCGATGGAAGACACGTCATCATGATTGGTTGACCCAGTGGATTCGAATAAGGCTACACAGGATGGGTTCGAACTTGGCATCACGGATGGTTTCGAACGAGGTTCCATGTTTGGGTTCGAACAACGTCTTATGATGGAATCGAACAAGGATGCTTGTTTGGATTCGAACAAGGCTTTGTGGTGGGTTCGAAACAGCTACTCTTCGATGGTTTCGAGGCCCATTGTTATGAACCTGGTAGATTCGAACCTGATGGATTCGAAGGTGATGGTTTCGAACCTGATGGGTTCGAAGGTGATGGTTTCGAACCTCATGGGTTCGAATCTCTGTCCCTTTCTTTCAAGTTGAATCGACCATAAATTGAGCGTATGAACTCGGATTGACTTGAAACTTGGGACGTTGGTTCCTATGGTCTTTCTTGCCGTGTCCCATCAATCGTGGCTCAAGCTGGACTTGGACAAAATTCAGTGATATCCATAGCGAGACGAACTATGGCAGGTCTCTGAGACGAACCGTTCTCCGTTTCTGATCGATCTTTTGGTATCGCGGCTTTGACAAAAAGCGGGATAACACGGCTTATCTCAAACTACTTTTTAAAATGGTGAAATAGACGGGCTAATATTTGAAAGAAGGTGGGCATGGCTTGTATACGGGGTGTATGAGGGTGAGTGTGTGGGGGATGTGGGCTCAGCCGTGGGTAAGTAGGGTGTGCGTGGTTTTTGGAGGTGGGTAGGGGCGAGTGTGTGGGTTTGGGAGGTAGATGAAGGTGGGTAGGTGGGTTTGGAGGATGGGTGCATGTTTTTGGATGTTGGGTTAGAGGCGATTAGGTGTGCTTTGGAGGTCGGTAGACTTGGGTGGAGGCTAGTAGGTTTGGGTTCATGGGGGATATGGGTGTGTGGTGGGGTATAGGCTCAGGTTTGGCTTGGTTAGCTGATTTCCATGGGTGCATGGTTGTGTTTGAGGGCGGTAAGCTCAGGTTCATGGGTAGGGTGGTGGGTGCATGTTTTTTAAGGGTGGGTATGGGTGCTGGATGAGTGGTTTAGGAAGTAGGAGTGTTGGATTCCATGGAAGAAATGGAGAAACTGAAGAAATGGTGAAGACTTTGGTGTGAGAAAATGGAGGGATGGTGGTCCTATTTATACATGAAGCTTCACATGCAAAATAACCCTTCGACCCTTACTAACTTTTGAGTTTTCAACCCTCTTTTATAATTTTTTAATTCCATGATTTAACCGCTAAGTACGACATTAAATGAAGAGGAGATGGTTGGATTTGAGATTTGTACAAATGAAATCATTATGCTACTTTTATTTAATTTAACAAAATACATAAATAGAAATGCTCCTTTTCCATGCAAGGATTTGACATGTCATTTATGTGGATGGATGCTTAAGTACTCTTGGGTAATAATTATGTTTAGTAAAGATTTTATTTGTGTTTTTATGTCAAATCAAAATATTTTTGTTATTTATGTTATAAACATTCCAAAAATAAACTTTTGTCTTATATGCTAAATGTTTGCAAATTTATAAGTGTGTAAATATGTAAATGTGAAGTTATGTAGCACCCCTAATTTTATTAATATTATTCAAGAGATTTAATTAAAATAAATTAAATAGAATAATGTAGAGTGACAAGGGGATTGAGATTGGTAAATGAATATTGGTGGTTGTGCTTATTTAAATTGAATGAACTTATAAATGGTTAAGTGCTAACTAATTAAATTAAGGGCATTAAGGTAAATAGCCGCTCATATTTCCCACCCTTATACTATTATTCCTTAGCCATACACGTTTATTTTCATCATAAACAATATGTAAGAAAAAGAAAGAGCAAGGCCGGCCATTAATAAGGTAGAAAAGAAGAGAAAATCAAGTAAATCTTAGTATTCAAGCTAGAAGAAATCAGTCGCAATCAATCTCCAATTTCCTTATCCAAGCTAAGTTGAATAATAATCACTACATCTCTATTTTTGGTTTTATAATCATATGTTTTCGGATTTAAGGGTAAATTCGTTTTATGATATATTGGATGATGATATGCTTGATTTATAAGTTGTTTAGATTAACAAAATGGTTTTGAAGGGGATATGAACGGTTTTAGGGTAAGTCTGAGGTTAAATGATTTTCAATGCCATGGTAAAATTATATTTTATGAGAAACGTGATTTTGGAGTTTGGTTTCAAGTTTTATAATTTTCCAAGTCGTGGAGAATTAGTTTTGAATTTTTAAAGGAAAATACGGTTATTTGGGTTTATAAATTTATTTCGAAAATTATGCTAAGAATTTGAGTATGGAATTTTGATATGTTAGGAAAAATGATTAAATTGAATTTCTGAAGATTTTAAGGATTTTTACTAAGTGATTTAATATGGAAATTAAATTATTTTTAAAGGAGGACCTAATTATTTAATTGCTTTATTACTTGGAATGGCTTATGTGTTAATTGTTAATGGGTTTTAGATCTAAAAACATGTGGCAAATATTAGCTAAATTATTTGAAAGCTTACAATATTCAATCAAGTATTTACAAGTGAAAAGTTTGTTACATAAAGTTTTCTTTATTTGGTAAAAACGGCCTTTTACTCATAAAAGTATGTTCTGCCTCCTTAAGGACCTTTCAAGCCAGAGCTTTCACCTCCAACCTAGTCGAAACCTTCTAGGTCAAAACTAGTAAACTATTACACATGGTATCAATTAGCTGGTATGTGGTGGATTGGAGAAAGGGGGAAGGTAGGGTGTCGAATTGTAACTTCCGAAAGGGTTGGTTCCTTTGTTTTGTTTTGTTTTAAAAGAAAAGCGATTGCCTATTTACAAAGAGGTTTCGAAGTAGCTGAAACCAATGGTTTTGAAAGGGTATTTCTAAAGAAGCTTTCGAAGGAGAGTTGCTGCCTTTATTTAAAATAGTAGCTTCCGAAGGAGTTACCTAGTTTTTAATTGAAGCTTTTGGAAGGGGTGGTTTCAACCAAGTCGCCCTTTTGTGTTTAGATGCCTTTTAATGGTATCGAAAACATCAATGCTGTTGAAAGGTACTTGTTTTTTTAAATATAAGCCACTTCCTACTGCTTTTGAAAGAGTTTAGGGGTTTCAAAGATAATGGTTTCAGAAGGGGTTTCAAAGCCAACCTTGAATTGTTTTACCCAGATGTTTTAATGCTTTCAAAAGGATGGTTTCGACACCATCAATTTTCCCCAATACTTTTTGAAATAAAGAATGGTTTCGAAAAAGTTGCTTTCACTTATGTTCACTTTGATCCAAAAAAATTATTTTAAATATACACCCAATGGCTTCAAAAGGTTTTGGTTTCGAAGGGTAACCTTCGATGATTTTGAAAGAGGGACTTTCAATGGTTTCGAAGGATCGCCTTCAATGGTTTCGAAAGGGGTAT
The DNA here is from genome assembly GCA_030765085.1 of Allium cepa. Lineage (NCBI taxonomy): Eukaryota > Viridiplantae > Streptophyta > Magnoliopsida > Asparagales > Amaryllidaceae > Allium > Allium cepa. The sequence goes on along the minus strand of CM060941.1, from coordinate 172,384,676 downwards.
TTTTGAATGGATTTGAAGCTATGCTTCTAAACTTATATTATAATATTTTAACAAGGTCGAAAGGTTTCGAAAGAGATGTATTAAAGTATTCCAAAGTAAGGAGCCTAATGTTTTAAAGATAGAATTTAATGCTTTCGAAGGAGTTTGTCCAATGAAGTCAAAAGCAAGGTTTCGAGGGTGTCGCAAGGCTTTTTAAACCCAAACTCGTTTTTAGAAGGAAAAACCCATGGCTAAATAAAGGATTTTTGAAAGGATTTCAAGTCTTTAAATTTAAAGAAATATTTCCTTAATAAAAGTATAGGTTAAAGGGATTAACCATGTCTTATATGTAAATGTTTTCAAGGATATTAAACCTACAGGAGTGGTATTGTTAAGTTGTTATGTTTACTTCTTCAAATATGAATATATTCACATTATAAAGGACCCATAACTGTATTTTGGGGTTAAAGGGGTAGAAGAACCAGCTAGGTTAACCCAATATTGAATAAATTGATTAAACTCTGAATGAGCAGAATTGCATCCAGGGAGTCAGGTAAGCCAAAGTATAGGATGCTTAATCCTTGAAGATGTCTGGGAGATAGATTCATAGCAAACCCATGAAAACTATGAGCAGGAAGATATTGGGGGTAACCAACAGGTTCATGGTAAACCCATGAAAACTATGCATAAAGGATTGTCAGTAGAGACTAATTGGTTTGTACTGAACCCGTGGAAACTATATCCGGATTGAGAATTGACATCGGTCAAAAGATTCATAGTCAATCCATGAAAACTATGATAATAAAGAAGTTAAGGGAGGCATCAGTAGGTTCATAGTCCACCCATGAAAACTAGGCTAAGAAGCGAGTTACTGGAGTAATCCATAGGTTTCTAGTCAACCCATGAAAACTAGGATATAAGATGAGTTATTGAAATGACCAATAGGTTCAGGGGAATCCACGAATTAATTAAGTTAACTGGGAGGGGCTTATAGGTACTTAGTGATACCATGAAAACTCTAGAATAGGACAGGGTGTCCATGAATTATAAAAAAAAGGTTATTAGTAAACCCATGAAAACTAATATGTTAATATTGACCCTAGAAACTATAAATATGACAGGGAGTCAATTAAAATGGGGATGAGATATCCAAAAAGTTATATATATATATATATATATATATATATATATATATATATATATATCAACATTATATTTTAAAATGTTATATTTTAACCATTATGGGTGCTGGAGCGTAATATATGGTTTTATAAAACACGGACTATTATTTTTTTAAATCTGAACTTCTTGATTTTGAGATCAAAATCTAAAAATAATTTTTCATTCTTATTTATTTTATAAAATATGATTATTGAATTTTGAAAATTTTAATATTTGTATATTTAAAATAAACTAAATATTCCATTTTCAAAGCGGTAAAATTACATGTCGTTACACAGTCGGTACGTAATGCCACTTCCAGGTTAACACTGTGCCTGTAATCATTTTAGGCAATCGTAGCATAGCCGCCCTCGGTTGGATGACCAGATACTTCTTTGTTCCCCGTGGGGTCAAACCCGTATTTTACGTATCGGAGGATCGTAAAATATTTTTACTTTGTTCATATGATGTTGTATAACTATAAAATTTTAGAAAGTGACACTTAGGAACATTTTCCACAACTATGATTTTTTCCAAAATTCTATGTGTCCATTTCAACCCTAAAAATATTGTTTGGACTATAACTTTTGATAGGAGTCGAGTAAGGGTCTTAAACCACTTCTGTTGCTTCAGGATGATGCTTTCACTTTCCGTAGAGTAGTCATAGTAGAAAAACGGACTTGTCGTTTGGAAGTTACAACCGTTTTAAGTTTTGGCAGCTGTTGGCCTTCATTAGTGGGTAATTAACTAAGCCTAGGTCTGCTGACCCACCTTGAAAATTGTGTTAAAGAAAGGCTGTAGGAACTAATCTAAGTCATTTCCATCTTTCCGAAAATAGATCTAAACTACCAATAACCCTAATTTCATCAAAAAGCTTATCTTTTTCTTGCTAATCATAACCAAATCATCATTAGAGGGGTGTTTAGCATATAAATGCTTGAGATCATTATTTTGGCTGATTTACATTTCTCTTCCTTTTTGTCTACTTCAAATATAAGGGGAGAAATTGGTATTTTATGTATTTAGTGAGTGGTTCTTGACCACTCACTCTACTATGCATATTTATCTAGTTAATAATGATATTTTTAACATGATTTTAACCCTAAAGTGTTTTCTAACCCTAATAAAAATTTCCTAAATATTTATGGCCAAATTTTAAAGGCTTTAAAGTGGATTTTAAATGATTTTGCAACTCTTGTTGATCATATTCGTATGTTAGTATAAAAGTTAGTTTTTGATTAGGATTTGCTTTATTATCTTGTCCTTATGTATTGCATGTATGAATGGAATGCATATGCATGATATTCCATGATTGTATGTTCTGCTTTGATATTGTTTGCTGGTGTTTTTAGATACTTAGGAAAGAGGTGGTCAAATTGGCAAATTGAAGGCAAAGATGGTCAGAATTGGATGAAACTTGGAGGAGAGACTCTAGAGGATAAGATGAGCCTAGGATTTAATTGGCACCAAGTTTGGAGTTAAGTATAGGAGTAGGTACTGAGAAGTCGTGTGCAATGAGAATCGTATCGATGAGTAGTTGTCCTTCAAGTGGGGACTAGAAGAGACGAGTGAAGGCTAAGTGCAGGAATTTAGCTAAGTTTTGGATTTGGTACCGAGAGTTTTGGAGGGCATGGAACAAGGCCTTTTGGACTTAGCACCAAGAACTTTGGAGTTAAAGCCGAGAGCTTTGGGAGAAGTGGTCATGGTCCAAGCACTTAGGAGATGAAACCTTAGAAGAGAGGGAAGAAGACTTAACCAAAAATGGTTTAAGTACACCTCTCGGTACCGAGAGGACCTATCGGTTCTAGAAATCCATTTTGATGTTGTAGGGGTGGCACTTCTATAAGGGGGAGTGAAGGCTCTACATGTCGTGCTGAAAATGTTTGTTTCTTCGCTTGGGGTTCGATGGTGATGTACTAGCATGATGATAGCTTTGGAACTTCAGTGATGGAAACTCAACAGTGAATGAAGTTAGGTTTCGATGATGGTGGCTTGATGTTGAAAGGAGCCATGAGAATGTTTGTCCACAAAGGGTGGGTTTTAGGAAGGATGGCACATGGATAGAACGTGAGAATGGTTCTATCATGAAATGGTGGAATGAATGGTTCCTCAATAATAATGGAAACTAAATGGAGCAAGGAAAGGTCTCGGATGTGCGTTCTAAGGGATCATTGATACTCTGAGTGTTTTATGATGTACTCAAAAGCAGGGGTATTATGCCCATGGGTCTTTGTTTGGTTACCCCAGGTCGGTTGTTTGGATTGTATACCCTAGATCAATGGATTTGGGTCTAGTATTTGCTTTGGGTAAAGACAAGAACACTAAAAATCAAAATCTCCATTATTCACTAGCATGGGAAAGGCCATACTAGTTATGATATACCTAGAGTACATTGAGTGATATTATGTTCACTATATGCTAACTCTTTGGTTGCAAGAGTAGATCGGGTATGGTTCATATACCCTTATTTCTTAATATATCAACTTATATAGTATTTTGAGATTCATTTACCAGTCACACCAGATTATTGTATGACTTGAGGTATTATTCTTTGCTTCTTATTATCTCAGGTACACTTAAATGAGTAGACTGGATAACATGTCTAGGTGCAATGTAGTAGCTACGTAGAGGACGAACTGGATGGAGCTATCTCGTACTATATATGGATTTCTATGCTTACTCCGTCGTACAACACTATGGAGCCTTGATAGTGCTTGCTTATTACTTTTATTATTAGATAGTTGTTAGAGTTTATTTCTATTTGTATAAACACTTTACTTGTCGTATAACTTTATGAATTTACAATCTGATATTTGGATCACTTAGTTATTACTGTCTCTACCATTTTATATCTATGATGTATATTATATTTTAATCGTGCGCTGTGAGAAATAAGACAGGTTATGTGATGTATTATTTCATTTTTAACCCTTGATGTTCATCCTACTTTAACTGGGCATGTCAACAGTACGCTATATAGTTATAATGGGTGCCAATGGTGTGGGGCAGTCATCAACTATTGATGTGTCTTCAAGCCCGACACAATAGCTCCGGCGATCCATTGAGAGAAAGAAGAGGAAGTGGCTGGATCGTCCTCGGCAATTGAGTCGGCCATGCCTTTCAAGAAGTTCCTCCATGTTTAGACATAAAGGAGCTGGATGTTAATGAGGACGCTATGCTATTGAAGGAGGTTACACTGGACGTCCACCATGCCAAGGATGTTGTTGATATGGAGAGGGTGCTTTTAGCCTTCCGTCTTATGTCAATGGAGGTCCTCTCTTACCCTCAATGCACCCGGTCTGGCATGAACTGACACATAGAAGATGTAATAGACTTCCAGACCCTAAAGTCACTATTGGTAAGTTAACAACTTCCAACTTGTTTTCTTTTTACTTGGCTATCCTAAAACCTGCTTTTTCAGGATGGATACCACTTTATGTGCATTCGAAGGGGTAAAGAGAAGGTCCAGAACAATATCAGTGTTGTGGTGGAGGATTAGCGGGCAGTGGAAGTGGGGTCCACTAAGGACCGGGAAGAGAAGGAGTTGATTGAGAAGGCCAATACGGAGGTGGTCATGGGGGCCAAGAAGTTGGTAAGGGAGGCACCGAGGCTCGGGAAAGGGCCGATAAAGTAGAGAAGATGGAGGCGGATCTTAGGGTGAGAGCTAAGAAGGCAGAGTAGGATGCTGAATTGTTATGGGTTAACTTGACGAAATATAAAGCCGAATGCAGACGTTGCTGCCACTAGGAAAGAGGAGTAAGCCAAGTGGAAAAACCAGCCGAGGAACATGGTAAAGATCATGCTCAGGGAAAAATTCCAGTTCCTAATTTCTACCAACAAGTTTGGTGTCGCACAAGGCCAAAGCAGAGATAGCGGAGGAGATGAGGTCGGTGGGGACTCTCATGCCAGCCATGCTGACAGAGGAGCAGCTGGACTCCTTGACTTGGCCAACTGAGGAGTCGGGCTTGTAGGTATTTTATTTCTTTCCTCTTTTGTAAGACAAGTGGGAAAGCTATGTGCTTCTACTCTTTTATGAATGATAGAATACATTTTGTTGAAATTTGTCTAAGTATTTATTGCTTTATCTACTCTATTCTATTTGTGCGTCGCTTGTAAGGTAACTTACATTGAGTAGTAAACATAGTCCCTTCTACTGAATTTATTAACATATTGTGATTGATAGGCCGAGTTAGTTATTGGACTTGGAAGAGAGCATGGACCTAGCAACCCGATTGCTCATTCAAGCATCGAGGCTGGCACATGATAGCTGGGATTTTCTATATTATTTTGTTATTGGGCGATCCCGACACAAACCTAAGCATTTAGAGGGTTAAAATTTGTCATGTGTGACACACGGCAAGCAAGGCAGCCAGGTAGTCTCGGTGGGAACCTAAGCACCAAGTGACTTGAAGGTTACTCTTGGTTGACATGCTACAAGAATGGAGTGTAAGTAGTCTTGACAAGAAGCTACGCACTGAGTGGCTTGAAGGTTACTCTCGAGTGATATACTGCAAGAATGGAGGGCAGGTAGTCCCGGCATGAACCTAAGTGTTGAATGGCTTGAAGGTTACTCTAGGGTGACACGCTGCAAGAAAGAGACGTGGATGTTTGAAGGTTCTCCAAGGTGACACGTTGTTAGTTGAGAATGGCAGACGAGGCCGGCTCAAACCTGAACGCTGGGTGACAGTCCCCGATAAGGAAGTGAATGCACATCCTCATGGACAGTCGATTGGTAAGGAAAGGAGCATAGCTTGCTAGTCTTTAAAGGCTAAGGTCGGCAGCCCCCAATAAGGTAATGAGCACATGATAACTCATCCTTTATTAGATAGCCTGGGTGAATGTGTTGAACAATGTTATCTTTGGAGTCTTTGATGTATTCTTCACAAAATATGTATTAAACAACCTTATAATTATAGTGGGCTCTTATATGTGATAGGCCTGATAGTGCATGGGGTTCCAAGTGTGGAGAATGTGGGTTTCATCCGGATGGGAGAGGTGGCAAGCACCATTTGTTAAGATGCCACTTATGATATATGGTTCCTTCCAGTTTAGGCCAAGCACTCCTTCGGTCAAGTTCTTTGTGTTGGCAAATGCCCGACGCAGGACAAGGTTGCCAATATGAATTGGCAGACCTTTACTCATGAGTTGTAGTGCTTAGTGATCTTTCACTTGTAGGCTTCAGTATGGAGTTCGGCTTTTTCTCTTTGTTCTTCTGCAATGTTGAGTCCAAACTTGAGTAGATCGTTGTTTTACTTGGGCTCGAAGGTCAGAAACCAAGGACATTGGATGCCTACTTCTATGGAAGCATGGCTTCGACCCATGGGATATTGAAAAAAAGGTATGGAAGGTAGAAGTGTGGCTGAAAGTGCGATATGGCTAAAAAATGAGCGGTAGTTCTTCGTCCTAGTTCCCTTTAGGTTTTGGAAGGCACTTCTTGAGTGTGGACTTGATGGTTTTGTTGATGACCTTGACTTGTTCATTGGCTTGAGGGTGAGCAACAAAAGAGAAGCATTTCTCAATTCATTTCCTTGAGCATAAGTCTTGAAATAGATTGCTCTTAAATTGAGTTTCATTGTTAGTAATGATCTTCATTGGCATGTCGAAATAATAGACAATGTTCTTGATCCGAAGTTCAAAATATTACGGGTGATGACCCTGGTAAGTGTCTTGACAGGGGTTCGACATTGACTCATTTGGTGAAGTAGACGATGGCGACTATGGCATGACTATATCCTCCCTTGGCGTTAAGAGCTTTTCGATTAAGTCGATCACCAACTTGTTTAATGACTATGTGGAAGTCGTAGGAGAAAGGAGGGTAAAAGAGGCTCTAGAGATCTTGATAAACCGCTGACACTATTCGCATTTCTTTAAATAGTCCATAGAATCCTTTATCATAGTAGGACAATAGTAGCCTTGCCAAATGGCCTTTTTGCTAGGCTTTGACCACTGGTGTGATCCCTGAAAATTATTCATGCAGCTCTTCCAAGATCAGGTCGGCTTCATTTTCATACATGCACCACTGAAATGGTGTAGGGTACCCCCTTTTTGTAGACCTTTCCATCCACGAGTGTAATGTGGAGCCTAGTAGAGGACCTTCATGGCTTCCTTTCGGTCGATAGAAAGTTCCTTGCTTGCTAAGTATTTGATAAGAGGCACCATCTAGTTGTCCATGGATGGGGCATCTATCCCAATGGTTCTTACCCTTGGCTCATAGCAATGGGTGCCTCAAATATCTAAGGGAGCCTAGGGAGTGACTTCTTATGGGTTGCTTGCTTCCTTGGCCAGTTGATTAGCATTGGCATTCTTCTCCTTGGGTATCTTCTTTAACTTAAACTTGACAAAGCTGCTGATTATCTTCTTGGCTTCGAAAACATACAAAGCTAGTGCCAACACCTAAATGCATTCATCATTTTAGGTGAATGACTTTCCCTTCTTTAAGAGGTCGAAGAAAGGGAGATACTGATTGGTTGACTTTAACATGAATCGGCTTAATGCTACAACCAGCCCATTCAAGTTTTTCAATTCCTTCATAACTGGGAACTTAAATATCTTTGATGGCTTGGATCCTATCAGGATCGGCCTTCACGCCTTTGGCATTCATAACATTTCCTAAGAATTTAATGGACTGGATGGTAAAAAGCACTTCTTTGGATTCAACTTCATGTTGTACTGGCTAGTATACTGAAAATATCGGCCATGTTTTGTACATGTCCTCCAGCTTTCTCAAAGTCCACCAAAATGTCGTCCACATAAACTTCCATAGACTAGTTGATCTATTTAGAGAGCATACGGTTGATGAGACATTGATAGGTGGTGGCCCCGTTTCGCAAGCCACGCGGTAATAGAACAGGCCAACATTTTTGATGAAGAAGGTGTGCTTACAGTTTGGAACATGCATGGCAATCTGATTGTACCTAAAATAGGCACCATAAAGTTGAGGAGTTCAAGTCCACTACTCGCGTCTATAAGTTGATTGATGCATGATAAGAGAAAACTATCTTTAGGGTATGCTTTGTTGAGGTCGGAGAAGTCAATGCAAGTTCTCCACGTCCCATTTGGCTTCTAACTAATATTGAGTTACCTACCCAGACCGGATACTCTGCCTCTTGAATAAAGTCATTGGCAAACAACTTCTGTATCTCTTCTTTAAGAGCTTTGTACCTTTCTAGGTTGAGCAGTGTTTAACGTCAAATTTTCTATCGATTAGAAAACTGCCAAAAAATAATCGTTGTAGAACCTCAAGCATGCAGCATACAATCGTAGTACGTATGCAAGTGCGGATCGATCCACAGGGAAAGAATTAAATTCTAATATTACTTAATCAAATTAGCCCAAAGTTTTTGAAGTTGTTTTAAACTAGAAAATTGTAGAAAATAAACTAGAACAAAAGTGAATAAAGCTATGAGATTAAGGAGCAATTTAGAGGCAAATCCACTTCCAAACATTCATATAAATCAACACAAAATTTATTTAGAATCTCTCATTAAAATATTAAGTAGAAATGATTGATGTGTTTATTATAAATATGGTTTATTTGTGTTATTAATTAGCACAACTTAGACCATCAAACTCTAACATCATTCAAATCCACTTGTCAATTCTCATGAAAATGACATGAAATTAAAAATAAAATCTATTTTAAGCATGATCTGTTTACTATGAATTAGTAAAATAGACCATCAAATTTTGATTCTAGTTTAACTTTCATCATCAAAATCACTTAGGCAAATGATCAAATAGTTTATGTTATATTGGATTAAGCATAGCCTATTTGAGATGTCAACATAGACTATCAAATTCACCAAAAGGAAAACATAAACCACCATCATTCATAATTTCCATTAAGCACAAAAATGAGGTCATAAATGAAATCATTGTGTTAATTTATATGTTTCAGGTGAGCTTTATTACCCCTAAATTAAAGAGGTTTAGCTTCTCATATTTGAATACATGTTAACATAAAATGATTTCAACGTAAAAAAACAAGAAAAATGAGAGAAAATTAAAGGAAAAGAGAGCTAGCTACTTACATGAAATAAAACTAAACTAATTACAAGAATTAAATATATGCTCCTAATATGAAATAAGAGGAGCATAAAGCAAATAACAGAGCATAAAATAAAATAGCAATAAAAGAAAGCATGAAATAGAAATGCATGAAAGTAAAGAGCAAGGCCAAGAAGCCATTAAAGAGACATTTTGTAACGATCTGGAATTTTTATTGGCTTGACTTTTGAATATTAATTTGTAATGTTCAAATATACGGTCTTTTAATCAGAATAAAATCCCCGTTAGATGATAATTGTAATAATAAACAGTTTCAAATCAAGATAATATTCTGAATTTGCAGATTTTAGTTATGAAATAGAAAATTTGTTTTAAATTGGAATTTCTTATATATGTTCATAACAAAAGAATTTATATGTAAATTTAAAACAATAATATATATATACATTGATAAGTGAAAAATAAAAGAAGAAATATATATATGAGGATATTGTATTATAGAAATGAGAAAATTTATAAAATCATTTTAAACCATTTTAATATGAATAGCAAATTTTATTCCTTTGAATTATACATTTTTAAATATAAAAGAATATGAATAAGGAGACTTAAAAATATTTGGAATTAATACTACATTTCATGTTTCAAAAATGTAGTGAATAAAAATTAGCTCCTAGAATCAAATGGAATTAAGGGGGATAACAATTTATACCAAGCCAAAGAAATTTTGCAAATAAAAGTAAAGAGTAAAACATAAAAATATACCGCTAAAAATTTACAAGGGAAAACGGTCATTGTCAGGTCAAAAAGAATGTGAAAACTAAATTTGATTTCATTTCATACTTCATGTCAAAGTTACCAAATTTCATACCAATCTATCACAAACCTTGTACAGGTCTGAAAATCTTTTGAGCCCAAAAACCTTATACAAATTCATCATTACATTTTATATGAACATGTAAATATATAGGCATGAGTGTGTGTTAGCTTCAGATGTTGAAACCCTGTAAAACAACTCTGTAAACAAAACAAAGTAAAATGAAAAGAAAAGAAAAGAGCATCCTGTTCAAAAGCCAAGCAAACAAGTTATTTTCAAGTTGTAGATCATAAATTGAAGTTCAAGTGGGAGTTTTTGGAAGGTTTCAACATGATTAAGGTGAGAGTTTAAATATAAAATACCTGGAAGTGTTTAGATGCTACTCTGTTATATTTAACAGTGGAAAAATACATACATGCTCAATCTTTAAAAAAATCGTTATCTCCCAATCTAATTCGATTTTGCTAATAATGTAAGCTAGGGAAACATGTGTTTTTGAGTATAGATGACATAAAAATAGTTTGAATTATGTTTATCATATGTAGAGTGTGTAATTGCAAAATTACAGTGAATAACCTAAGTTTTGCCAAATTTCAACTTATGCGAAACATTGAATCAGGGTTACTGTTAGGGTTGTCTCGCATGTTTAATGGAGGAACGACGGTTTGGATTGGAAAAAGTCCCACATCGCTAAATAACATGGAGAAGTGGTGTATAAATATGGGTTGGTAGGCACGTAACATTAGGGATTCCTTTTGTTACAACAAAGTGTGTGCCAACCCATATGCGTACGCCACATGCGGGAGATGGGGATCTTTGTTCGACCGTCGTTACACAACAGTGGTATCAGAGCCGATGGTTACGGACTGGGCCATGCAGACACAGCAGTACTCTCAAAGGTTACCGCAAAGGGATGCGAGTCAAGGGGGGACTGTTAGGGTTGTCTCGCATGTTTAATGGAGGAGCGACGGTTTGGATTGGAAAAAGTCCCACATCGCTAAATAACATGGAGAAGTGGTGTATAAATATGGGTTGGTAGGCACGTAACATTAGGGATTCCTTTTGTTACAACAAAGTGTGTGCCAACCCATATGTGTACACCACATGCGGGAGATGGGGATCTTTGTCCGACCGTCGTTACACAACAGGGTTACAACCATGATGGCATGATCAAAACAAGAATTTTAGTGGCGAAATCATGATTTTTGAGGTATTAGATTGGAAGAATTTTAGATTTGATCGTTTTTCACTCAAAAATAAATTTTCAACGATCTAGGCATCGAGGGAGGAGCGGTTAGGTCAAGGAGAAGCCTAATGACATGGGTAAGAGGTTCACCATGGCCAATTTTCGAATGTGGTTTTGATTGGTGATGGCGAGGGGTTTTTAGGGTTTAAGGGCTATGTTTTGTCGGGTTTAGGAAATTGGGTCGCAGAGGCACGGTGGGGCATCGAGTACAGTCGCGGTTGGGGTGGATATGCCCGAGGAATTGATGGTTCAAGTGGCGTAGGCGACATTGATTCTAGATGACCGTGGTGGCTGTGGGAGGAGATTTACTAGATGTGTGTTGTTCGTACATGACCAAAACTTAGGTCGGAGGTTGTATGGGTGGGCCAGGGCATTGGCGAGGTGGTGGAGTAGGTCAGCGAGTTGGTGATGATTGTGTTGGTGGCTATAGTTGGTCGGACCACAGCGAGGAGGGCCTGTGCACATACACACATGCACGCATGTACAGGAGCATTCCAAGCAGGGGAGATGATCATGTTTTGGGAAAAATTGTGGTTTCTGTGGCTTTGTTTTGGGTTAGAGGCGTGCGAGATGGTGGGTGGACAAAACTGAAGAGGGTAGCGAAGTTGATCGATGGATTAGGTGTGGTCGGGCTTTTTTTCCTTTTTTCGTGATTCAACGGGAAGCAAAAGAGACAGAGGAGAAGAAGGAAAGGAGAAGCTAGTTTGGGGTTGTAGAAGTTGGGCTTCGGCCCAAAGGAAATGGGTGAGGGAGTTCTAAAATTTAAAATGCTTTAATTTTATAAATATCTTGAAAATTTTAAAGCGTCATAACTAATGCATAGTAATTCCGATTGAAGTGAAATTTGTTGCGATGGGTTCATAACGGCGAACACTACATTGTCGTATGAAGTGTTGTCGAGAATGGATAAATGGAAATTTGTAGCAAAACTAAACGGACAGAAATTTAGGCAATCAATTTAAACAAATTTAACCGTTTAAAATTTATACGTTTTATGTAATTATTTCCCTAGATAAAAATAACAATGAGTTATTTTAAATTAATTACGATGTTTTGACATCTGTTTAGTGGGTTAAAACACCGTTCCGTTAATTGTATTTAATTGGACCCTTGTTGGAAAAATAAACCACCGTTTTGCCGTTATGACAAGATAAGTTTGTTTTCGAACATTGATTAGAAGAAATAAAACCCTGTTCTGCTATCACGTCTATATGGACATCTATTATTATCCTGATAATTATATTAGGAAAATGTGATGTTGAATTGATTGTTAAAAATGGATGGACATGGATACCTGAATCTGTTGTTCTAGACTTGTTATGAATAAATTGTGAATTGATTAAGTACCATTGGAATTAATAATCCTCTTTCCAAATTTGAAAGTTGCTTTTTGAATCAAGGTTGTTTTAAGGTTAATTATTTTATGATTTTAAAAAAGTTATTTAAAAGTATCTAATTATTGTTTTCAAGGTTATTTAATTATTTAAAGTGTTTAAAAGTACATTTTTAATTATTAATTAAAGTTATCTTATAATGATTTGATTTAAAGTTGATTATTATTTAAGAATTAATCAGTATTAAAATATTATTATTTTCAAACATAATTTGTTCAATATTAATATTGTTTTTAAAAATATTACATTATATAGTAAACCGTTATAAAAGAGTATTTCCTAAGTTAACTTTGAAATTATTATAGAAATTTAAAAATATTATTTTAGATGATTATTGAAATAAAAGATTTCGGGAAGTAATGGTATAATTTCATAGCGTAATTCGAGGGCGGAGATCGTCTACAGTTTGGAATGTTTTTGCTAGGATAGCGACATAACCATTGTGCAAACTGCGATCTATGATTGATTGTACGGCTGAAATCAGGAGGCAGAGATTACCTAAGTTAAGTTTAGATTTCTTTAGGATAGAGACATAATCATCGAGCTGTGATCCATGGTCGATATTGAATGGTGCTTTCCATATTTATTTCAAAAAAAAAGTTTCAAATATTTTTGAAAGGAATGGTTTGTGAATATACTTATTCCAGTGAGATAAGTATATGATTGTTTTATTAAATAGATTTTATTTATTGAAATTAAATTAAATGAGGCTTAGTGATTTTAGTGGAAAATGAAATCTTTGCTTGAATGTTTGTTATTTGATAGTTAAGTAACCGACCATCAAAACTTGGCCAAAATATGCAATTCTTCTTAATTTTGGTGGTATGGAATTATTCCCTACTTAACACCGAAGGATTTTAACTCCGGATATTCTAGGAGAAATGCATGAATTATATGGTACGGTTACCATCGAGTTACAATACCATACATATAAACTTGTGGATCTTCTAGGATAAATGATAAGAAGATCCGTCCACTTAAACATTTAGGGGGTGATCCCTATCTAATGTATTGTCATATTATTACCTAAAGAACCGGTCTTGGGCATTTTGGAAATCGACGAATGGTTTTTGGAGCATCCAAGAAATGGAGAGTGTACTCATAAGTGATGACTCGGAACCTAGGACCTGCTCCGAAACCATATACGGTTAAATGGAGGAGATGCATTATATTTTAGGATGTTGAAATCCATATGTGGTTTTTTGACTCGTTGGAGTGTGGGAATCCGTGTGTGATTCCAAGGTCTGATGAGATATGGGAATCGGTATGTGATTCTGAGGCCATTGTGTTGTGGGAATCCATATGGGATTTCGTGATCTATTTCTGAAGCGGTGCGTAAGCTGGAACACCGGACGTAGCCTCATCAACGGAAATGACTAATACCGGAGATAGGAAGCATGGGAAGTAGGGTTGGCAAACCCATAGGGTGTGATCGGCTCCTTTTTAGCAATACAGATACCTTCGGTTGTTTTTGGCATGCTGGAGCAACGCACTCGGTCTTAGCAAGACCAGTTATGTTTTTCCTATGATACTCTGGCTAGACGGGTATGATGCTTCAGATGGATAACTCTAATCCTTGTTCAGGATGACCATTCTCAAAGTACCGAGGGCACCTCCATTGAAATCCTAACAATTAGCGAATGAGGTTTATCGATTTTTGATTATATACTTAGTATCTTTGTGATGTACACAGCACATGCATCGCAACTACTTTTTATTATTACTTTGGCAATTAGACACTACTATAATATCAGATGATTTTCTATAAATGAGTTTTAGTTATTGTGAGGTAAAAAACTGTCCGTTTTTATTTATGGTAAGGTCTTACAAGATACCTTTGTTTTGGAAAGGTTACTAAACTTTAAGAATCAAGTTGATTGTGATTTAAATTCTCATGCTGGTTTTACTAGACTGACCCGGGCGTGGTTTTTCCTAATGGCTTGGGTCAGACCAAGCATATTTCCAGGTTTAGATGGATACTAGAGCTTCAGGAAAGGAGCTGGAGACCCAGAGACGTATTCACATAGATGATTATATTTCCATTGCAATTTAGCTATGTTATCAGCAATTGTGAGGACAGATTGTTATAACTGTCCATGTTGAATAGGTAAGTATACTCTAATCGATGTCTGTATGTATATATATATATATATATATATATATATTAATTACAGTTAGTTTTACATAATGACTTATTCTATACTACATATTATTCGTTTCCCTGTTATATTCTGCGTTGTTTAGTTTACTTTCTATCTTCTTTCTATCTTCTTTCTACTTTCTTTTCTTAACTATCTGCCTTTCCGTGCAATTTGGGTTGGACAAGTGTGGTAAATTGCCAGTTTAAACTGTACGAAAAAGTGGGTCGTTACACATTTTATTGATCATTGATTTGTGGCTACCACTTGCATAAAAAGGAAGAAACTGGTTACATAAAACATAAGGGATATTTATACATGATTAAAATCCTAATTCATTTTTAGGGGACTACCAAAAATGCCCTTGAGATAGTGTAATATCCAAGTAATCATTAGGGAACTAATTAATCCCCACTAACATGTCTTTAAGTCTTCATTAATATGTGCATGTGATTTAATTATGGACCATTGTTTAGTAGGTATGTAAGCTCCTCCATGTTTGCATGAATTCTTTTATTTCCCTTCTTCATTTGCCTTCAAAATATGTGCATGCATACATCCATGAAGCCACTTCATATTGGCACTCCATTCCTACAAATAAAAATATAAATGTGCAAATAAATTTTCTCAAAATTAATTCATACACAAAAATATCATTTTTTCCCAAATTAAGAAGAATGAATGATGATTTGAAAAAAATTTAGATTTTGGTTTAAACATGTAAAAATTACCTAATATGATCATTTACTTTAATAAAGAAGATTAAATATGGGGGTAAAATATACACTTTTATGTGCATATCAAGCAGTCGAGGCTTTTAATGGGTAGGGTGCCTTAGGATCGATGTTGAGTGCATGAAAAATGATCCTGGTATCAATTTTGATCATGTTAGCATGCCCTCATGCGAAGAGTCTTTGCTCTACTATAAGAATCTGATTAGATCCACCCTTACTTATAGGCTGAGCTCTATGCCAATTTAAACTACTTTGCTAAGGTCAGTATAGTCTATCGAGATTGATTCTAAGGGAGTGGCTTACCAACCCTAATACTGAGTCACCTATATGGGTCTAACATGTCGTCAATTAGATCTGAGCTTGTTTTCAAGTCACATTGATATAGCATGTAAATCATGCTCTATGCTATCCTCGGTCAGGACAGACGTCCGTGCTCAAGTCGGGGTAACAATGTTGGCTCCAACTCTCGTAGATGAGTTTGCCCATGTTGAGGGTGGGAGTTGTTGTTCTAGATGTGTCTGCTCTCTAATGAGAAGTGAATTGCTCATTCCATGTTGCAATGAGCTCTCTAGTTCTTTGGGAAGTGGTTAAGGATATATGATTCCTCTCATCCCAGTCTTTATTATGTCTAACGGTCCCGGCATGACCCTGAATGCTGCTAGGCTCAAGGGTACCCTTAGCTGACATGCAGCTAGTTAATGCAACTTCGAGGCTGAAGACGGTTCCAACATGAACATGAGCGTTGCAATGCTCAAGGTTACTCTAGGGTGACATACCATCGTCAGTTGTTCTTTAATGGCAAGGATGGTTCCAAAACAACCTAGAGCGATGTCTAGATTGAAGGCACTCTAGGGTGACATGTTGTTGATTCCTATAGCATGCTTAGGTGGATTTTTGCTGGTGGAAGGAGTTAGTGGTGATACTTCAAAATTGAGGACGGTCTTTGCACAACTCAAAGTGCCGACCGACTCGATGGTTCTCTCGAGTGACTCGACATTGAGTTTTGCCTCTTGCTGAAGTATGAGAACGTCCTTCTTTTCTTGTTTGAGGGTGGTTCCATAACACTTGCTAATCTTTTACTAATTGCCTCGGATCGCACTGATCCTGCCATATATAGGGAATTTCATGACAAGTCGGTTATAGTGACGATGGGGTCTAGTTCAGCAAGTGTTAGTCATCATATCAAAAGACTATGAGCAGAAGGGAAATCAACCACTACACAATTTACTTAGATCTTTGTAGCAAGCGGTTCTTGGCCGAAGGTGAAATGGTGCCCATCGAAACAATGCCTACGTCCCTAAAACTATAAAGTGGCAAGGCATAGGGGGTGAGGCTAGAGGCATGAAGCTTAAGAGCTTCAAAAACATGTCTAAACATGACGTTGATTGGTCTGCTTCCATACACAAAAGTTGGATGCACATTTGAGTTGGTCATTGCAAGAGTGATTACCATAGTATCATGATGGAGGTATGAGACTGCCTCACGATCCTCGATAATTAAAGTAATGGGCCGATCTGATTTCAACCTAAGTGTTTTGGATGCTTGATTCTTTAAGGAATATACTTGGCCAGTTGAACCTTCTTCCATCTAATATTATGGTTATGCTTTCCAACTATTGCTGGCCATATGTGGGCCTTTGCATATAGTTAAGATGTCGGTGATTGTGGCGACATTTTCATTAGGTTGCTAGAGTGGAGCCGGCTGGTTGTCATATCTGTTGCTTTGTTCTTGATTATGAATAAACTCTAGAAGGATCCCTTCCTAAATAAGTCTTCCAATTTCATCTTTGAGCACCCAACACTCATTGGTGGTGTGTCCATTGATTTGGTGAAACTAGCAGTGTTGCTGTTATCGTAAGGCTCTTCCCTACTTCCATCTCTAGTAGTGCTTAGTCTTTGAAATTGCATCTGGTCCCAGGTCATGGGATATATTATCTCCATACCCCTATTCAAATCAACATAGTTAGAATACCTAGACCTGTCTCTAGTATCGGCTTTAGCTCGCCTTTTCATGTCATTTTGGCAACCATTGGGTCGATGGTCAGTAGTATTGCAAGGATCGGTTTGGATGGTACGTCGGATTTCAGTATCATCGTTAGAAAGATCAATGTCTTCCATTCTCATTATGTCATTAGCCCACTGATAGAAGGAAATCGAGGAAGCAACTAGGTGATTTTAAAGCTCTTTCCACATTCTAGACTTATACCTTACCTCGGAGTAAAGGGCAACTATCAAGCTACTCATGTCGACACCCTAGCCCGGGTTGACCTTTTGTTGAAGCGGTTGACATACGACCATAAGTTTTCAGTTGGCCCCGTTTAGTGTTACCTAACTCACTAGCCATCATAACATAGTAAAATAGGTTGAGGAAGTAAAGAACCTGATCTTGAAATATGCACATAGTTAGGTTTAAGAACTGATGTTGTCCAGTTGCAGGTGCACGAACTAGCGGGATGTCGGTGCTATGAGGGTGGATGGGAAGATTAGGCATTTTATTGGGCCAGAAAGTTGATCGGCACCGATGATAGTGTTAAATGCAGTGATTTGATCGGGTAGGTCAAAACTCTCATCATACTTGTCAATGGATGGCAAGTCATACATCCTATGAATCTACGTATTCAAGATTTCCTCGGAAAATGGCTCGTCGTTCTCGTCATAAGAAAATGCTTCGCCTCGTGTATTTCAGGCTTGCATTCAATTAACCTACCGACGAAGGATGTTCATTTCCTCTTTGAGGCCAACATCTTCTTGTTATAGGATGGTTTGATCAATGATCGGTTATGGGCTTAATTGGCATCATAGTGGAGTGGTGGATTGATTGCAGGAGAGGTGTTATGATAATGATGACGAGTAGGAGTGGGAGACATCCTCTCCCTGTGCACAAAGGGTGACTGTGAATAACCGGCCTACCCAACCCTTGGCCTATTCCTAGACACACCTTTATGAGATCTGGAGTATGCCATGGGAGCCGCATGCTCCCTACCGACGGTAGGAGCATCGCCTGTTGAGATATTCAAAAGAAGACATCCATGAATGCTCAAAATCCGATGGCCATTCTGCTGAGAGGGAACGACGGTGTTTTGGTTCTCTAGGCATCGCCACCTCTAGAGCAATATCAATATAGCTTGGAACATGTGTAGTATACTTCCTTGGATGAGTAAGAACATCCATGAGTAGGGTTTTGGGCACCACTATATCCTAGGCCTCAATACTGTTCATGAGATCGTAGGCCCTAGGAAGGGCGATTAATGAACAGTGGGTCGACAAAGTCGATCGTAGGAGGAGCCAGTGGGACATAGTTTACACTAGCTTGGGCGTCTAACTGCATCCTCGGACTTTACATTTCAAGCGCCAAAGTACCCATTTTTATTAATCGTTGCAATACAATATGCTACATATCATTGCTGAGGCTAAGAATGAGGCAAGCAACACTGGCGACGCTATTACTATTGGTTCCATGATCATTAGAGTTGTTACCTTCAACCTAAGGAACTAGGTACACGGAAACAAGTTAGATCAGATTTTTATAGAGAAGAAAAGTGATGAAAGGTGAGAGCTTTAGGGTGAGGCCCTCCTTTTATCGCTAAAATGTTGACTATATGATTAACTAACCTTAGAATTAGACTAATGCATTGGAAAGAAAAGCTTACTCAATAAGCACTATACTTAAAAATGTAAAATGAGGAAGAAAACAAGCAAGCAAAATAAATGACACTAAATATAGAGTGGTTCAATAAGCTTGCGTATGTCTACTATGAAGATCTCTTACTATGTTTTTTCTAATAATTACAAAGAATTATAAGAAAATAATTAGAAACAAAACACTTATGGCTTAAAAGTAGTTAATCTTAAGAGCTGAGGACTTTGATTTGTTATGTGAGAGACTCTAGAACATGATAATAAGCATAATTCTAAAATTTCAACCCCTTTGAAGTTGCATAGCTACGGATATTTATAGTGGTTGTAGGAGATAATGGGTGGTAGAGATCACGTGGGAAAACAAGCTAGAAGGGCGCTTAACTATTGATTTGGTTGCCTGCTTGATGGAAGAAATTGTAAAGGAAGGATGGAATGTGGGGCTGAGAAGTATGCAAGTTTTTTCTTCGCACCAGGTACATGCATTACATTTAACATGCATTAAATGCTGACGGTGAGCTACAGGATTAGGTATGATTTTGGTTGCTTTGCTACAGTACCTAGTGCATCCTATTGTACGACTTATCATTTACTTCTGCATACCTATGTGGAAAGGTAGATGAGTGGCTCCAGCTGGGTTGTAGATTATATTTGGAGGAAGCTGAATGCAGCAAAAGACCAAGGTGCCAAGAACGTGTCGGGCCAGCTGTGATATGATGAGACATGTTGTGATGATGTCGAGACCGATCATGCCTGAGTTGATATTGATAGATGAGTTATTGGTTGTTGAATTCGCCTTAACTTATGCCAATTGGTGATGGAGCTAACCATAATAGGTTGGCCTAGAGCTAGATTGGATGTGGACCGCCATGAATGGTCTGCTTTCTTAATGTCTAAGTCTGCCGATGAGAGTTGAATGGTGATATTGACTAAGTTGTAAAAGAGGCGCCATGTTGGCTATGAGATGACAAGACGACTTGCTTGAAACCGATCGAAGGCAGTTGTGATGAAGCCGGGCCAAAGACCGATCACTCTTGAGATAGTTTTGTCTAATGAGCTAGCTGACAATTGACTTGGAATGATGCTGAGTAGAAGATTGGAGCCATATTGAGTGTGAGCAGACATGAGATGGCTGGTTGTGGATGAACCGGGTTGGTGTGGACTAGGTTGGGGTTATAGTCATCATATCCTTGTCATATGAGTTTGTTGTTGAAGCCGCTTCATGTTCAGTCAACCGACCATCGACTTGAAGTGCTACTAACTAGATGGGCTGGCTTAGGACTACCTAGGGTTTGGATCAACATGAGTGGGTCGGTTGTAAATTAATTGGACTGGTTTCAACTGGGTCGGGTTATGCCCTAATTGACTTATTAATTACACCTGTGAGAAAATTGAGCAACGACTACCTCACGTCATTGTATCCCAAACCACTACATCCAACCTTGTCACTTTCCACCCCCACCATACCCTACGCCGCTGCACCCCCACGTCACCATACACCTACGCTCCACCGTTGCGCCTCTTTAAAATCTTATCCTAAAAAATAGACTCATGCCTGTACACGTCACTTACCACATTCTCTACGTCCCCCAACACATAACGACATCTTTGCTCATCTCATATTGCTCGCCAATAACAAACTATTGCAAAAAATAGCAGTATGTAAAAAATGATATTGTAAGATATCATAATATAAGAAAGAGGAATTTTACCGTAAGCGCCTTGTTTCATCAAACAATAAGTTTGTAGGACACTGCTTTGAAATAATTACTTTGCAGGACAAAATTACTTCATACCCTTCTTCCGTTCCATTTTCTCTTTCGCTTTCTATCATTTTTCACAGTTGCTAACCAAAACCAAAAATAGGTTTTAGAAAACAAATGATTGATTTCCGTTCCCAATATTTCTGCTAAAACGATTACAAATCATTTATTAGAGCCGCATTTAGATTACAACTACTTCAGCTTCATCAATTTCAGCTTCATCGATTTCAGCTTAAACTAAAATACTTCATCGAGCAATCTCTGCAATCACCTCAAACTTAAATGTCGAACAAGTAAGCTGTATTTTATTTTGATGTAAATGTTTTAGTTAGATGATAAATCGTAGTTAAGTATTCTTTGTTACTGATGCTGATGATAGATTTTGTAATGGATTTAAGGTATTTTAGTTGTGTTTGATAATTAATGTAAAATATTTAGACTACATGCTAAACCCTAGTTGTGTTTGATAATTACAATTACTTATATTAGATAGGATTTTGTTTTTATCATGATTTAAAGTTACTAGAAAAAATATACAACTAATTTAAATTAAACCCTGGTTGGAAAAGATAAAAGCATTTATGTTTTTATCTAATACATTAAAATACAGAATAAATCATAGATAAATTTTTATATCAGCTACTACATCTAACATAAATAGTTCTTCACTCTTTCTAACAATTTATTATATATGACAATTTTTATACAGCGTAAAGATGCATACAAGGTCTTCTAAATCAAAGATATTCATTCGAAAAACTACTTGCATATTCATAAATGAAGGTGGGACTCAATGCATAAACATAAGACCTATATCCAGTCCTTTCTGCAATGAACACAGCCAGAGACCATCATTATCTTCAACTCCATTGGTAACTATTTTCCTACTTATGTTTCCTATAATATTTAGTTCTACTCTTCAATTTGTATATACATATTAAATTGGAATCTAGATTCCATATTTTAAATAAAAAATTAGCTAAATTTTTTAAGCTTACATTGTTTACCTTGGTTAGTCTGCTATTCTGTCACTACATGTATGTATACATGTGTGTGTGTGTGTGTGTGTGTGTGTGTGTGTGTGTGTGTGTTTGTGCATTCACTTCATGTAGATTGTACAAGATTGATGTGCATTGACTTGAGTTGTTGCTTTATATGCAGTCAGTTATCATGTAGCTTGTCTGCACTTGCATTCTCGTCTTGTCGACATGTCTGCATTGGACTCTGGTTTCAATGTGTATGATATTGCATATTCACTTGATGTTTCACACATGTATATATGTAATGTCTGAACACTTCAGTCAGGTTTGGTTACTTCATTTGCATTGATCTTGAGTTGTTTTCATGTTGCATTTGTTTATGTGTATGCTGTGCACTTGTTTGCACTGTCACTTTTGAATCTGACTATTCGTTGATGTTGTAGCTTGATTCTATGACCCAATGAGTCTGCACTGTGCACTGCATTCATACATGTTGTACATGTTATTACTTCGAGGCTATTGTGATGATGAAATTCTAATAACTGATCAACAATTTGTGATGGCTAATTTTTTTCTTATGCTCTGTTACAAAAGACAAAAGCATTTATCTTTTTTATACAATATTCTGATGGCTATTTTGTGTTTCATTCTCTTTAAGTTTTCAAATTTCTAATTGACCATTACTTAAACAACTAAAAAAGATAAAGCAGATTATCTTTCTATACTTTGAAACTTTCTAATTATAAATTTTCATTTCATCAAATAATTTTTGTTGATTTTCAGTTGTGAATGTTCATTTATCTTTTATTGGTCTAAAATAGAAATTTGAAAATGTGAGAATTTGAAACTGCGAAAATTGAAATAGGTCTAAAAAAATTCAAACAATTTTTTTTTTTTTTTGAAATGGTACTTTATATACAACAAATCATTAGGACAACATATCCCATATCAATAAACGTTTGAAAGCAAGTTTCGAACTTGTGAACTCTTGCACCAAAGCCGAATCAATTAACTATTTGGACAATGGTGCTTGTCAATTCAAACATTTGTTCTTTACAAAAAAACCTGTTGGATTTAATTTGTACTTTTAAAAAAAAGGTACTTTATATACTAAAAAAGTGCTTTATCTTTTATTTTTTTAAATAGAGGTACTTTATATGCTAAAAAATATCTTAATCTCAAAAAAATACAAAATAATTTAAAAGATAAAACTATATTATCTTTTTATTCAAATTTTTGTGTAGTAAGATATTTTTTTGATAAACTTATTATTTTTACCTCCTAATTGATTTTTTGATTTTCATAAATATAGAATTAGAGTGAACCAACTCAAGAATTACCTGATGTGAATGAAAAAGAAGACTTCATATCTGATGATGAAAAAACAATTTCACAATAATTGGCTGAAGAAAGTACTGATTTGGATGATGTTAATTAGTATGAAATTAAAAAAATAGCCAAGAAGCAAAAAGGCAACAGTACACGGGTACTTATAGAGGTAATTTGGATGCAATTTGTAAAGTGATGTCAATTATAAAGGAGAAACGCATTCTTTCACCTTAAGCAAAAGCTTTTTTAGAAAAAACACCTTTCAAAAACTTCTTCAACGTTTTTCTTAGAGATTCAATAGCACGACAAGATTTAAAGAAAAGTGCTTCGAATTTAGATGATACCATTACTTCTTTTGATGAAAAAGAATGCTTTCACAATTGGAAACAAATTACTCCTTAAGAAGTCAGTCTAATTTTTGGAATGCCATTAGCTGGAGAAGACTTATTTCCTATACCAGCTTCTAACAAAGCCTCAGCCACGGAAAGTTTCTCCAATTTTTTAACTGCCAATTTCCAAGAAGAAGACATGATCAGCCAAAAAACAGTAATAAAAAGATTGAATACACTGTTAGAAGAGGAAAAAGGAAATGAAGATTTAGTGAAATTGTTATTATTGTTGCTGGTTATAGCTTTCCTTTTTCCAAACAACCAAAGCTATATGCAATGGGGTTTCTTGCCGAAGTTGCTGAATTTAAAAAAATAAATTCAATTTCTTGCCCACGGGCAATATGTGAAAATGTTTTGAAAAATGTTAAAAAGTATCATGCTGACCCTAGAAGTACACCAGACTGTACTATGGTGTTACTGGTATGCTTTCATAACTTTAACTAAATATAAATATATTCAAATTTATATTTAATACAAAATTATAAATGCTTTTATCTTTTTCTTGCAGTACAGGATTTGTGAATGAACACAAATAATTGATGAGAAGGAAAATCTGCAAACCAAAATCCCAAGAATAAGAAAATGGGATTTATTGAAACTGAAAGATTTGAACCTCACTGAAGTTGACAATGACAAAGTATGCTTTTTTTTAACTGTGCATTTTTTTTGATTTCTTAGAATGCAATTTTTTGGAATGTTTTTTTTTTGAAAAAAGGTACTTTAATAACAAAGAAGAGCATATATTTTCATGATATGCCTCATTAAAACCTTGTAACCCCCCTAACCGAGTCGGGTACCTTACAAGGAAAAAGAGTACATATCACTTCCATATATTAACGATACAACACGGAGAAAACGGATCCAAGTTGTTGAACAGATGGAGGAGTTGAAACAAAGTTTATAATGTACTCAAATCATCCGTAATAACAACTTGGACCGATAAAAAACTAAACAGAAAATACAAAAACAACAATAGCAATCTAAAATACATCCTTCTCAAGGAGTCAATCCAGAACCTTCTAAAAGGAAGTGTGAAACCACTTCTGTCTCGTTAGGGGAGCAAAAGACATATGCCAAGTAAAGGCACAAACGGATCTGGAAACACAAGTGGACAATAATCTCATCAACGGGGAGTTGCCAGAAGAAACCCTCTAGTGTAAAAGCAGGTCAGGGGGGATGCGGAGGAACCTGGATCCTGCTGACAATGTTCCAGTTTTCGTAGATGAGTTTCGCTTCTCTACTAACTTCTCTATCTTGGATTAAGTGTTGCGTAAGCATTTTAACATCATGATTTATCAGGGTGTTTCTAACTGATGTTGGCATTTCAATACCTCTGAAGATCCGGTTGTTTCTTTCACACCAAATGTTCCAAATCAAGGAAGTAAACGCTATGTTGATGATTTGGTTGTCTAAAGTTTGATTCTTGTTGCTGTTGCTTATGCATTCCATAATTTGGTTAATGTTGAAATTTAGATTGATGTCTAATTTCAATTTTTGCATGGTATTTTCCAGCAACTTGTTAGAATACGGGCAGTTGAAAAATAGATGGTCTCTATCTTCTATATGGCTTGCGCATAAATTGCATTGTTGGTCCATGTCTGTGTTCCATTTGCTAATACGGACCTTGGTTTTCAATTTGTTTTGGATGGCCAGGAGAGTACATATTGACATTTTGGGGGCACATCCCTTACCCCATATGATTTTTGTCCAGAAATATTCTGGGTACTTATTTCTTAAATGATTCCATGCTGACTTTAGTGTAAATTGTCCATTGTTACTTGGTAGCCAATTCCAATAATCTTTTTCATACAGAGGTTGAATGGTAACATTGTATATGGTTTGATGGAACTGAGTAGGGACATAATTGATGTTTTGTTTCCATTTATGGTTGGAGATCAATTCAGACACTTTTCTGTTATGTCCTCTAATCATTGACATGGTATTCCATCCTATGTCGTCTATTAATGAGGTTCCATTGATCCAAGGGTCAAACCATAGGCTTGTGTCATCCCCATTGACTATGTTTTTGTTAATGAGACCTTTGCACCACTGTCTTGCTCGAAGTAATGTTTTCCAGGTGTTTGATGCAGTAAGATCAGTGCTAGCATTCCAGAAGTTTGTATTTTTACAATATTTGTTTTGCATCCATTTAGCCCATGTGGTTTCACGATTGATAAATTTCCACAAAAGATTTGAGGCCACTGCTTTAGATATATCTTCAATTTTTCTGATGCCAAAACCACCTTCAGTTTTAGTTCTGCACACTTCTTCCCATTTCATTTGGTGAGCTTTAGATTTCCATAAAAAATTTGCACATAAGCTATCAATTCTTTGCATAACTGCCAGTGGAAATGGAGAAAATTGCAGCTAGAAATGCAATATAGGGTGGATTACAGTTTTAATTAGTTCAGCTCTACCACTAATGTTTAGAAACTTGTTGTGCCAATGATTGAATTTTTTGTTAATTTGATCAATTAACCCTCCAAAATCCCTTTTTTTCAGTTTGTTGTTTGATAAAGGAATACCAAGATAGATGATTGGCAATTTACCAATATGAATATTAAGTATGTTGGCTATCTGGTCTTTATTTGTGGCACCTTTACTAAAAAATAGAGAGGATTTGTTGGGATTTAACTCCAGACCTGTAGTGTTGCACAGATTTTGAAAACTTTGCTTGATGCAGGTAGCATTTTGAATTGTGGCTTTAGTTAATATCAAAATGTCATCTGCATAAATCAGATGAGTAATCACTGGTTCATTTTGAATAATGGGGGTTAAAATGCCTTTGTGAAATTCCATGTCCAGAATAATAGTCAAGTATTCCATAGCTATGGCAAAAAGGTAAGGTGAGAGGGGGTCACCTTGTCGTAATCCTCTTGAGCTATTAATAAAACCATGTGGTGACCCTTCTACTAACACCGAGAAAGTGGGTGTAGTAATACATTCATATATGAGGTCCATAAATCTGGGGGGAAAGTTCATTGAGATCAGCATATGATGAATAAAATCTCTATTAATTTTATCATACGCCTTATGCAGGTCAATTTTCAGACATAATTCATTGGATTTTTTCCTGTTGAACCCTCTTATCATTTCATAAGCTAGGAGTGAGTTATCTGTGATAACTCTTCCAGGAATGAAAGCATTCTGGTTATAGGAGATTAGATCATTCATGAGGATTTTCATTCTATTGCATAAAAGATTTGCAAGTATTTTATAAGATACATTGCATAGGGAGATAGGTCTGAAGTCAGTCATGTCCACTGCATTTGGATTTTTAGGGATAAGACAAATGAATGTATGATTGATTTCTTTAATGAGTTTCCCTGCTTGTAGGGTACTGTTCATAGCATTACATATGTCGTATTTGATTTGTTCCCAGTGAATTTTATAGAATTTAGAGTTAATTCCATCCGGTCCTGGGGAACTATTGTCATTAATTTGAAAAACTACATCTTTAACTTCTTCGAGGAGAAAAGGCTTGCAGAGGTTTTCTTTTGCTTTTTCTGAGAGGATTTTTTTGCATATTATGTCTGGAAACTGAGTTTTGCCTGTAGGCGATGAAAAGAGATTTGTGAAATATGTTGTGGCTGCTCCACCAATAGTTTCTGATGCTGGATACCAATCTCCATTCTCTTGAATGATGAATTTGTTTCCCCTTGGTGGTTTAATTTTATTGATTTTTTAGAAGAAAAATTCAGTTGGTTTGTCTCCTTTTGTCAACCAGTTTATTTTCATCCTTTGTTCATTGTCTATCGCAATATTCCTCATAATATCATAAATCTGTGCATTTTTCGAGCTATATTCTTCAATGAGATAGTTGTTAAGAGGTTCACAAAATAATTTCTTGTATATATCATTTGTTTCCTCTTTTAACGTATTTAATTCAGAGTATATATTGCTTTTATTTGCTATCCAGTTTTTCAGAGTAACTTTCACAGTTTTTAATTTACATAGGAGATTGTAGAGAGCATTCCCTGGAAATTCTTGCGCCAGAACTGGTTGGACGATGCTCTGGTATCCACTTTGTCGATGCCACGAATTTTTATATTTGAAAGGTATGGGCTTTCTTCTCGTGTTCTGGGTTATTAAATTAATCATGATAGGGGTGTGATCACTAATGGAATGATTTCCAAAGTGTATACCATAATGTTTGAACTTTTCGGACCATAGAGAATTGACGAAAACTCTGTCTATTTTGCTATGAATTGAAAATTGCAGACCCCCTCTCCAAGTATAAAAATTTCCTGAATACATTGGTTCAGTAAGCCGAGAATTGTTAATGCAGTTCATAAAATCAAGGTCTCCCATATCAGTGTAATTACCATTATTTATTCTTTCCGTAGAAGATAATATTGAATTAAAGTCTCCTGCTAGAAGCCAAGGCAGATTAATACGCATAGACTGTTCATTAATGTATGTCCATAGGTCCTTCCTCTTCATTTCATCATTATGACCATACACAGATGTGCATATCACACTGAGGCCATTATAATTGTGTAGGATACTTGTGATGTACTGTTCATTCGTGTGGAGAATTATATTTGACCATTGACTTGAATCCCAGATTATAAGAATACGACATTTCTGACCATCTAATATGTTATGTGTAAATTTCCATTTAGTGTGGATTTTATTCATGAATCCATCAATATTACTTGCCGAGAGTTTATTTTCAAGCATGCAAATAAAAGAAAACTTATTACTATTCACTAATCTCACCATTTCCATTTGCTTGGCTGGGGAATGCATACCCCTTATGTTCCAAAAGAGGAACTCCATCTAAATATTGTTTTCGGGGTAGCTACTGATTTCTGGAGTAGTAGCATTCACCAATAACTTCGCTTTTTTTGATTTTTTATTTTTTCCTTTTAGTTGATTTACCATGGTGTGCCATGCAGGATTGTCGACGACATTAGAATCTGCTGAAGCTTTAAATTCAAAAGGGGTTTCATCTGTTCTTATTTTTCGCGTGTTGCTGGTTTTGGAGTTATGGGAAGAGTTAGTGATTTGTTCTGAAGGGTCAGACATACTGGACACTTCAGATTGGACCATGCATATATCTCAGGAGTCATGAAGGAGTGAATCTGTATCGGCATTTGTCATTTGTATACTTGGAATGTTAGTAGCCTAAATAATAGAAAACCAAATGAGTATAGAAAGTATATGTGCAAGCTTAACTTGTCTAGTACTTCAACGACAGTATATGTGCAAGCTTAACTTTAAACTCATTCATTGAGGATTTTAAAAAAAATTGCAGCTGTAACAAAAGAAGAGAAAGAATTTCTTTCCAATAAAATAAAAGCTATTGAGATGGAAGAAGACTGAAACAACAAAAGAAAATTAGATGACTGCCAGGAAGACACAAGTGTGAAAAAATATGCCAAAGAATATGCTATTAACATAATGGAGCTACAGTCAAAAGTCAATTTTTTGAGTACTGAGATGAAAAATGTTGAAGAACAATTAAATGAGGAAAGACGTTTAAGAGAAATAGCTGAAAAAAGAATCCAGATTCTTGAAATGAAGCTCCAAAAGTTGGAAAATTTAGAAAAGCATGATGTGAAGGAAAAAGATAATTTGAACAAAAAAACGAAGCTGAAAAAGGTAAAAAAAAATTGTTAGTATGATTCACATAAACAGTTCTGCTAATTTTCCAACTTTTGATATTATGCAAACTCAAGATTTCATACTAGAAAAGCAGACACAGGGTAATTTAAAATCTGACAATCTGAAAGAGCCTGCTCAAGAAAATGCTTATGAAAATCCTATTGTTGTTGAAGACATTGTCCTAAAAGAACCAAAAAAGAAGAAGAAGCCAACGAGTGTTGACAAATGTCCACTACTCAAATATGTTACCGAAGAACAAAAAGAAATTGTCAAAAAAAAATTCAAAATTCTTGGAGGAAACAAGTAAGTAACTAAACTACTTTTCACTCAATTGACTTAAATACATATTTATTCCAATAAGATATTGTTTCTAGTACAATATCATATTGTTCCTACTACAACATATAATTCAAATAAAGCTTTTTATTTCAGCATCAAAATCTGATGATTTAGAAATTAAAAAAATAAAAATACTAAACAAAACTAAAAAAGATAGATTAATTTATCTTCACCTTTTCATTATTAGGTTTGATGCTTTGCATTTTTAGGTTTGTTAATTATATACGATACATACTACACAAATTTATGCACTGGTAATAAAAAGACGGATATATACGATGCATACTACATAATCAGTAACATTAATAATGAACTGTTGTATTAATTTGTCATGTTCTTTCGGATTTCCAAATACAGTTACTCAGAAAAAACCTGTAACATTAACAAATAGAATGAAACGTACTAGTTATACCTTTTGCAAACATAACTTATGATATGCATATAAATTATAGCAAAACTTTTATCATGTTGATATGCATATAAATATTCTCCATGTTTTTTCTCATATAGAGATCAAATCTGTGTTTATACTGTAAGTGCCATAAAACCAGGACTGATTTAATACCCATGTTTTTTTGTCATGTAGACATCAAAAAAAACCAAACTAAAGTAAAAAAGATAAATTAATTTATCTTTATCTTCTCATACAAACTTCTACAACTATTGTTATTTTCTTTTATTAACAAATATTTCATTACATACTAATCTTAATTTTTCACTATACTAATCTTAATTAATTTTCTTTTATACTTTAAGTGTCATACAACACAGTACATACTAATCTTAATTTTTCAGTGATGAAGCATTTACTTGTGATGATGGAAACTTCATCATCATTACAAGAAGTATGATAGAAGAACTTCTCTATGGAGAATATATTTTTGGTCAGGTAAGTACAAAAAACTGTACTTTGCGTCATTATAAATTCTATTCTTTGCTTCATTATAAAATCTATACTTAATCCTTGTTTTTTTTTGAAATGTAGGTTATTGATTGGTTTTGGTTCAGAAAAACAAAATTATTAGAACAAAGTTCTAGCATTATATATGTGAACACAACAATGACAGTAAGTGAACTATAATGTCAAATTTAATGTGTTTCTAAGATAAACTTTCTAAAATTATTTTTTAACAGAAAAGCGCAACAGATGAAACATGAAAAATATCAAAAGAAATATGTTTAATCCTTTTATTAAACAAACACTTCTAAAGCCATTATGTTGCAATATATTATTTCCTATACATGGCAACGAACATTGGAGCTTGCTAGAGCTAGTAGTCGAATCATATTACATGGAACCATTATGATTCTCTACACTTGACCATTAGATCTAAGACATTAAGAAGTGGACATTCAAATTTTGCTATTAATGTGGTAAGTAAAATACACAGAAAGTAAAAAAGATAAATAGATTTATCATTATTATCAAAAAGTTATATATATATATATATATATATATATATATATTTGGCAGAAAGCAGCGGTAAACAACATCAATAAAGAGTTACAAGAAGCAGGCGAGAAAACAATTCTGGGAAAGTCTACATTGATTAAAAATGTTAACTGTGCTCAACAAAGCAACGGGTAATTTTCTGGATACTGGAGATTTTTATACAGCAATGAATGTTACACAGTAACTAAAATAAAATTTTAACAAATGCAGGTTTGACTGTGGAATTTTCGTAATGATGTTTATCCAAACGATAGCACAAGGAATGGACACAACATCAAAAATCAGTCTAGAACAAGTAAACGCATTTAGAGCACAGATATCTGCACAAATTCTCTCTGATTAACCATACTGCTGGACAATTGAAAAATTCTGCAGTTCAGCTTCAGCAAAAAAAAATTTGAACTGACAATGACAGCAACAAATTCTTTGATGTCTAACAGTATTTTTATCATACATTTGTTAAAATTTAAGTTGATTATAGATTTTAGGTAGTATATCTAAATTTACTGATGAATTTGTAATGGTTGACTTAGGCCACATGATTTGAATTGTAAAACCTACTTGCAAATGTTGTAGACTTGAGTTTGTTTATGTGTATGTTGTGCACTTGTTTGCACTGTCACTTTTCAAATCTGCCAAGCCAATTAATGTGTTGTTAATAATTTGTTGTTTATTCGGTACAGTGTGGAAAGAAACTCATCCAGCAAATTAACAAAGTCTGATTACTGCTATTGTTTTTACACTAGAGCACCATTGAATCTCATTATGATTCTTATATATGTTGTTTCTAATGCAGTCTCTTTCTCATATACATTGCATTCATAGTCAATAAAAAGGCCAAAAATAATATCGTTTCTGCTGAAATATATATTTGCACTACTTTATTTGTAAATACATGCATAGATAGTTTAACAATCATATGTCAGTTATTTTACTTGTGTTTCTCGGCTGACAGCCTGACTTCTTTAGATTTGGAAAAGAACTAGAGATGTTTCAAACGCTTTAGTGGACCAGTTTGTGAACCAGAGGCAGTTACTATCAGAACTCTTTCCTATAGCATTAGTAGCATCAAGCGACTGCAATTGCACGCAAGTTGAATACTGCTTTCTTGAAAAAAGAACTTACTAGGAAGAGATAAATAGCTATTGGAGATAGACAGCTATTCCACCGTTATGAAAAATCAACGAATATTTCTGCAGGAACAAGGTTGAAATCAATGACCACAAAATAAATCATACATGTTTAGGTCAATAATATATCAATTTATCTTTTCTAACAGAACTAACAACATTGTATTCCAAATAACAGTTAAACATAAATAATAGTATAAAACCAAAAGTAATTAAAATCAGATTATATCCAATTCAACATATACAATAATCCAAATATTCAACTCAAAGTATTCATAGAATAACCAAGTATTCGTAGAACAACCAATCAAATACATTAGACTAAAACAATCAACTCAATTATTCAACTCAAAGTATTCATAGAACAACCAATCAAATACATTGGACTAAAACAATCAACTCAGTTATTCAAAGAACAACCCCTTCTATCATGTCCTAGTTTTTTACACTTTCCACATCTGTTTTGCTTAGCATGAAAATCAGACCCTTCAATCCTATTCATACTAGGCCTACCAGCTCCACGAACAGGCTTATAAGGAAGAACAAATGATGATTCTTCAGCTTCAATTACTTCCTTATCAAAAGTTGGAATAGGATTGATCAAATGCGAATACGAAGCTCGATAATACTCAACAGCAAAGTAATTCTCAATATATTCATAAACAGAATTTCTAGTTAAAGAAATACACTTCAAAGCATGCGCACAAGGAAAACCTATCACTTTCCATTGATTGCAACTGCAAATGCGATTTTTAAGATCAACCTTTTGAGATGTTGTAGAATGAACTTCAAAAATATACCTACAAAATGTAAAATTAAAAACAGTTAAATATATAAGCAGATTGCATTTCCAAAAAAGGATTATTAGCACTATATATATTCTCTCTAATCTATGTAATAAATAAGACCCAATTCATGTGCATAGAACTATAGTGAAAATAAGACTCATAAACCAAAACAATTAACAACGGTCATACTGTTCGTATTCTTAAAGATCACAGAATCTATGCTATAAGGGAAGAAAAAAGATAATGTATGTTTGCTCATGAATTCTGCATGAGCATTGCTCAATGTTTCCATTATATATTTACTGTTAATCTTTAAATTTACAAACTTGAAAATATCTTGTCACGGCTTTTGGTTAGACCAAAAACCATTGTCAAAAATAAAACACTCATGCATGTAAATAAACCCTAAGTAAACAGACTAATGCATCATACTCCTATGCACAACAACATGAAATCATAACACAAGCTACATAGCAAGTTGAAAAAAGATAAATGCATTTATCATTTTTCAGAAACTGTGAACATCAAGTAAAAAAAAGAAATACATACCTAGATGATTTAGAAATACTCCACCCAAATCCTTCTTCCTTCAATTTCAACAAACGAGCTTCCATTTTTGGACATAGCACACTAGTCCACTTTGATACCTCTTCTCTACGATTAGACATTTGCATCATCAGTTTTACCCTAATTCCATCAAGACAAGCAGTAACAGGCAAACTTCTTTCATCCAAAATCCAAGAATTAAAACTCTCAGCTACATTGGATTTATTTCACTATATCGCTTCCCCGGAAAAAACAAATCGGCCCAATGATCATATGGTTTATCATTCAAGTACTCTATAGCTTTGGCACCTCCAATTTCTTTGTACTTGGATATGGCTTTTTCAAACTCATGATGATTAGAAGCTATAGCACAACGCTCAAGTAAATGAGCTACCAAACATCCCTTCCACTTTTCACAATGCTAGTAATATTATTTTGCATATGATGCAAACAATAAGAATGTTGACTATTTTAAAAAAAATTGGAATACTTAACAATAAACCCCAGTGTCTATCACTTAAAAAAGTTAATATTCTATCACAACTAAGAGCATTCTTTAGGTGTTTTAAAAACCAACTCCAACACTCTTCATTTTCTTTGGGAACAAGAGCCATTGCTAATAGGAAAAAACCTGGAAAAAAACAAAAAAAAAATTCACTGTTTATGTATTACATTTGAAACAACAAAATGCGTTATATTTGAAACAGTATTATCTAATAGTAGATAATCACATGAACACTATGCCCTCGGCCCAAACAAAAAAGGAAAAATAAATTTCCTAGAGGCTATTCGTCCTTCTTTTTTTTAAAAAAAAAATTGCTAATTGAATGTATAGTCTACGCAGAAAGGGAAGAAATTGCAAAGATATGAGACATAATTCATGCATACATACAAAAAATTATATTCGAACTTCTAAAACATATATGCTTTTATCTTTTCTATATGTTGTTTAAATCATTTGTATACCTTATGTAAGAACTTCAAATAAAGAGAAAAATGATAAATATGTTTAACATGTAGTAGTATCTATGATATATAAGTACCGCTTAATATCTTATTTAATTCTTTATCTTAAAAGATAAATGCATTTATCTTTTTTAACTCCTGTATATAGTAACATTTTGTACATCAAATTAAAGAACATTAAATCTTTTAAAGTATTTGTTTTGGATCAAATTTACAATAAGAAAGAGCATGACTGTACATTGAACAATTGTACCTACTTTGTAACTAGTGCAACAAGATTGAAGATGTTAGAGATAAAAACATATATGCATTTATTGTTTGAAATATAACAAATTCTGGTAAATCCAGTATAAGCATTAGGTATCATGACATTTGGTGGATAAACTGAAAAAAATAAAACATCTACATTATGTATCTTTTCTAATTTTGTTTAGTGGATAAACTTAAAGAAACAGTGCCATGTTACATAAATTTATAACAAGGAACTAATGCAAACAGTACAAAGTAATTACAACAGCAAAAAAAAAAGATCAAAATCATTACCTTGATTCCCATTTTTTGTAGTGGCAGCCATCAAAATACCACTACCCCCTTTCAGAAAGGTAGCACCTAAAAACATCATTGGATGACAATAGCTAAATCCAAATATACATGCCTCATAACACACAAAAACTCTCTCACATTGATTTGTGTCAGAATCCACATCCATACTTGAATAACTATTCGGGTTATTTCTTTCCAATGCCTTCAAATACCAAACTAATTCATTGTAAGATTTCTTTTCATCACCGTAAATATCATTCATAGCCAATTTCTTACCCTTATAAGCAAAGTAATAGCTTAGCTCCACATCATAATCTCTTCTAAAACTTTTAATAATATCCTTGGTTTTTCTTTTTGGCTCATCACGAATTTTATTAATAACTTTTCACAAGATCACTATTAATAGTTGGACTACCAAGCGAACGAAATCCACCACCATAAGTATGAATCAGGTGAATGTTTTTAACAAATAGTTGGTCCAATTGCTTCAGTTTGCAAGAAGCATGAATCCTAAAAGGACAACTAGCTACAGCACATCGAACTGTCAATCGTTCTTTACAATTCTTAATATATTGTACTTTAAACCCATTCTTCAAACAATAAGCACTAACTGTTCTACGGAATCCAATAGCAGAATCAAACTGTTGACCAACCCCAGTAAAAAATTCCATATTTGAATTCTTCTTCAACAACTCATGTAAATCCTTTTGTTGAGTAAAACCAGAATCTAAATCATCATCATAACCTAACATATTATTACTTGACTCACCACCAACTATTGACCAGACTTGCTACTTTCACCAACAAAATTATCCATCGAATCATTCTTCAACCGTAGAAAAAATACCAAAAATTATTCCTTTTTAAACCAAGACAAACACAATACAGCTTGAAGATCACTATCCATTTCAACAAAGGTAGTCTTTGATTCTCGAATATAAAAAATATCAAAGCATAATTGGCTAAAATTATTCCATTCCTCCCAAATCCTATTCCTAATAGAAGAAATAGAAGCATCCAATCCAAAACGAGCACTAAAACAATTGTTATTGAAATCAAACACAACTATAACAGATGAATCACACCTGCAAAAAAAAATGTAAACAAAAATATAACTATGTGAAACTGATCTTGATTAAAAACTAATAGCATAAAATACTATGTAACAAATCATTTTCTATCCCACTTTTCAAAAAAAGATAAAAAAAATTATCCTTTACAGATCACAAATCACCAAGAACTAAAGAACAAACAACATTAACTAATTTTCAGATCCAATTTCATACCCAAAGTGAGTACAAACAGAATTGACTGACAAAAATAACTGCTTTGATTGTTGAAACCAAATATGAAGTGATAGTCTAAATACTAAAATCATAATCTAAAGTGAATGATGCAACCAGGCTAAATACACAGTGCTTGTGTTATAAAAAAAAAGAATACCATTCAGAAGCCATTATTCCAATTACATCAAACAAAACTTTCCTCCAATAGATCAAAACCGCCTTCCCTGATAAGAAATATACAATAACATCATGAACATCATAAAACATCGAATTGAGAATGAAAAACACCAAATAAAATCGAGACTCACCGAAGAACAAGCAATCCAATAGAGAAAATCGATTAGCCTATCCAAATGAAGAAAATCGCCTCACGATTTTCCACAATTAAAGTCGAATTTGACTTGAGTAGAAACAAACCCCTAATTTATTCAAAAAAAATTAATGACCGCTTTGTTTGCACAAGAAACGACTGCTTTGATTGCACAAAAAACGACCGCCTAATTTCCATGGTCAGTAGATTTCAGAAGATACGTCGTTTGAGAAGATGAAGACGCACGCCATACATATTTGTCCTGGAAAATAATAATTTCAAACCCGTGTCCTAGAAAGAAATTGGGCCGCATAGTTAGGCCCTTCACACTAATTTCCACTATAAGAAAATGATATAAAAAGAACAATAGCAAGTACAAAATGCTAATAGGTTACATTGTCTAAACATAAGATGTTACTACAACGTAAGATCAACTATTACATGATAAAACTAAAATATAAATACTTTATTTTTTAAAATTAAATAAATACAAGTTTGATACTATTCAATGCCATTATAAAATAATTTGTGAATAAATATTTGAAATATTAAATAAAAATGACGCCACCTTCATAAAAATCATAAATGATATTAATAAAAAAATTCCTTCAAAAATGCTACCCATAGAAAAGTAAAACAAAAAAAGCTTTAAAAAATGATATAAGTTACCTATGTAAGAAAAAAAATTCTACTACAAAGTAAAATAATAGCAAAAATAATTCACTAAAAAATTGCTACCACGAGATTATTTTAAATGCTAATATTTACATAAAAGAATGACATCGCATTTACAAATATAAATGCTATATTCTTTTTCTTATTTCAATTAGTATAAAAATGTTGTTATGTAGTTGCATTATAAATTAGTTTATGAAAAATAATATTACAAACTTCCAAAAAAGATACTACCCTTACAAAAATCTTAAAACGATACTAAAAGGCAGAATACAAAAATGATGCTACAATTCATTAAAGCCTATTACAAAAAATGCTAATATACTTCGTAAAATGAAACTACAATTTGTAAATGCTGCTATAAAATAATATTGTGAAATACAATATGTACATCTAAAAACTGTTGCAATTGTTTATAAATTGATATTATAATTCAAAAAATGATACTATAATCGTGGAAACTACTATTACAATTCATAAAATATTACCATAAAATAGCATTATAGACAGAAAAAAATAAAAAAGATACTAAATTATCTTCTTCTTTCTTAATTTGTTGTTTCTCCATTAACATCACTCCTTTATGCCGAAATGCGAAATCATTGCTCCCAGCAGAGCAGCCCCTTCTCCATCCTTATTTACTGCCACCACATAGTCATAGAATTTCAACTTAACTGGTGTGCACGTAAATGTGCATATTTTTACCATCATATTTAATCTAATTAAAATAAATAAATGATCATATTGGGTATTTTAACTTGATTAAACCAAAATTTAATTTATTTTTAAATCGTCGTATATTCATCTTCATATAAGAGTAAAATGGTCATTTTTGTGCATAAATTAATTTGTGAAAATTTACTTAGAATTTTCTATGTCATTTTGTAAGAATTTAGTTTCATATACAATTGGTTTCATGAAGATATATGCATGCACAAGAGCGAATACAAAGGAATGGAAATAAAAATAATTCATTTCATGGATCATGGAGGACTCCACATATCCACCTACCTTAATGTATAAATTAGAGCTAATGTACATGTTAAAAGATCATTAAATCTTCATGCATGCTTAATGGATGTTTGCTGGATGCTAATGGTTACTTGGCCACCACTCATCCTAGAGGGGTAGTTTGGGTAGTTCCTAAAAAATGAATTAGGGTTTCCAAACATGTTCAAATACCTCTTATGCTTCATGTAACCTCCTCTCTTCTCTTAGTCTCTCTTAAGCTCTCTTCTCTTAGTTAGTTTACATCAAAAATAAAATGAGAGCTCTCTTTCTTTTCATGGCTACTTAGCCATTTTTATTTCATGTAATTTTTTTATGCAATTTAATACATGCTCTTTTCTTTTACATGCTTCTCTTCTTAAGTTAGTCGTGCACTTTACTTTTCATGCAAGTAGATTGGTGTTTATTTCTTGTTAATCAGTTTTTCTTTTCAGTTTGCTCTTTTTTTCCTCTTGTTTGTTGCATGTTGTTTTCTACATTTGTTAAGTTGATAACAAATATGAGAGCTTAATCCCTTCAAATTAGAGATAATGAAGCTCTCTAGTATGTAGATGCAACATTTTGATATTTATGTTCTCTTTTAGTGCTTAATAGAAACATTTAAAGTGGTTTAAAGTTGTTGTTTAGCTTTGAATTTAGTAGTCTATATTGTTGACACTAAATAGGCTATGCTTAAACAAAAATAACACAAATTGCTCTTCATCTAAATATGATTATGGTAAAAAAGTGAATGTTGAAATTAAAATTTGATGGCCTATATTTCTAAACAATAGTTGATAGGCCATGCTTAAAAAAGATTTTGCTTTCAACTTTGTTGTCATATTTCATGAGAATTAAATATGTATTAGTGGTTGTGATATAGTTTAATGGTTCATATTGGTCTAATTAATACCATAAATATACCGTACTAATGATAAACACATCAACTAATCTCACTAATGACCAAAAGAGAGATCATAACTACATTTTGTTGATTTATGTTATCTAGAGAATGGAAATTACCTCTAAATTGTCTTCTACTCTCATATTTTTCATCACTTTCATTTTGTTAATTTTCTCATTTTCTAGTTTATTTCACTCTCAACTTTGATTTAATTTGACTGAATAGAGATTTAAAATCTAACAATTTTCTTTGGATCGACCCGCGCTTGCCACGTACTAGAATTGTACGCAATGCGCTTGCGGTTAATTTTTATTATAAATTCGTTTGGCTAATTTTCTAACTCGATAGAATTTGTCCGACTAACAAGTTTTTGGCACCGTTGCCGTGGAATAGTTTTAATATTTGATTTCTATTCTTCGAATTATGTTTGTTAAATTTTTGTGTGTTTTATTTTGTGTGTTTGTTTGCAATTAAAAAAATGTGTGTTTGTAGCTTGCATTTGTTTGTGTGATTGTTGTTTTCTAGTTGTTTTGCATTAGCATATTTTAAAAAAAAACAAATACACAATTTCATTTGAAAAGGAATTTTTCTTTTCATTCACATTTGCATTTACATCTTTTACATTTGCAATTTTCTTTTTTCTTTTCCCAATTTCTTCTCTTGTTACATTTGTGCTCTGTGCATTTGTGCTCTGTGCACACGTACCATTCCATTTTCTGCCTCAAACCATTTCAACCCACCACATACATCTTCATTCACATTCTACCATGTAAAGATTTGAGAGAATGCAATTCTTGAATTTTATTACTGAATTGTATTGATTTTGAATACAATACTTTGTACAAAATGATAATGAAAAGATAATACATTCGGCTGCACAACTGAATTATATATATGGTTACATTGTAAACTTGGGTTGTATTGTTATAAGAGCCCAAGTCCGTTATACAAAGTGATAGAGAGATTGCAGTCCATTGGATCTTGTATCTACGGTTGAAACATGTCTTCGATTGTAATAACCTGCTGATGCCTCCATCAATACGTCTTTATATCCTAATACGCCCCCTCAAACCCTAGGGCGATTAGGGTTTGCGGCGATTTAGATCCAAAAAATTTCTTGATGAGATTCGAGCAATATTTTGAGATGAATCGAACTCAAGATGAAATACTAGTCAATTGCTATCTGTATATAGTAATTGATTAGAGATTCAGCAGCGACTCTTTAGCAATTGATGAGATTTAGTGCCAGCTCTTTCGAATTTGATGACTATATTGTTTGATGGCTTGAGATAGAAGGAAAGTTGATATCTTTACGATTTGTTCGCTCTATGGTGAAAGGAGGAATTTTTGATTGAACATTCAGATGTGATTGCTTTACAGCTTTGCTCCTTTGGCTTGTGAGTTAGAACTTGTTCGAAGAGAATATGGCATGGCTGTTCATATGCTTTCGGCATGTGAACAGTCATCAGTGTTCATAACCTTCAGTCTCTCTCTGAATCAGTTGAAGTTATACTTTGAGAGAGGCTTTGTCAATATGTCTGTAGTTTGGTAAGTGGAAGGTATGTGGTTTACATAAAGTTTTCCTTTTTCTACCTGCTCATGAACGAAGTAGATATCCAGTTCTACATGTTTTGTTCTTGAATGTAGAACTGGATTAGCTGTGAGGTGCATGGCACTTAAATTGTCACACCAGATTGTTGACTTGTTTTCAGATTTGACTTGTAATTCTCTAAGTAGTGATTCAATCCACATGATTTCTGCTGTAGCATTTACTACACTTCTGAACTCGGCTTTAGTACTTAACCTTGACACGGTGGATTGTTTTTTAGAACACCAAGATACAGGACAGTTGCCTAAATATATGCAGCATCCAGTTGTGGATTTTCTGTCATCTGGGTCATTAGCCCAGTCGGCATCTGCATATCCACTGATACTTATAGACTTACTTGCTTCCAGAGTTAAGCCATAACTTAGAGTTCCTTTGAGATATATTAATATTCTTTTAACTGCCTTCCAGTGACCATCTGTAGGATTTTACATAAATTGGCTTGCTTTATTTACGCTATATGTAATGTCTGGTCTGGTAATAGTAACATACTGAAGTGCTCCAACAATGCTTCTATATTGCATGTCATTGAGTATTGCTTCTCCTTTGTGTTTAGACAGATGCAAATTACTGACCATAGGTGTTGATATAGAATTGGCTTCATGCATTTTTGCCTTGTGTAGAATCTTTGTTATGTATTTCCTTTGGCTTAATTGAATCTTTGTATTTGTGATTCTTTTGACTTCTATTCCCAGAAAGTAAGTCAAATTGCCAAGGTCTTTGATACTGAACTCTTGATTGAGATGCTTTATTAGTCTGTTAATCTCTTGTTCATTATTTCCTGTAATAATAAAATCATCAACATATATTAGTACACATATTATCATGTCTGCACTAAATTTTGTGAAAAGAGAGCTGTCAGATTTGGCTGATTGATAACCAAGTCTGATCATTGTCTCCTTTAATTTGTCAAACCACACTCTTGGTGCTTGCTTTAAGCCATAAATTGCTTTGTGTAGCTTGCACACATAATTTTCCTTCCCACTTTATCTGAAACCCTGGGGTTGTTCCATGTATACCTACTCCTGTAAGATGCCATTCAAAAAAGCATTATTCACATCAAGTTGTCTAATGGTCCAATTTCTATGTAAGGCTATAGTAATAACAATTCTAATAGTAGTGGATTTCACAACAGGTGAAAATGTTTCATTAAAATCAAAGCCACTCTGTTGTGAATATCCCTTGGCTACCAGTCTTGCCTTATACTTAGAAATTGTACCATCAGCGCTTCTTTTTAATATGTAGGTCCATTTACACCCTACAATGTTTTTGTCCTTAGGTTTAAGAACAAGATCCCATGTCTTGTTCTTTATTAATGCCTGATATTCCTCATCCATGGCATTTTTCCAGTTCTTATTTTGCATGGCTTGTTCATATGTGGTTGGCTCCTCAGTATCTAGAGTAGTGTGATAAATTTTTGGTTTAAATATACCACTCTTGGATCTGGTTATCATATGATGATTTGTTCTGCTAGTGCTTTGTTATTGAGTAGCTCTTTCATCTTCAGATTGTATATTTGGTTCTGTACTTTGCTTACTGCTTTCATTGTGATGAGTAGTTAGTTCCTCTGCAGTCCTTTGTTGAGACTCATGATCAGTGACACTGGTTGAGCTTGCTTGATCATTTGCTAAATCGAGTTTGATATTGGAATTTGTTCTTTGAGAATCTGACCTTATTGCTTTTTGATCTGTGATGTCTTGAGTTGACTTTGCTTGATTCTGAATTACCTCAATAGATGGAATTGATACAGGAGATATAGAATCTTTTGCATTATATACCTTACTATTTATTTTAATGTTCGCTTCTCTAAATGGAAAATTTGTTTCATTGAATACAACATGTCTAGAGATAAATATTTTTTCATTTTTATCAAGACATTTGTAACCCTTTTTATTGCTAGCATAACCTATAAAAGTGCAAGGTGATGATCTAAAGTCTAACTTGTGAGTATTATATGGTTTAATATATGGAAAACATAGACAGCCAAAAACTTTGAGACTGTGATAATCTGGACTAGTGTTTGATAAAATTTATATTGGACATTTTAATTTTAGAACCTTTGATGGTAGTCTATTTATCAAGTAGACTGCTATGGCAAAGGCATCTAGCCAGAATTTCCTTGGCATAGATGCTTGTGCCAGAAGTGTAAGTCCAGTTTCAACAATCTGTCTATGTCTTCTTTCTATAAGTCCATTTTGCTTTGAAGTATATAGACATGTTGTTCTATGATTGATTCCTCTCTTTTGAAAATACTCCTTTAATGATTGATATTTAGTTCCACCATCTGTTTGCATGATTTTAATTCTGCAGTTTGTTTGATTCTCTGCTTGTGCTATGAACTGCATAACTGCATTGTGAGTTTCACTCTTTGATTTCAAGAAATATATCCATACATATCTAGAGAAAGCATCCAAAAAAGATATATAGTATTTGTATCCATAATCAGTATGAATTGGGGCAGGTCCCTATAAATCTGTAGCAACTAATTCAAGAGGCTTACTATAATAAGTTTCTAAGTCTAAGAAAGGTAATTTATGACTCTTACCCATTTGATAGTAAGTGCAGATATATGGCAATGATATGTCATTAAAGAAAATGCTGTTTTTATTCATTACATGCTTGATAATATTGACATTTGGATGCCCAAGTTTACAATGCCATTCGTCGAATTTCTCATTCATTTCTTGTTGTTTGAATTCTGACTTATTACACCACTTTCTTTTAACAACTGTATTTCTTGAGCTATCCACTATAAACTTGTATAGTCCTTTATACTGCTTACCCTGCAAAGGTACTTCCTTAGTTAGAATGTCCCTAACTAAGCAGTTATGTGGATAAAACTCAAAATATACATTGTTATCTTTTGCAAATTGTGACACACTTAGTAAGTTTTTCTTGATGTGTGGGACTCTTAATAAATTATTCAAGTACAATTGCTTTCTTCCCATGATGTAAGACTTACCAGTGTGTGTAATTGCAATAAATTTGTCGTTACCCATGTGAATAGAATTCATACCTTTGTATTCCTTTCTTACAAGATTTAAGTTGCTCAAGTTATTTGTGATATGATTAGTTGCACCTGAATCAGGATACCAATCTTCATCTTGAATTTGA
Organism: Allium cepa; assembly: GCA_030765085.1. Lineage (NCBI taxonomy): Eukaryota > Viridiplantae > Streptophyta > Magnoliopsida > Asparagales > Amaryllidaceae > Allium > Allium cepa. Next base: position 172,340,847 of record CM060941.1, on the reverse strand, counting down.
TCAGACTTTATGCTTCCAGTTTGTAAATTCTTTGTCTCTGATTGATTTGCTGATTCAAGTTGCATGTGTGCCATGTTTGCACTTCTTTGTGTGTTTTGTCCTTGTCCTGGAACATAGTTGAGATTCAATCTGAAGTAACATTTAGTTGTTGTATGTCCAATTTTCTCACATATTTGACATTTTGGCCTATTATTGTTATTCCATCTGCCTCTTCCTCTTGACCTGTTGAACTGACCACCTCTTTGGGATTGTTGTTCTCCTCCTTTGTTACTTTGAGCTTTGCCTTTATAATTGGCAGCAAAGTTGACAGATGGGTCAGATTCCCGAGGTTTCTTAATGTCAATTCTTGCTTCATGAGAAAGTAGAATAGAGTGGACATCATCAATAGATGGTAAGTTTCTCTGAGATGTTAGAACTGCTACAACTGCTTCATACTCACCACTGAGTCCATTCAGTATTGTCATGATTTGTTCAGAATAAGATACCTTTTGATTTGCAGCCTCTAATGCATCACAGATTGACTTAATTTTGAACAGATACTCTCTCATGTTATGACTTTCCTTCTTAATATTGTGAAGTTGTCTTTTATAGAACAACACCTTTGCTGCAGACTGAGAGTTAAACACTCTTTCAATTGTAGACCATATCTCATATGCTGTTTTGCAGCCTATTAGATGAGTAAGAAGGTTGGCATTAATATATGACAGTAGCCAAGAGCATATTAATCTATCTTGTCTGTGATGATTAACATATTCTTCATTACTGATCATTTTGTTTTGTTGATCAGCAATGAACATTGTTCGTACTGGCAAGGTTTCTTGAATGTATTCTTCAAGACCATACCCCTGAAGCGCTGTTTCAACTTGTAATCTCCAAAGAAGATAGTTATCCTCACTGAGATGAACTGTGATAAGCTGACTTTGAGGACTGACTATCGTCTTGACCAGTTTTTCAACATTGGATGTAGTGTGTTGCAAAGCACAGCTATTAGAGGGTGCTCCAGAATTTGCTTCATCTCCCATGATGATCTTGTGAACTCTGAACAAATATTAAGGAACGCAAGAAAGAAACAGTAAAGAGTACCAGAGGTGCAGAATCAGGATCTTGATTGAGATTCTTTCAGGTAAGTTGCAACCAGTAAAGGAGATTCAAATGATGATTGAATCTGATGATTTCCTTTGCTCAGGATGGCACTTTCTTGATTTTGATTGCTTGATGACTTCTTGATTCTGTTTTCTGAGTTTTGTTTTCTGTTTCTTTCTGACTTGATGTAAATCCTTTTGCAGCCAGATTTTTTTTTTTGAAACTGGCGAGGCAGAAGAGATTGGCGTTGAGTCTTCCTCTCGAGTGATGAGATTTAATCTGATGAGAGAAGAATATGAAACTTTTAAATGATGATTTTAATGATCTCTGATGTGTTTTCAATTGCTGATTGCCTTTTTTTAATGCTGTTAAGCACAAGGCTCTGATACCATGTAAAGATTTGAGAGAATGCAATTCTTGAATTTTATTACTGAATTGTATTGATTTTGAATACAATACTTTGTATAAAATGATAATGAAAAGATAATACATTCGGCTACACAACTGAATTATATGTATGGTTACATTGTAAACTTGGGCTGTATTGTTATAAGAGCCCAAGCCCATTATACAAAGTGATAGAGAGATTGCAGTCCATTGGATCTTGTATCTACGGTTGAAACATGTCTTCGATTGTAATAACCTGCTGATGCCTCCATTACGTCTTCATATCCTAATATACCACAAAGCCCTTTCATGCAACCTTCTTTGACCACCTTTCGTTCCACCACAAAGTTGCATTCACAATACAACAGCTACATTGCAGCACATAACTGCATCCACCTGCAACATAACCGCACTCATTACAGTCAATACAACCACCCTCTCCATCCTCGACCTCCAGAACAACACCATTCTTGCCTGCATCCCCCTAACTCATCACAACTGCCATATATAACATCCCTCCTCACCATCATCTGTGCATACACACTACTACTGCCCAAAACACCACTCAACAACTACTACCATTAGCGAACCTGCTCCTTCAATTCATTCTCGACTCCCCTGATAGCAACCCCAATAACCACCTAATGTTACCACCAGAACATACAAGCTCTTCAGCAACCGCAACCTTCAATACCCCTCAAGTCGACCACAACCTAAACCCAATCATGACCCATCTCCTAATCGTGACCCATCACCAACCATCAGTAATCAAAATCGACCATTGCTCCGCCCTCCCTCCAATCACCACGACCTTTACCCTTTTTGATTTTGATTCTAAGAATTTGGTTATTTGGGAATTAGTGTGAATTTTGGATTTTTTTTGTGAATTTGATTTGGTTGTAGAGTTTTGGTTTTATGTACTTGTGAAAGAACAGTGGTGATAATCAAACAGAAGCAATGTTATTTTCTTTTGTTTACTCAAGTTGATTTAAATGGGTCGGGCCCTAGTTAGGTTTTATTAGAAATAAAAACAAGTTTTTGATAATTTAGTGTGTGTGTGTATGTGTATATATTCTCTAGAGCAAGATTGATCTGATTTCTTCTTAAAAAAAAGAAATCAATTTCAATAATTCTATTTGGTTTACAATTCACTTTGTCTTTAAGTTTCTTTTGATTTCAGTTTTGCCTTTAATGTTTCCTTTCCTTTCAAAAAAACAGAGAAAAAGAAAAAAAAACAGGGGGTTGTTTTCAATTGGTTTTAGTTTGTTTTGTTTTTTCTTTGTCCTAGTTACTTTTTTTTATTATTATTTAAAAAAAACTGTATATATCTTATTTTTATTTTCAGGTTGCTAAAGCAGAATTTTAGAAGGAGAAGAACTGGTGCCAAAAATAAATCGCTTGCTTATATAAAATTTCACACCCTTATCTATTGTTTTATTTGCATTGTTAATTGTTTGCATTTTTTGTCAAAATAATTCAAAACAAAAAAATCTATTCATTGATGCATTGTTAATACATGTTTAATTTCAGTTTTGCATTTCATCCTAGAATTTCAATCAATAGTAACGGTTTGACATCGATAACACTTAATCGTATATTGACAAGTTTCTTTCTTGAACAATTTAGTTTCTTAGTGTCTAGGCTACGACAGAGCAATAATTAGTTATAAATATTACGGTGATTCGTAAATATTATACTGAATTGTTTCTCTGAAGGTACTTAAACCTTCGGCTGCATTGCTACGGTGATTCGTGGTACACCGATAAATCATGCCCGTTACCGGGCTGAGAATTATGTTGTTGATTTAAGACAAAGCATGATCATACAATTTTGGGTTAGGATAAATAGTTCGTAATTAACCTTGCATTCATTTAGTTGCATTAGTTCATGTATATTTAAAACAAAAACTAAAAAATTCAAAACTAAAAAATTTATAAATATTCGAATTTTTTTAAATCCTTTCTTTTGAATTTTTTTAATCAAAAACAAAAATCCAAAAAGAATTTTTACTTAGTTTTTTTATTTTAAAAAAGCAAAAATCCAAAAAAAAAAAATAGAACCTTTCCAAAGACCAAATTTCTTTTTTGAAAATTCAAAAACAAAACAAAAATCAAATCTTCTTTTTTAAAATAAATTCTTTGTGAATACTTTTCCTTTACAAAAATAGAAAAACCAGAAACATTCTTGAAAATGTCTGAATTTCCATATGCACATGAATTTTGCGATAGTTGTGAAAATCAATATAATCTATATAATTTCACTCAAAATTCTAATGGATATTTTAATAACGACTATAGTACAAACTATTCGAATTTTACACCACAAGATTTTCAAAATAATGGTCAATCCTCAACTCTTGAAAGGTGTATTGAAAAAGTTGAATCTTTACTTGAACAATGTTATGGGAATTTTTGTCCACCGCATAATGAATGTGAAAAGATCAAGGAAACGTTGGCAAAGTCTTGAAATAGGCTAAAAGCTACTTATAAATGTTTGCGAGGTTAAGATTTAAGCACAGGTTCGAACCACGTCTCAATCCGAATAACGGTTTGAAAGATACGATCATTTTAAGATTTACCTAATATGGTCCGACGATAAAGCCTCCAAGACTGCCTTCAACCAACATCCGGCACCGCTCAAATCAGCAAGGAATCTACCCTCCAAAATCGTATCTACACCAGCCCAGTTAAGACTGGCCCTACAGAGCCGGACCCTCCAGATCTCACCCAATAAGGCTGCACCCACAAGTGTCCGGCCCCACAAGGCCTAACAACCTAGGTCGGACATGCACGGGTCAGGCCCAACTGAGTCCACCCTAGCTAGGTCGGACCCAACACAGTCGGACCCAATAGGCCTGACCCAACACAGTCCAGCTTAGTAGGGCCAGACCGACAAAAATCCGACCCCAGGACCGGACCCAGTGGAGTCCAGCCCAGCTGGGCCGGACAGGCACAATCTGACCCAGCAGGGCCGAAACACACGGTCCGGTCCAATAGAGCCTAACCCGTACAGGTCCAGCCCGATAGGACCGGATGTTCTGGTTCGGCCCGCGAGGGCCGGACCCGCACATGTCCGGCCCTCTAGGACCGGTCACCGGGTCCGGTCCCAGGCCGGAACAGATTCCTAGTCCGGCACTGCCGGACCAGCTTGGTCCGGCCCTACCGGACCACCTGGTCCGGCATCCTAGGGCCGGACCCACTTGATCTGGACCCACCTGGTCTGGGCCCGCTCCTTCTTGGTCTACCCTTTCAGTGCTAGACTTACCGGACCTTTTCCGGTCTAGTCCTCCTGGGGTTGGATCTACCTTTTCTATACTCACAGGAATGAACTATCTTCCTGGGTTTTTAAGATTTAAGAGTCAAGAAGGGAGATTGAAGGAAGAGACCAGAATAATATTCAACAAGCATCCAAGAGCGGGAGAACGACAGCAAAATCACATTCTAGGGGAAGGAAGGTTGAACCAAAGCCTAGAAGCCGTGTACTCAGTTGTCTCTCTCCTCAACCTCGCTCTATAAATAACAGGCATATGGCATCATAAAGGGGGGATGGAAGAAGAATAGCGGAGCTTCCATCAACAATGGCAGACAACCTTGGGAGATAAAATCCTTAGTCATAATAGCAAGTTTATTCATATTCGAAGCCTGTGCTTGTAATCAGATATGAAAGAGATAATAAAAGAGGAACAGTGGATGTAGGCACATTCAGGCCAAACCACTATAAATTTTATGTCTTTTACATTTCATTCCTTTATTTGTATTTTATTGCAAACGATAAATTTTCTATCTCAATCATCTGCAACTAAACTCTATCAAATAATAACGCTCTGCTATAAACATTATTCACTGCTCTATTAAAACATCTTGGAGGTGTTTGCTCATTTTTTGTGCAAACAAACAACAAATTCAATTTAATGATTTGTGCAAATCGTGTGCAACAATTCAGGTCAAAGTTTTCAAAATAATCAAAATTTGAATTCACTTCTAAATTATTATTTTGATTATAGCCCATTCCAATTCACCTTCGAACTCCAAAATTAATTTCAAAATCACAACGGAAATGTGAATCACTTTTCAAATGATTTTGGCAATGGAAATAATTTAAATTTTGGTGCAATTGACAATTTTTGCTCTCAACAAATTCAAATAGAAAATTCTCAAATTAATAATCAAGAATTCGAATTATTTGAGTAAATGGAAAGAGATCACACGGATTTGTTGATTAAAACATTGAAAAAAATTCATGAGCAACAAAAGAAAATCAAAACTTGTGAAGAGTCAAATGATAATCCATCTTTTACTAAAATTGACGATTTTCAAATAACAACTTTTGAAATTAAAAATTACGATCTTAATGAAGTTGTTGCAAATATGGTAATTGAGTTGGATTTCAATTGTTTCGAGAGTGTGAAATTCGTTTTAAAATTCGATCTTCCTTTTTTTGATTTTGAAAATTTGAACACAACTCTAGATTTTGAACTTGATTTATGCGATGAAATTATTGATAATCCAACAAAGAAAGATGAATTTAATGACATAAATTTTTTGGACTTTTTGAGAACGAGTTGTCGAATTCTAAAGGGGAAGATTTGAAACACCATTTTGATTTTGAAATCAATAATTTCGAAAAAAAATTGTCAATAATGAGTTTGAATCTCAATTTGGTGAAAATAAACGTGAACTTCAATCAATCGTTATATCTACCTCAAAAATCATCGAAAATAAAACAACTAATACGATTTTTAATAAAACGACATTCGATTATCCAAATCCACATTCAACTCTGAAATCTTTTATGGTTTGGTTTTCTGAGCTTAAGCTGTGTCCCGCATACTTGACGAGACAAATGAATCGGTCTTTGGAAGACCGTTTCATTTTTGACTGTATATTTTCTGATCTCATGTAAATACCATTCATTTTCATGTAAGTATAGGTCATTTTTTTCTCCTTTCACTTGGGTTGACTGTGGATACACAGTCAAAATCAAGTGTGGAGGAAGTCTCATCTTCTTTTTTATTTTTCATGATTAATTTTTCATTTTCCTTCCAAAACTCAAAAAAAAATTAACAAAAAAATCCTATTTTTTTAGCATTTTGATATATTTATAAAGAAACACTATATGATAAATATACGGTTTTGGATATTAAGTTGAAATTTTTGAAAAATTATTTATCTCAACAAAAATAAAAATGAAGTTTGATTAAAAGTAACAATGGTTTATATATGAAGGTTCATACATGTTGACTATGAAATATATCCTAATTGAAGATCTTTATTTTAAAAAGTGGTGAATTTAAACTAAAAGATATAACTTTTTTTTGTCTTCTAAGTTAAATGGTGATAAGATGATTTTGCAAAACTCTCTCTTCAAAAAAAATCGTGTATATATATATATATATATATATATATATATTATGAACACCTAGAGTCGTGTGTTCACTCGCCATGCTATGTACCCTTCTCACGTAAGCCCGAAAGGTAGTGCACGATCGCTATATCTGGCTCAGTTTATCCGAGTTGGATGTATTTATATAAAAAAAAATTTATTAATAATGCCCACAGTCGATAAGTGTTCACACTTGTGTGTTTACTCACCACGCTTTGTATTCCCTTCATATCATTCCGCAAGGCAGTGCATGAGTAATATATCTGGCCTTAATTTATTTGAGTTAGGCATATGTAAATATTGGTAATATCAATAAAATTTTCAAATAGAAAATAGAGAGAGTAAGAAATTGAAATCCAAGCACTATTTTAACTTGTTTGATTTGTCTTATTGTTGAAAAGAAATGAAAACACCACTTTGATAAACTTCGATAATCAACTAAGGATCCATTTCAAAGTTACAACATATTATCGACTGAAACAACGTGTTAAACTATAACACATTTGTTATTATAACTTCGTTTTTATTGGAAATTTTGACGAGTAAATAATTTAAATTTTATGATAATGACCAAAACCTATATTTAACTTATTTGTGTCGATTTAAAAGTGAATCCTTCATTGTAAATATTTTTAAAAACTCGCATTCATCTCTTTGTAAATAATCCTGCATTTTGTAAATATTTTCATCCTGCATTTGGATTTTGTGGGTATTATCCGCTAAAAACCCTCATGAGACAACACTCGTCCTACTGGCGACACCCAGAGGTTTAACGGCTTGTTGCATATGCTCAACGCAATCGTGCTCCCTATGAAAATGAACTTATCTTAGTTTTTTTCTTTCTTTTTTCTTTATTCGAGACGAATAAAAAGATAAGTGTGGGAGTATTTGATGTGCACATAAATGTGCATATTTTTATCACCATATTTAATCTAATTAAAATAAACAAATGATCATACTGTGTATTTTAATTTGTTTAAACCAAAATTCAATTTATTTTCAAATCGTCATATATTCATCTCCATATAAGAGCAAAATGGTCATTTTTGTGCATAAATTAATCTGTGAAAATTTACTTTATATTTTCTATGTTGTTTTGTAGGAATTTGGTTTCATATACAAGTGGTTTCATGAAGATATTGCATGCACAAAAGTGAATACAAAGGAGTAGAGATGGAAATAATTCATTTGATGGATCATGAAGGACCCCCACCCACCCACCTACTTTAATGTACAAATTAGAGCTAATCTACATATTAAAAGGCCATTAAATCTTCATGCACACTTAATGGATGATTCTTGGATGTTAATGGTTACTTGGTCATCACATTTCCTAGAGAGATAGTTTAGGTAGTTCCCAAAAAATGAATTAGGATTTCCAAACATGTTTAAATACCCCTTATGCTTCATATAACATTCTCTCTTCTCTTAGTCTCTCTTACACTCTCTTCTCTTAGTTAGTTTACATCAAAAATAAAATGAGAGCTCTCTTTCTTTTCATGGCTACTTAGCCATTTTTATTTCATGTAATATATTTTTTATGCAATTTAATACACTTTTCTTTTACATGCTTCTCTTCTTATGTTAGTAGTTCATGCAAGTAGATTAGTGTTTGTTTCTTGTTAATTAGTTTCTCTTTTCATTTTGCTCTCCTTTTCCTCTTTTTTATTTCATGTTGTTTTCTACATTTGTTGATTTGACAACAAATATGAGAGTCTAATCCCTTTGATTTAGGGCTAATGAATCTCTCTAGTATGTAGATGCAACATTTTGATGTTTATATTCTCTTTTAGTGCTTAATTGAAACATTTGAAGTGGTTTAAAGTTGTTGTTTAACTTTGAACTTGGTAGTCTATATTGTTGATACCAAATAGGCTATGGTTAAACAAATATAACACAAATTGCCTCTTCATCTAAATATGATTATGACAAAGAAGTAAACGTTGAAATTATAATTTGATGGCTTATATTTTTAAACAATAGTTAATAGGCCATGCTTAAAATAGATTTTGCTTTCAACTTTGTTGCCATATTTTATGAGAATTGAATGTGTATTAGTGGTTGTGTTATAGTTTGATGGTTGATAGCACAAATATATCATACTTATGATAGACACATCAACTAATCTCACTAATGATCAAAAGAGAGATCGTAACTTCATTTTGTTGATTTATGTGATCTAGAGAGTGGACCTCTAAATTATCTTCTACTCATATATTTTTTTATCACTTTCCTTTTGTTAATTTTCTCAGTTTCTAGTTTAATTCACTCTCGATTTTGGTTCAATTTGATTGAATAGAGATTTAAAATCTAACAATTCCCTATGGATCGACCCGTGCTCGCCACGTACTAGAATTGTATGGCATGCGCTTGCGGTTATTTTTTTTTTCTAAATTTGTTTGGCTAAATTTCTAAATCGATAGATATTGGCCGACGAACATTAACACTCTCTCCAAAACCTTAGTTAACCACCATCGCATCCATCTAATTCGCCGTTGAAGGGGCTGCAACTCTCCTCCATTGCTAAGACTCCACCTTATGTGAAACTTCAATTTACCATTCGCTGAAATTACCATTTTCTTCTCACCAAATATTTTCCTTCCGCTATATTTGGATGAAAAGTTTGTCTTCCACACTGAAAAATCGAGAGAGTCTATTCTTGAAGCTAAAAGATTTGTAAGATCTATCCTTCACACTATTTTTTCGATTAAATAACTGTAATGCAACAAAGGAAACCACAATGTTATGCTTTCACATTCGCAAAAGAATTACCTTGGATCGCCATTGATGGTGAAAAAGTCAACGTTTGATGAATATGGGAACCGATCATCAAATGTCACGACCACAAACGATTGAGTGGATATGTAGAGCAGAAACACACAAAAGATGGATTGAAGGGTTTTAAGCTGAGTACTAATAGTGGAAAGGGAAATTATTTGCTAACTTTATGATTTTAGTGTATTGCGAAACCAAAAATGTAAAGTGGATTTTCACTAAAGCGTTTATTTATGCAGAGTAATAAGTTTTAAGGACAACGCTTTTGAAAAATTAGTTTTAAGAATTATTTACATAAAAAAGATAGATGAAATTATCATTTTCAGTTATGTAGAAATAATGATAAATAAATTTGTCATTTTCCTGTATAACTTGAAATGATAAATGAATTTATCATTTTTCTGTAAATTGTTCTTGAAACTAATTATTCAGAATTGCTGTTTTTAAAACTTATTACCTTGGAATAAGAAGCCCTCCAACTTAATTTTCACAAATGTAAAACCCATTTTCTCATACTTGTAGGGATTGAGTCAAAGGTCCATACGGGTAGGAATTGATGACATTAATGACTAGTAGTTTTATTGGCAATTGGTTTTTCAAACAATTTGAGACGATGATAAGAAAATTCAGGAGAAATATTAATGATTTAGGATTTATCAATCCATGAAAAATTCTAGCAATAATTTGATTATTCGAGATTTGAACGAACCAATAGAAGAAGATCGATGTATAGATACACATATAAAACTGATAGAAACCAAGCGATCAGAAATTCAAAGGAAACCTAAGAAAATTATTATTTTTTGAAGTGTCCAATGTTAAATTATTAAGGAAATTGTGCATTGCCAAATTCTGAAAAACCACATGTAGTGAGATTTCCTGCTTTAATACGGTAATTTTAACAAATTGTCAAAGAAACTGCATTTTTGATAAGAAGAAGAACATAATTTTGGGACCGCACTAACCAAAATAATCTGATTAAGGGGAGGATATTACACTAAAAAGTATAGCATGAACAAATTATTATTGACCTCCTTAAGCGTTCAGTAGAATACCATCAAAATTTTGAAAGAAACAAATGGACCATTGGAAAATCTACATAAAAAGGCTACGTTTTCACCGATACGTGCTACTGCAGAGAGATCTATCAAGATTTATCTAAAAACATGACATTAATTTTCCGTTTAAATTTAACATGTCAATAAAAAAAAGGTAATTATTTAATTGTATTTATTTTGGTTACAAAAACTTAATTTTTAAGTGCTTTCCATAATCGTTTAAAAATTATGAAAAAATAATGCATTGTTTGGTTCGCCATTTTTAATTTTATGTTTTCGGCCCAAGAACGTGCAAACGAAGCATGCAATTTTGTGTTTTGTTCCAAAAACGTACACAAGACGCATGTAATTTTATAAAAAAACCAATTTGAAAAATGAAGCTAATAGAAAACAAATTTATTTTGTTTTTCGTTTTTTGACAAATAACAAAAGAATGGAAGACAATTTATTCCCTCTGTCGTTTCTCCATCGTCATCGTAATGACCTAAAATTTTAAATTACTCTTCTGTTATTGTCATATTTTGTAATTAATATTGAAAACGCAAAACACAAATTACAAAATGAAACCAAACAAATCCTATTTTTTTAATCCAAAATTAAAATCTCTACGTTTATGATTAAAAAGATTTTATCATGCATTTTTGCATGGGCTCTGCTACAGCGAAAGCTCTGAGGGAGCTCGAAAGTTGAAGTTGAGAAATGTACGAAATTGAATCAAATGGCTGATTTCGGAGGTGCTTTATTATTGAGTGGTGTAGATGATTTCGGGCTTAAAACTTGGCCTGCAGTATCGGGCCTTTAAGATTTGTTGCTGCTACAGCAAACAGTGAAAAAAGAACACGGGGAAATGTGGAGACAAACAACAAAAGCGACGGAATTCATGGGACTTCATGCTCTCTTCACTGCTGCGTTTCTTCATCGAATCTGCAGCATGTCGTTCAGCAAATTCCTTTTGTTTAAGTGACAACTTAGAAAAGGCACGAAAGCGTGCTTTGAAATAGAATCTGCGTTAAAGTATTATTTACAACGAAGTTATTAGGTCCGAATTAGAAGGAAAAGAAATATACCCAACGCAAGAAGGAAACAAAATAAAGGACCCGTGAATTCCACCTACTTCCCTGGTCTTAGTTTTTCGGCCTTGTAGCATCACTCATATTAATAAGAGGATCCCAACAGGGTCAGTGAGCCCAATTTTGGGATCACTACCGACTATCAGGCTCGCTTTGATGACGTTGGCAGTTACTAAGTTATCTGACATTATAAATGTAAGATAACTTCATAGTCAGATTTAAATAATAATCATGAGAACTACAATCCTAACCACTCATATTGATTCGGCATTACAAATGCCAGATAAAGTGATGCATTGTTGTGGTGAGTCAATGTGGGTCGGTTCGAAAAATTATTAATTTATTTGACTGACCGACTCTTAATATTGAGAATGTTTTAAGGGTCCGTTCTTGGAAACAATAATGTAACATTTGAGCAAGAAAATTGAGTTAACATGGAATGTAAACAAGGCATCTAAGCGAAGTATTTAAAATGTGATTTTTAATTTAATTGATTTGTAGTTAACTAATTATTTGTTTTATTGTGTAATACGCGTTTAATTAAAATAAAAGAACAATATGGAAATCGGAACACATGCAAAATAATTGAAATACATAAAAAAAAAAAATACAACGATAAAATGCATAGAAAATCCTATTTGTTGACACCACCTTGGTTTGTCAGATACGTTTGGTACTCTTTTGTGTGCCATTTTTCCGCAACCGCTGTCAAAAGCCAATTTTTTGCTAAGTCGTTGTTAAGTGCATTGAATAATCTCTATTATCGGGCTGCATAACAATTATCATCGCTACACCAAAATCAATTTCTTCTTCTTCTCCAAGATGTTGAACGCGAGCAGCCATATCTACGTAGTTGATAGAATTTCCTATTAAGTCTACGCTGTTTGTGTCCGGACTGTCTGAATCATACGAGATTTTTTTTCACATTTTTATCATGCATTTGGTCAATGATGTCGCACAGTTTCTCATCGGTTTCTCTACAACATCTTCTCAAACTAGTACATGCACCAGAAGATAACCAACGACTGAAGTTTGTTGGAATAGAATTTGTTGCAATGGAGGATTGGTTGGTGGATTGAAATTTGGAATTAGTCCAGGTTGTGTATCATCCGGTGGACTAAAAAACCAACCAAAAGCTTATGTTCTATCAAACCAGATAAACGTAGGAGGATGAGAAGTTTGTTACGGTAATTCTTGATTAGAAGCAGATGTATACAATATTTGTCCAGTTTCATTTATCCCTTGAAACAATTATCGTATCAACTTCAAATTTTCAATCGGTCATTTTCTATATTTCAAAATAATCGTTCGAAATTCCTACGAGTAAAGTAAAAAGAATTAATACAACATTAAAAAAACAGAAATGCATGTATAAAATGCTTTTACACGATCACTCCACCATTCATCGCTGTCTGCAACAATTTGTATAAAATTATCTCAACCAGCACCAGTTTTGTTGCACAAACTTTTCCATTTAAATCATTCTTTTCTAAGACTATCGTATTTATGTTGGATTTTGACTTCGTATATCGATTCGATATACGGAATGTTTTCTATAACTTGGCTAAACTTTCTGCTATAGCTTTGTGCACTTCTTTTTTGTTACTGCCACAAACATAACATGTTTCTACAACATATTTTCAGGATTATCTGCGTAGCGTTCGATGTCCAATTATATAGAGCCTTTCGATTTAACATTCTGATTTGAAAAAATTATGAAAAAAATAATATAGAACGTAGGTAGAAAAAATATATAGATAAAAAGTATAAAAATATACCTGAATAGCCTTTCGGATCGACGGAAAAAGATATAGAGGAGAGGTTTGGAAGTGTGTAAAGTTGGAGAGGAAGAAGGTGAATTATATAGAAGAAGAGGAGGAAGGAAGAAAAGGAGTCATTGGAGGTGAAACGGCTTAACGGGTCCAATGCGTCAGACTTCAATGTTACTTTTCACTCCAACGGCTCGGGTTTGGTTGAAGAAATGGAAAGTTGAAATGTCCGACGCGTCTGACTTGTTGCCAACAGTAACGGAACAAGTTTTGGCTGCACACACCTCTAGTCAAACCGACCGTTAGGGAGGTTTGCTTACTGTCACTGGCCAAAATCAATTTTTCTAAATTCAAAAAAACGTGGATCTTGTCTTATCGCGATTTCAGTAAACTTTCTCCTTTTACTTCACGCATCAAAGATTTCAAATTCAAATCTATTATGATTTTCGAATTCTAAAATTTCAATTTCAAATCGACAATTTTGAATGCTTTGATTAATATTTAAATTTGAAATTCATATTTTCAGATTCAAATCTCAATTTATTCTTTTTCAACATATTATCACTTAATGTTTAAGTAATATTAACAAAAATTTTAAATGTATATTTTTTATCAAAGTTATACAATCGATAGGTCGGTTTCTCCACCGTCGTCTGGTTATCTAGTTTATTTCCAACTTTACTAATAATTCTGACATTTCTTTTGCACCGGACATACGTGCTGAAATTGAACAAGTCAATTTGTAGTTTTTAATCTTTGCAGCCGAATGGAAAGGCATCTATGCTCAGAACAGGCAGCAAAATGTCTTCTGTCGTTTCTGTGTTGAGTTCCTACTCATAACAAAGATCACCTAATCCAAATTTTAAATTCCATGCTCTTCTCTAATCCTCTCAAAAAACATGAAAAATTCAAAGATGCTTCTCAACTTTAACGTCGATTCTCAGCCTTGTTGTTTTCATTTCTTGAGCACAACTCATGCTAATGCTATCTTCACAAGTTGTCTCATCTTTTGTTCCACCGAAATCGTTACATATTTATCAAATTCAACACTCACCCATTTCAACATTCAGGACACTGTTAGGTGGGTCGAGATCAAAAAGATCTCTTGGTCGGAGAATATGGATCTCTGATCAGAAAAACATGTCCGAGTTGGTTGAAAACGACGAAATTAAAGAAGAAATAATTTTGAGAAATGGACCGTCAGGAATTGATAGAAATTTGGAGTTTAGAGGTTTTGAAGAAAGTTTGAATCGGATGGTTAGTAGGTGCATTTAAACTGTTTGTATTTTTTACTTAAAAGAGTTCGGTTGTTCACTCATTCTGCAAATATTTCTCTATGCTTGTTCTATTATGCGACAACTTTTAACCTTTAACTTGATGGAATTGCTTATTTGTAAAAAATAGCGTGCTACCGTTGGCAGGGAGAAAAACGCTTCTGGCTCTCAGAATTAAAGAGCCACCTTACAAGGTTTGCAGGCCACCTTACAGAGTTTGCTTCCTAACATCAACTATTATTTTCTTTTAACTAAACCCACACAAATATTTCAAAAACATAGCATTGTCCCTCCTACCTTTTCAGTTATTTAAGAAACACATTTTCATTTGAAACATAAATGCATTCTTAATTGTATTGTGATTTGTATCATTCATATAACAACAGAAAAACCAGAAACAAATATAAGGAAAAAAGACATAAACATTGTATGATAAAATATTACAGTTCAATTACTTAAATCAAGATTTTCAATTACAATACAATTAAGCTATATATCCTCAAATCCGCGTTAGCCAATAGGATCATTATACTCATCCTAAAATAAATAAATAAACAACAAATCTAAAGTTGATATTAAAAGAAAAGCAGACTTTAAGAAATAAAAAATAAACTACATCCACAAAATTTTCACTTAGCTTCATCTGTTAGGCGCAAAAAAAAAAGAATTTTCTTTTAATTTTGGATTTGAGAATTTTGTTTTCTAATGATTCCTTAAGATATTGTACGTAATTTTATCTAAGGAAGATGAAAAAGCTTCGGTTGTTTAGGGCTAATTGAGAAAATAGATTTTGGTGGACATAAACATATGGAAAAAAATTAATAGATAAAATAATTTTAGTGGTAATCAGAAGCATTTTTCTGGGTACCAACAATAGCACACAAAAATTATATAACACAATGTCATGAATGATGGTTTTCTTTACGGTTTATGTTTAGAGTTTATTTGGGCTATCAGGAGTGAAAATTTCAAGATGATTCCGTGACAACTGAACATATGAATATATAATCTTTATTTGGAGAAGTTCTAGCCGTAGTGTATCACCCCTATGTATATGGGAATCACGAATTCAAAAAATGAACCTTGTTCTTTAGTTTTATAAGAATGATATCGCCGATGATACTGAACATGGCCAATTCAGTTCTGACTGTCTTTTCTCTGCAAATTACATCCAAAATGAAGATTTTGATCATGTCCAACAAAATTATTTACAAATTCGTGCTTGAAAATTCAATATTGTTGCACAATTGTAGGATGATATTTATTGATGTAGGTTACCAACACCACTAATATTACCATTTCTATTTCTGAAGATGGTGCTTAAC
This sequence comes from Allium cepa, assembly GCA_030765085.1. Classification (NCBI taxonomy): domain Eukaryota; kingdom Viridiplantae; phylum Streptophyta; class Magnoliopsida; order Asparagales; family Amaryllidaceae; genus Allium; species Allium cepa. Next base: position 172,324,724 of record CM060941.1, on the reverse strand, counting down.
AATCATAATGTCTTACCACTCTCTCTAAATATGACACATGGGACATAGCATCCCACATGCCTGAAACTTAAACTGGCAATGAATTACTTTCGTAAGGAGCATTATAATTATGTTTGAATTACTTTCGCAAGGAGCATTATAATTATGTTACTTACTTCTTTATGAAACTTTCTCTGGCTACTCATCTTACGGCACATACAATTTCTGTCTGTAGAGCAAATGGTTAGTACTTGCGCCCTTCATCCTCGGGATATTGTGGAAACATGATGCAGAAGCTATGTGGATAGCTATGGGCTTGGTCTTAAACTCATTGATTTATGCATCTCTAAAGAAAATACTAAATCACGAAAGACCTGTTTCTTCTTTTCGATCTGATCCTGGGATGCCATCAGCACATTCACAATCCATTTTCTATATAGCTTGGTTTGCAGTACTTTCCTGTAAGTTGTCTTTCTCTATATATGCACTCTACATGTATTACATAAACACTCCTCTTAGTCATCAAATATGCTCCCTATTTTTGTTATGCTAATATCTCAATGCCTCTTAGCCATCCAATGTATTAAATTTGAACATATAGGTATATACATTAACCCTTGGATCATATACGTACATGTGTGTGTGTGGATGTGTGGGTGTGTGTGTGTGTGTGGGGTGTTTTCAATACTTGATATAAACTTGTATTATTTTGATTATAATCTCTAATAAAAGCCTCTTTGCAATATGTACCATGTTGACTCTTGTAATTTATTTTGGTTTATGACAGTGTTTTGCTGGCAAAAGATTAACATATATACTTGGAGCATTTCTTCCATCATACTTATGTGCGGATCTTACCTTGTAAGTTCATTGGACGATTCAATAGTTCCATTTTATATAAGAAATATTTCTTTGTCTATAGCTATTTTGATGAAACTCTTGTTTTAGCTTTTCACTAAAAATCTAACATTATGAGGGTTTCACATCCCATCTTTTTTTGTATCACTGGCTTAAACCCGATTCAAATTTTTGTATCTGATATCATTGGAATTGGATAATCTTTTATAGTTTTGATCTACATATCATCAGATCATCTCAGTAGAAAAATATCTTATTTTGATATTTCTTGACAACAATAATTAATATTTCTGAATCAGTGATTTTAATAAGTATTTTATGTATACATTTTATTGCATAATTAATTTTGATGGGTTAAAAGTGTCGGAATAAGATTTTTTTTTTTTTTTGTAGAAATTATGTTGATGATATGTAGATCACGTCTGTAAAAATTCATCAGATTCTATTGACCATAGATACCGAAAAGTAAATCGATCACATATCGAGGATGCAAAAATGCTGATGATCAATAACAAAAATTGCTTTTGCTTTTTTTTTTTGTGGTTGGCATCTTGATTTTAAAATGTCAAAATAATTTGAAAAATCAATTTGGAAAAATATTCACATGTATAAGTTAAAATGTTAAACTAACATTAACCCAATCGACTTTTAGAAGCTATCAAACAAAAATAATTGCTTTTAAATTTTCTAAAAAGCATTAATTTTTTACATATTTTTTGACTTTCTTTCTGAAAGCAATAAATAAATAAATAAATAAATAATAAAATAAAAACATTTTCATTTAAGTTTATTTATATAACCCAGTTTCAGAACGCAGTTTCAAATTTAAGCCAGTTTGAAAACTATAAATAAACATAAACTACTATTCGCCACGTGGCAAACGACAACTGATTTAATCTGATGCGATAGCTGTATATGTATGTATGTGTGTGTATGGACAAAGATCGACTCTCTCACTTTTGCTACACCTCAAATCCCCTTTGATTTCAACCACATATTCCGCTTTAAATTATCATACTTTCTCTCTCTTGTCGCTTCATTCTATTATTTAATTCAGAATATGTTGTTGAAATCAGGAGGAATTTGAGATGTAGCATGAATGAGGTGCAGCCTGTCCTACACAACCTCAATCGGTCTACATTCTCTCAATACTACACGGCCACTTATCAAATACGATACAACCAAACATAATCTTACTAATTCGAATGTGCAAGTTTCTTATACTTTTCACATATACACAACCAAAAAATAATTAAAAACATTGAAAGTCAAGAATATCATTTAAATACAATCATTGGATACATTTTCACTGATTACATTATCAGTCTAAAATTTTTAATTGCTGTCAGACATATTTCTTTCTTTCCAGGAACATAGCTTAAGTAGTTCAAATTCATCTTTTTATTCTTTCATATATGTACGTGTATGTTATGATGTACAATATAATTTCTTCTTGAACGTCATGTTCTTGCATTCAATAGATGTTTTGTTGTTAGGATTTAGTCACACGAACCCCAATGAAAAAAAAAGATTGTAGGAGGCTCTTTCCAAGATCTTATATCTTACAAGTCATAAGATAATTATGAGTAGAAATAACATACGAACATAGAAAAATTGATCATAATGATTTAAAAAACATATCAACCAAAAAATCAATATAAACCAGATATTTCTATCCGATCATCTTTATTAATTCTTAAGCAATTGTTCGTAATTAATCTAATAACCAAAATGTAACTGGATAACAAATTGATTCAATCGTTTAGAATCTAATGGAGTCATGATCTCTATAACAAGAAGTTTTTTTTCTTTGGTGGAGTAGAAGAAAGATTGAAGATGAAACAAAATGTTGGCTAATTTTTATTTTCTCATGCAAAAACCTCACTCACAAAATGAATCAAGTTACAGAAATTGTTGTGGCCATTATGTAAAGCACCAACAAGCATGTTGGGATTAGCCTAAATTTCTTCTTCTTTTTATTACCTAATGCGATTTGTGTCGTATATTTTTTTAACATTCTTCGTGTGCATATTGTGCTTCATATGTTTATTGTGCTTCTTGGTTTGCAACATCGATTTTTTTTTTGGGTTGAATTTGACAATACATGTTAGGGTTCAAGGGTGTACCAAGGATCCTTATGCAATTAGATTTGAGAATAGATAAAAAGTTTCTAAAAAAATAATACATAAACAATTCCTACAAACAAAACTTTATTAATTCACAAAAGATTACAAAGAAAACCTCTAGAAATTAAGAAGAAATCTCAATTCTAAAATCATAGAATAAAAACTCTCGTTTTCTCTAATCGCGATGAACCTTATACGAATCTATTTATAATAGTTTGATGTAATCTCAGTCATTGGATCAAAAATATGCCGAAATTTAAGATAGAAACTATAAAACACCCTAAAAATATGAAAATGCTCCTGAAACCTCAAAGTCCAGTTCTTCCTAATTTATCGATCCAGTCGATCCAGCAATCTCCATCTTGATACTATATTTCCACAAAATAGTCCAAACTCCATCTACAACTTCATACTTCAAGCAATCTTCAATATCACCATGAAAACAAATGTTTCATCCAAAAAAACTTAACCAATCTTCAAACCACATAAGTATGCATGTATGCCAATCAAACATGCACACCATCGATGAATTAGAAATGCTTGTGATACCACAAATGCCTCCATCCGGACTTGCTGCTTTTCATTGTTGGCTTCACATTGATTCAAACAAATTTGCATCTTGAACACCAATTTGAGAGCCCTCTTCATTCTTTACCCTTTTTTTCAAATAGTTCATATGTGTTATTGCATTACCGTTTTGCACGTAGAACCTGCATATTACCCTTTCAAACCCTGGTGACTTCCCTCGAATTGAAAATTTGCAACTTTTTCTATCACCGTCCCACTAAACAATACTCTTTTTAATTTTTGAGATATATTTAACTCCTTTAAGCTCACCATCCTTTAATCATATATCTTCTACTCAACCGAATCTATGTCCTTAACATACAAATCCCCACCATTAACTGATTTCATTTTATCATTTTGCTTTTCATAATCAATAAACGCTTCATTTTGATTGCAAATGTGAAAATAAACACCTGAATCAAGCATCCATTTTTTGCTTTTGTCTTTATCTATACATAGAACGTTGTCTGCAAAGTCTTCATCAAAATGCACCTTACCATCGCTATTATTCTTTTGGTCTTCTTCCCGTGTCCATCCTTCCTTTATTCTTTAAAGCTTATTGAAAAATTCGACCGATGACCCTGTTTTTTACAGTAATAGCAGATGAAATCTTTTCTATATTTGATTGTCTTTCCATATTTAGACGGTTGCTCCTCCTTGCAAGATGCACCTCTTCGATCAGATTTTTTTCCTTTCTTCATTAACATTTTCTTCCATTTGGTTCATTTTTCGCATCTCTCATTAAAAAGATTACTAACCACCGGTCTTATTGAAACATCTTCATCTGAATTTGAGTTGTTTAATGCAACCATCAGTATTTTCTAACTTTTAGATAATGAACTTGTCAAAATAATGCTTGTGTTTCATTATGAGTCTTGTAATTCACGGCCGTCAGTTGATTCACAATTGCTTGAAAATCATTAAGATGGTTTTCAATTGACCCATCTTACTTAAGCTTCAGATTTATCAATGTTCTCATAAGAAGAACCTTGTTTTATTGTAGAGTTCTTCGTGTAAATTCCTTTCAATTTCTTTCAAATTGCATAAGCAGATGTTTCGTTAGCAAAATCTAAAACACCGTATTTCGCAAAAAGCATCGAATAGTCGCCTCAACCTTCTCATTTAAAGTTTTCCATTGTGTCTCCGTTATACCATTATGTCTTTCCTCTTTGTTCTTTAATGATTGCTAAAGATCATTAAAATATACAAAATGCTTCATCTTTGCATTACATAACCTTTAATTTCTTCCATTAAGTGTTTCAAAACCCATCTTCTCCATAATCAAATTTTCTTTAAAAAATTCATATAGTAGACTCTGATACGAATTGTTATGGTTATTCCAAAAAATCCCACACATTTAGATTTGAGAAGAGATAAAAAATGAGAAAAAACAATACACAACAATTTCTTGCAAACAAAATTTTATTAATTCATCAAAAGACTACAAACAAAGCATTGGCGTCAAAATCGACCACCAACACCCAATGATACGTGAAAGCATCAATATCCAGTCACAGATCACAGATGGTATATGATGTAGAAAATATAATATGAACAATAATCAAATTAAAATGAAAGTAAGTAAAAGAGACAAGATTTATAGTGGTTCGGCTAATTCCGGTCTACGTCCACTCCAGAAGATCTCTCCAGAATATTAGCGAAATCCATGGCTGTTCTAAGTCGATATCCAATTCCGAATCATCCCAAATCCATTAACCAAATCCACGATCTCTCCGAATCGTTTTATTCAAATCCGGGACCACTTCGGGTCTATATCCAAATCCATAGACCTCTCCGAGTCGTTTTATCCAAATCCAAGACCACTTCTGGTCCATATCCAAATCCATGGACCAATCCGGGTCGTTGCCGAGCACAATCCGTACTCAACGATCTGAGTAGGCAGATCATGTCGCTCTCCGACAAAGCTACCTACCCCTTATCAGGCATAGTCCATACCCAGCGATCCGTTGCATTCAATTCTTCGGCCTCGACTCTCTGATCGAGGGCTTAATCCATGGGGTATCCTATTTCTGCATCGATCCCCAGTTGAGGGCTTAATCCATAGGGTATCCTATTCCGCCTCGATCCCCATTTGAAGACTTAATCAGTGGGGTATCTTACTCCAGGCTCGATCCCCAGTCGATGACTTATTCGTTTCGAGTCCATCCAGTTGCTTTCTGGCGAAGGGACTTACAGCTCGTGGTTATTGCCCCGTCTCTCCGGTCGGGGTCATAACCGTGATCTGTGTTATTTATTTCATTAATCCATATTTAATCATTTCAAAATCCAGTTGGTAAAATATAAAATAAAAGCTCGTACAATCGAAAAAACTAAATAGCCATAGTATCAGAAAAACCAGAGTTCGTAGTAAGTGGGAAAAAAATTCAAAGATGCACTACAGTTCATCGTCATCTCAGAGCATGCCTAAGGATAATTCTCGATCCCGTACATGTGTAAGTGACTTAACCGTATTACTGCGGGGTTTATTACTTATTTCATGCCATAAATCCAATCAATTAATGATAAGTTGACGATGATGCCTTGATCTAGTGTCATCTTCATTCGAGGCGGGCGGTGGCTACTCCTGTTCCACCGCCACAACTCGATTCCTTACATATTGTTGTAACTGACTATTGCTCACATATTCTTCAATGATATCCTTCAAGTGCCTACAGTCGTTTGTATTGTGCCCATCCAGCTCATGGAAGGCAATGCTTTCCTGATGTCCGCTCGTATTCGAAGGGTTCCCTTTTCGTCGGCCTTCGATGCTAAAGGCGTCATCGAGTATCCAAATAAATCATTTTCAAATGTTCAGTCAAATCCATGTAAAAAGAGAATTTCGATTCTCTCCATTGTATTTTCGACATATTACTGTCATTATTCATGTTTCGTTTGCCTTTATCATTCTTGTTCACATCTCCTGACGATAATTCACTTTGCACAACATTCACCTTCGATTTGTTTGCTCTTGCGTCTTCCTCTCGTAGGAACCTTTCTGCTTCATGGTAAAACTTCCTTAGATCCATAGGTGGTCGCGTGCTAGTGAATCTTTGAACTCCGTGCCAGCAGCAATTTCAGATACAACTACCATCAAAAGCATAGATGGATCTGGACGATCTACCGATGCCGCTGCAGCATTAAATTGTGTTAGAAAACTTCTCAAGGACTCTCCGGTCCTCTGTTTCAGTATTGCCAAACTCATCAAATTTTTGGGTCTTGAGATGTGAACCATAAACTATCTTATAAACCTTTCGATCAATTATGTCTATGTGCCAATAGAGCCACTTTCCAACTGTCTGAACCATAGTACTGCTATATCCGTCAAATGCAAAGGGAAGCACGTTGCCATGACCTCTTCCGATGTCTCCAGTGCTTCCATGTGCCTCATGTACATCGTCATGAACAACGGGATCCGTTCTTCCATTACACGTCTCCAACTTTTTATTAGTTTGAATTTCTTTGGATTCCTGATTTGCCTAATCGTAGGAGCGAAGGGGCTCATATTCCCATCTTTCAAATCTCTATTTATCGATCCTCCTCTCATGGCATGTCTGATCGTTTCCGCCAACCTATCGTTGTCATCAAGCGGCGATCTTTTTCCGTTGTCTCCAACCTGCCCCCGAGTCCACGAGAGAATCCTGAAATTTGCTTTTCTAGACGAGCACCCATATCCCGTTCAACGCCAAACTGTACAGCACCCTCGGTATTGTAACAACCCGTGTATTTGGACCATTTAAATTGACAATAATCCTCACATGTCAATTTAAATAATACAAAACACGAATCATTATGCGATTATAAATACATAAATGTAAATGAGAATCAATACAACATCACAGTCACAGAACAGTCACAGAATAATGCAGCGGAAATACATCGTCATAATAGCAGTTCATGAAGCTACTACATATAGTACAACAATGTCTATACAAAAGGTGACTGCAAGGAAATACATAAATGTCCAACAGACACGGACATCAAAATAGACAGATAAAGATAAATGCTAAGTCTTCAGCATCTTCAACCAACCTTGATCAGCAAACTGGATAGCTTCAGACTGACCCGAGCATATACAAAAAGAAACACTCGAGTCAGGACTCAAAATCTTATGCAGGATAATCAATGCAGGAAATAAAGTTCATAACTCAAAGATGAATAAAATAACATCTCTAAGGATCCGATAAACTATATATATATACAATAGAATACGGTATGTAGGTAATGTCTAATCAGTAAAATAGAATATTAAAATAGCGTTAAGGCGTTACCATAATTCCCCTTAACACATTTTATATTCCCAAAAGCATATACAAGACCGTAGTTTCCCCAAAACCGGAAGTCACCAGAGGGCAATCCATATACTCAAGGTACAAATCAAAACGTAGTGGTCGCGAATAGGATAATCAGTATGACAAGGTACATGAGGCAATACCAACTAGGATACTAGTAGTTGCGTGATCCGGACTGATGATGAGCATAGTAGCTACTATCTCAACACCACGAAACAACACTCCCAAATCAAAGGGTGCACCCAAATCGAATCACAAAAGTAATAGATATGGTATCGGAGAAGCGTGTCCGCTAGAGGTGGCGATCCTCAATGGCCCGGCGCGGCTCCTGTTTTAGTCATGTCAGGGGTCATCCAATATCGTTCTCTTTCTTCAGTCAACGCGTTCACCAAACCATCCACTTCATTCTGGATCAACACTCCGCGTATAATAGTTATTAAAGTGGTTTCGGTATCGACAGAGAATATGTCCATATCCGATCCCGGTCTCTTTAATAACTACGTATTTATTACCCGATGGTCGATTAAATTAACGTTTAAACATATCAAAGTCCAAAAGTCAAGGTGCAAATTTGACTTTCAAAATTTGACATTTCACGATTCAATTTATTTTAGATATTAAAACATATTTCCAAATGACATTTCTCGCTCAAACATTTGAGTTGACGGTTTAAAATTTAGTAATCAAGTTTGATTTAAGGTCTAAAAGTCGCTTATTAAATTTAGTTCAAAACCAATGGATTCAATTTAATGGTAAACTTAGTTAAAATACTAACTCAAGTTCAATTCATGTCACATGTTTATATCCACTGTTATCATATATTCGATTAAATCCACTTTATTAACTAAATCCCCTTTCAAACTTCATTGGATTATTTACCGATTCAATTAAATTTCAAATCAAAGAAGTTCATTTTCATATACAAAATCCTGATTTGGTAAATTCGTTAATATTTAAAATCTTTTAAATTCAAATTATCCCTAATTTAAATTCATTAAATTAGTAAGTCAAAATTTCGTATAACTGGATCAATTTATTACCTTAAAGCCTGAGTTTAAAATTAGAGCTAACAGTCTTTAAATCTTTAAATTATTAAATTCCAAAACTTACTTGCTTCTAAATCTTATTTCACTTAAAATTTCAATTCATTTTATCCAATTTGGTAAGTTATTAATCCGCTTCAATTTAAATCCGTTAATCTTATTCCAACTTAAATCCCTAAGTTCGTTATTAAATTTCCAACCAAATTGTTAGGTTCATCTCTTAAATTAAAATATATTTCAATTTCGAAAGCGGTTTTGTTGACCAATCGGGTTTCTTATTTTATTTTCTATCCTAAGCCAAATTGTTTAAATGGGGTATTTATCATTTCAACCCAATATTACTCAATATAAAACAAAGCATAGCAAAGAGAACTTGCAGTGTGATAACTGGGATGGTGTCAAAGTAAATAAACAAGCAATATCAATCAAACATGACAATTTAACAATTTATTAAATAATCCCGAAATAACCGTATTAACTTACATTTGTAGTTAATGCAAATTAATACAATTATTTCTAGAATCCGCACTATCATTTCAATTAAAGATTATTCCATTTTGATGTCACTTGGTGTCTACATACATTCAATAGTTCAAATGAGGTTAACCCTATTCTAGGCGTCGATTTAGTTAACGTTTAAGGGTCAAAATTCAATATATTTAATACATTTAAATTGTTTAACTATCCTACCAAATTCAACTTCATATTACCTATCGCTTATATTAACGACCAAATTACATAGCAAATTTAGTGTCACAACTATTAACCATAAATCAACATTTATCACAATTTTTCACATTTAAACCTTTAAACAATACATGGCGTCAATTTAGAATTTTAAATTCTAACAATATTAAATTTTAACTTATATATACTATTTACAGTTTAATTCAACAATTTTTAACAATCAATGATTCAACATCCAAATTTATAATAACAACAATTTATCACTTAATTATCATTGCATAATAGATTGAGTCGTGAATAAAATATTCACCTTGCGTGGTTAGAGAAGATGACGAAACACTAAGACGAATAGATAAGAGGCACAAACAAGCACGATGCAAAACGACGCAAACTGCAGTTCAACAAATAATTAATCAAAAATTTGTTTACTGCAATATAGATCAATTGAATATGTATAATACCCATACCAAAGCAAAGAGCTAAATAGATTGACAAGTTGAATGGAAGCCTACGTCTCCGAAACAGCAGCTGAAACAACACAGTAAAACACTGTATATGAGCAACCAAAATTCAAAGTTATCTGCTGTTACTTAGTATAACAGTCATATATATATAATTATATATATCAACGCATATCGCTGTGGCCAGGGCGAGACACAGTGGGCTGGTGGTGCGAAGTGTGGATACGGCAGTGGGGTCGGTGGCTGCTGACTGGGCAGTGGGTGGGTTCTGGGCGAGGGCTGGTGGGGTCTGGGAGGGCTGGTGGGGTCTGGGCGGGCTGGTGGGTTCTGGGCGAGGGCTGGTGGGTTCTGGACGGGCTGGTGGGGTTCTGGGCTAGGGCTGGTGGGGTTCTGGGCGGGCTGGTGGGGGTTCTGGGCGGGCTGGTGGTTTCTGGGCGGGCTGGTGTGTCTGGGCGAGGGCTGGTGGGGGTTCTGGGCGGGCTGGTGTGTCTGGGCGAGGGCTGGTGGGGGTTCTGGGCGGGCTGGTGGGGTTCTGGGCGGGCTGGTGGTTCTGGGCGGGCGGAGGTGGAGCGGCATGCATGGTTGGTGGGCGCGGGGTCAAGGAGGAGCAAGTGGGCTTGGGATGTGGGGAGGGCTGAGTTTAGTTGATATGGGTTTGCATTATTTCCACTACCAGAGGAGGAGACGTAAGTAATATATGTGAGGAGAGAGAGAGTGAGAAAGAAAATATAAAAGAGGAAGAAGGAGGAAAGCAGAGCAGAGCAGAGCAGAGGCAAAGTGAGCACGTACCAGTAATTTCGATTTGCAAACGAATGGAAATAACACCAAACCAGTATATATTGAATTTTTCAAGCAACCCAGAGCCACACGTTTATTTTCTTGGTAACTGAACTGACTATTGGGTTTCCTATGCAGCTGAACAGTGAAAAAGATCAGCAGCCACAAATAATGCCTTGGTAACCGGAATGCCTCTTGGATTTTCAATACAGCTGAATAGTAAAAGGCTGCTAGTATTCTGAACGTTGGAGAGAACGGATACCGCTTTTGTACTCCGTAACGGACCGATTAGCTATTTGCTAAACAATTATAGTTCGCAGTGCCGAACTCCGATTACACAAACAAATATACCGTTTTGATCAGCGCGGCGAGACGGACACAACGGTATAAAAATATTTATGGTTTGACATTTTCGCTAAGTGATAATCCTTATTTAACCATTTGCCCGAGTGCATATTTTACCAGCAACTAAAAGCGAAATTTGGCGAAACGAAATGCGCCGACAAGTTCAGAATATTTTTCTTATGCAACACCGAGAAAATATTTGAATTCGGACGATAGGAATTTTATACGTAAGGTTTAAACTGATATGTAAATGCGACGAGCGTAATTTACTTCAATATTTTTCAACGAAATTTGGCGCACGCCTATGTCTATCTAGACGCATTTCAAATGTGAAGTTTGGATGGCAACGGGAATTGTTTGTGAAAATTCGAATTTCTACATAAAATAAGCGATTTTAAAATTTTAAACTGGGTCTGAATTTCAGGGTCGTTACATTCTCCCCTACTCAAAACTTTTCGACCCCGAAAAGGAACAAAGGAGAGAGTGGAAGAACAATAAAAGAGGTACGATAGATATAGAATAGATTATCGAATAAAGTAAAGAATATAGAATGGAATTCACCTTCAACAAACAATTCTGGATTAGAATCTCGGATACTCTCCTCGGTTTCCCAAGTACAATCACGATCATCGGGACTCCATTGGACTTTGACTAGGCTAACAGACTTCCTACTAAGCTGCTTTGTATCCCTATCAATGATACGAAGTGGTCTCCTCTCCATAGTCAAATCCGGCTCAATATCAACCTCATCTAACTGAGCAATAGGAATGGTCATGGATGTGTCATGTACAACCTTCCGAAGATGTGAAACATGGAATACGTTGTGCACGCCCTCAAATTTCTCCGGTAGCGCCACTCTGTAGGCTAGTGTACCAATCCTCTCAGTGATAGTGAATGGTCCAACAAATCTAGGAGCGAGCTTCCCTCTACGACCAAATCGGACTACATTCTTCAAAGGTGATACTTTAAGAAATACCTCATCCCCAACCTGGAAATTTAAATCTCTTCTACGCCTATCTGCATAGCTCTTCTGCCTATCCTGTGCGGTCTTCATCTTCCTTCTGATCTCATTAACCTTCTCGGACGCTTCCATAATCATATCTGGGCCAAGAACTAATCGATCACCATGCTCAATCCAACAAGCCGGCGATTTGCATGGCCGTCCATATAAAGCTTCGAACGGTGCCATATCGAAACTCGCCTGATTATAAAGATAGTCATATTTCAATTCAAAATTTTCTTATATAAATTGAAAATATTTTTTTCTATTGGATTACCTGATAGCTGTTATTATAAGTGAATTCGATCAAGTGGAGATGGTCTTCCCAAGACCCACCGAAATCAATAATGCAAGCACGGAGCAGATCCTCCAAAATCTGATTTACCCTTTCCGTTTGGCCATCCGTCTGGGGATGATAAGCGGTATTCAGGTTTAGTTTAGTGCCCAAGACGTCCTGAAATGCTCCCCAGAATCTACTAGTGAACAAGGGATCTCTATCGCATATAATACTAGATGGAACTCCATGAAGTCTGACAATCTCTCTCATATAAATCTCGGCCAAACTCGAAGCAGTACGAGTGGTCTTAACAGGAATAAAGTGAGCAGATTTTGTCAACCTATCAACAATCACCCAGATACTCTCGTTGCCTTTTCTGGTCCTCGGTAATCCATCAATGAAGTCCATGGAAATCTGATCCCATTTCCAACACGGAATCTCCAGGGGTTGAAGTAATCCTGCCGTCTTCCGGTGATCGGCCTTGACTTGCTGGTAAGTGGTGCATCTACTGACATATGTGGAAATATCTCTCTTCATCCCACTCCACCAATATAAACGCTTCATGTTTCGATACATCGTGGTGACACCAGGATGAAATGAAAGTGATGACCGATGGTTCTCTCTAAGCACTTCTTGTCTCAATCCATCAACATTAGGAACACAAATACGGTTGTCAATCTTCAGAACTCCATTACCATCTATCTGTGCTCCTACTTTACTGTCCGCATTACCAACTCTACCAAGAACTAACTCCTTCATGCGATAGAGCAAGGTGTCTTCGAATTGCTTAGCTTTGATGCGATCCATCAGAGATGGGGAGATAGTAAGCTGAAAGAGCATGCTTTCTACAAGGTTACAACATGACAATGCTTTGCTACGGCTCAAAGCATCAGCTACAACATTTGCCTTTCCAGGAGTATAATTGATGTCGAGATCATATGCGGCTAAGAATTCAAGCCATCGGACTTGTCTCTGGTTCAAGTCCTTCTGAGAGAAAATATACCGCAAGGACTTATGATCTGTGAATAATTCAAATTTTGTCCCCAAAAGATGGTGCCTCCATAATTTCAAAGCAAATACAACTGCTAGAAGCTCTAAATCATGGGTTGCATAGTTTACTTCATGAGTCTTCAACTGACGACCAGCATAAGCAATAACCCTTCCATTTTGCATAAGGACTGCACCTAAACCTTCTCGACAAACATCGGTATAGACAGTTAATCCTTCACTCCCGTCAATTACCGCAAGAACTGGGGCTGAAGTTAACTTAAGCTTCAACTCATTAAAAGCTGATTCACACTTCTCACTCCAAATAAACTTGACATCCTTTCGAGTTAAAGCAGTGAGTGGGGCAGAAATCCGGGCAAAGCGCTCAATGAATCTGCGATAATAACCGGCTAGGCCCAAGAAGCTACGGATATCAGTAGGAGTTTTAGGAGTCTCCCAATCCTGTAGATAAATTTCAAATTAGAAGGGAATAAGATGAATCGAATAGAATTTATGAATAGAATAGAACTTACATTGATTACGGCGATCTTAGCTGGATCGACCGAAATCCCGTTTTCAGAAACAATATGGCCAATGAATCGTACTTCGTCTCGCCAGAAGTGGCATTTAGAGAACTTGGCTTTAAGCTGATGGTTTCGGAGAGCTCCCAGAACATAAGCGAGATGGGTTTCATGCTCTTTCTCATCTTTGGAGAAGACGAGAATATCATCAATGAAGACAAGAACAAACTTGTTAAGGACATCACGGAAGACTCTATTCATTAAGTCGACGAAATAAGCAGGTGCGTTGGTCAAACCAAATGGCATAACCAACCATTCATAGAATCCATTCTCGGTACGAAAAGCTGTTTTATGAATACCATCTTCTGCTACTCTTAGTTGGTGGAACCCAGTGGCTAGATCAAGTTGTGAGAAAACTTTAGCTCCATGGAGCTGATCGAATAAATCATTGATGCGAGGCATCAGATAGCGGTTCTTGAGAGTGCGCTTGTTTAATTCTCGGTAATCAACACACATGCGAAGAGATCCATCTGATTTGGTGACAAAGACGACTGCGGCGCCCCATTCAGAACAACTTCTCCTGATCAAACCCTTAGCAAATAGATCATCAATTTGGGTTTTAAGTTCAGCTTTTTCTTTAGGAGCCATCCTTCTGTGAGACGGGAGTAGCTCCGAGAATAAGGTCAATGCGGAAATCGATCTCTCGCTTTGGCGGTAGAGAGTCGACCTCTCCAAATACATCGGGAAATTTCTGAATAATAGTAGTAGTACTAAGGCCATCCGGGTGAGCATCAAGAGAGAATATGAAGCTTCCCGCATATTTCTGAGGTGATTTGCATTCGATGACAAGCGGTAGACCCTTGTCATTGACTAGAGAAACAGATCGAGCTTTGCAAGAAATAACAGCATCGAAATTTCTTAACCAATCAGCACCCAACAAAATGTCAAATGCTACGAAGCCAAGCACATAGAAATCCCAAGTGAATCGATATCTTCCATACAAGAGCACAACCCCTTTACAAATTCTACTGAGGTTGGCAAGTCCTCCAATAGGGTTGGAGACACATAAGGAAGTAGTAGCAAGAGTAGGTTCTAATTTGAGCTTATTACAAAGATCAATAGATATGAAGCTATGAGAAGCACCAGTATCGAATAATACCCGAACAGGTAAATTATGAAATGAAAAAGTACTCCGTAAGGTACCTTGGTCATCCTGAGCAGGTGGTGGAGGTGGTGCAGGAGTGGTGACAGCATATACTCCTGATGGTGTGCCTTTCTTCCTCAATGGGCAATCTCTCTTGAACTGACCTGGCTGGAGGCAGACATGACATAAATCATTCATCATCTGAGGAGGTGGTGGAATAGCAGCTCCGGTGAATGGACAGCTATTTGCATAATGACCCTTCTTATCGCATTTGAAGCAAGTGATATTGGCAAGGTCGATTGGGCTTTTCTGGACATATCCCAATCCTGTAGTCTTTTGCCAAGCTTTCTTTTGTTGATCAAAGTTCATCTTTCTCTTTTCGAGCTGGCTGGAAGAGGACTGAGTAGGAGTGGCCTTGGCAGTGGGTCCCTTAGGCTTCGCCTCACATCGAAGAGCATAGTCAACAAGCTCTGTGAAAGTGCAGTGAATGTGGCCAGTAAGCAAGTCATAATACTTCGATCTAGCTCCCAAAATGAATTTCTCGTTCTTTAGAAGTGGGGTATCGATCAATCCCGGGCCAAACTTGGAGAGCTCGTTGAATTTCCTCTCGTACTCAGAAAAAGTCATACTGCCTTGCTTAAGTTCCATAAAAGCTCTATAAAGTTGGGTTTTCCCAGCAGCTGGCATCCATTGTTCCGAGAAAGTATCCCTAATCAAAAGATAGACTAGATAAATAACATTCCAAGGATTGAAAGAAGAATTTAGACTATGAAATCCAAATAAATTTATACCTAAACTGGGCCCAAGTGATGGTGTTCTCCTCGATACGAGAAGTAACAGATTCCCACCAATCTCGTGCGGCATCCCGAAGTTGCCAAGCAGCAAGCTGACGCTTCTGAGCATCAGTGATCTCCAATCCAGAAAATATCATCTCTAAGCTTTTGAGCCATTGTTGAGCTTCAATAATATTCTCGGATCCAGAGAACTTAACACCACCAAGTTGTGTATACTCCTTACTAAGAGTGGTGAATTTGACTGGAGCTGGGGCGGCAGGTGCAGCCTGCGCAGGACCATTTCCCCTTCCTCCCCTGTTGTTTCTTCTAGCACTCATCCTGAAATACCAAAAGATTTTTTTTTTTTTTTTAGAACCAAGGATAGAAAATCATAGAACTTTAAGGAAAGTCTAATCAACGAATCAATTAAGAAGTTTGAATTTGGAAGGATATGTATATTGAATTGATTCTCCTCATCCCCGGGTATTGCTACCCTATGTCTAATGAGTTTATATAACCCCAAACTAAGGTTTTTAGTGGAAACCAAAGCTCTGATACCAACTGTAACAACCCGTGTATTTGGACCATTTAAATTGACAATAATCCTCACATGTCAATTTAAATAATACAAAACACGAATCATTATGGGATTATAAATACATAAATGTAAATGAGAATCAATACAACATCACAGTCACAGAACAGTCACAGAATAATGCAGCGGAAATACATCGTCATAATAGCAGTTCATGAAGCTACTACATATAGTACAACAATGTCTATACAAAAGGTGACTGCAAGGAAATACATAAATGTCCAACAGACACGGACATCAAAATAGACAGATAAAGATAAATGCTAAGTCTTCAGCATCTTCAACCAACCTTGATCAGCAAACTGGATAGCTTCAGACTGACCCGAGCATATACAAAAAGAAACACTCGAGTCAGGACTCAAAATCTTATGCAGGATAATCAATGCAGGAAATAAAGTTCATAACTCAAAGATGAATAAAATAACATCTCTAAGGATCCGATAAACTATCTATATATACAATAGAATACAGTATGTAGGTAATGTCTAATCAGTAAAATAGAATATTAAAATAGCGTTAAGGCGTTACCATAATTCCCCTTAACACATTTTATATTCCCAAAAGCATATACAAGACCGTAGTTTCCCCAAAACCGGAAGTCACCAGAGGGCAATCCATATACTCAAGGTACAAATCAAAACGTAGTGGTCGCGAATAGGATAATCAGTATGACAAGGTACATGAGGCAATACCAACTAGGATACTAGTAGCTGCGTGATCCGGACTGATGTTGAGCATAGTAGCTACTATCTCAACACCGCGAAACAACACTCCCAAATCAAAGGGTGCACCCAAATCGAATCACAAAAGTAATAGATATGGTATCGAAGAAGCGTGTCCGCTAGAGGTGGCGATGCTCAATGGCCCGGCGCGGCTCCTGTTTTAGTCATGTCAGGGGTCATCCAATATCGTTCTCTTTCTTCAGTCAACGCGTTCACCAAACCATCCACTTCATTCTGGATCAACACTCCGCGTATAATAGTTATTAAAGTGGTTTCGGTATCGACAGAGAATATGTCCATATCCGATTCCGGTCTCTTTAATAACTACGTATTTATTACCCGATGGTCGATTAAATTAACGTTTAAACATATCAAAGTCCAAAAGTCAAGGTGCAAATTTGACTTTTAAAATTTGACATTTCACGATTCAATTTATTTTAGATATTAAAACATATTTCCAAATGACATTTCTCGCTCAAACATTTGAGTTGACGGTTTAAAATTTAGTAATCAAGTTTGATTTAAGGTCTAAAAGTCGCTTATTAAATTTAGTTCAAAACCAATGGATTCAATTTAATGGTAAACTTAGTTAAAATACTAACTCAAGTTCAATTCATGTCACTTTATGTTTATATCCACTGTTATCATATATTCGATTAAATCCACTTTATTAACTAAATCCCCTTTCAAACTTCATTGGATTATTTACCGATTCAATTAAATTTCAAATCAAAGAAGTTCATTTTCATATACAAAATCCTGATTTGGTAAATTCGTTAATATTTAAAATCTTTTAAATTCAAATTATCCCTAATTTAAATTCATTAAATTAGTAAGTCAAAATTTCGTATAACAGGATCAATTTATTACCTTAAAGCCTGAGTTTAAAATTAGAGCTAACAGTCTTTAAATCTTTAAATTATTAAATTCCAAAACTTACTTGCTTCTAAATCTTATTTCACTTAAAATTTCAATTCATTTTATCCAATTTGGTAAGTTATTAATCCGCTTCAATTTAAATCCGTTAATTTTATTCCAACTTAAATCCCTAAGTTCGTTATTAAATTTCCAACCAAATTGTTAGGTTCATCTCTTAAATTAAAATATATTTCAATTTCGAAAGCGGTTTTGTTGACCAATCGGGTTTCTTATTTTATTTTCTATCCTAAGCCAAATTGTTTAAATGGGGTATTTATCATTTCAACCCAATATTACTCAATATAAAACAAAGCATAGCAAAGGGAACTTGCAGTGTGATAACTGGGATGGTGTCAAAGTAAATAAACAAGCAATATCAATCAAACATGACAATTTAACAATTTATTAAATAATCCCGAAATAACCGTATTAACTTACATTTGTAGTTAATGCAAATTAATACAATTATTTCTAGAATCCGCACTATCATTTCAATTAAAGATTATTCCATTTTGATGTCACTTGGTGTCTACATACATTCAATAGTTCAAATGAGGTTAACCCTATTCTAGGCGTCGATTTAGTTAACGTTTAAGGGTCAAAATTTAATATATTTAATACATTTAAATTGTTTAACTATCCTACCAAATTCAACTTCATATTACCTATCGCTTATATTAACGACCAAATTACATAGCAAATTTAGTGTCACAACTATTAACCATAAATCAACATTTATCACAATTTTTCACATTTAAACCTTTAAACAATACATGGCGTCAATTTAGAATTTTAAATTCTAACAATATTAAAATTTAACTTATATATACTATTTACAGTTTAATTCAACAATTTTTAACAATCAATGATTCAACATCCAAATTTATAATAACAACAATTTATCACTTAATTATCATTGCATAATAGATTGAGTCGTGAATAAAATATTCACCTTGCGTGGTTAGAGAAGATGACGAAACACTAAGACGAATAGATAAGAGGCACAAACAAGCACGATGCAAAACGACGCAAACTGCAGTTCAACAAATAATTAATCAAAAATTTGTTTACTGCAATATAGATCAATTGAATATGTATAATACCCATACCGAAGCAAAGAGCTAAATAGATTGACAAGTTGAATGGAAGCCTACGTCTCCGAAACAGCAGCTGAAACAACACAGTAAAACACTGTATATGAGCAACCAAAATTCAAAATTATCTGCTGTTACTTAGTATAACAGTCATATATATATAATTATATATATCAACGCATATCGCTGTGGCCAGGGCGAGACACAGTGGGCTGGTGGTGCGAAGTGTGGATACGGCAGTGGGGCTCGGTGGCTGCTGACTGGGCAGTGGGTGGGTTCTGGGCGAGGGCTGGTGGGTTCTGGGCGGGCTGGTGGGGTTCTGGGCTAGGGCTGGTGGGGTTCTGGGCGGGCTGGTGGGGGTTCTGGGCGGGCTGGTGTGTCTGGGCGAGGGCTGGTGGGGGTTCTGGGCGGGCTGGTGGGTTCTGGGCGGGCTGGTGTGTCTGGGCGAGGGCTGGTGGGGGTTCTGGGCGGGCTGGTGGGGTTCTGGGCGGGCTGGTGGTTCTGGGTGGGCGGAGGTGGAGCGGCATGCATGGTTGGTGGGCGCGGGGTCAAGGAGGAGCAAGTGGGCTTGGGATGTGGGGAGGGCTGAGTTTAGTTGATATGGGTTTGCATTATTTCCGCTACCAGAGGAGGAGACGTAAGTAATATATGTGAGGAGAGAGAGAGAGTGAGAAAGAAAATATAAAAGAGGAAGGAGGAAAGTAGAGCAGAGCAGAGCAGAGGCAAAGTGAGCACGTACCAGTAATTTCGATTTGCAAACGAATGGAAATAAAACCAAACCAGTATATATTGAATTTTTCAAGCAACCCAGAGCCACACGTTTATTTTCTTGGTAACTGAACTGGCTATTGAGTTTCCTATGCAGCTGAACAGTGAAAAAGATCAGCAGCCACAAATAATGCCTTGGTAACCGGAATGCCTCTTGGATTTTCAATGCAGCTGAATAGTAAAAGGCTGCTAGTATTCTGAACGTTGGAGAGAACGGATACCGCTTTTGTACTCCGTAACGGACCGATTAGCTATTTGCTAAACAATTATAGTTTGCAGTGCCGAACTCCGATTTACACAAACAAATATACCGTTTTGATCAGCGCGGCGAGACGGACACAACGGTATAAAAATATTTATGGTTTGACATTTTCGCTAAGTGATAATCCTTATTTAACCATTTGCCCGAGTGCATATTTTACCAGCAATTAAAAGCGAAATTTGGCGAAACGAAATGCGCCGACAAGTTCACAATATTTTTCTTATGCAACACCGAGAAAATATTTGAATTCGGATGATAGGAATTTTATACGTATGGTTTAAACTGATATGTAAATGCGACGAACGTAATTTACTTCAATATTTTTCAACGAAATTTGGCGCACGCCTATGTCTATCTAGACGCATTTCAAATGTGAAGTTTGGATGGCAACGGGAATTGTTTGTGAAAATTCGAATTTCTACATAAAATAAGCGATTTTAAAATTTTAAACTGGGTCTGAATTTCAGGGTCGTTACAGGTATCCTAATTGGAGTGGAGCCAATATGACCCGGGGGCATGCCCCAAGTGTGGAACGATCGTATCGATCATTCTATAACAATTGGCTACGGTATGGCTGATCGTTCCTGGTTGATCAGGGGCTACTCCCGGTGGCTCCACTCTATCCCGCATCTTGTTTGCTCCATTTCCTTGGTTCTGATTCTGAACTTCCTCTGCTCTTGCGGCTCCAACTCCGTAATCCATATTTTCAGTATTCCCTGCTACTTCATTTTCTTGGTTTTGCACTCTAGCTTTTTCAATCCGTCGAAGTAGGTTCTGCATCATTTCCTCCTATCTCTTTAGCATCCTTTCCTGCATAACATCCATCATTGTTCTCATCTCGTCTCTAGTAATGAAGATTAAGGTCTGATTAGCTTCTGAGGAAGCCTCCTGACTTCTTTTGGGTTGACTCCTCTCTGTTCTCTGTCTCTTTGTTGATTGCCTAGCCATTGCTTTATAAATCCAAGTTTCCAAGCTTTCAAATCCAAGATCGTAACTTCTAAATCCCTCAGTGCAAGTTTTCTCAGTGAAAGCACCAAAACGTTGGCGTCAAAATCGACCACCAACACCCAATTATACATGAAAGCACCAATATACAGTCACATGTCACTGATAATATATGATGTAGAGAGTATAATATGAAGAATAATCAAATTAAAATGAAAGTAAGTAAAAGAGACAAAATTTATAGTGGTTCGGCTGACTCCGGCCTACGTTCACTTCAAAATAATCTCTTTTATTATACTGAAATTTGATTGCAGTTACAATCCAAAATTTCAGAATAAAAATGGCAGGGTACCCCGTAGGTAGAAGATGAAGAGAAGCAGAATGAAGATCCCCTCTTCTGAAGTCAAGATTGCTGTATTTATATGTGAAACTTCGACTACGGGGTCTTCTCATCTACTAGGCCTACCATAACGATCGGCAAGCCCAGTTCGTCCATAAATAACGATCGGCATAGTCATACCGATCGTTATTCCTCCATCCAAATCAATGTCGATCCATCTTCCTTCAATATATTATACCGACCCATCCACCCTGAAAAAAGCCGATCCTTCCTCCTTCACGAAAATGCTGATCCATCTTCCTCCACCTTTCTTTTCCATGAGTATGCCGATCCTTCCTTATGTAGTCTGGAATGTTTGTCGATCCCTCTAAGGCATGCCGATCCATGACACTTAGGTTACTATGTAGATTCCTAACTCTTTAGAATATTACACCGATCCAACTCCTTTCCATGTATGTCATACCGATGCATATCACAAAACTTCAATATGCCGACCCCTTAGATTACTATCAGAGCCGATCCATCCATTGTGAACAATGCCAGTCCATGCTTTTCCGAACCTTCCCATGCCGATCCTTACTATGCCCCTCAAAACTATGCCGATCATTTTCTATGCCATTCCTTTCCTATGCCGATCCAATCTATGTTGATCCATAGTACACCGATCTCTTCTATTAGCTAGACCACTAGTCTACCGATCCATTACTTGTGCAAACATACCGATCTCTCAGCTTTTACCTGTACCTAACCATTTCTTCATGAAGTATGCCTATACCGATCCCTTATTGAAACATGCCGAACCCATCAACATAACTTCCCAAACCAATAAAACATGCCGATCCAAACTATGTTTCATATTTCTAGTATCATGCATCGTTTTCTATCAACTCCATCCAATTCTGGCTTCGTGTTATTATCTGTAGTTGATTATTCATCCATCCATTTGAACCAAATCCACGATATTCCAACCTAGATAACCGTGAAGTCTATTGGGTTAAATCTGTCTGCGTACGGCCTTGCCAAAAGACGGGTTAACAGAAAGCCTGTAAAAATTGCGAAGAAATCTCAATTCCAAAACCCTAGAATAATAACTCTTCTTTTCTCTATCGACAAGAACCCAATGTGTAATCTCATTCATTGGATCAAAGATGTGTAGAATTCTACGTGGAAACTCAAAACATCCTGAAAAGGACAAAAACACCCCTGATATTTTGAAGCCAAATCTTAAGAATTTTCTAATCTAATCAATTGGAAATATCGTATTACTAATCCCAACAATATAATCCTAGAGGCTAAGGTGACCATGACATCTTATTTTTTCTAGGAATCGCTTCTAAAATTATTCTGATTCTCAAACACTTCACCCATGTTTGATCTTCTACTAACTCTAAACTTCACACACATGCACATGCAAATATACGCTTGAATCTATGAGCATGTACACAATTACATATGTATATGGGTATAATTGCTCTATAAAACTACAGTTTGTTACACCTAATCAAATAAATCAGATATCAGCAAGTTGGAGTCTAATATCAAGATATGTAAAGGATGATGTCATTGAATTTAAAAAATAAATGAAAAGAGTGATTTTTGTTTTGTTTCGAGGTGGCTCACAAAACTATAATCACCTGAATATTTTTGAATATCCTACCATTTCGATCTTGATTGCATGTATTTTCCAACACAATTTATGCTATTGAAATGATGGTATTTTTTGGTTTTATTCGATTGAACTTGTTTGAATGACATTACATGTTTAATGGACACCGAAGAAAATTTTCGATTAATTTGAAGACCATTTCCATTTCAAAATTGGTTTCTACCGCGTCAAAAATTATTTCAGGGTTGAACTGAATATTTTTTACAATAGATCTAGTCACAGACTCATGATTTGTGCTTTATGTTGATCATCATTGAGTTGTACTTTATTTTAGGCTCTTCACTATGTCATTGCCGTCATTCTCCATTGGAAAGACAAAAGCATAACGATTTGTTATTTGCTCACATGTTCTCAGTTCATGACCTAACAATCTTAAGTTTATTTAGCTAAAGTGGAAGCTTGTCCACATTTGTACCCACATCAGGTACTTCTCCAAATTTTTGTTTGATGTGAAATAAAGCTATGAAAATTTCAATATTTTCTAATGTTTTCTTCTTTTAAAAAAATTGATAGAAAATTATGAGAAAATGTATATAGAAAAGTTATTTTATACCGAGTGAATAGTTTCACTTGAATTGGTTATGCTAAAAGTCATGGCTTACGCATGAATAAGGAACATTTTTGAGAATATGAACTCTGTTATGACAATACAATAAATAAACGTTTAAGTTCTGACTAAAGACTTCATTGTTTTTGTGACTATGATAACGACAAACATAACTTCAACGTCCACGTCGTCACATAGTTATGTTGGTTTTTTTAATCTTGAATTCGTTCTCCAATTGCGTGTTAATTCGTTACGAATTCTGGTCTTTTTTTTCCGTAGCTTTATGAACGGATCCTTTCAATTTGTTGTACGTGCATACAACATTTGAAGCCGTTGCCTAATCCATTTCCTAAGCATCTTACATGAGATCATTCACTTCAATCAACAAACATCAAATACTTCACGTGCACTTGATGCATTTCTCTATCTCTACCATCTCTACTACTAATAAAGAAAATTCGCTGAACTAATTTACTTGGTGTCCTTTTGAAATTTCAAAAATGCTCTTGCTTTCCGTTTACAATAATACAAACATGCCGTGTGCGAAGTACGGGCCCATACTAGTTAATAAAAAAAAAAAAAAACTTAAATTAAACCTATATAATAGACCCCTTGGATTTGATTTGCAGTTTCCATGGGTTAACTTATTTGATGCCTGTACTTCCTGACAAATTTCTTGTCCATTCTTCTTTTGCAGTCGTGGTTGCGGGTATCACAAAATCTTCACACAAGAAGCCAAGTTGTAGTTGGTGCAATGCTGGGATCAACATGCAGCATCACATGGTTTTGGATGTGGCGTGCATTCATGCTTGAAGCTTTTATCGCCAATGTTTGGATTCGAATCACTGTAATTCTTGGATTCCTATCATTCTCCATCTCCTTGTTGCTTTATGCGTTTCACCACTTGTTCAGCGATAATACTTGAGCATATCTCTACACCACAAAAAAGGAAACTCTAAGAACAGCTATGAATTTTAATTTTTAGTTAAGGGTGCAGATTGAATGCAAAACCATTGCTAGTGTAGTTATTATTTTTCTTATGATAGTTATGTTCACGTTTGGACTAGAAATTTCAAGGTCTCCGCTGTGTTGATTTATGTGACTAGTTTGAAAATGTAGTTATACTTCGCATGAGTAGTTTGAACTTGCTTGCTCAAAAATATGCTATATGTTCACTCTTTAGCATTATTGACTTGCCTTTACTGCTTTTCTGCTATAATTCTAAGCTTCACTCACGGTAAAATAATGTGAAAACTGTGCTTCGCATCCTTAGTTATGAATCGCTGGATGAGATGCATCGTTAATTATTAAGCATCTTTTAATCCTTGGTGTTATTGTTATTGTTATTTTCTTTTTTCTTTTTCCTTGGCACATCGTCCTATTTACCGCTACAAAACAGTGACAAAAATAAAAAGATGCTTAATAACAAACACTAGTTTCGCATTTTACTTTCAATACATTCTACCATCCGATCCCACTTGCTTTGGAAGGAAAGAGAAAAACTCTAGTCTAGCCATCATAGAAAAACAAATGGTGGATCAATAATCCACTCTAGTAAGATATGTACGTAGACACCATGTGTGTAACATCTCGCCTTTTTGAACGCTTTAAGCAGACACACGTGCCAACTCAAACCATATAGAATGGTGGATTGTTATTGGGGTAAATAAGAAGAAAAAAACAAAACAGAATCTCACAGCGGAATAACAAAATATAATAATGAAATACAGTTCATGAAGCTGTTTACAAAACATTTGATTATACTTATACAACACAGTATCAGGGTTACACATATCAGAGATAGATAAATAATAATGCAACGGAATAGTGTGATGTAGTGGAATAATATAGTAATAATAATAATAATAATACAATCTTCGTCTTCGTCCTTCAGAAATAAGGTCTTCAAATCTTGAAATGCTCAGTCTGACCCGAGCGAATTGAAAAGACAAAACACTCGAGTTAGAACTAAAAAATCTTATGTAAGTCAAATCAACGGTAAATAAATATGAGTGAAACGACGTCAGAGATGTTTACGGGTTTGAGATCTCCTATCCACTGTCGAACATGAGTGCAGTAACTAAAGAGATGTTCGGGATTCACATCTCCTAAGGATCCGTTAAACTATCTACTATGTAGTAATATGCTATTATAATAATGTCTAAAGTAAATTACACTATTTAAAAATAGCGTTAAGGCTACATTTTCCACCTTAATACATTTTAGGATGTCAATAGTCTATGCAGTACCGTAACCCCCCGTAAACTGGAGCCGCCAGAGGATACCCCATAGATACGACATAAAACAAACTCGTAGAAGGCACGCTTGGGTAGATGACACGGCACGACTAGGCAATGCCATGATAGATATACCAATTACACTTTCGGACTGTTGGTAACGCATAGCTGCAACTACCGTCCAACTCGAAACACACTCCCGAGTAAAAAAAAAATGAAGAGTGACCACTAAATAAATCAAAAGTCAAAACATAGTATCGATGGAGTGTGCCCGATCGGAGGAGTTACCTCACTTGGTCTGTCGATTGCTCCTGTTTTAGCCACCTTAAGCCAACTCATGGAAGTCGGGTCCACGTATATACCTCATATAGGATCGTCGCCACCATCCTACTTCATTTTGGAATCTCCACCGCGTATACAGTTGTCAAAGTGGTTTTCGGTATTGGCAGAGAGTATGACAATATCCGATCCCGGTCTCTTTAACAACCAATCGCTTATTTCACACCGGCTGGTTCTTTTACATTTTCAAAATCATTTCATAATTGATATCAAAATATCATATTCAATTCAAATCATATCACTTTCGAAATCATTACTTACTTTCGAAATCATATTCGCCTTTGAAATCATAGTTTGATAATTATTTTTCCTTTCAAAGTCAAATTCACAATTTATATCAAAATATCATGTTATCAAAATTATACCACTTTCAAATCATATTTCTTCCAAAAGATCGTATTTCCAAAACAGGTTAAGTCGTTGCTTTAAAACCATCATTTCGATTAGTTATAACTTTTAAATCCCAACTTAGGTTATGACATCATTAACCATATTCACTTTAAAAATTGAGAAATTTGAATATAAACCCATCCATTTTACTTGGTTTGGAATTTGGAAGAAAATAGTTTAAATAGTTATCAATAATTAATATAGATTTAAAATAGATTAAATATAATTAAAATAGATTAAATAGCTTTAAAATGGATTAATTAGCTTTAAAATAAATTAAATTGGTTTAAAATAGATTAAAATAATTCATATAGTTAATATTATTAGTTAAATAAATTTGAAAATCTTAATAATTAGAAATTTTAAAATAATATATTTTTAAAATGGTTTATATTAAAATATGAGTTTGAAATTAATATAAATTAAACTATTCATTTCATTTCAACATATTTGGACCATTTTCAATTTCCAAATCGACAAACCAAATTTCAATAAACTATCGAATTTCATATCGCTCAATCCATGTTCAAAATATCAATACGGGTTACTCCAATTTCAAAATATTTCAAAGTTATTTTCGAACAAATTCAATTACTCAATTTCGATAGAATTTCATTTATACATAAAAGTTTAACTTTAAACTTTCGATTTAATTTCTTAAAGAAATTCCTTTTTAAACCAATTCGCCTTTCAACAAAAAATTTGATTTTCTATAATACTTAAATTTATATAAATCAAATTTCATTTCAAAACATCAATTGATTAAATTCATAAATTTAAGGATTTTAAAATCATTTAATTTAACCAACCCGGTGTCCGTATATAATTTTCTACTCTAGGGTCAAGTGATACAGATATTTATCATTTCAATCCGCAATTTAAACATTTTACGGTTGTATATCATTTCAAACTGCAATCCTGAAATAAATAAAAATTCATAACGAACTTGCAGTTTATAACGGTATAAAAATACAACATCCACTCAACCAAAATCAACAATCAACATCCATCACAATCATCTTCTAAAATAATCAATCAATAACAGTATTGAACTGGTAATCAATAACATGTATTTAACTGGCAATTTATATTCAATAATAAATTAAATATCGATTTAATTCAAATTAACTGAGATGATGATTAAAATATACTAAACAGTCATAAATAAATTTTCTAATCACATTATAAATTAAATTTAACGAACATAAGAAATTCAGAAGTTGTGAGTGGGTTAAAACACTCACCTTTGAATTTAAATTGAATTTAAATCTAATTTAAATCTAAAATTCAAACAGTCTCAGAATTTGTCCAAACCTACGTCAAAATGTTCGAAATTCCGATACGATCCCAATGCAAGAAACTGCGCATGAAACAGACCTTGTATGAGAAAGTTATTCAAGTTAGAAGTTATACGATATATAATAAAATCAATAAAATAATAATTATAATTGAATACGTCAACTATTACCACGTTAGCAAAGCATCTCCCTCGATCTCGTTCCCAGCAGACCCTAACGCGCTCGAACATCACGAAGCCGCCGCCTGTCCCAACCTTTGACCCAATAACGTCGTTTCTACCCTCATGTTGACCACGATTGGAGAGCCTCGCCTTGAAGCCTACGCTGAGGTGCACTCCCAGACCTGACCGCGAAGCCCCCGATCGTCTCCAAGGCTACCGCCGCCCCAACGAACATGGCCGAAGTTCGATGATTCTGATGGCCTGCGCCTCAGACCAAACATGCCGATGCACACTACTCGACAAACTCTACCACATCATGCCCTCTGATTGTCGCCAAGCCGAGGTCCGCCGTTGAAATCAAAACACTCGAATGAACGGCCGGAGATCATTTTGAATTTCAGGACAACCAATGCATCGAATTGAAAAACGAATAGCACCAGAAGATTACACTCTTCGAGAGCTTCAAACCGATATATAATTTGATATATTTTAAGGAGATTAAATTTTTGATTTTATTTTTTGATTTTAAAATTGAAATTGGAAATTAGGGTTTGTTTGCCATTGAGAAAGAGGAGCAACAAAAATTTCTATACATATAGAAATGAGAAATAGAAAGGCTGCTAGGGTTTATAACGAGATATTTATAGACAAGGCTGGAAACAGAAAGAATGGACCAAATTGATTGAACGACACACGACTCGAAAAGTCCGTTTCGACTCCGGAACGAAAATGGGTCAACCCATATACCAAAATAGATGTTTTCAAATATTTTAAATTCAACGAAATATGTTTCAAGTCCTAATTCCATCATATGAAGAAGTTACATTAAAATTAGCTTATTTCAAATTGATTTCAATTTAATTGATTTCTAGACGTTTCGAGCCCATACGATCAAACGACAAGTCTGATCGCTACGGAACTTAAATCCTACAATAATTCACTGTTACGGATCTGATGAAACTGGTTTCGTCGAAAATTCGAGTCAGTGGCCAAAATGACTATTTTCCCATTAAATAAATAAATAAATAAATAATTAAATCACTTTTCGTTCAAATTTAATAGCTTACCATTTCTATCACTTTAGATTTACTTAGTAATTTATAATCCTTTAAAACAAATTTCTATATCAATTTAATACAAATTATTTTACCCATTACAATGTTAAATTTCCATTGTGATTAAATCCAATTATTTATAATTAATTTCAAGTAAACTGATTTGGTTCAATTTCACTACTTATATTAAATCTATTATTACTCTATAAACATAATTAACATTTATTTTTCATTTCATTACATTAATACTTTCCAATTTCCATTTTTAGTTTGTATTAACTACTCTATCTCAATTATCTTGAATTTCATCAAATTTACACATTAATTATAACTTATATTCCCAATTAATTATTTGTCTTGGTTTCCTTCTTTTATTACATCTATTATTACTTTATGAATAAAATTAGCATTTTTTTTTTACATTCACAGTCTCCGTTATTGTCTTAAACTTATTAATGTTACATTAAAGTTCATTTAATTCTAATTGATTACCTATTCGAATTTAGTAGACCAATTAAATATGTAACTTATAACGATCGTTACCAAACTTTTAATTACTCTTATGAATTCATTACTCACAAACAAAGTTTACAATTCTTGTATAATTCTAATTTTATTCAATAGTCATTTATTTCATACTATTTCATTTATTAATTCAATGTTTACATTTGTCTTCTCATATCAATTTATATCCAAGTGTAACATTTACATTATTTCATTCATTGGAAATTTATTCAAGTTATTAACAATTAACTTACATTTATATTGTTACAATTTATTCTAATTATTATTTCCGTTAACAATTCACTAATTTTTTATTTTCTTCAATATTAAATTACCAAAATATTATCAAATTAACAAATTTAATTATCGAAAATTTACGGGTCGTTACACTCTCCACCACTCAAAACTTTTCATCCCAGAAAAGGAAAAAGAAGGGGAAAGAAGGAAATGAGTAATCTATATCTATCTTATTCAAAATATTTAATTTATAAACAATAGATTTACAAAGTTAATTAATTTAAATAAAATATGTCCATTTATAACTATTAAATCCTTCATATTCAAACTAATAAAATTTGGAAAACACTTCTCAAAAAAATTTCTAAGTCTAAAATTTTCAAAAAAATTCGGTACTGTTTCCTTTGTACGGAGAAGCTCGAGAGAAAATATAATATCAAATATAACAATATATAGCACATATATCTCGAAATAATATATTCCAACAACGGGAAAATAATATAATATCGCTAGAAAACCGTAATCCAGAACGTACCTATTTGTTGGGCAAACAACGCTTAATTATGAAAACAAAAGCAGTAACAATTACTTCCGTAACCTATTTTACTTATATAATCCAAAAGAGTTAATAATTATATAAAATGAAATGTTTAAAGTTGTTTCAAACCATAACAAATCAAATAATATAAAACAACAATCACTTGCAACCACAGCATACAATCATCATATGAAATCAATACAAATCAATTATCCGTCCATATCAGCCAAAGCAAGTAGTTTGTTCGGGTTAAGACAATTTAAATTGCGTAGAATGACAAATAAACTACTATTATACCATCTACTCAACAGTCTTAGATAAACTCAATAAATTATTCATACATCCAAACAATTTGAAGTATCCTTTCCCAAACAATCCATAAACCAACCCAAACAACAATTTCAAACAATAAATCAAGTTCATTCATTTTAATTCCATTTCTCAATGATCATTTCTTTAGTTTACATTTGTTCCTTACAACATTCAATTTCCATTCATTCATTCAGTGTTTATTTCATTTATTACCTACAAAAATCCATTTTCATTTATTCATACCATATCAATTTTTTTATTGCATTATGTTCATTCATCCATTACTTAATTTTCATTTATTTACATTCATTTACCTATATTACTCATGTTCAATTCAATTACTCAGCATATCAATTCATTAGCTTAAGTTTAAAATCTTCTACTTACAACACTTAATATCTATCACATTATACATAATAAAATTTCAATTATAACTTAGGTTTATAACCACTATAACGTCAAATTCTTATTTATAAAAGTAATTCATTGAACATTTCCATTACATAAGTCTTACTTGTAAAATTTCCATTTCATTTTGTTATTATACATTTCAACTATTAAATATTTTGGTAAGTTATATATATGTTTTTAAGAATGCAATTGAAAGTTACACAAGTTTAACTTACTTATTTTAATTAGCAAAATATCCAATAATCATATCTTTCAGATTTCATTCTTTTGATTTATGGGTTACAAATTTTCAATTATTGTATATTTCATTCATAACTTAGCATTTAATTTCTTATTTTCATTTAGAAGTTTCAATTATTAAATAGTTAAAATTTTATTCCGTTGCAATAATTGAAATCTCTAGTTTATATAAATTTAAGAACTAAATGCCGGGATCCATTTCAATTATTTTAAAATAATATACATAATCACATCTTTATATATACATCAAATCATACTTGGAATTTTAAAATTTAAGGTTAACTTATCAAAAAAATTGTGTAGAAAACTACTACACGGTCTTCGCACTTTGAAACTCGAAAATGAACGTCGATGATGCGTGCACTCATCACCGAAATTATTTTCCAACAACAGAGAGGGGAGTACAAAACTTATTTCT
Organism: Allium cepa; assembly: GCA_030765085.1. Classification (NCBI taxonomy): domain Eukaryota; kingdom Viridiplantae; phylum Streptophyta; class Magnoliopsida; order Asparagales; family Amaryllidaceae; genus Allium; species Allium cepa. The sequence goes on along the minus strand of CM060941.1, from coordinate 172,292,893 downwards.
TTCCAAAATTTCTTTAAAACAATTCTTCCAAATCATATTGAATTATTTATATCAAAAAATACTTCTAAATATTATTATTATTATATTCCAAAATCATTCGAAGTAAATTTTCAAAAACCCCAGAACTTAAGTTCAAAATTTCAAAATTTCACTTATTTTATTTACACATCTTATTTCCAAACAATATTTATAAATTTCACTACCTAACAGCCAATATATTACAACCAAATATATCATTTATAAAATTTACTATTTCATATACAAAAATATAATAAGCAAAAATATTTCATTCACCTATATTCAAAACAATATTGTATCGGTCTGTCCTATTAAGTGTTTAGGAATCCCTATCGATGTCATAGCATCCATGCACCAACCAGAATTTATAAAATACAAAACGGAACAAATTAACACAATATAAAAACCTTTTATTACACTAACAAATACGCTCTCTCATATATATACTCTCAGCGACTCATTCTAGGGTATTATTACCCTATTTAATATGAGTCAAACCGCACAAAGCTAAGGTTTTCGCTAAACCAAAGCTCTGATACCAACTGTAACATCCCGTCTGTTTGGACGTTTTAAGCAGACACATATGCCAACTCAAACCATACAACATGGTAGACTGTTATTGGGGTAAATAAGAAAAAGAGAAAGAAATAAAACAAAACAGAATCTCACAGCGGAATGACAAAATATAATAATCAAATAACAGTTCGTGAAGCTGTTCACAAAACATTTGATTATACTTATACAATACAGTATCAGGGTTACACATATCAAAGGCAGATAAACGATAATGCAGTAGAATAATGTGATGTAGTGGAATAATATAATAATAATAATAATACAATCTTCGTCTTCGTCCTCTAGAAATAAAGTCTTCAAATCCTGAAATGCTCTCCCGAGCGAATTGAAAAGACAAAACACTCGAGTCAGAACTAAAAGATCTTATGTAAGTCAAATCAACGGTAAATAAATATCAGTGGAACAACGTCAGAAATGTTCACGGGGTTTGACATCTCCTATCTAGTGTCGAACGTGAATGCAGCAACTCAAGAGAAGTTCGGGATTCACATCTCCTAAGGATCCGTTAAACTATCTACTATGTAGCAATACGCTATCATAATAGTGTCTAAATTAAATTATACTATTTAAAAATAGCGTTAAGTCTTTACATTTTCCTAACACATTTTAGGATGCCAATAGTCTATACAGTACTGTAACTCCCCGCAAACTGGAGCCGCCAGAGGATACCCCATAGGTAAGACATAAAACAAACTTGTAGAAAGCACGCTAGGGTAGGTGACATGGCACAACTAGGCAATGCCAGGGTAGATATATCAATTACACTTTCGGACTGTTTGTAACGCATAGCCGCAGCTACCGCCCAACTTGAAACACATTCCCGAGTAAAAATCGAAGGGTCGCCACCAAATAAATCAAAAGTCAGAATATGGTATCGATGGAGTGTGCCCGATCGGAGGAGCTACCTCACTTGGTCCATCGATTGCTCATGTTTTAGCTACCTTAAGCCAACTCATGGGAGTAGGGTCCACGTATATACCTTATATAGGATCGTCGCCACCATCCTACTTCATTCTGGAATCTCCACCACGTACACAGCTGTCAAAGTGGTTTTCAGTATTGGCAAAGTGTACGACAATATCCGATCCCGGTCTCTTTAACAACCAATCGCTTATTTCACACCGGATGGTTCTTTTACATTTCCAAAATCATTTCATAATTGTTATCAAAATATCATATTCAATTCAAATCATACCACTTTCGAAATCATTACTTACTTTTGAAATCATCTTTGCCTTTGAAATCATAGTTCGATAATTATATTTCCTTTCAACGTCAAATTCACAATTTATATCAAAATATCATGTTCTTAAAATTATACCATTTTCAAATCATATTTCTTCCAAAAGATCATATTTCCAAAACATGTTAAGTCGTTGCTTCAAAATCATCATTTCGATTAGTTATAACTTTTAAATCCCGACTTAGGTTATGACATCGTTAACCATATTCACTTTAAAAATCGAGAAATTTGAACATAAATCCGTCCATTTTACTTGGTTTGGAATTTGGAAGAAAATAGTTTAAATAGTTATAAATAATTACTATAGATTTAAATCAGATTAAATATTGGATGAATTAATTTAAAGGACAAAAATTTGTATATTTTTAGCCTCAAAGAACATGGCCTCAATATTTTAACCACATGGACGAACATTCTCCTAAAAATTATTCATAAGGACAAACATTCTTCTAAAATTATTCATAAGGACAGACATTGTTGCAAAACTGCTACCGAACTAAAAAATGATACCGATAACTACAAACTGATACCTAAAAACTGTTACCGATAACTACAAACTGATATCTAAAAAAGTTGTCCTTCAGGCTAAAATATTGGAGGTCTGTCCATGAGGCTAAAATATTGAGAAATTTTGTCCTTGACGATAATTTCCTGTTAAATATAATTAAAATAGATTAAATAGCTTTAAAATGGATTAATTAGCTTTAAAATAAATTAAGCTGGTTTAAAATAGATTAAAATAATTCATATAGTTAATATTAGTTAAATAGTTAAATAAATTTGAAAATCTTAATAATTAGAAATTTCAAAATAATATTTTTTTTTAAAACAGTTTATATTAAAATATGAGTTTGAAATTACTATCAAATTAAACTACTTATTTCAACATATTTGGACCATTTCCAATTTCCAAATCGACAAACCAAATTTCAATAAACTATCGAATTTCATATCGTTCAATCCATGTTCAAAATATCAATACGGGTTACTCCAATTTCAAAATATTTCAAAGTTATTTTCAAACAAATTCAATAACTCAATTTCGATAGAATTTCATTGATACATAAAAGTTTAACTTTAAACTTTCGATTTAATTTCTTAAAGAAATTCATTTTTAAACCAATTCGCCTTTCAACACAAAACTTGATTTTTTTACAATACTCAAATTTATATAAATCAAATTTTATTTCAAAACATCAATTCATTAAATTAAAAAAAATTAAGGATTTTAAAATCATTTAATTTAACCAATCCGGTGTCCGTATATAATTTTCTACCCTAGGGTCAAGCGATACGGATATTTATCTTTTCAATCCGCAATTTAAACATTTTACGATTATATATCATTTCAAACCGCAATCCCAAAATAAATAAAAATCCATAACGAACTTGCTGTTTATAACGGTATAAAAATATAACATCCACTCAACAATATCAACAATCAACATCCGTCACAATCATCTTCCAAAACAATCAATCAATAACAGTATTGAATTGGTAACCAATAACAGGTATTTAACTGGCAATTTATATTCAATAATAAATTAAATAACGATTTAATTCAAATAAATTCAAATTAACTGAGATGATGACTAAAAAATATACCAAACATTCGTAAATAAATCCCTAATCACATCATAAATTAAATTTAACGAACATAAGAAATTTTAGAAGTTGTGAGTGGGTTAAAACACCCACCTTTGAATTTAAATCCAATTTAAACCCAAAATTCAAACGGTCTCAGAATTTGTTCATACTAGCTTCAAAATGTCCAAAATTCCGTTGCAATTCCGATGCGATCCCAATGCAAGAAACCGCTCGTGAAACGGACCTCGTATGCGAAAGTTATTTAAGTTAGAAGTTATACGATATATAATAAAATCAATAAAATAATAATTATAATTGAACATGTCAACTATTACCATGTCAGCAAAGCATCTCCCTCGATCTCATTCCTAGCAAACCCTAACGCGCTCGAACATCAGACGCCGCCTATCCCGACCTTTGACCCAATAACGTCGTTTCTACCCTCACGTTGACCGTGATCAGAGGGCCTCGCCATGAAGCCTACGCTGAGGCGCACTCCCAGACCTGACAGCGAAGCTTCGGCCGCCTCCAAGGCTGCCGCCGCCGCAACGAACACCGCCGAAATCCGGTGATTTTGATGATCTGTGCCTGAGACCAAACATGCCGATGCACACCACTCGACGAACTCTACCACCTCACGCCCTCTGATCGTCGCCGAGCCGACAATCCGCCGTTGAAATCAAAACGTTCGAATGAACGGCTGGAGATCATTTTGAATTTCAGGACAACCAATGCACCGAATCAAAAAACGAATAGCACCAGAAGATTATGCTTTTCGAGAGCTTCAAATAGATACATAATTTGATATATTTTGAGGAGTTTAAATTTTTGATTTGAATTTTTGATTTTGAAATTGAATTCGGGAATTAGGGTTTGTCTGCCATTGAGAAAGAGAAGCAAAAAAATTTATGTACGTTCAGAAATGTGAAATTGAAAGGCTGCTAGGGTTTATAACGAGGTATTTATAGATAAGGCTGGAAACAGAAAGAATGAACCAGATTAATTGAAAGATACATGACCCGAAATCCCGTTTTGAATCCGGAACGAAAATGGGTCAACCCATATATCAAAATAGATGTTTTTAAATATTTTAAATTCAATGGAATAGGTTTCAAGTTCTAATTCCATCGTATGAAGAAGTTACGTCAAAATCAGCTTATTTTAAATTGATTTCGATTTAATTGATTTCTAGGCGTTTCGAGTCCGTACGATCAAAAGACAAGTTCGATCGCTACGAAACTTAAAATCCTACAATGATTCACTGTTACGTATCCGATGAAACTAGTTTCGTCAAAATCCAAGTCAGTGGCCAAAATGGTTATTTTCCCATTAATTATATAAATTAATAATTAAATCACTTTTCGTTCAAATTTAATAGCTTACCATTTCTATCACTTTGGATTTACTTAGTAGTTTATAATCCTTTAAAACAAATTTCTATATCAATTCAATGTAAATTATTTTACCCATTTATAGTGTTAAATTTTCGTTGTGATTAAATCCAATTATTTATGATCAATTCCAAATAAGCTGATTTGGTTCAATTTCAATACTTTTATTAAATCCATTATTACTCTATAAACATAATTAACATTTGTTTTTCATTTCATTACATTAATGCATTCCAATTTTCATTTTTAATTTGTATTAACTACTCTATTTCAATTAACTTGAATTTCGTCAAATTTACACATTAATTATAACTTAATTTCCCAATTAATTATTTGTCTTGGTTTCCTTCTTTTATTATATCTATTATTACTTTATGTACAAAATTAGCATTTCTTATTCATTATGTTACATTCACAGTCTCCGTTACTGTCTTAAGCTTATTAATGTAACATTAAAGTTCATTTAATTCTAATTAATTTTCTATTTGAATTTAGTAGACCAATTAAATAGGTAACTTATAACAATTGTTACCAAACTTTTAATCACTCTTATGAATTCATTATTCACAAACAAATGTTTACAATTCTTATATAATTCTGATTTTATTCAATGGTAATTTATTTCGTACTATTTCATTTATTAATTCAATATTTACATTTGTCTTCTTGTATCAATTTATATCCAAGTGTAACATTTACATTATGTCATTCATTGGAATTTCATTCAAGTTATTAACAATTAACTTACATTTATATTGTTACAATTCATTCTAGTTATTATTTCCATTAACAATTCACTAATTTTTTATTTTCTTCAATATTAAATTATAAAAATCTTATCAAATTAACAAATTTAATTATCGAAAATTTACGGGTCGTTACAATGTGAGTAACTCAGACTGGGTAACGTTCAAAATTAGTAGCTTGAATGTTAGTTACTGGTGCAATTTTTGATTTAAATCAAGACAAATGTTTACGCGAGATGTGAAAACACCATTAATCATAATTAGAAAATTAGTAGAAGAATATGCTATGTATTTTCATTTAACACCATTGCTTTTAATTCTCATATTGTTTTTTATTTTATTCTTTATTCTATTATTTGTTGTGCACATATTTTACTATTTCCCTTGTTTTTATGGTTGTGTTTATTTTTATTTTTTTCATACGAACTACACTTTGATTCTAATTGATGATCTCTACTAATAAAGATGATGGAATTAGATTATGTTCAAATTGATCTCTACTAATTGATGATCTCTATAAATAGTTATTTTAAATTTAATTGGTAATACAAGATATGTTAATATGTTTGTGGATAACGTAGAAGTTTCTTCAATTGATTGAATTGCAATTAACCAAGATAGTGGGAGCGTCAAAAACGTACAAGACGAAGTAAAACAAAAAGAAAATGTGCAAAAAATAATCATTGACGTAAAAGGTAATTTGTCATGGATGAGGTCTGTTATTTATTTTGTTTAACCCATTATTTTCCTGTAGATCTTTGTTAATTAGTATTGGATTTTTTCTTTTTGGGTATTCACTTCCCAAGATGTATTTGTATTTTGAACATTGGTGTCAGTCAAAGGTGAAGACAATCAAAACTATTCTTGTCATTAGTAAATAAGATAAAGATGGTGGCCTACGAAAATGTAGAATTCATTTAACTTGTGAGAGAGTCGGAAAATATCGAAATAATAAACTAACGGACGATGAAATGCTAAAAAAGTGAAGAAACGCCCACATTGTGGCACAAAAAAAGAAAGCAAATGTCCATTTCTCATTAAACGTTTATATCAAGATGTTGATAGATGATGCATTGAAGTAGTTAATGGTACTCATGACCATTAATTACCAAACACATTAATGAGTCATGCTTAAGCCAAATGGTTGACAAAAGAGAAGAAGAAAAATGATGGATAAGACCATGAATTACCAAACACATTAGTGGGTCATGCTTAAGCCAAATGGTTGACAAAAGAGAGAGAGAGAAAATGATGGATATGAGTGTTACAGGGGTTAAAGCCAAATATGTTCTTACAATATAAAGAAGGCTTTTCCTGAAAATATTGCGACACTAGAGACGATAAACAATTCGAAAGCGAAAATGATTATTTCAGTGACGGAAGGTCGATCGACGGTTCAACAACTTATGAAATTCTTAGTAGAAAACCAATATGTATATTGGGTCACAAAAGATGAAATTATTAGTTTGATTAATGAATCAACTACGTTGTGTGAATGCCTTTTCTATTGTACTACTTGACTGTATGTACAAAACAAATCGATATAAAGCGTCTTTTGTTAGAGATAGTTGGTATGACTTCGATAGATAGAACATTTACAATAATTTATTATTTTTTGTCTAAAGAGCGGAAAGATAATTATCGATGGATGCTAGAAAAATTGAAATTATTATACCATCTAAATAAATTCCTTCATATTCTGATTAAGAATGAGGAGAGTTCTTTGAAATGCACAAATTGTTGTTTTCTTAATACAACTCAATTGCTTTACATTTTTTATATGGAAAATAGTGTTAAAACGTATTGCACACCAAAACTTCAAACAAATGAAATGTATGAATATTTTATTGTAGAATGGATATATGTTGTCCATTCTTCTTTTGAAGGAGAATTCAACGAGTTCTTCAAGATATTTATAGATGACCGGAAAGAATATCCTGGTCAAGTTAACTGCATTTTAGAGAATTAGTTGCCTCTTAAGGAAAATTTTGCTTTCCCATGGGCAAATAAAGTGAAGCATCACAATAATGGAACCTCGAATATGTCTAAAGCTTCTCATGCGTCACTTAAAAAATATTTGGAACTTCACAAGCAGCATTTGCATAAATTTATAAAAAATGGACAATTTTTTATTATTGCAACATACAGAGATAAAAGCAACATTTAAGAAAAGTTTGGAGACGGTAAAACAGAACCGTCGAATTCCATTATTCACATACCTTCGTTATTGGGTTTCTCCTTTTGCTATGGATAAGATTTTAACGAAGGTAAAGAACATAGTAAAATTTTAATGCAATCATTTGAATAGAGGCATATACAGTCCATCTCACTCTCACTAATTGTATATACTACATACCGATATACTTCCTATGCCAATTACCATGATTGATGGACATTGGCGTAAGTCGAATACTATTATTTATATTTACGGGTCAACATAATTTTTTTGTATGCCAGAACGTGCTATAATGAAGATTTGATAATGGATAGATGATGAAAAAAGTAATTCTGTTAAAGATGAAAGAAATTGGTCGACCACCAGCAGTAATTTAGTCGAATCGAAATATATCAAACCCAAAGATTGGCTAAAAGATGCAAAAGGTAAAAGATTCCAAACAAATGATCAAAAAAGTTTAAATAATAGAAAAATAATCCATCATCTTTTGAGGATGCCCAGTTAATGGACGAACAAAAATCGCAGTCCAGTGTAGTGGTGAAAAAGTTAACTCCAAAGAGGAGAGAAAAGAGGATGATTTATATGTTAGAAATACCAGAATTCATGCATCCTAATGATCTGGAAGTTAAAGATATTAATAATGATGGAAATTGTGGATTTAGATGTATTACCAAATATTTTGCAGAACTTAAAGATAATTTTATCGAAGTTGGAAAGAAATATTGTTTGACTTAAAGACAAATTGGAATGTATACCATAGATGCTTAAATGAGGACATGTTACGTAAAATGGAAGATCGACTGAATCATTTTGAACCCAATTGTGACCCAGAGTATAATATACTCAACTTATTCTAGGGTGTCATTTACCCTATCTCTAATAAGCCACACCCTACCAAAGCTAATGTTCTCGCTTAACCTTCAGCTTTGATACCAAATGTAACATCTCGACTTTTCGACCTCCGAGTGTCGACACTAATAAATCCAGGCACTCATGTACCTAAAAGGTTAAAAGCTAAGGTAAAATAAAAAGCAAAAGAATAAAACAAGAAAGAAGGAACACAATATCAGAATCTCAATAGTGGAACGGTAATATATAATGTCGAACGAACAATACAAAAGGTTACTCTGATACAGAAATTTTGGAGTTACAAAACTTAAGTGCTATCATCAGCCAGGACAGTTATAACAACGTGTCCTCAAAAATGCTGAAATGTACAATATAGTAATGCAGTGGAAATAAAAATACTATGGTAGATGAAACATCCAGCTCTTCTTCTCGAGCTTCAAAGAACATCAACGAAAACTTGTGTTAGCACCAAAATTGGTCACTAACACCCTCGGAAAGATTGTGTAGAGAGATTAATGAAGAAAACAAATTAAAGCAGAGAAGAGAACACAAATTTAAATGCAAAAAGTAAGAACACCAAATTTATAGTGGTTCGGCGTAACCGCCTACATCCACTTTGAAGTTGATTTCCATTAATTTCCTTGACTATTGATTACAGATACAATCTGTTTTTTGTTACTTGAATACAATTGCCAGGTAAAAGAAATAAGTCTGGAATGAGTCTTGAAAGTGGCAGAGTTTCCCCAGTGTTCTCTAGAATCTGATCCTTTTCTCTGTGCCCCTGCCCCTCTATTTATAGACGAAGGTAGGTTGGACTTCCCTGGTGGGCCTGGTAGCTGAATAACTCGGTCCAACTAGGACAAGCTCTGTGTGCCGAACCGAACAGGCCGAACAGTTGAATGCCGAACCCTCCTTTTTATGCCGAATGAGCCGTTCGTTGTGTGGGAAGAGTAGGCCGAGCGATAATCGAAGCCGACGGTGCTAGGGAGAATGCCGAACCATCCTTGCTTGCCGAACATCTCGGGAGGCCGAGTGAGAATGCCGAGCCTTCATGGATACCGGATGCTCCTTGATGCCGAACGGCATGGTGCCGAACAGTCTGGGTGTCGAACGAGGAGCTTGATGTTTGAACGCCATCTTGACCGAACGAGGCTTTTGGCCGAACGAACGTTTTTGGTTGACCGAAGCCTTCGGCCGAACGAGGCCCTTAGCCAACCGAAGCCTTTGGCCGAATGAGGCCTTTGGCCGAACAATGCTTTTGGCCGAACGAAGCCTCTGGCCGAGCGCTATCTTTGGCCGAGCAATGCCTTAGGCCGAGCGTTCCTTAGATGCCGAGAGCTATCTTATGCCGAACATTCCCTCGTGTCGAACGCTTCTTGGTATGCCGAATACTAAGTTGCCTGGCCAAATCTCCAGAAAACACTTGCCCCCCAAAGTGTATTACGTGACCGAACGTGATATGCTTTGAATTACACATCCTCCATGCTTCGCTTCGAACCTTGGTCATCACTCTTGGGGGTTGCATGATTCTCTTGGCCGAACGTAGTGTAGAAGGCCGAACGGTCCGGATGAAACCGAACGGTCCTCGCGTGCCGAACGTAATGCAGGGGCCTAACCGAACGGTGTGGCTTTGACCGGTTTCACCGGCCATAGCCTCTTTGTCTTCTCCTTCTTCCCTATATAACCTGGCGTCTTCCCCCCTTCTCTTCTTTTCCATTTTTATTTCTGCTATCTTCTAAGAACTCATGATTTCGCCAGTTAACCAGATATCAGGAGTCTGATCAATCCCTCCTAAGCTTCGCTCTACCGAATAGGTATTATCTCCTTTATCTAGCCTCTATCCATGGTTAAACTTAGAGCCGTAGTCGAAAAGGTTTGTGGATCGAACTTCGATCTTTAGGACTGAAGGTAAGGAGGAGTAATTTGAGACGAGTTCGGTAGGGAGCCGTGGTTAGATGTGTGATTGTTTGACATAGTTCCCTCGTGCCGAATGAGATTGGAGGAAGAAAGGATGGAGCAGGAGCAGGAGGTAGTTGGGATGCCGAATGGCATGTCCTGGTACGACTTGCCGAACGATCAGCCCTCGTTGCTCGGTCGAGGACGTTGGAGAAGAGGGAAGGATTTTAGGGTGGAGTGCTGAATGTTGGAGCTCGGCATAATTCTGGTTCGGTGTGACTCATCACATGCCGGACGGTAGGAGGGAAGGTTTGGGAGGAGGCATGAGTTAGCGGAGAGGATGTTGAGTGTTGTTTCGGCCGAATGGGATTTTGGCCGAACGATACTCTGCGGAGCGCTAACTGGTTCGAACTATAGTTAGGCCTACCGCGAGTTTTAGGCCGATCGATAACTTCGCCGAGCGACAGCTTAGCCGAACAAACGTTAATGCCGAACCATATCAAGGCCGAACAATCTCTCATGCCGAACGGTATTAAGATCGAACAATCTTACACCGAACAACACATAAATGCCGGACCAAACATGCCGAACGATACTTAGCCGAACAACACATAAACGCCGAACTAAACATGCCGAACGGTATTTAGCCGAACAACACATAAACGCCGAACTAAAGCATGCCGAACGGTCCTAAAGCAAGAACAATGACTCTAACATTCTAGCATACCGAACCGATTTGGACTAATAACCTTCTATTTTCAGTAGCTATAAATCTGAACTTTACTTGACGTAATCGGATAACTTCCTCTAACGTTCACTGAACTTGAAACTGTAATCGCCATTTGGCGGGCTTTTGGAGACGGTCAGCGATGACGGTCTTCGAAGGCGATGTTTTGAAGCTTGATTTTATATTAGTAACCTTGTGACTTTCAGATTTTCAACGCTTATGCATGATTGATTGCACTAGCTCACACACCGCACATGGGGGAAATTTACGTTGTTAAGTCTAACGCTGATCATTTTTTGAGTATAGTTCACACAAGTACTCTGCAGGATTCGATTTCCATCAAAAATGTCTAGAAAATCTAGTTCCGCCACAGTCTCAGACAAACCCGGGCCGTCTTCCAAACAAAGGGATGCAGACGCTTCTAATCCGTCGACCTCCCCCGCTCATAACTTAGCTCCTGATGTCCTAGAGTCAACGATTCTCTTGTATAATCTGATCGATTCACAGGCTTCGAAGATTAACGAAGCCGTGCTCCGGCGAATATGTTCTATCTACGGAATCCCTTTTGCCGACGTGTTGGTTCCGTCGGGCCATGATCGTCCACACCTACCGCAGTCGGATACACCGCCTGCATAAGTTTATGTGCTGGGTGGGCAGCGTGCCTCTATTCAATTTATTTCTTCGGGACGTGTTGCAATACATAGACGTCACCCCTTCGCAGCTGCACCCAAACGGGCATGCGTTCATTTATGGGACCTACCTCCTTTTCATGGCTGTCTTCTCCAGGCCTCCAACTCCGGGCGACATCAGATATATTTATATGATCAAGAAGCGGAGAGATAGCCCCTCGTTCGTGTTCCTCGAACCGCACCACAAGTGCCAAATTCTAACCGGAGCGTGGAGCCAGTTTTTCGTGTACAAACAGGAATGGTTCTACGTGCGCTGCCCTCCTGGTTTCGTGAGGAGATGGGTTGAAGGAAGTAAGTCTTCATCTTGGAGCGATGCTCATATTTCGGTCGAGGCGATGCTTTTTCTAACTCTTGTTTCATCTTTTCAAATGTCAATCCACGTCCTGAGGGCCGCGGCTATTCCGAGGCTATTGAGGCTATTAGAGCTCTTCCCGCCGAGGAACGAGACATCCGAATCCTCATTTCAAATGAGTCACTGTCAAGGTTCGGGCTGTTAGCAGAAGGTTGTCGGGTGAGCCTTCCTGAGGGTGTCTCCATCCCCAAGCCCGCATTCGGTAAAGGGAAGAAGTTGGCTGAATTATCGTCACGCCACACCCCGGTGCGCAGAGGGAGGGGGAAATCAAAGAGAGTGAAGCACCCGAAACACAAGGTGAGAATGCAGGTCCTACTCAGAATCCGCTGGTCGAAGTGCACGATATTGAAACGTCATCTTCCCCTTCGAAGGGGAAAAAGAAAGTGACATGTAAGATTAGGAAGGAGAAGGTTGGCAGAGCTTCCAAAGTTACGCTCATCCCGACAGAGAAGGAGGCTTCTTCACAGCACGTTGAAAGTTCGCTAAAGGGCCTCTCGAACCTCTCCATTCTGGAAGATCTGCTCAACTATGACTTTAATGATCCGGAGGCATTCAAGCTTCACTCGCCCGTTAGAGGCGATGCAGGCATCTTATCCCACAGCCAAGGAGAGAAAACTCCTGTTAGCAAAGCGACCGGTCCGTCAGGGGAAAACACACTAGGACACACACAAAACACTCGCACTTCCATTTGCACTTAGTTTTCGTTGTCACACTATCTTTTTGCTAATTCGCTGTTATTTGAATTCTGTGCAGGTGACATGGGGCGCTTACATGGATTCGATCGTCTTCGCGGTTCGTCCATTTTTCATCAACCAGGACGGGATTCGGGTTCCGGAAGACGTCGAGATGGAGATGGCGATAAAGACTATCATTCCCGGGACTCCTCATCCCGGAGGAAAACTTACAATCAGCCAAAGCAGCACCAGGATACTTCTTCTCACGCGAAGCACAACAAAGACAAGCACGACCATAAGAGGTCGCAACCCGACGCTCGCCGGGACAACCACTCTGACTCCTCTTCCACTCGGCAGTCCCGAGATTCTCACAGGAGGGGAAAACTTTCAAAGCCGTCACCCCCTGCTCCTGCGACAGGCCCAACAGTGTCAGAGAAGCTGGCTGAGCTTAAAGACAAATTTTTGAGAATCTGCTTCGATGGCCTGAAATTCCTTCCGGCGATTCATCCTATTCCCGGTCATGTTAAACAGAGCGCTCTTGCCTGTACGAATGAGGTCTATGTTCAACATGACGCATTTGTTCACCTGGCCGAGAAACTTTTCGAAGTCTCTGTGGAGCGCCAGCTTGAGATCGACCATTTGAAGCTTGAGGCTATCCACGATAAAGACATCATTAAGGCGCAAGACGAAGAAATCGCCACTTACAAGTCTGAGCTCGAGGTCGCCCATCGTAGTGCCAGGGATACTGCCGGAGCCGTTACTCGCTTGGAATCAACTCATAAGAAAGAGCTTGACGAGGCGGTTCAACGATGTAGGGCTTTGGCCTTAGAGAAGGACTCCATTCAAAAGGAGAGGGATGCGTTCTGCACTCGGGTCAAGGAACTTGAGGAGCTTCTCCGTAGAGAGAAAAAGGAGAAAACGGCTGCCCAAGAAGAGTCACAGCGATACTGTGACGAGATTGTCTCCATTTGACTTTTAAAAGAACAACTCGAGGGCGAGCTTTCCAGGGTTGAGATGTTAAAGAACGAGTCCCGTGAAGAGGGCAAGAAGATGGCATTGACGGACATTGATTCCCGTCTTGAGGCAGCCAGTGAAGAAGGTAGAGAAGAGATCAAGACCGCATTCAACCCACTCATTGCCGAATTCAACGCCCGCGTGCTCATGCACCGGGACTTAACTTTTCTGGGCGAGGGCTATCTTGAATCTTTGGTCGAGGCGTGGGAGACCTTAATTCAAGTCAGGAAGGCCGAACGTGGTGTCGAAGAGGTTGATGAGTGGGATTTGATAAAAGAATATCTGAGGGGAAACGAGCCCACGGACCTGTCAGTGGCCAAGGCCCATTATTGCAAAGGCTCCCCATCAAGGAAAGGGAAAGAAGTTGTCGCCGGTCCATCCGGGGCCGAGTCTCCTGTTCACGTGCCTTCCCAGCCGGCCAGTCAGCCGATACTCGATCCCTTTGAACAGCACATTGGCTATGGTCCGGAAGCCCTCGGCCTGAGCGTTCATGTTTTGTCTCCTATCCCGCAGGGCGAAACCCCTTTGACGGCAGATAGTTTGCCAGAGCCTGGTAGATAACCTTTCACTTTGAGATTTTGAAAGTCGTCGTTCTTTGTGAAGTACTATTTCATTCTAATGCTCATCTTTTCTGATTTTGTGCAGGTCATTCTGATCCCGATCCCACTCCGAGGAGCGATGTCGCCAAGGAGGTGGAAAAGACTGGTGGGGCTGCTCATGCTGGTGAAGTTCCTAGGCCAGATTGTAACAACCCGCATATTTATCGATTTTATATTTAAATATTTTATTTAAATATTTTATCGTTAGTCGGAATTTAGTCCGAAAAGCTACTTTTTGCAAACAGCCGAATTAGGGCTCGAGACCACCCCCATTGAGTTCAAAATGCCGTTTGCGACCTTTTTGAGTATAAGCTTCGATATGTTTGGAGAAAGTTGAATTTTGCTACTTTTCACTTAGGGTTTTGGTTTGGGCTGAGCCCACTTATGTATTCAGTCCCAACCCCTCTCCTCTTCATTCACTTCTTTTCTATTTTCCTAACACTCAAGCTCAAGCAATAATGGTGGAAGAGAATGGGAAATAGAAATTCCTAAGCCCTAGTTTCCATTAGCAAATCCATCTTCTTGCTCCAAACTCAAGTGAACCCATTGGTAAGCTTTCTCTTCATCTTCTCCAACTCATTCTCTCTTTGATTTCAGAAATTTCCTAAACCTAATTTTGGAAATGTTTCTCTTTTAAGCTTAGATTCAAGCTTCTAGTGTGAGATTGAAGTGTGGTTGATTTCCATTTGCTTTCAAGCTTCTTCTTCATTGAATTGGGTTCAAAGGTGAGATTTTTATCTCACATCTATGACTATAATTATCTTTGGTTGTTGGGTATGAATTCCTAACACTTCTTCATGTGCATTTGCTCTTGATTTGGATTGGTTTTGTGAATATTCCAATTTTTGAGTTTTTAAGTCAAATTTGTGTGAAAATCCTTTTATGGATGCTTGATCATGCTTTTAGTGATGCACCGAGGAGCGTATAAGGCCGGGTTGCCGATTGGCATAAACCCTTAGAGCCAATGTTCGTCCGGTTGCATTTTGGAAGAGTTTAATCTTCATTTGAATAAGGCTGAAAAACAGCCCAGACATGATTCAGTCGACTGAATACTCTGTTCAGTCGACTGAACCTGGAACCCGAAAGTTTCCAGGAATGATTCAGTCGACTGAATCCTCTGTTCAGTCGACTGAACCTGGAAACAGAAAGTTTCCTGAACCTGGAAAATTCCCAGGTACAGGGTCAGTCGACTGAAACCTTTGTTCAGTCGACTGAACCTGCTGTTTTAGTCCAATTTGCCTTTTTGGATTGAATTTCCAATTTAAATCGATTCGTGATGATCCTATTTATTGTCATCATTTATTATCATCTTTGATGACTTATTCTCTTTGGGAATTTTAGATATATCCACTTCGATGGATCCTTTATCGATTTCATTGGATTTTTATTCACATCTTCGAATGTGATCTTTGTGATTGATTGTTTCTACAATCCCCCTTGTGCTTTGTCACTTTAAAAATATAAAGGTTTCAATACTAATAGTAAATATCAAAACTCTTTCATCAAAACGATTTCAACAACTATTTTATTTATAATTCTCGTTTTCTCAAACTGTTTTCCAATCTATTAGTATATACAAACCTTTACCTCACTCGTATGAGAAATCTAATTAAACGACTTAGTAAAACAAGTGGTGTGAAACGCTTGCGTTTACTTCGTCGGTTAATTCTTGGACTTGTTCGATTGAATCTCTTGTGACAATTTTATAGTGGAGATCTACAGTTTGTTCGTAAATATTTAAGTTAAGCAAGTGGTTATGAGACATGAAACTAAACTCATATATTTACTAGCTTAGTGTAATTGACACTTCTCTTTGATCATGACGATCATTTTATGGTTTAGACTAGCAATGTGCGATGTCTCTTTGTCTATGTGGAGGACCGTACCTCATTAAATCGAGCTTCGTCTCATTTCTTCGTGGGCTAGCGACCCATGTGCTTTCTTATGTGTTTCGATTCATTGGATGTACCGTTTGTACTACATCGATGTTTTGGCTTTTGGATTCATTGGATGTACCGTTTGTACTACATCGATGTCTTGGCCACCCTTTTATTGTGATATCTGGATTTCGTGTGTTGATTTCTGGAATTTATGTTCCACCAACTTTTACGATTGGCATGGATATATATATATATATATATATATATATATATATATATATATATATATGTCATTTATTGTGGCTTGGTGAATGAAATTAGGAGTATGACATTCCTTTTTATCTTGAGTAGTTTATTGTGATATTGATTAATCTCTTGTTGGTTTTCAATTACCTATTAATCACAGCTTGGCATTGTGATTATTATATGTTTATGTCATATCTCCTATTCTATATCATTTCTTCTGATATTTATAGCTAGACTGATCCGTTTATTATTTTCTTCTTAAATAATACTCGGGTCAGACCGAGATGTTGCAGGTGCTTCTGTTTGACTTCTCATCCTGGATCATTACTCTGACTTTTGGCAAACTACTTAGATTAGTAGTTTATTTTGTTGTATACACTTGAGATATAGACTCATAATTGTATTCTTTTGTATAGCACGTGTTGCTATTCTTTTGTATTATCGTGGATCTTTTGACCACTACTCTGATATACACTTTTATGTGTAATATTCATATCTATTTCCGCCTTTGTGATATGAATTGTCTGTGACTGATTTAAATATTTTATTTAAATATTTTATCGTTAGTCGGAATTTAGTCCGAAAAGCTACTTTTTGCAAACAGCCGAATTAGGGCTCGAGACCACCCCCATTGAGTTCAAAATGGCGTTTGCGACCTTTTTGAGTATAAGCTTCGATATGTTTGGAGAAAGTTGAATTTTGCTACTTTTCACTTAGGGTTTTGGTTTGGGCTGAGCCCACTTATGTATTCAGTCCCAACCCCTCTCCTCTTCATTCACTTCTTTTCTATTTTCCTAACACTCAAGCTCAAGCAATAATGGTGGAAGAGAATGGGAAATAGAAATTCCTAAGCCCTAGTTTCCATTAGCAAATCCATCTTCTTGCTCCAAACTCAAGTGAACCCATTGGTAAGCTTTCTCTTCATCTTCTCCAACTCATTCTCTCTTTGATTTCAGAAATTTTCTAAACCTAATTTTGGAAATGTTTCTCTTTTAAGCTTAGATTCAAGATTCTAGTGTGAGATTGAAGTGTGGTTGATTTCCATTTGCTTTCAAGCTTCTTCTTCATTGAATTGGGTTCAAAGGTGAGATTTTTATCTCACATCTATGACTATAATTATCTTTGGTTGTTGGGTATGAATTCCTAACAATTCTTCATATGCATTTGCTCTTGATTTGGATTGGTTTTGTGAATATTCCAATTTTTGAGTTTTTAAGTCAAATTTGTGTGAAAATCCTTTTATGGATGCTTGATCATGCTTTTAGTGATGCACCGAGGAGCGTATAAGGCCGGGTTGCCGATTGGCATAAACCCTTAGAGCCAATGTTCGTCCGGTTGCATTTTGGAAGAGTTTAATCTTCATTTGAATAAGGCTGAAAAACAGCCCAGACATGATTCAGTCGACTGAATACTCTGTTCAGTCGACTGAACCTGAAACCCGAAAGTTTCCAGGAATGATTCAGTCGACTGAATCCTCTGTTCAGTCGACTGAACCTGGAAACAGAAAGTTTCCTGAACCTGGAAAATTCCCAGGTACAGGGTCAGTCGACTGAAACCTCTGTTCAGTCGACTGAACCTGCTGTTTTAGTCCAATTTGCCTTTTTGGATTGAATTTCCAATTTAAATCGATTCGTGATGATCCTATTTATTGTCATCATTTATTATCATCTTTGATGACTTATTCTCTTTGGGAATTTTAGATATATCCACTTCGATGGATCCTTTATCGATTTCATTGGATTTTTATTCACATCTTCGAATGTGATCTTTGTGATTGATTGTTTCTACAATCCCCCTTGTGCTTTGTCACTTTAAAAATATAAAGGTTTCAATACTAATAGTAAATATCAAAACTCTTTCATCAAAACGATTTCAACAACTATTTTATTTATAATTCTCGTTTTCTCAAACTGTTTTCCAATCTATTAGTATATACAAACCTTTACCTCACTCGTATGAGAAATCTAATTAAACGACTTAGTAAAACAAGTGGTATGAAACACTTGCGTTTACTTCGTCGGTTAATTCTTGGACTTGTTCGATTGAATCTCTTGTGACAATTTTATAGTGGAGATCTACAGTTTGTTCGTAAATATTTAAGTTAAGCAAGTGGTTATGGGACATGAAGCTAAACTCATATATTTACTAGCTTAGTGTAATTGACACTACTCTTTGATCATGACGATCATTTTATGGTTTAGACTAGCAATGTGCGATGTCTCTTTGTCTATGTGGAGGACCGTACCTCATTAAATCGAGCTTCGTCTCATTTCTTCGTGGGCTAGCGACTCATGTGCTTTCTTTTGTGTTTCGATTCATTGGATGTACCGTTTGTACTACATCGATGTTTTGGCTTTTGGATTCATTGGATGTACCGTTTGTACTACATCGATGTCTTGGCCACCCTTTTATTGTGATATCTGAATTTCGTGTGTTGATTTCTGGAATTTATGTTTCACCAACTTTTACGATTGGCATGGATATATATATATATATATGTCATTTATTGTGGCTTGGTGAATGAAATTAGGAGTATGACATTCCTTTTTATCTTGAGTAGATTATTGTGATATTGATTAATCTCTTGTTGGTTTTCAATTACCTATTAATCACAGCTTGGCATTGTGATTATCATATGTTTATGTCATATCTCCTATTCTATATCATTTCTTCTGATATTTATAGCTAGACTGATCCATTTATTATTTTCTTCTTAAATAATACTCGGGTCAGACCGAGATGTTGCAGGTGCTTCTGTTTGACTTCTCATCCTGGATCATTCCTCTGACTTTTGGCAAACTACTTAGATTAGTAGTTTATTTTGTTGTATACACTTGAGATATAGACTCATAGTTGTATTCTTTTGTATAGCACGTGTTGCTATTCTTTTGTATTATCGTGGATCTTTTGACCACTACTCTGATATACACTTTTAAGTGTAATATTCATATCTATTTCCGCCTTTGTGATATGAATTGTCTGTGACTGATTTATGTTATGTTTATTTCTATATTTGTTTCCGAAGATATTATAGCCACTGTGTAGTAGTTTTGAGTTTGTGTCGGTATGTCGGATTTCCTCTTGAGATGAAAAGTTATATTTTTATCCGGTATATCGGTACTCGCACAAAGCGATTATACAGATGGTCGCTGCTCAACAGCCTTATTCTCCGTGCTAGTTGACAGCATTCACAGTAATGTTCTTGGCTAGCGTGAGTATAGAGGTGGGGCGTCACAGCTTGGTATCGGAGCCAAACTTCGGAACAATGTAGAATAATTTAACAAGGATCATCGTCCTAAGTCCATCTTAGGAGTCATGCTTTAGGATTTTATTCGTGTCGTACCGATTCATCCTAATTTCTTTATGATTTCTTGTTTTATCAATCAAGTTTGATTGAAATTTATTCTGAGAATAACCTTTTCCTCTTCTTTCTTTCTTTCTTAAAGAAGAGAAATGGTTAGACCTGGCCATCCCAGCGCCGGTCAATCTAGTGCTACTCCCCAAGATGGAGTTTTTATGTCTTCCCAACAACTTTTGGATCTTGTAAAGAATCAAGAGTTTATCTATGCTTTGAGTAAGAACCCCGAAATGGTTCTACCTTTGAAACTTGAAGTTTCTTTCAATCAGCTTGTGGATGTTACTTTTCTTCATGGAGAGGTTGGTAAAGGAAGTGCTTGTGATATTGGGACTTCCAAGAAGAGGCATATTGAGTTCAAGAGCCTTAATCCCAATAAGAGAGTGAAGCAAACTACTTTTGTAGCAAAGACTCCAATCCCTAATCGTGGAGGATGCTACAATTGTAATTCTATGGAACACTATGTGAATATGTGTCCAAAACCCCATTCTTGTCGCTATTGCAAGAAACCGGGTCATCTTTTATCTGCATGTCCCAAACTTTTGAACAAGGACATGAGAAAGCTAAATATTGTGCAAGCCCCTAGTAACACTTCTCGTGGTCAAGGTATTTTTCATTTAATCCTTGATTACATTTATTTTATGATCTTCTTATTTGAGTTCGTTTTGATAGGGGTTCCATCTCACTATTTTATATCAAAAGAACTTGTCGATTCTTTTTCTTTGAATATTTTGGGCTTGATGACTTCTTTGAGGATTGTGAATCCGGATGGTAGAACCGCAACACTCAATTTGCTTTTTATTGATGTCGAAATTATTTTATGAGACTTTTATTTCCGAGCCGATATTTTTACTTAGGCTTCGGAATTGATTTTTTGAAAGGATCGGCTTAATCATTGTGAAGCCCATATCCTATTTTTCGAGTGGACTATTCATCTTCGACATTTTCTATCTGTTAAGAAGCTTTCTATTTTTCTTTGTGATTCCGATTTCAAATTTTTGGTGAAATCATTTTATTCCTTAAGCCCACTTATAAGGAAAGTGTTATTTCTCTCATTCATGTAGTTAGAGAAATTTTCCGGTATTTTTGAACTTGTCTTAGGATTATCACCTAAGTAATCTTTTGTGTGGTGCTAAGGTCTTTTCAGTTTGACCTTGCCACCGGTTTTCTTTTGCTACGAGTTGCGGAAGTTAGCACCACTTACCGCATTCCACACTCGTTATGATTCCTATGAATGAATTATTATGTCATTCAATTTGTCCAGCTTATTTCATCCATTTTATAAATCGAATATTCTATGAATATTTCGATGAGACCATTCTTGAGTTTATTGATTTTGGATGAAAATAGTAATTTAAAATTTTGCAAATCTTTTTCATAAGATTTATTTATAAGTAAAACTGGATTTTTGTTCTTGAAACGAACAAAGAATATTCTTAAAACTTTTTAAGAGATTTATTTATCTTATAAAAGATGATTTTGTGATTGTATTGCCCGTTGAGTGCTTTAAGAATTTTGGTCGATGCGCTTGATCAACGTTATCGATAGAAATTTCCTAAACGCTTTGATGTGACAATCAGACACGATATATTGACTTGTAAAAATGTAAATTTTTGTAGAAAGATTATTACATAAAAATAAAAATGTAATTTTGAAAGTTTTAACTTTTCGGGAAAGAGAATTATTTAAAAGAAGTTCTTTCTTTTTGATACT
This sequence comes from Allium cepa, assembly GCA_030765085.1. NCBI lineage: Eukaryota > Viridiplantae > Streptophyta > Magnoliopsida > Asparagales > Amaryllidaceae > Allium > Allium cepa. The sequence goes on along the minus strand of CM060941.1, from coordinate 172,271,162 downwards.
CTTATTCTTTCTTGTGATTCCTGAAGGGGAACCAAGACTTTGCTATTTGTACCGATACTAGTCGTATTGGTTTGGATGTCGTTCTCTTGCCAAAGAGAACGTGCTATCACTTGTGCTTCTAAATCATTATAGCTTATCGAGACTAGATATTCCACTTATGATCTAGTGCTCTCGGCTATTGTTTTTGCTTTTGGAATTTGGCATCATCATATTTGGATGAGAAATTTGTTCTCTACCTCGATCATAAATCTTTGGAATATTTATGTTCTCTTAAGGAGCTGCATGTTGACTCGAGTTCCTAGCTTCCTATGATCTTGATATTCTTTTTATTCCCGAAGGGGAAATCGTGTTGCCAATGCGTTTAGTCGTAAGCAACAAGGGGTTGTTTCTTTGTTGATGACTAAATGAAATTATCTTTTTATCAAGTTCATCGGGCGTTTTGATGTACTTCGTTTTATTGAGTTTCATCTCATTTCTTTTATGAACTTGCGTCTGATGTTCTTTTATTGTGTTCGGTTCATTGGACGTACCGTTTTTGTACTACGTCGGTGTTCCAAAAATCATTCAGGCTTCGGTTCATTGGACGTTACTGCGTAAGTGTTCCGAATTATTTGCTTTTGATTCATTGGATGTACCGTTTGTCCTACATCAATGACTTTGCTGTTTGATTCATTGGATGACCGTTTGTACTACATCGATGTCTTTGCTTTTGATTCATCGGATGTACCGTTTGTACTACATCGATGTCTTTGCTTTTGATTCATCGGATGTACCGTTTGTACTACATCGATGTCTTTGCTTTTGATTCATCGGATGTACCGTTTGTGTAACGACCCGTTAAATTAATAATATTAAATGAATTGAATTAATATAATTTCTAATCTAATTGAGAATAAATGTAGAAATTTGGTATAGTAGTTGTAATTTAGTATAACAATAAAATTTTATGACAATAGATTTGGATAATGTAGATTGTCACAATTTGATTTAAAGTTAAATATAAGAAACTGATATAAGGGTTGAATTAGTGAATATCAATAAAAAGATTAAGTAGAATGGAATTCATTTAATATAAAATAAATAGTGGAAGACTTACATTGGATTGTAAAATGGATAGTAACTAAATAAAAAGTGACCGCTGAATAAATCAATGCAATAAGTGTTGATAAGGAAATTTAATGAATGTTGTCAATAATAAATGGACTTAAGATAGTAATAAAATTTGTTTTGCCTATGTAAATTTTATGTATTGATAAGCCATAATTAAATTTGAAATTTGATAGTAAATAGGGGATAAGTTGACTAAGGCAATTAGTAATTTAATAAATGAATGCATAGTAAGTAAGTGGAAATGTATGCATAAAAATATTTTCATATATGGGATAATTACAAAAGTTTACCCATTTATCTAATGTATATAATTGAATCTAAATTTAGGGCAACATTTTGTTATTGATGGTATAAGTGAATTTGAATAAAAGGGTAAAAATTATGTAGATTTAACATGTATTGAGTATATAACTAAGAAGGGCATTCGATGTAAATGAATCTAAATTAATGTGTCTAGTCAATAAAGGAGAACTTTAAGGGAATAAATATAAATGAATGTATTTGGGGAATGGAGTCCTTTTATATGTTGAATAGTATAACGTTGTTATTAAGAATGAACGTTACTTTAGTAATTATTAATATGGTAACGGAAGAGTGTATAAATTTTATAGTAACGTAAAAACGTATTGTAAGATAATAATTAAGTGTAGACTTATAAAATATATTTATGACAGCAAATTTTGAAAGTTATTTATTCTGTTAGTTGTTAAGTTTTATTTATGTGTAAGTTAACAATATTACAATTCAATTGAATACAGTAATTTATGCAAACAAAGGATGAACATTTGGAAGTATTACTGTAGTGATATATATATAAGAAACGGTAACTTTGTAGTTGGGGAATAATTGATTTATTTGTGATTTGTAATCCAATAGAGTCAATTTATTAGAATTTATTGCAATTTATGGGATTAATTGCAGTAACCTTTGAAGATTTATTTACTAAAATAATTGACGATGAAAATTATATGTAAATTTGCTTTTAGTTAATATAAAATATCCAGAGGGCTAGAAATGACACAAATCTACTAGTTTAGATATTTACAATAAAAAGCGGTAAGTAATTTTTCTAAATATTTAGATAATAGGAAGATGTAGATTTAGATGGAATTTATTATTTAACTATTTCATAAGTTGAGATCTAAATTTAGAATTGAGATTTTTAATGTATAGATATTGAGCCAATGTTAGTTTCATTAAATTGACATCAATAACCTTGAATAATAGAAAGAAAGTGAATTTAATAAATTTAATCAAACTTATAATGTTGAATTTATTAAAATTGGAATTAATATTGAAGTTAAGAATTTACATTTGAATTGATGAATAGAACAACTATTGACACTTAAATTGTTTAGAATTGGTGTAAATAGTTAAGAAAATTTAAAGGGAGAAAATTTGGTCAATTTTTGAATTTAGATGTAAAAATTGGATTTTTATAATTTATTTAATTTATTTAATGAATATTAAAATATAGTCATTTTGGCCACGGACTCGGATTTCGACGAAACCAGTTTCATCGGATCCGTATCGGTGAATTATTATAGGGTTTCAAGTTTCGTATCGATCGGACTTGTCGTTTGATCGTACGGGCGTGAAACGCCTTGAAATCAATTTTAATAAAATCAATTTGAAATCAATTTGGGAATTTTGTTTTCAGCATAACTTCTTCATACGATCGAATTTGGACGTGAAACTTTTTCCATCGCGTTCAGAATATCTTAAAATACCTATTTGGATATATAGATTTAATAAATTCGGTTCCGGAGGCATAGCGGGCTTTTGGGCCATAGTTTGTTCCGTACGTTCATTTATCCGATCCATCTACGCTATCTCTAGTCTACCTATATAAGCACGGTTATAAACCCTAGCCCCATTTTATTTTCCCTTTTGCTGTACGTTCATTTCTTCATCTCCTTCTCCTCCTCAAATGAATGCAACCTAGATCTACCCCAATCCAAATTTCAGTGAAAATGCAAACACTTCAGAAAAATTCCACAAAAATATATGTCATAGTTCTCGAGACACGTAATCTACTGGTGAAATTCGTTTTCTGTTTTGGGGATTCGTTTGACCAGAATAAATTCAGAACAGTCCCAACCGTTCATCATCGTCGCAACAAAAGTCATCGGATCGTCAAACCTTTTCTGGGTTTTGTAGAGTGGACGACGGGGATCATATCTATATGGTTTTTGTGTCGATTCAACGGTTAAATCGTCGTAGATCTTCGATTAGGGTTTCGAAACCCTAGAATCATAGGCGGCGGCGCACGCGTTTCAAGGAGGCGGAGGGCCATGGGGGGTGCGGCTAGGCTGGAGCTTCAGGTGGATGGTGATGGGTCATCACAGGTGGACGGTGGCGTTCGCCAACGGAGGTCAAAGATCGGTCAGTACCTGTTCGTTCGCATGAAAGAGACTCTGTTGTCGCGTGCGTGCAACTGTCTGCGTGAGGTGTTAGCTGACGTGGCCAGTTTTGTTTTAAGAGTGAGTTTGGTAAATATTGTTTTAAATATATTTTGTTTTCAAATCGTTTAAAACCAATAACTTTTACGTACGTGATCCGTTTCAAACGAATTTTTTTTGTTAGGTTCGTATTTAAATTCCGGATCTGATGACGCAGGTTTGGACAGATTTGGAGACCGTCGAATTTTTGGGTTTAAATTGAATTTGGATTCAATTTAAATTCCAAAGGTGAGTGTTTTAACCCACTCACAACTACTAGAAGCTTTTATGTTTGTTAAATTAATTTTAGAAATGAATAGAAATTTGTTTATGAGTATTTGGCATGTTTATTTCACTCATATTTGTTGAATTGCATTTATTAAATTTAACTGTTAATTTAATTTATTTATTGCGTATTAATTGATAGTTAGAATTTATTTGTTTGCCTATAAACTGCTAGTTAACAGTTATATAGATTATTACTGAATATAAACTGTTAGATTAATAGTTGTTAAATTTAATCTGAATAAAATTGCCAGTTATTACCTGTTATATATATTATCAAATATAAATTGTTATTGATTGATATTGCTTGATGATTGTGATTGGATGATGGGTGATGTTGATGGATGTTTTATTGTATATCATTAAATTGCAAATTATCATGCATATTTCCTTTCATTCGGGATTGTGGTTTGAAATGATATACAACCGCAAAATTTTATATCTTTTAAATTGCGGATTGAAATGATAAATATCCGTATCACTTGACCATAGGATAGAAAATTATATACAGGCACCGCGGTCTATATATAACTATTTTAATGTGATTTCTATGGTTTGGATGGAATACGGTTTATAATAATCTTAAATTTTATATTGTATAAATATTTTTCTTCCATATATATATACATATGAAGTTGAAAATTTTGAAATTAAAAGGTGTATAAAAATCTTTATTAAAAATGGAAGAAAATTAAGAAAATGGAGTTTAATAATTTATATCATATGTTTAAATGTTAAGTTTGGAAATTTTAAGATATGATATTTATAATTGGATTTTTCCCAAATAAATTGAAATGAATATTCTAGTATAATTTGAATTGGAAAAATATATATATTTTATTACTAGAAATTGAAGTCTTATTATTTATGGATTTTATGTGAATATTCAAGACTAATTAATAGAACAATTGATCTGTTGAAAGAATAAAATCCAATTTTAGTTTGAAATATTGTTACTCAAAATGGATATACGTATATATAAATAAATTGAAGTGGTTTTGGGACTTAAGAGAGATAATATAAATTTTGGTTTAGACTTTAATAAAGAAATATATTTGTAAAGCCATGTAAATTATTTCTTTACAAAGTAACAGTAAAGTTAAACCATTTAATTTATATACCGTTGAATATCCAAACCATTCAAGTTTTAGAAGTTATGGTTTTAAATTATGAATTTCGAAATATTATGCTTTGAAAGGATATTTGGCTTTCAGACGTTATAAATTTTAAAGCATTATGATTTTGGAAAAGATTTACAATTGGGATAAATGATATCATGTTTTTTTGGGTTTTAAAATGATATCGTATTCATAATTTTAAAATGGAAATGTATATTCTGGTTTTAAAGTATAAACTATTTTTAAATGACCGCGGTGTTATAATAACGATGGGTTGGCAAAGAGACCGGGATCGGATATGGACATACTCTCTGTCGATACCGAAAACCACTTTGACTAACCGTGTACGCGGTGGAGATTCCAGAATGAAGTAGGTGGTGGCGACGTTTCCTGTAAGGTAAATACGTGGACCCGACTCCCGTGAGTTGGCATAAGGTGGCTAAAATAGGAGCGATTCTCAGGCCAATGAGGTCATTCCTCTGATCGGACCCTCCTCTTCGATATTATACTTTGATTTTGGATTGATTCAGTGGCCACTTCTATATTTTGATTTTGGGGAGTTAGTCCGAGGTGGGCGGTAACTGCGGCTACGCGTTTCCACCAGCCTAGATAGCAATTGGTATATCTACCCTGGCATTGCCTAGTTGTGCCGTGTCACCTACCATACCGAGCATTTACTACGAGTTTCTATTTGTGTCGTACCTATGGAGTATCCTCTGGTAGCCTCCCGATCAGGAGGTATTACGGTACTGTATAGACTATTGGCATTTTACGTGTTAAGGTGGAAAATGTAAAGCCTTAACGCTATTTAAAAGTAAGTTTATTTTATAAATAGACACTACTATAATAGCGCAATATACTACATAGTAAATAGTTTAACGGATCCTTAGGAGATGTAAATCCCGAGCATCTCTTGAGTTACTGTACTCATATTTATTTCTGTTAATTTAACTCACATAAGATCTTTTAGTTCTGACTCGAGTGTTTTTGTCTTTTCAAATTCGCTCGGGTCAGTCCGAGCGTTTCAGGATCGAAGATTTTAGCTTTGGAGGACGAAGACGAAGAATCCGTATTATATTATTTATAATATTGCACCACACTCTAAATTTCCGCTGCATTGATTGTATTGGTATGTGTAACTCTGATATTCATTGTATAAGTAAAATAAATATTTTGTAAACAGTTATCATGAACTGTATATTGATTATTATATTTTATCCTTCCGCTATGAGGTTCTATTTTGTTTTATTTCTTCTCTATTTTTCTTATTACCCCATAACAATCCGCCCTTGCGTATGCTTTGAATTGGCACGTGTGTCGGTTTAAAGTGTGCGAAAAGGCTGGATGTTACAGTTGGTATCAGAGCTTTGGTTTAGCGATAAACCTTGGTTTTGTGGGGTTTGACTCTTTGTTAATAGGGTAGTAATACCCTATGGGAGTCGCTGAGTGTATATATATGAGAGAGCGTATTTGTTAGTGTTAATAAAGATTTTGATATTGTGTTAATCTGTTCCGCTTTATATTTATAAATTCTGGTTGATGCATGGGACGCTATGACATCAATAGGAATTTCTAAACACTTAATAGGACAGACCGACATAATATTTGTTTTTAATATAGGTGAATGAAATAACTTTGCCTATTATATTTTTTATATATAAAAATATTTTTATAAAGATATATTTTGGTTGCTATAGTTGGGTGTTAGGTAATAAAAATATTTGTAATGAATTAAAGCTAAGTTGAATTTTAATAAATCAAATTGGAGATTTTAGAACTTAAGTCCGAGATTTTTGAAATCTTCTTTCAAAGTATTTATGAAATATAATGATTTGGTTTATAAATATTTTCTTATATAAATATTTAGTATAATTCGAAAGAATTGGTTTAAAGAGGATTTTGAAGAAAATAAGTTTGTACTTTCCTCTCTGTCGCTGGAAAATAATTTCGGTGATGACGGCCGCATCATCGACTTTCATTTTTGAGTTTCGAAGGGAAAGGCCACTGTAGTAAATTCTACTGCAGATTTGTTTTGAAATTATTTAAAATTTTAATTGTTTAAAGGTAATTAGAGATATAAAAGTTGTAAGAAATTAATTATCTATTATTTTAAAGAAATTTTGGAATTTGACCCGGTATTAATTCTTGAATTTCCATTAATTAGTTGTAAAAATTTAGGTTAGTGAAATAAAAGAAGTAATCAATGAATTAAAAGAGTTGAGATTAAACTTGCATAAGTTCTTTTGCTTTTTCTTTAACATAAATAACTTACCAAGTATAAAAAGTTGAAATGTAAATTAAGAGTGGAATAGAATATTATGCAAGTAGAATTTTGAAAAAAATGAAGTATTCAATAAATTACTGTTATAAATAAGAATTTAATGGTATTAACTTAAGTGATGATTGGAATTTTACTAAAATTAAAGGTTGTATTATTAATAGGTGATTTTAACCTTAAGAAAGTAAAAATGAAATTCCTTAATTTATAAAGTTTGATTGTAGGGTTATTAACTTAAGTATGCTTTAATTTCCCCCTATTCTAATATAATGGAAAGTAGGAATAATAAATAAATGACCGTAAACCCTAAGTAATAAATTAATAAAATTCCTTTATTTATAAGAATGAAGGTTATAAGGTTAATAATTTAGGTGTAACTAAGAAAGTTACTGTAATTAAATATAATGGAAACTTCAACATTAAATAAATGAATGAAATTAAGGGTAAGTTGAAATTGTAAGTTATAAAACAAATATATATTAAAAAAAGGAATTGAGAAGAAACTTGAAAATTTTCACTTACATTCTTAAAACATACATAACTTACCATATTATAAAAGTTGCAATGTTAGTAAGAAAATGTAAGGGGAAATCTTACAAGTGAAGCTTGAGGTAATTAAGGTATTCAATAAATTTGTTGTTATTAATGAGAATAAATTGTATAAACTTAAGTTAAATTGGAAATTTTACTATATAAGAAAAGGTAAGTAGTATAAATAGATGATATAAACTTTAGTCAATAAAATTGGAATACAAATATAATAAATTTTGTAATAAATGGAAAATGAAAATTGTAAGAAATAAAGAAATTCCCTCCATAAATGAAAGAAAGAAAATCAAACCACTGAAGCATGAAATAAATGTATAATAAGTAATTTGGTTGTTGGTTTGAATTGTTACTTTTGATTTATGTTGTTGGGTAAGAAATTTGAAGTTGTTGGATGAATAAATAATCTATCTTTGTTCCATCTAAGACTGTTGAGTATAGGGTGCACTTGATAGTTAATTTCATTTCATACAAATTTCAAGTTTGAACCCAAACAACTATTTGTTTGATGGATTAAATGGTTTCTTTGTTTGTGTATGTATGTTGTTTGTAAGGTTGATGGTTGTTGAATTGTTTGGTTGATTAATGATTGAATCCACTTGAATAGTTCACTTTAAAATAAATATTTAACCTTTTAGATTATATAAGTGAATACAGGTGATGGAAGCAACTGCTACTGCTTTTGGTTCCAAAATAATAAGCGTATATTGCCCGACAAATAGGTACGTTTCGGATTACGTTTAAAGCGCTATTTTTCCCGTGTTGGGATATAATATTTTGATAATATATGTAATATATTTGTATATTTTGATATTATATTTTCTCCCGAGCCTCACCGTACAAAGGAGACTCTGCCAAAAATTTTCGTAAATTTTGGACTTAGAATTTTGTTGAATATTTTCCAAACTTTAATGATTTAAGTATAAAAGGTTGTAATGATTATAAACGGGTATATTTCATTAAAGGAAATTAATCCAGTAAATTATTGTTTATAAGTTAATATTTGAAATAAGATGTACTGTTTATTCTCCCTTCTTTTTCCTTTTCGGGGACGAAGTTTTGAGTGGGGGAGATTGTAACGACCCGTTAAATTAATAATATTAAAAGAATTGAATTAATATAATTTCTAATCTAATTGAGAATAAATGTAGAAATTTGGTATAGTAGTTGTAATTTAGTGTAACAATAAAATTTTATGACAATAGATTTGGATAATGTTGATTGTCACAATTTGATTTAAAGTTAAATATAAGAAACTGATATAAGGGTTGAATTAGTGAATATCAATAAAAAGATTAAGTAGAATGGAATTCATTTAATATAAAATAAATAGTGGAAGACTTGCATTGGATTGTAAAATGGATAGTAACTAAATAAAAGGTGACCGCTGAATAAATCAATGCAATAAGTGTTGATAAGGAAATTTAATGAATGTTGTCAATAATAAATGGACTTAAGATAGTAATAAAATTTGTTTTGCCTATGTAAATTTTATGTATTGATAAGCCATAATTAAATTTGAAATTTGGTAGTAAATAGGGGATAAGTTGACTAAGGCAATTAGTAATTTAATAAATGAATGCATAGTAAGTAAGTGGAAATGTATGCATAAAAATATTTTCATATATGGGATAATTACAAAAGTTTACCCATTTATCTAATGTATATAATTGAATCTAAATTTAGGGCAACATTTTGTTATTGATGGTATAAGTGAATTTGAATAAAAGGGTAAAAATTATGTAGATTTAACATGTATTGAGTATATAACTAAGAAGGGCATTCGATGTAAATGAATCTAAATTAATGTGTCTAGTCAATAAAGGAGAACTTTAAGGGAATAAATATAAATGAATGTATTTGGGGAATGGAGTCCTTTTATATGTTGAATAGTATAACGTTGTTATTAAGAATGAACGTTACTTTAGTAATTATTAATATGGTAACGGAAGAGTGTATAAATTTTATAGTAACGTAAAAACGTATTGTAAGATAATAATTAAGTGTAGACTTATAAAATATATTTATGACAGCAAATTTTGTAAGTTATTTATTCTGTTAGTTGTTAAGTTTTATTTATGTGTAAGTTAACAATATTACAATTCAATTGAATACAGTAATTTATGCAAACAAAGGATGAACATTTGGAAGTATTACTGTAGTGATATATATATAAGAAACGGTAACTTTGTAGTTGGGGAATAATTGATTTATTTGTGAGTTGTAATCCAATAGAGTCAATTTATTAGAATTTATTGCAATTTATGGGATTAATTGCAGTAACCTTTGAAGATTTATTTACTAAAATAATTGACGATGAAAATTATATGTAAATTTGCTTTTAGTTAATATAAAATATCCAGAGGGCTAGAAATGACACAAATCTACTAGTTTAGATATTTACAATAAAAAGCGGTAAGTAATTTTTCTAAATATTTAGATAATAGGAAGATGTAGATTTAGATGGAATTTATTATTTAACTATTTCATAAGTTGAGATCTAAATTTAGAATTGAGATTTTTAATGTATAGATATTGAGCCAATGTTAGTTTCATTAAATTGACATCAATAACCTTGAATAATAGAAAGAAAGTGAATTTAATAAATTTAATCAAACTTATAGTGTTGAATTTATTAAAATTGGAATTAATATTGAAGTTAAGAATTTACATTTGAATTGATGAATAGAACAACTATTGACACTTAAATTGTTTAGAATTGGTGTAAATAGTTAAGAAAATTTAAAGGGAGAAAATTTGGTCAATTTTTGAATTTAGATGTAAAAATTGGATTTTTATAGTTTATTTAATTTATTTAATGAATATTAAAATATAGTCATTTTGGCCACGGACTCGGATTTCGACGAAACCAGTTTCATCGGATCCGTATCGGTGAATTATTATAGGGTTTCAAGTTTCGTATCGATCGGGCTTGTCGTTTGATCGTACGGGCGTGAAACGCCTTGAAATCAATTTTAATAAAATCAATTTGAAATCAATTTGGAAATTTTGTTTTCAGCATAACTTCTTCATACGATCGAATTTGGACGTGAAACTTTTTCCATCGCGTTCAGAATATCTTAAAATACCTATTTGGATATATAGATTTAATAAATTCGGTTCCGGAGGCATAGCGGGCTTTTGGGCCATAGTTTGTTCCGTACGTTCATTTATCCGATCCATCTACGCTATCTCTAGTCTACCTATATAAGCACGGTTATAAACCCTAGCCCCATTTTATTTTCCCTTTTGCTGTACGTTCATTTCTTCATCTCCTTCTCCTCCTCAAATGAATGCAACCTAGATCTACCCCAATCCAAATTTCAGTGAAAATGCAAACACTTCAGAAAAATTCCACAAAAATATATGTCATAGTTCTCGAGACACGTAATCTACTGGTGAAATTCGTTTTCTGTTTTGGGGATTCGTTTGACCAGAATAAATTCAGAACAGTCCCAACCGTTCATCATCGTCGCAACAAAAGTCATCGGATCGTCAAACCTTTTCTGGGTTTTGTAGAGTGGACGACGGGGATCATATCTATATGGTTTTTGTGTCGATTCAACGGTTAGATCGTCGTAGATCTTCGATTAGGGTTTCGAAACCCTAGAATCATAGGCGGCGGCGCACGCGTTTCAAGGAGGCGGAGGGCCATGGGGGGTGCGGCTAGGCTGGAGCTTCAGGTGGATGGTGATGGGTCATCACAGGTGGACGGTGGCGTTCGCCAACGGAGGTCAAAGATCGGTCAGTACCTGTTCGTTCGCATGAAAGAGACTCTGTTGTCGCGTGCGTGCAACTGTCTGCGTGAGGTGTTAGCTGACGTGGCCAGTTTTGTTTTAAGAGTGAGTTTGGTAAATATTGTTTTAAATATATTTTGTTTTCAAATCGTTTAAAACCAATAACTTTTACGTACGTGATCCGTTTCAAACGAATTTTTTTTGTTAGGTTCGTATTTAAATTCCGGATCTGATGACGCAGGTTTGGACAGATTTGGAGACCGTCGAATTTTTGGGTTTAAATTGAATTTGGATTCAATTTAAATTCCAAAGGTGAGTGTTTTAACCCACTCACAACTACTAGAAGCTTTTATGTTTGTTAAATTAATTTTAGAAATGAATAGAAATTTGTTTATGAGTATTTGGCATGTTTATTTCACTCATATTTGTTGAATTGCATTTATTAAATTTAACTGTTAATTTAATTTATTTATTGCGTATTAATTGATAGTTAGAATTTATTTGTTTGCCTATAAACTGCTAGTTAACAGTTATATAGATTATTACTGAATATAAACTGTTAGATTAATAGTTGTTAAATTTAATCTGAATAAAATTGCCAGTTATTACCTGTTATATATATTATCAAATATAAATTGTTATTGATTGATATTGCTTGATGATTGTGATTGGATGATGGGTGATGTTGATGGATGTTTTATTGTATATCATTAAATTGCAAATTATCATGCATATTTCCTTTCATTCGGGATTGTGGTTTGAAATGATATACAACCGCAAAATTTTATATCTTTTAAATTGCAGATTGAAATGATAAATATCCGTATCACTTGACCATAGGATAGAAAATTATATACAGGCACCGCGGTCTATATATAACTATTTTAATGTGATTTCTATGGTTTGGATGGAATACGGTTTATAATAATCTTAAATTTTATATTGTATAAATATTTTTCTTCCATATATATATACATATGAAGTTGAAAATTTTGAAATTAAAAGGTGTATAAAAATCTTTATTAAAAATGGAAGAAAATTAAGAAAATGGAGTTAATAATTTAAATCATATGTTTAAATGTTAAGTTTGGAAATTTTAAGATATGATATTTATAATTGGATTTTTCCCAAAATAAATTGAAATGAATATTCTAGTATAATTTGAATTGGGAAAATATATATATATTATTACTAGAAATTGAAGTCTTATTATTTATGGATTTTATGTGAATATATAAGACTAATTAATAGAACAATTGATCTGTTGAAAGAATAAAATCCAATTTTAGTTTGAAATATTGTTACTCAAAATGGATATACGTATATATAAATAAATTGAAGTGGTTTTGGGACTTGAGAGAGATAATATAAATTTTGGTTTAGACTTTAATAAAGAAATATATTTGTAAAGCCATGTAAATTATTTCTTTACAAAGTAACAGTAAAGTTAAACCATTTAATTTATATACCGTTGAATATCCAAACCATTCAAGTTTTAGAAGTTATGGTTTTAAATTATGAATTTCGAAATATTATGCTTTGAAAGGATATTTGGCTTTCAGACGTTACAAATTTTAAAGCACTATGATTTTGGAAAAGATTTATAATTGGGATAAATGATATCATGTTGTTTTGGGTTTTAAAATGATATCGTATTCATAATTTTAAAATGGAAATGTATATTCTGGTTTTAAAGTATAAACTATTTTTAAATGACCGCGGTGTTATAATAACGATGGGTTGGCAAAGAGACCGGGATCGGATATGGACATACTCTCTATCGATACCGAAAACCACTTTGACTAACCGTGTACGCGGTGGAGATTCCAGAATGAAGTAGGTGGTGGCGACGTTTCCTGTAAGGTAAATACGTGGACCCGACTCCCGTGAGTTGGCATAAGGTGGCTAAAACATGAGCGATTCTCAGGCCAATGAGGTCATTCCTCTGATCGGACCCTCCTCTTCGATATTATACTTTGATTTTGGATTGATTCAGTGGCCACTTCTATATTTTGATTTTGGGGAGTTAGTCCGAGGTGGGCGGTAACTGCGGCTACGCGTTTCCACCAGCCTGGATAGCAATTGGTATATCTACCCTGGCATTGCCTAGTTGTGCCGTGTCACCTACCATACCGAGCCTTTACTACGAGTTTCTATTTGTGTCGTACCTATGGAGTATCCTCTGGTAGCCTCCCGATCAGGAGGTATTACGGTACTGTATAGACTATTGGCATTTTACGTGTTAAGGTGGAAAATGTAAAGCCTTAACGCTATTTAAAAGTAAGTTTATTTTATAAATAGACACTACTATAATAGCGCAATATACTACATAGTAAATAGTTTAACGGATCCTTAGGAGATGTAAATCCCGAGCATCTCTTGAGTTACTGTACTCATATTTATTTCTGTTAATTTAACTCACATAAGATCTTTTAGTTCTGACTCGAGTGTTTTTGTCTTTTCAAATTCGCTCGGGTCAGTTCGAGCGTTTCAGGATCGAAGATTTTAGCTTTGGAGGACGAAGACGAAGAATCCGTATTATATTATTTATAGTATTGCACCACACTCTAAATTTCCGCTGCATTGATTGTATTGGTATGTGTAACTCTGATATTCATTGTATAAGTAAAATAAATATTTTGTAAACAGTTATCATGAACTGTATATTGATTATTATATTTTATCCTTCCGCTGTGTGATTCTATTTTGTTTTATTACTTCTCTGTTTTTCTTATTTACCCCATAACAATCCGCCCTTGAATATGCTTTGAATTGGCACGTGTGTAGGTTTAAAGTGTGCGAAAAGGCTGGATGTTACAGTTTGTACTACATCGATGTCTTTTCTTTTGATTCATCGGATGTACCGTTTGTACTACATCGATGTCTTTGATTCATCGGATGTACCGTTTGTACTACATCGATGTCTTTGCTTTTGATTCATCGGATGTACCGTTTGTACTACATCGATGTCTTTGTCTTTGATTCATTGGATGTACCGTTTGTACTACATCAGGGTCTTTGATACATTGGATGTACCGTTTGCACTACATCAATGTCTTTGCTTTTGATTCATTGGATGTACCGTTTGTACTACATCAATGTCTTCGCTTTTTGGTTCATTGGATTTACCGTTTGCACTACATCAATGACTTGGCTTTTTGGTTCACTGGACGTACCGTCTTTGTACTACGTCGGTGTTCCAAATTATTCGAGTTTCTAGTTTCTCGGGCGTACCGTGATTGTACTACGCCGTTGCACCGGCTCAACTTTCTGCTATTCTTGACGTTTTCCACGTCTTTTAACTACGGAAATGCTTTTATGTTTCCGATTTTTTTATCCTTGAGCCTAGTATTATTGAGGGGATTGAAGTTTCACCAAATTTGATTTTTGAGCACCATTCCATTCGCATCATTGCTTTGGAGGTTGAGCGCCTTCGATATAAAGATATTCTTTTTGATAGAAGTTCAAGGTCCTCTAATCTTAGGGATTATTCTTGGAAATCTTGAAAATTCATCGAACGAAAACTTTCGGATTTACTTCTTCGTGCTCTTTATGGTGAACTTCCTATTTCAAATTTCTTCCGTGTTAATATGCTTCTATGGTTGTTACTTCTTATATTTCCTTCTTAATTATTGCGAGGACGCAATTTCTTTAAGGAGGGGAGTCTGTAACAACCCGCATATTTATCGATTTTATATTTAAATATTTTATTTAAATATTTTATCGTTGGTCGGAATTTAGTACGAAAAGCTACTTTTTGCAAACAGCCGAATTAGGGCTCGAGACCACCCCCATTGAGTTCAAAATGTCGTTTGCGACCTTTTTGAGTATAAGCTTCGATATGTTTGGAGAAAGTTGAATTTTGCTACTTTTCACTTAGGGTTTTGGTTTGGGATGAGCCCACTTATGTATTCAGTCCCAACCCCTCTCCTCTTCATTCACTTCTTTTCTATTTTCCTAACACTCAAGCTCAAGCAATAATGGTGGAAGAGAATGGGAAATAGAAATTCCTAAGCCCTAGTTTCCATTAGCAAATCCATCTTCTTGCTCCAAACTCAAGTGAACCCATTGGTAAGCTTTCTCTTCATCTTCTCCAACTCATTCTCTCTTTGATTTCAGAAATTTCCTAAACCTAATTTTGGAAATGTTTCTCTTTTAAGCTTAGATTCAAGCTTCTAGTGTGAGATTGAAGTGTGGTTGATTTCCATTTGCTTTCAAGCTTCTTCTTCATTGAATTGGGTTCAAAGGTGAGATTTTTATCTCACATCTATGACTATAATTATCTTTGGTTGTTGGGTATGAATTCCTAACACTTCTTCATGTGCATTTGCTCTTGATTTGGATTGGTTTTGTGAATATTCCAATTTTTGAGTTTTTAAGTCAAATTTGTGTGAAAATCCTTTTATGGATGTTTGATCATGCTTTTAGTGATGCACCGAGAAGCGTATAAGGCCGGGTTGCCGATTGGCATAAACCCTTAGAGCCAATGTTCGTCCGGTTGCATTTTGGAAGAGTTTGCTCTTCATTTGAATAAGACTGAAAAACAGCCCAGGCATGATTCAGTCGACTGAATACTCTGTTCAGTCGACTGAACCTGGAACCCGAAAGTTTCCAGGAATGATTCAGTCGACTGAATCCTCTGTTCAGTCGACTGAACCTGGAAACAGAAAGTTTCCTGAGCCTGGAAAATTCCCAGGTACAGGGTCAGTCGACTGAAATCTCTGTTCAGTCGACTGAACCTGCTGTTTTAGTCCAATTTGCCTTTTTGGATTGAATTTCCAATTTAAATCGATTCGATGATGATCCTATTTATTGTCATCATTTATTATCATCTTTGATGACTTATTCTCTTTGGGAATTTTAGATATATCCACTTCGATGGATCCTTTATCGATTTCATTGGATTTTTATTCACATCTTCGAATGTGATCTTTGTGATTGATTGTTTCTACAATCCCCCTTGTGCTTTGTCACTTTAAAAATATAAAGGTTTCAATACTAATAGTAAATATCAAAACTCTTTCATCAAAACGATTTCAACAACTATTTTATTTATAATTCTCGTTTTCTCAAACTGTTTTCCAATCTATTAGTATATACAAACCTTTACCTCACTCGTATGAGAAATCTAATTAAACGACTTAGTAAAACAAGTGGTATGAAACGCTTGCGTTTACTTCGTCGGTTAATTCTTGGACTTGTTCGATTGAATCTCTTGTGACAATTTTATAGTGGAGATCTACAGTTTGTTCGTAAATATTTAAGTTAAGCAAGTGGTTATGGGACATGAAGCTAAACTCATATATTTACTAGCTTAGTGTAATTGACACTTCTCTTTGATCATGACGATCATTTTATGGTTTAGACTAGCAATGTGCGATGTCTCTTTGTCTATGTGGAGGACCGTACCTCATTAAATCGAGCTTCGTCTCATTTCTTCGTGGGCTAGCGACCCATGTGCTTTCTTATGTGTTTCGATTCATTGGATGTACCGTTTGTACTACATCGATGTTTTGGCTTTTGGATTCATTGGATGTACCGTTTGTACTACATCGATGTCTTGGCCACCCTTTTATTGTGATATCTGGATTTCGTGTGTTGATTTCTGGAATTTATGTTTCACCAACTTTTACGATTGGCATGGATATATATATATATATATATATATATATATATGTCATTTATTATGGCTTGGTGAATGAAATTAGGAGTATGACATTCCTTTTTATCTTGAGTAGATTATTGTGATATTGATTAATCTCTTGTTGGTTTTCAATTACCTATTAATCACAGCTTGGCATTGTGATTATTATATGTTTATGTCATATCTCCTATTCTATATCATTTCTTCTGATATTTATAGCTAGACTGATCCGTTTATTATTTTCTTCTTAAATAATACTCGGGTCAGACCGAGATGTTGCAGGTGCTTCTGTTTGACTTCTCATCCTGGATCATTGCTCTGACTTTTGGCAAACTACTTAGATTAGTAGTTTATTTTGCTGTATACACTTGAGATATAGACTCATAGTTGTATTCTTTTGTATAGCACGTGTTGCTATTCTTTTGTATTATCGTGGATCTTTTGACCACTACTCTGATATACACTTTTATGTGTAATATTCATATGTATTTCCGCCTTTGTGATATGAATTGTCTGTGACTGATTTATGTTATGTTTATTTCTATATTTGTTTCCGAAGATATTATAGCCACTGTGTAGTAGTTTTGAGTTTGTGTCGGTATGTCGGATTTCCTCTTGAGATGAAAAGTTATATTTTTATCCGGTATATCGGTACTCGCACAAAGCGATTATACAGATGGTCGCTCCTCAACAGCCTTATTCTCCGTGCTAGTTGACAGCATTCACAGTAATGTTCTTGGCTAGCGTGGGTATAGAGGTGGGGCGTCACACAGATGCTCAAGTGATCGGGGCGCTTGACGAAGGAAAGTCCGACTCCTCCTCTAAGAGTTATGAAATAGAAGTCACCGGTGCCTCTGGGCACACATCGAACTTGAGCATGGAGGAGCAGCTCGAGAAAGAGAAGGAGAAGGCGGCCGAAATCAAAGCTGAGCCCCGAATGGTGGACCTGGACGACCCTTTGAACCAACCGTTGAAGGTCATCCTGCCTGGCAGGTCCAAGCCCATGGATGTTCCCCCTACTTCTTCAGTGGTTACCCCTCCTCAAGGAAGGATCTCAAGGGTAAACGCTCTAGGGAGGAGTCGTCTAGGAAGAAGTTGAAGAAGCACAAGAAGTAATTACTGTCCTTGTTCAACGAGGGTTAGTCTAAGTCACGTAATAATTTCTGTAATTTTTGTATATAGACTGTTGACTCCGAACTTTGGAGCGCTCGTAGCAGAAAACTTTTCCTGAATAAAGTTTGGTTTCCTTTTCTGTCTTTTCAAAAGATTCTCATTATTCAGTTTTCTCTGTGATTGTGATTTGAATTCACGATGTTGTGCGTAACATTGACTTCTTGGTTTGTCTTCATATAGCTCAGAAATTCTCTGGGAGTTGTTCAATCTCCATTTTATGCTTCGGGCATTTAAAATATTCTCCAACCCGTATCTTAGGGATTTGACAGACTCAAGTCATTTGTGTCACAGCTCCATATTCGAGAAACTTGAGGATTCGGATCGTTTTATTCTCGGGCCCGAGCTCTGAGGACTTAGAGTATCCCAGCCCGCACTCCGGGGACTTGGAGATTTTGAATCATTTATACTCGAGTCCGCACTCTGGGGACTTAGAGTACTCCAGTCCGCACTCCGGAGACTTGGAGATTTTGAGTCGTTTATACTCGAGTCTGCACTCCAGGGACTTAGAGTACTCCAGTCCGCACTCCGGGGACGTGGAGATTTTGAGTCGTTTATACTCGAGTCCGCACTCCGGGGACTTAGAGTACTCCAGTCCGCACTCTGGAGACATGGAGATTTTGAGTCGTTTATACTCGAGTCCGCACTCCGGGGACTTAGAGTACTCCAGTCCGCACTCCGGAGACTTGGTATTTTGAGTCGTTTGTACTCGAGTCCGCACTCCGGGGACTTGGAGATTTTGAGTCGTTTATACTCGAGTCCGCACTCCGGGGACTTAGAGTACTCTAGTCCGCACTCCGAGGACTTGGAGATTTTGAGTTGTTTATAGCGTTCGTACGTCAGTCAGAATAATATAATTTTAATCGCTTTCCACAGGATTATCTTACGCAAAAACATTAATCATTCATGAAAAAGATGGCTTCAAGCCTTTATTAATGAAAGCAAGCTAAATTGTCTTATTACATGCCAAGAACAAGAAATGAAAACGCTACTGCATGAAGGAAATATACCAAGTGTAATAACGTCGCAAGTGCTCGCTGTTCCATGCTCGGGGGAGTGTCGCACCATCGACGGTCGCTAGCTTGAAAGTTCCTTCTCCAAGCCTCCGTTCGATGACGTACGGACCTTGCCATGCGGGGTTCATATGAGATGGGGCTGGAAAAAATCGTTTCGAAACAAGATCTCCCACGTCAAAGATTCTCGGTTGGACTTTTTCGTTATAATATCTGGCGACCCGATGTCTGTATGAGGCCGCTCTTAAATCGGCTTCTTCACGTTTCTCATCAATAAAGTCCAATGATTCCAATAAGAGATCCCGGTTCGACGCAGGGTCGTAGTGAGTTACCCGATGAGATGGAACTTCAAGTTCCACGGGTATGACAGCTTCCGTGCCATATGCCAATGCGAATGGAGTGTGGCCAGTCGCAGTCTTGTGGGTGGTTCTATAGGCCCAAAGCGCCGTTGGGAGTTCATCTACCCACTTGCCTCTAGCCTTTTCCAAACGCCTTTTCAATATGGACTTGATTATTTTGTTTACGGCTTCTACCTGGCCATTCGCATTTGGGTAAGCAACTGCTGCAAACCTTTTCTCAATGCCATATTTCTGAAAAAATTCTTTGAACTCCTTGCTTTGGAATTGAGTTCCATTGTCTGTTATGATGGTCTGGAGAAGGCCAAAATGGCATATGATATTTTGTACAACGAAGTTAATGATTTTCTTGGTGGTGATCGTGGTCATAGGCTCTGCCTCTGCCCATTTGGTAAAGTAATCGACCGCAACTATTGCATATTTCACGCCTCCTTTGGCTATGGGTAAACAGCCGATCAGGTCAATCCCCCACATCGCAAATGGCCAGGGACTAACTATTTGTGTGAGTTCCGTCGACGGTGCTCTCGGAATTTTTGCGTATATCTGGCATTTGTCACATTTTCTCACACAGTCTGCAGCGTCCCAATTCACGGTTGGCCAATAGTATCCATAGCGGAGGATTTTCTTTGCTAATGTTTGCCTCCCGGTATGATCACCCACTCTCCCTCATGGACTTCCTTTAATACCTGTTTTATCTCATCATGGGCCACGCACTGGAGTAAGGGGGTCGAGAATCCCCTTCGATATATTACCCCGTCGTGTATTACATAACGTGAAGCCTTACGAAGGACCTGGCGTCTTTCGCTCCTCTTCTCAGGCAAATCCCCTTGTAGCAGGTACTGCTTGATTGGGTCAACCATAATTCCTTCTCAAGTTTGATGTCTAACACGAAATCTGTCTCCATTACGTCTATACTTGGAGCATAGAGGGTCTCAACAGGGAACAATCCCATTGTTGTGCATCACCAGTTCTTGCAAATTTTGCCAACGAATCGGCTTCTTTGTTTTGTTCGCGTGGGACATGCGAGATGTCGTAGTATTCCAAATTCGCCAGCAGCTCTTGAACCCGAGCAAGGTAAGGAGCAAGTCTCTATCCCTTCGCTTGATAGTCTCCCCGTACCTGATATACTACCAGCTGTGAGTCACAGAAGATTTCAATTGACTTCACTCCCAGTTTGATAACAAGTGTCAAGCCAGCAATCAATGCTTCATATTCGGCTTCGTTATTTGTTTCTGCAAACTCGATCTTCAAAGCGTAGAAGATTGATCGGTCTTCAGGAGTTACGAGGACTATAACTGCCCCCGAGCAACGGTCGTTAGATGCCCCATCGGTGTACATCTTCCATCGAACGGGGGGTATGATTCTGTGACTGCTCGGTTCATCTAGCACAGTGAATTCAGCAATGAAGTCGGCTAGTGCTTGTCCTTGTATGGCCCTTCGCGGTAGATAGACGATATTTGAACCGACTCAACTTAATATTCCATTTTAACATCCTTCCGAAAGTTTCTGGACGTTGGAGTACCTGCCGTAGGGATTGGTCAGTGTAGACACTGATTGAGTGTGCCTGAAAGTAGGGGCGAAGCTTGCGTGATGCGATCACCAAGCAATAGGATAGTTTTTCAATCTTTGGATAATTTCTTTCCACCCCTGTCAAGCGTTTACTGACATAGTAAACCGGGTTTTGAATCCGGTCTTCCTCGCGGACCAAGGCTGTACTGATAGCGTGCTGGGATACCGCTAAGTATACATACAACATTTCGTGGTCTATCGGCTTGGACAGTACAGGGGGACTTTCCAAGTGCCTTATTAGAGCTCGGAATGCTTCCTCACAGTCAGATGTCCATTCGAAGTTTCTCTTTCCTTTCTTTATAATGTCGAAGAAGGGAATACACTTGTCTATAGCTCTGGACATGAATCGACTTAGCATAGCCACTTTTCCATTCAGCTTTGCACCTGCTTTATGGTTCTGGGTACTTGTATATCTTAGATAGCCTGGATCTTCTCTGGGTTAGCCTTGATTCCCTGGGCATTCACAATGAATCCCAGAAACTTTCCTGATGCTACACCGAATGAACACTTCAACGGATTGATCTTCATTCCATAATGCCGGAGTATGTAAAACATCTCCGCTAGGTCTCGGATGTGGTCGTTTGACTTCCGTGACTTCACTAGCATGTCATCCACATAGACTTCCATTATTTTATCAATCTGATCTTTGAACATTCGATTCACCAGGTGTTGATAAGTCGCTCCTGCGTTCTTCAATCCCAATGGCATTACTACATAGCAATACAATCCCATGTTCATGACAAAACTGGTGTGTTCTTGGTCTGGGAGGTGCATTGAGATTTTATTATATCCTGAATACACATCCATAAATGATAATAACTCATGTCCGGCAGTTGAGTCGACCAGCTGGTCAGTCCTAGGCAACGTGAAACTATCCTTAGGGCACGGTTTGTTTAAATCAGAATAATCAACACAGGTCCTCCATTTTCCATTCGCTTTCTTCACTAGCACCGGGTTAGATACCCATTCAGGGTAGAGGGCGTCGCAGACAAACCCGTTGGCTTTGAGCTTGTCCACCTCTTCTTTGAGAGCCACGGACCTCTCTGGGTCCATGCCTCTCCTTTGTTGTTTCACAGGTACATGTTTCGAGTCTATGTTCAACATATGACTTGCGATCGCAGGAGAAATCCCGCACATATCAGAATGTGTCCAGGAGAAAACATCAAGATTCGCTCAAAGGAAATCAGTATGGTTCTCAGCGGCCAAAGGGTCGAGTTGCGACCTAGTTTTAAGGACTTGTGATGGGTCGCTCCGGCTAACTGGGATGTCAATTGTGAGTTCAGCCGGTGCTGCATTAGTTTCCCTGGGTTCCCCATCATCGTCTCTCGGATTTATGTCCCTATAGATCCGAGAATGTTGCCCGAGCCAGGGCTCGGGTGCTACTTGTCATTCATCAGCATTTCGGCTGCGGACGGAGCGGTCTGCAACCTTTCCTTTCTCTCTACGCCGTGCCTCCCTGAGTTCAGCTACATAGCATGCACGGCCGGTTGCCTGGTCGCCGTGTACCACTCCAACCCCTTTGTCTGTTGGAAATTTTAACGTTAAACACCAAGGGGCCAAAGCTGCCATAAATTCCGCCAGGACTGGACGACCCAGAAATACGTTGTACGGGGAATCAATGTCCAGTACTATGAATGGTAAGATTCGCACCCTTCTACGTTCACCTTGTCCCAGTTCAACTGGTAATTCCACATATCCCACTGCATCAATCGCTGCGCCATTAAAGCCATGGATTCTGGCTTTGGATGGCTTCAAATCCTTGGTCTCCAGCTTCATTTGGTCGTATGCCTTCCGGAAGATGATGTTAATGGAACTTCCGCAATCAATGAGAATTCTCTTTACGAATGCCGGCCCGATGGTCGCAGATATGACCATTGGGTCAATGGTAGGAGCCTCTACCTTATCCGCATCTCTGCTGCTGAATACGATATCATCATTCATCGTGCGCTGCTGCTTTGCAGGAGTCCCATCCTCCACGTTCGAACAACACTCGTACTCCGCATGTCTTAAGGAGTTAGCATATCACTCCATCTCCTGCCAATTCTTATCTGCAGGATGAGGACTGCCAACAATCGTGTTAATAACCAATCTACCCACAGTCCGAGTAGATTGTTCCGGTTGTTGTGGGGCTGGCCCGCGTCCAGGGTCCGATGTTTCTTGCCCCCATCCTATGGGTCTTTGACAAATTCCTACATCTTTTTCTGTCTTATCAGCTTTTCTATAGCATCATGGAGGTGTCAGCACTCCTCCGTATTGTGCCCATAAGACTTGTGGAAACGGTAATACTTCCCGGTCCGCTTCTGTTCTTCCGTCGATTCCATTGAACGTGGCTTTCTATATTGGAAAGTATTGCAAGTTGATAGATAGATGTTTTCAAGAGATGCGTTCAACGGAGTGTATTCATTGTATGTTGGGATCCTTGATTTCCATTTCCCTGTTTCTTTTTTCTTTTTGGGATTTCCACCTCCGGATCCTTTAGACTGCCCGGGCTTGTTCTACATGTTAACTTGAATTTTTCCAGGATTATCTCCGGTTTGTTTCACGATGACGTTACTTTTCACTGACTCTTGAACGGGCCCTGATGCCTTGTCTCGCCTTGTCCACCGAGCTTCCTCCCTTCATATGAACTGATGAGCTTTCGAATAAAAACGTTCCAGCGTAGCTGGGGGCTTCCCCGCCAACCAATCTCCAAATTCAGAATCCGGATCCACTCCACGCATTACTGCCATCAAAATCGCATGGTCGTTAGGATTGCTCACCTCGGTAGCAGCAACATGAAATCTTTGCAAGTATGCTTTCAATGACTCTCCTGGAGTTTGAGTTACACTTGATAAGGACATCACGTCCTTTGGACGAGTGGTGTGTATCCTGAATTGTTCTACGAATTTCATTGCTAATTCATCGAAGCTGGATATAGATCGTGGTGGGAGTCGAGTGAACCACATGGTGGCAATCCCGGACAAGGTGATTGGGAAACACCTACACTTGGTTGCATCATTAGCTCTTGCAGAATCCATCATCCATCCGTACCTCATCACATGCTACCTGGGGTCAGTCTTCCCTTCGTAGGCTGGAATGGCGGGCATGCTGAACTTTCTTGGGTATTCGGCATGTAGAATGGTATCCGTGAAGGGAGTATGACTCTTAGACACTCCCCAGTCTTCATTAGTTAGACCTTGGTTTTCTTTCATCAACTGCCTGACCATAGCCGTCAAATCCGGGGTTTGTATGGAAGATGGGAGGTTGGGTTCCGTTCCACGGGACCGTGCAGGTTGATGTCTAGTCCGATTTGGGTCTTGGTTTCTAGTAGATCGATCAGTAGCACCTACATGTGTGTCTTCATCCTTACGGCCTCTACGCCTAGGAGGTTCATCAGCAAAGGTCGAACTATCATCTTCAGAGTAAGGGACAGGGCTACCTCCAGCATTCTGATGCTGCTACTGAGTAAGCTGAGTCATGAGGTCAGCGTTGGCTTGCATTTTCTCAGCAAGTTACCTTCTACTTTCCTTAAGTTCTCTTATCAAGTCATTGAATTCTGCCCAGGAAACAACTTCTGCTTGGTTTTGGTTGGAGGTCCCTGCACCTCGAATCGCTTGCTGATTCCTAGTTCCCAGTTGTTGCACACTAGCGGTTTCGTGGGCATCTGCATTTTGAGAGGCTGATCTAGTTCGTGGTCTTTCCATGGTACAGTTGTTGGTTATAGCTCTGATTAGAATCAACAGATGCCTTATAAATGATTATGGATCTCCTTCGGGGATTTATGCAATCCAATAGCTGCAAAGTAGATCCTAATAGCCTGAGAATTCAAATTTTCAGTGAAAGCACCAAAATGTTAGCACCAAAATTGGTCACTAACACCCTCAGAAAGATTGTGTAGAGAGATTAATGAAGAAAACAAATTAAAGCAGAGAAGAGAACATAAATTTAAATGCAGAAAGTAAGAACCCCAAATATATAGTGGTTCGGCGTAACTGCGTACATCCACTTTGAAGTTGTTTTCCATTGATTTCCTTGAATATTGGTTACAGATTCAATCCCTTTTCTGTTACTTGAATACAATTGCAAGGTAAAAGAAATATGTCTGGAATGAGTCTTGAAAGTGGTAGAGTTTCCCCAGTGTTCTCTAGAATTCGATCCTTTTCTCTGTGCCCCTGCCCCTCTATTTATAGGCGAAGGTGGGTTGGACTTCCCTGATGGGCCTGGTAGCTGAATAACTCGGTCCAAATAGGACAAGCTCTGTGTGCCGAACTGAACAGGCCGAAAAGTTGAATGCCGAACCCTCCTTTTTGTGCCGAACGAGCCGTTCGTTGTGTGGGAAGAGTAGGCCGAGCGATAATCGAAGCCGACGGTGCTAGGGAGAATGCCGAACCATCCTTGATTGCCGAACATCTCGGGAGGCCGAGTGAGAATGCCGAGCCTTCATGGATACCGGATGCTCCTTGATGCCGAACGGAATGGTGCCGAACGGTCCGCGTGCCGAACGAGGAGCTTGATGTTTGAACGCCATCTTGACCGAACGAGGCTTCTGGCCGAACGAACGTTTTTGGTTGACCGAAGCCTTCGGCCGAACGAGGCCCTTGGCCGACCGAAGCCTTTGGCCAAACGAGGCCTTTGGCCAAACAATGCTTTTGGCCGAACGAAGCCTCTGGCCGAGCGCTATCTTTGGCCGAGCAATGCTTAGGCCGAGCGCTCCTTAGATGTCGAGCGCTATCTTATGCCAAACGCTCCCTCGTGCCGAACGCTTCTTGGTATGCCGAATACTAAGTTGCCTAGCCAAATCTCCAGGAAACAACTTGCTTTTCTCAAACTAATCGAAAGATTACACATGGAATTTAGGAAAAATGAAAACCAAGCATCAGATCACATAAGTCTGTCATGAGAAACTCAAGAAATATAGGATCAACATATAACTGTGCTTCTAAGACCGCATGGAATGCCATAATCGTTATCCTCTCAAAAGAACTTGTGATATCCCGAAAATTTTGGCAATATCAATTTAATAATCTATATTTTAAATTAAATTGATTTGGTAAAATTTTGTTAATAAAATTTAACTTGATTTAATAATCCAATTAAATAGATGTTTAATTGGTAAATTTTATCTTTTACAAGCTAATGAAATGTTTTCCTCTTTATAATGTATATATTTATATATATTGTAGATAGATAAGTTTTGATGGCAGTTTAATAAACAAATAAACTCTTGTTTTTAAATTATGATATTCATTTTGATAATTTGGAAATTATTATTTTATTTAATAAGTAACTATTCAAAACTATTTAATAAATAACTATTTGGTTTTTAAGATACTTAAAGAAATTGTTTTAATTTGTTTAAATATATTTTAAAGCATAGATTAAATTTTAATAAGGTAAACAAAGGTTTATTTTATTTTATTTTTAAATATAGCTTAATAAATATAGTTTGGAATTATATATGGAAATTTAAAAAAATACCATTTATATATTAAACATTAATTTATTTAATTAAGATAAATAAGATATGTAATTGTATAATTTCTTTTATAAATTATTTAAATTAATAAATATGTTATTTTCAAATAAAAATAAATGTATAAATATAGATAGATCTTAAAAGACAATATTATTATTGTTAAATTAAGTATGTTAATTTAAATTAGTTTTAAATGGAATTTTTAAATATATGAATAGCATTTGAATTTGAATTAATTTTGAAATTCAAATGAATAAACATATATAAATCTTGTAAGTAAGTTTTCATTTTTATATAAATTGTTTTATTTCATTTTCTTTAAAAAGTAATGCATATACATTTATTTATGAGAATACTTTATATATATGTATTTAATAAATAAAGAAAAGAGATTTCATTTACTTTTATAATAAATAAAATAAATAAAATTACTTAAGACATGTTATTACATTAAGGGGTATAATGACAAGTGTACTAGAGTTAAGAGATTAATGTAACAAGTGTCTTTTATTTTTAATTTTCTTTTGATTTTTAAATAAACCCATTTCACTTATAAAAGCATATTTTCTTCAATCTTCTTCTTTTCTCATCTTCAATTTTTTTTCAAAGATAAAAAGATTTGTTTTCAGCTGAATCAAATCTGAAACAAATTTGTTTCCAAAATTCTCAAAAACCAAATCAATATGTAATTCTTTTCTAAAGCAAATCCTCTGTAAAAATCATTTTCAAAAGCAAAATGAAAATCTACATGCATCTTTCAATCTGGATTTGTCTTTAACAAATTTCATTTGCATACAACTGCAAATATTTTCAAATTTAAAGCATTCAAATTCAAGAGATTTAAATGCATATGGAAGCTAGCCTGCGTGCATCTTTAACCTGGAAAATAAGGATGGATCTGCAATACAAGTTTGAGCAAAATCAAAGCATAGTCTGCATGCAATTTTAAAGAAACAGCAAACACTCAAGATTAAAATCTGCAACTCAGTTTATCATCAGGAAGTAAAAGCTTTCAAACAGTTTTTCAAAAATATAGGCTCTGTCCTCGTTTTCCCTGGTGAGTAACACTTTCTATTTTAAAATTTAAGTAAAAATTTGTTGCTTAAATAAGTATGCTTGTGTATGTTTATCTGGTTATATGTGAATTAGTATGCTTGTGTATATGATCTTGAATGCATTGCTGTATATATGCATATTAATGTTGGAATGTATGTGCTGTGTAACTGTTCTTTCCTGTGCTTAATTTCAGAAGTAAAGAATTTAATAAAAATCCATTTTCTCTTAAACAAGTTATGTTAGGATTTAGACTTTAAATAAAAAAAGTTTTGTTTCATCATAAATTAAGGTTTAAAATTTATTTAGATTAAATTAAAATTGAAATTTGCCCTGGAAATAAAATTAACAGGAAACTTGAGTCTTTGAACAAAATTCAAACATGTTAATTTTGTAATTCAGGAATCTGAATCAAATGCTAAAACTTAAATTTGATTTTTGAAATTAACATTACAATTTTTAGTATTGGGTTTTGAGAGCATTACTGTTTTTACTGGAAGTTATAAATGGAGTAAATCCTGATGAATACTGTAATCTGGGGGATCGGGATTCCTTCCAGTGATGGACAAGAGGTGGGTGAGTGGAGTAAAAATGATGGTGGTGGTGGAAGTTCACTATGGTGAAGATGATTGTTCAAATTGATTCTTAAACCTAGTTTTTGGGGCAGGCAGTGATTGGATAGGCATGAAGGCTACAGTGGAACGGGTGCAACTATTTTTGGGGAGATGGTTGCTTGGGTGTCGAAGGAGCGCTGGACGACGTTGCAAAGCCTCCGATGGTCGGAGGAGGGAGAATGAGGGTTTTCCAGGTTTGGGGGTTCGATGTTGATTCCTGTTCCAGTTTTCCCAGGTTTTTGGGATTGGGGAACTCGAATTTGATTTCGAGTAGATGATGATTTTTGGAGGATCGCGATGTGTTCCAGTGGTGGTCGTCGACTTGCTTGTTGCCTTGGTGGTGGCCGGAGGTGGCCAAGACCACCGTGCATATGCACGGTGCAGAGGAATGTGTCAGGTTTATGTTTGGGTTTTGCAGTCTTTTTGTACTCGGGTCATACTCGAGTAATTCAAGTTGTTACTCGAAGTAGTTCATGGTTTTACTCGAAGTAAAACAGAGGGAACTCGGGTATTCTTTTTTCTATAGTTACAAGTTTTTGGAAACCTGTATATTTCCAAATTCAAATTAGTTTTAAAATCTAAAGCAAGGTTTTAAAACAGAATTTAAAAATCTAAATTTAAAGTATGGTTTTCAAACTGAGTTTGAATCCAAGTTTTGAAAATCTAATTTAAACTTTATTAATTAAAATGTTTAAACTACTTTAAAAGAGTTTAAATAATTGAATTTAAGATTAAGCTTTAAATAAAAAGTAGAGATTTAAACATAAGTTTAAATCTGGAAACAAGATCCAAATTTGAATCAATGTTTTGAAAATGAAAGAAGTTTTTAAAATTTGAAATGTTTAAACAACTTTTGATGTTGAATCATATTTTAAATATGATTTGTATCTTAAAAATGAAATTGGTTTAAATTTCTTTAAACATCTTTATAAAATAAGTAATGCTTTTGTGGGTTTTTAAAATGTTTTTAAAACTTTGTTAAAGTCAAATGTGGTTTTCATTTTAAATTTTAAATTTAAAATAAAATTTGGAAACAAATTTTAAAGTTAGTGTTTTAAATTTGCTTTGTTAATGATAATGAAATCATTAATAAGAAATGTTTATATTTTGAAAATAAATCAAAGATTTAATGGTTTTGATTTATTAAATTAACAAGTTAATTAGATGGATAATTAATTAATTAATTTAATTAATTAAATTAGGATTTTGAATTAATTAATTAAGATTGAAGTTAATTAATTAGGATTAATTAATTTGGAAAATATGATCATTAATTAAGTAAGTTATGATTTTAATTAATGATAGAAATTAATTTATCAAGAGGTTAAGATTAATTAAGTTAAAAACTTAATTAATGAAATAAATAGTGATTAATTAAATGATTATTAAAGATTAATAAATTTGTGATTAATAATAATTAATTTAAATTAATTAGTTAAGTAAGGTAATTAAAGAAATTGATGATAAGTTAATGAAGGTCATTAACTTGGGATCATTTATTAATTAATTTAAGTAATTAATTTTGATAATTAATTAGATTAATTAAATTTGATAATCATTATGGAATTTGGTTAAGTATGATTACTTTGTGAAGGTAATTAAAAATATTAATTACTCATTGTAATTAATAAATTTATTTGATTAGTTTAAATTAATTAATTAAGTTTAATTAATTTATAATAATCATTTGTTGGGTTGATAAGTAATTAATGAAGGATAATTACATAGAGAAGTAATTAAGATGAGTAATTAATGAATGTAACTTATTGACGTATGAAAGAGTTGGGGTTATTTGTTTTTGTAATTATTATGGAGGATAATTACTTTGTGAAAGTAATTAATAATTAGTTACTTGGTGTTATTAATTTAAGCAATTATTGATTAAGTCATTTGGAAAAATAATTAAGTAATGTAATTAATTAAGGGTAATTAATTACTGATAAATGATATAATTAATTACTTAAATATAATTAATTTAGGGGTAATCAATTTATTCAATGCAGTAATTAAGAATAATTAATTACTGAAGTTAATTAATCAAAGGGGATTAATAATTTTGGGTTAATTACTTAATGAAGTTAATTAATTTAAATGTAATTAGGAATCATTAATTAAATATAATTAATGATGTAATTAAGGATTAATTAATTGAGATTAATTAATCAATGATAAGTGATTAGAGTAATTAATTAATGTAATTAATTAAGGATTAATGTAATTAATTTTAATTAATTAATTAATGAAGTAATTAGAGGTTAATTATTGTATTTTATTAAGGAAAATTAATTTGTGAAATTAATTACTTGAATATAAATTAAGGATGATTAATCAAGGGTGATTAATCAAGAATGATTAATTAGTGGTTAATTAATTAGTTGATTGGTTTGTAATCAATGGTTGTAGATTGAGGTAATTAATTTAATTTACTTTAAATTAATTAGAGATGATGTAATTAATTTAATTCATTTTAAATTAATTATATACGGTGTGATTATTAATCCTTGTTTATATATGGATGATATAGATTTCCTTGAATGGTTTGAATCTCAGATATGAGATTAGTAAAGATGTGTGATATGGATGCATTGGTTGCATTGTGATGATGATTTGGATTATCTTCTGATAATGATAATATGGATTATCTGTGGTGATGTGAATTATCTATCTGTGTGTATATAGATAGTTTAAATTGAATTGTTTTAAACTTAAAACAACTTGGACCTAAAAGGCACGTTTTGGATTTCGATGAGACCGGGATCGGGTTTCCATATTTGGATATTCGAAAACCACATCGATCCAAATTAATAATAGGTCGTGAATCTCAAGTGAAGGTGAAGATTCAGAGTGCAAGGGTTATCGTCGTTAACTCTGAGGGTGATTCCAAAATGAGTGTAACGAGATAATGCCTTCGGTTTCGTTCGAACCCGGACGAACTTGTATGGATTGAATGCTTTCAGAACATCGTCAGGTGGACGATGAGCATTCTAAGAAATATGTTCTCTAAAGGTAATCATAGCCTCAAGCCTCATCAACCGGGAATGGCTAAAACAGGGGAGGTGCAGCAAGGCTAGGTGGGTTATGCCCATTTCAGGACAAGATTTTCCCCTGTCTAGAAGTCCCTTTTGTTTCGGTTGTGTGGGCGGTTGATTCGCGACAACTGCCGGGGTTGTCTTGTTCGGGACTGTCCAGTAAGGGATGGTTCCGGTCTTGTGTTACAGAAGAGCGGGCGTACTCCTCGGTATGGTGATCTAGGCCACGTACTGTGACGGACGGTACCCCAGTAGCCCTGCCATTGTATGGAATCCAAAATCCAATAAGTGCCGTACGTATTAGTTGTGCCCAACTATGTTGGAACGTGAGATATAAGCATTCCAGCTATTTCTGTATTTTACTTGAAAACCCTAGACACTATTATAATATCACTGGATTTTCCATCGAATGTTTTGGTTAGCGTAAGGTAAAAACTTTTCTATGTTTATGTGTGGGAAGTCTTACGTGATACCTTTCTTTTTAAAGGTTTTTTTAGAAGTTAAGCAACTTTAACCTGTTACTCACACCAGACCCATGTCTGACCCGGAGATTATTTCTGTTTTTCTTAAACTCTTGGGTACTCAAATTTTTCCGAGTAGCCAAGGGATTCAGGTTAGCTTGACGAATTATGGAGGAGCAATGGAGCAGGAGGCTTCTGCATTATAGTTATATAGTATTCCGCTGTGTTGGTATCTCTGAGTCGTTGTTTGAGTTATTTTGTACTGTGTTGTAATAACTAGACAGGTGTTTATGATTGTCTAGTATGTAATGTATAATCTGTGTAACTCTGATAGTTGTTGCATATCTATGTAATAATTTTGTTATTAATATAATTTATTCGTTCCGCTGTTGAGATTATGTTGTTGTTTCTTCTTTCTTCTCTTTCTTTCTCTTTCTATCCCTTTCTTTCTTAATTCATGATACGTCTTTCTGGTTAGTGGAAGACGGGTCGTGACATAACTACCATTTAATAAGTACATAAGTGATATAATAGATAATGTCTAGGGTGAAGAATATAAATCGAAATATAGCTGGAATGGTAGCATTGGTCACATTCAACAACATATAGAGGGTTCGGTACCTACTTCGAGTCATGTTGCTGGTTTCCCATTACTTGCCTGGTTTCCCAACATAGCAAAAACTCGGCTGCACGGCTGAATCCGAACTCCCTGCACAAGAATCAGAAGTTACGTTCTGAACATCGTATATCTCAAGATAAAATATACTACAAGAAAAAAGCACAAAGGCCCATGCCCAAACATAAACATGAACTACATAGTACCAAATATCATCAACTCCTATGTGCAACATCGATAAATGTACTCTAAATATGGAGTTGACGATATCCTATCTTGGGTTAGCTAAGCTCTAGATTATGCTACCTACTTTGTCTTTAGCCATTTCCGATATCGAGGTCATGTTCTACATCTTTGATACGAGTCTTCATCACTCGAAAAGAACATGAATCCCCAGTTGGATTCCCACATCTCGAACAGATCCCGAAACCACACATGAACTCCAGCACCTTGAACATATCCATTTCCAAGAGACAAAACACGTATCTCAGTCTTAAAGTAATTTTTTATAAGTAAAAAACTTACCGATCGTAATCTCTTCAAGACTGTATCAACGAATTTGGTCATTCTATAGTAATAACTAAGTCTCGTATACTTATTGCATTTTCAATAATTTCATCTCACACTATCCATTGGTCAAGAGTGAAGCTGGTAAGTTAGAGATCTATTGCTCACATCCCTACTCGAACATCAGTCTTAACTCCTGCAGATAGACAAACCTCCTTCATCATCTTTTAATGCTAAGTATACGACTAAATGCTTTCCATAAACAAGTAAGTATACAAAGCACGATCAAGTCACACAAAGCACGATCAAGTCATATAAGTGACTTCTAATACGTTTTCTATTTAATTAATCTTTTATTAATTAATACCTCTTTTATTAGTAAAACTCATTTTATTTAATAAAACTCTTTTTTCAATTTCTACTATTCATTTGTACTCTTTATAGTACTTCAAAAATTACCCATATACTTATATACAATGGTATAAGTATTTTCATAAATCATTAACATGATTTCTTACATTCAACCTTTGCTTTTTTCTATCTTTTTTCAAAAGATTCCTTACTTATAATTTTTTTTTTAAATTCCATTCAAAAAGGTTTAAGATAAGGTTGTTTAAACATTGTCACTACAAACCCAAAATTATTTCACTTATATTTATCTTTAAAATATAATGTTAAACCAAAATTTTGGTTCAACATTCAAGTTATGTGTATAAGAAGGCATGTTCGAAGAAATTCCAATAATACCCCTTGGTTTTATGGTTATTCGTGGAATTGTTTGAAATATAGTTCACAAGTTCAAAAGGAAAAAAGACAAGTCAATAAATCAATAGAAAAATAGGCAAGTTCAAGAGTCCTTAAGAAATATGATCAAGACATGTTCTTTATTTAATTATGAACATGTTACAAGATGGTGCAAATATGCAATTTTCTAATTGTTCAGCACTTGGTTATAAATATGTCATCTTCTTCCTCTTTATTCCTTAGTTCCATTAGTCTATTCTCGAGCTCTCTTTATTGTAATGAAGAGAACTAGGAGAAGATCCTAAATTGAAAAAAATTGATAAGAAGGTGAAAGAGATTAATGGCACCTTACCATGAAGGGGTGCATCTCTATTTACAGTGGTTGGAAAGAGGTAGCTTGCTTCCATTGGCAATATGGAACTTTGTGGTGTCATGGAGCATGCGGGGGAATGTGAAAGCTTTTGAAGCCTTATAAAGAAAAATGCACTAAATCCTATTGAATTGGCTCTTGTAAATGATCTTATCCTTCTTCCTTTGCATGACATTCAACATCCCATAGCATGGACTTTGTACGACATTGATAATCATGCCTTGTTCATGAAATTTGGTATTGATTAATGGCTTATTAAATGCAACATTAATATTGCTCTTTTTATCACATTGATGAAGTGTGATATGGTTGAGGAACAACATCGACTAGATACGATGTGGATTAAGTGCAACATTAATGACATGTGGCATCAATGAAGGGCGACATCGATGGAGTACGACATTAATTAGGTGTAGCATTGAATTTATGTGTTATTGACTAGATGTGTCATTGGCAAGAGTCGGCATCGAGAGGATGAGAAGTGCATCATCAAATTAGTGGCATCAAATGATTTGTGCTATCGTTCACTTCAACGTCATTGAATACCTATCAACATCATGAAGCCAGTATCAATACTACCCACTGACAACATCAATACTACCATATGGGGAGTCATTATCAACTAAGGTATCAACATCATCGATTGCGGCATTAGTTAACTTTCAACATTAATATTTCTCCATTGTCAACCTCTTTATTGTCAGGTTATGTGGCATCAAATACTTTGATTTCGTTTCCCTCAACATTGATTACCTTCACCATTAGCCATTGGAAATTATGTGGATACATTTTTCCCCCTCCTTGTATAAAAGAAGATTTTTACTCTTTAGGGTAAAACCATGATTTCCTTTTCTTTCTCGATTCCTTGTGATATTTCCTTTCAAATCCCATTTTCCTGTAAAACATAAAGTGAATGATAACTTTCGTCATTAATTTTAAACTCAATTTCAATTTCAAGCAATCCCCTTTTGGATTTGATTGAGTTATAAATAAATATATATTATCTACATTATCTATATGAGTTCATATTATAATTTTGCTATAAGAGATCAATAAATAACAACAAGTATTTAAATAGAAGCCCAAAATATTATACGGTAATATTATAGGAGGGCGCATAAAAAAATTTCTTTAGCAAATCATGAAGAAAAGACCAGAAACTCATCTCCCGGTAATATTTGAAAAAGAAGCTAGAAAGTTATTCGAAAAGACAACCAGAAAATCTATCTAAAATAGAAGACCGAAAAATTATCTGGCAATTATGGAAGACTAGAAAACCATATTTTAATAGTAATCTGGATGGAAGACCCAAAAACTTTCTAGCGATAATAAAAGATCATAAATCTAACTGATAATGATAGAAGATCATAAATTCATTTGGAAATAATAGAAGACCAGAAATCTAACTAATAATAATAAAAGACCAGAAATCCATCTGACACTAATAGAATGCCAGAAATCCATCTGGCAATAATAGAAGACCAAAAATCCATCTACCAGTAATAATAGAAGACCAAAAATCCTTATCCGACAATAATAATGGAAGATCGGACATCCTTATCCAGTAATAATAATAGAAGAAGACCAGAAATCTTTATCTGGCAATAATAATAAAAGAAGACCAGAAACTTTATATGACAATAATAGAAGAAGACCTGAAATCTTTATCTGGCAATAATGATAGAAGAAGACCAGAAATCTTTATTTGGGAATAATAATAAAAGACCGAAAATCATTATCAAGCAATTGAAGATTGTGTTTGTTGAAGAGCTCAAATGGCTCATATTCGATGGACCTTCCTCAAGAAGATTATTTGACTTGGAGCACTAATGGCTCCAACTTATTATAGATCTTCCTCTTGAAGATAGATTGATTTGGAGCTCAATTTGATTCTGATTTTGATTAGTCTGTTTGGTATCATCTTAGATGATGATCTCTACTTGGATCAAACCTCTTTTCACCATCTTAGGTGATGCTTTAGTCCTATTGTGCAGTGCTTTTGGTAGTTTCCTTGAGTCGAACCAAAGAGTCACCTGACCTCCCTCTAGGAGGCGCTTAAGTGAGGCCTTTGATGATGGCACTGAAGGCTGCTTCTGTGCTATGGATAGACCAAAAACTACCCGTCCTCCCAAGGAGGCGCTTAGTGAGACCTTTGATGATGACATTGAAGGTTGGTTCTATGTTTTGGATAAGTGAAAGGCTTATTCGTCCTCCCTTTGGAAGACACTTCAGTGCGGCCTTCGATGACGACATTAAAGGCTTGCTCGCTGCTTTAGTGAGACCTCTGAGGATTGCACTAAAGCATTACTCCATCCTCTCTCTAGGAAATGCTTTGACCAGGCCATCTTGATAGGGGTCAAAATCTTTTGCCCTTACTACCATCTTAAGTAGTGATTTAGGCATTTCTATTATTTTAGGAGGGTCTTACTCCTCATCCATGTATATATGCTTATTTTGTTCGAAAGATTTCCTTTTACTCATCCATTTTAGGAAATATGGCCTCATACATTTGGCATTTTGCTTCTATTATCATATTGCCATTATGTTGACGTAGTTGGTGGGGATTATTCCAAGCATAATCTTTTAGAATACCCAATCTCCTTTTCGAACAGTATGTTGGCACAGTTGGTGAATTTATGATGGGGTTATTCCAAGCATAATTTTTTAGAATACCCGATCTCCTTTTGGAACGGTTCTCTTGAATTTTGGTCATTATAACTTGACATTCTTTGTCAATACTTGGGCACTTATTTTCCCATCTTATTCTTTAGCACGTTGATCAAATTTAGAGATTTTCTTTTATCTCTTAACCCTTTAATGTGATTCAAACTCAATATGATTGAAAACACTACTTATGTATAGAAAATTCATCCTGTCGTGGCTTGATACATGTAAAGTATGAGCAATAGTTATTCCATCCAATTTACCTTTTATAAGATCTGTAGTAAATGTCGGGAAGCACTCAATTATACATGTTACTCTCTAATGGATTCACACTTTTGGGAGTAATTTTCCCTTGGATCCACTTCTTGTTCAAATAAACTTTATGGCTTCATCAGCAATCAGAGATTTTCTTCCTATGATTAATACTTTCAATCTTGTAGATGAAAATCCCGTAATTATTCAAGATACTCTGCATTGATCTCATGCCGAATCCTTGCTAAGGTAAGAATCATAGATGCTTTCAGATTCCAATAGAAGGCATGAAAATAGCCATGTTGAAGCCATACGACCTCAGAATCAATCTAATAGAACAATGTAAACAAGAAGAAATCTAAATTACAGGTGTGTTGAAACAAGCCATAATTCGAGATATATTTTGCTGCTTTGTGATCTTATTATCCTATTTTTGGATGATCTTTGTATATATAGTCTGAACCTTGTAATGAAAATTACAACATTAGATAATGATTCTGCCTCTAAATTCTTGAATTTATTCCTTGCTTTGTCTTGATGTAGCAACCATCTCGCTAACGAATTTTATCTTTTGCTTTGCTCTATCTAATTAAGAAGGTCCCTAAAAATACACTCCATCGGGTTTCCTTGATAAGCAGTCATCTCCCTTTTGTGTTAATATTAGTAGTTTGCAACTTTCAAAATGATTTTGTCAAAATATATTTTGGATTAAAATTATGGCGATAAAAGCAATACATCATTTGATGAAATACTTTCACCATGCAAATTTTCTTGGAATAGCAGGTTATATGATGGTATAAAATAAGATAGGATATTAATCCCATATAATAGTTTTCGAAAATTCTGAAACTTTTAGAAAAAAATATTTTCAATAAATTAAATAACCAAAAAAAACTTTTTGAAAGTCAATCCAATATAAGGGGTTAGCGACACCTTCAATCCAACGGCTTAAATAAGCTGCTACAGGAGTTGACCTCTTTACATGAATAATCCATAGGCAATCCATTGACCCATCTAAGAAAACTTGAATTCGTATTTTGGTATTTAAATCCCGATCATAAAGAAAGAATCTCCAGAAATTCCATTTGTGTGGTATGGAAATTCTGAAACTTATTTAATGATGGACATTCTTGAGAATTCAAGGTTCTTAAATATGGCAAATCAGTCTTCTCTTCATCCTAATATGAAATAAGTTCCAAAATTTGATGAGCATAAACTTTTGAAATATAACTTCATCATCCCTTATCTTTAAAAATCTTGAATTTTTAGAATTATTCTTTGAAATAGTTGTTCTTTCTGAAAGCCCCTCATGTTTGAAATCTTTTCGTATAAGCGGATTTATAAAACATTATTATTCAAAATTATCTACCCATGGAACTGATTACATTTGAGATCAATATACATAAAATTATTCATTTACGAAAAAAATGACTTTCGAAACCAATATGCTCAAAGTTAAGTCTATTTCGAAATCGATATATGTACAAAGCAATATACCTTTGGAATCGTATTCGAAATAAATGTCTTTCTAAATCATGAATGTAAAAACCAATTCGAAACCAACATGCCAATAAAATCACATTTGAGATTAAAACATACTAAAAAGATAATGTGTTCATAATCAATATATATTCTTACATCCAAAATCATATGTGTATAAAATCATGTATATCCGAAGTTTAATAATATATATTTTAAGACCTAACGGTATGTGTTAAAAAAATTGTATCCTCAAAATCTATAATTCATTTGAAATTTGAAGATTCAAAACTGAACATAAAATTTTGAATGGCATAGGTTTATAAACTTGTGTATATGTTAAATCATTATATTTGAAAATTTGATATGAGATCTAATAGCATTTGGATCTAATATATTCAAAATTTTGCTCTTTTGAAATCACACCTATACCAAACACATATATTCAAAATTAAATATTTATAAAACTGACATAAGTTCAAAATTGTTTAGATATGCAAACCTCACCAGCTTCAAAAACCATGTATACTCAGAGGCTTAAAAACTCATATACACTCAAAACTTGACATAGTCAAAAGTAGTTATATACGAAGCTATATCCAAAACTCAAAACAAAATTAATTATATTTGAAAATTTTAATGCATCCGTGCAGAAGCTTAGGTACCTAAGATCATCATATATACTTGAAACTCATATGTATAGCTCATGACATGCGTACGAAATTGTATACATTTAAAACTTGATGATACTTATATTTGAAATCTATATATTTAAATCTGTTGTATGTATCTAAGACTCTCACATATTCAAAATCTTGTATTGTTCAAAGCTTTGTTGATGTATATATTTGGAGCCATGTTCACTCAAAACTCATTCATTTCCAAGGACATACCATACTCAAAAATTCCGTGCTTCCCTAAATCTGATACATTTACTTGAAGTCTTTTATACATATATATGGAATCTTATATATTTTCAAAATAAACCTTATAAAATTTGAAATTATATACATGCAAAACTTATTGTTCAAAACTGTGCACTTTTGATACCCGTATGCATTTAAAATTTGCGTGTATTAAGATTTATATATGTTTGAAGCTAGTATGTGCAGGAAGACTTTATCTACCACACTATATAAAGTTTTATTATACACTCCAGATTCACATAGGAAATTCAAACTTGACATTTTCCAAATTGCCATATTTAAAAACCAGGCATATACGAAGTCTGTATTCCCAAAATCATTTATATTCGAAGCTCGAAACTTGTATATTCGAAAACTTATAGATACATAAAACTATCCACAAATTTTCAAAAACTTAGTGTACTTGCAACTGTGCTTAGGCATGAAACCATTTATATTTGGAAACCTGGAAATGTATATACAACGTTAAATACTTGGAAACTTCGGTGCATATAAAACTCGATATTTTTGAAGCTCGGATACATACTCGAAATTCTTATATTTGAAACCACATACATATGCATATGAAACAATGCATATTCAAAACTATATATACTTGAAATGATACACACATGGATTCATATATACATGTACATCATTACTAAAAAGCATCCATGTAAAGACTAAAGAATAAAGGCTGAAATTAGTCAGTCTCTAGATAAAACCGATTAGATACTGGCAAAAGCAGTCTTTAAAAGTTTGAATTAGAGACGGAAACTTGGTCTCAAATAGGTCTATAATAATTTAGACTGGTTAGAGACAAAATTCTAGTCTTTACTTCAGTCTTTATTTCAGTCTCTAAGAAGTCTCAAAATATTTAAACTATCCATGTTTTTGTCATATGTAAATTTAACAGATGATATTGGTAAATCATGTGAATGTGGTTAAAACTTATTACCATGCACTTAACAACCCAACTAATGGACTATAATTTGTAGTTAGTATCATCGTCTGTATAAAGAAGAACATAAGCTATAATTTTATATTGGCTAGCACAAAACTGAGTTGAACATCGATACATATATACATTAACAAAATATATAATATAAATTGAACTCTTTTTCATACGTTTAAGACTTATCATCATATTTGGAATGTGTAACGATCTGTATTTTTAATGATCGGATATTTGGAAAATTGATTTAAATATTTAATCGTTAATTAAATGAAGATCCAAAAATATGATTTTTCACATATGGTTGAATCAGGATTGGAGACTACTTTTGTTGAGTTCGGATTAACGTCGCGAATTAAAATTAGTTTAAGGATCTCT
This sequence comes from Allium cepa, assembly GCA_030765085.1. NCBI lineage: Eukaryota > Viridiplantae > Streptophyta > Magnoliopsida > Asparagales > Amaryllidaceae > Allium > Allium cepa. The sequence continues at coordinate 172,230,413 of CM060941.1, read as the reverse complement.
ATATTTGGAGATCGGATGATCCGATGGCCGAAACGGTCTAGCATTGTGCGAAATTAGCATCCCAGTGCGCAGTCTCAGATTGGGACAAAATTTATACCGTTGGACCTGGAAAAATGAGGTGATGTACGCATATGAGTTTTGTTGCGATCGAATGCGTCATGTAATCGTATGAATTCGAAATGTACGACCGTTCATTTGAGAAATCAAATAAACAAATAATATAATATTAGTATAAATATCCCCAATCACTCCATCTCTCTCATTTTTAATTTCACTTTTACCGTTCCATTAGAGAATCCATAACGCCTCTCACTTGACATCCAAAAATCAAAATCTCTACCACTAAAAAAAGTGAAACCAGATCCGATAAGCTCGTATCGATGAGAGCTTCAAGATGGTGATATCAATCTAGTGTGAGATCATGAATGGCGAATGTTAATATCAAAGCCACAACTAGGGTTTGAGATCGTTGGAGATTTGGACGACGATAGACGGATCAGAACTACCGTCATGTTTCTCATGTCGAACCGCACCTCATTGAACCATCTGTTGAAGCTCCGGCCTAAGCATGCAAAACGCATCCATAGCTTTGGACAGTAGTGGCTATCGGGGATGTGATATATATTGGTGATTAACCATCTCCTTTTTGGGTCCAAAATGAAGAGATCGAGTAATGGGGCGATTTGGGAAAGACAGATCGATGTTTCAATTAAGCATTTAGTGAGAAATCAAGGGGAGAAAGAAGCGGATACAAACGACCTTTTCTTTGTGCACGCGTACAGGCATTTGAGATGTAGGAGAAGAAGGATTTGGGAATCATTAGGTAATTAACCGTTTTAATTAGTTAATTAATTGTTTAATTAATCTCAAACTGTAATTGAGCCATATCTTTTGCATACGAGGTCCGTTTTGCATGTGGTTTCTTGCATTGCAATTGTGATGCAGAGTCTTATGCTTTGGCGTTGGGTTGGATAATTTTTTTCTAGGTTATAGATATTGTCTCTCACTATATTATGGTTGGTTTAATTGTATTATAGCAACATTTTGGAATTATTTTTTGTTTAAAATGTGATTTTTCTATATTTATACACCTACTAGATTTTTATAGCAGAAAATAAAAGTATTTTAAAATGATTTAAATCGAATATCACATATTTTACATCAACGTGCAATTTTGAGGGAATTACTATATTTGTGCTATTTTTGATATGATTTTCCCATTGGTAGATATGGATGTATTATACATGTTGTATTTATACTATTTTGGATTTATGTTGGATGTTGGTTGCATGGTTGCTTGTTTGGTTGCATGGATGTTGGTTGCATTAGTAGTATTGTACATGATATCTTTCATTGTTAAAGTAATTAATATATATATATCTTTGCGGATGTGTTATGTTTAATTGAATTTTTATATTGTCGGATAAGATATTATTTCTATATAATACCACATATATTTTGGGACATATGAAATTATAATGTGGGTTTATTAAGTTCTTGATGATATTTCATTTTTTAATATTGTAGATATTGTATGACAATGAATTAGATAAATTTAAGAGGTAAATTTAAGACTAATTAAAGACGAAATATCGATCTTGAAAACTCAATTTTAAATATATTTAAGACTGAAATGATAGTCTTTACATTTTGAGATCGAAATCTCAGTCTTAATTCTTTTTTGCAACTAGGAATTCAAAGACTGAAATCTCAGTCTTTGATCAGTCTTTACATATAATTTAAAGACTGAATGGCTTGATTAAAGACTAAAGTTTTCAGTCTTTAATCCACTGTTTTTTTGTAGTGGCATGTGCTTAAAACTATATACATGTTCGAAAGATAATGATATACACTTTTGGGAATCTTCTGACATAAAATCAATATGTATGCTTAAATCTTAATATATCTTAAGCTTTGAAAACATATATACTGAAAACTAATGATTTTGTGAAATCCATATTCCTATGAAAACTAGATATATTCAGAAAATTATATATTTGAACTATTATATTTCGAAAATCAAGTGGCTTTGAAACTTACATAAATGAATTATATATATATATATATATATATATATAAAGCTTATACGAACTTGAAATATCACGGTATACACATTCAAAACCATATGGACTCAAAACTCATACATCTTTGAAAACCTGATATTCTTAACTATAAATATCTAAAACTTATAATCAAAGACTTTATTTATGAAACGAAGTATATATAAATGTATGAAGCTAATTTTTATTGGAAATAAACTTGATTTTGTTAATCTAGATTTTTCCATGTAGGAAATATCTAGAATCTAGAATATTTAGCAGAGATCTATGGACTAATACATTTGAAATTGTATGAGAGAATATTTCGAAGATATTTATGGAGAACTGTTAAATTGAGATAATCTCCATCGTTTATTTGTTATGTGAACTCCTATAAATAGAGGTGGATTCACTCATTTTGGTTGTAAAGAAAGTGGTAAGAAAAAAAGTGAGCAAAATATAGTAAGAAAAAATATAAACTTTTGTAATAAATTTTAATAATAAAGTTTTTCTCCTTGTTAAAAAATGTTTTTTATTCTCCAACCTTTTATCTATCTTTTTCTAAAATCAAATTAATCTACTTGTTATTGAAGAAAACTTCCAACAAAGTAGCATCAGAGAAGATTCTCCTGAAAGATGGCAAATCGCGACGTTCCCTTACAAGTCCTAATTCTCACTAAGACCAATTATGCCAATTGGAATTTAAGGATGATGGCTCTTCTTAGCACATGACATATGGGAGATATTCGAAAAAAGCTACATCAAACAAGAGAATGCAGATAGTCTATCTCGAACTCAAAGAAATAGTTTGAGAGGCTCAAGGACAAAAGGCAAGAAGGCTCTTTATCTAATTTATCAAGCATTGGATGATGATGCTTTTGAGAAAGTTTTTGGATCAAAGTCAGCCAAAGAAGCTTGTGAAAAGCATCGAACATCTTACAAAGGAGCCGATCAAATAAAAAATGTACATCTTCAAACTTTAAGAGAAGAGTTTGAAACTTTGCATATGAAAGAATGTGAACTTGTCTCTGATTACTTCTCAAGAGTTTTAACGGTTACTACTAACTTAAAAAAGAAATGGTGAGAAATTAAATGATGTAAGAATTGTAGAGAAGATGATTATATCATTAGATCCAAAGTTCGAACATATTGTCGCCATCATCGAAGAGACAAAAAAATTGAAGGTCATAGCAATAGAGGAACTTCTCGGTTCATTGCAAGCTTATGAAGAAAAGAAAAAGAAGAAGGAAGAGGTTATGGAGAAAGTACTCAAGACACGAATTGATACAAAAAATAAAGAGAGAAAACGAAGACAACAAAGACGAGGTTGTGGTCAAGAATGAGGACGAAGTCATGAATATGAACACATACGAGGTTGGAGACCTAATAATGCCGACAACAATGACAACAACCACCAAAGAGGAGAAAGATTAACAAAAGGTCATGGAAGAGGAAAATCAAAGTCAAGACATGACAAGTCATGCGTCAAATGCTACAATTGTAATTTTTTGGACATTATGCTTCTGAATATAGAGCTTCAAGCAACAATAAATTAAAGAGAAGGCCAATTACATTGAAAAAAGAAGTCAAGAAGATGGTACTTTACAACTAACTTACAAAAAAAAGAACAAGAAGTTAATCTCTAAATGATTATAGGAGATTGTCAAAAATGGTTATGAATGGCCAAATTATTTAGAGAGCATGTCGCAAATTAACAGGAAACCATTACGAAATTACGATGTAATGATCATCGTGCATGTGTTATAATGAGTCAAAACCTCGATGAAGTAGCGTATGATCATATGCTTGGAGAAAGTTCGGCAAAAGAGCCGTGAAATTTATTGAAAGAAGTGAACGGAAATAATGATACAAAAATAATAATAGAAGACAATCCGAATGATGAAAAAGAAAAAATGAAGGATAGCGAGAAGGAGAAAGATGCTGAAAATTTGTTGAAATTTGAGGAGGTAGAGAAGGATAAATTGAAAAAAGGAAAATGTATGGAAGATGAAAAAGAAGAAGTTAAAGAAAATATAGTAAGCGAATATGGCACGAACGATGAAAAATTCAAAAGAAAACAAGATGAAAACGAAGAAGACGTGAATTAAGAGGATAAAATTCAAGAGCCTAGAGGAAATTTGATGTATGAGCAAAAATTTGAAGAAATAAAAATGTAGAATATTAAAGAAATAGAAATAGTCAAAAAGAAATCCAAAGTTGCAAGCAATGAATTTCATGATCACGAAAACAAATAAATGAGTGAAGCTTGTATAATTTTGAACAAACATATTTTTCAAGTATTGTGTTCTGAAATGACATGCAAAAGTGAAATTTGAAAAACATATATAGAACTTGGATTGGTCAAAAAATACAAGGGCGAAGTTATGAAAGAATCCAAAGATAAAATAAACTATTCGTTCAAAATTTGTAGTATCGAATCAAGTTATATGTTAGAATGCTTACTTTATGGAAATTTCTACTGTGATGAAGAAGGATGAAATGAAAGAATAAAACAAGAATCCGTGAACTTGCATTCAAGATAACGACGTTTGGTAAGAAGTTCAAAACAATGAAGAAAATTTGGATAATATCTCTATTCCTACTATAGCACATGAAATACAAAGATTTCAAGCATTACTTGATATTGCACAATCAAGTAACCATGGAGGTGTTGGAAATAAACTTGATTTTGTTAATTTAGATTTTTCCATATAGGAAATATCTAGAATCTAGAATATTTAGGAGATATTTATGGACTAATATACTTGGAAATTGTATGAGAGAATATTTAGAAGATACTTATGGAGAACAGTTAGATTGAGATAATCTACACCCTTTATTTGTGATGTGAACTCCTATAAATAGAAGTGAATTCACTCATTTTGGTCGTAAGAGAAAAGAAAGTAGTAAGAAAAAAATGAGAAATATGTAGTAAGAAAAAATATGAACTTTTTTAATAAATTTTTCTCTTATTAAAAAAAAATCCTTTTTTTATTCTTCAACCTCTTATCTATCTTTTTTTAAAATCAAATTTACTTGCTATTAAAGAAAACTTCCAACAATATTTTTCCAGAAGCTTATATATATACAAAACCTTTTATATATATCTGAAATTTTTTGTTTACATGAAACCTTTATGTAAATTAATATATATGAAATCAATATATTTGGAACTATATATTTCCATAAGCTTGGTCTACAATCTTTAATGCACAGAGTTGATTTGCCCAATACTTGTATACATATACTTAGAAACCTAGGTTCATTGAAAGTTTATTCATCTGGAACACTTTATACCAAAAGAAAACTGATTTTCGAAACATCTACATTCTAAAAAATGGGTAGATATCCAAAGTTTACACTTTTGAAACCAAATATGTATTAGAGGCCGTTTATAGTGAATGCAATATTGTCCCACATAGTTAATACTCATGCTTATATACTACTTTCCTCAAACCCTTATTGGCACTTAGAGTCGGGTAATTTTGTACGAGGGGGGCCTATATGGCCATGAGCTAACACAAGCGCACGCCGCCCGTCCATCCCGTACCGGGCTGAGACGAGTGTAGGTGCAGGTCCAATAAGAGCGGACCATGTAATATTTTTGCTGCACAAAAGTGAACAGTTTTTCTGCTGTTTAAATTCAAACAGAAACGACTGTTGGATTTGAATGGACGCGGATTTCCTAATGGAAATGGCCATTGCGAACTATTTGAACGGACGCTGCTTTTCAAACATAAATAGTCATTGCAAATGAAGAGATGCGACCATTGCAAACAAAGAGGCACGACCGTTTTTGGCCGTTGCAAATGAAGAGATGCGGCATTTCCAAAGGTTATAACCATCGAGAATTCGCCTATAAAAGGAGCAGGGAACCTGATCAGTTTCCCACTCTATTTTCTCTCTTCTTCTTCTTTGTTTCTGAAAACTCTATAATCTGAGTGGTCCTACATATCACACAGAAGATCATACACACCACAATCTCGAGTAGATCACGTCTATTATATCTTGAAAAACTTTGAATAAAGTGTTATGGAAATTGTTACGACAAGCCTCAGATGAGTTTTTTTCTTTGTCCGGTAAGATTCTTGTTTTTTATATATTTATATACATTATTCTGTAATCTTTCCGTTTCGAAGATGTGCTGCTTTTACGAAGTAGTACAACGATTGTTTATCACTATAGTTTAACGCAGTACTTAGTTGTTGCTATTGATGTAGTTTGTTGTTGTAAATTCATTACAACAATAGTTATTGTTCAAAATTACTGATATACAATTCCAAAGTAGTGGAAATCTGATTTCTAAACTTGTGTGAGGAGTTTCTAAGTGATTCACCTCTATTTTTGTATACTGATCTTATAACATCTTAAGACTTTCCTGTTTTCACTAAAACAGAGATGGCGATAGTTGAAGTATCAGCAAAAACTACTACCCACAATAGGCCTGATCCATTTAGAGGAGATGGTGATGACTTCTTAACATGGCAGAATCAAATGCTGTTTTATCTCACCACGTTAGGGCTGCAAAAGTGCATTGAGGAGGATGAACCAAACCGAAAGATGGATAGGCTAGAGAAAAAGACACAGATTTTTTTCTAAAAATTGACTCATGGAAGCTTTCAGACTTCTTATGTCGAAACTACATTCTGAATTGTTTGGACAAAATACTGTATAAAGTTTATCAGCCACACCAGACAGCAAAATCCCTATGGACTGCACTTGCAAATAAATACAAGAGGCAGAATATCAGTTTGAAGAAGTTCATAGTAGATAAATTTATGGAATACACGATGGTGTATTCCAAATCCGTAACTAGTCAAGTGCATGAACTCCAACTTATAATCCATGAACTTGAATCGGAAGGACATAAAGGTGGAGAGTCATTCCTTGTTGAAGCGATAACAGGAAAATTACCGCCTTCCTAGAGAAACTACTGCAACTATTTAAACCATAAGAAAAAAAAGATTTCCTTAGAAGATCTCATTGTCAGATTAAAAAATGAGGCAGATAATCGTGGAATAACACAACCCAAAAGCGAAGAGGCACTTGTTACAGAAGGGTCAAAGAAGAAAGGAAACTTCAACAACAAAAAGAGAAAGGCACCAGATAGTCAATCCAAAGATAAGCAAACCAAGAAGTTCAAAGGCGAATGTTGGGTCTGTGGAAAGACTGGGCACGCAGCTAAAGGTTGTAGGCACAAGAAGACGAATGACAAATTGGTGGCAAATATAGTAGAAAATTTGAGTTGAACCATTGAGGAGATGAACTTTTCGGGAGTTTTTTCAGAATGTAACTTAGTACAGAACCCTGCACAGTGGTGGGTAGACACAGGCGCTACTCGTCATGTTTGTTCTGGTATATCTATGTTCTTCGCTTATAAAAAATAAGATCAGGAAGAAAAACTCTACATGTGTAATTCTGCTATTTCCATGATCGAAGGTAACGACACTGTCGTCCTCAAATTTACATCCGAAAAAACTATGACACTAAATAAAGTTCTTAATGTTCTGGATATCCGCAAGAATCTTATTTGTTGACCCATGCTCTCAAAGAAAAGCTTCCATATGGTCTTCGAGTCAATAAAATAGTTTTGTCTAAGGCTGGAGTTTATATAGGAAGGGGTTATTTATGTGATGGTCTATTTAAGGCAAATGTAGCCGTAGTCGGCAATAAAACTATGTATTTTGATTGTGCTATTAATAAAAATGAAGTTTCTTATTTGGTTGAGAATGAAATTTTACTATGGCATAATAGAATATAACACATAAATTTTCAAAAAATGAAAAAATTAGCAAACTTGGGATTAATTCTTAAATTCCAAATAGATAAAAACTACAAATGTGGGACATGTGCAGAAGCAAAATTGGTTAAAAAATAATTTCATGCTGTTGATAGAAGTACTGAACCACTAGGTTTGGTTCACACTGATTTATGTGATTTTAAATCATTACCTAGAAGAGGTGGGATAAAGTACTTTGTCACTTTTATTGACGACTATACATGATATTGCTATGTATATCTTTTGAATAGTAAAGATGAAGCAATTATATCGTTTATAAAATATAAGGCTGAAGTAGAAAATCAGTCACCATTTGAACAATTCTGTGCAGAAAATGGTATAACTCATCAAACAACAGCTCCATATTCACCACAACAAAATGATATTTCTGAGAGAAAGAATAGAACATTTAAAGATATGATAAATGCAACGCTATTAACCTTTGGTCGACGGACGAACTTGTGGAGGGAAGCCTTAAATATGTCCAATCACATATTAAACAAGATTGCTCACAATAAAATGGAAACAATTGCATATGATTTATGGAAAGGACACATACCAAGTTTCAAATACCTCAAAGTGTGGGTGTGCTTGGCAAAAGTTCTAGTTCCACATCCCAAGAAAGTCAAACTTGGACCAAAAACCGTAGACTGTTACTATCTAGGTCCAGCCCAAAATAGTAGTGCCTACAGATTTTTGGTATTCAAGTCTGATATAGCTTATATTAATGTAAATACAATCATAGAGTCGAGTGATGCCTCATTATTTAAAGATGTGTTTTTGCACAAAAGGAATGAAGGAAATTATGTCCCTAAAAGGACAAGAGAAGAATCAAGCAAGCCACATGAAGATGAAACTCATCGTGAAATTGAGGAAGTTGAACCATGAAGAAGCGTAAGGGCAAGAACGTTCAAGACATTTGGTTCAAAATTTCTAACATACATGTTAGAACACAAACTTCAAACCTACAAGGAAGCAATATCATTTTATGAATCTTCATGTTGGAAAGAAGCAATCAAACTGAAATTGATTTAATTCTACGGAATAAAACTTGAACAAGGGTCGATCTTCCACCTGGAATAAAACCGATTGGTTGTAAATGGATCTTCAAAAAGAAGATGAAGCCAGATGGCTTTATTGACTAATATAAAGCAAAATTGGTAGCCATAGGATATCGTCAAAAGGAAGGTATAGACTTCTTTGATACTTATTCATCGGCTACACGAATAACCTCTATAAGAATGTTAATAGTAATTGCATCCCTATATAATCTAGAGATTCATCAAATGGATGTAAAGACAGCATTCTTAAATGGAATCTTGATGAGGAGATTTACATGGAGAAACCCGAAGGTTTTATTTCCAAAGGAAATGAAAACAAAGTATGTAGATTAGTAAAATCATTATACATACTAAAACAAGCTTCAAAACAGTGGCACGTAAAATTTGATATTGTCATGATGGAAAATGGTTTCCGCATAAATAAATGTGATAAATATGTTTATTTTAAACAAGTTGGACAATCATATGTGATGATTTGTTTATATGTAGACGATATGCTAGTCCTTGGTCCAAATAATAATCGGGTATTAGAGACTATAAAGAAAATGTGAATCAAAAATTTCGACATGAAAGATTTAGGAGTTGTAGACGTTATTTTGGGAATCAAAATAATAAAAACACTTAATGAAATTGAACTGTAACGACCCGTTAATTTTGATAAATAAATTGGTTAATTTAATTTAGATTTTGTAATTTAATTTAGAAAGAAATAAAATTTTATAATTTATATCGAAATAAAAGTTTAAGAATGAAATGTAGCAACCAATGATTGACAATTGAAGTAAAATCAATAAAAGTGAAATAGCGAAAATTGTGTACTTGTGTATAAAATTTAAAATAAGTAAATAAGCGTAAAAGTGGTGTAAATTAAAGGATTTGTATATAATTTATAATAATTGAATGAATTCGGTGCTATGTAGGTAATTATAATAATTGGTTGAAGCTGGATAAACTTAAGTGTAACCTTGGCATGTAAACAATTACTACAAGTTACCTGTTTAATTAGTGGATGGAACTGGAAATAAATTTTAGTAAAAATAAATAAATGTTACATTTATGGGGATGTGATACAATGTTAGAAATTAGATGTAGCAATTGTAATTAAAATTAACAATTTAGAATAAAATTGCAATTAATTGAAATTGATATAAATTATCTTACCTGGTTATAAGTTTAATATAAGCAACAAATGAAAATGTTGAATTAGTGAATCATTAATAAAAATATTAACAAGAATGAAATTCAATTAATATAATAACGGAAAGAGTGAATGCAAATAGAAATAGTAATGGCCGTAAGTTACTATTTAATTGTCCTATTAATTTATCGTAACTGTTATTTTTGGGAATGATATTTTATTTTGACTAAATAAAATAAATACTACAATTGGTGATTTAGTGTAAAATTTATGAAATAGGGTGAGAACAGTGTTTGTAATCAATGGCAATTAAATCTAATTTAATGTTATGTTAGGGTAAATTAAGGGAATTATTGAAAATATTGTTAATTTTTTTTCTATTATGACTATTGGTTGGATTAAAAGAATGGATAACAAGACTTATCAATTTACTGAATTTAATTTATAATAATTTGATAAATTGCAAATGAATGGAAGTAAATATTTAATTATTACGTTAGTTTAAAAGTTAAGTTGAAATTGGAGAATATTTATGTAATAGCTTTGATACCAATGTTAATTTCCTCCATTTGACCATAATGAATTGAATAATAAGAATGAATAGTGAATTCAATGGAATTATTGAAAATTTAATTTATAATTGATGAATATAATGAAATTTGAATTTATGCTGAAATTTATGATTGAATCAACATTAAATTGACATCTAAATTTGTTTAAAATCATTGTAAATGATTAAGAAATTTTAAATGATAAGATTTGTCAATTATCGAATTAAAATTGAAAATTTGATTTAATTAATTAATTATTAATTTATTTAATTAATGGGAAAATAGCCATTTTGGCCACTAACTCGGATTTCGACGAAACCAGTTTCATCGGATCCAAAACGGTGAATTTTTATAGGATTTCAAGTTTCGTAGCGATCGGGCTTGTCGTTTGTTCGTACGGACTCGAAACTCCTTGAAATAAATGAAATTGAAATCAATTTGAAATTTTTTGATTTTAGCATAACTTCTTCATACGATGAAATTTGAACCTGAAACTTTTTCCATTGCGTTTAACATATTTTAAAACATCTATTTGATATATGGGTTGACCCAATTTCATTTCGGAGTCGAAACGGCTTTTTGGGCCACTTTGGCGTTTGCGCGTAAATCTATCTTATCCATCCATTCAAATGTCAACCCTGCCTATATATATATCCTGCTATAAACCCTAGCAGCCTCTGTTCCTCATTTCTATACATACAGAAACTGCTGTGCTCCTCTTCCTCAATGACTGTAAACCCTAATTTAGCCAATTCAAATTTCAATGCAAAAATCAACTTCAAAAATCCAAACTCCTCGGAAAAATTCAGAAAAAATATATTTCGAAGCTCTTGAAGAGCTCAAGTCGGATCTGCAATCCGTTTTTCGATCTGGGTTTTCGTTTGATCGAAAATTTAGGAAGAAGTTTCGGCCGTGCGTCGTGCTCCGATCAACTGCGACGGATCATCAAATCCTTTCCGGGCATTGCAGAGGGGACTGAGGGGAGTCGATCTGTGTGGTTAGTTTGGAGAGTTGACGGTAGATTTGCGACAATTCGTGAATTAGGGTTTCAAACGGTTAGGGAGGCGGCTGCTTTTGCCGGCGATCGGAGATTAGGGGGTTGCCTTAGTGTGGGGCGGGGTGACGTGCAGGTGGTGGCGAGTCAAACCGAGGCCGGCGGCGTGTGATATCGCGAGGTGATGATGGCCGTGTTCAGATTGAGGGCATGTGTTTCGTACGTGCTTTTCTGCGTCTCGTGTAAGGTAGGAACAACACGAGGGAGAGATAGCATGACGTGGCTGTGTGAGTTATTGTTTTTATTTTATTATTATTATTTTTCTCTCTCAATCTTCTAACGCGAATAACTTCCACATACGAGGTCCGTTTCATGAGCGGTTTTCTCCGCTAGGTTCGTATTGGAATTCTGAATATTTTGACGCTGGTTTGGATGAATTCTAAGACTGTAAAATTTTTGGGTTTAAATTGAATTTAAATTTAATTTAAATTCAAAAGGTGAGTGTTTTAACCCGCTCACAACTTCTAAAATTTCTTATGTTTGTTAAATTAAATTTGGTTGTGATTATACATCTATTTATGATTTTTACGCATATTTTAATCATCATCTCAGTTAATTGCGTTTATTCAAATTAAACAGTTAATAAATTTAATATTGCTTATAAACTGCCAGTTAGATAGATTATTTAATTTGTTATCGAATATAAACTGTCAGTAATTGCCTGTTATTTATTATATGCTCTATAATTGATGTTATTATTTAAATTGGATGATGATTATAACAAATGGTTGATGATTGATATTGGATGGACGGATGCTGTATGTTATTTTGTTTTAAACTGCAAATTTGTATGCACTTTATATTCATTCGGGAATGCGGTTTGAAATGATATATAACCTTATTTTTATATTTAAATTACGGATTGAAATGATAAATATCCGTATCACTTGACCGTAGGGTAGAAAATTATATACAGACACCGTGGTCTATATATAAAAATGTTTTGAAATGATTTCTATGGTTTTGGAAAGGAATATATGGTTTAATAAGTATAAATTTTTGAAGTTATATAAATAATTTATACATATATATATATAGTTAAGTTCTTGAATTTAAGCTATATATAATATTGTTTAATAAAAATGAGCTTAATAATGGGGTTTGATTTGATTTATATTATATGATTAAGTACCTATTTAAGATATTATATATATATAGAGTTTTTAAATGACTTAAATGAAATTTAAGTTGGAAGATAAATATGAAATTTGTTTAAATTGAATTCTTTAAGAATTGTACTTGAACAAATTTGATTTGAAATTTCAATAAAATGGAGATTTTAATGGGTATGATTCTTATAACTTGATTTGGTTTAAAGTGACTTAAATGAATATAAAGTTGAATAAATGAATATATCAAGCTAAATAAATTGAAAGAATATCCAGTTGTTTGAAGTTTAAAGGTTTTTCTTAAATGATATTTGATGTTTTTAAGTAAACATTTCAAATCTGAATAATAGAAATTATATATGAAATTATCAAAGAATTCGTTTTGAAATGGTGGAATATTTAAGGCTTTGAAAAATATGGAAACTGAAATGTTTATTTGGAATTTAAATCTATATTTGGAATTGATTTGTGAAGGTGAAGAAACTATTTTATTATATAAAGTAATTTATAATTTAACCATTTATGTGGTGTGGTTATATTTCAAGGTTATGAAATTCAAAGTTTTATGTTTGAAAGGCTATATTTCAAGCGTTGGTTTAGAAATATTATAACTATGAAAAGTTATGGTTTTAGAAAAGGATATATCTGAAAATGATATCATATTGATTTGGTTTTAAAAGGGAAAATGATATCGTAATTATATGGTTTTGAAATGAATATTATATCCTGGTTTTGAAGTATAAATTATTTTGAAATGACCGCAGTGTTATAATAATGTTTGGTTGTTGAAGAGACCGGGACCAGAAGTTGTCATACTCTCTGCCAACTCCGAAAACCACTTTAACAACCGTGTACGCGGTGGAGATTCCAGAATGAAGTAGGATGGTGGCAGCATTTCCTTTGAGGTAAATACGTTGACCCAACTCCCGTGAGTTGGCATAAGGTGGCTAAAACAGGAGCGATCGACGGGTTAATGAGGTAGCACATTTGATCGGACCCATGCCTTCGATAGTATACTCTGACTTTTGGATTTATTCGGTGGCCACTTTTGATTTCTTTGATTTGTAGTTCGAGGTGGGCGGTAGCTGCGGCTATGCGCTACCACCGACCCGGAAGCGTAATTGGTATATCTACCCTGGCATTGCCTAGTTGTGCCGTGTCATCTACCCTAGCGCGCCTTATACGATTTTGTTTTGTACCATACCTATGGAATGCACTCTGACGACGCCCAGTACGGGGGAGATTACGGTACTGTATAGGCTATGGGAATATAAAAGTGTGTTAAGGTGGAAAATGTAAAGCCTTAACACTATTTCAGTATATTATACTTTACTTTAGACACTATTATAATAGCGTATATTACTACATAGCAAATAGTTTAACGGATCCTTAAGAGATGTGAATCTCGAGCATCTCTTAAGTTACTGCACTCATGTTAGACACTGGATAGGAGATGTCAAATCCCGTAAACATTTCTGACGTCGTTTCACTCATATTTATTCCTGTTGATTTAACTTACATAAGATATTTTAGTTCTGACTCGAGTGTTTTGTCCTTTCAATTCGCCCGGGTCAGTCCGAGCGTTTCAGGATTTGATGATTTTATTCTGGAGGACGAAGACGAAGATTGTAGTACTATTATCTACTATATTATTCCACTACACCATTTAATTCCGCAGCATTAATTATTATTCTTTGGTATGTGTACTCTGATATGTATTGTATAAATATATAATCAAATGTTTTGTAAAACAGCTTCATGAACCGTATATTTGATTATTATATTTTATCGTTCCGCTGCAAGATTCTATTTTGTGTTTTCTTTCTCTGCTTTTTCTTATTTACCCCATAACAATCCGCCCTTCTGTATGGTTCAAGTCTGACGTGTGTGGATTATCGTTGATTTAAACCATGCAAAAAGGCGGGATGTTACATCTGGTATCAGAGCTTTGGTTTAGCGATAAACCTTAGCTTTGTGGGGTCTGAATCTTTACTAACAGGATAGTAATACCCTATGGGAGTCGCTGAGTGTATATATGAGAAAGCGTATTTGTTAGTGTTATAAAGAGGTTTTAATATTGTGTTAATCTGTTCCGTTTGGTATTTATAAATTCTGGTTGCTGCATGGGACGCTATGACATCAATAGGGATTTCTAAACTCTTAATAGGACTGACCGACATAATATTTGTTTTAATATAGGTGAATGAAATAATTTTGCCCATTATATTTTCTATATATATATATAAAATAAATTTTTATATGTGATATATATTCGGTTGCAATAGATTGGTATATTCGGTTGCAATAGATTGGTTGTTAGGTAATGAAATTTATAAATAATAAGTTGAAATAAAATTGAAAATAAATTAAATCAAATTGGAAATTTAGAACTTAAGTTCCGTGGTTTTGAAATTTCTTTTGAATGATTTTGAAATATAATAATAATTTTATTAGAAGTATTTTTTGATATAAGTATTTCAATATAATTTGAAAGAATTGTTTTGAAGAAATTCTGGAAAGAAATAAGTTGTACTCCCTTCTCTGTCGCTGGAAAATAATTTCGGTGATGAGTGCACACATCATCGACATTCATTTTCGAGTTTCAAAGTGTGAAGGCCACTGTAGTAGTCTTACTACGAATTATTCTGATAGCCAAATATAAATTTTAAATTGTTTTAAATATAATTGGATATATAAAGTGTAAGTGTATACATTTATCTATTATTTTAAAACGATTTATGAATAAAAACCCGGCATTTAAATTCTTAAGTTTCCGTTATTTTACAGTTTCAATTAGTGTAGTAAAATGAAAGTTAACTAATAATTGGAACCTTTAATTTAAATAAGAGTTAAGTAAATGTTTAAGGTATTTATAACTAAATAAGTAGAAAAGATGGATAGTAAGTAAAACCTCTTGAGTTTAAGATGAGTATTTGAAACTCTAAATAAATTAAGAGATTTAATGCTAAGTTATAAATGGGATTAAAGGGAATTTGAAATTGTAACCTATTAAATAAAGAATAATATTATTGAACATTAAGTTAATTAAAAGAAATAAAGTAAACTTGTATAACTTTCAATTACATCCTTAAAAGCATATATATAACTTACCCAACAATAAAATTTACAATGTTTAATAAGAAAATGTAATAGAAATTTGTACTAGTAAAAATATGTAATGAAAGTACTCAATGAAATTCTTTAATAAATGAGAATTTGGTGTTGTAGTTGTTATGAACTTAAGCATAATTGAAAGATTACTAATTAAAATATAATGGTAATAAACTTAAGTAAATGGTTGAAGCTATTTATAAATAAAAATAAGAAGGAAAATGAATACTGTAAATAAATGAAATTAAGTAGTGAATGAATGTAATGCAATAAAAAGAAAACTATTTGATATGAATAAATAAAAATGAAAATTTGCAAGAAATAAATGTGAATTAGAAGGTAAATCATTATATGAATAAAAAGGAAATCAAACAATAAATGCTATGAAATTGGAAAATTAACTTGATTTATTGTTTGGAAGTGTTGTTTGTTTGGTTTATGGTTGTTTGGGAAAGGATGCTTTAAATTTGTTTAGATGTATGAATAATCTATTTAGCTTCACCTAAGACTGTTGAGTGAATGGTGCACTTAGTTGTTTATTTTCCATTCTGTACAATTTAAAGTCTTTGAACCCGAACAACTATTTGTTTTGTTCAATATGAATGAATGATTGATTTGTGTTGATTATATGTGATGGTTGTATGCCTTGTTGCAAGTGACTGGTGTTTGTATTGATTTGTATGGTTATGGTTGAAACCACTTTAAATATTTCATTTTATATAATTGGTTAACCTTCTTGGATTATGTAAGTGAAATACAGGTTATGGAAGCAATTGCTACTGCTTTTGGTTTCATAATTAAGCGTAATTGCCTGACAAATATGTACGTTTTCGGATTACGGTTTATAGCGCTATTATATTATTTTTTCCCGGGTTGGGATATATATTATTTTTGAAAATATATGTTGTATATTATTATTTTTGATATTATATTTTCTCTCGAGCCTCCCCGTACAAAGGAGACTCTGCCAAAATTTTCCGTAAATGTTGGACTTAGAAAATATTTTGAAAGTATTTTCCAAACTTTATTAATTTTAGTATAAAATGATCTAATGGTTACAAATTGGTATATTTTATTTAAATTAATTAATTTTGTAAAATTTGTTTGTTTATAAACTTAATGTTTAAGTAAGATATATTGATTTCTTAATTCTTCATTTCCCTTCTTTTTCCTTTTCGAGAACGAAAAGTTTTGAGTGGAGGAGAGTGTAACGACCCGTTAATTTTGATAAATAAATTGGTTAATTTAATTTAGATTTTGTAATTTAATTTAGAAAGAAATAAAATTTTATAATTTATATCGAAATAAAAGTTTAAGAATGAATTGTAGCAACCAATGATTGACAATTGAAGTAAAATCAATAAAAGTGAAATAGCGAAAATTGTGTACTTGTGTATAAAATTTAAAATAAGTAAATAAGCGTAAAAGTGGTGTAAGTTAAAGGATTTGTATATAATTTATAATAATTGAATGAATTCGGTACTATGTAGGTAATTATAATAATTGGTTGAAGCTGGATAAACTTAAGTGTAACCTTGGCATGTAAACAATTACTATAAGTTACCTGTTTAATTAGTGGATGGAATTGGAAATAAATTTTAGTAAAGATAAATAAATGTTACATTTATGGGGATGTGATACAATGTTAGAAATTAGATGTAGCAATTGTAATTAAAATTAACAATTTAGAATAAAATTGCAATTAATTGAAATTGATATAAATTGTCTTACTTGGTTATAAGTTTAATCTAAGCAACAAATGAAAATGTTGAATTAGTGAATCACTAATAAAAATATTAACTAGAATGAAATTCAATTAATATAATAACGGAAAGAGTGAATGCAAATAGAAATAGTAACGGTCGTAAGTTACTATTTAATTGTCCTATTAATTTATCGTAACTGTTATATTTGGGAATGAGATTTTATTTTAAGTAAATAAAATAAATACTACAATTGGTGATTTAGTCTAAAATATATGAAATAGGGTGAGAACAGTGTATGTAATCAATGGCAAATAAATCTAATTTAGTGTTATGTTAGGGTAAATTAAGGGAATTATTGGAAATATTGTTAATTTTTTTTTCTATTATGACTATTGGTTGGATTAAAAGAATGGATAATAAGACTTATCAATTTACTGAATTTAATTTATAATAATTTGATAAATTGGAAATGAATGAAAGTAAATATTTAATTATTACGTTAATTTAAAAGTTAAGTTGAAATTGGAGAATATTTATGTAATAGCTTTGAACCCAATGTTACTTTCCTCCATTTGACCATAATGAATTGAATAATAAGAATGAATATTGAATTCAATGGAATTATTGAAAATTTAATTTATAATTGATGAATATAATGAAATTTGAATTTACGCTGAAATTTATGATTGAATCAACATTAAATTGACATCTAAATTTGTTTAAAATCATTGTAAATGATTAAGAAATGTTTAATGATAAGATTTGTCAATTATCGAATTAAAATTGAAAATTTGATTTAATTAATTTATTATTAATTTATTTAATTAATGCGAAAATAGCCATTTTGGCCACTGACTCGGATTTCGACGAAACCAGTTTCATCGGATCCGGAACGGTGAATTATTGTAGGATTTCAAGTTTCATAGCGATCGGGCTTGTCGTTTGATCGTACGGACTCGAAACGCCTTGAAATAAATGAAATTGAAATCAATTTGAAATTTTTTGATTTTAGCATAACTTCTTCATAGATGAAATTTGAACCTGAAACCTTTTCCATTGCGTTTAAAATATTTTAAAACATCTATTTTAATATATGGGTTGACCCAGTTTCATTCCGGAACCGAAACGGGCATTTTGGGCCACTTTGGCGTTAGCGCATAAATCTATCGTATCCATCCATTCAAATGTCAATCCTGTCTATATATATCCTGCTACATATCCTAACAGCCTCTATTCCTTATTTCTATATATACAGAAACTGATGTGATTCTCTTCCTCAATGGCTGTAAACCCTAATTTATCCAATTCAAATTTCAATGCAAAAATCAACTTCAAAAATCCAAACTCCTCAGAAAAATTCAGAAAAATTATATTTCGAAGCTCTCGAAGAGAGAGTCAGATCTGCAGTCCGTTTTTGATTTGGGTTTTCGTTTGACAGGAAATTTAGGAAGAAGTTTCGGCCGTCCGCCGCGCTCCGATCAACTGCGACGGATCATCAAATCCTTTCTGGGTATTGCAGAGGGGACTGAGGGGAGTCGATCTGTGTGGTTAGTTTGTTGAGTTGACGGTCAGATTTGCGGCGATTCGCGAATTAGGGTTTCAAAAGGTTAGGGCGGCGGCTGCTTTTGCCGAGGATCGGAGGTAAGGGGGTTGCCTTAGTGTGGGACTGGGTGACGTGCAGGTGGTGGCGAGCCTAACCGAGGCCGGCGGCGTGTGATATCGCGAGGTAGGAGCAGCACGAGGGAGAGATAGCATGACGTGGTAGTGTGAGTTATTGTTTTTATTTTATTATTATTATTTTTCTCCCTTAATCTTCTAACGCGAATAACTTCCACATACGAGGTCCGTTTCACGAGGGGTTTTCTCCGCTAGGTTCGTATTGGAATTCCGAACATTTTGGCGCTGGTTTGGACGAATTCTGAGACTGTCAAATTTTTGGATTTAAATTGAATTTAAATTCAAAAGGTGAGTGTTTTAACCCACTCACAACTTCTAAAATTTCTTATGTTTGTTAAATTAAATTTGGTTGTGATTATGCACCTATTTATGATTTTTCCACATATTTTAATCATCATCTCAATTAATTGCGTTTATTTAAATTAAACTGTTATTAAATTTATTATTGCATATAAACTGCCAGTTAGATAGATTATTTAATTTATTATCGAATGTAAACTGTCAGTAATTACCTGTTATTTATTATATGCTCTCTATAATTGATGTTATTGTTTAAATTGGATGATGATTGTAATAAAGGTTGATGATTGATATTGGATGGATGGATGTTATATGTTATTTTGTTTTAAACTGCAAATTTGTATGCACTTTATATTCATTCGGGATTGCGGTTTAAAATGATATATAACCGTATTTTTATATTTAAATTACGGATTAAAATGATAAATACATGTATCACTTGACTATAGGGTATAAAATTATATACAGACACCGTGGTCTATATATAAAAATGTTTTGAAATGATTTCTATGGTTTTGGAAAGAAATATACGGTTTAATAAGTACAAATTTTTTGAAGTTATATAAATAATTTATACATATATAGTTAAGTTATTGAATTTAAGCTATATATAAAATTGCTTAATAAAAATGAGCTTAATAATGGAGTTTGATTTGTTTTATATTATATGGTTAAGTACATATTTAAGATATTGTATATATAGAGTTTTCAAATGACTTAAATGAAATTTAAGTTAGAAGATAAATATGAAATTTGTTTAAATTGAATTCTTTAAGAATTGTACTTGAGCAAATTTGATTTGAAATTTAAATAAAATGGAGATTTTAATGGGTATGATTCTTATAACTTGATTTGGTTTAAAGTGACTTAAATGAATATAAAGTTGAGATAAATGAATATATCAAGCTAAATAAATTGAAAGAATATCCAGTTGCTTGAAGTTTAAAGGTTTTTCTTAAATGATATTTGATTTTTTTTAGGTAAACATTTCAAATCTAAATAATAGAAATTGAATTTGAAATATATGAAATTATCAAAGAATTCGTTCTGAAATGGTGGAATATTTAAGGCTTTGAAAAATATGGAAACCGAAATGTTTATTTGGAATTTAAATCTATATTTGAAATTGATTTGTGAAGGTGAAGAAACTATTTTATTATATAAAGTAATTTATACTCTAACCATTTATGTGGTGTGGTTATATTTCAAGGTTATGAAATTCAAAGTTTTATGTTTGAAAGGCTATATTTCAAGCGTTGGTTTAGAAATATTATAACTATGAAAAGTTATGGTTTTAGAAAATGATATATTTGAAAATGATATCATATTGATTTAGTTTTAAAAGGGAAAATGATATCGTAATTATATGGTTTTGAAATGAATATTATATCATGGTTTTGAAGTATAAATTATTTTGAAATGACCGCAGTGTTATAATAACGTTTGCTTGTTGAAGAGACCGGGATCGGAAGTTGTCATACTCTCTGCCAACTCCGAAAACCACTTTAACAATCATGTACACGGTGGAGATTACAGAATGAAGTAGGATGGTGGCGGCGTTTCCTTTGAGGTAAATACATGGACCCAACTCCCGTGAGCTTGCATAAGGTGGCTAAAACAGGAGCGATCGACGGGTTAATGAGGTAGCGCCTTTGATCGGACCCATCCCTTCGATATTATACTCTAACTTTTGGATTTATTCGGTGGCCACTTTTGATTTCTTTGATTTGGGGGTGTGGCTTGAGGTGGGCGGTAGCTGCGGCTATGCATTACCACCGACCCGGAAGCGTAATTGGTATGTCTACCCTGGCATTGCCTAGTTGTGCCGTGTCACCTACGCTAGCGTGCCTTATACGATTTTGTTTTGTACCATACCTATGGAGTGCCCTCTTACGACGCCCAGTACGGGGGAGATTACGGTACTGTATAGACTATGGGAATATAAAAGTGTGTTAAGGTGGAAAATGTAAAGCCTTAACGCAATTTTCGGTATATTATACTTTACTTTAGACACTATTATAATAGCGTATATTACTACATAGTAAATAGTTTAACGGATCCTTAGGAGATGTGAATCCCGAGCATCTCTTAAGTTACTGCATTCATGTTAGATACTGGATAGGAGATGTCAAATCCCGTAAACATTTCTGACTCCGTTTCAATCATATTTATTCCTGTTGATTTAACTTACATAAAATATTTTAGTTCT
Organism: Allium cepa; assembly: GCA_030765085.1. Classification (NCBI taxonomy): domain Eukaryota; kingdom Viridiplantae; phylum Streptophyta; class Magnoliopsida; order Asparagales; family Amaryllidaceae; genus Allium; species Allium cepa. The sequence goes on along the minus strand of CM060941.1, from coordinate 172,208,679 downwards.
GACTCGAGTGTTTTGTCCATTCAATTCGCTCGGGTCAGTCCGAGCGTTTCAGGATTTGAAGATTTATTTTAGAGGACGAAGACGAAGATTGTAGTACTATTATCTACTATATTATTCCACTACACCATTTAATTCCACTGCATTAATTATTATTCTCTGGTATGTGTACTCTGATATGTATTGTATAAATATATAATCAAATGTTTTGTAAAACAGCTTCATGAACTGTATATTTGATTATTATATTTTATCGTTCCGCTGCAAGATTTTATTTTGTGTTTTTCTTTCTCCGCTTTTTCTTATTTATCCCATAACAATCCGCCCTTCTGTATGGTTCAAGTCTGACATGTGTGGATTATCGTCGATTTAAACCGTGTAAAAAGGCGGGACGTTACATGAACTATCTCAGTCACATTCTGTAGAAAAAGTGATTGAAAATTCCAAAATTACAGAATTAAAGGAGTACGAACACCTTTTTATCCATCGAAAGTACTGCATAAAAACACCAATGAGAGTGTAATGTAACTGGAATACTCTTGTGTAATAGGATGTCTAATGCACCTCATGAATTGCATAAGACCAGATATCGCCTATGTAGTAAGTCGATTGAGCTAGTATACAAACAACCCAGGAAAGGAACACTGGAAAGCACTAACGAGAGTGTTGGGATATTTAAAGAGTGCCATGAACTTTTTCCTACATTATGGAAAATATCCTACCGTCTTAGAAGGATATAGTGATGCAAATTGCATTTTTGATTCAGAGGAATCTAAATCAACTAGTAGTTATGTCTTCACCTTAGTAGGAGCAGTAATATCATGGAAATCTACGAAACAAACGTGCATAGCTCGATCTACTTTGGAATCAGAGTTCATTGCTGTAGATAAAGCAGGCGAAGAAACAGAATGGTTTCATCATTTTTAGAAGATATTCCATTTTGGCCTAAACCTGTACTGGCCATATGCATACACTGTGATAATCAAGTAGCATTAAGCAGAGTATAAAACTTTGTGTACAATGGAAAGTCCTGACATATTCACCGATGCCATAACACAGTTAGGCAGTTACTCTCGAATGGAACTATTTCCATTGATTATGTGACAACTACTGATAGCATTGCGGATCCATTTACTAAAGTTTATCAAGAGAGAAAATAGACTGCGCATCAAGGGGAATGAGTTTAAAAGCCTAAACCAACAAGAGTTATCTTATACGGAAACCTATCATAGCGACTGGAGATCCCACGGACTAGGATCAATGGGCAAACCAGTTCCGAGTAACTCAAGAAGTAATGCATTTATTTGGACTTAAGTCCCACTACATTCCTATGGTGCACAATAGAATGCATGTCTACAGAAGTATTAAAAGGTTAAAGCTATGCTTTTTAATGATGACCATATCTTGAAAATAACAAGTGGGGTATATGTAGGATACTCTTAATGGTTGCGATCACCTATGTTAGTGTTAGCTGAGTCGGCTCTATGAGAATATTAAAGGCTTAAATTCTCTAAAACACCCGCAGAACCAAATCTGTTCAGGACCAAAATGAACACAACCAAGAGATTGGATGTGAAGGGAAACAATGCTTTAAAAGCTTATTGTCTGGTTATGCACAAACGGCCGACGGTTCAAGAAGAAATAATTCACCGATTAGCCAAGTATATCCGATAAGTTTTAACTAGGAAAAGTTTAATGTGAAATATCTATTTATCCTCGATATAGCATTATTTCTATATAAACTGTGTGATATTACACTTTGTGTGGGGGAGACATATATCATCATTTATGTGGGGGATTGTTAGAGGTTCTTTATAGTGAATGAGATATTGTCCCACATCGCCAAAATAAGTTCATATTCATGCTTATATACTACTTTACTGACCCTTAGGGTGCGAGAGGGGGACTTATATGGTCATGAACTAACACAAGTGCGCGCCGCCCGTCCGTCCCATACCGAACCGGAACGGGACGGGTGCGGGTCCAATAAAAGTGGACTTTTTGTAAATTCATTACAATAATAGTTATTGTTCAAAATTAATGATATACAATTCCAAAGTAGTGAAAATCTGATTTGTAAACTTATGTGAGAAGTTTATAAGTGATTCATCTCTGTTTTCGTATACTGATCGTATGACAATATGTACTTGAGACTTATTTTTTTTAAACTATACATGTTTAAAATTTTATATATACGAAGCTGTATAGTATATATACATTTGAAACTGTACTTTAATACACATGAAACTGCGTATACTTAAAACTATGCATGTGCAAGAAACCTCCTCCATTTAAAACTTACAAATATATACGCGCATGCACGTGTGTGTGTATGCAAATATATACGAAATCTATATGCACTTAATATCTTTCTGAAACTAACATATTCAAAACCTGTACATTTTGAAATATACTCGAAGCTTATCGAACCTTATGCATTTAAAACTCGTACGTTTTCCAAAACTCATAGGAAATTTTATGCATTCAAAAGCTAATATGCGTCCGAAGCTTGTATTTACGAAGCCTTCAAAATCACATGCATTTGAAACATTATGTTAATTCAAAGCTTTTAAGTGTATGCGACTTTATCAATATATACAAAGCTATACATTTGCAAAATTGATGTATAATTGGAATCCATATATGAAACTTTTCATATTTCAAAAAGCATTGATCGCATTCAATAATATTTTTATATATCTGATATAATTAAAGCAAGATATGAAGCATGAAGTTTTTAAGCTCCAATATGAATCATGATAATTTTCAGAATCTTAATCCTTGAAATGAAGACCTTAGCCTTAATCCTGATGAGTTTAGAATGAACCCTGATGATATTTGACATGAACCTTTGAAATTTGATAGCCTTTAGAATAAAGAAATTAACCTCAGTGAGGATCTCTAGACTTAGATTCCTCTGCTTTGACATGGATCTATAATGTGAATTGAAATCCGAATCTTGGAATATTATCAACTTTCGATGTGAATCCAGTAGTTCCAAACCCATTAATTTTTTACCTTAGTTCTTGAATTGAGATATAGAGTTGGAACCATTTGAAGTCATTGTACTGGAAGCGGAATCATTTTCTCAATTCTGAAACCCTCGTCACAAAGTTGTGCTTTGTCACGGAGACCTGAACGTCGACATGAAGTTGAGCTACGACATGGAACCCAGAATTTTGACACACTCAGATTTACAGCATAAAAATTGGTTGGTGACGTCCGATACCCAGCAGCATCGTTTTCCTTTGCAGCATTGAGATATAGTCGGCAACGATGATTTAAGCCGTTGAGATGTGGCTACGGTACTGATTACCCACGGCATTGCTTACTCGCGATATCGACTATTTATGGCGTCGCTCATCTTGCATTATCGTTACTTGCGGCATCGCTCACTCGTGATATCGATGGCATCGCTAATCTTGTGCCATCACTACTTACGGATCGATTACTCGTGATATCAACTAATCACGGCGTCGCTTATCTTGTGCCATCGTTACTTGCGGCATCGATTTCTCTGTGGCGGTATGAAGCCCATCTTCGACATTGTTAACACTGGCATCAACCTTGGTACTTTTAGTCGCCGAATAACTCTATGGCCTGAGTTCCTTACAAAACTAGATTTACTGGCACCCAAAATCGTTGACTTCAGAGCTCAACCTTCGGAATGAAGCTTTAACCTCAACGTTTATTAATCCAAACCAATTTCAAAATCGTCCAAATCTTCCTCAAAATCATTCGGATCCACTTTGAAATCACCCGGATCCATAAATTTAATATTGATTGGCTTGTGAATTGGGAATGGATTGTGAGCTAGGAGGAGCTCTGCAGCTGGACAAAGTAAAGAGGAAATCACATGTTGAAGTAATGCCATAAAGAGCTGGGCTCCGGCCATTGCGACCCCGTTATTTGCTCTTCGTCCTTCAACTAAAATTTTAATTTCAATTATACTCTTTTAACAATCATCTTCATTTTGAATGCTTGTCATAGTATATCAACATAGCATTTAAACGTCGAAATAGAAAAATTCACGTTACAAACAGACGTTGTCACAAGTAAATCAACGTAGTTGGCAGAGATATTAAAACACAAGCTATGTTCCATGGGACAATTGAAACAACTTGGAAGAGACATTGGAAAAAATTAAAACAACATTTGTTTTAAATGTGAAAATATGAAATTCCACATCAACAGTAGGCTTTGTAATATACTACACCTTTCATGCACCAAGCATTGAAAGTTCAGAATCCACGCTTATATGTGGCGTTGAAATTGCATATATCCATTTAGCCTTGGCCTTGAAACGATTTAATCCTCGTTAGTTACAAGTTTACATGGAATGGAAGCTACACTAACCAAATAAAGTTGACAGAAACACAAGGGACACTAACAAAATAAAGTTCACATCAACAACAAAATAAAGATAAGGAACACTAACTATATAAATATAAACAACACTAACAAAATAAAGTTGACAGAAATAGAAGCTGCACTAACAAAACAAAGTTTACAGCAGCTACACTTTGTATAAGAAGCTACACTAAAATTCAAAGTTTACAAATAAGATAAGCAACAAAATAAAATTGACAGGAATTCAAAGTTTACAGCAACAAATAAAGTCACACTTACTAACATTCAAAGTTTACAGGAATTCAAAGTTTACAGGAATTCAACAAAAAGTTTCAACAATCTCATGACAACTAAGCAATTTTTGAACAAAACGAGCACATATCTTTCTTGCTTCTTTCCATTGTTGTTTTCTGCTGTTTTGAAATTGCTAGGTTTTTTTTTTTTGGAAAAAGACAGCGGCTGCAAAAAGAAACGTGACTAAGAATGTAGCAAGGACATTTTGGGAATAAACGGGGTGGAAAGAGAAAAGCATGTGCATTTTATTTTCTAATTAATGTGGGTGAAGAGAAAATAACGGGGTGGCAATAGACGGACCCAAAGGGCTGGCATAAGTGATGTTGTAAATAAATATGAGTCGTGGTATGCGAGATTATTGGAGCCAAATCAATGTCTAAATAAGCTATACCATGGTGACGGCGGTTACCTGCACATATAACAGCAGTAAATTCTTAAAACTTAGATTCAAACATTTTATAAATTTTAAGCCCTAGGGTATTTTGGTCATTTTCAAACATTTAGAGGTTCAAGCCTTCCTTCTAGCGCCGTAATGTTAAATAGAAATTTGGTTCAACATTCTTGTTATGTATACAAGAAAGCATGCTCGAAGAAATTCCGATAATACCCCGTGGTTTTATGATTAGTCATGGAATTGTTTGAAATATAGTTCATAAATCCTAAAGATAAAATAGGCAAGTCAAAAAATCAATAGGCAACAAGGCAAGTCAAAGAGTCCATACGCAGTATGCTCGGGTCATGTTTTTATTCAATTATGAACATTTTACAAGATGGTGCAAATTTACAATTTTCTAATTGCTTAGCCTTTATTTACAAATATATAACTTCTAACTAGAAAAAGTGGTAAGAGTGAGAAAGAGATTAAGAGTCTCTTTTCATGAAGGGGTGCATGTCTAGTTATAGTGGCCGGAAAGAAGTGGTTTTGCTTCCATTGACGATGTGTGACTTTGTTATGTCATGGAGCATGTAAGGGAACATGAAGGCTTTCAAAGCTTTATGAAGAAAAATGCACTAAATCCTCTTTAATTGTCTCATGTAAATAATCTTATCATTCTTTCTTTGTATAACCACGGACATCCTACAGCATGGACGTTGTGCGACATTGATAATCATGACGTGTTCATGAAATTCGGCATCGATCAATGGCTTACGGAATGTAGCATTAATATTACTCTTGCTATATCACATTGATGAAGCGCGATATGGATGAAGAACGACATCAACTAGATGCGATGTGGATTAAGTGCGACATTAATAAAGTGTGGTGTCAATGAAGGGCGACATCAATGGAGTAGGACATTGATTAGGTGCGGCGTTGAATTTTATGCGGGGGTGACTAAGGGCGGCATTGAAAAGAGTCGACATTGATAGGATGAGAAGCAACATCAAATGACTTGCGCTGTCATTCGCTTCAGCGGCGTTGAATACTTATCATTATCAAGATGCCCAATATCAATACTACCAATTAGCGACATCGATACTACCATGTGCGACATCATTATCAACTGCAGTATCGACGTTATCGACTACGACATCAGTTAACTTTCGGCATTGGTATTTCTTCAATGTCAACCTTTTTATTATCATGTTTTGTGGCATCAAATAATTTTTTCCCTCGACATCAATCACCTTTGCCGTTAGCCTTTGAAAATTATGTGGATGACACATTCTCCTAAAGATCTATTTACATTTATAATTATAATTAAAAAAGTTAAAGCCAAATGTTATTAACACATTGTCATAACAAACCCAAAACCATATAACGTATGCTTATCTTTATAATATTCTTGTAAACATCCAAGAAAATATTTAGTTAAGTTCGATACTCGACTAATCGATTTTCTAATTGAAACGATTGCTTGTACAAATCAACGTTCGTATATTTAACTCATTTTCGACATTTTAACCTATACTATTCCTCGCCCAAGAGTTAAGCCTGATAAGTTAGGGCACTGGTTGCATCAAAGCCTTTTCTAGATACCTCATTTTTGAATCTCACAAATGGATAAGTCTATTCATCGGCTTTTAGTGTTAGGTATATTATTAATGATTTCAATAAACAAGTAACAAACATGACTAACCCATTTCTGACATTCCTGACATAACTATTCCTTATTCAGGAGGGAAGCCTGGTAGGTTAGAGCTCTGTTACTCATATCCCTACTCGACATCAATATTAACTCTCAAAAATAGAGAAGTCTATTTCATCGGGTTTTAACGTTAAGCAGAGTTAATTACTTTTAAAAAAAAGTAAGTAAACAACAAAATTAACACATTTTCGACATTCTAACTTAACTGTTCCTCGTCCAAGAGGGAAACCGGTAGGTTAGAGCTCTATTGCTCCATCCCTACTCGACATCAATCTTAACTCTCACAACTGAGAAGTCTACCTCATCGGTTTTAAGTGTTAAGCCCAGTAAATTACCTTTCTAAATTAATTGCACTATAAAAATACTTGCAAATTTGTTTCAAATATATATGCAAAATATTACTTGAATATATTTAATTTATAATTTGATGAAATACGCATTTATATTATGAAACCTCTTTACTTTGAAAATACATATATAATTATTAAAAATATATTTAAAATTCAAACCAACTTTAAAATACGTTAGAATAGGTTAGAAAACATCTCTAAAAATATTAGAGAAAATCAAATTATATGTGTAACTTTCACAACTTTGGTTCACAATTCCCATAACTTTCCAGACCATTTCTTTACTGTCCAATACATAATATATGTAAAGAACAACCAAATCAAATTATCCCAAGTTAAGACCTTAATTCAATTTACACAAGTTAAAGTTAAGGGATATCGAAATGCACTATAGCGACTATTCTCGCTTCAAACACTTTCAAACATATTTCAATTCAACACACAATCCAACCAACTTTTTAAACATCAAGTCAAGGCTACACTACATGTTTAAAAGGGTAATAGAGGTGAGTTCATACAATATAAAGTCATTTTCTTTCAAAAGCAATAGAGGTTCAATGTTTATAAATTTACTTAGTTAATGTCATTGTTAACACACCTTTTGCCAGGGCAGTAGACAGGCGAATTTATCCTAATTGACTTCACGACTATCAAGGTCAGTAGCCAAGAGCGATGGTTATGAGGTGCAGAAATCAAGTGCAGGCAATGGTATGAAGCAACCATAAACTAAGACCAAAACTAGAATCTTTATAATATTCTAAATATGGATTAGTACCACCCCAAACAAGGGATCAGTGCCTATCCCTTCCCCTAGGGGGTTGGTAATGTCCTCATTTTTTGTCCCAAACTGTGTGAGACCGGTATAAATGACAAGGAAGGCCCCACGAGGCTACATTTAAAATCTCAAGCCATTTGTAGTATATATGCACAAGTTATGGGAAAATTACTTCACCTAAGAAAGAGATCTGTACAAAAGGGATCGTATTAAAAGGGATAGGTATAAAAGGAATCGACATATTTTAGCCAAGCAAGTACAACTCAATAAAAAACTATCGATATCTCAAGTCCATAAGTCCAATGCATATAAAATTTTATGAGCAAGATGTGGAGACTCTAGGGATCGCACATCAAATAGAGCAAGTTAGAGGGATCAACCATCTTTCCTTCACAAGGATTGGCTATAATCAGCCTTCACAACATATTGCAACAATGATTAATTAATAACTCAAGTTCTACTAATCCAATTGGGCATAAAACTTAAATGCTAAACATAATACAACATGGAGAAGCTACCCTAAGGATCGCATGGAACTTGAAGAAGTTTGGAGGGATCGACCTATATCCCTCAATAGGGATTGGCCCTCTTCCCTCTTAGAGATTGGCCGAACCCAACTTTATAGAAAAGATGGATCAATATCTCAACATCTACACATCCAATTGACATGAAACTTAAAGCACAAGCTTACTATAACATTTGGAACATCTCCTAAATATCTCATTCCAATCGAAGGAAGTAAGAGGGATCGGCATAACTCCCTTTGAAGGGACCGGCAGAAATCAAAATTCAAGCAACACTACTTCATAGAAAATGTGATATCTCACAAACCATGCGTCGGAATTGCACGAAATTTGGGAAACAGGTAGCTAACATCATGGGGCACCTCTTGTAGGGACCACGGTCCATTTGGACACACTAATAGGGATCGGTACCCGATCCCTATTGTAGTCCCCGATAGGCCTGGAAATTATTGGATGGCCTCGTCTTGGTCTCCCGAACCTTCTACCGAAATTTCAGCCCGATCCATATATTTCTTCCTTTATAAATCTAGTAGTCATGGCATGAAAAAATGGATCTTATTTCTCCTTCTCTTTATCTTCAACCTAGCTTACACTATGCCAATTTTATTCTTGAATTTTTTATTGTAACTATAAACAAACTACAATATAATAAAAAGGATTATTCTAGAGTGGACGTAGGCCGAAGTCAGCCGAACACTATAAATCTTGTCTCTTTTTACTTGCTTTCATTTTTAATTTGTTTTTTCTTCATATTATATTCTCTATATAAGATACTATCTGAGATCTGTGACTGTATATTTGTGCTTTCATACAATTGGTGTTAGTGGCCAATTTTGATGCCAACATTTTGGTGCTTTCACTGAAAAAGCTAGCCCCTATGGATTTGGAATTCGATTCATAGTTTGAAAAAGATCTAGAGCTTGGATTTAAAGAAACGGTGAAGTAATCTACAAGAAGATAGGTAGTGGATAGGAGCCATCGTGAAGGGAGTCAGGAGGCTTTCTTAGAAGCTGGAGATAATAAAACTTCTGCCTACATCACTAGGGAGGAGATGGAATCAATGGTGAACGTTATACAGGGGCAGATGCTGAAAATACAGGAGGAGATGATGCAGAATTTACTCTGAAATATTGGTCAAGTTGGAGCATAGAATCAAAGGAATATAGCAGCAGGAGCTAATGACAACTAGATCAAAGAGTTAAAGCAGTAGGGATTGCTGGAAATCAGAAACGGGAACATGGAAATGGAACCAACGGACAAAGAAATGGAATATGGAAGTCGGCTATAGTCCTGGGCCATCTTAGAAGGATCGACACCGATCTCTCTAGAGGGATCGACACCGATCCCCAAAGGCTGGTGGCATCCCCCTGGGCATGGTTGATCGTGATGCTGGAGGACCTACGATCAATCCCATGAAGCTTGGTATGAATCGAAATTTGGATGCCCGACTGGAGGAATGCGTTCCAGAATTCCTCATAGAGTCAGGGGTAGCTTAGACATGATGATAGGAGACTACCACTGGAAGACAATGACAGGTTCGCAGAGATATCAGATGAGCTATGCACGGAGGATTAGTGAACAGGGATTTGGAGGATGTAAATATAAGTTCATTTGCTATTAATATTAGGAATGTTAGGAATCTACCGGAATTCAAACTACCAACACTGGAATCTTATGATGAAAAATCGGATCCAACTACGCATATGATGAGGTATATACGGTACTAGAAGTACCGAAGGTGTTGGAAGAAGTCCTGGCATGATGCTTCCTAATGTACTTAATGAATGTAGTTGCACTATGGTTTAGACAGTTGGAGAGCGATTCTATTAGCACATGGACAGAAATGGTCAAAAGATTTATGAAGTAGTTTCGGGTTCACATTATGAGACCTAGGAATGTGATGACGTGGACATCAGTAAAGATTTGGGCAGGAGAATCACTTAAGAATTTCTTAACAAAGTTCAATGCGGTAGTTGTTTCAGTGAATCGACCAGATCCATAGATGGTTTTAATGGCGACGGTGTTAGGAGTTGTAGATAATTCAGATTTTCAGGTATCACTAATACAGGATCCACCGATGGATCTTGGGGAATTCTATCATAAAGAAGAAAGGTTTCTATGACAAGAAGATGCGAAAGCTGATAAAGTGGTAACAGAAGTTAATACGGTACAGTGTCGGGAACCGTCTGGTGAAAGTTCAGGAAAGGAAAAGGGTAAACGGAACATGGACAATAGCTTCGACGGATCTACGCAACGGAAAGGAGAACCTAAATTCTCTTCTTACCCGGATTGAATGAAACCCTAGAATGGATATATCTGGATACTTGAGGACGCCTTCGTATCGAAGTTCGACAAGGAGGGAACCTTCCGGATTCAAACGGACATCAGGAAAGCGCTGCCTAATCCATAAGCGGGATAGGGACAATACAAATGACTACATGCATTTGAAGGATATCATTGAGGAACACATGATGAATGGTCAGTTATAGCACATATGTAAGGACTTGGGCTGCGACGGTGGAACAGGAGTAGCCACCGTCCACCTCGAATGAAAATGGCACTGGATCGAGGCATCATCATTAACTTGTCATCAATTGACCGGGATGGCATGGAATAAGTAACAAACTCCACAATAGGACGGCTAAGTCACTTACACATGTACGAGATCGAGGACGGTCCTTAGGCATGCTCCGAGATGATGGTAAACCGTTGTGCTTGGGTTTGTGAAAAAAATTTCCCTTCTAGTTTGCTTCAAACTCTTGTTTTTCTAGTTTTTATTTGAACTCTAATTTATTGGTCGTACGGACTCTTATTTTATATTTTAGCAAATGGACTTAGGAATGCTTAAATTGGATCAATGTAATAGATAACACAGGTCGTGATTGTGGTCCTGTCTAGAAAGATGGGATAACAAACGCAAGGTACACGTCTTTTCGTCGGTCGAACACGATGAAATGGACTTGTGCATCGTCGATTAAGTCCTCAACTGGATATCGAGGCTGAAGAATAAAACCCAACAAGGTCATAAAGTGTGGACTATGCCTGGTAAGGCGAAGGTCACTTCGCTCGAACGCGATAGATCGACAAACTCAGATCGTCAAGTACGGATTGTGCTCAGTAAGGATGTGGAGTCGTCGGTATGGACTATGCTTGGCAAGGGGTAGGTCACTTCGCTCAAACATGATGAATCGACCTACTTAGGTCGTCGGGTATGGATTGTGCTCGACAAGTATCTGGAGAGATCAAGGTCGTTAGGTATGGACTATGCCTGGCCCAAGGTAGGTCGCTTCGCTCAAATGCAATGGATCGGCCTACTCAAGTCATCGAGTATGGATTATGATTTGCAAGGATCCGATGAGATTGAGGATTTAGATTAGGATAGCAACCCGGAAAGGTCATGGATTTAGATATCAATTTCAAATAGTAAAGGATTTGGCTTTGGATGGATGCAGATTCGGATAAGACGACCCTGAGAGACATGGATTCGGATTGGATTCTGAATTGGAAAATACGGCTATCAATGTGTTGTGGATTTTGAATTTTGGATTTATGAAAATTCAAAAAACACCTTTCTATCGCTAGGCATGTTTTGGGAGGGCAAACTGTCAACCCACCTTTTGCCAAGGCAGTAGACATGTGGATTTAACCCAACAGACTTCACAATTATCAAGCCTAGTAGCCAAGAGCGATGGTTCTGAGGTCTAAAAATCAAGTGCAGGCAATGACATGAAGCAACGATCAACCAAGACCAAAAGATAGAAACTCTAGAATATTCTAAGTGCGGATTAGTACCTCTCTAGGCGGAGTATCGATGCTTATCCCTTCCCTTAGGGGATCGGTATACGTCCTCAATTTTTGTCCCATACTGGGTGAGACCGGTATAATGTGATACAGAAGGCCCCACAAGGCTACATTTAAAATCTCAAGTCGTTTGGAGTTTGTATGCGTAAGTTATGAGCAAATTACTTCACCTAAGAAAGGGATCGGTATAAAAAGAATCGTATAAAAAGAGATCAGTAAAAAAGGGATCGGCATATTTCAGCTAAGTAAGCAAGCTCATGGAAAACAATCAAAATCTCAAAGTCTATAAGTCAACCCGTAAAAAAAATTTGATATGGGAAACCTAGGGAGTCTACCCTAAGGATCGCACATCGAATAAAGCAAGTTGGAGGGATCAGCCTTCTTCCCTCCATGGGGATCGGATATAATCACCTTCATAACATATTGCAACAAAGATTGATCAATAACTCGAGTTCTACTAATCCAATTAGCATGAAACTTGGAGGCCAACCATAATACAATATGTAGAAGCTACCTTAGGGATCGCATGACATTTGGAGGAGTTTAGAGGGATCTCCTCTATCTCTCAATAGGAATCAGCCTCTTCCCTCATAAGGATCGGCTAAACCCAACTTTATAGCAAAGATCGATCAATATCATAACTTCTACATATCCAATTAACATGAAACTTCAATAAAAAGCTTACTACAACATATGGAACTCTCTCTAGGAATCTCATAACAATCGGAGGAAGTTGGAAGGATCGGCATAACTCCCTTTGGAGGGATCGACATTAGAATTCAAGCAACACCACTTTATGAAAATACGATATCTCACAAACTGTACGTCGGAATTGCGCGAAATATGGGAGAAAGTAGCTACATTATGGGGCACCCTTCATAGGGATAGCAGCCCATTTGGGTACACCAATAGTGATTGGTACCGATCCCTGTTGTGGGCCCCGATGGGTATAAATTTTTTTGGGTGGCCTCGTCTTGGTCTCCCGAACCTTCTATTGAAATTTTATCCCGATCAACCTAGGCTACACTTTGCCAATTTTATTCTTAAATTTAGGATTGTAACTATAAACAAACTACGGTATAATAAAAATGAATATTCTGGAGTAGACATAGGCCAAAGTTAGCCAAACCACTATAAATCTTGTCTCTTTTTAGTTGCTTTATTTTTAATTTGTTTGTTCTTCATATTATATTCTCTACATAAGATACTATCTGAGATTTGTGACTGGATATTGGTGCTTTCATACAACTGGGTGTTGGAGGCCAATTTTAACGCAACAGTCACTTTAATTCTATACTTTGCACACAACACACACACACACAAAATGTTTTCAACAAGATAGTGAGATAACTCATTTAGATTCAATCCAAACACATGCTCAAGCACAACCTAACTCATGAACACTTCCAACCATCACCAAACTCCTAAAGGTCTAACCTTTAGCACTTCCAAACTGAGGCAATACCTCCCCTCCTCTTCCATTACTAATGACCCATCCAAGATCCCTCCCCCTCCTTCACTTTCCTTCCACTCTGACTTTAGATCTAAGCTTCCTAAGGTTTGAAAATGTTAGAAAAGAATTAGTGGCTTAGTAGTTAAGCATTTCTACCATTTTTATTCTCTTACTTTATTTCAAGCTTTGTGAATTTGTGATTTATTATCAAGGGTACGCCTTTCCTTTTATAAACTTCAAATGGTGTTGCATAAGCTTGTTCTCATCCCCTCTCGTGTTATGTAAGGCTCATCTCCTATCAATTCTCGTTTACATAACACTTAAGAATTAAGTCTTCCTTTAAAGCTTATTTTCATAATATCTTTGGTGACATCACCCATGACATCATACAAAAAGTATATTTCCATAAATGATAAAAAGTTTTTATTTCATTTTATAGATTTCCTAAGCAAATAAGTGTATGTAAAATAAATCTGAACAACTTCTGACTAGTAAAAATCTGTTTGTCGATAAAACGATTTACGGTCACATTATCGATATTTTTCAAAGTATTCATTTTTGTAGACATTTTCCAAAACAAGTTTACCATCATTACTTATGATTTAAAAGTGGTTAAGAAGCTTATTAAAATATTTTAATAACGTTTAATCAATGATTCAGATATTTAAATAATTCAGACATTTAAATACGAAGTGTTCGAAATTCCAGGCCGTTACAGGTGTTTTGACTAATCCCTTGTAGTAGGACCAAAGGCTTTTCCTTCACTCCTTATTAACTTATAAGTAATGATTTAGGCTTTGATTTCCTTATAGTTCCTTTCTTCCATTTGATTATCGATTCCATATATATACTTGTCTTGGTTTCTTTATTTATCCATTATGGGAAAGTAAGTCCTTAGAAGCTTGGCATTCCAAGTTCTTGCTATTACATTGCCATCGGGTCGGCATAGTCAATAAGTCCCTGATGGGATTACTTTGTGGATAACGAGGGGTCCTTCGCAATTTGGTCCGAGTGATCCATCTGTCGGGTTTTTGGTATTAGCCATGACTTTCAAGTACTAAGTCACCTTTTTGGGTTGATTTTTACTTAACTTTGGAGTTATAGTATCTATGTATCCTTGTTGATGTTCATCCATTCGTATGGTTACTTTATCTCTTAATTCATTAATCAAATCTAAGGATTCTTTCCTTAATTCTTGATTGGGATTAAAAGCATATGCAATCCTCCGATGGGACAATGTTTCAATTTCGATTGGAAGCATTGCTTCACATCCATATTGCAAAGAGAATGGAGTATGTCATGTTGCAGTTTTTGTAGAAGTTTGGTATGCCTAAAACATGAGTGGTAATTCTTCTACCCAATTTTCTTTTGTTTTTGAGTAGTCAGGTGTCTAGATTCCACCTTGGAGATTCCACTTCTTCTCCTCCTTCGGTAAGCTTTATTATTTTAAAGTACTTTTGAAAGAGGACCTTCTCTAGAAGCTCTTGCATCACTGTAAGCTGTCATGTTAAATCTTGAATTTTGCCTCGCTATTTGTTAGTTTTGCTGATGTTGATGGCTGTCCAGTTTCTTTATTCTTCATATTGATGTTTGTAGTGATATTTTCCTCAAAGTTTGTTTGTTGCACAATTTCTTCATTTGAATGTTGACTCTCTTAGCTCTCATGATTTTCCTGCAACACAACTTTACATAATTATTTTCTAAGTAAAGGAATGATAATTTGGAGGTTCAAGTCCCCTTATAGCGCCAAAATGTTAAACCAAAAATTGGCTCAACACCCAAGACATTTGCATAAGATAATATTATTCAGAGCGGCCCCATAATGCCCATAGACTTTTAGTTTGACCTTAAAGTTGTTTGAAAGTTCGAGTCTATGTCAAAGGTAAAATAGTAAAGTCGCATAAATATGCAACAAACCATTAATTGTTTGTTAATGGACAAAATAGGTGATTCACATAAGTCACAATCCTTTATTAATATGTCAATAGGCATAATAGTTATTATGCAATGTAATCTTTAATTTAGACAAGGGCTTAAATGGCCTTGTCATATGTATAAGTCTAACTCCAAGTCAATAATTAGTCATATGTACTTCCATGATTTGATAATAGTCAAATATGCACAACTCAAGGGAAATAGGCTATGCAAAATTGTTCAAGTCCTTAGTTCGCATAAGTTTCAAAGATTACAATTAGTTCTTGATTTTTCCTAAATCAATTTAGGGTTTACAATTCTTTAATACGAGAGAGAGAGAGAGAAAGAAAAAATTCATCCTATCCAAGTGGTCGTGGGGGTCTATTTATAGTGATAGCGATAGGCTGGATGGCTACCATATGTCCACCCAGCTAGATACTCGTTATCCTTTATGCATTGTGAATACTCGTCATCCCCTTTGCATTATCAATACTCGACTTCCCTTTTGTATTGTCAATGCTCGACATCCTGCATCTAGGTATTTAATCGATAGTCTTCATGATGCTTGGTATCCTTTGTTAATGTTTTAGCCCATCATTCTTGTTAAAGCTCGACATTACTTGCTACTTAGAGATGATGTACAATAGTCACAGTTGTAAAGGCTATGTAATAGTTACTGCATTTGAGGCTTGTTTTCTCATAGAGACACGATATCCTCCACTTGTAGTTAAGTGCTTGATACCCCTTAAGAATGCAACATTCTTTAGATATTTGACATCTTTTGGTAACTAGATACCATTTCTTTAGGTTAAAGTCTTGACATCCTTCTTGCCTTTGAATCCGATAACCCTTGTGGCTTGATATCATCATGTTAGATGCTTTCTACATTATTGACTTGGAAGATCAATGTATAATCATAAATTTATTAACTCGTCATGTATTTAGAAGCTCGATATGTTTTCTTTAGATTCTCAATCTATGTAAGTATCACTATCTTCCATTGCTTCCATATCTTCTTATTCATTCTCTTAACGCAGTAATCATAAAATATGTATCATAAAATATGTGGATAACGTTTGTCCCTCTCCTTGTATAATTTTTTTTTTCACACTTAGTGTAAAACCAAGTATCTTCTCACCTTTCTACCTTTCTATAAAATTGCCTTTTCAATCCTGTTATCCTAAAAAACATAATGTAAATGATGATGACTTTCATTATTTGCTTTGAATTGAATTTTAGACAAACTCTTTCGGATTTGGTAAAGATGTGGATTAATTTTTCTTCTTCTTTATATAAAGAAGCATTTTGTATTTCGATGTAAAGCTAAGTTTAATTAAGAAGACTAGAACTCCCCTCAATAAGAAGACCATGAATTCAGTCAGCATGTTATGCATGAGCTAAGCCATGTTATTAATGTTTCGGACATAAAATTAGTCGTGTATAGAGAAAAAGGAATCATTGTTCCTCGTCGGTAGAACAGTCATCTACTTTTAAATGCCTTCAAATAGCAGAAGGAGCTCAAGACTGAGATTTAATTGCCTTAGTGGTGGTGCTCATGCCAACGGTAGAAGCACAGGCCCCATCAGCATTCTCAATCCTATAAGGGTATGTCTAGGCCTAGATCGAGGAACATGTGAGCGAAGCGATCATAGTCTGTTTGAACTTTGGTTATATATTAGTTTTATTGATGATAACTATATAAAGCTCTTGTGCAATCTCTTATGTAGAACTTTGAAATCAACAATGATTCGAAGATACAAAAAGTAAAAAGAAGAAGAAATAGTTGTCTACAAGTAAAAAGTATGTTTTTATCCTTTAAAAGTAATTGTAAAATCTCCAAGATGATTCATATGCATATACACATAGCACTAGCACATAAGATTTCCAATATAAAAGCATAAGTACTTATAATAAATTTTTATAAGGTTATATATATATATATATATATATATATATATATATAAACCATTTTACAAAGGCTCAGTCAACTAAGTACAAATTCAGTTGACCGAGGGCAGTCGACTGAATTTGTATTCAATCAACTTAAGTCAGTCGACTTCAAACACACTTTAGTCTTCTATTTTTTATCTACCTCTCTGCAATATTTGACACTCATATTCAGTAGACTTGTGACCATTCCCAATCGACTGAATAAACAATAACAATTATTTTCTAAAAAAACACTTCAAAAGGTTACGACTGTTTAATGGTTCTTCTTCGAAGAGGAATGACTTTCTAAAAGAATACAACTTTTCTAAAGCAACTTTTGATCATTATAAATAGAGCCTAAGACTAGAAGTTTAGAATCATCTTGCTATCTTGAATTCTATACTTTCTTGAATCTATTTGCTCTCAAATAAAATATTAATCATTTACTCAAAGAACATTCCTTGCACTTTCTCAATCACATTGCATGCACCATTGGCTCATCAATGGAGATTATAGGAAGCTTTGTAACAGAAGTCAAAAATAATGTTGATAGAACACAACCTTGTCAAGTTGGCAAACTCTGGTAATGCCTGTTCCTCCAGGCCAAATTAGGGTGTTTTATTAGTAAAAATCCAAATGGAAGCTTTGAGACTGGACGTAGGATGGAAGATCTGAACCAGTATAGAAGCTCTATTGTGATCATTTTTATTTACTTTACTTTACCATATTCATATGTAGCATAATTATAGTTATTTGAACATTTACAATAGCTAGCCACATTAGCGATCTCATGCACTTCCATTATGTATCAGAGCAGCGACTTTTGCTAACCTTAACAAAGTTTTTGAAAAGTTTAACTATATGGCAAGTAAATTTCTAGAAGGTCAATTAACTGCACGACCTCCACTTTTCACCGCGCCTAATTATGCATATTGGTATGCACACATAAGATTTTTTATGAAAGCTAATGGTCTTGAGATTTGAAAAGCTAGTCAAACTAAGTATGAAGCATCTTCTACTTAAACGGGTACTTGCTCGGATGATCAAAATACCGCCGCAACCAACAATGCAAAAGCTATGAATGTTTTATTTTGTTCTCTTGATAAAAATGAATTTTCTACAGTTATTCTTTGCAATACCACATGATGTACTCTTTCATACTCTTTCAATTACACATGAAGGGACAAAAAAGTTAAACAAACTAAAATTTCTATTCTTCAAAATCAATTTCAACCATTTAAAATGATAACTAATGAATCCATTGTAGATATGTATGCAAGATTCTAGTTCATACAGCATGATCTCATAACACTCAGAGTTACATTTACCGAATTTGATCTTATCACATGTATTTAAATTCTTTAACAATCAAGTGGGAAATTTTTTTTCTTGCAATTGAAAAAGCCAATGATCTTTCTCAATTTACAGTTGAAGAATTGATTGGAAATTTGATGTCGTATGAAGCAAACTTGCAGACAAAAAGAACAAAATCAAAAGAAGAAGAGTTTAGCTTTTCGATCCAATAATGAAGACTCCAACTTAGATGAAGATGGGATTGTGTTCATCGCCAAAAAGTACAAAAAAATTCAATAAATTCATGAAAGTACAAAATGGTGGATACTCAACTTCAATCAACTACTCCGAATGTGATAAATTTTAGGCACATAAAGAAGGATTGTCCACAACTAAATAAGAAAACGTAAAAGGACAAATTTGAAAAGTTCAAAAAGAAAAGAAAAGATTTTCAAGTTATATAGGATGATTCAAATTCGTCTTCTTTAGAGAGTGAGAGTGATAGTGGCACGGAGCAAGAAAACGTTTGTTTCATAGCTACTAAAGTGGTAAATTCTCATCTTTTTATAATGATATTCTTGAATTTAGTACTGAACTTGATGATAAATTAAGAAATTTGAAGAAACTATATAAAGAAGCGATTAGTAAGTTGAATACGACTGAATAGAAATTGGAATGCTAAAAGATGAAAAATGTATTTTAGAAGAAGAATTATAAATATCATAAAAAACTTGTGAAAGTTTAACTTCTCAAAATACCGCTTAAATTGATGAAATTAAGCCAAGTGAAATTGAGAATGATAAACTTAGCAAAGAAATGTGTGAATTAAATCCAATTTAGACTTTTCTAGGAACGAAGTTTTAGAATTAAAAAAAATGAGAGCAAATTACAAACAATTTTTAAAAAATTTAACCAAGGAAAAAAAGCTTAGAAAATTTGATTAAAATTTCAAAACCATCCAATAATAAAAATGGATTTGGCTTTAAGAAAGGAAAACAAATAAAAAATAGTAATAAGAAATATAGCACTTTATACACAAAATTAGGAAATCTAAAGATAGTGCTAAAACAAATATTTCAAATTCTAAAAATATAAAAATTTAGATTCCTCAAGTGAAAAACAAATTAATTAGAAAAAAACATATAGATAACTTTCTAAAAGATGTTTACTATAGCTCTAGCTATATTTATAAAGGTCCTAAAACCTTATGTGTATGGGTACCTTCTTCTACTAACACATAGGATCCCAACGTAGGAAGCGGATACCAATAAAATGTCTTGTTCTTTTGCATACCCATAATGAAAAGGAGAAATGGATACTTTTTTTGAAAACCCAGGAGAACCCGGCGAGCCAATAAACTCCCGAGGAGGGTATAGTAAAGCCGTCCACTGATCCAAGCCCCATACCCCCGGTAAATTTATATAGAATAGGGAAGCGCGTGGTAGGAATCAGACCTGAGTCTTTTTACCAGAACCCGAGTCTTTTCCACTGCGTCGCGCCCACGGACGAGAAATGGATACTTGATAGCCGATGCTCCAAGCATATGATGGGCAATGCAAATATGGTAACTAAAGTAACATACATCGATGGAGTGACTTTAACATTCGGAGGCAATTCAAAAGTATTCATAGTTGGAATTGGAGTCGGCATCAATGCCGGTATATCTAACTCTCCTTTGATTACAAATATGTTATTAGTAGGAAATTTAAAACATAATCTTTGAAGTATAAGTCAGTTATGTGATAAAGGTTTTAAAATCGATTTTGAAAAAGATAAATGCAATACTTTGATCAAAATAAAATTTTAATTTTTAAAGGTATAAGAAAATGAAATATCTATGTTATAAATATGAATTCTAAGCATGATAACGATATGTGTTTACTTGCGAATCATGACAAACCGTGGCTCTAGCATAAACAATTTTGTCATATTAATTTTAAATATATTCATAAACTTGCTAAAATGATTTAGTAAGAGGTTTACCAAAAATAATTTTAAAGTTAATAATTTGTGTGATGCATGCCAATGTGGTAAATTACAGAAATCATCATTTAAATCTAAAGTGGAAATATCAACAAAACAACCACCTGAATTACTACACTTAGATTTGTACGGTTCTACTCAAGTTAGATCAATCGATCATAATAAATACGTTTTTGTGACTGTTGTTGGATTTTCAAGATTTACATAGGACTATATTTTTAAAACACAAAGGTGATACCTTTGAAATCTAAATTTTTTGCAAAAAAGTTTCAAAATTTGGAAATTTAAAAAAAAAATTGAAATTGATCATGGAGGAGAATTTGAAAATGAACTTTTGTTAATTTTTGTAATAAGAAGAGTATTAGTCATAATTTTTTCTTTCCTCAAACACCACTGCAAGTAGTAGAAAAAAAATTCATACCTTACAAGAGTGTACAAGATATTGCTAAGTAGCAGCAACTTACCACAACATTTTTGGACCAAAACCATTGCTACTGCTTGCTATGTACTTAATCATGTCTCATTAAGGCCGATGACTAAAAATGCTTCTTATGAAAAGAAACCAAAAGTTTCATATTTTCAGGTTTTTGGGTCAAAATTGTTTACTTTAGAAACTAAAGATCACTTAGACAAATTTGATTCAAAAGCCGATGAACGCATTTTTATTAGTTATTCGGAATGAAACAGTGCCTATTGAGTTTTCAATAAACGTTCTAATATAATTGAGGAAAGTTTACATATTTCATTTGATGAAAATTTCAAAAATAAAAATGATGATGAAGAAATTTTAGGAATCAACCAACCTTGTGTTATAGAAAATAATACTATTAATAACGTAAATGAAATTGAAAATAATATGGATTCTAATGACGATACCTAGAGATCCCCCTCCGAATTTTAAAGGACCATCTCATAGATAATATAATTGGAGATATAAATAAAAGATTCATAACTAGAAGTCAATCAAACCAAATGGGTCATGTAACTTTATTTCAAATATAGACTCTAAAAATTATAAGCAGGCCACTAAAGATGATTTTTGGATATTAGCAATGCAAGAAGTACTTAACCAATTTGAAAAAAATAATGTATGGGAAATTATACTAGGACCTAATGATCAATCCATTATTGGAACAAAATGGGTATTTAAAAATAAAGCCGATGAAAACGGTAATATAATTTGAAATAAAGGTAGATTAGTTGCATAGGGATATAATGAACCATCAAGTTATGAAATGAACCATTAGTTGCATAGGTAGATTAGTTGCAATGGAATCAAATCATCAAGCCATGAAATGAATTTTGCGATATTTAACCAATACCAAAGATTAAAGATCTATGATTCGAAATGTAGCATTTTTTAATTGGTTTCGTATATTAATGCCGATTATGGAGGTTGCAAGACAGATCGAAAGAGTACTAATGGAACTTGTCACTTTATCAGTCAATTTTTGGTCTCGTGGTTTAATAGAAAACAAAATTGTGTTTCATTATCGACATGTGAGGACGAGTATATCTCAGCTACTTTGGCTTGTGCTCAAGTTATACATATGCAACAAACACTTCGAGATTTCAGGAAAAAGATCATGAAATCTCTTATAAATTATGATAATAAGAGTGCAATCAATCTCTCTAAAAGTCCTATCAATCATTCCAGAACAAAATATATCAATATACATCGTCGTTTTTTAATAGATAATGTTGAAAAAGAATCATTTCTCTATTATTTGTTAATACAAGAAATTAAATAGCAGATATTTCATTAAACCTCTATGCGAAACAATTTTTCTTAAATTGCATAGAGAATTAGGTATATGTTGTTTACATGAATTAACTGAATAAATGGTCTTTTTTAAAATACCTCACAAATAACTATTTTTTAATAATCGGATTAATCGAAAAAATATCTTTTTTTATAGAAAGATATCTTTAAATGGGCACTATCTAGAAAAATATATAAAACCTAATTTTTTACTGGTCGAATAAATTCTTTACCTGTATATAGTTATTGGTAAAATTTATCTTAGGTAATAAACATTACCGTCTAAAATATTTCTCTTATTTTTAGTAGTGTTTTTTTGTATTTAACCATTAGTAAGTCAAAAACAAAATCAACACTTCAGTGATGTCAACCTCTTAAAATAATTCATCATCTTATATTAAGATTACCTCTTCTCCTTTAGAGAAAACTATTTTTTCTCCTGAAGGGAAGAAAATCAAACAATCAATCAAATCGAAGGTCACTTAACTACCACTTAAAATGATCGTATCGATAGTACGGCTCACTATCAAGGAAAAGTAATGAGATTGCAAAA
Source organism: Allium cepa (assembly GCA_030765085.1). Taxonomy (NCBI): domain Eukaryota; kingdom Viridiplantae; phylum Streptophyta; class Magnoliopsida; order Asparagales; family Amaryllidaceae; genus Allium; species Allium cepa. The sequence continues at coordinate 172,185,611 of CM060941.1, read as the reverse complement.
GGAGAAAGGACTTTAATGACTTTTTGTGGGAAACACCAACTAAAAATTGCATTCATTCCAATAGAAATCCTTTGATACAAGAACCGTCTAAATAAGAAATTGAGCCATAAGAAAATTAAATAACCTTTTGCTATTATATTACTTGTGTATGTTTCTATTTGATTATATAATTTGTAAACTAATATATATAATAAAACAAGTGTTATTTACCTTTATATTGCTTAAAAATATCTAATACTATTTACAGAAGGAAAATAGACTATAAATATTGTTATCCACATATTTTCTAAGGAAGGCAAGCAAAGTAACTAATGCCAAATCTGAGGATTTAGATCGAAGTTCAAGGCTTCGAATGCTAAGGCAAGAGAATAATTAATATCGAAGGCCTACAAGTGATAATGTCGTTGCACTGCTTCCATGTCGCATTTATCCCACACCGCACTCTATCAACATCGCATATCATCCATGCCGTGCTCCATCAATATAAAAACTAGAGAAGGTTGTCTCACTTCATCATTATGGAAGCCTACAATGATGCCACATGGATCTCATGCTACACTCAATTAATACCACATTGATTGTATGCCGCACTCAACCAATGCTTCCTTGATTCACTAATATTGTATGCCATTAGAAGTAGTAATGATGTCATACAACATCTTTGAATGATACCACATGAAGTCGATGTTGTTGCTTATCAATACCGTCTCTCTTCAGTGTCGCACCTCTTCCATGGCGCATCTCATCAATATCATATCACTTCAATGCCATCTTTCAAGCAATGTCGCATTTCTTCAAAGTGTTATATAATCAATGCCGCATATATTCAATGATGCAACTAATTGATGAAGCACTTCATTGATTCCGACTCTTATCAATGTCGATCCTTGGTTGATGCCAGCTCTTGCCAAGATTGTTCCTTTATTGATGCTGACTCTTGTAAATGTCGCATCTTTTAGATGCCGCCTATATCTCATGCCGTCATTCTTCAATATCGTCTCTCAAGTAATGCCGTGCTAGTTCTATGTCAAATATTATCCATATTATGCTTTATTAGTGCCGCATGTCGTCAAATCCACAAAGGACATTGCCTTAAAGCATGTCGGTGTTGAGATCCATGCAAGGAAGATGGATTAAAGTCATTTATAAAAGCAAGTTCAAGAGGGATTAGCGCATTCTCCTCCATAAAGCCTCAAAAGCCTTCATATTCATTCATAAGCTCCATGTTGAAGCCATTACCAAGATAGCAATCAAAAGTCCCACATCGTCAAATAGAACAAGCCTACCTTCTTACGTACTATAATAGTTAAGAATATACTAGTGTCAAGCTTCGAATATAAATGGTTCGATATAACCGACTTCGTACATGCCTAGTTTTCAAATATAATAGTTAATATATTAAACTCTCGAAGATATGAAGGTAGTTTCCTTTATATACATGTAAGTTTACGAATATAACAAGTTTTTAAATAAGTTTTGTGTGTGTACACACAGAGACAGAGTTTTGAATATAAGTTCAAATAAATGCCATCTTCAAGAATGTGTACTAGATTTCGAATATTTAACAGTTTAATGCATGTACAGCCTTGAATAGATATACTGCCTTGGATACACATATGAGTTTTGAAAGTAAACAATCTCAAATATGTAAAGTTTTGTATAACATGTCAGGTGTCAAACATACGTAAGTTTCAAATATCAGGTTCTCAAATCTTGCATATATGTAGTCTGCATACAGATTTCAAATCACGCAAGTTTTAAATGCATCTATCTTGATTTTGTACATGAAAGCTCTGAACAAATATTAGTTGAAGATAGGTGAAGTTTTATGGTTCTGAATGCACTAGATATATGTAGCTTCACATATATACATGGTCATATATATATATATATATATATATATATATATATATATATATATATATATATATATATATGCAAATGTTACAACTTTATATATATGGATTGTGGGTATATCAAGATATCAGATCTCAGGTATGTACAGGTTTCAAATACACGGAAGTTTCAAAAATATATTTGAGTTTTGAGTATACAGAGTTTTATACAAATGGAGTTTTGAATAATAATGATTTCAAAAACCTTAAAACTTCGAATGTATTAAACTTTTGATATGAGTTTTGCATATACAATATACAGTTCTACGTATATAGGCCTCAGGTATATATAAGTCTTGTGTGGAGTAGATGTTAGTCGCCTCAGATAATGTTGGCTATAACAGGTGATATAATGGTAACGTAAGCATCAAGTAATGCCGCATGGCTCAAATAGTGTTGTAGCTATCAAAGGAACAAGCACAGAATGACAAATAATTATTACAAAGGGATGGTAGGTGTTGACCATCAAACGTGAGCAGCTTAAATGTGATAATATTTTTGAATTATTGGATCTTTTCTAAGCAATACTAGTGCGAACACGTGCTTCGCATACAGACCGCACTCAACATGTTATCATCATAACATGTTTAAATGATTTATATGGTTCATTAATTAAGAAATAGTGATCTTTTTTATCAATTTTCAAATAAGTTTGCATTTTGTCTAAAACTTGTGTATAAGTCTTTGAAAACAATAATGCAAATAGTACTGATGCTTGATAAACAACCGCAAAATATCGAGCAAAAATGATTTCAAAGATAAAATTTTCACACAATACACATATAAATTATACATATATAAATTTATCGTGTGCATCAGCTGTTGCTCCATGCATCAGCTGTATTATATGTAACTTCATTTGGTGAGATACATTTATCAATCATTTTCTTTAATACTTGATGTCGTTGATTCCATTTGCTGCTTCGGTAATAACTATCTATAAGAGCAGTGCATGTAACAACATTTGGTTTACACTTGACCATTGATCTAAAAATGCCAAAAGCAACGTTGACATGATTCATGAGAACGCAATTGTTGATGATTATCTCATAACTGACTGTGTCTAGAAACACATTATGCAACATCATATTATTATAGAATGATAAGATTAGAGGATAAAGAGATTTATTTCTGTTTTGAACGATTCTTGTGAAAAATATGCTAAATTTAAAGCATACATATTTGATGTCTGAAGTGTTGGAACTAACAACCATTATTCAACAATATTTATTTTAATGTGAAGAATATCATTGTATTTCTTTTACAGTCGAAGCAAATTCAATATAATAAGAAGCATATAATTGTATTTAATGTTTTTGAGCTTTCTGGTTCCATTTCTAATTCCATCTAACATTGTTGCTGTATTTTGGTAATGTTGGATTTCACCAGACTTGACTGCAATTTGTGAAAGTAGAATCAGAGGCTGAATATTTTGAAAACAATCAACGACATAGATTAGTTAAAAGAAATAAAGTCAAACAGATTTAATAACCTTAATAATATGAATAATCCGAAAAACTATGATTTTAAAATTTTACTTTTAGCTATTAACAATGGATATCATTGGAAAGCATATTAAATTTGAGATTTAATAGTGAAATCGATTCTTAAATCCAATTAATATAGAAAAAGTTATCATATTTCAAAGTTTGAAATAGAAAGAAAATAAAAACGTGACTGTTCATTTTTCAAAATACGAAGGAGGCATGTGTGCTCTTGAAATCTAGCTCAATAATAATATTATAGTATAGATGTTTTAAACACAATACACGTGTCTGGGCACGTACCAAAACAAAAGGAAGTGATCATATTCAAATAGTTGTGAGTTCATTGTAACTTAGCAAACATAATCATATTATATTGCCGTTATAATTCCAATTATTATTGTTGCTTTTAAGATGTAAAAACTAATGTTTCACAAACATGTTATACATAAATTTACAATTTAATGAGTTCAAATGTAAAATACTGTGGTTATTATCCACCATGAGCTGACACTATTCACTGAAAATTTTAAACTTATTTTATGCATAAAATTCGTCGTTTGCTACCGTGAGATTCAAGCTTCTTTACAGATGAAATGAAGCTTAATTTACTATGAGTAAATATCCGAGAAGCTCTGAATATTCTTATCAAAGCATAGCGGGAATCTCCATTATCAGATAGTATTTCGATCTTTTTATTATCGGATAAGATTTTGGTCTTCTTATTATCAGATGATATTTTGATTTTCTCACTATCAAAAGATGATTTCTGATTACCTATGGAAGAGGATAATTTAAACATTCAAGCTAAAATGGTTCTCTATCTCAAGGCCTATATTTATATAATGGAGTTCTTTGTGAGCTTCTGGATCATTATCACTCCTCCATCACAAGCTGGTTTCCAAAAAAAGATAAGTACTCAAAGTCCCCATAGAAGAAGGGATTCTTAAAGAAAAGTATGTTCTTTTCGTAAAATCTATCAGTTCATGAATCATGACTTTTCAGACTTACAAACAAGATATTTCTTTTCGCAAAGGAAGACCTGAGGCAGAACAATATACACCAATGTTTATCCAAGGGATTTTACTAAACACCTCTTTGAGAAAATATTTTTAATCAAAGGAATTATTGCCAATTACCTCACGGGTCGGGGGAAAATGAATATCCAGTTGCTTCAAAAGAAAAAAATTATAAAGCCTTTCAAGTGCTTCCTATCAAAAACTGTAATTGCCTTTGAAAAGAAAATTGTATATATACCTTTCAAGAAAGTTTAAAAAATAACCACGTTCTATTTACGCTACAAAAACTCTAATTAGAAGAGTCTATTCTCAATTTAAGGATAGTTGGTTCATGAATCATGACTATTCAGTCCTTTATTCGAGATTTACATTTCTATTATAAGATTGTAAATTTTACAAAAACTTCCCTTGAACTTCGAACTTTGGGAAATAGGATCTCTTATACGGACTATAAAAATACTTTAAACAACTTTAGAAGAATAAAAAAGCATTCATCAAGAATCATGATCATGAGCAAGGAGAGATTCAAGAAAGGATTTTTATATGGATTATATTAACCAGGTAGAGCAAAGTAGAAGATAAAAAAAATCATTAGCAAGATGATCGCTACATGAGACAAAGCAAGGGAGAAACTCAAGAACTCAAAGTAGAGTCGTTATCCAATATTAAAATTTCAACCTACAAAATTCTAACAAGATCTACAAAGATCATCCAAAAATAAGATAATAAGATTACAAAGTTATAAAGATATCTCAGAATATGGCTGGTTATGAGTTCCAAAGCACTTGTGATTTTTCATCACGACTTGCTTCGAATTCCAAAACACTCATAATCTTGATTTCTACTTGGATGAAATTGTTCTACATAGATTGACTCCGAGATCGTGCAACTCCAGTTCCTGTCGAATTCCAGAAGCAATAATGATTCCTACCTTAGTATGGACTCAACAAGATCAATGAAAATTACCTTGAATAATTACTAGATTTCCACCTATATGATCAAAAGTATTAATCTTTAATCGCTAATAAAACCATCAAAACCACTCTCAAAAAACGATTAGGCAAAGCAAAAGGAAACTGGGTAGGAGAGCTACCTTTGGTATTATAGGCCTATAGAGCTTTTACTAAAACAACAAAAGGAATATCCCATATTCATTAATATAAGGATATGAAGCAATGCTTCTAGCTAAGGTGGAAGTGCCCTCTCCAAAGAATTGCATATGCATTTAATCCGAAACAGAATTGAGGAAAGAATCCTCGGAACTAATTATTGAATTAAGAGATGAGGTAAACATATGGGTAACTGAATGCCAACGAAGGATATCTAAGTATTATAACTCAAAAGTAAAAGCGAGTCATTCCAAAATAGAGATTTGGTGCTTCGAGAAGTTATGGAAAATACCAAAAACCTAGCAAATAGACCGCTTGGGCCAAATTGGAAAGGACCTATAGATTATGCCAACCTGATGACATAGAGTATGGAATGTTGAACGCTTGTAACCGTATATCCCAATAATGGGTGAATGAAGAAGTTGCAATAAGAATGTCCACTGGATCAAAAGTAAGACTCTCCTTAAACAAACATAAAAAGCCTTTAGTGCTGTCGTCAAAGGTCTTACTGAAGCTCCTTCTAGAGGGAGGTCGGGTAAGTCTTTGGTTCTACTAAAGGTAGCTACCTAGAGCGTCGAAAGACTCTCCTTAAACAAACATAAAAACTCACTAAAGCATCTCCTCGAAGGACATCAAGTAAGTCTCTTGTTCTGCTTAAGATAGCTAACCAGAGTGTCAGACTAGCCTTTAGTGCCATCATCAAAGACCTCGCTAAAGCACTTTCCAGAGGGAGGTCGGGTAAGCCTACGGTTGTGCTTGATGAAGCTAACCAAACAGACCAGAATAAACCTTTAGTGTTATCATCAAAGGCCTCACTAAAGCTCCTCCTAGAGAGAGGTCGTGTAAGTCTACGGTTCTTCTTGATATAGTTAACCAAACACACGGGAAACAAAACCAAATCATCACCTAAGACTGTAATAAGGGGTTCGATCCAAGTTGAAATCATCGCCTAAGAAGGTGCCAATCAAATTCAAAAGCAACTCTAACTCTATCCTAAAGAACGAATCAAAAACAATCTACTAGAGGAAGATCTGTCAAAAGCAAGCCATTTGCATTCTGAAACAAAATCAATCAATCCTATGGAGGAGGATCTGTCGAGCATGAGCTGGTTATGCCCCAAAGTTAAAGCAATTTTCAAATATCGAATGCACTTTATGATTTTCTATTATTACCGGATGGATTTCTAGTCCTCTATTATTACCAGATGAATTTCTTGTCTTCTTTATTACCAGATGGATTTCTGGTCTTTTATTATTGCATATCGATTTCTTGTCTTCTATTGTTATTAGTTGGATTTCTAGTCTTCTATTATTATCAGATGGAAGTCTGATCTTCTATGTTATTAGATGAATTTCTGATCTTCTATTATTACTAGATGGATTTCTGGACTTCTGTTATTACTAGATGGATTTTTGGTCTTTTATTATTATCGGTTGGACTTCTGGCTTTCTATTATTGCCAGATAGATTCCTGGTCTTCTATTGTTATTAGATGGATTTCTGGTCTTCTATTATTTTCCAAAAGGTTTTCTGGTCTTCCATTCGAATTATTGTTAACATATGATTTTTCTAGTCTTCCATTATTGGCAGATAATTTTTGAGTCTTCTATTTAGATGGATTTTCTAATCATCTTTTCAGATAGCTCTTCTAGCTTCCTACTCAGAATATTGTTACTATCAAATGGGTTTCTGGACTTTTGTTCACACTACAACAGAAATATCTTTTGGCGACTGCTAAAAACAATTGTAATAAATCTGTTACATTCGACGTCCGCCAATCTTTATATCCAAAGTTGTAATAGAGTTGAAAAGTTTTACAACGGCCGTCAACAATTGCGAAAGCAGTTGTAAAAGATTTTTTTACAACATCTTTTGGCAGTTGTGATTAAGTATATCGCAACAATTAATGGTTGTTTGCATTAACAGTTGTTATATGTCTCTTTTGCAACCGCTAATGGCAGTTGCAATAACATTATTTGCAACTGCTTTTGTCAGTTGTAATAAATTTATTTAGATGTTGTAATTAAATCAACTATAACTATTTTCTAATATTGTGAAATACTATTATAGAATTATATTTCATATTCACTTTTTTAATACATTTAATTCTTTTCTAAATTAAAGAATACATTTTTTCATGAATACACTATTTTATCCTCAATGCAATCAACATAGAATACATCATTTTATGTTCACTTTCTTTAATACATAATAATCATCTTGGCTCATCTATTAATCCCAATTGACATACGTTCATTAAATCCTCACCATTTATTCGCTCAGCAAAATTCTCTTTACAAGCCGAGTTTCCTAAGCCCGGCAAGGCCACAAGGATGCAGCCCACTCCCTTGCTAGCCACATGTACTCTCAACATGCCTCAGCTAGCATTTGCAATCCACAACCTAATCCCTATATATTGATTATCCTGATTCCCATCGTATGCTGCATAGTGGCCCAGGCCAAACATTCGAAAATCCGGCTACCCTTCATATACAGCTCAGCAACCAAAGTCAACCATGTCTGAAGCTTCCAAGCTCTAATGTTTTGACATAAGTAGTTGAAAACAACAGACATCTAACACAGCCCTAACATTTTGAAAAAAAACAGGCTTCAATTAACTAGAAGCAAAATAATTGCTTATATCCCATGCATTCTTAAGTTTTCGATTTCTTGTTTTGATCCTTTAATGGGGTGTTGTGGTTGATAGGAGTCCTGCGGTGAGGTTTTTGATGGTAATCTTTGTTCAACATTTCATATATTTCAACGGTAGCTTCTAGAAGCTTTTACGGCCCCATGTTTTGGTATTTATCCTCATTTAGCCATCTTCTAGTATTACCAGTCATCTCCTACATTATTGTATAAAGTTTAACATTTTCAATTATAACTAAAACGATACATAAAGAATTGAAGTGATGCATAGTTAGAAGAGGAAGGTAATTTACCTCATCATTGGGTGAATGAGAAAACTTTATTGAAGATTATATATTCATCACTGCGGGGGAAGAAAGAAAAAAACAAAGAAAAAAAGAAATGTGCAAATACGAACATATAAATTTAACTATCAATAGTCCAGCAATGTAGACATTAGTAGGCATACAATAAGCAGATAACACACAATCAGATGCTTTGCAAATCGACACAAACATATAAATCTAAAGAAGTCTCAGGTGAAATTTCCCAACAATCTTTTATAAAAAAATAAAGTTTGAAACATCATACGCATCTACAATTAACAACTAAGAGGCCTATCTTTGAAAAATGCTTTCAATATTATCTCATTCATTATGAACGTAGTTGAAGGATCATATGTGTTTTCTTTTGGCACATGAATTGGTAATATGGGTATATAAAGAAGTAGTGTAAAAGGAGAGTCTAATTTATTCTGAACAGTTATAACCGAACCACACAAAATAAGTCAACGGCCTAATTCATGTTATCCAAATATGAACATAGTTAAGGGATCATCAGAGCAAAGTGCGTATGAAGATATTACCAAAGAACATAAAATTCATATCATCAGTTTCAATTTAGCTATAAATGGGTAGCAGGCCCGGCCCAACAGAAATTGGGGCCCTGGGCAAAAACAATGAATATTTTTTAAAATTAACAATTTTTTTTGTTTTCAAAGCACAATAACTAGGATTTGAACTCCAGCTGCTAAAACTGCAAACCACCAACATTAGCTGAGAATACATTTTATTACAGCACATGCATTATTATTATTATTATTTTAAGTTCATATATACAAACTTCTTTATTATTGGGCCCTGATCTAGGATTGGGCCCTGGGCAGTCGCCCAAGCAGCCCAGTGCCAGGGCCGGCCCTGATGGGTAGACTACTGACCAATTAAGTTTTATCCCTGCTTTAAGAAAACAATATAGTAAAATGAACAAACGTTAAATTACCCAAGACTCCTTCGGATGGCAGGCAGGACACAGTTAGGATGAGGATCGTTACACCAAAGCTCGAAGGTAATAAAAGTTCTTCCCTTGACCGCATGAATCCTCTTTTTATCGCTTCAATCATGGCTTCTCCAAGTACCTTTTCTGACCCTTAAAGTGATGCACTATCGAAGTGGCGATAGCCAATCTCGATCGCATCTAATACTGCATGTTTGTGTCTTTTGAAGCAAATGGATATGCATGTTTGTGAACCCTTTCGGAACCAACTCATTCTTGGTTTTAGCAGAACTATTACTGGGAAAGGACAAGACTTTGGACAACAAGGTAGCCGCTCAAACAACCTACCCTCGCTATTGCACCGTTTTTGTCGATTATTGCTAGATGAGGATGATTTGATAGATGAGGATGATTTCGTGTTGAGATGAAGAAGCATTCAGATGATTGGTGCTTGAAATCTCATTACTTGGATTTGATTATTATGGTATGATGATTAAAATTAGTAATATGAAGAAGAAAGGTTTGTGGCAACCGTATTATGCCAAGATAGGACTAGGGTTTAGTTAGATAAGGGTAGGAGGAAATTTTTTGGTAATGGAGGGAAATTTTTGGACCTTGGAGCCAAGAATTTTGGACTTTGAAACCAAGGTTTTCCTTAGTAACAATAAATTATTAGTCAGTAATTATAAAATAATAATTATTAATTATTATAGTATTATAAACAATTGTAAACACATTAAAAAGAGAGCGACTTTTGAAACACAAAATTAAACAAAAAATTTGACACAGCAAATATAAACTGTTGGATCCTTTGTCTTTACACGAGAGATGGAAATTAGTGGTAGATCTAACGCCAAGATCTTTTGTGTTCCATTTTGTATGTATATTTTATTCAATTTGAATTTCCCTATTCAAAACTTATATTTAAAACTCGTTTCTTATCAATCATTAATTACTAAAAATTAATTAGTAAAATGCAAATATTAAATATCAGTCTTAGTTATACTTCTTACCAATTTAATAGTAATATTTATTCTTAACTATTATATGTTAATTATTAATAGTAATTATTTAACAGTAATTATTATTATCGATTATTTAATAGCAACTGTTAACTATTAATTATTTAATAATAAATATTAATTACTAAAATTTAAATCTTAAATATTAAATAGAGGTTTTTAGGCTTAAGGAAAAAGTTTGAGAAAAATTTAGTTTCAGGTACAAGAAGTTTCCTTTTTAGACTGAAGGACACTTTTTAGTGTAAATCACAGAATGATAGTTGTAACTATCATTTTCAGTTTACACTAAAAAGCGTCCTTCAGACTAAAAAATAAACTTGTTGTCCCTATGACTAAATATTTTTGTAACTTCTTCTTTGTGCCTATTTACCTGTATTAAATATTACTTCTTAATTATAAATTAGTAGATATGTTTATATGAAAATTTATATTTAAATATTATATGAGTTTCTAAGTTAATTAGTGGCATATTTCTTTTAGATGGATTACTAATTATTAATTTATAGCTTTTAATTAATTTTTAACTCTTAATTATTTTTATTTGATTATTATTTAATTAATTATTATTTATTATAAAATTATATTATTAATTATTAGTTACCATTATTTAATAGTAATTATTATTTATTAACTATTAATTATTAATTAATATTTATAATTTATTTATCGATTATTAATTACTAATTTATTAATTATTAATTAATACTAATTACTAATTAATAATTAATAGGAATTATTCCATAGTTCAAATTAATTATAAGTTATACTTAATAGTAGTCATTAAAGATTATATATTAATGCTCAATTTTTATTTTTAAAGTGCTATTTGTTTAATTTTTATTTAATTTTTATTTAATTTTAATTTTTTATTAATTGTTAGTGTTTAATTTTAATTATTAATTATAATTATAATTATATTAATTTTTTTTAAATTTAATTATTATTATTTAAGTTTTATTTAATTAATTCATATTTATTTATTTTTATTTTTTTAAGAAAAATGTGTGATCCTCTACGGGAGAGGAGAGCACAAATGCACATATATATAACAACAAAAATAAAGAAGCTGCCAACAAGCCTGGTAGGCCGCAAAACCCCTCCCCCCATACAAAAGAAAAATCAAACCCTCCCAAGCTCCTAAGAAACTAAAAACCAGCCGTAAAGAGACAATAACATCCAGATACCAAGGCCTAAAATGACACCAAGGAGCAGCGACCAACTGAAAAACATCTACATTCGCACCTGCAACTTTAACAACCAAGCTGAAACAATACAAAATACAACAACAGCACAAACCACTAATAAACTCCAAGAAAATGAAAATCATAATAAATCTCCCAAAAAATCAACAACCCTCGCTCGAAAGACTAAAAATCTTTACGATTTAAACGACGACTTCTCCTAATATTACCAGCTGAATAGCTCCTACAACTTCTTCTCCTTAATTTGGCTTCAAAACTGAGTTTGGCTTCATGAATTAATTCTTTAGCATGGGCAGGAGAACGAGGAAATTTACCTAAAGCCGCGAGAAAACAATACATGACAAATCTGAATCCCCCGGTCCAGTAATAGACAGCTCGATCAGAACCAACATCCTCAGTTAAAGAAGAACACACATCATTCTTAACGTCACCCAAATTTTCCTCATCTAAATCTTTATTAACCAATTCAACATCGGCCTTTGGATAAGAATATGCAGTGGCAATGGGGATAATATTAACGCTAAACACAGCATCATCACGAAGATCTACAGATCCAACCAAAGACAGCCTCCTCACAGCCACTCCACCAATACAAACTAAAAAATCTACTGAACTGGAAGAGTTAGTCACAAACAAGCTAGCGAAATCCCCATCTACATTGACTATATGAATAGAATTAAAAACTACAACACCATTATCATAAATCTTATGAATGTCAGAGTCTACAGCCACCATTTCCTTCCGAGTAACATTAATTGTCTCTAAACTATCATTACTCAATAAATCAACTGAATCGAAGCCTTCAACAGGAACCACAACATTTTTACAATCCTTGCTCAATAAATCAACTATGTAACAAGAATCAGCCGTGCTTTTCATATGATGTCCATCTACAACTGACAACTTGACAAATTCTTTTTTACCATCATCCAGCTTAAGAACAGTATCACCTGAGATAGCCTTATTATCCTTTAACTCATATAATTTTTTCAAGCAAGCACATTGATCAAGCACAAAAGGATCTAGCAACATACTGTCAGGCATCACAGTTAGAGGATCTACATCCACCATCGAAACCTCATTAATGAATTTCTCGACAAACTCAATTATATGCATCTCTTCATAAACTTTTGAAAACTTTTCAATTTCTAAATTCTTCATGAAATTAACACTATCATCCTTTTCAATAACAATATCACCAGAGTCATCCTTATTAATCTTCAGCTCATATGACACATTCCTGTAAGAGGACTGGCCATCCTTTTCAAACATACTCACAAAAGGATCTAACAACATAATATCTGAAAACAAAAAAGAGAATCCACATCCACCATCGATTTAGTGACTCTCTCGACACAATCAGTTATATGTAATTGTACATCAGATTGATGGGAGCAGTCTACTATTTCATTAGCTCGATCATCTGATAGCAAACAAAGATTATCTCCAGCCAATTGAATATTACTTGCCTCTGAAACACAAACATCCAAACAACCCCTATATGAAGATGAATCCCCACTAACATCAGAGCCATTTTACAGCCGAATCGATAATCACATAATTTAGCAAACAACAATCTCTGACAACAGGATCTAAAAGAAGAGAGTCAACGTGACTAACACTATCCGAGTCTTTCACAAAAAGATCCTCAAAATCAACCCACTACGAATCCTTACAGTCATGAAAAACATTTTCCCTCTTTAAACAATCACTGTGATGAAACCCAGTCCAATTTTCATTTAAAGCATACTTACCTATGTCATCGACAGTTAGACAGTCAAAATGCCAAAACACTTTGTTAAAAAGGTATCTGCATTCTTCATAGTTCCCTACACAGCAATCAAGAAATAATCCTCTTAACTTCAAGAATTCCAGAACAAAGTAAAAGTGACGATCCTTAAGATCCAATGGCTTCGAAAAAACTGGATCGGCAAAAATTAAAGGCGAATCTGAATTGAGAAAGGGATTAAAAACCAAACGACAATATATTCTTTTATGACCAAAAACGCCGCAGCTAAAGCAACGTATTGGGTTCGAACAATCTTTGGCTCTGTGATTTTTATCTCTACACCTAAAGCAACTAAAACCCCTCTTTCGATTTTGAACAGACGACTCTTGAAATTTTTTAAATTTCGATCGAGAATTCCTGTCTGCATCCCTGAAAGAATTGGAGTAATGTACAGGATTAAAATGTTGATTTAATGAATATGAATCACTAGCATCAGGATGAGAGGAGACCGAAGAAGAATAACGTCTAAGATTATTTTCTTGATCTCAAAAAGGGACAAGGGCGGTCGTTGCTTAGCGCGAAGGCTGCTGCTTCGAGAATACATTCTTTTTTTCACCATATATATATTATATGAATTAGTATTTCATCCATAATTTTTTGCAGTCGGACTATAAAAATAAGCTATCAATTGTTATTTATTTTTAAAAAAATTGTTAAATAGCAGTATCTATTATTTAATAATAATTATTATTTACAAATTATTGATTATTAATTAAATATGTATTATGATTGTTTATTTCTTAATTATTAATAATTACTTCTTAATATTAATTATTACTTCTTAATCGTTAAGTATTAAAAATTAATTCTAATTTATTAGTTATGAATTATTTAATGATAATAATTATTTATTAATTATTATGTTAACTATTAATTATTGAATAGTAATTGTTAATAGTAATTATTTCAGATTTCAAATTAATCATTAATTATTATTTAATAATAATTATTAATTATTATTTAAAAAATTATTAATAACTTTTAGTATTTTTATTTAATTATAATTATTAATTAATTATTATAATGAAAAAATGAAAATGATTGTAATAGGCATCTATTACAACTGACAAAAAAGAAAAGTTGTTAAAAATCGTCATTTATTACAACCAGCCAAAAAATAGGTTTTGATAGACATCTATTACAACTGCCAAAAAAAGAGTGGTTAAAAATGGACACCTATTACAACTGGCAAAAAGGAAAGGTTGCAATAGGTATCTACTATAGCTGGCAAAAAAAGGGTTGATAAAAATAAATTTATTACAACTTTTTGAAAAAAGAGTTGTAAAAAACCTCTATTACAACTGACATTTTGTGACTGTAGTAAAAATGCAGTTGTCATAGAATCATTTTGTTGTAGTGTCATGATATTTCCAGAGGAAATTTCTGATGCTCCCACCTACGATAATACTAGATAATCTTCTAGGCTTCCGTTTGAAAACTCATTGCTATTTGTTGATCTCTTATAGTAAAATTATAATCATAACTCATATAGATAATGTAGATAATATGTACCTATTTATAGCTCAATCAAATCCAAAAGGGAATTGCTTGAAATTGAAATTGGGTTTAAAGTTTATAATGAAAGTTATCATTCACTTTATTTTCACAGGAAAACGGGATCGGGAAAACGGGATCGGGAAAGGAATCTCATATGGAATCGAGAAAGCAAAAAAATTCTTGGTTATACACTAAAGTGTAAGAAATCTCTTCTATACAAAAGGGCAAATGTTATCCACTTATTTTCTAAGGAAGGAAAGCAAAGGAATTAATGCTGAAACTAAGGATTTAGGTCAAAGTTCAAGGCTTCGAAAGCTATGACAAGGGAATAATTAGTATAGAAGGCCTACAAGTGATAATGCCTTTGCATTACTTCCATGCCGCATTTATTCCACACCACTATCTATCAAAATCACATATCATCCATGTTGTGCTTCATCAATATAAAAAGTAAAGAAGGTTGTCGCACTTCATCATTATGGAAGTCTATAATGACGCCGCATTGTCCGACACCGCACTCAATCAATACCACATTGATTGTATGTCGCACTCAATTAATGCCACCTTGATTCATCAATATCGTATGACATTAGAAGCAGTAACGATGTCATACAACAACATTGAATAGTACCGCATGAAGCCGATGCCATTGCTTACTAATACCACTTCTCTTCGGTGTCACGGGTCATCCATGCCGCAACTCATCAGTATCGCATCACTTCAATGCCACCTTTTCTGCAATGCCGCATTTCTTCAAAGCATTATATAATCACTGTCACATAGATTCAATGCTACAACTAATGGATGACGCACTTCATTGATGCTGACTCTTATCAATACCGGTCCTTTGTTGATGTCGACTCTTGTCAATATTGTTCCTTCATTGATTTCGACTCTTATCAATGTCACGTATCTCTGATGCCATCTATATCTCATGCCGCCATTCTTCAATGTCGTCTCTCGAGTAAAGCCGCACTAGCTCTATGCCGAATACTATCCATGTTATGCTTTACTAGTGTCGCATGTCATCAAATCCATAAAGAACATTTCCAAAAGCATGTTGGTATTTACAACCATGCAAGGAAGGATTAAAGTCATTTATAAAAGTAATTTCAAGAAGGATTAGTGTATTCTCCTGCATAAAGCCTCAAAAGCCTTCATATTCATTCAAAAGCTCCATGTTGAAGCCATCACCATGACAGTAACCAAAAGTCCTACATTTCTAAATAGAGTAAGTCTACCTCCATCCAACCACTATAAATAGAGATGTACCCCATAATGGAAAAGGGTCGTTAATCTCTTTCTCATTCTTAACACTTTTTCCAATTAGGATCTTCTCCTAATTCTCTTTATTCGATAATGGAAGCTCGAGGGCAGACTAATGGAATTAAGGATAACGAGGAAGAAGATGACATATTTGCAAACAAGGGCTAGACAATTAGAAGATTGTATATTTGTACCATTTTGCAACGTGCTCATAATTGAATAAATGACATAACTCGAGCATATTGCCTATTAGTTATTTGATATGCCTACGTTCCTATTAACTTTTAGACTTTCCTATTTTACCTTTTGGACCTATGAACTATATTTCAAACAATTCCATAAATAATCAAAAAACCATGGGGTGTTATCGGAATTTCTTCGAACATGCCTTCTTGTATACATAACGTGAACGTTGAATCAAATTTCGATCTAACAAATATGTAAAGATATATAGAACAAATTATTTTTTCCAATTTTGCAAAATTTAGTCGACTAAATGATGGTCTCAATCGACTGAACCTTGAAGCTTTCTATACAAAAATAATTTAAAATCAATTTAATCGACTGTCTAACCCAATTAAGTCGACTAAATAGTGGTCTATTCTTGGGAAGAAATTTTCATTCACTTTGGTCGATCGAGCTATGGGAATTTAGTTGACTAACATATTAATTTTTGTCGATTATATTTTATATTGCTTTCAAGAATGAACTTTCTTTGCATTTAGTCAACTGAATGCTCCACTTAGTCGACTGAATCTGCAGTTGTGTATTTTTAAAAATTATGTCTTTTCATTACAATCAAGGGTTTGCTTTATTTTTTACTATTCCACTTTCAAATTCAAACCAGATCTAAACTACACAAACTTTAATGGTTCGTAAACAAAAATTTGTGGCAAATAGAAAGAAGATGCCAGTTCAAAGAGACAAAGCTTCTTCCTCAACTCCATCGAATCCTGAATTTGCTTTCGATGAACAAATTGTTGAATAGAACGGTAATAGCCAAAAAGCCTTAAAGAGATTCAATGAACTAAAGGAAAAAATGATTTTTCAAGAAACCTTCTACGAGATGTTGGATTTCTCTAAGTTTGGGATAGAGGAGATAACATGAGAATATGAGTTCTTATCTCTAATAGGAACCAAAATCAGGTGAAAAGTTATACTTTTCTTATTCGAATGTTCTATGCAAATCTTTGTGGAAGTTACTATAAACCTGAAAATGAAGAAGGATTACTTTGGAGTAGAATTTTAGGTATTGATATTCGACTTCTTTTCAAGGACTTAGGTATAATATTAGGTTGTTCTTCATCGGGATATGACTTAGATGATATAGAACACAATGATTTTGCCTATACTTCAACTAGTTACCTACTTTGGATAATGATTTTTCCTATACTTCAACTAGTTACCTATTTCGGATGGGACAAATAATTGACATTTTCATTAACCTTCATCCTCGAGCTAGAATTATTAATAGGATGGTGGTCCATGCAATACTTCCTAGGATAGTTAGTTATGAAAAGATGTACGATAATAATTATATAGCCTTGTATGCAATTTATTCGAAAAGAAAATTAAATTGGGAAAAAAATCATACATGATGATGAGATTAAAAGTTTCAATGCTCGATCTCAAAAACAATGTTCTACCGTTTATCTTTAACCAAAGTCTTTGTTTACTATGGAATCAACGTTGAATCCTTATCCGACTTTCTCACTCCCAAGATTATGGATCAAAAATCCATATCATTAATGAAACTTAGTGCATAAGAATATTGGCTAATTGTCATCGTAGCCACAACCTTCATCGCCTCATCTAGAAATTGAAGAAGAATATTGGTCAACAGATAGTGATAAAGACATTTCTTTGGTTCAAACTTTGAAGAATATTTCTACTCAAGCTGCAATGCTTCAAAATCAAGAGATTTTCTTAAAATGATAATAAAAGCTTAGCAAAATGCAGAAGAAATTTGAGAAAAACACTCTCGAGAGAATATGGAATAAGATATGTCCTTTTTTGCAATCCCCTTCATCTTCCAAATCTCATGCTTCCTTAGACCATGATGAAAGTTGAATGGCTTTCTCTCTCTCTTTTATACTATATGATTATTGTTTTATTGGTCAAGACATTGTCTTGTTTGTATGTCATCTAATCTATGTTGTGTGTATGTATGTTGCATTTGTATTTTGGTCTTATTTGATATTGTAAGAACTATTTACTTTATGTGCTGTTATTATTTGAATTTCAGTTGTTTAATCTTCAGTTGTCTTTGCACTTTAAAATTTTCTTATGCATCCTGTGTTACTTCAGTTGTTTGTGTCCACATTTTCCTCGCTTTAATAAAATTGTTACTTCTATTTGTTAATGACAAAGGGGAGAAAGTTTGATGAAAGAGGGAGCATTTACTAAATGGGAGATTATATATACATATGTCATATATGTAGTTATCATCATAAAAAAGGGAGAATGTTAAAACTTTGTTTGTAGATTTGTTTTAATAATGACAACTATATAAATATCTCTTGTAGTATCTCTTATGTAGGACTTTGAAAGAAATAACGATTGAAAGAGATAAGAAATAAAAGGAAGAAGAAATAATTGTCTACATGTAAAAGTATGTTTTTATCCTTAGAAAATAATTGTAAAATCTCCTAGATAATTCATACGCATATACATATAGCAATGGCACACAAGATTTCCAATACGAAAGCCATAAGTGCTTACAAATAAAATTTTCAAGGCTATATATGTATAAAAATCATTTTACAAAGGCTCAGTCAACTAAATACAAATTTAGCCAACTGAATTTGTATTTGGTCGACTTAAGTTAGTCAACTACAAACACACTTCAGACTTGTATTTTTTTACTTCCTATCTGCAATATTTGATACTCACATTCAGTATACTCATGATCATTCCCAGTCGACTGAATAAATAGTAATGGCTATGTTTTAAAACAATACTTTGAAGAGATACGACTGTTTAATGGTCCTTTGTCAAAGTGGAATGAAATTTTGAAAGAATACAACTTTTCTAAAGCAACTTATCATTATAATGAATAGAGCTTAAGACTAGAAGTTTAGAATCATCTCACTATCTTAAATTCTATACTTTCTTAAATATGTTTGCTCTCAAACAAACTATACTTTCTTGAATCTGTTTACCCTCAAAAAAAAATTGATCATTCACTCAAAGGTCATTCCTTGCACTTCCTTAATCACATTATATGCATCATCGAATCATCAAAGGAGATTATAGGAAGCTTGGCAAAAGAAGTCAAAATTCATGTTAATAGGACATAACTTTTTCAAGTCAACAAACTCTCGTAATGCCTATTCCTATGGGCTAAGTGAGCGTATTTGATTAGTAAAAATCCAAAGTGGACCTTCGAGATTGGATATAGGACGGGAGGTCCAAACCAATATAAAAACTCTAGTATGATTGTTTTAATTTACTTTACTTTAACGTATTCACATTTAGCATGATTATAGTCATTTGTACATCTATAATAGTTAGGCATATTAGAGATCCTGTGCACTTTCACAGTCGTCTTTTGTGTATAAAGAGGCGTCCACCTTCACCAATCCCTCATAATCATGTCGCTCTCCATCACATCATCTCGTTGATATCCTACTCTAAAAAGACACTAACTAAGCCCATCACCGATTGGGGCCAAAAGGTTTGAAGTAGGTAGAAGCTAATATCAAATACGAGATGACTTGCCTTTGCCAACAACTCAAAAATACAAGCTCAAAATGTCGAGAATGAAATACTCTCTGATGATGAGAATGGATAGCCATTGTTTGAAAAAGTCCTAAGCACATACATCCATAAATATATGCTTTACTGCGAATTAACAAACATGATGGTAGTATTGACCATCGAACCACATCATTGATTTCAGTTCCAGCGCACAAACCAGCCAACTCTCATAGGACTAGCCTTCTGTTAGTTCCTACACCTACAGTCGGCAACGTTTATTCCTGGGCCCAGATTGGTACATGGACTCATTTCATGACAGCTAGTGAGCTAGGTAACATCAGGTAAGGGCCGACCGAGAATCTTCGATACTATGTGATTTTTTTTAATATGGAGTCCACCAGGACTAGGGGTGTCGACAAGAACAGCATGGTTATGGCCCTCTACTCTTTGTAAGGTACAAATTAAGGATGTCGAAAGAAATTCAAAAGTAGCCAACCATATCACTAACTAATTTCTACCAACAGACGAATGACATCATGTGAATGGATGACGTAGATCTCTTAAACAGCGAAGAGAAGACCCAACGCTCTCATAAAACTGGCCCCTATGAAATTGCCAACCGTTGAAGAAATGGTCAACAAAATAAAAACAAAAGGCACATGGAAGGCAACACCTGATACATGCCTTGGTATACAAACTATGTCTCTTTGAATCAACATATAGACACTATAGATCTTGCAACTAGGGATAGGGTACCGTAACAAAGACTGGCCACCAAGAGAACTAGGTGAAGGGAGGAACCTAGCAAAAATGAGAAGTATTATGAGTTTCATTAAATCAACGGTCACTCTACCAATGTGTTTTTTAGGCCAAAGGATGAAATTGTTAGGCTATTCTGAAAAGGAGTGCTTGTGGATGTTTAACACCAAGTCTACCGAAAATGACTTGTAATAACCAGCTGGCTCAATCCCAACTGATTGATTACAATGTTATAGCTATGATCGACATTCTGACTATATGTGGAGACTCACATGTGGCTGGAAACAAAAAAGGAGCTCAATCCCGGTATTAAAGAGAAGTGGCTTCAGCTGACCAAGTTTATTTGCTGGAATACCAAGCGCCCAAAACACTCATGCCAGAGATGGATTAACCCATCACATTCATTGTCGTGGATATAAAAGTCATCTTTTACCCCCATCAAATCATATAGTTATCACCATTGCAGTGGAAAACAAAAATGTACATAGAGCTTTCGTGAAGGGGGAAGCTCAGTTAACATCATTTTCATGCATGTTTTAAAAGCACTCAAGCTTCTAATGTCTAGCCTCACCCTCTGTGCCTTTCCCATCCATGGCTTCGAAGTGTTGGCATCACTCCAATAGTGACTACCTTCCTCGTGAAAAATCTTGTCAAAAATCCTCATGCTATGAAGATACATGTGAACTTTGTAGTAATTGATTTCTCACCTGCTTATAACCTACTGATCGGACGATCTACCTTGATGGAGCTCGATGCGATTGTCTCATGTAATAAGCCCCTCATGAAATTCCTTATCAGAGGCGAGGGTAATGAAATTCGAAGAAATCAATAAAAAACTAGGCAGTGTTATAGACCACCCTTAGATAAGCAAAGAAAGGTGTCGTCATGATTCTACAGGAGCTTGCAACACTCAATGGCAAGTCGCTTGGGAGAACTCTTGAGCCGATCAACGCTCCTGTAAAACCCTATAAAATCAACCATAAATAAATAGATTGGATAAATTAATTTAAATAAGATAGTGGTAAAAGTCAATTTGACTATGAAAGCTATCTCGTTGCGTTCATGGCATAATTTTGATCAATTTCTATATATAATATAATGAAAACGAAACTCAAATGAAGAAGTTATGGGCATTTGAAGTTTTTGGGTTTAAAATAATTTAAATAGAATTCAAACTAAAATAAATAGTTAATTCCCAAATTTAAAATTCAAAATTTAACAGCAATTATACTTAGAGGTTTAAGTAAACATTAAAATTAATGTTAAAATTAATTTGCAATTAAGGAAGATAATAAATTAAACCACGGCAAAATCAAAATCAACGTTCTCAAAGTAGCACCGGTCGACCCCTGATCCATGATCGGTCCTCCGCTAGCGATCGACCGGTGGCAGGTGTGGTCGACCGGTTGTAGGGGTAGTCAACCGGTTGATACAGGTGACGGCTATGATTTTCAGTAATGAACGTTCTGGATTTTTTAATTTAACCTGACTTAAATCCATCAATTCTGGTGCATTCCAACCACTATAAATAAGAGCCTAGACCCTTCATATTTATTCATACAATATTTTGGAAACATTAGTGAATCTTTTTCATTTAATCTCTTCATAGATTCAAAAAACACCATTAAGGTTTTAAGTAAGAAATCACGTATATCTATTTTTGATTATTATTCATTTTCTCAACCTCTTCTCCTCCAAACCTTTAATTCTTTGAATCTAATGTACATACAAATCTTTTGCGGTATATATCAAAAACAAGAGATTTGAAAGGTTTCATTGAAGGTGTGTCAAATCCAAGAGAAGATAAAGCTAAGGACCTTTGTGAGTGGAAATCTTAGTTTTTTGCTTTAGTAATTAAATAGTATAGTTTAGATTTGATATATGCCTTAGGGAGTTTTGGATTACAAAAACATCATGGTAAAAATTCCCAAAGTTCCTTCAAAGAGAAATGTCAATTCTTAGGTTGTAATCCTAATTTTTTTGTATTAAATAATGGATATTTCATGGATTTGAAATATAATTTACCTTCTGTTCACTTCTTATTCTTATCTTTGGATTTGATTAAGGAATTTAATTAAAAAATTGTGTGTAAGGTATGAATTCTTATTTGTAGTTTTCACTACATATTTCCACAGATTGAATAAGAAATCCCGTATCTAATTTCATGTAAAAAGGAGTTGAATAAAGAACAAAATTAATCAAATTGTAAGCTTCCATTATTATTTTTATTCCATTGTTTTAATATAGAATAAGTTGGAGTTGGATTCAAAGTACAAGCCTATTGTTTTGATTTTGGAATATTGGATTCATGGTTAAATGCTATTATGGAAACGAGACTTCTATAACATTAGAAGATTTGACATTTGAACATTAGTTTAGGGCATGCTCTCTGCACACCTTGAAATTAATAAATGTGTGTGTGTGTATATATCAACTAGCATAAATAACATATAATTGTAACATATAAATTGCGTAGTTTATTAAGTTAACAATTGTCATTTAAATCCACTTTAGGAAAGTAATTAATTAGACAAAATAAGAAGGATTTCTTATAAGGCCTAAATAATAAATATGGTGATATGTGAGATAATGCACTTAGAGAGTGTTACAAAATATGACCAAATTATTGGGATGTGAGGTCAGTCAAAAGCACACAGAATCTGCCCAACTAATCTGCATACCCGCAAGCAGCATGACATTGGGGCTGATGTAAGACATTGCCTATAATAATTAATTATGGATGATGCAAGCTTAGTCTCAATTCTACAGGGTAAATCTACCTAGTTAACCTGGCTACTAGTTCCTACGAATAGCCGGACTATGTTAGATGTTTCCCTAGGGTACAAGTCATAATATGAAAGACCTACTTTAGGGAATTAAAGGTATTAAGTGGTTGTTTGAGGGTCTACCTCTTTCTCTTTATATGAATTATTAAATGGCCGGTAGGTTTGAGTACGATTTGGGATATCTCGGAAAGGTCTGCTTCAATTAAAATATTAAGTGTCTAAAAATATTTCCATGCAATGTCAGCTAGATTGAGACCTGTATGGAATCCACCTTGGCAGTAGCTATTAAATGATAGGGGCCTACCTCAATTGAGGTCTTAAATGGTTAGAGTATGCCTATTTTCCATTAAAAGGTACTAAGTGGCTTGCGTTCTATCTCTCACATTGGTAGAAATTAATAATGATGGTTATGGTGTATTGATTATGGAAAAACCTGCTTGGGGGATTAAACATATTAAATGGTTGTTTGAGGACCCGCCTCTTTATATATGAAGTACTAAATGGTTTTGAATATTGTTTAAAATGTGAAAGATATATCTTTATTTAAATTATACTGCCCAAGCACTGATATAGAAAGACTTAAGATTTTCTATTCACCGGGCGTTGTTGTTTTGACTCCCTCCTCATTTCAATACAAGTCAGGAAAGGAGACAATGATTAAGTGGAGGTGACGACGAGAGGAGCTTGTGGAAACAGTCTATTTATCCATTTATGCTATTTGCTGATGTACCCATTTGAAGTTAAAAATATATTTTTGAACAAGATGATGTAACGGTTATTATTGACATTATGTTATGGTTTTGTTTTGTGACAATATGAATTTGAAATAAAATAGGTACTGCTTATGCTATTATATTTTTATCCTTCCACTATGAGTTCTGAACGAATGGATAAATAAATTTGTATCATTGTTTTTACCAGCTAACAGCTGGCTTGGAATGAGTCTAGGTTTCGTTGTGCTTTTTTAGGTTGGGATTTAGGCATGTTTAGGGATAAGTTGTTACATATGTTATCGAAGCCTATATTAGCCGATCAACCAGGAAAAGTATACGTATGAGTGGTGTATTTGTTGTTTTTGAAAATATTTTCTAAAATCCTTACTATATATGTATGCTATTTTTGAACACATGCACAAACACAAGGAAAATGTTTCTTTCAACATATAATGCTATCTTAGGAAGATATAACTAAGAGCTTAACCTATAAATAGTTGACATACTTGATAATCATCCTTCTTCTGAAGCTTGAAACTTAAACCATGAAGGCCCGCCATTCGAGGGATGCCCGAATGGTTTAAACAATACCTTAGGCAAGTAGGTGAAGTCTCTGTTCCTTAAGCTGCATTGGCAGCCCCCGCTGCCCTGTTTGCCTACGCAGCACCCCTTCCCATTGAATTTCCAAAAATGTGTAAGGACTTTCTTAATATGGAAGGAAGAGTATATGCTGGAACAGAGGGTTTTGTGGAGTTGAAGACTTCGATAAATGACCGCGAGAAGATATTTCAAGAGCTCGGTTGGGAGGATCGGCTGAAGAGGAGAACGGTAGCTTGGCACCTTAAAGGAGAAGCCCGAGATTGATGGAGTATTTTGGCTGAGGAGAAGGTTGGTATGATTTTCACTTGAGATGAATTCAAGGATAGATTGTGGTCAAGGTTCATGTCAAGGGCAGAAGTAAGTTTAGAACTGGATATATTCATATAGTTTTAGCAGTGAGACTCCACCTTAAAGGAGTGCATTAGTAAGTTTACAGTGTTGGCTAAGTTAGGGATGACCTTGATGATAAACCTATTAAAAAGGCCTTGAAATTTGTAAAGGGCCTGAACTCCCCACTTAGAGAATTGTTGTTAACCCATGTGCCTACCAGTGCCACATACGTTACGTCAGTTGACCTGGCTTTGCTACAAACGACTAGTGAGTAAGATAAAGAGGTGGAGAAGGAGAAGGCAAGACTTACTCTAAAGTAAACTAAGAAGAGGAACTTTTGGGCGAATAAGAAGTCAAAAGGAAAGCTCAAAAGAGAGTAAGGTGTGTAAGAGATGTCAAAAAAGGGTCATATAGCCAAAGCTTGTAAGGTGAGTCTGATGAAGGAGGCTTTTAAGGGAAAGTGTTATTGCTGCCACGAGGAAGGGCACCTTAAGAACCAATGTCTGAAGCGACGAAGGAAGTGCCAAGTGGAGAAGCCTATGCCATTTAGGCTTCCCCTATTTCGAATAGACCACCCTTTAGAGACCAAGGGAAGTCTGCAAAGTCTGCATTGGAAGTTATGACTCTTATTTTTGGGGCAATAATTCGTACCCGATTTGATTCCGAGGCATCACATTCCTTTATAGCTAAGAATGTAGTAAAATCCTTAAATTTTCAACCCAATATGTCAGCAGCCAAATGGTACTTTCTAATCCTATTGAGGGGTTGACACATCTCTCTTTAATTTGTAAAGATCTGGCTGTGGACATATGTGAAGTTGATTTCGTATGTAATGCGTATGTTCTAAATTTTTAAGGGTATGGACTTATCTTAGCATGGATCAGTTATCATACTACGGGGCAATTTTAGATTGCAAGAGGAGGATCGTATGGTTAAATAGCTATAAAGGGCATGATTAGACATCCACTATACACCCTAAGACTCGGTTGAGTCAAGTTATTTGTACTCGCTATGGCTATCTCATATTGGGCTTTCATCCGTACCCGTAGTTCGAGAATTTTTTGATGTCTATGAGGAAGTCTCGGGTCTTCTACCCAAGGAAGATCTAATTTAGAATTGATTTGGAGAAGGACGCTATACCAGTCGCTATGCAATTAAGACACATGATCCTAAAAGAAGGACTTGGGTTGACAAGAAAATTCGAAGCTGTTGCAGAAAGGATTCATCCGATAAAGTACTTTGGAATGGGGAGCTCATGTTGTTTTCATTAGTAAGACAGATAGCTCATTGAGACTATGCATTAACTATAAGGAACTTAACAAGTTGGCAAGGAAGAATATGCATCTCTTACCTAGGATAGACTCCTTGTTCGATTAACATGTGGGAGCCAAAGTTTTCTCCTAATTGGACTTGAAAACTAGATTTCATTAGCTGAGAATCGCAGTGGACAACGGGCTGAAGACCATATTCCACACATTGGATGGACTCCGTAAGTGGGAGGTAACGCCTTTTGGATTGGCAAATGCCCCCACATAGTTTATGGATTTGATGAGTGGAGTATTTAGGAGAAAAATTAATAAGTTCATCGTAATATTTGTTGATGATATCTTAGTATTCTCCAAGAGTGAAGGAGAGCATGTAATCACTTAAGGGAGATACTAGAGACCATGAGGAGGCACCAACTTAGAGCCAAATTTGCAAAATTCTACTTTTGAAAGAAGGAGGAAGGTTTCTTTAACACATCGTTTCTAAGCATGGATTATCGGTGGACCCTGCAAAAGTGGAAGCTATTCAAGAGTGTAGAGTTCCAAAGAATGCAACAAAAGTTAGGAGCTTTCTTGGGATAGCAGGCTATTATAGGAAGTTCATAAAGGAATTTTCAAAAGTAGAAATCCCTTTAACCAGCTTGAAAAAGAAGAATCCAATCTTTACTTCGGGTGATGAATGCGCTGAAGCATTCGAGAAACTTAAGGAACTATTGACAGGTGCACCTATGATTACCATTCCTGATGGGATAAAGCCTTTAACAATTTCATAGATGCATGCGGCACAGGATTAGGAGCAGTTCTCATGTAAGAAGGATGGGTAGTAGCTTAAGCTAGTAGGCAAATGAAGGACCATGAGAAGAGATACCCGGTTCATGACTTGGAGTTGGCAGCTATTGTCTTTGTCTCGAAGATGTCAAGGCATTATCTTTTGGGGATAAGGTTTTAGTTGTTCGCTAACCATATATCAATAAATACTTTTTTTCCAAAAAGACTTAAACCTTAGGCAGCAAAGGTGGATGGAGTATATAGCATCATTCGACTTTGATATACAACATACCTCCGAGAAAGGGAAAGTCATCGTCGACTCCCTCGGTCGGAGGCATGCTACCTTAGGTGCTACATATGAATAGAGGCAGTAATGGAGGTTAGGCCTGCTTCGATGAACCACATCGGACTTGAGCAAAAGAAGAACAAGAAGATAGTGGAGATTCTAGATAAGTTGAGAAGAGGAGAACTTTTTCCCCACGTCAGTAGATATGCAGTTAACGAGAAAGGATGCTTAAGAAGGGATGGATGCCTTTATGTCCTGCTGATTGACAGTGTGTTAGAGGAAGTATTTGTAGGGTGTCAATACTCAAAGATGACCATTCATCCTGGAAGAGACGAGATGTATAGGGATATGAAATAGAATTTTCTTTTTTCCTGGAATGAAGAAGAGAGTAGCTAAGTTTGTTGCTAGATTTTTAATATGTCAAAGAATAAAGGCCGAGCAAGGGAAACCCGGAGGATTGTTGTTATCATTGAAGATTCCGACTTAGAAATAGGAGCACATTTTGATGGACTTCGTAGAAGGATTGCCTAGGAATTAGAGGGGCACCGAAGCTATTTGAGTCATAGTAGATAACTTGCTAAGAATTCCCTTTTTTCATGTTAGGAACAATAGGAGCACAACGTCTCTAGCACAGATTTATATTACGGAAGTGGTTCGACTGCATGGAATTGCGATGAGAATTGTTAGTGATAGGGACCTCTAGTTCACTAATAAGATTGGAGGAGTTTGCAGGAAAATTTCGAAACTTCGTTGAATCTTACCATTGCTTACCATCCATAGACCGATGGTCAAACTGAAAGGCAAATAGAATCTTGAAGGACTTATTGAGAGCTTGCATAATGGACATCGGAGGACATTGGGAGCATCATGTACTTAGTTGAGTTCGCATATAATAATACTTACCAAGTGAAGATTGGCATGCCTATTTTGAAGCGCTTTGTGGAAGGCCATGAAAATCGTCAAATTGTTGTTGTGAAACTACCAACAAAATTTTGCTCGAACTAGATTTGATTCACGATACTTCGAAAGAGTTGATCAGGCAATGTATGAAGGTGGCGCAATACCGCCAAAAATCCTACTCCGATAAGAGAAGGAAAGAGTTAGAATTTGAGGTTGGAGGCTTGGTATTCATTAAAGTCTTCCCTCTTAGAAAAGTCATAAGATTTGGTAAGTTTGGGAAATTTGCATCAAGATTTGTTAGGCTTTTCCAAGTGTTGGAAAGGATAGGAAGACTTGTTTATTGCATGGAGCTACCAAATAGATTGGCAGGAGTCTACAATGTTTTTGAGGAAATGCCATCATGACACAACCACTATGGTAGAGCCTAATCGGTTGGGGAATATTGAGATGGAACCAATAACATCACATACCACCACAATCATTGTGGAGCATGAAAAAATTAAGCTCTACAACAAAGAAATTAAGCCGGTCTGAGTATAATAGGGAGACAACCTGGTGGAAAGCACTTAGGAAACTAAAGAAAATACGAGGATCTCTGATCTTGAGCTTTTCACTAGTAAACTTTTCTCTTTAAAATTAGGTTTTTGGTTGCATCATGGTTGCTAGGTTGGATGGTAAGAGATGGTTGATACACTTTTCACTATCACTTTTCACTCATATAGAAATCTTTTTGCATTTTAAGGTATTTGCATACATACTTATATGCCACGATCAAACACTCACGCTAGGATTGGACTCACTTATAGTATGTATGTAGTACATAATCACATTGTACTTTTTGTTGAGTAGATGGTTGTGTAGATAACTTGATTGTATAATATGGATGTTTTTTGCGCGTTACGATGTTCGCCCCTTGGGAAGATTTCAGGGGCAAAATCCTTTTAAAGGGAAGAATGCAACACCTCGTAAAATCAACCATAAATAAATAGATTGGATAAATTAATTTAAATGAGATAGGGGATAAAAGTGGAAATTTTGAAAAAGTTGGAATTTGACCACGAAAGTTGTATTGTTGCATTCGTGGTGAACCTATAATAAATTTCCATATGTAATATGCTGAAAATAGAGCTCAGACGAAGGACTTGTGGGCAATTGAAGTTTTTAGATTTAATTTTTTTTAAATAGAATTCAAATTCAAATAAATAATTAATTCCTAATATTTGAAATTCAAAATTTAACAATAGTTACACTTGGGGGTTAAGTAAATGTTAAAATTAATGTTAAAGTCAAATTGTAATTAAGGAAGATAATAAATTAAACAACAGAAAAATCGAAATCAATCTTCTTAAAATAGCAACGGTCTCCTTGATTTATGACCGGTCGACCGTTAGCGATTGACCGATGGATACAGGGTGGCGGCTAGGATTTTCAGCAATGAACTATCTAGATTTTATAATTTTGAACCAACATAAATCTGGTGGTTCTAGTGCATTCCAACACTACAAATAAGAACTTAGACCCCTCATTTTTGTTCACACAATATTTTAGGAACATTAAAGAAGCTCTGTCAGCTCGTCTCTTCATAGATTCAGAGAATTCCAGTGTTTCGAGTAAGAAATCCTATATATATATATATGATTATCATTCATTTTCTCAACCTCTTCTCTTCCAAACCTCTAATTTTCTGAATCTAACGTATATACAAATCTTATGATGTATATACAAAAAAGAAGAGATCTAAATTGGTTCGTTGATGGCATGTCAAAACCAAAAGAAGGCAAAGCTTAGGACCTTTATGAGTGAAAATCTTAGTTTTTCCTTTTTAGTAATTAAACAGATTAGGGTTGGATTTGGTATATGCCTTGGGGAGCTTTGGATTACAAAAACATCATAATAAAAATCCCTAAAATTTCCCCAAAGTGAAATGTTAATTCTTAGGTTAGAAAGTTAATTGTTTTTTATTAAATAATGGAGATTTTGTGGATTTTTCAATATATGTGTTTTACCTTATATTCCACTTCTTATTCTTTTCTTTGGATTTGATTAAGTTTTGATTAAAAAATGTTATGTAAGGTACTAATTCTTATTCGTAGTTTGCTCTGCGTATTTCTACAAATTGAATAAGAATTCGTTTGTCCAATCTCCTATAAAAAGAAATTGAATACAGTGTAAAATTAATTAAATTGTATGCTTCCATTATTACTATTTTATTCCATTATTTTGATATAAAATAAGTCAAATTCTAAGTACAAGTCCATTTTTTGATCTTGGAATGTTAGATTTATGATAAAATACTATTATGGAAATGAGACATGTATAACGTTGAAAGATTTGACATTTGAATCTTAGTTTAGGGTGTAATCTATGCATGCTTAGAAAGTAATAAATGCACACTTATACATATAAACTAGCATAAATAACATACAACAATAACATATAAATTGCATAGTTAATTAAGTTAATAATTGTCATTTAAGCACCCCTTAGGAAAGTAATTAATTAAGTGAAATAAGAAGGATCTGTTATAAGGCCTAAATAATGAATACAGTGAGATGTGTGATAATACACTTAGAATTTGTTATGAAATATGACTAAGTTATAGGGATGCGAGGTCAATTAAAAGCATATATAAGTCTATCCAGCTAATCTGACCACCACGAGTATGACTTTGGGGCTGATATAAGATATCATCTATAATAAGTAACGATTGATTATGCGAGGTAGTCCCAATTTAGTAGGGTAAATCTACCCAGCTAATCTGGCTACTAGTTCCTACAAATAGCCAGACTAATATGAGACATCTTCGTGAGGTATGGGTCATAATACGAAGGACTGCTTTGGGGAATTGAAGGTATTAAGTGGTTGTTTAAGGGTCCGCCACTTTCCCTTATATGAAGTATTAAACGGTCAGGATTGGGTTTAGGTACGGTTGAGGATACCTCGAAAGGGTTAGCTTCAATTGAAGTACTAAGTGTATGAAAAGATTTCCATGCAATGTTAGCTAGATAGAGACATGTGTGGAGTGAACCTTGGGAA
Organism: Allium cepa; assembly: GCA_030765085.1. Classification (NCBI taxonomy): domain Eukaryota; kingdom Viridiplantae; phylum Streptophyta; class Magnoliopsida; order Asparagales; family Amaryllidaceae; genus Allium; species Allium cepa. The sequence goes on along the minus strand of CM060941.1, from coordinate 172,154,287 downwards.
TATTATTAAATGATGGGAGACTACCTCAATTGAGGCCTTAAATGGTCAGAATCTACCTACTTTCCATTAAAAGATATTAAGTGGCTTGGGGTTCTATCTCTCGCGTTGATAGACATTAGTAACAATGGTTATGGGTTATTGATTATGGGAAAATATGCTTCAGGGATTGAACGTATTAAGTAGTTATATAAAGACCCACCTCTTCCCTAACATGAAGTATTAAACGGTTTTGAATATAATTTAAAATGCGAAAGACATATCCTTATTTAAATTATACTACCCAAGCACTGATATAGAAAGGCATGATAATTTCTATTCACTAGCCTCTGTTGTTTTGACTCTCTCCTCGTTACAACATAGATTAGGAAAGGAGATGATGATTAAGAGGGAGATGATAATGAGAGGAACTTATGGTAGTAGTTTATTTATCTATTTATGCTATTTACTTATTTAAAGTTAAAAATGTATTTTAAACAAGATGATATAAAGGTTATTATTGACATTTTGTTATGGTTTTGTTTTGTGACATTTGGAATTTGAAATAAAATAGGCACTGTTTATGCTACTATATTTTTTTTCCTTCTGCTATGAGCTCTGAATGAATAGATAAATAGCTCTGTATTGTTCTTTTTACCATCTAATAGATAAGTAGTGAAGCTACAAATGGTCGCATGTCACTCGTGAGAACCCTCAAGCCACACCGCGCTCTGATTCATGCCAAGACTGTCTACCACTTTAAAGAATAGAATGGCATGCAACATATCTCCTTAGTCACTCCTCGAAGAACAAAAGAGCTTAGTACAACATAGAATGAGCAAGCCGCACCCCATTGGAAAGCGGGGACGTCCAACGCAACAGATTCTACGCTCTCAATGCAAGTACAATCCTTCATAATAGCCGTAGCTACCTAATCCCTTGACTCGAGCATAGTCATTTGTCCCAACCAAGGATGTCATAGAGCACATGATTTATGCACTGGACTGGTGCGACTTAGAAACCAACTCTAAGACCTCATAGATCCCTACATGGGAGATCCAAATAATGACAGTGGGCTAGTTACTCCACTTAAGTCACTATCTATAGATGAAGATGGCCATTGTAAAGGTCATACATAATAAGACCAAGCTCGGACCGGAGGTTAAAAATGAGTTGATCAGATTCTTAGAATAAAGCAAAGACATCTTCGCTTGGAGTTCGCATCGATATGATCAACATTGTTTTAATAATCATTTGCTATGCATTGAATCTAAAGGCAACTCTTATTTATCAAAATCATAGGGACTTCAACCCAAATAGGTATCAAGATCTCAAAGAAAAAGTGCAAAAGCTAATCAGCCAACAGTGTCATACGTAAGGCTGAATACTCAATCTGGGAGGCCAATGTGGTACTCAATAGAAAGCTGAACGGGTCGTTAAGAACTTGCATCGACTACTCCAACCTCAATATGGCCTTCTCAGATGATAGTTTCCCATTTCCTAGCATCAACCAGCCAGTAGATGCGATTAATGAAAATGAGCTCCTCACTTTCATGGATTCTTACTCCAGGTACACTCATATTGCTTTCATGACCTAGATTGAGAGAAAACTTCATTCATCACCAATGTCGGCTTATACTGCTATCGGGCCATGCCATTTGGGCTTTGAAATGATTAGGAAACCTATCAATGACTCATCAATTGCATTTTTTTAGCAGACCGGCCGGTCTGTGGAAGTATATATGGAAGACATGTTGGTAAAGTCTAAAAAGGCCGGGGGCATATAGAAAACCTAGTCAAAACTTTTAATATTAATCGCCAGTGGAACATGAAACTAAATCTGAAGAAATGCTCGTTCGTCGTCCAGTTTTGAAAATTCCTTAGAATGTTGTAAGTACAAAGGGGGTAGAGGCCAACCTCGATAAAATTCAGGCCATCCATGACATGAAAATCCCTAAGACCATAAAGAAAGGACAAAGTATAAACAACATGGTAGCTGCATTAAGTTAGTTCATGCCCAAGGTGATCGACTGGGTCTTCCTTTTTCAACCACATAGTGTAGGGAAGGTCATTTGCTTAAAATGATGAATGTAAAAAGGTGTTTGATAAACCAAAACAACATATGGCTGCTCCTCTACTACCCTCTAGGCCCATTGCCAGAGAGTACTTATATCTATACCTTATAGTGACTGATCATGCGATCAGTTCTGCATTGATCAGAGAAGATGGGATGGCTTAATGACCAATCTAGTACGTTGGTAAAAGGTTGTCTGGCCCATAAAACAAGATATACAAGGTTGAAGAAGCTAGCTTTCTGCCTATTGATGGCATCCCAGAAACACTGGTCGTACTTCCATGCTCAAACCATCAAAGTCCTGATAGTTATTAATTGAAACGGGTTCTTAGCCATCCTAACATGTAGGATGACTCCTCAAATGGTCTGCTGAACTTGGGTAGCATCACATCTCTTTAATACCTCATGCATTTATCAAGGGCCAAGTCATGGCAGATTTCATTGACGAGTGCTCAAGCTCGAATGTTGATAAAGAAAAGACTGTCATAATCAACCAACTTGGCACATACATATGGATGGGGCATCAAACGAGAAGGGGGAAGGGGCCAACATGGTCCTTGTCAGCCCCGAAGGGAGAGTGCTTTGTTTGGTGGTCCACCTCACTTTCAAGGAAACCAATAACGAAGCTGAATAGGAGGCCATGTTTGTCGATCATATAATGGCAAAGGAGATGTGCATAAAGTCCATTCTTGCATTCATTGACTCACTACTGTCTGTCGATAAAATTAGCGAACTCTTTCAAGTTAAAGGCAAGAAATTGGTCCTCTATGTCATCGAGGCTAGGGAATCATTAGCACTTTCTCAGAGTTCAAATTAGAGCAAATACCTAGGGAATAAAATGCCAAGACTGACAAGTTAGCCAAGATGGTAAGCGATCTAGATAAAGCCATTCCTTGGTTCCATTGGAAATTTGCAATGCTTATGATATGGGCCAGCGCAACAACTATGGAGGTTAACACACCATCCCCGGACAACTGGATGACTCCCCTAAACTAGTACTTAGTAAATGAGGAGCTGCCAGTCGATCGTAATGAAGTCGGGAAAATCCTTTTCTGAGCCCATCATTACACAGTCATGGACATGAAGATTTAAAAATGGGGGTACTCAACACCACTTTAGCAGTGCATTTTTGAGGACTAAGATGGTCAGATTCTGGAAGAGCCGCATGAAGGATTTTGTTGGGATCAAGATGGAGGGCAAAGCCTAGCAAAGAAAGCCACCCGGTGAGACTACTACTGGCCTACTATGATCAAGGACTCTATGAACCATGTCCAGAAGTGCGACCGATACAAGAGATTCACAAATGTCCCTAGAGTATCAATTACCCTTCTCATCTAATAACTTCCCCTTGGCCATTCTCTACATTGGGAATTGACTTGATAGAAAAGCTACCAAATACTAAGGAGGGTGTCGACTACTTCTCTAAATGGGTCAAGGCCATTCCCCTCGTTAGGGTAATTGCCCTAATATTTTGAATTTCATAGTATGTAGACATTGTCTGCTCGTTTGGCCTACCTAAAAAGATCATTACCAACAATGAAACTCAATTTGAAAGTAGCCTCCTTCGACGAATTTTATGAAAGAAACGAGATCGAATAGTGCTTTTACTCCACTTCCCATTCTTAATCAAATGAAGAAGTGGATGATGTCAATAAAACCTTCAAGTCCACACTCAAGAAAGCGCGTTATGAAAGCTATTGAAAACTAGGTCCGAGAACAGCCGCTCGTCCTTTGGACTTGTTGCACTTCCAACCACACTTCAATCGACTATACTCCCTTCATGCTTTCCTATGGGTAAGAAGCCATGCTACCTATTAAGGTAGGTTTATTTCCCCTAAGCATTTCACCTTCGAGCTCAAACAAAATGATGCGCTACTTAAAGTCAGGCTTAACGTCCTAGAAGAACGAAGAGCTGAAGCTGAAGCCCGCACTAAAGCATATAAGAGGAAGATAGCCAAGAACTACAACTCTAGATTAAAGCTTCTACCATTCAATATCTGCAATTTATTTCTATACCAATTGTTTGGAAACACAAATAACCCGACCGAAGGAGGGCCCAGACAAAACTGGGAGGGTCTGTATGTCATTGGCATTGTCTAATCAAATGGTGCGTCTGCCGCTCTCTCCCAGATGTAAAATACATACCATGCACTTGGAATACATAACATCTTTGAGCCTATCACATTTAAATGTAAGCCGAGACTATAAAGTAAGGAGATTATAATCATCTTTTTAAAGAATATAATGTAGACTTCAAACACCATTCTCTCTAACACAATCGCCAAGGCTACCCAATGGAACTGAGATACTTTACATTCTCTTCCCTACAAAGACCGTCGATCCGATCCATCGATGACCACACCAGCCACATAACACTCCTATACTTGCTAGAAAGCTATTCACCATGAAGAGCCTATCTGCGTTCTCTTCTATCTTGGGAACTTCCATGACTATAGGCCATCCAATGGGGGTGAGTTATCATATACTCATTTCCTTATTTGGAAACTATCGATCTACTCTTCCAAGGATAGTGCGAGCCATTCAATGTCCCTTCCTTACCTGAAGGCTACCCAACAAGGGTGAATTATAATGCATTCACCTCTGAGGATGCATAATCTGCCTCATAGAGTTTAGGTTAGACGTCTGTCCCCTTCATGTCGAGGCGATCGATGATTCGATTGCATAACTGCAACATATCTCATTCCCTTGCCCATGACGATGTCCATTCCACTTATGAGATGAGGCGCTATTGTCGAGACTAGCACTGTAATCTCGAGTGACACAAAAGTCCGACATCTGTAGTGCACTCACATACAAATAAGTCGGCACGATTAACTATTTGTGCATTACCCAAAAGAACATCCGAGCCATTCAATGCTACGGTTCATGCCAGGACCACCTACACTTTGAATCTTGTCGCATATCACCCAGTAGAACCTTAAGTCATTCAGTGCCATGGTTCATGTTGGGACCGCCTCCATTTCTCTCTATAGCTGGCTTAATAATAAATTCCCATATTTGTTTAACACGACTTGACATCAAGATAAGCTCATACTTAGTAATAATATGTAAGAACATGAAACATATAAACAGGCTTTGCTTATTGCTCGAATCCTGATCATACACCTATCATTGTTTATTTATCTTGCGACAACGTTACATTCAAGTACAAATGATACAAATGGGTTATGCTGTCTACTTAAAATATGCTACCCTTCCAATCACACATAGATAATACAAAATGATAGTAATAAAATAATTGAACAAATCTCATGCAAAAAATTTATTCTATTCATCACACCAAAAGCACGGGGCATAAGTCTTGCACCATTGGGCTTACAAGAAATATGTGTGTGTATGTGCATGCACCCACACATACAAAGCAGGTCCATCCGTTAACCTAGTCAAGGAATCAATCTACTCCTTAGTCAAAATGGCAGGTACAACTAGTCCCTCCATCTCTGCCTCAATCTCGGCCAGAGTCTTGGAAAGGACCTTGGCATTGAGATCATTAAGAGAGAATGGAAGGTGGTAGTTTTCCCTGAACATAGAGTTAACCATATTCTTTAGCTTGGCCTTCCAATTCTCTAACTCTGTCGTCCAAGAAACCACCAAATCCACATCCAACCAACACCACATTAGGTGTTTACTCAAGCCCCCCTTAGTGTTTCAGCCTCCTCGATCATTAACCTTCCTTGGAGGTCCTCAACCCCCTTATCTGCCTTCTCTCTCACCTTGGCCTTAGCCTCTACCTCAATTTTAGTCGCCACCACCACCTCCTTTGCATGGTTGGCCTCAGATTTGTTTGTGTCCAAAGCAACCTCATCCATCTTAGCTCGTGGCTCGACGCACTCCACCCAAAAAGTCATCGCCTTCTTAGCCCCATCCTTTACCTCTACATGCTCTTAGAATGGAATAATGGAAAATTGACTTACTCGGGACCAAGGATTTAAAGTTCCTTAAGTCGGGGTTGATCCCGTAAGGAACATTGAAATACTTCCTCATCCAACCTGAAAAAACTTTACTAAGAACATCACTTAAGAGAGAAGGCTTGGTTTTAGCTTGCAAGTGATAAATAAGTGCCAACCGCATAGCCGGCCTCCTTCTGCTGTCGGAAGATCATGCTAACTAGGTGGGCAGTTGGATCAAAAAGTTGAAGGTCCAAACAAGCAATGTTGACCCCATACAAGAACCAGTAGATTTTAGGTGTTAGTTGACCGAGACAATGTCGTATGAATTAAGAAAAGAGATAAAGAAGTGGTGAAGAGGAAAATAGGCTCCAACCTGAAATTATCCAAAGGATTAAGCAAAGAAGCATGGCGGTGAGTGGCCTGGACTATCAGGGACTGTAGGATAGCTGACATTCCCAATGCTGTAGCCATGCTTGGATAGGCATTCGACAAGGATCACCTCCCCCTCAACTATCTTTAAAGCTTTTAGACCTGAGGCGCCGGCAGAAGTCGATCTCGAAGTAGCCGCCTAAAACATAAGTGGCCGAGTTAAGCGCAACGATCCCATACCAAGCCTAGCACAACTAAAGACATGACTCAAGGCACTACTGTGTTTATTGAGTTTTTAGATCACCAGAAAGATGGTCAATGTCGATTGATCGTTATTGGCATAACAGAAATGGTTAATTGACATGCAAAAGATGATTAGAAAATGGGGATTCCGGCCAAGCAACGATGCATAAACAACAAAAAAACAACAACGTTTAAAGCATTCCAAAGCAGTAAAAACCTAAAAAACACGAAAAAGAAGGATTCAAGAAACTCATTTTTAATGGCAAAGCAAAAGTAAAGAAGCAGCAAAAAGTAGGGTAGACTCACTACACTAAAAAGGAAGAAGCGTTGGTAGCTTAGGAACTTGAGAGAGTTTTATTAGAAGAGAGTTTTTGCAGTTTTAGTAAAGAGTAAAGAAGAAGGAGATGGATAATTATAGGTTCACCCCCTTAACCATAGCTTTCCAATCAAAAAGCAAAGAAATGTCAACCGTTTAGGTTTAATTATGTTGCCGTAACATGAATGGTGTAACAGCCCGCAAATCCGTACCTCTTGAGTCAACACTATTCTACAACAATCAACTCAAGTTGCACAGAAATACGAACCATTTGGGTTAAAGAAGAAGAGGTAGAAGAAGAGAATATAAAACAACATCAGAATCTAACCATCACAGCGGAATAAAATATGATAGATAATAAATGATCTTTACTCAAATCAAATATATCTCTGTTTATAAATTACATTAACAGAGTACATTAATCACATCTCAACATCAATATCATACAAATAGTTACACAGCTACTCAACACAGTGGAATATATATATAAAACAAGTACGAGAGTACGTATCGACATTATGCTCGTCTCCTGAGCTCCACAGCATCATATCCTGTATTCTATAATACTCGGTCTGACCCGAGCATTACAGTTAAATAACACCCGAATCAGTCTGGAATACCAGCGTAAGAAAATCACACTCAATTGATTATTAACGTTTCAAAAATCCTTTGAAAACAAAAGCATCTCGTAAGACCACGCCACAAATAAACATGTCGGGTTTTTACCTTACGACGGCTAAAACAATTTTTTTATAAAACTCCTCTGATATTATAATAGGGTCTATATACAAATACTTATAAAATAGCCGAAATTGTTACATTGTTAAATTCCAGCTACTAGCCACAGAGTGGGTAATACAAACAAAACTCGTACAAGGCTCTTAGGGAGAATGAATTTCCATCTAATGACTAGGCACTGGGGTACCACCTGTCACAGTACGTAGCCTAGATCACAGTACCGAGGAGTACGCCCGCTCCCCTGCAACACAAGACCGGGACTACCCCTTACTGGATAATCCCGAGTGAGATCACCCCGCAGTTGGGATCAGCAACCGCCCACTAAGCCGAAATAAAAAGGGACATCTAGACAGGGATGACCTCACCCTGCTTGGGTGCTACCCACCTAGCCTTGCTGCATAACCCCTGATTTTCAGTCATTCCCATTTGACAAGGCTTGAGGCTAAGCGTTACCTTTTTAGAACATATCCCTTAGAATGCCCATCATCCACCTGACGATGTTTCGCAAGCATTCATCCATACAAGTCTGTCCCGGGTTCGAACGGAACCGAAGGCACTATTCATACTACATCCATTTTGGAAATATCCTCAGGATTAGTAGCGGCTAGCCCTTGCACTTTACTGCTCCATCTTCGAATCCAAAATCCTTTTTCACGAAAACGTACAAACCAGATCGAAGTGGTTTTCGAGAAATAAATCTCGATCCCGGTCTCTTCGAAACGATCAACGCATTTTTGTCCAATATTGATAGTCGGTTATTTAAATATCAATTATTATCCACAAACATCCATCCACCAATAAATAATTTCCCAAATTATTTATTTATCTCAAAAATATCTTCACAAGATATATTCTTACTTTCAAACCCTTTTGAAAATAGTTTTCAAACTATCTTCCTTTTCTCAGAATAAATTCCGAGTATTTCCATTTCCACTGGAATCATCAAGCATAAAACTTTATATTTTAAAATAATTTAAAATCACTTTATTGTAAAATATATTTAACATTCAATTTAGAAAAATTTACTTTAATACTTAATTTATAATAATACTTTAAACAAAATACCAAATCATTCTTTAAAAAATTTATTACGATAATAGATTAAACAAATATGTACTTGGAATTTACTTTTAAACACTTAAGTTAAAACTACTTTAATAATTTACTAAAAATACATACTATATAAACATTTGAAAATAAAGTTACTTAATAAAATATAAACTAGATTTCTACTTTTAAAAAACAAAATACTAAGCTACTTCTTAATAATTACTGCTGAAATAGATTAAAAGAAAATACTTACTTTAGACTTGAAATATTAGAAATAATAAATTTTACAAAACTTGCTTTCTTTAAAAAAAAAAACTTTAAAACATTTAATTTATATTTACAAATTTACTTAAAAAAACATGTACTTGGCCATACAGAAAACTCCAACTTCAATCACTTAAATCAATTTCCCCAAATTGATTTCCAATTTATTTTATTTGAAATAAGTTCCTTTAATTACTCAATTCATTAGTTATGGACTTATTGTTATTGTTATTATTTTCCGTTTGATTTAAAATCTTTTAACTGAAATATACCAATTTCAGATTTTCTCAATTTCTTCTTTATCCCTTTCAATAATTTAAATCTTAAATTTTAAATAAATGTTTTATTCTTTTAAATAATATCATTGAAGATTTAAAATCCATTTACTTTTTTTATATTCTAATTTCCTTTCTATACTCAAGATTTATTTATTAGAATTTTAAAGTCACTTTATTTCTTTCCAATTCATTATAAAAATTTATTCAAATTTCTATAATTATTTTACTTACAATTTCACTTCTTTTATTATCTTTCCAAATTTCAATTTATATATTTTTGGTAATTCATCATACCCAATTATATCCAATCGAACCATAGCATTCAATATTCCAACATAATTCATCATAGAATATCAAATAAATCACAACAAAGGGTATTAAATAATCTAAATAAATATTGAGGGATCCAATTGGATCCCTCCAACCTGTTTTTACCTGCAACCACAACGTTAGCACAATATAATACACCAATTCCAAAACATCATACTATATCACATCAATCAATTCAAGCATTCAAACAATTATTTAAATTTAATCATTTGAATTTAAATTTAAATTTAAATTTAACCGAGTGAGATTAACTCACCTTTGCTTTTATATTTGCAATCCATTCCAAACTGCTCGATTCTTCATGATTTTGACCTTACGCTGACGATTCTCCTAAGCTTCCCATCGCGAGTGCTTACCTCTCTGCCGAAGTCGATATCCCAAACCCAGCCTCGACTCGAGTTCCCTCCCCAGATCGAGCTCGCGATCCAAACACCCTCTTCCGTGTACGCGCAAGCCAAGCTCGGTGCCTTCCCGTTCGAACGAATTCGAACTCGCGACAAATCGCGACTTCCCAGAGACGATGACCCACCCACAACGCGACACTACCGGTCTTCCTCCCTTACGCAAATTGATTCGAACAACCTTCGAACCTGAGCGATTTCGAAAACTGAGATCTTCACCCCCTTTTCCACGCGAGCACCCATCACGGCAAGTAATTTCCAGGCCTCGCGAACCGATTTCGAGCTGGAGCTGCTCCTCGAAGCCCTGATCGCCGCGATTTCGATGGGAAAGAGACCCGGTCTCTTTGATTTATTTTGAATGATATGGGTTTTTTTGTTTTTCGAAGAATAGGCCTGGTTTCAAATTCGATTTCAAATAGAAGAAAAGAAGGGTGCGAGGTTTAATTAAAAGGCTCGGTTTTGGCTTTCAGAAGAAGGAAGACGCGGCCATTAATCTTTGTTCTGCGACTATTAAATTTCCTGAGTTGTCTTTTGAAATCAGAGAAACGTTGGCTTTAAACAAAACAAAGAAGGGGAAACAAGCTCTGATAGTTGCGTGCTGGGTAGGGGAGAAAGGGAACAGGATAGGAAAGGAAGTCGGCTTGTTCAGAAAAAATTTCGGCTGGTAATGTTGCTTATGTGGTAATATACTTATAAAATTTAAATTAAACTATCGTTGTAAATTTCAACGCGCTTATATATCGTATGCTCACACAACAACCCCAAACGCTACGAAAATTGAAATCCAATAATAATACACTATTACGGATCCAATGGAACTGGTTTCATCGAATTCCGAGACTGTGCCTCGGAAGGCTATTTTTAAATTCAATTTAAACGAATAAAATTTCAAAACTGAACAAATCACTGTTAGATTCAATTTTAATATTTCTATTATCTTCAGTATTATCAATATAGATTTTATAAGCCTACAAATTATTCTTAACGGGCTTAAAACTCCAGATTCCCCATTTTACCCAACTTCAACTTATTTAATTCAATAATTCAATTATAAAATCATTGGTGATATTTGAATTCAAGTTAAAAATTAACTTTTAAATACTCAAAATCAATTGAATATTCCAATTTCAATTGCTTAAAAATTTTGGGTCGTCACATTCCTCCCCCCTTAAAAGAATTTCGTCCCCGAAATTACTAGTTAGGAAGAATGATCCAATACCCATTTCTAGATTCCAATCCAAACAGTTTTATCAACTTGTCATAACATATCTTTTTATTAAAGACCCACTATTACTTCAACCAACTTCCCTAAACCTTCCATAGTTTTCAAATAACTTTATTTATTCAACCCTTCAAATTTAAATTTAAATTCAAATTTAAATTATCAAAATTTTCTCAAAAATTTTCTAACTCTCTAATTTTCATAAAATTTCGCCGGCGTCTCCTTTGCGCGGCTAGCTCAGTACAACTACAAAATGGCCCTACGGCCTCCCAAATCCAAAAAGAAAACAAAAGGCCAAGTGGCTCGATCCAAAAACCCAATCAAATTTCATATAGAACTTAAACACATACCTTTTTATCGAGCATTTCAAATTTACCTTCTGAAATCAAAATCAATTTTTCTCTCTCTTATAATACCTGCATATCCTGCTTAGCAATAATATCCAATCACAATATTCAAAACATTTTATTGCCTTTCTTACAAAATGTCAATATTTATTCATCCAAATATTAACTTAGAATATATTTGCAATATTCAACTTCCAATTGAGAATTCACCTTTCCTTTCTTAAGTTTAATATAAGCATTTTATATATGCTTCTTATATTTATTCCCACTTTACCACTTTAGTTTATATCCAATTCTATTCCAATTGATTCTTTCATCTCCATATGAATTTAATTTATCATTCTGAATATTTGAAATTTTATTTTTCATTTTCTATTATAACTAATTCATGTCATTATTTTAAATTAGTCCCATTTACTAATTTATTTCAATTTCCAATTTGAAATTGTTTTGTCGTTCACATAATTTTCCAAAATTTTCAAAAAAATTTCTCTCAAAATTTCCGAAAAAATTTGGCAGAGTCCCCTTTGTACGGAGGGACTTCTGCGATATCGCAGGATGCATAGATATATATATACATCGGCCTCAGGCCGAAAATCACAATATATATCAATATATGCAGTTCATATCTCCTATTTTAAATTCTTTTGCGTAAGCGTAGCTTTATTTAGCATTTAAAAGCAAGCGGCTTATTTAATTTGCATTTTGCGTGTCCAAATCCAGCCAAACGGCTTCCCTAAACCTGTACTTACTCAATTTAAACATGTAAGTTCCAAATATATGAAGGTTAACAACATTTCACTTACTTGCAATAGTTAAACACATGAATTCTAAAAGAAATTCACACCAAACATTTTTCCGTAAGCAATTTATATAGTTTCCATGCTAATTCAACTGTTTCAATTAATTCATAAACCATTTTCATTCAATTTAAACTTAATCGCTTACATTAAATTTAATCTTTAAGCAAACCGTACTCATAACTAATTCAATTGCTCTCAAAATCAATTTATTTAAATCCTATCGATTTATAGAATTTTAATCACCTCCATTTACAACCAATTACAATTTATTCTATGCAATTTGATGAGATCTATGTGAAAAAATAAGTATTTATATTTTATAACCAATTTAAATTGATTTCAACTCAATTTATACTTAATTTTATTCCATTTTAAATTTATTCATAATTCATATATTCTCATTTTCATTGCATTTCAGATTTGAATCCATTCACTTGCATTTCATTTTACTTAACCAAACCAGTTCATTTAAAACCTTTAACAACTTAGATTCATCTTAATTACCAATTAAATTCCCTTTTTATTTTAATTTATTCACGCCCATTTATTTAGCTCGACACATTCCATTTCAATTTTATTTACAACCCAATCGTTAGCGTTTCATTTAAAACTATTCTATTGTTCTTATTGTCTCCAAGTTTTTCTCAATCCCTTAACAATTTAAATAGCTTACAATTATATAATTAAAAATTTCATTCCAAAATTGTTTATTCTGAACTATTTTATTTAGCTCGAAGACAATCCAAGCTATTTCATTCAACAACCATTTCTCAACTTATTTAAACCATACTTCATTTGGTTCTTATTTATCCCATCCATTTATTTATTCCATATAATTAGTTTATCCACTCAATCCATTCTGAATTTATATTTCCTTAAATATTATCTATAACTCATCGAATTCTATTTCGATTCAAATTTATTTTCACTTGATTTAAATCCAGCCCAATATCATTACACTTCGTTTTAAGTTGAATTCAATTCAACTCTCCCTCGTTTATTCAGCTTAAGTTAATCTACTTTAATTTATTCAAATCCCTCTTTTTTTTTCTATACTTAAGCTCATTTCATTTGCAAATAAATTTCTCTATTCAATTTAACTTGATTCTATTTTAATCCAATCCCATTTCAAATTACAAATTTATTTGATTAATTATTATACATTTTAACTTTTAGATTCAGCTCATTCAATTTATTACAAGGCCATTTCCAAATTATTTCCACTTATTTGGATTTTATTTGCAATTCAAACCATTTCTGTTTTAATCCAATTTCATTTTTATTCGATACATTTTCAATTATATTTAATTTATTAACACTTCAAGTTAAATTTTAATTTATAACTCAAGTTCTATATCCCCTATCCATTTTCAATTTACCACCCAATTTCACGAACTCACAATTCAATTACATTTACTTCACTAACAATTCAAGTCGAATTGGATTTATAACTTGAGTTTTATTTCCAATCTTCATTATTAGCTTACAATTCAGCTTCTATTTAACTACATTGAACTCCATTTACACATTTCATTAACTAATTTATTATTTTCACAATTCCATTCATTATAGGCTCGAATATATTCTTCTTTTATTTTTAACTTAAGACTTATGCTTATTTATAACCCAAACATATTTTATTCTATGGATTTTTAATCCTGGTTCTTTTATAAGTTATTCTAATTTATTTACTTCAATCCAATCCTTAACCAATTTATTTAATTCAATTCGATTTCAACTTAATTCGAATACAATTGAATATTATTTTCAGTCTGATCCAATTAATTTCAGTCCAGTTAAATTTTTATCTCCCCAATCCAAGTTAATTTCATTTTTACCTTTTCACTTTAAATTTAAATCCCAACATTCAAAGCTTACATTTCCTTCCCGATTTAAAACTCATCTCAATTTATAAGCTTAAAACCTATCCCATCAGGATTTTTAAGCTCCTGGCTTTGGTTTCAAATCATTTTGAAATCTTCAACATCTCAAATCACAATTCTCAAAAATTAAACCAACCTGGTTTTATTCCCAACAAATTTCCTTTGATATTTTCAAAAATAACTAACTTTTCTGAACAAATTAATTTTTTGCAGCAATCTGTCACTTTGAAATTCGAAAATGAATACTGATGATGCGGCCGTCATCATCAGAATTATTTTCCAATAATCCAAGTGATTCCAATGCTACATCACTTCCAAAATTCATTCAAGACACATTTTCCTTCAGAAATACCTCCAAAACAATAATACTATTATTTATCTTCAAAATACTTCGACCAATACTTCCTAAATCTCCGAGATTTTAAATTCCCAAATCCTGCTTAAATCAATTTTAACTATAATTCATTTGCATAGCTTATGCTCATACAAATCCTCATTTGATTATATTTCAATTTATAATTTACATTTATAATTTCATTTTATAATGAATTTATTCCCTTAACCTTTGGATATATTTTCAATTTCTAGTTAAATTTTCACTTAATAATGATAATACTTGAATATTATTCTTCATAACATCCACACAACCATATATTAGCTAAAATAGTTTACAAAATTTTTTCTTTATATCCAAATATATTTTGGGTAAAATTATTTCATTTACCCACATTTAAAACAATACCGTGTCGACTGTTCTATTCAAGTGTTTAGAAACCCCTTCGATTCAGTTGCGCAGACTGTGTCGACGAAGGTTCATATGCCACCCAATAAATCAATCAACACAATATTAAAATAATTTATATTCACTAACAAACACGCGCTCATATATATTAATACGCTCAAACTCATTCTAGAGTACTATGGACTCTAATTTAAATGAGTAATTCCCACCAAAGCCAAGGTTATCACCAACTTAAGCTCTGATACCAAGTGTAACATCCCGCAAATCCATACCCCTTGAGTCAACACTATTCTACAACAATCAACTCAAGTTGCACAGAAATACGAACCATTTGGGTTAAAGAAGAAGAGGTAGAAGAAGAGAATATAAAACAACATCAGAATCTAACCATCGCAGCGGAATAAAATATGATAGATAATAAATGATCTTTACTCAAATCAAATATATCTCTGTTTATAAATTACATTAACAGAGTACATCAATCACAGCTCAACATCAATATCATACAAATGGTTACAGCTACTCAACACAGTGGAATATATATATAAAACAAGTACGAGAGTACGTATCGTCATCTTGCTCGTCTCCTGAGCTCCACAGCATCATATCCTGTATTCTATAATACTCGGTCTGACCCGAGCATTGCAGTTAAATAACACCCGAATCAGTCTGGAATACCAGCGTGAGAAAATCACACTCAATTGATTATTAACGTTTCAAAAATCCTTTGAAAACAAAAGCATCTCGTAAGACCACGCCACAAATAAACATGTCGGGTTTTTACCTTACGATAGCTAAAACAATTTTTTTATAAAACTCCTCTGATATTATAATAGGGTCTATATACAAATACTTATAAAATAGCCGAAATTGTTACATTATTAAATTCCAGCTACTAGCCACAGAGTGGGTAATACAAACAAAACTCGTACAAGGCTCGTAGGGAGAATGAATTTCCAACTAATGACTAGGCACTGGGGTACCACCTGTCACAGTACGTGGCCTAGATCACAGTACCGAGGAGTACGCCCGCTCCCCTGCAACACAAGACCGGGACTACCTCTTATTAGATAATCCCGAGTGAGATCACCCCGCGGTTGGGATCAGCAACCGCCCACTAAGCCGAAATAAAAAGGGACATCTAGACAGAGATGACCTCACTCTGCTTGGGTGCTACCCACCTAGCCTTGCTGCATAACCCCTGATTTTCAGTCATTCCCATTTGACGAGGCTTGAGGCCAAGCGTTACCTTTTTAGAACATATCCCTTAGAATGCCCATCATCCACCTGACGATGTTTCGTAAGCATTCATCCATACAAGTCCGTCCTGGGTTCGAACGGAACCGAAGGCACTATTCCTACTACATCCATTTTGGAAATATCCTCAGGATTAGTAGCGACTCGCCCTTGCACTTTACTGCTCCATCTTCGAATCCAAAATTGTTTTTCACGAAAACGTACAAACCGGATCGAAGTGGTTTTCGAGAAATAAATCTCGATCCCGGTTTCTTCGAAACGATCAACGCATTTTTGTCCAATATTGATAGTCGGTTATTTAACTATCAATTAATATCCACAAACATCCATCCACCAATAAATAATGTAAAGACCCGCAAATCCGTACCCCTTGAATAGACACTAATCTCCAGTGATTTACTCAAGGTGAACGAAAATACGAACCCTTAGGGTTTTAAGAAAGAAGAAAAAGAGAGAAGAAGAGAGAAGATAGTAGAAAATAGAGAGAAAGAAAACAGAAAATAGAACGGGACTGAAAACAACAGAACAACATCAGAATCTCACAATTCGCAGCGGAACAACATATAATAAATAAATGAATAATCTTTAAACAAAGAACTATATCAGTTATTACATTACATTTCATTACATCATATCATCAGAGTGTACAACATCAAACAATGCAGTGGAAAAAAGAAGTACTATATACTAGTAATACGCCATGCCATCCACCTTGCCTCCAGCAACTCCCGAATTCCAGAATATCCTGATAAACCTTAACTCTTGACTGCCCGTGTGAAAATTGGTGGGCACCCAGAGTTTAGGAAGGAAAACAATAAACTCCGAGTCAGTCATGTGACTGGTGTGAGAACTCAAACAGTTTATTTTTCTTTAAAATAAAAATAGAGGAATATTTTTAAAATTCAATTCGCAATGCTTTTAAAAATGAGACTACCATAAGACCTCCTGCCACACACACAATGCAAACGCAGACTTGGAGGAGATTTCTTCTTATGTTAGTCAAAGATGCTTGATACGCATTAAAAAGAAACATTTGATATTATTATTAGTGCATAGTGTAGAAAACAGTTTCGAAAGTAGAATATAAATCTTAGCCAGCATAGGTACCATTATATTATGCCTACTATAGCTACCATATTAGATGACAGGTTCTACAACTAAAACCGTACAAGTCTCGTATTGTTTCTTTGGATTTCCAACTAATGGTCAGGCCAAGGAACTTCCCATTGCCACATGAGAACGCCTCTGGATGGACGTCCCCGAGAACCAAACCGGATCTCTACCAACACAAGGCCGGGTTACCCCTAACTGGGTAACAACTGACACGAGTATGCCATCCCCCGGTCCTTTGGGACCTTTAACCGAGCGCTCGTCACCATCATCACACAATCATAACAAAGTGTTTTCAACATGAGTAAGTATCTGGGCTCCATACCATGATACCACCCTTTTCCAGAAGGAAATGCACATACCCTAAAGGGAGCTACCCCTCATAACCTTGCCGCATCTTTCCTGTTTTGACCATTCCGGGGTGTGAGGCTCGACGAAGTTTCGTCCACAAAAACACGCTTTATACAAAAGCTATGCTTTGGGTCAACAAATGATCATAGAAATGATCACCAAGATAGACGATCAAACAAATGATCCTATCACAAATAATCAACACAATGATCATTTCACAGCAACACTCAGTATGTCACATTACCAAATTGGGAGTATATTGCTGATAACCTTCAACTATATAACCTCTGAGCTCGTACGTCTCAGAGAAGGGTGTTAAGCTAAAAAAATAAATTCTCCGCCACCAACAGAAATATATTTGAAAGAAATCGGCTTTATATCTCAATTTGTAATGTCAGACATACTATCCATACAAGTCTGTTCCGGGATCGAACAGAACCGAAGGCACTTACAAAGAAGTCCTTGCAATCCGGATAATCTCTAATCACGCCCGAATTTCCCATCACATATGGAGATCTCAATACCGGGGATCGGCCAGTGCAGAGACAATCAACAAGAAACCCTTTCGCTTTCGAAAATATCCAGTCTTCAACACCGATCTTCAAATGCAATTCATAACGACGTATCACATATTCAGAATGGGTTATACGACCCCAAGGTCCTTTCCCGGTTAACCCGAATAGTGAGCGCTTATTTAAAAAAAAAAGTGTGGCATTCAAATTCAAGCAAATCACAACAAATACCTATTTAAAGGTAAATATTGACAGTCGGTTATTGAACTATCAATAGATATGCCAACATCACCAGATTCCAAATAATTTTCCAAATTATTTATTTCCCAAAAATATCTTTACAAGATATACATATTTTCAGTACTTCAAAAATAAATCAATATTTATTTTTAAACCCATTTTCCAAATTTCATTTATAAATTCCATATTGAATTTATATTTCCAAAATATTTTCATGAGTATACGATTTCCATTCGAATTCTAATATTCATTTTCAATTTACCTTCAAAAAGATAAATTCAAAATATTCACTTAATAATGGAAAAGCATTTCCATAAAAGATAAATTCAAAATATTCACTTAATATTGGAAAAGCATTTCCATAAAAGATAAATTCAAAATATTCACTTAATATTGGAAAAGCATTTCCATACTTATTTATTTATAAGTAATTCACAAGTCTTTATTTTCTACACTTAGAAAATATTTAATATACTCTAATCGAAATTAAGTATATATTTCATTCTTTAAGGAAATCATTCACTTAACCATATTTATTTGGGCCAAAACGAATGTTGCGTAAAACATCGTTACGACAACCCAAAATCACTAGTATAGGGATTCGAAATTAAAATAGATATATAAATCCCAATACTATACAAAACATTTCCTTTCGGAAATCATCTATTATAACAACAGTGTTATAATCTACTATTTCCTCTATTTCTCGAAAACGTCTATTTCAACAATGAATGTTGAAATCTATGGTTTCGATAGTTAATACATTTTAAAACATCTTTAGATCGTTTTAAATTCCATTTAAAACATCTCCTCCAAAACAATTTCTTTAACATATTATTCACTATTCAAACGTGAATATATTTGTTAACAAATTTTATCATTTCTATTCATTTTATTTTACAGGATTATTCACTGTCTAAAATATGAATATAACTCCATTAACAAGTTACAACAGTTTACTTATCAAAATAAGTCGTTGCGGATTTATAAAACAATGTTTATAAATTCCATTTCTATTTATTTTATAACTACTTCCTTTATAAATCTCCTTTATTAACCTATTCGATTTATAACTCAATTATAAACCAAAAGTTCATGTTATAAGTTAAATACTTAGAATTTATTTGTTTGCAAAAATCGTTCCTTTAAACTTCATAATTATAAATCTTATAACTTATAAGATTCAATTATTTATCCAAATCTATTCCCTAAATAACTTTACAAATTTTATTTATAAAATTCCATTTATAACTTCACCGTTATAATCCTATAGATTTCATTCACTTATGAAATTCATTCACAATCCATTCTAACATTTATAAAAGCTCGTTTTACAATTCTAATATTTTTAATTTATAAATATCAATTTATAAATCTTATAATATAAATCAATTTATATTATTCTTTTAAAACGTCTTTAAACTCCTTTATAATTTCACCATTTTGATTTATAAAATAATCAAATTCCATAAATCCTATTTTTAAACTTTTATAATAAATTCAGAAATCCCAATTTAAACTATTTTATAAAATCATTAATCTCGTATTTCAAAAATCAAATTTTAACTGTATTTCTCAAAAATCATAATTTTTTATAATATTAAAATTATAACGTTTACTTATTTAAGATGAATCAATTCCAAAAATATTTTATAAACGTATACTTTCAAAAATCACTTTAGAAATCCCTTAAAAATCAAAATCGTTATTTTTAACTTAAAAATTGGATCCGATGATGCAACACATCTAATAGTCAATCACGACTTTCCAACATCATATATCATCCATGATAAACAATCAAATATCACAATATCTAAATCAAATAAATATTTGTGAGGAATCCAGTTGGATTCCTCCAACATGTTTCCCTGCATCCACAGACATTAGCACAATACCCATTCCACTTCGAGGTGGAATATCGCGGTATATAGGATTTTATAAAATATTGTCCGCTTACTAACGGCGCAATAGGGTCTCATCCGCTATACAATGCGGGAAATCAATCAACCGCAATATATGCATATGCCAATATATATATCTTGCTATATACTAATATAATACCAATTCCACTTCAAGGTGGAATGTCGCGGTATATGTGTGTAATAAATAACCTCCGCTTACTAACGGCGTATAGGGTCTATTCACATTCAATATATATATATAACAATCATCATACAAGCATTCAATCAACCCAACTAACAATTTTAAATCTAACTATTTAAAATTTAAATAAATCCTTTTGAGTGAGAAGTTCTCACCTTTGCTTTTATTTTGCAATCCATTTCCATCTTGACTTGGTTTTCTCTTGATTTATACCTTGTATAAATATTTACACAATTTATTAATATTCGAAATAATCGAAAAATAAATTTTCATTTTTTTTTGATTGTTTTAATTATTCAATGGTTTTGTTCTAAACCAATTCCTTTAATAATTTTATTCAACTACTATTTAATTTTAAAACTAAATTTTCTTCTTTAATAAATTTATTTAAACTAATTTTTTTTTCTTTAATAAAATATTTAACTAAAAATTTACTTTCAGAACTAAATTTAATATATTAACCTTTGGTAATTAAATTATCCCATGATTTCATTTCAAATCAATTCTTTTAAATAATTTATTAAAACTAAATTTTAATCTTAATTCCTTTTAAATAAATATTTCACTTAATAAATTGAATTTCCATTTGATAATTTTAATTCATCGGTGATTTCATTTTAATAGTGTAAAACCAATTTGTAAATCCTCACCGACTTATTTAAATTTACTTCTCGAATCTGTAAACTTATTTCACACTTTAAGAATAAATCCGTGTTCATTTTTAAAACAAATTTTCCTTCTTTTTTTTCTTTTTTTTAAAAATAAATTTCTTTACAAATAAAATTCATTTGGCTAACAATTTGGGTTAAACTAATAATTTATTCTTAATATAAAAATTTAAACTAATCGAATAATTAATTTCTTTGAAATAGATTTAACTAACTAATTTTTTTTTTATTCAAAGCATTCTTTCTTTTAAAAAAAAATATTTTTAATGTCTTAGAAAAAATATATCGGTTAATTTTAAACTAACTAATGATTTTTTTTTTCTAAACTATATTTTTCTTTACTGCATTTTCTTGATTTATACCTATTTAAATTATTTACAGATAATCTACATGTATTTAAAAATTGAAAAACAGATTTTGAAAGAAATGAAAATTTAAACCTTACTGCAAAATTGAAGAGCCCAGCTCCCATCGACTTCGCGACCCTTGCCTTCCAAATCGTCATCGCTTATGCTGCCATCGCGACGTCGCCGAGCTCTGCGCCACCGCTGCACCGCCATTTCAGACAACCCAGATCCCAAAACTGTGTCGCCTCCCCTCCTTTTCCCTTCGAACTCAGCCGCCTACCTCAATTTGCCGCGACGAAGAATGCCACCTCGTCTATGCTCACGCTCGACTCCCAGATCCGCCTTCGCTCGATCGAGCCTCCAACCTCGTGCGCTTCGATTTCTGTTTTGATTTGGGGGAGAGGGAAATGGACGCGGCCATTGATGTTTTGAAGCTTTCGATTTTTTTTTTACTGCGTTTCGATTTTTGAATTGAAGAAGAAAAGGGGGAAGAACGAGGCTTCGGCCATTTTTTTTTTCTCGTTTGAATTAACTGATAAGGGAGAGGGACATTTAAACGTGAAGGAGGCATGTTTATCACGATCTCTTCACGATTGTAGGCATGATTCTAGGCGTGATGTTAGGTAAGACAACGTGTGTTTGTTTGACTAATTTTAAATTTAAATTTAATTTGAATTCAATTTGATTTCGACGCGTTTATATCTCGTGTGCTCACATATCAACTCAGAAAAATACGAAATTTGAAACCCGGTAATAATTCAATATTACGGACCCAATGGAACTGGTTTCGTCGAAATCCGAGACTGTGCCTCGGACGGCTATTTTTAAATATCGATTCAAACGATTTAATTTCAAAACTGAACAATTCACTTCCAAATTAAATTCTGAAGCTTCTATAATCTTCAATATTATCAATATGAATTTTACAACCCTTTGAAATATTTTTAGTCGGCTTAAAATTGAAGATTCAAATTTTTATTCAGCTTTCAATAGATTAAATTCTATAATTTAATCGCTAATTCATTCTGAAATTTGAAATTCAAGTCAAACCATCATTCAAATATTTAAAATTAATTAAATATTTCCAAATTAAATTGTTAAAAATTCTGGGTCGTTACAATCTTCCCTTCTTAAAAGAATTTCGTCCCGAAATTACAAGTTAAGAAGAATGCCCTTATCCCGTCTATCATTTTTCACAATCTAATAGTTTTATCAACTTACTAACCTAAATCTTTTTACTAGAGATTCACTATCATTTCAACTAGCTTTCCAACTTCAAATATAAGTTCCAAACAATATTGTTTTCCTAACAATTCAAATTTAAATTCAAATTCAAATTTCAAACTTTCAAAATTTTCTCAAAATTTTTCTAACACCCTAAATTTTCGAATTTTTTTGCCAGCGTCTCCTTTGCGCGGCTAGCTCGGTACGACTACAAAATGGCACCACGGCCCCTCAGAATCAAAAAGAAAAGAGAAAGCCAAGTGGCTGGAGAAGAAAATCATCAAATTTCATACTGAAATTCAAATACGTACCTTTTTGTCGAGCCATTTAAATTATCTTCAAAATCAAAATCCAATCCCTTTATAATACCTGTATATCCTGCTATTCATAATATCCAATTCCAACATTCAAACTATTTTGCCAATTCATTACAAAATTTCCAATATATGCTTCTTATACATTTTTACTTCACTATTGAAGTTACATATTTATTCTCATTCAATTTTACATTTCAATTTCATTTGAATTCAATTCACAATTTCAATTCTATTTGAATTCAATTCATAATTTAAATTTCATTCGAATTCAATTCTCAATTTAAATTCTATTCTATTTGAATTCAATTCAATTTCAATTCTCAATTCTAAATATTGAATTCTAACGATTAACTTTCATTAGCTAATTCATATTACTACTTTAAATTAGTTTCATTCACTAATTCATTTCAATTAGTACATTCACTTATTCATTTTAAATTTATTTCTTTTACCTACTGGAATTTATATACAAATTCAAATTTATCTTCAAATTTAGCTCACGACTAAACTTTAATTTAACCAATTCAAATTCAAAGAACTTATCAAGTTAGTTTACTTGAATTCAATCCATTTTATTTCTTATTTAATTCCATATACTAACGATAATAATTTAATATTATTACTTCCTAACAATCATGCAACCATATACTATAATAATTCATAGAAAATCATTTCTTTTCTATACAAAAATAGTTTTGGGCAAAAATTACTTTATTCACCCGATTCAAAAATAATTTTATATTCACTAACAAATACGCGCCCATATCTATTATTACACTCAAACTCATTCTAGAGTACTGCTGACTCTATCTCTAATGAGTAAAACCCAACAGAACCATGGTGTCGCTTAACCATATGCTTTGATACCAAATGTAAAGGTCGACGACAGCGGTCACAACCGGTAGGCTTTTCAACCATCCCAGCCCCACCGTGGCTTACATTGATATCCCAAACTTGGTTTTACGGCCACCCTTTCGAATGTCTCGGCTTCGCCTAACCAACCCCGTAAAGAGGACGTGTGGGGGTAAGAGTCTCCCGTTCGCCACCAAACCGCGAAGCGAGAACCCCCCATCACATATCACCTAGCATAAGCAAGACTGGTGTGAGAACTCAAACAGTTTATTTTTCTTTAAAATAAAAATAGAGGAATATTTTTAAAATTCAATTCGCAATGCTTTTAAAAATGAGACTACCATAAGACCTCCTGCCACACACACAATGCAAACGCAGACTTGGAGGAGATTTCTTCTTATGTTAGTCAAAGATGCTTGATACGCATTAAAAAGAAACATTTGATATTATTATTAGTGCATAGTGTAGAAAACAGTTTCGAAAGTAGAATATAAATCTTAGCCAGCATAGGTACCATTATATTATGCCTACTATAGCTACCATATTAGATGGCAGGTTCTACAACTAAAACCGTACAAGTCTCGTATTGTTTCTTTGGATTTCCAACTAATGGTCAGGCCAAGGAACTTCCCATTGCCACATGAGAACGCCTCTGGATGGACGTCCCCGAGAACCAAACCGGATCTCTACCAACACAAGGCCGGGTTACCCCTAACTGGGTAACAACTGACACGAGTATGCCATCCCCCGGTCCTTTGGGACCTTTAACCGAGCGCTCGTCACCATCATCACACAATCACAACAAAGTGTTTTCAACATGAGTAAGTATCTGGGCTCCATACCATGATACCACCCTTTTCCAGAAGGAAATGCACATACCCTAAAGGGAGCTACCCCTCATAACCTTGCCGCATCTTTCCTGTTTTGACCATTCCGGGGTGTGAGGCTCGACGAAGTTTCGTCCACAAAAACACGCTTTATACAAAAGCTATACTTTGGGTCAACAAATGATCATAGAAATGATCACCAAGATAGACGATCAAACAAATGATCCTATCACAAATAATCAACACAATGATCATTTCACAGCAACACTCAGTATGTCACATTACCAAATTGGGAGTATATTGCTGATAACCTTCAACTATATAACCTCTGAGCTCGTACGTCTCAGAGAAGGGTGTTAAGCTAAAAGAATAAATTCTCCGCCACCAACAGAAATATATTTGAAAGAAATCGGCTTTATATCTCAATTTGTAATGTCAGACATACTATCCATACAAGTCTGTTCCGGGATCGAACAGAACCGAAGGCACTTACAAAGAAGTCCTTGCAATCCGGATAATCTCTAATCACGCCCGAATTTCCCATCACATATGGAGATCTTAATACCGGGGATCAGCCAGTGCAGAGACAATCAACAAGAAACCCTTTCGCTTTCGAAAATATCCGGTCTTCAACACCGATCTTCAAATGCAATTCATAACGACGTATCACATATTCGGAATGGGTTATACGACCCCAAGGTCCTTTCCCGGTTAACCCGAATAGTGAGCGATTATTTAAAAAAAAATAAGTGTGGCATTCAAATTCAAGCAAATCACAACAAATACCTATTTAAAGGTAAATATTGACGGTCGGTTATTGAACTATCAATAGATATGCCAACATCACCAGATTCCAAATAATTTTCCAAATTATTTATTTCCCAAAAATATCTTTACAAGATATACATATTTTCAGTACTTCAAAAATAAATCAATATTTATTTTTAAACCCATTTTCCAAATTTCATTTATAAATTCCATATTGAATTTATATTTCCAAAATATTTTCATGAGTATACGATTTCCATTCGAATTCTAATATTCATTTTCAATTTACCTTCAAAAAGATAAATTCAAAATATTCACTTAATATTGGAAAAGAATTTCCATAAAAGATAAATTCAAAATATTCACTTAATATTGGAAAAGCATTTCCATACTTATTTATTTATAAGTAATTCACAAGTCTTTATTTTCTACACTTAGAAAATATTTAATATACTCTAATCGAAATTAAGTATATATTTCATTCTTTAAGGAAATCATTCACTTAACCATATTTATTTGGGCCAAAACGAATGTTGCGTAAAACATCGTTACGACAACCCAAAATCACTAGTATAGGGATTCGAAATTAAAATAGATATATAAATCCCAATACTATACAAAACATTTCCTTTCGGAAATCATCTATTATAACAACAGTGTTATAATCTACTATTTCCTCTATTTCTCGAAAACGTCTATTTCAACAATGAATGTTGAAATCTATGGTTTCGATAGTTAATACATTTTAAAACATCTTTAGATCGTTTCAAATTCCATTTAAAACATCTCCTCCAAAACAATTTCTTTAACATATTATTCACTATTCAAACGTGAATATATTTGTTAACAAATTTTATCATTTCTATTCATTTTATTTTACAGGATTATTCACTGTCTAAAATATGAATATAACTCCATTAACAAGTTACAACAGTTTACTTATCAAAATAAGTCGTTGCGGATTTATAAAACAATGTTTATAAATTCCATTTCTATTTATTTTATAACTACTTCCTTTATAAATCTCCTTTATTAACCTATCCGATTTATAACTCAATTATAAACCAAAAGTTCATGTTATAAGTTAAATACTTAGAATTTATTTGTTTGCAAAAATTGTTCCTTTAAACTTCATAATTATAAATCTTATAACTTATAAGATTCAATTATTTATCCAAATCTATTCCCTAAATAACTTTACAAATTTTATTTATAAAATTCCATTTATTACTTCACCGTTATAATCCTATAGATTTCATTCACTTATGAAATTCATTCACAATCCATTCTAACATTTATAAAAGCTCGTTTTACAATTATAATATTTTTAATTTATAAATATCAATTTATAAATCTTTTAATATAAATCAATTTATATTATTCTTTTAAAACGTCTTTAAACTCCTTTATAATTTCACCATTTTGATTTATAAAATAATCAAATTCCATAAATCCTATTTTTAAACTTTTATAATAAATTTAGAAATCCCAATTTAAACTATTTTATAAAATCATTAATCTCGTATTTCAAAAATCAAATTTTAACTGTATTTCTCAAAAATCATAATTTTTTATAATATTAAAATTATAACGTTTACTTATTTAAGATGAATCAATTCCAAACATATTTTATAAATGTATACTTTCAAAAATCACTTTAGAAATCCCTTAAAAATCAAAATCGTTATTTTTAACTTAAAAATTGGATCCGATGATGCAACACATCTAATAGTCAATCACGACTTTCCAACATCATATATCATCCATGATAAACAATCAAATATCACAATATCTAAATCAAATAAATATTTGTGAGGAATCCAGTTGGATCCCTCCAACCTGTTTCCCTGCATCCACAGACATTAGCACAATACCCATTCCACTTCGAGGTGGAATATCGCGGTATATGGGATTAATAAAATATTATCCGCTTACTAACGGCGCAATAGGGTCTCATCCGCTATACAATGCGGGAAATCAATCAACTGCAATATATACATATGCCAATATATATCTTGCTATATACTAATATAATACCAATTCCACTTCAAGGTGGAATGTCGCGGTATATGTGTGTAATAAATAACCTCCGCTTACTAACGGCGTATAGGGTCTATTCACATTCAATATATATATATAACAATCATCATACAAGCATTCAATCAACCCAACTAACAATTTTAAATCTAACTATTTAAAATTTAAATAAATCCTTTTGAGTGAGAAGTTCTCACCTTTGCTTTTATTTTGCAATCCATTTCCATCTTGACTTGGTTTTCTCTTGATTTATACCTTGTATAAATATTTACACAATTTATTAATATTCGAAATAATCGAAAAATAAATTTTCATTTTTTTTTGATTGTTTTAATTATTCAATGGTTTTGTTCTAAACCAATTCCTTTAATAATTTTATTCAACTACTATTTAATTTTAAAAATAAATTTTCTTCTTTAATAAATTTATTTAAACTATTTTTTTTTCTTTAATAAAATATTTAACTAAAAATTTACTTTCAGAACTAAATTTAATATATTAACCTTTGGTAATTAAATTATCCCATGATTTCATTTCAAATCAATTCTTTTAAATAATTTATTAAAACTAAATTTTAATCTTAATTCCTTTTAAATAAATCTTTCACTTAATAAATTGAATTTCCATTTGATAATTTTAATTCATCGGTGATTTCATTTTAATAGTGTAAAACCAATTTGTAAATCCTCACCGACTTATTTAAATTTACTTCTCA
Source organism: Allium cepa (assembly GCA_030765085.1). Lineage (NCBI taxonomy): Eukaryota > Viridiplantae > Streptophyta > Magnoliopsida > Asparagales > Amaryllidaceae > Allium > Allium cepa. The sequence goes on along the minus strand of CM060941.1, from coordinate 172,126,012 downwards.
AATCTGTAAACTTATTTCACACTTTAAGAATAAATCTGTGTTCATTTTTAAAACAAATTTTCCTTCTTTTTTTTCTTTTTTTTTTAAAAATAAATTTCTTTACAAATAAAATTCATTTGGCTAACAATTTGGGTTAAACTAATAATTTATTCTTAATATAAAAATTTAAACTAATCGAATAATTAATTTCTTTGAAATAGATTTAACTAACTAATTTTTTTTTATTTTTTTTATTCAAAGCATTCTTTCTTTTAAAAAAAAAATATTTTAATGTCTTAGAAAAAATATATCGGTTAATTTTAAACTAACTAATGATTTCTTTTTCTTTTTTTTTCTAAACTATATTTTTCTTTACTGCATTTTCTTGATTTATACCTATTTAAATTATTTACACATAATCTACATGTATTTAAAAATTGAAAAATAGATTTTGAAAGAAATGAAAATTTAAACCTTACTGCAAAATTGAAGAGCCCAGCTCCCATCGACTTCGCGACCCTTGCCTTCCAAATCGTCATCGCTTATGCTGCCATCGCGACGTCGCCGAGCTCTGCGCCACCGCTGCACCGCCATTTCAGACAACCCAGATCCCAAAACTGTGTCGCCTCCCCTCCTTTTCCCTTCGAACTCAGCCGCCTACCTCGATTCGCCGCGACGAAGAATGCCACCTCATCTATGCTCACGCTCGACTCCCAGATCCGCCTTCGCTCGATCGAGCCTCCAACCTCGTGCGCTTCGATTTCTGTTTTGATTTGGGGGAGAGGGAAATGGACGCGGCCATTGATGTTTTGAAGCTTTCAATTTTATTTTTTTTACTGCGTTTCGATTTTTGAATTGAAGAAGGAAAGGGGGAAGAACGAGGCTTCGGCCATTTTTTTTTTCTCATTTGAATTAACTGATAAGGGAGAGGGACATTTAAACGTGAAGGAGGCATGTTTATCACGATCTCTTCACGATTGTAGGCATGATTTTAGGCGTGATGTTAGGTAAGACAACGTGTGTTTGTTTGACTAATTTTAAATTTAAATTTAATTTGAATTCAATTTGATTTCGACGCGTTTATATCTCGTGTGCTCACATACAACTCAGAAAAATACGAAATTTGAAACCCGGTAATAATTCAATATTACGGACCCAATGGAACTGGTTTCGTCGAAATCCGAGACTGTGCCTCGGACGGCTATTTTTAAATATCGATTCAAACGATTTAATTTCAAAACTGAACAATTCACTTCCAAATTAAATTCTGAAGCTTCTATAATCTTCAATATTATCAATATGAATTTTACAACCCTTTGAAATATTTTTAATCGGCTTAAAATTGAAGATTCAAATTTTTATTCAGCTTTCAATAGATTAAATTCTATAATTTAATCGCTAATTCATTCTGAAATTTGAAATTCAAGTCAAACCATCATTCAAATATTTAAAATTAATTAAATATTTCCAAATTAAATTGTTAAAAATTCTGGGTCGTTGCAAATAATTTCCCAAATTATTTATTTATCTCAAAAATATCTTCATAAGATATATTCTTACTTTCAAACCCTTTTGAAAATAGTTTTCAAACTATCTTCCTTTTCTGAGAATAAATTCCGAGTATTTCCATTTCCACTGGAATCATCAAGCATAAAACTTTATATTTTAAAATAATTTAAAATCACTTTATTGTAAAATATATTTAACATTCAATTTAGAAAAATTTACTTTAATACTTAATTTATAATAATACTTTAAACAAAATACCAAATCATTCTTTAAAAAATTTATTACGATAATAGATTAAACAAATACGTACTTGGAATTTACTTTTAAACACTTAAGTTAAAACTACTTTAATAATTTACTAAAACTACATACTATATAAACATTTGAAAATAAAGTTACTTAATAAAATATAAACTAGATTTCTACTTTAAAAAACAAAATACTAAGCTACTTCTTAATAATTACTTCTGAAATAGATTAAAAGAAAATACTTACTTTAGACTTGAAATATTAGAAATAATAAATTTTACAAAACTTGCTTTCTTTAAAAAAAAACAACTTTAAAACATTTAATTTATATTTACAAATTTACTTAAAAAAAACATGTACTTGGCCATCCAGAGAAAACTCCAACTTTAATCACTTAAATCAATTTCCCCAAATTGATTTCCAATTTATTTTATTTGAAATGAGTTCCTTTAATTACTCAATTCATCAGTTATGGACTTATTATTATTGTTATTATTTTCCATTTGATTTAAAATCTTTTAACTGAAATATACCAATTTCAGATTTTCTCAATTTCTTCTTTATCCCTTTCAATAATTTAAACCTTAAACTTTAAATAAATGTTTTATTCTTTTAAATAATATCACTGAAGATTTAAAATTCATTTACTTTTTGTTTATTCAAATTTCCTTTCTATACTCAAGATTTATTTATTAGAATTTTAAAGTCACTTTATTTCTTTCCAATCCATTTAAAAATTTATTCAAATTTCTATAATTATTTTACTTACAATTTCACTTCTTTTATTATCTTTCCAAATTTCAATTTATATATTTTTGGTAGTTCATCATACCCAATTATATCCAATCAAACAATAGCATTCAATATTCCAACATAATTCATCATAGAATATCAAATAAATCACAACAAAGGGTATTAAATAATTTAAATAAATATTGGGGGATCCAGTTGGATCCCTCCAACCTGTTTTTACCTGCAAGCACAACGCTAGCACAATATAATACACCAATTCCAAAATATCATACTATATCACATCAATCAATTCAAGCATTCAAACAATTATTTAAATTTAATCATTTGAATTTAAATTTAAATTTAAATTTAACTGAGTAAGATTAACTCACCTTTGCTTTTATATTTGCAATCCATTCCAAACTGCTCGATTCTTCATGATTTTGACCTTAAGCTAACGATTCTCCTAAGCTTCCCATCGCGAGTGCTTGCCCCTCTACCGAAGTCGACATCCCAAACCCAGCCCCGACTCGAATTCCCTCCCCAGATCGAGCTCGCGATCCAAACGCCCTCTTCCGTGTACGCGCAAGCCAAGCTCGGTGCCTTCCCGTTCGAACGAATTCGAACTCGCGATAAATCGCGACTTCCCAGAGACGACGACCCACCCACAACGCGACACTACCGGTCTTCTTCCCCTCCGCAAATTGATTCGAACAACCTTCGAACCTGAGCGATTTCGAAAACTGAGATCTTCACCCCCTTTTCCACACGAGCACCCATCACGTCAAGCAATTTCCAGGCCTCGCGAACCGAACTCGAGCTCGAGCTGCTCTTCGAAGCTCTGATCGCCGCGATTTCAATGGGAAAGAGACCCGGTCTCTTCGATTTATTTTGAATGATATGGGTTTTTTTGTTTTTCGAAGAATAGGCCTGGTTTCAAATTCGATTTCGAATAGAAGAAAAGAAGGGTGCGAGGTTTAATTAAAAGGCTCGGTTTTGGCTTTCAGAAGAAGGAAGACGCAGCCATTAATCTTTGTTCTGCGACTATTAAATTTCCTGAGTTGTCTTTTGAAATCAGAGAAATGTTGGCTTTAAACAAAACAAAGAAGGGGAAACTAGCTCTGATAGTTGCGTGCTGGGTAGAGGAGAAAGGGAACAGGATAGGATAGGAAGTCGGCTTGTTTTAAAAAAATTTCGGCTGGTAATGTTGCTTATGTGGTAATATACTTATAAAATTTAAATTAAACCATCGTTGTAAATTTCAACGCGTTTATATATCGTATGCTCACACAACAACCCCAAACGCTACGAAAATTGAAATCCGATAATAATACACTATTACAGATCCAATGGAACTGGTTTCATCGAATTCCGAGACTGTGCCTCGGAAGGCTATTTTTAAATTCAATTTAAATGAATAAAATTTCAAAACTGAACAAATCACTGTTAGATTCAATTTTAATATTTCTATTATCTTCAGTATTATCAATATAGATTTTATAAGCCTACAAATTATTCTTAACGAGCTTAAAACTCCAGATTCCCCATTTTACCCGACTTCAACTTATTTAATTCAATTATCAAATCATTGGTGATATTTGAATTCAAGTTAAAAATTAACTTTTAAATATTCAAAATCAATTGAATATTCCAATTTCAATTGCTTAAAAATTTCGAGTCATCACAAATGGTCTTCTCACTTTGAACCATCACAGTGCCACTTTGAAAAGTGAATCGTCTCGAGTAATGGCATGTAGAAATGTGATACATGCATTAAATGCAAAGTAGACATCTTGATTGGTAGAATCTTCGTGACTTGACAAGCTCATCCTTAATTATAGAGATGGGCTTGGTAGGCAAAATATTGTTCAATTTTGTTGCAAGTAAAGGAAATGTCGACCAAAATGTCTAACCCAGTGCGATTCGTGCCAATCCGTATGACAACAGTGAAGAAAAAAACCAAAAAAAAAGCTGTCCCCTCTCCTACACCAGCTGAAATGACTTAAAAAGGTATTAACAGTCGACTCATTTGACTAGACCCAACTCAAAAGCGCTAGTCCCTGTTCCAGTTCTATGTCATCCGCTTATGGCCGGTCATGAATAGGCTGTCCAATCACAACATGAATGGAACGTTTCGTCCTCTTTATCCTTGTCTTTAATATATAGGCTTTAGATACAAGCAACCAATAGTTACTATGCAAAAAAAGCTGCTCTCCAGCCTTATTTTTTGACAAAGTGTATGGTATCACATTCTTAGTTTCTGAGATGATGGTTTTGATGAACACAACCTTAGGACATGTTATAAAATATAAATACTAATATTGAAACCCACGACCTTCTCTAGTGGAATGGAATCCACGAAATTTTCAATATGATTTATTTTTTTCAAAACTAACTTTTTACAACTATATCTGTCAATTTAAATATTTTAGTCTTAATTCAAAAACTATTTTTAATCATATTAATTTCAAAATCATCTGTTGTTTTTTAAACTATCTCTTGATTTTAATACATTAGCTTTAATATATTTTAAAAAAATCTATACCTAGTTTTTAATTTATATTATAGATTATATACTTTAAGGTTACCTTCTAGAACTCTTTTATAAATTTAAACTATATTCAAAATGGTTTACAAAGTTTAGAAATTGTTTTGACAAGTTTTAGAATAGAAATCATTTTAAAAGCAAAATCTATTTTCAAAATTAACATAGGCATGTCGACATCCCTCATCCCCACTTGTCGACATGGTAGCCGTAGATTTTAAAATTCAAATTACCAAAAATAGTGTCTATTCGTCATAATCTTTCACGAATGGACATGACCGCTGTTCTCCTATATAAACCAGTTGTTTTCAACGAATTTTAAGTTAGTTTTTCTTCATTTCTTCACTCCTTCTTCTCCATTCAAATATTCTTTTATATTTCAAATGCTTTAACAAAACTCTGCCGAAATTCTAAGTGAATCAAACTCGAGCATCTCTAGTTTGATTCTCTACCACTCTCTCTCAAAGATCTTAGTACAATTCAAAGTTATAGGATCATTTGCAATCAAAAAGTGTATCGAGTTTCTCTCTATCAAAGTGTGATTGGAAACGATGTGATTGTGACCCATAAATCAATTTGGTGTGATTGTAGCCCGTAAATCAATTTGGTGATCTTGTAGCCTGGATAAATCAAGAGATTTTGCCATTGACTCGGTCTTGAAATCTAGGTTGTAATATCGACATTATATTTGAAAAGAAATCTACATAAGAAATTGTGTGAGACTGGATGTATGGTAACTCCAAACTAGTATAAAATTCCAGTGTATTCTCTCCTTTATTGCTTTTATTTACGATTTACATCTTTGTCTGATTCTGTTATTTTTTTTGCATTTATGAATTGCATCTGTTTGGATTTAATTTGAAAAGTTTTCAAAAAGATTCATAAAATTAATTAGACACTATTCACCCCTCTCTAGTGTTAAATCTGCCTTAAGATCCGTAATCTGCATTTCCCACATTTGGTATCAGAGCATTGGTTTTTAAAGTTACCATAATCTGAATTTTGAAAAAAGTTTAAATGGCAATTTTTTGAGATTCCGTTAACACTAGTTCAAAACTGTCCAAATCATCATTGTTTCATAAGTCTGCATATTGTTATTATAGAAAATCTAGTTATCTACCAAATTTGTGTGTTGTGCAGGAATAGATATGTTATATGGCTTTTGAAAAATCAACACTTAATGGACAAATGGTATAAATCAAGAAAAACAAATGGATACTTTATAGTGGATGTTCAAGACACATGACTGGTAATCTAGAGATTTTGAATGACATAATTTATGAAGATGGAGGAATGGTCAACTCTGGATGTAACGACCCGCCGCTCTGACCGCCCCCAGTCGGTATTTAAACCAACTTGAGACGTTCAAAATGACGGATTGTTATTCAGTTTATAGAGTTTAAACAGAATCAGCCACAGAATCACAGAGTAATCATAATATTTTACATAAATGAATTTTTATACATATATCAGAGTTTGTACAATGCATTATATTTATACAGCGGAATATTTCTTTTAAGTACAAAAATTCTTCGAAAAGCTAAAGTGAAGCAATTTCCCCAACTCTCTCTAACTTCGCGGCCTGAAAATCTTCAAGCTGTAAAAATACTCGATCTGACCCGAGCGTTTATTGCAAAACACAAAAACACTCGAGTCAGGATTAATCTTTATTCAAGTAATTAAATTTGTAATGAACTGAATAAAATGGTAACAGAGATGACGAATCACATGAATCAATTTAAATCTATTATGGATTTTCTTATTAACAACTTCAATTTTTTTAAAATCTGTCAATCCTGTGTGGCTGCAGTACACACGTATATTTATACACATGTGCACTGCCTCGCCAACTCGTGTGCACCAAACAAAAGCACAGCTATCAGATCAAAACAAGGTCAAACCCAAGTTTCAAAACTAGGTTCAACTCAAAGCCAATGCACAGATAAAAGAGTCAAGAAGGCATCAGACAAAGCAATACAAACAGCAAATGTTGAAACAGACTATGAAAGGCAGAGGCTCAGAAATGCCAAAGACATGAAGCAACGAAAGGTTCACAAATACAACTCAAAGTTTACAGAGTGCAGACCAAAATGAGCACAACTCACTAAGCTCATAAAAACCAAGAAATAGACCATAAGAAATGCATCAGTGAATCAACATATATGAGCAAGTGAACTAGTCAACATGCATATATCTCAAAAACAAAGGGACTGCACTGTTTCAAATGAGACAACAAATTCAAACTCAAGTGAACAGTATAGCAAAACACATGTTCAACAAAGATCAGGCTACAAAAGCATATGGTGGTGCAGACTACAAATGAGTGCAACAAAATAAACTAAATGCAACAGGGTATTAGAGAAATAACTAAAGCACATAATTGAACCTCACACTTCACCATTGGAAAGCTTGCCCACTACCAATGCACCAACAACAGCCATATAAGGTGCAGACAACTCAACTAGACAATGGAAACCAAATACAAGTTCAAGTACTCAGTGCAGACCACCAAATGCCACCAAACAAACTAAAATAAGCAAAAAGAAGCAACAACATGAACAGTGTATATGAACACAACTATAGGTACAAGGTCAAGTTATATGCATCAGAATGTTGACAGAAGGAGACTGCAATGCATGCTACAACAACAAAGACTACAACTACTACACAACACAGCAGCAACTAGTAGAGCAGAGCACATCCATTATTAGAGTGTTGGCCATGTTAGATTTTTGAAATCAGGTGTACAGAAATAAGTAAGTAATATATGCTTTACCTTATTGATGTATGCCTGTAATGCTGTTTTATTCTGTAACCAGGAAAACCATATAACAGTATATATTTTTTTTCAAATTAGATTCACATGATATCATAGAAATTAAAATTTTAGAAAGTTCGAAATCCTTGAAAGTTTGAAACTGTGACATATTTCATTGTTTCCAGGAAGAAGAACTAAAAAAAACTGTTTTAGTTTATTACTGAGAAGTAGTATAGGTTTTAAAACAACATTTTAACTTGTTTACCATCTTTATCAGAATCAAAGAGAGAAGGAGATTACATTTTCTTTGATATAGGTTAACCTGCCACCAGATTCCAAAGTAACTATGTTTATTTATAGTTTCTATCACAACTTTGCTTACAAATTTTTTTTAGAAGAATTGAGAAATTACAAGTTACAAGTTATAACTCTGTGTTTATTTTACAGTCTTGTAACTTTACTTTAAGCATGCATCAAAACATAATATAAATAAATTCACATCCACACACGCAAGCAGGCATTTTAACAAGAGAACAGCATTTGTCACTGCATATAACATAGATTTGGATAGGTTTGCTCACAAATAAACACATGCAAGCAAAAATAACATATATCAGAGAGGAAAGTAAATGGAGGCATCCATGCATGACAGAGGCCAAGTTTAAATAGCATCTGTTCTCATCAGTAAAAAAACAAATTACAAATAGCATATGTTCTTATCAGTTTTAAAAGCAAATAAACCGAGCAAATGATAACAGATAACACCCAACAAACAACCATGCAGTGACTTATCTGTTCATATCAGTTTAAATTGGATTGACCGAGCAAATGATAACAAATAACACCCCAAATCATAGCACGCAACCAAGCACCCAATTCAAACAAATCTAAAAACTTGAGTAACGATTAATCGTGAGAAAACTCACCTTTATAATCGAAACAGCTGAAGAGAGTACTGAGCACAATTGAACAAGATCGAAGCCCCTAATTTCGATTGAAGGACGAAACCCTAGCTGTTGAAGAGGGGGACGAACGAAAATTCATGGCCGCCATTAATTTCTCTTTCGTGTGTTTAAGATTTTGAAGTGATGAAGGGGTATCGGGGTACTTAAAATAGAATGAGATATGCCCTACACGATGTTCTTCGTGATTTTAGGCGTAGGTTAAGGCGTGACTTTAGGTGATAAGTAAGGCAGTGTACTCTTTTTTTTATATATATTATTATATTTTTATTTTTATTTTGAATTCAATTTTGTTTTGTAATTTATTTTCTTTACTTTGTTTTTTTTGTTTTTGTTTAATTTTTGTTGTTAAAACTTTAACTAAGTGTATTTATTTATTTATTTTGTATGATTAAAATTTTATTCCTTTTTATTTTAAAAAGAAGAAAATATTATTTAAAACTAACCATCCTTTTTAAATTTAAATAATAATTCTTGTATCTAAATTATTTTTTCTAAGTCATTAGTTCGAATTTTAAATACAAATTCAATATTCAATTTCAACTCCAAAGTCAAATTTAAATTTTATTCAACTTTGTATAGATTAAATTCTAAAATTTAATCGCCAATTTATTCTGATAATTTGAAATTTAAGTCAAACATCATTCGAATATTTAAAATTAATTAAATATTATCATTTTTAAATTGTTCAAAATTTAGGATCGTTACAATCTCCCCTCCTTAAAAGAATTTCGTCCCGAAATTATAAGTTAGGGAAAAAAAACGATTGCTAAAATCTCACCGATATTTATACCCTACACAATTTTTTACCAAGTTTCAAACTCATAAATAAATATAGGATTCATTCCATTTATTTTATCTCACTAGCTTTGTTCATCGATTTCAATAATCAAGACACAAAAGTCTTTTACCAAATTTTTGACTTACAAAACTCAGATTTTTAAACTTGAAATCTTTCATGCTAAATATTTGCATATTACATCTTTTCCAAAACTGTGTGCTTTCAAGATATTTTAAAAGATCTTCTTCCTTAATTCATTAAGTTAGAATTATGTAATTCTAATTTCAGACTATTGATTTTCTATTCAAAGTTTGAAAATACTTGATAACTCGAAGTTTAACAAGTCCATCGTCGTTCTTACAGACTTTAGGCATACGCTGGCCAGGCGCAGGTCTAAAAAATCTCCAAGTACTAAATATGCTTGCTTCAACTCCCAGTGAAAATACTTTTTAAAAATTCTTTTAAAAATGGATATGGAAAGCACGTTCCCCCATGGATCACAGTTTACCCGACGGTTACACTACTATCCCAGTAGAATCGTTCGTGGCCGTAGGCATCTCGCCCCTCGAATCACGCTTCGGTTTCTAGATCGCAGTTTACACGGCGGTTGCGCCACTATCCCAGTGGAATCGCTTGTAACTGTAGGCATCACGCCCCACGAATTACGCCAGCATCAATTCACATAATCCCAAACACGATGATCCATCGTGGGGGATTCCAGTCAGTCCCAATGGACATTCCACTAATGGAAATTCTACGTAGCTACGATTTCCAATGGACACTCCACCGAGTTCCAATCACCTTCACAAATAATAAATGGAAGGTACATTTCCATATCCTCAGTTTTTAGAAAACATATGTCATATACATATAGTACTTCATTTCACATTTCGTACATATCATACCTATGTAAACTTGCATAGGATTTTCATAATAATGACTTTCCAAACTGATGGTTTTCGATTTATTACATTCACATATATAAGTTACGAAAACTCAATTCACATTCATAACAAATAGAGGATTCCAAAATTTTCCATTTCACTTAAAATTTTTCCTCTAAATCGATTTGAAAATTTAAGGTTATCTCAAACCTAATTCACATTCATAATCCAATTCATTATCGACTTCATATTCGATTTGGATTTCACGTTACATCGTCAATTCTCAACACATAATTGATGTCTACCGATATATAACCTCTAAGCTCGTACGTATCAGAGAAGGGTGTTAAGCTAAAAGAATAAATTCTCCGCCACCACAGATATATATTTAATAGAGATCAATTGATATGTCATCAATTCACAATGTTAGACATACAATCCCAATCGACTATCCAAAATTCAAAGTTCAACTTATATTGTTTTTGATGTGAAAGTTAAACTCAATTTAACTCAAGATTCAATCTTCTTGGAAAATATTCAAGTTGAACTGATCGTTCAAATTTCCTAAAAATATCTTTACAAGATATATAATTTTCCAACTTAACCATTTGAAACCAATTTCAAATATTCATTTTTTTCCAATTTATCTTTAAAAGATAAAATTTCAAACCTTTCATTTCATATTGGTAAACATTTCCATACTTATTTAATAATAAGTAATTCACAAGTTCATTTATTTTCAACTCTCGAAAAATATTCAATATACTTGAATCAAAATTAAGTATATATTCCATTCTTTAAGGAAATCATTCTTTTAAACACATTTATTTGAGTCAAAACGAATGTTGCGTAAAACATCGTTACGACAACTCAAAATCACTAGTATAGGGATTCGAATTTAAGATAGATATATAAATCCCAATACTATAAACAATATTTCCTTCCGGAAACCATTTACTATAACAATAGTGTTATAGTCCACCATTTCCTTATTTTTTTCGAAAACGTCTATTTCAACAATTGAATGTTGAAATCTATGTATTCGATAGTTAATGCATTTTAAAACATCTTTAAAACTATTAACCTTTTCAATTTCAACTTCAACTTAATTCATAGTTTGAATTCCTCCTACTTTTCATAATATTAGTTTTAAACCAATTTCAAACTTTTCAATATTAAGTTTTCACTTAATTTAATTTTTCGCACGTTTAAATTCAAATTCATCACTGAATTTATTTAAACCTATAATGGATTATCATGTTGACAACTTCAAATTTGAAATTTAAATCTTATTTAAACTTTTCATTTGCTTTCTATTCCCAAAAATAATCAACTAGTTCTGTAGTAAGTCATTCGTCGATTTAGTTCCATTAAATTTATATTTCCACATTAACCTCATTTCATAATATCACTTCTCTAAAACATATCTGTTTTATTCAATAATATATTCACTGTCCAAAATCGTGAATATACTTATCTATTCAATTCAGTGTTTCTACACTTTTTATTTAAAGGATTATCCACTGTCCAAAATTGTGGATAAAATTCCCAAACAATATTTACTATCACAATATCTAATATAAAGGATAATTCGCTGTCCAAAATCACGAATATATCTCCTTTAATAACTTCTATTTTTCATTTATCAAATTCAATTGGTTTCGAATTTATAAACAATCTTTACAAATTCTATTTCTATTTATAAACTTCGATTTATAAATCTCCTTTATTAATTCAATTCAATTTATATAACTCAATTATATAACAAAAGTCCATATTATAAGTTAAATACTTATAATCCATTTATTCACTAAATCGTTCTTCAAAACATTTGAAATCAATTTTTCAAAAGAATTCAGAATCAAATTCCCAAGTTATAGTTTAATTATCCTCTTGGCTATAACTAAATTGAAATGTCATTTTATTTCACAATTATTATTTTGTAGATATTCACAATATTTGATTCAAACCAATTCATTAATTCACTTAACTTATATTTTATTTTTCATAAGTCTCAATAATTCGATAATGGATTTCGAATGAGAAACTATCGCAATCCTAAATTTAGAGAGGGGAATTTTCGAAAAAAATTTGAATTTTCAAGATATCTTTTATTTTTTCAAAGAAAACAATTTTATACTTCTTTAGATTTGAAAACGTTTTTCTTTAAAGTGGTTCTAGTAACTATTCATATTAAACATCATAAACTGAGCTTTGTGTAAACCAAAGCTCTGATACCACTTTTGTAACGACCCGCCGCTCTGACCGCCCCCAGTCGGTATTTAAACCAACTTGAGACGTTCAAAATGACGGATTGTTATTCAGTTTATAGAGTTTAAACAGAATCAGCCACAGAATCACAGAGTAATCATAATATTTTACATAAATGAATTTTTATACATATATCAGAGTTTGTACAATGCATTATATTTATACAGCGGAATATTTCTTTTAAGTACAAAAATTCTTTGAAAAGCTAAAGTGAAGCAATTTCCCCAACTCTCTCTAACTTCGCGGCCTGAAAATCTTCAAGCTGTAAAAATACTCGGTCTGACCCGAGCATTTAGTGCAAAACACAAAAACACTCGAGTCAGAATTAATCTTTATTCAAGTAATTAAATTTGTAATGAACTGAATAAAATGGTAACAGAGATGACGAATCACATGAATCAATTTAAATCTATTATGGATTTTCTTATTAACAACTTCAATTTTTTTAAAATCTGTCAATCCTGTGTGGCTGCAGTACACACGTATATTTATACACATGTGCACTGCCTCGCCAACTCGTGTGCACCAAACAAAAGCACAGCTATCAGATCAAAACAAGGTCAAACCCAAGTTTCAAAACTAGGTTCAACTCAAAGCCAATGCACAGATAAAAGAGTCAAGAAGGCATCAGACAAAGCAATACAAACAGCAAATGTTGAAACAGGCTATCAAAGGCAGAGGCTCAGAAATGCCAAAGACATGAAGCAACGAAAGGTTCACAAATACAACTCAAAGTTTACAGAGTGCAGACCAAAATGAGCACAACTCATTAAGCTCATAACAACAAAGAAATAGACCATAAGAAATGCATCAGTGAATCAACATATATGAGCAAGTGAACTAGTCAACATGCATATATCTCAAAAACAAAGGGACTGCACTGTTTCAAATGAGACAACAAATTCAAACTCAAGTGAACAGTATAGCAAAACACATGTTCAACAAAGATCAGGCTACAAAAGCATATGGTGGTGCAGACTACAAATGAGTGCAACAAAATAAACTAAATGCAACAGGGTATTAGAGAAATAACTAAAGCACAGAATTGAACCTCACACTTCACCATTGGAAAGCTTGCCCACTACCAATGCACCAACAACAGCCATATAAGGTGCAGACAACTCAACTAGACAATGGAAACCAAATACAAGTTCAAGTACTCAGTGCAGACCACCAAATGCCACCAAACAAACTAAAATAAGCAAAAAGAAGCAACAGCATGAACAGTGTATATGAGCACAACTACAGGTACAAGGTCAAGTTATATGCATCGGAATGTTGACAGAAGGAGACTGCAATGCATGCTACAACAACAAAGACTACAACTACTACACAACACAGCAGCAACTAGTAGAGCAGAGCACATCCATTATTAGAGTGTTGGCCATGTTAGATTTTTGAAATCAGGTGTACAGAAATAAGTAAGTAATATATGCTTTACCTTATTGATGTATGCCTGTAATGCTGTTTTATTCTGTAACCAGGAAAACCATATAACAGTATATATATATATATATATATATATATATATATTTTAAGACATGTGAATTGTTAAACCATATCTTTTGTTGTTTCACAATCCATTTTTTTCTTCTTCCCAAAAGAATTGAAGGATAGGGATTTTGAATCATTACTCTAACTAAAAAAGTTACAGGCAGGGGAAACAAGATTTTCATGCAAATAAAAAAAAAACGCCCATATCTAATCATTCCTTTTTTTTTTCTTTTGGTATTTTCCAGAGAAGTGTCAAATGTACAATTCACATTTTTGTTTCTAAAATCATCACTTTCAAATTAGATTCACATGATATCATAGAAATTAAAATTTTAGAAAGTTCGAAATCCTTGAAAGTTTGAAACTGTGACATATTTCATTGTTTCCACGAAGAAGAACTAAAAAAAACTGTTTTAGTTTATTACTGAGTAGTAGTATAGGTTTTAAAACAACATTTTAACTTGTTTACCATCTTTATCAGAATCAAAGAGAGAAGGAGATTACATTTTCTTTGATATAGGTTAACCTGCCACCAGATTCCAAAGTAACTATGTTTATTTATAGTTTCTATCACAACTTTGATTACAAATTTTTTTTAGAAGAATTGAGAAATTACAAGTTATAACTCTGTGTTTATTTTACAGTCTTGTAACTTTACTTTAAGCATGCATCAAAACATAATATAAATAAATTCACATCCACACAGGCAAGCAGGCATTTTAACAAGAGAACAACATTTGTCACTGCATATAACATAGATTTGGATAGGTTTGCTCACAAATAAACACATGCAAGCAAAAATAACATATATCAGAGAGGAAAGTAAATGCAGGCATCCATGCATGACAGATTTAAGGCCAAGTTTAAATAGCATCTGTTCTCATCAGTAAAAAAACAAATTACAAATAGCATCTGTTCTTATCAGTTTTAAAAGCAAATAAACCGAGCAAATGATAACAGATAACGCCCAACAAACAACCATGCAGTGACTTATCTGTACATATCAGTTTAAATTGGATTGACCGAGCAAATGATAACAAATAACACCCCAAATCATAGCATGCAACCAAGCACCCAATTCAAACAAATCTAAAAACTTGAGTAACGATTAATCGTGAGAAAACTCACCTTTATAATCGAAACAGCCGAAGAGAGTACTGAGCACAATTGAACGAAGATCGAAGCCCCTAATTTCGATTGAAGGACGAAACCCTAGCTGTTGAAGAGGGGGACGAACGAAAATTCGTGGCCGCCATTAATTTCTCTTTCGTGTGTTTAAGATTTTGAAGTGATGAAGGGGTATCGGGGTACTTAAAATAGAATGAGATATGCCCTACACGATGTTCTTCGTGATTTTAGGCGTAGGTTAAGGCGTGACTTTAGGTGATAAGTAAGGCAGTGTACTCTTTTTTTTTATATATATTATTATATTTTATTTTTATTTTGAATTCAATTTTGTTTTGTAATTTATTTTCTTTACTTTGTTTTTTTTGTTTTTGTTTAATTTTTGTTGTTAAAACTTTAACTAAGTGTATTTATTTATTTATTTTGTATGATTAAAATTTTATTCCTTTTTATTTTAAAAAGAAGAAAATATTATTTAAAACTAACCATCCTTTTTAAATTTAAATAATAATTCTTGTATCTAAATTATTTTTTCTAAGTCATTAGTTCGAATTTTAAATACAAATTCAATATTCAATTTCAACTCCAAAGTCAAATTTAAATTTTATTCAACTTTGTATAGATTAAATTCTAAAATTTAATCACCAATTTATTCTGATAATTTGAAATTTAAGTCAAACATCATTCGAATATTTAAAATTAATTAAATATTATCATTTTTAAATTGTTCAAAATTCAGGATCGTTACACTGGAGACAATTCAAAAGGATATGTGATTGGCATCGGTAATGTCGATAACTCTAAAACTCCTACTATCTCTGATCTTCTGTTAGTTAGGATCTAAAACACAACTTACTTAGCATAAGTCAACTATATGACAAGGGCTACAAAATTAAATTTGAAAATGATAAGTGTCACATCGAAGATAATAAATCAAATATTATCTTTGAAGGAATTAGGAAGAAAAATATTTATATTCCCAGTATGAAAATCTCAAACGATAACCTATGTCTTTTGGATAATACAAATGACCCTTAGATTTGGCCTAAAAGATTCGGGCATTTTAATTTCAAACTCTTATCTAGACTTTCAAAACGTGATTTAGTAAGAGGTCTTCCTAAAATGGATTTTAAAGTAGATAGTATATGTGATGCTTGTCAACTAGGAAAACCTAGAAAGAGTTCATTCGAATTGAAAGTTATGCTTTCAACTTCAAAACCTCTTGAGTTACTTTATTTAGATCTGTTTGGTCCATCTCAAATTTAGTCAATAAATCGCAGTAAATATGTTTTTGTAATTTTAGACTATTATTCTAGATTTACATGGACAATTTTTCTGAAACATAAAAGTGATGCTTTTAGTATATTTAAAACTTTTGCAAAAAGAATTCAAAATAAACTTTCTTTAAAATTCAAAACTATTCGTAGTGATCATGGTGGAGAATTTGAAAATGAAATTTTTGATAATTTCTGTAAAAAAAAAGGAATAACTCATAATTTTTCATTTCTAAGAACTTCACAACAAAACAAAGTGGTAGATCATAAAAATAGGACGATTCAAGAGTGTGCAAGAACTATGCTTTCGGATAGTAAATTACCAATAAATTTTTGGGCTGAAGAAGTCGCTACATCTTGTTACATTTTGAATAGGATTTTAATTAGACCTCTAACCAATAAAACACCATATGAACTTCTTTTCAATAAGAAACCAAAAGTATCTTATTTTAAAGTTTTTGGAAGTAAATGATTTATTCTAAATACAAAGGACAATTTGGATAAATTTGATCCTAAATCCGACAAAGGAATCTTTATCGGGTATTCTGTAGAAGTAAAGCATATAGAGTTTTCAATTTAAAAAATAACAACATTGAAGAAACAATGCATGTATCTTGTGATGAAAATTTCAAAGATTGTTCAAATAAATGATGAAGATGATTTTGTAACTCTAAATAATGAATCAAATGAAACAAACTGTGAAACTAATCATCTTAATAAAAGGATCAGGCTTTTAAAAGGTCATCCTATAGAAAATATACTAGGAAATATTGAATCTGTTGTTAGAACTAGAAATCAACTAAACAAGATGAGTAATGTAGCTTTTATATCAACTATTGAACCCAAAATTCCAAAGGAAGCATCATCTGATGATTCATGGATTCCTGCTATGCAAGAAGAACTGAATCAAGTCACCAGAAATGTTGTATGGGAATTTGCTCCTAGACCTGAGGACAAAATTATATAGGAACTAAATGAGTTTATAAAAATAAAATGAATAAACAAGGTGAGGTCGTTAGAAATAAGGCTCGGTTAGTCATGCAGGGTTATTGTCAAGAAGAAGGAACAAACTATGATGAAACCTTTGCACCCGTGGCAAGATTAGAAGCCATTAAAATTCAAGGTGGCAAGATTAGAAGCCATTAAAATTCTACTTACTTTCGCAAACCATAATAATTTCAAATTATTTCAAATGGATGTCATAATTGCCTTTTTAAATGGTTTTATTAAAGAGGATGTTTATGTTGAACAACCTCCTCTTTTTGAAGAAGAAAAGTTTCCAAACCATGTTTACAAATTAAAGAAATCTTTATATGGTCTGAAATAAGCTCCTAGAGCCTGGTATGACAGACTAAGATCTTACATATTACAATCAAATTTTGATATTCATAAAGTAGATAATACACTTTTTATTAAAAGAAACAAAAATGATATCAAATTAGTACAAACTTATGTAGATTATATAATTTTTAGATCAACAAACAATGAAATGAACAGAGTATTTTCTGAAATATGAAAAAAGAGTTTGAGATGAGTCATATGGGTGAACTTACTTTCTTTTTAGGATTGCAAATAAAACAATTGGATAATGGCATTTTCATTAGTAAAGAAAAGTTTGATAGGGATCTAGTTATAAGTTTGGTATGGCCACTGCAAGTGCAAAACCCACTCCTATGCAACCAATGAAGCCTTAAATAAAGAAGACATGTCAAAATATGTTGATCAAAAACTATACAAGGGAATGATTGGATCGCTACTCCATATAACTGCGAGTAGGTTTGATATCATGCATAGTGTTTATCTTTGTGCAAGATACCAACTTCAACCCAAAGAAACCCATTTAAAAGCCGTTAAACGTATCCTAAGATATGTTAAACACACTTTGGACTATGGCCTATTTTACCCTAAAAATGATTCATTTGATTTAATCTCATATCGTGATGCTGACTATGTTGGTTGTAAATCAGACCGAAAAAGTACAAGTGGAACTTGTCACTTTTAGGACATTCTCGGGTTTCAGCAAAATACTGTCTCGTTATCAACAACTGAAGCAGAATATATATCTACTGCTTTGGCTTGTTCTCATGTTATCTATATGCAACAGACCCTAAAGGATTTTGAATTAAATATTTCAAAATCACCAATTTATTGTGACAATATAAGTGCAATAAATTTATCCAGAAATCCTACTCATCATGCCAGAGCAAAATATATTGATATCATACATCATTTTATCAGAGATAATATAAGTAAAGAGATTATTTCTATTGAATTTATCAACACTGAGAGTCAAATATCTGATATTCTGACCAAACTCTTGAATCAATCAACCTTTATTAAATACGAAGAGAACTAGGTATTTGTTTTATAACCGAGATATAGAATATCGATATAGTAACATATATACTTAAATAAATAGAGAAAAACAAAATTCTCAAAGGGACATCAACATGACCCTATCCCCCATGTCGACATACAATGGTCAGATTTGTGTACTTGTATATATTTGTGTATATGTTTCATACACATGTGTGATGTAACATCATATATAATAAAACTAGATTGATGTTTCGCTTATTATCCTCGTCACTAGCTTTTAGTTCCATAGTTTAAGGGGAAGTTATGTAGTTTAGGGTTAGTTTTTGTTGATGACAAAGGGGGAGAATTATATAATAGGTTAGATAGGCTTAGATTAAGGGGGAGTTATTAGAATAGGGGGGTCGAAGTAGAATCGAAGTTTGTTGGAGTAGATTTTATAAACATAGGTTGTAATCATCACAAAGGGGGAGGCTGTTAGTTCATGAGATGATGGTTTTGATGACAAGAACCTTAGGACATGTTATAAAATATAAATACTAATATTCTTGTCTATATATATATATATATATATATGCAGGTACTGAGAATGAAGACTATATATTATAAAGATTCAAGACCGAGTATAGAGATTCAAGATTAATGAATTCAAGATTGAAGAAATCAAGACTGAAGACTCATGAGTATCAAGAGTTCAAGATATCAAGATAAGTAATAGAGTCTAGATTTATTTTAAAACTTCATAATAGCACTGAAATCTTCATTTGGATTTTTAATTATGGAATGGAATCCACCTTCTTGCTTTAATATTGGGATGGAACTCACGACCTCTTTAGTGGGATGGAATGCATGACCATCTCTAGTGGAATGAGATCCACAAAAATTTTAAAATGATTTTTCTTCTTCAAAATTATGTTTTTAAAGTCATCTCTATCAATTTAAATATTTTAGCCTTAATTCAAGAACTATTTCTAATCATTTTAATTTCAAAATCATCACTTGTTTTTAAACTATCTCTTAATTTTAATATTTTAGATTTAATATATTTGAAAGAAATCTATACTTAGTTTTTAATATTACTTTTATATTATAGATTATATATTTTGAGATTACTTTCTAAAATTCTTTTACAAAACTATATTCAAAATGGTTTACAAAGTTTAGAAATTATTTTGACAAGTTTTAGAATAGAAATCATTTTAAATCAAAATCTATTTTCAAAATTAACATAGGCATGTTGACATCCCTCATCCCCTCAATTTGACATGGTAGTCATAGATTTTAAAATTCGAATTTTCAAAAGAAGTGTCTATTCGTCATAACCTTTCACGAGTGGACATGAACGTTGTTCTTCTATATATACCAGTTGTGTTCAACGAATTTTAAGTTAGTTTTTTGCACTTCTTCACTCCTTCTTCCGCACTCAAATATTCTCTTATATTTCAAATGCTTTAACGAAACTCTACCGAAATTCTAAGTGAATCAAACTCGATCATCTCTAGTTTGATCCTTTGCCACTCTCTCTCAATGATCTCAGTGATATTTAAAGTTATAGGATCATTTGTAATCAAAGAAGTGTAACGAGTCTCTCAATATTAAAGTGTGATTGGAAACGGTGTGATTGTGGCCTGTAAATCAATTGAGTGTGATTGTAGCTCGTAAATCAATTTAATGATCTTGTAGCCTGGTTAAATCAAGAGAGTTTGCCTTGGACTCAGAGATAGGACGGTGTATCTCGTGGCCTTGAAATCGAGGTTGTAATATAAAAATTATATTTGTAAAGAAATTTGCACAAGAAATTGTGTGGGACTGGATGTAGGGTAATCTGAACCAGTATAAAATTCTGGTGTGTTCTTTCCTTTACTGCTTTTATTAACTATTTGCATCTGTATCTAATTCTGTGATTGTTTTTATGTTTGTGAATTGCATCTATTTGGATTTAATTTGAAAAGATTTTAAAAAGATTCATAAAATTAGTTAAACACTATTCACCCCCCTCTAGTGTTAATTCTGCCTTAAGATCTGTAATCTGCATTTCCTACGTACATTATTAATCTGATAAAAGTACAATCGTGCATACCAACTACTTGTCCATTGTGTCATGTCTGATAAAAGTACACCCACTCCTATGCCATGCCGCCTTACTATATGCAAGTCACATCTATGATATTGAATGATAGCATGCATTTTAGCCACACAATCGTAGCACCACTCCAAATGTCCATCAAAATAGATGACCGAATTACTAGCCCAGAGTAATTCCAACGCTTCATCTGCACAATCTTAGCCATTCAAAGACCTACTTCAGCTACTATAAATATCTCTTACCATGCAACTTCATAAGGGTTCAAAATTTTACTCATCAAGCATAAATAATAATAGATCTATTGAGTAAGTAACATTGTATTCTTAAGTTCTCTTATTTTTCTATTCTCCTATAATCCTTATAATCGTATGAGCCCAATATAGTAAAAAAGATAGACCGTGTACATAGGTAACATTAGTTAAACCACTATGCATCTTTGTAATTTTAATTTCATATTTACTCCTCAATTCAATTTTTAAGCCTAGTATTGGCGAGTACCATTGCTAATACAAACGTATTATCACAATTTGAGATTGGCTAAATCTTTAGTCAACACATTCTAACTTTATTTGTACTCAAATTTATTCCGATATGTAGCATGCATGCGTGCGCACACACATACATGTGTGTGTGTGTGTGAGTGTGTTTGTGTATGCATGCATATATGTTGTGTGTGTATGTTGATAATACATTTCGACAAATTTATATGAATCTATCATTTATTTTAGAAATAAATTTTTAAATAACATGAACTTATTTATACAAAATTTCACAAATTAATAATTGCTTATCTTTACTGCATGGAGTTTTTTGCTCTAGGTTAGAAATAACATGCCGACTGGTTAGGGCACAACCGATTGACTAGTTGTACCTTTTTTAGAAGCTTAAGTTCTAGGAAAAAACCAATCGATATGATTGGATTCTGGTGAATTTCTGGCATCCTATGACCTCCTTGCATATGTGCTTTATATATATTTAACATGCATCATTTAAACAACATGTGGATCATGGATAAATTGATTTTTATTCAAGGAATTAAAATGGTTAAACTTTATAGTGATGATCACGCACATATTTTCACTTTAACTTTATACTCATCAACAAATTAAATTCAATTTAACAAAATCTAAGCCTTACCAACATCACAATTCATAAAAGTAACATGCATGTCATTAAAAAGATTAATAGACTCACTATAAAGGTTTTAAAGCATGATTCCTTGTTAATTCTAGTCTAAAGCATCAAATTTACCCAAAAAGCTTACTAATCTAAAGCTAATTCTACTTTAAAATTCGAAATTTATAACAATAATAAGATGTTATAGGATTAAAAGGAGGTAGGAGCACTTACTTAATCCTTTTCTCTTGAAATTGATTTGAAAACATGTGTTTTGATTCAAAAAGGGATTGAGGTTGTGGTTATTAAGTTTTACGAAGCTTAAAAAATGTGTTAAGGGAAATGAAATGAAGAATAAAATGTTTCCTTTGTTGGCTAAATTGATAGAACAAGATTTTGAACTTGTTCACATACCCAGAAAGCCCATTTTAGCCTTAAAAGTATACTTTACTTCATATCAAATGATTAATAACACTTTAAAATGTGTTCTAGTATGATTTATCATAAACAATTTTTTCGTTAAACTCATACAAACATTTTCCCCATACAATATTTAACTTCAATAAATTTTCGAAGCTTGTTTTCTATTTTTAAACCAAAAAAATATTTTTATTCACATTTTACTCACTTAAAATTATTTATATTTATTTAACTTAACATATCTAAATTTTAAATCCTTTTTAAACCGTAAACCACATTTTTATCTTTTAATACGAATTATAAAGAATATTCAATAATTTATTTATTACTTCCTTATTTCCTTAAAATATTTAAAATTTGCATTTACAAAATCTCTTCTTTAAATAAACTCAAAAATAGTATTTTTTTTCTTCATTTATAAAATTATTCTTCCTTTAATTCCATATGAATATTCTTTTAAATTCAAATTAATTTTTATTCCCATAATTCCATCTAAATTTCCTAAATTTATAATTTTATTTCATAATTCCTAAGTTATTCATTAAAATGTATTTAGTTGAAATTATTACTTATTAGAACCTGATCGTGTCGTTCAAAATTTAGAGAGTACATTGTTCAACATATATGTCGTGGTTACTAGCGCATATCCTTAAAAGGAAAGAGAAAACACAGTTCCACTCATCATTGATCGAACCATGTTTAATAATGTTCAATCCTTCCTTTTTGAAAGACCATTGTGTTAAGCAGGATAGAGAGAAGTGACTTAAGGGAGAATCCCATTATCTTTTTTGTAAACTTGAATTTCATATCCAATATACTAACTACCTTGATTAGTTCAAAGTATTTTAATTTTCTTATTATTCTTGTTTCTACTTCTTTCTTATATTATATGGATTTATTGTAGACCTCTAATTTGTATTTCATAAGAAACACACATCCATATCTAGATAAATCATTTGTGAACTTTACAAAGCTTGAGGTTCCACCTTTGGTAGTTATAGACATAGACCATATAAATTGGCATGCATTACACTTAGGAGTTCATTAACTCTTTCATTGCACTCATTGATTAGGTGCTGAGCATTTTTCCTTTACGACACGATGTACAAGCATCAAATGATTCGAAATAAAATGATGGTAGAAACCCTTGGTTTCTCAACCCTTTCGGTTGTTCCTTAGAAGTATGGCCTAGTATATAATGCCAAAGGCAAGTATCACTCAACTTAGACGTATTAATATTTTCAACAGCAAACACATGATTAGTGTCAAGTATATAAATGACATTGCTCAAAGTACCAAAACGAATAATTTTATTACCATAACAAATATTCATAATACTATTATTACAAATAAGACAATATTTGCTTTCCGTTATAACGGTAAACATAAATTATTCCACAAAAAAAGTTGGGTACAAAAACAATTTTCTATAAAGAAATACCTTTTGGAGCGGAATTTGATTTCATCTCCTTAAGCGTCTTCAAATAATCTAGACATTTAATCTTCCAGTGTCCCTTGTTTGAGCGAAAGCAACAATCACATTTTTATTGTGCCTTGGCATTACCCATGCCACCCTTCAGCCTATGCTTTCTACTTTTCGAACTACTCAAGGAAAAGGAACCATTAGCAGCACTCACATTATTCATTTTCTTCGTTAACGTACTCTAATCTGTCCTTAACATATTAAGGAGGTTGATGAAAGTATACTTTTATGAGTTCATATTAAAGTTCAATATAAATGGATTAAACTGTGGAGTTGACATCTAAAAATTAAACCAGTCTCCATGTCAAGTGTAGTTGATAACTCAGTCAACTTCTCATGTATGCAATCATTTTGACGCTTGAACTTAGACTGAAGTGCCTTTCTCATCTTCACATGAAACATTTTCCATGAGATCTTGTACCTTGTTATATGAGACTGATAATCATACAACTTTTGTAGGTGCTTGAGTATGTCTCGAATATCCATGGTTTATGTTCTCTTTGAAGCTCGATACTAATAGTTGACAGCACATAGTAGTTGGCAAGCTCGCGGTCTAGTAACCAATTTTTATAAGACTTAGGGTATTCTATATTGGATTTTTTGTCAAATTTAGCCACGACACGTCAGTGATAATGTACCAGAGATTTTCATATTTAAGTGCGATCTTAATGTTTCTTTAGCAGTCTTAGTAATTTGCGTCAGTTAATGTGTTCATTTTTAAAAATAGCTCATAGTCGCCATTTGATCTACGCAAATGCATTATCGTAAATTAGATAGCATCAAGTATGTTATTATACTTATTAGGTTGGTTTATTGTACTTTCCTAATAAGGCTCCTACTGAATTTTGCATCTCTAAAAACCCAAAAAGAGATACGAGAATTTCATAAATTCCTTCTATGCTGTTAGGACACACTATTATATCACTACAACTTTGAGGGCGTTCGATAAATTGTAGTCTCCATAAATAGTGAATAACACTATACTAATTATATAACATATATAACTCCTAACACACTTTTAACTATGCTCCTAATCACCACCTCGAAGGTGTGCAACAAATCATAAATTACATTAGATGTCTTTGACCCATCATTTCGTGACATTCTAAGGAGAATTATCTAACCCTTAAGGGTGATCAACAAATTAATGTAATATTCTTACTGATCTGGGGATAATATGAACATCCCATTAGATATTCTATGGTTTGAGGGTGCTCAACAATAATGGATATGTAAAGTACTTTATTTATATTATAAATGATGTAGAGTACTTTTAATTTAATTTCAGACTCTAATACCGTTATTGTATAAATGCATTGGTAGAGGGGCTAAAATGGGGAATTTCAAAAAAATCATTTATTAATTTGCATAAAATTATGAATATAAAACTTGTACTAAATCATATTTAGTATTGTTTAATAAAAGATTCTGGATATATTCTAATTTTGCATTAAAGTTTTACGTTTATTTATCATTATTTGTTAATAACAATTGAATTTTAATTTAATTTAATTTAGTATTTATGTATTATAAATTATTCATATTCACAATACAAACATTATAACTATAATAAATATAATATCCTAACCTAGTGGTGATGTGGTGAATATATATCATATATGTGCCTTAATTGTTACGACTTACGATTATTAGATCATTTTATGGTAATAAGTCTATGAATGTCATAAGGATGTATATTATATACAAATAAATACATTTATATCTACACCAATATAAACTAATTTTCTTGGAAATTTATTTTGAGTTAATATTTATATACAAATATCATATATATATATATATCATAATGTTACATAAATTATATATATTATATTATCATTTTTTTATATGTATGTGTATATATAAATATTTAAATTTATATGTATATGTATATGTTTGCACCAAAAATTGGAACAAACACCCAATAGAATTTTTAAAGAGAAATAAACGAAGAATATAAAATGAAACAGAGGATAATAACAAAGCAGTAGTAAATTGAAAGAATAATACGCACACAACAATTATAGTGGTTTCGCATTGTTTGCCTACGTCCACTTTGAATAGATTGCTTTATTAATCACTTTATAATCTAAGTACTATAGGAATCAGATAAAAATCGTTAGGTACAAAAGAATATGAAGTGATTAAGAAAGCAATATATTCAAAGTGGATGTAGGCAAGCGACGCCAAACCACTATAAATCGTTATGTGCATGTTATTCTTTCAATTTACTACTGTTTATTTGTTATTATCCTCTATTTTCATTTTATATTCTTTATTTATTTCTGTTCAAAAACTCCACTGAGTTTTTGTGCTAATTTTTGGTGCAAACATTTTGATGCTTTTACTACATATCTTGATTCTTAGCTTATTAGGATTCCTTTGTCGCTACTGGATTGCATAAATCCCTCAAAGGAGATCCACAATTATCATTAACAAGTTTGCTCGTTCTACCCATATTTTCACAATTCTAGGCAAAGCTATCAACAGTGGTAAGGAGCACTAGATCTACTTATCAGAACATGGAAGAAAACGAGAACGCTAGGATCAAGCAAGGAGGCCTGATCAGTCAACCAATGGATGTGAATGCTGAACTAGTTGAAGTCTAGAACCCAACTGATTCTATTACAAGAGATGAATTCCAAAATCTAATGAGAGAGTTGGTGGATAGCCGTCGACAATTAAATCAGCAGATTCAGACCAATATCAACCTAATGAACCACCTCAGCCTGCAACGGTGAGGAAATGCTAGAAGGGACCCTACCCTTACTCAACATCGAAGAGTTCTAGTTCATCAGATGAGTATCACAATCATAACTGTCGTAGAATAGACGGATATCGCATAGAAACTTCGGGACGTCAATAGGAAGACCATCATGGTCCGCCAGGACCGATCGGTGTCGATCCCTCCTCCAAAGGTGGGAACTTACCTATGCACACTGGGATTCATGCTGGAGTTGCCACGGCTGATTTGGATGACGGAATTCAGTTAAAGGTTGACCAATGCTACCGTGGAATGATGATGAAATGAATTTAGAAGATATATATTGGGAATCTCTAGAAGCCATACCTCGTTCATTGATAATGTCCTACATGCAGAGTATCCAAGAAGGTTCAACATACTGTCAATGCTTACCTACGAGGAAAAAATCGACCCTAGGTAGCACATCATGAGACATAAACGGTAGATAGATTCCACACGAGCAGATAATGCAACCAAGTGTAGATGTTTTCCCATAACTCTCTCA
Organism: Allium cepa; assembly: GCA_030765085.1. NCBI lineage: Eukaryota > Viridiplantae > Streptophyta > Magnoliopsida > Asparagales > Amaryllidaceae > Allium > Allium cepa. The sequence continues at coordinate 172,098,780 of CM060941.1, read as the reverse complement.
GGAGTGGCAATAATACGGTATATAAGGTTACCCCCACAGTCGATCTCTAGATTTGATGATTTAACAACAAGGTTTGTGGAGAAGTTCCTTATGCACAAAACTCACCCCAAAGATGTAATGTCCCTGTCCAGCGTAATTCAGGCTCCAGGAGATCCGTTGAAGTATTATTTGGAGAGATTATACAACTATTACAGAAATCAGTAATTCGAATGACCATGCAATATTGATGGCCGTAATAAGAGGGATTGATCCAAAGTCCGATCTTGGCAATTGGTTAGCTGGCAAGCCCCCTGCAACGATGGAACGCATTTACGCAAAGGCGGTTCAGTATTTCTGGAAGGAGGAAGCCAGATGCTCTAGGAAGTAGAATGTTGTAGGACCAAATGGAGAGGGAGTATAGAGTAATATTATAGTAAAGAAGTCCGATGATTGCTCTAGAAAAATTCAAGTGAATGTCAAGAACAAACGGAATTAACAAAAGAGGGATTCTGGAATAAGGAAGCCTAGGTTTCCGATGTATGACATTACATGCCACTTAATACGTCCTTGGAGAAAATCTATTTGTCTACCTACAATACCATGCAATACAGGAAGTCACCTCCAATAGAATCAACGGATAAGCAGAAACAAACATGGAAATATTGTCAGTTTCATGAATGAATGTAGGCATCCCCCGTATATTATTGAAAAGATGATTCAAGAAAGGAAGTTAGAACAGTTTGTAAAAACCTCGTAGGATCATGGGCAGAGGGAAAGTCTATATAGTGGATCATGTAGTGTATATGCAACGAAGTTAAAATTAATCTAGTTAAATATAGAATAAGCACACCATGATTTTATATTGGTTCGGACCTTCCATCCTACGTCCAGTCCCGACTCCTCTTTGGAATTCGACTATCAAACACCCTCACTTCGCCTGGAAGAATAGGCTTGGTTACAATAGCTTGTTCTTGTCAAGTATGTGTTCTATAACACGGATATTGACTACTAAGTACAAATGCTTCCAATATATATATATATATATATATATATATATATATATAAATATAGGATTGATTGAGGAGATCTGAATATATATGGAAGAGTGAAATACAAGTATAGATTTCTTGTGAAATATAATAGAGTATGTGAGTAAAGAGCGCAAGTAAGTAAGGTGAGTATTCTCTTTGAATCTTAATGTTATTTATAGTGGAAGAGAGATTCCTTGAGTAGTTGCATCCATTAACAAGTGTTCTATAGTCACTTCTGATGGTGATGATGAGTTGCAGCGAAGAGAAGCGAAGATGTCTTTTCAAATGCGGCAGTTGTAATTTGAGTTTCAAAATTCGAGTTCAGCACCAGACGTCTGGTAATTGTTTCAGACGTTTGGCTATATATATTTTTTGTATGCAGTAGCCTTTTAGACGTCTAAGTGCATTAACCATATGTCTGATCCCTTCTGTTTTGAATTCCATAGGATTTCTTCAGACGTCTGGCTAGTGCTTCCAGACGTCTGAAATCTGTGCATGTTTACTTTTGTGCATTTGTGTCATTGCTCCATTGATCCTATCGATTTGTAGTCTCTTGTAACGTTCTTTGAGCCTTGTTCTTATCTCTCTAGTGATGTTACTTTAGCAAGTATCTGCAAATATATATATATATATATATATATGCATATTCAATTTCCATTGTATAGTTATTGCCATCGAAACCATAGATTTGATTTCCTAACAATCTCCCCCTTTTTGATGATGACAACTATACAATGTACTTATATATAATTTATAAATCTCCCCCTGAATATGTGCATATTTATAGTTTATATATATATACACTTATATTTCTCCCCCTTTGGCATTATCAAAAGTATTCTAACGTTACAGTCAATCGTCAAAGATAACACACAAAGAAAGAGAATTTCATTAATAATTTGAAATTGAGTACATTCATGGATTTTGTAAAGTGTACAAAATCCTAAAATCTATGTGTCTTTCAGAGAAGTTTTATTGATCGTCTCCTTTGTCTTCTTGTTGGGAAGAGTTAGGTTGCTTTGTAGGAGATGTCGAGGCTTGTTTTAGAGGTTCGTTCTCAAAAAATTTGGAAAGTTTCGTGGGAGGAGTAGGCACCGGGGTTGTCCAATCTTCAGAAGGAGGTGTCGGACCGCGAACCCTTTGAAGTACCTCTTTGAGAACTGATAATATACTTGAAAGTGATTCTTCAACTGTTGCTAGGCGTGTGGCAAAAGATATTTCAAAGCTGTCAATACGCTTAACCAAAACTTTTGATTCTGAGACAATATGTATTGATTTTTAAGAGCGAGATCTCGAACGCTTTCATTTGGATTTATTTTTGTTCGAGTTTCCAAAATCTCATCCTGGCTTGGATAATCAAATGGTGCAGGAGGAGGTGGAGTTGCTTCACGATGTTATTCCTCCTCTTGTGATGGTTCATTGTGTGGTTGAGGTAGAGGCTCAACTTGTCTAGTTTGACGATTGTGCGTCCAATCTTCAAAAGAGATAAATTCTGAAGGAATTTCCATGAGGTGCATTAGCGAGAAAACCTTTGTGGAAGTATATTTTGGAGAGATTTCTTCAAAAGTTGATAAGTAGAAGGGAATGTTGTGAGCGCCTAGAAGTCTCATGATGTATGTGGGGTAGATAATTGATGGCCGTTATCGAGTCCAAAAATGTTTGAGGTCGTCAAAAATAAATTTGGCCCAATTCACCCTTGTTTCGCTAAATAGAGCATATAAACTTTGTGCTCTAACTCGGTTATTTGCTCATGACTTTCCATATGTGAAACGATGGTATTGATGATCATTCGAGTAAGAAGTCTTGCTTTTGGTCGAAGATATTTGGATGCAAATTTAGGCATTTCATCCTCCCATATTTGATGTGTTATACTGTTCCTTGGTTTGAAGCGCATATCGGGAATATTATATAAATCTTCGCCCGAGTCGGAACATCCGAGAGTTCTACCTATTATTCCTAGAGTGAGTCTAATCGTGTTGCCATACACGCTAGACCATAACCAATTGTCTTCATTTTTAGTGCTCCATATTGCTGTGCTATCCAAATTTGCTTAAAAGAGAAATATAGCCAATTGATAGATTTGGATGTCATTGGGAGTGAACGATATCAATGTTTCTAGATCGGCATTCTCACACATTTCATCCACATCATACATTGGAAATTTAAGTAGTTATAAAATTGACCCGTATGAAGCTTCTTCTTCTGTATATCCTCATATCTCTAGATTGAGTGTGGTGCACGATTCATCCATCTTTCTATTTGATCATCGGAGCAAACTTGAGGATTTGAGGATGTTGGTTGGTCTTGTTTTCTTTTAGATATCTTAGGGTTTTTAGTTCTAGAAGGCATTGTAACCTAGCAAGTGTAACAAGAAAAGATGGTTTTGAGAAGAAAAATCGTCAATGGAGAATACGCAATTGAAAATGGAAATGAAATTAGAAAAAAATGACGTTATCTGGGTGTTTTTAAAGCGTCGATTGAATTTCAAACGTCTGGAAGCGAATTCAGACGTCTGGTTTACCCTAATTTGAACAAAGTAGATAATTTAAGACGTCTGGTTTAATTGCTAGACGTCTGGTTTAATTGCTAGACATCTGGTTTGGTCGATTTTTAAAAATATGATAGTCGGAGAGGTTTTTCAAACGTCTGGTTAAAATATCAGACGTCTGAAGTAGGTTGAGTTTTTAAATTTTGGTGGTTGAGACATAACTCAGACGTCTGGATCAAAGTTCAGACGTCTGAAATAGTCTATTTTTTATTTCAAGGAGGCAAAGCAAATTTGCGGACGTTAGGAGGGTTATAACAGACGTCTGACATATGCACTATGAAAAATTCATGGGATATCAGAGTGTCAGACGTCTGAGGTCCATATCCTGACGTCTGAAATAGGCAATCCTTCTAATAATAGCCTAAATTTTAATGGTGTTGCTTATTTCTCAATTCTCTATTATTTGAAAAGAAATGTAGTTTTATTTTGGTGAAACAAAATTACAAATATACATAAATACATATACAATAAAAAATGTAATCTATTTAGATGGCGATGGAGTTTTGCGATCATCTGACTTGTTATCCCTTCATGGCTTGAGTGGAGACCATATATTTCCTCGTTCGTGGGTTCTCAAGGAACCAGAGAATCGCATTGGTGAAGGGTCCAAAGGTGTACGATACACGGAACAGGGATCCAAGGAACTGCAAGGCATCGAAAGTGGTTCATGGACATCTTTCTTTCGTGAAGTACAAAACGTCATCGCTACTTGCTCTAAAGAACTTAGTCGACGTGCTGTGACTTTTTGTTCAAAATATAGTTCTCATTTTAGATCTATTTGTTGTTTTTGATAGTGATGTATCTCATCAATCTTCTCCTTCGTGTTAGGAGAAACAAATAAGGATCGTTTGGATTTCTTGCTATCGGTAGTGAATCCCATGTGATATGAGGACCACCTATATGTTGGTTCTTGATTTGGTGTGGGTGTACGAAGCCGTTATGGTGTATCTGCCGAGCTATCAGTTGCAGGTGTCAAGATGGATATATAAGAATTTTCAAAAGCCATGACTATATTTTGTTGAAAAAATATGAATTGTTTATATATTTTTTGTTGTATGAATATTTGTATATAAGTTCAAAAATTATTTATAGATAAATTTCAGAAACTAATTAATTAAAGGTGAAGAATTTTCTCAGTTGCAATTTTGTGGATGGAAAATTATTAGCTAATCATTGCCTAAATGAAGGAGTGGTTATTAATATAGAAGATCATTAAGAGAGCATATCCCGAAATCGCGTCGGACTTTAATAAATTTTTGTTCATTTAGTGGTTTTTGTGAAAATATATGTTATTTAATTTTCGGTGTTTACGTATTCTAATGAAATAATTCCTTTTTCAACATTGTCAAGTAAAAAATGATGTTGTATATCTATATGTTTAGTTCGCGAGTGATTTACAGGGTTTTTTGATAAATTTATTGCACTCGTGTTATCACAATATATTGGAGATTTATTGATAATTTTGTCGAAATCCGTAAGAGTTTGTTGCATGTATATCACTTGCGCACATGTTAGAGCTGCTGAAATATATTCGGCTTCGCAAGTAGATAAGGAAACACAATTTTTCTTTTTGCTAAATCATGAAACTAATGATTGTCTAACAAAATGACATGTTCCACTAGTACTCTTACGATCTGTTCTACATCCACTAAAATCCGCATCAGTATATGAGACTAGTTCAAACGATGATCCTTTAGGGTAAAACAAACCATAATCTCTAGTACTAGATAGATATCATAAGATACGTTTAACAGCTCTTAGATGAGATTATTTTGGTCTTGCTTGACATCGAGCATGAAGACATACACTCATCATGATATCGGGTTGACTAGCCGTCAAATAGAGTAAAGAACCAATCATGCTACGATATAATTTTTCATCGAAATCTTTTCCGTTATCATCCTTTTCTAAGTGAACAATTGTACTCATTATTGTTGGTTTGCTTGAAGTTTTACCCATATCAAAACGATTAATAGATCGTTGCAATATTTTTCTTGATAAATAATAATACCATTTTCAAGTTGTTTTATTTGTAAACCTAAAAAGAAATTTAATTCTCCCATGTGAGACATTTCACATTCATTTTCATAATATTTGAAAATTGATTACATAGATTTTTGTTGGTTGAACCAAAAATAATATCATCAATGTAAATTTGTACAATTAAAATATCGTTATTTTCTCGTTTAATAAACAAAGTTGTATCAATTTTGCCTATTTGAAAATCAGATGTAATTAAGTGATTTTTAAGACGTTCGTATCATGCACGAGGAGCTTGTTTTAATCCATATAATGCTTTTTGTAATTTAAAACATGGTCGGGATATTTTTCATGAACAAATAATGGGGGTTGTTCAACATATACGTTTTCTTTAATAAAACCTTTTTAAAAGGCACTTTTGACATCCATTTGAAATAGTTTAAAATTGTAATGATTTGCAAAAGCGTGTAGTGTACAAATGGCCTCTAATCTCGCTATTGGAGGAAAGGTTTCGTCATAATCGATACCTTCTTCTTGATTATAACCTTGAGCAACTAAACATGCTTTATTTCTAACAATATTTCCGCTTTTGTCAGCTTTGTTTTTAAATACCCATTTTGTTCCTATAACCGATTGATCTTCTGGTCTTGGTATTAATTCCCAAACATTATTACGTTCAAATTGATTTAATTCTTCTTGCACAGAGATTATCCAAAAATTATCATTTGAAGCTTCTTTATAGTTTTTTGGCTCAAAATTTGACACAAATGCTATGTGGCTTATTTGATTAAGTTGATTTCTAGTTACTCTAGAATTAAGATCTCCAATGATATTATCTTTTGGATGATTTTTAAAAATTCTAGGGGATGATATCAAAGTATTATTTTGCACATTTGTCTCATTATCAATAGAGTTTGTTGTATTTGTTATTGGAATTATTTCTTCATCATCATTAGTATGATGGTTAAGAAAATTTTCATCGAATGAAACATGTAAACTTTCTTCAATAGTGTTATTTCGTTTATTAAAATCCTATATGCTTTGCTGCGATCCGAATATCCAACAAAGATTCCTTTATCGGCCTTCAGGTCAAATTTTCCTAAATTATCTTTTGTATTTAATATAAAACATTTTGATCCGAAAGTTTTAAAGTATGATGCTTTAGGTTTCTTCCAAAAAATATTTCAAAACAAGTTTGTTTAGTCATAGGATGTATAATTACTCGATTCAACACATAACAAGCTGTGGCAATAGCTTCAGCCCAAAAATGTTTTGCTAGACCACTACTATTTAGTAGTGTTCATGCACATTCTTGTAATGTATGATTTTTTTCTTTCTACTATACCATTCTGTTGAGGTGTGCATGGGAAAGAAAAATTATGATTTATTCCTTTCTTAGTACAAAAATTAGTAAAAAGATCATTTTCGAATTCTCCACCGTGATCACTTCGAATATTTTTAATTTTCAAATCCATTTGTGTTTTAATTCTTTTAGCAAATATTTTAGACATACCAAAGGTATCACTTTTATGTTTTAAAAATAAAGTCCATGTATATCTTAAAAAATCATCAACTATTACGAAAAAATATATATTGTGATTTATAGATCGTACTTGCGCTGGACCAAATAAATCTAAATGTAATAATTCTGATGGTTGTTTTGTAGAAATATTATTTTTAGATTTAAAAGAACTTTTCTTTAGTTTTTTAATTTGACAATTGTCACATAAATTTTTACTTTATAATTATTTTAGGTAAACTTCTAAATAGCTCATATTTTGCTAATTTATTTATATATTTAAAATTGATATGACAAAATCGTTTATGCCATAACCATGGATCGTCATGTTTGGCGGTTAAACACAAATTTGAATTTTTATTTATATTCATGTTTAAGACATAAATATTTTTGTTTCTAAAACCTTTAAATATAAGTTGTTTGTTATTATTGAAAATATTACACCTATCTTTTTTAAAATTGATTTGAAAACTTTTATCGCATAATTGACTAATACTTAATAGGTTGTGTTTTAGATTTTCTACTAATAAAACATTTGTAATAATAGGAGAGTTAGAAATACCAAAGTTGATGAATTCTCCAATGCCCACGACATATCCTTTTGAGTTATCTCCAAAGGTTACCGTTCCACCATAGATGTATGTTACATTTGATAACATTTTTGAATTTCCGGTCATATGCTTAGACCATCCGCTATCTAATATCCATTTCTCCTTATTTTTTATTTTGGGTACCTGCAAAATAAAAGATGTTTTAATTGGTACCCATTACTTTGTAGGGTCCTGGATGTTAGGAGAAGTAGGTAGCCATACCCAAGATGGTTTAGTACCTTTATGAATATAATTTTTATTATAGACTACATTCTCTAAGAAATTATTAATATGTTTTTGTCTAATCAAATTATTATTTGTCTTAGGAATCCAAATTTTCATATTTTTGGTATTCATATTAGACTTAGGTGAATTTTTAGTCTTTTTATAACTATAATTCTTAACATAATTTCTTCTTTGTCTAGGAGTATTTTTAAATCTTATTCTATTTCTATTACCTGATGGTTTTGAAGTTTCGACAAGATTATCCAAATCTTGTTTTCCTTTATTAAATTTTGAAACGTTATTTGTAATTTTATCTAATTTTTCTTTTAATTCTAAATTTTCAATTTTCAGTATTTCAATATTACTCTTCAAGTTGATATTTTCTTTTAACAAATTATCCTTTACTATTTTAGTTTTATCAAAATCAGTAGCACTAGCCTCAGTTTCGACCAAATTATTTTTATTTTTTCTTGATATAATTCTAGTTCCTCTTCTAAGATAATTTTTTTCATCTTTTAACATTCCTACTTCATGATCGAATCTATTTATTTTGGCTATATGTTCTTTGTTCAATTTTTTAATTTGTCTAGATTTATCATCTAATTCCATGCTAAGTTCTAACAAATCGTCATAGCTAAGTTTGGGACATACCTCATTAGTTTGTGCCATAAAACACACATTAGCTTGTTCTTCGTCACTGTCACTATCACTATCAGATGACGAAGAATCCGAGTCATTCCATGTTACTTTGAAAGCCTTCTTCTTTTTGATCTTTTCAAATTTGTTCTTCTTTTTGTCATTATTGAGCTTTGGACAGTCTTTCTTCATATGTCCAAACTGATCACATTCATAGCATTTAATTGATGTTTGATTTGTTGAACTTGATTTTCTTCCTTTTTGAAATTTAGTCATTTTCCTAAACTGCTTGAATTTGTTGTTATTTTTGGCAATAAATACAATTTCTTCTTCGTCTAAGTCGGAGTCTTCATTTGTTGCTAGGAATGCTACGTTCTTCTTTTCCGAATTTAGTTCTTTTCGTGCCTACAAATTAGCTTCATAGGACATTAAATTTCCTATCAACTCTTCAACTAAGAGTGCTAAGAGATCATTAGCTTCTTCGATAGCTAATACTTTTCTTTCCCACTTTGGAGTTAAAGAATTGAGTACTCTAGATACTAAATCAAAATTTGTGAATTTGACTCCAAGTGCCATTAAATCATGTTGAATGGTTTGGAATCTAGAGTACATATCTACTATAGATTCATTTTGTTTCATTTTAAATGATGAAAATTGATTTTGTAAAATTGAAATCTTAGTTTGTGCCTTCGTGTTAACTTGTAAGGTACGTCAAATATTAAATGCAGTGTTACATAACATGACAAGTGAAAATTCATTTTTATTTAGTGAGCAAAATAAGACATTCATAGTTTGGCATTATTAGAAGCTACCATTTGTTGTGCATCGATCCATGTGTTCGTAGCAGTAGTAGGTGCTTCATATTTATCTTGAGTGGCTGACCAAATTTCTAGACCATTAGCTTCTATATAAATTCTCATACATGTTGACCAATATGCATAGTTAGAGCCATTAAAAAGTGAGGGTCGTGCTGTGGATTGTCCTTCTTGAAAAATACTTGCCATATTAAAGTGATTCAAAAACGTGTTACTGTACTTTGATCAAACCTCGTTCCGATACCAATTGAAAGTCTATATAGTGGATCGTGTAGTGTATATGCAAGTATATGCAACGAAGTTAAAATTAATCTAGTTAAATATAAAATAAGCACACCAGGATTTATACTGGTTCGGACCTCCCATCCTACGTCCAGTCCCGAAGCTCCCCTTTGGAATTGGACTATCAAACACCCTCACTTCATCCGGAGGAATAGGCTTGGTTACAATAGCTTGTTCTTGTCAAGTATGTGTTCTATAACATGGATATTGACTATTAAGTACAAATGCTTCCAATATATATATAGTATTGATTGAGGAGATCTGAATATATATGGAAGAGTGAAATACAAGTATAGATTGCTAGTGATCAAGAATATAACAGAGTATGTGAGTAAAGAGCGCAAGTAAGTAAGGTGAATTCTTCTCTTTGATTCTTGATGTTGTTTATAGTGGTAGAGAGATTCCTTAAGTAGTTGCATCCATTAACAAGTGTTCTATAGTCGCTTCTAATGGTGATGAAGAGTTGCAGCGAAGAGAAGTGAAGATCTCTTTTCAAATGCGGCCGTTGTAATTTGAATTTCAAAATCCGAGTTCAGCACCAGACGTTTGGTAATTGTTTCAAACGTCTGACTATATATAGCTTTTTGTATGCAATAGCCTTACAGACATCTGAATGCATTAACCAGATGTCTGATCCCTTCTGTTTTGAATTCCATAGGATTTCTTTAGACGTTTGGCTAGTGCTCCCAGACGTCTGAAATCTTTGCATGTTTACTTTTGTGCATTTGTGTCATTGCTCCATTGATCCTATCGATTTGTAGTCTCTTGTAACGTTCTTTGAGCCTTATTCTTGTCTCTCTAGTGATGTTACTCTAGAAAGTATCTGTAAATAGAGATATATATGCATATTCAATTTCCATTGTATAGTTGTTGTCATCGAAACCATAGATTTGATTTCCTAACACAGAGGACATCCGACCTCAACCAAGGACAAGCACCGCACGGGGCTGAGGATTCTGCATGGACCTGTAGAAGATTGGTAATCAATACAATAGTCGAAGGACCACATCCAGTTGATAAAAGTTGGCATGAGTTGGAGCGCTACGCAAGCATGATTAAGCATGTGGACTTTGAATGTTGTTCAAATATAGAAGACGAAGCTTCGTCAAAACAGCAACATACAATGACATATGATATCAAGTTTAGAAACAAAGATGCAGACAAGGTGAAGTCTCCAACGATCGACCCGATGGTCACTTTGGCCATGATCGACCCCGCTTTAGTGAGAAGGATATTGATTGACTGTGGAAGTTCTATAAGTATAGTTTTCAAAAAAGCTTATATTCAGATGAGGATGGAAGCCAAAGGCTTGAAACCACTTAAAGCCCGCATTCAAGTATTTAATGGTGCTGCAACTGAAGCTGTTGGTTATGTTGAATTACCTGTAGAGTTGGGAGAAGGTGACCGTAGGAGAGTATGAATTCTGCCGTTTGTTATTTTGGATGTTGACTCTACATAAAACATTTTTCTGGGCCTACCGGACCTAGCTGAGTTCCATGCAGCTCTTGCCCCATGGCGTTTAACTTTGAAGTTCCTGGTTGATAATGGTGTTGGAATTGTTCATGGTGATCAGGTAACTAGATGTGCCTGTTATGTAGCTGAGTTAAGGGATGCTCAACGAAAGGAGAAAGGTAAGGGTGTGAAAAAGATAGTCCAAGCCACTGAAGATTGAGACCTAGCGCACGAACCTTGGCTCTGGCGCCCATAGTCGGCTATATAGAGATATAGACCCGAGAGATGACGAGTAGGAACCCAAAGAGACCAAGGTTGTACTGGTTGAGCTGACAATTGACATCATAACCAGCTGCGACGACCCATTATGGGTCCTAAATATCGAATCGCAGCTCAGCCCCTGATGATGAAAGAACTTGATGGATTTCTCCAAGCGAATCTCGATGTGTTTGCTTGGACTCACTCTAACATGTGTTGGATCTTGCTTGCCATTATGAGCCATCATTGAATACTGACCCGAGGTATGTTATGGTGAAACAAAAAGACGTGATATGGATCCGAAGAGATCTGCCACTCTTAAAGAGGTGGTGGATAGACTCAAATACAATGGGTGTATTCGTACGCCCTCTATCCTAAGAGGTATTTAATCATACTTGTGAGAAAATCAAATGGAAAATGGCAGACATGCATTGGTTATTCAGACTTGATCAAGGCACACCCGAAAGATAGGTTTTCCCTTCCAAGGATCGACCAGCTAGTAGATTCGACCGTAGGACATGAATTGCTATCTTTCATGTATGCATACTCAGGATATAACCAAATCACGGTGCACATTCCCGATCAAGAACCCATTGGTTTCATTATCGTTGTTGGATTATATTGCTATATGCTTATGCCGTTTGGACTAAAGAATGCTGGTAGGTCAGAATGTTTAATGATCAAATCGGAAAAACAATGGAGGTATATGTGGACGATATGATCGTGAAGTCACGATATTCTGGCGACCACATTAGAGGCTTGGTAGAAATGTTTGACATCCTTTAACATTGTAAAATGAAGATTAATTCTCTAAAATGTTCCTTTGGCATCGCATTAGGAAAATTCGCGGGTTTCGTTGTTAATACCCACAAAATCGAAGATAATCCCTAGAAGATCCAAGTTATTTGCAATATCCAAGCGCCAAAGACTATCAAACAAGTATAGAGCCTGAATGGGAAGGTCAATGCCTATGCCGATTCATTTCCAAAGCTACCGATAAATGGATTCCTTTCTTTAACTTGATTAGGAGAGGAAAAGGAAATTTCGAATGGACATAGGATTGTAGAGATGCATTTTAAGCTTTGGTGAACCATTTAAAGAGACCTCCCATCTTATCAAATCTAGTGGATTGTGATGACTTATATATCTACTTAGCCATGTCGATAGATTCTACAAGTGTTGTGTTTCTTCGCAAAGAGAATTAAATCCAGAGACTGGTCTATTACATTAGTAAGTGATTGACAGGGGCTGAAAGGAACTGTCCGAAGATAGATAAACTGACATACTGCTTGCTGATTTCATCACATAAGCTCCGCCTTACTTCTAGGCACACCCTATCATTGTTTACACCAACCAGCCGTTATGACAGGTCCTGCAGCGACCTAAGATATTTGGAAGGTTACTCAAGTGGGATATCAAGCTTAGCCAATTCGATATTACTTATCTTCCTTGGCGGGCTATCCAGGGTCAGGAACTGGCGAATTTTATAGTAGAATTTATTACGTAGGATGATTTCTCGAAGAGTGGTGAAACCCCTACCATACGGTGGAAGTTGGTGGAAGTTGTATACAAATGGAGCATCTAATGGTCGTTGTTCTAGAGCTGGGATTATGCTTGTAACTACCAAAGATCGGTCAATTTGTTATGCTTTAAAGCTTGATTTCCATGCAACAAACAACAAAGCCAAGTATGAAGCTCTGATTGATGGACTTAAACTCGCTAGAGAACTGGGAATAAAGTCTATTGAAATCTTTTGCCGCTCATAATTGGTACTATACCAAGTTGGGGGAGATTATCAAGCTAAAGGACAACTGCTTGCTCAGTAGCTTATCCAAATCCAAGAGGTGTTGACTGACTTTGATTACTATGACATTGTGCACATTCCTCGAGATCAAAATAGAGAGGCTTACTCACAGGCGAAGTTCGCTAGCTCTAGGGACGCACAACAGATGGGCATAGTTCCAGTTGAAGAATTGAATACCCCGAGCATAAACCTGATGGAAATCGATCAAGTACTAAGGACAGAGCATGAGAAAGAATCATGGATGACTTCGATTAAAGACTATTTGCTATGCAGAGTTCTTCATGAACAAAGGAATAAAATGCAACAATTCCTTCGTAAAGCTTCGTGAAATATCACACAGGAAGGAGCAATGTACAGAAAGGAATTTTCCATTCCTCTGCTTCAGTATATCACTCATGATGAAATAAAACAAGTTCTAGAAGAAATTCACGAAGGAGAATTCCACGATCACATAAGAGGGCAAACTCTAGCAAAGAAAATACTCCGTTATGGCTATTATTGGTCAACCGTCAATCAATACGCTGCTGATAATGTAAGGCAATGAGATAAGTGCCAGGTATATGCAAAAGTTCTAAGAGATCCATCAACGCAAATTAAACAAATGATCAGTTCGTGGCCGTTTTCCAATGGGGCATAGATATTATTGGTTCTTTACCGATCTCTAAAGATGGTGCGAAGTACGTCATCGTCGCAGTTGATTACTTCACCAAATAAGCTGAGGTGGAACCATTAGCTAGGATCACAATAAAGAAAGTAATCAACTTCATTGTTTGGAACATCATCTATCATTTTGGTGTTCCACGAACTATTGTAACAAATAACGGGACTCAATTCGATAGTGCTAAATTCAAAGACTTCTGCCATCGACATCATATTGAAAAGAGATTTACAGCGGTCTCTTACCCTTAAGCTAGTGGACAAATTGAAGCTATGAACAAAATCATAAAGTCCATTCTAGCGAAGCGTTTGGAGAAGCCCAGAGGCAAGTGGGTAGATGAACTCTTGACAACACCATGGGCTTATAGGGCCACCCACAAGTCCACGACTAGCCATACTCCATTCGCCCTTGCTTACGGTTTCGAAGCCGTTATTGCTGTTGAGCTTGAAGTTTCTTCTCATCGAGTGACCTACTATGATCCTAGAATGAATAAAGATCTCCTCTTGGAATATATTTTGTAGATGAGAAGCATGAAGAACATGATTCGAAGGCAGCTGTGCACCGACACCGAGTCACTGATATTACAACACCAAAGTTCGACCTAGAACCTTTGAAATTGACGATCTCATCTTGAAATGGATTTTTCCTATGCTGACGCATATGAATCCTACTAGGGAAGGGCCATACGTCATTGTACAGAGGCTTGGAGAGGGAATTTTCAAGCTAGTGACTGTTGATGGCATTATATTTTACCAAAGGCATGGAACATCGAGCATTTACGGTGCTATTGCACTTAGTTTATTTCTTTTCCATCTAGTTGTATTTAGTTTCAAGATTTTCTTAAGCATTTTGTTTTCAAAGTATGTAATAAGACAGTTTATGTCATTTCTTTCTGTTTGGCAAATAAAGTTTTGAATTCCCTTCATATCTGTGTTTGCTTTAGCATTGCATATTAGTTAGGATAATGGACAAACTAGTATTGACATGTCCAAGCAGGTTCTTAGAGTTTTAAGCAAACCGATTACACAAGTTCACGACTGACTAAACGAAATGAGAACAATCCGACCATTCGTTTGACGATCCACGTTCATAACCCGATGGACGGAATGCCCAACGAGGGATGGATGCGGTTCGACCACCTAATGACCAACTTAATCCCACCAAGCAATGAGACATTCATGAATTAAGAGCGTTCATGATACTACCGATCGCTCTCTAAGTCAAATCCTCGGATGATGGGGTAAAATTAACCAATTAGGGAAATTACGATCCGAATATTTTTCAAAATAACTCTAAGTCCCTAGAGCAGAACTGGAGTCTAATCACAAGCCATGTGCGATTCAACCACCCAACAACTAACTCTTATCCCTAGAGTGGAGATATGAGTATAACGAATAGATGAGTGCGGTTTGACCATTCTCTACTTTATGAACTCCGCCCTGAAACCGACAGGAGGAGAACTCGCTAAGGATGGAGTTCAACCATCCACCATTTTACTCCACTAACCCAAGACTGGGGACAAGAGTATAATCACTCAAACCGCTGAATTCGATGGCACAACACTAGGGCATGAATCTTGTGTTTGGATCGACTCAAGGCCACGACCACGTGGTGGCCTTGGGATAGGATTAACGGATTGTTATCCGAGTCATGAGCAACAAGTTACAAGTACACTGAATGGAAAGTGATAACTCAGCTACTTAAGTAACAATTCACATGAGAGTTCAGCAGAAATTAAAAAAAATTATTCGCATAATAAGCTTCAAAATTATGATAAACAAGGGGCTCGTCCCATACAATCACGGCCATTAAAAAAGAAAATAGCTATATAAGTTATGTACAAATAGAACTAAAGCGAAGCTTATTTCTTTTGTCTTCTCTCCTTTTTGGATTTTTCGAGAGTAGCACCACTTGAACTTCCGTCTGTCCATTTCGTCGATCCTTTACCACCTTTGGCAGGAGAACTTTCGAAAGTAGGAGGGAGTTTTTCGAAAATCGACCCGCCAAGTGGGATGACTTGTAATGGATGAGATTTGGATCATTGATATCCACATAAACGGGTTCAGTCTTTACTTGTTTCTTTAACAACTCCTCCCTCTTGATGCGCTCCTCTAAACTGAGCTTATCGATATGTTTAGTGGCATCGATGATCATAACATCATCAGATTCATCTAGCAGCAGCGAATCTTCTGCTTTATTGTCATCGAGTGCTCCAATAACTTGAGCATTGGGCCCTGGAGCATCGGTGGCCATTGGATCTCAGTTGATGTTGATTGTTGCTCCATGGTTGCACCACTTTTTGGCGTTTGGCTAAGACCCGGATGACCTGCTGATTTATGGAAACAAGAAGATAAGTCTATGATTATTAGGCATGGAGAATGAAGCCATTCGAAAAGCGGAGAGTAAAGTGAAATACTTGCGTCTGGCTGGCTCTCAGTCGTGCCTGTGTACTCCCTTCCATAATATTGGTCAGCAGTTTAGAGTAATAATTGGTTTGTCTGGATCGTAGCTTATATCACGTCCCCGACTGAAAGAAACTGATGCTCCGTCGCTTGAAAAGAAGAGGGGAACTTGGGATCAAACTTCAAAGACTTAGCGATGTTTTTCCCTCTGCCAGAGGATGCTAGAATGTCAGAGTCTCGCAACAGCAAGGTCTAGGGGTTCATTTCCACGAAGGATCTCCCACACTAGTTTCTCTTCATCCAAATCATCTTCACTGTGGGTTTTCTTTTTCATTTCAACAATATATTCCCAGGCCTCGACAATTGACTCAAGATAACCGTCACCAAGAAAGCATAGACCGTGGTGGATAAGGACTTTAGCATTGGATCCAATAATTAGGGTATCGAACATGTCCTTTGTTTCATTCCGATCGGCTTTCTTGGCATCCTTTGCTTAGGCCTCATGCTGTTCTCTAATCTCATTGCGGCTCGCTTCCTTCGCCTCTTCTTTAAGGACTTCAATCTGAGCAAGTTGCTCATCAAGTTCAGTCTTCAAAGTCAATGACTCAACATCTTCTTTGTGATTCTTCTTAAGCTTTGGTTTTCGATTCCCTCTCCTTCTTAAGAAGTTCTTCAAGCTCCTCAACCCGGTGGGTCAAGTTCCTATTTGTGGGCAGCCTCTAGACGACTCACTGCCTCAGATATTTCCTTGGCACTTTATTCGGCCTCGGTTAGTTTTACCATTAAGTCTGAGATCTCAGTTTCTTGGTGTTTGATTATATCTTTTTCGTTCACCCCCTCTAGCTTTAAGCGATTGATTTCATGCTATCGCTCAATAGACACCTTGGAGAAAATTTTCTGCCAAGTGCTGGAACGGTTCATGTTTAACGAAAACATCATTGACGCATGGGTGAGAACTAGCCTTGACATTCCATGGGATTGTAAGAATAGAGGGGAGGAACTCAAGCCCATCAAAATAAATCTTTGGGAAATTAACCTTAAGTTCGGCCAATTTCTGTGTTGTAGAAGCTTCGGGAGACGCGGTCGGCAAAGATGGGTCAGAAGCAATGATTGGACGTCTGCTTTACCTGCGGTCATGGGACTACTTGGGGTTGGAGAAACTAGAGTACTGCTTAAGTGGAATGACAACTTGGGGACCGTGGAAAGAGATTTGATCAATATCATGCATAGGAAGATTAGGTTGCACTTCCAGATGGGGCAATTAGGATTGCGATTTATGTTTTGAAGAATAAGATTCCCTCGAGCGACAACTTCTTTTTTGGTCGCCATCCCTCTCTCTACACCAACCTAATTCAGAATCACATTTGGATCCATATTGCGTTGAGGAGCCCCTCAAGCGATCAAAATTTCGGGATTGAGGCAATGAACTTGCAAAAAACAAAATACCAAAGTATAAGTGACCATTTCACAAAGATAGAAGGGAATTATTCATTTGAAGTGCACATGATTGTGAGTGTCCTAGTGCCCCCTAAAAGACTGGTTCCTTCAACCTTGGTCATGGGAGTTTTCTCTCCTTTGTTGGCAGAAAGAATGTCATCATCACTTCTGATGGAAGAATTGAGCCCATCAATGTTGATGTTAGGAATGTTATAAGTCATCATGTCATTAGCGACTTGGAGATTTGAAAACATTTTCATAGAATTTTTTGAATGTTAGGAAGATGACTCTTCTTAGATAGAAGTGATAACAAACTCTGGATCCTTAGTTTTTCTCTTATGGAGCTTATATGCAAGCTTCTTTCTTCTCTTAGATGACTGTGAGGTTGCGCACCTTGTGATGGTTTGACTACAAGCGCCATGCCCGGGCCTGCATTAGCGTCGCCAGGCTCGTTGGTCTTGACACCACTAATTTCGCCTTCTTTGGCATTATCTTGAGTCCCCTCAATTCGGGGGACGATAGGGTCATTAATATCCCCTTCTTGTTCTATAACATTTCTTGGTTGTGCAACGCTTCCAAGAAGACCGATGTCTCGGCCTTTTTCTAGTAACCGGAATAGAGATAACCATTCGTCGGTACGAGAAATTTAATGTCCCTATTTTCGACCGAGGTGGCATGAATTGCAGAAATTTCTCTTGAAAAACTATCGCCCTCTGGACATAGGTGGACACCTATAGATATTCAGAATGTTAGTTGACTCAGAATATGATTTGGATTAAGCAATTTAAGAATAAAGTGAAGTTGACACTTATGTCCTTCCAACCATTGCCTTGCAAAGCCAGGCGGACATCGAACGTAGAACCATTCATGTTTAAAAAGGGTGAGTTTGTTTCAAGCATACATTAAGATTGACAGTTGGGTGAAGGTTCGAGGAAAATATAAGAAGGACTTCCTGACCATCGTTTAAAGTTGTTAATAAACCTTATGTCATCAAGAGTTGGCGAGTGGAATAAAACGATCATGAATAATAAGAAAGTGTCATGGAGAAAGGCATAGCTGTTCGGGTGAATTTGAGTGAGGACTTTCCAAGATATTTAAGAATCTCCCGAATGAAAGAACTAAAGGGTGGTATGCATCTGGCCTAGCACATGAATTTTTGTATGGTGTGTACCCCTCTAGGGGCAAGTGAGCCCTATCATTATAAGGAGCCAGGACATCTTCAAATGGAATTCCACGTCTTGAACATAGTCTATGAAGGGGCGCCTCATGAATTCTGAAGGCTTGAGAATCTATCGGGTTATCTAAGAGTATGGCCCCTTCTACGGTATTGGAGGGCAGGGCTTATATCTTCCACCAGGAGGTCGACATCATCAAAGAAAAGGTTGGTTGATGGGCCGAAAACTTCCATTTGTTCAGTTTTATGACCAGAGGAAAGTCTATCAGATATGGGTGCAGAACTAAACTCGACTTCAGGACTACTACGTAGCAAGATTGGTCCGGAAGACATTGCAGCTAGATGCTCTAAATGTCTGAAGTCCATGTCAATTATACTCAGTAGATAATCGAGATTAGATGTTTACCTATTTTCCCCGTGCTAAGTGTAAGCTAGATTGGTGCGGTATCGTGTAGTGCAAAGATAAGAAACTTAAAATAAGAAAGCAAAGTTAAATATAAGACTATGGATTCGGACCAGAGTGACCGTCATTACTGGCCATCTCAATCGGGAAAAAGATTGATCGGTTGTGCAAGCTTTGTGATCGATCATCAGCATATTAATGTGTGAAATCCATCATTAAAGTCATAGGTAAAGTTTTAGTTCATCTTCTAAGTCCTAAGTATTTTATAGTTCAATTTCGAGTTCAATAATGAATATGCAAGTCTTGTTGTTCATCATTGTCGCATATTCAAGTTCGCTGAGATGGGATTGGTCTTGATTGTGCAAATAAGAAATTATGGATGAGTTTTCAAGTTCATTTCAAAACCTCAGAATTAGTCATGTACATGTCGATCCCTATGTATCGATCGCCCTATGCCGATCCCCATATGTCGATCCCTATCCTAGAGCATTACAACTGATCCCTCTCTCCAAACAAAAGATGTCGATCCCTTTCCTTCAACAAATATCCTGATCCCACCACGCTAACACATTCCACCGATCCTCTACTTCATTATTTTCAACCTTCCACCAAACTTCCATAATCGATCCCTTCCCATTGCCATTCCAACCGATCCCTCCTTCATCTAACAATAATGTCAATCTGTTTCCTCCTACATTCTTGCACTATCCTTCAAAAAATTTCAGACTGAACCCTATGTCATCTGCTTCTTTCTACTTTCTTCATCATTCTGCTGAATCCTACTCCTTTCGACATCTTGTCTTCACCAAACAGCCTATGTCTTCAATTATCCACAACGTCGCACACCAAACTGTCGCCAATAGAGTAGAATCCATTGCCTCGTCATAAAATCAAAAGCAAAAATGAGTAGCTTACCTAAATATATCAAAGACGAGCCGTGAGAGGATAAAGCTTTGATTATGGTTCGAATGGAAAGCGAAATGATAATCTAAAGCTAAATAAGAAGGTAGATTTATTGATGAAGGCGATGTTTGAGTGGTAAGGAAGGGATTGGCTTTTCTTTTCTCAAGACAAGGGAGGGTTCAATCGTGGGGAGGTAAATGGGAAGGTGAAGAACAAGTGAAGGGTGAGGAGAAGGAATGTTAGCTCATATATGGGAACAAGGGATCAGCTATGTCTTCAAGGTCAACGCAAAGATAGGGAGGGATCGGTTAAAAAGATATCAATCCCTATTGGCATGCATATAAATAAAAAAGAGAGGAAAAAGGAGCAAGAGGAGGGATCGGCTAAACGTATGCTGATCACTACAAATGCATTAAAAAGGGAAAAAAAAGAGAAAGAAGAAAAGAAGAGGGATCAACTATAAGCCTATACGCAAACTAACATAGGCATGAAATTATTCAAAGAACATATGTTCAAATTGCAATGAAATTTCATCTTATTCAATGAAAACTGAAGATGACATGTGAGTGTACGAATGCATCCGAGAGTCAATGACAAGAATGTGTACCTAAACGTGCACATATATGTTTAAAAGTTCAATATTTGAAATCAACAGAAATTGAAATCAAACCTGAAACCTTCAAGTTCAAGGCTAGAACAGATGAGCAAAACTTATTAGTCTCGTGGAACTGGACTTACTTGCTTTCTGATGACTGGATGGGTTTCTTTCTGATGACATTAACTTGCTTTGGTTCAAAGCACATCACGTTTAGTACAAGACGTACTTTGGGGTGCAACTGTTATATAAAATTTTGACCTAGCTATATTGAACTAATTGCAAAAGTTTAATTCGACTGCTATCAAGGCCAATAAGTCCAGAGTGATGGTTGTGGTGTTTAGAAGTTAAGTACTGATGACAACATGAAGGGGAGGTTGAATGCAATTGATAAATATGCAAGGCAGAGTTCGAAGTATGAAATATGGCTCAACATATAGGAGTGATCGACATAAATTGGCTTCCATAATAGAGATCGGTATGTTTTAGGGAATAAAGAGAATTTTAATAAAGAATAATCAACATCTTAAGATCTACAAGTCCAATGCATATGAAATTTTGTGAGCAAGATACAGGGACCCTAGGGAGCCTACCATAGGGATCGCACCTCAAAATGATAAAGTTGGAGGGATTGGCACTCTTCCTTTGGTAGGGATCGGTAGGAATCAGCAAGCATTCCTAATTGATGTAAAGATCAAGCAATTACTCAAGTTCTACATATCTACTTGGCATGAAATTTAGAGGTTAAGCATATTTTAGCATGGGACAGCTACCTTAGGGATAACACCCCAAAACTCGACCAAAGTAAGGATCGGTACTGATCCCTCTTCTTTGGGAATTAGGCCATGCGATCCCTTTTATGGGTCTATATGGCTCTAAAATCCTTCATTTTCGTCTATAAATATTTAGCCAAATTCAGGGAGATATTTGGCCATATTCGTCTATAAATACAAGCTTGGTTATTCATTTTAAGGACCTTCATGCTGGATTGCTTTATATTCTTTTGTTACTAAGGATTCTCATCCGATCCCTATTATACTTGGATTATAAAGTGATTGATAAAGCAATCCATTCAAAGTGGACGTAGTCAAAAAACTCCGAACCACTATAAATTGTTGTGTGCGTGTTGTTCTTTCAATTTACTGTTGTTTATTTGTTATTATCCTCTATTTTCATTTTATATTTTTCATTCATTTCTATTCAAAAATTTTATTGGGTGTTTATGCCAATTTTGAGTGCAAACATTATATATATGCATTAAGAATATATATTTACTATATAATAATAAGTATATTAATTTAATAGTATAAAATCCAAATTTTAAGGGGATAGAAAATTTTAAACTAATTAAAAAAAACAAAAGTCGGTAATTAATAATAAAATTTTTATTTTTTTAAAAGCATATAGATATTTTAATTTGAAATTTCCAAGATTTAAAATTCATTTGACTTTTTGATAAAATAAAAAACATTTTTTATTATTTTCTAAAATCCAAGAGTCTTTAAAATTAAATTCTTTAAAAGAAATTTCCATGCATATTTACTCACACGTATGTATATACAAACTATATATTTTATTCCTTTGTAATCTAAATCTGAAAGAAAATAAAACAATTTTTTAATTTTATTTTAAGCTGTATAATTAATTAATCAGTTATTTAGATTTAATACACACACATAGACGTAGATTTGAAAATGAAATACTTTTTATTTAAAAAACAGTAGTTTTATGAATATATAATGTATTTAAAAAAATTATGAATTAATTATTAAAAATTATAATTAAATTTTGAATTTTTTTATTTAAGTTGTAGCTGAATTCAATAAGGTGACGACAAGCATGTACATGAACACAATTAGTTATATATCTTAGAATATATTTAAATAAAAAGTTACCTTCTCCCTATCATCCTACTGATCATTGAACATCTTGGTTATTTCTTCCTTTGAACACCTTGTTCGGTCTCCTTGGCTATAGGCTGCAATACCGTGTCCTTAGCTTTATAAATGTCTGCTCTATAGGCTAGTGAGAGATGAGAAGGGGCTATTTATTGCAAACTAGACAACAAATATTTACTACCTTTCTCGCTAACCCTAGGGGACAAAGTCCCCTCTTGACTTTTCAAGCTAGGATTGGCCATATATGGGCACGTGGGCTTTGGGGCTAAATGGTTTAACAATTGAATCACTTAATTAATTAATTAATTTATTCAAGACCATTTGTCAATTAAATCAAAATATAAATTTAATACACTATTTTGATTAATTTTTAGGTTTCAAATAAATAATTTAAATGCAATAAAAATTTAATACGATATTTATATTTAATTTCATTGTTGGTTTATAAAAATTATAAGTTAATTTTCCATTGGTTGTACTTAGATATAACTAGCAATTAGTTGTATTGACTCTACGGTGTAAACTCTGTCCTGAGTAAATATTTAAGCAATTTAAATACTAAAACTTATACGAACTTTGCTAAAGTAATTTATCAGGAAGAAGTTCAATTGCTTATAGATCATTCAGGTAAAATGCAATTTCTAATCTATATTAAGCTACACACGGTAATGACTTTTCATACATGTTTTCTTTTCATCGTCACTGTATCACTTATATATCTAGCTTTTTGCCAAAAGTCAAAATCTCTATCAATATCCGTTTAATTACATAGACTATTTAAAGTCCTTACTTCAATCCAATAATTCATCGATTAATCAATTTACTTTAGCCAGGGATTTGACTTTAAACTAACTTCCAATTATGGTGATACCAACCTTCCACAATGAAAGAGACAAATCCTCTCTTGGGTATTGTTTCACTTCAAGTAGGTCAACGTACCCAACTATGGTCATAACATGGTTGCCGTTCCAAGTGCTTTACCATAATAAAGTACAGCCTTTTAGTACCTTCAAGTCTAAAGACTATTATTCATCGTTATCCTGAGATCTTCTATTTTTACTTAGTTGTATATAAAAGACTCAAACGAGTCATTCTGTGATTGTTTCAAAAAACCACAAGTACGTAACATCTTAGTGTCCTCAATAGTCATGAGCAATTCAACATCCATCATACGGCTAGTGTTACATGCACTAGTCTTAATTGACATATCGATATCCTTTTCTCGACACATCTTGACTAAGAATATTTTTAAAGTAAGTATTTATATATCAATTGAATACACATGGTAACGAACACATTCGTCACTCTAATCAATAAAAATACTTCTAATGATTTTCTACTTATATATTTTTAATATATTTAATGCATTAATTATATATCTATATAACAAAATATATACAAGAAAATAAAACCAAAAGCATACTTTATTTCAAACAAGATTGTTTACAGAGTTAAGTGTATATAGCTATTTACATAATTGCCTCTAGGATACACCCTTAACTCTATTGATTATAACATATAAGTAGAAACCTCTAGAATAAAATGTTCATCTGACTATCGCTACAAAAAAGTTTGTAAACCATAATTATTGGACTAAACATATAAATAATTACCCTTAAACATTCCTAGTCAAAAGTGATTGAGAACCGGATATTGATACAGTGGCTAGATTAGTATATGTAATGCTTTCGATAAGATGGATAATGATCTACTCATGGTTGTTGGTGGGAACTCATGGCTGTTAAGGAACAAATACATAATTGTTTACTGAGAGTCTTCTATGGATTATTATATCTAAGTCAAATAGAAGATCTAAGAAGACAATATGTAATAGTCTTTTGACTTGAGAATACCATGGATATTATATGTTAAGGTAATTAATAGTTAAGGAAAATCAAAGGATAATATCATATTGCACCTATTGTTGGGTTTATGTTAAAATCAAAACATAGAATACTCCTTAAGAAATTATTCATCTCCTTTGATATGGAAGGTTAATATCACCATAATTGGCACTGAATCACAAAGACCTTGACCTAGGCATATGTTTAACCAATAAATATTATCGGATTAAACCAAGTTATTTAAACTTAATACTTAAATACAGAAGTTATTAAAGTGTCTACCGTCAACTGAGCTCTAGACATCTAAGTTTCATAATGTTGATGAAGAGACATAACATGCACACTATTTCATGGTCTAAGGGCAAAACTTCATGATTATGAAGCAGAACTTCACCTAGATGATCTATAGGCATCTGACCACCTTTCTACTATTGTACTTCAATAAGGTCCATACATGCTTAAATATTTGAACTGTTAAAATATCCATAATGTAACAACCCTCCATTTTGATACCTAAGATCAACATGTAATACCATCCACTAGTACTCTTGTGCGAACACTTAAGCACCCGAATGCATAATCGTTAAGATAAAAGTAAAACAACAAAATAATGCTCAAATTATAATGACGAAATAAAATATGACATAGTCAAAAAGGATAATACATATGGCTTCTCCTAAAATAGAGTTCTCAGAGTTGCAACGTCAACTACATAAGTACTACCCTAAATTATGGAAAGTTATAACAACCTGTTCTCACCATGTTGATACATACACATCTATGCAATAGAAATAATAAGTAGTAGATACACCAAGAGCATCTTTCTTGTCACGGTCATCTCCAGCATGTCAAGCCTAATCCTATACTCCTAACCTAACCAAATAAGTAACCGAGAGTTTAAGAGAAAAAATAAACTTCAACCGAACATAATTTTGGAGTTAAAAAATCTAATTATATGCCTATACATACTCAGTACACTTTAAGACCATGTCAGTAAAATCACGAATTAGTTTTTCTTCTCATAAGTAACAAACCACGTTACGTTAAGTAAATAAGTTTAACAAAAGATGTTTACATTTCCTAATATGTATAATATAACTGTAACATATCCATACATATCACATTTAATTTTAGGTAATAGGACTCGATAGGCATCTATGTTTTGTAATGCACACACATAAGTATAATTCCAATATGATAAGGGTGGTCTATTCCCTTATTGCAGGACAAATATAACTATAGACTATATACACTTAAGAGACATAGAACTATATATCTCTAGACTAGATATACTAGACATATCCCCAGAGTAGATGTATCCAAATATTGAGATCCAAATATTTGATTAATTTAAAGTTATTTTAAGCTTAATTAGCTATTTGGAATAAGAGAAAATTAATGGGGACTAGAAGTGCGCTACCTCATTTTTAAGCAATTAGGAATGAATGAAAAACAAGGGGTTTGAAGGTATATTTATAAGAAAGTGTAAAGATCATGAATCCAAAAGAGTCTTCATCAATCCATCTTCCTTCTACCCTCTTAGTTTCCATCCCTTACCATCAAAGCATGCCTTGACATTCATATCTCTTATCTTTGTAGAAAACTTAACACACATACACAACCAGTTTCATACTTATCCACTTCAAATACATAGACATATATATTACATACTTAACATAAATGTCTTTTCATTTTCCCTTGGCAACTTTTATCATACATAAGCTTGATTATTTATGATATTTTTTCGACTACGGGATCAATGACAACCTTGTTTACTTGTATATGTAAAAGTATTCTAAAACTATTCTTGCTAACATTTATCTCATTTAATATGCATAATTACTATGAAACTAGGGCCATTTCATTCCAAGCTCCCCCTTAGAAGGATTGCTCCTCGCAATCATCATCACATTCAAGAATAGATGCATGTAAAAAAAGTGAGAATAAACAAATACAATGCATATTGCTTAATTGATGAAGCTATTCATGACATAAAAATGCGTACTAAGTGTCTTTACCTCATGTGGTGAGTGCACTACAAAAGATACAACATATATGTAACCAATGATTCGCTTAGTTAGTTAGAATTAGATATCCAAACACTATCCTTGGTTTCACATGTATAATCACCCGCATCGTTACTCCACCACACCTTGACCAACTTCACGACCTTTCTCCTCAATTGATTCTCATCTTAATCGAATATACAAATAGGTTGTCGAAGTACAATCAAGCAATTTCTAGGTCCTCCAACTATCTATGTTCCACTATTATACCTAGATAACACCCATATTTTTGAAAAAGTGAAACATGGAAACATTATGCACACCCAATAGTCTATTTGGTAGTTCAACTCTATATGAAAGTTTATTAATCCTCTCAAGCATAGAGAATGGTCCTATATATCTAAGAGCTAACTTCATGATCTCACTAAACTAAACAATATTCCTCGCTAGAGAAACCTTCACAAATACAAAGCCAACAACTAAGAACTCCAAGTCCCTATGCCTTAGATAAATATAACTCTTCTTCCTATCTTACCCAACTTCATCGAATTGTGAATAAGTTCTATCTTCTCGGTCGCATATCAAGCCATATCGGGTCCAAGTACCAATCGTCATCACTCTAGAGTCATAATGGTGATTTGCACGACCGATCATATAGTGCCTCAAAATGGGTCATGCTAATGCTGGACTAATAGCTGTTGTTTTATATGAACTTTACTAAATGAAGACGACCCTTCCAAGAATCTCTAAAATAAAAAACGTAAGCATGTAGTTGATCTTCCAACACATAGTTTATCCTCTCCTCCTAAACATCCATTTGCGGCTGATAAGCCATACATAAACTTAGCTTCATCCATAAACCTCTCCAGAATTGACTCGTGAATAATTGATCACTATCAGTAACAATACGGCCAGCAATCTAATGAAGTCTAACAATTTCTTTCATACACAAATTAGCCAAATTTAACCTTGTCCTAATCGACTTTACTAGAATGAAGTATGGGCTCTTAATTAAGTGACCAACTATAACCAATATACATTTAATTCCTTGCTAAAATCCTACAGTCAATAGATATTTGCTCCTATTTCCACATTGGAATTTTGAGTGGTTGAAGTAACCCGCATGAATTCAGATGTTCACTCTTTACCAGCTGGCAGTTTAGACATCTACTTTATACATAACGTCTTCCTTTTTCATGTCTTCCTACCCAAAAAACACGTTTCATATCATGATACATATTTGTACCTTCTAGATGTGTTGTAAACTTTGAACAATCATTGATCACTTCTTTTTTGTTCCATTAATATCCAAGACATATAACTGTCTGTTTTCAAACAAACCATGATAAACAATTTCAAAACCTACCATGCGTTGAAGATCGACATCCTCAACCAAATCACCCATAACCTTAGCTAACCGAGTATCTTCTTGCTAACTAGCCCATATATAGTCTATTAGATATGGCCTAAATACCAAACTTCCAAAGACTGTCGATCCCATATTACTATTGGATCACTAATTGTAATCATCTAATACCTCCAGTTCTTTACACTTACGGATCGCTAATGTAACTATAGATGCATGCCTTTTACTAAGTGTCTCAACCACTACATTACTCGTTCAAGTGTATAGAGAATAACCAAATCATATGGAGCCAAAAACTCTAACCAGCATTGTTGTCTCATATTCAAATCCTTCGGTGGGAAGAGGTAATTCAAAGATTATGGTGTGTGCATATCTCAAACCTATCACCGAGCAAATGATGTCTCAACATCTTCAATGCAAATACAATGGCTAACAACTCTCATTCATGAGTCACATACCTCTACTCGTCTGTCTTAAGCTGTTAGCTTGCATAAGAAATAAATTTCTCATGCTGTATCACAACTACACCTAAACTCCTACCACATGCATCTGAACATGCAGTCAAACCCTTTCAACGATATGGAATAGTCAAAATACGTGCACTAGTCAACTTCTCTTTTAATAGAAGAATGCATCCTTGTACTTCAAAATCCAAACAAAGTCTACATCTTTTTTGGTTAATTACATCAAATGAGAATCGATATTTGAGAAATCCTAAATAAATCTCTAATAGCACCTAGCTAAACCCAATAAACTTTGAACCTCAATTGCATTTTTTGGTCTCTTTCAATTTTGGATCGCTATGACCTTTGTTGGGTCAAGAGCGATGCCGTCCTTGAACACAACATGTCCGTGAAACCTAACTTCTGACTACAAGGAATGAAACTTTGAAATTTATCCTTAAGATAATGCTCTCTCAAAGCCTGAAGCACAATTCTAAGATGGCCCTTGTGCTCTTTCTTAGTGTTTGAGTAAGGTAAGATATCATTGTGAAATATAAGCATAAATTTATTTAGCACATCTTCAAATACCTAATTCATTAAGTCAACAGATTAGCCAGCGCATTAGTTAGGCTGAGTGGCATGACTAACCATTTATAAAATTGATTTGAGGTTATAAATTTAGTAGGAGGTACACTCTCATCTACTAATCGTAATTGATGAAACCCCATAACCAAATCCAGTTGAAGAATATACAAGTCACACTAAGCTGATCAAACAAACCATCTATCCTTAGTGTTGTGTACTTATCACTAACAATATGCTTATCTAGTGCTCTATAATCCAATATAACCTTAAAGAACCATCTAAGTTTATGAATAACACAATGAGTGCCCCCAAATTGAACAGACGAGTTTGACCAATCCTTTCTGCAAAAAATCGTTGGTTTGTTATTCAAACTTCTCCTTTGGAGCCATCTTTCTAATCAACAAAATAATAAGTTTTGTATCAAAAATAGAATCTATGGGACACTCCACTTCATGATAAAGGAATAAACCAATTTAACACCTCAAACACATCAGTATACATACATGCAATTGGAATGTATGACAACACATCCTAAGATTTGTTAAGAGAAAAAAATAAGCTACACATCATCGGCCTAGGCTATTTATAAATTACCTTTGAGCTCCCTCTACTCCCATTTTGTAGTAATATTGATCACTTAAAACAATCCAACACCGCTTTGTTCTGGACTAACCAATCCATATCGAGTATCATGCCAGAATTGATAAACTCCAAAACATACACATCACTTATGGAGAGATATCTATGACAAATAACACACACTCTTTGGAATATAATGCTAAGGTTGGTTGAGCTACACACCGGGTTTGACACTATAATAGATTTCTTTGCAATAGTTGGTTTATGTTTTAAACTAGCAACTGGGTCACATGATATAAAACTATGTGATGCTTCAGTGTCAAACAAAACTCTAATACATAAAACATAAATTGTTGAAGTACCTTTGAGTATCATCTTTCCTTAGCCTTTGCCCAAGCAGCTACAGTAAATGATGAAGGTGTTGCCTCAATACCATAAGCTATAGCTAGTGAAACCTTTGATGGTTGTGGGCAATCTCGCTTCTAGTAGCCATTCTATCCATAATTATAACACTTAAGCTTGGCTTTGCCTCAGTAGCTTCACACTCTCTAGAGTAATGCTCTTTCTTATGATGTAAAATATGTAATGTCAAATTTACTAACTATCTTCTTATGTTCCTCACCTTTGGATTTACCCTTGCTTGGATTTTGGTCTTTGTTAACAAGCTAAAACATCCATATTAAGTTCAAAGTAAGGTTTATTTCCCTCGGTCGATTCTTCCTTCACAACCTTGGGTCCTAATCCCTCAAATCTCAAATTCATATCCATCAAGTCATAGAAAGTTCCTCTAATGTGATTGGTCATCTCTCTCAGCAAGTTTGATCTCATACCTGCAGGAAAAATCTAGTATTTTATCAACTTGTTGTCTATCATGCCAAGTTCAAATTGTGAATAAAATTGAACTTATTCCCATACTATGAAATATTTATATCACCATGTTTTAGATCTACAAAACCATAGAACAAAGTAGTTATGTCCATTTATAAAATGAACTTAGACTTAACCTTTCTTTGGATTATGCACAAGTAATAATTCCATGGGAAGAGTTACCATAATAGAGTCCCACCCATCCATGGCTCAATCTTAATGTTTCATAGAAATTAACAGGTGTTTATGCATCTCGTTAAGTCTTAAGTCACACAATATCCTCTTACAATCTCTAATCCAAGTCCGAACCTCAATAATAGTCTTGGTTCCTTTGATGGCTTTCCACCCAAGCTTGTAAATTCTCTACTTAACGCAGGAAGGTTCACAAGTGGTTGAACATGTACCACCTCTATTCCTCCATTTTCTCACATTGCCCCAGTTGTTATTAGGGCATTCTTATGCAAAGTCCTATTAGGTGTGTTCGACCCTTTCTTATTTCTAACGACCCATAATTTTACCACTTTAAAAATAAAATATTTAATGTATTTCAATATTCAAATATAGAATTTTCAAACTTAAATAATCATGTTTTATACAATAAATCAGAATGGGAAACTTATTTTTAGAATTAAATAAAGATTTTGGACTATAACATTCCTGAAATTTCTCAAGTTTAATTTGGTAATTAAATTTATTTTTGAAAATAAATTGTGTATTAATTAGAGATTTCTAGAATTAATAAATAATTTTTGATTACAGATAGAAAATTTAATTTGAAATTTAAGCATAACTAGCTTACAAATAAATATTGGATTTAGGAAAAAAGATAAATATATTGGAAATAAATGGAAATTTAATTTAAAAATTTAGGGATAAGTATTTATAAATAAATATTGAATTTCAAAATTAAATGTATTAAAGATAAAATAGAAATTAAAGAGCTTGAGATTTATAAAAATGTTAATGATAATTATTTCCTAAATTTTTAATTTTATCAATATTTGGGAGTTGTAATAAAAAGAAAAAAAATTAATGTGCTCATTTTCAAAATGTTATTTTTAAGTTAAATTTTCATATATGAATAAAAATGATTAATTGTCGATATGAAATCAAAGTTTTTAAATTCATTCTTTCTTTTTATAAAGTTGTACAAAAATTAAAAAAAATAAAACAAAATATGTATGAATGTAAATTGTAGAAATATATTAGTGTATAAACATGTTGAACAAAAAAAATTAAATGTAAGAAATTAATTGGAATAGGATTTTGTTTGTGTAAATATAAATATAAATATGAAGGAAAATGTAAACAATTTTGAAAGGAAGGCATATGTATACTTGGGATATAATTACATGAAGGATAAAACCAAAATTTACAAAACAAATTAAGAAAGAAGTACATTTGTTTATAAAATAAATATGATATAAAAAAAATTTATAAAATAAAAAAATCCTTTGTCTTGTAAAATTTCAAATGTATACATACATGAAGGGAATGATTAAGGAAATCAACATGCATAGGTTTTATAATCAATTTTTTTTACACATGGCATTCAAATTATTTAATTGAATAAAATAATGGAATTTAAAACTTATAAAAACTTTTCAGTTCCCTATATGCCATTATTAAACATCTCACCAAATCTCTGATATACAGTAACAAGAGATTGTGTATCTCATACTTCAACACATAAAGAAGAAAATAAAATCAGAAAAAAAAAGAAAACTGCCATCCCCTCCTCAAATCTGAAAATAAATTTTAACTCTGAAATGAAACAAACCTGTACAAAAAAAATTGAGCAAGCAAAAGAAAATCAAAACTCAAAAACACATTTAATTTGTAAATCTAGAAGCAATTAGCAAGGAAATCAAAATTTCTGAAGCATCTCAACATCAAAGCCCAACTTTAGGCAGATTAAAGGATTAATGCATAATCAAACAATAACATTCTCAACAAATCAAAGCAATGTAAAGAAGAGATCACAAACAAATTCAAGCAAAGCAAAGGAATTCAAAAAAAAGCTTTCAACCTCGAAATTTAAATGCAGATTCAACTTGAAAGAAAACCTGAAAGAAAACAGTTTCTCTGGAAAAAAGGAATGAAGGCAAGTAATTTTTTTTAGAATTTGAATCTTATGTTAGTAATCAGTAACTAAAACAAGATTTAAACAATAATGTTCAATGAATTACTTGAAGGAAAATCAAGTCCAAGACTTAAGTTAATTCTTTTTTCAAGATGCAGAGGAAAAAAAAGAAAACTTCTCTGTCATTAAACTGTAAGTAAAAAAAAATCAAAAATTTTTGTTATTAATAAGTAAGTAACAAATACAATAGGAAATTAAACTAGTTTTGTATTGATAAAACTTTTGCAAATCAAAGAAATTAAAGGAAAATTTATACAGGCAAAGTTCTATATTCTGAAAACCTTCTGCCTTCAGGAAAGAAAAAAAATGTGAGCAAACTTTCAACCCATTACCTTTTAATTCTGATGCATGTGACATTTCTGTGCTATGATGATGTATGTGTGTTTGCCTGATTGAATTCAACTTGAATACAGTTGAATTAGGCTATATACACTATCTGGATATGTATGCATATGCTAATGCTCTGTGTGCTACAGGTTCAGACCTATTTGAATAATTCATTTGCTCTTCATATGAACAAATGTAGGTTAAGAACTCTAAATGGATAATGATCATACGAGTTTAAGGTTATTTTTAAAAATAATTGCAAGGGTTTATGTTGAGTATTTATTTCAAATTAATTAATAGCAGTAATAATCCAACATAATCAGGAACTTTAATATCCATAATTTCTTGTATTGATTATATAACCTGATTCAATCTTTCGAATGATGAATTTTAAAACAAAAATCATAAATTTTAGTTTTGTTTTGAGGTAGAATTTTGGGGTTATAATGGAAATTCTTTTTCGGCAATTCTCCTTCATCAACGACGAATTAGAGGCCGTGTTCGTCACTGGAGAAGGGGGAAGGTCTAAGAAACGTTGGAAAAATGCTTAGGGTTTTTATTAACCATGGTAGTGATGTTGCAGCAATAATTTAGGGTTTTAATACCCAGTTTGGTTGGCGAAATTCTTGGGTTCGTACGCGGGCAGGGGAGGATCGAGTGCTACCGCACCTGGGGGCATCGATGCAGTGAACTTCGGCGAGGGTTTGGATGTAGTGGCGGGGCATCAAATCGACGGTGGTGGTGGTGCGTGACGTTTTCAGTCGACGAGTTTCGTCTTATCAGGTTTCAAAACATTAGATTTTGATTGATAGACTTTTTCACGAGTTTGGGTGGTCTCGAGGCTCGAGAGCATCGTTGTTGACTTGCTGGTGATCACGACAGTGATCAGAGGCGATTGTAGTCAGTGTACACGTGCATGGTGGGATCGTGTATCTGGGTTGCTGAAGGTGAGGAAGATGAAGTAATCTCGGGTTTACTATCGAGAAAACATGAAGATAGCTCGAGTTTCAACTCGAGTAAGTTTTCGATATGCTAAGAAAACAGTTAGAAACTTAAGTTTGAAAATTTTGATTCAACTCGGGTTGTTCTGGGAAAAACTCAAAGTCGAGTTCGTGAATCTGAGGGTTTGGCTCGAGTAGATGAAAGTATGGCTCAGGGAGCAATAGTACAGTAAGTTTTTCTTATTTATTATTTTAGTTAAATATTTAACAAGTTTAAACTATCTAAATGTTTAAAAAATGCTTGACAAATATGGGAGGGGAAACCAATGATGAATTAAATAAAGTTTTCAAATTTATTAATCATATTTTATAAGTAAAAATGAAAATTTAATAAGTTTTTAACAAATTTACAAAATTTAAAATTTTAAGTTAAAATTAAAATTTGATTGGTTTTTAAATTTATATGTATATTACGTATTCTATTTTTTTTACGCTTTCAAATAGGATTTAATAATTAATTATTTCGAATAGGTGATTAATTATCTATATGATTAAATTAAAGGGTATCTGTTGTAATCAAAATGATTTGTTAAATTTTATTAATCCACTAAGAATTAAGGTAAAATAATTACATGAATCGGGTTAATTGAAAAAATGACTTAAAGATAAATTAATGAAAGTAATTAAGGGATGATTTATTAATAAAGATAATTAATAAATTAATTAAGAAATTAAGGGTAATTAATTAAAGGTTAATTAATTAAGGATAATTAATCAACGTAATTAAGGTAATTTAATTTTAAGAAGTAATTAATTTATAAAAGTAATTAAGAGTTGATTAACCAACAGTTAAGAATAAATTAATTTAGATAATTAATTATTATTAAGGATAACTACTTAACTAAAAGTAATTAATTATTGATGAAAGTTAATTAATCAAGTGATAATTCAATTACGTGATTACGGAGAATCAATAATTTTTATTAAAGGATAATTATTTAATTTAAAGTTTAATTAATTAATGAAGAATGGTAATTAATTGAGGATAAATGGTAATTAATTAATCAAGGGCTAAATTAATTAATTAAAGATGATCAATTAAATGGTTAATTAAATAATTAAAGGATAATTATGAATAATTAAAGGTTGATAAATTATAATTAAGGGTTAATTAATACTATTATTAATGGTTAATTAATAAATGATTAAAGAATAATCAATCGAAATGAATTGTAATTTATTAGTATTAAATAACCAAAATTAGTAATTCATAAGTAGTTAATCTGATTTGAATTTAAATCAGATAATTAACCGACCTCACTTATGTATGTTTGGATTCTACTGGATGATTGATCTGTTTGATATCCCTGATTGTGATGCTCTGTTTGATTTGAGCTATGTTTACTGTAATTTTTTTCTATGATATATACATCTGTGATTGTGAATGAAAAATAAGCGTTACAATTGGTTTGTACCGCTTGTACAATATAAGCATTATAGTTTATACCGCTCATCAAGTATATTGCTGTATTTGAATCGGTGCTGATTTATGATGTGGCACTTCTATTGTGTATAAACCCTTTACCACACTTATACACACACAAATATGGATTGCACGAGGAAATGGGTTAAGTCGCAGATTTTGAAATGGTTTAAAGATTGAATTTTTGAATCCAAAATAGTTTTGGAATTAGAATTGAAAGCTTTTGAAAATGAATTTAAAAAATAAAAGTTATTTTGAATAACTTAATTGAGTTTGAAATTTAAATAATTTGATTTAAATTTGAACTCATATTCGAAATTGAATTCTATGATTTAGGAACTATGGTTTAGAAAGGTTATTCAACTTATAAATAGGTTTACATGGATTTTTAGACCATTTTAAAAGTGATGTTTTGGGAATTTGAATTTAACCCAAGATTTTAACTTGTATAGATATAATTGGGTTTTTCTGAAACGAAAACTGTTGTTTTTTAAATAACAAAAGCTTTCACATAAGAAATGAACATCCAATTTGTGTTAAAAGGATTTCAAGTCTAAAAAGAAATAGTTTTTCCAAGTTATGAATAAATCTTTGGAAATGGATTGAAAGGTATAGATTAAATCTTTAATTTAAAGATTTAAATGAGTTAATCCAATTGAAATGGTAACTGTTTGGAAAACTATGAATGGATCTTGTGAAACTGGGTGAACTTTGTGAAACGAATCTTTTTGTTTAAAGATTTAAATGGTAATTTGTTTAACCATTTGAAAGAGAAGTTTTGGATTTTTAAGTTGTGACTTAACTGAAATCCTATATCCATATGTTTTAAAATATTGCGCTCACTATTCGGTTTAGCCGGGAGAGGACCTTGTGTCATATAACCCATTTCGAATAGTGATAGGACATTATGGATTGCATTTGAAGACTGGTGTTGAAGACCGGGTGTCTTCGAGAACGATAGGATAACCTGTCGATTGACTCTGCATTGAGTTGCTCCGGTATAGAGTTCTCCAATAGTGACGAGAAGTCCGATCGGGATTGTGGATGCCCGGATTTGCAAGGGCTTCTTCAGAAGTGCCTTCGGTTCTGTTCGAACCCGGAACAGACTTGTATGGTTGTATGTCTGACATTACACTTTGAGATAATAAACTGATCTCTATCAAATACATTTCTGCTTGGTGGCGGAGAATTTATTCTCTTAGCTTAACACCCTTCTCTGAGACGTATGAGCTCAGGGTTACCTAGTTGATATTTATCAGTGATATACTCCCAAAGTTGGTAGTGTGGCATGCTGAGTGCTGCTGTGTATCATTTGTTGATCAAAGCATGGCTTTTGTGTAAAGCGTAGCTTTGTGGTCGAGACTGCATCAGGACCTCACACCCCGAAAATGGTCGAAACAGGAAAGATGCGGCAAGGTTATGAGGGTCGCGCCCTTTAGGGTTTGTCATTCCCTTCTAGAAAGGGTGGTATCATGGTATGGAGTCCAGATACTTACTCATGAGGATACAGTAGATCTATTACTTTGTGATTGCTTTGTGGTTGTTGGATCAGAGGTACCTCGGATAAAGGTCCCAAAGGACCGGGGGATGGCACGCTCGTGTAGTAGTTACCTAGTTACAGAGGTAACCCCGTCTTGTGTTAGCAAAGAGCTGGTTAAGCTCTCAGGACGTCCCTCCAGAGGCGTACCCATGGCAGTAGGAAGTTCCTTAGCCTGACCATTTGTTGGAAATCCATTCTTCAATACGCGCCTTGTACGGTTTAGTTGTAGAACCTGCCATTTACTTATGGTGGCGTCCCACTGCTTAGATGGTAGCTATAGTAGGCATACGATGCTGGTCGTATGTTGGCTAGGATTTATATTATACTTTCAAAATGGTTTTCCACACTTTGCACTTATAGTAATAATATCAAAGAATTTTTCTCGTATTAAGCATATTTGACTATCACAAGGATAAATCTCCTCCAAGTCTGCGTTTGCATTGTGTGTGTGGCGGGAGGCCTTATGGTAGTTTCATTTTCCAAAAGCATCGCGGATTTCAAACTTAAATTCCTTTGTTGTTTTAAAATGACCAAATGTTTTTGTTTGCTCATACCAGTCTCACGACTGACCAAGAGTTTGTTATTCCTTTCCTAAACTCTGGGTGCCCACTATTTTCCACACGGACAGTCTAGAGTTGGGTTTTTCAGATAATCAATAGTAGGTGTAGATTCGATAGCTTTCAGCCTAGGATTTGGCAATCGCTTTCGGACGAGACTTGCTTATCTTTGTGCATCGTGATTGGGTGTTCGAGCTATTTCTCGATTGGTGCCTTGAAGATGGAGTTCTTTGTTGAAGACCATATTGGAGATTCTGTTCCGCTGCTAGTGTTACCTTTTCTTTCCGCTGTTATTTCTTGTATCTCTGATGTATATTCATTGTATCATCTGTTGTATCATATAGATCAATGCTGTATATTGATATGTTATTCTTTTCTTCCGCTGTATTGTACTTAATGTGTTATAAGCTCCGGCATGACTCGAGTTTCAACGTTTGAATCTGCGGCATTCAAGTACAGTGGAGTACAAATGTTGATTTTCGAACGCTGGAATTTAAACCGTGACATTTTGATATCAAAGCTGAGGGTTAAAACTTTAGCTCAGGAGTATAACACATTAAGTAACTCATTAGAGATAGGGTGAAGTATACCCTTGAATGAGTATATCCCTAAGATATCCGTTCGAATGCCTCAGTAAATTCTCTTACTATCCACTGATAGTGAGTATGGGTGTGAGAAGAGGACGAGATAGGGGACAGGGGAGTACCACTACAAATGGTCAATACCCTGCAATAGCGGAAACACTTTTCTCTACCAATCTCCTTTGATTCGATCTCAAATTCTTTTGATTGCTTCATGACAGCTCCAGAAAGAAGTTTCAGTGTGATGGTGGCTCTACATATCGTTGTAGAAAATTCTTACTTCGTATCTTCCTCGGTTTCTTGTCAGCTTTTCATTTTAAACTCTAATGAATTTGAAAAATTAATTAAAAAAATTGGAAATTTTAAATTGAGTTAAATTGGTTAACAAATATGAAGCTAAATTTGAATTGAATCCATAAAATGATATCGGTTAAAACCAAATTTGACATTCTATTGTAATTTCTTGTGTAAACTGAAGTCCGAAAGGGACAAGTTGGTATATACTTTGAAGTATACCGACTTGAGTTTGGAATCCATATTTAGAGTTTGAGAATTATGGAAGATTATATCCCTTTATTCGTTCTTTGGGAACCGATATATTCTACGAACGATTAGTTATTCCTTCGAACTAATCCATACCCTTGCGTATTCGTAGGTTGGTGGACCCAAATATCTTGTGTAATATTTGTATGAGTTTGTTCTCATATTATTGATATTCTGATTTGGTAAACCGAATGTAAAATAAATAATTGATCTAATTCGATCGACCATTTCTTTATCTATCATCTATTCTTTCTCGTCTCCCTTGCAAATTTCGGGGACGAATTTTTTTTTAAGGGGGAATCTGTAACATTCCTTAAATTTCTCAAGTTTAATTTGGTAATTAAATTTATTTTTGAAAATAAATTGTGTATTAATTAGAGATTTCTGGAATTAACAACTAATTTTTGATTACAGATAGAAAATTTAATTTGAAATTTAAGCATAACTAGCTTACAAATAAATATTGGATTTAGGGAAAAAAGATAAGTATATTGGAAATAAATGGAAATTTAATTTAAAAATATAAGGATAAGTATTTATAAACAAATATTGAATTTCAAAATTAAATGTATTAAAGATAAAATAGAAATTAAAGAGCTTGAGATTTATAAAAAAGTTAATGATAATTATTTCCTTAATTTTTAATTTTATCAATATTTGGGAGTTGCAACAAAAAGAAAAAAAATTAGTGTGCTCATTTTCAAAATGTTATTTTTAAGTTAAATTTTCATATTTGAATAAAAATGATTAATTGTTAATATAAAATCAAAGTGTTTAAATTCATTCTTTCTTTTTACAAAGTTGTACAAAAAAAATGTATGAATGTAAATTGTATAAATATATTAGTGTATAAACATGTTGAACAAAAAATTAAATGTAAGAAATTAATTAGAATAGGATTTTTTTTGTGTAAATATAAATATAAATATGAAGGAAAATGTAAACAATTTTGAAAGGAAGGCATATGTATACATGGGATATAATTACATGATGGATAAAATCAAAATTTACAAAACAAATTAATAAAGAAGTACATTTGTTTATAAAATAAATATGATATAATTTTTTTTATAAAATAAAAAAATCCTTTGTCTTGTAAAATTTCAAATGTAAACATACATGAAGGGAATGATTAAGGAAATCAACATGCATAGGTTTTATAATCTATTTTTTTACACATGGCATTCAAATTATTTAATTGAATAAAATAATGGAATTTAAAAATTATAAAAACTTTTTAGTTCCCTATATGCCATTATTAAACATCTCACCAAATCTCTGATATACAGTAACAAGAGATTGAGTATCTCATACTTCAACACATAAAGAAGAAGAAAAAACCAAAAAAGAAAAGAAAACTGCCATCCCCTCCTCAAATCTGAAAACAAAGTTTAACTCTGAAATGAAACAAACCTGTTCAAAAAGATTTGAGCAAGCAAAAGAAAATCAAAACTCAAAAACTACATTCAATTTGTAAATCTGGAAGCAATTAGCAAGGAAATCAAAATTTCTGAAGCTTCTCAACATCAAAGCGCAGCTTCAGGCAGATCAAAGGATTAATGCATAATCAAACAATAACATTCTCAACAAATCAAAGCAATGTAAAGAAGAGATCACAAACAAATTCAAGCAAAGCAAAGGAATTCAAAAAAAAAGCTTTCAACTTGGAAATTTAAATGCAGATTCAACTTGAAAGAAAATCTGGAAGAAAACAGTTTCTCTGGAAAAAGGAATGAAGGCAAGTGCATTTTTTTTTTCCAATTTGAATCTTATGTTAGTAATCAGTAACTAAAACAAGATTTAAACAATAATGTTCAATGAATTACTTGCAGGAAAATCAAGTCCAAGACTTAAGTTAATTCTGTTTTCAAGTTGCAGAGGGAAAAAAAAAAAGAAAACTTCTCTGTCATTAAACTGTAAGTAATAAAAAAATCAAAATTTTTTGTTATTAATGAAGTAAGTAACAAATACAATAGGAAATTAAACAAGTTCT
The DNA here is from genome assembly GCA_030765085.1 of Allium cepa. NCBI lineage: Eukaryota > Viridiplantae > Streptophyta > Magnoliopsida > Asparagales > Amaryllidaceae > Allium > Allium cepa. The sequence continues at coordinate 172,058,393 of CM060941.1, read as the reverse complement.
GTATTGATAAAACTTTTGCAAATCAAAGAAATTAAAGGAAAATTTATACAGGCAAAGTTCTGTCTTTCTGAAAACCTTCTGCCTTCACGAAAGAAAAAAAAATGTGAGCAAACTTTCAACCCATTACCTTTTGATTTTGATGCATGTGACATTTATGTGCTATGATGATGTATGTGTGTTTGTCTGGGTGTATTCAACTTGAATACAGTTGAATTAGTCTATATACACTATCTGGATATGTATGCATATGCTTATGCTCTGTGTGCTATAGATTCAAACCTATTTAAATAATTCATTTGCTCTTCATATGAACAAATGTAGGTTAAGACCTCTAAATGGATAACGATCATACAAGTTTAAGGTTATTTTTAAAAATAATTGCAAGGGTTTCTGTTTAGTATTTATTTCAAATTAATAAATAGCAGTAATAATCCAACATAATCAGGAACTTTAATATCCATAATTTCTTGTATTGATTATATAACCTGATGCAATCTTTCGAATGATGAATTTTAAAACAAAAATCATAAATTTTAGTTTTGTTTTGAGGTAGAATTTTGGGGTTATAAAGGAAATTTGTTTTCGGCAATTCTCCTTCATCAACGACGAATTAGAGGCCGTGTTCGTCACTGGAGAAGGGGAAAGGTCTAAGAAATGTTAGAAAAATGCTCAGGGTTTTTATTAACCATGGTAGTGATGTTGCGGCAGTAATTTAGGGTTTTAATGCCCAGTTTGGTTGGCGAAATTCTTGGGTTCGTACGCGGGCAAGGGAGGATCGAGTGATACCGTACCTGGGGGGATCGATGCAGTGAACTTCGGCGAGGGTTTGGTTGCGGTGGCGGGGCATCAGATCGACGGTGGTGGTGGTGCGTGACGTTTTCAGTCGACGAGTTTCGTCTTGTCAGGTTTCAAAACATTAGATTTTGATTGATGGACTTTTTCGCGAGTTTGGGTGGTCGCGAGGCTCGAGAGCATTGTTGTTGACTTGCTGGTGATCACGACAGTGATCAGAGGCGATCGTAGTCAGTGTACACGTGCATGGTGGGATCGTGTATCTGGGTTGTTGAAGGTGAGGAAGATGAAGTAATCTCGGGTTTACTATCGAGAAAACATGAAGATAGCTCGAGTTTCAACTCGAGTAAGTTTTCGATATGCTAAGAAAACAGTTAGAAACTTAAGTTTGAAAATTTTGATTCAACTCGGGTTGTTTTGGGAAAAACTCGAAGTCGAGTTCGTGAATCTGAGGGTTTGGTTTGGGTAGATGAAAATATGGCTCAGGGAGTAATAGTACAGTAAGTTTTTCTTATTTATTATTTTAGTTAAATATTTAACAAGTTTAAACTATCTAAATGTATAAAACAAGTTTGACAAATATGGAAGGGGAAACCAATAATGAATTAAATAAAGTTTTCAAATTTATTAATCATATTTTAGAAGTAAAAATAAAAATTTAATAAGTATTTAACAAAGTTACAAAATTTAAAATTTTAAGTTAAATATTAAAATTTGATTGGTTTTTAAATTTATATGTATATTACGTATTCTATTTTTTTTACGCTTTCAAATAGGATTTAATAATTAATTATTAGGATAGGTGATTAATTATCAATATGATTAAATTAAAGGGTATATGTTGTAATCAAAATGATTTGTTAAATTTTATTAATCCACTAAGAATTAAGGTAAAATAATTACATGAATCGGGTTAATTAAAAAAATGAATTAAAGATAAATTAATGAAAGTAATTATGGGATGATTTATTAATAAAGATAATTAATAAATTAATTAAGAAATGAAGGGTAATTAATTAAAGGTTAATTAATTAAGGATAATTAATCAATGTAATTAAGGTACTTTAAATTTAAGAAGTAATTAATTTATAGAAGTAATTAAGAGTTGATTAATCAATGGTTAAGAATAAATTAATTTAGATAATTAATTATTATTAAGGATAACTACTTAATTAAAAGTAATTAATTATTGATCAAAGTTAATTAATCAAGTGATAATTTAATTACGTGATTAGGGAGAATCAATAATTGTTTTTAAAGGATAATTAATTAATTTAAAGTTTAATTAATTAATGAAGAATGGTAATTAATTGAGGACAAATGGTAATTAATTAATCAAGGGCTAAATTAATTAATTAAAGATGATCAATTAAATGGTTAATTAAATAATTAAAGGATAATTATTAATAATTAAAGGTTGATAAATTATAATTAAGGGTTAATTAATATGATTATTAATGGTTCATTAATAAATGATTAAAGAATAATTAATCGAAATGAATTGTAACTTGTTAGTATTAAATGACCAGAACTAGTAATTCATAAGTAGTTAATCTGATTTGAATTTAAATCTGATAATTAACCGACCTTACTTATGTATGTTTGGATTCTTTTAGATGATTGATTTGTTTGATATCCCTGATTGTGATGTTCTGTTTGATTTGAGCTATGTTTACTGTAATTTATTTTCTGTAATATATACATCTGTGATTGTGAATGAAAAATAAGCGTTACAATTGGTTTGTACCGCTTGTCAAATATAAGCATTATAGTTTATACCGCTTATCAAGTATATTGCTGTATTTGAATCGGTGCCGATTGATGATGTGGCACTTGTATTGTGTAAAAACCCTGCACCACACTTATACACACACAAATATGGATTGCACGTGGAAATGGGTTAAGTCACAGATTTTGAAATGGTTTAAAGATTGAATTTTTGAATCCAAAGTAGTTTTGGAATTAGAATTGAAAGCTTTTGAAAATGAATTTCAAAAATAAAAGTTATTTTGAATAACTTAATTGAGTATGAAATTTAAATAATTTGATTTAAATTTGAACTCAATATTCGAAATTGAATTCTATGATTTGGGAACTGTAGTTTAAATAGCTTATTCAACTTATAAATAGGTTTACATGGATTTTTAAACCATTTTAAAAGTGATGTTTTGGGAATTTGAATTTAACTCCAGATTTTAACTTGTACATATATAATTGGGTTTTTTTGAAACGAAAACTGCTGTTTTTCAAATAACAAAAGCTTTCACATAAGAAATGAACATCCAATTTGTGTTAAAAGGATCTCAAGTCTAAAAAGAAATAGTTTTTCCAAGTTATGAATAAATCTTTGGAAATGGATTGAAAGCTATAGATTAAATCTTTAATTTAAAGATTTAAATGAGTTAATTCAATTGAAATGGTAATTGTTTTGGAAAACTATGAATGGATCTTGTGAAACTGGGTGAACTTTGTGAAACGAATCTTTTTGTTTAAAGATTTAAATGGTAATTTGTTTAACCATTTGAAAGAGAATTTTTGGATTTTTAAGTTGTGACTTAACTGAAATCCCATATCCATATGTTTTAAAATATTGCGCTCAGTATTCGGTTTAGCCGGGAGAGGACCTTGTGTCATATAACCCATTCCGAATAGTGATACGACGTTATGAATTGAATTTGAAGACCGATGTTGAAGACCGGTTGTCTTCGAGAACGATAGGATAACCTGTCGATTGACTCTGCTCTGAGTTTCTCCGGTATAGAGTTCTCCCATAGTGACGGAAAGTCCGATCGGGATTGTGGATGCCCGGATTTGCAAGGCCTTCTTCGGAAGTGCCTTTGGTTCTGTTCGAACCGGAACATACTTGTATGGTTGTATGTCTGACATTACACTTTGAGATATTAAACTGATCTCTATCAAATACATTTCTGCTTGGTTGCGGAGAATTTATTCTCTTAGCTTAACACCCTTCTCTGAGACATACGAGCTCAGAGGTTATGTATTTGATATTTATTTGTGATATGCTCCCAAAGTTGGTAGTGTGGCATGCTGAGTGCTGCTGTGTATCATTTGTTGATCAAAGCATGGCTTTTTTGTAAAGCGTAGCTTTGTGGTCGAGACTGCATCGGGACCTCACACCCCGGAAATGGTCGAAACAGGAAAGATGCGGCAAGGTTATGAGGGTCGCGCCCTTTAGGGTTTGTCATTCCCTTCTGGAAAAGGGTGGTATCATGTTATGGAGCCCAGATACTTACTCATGTGGATACTGCAGATCTATTACTTTGTGATTGCTTTGTGGTTGTTGGATTAGAGGTTCCTCGGATAAAGGTTCTAAAGGATCGGGGGATGGCACGCTCGTTTATTAGTTACCTAGTTACAGAGGTAACCCGGCCTTGTGTTGGCAGAGAGCTGGTTAAGCTCTCGGGACGTCCCTCCAGAGGCGTACCCATGGCAGTAGGAAGTTCCTTAGCATGACCATTTGTTGGAAATCCATTCTTCAATACGCGCCTTGTACGGTTTTAGTTGTAGAACCTGCCATTTACTTATGGTGGCGCCCCACTGTTTAGATGTTAGTTATAGTAGGCATACGATGCTGGTCGTATGTTGGCTAGTATTTATATTATACTTTCAAAATGGTTTTCCACACTTTACACTTATAGTAATAATATCAAAGAATTTTTCTCGTATTAAGCATATTTGACTATCATAAAGAGAAATCTCCTCCAAGTCTGCGTCTGCATTGTGTGTGTGGCGGGAGGCCTTATAGTAGTTTCATTTTCTAAAAGCATCACGGATTTCAAACTTAAATTCCTTTGTTGTTTTAAAAAGACCAATGTTTTTGTTTGCTCATGCCAGTCCCACGACTGACCTGGAGTTTGTTGTTCCTTTCCTAAACTCTAGGTGCCCACTATTTTCTAAACTCTAGTCGCTTTCGGACGAGACTTGCTTATCTTTGTGCATCGTGATTGGGAGTTCGAGCTATTTCTGGATTGGTGCCTTGAAGATGGAGTTCTTTGTTGAAGACCATATTGGAGATTCTGTTCCGCTGCTAGTGTTACCTTTTCTTTCCGCTGTTATTTCTTGTATCTCTGATGTATAATCATTGTATCATCTATTGTATCATATTGTATCAATGTTGTATATTGATATGTTATTCTTTTCTTCCGCTGTATTGTACTTAATGTGTTATAAGCTCCGGCATGGCTCGAATTTCAACGTTTGAATCTGCGGCATTCAAGTATAGTGGAGTACGGATGTCGATTTTCGAACGCTAGAATTTGGACCGTGACATGGACTTATACCATAACATTGACAAAATTGACAAAAGCCCGTTTTGGATAAAATTGGATATACGGTCAAATAATTATTTTAAAAGATGAACGACTCCTTCTAAAATCGTTATATAAGGATAAAATAATTAACTAAATTGACAAAAAAGACTCAAAATTCAAAATATTACTTAGTTAAAAATAAAACTTATAATTAATTAGTACTAATATTTTTTTTATTAATTTGAATATTATTTCATTTTCATGTTTTATAGTATATTTTATAGTATTTTAACTATCATTGCGAAAATTGGTGAATACAAGCAACTATCATTAAGAATTTTGTCTTTCGAGAGGCACGAAGAGCTCGAAGGCGTCAAGAAAAGGAGATTCAACCTAATATACTAGGTGGAAAGTATTCCTAATAATAGCGGAGCACCCTCATCACTACTCATTCAAAGATTTAGATATTGTGCCCTCCTTGCTGAATAGAAAGAGGTTAATAGGTTGATAAAAGTTTATAATTATATATATATACTTATGTTATACGATTGATAAATTTCGTCGCGCATTAACGAAATCAATTCATATTTTGCAAATGAATTTTGATATTGTTTTATATTATTTTATAAATCAAATATACTTGTTTTAATTATTTAAAAACGATGAGAAATTTAATTTTAAATTTGGTTTACATAAATAAATAGTTTAGCAAAAATGTCAAAATATGACTATAAAAAGTTTTGTTGAACAACAATGTTTTATTCAATATAAGTTGTCGCAACATTGTTGCACCTTTATTTTCTTATATATGTACATATATTCAAATAGTATAAGTATTAATTAATTCGTTAATTGAATTTACTTTTACTAGACATACTTATGAAGTAGAATGTAATTAACAAAAAGTAAGCATAAAAAGACAAAAAGTGTTATAAAAGTCAAAAAGTAAACATTAAATCAAACAAACATAATTATTATATTCTTTACTTAATACTTAAGAGAAAATGACATAAAGTAATGATTTAAAATGTGATGTTAAGTATTGAAAAAAAAATTAGTTTGCTTAAAGTATAAGAAAATGGTATTTTGATCTTTTTACAAAATATTATTTTAATCCAAAAAATTTCTATAAATACCAAGACACTTTCTCACTTTTTTACACTTTCCATTCTTCTTCCTTTTCTATACTTCTCCTTCTTCTATGTAGCTTTAATGGCTTCCATGCCTCTCTAAAAGAAAATTCCAAAAGCGTACAAAAGTTGTGGCGAAAATATTCGACAAAAAAAGTATACAACTTAAGTCAAGTTCAAGCTAGTAAGTTACATCGATCCACCCAAGGCCATGTCCACTTAGAAGCCATCTCCACCTCTTTTCATCTCAACTTCCAAGATAGCGGAGCTATAGCCGGATTTATGGATGTTTCGGAAAATAGTAGCAAAGCTATAACCAAATCTGTAGTGACAAAGTTAACAAAATTGATAGAAAGTATGGTTTAGATCTAGAGTTCCTTGCCTTAAAAGTTTGATGGAGTGGAATCCAAAGTGAGTTATTTCTTCCTTTAAGTTCATTAAAACCATTGCTAAGTGGAAGGAACTTTAAGTATTAATGTTGTTTGAAAACACTTATTGAATGCTTGTTTACGTTGTTTGCTAAAACAATGGTTTGATTTCCTTGTTTGACTATTTGGATGGCTAATCAAGTATTTTATAATTTGGAAGTTAAACACTTAATGGAGTATGCGGAAATGACTAGTACACATGTTTCATCTATGAGATCCAAGAAGACTTGGGCGGGGGATGGAATATGTTGAAGGGAAAGCTCGGATGCTCCAAAATAAATACCAAATCGTTTTAATGCAAGATAAAATATAAAGTGTTATAAATATTTGATAGAATGAAGCATTGATTATCATTTATTTTTTTATTTTTTTTATTGATTGATTGTTTGAATTAGGCTCGAACAGTTTGTGAGCATTGATTATTATTTATTGATTATGGACATTGCTCGACCAGTTTATGAGCAATTAATTATCCATATGCATGGGCTGGGTAGAAAATAATTGTTGGCTAACACCTTGTGATTTATTTCATGATTTGACTAAAAGGTGTATATCGATAATATTGTTTCATTTAAATTGTTATAATTAGTTATAATAAATTGATGTCAATGGAATTGTTTTCAAAGTTGGTTTTTATAAATAAAAGTCTATGAAATGTTTAAATAAATAGAAATATTTGAAAATGAATATTTTGAAGTTATATTATATAAAAGAGATTTATATAAAGAATGACTTTATAATTTTTTTATAAAACGGAAAGAATTTCAAGGACTAAACCCGATAGTTTTAAAATTATTTTTGAAAGGATTTGGAAATGGAAATTATTATAGATTGGAAGTATTTGTAATTATTAGTGCAAATGATTTTTGTAAAGAGCCGTAATTTTTCGATAATTAAATTTATTAATTTAATAAAATTTTGAAATTTAATGTTGAAAGAAAATAAAACTATAAGATTTAATAATAAGAAATAACTGGAATGAGATGTAGTAATATTAATTTAAGGTAATTGCTAACTATTTTAATGTAATTCCAATTAATTAAAATGAATAAAAAGTTATAATTGGTTATAGATTGCAGATTAATTGAAATAAGGTGTGTATTAATTGATAATTGGATCAAAAGAATAATTGATAATTTAAATGTGGTATTAATTAATCAAATAATATGTAATAAATTGTAATTGAATAAAATTAGTGTTGTGGTATTAATTATAAGACGTATTGTAGAATATAAACTTAAAGTGTGATTAAAGTATAAAAAGGTGACAATTATTATATATTACATATTTAATTAGTCTGTTGAATTTAATTTGGAATAAATTGCGACTAAATATAATTAAATATTATGTTAATATAAATTAAGATGAAATTAAAGAATATCAATGTACTAAGATATAAACCAATGTTAACTATGCCCATAGGGTAATGATTGATTGTAATAATAGATGTTAATACAGGAATGAAATAATTTAAGAAATAAATGTTGGAATATGAAATGAACAGTAAATAGTTGTGGTATAATGAGAATTCGTTTGAAATCTAATATTGAATATAACTTGCAATAATAGTTGTTAGAATCCTTTAATTGAAAAGAAAAGACAAGTGCATTGTAATTAATAAGTTCAACCTAAGAACTTACATTTAAAATTAAATTAAGACAAAGATTTTAATGAAATTTAAACTTTGACTTTAGAAGAATAAATTGTATGTTTTCATCTAGCCGGAATAACAAATTTTCAATTCGAATAAAGGATGAAGTGAATGTTTTAATGAAAGAATAACATAATTTGTTATTTGAAATGCATCTTGGAGAAGTTGATTTTCAATAAGATAAAAACATTTACTTTGTCAATAGTGTGCACATTTTAAACGTGTTTGAATTGGTATAAATGAAAAGAAAACAGTGTTTGTAATTAGAATTTGTTGAAATTAGTAATGAAATGAATTGGAATTAGATTAATTGAAATTTTTTCAATTAAAAGGAAACATAAATGAAATTGTAATGAATCAATTAATATAAAAACTTGCATTTTGTGTCAATATGGAATGAACATTTTAATTAAGAAATTGCATGTTTTGAGATGTACAAAAAAAAAATTTCATTTTGAATAAATATGATTTCGGAAAAAATATTTGAGTTTTAGGATAATATACATACACACGTTAATATCCAAATTTCTAAATATATCAGAGGGTTCACGGTTGTGTAAATTTTATGGAATCTATTAGAGTTACCTTTAATTAACAATTGTACATTAATTACACATGTTCATGTATATTTATTTTTCCATTTCATATATGGTTAAAATTTGTTGCATTATTGTGACCATTACAGTAATAAAAAAAGTAAAGTAAATCATTTTATAATGCATAGATAGATATATATTCATTAATTAATAAAATTGGCTTAAGTAACATAAATAAATGAACAGATTGATTGATTGATTGTTAATTGATTGATTGCGCTAATGCAGTGTGCATATATATTAATGTAAAATGAATATTTTAATAAAGAATAAATGATAAATATGTGTATATTTGGGTTTGTTGAAGTGAATTAATAGGTGTAAGTTTTGGAATTTGAATCCCAAAGGTTTGTTTTTAGTATATAAGTGGTCCCTTCATTTACTTTGCATTTATTATCACATCCACATTCTCTTTCTTTTCATTTTCAAGTTCTCCATGTAAGTATCATTTGAGCATCCATTTAATTATTAGACTACTTATTCGTTTCTTATTAATTAGTAATTGCCTCATTCTTTTTATTTGTTTCTCATCTGTTCGTTTGCTCCTTTCAAGTGCTTTACTTGAAGTCTTTTTCCTTTTTCTTTTTCCATTTTTTAATGTGAACATCTAAACTAATTTTCATGCCATCTAATTAGCATTTACTATTCTCCGTTTCTGAAGTTTATTTCGTTCATGTGTTATTAGTTCTTATAGTTTCCTTTCATCAGAAACTCTTTCTTTTGATACTTCGTATTAAAGAACGGAAGATTTATTTTTATCTTTACTCATATTTTATTCCTTTACTTTGCCTCTTTCAATACTACCATTTTAAGGCTGTTCATATTCTTACTCCATTTTAATTACTAGTTTGTTTACATATACTTTATTAGCTTTTCATTTGTTTCCATCTTCATCCTTGTATCCTCGTTTCATTTTTCAAATCTCATCTTCTGTAGCTTCATTCCTCCAAACAAACTTCCATCTCATTTCTCTCTCTCTCTCTCTCTCTCTCTCTCTCTCTTCATTTTCCTCCTCCTTCACTTTTTCTTCTTCCTCAAATCTTCTTTTTTTTCTTTCAAAACTTCCCTTTTCTTATTATTATTCTTTAAATCTTCTTCTTCTTTTTCAAAGCTTCCTTTACCTTTTCAATTCTTCATCTTCTTTAAATTTTCTTCTTCTTTTTCAAACATTCTTCATTTTTCAAATCCTTTTCTTCAAACCATATCTACACAAACTTCTTTGTCTCTTCCAAAACTTTCTATAAAAAATAGAAGATTAAGATAGCAAGAAAACAAATCAAAAGGAGGAAGTAGTAGCGGATCCAAATCCGATTATAAAAGGGAAATCCGTAAAGTGAGCGTTTTTATCCACTCACAACTAACAAATTATCTTATGTTAGTTAAATTGAATTTATGATGTTATTTGGAATTGATTGGTTGATGTTTGGTATATTTAAATTGTCATTCTAGTTAAATTTAACTTTTATTGCATTTAACCATCGTTTAATTTAACATTGAATTTAATTGTCAATTTAACACCTGTTAATGATAATTAGTTATCTATTGATGTTTATTGATTGATTTGCGTGATGATTTTGATGTATGTTTAATTGTTGATATTGGATGATTTGATATCGTATTTATATTGTCACAACACTACAAGTTCCCTTAGTTATTGTTAAAAATTCCCTATGGGTTGAAATGATACATACCCGAATGATCATATAGAATAGAAGAAAATTGTTTTTGCTTGAAATGATAAACCCAAGATATTTTCATTGATTTGGAATTTGGGATTGCGGGTCGAAATAATATATACTCGAAATTTAATTTTTTGCAGATTGAAATGATAAATATCCATGCCACTTGACCATAGGGTAGAAAATTATATACGGACACTAGATTGGTTAAACTAAATGATTTAAAACCCTTAAATCTTGAATTAGATTAAATGATATTTTGAAGGAAATTGATTTATATGAATTGAATTACTTTGAAAATCCAAATTTGAAGGTTGGAATTGGAAATTGGTTTAAGTCGAAATTCTAAGGTATTCTAATCTATTTTTAATATATTTATTGTATTTTAACCCATTTAATCTATTTTAAATCTATTTAATCAATTTTAAATTATATTAGTCTGTTTTAATCTATTTTAAACATATTAAACTATTTTAATCTATTTTAAATTATATTAATCTATTTAAACTATATTAATCCATTTTAATCTATTTTAAACTATATTAATCTATATCTTAAACTATTTTTAAAACTATTTTAAACTGTCTAAACTATTTTCTGAATTTTAGGTTTTGTAAAGTGGAAGTTTTATATTTAAATCCTTGATTTTTTATGTAGAATGCGATTAAATGATAACATAAGTAGGGATTTAAATGACATATTTGAGGAATATGATGATTTAAATAAGGGTTTAATCTATTTTTGGAAATATAAATTCAAAAGTGATATGATTTCAAACGTGATATAATCTTGAAAGTAAATATGATTTCGAAAATGATATGGTTTTGAGAATACTATATTAAATCAGTTTTGGAAATGTAAAAGAACCGACCGGTGTGAAATAAGCGTTTGATTGTTAAAGAGACCAGGTCAGATATTGCCATGCTCTCTGCCAACACCGAAAACCACTTTAACAACTATGTAAGTGATGGAGATTCCAAAAATGAAGTAGGATGGTTTGGGGAACGATTCTACATGAGGTATTTACATGACCCTGACTCACATGAGTTGGCTTAGTGTGACTAAAACATGAGCCATGCCAGGCCAAGTGAGGTCATTCCTCCGATCGGACACATTTCTACGATACCACATTATGACTTTGTGATGATTTGGTGGCCACCCCTTGATTTTGATTGTGGGAGTGTGTTTCGAGGTGGGTGGTAGTAGCTGCTATGCATTACCACAGGTTCGGATCCGCAATTGGTATATCTACCCTGGCATTGCCTCGAGTGCCGTGTCCACATGCTCTATCATGCCTTCTACGAGTTTGTTTTATGTCATACATATAGAGTGCTTCCTGATAGCCCACCAGTTTACGGTGGAGTTTATAGGATCTGCATAGACTACGACATTATATAAAATGTGTTAAGGGGTATATAGGTAACGCCTTAACGCTATTTTAATACTTTACTTTACTGTAGACACTATTATAGTAGCGTATTGTACTACATGGTAGATAGTTCAACGGATCCTTAGGAGATGGTAATCCCAAACATCTCTTAAGTTATTGCACTCACGGTAGACATTGGATAGAAGATGTCAAAATCCATAAAAATCTCTAAAGCCGTTACACTCATATTTATTTACTGTTGATTTAACTTACACAAGGTATTTTAGTTCTAACTCGAGTGTTTTGTCTTTTCAATCCGCTTGGGTCAGCCTAAGCTTTTCAGTATATCGAAGACTGCTTTCTAGAGGACGAAGACAAAGATTTGTGTACTATTATTACTTATTTTATTATTTCCGCTACATCTTGTTATTCCGCTACATAGTTATTTATTTCTGTTGAATATAACTTTGATTCTGTATTATAAAAGTATCATCAAATGTTATTTGTAAACAGCTTCATCAACTATTTATTTGATTATTATATATTTTTTATTCCGCTATGAGATTCTGTATTTGTTTTCTTTCTTTCCCTGCTTTTTCTTATTTACGTCATAACATGTGAGGTTTATTGTCGATTTTAAACCTTCCAAAAAGATGGGTCGTTACATTTGGTACCAGAGCTTTGATTTAGCGGTAACCTTAGCTTTGTGGGGTCTTACTCATATTAAATAAGGTTGTAATATCCTAGAATGAGCCATTGAGTGTATATATGAGAGAGCGTATTTGTTAGTGTTATAAAAGGTTTTGTATTGTGTTAATTTTTTCTATTTTCTATTTATAAATTCCAGTCGGTACATAGGACGCTATGGTTTTGATAGGGATTTCTAAACACTAAGTAAGGCAGATCGGCACAATATTTTTTTTTGAAATATAGGTAAATGAATAATTTTAGCTAGTATATATTTTGTATATAAAAGGATAATTTTTATAAATGATATAGTTGGATGAAATACGTTGTTTATTAGGTAGTGAAATTTTATAAACAGTGATTATAAAATGGGATTTACAGGTAAAATAAATATAAATTGGAAATTTAGAACTTAAGTTCTAGAATTTTTGAAATTTCTTCAAAAATGTTTGGTATAAAATATTAGTAGTATTAAGAAGTATTTTCTGATATGAATATTTCAAGATGATTTGAAAGAAGTTTTAAAGGGAACTTTTAAAGGAAATAAGTTCTGTACTCCCCTCTCAGTCGTTGGAAAATAATTTCGGTAATGAGTGCACGCATCATCGACATTCATTTTCGAGTTTCAAAGTAGGGAGACCACTATAGTAGTTTTATTACACATCTATTTTGATGAATAAAACCTTAATTTTGAATTTCTAAATATGATTTGATCTATAAAGGATAAATACAAATATTATTTTCTAAGTGACTAAAATGAACCCGGAGTTTAGTTCTTAAATTTTCTAATAATTAGTAGTTTTCACTTATTGAATTGAATGTAATCTTAATTATTTTAATAATTAGAGGTGTCTAGAATGAAAGGAATATAAGTAGTTAGATGCTAGGTGATTAATGGTATATGAGAAATTGGAAAAATTGTAAACTTAAGAATCATGAAAATTTAGAAGACGAATTATAGAACTTTGAAAAAATCAAACAAGATGAACTTGTGTAACTTTCAATTTCGTTCTTAAGACATATATATAACTTACCAAAATGTTAAAAGTTATAATTTTAACAAGAATATGTAATGGAATATTATACAAGTAAAGCTTAAATAATGAAAATGTTCAATGTATTTTGTTTTAAAGGGAGAATTAAGATGTACAAGCTTATTGCAACCTAAGTAAATAATTTTAATGCTACTAAGTAAAGTAACAAAAAGGTGAACACTGTAAGTAAATAATTATAAACTTTATTTAATGTTGAAGCCATTTATAATTAAAGTGAGTATTATGTAAATTGAATGGTTATAGCTTCAAAAAGCATTGAACTGATTTAGAAATGGATTTAATATTCGATAACACTATATATATATATAGGAATGAGTGTGAAAAAGAAATAATCTATTAATGATGAATTAAATTGTAAAGAGATTTACATAATAAATAATCTAATAATCGAAATGGAAGTAACTTACGCAAGCAATGAATGTAAAGTAATGAAAAGAAAAATGGTACTGTATAAATGAATGGAAAATGAATTTTGTAATTGATAAATGTAAAGAAATTTAACAAGCGTTGTAGGAACAAATGAAAATGAATAATGAATAATGTGAACAAAAGACTAATAAGAATAAAACTTAAATATTATTTGAAATTATTATTTGTTTGGCTTATAGATTGGTTGGGAAAGGATACTTCCATTGTGTAAGGATGTACAAATGATCTATTGAGTTTTATTTAAGACTGTTGAGTGTATGGTATACTTAGTAGTTTATTGATCATTTTATGTGATTAAAAGTTTCTGAACCCAAACAAACCCTTTGTTTTGTTTGCCGTGGATGGATGGTTGATTGTTTTGATTGCATGTGATGATTGTATGGTTTTGTTGCTTGTGACTATTGTACGTTGTGTTGATTTGTTTGTGACTAATAGGGATAACATAATTATTCTCTTTTATATAATTATTAGCTCTTTTGGATTATATATGTGAAATACAGGTTATAGAAGCAATAGCTATTGCTTTTGGTTTCATAAATAAAGCGTTATTTGTCCGACTAATAGGTACGTTTTTGGATTACAGTTTTATAGCGATATTATATTATTTTCCCATGGGTTGGGATGTATTATTTTGAAAATATGTGATATATATTGTATTATTGATATTACCATTTCTCCCAGATCTCTCCATGCAAAGGAGATTCTGCCGAAATTTTCCATGAATTTTGGACTTAGAATTTTTTGTAAAATGTTTTCCAAACTTTCATTAACTTGAATATAAAGGATTTAATTGTTTATAAATTGATATATTTTATTTAAATTATTTAATTATGCAAAATTGACTATTATAAATTTAATATTTTGAATAAGATATATTGATTTCTTTTCCCTTCTTTTACCTTTTTGAGGACGAAAAGTTTTGAGTGAGGGAGAATGTAACGACCCGTAATTATTCGATAATTAAATTTATTGATTTAGTAAGATTTTGAAATTTAATGTTGAAAGAAAATAAAACTTTAAGATTTGATAATAAGAGATAACTAGAATGAGATGTAATAACATTAATTTAAGGTGGTTGACTGAGTTGGTCATGGTTGCGGCTGGGAGTGGAGCTCGTTGAGGCGCACTTGCTGGTGGTGGGTAATCTTGGTACGATGGTGTTTGGGCGTAGCGACGACCGATCAAAGGGTTGCGGCGATGGGTTTTGGTTCGCGTACAAGTTTCTGAAAACGAAGAAGCAAGAGTGGCCATGATTCTTCAATTTGAAATCAACGGCCAAGATTCATTCTGGTATAAAAAAGAAATTTTAATTATATAATTTTATTTTGAAACTATAAAATGCAAATCTTCTCTATGCGAGATCGAAAATGGATGAAACAAGCGGCGATGAAATCATGGCGATGAGCATTACACGCTGAAGGTTTGGAGTCGATCAGAGCTAATGAAAATTTTATGTTAAATCAAATGCGTTTGATTTAATTAAAATTGGAATGTTTGGCAAATTTAAGAATGCAAGGTGAGTTAATCTCATTCAATTTTGGACTACTGGTATTAATTTTAAATAGTTAAAAACAATCAATGGTTTATTCTAATTTTAAACAGTTAAAAACAATCAATGGTTTATTCGGTGAATTGATTAATTTTATCAGTTGAATGTGGTATTGTATGTAGTAGTATATATGTAATATCCCAGAATTTTAAGAAGTTTAAAATGTTGATAATCTCTTAATTTAAATTATTTGAACTGATAAAATTGTTCTCATCAAAGATAATTAACCAAGTAATAATAATATAATGTTTTAATTATGGTTATAAATTG
Organism: Allium cepa; assembly: GCA_030765085.1. Taxonomy (NCBI): domain Eukaryota; kingdom Viridiplantae; phylum Streptophyta; class Magnoliopsida; order Asparagales; family Amaryllidaceae; genus Allium; species Allium cepa. The sequence continues at coordinate 172,042,487 of CM060941.1, read as the reverse complement.
GTTTTAAAATAAGAATAATTAAATAAATTCTAAATAGATTTATTGTGTTCAAAATTGATAAGTGTGTTTATATATATTTAGTTACGTGTATTTTAAATCGATTTTTAAAATAGGATAAATTATTTGTAAATAATAATGAGCTTATTTAAAAATAGATATTTATGTTTATTTAAATTTATTTTAGATTTGGATTTTTAAATTTGACTTTGAATTAAATACAAATTTGAATTTAAGAGGATATACATACATTTTAAAATAGAACAATAATATGTTTAGTTTTAAAATACATAGATAATGTTTTTAATTAAAAATGAGATTTGTTTTATATTTTTCTTTTTATAGAAATTTATCTTAGAAATTTGGAATAGTATTTATTTAATAAGAATAAATACAAGGCTTTCGAAATAGAATTTAAAATGAGTTTGCAATATTGTATATAATTTTATTTAAATTATATTTGGATTCATTTCTTTTTACAGATTGTATTTTATATAAATTTAGAAAATATTTATAAATATATAAATATGTTTGTTAATTAGGAATTTAATTAGAATTGTATTTTTAAATTAAGAAAACATATTAGTTAATTAGGAAATTAATTTAAAAAGCTTTTAAATTCTCTTAGGATAAAAATTAAAAAAATATACATAAACCAGGACATGTGTTAAATTCTAAATCACTTTGTCAAACAAGTGTTAAACATTTATGTAAGTTTGAGACATGTGTCATACTTGCATTTTCTTTTTAATTTTTATAAAATCTAAAATTACTTATAAACATTTCCAATCTCCTTCTCATTTTTCTTTTTATCTACTTCTCAAAAAAAAAATTAGAAAACATTGGCAGATTGAAAAAGAAAAAAGAAAAGAAGATGTACTTTGTTCTTGGATTCATGTAAACATGGGTTGAACCCAAATGGAATGTTTAACCAAATTTTAATTTAAAATAAATAAAGTTTTAAACATTAAATAATTTAAGCTAAGTTAAATTCTTGTAATTTATTTCTTTAAAATTGATTTTCTTATACAAATGAATTTGGATGAATGATTTAAAATGTTTTATGATAAAAACCTTAATGTTATTTTCCAACTTATTTTGGAAATATAAAAAGGAAATTTATATGGGAATGTTTTTATTGGTTAATGAAAATAATAATAATTTATAATTAACCGTTAAAGATTTAGGTAATTTATTAACTTGAAATTAGGATTGTCAATTAATTATTAAAGGAAAGTAATTAATGATTACTTTATATTTTAAACTAATTAATGACTTATGTTAAGTAAAGTTTTTCAAGAATAATTTAAGATAATGTTTCATCTTAAATAATAATAAAGTGTTAATGAATAATAATTAATTAGTCAATTAAGAAATTTTAAGTTTAATTAATTAATTTAATTAATTATTTTAAAAAGGATTAATTAAGTAATTAATTAAGTATAATTATTAATTTAATTAACTAATAATTATGATGATTTAATTAATGACTAATGATTAATTAAATTATAATTACTTATTAATTAAGTAATTATGGGTTAACTAAAATGGTAATTAATTAATACTTAATAAAGGTTTATTGAGTAATTAAGTTTTAATTTGGTTTTCTTAATTAATAATTAAAAGAATTATTAATCTATAATACAAGTTAATTAAGAATTAATTAACTATTATTAAAGGTTAATTAATTGTAATTAAGGATTAATTAATTATATTTATGGATTAATTAATTTGTAACTAAGGTTGTTAACTAATAATTAAGTTTTATTTAAGAGATGATTAATTAGTTAATTAAGGTTAATTAATTAATTATAAAAATAATTAGTGATTGATTACTTTGTTTAAAGGATTGATTAATAATTAAGGTTTATTAATTAATAATTGAAGATAATTAATCCGTTAATTGAAGATTAATTTGGTTAAAGAGTAATTAAGGGATGAATTACGCGATTATAATTGATGAATAAGTGTGATCAAGTAAGTTAATTAATTTGTTAATTAAATATAGTCACTTGATAAATGATTAAGTATGTTTACTTAATAAGTTTTGATAAGGCTAATTACTTAAGATAAGTAATTGATAAATTACAGGGGTAATTGAGATAAATGAAATTACTTATTGCGAAGTAATTTTAAATGGATTGGTAAAGTAATTAAGGATTAATTACTTGATTAAGAGTTAATTAATCAAGGTTGATTAATTAAGATGATGATTAATTAATTGGTTTAATTAATGAATAAGTAAGCAAGATTTATTGTGATGAAGGTAATTAATTTAATTAATTTTAAATTAATTAAGAAATGAAGTAATTAATTTAATTCACTTTAAATTAATTAGAGGTAGAGATAGTTAATTTAATTCATTTTAAATTAATTATGTTGTGATTAAGTAAATCATTGCTTATGTATGAATGGATGACATTGATTGTCTTGAATGGATCTCAGAAATGAGATATGTAATGTTGTGTGGTATGAATGCTTGGTTGCATTGTGATGGTAATATAGATTATCTATTGTGATGATGATATGGATTACCTATTTTGTTATGGATCATCTGTTTATTTTGATAATGTGGTTATCAATTGTGACTTGTGAATTATCTATCTGTGTGTATATAGATAGTTGAATTTAATTGTTTAACCTTAAAACAACTTGGACCTAAAAGATACGTTTTGGATTTCGATGAGACCGGATCGGGTTTCCATATTTGGATATCTGATAACCACGTCGATCCAAATTAACGATAGATCGTGAATTTCTTGTGAAGAGTGAAGACTCGAGATGTAAGAACTATTCGTTAGTATAACTCTGAGGGTGATTCCGTGATGAGTTTGACGAGTAGTACTTTCAGATTCGAGATGAAGGATCAGAGTGCAAGGGTTATTGTCGTTAACTCTGAGGGTGATTCCAAAATGAGTGTAACGAGATAATGCCTTCGGTTTCGTTCGAACCCGTAACGAACTTGTATGGATTGAATGCTTTCAGAACATCGTCAGGTGGATGATGAGCATTCTAAGTGATGTGCTCACTAAAGGTAAATCGTAGCCTCAAGCCTCATCAACGAGGAATGGCTAAAACAGGGGAGGTGCAACAAGGCTTCGTGGGTAGCCCCCACTTGAGAGTAAGATTTACCCCTGTCTAGAGGTTCCTTTATTTCGGCTGTGTGGGCAGTTGAATAGCTACATCCGCCGGGGTTGTCTTATTCGGAACTATTCAGTAAGGAATGGTTCCGGCTTTGTGTTGCAGGGTAGCAGGCGTACTCCTCGGTACGGTGATCTAGGCCACGTACTGTGACGGGCGGTACCCAGTAGCCCTGCCATTGATGGAATCCAAAATCCAATAAGTGCCATCAGATTTGATTGTATTACCCACTTTTGTGGCTAGTAGCTGGAATTTAATAATATAACAATTTCGGCTATTTCATATTTATTTGAAAACCCTAGACCTATTATAATATCACTGAATTTCCTATCAAATGTTTTGGTTAGCGTAAGGTAAAAACTTTTCCATGTTTATGTGTGGGAAGTCTTTCGTGATACCTTTTCTTTCAAAAGGTTTTTAAAGTTAAGCAACTTTAACCGTTTACTCACACCAGACCCATGTCTGACCCGGAGTTTATTCTGTTTTTTGCTTAAACTCTTGGGTACTCAAATTTTTACGAGTAGCCAGGGGAATTCAGGTTGGCTTGACGAATTCTGGAGGAGCAAATGGAGCAGGAGGCTTCTACGTATAGTTATATAGTATTCCGCTGTGTGTTCTCTGAGTTGTTGTCTTTGAGTTGTATAACTAGACAGGTGTTTATAACTGTCTAGTATGTGTTGTTTTAGCTGTGTATCTCTGATGTATATGATACTATGTAATCTATTATGTGGTTAATATAATCTATTCGTTCCACTATTTAGTTTCCGATGTTGTTTCTTTCTTCTTCTCTGCCTTTTCTCTTTTCTATCCCTTTCTTTCTTAAAAAAAATGATGCGATTTTCTGTAGTAAGAAAGTCGGGCCGTTTCAGTTGGTATCAGAGCATTAGGTTGAGTGAATACCTAGGCTCTGTAGTGGTGTCTTTCTTTAGAGAGCGTGCTTGTAATTTTTAAAAATAACTATATATATATATCTATTTCTGCCTATCTGTTGGGTTACCTATTCGGGTTTTCCAACATAAGTTATAAAGGTAGATGAGGTAGTGGTGTGTGTAACACGACTACTAATTGTTTTAGTTTGAATGTTTGAGATTGGAAGTGTATTTGTCGAGACTGTAGACCTAATACCGTCTCGAGTAATCTTTGCAGTTTGGTGTAAGGATTTTATTGATCTCTGATGAAAACCTGTTAAGGTTCGGAGTTCATCTTCGAAGTGTAAGTTTGATCGCGCTCGTGTGAGCGGATTTTTGAGAATTTGGATCTGTCGGTTGGGCAGAAGCAAGTGATGGTATCTTGGCAACCTCAGGGAGTAGTAGCTACGTGATGAGATGCATGACTATGGATGTCTTCGAAAATGTTTTCTTTCGGAGCAAGTTCAAAGAAGTGTGTCTACTTCGGAGTTGTAGCTGAGTTCAGCAGGATGTATGTGTTTAGTTGGAGGTCCGAGTTTCTCAAAGAGCTTTGGATAAGAAGTCTTTGACATCTGTGCTAGCGGTGTAGCTCGGGAGTGTTCTGTGTTTCAACAGGAAGATCTTTTTGGCTTAGCATTTCCTTAAGATGGAATTTAGAAGCAGCAGTGAGGATCTATTTCTTCGATGGATTAGTTGGTCAAGGATAAACTGTTCTGATTAGTGGAGAGAGAACAGTATCTTGGATATTGGATTGGTTAATCACAAAAGTGACTTGCGATGGTTTGGTGATTATCTTAGATAATCTTTTTCTTGGGTTTGTGGCATCTCTAAAGGATGTAGAAGTTTTGGGATTGTCGAAGATTTTCTGGATATATTTTCAGGAAAATTAGAGATTTGTCCACATTGGAGTTTGAGTTCTGAATCAACTTGATAGGAGTGATATCGGTGATCCAGCTAGGTAGAAGGTTGTCTCCTAGGTTGATTGTTTGGTGAAGCAGCTCTGTATTTCTTGGAACTTCTGTTGAACCTTATTTCCGAGATGTGATGTCTAGTCTGTACCTGTGTTCCTTCGACAGCATTTTCATCCGCTCCAGATCAGAGTTGTACAGCGGAAGCAAGGTGGCTGTTGTTCTTGAGTAGAAGCAACTGGAAGTTGCAGTGTTTTGGATTAGAGAGTTTCTACTGAATTTATTTTTCAGGATCTGTGGCAAGTTGGTGAGTGATTCTGTTCTGTCTTTTCCGGATGGGAGAAGTTGTTTTCTACTGTTGATAATAAAGTTTGGTTTTGATTTTGGATTGATCTTTTGAGGATCAGTTTGTGAGTTGATCCAGTTTGTTTGTAGAGGCATCAACGAAGGTTGAGCTAATCAGGAAGGATTTGTAGGCAGCCCGGATCATCCGGAAGGTTTTAAGGTTAAGTAACGGAAGAATTGGAATTCGAAGTTGGAGGCTTCGATGTTGTTGAGGTTTTCTCTGGTAAATGAAGCAATAAGATTTGGTGAGATTATGAGGTGATCTCCGAAGTATATTGGATTCTTCTGAGTTTTGTAGAGATCAGTGCTTTGGTCTGAAGAGTTGAATTGCCAGTTTGGATGACTGGAATTCAAAATATTTCACGTGTCTCTGAGGGAGTACGTGTTTGGTCCATCACTGGTTTTGAGACCAGTAGTTCTGTGAAGGATTTTGTTGTTGATCAGTCTTGTCTGTGATCTGGTATCTTGTGCAGATTATAGATCTAGTTAAGTAGGAACTCAGTAGCTTAGCAGTATAGCTGGTTTGGGTTTAGTAGAGCGAGTATCCCTGTGTCCGTACCCGCGAAACTCGAGATAATTTTTGAAAGCTTATCCGGATCTGTGTCCGGATAGCTAGTGTTATTTATTTGAATTGGTTGTTTGGATGAAATTGTTTGTTTGATTGATAATGTATGGCTATTTTGAATGTTTGAATTGGTTGAAATAGAATAAAACTTTGGATTATCTTTGTTTTAAATTTTGAGGACGAAATTCTTTTAAGGGGGGAGGATTGTAATATCCCGGAATTTCATGAAGTTTAAAATGTTGATAATCTCTTAATTTAAATTATTTGAACTGATAAAATTGTTCTTATCAAAGATAATTAACCAAGTAATAATGATATAATGTTTTAATTATGGTTATAAATTGGTTTTAAAATAAGAATAATTATTTTTGTGTAAATAAATTCTAAATAGATTTATTGTGTTCAAAATTGATAAGTGTGTTTAAATATATTTATTTCTGTGTATTTTAAATCGATCTTTAAAATAGGATAAATTATTTGTAAATAATAATGAGCTTATTTAAAAATAGATATTTATGTTTATTTAAATTTATTTTAGATTTGGATTTTTAAATTTGACTTTGAATTAAATATAAATTTGAATTTAAGAGGATATACATACATCTTAAAAAAGAATAATAATATAGTTTAGTTTTAAAATACATAGATAATGTTTTTAATTAAAAATAAGATTTGTTTTGTATTTTTCTTTTTATAGAAATTTATCTTAGAAATTTGGAATTGTATTTATTTATAAGAATAAATACAAGGCTTTTGAAATAGCATTTAAAATGAGTTTGCAATATTGTATATAATTTTATTTAAATTATATTTGGATTCATTTCTTTTTAAAGATTGTATTTTATATAAATTTAGAAAACATTTATAAATATATAAATATGTTTGTTAACTAGGAATTTAATTAGAAAGTATTTTTAAATTAAGAAAACATATTAGTTAATTAGGAAATTAATTTAAAAAGCTTTTAAATTCTCTTAGGATAAAAATTAAAAAAAATATACATAAACCAGGACATGTGTTAAATTCTAAATCACTTTGTCAAACAAGTGTTAAACATTTATGTAAGTTTGAGACATGTGTCATACTTGCATTTTCTTTTTAATTTTTATAAAATCTAAAATTACTTATAAACATTTCCAATCTCCTTCTCATTTTTCTTTTTATCCGCTTCTCAAAAAAAAAATTGAAAACATTGGCAGATTGAAATTCTGAAATCCTCAAACAATTGCTTAAACAAAAATCTGAAATCTCCTCAAAAACATCAACCTCTGTTTACAGAAAACTGTAAACATTATTTTCAGTTTTGCCTCAAACAAAAATATGGAAATCCATGCTCAAATTAACATCCAAAACCTGAAATCTCCTCAAACCACTTCTGTGATTAAAAGCCTGCAGTTTGTTTTCAAAACAAATGCAAGTGCAATCAAAATCTGCATCATGTTTTCTAAGTTAATGCAAGTTTTCAATCCCATGTCTGCATCATCTTCTAGTGCATGCAAGTGTATAATATGGGTCAAGGTAAAACCTGAAGCAATGCCGTTAAAACAAACAAAAGGGGGGTGAAGCTTTTCTGTTTCAAAAAGGGTTCATCTTCAAATTCAAAGCATTTTGCAAGTTCCAGTTCATTTTCAAACCTCTGCACTTCTTTTAAATAAAGGTGAGTAAAAATTTTTCAAAAATTGAAGTAGTAATTATCTGATTGCATATAAGTTAGTGATGATGTTTATTATATATATATAAGTTTGTATATGTGTAGACAAATCTGCAAAATGTGTTGTATGACTTTGAAACCGTGCACGTTGGTTTCATTTTCTCTCTGTTCCCTTACTGTAGAATCTGAGTAAAGATCAAATGTTCAAGCTATTTTTTTAAATAAAATTGTTAAGTCATAGAATTAAGCTAAAACAAGTTAGTTTAAGTATAAACTAAGAACAAAAATAGATCAAAGTCTCTGGTTTTTGAAATTAACCTGGGAACCAAACTATGCAGTAACAAATTTACATCAATGTTTGAAATCAAGTGTTTAATTTGGTTAAAATAATTATATAAACTAAAGTATCACTGGAATTATGAATTTTGGAAAGAAAATCACAATTTTAAAAATTGTATTAAGTGAGTATTTGGGGGTTTTCTGAAATTTGGGTTTTGGTCTAAATCTGATGATCCTTGCGTCTGGATTGTTCGGGGTTCTTGGTGGAGGTTGAGGTAGGATCAGAAAGTGTGGGAAAAATGGTTGAAGAATTTGTAAATCTCTAGAGAGGTTGGAATTGCTCGAATTTGGTTTCAAACCTAATTTTTAGTCTTGCTGTAAATTAAATCATTGCTCCTCTTATGGTGTTTCGAGTTAAAGGAAATTCTGGGAGAAGGAGGCGTGGTGGGTCGACGATCCATGGCCGGAGTTGTAGGGATTATCAGTGATCGAAGATGGGAAGTTCTGGGATTTTTCTGATGATTGGGTTTGGGGTTCTATACATCCAAGGGTACTTGATTTTGAATCGAGACAGGAATCGATGTTTGGTTTATCATAGATGATTGCAGGGTGCTTGGGTGACTTGGCAGTGAAGTCAGCGTTGGCCAGAGGCGATTCCGGCGCCGGTGCACTTGCATAGGGGATTGTGGTGTCAGTGGGGTGTGTTTCGTTTGGGCTTGCTTGTTTTCTCGAAGTGGGTGTCGGGTGTATTGGGTGATTGACTCGGGGGAAACTTGTGTGTTGCTGGGGTTGTGTTTGTGCTTGTAGGTTAAACCGTTGTGTTTAACAGTTTTTTTTAAGTTTTAACTAAACAGTTTTGAATTTTTTAAAGTCAGATTGTTTTAAAAAAAGAAGATGTACTTTGTTCTTGGATTCATGTAAACATGGGTTGAACCCAAATGGAATGTTTAACCAGATTTTCATTTAAAATAAATAAAGTTTTAAACATTAAATAATTTAAGCTAAGTTAAATTCTTGTAATTTATTTCTTTAAAATTAATTTGCTTATACAAATGAATTGGATGAATGATTTAAAATGTTTTATGATAAAAACCTTAATGTTATTTTTCAACTTATTTTGGAAATATAAAAAGGAAATTTATATGGGAATGTTTTTATTGGTTAATGAAAAAAATGATTTATAATTAACCATTAAAGATTTAAGTAATTTATTAACTTGAAATTAGGATTGTTAATTAATAATTAAAGGAAAGTAATTAATGATTACTTTGTATTTTAAACTAATTAATGACTTATGTTAAGTAAAGTTTTTCAAGAATAATTTAAGATAATTTTTTATCTTAAATAATAATATAGTGTTAATGAATAATAATTAATTGGTTAATTAAGAAATTTCAAGTTTAATTAATTAATTTAATTAATTATTTTAAAAAGGATTAATTAAGTAATTAATTAAGTATAATTATTAATTTAATTAACTAATAATTATGATGATTTAATTAATGACTAATTATTAATTAAATTATAATTACCTATTAATTAAGTAATTATGGGTTAATTAAAATGGTAATTAATTAATACTTAATAAAGGTTTATTGAGTAATTAAGTTTTAATTTGGTTTTCTTAATTAATAATTAAAAGAATTATTAATCTATAATACAAGTTAATTAAGAATTAATTAACTATTATTAAAGGTTAATTAATTGTAATTAAGGATTAATTAATTATATTTATGGATTAATTAATTTTTAATTAAGGTTGTTAATTAATAATTAAGTTTTATTTAATTAATGATTAAGAGATGATTAATTAGTTAATTAAGGTTAATTAATTAATTATAAAAGTAATTAGTGATTGATTACTTTGTATTAAAGGATTGATTAATAATTAAGGTTTATTAATTAATAATTGAAGATAATTAATCTGTTAATTGAAGATTAATTTGGTTAAAGAGTAATTAAGGGATGAATTACTTGATTATAATTGATGAATAAGTGTGATCAAGTAAGTTAATTAATTTGTTAATTAAATATAGTCACTTGATAAATGATTAAGTATGTTTACTTAATAAGTTTTGATAAGGCTAATTACTTAAGATGAGTAATTGATCAATTACAGGGGTAATTAAGATAAATGAAATTACTTATTGGGAAGTAATTTTAAATGGATTGGTAAAGTAATTAAGTGTTTATTTCTTGGTGCAATAAATCAAAGAATTTATAAAGTAATTAAGAAGTAATTAAGAATAATTAATTACTGTTTATATTTATTTAAAGTTGATTAATTGAAAGTAATTAATCTAAGCATGATTAATTTATGTAATTAATTAAGAAATAATGTAATTGATTATAGTTAATTTATTAATGGAAGTAATTAATTAAGGTTCATTAATTAATATGATTAATGAGGATAATTAAGGATTAATTACTTGATTAAGAGTTAATTAATCAAGGTTGATTAATTAAGAGATGATTAATTAATTGGTTTAATTAATGAATAAGTAAGCAAGATTTATTGTGATAAAGGTAATTAATTTAATTAATTTTAAATTAATTAAGAAATGAAGTAATTAATTTAATTCACTTTAAATTAATTAGAGGTAGAGATAGTTAATTTAATTCATTTTAAATTAATTATGTTGTGATTAAGTAATCATTGCTTATATATGAATGGATGACATTGATTGTCTTGAATGGATGTAATATCAGAAATGAGATAAGTAATGTTGTGTGGTATGAATGCTTGGTTGCATTGTGATGGTAATATAGATTATCTATTGTGATGATGCTATGGATTACCTATTTTGTTATGGATCATCTGTTTATTTTGATAATCTGGTTATCAACTGTGACTTGTGAATTATCTATCCTTGTGTATATAGATAGTTGAATTTAACTGTTTAACCTTAAAACAACTTGGACCTAAAAGGTACGTTTTGGATTTCGATGAGACCGGGATCGGGTTTCTATATTTGGATATCCGAAAACCACATCGATCCAAATTAACGATAGGTCGTGAATCTCTTATGAAGAGTGAAGACTCGAGATGTAAGAACTATTCGTCGGTATAACTCTAAGGGTGATTCCGTGATGAGTTTGACGAGTAGTAGTTTCAGATTCGAGATGAAGGATCAGAGTGCAAGGGTTATCGTCATTAACTCTGAGGGTGATTCCAAAATGAGTGTAACGAGATAATGCCTTCGGTTTCGTTCGAACCCGGAACGAACTTGTATGGATTGAATGCTGCTTTCATAACATCGTCAGGTGGATGATGAGCATTCTAAGTGATGTGTTCACTAAAGGTAAATCGTAGCCTCAAGCCTCATCAACCGGGAATGGCTAAAACAGGGGAGGTGCAGCAAGGCTTCGTGGGTAGCCCCCATTTGAGAGTAAGATTTACCCCTGTCTAGAGGTTCCTTTATTTCGGCTGTGTGGGCGGTTGAATAGCTACATCCGCCGGGGTTGTCTTATTCGGAACTGTTCAGTAAGGAATGGTTCCGGCTTTGTGTTGCAGGGGAGCGGGCGTACTCCTCAGTACGGTGATCTAGGCCACGTACTGTGACGGGCGGTACCCCAGTAGCCCTGCCATTGATGGAATCCAAAATCCAATAAGTGCCATCGGATTTGATTGTATTACCCACTTTTGTGGCTAGTAGCTGGAATTTAATAATGTAACAATTTTGGCTATTTCATATTTATTTGAAAACCCTAGACCTATTATAGTATCACTGAATTTCCTATCAAATGTTTTGGTTAGCGTAAGGTAACTTTTTTTTCCATGTTTATGTGTGGGAAGTCTTACGTGATACCTTTTCTTTCAAAAGGTTTTTAAAGTTAAGCAAGTTTAACCGTTTACTCACACCAGACCCATGTCTGACCCAGAGTTTATTCTATTTTTTTCTTTAACTCTTGGGTACTCAAATTTTTACGAGTAGCCAGGGGAATTCAGGTTGGCTTGACGAATTCTGGAGGAGCAAATGGAGCAGGAGGCTTTTACGTATAGTTATATAGTATTCCGCTGTGTGTTCTCTGAGTTGTTGTCTTTGAGTTGTATAACTAGACAAGTGTTTATAACTGTCTAGTATGTGTTGTTTTAGCTGTGTATCTCTGATGTATGTGATATTATGTAATCTATTCGTTCCGCTGTTTAGATTCTGATGTTGTTTCTTTCTTCTTCTCTGTCTTTTCTCTTTTCTATCCCTTTCTTTCTTAAAAAAAATGATGCGATTTTCTGTGGTAAGAAAGTCGGGTCGTTTCAATATATATATTGGAGTGATTGATATTCTTGCATATATATAGCGGATGAGACCTTATGCACCCCGCGTAATAGCGGATGAACCTATGCGCCCGCCATAATAGCGAATGACCCTATATATATTGGTATTTTTATTGTTATGCTAACATAAGTAGATGAATGAAAACAGGTTGGACGGATCCAAATGGATTCCTCAAAATGTTGGATTAAATTTCATATATAGTGATATATGTTTGTTTAGATAATTTTGGGATAGATTATAGTTTGATCTGAATTGATTGGATGTTATGGCAGTTTTTACCTATATTTTAATATTTTTAAATACCTATACAAATATGGTTTGATGTGGAAAAGGATGTTAAATAGGATTTTGAAGCAAAATATTAATGTAGAGTTTGGATAAATTAATTGGATAAAATAAATGGCTTTGAAATTTGTACTTGACAAATTTGGGACATTGTAATAGAGATTTTGGAAATTAGTATAAAGTTGCTTATACTAGAGTTCAAGTAAGGTTTCCAAATTTACGAAGTGAAGTTAGAATTGAGGAATTGAACTTGTTTTTTTAAAGGATTTTAAATTATTAACTAGATAATATTAAAGGTAATTTTAAAAGCGTTGAAAGATATTCCAGAAATTAGTTTTTTTTTTAATTATTTTAACTTGTTTAATAAATATTTAATTATGAATTAAGTCAGTTTTATATTAAGCCAATTAATTTTAGGAGAAATAACCGATATTATTATTTTAAGGAGATAAATTAATCAATATTAATATTTTGTATAGTAACTTTTATTAAAGAATGCTTGCCTAAGGTTTTACTTGGAAATTATTATAGAAATTTCATAAGCATTATTTTTAAAAAAATTAAATAAAGTTTTCAGGAAGTAATGGCATTCCCGCATTGCGTAATCGAAGGCAGTGAGTGCCTGAGTTAAGTTTTGGATTTCTCTGGAATAGAGAAATAATCTTTGAGGTGTGAATCCATAGTTTGATACCGCAGTGGTACTTTCCATATTAATTTAAAGGTTTTCAAATATTTTTGAAAAGAAAGTTTGTAAATTTAGTAAATTCGATAAGATAAGTATGTATAATTTGGATAAAGAGATTAATATTTTTAAAATTAAAAATAAAAAGAGACTTAGTGTTTTCAGTGTAAAATTTAATATTGGTTGAATGATTGTTTTATTTGATAGCTAAATAACCGGCTATCAAATCTGGACCCAAAATATAACTTTGGGAATATCTAGGGGAAGCGCGGGACTTATATAGTACAGTTACCATTCAAGGTGCTATACTGTACATATAAATTCGTTTCATTCTCCTACGGCGATGTTAAGGAAATCCGTCCGCTAACGGTTAGGAGGTGATCTCCGATCTTACTTCGTCGGTTTATTTCCTAAAGAACTGGGGTTGAGTTTACCGGAGAATATTGAACGTTGTTTCGAAGAGATCAGGATCAGGTAAGTTATCCAAAAACCGCTTCGATCCAACGAGTATGTTTTCGAAATGAAGACAAGAGCATGGATGTAGTAGGAATAGTGCCTTCAGTTCTGTTAAAACACTAATGGACTTGTATGGACGAATGCTACCAGTACATTGTCATTGGAGGACAATGAGCATTTTAAGTGAAATTTCCTTGAAAAGGTAATCGTAGCCTCTAGCCTCATCAATCGAAAATGACTGAAAAGCAGGGGGGACGCAGCAAGGCTAAGTGTGTAGCACCCAATTATGATATGTTTATCACCTTTCTAGATACCTTGGATATTATTACTATGATTTATGGAAGGAGCTCGGAAAAGGGTGGGAACACTCGGAGTGATGACGTATTCGATCTATCCAGGTTAGGTGTATACCGGTCTTGTGTTGTAGGGGATCCCAACGTGGTCCTCGTTACGCTGCTCTTGACGTATACTGTAACAGGTGATACCCTAGTACCTAGTCATTCAGATGGAATCCATTCTCCAATAAGCGCCATACAGCTTTGATTGTGCCCAACTATGTTGAAACGTGAGATGCAAGCATTTTAGCTATTTGAATAAGTATTTGTACTTAGACACTATTATAATATCAGATGATTTTAATATGAAATGTTTTGGTTGTCGTAAGGTAATAAACCGTCGTGTTTATGTGTGTTGTGTTATTACGAGATACCTTTGATTTTCAAAGGATTTTGAAAACTTTAGTAATTCAAATTGAGTGTGTTTTCTCATGATGGTTTTTCAGACTGACTTGGGTGTTATTTTATTATAATTTTCGAGTCAGACCGAGTATTTCAGGTTCAGGTTAGGATGCAATAGTGCTTGGGAGACGAGGTGGAGACCGAGATGTATTCTCGTACTTGTTTTATTCCCCTGCAGTGTTTTGTTGAAATTACCAACAAATTGTGAGGGCATGATGTTATAACTGCCCAGGATGGTAATTATTGATTTGTGTACTCTGATGTAAGATAGGTATATTACAGTTTTGATTGTGTAAAGAACTATTTATATCATATGTTATTCAGTCCGCTGTGAGATTCTGTTTTTGTTTGGCTTCTTCATCTTCTACCTATTTTCTTTTCCCTCAACAATATGTCTTTTCGGCACTCGAGCGTTCGGCATGTTATACAGTAGGTGTATTTATGTCGATTTTCGAGGGTCAAAAGGACGAGTCGTCACAGTTGGTATCAGGCCTTAGGTTGGCGTTATATCTAGGCTTTGGTGGTGGATTACTCATTAGAGATAGAATAAATAGAACTATATAATGAGATGAGTGTATTAATAGATATGAGCGCGTATTTGTTAGTGAATATAAAATATTTTTATATTGTGTTGACTTATCGGTTGAGTGTTTATGAATTCTGGTCAGTACGGGAAGCACCATCGTATCGACTGGGGTTTCTAAATTCTTAAACAAGGTAAACCAATATAGTATTGTTTTAAAATGAGTAAATGAAATAATTTTACTCAAATTATATTTTGATATAAAAAATAATAATTTTATGAAATTATTATAGTGTATATGCTTTGGATGTTGGTTGTTAATATTATAATCAAATAAGATTATAAAATTTGAAATGGTTATATATATATATATATATATATAACAAAATAGAAATTGTACGAGAATGATTTATACAAAGAAGTATAACTAAAATTTGATTTAAACCGTAATTAAATCCTGGGAACTTTAGAAAATGTTTTAAATGGATATGAACTAAGATTTGATTTTTTTTAAATCTTAAAGAATTCAAAATGTCTTCCAAAGTGTTTGAAAGGGAAGAATGGCGATATTATAGTGAAATATCATTTTGAGATGTCTTTAAATATAAAAAAATTGTTTTAAAATGGATTTTTAGAAGTAAGGAAGCACTGAACTCACTCCAACTGCTGGAAAAAAATATTGGTGTGATGATTGTCACATCATCAACATTCCTTTTCGAGTTTCCAGGTGACAGATTGCTACCATAGAGATTGGCTATGATTATTGTTTTGGACTTGTTTGATAAACAAGTTTTGTTTTAAAAATTCCAAAGGGAAATTGTTTTTGGGGAAAACCAGGTTGTTTTAAAATTTCAAAGGTATGATTTGATATATACAAGATGAATGAATGTATATTTATGATTTCAAAATAAATTGAAATAAAACCGAGAACTGGGATTTCCGTTTAAATGATTTGTGAAGTCGGGAGAAATTAGTTATTGAACCTATAATTTGAAGTTGATATAGATAAGAAAGGAAAATGAAAATTTTAATCCTGGAATTAAAATTTAACTCGAGTAAACTAAAGTGAACACGATAGGTTGGAATTTAACTTAAGATAAGTTAAATAAAATAGAAGTTGGATTTGAATTGAATGGGATATAAAGTGAACTGTAAAATGGTATAATTATAAGTTATAATTATTGAATGAAATGGATATACTTAAACTATTAAGTGAAATAGATAATCCAGAGTTATGATTATAAAATGTAAATGGACTCAGGTGAGCAATATAAGATTTTAAGTAAGTAAGTTTTGAACTTATGAATTGAGAAATGTAATGGTGAAACCTAAATGAAAATAGTGGTACTATAATAAAGAAATGGGAATTCAAAGTTTTGAATTTTTAAACGGAGGATGAATTGAAATTTAGTAAATTGAATGCAAATATGAATTGTGAAGTGTTTATATAACTATATGTTATAAATATAGAATGTGAATGAAACTTAAATGGAAATTCCGAGAATTGTGAATAAATAAGTTGTATAACTTACTAATATGAGAAAGTGAAGAAATGACCAAGTTAAAAAGGTTAAGCAATTGATAACAAGAAATAAATTCGATTTAAGAGTAAATGAATTGAATATGATTTTGGAGTATTGTGGGGTATGAACTTAAGTTATAAAGCTGGATATGAACTAAGGTGGCGATATGGAATGTTATAATAAACCTTAGAAATAATTTTGTGAAATGGTTTATAAATAAATTAGCATGAAATGAAATGTCGTTCGCTATAAAATGAAGTGGTTAAATCTATGTGAATAAAATGAAAGTGAATGGAAAAGATGTAATATAAGTTGGGAATGGAATTAATATGAATGGAAGTGCCTGAACCATGTTTTGATATAATGTACTATCGAGAATCGGTTTATATGAAATGATCCCCAAGTGAAATAGTGTAAATTAGATATACTAAGTAATTGGAAGCAAATAAGTTGAATAAAAATCAATTTAAAGTAGAAATGGAATTCGGCTGCAATGGAAACTTAACTAAAGTGATTATTTATGAAATGATTCATAAATCAATTAACACGGACTGGAATGCAGTTTAACATAATGTAAAGCAAACTAGGTTTTGGTGAATGGCATAAATGTGGAATCAAATGGAAATTAGAAAAAATAAATTGATTTAGAGTATATTTAGAAAGGAGTAAATTGAAGTTTAATAAAATGGATTTGCATATAGTGGTCAATAATGAAGGGGATGCAAATAAATTGATGATGAATCAATTTGAAATTGAATAAAAGTAAATTTATGCAAGGAATGCACATATAAATCAATTGGGAATGAATATGAGTTTGGTTGCTGGAAATATGAATTGAATACAATAAATTTGGTTGTAAATCATTTCGAATTGAATGAAATGATATATCATCCATGGGAAGGAAATTAAATTAGTGTTAGAACCTTATATTTGCTTGTAATATATGATTGGCATGTTCGGGTTAGGAAGGGTGTGTGTTTGGCTAGTAAATAAATGAAATGTTATTGAAATTTCATGTTTATGAAAACTTACGTGCTTACTTTGAGTAAGTACAGGTGTAGGGAGCTGTTTGGGTTTATTTTGGTTGCGTAATGCATATTAAATAAGCCACTCGCTTAATAGCGCTAGTATGAGGTACACCTATGCAATAAAATAAAGAAATGATAGTATATTGATATATATTTTGTTTTCCGACCTTGTGGGTCGATGTATATATTTTTATTATATTTGTGATATTGTAAAAGGCTTTTCGTACAAAGGAGACTCTATCAAAAAAATTTGGAAATTTAGGGTGTTAGAAAAATTTTGAAAATTTTTGGAAAACTTTTGTTAACTAGAAAAAAGAAATTGATGTTTGAATTATATTAGAAACCAAGTATTTTGAGTCAGAAATGAATGCTAATTGTTTTGGATAAAACTAAAGGGTTTTGAGAAGTGAATGTAGGATTTTAATTAAATGGTTTTGGGGTAAGTAAATGGGTTTAGGGCATTTTTCCTACCATAGCAATTTCGAGGACAAAATTTTTATAAGAGGGAAGGAATGTAATGACCCAGAATTTTTGTCATTTAAGTTTGAACATTTAATTTATTTTTAAATGTTGAATTTGAAATATAAATTGATTTTGAATATGGAAAATCAGTAAAATAGTTAAGATTTCAAATATAACGATTTAATGGATTGGGTGAATAGTAAATTAATAATTGAAATTGAGATAATACGTGAATCTAGAAATAAATGGACATGAAAATGATTTCTAAAATTTATTTAAATTCTATTTGGATTAGAATTATATATTGGACTTTTGAATGGAATTAAAAGTCGATAAGTTTGAAATTGGAAATTTATATATTAATTTAATAGTGAAATTTAAAATATGGTAATTGTGTAAATAATTGAATTTTGATTTAATATGAATCGAAGTGATTTCTAATATAGATATAAATTCGATTTGATTTATAAACGAGTTAGCAGGTTTTAAAGATTGAAATTTTTAAACGATTTCGATGATTTTGAAAATCGCTCGATTTAATCGACGTGTTAAAATAGCCTTCCTGGGCACAGTCTCGAATTTTGATGAAACCTGTTCCATTGGATCCGTAATAGTGTATTATTATCGATTTCAGATTTCACAGCTTTTGGTGTTATCGTTTGGTCATGCGGAATAGAAACACGTTGAAATAAATATCGAGAAATTAATATTTTAATTCGATCCGAAAAGCTATCTTCCACATACGATCGATGTAGGCCCCGAAACGTGTTCCCTTGTTCAAAATAGGGGTAAAACATTATAAACGCTAGGCGGCATGCTTCGTTTGGAGTTTGTTTGAAAAAACGTGTAAAAATTGGAAATAATATTAAAATAATACACACAAATATATATAAATTGCCACACAGTAGACCCTAATCAGAAATTCACAGTCGCCTCCATCATAACCAGTGGCTAAAAATTCATTCCTTTCTTTCCGAGTTTTTGATTGATCCAAGCATTTTTATCAAAAAGTTTCAACTAGGAAATTATAGAGATCTTCGAGGCAAGCACATCCAACGGTAGATCTTGGCTATTGTATGACCAGAGGAGGAGCATGGAGGCCGTGTTCATCCTCTGTTCGTGCATGAATTCTGAGACCTAGGATTGATCGAGTTAGTCGTTGTTACGGCTGGGAGTGGAGCTCGCCGAGGCGCACCTGCTGGGGGTGGGTGATCTTGGTACGGCGGCGTTTGGGCATGGCGTCGATCGATCAAAGGGTTGTGGCGATGGGTTTTGGTTTGTGTACGAGATCCTAGAAATGAAGAAGCAAGGGCGGCCATGATTCTTCAATTGGAAATCAACGTCCGAGATTCATTCTGGTGTAAAAAAAGAATTTTTAATTACATAAATTTATTTTGAAACTTATAAAATGCATATCTTCTCCATGCGAGATCGGAATCGGACGAAACAAGTAGCGATAGAATTGTGGCGACGAGCACTACGCATTGCAATAGGTTTGGAGTCGATCAAAGCTAGTGAAAATTTTAGGTCAAATCGAACGTGTTTGATTTAATTTAAAATTAGAAAGTTCGGCAAACTAAAAAACGCAAGGTGAGTTAATCCCACTCAATTTTGGACTGCTGGTATTAATTTTACTTAGTTAAAATTAATCAATGGTTTATTAGTTGAATTGATAAACTTTATCAGTTGAATGTGGTATTATATATAGTAGTATATATATGTTTTATTGATTGATATTGCCACATATATATAGCAGATGAGACCCTATGCGCCCCACATAGTAGCGGATGACCCTATATACCGTGATATTCCGCCTCGAAGCGGAATTGGTATTTTTATTATTGTGCTAACATTTGTGGATGCATGAAAACAGGTTGGAGAGATGCAACTGGATTCGTCAGAATGTTGGATTAAATTTCATATGTAGTGATATATATTTGTTTGGATAATTCTGGGATAGATTATAGTGTGATCTGAATTGATTGGATGTTATGGCAGTTTTGGCCTATATTTTAGTATTTTTAAAAACCAATAAAAATATAGTTTGATTTTTGTGACCATCCAGAATTTTTGGATATTTGAAATTGGAATATTTAATTGATTTTAATATTTGAAAGTTAGATTAACTTGAATTTCAAATATCACTGTTTATTTGGCACTTAAATTATTGAATTTAATAACTAGAAATTGGTTAAAATAGTGAATCTTAGTTTTTAAGCTGCTTAAAATTATTTCAAAGGCTTGGAAAATTTATATTTAAAATACTGAAGAGATAATAGAAGTTTTAAATTTGAGTTTGAAAGTGTTTTGTTCAGTTTTAGAAATATATCGTTTAAATTAATATTTAAAAATTGTCTTCTAAGGCACAGTCTCGGATTTCGACGAAACTAGTTCCATTGGATCCGTAATAGTGTATTATTATCAGATTTCAAGTTTCGTAGTATTTGGAATTGTCTCGTGATCGTACGGTAGAAAAATGCACTGAAATCTATATCGAAAATTCAATACAATAACTGGGTCCAAAAAGCTATCTTCTCCATACGATCGAATTAGGACTTGACCTTCTCCATTATCTTCTCCATACGATCGAAAAATGAACGCCTAGGGGCACGCCTCGTTATGAGATCGAGATTGTGTGTTAATCTCACTCCTTTGGATTACCTTTTAAATTTAAATAGTTAAATATAAATTTTTGGTTGTTCGCTTGAATTGATAATTTATTATCAGCTTGGATGTGATATATCATATATAGTATATATATATATATATATTAGAGTGATTGATTCCTACATTACATAGCGGATGAGACCCTATGCGCCCCGCATAATAGCGGATGACCCTATATACCGCGATATCCCCAATGGGATTGGTATTTTTATATTGTGCTAACATCTGTGGATACAGGAAAAAACAGGTTGGAGGGATCCAACTGGATTCCTCAAAATATTTAATTTGTTTTCATAATCTGTGATATGATTAATTGATTATCTATGATAGATTATTGATTATATTGATAATTGAAAATATTGAATGCTATGGTGTGACTGAATATAATTTGGGTATACTGAGATATCAAAAATATAAAGATTGGATTTTTAAAGGAAAATAAAAGAGGTAATTCTAAGTAAAATAAATATACTGAAATTGGATAAATTAAAAATAAATTTGGTAAAGGATAAAGAATTTGATTTAAAATCCTATCAAATAATTCTGAGTATGGGGAAAAAGATTTTTCAATAAATGGGAATAAATGAATTTTGAAACTAAAGTGATATTGTTTAAAGAAATAAAGGATTTATTTTTACATTCAAGATTTAAATGTTTTGGGAAAAATAAAATGGAGAACTTTGGAAATAGAATATGAAATTGATATTTCAGATGTATATAAAGTTTTAAATCAAAATAAAAGAGTAAAACCTAGAATTGATGGTTTGGAGTAAGTTTGCGTAATTAAAGGAATTTATTTTAAAATGGAGTTAATTTTGAGAATCGATTTGGAAATTGATTAAGTGTTGAAACTATGATTAAAAAGAGAATGAGATTATGGGATTTATAAATGGGTTTACAAATAAAGTGAATATTTATCACTGGATAAATTTGAAAGTATAAATTCATGGTGGAAATTTATAAGGAGATAGGAAGTGTGTGTTAAAAATAAAAAGTGGTTTTATTTATAAAAGTTTTAAAAGAAATTTACGAGATTGGATGTAAATTAAACTGAAAATAAATCGAGAAGGATTTATAAATGATTAGACGGTTGTATTGGAATTCATAGTGTATTTCCCTGAAAATCCAAGTATATTTTCAAAGAAAGATTTCCAAGTATAAGTTAGTGGTTTTAAAGTGGTTTTAAAATAATGTTTTAGAAAGAAATTATTATTTAGTGGTTCTAAAAATTTTAAAGGTAAATATTTATTAAGTTAATTATATATGTAAATTATTTTAAAGGTTTGACTAGTATTATGATTTAAAGATAAATATTTAATATTTATACCTTATAGAATAATTTTTATTTTAAATTTAGTTTTGGATTAAGTTTTACATGAGAAATTATTACAAAATTTTATAACTAGTATTTTAAATAAAGTGTTTTAAATAGTTTTTATTTTAAATGTTTTAAAGTATATGTATCTTGATAAAGTGATTTAAAATTTTCAAGATCTAAGTTATTAAGACATGGTGCTTTTCAGTAGAAATAAAACAATTATTTGGATGATTATGTGATTTGATAGTTAAATAATGGACTATCAATATTGGCCAATATACTGATCGTTTCGAAGAGACCAGGATCAGATTTAATTATCTGGTAACCACTTCGATCTTGTTTGAACATTTGCGAATGAAGACCGTGAAGATGATGAAGACGGTGATTCGGTTTGCCAGACCCAGGGCAATTTGTATGGACGAATGCTATCAGATCATCATCAGTGGGATGATGAGCATTCTAAGTGTATGTGTGCTAAAATGGTAATGCATAACCTCAAGCCTCATCGACCGGGAATGGATAAAACAAGGGCGGTGTAGCAAGGCTAAGTGGCTAGAAACCAATTAGGTTAAAGTCATCCCTGTCTTGATGTCCCTTTTATTCGGTTGTGTGGGCGATTACTGATCCCAACCGCGGGGTGATCTTATTCGGACTATCCAGTAAGGGGCAGCTTCGGTCTTGTATTGTAGGGGATCATGAGGGTTCCTCGGTACTCTGATCTAGGCCAGGTACTGTGACGGACGGTACCCTAGTAGCCCTGCCATTATATGGAATCCAATCTCCAATAAGCGCCTGTATGGTTTTGAATGTGCCCAACTATTGCTGAAACATCAGATGCAAGCATTTCAGCTAGATTCTATTTTACTTTCTATAGACACTATTATAATATCAGATGGATTTGATAAATATGTTTTGGTTATCTAAGGTAAAAACCCGACATGTTTATTTGTTGCGTGGTCTTACAAGATATCTTTGATTTCAATGGATTTTGTAAACTTTAATAATCGGATTGAGTGTGTTTTCTCACTGGTATTTCAGAATGACTCAGGTGTTATTTTACTATAATGCTCAGGTCAGGCAATGTATTATACAGTACATATACTGGATGGACTGCTATGTAGCTCAGGGGATGTGCTGGATGTCGAGACGTATCACACGTATCTGGCTTATTTCCGCTGTGTATGGAACGCTATATATTCAGCTTTGTATGGACAAGTTATCATAACTGTCTAGTGTTGTGCTTTTGTTGATGTTGTACTCTGATGATGTATATATAAAACAATTACAGTTCTTTTGTATAAAGATCAGTCATTTATCTATTATATATTGTTCCACTGCGATTGTGAGATTCTGATGTTGTTTTGTTTTCTCTTCTTCAATCTCCTTCTTCTTTCCCTTATGGTCCAGTTTTCCGACATTCGATTGTTCGACATTTAATACAGTGGACGTATTGATGTCGATTTTCGGGCATCGAAAAATTGGGTTATGACATTTTGGTATCAGAGCAAAGGTTAACCGAGAACCTTGCTCTAGTGGGGATTACTCATTAAAAATTGAGTTAGTAGTACTCTAGAATGAGTTTAAGTGTATTAATAAATATAAGCGCATATTTGTCAGTAAATATAAAAATTATTTTATATTGTGTTGACTTATCGGTCAAGTGTTTATGAATTCTGGTCGGTACAGTCTGGACAACTATGTTGATAGGGATTTCTATACTCTTAAACTAGGCAAACTGACACAATATTTTTTGAAATAGGGTAAATGAAATAATTCTGCCCAAAATTGTTTTTGTATATAAAAAGAAATAATTTTTATAAATTATCATAAGAATATATGGTTGCTTGGTTGTTAGGAAGTGATAATATTAAGTTATTATCATTATTGTCGTAAGAATTAAATAAGAAATTGAAATTATGACCAAAATCTAAGGAAATAAATTCATATAACATAATAGAAATTTTAAAATGTCGAAAGTTTATATAAATTTGATTTTTGAAATCTATAATTTATCTTTATAAAAGTATATGTATGGTTTCGATTTGAAGAGAAAAAATTTATAAATATCAAATACACCTTTTAAATGTACTAAGTTAATAATTAAAGGTAGATTAAACTGAAAGTTGTGAAATGGGATAATTGTGAATGAGTGGATAGAAATCAAAATGAATGTGAATGAAAAGAAAATTGATATAGCTAATAATCAATTAAGATAAATATGTAGGATGTACGTATATTACTTTATTCGCATAGCGATTTGATCCAGATTTGAGCACAGAATTTCAAGATATTTATATCGATCCAAGTTGGGATTTTTCACTCGATTTTCGATGGCGAACCCTGGATATGGATTTTTGATTGATTCTGGAAATTCTCTATCATAGTTTGTGGCTATGCATGGAGAATGACAGTTTCTGATTAAGAAACCAGATCTGAGTCCGTGCTAGGAAGTCGGGTGGACGATACTAGATCGGAAGTGAAATTGTGTGATCGAGTGAGCGATCAGATTTGGTATTGCGTACGGATGATATGTATACATCGTAAAGACTTGAATGAAATGGATATTGAAAATTTTGTATCCTATGAATGAGTTTAGGAAGTTAGTAAGAGTGATAGTGTCCTTAATAAAAAGATTGTTCAAGAAGATGTTTAAAAACCATTTGGTTTTGGGAAAATGATGAACGGGTTGTGGACCATTCCTCTTAACTAATAATTTCGAGGACGAAATTCTTTTATGGGTGGAGGAATGTGATAACCCAGAATTTTTGGATATTTGAAATAGAAATATTTAATTGATTTTAAATATTTGAAAGTTAGTTTAACTTGAATTTCAAATATCACTGTTATTTGGCAATTAAATTATTGAATTAATGATTGGAAATTGGTTAAAATAGTGAATCTTGGTATTTAGGCTGGTTAAAAATATTTCAAAGGATTGGAAATTTGTATTTAAAATACTAGAGATAATAGAAGTTTTAAATTTGAGTTTGAAAGTGTTTATGTTCAGTTTTAAAAATATATCGTTTAAATTGATATTTAAAAATAGCCTTCCGAGGCACAGTCTCAGATTTCGACGAAACCAGTTCCATTGGATCTATAGTAGTGTATTATTATCGGATTTCAAGTTTCGCAATATTTCGAATTGTCTCGTAATCGTCAGTAGATAAACGCGTTGAAATCTATATCAAAAATTCAATATAATAACTGGGTCCAGAAAACTATCTTCTCCATACGATCGAATTAGGACTCGAAACCTTTTCCATTGCGTTCGCAATAGGGGTATAATATTATGAGCGCCTAGTGGCACGCCTCGATAGGAGATCGAGATTGTGAGTTAGTCTCACTCATTTGGATTACCTTTTATTGAATTTAAATTTTTGGTTGTTTGCTTGAATTGATAATTTATTATCAGCTTGGATGTGATATTATATATATATATATATATATATATATATTGGAGTGATTGATTCTCACATTATATAGCGGATGAGACCCTATGCGCTCCGCATAATAGCGGATGACCCTATATAACGCGATATCCCTTCGAAGTGGGATTGGTATTATTATATTATGCTAACATTTGTGGATACCCGGAAAAACAGGTTGGAGTCATCCAAATGAATTCCTTAAAATATTTAATTTGTTTTCATGATCTGTGATATGATTCATTGATTATCTGTGATAGATTATTGATTATATTGGGAATTGGAAATATTGAATGCTACGGTTTGACTGAATATAATTTGGGTATATTGAGATATCGAAAATATAAAGACTGGATTTTTACAAATAAAATAAATATAGTGAAACCGGATAAATTAAAAATAAATTTGGGAAAGGATAAAGAATTTAATTTAAAATCCTATCAAATAAATCCGAGTATGGGGAAAAAAGCTTTTGAATAAATAGGAATAAATGAATTTTGACACTTAAGTGATATTGTTTAAAGAAATAAAGGATTTATTTTTAAATTCAAGATTTAAATGTTTTGGGAAAAATAAAAGGAGAACTTTGGAAATAGAATATGAAATTGACATTTCAAATTTAAATAAAGTCTTAAACCAAAATAAAAGAGTAAAACCTGGAAATAATGGTTTGGAGTAAGTTTGGATAAGTAAAGGAATTTATTTTAAAACTGAGTTAATTTTAAGAATCGATTTGGAAATCAATTAAGTGTTGAAACTGTGATTAAAAAGAGAATGGGATTATGGGATTTATAAACGGGTTTACAAATAAAGTGAATATTTATCAGTGGATGATTATGAAAGTATAAATTCAGGGTGGGAATTTATAAGGAGATGGGAAGTGTATTTTAAAATTAAAAAGTGGTTTTGTTTTTAAAGTGTTTAAAGAAATTTATGGGATTGGACGTAAATTAAACTAGAAATTAATCGAGAAGGGTTTATAAATGATTAGATGGTTGTATTGGAATGGAAAATGTATTTCCCTGAAAAGCCAAGTATGTTTTCAAAGAAAGATTTCCAAGTATACTTTAGAGGTTTTAAAGTGGTTTTAAAATAATGTTATAGAAAGAAATTATTATTTACTGGTTTTAAATTTTTTAAAAGTAAATATTTATTAAGTTAATTATATAAGTAAATTATTTTAAAAGTTTGACTAGCATTATGATTTAAAGATAAATATTTAATATTTATACCTTATAGAATAACTTTTATTTTAAATTTCGTTTTGGCTTAAGTTTTACATGAGAAATTATTATAATATTTCATAACTAGTATTTTAAAAAAATTGTTTCAAATAGTTTTTGTTTGAAATGTTTTAAGGTATATATATCCTTGGATAAAGTGATTTAAAATTTTCAAGATCTATATTATTAAGACTTGGTGCTTTTCAGTATAAATAAAACAATTGTTTGGATGATTGTGTGATTTGATAGTTAAATAACCCACTATCAATATTGGCCAATACGTTGATCATTTCGAAGTGACAGGGATCAGATTTAATTATCCAGAAACCATTTCGATCCGGTTTGAAAGTTTGCAAATGAAGACCATAAAGATGATGAAGACGGTGATTCGATTTGTCCAGACCGATGGCAACTTGTCTGGACGAATGCAATCAGAACATCGTCAGAGGGACGATGAGCATTCTGAGTGTAACGATCGCAAATCCGTACCCCTTGAGTTAACACTATTCTACAACAATCAACTCAAGTTGTACAGAAATACGAACCATTTGGGTTAAAGAATAAGAGGTAGAAGAAGAAAATAGAAAACCGCATCAGAATCTAACCATCGCAGCGGAATAAAATATAATAGATAATAAATGATCTTTACTCAAAAGTCAAATATCTCTGTTTACATATATTACATCATCAGAGTACATCAATCACAGTTCAACAACAACAACATACAAATGGATTCACAACAACTCAACACAGCGGAATATATATAAAACAAGTACGAATATACGTATCGTCATCCAGCTCGTCTCCTGAGCTCCACAGCATCAAATCCTGTATCCTATAATACTCGGTCTGACCCGAGCATTACAGTTAAATAACACCCGAGTCATTCTGGAATACCAGCGTGAGAAAATCACACCCAATTGATTATTAAAGTTTCAAAAATCCTTTGAAAAACAAAAGCATCTCGTAAGACCACGCCACAAATAAACATGTCGGGTTTTTACCTTACGATAGCTAAAACATTTTTATTAAAGTCCTCTGATATTATAATAGTGTCTATAGAAAGTAAAATAGAATCTAGCTGAAATGCTTGCATCTCACGTTTCAGCAATAGTTGGGCACAATCAAAACCGTACGGGCGCGTAGGGAAAATGGATTCCAACTAATGGCTAGGCACTGGGGTACCACCTGTCACAGTACCTGGTCTAGATCAGCGTACCGAGGAGCCACCCTAACTCCCCTACAACACAAGACCGAAACCATCCCTTACTGGACAGTCCCGAGCAAGATCACCCCGCGGTTGGGATCAGCAACCGCCCACTAAGCCGAAATAAAAGGGACATCTAGACAGGGATGACCTCACCCTCCAGTGGGGGCTACCCACGAAGCCTTGCTGCATAACCCCTGATTTTCAGTCATTCCCATTTGATGAGGCTTGAGGCTAAGCGTTACCATTTTAGAATATATCCCTAAGAATGCCCATCGTCCACCTGACGATGTTTCGCAAGCATTCATCCATACAAGTCCGTCCCGGGTTCGAACGGAACCGAAGGCACTATTCCTACTACATCCATTTTGGAAATATCCTCAGGATTAGTAGCGACTAGCCCTTGCACTTCACTGCTCCATCTTCGAATCCAAAATCGTTTTCACGAAACGTACAAACCGAATCGAAGTGGTTTTCGAGAAATAAATCTCGATCCCGGTCTCTTCGAAACGATCAACGTATTTGTCCAATATTGATAGTCGGTTATTTAACTATCAAATAATATTCACAAACAACCATCAGCCAATAAATAATTTTCCAAATTATTTATTTATCTTAAAATATCTTCACAAGGTATAATTTCACCTTACGAACTCCTTGAAAACAGTTTTCAAAACTATCTGCCTTTCTCAGAATAAATTCCAGTATTTCTATTTCCACTGGAATCACCAAGCACAGAACTTTAGATTTTTAAAATAATTTTAAATTACTTTATTATAAAATATGTTTAACATTTAATTAAGAAAATTTTACTCTAGTACTTAATTTAAAATAATACTTTAGAAATAATTAAAATACGTTTACCCTATAACCATACATTAGATTTTCTTCTTTAAACAAGATTCCAAATCATCCTTTAAATAATTATTACGATAATAGATTAAACAAAGCACCTACTCTGAAATATACTTTAAAATATTTAAGTTAAGACTACTTCGATAATTGGCTAAAAATACATACTATATGAATAGTTAAAAATAAGGTTACCTTCGAAATTATAATTTAGGTTCTCACTCTTTTAAAACAAAACTCTTAGTTATCATTTTAAATAATTACTACGATAATAGATTTGAAAATATTTACTTTTAGAATTTAAAAGATTAAAATAATAAATTTTCTAAACATGCTTTTCAAAACAACATTAAAGCTTTCACTTATATTTAAAAATTAACTTTGAACGTACTTGGCTATCCAGAGAAATATACTTCTCTTCACAATCTTCTTCAAATTTCAATTTCAAACACTTGAATCAATTTCCACATTGATTTCCAAATTACTCCCTTTCTTACTTCACGATCTATTAACTTCAGACTTATTTCTTAATTATAATATAAAATATTTTAACTGAGAATACCAGTTTTTTTGATTTCCCAAACTACTTCTTAATCCCTTTAAATAAATTTAAAATTAAAATTTTAAAATAATTCTTTATTCCTTTAATTTATATAACTTAAGTTTACAATTCATTAAACTCAGTTTATTCAAAATTCTTTCCATACTCAACGTTATTTATTATTATTATTTTCATATTACTTCTATTTCTTTTCAATTCAATTCTTAATTTTATTTGAATTTCCTATAATTATTTTACTTACAAATCCATTTCTTGTATTTTCTTTCCAAAATCCAAATTGTATAT
The DNA here is from genome assembly GCA_030765085.1 of Allium cepa. Lineage (NCBI taxonomy): Eukaryota > Viridiplantae > Streptophyta > Magnoliopsida > Asparagales > Amaryllidaceae > Allium > Allium cepa. The sequence goes on along the minus strand of CM060941.1, from coordinate 172,013,181 downwards.
TTGTGGAAATTCATCATGCCCACTTATATCCAATCAAACCATTGCATTCAATATTTCAACATAATTTATCATAGAATATCAAATCATCTCAACAGGGGAATTAAATAATTTAAATGAATGTTGAGAGATCCAGTTGGATCCCTCCAACCCGTTTTTCCCTGCATCCACAGACGTTAGCACAACATATATAATATCTTCACTATAAAATGAGAGAAATTAATCATTTCAAGGTGTAGTATATGCTACTATATAATACAACAATCAATTCAACCATTCAAACAATTATTTGAATTTTATCATTTAAATTTAAATTTAAACTGAGTGAGATTAACTCACCTTTGCTTCTTTTTGTTTCGCAATCCGATCCAATCTCGACTCGTTCCCTCACGAATTTGACCTTGAATAGACGATTCAAGATTTATTGGCATGTGAATTAACCAAAACAATTTATTACAAGTTTTACTTTATTAAATTTTAACTAGTAGCTTAAATTCAACACAAATTCTCTTTCTTTTTTTTTAAAATCCTTAAATAATTTCTCAAAACATTATCTTTGAAACTACACCTACAAAAATAATTTATATTACCATTCTATACGTTTATTTACTTATTTTCGTTTTGAAACTGTATATAAAATACTTTACACAGATTTTGTAAATCTGGTTTTATACAAACTCCTTAAAATTTAAAACTTCCCATTTCAAAATCTTACCTTTGTATACATCTAATAAATTATAAGTGTATATCTATATGGATACATATATATGTATCTTTGATTTACTGTTAACAACATGTTCAACTTACTGCTATAAAAATTATACAAGCTCGAATGAATTAGAAATAAAATAGAAGTCATACCAAACCGAGAACGCTGAGCCTCCTCATCGAAGACTGCGATCCTCAAGTCTTCAACGTCACAAAACTGCGGCCTCCATCGCAAAACCCTACCCTACCGAGCTGCACGCGACCCCAAATCATGACCAAACTCCGGCCAAGCCCTTGATGTTGTCGACAAATAGGCAAGGCCGCACCTACTCCCTCGCTCCACTGCCGTACCCCCTCGCGACGCCGCGAAATCGAAGTCGACCCCTTCCGCGAGTGAGAGCTCCTATCAGGTTGCGGCTAACGAATTGACTCGTTAGGGAAGGCGGCGGTATGGTTTCGATCAAGCGATGATTTGAGGTTTGCTTCGATTACTCTGATTGGGTCGAACGGTTTTGGGATCGAACGAGGGTTAACAAAAAATCATACGAACGAAATCGATTTTCTGAACTCTCGGTTTTGCTTTGTTTTTTTTTAATTTGAACGAAATCTGATTTGGGGTTTTCTTTTTATTCGAGAAAAGGAAAGGGAATTTTTCTTTTTGAGGAGCTCAGCCATTCCCTTTGTTTTTTTTATTTAACTGAGAAAGAAGAAGATAGGATACGATTTATTAAAGGTAGGTCGCGACTTATAAACTATGAGAGCGGCTTGTTTGGGAAGATTGTCGGCTACAGTACTTCGAATGTGAAAGGGAAAAGTTATGATGGGAAAGAATGTACGCTGACGTTGACCAATATAAATATAATTTAAATTGAATTCGATATAGATTTCAACGCGTCTACTTACCGTACGCTCACACACCAACTCCAAAAATTACGAAAACTGAAATCCGATAATAATTCAATATTACGGACCCAATGGAACTGGTTTCGTCGAGTTCCGAGACTATGCCTCAGAAGGCTATTTTTAAATTCAATTTAAACGATTTAAATTCCGAAACCGAACAAAACACTTCCAAAATCAATTTTAACACTTTTACTACCTTTAGATTATCAATATAAGTTTTACAAGCCTCCAAATTATTTTTAATAGGCTTAAAACTCCAGATTCAACATTTAGCTCAACTTCAAATTATTTAATTCAATACTTTAATTATCAAATAATTTGTGATATTTGAATTCAAGTTAAAATTACTCTATTGAATATTTAAAATCAATTAATATTCCAATTTTAAATGCTTGAAAATTCCGGGTCGTTACACTGAGTGTATGTGTGCTAAAAAGGTAACGCACAAGCTCAAGCCTCATCAATAGGGAATGGCTAAAAACAGGAGAGGTGCAGCAAGGCTAAGTGGCTAGCAACCAATTAGGGTAAGGTCATCCCTGTCTAGATGTCCCTTTTATTCGGCTGTGTGGACGGATTTGATAAAAATGTTTTGATTATTGTAAGGTAAAAACCCGGCATGTTTATTTGTGGCGTGGTCTTACGAGATACCTTTAAATTCAAAAGATTTTGGAAACTTTAATAATCGATTGAGTGTTTTTTCCATGCTGGTCTTCCAAACTGACTCGGGTGTTATTTTACTATAATGCTCGCGTCAGACCGAGTACTATGGAGTACAGATTCTGGATGGACTACTATGGAGCTCAGGGGATGTGCTGGATGGTGAGACGTATCACATGTATCTGACTTATTTCCACCGTGTATGGAATGCTGTATATTCAACTTTGTGTGGACAAGTTATCATATCTGTCCAGTATTGTGCTTTTGTTAATGTTGTACTCTGATGATGTATATATAAAACAATTGCTGTTCTTTTGTATAAAGATCAGTCATTTATCTATTATATATTGTTCCGCTGCGATTGTGAGATTCTGATATTGTTTTGTTTTCTCTTCTTCAACCTCCTTCTTCTTTCCCTTACGATCTGATTTTCCGGCATTCGATTTTTCGACATTTAATACAGTGGACGTATTGATGTCGATTTTCAGGTGTCGAAAAATCGGGTTGTGATAATTTGGAAAAAGGATGGTAAATAGGATTTTGAAGTAAAACAGTTATGTAGAGTTTAGATAAATTAATTGGATAAAATAAATGGCTTTGAAATTTGTACTTAACAATTTTGGGATATTGTAAATAGAAATTTTGGAAATTAGTATAAAATTGGTTATACAGGAGTTCAAGTAAGGTTTCTAAATTTACGAAATAAAGTTAGAATCAAGGAATTGGGCTTGTTTCTTTTAAAGGATTTTAAATTATTAACTGGGTAATATTAAAGGTAATTTTAGAAGCGTTGAAAAATATTCCGAAAATTAGTTATTTAATTATTTTAAATTATTTCAAATATATTTAATTATGAATTATGTCAGTTTTATATTAAGTCAATTATTTTTAAGAGAATTAACCAGTATTATTATTTTAAGAAGATAAATTAATCAATATTAATATTTTATACAGTAACTTTTATTAAAGAGTGTCCGCCGAAGGTTTTACTTAGAAAATTATTATAGAAATTTCATAAGCATTATTTTGAAAAGTATTAATAAAGTTTTCAGGAAGTAATGATATATCCGCATGGCATAATTGGAGGCAGTAAGTGCCTGCAGTTAATTTTTGGATTTCTCCAGAATAAAGACGTAACCTTTGACCTATGAATCCATGGTTTGATACCGCAGCGGTACTTTCCACATTAATTAAAGGATTTTCAAATAATTTTGAAAAGGTAGTTTGTAAATTTACTAAATTCGATAAGTTAAGTATTTATAATTTGGATAAAGAGATTAATGTGTTTAAAATTAAAAGTAAAAAGAGACTTAGTCTTTTCAGTGAAAAATGGAATATTGGTTGAATAATTGTTTAGTTAAATAACCAGCTATCAAATCTGGACCCAAAATATAACTTTGGGAATACCTAGGGGAAGCGCGGGAATTGGATGGTACAGTCACCGTTCGAGGTGCTATACTATACGTATAAACTTATTTCGTTCTCCTAGGACGATGTTAAGGAAATCCTTCCACTAACGGTTAAGAGGTCATCTACGATCTTACATCGTCTGTTTATTTCTTAAAGAACCGGGGTTGAGTTTACCGGAGAATATCAAGCGTTGTTTCGAAGAAACCGGGATCGGGTAAGTTATTTGAAAACCACTTCGTTCCAACGAGTACATTTTTAAAATGAAGACAAGAGTATGGAGTCGAAGATGGAGCAGTGAATTGTAAGGGCTAATCGCTACTAATCCTTAGAGTGATTCTAAAGTGGATGTAGTAGGAATAATGCCTTTGATTCCATTAAAAGCCGAACGAACTTGTATGAACGAATGCTACTAGTACATTATCAGTGGAAGACAATGTGCATTCTAAGTGAAATTTCCTTAAAAAGGTAATCGTAGCCTCTAGCCTCATCAACCGGGAATGACTGAAAAGCAGGGGTGTGCAGCAAGGCTAAGTAGGTAGCACCCAATTAGGATATGTTTATCACCTTTCTAGATACTCTCAGATAGTATTAGTGTGATTTATGGAAGGAGCTCGGAAAAGGATGGGAACACCAAGGTGATAGCATATTCGGTCTATCCAGGTTAAGGGTAGACCGGTCTTGTGTTGCAGGATCCTGGCATGGTCCTTGGTACGCTGTTCTAGACGTATACTGTGACAGGTGATACCCCAATACCTAGTCGTTCGGATGGAATCCATTCTCCAATAAGCACCGTATGGTTTTTATTATGCCCAACTATACTAAAACGTGAGATGCAAGCATTTCAGCTATTTGAATAAGTATTTGTAATTAGACACTATTATAATATCAGATGATTTTAATATGAAATGTTTTGGTTATCGTAAGGTAAAAACCCGTCGTGTTTATGTGTGGTGTGGTCTTATGAGATATCTTTGATTTTCAAAGGATTTTGAAAACATTAATAATTCAAATTGAATGTGTTTTCTCACACTGGTTTTCCAGACTGACTCGGGTGTTATTTTATTATAATGCTCAGGTCAGACCAAGTATTTCAAGTTCAGGTTAGGATGTTATGGAGCTCCGGAGATGAGGGGAGACCGAGACATATTCTCATACTTGTTTTATTCCGCTGTAGTGTTTTGTTGAAATTACCAGCAAATGGTGAGGCAGGATGTTATAACTGTCCAAGCTTGTAATTATAGATTTGTGTACTCTGATGTGAGATGGGTATGTTACAGTTTTGATTGTGTAAAGAACTATTTATATTATATGTTATTCATTCCGCTGTGATATTTTTTTTGTTTGGATTCTTCTTCTTCTACCTATTTTCTTTTCCCTCAACAATCTATCTTTCCATCACTCGATCGTTCGGTAGGTTATATGGTTTATTTATTTTGATTTTCGAGGGTCAAAAGGGCAGGTCGTCACATGTGGTATAATGAGAATTCGTTTGAAATCTAATATTGAATATAAACTGCAATAATAGTTGTTGGAATCCTTTAATTGGAAAGAAAGGACAAGTGCATTTTAATAAGTTCAACATAAGAACTTACATTTTGAATTAAATTAAGACAAAGATTTTAATGAAATTTAAACTTTGACTTGAAAAGAATAATTGTATGTTTTCTTCTAACCGAAATAACAAATGTTCAATTTGAATAAAGGATGGATTGAATGTTTTAATAGAAGAATAACGTAATTTGTTATTTGAAATGCATCTTAGAGAAGTTGATTTTCAATAAGATAAAAACATTTACTTTGTAAATAGTGTGTAAATTTTTTTGTGTATGAAATTTTATAAAACATGTTTGAACTGGTATAATTGAAAAGAAAACGGTGTTTGTAATTATAATTTATTGAAATTAGTAATGAAATGAATTGGAAATTGGTAATGAAATGAATTGGAATTAGATTAATTAAAATGTTTTCAATTAAAAGGAAACTTAAATGAAATTGTAATGAATGAGTTAAAATAGAAACTTGCATTTTGTGTCAATATGGAATGAACATTTTAATTAAGATAATTGCATGTTTTGAGATGTATAAAAGTAAAACTTTCATTTTGAACAAATATGATTTTGGAAAGAAAAAAATTTGAATTTTAGGATAACACACACACACACATTAATATCCAAATCTCTAAATATATTAGAGGGTTCATGATTGTGTAAATGTTGTGGAATCAATTAGAGTTACCTTTAATTAACAATGTACATTAATTACATATGTTCACGTATATTTATTTTTCCATTTCATATATGGTTAAAACTTGTAAATTTGTAGCATTAATGTGACCGTTACAGTAATAAAAAAGTAAAGTAAATCATTTAATAATGCATAGATTGATATATATTCATTAATTAATAAAACTGGTTTGAGTAACATAAATAAATGAATAGATTAATTGATTGATTGAATGTTAATTGATTGATTGCGCTAATGGAATATGCACATATATTAATGTAAAACGAATGTTTTAATAAAGAACTAAATGATAAATATGTGTATATTTGGGTTTGTTGAAGTGAATTAATAGGACTAAGTTTTGCAATTTGGATCCCAAAGGTTTGTTTATAGTATATAAGTGGTCCCTTCATTTACTTTGTATTTATTATAACATCCACATTCTCTTTCTTTTCATTTTCAAGTTCTTCGTGTAGGTTTTTTTTGAGCATCCATTTAATTATTAGACTACTCATTCGTTTCTTGTTAATTAATAATTGCCTCATTATTTTCATTTGTTTCTCATTTGTTCGTTTGGTCCTTTCAAGTGCTTTACCTGAAGTTTCTTTTTCAATTTTTTTCAATTTTTTAAAGTAAACATCCAAATTAATTTTCATGCCATCTAATTAGCATTTACTATTCTCCATTTTTGCAGTTTATTTCGTTTATGCGTTATTAGTTCTTGTAGTTTCCTTTCATTAGCAACTCTTTCTTCTGATGCTCAAAAGAACGGAAGATTTATTTTTATCTTTATTCATATGTTTATTCCTTTACTTTACCGCTTTCAATACTACCATTTTAAGGTTGTTCATATTCTTACTTCATTTCAATTACTAGTTTGTTTACATATACTTTATTAGCTTTTCTGTGATAATCCGAATTTTTGAGCATCAGATAATTGGGTCATTTTCTAATTTAGCTATTGAAAAAATACCGATTTATCAAATAAGCAAATAAATATGATGGATGCTTATATAATTACTTAAAATTTATAAATTGAATTTGGAGTTGAATTTGAATTTTTAAATTTGAAATTTAAAGGAAGTATATCTTAAATATATTTTAGTTTAAAATTTGAATTTGAAAACTTCAAGAGTAAACATTTTAAAAATAAATTGAGTTTAAAATAATATGTATATATGATTAGTCTCGTATCATTGTCTTTAAAGGGTTTTATAAGTGTAATTTATAACATATCAAACTACTATAATCATTTTTAAGTGTGTAAATGGATTTTTTTATCTTCTTTTAAAATTACAATTTTTTTATATAAATAACTAAGTAAAAAATCTATTTAATACACATGTCAACTAATAACATTATCATATTAGCAAGTGTTAACAAAATAGATAAGGATATTGACAAGTGTCTTTAATCTCTTATTTCTAAATAATTAATAAATGAGAAACTAAGTAATATAAACATCTCCCTACTCCTCTTTCATTTTCTTTATTTAGTTCATTCTCTAAAGTAAAACTAGAAGCAGACCCTGTAACACAAGCTGGTAAATAAAAATCAAGAACAACTGTGGCTTCATTTCAGATTTGAATCATCTCAAGCTTCAACATAGCAGCAATACAAGTTTCATATGTTCAAAATTTTCCAAAAGCTTCCAGTTTTAACAACCCAGCTTTAAAGCTCTGCATTTTCTAAGGTGAGTAAATATTTAAAAAAAACAGTTGTTCTGAATTTTTACTACCCTGCATGTGTTGATCTATATTGATGTTGCATGGAAAATTTTCAGTTTTACATTATTGGATTGATAGATTTATATGTATATGTGTAGTGGTCTGTATATATATACAGTCACTCTATTATCTGTTACTTCCCAGACCACAATCAACAATGAAAAAATTAAATCTTCTACTAACAATCATCATTTGACATTGATGATTGAATAGAAGTTGTTCGTTATTGTTTGTTGTTAATTTTAAAAATAGCTTCATAATTTAAAATGTAACAAATAATTATAAAAAAGGAATTAACAGTGAAACTTGAATTTTCGTTAAAAACCGACTATCTTAAAATCTAATTTGAATTACATGCATGTAATCATGATGGAAAATCATGAATGTTGATATGCAATTTGTAATTTTTAGTTGGTTAATTCGTGTGAATTTGGGGTTTGAACGTTTTGGGTGTTTTTGGTATTTGCCGTTGATCGGCGTGGTGATTGGGGTTGGAATTTTGGTCGAGGCTAGTTTTCGAAGTGAGGATGATGGGAAAAATACTGGTGATTTTTCTTGATGGCCATGGGGTTCGAATTTGAATGAATTAGGGTTTTAGAGTGGTTTTTTTTTGGCTGTACTGTCAAGACTTTTGCGACGTGGATGTTGAACCGGAGGTGATCGCGACGTAGGGGATGGTAGCGTGGGGGTTGCGGCGATGCTCTGGAGATGGTATTGGAGTTTTCGGTGGTGGCTATGACCAGAGGTGATGAGTTGTGTGGTCGAACTTTCTGCAGTAATTCGAGATTTGGGTCGAATTTCGATTTGCGTTTGGATAGTGGATTCTGCATTGAGGTTCTGGTCGTCGAAGTCATTTGGGTTGGTCGGCGATCGGCTTGATGGTCGGAGTTGATTGGTTAGTGGTGCAACGTGCACCGTGTACGTTTTGTACACTGGAACATTGGAGGTTTGGGAAAGAACGAATTTCACTCAGGTATGCTCTCGCGTTTTCATAGGGATAACTCGAAGTAGCAGGGTGTCTGGTTTGTAACTCGGGGCAGGCTTGTGTTGTTGCCGTGTTTTGCTCGAGTGTTTTTAGGTTGTGGGATTTTCTGGTTTTACTGTATATGTTAAATTGCAAATTTAACATGATACTGGTTGAATGGAATTAGGCTTCAAATTAAACTTGTTCTTTGATGTAAAAGTGAATGTTAATCAAACTTATAAAAGTGTAAATTAAATTTATATTTCAAGTTTAAAATGTTTTAAGATGATTGTTTTGAAAGTGATTATCTTAATTAAAATTTTGAAATCCAATTTAAAAAGAAGTGTTTTGAATTTAAATATTGAACCAAAGTTTTATGCAAAATTTTAAAGCAATGTTTAAAAACTTAAGTTTAAAATTAGATTATTAAAGCGTTTTAAATTTCAATTTTTTTTCTAAATGCATTATTTTCAAACAAAGGTTAATGTTATGATTTAGTAAACCAAATAGAATAATTTGTTTTTAAGTTGTTTAAATTTGATTAATTTCAAATAATTTATTTACAAAGATAAATATGGTTAAATTATTTTGTTATGAACTTAGAATACTTAATAAATATGATTTGTTAATTAAAATAAATGTTTTCTTAATTAATTAAGGATTTTGAAATATAAGAAGTTAATTAATTAATTGTTGAATTAATCTAAAATAATTAGTTAATTGTTTATTTAATTTTAAATAATCACTTAATTATGAATTAATTAAGTGTAATTACTTAATGAAGTAATTATTGGTTAATTATTGAATGTAATTAAGAATGGAAATTTCTTATGGAAGTAATTAATGGAAAATTACTCATGGGAGTAATTAAATGGAAGTGATTAATGGATAATCACTTAATGTTATTAATTAAGGAATTGATTAATATAATTGTTTGAAGTTAATTAATTATGGAGTAATTAATTAATTAAAGAATTAAGAATTATTTAATGATGGGATTTATTACTTGTTAAGTAATTAATTAAGAGAGTAATCAAGGTTTATTAATGAAAGTAATTGGAAGATAATTACTTATGTAAGTAATTAAGGGTTAATTACTTAATTATTTTAGTTAATTAATTAATGTGATTAATTAATTAATGAATGTGATTAATTAATGGTAATAAGACATTGATAAAATTAAGTTTTATCTTAAGGTAATTAAGGTTTAATACCTAGAGATTAATTAGGTTAATTTAGAAAATTTAAGTATAAATACTTAATTTAATTAAGGTAAATATGGATCAATTAATTTGTAATAAGAGATATGGATTAATAATTAAGGTTATTAATCATTAATTATGGATAACTAATCTATTAATTAATGGTTAATTAATTGATTTTAAAGGTAATTAAGAATGATTTCCTTGTATTGAAGGAGAATAATAAATAATTAAGATTTATTAAATAAAAATTGAAGAATAATTAATCTATAATTAAAGATTAATTAATTAGTTATAGGGTAATTAAGGGATGAATTACCCAGTTATATTTAATGAGATGGATGTGACTAATTAATTTGTCGATTAGTTAAGGATAATCATTTGATGTGGGATTAAGTAGTAATTACTTAATATAATTAATGAGGTGTAATTACTTAGTGAAGTAATGAATGAATAATTTCTGGATGTAATTAAATTAAAGGAAATTACTTATTGGGAAGTAGTTAAAGGATAATTTTTTAGGGAAAGTAATTAAGGGATAATTACTTAATATAGTTAAAAGATTAATTAATGTAATTAATCAAGGAGTTGATTTAATGGATGTAAGTAATTAAGGGAAGTTAATTACTAATGTGATTAATCAGGATTGATTAATGAATTAAATTGTTTGAGGGTAATTAATTTGTATGATTAATTAAAGGATACTTAACTTATGTAATTGAAGATAATTAATCAAGGATGATTAAACAAATGAATAATTAAAGAATGATTAATTAATTAATCTATAATTAATTAATGTTAAATAAGGAGGATTAAGGGTAATTGAAATAATTAATTTAAATTGTTTAAATTAATTAGAAATGCTATGACTAATTTATCTTGCTTGGGTATGCTTGAAAAATATTGCATGCCTTAGATTGGTTGATATCTTGGATATGTGATTTATGATGCTATGTGATATGATATGTTGGGTTTAAACCAAGATAAAGTATTTATCTATCGATGATGAACTAATGTGTACAGGTGACACCCTCTATTTGAAGTTTGAATTGTGTTTCATTTGAATAATTTGCGATAAGATGGTATTGAATTCGAAAAGACCAGAGTCGGGTATTAGTAAATACCTGAAACCACTTCGATTCTTTATGGATTGATATGTGGAATCAATAGGCTGGTTTAGAATGATTTAAGTGAATTGGACCATTTAATCTAAGTTTTTGACACTTAGAAATTTATGTGTAAAATAGGTGATGTCTATAACAACTTGTGAAGTTGTAAGTTGATATAAGATACCCGGGTTCATATAAGTTGTATGCTTTTGTATTTTATGTTAGATGAGTTTACTCACGCTGGTTTCCAGCCTGACCCGGGTGTTACTTTGATGTAATGCTCGGGTTAGACCGTGTAACAAACGGAAATTTCCGACTTTCGAAAATTCAACATCCATACTCACTTTATCGACTGCCGAGAAATCGAAGGCCAAAAACCCGAGTAGTTATGGGTTTAAGAAAGAAGAATTTAAGAAAAGAAAAAGTAGAAAAGAAGAGAGAAAAGGTAGAAGATGGAGGGAAAAGAAAACATAAAATTAGCAAATAGAATAGAAAAGAGAAAATAGAGAAGAGATAGAAAAACAGAATAGAGAACATAGAGAGAAAAAGAGAATAGAAGAGAAAGAAGATAGAACAAAATAGGACGGAACAGAAAACAACAGAACAACATCAGAATCTCACAATTCGCAGTGGAACAACATATAATAATAAATGAATAATCTTTAAACAAAGAACTATATCAGTTATTACATTACATTTCATTACATCATATCATCAGAGTGTACAACAATATACAACAAACAGTGCAGCGGAAAAAGAACTACTATATAAACTAGTAATACGCCATGCCATCCATCTTGCCTCCAGCAACTCCAGAATATCCAGAATATCCTAATAAACCTTAACTCTTGACTGCCCGTGTGGAAATTGGTGGGCACCCAGAGTTTAGGAAGGAAAACAATAAACTCCAAGTCAGTCATGTGACTGGTGTGGGAACTCAAAACAGTTTATTTAACTTTAAAATCAAAATAGAGGAATATTTTTAAATTCAATTCGCAATGCTTTTAAAAATGAGACTACCATAAGGCCTCCCGCACACACACACATGCAAACGCAGAATCGGAGGAGATTTCTCCTTATGATAGTCAAAGATGCTTGATACGCATTTAAAAGAACATTTCATATTATTATTAGTGTATAGTGTAGGGAAAATCATTTCGAAAGTAGAATATAAATCTTAGCCAACATAGACATTTCGAACTATGCCTACTATAGCTACCATCCAAACAGTGGTGACCACCATAAGTGAATGGCAGGTTCTACAACTAAAACCGTACAAGTTTCGTATTGGGAATTGGATTTCCAACAAATGGTCAGGCCAAGGAACTTCCCATTGCCACATGAGAATGCCTCTGGAAAGACATTCCCGAGAACCAAACCGGAACTCTGCCAACACAAGGCCGGGTTACCCCTAACTGGGTAACTACTGACACGAGCACGCCATTCCCCGATCGTAAACGACCTTTCTCACGGGATCCCGAAAACCAACAACCACAAAGTAATAAATTCGTAGTAACCACATAGTTTAAATATCTGGGCTCCATACCATGATACCACCTCTATCCAGAAGGAAATGTACATACCCTAAAGGGTGCTACCCCTCATAACCTTGCCGCATCTTTCCTGTTTTGACCATTTCCGGGGTGTGAGGTTCGACGAAGTCACGTCCACAAAAACATACTTTATACAAAAGCCATGCTTTGGGTCAACAAATGATCAACACAATGATCACCAAGATAGACGATCAAATAAATGATCCTATCACAATAATCAACACAATGATCATTTCAGCAACACTCAGCATGTCACATTACCAAATTTCGCTGATAACTTCAACTATATAACGTCTGAGCTCGTACGTCTCAGAGAAGGGTGTTAAGCTAAAAGAATAAATTCTTTGCCACCAACAGAAATATATTTGAAAGAAATCGGCTTTATATCTCAACTTGTAATGTCAGACATACAATCCATACAAGTCTGTTCCGGGATCGAACAAAACCGAAGGCACTTACAAAGAAGTCCTTGCAATCCGGATATTCACAATCCTGATCGGATTTCCCATCACTTAGGGAGAACTCTATACCGGAGCAACTCGGTGCAGAGTAAATCGACAGGTCATCCTATCGCTCTCGCAAATACCGGGTCTTCAACACCGATCTTCAATGCAATTATAACGACGTATCACATATTCGGAATGGGTTATACGACCCCATGGTCCTTTCCCGGTTAACCCGAATAGTGAGCGCTTATTCAAAAATAAGTGTGGCATTCACATTCAAACAAATCATATAAATTACCCATTCAAAGGGAAATATTGATAGTCGGTTATTGAACTATCAATTGATATGCACACATCACCAGATTCCAAATAATTTTCCAAATTATTTATTTTCCAAAAATATCTTTACTGGATATATAATTTCACACTTCAAAAATAAATCAATGTTTATTTTTAAACAAATTCCCCTTCCTTTATAAATTCCTTAGTGAATTTATAATCCAAAATATCTATGGATATTCGATTTCAATTGTTCATTTTCAATTTATCTTCAAAAAGATAAATTCTAAATATCACTTCATATTGGAAAACAATTCCATACTTATTTAATAAGTAATTCACAAATTTTATTTATTTTCAACACTTGGAAAATATTCAATATACTTAAATCAAAATTAAGTACATATTTCATTCTTTAAGGAAATCATTCTCTTAAACATATTTATTTGGGCCAAAACGAATGTTGCGTAAAACATCGTTACGACGTCCCAAAATCACTAGTATAGGGATTCGAAATTAAAATAGATATATAAATCCCAATACTATACAAAACATTTCCTTTCGGAAATCATTTACTATAACAACAGTGTTATAGTCCATCTTCTCCTTCTATTTCTCGAAAACGTCTATTTCAACAATAAATGTTGAAATCTATGGTTTCAAATCTCAACACATTTTAAAACATTGTTCGATCGTTTTAATTCTATTTAAAACATCCAAAACAATTTCTTTAACGTGTTATTCACTATTCAAAAACGTGAATATACTACGTTAACAAATTTCATCCTTTTATTCATTTTATTTTAAAGTATCATTCACAGTCAAAAATGTGAATATAACTCCATTAATAGGTTTTAACAATTTACTTATCAAAATAAGTCATTTGCGAATTTATAAAACAACGTTTATAAATTCCATTTCTATTTATTTATAAGAACTTCCTTTTTATAAATTCTTTTATTAACCTATTCCAGTTTATAACTCAATTATAAACTAAAAGTTCATATTATAAGTTAAATACTTATAAAACGATTATTTTACAAAGATCGTTCTTTTAAAGACTTTCCAAACCATAAATCTTATAACCTATAAGATTCATTTATTTAACCAAATCTATTCTTTCAAATAACTTCACAATTTATAATTCTTACTATTTATAAATTTTATTTATAACTTCACAGTTTATAATTTTATAAATTTCATTCTTTAATGAAATTCATTTTCACTTCATTCAAACACTTATAAAAACTCGTTTTATAATTTCAATATCTCAATTTATAAATATCCATTTATAAATCTCTTATATAAATCAATTCATATTAATATTTTAAAAACGTCTTTAAACTCCTTTATAATTTCATCATTTTGATTTATAAAATAATCAAATTTTATAAATCCTATATTTAAACTTTTCACAATTAATTCTAAAATCCCGATTAAACTATTTTATAAAATCGTTAGCATCATATTCTCAAAAATCAGTTTTTAACTATTTTTCTCAAAAATCATAATTTTTATAACATTAAAAATTATGACGTTTATTTATTTAAAATGGATCAATTCCAAAAATATTTTATAAACGTGTACTTTCAAAAATCACTTTGAAATCATTTTAAAATCCCAAAATCTGGGTCCAATGATGCTACACACCAAATAGTCAATCACGACTAACAACGATATCATATATCGATATGATAATCCATCAAATATCAAAATATCTGAAATCAAATAAAAACTGTTGAGGAATCCAGTTGGATCCCTCCAACCTGTTTTCCTGCATCCACAAACATTAGCACAATACCAATTTCGCTCCAGTACGAAATTATCGCGGTATATGTTCTTATTAAATATTATCCGCTTAATAGACGGCGTAATAGGGTCTCATCCGCTAAACAAAAAATGCGGGAAATCAATAACTCCAATATATACATATGCCAATATATATATATTGCTATTATATATAATACCAATTTCACTGTTTATGAAATATTCGCGGTATATGTTTTTAATAAATAACATCCGCTTACTAACGGCGTATAATGTCTATTTTAACAATCAATAGATATCAATCAACAATCAAACATGCATTCAAATATTTTAAATCTAACTATTTAAAATAAAATCGAAACTGATTCGATTGAGTGAGAAGTTCTCACCTTGATTTTAAATTCCGTTTTAGCGATTTATTTCGAATAAAATTAAACGGACGTTTAATTTTACCCAAAATTCTCACTAACTCCAAACGACTCCAAACCAACTCCATCGCGTAGTGCTCGTCCATACGATTCCAACGCAACTGGTTTCGCATTTTTTCGACCTCGTATGAAAAAGTTATGAATTTTATAAGTTTGTACACGATTTTTAAACTAATATTTACAACATAAATTATAATTTTTATACCCAAACTAATATGGGCCGTGAGATCTAGCTCCATCACCATCAGACCCTGCGCAACAAACCCCCTCCTTTCTTCTTCGTTCATGAACTCATCTACAGGTGATAAAATACGTATGTGAACCCATGAACACAAAACTAGGTTTTGATTTATCCATCACCACACTCAACTTGAACACGATCGGAGACTTGCGTTTTGAAGCTCATCTCCTCCATCATGTTCGGCCTGAATGGCTTGATACTTGGCCCCCCAGGTAGCACGCAATTCGAGAATGAACGGCCTTCATCTCGGTCTAAATTCTGGCCACCACATCGACTCAAACACGATCTTGACCGTTGATATTAAAGATCTCGCCATCCTCTACGAGTTTCTAGTTGAAACTTTTGCCTAATTACTGATGGATTGAAAGAAAAAGAGGGAGGAAGGAGAAGAAATACTGGCCATTGAATATTAACTGGCGGATGCAGTTATTGGATTAGGGTTTTAGTATTATTTTTTTATTTTAGAGTGAAGGGCTATTTATAAGGAACCGACGAAACACTATTCATCCCGGAAATTCCGAACTCCGATTTACGCGCCGTAACCAGCGTTTCTAGGGTTTACCCCGCGTTCCGGACACAATGGAACAGGTTTCGAAAGCTAATTCGGACATTTGTGCGAGTTATGGCTATAAACGCTCAATTTGAATTAAACTGATTTAAGCGATTTTCTAGGCGTTTTAATTTGTACAGGACAAACGGTAAATCCAATTGACTTGAAATTTGAAACCTTACAATAATATCACATTACGGATCCGATGAAACTGGTTTTGTCAAAATCCGAGACTTTTTGAAAAATGGCTATTTTAACTCGCCAAATTAAAATTAAAAATAATTCGATGCGTTTCGAGCTGCCACGATCAAACGATAACTCCGATTGACACGAAAATTGAAATCCGATAATAACTAACTATTACGGATCCAATGGAACGGGTTTCGTTCAATTCTGAGACTGTTCAAAAATCGGCTATTTTACAGTCGATTATTAAATATTAAAATATTCAATTTTCACAAATTAACTTTTAATTCGATTTTAAAAGTTCTAAAATATCATTCTAACTCCAACATGATAAAATAAAATTTTACAAATCATTTTCAATCATATTTAACCCAATTATAAATTATTTTCATAATTTAACATATTAAATTATCGATTTAATTATTCAATTAAATCCAATAATTCAAATAAAAATTTATTCGACTTATAAATTCACTTATTAATATTTAAAATTAATTAAATATTCAAATTTTAATTTCTAAAAATTCTAGGTCGTTACAATCTTCCCGACTTAAAAGAATTTCGTCCTCGAAATTAACAAGTAAGAAAAGTTACAGAATCTATTAATTTTCCAAAATTCATAGTTAAATTTCTTACAATACTTTACTAAGTTTTCAAATCATACTTAGTTATCTTTTCAAAAACAATTACTATTGTTTAACTTTCAATTCCAAATAAAAGTTAAAGTTTTCAAAATTTTTCAATTTTCTCAAAAATTTTCTAACGCCTTAAATTTTCGGAAAAATTCGCCATAGTCTCCTTTGCGCGGCTCGATCCGAAAAAAAAAAATGACAGTATATATATCACAAATATACATCTCATCAAGTAATGAGGCATCCCGAAGGGAAAAAATGTAAAAGTACGGTATGTAATCCGAGATATGTACCTTATATTTTATTAGCTAGCATATACGGCTAATATAGCGCTAAAGCGAGCTCCAAATGCGAAGCAAACGCGATCCGCACCTACTAATTACTCAACAAACAACATGAGAATCATGCATATAGACAATAGTATCGAAATACAACATATAGCAACATAATAACTATATATGCCAACATAGCAACTGCAATAAAGCAATTATATTCAAACATCAACCAACTATCATCCAACAAATTCATAACCAATAAATATTCATTTATATTCTCATTCATATCCAATGAAATGGTTTTCAATTTAATCACATTTGATTTATTAACATTGGATGTTTTTACTAACATTCATTCTCAATTAGTTTATATTCACTAATTCATATTCAAGTTGGTTCACTTCCAAATCAAATTCAATTCTATTCAAATTTATTTACTTTTAATTTGAATTCAATTACTTTAGCTTTCAATTTCATTAATTCAATTTCATTAACACTTAATGAATTATATACAATCAACTAACAACCATATAACAATCAATGTATATTAATTACAACCAAATTCCTTTGCTTCACTTACATTCATTTTGGTTTAACTAAATTGATTTTCATTTACTTATTCAACTTCCAATAACATTAGATTTTAATGAATCAACACTTATATTCATTATTTCATATCAACTTAATTCACATTCAATTCAATTCAATTCTAAAGTAAATTTCCATTTTAACTCTAAATTCATTTTTATTTACTACTCATATTCATAAATATATTCATTAGTTTCACTTCTCATATATATATAAGTTTATTTCACAATTGTAAATCACTTTAATTATAATTCCTTTGCTTATACAATTATTACTTTATTTAGATTATTCAAACAACTAAACAATCAACAATCTACTTATATACACTTTAATAATTCTGAAAAATTATTTCTTTATATATAAAATATAATCAAGGTAAAATTATTTCATTCACCCAATTTAAAACAATACTGTGCCGAATTGTTTTATTCAAGTGTTTAGAGATCCCTATCAACAACGTTAATTACTCGTATTAACCAGAATCTATATACCACTCAACAAACCAATCATCACAATATAAAAACAATTTTATATTCACTAACAAATACGCTCTCATAGCTATTATTACACTCAAACTCATTCTAGAGTACTACTGACTCTATCTCTAATGAATAATACCCAACAGAACCATGGTTGTCGCTTAACCATATGCTCTGATACCAACTGTAACGTTTTCGATTTTTCGTTGCCGAAAAACCGAAATGTTATGGGTTTTAAAAAGAATTTAGGAAAAGAAAAAGTAGAAAAGAAGGTAGAAAGTTTTAATTAGAAGAAAAAGAGAATAGAAGAGAAAGAAGATAGAACAAAATAGGACGGAATAGAAAACAACAGAACAACATCAGAATCTCACAATTCGCAGTGGAACAACATATAATAATAAATGAATAATCTTTAAACAAAGAACTATATCAGTTATTACATTACATTTCATTACATCATATCATCAGAGTGTACAACAATATACAACAAACAGTGCAGCGGAAAAAGAACTACTATATAAACTAGTAATACGCCATGCCATCCATCTTGCCTCCAGCAACTCCAGAATATCCAGAATATCCTGATAAACCTTAACTCTTGACTGCCCGTGTGAAAATTGGTGGGCACCCAGAGTTTAGGAAGGAAAACAATAAACTCCAAGTCAGTCATGTGACTGGTGTGGGAACTCAAAACAGTTTATTTAACTTTAAAATCAAAATAGAGGAATATTTTTAAATTCAATTCGCAATGCTTTTAAAAATGAGACTACCATAAGGCCTCCCGCACACACACACATGCAAACGCAGAATCGGAGGAGATTTCTCCTTATGATAGTCAAAGATGCTTGATACGCATTTAAAAGAACATTTCATATTATTATTAGTGTATAGTGTAGGGAAAATCATTTCGAAAGTAGAATATAAATCTTAGTCAACATAGACATTTCGAACTATGCCTACTATAGCTACCATCCAAACAGTGGTGACCACCATAAGTGAATGGCAGGTTCTACAACTAAAACCGTACAAGTTTCGTATTGGGAATTGGATTTCCAACAAATGGTCAGGCCAAGGAACTTCCCATTGCCACATGAGAATGCCTCTGGAAAGACATTCCCGAGAACCAAACCGGAACTCTGCCAACACAAGGCCGGGTTACCCCTAACTGGGTAACTACTGACACGAGCACGCCATTCCCCGATCGTAAACGACCTTTCTCACGGGATCCCGAAAACCAACAACCACAAAGTAATAAATTCGTAGTAACCACATAGGTTAAATATCTGGGCTCCATACCATGATACCACCTCTATCCAGAAGGAAATGTACATACCCTAAAGGGTGCTACCCCTCATAACCTTGCCGCATCTTTCCTGTTTTGACCATTTCCGGGGTGTGAGGTTCGACGAAGTCACGTCCACAAAAACATACTTTATACAAAAGCCATGCTTTGGATCAACAAATGATCAACACAATGATCACCAAGATAGACGATCAAATAAATGATCCTATCACAATAATCAACACAATGATCATCTCAGCAACACTCAGCATGTCACATTACCAAATTTCGCTGATAACTTCAACTATATAACCTCTGAGCTCGTACGTCTCAGAGAAGGGTGTTAAGCTAAAAGAATAAATTCTTCGCCACCAACAGAAATATATTTGAAAGAAATCGGCTTTATATCTCAACTTGTAATGTCAGACATACAATCCATACAAGTCTGTTCCGGGATCGAACAAAACCGAAGGCACTTACAAAGAAGTCCTTGCAATCCGGATATTCACAATCCTGATCGGATTTCCCATCACTTAGGGAGAACTCTATACCGGAGCAACTCGGTGCAGAGTAAATCGACAGGTCATCCTATCGCTCTCGCAAATACCGGGTCTTCAACACCGATCTTCAATGCAATTATAACGACGTATCACATATTCGGAATGGGTTATACGACCCCATGGTCCTTTCCCGGTTAACCCGAATAGTGAGCGCTTATTCAAAAATAAGTGTGGCATTCACATTCAAACAAATCATATAAATTACCCATTCAAAGAGAAATATTGATAGTCGGTTATTGAACTATCAATTGATATGCACACATCACCAGATTCCAAATAATTTTCCAAATTATTTATTTTCCAAAAATATCTTTACTGGATATATAATTTCACACTTCAAAAATAAATCAATGTTTATTTTTAAACAAATTCCCCTTCCTTTATAAATTCCTTAGTGAATTTATAATCCAAAATATCTATGGATATTCGATTTCAATTGTTCATTTTCAATTTATCTTCAAAAAGATAAATTCTAAATATCACTTCATATTGGAAAACAATTCCATACTTATTTAATAAGTAATTCACAAATTTTATTTATTTTCAACACTTGGAAAATATTCAATATACTTAAATCAAAATTAAGTACATATTTCATTCTTTAAGGAAATCATTCTCTTAAACATATTTATTTGGGCCAAAACGAATGTTGCGTAAAACATCGTTACGACGTCCCAAAATCACTAGTATGGGGATTCGAAATTAAAATAGATATATAAATCCCAATACTATACAAAACATTTCCTTTCGGAAATCATTTACTATAACAACAGTGTTATAGTCCATCTTCTCCTTCTATTTCTCGAAAACGTCTATTTCAACAATAAATGGTTTCGTTCAATTCTGAGACTGTTCAAAAATCGGCTATTTATAGTCGATTATTAAATATTAAAATATTCAATTTTCACAAATTAACTTTTAATTCGATTTTAAAAGTTCTAAAATATCATTCTAACTCCAACATGATAAAATAAAATTTTACAAATCATTTTCAATCATATTTAACCCAATTATAAATTATTTTCATAATTTAACATATTAAATTATCGATTTAATTATTCAATTAAATCCAATAATTCAAATAAAAATTTATTCGACTTATAAATTCACTTATTAATATTTAAAATTAATTAAATATTCAAATTTTAATTTCTAAAAATTCTGGGTCGTTACAGACCGAGTATTACATATTTTCAGGTAGATGTGTTCTGGAGCTCAGGAGCGAGCTGGATGGCAGGAACGTATGAAATATTTCCACTGTGGTATATTATAGTTTATCTAGGACAAGTTCTTTTAGAACTGTCCAGTGTTGTGAAATGGTTGTAACTCTGATGTATAAAAATATAAGTGTAATGATACAGATCTTCTTTGTAAAACTATTATTTATGTGAAATTATATTTTATCCGCTGCGAATGTGAGATTCTGAGTTTGAATTTTCTGTTTCTTCTTCTTACTCTTTCTTCTTTTCACTAACTATCTGGAATTTTCGGGATCGAAATTTCCGGGTCGTTTCATTTGGTATCAGAGCTGAAGGTTAAGCGAGAACCTTGGCTTTGGTGGGATTACTCATTAAGGATAGGGTAAGTGGTATCCTATGATGAGTTGAGTGTGTGTGTGTGTGTGTGTGTGTGTGTGTGTGTGTGTGTGTGTGTGTATGAGAGCGTACTTGTTATTCTCTTATATAAATATTTTAAATGATTTTATATAAATATATATTTTGATATATAAAACAATATTTCTTTCTAACAAATAGTAAGGGAATTGGTTGTTAAATTATTGAATTAAATTAAGAAGCAATAGAAATACAACCAAATTGAAAATTAAATAAAGATAAGTTTGAAATACATTCAAACTGAAATTTAAATCATGAATATGGAAAAGGATTTTAGAATAAGATAATAATGAATTGGTTTTCAGAGATAGTAATCTTGGTTATTATCATAAATGGTTGTTGTATTTAATAATAAAAGGGTCCTATTTCAAACAAGAGTTGTTTGAAGATTTAAAGGAATTTGATTTGGATTAAAAACCAAAGGTAGATTAACTTTTAAAGTATAGCCTGGTTGGTTAAGAAATAAATATGTATATGTATGAATATGCATAATATCAAAGTTGGTTTGAAATAAACTCTAAATGTTGATTTTTAAAATTTGGAATGAGATGTGATACCCAAAGGTGATAAGTTTTTGAACTTAATAAGTGGGAAAATTATTTATGAAAATATCAAAATTTAAAATGGAAGTTCAAACTAGGTGAGGTTGACTGGATTAAGTGAATTGAATTTAACTTTGGAAAAGTTAAATAAGTTAATAAGCAACCCACATTGGAAATTTCAATATGAAATAGAGATTTAACTTGGGAAGTTAAATGGTTAATTTGAATTGGGGGTTTGTGTGATCTCAAAATGAGTTTGAGATCTGAAAATTGGAAATGGATGGACATTTTTAAATTTGATGATACCATCCTATTATTATTAAAAATCTTTAAATTATGGATCAGATTTGTTTAAATGAATGAGAAATGAAGTAATATATCCATTTTTATGAGGTAAGAGGGAAATTAAACTTTAAATTGAAATTAAGGATATGGAGTTACTTTGAACTAAAAATTTGAATAATTGAACTTGTAAATTAAAATTGATTAACAACTGATTTCAAAACTGAAAGGTAAAATTAGGTAATAAATTAAATTTTTAAGATAAAATTGTTGTGAAATCTTATTTGAACTTAAAGATAATTTAAAATGGAATTTGAATTGAATTTGGGAGGAAATCAAGAATAATTCAACTTGATATGGAAATGGAGTTTGAAATTGGGATTAATTCAAACTGGAGTTGAATTGAATTGAAATCGAAACTAGTTCAATTGAAATTTATTTGAATTAGTAGAATTTGAGATCAAGGTTGAATAAAGTTATATTTGGAAAGAAACTGAGGTTAATTCAACTTAAATTGGGGTTGAATCAATTTCAATGGAAATTGAAGTTATTTAAATCTGAAACGACCGTGATTTTATTACCGTCGTAATAATATTTTTAAAATCCATAACGACCGTAATTTTTGAATTACTGTCGGAGTGAATATTTTAAATAGAAATTTTTTTAATTAAAATTTTAAGAAAATATAATGTTGCAAAGTCAGTAAACGCTTAACTTTGTGAATGGGAGAGTGCACTGCATTTTTCTTTCATGTGCAAACAAAGTTGAGATAATTTTCTTATGACCGATCTAGAGTCAAGTTTACAACCGTGCAAGGTGAATACATTTGTGTTTTGAAAGATTTCGCATACATTTGGCCCAGGTTGCAAAGTGACCTGTATAATATGAGTGATACTCATACACGCATCACTCAAGTAACCCACTTTCATAATACGCCTCACGTATCCATACCCTAAACAGCTGTCATACTTAATACACTATTCACACTAGAAAAAGATTTGCATATACGGTGAATTACGCAACAAATGACCACACTTTAGAATGCAAGGCATGTTCACAGAAGCAAGTCATAGTGTGAAAGCAAGTGTGTATCATCAGGTTTTATATTTTGAATATCATCATCTTTTTGACTGTCACTAGCCAAGTTTTGTAGTGTACAAAACTTTAAAATACACTTTTGCACTAAATGCAAAGTGTACCAGATGATGGCCAATACTCAAATTCTTTGACTTACCGATGGAAGAAAGAAAATAATATTCTCTGCAAATTTATTTTTCCCTTCAAGCAGAGCTCTAAGAGCATTAATGGCTACATCCCACAAATTTTTACTTGCTTCCATCTCCGGATTCTAACTGAATTCGAAGCAAAGAAATGTGAGTTCATTCTCACAGTTCTAAATTATAATTTGTAACTCTCTGATCTAGTTGTGAAAATATGGTTTTCTTTGATTTCGAATTCTACATTTGTGTTATTTTCGCATCTCTGCAACCTCTGTTTTCACTATTTTTCTGGTGATTTCAAAACAATGCTTCAGTGCTTTCATTCATCCTCTGGCTTCAGATTGATGCACTTGTTATTCTGGAACTATTGCCTTATGAACTACACGTGCACTTCTTTAGCCTAATCTAGTTCAATATACAAAGACACTGCATGCGAAAAAGGAAAAAAAAATAGTTACCGCAAATTCGTTTTTGGGTCTACATGAAAATTTTAGCATCACTTGTTTGGTTTTATCCCCTGCGCATGCATATAAATATAGACGTGCTTATATGCACATTTTGTATACATTTCATTTCATACCTTGTTTCGGCATTGACCTGTAGGTACGAATATTGTTCGGCTTCAACACGTTTTGTTACGTGTGCGTGTATATGAATATGGGTTTTTGTGTGAGTTGAATACGTTTTATTGTAAGCGAGTATGTGTTTTGGCTCGTGCCCTTCTGTATCCTAATCTAGTTTAGGCTACCTATAGTTTCATACATGAGTTATTATTTTACAACATCGAAATGTTTACCACTTAGCTACACATGTGAATAAGTACTTTGCATTATTGAAGTGTTTACCTCCTAGCTGCATGCGTATGTATGTATTTTGCAATATTGAAATGTTGCTTCCTAGCTACATGTGTATGTATGTATTTTGCAATATTAAAATGTTGCTTCCTAGTTGCATGCATGTGTAAATAGTTTACAATATTGAAATGCTTTACTTCCTAGCTGCATGCTTGGGTAATTATTTTTGCAAACATTGAAATGTTCAAGTTGTCATTATACTTGTTAGAATTCACGTTTTCATCAAATAGTTCTGTCCAACATTGAAATGTTCATTTTTGACTTGGTTTTGCTACATTTCACTTGTATAGTCATGCATTTAAAATTTTTGAAAGGTGTTAATATTGTTGCCAGTCTAGTTTTAAATCGTAATTTTGCTCCGTTATTTTTATAACAAAAATTTTACACCGGTGCTATATTTTTGAAGCGCGGTGTTTTGATGACATTTTCGATAAATGAAAATTTACTGTTATTTTAACGTCGGTAACCGTTAATTTAAAGTGATTTTTCAAGCGGTTAGCCTGCAACACTGTTTTGGCATCCGTTTTTACGGTGTTTTGAGATATGCAATTTCCTCGTCGAATTTGCTATAGTTGTTACTGTTTTAATCACGTGTTTAAAAATCATTTTAAAATAAAATTGTTTTCAAAAATTTTACAGTTTCCGCTTTCAAAAGAATAAGGAAGCGATTTAAACGTTTCAGCAAAATTGAGGACTATGAACCCTTACTTTTACTGGTTCGCTTAATTCCAGACTTGTCCATTTGAGAATGTAAAATGTTGTTTTATAAAATACACAATTTTTGCACTTTCAAGGAAACAATGAAGAGATATAAACGATTTGGCCAAAGTACGGAGTATGGAACCATAATTTTACTATTTCGGTTAATTCCGGACTCGTTAATTGAAATATTTGCCGTTTGATGATTTTGATGACTTTGTTGGGCTTTCGAGCCACTTTGTAGGACCTTCGGGTCATTTGTTGGACCTCTGGGTCAATACCAGTACTAGACCTTCGGGTCATTTGTTGGACCTTCGGGTCATTTGTTGGACCTTCGGTTCATTTGTTGGGCGCCAAAAATTATAGTACTTGGTAGGCTTCAGCCATTTGAGATGCACGTGCGGCAATAGCTAAAACTCGCCATTTGTTGGGATCGATCTACTTTTATGTTGTTTCTCTAGTTATCTATTTTTGATTTCTAGATTTTGTGAATTGTTGTTTTGAATTCAATTGTGAATTTGAAAGTTGATTTTGATGGAGTTTGATGTGATTTCTTCAGTTAATTATGTTGATTTCTTATGTTGAATAGTCTCATTGGAGATTATTATTATTTTGATTGAAGTTGTTTATGATGCATTATCTTCTAAGAATAATATAGACTGATCCGTTTATTATTTTCTTTTAAATAATACTCGGGTCAGACCGAGTCATTTCAGGGTAATTCTATCTCTGATTCAGTAGCAGCTTCAGCTTTTGGACTCGTATCATCTTTTGTCTAGCCTTCGAGGAGTTCTTTTGGTTATTTGACTCCCATCTTATGTATGTTGATGTATATGTATATGTACATTTGGTTATTGTGAACTATCGATTGTTGTAGCATGTATTCCAGACTTGTCTTCCGCTATATATATCTGATATTTCTATTCTGATGTGATTATACTATCAGTGTTGTTGATATTATGAGTTGTTCTGGATTTTTCTTTAGCCACCGTAGTTTCGTTTTAGATTTGGATTGAATTTATATCTTTGGGAGCAAGTTATACAACTCCTATCGATGTAATCAATGCTCATCTAAGGCATAATGTACGGATGGTCGCTTCTAACAAGCCTTATTCTTCGCAATAGCAGACGTTATTCCTTATAATAACCTTTGTTATTGTGAGCATAAAGGTGGGGCGTCATAGCTTGGTATCAGAGCTGAAATTCAGAACAAATTATAATATACACAGAACAGAAACAGAATGGAACATGTGTTACAACTATTCGGAGGTTTTTATTCGTGCCTTTCTAATCTATTCTTTCCACTTTAACATGTGGAGTACGTCTAGGAATAAATTATATATTTCATAGTATTCCATTTGTTAAATTTCTGATCATTGTGTATTGTTTTAACTGATCTTTACCTTCTCTTGTCTCTCAGCCTATGGCTGAAAGAGGTAGAGGGAAGCGTTCTTCTGCAGGCCCGTCTAGTGGTTCTCATCCGGACGGTGTCTATATATCAGCTGATCAGTTTATGGAGCTATTTCGGGGTATTCAGCCTCCTGTTGCTACTCCTACAGCTCTTGCTCAGAAGTCTGCCTTCGCTCGCATGTGTAGTGATTGTTCTCGCCTTGGAGGTCAGCCTTTCAAGGGATCGGAAAGTGTTATAGAGGTTCAGACTTGGTTGCGCACTTGTGAGCGCATAATTTTTCGGATGGATCTTTCGGATCATCATCGCGTTCTTGTGGCTTCTAGTATGTTGCAAGAGCGTGCGCTTGATTGGTATGAGCTCTTTATTTTGGAAGTTGATGAGTCCGCTCTCTCTTGGGTTCGGTTTAAGGAATGTTTCGAACTTAAGTTCGTTCCTGAATTGGAAAAGGCTAATCTTGCTCATCGTTTCCTTGAGTTGAAGCAAGGAAAGTCCTCTGTTTCCGATTATGTTGCATCTTTGGAGGCCTTGTCCAAATATGGAGTTGAGTTCATTAACACTCCGCGTAAGAAAAATCTTCGTTTTGTTGATGGTTTGAAGAAGTATTTGAAAAAAGTTCGTTTGCTTCAGCTTAAGATCTCTTTTGAAGAGCTTGTTGATTCGGCTCTTTGTCTTGAAGCTGTTGAAAAGGAACGTGATAGTGGTGATGATGTTGAGATTTTTAAGAACCCTAACAAGAAGAGGTTCCCATTTCGTAAGCCAAATTCTAATCAGAAGAAGAAGAAGCAAGCTACCTCTAGTTCTCAGCCTAGTAGTGCACCTTCTGTTCAGAGGGCGTGCTATAATTGTGGTTCGTTGGATCATCTTCTTCGTAGCTATCCTAAGCCTCGCATTTGCCATTATTGCAAGAAGGAAGGTCATTGGAATTTTGATTGTCCTACTGCTCCTAAGAGTCTCAAATCTAGGAAGCTTAATGTTGCTAAAGCTTCTGCTGATTCTTCTCAGCCCAAGGATATTACTCATTCTGTTTTGGAAGGTTTCATTTTATTTCATGGTCGTTCTATTAGAATTCTCTTCGATACGGGTGCATCACATTCATTCGTGTCGAAGGAGCTTGTTGATATTATTCATTTGGATGTTATTACTCTTTGCGACCCTTTGAGGATCATAAGTCCTATCGGTGGATCCGCTACTCTTGGATTATTATGTGTTGATGTTGAGATTATTCTTTGTGCTTTCTCCTTTCATGTGAATCTGCATGTTATGGATCATTTTGATTTTGATATGATATTAGGTATGGATTGGCTCGTCCGTTATGAAGTTCAAATTCTATGTCCCGAAAGAACTTTGTATCTTAGGCATCCCGATGCTAGCGAGCAATTATCTATTATATTTCGAAGCATGGATCATACTTCGAATGCGTTCTTTTCTTCCCTCGAATCTGAGGATGACATAGTAATATTCCAGTTGTTTGTGATTTTTCTGATGTTTTTGAGCCTATTTCTTGATTGCCGCCGAAAAGGGCAATAGAGTTCCGTATTGATCTTATCTCTGTTGCACATCCTGTCAGTCGTCCTTCCACAAGGATGTCTACTAAGAAAAATGAGGAGCTCAAGCAACAATTATCTGAGTTGGAAGCCAAGCATTTTATCCGTTCTAGCTCGTCTCCTTAGGGCGCCGCCGCTGTCTTCGTTAAGAAGCCAGATGGTACTCTTAGGCTTTGCATTGATTATCGCAAGCTTAACGAGCTCACTATCAAAAATAGGTATCCATTACCTAGGATCGATGACATGTTCGATCAACTAAGTGGCGCTAAGCTCTTCACCCAACTCGATCTTGCTACCGGTTTTCCTCAGTTACGAGTGGCGGAAGATAGCATTCCTCTCACCGCATTCCGTACTCGTTATGGTTCTTACGAATGGCTTGTTATGCCATTCGGTTTGACAAACGCTCCGGCGTATTTTGTAGATCTTATGAATCAGTTATTCCGGGAATATCTCGATAAGTTCGTCTTGGTTTTCATTGATGACATTCTTATTTATTCCAAATCTAAAGCCGATCATATTCAGCATTTGGAGATTGTTTTGAGCACTCTTCGTCAGCATCAGCTTTATGCCAAATTCTCCAAGTGTCACTTCTGGGAGAATAAGGTGAAATTTCTCGGTCACAATGTTTCTTCCGATGGTATCTCTGTCGATCCTTCCAAGATCGAATCTATTCAGAATTGGAAGAGGCCTGAGTCCGTTACTGAGATCCGTAGTTTCCTAGGATTGGAGGGTTATTATAACCGGTTTATTAAGGACTTTTCTCATATTTCTTTACCGCTTACCACTCTTACGAGAAAAGCTGTTCCTTTTGTTTGGTCGAATAAGTGTGAGAATTCTTTCTTGAAGTTAAAAGATCTCTTTACTCATGCTCCTATCTTAGTGGTTCCGGAAGGGAATCGTGATCTCGTTGTTTATACCAATGCCAGTGGTTTTGGGCTCGGTGTTGTTCTTATGCAAAAGGATAAAGTAGTTGCCTATGCTTCTAGACAACTAAAGCCTAACAAAATTCGTTATGCTACCCATGATTTGGAGCTGGCCGCCATAGACTTTGCTTTAAAGATTTGGCGACATTATTTATTGGGCGAGCGTTTTATTCTCTTCACTGATCACAAATCTCTGAAGTATTTATTTACTAAGAAAAAGCTTAATATGAGGCAACAGCGTTGGCTCGAATTTCTTGCTTAATATGATTTCGATATTCACCTGGTAAGGGTAATTGAGTTGCCGATGCGCTTAGTCGCAAGTAGAAGACTGTTGTTTCCATGATGCTAACAGAGTGGAATATTTTGGAAGCTTTATCTTTTTGTGATATTGGAGACCGTCCTTTAGTTTCTGATTCTCCCATGCTTTTATTTAGCATGGAATCTGATCCTAGTTTGTTGGATCGCATTGCCAATGCCCAGAAACATGATCCACATGTTGCTTATTTTATTCAGAGTTGTGAATCGGAATCCCGAAGTGACGATCTAAAGGATTTCGAAATTGATATTCATGGTTGTATTCGAAAGAAGGGTAGATTGATCGTGCCTAATATTTCTAATCTTAGAAATGACATTCTTAAGGACTGTCATCGTTCTAAGTATACTATCCATCCGGGTAGTAGTAAGATGTATGTTGATATGAAACGCTTATATTATTGGGAGGGTATGAAGCGTGATATTGCAAGTTATATAAGTCGTTGCATGACTTGCCAACTTGTTAAAGCAGAACACCAGCGTCCCAGTGGTCTTTTGCAGCCTCTTGAAATTCCATTATGGAAATGGGATCAGATTTCCATGGACTTCATTAATGGTCTACCTCGTTCGAGGTCGGGCCACACTAGCATTTGGGTGATTGTTGACAGATTGACTAAATCAGCCCATTTTATTCCTATCAAGTCCAATCGGAATGCTCCTTTGTTGGCTAAGCTGTTTATTAAAGAAGTCATTTGACTTCATGGAGTGCCTAGTTCTATTGTTAGTGACAGAGATCCACTTTTCACTAGTGGTTTCTGGCAGAGCCTTCAGAAAGCTTTGGGCACTAAGCTCAATCTCAGTACAACTTATCATCCACAGTCTGACGGTCAGACTGAAAGGGTGAATCAGGTTTTAGAGGATCTCCTTCGAGCTTGCATTCTGGATTTTGGTGGTATTTGGGAAGACCACTTATCTCTTGTTGAATTTTCGTATAACAACAGTTTTCAATCCAGTATCGATATGGCACCTTTCGAAGCTCTTTACGGAAGGCCGTGTCGATCACCATCTTGTTGGTTAGAATCGGGGGAAAAGCTAGTTCTCGGCCCCGATTATATTCGCGATTCTTCTGAGAGGATAGATAGTATCAGACATAGAATGAAAGAGGCTCAGAATAGGCAGAAATCTTACGCCGATCATCGTAGGAAGCCTTTGGAATTTTCTGTTGGCGATCTTATATTCATTCGTGTTTCCCCGATGAAGGGTGTGGTGCGTTTTAGTAAATCCAGAAAATTGGCTCCTCGTTATATTGGACCGTTTCCTATTACGGAACGCATTGTCCCAGTTGTTTATCGTGTATCGCTACCTGTTCAGTTTTCGGGAATTCATGACGTATTTCATGTATCTCAGCTTCGTGATGTCTTTGAGATTCAGATTCTATTATTGATCCTCATATGTTGCAAGATTTTTAGATCTCACCCGACTTGTCTATTGTGCAAAATCTTATTCGTGTGCTAGCTAAAGAGGTGAAACGCCTTCGGAACAAAGAAGTTCCGCTCGTAAAGATTCAATGGTCCGCAAACCCCAAGGATGGCACTTGGGAAACCAGAGAATTTATTGAGCGTTCTTATCCCGGTTTTCTCTCCTCTTCGGGTGGAGGTGAGCATTCTTATTCATCTTTTCTATTTTGAATCTTTGTTGAGATGAATTATTTACGTTATTGACTGCTTCTAATATGAAAATTGCGGGGACGCAATTTTTATAAGGAGGTGTTGGGCGAATTCTCACCCATGAGATCACGAGGCCAAGGAGCATCAATTTCGTCCAGAATCACCATTTACATACGGTATCCATGTCCATCCGGTACCTATGCCTAGCCATACCAAAGCCTCTCCACTCCATCACCGAACCATGCTCCACCGGACCTCCTCACCGGTCCAACTCCACTTCCCTACACCACCGAACCTGGTACCACTCCCCCCATTACCGAATGAACCCACTACCGAACCAGCCACCTTCCATCCACTGCCGGTCCAAAGCCTATCCACACAACACGGATCCGGTCCCATGACTGAACCAACCTACCTTCGGACCAACCTCGCCTCCATCACCGGACCAATCCCCTGCCGAACCAACCCACGTCCACTCACCACCGGACCAACGTCCCACCGAACCAAGCTTCGGCCGAACCATCCTCCTCTATACAATACCGAACCAACCATCACCGGTCCAAACTCCACCTAACAATTACCGAACCAACCCCCTATGCCAGACCAGGTTGCTTCCGCCCAGGCCCACCAGCAGCTATATACATCCAAGACCCCTGCCCCTAACCTCACTCTATAAATAGAGGGGCAGGGGTACAACAATGGCAGACAAGTTTGAGAGCTCAAGCAAGGAAGGAACTTTCAAACAACTTTCTTATACTTGTACTTAAAGCTTTGTATTTGTAATCCGAAAGAAAAGAGAGAATAACATATAAAGTGGATGTAGGCACGTTCTGGCCGAACCACTATAAATCTGCGTGTCTTTTACATTTTAGTCCTTGCTTTTTACATATTTGCATAAGTAACCTAAAACCTTGAAAAATAACATATAATCAACTAAATAATACGGATTGAAGGTGTTTGTCCATTTTTTGTGCAAACATTTTTGGTGCTTTCACTGAGAATTTGGAACTCGAAGCTTCAGCTTCCCTCATTCAACCTTCTTTCCCAATAGCACCCTTCATTGCCTAGGAAACATGACTTCCAGGCCGAGAAAAGACACCAACAAGGGAAAGAACGTTGCAACCAGCAGCGCTTCAGATCCAGTGGATCCAGATCAAGAGAACCATCCCACTACGACAACAGATCAGGCAAATCCAACAGCCCCTGCCGCGGAACAACCGGCAGCAATCACTAGGGCAGATCTAGACAGAGTTGTGACTGAAGTAACTAACCGCTTCGCATCCCAACAAGAAGCTTTGGTGAACCAACTCATGTCACGCTTGAGGGATGCCGAAGAATCCAACTGCAACACTGAATCATGGAGTGAGTCTCAATCTGGAGGATCTCAGAGACAACAAAGGTCTTCCCTCTTCGAAGAAGCTATCAACAGGAACAACAGTGATAGGGGCCGCGCCCGGACTCAGCCCGAACTCCGACTCGAGGAAGCGCTTGGAACCAAACTCAATGGGGGAGGCACCAGGCGAGGGTCGGATGTAGCTAAGCCAGTCATGCCACCTAATCATAGAAACCCCGCTGAACGGAGCCGAGCTAGAACCCAGCCCGAAGTTGACCCCATGGAAATGCTCGAAACAGAACCCCGCAGGGGAAGATCAAGGTGGGGGCAACTGTAGCTGGTCCTAGCATGCATCCGAGTAGCCAAAGACAGCCACTGGATAATGTCAGAAGTGATAGGCTATACCATCCCTACAGGTCATCCGGACGAGATCGATCCCGCAGGGAAGAACCAAGCTCATTCTTGTCCGCTCCAAATTCTGATGAAAGAATGGCACGATTATTCAGGGAATGCGTCCGACGGGAGCAAAGGGAGCGAGGGATAGGCGCTAGGGTAACCAGCCCTTTCACCCGCGACATCGAAACCGCCATCACCCCTCGAGAGTGGAAAATGCCGACGATGGAACCGTACAAGGGAACTTCCGGCCCCGTTGTACACTTGCAGAGATACACACAGCATATGCTCATGAGCGGGGCAACAGAAGGAGTATTATGCAAATGCTTTCCACTATTTTTAGCAGATCTAGCTACCTCCTGGTTCTGCCATCTACCCCAAGGATCCATCAGTTCATGGGAAATGTTGAAGGAAAAGTTCATTAGCCAGTTCCGCATTCATGTGGAACAACCCAAGGATGCTTATTCTCTATCCAATGTCAAACAGAAATCCAGAGAGACACTGCAACAATATCTAACCCGGTTCAACGCCGCAGCGGCCGCAGTCCAAGATGCCGATCAGAAACTCACCCTAATGGCCCTCTGTAGTGGTGTGCACCCAGATACCAAGTTTGCTAGAAGACTAACTAAAGAAAAACCAGCTACCTTGCCCAATTTCTTTCATGAAGCTGGGAACTACATGAGACTCGAAGAGGCTGCCACTGAAAGGCAGACATGACCACAGGCTAGAACGGCCCATGGAAATGACCCTGCCACAGCGAAAGACATTCGGAGAAACGACTCCAGAGACAATGCAGGGGGCAAGAAGGGAGAAAAGCGCTTGTACCGACCAGGACCGAGATTTGACGCTTACACTCCCTTGAATGAAACAGTCGAGAACATCTTCCTGGCCACCCAGGACGAACTCACATACAAGCTCCCCCCGTACAAGAAAGAGTCAGATCGCGCAATCCAGTCCGGAAAATTCTGCCGTTTCCACGAGTCTCATGGGCACGATACCAATGAATGCCGCCATCTCCGAGACCTAATTGAAGAACACATTAGGAGAAAGAAATTAGAACGCTATGTGAAGGGACAGGACAGGACCCCAGCTCCTACCAAGGAAAACCCAGGGCAGCTCCACCCAGAGACAGGCGGAGGAAATCGCAACACCAGCGGTTCCAGCCAAGAGAAGATAGTGGTCCATACAATATCAGGAGGGCCACACATCGCTGACAAGAGCTGGGCAGAAATGGAAAGATATGGAAACTCACTCAGAAGCGAGGGAGACTGCGTCAATTCTGTTGTGGAAGAACACCACCCTAAGCGGAAGGAAAGTAATGATATCACATTCAGCGGGCGCGACCTAGAAGGAAGGCAATACCCTCATATGGATCCTATGGTCATCTCTGCCTGGTTCGGTCCAGCCAAAGTTTTCCGCATCTTAATAGACACTGGAAGTTCAGTAAATATCCTATTCAAGCATGCTTTCGACAAAATGAAGCTGTCAATGAAAGATGTATCCCCCTGTAACAAACCACTACACGGTTTCACTGGAGAAGCAAAGATGCCCGTCAGACAATTGGATCTCTTTGTTAAATTGGGAAGTCATCCCCGCTCCGCCGTTCGGAAACAAACATTCGTGCTAATAGACAACCACTCGGCCTACAATGCCTTTTTAGGAAGACCAGCCTTGTCCGACTTCCAAATTGTCCTTGCCCCATGGTGACTGAAGATGAAGTTCCCAACAGATAATGGAGTGGGAGAAGTAGAAGGAGATCAAGATGCCGCTCGGGACTGCTATGTAACCGAACTTCGCAATAACCGCAAGAAAGATAAAGGGAAGAATGCAGAGACTACTCTCTGCATGAAAAGCTTGGAAGCATAGCAACTAAAGAAAGCCCCTCCTCTTCGATATACAAGTGATCCCTTCAACGAACTAGATCCCAGGGACGGAGAGGAGGAGGCCACCGTCGAGCCTACAGAGGCTATGGAATTCGTATCTGTAGACAAACACGACCCAAGTAAACTGCTGAGAGTCGGATCTCAGCTAAAAAGAGAATTAAAGAATCAACTCATTGATTTTCTTCGCCACAACATGGATGTATTTGCATGGACGCACGCTGATATGACCGGAATCTCCCCGGACATAGCATGCCACGCACTAAACATCGATCCTACCAAGGTACCGGTAAAGCAAAAGAAGAGAAGTATAGGGGCAGAATGATCAGCATCCCTCGAGGAAGAAGTAAAGAACTTACTTGCCAATGACTTCATACGTGAAGCCATCTACCCAGAGTGGATCGCCAACCCGGTACTGGTAAAGAAAGCTAATGGGAAGTGGCGAACATGCATCGATTTCTCCAACTTAAATGACGCCTGCCCGAAAGACTGCTTCCCACTCCCCCGAATCGACCAACTCGTGGACAGTACTTCTGGATACGAACTCTTATCCTTTATGGACGCATACTCAGGATATAACCAGATCCCTATGCACGCCCCCGATCAAGACCACACTAGCTTCATCACTGACCGAGGATTGTACTGCTACAAGGTAATGCCATTTGGACTTAAAAAAGCCGGAGCTACTTATCAGCGCCTCGTCAACAAGATGGTTGCAGAACTAATAGGACGAACTATGGAAGTTTATGTGGATGACATGCTGGTAAAATAAAGAAAAGCCAACAATCATGTAAGCCACCTGGACAAGATGTTCCAAGTACTCCGCCAATATGGAATGAAGCTGAACCCTCTAAAGTGCTCCTTCGTAGTGTCATCAGGAAAGTTCTTGGGATTCATCGTCCATGCCAGAGGAATCGAAGCGAACCCCGAACAAGTCCGAGCCTTGCAAGATATCAAAATACCATCCACTCGGAAAGAAATGCAAAGCCTAAACGGGAAGGTGGCCGCCCTAAGCCGATTCATCTCTAAAGCAACAGACAAATGCATCCCTTTCTTTGAAGCACTGAAGAGAGACAAAGGAAAATTCGAGTGGACCGACGAATGTTCAACAGCTTTCCTTAACCTAATCAAGCACCTCCAACGGCCACCAGTACTCTCAACGCCAAATGAAGGCGAAGAACTATACCTATATCTTGCTGTGTCATCCCATGCCCTAAGCGCCGCTTTGGTAAGAGAAGAAAACCGCACACAACGGCCAGTGTACTTCATAAGCAAGAGGTTCACGGGAGCAGAAACCCGGTATCCCAAACTCGAGAAACTGGCTACTGTTTACTAATCACATCAAGGAAGCTGCGACACTATTTCCAATCTCATCCCGTCAGAGTCCTAACCGACCAGCCATTGAGGCAAGTGCTCCATCGTCCCGACACCTCTGGGCGACTGCTCAAGTGGTGCATCGAGCTAAGCTAATATGATATCACTTACCATCCTCGCACCGCTATCATGGGACAAGCCATAGCTGATTTCATTGCCGAATTCACTACTGGCGAAGGTAAGGACCAATCTGAAATAGCAGAAGATATCAAATGGAATCTCTTCGTAGATGGAGCGTCGAACGAACAAGGCTCGGGGCAGGTGTTGTGATAATCACCCCCAAGGGAAAGAAGTTGCGCTATGCCCTAAGATTGGAATTCGCTACCACCAACAATGACGCAGAATACGAAGCAGTGATAGCCGGATTAGAACTTGCATTGGAAATCGAAGTCAGTTCTTTATGTCTCCATAGTGATTCTCAACTTATTGTGAATCAAATACTAGGAGAGTTACAGACTCGAGGAGAATGAATCACAGCATACCTAAAGAGGACCAAGCTGCTACTTAACCAACTGGATTACTATTTGATCAGACACATTCCTCGATACGAAAATCGAGAGGCCGACGAGCAGGCAAAACAAGCTAGCATGGGAAATGACACCGCTTCTGGAGCGATAACTGTCTCAAGGCTGCTAACCCCGAGTTTCGAGCAAGTACACCTGATAGCTGCAACCGAAAAAGAAACATGGATGACCCCTATCCGAGAATACTTACAAAACGGCACCCTACCAGACGGGCGAAATGAAGTTAAGAAAATTCTAAGGAAAGCTTCCCGCTACACGATGCAAGAAGGCATCCTCTATCGGCGCGGCTTCTCTAACCCCTTATTGAGGTGCGTTGCTGGAAGAGAAGCCAGGGAAATTCTATCCAACATCCATCAGGGAAGTTGTGGAGACCACACCGGAGGGCAGACTCTGGCAAAAAAGATACTCCGATATGGATATTTCTGGCCCACCTTGAACAAAGATGCCTTAGACTTCGTCAAAAAATGTGACAGATGTCAGAAATTTGCCAAAATCCCTCGACTACCAACCAATGAGATTACTCAGATGACCAGCCCTTGGCCCTTCGCAATATGGGGGATTGACTTAATCGGCGAACTGCCAACGGGCCGAGGCGGAGCAAAATATACTATAGTGGCAGTCGACTACTTCACCAAATGGGTGGAGGCGGAACCTATAAATAAAATATCTTCGGCAAAAGTTATCAACTTCTTAATCAAAAATATTCTGTGCAGGTACGGAACACCACTCAAAATCGTATCAGACAATGGACTTCAGTTTGACAGCGAGGAATTCACCAACTGGTGCCAAGAGCACGGGATTCGCAAAAGCTTCTCATCCGTGGCTTATCCCCAGGCAAACGGCCAAATAGAAGCTGTCAACAAAATTCTCAAAACCTTAATCAAGAAGAAACTTGAAAAGTCGAAAGGCGCTTGGGTGGAAGAACTTCCTACGGCACTTTGGGCCTATCGCACATCTTACAGAACTTCAACAGGGCATACTCCCTTCTCTTTGGCATAAGGATCGGAGGCTATGCTCCCGGTTGAAACTATAGTGCCCTCTCACCGTAGGATCCACTACAACCCGGAAGAAAATGAAGAACTCCTCCACATGTCTTTGGATCTAATTGAGGAGAGAAGAAATGATGCAGCACTCAAAGCAGCAGCTCACAGACAAAAAGTGGCAGCACTATACAACTCCAAAGTCAAACATCGCAGCTTACAAGAAGGAGACCTTGTCCTCAAGAGAATCTTTCCGCGCCCCGGGGCACTCGACCCCATCTGGGACGGACCATATGTAATTCATAAAGATCTCCACAACGGAGCTTATATTTTGTCAACAGTGGACGGAGAGGTGTTCCAGAGGGCATGGAACATCCGACACCTCCGTCGATACTTTTCTTAACTTGTACTGCCCATATGAAGTGAATTAACAAAGAGAATCAGTGGACGTAGGCATTTTCGTGCCGAACCACTTTAAAAAACTTGGCTCTTGTTAACTTGTTCCTTTATATCTTGGCTACTTGTTAAGCTTTATCCTTTGCTGTTGAACAAAATCCTTTGCAGATGACATTTCACTCCAGAACTTCACAACATAACTCCACCTGGACAAAATCTAACAGGTACGCTGCGCTCCTATGCCTTCACCAATGCGACACTTTGCTCCGGTATCCCTCTACCGCGAGTTAACTCATTGTTTGCCTCGGCCCTTAAAGCCGACTGTAATAAGCCGAGTATAAGTCATCAAAAAAAAAGGCCGACTATAGCCGATGGCAGCTCATTACAGCGATTCGGCTCGCCGGCGACTGTGAACCGATCATAAGCCCCAACATAAGGTGTGGCCAGCCAGGGGCAGTTCACAGTTGACGATCGGCCCCCACGCTCGCCGGCCACAGTAAATCGAATAATACCCACGATTACGGGCCATAATGGCCCGGGTAGTTACTGTGCGCGATCGGCTCCGATGTGTCTTAAGTGCGGCTGTGGTAAAAAAGAAAACTCCCCGCAGTAGGCGTAAGATGGGTGACAAATGTCTCCAAGACCCACAGCTAGGGAAAGTGACTACAAAACCCGTTTGCCACGAACTTAAGCACATCGACGGCCTTCCGTGACTGGAAGTTTTACTTTTCATATATTTCAATTTCATTTAAAACTTTTCTCCTATTCTCCGTAACGGTGCTTGAAAGTACAGGACATGAAATAGGAAACGTTCGCTAATGGGAACAGAAACTCACAATCGGATAACGAGACACTCAACAGCATTCCGTGCTTAGTCTTACAGGGCGCACGAAGTTGCCGTCCACAGCCGAAACATGAAGGGAGGTACCTTCTACTTTTATACATTAATGCATAGCTGCAGTTCATATTCACACATCACATTCACGTTACAAAATGAGAAAATCATACTTTAAGCAAAAAACTTGGCATCAGGCATAGTCAAGTCACTAGTAACATGCATAGTTTCATCACTTACACAGCATAACAAAATAGCGATAAAATTCCAACATAAAGGAACCAGCTTATGTTATGAAATTACATAAAGTCATTCATCACAAACAATATTATTACAGTTACATCAATGTTTTGGACTAACATGAACAGCAATAAAAAGAAATCAAAAGGTAACCAGCTGTATTAGTGCTAACCACTACACCTCAGAACCAGCTCTCCGAATCTACTTGGTTGCTGGATCGGAACTCCCAGCGTGTTGACCAGAGGTTCCACCTGTCCAATTCAGAAGAAGAATCCATCAGATAAACAGCGAACAATCAAGTTGTGAAAAGCTAAAAAGGGAAAACTCACCGACGCCCGCTTCTTGGTCCTCATCCCCCAACTGCACACCGGCTTCCTCCGCAGCAAGCAGCCGCATCCCCTCCTTCACCGCTACATTCTCCTCCTTTGAGAACTGGGCGGTTACCACGTCCATCCTGAATGCCGCTCCACATTCCTTATCCGCATCGGTCTTGGCCTCCTCCAAAGCCCGGAGATATATCTTAGCCATGATCCGGGGATAGTCATCCATCCAGGATAGATTACCCTGCTTCCAGGTACGGAAGTACATATCCTGCAACATCTCATCCATTATCCCCTCATTCTCCTCAAACTCCCTCACCCGGGCCTCGGAGGACAACAACTTAGCAACGACAACATCCCTCTCCGATCGATATCTCAAGCGGTCAGCTTGGAGAGACCTCCTCATTTCCTCCATCTCTTCCTTTAGCTTGGCCTGAGCAAGCTCTGCGGCCTCAAGCCTCCCAGACAACTCTTCAATCCGCTCAAGATCCGCATTCCGAACCTCGTCCACCGTCGCAATGGCCATATCAATCCGCCCCTTGCAAGCAACCTCCATTTTTCGCAATTCTGCCCTGCTAGCCTTTTTCAGACTCTCCTACAACTGCCAGGAGGCTGCCTCGTGCTGAGAAATCTGGATAGCCTGATCGGCAAGCTGCTTGTCCTGATCAGCAACCTGTAGCCGCAGCCGGATGTTAGCACTCCCGATTTCCTCCCCAGCCCTAGCCAGTCGAGCATGATGCTCCATCAACTTCTTGACCTCCTCCGCGACCCGGTCAATGTTGGCCTTGGCTTCGTCCCCCATGGCAGCTATCCGAGTAGTGAGCAGGTCCAAATCTAGGGACTTAGCCTCATCAAGAATCTGAACCATGGGATTGCGGGGGAGAAGATGCTCGCCCATGGCCTCGTCAAATAAAATATCCTGAAGGCTTGGGTCCAAATCCGGGTGGCCGGCAAAGGGATTGCGAGGCACGTCGGGACGTTTTATGCGGATCACAGTAGGGTTCTCGGAAGGAGGCGGAGGGGGGACAAACTCCGTGGTCTTCTCCGTAGTATCTAAGGGAGGCTGAATAGGAGACTGAGGACCAGGTGGTGAATCAAATAAGGAACGCCTCCTCTTCCTCTGCTGGATATCTTCTTCAATGACTCCAAGAACAGGGCGATATTTAACTACATCCCCGGAACGGCCAGTTGGCGGCTTAGTAGCAGCTCTCATCAATTTGAATTGTTCAAGGCAGTGTCGAACGTCTGAAGTTTTGGCCACCTCGCCTGCCCCTGTAATAAAGAACAAGTGTTACAAGCATACAATGGTCCATAATTCGAGAATACGTTAAGTTAAAAAAGAATGAGAAAACACATCTATTATACAAACCCTGCGGAGGAGTAGGATCCTGCAATAAATCCTGGATTTCATCCCAGGACGGGAGCGAGCCATAAAATATTCCTAATTCCCTGTCATAAATGGAGTCTGCAGAAGTCAAAAGTTCACCTTGAATCGCTGGAGCCGCCTCAGCTGAAGAACTCTTAGGGAATGGATCGGCACCAACCCCAACCTTGTCACCCTCCTTTGCCTTCTTCACCGAGGCTGATCCTTCCTCCAACCCTTCAAAAGCTTGGCGGAAGGCATCATCCGTCCACTCCTGAATCTCCCCTGCCTGCTCAGAAGACAAAGGGCCGGCACCACTACCACCCTGTCCTTCACCTTCTCCATCTCCTCCGCTCTCCTCTTCGTCTCTTTCCTCCTCTCCACCTTTCTCCTCCGGAATGTCTGGGCATATACTAGGAGAGGGTCCATCAGACTTCTTAAGCTTCTTTCCCCCAACGGCTGGAGGCACCGAGAAAGGTCTCTTCTTGCTACTCTTCGCAGTGGCCCCATCCTTGGC
The DNA here is from genome assembly GCA_030765085.1 of Allium cepa. Classification (NCBI taxonomy): domain Eukaryota; kingdom Viridiplantae; phylum Streptophyta; class Magnoliopsida; order Asparagales; family Amaryllidaceae; genus Allium; species Allium cepa. Next base: position 171,971,853 of record CM060941.1, on the reverse strand, counting down.
TTTAGCAGCCCTCTCCTCGGCTGTATCTCTCTGTTTAACCACAGATTGGCGTGGCAGAATCAAGTTATACTCCAGGAGAGTGGCATTCCTGATCAAGTAAGAAGCCGACCGATCCCGTGCCGGAATGGCTCTTATTTCCGCAGCCGTCTGAACCAAGGAATCATTCTCCACAACCGCAAAACCACCTGTCGCTAGCAAGGAATGAAAGCATATAAGAAGAAGCATTATGATCGGGACAAGGAAAATATAGATAGAGTTCAACTTACAGCCGGAAGTGAAAAGGCGGAAAGAAACAGAGTCATCTCTAATAAAAAACCATTCCTTCTTGAACATACTGAGCTTCGAGTACAGATCCAGAACAGGCTTGAAGGGCACGGCCGCTTCCAAACTGATATATGGAGACCCCTTCTTGTAGCCTCTCAAGTTGTACAGATACCGGATTTCCCGGTTGGAAGGGGGACGCCCATATCTCCTCTAAAAGATGACGAAAAGACTCACCAGAATGGCGTAGGAGTTAGGCTGAAGCTGGAATGGAGCCACCTTCAGATATGTGACAAAGCTAACTATCCAGGCATTGAGAGGCGGGATAGCACCACACATGCAATGATATCTGCTGTAAGCAAAGTAGCCTTCGGGGGGGGGGGGGGTCGTACGGCATCACTCCGTTCCCCGGCAACCGCATAAGCGCTCTATCTATCCCGAAGGAACGAGCTATAGCGTCAAGTTGCTCCTCCTTTAAGGAGCTAGGAAAGCAATCGGGAGGGGAGACCAGAAGTTCCTGGGGACCATACCCATCCACTAGCGACCTTGGGGCAGGTCCATGTCGCGCCGGTCCTGGTTGGGCTGGGGGCACGGAAGAAGACTCCCCCACTATCCTTGGACTTCCTACTGTCTGATCGAGTTTCCGCTTTGCGAGACATTTATCTGCGGCACAAGAAAAACAGGATATTAAAATGACGAATATGGGAACATAAACGAATAGTTGTCAAGTCCATTCGGTGCCAAATGCTTCCATGTTTCATTCGGGATCAGGTCCATTCGGCACAAGCTCATTCGGTAGTATATCATGTAGCATTCGGCATTAAAAACCTTTCACGTTCATTCGGCATTAAAAACCTTTCACGTTCATTCGGCAAAGGGATATATACCTGGCTCGGCACGAGATTGATTCGGCAAGGGTTTGATTCGGCTAGGGTTTGATTCGGCTGTCTCTGATTCGGTAAGGAATAACGAAGGGGTGTACCCCCTATTTATAGACGTACACAGGACAACCGAACCAGATGGTTCGGCACTGAAAACCGAATATAGCTACACCAACTGGAAGAAAAACAAAGCGCGACACCTGCAAGCACGTGCCCCACTTTGGGGGGCAAATGTTGAGCGAATTCTCACCCATGAGATCACGAGGCCAAGGAGCATCAATTTCGTCCAGAATCACCATTTACATACGGTATCCATGTCCATCCGGTACCTATGCCTAGCCGAACCAAAGCCTCTCCACTCCATCACCGAACCATGCTCCACCGGACCTCCTCACCGGTCCAACTCCACTTCCCTACACCACCGAACCTGGTACCACTCCCCCCATTACCGAATGAACCCACTACCGAACCAGCCACCTTCCATCCACTGCCGGTCCAAAGCCTATCCACACAACACGGATCCGGTCCCATGACCGAACCAACCTACCACCGGACCAACCTTGCCTCCATCACCGGACCAATCCCCTGCCAAACCAACCCACGTCCACTCACCACCGGACCAACGTCCCACCGAACCAAGCTTCGGCCGAACCATCCTCCTCTATACAATGCCGAACCAACCATCACCGGTCCAAACTCCACCTAACAATTACCGAACCAACCCCCTATGCCAGACCAGGTTGCTTCCGCCCAGGCCCACCAGCAGCTATATACATCCAAGACCCCTGCCCCTAACCTCACTCTATAAATAGAGGGACAGGGGTACAACAATGGCAGACAAGTTTGAGAGCTCAAGCAAGGAAGGAACTTTCAAACAACTTTCTTATACTTGTACTTAAAGCTTTGTACTTGTAATCCGAAAGAAAAGAGAGAATAACATATAAAGTGGACGTAGGCACGTTCTGGCCGAACCAATATAAATCTGCGTGTCTTTTACATTTTAGTCCTTGCTTTTTACATATTTGCATAAGTAACCTAAAACCTTGAAAAATAACATATAATCAACTAAATAATACGGATTGGAGGTGTTTGTCCATTTTTTGTGCAAACAGGAGGGGAGTCTGTAACGACCGTGATTTTATTACCGTCGTAATAAATATTTTTAAAATCCGTAACGACCCTAATTTTTGAATTACTGTCGGAGTGAATATTTTAAATAGAAATTTTTTTAATTAAAATTTGAAGAAAATTTAATGTTGCAAAGTCAGTAAACGCTTAACTTTGTGAATGGGAGAGTGCACTGCATTTTTCTTTCATGTGCAAGCAAAGTTGAGATAATTTTCTTCTGACCGATCTAAAGTCAAGTTTACAACTGTGCAAGTGTGAACACATTTGCGTTTTGAAAGATTTCGCATACATTTGACCCAGGTTGCAAAGTGACCTGTATAATATGAGTGATACTCATACACGCATCACTCAGGTAACCCACTTTCATAACACGCCTCACGTATCCATACCCCGCACAGCTGTTATACTTAATACACTATTCACACTAGAAAAAGATTTGCATATACGGTGAATTACGCAACAAATGACCACACTTTAGAATGCAAGTGGTAATGCAAGGCATGTTCACAGAAGCAAATCATAGTGTGAAAGCAAGTGTGTATCATCAGGTTTTATATTTTGAATATCATCATCTTTCTGACTGTCACTAGCCAAGTATTGCAGTGTATAATACTTTAAAATACACTTTTGTATTAAATGCAAAGTGTACCAGATGATGGCCAATACTCAAATTCTTTGACTTACCGATGGAAGAAATAAAATAATATTCTCTGCAAATTTATTTTTCCCTTCAAGCAGACCTCTAAGAGCATTAATGGCTACATCCCATAAATTTTTGCTTGCTTCCATCTCTGGTTCTAACTGAATTCGAAGCAAAGAAATGTGAGTTCATTCTCACACTTCTAAATTATAATATGTAACTCTCTGATCTAGTTGTGAAAATATGGTTTTCTTTGATTTCGAATTCTACATTTGTGTTATTTTCGCATCTCTGCAACCTGTGTTTTCACTATTTTTCTGGTGATTTCGAAACAATGCTTCAGTGCTTTCATTCATCCTCTGGCTTCAGATTGATGCACTTGTTATTCTGGAACTATTGCCTTATGAACTACACATGCACTTCTTTAGACTAATCTAGTTCTGTATACAAAGACACTGCATGCGACAAAAAAATAGTTACCGCAAATTCGTTTTTGGGTCTGCATGGAAATTTTAGCATCACTTGTTTGGTTTTATCCCCTGCGCATGCATATTAATATAGACGTGCTTGTATGCACGTTTTGTATACATTTCATTTCATACCTTGTTTCGGCATTGACCTGTAGGTACGAATATTATTCGGCTTCAACACGTTTTGTTACGTGTGCGTGTATATGAATATGGGTTTTTGTGTGAGTTGAATACGTTTTTTTATAAGCGAGTATGTGTTTTGGCTCGTGCCCTTCTATAGCCTAATCTAGTTTAGGCTACCTATAGTTGCATACGTGAGTTATTATTTTACAACATCGAAATGTTTACCACTTAGCTACACACGTGAATAAGTACTTTGCATTATTGAAGTGTTTACCTCCTAGCTGCATGCGTATGTATGTATTTTTCAATATTGAAATGTTGCTTCCTAGCTACATGTGTATGTATGTATTTTGCAATATTAAAATGTTGCTTCCTAGTTGCATGCATGTGTAAATAGTTTACAATATTGAAATGCTTTACTTCCTAGCTGCATGCTTGGGTAATTATTTTTGCAAACCTTGAAATGTTCAAGTTGTCATTATACTTGTTAGAATTCACGTTTTCATCAAATAGTTCTGTCCAACATTGAAATGTTCATTTTTGACTTGGTTTTGCTACATCGCACTTGTATAGTCATGCATTTAAATTTTTTGAAAGGTGTTAATATTGTTTCCAGTCTAGTTTTAAACCATATTTTTTCTCCGTTATTTTCATAACGAAATTTTTACACCGGTGCTATATTTTTGAAGCGCGGTGTTTTGATGACATTTTCGATAAACGAAAATTTACTGTTATTTTAACATCACTAACCGTTAATTTAAAGTGATTTTTCAAGCGGTTAGCCTGCAACACTATTTTGGCATCCATTTTTTCGGTGTTTTGAGATATGCAATTTCCTCGTCGAAATTGCTATAGCTGTTACTGTTTTAATCACGTGTTTAAAAATCTTTAAAATAAAATTGTTTTCAAAAAATTTATAGTTTCCGCTTTCAGAAGAATAAGGAAGCGATTTAAACGTTTCAGCAAAATTGAGGACTATGAACCCTTACTTTTACTGGTTCGCTTAACTCCAAACTTGTCCGTTTGAGAACGTAAAATGCTGTTTTATAAAATACACAATTTTTCCACTTTCAAGGAAACGATGAAGAGATTTAAACGATTTGGCAAAAGTATGGAGTATGGAACCATACTTTTACTATTTCGGTTAATTCCGGACTCGTTAATTGAAATATTTGATGTTTGATGATTTTGATGACTTTGTTGGGCTTTCAAGCCACTTTGTTGGACCTTCGGGTCATTTGTTGGACCTCTGGGTCAATACCAATACTAGACCTTCGGGTCATTTGTTGGACCTTCGGGTCATTTGTTGGGTGCCAAAAATTATAGTACTTGGTAGGCTTTGGCCATTTGAGATGCATGTGCGGCGTAGTTAAAACTCGCCATTTGTTGGGATCGATCCACTTTTATGTTGTTTCTTTAGTTATCTATTTTTGATTTCTAGATTTTGTGAATTGTTGTTTTGAATTCAATTGCGAATTTGAAAGTTGATTTTGATGGAGTTTGATTTGATTTCTTCAGTTAATTATGTTGATTTCTTATGTTGAATAGTCTCATTGGAGATTATTATTATTTTGATTGAAGTTGTTTATGATGCATTCTCTTCTAAGAATAATTTAGGCTGATCCGTTTATTATTTTCTTTTAAATAATACTCGGGTCAGACCGAGTCATTTCAGGGTAATCTCTATCTCTGATTCAGTAGCAGCTTCAACTTTTGGACTCGTATCATCTTTTGTCTAGCCTTCGAGGAGTTCTTTTGGTTATTTTACTCCTATCTTATGTATGTTGATGTATATGTACATTTGGTTATTGTGAACTATCGATTGTTGTAGCATGTATTCCAGACTTGTCTTCCGCTATATATATCTGATATTTCTATTCTGATGTGATTATACTATCAGTGTTGTTGATATTATGAGTTGTTTTGGATTTTTCTTTAGCCACCGTAGTTTCATTTTAGATTTGGATTGAATTTATATCTTTGGGAGTAAGTTATACAACTCCTATCGATGTAATCAATGCTCATCTAAGGCATAACATACGGATGGTCACTTCTAACAAGCCTTATTCTTCGCAATAACAGACATTATTCCTTATAATAACCTTTGTTATTGTGAGCATAGATGTGGGGCGTCACATTGGAATTGGGTCAATTTAAATGGAAGTGGAAATTTAAATTGAATTGATGAGAATGGAGATTGGGAAGTGAGCAGTTTTGACTCTGGACTATTTTTAATATAAATTGTTTTAATATAAACCTATTTTTCCAAGCTATTCATTATATATACAACCTTTCTTTTAAAAGCCAAACTATCTTATACTTGTTTTACAATTATTTTTGAAACTGTTTAACAATTTTCCAACTGTTTTTATAAACTAATTACTATATTTCAACTATTTTACAAAAACTAATTACTATCTTACTATTATTTTGCAATTATCTAAAATTTCTATAATTGTTTTAACTATTTTCTAACTATTTTACACCTATTTTACAAACTAGTAATTATTTTCCAACTAATTATCTATTTTTTAACTTTTCAAGCTATTTTATAAATTTAGATTGGACAGAGTTCATACCGTTATTGGTTAAATACCAAATCGAGATAAGAATAGAGGTGATAATCCAAATGGATTGAAGCAATTGTGAGTAAGTGAATGAAAATCAAAGTGAATGTGAATAGAAATGGAATTGATTTAGCTAATAACCAATAAAGATAAATACGTAGGGTGTATGTATGTTATTCTATTCGCATGATGATTTGATCCAGATTCGAGCACAGAATTTCAAGATAGTATGTCGATCCGAGTTGGGATTTTCCACTCGATTTTCGACGTCGAACCGGAATATGGATTGTTAATTGGTTCTAGATATTCTCTATCATAGTTATGACTATGCAAGGAGAATGACGGTGTCTGATCAAGAAATTAGATCTGTGTCCGCACTAGCAAGTCGGGTGGACGATACTAGTTCGGAAGTGAAATTGTGTGATCGAGTGAGCGATCAGATTGATATAGCGTACGGATGATATGTGTACATCGTACGGATTTAAATGAAAATGATATTCAATGGAGTAATCAAATTTGAATATTTGATTTTGAGTAAATAAAGGTAGATATCTTTGTTATATAAGATATATCTCCCCTTGTTGAATCTATTGCTAGAAGAAAAGGATTTTGGAAGGTGTTTTGAAGTATAAAAGGAGTTTTATACAAGTTTGAAATGATCCAAAGTTTTAAAGATTATATATATCTGAATATATATATATATATATATATATATATATATATATATAAAGGATCATATGAGGATTTTGGAAAAAGGGTTTTGGGAACCTTTGGATTTCGAAAGGCTTTTGATTTTTGGGTAAAATCAATATGAGAATTTGGAAAGCCTAGTTTGAGAATTATCGATTTTGGAATAATCGATTTTGTGCAAAGGAGCTTTGTATGGGATCATACCAGGTGTATGATTTGAAGATACTATATGTGTATGGTATAAAATGTTTTGATGATGGCTTTGGGGAAAAACGCGCTTCCTTGAAATGAACTTCTCAGGAGTGCCACCGGGTGGTGCTGCCTTGAGCCCCAGGGGGGTTTTTAAAGTTGATCCTGTGAGGAGTTCGAACAAAACTAGTTCCTAGGGAATTATGAGTAGAGTATACCATAGCGAAAGTTGTGTGTGCCGCTGAGAGCCAACATTCTGCGTTTGATTTTATATCGGTAGACTGTGACCTATGTAAGAGTGGAGAAGTTTCATTTCGACAGCGAAAATCAGAGGCTGCTGAGAGCCTGCAGTTACATGGACTTTTGCCGTGATGGCAACGTAACCCTGGAATGTAACTGCGATATGTCGTGGGTTCCATGGCGTAATCGAGAGGCCGCGGAGAGACTGCAGTTACATGGACTTTTGCTGCGATGGCAACGTAACCTGGAATGTAATTGCGACCATGGATGGGGGCGATGATTTCCAGAGCATTATCACCAAAGATATTTCCTCTATTTCAAAATGTTTTTTTATATTTTCAATAAAATTATTTTCCAAGTATTTTCAAACGGTGTTGAAAACGGGTTTACTAAGTATTTATAGATTTTCAGTCCTACGCTTGATCAACGTATGACCGAATTTCTGTAAAAACAAGGATGGACTGGTAGAGACATCGGGTTATAAAAAGTATATTTATAAAATTATGCTATAATATTTTATAATGTTTTAAAATTCATCAAAGAGTAAATTTTTCTGACAATAATCATTTTTATAATTCTGGCTTCGTTCCTTTTCGAGGACGAAAAGATTCAAAGGGGGGAGGAATTTGATAACCCGAATTTTTGAGCATCAGATAATTAGGTAATTTTTTAATTTAGCTATTGAAAAAAATTCTGATTTATCAAATAAGCAAATAAATCTGATGGATTCTTATATAGTTACTTAAAATTTATAAATTGAATTTTGAGTTGAATTTGAATTTTTAAATTTGAAATTTAAAGGAAGTATATCTTAAATATATTTTAGTTTAAAATTTGAATTTGAAAACTTCAAGAGTAAACGTTTTAGAAATAAATTAAGTTTAAAATAATATGTATATATGATTAGTCTCATATCATTGTCTTTAAAGGGTTTTATAAGTGTAATTTATAACATATCAAACTACTATAATCATTTTTAAGTGTGTAAATGGATTTTTTTATCTTCTTTTAAAATTACATTTTTTTTATATAAATAACTAAGTAAAAATCTATTTAATACACATGTCAACTAATAACATTATCATATTAGCAAGTGTTAACAAAATAGATAAGGATATTGACAAGTGTCTTTAATCTCTTATTTCTAAATAATTAATAAATGAGAAACTAAGTAATATAAACATCTCCCTACTCCTCTTTCATTTTCTTTATTTAGTTCATTCTCTAAAATAAAACTAGAAGCAAACCCTGTAACACAAGCTGGTAAATAAAAATCAAGAACAACTGTGGCTTCATTTCAGATTTGAATCATCTCAAGCTTCAACATAGCAGCAATACAAGTTTCATATGTTCAAAATTTTCCAAGCTTCCAGTTTTAACAACCCGGTTTTAAAGCTTTGCATTTTCTAAGGTGAGTAATTTTTTTATAAAAAAAAACAGTTGTTCTGAATTTTTACTACCCTGCATGTGTTTATCTATATTGATGTTGCATGGAAAATTTTCAGTTTTACATTATTGGATTGATAGATTTATATGTATATGTGTAGTGGTCTGTATATATATACAGTCACTCTATTATGTGTTACTTCCCAAACCACAATCAACATTGAAAAATTTAAATCTTCTACTAACAATCATCATTTGACATTGATGATTGAATAGAAGTTGTTTGTTATTGTTTGTTGTTAATTTTAAAAATAGTTTCATAATTTAAAATATAACAAATAATTATAAAAAGGAATTAACAGTGAAACTTGAATTTTTGTTAAAAACCAACTATCTTAAAATCTAATTTGAATTACATGCATGTAATCATGATGGAAAATCATGAATTTTGATATGGCAATTTGTAATTTTTAGTCGGTTAATTCGTGTGAATTTGGGGTTTAAACGTTTTGGGTGTTTTTGGTATTTTCCATTGATCGGTGTGGTGATTGGGGTTGGAATTTTGGTCGAGGCCAGTTTTCGAAGTGAGGATGATGGGAAAAATACTGGTGATTTTTCTTGATGGCCATGGTGTTCGAATTTGAATGAATTAGGGTTTTAGAGTGGTTTTTGTTTCGGCTGTACTCTCAAGACTTTTGCGATGTGGATGTTGAACCGGAGGCGATCGCGACGTGGGTGATGGTAGCGCAGGGGTTGCGGCGATGCTCTGGAGGTGGTATTGGAGTTTCCGGTGGTGGCTATGACTAGAGGTGATGGGTTGTGTGGTCGAACTTTCTAAAGTAATTCGAGATTTGGGTCGAATTTCGATTTGCGTTTGGATAGTGGATTCTGGATTGAGGTTCTTGTGACGCCCCACCTCTATAATCACGCTAGCCAAGGACAGTACAGGGTAATGCCGTCAACTAACATGGACAATAAGGTTGGTTAGGAGCGACCATGTATAGCCTCGCTATAACTATCTATTGAATACATCGACAATAGTCATACTAAGCAGATCGACATATCCAATGAATACTTAAAACAAAACCATAGGTGGTTGGAGGATCTATCAGAACAGAATATAACAACTCGCATGTAATATACATCACAGAACAGTAGATCATCATATACATATATACAGATACATAACAGAGTATACAAACTGATACATGTCAAGTAGTATAGCAAACCACAATATACAGACGAATCCAAAAAAATACATATATCAGAGTTACAACAAAATGGGACTACACAAAATGCCATAACAAAAAGAAGCTAGCGAAGTAGTCCATGTGGAAGTCAAATAGGCTAAGTCCAAAAGCACCCAACGTGAAACATCTCGGTCTGACCCGATTATAAATACACGGGTCAGTCTAGCTTAAAAAATCAGTTAGATAAACTGAACAACAATAACCTGCAAGGTCACAAAGTATAACAAATATATCTAAAAGAGATAACACAATCATCTGACAAAAGATGAATCATAATAAGACAAGCCTCATATCATCGGCAACACAAATAAACAAAGGATATAAATATCCTAAAACAAGCCAAGAAGGCAAATATCAAATACCAATGAAGGTAACACAAGTTCCACAAGGTAAACACTACCTATCGTGCGGCTCAAAAAGACCAACACCGAAGAGACGATACCTAGGGAATATACATATCAAGGAAACATCAGAAAATTTGCATGTGCTCAGTACTGTATAAACAAGGATCCATGAGCCCGAAGACTCCAAATCCGATATCACTCGAGCGGTGACGAATGACCAACTCCGAAAGCGATACGTAGGGCAACAAACCCGAAGGCACAAACCTGAAGGCACAAGCCTGAAGGCACAAGCCCGAAGGTACAAACCCGAAGGCAACATACCCGAAGGCAACAAACCTGAAGGAGACAGTCCGAAGACACTATCCCAAAGGCAACAAACCGTAGTGGTGAAGGTCCGGAGGCCAGTACTGGATGCCACTAACTGCCAGAATGTGTCATAACTCTCAAAAAAGGAATCCGAAAAGTGGTAATGTGAGTCCCATAACCACTCGTTCGCACTAAATGGTTTACTATCCGTTAGTTAATTTCACACTCAAAACAGTACAAAGTTTACCTCATCTCATTGGTAAACCAGACCAAAGGTCAAAACGATCAATCGAATAGGTCGGGAATTAATCGGAAAGATAAACGCACGGATTCATGGTCCGTGTTTTACCTAACCATTTAATCTCCTTTCCACTTCGCTCGAAGTGTGAAATCGTATGTGCGTTTTAAATAGAAATTATAAATTAGAGGACGAGCTTTAATAACATTTGAAAGAATCATTTTATAAAAACCCGTGTAAGAAATTAAAAAGGAATCATCAAGGTCAAAATGCGATAACAACTAATTGGAATCAACCTGAATCGATAAAAGTTGGAATCACAAGAAAATAGGCAAAATAGACCAAAACATGCAGGTCAGTCGACTGGTCCTCTGAGATCAGTCGACTAATCCAGAAAGATGAAAATCCTATTTCCTACAGTCAGTCGACTGGTTGAAATGGCCAGTCGACTGATTGCAGGAAACAGAGACTTCTTGTCTCTATTTACGGCATTGATACGCCAATTGGCTACAGCCAGTCGATTGACTGCAGAAGGTCATTCGACTGACTGAGCCTTGAGGCTGTATCTCAGCCTATCTAATGAAGGGAAAACTCCTTCAAAATGCAATCGACCGAGCAACGACGCTAAGGATTCGTACTAATCGACAACCCAGCACTATTGGCTCTCTTATACAACTCCAAAAACATGATCAAACATCAAGCTATGACTTTTAGAGTTTTTTACTTCAAAACACCAAAAACTTTCAACATTCATAAAACCAATCCAAATCAAAAGCAATCACACATGGAAAAGTGTTAGGAATTCATACCTAACAATCAAAGATAGTTTGGGCCTAGATGTGAGATAAAAATCTCATCTTTTAACTCACAAACAAAGAAGAAGTAGGAGCTCAATTGCAAGGAGAAGACCAACCACTCTCCACTTCAACTCTACTAGCTTCAATCTGAGATCAAAACAAGTATTTCCTAATTTAGGTTTAGGAAACTTTTTGAAATTGAAGGAAGAAAGAGAGTTGGAGAAGATGAAGAGAGGCTTACCAATAGCTTCTCTTTGACTTTGGAGCAAGAATTCAAGTTTACAAAGTAAACTAGGGCTTGGAATTTCTAATTCCTCTTCCTTTCCCCCATTTTCAGTTTTACCTTGAGTTTAGAAGTGAAATGAGTGAATGGAAGGAGAGGAACTGAGTTAGGGTATTTAGTTAGCTAGTGGGCTGAACCCAAACCCAAAATTCAATTAGAAAATGTAGAAAAATCCAACTTACTCCAAACATATCAAAGCTTATACTCAAAAAGATCGCAAACGCCGTTTCGAATTCAACAGAAGAGGTTTCGAGTCCTAATTCAGCCATTTGCAAAAAGTAATATTTCTGACCTAAATTCGACTAACGACGCTATATTTAAATAAAACATTTAAATATATAATCATTAAATATGCGGGTTGTTACAGATCTCCCCTCCTTACAAAATTGCGTCCACGCAATTCCTAGAGATGATACTTGTAACAACTACATACTTACATCATCAAAAAGAAAAGGAAATAAGCTTGAGACGAAAAGATATTCTCACCATTCCCAAGAAAAGGTAGAAAACCCGGATAGGATCGCTCGATAAACTCTATGGTTTCCCAAGTATAGTCATTGGGAATAGCGGACAGTTGAACTTTAATGAGCGGCATGTCCTTATTCCAAAGGTGTCGCACCTCTGTGTCAAGTACGCGAATAGGTTGTTGTACAATAGATAAGTCCGGTGATACCTCAAGATCTTGCAAATCAGGAGAATCGATAACAGAATCCGACTCTCGAAGACACTTCCGAAGTTGAGAGACGTGAAACACGTCGTGAATGCCAGATAAATGAGCAGGAAGTGAAACTCTATAAGCCACAGGGCCAATACGTTCAGTAATAGAAAATGGTCCTATAAAGCGAGGAGCCAATTTCCCATTCTTACTGAAGCGCATCACCCCTTTCAGAGGAGAAACACGAATAAAAACAAGATCACCAATCGAGAACTCGAGAGGCTTCCTACGGCTATCCGCGTAGGATTTTTGGCGGCTCTGTGCCTCTTTCATTCTCAAACGAATCAAGTCAATCTTCTCGGAAGAATCACGAACAAAATCTGGGCCAAGAATAAGCTTCTCCCCAGATTCCAACCAACAAGAAGGTGATCGACATGGCCTTCCGTATAAGGCTTCGAAAGGAGCCATACCGATACTGGACTGAAAACTATTGTTGTAGGAGAACTCTACAAGAGGTAGGTGATCCTCCCAATTACCACCGAAATTAAATACAAATACGGAGATGACCTTCCAAGATACGATTCACCCGTTCAGTCTGTCCGTCAGACTATGGATGATAAGCTGTGCTAAAATTAAGCTTTATTCCTAAAGCTTGTTGAAGACTCAGCCAAAAATGACTCGTGAATAAAGGATCACGGTCACTCACAATAGAACTAGGAACACCGTGAAGTCTCACAATTTCCTTGACATACAACTTAGCCAAATGCGAAGCAGTCCTATTAGACTTAATAGGGACAAAATGAGCAGACTTGGTGAGGCGATCAACAATAACCCAAATGCTAGAATGGCCCAATCTCGAACGAGGTAGGCCGTCAATGAAATCCATAGAAATCTGATCCCATTTCCACAATGGAATCTCTAGAGGCTTAAGAAGACCTGAAGGACGCTGATGTTCGGCCTTAGTACGCTGACAAGTTATGCAATTACTCACATAACTCGCCACATCGCGCTTCATGCCTTCCCAATAATAAAGACGATGCATATCGGCATACATCTTACTACTACTAGGATGAATGGTATACTTAGAACGGTGACAGTCATCAAGAATGTCATGCCTAAGTACAAAATCAGAAGGCACAAAAAGACGGTTCTTCTTGCGAAGACACTCATGAGAATCAATGCTAAAATCCCGCAATGCCTCATCATAGGATCCAGACTCACAAAGCTGAATAAGATGCAACAAATCAGGATCACGCCGTTGTGCATCGGCAATACGATCCAATAAAATGAGTCGAGCTCCCTAACTAAATAATAGAATACGAGAATCAGAAGATGAAGTTCGATTACGAATTTCACAAAAAAGATAGAGTCTCAAGAATATCCCATTCGGCAAGCATCATAGAAACTACAACCGAATGTTTGCGACTAAGCGCATCAGCAACACGATTACCCTTACCAGAGGTATACTGGATATCAAAGTCATAGGAAGCAAAAAACTCGAGCCAACGCTGTTGTCTCTTATTGAGTTCCTTCTCAGTGAACAAATACTTCAAGGATTTATGATCGGTATAGAGAATGAAGCGCTCGTCCAATAAATAGTGCCGCCAGATCTTCAAGGCAAAGACAATGGCGGTTAACTCAAGATCATGAGTGGCACAGCGAACTTCATTTGGAAGTAGTTGCCTAGAAGCATATACCCGATCCTTCTGCATAAGAACAACACCGAGACCACTACCACAAGCATCGGTGTAGACAACAAGATCATGATTCCCTTCGGGAACCACAAGAATAGGAGCATTAGTGAGAAGTTCCTTTAATGTCTGATAGGAAGCTTCACACTTGTCGGACCAAATATAACGAACGCCTTTCCGAGTAAGGCTGGTGAGAGGAAGCACAACACGGGAAAAATCTTTAATGAACCGACAGTAATACCCCGACAATCTAAGGAAACTACGAATCTCATGAACATTCTCAGGCCTCTTCCAATTCTGGATGGCTTCGATCTTTGAGGGATCGATTGAAATGCCATCGGAAGATACCATATGGCCTAAGAACTTAACCTTATTCTCCCAAAAATAGCACTTGGAGAATTTGGCTCTAAGCTGATGATAACGGAGAGTACTCAAGACAATTCTCAAGTGATTAGCATGCTCAGCTTCAGACTTAGAATAAATAAGGATATCATCAATGAACACAAGGACGAACTTATCGAGGTATTCTCGGAATACTCGATTCATTAGATCGACAAAGAAAGCAGGAGCATTCGTCAAACCGAACGGCATAACGAGCCACTCAAAAGAACCATAACGAGTACGGAAAGCTGTAAGAGGTATGCTATCCTCCGCGACTCATAACTGATGAAAAACCATGGCAAGGTCGAGTTGAGAAAAGACCTTAGCACCACTCAATAGATCGAACATATCATCGATCCTAGGCAATGGATACCTATTCTTGATGGTTAACTCGTTAAGCTTGCGATAGTCAATGCAAAGCCTAAGAGTTCCATCGGACTTCTTCACGAAGACGACCGCGGATCCCCAATGAGAAAAACTGGACTGAATTAACTGCTTGGACTCAAGCTCTAAAAGCTGCTTCTTGAGTTCCTCATTTTCCTTTGTAGACATCCTCGTGGGAGGACGACTAACTGGCTGCGCGCCTGAAATGAGATCAATGCGGAACTCAATTGCCCGCTTGGGTGGCGAACCCGAAACAGGCTCAAAAACATCAGAAAAGTCACAAGTAATAGGAATACGAGATATTTCATCATCATCTCGAGAATCAAGAGAATATAAAGCCATTTCGGAATTATCCACATCCCAAAGAACAAGTGATAGCTGAGTAAATGAATCTGGATGTCGAAGATATAAAATCCTCTCAGAACAAATAATCCTGGCATCGTATCTCACTAGCCAGTCCATTCCCAAAATCATATCAAATCCCAGACAAGAAATAACGTGCAGATTCGCACGAAAGGAAAAGCCACATAAAACAATCTCAACATCATCATAAAGCATACTAAGGGTCGCGGATCCCCCAATAGGATTCACAATCCTTAAAGAAGTAACCAAACAAGAAACATCCAAAGATAAATCATCGACAAGCTTTTTCGATACGAAAGAATGTGAAGCACCCGTATCGAAAAGAACTCGAGTACTGTGGTCATGAAACAAAATAGAACCTTCCAAAATAGATGGAGATATACCTTTGGGTTGAGAAGGACCTTTAGAAGCCTTAGCAACATAAAGCTTGCTAGACTTGGCACCGGCAGGAATAGTAGGACAGGTGGAAACATGATGACCATCCTTCTTGCAATAACGACAGAAGAGAGGCTTAGAACAAGCTCGAATCATATGATCAGGAGAACCACAATTGAAACACTTCCGAACAAAAGGTGTTCCAACAGATTGAGGCTGAGAGCTAGGACCACCAGTCTTCTTCTTCTTGGAAGGAAAAGACCTGGACTTCTGAAATGGAAACTGCTTCTTGTTAGGGTTCTTGGAAACCTCAACATCATCACCACTATCACACTCCTTCTTGACAGTTTCGAGATGAAGTGCCGAATCAACCAACTCCTCAAAAGAAAGCTTAAGCTGGAGCAACAAAGACTTCTTAAGATATTTCTTAAGACCAGAGACAAACTTCATATTCTTCTTATAAGAAGTGCTAATGAATTCAAGACCATACTTAGATAAAGCCTCGAATGATGCAACATACTCAGAAATAGAAGACTTCCCTTGTTTCAACTTAAGGAAGCGATGGGTCAATAAAACTTTTTCAGATTCAGGAACGAACTTGAGTTCGAATCGTCCCCGAAACTGAGTCCAAGAAAGGGTAGACTCATCAATTTCGGCTACAAGAAGCTCATACCAATCAAGAGCACGCTCTTGCAATAAACTAGAAGTTACAAGAACTCTATCATGATCAGAAAGTTCCATGCGGGAGAAGATACGCTCGCACGTACGAAGCCAAGCTTGGACTTCAAGAACAGAATCGAAGCCTTTAAACGGATTTCCTCCAAGATGAGAAAAATCACTGCACAGACGTGCAAAGGCATACTTGCGAGGTGGAGACACTCGAGGAGGAAATGGAGGCTTAGTGCTCCTAAACAATTCCAAAAACTGATTGGCAGACATATAAAAGCCATCCGGATGTGAGCCACTAGATTGCCTAGCATCCGAACGTTGTCCCCTGCCTCTTCCAGCTATACGCTGAAAGATAAGATATGAACAAGATTATTCACAAGGTAGATGTCACTAATTCAAATGTGGAATACAACGGAACAAAATGCATTCCTAGACGTATTCCTACATTCTATCTACCACCAAGGCACAGAAGCAATATAGAGGCACGATGGTTCAAAGATTTGTAACACTTATACACTTTGATGTACCGTAATATGTGCATCTATTCTGTGTTTATCATTTTTTTTTCTGAACTCAGCTCTGATACCAAGTTGTGCGCCCCACCTCTATACCCACGCTAGCCAAGGACACTACGGGGTAATGCCGTCAACGAACACGGAGAATAAGGCTGGTTAGGAGCGACCATCTATAGCCTTGCTCTAACTATCTATTGAATACATCGACAATAGTCATACCAAGTAGATCGACATATCCAATGAATACTTAAAACAAAACCATAGGTGGTTGGAGGATCTATCAGAACATAATATAACAACTCGCATGTAATATACATCACAGAACAGTAGATCATCATATACACATATATATATACATAACAGAGTATACAAACTGATACATGTCAAGTAGTATAGAAAACCACAATATACAGACGAATCCAAAATAATACAAATATCAGAGTTACAACAAAATGGGACTACACAAAAAGCCATAACAAAAAGAAGCTAGCGAAGTAGTCCATGAGGAAGCAAAATAGGCTAAGTCCAAAAGCACCTAACCCGAAACGTCTCGGTCTGACCCGAGTATAAATACACGGATCAGTCTAGCTAAACAAATCAGTTAGATAAACTGAACAACAATAACCTGCAAGGTCACAAAGTATAACAAATATCTCTAAAAGAGATAACACAATCATCTAACAAAAGATGAATCATAATAAGACAAGCCTCGTATCATCGACAATACAAATAAACAAAAGATATAAATATCCTAAAACAAGCCAAGAAGGCAAATATCAAATACCAATGAAGGTAACACAAGTTCCACAAGGTAACCACTACCTATCGTGCGGCTCAGAAAGACCAACACCGAAGGGACGATACCTAGGGAATATACATATCAAGGAAACATCAGAAAATTTACACGTGCTCAGTACTGTATAAACAAGGATCCATGAGCCCGAAGACTCCAAACCCGATATCACTCGAGCGGTGACGAATGACCAACTCTGAAAGCAATACATATGGCAACAAACCCGAAGGCACAAACTCAAAGGTACAAACCCGAAGGCAACATACCCGAAGGCAACATACCCGAAAGCAACAAACCTGAAGGAGACAGCCCGAAGACACTATCCCAAAGGCAACAAACCATAGTGGTGAAGGTCCGGAGGCCCAGTATTGGACACCACTAACTGGCAGATTGTGTCATAACTCTCAAAAAAGGAATCCGAAAAGTGGTAACGTGAGTCCCATAACCACTTATTCACACTAAACGGTTTACTATCCGTTAGTTAATTTCACACTCAAAATAGTACAAAGTTTACCTCATCTCATTGGTAAACCAGACCAAAGGTCAAAACGATCAATCGAATAGGTCGGCGATTAATCGGAAAGATAAACGCACTGATTCATGGTCTGTGTTTTACCTAACCATTTAATCTCCTTTCCACTTTGCTCGAAGTGCGAAATCGTGTGTGCGTTTTAAATAGAAATTATAAATTAGAGAACTAGCTTTAATAACATTTGAAAGAATCATTTTATAAAAATCCATGTAAGAAATCTAAAGGAATCATCAAGGTCAAAATGCGATAACAACTAATTGGAATCAACCCGAATCGATAAAAGTTGGAATCACAAGAAAATAGGCAAAATTGACCAAAACAAGCAGGTCAGTCGACTGATCCTCTAAGATCAGTCGATTGATCCAGAAACATGAAAATCCCATTTCCTGCAGTCAGTCGACTGGTTGAAATGGCCAGTCGACTGATTGCAGGAAACAGAGACTTCTTGTCTCTGTTTACGGCATTGATATGCCAATTGGCTACAGCCAGTCGACTGGCTGCAGAAGGCCAGTCAACTGACTGAGCCTTGAGGTTGTATCTCAGACTATCTAATGAAGGGAAAACTCCTCCAAAATGCAAACGAACGAGCACCGACGCTAAGGATTCGTACTAATCGACAACCCAACACTATTGGCTCTCTTATACAACTCCAAAAACATGATCAAACATCAAGCTATGATTTTTAGAGTTTTTGACTTCAAAACACCAAAAAAATTCAACATTCATAAAACCAATCCAAATCAAAAGCAATCACACATGGAAAAGTGTTAGGAATTCATACCTAACAATCAAAGATAGTTTGGGCCTAGATGTGAGATAAAAATCTCACCTTTTAACTCACAAACAAAGAAGAAGAAGGAGCTCAATTGCAAGGAGAAGACCAATCACTCTCCACTTCAACTCTACTAGCTTCAATCTAAGATTAAAACAAGTATTTCCTAAGTTAGGTTTAGAAAACTTTCTGAAATTGAAGGAAGAAAGAGAGTTGGAGAAGATGAAGAGAGGCTTACCAATAGCTTATCTTTGACTTTGGAGCAAGAATTCAAGTTTGTAAAGTAAACTAGGGCTTGGAATTTCTAATTCCTCTTCCTTTTCCCCATTTTCAGTTTAGCTTGAGTTTAGAAGTGAAAATGAGTGAATGGAAGGAGAGGGACCGAGTTAGGGTATTTAGTTAGCTTGTGGGCTGAACCCAAACCCAAAACCCAATTAGAAAAAGTAGAAAAATGCAACTTACTCCAAACATATCAAAGCTTATACTAAAAAAGATCGCAAACTCCATTTCGAACTCAATGGAAGAGGTTTCGAGTCCTAATTCGGCCGTTTGCAAAAAGTAATATTTCGGACCTAAATCCGACTAACGACGCTATACTTAAATAAAACATTTAAATATATAATCGTTAAATATGCGGGTTGTTACAGTTTTGGTCGTCGAAGTCATTTGGGGTTGGTCGGCGATCGGCTTGATGGTCGGAGTTGATTGGTTGGTGGTGCAACGTGCACCGTGTACGTTTTGTACACTAGAACGTTTGAGTTTTGGGAAAGAACGAGTTTCACTCAGGTATGCTCTTGCGTTTTCATAGGGATAACTCGAAGTAGGAGGGTGTCTGGTTTGTAACTCGGGGCATGCTTGTGTTGTTGCCGTGCTTTGCTCGAGTGTTTTTAGGTTGTGGAATTTTCTGGTTTTACTGTATATGTTAAATTGCAAATTTAACTTGATACTGGTTAAATGGAATTAGGCTTCAAATTAAACTTGTTCTTTGATGTAAAAGTGAATGTTAATCAAACTTATAAAAGTGTAATTGAATTTATATTTCAAGTTTAAAATGTTTTTAGATGATTGTTTTGAAAGTGATTATCTTAATTAAAATTTTGAAATCCAATTTAAAACGAAGTGTTTTAAATTTAAATATTGAACCAAAGTTTTATGCAAAATTTTAAAGTAATGTTTAAAAACTTAAGTTTCAAATTTTATTGAAAATGAATAAGTTAAAATTAGATTATTAAAGCGTTTTAAATTTCAAATTTGTTTCTAAATGCATTATTTTCAAATAAAGGCTAATGTTATGATTTAGTAAACCAAATAGAATAATTTGTTTTTAAGTTGTTTAAATTTGATTAATTTCAAATAATTTATTTATAAAGATAAATATGGTTAAATTATTTTGTTATGAACTTAGGAATACTTAATAAATATGATTTGTTAATTAAGATAAATGTTTTCTTAATTAATTAAGGATTTTGAAACATAAGAAGTTAATTAATTAATTTTTTAAATAATTTTAAATAATTAGTTAATTGTTTATTTAATTTTAAATAATCACTTAATTATGAATTAATTAAGTGTAATTACTTAATAAAGTAATTATTGGTTAATTATTGAATGTAATTAAGAATGGAAATTTCTTATGGAAGTAATTAATGGAAAATTACTCATGGGAGTATTTAAATGGAAGTGATTAATGGATAATCACTTAATGTTATTAATTAAGGAATTGATTAATATAATTGTTTGAAGTTAATTAATTATGGAGTAATTAATTAATTAAATAATTAAGAATTATTTAACGATGGGATTTATTATTTGTTAAGTAATTAATTAAGAGAGTAATCAAGGTTTATTAATGGAAGTAATTAGAAGATAATTACTTATGTAAGTAATTAAGGGTTAATTACTCATATATTTTAGTTAATTAATTAACGTAATTAATGAATGTGATTAATTAATGGCAATAAGACATTGATAAGATTAAGTTTTATCTTAAGGTAATTAAGGTTTAATATGTAGAGATTAATTAAGTTAATTTAGAAAATTTAAGTATAAATACTTAATTTAATTAAAGTAAATATGGATCAATTAATTTGTAATAAGAGATATGGATTAATAATTAAGGTTATTAATCATCATTTATGGGTAATTAATCTATTAATTAATGGTTAATTAATTGATTTTAAAGGTAATTAAGAATGATTTCCTTATATTGAAGGAGAATAATAAATAATTAAGATTTATTAAATCAAAATTGAAGAATAATTAATCTATAATTAAAGATTAATTAATTAGTTATAGGGTAATTAAGGGATGAATTACCCAGTTATATTTAATGACATGGATATGATTAATTAATTTGTCGATTAGTTGAAGATAATCATTTGATGTGGGATTAAGTAGTAATTACTTAATATAATTAATGAGCTGTAATTACTTAGTGAAGTAATGAATGAATAATTTTTGGATGTAATTAAATTAAAGGAAATTACTTATTGGGAAGTAATTAAAGGATAATTTCTTAGGGAAAGTAATTAAGGGATAATTACTTAATATAGTTAAAAGATTAATTAATGTAATTAATCAAGGAGTTGATTTAATGGATATAAGTAATTAAGGGAAGTTAATTACTAATGTGATTAATCAGGATTGATTAATGAATTAAATTGTTTGAAGGTAATTGATTTGTATGATTAATTAAAGGATAATTACCTAATGAATTGAAGATAATTAATCAAGGATGATTAATTAAATCAATAATTAAAGAATGATTAATTAATTAATTTATAAGTAATTAATGTTAAATAAGCAGGATTAAGGATGATTCAAATAATTAATTTAAATTATTTAAATTAATTAGAAATGGTATGACTAATTTATCTTGCTTGTGTATGATTGAAAAATATTGCATGCCTTAGATTGGTAGATATCTTGGATATGTGATTTATGATGCTATGTGATATGATATGTTGGGTTTAAACCAAGATAAAGTAGTTATCTATCGATGATGAATTAATGTGTATAGGTGACACCCTCTATTTGAAGTTTGAATTGTGTTTCATTTGAATAATTTGCGATGAGATGGTATTGAATTCGAAAAGACCAGAGTCGGGTATTAGTAAATACCCGAAACCACTTCGATTCTTTATGGATTGATATGTGGAATCAATAGGCTGGTTTAGAATGATTTAAGTGAATTGAACCATTTAATCTAAGTTTTTGACACTTCGAAATTTATGTGTAAAATAGGTGATGTCTATAACAACTTGTGAAGTTGTAAGTTGATATAAGATACGTAGGTTCATATAAGTTGTATGCTTTTGTATTTTATGTTAGATGAGTTTACTCACGCTGGTTTCCAGCCTGACCTTGGTGTTACTTTGATGTAATGCTCGGGTCAGAACGAGTATTACATATTTTCAGGTATAGGTGTTCTGGAGCTCAGGAGGCAAGCTGGATGACAGGAACGTATGAAATATTTCCGCTGTGGTATATTATAGTTTATCTAGGATAGGTTCTTTAAAACTGTCCAGTGTTGTGAAATTGTTGTCACTCTGATGTATAAAAATATAAGTGTAATGATACAGATCTTCTTTGTAAAACTATTATTTATGTGAAATTATATTTTATCCGCTACGAATGTGAGATTCTGAGTTTGAGTTTTCTATTTCTTCTTCTTACTCTTTCTTCTTTTCACTAACTATCTGGAATTTTCGGGATCGAAATTTCCAGGTCGTTTCATTTTCATTTGTTTCCATCCATCCCTATATCCTCATTTCATTTCTCAAATCTCATCTTCTATAGCTTCATTCCTCCAAACAAACTTCCATCCCATTTTTCTTTCCTCTCTCTCTTCATTTTCCTCCTCCTTTATTTTTTTTCTTCCTCAAATCTTTTTTTCCTTTAAAGCTTCCCTTTTCTTATTCTTATTCTTCAAACCTTCTTTTTATTTTTCAAAGCTTCGTTTTCTTTTTCAATTCTTCATCATCTTTAAATTTTCTTCTTCTTTTCCAAATGTCCTTCTTTTTCCAAATTCTTTTCTTCAAATTCAGATATATACAAACTTTTCTGTCTCTTCCAAAACTTTCAATAAAAAATAGAAGACAATGGTAGAAAAGGAGGCAAATCAAAAGAAGGAAGTAGTAGCGGATCCAAATTCGACTAGAAAAGAGAAATCCACAAAGTGAGTATTCTAACCCACTCATAACTACTAAATTATCTTATGTTAGTTAAATTTAATTTATGATATGATTTGGAATTGATTAGTTGATGTTTGGTATATTTAAATTGTCATTCTAGTTAAATTTAACTTTTATTGCATTTAATCATCGTTTAATTTAATATTGAAATTAATTGTCAATTTAATACCTATTAAAGATAATCAGTTATAAATTGATGTTTATTGATTGATTTGGGTGATGATTGTGATGTATGTTTGATTATTGATATTGGATGATTTGATGTAATATTTATATTGTAATAACACTGCAAGTTTCCTTAGTTATTGTTAGAAAATGCCAATGGGTTGAAATGACACATACCCGAACGATCATATAGAATATGAGAAAATCATTATGGGTTGAAATGATAAACCCGAGTGACTTTTATTGATTTGGAATTGAGAATTGCGGGTTGAAATAATATATACCTAAATTTAATTTTTTACGGATTGAAATAAAAAATATCTATACCACTTGACCATAGGGTAGAAAATTATATACGGACATCGGTTGGTTAAATTAAACAAACCTTTAAATCTTGAATTAGATTAAATGATATTTTGAAGGAAATTGATTTATATAAATTGAATTACTTTGAAAATCCCAACTTGAAGGTTGGAATTGGCAATTGGTCTAAATTGAAATCCTAAAGTATTTTTAATCTATTTTATATCTATTTAAAGTATTTTAACCCATTTTAATCCATTTTAAATCTATTTAATCTATTTTAAATTATATTAATCTATTTTAAACTATATTAAACTATTTTAATCTATTGTAAAATTATATTAATTTATTTAAACTATATTGATCCATTTTAATCTATTTTAAACTATATTGATATGTTTTAATATATTTTAACCATCTTAAAGTATTTTTAAAACTATTTTAAACTATCTAAACTTTTTTCTGAATTTCAAGTTTTGTACAGTGGAAGTTTTATATTTAAATCCTTGATTTTTAAGTAGAATACGATTAAATAATTTTATAACACAAGTAGGGATTTAAACGACATATTTGAGGAATATGATGATTTAATCTATTTTTGGAAATATAAATTGAAAGTGATATGATTTCACATGTGATATAATTTCAAAGGTAAATATGATTTCAAAAATGATATGGTCTTGAGAATATGCTATTTTGATATAAATTATAAATTTGTTTTGGAAATGTTAAAGAACCATACGGTGTGAAATAAGTGTTTGGTTGTTAAAGTGACCAGGATTGGATATTGTCACACTCTTTGCCAATAACAAAAATCACTTTAACAACTATGTACGTGGTGAAGATTCCAGAAAGAAGTAGGATGGTTTGGCGAATGATTCTGTATGAGGTATTTACATGACCCTGACTTCCATGAGTCGGCTTAGATGGGACTAAAACGGGAGCTATGCCGGGACAAATAAGGTCATTCCTCCGATCGGACATATTTCTTCAATACTGTATTATGACTTTGTGATGATTTGGTGGCCACCCCTTGATTTTGATTATGGGAGTGTGTTCCGAGGTGGACGGTAGTAGCTGCTATGCGTTACCACCTGTCCGGATCCGTAATTGGTATATCTACCCTGGCATTGCCTCGAGTGCCGTGTTCACATGCCCTATCGCGCCTTCTATGAGTTTGTTTTATGTCGTACCTATGGGGTGCTTGTTGATAGGCCACTAGTTTATGGTGGAGTTTACAGTGTCTGTATAAACTACGGCATTATATAAAAAATGTTAAGGGGGATATAGGTAACGCCTTAGCACTATTTTAATACTTTACTTTACTGTAGACGCTATTAAAAAAGTGTATTGTACTACATAATAGATAGTTTAACGGATCCTTAGGAGATGGTAATCCCGAACATCTCTTAAGTTATCGCACTCATGTTAAACACTGGATAGGAGATGTCAAAACCCGTAAACATCTCTAACGCCATGACACTCATATTTATTTACTATTGATTTAACTTATGTAATATCTTTTATTTCTGACTCGAGCGTTTTGTCTTTCTATTCTCTCGGGTCAGCCTGAGCGTTTCAGTATATTGAAGACTGCTTTCTGGAGGACGAAGACGAAGACTTGTTTACTATTATAACTTATTATATTATTTCCACTGCATCATGATGCTCAGCTGCATTGTTATTTATTTCCATTAAATTTAAATCTGATTCTGTATTATAGAAGTATCATCAAATGTTATTTGTAAACAGCTTCATGAAATGTTTAGTTGATTATTATATTTTGTCATTCCACTACGAGATTCTGTATTTGTTTTCTTTCTTTCCCTGCTCTTTTGTGACGCCCCACCTCTGTACTCACGCTAGCCAAGGACACTACGGAGTAATGTCATCAACTAGCGCGAAGGATAAGGCTGTTGAGTAGCGACCATCCGTGTAATTGCCTTGTGCGAGCACCGATATGTCAGATAGTATAACATGCATTTCATTTCAAGAGGAAATCCGACATGCCGACACAAACTCAAAGCTACTACACAGTGGCTATGTGATCTTCGGAAACAAATATAGAAATAAGCATAACACAAATCAGTCATAGATATCCATATCACAAAGGCGGAAACAGATATGAATATAACACTTAGAAGTGTACATCAGAGTTGTGGTCAAACATGATCCACAATATAACAAAAGAATAGATACAAGTGCTAGAAAAAAGAATATATATACATCAAGGAGTCTCTATCTCGAATGTATAACAACAAAAACTACCAATATAGTGTAGTTAGCCAAAAGTCAGGTAATACTCCCAGATGAGGAGTCAAGTAGAAGCACTATAACATCTCGGTCTGGCCCGAGTATTATTTAAGAAGAAAATAATAAACGGATAAGTCTAGGTATAAATATTAGATAAAGTGATATAGAATAAGAGATATGACAAAAACGTATGATAACTACAAAGCCATACTGTGATAAGTATGTAATTGAAAACCAACCAGAGATTAATCAATATCACAAAAATCTTCTCAAAGATCAAAAAGAATGCCATACTCTTTATTTTCATTCACCAAGTCACAAATATTGGCAAACCTCTCAATGCCAATCGTAGAAGTTGTTGAAACTCAAATTCACCGATGCACAAATTTTGATAGAACTTATCAATGTAATCACAAAAATTGGTGAAACACAAATTCCATAAATCATCAATAGAAATCCAGAAATCACAAAAAGGGGGAGACTTATCACAAAACGGGAGCATGAAAACTCACCAACACGTATATCACAAAATGGAACGCGATTCCATGGTTGCTAACCATTTATTTTGAGCCGAAGCTCCACAAAACGGTCCGAAGACCATGGGTCGCTACCCCACTAATTTTGAGCCGAAGCTCCACAGAAACGGGGTTTAGTCTCCCTCGCAGACAAAGAGACATCGCACATTGCTAGTCTAAATCACAAAATGATCGTCATTGATCATCAAGAAGTGTCAATTACACTAAGCTAGTAAATAGATGAGTTTAGCTTCATGTCCCATAACCACTGGCTTAACTTAAATATTTACAAACAAACTGTAAGTCTCCACTCGAAAATTGTCATAAGAGATTCAATCGAACAAGGCCAAGAATTAACCGACGAAGTAAACGCAAGCGTTTCATACCACTTATTTTACTAAGCCGTTTAATTAGATTTCTCATAAGAGTGAGGTGAAGACTTGTATATACTAATAGGTTAGAAAATGGTTTTATAAACGTGTTTGATATTGAAAATAGAGTTGAAATCATCTTTGTGAAAGAGTTTGAATATATACTACTAGTATAGAAACCTTTGTATTTAGAAGTGGCAATCCATAAAGATGATTGTAAAAACAATCAATCACCAAAATTTCACGTTCAAAGACGTGAATTAAATCCAAAGAAATCGATTCCAAATCCATCAAAATGGATATACCCAATAACGCGTGGCATATCTAGTCTCGGCTGGCTTTAATTGCCCAGATGCATAAGCAATAACGCGTTCTCTTTGCATAAGAACGGCTCCCAAACCAACACGACTAGCATCGGTATAAACAACAAAATCTTGGTTCCTTCGGGAATCACAAGAATAGGAGCATCGGAAAGGAGTTCTTTTAATTTCTGAAAAGAAGCTTCACATTTGTCTGACCAAATGTATTTAACTCCCTTCTTTGTCAAGCTAGTAAGAGGCACAGAAATTTTAGAAAAGTCTTTTATGAACCGAGGGTAATAACCCGCCAATCCAAGAAACTACGGATTTCCGTCACACTCTCCAGTCTCTTTCAATCTTGAATCGCTTCAATATTTGAAGGATCCACCGAAATTCCGGATTTAGAAATAATATGGCCGAGAAATTTCACACGAGTTGCCAAAAGTGGCATTTAGAAAATTTTGCTTTCAATTGATTGCTCCGAAGAGTTTCCAACACAATCCGAATATTCTTTTCATGCTCCTCCTCGGTTTTAAAATAAACAAGAATATCATCTATAAAGATGAGAACAAATCGATCGAGGAAGTCTTTGAAAACTCGATTCATAAGGTCAACGAAATAAGCTGGAGCATTCGTTATACCATATGGCATAACAAGCCATTCATAAGATCCATAATGAGTACGGAACTATGTCAAAGGAATGCTATCCTCTGCAATACGAAGCTGATGAAAACTGGTTGCTAAGTCTAATTGTGAAAAGACTCTAGCACCACTGAGTTGGTCGAATAAATCATCAATCCGAGGTAAAGGATATTTATTCTTGATAGTAAGATCATTAAGCTTGCAGTAGTCAACGCAAAGCCTAAGTGTACCATCGGATTTCTTCACAAAAATAGTAGAAGCTCCCCAAGGAGAGGAACTAGAACAAATAAATTGCTTCGTCTCCAATTCGGATAATTGTTTGTGCATCTCCTCATTTTCTTTATTGGACATACGATAAGGAGGACGAGTGATAGGTAGAGCTCCAGGGATTAGATTAATTCTGAACTCAATTGCTCGCTTAGGTGGTAATCCTAAAACGGGCTCAAATATGTCGGAAAATTCACGAACAACGTGAATAAGAGAAATGACATCTTCCTCATCATCATTATCGTTATCATGAGGATTTAGAGAATATAAAGATGCAGCCAAGCTGGAATCCGAATCCTTAAGAACAATAGAAATCTTCTTAATAGATTGTGGATGTCGAAGATGAATAGTCTGCTCAGGACATAGGATATTGGCTTCATAACGGTTAAGCCAATCCATTCCCAAAATCATTCCGAAGCCCAAGTAACGCATGACATGCAAATCGGCTCGCATAGAAAAATCACATAAAATAATCTCGACATCTTTACAAATAAAACCAAGTGTTGCGGATCCACCGATCGGATTCGCAATTCTCAAAGAAGTCATTAAAGCCATAACACTTAAAGAAAAAGTATCAACAAGTTCTTTTGATATAAAAGAATGGGATGCACCCGTATCAAAAAGAACTCGAATAGGTTGATCACGAAACATAATAATGCCATCAAGGATAGAATGAGAAATACCTTGACCACGAGAAGTGTCACTAGGGGCTTGTACAACATTTAGCTTTCACTCCTTCTTATTTTGAAGTTTGGGACATGAAGATATATAATGGCCCGAGCTTTTGCAATAGCGACAAGTAAGGGGCTTTGAACACTTATTTGCATAATGGTCCTTAGAACCACAATTGCAGCATTCTCCATGGCTAGAGTTAGGAGTCTTTGCTACATGTTTCCCTTTCTGATTGGGATAAGGACCCTTGAACTTATTAGGCCTCTTCTTGTTGTTGTTGAAGTTCGGTCTGGCACCCACAACTTCAACATCACCCACTTTATCAGCTCCTTCAAGTCGAAGAGCGATATCAACAAGCTGATCGAAAGCAACCTCCAATTTCAGAAGTAATGGCTTCTTGAGATTCTTATTCAAGCCATAGACAAATCTCTGATTTTTCTTCAATGGGGTATTTATATACTCGACCCCACAATTAGAGAGAGATTCAAAAGATGCGACATATTCTGCCATAGAAGATTCACCTTGAACAAGGTCTATAAAATGACGTGCTAAAGTCACTTTCTTAGCTTCTGGTACAAACATCGATTGAAATCTTTCTCGGAATTGCTCCCAAGCAAGATCCGCTTCAATAATTTTAGAAATCAGAAGTTCATACCAATCTAATGCTCTCTCTTGAAGCATACTAGAAGACACTTGAACTCGATGAAGATTAATAAGACTCGTGCAAGTAAAGATGCGATCGCATGTTCTAAGCCAAGCTTGGACTTCAATGATGTTTTCGGTACCCTTGAATGGCTTCCCATCCAAGTTGGTATAATCACTGCACAATCGTGCAAACCCATATTTAGGGTGAGTAGGCTCTGGAATGGGTCCGGCAGCTTGAGCATTCTTTACAAGATCAAGAGGCTGTTGGGCAGACATAAATACTCCATCCTGGGGAGTAGCACTAGATTGACCGGCGCTGGGACGGCCTGGTCTAACCATTTCTCTTCTTTAAGAAAGAAAGAAAGAAGAAGAAAAATGTTAATCTTATAATGACTATCAAACAAATCTTGATTGATAAAACAAGGCATCACAAAGAAAATAGGATAGAACGGGTCCAATGACTCGAATAAAACCCTAAGGCATGACTCCTAAGATGGACTTAGGACGATGATCTTTGTTAAATTATTCTACATTGTTCCGAAGTTTGACTCTGATACCATGCTGTGACGCCCCACCTCTATACTCATGCTAGCCAAGGACACTACAAAGTAATGCCTTCAACTAGCACGAAGAATAAGGCTGTTGAGGAGCGACCATCCGTGTAATTTCCTTGTGCGAGCACTGATATGTCAGATAGTATAACATGCATTTCATTTCAAGAGGAAATCCGACATGCCGATACAAACTCAAAGCTACTACACAGTGGCCATGTGGTCTTCGGAAACAAATATAGAAATAAGCATAACACAAATCAGTTACAGATATACATATCACAAAGGCGGAAACAGATATGAATATAACACTTAGAAGTGTACATCAGAGTTGTGGTCAAACATGATCCACAATATAACAAAAGAATAGATACAAGTGCTAGACAAAAGAATATGTATACATCAAAGAGTCTCCATCTCGAATGTATAACAAAAAAACCACCAATATAGTGTAGTTAGCCAAAAGTCAGGTAATACTCCCAAATGAGGAGCCAAGTAGAAGCACCTGTAACATCTCGGTCTGACCCGAGTATTATTTAAGAAGAAAATAATAAACAGATCAGTCTAGCTATAAATATCAGATAAAGTGATATAGAATAAGAGATACGACAAAAATGTATGATAACTATAAAGCCATACTGCGATAAGTATGTAATTTAAAACCAACCAGAGATTAATCAATATCACAAAAATCTTGTCAAAGATCAAAAAGAATGTCATACTCTTTATTTTTATTCACCAAGTCACAAATATTGGCAAACCTCTCAATGCCAATCGTAGAAATTGTTGAAACTCAAATTCACTAATGCACAAATATTGATAGAACTTATCAATGTAATCACAATAATCGGTGAAACAAAATTCTAGAAATCATCAATACAAATCCAGAAATCACAAAAAGGGGGAGGCCTATCACAAAACGGGAGCATGAAAACTCACCAACACATGGATCACAAAATGGAATGCTATTCCATGGTTGCTAACCATTTATTTTGAGCCGAAGCTCCACAAACCAGTCCAAAGACCATGGGTCACTACCCCACCAGTTATGAGCCGAAGCTCCACAGAAACGGGGTTTAGCCTCCCTCGCAGATAAAGAGACAACGCACACTGCTAGTCTAAATCACAAAATGATCATCATCGATCATCAAGAAGTGTCAATTACACTAAGCTAGTAAATAGATGAGTTTAGCTTCATGTCTCATAACCACTGGCTTAACTTAAATATTTACGAACAAACTATAAGTCTCCACTCGAAAATTGTCACAAGAGATTCAATCGAATAAGTCCAAGAATAAACCGACCAAATAAACTCAAGCATTTCATACCACTTGTTTTACTAAGCCGTTTAATTAGATTTCTCATACGAGTGAGGTAAAGGTTTGTATATACTAATAGGTTGGAAAATGGTTTTATAAACGAGTTTGATATTGAAAATAGAGTTGAAATCATCTTTGTGAAAGAGTTTGAATATATACTACTAGTATAGAAACCTTTGTATTTAGAAGTGACAATCCATAAAGATGATTGTAAAAACAATCAATCACCAATATTTCACATTCAAAGACGTGAATTAAATCCAAAGAATCGATTCCCAATCCATCAAAATGGATATACCCAAAAATTCGAAAATAGAAGTCATCAAGTTCGATAATAAATGATAACAACAAATCGGAAAACCACGAATTGATAGAAATTGGAATTTCAAACAAAATAGGCGAAATAGGCAAAGTAGACTGAATACAAGTAGGTCAGTCGATTAGCTCTCTGAGAACAGTCGACTGGACCAGACCCTGAAAAACTCTCAGGCTACAGGTCAGTCGACTGGACTCAGAGTGCCAGTCGACTGGTGCATGTTACCAGCATTTCCAGCCTATTCCCCAAAGGGGCAAGAATCCATATGGAGCCAATTGATCGAGCAATTGCAACTAGGGATTTATGCCAGGCGACAACCTAGTCCTATAGGCTCCTCGACACACTCCAAAAACATGTTCAAACATCAAAGTTAGGATTTTTAAAGATTTGACTTCAAAACACCAAAAATTGAAATATTCACCAAATCAATCCAAACCATAAGCAAATGCACATGAATGAGTGTTAGGAATTCATACCCAACAATCAAAGATAGTTATAGACATAAATGTGAGATAAAAATCTCACCTTTTGTACAAAATCAAGGAAGAAGAAGCTATAGAGCAAGGTAAAATCAACCACTCCTCAATCCAACCCAAGAAGCTTGAATCTAAGTTTAAAAGAAAAACATTTCCTAAGTTAGACTTTAGGAATTTCTGAAATTGAAGGTAGAATGAGTTGGAGAAGAAGAAGAGGATGCTTACCAATAGCTTCTCTTTGAATTTGGAGTTAGAACTTGGATTTGCAATGGAACAAGGGCATAGGAATTCTAATTCTCTTTCTCTTCCCCCATTTTATGAAAGCTTGAAGGTATTAGGAAATGAAAGTGAATGAAGAGAAGTGGGGTTGGAGCTAGAGATAAAGTTTAGGCTAACCCAAAGTCCAAAGTGCATAGGTAAAATTATAGCTAGCTCCAAATATATCGAAGTTTATACTCAAAAAGGTCGCAAACGGCGTTTTGAACTCAATGGACGTGGTCCCGACTCCTAATTCGACCATATGCAAAAAGTAGCATTTCGGACTATAATCCGACTAACGATGCTGTATTTAAATAAAATATTTAAATACACAATCGTAAAATATGCGGGTAGTTACATCTTTCTTATTTGCTACATAACAATCCTCCCTTTTGAATGATTTGAGTTTGACATGTGAGGTTTATTGTCGATTTTAAACCGTCAAAAAAGGTAGGTCGTTACAATTTTCCCACTTCGAGATATATGATGATTTGTTATGTTACCAAAGATTCAGGTAACAAATAACTAAAAATATGGGCAAGGCAGGTGTAGATGTTCTGTAGCCTCAGTATAGTCCGCTCTCGTTGAAGAGAGATATACATATCTATATTTAATTTTGGAAGGTTGGGACCCAGTTGCCTTGTTATTAGGAGAAACCTCAAAATTTGATTGCATATATTTTGATATGCTATTAAAGTAGTATTTTGGGATTTTCAAATAAATATTTCAAAAGTGATTTGTTTAAGATCCCGAAGTAAAGTATAGTTTGAACGAAGTATGTATATATATTATTATTTCAAATAATTTGAAATAAAATTAGGAGTTTGTTCCAAAGAGATTATTTTCGAAAAGAATTATATTTTGAAACAATAAAGTTAATTAGATTTGAAATTTTAAATTAAAGATTAAGCCTAAGTGGGTAGTTTTGGGAATTTCATATTGTTTCGTGCATCATAGGCTCCATGAGTCCTATTTGGGTAGGAGAACTAAGTTGGCTTGATCCTGTTATCTAACTGGTACCTAATCAGATAAGGGTACGTAGGCAGTCACAAGTGGTAGTGATGCAGCCCCAATAATAACATAACATTTTTTTGTTTATTGTTTGCCATATATCATGTATTGATGTACTTTTCCCGCTTACTATTTCATTCTGCATTTGACATGTTTATTGAGTTAGCAGGAATAACTATTGTTGTCTCCCTCATCAGCGTGGTGTAACTATAGATTTATTTGTATTAGTACTTAGTATGTATTAAAGCACACCTAGTAGATTAAATTAATTACGCTAATAAGTTGTAAAAATGAAATTATATCGTATACATTTTATAGTGTTGAACATTTATGAAATATTGTGTATTAAGTTGATAGTTTTCATTGATAGTTTTAGAACAGACGGATTTTTTGGTGATACTGACTAGTTCGAAAATCCGAATCGTTGCATTTGGTATTAGAGCTTAGGTTGAGCGAACACCTATGCTTTGTCGGCGTGAGACCCATTAAAGATAGGGTAAGTAACACCCTAGGACGAGTAACTCATTATAGATAGAATTAGTAACACCCTAGAATGAGTTTGAGAGTACTATATATATAAGAGCGTATTTGTTATTTGATATAAAAAAATTTGTATTGATTTATATGTTGAATGATTTATGGATCTTAATCGATGCGCCTAATCATCGTTATCGATGAGGGTTCCTAAACAATTAAACAAGGCAAACCAATACATTGATTTTTAAATATTTGGGTAAATGAAATAATTTTACCTAAGCTTATGTATTATTTATAAAGAAATAACTTTTGAAAATGGTATACTTATTAATAGTGTGTTAGCTTGTAATTAAGGGAATGATAACCTTTAAGTATTATCATCCGTTGATTTAATAGGCACCTTGTGAATTAAGTTTCATGATTTGACTATAAGATATAATAATACTGGGTTAAGATAAATGAATTAATATAAGATAATAAATAAGCATATCCTATAAAAAAGGAGGTATTTTACAAAGATAAGATAATTTTATAAAAGGTTCACGCCTTTTGGAAAGAGCTGCTAATTTAAGGTGATTAAAAGATGATGAATTTATAAAATAGATTTTATAAATAAAGTAATCTCTAAAGGATTTTGAAAATTATAATGATATTATTTCAAATAAAAAGAAGTATTTTATGAGAACTAGTTTGAGCGGCTCGAAAATAGACTAAAAATGGGCAAGAGATGTGTTCGGATGGTAAACACGTCTCCTAAGTATTTCTCTTCTTGTTAAAGGGATGTATGATACGATTGGTAGTACCTAGTTCCTTGGTATAGTTTTGGAGTTACTCAATCTATATAATTTTCTTAAGTTAAAGAGATAATGTGAATCGTTAATTGATAAATTGATTAGTAATCTTTATAAAAGTATTTAAACCAAAGATAAATTGGGATCATGAATTGATAAGATAAGGCGGAATTTCCGATGATTTTGGACAGTCGAAAATTTCTGGCTCATACCTAACTAAGAGCTAGGAAATTAATGAAAAGTTTTGATAAAAGATTGTGAACTACATTGAGTAAATGAAATTAGATAAATATAATATAAATAGGATTTATAGGTAAAAAGGATTTAAAAGCTGAGATTTGATGATTTGAATATGGGCAGTTTTAAAAAAAATATTCTCAAAGCTAGAAAAATAATAATAGTATTAAATAAGAAATAAGTTATATAACTTATAAATTTAAGAAAATAGTAAATTGCAACAAAGTTTAAATTTGTTAAACAGACGGATTTAAGTAAAATCAATTTGAAATTTGGGATTTGTACATACTCTTAGGATTTAAAGGTATACCATAGAAATATAGATTTAAGCTACGAACTATTTATACGCTTAAGTAAAATAATGACTCTTCAAAAAGATAATTTTAACTTGGAAATTGTTTTCTAGCATAAATTTAGAATTTGGAATTAAAAGTGATTGATTTGCATAAGTTGTAAGATATAATAAACTTAAGTAATGGTTTTACGAAATGATTCATAAATAATATTAGTATTAAAGGAAACATACTAAGTAAAAATGATTGTGATAAAAAAACAATTTTTTTTATAATAAAGATAAATTCTCTATTGAGTGAAAAATGGTTCCTTTGGAATATTTTCCTTTAATAAAAATATTTGGAAATAAATAATTAAAGAGATTATATAAAGATACATCTTTACAAAATGTTTGAACTTAGGATAAAAGTATTTATGAAATTTTTTTTGAAGTTAATAAATACATATGTCATATGTAGTTCATTTCATTACATGAATTTGATCTAAGATTCAAGTACGGAACTTTGAGGTGTTTGCACCAATCTAAAAACGGATTTATCACTCGATTCTTGACAACGAACATTGATGAGGGTTTGTGGTTACGCACTTGAGTTTTCTATCATAATTAAGAGCTATGCAAGTAAGCAAGGTTTATGATCTTGAAGCCTAATTATATTCCACACTAGAGGATTGGGGGATCGATAATAGTTCGGAAGAAAAGTTGGTATTCAAATAAGATCAAACCATATATTACATGTGGATGGTATGTATATCCTAAAGATTTAAGATTAAAGATTAAAAAATATTAAATACCTTTGGGGTTTGTTTTAGGGCAATTTCAAGGACAGAATTCTTTTAAAGGGGGAAGTCTATAACGACCAGTAATTTTACCACTTTGAAAATGAAATATTTAATTTATTTAAATATTTAAATATAAAATTTTCAAAATTAAATAATCATGTTTTATATAATAAATAAGAACGGTAAACTTATTTTTAGAATTGAATAAAGATTTTGGACTTTTACTGTAATATTGACAAAATTGACAAAAGCCAGTTTTGGATAAAATTGGATATACGGTCAAATAATTGTTCTAAAAGATAAATAACTCCATCTAAAATCATTATATAAAGATAATAATAGGTGGATAAAAGTTTTATAACTATATATATATATATATATATATATATATATATATATATATGTTATAGTGATTGACAAATTTCGTCGCGCATTAATAAAATCAATGTCATATTTTGCAAATGAATTTTGATATTGTTTTATATTATTTTATAAGCCATATATAATTGTATTAATTATTTAAAAATGGTAAAAAAATTATTTTTAAATTTGGTTTACTTAATTTAACTAAAACGTCAAAATATAACTGTAAAACATGTTGTCGAAAATCAACGTTTTATCAATATAAGTTCGCAACACTATTGCACCTTCATTTTCTCATATATGAACATATATTAAAATAGTATAAGTATCAGTTAATTCACTAATTAATTTTACTTTTAATAAACATACTTAGAAAAATTCTAGAATGTAATTAACAAAAAGTAAGCATAAAAAGACAAGAAGTGTTATATAAGTCAAAAAGTAAACATTAAATCAAACAAACATAATTATTATATTATTTACTTAATACTTAAGTGAAAATGACATAAAGTAATAATTTGAAATGTGATGTTAAGTGTTGAAAAAATTAGTTAGCTTAAACTATAAGCAAAGGGTATTTTAGTCTTTTTACAAAATATTATTTTAATCCAAAAAATTTCCTATGAATACCCACACACTTTCTCACTTTTTTACACACACTTTCCATCCTTCTTCTTCTTTCTTTTCTATGTTTCTCCTTCTTCTTCCTTGAAGTTTCAATGGCTTCCATGCCTCTCTAAAAAAATTCCAAAAGCGTACCAAAGTTATGGCAAAAATAATCGACAAAAAATTATACCACTTAAGTCAAGTTCAAGCTAGTAAGTTCCATCCACCACCCAAGGCCATGTCCACCTAGAAGCCAACTCCACCTTTATTTATCTCAACTTCTAGGATAGCGGAGCTACAGCTAGATTTCAAGAAGTTTCAAAAAATGGTAGTGAAGCTATATCCAAATCTGTAGTGACAAAGTTAGCAAAATTGATAGAAAGTATGCTTTAGATCTGGAGTTCCTTAACCTAAAGTTTGATTGAGTGGAATCCAAAATGAGTTATTTCTTCCTTTAAATTCATTAAAATCATTGCTAAGTTGAAGGAACTTTAAGTGTTAAGTGTTGTTTGGAATCCCTTGTTGAATGCTTGTATACTTTGTTTGCTAAAACAATGGTTTGATTTCCTTGTTTGACTATTTAGATGGCTAATCAAGTATTTTAAATTTTAGAAGTTAAATACTTAATTGGGTATGCGGAAACGACTAGTACACGTTTTTCGTCTGTGAGATCCAAGGAGACTTGAGTGAGGTACGGAACATGTCAAAGGGAAAGCTCAGATGCTCCAAAATAAATATCAAACCATTTAAACCCAAGATAAAATA
Source organism: Allium cepa (assembly GCA_030765085.1). Lineage (NCBI taxonomy): Eukaryota > Viridiplantae > Streptophyta > Magnoliopsida > Asparagales > Amaryllidaceae > Allium > Allium cepa. Next base: position 171,934,361 of record CM060941.1, on the reverse strand, counting down.
AAAAATGTTATAAATATTTGATAGAATGAAGTATTGATTATAATTTGTTGTTGTGTTTATTTTATTGATTGATTGTTTGAATTAGGCTGGACCTGTTTATGAGCACTGATTATTATTTATTAATTATTGACTTTGCTCGACCAGTTTACGAGCAGTGTAACACGCGGATATTTTCAACCATTCGCATCCACACATTTCGGACTTGAATTGCTCAAAATACCGCGTTGTAAATAAAATTTGAAAAATCTCAGAATATATAGTAAATAAAAATCACAGATCATAGACACAGAGTAATAATAGTGCAGCGGAAGTAAATGAAATAGTAGTTCCTGAAGCTACTATATAAATATATCAGAGTTACATAAGATACAACAGAAGAAATAAAGTACAACAGAAGTCTAAATATGATAACCAAATACAAGCTGAATACAACACTGGAATCAACGGGATGACTGGAAGTGAAATAGATAAACAAGACAAGCAGATAATCTCCGGCGATTCCAATCTCCAAAGAGTGGGAATCCAAATCTATGAATAACCTAGGCTGACCCGACTGTAAATAAAAAATAACAACACTCGAGTCAGGATATACATACTTATACAATGTAAACCAACTCAAGTGAACTGTAGTAAAGGTACAAGCAACTTAAAGGATGCTTGGGACCTCCCATCCTCTAAGGATCCGTCAAACTATTTACCATGTAGTAATATTGCGCTATTATAATAATGTCTATAGTAAAATAAACTTACTTTAAAATAGCATCACAGGGTTACACATATAGCCCTAGACATATAATAGTCCCAGTAGTCCATCCAATATCTGCATATCTCCTGATTGGGAGACTACGAGAAGATACGCATGAGCTACGGGAGAAAACCAAACTCGTAGTAAAGGCTCGATAGGGTAGGTGACACGGCACACAAGGCAATGCCAGGGTAGATATACCAATTACGACACTCGAGCTGGTGGTAACGCAGCAGCCACATATGCCCACCGCGGAACACATTCCCAAAAATCGGAGGGGCGTCTAAACAATCACAAGTAATAGAATGGTATCGAAGAAATGCGTCCGCTACGAGGTGCGACCTCACTGGCCCGAGACCGTTCCTGTTTTAGCCACTCATGGGAGTTGGGTCCACGTAACATACCACAAGAACGTCACCACAATCCTACTTCATTCTGGAATCTCCACCGCGTACACGGTTGTTAAAGTGGTTTTCGGTATCGACAGAGAGTATCCCCATATCCGATCCCGGTCTCTTTGCCAACCAATCGTTATTATAACCAGTGGTTATAACTTTAAAATAATATTTTATACTTCAAAATAAAATATCATTTCAATCCAAATCTTTATCAAAATAAAGATTAAATCATTTCCAAAACATTTCAATATACCAACATACCATATCTTTCAAATTCAAATATTTATCAAAATAAATATCAAGTCATTTCCTACCATTTCAATATATTAAATTGTCATATCCTTTCGAAACTTCCTTTCAAATCATTTTAATACATAACTATCATATCTTTCAGAACATCATTTTCAAATCATTTTTATATCAAAATATTATATCTTTCAAATCATTTTAATATTAAAATATCATATCTTTCAGAACTTTATTTCAAATCATTTTAAAATCAAAATATCATATCTTTCAAAACTTTATTTCTAATCACTTTAATATTAAAATATCATATTTTTCAAAACTTTATTTCAAATCATCATATAAGTTCAAATCCAAGTATTCAACTTTAAATACCTTTTGAATTCAAAGATATCCTTCATTTATTATCGTTTCAAATCACCATTTAAATAGTTTATATTCCAAATAAATTAATTCATTTAAACCATTTAAAAAATGAAGTTAATATTCTTTCAAGTTAAGTATTCAATTTTCAAAGTTTCAAACCATTCTGAGCTCATTTACTAAGTCAATAACCATAAACATTTAAAATTTCAGCCTTTCGCAGCATTTAGAAAAAGCTGTTATAAGTTACACTTGAAAACATTTTAATTCAGCAAAGACAGCATTTAAAAACTGCTGTTAAAACTCAGTTTTAGTTTAAAACAGCAAAGACAACATTTCTAATAGCTTAGGTTTCAAAACAAGGGGTTTAATTCATTTCAGCAAAGACAGCAGTGCACTACAGCATTTACAGAAATGCTATAATAGACCTGAGTTAAGTTTTTAGCCTTTTAGTTTACTTCAACAACTACAGCATTTCAAAACTGCTGCAATAGCCTTTTTGTTAGGTTTTTAGCTCATTTACAGAAACAATAGCATTTCTGAATGCTATAAAAGTATTTTCCAGACTTTAGTGTATTTCCAGCATATAATAAACTTCAATTTAAACCCTTTAAATATTATAAAAATCGTATTTTAACATTCAAAAATGTTTATTAACAAACCTTTAACATATGATTTTTATAAAATAAATTTCTTATAAATAAATCAAATTTTTCAATAAATTTACTTAACAAATTCAAGTGTATAATTTCCTTTCCTTTACATATGCAATTTATTAACACTTACATTTTTAAATTTCCATTTCACAAATTAAACTAAATTTCCAATTTGATTTCATTTAACTAAAACCTTTAATTAAACCAAATTTCACATTTCCAAGTCAAGTTGTATTTTAAAATTACACATTTAAGCATTCATTTATTTAAACCATTTAAATTCATAGAAAAATCAATAATACTTTAATAAATCACTTAAATTCAAATTTAAATCAAATTATCATATTTACCATTTTCCAAATATAATTAAATTTCCATTTTATTAATATAACTTAAATATCATTTTTAACCAAAATTCCAAATTTCCAAACTTAAGTTATATTTCCAAAATTCAATTTAACCATTCATTAATTTCATTTTTAACTCATAGAAAAATCATAATTTACTTATTTTAAAACATTTCAAAATCTATTTTAATCAAATTTCATAAATTTATATTTTTAAAATACTTAAATATATCCAAAACACTTTATAAAATAACCACGGGCCTGTATATAGTTTTCTAACCTAGGTCAAGTGATACAGATATATATCATTTCAATCCGCAGTTTACAAAGAAAATCCGGGTTCTATCATTTCAAACCCGCAATCCCAAGTTAAAACAAAATAAATAAAAAACCATTCAGGCCTATCATTTCAACCCGTAACGATTTTTCCTTATTCTAAAGTCTGTTTCGGTATGTATCATTTCAACCCATAGTGAACCTAATCTACAGGGAACTTGCAGTGTGGTAAACAGGTATAAATGAACAGTTAACAACATATGATAGTAACAGATGAGATGACATGTAATTTAACAGGTTTAACATCATACATAAATAATCACAAGTAGTTATAGCATCGTTTATAATTCTACACATTCAAATGTTGTCGCTTCACAATTGCAAAAGTATATAGTGTCGTGTGAGATTTACTCACCTTTTTGTGCTGGAGTTATCAATTCAAATGATACAAACGGATACCCGAAAGCACGATGACACAACGATGGATTCAAGTGGATAAGAACCAAGCTAATGACCTTGTCACAACCCATAAACAAAACCAAAATAAAGTTATAATTCAATACAACATTGAATTGAAATAACTTTAAATTGAAATGTAATATGAATACACAACTTTTTGCCTTGCTTTCTACACTTGCTAGCACGACTTAGGGTATGTTTTGGTTCAGGTTTGGACTTAAAAAGGCATGGCTACATGGACTAGAAAGTGGTAGAGAAGTTACCACATAAGAATACAAAGAGGCAAGGCAAAATAGGAAGGTTTGGTGCAATATTTGGCTCGGCTACATGCATTGTTTGGCTCGTCCATTCATGTTTCAAATCTGGATAGTAGCTAAGGTGATGGGTGGTGGTCATATCATGGTGGTGGTGGAGCAATAGGAGGTGGCCAAGGCAATCTACGGTGATGTTGTTGAAGTTTGGCTCGGCTAGGCATGGTTTTAAGGGATTTAGCAATGTTTTGTGTGGTTTTTGATTAAGTGGAGTGCGTGGCCATTCACGGTTAGGTATGGACAGAGGCTAAGGATGATGGCTCGGGGTGTGTACTTGCTGGTGGTGACGGCTAGAGGTGGTGGCCGTGGCTACAAATGAAGGTGGTGAAGCAAAAGTGGTGGCTAGCATGGATTTAAGGGGTTTTTTGCATGTTTTTGTGGAGTTTTTTCCAAGGGGAGAGGCATGGCTTGTATTGGTCATAGGAGGAAGGAGTTTGGCTGTGGATAATGTGGATAAGGAAGTGGTGGTCGTCGGTGGAGGTGATGGTGGACGTGCTAGGCCGAGCAAAGCAAGAGAATCCAAGGCAAAACATTGAAAAAAAAAACAATAAGAAAATGAAGAAAAAAGTGAAAAAGGAAGAGGATATTACCCAAATCTTTCTTAGCCGTGAAAATGGAGTGAGGAGGAAGGTTTTTCACGTGAATAATGAAATGATAAACTCACGGCAAGTAGTTGATGTGTACGGCCAAAAGCAAGGGAAAAGGAAAAGGCAAGCAGATGAAAAGACTAGGCAAATGAAAGGTCACAAGTTTTTAAAGCTTAAGTCCTTTTAAATTTCCATTTCTTTTTAATTTCATAAAACAAATAAAATTTCAGTAAAGGAATTAGAAAAGGAAAACAAAATAAAATAAACTGAAACAAATAATTAAATTTACCAAAAAAATAGAAAAGAATTAAAGAAATTGCTTAAAAATTGAAAACAGGGTTCAAAAATTACAATTGAATCATCACAAGCTTTAGAAAAATTTCTTTCATTTTAAAAATATCCTAAAACAAAATTTTGAAATAAAATACTTCATTTATCATTTCTAAAATGAAATAAATAATTTAAATTAGATAAAATAGAAAAAGAACTAAAGAAATTGTTTAAAAATTGGAAACAGGACTTAAAACTTACAAATAAAATATCACTAGCCTTAGAAAATTTATATTGCACTTTAAAACAAATAAAAGGTCAAATAAATAAATAAACGAGGAACAAAATAAAGTGGGAATGAGGAAAAAATAAGACCTTGAGAAAAATATAAAGATAAATAAAGAATTACTTCAATTAATTGAAACTAGAAATTAAAAACTATAAGCAGAATACAACTGACATAGAAAAACGTCAATTACACTTTCAAAAATATTTTAAAACCAAAATATATACAATACATGTTATTTTACCCATATAAACATAAATTAGAACATTACATCACCAAATAAAATGTTATTTATATAATTTAAATAAATAATTTTGTTAAATACATCAATTTACACACAACAGTTAAAAAGACATAACTTTCACATTATAAATCAGATTTCAACGAAAAGAAAAGCAATGTTCTTAAAACTTTATTTACTTTCATAATAAAAGATAAAATTCAAACTTTCAAACTTTCAAATTTTTAAATTTAAAAGTCAAAGTTGGCCATATTGACCAAAATACACCTTTTTTGGAAAATATTCTTTTTAATCATATTTTTGGAATGATAGTTCATATCAAAATCAAAGTTTATATTTTAAAATAACAAAATTTATCCATTTCAATTAAATAAAAAAAGCTTTTAAATCAAAAATTCAATTAAAATAATTAAAATATAAAATTAAAATAATCACAAACTACAGGGATGTTACAAGCAATTAATTATCCATATACATGTATGACCTGAGTTGAAAATAATTATTGGCGAACACGTTATTATTTATTTCACGATTTGACTAAAAGGTGTTTAACTGTAATATTGTTTCATTTAAATTATTATAATTAGTTACAATAAATTGACGTCAATGGAATTGTTTTCAAAGTTGGTTTTCATAAAGTTTATGAAATGTTTAAATAGATATAAAAATTTGGAAATGAATATTTTAAAGTTATATTATATAAAAGTGATTCATATAAAAAATGGCTTTATAATTTTTTTATTAAATGGAATGATTTCGAGGACTAAACCCAATGGTTTTAAAACGGTTTTTGAAAGGATTCGGAAATGGAAATTATTATAGATTAGAAGTACTCGTAATTATTAGTGCAACTGATTTTGTCACTTTGGGATATAAAATGATTTTTTATGTTACCAAAGATTCGAGTAACCCATAACTAAAAATGTGGGCAAGACAGATGTAGATGTTCCGTAGCTCAGTATAGTCTGTTCCCAATGAAGAGAGATATACATATCTATATTTATTTTTTGGAAGGATGAGACCCAATTGCTATGTTGTCGGGAGAAACCTCCCGATCTGGTTGCATATATTTTGATATGCTTTTACAGTAGTATTTTGGGATTTTCAAATAAATATTTCAAAAGTGATTTGTTTTAAGATCCCCAAGTAAAGTATAGTTTGATACGAAGGATGTATATATATTATTATTTCAAATAATTTGAAATGAAATCAGAAGTTTGGTCCAAAGAGATTATTTTTGAAAAGAATTATATTTTGAACACAATAAAGTTTAGATTTTGAGAATCTAAAATTAAAGATTAAGCCTAAGTGGGTAGTTTTGGAAATTGCATATTGTTTCATGCATCGTAGGCTCCATGAGTCCTATTTTCGGTAAGAGAACTGCGTTGGCTTGATTCTGTTATCTAATTGGGTACCTAATTAGATAGGGGTACATAGGCAGTCGCAAGTGGTAGTGATGCAGCCTCAATAATAACATAACATTTTTCTGTTTACTGTTTGCCATGTATCGTGTATTGATGTACTTTTCTTGCTTACTATTTTGTTCCACATTTGACATGTTTATTAAGTTAGCAGGAATAGCTATTGTTGTCTCTCTCATCAGAGTTGTACATCGGTAGATTTATTTGTATGGTATTTAGTATGTATTAAAGCACACCTAGTATATTAAGTTGATTACTCTGATAACTTTTAAAATTGAAATTATATCCTATACATTTTATAGTGTTGAATATATATCAAATATTGTGTATTAAGTTGGTAGTTTTCATCTGTAGTTTTAGAGCAGACAGGTTTTTCAAGGATTTTGACAGGTCTGAAATTCCGGATCGTTACATTATTCGAGCATTCATCTTCACTATCCGATCACAGTAACACTTCTTCAGAATAATTTCAAGACAGGATCATGTAAAGGGAATTCGTACAAAGGAGAAAAGATATAATAGAAACATATACACACTCTCATATATATGATATACACTCAAATCATACTAGGGCATAGCTTACCCTATCTCTAATAAGCTTACCTGAACCAGGCTTAGGCATTTCTATACCTAAGTTTTGATACCACATGTAACAACGTTCCATTGTCGTACACAAGATCGACACCTAATACCATCCACTAGGACTCGTATGTTGATACTTAAGCATCTGAATGTAAGGTCATTTGGTAAAGGAATAATAGAAAAAATCTGTATAATAACATAATTCTCACATCATAATGATGAAATATGATATGCCATAGTCAAAAACAGATGGTACATATGACCACTCCCAAAGTAAAGTTCTTGGAACTGCAGTGTCAAACTAATAAGTATTACCTTCAGCTATGGACCATTATAAAAACATGTCCTCATAATGGTGATGCATATACAAATACTAATGTAGTGAAAAAAAATCAATAGTACATTCATCTAAAGCTTCTTGGTCATCACTAGTTGGCTACAAAGTGTCATGCCTAATCCCAAAATATTAGCTTACTTAAATGAGTACTGTAGGATCGATTTCACCCTAGAGGGGGGGGGGGTGAATAGGGTGATAGTGTTAATTATAGGAATTACTTGCGGAAGCTTATTATTTCAACACAGATCACAGATTAATAGCAGCATAGAAAAATAGCAGAATAATAAAATGCATAAATAGAACGACACAGAATTTACCCAGCTTCGGCAAAACCCTGCCTACGTGCTGCCCTAAAGGTTTCTATGAGAAATTAGATAGTCAGACGCTTACACACGTAAATTCGCGACACCCGCTACCGACTAAACCTAACTCTACGCTCAAAACCCTGCCACAACTCAGCCACTGAGTTGCGAATTCTCAAACTACGCCACGTAGTTTGTCCCCTAGTCACACGACTAGAAAATTAAACGGTTTAAAAAAGAAAATACAAGTTAAAAACAATTTAAAATAAAATAACCCTAGTTGAAATATTAAAAACCCTTAAAAAAATAGCCGGCCCCTTTTGTTTATTATTCGGCCCGTTCTCTTTATTTTGGTTAGTGGCGGCTTTGTTCCCTCGTTTGTTCCTCTTTGCGAAATTAGGGTTATTTGAAATTCGAAGCTTGCGACTGTAAATTGCTCGATTGAATTATTGATTCAGCGTTCCTTTGTCAATCGATGGTTTCCTTTGGTGCACTTCGACTGCTTCAAATTGATCGAATTCGAAAAGCTTTGGTATGTACTTTCTGCTCTTTTTGCTTTTCTGTTTGTATGCTTGAATTCGATGGTTATGCCGATGATGATCTTAGGGTTTTTATATGGGTTCGTAACCCTTGATTTTCGTTCTAACAAATATATTTGAATTCGTCATTTTTGTGTGATCGGCCGCTTGATTATGCTTCGATGTTTGAGATGATTTCTGACCTTTTCATATGCATATATTTTCGTTGCTTGCTTCCCACGGCTTTGATGTTTAACTTGGTCAATTTTGACTTGTTCATCATATCCATGGCTTGTTGATTGTTTGATCTCCTTGGTCATTACAGTTTGATTTTCATTTGACTTCGGCATTTAAACAAGTCTGGTTACATTATGTTGCATTCTCCACTGTGGCCTTCGACTTTACATTCTCTGGTCATGACTTTGTAGTCTTTGTATTGTCACTGTAATGTATTCTTCAGGCCGCTTCAATATTGTTGGTCTCTGTGGTATTGTTGTTGCCCTTTGTATATTTTGATTGCCATATCCTGTGCTCGAGCTCTTTGCACACTGATGCATTCTGGAGTTGGTCTTGTTGCAGTTTGGCTTTGTGTACATGTAAGTTGCAATTGTGAACATCGTCGAGTCTAGTTGTATTTGCATTGTATCACTTGATTGCTGAGTCACTTGAGTTTCAGACCATATATGTGTTTGTTTCAGTTTGGTACACATCCTTGACCTGTTGCACTGTTTCTGGCCATTCATGTTGCCTCTGTTCATTTGCAATATTGTGGTTCATGTGTTTGATTTACTGTTGAGTCTTTGATATTGGTATGGAGTACATTGTTGGCTATGTGCATTCTGATCATTTTGGCACTGGGTCTGCATACATGTGCTTACTTTGAGCATGTTTCATTTGGTCGTCTGCACCTCTGGTATGCTGCAGCTTGGTCTTGCCATTTGTATTTAGTTTGCGTTCATGTATGATCACTGAAGAGTTGCATTGTTCCATGTATTTGTGCTTTGATGCAGTTTTGATTTGTTGAAGCTTTGCATTTGAGTTGAGTCATGACAACAATGGCTTGACCTTTGCATTCAGTTTATTGTTTGGTGCCTTCTTGAATTTTGCAGTCTTTCATGAGCATATTGACTTTATAGTTGGACTGTGCATTAACCTTGAGTTGAACCCAATTTTAAAAACTTGGGTTTGACCTTGTGCTGATGATGAGATTTTATTTATATTGCACCTGTGTTGAACCCGTCTTTTCATTTGGGTTTGACCTGTGCTCACCTGTCCCTGTAAATCAATCAAGTGTATATTTCGATGTGCACGGCCTTGTGGCATATACAGTGATACACTGTGTATGTCACAAGCTGTTCGTGTATGATGAATTCAAATTTAAATGGCGACGACCAACCCAAATAACCGAGGCAAATATTATTTTCAAAATTCACATTTTATTTTATATTGTAAAAATATTTCTTTTTCAATTTTACTGCGTTAGTGAATATTTTTGCAGATTGCTTAGATGCTGGATTCTAACTGGAATAAAGTTGAAGATAAAATACGAATTGAGTGAATGAGTGATGTGTAGAGAGGTTAAATGTAAATATGAAATTGTGATGTATTTGTAATCAAAATTGTATATGTATAGTGAGAGCTTGAATTTGTACTATTCAAAATTGTAATAAATATTTGTTTGAATAAAATTTCCGTTTGAATTCAAATTATGTGTTATTTAATTTTATTCAGCAAATATTTATTTAATCCGTGAAAGATAAAATAGTACATTAACAAATACATTTAAACGAATATATATGTTTATTATCATCAAACAAAAATCATATAAGCGTATATTCAACAATCTCCCCCTTTTGATGATAGTTAAGATTTGTCAAATAAAATCAAGCAAAGGTCAAATATTTTCCATTTGCATCTAGGCTCATTTGCGTATTATTTAATTGTATGCATATTTGTAGGGGGAGCTTTGCGTAGAGAAGAAGCGTTTAAATAGGGGGAGCAATTAGAGCATATCAATGATCAAATACATTTAACATATATTTAAGATTTTGAATATGTTAAATGTATTTGATCATTGATATGCTCTAATTGCTCCCCCTATTTAAATGCTTCCTCTCTACACAAAGCTCCCCCTACAAATATGCATACAATTAAATAATACGCAAATGAGCCTAGACGCAAATGGAAAATATTTGACCTTTGCTTGATTTTATTTGACAAAATCTTAACTTTTCTCTCCCCCTTTTGTTATCAGCAAAAGAATAATATTGTTAGAGAAAATAGAGATAAGGCGATCGATATTAATTCAACATTAAAACTCAACTGAATATAAATATTAAATTTCAATAAAAAATCAAACAAAAATCATAAATATTTTGTTATGCGCATATTCCACTTTTAGAATGATGGGAATTATGTCATCATATAAAACCATACAGTTGTGTCTATTTGTGGTATATTTATATCAGGAATTTGAATATCTACTAACCATCCATAACCGTTAGGACTTTTAAATGAGATTCGTAGTATTCCAATTTTATTTAAAAAAAATGAATTCAAGTATCTTCTAACCACGCATAACCGTGAGGACTTTTAAATGAGATTAGAATCAACTTGTTTATTTAAAAGTAAACTTTTGATATGCATTCCATACATGCATAACCGTGAGGACTTTTAAATGAGCATGGAAGCACATAACAAATTCCAAGTAATTCACCCATGCATAACCGTGAGGACTTTTAAATGAGAGTGAATACTTTGGTATTTATTTATTATTTTTCTTTTCTACTATATAATTTTTTTTGTTATTTTAAAAAAAATGTAAAAATGTAAAACGAACGATTCCTGTTTAAAGTATCACATATCGACAAACTATATAGTATTTTGATGAGTGATGGTCGTTAGAAATATGATAGAGATAGAGATGGTCATGGAATTTTTACCAACAAAAAGTTTTATAACTCTTGTTTAAATTTCTAAAGAAATTTACTAATTATACCGTCTTGAGTCATAATATATGATAAATATCAACACTCATCACTTATTCAATCACTATTTATCTTTTCGATAATTATTAGGGAGTCAGATTAGTCAAAATAGTCATTTAATTTTCAAATTCAAAAATGATTATGAAATCAATTTTTCAAAAATGACTAATCTGAAAATATGGTCAAAAATGATTTTCTCGAAGGGGTTTTATAAGAAAATTTTCTGCTATTTGAAAATTATTTGAAATGAAAAATATGCAGATATTTTCTTTGAAAAACGATGCAGTTACTAAATGTCTCAACAAAAATCCCGTTTCACTAGTAATTTTTCTATCAACTAGATTACCAGTGTAATCTGCATCTGAATTTCTCTTTCACTCAAAATTATCATCAATTGAATTTGATAGACCAAAACATGAAGTGTGCACCAAAAAATTTCAAACTCAATTTTAACAGCAATTCAAATGACATTCTTTTGAAACTGAATTGAAGCCGTGTAAATAATCAATAACCGTGAATATAGAGTTAGCCGTATTATAAGCAATTGTATTATCATCCAACAAAACACTATTATTAATCCAAATTATTATATATGAAGTAATTCAAAGAATATAGAGAATTTTATTGTGTTTTGGCAGAAGAATATAATTTGGCCAACTATGTCGAATAAGTCAAAATCATCGTCTGTTCATCATCTCATTATTGGCTGATTTAATTCAGTGTACGGTGCAGATTATCACATTTAATATATCGTTCAAAACATACCATTACCTGTTTTACCTTTACGATATTTTTTCATTGTTGTCTATTGTGATTCTGTCACCTTTGAACTAGGCTAAGGAACTTTGCTTTGTCGCCCATTGTGTTTCTGGAACAACCAAAAATCCAGAGAACACTATTGTTGTTCCTTAGCCTGCCACCACACCTACACGATGAAAGATTTATGTGACCTATTTGTTTTTATAGGTCCATGGTTGTTAGTGGCAGAAAATTTTGAAAAACAATTTTGTAAAGGCCCAAAATTATTTATAATTGTTCCCTTCGGCACCCAAATTTGTTTAACTTTGAGAGATTTTATATTTGTTCCTTTAGGAACCCAAATCGGTATAGTTTTCACATGTTTGGGTCTATACCAACAATTATTATGATTGTGTTCATATTTTCTACAAATTGTGCACATAGAATTAACTTGATTAATATTGCTTTCAACAATTTTCGAACTACTATATCTAAGTCCTTGTCTAACCATATTAACTGTTTGCTTTCCTAATAGCATATTCAACGATTTTTCACTTTTTGAAAATTTATCTAAAGTCGTTGACAATTGTTGGACTTGTGTTTTGAGAGATTCATTTTCGTTCAACAGTTGAGTGCACTTTTTGATAGAATTCTCTCTCATAGTATTTTCACTTTCTTTTAAAATCAGAATTTCATTTTCAAGTGATTTTATATTGATTTCTAATTTTTTAATTTCGTTTTCGAATGTTGGACACTTATCACACTTAGGGATCCTACTTTGATAGGTTTTAACTAATTGGTCAAGTTGTTCATTTAATTCTATCAAAATGTCTTTTTGTGATTCAAGTTTAGCGTATTTTTCCCTAAGTCATTCAAAACAACCATTTACTTCGTCGAAATAAATAAGTAATTCAAAGTGAGTAAGTTTTGATACCTCGCTTGGCTCGTCATCGTCGCTATCAGTTATATTTCCATGAAGGAACATATCTGCTTTCTCACTCTTACTGCTAGAACTTTGATTCTCTTTATCACTTGTATTCCACGTGGCTGTAGCATTTCTCCGTTTTGATTTCTTTTCAAAATCGCGTTGAAATTGGGGATAATTGGGCTTGATATCACCGGGTTTATTGCAAATGATCATGTGTTCTTTCGAGTTGTCTAGTGCTTTGATTATTCTGCTTTTTAATTTCTGATTTAGAGCTGGATTTCCGTATTTGTGATTCCACCTTTTGAATTTCTTCATTATTAGTGCCAGCACAACTGCTCCATCATCATCATCCTCATCACAACTGCTTTTTACCAATCCGGTTAAGCACATTTCTTTAACTGAGTCGGTTGTGGAGGACTTCTCATTGCTGTTGACTTTTGCACCATATATTGCATTTAAAGTATTCCAGATTTCCTGTGCATTTTCACAACGAGGGATGAAATTAAAATTATCTTGATTAATATGAGAATATAATATATGCATAGCAAGAGCGTTAATCGAGATAATTTTCTTATCTGTTATATCACACCCGTTTTTAATAATATCCCAACATTTAACATAAACAGATTTTAAATAAAAATCCATTTTCAATTTCCAATTCAAAAAATCTGTTCCGTCGAAAATAGAAGGAATAATATTGGAACGACCCTCAACAAAAGTATTATTAAAAGAAGTCGTTTTAAAAATTCAAAATTTTAAAATAAAAACTGATTTTTGAAACATGAATTTTTAAAACAAAAATTGACTTCTATTCCTAGCTCTGATACCACTTGTAGGATCGATTTCACCCTAGAGGGGGGGGGTGAATAGGGTGATAGTGTTAATTATAAAAACTAATTGCGGAAGCTTATTATTTCAACACAGATCACAGATTAATAGCAGCACAGAAAAATAGCAGAATAATAAAATGCAGAAATAAAACGACACAGAATTTGCCCAGCTTCGGCAAAACCCTGCCTACGGGCTGCCCCCAAGGTTTCTACTAGAAATTAGATAGTCAGACGCTTACACACGTAAACTCGCGACACCCGATATCGACTAAACCTAACTCTACGCTCAAAACCCTGCCACAATTCAGCCACTGAGTTGCGAATTCTCAAACTACGCCACGTAGTTTGTCCCCTAGTCACACGACTAGAAAATTAAACGGTTTAAAAAAGAAAATACAAATTAAAAACAATTTAAAATAAAATAACCCTATTATAAAAATTAAAAACCCTTAAAAAAAATAGTCGGCCCCTTTTGTTTATTGTTCGGCCCGTTCTCTTTATTTTGGTTAGTGGCGGCTTTGTTCCCTCGTTTGTTCCTCTTTGCGAAATTAGGGTTATTTGAAATTCGAAGCTTGCGACTGTAAATTGCTCGATTGAATTATTGATTCAGCGTTCCTTTGTCAATCGATGGTTTCCTTTGGTGCACTTCGACTGCTTCGAATTGATCGAATTCGAAAAGCTTTGGTATGTACTTTCTGCTCTTTTCGCTTTTCTGTTTGTATGCTTGAATTCGATGGTTATGTCGATGATGATCTTAGGGTTTTTATATGGGTTCGTACCCTTGATTTTCGTTCTAACAAATATATTTGAATTCGTCAATTTTGTGTGATCGGCCGCTTGATTATGCTTCGATGTTTGAGATGATTTTTGACCTTTTCATATGCGTATATTTTCGTTGCTTGCTTCCCACGGCTTTGATGTTTAACTTGGTCAATTTTGACTTGTTCATCATATCCATGGATTGTTGATTGTTTGATCTCCTTGGTCATTACAGTTTGATTTTCATTTGACTTCGGCATTTAAACAAGTCTGGTTACTTTATGATGCATTCTCCACTGTGGCCTTCGACTTTACATTCTCTGGTCATGACTTTGTAGTCTTTGTATTGTCACTGTAATGTATTCTTCAGGCCTCTTCGATATTGTTGGTCTCTGTTGTATTGTTGTTGCCCTTTGTATATTTTGATTGCCATATCCTGTGCTCGAGCTCTTTGCACACTGATGCATTCTGGAGTTGGTCTTGTTGCAGTTTGGCTTTGTGTACATGTAAGTTGCATTTGTGAACATCGTCGAGTCTAGTTGTATTTGCATTGTATCACTTGATTGCTGAGTCACTTGAGTTTCAGACCATATATGTGTTTTTTTCAGTTTGGTACACATCCTTGACTTGTTGCACAGTTTCTGGCCATTCATGTTGCCTCTGTTCATTTGCAATATTGTGGTTCATGTGTTTGATTTATTGTTGAGTCTTTGATATTGGTATGGAGTACATTGTTGGCTATGTGCATTCTGATCATTTTGGCACTGGGTCGGCATACATGTGCTTACTTTGAGCATGTTTCATTTGGTCGTCTGCACCTCTGGTATGCTGCAGCTTGGTCTTGCCATTTGTATTTAGTTTGCGTTCATGTCTGATCATTGAAGAGTTGCATTGTTCCATGTATTTGTGCTTTGATGCAGTTTTGATTTGTCGAAGCTTTGCATTTGAGTTGAGTCATGACAACAATGGCTTGACCTTTGCATTCAGTTTATTGTTTGGTGCCTTCTTGAATTTTGCAGTCTTTCATGAGCATATTGACTTTATAGTTGGACTGTGCATTAACCTTGAGTTGAACCCAGTTTTAAAAACTCGGGTTTGACCTTGTGCTGATGACGAGATTTTATTTATATTGCACCTGTGTTGAACCCGTCTTTTCATTTGGATTTGACCTGTGCTCACCTGTCCCTATAAATCAATCAAGTGTATATTTCGATGTGCACGGCCCTGTGGCATATACAGTGATACACTGTAAGCTGTTCATGTATGATGAATTCAAATTTAAATGGTGACGAACAACCCAAATAACTGAGGCAAATATTATTTTCAAAATTCACATTTTATTTTATATTGCAAAAAAATTTCTTTTTCAATTTTACTGCATTAGTGAATATTTTTGCAGATTGCTCAGATGCTGGATTCTAACTGAAATGAAGTTGAAGATAAAATACGAATTGAGTGAATGAGTGATGTGTAGAGAGGTTAAATGTAAATATGAAATTGTGATGTATTTGTAATCAAAATTGTATATGTATAGTGAGAGCTTGAATTTGTACTATTCAAAATTGTAATAAATATTTTTTGAATAAAATTTCTGTTTGAATTCAAATTCTGTGTTATTTAATTTTATTCAGCAAATATTTATTTAATCTGTGAAAAATAAAATAGTACATTAACAAATATATTTAAACGAATATATATATGTTTATTATCATCAAAAAAAATCATATAAGCGCATATTCAACAAGTACCTAAAAGTTTGAGGGAAAAAGTAAACTTTGAGTAAGACATAAGTCTAGTGTGAGAGACCATGGTCATATGCCCATATGCATCATTGTACATTATTGAGTACTTCAAGAAGGACATAAGTGAATGCACTATCTAGACCAACTTTCCTACATTTAACAGTATCTGAGACAGTACGAATCAAAGCATAAAACCCTGGATCAACAATAGTCTGGTGTAAGCAATATATCATCTCAAAAAACTACAAAAATCATATATTGTAGATAGGGGACTAAAGATTGAAGAATCATGCATGACCTGCCCTTGTATCCAAAGAGTTAGCAAATAATAATCGGTATATGCTAGTCTTCATCATCATATAGGTATACTGCAATCTGAGTAGTCTAAGTACAATATCTAGTATATATGTATGACATCGAAAATAGCTACATCGTGCAATTTGGGCACAATTGTATTCCTGATGGGCTTCCCCACGTTCCCTTTCTGTACAAGTACACTGGAAACATCTAAGTTATCGATGATTCATTTGGATGAGTCTCCATTGTGGAACTCAATCACTATTCCACCTCACCTAGCTCCATGGTAAAACACGGCCGCACATTCTAATCATAAGCCCTCATCGTTGAACTTGTCCCTGTGGATCACCATCACAACCCCCATTATTTTGTCGTCATCAACGGAATGCCTTCAGAAACCCGTCATAAATCATAAAGCCATCATACCAAAGTCCCAAAGTTGTTGGAGGTCTTTCCATCACTTTGTTTGTCTCTATACGAACCCCAGATTCGCCTTGAGTCACCTCAAAGTCATTTGCTTTTGCCCTAAGAAAAAAAACCCAAAGACAAAATTCTACTCTGGCCACTCCATGGGAAACTCGAATTCATCTGCTTGAAGTTCAAAGCAACAATACCTTAGACTCGATGCAACCCCAAATTCCCACCACACCATTTCCTTGTTGGGCATTTCCTTGGACCAATCCCGAAGAAATGCCCTATTCATCTCGAAGGCATACCCGAAGCACCTTGCCATTACATTCGAATGAGATTTCCTAAACGATCCCCAAACATAACACCAACAAGCAAAATTTTCTATTCGATTTTCTCCACAACCGACCTGTAGCAGACCATCCATGAACCCAAAACACACTCCATGCACCTTACCACTAATTAAGTGCTACTGAGCAAAATGTAATAGTATCTCCAATGTCCAATTCAAGCCAATTTCATCACGATGCCTCATTCTTCGACCCTTGTGCATTCAATGTGAATCGTACGACTACTAACATCCTACACCATGTCCATCAAAGTTTGATTTTATAGTTTATAACTCTAGTTCGCTCTAATGAGTGGTTTCAACTATTCAAGCATACACACAAATATCACACATTAAACAACATCGGAGCATGCAAAACATAAAAAAAATCATTGTAATCATCATACAATGTATCTATAATATAGCCTAACATTTATAGCACAATCATAAATCCAAATAACAAAATCTATAGTGGCAATCACAAATCCAAATAACATAATTAGAACACCAAAAATCTTTTCATTCACATTTTTACTTCAGGTAAGATTTTAAAACAACACTAGAACATAGTTTTGAACTAAAAAATGGATCCAAAACGTGTTAAATCTATGAATGCATATACATTAAAGTGTGAGATGATAAATTACTCACTAAAAGCCTAAAAATCTAAGTTATGCATGCAAAATGAGGCAAATTTGAAAATGAAAATAGTAAACCTTGATTTTTCTTCCCCAAACATGTAGAATTGAAGATCTCATGTTAGTCCCTTTGTTAATCTATTCTTAATCTATGATTTAAGATTGATTTCAAATAGGAAGGTGTAGGTTCTACTGTAGAAGGGTTAATACAGGCTTAGATATATATATATATATAGGAGATAGGAAAAATGATTCTGGGAAAGGTTATTTCAATTTATAATAGTTTTAAACTGGAAATAGGTTAGTGGACATATCCCCAATCTTGCTAATTACCTATTAAGCTGCTCCAAAAACTACCAATCTCCAAACAACCATATCTCCTAGCAACAAAATCAAAATTGCTATTATGACCATTCTATAAAAAGAGGAACCATCATATCATTCCAATTGAAGTGGTCCGAGGCCCTAATTTGGCATTCATCAAAGTTACAGCCATTCATAGTTTTCAAAGTTAAAATCATCTAATAATATTTCTTAAGGTAAAAAAATATCACTACTCAACATTTTTCAAAGATATAGTGTTATATAACCTAATATAAATTAAAAATGATATTTTATGACTATCAAAGCAGCCCGTTGCGCTCTCTCCCTCTTTAGGAATTTTTCCCTTGAAATTCTCAATAAAAACAAGGAAAAGTCAATCAGAGCTATCTCGCATACCTAACAACCACAACCACCATATCAAATATGCATACATAAGAAAGAAATGATATCTATACCTATCCTAGCATATAGAATATAAACTACCATGTATGATATTGAAAGTGAAATAAAATGAGATAAATAGAAAGTCTGACCAAGTTAAGAGCTTCGTATAAGCGGTTCTCATGCTCTGCTCGCTCTCTCGAGTACAATCACTTTCACTCTCACTCCATTAAACCTTCACTAACTCCACCATCTTCCACCTAAGCTGCTTCATGTCATGACCTGTGACATGAATTTGCTTATGAGATCTCGAAGCTTCTGGTTTAATCTTGATGGCATTAAGCTGATTAGGTTTAACAATCACACTTGACCCATGCACAAACTTCCATAAGTGAGATATGTGGAACACATTGTGTACATCCGCCATCTTCTAAGCCAAATCGACTTTATTAGCTCGGTTTCCAATCCTCTAAAGTATCGGAAAAGGACCAATAAATCTCGACCCCAACTCACCTTTTGCACCTAATCAAATAACATTCTTCAATGGAGCAATTTTGAAAAACACCATATCGTCGACAAAGAACTCTAAATCATGTCTTTGCTTAATAAAGTACTGCTTCTTTATATCTTAAGAAGTTTTCGTTTGTTACCAAATGATCTCGATCTTCTTAAAAGTCTCCATGATTAGATTTGGCCTTAGTATTAGTTTCCCGCCCACTTCCCACCAATATAAAGGATCATTGCATGGTCGAGTGTATAATGCCTTAAATGGTGCCATATTAATACCGGATCGACAACCATTGTTGTATATGAACTCCATTAAATGCAAATAATCATCCCACAAGCCCATAAAGTTGAGAATGTAATCTTACAAGAGATCTCCAAGATACGATTCACCCTCTCAGTTTACCCATAAGTTTTTGCATGATAAGTTGTACTGAGATGTGGCTCTATCCGTAATGCCTCTTGTAGTCTATTCCAAAATTTTCTAGTGAATAGAAGATCTTGGTCTCTCACGGTGCTCTTTGGCACATCATGGAATCGCACAACTAATGAAACCCCATCCAAGGTCTAACTTAGTGAACACCCTAACACCATGGAGCTAGTCGAACAACCCATCAATACTTAAAAGTGGATACTTGGTCTTCTTCATCATCTTGTTCAGCTCATGGTAATCAACCTACAATCTCAAAGAGCTGTTTTCCTTAGTCGTGAGCAATATGGGTGCTTCCTTCACCAAATCAATAAGGAATTCGATCTCTCTTTGTGATGGCAATTCGGTTAACTCCTTGAATATATCTAAATATTGCCTAGTTACAGGCACAATGACAATTCATCACTCAAGATCTCAAGTAAACACAGAAATATAATCATCACCCAATCATCACGTAGGTAGCCTGTCTCCAACCTCGCCTACCATTCATCTCTATCAGCACCAACAGCCTCTTACAATCCACCACTATTCCATATTTCTACAGCCAATCCATCTCCAGTATAATACCAAACCCAAGGAGGTTTGAAACAAAGCAATCGCAAACAAACAAAAAACCATGACGCAATAACGACTTGACAAACCATGCAAAGCCTAGTCATTCCTCCAATTGAATTTGAAATAATCAAAGGTCAATCAACTATCTTGGGTTTCAATCCCAAATTATCTACCAAATCACAAGATATGAAAGAATTAAAGCCTCTAAATCGAATAAATTACGTATAAATGTATCCGTAATAAAAGCATACTTGGTATAACAACGCTTCCCCCTTCTCCTTCATCGATAGAGCACTCGATGAAGTTGAAACAGTGTTTAGTGCATAAGTAGAACAACCTAGTTATTCCTCGGTGGTTTCGGATAGTCCTTCTTGATATTCCCAGGCTTGTTGCAACACTTCTTACCTTCTACTCTACGGTCTTTGAAAAGATGGCCCTTCTCCCCATAATTCTAGCAAGTAGGCTCTCACTTACCCTTCTTTTGAGAAAACTTGTTACGTAGTCGTTTCCTCTTATTGTTGTTGTTCCACAACTTCTTTCCTCCCGCTTCTGCTTATAGCTTTGGCCCATCTTTGGAACCAAATAACCAGTCTATACTTCGGATAGAGACTCTCTCATCAAAGAACCTACTACGTTAGCTTCTTAAAGGACTCATCAATGTGTCCTACTAACATTTGTCCAAAATAATCATCCAAGCCTATAATAAACTTTTCGTTCGTCTTCAGTAGAGTATAAATAAAAGATAAACCATACTTTGACAGCATATCGAACTCAACCATGTACTCCGACACAGACATATCCCCTGTCTCAAATCACCAAACTTCTGAAAGAGCATCGACTTTTAGGTAACTGGTACATATTTCTCTTCAAACCTCACCTTGAACTGCTCCTAGGTAATCTGATCCTTGGGAATGGTAATCTTGATGGCGTTCCACCATCCTATATCTCGTCCCTAAATCTATGTAGAGGTAAACTTACTTTTTGACGCATCCTCTAACTCCATGTCCTCAAAGATGCATTCCTAGTTGTCTAACCAATCCTACACTACGATGGAGGATTCCATTTCAAGAAACGGCTTGCCTTTTAGGGTAGATTAATCCTTGTTCGGTTTGGAAAAGTTCGCCCTCGGTCTTGCATCGAAGCACCACCATCGACGGTCACAACAGAAGCAACTCCTTAGGTATTATATAACATGTTCTTCACCATGTGTTTGAACATAGCGTGCATACCAAGGTTTATAGCTACCTTGTCGCTTCTCCCTAATCTATGCCAAAAGTAGAAGTCCTAATAACATTCTTCACTTGTCGACTCATTCTTATAAGCTGTAATAAGAATGATCGGTCTCTCAAGAAGGAATAATTGGTGTCCATGAATGTAGTGCGACTTGTATACTAGTTATACTACTATATATTTCTGAAAACCAAAATATAGCAAGTACACCCTCTCATATATCACTTGATTCATTCTCAGGTAGTAGCTTCTACCTTATCTCTAGTTGATCCAAGTACCAATATAGGTCATCTACGCAATCTAAGCTCTGACCTAAATGTGATGACGGCGCTACACTTCCGGTACCAAATATACTGCGTTGTGGAGATAACCAACCAATGTAGGATGATAGCCAAGGGTGTAAAATAATGAAAATCCAAACGTAGAACCTATACAATATCTCACAGGGCACGGAGAAATTATAATAATTACATATATTTAAAAAAAGAAAGACAGTAATATAATCAAGTGTATAATAAATAAGAACACTAGAGTGCAACAGGTACATAAACTTTACAAAACTAAAAGTAAAAGAGTTTATACAACCCAAATCTCCAAAATAAACTCTATAACCGTCTCTAAAGTAATACAAGTACCGATATAGCTCCAAAGTACCATGTATCAGAATAAGTCGTAATAAGATCTAAAGAATAGATATATGAAAGCATAACCTCCTACTCATGCTCTGTATAGCTCATGTGCTATCTAGACCTATTGTCCCTAATCTACTCATTTAAGAGTGCCCGAGATAATAATAAACAAACCACAAAACCTCGAGTCAGACAACAGTTTTGTGTGTAGTGATACAACATCTCAAAAAACTACAAAAATTGTATATGGTAAATAGAGGCATGAGGCATGAGAATCATATTTGACACGTCCCTACATCCAAAAAGTTAGCACATAATAATCGATATATGCAAATCTACTATCAACATCACATAAGTGAATTGCTATCAAAATATAATATCTAGTGTCTGGGTGTATGGTTCAATATACCCACATCACGTGACACTCTACAACGATAAATGACCATGATAAAGATAATATCCATCAAATAATCCTCACGATCACTCGTGTGCATTGGATATATGATAAATCATGTGGCACAATCATAAACTAGAGTCTTAATCATGTCCTGACTTCTTGGTGTTCAAATCCATTCCATTTCGTAAGGCCAGGAACTGGACACATAATCGAAAAAGTCTAGGGTAATTCATAGTTGTATGATCTGACGAAATCGTAATCCTGGTGGGCGTTCCCGTGTATCCTTCTGTATGAGCACACTAGAAGCTTTCAAGTTATCAATGATCTCTTTGCATGTGTCTTTATAGTGGAATTTGATCGATATTCCATTCTTTAGCCATCTTTATAGCATACAGGCTCGCAAATACTCAAAAGCCCTCATCGTTGAACTTTTCCTTGTGGATCACCATCGCAACTTCCATCATACGGTCATCATCATTGGAATGCCTCTAGACACCCATCATAAGTCATAAACCCATCATTCTAAAGTTCCAAAGCCATCATGTTGAATTTTTAATCCGTGGCTTCACTATTCACCACACGATCACCAAAGTTGTCTTGAGTCATCCCAGAGTCATTTGCCTTTGCCCTAAGAACAAACTCCCGAAGTCCAAATTCTTCTTAGGCCAATCCATGGGAAAACCCTAGCCCTCTCCTTGAAAAACCAAAGCAACAACCCCTTAGAGCCGAAGTAACCATAAAATCACAATATACCATTTCTTTGCTTGGCATTTCCTTGGTTCGATACCAAAGCAACGCCCTCTTGGTCTCAAAGACGAACCCAAGTGCCATACCAATACCCCCGAACATATTTCCTAACCAAGTCCCGAACACAATATCACCAAACAACATTTGCAGTCTAAATTTTTTCCACAACCAACCTAGAGCACACCTCGAGTACACCGTCCCCAAACCCAAAGCACACCCCAAGCACCCTACCACCAAACAAGTGCTACCAATCAGAAATGTTGTAGAATTACCAAACTCTAATTTCGGATTGATTTCATCACTATTCATTCTTCTATCCATACACATTTCATAAGCATCATATGACTCCTAACATCCTAGAGCCATTCAATAGAAGTCTAGTTCTATGGTTCCTACCTCTAAATCGCTCCGATGAGCATTCTCAACCATTCAAGCATACGCATAAATAGCACACACACATCAAACAACATCCAAGCATGAAGAACATAGAACAAATTGTTGAAATCATCATATAATGTGTATATAATATAGTATAACATCTATAAAGGCACTCATACGTCCAAATAACATGATTAGAACACAAAAAATAATTTACTCATGTTTTTACTTCGGGTTGAGCATCAACACAACATTAAAACATATTTTTGACTTTAAAAATAGATTCAAAGTGTGTTAAAAATTCATAGATACATATAAAGTAAGGTGTGAAACGAAAAACGACTCACTGAATGCCCAAAAGTCCAAGTATTGAATGCAAAAAAGGTAAATCCAAAAACGAACAGTATAGCCCCAATTTTCCTTCCCTAAAAATGTAGATATGAAGATCTTTAGCTAATGTCCTTGCTAGTCCACGTTAATCTATGATTTAAGCTTGACTCATAAAAGAAAGGAGAAAGTTTTTGGCAAAGAAGGGGTTAGTATAGGCTTAGAACTTTTTGAGAGATGAGAAAAATGATTTAGGAAAGGATATTTTAGCCTATAATGGCTTTAAGCCCAAAATGGGTTGGTGGGCATATCCTCAATTCACTATTTACACATTAAGCTACTCTAGAAATTGCCAAACATCAAGCAGTAATATATCTTAGCAAGAAAGTCCAAATTGATAGTATGAACACTCTATGGAAAGGGGAACCATCGTATCTTTTCAATGGAAGTGGTCTCGGATCCTAATTTCGCTTCTATCAAAAGTTATACCCATTACCAACTTTTAGAGGTAAAATCATTCGATAAAATTTGTTAGGGACAAAAATGTCACTAATCAATATCCCCAGATTTATAGTGTCATGCGACCTAAGATAAATTTAAAAATGATATTTTATGGCCCTCCGATTAATATGAGTCATTGTAGATTTTGTTTATAACAAAGGTGTTTGTTTTCTTTTATGTACTTTGTTATATTATGATATTGTTAACTAGATTTCTGGTCAACGCCCAAAAATTATGCTAAGAATTGTGAATTATCCTTTATACAAGTAGTGCAGGAAAAAAAGTTTAAATCCCTTTGGAATTGCCTTTCGATTAGGCTTTAATAAGTAGGAATTATCCTGGAAAACCTTTCGACTGTGTCGAAAGGGTTAGGGTAATGACCCGTGAATTTTAGTGGTTTTGTTAACTTAATTAATTGAATTTTGGTGAAATTTAAATAATAGAATTTGGAAATAAAAATTTGATATTTGGAATACGTATATTTAAACATAGCATATGGTAAATTTTCATAAAATAATATGAAAGTTTATTTTATTGTGTAATTTTATTTAAATTTGAATCGGTTAAAAATTTATGATAATATAATATTTTTCAAACCTGAATATTTTTGCATAATAAATTTGTAGATCATCTTCTAAGTGAGATGTTATCTTTATTTTTTCCAAATTTGAACCGTTATTTCTCCGTCTATCTTATTTTCGACAAAATAGCGGCATTTTCAGTACTGATTATCGACTTTTGATAGGATGATCGTACCACTGACATCCGTATACCACTTTGATTGTCTCGTCATGGTGATCTTTGCGATATTCAATTCTTTATTTTAAAGTTCGGTATGCAGTAGAATCTACGTAAACGGTAACCGTAATAGTACCCGTTTCTTGCCTTTTGAGTTCGGTATCTCTTTCGTTTGTTTCTAGGAATAACCAAAGGCCGCTAGCCTTTAATATTCTTGGAAATTTACGTTTCAGTTTTGCAATTCACTGGTGAAATTTAATGCAGTGTCCTTTGGTTTCACATCCGTTCTCTCTCATTTTATATTTTTCATCTTCTCTAAGCTAAAAATATGTATAACATCATAAATGTAACCTGGTTATCATTTTTTCCCCTAATTCCTCTCCCTCCTTCAACCCGCCTTCCACACAACAACCACCGAGCCTTGACTCGCCTTGCCTTGCTCCCCAACCATTTTCTTCCCCTCTAGATCTCTCGAGCCTCCTATCTTCCTGCTCCACCACCGCAAGATCTGCCCTCCTCCGCAAACCCTATATGTAACGACCCGAAATTTTCAAACCCGAAAATTCCAGATAGTTATGAAAAAGAAGAAAGAGAAAGAAGAAGAACAGAAACACCAACATCTCACATTCGTAGCGGATAAAATATAATAATAATAACAGTTACAAAAGAATACTATATCTGCCGATTACATTTAATATACATCAGAGTTACATATTATATACAGTCACTGAATGTATACAATTATCATGTCTCAGATTGACAATAATATAAATACAGCGGAAATACTCTATATGCTCCTGCCATCCAGCTCGCCTCCTGAGCTCCAGAACATACCTACCTGAAAATCTATAATACTCGGTCTGACCGAGCATTACACCAAAGTAACGCCCGGGTCAGGCTGGAAACCAGCGTGAGTAAACCCATTCAACATGGAATACAAGCATACAACTTAAATAAACCTGGGGTAACCCGAATCAATTCACAAGTTCAAAATATGTTATAGACTTCACTTATTTCACACATAAGTTTCTAATTACCGAATTCAAATTTATAGCCCAATTCACTTAAATTATTTCATTCCGGCCATTAGATTTTACATGTCAATCTATAAAAATTCGAAGTGGTTTCAGGTATTTCCTAATACCCGAACATGGTCTCTTCGAGTCTCAAGTTATCCAAATGGAATACACACATTTCATATCAAATATATCAACTCATTCAAGCATCCAAGACCATTCAATCAACCATAAGCAAATTTGAACACTTCCAAATTAATTCAATTGATTCTAATTGAATTTCTAACCTCAATCTCTTAGCTTTCTTTACTTGTCAATGAATTAATTTTAAATCAAATAATTCAATCATCCCTTCATTATTCATCTTAATTTATCTACTTGGATTAATTATTATTTAGTTGAATTCAAGAGATTATCATTAATTAACTTCACAATATTGATTATTCTTAACCAAAATCATTAAGTAATCTTAATTACTTCATCAATTAATTAACTATATCAATTACATTAATTCTTAAATTACTTATATTAATTAATTTCTCATAAGTCATTATTTATTGAATTTATTTAATTTTTACTATCAAACTCTATTTACATCATTGATTATATAAATTAATGATTTCTCACATACATTTCAGTTTACTCCAATCTATTCAATTACTCATTTTATAATAGAAGCTTAAAGGAACTTTAAACCAAATTTACTTTTAAATCCAATTCGGTTTTCAATTGCACTTTGACATTCAAGTTGTTAACACACTTAATTTCTTTCCAATCCTTTATTTGTTAGATTTATTTTTGATTTAAAACTTGTTTTAAATTCCTACTTTACAATTAACTCCAGGTTTTAAATATCACTTCGATTTCTTTCCAATTAATTTTTATTTTATTCTATAATTATTTCACTTTCAATGTTCACCATTTGATTTCTTTCAAATTCCAATTTTATATATTTCGATAACTCAGGGTATTGAAATATCCAAGCAAACCATTCCAATTACCAATAATATCCATCGCATAATATCAGTCACTCTAATATATATTATATACTTCCATATATATATATATATATATATAATATAGCTCATCAAGACAAACCAATCATCCAACCAATTATTTAAATTTATCCATTTAAATTTAAATAGAAATCCAGAAACGTGAGGTTTACTCACCTTCGGTTTTTATTAGCAATCCATTTCCATCACGTCCTGCTTCTTCACAATTTTCAGACCTTGAACAACATTTTATGATTCATAAATATTTGAATTAAGTTAATAACCAATTTCCATATGATAATTTACTTGGCAAATGATTTAATCTGAACTAATGATAAAAAATTTATGAAAAATTAAATCTCAAACTACTTTTCTTTAAAAAAAAATCCCAGTGTCCCAAAATAAATTTCAAACATATATATTACCTTAGAATTAAACTAGTAAATAAAATATGTATGTGTAAATATATTTCTCTTATCTCCAAAATAAATTATATAGGTTTAAAAATCCATTTTTTTTTGTTTTCTTCCTGTAAATAACAACTGTGTTATATATATAATTCACTGCAGCAAAAAAATTTCTTCTTTGTATAAACTTACATATATATTATTAAATTTAAATTAAAACTAAAATCCTATACCTCCAAGTTCTCGACTTCCCCAGGCGATAGCACCTCACCAGCCTCATGTCGCGCACAACGCACGACGACTCGAACCCATCTTGAGTTGTCGCGCATCCAATCGAACGAGCACTACCCCAAATCGAAGATGAAACCTCTAGAGTCGCGAGCCCTAAACCCCACCGTACTCGAGACGAACTCGATTTGTGCCTCTTCGAACGCGGCTTCAAAACAAATCCACGCACGCACGACTTCCCCCCTTCGGCCATGATTTCATAAATTTTTTTTTTTTCGATTTGAATGAGAACTCGATTTGATTAGGTCTTTTTCTTGAACTGGAAGAAGGGGTTTCGGCATTGAAAAGAAGAAGAAAGAAATATCTCGCTATAAATTTTAATATGCCACTGTCTTTTAGATTTGAACCGTTCGGCCATTTTTTCGATTGAAGATTTTCTTCTGAATTGTGGAGGAAGATACGCGTTTAAAACGAGAAAAGGAGATAAGCTAGGTCGGAGAATTTTAGGTATTAGGGTGGCTCAAGTTGATTTTTTTATATATATTTAAAATTATTAAATTACCAAAATATCTCATTAAGAAAAACGCGAAATCTCAAACCCTGAATCAGGCATGCCGGCAGGCATTTATAAGGTTTTACCCGTGTTCCGAACACAATGGAACGTGTTTCAAAAGCTAATTTAATCGTATATGGAAGTTAGCTTTATAAATCAATTTAAAATATTAAATTATTGGTTTTAATTTCAACGCGTTCTCATCCGTACGAGCAAACGGTAAATCCAAATACTACAAAAATTGAAATCCAATAATAACTAAATATTACGGATCCAATGGAACTGGTTTCATTGAATTCCGAGACTGTGCCTCGGAAGGCTATTTTTAAATTCAATTTAAACGATATAATTTCAAAACTGAACAAATTACCTTTAAATTAAATTTCAACCCTTCTATTATCTTCAGTATCATCATTATAAATTTTATAAGCCTTCAAATTATTTTAAACAGGCTTAAAAATTCCAGATTCAACAATTTACCCAATTTCAATTATAAAATCCAATAAATTAATTATCAAGTAAATATTAATATTCGAAATTCAAGTTTAAAATTAACTTTTAAATATTTAAAATCAATTTACAATTCCAATTTAAGTTGTAAGAAATTATGGGTCGTCACATTCCTCCCTCTTAAAAGAATTTCGTCCCCGAAATTACTAATTAGGAAGAATGGACCAATACCCGTTTCTCTTTTCTCCAAAACCAACAGTTTATCAACATCCTACCAGCTTTCTTTTATTAAGACCCACTATCACCTTAACCAACTTTCCAAAATCTTCTATAGTTTCAAATAAGACCCTCTTGCTCAATCATTTAAATTTCAATTTAAAACCAAATTTGAAATTATCAAAATTTTCTCAAAATTTTTCTAACTCTCTAAATTTCCGAAAATTTTTGCCAGCGTCTCCTTTGCGCGGCTAGCTCGGTACAACTACAAAAGGCCTTTACGGGCTCCCAAATTCCAAAAAGGAAATAGAAAGCCAAGTGGCTAGATCAAAAACCCAATCCAATTCATACAGAAATTAAAATACATACCTTTTGTCGGGCAATTCCCATTTATCTTTTGGAATCAAATCCAATTTTCTTTTCCCCTATTAATACCTGCATATCTTACTTGACAATAATATTCAATCGTAACCCTTCCAAATCATTGTATACATTTTCCTACATAAGTTTCATACCCACTTTTATTCAAATTAGTTTTCCCCACTTTCATACGAATTCAATTTACTTTAAATTTTGAATATTAAATTTTATCTTTCAAGTATAACTGATTCATATTAGTTCATCTACAAATTTACTTTAAATTTTCAATTTGAAATAGTTTTGTCGTTAACAAAAATTTTCTAACTCCCAAAATTTTCAAATTTTTTTGCAAAGTCTCCTTTGTACGGAGGAGCTTTTGCAATTTGACAAGAGATATAAATATGTATACATCGACCCACACGGTCGGAAAAAGCAAAAATAGTTCATATTTCCTATTTTTATTGCGTAGGCGTACCTTATTTAGCATTTTAAGCAAGCGGCTTATTTATTCTAGCAAATAGCGCAACCAAATCCAGCCAAACGGCTTCCCGGTACCTGCACTTACTCAATTTAAATATGTAAGTGCCATATATAGAGAACTTATTAGCATTTCACTTACTTTAATAGCAAAACACAAGCATTACAAAAGCATCAAACACCAAACGCTTACCATAAGCGATTTATATGATTCAAAGCCAATCCAATTGCTTCCAACCAAATTTATATCCCATTTCATTCAATTTTAATGGTTTACGACTCAATTGCTTATGTTCAATTTATTTTTAATCCAAATAAACTCATATTTACTTCAAATGATTCAAAAATCAATTTATTAAATCTCTATCAATTTATAGAATTTTAATTACTTCTGTTTACGTCTAACGATAACTGTTTATGTGTAAATTCGGCGATATCCTCTTAATAGAGTATCTATTTTAGTTTATAACTATTTCAAATTGATTTCAACTCATTTTATATTTAATTCCATTTCATTTTTAATTTATTCACCAACCATTCATTTAGCTCGACACATTACATTCTTGTATACTTCTTGCCATTCCCAAATTAATTCAATCCAAGCTTTTATTTAATGGGCTTTCACTCTTATTCTTCCATAAATTTTAAACTTAAGTTAATTTACTTTAATTTATTCCAACATCAAACTTACGTTTACTTTTATTTGATTCTCATTTAATCAACTTCCATTAAATTCAGTTAGCCCATCCATTTTAAATTTTAATTTTAAATTCACCTTCTCAATTTATCAAAATAATATCCAAGCACATACTCAACTCATTTATACTTCAAATTAATATACCACCAAATTTTAAGTTCAGTCTGATAATCCAATTCCAATCACAACTTGATTTAGTTTTTATTCAATCAGACTTCATTCAATTATTATTTAATTCAATTAACCCATTAAAAAAATTTCATTTACTTACTTAATTCATTTTCGAATTTATTTTATTAATACAAGGTCATTCTCATTTTATTTCTATTCACTTGGGCTTTGTTTTGCAACTCAAACCATTTCTATAATAATCACTTTTATTTCATATGACATCACCTCTCTTATATCCCATTTACTTGTAAATTTCACTAAATATTATTCAAATCACCCTTGAATTTTATTTGTAATTCAAACCATCACATTTTTCAATCCAACACTATTTTATTTTTATTTTATAACATCTCCTCTTATTTAATTCGTTATCAAATCTAAGTCGAATTCTATTTAAAATTCGAATTCATCCCCAAACCCATTATCAACTTACAATCCATTTATTTTCCCAAGTTAAATTTTATTAATATACTCAATCAAATAATTATTTAGCCAATTAGCTTACTTTCAACTTCTAAATCAATACTCGGTTTTAATTACAAATTCACTTCATTAAAATTCCAGTTTGGATTTCCTTAATTTTCCAAAATTCCAACCTTTTAATTTAAAATTTTAGAAAAGCTTTTAAATTCACATAATACTATTAAAATAGCTTTTTATAAAAATACTTCTTATAACTCGATGTCTCAACCAGTCCATCCTTGTTCTCACAGAAATTCAGTCATACGTTGATCAGGCATAGGACTGAAAGTCTATAAGTACTTGGTAAACCCGTTTTCAACATCCAGTGAAAATACTTGGAAAATAATTTTATTGAAAATATAGAAAATAGTTTTTGAAAATAGAGGAAATATCTTTGGTAAGAATGCTCTGGAAATCACCACTCCATCCTTAGTCACAGTTACATTCCAGGGTTACGTTGCCATCGCAGCAAAAGTCCATGTAACTGCAGGCTCTCCGCGGCCTCTGATTTTCGCTGTCAAAATGAAACTTCTCCGCTCCTACATAGGTCGCAGCCTACCGATATAAAATGAAACGCAGACTGTTGGCTTTCAGCGGCACACACGACTTCCGCTATGGTATACACTACTCATAATCCCCAGGAACTAGTTTTGTCCGGACTCCTCACAGGATCAACTTTAGAACCCCCCTTGGGGCTCAAGGCAGCACCACCCGGTGGCACTCCTGAGAAGTTCATTTCAAGGGAGCGCCTTTTTCCCTAGAGCCATCATCAAACCACTTTATACTATACACATATAGTATCTTTCAAATCATACACCTAGTATGATATCATTCAAAGCTCCTTTACACAAAATCGATTATCCCAAAATCGATAATTCTCAAGCTAGGCTTTTCAAATTTCAATATTGATTTTACCCAAAAATCAAAAGCACTTCCAAATTCAAAGGTTCCCAAAACCTTTTTCAAAATCCTCATAAGATCCTTTATATATATGTTCAGATATATAAAAAAAATAAAAACTTTGGATCATTTCAAACTTGTATAAAACTCCTTTTATACTTCAAACACCTTCAAAAATCATTTTCTCCCAGCAATAAATTTAACAAGGGGAGCTTAATCTTATATATACCAAAGATATATAACTTTGTTTATTCAAAATCAAATATTCAAATTTGATTACTCTTCCCAATATCAATTTTATTCAAATCCGTACGATGTACACTTATCATCCGTATGCTATACCAATCTGATCGCCCGCTCGATCACACAATTTCACTTTCGAACTAGTATCGTCCACCCGATTTCCTAGTGCGGACACAGATATGGTTTCTTGATCAGAAACCGTCATTCTCCTTGCATAGCCATAACTATGATAGAGAATATCTAGAACCAATCAACAATCCATATCCAGGTTCACCGTCGAAAATCGAGTGAAAAATCCCAACTCGAATCGATATAACTATCTCGAAATTCTGTGCTCAAATCTGGATCAAATCACTATGCGAATAGAATAATATACGCATGTCCTACGTATTTAACTTCATTGATTATTAGCCAAATCAATTCCCTTCCTATTCACATTTCCTTTAATTTCCATTCACTTATTTACAATCACTTCAATTCCATTGAATTGTCACTTCAATTCTTATCTCGGTTGGGTATTTAATCAATAACAGTTTGGACCCCGACCAGTTTATATTTAGAAAATAGCGTGAAAATTGAAAATAGGTAAGTAGTTGAAAAAAATAATTATTAGTTTGCAAAATAGCTATAAAATGGTCAACTAATTGTAAAATAGTTGGAAAATAGTTGAATAGTTTCAGGGATTTTAAATAATTGCAAAATAGTTGTAAAATAGAAATTAGTTTGTGAAATAGTTGAAAAATAGTAATTAGTTTAGAAAACAGTTGGAAAATGGTTAAATAGCTCCAAAATTAATTGTAAACCAAGTATAAAATAATTTGGCTTTAAGAAAGAAAAGTTGTATATATTAAATAGCCTAAAAAATAAGTTTATATTAAAACAATTTATATTGAAAATAGTCAAGAGTCAAACTGTTCACTTCCCCAACTAATTTCCATTTAATTGACTCAATTCTAACTTGAATAACTTCAATTTCTATTAAAATTTATTTAAACCCAATTCAAGTCGAATCAATCTTGATTCCCTTTCCAATTTAAGTCAAATTCCATTCAATTTTAATCATGTTCAACTTATATTATAATTTCAAATTATTCCAATCAATGTGAATTATTATCAATTGGACCCATTTCAAATTCAAATCATTTCAATATAATCCAATTTAGTTTCCCATTTAAATTTTTAAACTTATACGTCTTCAATCACCAATCCACTTAATTCAAACCAAATTCAATTTCAATCTTGAATATAAACTATCTCGAATTATATAAATTCGAGTTAAACTCTCAAAGGTTGGTTTACCTTTTTAAACCCAATTAACTTTTATTCAAAGTTTTTAATCAATTTAATTTCTGAGTTCAATTCTCAAAATTCCATTTTAAACAATTTTATCTTCCAGTTTGAAGCCAGTTCTTAAACAAGTTTATTTTACAATTCAATTATTCAAATTTATTTTATTTATACAATACCATTCTCAATTTAAAGATTTTTATTAAAAATACGATGATATCATCTAATTTATTTTAAAACATCCATCCATTTTACATTTTTAAATCTCAAACCCATTTTGAGATTACACAAATTCCCAATTCAAATCAATGATTTAACTTTCCAAGTTAAATTCCAATTTCATCTTAAAATTTCCAATTCTGCTTGCTTTTTCTACACTTATTTAACTTTCCCAAAGTTAAATTCCAATTTACTTAATCCAATCAACCTTACTCAAATTGAATTCCCGCTTCAAACTTCAAAATTCTTTCCCTCTTATAAGTTCAATACTTATATCACTTTGGATTTTTACATCACACTTCAGGGGAAAAAAATCAAAACTCAACCTCTTCGAGTTTATTTCAAATTATCTTTGATATCATGTATATCCATACATATATACATATTTATTTCTTGGCCCTCCCAGCCATGTTTTAAAATTTTAAACCACCTTAGGTTTTAAATTCAAATCAATTTTCAAACAACCCAATGTTTGCAACAAGTCCCAGTTATCCAAATAATACTTATTTATAATTTTCCATTACTTTGAAGCAAAATTTTCAAATTCTGGGATCAGATTTAGAATTTCATTTTCAATCACTTAAATTTTAATTTAGTTGTATTTCCTTTTTTTAAATTTAATTCCAATTCAAGACTTCAGTTTGGTTGTATTACATTACTTTTTGATTTTAATTTCAATAATTAACAACCAATCACCTTAATATTTATTAGAAGGAAATATTGCTTTATACATCAAAATATATTTTTGTATAAAATCATTTAAAACCTTTATATAAGAAAATAACAAGTACGCGCTCATATATATACACTCAACTCATTCTAGTGTACTTTGGACTCTATTTAATGAGTAATCCCCACCAGAGCCAAGGTTCTCGCTTAACCTTTCAGCTCTGATACCAAATGTAACGACCCGAAATTTTCAAACCCGAAAATTCCAGATAGTTATGAAAAAGAAGAAAGAGAAAGAAGAAGAAGAAGAACAGAAACACCAACATCTCACATTCGCAGCGGATAAAATATAATAATAACAACAGTTACAAAAGAATACTATATCCGTCGATTACATTTAATATACATCAGAGTTACATATTATATACGGTCACTGAATATATACAATTATCATGTCTCAGATTGACAATAATATAAATACAGCGGAAATACTCTATACGCTCCTGTCATCCAGCTCGCCTCCTGAGCTCCAGAACGTACCTACCTGAAAATCTGTAATACTTGGTCTGACCCGAGCATTACACCAAAGTAACACCCGGGTCAGGCTGGAAACCAGCGTGAGTAAACCCATTCAACATGGAATACAAGCATACAACTTAAATAAACCCGGGGTAACTCAAATCAATTCACAAGTTCACAATATGTTATAGACTTCACTTATTTCACACATAAATTTCTAATTACCGAATTCAAACTTATAGCCCAATTCACTTAAATCATTTCATTCCGGCCATTAGATTTTACATGTCAATCTATAAAAATGCGAAGTGGTTTCGGGTATTTCCTAATACCCGAACCCGGTCTCTTCGAGTCTCAAGTCATCCTAACCCAAGTTATCCAAATGGAATACACACATTTCATATCAAATATATCAACTCATTCAAGCATCCAAGACCATTCAATCATCCATAAGCAAATTTGAACACTTCCAAATTAATTCAATTGATTCTAATTGAATTTCTAACCTCAATCTCTTAGCTTTCTTTACTTGTCAATGAATTAATTTCAAATCAAATAATTCAATCATCCCTTCATTATCATCTTAATTTATCTACTTGGATTAATTATTCTTTAGTTGCATTCAAGAGATTATCATTAATTAACTTCACAATAATGATTATTCCTAACCAAAATCATTAAGTAATCTTAATTACTTCATCAATTAATTAACTATATCAATTACATTAATTCTTAAATTACTTATATTAATTAATTTCTCATAAGTCATTATTTATTGAATTTATTTAATTTTTACTATTAAACTCTATTTACATCATTGATTATATAAATTAATGATTTCCCATATACATTTCAGTTTACTCCAATCTAATTCAATTACTCATTTTATAATAGAAGCTTAAAGGAACTTTAAACCAAATTTACTTTTAAATCCAATTTGGTTTTCAATTGCACTTTGACATTCAAGTTGTTAAAACACTTAATTTCTTTCCAATCCTTTATTTGTTAGATTTGTTTTTGATTGAAAACTTGTTTTAAATCTCCACTTTACAATTAACTCCTGGTTTTAAATATCACTTCAATTTCTTTCCAATTCATTTTTATTTTATTCTATAATTATTTCACTTTCGATGTTCACCATTTAATTTCTTCCAAAATCCAATTTTATATATTTCGATAACTCAGGTTACCGAAATATCCAAGCAAACCACAGCATTCAATCTTCCAATTACCAATAATATCCATCACATAATATCAGTCACTCTAATATATATTATATACTGCCACATATATATATAATATAGCTCATCAAAACAAACCAATCATCCAACCAATTATTTAAATTTATCCATTTAAATAGAAATCCAGAAACGTGAGGTTTAATCACCTTCGGTTTTTATTAGCATTCCATTTCCATCACGTCCTGCTTCTTCACAATTTTTAAACCTTGAACAACATTGTATGATTCATAAATATTTGAATTAACTTAATAATCAATTTCCATATGATAATTTACTTGACAAATGATTTAATCTGAACTAATGATAAAAAATTTATGAAAAATTAAATCTCAAACTACTTTTCTTTAAAAAATCTCCCAGTGTCCCAAAATAAATTTCAAACAAATATATTACCTTAGAGTTAAACTAGTAAATAAAATATTTATTGTAAATATATTTCTCTTATCTCCAAAATAAATTATATAGGTTTAAAAATCCATTTTTTTTGTTTTCTTCCTGAAATATCAACTGTGTTATATATATAATTCACTGCAGCAAAAAAATTTCTTCTTTGTACAAACTTACATATATATTATTAAATTTAAATTAAAATTAAAATCCTATACCTCCAAGTTTCGACTTCCCCAGTCGATAGCACCTCGCCAGCCTCATGCCGCGCACAACCCACGGCGACTCGAACCCACCTTGAGTTGTCGCGCATCCGATCGAACGAGCACTACCCCAAATCGAAGACGAAACCTCTAGAGTCGCGAGCCCTAAACCCCACCGTACTCGAGACGAACTCGATTTGTGCCTCCTCGAACGCGGCTTCAAAACAAATCCACGCACGCGCGAATTCCCCCCTTCGGCCATGATTTCATAAAAAAAATCGATTTGAATGAAAACTCAATTTGATTAGGTCTATTTTTTTTGAACTGGAAGAAGGGGTTTAGGCATTGAAAAGAAGAAGAAAGAAATATCGCGCTATAAATTTTAATATGCCACTGTCTTTTAGATTTGAACCGTTCGGCCATTTTTTCGATTGAAGATTTTCTTCTGAAATATGGAGGAAGATACGCGTTTAAAACGAGAAAAGGAGATAAGCTAGGTCGGCGAATTTCAGGTATTAGGGTGGCTCGAGTTGATTTTTTATATATTTAAAATTATTAAATTACCAAAATATGTCGTTAAGCAAAACGTGAAATCTCGAACCCCGAATCAGGCATGCCGGCAGGTAATTATAAAGTTTTTCCCGTGTTCCAAACACAATGGAATGTGTTTCGGAAGCTAATTTAACCGTATGTGGAAGTTAGCTTTATAAATCAATTTAAAATATTAAATTATTGGTTTTAATTTCAACGCGTTTCTCACCCGTACGAGCAAACGGTAAATCCAAATACTACGAAAATTGAAATCCAATAATAATTAACTATTACGGATCCAATGGAACTGGTTTCGTTGAATTCCAAGACTGTGCCTCAGAAGGCTATTTTTAAATTCAATTTAAACGATATAATTTCAAAACTGAACAAATTACCTTTAAATTAAATTTCAACCCTTCTATTATCTTCAATATCATCATTATAAATTTTATAAGCCTTCAAATTATTTTAAACAGGCTTAAAAATTTCAGATTCAACAAGTTACCCAATTTCAATTATAAAATCCAATAAATTAATTATCAAGTAAATATTAATATTCGAAATTCAAGTTTAAAATTAACTTTTAAATATTTAAAATCAATTTACAATTCCAATTTAAGTTGTAAGAAATTCTGGGTCGTCACACTATATCTATTCGGTCACAACCAAAGCACCAAAAGCCGAGCTTCCTCCACCTTGAGGCCCTCACCAGAGACACCATGCACTACCATCAACCGCACCCACTCGGCCTCCCTCTGCCTCGCACCACCGCCTACTTGCCTCTGACCTCCACTTTTTCCCCTTCTTCTGTTTTGCAACTATGCTGCATAAGTAAGGTCAGTGTATGTATAAATATGTTGCGAGTTATTCATATATCAATTTATTTAAAAGTAATGTGTAAATATATATAATCTGTTTTATTCTCACATATATAAGTTATATAGATTACATTATAGTTTTGGTCTGTTTGTTCATAATACATTTATTATATAATTCACTACAAATATTTGTTTGATATAACAGCTGATGTTATGTTTTTTTTTTGAAAAGCAAGCAGGGTTGAATGTACCCTTACCATATTTATTAACCAGAATACAAACACAAGTTACAAGTGAGCACTAACATACTAGAGCTCACAAAAGAGAACACAGGGAAAACAATAAAGGAAGAAAGAAAGTCTGAAACAGAACAAACAAAAACAGAAGATAGGAAAAGGAAAAAACAAGGCCCTAAACTGCAGAACTATAAGCATTGTGATGATCAGACTTTTCATTGACCCAAGAAATGATTATGTTAATTAAGGCACTATCAAGCTTCATCTTGTTTTCAAAGACACGGGCATTTCTTTCTTCCCATATAACATGCACAAACACCTTCAGAATGAGCAGCAGCTTGTAAGTAGTAGCATTCTTCCATCTAGTTCTAGTAAACAGCCTATTCCATTCAGCTTCACCATGTAATACCATCTCAGTATAACCATTACTGTTAAGAACAGTCTCCCCGATTCTATTAGTAATCAAACATTCAAAAAAGAGGTGAGCACCATCCTCAACAACATTATTACAGTATGCACACATCAGGTCAACATTATAACCTCTTCTATACAGTTTAGCCTTGGTCATGATAGCATTACGAAGAACTTTCCAAAGAAGGAAATTCAGTTTTTGTGAGGTAAGACAATTCCAAACCCTAGCATGCCATCTAAAAATGGGGCTACTGTCATCATGTTTTAAAGCCTTATAGACCCTAGCAATGGAGTGCTGACCCTGACTAGTAAACCAAACATACCCAGGATCATTAGAGGGGATGCTCATACACTGCACATCAGCCCACAGCTGCTGGATGATAGGATTGGATGTGTATGGAAGAGTAACTTCACCATTATAACAATAATCAAAAGCACTGGCATCCAAAGGAATGCCAGTTTGATACCTCTGTTCATATGTGAGTAGATTGGACAGTATAATTCCTCTTCCAACCCAAGGATCATACCAGAATTTGGCATTGCAGTGAGGACCAAGCACAAGTTGGACAAGAGGGAGTAATATGTCTCTGATCTTGAGAATAGATCTCCAAACCCAACCACACAGAGGAGATGGTTCCATAGACCAAAATTTTTTGTTGCCAAGATGATGATGCCTAGCCCACTTTACCCACATATTTGGCTTATCATTAATCAAATTGTCAAAATGCTTAGAGAATGCAGCTTGATTCCAGGTTCTCATACATTTTATTCCCAAACCACCAAATATTCGTGGTTTCTCTAATTTATTAAAGGCAATAGGGATTAGCTTTTTA
This sequence comes from Allium cepa, assembly GCA_030765085.1. NCBI lineage: Eukaryota > Viridiplantae > Streptophyta > Magnoliopsida > Asparagales > Amaryllidaceae > Allium > Allium cepa. The sequence goes on along the minus strand of CM060941.1, from coordinate 171,894,691 downwards.
GAATACATACTCCCTGTCCATAAAAAATGATTCATTGCTTTACTAATACTAGAAAGTAGAGAAGCAGGTAAGATGAAACATCTGCACCAATAAACAGTCATAGCATGGATTATAGAATTGATGATGGTGGTTCTGCCTGCTTGGGATAATTTATTGCTGGCCCATCTATTCATTGCTTCAGTAATTCTTTCAAACAGAGGTAAACAAGCAGTAACACCAATTCTTCTAGTGCACAAGGGGATACCAAGATGCAAAGTACCCACAGGAAGCTTTGGCAGTTGACTATAATTGTGTATGTTATGATTATCACTCTCAGTGAGACCAGCCACCAAAAGTGAAGACTTGCTTCTATTAACCTGCAGACCAGTGCATTTCTCAAAGGTGAGAAGGATACTATTGACACATTCCATAGTAGACACACTAGGCTTGATAAAGAGTAAAACATCATCAGCAAAAAGGAGCGTGGTAGTGAGGGGATTCTTGCATTTGGGATGAAGATCATAGTTATTGTTCACAACCTGCTGATTAACAAGCTGAGTAAAAAATTCCATCACAACAATGAACAGATATGAAGACATGGGGTCACCTTGCCTTATGCCCCTCTGACTTTTGAAATAACCAACCGTACCCCATTTGTAGCATAGAGAGTAGTTAACAGTAGATATGCAAGTATAGATCCAGCTGACAAAGTGACCAGGGAACCCCATTAAACCCATAATACCACTCAATGCTTCCCAACTAATAGTATCAAAAGCACGTCTAATATCAAGCTTCATCATAGCTCTAGGGGAAACATGAGTTCTACCATACCCATTAAGAAGCTCATGAGTAACTAGCACATTGTCCAGTATACTTTTGTTATTCAAGAAGGCAGCCTGATTATCAGATATAACAGTGGGAAGCACATGCCTAAGCCTAGCAGCAATAACTTTAGAGATGCATTTGTATGTTATGTTACAGCAAGCAATAGGTCGATAAGCATGCAGAGTAGAAGGATCTTTACCTTTTGGCACCAGACATAAGTTGGTAGCATTAATGGAAGAAGGAAATTTATTGCGGTCAAAAAAATTGTGCATAGCATTTTTGAAGTCAGTGGCAATAACATCCCAACAATGAATAAAGAAAATGGCATTAAAGCCATCAGGACCACCACAGGAATCCCTCTTCATACAAACAAGGCATTATATATTTCCTCATCAGTCACTTTAGAAGATAAGAGTTGTATGTAAGATTCATTTAGCATAGGCAATGGAGTTAGCAAGAGTTCATGATAGTCAGGGTTCCAAGCATCATTGGTGGAATAAAGATTGGTATAAAGGTTAATAAAGGCACAGTCAATGTCTTCCTGCTTGCTCAAAGTCCTACCTTCATCATCAAGAAGCTGATGAATGTATCTTTTGGCATTTTTAACCTGAAGAGTAGAATGGTACAAACTTGAATTTTTGTCACCAAACAAATCCCACTCCTTCCTTAATTTTTGTTTCTTCATACTTAACTCAATGACCATAGCTTCAGAAAGTTGTTGAGATAGTTCATGTTCCTGCTCTGAAAGGCTAATGTTGTCAGGGTCTTCAATCATACTTAATTGAATAGCTGAAAGTTGGTTCTGCAGATTAGTAGAGTTCTTGTCACCATCACCATATTTGCTTCTAGCCCATGTCCTTAAAGCCACCTTGGTTGCCTTCAATTTTTGCTGCAAAATAGACATTTTATTTCCAAATTTAGGTTGTTTCCAAACATTAACGACTAAAGACATAAATTCTGGGTCATTGGTCCATGAGTAAAAAAATTTAAAACTTGAGTTTCTTTTGATGGCATTGCATTCCAAGGCAATAAAGACAGGAGAATGGTCAGAGAGAAGAGGTGGGAGGATATGGTTAAGGGAATTGGGAAAAAGGGTAATGGCTTTGGAGTTGAGAAAAGTTAAATCAAGTCTGCTCATGGTTCCCAAACCAGATCTACTCTTATTGTTCCATGTGAATTTAGGTCCAACATAGGCAGCTTCATGTAAATTGGAGGAAGAGATAGCTTGATTGAGAGGAGTGATATCAGCAATTGTAAGGGGAGAGCCACCAGAACGGTCATTAGCAGCTAACATACAATTAAAGTCTCCTAACACAAACCACGAGCGTGTTTCCTGTCTAAAATGCGGTAAGTAGTTAAGCATTTCTTGTCTAGCAGCAACATGATTATCCCCATAAATAAAGGTAAGGTAGAATGTGGTAGCAGAAGGAATATGTATAGCATGGAAGTGGATAAATTGTTTGTGGGATAAAATAGGGGTGAGGGTGTAAATGGAAGGGTCAGACAAAACCATGATTCTTCCATATGGTGCCTCAATCAAATTATGATGAAGACTCCATAATGGATTAATTAGTTTTGCAGCTTTGTGGGTTAGGTCATGGTTGAGTTTGGTTTCCAGCATGGCAAGGATGCCAAGATTATTGTCAGAGATAATACGTTTTGCTTGCACAAGCTTAATTTCCTTGTGAGCACCTCTAATGTTCCAAAACCCAAAATTCTGTAACATGGATTAACTTATGAGAGAGAAGTAAGCAATCGCATAGACCTTCTGAGGCCTGAATTAGGGGTAATATCTTTTTCAGGTACTGTTTCAGCAAAAACAATATTCTTGCCTTTGTCAAAATCTATCCTGTTACTATCCTTTTGCTTCTTAAAACCGCTGTGATGTTTGAGAATAGGGATTCAAGTTATGGGGATAGAGGGTGGTGGGATCACTTGATTAGTTAAAAATCCAGGAGGGGGAGGAATGTGTGAATAAGGAAGATTGGTTTGATGGCCAGGGGATGAGGGTGCTTCAGGTACATGTACACAGGAATTGTGTGCATGTGCATGAATAGGTTGCTCTGGGAGATTGTTCATGTTACTGGGTTGTGATGCTTTGGTAGTTAAATAATGAGTCTTATCACAGGGTAATTGGGATGTCTTCCCATCCAAGAAGTCTTTGTTTCCATTATATTCTGTATGCAAAAGAGCATCATCATGCTTTTGAATAAGCTTACTAAATTCATGCTCTCTTGCTCTTCTGACCCCAATCAGTTCTTGAACTAGCAAACCATAATTTTTTGCTAGTTGGATATTACCTTCAGCATCTGCCACAGCACTAGTTACATCCAAGTTCTTCTCCTGACCTGTTTCCAAACTATCACCATCCAATGTTGCTTCTTCATTCATCAGAACAGTAACACTATTATTTTTGTCTCCACTTCCTTCAACGCTTAAAATTCCATTATCTTCAGCCAAGTAGTTAAACACCTGAAATTTATTGCCAATAATCATATCTAAATCCTCAACTACTTCACCTTCTTCAACTAAATTAATCACATTGTCCTTGTTATTGTCTGTTGCACCAACTTCATTTCTAACTTCATACTCTCTACCACTTCCATTTTTGTCACTCCCACTATCTTCTTTATTCTTCAAAATTACACTTTTTATTTTTCTTCCATGCTCAACTCTCCTCCAAACACTTGGGGCATTATTATGCTTTACTTTGTTGTTTTGATCTTTCACCATGGTGATACCTTTAGGAATTTGATTAGGCAAATTATTTGATGCCTTTTTTAACTACTTCTGACCTGTCAGCATTTTTACAATTTGAAATGTCATGCCCAAACACTTTACAAGTTGTACATGCTTTTGGCCTCCACTGATATTCCACGAAAACAGTTTGTTTTGAACCATCCTTACACAGTACTTGAAAGCTAACAACTAGCTCGGTGATGGGGGTCACTTCCACCAGAGCTTTTGCATAAGTCAACCTGTCCATGCTTTCTGTACTTTCATCCAAGCATTTAACACTGCCTATTCTTCCAGCTAGCCAATTGATTCCAAGCGGGGACCATGCTGCCAAAGGAATGTTGTAAATATGTATCCAGATGGGCACTGAAGTGACAGAGCCACAAATATTGCTAATAGTGGGGTCCCATTGTTTAACAATAAACAATTTATTTCTCATGATGATCGAGTCAGCTTGCAAAACCCTCCTCCGATCATCATCACAAGAAAATAGGAACATAAAGACAACACCATCAGATTTAACTTTAATGCTTCCCTTAAGCCTCCATGCATGCTTTAGATGATGCGCCACAGCAGTGAAAGATAGTGGTTCGTCAAGGAAGAAGCCAACAACGTACTCGTGCCATATACTCTGACCAGCCTCCTGAACAGAGTCAGGTAGAACCAAAGCACCATCGACATATTCATTGAAAAAGTTAACAGGCATGTACTTCCCCGTGTTGCGCGGTTTGGTCTTAAAGAGAGAAGTCCATGGTTGTTGACTTGCTGTGCTGATGGGAGGGACAGGCAGGGGCGCTGGTGGGGTAGGATTGGTAATAGAGGACGAGCCAGAGAGTAATGGTGGTGGGTCAGGTTCGGGGATAGGATGGTCAGGGGAAGGTGGAATCAGGGAAGGAGAGGAGGGGGGAAGGAAAAACTCTGCCATTATTATTCCTATGTAAATGCAAGAAAACTTTGGGGCCAAGGAAACTATGTTTGCCCTGGCCTTCGGTTAGCCGGTTTTATAAGTGGCCGTGCACTATGTCTCATTATTGTGGCCACTGGGATTCGAACCGGTGCCACTACAACCGCATGTAGCAACTCCACTATGTCTTAACCATTGGACCAGTATAGGGGTTTTTAGGATCAAGGAAAAAATTAGAGAAAAATTTAGTCTCTGGGACAAAAAGTTTGTCTTTTAGGTTGAAGGACACTTTTTAGTGTAATTCACAGAATGATAGTTGTAACTATCATTTTCAATTTACACTAAAAGTGTCCTTCAAACTAAAAGGCAAACTTGTTGTCCCTGAGACTAATTTTTTTTGAAACTTCTTCCTTGTGCCTAAATACCTGTATTATATATATATATAGGATGATAATATTTCGATCTTATTTGTATAAAGGTCTGCTGCATTTTTATTTTACACGTTAGTTTTAAACTTATATATATTAGTATGTATATTCTATAGCTTATATATATGTATAATTTATATCTGGGTATATATTTCTTTCATATGTATTATTTATAAATATTGTGTAGTATGGGTTTTATCTATCAGTTTATATAAGTAAGACAAATCTCATTATTTATATATTCTGTAAGCTTATGTATAAACCTGTTTTCGGTTGTATATACATATATACATTATAATAAAGTGGATTTTATTGATTTTAGATGCATATTGATTAGAAAGTATGTATATGTTTTCTGAGTGGTATAAGTTTGTTTATTTTATTATCTCATATTTGGATTCGTAACCCATTTCACTTTCAAATCTCTCTAACCTCGAAAGGTATAAATCATTCTCGATTAAACTTCTTCTATTTATTAAATTTGATTTCAGTTGAAACGACAATTGAAACATGCTTCTGTTAGTTATTTACATTGCTATATATGTGTTATTATTTGTATCTTTTCACCTATGACATCTGATACCATTATCTGTTATCTATATTGATGACATATGCCTGTTATATTATTATCATATATGTTCTCACTCTGCAAGTTCCCTGTTATTATAGAATTCACTATGGGTTGAAATGATATGTACCCGAACGATCTGTAGAATAGGAGAAAATCGTTATGGGTTGAAATTATAAACCCAAGCGATTTTCATTGAATTGAATTTGGGATTGCAGGTTGAAATGATATATAATCGTATTTATATTTAAATTGATTGAAATGATAAATATCTGTATCACTTGACCATATGATAGAAAATTATATATAGACACCGTTGGTCTATATATAAATATTTTGAAAATGATTTCTGCGGTTTTGGAAAGAAATATATGGTTTAATAAATATTGATTTTTAAAATATTATATATATATGTATTTTATAAAGTTTAAATTTTTGATATTTAAATTTTATATTTTGAAAATTATAAAATTATTAGTTAGTTTTGAAATTATAAATTTTAAGAATTCACTTATAATTTTGCTATTTTAAATTATGTATAAATTAGTTTTAATATGAAAATAAGTTTGATAACAAGATTTAATTTAATAAAGTTTGATTTACTTTATATATAATATGTTTAAGTATTTATTTAAAATTATATTTTCAGAGAGTTTATAATAATTTTAATAAATTAAGGTTGGGAAGATAGATTTGAAATTGATTTGAAATGGTATTTAATTAAGAATTTTATTTAATTATATCAATTTGAAACTTATTGAATTCGAAATTTTTGAAGGATATGATTTTAAAACTTGATTTTTAGTTTAAGGTGATTAAATAAATATTTCAAGTATAAATAAATTGAAGGATATATTTAATGATTTGAAATTTGGGTTTTATTTAAATAATAGTGGATTTATCAAGTGAATATTTCGAAAATTAAATTATAATGGAGTTAAATTAAGATATATATGAAATTATCAAATTCAGTTTTGAAATTGTGAAATATTTAAAGCTTTGAAATATATTGAAATTGAAATGGTTTATTTTGTGGTTCAAATCTGTATTTGAAATCAATATAATTTGAAATGGTTTATTTAGAAACTGAATTGAAATTGATGAATTTAAATGAGAACTTTGGAATTCGAGTTGATTTGAATTGATTTATGAAATTTGTGGAAACTATTTTATTATAAAAAATATTTTAAATTATATTTAAAACTATTTTATATTAAGTTATAAATTATTTTAATATAAACTATTTTAATATCTTAATTTATAAACTATTTTAACTTATAACTATTTTATTATATATACTATTATTAATATCTAAACTGTTTAAACGAAAGTGTTATGATTTCAAAGTGTTATGATTTGAAAGTGTTATGATTTCCAAAGTGTTGTAATTTCATGTATTTTGATTTCGAAAGTGTTATAACTTTGTAAGTGCTATGATTTTTGAAATGGATATATTTTAAGTGAAAAAGATATTGTATTGATATGGTTTGAAATGGAAATGATATCTTAGTTTTGAATTATAAACTATTTTGAAATGACCACGGTGTTATAATAACGATTGGTTGTTAAAGAGACCAGGATCGAATATTGTCATACTCTCTGCCAATACCGAAAATAACTTTTACAACTATGTACGCGGTGGAGATTCCAGAATGAAGTAGGATGGTGGCGACGTTTTATTTGAGGTATATAAGTGGACCCGACTCCCGTGAGTTGGCATAAGGTGGCTAAAACAGGAGCAATCGACGGGCCAAGTGAGGTAGCTCCTCCAATCGGACACGCTTCTTCATATGCCATTCTATTACTTTGTGATTGATTTGGTGCGCACCTTTGATTTGGGAGTGTGGCTCGAGGTGAATGGTAGTTGCTGCTATGTGTTACCACCTGTCCGGAAGTGTAATTGGTATATCTACCCTGGCATTGCCTAGTTGTGCCGTGTTACTTAGCGTAGCGAGACCATGACGAGTTGGTTTTGTACCATACCTATGGTGTGCTCTCTAACAACGCCCAGTATGGGGGAGATTACGGTACTGTATAGACTATGGGAATAAATAAAATGTGTTAACGTGGAAAATGTAAAGCCTTAACGCTATTTTAATAGTTTACTTTACTATAGACATTATTATAGCGTATATTATTACATAGTAGATAGTTTAACGCATCCTTAAAGGATGACTATCCCAAATATCCTTTGAGTTACTTATATTTCAGTTGTTATTTCACTTGAGTTGATTGATATAAGAATGTTAATCCTGACTCGAGTGTTTTGTGTTTTGCTTTACACTCGGGTCAGATTGAGTGATACAGCTTTTGAGACTCGCCTTTGGAGTTAGAGCTTTGCTTGGAGATCCATCTATCTATTCAGCTTGCAGTTATTCAGTCGATTCTAGTGATACATTATGATCTTATATTTGACTGTTGTATTTCAAACTTCTATTGTATCTTATTTAACTCTGTTATATATAGTAGCGTCATAAACTACTATTCTTTTGTTTCCGCTACTTATTGTTATACCACTTTGTGTTTGTGATTTTGTGATTATTTTATTTACTTTATATGTTGATTTTTGCAAAATATAAATTAACAATCTGATATTTTGAGCAATTCAAGTCCGACATGTGCAAATGCGAATGGTTGAAAATGTCAGGTTGTTACAGTTAGATTTTGTGCTTGTTGACCTTTCGACCCTGTTGGGTGAATTAATCTACCTTTTGAATGTCTTCCTTTCGAGTTAATAGAAATACGTCAGAAAGTTTTTCGTTGAATGGTTTCAACCTTGTCGGAAGCCTTAAGAGTTGTGCTGCTAGGACTTATCCAAAGTATCTGATATAAAGGTTCCGACCTTGTTAAGGGCGCTAGGATTTAGAGTAGTTTAGTCTTTGGATTGGGATGCTAAGTGAGGGGTTTCAATCTAGTCGAAAGCTGTGGATATAACCTCCTTGGGTTTGAATCGGTAATTTAAGACTTAAGCATCTAGAGGATGGGCTTCGACCTTGTCGAAGGCTCCAGCTTAGAGAGAAGATGGCTCTGAATTGGTTACAGAGGTTATTAGAACTTGAAGTAGGTTTCGACTATGTCGATAGTAGTCTTTCGATGGAGGTAAAACTTGAAATATAAAGGTGAATTCAACAAAAAATTTAAGGAAATGGTAAAATAGTATAAAGTAATTGATACTTCCTTTTATCCTGCTAAAAATATTTTATTTCTATGAACTCCCAAATCGATTTACCAATTATGGTTATAAAACTTTTTTTTAAGAATATATAGATTGAGAATGAGGGGAATCAGATCCTTAAAACGTGACCCCTTGGGTCTTATTTATATATGCGGTTCAGCATCTTTCGACCATGATGCTTTCGACTGGGTCAGATGATGGTTGCCGAGAGACTTAAGTATGTTACCGCCTTTTTCGAAAGGTATGGTGGTGCTCCTTTTCTTTGAGTTATCTTGCAAGTGCTTCCAACTCTGTCGATAGCCTTTGCCAATTGGCTTTGATGATGTTGGTTATGCTCATGCTCTTGTTTCTGATCTGATGCGGAACCCTTCTTGGACCACATTGTTTTCAACTGATTCGAAAGGTTTACTATAGATTTTGAAGGGGTTGCTTCAGACAATACTTGGTTTTTAGCAATCTGAATGAAGGAGAAACCATTGGTTTCGAATAGTTTAGCGTATGCTCAAAGAGCTTTTCTTCATTGTCTTCGGAATAAGTGGCTTCACCTTAATCGAAAGGTCTTTAACTAGTTGAAGGATTGTTAATGAGGGTGGAAGGGTGCTTTTGAATCCTTCATCTTCTTAGAATGGTACGAACTCTCTGGAATTTGATAGGAAAAACCTTTCGACACCTTCAAAAGGTCTTGAAGCTTCCAAACTTTGATGGCAGCATCCCTTCGACTCCTTCGAAATGTTTGACTGGAGCTCTTCCCTCTTGCTCTTTACTTACATAGGTCTCGATTTGATCGAAAGATGAATATATGGAGTAACATTTTCCCTTCTCCTTATGAAGGGATGCTTGTGACTTTCCAAGTCATGTTTGTCGGAACCAAGAAGCATCCCACCTCTTAGTCTTCCCACATGAATCTGGGCTGTCCACTAAATCAAATCTAGCCGTCGATGACTTTGGATGACTTCTTATAAAGTACGCCTTTCTTCTTTTACTTTTTTGCAATCAAAATTCCAAACATGAGTAGAATTGTTCCAAAAAATTTCAAACTTTCAGTTTACTTCCAATAATCAAAATAGTCATCAAATCCCAATCTATAAGTTTAGATTTAACTTTGCTTTGCTTATTTTAATCGAATTCTCCCCTTCAATACTTCAAAATTAAAATTCAATTTCTAAAATATTCGAATCTTGATTTTTTTGAAGGTAGATTTCGATTAATTTACTGAGAAGTTTCTTCTACTTCCATTTTAAGAATTTTTATAATTTATTTTTCGTTTATGATTATGAATTTGACAGTGGATGATATTAGGATCCATCTCCTTATCGGGTCTGGACTACCAAAATTTTCTATTTTTGTTCATCATTAATAAATCTGGGTTTTAACTTTGATAATTATTTTTTATACTTTTGAAATTGAAACAGATTGATTTCCATTTGAATTCGTTTTCTTAACAGATTAGATTTACTTGCTCTTTAAGAAATATTTCAATACCTAGAATTGCAATCGGGTTTGGGGAAGTTGGTGGAACATTTTTCTTCGCCCGGAAGTTTCAAACATACGGATGAAAAAATGGCGCCACAAAATAACTTTTCCACCCATTTAAAGGAGAATGAGGCGAAAACATTGGTTTTGCTTCCTTAACCCCTTTCGATATCGAATGTTTTGTAATGCCGATTAGGTCATCCTTGTCGAAAGGTTATGCAATTAATTAGAGAGTAGGAGCTCCTTCGATAGAAAAATGTTTCGACTTAGTCGAAACCCTGTTTCGATTGAACCCATTTTCCTTATTTAATTTTTGGTATCATCAGACACCTTCAAACCCCTTCGCGCCGCCTTTATTTACTAGGTCGAAATCCCCCTAGATCTGTTTTTGTCCAGCTTTGTCGAAATGTCCTAAATGCATATGAGTATAGCTTAGAACCTTTCGACTTCAATGAATATGTTAGGTTTTAATAACTCTAATATTTTCCTCAGGAACCCTAAGTTATTGATTTCAATAGTGTCATAGGGTCTTGTTGTTTGGTTTATGAAATATTTGTAGTGCACCCTCTTGTTTAAGTTTTTTGAGTTGCTTTTAACTATCTTTCCTTAGCAATTTGATTCCTGTGAAGCTTTCGACATCGTTGAAAAGTGATGTTTGAACAAATATTTCGTCTTATCCTTTTGATCTTGTCGATAGCTTAGGGAATACATTTACTTAGGCATTCGACAACGTTGAGATGTACTTGTTAAATGTTGATGTCCCTTTCCTTTTGACCTTGTCGAAAGCCTAACGTCTTTGATTTTTAACTTAAACTTTTTCAAAAGTTAGAAGTTTCAAACTGGTTCATGTTTAAATTATCTAAATAGGTTTCTTTGACTAATTCTTGAAAGTATGCTAAACTCATAATTAACTTCGAAAATTTGAACTAAAACGTTTTCACCTGCCAGAATCATGAGTATCTCCAAAGAAGGTTGTAGTTACTTCCAAGCATTCTTTCATAACAACTCAAGATGAGGTCGATGCCATCCTTAATGACTTTGGCATTACCCATATCGAAGCCATTCCCCCAAAAGAGACTGACACCATCAACAACCCACTTGAAGGGTTTTTTGCATATACAGCCATCCACACATAGCATGGTGGATTCTTGCCCTTCTTAAAGTTCTTATCTACATTTCTATCTCATGTTAGGATTGCACCAATCTAGTTGTCATCGAATGTCTATACTTATCTCTTGTCCCTATAAATGATGGAATTGGAATCCGGACTTCCTTCCCTCAACGTTGAAGTGTTGAACTTCTTGACACGGTTGGTTAAGCCGAGCAATATTAATAGCCAGATATATAGAGCCAATCCCTGGAAAAATTTGATATCATATGTGGTTAATAAATTTAGGGACTGGAAAAACCAGTTCTTTTTCGTCAAATGCTTTTCTAACATCCGCAGGACTTTAGCTTCTCCTTGTAAGTCTTGATTTTTATTGCTTTTCCCTACGTAATATTTGTGGTTACCTAATCTATGCTTTTATCAAGTGTCCCCACTAAAGAGCTTAATGATAACGATAACAAAACGGTTGAATCTTTAATTTTGGCCTTGGGCTAAGTTGGGAGCAGATTGACGCTACTGACTCCCTTAAATTTACAAAAGCATTCTCTTCTGCCAATATGCCATAAGATCTTAGGAACTCCACCCTCTATTAAACACATTTCTCGTGGAAAACGCTTTCTTTCCCTAGGAGACCCGTCAATTTTTTATCCCATGTCTCCTATATGTGTCGACTGCTCCGATATGTTATAGGTCAAGTATATGCTTTCTATCTTTGTTGTTTCCTAAATTATTATGCTAACTTTAATATGTACTAACCTTTTCCAGCTATATCTCAAGTTATAATGCTAGTTAGTAGTGTTGTCCCTCTTCCTCCAACTTTCAAAGTGTCGTCAGTTATAGAATCACTTGCTAAATCCAAGAAATCTTTTAAAAGGAATTTGATGGAATCTTCTAAAGTTCAGCCTCTAAAGAAAGTTGCTAAAGTTATAGATGTGGAGGAAGAGGAGGAGCGCTTATCTCTTGAAATGGTTCTGAAGAGCCCAATTGTGGAGGCTCCCAAAGATAAGCCAGTGCAAACCCCAACTGCAGTTGATCCTATTACTTGTTTTTCTATTTCAGATTCGCCAGCTGCTTTTGCCCAAATGCAACTGGCCTTGAATATGCCTTCTACTCCAAGGCATGCTCCTTCTTTGCTAGAATCTTCTTCTCCTTCCACAGTCAATTTTGAATAGATGGTTGAGTCTATACTCCATGTAGAATCTTTCATTTCTATTCATCCACCTTCTTCTGCTCCAGATTTGGCGAGGCACTATCGCTCTTTAATGGATAATAACTTTTGGTAAACTCTTCTTCAATTGACCTTATCACTATTGGTTCTCTCTTAAATCACTGACTTGTTTTACATTTTTATTTTAGATTTCTAACAGTTAATTATCTTTGAATGAACATGTTTCAAAGTGCTCTGTTGAATCCTCTAAACTCTAGAAGGAAAATTATGAGCTTAAAACTCAAGTGTTTTCTCTGTCTGCTGCTAAAAATAACGCTTCCAAAGAGTTGGACCAAGTAAAAGCTTCTCTTACCACAGAGGAAGTCTCATCAACTCCTTACCAATAAGGAGCTTACCTTGGAGCTCACTTTAAAAGATTAAGAAGACGAAAAGGCTCACTTAGTCGCAAAGAACATCTCTCTGAAAGAAAAATCCAAGAAGCCAGAGCTTCATTAAAATTTGTTGTACATACCATTGCCGATGTCAAGCAGCAAGTGTCCCAATTTATCGGCGCTGCTCTAAGGCAAATGATGTTGAAGATTTATGAAGATGCTCTTGCATATGCCAACAATTACAAGAAATTCCCAGACTTTGGCTTTCCGTCGCTTAATTCTGCCATAGTCGATAGAGTGATGGGAAAAATGATCTAATGAAGCAAGGGATTAAACCTGCAGACGAGGAGGAAATTAATGCTTTTGAAGTTCTTTCTTTTGATGTCCCCTCCTTTGAAATCGAGTCAGACTCCAAGGATGAGGGTGACAAAAAGATTCAGCCAGGGAGGAAGACAATGACGATGATGATAACGATGGTGATAATGATGGTGATGATGATTATAACCTTATCGACAGCCAAGGTATTGAAAGGGATAAATGGGATCCTTCTAGAACTTTTGAAAAGGAGGGTGATGACAATGTTGAACCTCCTAAAAAAGAGCCATCTACGCAGAAGGATGCTCCACTTGCATCTGCGGGACCATCTGCTCCTCTTGAGGAAGAGCCTGCTCCTATTCATGTTGAGGATCCTAGAGGAAAAGAGCAGGCCTCTCAAGCTTCCATCCCGGTGTCTCAAGGATGGGATTCTCTATTTATATATCCCTTCACTTCGAAGATAATAATTAGTGAAAAACCATTTGTTTTAGATAAGGAAGAAGTCCATCCTTTCCATTCGACAAAAATTGAAAGAAAACAAGCAGAAATTAACAGGTTATACAGGAATTAGACAAATGGATAAAGGAGCATAACATCCTCTCCAAAAAGTATCATAGTCTTAGCAGGAGTGCCTTAGTACTAGCATCTTTTAAACATCAAAGGGTCTTTCCCTTGTTAAAGAGAGCGTGCCTTTGGTACGACGCTCTCTTAAAGAAGAATCGAGAGTTACTCACTATATTTTGGATGATGATTGAAGAAAAAGACATCTTAATTAACTTTATATATAAAGCTTATTGTAGACACTCAATTATCGACTTTTTGTACTTAGGGGAATTCAGTGGTGGTCTACTTAGACGCTTTCAAAAGAGGTACTTAGATAAGTTTGGATATGACCCACATCCTGGAGCATGTTGGAAATTCCCCCGGGTCAGGTCAATTCCCTAAGATCTCCCTGCTGAAAATCTTAAGTACTATATAGATAAAAAAGTTTCTAAGTTTTTCTCTAACTCCATTTTGTATGAATCAGATGAGTGATTGTAAATATGTAACGGTTTACTGATTTATAAATATATGTTTTAGCCTTGTTTTCCATGCTTGTCTCATCTTTATTATGCTATTACAAAATGTTTATTCACTGGGTTGACTTGTTCCTAGAGAAAGTCAACATGTTAAACCGAGGATATTTTATCACAAAAAAACATCACTTTTAAAGTCTTTGAAATCAGCAACATATTGCTTTCTTTGAGATTTACAAAAACTTTATTTAGAATAACCTCGCCTCCGCTTTGATATATTTAGAGACGAGAAAGAATCATTTCTTGAGATCATAACATTTAACACAAAATTAATTTGCGGTCGCGATAGTCCTCCAGCTGGGAAGTGGGACTATAGCAAATGCCTACCAGTCGTTACCCCAGATGGAGTCACTATCCCTTTCGATTCAACAGTTACACTTTCTGCTAACTCACTAGATAAATTTAGAAAAGTAGTTTCTAAACTTTATATGAAATCCAGTTGCTTGTTGTATCTTTTAACTTTGTTGTTATTTAAGTCGTAATCCGTTATTATACTAAAAAGGATATTTTTCATCTTGATCTTGATTTTACTTTTATCTCCTTTTGCTTTAATCAAAGCTACATTTATCTAAAACTTCTCTTTCTCATAATTTTTCATCACGCGTTGATGCTCTTAGAGAAAAATTGTTGCGAGCAAGTAGAGGAATTGTGCTTAGTGACGATGTTTTATTAGAACGCTTTAGTGGCAGTACAAAAGCTTTGAAATGGCACATGAGATATTTTATATATAAAACCATGGCTAATAACATAAAAAGACCAGTTTAGTTATCTTGTGGGTAAAATTAAAAGTAAAGATGAAACGATCATCGCACTTAAGTGACAAGTGAAGACAAATCTCACAATTGACTTTGATCACAAGATATCTAAACTTATTCAACAAATAAGTTATTTAGAGCTGAAATTAAAGGATAGCCTGGCATAATGTTCTTCTTTGGAATTCATTACAGGGGACAAAATTTCAAGTATCTATTTTCCAGTCCCTTACGCTACTCCTCCAGCCACTAAACCTACAAGGTCGAAGCTTCTTGCGGCCTTGAAATTCCTTACCATGCTCAACCCTCCCTCGAGATTAGATGAAAATGTTGTGGGGAATTGGTGCCATAAAGTTAAATTTGAGATAGCCAAATATTTCAACGAGCAACAGAAGATCAAAAGTGTATTAATGATTATGCTACTAAGAATCAAAAGCTCAAGTGTGGTATCTATTTCCTCCATAAGCGTGTCGCGGAATTAGAAAGGGAAAACAAACTCTTAAGGCTGTGAACAGGGCTTTCAACCATGCCCTAAAGACTAACATTGAGGCAATTTGATGATGAGAATAGAGGAAGGAGGAAAGAAAATAAACTTAAAGAAGTTCTCAGCGCTGCGATTCATCATGTGGTAGATCCCTCAGTTGCTGAAACTCTTGTAATTTATTTATATGTCTGATTTGAATAGACTTGTTTTGTATATATATGTATGTAAATAACTTTGTAGACTTGTAAATTATCTCTTGATTTATGTAATTTACATAAGTTTGTAAATATCACCTGATTTGTAATCCTTGTAACGTCACTCTTGAAATGTTTTCTGATAGCTCATTTATTACTTCCAAATTTGCTAAATCTTTTATTCTTCCTTGCTGTGCTGATTTTCCTAATAAATGTGTATCAAACAATATTTCCAATTGTTAGCTTCAAATTGATATATCAGTCTATGTGTATTATTCGCTTAACAAATCATCTTGTTAATTGCATTAAAATAATCTATATTAAGCACTTAAATCCCATCTTCAACCATGATGGGAAACGCTCAAGAATTTAAATTTAACAATTTTCCTTGAATATTTGGAACTTGTTGATAGGAAATCCCATTTTAACATTAGGGTATAATTATCAGATAGCACTTTTTCAAGAGATAACTAATAAGGAATTGAATTCAGAATTCATTGTCTGAATATTTGTAATATAATCTCGGAAACTCATTCTTGGGCCTCGGTGAAATTTGAAAACTTAGTAATTTGAAATCCAGATTCGGGCACTAATGAAAACTTAAGATCTTCTTGAGAGTATTTTTGGACCCAGATTCGGGCATTTGTGATGAATAGAAATTCATTATCAACATATTTACACCCCAATTTGGGTTTAAATAAGCAGTTGTCTTGATTCCCAGATTCGGGCATTATAAAGTTTCTAATAGGTAAAGACCCAAAACCCAGATTTGGGTATTAGTAAATGAAGTTTTGAAATGAATGTCTCGAAACCCAGACTCGGGTATTGATTGATGAAATTCATATGCAAGAGACCCGAAATCCAGATTTGGGTAGTAATAGATGATACTTATAAGTGAAATTCCCCAAACCAATTCGGGTAATAATATGCAAAGCTCTATCCCAGTCCTTTGCTTATGTCCTCCTTAGACATGTATGAACCCTTTAGGTTTTGAATATATATAGGAACAATTTGATTAGTTGCCCCTTGAGCTTGGACGCCTTAGTCCATAATCGGATATGCTTTTTCTCGAACTTGAACATCTCAGTTCATGATTTGATGAGCCTCTTCTCGGGCTTAGATATCTTAGTCCATCGCTAAGTGTTCCTCCTCTTGGGCTTGGACGTCTCAGTCCACTATTGAATGAGCCTCCCCTTGGGCTTGGACATCTTAGTCCATTGTTAAACAGGCCTCTTCTTTGGGACTGGATATCTTAGTCCATTATTGTCCAGTGCTCTTGGTTAGCTCATCTTAGAGACTAGAAATAAGGACTTGCCCGACCTCTCTCCAGGAGGCACCCTGCCCTGGCCCTTTTGCGGTGCGGATAGGGGCTTGTTCGGTGCTTTAACCTGGCCGTCTTATGGCGCAGCTAAAGGCTTACTCCGTCCTCCCTCCAGGAGGTGCCTTACCATGGCCATAGCGTGGCGCAGATAAGGCCTTATTATGTGCTTTAACTTGACTATTTCATGGCATGGCTAAAGGCTTATTCTATCCTCCCTCCAAGAGGTGCCTTGACCTAACAAGTGGCGTAACCAATGGCTTGTCCGGTGCTTTAACCTAGTCATATTAAGGCACAGCTAAAGGATTACCTGCCTCCCTCAAGGAGGTGCTCTGCCCTAGCCATCTCAGCATGGATAGAGCCTTTTCTACCATCTTAGATAGTATGCAAATATAAGGAGCATTTCACTCCCACCATGTAGATTTTCTTTTACAAAAAGTAGTAATTTTGTCTCAAATTCTTTTTACAAACTCGTGGATTTTTCCTTGTCGAAAGAAATTTATGATCATCCCCTCCAGGGCTCTACAATGGTTGGTTTCATGACCATTCATCATATGGTAGTGGCAATAGGGTCCTCCCAAGTTTCTTTTATGTTTTGGCTTTTTTTTGTGAAGACCAACAGTTAAGCTCATCCTTAGTAGGTAAGTATACATTTTCCATCGATGTTGTTAAGTTGCATTCCTTTGGTAGTCTATATTTGAAGCTTGACTCTTGAGGATGGCTTTTTGTCCTTTGGCCTTATTGTTTCATGCTCTTCGATCGCTTTTCTTTTTGCCACCTTTCATTGTTCTTGAGTTGGAAGCGTCTCGATGTAGTCGGTTACCACTTATGTGCAAAAGCATTGTAATTATCAATTATCTCTTTTTCAAGTATTGTGCCTTTTGAATAATATTGGATTATTCTTGTCATTTGGTTGAAGACATTGTCACTTCTATTTTTTTTCTCTCCTAGTGCAAAGATAGGGGTAGGGCCAATATGAAAAGGATTTAGATTCCATTTTTTAGGATCGTAAGATTATGCTTTCTTCTTGTTTATAATCCTTAGGGCTTCGAGCCTTAGCATTTGCTCTTCATCTTGATTAGAGTCCTTGATGATTATTTGGGTGAACCTTGTTAAATGTGGTTCGAAGGATCCTTCTGAAACACCCCACACCCCTTAGTATACCCAAAGGGACACATTAAAAGGCGTGGTGCGTTGTAGGTATAACTAAGGCTAATAAAGACTAAGATTCACATGACAAAAATAGGTAAAAACAACGGAAACTTAGAGATATAACTTATTTAAAACAAAGTCTCATTATTGCTTCATAAACCAAATAAGTCAAATACCAAATATAACATATATGTCTCAAAACCCAATATGTCTCATGATAAAAAAACTCATAGTCCCAAAAATTAGAGTACATAATATCCATCATAATAAGCCGGTACATAGAAAGAACCAAAGCTGAAATAAAAGAAATACATGGTAGAAATCTTCTCCAAAAAAACTCCAGGCAACCAAAATATACTATCCTCTCCCTTGATTGCCTATGGGGAAAAAAGGAAAAATAAAGGAGTGGTCAGACTAAAAGTCTGGTGAACGATAGTAATTACTAGAGTCTTTAAGCAAGATAAAAGTAATAGACTCTACAAAAGTTCTAGCATAAATAAGGGAAATAGGAAAGAGGTAAAGTGGAAATAAATACGATTAAATATTTCTCAAATTATAAGATAGGTTAACTTTGATTGTTTATTTGTCCTTGCTAGCTACTTTGATTAGGCTAAATTCTCAATCCTACTTTAATTAGGCTGAAGTCCTAATTCTACCCTTTGATCGACCTCCTACTATTGTGTCTACTGCGGATCGGTCCCTATCTAAACAGAAGACACCAGTGTCTACAGAAGACACTTACTAAGCGCTTTGGAACTCAATAGTGACTTATCTCCCCTAACCGATGCCGCATGCTCGGCCACCGTCGGTTCGCACTATCTATTGCTCCATTTTTTGACCTTTTATTTACCCTAGACAACATAAGCGTGCCCTCATCTCACTTCACGCTAATGTTAGACCATTGTGCACATAGAAATAATAAGGGATGCTTTTGGTACTGGTCTCTGTCAAACAAAATCTAGTTGCGCCCCTTGTCCAAATCCCCATGATTCCGACTTCTAATTATTGATCGCCTATCTACCCTAAACAACATAGGAGAAATGCTGCCGGTACGGATCTTCCTCTTTAACTTTTGGTCTCCTACTACCCTAAATAGCATAAAGGAAATGCTTTCGGTATGGATCTCTGACGCAGCGGATTATTCGAAATAAAACTTCAATCAATGAAATGTAGCAATCGGTGAGTTGAAGATACCAAAATGCCCAAGTTCGTTGATCCAAAGATACCGAACTCTAGCTATCTCAAACACGTTGATAGCGCACTATACCGTGTTCTAAGATCTACGATTCTTCGCACGTTGATCTAGCGCACTAGATTCCGTGAATCGGCTTCTACGATCGTTGAATCGAGCGCACTCGATTAACCGAAAGAGGAGATAGGAGATTACACTCAACTACCAATTGGAGAAGAAAGCACAAAGCAATCAACAAGAAATTTTTATTCCAAAAATCAACCACCAAAAATTACAACTCACGCCCCTATTTATAGAGTTTACAACTGGCCCTTAGGTCGTGACCGACTCATACCTCACGACTCATCTAAGTCGTTGCCGACTCATCTAAGTCACTGCCGACTCAACAGGCGCTACATACTGCCATTACAACACTTCATACGCAACCGACTCAAGCAGGGCACGACTCACGACTTACTACCTCAACCACAACTCACCCGACTCAACACGTTACGACTCACAGACAATACAAACGACTCAAACACGACCGACTCATATAGTACATACATGACCCAACTTATGTCGTGAACAACTCACGACTCATCAAACACACAAGGTACACGACTCAACAAGCCAAGCGACTCAGCCGACTCAACTCCTTGCCGTCCTAACTCCCTCCGACTCAAGGCCTTCACTAGCTGGGGCTTTCCCTTGCTTCATGCTAAGTCGTAGACGACTCATGTAGATATCATTAGGTCGGTACATCTTCTCCTGAGCTTGGTTAAGTCGCAAACGACTTATGGATAGACCGTTGAGTCGTGGACGACTCAACTCTGATGCCTTGTTATCTCGGCCTGATTTCTCCCGTGGTTTGTTAGGTCGTGGACCTCCTTCCCTAGCTCGGAAACGACTCAAACCTTCATTGAGTCGTGGACGAGTCATCATACTACACCACAAACTCGTGTTTTCAGGAATTAAAGTTTGCACAACTTCTTCTTTGGCCTTAGCTGCATCATCCTCCCCTGGTTGAGAAAAATTCGACCTCGAATTTGTAAATTCTTCCTCAACAATCCCACCTCCATGATATGGAATTAAATGTTTGATGTTAAAAACATCAGAAGTATAAACATCATCCGGTAACTTTAATCGATAAGCATTCTCATTAATTTTCTTCAAAACTTCAACTGGACTAATTTTTCGCGCCTTCAACTTGTTATAAGCACCCACTGGAAAACGATCCTTTGTCAATACAGCATAAACCAAATCACCTTCCTTAAATTCAACATTTCGTCGTTTCAAATCTGCAAACTTCTTATACTTCTCATTCGATTTCTCCAATCGTTTCTGAACGACTTTATGACATTCAGTCAACTCATCAACAAAATCAACAGCTCGTTTAACTGTTCCCTTCGACTGTGGTACTACTGCTAAATCCAACGGTCCCCTTGGTAAGTTTGAATAAACAATCTGAAACGGGCTGAATCCTGTGCTACGATTCACTGCATGATTATGAGCAAATTCTGCCTGGCATAGCTTCATGTCCCAACTTCTCAAATTATCCTGTACAAGACAACGCAACAAATTTCCCAATGACCTGTTAACAACTTCTGTCTGCCCATCAGTTTGCGGATGATAAGCACTACTAAATTTCAGTTTCGTTCCCATCATCTTCCACAAACTCAGCCAAAAGTGACTCAGAAAACGAGTATCTCGATTAGAAACAATAGATTCTGGTAAACCATGAAGTCGATAAATCTCCTTGAAAAATAACTGTGCCACTCGAACTGCATCTGCTGTCTTCTTGCAAGCAACAAAATGTGCCATCTTCGAAAACCTGTCCACTACAACAAATATCGAATCATTTCCCCTTTGAGTTCTGGGCAAACCCAAAACGAAATCCATGCTAATATCAATCCATGGCTTAGATGGTACTGGTAATGGCATATACAACCCTGCATTCGTTGCTGTTCCCTTTGAAACTTGGCAAATATGACATCGCTCCACGAACCTTTCAACCTCTTTTCTCATCGACGGCCAAAAGTAGGATTGTGAAATCAACTGCAAAGTACGATCACGGCCCACATGCCCTTCCTCATGTAACTCCTTGATAATTTTCAATCTCAAGCTACAGTCTGGAATACACAAACGATTCCCTTTAAACAGAAAACCATCAACTATCATAAATTCATCGGTACCCCTTTCCTTCACTTTTTCAACATATTTCACAAAGTAAGGATCTTCTTTAATCATCTCTGGCAGTAATTCAAACCCCGTCACTTCAACCTTCAATGTTGTTAATAAATGACTCCTCCTACTCAAAGCATCAGCTACCCGATTTGTCACCCCTGATTTGTGCTTAACGACAAAAGTAAACTGCTGCAAATAAGCAATCCATGACGCATGTCTTGCTGAAACCTTGTCCTGCCCCTGTAAATGCTTCAATGCTTCATGATCAGTGTAAAGAACAAATTCCTTCTGAAATAGATAGTGTCTCCAATGCTTAACAGCTTGCACAACAACATAGAATTCAACGTCATAAGTACTGTATCTCATCTTTGCCCCTGACAACTTCTCACTGTAATATGCAATAGGTCTCCCACATTGACTCAACACTCCTCCAATCCCAACCTTTGATGCATCAGTGTGTAGCTCAAACAACAACTGGAAATTTGGTAAAACAAGAATTGGCGCTGTAGTCAATAGTTCCTTGATCTTCTCAAAAGCAACTCCTGCTTCCTCTGACCATGCAAACTGTTTCCCTATCATGCAATCAGTAACTGGAGCCATCACGCTACTGAAGTGTGGAATGAATCTTCGGTAGAATGACGCTAGCCCATGAAAACTTCTCACTTCTGTAATTGTCTTTGGTTGTGGCCAATTCCTGACTGACTCAACTTTACTCTGGTCAACTTGAATGCCTTTTCCTGAAACAACATAACCCAGAAATAAAACACCGTGCGTCATAAACACACATTTCTTCGTAGCAGCATAGAATTGTTCTTCATGAAGAATAATCAATACTTCCCTCAAATGTAGAACATGCTCCTCTGTACTCCTGCTATAAATCAGAATATCATCGAAATAAACCACGACAAACTTCCCAATGAATGGTCTAAAGATTTGATTCATCACCCACATAAATGTACTAGGTGCATTTGACAAACCAAATGGCATAACCAACCATTCGTATAACCCCTCTCTTGTCTTGAAAGCTGTCTTCCATTCGTCTCCAGGTCTGATTCGAATTTGATGATAACCACTCTTTAAATCAATCTTCGAAAATATAGTTGCCCCACTCAACTGATCCAGCAAATCATCCAACCTTGGCATAGGAAATCTATATCGGACAATGATCTTATTCAAAGCTCTACTATCTGTGCACATTCTCCAAGTTCCGTCCTTCTTTGGTACTAATAATGCTGGCACGGCACAAGGACTCAAGCTTTCCTGAACACGTCCCTGTTCCAACAACTCTTCCACCTGCCTTCGTAACTCCTCATGTTCCTTCGGACTCATTCGGTAATGTGGTCGATGTGGTAACACTGCTCCCGGAACAAGATCAATCTGATGTTGAATGTCTCTAAGTGGCGGTAACTCCTTAGGCAACTCCTCTGGAAAGACATCTTCGAATTCTTTCAAAATTGGCTTTGCTGCTTCTGGAATTTCAACTTCTTCACTACTCTCTCTCCCAATCAACAAAAATACTTCAGGCTCCTCTTCAACTTCCTTAACAAACTCTTTCAAAGTCAACAGAGTTTTTAATTCCTCAATCTCCTCTAGCTTGCTCTCCTTCTGCTGTTGCTTCTTAGGAACCAAAGTGATTTTCGTACCCTCGAACATGAAACTGTAACTATTGGCACGACCATCATGTTGAACTGCTCTATCAAACTGCCATGGTCTACCCAGCAACAAATGACAAACATCCATATCCACAATATCACACCAAATTTCATCTTTGTACTTCTTCCCAATAGAAAAATTAACACAAGCTCTTCGACACACTTTCACTTCACCACCCTTCCTTAACCATGCTAACTTGTACGGTTTAGGATGCTTCTCAGTCTTCAAGTTCAATTTCCTCACTGCTTCTGTAGAAATAATATTATCACAACTTCCAGCATCAATAACGAACTTCCAAACTTTCCCCAGAATAGTGCATGTCGACTGAAAAATATTGCTTCTCAACCAACTACAATCCTCCTCTTGCTTTGGTGTCAAACAACTTCTCCTCATCATAAGATTACAACCTTCATCTCCAAACAATTCTTCTTCCTCCTCAACATAAGGTGTATTTGAACATTCTGCCTCCTCACCATCATCCTCCTCAACTTCTGCAACCATGGTTCTCTTCTTCGGCTTCGGACATTCATTGCTTTTGTGACCCAACTCCTGACAATTATAACACTTGAACCCACTGCTAACCTTCGCCTTCTCAGCCTCCTTCACCACTGGCTTTGAAACAGGTTTAGGAACATTAGAACTTCCACCAACACCCCTTGCTTGATTATTGGAATTTGTAAACACACCACCTCCACGCCTTCCTTGTTTCTCCCAAGCCAACGCTTTTTGATGTGCTTCTGCAACTGATCTAGGATCGAACATATTAACCATATCCTGGATCTGCATTCTCAATCCCCCAATGAATCTAGCAGTTAGTTGTTCTTCTGTCTCCATAATATCATTCCTGGCAATGAGTTGGTAAAATTCATCAGCATAATCACTAACAGACTTTGTTCCTTGCCTCAGATTCTGCAACCTCTGGTACATAAGTGATTGATAGTTGTAAGGTAGGAAAGTAGATCTCATCAACCTTTTCATCTTATCCCATGATTCTATCTTTGACTTCCCCATCCGTTCTCTGGTAAGTTTAGTTTGCTGCCACCATGCCAAAGCTCTTCCCCTCAACCTAGTAGCAACTAACTTCACCCTTCTATGCTCAGGAACCTCCTTGAAATCAAAGATCTCTTCAACATTAGAAATCCAATCGAGAAATTCTTCTGCTACCATTCCGCCTTTAAACTCCGGAATTTCCATCTTCATTCCCGATTCCCAACGTCTATCATCTTCAACATCCCGATAAGAATTTCGAACTTGGTCTCGATCTCGATAATGAATACTAGCTCTATCACCTTCTTCAACAAAATCAAAGGTACGTCTACATCGATCTCGACCATTATCATCCCTTCGTTCATGCATCCTTCTTTGACTATGTCTCTCTTCATCTCTATATGCTTCATGTTCAAATTCACGTTGACTTCTCCTCTCTTCATGTGCATAGTCATGATGATCTCTTTGTGATAAAATTGATGTTTCTCTTCTATTTCTACAAGAATGTGGTGATACCCTCCTCGCTTCCGTAACCGATGGCGAAACTCGGTTTCCTCCATGGTTCGAGTTTGGTGATCTCCTCCTTTGATTCAAATCATTCATCAATTTCTCCAATTTACCAATGCCTTCATCAAATTTTTCATTAATACGTTGTTCCATAAGCTCGGCTTCTTCTCTGCGATACAAAGCTTCAACGTTTTGATGACGATTAGCTCTCCTTAGTGGCATGATTGAAAATTTCACAAAACTTCAACAATTCGAACACAAAACTCCAAAGCTTTCACAAACAACAATTTCACAAGGCTCGGCCTTGAACTTAACTCGGCTTGTATGTATACGACTCAAGTAAGGTCGGCTTAATTTGACTCGGCTCAACCTCTTTAGCTCGGCTACAAATTCAAACACTTCAAACCTTGGCACGCAAAAAACCCAAGATAGATCCAAACAATTTCCAACTCCTCGATCCAAAATGAAATGGATCAAACACTCCAAATTTGATGCAACTTCAATATGAACACGATGAACAACTTCAAACTTCAAAAACTTCAAAAACTTGGCTCCAAGAATCAACTTAGCTATGATTGGCTAAGTATGGCTCTGATACCAATAATGACGCAGCGGATTATTCGAAACAAAACTTCAATCAATGAAATGTAGCAATCGGTGAGTTGAAGATACCAAAATGCCCAAGTTCGTTGATCCAAAGATACCGAACTCTAGCTATCTCAAACACGTTGATAGCGCACTATACCGTGTTCTAAGATCTACGATTCTTCGCACGTTGATCTAGCGCACTAGATTCCGTGAATCGGCTTCTACGATCGTTGAATCGAGCGCACTCGATTAACCGAAAGAGGAGATAGGAGATTACACTCAACTACCAATTGGAGAAGAAAGCACAAAGCAATCAACAAGAAATTTTTATTCCAAAAATCAACCACCAAAAATTACAACTCACGCCCCTATTTATAGAGTTTACAACTGGCCCTTAGGTCGTGACCGACTCATACCTCACGACTCATCTAAGTCGTTGCCGACTCATCTAAGTCGCTGCCGACTCAACAGACGCTACATACTGCCATTACAACACTTCATACGCAACCGACTCAAGCAGGGCACGACTCACGACTTACTACCTCAACCACAACTCACCCGACTCAACACGTTACGACTCACAGACAATACAAACGACTCAAACACGACCGACTCATATAGTACATACATGACCCAACTTATGTCGTGAACGACTCACGACTCATCAAACACATAAGGTACACGACTCAACAAGCCAAGCGACTCAGCCGACTCAACTCCTTGCCGTCCTAACTCCCTCCGACTCAAGGCCTTCACTAGCTGGGGCTTTCCCTTGCTTCATGCTAAGTCGTAGACGACTCATGTAGATATCATTAGGTCGGTACATCTTCTCCTGAGCTTGGTTAATTCGCAAACGACTTATGGATAGACCGTTGAGTCGTGGATGACTCAACTCCGATGCCTTGTTATCTCGGCCTGATTTCTCCCGTGGTTTGTTAGGTCGTGGACCTCCTTCCCTAGCTCGGAAACGACTCAAACCTTCATTGAGTCGTGGACGAGTCATCATACTACACCACAAACTCGTGTTTTCAGGAATTAAAGTTTGCACAACTTCTTCTCTGGCCTTAGCTGCATCAATCTCCCTCTTTAAATTTGGTCTCCTATCTACCCTAAACATCATAAGGGAAATGCTACCGGTACGGATCTTCCTCTTTAACTTCTGATCGCCTATCTACCCTAAATAACATAAGGGAAATGCTGCCGGTACGGGTCTTCCTCTTCAACTTTTGATCCCCTGTCTACCCTAAACAACATAAGAAAAACGGTACGGATCCTACTTCTATCTTTGCTTATTAACTTAGATAAATTATTTGAATAAACCTTTACTATTATTCTTGCTATTTTTGCTTATTAATTTACTCTAAGTCTTGAAATATGCCTCACTCTGTTCTTTTTTCTTATTATAACCTACTTATAATCATGCTAATTACTTAACTTAAGGTTTAAGTGTGAAAATAAGCTTCTTTCATCTTTACTCTTTTTAGTTATAATCCTAAGTTATAATTAGACCGATTTCTTTTTAATTCAGTCCAATTAATGCCATAATTAGGCATAATTTCGGTCCAATTCCATTTATATCATGGTCCAATTTATTTATTATAGTCCAATTCCATATTTATTACAGTCTTTACAATTTACATCTTATTTTCTTTATTCAATATTCTCACTTATATAATCCATATTCGCGTTTAATTTGTTCTAATCCATACGCGAAGAAAAGGAGGAAGAAGAGAATAGACGCTTGTATAAAATCCAAAACATAGAAAAAGATGTAAATAAAGACGTAAATAATAGTAAATAAGCTTAAATACTGTAAATAAATAAAAATCTATGCTTAATAGAAATAATATATAATTAACTGAAAAAGAATAACTAAAATGGAATAGACTGGAAAATAAATCTGAAATTGATAAAAAGGCTACTCCAACATCATAGTAAAACTACATCTATTGAAAACCCTATTATTTTAAATAACTAAAAGAAATTTGAAATTAATTACAATCACTCACCTCTGGTACTAAGCTCTTCCATTGGTCTTCCCAGATTCACTTGGAGTTGTAAAATAATTTAATTTATAACAATTTTCTCCTTGGAAATTTATTTCGTTTAGGGTCCTTCCTAGAAAGGTGAACCCAATTGGAGAAAACCTAGAATGAGAAAGTGTTAAACCTAGGGTTCTATTTATAGATGTAGAAGTGGATCTCAGACCATTGGATTTGGGGATTGAATAGGATGTAACCACGCCATAGCCTAAATAGCAACCATCAGAAGCAACAATGGAGGGACCGGATTGGTTTGAAGAATGCAAAACAAATCATAGTCGGCTAAAATTTCGAACAAAGGAACGAACGTTCATTCGCCCCCAAAAGAGAAGGCCGGTCGACCTGCCTATATTATTATTATTATTATTATTATTTCTTCATTTTTTGTTTATTTAATAACTTGTTCACATTAGCTCGGTTTCATACGTTTTATGTATGGAAATTGACCAGAAAATTACTATGGACAAAATGGTGCAACTCCCATGGCTCAATTCTAATGATTTTACAAAATTATTTTATTATCTAATTAATTAATGAATAAATTATTATGGGTTAAATTTCAGGTTGTTACACCTTGTTCAGATCTTTTAATTCTTCTGGCCATGATCAAACCAAAGTAGATGAACTTGAGATAGGATTGAGTAGGTATAGAGAATATTGATATTAGGGGTTTATCCAAGTCGTAGGTTCAGGCCCTCCTTCTAGCGCCAAAAATGTTAACAAGATTTCATGTCAACACCCCAAAATTATGCTAATAAATATGAATTACCCTTTATACAAGTAGTGCAGAAAATAAGGTTTGAATCCCTTGGGAACTGCCTTTTGATTAGGCTTTAACAAGTAGGAATTATCCTAGCAAACCTTTCAACTATGTCAAAAGGGTTAGATTCCGTGCTTGTTGACCATTCGACCCTATTGGGATGAATTGATCTACCTTTTGAAGGTCTTCCTTTCAATTTGATAGAAATATCTCAGAATGTTTATCCCTGAACGGTTTCGACTTTGTCGGAAGCCTTAAGAATTATGTTGCTAGGACTTATCCCGAGAATCTGATATTAAGGTTTTGACCCTGTCAGGGGCTTTAGGATTTAGAGTAGTTTAGGCTTTGGATTGGGATCCTAAGTGGGGGATTTCAATCTAGTCGAAAGCTGCGGATATAACCTCCTTGGGTTTGAATCAGTAATTTCAGACTTAGGAGGATGGACTTTGACCTTTTCGAAGGCTCCAGATCAGAGAGAAGATGGCTCTGAATTGGTTACAGATTTTATTAGAACTTGGAAGGGGGATTCGACTATGTAGATAGTAGTCTTTCGATGGAGGTAAAACCTAAAATAAAAAGGTGAATCCAACAATTTTTTTAAGGAAACGATAAAATAGTATAAAGTAGTTGAAACATCCCTTTATCTAGCTAAAAAGATTTTATTTCTCTAAACTCCCGAATTGATTTACAAATTAGGTTTGCAAGACTTTTCTTAAGAATATATAGATTGAGAATGAGAGGAATCGAATCCCCAAAATGTGACCCCTTAGATCTTATTTATATATGTGGCTCAGCACCTTTCAACCCTAATGCTTTCGACTGGGTCGGAAGGTGGCTGCTGAGAGACTTAAGTATGTTGTCGTCTTTGTCAAAAGGCATGGTGGCACTCCTCTTCTTTGAGTTATCTTGCAAGTGCTTCCAAATCTGTTGATATCCTTTGCCAATTGGCTTCGATGATGTTGGTTATGCCTATGCTCTTGTTTCTGATCTGATGCAGAACCCTTCTTGGACCACATTGGTTTCGACCGATTCGAAAGGCTTACTATAGCTTTTGAAAGGGTTGCTTCAGATAATACTTGTTTTCTAGCAATCTGTATGAAGGCAAAACCATTGGTTTTGATTGGTTTGGCGTATGCTCAAAGAGCTATTCTTTATTTTCTTTGGAAGGTGAGGCTTCACCTTAATCGAAAGATCTTTAACTAGTCGAAGGGTTGTTAATGAGGGGCGTAAGGGTGCTTTTGACTCTTTCATCTTCTTTGAAAGGTAAGAGCTCTCTGAATATTGATAGGAGAAACCTTCTGACACCTTCAAAAGGTCTTGAAGCTTCCAAACTTTGATGGTAGCATCCCTTCAACTCCTTCGAAAGGTTGGAGCTCTTCTCTCTTGCTCTTTGCTTAAAGAGGTCTTGACTTGATCGAAAGGTGAATATTTAGAGTAACGGATATAATTAACTAAATCATTAATTTAAACCATATAACAAAAAATTCCTTAAATAAAATAATATGTGATTGTAGTTGCAAATAGTTATAACTGTGAGTAATTAATCACAAAATAAAATGATATTTTGTTTTAAATATTCTTGGTCAAGATGTTTCAAGAAAAGGATATTGATTCATCCGTTAAGTCTAGAGTGCATAATGCTCTATATATGTTAGGCAACGTATTTCTTATGGCTGCTATAGGCACCAAGGTGTTACATACATCTAGTTATTGGGTGATTATGGAATGACTCATCAGAGAGTTTTCTATTGGTTGATAACAACTAGGTCAAATAGGAAATCTCAAGGGAAGATGTTACATAATTCCCTCGAGTTGAGAGTACTATGAAACTTCTATGTGAATACTCCACTTTAATTACAGTTCAATCATAGTATAGCGATCCATCGAGCGATTATAGTGCAACACCTTTAATTTTTAATAACATTATTCAGAAATTTTAATTAGCTAATTTATATTGAATAATGTATATATTAAGTGATAAGGGGACTGAGATTTGTAAATATAACTAAGGGCCATGCTTAATTATTTAAATGGGATTAAGAATGGCCTATAGGCTAATTAATTTACATAAGGTTATATCGAAAAATAGTCGCACATAACCCATTACCCTTATATATTATCGTTCCTTATAGTTTCATTTCCGATTCATGTCATTGTGCAAAAACAAAATACAAACACAACATAAGAAGAGGAGCCAGCCTTTATAGGCGAAAAGAGGAGAAAATAAAATCTAAAGCTAAGGAATTAATGTAAGGGGAATAAATCTCAATCTCAATCCAATCTCCTTATCTTAATCAAGGTGAATAATAATTTATACCATCTTTATTTTGTTTATAATCATTTTTTTAGAGTTTAAGATTAAATTCGTTTTAATGATGATTTGGATGATGATATGCTTGGATTAATAACATGTTTGATTTAAATCAAATTGTTCATATAGGGATTTATTCGGTTTTTAGGGTAAAACCGCTTGTAGATGGTTTTGAATGCCACAAGAAAATTTTATGTTATGTAAAACATGATTTTGGAGTTGGGTTATAATTTTCGTAATTTTTCAAGGTATGGAAAGATTATTATGAATTTTCAAAGGAAAATATGGTTAGTTGGGTTTAGAAATTTATTTTAGAAATTATATTGAGAATTTGGGTCTGAAATTTAGATATGTTAGAAAACATGTTAAAAATGAATTTATGTAATTTTTGGGGATTTTTCCTAAGTAATTTACTATGAGAATAAAATTATTATGAAAGTATGACCTAAAGGATTAAATTATTTGTTTAATGGAAGGGCTTATTTGTTAAAATAGTCTCGGCTTTGATCTGAAATTATGCGGCAGTTATTTTGTGTAAAGGATTTGAAAAGTTGAGGCAACCAATCATATGCTTACAAGTAGGCAAGTTAGTTTGAAAGTGTTTACTATAATTGGCATTAAATTTGATTTACCTAGAAAAGTGGGTTCTACCTCTATTAGAAGCACCTTTCGACCATATACTTACACCTTCAATCAGGTCGAAACCCCACAAGCCGAAACCAATACACAAGGTATAAACATGGGCATATTATGGACTGGAGGAAGGCAAAAGGTAGGGTGTCGAAAGAATTGCTTTCGATAGAGGCGAAACCATTGTTTATTTTTAAAAATAGTGGCCTTGTTCTTGAAGGTACTTTCGACCAAGTCGATGCCTTGTTACTTTCGAACCTGTTGCCACCTTTCTTTATTTAAAAATAGAGCTTTTGAATGAGATCCTTTTTTTATAATGGAATGCTTTTGAAAATGATGGTTCCGACCTAGTTAAAGCCACATTGTCGTTCTTCTGCCTTTCAAGAGTTCTAAAATCATCAATGCTTTCGAAGGGTATCTTTTGTTTTAAAGATGTACTAAGCCACTTCCTAAATGCTTTCGAAAGGGTTTAAGGGTTTTGAAGGCAATGTCTTTGAAAGGGGGTTTTGATGATATCCTTCAATGTTTTAAATGTTTTGAAGCTTTCAAAAGGATAATGGCGACGCCATCAAATTTTCCCCAAACAATTTCATATGATGATTTAAGGTTTTGAAAGAGATACTTTCATATATATATCCACTTTGACCTAAAAGATGTTTTTGAGTAAACCCAATGGTTTCTAAAGGAGTACTTTCATTAGTTTTGAAGCTATATTTCTAAGGAGTTGTAACGACCCGTAAATTTTCGATAATTTTTATTTGTTTTATTAATTATATTTAATTGAAATTTTGAGAAATTGTAAACAATAAAATTTTGAGATAAAAATTTAATATTTGAAATGTGTTTAGTTAAACATAACAACTGGTAAATTTTCATCCGAAAATATGAAAGTTTATTTTTGTGTGTAATTTTATTTCAATTTAATCAGTTAGGAATTGATGAAAATAAAATGCTTTCGAAACCTGAATATTTCATATAGAAAAATTGTAAACCATCTTCTGAGCAAGACGTCATTTTTCGTTTTTTCAAATTCGGACTTCTTTAGCTTCGTCGATCTTATTTTTCTGCATTTTTGTTGCATTTTCTGCTAGTAGAAATTTTGAATTTTTATAATTCAATCGTACCACTGATACCCGTATACCGTTTTGATCATCTCATCGTGTTGATCTCCACAATATATTCAATTGTCAAATTTCGATGACCGACGCGCAGCGGAATCTGTGAACGATTTAACCGTACCGGTATCCAATCTCAACCTTTTGGGCTTCTCGTCCTTTCATCTATCTACCTATTGAAACAAACTGTCATTAGCTTTATTTTCTGGAATTCAACACAGTTGGTTCTCGGTATTCTCACTTTATTTAAATTTACATCGGTTCATTTCTTTTACTGGCAAAGGAAATTGGTGTGTACTATTGCCCATTTCCCTGCCATACTCTTCCCATCCTCTTTTATATTTTTCTCTCTTCCGTTTCATATTTATAAGAGGGAGAGAAGAAAAAAAGAGATCGGATTGAGTACACGTCTCCTTCCCTTCATGCATATGCATGTCGGCCGAAGCTTCCATCTCCACGCAGCAATCGCCGACATCCAGCATTCCCTCTCTTCCTTTCCCTCTCCACCGTCCACTCATGAGCCTCCCTGCCAACGCCATAATCCAGCAATCACCACTTGAACTTCGGCCTCAAGTCATCCCATGCGCGCCTACATCCTCCTCGGTGCAGCAACCTCCACCATCTTTCACCCCGTTCCTTCCAAACACATGCTCCACCTAAGCCACCTCTGAGACTATCCAAATCTCCGCCAACGACCTGCTAGCCACCGTCTCCTTCTTCTTTGTAGTGGGTTAGTGATAAAATCTATATATTTATATGTTGTTCTTTTATATTATTGCTTATATCAACATACTGGGTTTGCATGCGTCAGGATATAAAGTTTATGTGGTTGCGTGCATACATGCATGAGTCTATGGTATGTATATGTACTATGTTATAAAACTTTTACTTATTATGAAACCTGTTGATGTATTATGTTGCTATATATATGAATAAATTTTTGTGTACAACTAAACTATACATGTGCGTCATATATTGGTTTATATATTACTATATTATATGTTATTATGGTATATCTTATTTATTTATTTATTATTTTATTTTTTTTGGTTTGTGAACTAGCATGTTGTTGCTGCATTATATATATCTGTTAGCAATTATATATATTTTAAAGTATGAAAGGTTATCTTAGTTCTATATTAGTTTATATGAGTGTATAATCTATACGTTTTATATTATATGTATTTCAAGTTTTATATACATGTTATGTTTTGTATATAGTAATAAATACAACGTTTTGTATTTATATAGCTTAGTCTGCATATTTTTATGTACTAGCATTTATTTTAGTGAAATTTTTATGAGTTTATAATATATTAGCTAATTATATATTGGTTTGGGTGTGTTATAGCAAAACGTATACATAGTAATATATTAGCCATATTGATGCTTTCTGTACATATATGCATTTCCTTTTTTTTAAGAAAAATGTGGGTTTAAATAGAAAATTGATTTTTTATTTATTTATAATGTGATGATAAATATGTGTATCTTGTAAACATTATTTTATGTGCGCATGTATTTAGGTTTATAATTGTATTAGATGTTTTATCTGTTGTATAGTTTATATAATCTAGCTTATATATATATATTATACGGTGTACAGTATTGTGTGTGTATATATATATATATATTTAATATGTGCATGTTTAAAAATCTGTTATTGATTTTTATTAAATATGGACCTTAAAGTATAATATGTTAAGTTTATATAAGTTTTAAAATAATGTTGATTTTAAGAAAATAATAACAATAATAATAATAGTACATATATTCCATTTATATCAAGCTGATTCAAATTGTTCTCATCAATTCCAGCCTTCCTTTGATCGTCGAATTCGTGCCGTCTTGCTTTGCTTTGGAATTCGTGTTTCGATTCATAACTCATTTCATTATCTTATTTCTCTAGCCTCGAAAGGTGAGCAATCACTCACGATTAATGTTCTTTTATTTATTAAATTTGATTTCAATTGAAACGACAATTGAAATATGCGACTGTTAGTTATTTACGCTGTTATATATATATATATATATATATATATATATATTATTACTTGTATCAGTTCACTTGTGACATCTGACACCATTATATGTTGTCTATACAATGATAATCCAGTTTCGATAAATGATTGATTGTTTGATGTTGACATTGGACGTTAAATTGTTAATGTTGTAAGCGATAAATAATTTAAAATTGAAATTGACGTAGGATAGTTAGATTTGATATATGTATTAAATTTGATTAGAAGACATTTTCATAATATGACCCCTTTAAATGTTTAATTAATTGACACGTAGAAATTTGGTTATTACACCTTGAACCATTGAAGGTATGTTGTATAAATTGATGTAATATGAAATTGAATAATAGATGTCAAGTGAAGAAACCGTATAGATATTAATGTAATAATCTTTAATCTACATGAAATGATAGTGTAGATTCTAGAATAATTATATTAATTTGCACAAACAACAAATGTAAATTAATACGATTATTTCGGGATTATTTAAATAAATTATTGGATTGTTATTGATGTTTGCTATTACTTGTTTATTTACTTTGACATTATCCCAGTTATCACACCGCAAGTTCCCTTTGCTATGCTTTGATTTTTGAATTGAAATGGAATCGGGTTGAAATGATAAATACTCAAATAAAACTTTGACTTAGGATAGAGAATTAAATAAAAACCCGATTGGTCAATAATTTGATTTAAAAATAAAAATAAATATTTTATTTGAATAAATAATAAGGGTTTTAAATGAAGTTGGAATTTGAATTCTAGTGAAATTTAAATGTTAATATTTAATAATCTGAAATAAAATATTAACAAAGTAATTGATGAAAGAACGTTGTTTAATTTAAGAAATGATTGAATTAAGTTTTGAAATTATTTAATAATTAAGTTTTGAAAGTATTTAATAATTAAGTTTTGAAATTATTTAATAATTTAATAAGATTGAATTATTTAATAATTAAATAAAATTGAATTCTTTGATAAGTGAAATTGAACTTCTTTAATTAGTGAAATTGATTCCTGTAATAATTAAGTTTTGGAAATTTGTTTAAATTAAATAAGTAAATAAGTGAAATCGAATTTCTTCAACAAGAAATAAAATGTGATTTATTGAAGTTAATGTAAGACTTGAAATTTAAAGAATTTGATTTGACGAATTTAATTTAATTAAATTTGGAAGTTTGATATGATATAGGAAACCTTAAATTGATTAATGAATTGGAAATTAAACAGAAATTGTTTTGAAGGATAAAGTAACTTAACAAATATTGAATGAAATCGATCAATGAATTTAAATTAATTTGGATGTTAAATTCAATTAATTTAAATGATTACAGAATGAAACTTATATACGAACTTGAATCAATATTTGAATTGTTTTAAATAAAAATTGAAATTGAATCATAAGATTTTGAAATTATGAATTTGGAAGTTTGAACGTAAATTATGGAAATTGATTTAGAAAGACAAATAAAATGTTGGTTTACAAATTCTAATTGAAATTGAAATTGATTTGGTTTTTGAAATATATTAAACGACCAATCAGTGTAATAATTACAAAAGTTATTAAAGAGACCAAAATCGGTTATGGACATACTCTCTGTCTAAACCGAAAACCACTTTAATAACTATACGCGGAGTGTGATCTAGAATGAAGTGGTTGGAATGATGTACGTGATGACTGAAGAAAGAGAACGATAATGGATAGCCTTGACACTTGTGTCAAATTGGAAATGACTAAAACAGGAGCCGTGCCGAGCCAAATGGGGTTAGCCATCTCGAGCGAACACACTTCTTCGTAAACTACTCATTACTTGTTATTGATTGGTGTGCACCCTCAAAATTTTCGGAGTGTTGTTTCGCGGTGTTGCGATCGTTGCGGCAATGCGTTCTCACCAGTCCGGATCAGGCAAATGGTAGTTTCACTACCTTGGGTATTGCCTCATGTGCCTTGTCATACTTGTATCCCTATATATGCGACCACTACGAATTTGTTTTGTGTTATACCTATGGAGTACTCCCTGATAGCCCACTAGTTTACGGTGGAGTTTACAGTGCTGCGTAGACTATGACGCTTATATAAAATGTGTTAAGGGGGATAATGGTAACCCCTTAACGCTATTTTGATACTTTATATTACTGACAGACATTATCTACTTAGCGTACACTACTATATATAGATAGTTTAACGGATCCTTCGAGGATGGTTATCCCAACATCCTTTCAGTTACTTGTATTTCAGTTGTTATTTCGCTTGAGTTGGATTTATTGATATAAGAATGTTAATCCTGACTCGAGTGTTTTGTGTTTTGCTTTACGCTCGGGTCAGACTGAGTGTATCAGTATTCGAGACTCACCTTTGGAGTTGGAGCTTCACTTGGAGATCCGGCTATCTATCCAGCTTTCAGATATTTAGTTGATTCTAGTGATATATTCTAATTCTTGTATTTGACTATTGTATTCGAGACTTCTGTTGTAACTTATTTAACTCTGTTATATATATAGTAGCTTCATGAACTACTATCTTTTGTTTCCGCTGCATTTATTACACTGTGTCTATGATCTGTGATTATTTATTTACTGTATATGCTGAGTTTTTCCAAATATAAATTAACATTCGGTATTTTGAATTATTCAAGTCCGACATGTGCGGATGCGAATGGTCCAAAATAGCGGGTCGTTACAGGAGTATTGTTTTGATAATTTTGAAAGGCATATTTTGGTTTCAACAGAGATGATTAAAGAGCTTTGAAAGGTTTGTATGTAATGTTCTGAAAAGAAGTTTTCTATGCTTTCGAAGTAGGTTATCCAGGGGTTTCGAAAGTAATGTCTTAAGGTTTCAAAAGTCTTATTTTTCAAAATAAATAACCCAATCTCATTTTAAAGAATAATCATGGAATAAATGAAGAGTTTCGAAACGATTTTAAATATGGAGTTTTTGAAGAAGTTTTTTTTATTAATAAGTTAAAGGGGTTAAACAAGGTATTATGTTTGCTTCTTCATATATGTGTATATTCACATATAATGGAACCATAAC
Source organism: Allium cepa (assembly GCA_030765085.1). Lineage (NCBI taxonomy): Eukaryota > Viridiplantae > Streptophyta > Magnoliopsida > Asparagales > Amaryllidaceae > Allium > Allium cepa. Next base: position 171,857,659 of record CM060941.1, on the reverse strand, counting down.
TGTATTTTAAGGAAGGGCAGAGTAACCAGCTCGGTTGACCCAGTAGTAAATATAAATTAAGTTAACTCCGTAATGAGAAGAATTGCATTTAGGATGTCAGGAAGACCAGGATATAGGATGATAAAATATGGATTAAAGAAGTTATCTAGGAGACAAGTTCATAGTAAATATATGAAAATTTTGTATAAAGAACTATATCCGGATTAAGTTATTAACAGATGTCAATAGGTTCCTAGTCAACCCATGTAAACAAGGAAAAGAGGGAAGTAATTGGAGTTACCAATAGGTTCAGGGGGAACCCATGAAACAATGATGTTATTGGTAGGGGCCAATAGGTTTCTAGTGATCCCATGAAAACTATGAAATAGGACAGTGAGTCCATAAATTTAAGCAAGTTAATAGTAAGCCCATGAAAACTATGAAATTGGACAAGGAGTCACTAAATATTAAACATGTTATTAGTAAGCCCAAGAAAACTATTAGGTTAATAGTAACCCTAGAAATTATAATTGAGATAGATAGTCAAAACGATTGGTGATTGGTAATCTAGAATTGATTTACTTGTTTTGCATATCATCATAATATTTTGAACTGTATTGCTTTAACCATTGTGGATGCAGGAGCACAGTATATGGTTTTATAGAGGTTTTTAGGATACTGGTGAGGGGAAAACCCATTCCTCTAAGCAGCATGGTCTTATTGGATATCTAAATGGTTTGAGATGGTAGATTATTATTCATACCAGGCTTTATGTCTTACTCGAAGTTTATGTTTTTCCCTTAAACACTCGGGTACTCAATTAATTTTATGTAGTTTGAGATTGAGGTTTTTAGGTACCTCTTTAGACGAATAAGCTTCTGAAGACATGCAGGAGGTATGATAGATATTTAGAGTTCTCTTTTATTGTGATTCCGTCGTGTTGTTGTTGTAAAGGAAAAGTTGTTAAATTTCCTTATTCCAGGGGGCATCTTCATATGTCGCTCTTGGCGTATATTGTAATAAATATATTTTCTCTGAACGTGGTTCTCATTTTGGGATTATGTAATGAATATGAAATGTTATGATAATGTAATATGGAACTTGTTTGATATTTTAATTTTTTTCCATATTCATGTGTTTCTATGTATCAATGTATCTAATATTACCGTATTTGATCTTCAAGGATTAATAACTATGGATGACTGCAGTATATGTAGGCGTAAGTTTTGAGCCTCCTTGTAGGGAATGTTACATATAGTTAGGTATGAGTTGAAGTATTGGAGTGAAACAATATTCTACAAAGAATTCTTCTTCTCAACCCAAAGTCAAAATCACGGGTCAGAGTAGTCTGGTTAATAATAAATGCTATCACTGAACTAAGGAATTTATTTTTGGACAAATCGAGTCGAACGTGGATAATATTGAGATTATGACCCATACCAAATTCCATATATCCTAAAGTGATATAGCTTTGGCAAAGATAACATGCGTAAATTATCGTTACTCAAAGACATTGTTTAAAAACATGTAAAATTAAATTTTTCCCAAAAGATCTTTAAGCGATGAATTTAGCCAAATGGTCATCGAACCAGCTAAGGTGATGTGTGAATGTTAACATTTGAATTGTTTAATATTGCTTGCTGACTGAATTTACACCCGAGTCTATCAACCACATTTGTGAATTCTTCAAACAACCATACCATTTAATTTTTTTATAAAATGTTAAAAATTAATTAAATTGACTAATATTTAATAAATATTACCTATTGATTAATTTTATGCTCTAGGTGTTGTTAGTAATTATTTGGATGTATATATAACAATTAAATATACATGTATCGATACACGATGTTAGTATAACTTTAAATTTGTTTTAAATATAGTTAATTACTTTAACAAACTTTTGAAAATAACAGTCCGTGTAATATATGATGTGATCGACCCTAATAAGTGAGAGAGGAGGAGATATGGATGAGTCTTAATTAGTGGGGGAGAAATTTTAAAAAAGAGGAATGGTAAGGTTTTCTGCTTTAAATAAAGGTAAAACCTTTCCTCATTAATTCAATTGATTGACTTGGTTTTTCATGCACTTTTTTCTTTCTTTCATGCTCAGATCTCACTTTTTCTTCGATGGTCAGAAGTTACGCCAAAAAATTAAACCAAACAAACTACAAGGTGGCTCATCCAATTCTAGCAATGTTTGGATGTTAATTCCAGGAATCTAAGGAGAATTTTCAAATCAAGGTGTCATTAATAGGTCAGATCTATAAGGTAATATCTTTTTTACATTTATATGTTTTGATCCATGCTTGTCACCTTTTTTATATATGTTATTACCATTACTACAATAATAATCAAGCATAACATTTTAGTTGTTTAGCTAAATGTTTTGTTTTAATTCAATATGATAGTTATAAATTAAAACATACATTTGTATGTTTTTGATTATGGCTACATATGTTCAAGTACATGTACAAAAAAAATTCAGACTAAAAACTTATTTTTAATTAAAAATAATAATCAATTATAATTTTTAACCATCTTAAACCGTGAGATAGATTGATGTCATGTTTTAGATCAATACCATATTTTAAATTAGCATAAATATTTATTATATCTAAATCATTCTTGGAAATTTAAATAATATTTCTAGCCAATTTATCATTTATGATACATATTCAAGTTTTATAATAATATAATAAATTTTTAAACTTTTAAGTTAAAAAATACGATATATTTAAATATGATTGGAATTATAAAATCATTTTGCATATGTATTACATCTAATATTATTATATGCATTTTGTAATAATAAAATGAGTCACATTTAAGATATTTTACAATTTTGAATTAATGACTTAGATCTAGGTGTAACATTTGAATGTATCTTTACCAAGTCAAAAGTTAAATATTTTAATTTGGATTTGAAAACTATGATACAGTCGAATTGTATATAGTAATTTAAGATTATGCTTATTATTTCATGTAATATAAATTTAAAAAATATAATATTTTATATCAGATAATTTTAATACAGAAATTAACGTATACAAATGCTATGTATATACATGATAGATATAAATCTTAATATTTACACATGTATATATTTGACCATGTTCACATCACCTTGGTGTACATTTCACACACATGTCAAATCATGTATCTATGAATATATTATATATGTTTATTCTTAAATACATATAATACCTAATTAATGTAGATTAATTAATTAAGATATAGACATAAGAGACAGAAGAGCTTGGCTTAATGGAGAATTAATTGAAAATTAAAAAGGGAATTTTAAAGTGAGAATGAGAGAAGTTTATATTACTTCCACAAAATATAGTTCTTCCTTTCATTTTGAATTAATTTTCTATTTATATTTGACTACTTCATATTTATTTTCCTTATCTCTAGAATGTATTCACAACACACACATACACACATAACATACATATTTAATTAATTCGATTTAATTAGATAAAGACAAATATACAAATAAAATATTATTTTATTAAATAATTATATTAGATCTAGTATTTGATATTAGATTTCATAGGTTGCTAAGATCTAATTATGGATTTTCTTTAAATTACCCATTTCACCCACTGCGAAATGCACCGAGCTCCATCAATGCTTTCAAAGGACATTTGGTTTGTAGTCTAATTAACCAATATTAGGGGCCAACTAATAAACTTTTCCATTTAATGGATGCCTAGAATAGTAGTGCAAAGGCTTAGGGTTGGATAAAAAGTTTTCTACCCTCCCTTGCTACTAACATGGCTTAATGGATGGACTAAGTCCAAAAGGTTGGAACAAATGTAAGCCCTAAAAAGATTCGGCCTTAGGCTAGTTTTCAAATTAAGATTTGCTGATATAAATAAATTCCAAAATTTAAATATTAAGTGTGAAGTATAAAAGGAAATTTTATAAAGGTTATAAAATAAATTCAAAGAATTTTCAAAATTACTTTAAGAATCTAATAAGTTATGAAATTTTTATAAATATTTAAACAATATGATATATTAATCAATTAATGTTTATATATATATAATATACTTTATACGTGTGTGTGTGTATGCATGCATACAGCTATAAAAGTTGTAGTTGAATATTTATCTTAAAATTGTTTAAAATAAACTAAATAAATATTCAAAAGTTATTAAAATATTTAATTAAAATGTTTAATTAAATAAATGGTTTATTTGATAAATGATTTTTCTTTGAAAAAGATTATTTGATAAATGATTAGTTAAATGTGTGTGTGTGTGTGTGTGTGTGTATTGTTTGGTAAAAATCTAGTCCATTCCTATATGCTTGAAGATCAAAGGAAGATATGTCCTTGAGTCCAATATAAGAATTAAAGGATGCTTATGCAAGTAATAGTCCATAAGGAACCAATCGCAAGTCACAAGTTCACATAAAGGTATTTATGCAAAGAGAATTTTATACAAGTCCTCAAAAAAATGTTCTAATTTAAGTTTGACCTAATAGCCATTGAAATCCTAATCTAAAGCTTTTTATTGTACATATAAGAAAATTTAAAATAAAGAAGATTTAAAAATTCACACCTTTTTGTAGGGGCACATGTCTATTTGTAGAAAACTTCGGCCTTTAGATTCATGACCAACTATCATTAAAGGAAATTAACGGTCATAATTTGCTGGCGTGACACATGCTTAAGATGACAGGTGGCACTATCCTTCTTTAGCTTCTTCATGATAACATGAAACATTTATCCCAATGGAAAAACGCCACATGGCCAGTTAGGATGTTGATTTTTGGGAATATTCTTTAAAGTACGATAGTTCTATATTATCAACTTTTGATGGCTTGATTTGTCAATAAACGATGGATTTGGAGTACCATCCCTTGGTATCCCACTCTATCAATATGCGATAGCCTTAAAGTGCCATCTTTTGATAGCTTGTTCCATCTACCCTTAAAGTATCATCTTTTGATAGCTCCCTACGTCCATATGTGATGGCCTTGGAGTGTCATATTTCGATAGCTCATTCTATCGATATGCGGTAGGCTTGAACCACCAACTTGCAACAGCTCTTCCCTTTATTTTGTCATGTGCTTTATTTGTGTGATTTTTTGATAACTTTACTTCTCAAACTACGATAACCTTATCCAGTCCACCCTTCGATTGTTTCATTTGTGTTCTACCGGACAGCTTATAATATCACCTTGCGATGGCTTATTTCATCTTTACGTGATAATTTATAGCATCAACTTGTGGTGGCTTATATGATCGCCTTACGATGAATTTCTTGGATCTCAACATGTGATATCCTTATTTACTATCTACATATGATAATTCTATCTTTCACCAACTTGTGATGGCTCGTTTGGTCCTCAACATGTAATAGCCCATCTCTTATCTACTTGAAATAACCTGTTTGGTCCCCATCTAGCAATAGCTCATCTCTTATCAAAGATAACCCATGTTTCCTATCAATTTTCGATGGGTTATTTTCAACCTGGGATAGCTAGTATTTTTTGGGTATAAATTTTGCTCCCTCTTTTATACTAGCATTTTATATTTCAGTATAAATTCCACTTCTCTTTGCCACTTTTAATTTAAACTCTTTATATTCTTGAATCTCTCTATCTCAACAATTCATTTTCCTTTACTACAATCTGATGGTTAATCCACTTTCCTTCTCTTCATATAAGTAGTCTTATTTCTCTTCTTCATCCCTTTTACTAGCTTCAAAAAATCAAATTGCCATTAATTTTTTCAAACAGTGTGTTTTCTTAAAGATTTTCTTTTGGTTTGATTCATTTATCGTTACTATGTTGATTATACCATTGCTTCATTATTGTTATTCGATTGACTTAATCATTCAAATTATACATATTTGTGAACTTTTTTGATTTCGTGGCTTTCGATAGTTTCCTTTCAGATTTCTTTTAAAATTGTCATTTTAGTTTGATTTTAATTTTCATAGGCTATTATTTTTATTAGTGGGTTTCCAGATTTATTAGCCAAATATCAATTCAAAATTTTTGTTACAGGTAACATATTTATTGTCTTAACATACAATAACTCATTATATGTTAGCTTATTTTACTTTCTTTACTAAACTTGTGATAACTGAACATGTTTATTTTCTTTTCTTAGTTTTCTAACTATGAGAAAGCTTCTTCTATTTGGTATGCGATAGATCGTCACATTTTCCTTAACTCACCGCATAATAGCTTGTTGCGTGATAACAAGCTTTACTTACTTTCCAACCATCGATGGCTCAACTTTCGACAATTCATTTTATTTACCTTTCTCAACCAGTGATGGCTTAACGTGCGATAGTTCATCTTATTTACTTTCCTCAATCAGTGATGGCACAACTTACGAAAATTCATTTTATTGGCCTTTCTTAATCAATAATGGCTTAATTTGCAATAGTTCATTATATTTACTTTCCTCGGCCAGCGATGGCTCAACTCGCGATAGCTCATTTTATTTACTTGTTTTCATGAATATGTGATAGCTCATCTTATTATCTTCATGTGTTTATTTATCTTGTGATGACCCTTCTTTTTCTTGCTTGATATGGGATAACTTCATCTCCTTATTATATTGTATTATTATTTGGGTACTTGTTAATTTAACTAAGTTAGAAGCCTACTTGTTTAACTATTCTATAAGTAATCTTTGTTTAAGTAAATTTTTGTTGTATATGTATGTGTATGCCTAACGAAATGATATAGGCATCATGACTAGAAACAAGAAAGGATCCTCCAAAGAGTCACCTAGTTCCCTTAAGCACTAGGAACCATTTGAGGAAAAGATTTATACCAATTGGCGTTCTTATTTTGAATGTAAGAGGATATTGACTTTAAAAGACTTTTTAGAATTTCTGAAGTTGAGACTAGGGTTCTTAGCCCTTCTGATAGGATTAATACCCCTTCTGAAGGATTCTTCACTTTCACTATAATACACATTTAACACTCTTGCATCTTGCCCTCTAACGACCTAATCATTATAGTTTTAACTTTTATATGGATTGCACCAATTTAGCTTACACCAAACTCTTATAATTACATCCATTCTCTTTTTATCTTTTTCTAGGAGCTCTAGATAGAAAACCTAACCCTTGCTATCTATGTTCGCTGGCTACTCTTTAGAAAGCTAAATAAAAACCTGAGGTTATGGTGTTCTATCTTTGTCGTGCAGACCGTAGACTGATCTCAGACTCAATTAATAAAATAAGAGAATAGGTTAATCAATTTTTTGACATAAGAGGCATTTTACCAGAGATTTCCGAGGGATTTTTGTTTCTAGTATGTTCCCTAACATATAAATTTTCAATTGCCTCATCACGGTCTTACACTAACCTTTCTTGTTTTGTCTTTTGTTATTTACGTCAGATTCTGCATCAAAAGAATCGATCCTAAGGTTTTGGCCAAAACCAATTTCCTTGGTGATGCTATAAAATATCCAAGAAGTCAGCCAAGGCTTCTCATTGAGGAAAAATTAAGAAAATATTCTTTAATTTAGCCACCTCACCAGATTCTAGGTTGACCACCCCTCATAAAAAGGAATAAATATGGCTCCGCAACCTTTGTTTCCACAAGTTGAACTGCAAGTTCTCCAATTCAGCGTATAATAAACGATAGTCCGGGATACTCTCTAAGTATTACTTTTCTTACTCTTATGTTAAAGGATTAATGGTTTTTCTTTTCACATCGCTTATGACGTTTATGTTTCAGATGTGTGCTTGGTCGACTTAGCTTTCTTGTCTTCGAATAAGGGCCCCTTAAAGTTGCGTTTCTCTCCAAAGTCTATTAGAAGCCGATCCTCTTCCTCCCACCTTCAAATTCGTCTCGTCCTTAACTTCTACCATATGGGGCATCTTCTATGACGACTTCCCTATACCATCAGCACCAAATATAACTAAATAGTGTGCTATTGTAATGTTTGACTGATGTAGGAAGATTGTCAAGGGTAAAAGAAATAAAACATCATAGAACCTATCGCATATCTCAAAGTAAATGGAATAAAATATAATGTATATCACATATATAAAATAAGAGAGATGGTAATAACTAAATGAACCAAATATCAGAGCAATGATCTATGGAGTTATAAAACATGGTAATAAAGTTTATACAAAGTGGTTATAAACTCAAATGAATTGTCCCATAATAGCATAGCAAACACTCTTAGACTCAATAGTGTTGCACGGCAGAATACATGTAGTAATCCATATACAATACGAGAAAGCTCCCTCCAGCTTGAACTCTAGACAGTCGCCGCATATCACCAATACCTGTTATTTCGTCTACTCATTTAACAGTACCCAAGATAATAAAAAGCAAATAAAAAATATCTCAGGTCATATAAAGTTTGGTATGAGCGGTAAATGAATCTCAGAATGCTATGCAAGTCAATATAGTAAGGAACAAAGGTATGTGAACCATACCTGACTTGTCCCTGCTATTAAAGAGTTAGCATATAATAAACATAATATGCTAATGTAAGACATCATAAAGGTGTACTATAAACTAAGTACAATGAGGGGTGTCCAAGTATCCTAAGCTACATATCTATCTCAAACGACGTCTCTAGGGTGATAGACTATGTAAGAAACAATGAAGCAAACATAACATTCGACAAACAATATTCACTATCACTCAATAGGCTTTGGATATATGATAACTTGTACGACCTTTTACCTAGCAGGGATTAATTGAAATACTAGTTTTAAGTGCACTCAATTTTTCCCAAAGCTAATACTAGAACCATTCCATGGGTCTATGGTACATGGATCCATTCAACCGATCTAGGGTAGTCAAACAAACTAATCATGAGTGCACTCACTATACCCCTGCTTTCGAGTACATCAGAAAACAATCCAAGTATCAATGATCCTTTAGCATATATATCCGAGCCCTTTCCTTGCTCTATCTAGTTTTCGTTATCCTCAAGGAACCATTCCACATTCCTTCATTCCACAATAGAAACATTCAACATTCTATCCATGAGTCGCCATTTCCAGAAACCACCGTTTATAGATAATCACACTCACGATCCCTTCCAACATCGAGCCGCTATCATTAAAACCTAACTTCGTTCACCTAAAGTTTCCATCACCCATGTTCCAAAGCCTTGTGCTACTACATCGCCATCAAACCCCAAATGAGAAAACATACACCTTTAGCATGACCTATAGAGCCCCTACACTTTCCACTAGAAGTTCCAACGACTCTGCTCTTAAATATTCACGTCGGTACCGACTAGAGGGCTCATTACCAAGATGAGTCTTCACTTCATAGTTAGCCAATTTTGGCTAAGTACCCCTTGCTCCATTCTTCTAAGCTCCCAATTATATAGGGCCAACCTATTGTAAGAAAAGTAGGTCCATATCAAGGAAAGAGTTTGGTACCGAGTCCCATGCTTAGTCTATTTTTAGCTCTTATCCGTTGAAATTTCTTCCTTGATTTGCCCCAAGAATTTCCCAAATCTCCAACTCCTATAGTCCGAACCACAACCAAAAGCATCTCCCACTGAGCCAACTCCTACTGTCCCTAATTCTACTTGTCACGAGAAGAATCCCCTAGTCCAAATTTTATGCGGTTTGAACCGTGAGCTTCTACCATGCTTTAGAGCCCCTTCTCCAACTTTCATCTAATTCCGAGCTATGTTGACTTCAATTTTCTTGTTTCATTAATCAATTCCTAAGTAACTAAAAGCACAAAAACCATATCAAAGCACAATATATCAAACTTAAATATCATCCATATACATTCGTTTTACATTCAATTCATCAAAACAAGATAATCATACAAATCATATCCTAGTTCTAACATTTATACTAGCATGTCGATATAATTAAAAGCGGTTGCAAAACCATTTTAAATCATTTTAATTTTGGTCATAAACATACACAAAAGTGTGATTAAAGTTACAAAACATTTTAGGATCAAAATCATGCTAAAAATTTCAATTTTAACTGTATGAACAAGTAATGAGTAGTAAGGGATAAAGAATCACCCACCAAATACCTAAATTACCAATCTTTCCTCTAGATCTAAATGAACAACAAGAAGAAAAAAATTCAGATTAGCCAAAATGATAATCTCTAATCCCACTATGTTAATAACCTTACTAATGATGAATTAGGCTAAGTATAGTAACAAAAAGAAATGATTTTTGAAGAGATTGGAGTTAATGGAAGCTTGGTACTATTTTGGGAAAGATGGAAATGATTTAGATCAATCCCTACAGCCTCCCCTTAGCACAATCCCCCAAATTATTTAATGGGTCAAAGTATGGACTAGTTAGTTACCTATTAGTCCGGGCCAGCAGTAGCCCAAACTTAAAACGGTGGTAACTTTCAAATGTAAGTCCTTTTTTCTATTTTGAACACTCTACAAAATAGAAAACCATCATTCTGAAGAAATAGAAGTGCTTACAGACCCTAACTCGGCTCCTATCAAAAGTGGTCAAAATTATCATATAGAAATTCAATATTCGATAAAAATATGTGTGGAAAATGTCCCTAAGAGTCGTTTCCTAAAATTTTAGAGTCATAAGACCTCATATAAATAAAATAAAAATACTTCACGATCTTTTGATACGTAATAAGGGTTGTTACACTCTCCCCCTTGGGAATATCGCCTTCAAAATCCTAAATAAGTCAAAGAACAGTCAACCATAGTTACCCGCATGCCTAAAAATCATATACAACCATCAAACATATCAAACAAGCACCCATGCACCAAAAAATGTGAATAACCTATACTAGCATGCACGATATTATACTATCCTTTATGATATCAAAACGAAAGTAAATATGATAAACAGCAGGCCTTACCATGCAAAGAGCTCGGAATACTTAGCCCTCATGCTCTCCTCGGTTTCCGACATGCAATCACTTTCACCTTCGTCCCATTGAATCTTCACTAACTTCACCGTCTTCATCCTAAGCTATTTTGTATTGCATCTGATAATACGAACTAATTATGAGGTCTCGAAGCTTCTTGTTCAATCTTAATATCTTCAAGATGATCCATTGCAATCATCACGCCTAAGTCGTGCACCAACTTTCGCAAATGAGAGATATGGAAGACGTTGTGCAAGTCCACCATCTTCTTAAGAATGTTTGCCCCTATATGTTGGGTTCCCAATCCTTTCTACTATTGAAAAAGGACCTACAAATCTCGGCATCAACTTCCCCTTACCACTGAATCAAATAACAATCTTTAATGGAGAAATCTTCAGAAACACCATATCACCAATGGATAACTCTAGATCCCTATGTCTTCTGTCCGCGTAGCTTTTTTTCCTATCCTAAGTAGATTTCATTCATTTTCAAATGATCTCAATCTTCTCTGATGTTTCTTTAATCATATCCATCCCATATATCAGTTCTAGCCCACTTCCTACCAACATGAAGGAGGTTACATGGTCAGCCAACAATGCCTCGTATGGTGCTATATCAATACTAGATTGATAGCTATTATTTTATGAGAACTCTACAAAATACAAACGATCATCCCATGAGACTCCAAAATCAGGTATTTAAGTTCACAAGAGATCCTCTAATATACGATTCACCATTTCGATGTACCCACTAGTTTGCAAGTGATAAGTAATGAGATGCAGCTCGGTCCCCATTGTCTCTTGTAAGCTCTTCCAAAATGCACTTTTGAATAAAAAGTCTTGATTACTCACAATGCTCTTTGGCACACCATGGAATCATAATACCCATTTCACATTCAACTTGGCTATTTTAGATGCCATTCTACTAGACTTAATAGGTATGAATTGAGCACTCTTCATCAATCTATCAACTATGACCCAAAAGTAAAATTTGGAGATATTTGAGTCCAGGTGGAATGTAACTCAAATTCGTTGCTTCTTTTATAGATTTTGGAGAGTGGTTAATTGCTTCTTTTATTGCGTTAAAGATGGAAATGAATTATCTACATGGAAAAGATTTATAGAAGTATTAAATAGCTATTAAAGAAGATATTTTATCAAGATTATTATAAATAAGCATGTCTAAAGTTCATTAGACGTGTGTGGGAAAATGTTTATTTTTCTAAGGTTTTAGTGATTGAGATATCTTCTCAATTTTTATGTTTTCTCTTGTAATCTTTTGGTGAATTAATAAAGGTTTTATTTGGAGTAATATATCTATCACTATTTTTCTTCACTCATTATTTTATCTAAAATATAATTATGTAAGGATCTTAGAAAAATTCCTAATAATAGGTATTAGCCTACTACATAAATTTTATGAAGAGAATTTTGATTATGGAGAAAATAAGTGTAAAAAACTTAACAGGAATTTGGAAGGACTTTATGGGAATTTGGAACGTATCTGAAGCAAAATGAGAGACTTTGGACAGGAAGGCTGCGATAGATATTTGATATTTTTGAAAAATATGGCATTTCATATTGTTGCTAATGAAACATCCGCTTATTCAATTTGAAAGAAATTTGGAAGGACTTTATGTAAAGAAATCTGCAACAAATTTGGCTCTTCCAATGAGAAGATTGATGAATCTTAAATTTATGGAAGGTGGGCCAATTAGAGAGCATCTTAATGATTCCAGGTAATTATGAACCAATTAGCGGCCGTGAATTACAAGGTGGATGATAAGACAAAAGCCTTAATGTTAATGAGTTTATTACCGAAGAGTTAGGAAAGCTTGTGATTGCATTAAACAACTCAAATTCGGTTGGAGTTTATTCGATGGGTTCAGTGATTAGTAGCCTACTTAATGAGGAGATAAAGAGGATGAACCTCATGGAGGAAAAGGAAGGAGGAAAAAGAAAGTAGAAATCCAATTGAAGAAGCCCATCTTGCTAGGAGGTTTAATCGTCCGAATATAGGAAGACGGTTGTAACACCACTAATTTTTGGTGTAACTTTATCCAAGAGATCCAATTAGATAAATCAAATAGAATAATGTATGATGTGATAAGGCAAATGAGATTTGTTAACTAATATGGGTCATTTCTTAAGCAATTAATTAATAAGATTGATTTGAACATAAAATAGAAAGGAATTTATGAGTGGGGCATAATGGGAATAATCCCTTAATTCGTACCATAAACCCTCCCTCACTCCTTCGTTCTCATTTCATTTTTCAAAATATCAAAACATAACCCAAAGAGGATGGCCATTACTTAGAGGACAAGGAAGAGAAAATCAAAGAGAAAAGTTAAAGGAATTAATCAACATCAAATCTCAATCTCGCTTATCCAATCTAAGGTGAATAGTAGTATCCATCTCATTCATTTATACTTATTTTTGGATGTATGAATGATTTCCAAATTTACTGTGAGTATGTGTCATGTTTTAATTGATGTTTATCATTATTGGACTGAAATGATTTATTGGATTTTTACGGAATTTTTTCATTAGTTTAAAAGGAAAAACTTAAATGTTTGATCTTCAATTGATTTGAAATTTGAATACGTTGTGTAAAACATTATTTTGAAGATGGGGTTAATTTCATAATTTTCCATGTTCACATGAATAATTTATGAATTTTGTAAGAGGTGTTTATTTCAAGTTTTAATTATTATAAATAATTAAATTAATATTTTGGTCATGAAATATTTATATAAGGAAGAAGATGGAAATTCGGATTTTTTGTGATTTTTGAAGATATTTCTCTAATGGTTACGATTTTCTATGACTTTATTATTCTAGAAAAGCGTTTAATTAATATAATATACATATCTTAATTATAAAGGTTTGTAAAGATATTTGAGAAGTTAGAATAGATCTACCAACAATTTCTGAAAAGAATATGTAAAGCATTTTGTTATCCAATAATAATTGGACATGGGGCAAGAGTTAGTGGAATATTATTTCTTTAAAAGCAAGTAAATCAATATTTAAGCAATTACAGGAATGTCAATTAGAGATTCGATACCCCTCCTTCATAAAACTCGATAGTTATAGAAGCTAATTCACATGATAGATACTTGGTATCTATGTGGTGCTTCCGCCTTTATAGAGAGTCGTCATTATATGCTTTAAGGGATCGAGATCTCATGTTTTGTTAAAGGTCGACAATGCCATGGGTCAAGAAATTCGACACTTTAAATTTAAAAGACTTAGCATTCTTAATTTTTAAGAACTCTATAACCTTATGTACTTTAGAGGCATGCCAACCTCATTTGTTTATAGGTTCGACACCTCTTATTCTTAAGAACTCGATATCCCATGTCTTGAGGTTCGACAACTTCAATATAACTACTTGATATCTATATTTTAACGGCATTAACTACCTATGTTTACAAACTCAATAATTTTGCTTAGAGGCTCAGAACTTCATGTTTCAAGAAATTCAACATCTTCTATATTAATGATTCAAAACCTTTTTTAGTAGGTGCTTGACATCTATATTTTAGCGGCATGTATAGTTGTATGTTTGTAAATTCAAAGCTATGTTTTAAAGGCTTGACAACCATATGTTTTATAAATTAAATAGCTTTTTTGTAGGCTTGACAAGCTTATGTTTAAAAAATAAATAGCTATGTTTATAGGCTCGATGTCCATGTTTTCTAAAGGATTAACATCCCTACTTTGATAGCTAATGTTTTAAAAGCTATGTAAAAAAGATAGTGCTTTGGCACAAGAAATTAGCTAAGTATATGGGTTATGCTTTCTTTCTTTTTAAGAATGATTTCAAGTGGTTTATCGTTTCTAAAGATAAACGGTTTCAAGGAAATAAAATGGTATTTTAGCCCAATTTTACAAGGAATTTTCCAAATAAATTATTACTTAAATTTATGTAATTTTGCTATGGATGTGACCATTGATTGAACATATTTTGATGGATGATGTTATATGTTCTGTTATCATTTGATTAGTTATATTTGCATATTTATCATTGTCATACTCACATTTTTATAACCCAATGTTGCATCTTGGGATTTGGGAACGTAATTACTAGTTAGGTTGTTTGAGTAGTGAGTATTGTCAGATTAAACTCCCGAGTGAGTAGAATTGCATCCAGGAGATTTGATAGATCAATTGTATTATGATACCCTAAACTAATCAAAAGATATGGCTCATGGATTTAAGACCAGATACGATTGTAGGTAGGACTGGTGTAAGGTCGCGCCCTATGCTTCAGCCATTATCCCCGGTTGGTAATGGTCTGTGATTTCAGTGCGTAGGGCTTGTTAGTAGTGAGACAAAAAGTTGTTTATGCATAAAAAGAAACTCGTTGCTCTATATGCTCACCAGAATATATAAGTTGTTTTACTCCTAGCTGTATTGGAGACTCCTAACCGTATCTAGAAATTGTGAAATATCCGGTTTAAGTTTTGGCCCAAGTTAGCCCGATAGGTGATTGGTTGGCCTGCAGAACCATTAGGTTTATAGTGACCCTGGCAAAACATTAGGTTCATACTTGACGGACTTAGAAGCGATGTGGTTCAGACAACTGGAGAATGAGTCCATAAGCATATGGATCGACCTGGTAAGTATGTTCTTGAGACAGTTCAGAGTTCACGTCTTGCGATCGAAGAATGTGATGACGCTATCAAGCATAAAATAAAGACTCGAAGAGACCCTGAGAAGCTATTTAACATGATTCAATATGGAAGTTGCCGCAATCGATAAGTCGGATCCATTATTAATCTTAATGGTGGTATTATCTAGAGTTGCAAGAAAGACTTGCTTCAAAGTTGCACTAGAAAGGGATCCAACAATGGATCTTGCGGAATTATATCATGAAACTAAGAGATATTTGCGTTAAGAAGACAATCGAACCTGAGGATGCTAAAGTTAATGCTATGGCAGATAGGGGACTGTCTGGAGTAGGAAACGAAAAAGCCAAAGGAAAGAGAAGGGTTGATGATGACTTCGAGGAACCGAAACAACAAAGGAGGAAGCTGAAATCCTCTTCCTACATTAATTTAACAGAGACCCTAGAGAGGGCCTATCTAGACACTAAGGAGAAAATCCCTTATTAGAAGCTTGCTAGAAAAGGGCCACGGATCAGGAGAAAGGATTGGAAAAGTTTTGTATCTTCCATGAGCTAGAGGAACGTGAAACGAATGAGTGCCGATACTTTCATGATCTGATAGAGGAACTGGTTTGGAGCAACCAGCTGCAGTAGTATGTAAGGAACTAAACTGCAATAGTATGGCCGAAGCTACCACCATCTGCAGCAAATGCATTAAGGAACAACCTGGATCTAATCTGAGACTCAATTTCCCATTATCGGATGATCTGGAGATAGGTTTGACTCCCTCGCTTTGAATAATCAGGGTAATAATGACCACAGATCGCTTACAGTGTATGAGGCTTAGATTGGTACCTAGCCATGAACTTAGTCGGATGTCTCGAATGGATAAGCAAGACTTCTTTTTTTACTTTGATTTGAGTATTTTACTTTCTAAAAATCCACATTGAATGTGATGACCGATATTGATCGTGTTAAGTCTCATCCAAAGAGATGGGATCAGATTGCAAGGTGCAAGTCCCCTCGTTTGAGAACAAGCATACAGAGTTTTATGATATTAATCATTTTAAGTTCCATCCAGAGAGATGGGACAAAAATGTAGGGTGCAAGCTCTCTTGTTGGAGAGCGAATGGATGGGATTGTATGAATAGTAGGTCCCTTCTTCGAGGAGTAAGCAAATAAGCTTACTTAGTTGTTGAGTCCCTTTAGCGAACAGTAAGCAGACTCAATAGGATCTAGAGAGATGAAACTTTAGATTGGACGCCAAACGATCCGAAGAGATCAACTTCTAATTAGAACATTAAAATATCTAGAGAGATCGAGTACTAGATTGGATCATGAATGATTCAAAGAGATCATATGTTAAATTTAATGTATTAAAAGGAAACAAATTTAAGAAAAGGATTTGAATGCCTTGTAATTAGAGTAAAACAAATAAATCCCAGATAAATGCGAGACGGTTTTGATATATAATGTAATAACTCCAAATGAAATCAGAATGATTATAATGTATGAAAATAGTCTAAGCAAGAACTAGACTCCTTAATCGGTTTGGAATAACCTATGATTTGTAAGAGAATCCAAAGGAATTGGATGATTAATCAAGATGATCAAGAGATAGCCGAAGAGCTCAACTATCAAAGGCCGATTACTGAAACCCGTTCTCGAGCAAAGCATACCTTACATTCCAAAGGCTTACTTTGGAGGAAAATGTTAACTCGCTTTTGAGCCAAAGCAGATTTCAACTGGACTTAGAAGATCAAAATGAGGATGAAACTAATTGAAATTCGGATGCACATTTAGACTGAAAAAAGGAATAGCTTGGATAAATTTCTCCGCAAGGTACATGAAGTACACAAGTTGGTACCGACTTGTTCAGGTCAGTGATGAGTTGTTCCTACCCTATATTCTTCCACTCCAACTTCGTACGAGTTATTTTCTACTCCTTTCACATGCGATCGAGTGGTTTTTAAGAGTAATTGATGATCTGTTTCAAGATTTGAAAAGTGAACAGCTGAATTGGTAGAATAAATAAGGTGATGACGGAACGATCACCAAAATCAACCAATCATCGGGGGAAATAACATGAAACGCCAGAAAATGAAATAAGAAGATGAATGCAAGAAAGTTCGAACTATTTTGAACTAAGGAAACATGTCGGTGATGACATGTTTAAGTCAGTACCAACATTTTTGGTTAACTCGTAGGGTTCCGTGTTTTGGAACATGACTACAGGCCGATCTTTGGACTCTGCTCCAAGTGAAATTCTGACCTAACAATATTGTTTCTCTATAAATCCTAGCCTATCTACAACCAAGAAAGGTTCCTTCTGCTTGATCTCTTCCCTAATCTTCATCTCTTTTCTCCCATCCTCTACCTCTCAAACTATCTAGAAATTCCATTCGTAAATTTGAGATCCACTAGATCATGGTCAGATCTGATATAATTCACTATACTCTGGAGAGAAGACAACGAATAACAAACTATAAAGTGGACGTAGGCCAGAGGTTGTCGTACCACTATAAAAACTCTTGTGTGTTCTTTACTTGTCTGCATCTTTTACCTGCTTGATCTAGGATTTCTATTGCTTTTACAGTTATTTTAAAAGAACTGGTGCTTGCAACTGATCTTTACGTGTTAATCCATTTTTTGGGTTAACATTTTGTGCTTTCACTGAGAACAACACCTAGATTTGAAAACTTGAAGCTAAGATTTGGAGATGACGGAGAGTCCTAAACTAGATCTACCAAGCCAATCATAGCATGGGGGTAGCTAAGAGATGTCGTTAAATTTCCATCAATCCATTAATGTGACTAGAGAAGAGATGGATTGATGATTCGACAACAGAATTTTTTTGAAGGATTTTTCCAAAGGGTGCGATAACAAGGAATAGCTAGAGATGCTCGAATCCAGAGATAAGGACAAGGAGCTAATGCAAGAACAACTTATGTTGGAGCTTAGCAAACTGGAAGATGCCCCTACAAATAGAACAACTCGATACCGACCCAAATCAACTTGGTGTCGAGAGAATTATACTCGGGAGCAATGCTAATCTGAACTTGGAATGTGCTAGAATGGCAAGAGAAAACTATGCTAGATTGTAAATCAAATGTGAATGGGCAACAATCGAAAGAGTAAGTGCTAGAACCTTTCTATAGGAATGGAGGATAGAATGAAACCAGAGGAGTAGGTCAGAACACTAACTTGCAGCAAGGGAAGTACATGCCAGAGTTCCCCTACAGGAGCAGGGAGCAAAATATCGCTTTGGGGAAGAAGAAATTCATTAGATGGTGAAAACTGAATTGTTGAATTGCTAAGCAGAATAGCTAGAGGTGGACCGCTAACCCTGAGTTTGGAAGATGTAAACAGAAATTCATTCACTTATAATATTTGAAATGTACGAAATCCTCCCGATTTCAAACTTCCGACGCTAGAAATGTATGGTGGAAAGTCGAATTGGATGGTTCACCTACTGAAATACATCAAACATTAAAGGTGATGGGTGCTTCTGAGGAGGTAATAGGGCGATGCTTCCTGTTATACTTGATGGACTAGGCAGCGATATGGTTTATACAACTAGAGAATGAGAACATATGCACATGAACCGACTTGGTGAGTAAGTTCTTGAGACAGTTCAGAGTTCACATCTAAAAACCAAAAAATTTGATAGCACTGTCAAGCACGAAACAAAGGCTGAAAGGGACCTTGAGAAACTATTTGATAAGATTCAGTACGGCAGATTCCACAGTTGATAGCCCAGATGGAGGCAGTATCTAGAATTGCAAGAAAAACTGACTTCAAAGTTGCACTAAAAAGGAATCCACCGGTGGATCTTGCAGAATACCATCACGAAGTAGAGAGATAATTGCATCAAGAAGACGTCGATGGTAAGGATGCCAAAGTTAATGATGTGGATGAAAGAGGATTGTCCGGAGTAGAAAATGGAAAAGGCAAAGGAAAGAGAAGAGATGATGATGACCTTGGGCAACCGTAATGATAAAGGTGGGAGCAGAAATTCTCTTCCTACACTGATTTAACAAAGACCCAGGAGAGGATTTATTTAGACACTAAGGGGCAGATCTTCTATTGGAAGCCTACTAGAAGAGGGCCCACAAATCGTAAGAAACGATCTGGAAAGTTTTGCATCTTCTACGAGCTGGAGGGGCATGAAACGAACGAGCGTCGATACCTTTGCAATCTGATAAAAGAACTGATTTAGAGCAACCGGCAGTAGCAGTATGTGGGGAATCAAACTGCAATGGTATGGCAGAGCAGCCACCATCTCTAGTAAATGCATCGAGGAACAACCAGGGATCTGGTCTGTGATTTGAAATCCAATGATTGGGATGGTCGTGAGACAGGTTTTACTCCTTCGCTTTGCTTTTTTTTGCTTTTGATAACTAGAATAATTATAAACTTAGACCACTTACACGTGTATGAGGCCCAAATTGGTCCCTAAGCATGCTTTGAGTCAGATGTCTGGTATGGATAATTAGGACTTCCACTTGTTTTCTTTGATTTGAATATTTGACTTTTGAAAAATCTGTATTGAATATGATGACTGATATTGGTCGCTCTAAGTCTCATCCAGAGAGACGGGACCAGAGTGTAGGCTACAAATCCCCTCGCTAGAGAGCAAGCAGATGGAATTGTACAATATTAATCACTTTAAATCCCATCCGGAGAGACTAGACTGGAGTGTCAGATGCAAACTCTCATGCCAGAGAGCGAGTGGATAGGCTTGTACGAAAATTAAGCCCCTTCACTAGAAAGTGAGGAATGGGATTGCTTGTTCGTTGAGTTCCTTTGTCGGAGAGCAAGCAGACTCAGTAAGGATCCAAAGAGATCAAAACCCAACATCCGGCTCCACACGGTTCGAAGAGATTGCATCCTAACTAAAACATTAAACGATCGGGAGAGATCAAATCCTAGATTGGATCATGAATGATTCAGAGAGATCGCACTTTAAATTGAATGTAAAATGATATAGTGAGATCAAACAATAAAACATAAGTAGATTTAATAAAAGGATTTGAACGCCGTTTAATTAGAGTAAAATAGGTAGATTTTGATGAACAAGGGAAAGCTTTGATATACGATATAATAACTCCAAATGAAATCGGAATTATTATGATGTATGAACAATGTCCAAGCAAGAGTTAGAGTCCTTAGCAGTAATGGCTTTGAAACGACCTGTGATTTGCAAGAAAATTCAAAGGAACTAGATGATCATCAAGATTATGATTAATTTATAGCCAGAGAGCTCAACTATCTAAGATTGATTACTAGACCTTGTTCTCGAACAAAGCGCATCTTACATTTGAAAGGCATACTTTAAGGGGCAAATTTTAACCCGCATTTGAGCTAAAGCAGATTTCAACTGAACATAGAAGATCAAAACGAGGACAAAACGACTTGAAATCTTGAACGAATGTTTAGATGGAGAAAAGGAATAGCTCAAAAAAAAATTCACCACAAGACACATGAAGTAAACAAGTCGGCACTGACTTGTTCATGTCGGTGACGAGTTGTTCCTACCCACTATTCTTCCACTCCAACTTCATACAAGTTGTTGTCTGCTCCTTTTACATGTGATCGAGTGATTTTCAAGATTTTCTTATGACCTATTTCAAGAGTTGAAACGTTAATAGCTGAAATAGAAGAATTGATCGAGTGATGAAGGAACAATCATCAAAATCAACCAATCATCAAAGAAAATAACATGGGACGCCGCAAAATGAAGTAAGAAAGTGGATGCAAGAAAGTTCAAAGTGTTTCGAACTAAGGAAACATGTCGGCACCAACATGTTTAAGTTGGCACCAACATATTTGGTTAACTCAGGAGATTTTACGATTTGGCACGTGACTCAGGCCGATCGCTGGACTCTGCTCCATGCAAACTTCTGACCCAACATGGATGTTTCTCTATAAATTACCAGCCTACCTGCATCCAAGGAAGGATCTTTCTGTTGGATCTCTTCCCTGATCTTCAACTCTATACTCCTATCATTTTCCTCTCAAACACTCTTGAAATTCCATTGTAAATCTAAGATCCACTAGATTGTGGTCATATCTAATATAATTCACTGTAATTCAAAAAGAATACAATGAAAATCGAACTATAAAGTGGATGTAGGTCAAAGATTACTGAACTAGCATAAAAGTTCTTGTGTGTTCTTTACTTTTCTACTATACTTTTCCTGCTTGATCTGAGATTTCTACTTCGTTTACATTTATTTTAAAAGAACTGGTGCTTTCAACTGATTCTGGGTGTTGATCCATATTTTGGTTTAACAGTGGATAAAGGCAAAAGTAAAGATTGGTTGCTTGATTCAAGTTCTTGTTTCCACATATGCAACCAAAAGGAATCATTTATTGATTATGAAGAGCAAGTTGCTAAGGTGGAATTTGCTAATGGAGGAGATTTGGATGTTAAGCTCATAGATTCCATTAGACTGAAGATGCATGGAAAGGTGATAAAGCTTACAAAAGTCAGCCACATCATAGAAATTAAAAAGAATCTTATTTCAGCAGGACAAGTGGAGGTAAAAGACTGCTACTTTTCGACTCAAGGCGGAGTCATAATAGTCTAAAAAGGGACCAGGGAGGTGTTGTGCACAGAGAGAGGAAGCAACAATGTATACAAATTACTTGGAAAAATGGTGAAGAATGGAGGAATTCTCAAAGCAGTGTTAAAGAGGAATTTTTTCTGAATTAAGGTGGACCAACAACAGAAAGCTAGAAAGACCGCGTTGAGGACATTGTGGCATTACAAACAGTTTTGATTTATTGATGATATTCATGTTTAATTGGGAGGTATGCATAGTTTTGTAGTTTGGAGGTTAGTCGGTTTTTGGAATGAAAACGTTTTTTCCACAATAATATTGGAGATTGTTTGGATTTTAAGGTTCTAGGTGGAGTTTGGATGACACTTTTGGAATATCATATAAAGGTGGAGATTGTTAGATTTTGGTGATATAATATTTCATATTTAAGTAGATTTTGAAGATACTTGAGACTAGGCGGAATTATGACTCAAAAACATTTCTTTTTATATATATTTTAGAGATTCTAGAGAGTGATTAATTACTTCTTTTACCACACTAAAGAAGGCAATGAATTATATACATGGGAAAGATTTATGTAAGTATACAATAGCTTATTAAGAAGATACTTTGTCAAGACTATTATAAATAGGCATGTATATGGTTCATTAGATGTGTGTGAGAAGTTTTCTAAGCTTTTAGGGATTGAGACACCTTCTCAATTTTTAGGCTTTCTCTTGTAATATTTTGGTGAATTAATAAAAGTTTTGTTTGGAGTACTACATTTATCATTGTTTTTCTTCACCCCTTATCTCTTCTAAGATCTAATTATGTAGGGATCGTAGAAAAATCTCTAATAGGAACTTCAAATTGTTGTACTTGCCTTCTTTTGCTCTGCCTTCACCAACTGCCACTTCATATACTCTAATATGAATATCGTGACATCCTTCTTCATTCCTTCCCAATAATTGACCTGCTTCATATCATGATACATCATACTGCCATCGAAATGTACAGTTAATATGAAGTGGTGGCACTCTCGTAGCACCACATCTCGCAATCCATCGACATAGAGAACAAACAATCTCCGATTCTTATGGAGTCGACTATCTCAGTCGAGTCTGTACTGCATCATCTCCTATGACTCTACTCATTCTTATATTTTTTCCATGACCTCACCTAGTCTAGCATCCCACCTCTGACTAGTACCGATCCGCTCAATTAAAGTAGGTCAGATCGTCAAATTCGCCAACATCTCCGACTCTAACTCGTAATGAGGTCTGAAGTCATACCTAGCATTGTACTCTAACTACTTCAACACTAGGAACATCACTCCCAAACTGGCATGTATTCTATTTAATGCTTTGGTGGCTTCATTACCCTTACCAGGCATATAGGAAATGATAAAGTTGTAGGAGGCAAGGATTCCAATCATCACTCCTGGCGAAGGTTGAGATCCCTTTTGGAGATAAGGTACTTCAATGATTTATGGTCCATGAATAGATCGAACCTTTCTCCTAATAGATAATGCCTTCAAATCTTCAAAGCAAACACTATTGCCACCAAATCATGAGTCGAGTACTTTCTCTCATGCAATTTCCGTTGTCGACTAGCGTATACTAAATCTCTTCGCCTCTGTATCAATACCGCACCCATTCCAATACCATAGGTGTTTGGGTATATTATCAGCTCCTCATTCCCACTTGGAATAGTTAATACTAGTGCACTCATTAACCTCTCTTTCAGACTCAAAAATACATGTTTGTACTTTGCATCCCATATAAAAGTCTTATTCTTCTTTGTTAAATTGGTCAATGGCATTGTTGCCTTTGAGAAGTCCTTAATAAAACGCTATAATATCCTACCTATCTTACGATGCTTTTCGCATCAGTAGCATTCTTGGGTTAGTTCCAATCTTGTACCACTACCACCTTAACAGGATCTGCTGTGATGTTGTGCTCAGAGATGATATGACTCAAGAATCTCACTTCCCTCCTCTAGAAGTGACATTTCGAAAACTTCGCTTTCAACCTGGGTTCCTAAACACTTCAAGAACAATCCTTAAGTGTGTTTTCATTCCTCCTCTATCTTAGAATAAACCAATGTATCATCCATACGCATAAGTATGGACTTGTTTAGTAGAGCCTTGAAGACATGGTTCACGAGATCAACAAAGTATGTCGGAGCATTGATTAGCCTTAATGGCATAACCAACCACTCATAGACAGAAAACGTACAAAACACAATGATTGGCACACTCTTTTTCGCTACTCTCAACCGATGAAGTCCTATTGCAAATCCAATAAGGAGAATACCTATGAACTATAGAGCTGATTGAACATGTAAATGATACGTAGGAGTGGATACTTTTTCTTCTTCGTCACCTTATTATGCTCCCAGTAATCTATACACAACCTCAAAGAATCATCCACCTTAGTGGAGAATGCTACATGTGCACTATACTCATATACTTTTATGAATAAACCCTCACTTCAGCAGGCCATTCACTTGCACCTCCAACTCCTTCTGCTCTCTGGGTGTTGTATACCTTAAAAGTATAACTATTAATTTGGTAGTTTTTACTAAGTCTATGTGAAACTCAATCTCTCAATGTGGAAGTAATCCGGTCACCTCCTAAAACACATCCAAATACTCTCTTATGATAAATGTAGATGGCAACACATTATATGGAACCTTGAGTGAATAAGAAAGCTAACCATGACCCTGTCATTTGGCAGGCAGCCAATCATTACTGTCTGCCCCTCCACGGCCCTAATCATTACCAATAGCTTCTCGCAATCCACCATTACCACATACTTCCTCAGCCAGTCCATCCCCAGGACAATCCCGAACCCGATGATATTCAAAGAAAATCTATTAGAAACAAAGGAGCATCCATTACTCGATAAGACTAAACCACGAAAAACCATACATAGGCTAATGGAACCTCCGGTAGGGTTCGTCATAATCAAAGGTCGGTCAACTATTTCAGGTATCAATCCCAATCTATCTACTAGGACAGAAGATATGAAGGATTGCAAAGCCTCGATATCAAATAAAACATGTGTGGTAACACCATAAACGGAAAGCATACCTTGAATAAAGATGCTTTTCCCTTCTCCTTTCTCGAGGGAGCACTCGATGAAGTCGAGACGGCATATAAAGCATACGTCTTCACAACCTGCTTCTGTTATGCTAGTTATGGGCAATTCTTCTACACCAAACTTTCCCTAGTTGTAGCACTTCTTCTTTCCATCAACTTTGCTATCCCTAATTAAGTGACCCTCGTCTCCATGGCCATAATAGATAGGATCCCACTTAGCCTTCTTTTGAGCATACTTTCCCTAAAACTGCTTTCTCTTACCATTTCATTTCTTCTTGCCTCCACCACCTTTTTGCGATCTTGGCTCTTCCTTAACTATAGTAGTTGATTTGGACTTAGGGTACAAACTCTCTTGGTCAAGAGCTTTCTCGACAAATCTCTCAAATGTTTCATCGATACACTCGCAAACTTCTCCCCTAGGTAGTCGTCCAAACCCATAAAAAATTCTCATTCTTCCTTAATGGAGTATCGATGGAAGACATATCATACTTTGACAAAGCATCGAACTTAGCAATATACAAATATATCTCCTTGCTTCAAATTAGCAAACTTAGCAACAACTTCTAAGCAGTCAGAATGAACTTATCCTTGATCGGGTTTTAAACTGATTTCAAGTAAACTTATCCTTAAGAGTAGAAACTCTAACAATGTTCCACTAGTTCATGGCTCCCCATGAAGATATTGGAAAGCCAGTTTCCTCTTCATAGCATCGTATAATTCGAGGTCATCAAAAATTCTTTTACAAGTGTTTTACCAATCCTATGCTTTTGTAGCTGATTTCATTCCTTGGAATGGTTTACCACCAAGACTAGCAAAATCCTTGTTAAACATAGTGAAATCAACTCTGGGCTTATGCACTTGAGTACCACCACCAACAGAAACATTAGGAGCAGCCTCTTGGGCATTTTGCACCATGTCCACCATCATAGTATTGAACATTGCCTGCAAGTTAGGGTTAGCAACCCCGAACCCGCTCCTTTTTATACTCCAAAGATGGAGTTCTGCATAGTATTTCTTGTATGCTAGCCCATTCTTGATTTGTAACAAGAACGATCAATCTCTTATAACAAAAACTGCATCAAAGGTACTCATGTTTGCATGCAACTTATATACTATACATATAATGTACAGCTTTGGAACCAAAATATATAACACTCAATCTAGTCTAGGATGATAACTCCTTTCCTATCTCTACTAGATCATGATATCAACTCAGGATAATCGTGAAACTTAGAGCATTGTTATCAAATGTGATGACCAACTTACACCGCCGACACCTAATATACCTAAATAGTGCGTTGTTGCTGTGCCCGGTCGATGTAGGATGATTGTCAAGGGTAAAAGAAATAAAACATCACAGAACCTATCGTATATCTTATAGTGCATAGAATAAAATATAATGCACATCATAGATATAAAATATAAGAGACAAAAATAACTAAGAAAACCAAATATCAGAGCATAGATCTATAGAGTTATACAATGTAGTAAGAGATCTTATACAAAGTAGAAATAAACTCAAATAAACCATCTCATAGAAGTAAAGCAAACACTACCTAGGCTCCATAGTGTTGCACGACGAAATAAGTGTAGTAATCTATATATAATACAAGAAAGCTCCCTCCATCTTGTTCTTCGCACAACCACTGCATATCACTTAGAATTATTATCTGGTCTACTCATTTAATTGTACCCAAGATAATAAGAAGCAAAGCATAAAATCTTAAATCAAACAACAGTCTGATGTGAGCGATAAATAAATATCAAAATACTATAAAGTCGATATAGTAAGGGTATGAACCATACCCAATCCATCCCTATAACCAAAGAGTTAGCACATAACAAACATAATATGCTATTCTATGACATATTAAATGTGTGCAACAAACTAAGTACATTGAAGGGTGTCTAGGTGTTCCTATCGATGTCCCTAGAGTGATAAGCTATGAGAGAAACAATCAAAACAAACATAGCATCCATAAAACAGTCCTCATTGTCATTCAGTATGCTCTATATATATGATGATAACTTCTATAACCTTTCACCAACTAGGGATTAATGCAAATCCTGGTTTTCAGTGTACTCATCTTTAGCCCGAAGCTGATATTAGACCCATTCCATCAGTCTAGGGAATACGGATCCATTTAATTGATTCAGGGTAGCCAAACAAAGTACCCATGAGTGCACTCAGAATACCTCTGCTTTTGAGTGCATCAGAAAACATTCTACGCATCAAAGATCCCTTAGCATGTATATCCTAGCCCTTTCCTTGCTCCATCTAGTTTCCATTATCCTCAAGGAACCAATCCAAATCCATTATTCCATGATAGAGCCATTCTACGTTTTATCTACAAATCACTCTTCCTAGAACTGCCACTTATGGATAATCTCACTCATGACTCCTTTCAACATCGAGCCGCCATCATTGGAACCTAACTCCATTAAACATCGATTTGTTATCACCTACCAACGTAAGCGATCATCATGCCACTACATCACCATCAAACCCTAAGCAAGCAAACAAACATATTTAGCACAATCTACAGACCCTCTGCAAAATTCCAGCCACTCTGCACCTAAATATTCATGTCAGTATCGATTAGAGGGCTTGGTACTGAGATTAATCTTCACTTTATAGTTAGCCAATTTTGTAAAAGTATCTCCCTTGCTCCATTTCCCCGAGCTTCCAAGTCTATAGTGCCAACCTACTGTCAGAAAAAAAATCGGTACAGTGCTAAAGTGATCGGTACCGAGTCCAGTACTTAGCCAATTTTTGGCTCTTGTCCCTTGAAATTTCTTCCTTACTTTACGTCGAGCTCCCGAAGTTCTAGCTCCTCTAGCCCAAAGCACAATCTAAACCACCTCCCACCAAGCAAATTCCTGCCAACCCCAATTCTACTCATCGTGAGTAGAATCCTTTAGTCCAAGTTTAATGTGACTTGAACCATGGGATTCTCCTATGCTCTAGTGCCCCTCCTTTAAGTTTCATTCAATTCCGAGCTAATTTGACTTCGTTTTGCTTGTTTCATCGACCAATTCCTAAGTAATTAAAAGCACTAACAAACCATATAAAAGCATAACATATTAAACTAAAATATCATCCTAATATATCTATCCATACATGCAATTCATCAAAACATGATAATCATACAAATCTTATCCTAGTTCTAGCTTTTATACTAGCACATCAATAAAATCAAAAGCATCTGCAAAACAAATTTAAATTATTTTAAATGTGGTCATAAACATATATAAAAGTTTGATTAAAGTTAGTAAATATTTTAGGATCGAAATCATGTTAAAACATCAGTTTTATCTATAAGAACAAGTATAGAGTAGTGAGGATCAAGAATCACTCACCAAATACCTAAAATACACGTATTTCCCCTAAATCTAAAATGAATAGCAAAGCGAAACGAATTCAAATTAGCCAAAATGTTAATCTCTAATGTATCTATGCTAATTATCCCTCCAATGATGATTTAGCAAAGATTAGTAAGAAAAATAGTTGATTTTTGAAGAGACTTGAGTTAATGGAAGTTTAGAATTGTATTAGAGAAGATGGAAATGATTTAGATCGGTCCTTATAGTCTTCTTCTAGAAAAATTCCTTAAATTCATTAGTGGACCTAATTATGGACTTAGCTAATAACCTCTATAATGTAGGCTAGCAGCAGCCAAAATTTCAGTAACTCCATTTTTCTATCATGACCACTTTATGAAATGGGAAATCATCATCATGAAGTAATGAAAGTGGTTTCAGACAATAACTCGGGTCTTATTAAAAGTTACAGTTCATATAAGATTTTTTAAGTTCAAAATAATCACATGAATATTAGATTAAAAACATAGACGTGGAAAATGTCCCTAAGAGTCATTTTCCAAAATTTTCGAGTCATACGACATAAATGAAAAAAATAAAAATATGTTACGATTCTCTAATACATAAAATATGAGTCGTTACACCTTCTCATTGGCGAAGAGCAGGAAACGTACGGAGGATGGAAATGGACATGCTTCTTTTAGGCCTCCTGTCAAGAAATCCAAAGAGGGCAATTCTATTTCTACACTACCCTTGGTCCCTACTTCTAACATTTTACTTCTTCCTCTTCACTACCCACTCGAAGCCCGACTGTGGATATCATTGGTTCTCCGCTAAAGGATTCCTTAGCTTTTCTTCACTGCAACCTAGGATTCAACTCTCCTTTGGTATAGATTGCTCTTGCTCCCAACTCTAGCCTGGGTACTCCTTTCCCTTTAAGTTTTCAGGAGTTGTTAACGACTATCCTTCAATCTCATATTGTCACTTACTTGGACTCAACTGAGATTTTCTATCCTGTTTCAAAAGAAGCCCTTGTTTCCATTTTTCCAGTAATCCATTCTAGTATGCACCATTCTTTTATTGGTATCACATTGTTCGACCATTTTAATTTTAACATTTAAGGCCATTTTAGATTGGAAAGCATCTATTCCTTCCCTAGAAATCATCTTCATCTTCTTCTCAAGAAACAAACTGCCTTATCTAAGAAGGTACAAACTCTTGAGAAATAAGTTCAAAACCTTAAGAATGATAATGGCTGGTTATCCTTGGAAAACGTTCAAATTTTGACTTCATTTAATTTAGAAAAGAGTAAAACTCACAACTCAGAAGAAAAGCTATAAATCTTGGAAATAAAGCTTTCCTCGAGTCAAGGAGAAATAAACCAAGCCCAGCTTGAAGCTTTAGCTAAAATTTTGGCTTTAGAGATGGATTCAGCAATGAAGGAACTTTCTCTTAGGAAATCAAGGTCGTCTTTATGCATTTTTAAATCCAAGGTGTCGTCCTTCTTGAATGAAGCTCTCCCTTATAGGACAGACCAGAATTCTAAAGTCATCCAATTTACTGCTTCTAATGAGAACTTGAACAATTTTCGAATATGGACTTTCCTTCCTTTTATTTTACTAGGGTAAACTACAAAAGGAAGTTTGATATCCTCCTCTATCGAATCCCTGGTGATCTTTTCGATTCGAGTATGACAACCCCATTGATCATGTTTAGTTACCAACCTTGGATGACCCTCCATTGGATAACAATGAACAAGAAAGAGATAAGGATGACAAGTCTGAAGAAGATGACATTGATTATGGGAATGGTAACCCTGGGAATGGCATGTAAGATGGTCCTCCGAGCAAAGATGGAGATGGTGGCGCATGTTAGGGTAGATTTGAAAATCCTCAGGATTTAGGTCATGACATTGGTTTTTCTTCCCCTCATACAGATCATGCCTTGGTGGTTCATCACCATCGAATAATCATTTTGGTGGTTCGACCCTTCATGGCCAAAGTAAGTTTGGCCAATCTTCTTTAGGAATGGAGAAGTTCCAGCCTTTTAAGTCAAGTGCTTCAATGACCCCTCCACATGTAACTTGTTCTTCGAATTTTACTATCTCGTTTATTTTATAGCTGATTATCTTAATATTACTTGACCACCAGCATAGATGCAGAAATAAGAATTATGTTGATATTTTATTAGATAAGAAGAGAGATGAGATCTTCATGCTCAATAGAGAAGGATGAAGGTCATGTAAGGACTTAAACGAGTCAAACAATAGATATATGAGACTCCTAAAATGTCTCAAGTACCTTGAGGACTTTAAGGATAAATAGGTTGTCTCTTCTAGGAAAATTTCATTTCCATTAGTTCGACTTAGAATGAAGAGCTTACTATAATTTTTTGGATGTTGATTGGGGACAGACCAAATCAATGGAGTGTCCTTATCTAGTTTATGTCAGGTTTCCCATGATCGACTTTTCACTCCTAGGTGATGACCATGGAGACCTAATTTTACGTCTTCATAAGGGTAGTCAGTTGAGTGTGGTTCAGATCCACATCTTGGAGAGTGTTAGAATTTGCCTATGTCTTCTTTGCTCCTTAACTATTAAATCTGTCCCTATAGAAAAGATTAAGTTTAATGAGGATGAGTTCATTGCTGAGTTATAAGGAGTCTATTCTTTATGGATCTTGGTGACATCGTTGTATAGTTTTAACGTTGTATTTAAGCTGATGTGTGCCAGCATATTCATGTGAAAACTACATTTTGGCTTTTAACTTTTTCATATCATTGATATGCACATTTCTAAATCAATTTCTTTTCTTATTCCTGCTTCTTAAGGAACCCTAAGTAAATTACTCAAACTAAAAGGGTTCTTTAAGGAAAATGCCTCCTCAATTAACAAGTCTCATCTATCGAAATATTGTTTCATTTGCGACCTTCATTACATGTACATTCGACTTCCTAACATTGATTTCAATTTCCTAGGAGATCAAAGAGACCATTATCTCTTTGAGATTCAAACCAATTGTGTAAAACTATTGTACGGTGAACTTAGCGTCCTCCTAAAGAAAGGAATTGTCTAGGATTTCCTCCCGTTAATATTTCCCTTAGTGTCGGAGCTCCTTTTTATGCTACATTTACCATTTCTCCTTCATCTTTTCCAAGAAATCAAGATACCCTTTCTCGTTCTAAGGATTAGAAAAATTGTACTGTGCAAGTGATTTCTTTTTTTCCTTTTTTTTACACCAATGTAATGACTATGGATGTTCTCCGAATTATTAATAAAGTTTCTCATCGTTGCTTTCTTTGTTTTTCCAAAGATTTACTATTACTTATCTATTGATATAGGATAAGAAATTGCCTTTATCTCTTGATGATCCCAACCTTTCTTAACGTATTAAGAATATTCAGTCTAAATTAGTTATGGCCATGAAAAACCATTCTGTTCATTCTATTTTTAATTCATCAATTATCATGTTAAGCCAACTTGTGGTACATGAAGTATACCTAATTAAAGTCTATTTTAAGAGCTTGTCAAGAAAGGGTTGATGACCTTAAAAAGAAAATTTATCCTAAGGATGCTAAAATTTTGAATTTAACTATAAACCTTAACTCATTTCGATCCTCAACAACTAGAATATAATGCAAAAATTGCATAACTTAGTCAATATATTCTTGATTTGGGGATGAACGTATTGAAATCTAGAAGCGATTGTCAATAATATGAACTTATCTTGACAAATGGTGAAGAAGGAATTCCTACATCGACTCTAACAAAGTCCTTAAAAAGGAACCCTTATAGATTTCTCCATTATCTCGTGGTTGTTTAATACATAGCAGCAGTATGATTGCTCCATCTCCTTTATTGTCTAAAAACAAATTTGTCGAACTTTCTAGATTTGGCAACTACTTTAAGTTTGAGTGTAACAAAAAAATAAAGGAGTATTCAAATAAAAAGTTTATTAAGGTATTTTCAAATCTTAACTTTAGGTCAAACTTTGGAACACAATACGAAGAACTTACGTTAAAGATCGAGACACTCAAGATAGACCAAAGTGACTTGTCTCATCAAGTTTCCTAATTGAGGAATGCCAATAGAACTTACGAGAAGGCATTAGTATTTCATATCGATAATATTGACTCTCTTATAGTTATTCATCATAAGGAGAAGAAATTAAAAAATACCTCATTATGTCTGTTCAATGTATCATTGATCCTCCTTCTGCGTTGGAAACTTTAAGAAAGAGGTAAAAGTTCTCAAGGGCCAATTATAATTTACACAATTTTACTCCGCTGCGGTATCTCGGCTTATTTCACTAGTAGACTATTTAGTTGAATCATAGTTGCTTTTGATTTAAAAATTGACTTCTCAATTTTAGGCTTAGAAAGAGATTGCCAATTTAGGAAGGCCATCACTTCCAGTTATCAAAGATATATGCATTTCTTTAGGTATAAATGCTCTGATGTTTTTAAGAAAATTGGTGGTCCTCCTATATGGTATAAGAATGCGGGTTCGTCCAATGAATCTGACTATTGTACTTTAGAAGTCGAAAGGTGAGGAAAAGAGCTTGTTTATCAACATCACCCACTTCCTCACTCTATAGAGCCATGAAGTTTATGACAATTAACCTTAATGTAAAATTATTTTGCAAAATGACTCATATCTAATAAAAAATTATGCCTGCCTGCTTCATCATGCTTGTTGATGAGTTATCTATCTGCATTTTGCAATATAACTCTTATGCTCTTCTTGCTAGTGCTATGATCGGATTGAATTATGTAGTTAGAAAATTTTGTTGTCTATTTCTTTTTCATATGTGTTTTTTACAAGGCTTTAAAGCAAGTTTTATCCCCTTCATCCATCCTTCTTGGATGGATGCTTTGGCCAAGCCTGTCATGGGGACCAAAAGCTTAATTGACTATCACTCTTTGGACGGTTCTTTGACCAGGCCTAATGGCAGGACCAAAGGCTTCTCCTCCATCTCCCTTGGATTCGTGCTTTGGTCAGGCCTAATAATGGAACCAAAGGCTTGATTGACCATCACCCTTTGGATAGGTGCTTTGGCCAGGACATATGGCAGGACCGAAGGCTTCCCTTCCATCTTCCTTAGATGGGTATTTTGGCCAGGCCCGATAGTAGGAGAAAAAGTTTGATTGGCTATTAATCTTTGGATAGGTGCTTCAACCAAGTATTATGGCGGAACCGAAGGCTTCTCATCCATTTCCCTTAGATGGATGCTTTGGCTAGTTCAAAAGATAGGACCAAAGGCTTAATTGACCATTACCCTTGGAATGGGTGGTTTGGTTAGGCTTTTTGGTAGGACCGTAGGCTTCTCGTCCACCTCATTTGGACGGGTGCACTAATTAGGCCTGCATAAGGCATCAAAGGCTTAATTTGATAGAGTGGGGACAATTATGTAATTTATTACATATATCTAACTCAATAATCAATCTTGTTCGAAATAAAAGGTGTTTTCTTCTATTATATACTTGATATAATATGTTATATTGATTAATTAATTAACTTAATTAAAATTATATTTGATAGAAAATTTGTAAATGGTATGTTTTGTGGTAGCAATTAGAAAGTGTTGTGACAGTGAGTAATTTATCATAATGAAAATAAATGTACCATTTTAAATATTCCTAGTCAAGAGGCATCGAGACTGGATACCGATGTACCCATTGAGACCAGAGTACATAACACTCTCGAAATGTTGGACAATGAATTACTCATGAATGTTGGGGGCACTTACGGTTAAATATTGATAGTTATTTGATAACTATGGGATGACTCGCTCGATAGTTTTATGTTGGTTAATATAATTATGGTCAAATATATAATATCGGCATGACTGATTCACACAGTTCCCTTAACTTGAGAATACCGTCGATCGTTGATATGAAAGCTCCATTTTGAGATTGTCAAATCATGGCATGATGTCCATCAAGTGATTATTGTTGGGTCGAGTGGAAGTATTGGAAGTGAAGCATTAGTCAAGAGACGATTTAACGCCTTAGTTTTATGGGTTCAGTATCATGACCGACTCGATTCGACTCAAAATCAATGTTTTTGGCCAAAGCATTTTGCTTAAAAATAACTTTGGTTATTGAATCAAGGACTTTGTGTTTAGACTATAGAGTTAAATATAGGCATTATTGGTATTTTAACCATTACCAAATTTCATAATTCCAAAGTGACATAGTTTTGACGAGGAGAATTGGTGTAATAAAATTAGCCACCAGGTAATGCTTAAAAAAAATGAAATTGGATTTTATCGAAACCAATTAAGCAATAAATTTGGCTAAAATTCACGTAGTTTGTTAAATGATGTGTGAACGTTAATATTCGAATAGTTCGATATTAATTGCTGATCAAATTTACACCCGACGAGTTACACAACCGAAACGATAAATTCTCCTTTGACCAAAATGATTTAATAAATTTATATTTGTTAACAATTAATTAAATTAAATATTATCAATGAAATATAATTTATAAATATATTTTGAGTTGATAAATGAATAGTAAACGTATTTATAAAAGTTACAAATACATTTATCGATATACGATATCGATAAACATTTTAAATCAGATTTAAAATGCATAATATTCATCGAGGCTTAAATGGGTTCAAGGCCCATCATGAGGGGTTGGTAATTTTAGCAACAACATATGCTTACTAGCAGCTCATTTAGTGTTAGATAGTCTTGATTTTGAATGGCCCGTATTCAAGGAGAAAGAGTAAGATATTTGATCCACTTTTCTCTCCTTTTACCCACTATTTAAGCATCGCTAACCCTAATTAGATTGGATCTCTTTTTGCTACCTCTTCTTCTTCTTTGCAGGCCGAATATATACCATATCCTATCCATCAATACAAACTCAAATCAAGTCAGATTCGGATGCTATTCAATAGTTAAAAATAAATGGTTCAAGGAGTAGAAATCTACTAAATCGAAAAAGGTTTCCAAAAGGAGAGTTTATCTTTTCAAGATATACTTCAAGGCTTTGGGATTAAGGCATGATTTTATAGTTAATCATTAGTGTAATGTTTTATTACACACACACACACAAAAACACACACACACACACACACACACACATATATATATATATATAAATATATATATATAAGGTGACAATTCTGATATACAAGTATCGTTGTCACAAATTAATTTAGTTATATGCATGTATATATTTATGCTTAATAAAAAATATTTATTTTTAAATCATATATGTCAAGTCAATGTAGCTATATAAAATAATATAATTATTATATTTTATTAAATTAATATATATGTATTATTAAATTACATATATATGTATATTTTATAATTATCTAGCAAAATTATATCGTTGTTAAACTTAGCCATCTAATTTTTTTATAATTTATTATATTGATATTAATTTTCAACTACAGAAATAATTTTATGAATATTTTAATATAATTTAAATCAATTTACTTCATTAATAAATTATACTCATTCTACAATGTCATGAAAAATTATTTTTATATTTTAATTAGCACCGAATAAAGTTTCGACCAAAAAATTAAAAGTTAAAATTTATTTTTCCTATTTTTGAAATTCGATTATTTAAAACCATTGTAAATAAATAAATTATTAAAAATAAATTTAAGCTTAAAATATGTGGAAAAAATTCTTCAAGCCATAGAATACCAGCTAGGATTTTCTAAAATTTTAAAAATTTGAAAAAAAATAACAAAATTAATTTTTTTTAATATTTTATTAATTATGAATGGATATTTAATTAAAATTCGTTTTAAAATTAAAATTACAAAATAATTTTTCCTTGCAATGTGCCTAACTTGGAAATAAAATAATTTTTTAATCTTGAACAATGTTATTAATATATATATATTATAAATATATATATATATTATAAATATATATTTGTGTATGTCTAATTATTTTATTATTGTATATATATGTATGCACATATTATTCATGGCTTAAAAAATATAAATATATATTTTAATATTTAAAATAACTTATATATATTTAGATTAATATATTATAATAATATGTATATACATAATACTAATATTTTATTTATAAGATAATATATACACACAAATATTTATTAACATATTTAAATATATTATATATATAATTATTTAGACTAACTTAACATACACACATAAAAAATTTATAATCGTTATATAAAATAATAACTTATATACATACGTATATTTGGACAACGTGTACTTGCATATTGGATGAGCCAATTTGTCTGTTGTGATGTAAATCCCAACATCTATACATGGACATGTTACACCTTGCATAGGTTGAAATGTTACACATGCACCAATATATATATGTGTGTGTGCATGTATGTTTGTATATATGTATGTATGTATATGAATGTATGTAGATATCCCCATATATATATGTATGTATGTATATATATACACATACATACACACATACATACATGCATACATACATACATATATATGTATGTATGTATGTATGTGTATATATAAATATTAAATAAAACTATATAATTTATATATTTAAATAAAATAAACTATTTAATTTAAATAATGTTTAGAAATGTTCTACATGAATTAGACTTCATATGTCAAATATAGATCTAATAAGGGAACTTTTTAAATTCATTCTTTACTTTTGCTGCGGGCTGGCCCAGTTCCAACATGATTGTCCATCTCCCTTTAAATGGATGCTCCGGCCAAGCGTTGTGAGGGGACCGAAGAGTTTACATGTTTTTTATTCCACTTCATTAGAAAAAAATCCTTTTTGAAAATCCGGCTTCATCATTAATTTTGTTTTCAAAAGGTACGCCCTTCATTATTCGACATTTTGTTTGCTCTTTCTCTACTTTGTTGAAAATTTGCATCTGATAGACTTCCATAATTCCCCTTTTCTCACATAATATTCTATGATTCATGACAATGCTCTACAATTATTAGTATGGTGACCATTTGTTCTATTAAATGGCAGTATTCACCCTCTCATGCTTTTCTTCTCTTCATAAGGTATTCTTAGAAGTCCAAGAATTGGTCTTTCTCTTGTAAAAAATATACTCTCTCTTGAGAAGGGAAAAGAAGAGTAACTATTTTACTCTTTGGCCCTTTTGCTATGTGATTTCCTTGCTCGCTTTCATACTCCTTTTGTAGGCTCATAACTTCTCCTTGGTTTTCATTCAATTTCCTTATCATCTTTGAAAATTTCTTCTTTCCTTTTAAGAGTTGAGTCTGTAATATTCTTCCATTTCTGAGAAAATTTATTGAAGTCATGGTTAAGATCTGTTTCAAAAATTGTCCCTCGAGCCTGAAACTGAATACGCAGTCTTGCTTAAGCAAGCAGATCATCCTTAACTTGGTACTTCTTCTGTGTCCTTGCATTCTCTTTCTGTTTAGCTCATTTTCTAAGGAAAAATTGGATTTTCCCCTATATAGAATGGATTTAAGCTCTATTTTCTTGGACTATACTAGGCAACTATTTTCTTTTCTTCTAACATCTTAAGATCTAAACTTCTTAGATTCTATTTTGTTCCTTGCTGAGTTATAGGACATTCTGAGGATAAGTCAAAGTGTTCAAGTGGGGTTCAAAGGATCCTTACTAACATTTAAAATTTTGGATGAAGTTGAATTTGATTCTACAACTTCAAATTGTTGGTTCGTGCATTGGTTTCAACTCCAAGTGAAAGCACCATTAAATATTAGTAACAGTCTAGTCCAAGCAATGCTTGAAGATTAAAGAAGATAAGACCTTAATTCCAATATTCAACTCAAAAGATACATATGCAAGTCATTAATCCATAAGGAATCAATTGCAGTTCACAAGTTCATATGAAAGTGGTTATGCAAAGGGAATTTCATTGAAATTCTCAAAAACAAAGTTCCATTTTCAATTTGACCTAACAAACATTGAAATCCTAATCTTAAGCTTTTTATTGTATATGTAAGAAAATTTAAAATGAGGAAGAAGAAGAACTAGGAATTCTTCCCTTTATAGTAGGGATACATGCCTATTTATAGAAAACTTCAGCCTTTAGATCCATGACGAGTGTCGTTTAAGTAAACTAACGGCCATGATTTGCTGATATGACACATGCTCGAGATGACAAGTGGCACTAGCCTTATTTAGCTTTATTTGTGATGACATGGCACAGTAAGTCTAATGGGAGAATGGCACATGGCTAGTTAGAATCTTAATTTTGGGTATATTCTTTCAAAGTGTGAGAGCTCCAAGTTGTCGACTTTTGATAGCTTGATTTATCAATACACGATAGCTTTAAGGTATCATCACTCAGTAGCCCACTCTGTCAAAATGCGATAGCCTCAAAGAATCGTCTTTCGGTGGCTCGTTCCACCAATATGCGAGAGCCATGAAATATCATCTTTCAATAGCTCATTCCATCAATATGCGATAACCTTAAAGTATCATCAACTTACCTTGAACCGCCAACTTGCAAAAACTCTTCCCTTTATTTGGTCATGCACTTTATTTGTGCAAAATTCTACTAGCTTTAATTATCAAAATATGATAGCCTTATTCAGTCTACCCCTAAATAGCTTTACTGGTGTCCTATTTGATATGACTTATAATATCACTTTGCGATGGCTTATATCATCTTCCAGTGATAGCTTATAGCTTCATCTTATGATGGCTTATATCATCATCTTGCGATGGTCTGTTTAGTCCTCAACATGCGACAGCCCATCTCTTATCAACTTGCAATAGCATGTTTGGTCCCCAACTAGTGGTAGATTATCTCTAATCAACTTGCGATAGCTTTTTTGGTCCCCCACTTGCAATATTTCATCTCTTCTTAACTTGCGATAGTTTGTTTTTGGATTCCATCTCCCAATAGCTTCATTTTCCATCAATTTGCAATGTTTTATTTTCAACCTGTTACAACTATAATTTTTTGGGTATAACATCGCTAAGGATGTATATTTATATATTACAAACTATAAAGATTATAGTTCATATTTATCTTAAATAGTTTAAGATGAACAAAAAATAGAAAATAAAATTTAATTGAATTAAAGAATAAAAATTAATTAAATATGATTTGAGTAATAAGATACATATAAATATTATATAAGTTAATTAAATTATAATAGTTATAAACAAATTGAACTTATATAATTATATATGTATAAATATGATATAAGCGGAACTTTAAGAAACCCAAATTTTTTTTGGAATAACTACAGACATATATGGCACATATATTGTGATATCAGATGTGTTCGACATTTGAATCACGAGGGTATAAGAATATATTATTCCTTAAATCGGTATAACTCAAAATATATTAAAAGATTATGAATCTTTAATAGCTGCCCTCTATTATTTATATATTGGTAGATTACTTGCGTAAGCGATGTTTGTTGAGAAAACTCAAGCTAAAGATGTTATGTGTAATAATATTAAAATATTGCATAGACAAGGTAAGATACATGCATGTATTTTTTAAGCAAACTCAAGATATATGCATTACACTTAGGACGTCAAGAAATGATAAGTAAGTGTAACGATCCCCATTTTTTATCCTAAATTTAAAGTGGTAATTAATTTAATTTTTTAAAATTAAATTGTGAATTAATTTGGTATTTTCCAAATTTAAATAGATATTTGTTTGTTTATAAATGTATATAAATGTGATTTTAAATAGAATTTCGAAATAGAAATTCAGAAATAAATATTTTGAATAATATATTGGGTTTGGATTGATTTGTGAATTTATTTGAGAAATAATTTGAATATTTGGGAATAAAAACATATAGTAGATTGTGAAAGTAAAATTTTTAAAAAGTATTTTAATCTGGGAATTTTAAAATAAAATATATTGTAAAACAGAATTCAGATTTGAAATTCAAGATAAATATATTTGAAAAATAAATTGGATTTGAAAACTCCATATATTAAAATTAATAAAAATTTGCTTTCTAATATTATAATATATATATAGGTACGTATATATATATATATATATATATATATATATATATATATATATATATTGATTTGGGATTCAAAAGTAAATATTTTATAAATTGAAGTTAAAAAAAAATCTTTACATTTTAAAGAACTAATAAATGTTTATATATCATTTGTAATTTCTGTATAATTACATTTTAAATAATTTCTTTAAAAAGTTATATAAAAATAAATAATGGAAAATGTACAAATATAAACATAATTGATAAAAACTTAAATCTATGTAAACAAATAAAAATAAAACAAAGGTTTAAAAACATAAAACATGTTTTATAAATTAAAATAAAAAGTTAACAAGGGTTTAAAACTAAATTTTAAAAAACTAATTAAACTAAGGTTTTAAACTATAAATTATAAATTAATGTGGATAAAGGTTTTAAACATAAATTTACTTGTTTTAAACAAGTGTAAGCATTTTATTATGAAAATTAAACAAGTGTTAATTTATGGTAACAAGTGGTAAGCAAGTGTTTTTTTCTTTTAATTTGAATTTTATAAAAATACATTTGAGAAAGTGAAACTAGGTTGTTTATAGTAAAGAAAAAATTTCTTTCATATTCTTTCATCTCCACTTTCTAAATCCAAAACAGAAGAACAAAACTACAAAACAAACCTGAGAGGAAGTTCAGATCAAAATCTGAGAAGATTTAATCAAAACAAAGATCAAGGAAAAATTATAAATCTGAGAATAAAAAAACCTGGAAAATAAAAAGCAGATCAGTATCAAAGTAGAATATCCTAAAGCAACATGCAGTTTAAGATTTACAACTTCAACCTGAAACAAAGTGTTCAAGTTCAACATGATCAAAGCAGAGATCAATTTAAATGTAAAGCATGCAACAGACATTTAATTCAAGTTCAAAATCCTGAAGCATCTCAACATCAAAACCAAGCTTTAGGCAAATCAAAAGATTAAGCAAAGAAATGCAAAGATCAGATTCCAGATTCAAAAGCAAGATCAATTTAAAGCTAAAATTGAAAGCAATTAAGCTTCGGTTCAAAAATCATCATCTCCAGGCTCAAATTTGTTCCTCTGCCTTCATATTCAGGTGAGCAAATTTTTAACCTATATCTGTATTGGTTTGCGTATGATCAAGTATTGAATGTGTGATAGTGGAATGCATGAATGGATGCTAATATATTTGTATATATCCAAGGGTTGGATTTGCATGTCTGGATACACATGTACAGGTCCCTGTTTTTTGTTTCAGGGTTTCAAATTTAAGATAAAAATTCAAATTCTCTTTGTAAAATCAATATTAGGCTAAGAATCTTGAAAAGAAAATGATGATAACCATACAATTTCATTTTTAAAAATAACTTTAAGCGGAAATATTTAGTAAATATTTCAGAAACAATATATTACAGCAGAAAATTTTCAAAACAGAAAAATCAAAGTTCATAAATTTTTGATTTAATTATATAATCTAATTCATACATGCAAATAATGATTTTAGATGTGGGTTTCATGATTTTTAAGTAAATAAATAATGTGAAATCTCGAATTGAACGAAAATGAAACTTTGCTCTAATTTCCGCGATCAATGAATTGTGGTATGTTGGGTTTGATGTCAGAGGTAGTGTAAAGGGAGGGGAGCACGGGAAAAATAGTAGTTAAATTTATTAATGGCCGAGGTGGCGTATCGACGACATTGTAGGGTTTAGCAGCTGTTTTGATTGAGGAAGTTCACGAGTCCATTTCGCCATCGGTGATGAATCAAGCTTGACCGGAGTAAGGGAGATCATTGCGTGATGTCGTGACCTAGCTTTGGGTGGAATCGCGTGGATTCTGGTGAGTCGGATAGTCGAGGCAAAGAGGTTTTCGTCAGAGGCGTTGGTTGCAGTATTTGGTCGAGAAGCTCGATTTTGATTGCCAAAGAAATGATCGATTCTGGGTGATCGTGGTGGTTGAGGGGGTAGTCGTTGACGTGTGGGAAGTGTCAGCGTCGATCACCGTTGCTTAGATGACCTGTACACGTGCACACGTGTCATTTTGTATCTGGGTGGTTGATCGATATGAGGAAGAAGATGTTGTCTCGAAGTCGTTCTCGGGGGAACGTAAAGATGGATCGGGTAGTTTGCAAAGTTTTGTAATAGTTTAAAATTTAAACAAGTAAAGTTTTAAAAAGAAAAAAAGGGGTCTTGGGTTATGACTCGAGTAAAAACGAGTTTGGCTCGGGATTTTGTAGTTTGGGCCCGGGTATTATGCACATGTTTGAAAATTTAAAAGTAGAACTTCGTACAGGTTTTAAAAATAAAGAAAATCCAAGTTTGTCAAATTTAATTTTAAAACAAGTTTCAAAGTTTAAATGTTAAAGTAAATATTTTGAAGTTGTTTTGTTTTTAAATAATCATATATTGGGATAATTGTTTAATTAAAAACCTTTAAATGTTTCAAATGTGATTTGATGAATGTGATTTAGAAAGTAATTGATTAATGATTTAAGTTGATTAATCAAATGATTAAAGGATAATTACTTAATGTAATTTATTTATGAATTATTAATTAAGGATAATCACTTATTGTAATAAATTTAGGATAATTAATTAAATGGTAATTAATTAAGGATTA
This sequence comes from Allium cepa, assembly GCA_030765085.1. Taxonomy (NCBI): domain Eukaryota; kingdom Viridiplantae; phylum Streptophyta; class Magnoliopsida; order Asparagales; family Amaryllidaceae; genus Allium; species Allium cepa. Next base: position 171,814,698 of record CM060941.1, on the reverse strand, counting down.
ATTAACTAATGTAATTAATAAAGGATTATTAATTAAAGGATAATTAAACAATTAATTATTTAATGATTAAAGGTTAATTAATTTATTAATTGATTAGTTAAAGGTGATGATTAATTAAAGGGGAATTAATCTATAATTAAAAGATAATTATTTAAAGGTGATTAATTGACGATTAATTAATTATTGTGATCAACTGAGGAATAATTATTTTGAGTAAATTTATTAAGGATAATTAATTAATGAAGTTAATTAATGATAAATAATTAAAGATAATTAATTACTTAAAGATAATTACTTAATTAAGAACATACAATTAAAAGTTGATTAATCAAACGATGAAAGGATAATTACTCAATATACTAAATTTTTGATTTATTTATGGTAATTAATTAAGGATAATTAATTAATTGGCAATTAATTAAGGGTTAATTAATTAATGCGATTAATTGAGGATAATTTAATGATTAAGGGTTAATTGATTTATTAATTTTTTTTGAATTACCTAGAGAACCAAGCTTCGCTTGTAAACTCTAGGGAAGTATGTGCCTGCCAAACACATACTTCGGGTACTTGTTACAGGGTTGCCAGTTTCGGGGCTCGAACTCGTGACCTTCGATCACGCAGTCCGAACCATCAACCAACTGCGCCAACCCTGTTAGCTAATTGATTTATTAATTAAGGTTGATAAATTAATAATTAAGGGTTAATTAATTTAGGTTAATTAATAAATGATTAAAGGTTAACTATTTAAAATGGTTGTAATTAATTAATGTTAACTAACCAGGATTAGTAATTTATTAATCTGGTTTAAGTTAAGTTATAATCAGGATTGAGCAATTAATACATAAGTAATTAATTTAATTGAAAAATTAATTGAATTAACTAAGGATTAAACAATTAATTAATCCTGCCTATAAATGATTATTGAATGCTTGGATTGCTTATGAATATTTGTATTGTATGAGATGCCTTAAACTGATTGTCTTAGCTGATGTGTGATATTTTATTATATGAATTGAGTTGTGTATAATTTGTTTATTTATCTGCGACACATTTGTATATTATCTGTAAATCTGTAAATGAACGATAAGCGTTATGGATCATACCACATATCGATATTGCTATGCTTGGATTGTGATGATTGATGATGTTGCACTATTGTGTAAAACCCCTGGACTACACCATACACACTTAAATATGGATTGCACGAGGAAATCAGTTAACTCACAGATATTTTGAATTTAAATATTATTTTGTTAAAAGGTGAATTTTGAATCCAAATGGTTTTGGAAATGGAATTGAGTTAAATACGAAAAGTTTTGAAAAGGAGTTTTCAAGATAAAAGTTATTTTGAATAACTTGATTATGTTTTGAAATAGTTTGATTTGAATTTGAATTCAAGATCTGAATTATGGTTGAACAAATTATATAATGTACTTATATGGGTTTTAAACCATTTTAAAAAGTATTATTTATGGAATTTAGATTTAACCCAGAGGTTTATACTTTAAAGGATATAACTTGTGTATATTTAACCGGATTTTTCCGAAACGAAAGATGTTTGTTTTCAAATGATAATAGCTTTCATATAAAGAAAGAATTTTCAACTTTTTTTGAAAGGACTTCAAGTTTGAAATGGAATTTTTTGAAGAGCTATGAATGAATCTTTGTGAAAGATTGGTGAAATCTTGTTTTCAAATTGAAGAGGACTTAAAGAAGTATCTTTTGTATAAAAGATTTGGAATTGAAATAGTTTTGAAAACTATAAATGAATCTTTGTGAAAGATTGGTGAACTTTGTGAAGTGAATCTTTTTGTTTAAAAATATTTAAAATGGTAATTTTTTTAAACCATTTATTTTGGGCAATAAGTTGTGACTTAATTGAGATCCCATTATCCATATGGTTTTTAAATATTGTGCTCATTATTCGGTTTAGCCGGGAGAGGACCTTTGTGTTATATCACATTTCGATTCATGATACGACATTATGGATAGCATTTGAAGACCGGTAGTGAAGACTCGATATTTTCGAAAACGAAAGGATAGCCCGTCGAATGTCTCTGCACCGACTAGTCCCCGGTATAGAGATTTGATCACCCTTTATGATAGGGAGTCGGGATGTGATTAGGGATTATCCTGATTGCAGGGGCTTCTTTTAAAGTGTCTTCGGTTCCGTTCGAACCCGGAACGTACTTGTATGGATTTGGGTTTGACATTACACTTTAAGATGTAGAGCTGGTTTCTATGAAATACATTTTTGTTGGTGGCAGAGAATTTATTCTCTTAGTTTAACACCCTTCTCTAAGATGTACGAGCTCAGAGGTTATGTAGTTGATGGTTACTAGTGATACATTCCCAATTTGGCAATGTGGCATATGAAGTGCTGATGATTAGGTGTTGATCGAAGCATGGATTTTATGAAAAGCATAGCTTTATGGACGAGACTTCGTCGAGCCTCACAACCCGGAATGGTCGAAACAACAAAGATGCAGCAAGGTTATTTGGGGGTAGCGCCCCCTAAGGGTATGTCAATTCCTTTTGGATAGAAGTGGTATCATGGTATGGAGCCCAGATACTTAACTTATGTGGTTGCTGCAAACTTATTACTTTGTGGTTGTTGGTTGAGAGGCTCCTCGGATAAAGGTCGGTTATGACCGGGGGGTGGTATACTCGTGTAGTAGTTACCTAGTTACAAAGGTAACCCGGCCTTGTATTGGCAGAGATCCGGTTAGGTTCTCGGGTCGCCCCTCTAGAGGCGTACCCATGTGGCCTAGGAAGTTCCTTTGCCACACCATTTCTTGGAAATCAAATCACCAATACGCGCCTTGTACGGTTTTAGTTGTAGAACCTGCCATTTAATATGGTAGCTATAGTAGGCATACTATAATGGTACGTATGCTGGCTATGATTAATATTATACTTTTGAAAGGTTTTATGCACTATGCACTAATAATAATATCAAAATAATTTTGGCGTAGTAAGCATATTTGACTATCATAAGGAAAAATCTCCCCCAAGTGTGTGATAACATTATGTGTGTGCCGAGAGGACTTATGGTAGTTTCATTTTCCAAAAAACATTACGGATTTCAGTTATTAAATGCTTTTGTTGTTGTTTCAAAGATAAAATATTTTTGTTTTCTTATACCAGTCCCATTACCGACCTTGTTTAGTATAACGTGATAGGGGGTTCTCACTTTGCGTTTGGTGGTGAACGGGAGACTCTTACCCCTACATGTCCCCAGGGAGGGGTTGGCTAACTAGGCAGGTTGAGAGTCGAAAGGCTGGCTGTAAAAGAAAGGTCAGGGTACCATTGTTTGTCCTGGCGTGGCTGAGATGGTTGAAAAGCCTACCAGTCGAGAGTGGCCGATGTTGATGGTTGAAAAGCCTTTGGTTTTGGCGACAGCATTTGTTTCTCTTCAACATTCTGGAGTGACCTTGCTTAATGCATCAATGATGATGGTTCGAGCTTTTGGTTCAAGTTGTCTTTGAAGATAGAGTTGTTGGATGGTGTTGTTAAAAATGCGGATTACAGATCTTAAGACTAGGATAAACACTAGAGGGGGTGAATAGTATTTTAAGGAATTACTAAATCTTTTTTGAGTTTATGTTAATTTGAACACAAATGTATGCAATATTCAGACACAGATATGATCACAGAAACAAACATAGATGCAGAAATAAAGTAAAAGCAGTAAAGGAAAGAACACACCGGATTTTATGCCGGTTCGGAGTAACCCTACATCCAGTCCCGCACACAAGTACGGATTTCCTTTCAAATGCAATCTATACAATTACACCCTCGATTTCAAGGCTACGAGGTACACCCTCCAGATTCACAATCCTCTGGGTAGAGATACTTGATTTCATGGGCAACAAGTTCACCCAATTGATTTCCTAGGCTACAATCACACCTTTTACACTTGATTGATTTCCAGGGCTACATTCACACCTTTTACACTTGATTGATTTCCAAGGCTACAATCACTCCTTTTCTCACTAAATTTATTACAAAGAAGTTTATAACTTTGAATAGCACTGAGGATCTTATAGAGATAGTGATAGAGAATCAAACCTGAAATGATCTAGTTAGATTTAATGTTGATTTCGGCAGAGTAATGCTAAGAATATGTACAAAGAAATGTGGAAGAAGAAGAGGAGTGAAAACCAGAAAAATATGAACAGAAATTCATTGAAAACAGCCCATATTTACAGAAGAACAACAGCCATGTCCATTCGCGAAGGGATATAACGAATAGACACTTCTTTTGAAATTCAAATTTTAGAAATCAACTGACACTATGTCGACATGGGTAACTTGTGTATGTCGACATCCCAAAGGAAATTTTGGTGGTTTGTTTTTCTTTAAAAAATAATTTTTATCTTATATTAAAAGTATTTTAAACTTTATAAATATACTTAAATATAGTTAAAATACATAAATAAATATGGAGAATAATATTTTGGTATATAAAATTTTACTATAATTTTATATTTAAATCTAAGTATATATATATATATATATTAAAAATTTAAAATTATTATTAAAGATAATTCAAAACTAAGGATAATTTGATTTTGAAATTAAAGATTATTTTGAGGCTAAAAGTATTTAAAATCAGGGTAGATGTTTTTGATTCTTTTAAAAGGAAGGTTTTGAAAACATTTTGAAAACAAGATATAATTTTGTAAAATCATTTTAGATAAAAGGTTAGCGGATACAAAACGATGTTCCATTAGATTTTTCGTATGTTCCATCCTACTTAGGGTTCCACCCCTTTAACAGGCTCGAAGTGGATTCCATTCCACGAATAAATTGGATTTTAAGATGCCAGTGCTTTTCTAGGAGTTTTAACAAAATTCCTAATTAAATTACTTATTCTTGAAATCTTGAACTTTTGATAATCTTGATATTCTTGATACTCATGAGTCTTCGATCTTGATATCTAGAATCTCTATACTGTACGGTCTTCATTCTTGGTACCTGCATGGTTAAATCCTGCATATACATATATTTCTAAACTATAATGTTAGTATTTATATTTTATAATCTTATTCTAAGGTTGTTGTCATCAAAACCATCATCTCAAGGACTAACAATCTCCCTCTTTTTGATGATGACAACCTTTGTTTATAAAATATTACTTCTATCCTAATAACTCCCCCTAAAACCAATAACTCCCCCTTAATCTATGCCGATTTATCCTATTTTATATTTCTCCCCCTTAGTCATCAACAAAAACTAACTCTAAACTGTATAATCTCCAAACTATATAACTCCCCCTCATTCTTGGACTAAAGTACCTGCATTAATAAACTATACAATGGAGTATATAATAGATAGATTAAGAGATTATTATACTGATAGACATGATATTTAATTAAAGATCATATAAATACCAATGCATATTTATACATGTTTTTCACACCAAATATCAATCCAAATCAAATCAAATCAAAGCAATCAATTCAAATCAAACAAACCAATCAAGTTAAACATTACGAGGAACTTCCACCCATCCTTCTTCTCCAAATGTAGGGTCTGCTTTAATGGCATCCCAATTTTCATTATCATTAGCGAGAGAGACTGGTCGATGTGCTTCGTTATCATCCTTATGCAGGGAGGAAATCATCTATCGTATTGCATCAAAATGCCTTTCTTGCTCCTTGATCATCTGCATTTGGCTCTACTCTAAGTGTCGGTGGTTTCAAAGAATGAACGAAAGAATATTCTTAAAATAATTAAGAGTTTCTTCAAGATTCTCGGATAAATTATGAATTGGATTAGCCATAATCGAGTTTGTGAGAAGAATGAGAGACAAAGTAGATAAGAAATAATATTGAGTGATGAATTCTGAAAGAAATAGGTATTTATGGGTGTAGAAATTCGTTTGAAATGAATAGATATAAGGTAGTTATTCAAATTTCAAATTCAAAATGAAATGTCATTTCTGACCAGTACATGTCGACATGGGCATAGGGGGGATGTCGATATGGTGTAGTCAATTTTGATGGCTTATTTTGATTTTGTGAATAAATGTGTGTATGTATATATATTTATATAATATACTAACATTTATTCTAGAGATAAGATAAGCTAGATAACAGAAAAGGAATTCTATTTCATTTCATGATAACACGACACAACGATTAAACACAAAGAACTACATGAACTTTTAAATTAAAACAAACTAAACTAATACAATCATAAAATGAAAAGATAGAACTAGTTAGAGGATGATGAAGATAATCCAAGCTTCTTGCTGACTTTGGAAATAAACTTGTTCATCTTGGATGAAATTTTGTCCAACTTCTTACTAACGGAACGTTTAAGAATCCGTTGATTCTCAACAATGGTCTTTTGGTTTTTGAGAAGGGTTTTTTTGGTTGGATTAGGAGGATAATCAATGCTTTCCAAAGATGTTTCACCTTCTTCTTCTTCAATTTCCATTTCATCCCCTTCTTCTTCTTCCTCTTCCTCCTCTTCATCTCCTCATGATCCAAACGCTCTTCCTTTTCGGCAAGAGTCTCATAAGGTTGAAAAACAAATGGAATTTTCATAAGAGAAATGTTTGAGTATTAAAAACCTTTCTTGAAAAAAATTATTCTCCTTTGAAATCCACTCTAAAATAGTTAAAAATTAGAGTGAGATAGATTCCATGATACAAAGTATTCTCACCCATTTCAAGATTTTTGGGACGAAGTTCATCCAAAATAACTTGCGCCCAATTAATATCATAATTTTCAAAAATAGAAAAAAGTGCTTTGCAAACTTTGAAGTGGGATTGTTAAAATTCCCCGATCTTGGGGTCAAAGTATGCTGTAAAAGAAGATTAACAATTCTAGCTTTTGGTCGAAAGTTTCAATTTTTGAATTCAAAATTATCATTTCCTTCGATAATGTGATGAAATGTCTCACGATCATTTTCATCGATTTTAAAACTAGAAAGATCCATTCCCGTACTCTCGCAATTGAGAATGGTACCCAAAAGATCACAGTTCAAAACAATTCTAGTGCCTTTGACACTACTCCAAATTTCATCATCATTTCCAATATAAAATCCACGGTTTAAATTTGCATAGAAAATTTTAATAAGATTTGGATAACAAACAAAATCATTTTCAGAAGCATCAACAAGACTAAGAATTTGATTGTTTGCAAAAGGAGAATCAATTTCATAAGAAGGGAAATCATGAAATATAGCAAACTTTTCGAGATGGACTTTTGCATAGTTAGCATAATTGATGTATGCTTTTATAGCCTCCGGATCATTGAAGAGTTGCTCTTTTATCTTTTTGGAAATTCTCATGGTGGAGGGGTTGCTTGAAGAAGCCATTAGAGTAGAGAGTAGAGAGCTTGAAGTTTTGAAGAGAGAGTTTGAATTTGAAAATGAGAGTGAAAAGATGTGATAAAAGATAGTGAATAAATAGATTCTCAAAGGACATATTCTCTGGTCAAAAGATGCCTTTTCAGACAATTGAGTGAAGCGAAAATGTGGAGGGAAATTCAACCATTTGAATTCAAATTTTAAATTTCAAATTCTGTACCCATGTCGACCCATGTCGACATCATGATGGGGACTATGTCGACATGTGTCTTTGAATTTCTATGATTTATTTTTCCTAATTATTCTAATATATATATATATACTTATTATTTTTAATGTATATATATCTGGAATAATTCTAAAATTATAGTATATTTTATAAAATATTATAATACTATTAAAATTAAAAATAAAAATAATAGTAAAAAAATTTAAAATTCAAACAACACACCAATTCAAAACCAATCAATCAAGCAACTAATTCTAAGCATGCAATTGCAACCAATTGTATTGTAAATGTGTACCTTTTTCTGAGTCCGTTTCTCTGAATTCGTCGAAGTTGTGAACTGCTATGAAATACATATTTGAATTATCTGTCTTCTGATTATCATCGTTTGAGGACGAGTTTGAGTCATCTAGAGTAGCAGTAAATGCACGTTTTTATTTCTTTACGGAATCATTGTTTATAGGAAGATATTGTCTATCTGGACACGGACAGTCTCTTTTGATATGGCATGGTTCGTCACAGTTGAAACATTCGATATTGTTTGGCACTACATTCTGATTTCCAGAGTTCTTATAGTTGTTTCTCTTGAGATTATTCATCTTTCTGTATTTCAGGAATTTTCAAAAATTCTTGGTAATAAAGGCTATCTCTTCATCATTATCACTATTTGAGTCTGATCCATCGGTCATTGAATTGAATGTCATTGATTTCTTTTCAGATGCTTTGCTTTCTCTTCTTCCAATCATTTGAACTTCAAATGACATTAAATTTCCAATTAATTCTTCTATCTTTAAGGTACTGATGTCATTTACCTCTTCGATCGCAAGTGTCTTTGATCCCATTCTGGAGTAAGAGGATTCAAAAAAATTCTGACTTGATCTTCTTCCGAAAATTCCTTTCCCAAGGATATTAGAGAATGCATAATATCCTGAAATCTACTATGCATATCTGAAATAGACTCATTAAAATTCATTTTAAATATTTGAAACTGATTTGTGAGCATGGAAATTTTGGTCTTTTTAACTTTGCTTGTCCCTTCATGGGTAACTTGCAAAGTTTTCCAGATTTCATATGCAGACTTACAAACTGACACTCTATTAAATTCATTCCTATCAAGTGAAAAAAACAGAATATTCATTTCAAAATTAGTTAATCCAAAAATGATATCATCTACGTAGACTTGTACTAATTGGATATCATTTTTATTTCTTTTAATAAAAAAAGTATTATCTACTTTACCAATTTCAAAATTTGATTGTAATAAGTAAGAACTTAGTCTATCATACCAGGCTCTAGGAGCTTGTTTTAGACCATATAGAGCTTTCTTAAGTTTGTAAACATGATTTGGTAATTTTTATTTTCAAAAAGTGGTGGTTGTTCAACATATACTTCCTCTTTTAAAAGGCACTTTTAACATCCATTTGAAATAGTTTGAAATTATTATGATTTGCGAAAGCAAGTATTATCCTAATGGCTTCTAATCTTGCTACGGGAGCAAAGGTATCATCAAAATCTATTCCTTCTTCTTGACAATAACCTTGAGCAACTAACCGGGCTTTATTTCTAACAACCTCTCCTTGTTCATTTATTTTATTTTTATAAACCCATTTATTTCCAATTATAGTTTTATTTTCAAGTCTAGGAACAAGTTCCTAAACATCATTTCTAGTGAATTGATTTAATTCTTCTTGCATAGCCAAAATCCATGAATCGTCAGTTGGTGCTTCTTTTGGATTTTTGGGTTCAATATTGATATAAAAGCTACATTGCTCATTTGACTTAGTTGATTTCTAGTTTTAACAACAGATTGCATATCTCCAAGTACATTTTCAATAGGGTGATATTTTAAAAGTTTAATCCTTTTATTAGGATGATTAATTTCATTATTAGTTTCAGTTGTCTCTTGATTTTGAGTGATTAAATCCTCTTCATCATTTGTATCTTCAAAAAAATTTAGATTTTCATCGAATGAAACATGCATTGTTTCTTCGATGGTGTTAGTTCTTAAATTAAATACTCTGTACGCTTTACTTCTATTTGAAGATTCGATAAAGATACCATTGTTAGATTTAGGATCAAATTTCTCTAAATTATCTTTTGTATTTAAAATAAAACATTTACTTTCAAAAATTCTAAAATAAGATACATTAGGTTTCTTTGAGTGAAGAAGTTCATAAGATGTCTTATCAGTTAAAGGTCTAATTGAAATTCTATTTAAAATATAACAGGCAGTAGTAACTGCTTCTGCCCAAAAATACTTTGGTAATTTACTATCTGAGAGCATAGTTCTCGCACACTCTTGAATTGCCCTATTTTTACATTCTACTACTCTGTTTTGTTGTGGAGTTCTTGAAAATAAAAAATTGTGAGTTATTCCCTTTTTATTGCAGAATTCTTCAAACTTTTCATTTTCAAATTCACCACCGTGATCACTATGGATGGTTATAATTTTTAGAGAAAGTTGATTTTGAATCCTTTTTGTAAAGTTCTTAAAACATTAAAAAGTATCACTTTTATGTTTCAAAAATATTGTCCATGTAAATCTAGAATAATCATCTACAATTACATAAACATATTTGCTATGATTTATTGACAGAATTTGAGATGGACCAAATAAATCAAGGTGAAGTAATTCAAGAGGTTTTGAGGTTGAAATCATATCTTTTAATTTAAAGGAACTTTTTCTAAGTTTTCCTAATTGACATGCATCACATAGACTATCTACTTTAAAATTCATTTTAGGGAAACCTCTTACTAGATCATGTATTGATAGTCTAGATAAGAGTTTGAAATTCAAATGCCCAAATCTCTTATGCCAAATCCAAAGGTCACTTGTATTTGCTAAAAGACAATGGTTATCATTTGAAACTTTCATACTAAGAATATAAATATTCTTTTTCCTAATTTCCTCAAAAAATATGGTTGAATTATTATCTTCAATGTAACATTTATCTTTTTCAAGTTTAATTTTATATCCTTTAACGCAAAGTTGACTTATACTTAGCGGATTATGTTTCAGATTCTTAACTAGCAAGACATTAGTAATAATAGGAGTTTCAGAGTTACCGACTTTGCCGATGTCAATCACATATCCTTTTGAATTATCTCCAAAGTTAACCAGTCCTCCGTCTTTGTATATTAATCATTCATCATATCTGGATTGCCAGTTATATGTCTAGAGCATCCACTATCGAGTATCCATTTATTCTTTTTGATCTGCATAATTTGCCCATTGTGGATTGATTCCTCAACCTCCATAAAGATGTTTCCTACACATCAAACAATCTTAGTAGACAACTTGTATTTGAATATTGATTATATGCAGACTCAAGAGACAATGATGATCTGAATATTTCTAAAGTAGTATTAACAAACATAACCATTTCAAAAAACTTTTTCAAAAATCAGATTATAAAACCTTGAAAATCTTGCTCTGATACCAAATGTTAGAAATGCGGATTACGGATCTTAAGGCTAGGATAAACACTAGACAGGGGTGAATAGTGTTTTGAGGAATTACTAAATCTTTTTGAGTTTATGTTAATTTAAACACAAATGTATGCAATATTCAGACACAAATATGATCACAGAAACAAACACAGATGCAGAAATAAAGTAAAAGCAGTAAAGGAAAGAACACACTAGATTTTATACTGTTCGGAGTTACCCTACATCCAGTCCCGCACACAAGTACGGATTTCTTTTCAAAAGCAACCTTTACAATTACACCCTCGATTTCAAGGCTACAAGGTACACCCTCCAGATTCACAATCCTCTGGGTAGAGATACTTGATTTCACGTGCAACAAGTTCACCTAATTGATTTCCTAGGCTACAATCACACCTTTTACACTTGATTGATTTCCAAGGCTACAATCACACCTTTTACACTTGATTGATTTCCAAAGCTAAAATCACATCTTTTCTCACTAAATTTATTACAAAGAAGTCTATAAACCTGAATAGCACTAAGGATCTTGTTGAGATAGTGATAGAGAATCAAACCAGAAATGATCTAGTTAGATTCAATGTTGGTTTCGGTAGAGTAATGGTAAGAATATGTATAACGAAATGTGGAAGAAGAAGAGGAGTGAAAACCAGAAAAATATGAATAGAAATACGTTGAAAACGGCCCCTATTTATAGAAGAACAACAGTGATGTCCATTCGTGAAGGGATATGATGAATAGACACTTCTTTTGAAATTCAAATTTTTGAAATCAACTGACACTATATCGAAATGGGTAACTTGGGTATGTCGACATCCCAAAGGAAATTTTGGTGGTTTGTTTTTCTTTAAAAATAACTTTTATCTTATATTAAAACTATTTTAAACTTTTATAAATATACTTAAATATAGTTAAAATACATAAATAAATATGGAGAATAATAATTTGGTATATAAAATTTTACTATAATTTTATATTTAAATCCAAGTGTGTGTGTATATATATATATTAAAAAGTTAAAATTATTATTAAAGATAATTCAAAACTAAGGATAATTTGATTTTGTAATTAAAGATTATTTTGAGGCTAAAAGTATTTCAAATCAGGATAGATGTTTTTGATTCTTTTAAAAGGAAGGTTTTTAAAACATTTTGAAAACAAGATATAATTTTGTAAAATCATTTTGAATAAAAGGTTAGCGGATACAAAATGATCTTCCACTAGATTTTTCATAGGTTCCATCCTACTTAGAGTTCCATCCCTTTAGCAGGCTAGAAGTGGATTCCATTCCAAGAATAAATTGGATTTTAAGTTGCCAGTGCTTTTCTAGGAGTTTTAACAAAATTCCTAATTAAATTACTTATTCTTGAAATCTTGAACTTTTGATAATCTTGATATTCTTGATACTCATGAGTCTTCAATCTTGATATCTTGAATCTCTATATTGTATAGTCTTTATTCTTGGTACCTGCATGGTTAAATCCTGCATATACATATATTTCTAAACTATAATGTTAGTATTTATATTTTATAATCTTATTCTAAGGTTGTTGTCATCAAAACCATCATCTCAAGGACTAACAGGTGTTGGATCCTTTTGGAAATTCTATTGTAGTTATCTTTCTACTGTCGATGGTTGCAAAGTCTAGACCATCTGCTTGTGTCGTCTTCCGCTGTTGTATACCTTTGGGTTTTGATATTGATATTCGATTGTATCATTGTTGTATCAAATATTGTATATCAATGATATTATCTTTTTCTTCCGCTATGTTGTTGTAGTTAATGTGTTATAAGCTCCGGCATGAATCAGATTTCAACGGTTGAATCTACGGCATTCGAGTACAAGTGAAGTACGGGTGTCGATTTTCGAACGCTGAAACCTAGACCGTGACATCTTGGTATCAGAGCTGAAGGTTGAAACTTTAGCTCAGGAGTATAACACGTTAGGTAACTCATTAGAGATAGGGTGAGGTATACTCTAGAATGAGTATATCCCTATGATATCCGTCCGTATGCCTAAGTAAATTATCTTACTATCCACTGATAGTGAATATGAGTGCAAGAAGAGGACGAGATAGGGGACAGGGAAGTACCACTACAATTGGTCGATACCCTGCAACAATGGAAACAATCTTTCTCTACCAAACTCCTTTGATCCAATTTCAAATCTTTGATAGCTTCGTTGCAGCTCAAGGGAGAAGCTTCGATATGGTGTGGCCCTGCGAATCGTTATAAGTAAGTTTCTATTTCGTATTCTTTTCACCAGTTTCTTATCAGCTTTTCATTTATAACTTTAATAAATTTAAAATTCTATTGGAAATAAATTGGTTAACTAAATATAAAGTTAAATTGGACTGTATCAATAAAACAATTTCGTTTAAAACCAAATTTGAAATTCTATTATAATTTCTTGTGAGGATCAAAGTCCGAAGAGGGACAAGTTGGTGTATACTTTGTGATATTCCAACCTGGATTGAATATCCATTGTTTGTTCTATTGGGTCCAGATATATTCTACGAACGGTTAGTTATCCTTCAAACTAACCAATGCCCTTGTATATTTCGTACATCTGGGTGACCCGAGTATCTTGAGAAGCACTGAATGAGTTTGTTCTCATATTTATTGATATTCTGATTTCGTGAGCCAAATGCATAATGAATATTCAGTTCAATTTGGTAAAACAATTTCCATCTATTCTTTGTTGTCTCCCTGGCAAATTTAGGGGACGAAATTTTCTTAAGGAGGGAATCTGTAACGATCCCGATTTTTAAGCTAAATTTAAATTGGTAATTAATTTAATTTTTTAAAATTAAACTATGAATTAATTTGGTATTTTCCAAATTTAAATAGATATTTGTTTGTTTAGTAATATAAATGTATATAAATATGATTTTAAATAGAATTTCAAATTGGAAATTTAGAAATAAATATTTTAAATAATATATTAGGTTTGGATTTATCTGTGAATTTATTTGAGAAATAATTTGAATATTTGGGAATAAAAACATATAGTAGATTGTGAAAGTAAAATTTGTAAAAAGAATTTTAATCTAGGAATTTTAAAATAAAATATATTGTAAAACAGAATTGGGATTTGAAATTCAAAATAATATATTTGAAAAATAAATTGGATTTGAAAAATCCATATTTTAAAATTAATAAAAATTTGCTTTCTAATATTATAATGTGTATATAGGTACATATATATATATATATATATATATATTGATTTGGAATTCAAAAGTAAATATTTTATAAATTGAAGTTAAAAAAAATCTTTATATTTTAAAGAACTAATAAATGTGTGTATATCATTTGTAATTTGTGTATAATTACATTTTAAATCATTCCTTTAAAAAATTGTATAAAAATAAATATGAAAATGTACAAATATAAACATAATTGATAAAAACATAAATCTATGTAAATAAAAATAAAACAAAGGTTTAATAACATACATGTTTTATAAATTAAAATAAAAATTTAAGAAGGATTTAAAACTAACTTTTTAAAAACTAATTAAACTAAGGGTTTAAACCTATAAATTATAAATTAATGTGGATAAAGGTTTTAAACACAAATTTACTTGTTTTAAGCAAGTGTAAGCATTTTATTATGAAAATTAAACAAGTGTTAATTTATGGTAACAAGTGGCAAGCAAGTATTTTTTTACCTTAAATTTGAATTTATAAAAATACATTTGAGAAAGTGAAACCAGGTTGTTTACAATAAAGAAAATTTTCTTTCATAATTTTTCATCTCCACTTTCTGAAATCAAAACAGAAGAACAAAACTACAAACGAACCTGAGAGGAAGTTCAGATCAAAATTTGAGAAGATTTAATCAAAACAAAGATCAAGGAAAAATTATAAATCCGAGAATAAAAAAAACCTGGAAAATAAAAAGCAGATCAGTATCAAAGCAGAATCATCCCAAAGCAACATGCAGTTTAAGATTTACCACTTCAACCTGAAACAAAGTGTTCAAGTTCAACATGATCAAAGCAGATACTAATTTAAATGTAAAGCATGCAACAGACATTTATTTCAAGTTTAAAATCCTGAAGCATCTCAACATCAAAACTAAGCTTCAATAAAATCAAAAGATTAAGCAAAGAAATGCAAAGATCAAATTCCAAATTCAAAAGCAAGATCAATTTAAAACTAAAATTAAAAGCAATTAAGCTTCAATTCAAAAATCATCATCTCCAGGCTCAAATTTGTTCCTCTGCCTTCATATTCAGGTGAGCCAATTTTTAACCTATATCTGTTTTACTTTGCATATGATCAAGTATTGAATGTGTGATAGTGGAATGCTTGAATGGGTGCAAATATGTTTGTATATATGCAAGGGTTGGATTTGCATGTCTGGATACACATGCACAGGTCCCTGTTTTTGGTTTCAAGGTTTCAAATTTTAGTCAAAAATTCAAATTCTCTTTGTAAAATCAATATTAGGCTAAGAACTTTGAAACGAAAATGATGACAACCATACAATTTCATTTTTAAAAATAACTGTAAGCAGAAATACTTAGTAAATATTTCAGAAACAATATATTGCAGTAAAAAAATTTCAAAATAGAAAAATCGAAGTTCATAAATTTTTGATTTAGTTATATTCATGCATGCAAATAATGAATTTAGATGCGGGTTTCATGATTTTTAAGTAAATAAGTAATGTGAAATCTCGAATTGAAAGAAAATGAAACTTTGCTCTAATTTCGACGATCAACGAATTATGGTAGGTTGGGTTTGATGTCACAGGAAGTGTAAAGGAAGGGGAGCACAGGAAAAATGGTAGTTAAATTTATTAATGGCCGAGGTGGCGTAACGACGACATTGTAGGGTTTAGCAGCTATTTTGATCGAGGATGTTGACGAGTCCATTTCACCATCGGTGGTGAATCGAGCTTGACCGGAGTAAGGGAGATCATTGCGTGATGTCGTGACGTAGCTTTGGGTGGAATATTTGGATTCTGGTGAGCCAGATAGTCAAGGCGAAGAGGTGTTCTTCGGAGGTGTTGGTTCCAGTATTTGGTCGAGAAGCTCGATTTTGATTACCGACGAAATGATGGATTCTGGGTGATCGTAGTGGTTGAGGGGTTAGTCGTTGACGTGTGCGAAGTGTCAGCGTCGATCACCGTTGCTCAGACGACCTGTATACGTGCACGCATGTCATTTTGTATCTCGGTGGTTGATCGATTTGAGGAAGAAGATGTTGTCTCGAAGTCGTTCTCGGAGGAACGTAAAGATGGCTCGGGTAGTTTGCAAAGTTTTGTAATAGTTTAAAATTTAAACAAGTAAAGTTTTAAAAAGAAAAAAGGGGTCTTGGGTTGTGACTTGAGTAAAAACGAATTTGGCTCGAGATTTGTAGTTTGGCCCGGGTATTATGCACAGGTTTGCAAATTTAAAAGTAAAACTTTGTACAGGTTTTAAAAACAAAGAAAATCCAAGTTTGTCAAATTTAATTTTAAAACAAGTTTCAAAGTTTAAATGTTAAAGTAAATATTTTGAAATTATTTTGTTTTTAAATAATCATATATTGGGATAATTGTTTAATTTAAAATCTTTAACTGTTTCGAATATGATTTGATGAATGTGATTTAGAAAGTAATTGATTAATGATTTAAGTTGATTAATCAAATGATTAAAGGATAATTACTCAATGTAATTTATTTATGATTTATTAATTAAGGATAATTACTTATTGTAATTAATTTAGGATAATTAATTAAATGGTAATTAATTAAGGATTAATTAACTAATGTAATTAATTAAGGATTATTAATTGAAGAATAATTAAATAATTAATTATTTAATGATTAAAGGTTAATTAATTTATTAATTGATTAGTTAAAGGTAATGATTAATTAAACGTGAATTAACCTAGGTTTAAAAGATAATTATTTAAAGGTGATTAATTGACGATTAATTAATTATTGTGATCAATTAAGGAATAATTATTTTGAGTAAATTTATTAAGGATAATTAATTAATGAAGTTAATTAATGATAAATAATTAAAGGTAATTAATTACTTAAAGATAATTACTTAATTAAGAATAAATGATTAAAAGTTGATTAATCAAATGATTAAAGGATAATTACTCAATGTACTAAATTTGTGATTTATTTATGGTAATTAATTAAGGGTTAATTAATTAATGTGATTAACTGAGGATAATTTAATGATTAAGGGTTAATTGATTTAATAATTAAGGTTGATAAATTAATAATTAAGGGTTAATTAATTTAGGTTAATTAATAAATGATTAAAGGTTATTTAATTAAAATGGTTTGTAATTAATTAATGTTAATTAATCAGGATTAGTAATTTATTAATTTGGTTTATGTTAAGTCATAATCAGGATTGAGTAATTAATTCATAAGTAATTAATTTAATTGAAAATTTAATTGAATTAACTAAGGATTAAACAATTAATTAATCCTGCCTATAAATGATCATTGAATGCTTGGATTGCTTACGAATATTTGTATTGTATGAGATGCCTTGAATTGATTGTCCTAGCTGATCTGTGATATATTGTTTTGTGAATTGAGTTGTGTATAATCTATCTATTTATTTATTTGTGATACATTTTTATATTATCTGTAAATCTATGAATGAATGATAAGCATTATAGATCATACCGCCTATCGATATTGCTGTATTTGGATTGTGATGATTGATGATGTTGCACTATTTTGTAAAACCCTGGACTACACCATACACGAACAAATATGGATTGCACGAGGAAATCGGTTAAGTCACAGTTATTTTGGATTTAAATATTATTTTGTTTAAAAGTTGAATTTTGAATCCAAATGGTTTTGGAAATGGAATTGAGTTAAATATGAAAAGTTTTGAGAAGGAGTTTTGAAGATAGAAGTTATTTTGAATAATTAATTATGTTTTGAAATTGAAATAGTATGATTTGAATTTGAATTCAAGATTTGAATTATGGTTGAACAAGTTATATAATGTATATATATAGGTTTTTAACCATATTAAAAAGTATTATTTTGGGAATTTAAATTTAACCTAGAGGTTTATACTTTAAAGGATATAACTTGTGTATATTTAATCGGATTTTTCCAAAACGAAAGGTTTTTGTTCTCAAATGGTAATAGCTTTCATATAAAGAAATAATTTTCAATTTGTGTTGAAAGGATTTGAAGTTTGAAAAGCTATGAATGAATCTTTGTGAAAGATTGGTGAAATCTTGTTTTCAAATTGAAGAGGAACTTAAAAAGTATCTTTTGTATAGAAGATTTGGAATTGAAATAGTTTTGAAAACTATAAATGAATCTTTGTGAAAGATTTCTGAACTTTGTGAAGTGAATCTTTTTGTTTAAAAATTTAAAATGGTAATTTGTTTAAACCATTGTTTTGGGTAATAAGTTGTGATTAATTCGAGATCTCATTATCCATATGGTTTTTAAATATTGCGCTCGTTATTCGGTTTACCCGAGAGAGGACCTTTGTGTCATATAACCCATTCCGAATAATGATACGACGTTATGGATAGCATTTGAAGACCGGTGGTGAAGACCGGATATTTTTTAAAGCGAAAGGATAATCCGTCGAATGTCTCTACACCGACTGGTCCCCGGAATAGAGATTTGATCACCCTTTGTGATGGGGAGTCTGGACGTGATTATGGATTATCCGAATTGTAAGGGCTTCTTTTGAAGTGCTTTTGGTACCGTTCGACCCGGAACGGACTTGTATGGATGTGTGTCTGACATTACACTTTGAGATGTTGAGCTGGTTTCTATCAAATATATTTCTTTTGGTGGCGGAGAATTTATTCTCTTATCTTAACACCCTTCTCTGAGACGTACGAGCTCAGAGGTTATATAGTTGATGGTTACTAGTGATACATTCCCAATTTGGCAATGTGGCATATGGAGTGCTGATGATCAGGTGTTGATCGAAGCATGGCTTTTGTGAAAATCGTAGCTTTGTGGACGAGACTTCGTCGAGCCTCACAACCCAGAATGGTCGAAACAGAAAAGATGCAGTAAGGTTATTTGAGGGTAGCTCCCCCTGAAGGTATGTCATTTCCTTCTGGATAGAAGTGGTATCATGGTATGGAGCCCAGATACTTAACTTATGTGGTTGCTGCAAACTTATTGCTTTGTGGTTGTTGGTTGAGAGGCGCCTCGGATAAAGGTTGGTTACAACCGGAGGGTGGCATACTCGTGTAGTAGTTACCTAGTTACAGAGGTAACCCGACCTTGTCCCTCCAAAGGCGTACCCATGTGGCCCAAGAAATTCCTTTGCCTAACCATTTGTTGGAAATCCAATCACCAATACGCGCCTTGTACGGTTTTAGTTGTAGAACCTGCCATTTAACATGGTAGCTATAGTAGGCATACTATAATGGTACGTATGCTGGCTAAGATTAATATTATACTTTCGAAAGGTTTTCTACACCATGCACTAATAATAATATCAAAAGAATTTTGGCGTAGTAAGCATGTTTGACTATTATAAGGAGAAATCTCCCCCAAGTATGCGATTACAGTGTGTGTACCGGGAGGCCTTATGGTGTTTCATTTTCCAAAAAACATTGCGGATTTTAATTATTTAATGCTTTTGTTGTTGTTTCAAAGATAAAATGTTTTTGTTTTCTCATACCAGTCCATGACTGACCTTTGTTTAGTACAACGTGATTGGGGGTTCTCGCTTCACGTTTGGTGGCGAATGGGAGACTCTTACCCCTATATGTCCCCAGGGAGGGGTTGGCTAACCGAGTAAGTTGAGAGTCGAAAGGCTGGCCGTAAAAGCAAGGTCAGGGTAAACGTTATCTACCACGGTGGGGCTGGGATGGTTGAAAAGCCTACCAGTCGACAGTGACCGCTGTTGATGTTGAAAAGCCTTTGGTTTTGGCGACATCATTTGTTTCTTTTCAACATTCCGGACCGACCTTGCTTAATGCATCAATGATGGTGGTTCGAGCTTTTGGTTCAAGATATCTTTGAAGATAGAGTTGCTGGATGGTGCTAGATTCTATTGGAGATTCTATTGGAGTTATCTTTCTGCTGTCGATGGTTGCAAAGTCTAGACCATCTGTTTGTGTCGTCTTCCGTTGTTGTATATCTTTTGGCTCTGATATTGATTTTAGACTGTATCATTATTGTATCAAATATTGTATATCAATGATATTATCTTTTTCTTCCGCTATGTTGTTGTACTTAATGTGTTATAAGCTCTGGCACGAATTGGATTTCAACGGTTGAATCTATGGCATTCGAGCACAAGTGAAGTACGGGTGTAGATTTTCGAACGCTGAAACCTAGACTGTGACAGTAAGAGAGAATAATCTCCCTTGGTTTTTTGAGAAAACTCAGGGTCGAAGTTGAGATTATGGCAAAGACCATGGTTATGAGTGGTATATAATACAACTAATAAAGAGTTATCCATTGCTTGCAGGCCTATAACTTGTTTAGCAAACTCCAGGTTAAAATTCCAAGACAAGCAAGACCTAACACTCGCTAGAGAAATCAAAATCTTTTATATTTCTCTTATGGTTTTGACGAACATAAAATCTAGTGGGAGCCTTATTAGAAAATTGAAATGATTACATTTAACCTTTCGAATATTGCAAGAACAAATGCTATATAAAATTAGGTAATCTACTTCAATAAATTTATGAAACCAATGAAATTGATATAGTTGTTTATCAATTAAAATAAACAGGTGAACTGAATTCTTATTGATAAAGAAATAACTAATATACTTACTACGTCGTCACTTCAAGATCCATGCAAGAGTCAAATTACACAACTACTAAATATGTTCCTGCCTTGGCCAGTTAAGTATATTTTTTTATGACTATACATTGTCCTTTATGTGATTTGAACTCTAAATAAATTCAATAATATAGATATATGATCCATATTCGAGAACATAAAAATGTTTATATAGTGAACGGTCATGTTCATATTATGTGAAATCTCGATGAAAATGTTTCACTCGAAGTGAGCAATTAAACCATAATGCAAGATCATATGTTAAGTATGATTGAATATAATGAGGACCTTATTGTGCCAAAAAAAATAATTGACCAAGGATTAATGACCAACATAGGAATACAATCATTGAAATGTCAATCTTGATTAGTTTACTTAAGTGCAACCCATATAATACCCTTAAAATGGCAAGGATGTCCTAATGCACTTTTTTAAAGAGTTGGTGTAGTCTAGTAGTAAGGGTTTCTTTTTGAATGGTTCAGCCATTTAGACAGAAAATTGAATGTTTAATAGTAGATTAGAATAGGCATAGTTGGGATGAAGAGACTGAATGACCACTTCTGCTTCATGAAGAGATACTAAAAACAAGAATTGTATAAAGTACCAAGTAGATGCTTAAAATGGAATGTTTAATGTGATTTGTATTCCAAATGTAAATTTATTATACAAAATTATTTGTTATAAGAGTTATTTCTTTGAATTCAAGATATTTGATCTAAAACTCTCGATGTAAACTAGTTAAAATAGATGAAATAACCATAATAAGTGGTTGAATTGAGCTTCGTATTTCATGCACCGTTAGTGTAACGACACGAATGGTGGGAACATCTCATATGAAACTTAGTAGTGGATGCATCAAATTACGAAAGATTGCCTTTGTATATAGTATTATTTATAAAATAATAACTGTTTTCAGCATTAACTAAAATTAGATGTATTTTTATTTTAATATGAATATTGTGATTATTGATTGTAAAATAAATCTATTATAATAACTGCAACGACCCATAAATTTTAATAATTTTACTTACCTATTTAACTAAATTTTGTGAAATTTTAAATAATTGAATTTGAAAATAAAAAAAATTGATATTTGGAATACGTCTATATAAACATAACAAATGGTAAATTTTCGTCTGATAATATGGAAGTTTATTTTACTGTGTAATTTTATTAAAATTCAAATCGGTTAATATTGGATGATAATAAAATACCCTAAAACCTGAATATTTTATATAATAAAAATGTTAATCATCTTCTGAGTAAGACGTCAGATTATGTTTCGTCAAATTTGGACTGCTATTGCTCTGTTTATTTTATTTTTGGCATTTTAGAAGCATTTTCGGTGTCGAATATCGACTTTTGATAGAATGATCATATAGTCGATATTTTTATACCATTTTGATCATCTCGTTGTGCTAATCACCACAGTATATTTGTTCGTGTGTTTCGGAGTCCGAGAGACGGCGAAATCTACGGAATGATTCCCATATCGGTATCCGTTCGAGTCCATTTATTTCCCCATGACCATTCGATTTTGCACCTTACAAAATAAATAGCCTATAGACTTTAATATGCACCAGAATTCAATGTTGTTACTATTATTATTCCCTATGTCACGTTCGTTCACTTCGCTACCTGTCTATTTCTTTTGGTCTTCTTCATTTTGAAACGATAAATGAAAAATAAATGTATTATAATACTTGTATCTGCTATCTCCCACATCACTTACGTTCTGGCTCTTCATTATTTTGAGAAATTGTATAGAAAGAAGGAAAAAAGGAGAGGATATAATATAATCCAAATATTATATATTTATCCCTTGCTCATCTTCATTTTTGCTGTGAATTCTTCCGTGCTCATCAACATTCTCCTTAATCGACTCGAGCTCTGCCTGCCCATGCGACCTCTTCTTCAACTTCCCATTCTCCTCTTCCATGTGAGCAACCTCCTCCCCTCTTTTGGCCGAAGCCCTACCTCTCACTTCTCACCCTAACCATCTCGCCAGCCTCGCAACCACCCCGCCTCCTCTCCGTAGCCAAGCAGCTTCGACGCACACCCAGGCCGAGCCACTACGCAAGCTTCCCTACCATGTACTTCACCTCGCCACAAATCTAAGTATCGTCGTCTCTCCACCTTACCACTCCTGCTTCGACGCTACCATCACCTCCCCTTCATTCCCGACCACCACCAGAGAATTCGGCCACCATCTTCTTCCCTCCACCTCACTGTCGCTTTCAAAACCTTTGGGTATGTTTATATAGTTAGTTAATATATATCTGTTGAGTTTTATATACGTGTGTTTAAAAGTATTTATATGTACATATTGTTCAGATTTTAGTAAAATTTTACAGTAAAGTATATATGCTATTGTATGTTAAGGTATATGTATATATAAGTATATTACTTGTATTTTATGTTGATATATATTAAGTTTATATAAACTTTGGTCGTAGATCTCCTTTATAGATAGTATATACATATGTTAGTTATATTAATAATGTCTGTTTATATATATAATTGATGTTCGGCTATAGTTATATATTTGTTTTGAATTGTATAAGTTTAGATATAGGTTTAGTTCATATATTTTATATATATATATAGTTGTTATGGTATTTTATAGGTCTACAGTACTATATTATTCATGTTTTGTAATTATAAATGTGCTTAGTTACAGTACTATATATATTGGTTGATGTGTAAAGTTCCTGTGAAGTTAGCACTTATAACAGTAGCACGTCTATTAGTATGCATATAATATAATAGTTTTAAGAAGTGATTTCATGTAATGCTTACATATGTTTTAAATATATGTGTTCAATTCAATGATTATTTTGAAATATATAAGGAAGTTGATTTTAATATATGTATATATGTTATAGTACAATATTGTGTCAATGAAGTATTATATATATATTTTAAATATAACGTGTATGCAAGTTGTATATAAGTTTATATACATTAATTTATATGTTAAGTATTTGTGGACTTAGTTTTTCAAATATATACATAGATTTTATTTTATAGGTGTTAGAGTCAAATACTGATTTGAATATATATATATATATATATATATATATATCTTATTTTAAATGTGCATTTTAAAATAATTGGATTTAGAGGAAAATTACAACGTATATCTATTTCTGTTATATCAAGATGGTTCTAATTTGTTTTTATCGATTTCTGTTTTCAGCTTTGTTCATCAAATTCATGTCGATCTTGTTTTGCTTTGGAATTCATGCTATGATTCGTAACTCATCTCATTCTCATTCATCTCTAGCTTCGAAAGGTGAGCAATCACTCATGATTAACATTCTTAAATTTATTAGATTTGATTTCATTTGAAACGACAATTGAAATATGCTGCAAGAATTGAACTATTAATTATTTTCCATATATAATATGCCAGTATATGTAAATATTCATCTGTACATCGACACCATGATCCGTTATTTATATTTTAGTTGTTATTGATGATATATGCCTATTGTTGATATGATATATTATTATCATTACTGTTCCCACTCTACATGTTCCCTGTTAGTATGGAATTCCCTATTGGTTGAAATGATATATACCCGAACGATCTTGTAGAATAAGAGAAAATCTTTATGAGTTGAAATGATAAACCCAAGCGATTTTAATTGAATTAAATTTGGGATTGCGGGTTGAAATGATATATACCCGTATATATTTAAATTATGGATTGAAATGATAAATATTCGTATCACTTGACCATAGGATAGAAAATTTCATGCAAACACTGTTGGTCTACACACACACAGATATATATATATATATATATATTAAAAATGATTTCTAGGGCTTTGAAAGGAAATATATATGGTTTTAATAAATATTGATTTTAAGATATTATATATATACGTGTTATTTTATAAAGGTTTAAATTTTAGTTTTATAAAATTTATACGTTTGGAAATTTTAAATTTATAAGTTAGATTTTGAAAATATAACTTTTTAGATTTTTCTTATAATTTTACCATTTTAAAAATATATAAAATAAGTTTTAATATAAATAAATTTAATAATAATATTTAATTTAATAAAAGTTAATTTAATTCGTATATAATATGTTTTAAGTATTTATTTAAATTTTCTTTATTTAAAGATAGATTTTATAATAATTTTAATAAATTGAGGTTGGAAGATAAATTTGAAATTGATTTGAAATTATATTTATTTAGGGATTATACTTAAATAAGATTGATTTGAAGCCTATTGAATTTGAGATTTCAAGGATATGTTTTTATAACTTAATTTTGATTTAAGATGATTTAATGAGTATCTTCAAATTTGAATAAATTTAAATGGGATAATTAGTTTTATTTTATTTTGTATTTTGAAACTTTATTTAAATAATATTGGATTGACTAAGCGAATGTTTCAATATTGAATAATGGTAAAATTGAATTTGGAATATAAATGAATTTATCAAATTGATTTATTATAAATGTTTAAATATTTTAAACTTTGAAATCTATTGATATCAAAATGGTTATTTTATAGTCCAATTCAATATTGAAATCGATATAAAATGGTTTATTTAGATTTTAATTGAAATAGAAGAATTGAGATTTGATTTAAATGTGATTTTGGAATTCGAGTTCATTTGAATCGATGTGAAATTGGAATAAGCTATTTCATTTTATAATATTATTATATTATAAATGAAAACTATTTTATATATATTTATATATATAATTTTAATATAAACTATTTTTAATTTATAATTATTCTAACATACTAATAATAATTTTAATAATATAAACTATTTTAACTTATAACTATTTTCATATATTAATGATTTTATTATATAACTATTTTAATATAAAACTATTTAATATATATACTAATAATTTTAATAATATAAACTATTTTAACTTATAACTACTTTTATATATATACTATTTTATGTCTATACTATTTAAGTGGGAAGTGTTATGATTTCAAAGTTATGTTTTCAAAGTATTATGTTTCCAAAGGGTAATAATTTTTAAGTTTTATAATTTCGAAAGTATTATAACTTTGAAAGTGCTATGGTTTTGGAGATGGATATATTTGAAGTGAAAAGTGATATCGTATTGATATGGTTTTGAAATGGAAATGATATTTTTGTTTTGAAGTATAAACTATTTTGAAATGACTGCGGTGTTATATTAACGTTCGTTTGTTAAAGAAACAGGGATCGGTTATTGTCATACTCTCTGCCAATACCGAAAACCACTTTAACAACTGTGCACGCGGTAGAGATTTAAGAATGAAGTAGGATGTTTGGCGACTATCCTATATGAGGCATATACGTGGACCTGACTTCCATGAGTTAGCTTAAGGTGTCTAAAACAAGAGCTATTGACGGACCAAGTGAGGTAGCTCCTCCGATCGAACATACTCTTCTATACCATTCTATTACTTTGTGATTGATTGGGTGCACCCTCGGATTTTTGGGAGTATGGATCAAGTTGGGCGATTGCTGCGGCTTTGCGTTACCAACAGCCCGAAAGTTTAATTGGTATATCTACCCTGGCATTGCCTAGTTGTGCCGTATCACCTACCTATCGAGGCCGCTACGAGTTTGTTTTGTGTCGTACGTATGGAGTGCCCTCTGGTAGCTTCCAGTTTATGGAGGTATTACGGATACTATATGGACTATGGCATTATAAAATGTGTTAAGGGGAATATGGGTAACGCCTTAACACTGTTTTAATAGTTTATTTACTGTAGACGTGTTATAATAGCATATTGTACTACATTAAAGATAGTTCCACGGATCCTTAGAGGATGGGTATGCCAAACATCTTTTAAGTTACTTGTATTTCAGTTTATATTTCACTTGAGTTGGATTTATTGATATAAAAATGTTAATCCTGACTCGTGTGTTGTGTTTTGCTTTATGCTCGAGTCAAACTGAGTGTCACAGCATTTGAGACTCGCCTTTTGATTTGGAGCTTCACTTGGAGATCCATCTATCTATCCAGCCTTCGGTTATTTCAATTGACTCCAGTGATATATCCAGATTTTGTTATTTGACTATATTGAGTCTTCTACGTATTTCGAGACTTTTGTTGTATCTTGTTTAACTCTGTTATATATATATAGTAGCTTTATAAACTACTATTCATTTGTTCCGCTGCTTATTGTTATATTACTCTGTGTCCGTGATTCTGTGATTTATTTATTTACGGTATATGCTGACTTTTGCCAAATATAAATTAACAATCTGATTGAGCAATTCAAGTCCGACATGTGCGGATGCGAATGGCATGAAATATCGGGTCGTTACAGTTGGTAGCAGAGCTCTAATTTTAGGCAAACTTAACATGTAGAGTAAATTTAATTACGGAATCACCTTCGTTCAAGCTTAAATCTCTCAATTTTGACTCAGGTTTCTTTGAATTTTGAAACTTTTCCCTTCGTTCTGAAATCCATTCGTGTCTCTCCCCATTCGTATTCTTCTTGATTTTGTAACTCCACTTCGGTTGATCTCTATAATGAATCGGCGGTTCCGCCAATCTTAGAACGATTTGTAAATGGGTGAAACTCCTTTACAATAGGCATCGATTCACCGAAGATTTTTGTATCCTCGGTTTAGATGTTGCTATCTCTTGTTATTCCCGAATGTTCTCTACTAGACAACCAGGGTAATTCTCTTGTGATCAATCTTATTCTGCATCGATCTTATTCTTGAAGTCACGGTTCATCCGATTAAGGTCGCCCGAGATTTATATAATTCTATCCATCTCTTCTCTTTTGTTATTGAATTTTATTATCCGTTTCGAACTTATCTTCTAGTTAGAATTCTATTTGACTAAAGTTCCTCTAAATTTGAATCTCTATTCTTGTTTGAAAACCATTACGGAATAATCGAGTGAGGGAGTGTATTTGTAATTAATATTAAAAGTATTTTGTAGTGTGTTGTTTGAGTTGAGGTTGGTTTGAAGTTCTGATCGATCGTCTGATTAACGTTATCGATAGGAATTCCAAAACACTTGAACAAAGAAAACTGACACAATATTGTTTTCAAATTTGGTAAATGAAATAAATTTTTATGATTATATTTTATATATAAAAGTATAATTTTCAAAAATTAGATAGTTAATTAAATTGGTTGTTAGAAATGATAATATTTGATTTCCATTTATTGTTTTGTAAACTATAAATAAATAAAATTATAAAACATGGTTACAAATTGATTTAGAATTGAAATAAATTTAAACTAAGAACTTAAGAATTAAATTTACGATATTTTAGAAAATTTGGCTTTTAGAATTTTAGACATATTATTTAAAGTATTTTTAAATAGAAACTGTTTCCAGAGAATTTTAAAGTTTTAAATCAGTACTCCCCTTTTTTGTCGCTGAAAAATAATTTCGGTGATGACTGTAGCATCATCGACATTCATTTTCGAGTTTCAGAGTGGAGAGATAGTAGCTTTGCTGCACTTTTGTTTGGAAAATGAATTTCTTTTTGAATTTCTTGAGTATGATTTGATGTATTATATATAAAGGTATATGATTATTATTTGATTTGATATTTTATATATATATATATATATATATATATATCTTAATGGTTTGAAGTGAAACCAGAAATTTAACATTTAAATTTTTATGTTAAAGAAAGATTTCCATTATAAAATAAAGTCCAAATTTTTGAATAAATATTTAAAATTTGAAATAATTGAATTAGAAAAAAAATTACTTGTATGATACCCGATTACATTCTAACATATATAACTTATCTAAATTATTCAAAAGTTAACTATGTAATTGAATAAAATACAATATGAAGTAATGTTAATGAAATTTTAAATAATTTTGAGTGGTTACAATAAATGTCAAAAATATCTTGAATTGAAATCGATTAGTTGAATATAAACCAATTTAAAAACTAAGAAAATTTATATGGTTTAAATTAATTGTTTTATTTTGGTTTTCAATCTATTTTCTTTCTGGTTGCTTCTATTCTCCTGCCTCATTTCTTTTCGGGGACGAAAATTTTTGAGTAGGGGAGAATGTAATGACCCGTAAATTTTATTTACGCATTTAACTGAATTTTGTGAAATTTTAATTAATTGAATTTGGAAATAAAAAAATTTGATATTTGGAATACGTCTATATAAACATAGCAAATGGTAAATTTTCATCTGATAATATGAAAGTTTGTTTTATTGTGTAGTTTTATTTAAATTTAAATCAGTTAATATTTGATGATAATAAACTATTTTAAAACCTGAATGTTTTTATATAATAAAATTGTTAATCATCTTCTGAGTGAGACGTCATATTTCGTTTCGTCAAATTTGGACCGTTATTGCTCTGTTTATCTTATTTTTGGCATTTTAGCAGCATTTTCAGTACCGAATATTGACTTTTGATAGAATGATCGTATAGTCAATATCTATATACCGTTTTGATCGTCTCATTGTGTTAATCTTCGTAGTATATTCATTCGTGTGTTTCGGAGTCCGAGAGACGGCGAAATCTACAGAACGATTCTCGTATCGGTATCCGTTCGAGTCTATTTATTTCTCCGTGACCATTCGATTTTGTACCTTACAAAATGAGCAGCCTTTAGCATTTAATATTCGCCAAAATTCAATGTAGTGACTGTTATTATTCGCTATGTCATATTCGTTCACTTCTTTACCTGTATATTTCTTTTAGTCTTCTTCATTTTGAAACGATAAATGAAAAATATATGTATTATAATACTCGTATCTGCTATCTCCCACATCTCTTACTTTCTGGCTCTTCGTTCTTTTGAGAAATTGTATAGAAAGAAGAAGAAAAGGAGAGAATATAATATAATCCAAATATTATATATTTATCCCTACTCATCTTCGTTTTTGCTGTGAATTCTTCCGTGCACATCAACATTCTCCCTGATCGACTCGAGCTCTGCTTTGACATGAGCAACCTCCCCCCTCTTTTGACTGAAGCCCTACCTCTCACTTCTCACCCTAACCATCTCGCCAGCCTCGCAACCACCACGCCTCCTCTCCGTAGCCAAGCAACTCCGACGCACACCCAAGCCGAGCCTCTACCATGTACTTTACCTCACCATAAACCCAAGCGTTGTCGTCTCTCCACCTTCCCACTCCTGCTTCGACGCCACCAGCTCCTCTCCTTCATTCCTGACCACCGCCAGAGAATTCGACCACCATCTTCTTCCCTCCACCTCACTGTAGCTTCCAAAACCTTTTGGTATGTTTATATAAATTAGTTAATATATATATCTGTTGAGTTTTACATATGTGTGTTTAAAAGTATTTATACGTATACATTGTTCAAATTTTAGTAAAATTTTACAGTAAGTATATATGCTATTGTATGTTAAGGTATATGTATATATAAGTATATTAGTTTTATTTTATGTTGATATATATTAAATTTATATAAACTTTGGTTGTAAATCTCTTTTATAGATAGTATATACATATGTCAGTTATATTAATAATGTTTGTTTATATATATATAATTGCAGTTCAGCTATAGTTATATATTTGTTTTGAATTGTAAATGTTTAGATATAGGTTTATTTCATATTATATATATATATATAGTTGTTACAGTATTTTATAGGTCTACAGTACTACATTATTCTTGTTTTATAATTATGAATCTGCTTAGTTATAGTACTATATATATTGGTTGATGTGTAAAGTTCCTGTAAAGTTAGTACTTATAACAGCAGCACATATATTAGTATACATATAATATAATAGTTTTAAGAAGTTATTTCATGTACTGCAATTATAATATAATACATATGTTTTAAATATATGTGTTAAATTCAGTAATTATCTTGAAATATATAAGGAAGTTGATTTTAATATATGTATATATGTTACAGTATAGTATTGTGTCAAAGAAGTATTATATATATATATACATATATATATATGTATGTATGTATGTGTATTTTTTTTAAAATGTAATGTGTATGTAAGTTGTATATATGTTTATATACATTAATTTATATGTACGTATATGTGGACTTAATTTTTCAAATATATACGTAGATTTTATTTTATAGGTGTTAGATTCAAATATTGATTTGAATATATATATATATATATATATATATATATATTATTTTAAATGTGCATTTAAAAAAATTGGTTTTAGAGGAAAATTATAATGTACATCTGTTTCAGTTATATCAAGATGGTTCGGATTCGTTTTTATCGATTCCTGTTATCAGCTTTGTTCATCAAATTCGTGTCAATCTTTTTTGCTTTGGAATTCATGCTTGGATTCGGAATTTACCTCATTCTCATTCATCTCTAGCCTCAAAAGGTGAGCAATCACTCACAACTGTTAATTATTTGCCATATATAATTTGCCAGTATATGTAACTATTCACCAGTGACATCTGACACCATGATCACTTATTTATATTTTAGCTGTTATTGATAATATATGCATATTGTTGATATGTTATATTATTATCATTACTGTTCTCACCCTGCAAATTCCCTATTAGTATAGAATTCCCTATGGGTTGAAATAATACATATTCGAACGATATTGTAGAATAGGAAAATTCGTTATGGTTTGAAATGATAAACCCAAGCTATTTTCATTGAATTGGATTTGGGATTGCGGGTAGAAATGATATATACTCGTATATGTATAAATTTTGGATTGAAATGATAAATATGTATCACTTGACCATAGGATAGAAAATTATATATGGTCACCGTAGGTCTATTTTGGAAAACGTTTGTTTTTAGAGCTATGGAAGGAAATATAGGGATTTTTAATAGATATTTATTTAATGTAATGTAAAGATATTTTATTTTGTAAAATTTAGATTTTTCAAATTATATGTTTGGAAATTTTAAATTTATAAGTTAGTTTTGAAAATATAAATTATTAAATTTTTACTTAAATTTAATTATTTTAAAATATGTACAAAATAATATTTAAAAATAGATTTAACTGAATAAAATTTAACTTACTTAATATATATAATATGTTTAAAATATTTAATCAAATTTATATTAATATTTAAAAAAATATTACTTTAATAAATTTTATTTAAATTTTCTTTATTTAAAGATAGATTTTATAATAATTTTAATAAATTGAGGTTGGAAGATAAATTTGAAATTGATTTGAAATTATATTTATTTAAGAATTATACTTAAATAAGATTGATTTGAAAATTATTGTATTTGAGATTTCAAGGATATGATTTTATAACTTGATTTTGATTTAAAATGATATAATGGATCTTCAAATTTAAATAAATTTAAATGGGATAATTAACTTTTATTTAAATTTGTATTTTGAAACTTTATCTAAATGATATTAGATTGACTAAGTGAATATTTCAATATTAAATAATGGTAAAGTTGAATTTGGAATATAAATGAATTTATCAAATGAGTTATTATGAATGTTTAAATATTTTAAACTTCAAAATCTATTGAAATCAAAATGGTTATTTTATAGTCCAAATCTATATTTGAAGTCGATATAAAATGGTTTATTGAGATTTAAATTGAAATGGAAGAACTGAGATTTGATTTAAATGGGATTTTGGAATTCAAGTTCATTTGAATCGATTTGTGAAATTGGAAGAAAATATTTTATTTTATAAAATTATTTTATTATATATGAAAGCTATTATATATATATATATATAATTTTAATATAAACTATTTTCAATTTTTAATTATTTTAACTTATAACTATTTTCATATATTAATTATTTTATTATATAAACTATTTAATATATATACTAATAATTTTAATAATATAAACTATTTTAACTTATAACTACTTATATATATATATATACTATTTTATATCTAAACTATTAGGTGGGAAGTGTTATGATTTCAAAGTTATGTGTTCAAAGTATTATGTTTCCAAAGGGTTATAATTTCTAAGTTTTATAATTTCGAAAGTGTTATAACTTTGAAAGTGCTATGATTTTGGAAATGGATATATTTGAAGTGAAAAATGATATCGTATTGATATGGTTTTGAAATTGAAATGATTTTTGGTTTTGAAGTATAAACTATTTTAAAATGACCGCGATGTTATAATAACGTTTGGTTGTTAAAGAGACCGGGATCGGTTATTGTCATACTCTCTGCCAATACCTAAAACCACTTTAACAATTGTGTACGTGGTGGAGATTCCAGAATGAAGTAGGATGGTTGGCGACGATCCTCTATGTGGTATATACGTGGACTTGACTTCCGTGAGTTAGCTTAAGGTGGCTAAAACAGGAGAAATCGACGGGCTAAGTGAGGTAGCTCCTCCGATCGGACACACTCCTTTGATACCATTCTATTACTTTATGATTGATTGGGTGCACGCTTAGATTTTTGGAACTATGATCGAATTGGGAGATTGCTGCGGCTTTGCGTTACCAGCAGTCTGAAAGTGTAATTGGTATATCTACGCTGGCATTGCCTAGTTGTGCCATGTCACCTACCATATCGAGACCACTACGAGTTTTTTTTTGTGTCGTACCCATGGAGTGCCCTCTGGTAGCTTCCATTTTATGGAGGTATTACGGTACTATATAGATATGGCATATAAAATGTGTTAATAGGGATATGGGTAATGTCTTAACGCTATTTTAATAGTTTACTTTACTATAGACATATTATAATAGTGTATTGTACTACATAATTGATAGTTCCATGGATACTTAGAGGATGGGTATCCCAAACATCCTTTAAGTTACTTGTATTTCAGTTGATATTTCAGTTGAGTTGGATTTATTGGTATAAGAATGTTAATCCTGACTCGAGTGTTGTGTTTTGCTTTATGCTCGGGTCAGACTGTGCGTCACAGCATTTGAGACTCACCTTTGGAGTTGGAGCTTCGCTTGGAGATCCATCTGTCTATCCATCTTTCAGTTATTTCAGTTGACTCCAGTGATATATCCAGATTTTGTTATTTGACTATTGTATTGAGACTTCTATGTATTCGAGACTTCTGTTGTTTCTTATTTAACTCTGTTATATATGTAGTTGCTTCATGAACTACTATTCATTTGTTCCGCTGCTTATTGTTATATTACTCTGTGTCTATGATTCTGTGATTTATTTATTTACTGTATATGCTGAGTTTTTTCAATATAATTTAATAATCTGATACTTTGAGCAATTTAAGTCCGACATGTGCGGAAGCGAATGGCATGAAATTTCAGGTTGTTACAATAATGGTATTTGTTTTCAAAATCAAGGTGATGCATTAGCTATAGAAATACAGAAATATCTTAAATTTCTTACAATTATTTTGGAATTATTGGCCAGGCCACATTCTGGAGAAATAATTAATCATATGATTATGAATCATGAGATACTTTTGAATTGTATTTCAAAAGATTAAAGCCAAAGCACTCATTCACTGGAAGTCACAAAAAGTCAATGAACTCTTCAAATTAATACATATAAATGTATTCAGTCCAAGCTCCAATGATACCAAAAGGGGTACACATACTTTGTTCAATACACTGGTGAATTATCATAGACATGAACATGTGACAAGTGATTCAAACCCTTATGCTAGCTCTTTTTATGGGTTATCCTTTGAGAAAATCATCCACATTAATGCGACTTGTGCTGAACTTGTTAGTTGTTCTATTGGCAATGGCTTTGGGTAAGGAAATAACTAGTTCGAGGTAGGCAACTGATTAATTTGTTTAGGATTGCTATATTTGCAATCATATTGGCATTTCCACGCTAACTTGGAGTGAAGTTCTTTACTAGATAGAATACCTAGATGTGGGGTGAGGTTTTTCAGGAATGAATTTGATGTAGTGTATTCTTAAGGATTCGATCAAATACGACTGAAGATTCTCCAACGCCCATCCTTAAGTGATACTTTCCTGAACCCATGGTCCTTTATAAGAGATAGGTGCATGGATTCACTTCAAGTCTTCTTATACGGTCGAACTCCACTTAAAATAGAGAACTTAGCATGAAAATGACATAAAATAATTTGAATTAACCAAATAGGTGAACATATATTGGAAATAATTCCAAAAGTGCCAAAATGAATCTCAAAGTCACTCCTCCCTATAAGGCTATAATATATAATGATGTGTCGACAAGAGAATTAGCAAATGTTCGACAAAGAATGACTAAAGATGAATAAGGTTGAGTTAACATCTTTCTATAAGGATATGTACCTCGAAATAATTACATAATTTAAGTTTAATTTCATCTAAATCGTTGTTTATGAGATCATATAAGATATGAGTTGATATGAAATTCTGATCTTAAATAGTTTAAGATATATGGTTGTCTAATTTATGTTATTAACATAAGTTTCATAAATTCAAGCTATTTTGGTTTTATATATAAGGATAAAGGTAATTCGCAAAAAAATTATGAATTCCTATTTCATCGCATTGAGAAATAATTGTTGTTTCAACAAATAAAACATTGTTTGAGTCGAGAGGCCACATATAAGATCCGATCATGATGGTTCTTGTATGGAATACTTGTAACAACCGAGATTTTTGACCCTCGAAAATCTACACTAATACATCCACAGTATCGTGTGCCGAGCATCTAAGTGCCAAAAAACCAATTGTTAAGGGTAAGAAAGAAAATAAAGACAGAACATAATCTCACACGGATAGAATAACATATATTATTTCAACATGTAATCTTTACAGTGGAAAGTTAAATACATTTATCAAAGTTTATCCTAAAATTAGCCTGGACAGTTATAAATGCATGTCCTCACAAATGCTGAAAACAACAAAACACAAATGTAGTGGAAATGGGAATGGGTAGATATCTACAGGAAATCTTCAGCTCCAACCTCCATCAAATTGCTCCAAGTCAAACCTAAACTACTCGCTACCCAAGAAAATTAGGGAACCTAGAGCTTAAGGGATAAGAAAATTAAACTCCGAGACAGTCATGGGACTGATATGAGAAACTCAAAATACGTATATTTGAAGACAAATGGCATCTCATAAGACCACGTCGCACATAAATACGGAACAGGTTTTTACCTTATGATAAGAAAAACATTTGCTACGTAAAATCATTTGATATTATTTTTATTGACATTATTTTGAAAACATTCGTAAGTAAAATTACAAATCTTATTGGAAATTGTTACCATTATTAAATTACGGATATGTTAGGCTCTACAAAAAAACTCTTACAAGGCTCGTTCGAAGAATGGATTCCATACAATGACAGATAAGGGACTACCTTCTATAAAGTACACCTCTACATGGATGTACCGAGGATCGACATCTTTGAAACCTCTGCACCTGGAAAAACAGACCTACCTACAAACCCTCCTGGTGGTCGATAGAATTGAATATGACATCACCCAGTCGTAACCGACTTATCTGAGAGTTCTCTTAGCATACACAATATACTCGACATATAGAGTAATCTAACAGGGTGATGAGCATACCCTGATGGGCGTGACCCATTTAGCCTCACGGCATGCCTTGTTTAAGCCATTTCTGGTTGATGAGAACTAAGGTAACGATTACCTTTCACATAGCACATTCTACTTTGAATGCCACACAGACCTATCATGATCACACAACTGATTTCTACATACGTATAACTCCCGAGCTCGTATGTCTCAGGGAAGGGTGTTAACCTAAGAGAAGTTGCCTTCTCTGCCACCAAACAGATGATACATTCATAGAGATCAATCAATGTTATTAGAAATGCAATGTCAAACATTCACCCATACAAGTTTTCTAGGAATAGGACAAATCGAAGGCACTTTGCTACTACATCTTGTCGAGGATTACCCTTAGGATTATCAGCAAGAAGTACTTGCATCGAAGATCTCAAATGAAGAACTACTGCCACATAAATATGATATGGGAAATTTCCCCGAGGGTCATTGACAAGCAGCCCTTCATTCCATCTTCCAAATCATTTTCATGTCATCACTTCGAATGCATAAATTGGTTCGAAGTGGTTTCTGGATAAAATTTACTCAAATACGACCTCGGTTCCTTCGTACCAATTATTGACAAAAAGTTGTTAGTTAAATAGGGAATTATACTTTGATTGATTAATTTCATTTTACCCAAATATCTCCTAGAGATATATATCTTTAAAACATTTCTTTTCGGTATATACGGAATCATAAAACCTTTTTTTCTTAAATACTTTGCTTACTTAAAACCTTTTTGAATATTGTAATAATTCTAAATCATTAAGTTTTCACTTAGAAAATATATCCAAATCATTTCAATTAAACCATTACAAATATTTTCAAATCACAACTTTCAAATCGGGTCAAAACAACGTTATTTAAGACATCGTTTACTGTGAACCCAAACCAATAAATTTTAAGTATAGGAATTGAATTAATTCCAATTCATTTTCATAATTCAAATGGGAAAATATTATTTAATTATAAAGGGTCAATAGAAATTATAATAATTCTACTCAACATCAGTATCTGTATTCAACCTTTATTATCCATCGAATAACGGTGAAATCGCCTTTTAAATTCACACGGATAGTACGGGCTTCCTCTTTGGAATTTAATACCAAGTATAAGAAGATTATTTCAATGTAATCCAAGTTGTCTAAATTTGAAAAATTATATCTTTTATACTTTTGGAAGCTTTATCCGAGTAAATAAAATTTACTATCCCTTCCAACGGACCAGACAGGGTAGCTAGGGAGGGCAGTCAACCGATTTCCCAAACCCAAGCCTAGAGACTACTTCTCTATCACCCATAATGCAATAAAGTTAATTGGTAGACTCTAAATCATTTAACATACTTAGTTAACTTTTAATTAATTTATAGCATCTGAGATTTCCCTTCGACCTGTTCTATTCCTCGATCGGTTTTTCTATGACACTCACAAATGGGACAAATGTACTTGTCATTTTCACATACTCATTTTCAAACCTCTTAATCATCTTTAAAATTACTTAATTATTCATTTGAAAAGGTTCATGAAATATTGGGTAAAGAATAATTAAGTTAAAACCATTGTTGCAAAAGTTATTAAAAAGTGCTGCGAAAAATACTGCAAATAGTGTTTTAAAAGCTTATTTGATTAAAACCACTTTTCGATTATTTAGAAATCCTTTTTTAACTTAAATCACTTTTAAAACATTTTAAAATATTTATAGGGTTTATTTTATATCAAAAATACCCATTTTAAAACATTTACTACTTTGGCCTCGGAACAGCAAATGCGTGATTTTATTTAAAACTTATTTGCTTATATTTCTAAACCTACTAAAAGAAATCTCAATCCTTTTCCTTTGTTCAAAAACTATGATTATTAGAGTTTAGAAAATTCTTATTTCAAAGAAATCCGATTTGGATTCTATCATATAAATGGATTTAACTTTCAAGGCGCGGAATAGCGAACGGCCGTCACGCGACTATTTTTGACTAAATTTTCAATATCCATTTAAACTTTGCCAAAAAACTTTTAAATGTTTATGGAACATTTATAAACCATATTAAATCATTTTTAAGAGGTTTAAACATTTCATATAAACCATTTCATTAATAAAAGGAAAGTGATTTTCTTTGTATTTTTCGACGTGTATTGAACGTGACTTGTTAATATAATTAAAAAACGACATTAAATAATCAAACTTGGTGATCAAAGCATATTAAACATCCATTGCAAACATCATATCATCATCCAAAAATATAATATAAGTAAGAGTTTTTCACCTTATATTTGATCGATCTAATTTTAAATAGGTTATAGCTCTGCTACCGTCGCATCAGAGCTTATGAAACTGGTCTTAAGACCATTAGATTTGCACGGCCAAGCTTGGAAGAGGTGGAAGGGCTCAGCCTGAGTGGTGATGGTGGATAGCCGTGAGTTTAGGAAGAGTAATGGATGATTTTTGAGCTTGTATTGAAGTGGATAGCTAACATATACATGTGTATATATTTTGTCAATATTTGGCATGACTTTGCGAATATTTTTCCAAGGCATGGAAGCCATTAAAGAAGCATGGAGGAAGGAGAAAGAAGCCTAGGAAATGAGAAGAAGAATTGTGAAAGAAAATTAAAGGGGATGCCTCGTATTTATAGGCTTGATGTTGTAGAAAATAAATCTAAAACACCATCAATATCCATTACCATCACTAAAAGAACACTTACCATCTCCTAAAACAAGGTTCTTTAAAATATGCTCCTCAAAATAAGGTTCCTTGTTTTAAGGAATGTTGTCTTATTTGAAATTAATCATGTTTATTTTATTTAATTTATGGATAACTTGTATGTTATTAAGTTATAATACAAGTTGCAAAATATATACACAACTTTTCTTGTGCAAAAAGTTGATTTTTAACAAAACATTTTTCGGTGACATTTTCTATTTTCAACTGAATTACATATTAATGTAAATAAAATTTGAAAACTAATTTATTATCATCATTAGTTAATTAAAATGATCTCAATTGATTTATAAAACCATATAATTTAGTCTAAAAATTATGGGCCAAAAATGTAGTTATATCGATAAACCGATATGAATTTTGTTATATTTTCAAATCAAGTATATACTTTTATAAAACCATTATAATTGATTTGTTATTCTATGTGATTAATTAAAAAGACTTATTATAATTTTAAAATAATTATTTGAATAATTAGAACAATTATTAAATCATTAAATCTTAATTTAATTTCATGTATTTAATTATTATAAATAATGACATTTTTGAAAAATACATTTTATTTTCCCAAAATACGTTCATCGTTATTATTTATCGCACAAAAGTTGATTATTGGTTGAAAATAATCTATATTGAATATTTAAAATAAATTAAATACCCTTAATGAAAGTGAGTAATATTTGGGTCGTTAAATACTTATCCTTAAAAGAATTTTGTCCCGAAAATTACCCAAAACAAAAACCTAAATGTTTTACCCAAAATATTTATTATTAAACTTGCACCCATACGACGTGCATTGATCATCCATACGCAATATCTGATTCAATCTTCTATTTGAATTCACAACTTTACTTTCGAATTAGTATTGATCTCACGATCCTTTAGTGCAGACTCAAACCAGGCTTTCTGATCAGAACTTTAGTTTTTTTTGCGCTCTCAACTATGATAGTAAACTCATGTATCCAACGCAAACCCTCATCAAAGTTCGTCGACAAGAATCATGTGATACATTCTTTCTTGGGCCATTGTAAACACCTCAAAGTCCTGAACTCGAATCTTAGATTAAATTATGCGACGAAATCACATGAATTGATAATCTTCCAAAAAAGTTTTATGAAAACATTTCATAAAACTTCCATTCTTTATTCATATCGTTTTTTTTATAAAGATGATTGTTTATATTTAACTATTTGCTAACATTTCTAAGAAATCATTCAAGTTAAAGATAACTTACCTTTTTTTATAATATACCTCTTATATTCTTATTTTCTCCTTTCAACAAATATTAAATGAAAACGCCTTTGTATTTAATAAAATTTCTTTTGTTAATCAAGATTTATTTTATTAATTATCCACTTATACCAGTTTCAGTATTTAAAAGTATTCATATACTTATTCAAATTTTTTAAGTATATTCACAATTTACTTAACCAACTTTACTTACTTTAAAATATAATCAAAGAGATTAAAACAATTATTACCAAAACATTATTATAATAAAATCCTTTATAAATTAAACATATATCATTTTCTATATTTTTATAAAAGATTCCAGTACTTGTTATTATCATTAAAATCCTATTATTTAAGATCTAATTATACCCATAAGATTTCTTCCAAAGTGCCATTCAAGGTTTAAAAACAAATGTTGCTAAAACATAACTTACTACAAACCCAAAATCATTCATTAATAACTTTAACCATTTCTTTTAAACATCAAAGCATGCCCACGATTATCAATTAAGATAATACACTTTGATAAAAATTAACAACCATCAATTAATGATTCACAATATCCTTTTTAACTTCAGAAAATTATATAAATCGAGTAACTCAAAAATGATGCCAAGGAACTGGACATCACCAATAGTATCACATATTTCCTTAAAAAGAGGGGGAATACTTAAGAGAAGCATTTACCATCTGAACACATCTCCTTCCCATTTGTAGTCACTTTCAAGCCACTCTAATCAATTAATCAAAAGATTGTTTTTCGTTTTCAAAATCCTATTTTAGAAATAATAATATTATTATTCCTTTCTGAAAAATCATTTGAAATTCCTTTGAAAAATACTGGAATTTAAATTCTCAAAAATTCCTTTATAAAGCACATTCTATAAATCCAGTTTATAAAATCACTTATATAAAACATATTCGTAAGATTTATTTCTTAAATAAATTTCTTTAATCTTGTAATAACCCGGTTATTTTAACGGTTTTAATTTATGTAATTAACTGAATTTGTGTGGAATTTTAAAAAAAATAAAAATAAAATTTTGAAATAAAAATTTATTATTTGAAATGCGTCTAGTTAAACATAGCAGCTGGTAAATTTTCATTCGAAAATATGAAGTTTATTTTCGTGTGTAATTTTATTTCAGTTTAATCAGTTAAGAATCGATGAAAATAAAATGTTTTTGAAACCTAAATATTTTTACATAGAAAAATTCTAAATCATCTTCTGAGCAAGATGTCATTTTTTGTTTTTCCAAATTCAGACTTCTTTTGCTCCATCGATCTTAATCTTCTGCGTTTTTGCTGCATTTTCCGCTAGTAGAAAATTCGGATTTTTGTAATTCAATCATACCACTGATATTCATATACCATTTTGATTGTCTCCTCATACTGATCTTCGCAGTATATTCGTATTTGTGTTTCAGTGCCCGGTACATGGCGAGACCGTGAAACGGTTAACTGGATCGGTACACGTTTCTGAATCTTTTGGCTGCCAATGACTATTCGATTTTCAATGTTTAAACCCAATGGTCGCCGGCTGTTAATAATTGCTGAAACCAAACTTTAGGCTTTTACTATTCCCCAGCGTAATTTATTACATTTTGGTTCGTTTTCCCACCCACTGGTCTCATTTGGAAATAAACTAATATAGGTTCTCACGTCCACTCCTCTTCTCTTATGTTTCACTCTTGCCAGCTGGTATTTACTTTTGCCTGTTGCCCAAAGTTCATTTGTACTCATTTATTTTTCTTGCCCGAGAAGAAGACGCATGTGTGATTGCCTATAGCATATTCTTCTTTGCAAGCCTCCGCTACGCGCTGCAAGCCAGGAACCCTCATCGCATCTCCGACCCTTGTCTCTCCACCTACTCTTGCGTACAACACAATCGTGCAAGCTTCTTTTCCCTTACACTCTCTCATGCTCCACATTCAGGCCCACCCCACACCCCACCTACCGCACATCCCTAACCTCCACCAAGCCAAGCTCCCCTTGCTAGCCTCGGCTCTCTCATCGAGACCACGTCTCAGCTATCCACGGCCATCAGCCATGCAACCCACCTCCACCTCCCTACTATGCGCCGACATGTGGATCCCACTTCGCCTCCGCCCATTCCATTGTGCCCACCCTCTCCGCTCGCACATAGACCTCGACCAGCCATCGCCGAGCAACCGACTCATTTTTCCGAGCCTGAGTCACTTCTTGCCGTGCATTTTTCTCCTTCGGCTAGCTTGGGTTTGATATATAAAGTATGAGGTAGTTCTTCATGAATATTCTGTTTATATATATAAGATAGTTTGAGGATTTCGTATATCACATGAATAGTAGAAGAAGTGAAGTATGTGCCATATATTAACTAAAAACATTTGTTGTTATTTATATGATCTACTGTATATATAAAAACGTATATAAGTCTATGTTTGATTTTATATATATTATAATTAAGTGGATTAGATTGTTTTTATGTATGTTGGCCAGACTAATGTTTGTTTAAGAGTTGTACAGGTTCGAAATTTGTTGTATTATATATATGGGTTATGTACTATTTGTTAAATTGTGTTTAAGGCATATTTAGTCTATGTTAGTACTTTGAAGTAATCTATAATCTGGTCAGTTAGTATTTTTAAAATGTAAGTATATACTTATATGAAATCTTATGTCAATTTTGTAAGCATAATTGTTCTAAATATTTGTTTTTAAATATAATATGTATGTATACGTATATGTTTTAATCTTTAAATTTTGGGTGTCTTGAATTAAAGAATGATTTTTGTAAAATAATATATGGATCTTATGTTATATGTTTTAATATTGATTTCATGTCTATTTGGATATTGATTTTGGTTTTATGTACATATAAATTTGTAATGTGTAAATATTTTGCAAAGTAAGTTATATTAATTTCATTTTAAACATTGATTTTTGAATTTAAATATAAGGATTTCGTTGGATATTAATTAAGAAAATCTATAATATTATATATTTACATTTTGTTTCTGTTATATCAAACTAATTTTTGATTCCCTATCTATCAGCTTTGTCAGTCGTGCTTGTTCTTCATCGAATCGTATCCATCTAGCGTTGCTTTGGAATCCGCAGCTCATTCTTTGTTAAATTTCTCTAGCCTCAAAAGGTGAGCAATCACTCACGATTAATGTTCTTTTATTTATTAAATTTGATTTCAATTGAAACGACAATTGAAATATGTTGTTGTTAGTTATTTACACTGTTATATATATGTTATTACCTATATCAGTTCACCTGTGACATCTGACACCATTATTTGTTATTTATACAATGATAATCCAGTTTGGTTGTTAAATGGTTGATTGTTTGACATTGACGTTGGACGTAAAATTGTTAATGTATGAAGTGATAAATAATTTACAATTGAAATTGACGTAGGAGCTAACAATTTGAAATTGATACATGTGTTGAATCTGATTAGATAAAACTTGTATAATATGACCCCTTTAAAAGTTTAAATTATTTAACACGTAGAAATATGGTTAATTACACCTTGAACCATTTAAATGTACGCTGTATAAATTGATGTAGTGTAAGATTGAATAATAGATATCAAGTGAAGAACCGTATAAATATTAATGTAATAATCTTTAATCAACATGAAATGATAGTGTAGATTCTAGGAATAATTATATTAATTTGCACAAACAACAATGTGAATTAATACAATTATTTTGAGATTATTTGAATTAATCATTGGATTGTTATTGGTTGTTATTGCTTGTTTATTTACTTTGACACCATCCCAGTTATCACACTACAAGTTCCCTTGTTATGCTTTGATTTTTGAATTGAAATGGAATCGGGTTGAAATGATAAATACCCAAATAAAACTTTGACTTAGGATAGAGAATTAAATAAAAACTCGATTGGTCAATAATTTGAT
This sequence comes from Allium cepa, assembly GCA_030765085.1. Lineage (NCBI taxonomy): Eukaryota > Viridiplantae > Streptophyta > Magnoliopsida > Asparagales > Amaryllidaceae > Allium > Allium cepa. Next base: position 171,770,642 of record CM060941.1, on the reverse strand, counting down.
TTACAAATAAAAATAAAGATTTTATTAAAGTAAATAATAAGATTTGAAATGAAGTTGGAATCTAAATTTAATGAAAGGAAAAAGTTAATATTTGAAAATCGAAAACAAAATATTAACATAGTGGTTGTTAAAAAAACATTGTTTTAAAATAAATTATTTGACAATAAAATTTGGAATTATTCATTGAATTGAGTTTGAAATTATTTAATAGTTAATTTTGAAATTATTTAATTATTACGTTTGAAATTATTAAGTTTTGAAATTATTTAATAATTAAATGAGATTGAATTATTTGATAACTAAATAAAAATTGAATTCTTTGATAAGGGAAATTGAACTTCAAAATAAGTGAATTTGAACTTCGTTAATAAATGAAATTGAGTTTCTTTATTAACTGAGTTTTGGGAAAATTATTTAAAGTAAGTAAATAAATGAAATTGTTTTTCTTTAACAAGAAATAAAATACGATTTATGTGTTGAATAAATATAAGACTTGTAATTTAAGAATTTGATTTGACAAATCTAATTTAATTAAATTTGAAAGTTTTGATATAATGGAGTTGAACTTAAGTAATTGATTTAATGAATTGGAAATTTAATAGAAATCGTTTTGAATGATAAATTAACTTAACGAATATTGAATGAAATCGATAAATGAATTTAAAATTGATTTGAATGTTAAATTGAATTTATTTAAATGATTACGGGATGAAACGTATATACGAACTTGAATCAATATTAGAATTATTTTAATTAAAATTGAAATTGAATTATAAGATTTTGAAACAGTAATTTGAAAGTTGAAACGTATATTATGGAAATTGATATAGAAAGACAAATGAAATGTTGGTTTATAAATTCTAATTGAAATTGAATTTGATTTGGTTTTTGAAATATATTAAACGACCAATCGGTGGAACAAATTTCGAAGGTTATTAAAGAAACCGAATCGGTTATGGACATACTCTCTGTCTAAACCGAAAACCACTTTAATAACTATACGCGGAGTGTGATCCAGAATGAAGTGGTTGGAATGATGTACGTGATGAATGAAGAAAGAGAATGATAATGGATAGCCTTGACACTTGTGTCAAATTGGAAATGACTAAAACAGGAGCCGTGCCGGGCCAAATGGGATTAGCCACCTCGAGCGAACACACTTTTTCGTAAACTACTCATTACTTGTATTGATTGGTGCACCCTCGCATTTTTGGAGTGTTATTTCGTGGTGTTGCGATCGTTGCGGTGATGCGTTTTCACCAGTCCGGATCAGGCAAATGGTAGTCTCACTACCTTGGGTATTTCCTCATGTGCCTTGTCATACTTGTATCCCTATATACGCGACCACTACGAATTTGTCTTGTGTTATACCTATGGAGTACTTCCTGATATTCCACTAGTTTACGGTGGAGTTTGTAGTGTTGTATAGACTATGACACTTATATAAAATGTGTTAAGAGGGATAATGGTAACGCCTTAACGCTATTTTGATATTTTATATTACTGATAGACATTATCTATTTAGCGTATATTACTACATAGTAGATAGTTTAACGGATCCTTAGAGGACGGTTATTCCAACGTCCTTTGAGTTACTTGTATTTCAGTTGTTATTTCACTTGAGTTGGATTTATTGATATAACAATGTTAATCCTGACTTGAGTGTTTTGTGTTTTTCTTTACGCTCGGGTCAGACTGAGTGTACCAGTATTCAAGACTCACCTTTAGAGTTGGAGCTTCGCTTGGAGATCCGGCTATCTATCCAGCTTTCAGATATTCAGTTGATTCGAGTGATATATTCTGATCCTTGTATTTGACTATTGTATTCGAGACTTCTGTTGTAACATATTTAACTCTGCTATATATATAGTAGCTTCATGAACTACTTTCTTTTGTTTCCTCTGCATTTATTACTCTGTGTCTGTGATCTGTGATTACTTATTTACTGTATATGTTCAATTTTGCCAAATTTAAATTAACAATTCGGTATTTTGAATTATTCAAGTCCAACATGTGCGGATGCGAATAGTCCAAAATAGCGGGTCGTTACAAATCTTAAACAAAATTCTGACTTATCGAATACCCAATAGTCAAATTGTAAAACTAAATTCATGAGATGTTTGTACTTTAAATTTTAAACTAAACAACCAATCAGTCAATGATAATAACTGAGTATTAACATTTCCATAATCAAATAACTATATTATAAAGTATTCTTTATATTCAAAATATAATCCTAGGTAAAATTATTTCATTTATAAATTATCAAAACCAAAATCATTGTATATATCATTAACAAATACACGCTCATATATATAATACTCTCAAACTCATTCTAGGTTGTTATTAGCCATATCTCTAGTGAGTTACTCATCCTAGGGTATTACAAACCCTATCTTTGATGAGACTTTACCCCACCGAAGTCAAGGTACCCGCTTAACCTTGCGCTCTAACACCAAATGTAACTATCAAGATTTTCGACCCTCGAAAATCGACACTAATATATCCACAGTATTGCTTTTCGGAAAACCTGATTGTTAAGGGTAAGGAGGAAAATAAAGATAGTACAGAATCTCACCTAGATAGGACAACATATACTATTTCAACATATAATCTTTACAGCGAAAATTTAAATACATTTATCAGAGTCTATCCTAAGTTCAGCCCAGACAGTTATAAATGCATGTCCTCAAAAATGCTGAAAACAACAAAACACAAATGTAGTTGAATTGGGAATGGGAAAATATCTAAAAGAAACCTTCAACTCCAAGCTCCATCCAACTGCTCCAAGTCAAACCTGAACTACTTTGTTGCTCGGGAAAATTAGGGCACCTAGAGTTTAAGAGATAAGAAAAATAAACTTCGGGTCAGTTGTGGGACTTATGTGAGAAACTCAAAATACGGATATTTAAAAACAAATGGTATCTCATAAGACCACGCCGCACATAAATACAGAAAGGGTTTTACCTTATGATAACCAAAATATTTGCTATGTAAAATCCTTTGATATAATTTTTAATGACATTATTTTGAAAATGCTTGCAAGTAAACTTATGAATCTTAGCTGAAATTATCACCATTATTAAATTCCAAATATGTTAAGTTCTACAAACAAAACTCTTACAAAGATCATTCGAAGAACGGATTCCATTTAATGGCAGGTAAGGAACTATCTTCTGTAAAGTACACCTCTAGAGGGATGTACCGAGGGTCGATGTCATCGAAACCTCTGCACTTAGCAAGACCGGCCTACCTACAGACCGACCTGGTAGTAGATAAAACCGAATATGACATCACCCCGGTCATAACCGACCTATCTGAGAGCTCTCTTAGAGCACACATAACACTCTACATATATAGAGTAATCTAGATGGGAGATGACAATACCCTAATGGGTGCGACCCACTTAGCCTCACGACATGCCCTATTTGAGCCATTTCCGGCTGATGAGGACCGAGGTAATAGTTACCTTTCACATAGCACATTCTACTTTAAATGCCACACAGACCTACCATGATCACACAACTGATTCCTACAAAAGTATAACTCCCGAGCTCGTATGTCTCAAGAAATGGTGTTAAGCCAAGAGAAGTTGCATTTTCCACCACCAAATAGATGATACATTCATTGAGATCAATTAATGTGAGTTGAAATGCAATGTTAGACATTCGTTAATACAAGTTGTCCAGGAACAAGACAAAACCAAAGGCACTTTTCTACCACATCCTGCTAGATATTACCCCTAGGATTAGTAGCGAGAAGTCCTTGCATCAAAGATCTCAAATGAAGAAGTACTGCCACATAAATATGATATGGGAAATTTCCGTCGAGGGACAATTACAAGTAGCCTTCATTCCATCTTCCAAATCATTTCAATGTCTTCGCTTTGAATATGTAAATTGGTTCGAAGTGCTTTCTGGATAAAAGTTACTCAAATCCAACCCAAGTTCCTTCGAACCAATCATCGATAAAAAGTTGTTAGGTAAATAGGGAATTATTCTTTGATTGATTGATTTCATTTTATCAATATCTCCGGGAGATATATATCTTTAGAACATTTCTTTTTAGTATATACGGAATCATTAAACCATAATTATCAAATCCTTCGCTTACTTGAAACCTTTTTGAATCTTGTAATAATTCTAAATCACTTCATTTTTCACTTAGGAAATATAACCTAATCATTTCTTTTAACCCATAACAAAAAAATTCGGATCATAACTTTCAAATTGGGTCAAAACAATGTTATTTAAAACATCGTTTACTGTGAACCGAAACCAATATATTTTAAGTTTAGGAATTAAATTAGTTCCAAATCATTTTCATAAGTCATATCGCAAAATACTATTTAGTTATAAAGGATCGATAGAAAATACTAATTCTACTCACCATTAATTTCTGTATTCAACCTTTATTACACATCAAATAACGGTGAAATCACCATTTAAATTCACACGGATAGTATGTGCACCCTCTTCGGAATTTAGTACATATTACAAGAAGATTATTTCTATGCAATCCAAGTTATTTAAATTTGTAAAATTATATCTTTATACTTGGGAAATTTGAACTGAGTAAATAAAATTTACTATCCCCTCCATCGTTCCAGTCCATGTAGCTAGGGTGGGCAGGCCACTGGTTTCCCAAATCCAGGCCTAGATACTACTCTCTGTCACCAATAAAACGGTCAAGTTATTTGATCGACTTTAAATCTATTAACATACTTAATTAGCTTTTAAATAATTTAGAGCATCTGGGTTTTCCCTTCGATTTGTTCCATTCCTTGGTCGGATTTTCTATGACACACACAAATGGAAAAACAGTACTATTCATTTCCGTATACTCATTTTCAAACCTCTTAGTCATCTTTAAAATTACTTAATTATTTATTTGAAAGGTTCACTGTGATGACCTGGATTTTCGGACTAGTTAAAATTGCTGAAAAATGCATCCGTTCTAAAATTACTAAGGAAAACTACCAATTTAATACACCATATTTAATAAATATTCAACATTACTAAATTTATAGGATATAATTTTAAATATACAACTTATCAGAGTAATTAATTTATTTATTAATCCTACATGGTGTGCTTTAATACATACCAAATACAATGACTATAAATCTACCACTGTACAACTCTGATGAGAGAGACAGCACTATCTTTACCTGTGAACTCAATAAACAATGTAAATATGGAATAAAATAGCAAGCAGGAAAGATACAATAACACAAGATAAATAAGAACCAATAACAAACAAACATGAAAGGGTTATATTATTTTAGGGGCTGCATCACTACCACTTGTGACTGCCAATGTCCCATATCTAATTGGGTACCCAATTAGATACAGGATCAAGCCAACATAGTTCTCCTACCGCAAATAGGACTCATGGTGCAACAAACAGCATGCAATGCCTAAAACTACCCACTTAGGCTTAATCTTCAATTGTAGATTTTCAAATCTAATTACCTTTATGGAAATTATCTCTTTGGACTTTATTCTCGAATTCTTATTTCAAAACTTTTGATATATATATATATATATATATATATATATATATATATTCAAATTATACTTTACTTCGGCATCTGAATCACTTTTGAAAAGATAATTTGGAAATCCCAAATACTGCAATAAAAGCATATCAAACCATATGCAACCAGATCGAGAGGTTTCTCCCAATAACAAGGCAACTGGGTCTCATCCTTCAAAAAATCGATAAATAAGTACATCCCTCTATTCCAAGAGCGGACTATATCAAAAGCATATGCCCATTTTTTAGTTACGGGTTACCCAAATCATCGGTAACATAACAAACCACTTTATATCCCGAAGCGATAAATCATTTCACACTAATATTCACAAGTACTTTCAAATCTATAATAATTTTCATTTCCCAAATCCGTTCAAAAATCATCTTCAAACCATCGGGTTTAGTCCTCGAAATTCTTTCCGTTTTATAATGCATTTTTATAAACCATTCTTATCTAAATCACTGTTATGTAATATAACTTCAAAATATTCATTACCAAAAATTTCTATTTCTTTTAAAGGGAAAACATTTCATAACATTTCCATCTGAAAACCAATTTTCAAAACAGTTTATTAAATTGAAGTGAACCAAATATTAAATAGTCAAATCGTGAAATAAATCACAAGGTGTTATCCTATAATTATTTTTTACCCAACCCGTATATATGGATAATTAATTGCCTACAAACTGGTTGAGCAAAGTAAATAATCAGTAAATAATAACCAGTGCTCATAAACTGGTCGAGTGCAATCCAAACAACCAAACAATCAATTAACAAAATAAATACAATAATAAATGATAAATCAACGCTTCATTCTATCTAATATTTATAACACTTTATTTTATCTTGGGTTAAAACGGTTTGATATTTATTTTGGAGCAACCGGGCTTTCCTTTCGACATGTTCTGTCCTTCATCCAAATCTCCTTGGATCTCACAGACGAAACACATGTAATAGTCATTTCCGCATACCCTATTAAGTATTTAACTTCTAAATTTTAAACTAATTAATTAAACCATTTAAACTTACTTTTTTGAAATTAGAATTTTATCACTTTTGTCGATACAAGCAAATGTTAATATTTTTATGTATATTTCTATTTCCAAATCCTATCGAATATCGTTTAAATCATAAAACCTTTTATATTTTATATTTAAAATCACTTTAAATACTATATTTTGAAGGGTTAAATTTTGGGTCATTACATTCTCCCCTACTTAAAAGAATTTCGTCCTTGAAATTACAAGGACGAAAAAAATATAACGAAAAAACAACAAAAATTAAGCACACTAAAAATAGCAATATCACCCATAACCCTGGTCGGAGATATGGTGCCTTATCCTATCCAATTTAGTTATCAAATTATTATAGTTTCAGTTATAAAATTCCTAGGTAGATTTACTAACCTAGACAAATTTTACTTAGGCAACTAACATAAGCTCTGATACCAAGCTGTGACGCCCTACCCCAAGACCCACATTAACAAATATTATTACTAGGTACTACTGTCCGCTAATGTAGAGAATAGGGCTGGTTAGGAGCGACCATCTATAGTCTTGTCTTAGATATCTATTGAATACGTTGATTAGTACTCTAATTTTTATTTTCTTTCTCAAGTGGATCGACATATCCAATAAAAGTTTAATACAAAACTACAGGTGGCTATAGGATCTATCAGGACAAAATACAACAACTCAAATGCATAAAACATCATAGAACATCAAACAGATATATATAAACATATATATTAATTCATCTCAATACAATACAAATAATACATCATAAGTGGTATGACGACCACTATACACACACGAGTCAAAACAATATACATATCGGAGTAGCGACAAAAAGACTTCAACAAAAAGGGCTAGCAAATAAGTCCATGCGAAAGAAGAATATGCTAAATTTATAAGGTTACCTAACCTGAAACACCTTGATCTGACCCAAGTATAAAATACATGGTTCAGTCTAGCTAAAAAAATCAGTTTATAAGGATAAGTGATAATATGAGCATAAGGTAAAGGGTGAGATATCCTCTTGAATGAGAAGAAACAATAATAAGAGCATGCCACTACTTCAAATAAGTTAATTACACTAAGTGTAAGTCCTTGAAATAGGTAAACTCACCAAATAACACTAAGTATAATAATGCCTCATACCATTTGCTCGAATAGTGCAAAAACATGTATTTTATATATAAAATAATTTATTTGAGAAAACAATTTTTAAAACCATTTTCCGAAATCAATATTTGAAGGAAATATTTGAAAAGTCTCTTATTATAGATAATAAATAGATTTTATAGCTTAAATAATTTAAAAATATATTATATAATAATTATTTTAAATGCAAGTATATTTTAAAGTTATTTCAAAATTGTTCGAAAAAATACGTGCTCGAAATCAAAGAAATCACTCAAACCATCATTCAAATTCAATTCAAATTTGAATTTCAAATTGATCAAAACTTCAATAGCCTATTGACAGACATCATATCCCTTAAAAAATTTCAAAAATATCACAAAAACATGAAGTAAAAGTTAAAAGTCGTACGGAAAAGTAACACAAAAATGCAAAGGAAAATTAATACCCAGGTCTGAAATCTTCTTTGGGTTCAACCTTCGGATATGAAACAGGTGGCCAAACGACCTTTGATTGAACTAAAAATTGGTGTGCACATAGAAGGAAAAGTTAGGCTTTCAAACAAAAAAAGAATCGATGAATTATGACTAGAAATGTAAAAGTTATGTTGTCTCAAACATGGACTCAGGCCATGTTTGCAACAGTTCAAAAACAAAAAATGCCCAAGCCTGAAACCATATTGGGTCCAACTTACAGGCATGAAACAGAGGACCAAAGGCTCTCATATTGAGCTGAAAATTGGTATGCACATAGTTGAAATCTTCATCACTCAAAAACAAAAAATCAATGAATTTCAACTGGAAATGAGAAAGTTACGTTGTCTCAAACATGGACTCAGGTCATGTCTGCAACAGTTCAAAAAAATAAAAATATGCCCAGGCCTGAAACCATCATGGGTCCAAATTACAGACCTGAAACAGAGGACCAAATGACCTAATATTGAGCTGAAAATTGGTAGGCAGATATCAGAAAACTTCGTCTTTCAATTAAAAAAAGAATCAATGAATTACGATTGGAAATGAAAAAGTTACACTGTCTCATGGACTCATGTCATGTTTGCAATAGTTCAAAAAACAAAAATATGCCCAGGCCTGAAAACCATCTCGGGTTCAACTTCCAGGCATGAAACAGAGTACCTAATTACCTCGGATTGAGTTGAAAATTGGTATGCGTATAAAAAAACTTAATCTTTCAAACAAAAAAGAATCGATGAATTTTAATAAGAAATGAAAGAGTTATGCTATCTCAAACATGGACTCAGGCCATGTTTGCAGCAACTCAAAAAACAAAATTTCTACAAGAAAAAATCTGCGTTTGAGTTGATTTTCTACCGCTGTTTTGAACATCCAAATGATAATCTATTTCAACCAAAATTTGCAAAGATGAAGCTCAACATGCATGGTACCAAATGTAAGAAATCCGACAACATTTCGTTGCCGAAATCAAAAGTTACAATCAATCAAAGAGAGCATATAACTTAGATTTTCAAACAGAGAAAAACACTATGGGAAATCAATATGATAAGCAATTTTTTGCGAATTTGAGCTTGGCTCGGCTAGTTTTTGTGAGTTTTGTAACTCACCTTGCTTTTAGAGAGCAAAAACCATATTTGTAGCTGAAAGGTTGAAGCTTTAAGGAGGAATTGGCTTTAATATCCTGTAAAAACCTTAGACGGAGACATGCAAGATGAAAACTTACAGTTAACGGACAATCACCTCTAAAATTTAGATTTTGATGAGATAAAAGATTTTTGGAACGTATTACCTTTTAACTTTCACTCTAGATTGATAAAAATCTCAGTTTTCTGAATTAATTTGAAGATTGAAAGCTTAGTTTGAAGAAATGGTGGAGATGGTTTCTTTTCTAATTTCTAAGGAGGAAGAAGAAAATTAAATACATACAGGTTACTTCCTCCTTTCTTATTTCTGACTTTAGCTGCCTAATGGGTTTTGGACCTAAGTAATAAAGAGAATTAATTTATCCTAGGTTAATTTATTCAACACTTAAAACAAAATGCATACACTAATGTTATTAAAACAAAACAACACATTCTTCAGGTTTTCTCTATAATAAATCATACAAAAACACTTACATGATAAAATAAAATATTTTCCATCATATAAAAAGATTAATTTAATTTTTAAACATTTTTATTAATACAAAACCCTTATTTGAACAAATAACCCAATTTACACAAATAAATGCTTAAATCACCATTTTTATCTCCAATTATTTTATAAAAATAGTTTCTTGCATAGAAAAAAAGCATTAAATCATCCAAACCATATTTTTATAATCAAAACTTATTTTTAAACCAAATTTCAGCTTTTTATTAAATAAAAAACCCTTTAAAATCAATTACTTCCTTTAAAAATTATTAAAAGAAGTAAATGGCAATAATTAGTAAAATATTGCATTTTCTCTAAATAAAATCATTTTCCACTTATTATTAACTCAAACTGCTATATTAAAGTTCCAAAACGTAGTTTTCTCTTTTTATTCCTAAATTCATTTTTTATTTCGAATAAACAATTTAAATTCTCAAAATCATTATTAATTCTCGATATTAAATTATAACTACCGTTATAATTTAATACTTATAAGTAATCACTAAAACCAGGGTTGCTACATTCATAAAAGATTTGAGAAAGAATAATTAAGTTATAACCATTGTTGCAAAAGTTATTAAAAAGTACTGCGAAAAATATTATAAATATTGTTTCAAAAGCTTATTTTATTAAAACCACTTTTCAATTATTTGGAAATCCATTTTTATAACTCAAATATCTTTTAAATCATTTATATGATTTATTTTATATTTTTAAAGAATCAAAAATAACCATTTTAAAACATCTGCTACTTTGGCCTCCGAACTACCAAAGCACGATTTTATTTAAAACTTTATTTGCTCATATTTTAAAATCTACTAAACGCGATCTCAATATTTTTCCTTTGTTTGAAAACTATGATTATAAGACTTCGCAAAATTCTTATTTCAAAGAAATCCGATTTCGAATCCATCCTGTAAATGGGTTTGACTTTTACGATGTGAAATCGTGAATTACCCTTACGCAACACGCCTATATTTGACTAAATTTTCAATATTTATTTAAATTTTCAAACTTTTAAATATTTAGTAAATATTTCTAAACCATATTAAACCATTTTTAAGAGGTTTAAATATTTCGTATACACTATTTCATTAATAAAATGAAAGCGATTTCCTTCATGATTTTCGACGTGTATTAAACGTGACTTGTTAATACAATTAAACAATAGTATTGAACAATCAAACTTGATGATCAAAGCATATTGAACATCTATTGCAAACATCATATCATCATCCAAAAATATACTCTAAGTAAGAGTTTCTCGCCTTATATTTGATCGATTTAATTTTAAATCGACTATAGCTCCACTTCCATCGCACCGGAGCTTATAAATCAGTCCTAAGACCCCTAAATGTGCACTACCAAGCTTGGAAAAGGTGGAAGAGTTCGGTGATGGTGGATGGCTGTGAGTTTAGGAAGAGGAATGGGTGAGTTTTGAGCTTGTTTTGAAGTGGATAGGTAACATATACATGTGTTTATATTTCGCCAATATTTTGCCATGACTTTGCAAATATTTTTCCAGGGCATGGAAGTTTTTAAAGAATCTTGGAGGAAGGAGAAAGAAGCTTAAGAAAAGAGAGGAAGAAGTGTGAAAAAAAATGAAAGGGGATGCCTTGTATTTATATGCTTAAATGTTTAAAAAATATCTAAAACACCATCATTATCCATCACCATCACCAAAAGAACACTTACCATCCCTTAAAACAATGTTCCTTATTTTAAGGAATGTTGTCTTTTTTAAATTAATCATGTTTACTTTATTAAACTTGTGGATAACTTATATGTTATTAAGTTGTATATGTGCATGTGCTACTATACAAGTTGCAAAATATGTATACAGCTTTTATTGTACAAAATGTTGATTTTTAACAAATCGTTTTTCGGTCACATTTTTTATTTTCCATTAAATTGCGTATTAACGTAAAATGAATTTGAAAACTAATTTCTCACGATCTCAATTAATTTATAAAACCATATAATTCAATATTAAACAATTGTTTACAAAAAATGCTATTATATCAATAAACCGATACGAATTTTTTTATATTTTCAAAATCAAGTATTTACTATTATAAAACCATTATAATTGATTTATTATCACTGTGTGATTATTAAATTGACTTATTATCATTTTAAAATAACTATTTGAATAATAGAATAATTATTAAATCATTAAATCAAAATTTAATTTCATAATTCAATTATTATAAATAATGACATTTTTGATAAATATATTTTATTTTCCAAAAATAAGTTCATCATTATTTTTTATCACTTAGAAATTTATTATTTTTTGAAAATGGTCCACATTTGAATATTTAAAATAATTTAAATATACTTAATTAATGTGATCAATATTCGGGTCGTTACATACTTCCACCCTTAAAAGAATTTCGTCTTCGAAATTACCCAAAAAATTCCCAAAGGTTTTGCCCAAAATATTTATTATTAAACCTACACCCAAACGATGTCCACTGATGATTCGTACACAATATCTAATTCTATCTTCTACTCGAATTCATAATTTTACTTCCGAACTAGTATTGATCCCCCGATCCTTTAGTGCGGACTTTAACTAGGCTTTCTGATCAGAACATTAGTTTTTTCTGCACTCTCAAACATGATAGTAAATTCAAGGATCCAACCAAAAACCTTTATCAATGTTTGTCGACAAGAATGAATGATACTTTTTTTTTCGGACTGGTATAAACACCTCAAAGCGATGTACTCGAATCTTAGATCAAATTATGCGACAAAATAATCCACATACATCGTATGAATTTAATAATATTTCAAGAAAATTTATGAAAACATTTCATAAATCTTTCATTCTTTATTCAAACTTTTTTTATAAAGATGCTTCTTTATATTTAACCATTTGCTAACAATTCTATGAAATTATTCAAATTAAAGATAACTTACCTTTTGTTATAATATACCTCTTATATTATAATTTGCACCTTTCAACCAATATTAAATGCAAATACCTTTGTACTTGATAAAACTTATTTTGTTAATAAAGACATATTTTATTAATTAATACTCCTTTTATTAGTTATCCACTTATACCAGTTTCAATACTTAAAAGTATTCATATACTTATTCAATTTTTTTAAGTATACTCACAATTTACTTAACAAGTTTTACATACTTTAAAATATAATCAAAGGTATTAAAACAATTATTACCAAAACATTGTTAAAATAAACTCCTTTATAACTTAAACATATAACATTTTCTATCTTTTTATAAAAGGTTTCAATGCTTGTTTTTATCTTTAAAATCCCATTATTAAAGATCTAATAATACCCATAATAATTCTTCCAAAGTGCCAGTCAAGGTTTTAAAAACAAATGTTGTTAAAACATCATTTACTACAAACCCAAAACCATTCATTAACAACTTTACCCATTTCTTTTAAAGAACAAAGTTATACCCATACTTATCAAGTAAGATAATACATTTTGATAGAAATTAACAACCATCAATTAATGATTCAATTTAACATTTTTATCTTTATAAAATTATATAGATCGAGTATTTAAAAACGACACCAAGGACCTGGGTACCACCAATAGTATCGCATATTTATTTAACAAGAAGAGAATACTTAGGAGAAGCGTTTACCATCCGAACACATCTCTTGCCCATTTTAGTCACTTTCGAGCCACTTGAATCAATTAATTAAAAGATGTTTTTCGTTTTCAAAATCCCATTTTGGAAATAGTACTATTATTATTCCTTTTTTGAAAATAATTTAAAATTCCTTTCAAAAATACCGAAATTTAAATTCTCAAAATTGCTTTATAAAGAACATTTTGTAAATCCAGTTTATAAAATAACTTATATAAAAACATATTCATAAGATTTATTTATATAATAAATTCCTTTATTTTAAAGCAACATTATTATTTATCGAACACCCCATAGTCAAATTGTAAAATTAAATTCATGAGGTGTTCGTACTTAAAATTTTAAATTAAACAACCAATCAATCAATGATAATAACCGAGTATTACCATTTCATTAATCAAAAAATTATATTAAAAAGTGTTTTTATTCAAAATATAATCCTAGGTAAAATTATTTCATTTACAAATTTTCAAAACCAAAATCATTTGTATATATCATTAACAAATAGGCGGTCATGTATAATACACTTAAATTCATTCTAGGGTGTTAGCAAGCCTATCTCTATTTAGATACTCATCCTAGGGTATTACTAACCCTATCTCTGATGAGACTTTACCACACCAAAGTCAAGGTTCCCGTTTAACCTTGTGCTCTAATACCAAATGTAATGATCAAAATTTTCGACCCTTAAAAATAAATATTAATACATCCACGGTATTGCATGTCGAGCATCCAACTGGCAAAAAACTTGATTGTTAAGGGTAAGAAAGAAAATAAAGATAGAACATAATCTTACATGGACATAATTACATATATTATTTCAACATATAATCTTTAAAGCAAAAAAATTAAATATATTTATCAGAGTCTATCCCAAGCTCAACATGGACAGTATTAAATGCTTATCCTCACAAATGCTAAAAACAACAAAACACAAATGTAGTGGAAATGGGAATGGGTAACTATCTACAGAAAATCTTCATCTCCAAGCTCCATCCAATTGCTCCAAGTCAAACCTGAACTACTTGGCTGCTTGAGAAAATTAGGGCACCTAGAGTTTAAGATAAACTCCAAGTTAGTCATGGGACTGGTATGAGAAATTTAAAATATGGATATTTGAAAACAAATGGTATCTCATAAGACCACGCCACACATAAATAACGAACGGGTTTTTACCTTATGATAACCAAAACATTTGCTATGTAAAATCATTTGATATTATTTTAAATGACATTATTTTGAAAATGTTTCAAGTAAACTTATGAATCTTAGTCGAAGTTGTTACCATTATTAAATTCTAGATATGTTAGGATCTACAAACAAAACTCTTACAAGTCTCGTTCAAAAAATGTATTCCATACAATGGAAGGTAAGGGAATATCTTCTGTATATTACACCTCTAGAGGGATGTACCCAGGATCGACGTCTTCGAAACCTCTACACCTGGCAAACCAGCTTACCCACAAACCCACCTTGAAGTGGATTGAACTGAATACGATAGCACCTCAGTTTTAACTGACCTATCCGAGAGCTCTCTTAGCATACACAACATCCACGATATTTATAGAGTAATCTAGAAGGCTGATGACCATACCCTAATGGGCATGACCCATTAAGCCCCACAGCATGCCTGGTTTAAGAAATTTCTAGTTTGATGAAGCCTGAGATAACGATTACCTTTTGCATAGCACGTTCTACTTTGAATGCCACACTGCCCTTCAATGGTGACACAAGTGATTTCTATAAATGTATAACTCCTGAGCTCGTATGTCTCAAGAAAGGGTGTTAAGCTAAGAGAAGTTGCCTTCTCCACTAGCAAACAAATGATACATGTGTAGAGATCAATCAATGTAACTAGAAATGCAATGCTACACATTCATCCATACAAGTTCCCCGAGAACAAAACAAACCGAAGGCGCTTTCCTACTTCATCCTATCGGGGATTACCCTTAGGATTAGTAGCAAGAAGCCCTTACATCGAAGATCTCAAATTAAGAACTATTTCCACATAAATATGATATGGGAAATTTCCCTCGAGCGTCAGTAACAAGTAGCTCTTCATTCCATCTTCCAAATCGTTTCCATGTCTTCACTTCGAATACGTAAATTGGTTCGAAGAGGTTTTTGGATAAGAATTACAATCCGACCCTAATTCCTTCGAACCAATCATCAATAAAAAGAAGTTAGGTAAATAGGGAGTTATGCTTTAATTGATTAATTTCTTTTTATCAAAATATCGCTTGGAGATATATATCTTAAAACCATTTATTTTCGGTATATATGGAATCATTAACCTAAATTATCAAATCCTTTGATTACTTAAAACCTTTTTGAATCTAGGAATGATTCTAAATCATTTCATTTTTAATTAGGAAAATATTTCCAAATCATTTCATTTAAATCTTAACAAATATTTTCAAATCATATCAAATCCTGTAAAAAAAAATGTTATTTAAGAAATCGTTTAATGTGAACCCTGACAAATAAATTTTAAGTATGGGAATTAAATTAATTCCAAATCATTTTCATAAGTCATATTGGAAAACATTATTGAGTTAAAAAGGGTCGATAAAAATTATACTAATTCTACTCAATATCAATTTTTATATTCACCCTTTATTATCCGTCGAATAAGGTGAAATCACCTTTTAAATTCACATAGATATATGGGTTCCCGCTTCGAAATTTAATATTAAGTATAAGAATATTGTTTCCATGCAATCCAAGTTGTTTAAATTTTGAAAATTATATCTTTTATACTTTTCAAAATTTGATCTGAGTAAATCAAATTTACTATCCTTTCCGTTGGGCCAGTCCGGGTAGCTAGGGAGGGCAGGTAACTGGTTTCTTAAAGCCAAGCCTAGAGACTACCTCACTGTCACCAAAAAGGTGGTCAAGTTATTTGATCATCTATAAATATTTTAACATACTTAATTAACTTTTAATTAATTTAAAGCATCCGAGCTTTCCCTTTGATCTGTTTCATTCCTCGGTCGGATTTTCAGTGACACTCACAAATGGAACAAATGTACTAGTAGTTTCTACATACTAATTTTCAAACCTCTAATCATCTTTAAATTGCTTAATCATTTATTTGAAAAGGTTCACGAAAGATTTGAAAAGGAATAATTAAGTTAAAACCATTGTTGCAAAAGCTATTAAAATGTGCTACGAAAAAGTGCTTCAAATAGTGTTTTAAAAGCTTATTTGATTAAAACAACTTTTAGATTATTTAGAATCCATTTTTATAACTCAAATATATTTTAAAACATTTCAGAAGATTTATAAGATTTATTTTATATTTTTAAAGAATTAAAAATACCCATTTTAAAATATTTACTACTTTGGCCTCTAAATTGCAAAAGCGTAATTTTATTTAAAACTTGATTTGCTCACATTTTAAAATCTATTAAACGAAATCTCAATCGTTTTTTTTTGTTTGAAAACAATGATTATAAAAGTTCAGAATATTCTTATTTCAAAGAAATCTGATTTCGATTCCATCTTATAAATGGATTTAACTTTTAAGACGCAAATTCGCGAAGAGCCATTACGCGACCCGCATATTTTTGACTAAATTTTCAATATTTATTTAAATTTTTCCAAAACCCTTATAAATGTTTATAAAACATTTATAAACCATATTAAACCATTTATAAGAGGTTTAAACATTCCATATACACCATTTCATTAATAAAAGGAAAGTGATTCCTTTGTGATTTATGACGTGTATTAAACGTGACTTGTTAATAGAATTAAACAACACTATCAAACAATCAAACTAGATGATCAAACCATTTTAAACATCCATTGCAAACATCAACATCCAAAATATAATATTATTTAGTGTTTCTCACCTTATATTTGGTCAACCTAATTTTAAATCGATTATTTCTCCGCCACCATCGTACTGGAGCTTATGAAACCGGTCCAAAGACCCCTAGATATACACAGCCAAGCTTGGAAGAGGTGGAAGGACTCTACGTGATGGTGGATGGCCATGAGTGTAGAAAGTGGAATGGATAAGTTTTGAGCTTTTTTTGTAGTGGATCGATAAAATACACATGTATATGTATATTGCCATGACTTTGCAAATATTTTTCCAAGGCATGGAAGCCATTAAAGAAGCTCGAAGGAAGGAGAAAAAAGCTTAGGAAATGAGAGGAAGAAGTGTGAAAGAAAGTGAAAGGGGATCCCATGTATTTATAGGCTTGAAGTTGTAAAAAATGTATCTAGGCCACCATCATTATCCCTCACCATCACCAAAAGAACACTTACCATCCCTTAAAATAAGGTTCCTTAAAATTGCCCCTTAAAACATGGTTCCTTGTTTTAAGGAATGTTGTCTTTTTTTAATTAATCATGTTTAATTTATGGTTAACTATATGTTATTAAGTTGTATATATGCTACTATATAAGTTGTAAAATATATATACAACTTGTATTGCGCAAAAGTTGATTTTTAACAAAACGTTTTCTGGTCACATTTTCAATTAAAGTACATATTACTCTAACCAAAATTTGAAAACAAATTTATCATCATTATTAACTGATTCAAATGATCTCAACTATTTTATAGAACCATATAATTCAATATAAAAAATTGTTTACAAAAATGATATTATATCGATAAATATGAATTTTCTTATATTCTCAAATCAAGTATATACTTTTATCAAACAATTATAATTGATTTATTATCACTGTGCGATTAATTAAAATGACTTATTATCATTGTAAAATAATTATTTGAATAATTAGTATAATTATTAAATCTTAATTCAATTTCATAATTTAATTATTATAAATAATGACATTTTTGATAAATGTATTTTATTTTCCAGAAATCTGTCATCATTATTATTTATCATATAAAACTTGATTATTTGTTGAAAATATATATATTTGAATATTTTAAATAATATAAACATCCTTAATTAATGTGATCAAAATTTGGTTCGTTACAGTACTCCAAAGGAGTTTAAGAATGACCAGCAATAGAAATTGGTGGCAACACAATGGACTTGGGTATGATCCAAAACTCTAACATAAAAAAAATTAACGTAAGATGAAATAATATTTACCAAGCCCAAAATAGATACAACTCATTCATATTTCCAATAAGAATTCTTGTACATTAAAAATGTTATTATGAGTTTCCTATCAATGTCGAGAAATAGAACTGTTAATAATAACAATTTGTTCACTTGTCTATAAGTCGTGAAAGATAGACTATACCATATGACATGATGTTTAACTATAAAACTCTTACCCAGTGGATTGACCAGGTAACTAGAGACTTGACGTATTAGGCTCGTTCGGCATAAATGGTCGTTCTACACAACTAGGTCGTTCGGCATGAACCTCGTTTGGCATCTATCCTTGTTCGGCATTCCAGCCTTGTTTGGCATTCATGCCTCGCTCGGCATTCCAGCCTCGTTCGGCGTTCATGCCTCGTTCGGCATTCCAGCCTCGTTTGGCATTCATTCCTCATTCGGCATTCCAGCCTCATTAGGCATGAAGCCTCGCTCGGCATTTCTCCTCACAAAGCATAGCAAGGTCGTTCGGCATTTATGGCTCGGCACGCAAATGTCACTCGCCACGGGCAGAGGTATCTCACTTCTAGGCCCAAGAGGGAAGTCCAACCCATCTTCGTCTATAAATAGAAGGGCAGGGGCATAGTGAAATAGACCTTTTTTCGAGAACACTGGGGAGACTCTACCACTTTCAAGACTCACTCTATTTTACTTAGTATTTGTATTCAAGTCTTTATAGTATGGATTGTATATGTATTTTGTCACTTGTTAAAGCAATAAAGATCGAAACTTAAAGTAGACGTAAGCAATTACGCTGAACCAATATAAAGCCGGTGTTCTTGTTTTCTGCATTTAACTTAGTATACAGTTCTCTGTTTTAATTTAAATCTCTCTTAAGGGTGTTAGCGACCAATTTTGGTGCTAACATTTTGATGCATTCATTGAGAACTGAATTCTTAGGCCATTAGGATCTGCTTTGCAGCTACTAGATTGAATAAATCCCCCGAAGGAGATCCAAGTTATTTACAGGATGTCCGTTGATTCTACTCAGAGTTCCTATCAATAACTCTACTATGGGAAGACCACATACCCGATCAGCCTCTCATAATGCGGACGTTAATGAGACTGCTAGCGTACAACAGATAGGACCTAGCAACCAACAAGAAAAACTAGGTGCAGGGACTACTACCCAAAATCAAGCGAAAGTCGTTACAAGGATAGAGTTCAACGACTTAATGAGAGAACTCATGGAAAGTAGAAGACAACTTGCTGAGAAGATTCAAGATAAAGCTAACCCGATGACTCGGCTTATTCAGCAACAGCATCAGAATGCTGGAGGTAGCCCTACTCCTTATTCTTTATCTGATAGCTCGACTTCATCTGATGAACCTCACAGGCATAGACGTCGTAAAACTGAAACTGCGCAAGTAGGTGCTACAGATCGATTAACCAGGGATCAATCACATCTTTGAGGCCACACACAAGCTGGAACAGGAAACTTAAGAGCGGGAGCATGTGTGGAGACCAGATGCCCGACTCACCAAGATCTTAATGAAGCTGGCCTTCAAGATACACGTTTGGTCGATCGCCGGCAGAGGGGACATCAACCTAAGCGGTCTCGTAGAATAGAACCCAACTTTCCATCCTCCATACAAACTCCAGATTTATCAACTATGGTCAGGCAATTAATGAAGCAAAATCAAGGCTAACCAACGAAGATTGGGGGCTATCCAGGAGATATACTCCATTCACTGATACCATTCTACAGGCTGAGTATCCCAGGAAGTTTAGCATGCTAACTATCCCGGCCTACGAAGGAAAGACCGATTTCAAACAGCATATGATGAGGTATGAGTGGATGATGGATTCTGCCAGAGAAAATGATGCAACCAGGTGTTTCCCATTCACTTTATCTAGGATCGCCACCATGTGGTTCACTCGACTTCCCGTGCAGTCTATATCAAGTTTTGACGAATTGGCAACGAAATTTGTAGAACAATTCAGGATACACGCAGCTCGTCCTAAAGACGTGATGTCTCTATCAAGTGTAATTCAAGCCCCGGGGGAGTCATTGAAAGAGTATTTGCAAAGATTTCATGTTGCAGCTACTGAAGTTAGCAACCCTAACGACCGTGCAATTTTGATGGCGGTAATGCGAGGTGTAGATCAGGATTCGGAGTTTGGAGATTGCTAGCAGGAAAGCCTCTGACAACGCTGGAGTATTTCTATTTAAAGGCTCATCAATTCATAAGAAGAGAAGAAGCTAGGTGGAAGAGATGAGATAAGGCACCAGGGCCTGTTCAGGAGACTGTGAAAAGCAACATTGCCGTAAAATAATACGGCGATAACTCGGGAAAAGTTCAAGTCAACGTACAGAAAAAGCATGGACAGTCTAAAGTGTCCGGAGGAGGAAATCCTGGAAAGAAAAGAGAAGCAGGGAAATGGAAGCTAAGAATTCCAACCTACAACGAATACACCCCCTGAATGCGTCTCTTGAAAATATTTATCTGTCAACCTGTAACACTTTTCAATACAGAAAGCCATGCCCAAAGGAGCCCACGGAGGAACAGAAGTGGACGGGGAAGTACTGTCGCTTCCATGAGACTTACGGGCACAATACAGAAGAGAGTATACACCTCCATGATGCCATAGAAAAGTTGATCAGACAGAAAAAGCTGCATGAATTTGTTAAGAACCCAACAGAGGGTACGCAAGGAATATCATACCCCCGACGCGGGCCGGCTCCATGCCTTCCAGAGGAACCTGCCCGAACCGTGGGTAGATTGATCATAAACACTATAGTCGGAGGACCTCAAATTGCAGATAAGAATTGGCAGGAGATGGAATGATATGCTACCTCCTTAAGGCATGCGGATCATGAGTGTTGTTGAAATTGGAAGATGGAACCCCCGCAAAGCAACAATGCATGATGACAGACGATATAGTGTTTAGAAGCCGAGATGCGGACAAGGTGGAGGCTCCTACCATCGACTCGATGGTCATATCTGCGATGATCGGGCCAGCATATGTCAAAAGAATTTTAATTGATTATGGAAGCTCCGTCAACATCATCTTCAAAAAGGCATATGACCAAATGAAGATGGAGATAAAAAATTTAAAGCCATCTAAAGCTCGTATCCATGGCTCTGATGGTGCGACGACTGATGCAATGGGGTATGTTGAGTTGCCAATTTAACTGGGAGAAAGAGAGCGTAGGAGGGTGCGAATCCTACCGTTCATGTTGGATGTTGATTCTCCATATAATGTATTTCTGGGTCGTCCGGCCCTGGCGGAGTTTAGGGCAGCTTTGGCCCCATGGTGTTCGACGTTAAAATTTCAGACAGACAAAGGAGTCGGTGTAGTGCATGGCAATTAGGCGACCAGTCGCGCATGTTATATGGCAGAGCTGAGTGAGGCTTAACGGAGAAAGAAAGGAAAGGTTGCGGACAACCTCGTCCGCATCCGAAATACTGACAATTGACAAGTAGTGCTCGAGCCCTAGCTCAGGCGACATTCTTGGATCTATAGAGACATATATCCGAGAGATGATGATGGGGGACCCAGGGAAGCGAATGCAGCACCAGCTGAGCTAACTATTGACATTACAGTCAGCCGGGATGACCCGTCATGAGTGCTTAAGATTGGATTGCAACTCGACCTGTCAATGGTTGAGTATCCTACTGACTTCCTCCGAGCGAACCTGGACGTTTTCGCCTGGACACATTCTAATATGTGCGGGATTTCTCCCGCTACTGCGATTCATATGTTGAACATAGACCCCAAGTACGTCTCAGTGAAACAGAAAAGGAGAGGCATGGACCCGGAGAGGTCCGCTGCTCTCAGAGAGGAGGTAGACAAACTCAAAGCCAATGGGTACGTCCGCGACGCCCTCTACCCTGATTGGGTATCTAACCCTGTGCGAGTGAGGAAAGTGAATGGGAAGTGGAAAACTTGCGTTGGTTATTCGAATTTAAACAAAGCATTCCCGAAGGATAGTTTCTCTTTACCTTGAATCGACCAGCTGGTTGATTCAACGGCCAGACATGGGTTACTGTCATTTATGGATGCATACTTGGGCTACAATCAAATCCCGATGCACATTCTTGATCAAGAACACACCAGTTTGTCACATACATCGGGTTATATTGCTATGTAGTGATGCCTTCGGATTGAAAAATGCGAAAGCAACTTATCAACATCTGGTGAACTAAATGTTTAAAGATCAAATTGGTAGAACGATGGAAGTCTACGTAGATGACATGCTCGTGATGTCACGACAGTCAAATGACCACATTCGAGACCTAGTAGAGATGTTTGATATACTCAGGCATTATGGGATGAAAACCAATCCTTTGAAGTTTTCCTTTGGCGTTGCATCAAGGGAGTTTTTGGGTTTCATTGTGAATGCATGGGGAATCGAAGCAAACCCGGAGAAGATTCAAGCTATTCAGGACACACAAGTGCCCAGAACTATAAAGCAGGTAAAAGCTTGAACGGAAAGGTGGCCGCGCTGAGTCGATTCATATCTAGAGCTACGGATAAGTGCATTCCCTTCTTCGATGTGATAAAGAAAGGAAAGAGAAATTTCGAGCGGAAATCCGATTGTGAGGAAGCATTCCGAGCTCTGGCAAGGCATTTAGAAAGTCCCTCAGTGCTATCAAAACTAATTGACCATGAAATATTGTATATGTACCTGGCTATATCCCAACATGCTATCAGTACGGCTTTAGTTCACAAGGAGGACTGAGTTCAAAGCTAGTGTATTATGTCAGTAAACGTTTGATGGGGGCAGAAAGAAATTATCCTAAGATTGAGAAACTAGCTTACTGCTTGGTGATTGCATCACCCAAGCTTCGTCTATACTTTCAGGCATACTCAATCTGTGTTTACACTGATCAACCCTTGCTGTAGGTACACCAACGACCAGAAACCTCTGGAAGGATGTTCAAATGGAATATCGGGTAGAGTCGGTTCGATATTACCTACCTGCCACGGAGAGTCATACAAGGGCAAGCGCTAGCAGACTTCAATGATAAATTCTCCATATCCGACGAGTCAAGCGATCACAATGTCATACCTCCCGTTCGATGGAAGATGTACACCAACGGGGTATCTAACGACCGTTGTTCGCGGGCTGGCATAGTTCTTGTGACTCTGGAAAACCGATCAGTTTGTTACGCTTTGAAGCTCGTATTCCCAGCAAAAAATAACGAAGCCAAGTATGAAGCATTGATTGTTGGCTTGAGACTTATCAGAGAATTGGGGGTAAGATCGGTTGAAATGTTTTGTGACTCATAACTGGTGGTGTACCAAGTGCCGGGAGACTATCAAGCGAAGGGACACAGACTTGCCCCATACCTTGCACGGGTTCAGGAGCTGCTAGCAAACCTGGAATATTATGATATCTCGCATGTCCCACGAGAACAAAACAGGGCAGCCGATTCATTAGCAAAATATGTAAGCACTGGCGATGCACAACAAATGGGATTGGTTCCTATTGAAACCTTACATGCTTTGAGTATAAATACGATGGAGGTAGATTTCATGTTAGAAACAGAAATCGAGAAGGAATCATGGATGGCCTCATTCAAGCAATACTTGCTACACGGGGTCGTACCCGAAAAAAGGAGCGAAAGACGAGAAGTCATTCGTAAGGCTTCGCGATATGTAATGCAGGAAGGGATAATGTATCGAAGGGGATTCTCGACCCCCTTACTCCGATGCATAGCCCACGATGAGATAAAACGAGTCCTGAAGGAAGTCCATGAAGGAGAGTGTGGTGACCATACTGGGGGGGCAGACGTTAGCAAAGAAAATCCTCCGCTATGGATACTATTGGCCGACTATGAATCGGAATGCCACAGACTATGTAAGAAGATGTGACAAATGTCAGAAATATGAAAAAATCCCAAGAGCTCCACCGACGGAACTCACACAAATGGTTAGTCCCTGGCCGTTTGCAATGTAGGGGATCGACATAGTCAGTTCTTTACCCATATCCAAAGGTGGTGTGAAATACGTAACACTTGTGATCGATTACTTTACCAAGTGGGAAGAAGCAGAGCCTTTGGCCACTATCACCACCAAAAAGGTCATCAATTTCGTTGTACGAAATATTATATGTCGTTTTGGCCTTCCACGAACTATCGTTACAGACAATGGAACTCAATTTGAAAGCAAGGAGTTCAAAGAGTTTTGCCAAAAATATGGTATTGAGAAAAATTTGCAGCAGTTGCTCATCCAAAAGCCAATGGACAAGTTGAATCCGTGAACAAAATAATCAAGTCCATATTAAAAAAGCGTTCGGAAAAGGCTAGAGGCAAGTGGGTGGATGAACTTCCAACAACGCTCTAGGTTTATAGGACCACCCACAAGTCCACGACTGGCCATACTCCATTCGCGTTGGCATATGGCATGGAAGATGTTATACTAGTAGAACTTGAAGTTCCATTACATCGGGTAACCTACTATGACCCTGAGTCGAATCGGGATCTTTTGTTGGAATCACTTGACTTCATTGATGAAAAACATGAAGAAGCTGATTTAAGAGCGGCTGCGTATAGACACCGAGTCGCTCGATATTATAATGAAAAGGTCCGATCGAGAATCTTTAATGTGGGTGACCTCATTTTGAAACGACTTTTCCCGGTCCCATCGCATATGAATCCCACGTGGGAAGGTCCATACGTCATTAAACGGAAGCTTGGAGAGGAACTTTCGAGCTAGCGACCGTTGATGGTGCGACACTCCCCCGAGCATGGAATAGCGAGCATTTGCGGCATTATTGTACTTAGTCCATTTCTTTCATATGTTAGTTGCACTTATCTCCAGCATGTTTTTATTCTTATTTTTCGGCATGTAATAAGACAGTATAGCTTATTTTCAATAATAAAGGCTTGAAGCCATCTTTTCTTTGATTACTGATGTTTCTGTGTATGATAATTCTATGGCAAACCACTAAAGTTACATTATTCTGTCTGACGTATGAATGCACACGAACACCACAAAATCTCCAAGTCCCCTGAGTGCGGACTGGAGTACTCTGAGTCCCTTGAGTGCGAACCAGAGTATAAACGACTTGAAATCTCCAAGTCCCCTGAGTGCAGACTGGAGTACTCTGAGTCCTCTGAGTGCGGAATAGAGTATAAACGACTCAAAATCTTCATGTCCCCTGAATGCGGACTGGAGTACTCTGAGTCCCCTAAGTGCGGATCAGAGTATAAGCAACTTGAAATCTCCAAGTCCCCTGAGTGAGGACTGGAGTACTCTGAGTCCCCTGAGTGCAGACCAGAGTATACACGACTCAAAATCTCCAAGTCCCCTGAGTGCGAACTGGAGTACTCTGAGTCCCTTGAGTGCGGACTAAAGTATAAACGACTTGAAATCTCCAAGTCCCCAGAGTGCGGACTGGAGTACTCTGAGTCCTCTGAGTGCGGACCATAGTATAAACGACTAGAAATCCCCAAGTCCCCTGAGTGCGGACTGGAGTACTCTGAGTCCCCTGAGTGCGGACCATAGAATAAACGACTTGAAATCTCCAAGTCCCCTGAGTGCGGACTGGAGTACTCTAAGTCCCCTGAATGCGGACCAGAGTATAAACGACTTGAAATGTCCAAGTCCCCTGAGTGCATACTGGAGTACTCTGAGTCCCTTGAGTGCGGACAAGAGTATAAACGGCTCAAAATCTCCAAGTCCCCTGAGTGCGGGCTGGAGTACTCTGAGTCCCCTAAGTGCGGACCAGAGTATAATGACTTAAAAATCTCTAAGTCCCCAGAGTGCTGACTGGAGCACTCTGAATCCCCAGAGTGCGAATTGGAGTATAAACGATTTAAAATTCTCTAAGTCCCCGAAATGCGAACTAGGACACAAATGACTTGAAGTCATCAAGTCCCCGGCATACGGACTAAAAATTATTCTAAGTACCCGAAGCATGGAATAAAGGATGTACAATTCCAAAGAGTTTTCGACTTATATGAAGATGAATTGAGAAGTTTATGTAACTCACAATAGCTTGGGTTTCGACCACAATCATACAGAAAGCTGAACGATAAAAGTCTTTTGAAAGACAAAAGAACTAAGCTTTATTTATTCAAAAATAAGTTTCTACTACAACTCCTCCAAAACTCAGAGTCAAAAGTCTATTTACATGGACTACGAAAATAAATAAAAATAATTACATAATCTAAACTAACTCTCGTTGAACGAGAGTAACAATTATTTCTTTGATTTCTTCGACTTCTTTCCCTCCTTCGTCTTCTTAGACAACTCCTCTCCCGCGCGTTTTCCCTTAGAAATTTTCTTTGATGGGGAGGTAACAACCGAGGAAGTATGGGGCACCTCTAGGGGCCTGGACCTGCTAGGGAGGATGACCTTCAACGGCTTGTTTAGAGGATCATCTAGGTCCACGGTTCGAGGCTCGACTTTGATTTCGGTCGATTTCTTTTTTTCCTTCTCGAGCTGCTCCTTCATGCTCATTTTAGAAGTATGTTCATAGGCGCTTGTGATCATGATTTCGTAACTTCCCTCGATAGGAGAAGAAGTCTTGGACTTATCCTCATCGAGCGCCTAAATCACCTGAGCATCTGGGCCGAGAGTCTCTCCTGCGCGAATAGCCTCACTTGTTTTCCCCTTCATCTCCTTGGCGTCATCGCTCCTCTGAGTGGGCTCGGGATCAGAACGACCTGTGCAAAATCACGGCAAACAAACATTAAAATACAATGACCTCTCGTCAAAAACGACGAATCTTGGAATTTTAAAACGAAAGGTTATATACCGGCTTCTAGCTGACTCTCAGCCGTCCGAGGGGTCTCACCCTCTGGAATGGGAGATAGAACGTGAACGCCGAGGCCAGGGTCCTTCGAGTCATAACTAACATGTTGCTCAAATGGATCAAGTATTGGCCGATCAGCCGACTGAGTAGGAGCATGAGCAGGAAACTCGGTTTCGGATGGACCGGCAATAACATCTTTCCCTTTCGATAAGGAGGAACCTTTGCAGTAAAGAGCCTTCGCCGTAGACAGGTCTGAAGGCTCGTTCCCCTTAAGAAATTCTTTTATTAAAGCATCTTCATCGACCTCCTCGGTGCCAAGTTTTACCTTCCTGATTTTTATTAAAGTCTCCCATGCCTCAGCCAGGGATTCGAGGTAGCCCTCACCCAGAAAAGTTAAGTCCCGATGCATGAGGACACGCGCGTTGAATTCTGTAATCAGTGGGTCGAACATGCATTTGACCACCTCCATACCAGCCTCTTTAGCCACCTTAAGGCGAGAGTCAATCTCCGTAGATGCTATTTTCTTACCTTCTTCACGGGCTTCATCCTTTAGCATCCCGACTTTAGAAAGCTCATCGTCGAGCTTCGCCTTCAGAAGTCATGTAGCAACGATCTCATCGTAATATCGTTGCGACTCTTCTTGGGCAGCAGTCTTTTCCTCTCTTTCTTTGCGGAATTGTTCCTCCAGCTCTTTGACTCGGAGGGAAAATGCATCCCTTTCCTTCTGCATTGAATCCTTCTCTAAAGCCAGGGCCCCACAGCGTTGGACCGCCTCGTCATTTTCTTTTTTATGAGTTGTCTTGAGGCGATTGACGGCTTCCGCTGTATCTTTAGCACTCTATTGGGCGGCTTCAAGTTGAGATTCGTATGTAGAGATCTCTTCGTCCTGAGCTTTAATAATGTCTTTGTCATGGATAGCTTCGAGCTTCAAGCGATCAATTTCATGCTGACGTTCAATGGAGACTTCTAAAACTTTTTCAGCTAAGTGCACGAATGCATCGTGCTGAACATAGACATCATTAGTGCAAGCAATAGCGCATTGCTTGACATGTCCTGGAATCTGGTGAATCTCCGGAAGAAATTTTAAGCCATCGAAGCATATCTTTGGTAACGAGGCTTTAAGCTCAGCAAGTCATTCTGCTACCGATGGATCAGATACAGGAGCGAGAGGAGTCTGCTTGGAGACTGCAGGTGTTCTGTAGGGATCTCGAGATTGCCCGGTACTTGATGAACCGGAGTGTTGATCCCGATGGTCCTCAGGCTGGGACCCCTTACGTGTAGGTTTCTCTTTGCTGTGCTCCGGTTGAGAAAGAGGATCGTGAGGATATGAGAGCTGACTATAAGTTTTTCTTCGGTATGACAATTCTCGACGGTGGTAGTCTCGATCACCGGAGTCATCTCTATCTCGACGCTTGCCGGAACTCGAATCCTGGTCGGATTGGTGAAAAATCAATGAACCGCGAAGGCGGTCAAGTCCATGTGTACTCTCCATGTCACCTACACAGAATTCAAATAACGATGAGTTAGCGGAGAGTAGAGTGGTGATAGAAATTTAAGTGCAAGGTGAAGTGCACGTGTTTGTGTGTGTCCTAGTGTTTTCCCCCGACGGACCAGTTTCTTTACTAATAGGAGTTTTTTCTCCCTGGTTTTGGGCTTGAGCGCTTGTATCGCCTCTTGCGGGCGAATGAAGCTTAAGGGCCTTTGGATCGTGGAAACCATAATAGAGCAGATCATCAGGTATGGTAAGTTCGACAGGCCTTTCAGAGAACTTTCCAAATGCTGTGAGGAAGCTTCTTTCTCTACTGGAATAAGGGTAACCTTAGAAGTTCCGCCTACTGCTTTCTTCCTCAGCTTGTTGATGTGCACATAAATGTGCATATTTTTACCAACATATTTAATCTATTTGAACTAAATAAATGATCATATCGGGTATTTTAACTTGTTTAAACCAAAAATTCAAATTATTCCAAATTGTCACATATTCATCTTCATATATGGGCAAAACGGTCATTTGTGTGCATATATTTGTTTGAGAAAAATTAATTGAAAATTTGTATGTATTTTTTGTAGGAAATTGATCTCAAATAGAAGTGGTTTCATGAAGATACGCATGCACAAAATTAATACAAAGGAATGAAGATGGAAATAATTCAAAGTGAAGAACATGGAGGACCCCACCTACCCACCTACCTTAATGTACAAATTAAAGGCTAATGCACATGCTTTTGGAGTTAATGGCTTCATGTACACTTAATGGAGGATTAAGACATGTTAATGATAACTTGGCCTCCACACTTCCTAAGGGGCATTTTGGGCATTCCCTAGAAAAATGAATTAGGGTTTTAACACTTGTATAAATACCCCTTATGTTTCATGTAGATCTTCCTCTTAGTTAGTTAGTTTTAGTTTAGAAAATAAAAGAAAGCTCTCTTTCTCTTTTCATGGCTACTTAGCCATTTCTTCTCTTATGTAATTCTTTTCTTTTATGCAATGTTAATTATTGTTTCTTTTTAATTACATGTTCATTTCCTTTTATGCAAGTAGTGTAGATTTTCCTTTATGCTATTAGAATAGTTGTCTTTTCCATTAGCTTTCATTTTCCTTTCTTTTTACTTGCATGTTGCTTTCTACATTTGTTGATTTGATAACAAATATGAGAGCTTAATCCCTACAATTTAGGGGTAATGAAGCTCTCTAGTATGTAGATGCAACATTTTGATGTTTATACTCTCTTTTTGTGCTTTAATGGAAACACTTGAAGTGGTTTAATGATGTTGTTTAGCTTTGAATTTGATAGTCTATGTTGTTCATAACAAATAGGCTATGCTTAAACAAACATAACACAAATTGCCTCTTCATTTAAATATGATTATGGCAAAGAAGTGAATGTTGAAATTGAAATTTGCTAGCCTATATTTCTAAACAATAGTTAATATGCTATGCTTAAAATAGATTTTTATTTCAACTTTGTTGTCATATATCATGAGAGTTAAAAGTGTATTAGTGGTTGTGTTATAGTTTGATGGTTTATATTGAGCTAATTAATAGCACAAATTTACCATACTTATGATAAGCACATCAACTAATTCACTAATGACAAGAAAAGAGAGATTATAACTTCATTTTGTTGATTTATGTGATTTAGAGAATGGAATTGCCTCTAAATTGTCTTAACACTCTCATATTTTTATCTATTTTCTTTTGTCATTTTTTTTTTTTTAGTTAATCACTCTTCCAACTTTGGTTAATTTGATTGAGTAGAATTTTAAAATCATCAATTCCCTACAGATCGACCTGTATTCGCCGCGTGCTACATTCGTACACCGTGCGCTTGCGGTATAAATTTTATTTCAAAATTCGTTCGGCGGTTTTCTAAACCGATAGAATTTCCATCGACAAACAAGTTTTTGGCGCCGTTGCCGGGGAGTTGTTTTGATTTTGATTTTCTATTCTTCGGATTATTTTTGTGTGATTTCAATTGTGTTTTTTTTTGTGTTTGTTTTTCTTAAAAAAAAGGAAATTTGTGTGAGTGCCTTTTGATTTTTGTTTCCATTTGTGTGTTTGCTTTTGTTCTTCTAGTTGCTTTGCATTTCAATTCAAAAAGAAAAGAAAAAAGACAATCACAATTTCAAAACTAATTTTTCTTTATTATTTTCCATTTTCAACTACATTTGCATTCAAATTTTTTACATTTACAATTCACTGTTGCATTGTATACATTCACTGTTGCATTGTATTCTCTACAACACAGTGCCACCATCACAGCAACTCACCTCTGTTCCCCTTCCCTACCAGTCATCCACTCAACAACTTGAAACAAACTCACCTGAACACACTGCCTCCCTGCTCCCCCATCCGCAATCTGCCGTCTCCACACCTTTGCCTATAAAACTGCCATCTACACTACCTTCCAAACAACACTGCTGCACATTCATTTCTACACCATCATCTTCCACTGTTACTGCTCACTGACTTGCTTCACACCATACAAATTTCACTACAACATCATTCATCTACACCTTCCACCTACATACTCCAGCAATACTTGCATTTATACATATCCGCCTCCTACCATTCAACAAAACTCCAATATCAAAACCCATCAAATAATTCCACTTCCTCCTTTACAGTGCACTGCCTCCAATACTCCATCCTCTGACAACTTCATCACCACCCCCATTTCAAACATCCACAACACTTCAACTACAACCACCTACACCACATATACAAAACAAAAACAAAACTGCCACAGCAGCTCCACATTCGAACTGCAACCCAAAATTCCTCCACCTTCAGCACCTTTCACTCAACCAAAACCAAACTCCAAACTACGGCACCTCAGCTCAATCATCTCCCGTGCATTCCCCACCTATACATCACAAAACCAAAGATATAATTGCCTCTCCAACTTCTGGCAACCTGATAATCACGCCTGTGTCCACATTCACTCGCTGCTACACAGGCACCACAACATTTAATACACATCAGCAGCCCTCAACCAACCACAAACCAACCGAAGCGATTCCATCATCAAACCACCAGTCTATCAACAACCACCTACAATTCATTCATTCCTCAAACCACCACGCAGACCGCGACTTGCTCCAAACTCCTCAACCACTAACTGCCACTGGTCCACTGCCTTGTGCACATAACATCTACATCAGTTCCTTAAACAAACAGCAATCATCTTCTTACCAAACCACCTTCCTGAAGCAAACTGCTTACCTCAATCGTCAATCCCAAACCGCTTACCTTGTTTGTCTAATCGCCGCAACCTATTGTTGATATCAGATCGCCCACCTCCAATTCGAACTCCACAAACAGTTCCTCGAAGCCAAAGCATAGCCTCTCACGCGACCTCACCTGACTCAGCCAACCACGAACAACCAATCGCGATCGCAACTTCAACTACAAATAGCAACTGACAACTATCTCCCAATCGCAGTCAAATATTCGAATCCGTACCCAAATCCCTTCAACTTCGCGAATCCAAGTCGAGCACGATCCAGTTCGCGAAAGCACACGAATCTCGCATTTCAAATTTGAATCGCGATTTGAACAAGAGGAAAACCATTGGAATTGCGATTTTAACAGATAAGAGAACGTTTTGTGTTGATTTCTAGTTTTGTTTTACAGAGTGCTTTTTGTTTTATACAGTGATATTGGGCTTGTGAAATTAAGTTGGGCCAAACTTTGTTTTGTTTGAAGATATTTGGTTTGTTTATATTTCATTTTCTCTTTTTATTTTATTTTACTAGTGTAGTGAATTTGGTTTCAAATTTTTCTTAGTTTTTTTTTCCTTTCCAAAAAAAAATAATTTCTCTTTATTTAAGTTTTCATTTGTTTTCACTTGGTTTAGTTTCCATTTATTTTATTTTTCATTTGTTTTGTTTTTCCACTTGTTTTGTTTTCTTCTTTAATAAACATATAAAAAGAAACCAATCTTTTTTTTAAGTAAAACCCTACTTTTAAGTTTCCTTTCAAAAAAAAACCAAAAAAAAAATATTGTATATATCTTAGTTTTTAATTTTCAGGTTGCCAAAGCAGGAAATAAAGGAAGAATAGCTTGCTGAAAATTGCTTCCTTAGCTAGCCAAAATAAATTGCTCTGCTTGCTAAAAAAATTCTGCTTTCATTTCTAGTTTTATTTAAATTGAATTGTTGGTTGCTTGCATTTGCATTTTAAAAAATAAAAAAATCATTCGTAGTTGCATTGTTAATACACGTTTAGTTTCTGTTCTGCATTTCATCTTAGATTTTGATTAATAATAACAGTTAGACATCGATAACACTTAATTGTATATTGACAATTTGTTTTTTTGAACAATTTAATTTCTTGGTGTCTAGGCTACGGCAGAGTAATAACCATTTATAAATATTACGGTGATTCGTAAATATTATAGTGGTTGTTCCTCTGAAGGTACTTAAACCTTCGGCTGCATTGCTACGGTGATTCGTGGTGCACCGATAAATCCTGCCCGTTACCTAGCCGAGAACTATCTTGTTTATCTAAGACAATTTGTAATTATACAATTTTGGGTTAACTTAGGATAAATCATTTGTACTTAACCACTGCATTCATTTAGTTGCACTAGTTCATGCATATTTAAAAAACAAAAAAAAAATTCAAAATCCAAAACTAAAAAAATTGTAAATAATCCTTTTATTTTTCTTTGCAATTTTTAAATCCTTTTCCTTTGAAATTTCTAAAATCTAAAAAATTTAGAAAAACAAAAATCCAAAAAAATATAAAAACTTTTTCTTACAAAAAAAGCCAAAAAAAATTGAAAATCCTAAAAAAACAAAACAAAAATCAATTTTCCATTTTGAAAAATAAATTCTACTTGTATATATTTTTCTTTATAAAAAAAACCAATAAAAAAATCTTGAAAATGTCCGAGTTTCCTTTTTCTTATCCGCTTGAATTTTACAATAGTTGTGAAAATCAATATAATCCATATGATTTCAGTCCAAATTCATATGGATATTTTCACAACAACTATTTTGTGAATAATTCAAATTTCGAACAACAAAATTTTCAAAACGATGACCAACGTTCGACTCTTGAAAATAGCATTGAAATGATTTCATCTTTACTCGAACTTTCTGCACGAAAAAATCAAGAGATAAATGATTTATGTAATTCTGATTTGTGTAATAACTCGAGTCAAGGATTTCAAAATTTGAATTCAATTCAAAATTCAACGATTACAATTATAACCCATGCCAATTTAATTTCGAACTCCAAAATGAATTCCAAAATCAACATGAAAATGGGAAAACTTTTCAAACGAATTTGGCAATGGGAATAATCTTAACCATGTTACGAGTGAAAATTTTTGTTCTCAACAAATCCAAATCGAAAATTCTCAATTTAATAACTATAAATTGGATTTTGTTGAACAAATGAATGAAATTTACGACGATCACACGGATTTGTTGTTGGAAACTTATATGAAACAACATGAACAACAAAATCAAATCTCAACGTGTGATGAGTCAAGTGATAATCCACCTTTTACCCAAATCGACGATTTTCAAATAACAACTTTTGAATTTAATGATGACGATCTTAATTAAGTTGTTGAAAATACGGTAATTGAGTTGGATTTCATTTCTTTTGAGGGTGCGAAACTCGATTTAAACTACGATCTTCCTTTTTCTGAAAATTTGAATACGAAAACTTTGAAACTCGATTTACATGATGAAGTTGTTGATAATCCAACAAATGAAGTCGAATTTAACGAACATCAGTTTTATGGACTTTTTGAAAACGAGTTGTTGAATTTTGAAGGGGAAAATTTTGATCACCATTTTGGTTTTGAAATCGATACTTTGAAAGAAATTGAACTTCAACCAATTTTTCTATCTACCCCAAAAATCATCGAAAATAAACAACTCGTATGGTTTTCAATAAAATGACTTTCGTTTTCCAAATCCACATTCAACTGCGAAATATTTTACTATTTGGTTTTTCGTGCTTAAGTTGTGTCTCGCACATTTGACGAGACAAATGAATCGGTCTTTAGAAGACCGTTTCATTTACTTTTTGACTGTATACTTTCTCATCTCTTGTAAATAATAATCTTTCATGTAAATATTAGATTTTTATTTTATTTTCTCCTTCCACTTGGGTTGACTGTGGGGACACAGTCAAAATCAAGTGTGGGGGAAGACTTATCTTCATTCTTTTTTTTTCATGGTTTATTTTTACTTTATAATCACAAAAACAAAAAAACAAAAAATTTTAAAAAATCCCAAAAACAAATTTTCTTTTGATTTATTTTTAAAAGAAACACTATAAGATAAATATATGGCTTTGGTTTATTAAATTGAAATTTTTGGAAATTTATTTGTCTAAACAAAAATAAAAATGAAATTTGATTACAAATAATAATGGTTTAACTAGTATATAGGAAGATTCATAGTGTTAATTATGAAGTATATCCTAATTGAAAATCTTTGTTTTAAAAAGTGGTTGATTTAAAGTAAAGGATATAACATTTTTTTGTCTTCTTAGTTAAATGGTGCCAAGATGATTTTGCAAAATTATCTCTCTCTTAAAAAAAAAAAATAATAAAATAATAACATCCAAGTATTCACTCTCATTTAAAAGTCCTCACGGTTATGCATGGGTGAATTACTTGGAATCTTTGATTATGTGCTTTCATACTCATTTAAAAGTCCTCACGGTTATGCATGTATGGAACACATGTAAAAAAAAGAACATAATAAAAACCACCTACGGTCGATAGGTGTATGCACGAAAGTGTGTGCACTCGCCATGCTCTGTACTCCCCTCACATAAGCCTGAAAGGCAGTGCATGGGTGGTATATCTGGCCTCAGTTTACCTGAGCTAGGTGTGTAATTTTTCTTGCAAATAATGAGAGAGCAAGCAATCAAAATCCTAGCACTATTTTTACTTATTTGATTTGATTTGTTATTGAAAAGAAATGAAAATACCACTTTGATAAGCTTTGATAATCAACTAAGGATCCATTTTATAATTACACTTTGTTATCAACCGAAACAACAAGTTAAACTATTGTCTATTTGTTATGATAACTTGATTTTTGTTGGAAATTTTGACTAGTAAATGACATAAATTTTCAAGTGAATAACCAAAACCTATATTTAAATTATTCGTGCCAATTTAAAAATAAATCCTTCATTTGTAAATATTTTCAAAAATTTGCATTCATCTCTTTGTAAATAAATCTTGCATTTTGTAAATATTTTCATCCCGCACTTGGATTTTGTGGGTAGTATCCGCTGAAAACCCTCACGAGACAACACTCGTCCTACTGGGGACACCCAGAGGTTTAACGGCTTGTTGCATACGCTCAATGCAATCGTACTTCCTATGAAAACAGATTTATCTTAGTTTTTCTTTATTCGAGGACGAATAAAAAGATAAGTGTAGGGGTATTTGATGTGCACATAAATGTGCATATTTTTACCAACATATTTAATCTATTTGAATTAAATAAATGATCATATCGGGTATTTTAACTTGTTTAAACCAAAAATTCAAATTATTCCAAATTGTCACATATTCATCTTCATATATGGGCAAAACGGTCATTTGTGTGCATACATTTGTTTGAGAAAAATTAATTGAAAATTTGTATATATTTTTTGTAGGAAATTGATCTCAAATAGAAGTGGTTTTATGAAGATATGCATGCACAAAATTAATACAAAGGAATGAAGATGGAAATAATTCAAAGTGAAGAACATGGAGGACCCCACCTACCCACCTACCTTAATGTACAAATTAAAGGCTAATGCACATGCTTTTGGAGTTAATGGCTTCATGTACACTTAATGGAGGATTAAGACATGTTAATGATAACTTGGCCTCCACACTTCCTAAGGGGCATTTTGGGCATTCCCTAGAAAAATGAATTAGGGTTTTAACACTTGTATAAATACCCCTTATATTTCATGTAGATCTTCCTCTTAGTTAGTTAGTTTTAGTTTAGAAAACAAAAGAAAGCTCTCTTTCTCTTTTCATGGCTACTTAGCCATTTCTTCTCTTATGTAATTCTTTTCTTCTATGCAATGTTAATTATTGTTTCTTTTTAATTACATGTTCATTTCCTTTTATGCAAGTAGTGTAGATTTTCCTTTATGCAATTAGAATAGTTGTCTTTTCCATTAGCTTTCATTTTCCTTTCTTTTTGCTTTCATGTTGCTTTCTACATTTGTTGATTTGATAAAAAATATGAGAGCTTAATCCCTACAATTTAGGGGTAATGAAGCTCTCTAGTATGTAGATGCAACATTTTGATGTTTATACTCTCTTTTTGTGCTTTAATGGAAACACTTGAAGTGGTTTAATGATGTTGTTTAGCTTTGAATTTGATAGTCTACGTTGTTCATAACAAATAGGCTCTGCTTAAACAAACATAACACAAATTGCCTCTTCATTTAAATATGATTATGGCAAAGAAGTGAATGTTGAAACTGAAATTTGATAGCTATATTTCTAAACAATAGTTAATAGGCTATGCTTAAAATAGATTTTATTTCAACTTTGTTGTCATATATCATGAGAGTTAAAAGTGTATTAGTGGTTGTGTTATAGTTTGATGGTTTATATTGAGCTAATTAATAGCACAAATTTACCATACTTATGATAAGCACATCAACTAATTCACTAATGACAAGAAAAGAGAGATCATAACTTCATTTTGTTGATTTATGTGATCTAGAGAGTGGATTTGCCTCTAAATTGTCTTAACACTCTCATATTTTTATCTATTTTCTTTTGTCATTTTTCTTCTTTTTTTTTAGTTAATCACTCTTCCAACTTTGGTTAATTTGATTGAGTAGAATTTAAAATCATCAATTCCCTGCGGATCGACCCATATTCGCCGCGTGCTACATTCGTACACCGTGCACTTGCGGTATAAATTTTATTTCAAAATTCGTTCGACGGTTTTCTAAACTGATAGAATTTCCGTCGACGAACACCTGTATGTCAGTTTCTTCTTCCCCTTCGAAGGAGAAGGCGTTGTTTCAATGTCATGAACTTCGACTATCGGGTCCCCAAATGGACTAACATTTTCGCCTTGTACTTCGGGCATTTCGGCTTCTTTAATCTCCCCCTCCTCAAGTATGTCAAGGGCGTTGCATGCGAAAGACTCGGCCTACTTTTTTCCATTACCCGAAGCAGGCCTGGTTATGGTAACACCTTGGCGGAGGCTTATTCGGCGACCTTCCACCAGCAACCCAAATTTCATGAGCGACTCATTCGAAATGAGAGATCTAATGTCCCGGTCTTCTGCGGGAGAGCTTGAATGGCTTTGACAGCTTCAGAATATTCGGGGCCCTCAGGACGTGGGTTGATACCTGTGGAAGTAGACGAAGAGTCAGAAAAGATGAAAATTTTGCCAAATTCAAGTATTGATTCAGAAAAGGAACTTGCTTCCTTCTACTCCTGGCAAAATCGAAAGGACAACGCATGTAGAACCACTCTTGCTTGTACTGGGAAAATTTGCTCCATGCCATTTACTACGTAGCTCGAGGAATGTAAAAGATGGGCTATCTGACTGTCTCTTGAAGCGATAGATATAGCGGATATCTCCCGGAGTCCGAAGCCTGAAGGGGACACTCATGGAGAGAATGCAAGTGCCGTATATGAATGCGTGGCTGTTTGGATGCAGTTGCGATGGGAAAATCTCGATATACTGCAACACGTCTCGAAGAAAGGAGTCGAACGGCAGCACGCTGCCAACCCATCACGTGAATCTGTTACAGGCTATATATCCGACTGGGGGCAAGTGAGGACGATCGTCGAAGGGGATTCGATGGACTGAGCATATCCGACGGAGCGAACTTTCCTTGATCTTCGAGGCCTAGGAATCGATTAGATCGAGATCACTGCCTCCAGGGCGTCGGGAGCCAAGTAATGTGGTCGCAAGGCTCGGCAAGTCTTGTGCGGGAGTAGTTGACGAATTTGAAGTTCCTACTACTTCTTGTCGAGAGGATGGCCCGGGTCTGTCTGAGATCGTAGCAGAGCTAGATTTCCTAGACATTTCCAATGAAGATTGAATTTGATAAAACATCTGTTTGAACTATACTTGAAAAACAATCGACGTTAGACTTGACAACATAAATATTCCCCTCATATGGTGTGTTAACTAGTGCGATCATTCAAATATAAGTGCCAGGAGATTAGAAGTCATTGAATTGGTAGAATAAAGTTAAGCTTTGAGCTATCATCTTCGAAGACCGCCATCGCTGACCATCAACGAGAGCTTGTCATAAGATGGTTTATGTCGTGAACTCATCGACGCAGTGTATGAAAGGTTATTACTATTTTAAGTAAGTTAAGTTCGAGTTTACAGTTTCTAAACACGGGAGTTATCAGTCCGGATTGTCCGATATGCTTAGTTGTTTAAGTCTATCCTTGTTCACTATCATATATTCAGGCATGAAATGTCTTGAGTCAATTGTGCATTAGGTTCGACTAGTGTTGCTGTTGTGCACAACTCTCCTACCTATCCTCTCTACCGTTTGGCATTGGGCTATTCATGTCGAACCGCAATCATGCCGAGCTGCCTCGTTCGGCACTCTACCCTCAACATCAACACTCTTCTACCTATCCACTTCATCGTTTGGCATTCGTCTAGTCATGCCAAACCGCAACCATGCCGAGCCGCTTTGCATGGCATTTTGCCTAGCACTAGCTTTCTCCCAATGCATCCTCCCTACTGCTCGGCACGGACAAGTCCAATCAAGTTATGCCGATCCACCTTGCTCGGCACTCTGCCCGCCTCCCACTCTTCAGATGCACTCCCACTAACATCGTTCGGCATAAAAGAATCATGTCGGGTCGTGGTCGTGCCGAGTCACATCGTTCGGCACGCTGAACCTAACTACAACTTCACTCCATTGCTTCTTCTCCAATGTCTTTCGGCATGAGGAAGTCATGCTGAGCCACATCAACACGTCTTCCTCCAACTCCCTCCTTCAAACAAACTAAACATCTTCCTAGATGGCCAATAGACCACAATTTCAACTCGCACGTCGCCCTCTCCCATCCTCCACTCCACCTAATCCTAAGGCTTCTTTAAACCTCGAATCCAACTTCCTAATCTACATGACTATCATTGTCTATGGGTTAGAGGAAGGGCGTGGGTTCAAGTTTTGTCTTAAGTCCCTAATTAGGGAGAGTCAAACGAATGAAGGGTTAGTACCTAGAAGAAGGGGGCGAAGTCTGATGGAGTGGTCGAATTGGAAGTATAGATCTACTCAGGCTTTCTAATGAAGGCAATCAAGGAGTAACCAAGGAAACTCGAAGATGAAAGGAGTTGTTGAGGTGTTGATAAGGGCTTGGGAGGAGAAAAGTTCGCAAGTTTTGTAGTGTGGACTTAAAAGTAAAAAAGAAAAAGAAATGAAGTATTGACCTTTATAGGGGGAAGAAAAGAAGGTGAAAGGACAATGATCAAAAGAACAGGTCAAGGAACAATGTCGTTCGACATCCAGGTGTCGCTCGGCATCCAATCTCGTTCGGCATATGCATGTCGTTCGACACCCAACACGTCGCTCGGCATTTGGGAAAACGCTATCGAGAAGACAAAGCCAAGGCTTTAAGAGGAACACGGAGTGCTAATGGTTCAAAGCGCATCATGTCCATCCACATGATACATTTTGGGGGGCATGTATTACCCAGTGGATTGACCAGGTGGCAGAGACTTGATGTAGAAGACTCGTTAGGCACAAAAAGCTGTTCGGCACAACTAGGTCGTTTGGCATGAACCTCGTTCGGCATCTATCCTCGTTCGACATTAACCTCGCTCGGCATGAAGCCTTGTTCGGCATAACAAGGTCGTTCGGCATGAACCTCGTTCAACATTCATGCCTCACTTGGCATTCTAGCCTCGCTTGGCATTCATGCCTCACTCGGCATTCATGCCTCGTTCGACATTCCAGCCTCGTTCGACATTCCAGCCTCATTCGGCTTTCATTCCTCGTTCGGCATGAAGCCTCGCTCGGCATTTCTCCTCACAAAGCATAGCAAGGTCGTTTGGCATTTGTGGCTCGGCACGCAGATGTCACTCGCCACGGGCCGAGGTATATCACTCCTAGGCCCAAGAGGGAAGTCCAACCCATCTTCGTCTATAAATAGAAGGGCAGGAGCACAGTGAAATGGACCTTTTTTTGAGAACACTGGGGAGACTCTGCCGCTTTCAAGACTTACTCTATTTTACTTAGCATTTGTATTCAAGTCTTTATAGTATGGATTGTATCAGTATTTAGTCACTTGTGAAAGCAATAAAGATCGAAACTTAAAGTGGACATAGGCAATTACGCTGAATCACTATAAATCCGGTGTTCTTGTTTTCTGCATTAAACTTAGTATACAGTTCTCTGTTTTAATTTACTTTCTTCATTAATCTCTCTACACAATCTCTCTGAAGGGTGTTAGAATTATGGTGCTAACAAAAATAGATTCCAAGAATATAATCAAACTACGATTTTGATAGTTGTAACCCCAAGGATATTATTCATCGGCCATGGGTGTGTCTTCAAAAGGAAGACTGATGTAGTTGGAATGCAGTAATCAATATTGATAAAATAACTTTGTAAATTTCAATTATTGAAATTGGCATAACGGTTTTGTCATTCAACGTGCCTAAACTAATTGAGATTCTACCAGCAAAATATTGCCCAATATGACTTTGAATTTTGGTACAGCTTGATTAGAACAAAAAATTTAAATAATAATTTAGAATATACTATTTTTTGTGATGACCAAAATGCCACGATATTTGTGGGTGCGATGAGTGATTTTCTAAGTGTTGGATAAGATCTAAGAATTGATACGATAATGTCGTTTTACAAGTGTTAGATTTGAGAAAATATTTTAACCAAAAAAATCAAATAATCTGATTATCGAACTAAATGCAGAGGAAGTGTGTATCTGTAAGAAATAATATTAAGGCTACTAAGATATTTCTAAGCTATAAGTAAGACAACATACTGCTGATTTTTAATGATGTACTCATGTTAAAATTAATTTCAGTTTGGATGTCGACGTATGATTTGAAAATGACATCCTTTATGACTAGTATGAAAGGATATTTGGGACTATCCCTAAAGATGTACACAGATGCCACATTAAAATATTTAGTATGGAGCATATGAGATGGATTCCTTCTGCCTCCATGTTAGGAATTATCATGTATACGATGATTCTACGATATCGTATTTCACTTATGTATTTGTTGCATTAAGTGAATATTAAATTCAATTTAATATCATTAAATTGTAGCGACGGGTAGTCCCAAGTATTTACAATATAGTAGAGAATGTTTATGGAAACAATGAATTCTTGATGAATAAGTGTTTAGACTCAAACTCCATAAGTGACATAGAATATAGCATTTCAATCCTAAATTCATATTCAACCTTCATTAAGAAGTTTTGAATTGGAAGTGTTCCAAACAAGCAATGATAGTTGATTCAACCAAATAGCTAAGTACATTGCCTTGAATAAGGCTACAATGAAAGCAGTATAATAAAATTGCATAAATTTATAACCTGTAACAGCTTGTATTTTACGTATTTAATGATCATAAAATATTATTTCAAAATTCAAATTGGTTCGCGTAAGGTAATAACTTTGGGTAATGTTGAGCAGTGATATTTTACACCTTTAGAATTCATTCTACCGCTTTGATCTTGAAAATATTTAAGGGCTATAACTGGATAGTAGCTAAATTAGAGTCTAAAACCACTTCCAAATGAAAGATATAATGGTTTCTCTTTTCGTAAAGTGGTTACAATAGGTTTTCAGACTTACAGTTTATGTGATATAGTTGTTTGACATTTGGACATTTTTAGACAGATTAGTGGGTAATTAACTTATTAGCCTGCCTTTTTGGTTTTAGGAATTGTGCTTAATACCATGAGATAGGATAGCCTCTAATCATTTTCACCTCCTAGAAAATATCCCTAACCTCTGATTAACAACTTCTAAGCCAAAAGGCCATCAATACCCTTATATATTTGGCTAAATTGAGAGAATAGTGAGTGATTAGTGAAAGGGACAACTTGATTTCGAAATTGGTTGCATTATGATTCGAGCACTTGTTATTTGACTAGATTTGCTTCTTTTTTATGCTAATTGAGATATTGGTGAGTGATTTGTGTCACTCTTATAATATTATTACTAATATGGTAATAACCAATGTTTTTGAAGTTATTTTAAATGTTCAAACATTTTTAGATAAAATAATACTTAATAATATTTAAAAATGAGTTTAAATAATTTGATATGGATTTTAATTTATTTTTGGTCATTCTTTCATACTGATTGTTGTTATCACATTTAGCTAATTTTGGATGATATAAATGCTTAATTTTTAATTGCATTGTTTGTTATGATGTTTGAAAATGGTTGTTTTAATGCATGATAATTAATTTGACTGCATTGCATGATTGTTGAGCCAGAGATTGCAAAGCAATGAATGGCTCCAAATCCAAGTGATTGCATGTAATTAAGAATCAAGGGAAGTTGAGAAAAGGGTGAAGAAAGTTGCCCGAATAAATTTGTCCAATTTTGGCCAAGTTTAAATCGGTCATCATCAAACAATCATGGTTGTTCTGTGATGGATGGTTTGGCATAGGAAAATACACAAGTGTGAATTGAAGTTTTGATGTATGGGGACTTCAGGCTACAAGTCATGTTGTTTCAGTTAAAGACCAAAAAAGCGAGGAAGATGGAGACCCCAAACTATTTTAGTGACGCCCAAGTGGTTTTGAGATGCAAGTGTTAAAACTATGGGGCACAGCGCTGCTTGCTTTTGGCCGGGATGGATGTTACTTTAGGGAAAGAATGTGTGATGAATGTATTTAGCCACTTAAGAACTTTGCTATGTGTTGGCCGAACATAGTCGATGTTGATCACGCTTAAGGGGTCGGTGCCGATCATTTTAGGATTGTGAATTTTTCTTTATTTTCAAGGGGTGTGCAATGGCCAATCGAATGATGTTCTAGATACC
The DNA here is from genome assembly GCA_030765085.1 of Allium cepa. Taxonomy (NCBI): domain Eukaryota; kingdom Viridiplantae; phylum Streptophyta; class Magnoliopsida; order Asparagales; family Amaryllidaceae; genus Allium; species Allium cepa. The sequence goes on along the minus strand of CM060941.1, from coordinate 171,726,892 downwards.
TATTTCATTGCATATTTCCAATGATGATCGATTCGATGATAAAGGAAATAATGTGAGTGTCGGATATAAAACAAAAGATCTACTTTAGGTTTGAAGTATGGAAATAAATTGGTAACTTCAGGAATAATGCGATGAGATTCTAAAAAATTAAGGTGTATCTAAAGAAATTTCTAGCTTCGGATATTAATGAGTGCTTCAAGTGAGAAGTATGGGTAGGACTTATTGATGGTCGAAGGAGGCCCATTCGATGATATGAAGTGATGGAGTGGAACATAGTGTGTCCAGCTATCGAGTTATGTGCTAAAGGGATCGCTGATAACTCCACATGTGATGTTTTTTTCATATGGCAATATTATGTCAGGACGCTCACTTATGTACCTTGTACCCAATGATGTTTTGCCTACTTTAGTGAAGGTGGTACCTATGTGATGTTTGTGCTCAAGTGTCGAATCTTATTACGATGTATTGTGTCCCTGACCTTAATGATGGTCATATGAGTTATCTTATATCTAAGGCATCATAATGGTGATACGAAACCTTAATGATGGTCGATGTGATTGCTTTGATTGCAACATGTGTTATGACTGTAGCATTTACTATGATTGCTATGTGATTTGGATAGATGTCACGTGATGTAGGTATTATTGTATTGAATACCATACACCCATATTATACTTAGTATTGTACATTTATATGATAATAGTATAATATATATAGAATTATGTGCTAACTTGTTAGAGGCAGGGATAGGGCAGTTATGACTTCTCATACTTGGTGTTCCTATTTAGTACATCGACTTTTGTAGTATCTTAGGATTCTTGATCGCTCACACCAGACTTTGTCTGACAAAAGGTTTTATGCTTTGCTTTTCATTATCTGGCTTAAATGAGCAAACTATATAGAAAGGATGAAATTAGCAAATTGAGCGGTTCAGAGGACAAGCAAGAGATTGATGCTTATCTATATCTTTTTTGTCAAGGAAAGTTGGTTTTATAGCGGTCCTTCACTTTGTATAAATATACAAACCGGTATATGAGCGAGATTACAGTATTCATTACCATAAAACAAAATACAGATTATCCCTCATCAAATGATGAGGAATCTCTATCGTCAAAAAATAGATTAGGCCCAATGACATGTGGATAACTAAAAATCAATGATGCTAGACTTAGAACATAGTCCAAAGATTCACAATTGTATAAATATCCCATGTCTTGATTATCATCAACTAAAACGATCTATTCCTATCACCAAGAACACCATAGTCGGGACAAGTTAAGCCAACCTCTATAGCATGGTAGAATAAATGCCTTTCTTCACCATCATTGCCACTTACTTATAAAACTGCTATTCTTTGGTTCCAGTCGCATCTTGAAGCTCTCACATATCCAAACTAGTTGATAGGGATTCTATATTGTTTCATTAGTAGGGTGAGATTCATTACCATTTCAACGGTAGAGTTTGCATCAATAGTCGATAAAAATTTAGGAGATGTAACGATTAGAGTCAAGACTTTGAAATTAGGCACTCCAAGAACATGTATGACATCTTTGAAGGTTGTTATAGGAGGAGTAGAAGATTTAGGCTTAGTGGCCACTTTCTTATAAGTGGATATGGCAAATGGACTTTGGTTGAGATAGTTGAAAGGGCAACATTCGCAAAATCAGAACATAAAGAGAATCCATACATAGATGAGTACTTATTATGTCCAAAGGAGTGACATATCATCCAAATATCAGGAGATTACCCTAATGGACTCAACGATTGCAACACGACTGTCTTCAACATGTACTCTAAGCTTGGTGATAAAAGGCTTGTTTAGAAAAACTTCAATTAAAGCCTTTGCATAAACATGTTTCCTTCTCATGATAGTGTATACGTTAAAACATTTAAGATTTCCAACTAGGATGGCTAACCAACTAAGACCAATCATGGGTTGTTAAATAAAAGAGAAACCAGTTGAGTAGAGAAAGATTTTAAGTACAAGCTGTATTTGACATAGGGAAAGAGCATCGGTCTTCATTGGGAAATTTTCAACTTGAATCATTATCTCAAGTATAGTAGGAGAATGTACTTATGTATACTTTTACTTTATATTTTATTGCTATTTTGCTATAGCAACATGGAGCTTTTACCAGTGCTTGAATATTATTAGATACATTATTGGAGTTCATTTTACTGATGTATAAACTATATTTATGTTGTATAACTATTGTGATCTTGTTACTATGATTTATGGTTTTTCATATGTATCTCATTTTTTTATATTTATGTTTGTTATTATATTTTATCTTTTACGATGTAAGAGATATGATAGGTTTGGCTTTGAAGTTTAGTTACCTTACACCTGACTACAACTTTATATCGGTCGAGTACCATTGTAGCGCGTTTTACAGGTATATTGGGTACCAAAATATAGGATGGTTATCTTATTTGGTGTCAAAGCTTAGGTTGAGATACGACCTAAGTTAATATAGGATCCAATAGAGATAAGGAGAAGTTATCACCTTAGAATGGATCGAGTGATCTGTGAGAGAGCGTACTTATTTTTTTTTTTTTTTTCAAAACTATATAGTAGTATAAATAGTATAAGTCACATTACATACACGAGTACCATCAATGTAACTTTCCTATTTGAGAGATCGATCATTCTTATTATAGATATTAATAATGAATTGGAAAATAAGAAACGCTACAAGGACTTATATATCTGAACTAAAGGATGGAGCGTGCTCGTTGGCAGCTAATGACCTCATTATGCACACCATGTTCAATGAGATGATATGTTTCCAAAGGCCAAAGTGGGTGCTCCAATTTCCATTGGTAGTGGTGTCTGGTGCAAACACCTAGACCTAACTTTACAAAATTGAATAAGGACTATTCTAGACTTGGGTGCAAACTTTTCCTTGAGATAGAACTGGTTGTGGAGGTGCAAGATTGGTTGGATACCTACAAACGCATCATGGACTTAAAGTTAGAAGATATAATGAAGTGGAAGTTGGCCTCTAAACAACTTCAGGGTCGGGCAATGAGATATAGAATGCAGATAAGATGGCTACTTTTGAGGATTAATTCACTTAGGAGCGATTCAAATCCCGATCTAAGGAGAAGTTTACCCAAATGCCCAAGAGTTAGTGTTGTTTAGAAAGTTTGTTAACTTAAAGTAGGGAGATGACTTTTTTAGATTATGTGGACAAATTCAACATGCTGGCGAAGTATGATTTATCTTTTTTGGTACTCCATTTGAAAAGAATGAGAAATTTATTACGTGCTTGGATGAGTATCTCGAGGAACTGCTAGTTGGCTATATTGATGAACCCTTTAAGTAGCTTGTTAAGAAAGCTCTACGACATGAAAGTATATCTGAAGCCCAAAGCAGTTATGTTTCCAAGGAACAACCTAAGCCGTAAATGAGTGGAGGTGATAATAGAAAATGAAACAAACAAACAGGGGAAGAAGTAGTCTAGGAAAGAAAAGAAGTAGGAGTCTTTCCCGAGCTAATCAATAACTATGGGAACCCAAAGAAATGAGAGAAGAAATGCTTTGTTGTGATAAGGTTAGGCATTTTTAGAAGGACCAACCCGAGCTATTGAAAAATAAATAGGTTGTGTCTGCTTATGCGCTTCATGTCATTATAGCTTCATCGAGCGCTCCATCGACAAAAGAAATAGGAAAGGCATTGTTATCCAAGGTTCGATTTCATTTATTTTATACCTATTCGTGTTTTATTTGATAGCAGTGCATCACATTCATTTATATCTAGTGACCCAGTGGATAGATTGAGTCCTCTATCAATAATATGGTGTTTGTTAAGATCTCACCATTGATAGATATAGTTCAATCCACTAGGTAGGGGAAGCTGACACTGAGTTTGTAGGTCCTTTTCTAATACGCAAGAGGATTGGGGACCTAGCTTATAGAGTCAACTTGCCTCAAAATATGGTGGGTGTGCATAATCCGTTCCATGCCTTTTATTTTTGAAAGGCACAATCAGGTGTAGTAGTGACAGCGGGTCAACTGAATAATATTAAGATTGAACCAGAAGCTTCGAGAGCTCGGAGGCTAATTCATATAAGCAGGCATGATATAGATTAGCTTAGGAGGAAGACGATAGAGTTGATGAAGGTTCAATGAGTAAAAATTGAGGAAGAATAACATTTGGGAGATCGAGGAGAGCATAAGGACCACTCTTTCGAAGATTTTTACTTCATAACACCTTTTTGTTTATCATATTTACTCCCACTTTCGATATCATATAGAGTAGTTTGGCACCTTACATGCTAGGGTGGCACCTTCTTTCTTGTGTGTGCATGTTTGATGAATGTTATGCTTGCTAATGATTGTTAGGCAAGCAAGTTAACTATATTTTTCCACTTTACATTGTTGATGGGATTTTCAGGGGCAAAATACCTTTGCGGAGTGTAACAACCTACAATTTATGTGTCAGAGGATCATAAAATATTATTCTAAAATCCAAATTGGGTTGCATCAGGCTATAACTTTGGGTAACGTTGGCTAGTGATATTTTACACCCTTAAAAATTTTATCGAATGGTTTTCACCTTGAAACCCTTAAGGGCTATACGTATATACCACCTTTATACTCATCATACTACTAAGGGTATTACCGATAAGCTCTCAAATAATCATAATGTCGACATACTCGAGGTCCGTCATACTCAACATTCAAAAAAATAACAAATAAGCAATCATGGAAACCAAATGTCAAACATAGATATTACATGCTCCTAGCTATGCCATGATTAGCCTCAGCCAACCACATAATAAATAAATTAGTACGAGGTAAAAATCCTCATTATGGCATGCTCTAAGAAATGTTGTAGATTATCTCTCAAACAAGCATATAACACAAATATAAGGGGTTAACTACCTCATTGACTCTCGACCTCTGAGTCAGTAATATTTCTCTCATCCATATATCTAATGATACGTTAAAGGTGAATAAGCGTAGTTTATTACATCTCATAAAGAACAGAAGAGAGATTTTATACTCTCAGCTTTGCTTTAAGGGCCTTCCCTGCACGCTCTTAGTGCTACACCTGCAATCTTAAGTTACCTCGGTGGCCATCGTGACCCACTATCCATATTGCACCAAAGTGCTACATGGCTACATAATGCATGGTTACATGTTGGAACCAGGCCAGCCCGCAGCAGAGTTAAAGGGTAAATTTAAAAAAAAATCCAATTTTGGAACTATTGGGACTATAAAGTCTACAATGATTTTAGATCGAACCTTAAATGTGTTTATATAAAATCCTTATTTTGTTTAATTAGTTTAAAAAGCTTTGAATTTGATATAAATTTAAATGTATAAGTGTATCGAATACACCATTGTGTGAAATAGTTTATTAAGAGTTAATTTAGGGAAGGAAATCTTTCGTTTCTTTCTCTAAAACTTATGCAATTAATGGAGAGCATGTTTTTCTTTATAAGGAGAAAGAAACCTTTCATTTCTCTCCATTTAGTTAAATGATTTATTAAAAATCGCTAATTTCCAATTTAAACACAGACGAAATGTGAATGTATCCAAATATACTGATAATGTATATTATGTAAGTGCAATATATAAGAAGTGTGCATGTGTGTAAATAAAACATATGTGAATGAATTTAGAGAAAAAGAAATTATTCATTTTTCTCTCTCATTAATTAGATTAACTGATGTATTAAATGGCATTGATAACTAAGTTTACATATGCATTTGTTGTCCAAGTTTTGACTAGTAATAATATACATGTTATTCATCCTTTTGATCAGGCAATATTCAGATAAACAGGAAAAATTGGACTTGGAAACTATCAAGGCAGAAAGCCTTGGGAGATGGCCCAGGAGTCCAGAAACCAAATGCAAATAGAATTATCGAGGAAAAGACCAAGCCAACATAAGAAGCAAAGTACGTTCTTATTAAAGGTTGGTTTGGAGATATTAATTAAGATTATCAGACTTTCATGGCCTTTGTTAAAATTAAAAATATTTTTTGATACATTTTCCAATATTATTTCTAACTCATGTTTCTCAAATCTAATAATTTCAAAAGATGATTTTTAAATCACAAATTTCTTTACATAATATTACATTCTCATGTCGATATATTTTTATTTTATTAATTTATCCTTGAGATTGGGTATGTAAATTATCATAAGAATTTTGAGATTTCTTTAATTCTTTTCGAGAATTGATTTTCAATCTTTTAACATATTTACTTCTAATTCTTCCACTAATTCTTTTCTATGGTGTTTCTCACTTTTATAATTATCGGTTATGGCATTTGTAATATTATTTAACTCTGATTTGCTCAAATCATCACATACCTCATAATCAGTAACCATAAAAAAACATTTACATATTCAAATTCGTTATCACTTTCAAATGGTGAAGATTCTGAATCATCCCATATGACTTAAAAAGCCTGATTTTTCTTTGGTTTTCCCTCTATATCTTTAAGCTATATACAATATTTCTTTATGTGTCCATTCTCTTTGCATTTATAACATTTTGTTGAAGAGGCCTTGCTAACAATGCCCTTTTTGTTACTTAAAAAATCTTTTGATCCCTTTAGCTAAGTATGCAAAATCATCATCATTGAAATCATCGTTCTCTTCTGCTTGAAAAGCTATAGATTTTTTTCTCTTGTGCTTGTTCCATTTTAGCCTACAAATTATACTAATATGACATCAAATTTCCAACAACTTTTCAACCGTAAGTGTGGAAATATCATTTTTTTTTCCTCGATGGCTGAGACTTTTCTTTCACACTCATCAGTCAAAGGTTTAAAATTTTAGAAACTATATCATATTTAACTCCTTAACCCTTTAAAGCATGTGTAATATTTTGTAGTCGTGCATACATGTCAAAAATAGTTTTTTATCTAACATTTTATAAAAATTAAATTGGTTCTTAAACATGGAAAATTTACTTTGCTTTACTTTATTGGTTCCTTTGTGTGTAACTTGCAAAGTGTGCCACGTTTCATAAGCAATTTTACATATGCTAACCCTATTAAATTCATTTTTGTCTAATGCATAGTATAAAATATTCATAGCCCTGGATTTATTTTCAACTTTAGCTTTTAGGTCAGCGGTCCAAGATTCAAAGTTAGTAGTAGGTTCAATAAATTCAATTTGAGTCAGTTTCCAAATAGAATAGCTATTAGCTTGCATGTAAATTCTCATACTAGTAGCCTAATTATTATGGTCGATACTAATAAATAAAGGGGGTCTAGCAGTAGACTGGCGTTCTTAAAAACTATCATATTTGATGTCGCGCTAGTTTTAGAAATTATGTTATGATTTATAAAATGTCTTGCTATGATACCAAGTGGAAGTTAAAGGTCTACGATATAATAGTCTATTTTATATATTGCAGAACTCTAGTATGACTAATATAACTAACTAATAAAAACAAAAATAAAAGTAGTAAATAAAGTAACAGAGTGCACCGAGATTTTAACCTAGTTTGAATAGCCCATTCTATGTCTAGCCCTAGACCATCTTTTGGATTTTCACTATCAATACCTCTCTTAACCCGGAGGAATAGGTTTTGTAACTTCTGCTCGATGAACTACACCAACAGGACTTCTGATGAATAAAACCAACATGACATTGTTTCTTCTCAGAAAATAAACTTTAGCAATGATGTATCTTTGAATAGCTATATTTCCAATATCGCATTACAAATCCTTATATCACTTTGAACGATCGATTGCAATGAAGTACAAGGTCTTAAGGATTGGAATTCAGAAAATGATATGGATTTATATGATCAAATATTGATTGCTAGGGTTTTGAAAGTAGGCACAGAGACTAACAATACAGATTAAAGAGTCAAGATTTCAATTAGGTTATATGGTGATTGCAAGGCCTTGAGTTTATATAGGGATGAAAGGGAAACATCTAGAGATGCATATGAGGGATTACGAACTATTAATGAAGAATTTTAGATGCCTGGAAGTGAAAGGTCGTGACTACAAGAAGAAACAGAATCAAAAGATTTTGAGCCTCGGTTTGCAGACTTGGAAAATTTTGGCAACCTGGGCATCGTTGCCTTGTGAGCGATTTGGCAATTTTCAAGCTCAGCAAACCTAAGGATTAAAGCCCATTATTAATCTTTGATGCCTTTAAAAATTCTAAGAAAAATCAAGTTCCTTTATGGAAATATATAATGAAGGTTGTGGTCAAATTTAAGGGCGTTTGGAGATTGTTTAAATGGTTTAACAAATATTCTAATCATGCGACTCTAAAACTTACGTAAACAATTTTTCCACATAGTTTTGTATCTAATGCTCACTTGATCTTCTAAGTATCATCTCTATGCTCACTCCATCTCCGTATGTCGTCTCCATATGTTATGCTGCCTTTGTTATACTATGTTTGCAAAATTATATGAAATAACTTAATAAAACATTAGTAGCATTTATTGTACAGTTGTGATCATCAAAACACATGATCGTGGTTCTAACAATATTGAATTATGAAATAATGTATTTCTTATGAAATAACCTTGTGATTCAAGTGTCAAACACATCAAAAATCACAGTATACATAATTTTACATATGTATTTATTCTTTGACTCTATTTAGTATTTCTTTAATGTTTCACATTTAGTTTATACATTTATACTATATAAGTTCTATTATTATATAATTTTTATACTTTATTTAACTTATATAATATTTTATGCATAACATTATATTAATTAAATCTTACTTAATTAATTTAAATTAATTACCACTTTAGTTCATTATTATATTATTCAATTTTGACGTAATATATTGAATATTTATATATTATAAATTTTATAGTCATATATGTGTGTGTGTGTGTATTTTAAATTATTAATTAACATTTAATTAATTTATTAAATTAAGCAATTTTAATTAAGTTTTATTAATTTTGAAAAAATATTTTACATACATATATGTATATTTATATTGTCTTAAACATTTCAAGGCAATATATCATATATCACCGTATATTATACATGCATATACTTATATTATCTAATCAACTCATTTAACTAATTTAGTTCTTTTATTAATCTCATTGCTTTAGTTCTTTATTAATCTTATTAATAAAATTTAATTTCAAAGTTAACTCAAACATTTTGAGAATTTTCATTATATTATAACTTCTATAATATATATACATCTTATTTTAAATTTAACTTCTAAATTTAAAATCGATATTTTAAATTTTCAAACAATTTTAAAAATTAACCTAAGGCCTAATTCAAATTGGAAATTTTCTATTAAGGGTAACCTTTGTGCTCATTTCACTTTTTGAACTAGGCCAATAACCAGGAAGGGCAAGGTACTTGGTTACCCAAGCCTTGACACTACCTTTTTAGACACCCTACTGAGTTGGTAAACTTAATCAATTAGCCCTAACATGACTAATTTAGACCATATAGACTATTAGGTTGTGATATTATTGTTGGATCTTGGCCAGTTGGAAGTGGGGTAATTGGGTAAATTTCAAAAAAAAAACTTTTAGATATTTATTGGGCCTATGTAATCTATATTCATTTAGAACTTTTCTAGATTTTCTTTTAAATAGAATATTTATCTTATTATAATTATTTAAAATCAGTTTGATTTACTTTTAAATTGCTTATGTTGTTGTTATTTTTTATTTGATGAGCGCATCAAATGCGCTCATAGGTGAATGTGTAACTGTTACATATAAGATGTATGCATAGCAAATATGAATGTTTGAGGTGTTGGAATTTACACCACAATGGTCACATATCCCCTCCATATATGCCTTTATCATCTAAAAAATCATTTTTTTTGTTTGTTTACTTGTGCATATGCATATAAACATAAATATATGTATATGTATGATATTGAAGGCAATCTAAAATTAGCTTTGATTAAAAAGGTAGTTTAAACATCGTTACTTTACTTTTAAAGATAATTTTGTAAACTTAAAAACTTATACACGGAGACATATATGCACATACATACATATATGTATATGTATACAAATTAAATTAATATTTTGAAACAAAACAACATAAAATTATTCTTAACTAGTTTGCAAGTCAAAATTATATATTTAAAATAAATTAGCTTACCATAAGTCTAGCATTAAAATTAAGAAACAAATCAAGGGAAATTTAAAGGTTTCTCTCTTTTCCTTTTTTATTTTGGAAACAACATATGAAATATGAATTCAATCAATTTGCATGTAAACAATACTTAAAATATTTCAAAAGTTCTATGAAACATCCTTGAATCCATACTTTGTAATATGCAATATAATCCATTAATATAATTATTTTAGAATTTTATTCAAACATCGTTTTCTTAATTAAAAGATTAGATGAATTAGGCATATATGTGTTTGTGACAATAAGATCTAGATCTAAATTACATATATATAAACATAATGATAAAACAAAAAAAGAGCAAAAGGGAATCTTTGATTGATATTTTAATATCCCATGGGTAATAAATAAAAGGGAAATCAAATTTTACATGATGCCAAAATGAATGATTCAAAAGTAGAACTTTGATAATCATACATAACCTAAAACCATGTAAGAAGGAAAAATAGAAGGTGTGGAGAATTTTAGGCATGTTAACATGATAATTTACACATATATAAATAAATAAAAATTAAATTTTAGATGATGCATAGAGAATACACCTTGAATGATGAAGAATTCTTAGATTATACAAATCAATCTCCAAATCTGCACTTATCTAGAGACAACTACCTCTTTGTCTTATATTTTCTTCAAATTTTATTTTGAAATTTTATAACCACATCCCCATGGAAGCCTTGAGAAGATGAGAATGAGAGAGGAAAATGAGAGACAAACAAATTTATTAAAGGAGAATAAATGTAAGATTCAATATATGTTGATTCCTCTTCTTCTAATAAGATTTTCTTTTCATTTCAGAAAAAAAGACCCCTCTTATTCCTCAAAGTAAGGTGGACCATTACATAGGCTATTTGGGCTCCGAAACATTACAAAAACCAATTAGCATTATCCCATTTAAATCCAATTAAATTTCCTATCGATATAGTATACTAATGAGCGTGCTGATAACCGTTATGTATGCATTTTATTAAATACTAATGAAAATCAAACAAATAAAATAAGAAATTTTTAACAATTAAAATTTCAAGAATATTGTTTAATTTAAAGCTTTTATTTGTATTTATTCCATTTAAATCAAATTTAAATATTATATCGATATCTTCTAACGATATGCGTGTTTATAACTTTTATATGCATACTTTACTAAACACTAATGGCAATCAAATAAATTAAATGAAATTTAATAATTAAATTTAATAAATATTAATTAATTTTCACTAAATAAAAATAAATTAAATCATGCGGTTCATTTGGAATCTTCATCATTTCGGTTATGTGACCCATAGATTTAAATTCAGTTGGTGATTAATATTAAATGGTTCAATTACATGTCACTTTAGCCAGTAATGTGATATTTTAGCAGAATTTATCGCTTACTCATCTTTTGGTAAAATCTAGTTTTATTTTATTATAAGTGTTACCTATTGGTGATAATTACTTATACCAATTCTCTTTGTCGAAATAATATCACTTTGGACTTATGGAATTTGGTAATGATCAAATTTCAAATATTGTTCATATTCAACTCTATAGTCCAAACACAAAGTTCTTGATTTGATAATAACGATTATTATTAAGTAAACTACTCTGACTAGAGAGACTTTGAGTTGACTTCGGTTAACCGTGATACTAACTCCATATAACTGAGAAGACGAATACTCTCTTGAATAGTATTTCACTTCCAATACTTTCACTCGACCCAATTATAGTCAATTGATGGACTCTATGTTATAATTTACTATAATTAAGCAGAGCTTTTATATTAAAGATCGACGATATTCTCAAGTTAAGCGAACTGAGTATATCAGTCACATTGATATTTGATGTTTGACCAGAGTTGTCAATAGAAAACTATCGAGTGAGTCATTCCATAGTTATCTAATAACTATCACCATGTAACCCCTTGATTCCCCTAGTAGTCATGAGTAATACACTGCCTAATAATTACATATTTTTACATACTCTAGTCTTAAGGGTATCAATATTCAATCTCCATACATCTTTACTAGGAATATTCAAAATGATATGTTTATTCATTGCAATGGACCATTCAAGATTACAACACATTGTAACTACTACCATAGCGCATACCATTTCTAGATTTTCTATTAAATATACTTTTAATTAAACTAATTAATTAATATAACACATTATATCAAGCATATAATAGAAAGAAAAATCTTTTATTTTGAACAAGATTGGTTATCGAGTTGGATAGTATAATAAATTACATAATTGCTTTTAGGGTATACCCCCAACTCTATCAATCTTCCACTTGCACTTGGGGTCAATTATGGAATCACTATCTCATTTCTTCAATTAGTTTGACGAGAGCTGGTTGAGTACCACTAATTTTATGAATCTTCCACTTGCATTGAGAAATAATTGTTGTTGCAAGAAACACCAACTTCACTGTAAAGGAGTTTCTTTAAAGAAATTACTAGTAGCAAAGTGGTTTAGGATACGATCCAAATATAAAACCGAATATAAGAGGTTGGTTGAAATTAAATAAACATAAACGACCACAATGCATTAGAAAGACTAATAAGCATTCTCTCACATTGAAGAGAAATTATGATTTTTCTTATCAATGTTGAGAATTGATATTCCTTAGTTCTCAACTAAACCATTAAGATGTATTGACTCCGCCATAGATATGATGCACAAATCTGAAATGGATTTCAAGTACATAATCAAAATATGATTTTGATAATTGCAGCCGAAGAGATATGATCTATTAGCCATACATGTGTCTTCAAGAAAAAGACTAACGCAATTGGAATATAGTGAGCAACATTATAAGAATAACATCGTAAATTTAATTTTCTAAAATTAGCGTAATAGATTCATCGTTCAACATGCTCAAGTTAATTTAGATTTTACTTATAAAGTTATCGCCTAGTATGACTTTGTGTTTGTGCACACATGCAAAAGACTAACACAAATTGGAACATAGTAAGCAATGTTGATAAGAATAACATTGTAAATTTCAACTCTTGAAATTAGCATAATAGATTCATCATTCAACATGCTTAAGTTAATTCAAATTTTACTCATAAGAATGGATTGTTTCCACATAACAACCGAAGTGCCTAGAAGTCATTGGGAGCGATATTGAGAGTGTAGGTTTTTGGATATGATCCAAGAACTGATACGAAAATATGCTTCGATAAACATCAAAGTTTATATGTATTTTGATCAAGATATTAAATATCTTTATTTTCAATCAAAATGCAGAGGAAATGTGTGTCTATAAGAAAGAACGTTAAAAGGTACATAGATATTTTTAAACTATAAGTAAACAACTTCTTAGTTAACGATTTACTTATGTTAAAATTAGTTCTAATTTAGTTATTTTAATTCTTGATATAGGATTAGAAAAAAAATTATAACTAGTATAAAAGGATGTTAGGAATGTCCCAAATGATATGCATAGACGCCATTTTAAAATGTTTAATATGGAGTATTTAAGATGAATCTTTATGCATTGGCAATAAGAATTATCATATATACTATATTGTCTATCATATTGCACTTATGTATTTGATAAAAAATGCAAGTATCAAATCTGAATTAAGAGTGCTAAATGGTAGTTAAGAGTTTTCTAGTATTTACAAAATACTAAAGAATCGTTTACAGAAAACAATGAGCTTCTAATAAAGAAATATTCGGACTCAAACTTTGTAAGGTGATAAGTAGTATAATATGTCAATATTAAATTTATGTTCAAACCGTAATCAAGAAGCTTTAGAATGAAATGTTCCAAATGAAAGGTTGTGGTTGATTCAAGGAAAAAACTAAATATATTGTCTTGAATAGTGCCACAATAAAAGCAATGTATAAATATATGTGCATAGATTTATAACTGGGCTAGTGGTTACTCCAAATATTGAGAATAATGCGGCAATGTTATATGATAACCATGTCATGATAAGAGCTCACTAGAGGTTGAGAAACATATTTCACATAGTTCTACATGACAAAAGCAATTTATAAGCATCAGAGAGAGTTAATTGACTGAGTAGATAATTAAAACAACATAGCAAATCCATTCATGGACTAACTCAATCAGTTCTTGCCAAACCGAGCAAAGGGATGAAACTAAGATTCCATAATTGGCCCCTAGTGCAAGTGGAAGAATGACAGAGTTAAAGATATGCACTGGGGCAATGCTGTAATTTATTATAAATTATTAACACTGTAATAAATTCTCATTTGAAATAATAAGTGTTTTTCTTTCTATTACATACTTGTTATAATGTGTTGTAATAGTTAATTATTAATTTAAGTATATTTAAAATAAAATCCGTACATGATATGTTTTTTGATAGTGTCTACAATGTGTTGTAACTATGAGAAATTTATCACAATGAAAAGAAATATATCATTTTAAATATTCATAGTGAAGATGTATTGAGATTGGATATCGATACATCCATTGAGACTAGAGTACGTAATGCTTTCCAAATGTTGGGTTGTGTATTACTCATGCCGCTGGCGGCACCAAGGAGTTCTGTATTGATAATTATTGGATTATTATGTAACGACTCGCTTGATAGTTTTTTGTTGGTTAATATAATTAACGTTAAGCATTGAATATTGAAATGACAAAATTACATAGTTCTCTCGACTCCGAGAATACTATTGAATTTTAATACGGACATTTCACTTTGATTATAGTTACATCATGACATGACATCCATTAAGCGACTACAGTTGAGTTTGAGTTGAAGCATTGAAAGTGAAACACTATACAATGGAGAATTCGTCTCCTCAGTTATACAAGGTTAATATCACTGCCAATTGTAGTCAACTTAAATTTAAAGTCTTTGGCAATAGAAGTTCGGTTAATAATCATTTTTATGATTAAATCAAGGACTTTGTATTTGGACTATACAAGTTGAGTGTGGTTGATTTTAGAATTTTGACCAACAAAAGTTTTTATAAGTCCTAATATGATACAGTTTGACAAAGAGAATTGTTGTAAATCATTATCACTGCTGGGATCCCCTTATATTGATAAATTGGATTTTACTAAAATTGTTCAAGTGATAAGTTCGGCCAAACTATCACACCATTAGCTAAGGTAACGTATGAACGTTAATATTTGAATTATTCAATATTAATCGCTGATTGAACTTGCACATATGTGCATAAAAATTCAACGTTGAATACTTTGAACACCACATGATTTAATTAAATTATAATTTTTATGAGTTCATTAAATTAATTAATATGTACAAAGAATTAATTTTATTTGACTTATTTGAATCAGTATTGAATATAGTGCATATATAAATGTTACATATGTACGTATCATTATATGATATCGATGTACATTTGAATCAAATTTAAAATGTGCAATTACTGATCAGGTTTGAAAATGCAAGTAGGCCCATTAGCTTAACTTGATGGCTACCATTACAGGGGATAGGTTGGGTGTGATGTTTTGGAAACATGGGTTTGAATTGTTGGAGAAAGAAAAGGTAAAGATTAGATCTAGATCTCCTTCTTTCTCTCCTTTTCTTCTCTTGTAAAAACCGAACACCTTCTTCATTTTATCTTTTTACATTTTCTAGCCTCCATCCTCCCCTCTTGGCTGCAAGCTCTATGTAACAACCCGGGATTTGCATTACCGAAAAAATAGATTCCATTTTTCGACGTGTTCAGTAGATAGTTAAAGTAAGATTACACATGGTCGCTTCCATTGTACTCTATTGTCCGCATTAGCAGACGGTATTATCCATATAATACTCTTTGTTAATGAGGCTCTCGGAGTGGGGCGTTACAGCTTGGTATCAGAGCTTGGTTCAAAACTAAGTATAATAAACACAAAACAGTAACACTTAGTACAATACATCTTAGTATGATTCAAATATTACAATGCCATTTCCTCATGACATTGGATAGATAAGTTAGGAATATGTTTAGGAATACATTTATGTTCCATAGTATTCCGTTTGAATTATCTATCTTTGAATCATGCTTAACTCGTATCTTATCTTATCTTTCAGTATGGTTGGGAGAGGTAGGAACCTCCGTTCTGCTGATGCTGGACAGTCCAGCAACCCTCACCCAAAGGGCGTATACATGACCACGGACCAGATCATGGAGCTGGTTCGTAACTCTCAGTCGCACTCTCAGTCTCCTGCACCAGTTTCTGATGCACCGTGCAAGTCTGCTTTTGCGCGTCTATGCAGCGACTTTATTCATCTCGGAGGGAAGCCGTTCAGTGGCTCCGAGACTATTCTGGAGGTCCAGACTTGGATCAGAGTTTGCGAGCGTAATTTTACTCTCATGGATATCCCCGACCACGATAGAGTTCTTGTTGCTTCTAGCCATCTTGAGGGTCGTGCCTTGGATTAGTACGAGCTGCTTGTCTCCGAGACCGATGAGGCCTCACTCACTTGGGACCGGTTCCGAGAGCGTTTCTTGCTCAAGTTTGTCCCCGAGTCCGAGAAGATAGCCCTTGCATGTCGCTTTATTGACCTTAAGCAAGGGAAGACCTCTGTTGCTGACTATTCATCATCTTTCGAGGCCCTGTCCAAGTATGGCCTCGAGTTCATTAGCTCTCCTTATAAGAAGAATCTCAAGTTTGTAGAAGGCCTGAAGAAATATCTGAAGAAACAGCTTATGCTCCAGCTTAAGCTCCCTTTTGATGAGCTAGTTGACGCAGCGCTTCACCTTGAAGCGGTTGAGCGTGAGAGAGACAGTGATGGAGATGGTGAGGGTTCCAAAAATCCCAATCAGAAGCGGGGCCCATTTCAGAAGTCCAAGTCTTGGCATATGAAGAAGAAGACAGGCAGCTCTACTTCTCAGACTCAGCCTCAGCCTCAGTCTATTGCTCAGCATAGTGGAACACCTTCCATTCGGAAGTGTTTCAACTGTGGATCTACCGATCATATGTTTAAAGAGTGTCCCAAGCCTCTTTTCTGCCGCTATTGTAAGAAGGAGAGTCATCTTAATTCCGCTTGTCCTACTGCACCTCCTAGATCTGGCAAGCTTAATGCTACTTCAGCTCATCCTCGAGGTACGCATCCTTCCGTTCTCGAAGGTTCTATTTTATTTCATGGTAGATCTTGTAGAGTTCTCTTTGATACGGGTGCCTCTCACTCATTCGTATCAAAGGAACTAGTTGATACTTTATCTTTGGATGTTACTTGTTTGGCTTCTTCACTAAGGATTGTGAATCCCATCGGCGGATCCATGACCCTTAGCCTGCTTTGTGAGGATATAGATATTGATCGTTGTGGATTTTCTTTACGTGCGAATCTGCATGTTATGGAGTATTTGGGCTTTGACATGATTCTTGGCATGGATTGGCTCGCTCAGTACGACGCCAAAATCATTTGTTCGGAGCGGATATTATTTCTTCGTCATCCTGACTCGTTCGCTCCATTAGCTATTGCTCTTCAGGATGTGGGGATTTCTGATATTACTTTATTTGCTATTGATTCACGAGATGAGGATGTGGACATATCTCGTATTCCTATTGTTCGGGATTTCCCCGATATATTCGAGCCAGTTTCAGGCCTGCCGCCAAAGCGAGCCATTGAGTTCCACAACATTCTCATTACAGGCTCCCACCCAGTTGGGCATCCTCCCACGAGGATGTCTACTAAAGAGAATGAGGAACTCAGAAAGCAGTTAGTAGAGCTTGAGGCGAAGCAGTTCATTCGGTCCAGTTCTTCGCCATGGGGTGCTGTTGTGGTCTTCGTTAAGACGCCCGATGGCTCTCTTAGGATTTGCATTGACTATCGCAAGCTTAATGAGTTGGCCATCAGAAATCGTTATCCATTGCCACGGATAGACGATATGTTTGATCAGTTGAGCGGTGCGAAGGTCTTTTCCCAGCTCGACCTTGCCACCGGATTTCATCAGCTCCGAGTTGCGGAAGATAGCTTTCCTCTTACTGCTTTCCGCACTCGTTATGGTTCTTTTGAGTGGTTGGTCATGCCATTCGGCTTAACGAATGCACCGGCTTTCTTCATCGATCTTATGAATCAAGTATTCCGGGAATACATCGATAGATTCATTTTGGTTTTCATCGACGATATTCTTATTTATTCTAGATCCGAGGCAGAGCATGCTCATCATGTGCAGATCGTCTTGGATACTCTTCGTCAGCATTAACTTAAGGCCAAGCTCTCCAAGTGCCATTTTTGGGAGAGCAAGGTCAAGTTCTTGGGCCATATTGTATCATCTGAGGGTATTTCTGTCGATCCTGCCAAGATCGAAGCTATTCAGAATTGGAAGCAGCCCGAGAATGTTCATGATATTCACAGCTTCCTTGGTCTGGCGGGTTATTACCGTCGGTTTATCAAGGATTTCTCTCGAGTTGCACTTCCCCTTACTACGCTGACTCGTAAGGGTGTTCGCTTTATTTGGTCTGATAAGTGTGAAGCTTCCTTTCAGCGATTGAAGGAACTTCTCACTCATGCTCCTATTCTGGTGGTTCCAGAGAGTAACCATGAGCTTGTTGTATACACCGATGCTTGTGGTAGCGGGCTCGGTGTCGTTCTTATGCAGAAGGATCGGGTAGTTGCTTATGCTTCCAGGCAACTACGTCTGAATGAGGTTCGCTATCCTACTCATGATCTTGAGTTAGCATCTATCGTCTTTGCCTTGAAGACGTGGCGTCACTTTCTATTAGGCGAACGCTTCATTCTTTATACCGATCACAAGTCGCTGAAGTATCTATTCAGTCAGAGGGATCTCAATATGAGGTAGCAGCGATGGCTTGAGTTTCTCGCCTCATATGATTTAGATATTCAGTATACACCTGGCAAGGGTAATCGAGCTGTAGATGCGCTCAGTCGCAAGCACTCGGCGGTAGTTTCTATGATGATTGCCGAGTGGGATATTCTTGAGACCCTATCTTTTTGTGATATTAGAGATCGAGCTCCATCTTCTGATTCCCCAGTCTTATTATTCAGCTTGGAAGCTCGTCATATCTTATTAGATCGCATTGCCCATGCTCAGCGGCAGGATCCAGACTTATTGCATCTTATTCATCTTCTCGAGTCGGGATCCAGTGATGAGATATTGCTGGATTATTCTCTAGATTTTCATCGGTGTCTTCGTAGGAAGAACCGTATTGTTGTACCATCTGATTTATCACTTAGGCGTGACATTCTGGACGAGTGCCTTTGCACTAAGTACACTATACATCCCGGTTCGAGTAAGATGTATGCCGATATGTGCCGACTATGTTATTGGGAGGGTTTGAAGAGAGATGTTGCATGTTATGTGAGCGGTTGCATGACTTGTCAACAGATCAAGGCCGAGCATCAGCGTCCATCTAGTCTTCTTCAGCCTCTAGAGATTCCATTATGGAAATTGGATCAGATATCCATGGACTTCATTGACGATCTGCCTCGATCGAGGTCAGGCCATACTTCTATCTGGGTTATTGTTGATCGTTTGACCAAATCGGCTCATTTCATTCCGATTAAGTCCACTCGGACTGCACCTCAGTTGGCCAAGCTCTATGTGAAGGAAGTCGTACGACTTCATGGCATTCCTAGCTCTATCGTATGTGATCGAGACACCATTTTCACTGGTCACTTCTGGAAGTGCCTACAGTCAGCTTTGGGCACAAAGCTGAATCTCTCTACTACTTATCACCCTCAGACTGACGGTCAGACTGAGAGGGTGAATCATGTTTTGGAGGATCTTTTGCGCTGTTGTATTCTGGATTTCGGGGGTAATTGGGAGGATCACTTACCTCTCGTAGAGTTCTCTTACAACAACAGCTATCAGTCTAGTATTGGCATGGCACCTTTCGAGGCTCTATACGGAAGGCCATGTCGCTCTCCTGCTTGTTGGTTAGAATATGGCGAGAAGCTCATTCTTGGTCTAGATTCAGTTCGGGAATCTTCTGAGAAGATTGTTCTTATCCGTCAGAGAATGAGAGAGGCACAGGACCGCCAGAAATCCTGCGCGGACAACCGTAGGAAGCCTCTTGAGTTCTCCATTGGTGATTTTGTCTTCAGTCGGATTTCTCCCATAAAGGGAGTTGTGCGTTTCATCTCTACAGGGAAATTGGCTCCTCGCTATGTTGGACCATTTCCTATCACGAAACGCATCGGCCCCATTGCTTATCGTGTGGCTCTACCTGCTCACTTTTCTGGAATGCATGACGTGTTCCATTTGACTCAGCTTCGCAAGTGTGTGCGCGATCCTGATTCTATTATTAAGCCACATATCATGCCTGATTTAGAGATCTCACCTGATTTATCATTGGAGCAGCAACCCCTTCGTGTTCTTGATTCGGAGGTTAGACGCCTTCGCAACAAAGAGGTTCAGCTTGTGAAAATTCAATGGTCACCGAATCCTAAGGACTGCACTTGGGAGACCAGAGAATTTATCGAGTGCTCTTATCCTGGCTTTCTTCCATCTTCTAGTACGGGTGAGAATCTCTATTTGATCTTCTATCATTTCTTTTGTGGATTAGACACTACAGACGACGTCCATCTTAAGGAATTGCGGGGACGCAATTTTCTTAAGGGGGGAGTCTGTAACAACCCGGGATTTGCGTTACCGAAAAAAATTCAGGATTTTATTTAAATGGAGCAAATGGATTTTTGGGATAAGGATAATTTATATAAAAATATGGACATTTTAAATAAATGGGTTTTCAAAAATGAGGCGAAGTATTATTTTGGAACAATTAAAAGTTAATGGGAATTTAAGAAGGGGATTTGGTTAAGTATGGGTTTTCATGGCTATGTTAACACTTAAACAATTTTTATACATGTTTAGAGCCACTCTCTCTTAAGGGGTTCATTAGCCTAACTAAAACCCACTTACCATTCTATAAATCATCTCAAACTCTTAACCCTCATTCATTCCAACCCTAACCAAAAAAAAATTCCTAAAACCCTAAACCTAAAAATGGCCTCCATGCTTAGGAAAGCTCCATCCTCTCTTATATTGGCTTAAGCTAGTTAAAGTAAGGGAAGGTAATGCAAAAACCCTCTTGTACTCCGTTTCTAACTCTCTTTAATTTCTGAAAATCATGTTGTAACTCTTGGTTTTATGTGTTTTGGTATTTTTCTAGCTCCTTGATCATCATCGCTTAGCTTTGGTTAGTGCCATATAGGTGTTTGTTCTTTTGCTTGAGAGGAATACTAGGTAAACCCTCTCCTAATCTATGTATAAGAATCTCTTAATTCTGGAATTAGCCTAGTAACACTTGATTTGTTGTGTTGCATAAATATCAAAGCTTGTTGATTATCATTCCTTCCATTTGGACATTGCACACAAGTTGCTTGCTATATTGGTTGTGAGGTAATGCTAGCTATATCCTCATCATTTTCATGCTATGGCTAGATATATATCTATGGTATGATTTGATAACTGTTAATGGTCATTACTAAATCATTTGAGCAAGAAAAATTGAATTAATTAGCTCATTTCTCTATATTTTGCAAAATTCTAAAACTGATTTTTGCTGCAACTCTGACCATGAATATCTCTTTCAATATCTGATGAAAACATGTCAAATCACTTCCTAGTGATAGTTAGTATTGCCATCTATAACCCCTCCAAATTTCGCAGCATTCGGTGATCATTTGAATCGTGATATCCGGGCTCAAAAACGGACCTGAATGTAGTTTTTACTGCTGGTTTCTGAGCATTTGCAGCTAGTGTATACATTTTTCCCTGTTTTCAGTTTTGAAACTGAAACTTTGTGACACCGCCACGGTCACATCCGTGGTCGGAATCCAACGTTTTTGGACTCGTTGGAAAACTGGAGTTCTGAACTCCATCTCTAGAAAGTTTGATTAGTATCCGAATTCATTTGACTCTTCGAAATTGCTGTCGAAGAGAGACCCGGATCTCAGCCTAAAACAGCGTATTCACTGTTTCCGGGTTTGACTTTGGAGCGTCGCTCCGACTTCGTTTCATGTCGGAATCGAGTAATTCTTTTTGCGTTCTGAAGTAGGAATGTCGGACTACGTTCTTACCAATTTTCATGCCATTCGGATTCGGTTTGCTGGTCCGAATAAATTTCCGAATTTGGGTTCGCGTCAGTTTTGGACTATTTTCCAACACATTCTCAGTGAAAGCATTTTTCCCTGTTTTCAGTTTTGAAACTGAAACTCTGTGACACCGCCACGGTCACATCCGTGGTCGGAATCCAATGTTTTTGGACTCGTTGGAAAACTGGAGTTCCGAACTCCATCTCTAGAAAGTTTGATAAGTATCCGAGTTCATTTGACTCTTCGAAATTGCTGTCGAAGAGGGACCCGGATCTCGGCCTGACACAGTGTATTCACTGTTTCCGGGTCCGACTTTGGAGCGTCGCTGCGACTCCGTTTCAAGTCAGAATCGAGTAATTCGTTTTGCATTCTGAAGTAGGAATGTCGTACTACGTTCCTACTAATTTTCATGCCATTCGGATTCGGTTTGCTGGTCCGAATAAGTTTCTGAATTTGGGTTCGCGTTAGTTTTGGACTATTTTCCAACACTGAATATTTTCGGTGATTTTCTGGTTTTGTCGATTTCTTTGAGATTTGTCTCTGGATTTCGTACACGGGCCTTATAAAAAGGTTTTAAAAGGATTTTTCACTCCGAAATGGCTTTCGAAATTATTATATAATATTATTTTTAATTATTAAATTAATTACTCCTTAATAGGAGAGTTTTCAAGGGCCGTTTTAAAGTGATTTCAAACCAATTATAAATCTGTTTTCGTAATTATTTTCTATAACAAAATCCCACACTCATACTTTAGCACTTCGAGCGATGTGAAAAGGTGCGTAAACGGTTGGGAAAAACTGCGGCCTATGAAACCGTGTGTATTTCCTTTCCGGTTAATCCCCGACCTATTCGATTGATCGTTTTGGCCTTTCGGCCTAGTTTACCGATGACATGAGGCGAACTTTGTACTGCTTTCAGTGTGGAAGCTTACGATTGGTTAGTAAAACGTTTAGGGCGAACGTGGGGTATGGGACTCACGGTAACACTTTACGGGTTCCTTGCTAAAAGTTCGTGACACATTCCTTTTATTACCTTTGGGATAGTGTCTTCGGACTGTCTCCCTTAGAGGTATCGTTTTGGCATCTCTACTTAGATGGCCGTTATACATCTCTACATAGATGTATCGTTGTTGGCATCTCTACTTAGATGGCCTGTTATACATCTCTACTTAGATGTATCGTCTTTGACATCTCCACTTAGATGTTTTTGTTTTGGCATTTGTGCTTACGTTATGCTGATGATATGAGGCTTGTTATACATCTCTACTTAGATGTTTGTTTCTTCTCTATGTGAGAGATTTTGGTCTTTATTACCATGATATATGTTTCTCTTTTGGAGATTATTATGTTATATGTTGCCTCATTATCTTATCGTGATTATTGTTCAGTTTATCTAACTGATTTGTTTAACTAGCCTGGCCCGAGTATTTTATGCTCGGGTCAGACTGAGTTGTTTCAGGTTAGGTCGTTTTGGACTTAGCTTGCTTCAGTGCTTCCGCTTTGGATATATCCGCTATACTATAGATAGCTTTACTTGTTATCCATCCTTTATGATACTCTGATATTATGACTATCTTGTGTATATTCATTTGACTCACGAATGTGTGAGTAGTGGCTTTGTACCCACTTTTATATTTGGATCTATACTTGATGTTGTATTATGCTGAGACTATTTGCTTATTATCTGATGCTGTTCTGTGATGATGTTCATTCTGCTATTATGTTTTGTTCTGATAGATCGTTTAGCCATTGTAGTTTTTTTTCTTTAAGTATTTATTGAATATGTCGAACTACATGCAAAAAAAATAGATTCCATTTTTCGACGTGTTCAGTAGATAGTTAAAGTAAGATTACACATGGTCGCTTCCATTATACTCTATTGTCCACATTAACAGACGGTATTATCCATATAATACTCTTTGTTAATGAGGCTCTCGGAGTGGGGCGTTACAGCTTGGTATCAAAGCATATATTTGGATGCCTCTGGGCCCCACTCCGAGAGCCTCACTAACAAAGAGTATTATATGGATAATACCATCTGCTAATGCGGACAATAGAGTATAATGGAAGCGACCATGTGTAATCTTACTTTAACTATCTACTGAAAACGTCGAAAAATGGAATCTATTTTTCTTTCGCATGTGGTTCGACATATTCAATAAATACTTAAAGAAAAAAAACTATAATGGCTAAAAGATCTATCAGAGCAAAACATAATAGCAGAATGAACATCATCATAGAACATCATCAGATAATAAGCAAATAGTCTCAGCACAATACAACATCAAGTGCAGATCCAAATATAAAAGTGGGAACAAAGCCACTACTCACACATTCGTGAGTCAAATGAATATACACAAGATAGTCATAATATCATAGTATCATAAAGGATGGATAACAAGTAAAGCTATCTATAGTATAGCGAATATATCCAAAGCGGAAGCACTGAAGCAAGCTAAGTCCAAAACGACCTAACCTGAAACAACTCGGTCTGACCCGAGCATAAAATACTCGGGTCAGGCTAGCTAAACAAATCAGTTAGATAAACTGAACAATAATCACGATAAGATAATGAGGCAACATATAACATAATAATCTCCAAAAGAGAAACATATATCATGGTAATAAAGACCAAAATCTCTCACATAGAGAAGAAACAAACATCTAAGTAGAGATGTATAACAAGCCTCATATCATCGGCATAACGTAAGCACAAATGCCAAAACAAAAACATCTAAGTGGAGATGTCAAAGACGATACATCTAAGTAGAGATGTATAACATGCCATCTAAGTAGAGATGCCAACAACGATACATCTATGTAGAGATGTATAACGGCCATCTAAGTAGAGATGCCAAAACGATACCTCTAAGGGAGACAGTCCGAAGACACTATCCCAAAGGTAATAAAAGGAATGTGTCACGAACTTTTAGCAAGGAACCCGTAAAGTGTTAGCGTGAGTCTCATACCCCACGTTCGCACTAAACGGTTTACTAACCAATCGTAAGCTTCCACACTGAAAGCAGTACAAAGTTCACCTCATGTCATCGGTAAACTAGGCCGAAAGGCCAAAACGATCAATCGAATAAGTCGGGGATTAACCGGAAAGGAAATACACACGGTTTCATAGGCCGGAGTTTTTCCCAACCGTTTAAGCACCTTTCCACATCGCTCGAAGTGCAAAAGTATGAGTGTGGGATTTTGTTATAGAAAATAATTATGGAAAACAGATTTATAATTGGTTTGAAATCACTTTAAAACGACCCTTGAAAACTCTCCTATTATGGGGTAATTAATTTAATAATTAAAAATAATATTATATAATAATTTCGAAAGCCATTTCGAAGTGAAAAATCCTTTTAAAACCTTTTTATAAGGCCCGTGTACGAAATCCAGAGATAAATCTCAAAGAAATTGACAAAACCAGAAAATCACTGAAAATATTCAAAGTGTTGGAAAATAGTCCAAAACTGACGCGAACCCAAATTCAGAAACTTATTCGGACCAGCAAACCGAATCCGAATGGCATGAAAATTGGTAGGAACGTAGTACGACATTCCTACTTCAGAATGCAAAACGAATTACTCCATTCTGACTTGAAACGGAGTCGCAGCGACACTCCAAAGTCGGACCCGGAAACAGTGAATACACTGTTTCAGGCTGAGATCCGGGTCCCTCTTCGACAACAATTTCGAAGAGTCAATGAACTCGGATACTAATCAAACTTTCTAGAGATGGAGTTCGGAACTCCAGTTTTCCAACGAGTCTAAAAACGTTGGATTCCGACCACGGATGTGACCGTGGCTGTGTCACAAAGTTTCAGTTTCAAAACTGAAAACAGGGAAAAATGTATACACACCAGCTGTAAATGCTCAGAAACCAGCAGTAAAAACTGCATTCAGGTCCGTTTTTGAGCCCGGATTTCACCATTCAAATGATCACCAAATGCTACGAAATTTGGAGGGGTTATAGATGGCAATACTAACTATCACTAGGAAGTGAATTGGCATGTTTTCATCAGATATTGAAAGAGATATTCATGGTCAGAGTTGCAGCAAAAATCAGTTTTAGAATTTTGCAAAACATAGAGAAATGAGCTAATTAATTCAAATTTTCTTGCTCAAATGATTTAGTAATGACCATTAACAATTATAAAATCATACCATAGATATATATCTAGCCATAGCATGAAAATGATGAGGATATAGCATTACCTCACAACCAATATAGCAAGCAACTTGTGTGCAATATCCAAATGGAAGGAATGATAATCAACAAGCTTTGATATTTATGCAACACAACAAATCAAGTGTTACTAGGCTAATTCTAGAATTAAAAGATTCTTATACATAGATTAGGAGAGGGTTTACCTCGTATTCCTCTCAAGCAAAAGAACAAACATCTATATGGCACTAACCAAAGTTAAGAGATGATGATCAAGGAGCTAGAAAAATACCAAAACACATAAAACCAAGAGTTACAACATGATTTCCAGAAATTAAAGAGAGTTAGAAACGGATTACAAAAGATTTTTTGCATTACCTTCCCTTACTTTAACTAGCTTAAGCCAATATAAGAGAGGATGGAGCTTTCCTAAGCATGGAGGCCACTTTTAGGTTTAGGGTTTTAGGAGAAAAAAATTTGATTAGGGTTGGAATGAATGAGGGTTAAGAGTTTGAGATGATTTATAGAATGGTAAGTGGGTTTGGGTTAGGCTAATGGACCCCTTAAGAGAGAGTGGCTCTGAACATGTATAAAAATTGTTTAAGTGTTAACATAGCCATGAAAACCCATACTTAACCAAATCCCCTTCTTAAATTTCTCATTAACTTTTAATTGTTCCAAAATAATACTTCGCCTCATTTTTAAAAACCCATTTATTTAAAATTTCCATATTTTTAAATAAATTATCCTTATCCCAAAAATCCATTTGCTCCATTTAAATAAAATCCTAAAAAAAAAAATTTGGTAATGCAAATCCCGGGTTGTTACACTCTAGCCCCATCTCCCTTTCCACTTTCCAAACAAATTCAATATAAATTAAATCAAATTAAAGCTGTGGCGATCTCTTTGTTTAGTAGCATTTCTAAAAAAGAAATCTGATTCAAGGAGTTTTTCAATTCAACATTCAAGGTGTTACATCAGGACCACTGTTTAGGTAACATCTACTTATATCAATTTATTTATACATATTTATATATTGTATTGTATATGAATAGGTTGTAATTGTACCAAGAATTCATATATCTATTTGATGTCAATTTACATATGAATGTATTATTAATTAAATATATGTATATTTGCTTTCGGCCATGACAAAAAAAGTCGAACATAAAATTATTTAAACATTTAAAATTAAACTTCGGTTTTTTAAACTATTGTTATATATATCAGTTAATTTAGTAAATTTTATACATGCTATTTCTGCATGTAGATATATAAAAAATATTTTTTAATTTTATTTAAAAGTCAACATACAGTAATGATATTAATTAATTTGAAACTATTAAATTACAATTTGTTAATATATATGTATATATTGCAAAAATAAATTTTATACTAAATGAAAATGATATTCTTTTTAAAATATTTGCATACACAAATTTTAAAAGAAAAAATATTTGTGTAATCCGCACGGATTAATTAAAAAATTGACTTCGTTAATATTTACGTAGCATAATGTGTGTGTGTGTGTGTAATTTTACATTTAATTATACAATATTATATATATAAATTATAATTTTATAATGAGTGTGTGTGTGTGTATTGTTTTATGTAATTACTTTTTCTGTATAGATATTTATAAATACAATTTTACAAATTAAATGAAAATATTTAAAATTTGAATTCAAATTAAATAACATTTTATTTATAAATTGAGATCTAATTTAAATTGATTTTTTCTTAAAGATTATAAGTATTGAATTTTGAATTAATTTATATTTATAATTAATTTATACATATATATATATATATATATATATATATATATATTCTTGTTATACATACATATATATAAATATTTATGTAGTTATTTGAATACTTTATTTTATATCGATATAACAATACAAAATGTACGTATATAAAAGGGCTAATATGTTGTTACGGCGTAAATACCAGCACTCTTATACGAGCATGTTAAATCGTGTATACATTATACGTTACACATGCATGTGCACGTATACATATATGTGCATTGGATACATATGTTGTAGCATCCCCCTACTTAGAGGCTTAATACTAACGGCTATGGATGCTACAGTCATCCGTAATTATTAATCTTCAATGACCAAATACGGTGGTGTTAGATTCATTGGTACAGAAAAACACATGAATATGGAAAAACTTTAAAACATCAAACAGGATCATATTCTATTCCAAAATATTTCCAATTCATTACATAATCTTAAAAAATTTAACCGCAGTCACAGTATATTTATTACAAAATATGCCAAGAGCGACCTATGAAGATGCCCCTTTGGATGATCGGAGTGTGTATGTGTGTGTGTGTGTATAGGAAATATAATAACTTTGCCATTACAAACAACACAGCGGAATCAAAATAAAAGAGAACTCTAGATAGCTATCATACCTCATGCACGTCTCCGGAAGCTTATTCATCTAAAGAGGTACCTAAAAACCTCAACTTTAAAACTAAAAAATCAATTGAATACCCAAGAGTTAAAAGGATAACATGAACTTCAAGTCAGACATAAAGCATGATATGAAAATAATCTAACATCTCAAACCATTTAGATATCTAGTGAGACCACGCCGCTTAGCAAAACGGGTTTTCCCCTCACTGGTATCTTAAACCCTTTATAAAACAGTATGCTGTGCTCATGCATTCACAATGGTTAAAAACATAGTCATTTCAAAATATTATGATGATATGCATACAAGTTAAAACATTCTGGATTTCTCGTCCTCTGTTTTTATTGACTCCCTGTCATATTTATAATCTCTAGGGTTACTATTAACCTATTAATTTTCATGGGCTTACTAACAACCTTTATGTAATATATGGATTCCATGTCCTATTTCATAGTTTTCATGGGTGCCCTATGAACCTATTAGCCCCTTCCAGTTAACTTAATTAATTCATGAGTTCCCCTGAACCTATTGGTGATTCCGATAACTCCTCCCTTATCTTAGTTTTCATAGGTTGACTAGGAACCTATTGACAACTATCAACAAATTAATCTGAATATAGTTTTCATGGGTTCACTACAAACCAATTGGCCACTGCCAACCACTTTTTATAACATAGTTTTCATGGAATCACTATGAACCTATTGGTTACCCCAATAACTTCCTAATCATAGTTTTCATGGGTGCACTATGAACCTGTCTCCCTGATAACTTCGATATTTAGGTATTCTATGTGCTGGTCTCCTTGACCTCATGGATGCAATTCTACTCATCCAGGAATTTAATCAATTTATATTCAGTACTTGGTTAAACTAGCGGGTTCTTTTACCCTTTGTTCCCAAAATGCAGTTATGGTCCATTATAATGTGAATATATTTATATTTGAAGAGGCAAACATAATTATAAAGCAATGACACTCCTATAGGTTTAACGTCCTTGAAATTATTTTCATAAAAATATGGTTAATTCTCCTAACCTAACAATTTGAAGAAAGCTTCCTCTTAAAACCATTACAAAAATCCTTTAATTTAGCCATGGGTTTTTCCTTTAAAAATGAGTTTGGGTTATGAAGCCTTTCGAAACCTTCGAAACCTTGCTTTCGAACTCATTGGATGACGACCTTCAAAAGCATATAAATCTATCTTCAAAACATTAGGCTCCTGCCTTTCAAACATTTTAAAAATTCTTCTTTCGAAACCTTTCAAATGTATTAAAGTGTTAGCTTTTAATTTTAGAAGCATTGCTTCGAAACCAATTGAAAGTATCCCTTTCGAAAACGTTGAAAAACCCTCTTTCGAAACCATTGGAAGCATCCCTTCTAAAGCCATTGGGTTTACATTTAAAATATATTTTTGGGTCAAAATGAACATAAGCGAAAGCATCTCATTAGATACCATTCTTTATCTTAAAAAGGTATTGGGAAAACTTGATGGTTTCGGCACCATCCTTTCGAAAGCATAAAACATCTAGGTAAAATATTTGTAGGTTGGCTTCGAAACCATTGCCTTTGAAACCCCTAATCCCATTTCGAAAGCTATAGGAAGTGGCTTATATTTATTAAAACACAAAGTACCTTTCAACGGCATTGATATCTTCAATACCATCGAAAGGCTTAGTATTACAGAAGGGTTTCAACTTGGTCGAAACTACCCCTTCCGAAAGCTTCAATTTGAAAACAAAGTAACTCCTTCAGAAGTTACTACTTTAAAAGGGCAGCATCTCTCCTTCGAAAGCTTGTTTTAAAATACCCTTTCGCAAGCATTGGTTTCAACTCTTTCGTAACATTCTTTATAAACAGGCAAGCGCTTCTCTTTAGAAAACAAACCAAAGGTTTCGTCTAAGGAGGTTTCGACTAGGTTGAAGGCGGAAGCTCTGGGTCGAAAGCTACTACCAAAGGAGGTGGAACCTACATTTCTAAGCAAAAGGCTGTTTTTACAAATAAAGTAAACTTTTTGGAACTAACTTGCCCACATGTAAATACATGATTGGTTACATTAAACTTTCAAATTATTTTACAATTATTTGCTGCATTTTCTCAGATCTAAAAACTTGAATAACATTAACAAATAAGTCTTTTCCATTTAACATCAATTAAATCATCTAGGTCCTCCTTTCAAAATAATTTAATTTCCATAATAAAGCTCTTAGTAAAAATCCTCAAAAATTCAATTTAATCATGTTATCTAACATATCAAAATTTCAGACCCAAATTCTCAATATAATTTTCGAAATAAATTTATAAACTCAATTAACCATATTTTCCTTTAAAAATTCATAATTAATTATCTGCTGCTTGGAAAATTATAAAAATTGAAACCTAACTCCAAAATCATGTTTCTTGTAACATAAAATTTTCGCATGGCATTATAAAATAATATCATATGGGTTTACCCTTAAAACCGTGATTTTTCAAATGCAATCGACCTTATTTGACTATATCATCCAATTTCAATCAAGTATATTTTCAAAAATCATCATATCTAAAATCAATGGTCATATGAAAACCAAAATAAAGATGTTGTGATTATTATTCACCTCATATTGGATAAGGAAATTGGGGATTGATTTGAGATCGATTCTTTTAGCTTGATCCAAAGCTTTAAGCTTTAATTTTCTCTTCTTTTCTTCCTCTAATGTCCGGCTTGGTTTTATCTTTCTTTGGTTTGTTTTTCTTATGATAAAATAAACATAAGTGGCATAGGGATAATGGTATAAGGGTAGAAATATGGTTAGCAATTACCCTAATGCCCCTTATGATTTATTATTTAACAATTAACCATTTATAAACCCATTCATTTTGATAAGCATGACCACTAAATTTATTAACCAACCTCAATCTCCTTATCACTCTACATTATTCTATTTAATTTATTCTCATCAAATCTTCTAAATAATGTTATTAAAAATTAGGAGTGTTACAGGCTCCCCTCCTTAAAGAATTTCATCCTCGAAATTCAGTAAGGACTAAATAGAAAACATAGTAATCATCTGTAACAACTCCTAACATCCATATTAGCCTACCTGACTAGCTACTAATATATATAATCTAATATAGATATACCATCAAAGTAGATCAGGATAAGCATCTCGAATCCTATCCTTTGTCTCTCAAGTACAGTCCTTCTTGTTGTCGCTCCACTGAACTTTCACCAACTTGATTGTCTTGGTCCTTAATATTTTCTCATCTCTTACTACAACCCAAACCGGTTATCTATTAACAATTAGATTAGGCACTACTACCAAGTCTTCCAACCATGTCGGAGGAATAGTAGTCTTTGGATCATGCATATTCCTACGAAGATGAGACATATGGAATACATTATGGACACCTGCCAAACTACCCGGCAACTCTACTCTGTGTGCGTGCTTTTCAATCCTTTCTAAAATATAAAATGGATCAACATATCTTGGGGCTAATTTTCCCAACTTTCCAGACCGTACCACACCCTTCATCAGTGATACCTTAATGAAAACCATGTCTCCCACTGAGAACTCTAGGTCTTTATGCCTCATATCTACGTAACTCTTCTGTCTGGATTGGGCTTCCTTCATCCGACCTCGGATTAACTTAATCTTTTCTAACGCCTCTCTAACTAAATATGGACCTAAGACCAATCTGTCTCTAGTCTCTAAGCAACATGCTGGTGATTTGCATCACTTTCCATACAAAAGGCGTCGTTCCTGTACTAGTTTGATAACTATTATTATTGGAAAACTCGATCAGATGTAAGTGATCCTTCCAAGATCCACCAAAATCCAATACACAGCTCTCAATAAATTCTTGAGTACCTTATCGACTCTCTCCATTTGCCCATATGTTTGTGGATGATATAATGTACTCATCTTGAGCTTGGTACCTAAAACCAGCTCTAGTCTCTTCCAAATTCGCTAGTGAATAATGCATCTCTGTCACTGACTATGCAACTAGGAATCCTATGAAGGTTAACAATGTTCCTTATGAACAACTTTGCCAAAACAGGTGCCATCGTAGTTGACTTGACTAGAATGAAATGGGCACTCTTGGTCAACTTTTCCACTATAACCCAGATACTTTCATTTCCCCTATTCGGCCTTGGCAACCCGTCTATAAAATACATGGATATCGAATCCCGTTTCCAAACTGTAATCTTTAGATACTAAAACAAACCACTTGGCTTATGATGTTTGGCTTTCACTTGTTGACAGTTTGCATACTTCCTAACCCACAAGCCAACATCCCTCTTCATACCTAACCAGTTGAAGCTCCTCTTTATATCTCGATACATCTTGATCCCTCTAGGATGAACCGTACACTTAGATCGATGACATTCTTCGATAATTTCAATCGTTAAGTTCTATATATTCGAAACACATAATCGTCCCTTCTTTCTCAACCCTCTTCTTTGGTCAAGACTAAATTCCTTTAGAGCATCGATTTCTGATCCTATCTCAAAAATTTTAATCTTATCATCTAAAACTAGATCTTCTCCATGTTTAGAAACAATCCTCTTGAATAATACTGGTCGAACTTCTAACAAGACAACATGGCTGCACCTTGATTAGAACTAGCAGTCAATCTTAACTACACACTACAAGTAGTCAAAGCTTTTAGATCCTTCCATTATGCCTACATAGAAAAAATCACATTCTTATTTTTTCTTCTAAGAGCATCAACTACGTTATTTCCTTTCCCAGGAGTGTACTCTACACTGGAATCATAAGCAGCCAAAAATTCTAGTCATCTCTGCTACCACTTATTCAACTCCTTCTGAGAGAATAAACATCTTAAAGACTTATGATCGGTATACAAATCAAATATCTCTTCCAAGAGATATTGCCTCCAAATATTTAAGGCAAAGATCACTGCAGCCAACTCCAAATCATGGGTGGGATATCTCACTTCGTGCGGTCTAAGCTGTTCGGATTCATAGGCAATAACTTTACCCTTCTACATCAATATTGTTCCCAATCCAATTTTGCATGCATCAGTGTATACTACCAACCCTTGGTTTCCATCTGGAACTACTAACATTGGTGCATTGGTCAATAAATGCTTTAACTTAAGAAACCCTTCCTTACATTTGTCGAACCAAATAAATTTCATCTCCATCGTGGTCAACATAGTCAAAGGTGCTCCTATCCATGAGAAATTCTTAATGAATCTTCGGTAATAGCCAGCAAGTCCAAGAAAACTCCTGATCTCGGTTACCATCTTTGGTCTCTTCCAATTATTGATGGCTTTGATCTTCACTGGATCGACTGACAAGCCCTCCTCTGAGACCACATGTCCAAGAAACTTAACCTCTTTCTTCCAAAAATGACGCTTGGAAAACTCTACCATTAGCTTATTCTGCCTCGGCATTTCAAGAACCACTCAAAGATGAATCTCATGCTCTCTTCAATCTTTTGAGTACACTAAAATGTCGTCTACGAATACAAATACGAACCTATCCAAGTGCTCTCGAAAAACTCGGTTCATCAAATCTACAAGGAAAGCAGGTGCATTCGTTAACTCAAATGGCATTACTAACCACTCATACGAAACATATCTAGTCCGAAATGATGTCAAAGGAATATTGTCCTCCACCATCTTAACTAATGGAACCCTGTCGCCAAATCCAATTGGAAAAACACTCTGGCTCCACTCAACTGATCAAACAGATCATTTATTCTCGGTAGAGGGTACCTATTCTTGATCATCCTTTCATTTAAATTGGGATGGTCAGTGCACACCATTAACAACCCATCTGGTTTCTTCATGAAAACCGTGGCCACTCCCTAAGGTGAACTACTTGGTCTAATAAAATTCCTTTCTTCTAGATCTAGTAGCTTCACCTTCAATTCCTTCATCTCAGTCGATGTCATCCTGCTAGGGGGTCTACTAACTGGTTCAGCTTCTGGCACAAGATCTATCCAAAACTCGACAGCTCGTTTCGGTGATAGCCTTGTGATTGGCTCAAAAACATCTACAAACTCTCTTGCAACTCAAACCTGATTTAGTCCTCTCCTACTTCCGTTGCACTTAACAAAGCGCAACTACTCGGATCAGAATTCTCCATTGAGAAATTGATTCGGTTATGACTATCAGGGTATCTCAAGGATATTTTCCTATCCTGGCAAAATATCCTAGCCTCATACTTACCCAACCAATCCATACCCAAAATTATTTCAAAATCTACGAAATAAAAAACATACGGACTGCATGCAAATTTATGACCTAAAAAATTAAGTTCTAACTGGTCACATCTCATCCCTAGAGTTGCATATTCTCATATTGGATTCGCAACCCTTAAGAAAGTAACAAGGTATGTGGGTTCTATGCATAACCTCGCAACCAAATACTGTGATGTAAATAAACGTGATGCACCGATATCAAATAGTAACTTAGTTGGTGCACTCTGAATCAAAAGCATACCTTCCATCATATTTTTCCCTTTCTTTGCTGCAGTAGGTTTAGAAGAAGATGATGGTTCAATGGCAAAAACCTTCCCTCTGTCTGCCCTAACTAGCCCAGGACACTGATTCTTATGCCTAACCTTGTCGCAGTTGAAGCATTTCATATTCTTCTTCTCTATAGGCTTATTCCCTTTGCCTGTCCGATATTCGTGAGCACAATGACCTTTCTTATCACACTAGAAGCACACTAAATCAGCCTTTTCCTTCTTGGCAGCATCCCCTTTCTGGGGTCTCTTTTTCTTAAAGAAATTCCACTTCTTTCCTTGAGGACCTTGGGATTCAACTGGTTTCTCCCTAGCAGAAACAGAAAGCATCTCTCCATGGCGAAAGACCATCTCCATCACCATATTACAAGGTTCTCGGATATGTGTAATGGTCATTCTAGCAAGCTCAGACCTTAGTTCTCGAATGAACCTCTCATCCTTCTCATATTAATGTCTGTAGTGGCATATCCATATCGAGACAGCTCATCAAACTAAGCAGCGTACTCGATCACCGACATATCTCCCTAGACTGAATCCATAAACTTCCTCATCAACGCCGACTTTGCCACTTCAGATAAAAACTTTTTCTTAAACCACATTCTAAAATCAGTCCATGTCAGCTCTTCCTCCTGAACTCCGACAGCCACATTATTCCACCAGTGAAGCGCTATCCCTTGCATCTGCCTAGAGGCCAGTCTTCTCTTTTTCCCATTATCTAAGCCTAGATCGGTAAAGATCCTCTTATAGTGCAATAGCCAATTCTCAACCTCAACAACATCCTTCGTTCCAACAAATGGCTTTCCACCCAGACCGGTGTAGTCTCTACTTAGTCTAACATAATTATATCCAACTGGAGCTACAGGATTAGCTCCTCCAACATTACCAGCGACTCCAGCTTGCAAAAGATTGGCTAACAACTAATACACCATCCCCGCATCTACTGGTGGATTTCCAGCACCAACATCGGCCTCAACATTTTGGTTAACATTATTCAGTCGACTAGGGTTTCTCCTAGTATTAGTCGAGCATTTCCATTGGTTGTGGTGCTTCCTCCATCAAGATTTCCTCTTTCATTTTCTGCTTCCATATGATATTTCTTGTAAATCTGCATACAAGCCTTGGTAAGATACAGAAGAACGGTCTAAGAGAGAGGGGAACACGTACTTATATATGTATATATAAATATATTAAATACAAGTACGTTACTATAACGCTAGCCCAAACCCTGATCTTCTTTTCTAATTCATTGGATTATGCTTGAAAATCTTTTAGGTTTAAATTTCTTTTAAAGTTTTATAAACCTATGCTATGATGCCAACTTGTAACATCCCCCTACTTGGAGGCCCAAAAATAATGGCTACGGATGCTGCAGTCATCTATAGTTATTAATCCTCGACGGCCAAATGCGGCGATGTTAGATTCATTGACATAGAAAAACACATGAAAATGGAAAAAATTAAAACATCAAACATGATCATGTTCTATTTGAAAACATTTCCAATTCACTGCATAATCTCACAATTGATAACTACATTCAGAGAAAATATATTTATTACAAAATACGTCAAGAGCAACATATGAAATGCCATCTTGGATTATCAAAGTATATATATAGGCAATATAACAACTTTTTTATTACAAACAACATAGCATAATCGAATTAAAAGAGAACTCTTGATAGTTATCATGCCTCCTTCATGTCTTCGGAAACTTATTCGTCTAAAGATGTACTTGAAACCTCATCTCTCAAACTACTCAAAATCAATTGAGTACCCGAGAGTTTAAGGGGAAAACATAAACTTCGAGTCAAACATAAAGCATGATGTGAATAATAATCTAACATCTCAAACCATTTAGATATCCAGTGAGACCATGCCGCTTCGCGGAACGGGTTTTCCCCTCGCTAGTATCTTAAATCCTTTATAAAACCATATAATGTGCTCCAGCATCCATAATGGTTAAAAACATAGTCATTTCAAAATATTATTATCATATGCATACAAGTTAAAACATTCTAGATTTCTCGTCCTCTGTTTAATTGACGCCTTGTCATATTTGTAGTTTCTTGGTTACTATTAACCTATCAATTTTCATGGGCTTACTAACAACCTACATAGTATATGGACTCTCTGTCCAATTTCATAGTTTTGTATGGGTGCACTATGAACCTATTAGTCCCTGATAGTTAATTTAATTAATTCATGGGTCCTCCAGAACCTATTGGTGACTCCAACAACTCCTCTCTTATTATCCTAGTTTTCATGGGTTGACTAGGAACCTAGTGACAACTATAAAAACTTAATCTGGATATAGTTTTCATGGATTCACTACAAGCTAATTGGCCCCTTCCAACCACTCTTTATAACATTGTTTTCATGGGATAACTATGAACCTATTGGTAACTCCAATAACTTTCTAATCATAGTTTTTATAGGTGCACTATGAACCTGTCTCCCTGACAACTTCCATATTTAGGCATCCTATATTCTGGTCTCCCTGAGCTCTGGGGTGCAATTCTACTCATTCACGAGTTTAATCAATTTATATTCACTACTGGGTTAACCTAGCGGGTTCTTCTACCCTTTATTCCTAAAATGCAGTTATGGGTTCATTATAATGTAATATATTTATATTTGAAGAAGCAAACATAATTACAAAACAATACCACTCATGTGGGCTTAATGTCCTTGAAATTATTTTCACAAAAACATGGTAAATCCCTTTAACCTAACAATTTCAATGAAAGCCTCCTCTTAAAACCATTACAAAACTCCTTTAATTTTAGTTATGGGTTTTTCCTTTAAAAATGAGTTTGGGTTACGAAGCCTTTCGAAACCTTGCTTTCGACCTCATTGGATGACCTCCTTCGAAAGCATATAAATCTATCTTCAAAACATTAGGCTCATGCCTTTCAAACACTATAAAACATTTCTTTCGAAACCTTTTAAATGTATTAAAGTACTAACATTTAATTTTAGAAGCATTTCTTCAAAACCAATTGAAAGTATCCCTTTCGAAAATATTAAAAGACCCTCTTTCAAAACCATTGGAAGTATCTCTTCCGAAGCCATTGGGTTTATATTTAAAATATCTTTTTGGGTCAAAGTGAACATAAGCGAAAGCATCTCTTTCAAAACCATTCTTCATCTTATAAAAGTATTGGGGAAAACTTGATGGTGACAACACCATCCTTTCAAAAGCATAAAAATCTCGAAAAAATATCTGAAGGTTGGTTTCAAAACACCTTTCGAAACCATTGCCTTTCAAACCCCTAATCCCCATTCGAATGCTATAAGAAGTGGCTTATATTTATAAAAACACAAAGTACCTTTCGACAACATTGTTATCTTCAATACCATCGAAAGGTTTAAAGTTACAGAAGGGTTTCGACCACCCTTCCGAAAGCTTCAATTTAAAGACAAAGTAACTCCTTCAGAAGCTACTACTTTAAAAAGGCGGCAGCTCTCCTTCGAAAGCTAGTTTTAAAATACCCTTTCATAAGCATTGGTTTCGACTCTTACGAAACCTTCTTTATAAATAGGAATGCGCTTTTCTTTAGAAAACAAACCAAAGATATCGACCCCGTCGGAAGCTATGTTTCAAAGCCTACCTTTCACCTTTCTCCAAT
This sequence comes from Allium cepa, assembly GCA_030765085.1. NCBI lineage: Eukaryota > Viridiplantae > Streptophyta > Magnoliopsida > Asparagales > Amaryllidaceae > Allium > Allium cepa. Next base: position 171,688,080 of record CM060941.1, on the reverse strand, counting down.
CCACTGCATACCAACTAAGCGATACCATGTGTATTGGTTTTGCCTAAGAAGGTTTCGACTAGGTTTAAGGCAGAAGCTCTGGGTCAAAAGCTACTACCAAAGGAGGCGGAACCAACTTTTCAAAGCAAAAGACTGTTTTTACCAAATAAAGTAAACTTTTTGTAACTAACTTGCCCACATGTAACACTTGATTGGTCACATTAAACTTTCAAATTATTTTATAATTAATTAAGGCATTTTCTTAAATCTAAAAACTTGAATAACATTAAGAAATACGCCTTTCACATTTAACATCAATTAAATCATTTAGGCCCTCCTTTCAAAATAATTTAATTTCCATAATAAATCTCTTAGTAAATATTCCCAAAAATTCCAGAAATTCACTGTAATCATGTTACCTAACACATCAAAATTTCAAACCTAAATTTTTTCGAAATAAAACTATAAACCCAATTAATCATATTTTCCTTTGAAAATTCATAATTAATTCTCCACGGCTTGGAAATTATGAAAATTTAAACCCAAATCAAAAATCATGTTTCTTATAATTAAAATTTTCCCATAGCATTATAAAATCATATCATACGGGTTTACCCTTAAAACCGTGATTTTTCAAATGCAAACAACCTTATTTGACTATACATCCAATTTCAATCAAGAATATCATAAAAAAATCATCATATTAGATTCAACCGAAAATCAATGGTCATATGAAATTAAAAATAGAGATGTTGTGATTATTATTCATCTTATATTATATAAGGAAATTGGAGATTGATTTGAGATTGATTCTTGTAGCTTGATCATAAGCTTTAAACTTTAATTTTCTCTTCTTTTCTTCCTTCTAATGGCCGGCTTGATTTTATCTTTCTTTCGTTTGTTTTGCCTGTGATAAAATGAACGTGAGTGGCATAGGGATAATGGTATAAGGGTAGAAATGTGGTTGGCAATTACCCTAATGCTCCTTATGATTTATTAGCTAACATTTAACCATTTATAAGCCCATTCATTTTAATAAGCACGACCACTAAATTTATTAACCAACCTTAATCTCCTTATCACTCTACATTATTCTACTTAATTTATTTTAATTAAATCTACTGAATAATGTTGTTAAAAATTAGGGGTGTTACACATGTACATATTATATATAACATATATAAACGAATCAAATATTTATATTAATCAATTAAATTAAATAAAGATTTTATTTAACATATATTTAGATTATACCTAAATTAATTTAGACATCATACACTCAATAAGATCTGGTTAAAAAATGAAATTTACTCATTTAAGTTGTGTACCATGGCCCAGTTCCAATAGCAAGTTACATTCAGACCTTTTAATCCTAGAGCTTGTGATTATTTAATGATACTAAAAAAGCTTAACCCACCTCTTCGTCGTCGTCACTAAAAGCTAGAGGTTCATAATATTCAAGTGGAATTAGTAATTCAAAATGGGTGTACATAGTAGTATAATGAAAAAATAAAATAGATTTACACTTTGGTGTGAAGTGTAAATGAAAACATGTTCTTCCTATGGGATAAAATAATCATGCATTTCTATTCGATCAGTGTATTCTTATTCTTTTTATTGCAAGTTAACATTTTTATAAGTATTACAAATGTCACTGGCTATTCTTAAACTTCTATTTTGATACATCAATCCCATAAAGCACTTTGTTTTCTTATTGATCATTTCCTTTTTAGTCTTCTTCTTATTGTTATTTATATTTTGTTATTAGTTTTCAATGAGACTACGGCTTTATATTTTACGAACGATACATTTCTATAGTTTAGGTTAGGTTTTGATGAGATATGAATCCTCTCTATACAGATTATTAATGCTCTTTTACAGATGTAGGATTTGTAAAGGAATCAAATGAAAGATTCGATAAATAATACTAATATAAATGCATGCACCTATATGCATATAGTAATAAGGACATTTACGTTATATTTAAGAAATATTTAATGCAAGAAGTACTCCAAAGGGTAGCCCGGTGAATAAGACTTCTATAGAGAAACCGCTTGACATAAATTCAAATCCTGGCGGCGTAATCCTCTTTGTTGTACATGAAGTATGTGTTGTGGGATCGGTGCATGCTTCCTTGGGATATTGCAGATGATGAACCCAATTAATATCTTGTTTACCTGAGTGTTCAAGGAAAATATTTAATGTGAGGAAACCATTATAATTATGTTATTTTTATTATATGTTCATTATAAGTGAAAAACCATTGGTGGTCACAAACGACTTTATTTCAAATAGTCTTGCAGGTGTTTGAGGTTGCAAATCAATATTAAGATTATATTGATGAATGATCAAGAAGGAGATGGTAATGCATGCTATTTATCGGTAGTGATATTCCATTAATATTCGATCGAAAAGAGGATGCTATCTAGGCTATTTTTGGAATTTTAGAAAGATATAGTGGAAATCATATTGATTGAACTTCCACTATTAATAGGAAACCTCATCAATGTAATCTATCACATTATCCTTGCGCACACACACATAAAGGTAGTTCAACAAAACCAAGAAAAATATGAAAGCATCGGCATAATTTATAAGTAATCAAGAAATTAGTTTGAAGTCAGTTTTAATTCTATAATTTTTGGTGCATAATGCTTATATATTTTTGCAATAAGTTTCAATAATTTATTAAATTTATTGTAATAAAGAATGGAATATTGCGGACAATGCAACATATAGGCCAAAACCTCTAGATATACTAGTTGCCTAAATATTTTGATGAGTGTGTCTGTGTATCTACATGTGTTTCTATGTGATGCGTGGGAGGGGGTGGGTAAGGATCAACTCCATCTAAATTTTAGCTACACCTCAAATCCCACTTGACTTTAGCTACATGTTCCGATTTAAATAATATAATTTCTCTCTTGTAAAACGACAAGAGGTGGAAACTATATTATTTAAACTGAAACATGCGGCTGAAATCAAGAGGATTTGAGGTGTAGCAAAAATGAGGTATACCCGATCCTTGCCATATGTATGTGTGCGCGTACAAGTACGACTATTTGAACACATAATGTAATGCAATATATGTTGGCTACTGGATTTCATTATGTTTGCATTTGGAGTTAAAATCAGAGGGCAATTCAATGATTGAGATCCATAGTATCACCTACTTGTCTTCTAATAGAAATTTCATTTACATACACACACACACATAGAGACATACACACATATACATATACATACATATATATATATATACATATATATATATATATATCATGTTTTAAATCTTTTATATCTCGTCCAAGACCTTCTCAGGCATATCCTTTTCACACTTGTATGAAAGGAGGCATCAAATCAACGTCATATCTCCTTTGACACTCGTTTCATCTGCGTTATTCAAATCTCACCTGAAATATGAATCAAAATCCCAATTTGAGACTACCGCTGAAATTCGGTATTCATCTTTTTTTTACATAACACATTTTGCATTTCATATAGGTTGTTTTTAAAGATCCTACTCAATACAATTACTACTTACCAACCCCAAGATATAATTTTTACTTTTTATCTGGATGAGTCAAAACAAACAACTTCATTTCGTAAAGTGTTCAAATAAGAAGATATTATTTATTATTATTAAATCAATACAACTAACCAAACCTCCATTCTTATTCAAAACATCCATTTTTGCTATTTTTTATACGCTAATCAAGCAAGTTAAAAGTTTTATTTTGACTCTTAAAATAATAATTGTTTAATAAATCATTATAACATCAAATTTTGGGCACATTAAGCACTTCGAGATAGACTCAATATATGCTTTATGATCCGAGATTTAATATGAGATATATGCCTAAGATAGTCTCATTTTATCTGAGATCCCTTCGATACGAAAGATCTTGTGTAGAAATACCGAGAAGAATTGTGAGATTTGAAACACTATAAAACATAAGGAGAAAAAAAAGGCCCCATGGAAGTCACGTAAGAGGAAAATAATAGTGGATATACTAGTAAGAGGAAAATAGCAGGGGATATACTAATTCATTTTAAAAATTCATACTTTGTAGTTAAATAGGAAGTGGTGCATTGATGAAATAGTTAACCAAACTAGTGCGAGCTCATGCTAGGCATACAGATTGTAACTATATTTCTTCCAAATTCAGTTGAATATATTTTTTATGATTAACTCAAGTAAAAAACTATTACCAAAATACATTTTACATGTAAATATTCTTTATATTTTGAATATTCAAAATTAATTATCAAAAAACATTTTTGTCTATTATTATGGAGGTCTGTACAACTTCATTTTTGCACTATAAAAAAACTAAAAACTACGCAATGCATATATAAATAATTATGCAGATACATGCATTAAATTTAAAGATATAAGGCTAAAATTTTGATATGAGAGATCATTATTTATATAACAAAACCATATGTAATGGCTCAAGAACATTACCACTGTAAACTAATGAATTTTTATAAATTAGTCCATATGTAATTAGTAGACATAAAAGAAATAATGTCAAACACTCAATAAAATTAGAGCTATAAAACATATTACAATAAAATTAAAAATCGTACGAACGTCCAATGAAAATACATGATCCAGTTTACTCTTCTAAGCATTGTCTAATATCCAACAATTTCAGTAACTAAGAAAACTAGTATTACTAGTTACTAAAATAAAAATACAGTAAATAGATTATTATTTTTTGAACTGGTACTTTATATACAACAAATCATTGGGACAACATATCCCATGTCAAATAAACGTTCGAAAGCAAGTTTCGAACTTGTGACATCCTGCACCAAAGCCGAATCAATTAACCACTTGGACAAAGGTGCTCGTCAATACAGTAAATAGATTGATATTACAAAACAAAGAATTGGAACATTAAAATATAAATGAACAAACTAAGTAGGATATAATGACATTGGAACTTCTTAAATCCTTATCTTTCTTCCACTTCTCCTTACTTCTTCCTTATCTTTGTTAGTATCAAATAAACAATAGTAAAATTAGAAAAAATAATTGCTGGATCAAGAAAAATTCGTAGAAAGTTATTCAATATCCAAAATTTATGAAATTCATCATAGTCTTGTAGGAAAGTCTACAACAAAAAGTATGTAAATAATAGACTCAATGTATATAGGTTTTTGAGGAATGTTCATGTCTAGCTAAGGATTAACAGGCTAAAATGTAGATTATAATCTAAAATTTATATAACAGTTTAGAGATTTAATTTTTGTTAAGATTGTACGCACAAAATAAATTCCATTAGGTAAGTAAGGTGTTATTTGAATATGTTATCCTTTTTATAAAGCTTAATATTCATTACATGAATATTACGTGTTATCGTTCAATTTGAATCTAAAATTATTAATTTTTGTTGAAATAAACAATTATTTCGATAAGTTTAAGGTTTCTTAGTTATGAACACCAAATTTGATTGGATAAATGTATAACACATTTGTAGTTGAAATGTTAATGTTATTCAAGCTCCAAAAGTTCAAAATTTGAAAACGTTCAGGTGAAAATATCTATAGTGATTTTGAAGTGATTGATAAGTGTTTAGAATAAATAAAGAATTTAGTTTAAAAAACTTAATAACTAGATGAAGAAACATGCAACTTTTTTTTGGAAATATGGATGATCTAAATGAAAATATTATAAGAGAATTAGAAGGAGAAGCGTATAGTATTTAAACTACAATTATAAAACATATTTGAGTTCAAAAGTCATTATGAACACAAGTAATATGTCCCAAATCATGAAAACAAAATCAAGTAATATTTTAAGGTGTATGTGTATATATATAGACACTCACACATACATACGCACACATGGATACACACACACACGAAATAGGTAATTTAAGAAGGAACAAAATAGTTTTTATAGGATTATGGAAATCAAGGTCATTGAACCAACTTGAATGTATACTTTCTCAAGTATTATTCATTTTTTCCATATACAAAGTTTATGTCTTTTACTTCATTTATTTTGTTTATTCAAAATACTTTATAAAGTATCAAGTTAAATCAAAATAAATGGAGAAGTCGCTCATTTTTACACTAATCACCTCATTAGTTACCATATTAATTGCATTTTTTGATGAATTTATCAATTGCATTTAGCCATAATTTTAGTTTGGCTAATTTAAATTCGTGATGGGTCACGCTAAATCAATTTTAGCTCAATTATTAAAGATTATGTCTAGTTTTGTCAATTAAGAATTTTATTTTAATTGGACAATTCTTATCAAATCATATGCTAAAAAAGAAATAATATCAAATAAGAATAAGGACTCTTTCTTTTTTCTTACAAGAAATAGGTACATATTTTTTGATTTATCTATAGAGTTTAGCTACTTTACAAATCAATTTTTTAGGATATATTATCTTACAAATATGAAATAATGATATAAAAAGGGATTATTAAATAGAGAATCTCCAAACCTACGGTCATTTTTTATATAAAATTATAACTTTTTCTACCAGTAATACTCCTCTGCCATTTCAAAATCTCATGCCTTAATTAAATATAAAATTTCATATCATAATTGGATGCGAAAGATGCTAAAATTTCTTCAAAAACATAATTAGAATCTTGAATAAAAGGAAAGAAATTAATACCCATGCTATTTTGATCATGTTAGATTTTGATAAGACTGAAGAAATTAAGATTAAGATTGGGATAAGTTTTCCTCCATAGTCATAAAGTTAAATATTTTGGGTTTCGGGTTTGTAGATGAAAAGACAAAGTTTATGGTGCAATAATGTACATGAAATGGAAAATAAGAAGAAGGAGAAGAAATATAGAATATATAAATGACAATTTAATAATTTTAACAAGACTTTATAAGAGGAGAGTGTGTAATTTGATTTTTCCCTCGACAAAACCTTTTAATTTAGGCATTGTCACTCACACTCAACTTTGGAATACCCCTCATATCATTTTTATTAACGTAAACTGCTCGTATAATTTGGCCTCCTCATGTTCAAAATTGGAGTGTCAGCGACAATACCCTTTAATTTAAAAATGACTTTTTCATTCCTCTTAGTCAAATAATTCATTATAAATAGTTATTGCTTCTTATTAAGGATTATTATTCTCATTAATATTATTTAGTAGAATTACAGTTCGCCCAACTCGTAGATAAATAATGGGGATATGAATCCATATCTACAACTAACCATGTATGAAATTTTTTGCCTTTAGCGCAATATTCAACCACCATGTTAATTTTGAAACCCAACACCTTAAAAGAGAGAGAGAGAGAGAGGAAAAAGGTTTTTTAACAGCAATAAAAATGTTTTAGTATAATTAGAATAAGTTATATCAACCACTAAACCATGCTTATGAGTTATGTACCTTTTGTGGAACATTAAACCACCATGGATAATCTTGAAATTAAATACTATGAAAGAAAAAGAAAAAACATTGAACCACCATAAGCAATTGATGTATAGTTATGATATAAACTCTAGAAGAAAAGAGTACAAGTTTCAAACTTACGAAGCGTAAAAGTAAATTTCTACCATAATGTAGAAATATAATAATTTCGTAATATTAGTAGGATCGTTTAGAAAATTATTAGGGTGTCTAAATAGATGTTAAGCAATAAAAAACACAAGTAGAATAAATCTATCCTTCTTGATTATACATTGAACAAATAAATTAGAAGATAATAAAATCATTTAAAGAAGATATAAATTAAAATTTGGATTAACATAAAAACGGATATCATAGTAACGAAAAATGAAGATGAACGGGGAAGATACGAAACTATAATAATCGAGAAATAGAATGAAAGGGTGTAAAAGGAATACGCAGTGTAATTAAATACACATTAATTCAAAAAATTAGGAAAATAGAAGGAAACGATGAATATGAAAAGGTTAAATGTACTTTGATAATATAATAAACATATTAGAAAAGAGACCGGAAGACAAAATGAAGTGAGTAGGTTACAAAGTGATAATAAATGTGGTGATTAATGGGACAAATGGGTTTATGTGAGAATGAGAAATATATAAAACAAAGAGTAATGGATAAAGAATAAGATTTAACTCCCTAGCTTATGAAAATAAAAGAAGAAGAATGGTTAAATATCAAAGCACTTTATGATAGAATGAATGGTTAGTATTATAACAAAAAACATATATTTGATGGGTATATATAATTGGGAAATTTTGGCATACATCCTTATGATTATAAACAATTAGCCTGAGCTCCCTCCTAATTTTCTTTTATGAATCACATGCCTATTTTAAAAAAAAAAGTGAAATACATGGGGGTACTTTTGTAATTTTACCAATATTAACATGCACTCTTAGGGTATACGTCTATAACTCATAGCCATCGCAATATACGTCAGAATGGCCACTTTTAAATTTGAAAACGATAGAAGTAAAAAAGAAAAATTCAAAAAAAGATGTAGAAAATAGTTTTATGTCTCACATTATATTTAATACAAACAATTACAACAACCAAAAATTTCACAATTTCTCTCAAAATATGTAGTTTTATAATATACTATGACTTTAAACCTGGATATTCTTATACCAGTTACAATGAATTTTATAACAAACTTAGACGTATTGGTTAGGGCTGTTATGGTAATGGTTATTGTTACCATTTTGTAAATACCATTATCGTAACGTTTTTACTAGTAAACTAAAATTATTTACCGTTATCGATTGACTGGTATACCGTTAAACTGGTAATCGTTACTTTGGCAATGGTAAATTACCGTTTTTCTAGAAAAATAATAAGTTGATATATTTTACACTGAACGATGCTTCGTTATAATCTCATTGGGTCACTTAACAAAGGATATAGAAAAAAAGTGTATTTATCATCATTTGAGTTGAATTACTGAAATAAATTGAACTATTACCTTGCTTCTAAATGTCCTAATGCAACATCTTATATGAATATCAATGTATTATGAACAGATTGGTAAATTACCGTTATCGTTGGTTTTGAAAATATATTACCGATGTTTTGCCGTAGAAAATGGAAAATTTATCGTTACCATACCGATTATACTGATATACCGACTTTACTTTAAAATAGTAATCGATTAACTAGTAATGGTATGATAATGGTAAATTTACCATTACCATAACAGCCCTAGTATTGGTTGCAAATGAGAGGAATAAAATCATCAAATAATAAACCAATAAAATCATTTTTGTTTAGAAATTTATCTTTGTGCATAACCTCCAAAAATCATACTATCAGTTGACTTCCTCTCTATCTTTATATCTCATGATATATGTCAAATGTTCTCTAGAGTTATGAAAACTCAAACATCAACTACGCATTGCACAACTTTAATGATTCCAATTGCTTATTAAAAATGTGCCAATAATAAGGATTACACAATATGATATGATAAAGGTGCAAATAATATATTATTAGGTAAAATTAAAAAAGCATTCTTAAGCTATAAATAGATCAAAAGTTATTTGAATTTATGTTATTAATTTTACCATTAAATTGAATTTCAATGGAAGTAAATTAATTATAATAGTTCTATAATTAGTATAAATTCAAATTAAATGAAATTGATAACTATTTAATCATTTTGTAAGTTGCGTGATAACATCACTTGACATGAACCTTTATATTTGAAGTTAGTTTACTTATAAATGTTGTTCTTATCTAAATCGTCAATCCATTATTATCTATAATGAACTAGAAAAAAAATAAGAATAGCATAACTTCTAACTAACTTTGTAGAAATTAATTGATAATAAACTCATTACTTTCAAAGGTCGTTAAAAATTAATTTAAGACCAACCTTACATCTAATAGATTTTACAGAACTAAAGATTATTCGATGTCTATGTAGAAATAAACTAGTTATAACATACAAAATAAATATAGGAAACAAATTTTTTATTCTTACTCAATGAATAATAATTAAATGAAATTTTATCTATGAATAAATTCTAAAGTACAAAATAGTTTAATTTTACCTATAATAGATTTTGGAAAAACAAAAGATCTTATGGTGTCTATTTATGTATAAATGAAGAAACCTCCTACAAAATAATTGAAGGAAATAAACTCGTAATCTTACGAACAAAAAAAAACATAATTTGAGGCCAAAATCCTAAGCAAGATATGAATTAAGTAATTTAGTACCAAAACAACAAATTGAACATTGAATTAAATGAACAGAAAAATAACAAAATAAAAGTCAAACTTTTTAATCGATCTCAATGGACTAAAACAAAACAACAAATTCTATATTGAAATAAATGTAAGCACAAATAAAAAAATAAACTTATCAATCGATCCTGATCGAGTTAGAGGTTTTCTAAGAGGTCTTTAAATAATGTTATAAAAATAAGAACATTGAAATAAGGTAGAAACACAATCACAACCAAATATATTAGTATACATTTAAATATAATTAAATATAAAGGTAAAAAGAAGTATAATTTGTGAATTAAATTGAATTAAAAGAAGTATAATTTGTGAAAAATCAATTTACTCACGATCGATGCACACTCGATAGGATCTTCTTTTTCTTTGGAAGCCAAGATCGATGCAATGATTAAAAAATTCGATAACATTTTCTCATTGAATCAAATGAACCAAGACCTAACCGATGTGTTATAAATGCAATGATCCTAATCATATAGCCGATTAGTGTCCTAATTCTGTCGAACAAATCAATGCTTTCAACAAAGCCAAAAATGGCCCGTTTGTTAGGAACTGGAGATAGTGGTTTTGATGAAAACAACCTTTGTAACTTATTTTATTATAACTTATATACTAACACTATTGTCTAGATATATATGAATGTTATTATGCAGGACATACATCAGGAAGGTACTGACTATTGAAGATTGTATAATATAAAGATCAAGAATAAAGAAATCAAGTTTGAAGACTCATGAGTATCAAGATCAAGATTTTAAGATAAGTGTCTAGTTTTGTTAAAACCTTTTAATAGCATGGAATTCTTCATTCCAAATTTCATTTGGAATGGAACTCATTCTACCTTCTTAGTGGCTTACAAACCCACGACAAATAACTTACAAACCTATGACAAGTGGCTTACAAACCCACGAACATCCTGGTTTTGTACAAGTTCTCGAGTCCTGACGTGAAGAGATATTCTACAGGAGGAAGCTTGCAAAACTACTTCAAAATGATTTTCAAAACTGCTTTTCAAAATGTTTTAGCCTTAAAAGTTATCTTTTCAAATTATTTTCAAAATATTCTTTATAATATATATACTTGAGCTTTAAAATCAAATTTATATACACATTCTAAAAAAATATTTTTCTAATCTTCTTCATTTTAAAACATAGGAAAATTAGTTTATTTTACTCCAGAATCATTTTATCTTGTTTTCCTTTCAATACCATGTTCAAAGCAAATTTTACATTTTTTTAACTAGGGATGTCGACATCATGGGATACGCCTTGTCGACATGGTGGCCGTTAAATTCGAAAGTTTCAATTTTCAAAAGAAGTGTCTATTCGTTTAAATATCTTCATGAATGGATATAACCGTTGCTGGTCTATAAAGCCTTCACAAATGAATTTTTTAACTAACTATTTTCTAATTTTCTTCACTCCTTCTCTACAAATCCACATTCTAAAATTTTCATAGTTTTAAGATCGTGCCGAAATTCTGCCGAATTCTCAAGTGAATCAAATTAGAATCTCATTCTTGTTTGATTCTCTGCCCTCTTTCGAAGATCAAAGTGCTATTCAGAGTTATAAGATCAATTTGTAATCAAAAGTTTACCGAGTCTCTCTATAAGGTGTTGTTGTGCCTGGAAATCAATTGGGTGATCTTATGTCCCTTAAATCAAGAGAGTTTGCTCCGGACTGGAGAGACAAGAGGGTACCTCAAGGCCTTTAGAAATTGAGGATTGTAATCTCGACATTGGTATAATAAAAATCTATATGAGGTGTTTGCCTTGGTATAAGACTGGATGTAGGGTAACTCCGAACCGATATAAAATCCGGTGTGTTCTTTCCTTTTACTGCTTTTTATTTACTTTCTGCATCTATGTTTGATTCTCTGATTGTTATGTGATTAAGTTATGCATTTGTTTGTGTCATAATTTAAATTTAGTTCATATAAGTCTTAGAATCCATTGAACACTATTCACCCCTTCTCTAGTGTTAAATTAGCCTTAAGATCCTTAATTTCCACTCCCTTTCAATTGTATCAAAGCATAGGTTTTCATAGTTTTCATAATCTGAAACTTGAAAAGTTAAAAGTGGAATTTTAGGAAATTTTGTTAATGCTAGTTTGTATTTATGCATTTCATCAAAGTATCATAATTCTGCATATAGTTTTTATGAAAAATCAAGTTATCTACCAAATTGGTTTGTTATGCAGGAACAAACATGTTAGATGGCTTTTGAAGAATAAACAACCAATGGACAAACTGTGCAAATTGAGAAAGATAAATGGATACTTGATAGTGGTTGTTCAAGGCATATGACTGGAAATCCCGAGATACTCAATGACATTATATATCAAGATGGTGGATTGGTCAACTTTGAAGATAACTCAGAAGGATATGTGATTGACATCGGCAATGTCGGTAATTCTAAAACTCCTCTTATTTCTTATATTTTTCTATTTAGGAATTTAAAACATAATTTGCTTAGTGTAAGTCAAGTATGTGATAAAAGATTTAAAATTAAATTTGAAAAAGATAAGTTTCAAATCGAAGATAATAAATCATATATTATCTTTGAAGGAATTAGGATGAAAAATATTACATCCTTGGTATAAAAGTTCCAAATGATGACTTATGTCTTTTGGCTAATACAAGTGACCATTAGATTTGGCATAAAAGATTTGGTCATTTAAATTTCAAACTGTTATCTAGGTTATCAAAACTTGACTTAGTTAGAGGTATTTCCAAGTTAAACTTTAAAGTAGATAGTATATGTGATTCTTGCCAATTAGGAAAACTTAAGAAAAGTTCATTTAAATTAAAAATATTATTTCTACTTCTAAACCTCTAGAATTACTTTATTTAGATTTATTTGGTCCATCTCAAGTTCAGTCAATTAATCACAATAAATATGTTTTTGTAATTGTAGAGGATTATTCCAGATATACTTGGACAATTTTTCTTAAACTTAAAAGTGATGCTTTTGAACTATTTAAAAATTTTGCTAAAAGAATTCGGCTTCGAGAAAACTAGTGTTTTTCGAATTGTAGATCTATCAGTCTAAGTAGAAGACAATATACCTTTATATTATTGATCATTCTTTGATTCAAGAAATCATCCCATCTTAATTGAAAAAGAAAATATAAAAACTATTCGTAGTGATCACGGTGGGGAACTTGAAAACGAAAAATTTGAGAATTTTTGTAATAAAAAAGGAATTACTCATAATTTCTCTTTTCCAAGAACTCCACAACAAAACGAAGTGGTAGAACGTAAGAATAGAATGATTCAAGAGTGCGTTAGAACAATGCTTTCTGATAGTAACATACCTAAAAACTTTTGGGCTGAAGCAGTCGCTACAGCTTGTTATATATTAAATAGGATTTTAATTAGACTATTAACTAATAAAACACCATATGAATAACTTTACAATAAGAAACCCATAATATCTTATTTTAAAGTTTTGGTAGTAAGTGTTTTATTCTTAATACAAAAGATAATTTAGACAAATTTGAACATAAATCCGACAAAGGTATCTTCATCGGATATTCTAATAGAAGTAAAGCTTTTAGAGTTTATAATTTAAGAACTAACACTATTGAAGAAACAATGCATGTAACTTTTGATGAAAATTTTAAAGGTACTGTACAATAGGAGATGAAGACGATTTTGTAACTTTAATTAAGGAACCTAATGAAACTAACTGTGAAATCATTCAACCTAATAAAAAAATTAGGCTATTAAAAGATCATCCTATAGAAAATATACTAGGAAATAATGAATCTGTAGTTAAAACAAGAAATCAACTAAATAGTATGAGTAATGTAGCTTTTATATTAACTATTGAACCTAAAAATCCAAAGAAAGCATCATCTGATGATTCATGGATTCTTGCTATGCAAGAAAAATTGAATCGGTTTACCAGAAATGATGTTTGGGAACTTGTTCCTAAACCTGAGGATAAAAGTATAATTGGAACAAAATGGGTTTATAAAAATAAATTGAATGAACTTGGTGAGGTCATGAGAAATAGCTCGTTTAGTCGTGCAAGGTTATTGTCAAGAAGAAGGAATTGATTATGACGAAACCTTTGCACCCGTAGCAAGACTTGAAGCTATCAGGATTCTACTTGCTTTTGCAAACTACAATTATTTCAAGTTATATCAAATGTATGTTAAAAGTGCTTTTCTAAATGGTTTTGTAAAAGAAGATGTTTATGTTGAACAACCTCCACTTTTTGAAGATAATAAATTTCCAAATCATGTATATAAATTAAACAAAGCTTTATATGGTCTGAAACAAGCTCCTAGAGCCTGGTATAAAAGATTAAGATCTTATTTACTACAATCTAGTTTTGAAATTGGTAAAATAGATAAAACTCTTTTTATTAAAAGAAACAAAAATGATATTCAATTAGTACAAATATATGTAGATGATATAATATTTGGATCAATAATAACACAATGAATAAAGAATTTTCATATAGAATGACTAAAGAATATGAAATGAGTCATATGGGAGAACTAAGTTTCTTCTTAGGACTTCAAATCAAACAATTAGATAAAGGAATTTTCATTAATCAAGAAAAATATGCTAAGGATTTAATTAATAAATTTGGATTGACCACTTCAATTGGAAACCAACTCCAATGATAACTAATGTAGCTTTAAGTAAAGAAGATAAATCAAAAGATGTTGATCAAAAATTATATAGGGGAATGATTGGTTCGTTGCTTTATATAACAGCAAGTCATCTTGACATCATGCATATTGTCTGTCTCCGCGTAAGATACCAATCTCAACCTAAAGAAACTCACTTAAAAGCTGTTAAAAGAATTTTATGATTTGTAAAATATAATTTAGAGTATGGTTTATTTTACCCCA
Source organism: Allium cepa (assembly GCA_030765085.1). Lineage (NCBI taxonomy): Eukaryota > Viridiplantae > Streptophyta > Magnoliopsida > Asparagales > Amaryllidaceae > Allium > Allium cepa. Next base: position 171,673,037 of record CM060941.1, on the reverse strand, counting down.
AAAATGATGTTATTGATTTAATTTCATATGGTGATGCTGATTACGCTGGTTGTAAATCTGACCGAAAAAGTACAAGTGGAATTTGTCACTTTATAGGACATTCTCTGGTTTCCTGGTTTAGTAAGAAGCAAAACACTGCATCCTTGTCAACAACTAAATAAAAATATATATCTGCTGCTTTGGCTTGTTCTCAAGTTATATATATGCAACAAACTTTAAAAGATTTTGGATTAGCTATAACTAAATCACCAATTCACTGTGATAATATTAGTGCAATAAACCTATCTAAGAATCCAACTCATCATGCTAGAACAAAACATATTGATATTAGACATCATTTTCTTAGAGATAATATAAGTAAAGAAGTCATAACTCTTGGATATATTAATACTAAAAACAAATTACTGATATATTAACCAAATCATTAAATGAACAAAACTTTACTAAATTTAGATGAGAATTAGGTATATATTCATTAACTGAAATATAAATTATAAATAATACAAGTATAGTCAATAATTAATATAAATAATAATTCTCAAAAATTAAACCGGGATCGACATGACCCATCCCCCTATGCCGACATACATGCCGAGATTTTCAAATTTAAATTTCCCTGTAAAATTAGTTATTAAGTTATATATTTATATATTTCGACTTTTACTCATTTTTTATTCTATTCTCTATAATAAACTTCTAAAATAGTAAATTAATTGCTTCGCCTTCTAATAATGAACCTTCTTCACCCACTTCTCCTCATTCTAGTCCTTTTCAACGTTCTATACACGTATGAGTCATCAAATTACAAAAGAAGATGAAATATTTGCTTCAAATGATGATGATAATTCAAGTGAGTCAACTGCGAATGGCTAGAGAACAAGATAGGCAAGGCAAAATTCGTAGGAATTTACAAAACTTGCTTATTGATAACCATGCCAATCCCATTGTCATCGAAGAATCATCACAAGCCATGGATTCTGAAGAGGTAGAACCTCTAGAAGAACCACAAGAGGATCAAGAAGAAGAACATCCTCTGCCAAATTTGGATGTTCATATGGATGAAGACGATGGCGTGTTTTGCGTTGGAGAGGTCGTTTTTGACGCTAATGGAAACTTGGTCGAACATCATGGAAACTTTTGTCTCCACTATCCAAATTGTTCGGTCAATAAATCATCAATAGTTAAGGGTCCTCAGTAAGCATTTTTTTTCATTTTCTTGATTGTATATTGGTTTGTTAATTTGTATATAAGTGTTATCTTAATTAATGTTCTTCTAAAAACAATCTTTGGTGTATAAAATCTTGAATTCCATTTAACTTAGGATGTTATATTTCACTCATACATAGTTATTATTCTTATGTCATATGTTTGTTTATCTCATTTTCTATTAAGTTCAAGGTTTATAGGTTATTTTTTTGTTGATGACAAAGGGGGAGAAGTTATATAAAATAGCAGGCTTGGAGTAAGGGGGGTTGTTGGTGTAAAGGGGAGTTGTTGGTGTAAGGGGGAGTTATGGTATGATTGAAGTGGTAAGTATATTTTATAAGGTTGTCATCATTAAGAAGAGGGAGATTGTTAGGAACTGGAGATAGTAGTTTTGATGGCAACAACCTTTGTAACTTATTTTATTATAACTTATATACTTGCACTATTGTCTAGATATATATGAATGTTATTATGCAGGATATATATAAGGCAGGTACCGATTATTGAAGATTGTACAGTATAAAGATCAAGAAGGAAGAAATCAAGTTTGAAAACACATGAGTATCAAGATCAAGATTTCAAGATAAGTGTCTAGTTTTGTTAAAACTTCATGATAGCATGGAAATTTTCATTCCAAATTTCATTTGGGATGGAAATCATTTCTACATTCTTAATGGCTTACAAACCCACGACAAGTAGCTTACAAACATACGAAAAGTGACTTACAAACCCACGAACATCCTGGTTTTCTACAAGTTCTCGAGTCCTGATGTGATGAGATATTCTGCAGGAAGAAGCTTGCAAAAGTACTTCAAAATGATTTTCAAAACTGCTTTTCAAAATGTTTTAGCCTTAAAAATTATCTTTTCAAATGATTTTCAAAATACTCTTTATAATATATACATACATACATACAAATATACACACACACACACACGCACTTGAGCTTTAAAATCAAATTTATATATACGTTCTAAAAATATTTTTTTCCACTCTTCTTTATTTTAAAACATAGGAAAATTAGTTTATTTTACTCAGATTTTATCTTGTTTTCCTTTCAGTACCATTTTCAAAACTAATTTTACATTTTTTAACTAGGGATGTCGACATCATAGGATGCCTCATGTCAACATGATGGCCATTAAATTCAAAAGTTTCAATTTTCAAAAGAAGTACCTACTCGTTTAAATCTCCTCACGAATGGTAATGACCGTTGGTGGTCTATAAATAGTCTTCACAAACGAATTTTTTAACTAACTATTTTCTTATTTTCTCCACTCCTACTCCATAAATCCGTATTCTAAAATTTTTATATTTTTAAGATCGTGCCGAAATTCTGTCGAATTCTCAAGTGAATCAAATTAGAATCTCATTCTTGTTTGATTCTTTGCCCTCTCTAGAAGATCAAAGTGCTATTCAGAGTTATAGGAACAATTTGTAATCAAAAGTTTGACGAGTCTCTCTATAAGGTGTGGTTGTGCCTGGAAATCAATTAGGTGATCTTGTGTCCCGTAAATCAAGAGAGTTTGCCCCAGACTCGAGAGACAAGAGGGTACCTCAAGGCCTTTAGAAATTGAGGATTGTAATCTCGACATTGGTGTAATAAAAATCTATATAAGGTGTTTGCCTTGGTACAGGACTGGACGTAGGGTAACTCCGAACCAGTATAAAATCTAGTGTGTTCTTTCCTTTTACTGCTTTTTATTTACTTTCTACATCTGTGTTTGATCTGTAATTATTCTGTGATTAAGTTCTGCATTTGTTTGTGTCATAATTTCAATTTCGTTCATATAAGTATTAGAATCCATTAAACACTATTCACCCCCCTCTAGTGTTAAATTAGCCTTAAGATCCCTAATTCGCACTCCCTTTCACTTTTTTCTCTAACGTACAATCCTGGTTGGAGAAATCATCCAAATTTTGCTTGGAACTAAAACAATCCCAATACGAATCCGGTTCCATCAAATTTCAAGCATTTTCGAATAATGCTTCGAATCCTCCCTTTCAGCCCAACAATTTTCAACCAAACTTTGCAGGTCCGTCTTATAATCATCCACAACAATCAAATTTTCAACCAAATTCTTCTCATCCTACCCAAGACAATAAACGTTTAACTTTGTTTGAGAAAACTCTTGAAATGTTGGCTAAAGCAACTACTTAAAGCCTTCAATCAAATAGAAATTTGCAAAATTTATTGATCTCATATATGCAAAGCACAAACCAATCAATTGCAAAACTCGAAATGCAAATGAGTCAATTAGCCACGTCTGTAAGTGAACGCGCACGAGGAACATTCCCAAGCCAGCCCATTCCAAATCCCAAAAATCAAAACACAAATTCAAATCAAGCCCACGTTGTTCAAGATAGTAATGTCACCTAATTGAATGCTATCACAACTTTACGTTCCGGTAAACAAATCGGTAATCACGTCATTAACCCAAACGATTTACCGAAAACCTCTCTTGAAACTTCTAAAACAACGAATGAAGCTGAACGAAACGTGGAGCCAAATGTTGAATCAAATGCCAATCAAAATTCTTCTTCTTCTACTCGAGTTGACCCTCCTATCGAGTATGGTGTTCCATTTCCACATTGTCTTCAACCAACGAAACACTCGGACCAGATGGAAAAGATGTTGGAAATTTTTAAACAAGTCAAAGTTAATATTCCACTTCTTGACATCGTTCAGCAAGTCCCCACTTAAGCGAAATTTCTTAAAGACTTGTGCACCCAAAAGTGACACACTCAAGTGCCTAAAAAAAGTCTTCTTTGCCGCTAGTTTGAGTGAAGTCTTGTCCGAATCCATGCTCGTTAAATACAAAGATTCTGGCTGCCCTACGATTTCATGTACAATTAGAGACAAGACGATTAACAAATGTTTGATAGACTTGGACGCAGTACTAACTTGATTCCATACTCCGCGTACGAACAATTAGGCTTAGGTGAGATCAAACCTATAAAAGTCGTGCTTCAATTCGCCGATCGTTCCATTAAGAAGCCCATGGGAGAAATCGAAGATGTGCTCATTCGGGTAGGGCAATTCATATTCCTCGTTGATTTTCGAAACACAACCCGTGACAAATCCCACGAATCAAATTTTGATTTTTGGCCAATCAATATTAGCCACCTCAAATGCCTTAATCAATTGTCGTAATGGTCCGATGAAAATCTCTTTTGAAAACATGACTTTGATCTCAATATTTTCAATCTTGAAAACCAATCGAACGAACCTCGTGACCAAATGTTGGAAGTTAGTGCCATTCATGAAAACTTAGAAAATGAGACATATGACCTTCAAGACGAACGCGAAACCAAGAATGAAAAATTGTTTCATGAAATTCCCAATGAAATTGAATACACTCTTCCCTTTGAATCGCTTTCAGTTGAGTTCGAATCTCAACCCAATTCTTTAATCGAGCAACTTCGAAAGTTGGACCTCAAACCACTTCCCGATCACCTTAGGTACGCATACTTAGGTGAAAACGAAACTTGTCCTGTCATAATTTCTAATGATCTTTCTCTTGACTAAGAAACTTCTCTTCTCTCCATTCTTTCGAAAAATAAGGAAGCGATTGGATGGTCGATTACCAATATTAAGGGAATTAGTCCCGCTCTTGTTCAACATCGCATTCATTTAATCGACGATGCCAAGCCTGTTCGTGACGCGCAACGAAGGCTTAATCCAAAAATGAAAGATGCTGTGCGTGATGAAATTCTTAAACTTCTTGACAACGGAATCATTTATTCGATCTCTGATAGTTCATGGGTTAGCCCAATTCACATTGTAAAAAAAGTCTGGGCTAACCGGTGTCAAGAATGATTCAAATGAACTTAATCCAACTCATACTCAAACGGGTTGGCGTGTTTGCGTTGACTATCGAAAATTAAATGCCGCAACATGTAAAGATCACTTTCCTCTTCCTTTCATTGACCAAATGCTCGAATGTTTAGCCAGCCATGAATTCTACTGCTTCCTCAACGGTTATTTCGGTTATAACCAAATTCCAGTCGCTCCCGAAGATCAAGAGAAAATGACATTCACATGTCCATTCGGTACCTTTTCTTATCGACGTATGCCATTCACATGTCTCAAAAACGAACTCATTTCTGCTCCAATCATTTGCGCACCTAATTGGGATCTTCCTTTCGAAATAATGTGTGATGCTTCGAACTTTTTCGTTGGTGCTGTCTTTGGACAACGCATCAACAAGATCCTTCACGTCATTTACTACGTGAGTATGACATTGAACGACGCTCAACTCAACTGCACAACAATCGAAAAAGAGCTTCTAGCTGCCTTTTTATGCTCTAAAAGTTTTGACTTTACTTGATAGATTCATACATTACTGTGTACATGGACCACTCTGCGTTTTGATATCTCTTTGCTAAAAAGGACATAAAATCTCACTTGATTCGTTGGATCCTTTTACTACAAAAGTTTGATCTTACAATCATGGACAAACAAGGATATGATAATGTCATAGTTGATCACTAATCATGTCTTTCGAATGCACCATCTTATTTTCCAATCAGTGAAAACTTCCTCGATGAACAACTTCTTTCGATTTCTATCGATCCATCGTATGATGATATAGTGAACTACTTAGTCACTAAAGAAACTCCCTCATCTTGGCCCAAACAGGACAAATGCAAATTCATGTCCCAAGTGAAATATTTCTATTTAGATGATCCATACTTATTCAAATATTGTCCGGACCAAATCATCCGACGTTGCATTTCGGATAATGAGATCAGGAGTGTTCTTTCGTTTTGCCACGATCAAGCATGTGGTGGACATTTCAGTCCTCGAAAAACTACAGAAAAAGTGCTTCGGTGTGGTTTCTATTGGTCTTCTCTTTTCAAAGCCCATTTGAATTTTGCAAAACTTGCGACCGATGTCAAATGCTTGGAATAATTGCTCGATGAGATATGATGCCTCCAAACCCCATTCTTATGATCCAAATCTTTGATGTTTGGGGTATCGACTTTATGTGACCTTTTCTCAATTCTTTTGGAAACTTGTATCCCTTCTCGTTGTCGATTACGTCACAAAATGGGTCGGAGCCATTTCTTACAAAACCAATGATCATAGAATTGTTGTGAAAATTCTCAAAGTAAACATCTTTCCGAGATTCGGCGTACCTCGCACAATAATCAGTGATAAAGAAACCCATTTTTTTAACGTTCTTTTGAAACTTAATGACAAAATACTTGATAACCCACAAGATATCCACTTCGTATCATCCTCAGACTTGTGGCTAAGCTGAAGTTACAAATCGACAAATAAAACAAATCTTGGAAAAAACTGTTAACAAAAATAAAAAAGATTGGTCTTAGAAATTGACTGACACGCTTTGGGCTTACCGTACTGCTTTTAAAACTAAACTTGGGATGTCCCTATTCTGTTTAGTTTACGTTAAAGCTTGCAATTTACCCTTGAAATCGAACACAAAGCATTGTGGGCAATAAAGAACTTAAACTTTGATCTTGAGAAAGCTGACGAAAACTGAAAACTACAACTCAACGAACCAGAAGAACTTAGAAATGATGCATATGAAAATGAGAAAATTTACAAAGAAAGAACAAAAGTTTTTCATGACAAGTCAATCCCAAGGAAAACGTTTTCGCCTAACCAGAAAGTTCTTTTATATGACTCACGACTTCATTTATTCCTTAGGAAACTTAAATAGAGATGGACCGGACCATTTGTGGTCTGAACTATTTTTCCACATGGTGCCGTTGAAATAGAAAACTCCAAGGCAATTTTCAAAGTCAACGATCATCGTTTGAAACCTTTCTTGGAATTGCCAAATAACCAAGAGGAAGAGCTCATGATCCTTCATGAGCCAAGCTACGTCTAGTAAGAATATTAACTCTCTTTTGTAAATATGTACATAGTTTTCCCCGTTACACTCACTATATCATGCGTTGACTGTGGGGACATAGTCAAAATTACGTGCGGAAGGGGAGTCTCATTTTAATTTTTTTAGTTCATGGAATTTTTGAATTTTCGTTTTCTTTTAACTACAAAAAAAATGTCAAAATTTCTAAATCTCAAAACCATTTTCTTTTTAGCATTTGATTTATTTTTAAAGAACACTATGGGATAAGTATAAATTTTGGTCAATAAATTGAAATTTTTGAAATTTTATTTATTTTAACAAAAATAAAAATGAAGTTTGATTACAAATAAAAATGGTTTAACTAGTATATAGGAAGGTTCATATATGTTAATTATGAAGTATTTCTAATTAAAAATCTATGTTTAAAAAAGTGGTAAATTTAAAGTAAAGGATATAACATTTTTATCTTCTAAGTTAAATGGTGCTAAGATGATTTTTGCAAAACTCTCTCTTTCTAAAAAAAAGAAGAAAAAAACATTTGTATATATGTATATATATTTTTAACACCTAGAGTCGTGTGTTCACATTCATGTATTCACTTGCTATGCTCTGTACCCTTCTCATGTAAGCCCAAAAGGCAGTGCATGATCGGTGTATCTGGCCTCAGTTTATCTGAGTTATGTGTATGTATATAAATCCCTTTTTAATAGTGCTTACAGTCGATAAGTGTTCACACTTGTATGTTCACTCGCCACGCTCTATATTCCCCTCACATCAATCCGCAAGGCAATGCATGGGTAATATATCTGGCCTCAGTTTACCTGATTTAGGCATATGCAAATATTGTTAATATCGATAAAAATTTCAAATAAGAGAGAGTAAGCAATTGAAATCCGAGCATAATTTTAACTTGTTTGATTTGACTTGTTATTGGAAAGAAATGAAAATACCACTTTGATAAATTTTGATAACCAATTAAGGATCTATTACATAGTTATACTATATCATCGACCGAAACAACAAGTTCAACTATAGTCCATTTGTTTCGATAACTTCGTTTTTATTGGAAATTGTGATGAGTAAATGACTTAAATTTTCAAGATAATGACCAAAACCCATATTTAACTTATCTGTATCAATATGAAAGTAAATACTTTATTTGTGAATATTTTCAAAAATTTGCATTCATCATATTGTAAATAAATCTTACATTTTATAAATATTTTCATCCTGCATTTGGATTCTGTGGGTAGTATCCGCTGAAAACCCTCACGAGACAACACCCGTCTTACTGGAGACACCCAGAGGTTTAACGGCTTATTGCATATGCTCAATGCAATCATGCTCCCTTCGAAAATGGATTTATCTTAGTTTTCCTTTATTTGAGGACGAATAAAAAGATAAGTGTGGTGGTATTTGATGTGCACGTAAATGTGCAAATATATACATCCATATTTTATCTCTTTTTATTTAAATAAATATCATATTGGGCATTTTAACACGTTTCAAACCAAAATTCAATTGTTTTCAAATCATCATATGTTCATCTCCATTCAGGGGCAAAATGGTCATTTTTATGCATGTGTCAGTTGGAGAATTTTACTTGGACATTTCTATTATTTTTATAGGAAATTTTGGTGCATATAGAGGAGTGATTCATGAAGATATATGCATGCACAAATGAATACAAAGGAAAGAAGAAGGAAATAATTAAAGTCCAAGATCATGGAGGACCTCACCCAGTTGCCTAAATCTACAATTAGAAGCTAATGGACAACTAAGTGGAGGTTAAAGCTTCATGCACATTTAATGATGGATTAATTAGTGGCTAATTGTTAATTGGTGGTCACACTTCCTAAAGGGATTTTAGAATGTAACCTAAAAATGGAATTAGGGTTTTATGAATGTATAAATAGCCCTCTTATATACATGTAAATATCTTCTACTCTCTTATATATTTGCTTAGGAAATCAGCAAGTTGTAAAAAAAATCAAAGTGAAATAAAAATGCCTTCCAACACTCTTTCTCTCTTCTTCTCTACATACTTTTCTTTGTTTTATTGTTAATATTTATTTCTATGCTCTCTTTCTTTTTATGTTCATAGCTTAAATTTACATTCATGCAATTAGTTTGATGTTATTTCACGCAAGTAGTTAATCTCGCAAGTAGTTAATCTCATCTTCTTTGTTTAATTTCTACTTCTCTTTGCTTTCCAATGTTGAAACTTACATGTGTTGATTTGATAAAACAAATGAGTAGCTAAACCCCTTAAATTTAGGGGTAATGAAGCACTCAAATATTATATAATTTCAACATTTTTACGATTTATGATCTCTTTATCTTGTGCTTCATGAAAGTGAATTTTGATGTAAGTATATACAAGTGGGTTTGATAGCTTATATTGCTTATGCAAATAAGCTATTCTTAATCAACATAAACACGATTTACATCATCATTTGCTAATTAATTTTTGATTTTGAAATGAAAGTAAAAAATTAAATTTGATGATCTATATTACTAGTTACAATAGTAAATAGATCATTCTTAAAATAACTTTGCTTTGGCTTCATTTTCATGAGAATTGATAAGTGGTTTATTTGTTGTATTATAGTTTGATGATTTGAGTTATGTTAATTAATAACATAAATAAACCATACTGATGATAAATACAACAATTATTTCACTCAATATCAAAGCTAGATATCATAAATTATTTTTTTGTTGATTTACAAAAATATGAGAGTGGATTTGCCTCTATATTATTCTCTAGTCTGATAATTTTTAAATCACATTTCAATTCTAGCTTTAGCTTTTTTTTGTAGTTAACAATTTCCTCTCACTTTGGTCTAATTTGATTGAATTGAAAATTTTAAAATCTTAAAAAATTCCCTACGGATCAACCCGTACTCGCCACGTACAAAAATTGTACGCCGTGCGCTTGCAGTTATTTTATTTCAAAATTTATCAGCATTTTTCTAATCACTAGAAAATTTGTCGTTAAACAATCATCATCATAATCATTGTTATTATTTATAAAACTTCATTATTAGTTATATTATTATCTATAAAATTTAATTATCTTAAACTTGACTAATTTTATTAAACTAGTTTAATTTTAACAAAACTTAGTTAATTTTTATTAACTTGGTTGACTTAGTTAATTTATTATTATTATTATTATTAAAAAACAAGGTTAATTTAATTGTGTTATTATTATAAGTATTATTATTAATATAAGCTTGGTTAATTTTATAAACTTAGTTAATCCATCATCGTTGTCATCATTATTATTTATAAAATTTTGTTAAATTAGTTATAGTGTTATTATTTATAAAATTTAGTTAGCATAAACTTAGTTATATTATTGTTGTCGTCGTCGTTGTTATAAACTTAGTTAATTTTTATATACTTGGTTAATTCATTGTCATCGTTCGTCATTTATAAAACTATGTTAAATTAGTTATATAATTGTTATTTATAAATTTTAGTTAACTTAAACTTAGTTAATTTTATAAAAGTTATTTAATTTTAACCAAACTTAGTCAATTTTCATTAGCTCGGTTAATTTATTATTGTTATTAATTTATTACTATTTCTTACTTACACACCAATAGGTTTAATGAGCCAAATTTGATGTATAAAGAATAGCTAGTAAGGAATAAATGAAAGCAGTTGTCAAAATATGATGGTTATCAAGATTACACGAGCATCAACTACTAACAATTTCCCTGGACAGTGTAACACATACCTGAAATGTACCGAACGTCTACTATAAGCTAATAAAGACAATACTAAATCAATCAACTCTACTCTCATAATCAATCAATTGTAACTTATACTGACTATACATCGTTCTAGAAAGAGTTCAGTTATATCTACAAAAATTCAATACCTGAGAGTGCAACCAAGTCGACAATGATGAGGCCGTGTTCTTCGATTAATCGATACCAATCCTACTACTAGTATTGTGGACCACGATCTGCATTGGCTGCTGTAGCACTAGGTTGAAGACTACCACCATGATCTGACCCATCTCCGTTTCGAGTGCATATCATCTAACCAACTCCAATTGTCGACCCAGCAGTAGCAGACTTGTCAGATCCACCATTTTTTCTTCCAGTGATTGTGGTCCAGTACTCCTACCACCTTGAACTGAACTAAATTTAAGTTCAAAATAAAAAAAAAACCAAAATAAATTTTGATTGGAAAATTCCATATAGGTTTAAAATATTACATAAATTTGGTAAGGAACCATTTGCACTTATTCAGAAATAGATGAAATTCAATACATCAATTTGTTATAAAAAAGGCTATTAGTAACAACCAATGATTATATACACATACATCTATATATAAAAAGAATTACCAGATATAGAAAGTGTGGATAATAAACAAGAAGCATTGGTAGTATTTTGGACTGCTCCTTCTCCTTTTTAGCAAAAATGATCGTGTTATATATAGAATAAGCATATTCCTTACCCCCTGCGTATTAACCATTATGTGGAATCGTTTATGTTTTAACCAATGATCAGATGGCAATGTATTAGAGAATTGGTTATTTTATCTTAAACCTACATACCTATCCTACTTCACCGCCATACTTCATAACCTGCCAAATCAACCTCCAACACCTACATAAACACTCCACCGGCTCACTACAAACTCCTCCAACTCAATACACAATCACCATCACCCGGTTCCAATCTCCTATCACAACAACCAATCACTTTTGTTCACCAAAATCACCAATCTCATAACTCCTCGTTCCCAACAACCTGCACTTTCACCGGAACCAAACATTCACCTCACTGCCTTCGCAGCCATCTATAACTCTACATCACTGCAACATTCCTCCAAACATCTCCTCGCCACATCCTACATTTCACTTCAACTCTTCCTCGAATCTATTGAAACAACGCTACATCACTGCAATCCCTTCACGCCACTAAGCAACAAAACCAAATCACCATCCCCATAAATCAGTAGCCTGAAACAATCATCAACACCTTTTGTTTCAGCTAACTGCATCAGCATCCCCTGAATGATCCTACATGTATCCCCAGAACTAATGGTTTAGACACTTGAAATCAATTTGATAAACCATACATATAAAAAACGATGTACATAAAAATAACAACTCACATAGAAGTAACACACATAACCAAAACGTGCATATATATACATACACACACACACACACACACATACACACACATATCATAAATTCACACAGCCACGCACTCAGAACACCAACCCTAAACACAAAAAGATTCACAATATACACACCCATAAATCACCCCGGCATTGTTATCATACGCAAAACGCCTTCCACTTCCCACGCAGCAAGGTTCGATACATGCCCGACATTCACTGTTGAGTATATAGTAGTACTATCCATTGTTGTATGACACAACAATCCAACATTGTTGTATGACACAGTAGTGCAACACTATTGTTTACACCATAGTGCAACATTATTGCTCACACATTGGTGCTAGGCACTGCTGTGTAAAATAACAGTACTATGCCCAATTGCTGAGTCCCCGGCCTCTACTAGTTTTTGCCCCAATTACTAACTAGCGTATTCATTTGAAATTTCAAATCTTAAGAGGATGGCCATTGTTTATTATATTCATGTCATGCCTATATAATAAAGTTGAATGTCATGAATAAGGATCCGACGTATTCTGTAGATCATGGTAGCATAAAGATAACAAACACATGAAGCATAAATATGTCATGTGTATATAACCAACAAAATATTGCTCCGTCTTCGTGTTTGTGCATCTCAAGTGCCTCATTTCTTGTCCACCTGACAGGGTGCCTTAAAATTGTACTTAAAAATGCATCCAAAGAAGAATAGTTTTTAAAATTGGAACTAAATTAATAGATAGTATCAAGGATAAGATAAGTTATGGATGATAGGTGTAGAAAAACCAAAGAAAGTTAGATAGGAAAGCTATGGATTACCATATTCACTTGTAAACTAAGATATTTGTGTTGGAGGTAACTTGTATTATTTTATCACTATCCAATTTGTTTGTAAACAATGTTTATGCATAATTTTTTAAGTTTTATAACTTAAAGTGGTGTGTTACTGAATTTTTAGATGTGTATTCAGTTTGTACCAAGCAAATTTACTTGGGTGATGAATTTGAAATACCCAGGCTTGAACCAAACTTAGATTGTTATTTTAGTACATGGTCTCAGATTCAGATTTTAATCTATCTGAACAGTTTCCGATAAATTGACATGTATACTTGTGCGCACTAATTTCATGCATCAACTTTGACACATAATTCACATTTGCATCAAACACTGATGCAACAATTATCTTGATTTCTACATGAATATATTTATATTAAATATCAATCAAAAGCTGGAAATGCTATTTGATTAATATTTCTTTATCATAATACCGAGTTCGCACTCACAACCCAAATGTCATATGCAATGTAGTCAATTTGGTAACATGGGTCAAGTTTATTTACAAAAGCAAAGGGTGGTTTTTGTAAACAAAATTCATGTCGAATATTATGTCTATTTAACTTAGAATGTTTGTTTCTAAACATTTAGGATTTAGATTTCAGACTTCTTTTATCAAAGAAATAATACAATTTATGCTATAATGCCTTCTCCAACTACACAAACTGGAAAGATGCAAATTTGAAATTGCGAGACTTTAAAAAACCCTTCACAATGGATTAAATTTAGTAAAACAATCAAAACTCAAGAAACAATGTCAATATATCAAACCTTTTCGAATTCTAACCAGGCATACCAGGTTTAGATTCATTTTGACCCACAAGAATATCTGTATATTTTATCAATTAGAACCTCAACTTTCGACGACCATCCCGACCATTACCATCATCAAACGACCATGAAACCTTGATCTGATTCTCTAAACAGCGCGTGTCTTCTTTTGCACTGACATGATTTTCATGGCCTCATCGTTCAAGCCAAGATAGAGTGGATTGATGATTTAGTACTCCTTGACAGTGAGTCATGGAGATAGATCTCTTCGAGTGATCCAATCTCACCGTCTTTGACGAACGTGGACTTGCTCTTCTTTGGTGTTATCACCGTGACTGTTACTTCTGCAAGACAAATTTAAGGGTTTGAGAGAGTAAATATGAGAGGAACAATTGATTGAAAAGAATAGTTTAGGGTAATCTTCCTTCTTCAAATGGAGATGGGAATAAAAATATTGGTGGGGTATTTTGCTAAGGGTAATAAAAAGATATTTAAGCGACCATGAAAAATTTCAGGGCGAATTATTGGCGGGATATTTTGGTTGCGTTTAGTATTTACTTTTACCTTTTTATATGATTAGTGGGAGCACTTAATGTTGAATGCTACTAAGATAGCCACTAAAAATAGTTTTTCTTGTAGTGTAAAGCATAGCTTTCAAGTTGTGAAACATATGGCAGTATAGCCGCTAAAATATAGATGTCAAGTTTCTACACTGAATATATCGAGCCACTATAATGCATGAGATGTCGAGTTCTCAAAAAGAAGAGGTGCCGAGCTTCAAAAAAACTTGATGGCGTTGAGCTTTAAAAAAAGAAATTATTGAGTCTCTAAACCATGGGGTTGTCGAGCCGGTATAAAACAATGGTTATCGAGCCTCTACAAAACATTAGGTATCGAACCTTTACAAAACATTGGTCATCGAAATTTTACAAAACATTAGGTATTGAACCTCTAAAACACAAGGTGTCGAGTCCCTATGAAAGTGAATACATCACATATACATCGAGTATATATCACATGCATCGGCTCTTATAATTATTGATCTTCCATGAAATAGAGGTATCGAGCCTCTAAGTTATTGTGCCAATTGCATTTCTGTAAATAAATTAAAAATCGATTTGTTACCTTTTAAAATTAAAACCTTCCACTAACTCTTTCCCCATGTTAAATTATCATCGGATATCATTTTCTTTTGCTGAATTATTGGTAGGTCACATTCGACCTTCTCAATCAACTTTGCAAAACCTTGTAATTAGTATTATTAACTTGTATTGGTTAAAAACTTTATTTAATAACAAATTCATAGAAAATCATAACGATTAGGGTAAATTCCCAAAATCATCAAAAATATAGATTTCTTTCTTCTTCTATATACAAAAATTTCGGGACTAAAATATTAATTTAATTATCTTTAATAATTAAAAACCCAAAAAAGTACACATTTTTCCTCTTAGAAAATGCATAAAATATTATATGAACTTGGAAAATTATGAAATTGAAAACGCAACTCCAAAATAATGTTTTCTACAACACATTCAAATTTCATCTCAATAAGAAATAATAAAAAAATCAATTTTGCCACCCACTAGAACAATTTCAAAAATTCTAACATACCATCATTCAATTTAATAATGATATTATTAATATAAGCATGAAATATAATCACAGCCAATTAGGAAATAGGTATTAAATCCAAAAAAATAAACATAAACAAATGAGATTATTTACTATTATTCACCTCGGATTGGATAAGGACGATTGAGATTTGATATAGATTAATCCCCTTAAGCTTTCCTCTGTGAATCCCTAGATTTCCTCCTCTTGTCCTCTAGGTAATGGCCAGCCTCCTCTTAGGATTTGTTTTGATTTTACAAAATGAAATGAGAATGAATAAGAGAGTAAGGTTTTAGGGAATGAATCACAGAATTATTCTCATCGCTCCCCTCTTATTAATCCCTTCGTATTCTAAGTTTAAAATAATTTTTATTAATTGATTAATAAAATCCTGACCCAAATTAGTTAACAAATCTTCTTCTCCTTATCACCTTACATTATGTTACTTATCTGATTAAATTCCATGAATAATATTAAACAAAAATTAAGAGTGTTACAAACTCTCATCCTTAAAGAATTTTGTCCTCGAAATTACGATAAGGAAAACAAGAAGCATAACAATCACGCAAACATGTGTGATAAACACATGGCAATAATACTAGCGTATCCAACTAGCAAATTTTTTATATAACAGATATAGAACACGCCATCAAAATAACTCAGCATAAGTATCTCTAATCTTGTCTTCTATCTCCCCAATACAGTCTTTTCTTATTGCCACTCCATTAGACTTTCACTAACTTGATGGTCTAGATTCTTAATTTTTTCTCATCTCTTGCTACAATACAAACCGGTTGTCTAGTAAAAGTCATATCTAGTTCTAATACTAAATCTTCCATTTTAGTCGGTGCAATAGCAGTCTTTAGATCATGCACACACTTTCTAAGATGAGAAACATGAAAAACATTATGGATTTCTGCTAAACTATTTGATAAAGATATTCGATAAGCGAGTTTCCTGATCCTTTCTATGATAGAAAATATATCAACATATCTCGATGCCAATTTTTCTGACTTTCCAAACCATATCACACCTTTCATCGGTAATGCTTTAACAAAAACATGGTCTCCAATCGAGAAATCTAAATCCGTACAGTCTTATCTGCATAACTTTTCTGTCTAGACTGAGCTTCCTTCATCCTTGCCAGATCAACTTACTCTTTTAAGTAGCTTCTCTCACCATGTCTAGGCCAAGAATCAATCTATCTCCTATCTTTAGTCAATATGCTAGTGATTTGCACGACCTTTCGTAAAGAGCTTCGAAAGGCGCCATTCCTATACTACTTTGACAGCTATTGTTGTAGAAAATTTGACTAAGTGCAAATGGTTTTTCCATGACCGTTCAAAGTCTAATACACAAGCACTCAACAAATCTTCAAGAAATTTGTTAAATCTTTCCGTTTGTGGATGGTAAGTGGTACTCATCTTAAGCTTGGTACCTAACATGTAATGATCCAGAATTTCAGTCATTTGAAATTCAGCTATTTAATTGATTTTAAATATTCAAGAATTAATTTTATAAGTTGAATAACCTATATTTCGAATATAGTGATTTAATTGGATAATTAAATTGTTGATTTAATATTTGAAATTGCAGAAATAATTTGATTTTGAATTTAATGTGAATGAAAATGATTTATAAAGTTGAATTAAATTCTATTTGAATTAAAATGATGGTAGTGAACTTTTAAAATTGAATTAAAAGTTAATTTACAGAAATTGAATATTTTAATATTAATTAACGTGTAAAAATAATCATTTTTGATACAGTCTTGGATTTTAACGAAACATGTTTCATTGGAATCATAATGTTATACTATTGCAAGATTTCAAATTTCGTGTTAATTGGATTTACGGTTTAGTCGTGGCAGGCTGAAACGCGTAGAAATTTGTTTAAGTAAATTTTAAATTTAAATAAGTCGATTCGAAAATCTATCTTCCAAATACGATTGAATTGGCCTGCGATATATATTTCTTTGTGTTCAAAATAGGGGTAAAACATTATAAACGTCAGGCGGCACGCTTTGATTGTAGTTCGAAAAAATTTCAGGTGAACAACGTCGCAAAATTTTCTATATAAGGCCACCATTTTTTTTTCACTTTTTCATCAAAACCCTAGCCTAAGATTTCAGCCGCCACCTTCTATTTTCAATGGCTGGTATTTTCAATCCTCCTCCCCTCTTTTTCTCTCGATCCATCCACTTTCATAAAAAATTATCAACTACAATATTGTAGAGGGCAACGAAATCTTCAAGATCAATGGTTGTGATCGTCTGATTCGCACGTAGAGAGAGAAATCAAGCCGCATTCACCTGCCGTTCAACCATGTTTTTTGAAGCATGTGCATGGATGAGCTCGGCGAGGCTTCGGTCGAAGGAGGAGCTCGTGGAGGCGCATCACATGGTGCCGTCCGATCATCTCCTCGATGAATGGAGTAGTCGCGGCTATCAAAGATATCGAACGGCAATTGGGTTGTTTTGCATGTGGAGATACCTAGGAACAAGAAGATGTTAATAGCGGCCGAGGTCTTCTTGATTAAAACGAACGGGCCGATTTGATTAAGTTTTGAAAGTAAATAAATATTTTAAATTTATATATATTAATTCGTATAAACTTCTATAATGCATAACTTCTTCATACGAGGTCCGTTTTTGACGAAACAAGTTACGTTGGGTCCATGTTGACGAGCACTACATTACAATGCTGGTTTGAAGTTGAATAGGGCTAGTGAAAATTTTGGGTAAAATTAAACGCATGTTTAATTTTATTCGGAATAAAAAACTACAACTGTTATTGGAATCAATGTAAGTACAACTCACTCTTTCTACCTCATTGATATTTTTATATAAGTGAGAATAAATTTTATATTTGATGATTTATGATTGTTTGGATGATTTATGATATTACATATATATATATATTGATTGGTATTTGGATATATTCCTGTCTATTGGAGCAGATGAGACCCTATATGTTCCCGTTTATGAGTGAATGACCATTTCTACGCGCGTCTGCTTCGAAGTGGACATTGCACACATATTCTAATATGTATATTTGTTGTAGGTGATAGGTTGGAGAGATCCAACTAGATTCCTCACCGGTGTTGATTTATTTACAAATATTGTTATATATGCTGTTATCATGTGATATATGATGTTTTGGATGTCATGATTCTTGTAATTAGTGTTGTTGCAGTATTGGGCCTATTTTGGTTATTTAAAAATGTTAAAGTGATGATTTCAAATTTAAAGAGGATTTCCAAGTGATTTTGAAAAATAGATGTTTTGTTAATTTTTAAATGGTTAAAGGAATGAATTTATTTATTTTAAATAAATGAATGTTATAATTTTTATGTTAAAAAATTAAGATTTGTGGGAAATAAAATCAGAATGTGATTTTTGAAATATGGAGTTAACTATTTTGTAAATAGTTTAAATTGAAAATATTGATTTATTATAAGTGGTTTATATAAGATTTATAAAATTGAATTTTTAAAACTAAACAAAAATGGGATTATAAGGAGTTTTATAAGTGTTAAAATGAAGTTATAAATGGATTTTATAAGTAAATAAGATTTATAGATTTATGAATTTGTGAAGTTATAAAAGAATGAATTTGTAAATAAGAGAATTATAAGTGAATTAACTTATAATTTGGATTTCGGCATGTAAATGAGATATAAATAGAATTTGTTAATAAAGGGATTTTATAAATGGAAGTTTTTATAAAAATAGAAATGTGAATTCATAAACATTATTTTATAAATGTGAAATCAATTGAATTTGATAAGTTAGATATGAAGCTTATTAAAGGGATATCATCTACGATTTTGGACAGTGGATAATCCTTTAATGTATGCGTAGGAGTATGAATTTGGTAAAGGAGATATATTCACGATTTTGGACGGTGAATTGTCCTTTAAATTAAATGTGCAATAATGTTGAAATTGGCTAGAGAATTATATTCACGATTTTAGATATTGAATAATCTTTGAATTAAAATAAATGTTTTGGGAAGTGATATTTTGTAAATGAAGTTAAATAGTTTGAAGATGTTTTAAAATGTGTTAATTATCAAAACCATAGATTTCAACATTCATTGTTGAAATAGACGTTTCGAGAAGTAAGGAAATGATGGGCTATAACACTGTTGTTATAGTAAATGATTTTCGAAAGGAGATGTTTTGTATAGTATATGAGAATTATGAATCTATCAAATTTTCGAATCCCTATACTAATGATTTTGGATTGTCGTAACGATGTTTTATGAAACATTCGTTTTAACCCAAATAAATATGTTTAAGAGAATGTTTTTCTTAAAGAATAAAATATATACTTAATATCGATTTAGGTATATGTAATATTTTCTAAGTGTTGAAAATAGATTGATTTGTGAATTACTTATTGTTAAATAAGTAAATGTAAATGTTTTCCAATATAGAAAGTTGAAATGGTTTTGAGAATATATCCTTTTAAAGATAATTTGAAGTGAATATTTGGCAAGTGTTTAATTAATAAAAGATTAATAAAAAGGCCTAGTGATTGCTTATGATGCTAAATATTTGTTTGTTTGCTTTGATAGTTAAATAACCGACTACCAAATTTGTCCATTTTAATTCCTCGACTTGATGTGAGAACTATTTAGTTATACACTTAGTACATAGCCATCTATATAGGCTTGATTATCATTTGTGTTGAGGATGTTGATTCGTATACTCCAATCTATCGAGCTTCCTCTTTGGCCGAAGGATAGCAAGTTGATAGATGGAGACGCAATAAGTCTATGAGACTTAGTTTCTGTATGATGTTGAGAAACACTTTTGCGTTGTTGGTGCGAAGAGACCGCGATCAGATTTATCTGAAAACCACTTCGGATCAACATTTATGCGACGATTGTGCAGGTTGGTTGTGATAATATTGATATTCAGGAGTTTCATAGTGGATAACTGCTTGTTAATCTTTTGGGGTTAAAATCCCAATATACATCCAATAGCAGTAATCTCTTCGTTATGAAATATCCAATGCAAGTCGCTACTAATCCTAGGGATTTCCTGACAGAATGTGGTAGGAAAGTACCTTCGGTTTGTCCTGTTCTTAAACAACTTGTATGGATGTTTGTCAAACATTGCATTTCTAAAGATTATGTACATTGGTTTTTACAAACGTACATCAATGGTGGCGGAGAAGGAAACTTCTCGTAACTTAACACCCTCCTTGAGATGTATGAGCTTAAGGGTTGTATTTTTATGGAAGGCAATTAGTAGTTAACGGAAATGGTCGTGTGGCATTCAAAGTGATATGATATGTGATTTGTGAAAGGTAATCGTTACCTCAGGCCTCATCAACCGAAAATGACCAAACAGGGTTAGATGCGGCAAGGCAAAGTAGGTCGCTTCCAATTAGGATATGATCATCCTCTTCTAGATATATCTTTACATGTTATGACGTCGTGTATCTGATTATTGTGGTTCGTATGCTATGAGGGACCTTGGTAAAGGTCGGTAACGACCGGAGGATGATATACTCGGTACTATCTAGTTACAGAGATAGGCCGGTCTTGTGTTGTAAAGGATCCTTTGTGTTGGTCCTTGGTACATTCCTCTAGAGATGTACTGCCGAAAGGTAGTCTCTTCACCTGGTCATTTGTATGGAAATCCAAACTCTACTACGTGCCTGCCATTTTGATTGTATTATCCATTTTGGGCTACATGTTGAAATTTAATCAGTGCAACAATTTTGACTATGATTAATATTATTTGTGCAATAGACACTAGTATAATATTAGATGATTTGATATGAAATGATTTAGTTATCGTAAGGTAAAAATATGTCTGTGTTTATGTGTGGGCTTATCTTACGAGATACTTTTTTTTTGATAAGGGAAAAGTTTGGTAATTTAATAAATTCAGTTAAGTGTGTTTCTCACGCTGGTTTACCAGAGTGATCTGGATGTTCTTTCCTTTGAATGCATGGTTCAGACCAAGTATATTTACAGGTTCAGATTTGGTGCTTTTGGAGCTTCAGCATGCGAGCTAGAGATCTTCATTTTCATATACATGTATTTGTTTTGATTATGCGCTTTATGTATTGTTGTTGTATATTATCGGCAATTGTAAGGTCGAGTTATTATAACTGTCCAGGCTGATAACTAGTAATTGATTGTTGTACTCTGATTGATGTATGTATATGCAGTTTCTATTTTGTAAAGATCATTGATATGATATTATATGTTTTCCGTTGCGATGTGAGATTCTGTATTATTCTTTTTGGTTCCATCTTCTCTCTTTCTTCTCTTCTATTCTTCTCTCTTCTTTTCTTTCTCTTAACTTTCCGTCAGTTTGTGCTTTTTGGGTCGGATACGTGTGGTTTATTGTCGATTCAAAGGGTACAAATTTGCGGGTCGTCACATAACACTTCTTCAGACTCATCCGGAATTTACTAGTGAACAAAGTATCTCTGTTATTGAATATACTACTAGGAATCTCATACAGCCCTATAATGTACTCCATAAGCAACTTAGCTATAGTAAGTGTTGTCCTTGTCGACTTAATTGGAACGAAGTGTGTATTCTTAGTTAGTCTATCTACAATGACTCAAAAACTTTCATTTTCCCTATTCGACCTTAGCAACCCATTAATAAAATCCATGGATATAAAATCTCATTTCTAAAGTGGAGCTTCTAAAGCTTGAAGCAATCCACTTGGTTTCTGATGCTCGACCATTACCTATTGGCAATTCAAACATTGTTTCATCCATAAGCCTACATCTCTCTTCATTCATTCCCAGTAGAAACTCCTCTCTGTATCCTGATACATTTTAGTTCCTTTAGGATGAATAGTAAACTTCGATCGATGACACTTGCTAAGAACTTCCTTTCTTAGGTTGCAAACATCTGAAACACACAACTGTTCCTTCTTCCTCAACCATCCATTCTGCTCAAGACTAAAATCTTTTAAATCATCGATCTTAGTTCCATCTTCAAGTCTTCTAATCCATTCAACTAGGAACGGGTCATCTCTTTGTTTAGAAGAAATTCTTTCAAACATTACCTTTCAAACTTTCAATCATGACAACATTGCAATATTCCATATAGAACTAGCCATCGACCTTTACCATACACCACAGTAGTCAATGCCTTTAAATCTTTCCACTATGCTAACACAGCTAACACTACACTCTGATATTGCCTACTAAGTACATCCACAACTTTAATACCTTTCCTTGATCTATACTCAATATCAAAACCATTAAATGCCAAAAACTTTAGCCCTTTGTTGTCTCATGTTCAACTCCTTTTGAGAGAATAAATACTTCAAAGGCTTTTGATCCGTAAATAACCCGAATATTCTCCCAAAAGATAGTGTCTCCACATTTTTGAAGCAAAGATCACCACTGCCAACTCTAAATCATGGATCGGATATCTAACTTCATATGGTCGAAGTTGTAAAGAAGCAAAGGTAATCACTTTACCTTTTCGCATTAACATAGATTCTAACTCTATCCCACATGCATTAGTACACACCATTAGATCTTGATTTCTATTTGGAAAAACTAACACAGGCGCATTGGTTAATAAATTTTTTAGCTTTAAGAATGCTTCTTCGTATTTATCGGTCCAAAACATACTTTACATCATTCCTTGATAGTTTAGTCATAGGTGTCGCAATACGAGAGAAAATCATTGATCGATCCCCAATAATAGCTAGCTAACCCCAAAAAACTTCTTTTCTCGGTCATAGTCTTAGGTATTTTTAATATCAATAGCTTCAATATTAGTTATATCTACTGATAACCCTTTCTCTGAAACTACATGATCAAGAATATTCAATTCTTTCTTCTAAAAATGATATTTTGAAAACTTTGCTTTTAGTTGATGTTGCCTCAACGTCTTTAGCACTATCCTAAGATGAATCTCATGATTTCATTCATTCTTAGAATATAATAGAATGTTGTCTATAAACATTAACACGAATTTTTCCAAATGCTTATGGGAGTTTCGGTTCGTCAAATCCACAAAGAAAGCAGGCGCATTAGTCAGTCCAAATGGCATGACTAACCATTCATACGAACCATATCTTGTTCACAAAGTCGATAATGGAATGTTATCCTCCGTCATTCCTAATTGATGGAACCCTGTTGTTAAATCCAATTGGGAAAATACCTTAGCTCCACTTAACTGATCGAAAAAATCATCTATTATCGGCAAAGGATATCGATTTTTTATTGTCTTCTCATTTAATTTATGATAATCGATACATATCCTTAACAACCCGTTCGGTTTCTTTACGAACACCACGGCTGCTCCTCAAGGACGCATTGTTTGGTCTAATAAAATCCTTTCCTTCTAAGTCCACCAATTACACCTTTAACTCTTTCACCTTAGTATGTGTCATTCTGCTAGGCAGCCTACTTATGAGTTCAGCTCCAGGTATAAGATCTGTTTGAAACTCAATAGCTCATCTCGATGGCAATCCTGTAACTGGTTCAATAACATCTGCATATTCTCTTACAATGAAAACCATATTCACCTCATCTTCCACTTAGTTTGCACCCAATAAAGCACATATATCTAAACTTGAATTTTCCACTGAGCATATAATTCGATCATGGCCTTGAGTGTCTTAATAATATCTTTTTATCCTGGAAAAATATCCTAGCATCGTATCTAAACCAATCCATACCCAGAATAATCCCAAAGCCCACAAAAACAAACATATGCAATTTGCAGGTAAATGCATGACCTAACAGCTCAAATTTTAAATGGTCACATCTTATCCCAAGAGTTGCATAGCCTCTTATGAATTCGCAACCCTTAAGGAAGTAAGAAGGTATGATGGTTCTAAATTTAACTCATCTACCAAACATTGCCAGATAAAAGAATGTAATGGGCTAGTATCAAATAATACTTTCACAGGTATACCATGAATCAAAAGCGTACCTCCAATCACAAACTTTCCTTTCCCTCCTACAGTTGGTCTAGAAGCCGATAGTTCCAAAGCCATTTTTTCCTTTTATAGCCTTGGCCGGTTCTGGAGATTCATTCTTGTAATGCCTCATCTGGATGCAGTTGTAACACTTCACACACTTCTTTCCTACAACCTTCTTTCCGTTACCAGATTGATACTCATTAGTAAAGTGCCCTTTCTTATCACCCTTATAACAAACAATTTTAGCCTAACCTTTCTTGGCAGCTCTGCCCTTCTTATTAAAAACCTTCATTTCTTACCTTTAAAATATTGAGTCTCTATGGGTTTTTTCACTTTCAAATGTTGAAAACATTTCCTCATTCCTGAACGCCATCTCCACCACCACATCACATGGATCTCTAAGATGCGACATAGTCGTCTTAGCGATCTTTGGCTTCAATCATTGAATGAACTTCTCATTTCTTTTTATTACAGTATCAATAGTAGCATATCCGTATTTGGCCAACTCATCAAACTTAGTTGCAAACTCCAATATCGACATCCCTCTCTACTCCAATTCAGCAAACTTCCCGAGCAAAGTTGACTTACCTATCTCGGACAAAAACTTTTCCTCAAACCTCCTTCTAAATTCAGCCAAGTCAGATTCTCCTCTGGTATTCCTATAGTCACATTATTCCACCAATATAAAGTAGCTCCTTACAACTATCTAGATGCCAACCTCCGCTTCTGCTCATCATTCAAGCCTAAGTCAGCGAAAATTCTTTTACGGTGCAATAACAATTCTCAACTTCAATAGCACTTTCCATTCCATGAAAAAGCTTTTCTCCAAAGCTGGTATAATCATGGCTCAAGCGAATAGGTACATCGGGATTAGCACCTCTCACACTATCAATGTTTCCTCCAGCCAAACCAACTCTAGCTCTAGCTTGCATCGTATTCACGAACTGATACATAACCCCATACCTACTAGTGGGGTTCTAGCACTCGCATTAGCATTGGCATTGGGATTAGCATTTGTTAGTTGACTCGGATTTCTTATAGTATTAGGTCGAACATTTCCATTAGTTGTGGTGCTTCCTTCATCTAGATTCATTCTTCCATTTCATGCTTTTATATCTTGATTTCTCATAATCGCATACGAGTCTTTGTAAGATACAGATAAATGACCCAAGAAAGAGGGGATAATAAAGAATATATACTTATATATGACAATAACAAGTATGTTGCTAAAGTGTTATCCTATATTGTAAATTCATTCTTTAATTTATTTGGATTATGTTTTTAAAATCTTTTAAGTTTTACATAAACATATGCTTTGATACCAAGTTGTAACAATCCCTAATTTGGGGTATGAAAAAATAAGCGCTATTGATGCTGCAGCTATCCATAATGTTATTTTCCGATGACAAAATGAGATAAGTTAATTGTATCTATAACATCAAGAGCACATGAATATAAAAGTTTTCAAATTAATAAGCTTTCATATTCATTACGTAATCCCATCGATTCCACGTTTAGAAAAAATATGATAAATACAAGTACATTTCAAGAGTGATATATGAAGATGCCCCTTTAGATAATCATGGTCTAACTACTCAATAGTTATAAATTCTGTCGTTACATCTATTCAAACAAACCATAAAATTCAAACAACACGGCGAAAATAAACTCCTAACATCAGCTTGCACCCTGCATGTCTCCAGAAGCTTATTCAGCAAAGTTGGAAACCGTACTCCCGATCTACTCAAGTGAGCACTCGAGAGTTTAAAGGGAGACATAAACTTTAGGTTAGAGAAAAATTCTGCCGTGAATAATAATATATCATCTCGTACCAATATCAGATATTTAGTGAGACCACGTCGAAGAACAAAGGAGTTTTCCCTTACTAGTTTCTTATCAAGATATGTCAATCTTAACATGATTCATGCATTTGCAACCGCAATGGGTAAAGCAAAACAAAATGTGATCATATGCATACAATATGGGTAAGTATGACTAATCCATCATTAAAAGGTTATGCATTTCCAAAGTTTACCCATCCCATGAAATTGACTATCTATCTCAAATCATAATTTTCCTAGGGTCACTATGAACCTATTAGTTTTCACAGGCCAACTAATAACCTATTAGGCTGACTTAGGCCAAAACATAACCAGATGTCCCAAAATCTCAAAATACCGTTAGGTAGAAAATAACTTAAACAATAAATTAAGCATATAGAGCTATGAGTTCCTTTCTGTGTGTATACTTCTTTTAGTCTCACTACTGATAAAACCCTATGCACTGAAATTATAGACCTTTACCAACCGAGAGCTACCGGCTGAAATGTATGGCACGACCCTACATCAATCCCATGTAAACCTTATCTAGTTTTAAATCCATGAGTCATATCTTATCTAGTTTTTCTCAACTCAAAGCATCATAATAATTGATATATCCGATCTTCTGGATGCAATTCTTCCCACTCAGGAGTTTAATTTGGCCATACTCATTACTGGAACAACCTAACTGGTGATTTTGTTCATAAATCCCAAGGTGCAATGTTGGGAAATGAAAATATGAGTATAATAATGATAAAATATGTAAATTTAACTGATCAAACGATAACAAAAATATATAACATCATTCGTCAAAATATGATCAGTCAATAGTCGTATACATAACAAAATTACTTGAGTTTAAGTAATATTTTCCTTTGGCAAAATTCATGTAAAATTGGGCTAAAACACTATTTCATTTCCTTGAAAACATTTATCTTTAGAAATGATGAACCACTTGAAATCATTCTCAAAACAAGAAAAACATATCCCTAAATACTTAACCAGAATCTTGTGCCAAAGCACTATCATCTTTACATAGCTTTTAAAACACTTGCTATCAAATCAGGGATGTCGAGCATTTAGAAAACGTGGGCTATCGAGTCTTTAAAACATATCTTTCAAGTTTGCAAAACATACGGCTATATAGCTTCTATAATATAGATATCGAATATCTACACTAAAGATATCGAGCCACTATAATACATGAGATGTCAGGTTCTTAAAATCATGAGGTACCGAGCCTAAAAAAAACTTGAGGATGTCGAGCTTTAAAAAAAAGAAGTTACCGAGTCTTTGAACCATGAGATTGTCAAGCCTCTACAAAACATTGGTTATCGAGCCTTTACAAAATAGTGGCTATCAAGCATCTACAAAACATTAGATATCGAACCTTTACTAAACATTAGGTATTGAACCTTTAAAAACATTGGCTATCAAGCCTTTACAAAACATTGGATGTCAAACCTTTACAAAACATTGGGTATTGAACCTTTACAAAACATTGGGTATCGAACTTCTAAACTACAAGGTGTCGAGTCCCTATGAGAGCGGATACATCGCATAGATATCGATTATCTATCACATGCATCGACTTTTATAATCATCAACCTTCTATGAAATAGTGGTATTGAGCCTCCAACTCACTATGCCAATGAAATTTCTATAAATAAGTTAAAAACCGATTTGTTTCCTTTTAAAGTTAAAAATTTCCACCAACTCTTGTTCCATTATCCCATTTTAAATTATCATTGGATATCGTTTTCGTTTTCTGAAATACTGGTGGGTCATGTTCTACCTTCTCAATCAACTTTGCAAAATCCTTATAATCAATATTATTAACTCATATTAATTAAAAACTTTTCTAGAATAACAAATTCATAGAAAATCATAATAATTAAGGAAAAATCATCAAAAATCACAAAAATATGAATTTCCTTCTTCTTCCATATATAAAAATTTCGAGACTAATGTATTAATTTAATTATCTTTAATAATTAAAAACAAAAAATATACATATTTTTCCTTTTAGGAAATTCATAAAATATTCATATGGATTTGAAAAATTATGAAATTGAAAAATCATCTCCAAAAAAATATTTTCTACAACATATTCAAATTCATCTCATTAGGAGATCAAACAATTCGGTTTTTTCCTTTAAAACCCATTAGAACAGTTCCATAAAAATTCCAACATACCATCATTCAATCTAATAATGATATTATCAATTTAAGCATGAAATATTATTACAACCAATTCAGAAAGCAATCTTAAATCCAAAAATAAAACATAAGGAAGTGAGATGTTTGACTATTGCACACCTTGGATTACAGATTAATTCCCTTAATCTTTCCCCTTTGATTTTCTTAGATTTCCTTTTCTTTTCTTCTAGGTAATGGTCGACCTCCTCTTAGGATTTGTTTTGATTTTAGAAAATGAAATGAGAATGAATGGCAGAGGAATGTTTTATGGAACGAATTATTTCCATTACGCTCTTCTCATTAATCCATTTCTATTATACGTTTAAAACAAATTTTATTCATTGATTAATTAAGGCTTGACCCAAATCAGTAAAAAAAAAATCACATTGTCCTTATCACCTCATATTATTCTATTTAATTTGTCTAATTATATTTTTTGAATAATGTTAAACAAAAATTAAAGGTGTTACAAGTACATCAATAAAATCATAAATAATTTAAGATGAATGCGAAGTTAAGAACTATTAGTAAATTGAATCAAATTTTAGTTAGAATAAAAAAGTTCAAAAGATCAACCAAAACTTGTGTACTGGAGTTACCTGTTACCATGAAAATTATATCAAAATCTGTTACTCGCAACCAAAGAAGACGACTGAAGTAGCTTTTTGAATTTTATTATACCATCCTCAGGAGTTTACCGGCCCGTCGGGTTCTTCTGTGTTTTTTTTAAAACCTTTTGGAAGAATAATATCTCTTGACTTAGATTTTTCCAACCATACTTCATAAAAAAGCAATTTCTTCTAGATTAAACAATATTTTACTATACATATTAATTTCCATTAGAGCCAACACCAGTCCAACTCTAATTCATATTAACCAACTTAAAGTCAAATCGAAAAAACTAATACCAAAAACATGAAGCATACAATAAAATATGGCTGAGAGAATTCTATTATTATAGGCAAAGGATAAATTTTTTCACTTGGATTCAAAAGCAAAAAAAAGGGATATGATAGTGTTTAAGGATTTAGAAAGTTCATTTTAGATAAGAAGATGATAGAATGTAGTAAGAAGAGAAAATGAGCTGGAATATTTTTGAATAGCTGAAATAGAAAACGAAAAGGCATATGGTTGTCACCATATAATGGAAATTTAATTTGGAGCCTCGAATGGTAACTAAATATTAAAGGAATAAGTAGATTTCTCTCGCTTAAATCAACTAGAGAAGAGTATTGGGAGTAAAAATGAACGAGAAGAAAAATATATATAGTCTCATAGAATAGATTTCCTTTAGAGCCAACACCAGACCAATTCTAATTCGTATTAACTAACCACTCTAATTCATATTAACCGACCTAAAGTTAAAAAAAATATTACATACCAAAAGAATGAACCATACTATAAAACATGGACAAGAGAATTCTATTATTGTAAGAAAATAAGAAATTTTTTCACTTGGATTGAAAGGAAAAAACGTAGGATATGATAGCATTTAAGGATTTAAATAATCCATTTGCATAAGAAGATGATGAAATGTAAGGAAGAAGAGAAATGAGCTGGACCATTTCTGAATAGCCGATATAGAAAATGAAAAGCCATATGATTATTGCCATATAATGTAAATTTAATTTGGAGCATGAAACGATAACTAAATATTAAAGGGATAAGTAAATTTTTCTCTCATAAATCAACCAAATAAGAGTATTGGGAGTAAGAATGAATGAGAAAAAAGAATGTGTATGGTTTCATATTCTTTTTTAATGATAATAGAATAGACAAGTATATGGGAATAAAACTCTCCACTGCTTTATACGAGTTTGTAACCCGTGCGTTGCACATGATAATGTTGTTAAAAATAGTATTTAAAATTTAATTATTGTTAAAAATAGATTCTTTAAAGCATTATACAAGGAATTCATAATTTAAAAAGATATGCGACTAATAATTAAATTTTAAATACTATTTTTAACAACATTATCATGTGCAACGCATGGGTTACACACTCGTATAAAGCAGTGTAGGGTTTTGTTCCCATATACTTGTCTATTCTATTATCATTAAAAAAGAATATGAAACCATACACATTCTTTTTTCTCATTTATTCTTTAAAGCATTATACAATATATTTATCGAAATAAAGGAATTCATAATTTAAAAAGATATGCGACCCTTAATTGTATGGTAGTTGGTTTAATCCTGCTAACCACAGACTTTTGTCGAAATTATTGTTATACACACACACACACACAAACACACAGAGTTGATGTTACGTGATATTAGTATTACACTCATAGACACACACATATATATGGATGAAAAAATAACTTTACCATTTCTGCTAGTATTTTATTGTATATATATTTTAAAGGATTTATAATTGAATTAATGAATATTAGGCAATTAAATATATTTAAATATTTTAAATCAGTGGCCAACCGAACTAAATAAATATATGGAACCGAATGTTAGAAAGTAAGGAAAAATGAGAAGAACTTTATATATAATTGTAGTTGAGAAGAACATCTAATGATCAACATGTCTACACGTTAACTTTTATCCATTATTCGATATGTTAGTTATTAAACCGTTTTAACTTTGTTGTTAATCCTAAATTTTACGTTGTTATAGGAGAGTCATGTTTACAACTTCGATAATTGCAAAAAATAAATCTATAGCATTAAGCTGGGTTATGAGTTTGCTAAGCTTTAATATTATCTTGAAAATGAGAACTACATAACCTATTTTTTATTAGTGTAATCCATGTTTTCACATCGTCATATTGTAAAGTATAAACTTATCCTTTATAATCTGTAAAAAATAAAATTTTGTAATGCAATGTATGATATTTTTTTGAGATAAATGAATTATAAATTTAAAAAATTATTATTATTTATGTTTACATTTCATGTTATGCGATTTATATATCTTTTATATGAATAAAAATAATACTTTTATTATCTTTGCTTATATATATGAGCGTTGTATATACACTTAAATTGGCTTATTGTAGGAATTATTAGATGAACTATCGAATATTAGAGAGTTGAATTTATTTAAATAATTTAAATTAAAGATTACATAATTAGTAAAATATATGTATATGAATAAAAAATATTAGAAGAAAATTGGGAGGGCTTGTAAAGAACCGTGGAAATTTTAAATATAGGTCTATAGCTAAAAATATAAATTTTCAGTGCAATACATAATAACTTCATTGAAACAAATAAATTTGTTATTATCGTTGATGTATATAATTTATGCTACGTGATTTACATAATTTTGTATACAAATAAAAATTTAGTTTTATTGATTGGTTGATGCAACTATGATATACTATTGAAATTGTCATATTTTAGAATTTACTTGACGTGTTAAATATTAGTCAACTGAGTTTATCAAATGGTTTAAAACATAATCATGTAATTAGTTTAAATAAATGGACTTAAATGTAAAATATTAGAAGAGAACCAAGAAGAAATTCGTGAATAATAATACAAAATTTTAAAAGTACGCATTTGAAGTAAATTGGCATTAGAAGTTAATAACTGTAAAGTGATAAACTATGCAAATTTAAAAATAAAATATATAGAGAGGATTAAGGTGGGTGGAGTGGTGTTAGAATTTATTCTGCACAACTATGAGTATTGTTCAAAGGATGGATTGCATAAATGCAGATTATGACGCCCAGTTGATTAATACCTGTCCAGGTTCTTAGTTTTATCATCTTATGAAATGCGTTTATTCTTAACATAATATAACACCAGCGCCTCATTCGACACTGTCAAGTGCCCTAACTTAAACCCGACTGACACTTTCATCAATGGCTTCTGCTCTCTCTGCCGCTTTTCCCACTCTCAAACCCGATGCCTCTCTCCTCTCTTCGTCTTCCTCTCTTAGCTCCACTCGGTTTGTGCGCTTGTTCACCACGCGTTCTCCGGCTATAATCTCCGTCGCTGGTAGCAGTGTACCGACCTCCGCCTCTTTGACTGCTTCATATCCTTCTTCAACCGAAGAAAAACGTGAGGTTCTTTTTTGCGACTTCGTGTTTTTGGATGGTTCAAGGTTTAATAATTTTTTAGGTGATTTTGAGGGCTGTATTCAATGTCAATTGGTTAGAGTCGGTTGTAGGGTCGTCGATTATATATGCTAGAAGAACTGACAAGCTGATTAAATAATAAGAGATGGAAGTGGAGTTGCATTACAACTTATGAAATGCATTTAGTCAATTTCCATGATAGGTTTGAGTGCTTTGCGGGTAAAAAGTTCAGCCAGTAGTTCAACTCCAACAGTTAGCGAATAGTCTAGATTTAATTTTATTCTAGGTTTTGGGGTTCATAGAATAGTAGTAGTCAGTAGATGGCTTAGGGTTCAATTTTTATTGCAAAAGGGGCATCCTTTTCTGGGTATTTATTTTTGAATGAGGCATGAACATGGAAAGTTTGGTGAAAGAAGAATGTATCTTGGGTAGCGAACGGGGCAATGTAAGGGGAAAGATTGTTCGCATGAATTTGAATATCTATTTGTTTTGAATATTTTTTTAATAAATGTTAGTAATTTAAATAAAATTATAAACTAATGCGAAAATTGCGAAAAAAATAGATACATTAAAAAATACAACAAACGCAACGAATACATGAAAGAAAATATAAAGGTGGAACCCAGTGCACGAGGCTTACGCATGATAGCAGACTGGATATGTCGATAATGTAGGTAGCCCTTCCCTCGCTTTGCGAAGAGGCTGTTTCCGGATTCGAACCTTGACGCCCAGATCACATGCGGATGAACTAACCGTTGCGCCGTGGCTCCATCTCCACACAAAAGAAAATATAAGAAAGAAAATTACAGAATTGAAAGCGAGTAATGATTTTTTGAACAAATGTTTATCACTAGGTAAATTTGTCACTACGGAGGCGGTCCGAGGGTGATAGTATCCTAGGTATGTTATTGGTGTATTTTTTATTTTTACAAAAAATATTATATTAGTATTAATATTATTTTATTTTTCAAATATGTTTAGTTATGGTATTTTTATTAAAAATAAATACCTATAAATTTTAATGTTTTATTATATTATGTATTATTTGTTTTTGAAAATTTATTATTTAGTATCAATTAAATTTTTATGTTAATTACTTAAAATAATTACGGGTGTTCGACGCGTCGACTGCGTCGTCCCCAAACGATCCAATTTTCTCGTGATTTAGTAACGGTCCAAATGGATCGTTGCTACATTCAAAATTTTCAATGCTTCGGACGCGTCGAAAAATTGAATTGGCTAGTCAAATGCTACGAACATAGCCTTATATAACAAAATATGAACGGATAAGGATTGATATCCGTTGAGCCAAAAGGAAAGAGACGGCAGACAGTAGAGTATAGCCAAGAGGCTTTTGTGGTTTTGTAAAGGACCTCCCTATAAATATACTGATGGTACTCCGAAGTGCACCGTGAGTTTTCATTTTCATTATGAGCAAGTCAACCTTGTCCCCTATATCGAGCCTTGTCTAGGTGGCTTTAACATTCAACATCATTTTTTTTCTTCGTAATCCTTATTAATAACTGGAATAGGAACACAATCTTTTGGCCCGAGTGTGAAGTTTCAAAATTACTCTTATATGCAAACAAGAGGTCAGAAGTTCAGATCCCACCGTTAACAAAACTTAACATCCATTTTCATGAAAATTTTGAAACATAAACAAGATTACAAATTAAACCCCATTCCAACAAAAAAATATATTTTTTTCTATATTTTTTAGTTTATTTTTATCAAACAACATAGAAATTTTAAATTTAATAATTTTATAAGGGGCTTTTACATGCACGTGCGCTGCACATGCCATAAAATCTCGTGGATTATATTGCTAGTTCATCTAGAGAACCATTTTTAAGAACTTTTTTAACAACTTTTATGGCTCCGAGTCTTAACATGATCTTCCAATGTGTTTGGCTTCTGTGAACTTCAGTTTTAAGTTCAGATTTTGAAATACATTTCATATTTTTAGATAATTGGTGCGATTGTTTTGAGAGGCGAAGAATTTACTGGAAGTTCAGCTTGAACAGTTACCTCATAGTCCAAATTTTGTTTGGGGTTTTTATGATATGATGTGAAAGTAGGACCTGATTTTATACGAGGCTAACACCTCAAGTTCAATATCAGATCCGAAACTCATATACATAAAAAATGAATATTTATATATATTTGAAATAAAGTTGATTCATTGGTACATTTTGTTGTTTTGTTGGTGAATGTAGTCGACTTATCTGTAATATTTATTTTATTTTCATATATACTTGATCCGAATTTAAGGTAATTTGTGATCTGTAGACATGAACTTCCAGTTAACATTTTTGTTTGAATACATTAAACCATTCATTTTTTTTAGCACATCAGTTAAATTTATTTAGGCATTATCCTAGTGGGTTAAATAATTTGGATGCTCTCAAAATTTGTTAGCTTTGTCCTTCTATTGTTTCGTCAATCCCATTCATATTTGAATTTCTCCTCATGCTTGAAAAGGTCAAATCCAACACTGGGTGAAAGGTTAGAGGAAATACTTCAGTTGATCAGGGGAAAAAAAAGAAGTAGGATTTTACTTTCTTCTGTCAAGTTCATATTTATCATCCCAAAAAACAAAGATTATCTTTTAGGTTATTTTGCTGTAATTTAACCTGTAATATTGTGAACATTCATGCTGCAAGCTTTGTTAGGTAGATCTTACTATTTTTTGTTGGGTGTGATGACCATTCAACTCCATGTTTGGTCTGCATTATCATCGGATTGTTTTTAAGCTCTCTTTCTCTATCTACACATGCACTTGAAGGTTGTTATACTGTAAAGAGTGTGTATGGCTAAATAAAGTTGCATCAAACTTTCTATTAAATTGAAACCAATTAACCATAATGATGTCATGTATTGTTTAGAAGAATTTTAGTTTAAGAGATCAATTAACATGTAAGAATGTTATGTGGATAATTATATTATTCAATTATGTAGAATTTATGCTCAAATAACTAAAAAAAAAAAAATACTAAAATAACTAGAACTGCTTTATTTAAGATTGGAAATCTCGAGTGGTCTTATCTTTGACAATAAGTTTTGTATGTGATATCTCACATATTATCGAGATATCAAACAAGACGACTGTCTGTAGCCATCTTGGATTAATATCTTTGTTTTTCTGTATTTCATTTGTGACTATCTCAAATTAACTTAGTAACAGAAGTGTTGATCCTGATCTAGCCATTATAGTTACTGAAGCACATTTTGTGCAATATATGAAATGATGTATTCTCAAACAATGCAAACTTCAGTAAAGAAAACGTTGAACAAATTAAAAATGACGAAGAAGTAAAATATAAATAATTCATGTTGATACATTTTATATAAGCTCATTGCATAAGCTTATTGGAAGAATAATGTAGTTAACATTAAGAACTAAGTATATCAAAAGATATTTCTTGTCTTTTGACCCATAAATCTACTAGTTAATTTTTTTTTTATTCTTCCATATTTAGTCTAAGATACCATACTTTTTTCAATCAGACGATAAAAATTATCTATCAAAAGTTTGTTTGGGAACAACTTTGTATAATTATTTAAAAGTTGTATCACGGCTCTTTGATCCAGTTTTTGACCTCTATTGTGACTCGAACCACGGCTGGAATAGCCATACAAAATTTTCTTCAGAATCTCTAAAATCATAGGATCATATGTTTATATTGTTTATCAAGTTTTATATTATGTCCATTTTGATTTTTAGGTTCTACTTGCACATGTCATTGTCATAATTTCATCCTACTAAGAATCATTAGTTCTTGATGATGTGTTTATATTTATGGTAGGAAATCGTACCTTTTTCTAGTTAAAATTTAACTTCTACCCTGTAATTTGAATTATATGACATAATTAATTTTTTCTTGTTCCATGTTTAGCGAAGTCAACTCTGAAAGATTTTATCCACATAAACGATTTCGACAACACAACCATCATGAGTATCCTTAAACGTGCATCAGATGTCAAGGCACGCTTGAAATCAGGAGACAGGAGTTTTCTCCCTTTTAAGGGAAAGACCATGGCAATGATTTTTGCCAAGCCATCTATGAGAACACGGGTTTCTTTTGAGACAGGATTCTTTTTACTTGGTGGGCATGCTATATACTTAGGCCCGGATGATATCCAAATGGGGAAAAGAGAAGAAACTCGCGATGTTGCTAGAGTATTATCACGATATAATGACATCATCATGGCTCGTGTTTTTGCTCATCAGGTTAGATAAGAAGTCTCAATATATCGTATGATTTTCTGTTAATCTTGAGTATCCTTTTTTATGTTTCTGCTTTTTTTCATATATGTTCTTTATTTTTCTTAGTGGAAGTATAATGGTGATAATTTTCAAATTAGCTGGCATAAACTATATAATTCTTGAAAGTATCATGGCTTTTCTAAACCATAGTTAGCTTGTGTAGACTAAATTTTCAAATCAGCTTGTGTAAACTATAATTTTCAAATTAGCTGGTATAAACCATTGATTTTATGTCATCTTGGCTCATGTTTTTGGTCATCAGGTATGGCAATGAATCTTTCACATTGAATACTTTTTATAGTTATATTTCCTCTCCTGGCCTTGATGTTAACAACTGATTTATTTATTTTTTATGTTTTAACTTGTTTATTTTGAGTGTAAATATAAGGATGATAATTATCAAACTAGTTTTATGTATAGTCAACTATTGAACTCTCAAGAGCTCTACCCGATAATGTGGTATAGTTAGCTTTGCCAGATTAGTGGCACTATAGCTCTTACTGCAATCATTGCGGTCCCAATTCTTTCTGCCAATTTTTTTAATGCTGAATAAATTTAATTACCAAGTGTAATTGATGTAGACACATTCCATATATTGCATTCAGTCGTATGATTTTGCAGTTTATATTTGAGTTATTTTGAAGTTATACCGTACATTGTGTAGTATATATCTGAATATGCGTTTATCAGTGAAAGTTACTACCATTTCTTTGTGCACACATATGTATAATAAAAAGAAAGAATAAAAATTGAATGTGCAAGAGGCTAGTCTCCTGTCTCCCCCTTGATGAATTTCTGGCTTCATGCCGGATGTTATTGTCATTCATATTGGACTAATATTAGTGGGCATATTTGAAAATTACTTTATGATCATCCCTTCTTGGATAACCGACATACTAACTTGATATGTTTCATAGGTGTGTGTGTAATTACCCCCGATTGAAATTAGCAGAAGTTTACTGTACATTCAGTCACTCAAGCTTGTTACCTAGTAACGCTGATATACCTAATCTCTGACCCAGAATTTTATGCTGGAAGTTTATAAACCATTGTATAAACATGTATTAACTGAAACATGTTATAGTGCAAATAACCACTAGTCAAGTGGTGTGGTGAAGCCTTTGGCAACGTGATCAAAGATCTTTGGTTAGTTGCGCTGACACCTCAATTACCAATTTTCGAATATATAAATAACGGAACATATTCTAGTTTCTAATTTATGAATACGTTTGAATGCAATCTACCATGTGAAATTCATGCGCCTATTATTGACAGTATATTTCTTATATTTGTGATTTCTAGGATATCCTTGACTTAGCAAGATATGCAACTGTTCCAGTGGTAAATGGCTTGACCGACTATAATCATCCAGTTCAAATCATGGCTGATGCACTCACAATTATAGAGCAAGTTGGTCATCTAGAAGGGACTAAGGTTAGCCATGTAAATTTCAGTTTGACAATAGATAAACATACTTATACATTTAAATCTATCATCGTTTAGGTCGTGTATGTTGGAGATGGAAACAATATTGTGCATTCATGGCTTCTGCTTGCTTCTGTTGTCCCCCTTCACTTCGTATGCGCTTGTCCAAAAGGCTTTGAACCAGATGCAAAAACTATTGAAATAGCCAAGAGTGCTGGAATCAGCAAAATCGAAATAACAAATGATCCCAAAGAAGCAGTGAAGGGAGCAGACATAGTGTATTCAGATGTCTGGGCTAGTATGGGGCAGAAAGCAGAGGCAGAATTTAGGAAGCAGCAATTTCAAGGGTTTCAGGTATTTGCTTTTCTTTTACATAAGTACGTGAATTCTTTTTTTTCTTCTCCTTATTGGTTATTACACAAGCATTACATAACCTTTCCGTATAAGTAACAGTATCAGATTCAAATACTTGGCAGCATAGGCATCGATATTCAATAGTTTAATCTGCTGATATTCTGTGGACTTCCGATTGGGTTACCCATGTTTGATGTCTCTCTGCTTCATTTAATACTTATTCCCCCTTTCCCCCTTTTTTTCTTGTTTTTGCTTTTTTCCATAGGCATTGATATTCAATAGTTTAATCTGTTGATTTTCTGTGGACTTCTAATTGGGTTACCCATGTTTTATGTCTCTCTGCGTTGTTTAATACTTAATCCCATCCCCCTCTATTTTTTGTTTTTGTTTTTGTTTTTTGTTGTTTTATTTTGGTTTTTTTTTTTGCTGTTTAGTGTTTACATAAGATCTGAACTTATTTTCTTACCATCACATTGTTTTAGAAGATTAGCGGAAAAGCATCACTTGAGTTCAGCAAAGACAATGTTGAAAAAATAGAATCTTTTGTACATCAAAAAGTAGCCTGTTCTGTAGGAACATAATTCAAATATTGACAAGATGGGGCAAATGAATTAGTTTTTTAAATCAAAAAATTACTTATCATGGCATTTAGTTTGCTCTCTCTCTAGATGTGTGTGTGTGTGTACATACACATAGAGACATGTGTGTGTGTGTAAAATATAGATATCGATGAACCATTTATTATTATCATAAGACCAACCATATATGCAAATATTTATCTTGTAATATTTAAGTTAATTTGTAAATCGGTGTAAAATGAGTTTGAATGAGCCTTCACATGTATATGGTAACTTAAGCCAAGCCAAATAATGGATGAGGCGGAGGATATGCGGCGGTTAACTGGGGGTGTAAACTTCGTATGATTGTCCAATGTCTTGACCAGATTCGAGGTTGAAAAAAATTCCATTCATGTCCGTTTGGTTCTCATTTAGGACATGATTTAAAAGAAGAAAAATGTATGAAGTTGTATTTGTTAGTATTGTTCGATGAGTTTTTTCATTGTTTGTACATTGAGCATCGGTTGTTCGACTTGTACGAATACTGTTCGAACCTATGTCACGTTCGGTTCACGTCCATTCAAATCTCTTATAGGATATGACACAATACACATGTGTTCAGTTTGGTCCTACTTGTTTACACCCCTATGATTAATCATGCACATGTTAAGCCCGATATCCTTTAGAGAATAGCTTATTGTCAAAAAAATCAATTGGTAATATGATGAATGGTTTTATCATATTTATATAAGTCACATTTTTATTGAACCTTCTTTAAGATATTGTTGTCACTCGCAGGACCAAAGAAATATCTAGACGTTAGCTGTAGTATGCAATTAATATAGAATTTTCTGTAATGGTCAGAAATTATCTATGATATTAGTTGGGATGATTGTGGAAAGTCATTTAAGAGATAAATGAAATATCTTGAAATATGTCATCATGATAGAAACTTTCTAGAGTTATCTTGTTTAGAATTGTTTCCGGAAAATATCAAAGATTCTGTTTGGAAGGGCTAGGAAATGATTATGAACCATTTGATTAAATTAATGTCCACCATTCTCTACTCAGTAGATTCTTCGCGTATTCCTCCTTTAACAAATCTCAAAGTTAAATAGCAAGATGAACACAAGTTGATGCAATAACGTACTCAAGTTCACAAGTGGAAAGCGACATAGTTGGTTGTTTTTTTTAATTTCAATTGAAAGTTGTGTCTTCCATGATGAAAACAAATCTAGTAGTACTTCTATGATCACCAAATCCGCAACCCAATCGCTATCATTGTAATTAATCAATATAAAGTTGTTAGAATATATTCAATGTGCATGTAATAATCCAATCCGTGGTACCTTTGATTTTGAATGATCCCTTTTGCAATCTTTAAACACGACGGTGTAGGAGGTTCCATGTAGCTACTAATAAGTCCAAGTTGATGAAGTTAATCAGGTCATGTGCAAGTTAACTATCTTATGCTATCAACTAGGCTCTTAAGTAGTATGATCCAGTTTCTCTTTTTCGATATATTTCAAGAGCTTCGTACCATACTCTAACAGTGTATTTACCTGATTACATCTGCCTGTCTTGAAATCCTTTCAATATTTTCTATTTTCTTTGTAATATGCATTTTGAGAAAAAAAAAATCCCTTGCTCATATTTGTTTGCTTATATTTTAAAAATAGTATGACATATGTCCAACATCCATATCTCAAACTCCAAATTCATTTGTTGAAATCATCAAATGCTTTTGGGTTGTTTCCACTGAGGATTAAGTCATCTATATATAAACATACAAGTACAAATATTTTCATTTTGATTGGTCTTTATATAATATGTGTTTATAGGAGCACTTTATAAAATAAGTTTTCTACTAATACTTCTCTATTCTAGTATCCCATGCCCAAGCCTTCAATGGCTTAAACCATAAAGTATATTTTTCAATTTTATAACTTTATCCTTTTATCCATAATTTTACGTTGGTTGCTCAAAATAAATTTCTTTTAAGTTATCATTTAAGAAAGATGATTTCACATTCATTTGATATTTTTTATATTATGAGCTGCTAAAGTGATTAATAATCTTAGACTTTGTTTGTGAGTTTTGTAGTACGAGTTATGTGAGGTATTGAGAGTATCGGTTTTGACCGTCGATGATCGTAGCAGTTTTGGTTGATTTACATGAAGTGTTGTTATAACCAATCAATAATTGCTTGAGAGTTTAACATAGACAGGTTTTAAGAGTTTTTCAGTAAAGTAACATTATATATATCCTTATATTTTTTATATAGTTTTGTAAAAATTAATTTTTCAATATATAAGTAGGGATATAATCGGAAAAAAGTTAGAACCCCCCTAAACATCAAAATTTGATGGGTTGAGAGTTGAGAATTGCAATCAAAATTACACATCGGTTATCATCAGTTTTATAACCAACAATAACCGATGTGAATTTTTTTACAAGCAAAGGCCGTGGCAACATCTGAGATATAAAGCCGTCCAAAATCAGGGGAATAAACTCTCAAACAGAGCCTTATAGTTTTCAAACGAGCTATGGGAGCATATACCTTTCATATTTATGTTGCTCTTTGCTTGTATCTTTTAATCACTAATCTTGCTTTGTGGCTTTCAGCTTCTCTTTTGGTATTCTTTTTTACTTGTATATCCACTTTAGTTCAATAGCTTTGTGTCCTTTAGGTAGGTAGGTTAACTCATATATCGTTCTTTCAACCTTTAGCATTTTTCTTTACTTTGTATACCACCTTTTACTCTAACTTTATACTCGTTAGGTTGGTTAGTCAACTTCCTTGTATCATTCTTCATATACCAATGTTAGCAATTTCATAAGGAGAATAAATTAATTAGATAGCAAGGAGAAATGAAATATGTGAATTCTATCATTAATACAAAATGATATACACCGCCCCTAGTAGGTGTGTCAAAAGGGTAGAACAGGGTTGCATAAGGGTTGCATAGAAATTGATCCAACCCTTTTGACATAATTTTTAATCCAACCCTTTTAACACTTTTTTAATATGGGTTAACCCTTATGACCCATATATAATAGTCCATAGTGCAATGCATAGCAATAAAGATAGCACGGATACTACACAATACATAGCAAGTACAGGTCATACATATTGATACATGATATTCAGTAAGTTCATGCTAATACATTACATAATACATTAGCACAGTTCATATTTCATTAACTTCAGACAGCAACCATAGTCCTAGCAATTAGCAAGGCAGCAATTAGCAAGGCAGCTTGTTGCATAGAAATGAAGTGTGTTTGCGTTTCTATACCCATAAAAATCTGCATCAAGTTACATACAAAATGAAACCAGATCAGTATTTCTGCAACATGCTAA
Source organism: Allium cepa (assembly GCA_030765085.1). NCBI lineage: Eukaryota > Viridiplantae > Streptophyta > Magnoliopsida > Asparagales > Amaryllidaceae > Allium > Allium cepa. The sequence continues at coordinate 171,630,671 of CM060941.1, read as the reverse complement.
TTCTACTAGCTACAGGGATTTACTTCTTATGGTAAATACAAATAGAAAATAATATATATCGGGTTCCATAAACGTACATCATAAGAAGATTTATGACGCAAATCTTCCTTGTAATATTATAATTTGTAGTGGAACTTTAATTCTACTATTATCTTAACAAATCCATTGCAATTTAGCAGTCAAATCGCCTTTTACTTTTACAAGATAACTTTATAACAAACCAAAATATTTGCAGGTTTTATTACAGTTTAACATAACGCCGTGGCATTATTGCTGGAAAAAGAAATTCTATTGTCGCCTATAAACTTGGACAAACAGAAATGGTCACATAGTACCTGCACCGGCAAGAGAAACAGCTGTAAAAAGAAATTGCCATGTCATTGCAATGCCATATGCGGTTCCTATTTGATGCTGAGGCTGTAATTATAAGACACGTAGATAACGCATTATTTGTGACTACAATTCCTGAGATATATCTGTAAGAATATTATGCATTTGTTAACGAATGAATGGGACAATGGATCAATTATTTAATATAAGTAGTGTACCTCTAACAATGAAAGATAAATATAAATCAAATAGTGTACCTCCAACAATGCATCAATCAGCTAAAAGAGGAGTTAAAAATTAAGTAGCTTGTTCATTATCAAGAACGGTAACATCTTCCGTATGATCTTCGATTGTTGACATTATAGATGTTCCATACAACCAATCTCTTGAACAAAGTAACGCTTCAACAACATCCTCCTTAAGTGAACTGCGATAGTCATCTAAAACTCTACCACCAATACTAAATGCACTTTCAGAAGCGACGGTGGTAATTGGAACAGCTAAAATATCTCTTGCCATGAGAGATAAAATTGGATATTTATATTATTGCGATTTCCAAAATGAAAGAATATCCAATTGCATTTTACGATCAACTAACCCATCTTCCAAATAAGAATCAAGTTCGGACTTGCGAGGATTGCTAGCAAATTCGGAATAATCAAATCGATCCATCATATCTTCGCATTCTTGCGAGTAAGGACCCGTAAATGATTGTGTGGATTCCACGATTTCCACGACACATGTTTCAATGGATGATTCTTTTCTCACCCTTTCCCTATACTCATCATATAGTGCTTCCAACTTTCTTTCCACCCTTTCAAACTCTAAGCAGTCGCCATACAATGTGTTATAAGAAAACCGAACGAAATTTGTTTTGTATCGCGGATCAAAGATGCAAGCAATGGAAAGTAACACACTAAATTCACTCCAATATTTATTAAACTTTTTGAGCATTTCACTTGCCATGTGAGACATAAAATCATTCTCTTCCGTGCACTTCTTCAAAGTAAAATGAACCAAGAAAATTTTTGGAAAAAATAAGTTAACCGTTGGATAATTTGCGTCGGAAAATAATGAAGTGGCATCATAAAAAACTCCTAGAAGCCGTGAAATTCTCTTTGCTTTGATCCATTCTTCGGATGTTGGAAAATAACTATAACTAGAATCAATAAGCTTAAGACGGTAAAGCGCTTGTTCATAATGTATTGCACTTTTAAGCATTATAAAAGTTGAATTCCATCTAGTAGGAACATCCTGACGCAATCCTTTCCTAACGTCATTTAATGAAAGAGTGGTTCAGCATTCGACGAAACTTTTCTTTCTAGATTGAGAACCCTTGATATATTTAATACTCTCACGTATGTTACTTAAGAAAGAAGCGACACATTTTAAACCATCCTGCACTATCAAATTTAGCACGTGGGCGGCACATCTGACATGCAAAAATTGTCCATCCGCAACCATTGCTTTTCTATGACAAAGATGTGATTTCAGTAAATCAACGAATTTATCGTTAGCAGATGCATTATCTAGAGTGCATGCAAATATTTTATCGACTACTTCCCAATCAACCAACATACTCGAAATTTTTTCAAATATAGCCGAGCCCGAGTGTGGAGGTGCCATTAAACAAAAATTCAACAATTTCTTTTGTAGATTCCACTCGTTATCAATAAAATGAGCGGTTAGAGTTATAAAACCATCCGTATTTACTGAAGTCCATAAATCAGATGTTAAACTAACTCTTCCACTACATGATTTTATAAAATCCTTAAGTTTGACTCTTTCATTCTCATATACTTTCATAACATCGGAACGCGAAGTGTTTCTTGAATAATGCTCCACTTGATTGTTCAAGTAGGAATGAATCTCACGAATGCGGTCATATTGAACAAATTTGAAGGGTAGGTTATGTTGTATAATTGCTCTAGCCATCAAGTCTCTATATTTCTTTTGTTCGAAAGCACTTCTTTGATTAACCTCTATGCTTTTATCGATTAAGGGACACTTCTCTACATGAATCAATAAATTTTTAGTCCCATAGGTACCACCCCATATATATTTTCTTTTACATTTTTTGCAAAAGCAATTACGTTTTTGACCCTCAATAGTTTCATTTTTTTCAAAGTATTTCCAAACATCGGAATACGTACCCTTTTGTCGCTTATTTCTTGAAGAGCTACCCACCGAATCTACATCTGCTGCCAACTCCGGTGTGTTTCTTAATTGAGCATCTTGGTCAACAATATCCATATTGTAAAAATCTGTAAGTGCACATGTAAATTAAAATTATAGTTACAGTTAAATATAAAAGGGTTAAATAAGGTACATGTAAAACAGCAGCACTTCTGAAAAAGCATGTACAGGCAGTATATTGAGTATCACAGAAAAGTTACAAAATAAAAGCATCTACAAATTGAAAAGAAGGTACAAGCAGCAAGAAAGTTTCATATATGTCCGTGTTCCATTCCTAAATTTTTATTAGTTTGTTTTCATTCCTTTGTATTTGTGTTTTCACTTTATATTCCTGTGCTTACATTCTTATGTATCAACTACCCTCAACTCCCCTACTCCTCTTCAGTCACTTGTAAAACAGTTGCTCTTGTTTCAATCACTTTATATGTGCCTTTTGCTACACCACAAACAAACCAAACCATCATGCATCCAAATGTAAAATGCCTAGAAATCACTAAACATAACCAAATATTAAACAAAAGCGACCATATGACAGTATATACTTAGCTTTATAAACACGCTGTTGTTTTAAGTAGAATGCTAAAGGCAAGTTTTGAAAATTTGGTTTCAGATTTCTTCAGAATTATATAAGGCAACTTCATCCGGTTTGCCTTAATAGTAGTTCACTGGCCAAAGCAAATAAAGTTTGTGTGGTAGTCCAATAGGATGTATGCGTACAAGTCAACAGACATATAATTGGAAACTCAAGTTAGGCAATAAGACAGCATAACAGAAATGCATTGATAGCAATGCTAAGATTGAATTAAAATGCCATGAAACTGTGTCGAATTTTGATGACACAGATCAAATGTTCCCAGATGCAATTCAAATATAAGCAACACGGCAGCAGATTATGATAAAAGCCTAAAAGTTCCAGGTTTAAATAACAATTCTTAGCGTACAACAATTACAGTAAAATATAAAAAGGAGCCTGAAGGTAAAATAAGCATATATGAACATATAAATGAAATAAATGAGCTATCACAGACTGCTGAAGCATCAACTGTGGGAAAACAAGGACAAACAAAAATTCATGATCTCCACAATGACCAACGAGAGGCCAAATATTATTTTAAAACTTACTGATTTTCATTCTATGCAAACTTAAAAGCGACAAATCATATTATTATAAAAATTTATTATTGAGAAGAAAGAAATAAATGCCTCAGAAATATTCGACGAAATACCTTTATGCCTCTTTTCCTCCGAACCTCTTCCTTGCTTGCTGGGATCAAAATCGACGTGAGGAAGACTCGTAGGTGTGAAGAAGAAGAAATGAACTCGACCCGACAAAAGAATAGTTTGCATCGACAAAATGACGAGCAATCGCCATTGATTTAGGGTTTGGAATGTAACTGCGTGGAGTCGGCAAGAAGGTTAAACAGGTTACGTTGAAAGTAAATAGGTTGAACGGGTTGCTTTGAAAATAATTTGAAAAAGGCCCAAGCCTATCTAAAATAAGGTTAAATGGGTCGGGTTAAATGGGTTTATTGAATTTTGACAGGCGTAGCCCCTAGTTAAATTAATCATTCTCTCAATAAGTGGTGGATATGCATTCAATTGTTCATAACAATTTTTTAGAACTTTTACACAAAATATTAACCGTATAATTCTAGAAAAGAAAACTTTAAAGAGTTTCCACCATGATAATGTATCTCTAAATATTTCTTTTATCTCTTAAAATTATCTCAATAGATATCTTAATAATCTATGTGTGTGAATTCTTGGAGTTCCTAGATTTATTACATGCTACAACTTGCTTCTAGATATTTCTTTTGTCCTGCAATCTTTAAACCATCCAAATTAACTTAATAATTTTAGCCTATATTTGATTACATATAAGACAACATCAAGGTTTATTTTCAACGTCATCAACGCCATTTATTATATTAAATTTAATTGATAATGTGAAGGGTTGGGTTACACGGTATTTCGTAATATAGTTGTAATGTTTTTGTGACCCTCCTTTTCAACACTTATCATAATTTAAAATCTATTCGAATGAATAATAGATCAATTATGTGTTAAGACTGAAATAAAGCTGTTTGTTAATAGCTTTTAAGCTTCTTTATTCATCTCGTCAAAAGAGGCTTTTATAGAGCCTACAAAATAGAAAAGTGTCATATGCAACCACTATTTACAGCACTTAATACGTGGCTAAGTTTAGGGAATGAATAAATCAAAATTACACCGTACATACCGGGCTTATTTAACATAAAACAAGAAAATGATGAGCAAGTAAATAAACTATTAAGACTCAATCAGCCTTCCTAACCACTCCCTTAAACTGAGTTGTATTAATAAAGTCAGTTTACTCTTCAACACTGCACACACCAAAGCTACTTTTTCATCTTTAAGAACAATTCTAGCTTCAATTGTTTTGTCATAATGTCAAACCGATCCATTGAGCCACGATGCACCAGCTACACTGCTCTATCATTAACTAAATTCCGAAGAAAATGGAATCGGATGTCGATATGCTTACTTCTACCACACATAACCAGATTCTTTGAGGGTTTAATGGTTGAATTGTTGTCACAGTGCACTTACATCTCTTAAGCCCAAGTTTTCCAAGAACTCGTTGCCGCACACTTCGGCAAGCACAAGCATCAACATCAATGAATTCTGCTTCGGTGGTGGGAAGTGACACATGTGGTTGCTTCTTAAAACTCCGTACTGCAGCTTCTGAGCTTATTTTAAAGACATTCCAAGATGGTCTCATTTTAAAGACATTCCAAGATGCTTATGTGACCATCAAAGATCGCCTGCATAGTCGCTGTCTGAGTAAGCAATTAGTTTTTCTTTTACTTTCTTGTAGAATATTCCAAGCTCAGTTGTTCCCTTCGAGTATCGAAACACTCTTTTCACTACTTGTTGATGTATCACAGTTGGTGCCTCCATGAAATGAGCTATCAAGTTCACTGCATACATGAGATCTGGTCTGATGATAGTCAAGTCCATGAAACTCCTACCATTTTCTTGTAAGTGGTGGAATCAACTTTGTCCCGCCTTCATCTTTGGCGAGCCTACATCGAGGAAGAATAGGATTTTTTTTTGCAGGTTTACAGTTCTCCATTTTGAATCTTTCCGGTACCTCATTGGCATATTTTTTTTAATTTCTGAAAATCCCAACAGAATTTTGCACCACCTCCACTCTAAGAAAATACTTCATACACCCTAGATCGGACGTAGCAAACTCTTCCATCACTTAACGCTTGAGCTTCCCTTATATTTGCTCATTGTTTCCTATGAAAATAAGATCATCTGTATACGTACGCACTATAAGAATACCTGTATTTTAACTCCTTTTTGTGGTATGTGTGATCACTCAAGGATTTTTAAACCCCTCGTTGGTCAAATATGACTCAATCTAACTAAACCAGGCTCTTTTTAAGCCCATATAGTGCTTTCTTCACCTTGTATACTTCGCTTTCTTCACCTTTCATCTCATAGCTTGTGGCCGCTCCACAATACTTCCTCGTTGATCTCACCTTGCAGGAATGCATTTTTGACATTGAGTTGATATACATTCCAACCTTGATTAGCTGCAAGTGCAAGTATTAGTCGAATAGTGTCCTAGTGTGTTACAGGAGCAAACTGAAAGAACTAGAAGATCATGTATGACTAATAAAATGAGCATATGTACTAATTTGTACTATGAAATAATAAAACAGTAAATGTACACACCGAGATTTATACTGGTTTGGAGCACATCTCCTACGTCCAGTCCCTAAACACTTCTTAGATATTTTCTTGGTAAATCCCCCGTTTATCCTGAAGGAATACGTTTACAACTTAACCAATCTGAGCACCTTTCAGATTTATTCCTTTCTTTGAAAAACACAATTTTGTCTGACAATCTTGTGTTCGTCTAATATTGATTTTGACTTGATAGTATAGCAATTCCTATAATCTCCTTGATGATTTGTAGCGAGTGCACGATGATTATTGGAACAATATCAAATGAAATGATAGAGTTGAAAGCACAAATGCTTAGAATAGCACAAGAGAGTAAAATAGATAGAAATCAGAGTAGTAGGTATCTTTAAGTATGAATTATTGAGCTATATATATATATATGTGTGTGTGTGTGTGTGTGTGTGTGTGTATATCGAAGAGAAGCAATTAAGAGTTGTCAATTTTCAAGAAATCCTTTCATAATTGAAGAAAATTGTTTAAAAAGTCGCAACTCTTGAAGATGACCTTTCATAAAAAGTAGTCGTTACAGTATCTCAGTCTACTGAGCGAATATGTCAGTTTACTGAGTATGTTTACTGAGTATGAACATTTTAATTTTCGCGGCAAATATTTGAATTTTAACAGAAAATAGTTTAACACAGTCTGAGTCGACTGGAACCAATTTCAGTCGGCTGAACAATGTAATTTCAGTCTTTATGTGTGTATATGAACTATCAAGGAGATTTTACAATTCAATCTAGGATCATATACATAGTATTGATCTTGAAGCTCCATAGTTTTGACTTCTTTGACTTGTAGACGATTCTTCTTGCTTATTATCTTGCCTTTTATCTTCTTGAACAATAGCCTATCATCATTAAATAGTATATACGTGTAGTATATAGTTGTCATCATTAAAACAAAGAACTAATATTCTAACAATCTCTCCCTTTTTTATGATGACAACTATCAAATTTTAAATTTAAAAATATTGATGTTGCTCTCTCTAAATTCATGCCCTCCTATCTATATGTTTCTCGACATCAACAAAAAGGTGATAGTATACACAATGAATATGTATATAAATACTCACAATACTTAACATTTACATAAATAACATCGAAGAGAAGATGTCACATACATACCACATCATAAGACTTCTAACAGTTTTTTATACATAAAGTGACAACACCATGAAGTAAGTCACATATGAAAATAACACAATACAACACAAAACCAAATACCATGAAAGTTTTTGAACGACCACAAAATCAAACACCATGAAATCATAAAAGGAAATATGATAGACTTACCAAATATATATAGGATGAGATAAAAGATCCTAAGATTCAGGCTCGGATGATGAGCTTGAGCACGAAGAAACTTTCTTTTGAATTTTGCCTAGCAAACCCCCAAATGTTTTTTGACGCTTATCATTTTTTGTTGTTGTTTGAAGAGACGTTCTTGGTTTCGGAGAATAGCTGTTGCGGCATTGATGGTTCTTATTTTGCTTTTCATCTATTAAATAAAGGAACCCATACCGTCTTGCTAATTCTTCAATGCCTCTTCAATGCCAAAAGTGGTGAAATCTTCCATCTTGTATATTGATTCTTGGAAAATTCGTTTTTCATTTAATTCGTTGAAGATCCGTAGATTTTTGGCACCACCATTAAGCCACTCTAAGATTTGAGTATCGAAAGCAAATTCGGGATGAGCCGGAGCAGATGAAGTAGAAGTCGGAGCTTTGTCTTTGCTTAGTCTAGGACGAAAAGCTGGGAGTTTCTTTCTTGGAGCTATTAAAATGAAGTTTGGACGTAAGATTTATGAAGGGACAAAATGATTTGATAAAAAGATACGATGTAAAAGATAGTTATATTGGTAGTTTATTGAATTTCAATTGACTGAGATAGAAATTGAGTCGACTAAAAGTACATATTTTACAGGCGGAGAGTCATTGGTCATTTTGAAACAGGTTCAGTCGACTGAAACAGATCCCCAGTTAACTGAAACAATGTTATTTTGAAGCAGAGAATTAAGTTGCAATTTGATACAGGTTCAGTCGACTGGGATTCTGGTTCAGTCGACTGAACCTGTGCAATTGATAATATGTAGATTTTAACCTTTGTATGTTTAGCTTAAATGATTGAACATGAACATTTACCTAGTAGCCATCAAGTGTCATCTTCTCAAGTTGTTACCTCATCACAATAGTGAAAACTATAAATAAACACAACGCAATATAAAATATTATTTACCACGATAGAAAACATTAGCACTCTCCTTCCATCCAATAATTTGGCTGCAAGGATATTAAACCGATCAACAAATTTGTCTAATAAACATCTAGGATTACGAGCATACATGGTTGCTATAAAGAGATGCATGTTTCATGCATTTAGGGAGCTAAGAAATATCTTTAAACACTTGCGTCAAAATAAATATAACATAATAAATAGTATGCATCACAAAACACACTTAATAAATTCATCAAATGCAACTGAATAAATTCAACTTAATAATACAAAGTAATAACATTCGATTTATAGAGTTTTTACATTCATATTATTTGGTCCATCACCTATTCATCAAATTCAACTCCTTAATGAATTGAACTTTAGTAAGTACAATATAATAAATTAGATTCAGTACACGTAGGTAGTTGAATTTGATGAGTCAGGACGTTGTGGACCAAATTCTATGGAACTGTGCTACATGTACTGACTTGCCGGTTCCAAAAGCATCGGTTGTACCACTTAAAGATGTTGAAGATTTTGGGTCTCACCTAATATTTAGGGGCCCACATGCTATGTTATTTCTGAGTGGTACAACCGCCACCTAGAACTGGGACATTGAGCATATTTTCATTAATAAATAGTAGACATCAGATAACACGCCTTAATAAATTAATCAGATAATGCGACAAATATTAAAGTGCAATTAGAAAGATAAGTATTAGCATTTCACGCGTACATCAAAATAAACACAACTTAATATATTATAGTAGTCATCAAAGAATAGTAAAATAGTTGATATGGTGATTCTAACTATTTCAATATGCATTAACTTACAACCTATGCCATTTAGAACCGGGACATCAAGCATTTTGTATTAATAAATAGTAGGCATCAAAAAGTATGATTTGATAAATTCGTCACATAGCATGACCAATATGTTAAATGCAACCATAGAGCTAAGTAATAGCATTTGGCACTTGTATCAAAATAAATACAACTCAATAAATAGTTGTCATCACAAAATAGTCAAATAATTGATATGGTAATTCTTAACATTTCAATTTATATTAACATGTAGCATTTGATGCCTAAGAATAAAATAGGAGCCACGAAAAGCTTTCTCGATGGGATGAAGAATGTCCCGATTGCTAATGAATTTGATATGGCTCAATTAATATCTTTTTGTTAAAGTATATCCTTCTGGCTCCATTTTAAATATATGTTGTTACAATTATTTGCATCACGATTGTACGTAAGATATACATGTATGCATATGTGTGTCACTGAGTGTGTGTGTGTTAGTTACACATGCATGCCTTGCAAAGAAAATTCCTATGGTGTTTCATAGCATACAATTTGTGGTAATCATTGTTATGCCATGAGTAGCCATACAGTTAATTTTATGTAATCATATCATCAACTGTCAAAGGTATGTAGTAACAAGAGAGTTTCTTCGGCCGAGTGCCAAAGCCGTAGTAACAAGGACCAGGAAGAGGAAGACTAACACTTCACAGCGGAAAGCTAAACTTCGGCCAATATATTAATTGGGGAGGCACTTGAAAATTTAAATATTTGAATTGGAATGGTTGATCGTAATATTTAAATTTTGTTTAGTTTAAGGGAAAGTTTATTTGAACAGAAAATGGTGATCCAATTGGTGTTCTACACACAAAGTACAACAGCATAAACTAGCATGATAGTTTATTAAAGTTCAGTATGTTGGGCTGCTTTTTTATGAAAAAAAAAAACACACACACACATTATAAGACTAACCTTATGTTGAGTGGGGGAGCAAGTCGGTGAATGATGTCATGTGTTGGTTTTGCAAGAATTCCTCTCTCATTCAACTTAAGACAAAGATCATAAGTGGAGACACTAGGATCGTGAGGGAACAGTAAAAGTTAGTGATACAATATTCAAGATCAACTATTTTTATTTTATTTTTGAGAGTCAACTATTTTTTATTTTGTCTATGAAATTTGGATGTTCTTTGAGTTGTCCCATGTGTGGTTCTTATTTTAACTTTAGCGCGCAGTAAGTCAATTTTGCAAGGTGTGAAGTTTCCTCATGTGATTCCTTTATTAGTTTTAATACTCAATTATAAGTTGATTTAGCATGGCTGAAATTTTCCTCACTGGGTTTGTCAGCATTTAAATCAGATTTTTTAAAACTGTAGTGTAGAAACTCCACTTTTATTATATATACTTCTAAATTATACGCTTGATGTGCATATGTATGCATGTTATATTTCTGCTTTTGCTTTTTGTATAAATGGAGGCAGTCAGATGATTCGAAAATGTGATGCATAGACTAAATCAATAAAATATCGTTTTAATATGTGCACGTAAATCGTTTGCGTTTTATGTAGTTACAAATCCTGGGAAAATGTTCTGCTATTGTGATAGAAGTGACGTGTTGCTGTCATCAGACCATTTTAACATACACTGACATAATTTTTAGACATGTTTAACCTGCATGTTGTTATATTATTTTAACACACATTCATATGCTTTTAAGATATGTATATCATATATTAGGATTCAGGATGTACTCTGTTTGATAATATGAATCCCTGCTACAGATAGTTCACTTAGTATTTTATGTTGCAACCACAATATAAGTTGTTTTTTTCCCACTACTATCAGTGTTTGTGTCCTTGAAAAGCGATGAAAAGTTGATCCCCGAAAATTTTCTTTGTTCATACAAGTGGGGGAATTTGAGGATTTTGGAAAATGAGACACGGACTAAATCAACGACTTATCATCATCATAATAATAAAAATATCATCGTTCATGAATACCGTATATTTAGTAATTTTTTTATGAGAATAAAGCTTCAGTTAGTGATCACTAGTTCAAATGATATGGTATGTAGGCTATGGTTCTAGATGTCTTGAGTTTGAATGCCCAAAACATTTCAATGAGTGCTCTCCTTGAATAAAGGATTCACTTTTTTTCTTGAAAAAAATGAAGCCTCAAACCTTGTTTCTTAGCATGGTAAATGAAAAGAGAGTTTAAAATTGTTAATTTTTGGAATTTGGAAATACTGGACTTAACTATATTTAACAGTGTCCAATTGTAAAAGCTTTACCTTTCTTTTCAACACATGGACCTAAAAGTATCTCATAGTTGGTGCTTTGTGCTTAGTTACTAATATGTTCTGTAAATCCAAATAGAAAGTTGAATCATTTTTGTAGGTTAAAGCATATAGAAACATAGATTGTTATGTGTAATATGGCAAAAGAATCGATACATATATGGCAAGAGAATCAATACATATATGACAATATCAAGATACCTGGTAGAGCACTGCAATAACAATGTAATGGTCAACCTTTCTACTTGTTCATTTTTTATTTTCACCAACTGCTTTCAAGAGATGTATTGCCATTGTGCCTAAAGTGCCCAGTAAATTTCCACAAAAATAAGCTGTAATCCCGTTATGATTCATACAGTTAACTCCCTCTTCTCCAAAAAATGTAAAAGACTGATGACATTCTTAGGGCAGTGCATATGATTTTATACTAACCACATAATGTGCATAATCTAACAAAGCGGAGCTTAGCATAATAATAGTAATTCACGATTTTTACACAACAATGGGTTTCCCTTAACTTATTACTGTTTTTGGTTTGAAATTATGGTAACAGGGTTTGGAGGGATTGAATCTTAATATTATAGAATAAGCACAAGCAATCATCATCAAGCATAAGCACAACCGAAACTGAATTTTTTGGTTGCATGGTTGCACCCTTGGCATGGCTTATTTTGACTTTAAAAGTAATGAAACAAAAATAGTAAGATTGCGGTAAACACCAAATAAAAATGGATGAAATATTTCTCTATGCAAAATATATATTTTGTTCCCGTATCTCATGCATATTATTTATTTCCAAACTATATGTCCATATTGTAGTTGTATACATATTGCAATGTTATATTTATGTTTTAAACAAGTTGTTTTGTTTTCATAAAAAAAAGAAGTTGTTTTGTTCCTGTTACTAAACCCCTGATGATATTTACATGGCTTTTGTAACCTAATGGACCTTTGACATAAGGTACTCATCTCAGTTTAGCATTGACATAACAAGTGATTAAAATATACTTATATACCCTGTAGAAACTTGTAAATTGCATATACGACTTGGTTGAACTAAAGTTATAAAATTAATTTTTGAAAATTGTGCAGGTAGACGAGGCACTAATGGAGTTAGCTGGACCAAAAGCCTACTTCATGCACTGCTTGCCTGCAGAAAGGGGAGTAGAAGTCACTAATGCAGTAGTCGAAGCTCCCAATTCGATTGTGTTTGCTCAAGCTGAGAACCGAATGCATGCTCAAAACGCTATCATGCTTCATTTGTTTAATGCCTAGAAATATTTAGCATGTCGAAAGCGCTATCATGCCCGAACTGTTCATTATATGTGCGCTATGTAGCCAAGGAGCGATTATGTTATCTTTATTTTGATGTGTGTTGAGTGTTAGTTTATAACCTGAAAAATAAGACGGCATCTCTGTATTTGTAGTTGTCGATCGGCTAAAACTATGAATCTTCTGGTTTTTATCATTAAGATGAACTTGGGACACTACTGAGACTTTGAGTTGGCAACTTGTGCTTACAGCATTACCGACATTTCAACGCCCACTGAAAATTATTTTTAGTTTACTCTCTTCATTACATTAAGTATTGCTGTATCAGTTCACTTTAAGGGTGAAGTAGTTGGTTCTAAAATTTTAATGTGTTTTAATGATTTTCCTTTTTTAAAATTAGGATAAGGTTGAGCGATCAATTTTTTTAAATAAAATAACTGTAGCTAATAAATAAATGTTATTGTATTTAATATAATAATTAGATAAAATAAATTAATAATTTAATAACACAATTAGATCATCACAAGTGATTAAGACTGCTCACTTCCAATCATATATTCAACCCTAATTTTCAATTTATGCCTCTGAACTCATTTTCCATTGGTGCTAATACATGCTTTCATTTTTCCCCCACTTTCATCTTCCTTTTCTTTCACCACTTGTGTTTAGTGAAATATTTGTTTTACTCTTGTCCATCCACCTTTCTATTTTGTTTACCTTTTCTTAATTTCTTTTTATAAAACAAGCGATCGTTCTTTCCAACTTCTAAGAAAAGTAACCGTAGACAACAATCTCAAAACTCATCAACTTCGCTTTAGTTTTCTCCAAATATCCATCAATTGTATATCTATATGCTATATTTCTTTTGATTTGGTAATTTTAAACTTAATATACTGCGATGGTGGTGATTCCATTTGAATCTCTTTTCTAATGACAAATATCAAAATTATGACGAGGACCGTGGAAATAAGAAATCTCATCGATGAAAAAATTAAAAGTGATTTATCTTTGGAAGATGTTAACAATCAAATATTTCAGCTCTTGCCGTTTCTTTTTCTTTTAGCGTCCAAAATATAGCCTACATTTATAATAGCCACAATTAGTGTCAAATGTGATTTTTAAAGCATAGGAATTGGGGATCAAATCTTCGATACCAAATTGTGATTAATTTGCTATATTACCACTTTCGCTTGTAATAAGGGTAATTTACCTTTCGATATCTCGACTTAAAATAGATATACCAATAGTTTAATCTTTACATGGCTATGAATACATTTTTTTCATGTTTTTCTCGATACTGAGAGTAACACATGCCCCCCAAAATTTATTTTGCATGAAGTGCAAATTGATTTCGATGAGAGACTAGTTTTGATTTGTCGAGGGCTTATATACCCTTACGGTTTATGTTGCTTGTCTCGCAAAATATGAATGAGTTCATCACATTTGAAGCCCAACAATGAAGGCATGCTTAACAAGTACCGACCAGGACCTTGCATGACTTAAAAATAGTTGTTCTTCATGCTTTGTTTGTTGGCAAGCTCTATCCATAGACATGTTTTGTCTGTCATGCCTTGTTCGTCAGTCTCTGTCCATCCGTAGGTTCTGTCCCTCGTGTTCTGTTCATTGGCATGCTCTGTTCATTGGCATGCTCTATCCATTGACATGCTTTGTCCATCATGCATTGTCCATCGACTTCCTTTATCCATCGTGCTCTATTCATCGACGTGCTTTGTCCGACTTGCCCTGTCCGATGTGCTAGCAGCATGGCCATTAACTCTTTGGTCCATTTCCCAACTGCCATTGGTTGGTACAATTGTTCAGATAAACAATATACAGAGTTATCTATCTATGCTTTCAAAAGCTAATAGCGGAAGAGATAAAATATAATAATAAAGTAAGTACCCATTTCACATATTTTCAAATCTCAGGAATACATTATCCTAAATATCCATAACATAATATCTCAAAATAGAACATCGACAAGTCTAAAATCTGAGTACATCAGAATAAGTCATAAGCATAAACAAATAGCTATACTGCCATCAGTCTTCACTACCTCCTTCACACTTCATCATAGGCATCGTTCCTCCTAACTTTTGGGATGTAATGAGGAGAGTGTTAGAACAACAAATGTCCGATGAATGAAAATATCAAATTTTACCACAATAGTATTTGGGCAGTATCATTTAGACGAGTATTATGTCTTACGTATTTTCTAACTATATCTTTCTGAGTATACCTCTAACTGCAAGCCAATGGCTCTTCCAATCCAGCTTCATAAAATATCTCCAACTATATGCAAATGACCCTTTTTATTCTAACTTCGTAACAATAATGCCGACTGTGGAATATACTGGGTCCAACTACCCATCTCCGTCAACTAACGATGCAAGAGAAAATACCCGAGTCACTTAAGACCTTTTTAAATGGAAAATAGGCAAATTCCGACCATTTAATATCTAGACCCTAGGCATATCCTTGTCATATAATACCTAGACCCAAGGCGAACCCCTCTTTGGTACTTCCTAGCTTACATTGTAAGAATCTCATAAGGCCACTCAATACTTTTTAAACAGGGAAAAGACAGACCCTCCAATAGCCATTTAATACCTCAACTCTGAAGCAGACTCCCTTTAGAAATTTTCACAACCGCACCTAAAGATAATTTCGACCATTTAATATTTCTTAAACGGAAAAGAGGCAGACCCTACAACAACCATTTAATGCCTCAACCTCGAAGCGGACCCATCCGGGGATCACCATTCTATGACATGTAACCCAAACTATGACGTCTCACATTAGTTGGACTATTCATATGTGATGGTAGACAGATTAGCTGGACATTCTTATCCTATAGAATCGGAACTAACATCATCTCCACCATGGGTACTTATTAGGGGCGATGTCTCATATCAGTTCCAAAGTCACATTACTGGTAGCCAAATTAGTTGGGTAGACTTCTATGTACTTTTAACCGACCTCGCATCCCTATAACTTAGTCATATTTCCTCTCTCCAACCTTACAAAATTATATTAATATATACACATAATATGTTAGTACCTTAGGTTTTGATTTTGATGATCACAACTACAGGACATTATATAAAATATATATACTAATGTTTTATCAAGTTATATATAGTATATAATGCACGATATTAGACAAGTATTGATTAAGAAGACTGTACAGTATCAAGAGTAGATTCAAGATGATGATAAATGAAGACTCATGAGTATTGAAGAGTTCAAGATTTCAAGATATTCCAAATAAGTTACAGAATCATAGAATTTATGTCAAAACCTTGATAGCACTTTCCTGATCTCTCTCACCTTCTCTAATTTTGTTTTAAATTGTTTTTCAAATATCCTTATTTTAAAATAATCTTTTCAAAATATTTCCCAAAATGTTTTTCAATCTCTTATAAAGATATTATTTTAGTGTTTTTCAATTAACATATATATTGAATTTTTGTTTATACTTTAATAAGTTATAGTTATGTTGATTTTTATATGTATTATCGAACACTCTTATTAAGACCTTCAAAATTATTTTATAAAGTTTTATTAAGTTATATTTTGATTAAAATATGTATAAACTATATTTAAATGATTCTATAAAGTATCAAATTATTTTACAAAGCAACGGATTTTCAAAATAATATATTTAAAGCATTTTTCAAAATACAAAGAGATATGCTGCATACCCTATCCATGTATGTCGACATAGTGGTCGTATATTTCAAAATTCAAATTTAAATGGAAGTATCTTTTCGGCATATATCTTCATTAACAGATATGACCATTGTTATCCTATGCTGTAACGATCCCGTTTTTAAGCTAATTTTAATTTAATAGTTAATATAAATTTTTAGGATTAATTTTTGAATTAATTTGAATTTTTCTAAAAGAAATAAGGCATGGGTTGTCTTATGTATATATGTATACATAGATTTTAAATAGAATTTTGATTGGAAATTCAAAAATAAATATCTTATAAATAAATTTTATTTAAAACTCTATATTTTAAAATCAATAAATTTGTTTTTTAATATATATGTACATATATATTGAAATTTAGAAGTTATATTTTGAATTTAATATAATAATCATCAAGAGCTAATTAAGGGTTAAAATCTATATTTTAAAACTTATATATATTACATATATGTGTTTGTTTATTTATGTATAATTAAATTTTAAATCATTTTCTTTAAGGTTACATAAATATTTATAAAAAGAAATGTATATAAATAACTATTTATTTATTTAAAGGTATAATAGCTTTAATTAAAATAAGATTTATTAAAAAGGTTTAAAATACTTTCTTTTAAAATTATATATGAAGAAATATAGTTTGTATATATATATATATATATATATATATATATATATATATATATATATATAAAACATATTTTAATACAAAAGGAAATGCATTAATTTAAAAATAGAAAATATTAAAACATAAGATATATATATATCTTTGAAATTAATAAACATATATTAATAAAACACACACACACACACACATATATATATATATACATGCATAATACATGTGTAAGTATTTTAGCATGAAGATTAACAAGTGTAACTATTTTAATATGGAATTAAACAAGTGTTAGCTAAATACAACATGCATAAACAAGTGTCATTAATTCTTCTTATTTTTAAAATTTTGAATAAAGAGAAATTCAAGTACATATACACATCTACTTCCCCTCTCTTCTCATTTTCTTCTATCTTCTACTTTTTCAAATTTTGTTCAAAGCTAAAACAAACTAGAAAATCAAAAATAAAACCTGAGCAAAGTTCAAGAATCAAAAGCAAGAAAAATTACAAACCTGAAAAACAAAAAATCAAACATTAAAACTTTTTTCAACCTGAAGCTAAAATTCAGAAATCATCTCTACTAAATCAAGCTATAGATTCAAATCAAACAATAGATCAACATCAAGTTAAAGATCAAAATCCAGTTCAAATCAAAATGCTCAATTTCAGGTTCTCTGCCTTTCAATTCCAGGTGAGCAAACATAATTTTTTAAAACCTTAATATGTTTATATTTTGATGGATGTGATGAATGATTGAAGTAATGTTGTTTACATGGATTAATTAAGATGTTAACATGTATATAAATATGTATTGATCTGTGCATGCCTGCATACATATATAAATATATCTCTGTTGTGTTCACAGACTAAAAATCAACTTGAAAAAAAATCATATCTTCCCATATAATCAATTTTAGGCTTTGATTTCTAAATAAAAGATGATGGTAGGAGTGTAAATTTAATTTTGAAAATAATTTCAAGTGTTCAAGTTGAATATTTATTTCAAAAATGATAAATAACAGTGATGATCATATGTATGTCAGAAATTAAATGTCTAAGAATCATGTTCTTATTTTACAATCTGATTCGTATTTCATAATAATGATTTTTGATAACCATATTATGAATTTTTAAGATTGTATATGATGAGATATTAAGAGTTGATCGAAAATCGAACTTCGTTCGATTTCTTGGCGATCGGCGATGGAGGTGTGTCGTGCTTGGAGCTGAGGGGTAGCTAACGTGGAGATCAAAGGAAAATTGGTGGTTGGGTTTTTAGATCATCGGAGTGGTGTAACGATGTTGATTTAGGGTTTAATGACCGGGTTTTGTCAACTTGGCTTTCCAAGCGATTTCATCGTCGTCGAGGCACCGGAATTGATCGAACCAGGGGTAAAAGGAGCGTGGGATAGTAGCGCAGCTATGGTCGTGATGGCGAGGTTGCTTGTGGCCGGAATCGTCAGCGTGAGGGGTTTTTCGGTGATCAAGTTGGGTTCTGGTGGAGCATGACTTGCTCGATTTTGATTTCTAGGTGAATTGATGGAACTAGGTGCTCGGGTTCATTTGAAAGGTTGTCGCCGTCATGTAGGTGGTCGAAGTGTAGACTGGAGGTGGTCGGTTCCTTGGTGCATGTGCACATGTGCCGGGTGATGTTTGGGCTTTTTTGTTTGAGGAAGAAGGCGAGAGCTCGAAGATGAACTTGAGGAAAGGTGGCAATGTCTTGGGTTTGCTACCAGATCGTTCATGAGTGTTACATGTTTCAACAATTTAATTTTTTTTTAATCAAAAGAATAAAAAAAAGAGGAAGAAGGATTGCTCTGGTTGTGCTCGGGGAAATCGAAAATTGGCTCGAGTTTGTGTAACATAGTTTTTTAAAAAGTTTTGAAAATAAATTAAACAAGTTTTTCAAATTTAAAATTAGATCAAGTTTAAACCCTTTTCTTTGATTAGTTCTTGTAAAATAATAAATGTTTATTTTTAGTTTTGGAATTAGTTAAGGGTTTTTAAATATTTTAATTAATCAAGTTTGAAGCGTTTTAGTATATATATCTGTTTGCGCCAAAATTGGTCACAAACCCCAAATACCGTGAAAGCACCAAATTATTGATATAGATCAGCAGTATTCCAAACACAAGTCACAGATCACAGCAAATAACAAACAATAATTTAGAAATAATGAATAGAGACACAAGAATTATAGTGGTTCGGCTATCTCCGGCCTACGTCCACTTCAAAGTTTTATCCTTTTATTCATGATCCTTGCTGATTACAGATGATTACAGCAGTGATAATGAAGAATTTCGAGTACAATAGTTGTATTGAGGTGTAGAAGTGAATCCGGCAGAGTCTGGACGTCCAATAGCCAAAAGATCCCTTTTCTGTAGGCTTTAGGGGGCTATTTATAGGCGTAGGAGGCTGAGATCGCGCTCAAACTTCGGGAGACTTCTTCTGGCACGTGAGTGGGCCCACGCGACCAACCCACCAAGTTTCGACTCGATCTGAGATCGATACGAAGTGATTTCGTATCCATTAAAAAATGACCCAATCGAGATGAAACTTGGCAGGAACAATCTTTACCTTGTATGGAAGCTTCTGTGAAAATTTCATAGCATTTGGATCAGAGATTCGTGAGATATGATCGATACGAGGTTGAAGTTTCGTGTGCACTGCCCTGTTCGAATCCATCGTTTCGTATCCATCCTTTTCGAATCCATCCGAAGCAGGTGCGCATGGTGATGCAGAGTGACGTGGAGCGAGATTCTGGGATCGCTCCACCTTTTATGCCGAGTTGAAAGAGTATTATTCGCATCCATCATCGGAGTTAAGTTCGTGTTGACCCTTTCGAACTGCTTGCATCGATAGTAACGGCGCCATTCGCATTGATTATTTATTGGATGCGAACAAAGCCTTCACTATCGATACGAGTTGCGCCATTGATGGACCGATACGAAGCGGGTTCCCCCGAGATCGATACGAATAACATGACTCCGGATGGATACGAATCAATTGTCAAGCATGATCGATTCGAAGCACGATGGATACCAATGGTTCCACACTGATTGATACGAACTCGATGGATACGAACTATGTGCGGAGACTCTTGATTGATTCGATCAGAGCTGAGGTGAGTCCTATCTGATCGCTTAGAAGCTGATCGATTCGAAGACGATCGATTCGAAGTTGATCGATTCGAAGACGATATGTTCGAAGTCGATCGATTCGAAATGTGTAACAACCCGCATATTTATCGATTTTTTTATTTAAATATTTTATTTAAATATTTTGTCGTTAATCGGATATTGGTCCGAAAAGCTATTTTTTTGCAAACGGTCAAATTAGGACCTGAGACCACTTCCATTGAGTTCGAAATGCCGTTTACAATCTTTTTAAGTATAAACTTTGATATGTTTGGGGTTAGTGGAATTTCATTAACTTTTCCTGCTTTGGACTTTGGATTGGTTTAGCCTATTAAACCTAAGTTCCAACCCCTTCTCCTCATCTCTTCATAAATTCCTACCTAACTCTAGTTTTAGCATTAATGGTGAGTGGAAAGGGAAATTAAAATTCCAAGCCCAAGTTCATTAGCAAATTCAACATCCAACTCCAAAATCAAAGTAAAGACATTGGATTCAAGCTTGTAGTTGCTTCTCTATTGACTTCAGGCTTCTTCTTCATTGAATTTGTGCAAAGGTGAGATTTTTGTCTCACAATTCTAGTCTATAACTATATTGGACTGTTGGGAATGATTCCCCATCACTTTAACATGTACATTTGCATATGGTTTGGATTGGATTGGCGAAAAACTCCAATTTTTAGTGCTTTTGGCGAAAAACTGCAGTTAGGTCGCACTGCCTCGGAATTAGGTCGTTCTGGTGGAAAATTCGCCTCGGAGTTAGGTCGCAAGGTCGTAAGTCGTAAGTCGTAGGTCGCTCGCCTTTAGGTCGTGCCCCTTCGGCCTTGCCTACCTCGTTAGGTCGCGTGACCTTAGGTCGTTCCCCTTTAGGTCGTATGACCTTAAGTTGTTCACATGGGTTAGGCCTTTAAACCATTAGGTCGCTCGAATGAGTTAGGTCGTTGGACCTTAGGTCGTTTACCCTTTAGGTCGCGTGTTCCACTAGGTCGCATGAACCCTTAGGTCGTTGGACCTTATTCCCTCTTAGGTCGGCAACCAGTAGGTCGTTTGCCTTGCTTAACTCGCGAACACCATTAGGTCGCAACCCTTTAGGTCGCTCGACCTGTGCAACTGTTAGGTCGTGAGTCTCCCTTAGGTCGTGTGTACCTTAGGGCGCACCTTCTTGGTCGTGTATTACTCCTTAACTCGTTTATATTAGGTCGCGAGTCCCTTAAGTCGCTCGCCTCCGTTAGGTCGCGCATCACCCTAACTCGCTCGGCCTTGCCTTCGTTAAGTCGCGAGACACGTTAGGTCACGCATCACCCTAACTCGCTCGGCCTTGCCTTCGTTAAGTCGCGAGACACGTTAGGTCGCGCATCACCCTAACTCGCTTGGCCTTGCCTTCGTTAAGTCGCGTGACACGTTAGGTCGCGCATCACCTTAACTCGCTCGACCTTGTTTAGGTCGTTAGGTCGCGAACACCTCTAGGTCGCTCGACCCCTTATACTCGTAGGTCGCTCGATCCTATCCTCCCTTAGGTCTTCACTAGGTCGTACCGTTTTGTACGGGGCGCTGCCCCATGGACCCCCGCGACCTGACCGGGCAGGTCGAACCCCGTAGCGGGGGTGTTGCCCCCGCACCCCCACCTTGGGGGGTTGCTACCCCCCCGAACCCCCCTCCATAGGGGATCTTATCTGAAAAACATTCAACAGAACTTGCTTTGTTGAGATGCTGAGTTGACCATTCTTCGAGACAAACTATCTTGGACTTCTCGGTCGATTTTATGGTATCACGACCTTGCTAAAAAGGCGGGATAACAACTTTAGAAATATGAAGGTTTCAATACTAGTAGTAAATATCAAAACTCTTTGATCAAAACGATTTCAACACTATTTTAATACAAAGCTCTTTTCCTAAACCATTTTCCAATCTATTAGTATATACAAACCTTTACCTCACTCGGATGAGCAATCTAATTAAACGACTTAGTAAAACAAGTGGTATGAAACGCTTGCGTTTGCTTCGTCGGTTAATTCTTGGACTTGTTCGATTGAACCTTTTTTGACAATTTTTTAGTGAAGATCTACAGTTTGTTCGTAAATATTTAAGTTAAGCAAGTGGTTATGGGACACGAAGATAAACTTTTATATTTACTAGCTTAGTGTAATTGACACTTCTCGTTGATCATGACGATCATTTTATGATTTAGACTAGCAATTGTGCGATGTCTCTTTGTTTGCAAGGTTAGACTAGACCTCATGGGTGTGATTCCGACTCACACTTATCTCTTTGTCCGCAAGGTTAGTCTAGACACTATTTGTGTGATTCCACTCACACATACCTTTTTGTTGCGAGGTTAGGCTAGACACCATTTGTGTGATTCCACTCACACATACCTTTTTGCTTTTTGGTTAGCCTAGACCTCATCTGGGTGATTCCGACTCACCCATATGGGGTAGCTCCCCATGGTCTTCGGACCGTCATGTGATAGGCCTCTTTCTCTTTTTCTGTGATTTCTGGATTTCTTGTGTTGATTTCTGGAATTTATATCATTGACTTGTTATGAGTACAAGTTTAGGATATGATGCCCTTTTTGGATCTTTGAGAAGATTCTTGTGATATTGATTTATCTCTTATTGATTGATCTTCTGTTGATCATCATTTGCATACTTATAGTAGTATGTCAGTATGGATATTTTATGTTTATGACATATCTTTTATTTTTTATCATGTCATCTGATATTTATAGCTATACTGATCCGTTTATTATTTTCTTAAATAATACTCGGGTCAGACCGAGATGTTACAGGTGCTTCTGCTTGACTTCTTCCCGGGATTTGCTACTCTGACTTTTGGCTAATTATTTAGATTAGTAGTTTTTGTTGTATACACATGAGATATAGACTCATAGTTGTATTCTTTTGTATAGCACGTGTTGCTTTTCTTTTGTATTATTGTGGATCTTTTTGACCACTACTCTGATGTACACTTTCATGTGTTAGTTATATATTCATATCTTCTTCCGCCTTTGTGATATGGATGTCTGTGACTGATTTGTGTTATGCTTATTTCTATGTTTGTTTCCGAAGATTATTTATAGCCACCGTGTGATAAGTACTTACATGGATGGTCGCTCCTCAACAGCCTCATTCTCCATGCTAGTTGACAGCACTACACCGTAGTGTTATTGGCTAGCGTGGGTATAGAGGTGGGGCGTCACAAAATGACTAACTCCTGATGGATTCGAACATGACAAAACTTGATGGATTCGAATGGACCATCGCCTCGACCTCTTCATGGATACGAACATCATGCTCTTTCTAACTTGTATCGATCATATCTCATTCATACGAACTCCGATTAACCTGGAATTTGGAACGCTGGTTCCCATGACTTTGCTTGCCGTGCTCTATCAATTGTAGCCTGATCCGGGCCTGGGCAAAATCCATCGATATCCATGGTTATCCTGCAATGCAAAGTCGATATTTATGACAAGCTATTATTGATTTTCAGTCAGCTTTGGGGTATCTCAGCTTTGCTAAAAGTTGGGATAACATTTTGCCCCCCAAAACATGCCTTTTGGTAAAAGGCGTGTTTTGATCATTCTCAAATTAAACGTAGTGAGTTCATGTTTTGTTCAAAGCTTATAGCATTTTCAATCAAGTTCGTGGCTGTTCGGAGCCAAATCGTTATCAATTTCTTCCAGTGGAAGTTAAGAATGAAGTTTTTTTTTCAGTTTCTCCGGACTGTCATTAGTCACTCCTGACCCTTGCCAAGCCCATTCCAGACTTGGTGATTGAATTGAAAGATCCCATTGCACTCCGACGTTGCCTTCTATCCCTTGCACTCCGGCCCCAGCTAGGGCATATAGCGATGTCTTGGTTGTTCTAAACTGATCATAGCCTCTCCGGGCTCTTGCTGGATCCCATCCCGTCACTCTCCGGTAAAGGGGAGGCAGCGTTAAGTGAGTCGATCTTGTCGCTCTCCGGCGAAGCAACTCACTTCTTGCACTCCTGTTCAGTGTATCTGAACATTAAGCGATGTCATGGCCTAAATCGTGGGCCGATCACAGCCTCTCCGGGCTCTTATCGAATCCCGATCTAATCACTCTCCGGTGAATGGGAAACGACGTTAAGTGAGTCGATCCTGTCGCTCTCCGGCGAAGCAACTCACTTCTTGCACTCCGGACCCCGCCTCTCCGGGTAGGGTCATAAAGCGATCATTTTCATATTGATATTCAATATTCATCCTTTGACTCTCCGTTCAAAGGTTTATTTCAAGAAATTATAATTTATTTATTTAAATTCAGGTCCTAGATGTTCAATCTCAAACATCAGGAAAAAGCTAAACATTGCCTCTCCGGGCATATTGGACTATCTCCATATTAGAGCATGCCTAGGGATCTCTCCGGTTCTCGTACATGAGTAATCGGAGTAGCCATTTATTCTGAAAATAAATCTAAATGAAATTATTTGACCGAAGTCCAAATCCTAGACTTGACCTCTGCCATCTTTAATCAGTCGATGACGAGTCGTGATCCCGATCCAGGATCATTTCTGTTAGGTGGAGGCGGTAGTCGTTCATGCCTTACCGCCGCTGTCCGTTCTCTGACATATTGTGGCAATCTACCACTCCTGGCATGTTTTTCCACCTCATCCTTTAGGTGATGGCATTCATCTGTAGCGTGCCCATCCATCTCATGAAATAGACAATATTTTCCAGTTCTGCGCTCCCGCTCAGTGGGATCTCTCCTGGGTGGTTTTCGATAGGGGAGTTGCCCTCGAGTTTCAGTGTAAATCCTTTCTAGACTTGCCGTCAGATCCATGTACTGTCTGAATCTAGGCTCTCAGAATATCTTCCGTTTATCAGGACCATCACGTCCATCGTCCTGCTTTCTCTTTCCTTTGTCCGCTCCGGACTGTTCCCTGGCGGTTCCTTCCCCATGTACAACATTTATTTCTCTCCTTTCGGCCCGTGACTCTTCCAGCCGAATGAATCTTTCAGCTTCATGATAAAATTCTCCAAGACCTTGTGGGGGATCTCTCGCCAAAGAATCTTTGAATTCTGTGCCTTTCCCGACTCCTGCTACCGCCGCCATCAAAATCATCGATGGATCCGGGCGATCTACAGAAGCCACAATTGCATTGAATCGCAATAAGAAATCTTTTATGGACTCTCTGGTCCTTTGCTTGACAGAGGCTAAAGTCATCACGCTCTTGGGTCGCGTCGTGTGGACCCTGAACTGTCTCATGAAGCATTCTACAAGCTCGTCCTATGTTCTGATTGATCCGTTCTCTAGCTGCCTAAACCAAAGCGCAGCTAAATCTGACAAGTATAGAGGGAAGCATCGAGCCATCACTTCCTCGGATGCCCCCAGCACCTCCATGTGTGTGATATATCTAGTAATATGCATCGTTGGGTCTGACCTCCCGTCATAAGGATCCAGCGTAGGCAGTTTGAACTTTGGGGGATTCCTTGCATTCCTGATATTCGGAGTGAATGGACTCCGGCTGACTTCTTGTAATCCTCCACTCGACAATCCTCCTCTCATGATTCGTCGCACTAGACCAGTCATTCTTTCATCTCCATGCAGGGGCTGCCCCCTTGTCATGTTTCTATCCTGCCCTCCAAGTCTTGAAGGGAACTCCGGTACATACTCTTCATGTGGCTTAGTAATAGTAGCATTGACTCCAGCCTGGTGAGCTTCATCTATGGGTCTCCCAGCGTCTGATCCTGAGGGTCTGCTCCCAAGTCCTTGTTGATTGCCTTCAGGTCCTGCACTGCGGTCTTGATCCTGACCTTCATTGGCCTCAGCAATCCTGACTCCTTGTCCTGTACTTGCAGCCGCCGTAGTAGGCCCAAGGTTCTGCCCATTCGCTGCCCTTATCTGCTCAAGAAAATTCTGCATCATCTCTTGGCGAGTCTTCATCATGCTTTCGCATATCGAATTAGCCATAGCCTCCATCTCATCTCTAGTGATGTACATCGAAGCCTGTCCTTCTCCAGCTCCAGAGGATGCTTCTTGGCTTCCTCCTTATTGGCTCTGATCAGCTCTTTGTCTTGTTTTTCGAGTCATTGTCTCTGAGTCGGGATTCTTCAAGCTCTTAAATCTGAATTCTGAATCTGGTGTAGCGGGTGCTAGTTCTTCTCAGTGAAAGCACCAAAGTGTTTGCGCCAAAATTGGTCACAAACCCCAAATACCGTGAAAGCACCAAATTATTGATATAGATCAGCAGTATTCCAAACACAAGTCACAGATCACAACAAATAACAAACAATAATTCAGAAATAATGAATAGAGACACAAGAATTATAGTGGTTCGGCTATCTCTGGCCTAGGTTCACTTCAAAGTTTTATCCTTTTATTGATGATCCTTGCTGATTACAGATGATTACAACAGTGATAATGAAGAATTTCGAGTACAACAGTTGTATTGAGGTATAAAAGTGAATCCGACAGAGTCTGGACGTCCAATAGCCAAAAGATCCCTTTTCTGTAGGCTTCAGGGGGCTATTTATAGGCGTAGGAGGCTGAGATTGCGCTCAAACTTCAGGAGACTTCTTCTGGTACGTGAGTGGGCCCACGCGACCGAACCCACCAAGTTTCGACTCGATCTGAGATCGATACGAAGTGATTTCGTATCCATCAAAAAATGACCCAATCGAGCTAAAACTTGGCAGGAACAATCTTTACCTTGTATGGAAGCTTCTGTGAAAATTTCATAGCATTTGGATCAGGGATTCGTGAGATATGATCGATACGAGGTTGAAGTTTCGTGTGCACTGCCTTGTTCGAATCCATCGTTTCGTATCCATCCTTTTCGAATCCATCCGAAGCAGGTGCGCATGGTGATGCGGAGTGACGTGGAGCAAGATTCTGGGATCGCTCCACCTTTTATGCCGAGTTGAAAGAATATTATTCGCATCCATCATCGGAGTTGAGTTCGTGTTGACCCTTTCGAACCGCTTGCATCGATGGTAACGGCGCCATTCGCATTGATTATTTATTGGATGCGAACAAAGCCTTCACCATCGATACGAGTTGCGCCACTGATGGACCGATACGAAGCGGGGTCCCCCGAGATCGATACGAATAACATGACTCCGGATGGATACGAACCAATTGTCAAGCATGATCGATTCGAAGCACGATGGATACCAATGGTTCCACACTGATCGATAGGAACTCGATGGATTCGAACTAGGTGCGGAGACTCTTGATTGGTTCGAATAGAGCTGAGGTGAGGCCTATCTGATCGCTTCGAAGCTGATCGATTCGAAGACGATCGATTCGAAGTTGATCGATTCGAAGACGATCGGTTCGAAGTCGATCGATTCGAAATGACTAACTCCTGATGGATTCGAACAGGACAAAACTTGATGGATTCGAATGGACCATCACCTCGACCTCTTCATGGATACGAACATCATGCTCTTTCTAACTTGTATCGATCATATCTCATTCATACGGACTCCGATTAACCTGAAATTTGGAACGCTAGTTCCCATGACTTTGTTTGCCGTGCTCTACAATTGTAGCCTGATCCGAGTCCGGGAAAAATCCATCGATATCCATGGTTATCCTGCAATGCAAAGTCGATATTTATGACAAGCTATTATTGATTTTCAGTCAGTTTTGGGGTATCTCAGCTTTGCTAAAAGTTGGGATAACAATATCCTTTATTTTAAATTAATTCTTAAATTTATTTTAAAAATGTAATGTTATAATTAACAAGTTAATTAAGAAGATTAAATGTTTTTAATTTATAATCAACTTAAAGGTTTTAAGTTAGATTATATGTTAATGATAATTTGTTTCAAAAGGTTTATTTAATGAGATTTAAATGATTAAGTAATTAATTAAGATAAATGTTTTATCTTTTAAATTAGGGTCTTGATTAATTAAAGGATTATTTATTAATTATAGGGTAATTAATTAATGTACTTAATCAAAGGATAATTAATTAATTAATTGAGGGTTAATTAATTAATGTGATTAATTACTAGAAGGATAATTACTTAATGTCATTAAATTAAAGGTTGATTAATTTATGTAAGTAATTAAGGGATAATTAGTTACTTAATAGATAATTACTTAATATAAGTAATTAGAGGATAATTAAATAATCAAAGGTTAATTATTTAATAATTCAACGTTAATTAATTGATTAGTTAAAGGTTAATTAATTTATGATTAAAGAATAATTGATTAATGATTAAAGGTTAATTAATCAAGTGATTATAGTATAATTACTTAATTTAAAAGGGTTAATTTGTTGATGTAATTAATTAAGGGCTAATTAACTAATGTAATTAATTAAGGTTAATTAATGTAATAAATTTTAAGGTTAATTAATGTGATTAATTAAGGGAAAATTAATCGAGGATAATTAATTAAGATGGATAATTAAGAATGATTATTCAATTTCATTAATAAATTAAAATAATAACAATTGGTTTGTAATTAATTAATGATAATTAAGTAGGGTTAGGTAATTAATAAGTAATTAATCTGGTCTAAATTAATTTTAAATCAGGTAATTAATTAATCTTTCTTATGGATGATTGGATTTTATTGAATGCCTTGAATTGTTTGATATCTCTGATATGTAATATTCCGTGTTATGAATTACTTTGGATTGAGCTGTGATAAATGCGTGTTATTTATCTATGATAAATTTACTTGTTTATCTGTGAATGAAAGATAAGCATTATAGGATTATACCACTTATTGTTATTGTCATGCTTGGATTTATGATGGTTGTGAATGCTGCCTGCAAAACCCCTAGAAAATACACAAACACACACAAATATGGATTTCAGAGAAAACTGGTTAAGTCATGGGTATTTTGAATTTAATATTATTTTATTCAAATGGTGGAAAATTTAAAAGTTGAATTTTGAATCCATAATGGTTTGGAAGTGTAATTGGGTTAAATATGAGAAACTTTTGAAAATGGAGTTTTGAAATTAATTTTTTTTTGGGAATTTAAATTTAACCCAAATAGAACTTGCCAAGATTATGGCAGTTCACTAATTTTTCGATTTATATTTTAAAAGGCCACAACTTGAGTAAATTTAATCGGATTTTTCCAAAACGAAAAAGCTTTATTTTCAAATGATAACAGCTTTCATATATAGAAAGAATTTCCATTTTTGTTGAAAGAATTTCGGGTTATGGGTATATTTGAAATGGAAATAGTTTTGAAAGCTATGAATGAATCTTTGCTAAAGATTGACGAACCTTGTTTTCAAATTGAAGAGGATCCTAAAGGGTGAATCTTTCGTTTAAAAGATTAAAATGGAAACTTGTTTAAACCATTCAAAAAGGAAAGGTTTTGGGGTTAAAAATTGTGACTTAACTAAAATCTGAATGTATCCATATGTTTTTAAATAAGTGCTCATTATTCGATTAAGCCGGGAGAGGACTTATGTCATAAAACACATTTCGAATTAATGATACAACGAAATGGAATTGCATTCGAAGACAGTGGTTGAAGACGGGGTATTTTCGAAAACGAAAGGATTACTTGTCGAATGTCTCTGCACCGAGTGGCCTCGGTATAGAGATTTTGATTACCCTATGTGATGGGGAGTCCGGACGTGATTGGGGATATCCGGATTTGCAAGGACTTCTTTTGAAGTGCCTTTGGTTCCATTCAGACCCAGGATGGACTTGTATGGATGTGTTTCAACTGTTGTGTATCAATAAAATTCTTCTTTGTTTCTACTATGTTGTTTTCACCTAATGTGTTATAAGCTCCGACGAATCAGACTCCAACATTTGAATCTCCAGCATTCGAATATGGGTGATGTATTGGATGTCGATTTTCGAGTGCTGGATCGGGTCGTCACATATGTACATTAGACTTCCAACGAATTTTTAACAACAACTTTCTTATTTTTCTCTCCTCTTTTCACTCTCTTGATTTCTAAATCAATTTTTACCCAAACTCTGCCGAAATTCAACCAGAAATTCAATCATCACTAGTTTGATTCTCCTTCATGTACTCTCTGATTTCTCTCATCTCTCTCACTCAAACCAAGATCCAAGTGTTATTCATGAGTTATGGGATCAATTGTAACCAAGATCGAGGATCTAAGTCTGTCAAACTCTATCAAATCATACTGCTATACTTGTGGGTGTGATTGTACCCATAAAATCAACTGGGTGTGGTTGTAGCCCATAAAATCAATTGGGTGTGCTTAGTAGCCCATAAATCTAGTGGCTGTGCTTGTAGCCCAAAAATTAAGTGACTCTACCAAGAGGTCGGATTCTGGAGGGTGCGTCTCGTAGCCTTGAAATCAAGATTGTACTTCATTTACTAGTTGAAAAGAAATCCGTATAAGGAATTGTGCGAGACTGGATGTAGAGTAACTCTGTATTAGTATAAAATCCTAACGTGTTCTTTCCTTTTTACTTTTACTGCATTTACTTTTATTTGTATTTTGATTCTGTGATTGTTTCTATGATTTTTAATTATATCATTCTAAGTAGAATCTTAAATAATTTGAAAAATACTCATATAATTAACTAAACAATATTTACCTCCCTTTAGGTGTTAGTTTAGCCTTAAGATCCCTATTCCGCTAATTCACATTGGGTATCAAAACATTGGTTTTCAAAGTATTCATAATTTGATTTTTGAAAAGTTTTAATTGCAATGTTTGATAATATTTTTAAAACTATTTTTGAAAAGATAATTTGCAAAACCATCATTATGCCGCTTCATAAATTTGCTTCTATTCATTATAAAAAATCATGAGATCTTTTGAAAAGATATGGATTACAGGAACATATGTGTTATATGGTTTTTGATGAACATACATCTGATGATCAAACTCTACAGATCAAAAAGGACAAGTGGATATTGGATAGTGGATGCTCAAGACATATGACTGAAAGTCCGGAGATTTTGAAAGATGTAGTTTACAAAGATGGCGGATTAGTTAATTTTGAAGACAACTCTAAAGGATATGTGATTGGCGTAGGCAGTGCCGGTAATTCTAAAACTCATATTATTTATAATTTTTTATTAATTTGGAATTTAAAGCATAACTTGTTGAGTGCCAGTCAATTATATGATAAGGGTTTCAAAACTAAATTCATAAAAGATAAATGTCATATTAAAGATAATGAGTCAAACATTATCTTTAAAGGTATTAGGAAATGAAACATCTATATATTAAGTATGAAATCTTAAATGATACTTTATGTCTTGGCTGAATGAAGTGATCCTTGGATTTGGCATAAAAGATTTGGTCATTAGAATTTCAAAATAATATCTAAAATTGCTAAAAATGATTTAGTTAGAGGTCTTCCAAAAACGAATTTTAAAGCTAATAATTTATGTGAGGCATGTCAGTTAGGAAAACAAGTTCTTTTAAATCAAAAGATGCGATTTCTACCTCTCAACCCCTTGAACTTCTTCACTTGGATCTTTTCGACCCTTACAGATGCAATCTATAAATCACAATATATATGTATTTGTAATGGTAGATGATCATTCAAGGTTACCTGGGCGATTTTCTTAATACTTAAAGCGATGCTTTTGAAATGTTTAAAATCTTTGTTAAACGAATTCAAAATAAAATGACTAGTAAAATTAAAACTATTTGGAGTGATCATGGTAGAGAATTTGAAAATGAAAGTTTTAAAAATTTCTGTAATAAGAAAGGTATAACTTATAATTTTTCATTTTCAAGAACACCACAACAATATTGAGCGGAAGAACGTAAAAATAGGATGATTCAATAATGCACTAGAACTATGGTAAATGATAGTAATTAACCTAAACTTTTTGGGTTGAAGCAGTTGGTACTGCATGTTATATATTAAATAGAATTTAGTAAGACCATTAGCTAAGGAAACACTATATGAATTATTTTATAAAAAAAGCCTAAAGTATCATACTTTAGAATTTTTGATAGTAAATGTTTTATTTTAAATACTATATTTGAATAAATTTGATGCTAAATCAAGTAAAGGAATCTTTATTGGATATTCAAATAGAAGTAAAGCTTATAGAGTTTTTAATACTAGAACTAATACTATTGAAAAAACATTACATGCCTTATTTAATGAAAATTTTAAAGTTTATAATACAAATATTAATTAAGAAGAAAATATTGATTACCCAAACAAAATTCATAATAATGAGATTACCGAAAACGAAAATGATAATATTTCTCAAAATTCACATCAAAATAAGAGAACAAGATAGTTGAAAGATCATCCTATAGAGAATATACTTATAAATAATGAATTCTTTGTTAAAACTAGAAATCACCTAAATAAAATGAGTAACGTTGCTTTTTTTAACTATTGAACCTGAAAATCCAATGGAAGCATCAATTGAGGATTCATGGGTTCTTGCTATGTAAGAGAAATTGAATCAATTTACAAGAAATGATGTATGAGAGTTAGTCCTAAGACCTTAGGATAAATCCATAATAGGAAATAATGGGTATATAGAAACAAAATGAATGAAAATGGAGAGGTTATGAGAAATAAAACTCGATTAGTTGCACAAGGTTATTGTCAAGAAGAAGGAATAAATTTTGATGAAACCTTTGCACATGTAGCAAGATTAGAAGCTATATAAATTTTACTTGCTTTTGCTAATTATTAATTTTTAAGTTATATCAAATGGATGTTAATGCATTTTTTAATGGTTTTATTAAAGAAGATGTATATATAAAACAACCTCCACTTTTTGAAGATACAAAACCACCCAGTCATGTCTACAAATTAAAGATGGCTTTGTATGGTCTGAAATAGGCTCCAAGAGCTTTGGTATGATAGACTCAAATCCTATCTATTATTATCAAAATTTGAAATCGGCAAAGTAGACAGTACACTTTTTACTAAAAGAGATAAAAATGTTATTCAGTTAATACATATATATGTAGATCATTTTTGGATCTACTGATGATAAACTAAATAAGGAATTTTCAGAAATAATGATTAAGGAATTTGGAACGAGTCATATTGGAGAACTAAATTATTTCCAGGGTTACAAGTAAGACAACTAAGTAACAAAATTTTTATTAGTCAAGAAAAATATGCTAAAGATTTAATTAAGAAATTTGGTATGTCAAATACTAGTGGTAAGACAACTCCCATGGCAACTAATTAAAAATTAAATAAAGAAGAAAATTCAAAAGATGTAAATAAAAAATTATATAGAGGAATGATTGGATCATTACTCTATATAACTGCTAGTTGACCTGATATAATGCATACTCCGTGCAAGGTATCAATCTCAACCTCAAAAGCTCATTTAAAATCTGTAAAACGAATTTTGAGATATGTAAACAACACATCAGATTATGGAATCTTTTACCCAAAAGAGAATTCCTTTGAATTAATTTCACACAGTGATGCTAACTATGCTGATTGCAAATCAGACTGAAAAATTACAAGTGGAACCTGTCACTTTTTGTGACACTCTCTGATTTTTTGCTTTAGTAAAAAGCAAAACTCTGCATCTCTGTCTACGACAGAAGCATAATATGTTTCAGCAACATTAGCATATTCGTAGGTTACCTATATGCAAAAAACATTAAAGGATTCTAGTTTAAATTTTTACTAAGTCACCAATATACCGTGATAATGCAAATCTAATCAATCTATCTAAAAATCCAACTCATCATGCTTGAACTATAAATATGTCGATATAAGACACCATTTTCTAAGAGATAATGTAAACCAAGAAATAATATCACTTGAATTTATAAACATTGAAAATCAAATAGCTGATATATTAACGAAACCACTGAATCAAACATCTTTTTACTAAATTAAGAACAGAAGAAATTTGTTCTCTATCAGAAATATAAAAATAATGAAGTAAAAATTACAAAATATAAAGAAAAATAAAATAATCAAAATTATACTATGTATGTCGACATACTTACCTCCTACGTTGACATATAATGGTAATTTCTATTTTTTAAATTTCTCT
This sequence comes from Allium cepa, assembly GCA_030765085.1. NCBI lineage: Eukaryota > Viridiplantae > Streptophyta > Magnoliopsida > Asparagales > Amaryllidaceae > Allium > Allium cepa. The sequence goes on along the minus strand of CM060941.1, from coordinate 171,596,415 downwards.
CTAAAATTCAAATTGGTGGTTACCAAATTTCGACTTTCTTCTTTATTTTTCTATATTCTCTCTATTTAAACTTCTGAAACAAATAAACCATGGCCTTCTCTAATCCCAAACATTCTAGAGAATATAATTCGTCGTTTTCCTTCCCTTTTACTACCCATGGCCCCTTCCAAAACGCTACTATGGCCAAGATCAATATAATGGAGGGCGAAATGAAGAATATTATGCAAATGCTCATTGAAATTCAAGTGGTGCAACTTCGTATGACCAAAGAACAAGAGAAGCATAACATAATTCTTCGCTATTTACAAAATATCTATTGGATAATCCTACGAGTCCAATAGTTATTGAAGATGATTCTAACAATTTGGCTATTCATTACCCCATATAAGGGAACAGTGACGAGGAATAAGAGAAGAAGAAGAAGAGGAAGAACACATAAAGGAAGATGATGAAATCTAATGCATCGGAGAAGTATGTTTCGATCGAGATTGAAATCTCGTCGAACAAAAAGGGAACTTTTGCCTTCATTATCCTTATTTTACCATTCAAAAATTTCTAATCTTTAGAAATTCACATTAGATAATATCTGATTTGCTTTGAATGTGTGGTATTATTTTATTTGATTCGACAAGTTTATGTTGAACTTATATGTAGTTTAGGATTTGACTGGATTTTGATTACTTTGTATTGTGATACTGAATGAATATATAGTTTGGTATGGTTACTATTAATAATTCGTGTCATCACTCATTATTTTTCTCATATATCATTTTTATCATTATTACTATAACATCTTAGTTGGGGGGTTATGGTTAGTTTATTTTTGTTGATGACAAAGGAGGAGAAATATATAAAATCTGGGCATAGATTAAAGGGATTCTTGTAACCCCGGGGGAATTATATTATATTTTATATACAAAGTTTTCATCATAAAAAAAGGGAGATTGTTAGTACCTTAGGTTTTGGTTTTGATGATCACAACTACATGACATTATATAAATTATAGATACTAATGTTTCATCTAGATATATATAGTATATAGCGCATGATATTAGACATGTATTGATTAAAAAGACTGTACATGATCAAGAGTAGATTCAAGGTGATGATAATTGAAGACTTATGGGTATTGAAGAGTTTGAGATTTCGAGATATCCCAAATAAGTTATATAGTCATATATTTTATGTTAAGACCTATATAATTCTTTTCTAGTCTCTCTCACCTTCTTTAATTTTGTTTCAAATTGTTTTTTCAAATATCCTGGTTTTAAAATAATCTTCTGAAAATATTTTCCAAAATGATTTTCAATCTCTTATAAAGATATTATTTTATTTTTTAAGTTTATATATATATATATTGAATTTTTGTTTATACTTTATTAAGTTATAATTATATTGATATATATATATATATATTAATCAATATTCTTATTAAATCTTTAAAAATTATTTTATAAAGTTTTACTAAGTTATATTTCGATTAAAATATGTATAAACTGTATTTAAATGATTCTATAAAGTATCAAATTATTTTGCAAAGTAACGAATTTTCAAAACAATATTTTTAAAGTGTTTTCAAAATACAAAGGGATATATCGACATATCTTATCCATGTAGGTCGACATAGTGGCTGTAATTTTCAAAATTCAAATTTGAATGGAAGTGCCTTTTCATCGTATTTCTTCAAGAATGGACATGACCGTTGTTTCCCCAAATATACCAGATTTCCAAACGAATTTTAACAACTACTTTCTTATTCTTCTATCCTCTTTTCACTCTCTTGATTTCTAAATCAATTTTTATCCAAACTCTATCGAAATTCAACCAGAATTAGATTCAATCATCACTAGTTTGATTCTCCTTCATCTACTCTCTGATTTCTGTCATCTCTCTCACTCAGAGAAAGATCCAAATGCTATTCAAGAGTTATGAGGTCAACTGTAATCAAGATCGAAGATCTGAGTCTGTGAAACTCTATCAAATCATACTGTTGTACTTGTGGGTATGATTGTATCCCGTAAAATCAATTGAATATGATTATAGGCCGTGAAATCAATTGGATTTGCTTAGTAGTAACAAATCTGTGGGTGTGCTTGTAGATTGGAAATTAAGTGACTCTATCCAGAGGTTAGAATTCTAGAGGGTGAATCTCATAGCCTTGAAATCAAGATTGTATTTGCATTTCTAGTTGAAAAGAAATCCATACAAGGAATTGTGCGAGACTGGATGTAAGGTAACTCCAAACCAGTATGAAATCCTGGTGTGTTCTTTCCTTTTTACTTTTACTGCATTTATTTTTATCTGTACTTCAATTCTATAATTGTTAATTATATCATTCCAAATAGAATTTAAAGAATTTGAAAATTATTCATATAATTAATTAAACACTGTTCACCCTTCTCTAGTGTTAATTTAGACTTAAGATTCCTATTCTGTCGACTCACACAATATATATACATGTAATATACCTCATTCACAATTACGCATCAAGGCCATATATGGGAAACTCTTTATTTCACTTTTAATCATGGATTAGTTTCCATAATTTTTTGAACTTCTTTTTATATGGTTTATTATTATTTGTAAAACTATTTATTTTATACGTTATAACTTCTACATTATTATTTTATTTATATTAATATTAAGTTTTTTTTTGGCTAACTAGTTTTTATTTAATATTCCTAAGCTTGTGTAAAAGCATTTCTAGATTAATTTTTTTGCTTCCTATTCAAGTTATTAAGACAACTTAAATATCATAATTTCCATATCCATATAAGTCTCAGTCCAATACAACAGTTTACACAGTTGCTAATATCATAATTTAATTTAGCTAAACAAAATAGACTTGCATATATATTCGAAAAAATGAAGTAAAAACATCTGACTTGTTTTACATTAACATTGTAAAATTAACACCTCCATTTCAATCAAGCAACACTTTATAGTTTATATCCTTTGTATTGCATTGACTTTTGAATGATAAGGTCGGAATGAAAAAGGATTCATATTTATTTTAATATGGAAGTAAACGGTGCAACCAAAGATGTGATAAAAATGCATGCTTTAGATGTCGTTTCCTAATTCATTTTAGAATTCTTCGTCATAACGAACACAAATTGGGAAGTGGAAGTTGAATATAACGTAAATTATTCATATTTCAAATAGTAAAGGTTAAATACTACCATTTTAACATAATACAAACGAGTATATAGGCACGTCCACGTGGGCTCGCATCCATTTACTTTGGTATTTGGGCTTAAATATGTACACTGTCAATTTTTTGAAGAACTTCTGTTTATTTTCATTTCATTACAACCGGTTGTATTATTACAACATATCTACTATTAATAATGAGAATATGATGAATATAATTCAACAATATCTTTTTGAATTACTCAAAATACCATTCACATCTCAATATCTACATGCGTAGATAATATGATTTAGATATAGGGATGTGAAGGGTATTTTAAAAAATTCAAAAAGACACAGTTGAATTATATTCATGAAATTCTCATTATTAATAGTAGAGATAGTAGAGATTATTATTTGGGTGCGTGCTCAAGAGCTAGGGGCGAAACATCAAATATGGGCACTATAGATCCCATCCCTATAATAGTTATCGACTTTAGAAATATAATTTCCAGCATAAGGAAACCTGGTTGTAAGCAGTGTAGGTTGTGTAACCGTGAGAAGTATTATGCTTAAGTGCTGCAAAAATTTTAAGTCATATTTGAAATATTGAAGCTATAGGAGCACCAACCCCATATATGAATTTACTTTGAAATATTAGAGTTGTTGCTCTCCTGTATCTAGATCATACGTTTTTTCAACCTTCGATTCCTAAATTAAGGCATCTTGTTGGTCATGGAGATTTGCTCCCTAAGCTATTCTACTTTCATGCTCAAATGAAATTTTGAAAATATTACTGTTTGATTTTCACATTTCTTTTTTAATCTGCTGGAAAATCCTCTGATAATTGATCAATTATTATATGTAGGTAGAGGGTGTTATCCTTGTCCGAAACCTGTTGTCTGGTAATTTTTCAATGGATTATATACTTCAAGCAGAAATAAAACAATGCACTCACAATATTATTTCTCTGAAGCATGCATCCCTCATCTTTTTCATCACTATGTTGATACTGGTTACTGTAATAACATGTGATGTTATGCTAAAGAATGAGGTTATAGAGCAGCAATTTTGTATTAGCTACATGATCAATGTCACGCAGAGATGAAATTACAAGGCAAAAATGTTGTTATGCGAAAATTTGCCAATTTATCTATTATTGATTGCAATTTTATTTTGATTATTTTATTTGAAGAATTAATTTATTCACATTTTTAGGAGTGCGAAAATAGCAGTATATCTTTACATTGATGTGTTTGCAGAATCATGTATTAGTGTATATAAGACATTTGTGGATACTATGATGCAAATCATTCTTCGTTTCGCTGCCTTAACGTTGCACTCAAAACATCTATATTTATGAATTATCTTTTTGAACCATACCTAGTGCGTATGTATCATTTAGAACCTCTCACCATATTAGCAGTATATCTTTTTTGAACCATACATATTCACCATGTTAGCAAACCAATGGGCAACGTAAATAGTGGTTTTTAGTATATATACAGAATTTTAACCTTTCTATTGAATTCACGTTGCAATAATATTGAACATTTTGAGTTTTTTAATTTGTCCCACATTGTTAAAAATACATTAATCGTTGTTGTATATAAGCCAAGGGATGAAGAAAGAAGTTGTTCGAATAACATCTGATTAAGTTGAGATGATGTCATGAAGTTTAATACTGCGGCCCATGAATAGATGACATGCAAATTGAGAGACAACTAATTTTTGGTACTATGGAGATGTAAAGGGTATTTTAGGAAATTCAGAAAGACATGGTTGAATCCTATTCATGGAATTCTCATTATTAATAGTAGAGATAAGATTCCAACCAATTTCAAAATTAACATTTTTCTGGGGAATTTTGTGGTTTTATATGGTAGAGTTTTCACATACAAAATTCCCAAGGGTATGAAATAATTCCAAACATTACCTGTACAAACTATAAAGATAAAAACTAAAATTTACACTTACAAATTGCTTTCTCCGTATTCCTTTAAATTTGCTTTTGCGTTAACACCAATCTCTTCCACCAATTATTTTCCTTTTAATTGTATAGTATATAACAATTTATTTGCTAAATTCATTACCTTTTTCCTTTAACTTGATTAATCTTTTTCCTAATGCTTGCAACTTTTAGTTTTGGATCTATAAAGTTTAGTGGGGAGGAAAGAAATCAGCTTTCTTTATTAACGTGTGTATTTTTTGTGTGAATAAAAGTGAATGGGCTGGCCACTTATTTATAGTGGTTTGAACGTGCCTAGATCGTACGATCAAAGTCGGTTCGAAATAGTAAAACCAGGGCCGTTCAGGCCACAAAAGCCTAGCCATCGTTTAACACCGACAATCAACCACAGCCCTTGGGCAGTCGACTGCTAACGGCCGAGTAATCCCAATCAAGGTGTTGACCTATGGTCCTAGCCTCCTTATGTTTGCCGTTAACGTTAATATATTTACTTATTTTATTTATTAAATCATTAACCAACGTTTACTTAAATGTTAAGCTTATTCTTGACATTATAAATTTTTTAACCTTTTTAATTTTCGACGTTAGCATTATTTAATTATTAATTTAAAATTGTTTAAATTATTTAAATTCAAAAACTTCAAACATCAATTACTTCTCCATCTAAACTCCAATAGCAAACACTACATATGAAAGTTGCTCAAAAATTCGCCACGAACAGAATGATATAACTTTCATGGCCAAATTTTGGCGTTTGCAAAATTTCCATTTTTAGAATCATTATTAATTAATTATCTTCCTATAAATTTAACGTTGTGTTATGTTCTCTCCTTTAAAAGAAATTCGTCCCCGAAATTATTAAGAGATAGATAGTGTAATGCATACTCTACAACCATGTTATCTACACAACCATCCACTCAACCAAAAATGCAGAGTGATTATGTATGCAACATACTATAGGTGAGCTCAACCCCAGCATGAATGCAAAATCATGGCATATATGGAAACATCCTAAACATGCATAAAATTCTATATAAGTGCAAAAATAATAGAAAAAAATGTGGCAACTATAACGCCCTTTAATTTTTGTGACAAGTAATTTGAAAAGAAATTAATTAATAAATAATAACACCGAAAGTAGAGTTTTTATAAAAGTACGAATTTGGAAATTAATTTCAAAACTCCTCATAGTTAAAATAGTTTACTTATCAAAAATTTAAAAACATAATCTATTAAATATAAGTTAGTCATGTGATAAAGGTTGAATAAGGTTTAAAAAAGATATTATAGATCATGATTCTAAACTCTTTTTTAATAATAAGGAAAAGAAACATATTTGTTTTAAATATGAAAGGTTTCAATGATCACGATGTATGTATTATGGATGATTTAAATGATCCTTGAATTTTCCATATACATTTTGCCCACTTAAATTTTAAACATTTATAAAGGATTGCAAAATATGAATCTATGGAAGAACTTCCAAAACTGAATTTTAAAGTCAATAACTTTCTGATGCTTGTCAGCTTAGAAAACACCATAAGAAATTATTTAAATATAAGGATATGACCTTTATCTTCCATCTTCTAGAACTTCTTCCTTTAGATCTCTTTGGACCTTCTTAAATCTAATCAATAAGCCATAACAAATATTTTTTTTAAAAGATGATGATTTTTCAAGATATATTTGGACACTTTTTCTAAAATATAAGAATGAAGCTTTTGACATGTTTAAAACTTTTGCTAAAAGAATTCGAACCTAAAATCAATCAAAATTTACAATATAAGGAGTGGTCATGAAGGAGAGTTTAAAAATGAAAATTTTCAAATTTTTTGTAACAATAAAGATATCATCGATATTTTTCTTTCTAAAAACTCAACGACAAAATGGAGTTATAGAAAGTAAAATAGAGATATTCAGGAAAGTGCAAGGACGATGTAAAATGGTCGTAACTTATCAAAGAAATTTTAAGCTGAACTAGCTGCTACAACATGCTATATTTTGAGACCATTAACAAAGAAAACTCTATATGAGCTATTCTTTTACAAAAGCCTTCACATTTTAAAGTTTTTGAAAGTAAATATTTTTTACTTAAACAAAAAGGATAATTTAGATAAATTTGATGGTAAATCTGATGGAGTAATATTTATTGGATATTCTAATAATATTAAGTCATATGTATTCTTTAATAAGAGAACTAAAACTATTGAATAAACCTTACACGTATCTTTTGATAGAATTTAAATTCAGTTGTAATAAATAACGGTGAAGATGAAATTATTAACCCAAATGAAAATAATGAATACTTTGATATTGAGACTATAAATAATGAAGACATAAATACAAATAAATTAAGCAAAACTAGAATTGTGAAAGACCGTTCAAAAGAAAATATATTAAGAAATATAGAATATTTTGTAAGAATAAGGAATCAACTAAATAATATGAGTAATGTAGCATTCGTTTCAATATATGAACCATAAAACCCAAAAGAAATGTCATTAGAAGATCCTTGGATTCTTGTAATGCAAGAAGAACCAAATAAATTTATGAAAATTATATTTAGGAATTATTTCCATGATTTAAAACCAATTTATAATTGGAACCAAATGGGTTTACAAAAACAAATTAAGCGAACAAGAGGATGTTAAAAGAAACAAGGCATGTTTAGTGGAATAAAAATATAATCAAGAAGAAGACATCGATTTTGATGAAACCTTTGGACCTGCAGCAAGATTAGAGGGCATAAGAATATCGCTTGATTTTGCAAATCATAATAATTTAAAATTATTCCAAATGGAAGCCAAAAGTGCATTCTTGGATGGAGTAACTTAGAAAGATGTGTATGTTGAGCATCCTCTGTTTTGAAGATGAAAGATTCCTCAATCATGTCTATAAGCTAAAAACAGCCTTATATGGTTTAAAAAAACACCTCATGCTTGGTATGTAGGACTCTAATCTTACTTAATTAAGTCAAGAATTGAAATTGGCAAAGTTGATACCGCGGTATGCATAAAAAGAAACGATAAAGATATTCAACTTATACATATATATGTTGATATTATCTTTGGTTCAACAAATGAACAAGAAAATATAGAATTTAATAATAATAAAAATTATTTGGATTAATTAACATATTTCCCAGGACTTTAAACTAAGAAACTAAGTAATGAAATTTTTATTACTCAAGAAAATTACATTAAAGAACTTGTAAAAGTTTTTGTATCTACAATACGAGTGGTAAACCTAATCGTACGGCATCTGAAGCAACTTTAAATAAATAATTTTTTAAAAACATAGATAAAAAATTATATAGTGGCATGATTAGGTTATTACTTAATATAACTGTTAGCAAGATATAATGCATAATGTAAATGATATTAGTTTAATCCAAAGGAAACACGTCTTAAAGCTGTATGACGTATCTTAAGATATATCAATAATATTTTGGATCGTGGACTCTTCTACCCTAGGGAAGAATCATTTGACTATATATCATAAAACAATTTGGACTATATTGGATGTAAATCCAATAAAAAGGGCACAAGTGTAACTTGCCACTTTTTGAGATGTCCACTCATATCTTAGTTTAGCAAAAAGAAATTTTTCTCTCTCTTTCCACAATAAAATTAAAATATAACACTGGCCCGTTAGAAAGATATATGTATATGCGACAAACTTTAAAATATTTTGAATTAGATATTAAAGATTCATAATATATTGCGATAGTATAGGTGTTATAAACTTATCATAAAATCCAAAAATTTTTTTTTAGAATAAAACACATTGATATAAGACATAATTTTTAAGGGGTAATGTTATTAAAGGTAATATTACTTTTGAATTTACAAATATTAAAAATCAAGTGGCAAATATTTTAACGAAACCCTTAATACAAAATGCATATATTTATTTAAGAAGGGAATTGGGTGTTTTCTCTTGTAGTCAGATATAAATATGAAATATACACACAGACACACATAAAATACAAAAATAGAATCTGTTAGGGTGATTGATTGGCTAACTCACCTAGGTGAGTTATAGAAGGTGTATAGTTTGATTCCTGGCACATACATTTATTTGCAATAAGTTAACACCCACCATTTCACTTGCTTGAAGTCTGCATAATGGGTTTGATTTAGCTACTTGGAGTCTACTTTTCAATTAGTTCCCTAGTTTCATGTGACGCCCCAGCTCCAGTGACCCAAATATCGAAGGGAGTTTACCATCCGGTAGCTCGGATCAATGGGCCTGAAAGGAGTGGTCTTTCGTATACACTGTTTTGAGTCAACACAGATACGTTTCAATATTTGAATACATCTGAATAGTATGAATCTCGTTTCGACGCAAGACAATGTACGTAAGTTCTAGAATTGAATAACTCACATATTGGGAACACATAAATAAATAATATGACACAGGTATCGATATCACGAAAGGAATGTAAAAAAATGTATATGTATGAAAGCTTGTGAGATACATGATTCGTCACTTAAAACTCCATAGACCATATATACTCTGAAAGTTGTCGACTTTGAATGTCTATGTAATGATTCTTCTTGTGATCGATCTTTGGATATATCCACAGCTGCTTGGGTAGTCTCACCTTGATCATATCTCTGAATGACCTAAATAGCGTTATAGTTCTTGGCCTCAAGGCGATGGTTGCTAAACTCAAACTGAGTAGTCTTCCATCCTAGTTTACATATCCTATGGACGACCCACTAAACAAAATAGACCGATGTCCAATAGAAGGCTAACCTGGAAAACACAACACCTCATTTTGACCCGAGGCATTGTTATAAACAGGACAAACCTTGAGTCAGGCTTGAAATCTATTCGTGAGTATAATCCTGCATAATCATAACATAAAAGTGTGGTGTCGGTTATAAATACGTGACATTTTAATCAAACACATCAATGTCACTCACACCGTACAATATCCGGCCCACATTTCATTTTTTAAATCAGTACTAACACACATGTCACGGCTCTATTCATCTTGACTCATAATTGCAATTCTAGTCAACTGAATATCACATCCTGTTAACATTTATAAGTTGCAATCGTTATTCAATATACTTTTTATTGTGAAGTTATTTATATACAAGTTCTGTAATCGCTAGTGAATCCTATTCATTATTCACTCTTACTAGACTCTACCTCGCACCGATATCACGGTCTTTTTCATCCGTATACCTTCCGATCAGACATTGAGGGTGCCCTCACACGATCTATTAGTTGCACTATCTTTTCTCGCTCACTGTTGGAGCTCACCCCGTTGTGATGTAATCTTCGTCTTCGTTCCATCACTTATCCATTAATGAGACTACTCTTAACTCTTTCCTGTTTTTCGTTTGCACTGCGCCTATCACCGTGTTTATGTTCATGCAACATATTGTTTGGACAATAAGTGACGAGAGATCAGGTCGTCATGATTCAGGGTGCGACCCCGATTCTGTCTGCTAGGATGGATTCTAGCGTCTAGTTGTCTCACCTCGTGTCGTTTGCTTCATCAGTTAAATTCATTTGTATTTAACCTTCTAATGTACCATCTAATATCGAAATGGTATCATGTCCCATTTTATATCATATATAGATATCGTGTTCGTGCATCATATCATTAACTTACAGTCTATGGCATAGTTTATAATAAACATTTATAAACATGACATAGAAAATTTTCATCGGGACATTTTAAATCAAAGAAATTGCATTTATCAATGAACTTTAAATTGATATCCAAACAAAGTAATAAACATTGTATACACATTCATAATTGATCGCACGTCAATCTTATTCAAGCCATTAATTTTAAATAAGATTCAAATTTGAATTGAAATTTGAATAGAATAATTCAAAAAAATTATTTCATCTCAAAATAATTAAAATATGTTTATTAAATTTTACAAATCATAAAATTTATTAATTCATTTTTGTTGTCCATTATTATTTGAATCTTTTTGACCGGTTTAGACTAACACTGCACCGTTTGGCATTACCATCATTCACTAAGGAATCCAGTTTTAATGTGTACATATTTTTATTAGTGTATATATGACTTTTCATTGTGTTAACCTCTTTTATAGGTAAAAAAATGAAATTCATAGTAGATGGTACACATGTAGATAAACTAATGCTAGCAAGCCTTCCACGTTCAAAATGTACGTGGATTTTATAAAAATTTAAACTTCTTTTCATTTTGTACTTACCGTGCATGAAATGTGCAACATTGTCACGTCATCGTCACTCCTTTTATTCTGTTCTTTTCATTTTCTTTTTGTGCATGAATTATTCTTATGTACATTCTACCTACATCATCACTTCATCACCATCTCTTCTTCACATTTTTTCCTAAGCCTGAAGTTATTTGCATGCACATTCAACGACTGATGCAACTTGCCACGTCTCCCTCACAAGTTTCTCTTTTTTCCATTTATTATCTTTTTGGCAATAGCCTCGCCTCTTCAAACCATTGAAAACTAAATCGAGACCACCATTAAACCCAGCTATGCAATACGCTTTTACCGGTACCTTTTGTTTCAACCAAAGCGTATCCGTTCACTATATGGACACGAACATAACAGTGTCATTTCTGATCACCACGGGATCCGTCGGTCCGACGAAAGCTAGTCGTTTCACTTTCCTCAATGAATTACTTTTTGGTTGCACAATCAAATTCATCTTAGATTTGGAGTTATAAATAATTGAAGTTTTGAATGAAATATGTAATTCATGTGTATATTTATTTATGTTCACATATGTATTTCATACAAGTTTTCACGTACTAAACTTACTTTATATCATACTCGCTTTTGCTTTGCAGTTCATATTCGAGAGCATTGTACACCTAAACTATTTTAACCAAGTCAAAGAATTTTTTTTAAACCGATGTTCAAATGAAACAGTGATATATATATATATATATATATATATATATATATATATGCATTGATATTAATATGAACAGAAGATGAACCTAAAGTACATGTACAGAGTACAAAAAGAAATTATACTCGCTTTGTTTTGCTCCTTAGAACTATAGGATTGATAATGAAGTTAGCGTGAAAAAGAACAGCGTGATGAAACTATAAGATTTCAATGTGTCTCAAATGAAGCAGAGCAGAGCAGAGGTGTTTATATAGGTTATACTCTTATACTTTAGGCTTATGTATTCAAATAAGTTAAAATATGATGATGAAAGGGATAAGAATGCATATATACGTTAATTTAAAGTCATAGTTCTGATAAGCATACACACGACAATCAAGGTTTATTTGTTTTATTTTCTTTTAAATAATTTTACACCCTTAACCGCATTATTGTTATACCGTAATTTGGTCCCCGATTACAATTTCGCTTGAAGCATTTTACTCCAAATTTTATTCTATATCTACAATGATTTTTCTTTTAATAAAATATCACTTTTCAGCAATTATAAAATATTTGTTTTATTTTCAAATAAATTCTAAATTTCACCAATATTAGTTCTTTTGATAAAATAAATTTTCGTACAACTTTGGACTAAATAATTTTTTAATTTTAAATCTTTATTTTTTTCCAATAAATCCAAAATACATAATTAACCCAATAACAAGATGTTACAGACCGCCCTCCTGAAGAATTTGCATCCGCTTAATTTATCAAAGAGTACTATCTTATGTTTATAGGCACATAATTATCAATTAAATTTAAACATCCATGACTCAAAAAAGTTAAATCATTAAATCATACCTGTTGAGTTTCGAATAACTCGAGATGTGAGTTTCTAATTTGCTCTTCTATCTCCCAAGTACGATCTTTTGGATTACACGACCATTAAATTTTGACTAGTGGAACTTGCTTGTTCCTTAACTGCGTAAAACTTCGAATCTATAAAGTGTGAAGGTTTTGTATAGTATGACAAATTATGTTGCAATTCTAATTCTCGAATCTATTTAGGCTCTATTATACTATCTAGGTCTTGAATACATTTCCTTAGTTATGAAACATAAAACACGCTATGGACACTAGATAGATATTTCCTTGGTTTCAATTTATAAGCAAGTGGTCTTACTCATTCGAGAATAGGATAAGGACCCAAAAATTAAGGTGCAAGCTTTCATGCTTTGCCAAATCTGACTATGCCTTTTTTTTGGAGATAATTTCAAAAATACCACGTGTTCAATAGAAAACTCCAAATCTCTTCCTCGCTTATCAGCGTAACTCTTCTGCTCTGACTGAGCTGTTTTCATTTTATCTTGAATGATTTCTATCTTCTTAGTCGTTTCTTTTACCGATTCTGGACCCAGTATTAATTTATCTTCTATTTCTAACCAACATGCTGGTGATCGACATGGCCTTCCACATAAAGCTTCAAATGGTACCATGTTAACACTAGATCGAAAACTATTATTATAGAAGAATTCGACCAAATGGAGATATTCTTCCCATGAACCTTCAAATTCTAAAATGCACATTCTTATTTCTCAATTCTTTATGTCTTTTATAGTTCGGTCTACTTGAACTATTATACCTCCAGAGAGTTGATAGAATATTTCTCTTTATCTTATGCTTAAATTAATCAATGTTACTCATCGGTAATCTTCTTGGATATATTAAGGATACTCAGCCTCCAACCCTCATTTGATTTTTCTCAACTCTACAGAAGTTTTTAGAATTATCTTAGATTTACAATTTTCGAATTTGGTTTATTCAAACTAAGCCATCGTTCTGATTAATTTAGATTCTGTCAATTAAGTTTGGTCGAATTTTAATCGGTTAATATAACTCTCTTTCTTTTCTATTTTAAATCAAAGATATTAGAGTGCTGTAATTTCAAGGTCTTTTACTTTATTGAAAGTTCTTCAACTAATTCTTAGTCCAAATCAGGGATTTAATAAAACTTGATTTCCATTCCTTCTAAATGGTAGATCCATAACCAATCTAAATAGAAAATATCTTATTACTAAAATATATCAATTTTCATTTTCTTGAGATTCCATAGCTTACAGAAAATAACTTACACCTAAGTGCAATCCAAAACCTCTCCATTTGATCGAATTACTAAAGTGTAATTATTTTCTTATCACACAGTAGTTGAGTTAATTCGATGAAATTTAAATCAATTCATTATAGAAATTATACTTTTTACTTGGAATACTGCTTTGTCGAAATATCTCATTTTAGTTTTTAAAAACTCCAATCGATAACGCCGATCAGACATATCGAAAAGAATTCATAACTATTCAAAGGATAAGTTAGCAAAATAAAATTCCCAATTTTTTTTTATTAATAATCAAACTTATATAATTCCCTAGTAGTTTAACTTAGAAAACCACTAACTTATTCTTCATTCAGACGAGTTAAATATCGTTGGATGATAATTTCAACTCAATCTATACCCTCTTGATTTAAGTGGGTTCTAACTACTTCAAGTGATGTTTTTAAAAAAAGTCTACTTTTTTTTATGAAATCATAATTTTAAGAAATATGCAACAATCTATATATAAACTCAAGTTATTAATTACGTACAATTAGAAACAAATCCATTAGTTTCCGTCGCGCACTCTGATCATTACTGGATCCTTCTACTTAAATCCAAATATCATGAAATTTCATTCTTAAGAAATCATACCTTTTAAAACCAGATTTGCTTTCCTTTATCTGGTAGTGAACTAGGTTCATTAACTATGAATATCTTTGGTTTGTTCTGTACTTTTGGTTTCTTGCATTGTCCGGCTATATGACCAATTTCCCCATAGTTATAACATTTCTTCAAATGATCATATTTTATCTTTCCACATTGGCCAGGGCAATGACCTTTATTTCCACAATAAAACATTTCTCCTAATTTTTATCAAATGATTTCTTCTTTTGGTATTGTTGCGTGATGGCATCGTACCAGTCTAAAGCACTAGATTGTAATTGAAGAGATGCAAATCTTGTTTTCTTTTTGTCCATTACTCCCAAATCATTAAAAATCCTTTCACGTGATCTCAACCAAAAGCTTATATCCATAACATCTTTATTTCCTAAATATGTTTTTCCTCTTAGGCAAGTATTCTGCTCTGGGATTTTGATTCGGTGTATTAGCATCATTTATATCATGAACATGCCTTATAGTTTCTATCCATTAGTCGAATGTTAATTGGGCACTTGGATTTTTTGACCTACTTCATTAACCATTTCGTGGTCTTGAAGATACACATGTTCAAGGTCTGTTATGTCCAACCATTTTCCAACAAACAACATTCATCACTCATTAGATAAATGTCATAATTTTACTAACAAATATGTATATATAATGAAAATGTAGTTAATTCCTATCCCAATGTTCATCCTTGGAACATCAATCTTAACTCATATATCACATACATGAGTTATCCTGAACTCTTCCCATGTTACACTAATAGGGTAGCGACATATGTCTTACTTTTCTATGGTCAAATGTGTTCAGATTCCTGATTAACTCAGTTCTAGATCAACATCGGTTCTGATACCATGCTGTGACACCCCGGCTCTAGTGACCAAAATATCAGAGGTAGTTTACCATCCGGTAGCTCTGATAATGGGCATGGAAGGAGCAGTCACTCATATACACTTTTTTGGATCAACATGGATAGGTTTCAATACCTGAATACATCTAAAATAATACATATCTCTTCTTGACATACGACAACGTACATGAGTTCTAGAATTGAATAACTCACATATCAGGAACATATAAATAAATAATAATGACACAATTATCGATATCGAAGAGGGAATGAAAAAAATATGTCTCAAAGCTTATCTGATACATGGACTAATAAATAATTACATCACTTAAAACTTGACAGACCATATATACTTTGAAAGTCATCGAATTTAAATGTCTATGTAACGATTCTTCTTGCGATTGATCTTTAGTTATATCCACAGCTGCTTGGGTAGTCTCATCTTGATCATATCTCTGAAAAAACTAAATAGTGTTGTAGTTCTTGACCTCAAAGCGATGATTGCTGAACTCAAACGAAGTAGTCTTCCATCCTAATATATATATCCTATGGACGACTCGCTAAATAAAATAGACCGACATCCAATAAAAGGCTAACCTGGAAAACAAAACACCTCAGGCTGACCTAAGGCGTAGTTATAAACATAGCAAACCTTGAGTCAGGCTAGAAATCTAGCTGTGAGTATAATCATCCATTATCATAATGTAAAAGTGCGGTGTCGATTATAAGTACATGAAATTTTAATCAAACACGTCGATGTCACTTACACAATACAAATCCAGACCACATTTCATTTTCTTAAATCAATGCCGACACACGCATCACGGCTCTATTCATCCTGACTCACAGTTGCAATTCTAGTCAAATAGGATATCGCATCCTATTCACATTTATAAGTTACATCGTTATTCTAGAATTTTCATTGTCAAGTTATTCACATATGAGGTCTTTAATTGCTAGTGAACCCTACTCGTTATTCACTCTTACTAGACTCTGTCTCGAACTGACATAACAGCTTTTTTCATCCGTATACCTTACAATCAAACATTGTGGGTGCCCCCACATGATCTATAGGTTGCACTATCTTCTCCCATTTACTGTTGGCGCTCACCACGTTGTGCTGTATTCTTCATCTTCGTTCCACCACTTATCCATCAATGAGATTACTCTTAACTCTTCCCTGTTTCCCGTTTGCACTGCGCATGTCACCATGGTTGTGTCCTTGCAATGGATTGGTTGGACAAAAAACGACAAGGGACTAGGTCGTCACGATTTAGGTTGCGACCTTGAATTTGTCTGCTGGGATGGATTCTAGTGTCTAGTAGTCCCACCTTGTGTCGTTTTCTCCATTGCTTAAATTCATTTAAATCCCTTTGTATTTAACCTTCCAATATACCATTTAGTACCAAAATGGTATCGTGTCCCATTTTATATCACATATAGATGTCGTGTTCATGCATCATATCGTTTACTTATAGTCTACGACATCATTTATAATAAACATTAAAATACGACATGAAAATTTTCATCAGAACATTCTAGATTAAATAACTTGCATTTATCAATGAACCTTAAGTTGATATCTAAACAAACTAATATAACATTGTCAACACATTCATAATTGATCATACTTTAATCTTATTCAAGCGATTAATTTTAAATAAGACTCAAAATTGAATTAAAATTTGAATTAAAATTTGAATTAAAATTTAAATCTCATTATTTTATAGAATAATTCAAAATACATTGTTTCATCTCAAAATAATTAAAATATATTAATTAAAATTTACAAATCATAAATTTTATTAATTCATTTTTGTTGTCCATTATTATTTGAAGCTTTTTGATCGGTTTAGACTGGCATTACACCTTTTGGCATCACCATCATTCACTAAGGATCCAATTTAATGTTTACATATTTTTATTAGTATAAATATGACTTTTCATTGTGTTAACCTCTTTTATGGGTAAAAAAAATGTATTTCATAGTGCAAGGTACGCATGCAGATAAACTAATGCTAGCAAGCCATCCACGTTCAAAACTTTCATGGATTTTATAAAAATTTAAACTTCTTTTCATTTTGTACTTACTGTGCATGAAATGTGCACCATTGCCATGTCATCATCACTTTCTTTTATTCTCTTCTTTCCATTTTATTCTTTTTGTGCATGAATTATTCTTGTGTACATCTTTCCACCCACATCATTACTCCCTCACCATTTCTCTTCTTTACATTTTTTCCTATGCCTGAAGCTATGTGCATACACATTCAACGATTGACCAACTTGCCACCTTCCCTTTCATACGTTTCTCTCTCTCTCTCTCTCTCTCTCTTTTTTTTTCTTTTTTCTTTTATTAGCCTTTTGGCCATAGCCTCGTCTCCTCAGGCCACCGACGACCGAACCTAGACCATCATTACACTCAATATGCAATATGATCTTACCGGTACCTTTCTTTCCGACTAAAGCACATCCGTTCACCATACAGATGCAGACACAACAGTGTCATTTTTGGTCACCAAGAAGTCCGTCGGTTAGATGAAAGCTAGTCGTTTTGTTTGTCTCACTTTTCTCGATGAATTACCGTTTGGTTTTACATTCAAATTCATCTTAGGTTTGGAGTTATAAATGATTGATGTTTTGAATAAAATATGTAATTCATGTATATATTTATGTATTTTCACATATGTATTTCATATCAGTTTCCGTACTAAACTTACTTTATATTATACAGACTTTTGCTATGCAGTTAATATTCAAGAGCACTGTACACCTAAACTATTTTAATTAAATCAAGAAAAATAATTTAGACCGATATCGAAATGAAACGGTGAGATATATATGTGCACTGTTATTAATATGAACAGAAGATGAAAGTAAAGTATATGTACACAGTAAAAAAAGGAAGTATACTCACTTTACTTTGCTCCTTAAAGCTATAGGATTGATAACGAAGTTAGCATGGAAAAGAACTACGTGATGAAGCTATTAGATTTCAGTGTGTCTCAAATGAAGCAGAGCAGAGGTGTTTATATAGATCATACTCTGATACTTTAGACTTAAGTAATCAAATGAGTTAAAATATGATGATAAAAGAGATAAGAACGCATATATACGTTAATTTAGAATCATGATTCCGATAAGCATGGACACGATGGTCTAGGTTTATCTGTTTTATTTTCTTTTAAATAGTTTCACACCCTTAACTCCTTATTGTTATACCTCAGTTTGGTTTCCCATTACAATTTCGCTTGAAGCGTTTACTCCAAATTTTATTTTATATCTATAACGATTTTTCTTTTAATAAAAAAATCACTTTTCAACAATTATAATTTTTTTTTGAAATGGTACTTTATATACAACAAATCATTGGGACAACATATCCCATGTCAATAAACGTTCAAAAGCAAGTTTCGAACTTGTGACCTCTTGCACCAAAGCCGAATCAATTAACCACTTGGACAATGGTGCTTGTCAAAATTTTTGTTTTATTTCCAAATAAATTCCAAATTTCACTAATATCATTTCTTTTGATAAAATAA
The DNA here is from genome assembly GCA_030765085.1 of Allium cepa. Lineage (NCBI taxonomy): Eukaryota > Viridiplantae > Streptophyta > Magnoliopsida > Asparagales > Amaryllidaceae > Allium > Allium cepa. The sequence goes on along the minus strand of CM060941.1, from coordinate 171,577,294 downwards.
ATTTCCCTACAACTTTTGGACTAAATAAAATTTTGAATTTTGAATTTTAAACTTTATTTTTTCTAATAAATCTAAAATACATAATTAACCAAATAGTGGGATGTTTCATTTCAGAAAAATAAACTAAATAAATATTCTTATGAGGTATATGTTGACATAAACATCAAACTTATACCAACATACCTGTAATTATTTTGAAAACCTCCTTTCCCCACACTTTAAAAATTACAATCTAAATTAGCAACTGAACTAATTTGTGATTAAAAGCATATTTTCTTTCTTCTTCTTCTTCAAAACAATAGAATCCTAAATTCTAATGGATCTAGAGGCCAAGAGAGAAATCTTCTCTTTCACATCCTCCTCCAAAACTTTTTCTCTTTGAATTGTTGCTATGATGTAGTACTCATTGAAACATGTACTAAATATGCTTGTTGAAATAGAGGTTCTTCAAAGTCGATTCGAAATTAAGCAAAAAATGAAAGGGAGAATGATCAGAAATTTTCAAAATCATCTTTCAAATAACCAAGCAAATCTGATCGTCATATCCAAAATGATCCTAATCCTAATTTGTTTATTAATTATCTCATAAAATGGGAGAAGACGACGAGGAAGAAGAAAAATAGAAAGAAGAAGAGGAAATTGAAGTTGACGACGAGAATGATGTCCGATGTGTGGATGAAGTGATATTTGATGCACATGATCAAACTATTGAAGGCACATGAAACTTTTTTGCATCTTTCCCTCATCATTGCAACATAAATCAACCATAAAAAAGAAATGTTGTCATTGTCAAATATAGTGTTATATTTATGTTTTTTTCTTATTTATATTATGCTATTGTGATATCAGTATTAGTGTGGTATTTGTTTAAATATTTTATTATTTAAAATATTATAATAACATGTGTATTTATTTCATGTTTTATCTAATTTTGATTCTCTTCATGCTTGTTATTTATACATGCATGCATACATATATAATTCTATGTGCAATCTCTTTACATGTTGTCTTGTTGTGCTCAACTATTCTTTTTTGTCCATTTTTGTCAATGACAACAGGGAACAAAAAGTATAAATATACCATGAAAAATGATAAGGAGAGTGCATAGAGTTAGGGGGTGTCAAAAAGATAAATATTATATTTTATCTCTCAAATATCTATACAGTCATCATCATCAAAAAGCGAGATTGTTAATACACCAAGCATTGATTTTGATGACAATAACCATATAAACATTGCCACTAATTTTCTCCAGGTAAATTTTAGATGAATCCACATTTTCGGTCTCCTAATCCACCCACAAAATAGCATTTTTGACCTTTTACATAATTTTAAAAACTGTTTTGTGTATCCACCACGTTTACCTTTTTCTTCTCATCTTTTATAATTACTACAAATAATTTGATACTTCAACCACTTTATTGAATCACGTGACATACTTTTGTGCCATCGGGAATGTCTCTAATCCTTGATTTAAATTAATAATCAATATTAATAGTAGACATAAAAAATATTGTCCAACTTATTATATTTTTTATGTGTGAAATGTTTGACATGAAAAATTCAAGTGGTCATGAGAGAATTATTAATGGTACTATGAGTTTAAACAAAGGACTTCTAAGATTTTATTTGAGTATAATGAATGATGAAGAAGATGAAAAGTGGCTAGTTGAAGCCTTGAAAGAAGGAGACAAAAACGTCTAAGGTGATTTTAAGAAAAATTTGGACAATTTTGAAAGATCAAATTCTAATACGGCAATCAGTGTTATTTATACAGTTATTTTACATATTTTTACAATTTTCTCTCTTCGTTACAATGTTATTTTTCCATTCAGATTGTGATATACCATGTTTAGAAGATTAAATACTAGAATGGGATTGCATATTTGCATTTCGAAATAATAAGGTACTAGATTTTTTATTTATTCATGTAAGCGATTATTTTACTTATGAGATTGAAGAGCACTCAATTTTTTATATATGATTTAGGTATTCCCATTCGTGTGATGAACTTACACAATGGTGCAAAACTGTAAGGGAGTCTTGTGGGGTAGTTGTTACTATCAAGCAAAGTGAAAATCCAAAAAATGTTTGTAGGAGTTGGACACCATATTGGTGCGAAAGAAGTGACATATATGTTGAGAAGAAATAAAATAAATCAACCAATAATCAGATAAAGTCTAGAAAGACAGAAACTAAAAAATGTGGATGTACTTTCTTACCGAAAGGACTTAAACTACCAATATTGGTTCAGTGGAGAGTGGAGATTGTTTCTGGACTTCATAACCATCCGTTGGAAAAAAAGAAGTTTGAAGGGCATTCTTATATCAGAAGACTTTCAAAAAGAGAGAGAAGAAGATGTAATCAAAATGAGCACATGTGGTGTAAAAGCTAGCAAAGTACTTCACGTTATCAAAGAAAACTACCCGAACAATGCTTCGACAATCCAAACCATATATAATTTCAAGTTTAAAAATCAAATTAAAGAGATGGAAGGTATGACTTATATGCAACAATTGTTCTATATATTGAATGAGAAAAAATATATTGAACTCCATCGTACAAATGAAATACAAAAGAAGTATTAGATATTTTTTTGGACATCCTTATTCCATGAAACTTATTAGATGTTTTCCACCTATTTTGATCATGGATTGCACATATAAATAATCTTTATGATAAACCTTTGTTAGAGATATTGAAGTTACATTGACATGGATAACATTTATAGTGGCATATGTTTTTCTTTATCATGAGATGGTAAGTAGTTACATATGGGCTTTACAACATTTGAATAAAATTCTTAGTCCAACTACTAGCACTCCACTGGTCATTATAACTGATAGGGAATTGTCCCTAATGAATGCCATATGTGTTATGTATCCAAGCATCTTCCACTTATTGTGTACATTTCATATCTCAAAGAATATTGAAGCAAAAGGTAAACAGTACTTCAAAGCAACAAATGAGTGGAATAATTTCATTTGATACTTTCATATATTAATTGATTCTTCTACCAAGCAGCCATTCAATGAAGCATAGAAATGTTTTAAAATTGAATATGAAAATTACGCTAGACCACTAGTTTATATCGAGGATAATTGGATAAAGCTGTTCAAAGGAAAATTTATCGCAGCATAGACTAACAATGTAAGACATTCTGGAAATCATATAACTAATAGAGTAGAAAAACATCATTCATCACTGAAGAGATTTTTGGTTTCATCTCAAGGTATTTTGGTGCAAAATTTAGTGATGTTTGACAGACTGGTAATGACCCAAAATATGACCATAAGAGCTTCTCTCTATAAATAATTAAACAGTAGTTTGCATAACCACCATATAGCTTTTTTCAACAATCTACGAGTATTTGTATCTCACCATGCATTAGATTTAGTTATTAAGGAAATGAAAAAAAATCAGAATATGTTGGCTTAGATGTTTCGAAGTGTGGTTGCACACTTAAATGCACACATGGTCTTCCATGGGTGCATGAGATCATGCAATTTAAATAAGAACATAGTTTGATCTTATTATCTTCCATCCATACTTTTTGGAGAAAACTTAATGATATTATAAATGATGTTGAAAACTATGTTGATCCTATGTCGGAAATATCCACTTTTTTACATAAATTCAACTACCCTACCTAGGAGTAGCGACTAAAAATCTTAAAAGTAATAAAAGAGGTATGCTTTGGCAACTTACGTCATATTTTTGTTTTAATCATATTCTTGATAGAAAATTTAGGTTATATATATATATATATATATATATATATATATATATCATGTTATCTATCTCGAATGTACAAATATGGGGTCTCCTTCAAAGAATAATAAATCAAGAGGAAGGTCTAGAAATAAAGATAACCTCATAAAAAAAATACTACAAAGTGTGATAAATACGCATTTGAATATGCACAAACGGAGGAGGAAAGAAACAACCAAAGTGCCAAAAAGAAACCATCTATAGTTAGTAAAGCCAAGTTATAAAAATTAAAAAATAGATATTTCTCGCTCACTAACTCAGACGATGAGTTATCACCCACTGAATTTGCATTCAAGTATTTTAGTCCATCATTTAAGGAACATATTTTTGAAAGTGTGGAGAATGTTCCACCTGATGGGCATTGCGGTTATCGTTGATGTGTGCGATTGGTGGGCCTCGAAGAAAATGATGCATGGAAGACCATTAAACTGACTATGATAGAAGAACCGCATTCACATAAGGAATTATACAAGAACTTATTAGGCAGTGAGAAAGGGTATGTACTAGTTGGATTAGCTTTAGCAAATTGTGGACCACATGCGGGTCAAAAAAATTGGCTGAGTTTTCCAGAGATTGCTTTTTCACAACGGCATTTAAATGCATACTTACAGTTTATTCTCCTAAAGGTAGCATGACATATTTTCCTTAAGGGTAGAACCAATAATGGAACCATTGTCCGACCTTTTGGTTTGGATATATTCAGACTGACTTGACAAGTTAGATTGAACGATCATCGAGGAAAACAACCCGAAGAAATGATTATTAGGCTCAGAGATCAAGCGTAGGTAATGATATGAAGAAACGATAAACCGAGGCCAATAGATAGACTCTCCAGAATATTCTAAGTATGGAATAATGCCTTCCCTATGCAGGGGTTCGGTACCTATCCCTTTTCTTAGGGGGTCGGTACATATCCTCAACTAATGTCCCAAACTTGGTAAGATCAATATAGAGTGACAAGGAAGGCCCTATGAGGCTACATTCCAAGTTTCAAGTCATGTGGAGTTCGTATGCTTAAGTTATAGGCAAATTAATTCACCTATCAAAATGGATCGGTATAAAAGGAACCATTATAAAAGGGAACGGCCATATTCAATTTTTACTACAAATTGCAACAATTATAGGTCAATAACTCAAAATGTACAAATGCTATCAACATGAAACTTGGAGTATAAGCTAACTAGAACATGTGGAACACCCTGTAGGTATTGCATGGAATTTGGAGCGAGTTGTAGGGTCTGGTACCGACCCTTCTATATGGATCGACAGAAATCAGAATTAACACTACTTCATGGAAAATGCGATATCTCACAAGTTGTACGTCGAAATTGCACGAAATTTTAGGAGTAAGTTGCTAACACCATGGGACATCCCTCATAAGGATCTCAGCCCATTTGAATGGATTAATAGAGATCAATACCGATCCCTATTGTGGGCCTCGATGGGCCTGTAAATTTTTGGGTAGCCTCGTCTTCGTCTCCTGAACCTTCTGCCAGAATTTCAATCCGATCCATGCACGTTTGCCCCTATAAATACAGTAGACGTAGCATCAAAAAAGAGATCCCATGAAGGTTCTACCATTTTTATTCTACATTTTTTTACTAATGGATCCCAGTTGATCCAAACATTCCTGCAATCATAATCGAGTGGAAGTCAATAAAAATATGAAGTGGATGTCGGCTAAGATTGTCGAACCGTTATAAAAATCCATGTGTTCATTTATATTCTTACCATGTTTTAATTTCATTCTTCATTTGATCTCTACTTGATTCTATTTGGTGTTGATGCCCATTTCTGGCGTCAACTGGAACACAAAGTAATATCAATTATTTTGATTAGTGGAAACCATTTTACGGTAGTTCATTTGAAAAATAAAACACCAATACATCATACTTATCTAGGTTGGGAAATGGTATTTATCCTGATGCCCTGAAATGGAATGAAGTGGTTTAAATAAAATTCACAAGTGGGAAAGAGTCTTGAACTATTTATGTATTGTTATTACTTTCATTGACATTAATAGAATCATCGGATGTATTCTACTTATTTGCTTAATCTGGTAACAATTGATGTACTATTATGTTTGATATTTTTCTTATGGCGCCATTGTTTGCACTATATTTGATGTGTTTGTGTACAAGGTTTTTCCATTGTGCGTTCAATGTAGTTTTATCATGAGCTGTCTTATTTCTTTGTTCTTAATTTAGAGTTATTTTTAACTTGTGATATCCTTATCTTGAGTCAATTAGAAGTTTACTAAGGCATCTTGTGACTGGTTTTCATTTGACAATTGAGAGAGAATTTGCTAACATATTTAGGGTCTAAGAACATAAGGTAATGACCATCATAGAACACAGAGGACTTGGCTGCTTGATGTTATAATGTTTCTATTCATATTTTTTTTCAAAAAATATCCAAATCTATACTATACATTCCAGGTTAGCACATAACTTTTATCAAATCCACACTTATAAGGCAAATGTAGTACGAAATGCATGCCTCATTTCATAGCCAAACCTGGATTATCTTGGATTATTGTCTCATTATCATATTGAAATATTTCTATTCACTATATTATATTGTCATGTTGTTCTTAGCAAAAGTATTTAGTCTTTCATTATTGTCTTTCTTTTTTATTACCTTTTTGTGTATGTTAAAACTAGTGTGTAACTGTCTATTTATATTGTAAATAAAATTTAAAACTAACAAAAACCAATCCTTTGCCAAGTCAACCAATCGTGTCCTCGAAATATTCTATCAAAGCATACATCAATAAAAATAGGTAAAACTCTGTTGTTATTATTCTAACATTGGAAAATTTAGCCAAGCTACCGTATATCGAATCAAAATGAACAGTTTCTTCACTTCCACATACAACTAAAAAGCATGATGTGCCTTGCGAAAAGAAAGTTACATTGTTTCTTCTTCTTCACAAGCAATGTATTCTGAAGATGTAACGATCTGCCTTCCTTACACACATATTATTAATCAACATAATACTTCACAAATTCATTTAAAAGAAAGACAATAAGTAACATATAATATAGTGGAAAGCAAGAAAATAACTAGCTATTGATGAAGCTTCCTAATCCAAGCTCCTCCAAATGCATCTGTAGGAAAGCTGAACTACTTGGTTGTCCATAAAAATTTGAGCACCTAAGAATTTTAGGGAAATAAAAAAACTTGGGATCAGACATGGGGCTAGTGTGAGTAAACTCAAACAACTGAATTATTATGTTTATAACCATTTTAAAATCAAAGGTAAGAAACTACCTTTCGATGGTACATCTCTAGATAAAATGCACTAGGGTTCCACACAAGACCGGCCTTACCACTTAACTAATAGTACCAAATTTAATCACCCCACTTAGGCCCTTGAAGCATACATTAGTAGATAGTAATCGATCTAGATTTTAAGATGTCCATACCCTTATAGGAGCGACACAATGGCATTGCTGCATCCCCGATTTTGTCATTTCTCGGTTGATGAGACTTGAGGCTACGTTTTACCTTTACTTAGCACTTCCCACTTGGAATTCTAACACCACCATCCAAGTAACAATTAAATGCTTGCATTCATCCATATAAGTTCATTCTGGGTCTAAATGAAACCGAAGGCACTACTTCTATTACATCCTTTTCTACGAATACTTCCAGGATAAATAGCAAATAGCCTTGCACTTTAAAGCTCTATCTTCAATTCCATATACTTCAAGATGTCTTCAAGTCGAAATACTTGAATTGGATCGAAGTAGTTCTTAGATAACATATCCGATCCTGGTCTCTTTGAAACAACTATTCGATAATTTTTGACAAACTCAATCCCGGTTCTTTAGGAAATAAACAGAAAAAGAAAATAGCGGAGATCACTTGGATAGATTTCCTTATCATTTGTCTTAGATGAATGAAACGAGTTTATACGTACAGTACACACCTCTTACGGTAACCATACCATATGTCGAGACTTGGTTTTGATTCACGACACAAAGCTATCACTACGACATACAGATTTGTCGACCGCTACAACAAAAAGAGAATGTATACTATATGGAGACAAGACATCAAAATCGGTGCATCAATTTTATTATTCTTATTTTTGAGTCTTAGGTCAATTTTGTTAATATCTCTCCTCGTTTACGTATATATTAGCTTATATATTTAATCTTCTTATTTCCAAATGATTTATACATATATAAGCATATAAAATATATATATTATAAAAGTTTTTAAAGTTAGAACCATTATAATATATATATACTATACCTGTGTAAACTGTTCAAATTGCACAGATATTACCAAGACAGTCGACTGACCTAGAGGCTCAGTCCACTGACCCAGAAATTTCTGTGCAACATGCATAGGTGCATAAATATATAAATATATATTTAAAAAAATTCGTTTGAATATTCAGTCGACTGACCCAGAGGTTCAGTTGATTGAATTTTTACAATAGCTATTTTCTGGAAAGACATGACTATTTGTGAAGAGTTACGAACCTTTACGAAAAGATTTGGATGCAACACTTCAATCGAAACTCTTCATCAACAATCGCTGCTTTTTAACATCTATAAATACATACTCCAACTTGATTCCAAGCTACCGAATTTTCTTATCTTTCTAATCTAACACCCTTGAATCTACTTGCAACTATACTTTCAAATATTCTGCATTAAAGCAATATTATACCTTTCTATTCTTCAAAAACTTCAAATATATGTATTTATACTCAAGGAGAAGATTATAGAAAGGGTGTACTACAAGTGACAAATCCATGTTATTAGAACACACAAAGTCAAAACAATCTTTTGTATTTATTGAAGTCCTTTTCTGTTGCTCAGGCGTGTGAAGTCCTCTTCGGTTGTTGAGGCGAAATCCTGTTCTGCTGCTCAGGTCCTCGTTCGACTGCTCAAGGGTTGTATAGACCTATTCCTCCAGGTTAAGTGAGGGTTATTATTTTAGTGAAATTCCACAAGGAGTCTGGGACTGGACGTAGGACAGAGCTCCGAACCAGTATAAAATTTCTTGGTGTTATTTTTATTATACTGCTTTTAGATTCCACACTATTTACTCTATAGCTATCATCACTACACTCTATATTGTCGTATATCCATATTACATGATCCATAACACACTTTCATTTGGTATTAGAGCCTGGAATTTCTATCGATCGTCACAACATCATAGAATAATGGCTAGAAAACAATCCACTCGAAATACTGAAGGCAAAATCCCTGTCAAAGCCACTAGTAAGGACTACATAAAGTTACTTTTTGATTTACAAATTTCAGTAAAAGATAATAATGAATTAGTTAGTATAAGCAATAAGATTTCAAAGATTAATTTTATTTTTTTAGAAAAGATGGAATCTGTTGAACTTGAAAGTGAGAAATTGAAAAATGAAAAGTTAAATATAGAAAATCAACTTGGTTTTTTAAAGAATAATTTTATAACTGTTAAAGATTTTTTAGATGAACAAAACACCATATTTGAAAAAGGGAGAAAAATTTTCAAAAGAAAATTTTGATTTGAAAAGACGAAATGATTTATTGTAATCCTCTTTAGATAATTCAGAATCTCAAAATCCCTTCTCAAAAATGAGAACCGTACGTTAAAAACGAGAATTCTAAATTAAATAAGAAAATTGATATTTTGAATAATAGTAATATTTTTTTTGAAAATAACAATTGTGACTTTAAGGCTAAATTTGGTAAACTTAACACTGAAGTCACAAAATTTAATAAAGGTCAAAACAATTTAAACATGATTTTATCTAGTTCTAGAACTTTAAATGATAAAAGTGGTTTAACATATAATAAAATAGACCGTAGAAATAGCACTAGACACGCTTTCATGTGTAATAAATATGTTAGTGCTAGTACTAGATTACGAGAAAAGTCTAAATCCAATTTTTATAGAAATTCAAATACTGCTATGACCAATAATGTTCATAATTTCTTTAGAAGTATAAAATCATTGACAGGAAATATGAATATGAATTATCTAAATATTTGAGTTCCTGTTAATTGGAAAAATAGAGAAAAATACATGGATGATTATTTTGACATGGTAGTTAATAATGAACATTATATTTATAAAGGTTCAGCCACACCCAAATGGGTATGGTTTCCTAAAAATTAGGAAATTATAAGAACCTTAGGCATCACATGCTTTAAATGTTAATTTTTTTGATACCTTACATTATAAGTAGTAATTATTCTATATTTTTTAATGTTAACACTTATATGGAATATAATTTACGTCATCATATAAACTCTCCTTTTTTTCGATGACAAAAGGGAGACAGATATTGCTCTAACACTTTTTGCAGAAATAAACAATGCAAGCACAGATAAAGGGGAAGAAAAGATTAATTACTTGCAGGAATATATAACACAGATTCAGGGCTAAGCGTATAATAGAGTAAGTTTTAAGCGTATAATAGAGTAAGTATTTGCCTCTTATATTCTATAAACATTAGTCTTTTATTTCAAAACATTACAACATGGGTTGTACTAAATGGCCAATTTTTTCGTATTATTTCAAAACTCTTGTTTGTGATATTGAATGTATAAATGCTTGGTTCTTTTATTGCTATGATTTGAATATCTATACATGCATCATACAATTATTTATGTTCTTTATTCCTTTTTGTCGATGACAAAGGAGGAGAAAATTATCACTAACATTAAGAATGCAGGATATATATCAAAGATTCAGGGGGAGTAAGTACTTATATTATATATATACAGTCAAAATTTATATCTATTTACATGTTGTCATCAATCAAAAATGAGGAGAATGTTGAGACTTGGTTTTGATTCATGACACAAAGCTATCACTACGACATAAGATTTGACGACTACTATGACAAAAAGAGAATATATACTGCATGGAGACAAGACATCAGAATCGGTGCATCAATTATAGTATTCTTATTTTCGAGTCTTAGGTCAATTTTGTTAAAATCTCTCCTCGTTTACGTATATATTAGCTTATATATTTAATCTTCTTATTTCCAAATGATTTATACATATATAAGCATATAAAATATATATTATAAAAGTTTTTGAAGTTAGAATCATTATAATATATATATATATATATATATATTATAATTGTGTAAACTGTGCATATTGCACAGATATTACCAAGTTTGGCCTAGAGGCTCAGTCGACTGACCCAGGAATTTCTGTACAATATGCAGAAGTGCACAAATGTACAAATATATATTTAAAAAATTTATTTGAATATTCAGTCGACTGACCTAGAGGTTCAGTTGATTGAATTTCTACAATAGCTATTTTCTGGAAAGACACGACTATTTGTGAAGAGTTACGAACTTCTACGAAAAGATTTGAACACGACACTTCAACTGAAACTCTTCATCAACAGTAGCTGCTTTTTAACATATATAAATACATACTCTAACTTGATTCCAAGCTACCAAATTTTCTTATTTTTCTAATCTAACACTCTTGAATCTACTTGCAACTATACTTTCAAATATTCTACATTAAAGCAATATTATACCTTTCTATTCTTCATAAACTTCAAATATATATATTTATACTTGTGGAGAAGATTATAGGAAAGATGCACTACAAGTGACAAATCTGTGTTATTAGAACACACAAAGTCAAAACAATCTTTTGTTTTTGTTGAAACCCTGTTCTGCTGCTCAGGCGTGTGAACTCCTCTTCGGCTGTTGAGGCGAAATCCTATTCTGCTGCTCAGGTCCTTATTTGGCTGCTCAAGGGTTGTATAGACCTGTTCTTCAGGTTAAGTGAGGGTTATTGTTTTAGTGATATTCCAGAAGGAGTCTGGGACTAGACGTAGGACGGAGCTCCGAACCAGTATAAAAATTCCTGATGTTATTTTTATTATACTGCTTTTAGATTCCACACTATTTACTGTATAGCTATCATCACTACAGTCTTTATTATCGTATATCCATATTACACGATCCATAACACACTTTCACCATATAATTCTCATATTTCTCATATATATATATCCAACGTTATAACTTTTTGTGCAAATTTGATAGTTGGTTATTTAACTATCAAGTAAAAAAACATTCAAATGCGGATTTAGTCCCATATGGAATCCACTAAGCCTTATTTAATTAATCTTTAATAAATTAAAATCACTTTATAAACATTCAATCAAAAGATCGTTACAAAGCACTATTCCCAAACCCCTTACATACCTTTTATACTTAGAGAAACATTTATATACTTATCTCAATGGTATAAGTATATTTACCAAACTTTACAAAAGTTTCCTTCTTTTAAAATCTCTTTTGAAAACATTACTTATTATAAACCGGCCCACTTATCCTTTATAAAATTTCCCTATTAAAAATTCATTTCAAATTTAAATATCTTTATAAATTTCCAAAATCAATTTATAAACACTTTTATAAGTATACAAATCAATTTATGAAACCTCTTTACAAACCTCTAAAATCATTTATAAAACCTTTCCCCATTTAAAACTCCTTTGATAAATCTTCGTTATAAAATTGCTTTACAAAATATCTTTTGCAATTCTTCTTTTAAATCACTTTAAATAAACCTTTTTACTTAGTTAAACCATTTTTATAAAAAAATTATTATTTATAAATACCTTTATAAAATGATAATATAACTTGAAAGATCATTTATAAACTTTAAACCCTAATTGGTTAGAGAATTGAAGTTAATTCAAAACCATACTTTATAAATTCAAAAAGAGCTTAGCAATCCCAATGGTAGTAATTTAAGTTACCATTTAACATCAATTTCTCTTTCAAGTCACTTGAGCATTTATTTACATAAGTCAATGCTTATGTAATTGCAATTCATATCCAAATCAGGGAATAACATGTCGATACAACTCAACTAGGATATACACGTCCAAATAACATAATAATAAGATGGTGATTTGTCCCGCTAAATAGATGTCCAAACTATTCAATTAATTTATAGCACATTGGGGATTAATTCTACATAACACATGAACAAAAATCAAACAATCAATTTATAGTAGAACAAATATTTATTCTATTATAAAATGTCCACATAATCAGACAATCAATTTATAGCAGAACGAGGTTTTATTTTGCTAATAGTTGTCCACACAAACACAAATAATCACATCATACCTCATTCAGAGTCATTTGTCAACTTAATATACCAAGATTTGAATTCCTTGAGTTCAAAACCATCTTTGAAAAAAAGTACATTTAAAACAATTTGATTCTTCGAAAATAAAGAATTTAAAACTTAAAACTCCTTTTTAAAATAACTATTTACAAGTTAAAACCTTATTTAAATTATAATCAATCTTAATTAAGTCTTAACTTAATCTAATTATAAATTAAGAAATAATTAAACATTTAGTAACTAATTAAACAATAATTAACTATTACATAGGTAATTTAACCCTAACTAATCCTTTATTTATTATTAAATAATAATTTAAACCTTCGTTCATAATTAAATATTACTTAATCACATTTAATTAATAAAATAACCTTTAATTAAAACTTAATTAATAAATTAAATCTTAAGTAAATAATTTATTTTAAATTAAAGCCTTAATCAATTAATAATTAAAAATAATTAAATAGTTAACTTTTTACATAAATAATTAACTTTATGTTAACTAATAATTAATTAAAAAATATCATATACTTAAATTATATTTAATTAAAAATTAATCTTGCTTGATGAATAATTATTTAAAATTGCCTTGTCTTTTAAAAGGTTATTAATTAATAACTAATCTTTACTTAACTATAATTAATAAACCCAGTTTAATCTTAATTTATCATTAGAAACATAATTATTAAAATTTCAATCATTTAGAACTTAATTAACTTTATAAAATTTCATTACTAGTTTATAAAATATTTACGAAACACTTTAAGTTAATAAAACCAAATTTTGCAGAAGTCGGATTTTTAAGTGAAACTGCATTCATAGTGACTATCGCTATGAGTACCTGCAATCTCAACTTGTTTTTATCTTTCTTTTTGAAACTTCACCTTAAAGTTTACCTTTTCTTTTCTTTCCTTTTTCCAAATATAAGAAAAACAAAGTTTGAAAACATAGGCTTTTGATTTCAAACCATTTACTATAGTTTCCATAAGAAATTCCATATCACTTTTACAGACAAGATGCTATCTAGCATACACCATATAAAAATATTTGTATCACATATCATTTTCACAACTGCCACATAAATAATATCTAACATTAAAACCAAACACATCACTTTAATCCATCGATTTAAGTCCAATGTCTAAACACAAACTATCACATACATATGCATCGAAACCATATCATAATCCAAACATTAACATCATATATAAATACCTTCATATAAGAAAAGGAAACATCTTTTCGAAAATTAAAAATTCACTCACCAAAAATCTTTGAAAACTTTAAATGCTTTAAAACTTGTAAATCTTGGAAAACCACACAAAAATCAATCGAAAAAAGGTCATCTTCTCCTCGATGTTTGGCCAAGTTAATTTCAAAATTTAGACAAGTGGTATAAAGAAAATTTTATAAAATTCTTCTCTTTACAACCTTTAAAAAATAGTCAATCAATTTCGATTATTTTGAGAGAAATATGGCAAAGATGGAGTGGTATTTTTGGCCTTGATAATATGGGTCCAAAAATGAGTCAGAAAGAAATGCAATTTTGACCCAAAAATATTCAAAATTTGAAAAAAGGCGTATAAAAAGTTTTGGCCACTGGAATTATATATGGTTTGAAAAAATAAAATCTTGATTTGGACTAGTATAGAGCAAGTTATGGCCGAATGAAGTGGGAGTAAAAATGGAGAATTTGGAGATGAAAACAAGTGATTTAACAAGAATTTGATTTTAAAAACTTAGGATTTTAAATTAGAAGCCATGGAGCACTTTGAAAAGCTTAGAAAAGAAAAGTTTATAAAAATATGCAAGAATGAAAATGAATGGAAAGGAAAATTATTTTATATACGATGAAATAAGCAAAATTACTAAACCAATCTTGTCCTATACCCTCCACTATCCTCTTTCCACCTCACCTAGCCTTCCTCCTTTTCATAAAAAAACATCACCTTTTTGTCTCCCCCCTCATTTCCAAAAGAAAACATATTTCAAACATGTTAGGGTGCTTATTTGTACCTATGTCTTCCTACGAGGTGACATATACATTTTTTTTCTTGAGTATATACACACATACATATACATTAGCAAATACATACATGAATACATACATACATATACATATACATATACACACTAACAAATTTACAAATGTGTATACATATATTAAAGAGTCTAAAACATTTTAGATAAATTTTAGCCAAGGAAATGTCAAAAATCTAAAAAACGAATTCCGGTCACATTTTCTGTTTTCCATCTGTCACGACCCACTTTTCCATATGGTTCGAACTGACACTTTACCACACTTGTCCATTCCAAATTGAACAGAAAGGCGAATAGTAAGAAAAAAATAGGAAGAAGATAGAAAAAAACAACATAGAATCTCACAGTGGAAACGAATAATTAATAATATAGAATAAGTCTTTACACAAAACAAAAACGGTAACCTAAACATATGTAGTTATTAATCAGAGTATATAACCTATCCAACACGGACAATTATAACAACATGTCCTTAAAATTAATGATATACACAACTAAATGCAACGGAATATAATCATATACGTGAATGCGTCTCTGGGCCTCCATCTCCTCTCCTGAAGCTCCACTCCCTCCAGCTAAACCTGGAAATATGCTCGGTTCTGACCCGACATATAGAAAAAACCACTCCCAGGTCAGTCTTGTAAAACCTACGTGAGAATCTAAACCACAAGGAATTTTATTCATTATAAATTTCCAAAGTTCTTTTAAAATCAAAGGTATCCCTTAAGACCATGCCACACATAAATACGATGGGTTTTTCCTTTACAATAACCAAAACACTTTTTATAGAAAGTCCAATGATATTATAATAGTGTCCAAGTACAAATACTTATTCAAATAATTGAAATGCTTGCATCTCATGTTTCAGCATAGTTGGGCACAATCAAAATCGTATGGCGCTTATTGGAGAATGGATTGCATATGGATGACTAGGTACTAGGGTATTACCTATCACAGTACATGTTTAGAACAATGTATCGAGGACTACATTGGGATCCCTTACAACACAAGACCGGACTGTCCCTAACCTGGATAGACCGTATATACTATCACCCTGGGTGGTCCCACCCTTTCCGAGAGCTCTTCCGCATGCAACCGTATACATATAATATCTAAGGGTATCTAGAAGGGTGATAAACATACCCTAAGGTGCTACCCACTTAGCCTTGTTGCATCTGCCCTGCTTTTCAGTCATTCCCGGTTGATGAGGCCAGAGGCTACGATTACCTTTTAAAGAATTTTTTTTCTTCACTTAGAATGCTCTTTGTCCTCCAATGACAATGTATTGATACCATTCATCCATACAAGTCCGTTCTGGGTCCGAACGGAACCTAAGGCACTACTATTACTACATCCATTTTGGAATAATCCTCAGGATTAGTAGCAATTATCCCTTTCACTTCAATGCTCTATCTTCGACTCCATGCTTTTGTCTTCATTCAAAAACGTTCTTGTTGGATCGAAGTGGTTTTCGAATAAATTATCTGAACCCGATCTCTTCGAAAACATCATTCGATATTTTTCGATAAACTATTCCCCGGTTCTTTACGAAGTAAATAGATGAAAATAAGATCGGAGATCACCTCCTAACCGACAGTGGATGTATTTCCTTATTATCCTCCTAGAAGAACGAAACGGGTTTATATGTATAGTATAGCACCTCGAACGGGGACTGTGCCATATAATTTTCGTATTTCTCCTAGATATCCCCGAAGTTATAATTTTGGGTCCAGTTTTGATAGTCGATTATTTGACTATCAAATATGCAATCATCTAAACAATGGTTTGATTTATGCATTGAAAACATTAAGCCTTATTAGTTTAAATTTCAATAAAAACTAAATTTACATAATCAAAACCGCATTACTTATCTCACCGATAAATATATTCACAATCCATTCATGTTTAAAATATTTGAAACCCCTTTTTCAAAATAAATATGGAAAGCACCATTGCGGTATCAACCGTGGACTCATAGCTTAATGGTTACGTCTCTATCCTAGAGAAATCTAAAACTTAACTGCAGGTACTCACTGCCTCCGATTATGCCATAAAAACATGCCATTACTTTTCGAAACTTTGTTTAATAATTTTCCAAAATAATACTTATAAAGTTTTCAATATAAAATTTTCAAGTTCTAATTAAGTGAACTGCTCTTTTATAAAAGTTTACAATATAACATATTATTTTTAAAACGTTAATATTTACTAAATTATCTTTGGAATAAATATACTTTAATACTTTAAGTAAAAATTATCTTTAAACAATCACTATAAATTATCTTTAATTAGTAGTTTATATACTTTTAAACAATTAAATAACTAATAACTTTAAAACAAAATAAGTACTTTCTAAATATTTTTTAAGAACAATAAATTAATTACTTTAAACCATTATCAAATTATTTACTAATTAACTTAAAAATATCATTCATAAATAATAATCATCTTCTTAACAATTTTGGTTCAAAAGTCAACCTCCAAGTCAGAAAAGTAGGCCAAATAATTCCAATGGTACTTAATCAAGTTACCCTTCAATTTCACAACATTCCAGAATAATACATATAGATATTCACATCAATCATGCGTTTAACAATTAACTTAACATCATATTGCCCAATATAATTATCAAGATAATCAATAGATGTCCGTACAAATAAAATAGCAGAAAAGAGTTCTATTTCTGCCAATCAATGTCCAAAAACAGATATATTCAGAATTTATGGCATAACGGTGTTTTACTCTACCATCAGGGGTCCAATTTAATACAATTAGTGGAATGGTGTTTTACTCCACTAACCAAATGTCAAAAAATCATAATTAAATTAAATTAACTCGCCATTATTTTATCTGAAAAACACTTCAATATTCAGGTCATATAAATTCAAAACGACGATATTATTTTTAAATTAATCACTTAAATTTCTATCCGTTTCAATTTACTATAAAATCTCAGTTATTCAAACTCGATAATGGTTCGTACTAAGATGTAGTGTCTGTCGACACGAACCCATTGTCACAAACCTCGCGTAAATCAGATTTCGTATGGACAAAATATAACATTTTAAAATTTACAACATACATACATACATACATACATACATACATACATACATATATATATATATATATATCAACAATTTATTTTTCCAAAAACTTCTTTTCTCCATCTCCCTGGGCCGAAGCCCATAACGGACATTTCTAAATGCTTTTTAATTATATATATATATATATATATATATATATATATATATATAGACACACATAAGGAAATGGGACAAAACCGAACCCGCATGACCAAAGAAACCTTTTTTCTCTCACCAATTTTGTTTGGGCCGAAGCCCAAACTAACCTACCCAACAACAAAGAAAAGCAGCTGCTTCCACTTTCCCCTTCTTTTCTTCTACTTTTCCCATTCTTCTTTCCTTGTTGCCTAAAATCCTCGCATCCTAGATCACCAAAGTTCCACCTGCTTGCACCAAATCTTCACGCACACACATTTAATCCAACCCGTGTGCCATCGTCCCCCCTCGCCTGGGACCAAACCCGAAGCTTTTTTCCCAACACTCCAGCCACCATGGCCAAAAAGGAAACTCGCATGCACGCTGTGCACGTGCACACTCGCCTAGTCGCCTATATTTCCAATGCGACACCTCCGACTAACCCTCTCGTCCTTTGATTCCCATTACCATCTCGTTGAAACTTCCACATCATCGAACTAGAGTCGAGATTTTAGAACCCGAACCAAAGAATACCCACTTCCACTCAACACTGAAATTCTTCCAACCTACGTCAGTGCTTCGCTTGCCACCGCCACCATTCGAAGCGTCGTGAACATCGCCTCCTCCCTGCCAAACCCCAAGTCATCCGGTCGCGCCATTCTCCTCTGAGGGAATATCATTTGACAACCTCTCTAATTCCTTCTTAAACCCTACAACCTCCTCGCCCGCTCAATCTAGGGCCTAAATCAAAAATGCGCCATGGTCAACCCCTTCCCCTTGATGCGACACTTCTCTCGGCCAAACCCCGCCATCCCACAACGTCTAGATCGCCAAATAATATTTTTTCAAACCAATTCTGGTCATCTCAAAATTTCTCGAGATATAGGCTATTAAAAATCTCAAAACCTTCGCTAAAAATCTTATCTTCATACGAGAATCATAACTACATAACTAACTCCATGATTCAAGCACATTGATTTTTGTCAAACACTTGGTGACTGATAGGGTATTGGGTTGGCAGAGAGAAGAAGAGAATAATTAGAGGAAGAAATTATATTGAGAAGAAGAAGACATAGTAGAGAATTCAGAGAATACTTCTTTTTGTTTTTTCCCCTCTTTTCTCATTTCTTTCCATTACATATATAGCAGAGATTCCTAACAAACTGTATACGTGGCCTATTGGCTACCTATCCCTCTGTAACAACTTTTGTAACAAATTGCAGACAGGAAATAAAAAGAAATAACGAAAATAAAAAAAGAAAAGGCTAATCATTTGCTTTTCATAACAGAATTTGCAGCACATATGTGATTTCCATTTCTCCCTTTAATCCAAGTATCTCTGTGGCTTATGTATTACTCTCCTGGGCCTTGTACCATCGTGTGCATTGTCTTCCTATGCTGGTGTGTCACTGGTAGCCGTATCAACACCTACCCCTTCAAGATCGACCTTGTCCTCAAGGTCGGTTGTGTTAGTGTTTGATGGAAGTGGTTGTGGGGTTATTATGGTCAGGTTTGGGTAGAGTTTGAGGAGTGAAATGTGGAATACTGGGTGAATGCGTGAGTCATTTGGAAGTTGGAGTTTGTATGCCACGGGTCCTATTCTTTCAATTATTTGGAAAGGTCCGAAGTATTTCTTGGATAGCTTGTGACAGTTTTGTCAAACTGAAGTTTGACGGTAAGGTTGTATTTTAACGAATACCCAAGCGCCTATCTCAAATTGCTTGTCAGTGCGCTTCTGGTCTGCATGGTTCTTCATTCGTGATTGTGCTTTTTGTAAATTGCTTTTTATAAGGTGGAGCAGCTGATCACGCTTATTGGCCCATGCCGTGAGGTCTGGTATTTGAGTAGTGTAGTTGATATAATTGGAAATTTTTGGTGGGAGACGGCCATAGACAACCTGAAAGGGAGATGTGCATAATGCGGTATGTTTAGTTGTGTTGTACCACCACTCAGCCCAAGGAAGACATTTAACCCACTTGTTTGGGATGTCGCCGACAATAGCTCGAAGATACGTTTCAAGGCATCGATTGACGACTTCGGATTGGCCGTCGTTTTGAGGGTGGTAAGCAGTACTCATACGAAGCTTGGTGCCATGGAGGCGAAATAATTCTTTCCAAAATTGGCTTGTGAATAGGCGATCACGATCCGATACGATCGATCGTGGAAATCCATGTAGGCGGACATATTCGTTAATGAAATTGGCAGCCAATTGAGATGCTGAAACAGATGATGGTAATGCACAGAAATGCGCATACTTGGAGAGTCGATCGACAATTACCCAAATGGTAGTTTTTCCTGTGGACGGTGAAGGTGTTTTATAAAATCCATTGCAATGTCGTCCCAAATCTGGTGAGGAATCGGCAGTGGTTGAAGAAGTCCTTTGTAGGGGGTGTTGTCAGTCTTGGTCTGTAGGCAGGTGGAGCACTGCTTGACAAAAATCTGAACAGAAGATGCTAAATTCGGCCAATAGAAATTACTAGCGACTCTTGCTACCGTTGCTTTGATACCGGAGTGTCCTCCAATTTTTGTAGAGTGAAGCTCGGTGATTATATTATGTCACAGCTCATCATTTGCAGGAATAAAAATTCGATTGCCCCAAAATAGTAAATTATTTCGCAATTGGAATTTGGGGTTTGAGCACGTACCTGAACGCAATTCTTTGATAATTTCTTGTGCTTCGCTGTTTTCCCACAGAGGTTTCTTGATGTCGTCCAGTATTGCAAACGTCGGCGTTGAAATCGCGTTCATCGTTGCATCACTTGTAAATCTCGAAAGTCCATCTGCTACGACGTTCTGCTTTCCTGGCTTATAGTGTATTATGAAGTCGAATCCCAAGAGTTTGGTGAGCCATTTATGCTGCTCTGGTGTCTGTATTGTTTGTGAAACCTGTTCGCGAAGGCTCTGATGATCTGTGTAGATTTGAAACTGTCGGCCTAGAAGATAATGGCGCCATTTCTTTACCGTTGCAGTGATGGCAAACATTTCTCGGGAGTAGGCTGAGGCTTTATGGAGATGCGGCGGAAGTTTGAGGCTGAAGAAGGCGATGGGATGATGGTTTTGCTCGAGAACGGCACCTATGGCTGTTGCGGATGCATCGGTTGTAATGGAGAAGGGGCGGTTGAAGTTTGGTAGGGATAATGTCGGAGTTTGGGTTACTGCTGTTTTGAGGGTTTCGAATGCTTGTTGGGTCGATGGGCCCCAGGCAAATTCATCGCGTTTTAATAGATCAGTTAATGGGCTGGCTATAGAGGCGTAATTCTTTATAAAGCGGCGGTAATAGCCCGTAAGGCCTAAAAATCCCCTTGTTGCTGTTACTGATGTGGGTGGAGGCCATTGTACCATTGCTTCAATTTTGGATGGATCCACTTTTACCCCTTCGTGTGATATAATGTGCCCCAAATATGACAGTTCCTTCATACCGAAGCTGCATTTTGGCAAGTTAGCAAAAAATTGATGTTTATTTAAAATATCCAATGTTGTGTGAAGATGGTCCAAATGGGCAACCCAAGATGGACTGTAAACAAGGATGTCATCGAAAAAAACTAGAATGAATTTTCTCAAGTGGGGACGGAAAATATTATTCATCGTGGCTTGAAAGGTTGAAGGAGCGTTTGTTAACCCGAATGGCATCACTAAAAATTCATAGTGGCCTTCGTGAGTACGAAACGCTGTTTTTGGAATATCGGTTGGATGAACACGGATTTGGAAGTAGCCACTTCGAAGGTCGAGTTTGGAAAAAAAATTTGCGTCGTATAATTCATCTAATAATTCGTCGACTGTTGGTATAGGGAAGCGGTCTTTGATAGTGATGGTGTTGAGTGCTCTATAGTCGACGCAAAATCTCCACGATCCGTCCTTTTTTTTGGCTAAAAGAACCGGGGATGAAAATGGGCTAGTGGATGGTTGAATGAGTTTTGATTGGAGCATTTCTTGGATTTGATGCTCGATTTCGTTTTTTTGGAAGTATGGATATCGATATGGTTTAGTGTTGATTAGGTTAGCATTTGGAAGTAGATTTATGTGGTGGTTAAGAGGTCGGTCGGGCGGTAGGGTGGAGGGTTTGGTGAATGTGTTTATATGAGGTTAACAACTTTTGTAGTTGTGGATCATGGTTTGGTATAGCTGGTGGTATGTGTTGAACTTGCGCAGGTTGGATTTGCAGATATAGAAAATTGGATATAGACGAGGTGTCGTCTAAACGCTTGAGTTGTTGGAGGGATATGAGGGACGGTTTACTTTGTGGGCTTACACCGGTTAAACATACGTCCCGATTAGCAATTGTAAAGGCCATAGTGAGTTTTTTATAATCCATTGTAACTGGGCCAAGCTGCGCAAGCCATTGGATCCCACACACCGCGTCTATTCCAACAATGTCCAGCAAATGGAAATCAATAAAAAACACATGGCCCTGTATATCCACTTGTACCTTTGAACATCACCCATTACTTCGTAATTTTTCCCCATTGCCTACTGTCACAACAAAGGAGCTCGCGCTGTTTGTTTGTAAGCCCAGAAACTTCGCAATCTTCGGGTGTATGTAATTATGTGTAGAACCCGTGTCAACTAAAATAGAGATGTCGTTAGCATTAATTGAAGCCGGAAGACGTATCGCGAGTGGGTGCGACGAGCCTGTCAGAACGTGGAATGATATTTCCTGTGCAGCATCGGTCATTGGGGCTGTAATTTGTGGTGGTTCGGTATCTATTGGAGATTTGGCTTCAGGTTCGAACGTGGGTGGGGCATCGTCTGGGTTTGTATCAGGGAGGATCATGAGAATATGGGTTGGTTTGCATCGATGGCCGTACTGGTACTTCTCCTCACAGTTAAAACATAATCCTTGTTGTTTACGAAGATTCATCTCGGTTGGGGATAGTTGCTTAATAGGTATATGGGTTTTGGGGCTTTGTAGTTGTGGTGTTTGTTGAATTGTCTGGGTGGGTTGAAGTGGGGTCGATGTTTATTGAAACTGATAGTTTGGTTTTGTGACTGGATATTTGGTTAAATCGTTCAGTTTCCGTTCGATAAGTTTGGCTCCATCGATGGCGTCGGAGATGGTTGTAGGTTTGAGGATGTGAAGTTCATTTTGAATGGGTGTTTTGAGGCCGGAGATGAAACATTGGAGTATGGATTCATTGGGCAGTATAGTAATACGATTGCAAAGAGTTTCAAAGGTGGCTTGGTAGTTTTCGACGGTTGTAATTTTTTTGAGTTTGAACAAGGTGGCTTGTGGATTGAGGAATGTGGGTGGGCCGAATCGTTTCTCGATTGCTTTTGTCAATGCCGCCCAAGTAGAGATTTGATTGTTGCGATGCATCCATTGGAACCACGATAGAGCTTGGCCTTGCATGTGGAAGCTTGCGAGATCGACTCTTTGATCTTCGGGTGTGGAGTAGTAAGCGAAAAACCGGTCCGCTTGAAAAATCCAGTCGTGTGGATCGGTGCCATCGAAGGTTGTGAGTGAGCATTTAGGTGCACGAGTATGTGTCGGAGTGGATAATAGTGGTGATTGGCGGTTAACGGTTGGAGTTTGATATGTGGGGGAGTGGTTTGGTGGTGAAATGGGTGGTTGGTTATCCAACTTACGGTTAATATCAGCTAGGGTAGCTTTAATGTCAATGTTATCGGCTGTCAAGGCTTCGAGCATGGCACCATGGTTATTTTGGGTGGTTTGAATGGTGGTTTGGATGGATTCTATGGTGGTTTGGTGGTCGGCGAGTTGTTGGAAGGCAGCATCTATTCGTGTCATTGTGGAAGGATTAGAGCGATGGTTTGGAAGGGAGGAAGGTAGAGACAAGCAGTGGAAGCACCAGATTGATAGGGTATTGGGTTGGCAGAGAGAAGAAGAGAATAATTAGAGGAAGAAATTATATTGAGAAGAAGAAGACATAGTAGAGAATTCAGAGAATACTTCTTTTTGTTTTTTCCCCTCTTTTCTCATTTCTTTCCATTACATATATAGCAGAGATTCCTAACAAACTGTATACGTGGCCTATTGGCTACCTATCCCTCTGTAACAACTTTTGTAACAAATTGCAGACAGGAAATAAAAAGAAATAACGAAAAGAAAAAAAAGAAAAGGCTAATCATTTGCTTTTCATAACAGAATTTGCAGCACATACGTGATTTCCATTTCTCCATTTAATCCAAGTATCTCTGTGGCTTTTGTATTACTCTCCTGGGCCTTGTACCATCGTGTGCATTGTCTTCCTGTGCTGGTGTGTCACTGGTAGCCGTATCAGTGACTTACGGTATTTATACAATCCCATCCAATATATAGCATGAACTAGCTTCAAACGGTTTTTAAGATGTATTCGAAAACAAACATTTCACTAGTTTACATTCTTAGTAGATTCGAACCGTTTTGAAGGAAAATGATTTTTAAGTGGAGCATGTCTGAAAGTTCCCACTGTTAAACATAACAGAGTAATATTCAAATCCTTCAAGTCATTTTCTATTTAAACTCTCACCTTCCACATTGGTAAGAGCCTTTGAAATCTTCTATTTAAATTTTAGTCTTCGATTTGAAACTTGAAAAGGTTGCCTTGCTTTGAATTTTGGAAGAACATGTGTTTTCTCTTTATTTTTCTTGTTTACAAAGTATATATTTCTTTTGTTTCCATGCTTATTTTTCAAGACTGAGCATAAAAACATATTCAGCCTATATATATACACACATGTTTGCAAGGATGTGCACGTACCAGATTTTTGGGCTTAAAAAGAAATCAGACCTGCATAAAGTTTTGTACAGCTGATGTGCTGAAATGATTTTGAGTTGATATGGTTTGAGGTTGAAAAGAAGTAAGAATAAATGTTTTGGTCTTCACGTCTTTTGACCAGGCAATGTTTTATGTATTTATACTTATGTTTACCATTTTTACTTGTTTGCTTTTTTAATTTGCTGAATTTTCTTTTTGTTTTGTTCAACAAGCTACCTTCATATGTTTTGAAAACAAGAAATATAATGTGGTTTAAAAACAAACTTCAAGTCTTCATATTTATATACATACTTCTAATACATAACTCAAGGCAAATGAAAATTATGCTATTTTAGTTTTAAAAGTGTAAATAACTTTTTTGTTAAAACATGCCTTTTGTGAATGATTTCTTTTTGAAGTGATTTTATAGATTTTTCTCATTTATATCATTATTTATTTTCATATGTGCCTCTTCTTTACATTTCTCAGTATGTATACATATACATTATTTCTAATAAACTATATTTATTTGGTTCATTCATATATTTATACGTATATTTCACTTACCATTGCATATTTTCATAATGCAACATTTTTTGTTTTATAAGTACTATATATTTCCTTTTTGAATTTGTATACACACACACACACACATTCTTCTTAACTAATACGTATATAGGTATATAGGGAAATACAAATTTAAACTCTTCTATTTATAATACAATATATAGTTCATGAACCAAAATCATTTCTATTATAATATATTCTCTTATCCGTTTACATTTATTTGCTATGAATTTGTTTCCAAATTATATATATAAATTTTGTTGTTCTAAATACATACATACATACATACATACATACATATATATACAAGAATTCCCAATTAAATCAATTCCCTATTTTATAATTAAAAATTTGGAATTTCAAAATATTATCTTGGTATGAAAAACTATATATTATTGCTAATTGTTATCTAACGGGGATTTTTGTTTGATTAAAATATTGTATCATTGAATATTAAAAATTAATATTCAAAACTCGAGACGTCAAAAATCCCAAGTCATCGATCTATATACTTTTGTAGACTAATTTTGAAATGATTTGATCATCATTAATTATTATTTAAATTTTTTTTATTTTAAGTATAAAACCTATTATTACAGTATTTAAAATTAATTAAATATTCGCAAATCAAATGTAACGACCCAGAATTTGACCACTTTAAATATACTATTTAACGTGATTTTAAATATAAAATAGAAAAGGCTATATGATTCAAACAATATTAGATTGGATTTGAAAAGAGAAGAATACACAAAAATAGTAACATTTAACTATATCGGCAAAAGTGACAAAATGCTGATTTCAGAAAAGTTTGTTTCAATGGTTAAATAAATTATTTTATTTAATTTGTGAGTATTTATATTTTAAATAACATAATAAAAATTTATTTTTAAATTTGGTTTACATAAATAAATGTCTAACTAAAACGTTAAATGTGACCGTAAAACATTTTGTCGAAAATCAACATTTTGTCGATTAAAAGTCGTCGCAACGTCGTCGCACCTTTATATTCTTATATAGGAACATATATTCAAATAGTATATGTATTAATTAATTCACTAATCAAGTTTACTTTTACTAAACATATTTTAAAAATTCTAGAATATAACTAAGAAAAAGTGAGCACAAAAAGGCAAACATTTCATTTCAAAGCAAAAAGTAAACATCAAATCAAACCAAACATAATTATTATTTTCCTTACTTACTTCTTAAATGAAAATGACATAAATTAATGATTTGAAATGTGATGTTAAGTGTTGGAAAAATAAGGTTGCTTAAAAAGTAAGTAAAGAGTATTATGATTTTTTAATAAAATATTATTCTAATCCAAAACATTTTCTATAAATAAGCATCCACATTTTAACTTTTTTTCATTTCTTCTTTTTTCTTTTTTCAAGCTTTTTCTCCACTCTCTAATGGCTTCTTCTCTTCTCTTTCCTTACTAAAATCTCTTAGAATCATATCAAATCAACTGCAAACACCACCAAACTTTTCCAAAGTCCTTAGAATATCATCCAAACATGGTTTAGCATCTAAGAAGTGAATAAATGATGAAGGAAGGGGAGGATCAAGGTGTGGCCGAGCCCTATTGGTGTTCTGGGAAGATTTGGTCAAGAGCAAGTAGAAGTGAAGTGATGGCTGAGCACTAAAAAGTGAGATGGAGTTGTTTAGGTGATGGTTTGGTGAAGCGAAGATGATTTAGTGAAGTGTTGGATTAAACGAATATTGGTAAGAAGTTAAACGATTTGCTTAAAGGTGAGTACTCATATTTAAGTTACTAATTCCTAAAAAAAAATTCAAGTTAATTACCTAAAAAATTTGGTATATGTTGGATGATTAAATGTTTGATAACTTGGTTGATATTATGGTTGATTATATGTTTATGATATGGATGATAACTTGGTTTGATAAATGATAAGAAAAATTGTTAGTAAGTATAGTTAATTCAATGGAAATTAAATCCACATAAATGTGCGTATGGAGATTATTTAGCCTCTTAATGATTTCAAAATATCTAAAAAGATTGGAAATGATATTATAATAATATAATATTATAATATAAAATAAAATGAGAAATAAGTTTGAAATTATGAAAATATTGTTTTAAACAAGTTAAAATAATTTAAATATGATTTAAAAAAATATGAAATGTTTCAGACAAGTTCTGAAGCAATTCACACAATTGGCTAAAATTGAACTTGTCGCGTTGTAGTAGTTCGTAAATTTCGATCCGTAGCGTCAAATTAATATAGTGAATGATTTATAAGTTGGATTTCTTTGAAATAATTTTTTTTAGTTCACAATGATAATATTTTCAAAGGAAGAAAGAAAATCAAGATTTCATTAAGTAAGTTTTGAAATATGTCCAAATTAATTTTCTGAAAACATCACGGTTGTAACGATCTCGGATTTAAGTTGAGTATGAAATGATAATTAATTTCATTTCTGAATAAAAATTGTGAAGAAATTGGTAATTAATATAAATTTTGAATTAATCAAGAATTAAATTGGATATTTGAAAATAAACATGTATATAAAATGGATTGACAATTGAATTCGAATTGGGGTTTAAATATAAATATCTTAGGAAATAAATTTGTAATTGGATTTAATATTAAGCTATTTAATAAATAACCCATGATTTTAAAATACTCAGGATAAAGGTTTAATTTATTTAAAATAATTTTAGCTTAAGTTTAAATTTAAACATAGGTTTGTTTTGTTTTTTTAAATATAGCTTGACAAGATAAGTAATTTATATTTTAAAGAGATAGTTTCTTTTGTAAATTTATTTCAATTTAATAAGGAGTTGTATTTAAACAATATTAATGATGTAATGTCTTTACAAATGGATTTTTTTATACAAATAGAAATTGTTATTTTAAAATATATATATATATATATATATGTATTTTGGAAAGCTATGAATTGTAAATTTAAAAATAAAATCTTTCAACAATGTTTAAAATAAAATAAACTTTATAAATATTAAACTTAAGTATAAATCAAATGTATGATGTTAACATAAGTACAAAAATACAATAATATGTGTAGGCATGAAAGGACAAGTGTTATCATGTTGGAGCTTTATATAAC
Organism: Allium cepa; assembly: GCA_030765085.1. Taxonomy (NCBI): domain Eukaryota; kingdom Viridiplantae; phylum Streptophyta; class Magnoliopsida; order Asparagales; family Amaryllidaceae; genus Allium; species Allium cepa. The sequence continues at coordinate 171,548,758 of CM060941.1, read as the reverse complement.
ATGTGTTAAGTAATAAACCAGTAAAAATAACTATAATAACTTTATATTATGTAGCCTGTAAGTAGTTTCAAAGGCAAGTAAATATGTTTCCTGTAAATAAAGTATGCAGGCAGGAAATCTATTAACATAGACAAAGTAAAGAGTAAAGTATATATGTATTTAAGGTATAGAAACAAACCAGGCAAATAAACAAAGGCAAGAAAATCTATAAACAAAGTAAAATAAAGCATCTGTGTACTCTTGCATTTAATGCTAGCTTCAACAAGTCGATTCAAATTGCTCAAAAATCAACTCAGCCTCCATACCTATAAAAAGTAATCTCTGATCAAAAAATAAAATATGTATATAAAAAGGAAGAAGTGTACCAGGCATATGCAAACCCTGCAAACTCCTTTCTATATATACATATCTTCCAGTTCATTCTAAACATATCAAACCAGAGATCATAAGATAACATTTTCATTTTTCAAATTTTATAAGCAATGAAACTTGCCTGCATTTTCTAAAGCCTGCTAGCAAATTCAAACCAAAAACTTGATGCATTCATCTTCAACCCAAGTTTTAAAGCAAGCAACCTGCATACAAGTAGCATTTCCATTGTTATAAACGGAAGCTTTATACAACAACAAGCAAGAAGATATGGGGGAAAATCAAAGCAAACCAGTTCTTAGTTTTAAAAAAAAAGTTCAAAGATTTTCAAAATAGAATTCTCTGTTCATTCTGGAAAAATCATGGCGAGTAACACTTTAAAAATTTAAGTATGTGAATTTTGGTTGCATGATAGAACTGGAATGACATGCTTCATATATATATACATACTTTTTTTTAAGTATACATACGAATGTTTGGATGATTTGGTAAAATGTTCATCTCTGTTTTTTTATCACAGAGTTAAATTTAAATCCAAACTTCACTTTTTTCACCTGTGATCTCTGGTAGGTTTCAATCTTCAACAAATAGGTTAGTTAAAAATCATCTGTGAGTTAAATTTCGTTTTAAGCTTGTTCATGAAGAGTTTGACCCTGTAAACATTGGTTTTACAGTAAAAACAAATTTTGTGATAAATTCAACTATTTTAAATCATTGAATTGATTTCATATTTTAAATAAACATACAAAGGTAGTATTTTTAAAACAAGAATGATGATTTTTAGCTAAGTATACAAGGTGCGGTTTATAAAGGAACCAAAAATGATTTTTCATGAAATTCTGTTGATTTAACGAATTATAGATGTTAAAATCTGAGGTGAAGTTAGCTTGAAGGTTTTCAAATCTAGGAAAAATGCAAAAAAATTTATCTATTGCATAAATTGTTTGGACGAGTCGAGTGTAGGGTTTAAACCCTATGTTTTGAAGGCGGAAGTCGTGTGTAGTTCTCGTCGTCGACGTCGCTCCGGAACGCATCGCACCGGGGGGAATCATCGTAGCATGACGTGGCGCGGTTGTGGACGAAGTTGCGTGGGTTCTGGCGCTAGGTGGTGGCGTGGCGAGGCGATTTGCTGAGGAGGGTGGGTTACAGTTTGTTTTCCAGGGTTGGTTCGAACACTAAAAATTCGAATTCGAGCTCAACTTTGAGGTTTAGAGCTTGGAGGCGATGGAGGAGATCGTGGGTGACTTGTTGGCATCGGCGACGATGATCGAAACTAGCCGCGGCATGTGTGCACGTGTACGTGCAAGTTTGTGGAACTGGGTGAAGCATTGGGAAGGAAGAAGGTACAGGAGCTCGAGTTGCTCGCGTGTTTGCCTCGGTGGGAACGTGGGTATTTGATTGTGCAACTGGGTTGAACAGGCTTTAAGAAATTGTTACAGGAAGTTTTAAATAAAAAGAACTTGATTGTCAAAAAGGATTCTAAGTTTTAGACAAAAGTAAACCAAGTCTTACCTATGAAAGTAAATGGTTTTCAAGAACAATTGTTTTAACCGAGTGTTCAAGTTTTAAAAACAAAGAAGTTTGAATTTGTAAATAATTCAGGTTTTAAAACAAAGATAAACAAGTTTTAAAATATGTAATATTTAATTAAAAGTTATTTATTAACTTAGAAAGATTTTAAAGAGTTAAAAGTTAAATCTGAATGCTTAATTAATTAAATTTGATTTCTAAAGTATTTTATTTAGTTTAAAGATTAAGATTTAGTAATCAATTACGATAAAGATTTATCTTAAGGAATTAAGAACTTTGATTAGTTAAAGGTAAATAGATGTGTGAAGATAATTAAACCAATTCAATTTTTATTAATAATTTAAGAGTGTTGGTTAATGTGTATAATTTAATTAAAGTTGATTAAATGATTAGGAATAATCACTTATTGTAATTCATTAAGAACAATTTATTAAATAGTAATAAATTAGGGGTTGATAAAATTATTAATAAATTAATTAAGGGAATGTAATTAAAGGACAATGAAATAATTAAAGGTTAACTATTTAATAATAAAAATTTGATTAATTAATAATTGATTAAAAAGGACAATAAATCAAATGATTTGAAATCAATTAAAGTTAATTTACCATGATCCATGACCCATCTGATTTAAATTAATAAGATAATTTATTAAGTCCACTTATGGATGTTTGAATCCTATTGATTGTTGAACTATTTGATATTTCTGAGATGCTATGCTTTGTGCTATGAATTGTTTTCAGTGTGATCTGTGATGAATGTAATTTTATTTATTTATAATGCATTCATATTTTCTATTTGTGAATTTATGTATTTAGATAAGCGCTATTGGGATATACCGCTTATCGATATTATGTGATTGCAAATCTGTGATGATTTATGATGTTGCACTATTGTGTTAAACCTCTGGACCACACTTATACACACACAAAGATGGATTTCACAAGGAAATCGATTAGTCACAGATTTTGAAATGATTTATAAAATTGAATATTTAAATTCAAATGTTTTGGAAAGGGATTGGGTTTAAAGTGAAAAGCTTTTGAAATGGAATTTCAAAAATGACATTTATTTTGAATAACTTGATTGGGTTTTGAAATTTAAATATTTTGATTTAAATTTGAATTCAATACTTAAAATTGAATTCTATGATTTGAAACTAGGGATTAACGATATTATACTAGTTATATATAAGTCAAACCATTTTTTAAGTATTGTTCTTTTGGGAATTTGATTTAACCCAAAGATTGTAACTTGTATAAATGAAATCGGGTTTTTCCGAAATAAGATTGTTGTTTCTAAATGATAAAAAGCTTTCACAGGAAAAATAAATTTCAAATTGTATTAAAGGGATTTCAAGTTTAAACTGAAATGGTCTTCCAAGTTATAGATGAATATCTGGAAACGAATTTTGAAAGAGAATATTTGGGAACGAACTTTGAAAGATACAAGTTAAATCTTGATTTAAAGATTTAATGAATTAAATCCAATTGAAATGGAATAATTTTGAAATCCAGGAATGAATCTTTGTGAAACTAGGTGAACTTTATGAAATAAATCTTTTTGTTTAAAAGATTTGAAATGGTAATTGGTTTAAACCATTTGAAAGAAAGTTTTGAATTATTAAGTTGTGACTTAATTGAAATCCCATATCCATATGTTTTAAATGTTGCGCTCACTATTCGGGTTAGCCGGGAAAGGACCTTTGGGTCGTATAACACATTTTGAATATGTGATACGTCGTTATGGATAGCATTTGAAGACCGGCGGTGAAGACCGGGTATTTGCGAGAACGATAGGATGACCTATTGATTGTCTCTGCACCGAGTAGCTACGGTATAGAGATTCCCTAAGTGATGGGAAATCCGATCGGGATTGTGAATACCCGGATTGCAAGGACTTCTTTGGAAGTGCCTTCTGTTCTGTTCTAAATCCAGAACAGACTTGTATAGATTGTATGTCTGACATTACATTTTGAGATATAAAGCAGATTTCTTTCAAATACATTTCCGTTGGTGGCAGAGAATTTATTCTCTTAGCTTAACACCCTTAGAGGTTATGTAGTTGAAGGTTATCAACAATATATTCCCAACTTGGTAATGTGGCATGCTGAGCGCTGTTGATCATTTGTTGATCAAAGCGTGGCTTTTGTAAAAAGCATAGCTTTGTGGACGAGACTTCGTCGAACCTCACAACCCGAAAAATGGTCGAAACAGGAAAGATGCAGCAAAGTTTCAGGGATCGCGCTCCTAGGATATGTCCATTTCTTCTGGATAGGGGTAGTATCATGGTATGGAGCCCAGATACTTACTCATGTGGATACACTATATCTATTACTGTGTGGTTTTGTTGGTACCGAGCGCTTGGATAAAGGTTGGTTACGACCGGGGATGGAATATCTGAGGGTCGATACTCCCGGGCAGGGAGTGCACCGGCTTTGTGTTGGCAGAGATCCATTTGGGATGCCCGGGGACGTCGTTTCAGAGGCGTTCCATCGGTATGGGAATTTCCATTGCCTGACCATTTATTGGGAATCCATTCTTCAAATACGTAGCTTGTACGGTTTTAGTTGCATTTACTTATGGTGGCGCCCCACTGTTTGGATGGTAGCTATAGTAGGCATACGATAATGGTCGTATGTTGGCTAAGATTTATATCTTTACTTTCCAAATGATTTTTTACTACACTATGCACTAGTAATAATATCAAATGTTTCTTTTTAACGCGTATCAAGCATCTTTGACTATCATAAGAAGAAATCTCCTCCGATTCTGCGTTTTCATTGTGTGTGTGTGCGGGAGGCCTTATGGTAGTCTCATTTCTAAAAAGCATTGCGAATTGATTTTAAAATATTTCTTTATTTGTTTTAAAGATAAAACTGTTTTTGTTACTCATACCAGTCCCATGACTGATCCGGAGTTTATTGTTTCTTCCCTAAACTCTGGATGCTCAAAATTTTTCTACACGAGCTGCCTAGAGTTGTGTTTTTAGATAGTCAGATTAGTAGGTTATCTGGAGTTAGTTCAGTCTATGGATGCGGACGAGACTTGCTTGTCTTGGTGAATCGTGAAGTTGGTTCGAGCTGCTGCTGGAGTTCTCTTTTGAAGACTATCTGGAGTAATTTGTTCTATTGCTAATGTTATCTATTTTCTTTTCTGCTGCTATTCTATTGTATCTCTGATGTATATTGATATCTATTGGATCATCTGTTATATCGGATATTGTATCAATGCTGTATATCAATGTATTATTAATTTTTATTCCGCTGTGTTGTTTACTTAATGTTGTTATAAGCTCCGACGAATCGGATTTGAACGGTCGAATCTACGGCATTTGAATACGATGTGAAGTATGGATGTCGATTTTCGAGCGGGCAAAATTCGTATCGTCACATTTGGTATCAGAGCTAAGGTAAACCTTTAGCTCAGGAGTATAACACATTAAGTAGCTCATTAGAGATAGGGTGAAGTATACTCTAGAATGAGTATATCCCTAAGATATCCGTTCGAATGCCTCTGTAAATTCTCTTACTATCCAGTGATAGTGAGTATGAGTGCAAGAAGAGGATGAGATAGGGGACAGGGGCGCACGACTATAAATGGTCAATACCCTGCAACAGTGGAAACAACTTTCTTATCAATTTCATTTGATTCGATTTCCAAATTCTTTTGATTTCTTCGTGACGGCTCCAGAAAGAAGTTTTGGTGTGGTGGTGGCCCTACGAATCGTTGTAGGAAATTTTTTACTTCGTATCTTTATCGATTTCTTATCAGTTTTTCGATTTAAACTTTAACGAATATGAATTTGAAATATTGGAATTGAAAATTTTAAATAAATTGGAAATTTTAAATTGAGTTAAATTGATTAATAGAATATAAAGCTAAATTTTAATTGAATCGATAAAACGATATCGTTTAAAACCAAATTTGAAATTCTATTATAATTTATTGTATCTATTGTTGATATCATATTTGGCTTACCAAATGCAGAATTGATATCTAGTTTGATCTGAAAACATATTTTTCTATCTTTCATCTATCATCGTTATCTCTCTCTGTCGAATTTCGAGGACGAAATTCCTTTTAAGGGGGAAGTCTGTAACGATCTCGGATTTAAATTGAGTATGAATTGATAATTAATTTCATTTCTGAATAAAAATTGTAAAGAAATTGGTAATTAATATAAATTTTAATATAAATTTTGAATTAATCAAGAATTAAATTGGATATTTGAAAATAAACATGTATATAAAATGGATTGACAATTGAATTTAAATTGGGGTTTAAATATAAATATCTTAGGAAATAAATTTGTAATTGGATTTAATATTAAGCTATTTAAGAAATAACCCATGATTTTAAAATACTCAGGATAAAGGTTTAATTTATTTAAAATAATTTTAGTTTAATTTTAAATTTAAACATAGGTTTGTTTTGTTTTTTTTTAAATATAGCTTGACAAGATAAGTAATTTATATTTTAAAGAGATAGTTTCTTTTGTAAATTTATTTCAATTTAATAAGGAGTTGTATTTGAACAATATTAATGATGTAATGTCTTTACAAATGGATTTTTTTATATACAAATAGAAATTGTTATTATAAAATTTATATACATATATATATATATATATGTATGTATGTATGTATGTATTTTTGAAAGCTATGATTTGTAAATTTAAAAATAAAATCTTTCAACAATGTTTAAAATAAGATAAACTTTATAAATAATAAACTTAAGTATAAATCAAATGTATGATGTTAACATAAGTACAAAAATACAATAATATGTGTAGGCATGAAAGGACAAGTGTTATCATGTTGGAGCTTTATATAACATGTGTTAAGTAATAAACCAGTAAAAATAACTACAATAACTTTATATTATGTAGCCTGTAAGTAGTTTCAAAGGCAAGTAAATATGTTTCCTGTAAATAAAGTATGCAGGCAGGAAATCATTAACATAGACAAAGTAAGGAGTAAAGTATATATGTATTTAAGGTATAGAAACAAACCAGGCAAATAAACAAAGGCAAGAAAATCTGTAAACAAAGTAAAATAAAGCATCTGTGTACTCTTACATTTAATGCTAGCTTCAAAAAGTCAATTCAAATTGCTCAAAAATCAACTCAGCCTCCATACCTATAAAAACTAATCTCTGATCAAAAAATAAAATATGTATATAAAAAGGAATAAGTGCACCAGGCTTATGCAAAACCTGCAAACTCCTTTCTATATATACATATCTTCAGTTCGTTCTAAACATATCAAACCAGAGATCATAAGATAACATTTTCATTTTTCAAATTTTATAAGCAATAAAACTTGCCTGCATTTTCTAAAGCCTGCAAGCAAATTCAAACCAAAAACTTGATGCATTCATCTTCAACCCAAGTTTTAAAGCAAGCAACCTGCATACAAGTAGCATTTCCATTGTTATAAACTGAAGCTTTATACAACAACAAGCAAGAAGATTATGGGGGAAAATCAAAGCAAACCAGTTCTTAGTTTTTTAAAAAAAGTTCAAAGATTTTCAAAATAGAACGCTCTGTTCATTCTGGAAAAATCATGGTGAGTAACACTCTAAAAATTTAAGTATGTGAATTTTGGTTGCATGATAGAATCTGGAATGATATGCTTCATATATATATACATACTTTTTTTTTGAGTATACATATGAATGTTTGGATGATTTGGTAAAATGTTCATCTCTGTTTTTTTTATCACAGAGTTAAATTTAAATCCAAACTTCACTTTTTTCACCTGTGATCTCTGGTAGGCTTCAATCTTCAACAAATAGGTTAGTTAAAAATCATCTACGAATTAAATTTCGTTTTAAGCTTGTTTATGAAGAGTTCGCCATGTAAACATTGGTTTTACAGTAAAAACAAAATTTGTGATAAATTCAACTATTTTAAATCATTGAATTGATTTCATATTTTAAATAAACATACAAAAGTAGGATTTTTAAAACAAGAATGATGATTTTTAGATAAGTACACAAGGTGCGGTTTATAAAGGAACCAAAAATGATTTTTCATGAAATTCTGTTGATTTAACGAATTATAGATGTTGAAATATGAGGTGAAGTTAGCTTGAAGGTTTTCAAATCCAGGAAAAATGCAAAAAGAATTATCTATTGCATAAATTGTTTGGACGTCGAGTGTAGGGTTTAAACCCTATGTTTTGAAGGTGGAAGTCGTGTGTAGTTCTCGTCGTCGATGTCGCTCCGGAATGCATCGCACCGGGGGGAATCATCGTAGCATGACATGGTGCGGTTGTGGATGAAGTTGCGTGGGTTCTGGCGCTAGGTGGTGGCGTGGCGAGTCGATTTGCTGAGGAGGGTGGGTTACAGTTTGTTTTCCAGGGTTGGTTCGAACACTAAAAATTCGAATTCGAGCTCAACTTTGAGGTTTAGCGCTTGGGGGCGATGGAGGAGATCATGGGTGACTTGTTGGCATCAGCGACGATGATCGAAACTAGCCGCGGCATGTGTGCACGTGTACGTGCAAATTTGTGAAACTGGGTGAAACATTGGGAAGGAAGAAGGTACAGGGGCTCGAGTTGCTCGCGTGTTTGCCTCGGTGGGAACGTGGGTATTTGATTGTGCAACTGGGTTGATCAGGCTTTAAGAAATTGTTACAGGAAGTTTTAAATAAAAAGAACTTGATTGTCAAAAAGGATTCTAAGTTTTAGTCAAAAGTAAACCAAGTCTTACCTATGAAAGTAAATGGTTTTCAAGAACAACTGTTTTAACCGAGTGTCCAAGTTTTAAAAACAAAGAAGTTTGAATTTGTAAATAATTCAGGTTTTAAAATAAAGATAAACAAGTTTTAAAATATGTAATATTTAATTAAAAATTATTTATTAACTTAGAAAGGTTTTAAAGAGTTAAAAGTTAAATCTGAATGCTTAATTAATTAAATTTGATTTCTAAAGTATTTTATTTAAAATAAGTTTAAAGATTAAGATTTAGTAATCAATTACGATAAAGATTTATCTTAAGGAATTAAGAACTTTGATTAGTTAAAGGTAAATAGATGTGTGAAGATAATTAAACCAATTCAATTTTTATTAATAATTTAAGAGTGTTGGTTAATGTAGATAATTTAATTAAAGTTGATTAAGTGATTAGGAATAATCACTTATTGTAATTCATTAAGAACAATTTATTAAATAGTAATAAATTAGGGGTTGATAAAATTATTGATAAATTAATTAAGGGAATGTAATTAAAGGACAATGAAATAATTAAAGGTTAACTATTTAATAATAAAAAGTTGATTAATTAATAAATGATTAAAAAGGACAATAAATCAAATGATTTGAAATCAATTAAAGTTAATTTACCATGATCCATGACCCATCTGATTTAAATTAATCAGATAATTTATTAAGTCCACTTATGGATGTTTGAACCCTATTGATTGTTGAACTATTTGATATTTCTGAGATGCTATGCTTTGTGTTATGAATTGTTTTCAGTGTGATCTGTGATGAATGTAATTTTATTTATTTATAATGCATTCATATTTTCTATCTGTGAATCTGTGTATTTAGATAAGCGCGATTGGGATATACCGCTTATCGATATTATGTGATTGCAAATCTGTGATGATTTATGATGTTGCACTATGTGTTAAACCCCTGGACCACACTTATACACACACAAAGATGGATTTCACAAGGAAATCGATTAAGTCACAGATTTTGAAATGATTTATAAAATTGAATATTTAAATTCAAATGTTTCGGAAAGGGATTGGGTTTAAAGTGAAAAGCTTTTGAAATGGAATTTCAAAAAATGACATTTATTTTGAATAACTTGATTGGGTTTTGAAATTTAAATATTTTGATTTAAATTTGAATTCAATATTTAAAATTGAATTCTATGATTTGAAACTAGGGATTAACGATATTAAACTAGTTATATATAAGTCAAACCATTTTTTAAGTATTGTTCTTTTGGGAATTTGATTTAACCCAAAGATTGTAACTTGTATAAATGAAATCGGGTTTTTTCGAAATAAGATTGCTGTTTCTAAATGATAAAAAGCTTTCACAGGAGAAATAAATTTCAAATTGTATTAAAGGGATTTCAAGTTTAAACTGAAATGGTCTTCCAAGTTATAGATGCATATCGGGAAACGAATTTTGAAAGAGAATATTTGGGAACGAACTTTGAAAGATACGGGTTAAATCTTGATTTAAAGATTTAATGAATTAAATCCAATTAAAATGGAATTGTTTTGAAATCCAGGAATGAATCTTTGTGAAACTAGGTAAACTTTATGGAATAAATCTTTTTGTTTAAAAGATTTGAAATGGTAATTGGTTTAAACCATTTGAAAGAAAGTTTTGAATTATTAAGTTGTGACTTAATTGAAATCCCATATCCATATGTTTTAAATGTTGCGCTCGCTATTCGGGTTAGCCGGAAAAGGACCTTTGGGTCGTATAACCCATTTTGAATATGTGATACGTCGTTATGGATAGTATTTGAAGACCGGTGGTGAAGACCGGGTATTTGTGAGAACGATAGGATGACCTATTGATTGTCTCTGCACCGAGTAGCTACGGTATAGAGATTCCCTAAGTGATGGGAAATCCGATCGGGATTGTGAATACCCGGATTGCAAGGACTTCTTTGAAAGTGCCTTCTGTTCTTTTCTAAATCCAGAACAGACTTTTATAGATTGTATGTCTGACATTACGTTTTGAGATATAAAGCAGATTTCTTTCAAATACATTTCCGTTGGTGGCGGAGAATTTATTCTCTTAGCTTAACACCCTTAGAGGTTATGTAGTTGAAGGTTATCAGCAATATATTCCCAACTTGGTAATGTGGCATGCTGAGTGCTGTTGATCATTTTTTGATCAAAGCGTGGGTTTTGTTAAAAGCATAGCTTTGTGGACGAGACTTCGTCGAACCTCACAACCCGGAAAATGGTCGAAACAGGAAAGATGCAGCAAAGTTTCAAGGATCGCCTCCCTAGGATATGTCCATTTCTTCTGGATAGGGGTAGTATCATGGTATGGAGCCCAGATACTTACTTATGTGGATACACTATATCTATTACTGTGTGGTGTTGTTGGTACCGAGCGCTCGGATAAAGGTTGGTTACGACCGGGGATGGGATATCTGAGGGTCGATACTCCCGGGCAGGGAGTGCACCGGCTTTGTGTTGGCAGAGATCCATTTGGGATGCTCGGGGACATCCTTCCAGAGGCGTTCCATTTCGGTATGGGAAGTTCCTTTTCCCGACCATTTGTTGGAAATGCATTCTTCAAATACGTACCTTGTATGGTTTTAGTTGTAGAACCTATCATTCACTTATGGTGGCGCCCCACTGTTTGGATGGTAGCTATAGTAGATATACGATAATGGTCGTATGTTGGCTAAGATTTATCTCTTTACTTTCTAAATGATTTTTTACTACACTATGCACTAGTAATAATATCAAATGTTTCTTTTTAACGCGTATCAAGCATCTTTGACTATCATAAGGAGAAATCTCCTCCGATTATGCGTTTGCATTGTGTGTGTGTGCGGGAGGCCTTATGGTAGTCTCATTTCTAAAATGCATTGCGAATTGATTTTAAAATATTTCTTTATTTGTTTTAAAGATAAAACTGTTTTTGTTACTCATACCAGTCCCATGAATGATCCGGAGTTTATTGTTTCTTCCCTAAACTCTGGATGCTCAAAATTTTTCTACACGAGCAGCCTAGAGTTGGGTTTTTCAGATAGTCAGATTAGTAGGTTATCTGGAGTTAGTTCAGTCTACGGATGCGGACGAGACTTGCTTGTCTTGGTGAATCGTGTAGTTGGTTCGAGCTGCTGCTGGAGTTCTCTTTTGAAGACTATCTAGAGTTATTTGTTCTGTTGCTAATGTTATCTATTTTCTTTTCCGCTGCTATTCTATTGTATTTCTGATGTATATTGATATCTATTGGATCATCTGTTGTATCAGATATTGTATCAATGCTGTATATCAATGTATTATTAATTTTTATTCCGCTGTGTTGTTTACTTAATGTTGTTATAAGCTCCGGCGAATCGGATTTGAACGGTCGAATCTACGGCTTTCGAATACGATGTGAAGTATGGATGTCGATTTTCGAGTGGGCAAAATTCGTATCGTCACAACGGTTTTGCAGCTCGGAATCCAAAAATGGATTTCTTTATAAGTGATATTTTTAAATGATGAAAAATATGAAATAAATTTGATAAACCTATTAAAATGGTTTAAAAGAGATTTGAAATAGAAAATATAAATTTTCAAATATTAAAAAGTTGTTTAATCAAATAAGCTTATATAGCACTTTCTGCAGCACTTTTGTGCTACGAATTCTATAATCTTTTGAATATGAATTTAAACTTAATGATTTTTCCTGGAATCAATTACGAATGTTTTTAAAAGGAAAATGAATAATTTAAAAGATAATTTGGAATCTTATAATCAATTTCAAAATAAAGCTAATAACTGAGTATGCGGAAACAACTAGTACATTTGTCCCGCTTGTGAGATCTGGGAAGATAAAACAAGGTGTTTAACTAATAGGAATGGTGCAACCAGTGCCCTAAACTTACGTGGCCTAAGTTTTCTCCTTTTACGCGGGGGTTGGAATGGATTGAAAGGAAAGCCCGGATGCTCTAAAAGATCATATTTAAGTTTATCCAAGGTAAAAGAAAAGAAACAAATTCTTAGAATATTAATTAACCACTTAACATATTTTATTCGATGACTGGGATGAAGGAACCGAGACCAGATTTGGGTGATTTCTATTCAAAGAACGGGGATCGAATTTGGGTGATTCCTATCCGAAAATTGCTTCAAACTAATTTTCGAAACCCCATATGAACTTAACATCGTTTTATCAATGATTAGCATGAAGGAACCAGGATCGGATTTGGGTGATTCCTATTCGAATAACCGGGATCAGATTTGGGTGATTCCTGTCCAAAAATCCCATCAAAGTAATTTTCGAAATAAAACATATTGCGGACAAAGTTTATTGAAGACGAAGATCTTCATGATGTATGATTACTTGCCATTAGTCCCTAGAGGTGAAGTTTACCATATCTAAGGTGGCAGTTGATGCAGCAAGGCATATAGGAATTCAGAAGTTAAACCATATTAAATCGTGCACGAGTCAAGGAGCTTTGGATTTAACTCGTGAGTCGTACACAAGCTTAAAACGTGCATGCTTGATAAGTCGGTCACGAGATGGAGGACGCATGAGTCGGTTCCGGTTTAACAAAGCCTGGAGGAGTTCGAGTTGGATGAGTCGTTACCGACTTAAGAGATTACAAGGGGGAGATAGCATAGGTCGAATGGAGGCAACTTTAGAAGTAAGTCGTCCACGACTTAACTTGAGTCGTCTACGACTCAACATGAGTCGTCCGCGACTTAACAATCCAAGAGGAAAAAGACTGCGACCTAATGAGGCTGAAGGAAAAATGACCGACCTAAGGAAGCCGGAGTGGGGAAGGTGCGAGCTGGTGAAGAGGGCTGAGTCGGAACCGAGCTAATGGGCTACGACCTAAGATGAGTCGGCAAGGAGATAAGCTGTGGATCTTGAGTCGGTCGTGTTGAGTTGAGTCATGTATATATGAGTCGGTATTGTATGAGTCGTGAGTCGTCTTGTTCTTGAGTCGGAGGAGTTGTATTGGCAGGGTTGTTAAGTCGCTGGATTTGATGAGTCGGTTACCTTTGAGTCGGACCTGTATGTAATGTGTTGAGTCGTATTAACTGCTGTGTCTATAAGTCGTGCCTTGTTGAGTCGGCAGCGACTTATGTTGAGTCGGCCGAGATGAGTCGTGTTTGTTGAGTCGGTGCCGACCTAGGAGTTGAGTGTTGTATGTTGTGTTGAGTTGTAATGCCTATAAATAGCGGGTGTGTTGTAAATTTTTGGGTTGTTGATTTTGAATAAAATTTCTCTTTTGTTAGCTTTGTGCTTTCATACCAATTGGTAGTTGAGTGTAATCTCCTATCTCCACTTACGTCATTCGAGTGCGCTCGAATCCACGTTTGTTGAAGCCGATTCACGGAATCTAGTGCGCTAGATCAACGTGCGAAGAATCGTAGATCTTTGAACACGGTATAGTGCGCTATCAACGTGTTTGAGATAGCTAGAGTTCGGTATCTTTGGATCAACGAACTTGGGCGTTTTGGTATCTTCAACTCACCGATTGCTACATTTCATCGATTGAAGTTTTGTTTGATTAATCCGCTGCGTCAGTTTGGTATCAGAGCCATACTTAGCCAATCATAGCTAAGTTGATTCTTGGAGCCAAGTGTTGAAGTTTGAAGTTGTGTTCGTTGTGGTCATCTTGAAGTTGCAACAAGCTTGGAGTATTTGATCTATAGCATTTTGAATCAAGTGTTGGAGAGTGATTGAATTTGTGAGGAGATTTTTGCGCGCCAAGATTTGAAGTGTGGAGCCGTGCCGACTTAACCATAAGTCGTTGCACATTGAGCCGAATCAAGTCATAGCCGAGACATTGTTGAGCCGTGATTTGTTGAAGTCTTGTGATTGAATTGTTGAAGTTTGTGAAGTTTTTCAATCATGCCACCAAGGAGAGCCAATCGTCATCAAAACATTGAAGCACTATATCAAAGAGAAGAGGCCGATCAAATGGAGCAACGTATGCACGAGAAGATTGATGAAGGCATTGGTAGGTTGGAGAAGCTTATGATTGATATGAATCAAAGTAGAAGAAGAAATTCACCTGAATCCATTCATGGAGGAAGTAGAGTTTCACATCATTCAGATCGGGAGAGGAGAGAAAGTCAGGATCAACGGAGTGTTGATAATCGAAGTAGGAGGAATGTTGATGACCATGATAGACGGGATGTTGGTTGTAGGAGTGGTGGTAGAGATGTTGGAGGGCGTGAAAGACAACGATATGCATCAGACTTTGATGAGGAGTTTGACGGTGATAGGGGAAGTGTTCATTTCAGAGACCGAGATCAGGGACAACGTCAGTATCGGGTTATTGATGATGATCGACGTTGGGAATCGGGTATGAAGATGGAGATTCCGGAGTTTAAAGGAGGGATGGCAGCTGAAGAATTTCTTGATTGGGTATCAAATGTTGAAGAGATCTTTGATTTCAAGGAGGTTCCTGAGCATAGGAGAGTAAAGTTGGTTGCTACTAGGTTGAGGGGGAGAGCTTTGGCGTGGTGGCAGCAAACTAAACTTACAAGGGAGAGAATGGGGAAGTCAAAGATAGAATCGTGGGATAAGATGAAGAAGTTGATGAGATCTACTTTCTTACCTTACAACTATCAATCACTTATGTACCAGAGGTTGCAGAATCTGAGGCAAGGGACAAAATCTGTTAGTGATTATGCTGATGAATTTTACCAACTCATCGCCAGGAATGATATCATGGAAACAGAAGAACAGCTAACTGCTAGATTCATTGGGGGCTTGAGAATGCAGATCCAAGATATGGTTAATATGTTTGATCCTAGATCAGTAGCAGAGGCACATCAGAAGGCGTTAGCTTGGGAGAAACAAGGAAGGCGTGGAGGTGGTGTGTTTACTAATTCCAATAATCAAGCAAGGGGTGTTGGCGGAAGTTCTAATGTTCCTAAACCTGTTACAAAGCCAGTGGTCAAGGAGGTTGAGAAGGCGAAGGCTAGTAGTGTTTTCAAATGTTATAATTGTCAAGAGTTGGGTCACAAAAGCAACGAATGTCCGAAGCCGAAGAAGAGAACCATGGTTGCAGAGGTTGAAGCAGATGATGGTGAGGAGGCAGAGTATTCAAATGTACCTTATGTTGAGGAGGAAGAAAAAGTGTCGGGAGATGAAGGATGTAATCTTATGATGAGGAGAAGTTGTTTGACACCAAAGCAAGAGGAGGATTGTAGTTGGCTGAGAAGCAATATTTTTCAATCGACATGTACTATTCTGGGAAAAGTTTGCAAGTTCGTTATTGATGCTGGAAGTTGCGATAATATTATTTCTACAGAGGCTGTGAGGAAATTGAACTTGAAAACTGAGAAGCATCCTAAACCGTACAAGCTAGCATGGTTAAGGAAGGGTGGTGAAGTGAAAGTGTGTCGAAGAGCTTGTGTTAATTTTTCTATTGGGAAGAAGTACAAAGATGAAATTTGGTGTGATATTGTGGATATGGATGTTTGTCATTTGTTGCTGGGCAGACCATGGCAGTTTGATAGAGCAGTTCAACATGACGGTCGTGCCAATAGTTACAGCTTCATGTTCGAGGGTACTAAAATCACTTTGATTCCCAAGAGACAGCAACAGAAGGAGAGCAAACTAGAAGAGATTGAAGAATTGAAAACTCTGTTGACTTTGAAGGAGTTTGTTAAAGAAGTGGAGGAAGAACCGGAAGTGTTTTTGTTGATGGGGAGAGAGAGTAGTGAAGAAGTTGAGATTCCCGAAGAAGCAAAGCCAGTTTTGGAAGAGTTTGAAGATGTCTTTCCAGAGGAGTTGCCAAAGGAGTTACCACCACTTAGAGACATTCAACATCAGATTGATCTTGTTCCGGGGGCAGTGTTACCACATCGACCACATTATCGTATGAGTCCGAAGGAACATGAGGAATTGAGAAGGCAGGTGGAAGAATTACTTGAACAGGGTCGTATTCAGGAAAGTTTGAGTCCGTGTGCTGTACCTGCATTGTTAGTACCAAAGAAGGACGGAACTTGGAGAATGTGCACTGATAGTAGAGCTTTGAATAAGATCACTGTTCGTTACAGATTTCCTATGCCGAGGTTGGATGATTTGTTGGATCAGTTGAGTGGGGCAACTATATTCTCGAAAATTGATTTGAAGAGTGGTTATCATCAAATTCGTATCAGACCTGGAGACGAATGGAAGACAGCTTTCAAAACTAGAGAGGGGTTGTACGAATGGTTGGTTATGCCATTTGGTTTGTCTAATGCACCTAGTACATTCATGCGGGTGATGAATCAAATTTTTAGACCACTCATTGGAAAGTTCGTCGTGGTTTATTTCGATGATATTTTGATTTATAGCAGGAGTACGGAGGAACATGTTCTACATCTGAGAGAAGTGTTGTTTATTCTTCGTGAAGAACAATTTTATGCTGCTACAAAGAAATGTGTGTTTATGACACCTAGTGTTTTATTCCTGGGGTATGTTGTTTCAGGGAAAGGTATTCAAGTTGACCAGAGCAAAGTTGAAGCAGTCAAGAATTGGCCACAGCCAAAGACAATTACAGAAGTGAGAAGTTTTCATGGGCTAGCGTCATTCTACCGAAGGTTCATACCACACTTCAGTAGCGTGATGGCTCCAGTGACTGATTGCATGAAAGTGAAACAATTTGTATGGTCAGAAGAAGCGGGAGTTGCTTTTGAGAAGATCAAGGAATTGTTGACGTCTGCACCAATTCTTGTTTTACCGAATTTTCAGTTATTGTTTGAATTGCATACTGATGCTTCGAAGGTTGGAATTGGAGGAGTTCTGAGCCAGAATGGAAAGCCAGTTGCTTATTTTAGTGAGAAACTGTCAGGGGCAAAGATCAGATACAGTACATATGACGTTGAATTTTATGCTGTTGTTCAGGCTGTTAAGCATTGGAGACATTACTTATTTCAGAAGGAATTTGTTCTGTACACTGATCACGAAGCTTTGAAACATTTACAGGGGCAAGATAAGATTTCAGCAAGACATGCATCATGGATTGCATATTTACAGCAGTTTACTTTTGTCGTTAAGCACAAATCTGGGGTGACCAATCGAGTAGCTGATGCTTTGAGTAGAAGGAGTCATTTACTAACGACAATGAAGGTTGAAGTAACGGGATTTGAAATGTTTCCAGAGATGATTGAAAAAGATCCTTACTTTGTGAAATATGTTGAGAAAGTGAAGGATGGGAGTACCGATGAATTTATGTTGGTTGATGGATTTCTGTTTAAAGGAAATCGTTTATGCATACCGGACTGTAGTTTGAGGATGAAGATTGTGAAGGAATTACATGAAGAAGGGCATGTGGGCCGTGATCGTACTTTGCAGTTGATTTCACAATCTTATTTTTGGCCATCGATGAGGAAAGAGGTTGAAAGATTCGTGGAGCGATGTCATATTTGCCAAGTTTCAAAAGGAACAGCGACGAATGCAGGATTGTATATGCCATTACCAGTACCATCTAAGCCATGGGTTGATATCAGCATGGATTTCGTTTTGGGTTTGCCGAGAACTCAAAGGGGAAATGATTCGATATTTGTTGTGGTGGACAGGTTTTCGAAGATGGCACATTTTGTTGCTTGCAAGAAGACAGCAGATGCAGTTCGAGTCGCACAGCTATTTTTCAAGGAGATTTATCGACTTCATGGTTTACCAGAATCTATTGTTTCTGACCGAGATACTCGTTTTCTGAGTCACTTTTGGTTGAGTTTGTGGAAGATGGTGGGAACGAAACTGAAGTTTAGCAGTGCTTATCATCCACAAACCGATGGGCAGACAGAAGTTGTTAACAGGTCATTGGGAAATTTGTTGCGATGTCTTGTACAGGATAATTTGAGAAGTTGGGACATGAAACTATGCCAGGCAGAATTTGCTCATAATCATGCAGTAAATCGAAGCACAGGATTCAGTCCGTTTCAGATTGTTTATTCAAATTTACCCAGGGGGCCATTGGATTTAGCAGTTGTACCACAGTCAAAGAGAACAGTTAAACGAGCTACTGATTTTGTTGATGAGCTAACTGAATGTCATAGAACCGTTCAGGAACGATTGGAGAAATCGAATGAGAAATATAAGAAGTTTGCAGATTTGAAACGTCGAAATGTTGAATTTAAGGAAGGTGATTTGGTTTATGCCGTATTGACAAAGGATCGTTTTCCGGTGGGTGCTTATAACAAGTTGAAGGCGCGAAAAATTGGTCCAGTTGAAGTGTTGAAGAAAATCAATGAGAATGCTTATCGATTAAAGTTACCAGATGATGTTTATACTTCTGATGTTTTTAACGTCAAACATTTAATTCCATATCATGGGGGTGAGATTGTTGAGGAAGAATTTACAAATTCGAGGTCGAATTTTTCTCAACCAGGGGAGGATGATGCAGCAAGGCATATAGGAATTCAGAAGTTAAACCATATTAAATCGTGCACGAGTCAAGGAGCTTTGGATTTAACTCGTGAGTCGTACACAAGCTTAAAACGTGCATGCTTGATAAGTCGGTCACGAGATGGAGGACGCATGAGTCGGTTCCGGTTTAACAAAGCCTGGAGGAGTTCGAGTTGGATGAGTCGTTACCGACTTAAGAGATTACAAGGGGGAGATAGCATAGGTCGAATGGAGGCAACTTTAGAAGTAAGTCGTCCACGACTTAACTTGAGTCGTCTACGACTCAACATGAGTCGTCCGCGACTTAACAATCCAAGAGGAAAAAGACTGCGACCTAATGAGGCTGAAGGAAAAATGACCGACCTAAGGAAGCCGGAGTGGGGAAGGTGCGAGCTGGTGAAGAGGGCTGAGTCGGAACCGAGCTAATGGGCTACGACCTAAGATGAGTCGGCAAGGAGATAAGCTGTGGATCTTGAGTCGGTCGTGTTGAGTTGAGTCATGTATATATGAGTCGGTATTGTATGAGTCGTGAGTCGTCTTGTTCTTGAGTCGGAGGAGTTGTATTGGCAGGGTTGTTAAGTCGCTGGATTTGATGAGTCGGTTACCTTTGAGTCGGACCTGTATGTAATGTGTTGAGTCGTATTAACTGCTGTGTCTATAAGTCGTGCCTTGTTGAGTCGGCAGCGACTTATGTTGAGTCGGCCGAGATGAGTCGTGTTTGTTGAGTCGGTGCCGACCTAGGAGTTGAGTGTTGTATGTTGTGTTGAGTTGTAATGCCTATAAATAGCGGGTGTGTTGTAAATTTTTGGGTTGTTGATTTTGAATAAAATTTCTCTTTTGTTAGCTTTGTGCTTTCATACCAATTGGTAGTTGAGTGTAATCTCCTATCTCCACTTACGTCATTCGAGTGCGCTCGAATCCACGTTTGTTGAAGCCGATTCACGGAATCTAGTGCGCTAGATCAACGTGCGAAGAATCGTAGATCTTTGAACACGGTATAGTGCGCTATCAACGTGTTTGAGATAGCTAGAGTTCGGTATCTTTGGATCAACGAACTTGGGCGTTTTGGTATCTTCAACTCACCGATTGCTACATTTCATCGATTGAAGTTTTGTTTGATTAATCCGCTGCGTCAGCAGTAGTACTATATTATGAATATCTTCAATTTGCAAGAATATGATTTGATGTTAAGAAAGAAATCTTTGATTAAGAGTTAATAAATGATTTGGGAATATTTTCCCTAAGTTAAAAGTTATAACTTGAATATAAGAAATATTTGATTAAGATTTAATGAATGGTTTGGAAAGGTTTTCCTAAGTAAAAGAGAAAATGATTTGGAATTATTCCAGGATTTAAGAAAGGTTTAAATAAACCAAATGATTTGATAAATGAGGCTTAATGATTCCTTATACTCTTGAAAAGAAAATGGAATAAATTGAAAAGAATATATCAAAGAAAGATATTTGATTTAAATAAAAGATGAAGTAATTGATTGATGATTAATATCCACATATGAACTTAACATCTTTTAAAGTTATGATTGGCTTCGAAGGAACCGGGATCGGATTTGGATGATTCCTATCCGAAAACCACTTCGAACTAATGTATACGTTCGAAAGTGAAGACATGTTGAAAATTATGATTATTGAAGACCGTGGATCTTCATAGTGTGAGGACTGCTTGTTGACATGCTCTGGGTCGCTTCCATTATAGATGTATTTATATCAGTGGTCTCCTCGTTATGGAGATTTTTTCGGATTGCAAGGGCTTTGTGACGACGCAGAATTTTGGACATTTAAAATTAGAATATTTAATTGATTTGAAATATTTAAAAGTTATTTTCAAATTAAAATTTTAAATATCATTATTTATTTGGTAATTAAAATATTGAGTAAGTAATTGGAAATTGGGAAAATTGATTGAATCTGGAGTTCCATGTTAGTCCTTGAGATAATGGTTTTGATGACAACAACCTTGGAATAAGATTATAAAATATAAATACTAACATTATAGTTTAGATATATATGTATATGCATGATTTAACCATGCATGTACCAAGAATGAAGACTATACAATATAGAGATTCAAGATATCAAGATTGAAGACTCATGAGTATCAAGATTATCAAGAGTTCAAGATTTCAATTATAAGTATTTTAAATTAGGAATTTTGTTAAAACTTCTAGGAAAGCACTGACATCTCAAAATTCAATTTATTCGTGAAATGGAATCCACTTCGAGCCCGTTAAAGGGATGGAACCCTAAGTAGGATGGAACCTATGAAAAATCTAGTGGAACATTGTTTTGTATCCGCTAACTTTTATTCAAAATGTTTTACAAAATTATATCT
Organism: Allium cepa; assembly: GCA_030765085.1. Taxonomy (NCBI): domain Eukaryota; kingdom Viridiplantae; phylum Streptophyta; class Magnoliopsida; order Asparagales; family Amaryllidaceae; genus Allium; species Allium cepa. Next base: position 171,527,445 of record CM060941.1, on the reverse strand, counting down.
TATTTTCAAAATGTTTTCAAAATCTTCTTTTTAAAAGAATCAAAAACATCTATCCTAGTTTTAATACTTTTAGCCTCAAAACAATCTTTATTTTCAAAATCAGATTATCCTTGGTTTTAAACTATCTTTTAATTTAACTTTTAAATATTTATACTTAGATTTAAATATAAAATTAAAGTAAAATTTTATATATACTATTCTCTATATTTATTGATGTACTTTAACTATAGTCAAGTATATTTATAAAGTTTAAAATATTTTTAATATAAGATAAAAGTTATTTTCAATGAAAAATAAATCACCAAAATTTCCTTTGGCATGTCGACATACTCAAGTACCCCATGTCGACATGGTAGCAGTTAATTTCAAAATTTGAATTTCAAAAGAAGTGTCTATTCGTCATATCCCTTCACGAATGGACATGGTTGTTGTTCTACTATAAATAGGGGTGGTTTTAAACGAATTTCTAATCATATTTTCTGGTTTTCATTTCTCTTCTTCTTCCACATTTCTTTATACATATTCCTACCATTACCCTGCCGAAATCAACATTGAATCTAACTAGATTATCTTTAGTTTAATTCTCTATCACTATCTCAACAAGATCCTCAGTGCTATTCAGAGTTATAGGCTTCTTTGTAATCAATTAAACGAGAAAAGGTGTGATTGTGGCCTTGGAAATCAATTAAGAGAGAAAAGGCATGATTATAGCCTTGGAAATCAATTGGGTGAACTTGTTGCCCGTGAAATCAAGTATCTCTACCCAGAGGATTGTGAATCCAGAGGGTGTACCTCGTTGCCTTGAAATCAAGGGTGTAATTGTATAATAGCTTTTGAAAGAAAACCCGTACTTGTGTGCGGGACTGGATGTAGGGCAACTCCGAACCAAAATAAAATCCGATGTGTTCTTTCCTTTACTGCTTTTACTTTATTTCTGCATCTGTGTTTGATTTTGTGATCATATCTGTGTCCGAATATTGCATACATTTGTGTTCAAATAAACAAAAACACAAAAAGATTTAATAATTCCTTAAAACACTATTCACCCCCTTCTAGTGTTTATCCTAGCCTTATAATCCGTAATCCGCATTTCTCACATTTGGTATCAGAGCAAGGTTTTCAAAGTTTTCATAATCTGAATTTTGAAAATTTTTAAAATGGCAATTTTTTTAGTAAAATTATTAACACTATTTTCATATGAATATGTCACAGAATCATCATGATATTGTTGTTTAAAATTATATTTAGTTATTTTGAAAAGTCACTTGATTCTTTAAAAGGTTATGTTGTTTTGCAAGAGAAGAATTATGTCTAATGACTATTGGTTAAAATGTACCAGATAACCATTCATCGATCAAGAAGCACAAATGGATATATCATGGTAATCAACAATGAAATGGGTACCAGATCAATACAAAACTTTTGGTTCTCATCTACAACTTGACTTGATACTGTACCTTTCTCCATATGCTTTGCAATGTCACTGGTTTCGTGCGAATCCGTTAAGAAATGATCAAGTTATGGTCAAGAGAAGTTTTGGTGAACAAAGAGGAAAATGAAAGCAAAACCGTCAATGGTATTCTTCAAATTGCATCCAGTGATTTGTTTATTTTGTTCCCACTACTTTTCAAGATTGTAGTTCCTGTTCTCACAGTCGTTTTGATGGGTGGATCATCAAATTCCAATCAAAATTGAGTGAGATATGACAGTTTGAAGTTGGCTATCCAAAATTGAAAAACTGTGTATGGGATTTTCTACATTTCTCCTACTGATCGGCCTGTTGCATCACAATATCGTCCAAATTCGACACCAAACTATTACTAGATCGTAGTCCTTGCCTTCCTCTTCGATTTACCGTTGGTTTCATCCATTTCCGTTAAGAACCGAAGGAGATATGCCTTCTAGAAGTTTGATAGTAAGTAGAAAAAGGGGAAGAAGAAGAGAAACTTTTATGAAAAGTAGTGACTGTTGGGCCTATTTATAGTGGTTGAAGTGTCCATTGATTCAAAATTCAAATTCAAAGTTTTGATGCCAAGTTGGTCAATCTACTAAATCATCCGCGTCTTTCTCATACGGTCTTCAAATTCGACAAATGAATATACTACACTGATCAGAAAAACGAACCCGTGGTAATAGAACAGATCTCGTCGTTAAATTCTGAGAGATATAAATGTGTGGTTCACGACAATGGAAGAACAATAAAGTTAGAAAGATGGAGTGCAAAAATTGGTACGCTTTACTATTATTTCATCTTTATTGTTGCATTTAGGAATATATATTTATGCATTTAGTTAGGTATAGAAATTTATCTTTTTTATAAGTTTTAATATTTTGGTCCATATATCGACACCATAGTATAAATATTGATATACCAGTCTAAATTTTTCTAAAAAAGTCTTTTAAAATGTGTTTTATTTCGAATAAAATCATATTATTAATTTATTACAACTATAGTAAATAGAAAAGCATACCTTTATTAATGATTTCAACTTTTCTAATGTTATTTTTACTTCTCATACTCTATTTCTTTTAAGATACTAATTTTATATCTTTAAGAAATCAATAAAACGAATTTAGAATGTTAGAATAAGGCTCCATTTATATATTTCTTCAATTAATAAGATAGCACCACATCACATGACCAGAATTTTAGATAGCATTTCTAAAATGCTTCTTTTCTTCTGTAATGTTTTGTAAGTACTGCAAATTCATTTTTATAGTATTTCTATGCTTTGAAATGCTATAGAGTTTCAGAAACTTTACATAGCATTTGGTAAAAGCTATAGTTTCAGTCTTCTAAAGTTTTGAATATATTTTACAAAAAAAACTTTTTATAGCATTCTTTAAATGCTGTTTTTCTTGATGAAACTTTAAACTATGTAAAAATGATATTTAAATTAAGTATTCTTCTCTATTCTTTTTAGAGTTAGTTTCTAACTTACACTAGAATATTTTAAAATTAATTTCATGTTTAACTGTTTTTTTAATAATTAATTTAGTTTTTTTAAGTAAAAGGCCTTAATATAACACATGTTTATTTTAATTTTTCAATCTTTATTATTTTTCTTTAATATTTCATTATAATATTTTTTAAATTTAAAAGATGTTTAAACATGTTTCTAAATATTTAAACCAATAATAATTTAATATAAAGGTTTTAATTAGTAAGTTATGTATTTTATAAACATGGAAATTTGGATTCTCAAAAATAAAAAAAACAGTAAAAAAACAACCAAGTTAAAATAATTATTTTAAATAAACTAAATAAGTAGGCTGTAAATTTTTATAAAAACCATATTTGATCATATATATATAGTTTAAATCCATATTTCTTAGCAATTTGATTTTGGTATTGAATTTGATTACTACTTTTCATGAATATGTCATAATTTTAATATCATTTATTACCTTTGAACTCTTGTCTTTATTACTATTTTAGTCCCATTCATTAGTTTTCTTAACCTAAGTTTAGTAATTGGTGTGTATTACCTTTGTTTGGTTGAAGTGATTTATAATAAATAGTTTGACATATGTATACATACATATATATGCTTGTCAATTAGATATTTCTTATCACTCATGTTTATCTTATAATCTGAATATCTCTTACTATAGTATATATAATCATATCATTCTGCATATTATTATTTTTACTTTGTTATCATTTTACTTCATATTACATATCATTGTGCATCCTATTTCATATCACATTTCATTGCATATTACATCATAAATTACAATGCATGAAATATCATAATCATTTGCATCACAAGTAGCACTTCACTCTACATATCATCTCAAGTTACGTTGCATATGTCATACATTTTATACTTCATTACAATCTACATATTGCATACATGTATACATAGGGGGAGTTTGTAGTATTGTCTTATAATATAGGATTATTAGCTTTTGATTTGTTTGGTATGTTTTGATTAACTTGTTTGACTTGTTTAACTTGTTTGACTTGATTGACTTGTTTGATGTGTTTGACTTGATTGATTTGTTTGACTTGTCTAACATGATTGGTTTTGATGAGTGTGTTGAAATATACTTATACATATTTATGTATTGAATAATTATAATATAATTATGTTAATGTCTTTCACATTCCATTTACTACACTTTGTTCTAGTATTAGTTTGAGGGGGAGTTTTATAGTTTTATGTTTTTAGGATGGTTTTTGTTGATGACAAAGGGGGAGAAATATAAAATAGGATAGTTAGGCATAGATTAAGAGGGAGTTATTAGTTTTAGAAAGAGTTATTAGGATAGAAGTAATATTTTATAAACAAAGGTTGTCATCATCAAAAAGGGAGAGATTGTCAGTCCTTGAGATGATGGTTTTGATGACAACAACCTTAGAATAAGATTATAAAATATAAATACTAACATTATAGTTTAGATATATATATGTATATGCATGATTTAATCATGCAGGTACAAAGAACGAAGACAGTACAATATAGAGATTCAAGATATCAAGATTGAAGACTCATGAGTATCAAGATTATCAAGAGTTCAAGATTTCAATAATAAGTATTTTAAATTAGGAATTTTGTTAAAACTCCTAGAAAAGCACTGGCATCTTAAAATCCAATTTATTCATGGAATGGAATCCACTTCGAGCCCATTAAAGGAATGGAACCCTAAGTAGGATGGAACCTACAAAAAAAATAGTGGAACATTGTTTTGTATCCGCTAACTTTTGTTCAAAATGTTTTACAAAATTATATCTTGTTTTCAAAATGTTTTCAAAATCTTCTTTTTAAACATCTATCCTGGTTTTAATACTTTTAGCCTCAAAACAATCTTTATTTTCAAAATCCGATTATCCTTGGTTTTAAACTATCTTTTAATTTAACTTTAAATATTTATACTTAGATTTAAATATAAAATTATAGTAAAATTTTATATATACTATTCTCTTTATTTATTGATGTATTTTAACTACAGTCAAGTATATTTATAAAGTTTAAAATAATTTTAATATAAGATAAAAGTTATTTTCAATGAAAAACAATTCACCAAAATTTCCTTTGGCATGTCGACATAATCAAGTACCCCATGTCGATATGGTAGCAGTTAATTTCAAAATTTGAATTTCAAAAGAAGTGTCTATTCGTCATATCCCTTCACGAATGGACATGACTGTTGTTCTACTATAAATAGGGGTGATTCTGAACGAATTTCTAATCATATTTTCTTGTTTTCATTTCTCTTCTTCTTCCACATTTCTTTATACATATTCCTACCATTACTCTGCCGAAATCAACATTGAATCTAACTAGATTATTTTTGGTTTGATTCTCTATCACTATCTCAATAAGATCCTCAGTGCTATTCAGAGTTATAGGCTTCGTTGTAATCAATTAAACGAGAAAAGGTGTGATTTTGGCCTTGGAAATCAATCAAGCGAGAAAATGTGTGATTGTAGCCTTGGAAATAAACTAGGTAAACTTGTTTCCCGTGAAATCAAGCATCTCTACCCAGAGGATTGTGAATCTGGAGGGTGTACTCGTTGTCTTGAAATTAAGGGTGTAATTGCACAATTGCTTTTGAAAGGAAATCCGTACTTGTGTGCGGGACTGGATGTAGGGTAACTCCGAACCAGTATAAAATTCGGTGTGTTCTTTCCTTTACTTCTTTTACTTTATATCTGCATCCATGTTTAATTATGCGATCATATCTGTGTCTGAATATTGCATACATTTTTGTTCAAATTAACAAAAACTCAAAAAGATTTAATAATTACTTAAAACTCTATTCACCACCTCTAGTGTTTATCCTAGCCTTACGATCCGTAATCCGCATTTCTCACATTCCAGGCTTATCAAAAATAATTTGATGGCTTGGAAAATTTGTATTAACAATACAGGATATAATAGAACTTTTAAAAGCTGAATTTAAAAACTGTTTTTTCAATTTGAAATTTTATCGTTTAGATCGATATTTAAAAATAGCCTTTCGAGGCACCGTCTTGAATTTTGATGAAACTACTTTCATTGGATCCGTAATCGTGTATATTATCGAATTTCAATTTTCTTAGTGCTTGGAGTTGTTGTGTGACCATACGGTAGATAAACGCACTGAATTCATGTCGAAAATTCAATATAAATAGCTGGGTCCGAAAAGCTATCTTCTCCATACAATCGAATTACGACTCGAAACCTTTTCCATCGCGTTTGAAATAGGATATGACATTATAAATGCCTAGTGGCATGCCTCGACAGGAGATCGATATTTTCGGCTCAATTTCGAGTCGTTTAAATTCAAATTTAAATTAAATTTGATATTTTAACCAGTCAAGAATAAATTACTATGAATTCAACACGTTGCTGCCTCTTCAAGCACGGGTCCTTCATAGTGGACACGCATTTTTATTTATAAAAAAATATAAACCAAACAAACGATGGAAAGGGAAAATCGAAAATCATCTCTATGACGACCCAAACTCGATGTCCAATAAACGACATCAAATTCGCATCGCCGGAGCTTATAACAACAATCAGATGAATATAAAACAGCGGAACAGAAACAATATCATAAATAATATCACTGTTACAACATCAACATAATATCCATACTATAACAGAGTACATAGTACATACACCACAATCTCCAAATACAACATCATGATAATATAACAGTGAACATATATCCAAAAGTTCTCAAATGAGAGAGATGATAACGAACTCCAAAATCTAACACCTGCAATCTCCAATAGCTCCTAAGATATCTCCAAGATAAGAGCTCCAAAATACTGCTACTCCAAAATATAGAAACCTGCTACTAGGCTGCCCGTGTGAAAATAATGGGCACCCAGAGTTTAGGAAAGAAAACAATAAACTCCGGATCAGTCATGGGACTGGTATGAGTAAACAAAACAGTTGTATTTAAATAACAAGATTTATAAAAGAATTTTCGGAATGCTTTTAAAAATGGAACTACCATAAGACCTCCCGCCACACACACAATGCAAACGCAGAATTGGAGGAGATTTCTTCTTATGATAGTTAAATATGCTTGATACGAGAAAAGAAATTCTTTGATATTATTACTAGTGCATAGTGAAGGAAATCATTTTGGAAATATAATATTAATCTTAGCCAACATACGACCATTATCGTATGCCTACTATAGCTACCATCTAAACAGTGGTGACCACCATAAGTAAATGGCAGGTTCTACAACTAAAACCGTACAGGGTTTCGTATTGGGAATTGGATTTCCAACAAATGGTCAGGCCAAGGAACTTCCCATTGCCACATGAGAATGCCTCTGGATGGACATCCCCGAGAACCAAACCGGATCTCTGCCAACACAAGGCCGGGTTACCCCTAACTGGGTAACTACTGACACGAGTATGCCATCTCCCGGTCGTAACCAACCTTTAACCGGAGACCCAGCAACAAATCACAAAATCATATATATATATATATATATCTGCGATATCAACATAAGTTAAGTATCTGGGCTCCATACCATGATACCACTTCTATCCAGAAGGAAATGCACATACCCTAAGGGGTGCTACCCCCAATAACCTTGCCGCATCTTTCCTGTTTCGACCATTTCGGGGTGTGAGGTCCGACGAAGTCACGTCCACAAAAACACACTTTATACAAAAGCCATGCTTTGGGTCAACAAATGATCAACACAATGATCACTAAGATAGACGATCAAATAAACGATCCTATCACAATAATCAACACAATGATCATTTCAGCAACACTCAGCATGTCACATTACCAAATTGGGAATATATCGCTGATAACTTCAACTATATAACCTCTGAGCTCGTACGTCTCAGAGAAGGGTGTTAAGCTAAAAGAATAAATTCTCCGCCACCAACAGAAATATATTTGAAAGAAATCGGCTCTATATCTCAATTTGTAATGTCAGACAGACTATCCATACAAGTCTGTTCCGGGCTCGAACAGAACCGAAGGTACTTCCAAAGAAGTCCTTGCAATCCAGATATCCACAATCCTGATCGGATTTCCCATCACATATGGAGAACTCTATACCGGAGCAACTCGGTGCAGAGTCAATCGACAGATCATCCTATCGCTCTCGCAAATACCCGGTCTTCAACACCGGTCTTCAAATGCTATCCATAACGTCGAATCACCTATTCGAAATGGGTTATATGACACAAAGGTCCTTTCCCGGCTAATTCGAATAGTGGGTGTCAAATTTCAAAACATGTGGATGTCATTCACAAATATTCACAGGTTCGATGTGGGTTTCGGATAACCAACTGAAATCCGATACCCTGTCGCATCGAAGTTTAAATGCCGTTTTACGGACAACAGGGTTTTCACATCAATATAGAACAAATCATAATCACAGTGTAATAACATGGCAATTACATCATACAGAATTACAAACAGAACAGAGATATCAATGTAAGTTAACAACAATAGTTAATTACTTTCCAATGTGATTTAAATACATTTGCCACTGAATTAATTAAATTTAATGATAAGAATCTGGATAAATAAATTACATTTTGATTACTCAATTTATCGTTTCAAAATTTACAAATTCTTACTTACAAATTTATTTAAACACTTAATTGTTTATAAATCAATTTAATTACAAGTTTGTAAATCATTCTTAAATTTCTTTTCAAAATCATTGATTTATGACAATTATTCACTTTAATTATCATTTTAAACTACAATTCAATTAGATCTCAATTGAATATATTAATTTATTATTAATTAATAAATTATTTTAATGTAACTATCAATTTTGAATCAATCAACTTCAATTATCAATTTAACGATTCTTAATTTACAACTTTAATTTTTGATTGCTTTTATTTATTTATTATTATAAATTATAAAGTAATTATAAATCATAAATTATTTAATCATTGTTTAATTTAACTTCACATTTCATTAACAATCATCATTTCATAAAGAATGCTTATAAAAATAGTTTAAACTTAATTTGTCCACAAATTATTATACTGGAAATATGGTTCAGGTGATCAACCCGAGACTTCCCCCGAGTCACGCTCGAGTTCAAACACCTCCTGCTTCGAGTTCCCTCCCAAAACTACCCGTGAAAACAAAAATTTTCAAAATTTACTTAAGTCCAAACTGTTACACGACCCAACGCTGAAACCCCCCCGAGTCTCCCTTCGAGTCATGCTCAGTTTTCCCCGATCCATGCTTCGAGTCTTCCTCCATGCCACTTCTTCTTCCACAACCCACCATTTTCAGACACACGATGATACGCGTATATGTGTACAGATAGTCCAGTCACCATTGACCATCGACGATGATCGCTACACATCAGAAATCGACCCAGCAACCCACCATCATCATTGATCCAAGTCCAACGCAAGGAAATCAAAATCGAGTGCAGATTTAAAACCTGGAACAAAAGAAGCCACCAACTCCAAACCCTGTCAACGCATAGCGCTCTCAGCACCGGCCACCGGAGGCTACCAAATTTCGGCCATAGCCTCCTCTACCTCCCCTCCATCTTCCCTCAAAGCCGCGATGAGCTCGATCAATTCGTGGTGGCAAAAATCTCCACGTTACAGACAATGCAAAAACCCAGGTTTAAACCCTAAGTCCAACTCGTTCGAACAATCCTTGTATTTGAAAATTAATTCAACTATTTTCTCAACATTCTAGAGGTTCAAGCTTGCCAGAAACCAATTTTTTAGCATTTAAAATGGAATCGATTGTTATAAATTCATAAAAGTTCCATTTTTATTTAAACACATAATACTCTTGAAATAACCAACCAAAAATCCTTATTTTATTTTTAAAAATCATGAGTTGATGTATAGATGTAATAAATATTCTTGAATTCAAAATTTACAACAATTTATTTTTTTGTCCATTATTGGTTGGAAGCCTGTAAACCAAAGTTTTAGTGGTAATGATCCACTGCATATTTAAACAACTTTGCAAAACTTGTTTCGTGGATTAAACAACTTGATTATTTGAAAAACCATAGCTTGTTAGTGGTTATCAGCAAGGGGACTTTAGTTTTGAAACAACCACAAACCCTGTAGGAATTTTCACAGAACATCATAATCAGGTTTTCATACTGAAGCATGAATCAATAGTTTATAAATGAAGTCTGCACTGGTTTTAATAACTTTAAATAAAAAGAAATTAAAAAAAAACCCTTTTTAAGATTTAGTTTACTCACCTGTTTGTTTTGAAACAGAAAGCACTATGGTTTCTTTATAACAGATTTGCAGAAGTTTGCAGATGAAATGCAGAGCATACAAAATCAGGTTTGCAGACGTTTGTTGAATGAAATAACTAAGGCAATTGATGTTACTTTATAACAGATTTTTTTACTGAAGTTTATTAAAACAAGTACAGGATAAACCATGCTGGAAGTAAAGGCATTGAATGCAGGTATGTTCTTTGTAAATGCTTGCATTTAATGTGAGCATGTTCTTGTTCAATTATATTCTATAAGTACATTTTCTATATTATTATTATTATTATTATTATTTTGTTGACTAAATTTCGGCTGAATTACTCTTGTACATGAAAAGGAGTAATAGCATTTAATACAAGCATGTTCTTTTGTTTGTTCATTTGTTCATTTGTTCATTTATTTGTTTGTTTATTCTTTTGTTCATTGTTTGTTCTTTGGTTCAACTATTTGTTTATTTATTTGTTTGTTCTTTTATTTAACTATTTGTTTATTTATTTGTTTGATCTTTTATTTAACTATTTGTTTATTTATTTGTTTGTTCTTTTATTTAACTATTTGTTTATTTATTTGTTTGATCTTTTATTTAACTATTTGTTTATTTATTTGTTTGTTCTTTTATTTAACTATTTGTTTATTTATTTGTTTGATCTTTTATTTAACTATTTTTTATTTATTTGTTTGTTCTTTTATTTGACTATTTGTTTATTTATTTGTTTGTTCTTTTATTTGACTATTTGTTTATTTATTTGTTTGTTCTTTTATTTGACTATTTGTTTGTTTATTTGTTTGTTTATTCTTTTGTTCATTGTTTATTTATTTGTTTGATCTTTTATTTAACTATTTGTTTATTTATTTGTTTGTTTGTTTAGATTATGATTATGTTATTTAAATTTTATAATTTCATCATAACTTACTTTAACAAATTTTAAATTCCGTTAAAAGATCATCTATCAATATCTCTTTTTTATTTAATTCTATATTAATGTGTAATATTAATATCAACAATATTAAATTTAGATTGAATTTTACTAGTTAGATCCCAAAGTTCAAACAATTTATCAAATTTTAAATTTCAAAAATTTCGAGATGTTACAATATCCCCTCCTTAAGAAAATTTCGTCCTCGAAATTGAAAGAGAGAGAAACTTAAACAATAATATACGAATTCAGAAACAAGGAAGTGACTTACAGTTTTAAGTCGAGATGTCAATTCTGCATTTGGGATATGACTTCTTCATATTCTCTTCAGTCTCCCAAGTACAGTCCTTTGGATCGCCACTCCATTTAACTTTGACTAATTTCACAATTTTGTTCCTCAATCGCTTCTCATCACGATCAACAATTTTCATCGGTTCCCTTCTAACTGCCAAGTTGGGAGTGATTTCTAGATCCTGCTGAGCAGCTTCTTCAATAATATCATCTGGATCGTGCACATATTTCCGAAGATTAGAAATATGGAACACATCATGTACGCCAGACAACCAGCTGGGTAACTGCACTCTATATGCTAGAGAACCAATCCTTTCCAGAATAGGAAAAGGACCAATATAACGCGGTGCCAACTTTCCACTTTTCCCGAATCTCAATACACCCCGCATCGGAGATACTTTCAGAAATACAGAATCTCCAACTTGAAATTCCAAATTTCTCCTTCGACGGTCATAATAGCTCTTCTGACGGCTTTGGGCAGTTAATAACTTCTTTCGAATAAAATTTACCTTCTCAGTGGCTTCTTTTATCATATCCAGTCCAAGAACAAGTCTGTCACCTGATTCGATCCAGTATGTAGGTGATCGACACGGACGACCATATAAAGCTTCGAAAGGAGCCATTTCTAAACTGGCCTGATAACTGTTATTATAAGAGAATTCAACCAGATGCAAATGGTCCTCCCAAGAACCACCAAAATCATGAACACAAGCACGCAGTAGGTCTTCTAAAATTCGGTTAACTCTCTCAGTCTGTCCATCAGATTGCGGATGATAAGCAGTACTGAAATTTAATTTCGTTCCCAATGCATCCTGAAATGCTTCCCAAAATCTACTAGTGAAGATCGGGTCACGATCACTCACTATACTACTGGGAATACCATGGAGGCGAACAATTTCCTTTATATAAATACCTGCCAAGCTTGCTGCAGTCCGAGTAGATTTAACTGGAATGAAATGAGCATTTTTGGTTAGACGATCCATAATAACCCAAATCGCTTCATTGCCTTTCTTGGTTCGTGGCAATCCATCAATGAAATCCATTGATACCTGATCCCACTTCCATTTCGGTACTTCTAAAGGTTGAAGTAAACCGGCCACTTTCTTTTGGTCGCTCTTGATCTGCTGACAAGTAGCACAACGACTCACATAAATAGATATGTCTCTCTTCATCGTTTTCCACCAGAATGTTCTTTTAACATCACGATACATTTTGTTGACTCCTGGATGAATGCTGAATTTTGTCTTGTGGCATTCGTCCAATACTTCTCGTTTCAATTCTGGAATGTCAGGGACACAAATTCTGCCCTTCATCCTTATAACTTCTCTATTATCTATTTCAAAAGTAGTATCCTTTCCTCGATCTATTCTTCTACGCATTTCTCGAAGAAACTTGTCTTCCGTTTGCCTGCTCGTGATTTTCTTAAGAAGAGTAGGAGTGATAACAAGATAAGCAAGAACAGCATAACTTCTGCTCAAAGCGTCTGCAACTACATTGGCCTTTCCGGGTGTATACAGAATATCTAAGTCATACGATGCTAGAAATTCCAACCAACGTTGTTGTCGCAAATTTAAATCCTTCTGGGTGAAAAGATATTTCAAGTTTTTATGATCGATGAATAATTCGAATTTTTCACCTAAAATAAAGAGAGTTTATTAAGTATATTTCTTTAGTCAATTTCGCAAATTATTAAGAAAGCTGAAAAGATTCTTACCCAGGAGATAGTGTCGCCATATTTTCAAAGCGAAAACAACAGCCAAAAGTTCCAAATCGTGTGTTGGGTAGTTCTTCTCATGCGGACGTAATTGTCTACCTGCGTAGGCAACCACCTTTCCATTTTGCATTAATACTGCACCTACCCCTTCACCACATGCATCAGTATATACAGATAAGCCTCGGTTCCCATTAACTATAGTGAGAACAGGAGCAGTGGTCAATCTCTTTTTCAACTCTTGAAAAACTTCTTCACATTTTGAAGTCCAAATGAACTTTGCATTTTTCATTGTTAACTTAGTCAGCGGACTAGCTAACTTAGAAAAATCTTGAACGAATTTCCGATAATAGCCTGCTAAACCCAAAAAGCTTCGAACTTCTCTTGGAGTAGTGGGTTGTTTCCAATCAAGAATAGCGGAAATTTTGCTAGGATCTACTGAAATTCCTTCTTCATTAACAATATGGCCAAGGAATTTTACTTCATTGACCCAGAAGTGGCATTTGGAAAATTTTGCATATAGAACATTTCTCCTTAAAATTTCTAAGACAATTCTAAGGTGCTCGACATGCTCATCTTCAGTTTTGGAGAAAATTAAGATGTCATCAATGAATACAAGCACAAATTTATTCAGAACTTCCCGAAACACACGAGTCATGAGATCTACGAAGTATGCTGGAGCATTGGTTAGCCCGAAAGGCATAACCAACCATTCATAGAACATATTAGGACCTCTGAAAGCAGTCAGATGTACACAATCTTCGGCGATTCGTAATTGATGGAATCCTTGGGCTAGATCCATTTTTGAAAAGAAACGAGCGCCGTGCAACTGATCAAATAAATCATCAATCCTGGGCAGTGGAAATTTATTTTTGAGAGTTTGTTTATTTAGATCGCGGTAATCTACACACAATCTCAAAGATCCGTCTGATTTGGCAACAAATACGACGGCTGAACCCCATTCAGAAACACTGGGTCGAATTAATCCTTTTGCTAGTAGCTCATTAGTTTGATGAACCAATTCAATCTTTTCCCTAGGTGCCATTCTGCGACTTGCATGAACAACAGGACGAGTATTAGGTACAAGATCGATTCGGAATTCTATTTCTCGATGAGGAGGTAAAGATTTCACTTCTTCGAATACGTCGGAAAAATCCCGAACAACAGGTATAGACTGCAAAGCGGGTTCAAGATTTCCCAAAGTATATATCAATCTGTCGTTCCTTGGACTAGGATTTTCACAAGAGATTTCAATAAAATTTCCAAAACTTGTTTTGATTAAAACTGTCCGATTACTACACTCCAATCTAGCATCGTATCTCGTTAACCAGTTCATACCGAGTAAGATTTCAAATTCATCAAATTCGAGGACATAAAGGTTGATAGGAAATTTATAGCTAGCATATGAAATAGGAACTCTCTTACAATATGAACTAAGATTTGCGGGACCTCCAACCGGATTTTTCACGCAAATAAGATCGTCAGCAAATTTAGTTTCAAGTCCTAATTCATTTACGGTTTGTTGGGAGATAAAGCTATGTGAAGCTCCTGTATCAAATAAAACTCTAACAGTTCTATTATTAATAGTAAGGTTACCTTCCAAAACACCTTTCCCTTTGTCAGCTTTTGAAGATGAGGGGTCCTCCTTTATCGTGTAAACTTTTGCCACCTGCGCTGGCTTCATCACTGGGCAATCTTTAACTAAATGTCCCGGTTTATGACAATTGTAACATTCTCTAGCTGGTTTCTTCGGTTTTGGGCAGTCATTTGAATAGTGGCCTTTCTCTTTGCAGTTGTAACAAGTGACATTTTCTGTTGCTCTTCCTTGAGTGTTCCTCTTCTTCTCATTGCCTTGCCAAGGTTTCTTGCCTCCGAATTTTCGCTTTTTAAAATTTTGACTACCTGAATTACCTTTCTCCACAGTTGCTTCTTGTATATCTAGAGTAGCGTACCTGTAACCCATATCTACTAAATCTGAGAAAGATTCTTTAACATGACCTGTCATTCTTCCATGATATTTCTGGTTCATTCCCCGGATAAACCTTTCGTTTTTCTTCAGAGGTGTATTTAGCAATTCCGGGCCAAACCGAGATAGTTCACTGAATTTATTCAAGTATTCTTCAAACGACAAACTTCCTTGCTTCAAATCCAGAAATTCCTGATACATTCTAGAAACTCCTGCCGATGGCATGTAACGTTTCTCAAACACTTCTTTAAAACGATCCCAAGTAAATTCTTCCTCGGGTTCATCTACAATGATGGTTTCCCACCAAGCTGAAGCTTCTCCTTGGAGTTGCCAAGAAGCTATAAGTCTTTTCTGCTCATCCTGCAATTTTAGCCCTTTAAAAATCTTTTCACACGATCTTACCCAAGCTTGAGCGTCAATAATTGACTCCTTGCCAATAAATGGTTTTCCACCAAGCTTTTCAAACTTCTTATATAATTCAGCCAAGTCCGGCTGCTGCTGAATTTCTATTACTGCTTCTGCGGCTGCGGGAATTTGATTTGGTGCTGCAGCATTGCCTAGACCCCTAGTTCTTCCTCTGCGTCTACTCATTTTCACTATCTGAGATTAGTAAGAAAATTGATTTAGATATGTAGACGAAATATCTTAAAGAATATCAGCAGCAAAAAGAAATAGACTAAGAAATTTCAAAGTTTCAATCTTGGTTATACTCATTCTAGGGTATACTTCACCCTATCTCTAATGAGCCATCTAATGTGTTATACTCCGTAGCTAAAGTTCTTACTCAACCAAGTTGCTCTGATACCAATTTGTGACGACCCAAACTCGATGTCCAATAAACGACATCAAATTCGCATCGCCGGAGCTTATAACAACAATCAGATGAATATAAAACAGCGGAACAGAATCAATATCATAAATAATATCACTGTTACAACATCAACATAATATCCATACTATAACAGAGTACATAGTACATACACCACAATCTCCAAATACAGCATCATGATAATGTAACAGTGAACATATATCCAAAAGTTCTCAAATGAGAGAGATGATAACGAACTCCAAAATCTAACACCTGCAATCTCCAATAGCTCCTAAGATATCTCCAAGATAAGAGCTCCAAAATACTGCTACTCCAAAATATAGAAACCTGCTACTAGGCTGCCCGTGTGAAAATAATGGGCACCCAGAGTTTAGGAAAGAAAACAATAAACTCCGGATCAGTCATGGGACTGGTATGAGTAAACAAAACAGTTGTATTTAAATAACAAGATTTATAAAAGAATTTTCGAAATGCTTTTAAAAATGGAACTACCATAAGACCACCCGCCACACACACAATGCAAACGCAGAATTGGAGGAGATTTCTTCTTATGATAGTTAAATATGCTTGATACGAGAAAAGAAATTCTTTGATATTATTACTAGTGCATAGTGAAGGAAATCATTTTGGAAATATAATATTAATCTTAGCCAACATACGACCATTATCGTATGCCTACTATAGCTACCATCTAAACAGTGGTGACCACCATAAGTAAATGGCAGGTTCTACAACTAAAACCGTACAGGGTTTCGTATTGGGAATTGGATTTCCAACAAATGGTCAGGCCAAGGAACTTCCCATTGCCACATGAGAATGCCTCTGGATGGACATCCCCGAGAACCAAACCGGATCTCTGCCAACACAAGGCCGGGTTACCCCTAACTGGGTAACTACTGACACGAGTATGCCATCTCCCGGTCGTAACCAACCTTTAACCGGGGCCCCGGCAACAAATCACAAAATCATATATATATATCTGCGATATCAACATAAGTTAAGTATCTGGGCTCCATACCATGATACCACTTCTATCCAGAAGGAAATGCACATACCCTAAGGGGTGCTACCCCCAATAACCTTGCCGCATCTTTCCTGTTTCGACCATTTCGGGGTGTGAGGTCCGACGAAGTCACGTCCACAAAAACACACTTTATACAAAAGCCATGCTTTGGGTCAACAAATGATCAACACAATGATCACTAAGATAGACGATCAAATAAACGATCCTATCACAATAATCAACACAATGATCATTTCAGCAACATTCAGCATGTCACATTACCAAATTGGGAATATATCGCTGATAACTTCAACTATATAACCTCTGAGCTTGTACGTCTCAGAGAAGGGTGTTAAGCTAAAAGAATAAATTCTCCGCCACCAACAGAAATATATTTGAAAGAAATCGGCTCTATATCTCAATTTGTAATGTCAGACAGACTATCCATACAAGTCTGTTCCGGGCTCGAACAGAACCGAAGGTACTTCCAAAGAAGTCCTTGCAATCCGGATATCCACAATCCTGATCGGATTCCCCATCACATATGGAGAACTCTATACCGGAGCAACTCGGTGCAGAGTCAATCGACAGATCATCCTATCGCTCTCGCAAATACCCGGTCTTCAACACCGGTCTTCAAATGCTATCCATAACGTCGAATCACATATTCGAAATGGGTTATATGACACAAAGGTCCTTTCCCGGCTAATTCGAATAGTGGGTGTCAAATTTCAAAACATGTGGATGTCATTCACAAATATTCACAGGTTCGATGTGGGTTTCGGATAACCAACTGAAATCCGATACCCTGTCGCATCGAAGTTTAAATGCCGTATTACGGACAACAGGGTTTTCACATCAATACAGAACAAATCATAATCACAGTGTAATAACATGGCAATTACATCATACAGAATTACAAACAGAACAGAGATATCAATGTAAGTTAACAACAATAGTTAATTACTTTCCAATGTGATTTAAATACATTTGCCACTGAATTAATTAAATTTAATGATAAGAATCTGGATAAATAAATTACATTTTGATTACTCAATTTATCGTTTCAAAATTTACAAATTCTTACTTACAAATTTATTTAAACACTTAATTGTTTATAAATCAATTTAATTACAAGTTTGTAAATCATTCTTAAATTTCTTTTCAAAATCATTGATTTATGACAATTATTCACTTTAATTATCATTTTAAACTACAATTCAATTAGATCTCAATTGAATATATTAATTTATTATTAATTAATAAATTATTTTAATGTAACTATCAATTTTGAATCAATCAACTTCAATTATCAATTTAACGATTCTTAATTTACAACTTTAATTTTTGATTGCTTTTATTTATTTATTATTATAAATTATAAAGTAATTATAAATCATAAATTATTTAATCATTGTTTAATTTAACTTCACATTTCATTAACAATCATCATTTCATAAAGAATGCTTATAAAAATAGTTTAAACTTAATTTGTCCACAAATTATTATACTGGAAATATGGTTCAGGTGATCAACCCGAGACTTCCCCCGAGTCACGCTCGAGTTCAAACACCTCCTGCTTCGAGTTCCCTCCCAAAACTACCCGTGAAAACAAAAATTTTCAAAATTTACTTAAGTCCAAACTGTTACACGACCCAACGCTGAAACCCCCCCGAGTCTCCCTTCGAGTCATGCTCAGTTTTCCCCGATCCATGCTTCGAGTCTTCCTCCATGCCACTTCTTCTTCCACAACCCACCATTTTCAGACACGCGATGATACGCGTATACGTGTACAGATAGTCCAGTCACCATTGACCATCGACGATGATCGCTACACATTAGAAATCGACCCAGCAACCCACCATCATCATTGATCCAAGTCCAACGCAAGGAAATCAAAATCGAGTGCAGATTTAAAACCTGGAACAAAAGAAGCCACCAACTCCAAACCCTGTCAACGCATAACGCTCTCAGCACCGGCCACCGGAGGCTACCAAATTTCGGCCATAGCCTCGTCTACCTCCCCTCCATCTTCCCTCAAAGCCGCGATGAGCTCGATCAATTCGTGGTGGCAAAAATCTCCACGTTACAGACAATGCAAAAACCCAGGTTTAAACCCTAAGTCCAACTCGTTCGAACAATCCTTGTATTTGAAAATTAATTCAACTATTTTCTCAACATTCTAGAGGTTCAAGCTTGCCAGAAACCAATTTTTTAGCATTTAAAATGGAATCGATTGTTATAAATTCATAAAAGTTCCATTTTTATTTAAACACATAATACTCTTGAAATAACCAACCAAAAATCCTCATTTTATTTTTAAAAATCATGAGTTGATGTATAGATGTAATAAATATTCTTGAATTCAAAATTTACAACAATTTATTTTTTTGTCCATTATTGGTTGGAAGCCTGTAAACCAAAGTTTTAGTGGTAATGATCCACTGCATATTTAAACAACTTTGCAAAACTTGTTTCGTGGATTAAACAACTTGATTATTTGAAAAACCATAGCTTGTTAGTGGTTATCAGCAAGGGGACTTTAGTTTTGAAACAACCACAAACCCTGTAGGAATTTTCACAGAACATCATAATCAGGTTTTCATACTGAAGCATGAATCAACAGTTTATAAATGAAGTCTGCACTGGTTTTAATAACTTTAAATAAAAAGAAATTAAAAAAAAACCCTTTTTAAGATTTAGTTTACTCACCTGTTTGTTTTGAAACAGAAAGCACTATGGTTTCTTTATAACAGATTTGCAGAAGTTTGCAGATGAAATGCAGAGCATACAAAATCAGGTGTGCAGAAGTTTGTTGAATGAAATAACTAAGGCAATTGATGTTACTTTATAACAGATTTTTTTACTGAAGTTTATTAAAACAAGTACAGGATAAACCATGCTAGAAGTAAAGGCATTGAATGCAGGTATGTTCTTTGTAAATGCTTGCATTTAATGTGAGCATGTTCTTGTTCAATTATATTCTATAAGTACATTTTCTATATTTTTTTTTTTTTGTTGACTAAATTTCGGCTGAATTACTCTTGTACATGAAAAGGAGTAATAGCATTTAATACAAGCATGTTCTTTTGTTTGTTCATTTGTTCATTTGTTCATTTATTTGTTTGTTTATTCTTTTGTTCATTGTTTTTTCTTTGGTTCAACTATTTGTTTATTTATTTGTTTGTTCTTTTATTTAACTATTTGTTTATTTATTTGTTTGATCTTTTATTTAACTATTTGTTTATTTATTTGTTTGTTCTTTTATTTAACTATTTGTTTATTTATTTGTTTGATCTTTTATTTAACTATTTGTTTATTTATTTGTTTGTTCTTTTATTTAACTATTTGTTTATTTATTTGTTTGATCTTTTATTTAACTATTTGTTTATTTATTTGTTTGTTCTTTTATTTGACTATTTGTTTATTTATTTGTTTGTTCTTTTATTTGACTATTTGTTTATTTATTTGTTTGTTCTTTTATTTGACTATTTGTTTATTTATTTATTTGTTTATTCTTTTGTTCATTGTTTATTTATTTGTTTGATCTTTTATTTAACTATTTGTTTATTTATTTGTTTGTTTGTTTAGATTATGATTATGTTATTTAAATTTTATAATTTCATCATAACTTACTTTAACAAATTTTGAATTCCGTTAAAAGATCATCTATCAATATCTCTTTTTTATTTAATTCTATATTAATGTGTAATATTAATATCAACAATATTAAATTTAGATTGAATTTTACTAGTTAGATCCCAAAGTTCAAACAATTTATCAAATTTTAAATTTCAAAAATTTCGGGATGTTACAATCTCAGCAAATCGAAATAAAATTAATGATGGCCGATACTTCGATATTAATCCCTTTTCCCATCAGATTGTTCACAATCGAAATATTTTTAATCCAAAGTCATCACTCAGAAAAAAACCTAAATCGAATCGAGCATGAAGAACTTAAAGTAATCGCGAGTTGTCGAACTTCGCGAGTTTGAGGGAGGGCCAACATCTTGGTTTTAGGCTGTTGGAGAGATAGACGCCCGTGTGCGTGGGTTGCCACGGCAGCGTGGTCGAGATTGGCATCAAGTTAGAGGGAGGCTCGGCCGTTCGTCTCTGCTTAGATTTGTTCGACATGTGCTGGAACGCAAGGAGAAGCTCTAGCGAAGATGGTGGCGTAGTGGGTTGGGACGCTTGCTCGAGCTCGGG
The DNA here is from genome assembly GCA_030765085.1 of Allium cepa. Taxonomy (NCBI): domain Eukaryota; kingdom Viridiplantae; phylum Streptophyta; class Magnoliopsida; order Asparagales; family Amaryllidaceae; genus Allium; species Allium cepa. The sequence continues at coordinate 171,506,317 of CM060941.1, read as the reverse complement.
GCAAGGACGGTTAGGGTTAGGGTGGCCGCAAATTCGTCTTGGCGAAGCTTGAAGGCCTGAGCTCGCGCGTTTTCGATGATGGGTGGAGGCTTCGAGGTATCATTTTTATTTGATCTTACAAATGTTTATATACACAGTAAATATATACATGTAAATAAGTTTCTGGAAAATATAGGAAATAATTCATTTTTCTCAATTTATAGGATTTATATGTATATTGTATATATTCAAGTACAGAAGAAAAAAAAGAGAAAAAAAAGATAAATATTTACACTCTTAAAAAAATACTGGTTAATTTATATATATATATATATATATATATATATAGAAAATATTTTGGGAAAATATAGGAGTTTATATAAAAATTAAAATTTTAAACCTATATGCTTATTTCTTATTAATATATATATATATATATATATATATATTTTTTTTTTTTTTTGAAGAAAGGTCAAATATATTATTGATAATGATAGAACATTACAAACATAGTATATACAATATATACGGGTTGCTAATTCGAACCCGCAAACACCTCCCTACACACACTGCGTAAACCTAGCAACAATGCTTCTCATGGCGGCTCATTTTCCCTTCCTGCCAAGTCTTCTTCTCTTTCAACATTAGCGTTAAAAATTTCGGTGCGTCTGGACAATCTAGATCTCTCAGCTTCATCTTCTTCTCTATCAATCATGTATCTTGAGGAGGATGTTATGGAAGGGGAATTAGGGTTCAGGATTGAGGTAATGTTATTATCGACTCGCAAAGGTATAATCTCCCATCTTTCGATGATTTCTTCAAAATTGTTCATGCTATGTCTGATAAATATGGATCTGTTGATGATGATATCACGAACATTGTACTTTATGATATTGCACATCTTAATTCTATCTGCTTTTTCATTATTAAAAATAATGGAGTTTCTGCTTTTCCAAATGAACCATATAGATGAACTTAGCGCGGCTATTATGATTTCCTTTTTGATATTGTTGGCTGCGAACTTCCGATTGATATATGTAATGGCATCTAAGATAGAAGTTTGAAAGTTTCTTTGAGTTATAGGATCTCCCATCATGATTCTGATCCAACACCATATATGTTTAGAAAAGGGACAATTAAAAAATATATGCTTGCAAGTTTCCACTTCTCTCTTGCATAGTACACAAACATCATCTTCAGTCACTCCTTGCATTTTTAATTTATCTTTTGTGGGTAGAAAACTGAAAATGGCTCTGTATAAACATACATTCATTTTTGGGAGAGAAATGTTGTTCCATATGATTTTGTAATCACTGATTTCCTGTAGTTTAGTTCTAAAATCATTCCAAACATCATGAAAATTAAATTGACCATTTTTACTGCTTCTGCAAAACCAGTAATCTGCTGTATTGTCATAATGGATGGGCACTTTTTTTATTTCCTCACTTACATTACCAAGAAATGAGATGTTTTCAGGCTTCCAGTTATTTCCAGATATAATTTGATCTACCTTATGTTTATGACTCCTTGAATATGATAAAGTTTCATATCCTAGCTTTTCCAATAAAGTTGACCCATTAATCCATGGTGTAAACCACAGACTTGTAGATTTTCCATCCACAATTCTTCTGTCAATTAGCTTTTGTGCATCTTTTCTATGATAAAGCATTTTTTTCCATGTGCAAGAATAATTATTATTGAAATTAGAATCCCATAGAGTTTCATTGTTGGCATATTTAACATTCAGCCACTTAGCACTATATGAAGAATTGTTGAGTACCTCCCAAATTCTTTTGATGCAAAAAGTGATGTTTATGTCTGTCAATTTTTTCAATCCCATTCCACCTTCAGATTTGGCACTTGTAACTGTTTCCCATGGGACACTACTTTTTTTACCCTTCCATATAAAATTTTTGCAAAGTTGATTGATTTTTTGGATAGTTAAGCTAGGGAGCATGAAACACTGCATCCAAAAACTGACCATAGGATAAACTACAGCCTTAATTAATTCAATTCTTCCTGAAACTGTGAGAAATTTACACTCCCAACCCTGCATTTTATTTAACACTTTGTCAATCAAATGTTTGCAATTTGAGTGTTTTATATATGACACAGATAGAGGTAACCCAAGATATCTAACAGGTAGTTCTCCTTCTTGAATATCCAAAATGTTGAGCACTTTCTCCTTGTTAGTGCAAAACTTGTTAAAAAATACTTGAGTTTTGAGATTATTCATTTCTAAACCAGTGACTCTCTTCAATTTTTTGAAACAATTCTTAATAGCTTTAGCTCCAACCTCTGTGGCATTTATGAAAATAAGCAAATCATCAGCATAAATTAGATGAGTTATGTTAGAATTGTTTTTGATAACTGATTCCACTTTTCCTTTACTGGCTTTAGCATCCATTAACAAAGTAAAATATTCCATGCATAAAGTAAATAGATAAGGGGATAGGGGATCTCCTTGCCTTAAACCATTGCTGCCTTTAAAATATCCCCTATGATATCCTTCAATTGACAGTGAAAAACTTGGAGTGCTTATCATTTCTTGAATAATTTTTACCCACTTGACAGGAAAGTCCATTCTTTCCATCATGTGAAGAATAAAATTTCTATTGACTGAATCATATGCTTTCTTCAGGTCAACCTTTATGCACATTTTGTTGCTGCCTTGTTTGTTAAAATTTCTGATATGTTCATGTGCAATTAATATCCCATCTTTTATTTGTCTGTCTGGTAAATAAGCTGTTTGATTATCAGATATCAATTCTCCAAGTACATACTTTATTCTGTCACATAACAATTTGGATAGAATTTTATACAACATAGAACAGCAGGCTATGGGTCTGAAATCTGCCACAGATTCAGGGGATTTTACCTTAGGAATTAAGGAAATAATGGTGTGGTTTATTTCTCTCACAATTCTTCCATTATCAAATGAGATTTGCATAGCTTTCAAAAGAGGTTTTTTGAATACATTCCAGTGTTTTTTATAGAATTTAGCATTGAATCCATCATAACCTGGAGCAGTATCATTATGCACACTGAAAATAGCTCTTTTCAATTCTTTTTCATCAAATGCTGCATTAAGAAAATTTTTTCCCCATTCATTTACTTTCCTTTTAGGGATAATGTTAGGAAACTGTTTCATCATGTGGCTTTTGTTATATATGTTGATAAAATACCTCACTGCCTCTTCCTCTATCTCCTTTTGTGTCTTTAAAACATCTCCATTCTCTTTTATCATATTTTGACAGCTATTTACAAATCTTCTATTTGTTTGTTTGGCATAGAAAAATTTGGAGCAACTATCATCCCACTTGATCCATTGACATTTTGATTTCTGCTTGTTATCAATTGCTAATAGCTCCATACTTTTAGCCAAATTAACTTGAGCATCATACAATTTTTGGGCATTAGAGGAGTTGTGATTTAATTCTAATGTCTGAAGAGCAATGTTGACTTCTTGTTTGCATTTTGAAACTTGAGATTGTAGATCATTTTTTCCATTGCACCATTTTTTAATTTCCTTTTTGATGTTTTTCTGCATTTGAATAAAGTTGAATAACTGGTTGCCTTCTGGGAAAATAAAACACTTTTCAACTACTTCCTTGTACCCTTCACACATAACCCAGTGGTTCATGAATTTAAATGGTTTAGGACCTTCATATGTTTGAATGCAACTAAAGGAGAACATAATAGGTACATGATCACTTGTTGATAGCTCTAAATATTTGGCATGAGATTTTTTAAATGTATTCATCCATTCAACATTACAGAAAAGTCTATCAATCTTTGTAGCAATATTCTTGGTAGGCCCTGATCTCCAAGAAAAATTAACCCCTGAAATATTAATTTCTTTGACCCCTGAAGAGTTAACTAAATTGTTAAGTTCCTGAATGTTACTGATTGACAAATTATTTCCTCCTCTTTTCTCTTTCAAAAACCTAACGCAGTTAAAATCCCCAATGATGCACCATGGGGTGATGAAAGTATTAGCTTCTTTTACTAGTTGTTTCCATAAGTCTCTCCTTTCAGATTCTAGATTGAGTGCATAGATGACTGTAATTATGCATTGGGCACCAGCAATGTTATTTAACATACAAGTAATATGTTGTTTACTCTTAGAAATAACATAACTACTCCAGATGTCTGAATTGATCATGATAAGAAATCTGCACTTGTGATGAAACTCAATATTATTGATGCATGTCCATTTATTTTCCCAAGATTCTATATATTGCTGCAGTTTATTCCTTCTCAACTTATTTTCAATTAAGCAAAAAATAGAAGGTTTATGAGAAAACACTAAATTTTTTACCTCCAACATATGTGCTGCCTTGTTAAGACCTCGCACATTCCAACACAAGATAGACATTATTTGGATGGGTTTGCTTGACTCCTGGTTCTAATAGTGGGAGTCACACTGTCTTGAAACAATTTGTTCTTTTTCTTTTCTTGAATATTCTTGCCTTTTATATCTGCAATTGCTTTTTCATATTCAGGATTGATGGATGTGAGGTTTTTAGGCATATTGTTGGGTAACTCATCGGTTGTTGGGTATGTGGGTTTGATACATGATTGAGATAGAGAAGATTCATCCACATTTGAGTCTTTCATGTCTTTCAGCACCTGAAAAGAATTAAGCACTTCAGTTGTTAGATTAGAAGCTTGAGAATTTAAAATAATTATGGCTGGATTATTATGATTTAACAACTCCCTGTTACAATTTTTCTCTGATGATGATAAAGCGACAGAGACTTTTGTCGATGATGTCGATAGATTTGGATCCAGAGTACCAGTACTCATAGGGGGTCCATCTTCAATGTTTTGAATATGAGGCATATCAGGAAGTTGATTGAAGGATCCCTTTGCAATTGCAGCAGCCATGCTAATATGTGATGGCAAGTTAGATACTACACATTCTTCTGTATTAGTTGATGGCGAGGCTGCAATTGTAATTGCAGGCTCCTTTATAGACCTCTGATCTGGTTCAGTATTCACAGCATTCATATCTGATGGAGAAATGTCATTGCCCTTAATTAAATTGTCTGTATTTTGGTTACTGAGGGCTTTGTTAATTGTAGTATGAATTTGGACATTTGCGTCATCAATTGTAATAACTTCAGTATTGTTATGCTCTGCTCCTTTTGAATTGAGATTCTGCTGATTTGAATTTTCTTCTGTAATAATTTCCATGCTATTAGTATCATTATTGCTAGCTGTAGTCTTTGGTTTCCATTGTTGCTTGAATGATATAGGACACTCTTTATCCGTATGACCAAAACATACACAGTTATGGCATACTGGAGGGATAAACTCATATTCAACATTTTGCATAACAAAATCTCCCCTAGGCAGTTGAATTTGCACTTCACTTTCAAATTTAAATGACGCATCCACCTCAATAAGCATTCTAGCAAAGGATATTCTACTTCTATTTTTTGTGTGTTCATCCATTGCAATAGGTCTTCCAATTATGCTAGCTATTTTACACAAAGAAATGTGATTCCAATATGCAAAATTAAGATTAGGGAATCTCACCCAAATGGGAATCGATAATAACAGATCTTTTTCATATTTTATCGTACTATTCCATTTCTTCATTATAATGAACTTCCCATCCATCAACCAAGGACCTCCATCAAGAATTTTATTACAGTCCTCTTCTAATTCAAATTGAACCAAATAGAAACCATTGTCTCTAGCGAAAACTTCAAATTTACCTTTTGGAAGCCACGTTCTCCTGATATATGCTTTAAAAAACATATAATACGGTCTTTTCCCCACCAAGTAGATCAGAATAGAATTAGACCACATCTTCTCCGCACTTAAAAGCTCCTGCTCTCCAATTATTGCTGTTTTCCTATCATTGACAATTGCTGGATCAAAGAATTTCAGGGTTTCACTTTGTTTCTTTTCCTTAACCAAATCACACCAACTTTTAGGCGAAGCTTTTGAATTAACAGTAAAAACATTCACTTTATTGGAATTGTTATTCTTGACAATTGAAATACGAGATCTCACAGTAGTAGGTCCAGATCTGTTTGAGGGCAGCCGAGTATCCCTAATCTTCGATTGAGAAAAACAAGGATCTGCTAAGTTCCTCACAGATCCTGCCGCCAGCCTATGCCTCCGATCCATCACCTTGATCCAGCCTTCGTCCTCCCCTCCGAGATTACCAGCTGATGTTGACAGCAGCCTGTTACTTCGGTTTATCACCCCGTCATCCGCTTCCTCCCCTCCAAGTTCTCCAGCTGATGTAGGCGCCATGATTATTATTATTATTTAAGTTCTGATTAATGATTATTATATATATATATATATAAAGTTTCAAAAGGAAATAAATATACTTATACACATTTTTTATTTACTAGTTTGTTCTAAGATAAATTTTTAAGGTGATTTATTTTGTTTAATTAACTTATTTAAAATTTATATTATCACTAAAAATAATTTATTAAAGGAAATTTAGTTTTAAATTTAATTTTTAGTTAAATAAATTTATTAAAGGAATTGGTTTAAAGATAAAATATTAGTTTATAATAAAAATCATTGGTTAATTAAAATTATCAAATGGAAATTTAATTTGTTCGATTGTTCGAATATTAACAAAACCATATATTGTTTATACAAGGTCAAAATCATGAAGGAAACAAGCCGATATGGAAATGGATTGCAAAACAAAGGAAAAGATGAGATCTTCTCACTCACATCTGATACAGTTATTTGAAATAGTTAAAATTTAAAATACTGATTGATTTCTTGAATTGATGTGATATTATATATAATAGTGTGTGTAGATATATTGGAGTGATTAATTTCCCGCATTATATAGCGGATGAGACCCTATGCGCCCCGCATAATAGAGGATGACCCTTTTTACCGCGATATTCCACCTTAAAGTGAGACTGGTATTTTTATGTTGTGCTAACATCTGTGGATGTAGGGAAACAGGTTGGAGCGATCCAACTGGATTCCTCAAATGTTGAATTTATTTCATTTGTTGCGATCTGATTTATTAATAATATATGAATGATTATATTAGTGATTGAAATTAATGAAGGCTATGGTTTGGTCGAATATATATTCTGGTATTTTTTAAAATACCAGAAATATAAAGATTGGATTATTTGGAAGGAAATTAAAGTAGAGAATTTTAAGTAAAATAATTTTAGAGAAACAGATAAATCTAAAAGAAGGAATTTGAAAAGGGTAAAGGTTGATTTTTGAAATCCTATTGAATAAATTCCAAGTATGGGGAAAAGATTTTTATAAATTTTGGAAATCAATTTGGAATTTTATTTAGTGTTTGAAAGTAAATTTTGGAAATCAATTTGGAATTTGATTTGGTGTTTGAAATTAAATATTTGCAAATCGATTTGAAAATTGTATATCAATGGATATTTAAAAATATAAATTCACGATGGGAATTTATAAAGGAAGAGATAATTTGTTTTAAAAATAAAGATTGATTTATTTTAAAAGTGTGGAAAATATTCATGAATTTGGGATGTAAATTGAGATAAATCGAGAAGGATTTATTAATTATTTTAAATGGACTATTTTAGAATGGAAAGTGTATTTTCCCTAATAAGCTATGCACGATTTCAAGCAGATTTTTAAGTAAAGTAAAAGTTTTTAAAGTTGTTTAAAAGGATGTTTCTTTGAGAAATTATCTATTTAAGTTGTCTAAAATTTTAAAGGTAAATATTTTATTAAATTAGTTATAATAGTGATTATTTTAATAGGCTAAATGGTATTATGATTTAAAAAAGATAATTTTTAATATCTATATTTTATAAAGTAGTTTTATTTTAAATATCGTTTGGCTAAATTTTTTAGTTGGAAAACTTATATAGAATTCAATAACTTTATTTTTAAAATTTGTTTGGCTTAAGTTTTCGTGAAAAATTATTATCAAATTTCATAACTATTATTTTAGATAAAGTGTTTAAATAGTTTTTATTTTAAGTATTTTAAAGTATATATTTTTAGATAAAGTGATTTAAATTATTTTAAAATCCAAAGCATTTAGTCTTGGCAAATTTTCAGTGGGAATAAACAATGTTTGAAAATTTTATTATACGGGAGGAAGTAATTTGAAAATTGTTTTTCAAAGGGATGAAGTGTGAAAATATATATTGCGAAGATATTTTGAAATAAATAATTTGGGGAAATTATTTGAATTTGATGGTTGTTGTGAATGTTGTTTGATAGTTAAATAACCGACGATCAATATAAACAATTTGGGAATTATTGAGGCTTGATGGTTGTCCTTAATTGGACAAAGTGCCTTCACTTCCATTCAGACCCAGGATGAACTTGTATGGATGTATGTCTAACGTTACACTTTGAGATATAAAGTTAGCTTCTATCGAATACATTTCTGTTGGTGGCGGAGAATTTATTCTCTTAGCTTAACACCTTTCTCTGAGACGTACGAGCTCAGAGGTTATGTAGTTCATGGTTACTAGTGATATATTCCCAATTTGGTAATGTGGCATGCTAATTGATCATTGGTTGATCGAAGCATGGCTTTTGTGAAAGCATAGCTTTGTGGGATGAGACTTCGTCAAACCTCACACCCTGGAAATGGTTGAAACAGGAAAGGATGCAGCAAGATTATGGGGGTTGCGCCCCTCAGGGTATGTACATTTCCTTCTGGATAAAAAGTGATATCTGGTATGGAGCCTAGATATTTAACTTGTGTGGATGAAAAAAGTGGTATTCTGGTATGGAGCCCAGATTATTTACTTATGTGGTTGTTGGTTGTAGAGGCGCCTCGGTAAAGGTTGGTCTAGACCTGGAGATGGCATACTCATGACAGTTAGTTATCTAGTTACAGAGGTAACCCGGCCTTTTGTTGGCAGAGATCCGGTTAGCCTCTCGAGGCATCCCTCCAGAAGCGTACCTATTCGGAAAGGAATTTCCTTAGCCTTGACCGTTTATTGGAAATCCAATCACTCAATACGAGCCCTGTATGGTTTTACTTGTAGAACCTGCCATCTAACATGGTAGCTATAGTAGGCATACTATAATGGTACATATGCTGGCTAAGATTAATATTATACTTTCGAAATGTTTTCCACACTATGCACTAATAATAATATCAAAAGGATTTTCGCATATCAAGCATGTTTGACTGCTATAAGGAGAAATCTCCCCCAAGTTTGCGATGCATTGTGTGTGTGCCGGGAGGCCTTATGGTAGTTTCATTTTCCAAAAGCATGAATGGATTTCTTTTCCTTTTCTTTTGTGCAAATAACTATTTTTGAGATCTCACACCAGTCCCATGACTGGCCTGGAGTTAATTTTTCCCTTTCTAAACTCTGGGTGCCCATAATTTTCCACACGGGCAGCCTAGAGTCAGATTATCATTGTTCTGGAGCGAAGTCAGAAAAGTATGCTGTGGAGATCAAGAGACAAGCTGGATAGGCGAGACATATCACTTATATTATGTATTATCCGCTGCATATGGGTTGCTGCAAATTCATTTTCGTATGGGCAGGTTATCAAAACTGCCTTGTATTGTGTTGATGTTGTACTCTGATAATGTAATGTATAAACAGATATAGTTCTTTCATTTTAAGGATTAGTCATTTATCTATTGTATATTGTTCCGCTGCGATTGTGAGATTCTGATATTGTTTCTGTTTCTTATTCTATATTCTTCTTCTTTAACCCTAACAGTTCAGTTTTTCGGCATTCGATTGTTCGACATTTGATACAGTGGACATATTAATGTCGATTTTCGGACGTCGAAAAATTAGGTTGTTACAGAGTGGTATCAAAGCCTAGATTGGCGATAACCTTGGCTCTGGTGGGGATTACTCATTAGAGATAGATTTAGTAGTACTCTAGAATGATTTTGAGTGTATTAACACATATTAGAGCATATTTATTAGAGAATATAAAAATTGTTTTTATACTATGTTGACCTATCGGTTGAGTGTTTATAGATTCTGGTCGGTGCAGTCTGGCCAACTTTATCGGTAGAAGTTTCTAAACTCTTGAACAAGATAAACCGACATAGTATTGTTTTAAAATAGGGTAAATGAAATAATTTTACCCAATTATTTTTGGTTTATAAAAGAAATAATTTTTTGTAAATTATTATAGTTATATATAGTTTCTTAGTTGTTAGGAAGTGATAATATTAAAATATTATCATTGTTATATGAAAATTGAATAAGAAATTCAGATCATAACCAATGAACTAGAAAATAAATTCATATAATAAAATAAGATTTGTAAATGTAGATTATAAATGTAATTTATAAATTGAAATAAAACTCCAGAGTAATTCTTGAATATGAGTTGAAGGATTTGAAAATTTGAGATTGGGAAATTTAAATCCCTTTTGAGTTTGAAAATGATTTTCAAAGGATTTGGAAAAAATAATGGTGAATTTTTTTTGAATTGGATATGAAATCTGGTGGGATTTGGAATTTGGAAGAATATTTTTAAAGGGATAAAAGCACTAAACTCTTTTCGGTCATTGGAAAATAACTTCGTTGATGACTGCAGCACCATCGATGTTCATTTTCGAGTTTCCAGGAGAGGAATAGCTGCCAAATTGTTTTAAAATTGGAGTTGTTTCCAAAACTTGGTTTGGTTTTGAAATTCAAAGAGATAAGTGAATTTACTTAAGGATTTTGATATAATTGATTTCAAAGATGATTTTGAAATGTTGAGTAATTGTTATAAGACTCTAGAATCTTATTGAAAATGTTTATGGAATAATAAATAAGTTTGGAAACTTAGAAAAATTCAAATTTAAATTGATTTTAACTTGGATCAATTTGAATAAAAGTAAATTTCGGAAGTAAGTCAAGTGGACTAAATGGATTGAAATAAAATTTATTAAGGTGGAAATAAATTTGTGAACGAATAAATGAATTTACAATTGCAAGTAAATGAAATTGAAACCAAAGTATTGGAATTCATTTTGAATTGGGTTAAGTAAAGTTGAAGAATTAATTCAGAATGATAAAAAGTTGGAAATAAAAGTATTGAGATTTGAAGTTAATTAGTAGATTGAAGCAAATTGAATTATATGAAATTGGAAATCAATTTTAATAAAAGTAGTTATAAAGGCTTAAGTGATAAAGTGAAAAGGAATATAAGAAGTGTATAAAATACTTACACTGAACCTAAGAGGGAATGGTGAAATTTTTAAGTAAATTTGGTTTTGGGAAAAATATTCCAAGTTAATATTTGAATGAAGCTTGAATAAAACGAGTTTGAAATGAAAATTTTGGATAAGTGAATGAAAATCAAAATAAATGTGAATAAAAGAAAAGAGAATTGATATAGCTAATAATTAATTGGAATAAATACATAGGATGCACGTATATTACTTTATTCGTATAGTGATTCGATCCAGATTTCGAGCATATAATTTCGAGATAATTATATCGATCCGGGTTGGGATTTTTCACTCAATTTCGATGGCAAACCCTGGATATGGTTTTTTGGTTGATTCTGGAAATTCTCTATCATTGTTTACGGCTATGCAAGGAGAATGACGGTTTCTGATCAAGAAACCAGATCTGGGTCCGCACTAGGAAGTCGGGTGGACGATACTAGTTCGGAAGTGAAATTGTGTGATCGAGTGAGCGGTCGAATTTGGTATTGCGTACAAATGATATGTGCATCGTACGGACTTGAATGAAATAGATATTGGAACTTTTGTAAAGAAATATGCAAAATGTTGTAGTTGGACATTGTTGCTAGTAGAATATACATGTGATTTAAGAGCAAAGGAAATTGGGATTTTTGATTTCATAAGATAAATTGAATTGCTCGACAAAAAGGTATGTATTTTAATTCTGTATGAAATTTGATTATTTTCTGGTCTAGCCACTTGGCCTTTTGTTTTCTTTTTGAAATCTGGGGGCCCGTAGTTGCATTTTGTAGTTGTAGAGTTAGAAAATTTTTGAGGAAATTTGGGTAATTTAAAATTTGAATTTAAATTTAAATTTGAATTGTTGAGAAAATAATATTGTTTGAAACTTATGGTTGAGTTTGGGAAGTTAGTAAGAATGATAGTATCTTTAATAAAAAAAACTGTTTGGTTTTGGAAAGTTGTTAAAAACTATTTGTATTGGAAAAATAGTGAATGGGTCATGGATCATTCTTCTTAACTAGTAATTTCGGGACAAAATTCTTTTAAGGGGGAAGAATGTGACGACCCAGAAGTTTGAACATTTGAAATTGGAATATTTAATTGATTTTAAATATTTAAAAGTTATTTTCAACTTAAAATTTCAAATATCATTATTTATTTGGCAATTAAAATATTGAGTTAGTAACTGGAAATTGGGAAAACTGATTGAATCTGGAGTTCCAGGCATGTTAAAAATAATTTGATGGCTTGGAAAATTTGTATTAACAATACTGGAGATAATAGAACTTTTAAAAGTTGAATTTAAAAACTGTTTTGTTCAGTTTGAAATTTTATCGTTTAAATCGTATTTAAAAATAGCCTTCCAAGGAACAGTCTTGGATTTTGACGAAACCAGTTCCATTAGATCCGTAATAAGGTATTATTATCGGATTTCAATTTTTGTAGTGTTTAGAGTTGTTGTGTGACCGTATGGTAGATAAACGCTCTGAATTCATATCGAAAATTCAATATAAATAGTGGGGTCCAAACAGGTATCTTCTCCATGCAATCGAACTAGGACTTGAAACCTTTTCCATCGCGTTTGAAATAGAGATATAACATTATAAACGTTTGGCGGCATGCCTCAATAGGAGGTCGATATTTTCGGCTCGATTTTGAGTCGCTTAAATTCAAATTTAAATTAAATATGATATTTTAACCAGTCAAGAATAAATTACTGTGAATTCAACACGTTGCTGCCTCTTCAAGCACGTGTCCTTCATAATGGACATGCGTTTATATTTATAAATAAATATATAAAATAAACAAACAATGGAAAGGAAAAATCGAAAATCATCTCCGATACTTCGATATTAATCCCTTTTCCATTCAGATTATTCAAAATCGATTTTTTTAATCCATGGCCATCACCCAAAAAAAAACCTAAATCGAATCGAGCATGAAGAACTTGAAGTAATCACGAGTTGTCAAACTTCGCGAGTTTGGGGTAGGGCCGACTTCTTGGTCTTTGGTTATAGGGGAGATAGGTGCTCGCGCATGCGTGGGTAGCCACGGCGGCGTGGTCGAGATCGGCATCGAGTGAGAGGGAGGCTTGGCCGTTTGTCTCTGCTTGGATTTGTTTTGCATGTGCTCGAACGCGAGGAGAAGCTCTAGCGAAGATGGTGGGGCAGTGGGTTGGGACGCTTGCTCAAGCTCGGGGGGATGACGATTAGGGTTAGGGTGGCTGTAAATTCGTCTTGGCGACGCGTGAAGGCCTGAGCTCGCGCGTTTTCGACAATGGGTGGGGCTTTGAGGTATCGTTTTTATTTGAACTTACAAATTTTTATATACACAGAAAATATGTATATTGATAGAAGTAAATATATACGTGTAAATAAGCTTTTGGAAAATATAGGAAATAATTCATTTTTCTCAATTTAAAGAATTTACATGTATATTGTATATATTCAAGTACAGAAGAAAAAAAAGAGACAAAATAGATATATATACATACTTTAAAAAAAATACTGGTTAATTTTTATAAATAAATAAATAAATAAATGAATATATATATATATATATATATAGAAAAGATTTTGGGAAAATATAGGAGTTTATATAAAAATTAGATTTTAAAACCTATATAGCTTACTTCTTATTAATATATATATATATATATATATATATGTATGTATATGTATAAAGTTTCAAAAGGAAATAAATATACTTATACATATTTTTTTATTTACTAGTTTGTTCTAAGATAAATTTTTAAGGTGATTTATTTTGTTTAGTTAACTTATTTAAAATTTATATTATCACTAAAAACAATTTATTAAAGGAAATTTAGTTTTAAATTTAATTTTTAATTAAATAAATTTATTAAAAGGAATAGGTTTAAAGATTAAAAGTATTTGTATAAAATAAAAATCATTGGTTAATTAAAATTATCAAATGGAAATTTAATTTGTTCGATTGGTTCGAATATTAACAAAACGATATAATGTTTATACAAGGTCAAAATCATGAAGGAAACAAGCCGGTATAGAAATGTATTGCAAAACAAAAGCATAAGTGAGATCTTCTCACTCACATCTGATACGGTTATTTTAAATAGTTAAAATTTAAAATATTGATTGATTGCTTGAATTGATGTGATATTATATGTAGTAGTGTGTGTGTGTGTGTGTGTGTGTATATATATATATATATTGGAGTGATTGATTTCCCGCATTATATAGTGGATGAGACCCTATGCGCCCCGCATAATAGTGGATGACCCTTTTTACCGTGATATCTACCTTGAAGTGGGATTGGTATTTTTATATTGTGCTAATATCTGTGGATGCAGGAAAACAGGTTGTAGGGATCCAACTGGATTCCTCAAATGTTGACTTTATTTCATATGTTGTGATGTGATTTATTGATAATCTATGAATGATTATATTGGTGATTGAAATTATTGAAGGCTACGGTTTGGCCGAATATATATTTTGATATTTTTTAAAATACTAGAAATATATAAATTGGATTTTTTGGAAGGAAATTAAAGTAGAGAATTTTAAAATATTGATTGATTTCTTGAATTGATGTGATATTATATATAGTAGTGTGTACATATATATTGGAGTGATTAATTTTCCGCATTATATAGCGGATGAGACCCTATGCGCCCCGCATAATAGAGGATGACCCTTTTTACCGCGATATCCCACCTTAAAGTGAGACTTGTATTTTTATGTTGTGCTAACATCTGTGGATGTAAGGAAACAGGTTGGAGCAATCTAACTGGATTCCTCAAATGTTGAATTTATTTCATTTGTTGCGATCTGATTTATTAATAATATGTGAATGATTATATTGGTGATTGAAATTATTGAAGGCTATGGTTTGGTCGAATATATATTCTGGTATTTTTTAAAATACCAGAAATATAAAGATTGGATTATTTGGAAGGAAATTAAAGTAGATAATTTTAAGTAAAATAATTTTAGAGAATTGGATAAATTTAAAAGAAGGAATCTGGTAAAGGTTGATTTTTGAAATCCTATTGAATAAATTCCAAGTATGGGGAAAAGTTTTTTTTATAAATTTTGGAAATCAATTTGGAAATTGATTTAGTGTTTGAAAGTAAATTTTGAAAATCAATTTGGAATTTGATTTGGCGTTTGAATGTAAATATTTGGAAATCGATTTGAAAATTGTATATCAATGGATATTTGGAAATATAAATTCACGATGGGAATTTATAAAGGAAGGGGTAATTTGTTTTAAAAATAAATATTGATTTATTTTAAAAATTTCGAAAGAAATTTATGAATTTGGGTTGTAAATGAGATAAATCGAGCAGGATTTATTAATTATTTTAAATGGACTATTTTGGAATGGAAATTGTATTTTCCTTGATAAACCAACTACGACTTCAAGCAGATTTTTAAGTAAAAGTTAAAAGTTTTTAAAGTTGTTTAAAAGGATGTTTCTTTGAGAAATTATTTATCTATGATTTAAAAAAGATAATTATTAATATTTATATTTTATAAATTAGTTTTATTTTAAATATAGTTTGGCTAAAGTTTTTATTTGGAAAACTTGTATAGAATTCAATAACTTTATTTTTAAAATTTGTTTTGCTTAAGTTTTCATGAAAAATTATTATTAAATTTCATAACTGGTATTTTAGATAAAGTGTTTTAAATAGTTTTTATTTTAAGTATTTTAAAGTATATATTTTTAGGTAAAGTGATTTAAATTATTTTAAAATCCAAAGCATTTAGTCTTGAAAATTTTCAGTGGAAATAAACAATGTTTGAAAATTTTATTCTGCGAGAGAGAAGTAATTTTAAAATTGTTTTTCAAAGGGTTGAAGTGTGAAAATATATCTTGCGAAGATATTTTGAAATAAATAATTTGGGGAAATTATTTAAATTTGATGGTTGTTGTGAATGTTGTTGATCATTGGTCGATCGAAGAGTGGCTTTTACGAAAATCGTAGCTTTGTGGGACGAGACTTCGTCGAACCTCACACCCCCGAAATGGTTGAAACGGGAAAAGATGCGGCAAGGTTATGAGGGTCGCGCCTCTCAGGGTATGTACATTTTCTTCTGGATAAAAAGTGGTATCAGTTATGGAGCCCAGATATTTAACTTCTGTGGATAAAAAGGTGGTATTTTGGTATGGAACCCAGATTATTTACTTATGTGGTTGTTGGTTGTAGAGGCGCCTCAGTAAAGGTCGGTCTAGACCTTGGGATGACATATTCGTGACAGTTAGTTACCTAGTTACAGAGGTAACTCGACCTTGTGTTGGCATAGATCCGGTTAGGTTCTTGGGGCGTCCCTCTAGAGGTGTACCCATTCGAAAAGGAAGTTCCTTAGCCTTGACCATTTGTTAGAAATCCAATCACTTAATATGAACCCTGTATGGTTTTAGTTGTAGAACCTGCCTCTAACATAGTAGCTATAGTAGGCATACTATAATAGTACGTATGCTGGCTAAGGTTAATATTATACTTTCAAAATGTTTTCCACACTATGCCCCAATAATAGTATCAAAAGGATTTTCACGTATCAAGCATGTTTGACTGCTATAAGGAGAAATCTCCCCCGAGTGTGCGATTGCATTGTGTGTGTGCCGGTAGGCCTTATGGTAGTTGCATTTTCCAAAAGCATGAACGGATTTCTTTTCCTTTTTTGTGTGCAAATAACTGTTTTTAAGATCTCACACCAGCCCCATAACTGACCTGGAGTTTATTGTTCCCATTCTAAACTCTGGGCGCCCATAATTTTCCACACGGGCAGCCTAGAGTCAGGTTATCATTGTTCTGGAGCGAAGTCAGAAAAGTATGCTGTGGAGATCAGGAGACAAGCTGGATAGGTGAGACATATCACTTATATTATTTATTATCCGCAGCGTATAGGTTGCTGCAAATTCATTTCCATATGGGCAGGTTATCAAAACTGCCTTGTGTTTTGTTGTGTTGATGTTGTACTCTGATAATGTAATGTATAAATAGATATAGTTCTTTTGTTTTAAAGATTAGTCATTTATCTATTGTATGTTGTTCCACTGCGACTGTGAGATGTTGATATTGTTTTTGTTTCTTATTCTATCTTCTTCTTCTTTAACCCTAACGGTTCAGTTTTCCGGCATTCAATTGTTCGACATTTGATACAGTGGATGTATTGATGTCGATTTTCGGCCGTCGAAAAATTGGGTCATTACAGGCTTTTCGCCAAGTAGTGGCCGAGGAAAGTGCCTTCGGTTTCGTTCAGTTCCAAAACAAACTTTTATAGACGAATGTTTGACATTGCATTTTTGAGACACAATATTTGACTTTTACAAATGTACATCTGCTTGGTGGTGGGGAAGGCAACTTCTCTTAGCTTAACACCCTTCTTTGAGACATACGAGCATAGAGGTTGTATGCTTGTGGGATTCAAATAGTGATCAAAGGAATGGCAGTGTGACATTCAGAGTGGAACCTATTATGATCAAAGCGCGATTTTATATGAAAAGCGAGGCTTTGAAGAAATTGAGTGTAGCCTCACTGGCCTCACATCTCAGAAGACGATATGGGATACTATGTGGTTGATAAACACAAATTTGGAATAAGTGAGTATGTATGGTGGTGTCCAATACGTTGGGCCCTTTGGGGGATACGTCCCTCAAGTTATTTATTGTCCTGGTTAACTTGAAAAAAGTAGGGAACTACCGATTATCAGTGGTGGTATAGTAAGTACAATTCCAAGTGTCTAGTTTGAGAAAAGTGATTTAGGCACAGCGGGAATTGTAACAACCCTGGCTTTGGAGATTACCTGTTAATATTAAATTATAACGGTAGTTATAATTTAATATTTTAAATTAAAATATAATTGAAAATTTTAAATTGTTTATTTGGAATAAACAATGGATTTTGTAAATAAAATGGAAAAAATAAAGTTGAGAATTTATTTTGTTCGTTTGGGTATAAATATAGGATTGATTATTGATTGGATAAGTATTTGGCTTAAATAAATTGAAATATTGGATACTTATTAGTTTGGAGCTAATAAATTAAATTGGTGGTGTATTTCAACATTCAATTGTTGAAATAAATTTAAATTGATGGAAATAAAGTTTTAAAAACTTTATTTTGAGAATTTGAATAGAGAATAATCAAATTATAATTTTATTTGGGTAAACAAAATAATATTGAAAAATATTGTAAATATTAATCGTTTATGGATTTAAAAAAGGAGAAATATGAAGAAAATATAAATTTGATTAATATAAGAGATGAAATATTGTTTGAAAATAATATTTTGATGATTAGAAATAGTTAAAATGATTTATCGTAATATATTTGACAAGAACACAATTTTTATACAAATTGTTGTGTTAAAAAATAGGGTAAATGGTGTAATATTGATAAAAATAACGTTTTATTCATAAAAATAACTTTTTATTGTTAAATTAAATTTTATTTTGTTCAAATAGCAATTTAATTTTCACATAAATGGTTGTATACATTTTATTTGGCTTTAAAACGAAGAAAAGTGTGCATATAATAATAATATAGGTTAAAATATGTAAATTCTTTTGTAATTTCCTCTAAGTATTTTAGGTTGGGCTTATAAGGTAAGGTTTGAATCCAAAACCCAACATCTGATGAGAGAAAAACTAACAGTACGTTTTTTTTCTTTTATTTCTTCTTCTCAAAAGCTTATACAGTAAATAGAAATAAGAAAAGCAATGGCCTCCTCAAACAAAAATTATATTTTTAATCAATTTGCTGCAAATTCGAGAAGTAAATCAGCCAAGTAAAGATTAGAGAAGGTTATTTGAAGTTGTTTCTTCCTCAAAGATTCAATCTTCTGGCTACAAATCTGAGTTTTTCCCTACAAAATCACAAAGTGAGTATCAAAACTCACATTTTCTAGCTTTGATTGAGATTTCAATTTAAGAAATCTCAATTTTGTTTGTTGCATGTTCATTTGTAAATTGCTGTCAGTATATTGTACAAAATTTTTCATTTATTAACCAAATTCGATGATTTTAGATGTTCGAGAAAGCTTAGATTATGAGCTACAAATTTTATGTTTTGAGTTTTCCAAAATTTTGATGTTTGGTTGCATAAAATTATGCTTGTTTGTTGCTGTCCCGAGAGCAAAATCTATATTTTAAATCCAATTTTTTTTTTGCTGGAAGCTAGATTCAGTAAGGAATAATCTCTCTTCAGGTTAAATTTTGATATTTTACAATTTGACTGACCTGAAATAGATTTTAAAATAGAAGTATAGTTCTGTCTTTGACATGATTTCATGAGTTTGAATTTGATATTGTTTGAGCTATATCTTTCTCGTTTTTGATCAGAATTTGATAATTTTGGATGTTACGGAAAGCCCAAATTATATACTACAACTTTCATGTATTGATTTTTTTATTTGTGTGGTTAGGTATGTCAAAATTGAATTTTTTTACTGCTAACCCGAGAGCAAAATCTATATATGCTTTGTGTTTGAAGCTGAAACAAAATTAGCCATAACTTTCTCGGTTTTTATCAAAATTTGATAATTTTGGATGTTTCGAAAAGAAAAAATCATGTACTACAAGTTTCATGTTTTGAGTTTTATTAAATATTTATGTTAGTTTGGTCAAAAATATGTTTGATTGTTGCTATGCGAGACCAAAATGACAGAGGTATTGCAATTAAGACCCCTGAACTATTTTTATCATAACCTTTTCATTTCTTATCCAAATTCAATAACCTTAGATGTTACAGAAACCTTAAACTTTATGCTTAAAGGTTCATGTTTTGTGTTTCTTGAAATTTTGATGTTTGCTTGGTCAAAACTATGTTTGTTTTTCGCTGTTCCGAGAGCAAAATGACAGCAATAACAATTATTGACTTGAGGAGTGTATTAGCTTATTTTCGCTCTCATTCTTATTCGATTTTAATGATTGTTTTTAAGATGTTTTGGGATCTCTATTGTCTTCAATAGGCTAGCTATATTTAGAGAATTTGAAATTCAAATCTAAACAGAATTTGAATTGATTTTGGGTTAAATTTGAATTGAATTCGTATTGAACTCAAGTTATCGGTCTTGAGTTATCTTTCTTGTTTGTCATTGTTTTCGAGCACGGTTTTCACTAAACCATTTCTGAAGTGATTTTTTAAAATAAATGGAAATTTCAAATTATTATTGTATAGTGTTTTAGAATTATTTTTTATTATAAAATCTATTTATTTCCTATAATAAAGGAATTTCAAATATTGGTTTTATTAATCTTTTTAGGAAATTTTTTTAGAAGCTTGTTTTCTCTAGTAAACTATTTTATATATAAAACATACACTTTTACACTATTCGAACGTATGAGAAAGAGAATTAAACGATTTAGTAAAACATGTGGTATGGGACATGTGCGTTTACTATTTCGGTTAATTCCGGACTTATACAATCGAAGCTATTTGAGATTAATGATTCTGAGATATTTTACCATTTTATGGCATATTTTGAGTTTTATAATTCCTATTTATTGGAATTATTTAAGATGGCCAAGATTTGAAAAGTATTATGGTTTGAGATCTCCTATGTAGGAGTATGGTCGATGTGAACCATCATGATGTTTTCATTTGTCGAGGTGATGAGACAAGTTACGATGCCATTTAATACTTGTAGATGAGATGAGACGAGTATGGTGTCTCTTTATCACTTGCTAATGAGACGAGATATGATTTTTTTTATGTTTATGATGTTCCTAGTATGGCATCGACTAGTGGCTAGTAAATTGCGAAGTGCAAACGTGTAATATGGGACACACGTTAACACTTTTCGGGTTCCTATCCGTGAGTTTGTGACACATTCACGATGTTTACCTAGCAAAACTGCTTTGAGAGGTGTTAGCGACCTTGTCATGAGGAAGAACTGCTCTGAAAGGTGTTAGCGACCTTGTTAGGGCTGACAATATGGCTTGGAAAGGTGTCAGCGACCTTGTCGCGTGGACGAACTGCTTTGGGAGGTGATAGCGACCTTGTCTAAGGCTTCGGCCGTCTGAGTTTAGCACGTGCAGCATTGCTTCGGCATTGTAATCAGGGATTTGGCCAATCTGGGTTTTCAGAGTTTTGAGTTCGCCGTTTTTTACGCATTAGTGTTAAGATTTTTGAGTTTTGAACGTGCATCGAGTTCTTTTTTGAGTTCGAGATTTTATGAGTTTGAATTCGTATCGAGTTTCATGAGCTTTTAAGATTGAGATTTATGTGTGAGATTTAGCCGTCTTAGCTTACTTATGAGTTTGAGATCTCATATTCTTATGGAGTTATCATGTTGCTTTCATGACTTCTATTTGTGATTGAGGTGAGTTTTCTCCTTTTTGGAGTAATGGTTCATCGAACCATTTGAGTTTTGCTTGATTTTTATATGAGTTGATTTGAGTTCATTATGGGTTATCGCCGATGATATGAGGCACTTGTGTTTTATTGAGTATTGAGTTTGATTTACCTCTTTCAAGGTATTTAGTCACTTAGGCAGCATTTTTTTTACTTAAGTATTGAGGGGATTCACAATGATTGGCTCATTGTGAGCATTCTGAGATTTTTATTTGATGTTGCTTTTGTGAGTATTTGTTTGTTACTCACAATCTTGATATGCATTTGATTTGAGGTGGATTGACTTATTTGATATTAAGTCCAATCCTTTGTTTTATAGGATCCTATTAATATTTAGGTTTTCTATTTTGATTGGTTTATTATTTTTGTCACTTTGGAATATTAATGATGATTTCGAAGTTTTTGAATTCACTCATGAGTATTGAGATGTTGATGACATATCTCAAATTCCAGTCAAGGCGACTTTATTGAGTTTTGATGAGTCCGCCTGGGTTTGATATCCAATCGGGCAATCTGATGTTAAATAACCATATTCCTAGCTGTTAGCCTTCGGCTATCCTTCCACGAGGACATCCACTAAGGAATGGGTGAGTTTCTGGATTGTTCAAGTTTGATTGAGGTTATCATTCAGTTTCTTTGAGTTATCCTTTTCAGATACTCAATCGATGTTATTCTTTGTAGCATTACTTTGTTTGAAGTAATGATTTGTTGTTTGTATGCTTCTTCTCTTTCGAGAAGAATATCTTGCTTATCCTATATCTTGATGATTTTTGGGAATGGCTCGTGACATCGTAAGATTGATGAACACTCTATCTCCTTCTGTTGATTTTGAGAATCGAGTATTCTGGAAATATCTTGATACATTTTCTTAATGTTCTTTGGTTTGAGTTTTGAAGCTATATATATATGAGTTTTAAAGAGAAATTTGATCTTTGAGATTAAAAAAATCAAAAAATATTTTGAGAATATATTTACATGAGTAGTATTTATTTTATAGAAATAATTTGAGAGTTTGGGTTGTCCATCGAGTAGTTAAGAGTTCTGGTCGATACGCCTAATCAACGTTATCGATAGAAATCTCCTAAATGCTATGATGTGGCAATCGGACAAGATGATTCATGTTTTAAAAATTTGAGATTTTGAAAATAATCTTTTGAGAATATATATTAAATTTATTTTTGAATGGTAGTTGTAGCCATTGATTTTAGAGACGAATAATAGAGAAGCGAGCCAGTTTTGATCGTTCGATCGACTCTGCAACCAACAGATATATCTATTTATTAGAGATTCAATGGCGAGACAATACTCTTAAATTATTTGAAATTTATGAAATTGAATACGGTAATTTGGATAAGTAAATTAAATAATTCTAATTAAGGGGTTGTCTTAATTAGAATAAAATATCATTTAATGCTTCGATTAATAAAATGATGTATTTAAGGAAAAAGAATACTTCAGTTTGAAAAATAAAATATTAATTGAATATTTTAGTACAAGTTATTAATGATGACCATAAAAATTTATTTTGATGGATAACCAATAATCATCTCTTGATAATGGAAGAAATTAGTTATCTCTTCGAAAATGAGATTTCATAATTTTATATGTCTTAGTTTTCCAAGGAAAAAGAGGATCATTTAGTAAATGATTTAGCAAAAAGTTTGTTTGAAATTTTAGTTTGAAATTAAAATGGTTTGGGAGGATTACAAATTTCAAATTGATTTTAAAAGCTGAATTTCATTTAGAAAAGTGTTGTACTAAAATAGCACTAACTAGAGATTTATAACCCTAAATAAGCTTAATCTTTTTGCAAATGGAAGAGATTTTGGTAAGCTATAAAGTTTTTTTACCACTTTTAAATATTTTGCATTTTTCTAAATCTAAAATGGGCTTGAATATGGATAGGAAGTTCTGCCCGATTACAAAATTGTCTAAGTTTAAGCTGAAAGTAAATTTAACATAACTTTCAAACCGTAAATTCGATTTTGATGAACTTTATATTTCTGGAAAGCACAGACAGAGTAGAACAACTTTGTTTTTATAAAGTTCTTTAGATTTTGTTGTTTTCTAGGTCAAAACTGGTCTTCATTACAGCAGTTTGAAATGAAATTGATTTATTTCCCCTCAATAGTTAAGTGTAGCATTTGTTATTTATGATCATGAACTAATATCATATATTTGAGTTAAGTATAGGTGAAAAGAGGATAGTTGAAATATATTTTGAGCAAAAATATTATATATATATATAAGTTTGTGCAAAACCGCTTTAAAATGCTAAAAGGGAAAGATATGTTTTCGGATTAATTTCAAAAGTTAAATGATGATATACATTGTGTTTTCGACCTAATGGTCAATATGTATCATATAAATCATTTTTATAATATTGTATACGACCCTCCGTACAAAAGAGACTCCGCCGATTTTTCTGAAAATTTCCAACACTTAGAAAATTTGGGAAACAAATTGAATTATATATATGTTACAAAGTATGGAATACCTATGGATGAATTAGAGAATAAACACCTTTTGGTTGATCTACCTTGTCTCTTTTGTTTCTATCTTGTATCGGTGTGGTTCCTTTCGTAGTGTCATACGGAAATCATATTGATAATCATTTTGTTGGCTAGAGTTCGGGTTGGAGTTGTGCTAAACCCCAATTATACTCAAGGAGCTTTTAAGAAATCAATTTCATTCGAGTAATCTTTTATATGTAGCATCTTTTTGAGTTTCTATTTCGAAGGTGAGATGCCTTCGAAATTTTATGTGTTTCTTGGAAAATTCAATGGTTTGCTAGTCTCTATATCAGCGCTTTAGAAACCATAGAATTAATCAAGCGTGTCTTGTCTTGGTTTTCTACCATCCTATCTTGAGAGTGTGAGAATTTATTTTAAACTCGAGCTAGTCTATCCTTCCTATGATTGATAAAATTAATAGGTTGAATACAAACTCTTCTCTAGAAATTGCGATGACGCAATTTTATTAAGGGGGAAGTCTGTAACAACCCTGGCTTTGGAGATTACCAGTTAATATTAAATCATAATAGTAGTTATAATTTAATTTTTAAATTAAAATATAATTGAAAATTTTAAATTGTTTATTTGGAATAAAAAAATAATTTTGTAAATAAAATGGTAAAATAATGTTGAAAATTTATTTTGTTTATTTGGGTATAAATATAGGACTAAATATTGATTGGATAAGTATTTGGCTTGAATAAATTGAAATATTGGGCAATTATTAGTCTGGAGCTAATAAATTAAATAGGTGATGTATTTCAACATTCAATTGTAGAAATAAATTTAGATTGATGGAAATAAAGTTTTGAAAACTTTATTTTGAGAATTTTAGTAGAGAATAATCAATTTATTATTTTATTTGGGTAAACATAACAATATTGAAAAATATTGTAAGTATTAATCTTCTATGGATTTAAAAAGGGAAAATATGAAGAAAATATTAATTTTATTAATATAAGAGATGAAATATTGTTTGAAAATAATATTTTGATTATTAGAAATAATTAAATGATTTATTATAATATATTTGACATGAAAACAATTTTTATACAAATTGTTGTGTTAAAAAATAGGGTAAATGGTGTAATATTGATAAAAATGTTTTATTCATAAAAATAACTTTTTATTATTAAAATAAATTTTATTTTGTTCAAATAGCAATTTCATTTTCACACAAATGATTGTATACATTTTATTTGGCTTTAAAACGAAGAAAAGTGTGCATATAGTAATAATATAGGTTAAAATATGTACATTCCTTTGTAATTTCCTCTAAGTACTTTAGGTTGGGCTTATAGGGTAAGGTTTGAATCCAAAACCCAACATCTGATGAGAGAGAACCTGACAGTATGTTTTTTCCTTTTACTTCTTCTTCTCAAAAGCTTATACAGTAATTAGAAATAAGAAAAGCAATGGCCTCCTCAAGCAAAAATTATATTTTCAATCAATTTGCTGCAAATTCAAGAAGTAAATCAGCCAAATAAAGATTAGAGAAGGTTATTTGAAGTTGTTTATTCCTCAAAGCTTCAATCTTCTAGCTACAAATATGAGGTTTTCCCTACAAAATCACAAGGCGAGTATCAAAAATCACATTTTCTAGTGCATGTTCATTTGTAAATTGCTGTCAGTATATTGTGCATAACCTTTTCATTTCTTAACCAAATTCGAATATTTTAGATGTTCTGGAAAGCATAGATTATGAGCTACAAGTTTCATGTTTTGAGTTTTCCAAAATTTTGATGCTGTTTGCGTAAAATTATGCTTGTTTGTTACTGTCCCGAGAGAAAATTGACAGCAACAACAATTACAGGCCTGAGAAGTATTTTAGCCATAAGTTACTCATTTCTTATTCGATTTAGGTCAATTTTTTTTTTGCAAACTAAATTCAATAAGGAATAATTTGAATTCAGGTAAAATTTTGATATTTTACAATTTGACTGAACTGAAACTGATTTTAAAATAGAAGTATAGTTCTGTTTTTGACATAATTTCATGAGTTTGAATTTGATATTGTTTGAGCTATATCTTTCTCGTTTTTGATCGGAATTTTATAATTTTGGATGATACGGAAAACCCAAGTTATGTACTACAACTTCCGTATATTGAGTTTTCTATAATTTTGTGGTTAGCTATGTCAAAATTGAATATTTTTACTGCTAACCTGAGAGCAAAATCTATATATGCTCTATGTTGAAGCTGAAACAAAATTAGCCATAACTTTCTCGGTTTTAATCGAAATTTGATAATTATGGATTTTCCAGAAAGCATAAATCATGTACTCATGTTTTGATTTTTATTAATGTTAGTTTGATCAAAAATGTGTTTTATTGTTGCTATCCCAAGACCAAAATGACAGAGGTATTACAATTAAGACCCTTGAACTATTTTATCATAACTTTTTCATTCTTATCCAAATTCAATAGTCTTAAATTTTCCGAAAATCTTAAAATTTGTACTAAAAGTTTCGTGTTTTGTGTTTCTTGAAATTTTGATGTTTGCTTGGTTAAAACTATGTTTTTTTCGCTGTTCCGAGAGCAAAATGACAGCAATAACAATTATTGACCTGAGGAGTGTATTAGCTTATTTTTTCTCTCATTCTTATTTGATTTTGATGTTGAGATGTTTTGAGAGCTATAATGCCTATCAATCGGCTAGCTATATTTGAAGAATTTGAAATTCAAATCTGAATAGAATTTGAATTGATTTTGGGTTAAATTTGAATTGAATTCGTACGGAACTCAAGTTATCGATCTTGAGTTATCTTTCTTGTTTGTCACTGTTTTTGAGCACGGTTTTCATTAAACCATTTTTGAAGTGATTTTTTGAAATAAACGAAAATTTCAAATTACTATTATATAGTATCTTAAAATTATTTTTCTAATATAAAATCTGTTTGTTTCCTATAATAAAGGAATTTCAAATATTGGCTTTATTAACCTTTTTAGGAAAAAGTTGTAAAAGCTTGTTTTCTCTAGTAAACTATTTTATATAAAAAAACATACACTTTTACGCTATTCTAATGTATGAGAAAGAGAATTAAATGATTTAATAAAACATATGGTATGGGACATGTGCGTTTACTATTTCGGTTAATTCCGGACTTATACGATCGAAGCTATTTGAGATTAATGATTCTGAGATGTTTTACCATTTTATGGCATATTTTGAGTTTTATAATTCCTATTTATTGGAATTATTTAAGATGTCCAAGATTTGGCAAGTATTATGGTTTGAGATCTTCTATGTAGGAGTATGGTCGATGTGAACCATCACGATGTTTTCATTTGTCGAGGAGATGAGACAAGTTACGATGCCATTTAATACTTGTAGATGAGATGAGACGAGTATGGTGTCTCTTTATCACTTGCTAATGAGACGAGGCAAGATATGATTTTTTTGAGTTTTATGATGTTTCTAGTGTGGCATCGACTAGCAGCTAGTAAATCGCTAAGTGCGAACGTGTGGTATGGGACACACGTTAACACTTTTCGGGTTCTTATCCATGAGTTTGTGACACATTTGTGATGTTTACCTAGCAAAACTGCTTTGAGAGGTGTTAGCGATGTTGTCATGAGGACGAACTGCTTTGGGTGGTGTTAGCGACCTTGTTAGGGCAGACAAAATGGCTTGGAAAGGTGTCAGCGACCTTGTCGTGAAGACAAACTGCTTTGGGAGGTGTTAGCGACCTTGTCTAAGGCTTCGGCCGTTTGAGTTTAGCACGTGCAGCATTGCTTCAGCATTGTAATCAAGGATCTGGCCAATCCGGGTTTTCTTAGTTTTGAGTTCGCAGTTTTTGACGCATTAGTGTTAAGATTTTCTGAGTTTTGAGCATGCATCAAATTCTTTATTGATTTTGAGATTTTATGAGTTTGAATTCGTATCAAGTTCCATGAGCTTTTAAGATTGAGATGTATGTGTGAGATTTAGCCGTCTTGGCTTACTTATGAGTTTGAGATCTCACATTTTTGTGGAGTTATCTTGTGTTGCTTTCATGACTTCTATTTGTGATTAAGATGAGTTTTCTCCTTTTTGGAGTAATAGTTCATCGAACCATTTGAGTTTTTCCTGATTTTTATATGAGTTGATTTTAGTTCATTATGGGTTATTGCCGATGATATGAGGCACTTGTGTTTTATTGAGTATTCAGTTTGAGTTACCTCTTTTGAGGTATTTAGTCACTTAGGTAGCATTTTTTTTACTTAAGTATTGAGCTATGAGTTATCTAATCCTTCTCCTCATTCGAGAAGAAGTATCACTATGTCCACTCTACTTCATATTATCGATATTGACGGATTTGTGTAGCTAGACTGACCCGTGTATTTATACTCGGGTCAGACCGAGTTGATTCAGGTATCATCTATTGGGCTTAGCTTGAAGTTGATGTTAGAAATTAACTTGTCTATCTCTTGAGTAGTTTATTTCATCCACATACTCTGATGTATTTACATTTGATTCGATGTATATGGTGTGGTTGAGTACCACCTTTATTGTATTCATATTGTATTGTACTAAACATGTATCAGTGTATATGTGATGTTGATTAATTTTCTGTGATGTGCTTTACATTTAATTATTGTATTTTGTTCTGATGGATCCGTTAGCCACCTGTAGTTTTGGATTAAGCATTTACTGGGTATGTCGATCCACTTTAGATCAAAAAGAAAAATTATATTGCATTTATCGACTTATTCGATAGATGTTTAAGACAAAATTAAAGATGGTCTCCCTTAACCTGCCCTATTCTCCGATTTAGTAGATGGAATTACTTGTTAATTCTCTTTGCTAAGGTGGATCTCAGGGTGGGGCGTTACAGGAACTATGTTTGTTATGCATAGATCGGAGAAAAGGCCACTAGTTCCCTATCATGTTTGAAATCCAATCCCAATATGAGATTTGCGGTTTTGATTGCAATCCCAAAATAGCCGTAATGACTTGCAAACATTTCAGCTACCCCTTCTTGTGTCATATATTCGGTTCGGTATATTACATTGACCTAGTCCGGTTATATTACCTTAGACTTAGTCCAGGTGTTGAAATAATATATGTTATTCCATTCGTGTGAGATTCTATTCTACCTTTATTTTCTTTCTACTCGTAATGATCCGCTTATTCGTGCAATTTGAGTTGGAGATGTGTGGTTCATTATTGATTAAAAGGATATAGAAAAAGGGCCGCCACATCAAAGCAGTGAAATTCAGGGTCGTTATAGAAGATAATTGAGCCATGCATAGTTCTAAATCATCATGAGAGATCAACATTTTGAAAGGATTTGATGGTATAACATCTCATGAACCTTCAGTAGAATTTGGCTTTGAAGTTAAACCAAGCTGATTAGGAGATGCAGACGATCCTTGATCTTTTGTTTCTTTTGATAGTTTGTGAGAGTTCAAATCTATAAATGATTCAAGCTTTTAAGGAGATGTAGATGCTCTTGAATCTTATGATTTTTAATGTAATCACATTAGATAGGGCATGGATTTGAGTTTTTATATACATAGTAAATGCATAATCTAATGTACATATTTTGCATGTGATAAGTATGAGAGTAGAATTATAACAGCAAAGTAAAAGAGTAATGAAATGAATTAAAATCAGAATAGCTTATCCTATCGGTTAATCCACACGCGAATTAACTTAAAAATTTATGGGTTAACTTAATGAAATTATATTGCGGATCAACTGAAAGAAATCATGGATGGAAATAGAAGCTACCTTTTCTCCATGTTATGTAGTATTTTCAGACATACTATGAATATATTGTTTAGAGATGGATAAAAACCTGGTGAATGATTGCAAGCAAATGAGTTATAAATATAAAGATTGGTTAAAGAAAATTAAAGACATATTTAGCTCAAGGTGAATGGAACATAAGTGCTTCAGCGACAAATATAATAAAAATGTTCGGCAAGTTTATTGGGTCTTAGAGTTTAGTTAAAGGCACTATAGCAAATATCCTTGAAAGTTTTCTTTCATTTAACTCTACCTTATTTCTAAACATCTTCATATACATATACAATCTAAGTTTTAAAGTATGGAAGTCATTATTCAAAATTTAAAAAATAAAACAAAAATTTCATGAGTATATCAACATATTCCTTTGGGATATGTCAACATAGAGGTAGCTATCTTGTATTTTAAAGTTCAAATGAAATGATTTTGGCATCTTATCTTCTAGCTAAAGGGGTCTGAATTTTTTTTTAATGAATAATCCTCTGATCTTCTCTTACCTTACATTTCTATAATTTTGTAAGAAAAATCGATTATATACTTTCACTCTCTTTGCAAATCCGTACGATTTTAGTAATATTCTTCAAGGGTTATCAAAACACTTGAGGTCAGGAGTTTGCAATTAAATTCTTTATATTTTGATTTTTGCAATTATTCTTTAGCGGGGATTGTTGAATATCAAAAACTTATTATGCAGAGTCCTATTTTTTTGGAATGTGTTGAAGGCATGGGCATTATTAGTAGACGGGAGACAATAAATTAAGATTTACCAAGACTAATGTTATGGGCTTCTTGAATCCAATGGGATCAGAGGCTGATTTGATTAGAAATATCCTTGGCAGAATAACAAGATATCGTTAGCAAAACAAAGGTGAGTCAAATTCAGCTTAGCACATCTCGAGTAGCCTTCCATGACTAGAAGCTTTAACAAGGATCCTGGAAATTCCATAGCAAGAATAATATAACTGGGCATACTTATCGACGATTCTTGTTTGATTGTGCCTCTATCATTATTCTCCTTAAAATGTCTCTTTGGTTGCCTAAAAATCCCACTACTATGCACCGATGGTGGAACCAGTGTTCCTGGGCCTTATTGATATACTAGCCTTACTTCGGTTCCTTGGTACAATAGGTCTCGAGGCAATTCATATCATCCATACATAGTGTTTTGATTAAAATTTCAACATTGGGCAAATTCCAATTTTAATTTTCTAGAATTCTTTATTTTATTAGTAAGATAGAAAGAACATTATGGATGAGAGAATTCATAAAATTTCTTACTTGAAGTGGGGTATCATACATACTCATGTAGAAAGATGAATATGTACACTAAATTTTCATTTAGTTCTCATTCCTTGCACCTATTAAATGCTTAATGTTATGTATCCTAATATTATTTATAATAGTTGTGATATAATATAATAGATGTATTTATAACCTCTTTATATTTAATGTAGGTACAAGTATTAAATTGATAGATATAAATATTATTTCATTAAAAAAATAGATATAAACATTGAGCCGAGTTAATCGTTCTGTGGCAGATCTTTACTTATCTTCTTTTTTTGTCCCTTTACTAGGCCGCCATAGATAAATACTAGTAGAGTATTCTTATAATCTCCACATAGCTAATTATTAACTAATAACAAATTTCATAGAACTTTTTAATAACTAAAAACAATTTTCAATTTTTTTTACTTGGATTGAATTCACAGGTATCTCATAATTCGAAATTTGGAAGAAAAATAACATTTTGGGGACATGAAAATGCCAAAGAAGTTCAAGAGATGAGAGAGTTAAGGATAGCTACAAGAAAGACTAATCCAATCTATAATGATGTACCAGAAAATACAGCATTTTGTTAGTTATCCAGTAACAACCTGTATTTTTGATAATTAAAAATATTAAATAAAATAAGATTTTGGAATTTAGTACAGACAAAAATTAAAATTTATGATTTATTAATGGAAAAAAGTAATTTGAATATAACTGTTTGAATGTTATTGACAACTATTTTAATGTAATTTCAATCAATTGAAATTATTGTAAAGTTAATTTGGCTATAAGCTAACTAAGGAATAAATTAAATGTTGTATTTAATGGTGAAACTGTACGTAATTTATTGAAAGTGGTTTTAGTATAGAATATGAAATCAGCCATTTGTAAGTAGATTTATAATCTTTGTTTGTAAACAATAGGTTAATGAATACGGATTACTAAGTTATAACAATTGTTTTTCCTCATGTCATTAATTAGTCTGTTTGAATATTGAATTGGTAATTAATAGAATTTAATGTAATAAATATGCAGTTAATATAAGAAAAGACGTTAACTGTAGAAAATGAGTATAATGAGATGGAAACTTATGTTAGATTAATTCATAAGGCAATAATTGAGTAAATATTATAATTTAAATCATAATAAAAGAATTTATTTGGAATTTAAATTATAATGAATGATTTTATTTCAGTTGTAATTTAATGCTGATGTTAATTTATAATTTAATTCTTAGATTTAGCATGGAATATTTAATTTTAAAAGATTATTAATTTCTATGCAATTAGAAATGATGAAAATAGTCAACTTTTAATTTAGAACTCAAAAGTGATTAAATAAATTTAATAATAATTTATTTAAGTAACGTGTAAAATTAGTCCTTTTTGGGCACTATCTTGGACTTCGACGAAATTAGTTTTATTAGATCCATAACAGTGAATTATTGTAGGATTTCAAGTTTCATGGCGATCAGACTTATCGTTTGATCGTGCGGGCTCGAAAAGCGTAAAAATCAATTAAAGGAATCTAAAATGAATATAATTTGATTTTTAAAGCAAACTTCTATAACAATAGAATTAGGGTTTGAAACTAGTTCCATTGAGTTTAAAAATATTAAAACATATATTTCGATATATTAGATGACCTATTTTCGTTTGGGGAACGAAACGGGCTTTTCGGGTCATTGTTAACGTTTCGATCCAATTCGATCTGTCCCATCTGTTCTTATCCATCTCTATCTATATATAGACGATTATAAACCTTAACGTCTTCTTCTTTTCATTTTCTATATGTAAAACTTCTATCTATCTGTTCATTTATTTATTCGTTCTTAATGGAAGACATTCCAAAATCCTAATTCCCAATTCCAAATCAAATCGAAATTCAAACTCCTCAAAACCTATCATATAATATATCATCGAGAACCTCTCGACGAACGTAAACTACTTCTGCAATTTGTTTTTTCTATTGAGGTTCGGTTTGGCCAGAAATCAGTGAATAGGTCTCGGCCCTTAAGACTAGGATTTTGTTTTCAACGGTGGATCGTCATCGTTATAATGATCGGGGGTTGCTGTAGTGAAGAGGGGGTCAAGGGGAGCGCATCCACCGGCTTAGGTTGTTGCAAGGTCACGCGAGTTCGCCAAAATCGATCGTAATAGGCAAACTTCACCAAGCCGCGGTGGAGGTTGCTGCGTGGGGGCTTGAGGGTCGGCTTGGCAAGGGGAGCACGACGGTACCTGATCGAGGCGACAGTGGACAATGGTGACGTGGCAGTGTGATGAAGATCGGTGGCTAGGGTTCATGCTTGTCTGGTACGAGCGACGCTAGGGTTAGATGGTAACGATATGTAAAACTTTTCCCTTCTATTTTATTTTATTTGAATTTAAATTTTCAAACATCTAACATCCATAACTTTTGCATACGAACTCGGATTTGGATGCGGTTTATTCCATTGGGATCATATCGAAATTCCGAACAACATGAAACTTGTTTAGTTGAATTTGGAGGCTGTTCAAGATTTAGGCTTTTATTGGGTTTTAAATCTACTATAAATCAGAGGTGAGTGATTTAACCCACTCACGCAATACTAAATGTTCTTATGTTTATTGTATTAAATTTATGAAGCGATTTGAATGTTATTGGTTGCTGTTTGGTAGTTTAAATTGATATTTTAATCGAAATTGAATTTATTGAATTAAATTTCCAAATTAATATTGAAATTGAATTGCTAGTTAAATACCTGATATTAATAACCAGTTAATTGTTATGAATTATTGGTTGATTTGGATATTGATTATGATGGATACTTATTTGTTGACATTTTGGATGATTGGATGTTTGATTATTTTTTTTATATATCTCCATTATCACTTTGTATATTAAGTGA
The DNA here is from genome assembly GCA_030765085.1 of Allium cepa. Lineage (NCBI taxonomy): Eukaryota > Viridiplantae > Streptophyta > Magnoliopsida > Asparagales > Amaryllidaceae > Allium > Allium cepa. The sequence continues at coordinate 171,472,457 of CM060941.1, read as the reverse complement.
GAACATATAAACTGTTATTTGAATTATTTCGGATAAATTAAGAAATAGGTTGAAATGATGTATACCTACCACACCTTGATATGGATTGAAATGATATATATCCATCCTCAGAATTAAATTGATATAAATGAACACTTGGCCATTGGCTAGAAAACTATATACAAACACTGGATTGGTTAAATTCAATGGTTATAAAAATATTGATTTTTGGATTTTGGTTAAATGAAATTATTTAAAAGCTAATAAATTATGGATTTATGTGAATTAAATTATTTTCTAATTCAAGCTTTGTGATGTTGAAATTGGAATTGGTTAAAAGAAATTGTTTCAAAGAATTGAATTGGAAATGTGAAGTATAATTGATATATGACTTTAATTCGAAAAATAGATTTATTTTAAAATTTGGATCTTAAATTGAATAATGAGGTTTAATTTGATTTAAGTGTTTAATTCAGTAAACTGAAATTGTACTTGAAATTGATATAAATTGAAATAGTTTAAATTAAGAATTGGATTGGAACTTAAATCATTGAATTGTTGAATAGAATTTGAAGCTAAAAACGAGCGTTCGAAAATTGAAGTTATTTCATACTGAAATCGAAATCAAGTTGATTTGAAGCTAAATTGAAATTGAGTCAACTGAATTGTAACGACCCGATTTTTCGACGCACGAAAAATCGAACCATTAGGGTTAAAGAAGAAGGAGGTAGAAGAAGAGAAAACAAAACAACAACAGAATCTTACCATCGCAGCGGAATAAAATATAATAGATAATACCAGATCTTTACTCAAAAGAAACTATATTTGTTTACACACTACATCATTAGAGTACAACATAATCAATACCAAAATACTGGACAGTTATATTTACTTGTCCTCACAAAACTGAATTCGCAACCTATACAACACAACGGAATATATATCAAGTACGGATGATACGTCTCGCCATTCAGCTCGTCCCTTGAGCTCCATTGCAACCTATCCTATACCTTATAATACTCGGGCTTACCCAATCATTATAGTTAATTAACACCCAAGTCAGTTTGAAAAACCAGCGTCAGAAAATACACTCAATTGGATTATCAAAATTTTAAAAATCATTTGAAAATCAAAGGTATCTCGTAAGACCACGCCACAAATAAACATGCCGGGTTTTGACCTTACGATAACCAAAACATTTTTTATAAAATCCTATGATATTATAGTAGTGTCTATATATAAATACTTATTCAAATACATGAAATTGTTACATTCATTAAATTCCAGCTACTAGCAACATAGTGGGTTCTACAAACAAAGACTGTAAAGCCACGTAGGGAGAATGAGTTTCCATCAATGGCAGGGATACTGGGGTACTTCCCGTCACAGTACGTGGTCTAGATCACGTACCGAGGATCCATCCTGATCCCCTGCATCACAAGACCGGAGCTACCCCTTACCGGACAGCCCGAATAAGTTCACCCCGCGGTTGGTATAACAACCACCCACACAGCCAAAATAAAGGGACATCTAGACAGGGGTGACCTTACCCTAATTGGTTGCTAGCCACTTAGACTTATGGGCACCTCCCCTATTTTAGCCATTCCCTGTTGATGAGACTTGAGGCTATGCGTTACCTTTTTAGCACACTTTCACTTAGAATGCTAATCATCCTCCTTACGATGTTCTGAAAGCATTCGTCCATACAAGTCTGTTCCAGGTTCGAAGGGAACCGAACGCACTACTCCCCCTACATCCAATTTGGAATCACCCTCAAGATTAGTAGGATTAGCCTTTGCACTTCACTGCTTCATCTTTGATTCAAGTTCTTGTCTTCCTCACGAAACATTCAATACGGATCGAAGTGGTTTTCGGAAAATAAATCCCGATCCGGTCTCTTCGAAACGATCAGTGCATTGGCCAATATTAATAGTCGGTTATTTAGCTATCAAATAGCATTCACAAACAACCATCAGACTTTAAATAATTTTCCAAATTATTTATTTCGAAATAACTTCGCAAGCTATTTTCCATACCTCCACCCCTTTGAAAACAGTTTCAACCCACATTTCTTTCATGGAATAAATTTTCCAAACATTGTTTATTTCTATTGGAAATCACCAAGTATAATTACTAAGATTTTAAAATAATTTAAATCACTTTATTCTAAATTATACTTTAAAACATTTAATTTAAAACTACTTAAACACCTTATTCAAAAATATATACTTTTTAAATAAAACTACTTTATAAAATATAAAACTAATTTTTAAAATAAAAATTAAGCCAAACTAAATTTTAAAATAAGAGTCACAAAATTCTATACAAGTTTTCAAATAAACTTTAACCAACTATCTTTAAATAAATCTACTTTAAAAAAAATATAAATGTTAATAATTATCCTTAAAATCATAATACTAGTCAAAACTTTCGATTAATTACTACTATAATTAATTTAAATAAATGTTTGCTTTTAAAATTTACACAACTTAAATAATAATTTCTTAAAACATTCCTTTAAACAAACTTTAAAAGTTTTAACTTATACTAAAAATCTGCTTTGAAAACGTACTTGGCTTTCAGGGAAATACAATTTTCTTCCACACCTTTTAAAAATAAATCACTATTTATTTTTAAAATAAATTACCCATTCCTTTATCCCATCGTGAATTTATACTTTCAAATATTCCCCAGTATCTTATTTCACCTTATAAACCCAATTTATAAATTCCATAGCCTCGCTCCTTTTAAAACACAGTTTCTAAACACTTTATCAATTTCCAAATCGATTTTCAAATTTACTCCATTTAAAATAAATTCCTTTACTTACTCAATTTATTTCAAAACCCATTAACTTCAGATTTTACTTCTTATTTATGATTTAAAATCTTATTTAACTGAAATACCAATTTCATACTTTTACAAATTCCTTCTTTATCCTTTCCAATAAATTTAAACCTTGAATTTTAAAATAAATCCTTTATTCCTTTAAATAATATCACTTAAGTTTAAAATTCATTATTTCCCCTTTTATTTAAAATCTCCTTTCCCATACTCAGAATTATTTAGAATTTAAAAATCACTTTTCATTCTTTTCCAATTCATTCTTTAATTTAATCAAATTCTCTATAATTATTTTACTTGAAAATTATCTCTTTTATTTTCTCATCGAAAATCCAATCTATATGTTTTTGATAACTTAGTATACTCGAATATATTCAATAGAACCATAGCATCCAATATATCAATTACCAATATAGTCTATCTCAGATTATCAAATCATATCTTAGAGTATTAAAACAAATCCAAGTATTTTGAGGAATCCAGTTGGATCCCTCTAACCTGTTTCCCTGCATCCACAGATGTTAGCACAATATAAAATACCAATTCCATTACGAGGTGGAATATCGTGGTATTTGGGGTTATATTATCTCTTCCGCTATTATGCGACACATAGGGTCTCATTCGCTATATAATGCGGGAAATCAATCACTCCAATATATACTATATATACTACTATATATATACTATCACATCTAGATAATTCAAGCAATCAACCAAAAATTTAAGCTGAACTATTTAAACTTAAATGGTTATCCAAATGAGTGAGGTTAATTACCTTTAACTTTTGTTTGCAATTCACTTCAAACTGGCTTGTTTTCTTCTCGATTTCAGACCTTGTACAGACATTGGATGATAATATTAATATTCGAACCCATCAAATAATTAATTTCCATTTAATAAATTTAGTTGATAGTTAAATTAACAAGTGATTTAGTTCTAAACTTGATGATTTAATTTTAAACTAATTCCCTTTGACAATTTCTAAAATAATTAAATGAGTTATTTAAATAAATTCAACACCTTAATTTTTTTTCTTACATAGCTTAGTAAATTTAATCTTACTTTTCTTCATTTCCAATTGCATATAAAAATAAATCTATGTAGGTTTGAAAATTTAACTTTCAAATAAACCTTCCAGCATTTTAAAGAAAATGTTCCTACATATATATTTTCCTGCTACTATTATCCCTCTTACAAATCAGAAATAGCTTTAAACTTTATTCGAAAATACAGTTTGTATCCAAATTAAATATCATGCACTTGTTTATACCTTATATTTTTTTTTCAATCCGTAAATATATATACATCTTTAGTAAATTCAGATAATTAAAATAAATAAATAAATATAAAACTCTACCTTACTGCCAGACTCCCATCGACCCTGGCCTCCCATCGTTGAGCCTCATGAGTGCCGTTCATCCACCCCAGTCGCCATCTGCTTCCATGTCCTAGAGACGAAACCCTCAGCGAACTCGACTTCGGTTCAATGATTCCCTTGCCTCGCACGATGGAGCCACCACCAAAACGCCCGAGTTTGTCGCCACTAGCTTCCATCCTTTCCATGATAGTGCTGCCGCATGCGCGATCCCCAAGAATCCACTCGCCCTCACGATTCGAATCCCAGTGTGATTCGATCCGATCGCCCCTTCTTTTTTTTTAGTTCGAACGAAAAATATCGATTTCGTTCTTTCTTATTTTTTTATTTTTTTACGGCCATGGATTATTTTATTTCTTTTTTGAGAATTTGATTGATTTGAAAAGAGTTGAACCGGGGAGGTCATCTTTCGTTTGGTTTGAACAGAGAGAGGGTTTTCGACTTTTCTAAAGTTCAATTCGATTTTAATTTTGCTTCTGCCATAAATATTTCTTTCAGAAAGAAAACAACACGTTACAAAGGAAGAGTGACAACGCAGACACGTGTTTAAAGGAATGATACGTGTCTACTTTGCCATTTTATGAGAATATATATTTTTTAAATTTAAATTCAAATCATCTCGATATTCGTAACTTACAATCTCGATCTCCAATCGAGGCATGCTGCTAGGCGTTTAAAATGTTAAACGCCTATTCTGAATGCAATGGAAAATGTTTTGAGTCTAAATTCGATCGTATGGAGAAGATAGCCTTTTGGACCCAATTATAATATTAAATTTTTGATATAGATTTCAACGCATTTACTTACCGTACCACCAAACGATCACTCCAAATACTACGAAAATTGAAACCCGATAATAATACACTATTACGGATCCAATGGAACTGGTTTCGTCGAAATCTGAGGCTGTGCTTCGGAAGGCTATTTTTAAATATCGATTCAAACGATATAAATTCAAAACTGAACAAAACAACCTCAAACTCTAAATTAACACTTCTACTATCTCCAGTATAATTAGTATAAATTTTACAAGCCTTCAAATTATTTTTAACAAGCCTGTAACTCCAGATTCAACAGTTTTCCCTATTGCCATTTATTAAATCAATATTTAAATTATTCAATAAATAACGATATTTGAAATTCAAGTTAGAAACTAACTTTTAAATCTTTAAAATAAACTATATATTTCAATTTAAAATATCGAGAAATTTTGGGTCGTCACATTCCTTCTCCCTTAAAAGAATTTCATCCCCGAAATTACTAGTTAGGAAGAATGGTCCCATACCCGTTCCCTATTTTCCCAAACAACTGGTTTTTAACAACTTCCCAAAACCAAACAGTTTTTTAACAATACCCAAAACCATCTTTATAATAAAGACTTTCTAACTTTCCAAACTTCTTCCATAGTTTCCAACCAATAACACTTGCCTAACCATTCAAATTTAAATTTAAAACCAAATTTTAAATTATCAAAATTTTCTCAAAAATTTTCCAACTCTCTAAATTTCGAAAAATTTCGCCATCGTCTCCTTTGCACGGCTAGCTCGGTACAATTACCAAATGCCTCTACGGGACCCCATATTTCAAAATAAAACAAAAGGTCAAGTGGCTAGACAAGAAAATCATCAAATTTCTTACTGAAATTTAAATATATACCTTTTGTTGGGCCATAAATTTTTATCTTCTAAAATTGAAAATCCCAATTTATCCCTTGCTTTAAAAACTCCTGTATCCTATTTAGCAATCATACCAATTCATAGAATCCAAATTCATTTTATTCATTTCTTTTCAAAATTTTCAACATTTGCCTCACTTATGCCCGTACAATGCACATATATCATCCGTACGTAATACCAAATTCGATCACTCGCTTGATCACAAAATTTCATTTCCGAACTAGTATCGTCCATCGGACTTCGTAGTGCGGACTCAGATCTGGTTTCTTGATTGAAAACGTCATTCTCCTTGCATAAACATAAACTATGATATGGAATTTTCAGAATCAATCAAAAATCCATATCCAGGGTTCGCCGTCGAAAATCGAGTGGAAAATCCCAACTCGGATCGATATAACTACCTCGAAATTCTGTGCTTGAATCTGGATCAAATCACTGTGCGAATAAAGTAATAAACGTACATCTTACATATTTATATCCATTGATTATTAACTAGATCAATTCTCTTTTACTCACATTATTTTGATTTCTATTCACATATCCACATTTATCCCGTTTCGCAACTTCCAGTTTGATTTTCATCCAATTATTAACTTAGTATATTTCCAATACCAAATTTACTTAATAATTTTCAACCTTAACTTTTCTTAAGTTTAATATAAGTATTTTATATACTCTTATATTATTGCTTTCACTTTACCATTTGATTTTTATCTACATTTAATCAATTTGGATTCCAATTCCATGTAGATTCAATTTGCTTCACTTTATTAATTAATTTCAAATATTCTTTCCCAATTTTCATCCACATTTACATTTCAATTCTACTTGAATCCAATTCATCTGCTTACCCACTTGAATCGATTAGTTTACTTACTAATTTTTATTTTCAATTCCATTCACAAGTTAAATTAATTTGTTTACTTAATAATTTTATTTCAGCACTTTGCTTTATTTAGTCCAACTTGACAAATTTTCCATTTCACTTTATTAACACAATTCAAATATTCAGTTTCAATCCGAATTTTTAAGTTTCGATAAGTTTTCAACTTATTTATATCCCATTCAAAATCTCTTGAATTTACCTTATTTAATTAACTTGCTTTACTAACTTATTTTGTTATCACATTTACTTAAAATTGTAAATTTATTTATTCATTCACAAATTTATTTCTACCTTAATAAATTTTATTTAAGTAACCATTTTACTAAGCCTATTTTGATTCATTTCCTCAAAGCTCTCCTCTAGTTAACTTAATTTAGTTAAATCCCAATTCAGTTCAAATTTAAACTTCTATTTCATTTACTAGTCTTCTTTAGTTTACTTCATTTTATTAGTTCACTCACCATTTTAAATTCAATTTCAAAAGTTCTATTACCTTCTATTTAACTTCTTTTAATTCACTTCAAATAATTAGCTTACCTTTCAGCTTATTTTGTTTTCACATTTACTTCAAATTTTTAATTCTTCTAAAATTTTTTCCAACAGATTCCAATTTATAGGTTATCAAACCCAGTTTTGCAAACAATTCTAATTTAAAACAATTTGACAACAATTTCTCTCCTGGAAACTTGAAAATGAACATCGATGATGCTGTAGTCATCACCGAAGTTATTTTCTAGCGACCGAAAAGAGTTTAGTGCTTTTACCTCTTTAAAACATTCTCCCAAATATTTTTTTAAATTACAAATCTCACCAGATTTCAAATCCAATCCAAAAATATTTCTGAAATAATACCACTATTATTTCTCCAAAACCTTTAAAAACCATTTTCAAATTCAAAGGAATTTAAATTTCCCAAATTTTCAAATTTCAAATCCTTTCAATTTATTTTCAAATATTTCGTTGGAATTCTATTTCAAATTATAAATCACATTTACAAATCCCATTTGTATATGAATTTATTTCTTAGCTTTTAGTTATGATTTTGATTTCTTATTCAAATTTTACACAACAATGATAATAATTTAATATTATCACTTCCTAACAACCAAGCAACTATATATATATATCTATAATAATTTACAGAAAATTATTTATTTTATATACAAAAATAATTTGGATAAAATTATTTCATTTACCCTATTTTAAAACAATGCTATGTCGATTTATCTTGTTTAAAAGTTTAGAAACTCCTACGATCACATGGCGTCCGATATATCGACCAGAATTCAAAAACACTTAACTGATAAGTCAACACAATATAAAAACCATTTTTATATTCCCTAACAAATACGTGCTCATACTATTAATGCACTCAAACTCATTCTAGAGTACTACGGACTCTATTCAAATGAGTAACTCCCACCAGGGCCAAGGTTCTCTCTTAACCTAGCTCTGATACCAACTGTAACAACCCGGTTTTTCGGCGCCCAAAAAATCGAACCATTAGGGTTAAAGAAGAAGGAGGTAGAAGAAGAGAAAACAAAACAACAACAGAATCTTACCATCACAGCGGAACAAAATATAATAGATAATACCAGATCTTTACGCAAAAGAAACTATATCTGTTTACACACTACATCATCAGAGTACAACACAATCAATACCAAAATACTGGACAGTTATATTTACTTGTCGTCACAAAACTGAATTCACAACCTATACATCACAACGGAATATATATCAAGTACGGGTAACACGTATCGCCATCTAGCTCGTCTCCTGAGCTCCACAGCATCCTATCCTGTACTCTATAATACTCGGTGTGACTCGAGCATTATAGTTAAATTACACCCAAGTCAGTCTGGAAAACCAGCGTGAGAAAATACACTCAATTTGATTATTAAAGTTTTCAAAATCATTTGAAAATCAAAGGTATCTCGTAAGACCACGCCACAAATATACATGCCGAGTTTTTACCTTATGATAACCAAAACATTTCTTATAAAATCCTCTGATATTATAGTAGTGTCTATGTATGAATACTTATTCAAATAGCCGAAATTGTTACATTCATTAAATTCCAGCTACTAGCCGCAAAGTGGGTTCTACAAACAAAAACTGTAAAGGCACGTAGGGAGAATGGATTTCCATCAATGGCAGGGCTACTGGGGTACCGCCCGTCACAGTCGGTGGTCTAGATCACTGTATCGAGGACCACCCTGATCCCCTACATCACAATATTGGAGCTACCCCTTACTGGATAGTCCGAATAAGTTCACCCCGCAATTCGGATCAACAATCGCCCACATAGCCGAAATAAAGGGACATCTTGACAAGTGTGACCTTACCCAAATTGGTTGCTAGCCACTTAGCTTTGTGTGCACCTCCACTGTTTTATCCATTCCCGGTAGATGAGGCTATAGGCTATGTGTTACCTTTTTAGCACTCTTTCACTTAGAATGCTCTTCGTCCTCCTGACGATGTTATGAAAGCATTCGTCCATACAAGTCCGTTCCGGGTTCGAACATAACCGAAGGCACTACTCCTACTACATCCATTTTGGAATCACCCTTAGGATTAGTAGCGGTTAGCCCTTGCACTTCATTGCTTCATCTTCGATTCCAAGTTCTTATCTTCCTCACGAAACGTTCAAACCGGATCGAAGTGGTTTTCGGAAAATAAGTACTGATCCCAGTCTCTTCGAAACGATCAGCGCATTAGCCAATATTGATAGGCGGTTATTTAACTATCAAATAGCATTCATAAAAACAACCATCAAACTTTAAAAAAATTTCCAAATTATTTATTTCAAAATAAGTTCGCAAGCTATTTTCCATACTCCGCCCCTTTGAAAATAGTTTCAACCCACATTTCTTTTACGGAATAAATTTTCCAAACATTATTTATTTCCACTGGAAATCATCAAGTATAATTACTTAGATTTTAAAATAATTTAAATCACTTTATTCAAAATTATACTTTAAAACATTTAATTTAAAACTACTTAAACACTTTATTATAAAATATATACTTTTTCAAAATATATAAAATAAAACTACTTTATAAAATACTAGTATGGGCCCGTGCACCGCACACGGGCTGTTCATGCTATTGTATACGTTGTTGTTTGAGTGTAAATATGTAAACGGAAAGCAAGGGTATTTTTGGAATTTCAGAAAGACACCGAGTAAATTAGTTTAACGAATTTTCTTTATTGATAGTAAAGAGAAAACTATTTTTTAAAATAAAAGTTAAGCCAAACTAAATTTTAAAATAAGAGTCACAAAATATGTACAAGTTTTCAAATAGACTTTAACCAACTACCTTCAAATAAATCTACTTTAAAAAAAAAATATAAATGTTAATAATTATCCTTAAAATCATAATACTAGTCAAACCTTTTGATTAATTACTACTATAATCAATTTAAATAGATGTTTACTTTTAAAATTTACACAACTTAAATAATAATTCTTAAAACATTCCTTTAAACGAACTTTGGCACTTTTAACTTATACTAAAAATCTGCTTTGAAAACGTACTTGGCTTTCAGGGAAATACACTTTTCTTGCGCCCCTTTTAAAAATAAACCACTATTTATTTTTAAAATAAATTACCCATTCCATTATAAATTCCCATCGTGAATTTATACTTCCAATTATTCCCCAGTATCTTATTTCACTTTATAAACCCAGTTTATAAATTCCATAGTCTCACTCCTTTTAAAACACAGTTTTCAAACACTTTGTCAATTTCCAAATCGATTTTCAAATTTACTCCATTTTAAAATAAATTACTTTACTTACTCAATTTATTTCAAAACCCATTAACTTCAGATTTTACTTCTTAATTATCATTTAAAATCTTATTTAACTGAAATACCAATTTCATAGTTTTACAAATTCCTTCTTTATCCTTTCCAATAAATTTAAACCTTGAATTTTAAAATAAAACCTTTATTCCTTTAAATAATATCACTTAAGTTTAAAATTTATTATTTACCCTTTTATTCAAAATCTCCTTTCCCATACTCAGAATTATTTAGAATTTAAAACTCACTTTTCATTTTTTCCAATTCATTCTTTAGTTTAATCAAATTCCCTATAATTATTTTACTAAAAAATTCTCTCTTTTATTTTCTCATCAAAAATCCAATTTATGTATTTTTGATAACTCAGTATACCCAAATATATTCAATCAAACCATAACATCCAATATTTCAATTACCAATATAGTCTATCTCAGATTATCAAGTCATATCCCAGAATATTAGAACAAATCTAATATTTTAAGGAATCCAGTTGGATCCCTCCACCTGTTTCCCTGCATACAAAGATGTTGGCACAATATAAAATACCAATTCCACTTCGAGGTGGAATATCGCGGTATATAGGGTTATATTATCTCATCCACTATTATGCGGCGCATAGGGTCTCATCCGCTATATAATGCGGGAAATCAATCACTCCGATATATACTATATATACTACTATATATATACTATCACATCCAGACAATTCAAGCAATCAACCAAAAATTTAAACTTAACTATTTAAACTTAAATGGTTATCCAAATGAGTGAGGTTAACTCATCTATAACTTTTGTTTGCAATCCACTTCAAACCGGCTTGTTTTCTTCATGATTTCAGACCTTGTATAGACATTAGATGATAATATTAATATTTGAACCAATCGAATAATTAATTTCCATTTACTAAATTTAATTGATAATTAAGTTAACTAGTGATTTAGTTCCAAACTTGATGATTTAGTTTTAAACTAATTCCTTTTAACAATTTCTAAAATAAATAAATGAGTTATTTAAATAAATTCATCACCTTAATTTTTTTTCATAGCTTTGTATAGTCTTACTTTTCTTCATTTCCAACCGCATATGAAAATAAATCTATGTTGGTTTGAAAATATAACTTTTAAATAAACCTTCCAACATTTCAAAGAAAAGGTTCCTATGTATATATTTTCCTGCTACTATTATCCCTCTCACAAATCAGAACTAGCTTTAAACTTTATTCGAAAATACAATTTATATCCAAATTAAACATCATGCTCTTGTTTATACCTTATAGTTTTTTTCATTCCGTAAATATATATGTATACATCTTTAGTAAATTCAGTTAATTAAAATAAATAAATAAATATAAAACTATACCTTACTGCCAGACTCCCATCGACCCCGGCCTCCCATCATCGAGCCTCAGGAGTGTCGCTCATCCATCCCAGCCGCCATCTGCTTCCATGCCCTCGAGACGAAACCCTCAGCGAACTCGACTTCGGTTCAATGATTCCCTTGCCTCGCTTGATGGAGCCACCACCAAAACGCCCAAGTCCGCCATTGCTAACTTCCATCCATTCCACGATAGTGCTGCCGCGCTCGAAACCTCCAAGAATCCACTCGCTCTTACGATACAAATCCCTGCATGATTCGATTCGATCGCCCCTCCTATTTTTTAATTCGAACAAAAAAAATTGGTTTCGTTCTTTCTACTTTTTATTTTTTTACGGCCATGGACTATTTTACTTTTTTCTTGAGAATTTGATTGATTTGAAAAGAGTTTGAACCGGGGAGGTCATCGTTCATTTTGTTTGAATGGAGAGAGCGTTTTCGATTTTTCTGAAGTTCAATTCGATTTTAATTTTGCTTCTGCCATAAATTTTTCTTTCAGAAAGAAAACAACACGTTACAAAGGAAGAGTGACAATGGGGACACATGTTTAAAGGAATGATACGTGTCTACTTTGCCATTTTATGAGAATATATATATATATATATATATATTTTAAATTCAAATTCAAATCATCTCGATATTCGCAACTCACAATCTCAATCTCCAATCGAGGCATGCTGCTAGGCGTTTATACTGTTAAACCCCTATTCTGAACGCAATGGAAAAGGTTTCGAGTCCAAATTCAATCATATGGAGAAGATAGCCTTTTGGACCCAATTATAATATTAAATTTTCGATACAGATTTCAGCGCGTTTACTTACCGTACGGTCAAACGATCACTCCAAATACTACGAAAATTGAAATCAGATAATAATACACTATTACGGATCCAATGGAATTGGTTTCGTCGAAATCCAAGACTGTGCCTCGGAAGGCTATTTTAAATATCGATTCAAACGATGTAAATTCAAAATTGAACAAAACACCCTCAAACTCAAATTTAACACTTCTACTATCTCCAGTATAATCAATATAAATTTTACAAGCCTTAAAATTATTTTTAACAAGCCTGTAACTCCAAATTCAACAATTTCTCCTATTTCCAATCATTAAATTCAATATTTATATTACCCAATAAATAGCGATATTTGAAATTCAAGTTAGAAACTACTTTTCAATATTTAAAATAAATTAAAAATTTCAATTTCAAATATCGAGAAATTCTAGGTCGTCACATGAATTGAAAGATTGGAAATTTAGTGTTGTTAATTTGAAATTTGGACACGGCCTAGATTTGTTAAAATGGAAAGAAACAGTTTGATTTGATAATATTTTCAAAATAAAATATTTGAATATAAACTGTATAATATCTATTCTTTTCAATATTCAAATGATTTAGATTTTCAAATTTTTTTACTATATAAACTATTTTCAATAATCAAATCATTTTAAATTAAAACTGTTTTAAATCTCTAAACTATTTATACTATTCGAACTATTAAATATGAACCGGGTTTGAAATGTAAAAGAACCAATCGGTGTGAAAAGTGACGTTTGGTTGTTAAAGAGAATGGGTCCTCTTATTGGCATACTCTCTGTTAATATTAGAACCACCATAACAACTGTGTAAGTGGTGGTTGATCCAGAATGAAGAGATTACATTGGAGGCGTTTGCTGGATTTGAAGAAAAAGAACGATGATGGATGACCTCTGCACTTATGCCAATTTGAAATGACTAAAACAGGATGGTTTGTCAAGGCCAAGTGAGCTAGCTACCCCTAGCGGACACACCTCTTCGTATTACTATTGATGTTGGCTAGATCGGTGCACTTTGTCTGATTTTAGGGGTGTTGGATGCGGTGGGCGGTCGTGGCTACAATGCCTTACCACCAGTTCTGCGACCCGAACTGGCAGTATCCTACGTTGGGCACTGCCTCATGTGCATTGTCATTCTTTTATCCTTATATGTGATCACTACGACTTTGTTTTAGTGTTGTCTTATCAAGGCGCTTCCCTGACTACCAACATTACTGGGGATGCTACCAAGGCAAACTATAGGATGATGCTTAAAAATATATTAAGGGGATCAATGTAAAGCCCTAAAGCTATTTTAATACTTTATATTACTGATAGACACTATTATATAGCGTATCTTACTACATATAGATTTTTTAATGGATCCTTAAAAGATAGAGAATCGCGTAACACCTTTTAAGTTATTGCATGCACGTTATACACTGGATAGGAGATGTAAAATCCTATAAACATCTCTGAAGCTATTACACTGATATTTACTTGTTATGGATTTAACTTACAAAAGAACTTTTAGTTCGGACTCGAGTGTTTTGTCTTTTCATTACGCTTAGGTCAGCCTAAGCATTTCAGTGTTTGAAGACTTTATTTCTGAAGGATAATGACGAAGTTTAACATATTTTATTATTAGTATTATCCCGCTGCATCATTTTTGGTATGTTGTTTTTGTACTCTGATTTTGTTGTAAAATTGTGTAATTAAATGTATATTGTAAAACAACTTCATGAACTGTTTATTTGATTATTATATTTTGTTAATTCTGCCGTGAGATTCCGTGTTTTGTTTTCCCTCCTTTTCTTTTATTTTCTTATTTACCCCATTGGCAATCCTCCATTTTGAATGGTTTGAGTTAGTCAAGTGTGGTATATTGTCAATTTAAACCGTCCAAAATGGTGGGTCGTCACATAACCAACTATTAGAAGAAGCATATACAATGGGTAGACCAATAAGTAAGATTAACGAATTCACAATTAATGCTAAAATGGCTAATTGGAAAGTAATAGTAATATTTTTAATCCTCCATAACCATTTGATCCCCTACTTCGTTAAATTGGAATAAAATGCGTCAAGATGGATTTTATCAAGAATTAATCAATTATTTTTAGAACTTATTACCACTTTATGTTATTCATACAGGGAGTTGAAGGGAGTTTGGGTATTAATTGACAAGAAGATATAATATAATATATCATATATATATGTTATATATATAGTTTATGGTTAGACAAATCGAAACATAGATTCAATCTAGGAGGTTTCTACATATAGGTAGATAGTGTATCATCTCATATGGTCATGTTCTATTTGTAGGAATAAAATGGAGATTACATCTAGGTGGTGGCTGAAGGGTTGATAGCTCTGGTCTTGAAAACCGGTAAAGTTTTGATGCTATCGAGGGTTCGAGTCCCTCTCCCTCCTTTTCTTTCTTATTGAGCAAAATTTTTTGTTTCTTCGATTGGATTAACTTGTTATCTTTCATAAAATAAAGAAGCATGACTCAGCTTGGTGGGATAGTTGAGTCATAATAGGCAAAAAGGATAGATATAAGGAAAAATTTCTCAACTAATTGTAGTCATGAAAAAATAGGTTCTAAATCACGATCTATTCCTTTTCAAATGCCATTACAACTGCATAGGCCCCCACATGCTACAAATTACCCACAAATATAAAAAATGTGATGAACCACCTTTTTGAACGATTAAAGTCGACAATAAACTATACATGTCAAACTCAACCCATTCAAAAGTGCAGATTATCAATGAGATTTAATAAGAAAATCAGAGAAATAAGGAAAGAAATACGCAAAATCTCACAGCGGAATGACAACAGATAATAATCAAATAAATAGTTCATGAAGTTGTTTTACAATATACATTTAAATTATACTTTTACAACATCAATCAGAGTTATACATACAACAGAGGCAAAATAAAACAATGCAGCAGAACAATATGATGTAGGGAAATAGTACTAGTAATATAATATACCAAATCTTCGTCTCCGTCCTCCAGAATAATATGATCATTAATGCACTGAAAATTCAGGACTGATCCGAGCATAAAGTAAAACATATCATTGTGTAAGTCAAATCAATATCACATATAACGGGAGCGTAATAGCATCAAAGATGTTTACGGAGTTTTTCATCTCCTATCCAGTGTATAACATTTGTGCAATAACTCAAGAGATGTTATGGAATTTTCCATCTCTTAAGGATCCGTCAAAATATCTATATTTATAGTAGAATACGCTATATATGTAATGTCTATCAGTAAAATAAAGTATTAAAATAGCTTTAAGGATTTACATTAATCCCCCTTAACACATTTTTAAGCACTGTCCTATAGTTTGCTTATGCATCACCAACAACGTCGGTAGCTAGGGAGGCGCCATGATAAGAGAACACTAAAACAAAATCATAGTGGTAGCGTATAAGGATAAAAGTATGAAAATGCTTGTGAGGCAATGCCTAAGGTAGGATACTACCATTTCGCATTTCCAGGCTGGTGGTAACCTCTAACGTTCTACCGTGAACATCCATCCTATAATTAAATCAAGGTGCACCAATCGAGTCTAAGAAATCAAGATGGGAATCCGAAGAACATATGTCGTTAGAGGTAGCTTGCCTCATTGGTTAGGTATGGCTCCTGTTTTAGTCATTTCACACTGACACAAGGGTCAGGGTCTATCCATCATCGTTCTTTTTCTTCCATCCAGCAAACATCGCCAAAACCTCTACATTTTGGATAACATCCACCGCGCACGCATTTGTTAAAGTGGTTTCAGTATTGATAGAGAGTATGCCAATATTTAGTCCCGGTCTCTTTAACAACCAAACATCATTTTTCACACCGGTTGGTTCGTTTAAATTTCAAGAACAAATCATATTTCATATCAAAATATCAAATTCACTTCAAAAATCATTTTGAACCAAAATAGGTTATACCTTCATACCAAAACATTCGTATTTAAATCAACGATTTAAATCTAAATAGTTTCCTGTTAAAATAGTTGAATGTTGAAAATAGTTTGGATAACTAAAATAGTTTTAATATTGAAAAATATTCGGAATAATTAAAATAGTTTTAAAGATTGGAAATTGTTTTGAATATAAAATAATATAATATTGAAAATAGTTTAGATGATTAAAATAGAGTATATCTTAAAATAATTTGATTATTAAAAGTTTATATATTAAAATAGTTTATATTAAAACTTTTTCTTTCTTTCACAATAATTTGATCTCAGGTTCACGATCAATCACCACGAATGCAATTTTCACTTTTCAACTCAATCGACTTCAAATCCCAAAATTCGACTTAAATCAACCTCAATTCAAGACAATTTCAAAATTTTACTTCAACTTCGATTTAAACGCTTCTACTCAAATGGCCGAAAGTTTCAATTCAAATTCTCATTTTAAAACAATTCATTTTAAATCTATTTCACATCCAAAATTTTGAAATACCAATTTAAACCGCTTTAACTAAAGTAAATTCAAAGTCTAAATTAAAATTTAAACCTTTAAAATAATTCACTTTTGATAAATTCAATCATATCTCAATTTCAACTTTAAGATTTCAAATCAATCCATTAACAATTTCATTTAGACAGTTTCAATTTCAGTATTTGAAATCTTGAATTCGAAAGTGATTTAATTCGTTTAAATCAAAAAAAATTCTTTAAAACAATGTCATTTAATCCAATTCAAATTTTAGATTTGTAACCCTTTAATTTAACCAAATTCGACGTCCGTATATAATTTTTTACCCTATGGCCAAGTGATCATTTATTTCAATTTTAATTACATGGATGAGTATATATTATTTCAACCCATATTTAAATGACATTGGTATATATCATTTCAACCTATTTCTTAGTTCAATTCGAATAATCCAAATGACAATTTATAGGATGTCAAATATTAAATAGGTTAATAACAAGGGTATATCCAAATAATTAAACAACCATGCATCCAACATCAATCAATAAGCATCCATTTGCAGCCACCATCCAAATACACCAATGTATCACAACAGTTACTAACTATCAATTGTCGGTGTTTAACTAGAAAATAAATTTAATATTAGTTTAAGTGTCAATTTAATCCAATATCAATATCAATTTCAAGTTAAATGTAAATTTAAATAAACGAACAACAATCAATGAAACTTTATCACTTCATGATTTCAATTAACTAACATCAGAAAATTTAGTATTGCGTGAGTGGGTTTATCACCCATGTTTGATTTTTAAGCCCATTAAAAATCCAACAAAATCCCAAAATTTCAAAAGCTCCAAATTCAGTTAAACTAGTTTCTTGTTGTTTAGAATTTCGATGCGAATCCGTTGGAAGAAACCACGCATCAATCGAAGTTCGTATGCAAAAGTTATTCGAGTTAAAAGTTTGATTTTTTTAAATTAAAATTAAAATAATATAATGGCAAAATCATAAATATACCATCATCATTCAAATCCTAAGCTCCTAACATGAACCCAAAGTCACCGTGTTTGGCACACGAACGTTGTTGTCATGTGACACCGGACCCAGATCCAAACTTAACTACTGAGACCACCGCTCCTTCCTCCACCTTCGGACCCACCATGTCAGCCACACCGCTGCCTATTTCCTCCATGTCGTGATCGATTTTTGGCCACAGATCATAAATTTCCAGCAAAATTCATCGCCTACGGCAAGATCCACTCCAATGGATAATCTATGCTCTGGCTCCTCTACTCGATGCAACTCCCCGATCGCCTTATCATAGATGTTCAACCGTATGTTGAACGCCAAAACGTAGAATGAACGGCCATGGAAAGATCACCAATTTAATGCCAAATCAAGCCTCAAATGCAAAAACGAATTCCAGATACTGATTCCATTAGTTGAGAGCTTCACAATGATAAATTATACGATAGAGCTTGAGCAGTTTGAATTTTGAATTTTATTTGAAGTTGGAAATTTTAGCTTTAGGGTATTCACCATTGAAAAGGAACAAAATAGATCTAAAAGCACATACAGAAGAATAAAATAGAAAGATATAGAGGCTGCTAGGGTTTCAGTAACAACATATATATATAGATAAAGATGGAACATGAATAGACGAAATAGATATCGGTTGGGCCAAAGCAATAATAAAGGTCCGAAAACCCTTTTTTTCCCGTAACGAAAATGGGCCATCCATATCGAAATGTAGGTTTTTAATATTTTTAAACTCAATGAAAATAATTTCAAACCCTAGTTCTATTGTATATAGAGTTAGTTCTAAAATCAAATTATGTTTATTTTTGCACGTTAATTAAACGAATTATTATTAAACTTATATAATCACTTTTAATTTTAAATTAAAAGTTTTTTATCATCATTCTTGGTTAAACAAGAATTAATAATCTTTTAAAATTAAATTTTCCATGTTAAATCTAAGATTTAAATATTAAATTAACTTCAACATTTAATTATAATAGTAATAAAATCCTAATCATTATATTTTAAATTTCAGACAAATTCCTTTATTTTTATTTACATGCTCTTTATATTAAATTATGAAATATATTTATGTATTCATTAAACATGAGTTCTCATTTTATCATACTCATACACTATAGTTAATATCTTCTCTCATATTAACTAAAATATTTAATTTCACTGTTAGCACCAAAATTGGTCACTAACACCCTATAATAGATTCGTGTAGAGAGATTAATGAAGATGATAAATTAAAATAGAGGATTATCACAGCTGAATGCAAAAACAACAATAGAAACAGGAACACAAAAGTTATAGTGGTTCGGCGTAAATGCCTACATCCACTTTGAATACAATCTTTATTGCTTTTCCAAACATTGGAATACAGATATAATCCATATAAAAATAGCTTGAATATAAGTTTGAGAAGAAAGAAAGTAAGTATAAAAATTGGAAGTCTCTCTGAAGTTCTTGAAAAAAGGTCCCTCAAACTGGACCCCTGCCCCTCTATTTATAGACGAAGTTAGCCTGGCTTCCCTACGCAGGCCCATGATCAAGATAACTCGACCAATAAGTGACAATTCAAGTTCACCGACCCAAGTATGCCAACCCTCCATAATCGATCCAGTAACTACCGAACCACTTTGGCCAAACCATCAATGTCGAGCTAGGGTTTCCTCGTAGTTGACTCAAAGCCACTTCTCAAGTGACTCGAAGCAAAGGAATCCAATCGTATTACTTTGTTATAGAGCAGATAACTTGCCATCTTCCCTAGGTGCATCGACCCAGGTATGCCAAACAATGGTGACCGAGCCCAAGCCACCGATCCACTTACGTCGATCCACCTAGGCCGACCCAACATTGCTGACCCGCTTCTACTTAACTACCTTGACTGACCCACCAAGGCCGACCCACCTAGGTCGACCCAACATGGCCAACCCACTTCTACTTAACTACCTTGACTGACCTACCAAGGCCGATCCATCTAGGCCGATCCAACATGGCCAATCCACTTCTACTTAACTACCTTGATCGATGCGCTGCTAAATCGTCCACCCTGACTGACCCATCAAGAATGATCCACCTAGGCCGACCCAACATGGTCGAGCCACTTCTACTTAACTACCTTGATCGATGAACTGCTAAATCATCTACCTTGACCGACCCATCAAGGCCGACCCATTCATGATCCTTCAAAATGGCTACCCTACTTCAACCGACCCACCATCAAATACTGAATCACACATACAGGCCAATCCAAATAAGTTAAACCGATCTCTTGTACTTCTAGTCCTCTCTTGGCTTGAGTCCCGTCTAGGTCCTACCATATCTTCTGCAACTATCGCCTTATAGCCGGGCCAAGTAGGCCGGTAACATATGCCCTCCAAAGTGCGTTGTGTGAATCAATATGACATGGTTTGAATTAGCGAGTAATCCCTGCATCTAAAAGCTAGTTCGTTCAAAATGATAACCGACTACTGCTTTTACATCGGCCTTCGAAGAAGCTTTATGTTGCTTGAACGTTCTAGTTCAGCCTCAAAGAGATTCTTGAAATCCTGTTTTAACTTTTCAAAAGCTTAATGTATGCAACCTTTTGAAGGCTGAATCATACGGGTTTTCTAAACCCACGCTCTTCTATTTATCCGGTAGTATCCGTCTTTTTATCACACTATCATCCTCAATTTCCATTATATGTGTATATATTCATGTATGCACATTTTAATTTATTATCATTCACATTTTTATTATTTTTATTCATTTAAATAAATTTCTATCTATTATTTTTTTATTCACATTTTCTTTTTATTTAAAATAAGGGGTGGAACGGCATACGAATACCGACCCACATGCTCGGTTCACCTGGCAATGGTCGGCACGTTTCCTCACCGACCCACCAAAGCATGTTGACTAGTTTTATAGGATAATGCTCGTTCACCTTCCCCTTCACCGTATAAAAGCCTCCACTTCTTCTCCTTCTTCTTACTTCTAGTTAACTTTTACAAGCCTCCTAACTTAATTTCCTCCAAGTCTCATTCCCCACTCAATCCTTCGTCCTCTCAAGCCTAGATCATCCACCTTGCAACTCTACCGCCAGCAAGCCCAAATAAATCTCGATCTGAAACCCAACAGTTTCCATATACTCAAACCTTTCATATAGGTACAAATATTTCACTCAATTCATCCCCGATGTTTGGAGTCTTGTGTGAAGTCCGAGTTAATGGGTTCTTAAATAAGGATTAGTGGGAGTTGGTGAAGAGAGAGATGAATTGGAAATAGGAGCATGTCTTAAGCTAGAAATTCAGCTCGGTCTTAATGGAAAAAGGACGAGTTACTAGGAGAAATAGTTATGGCCTTAACTTCGAATTTGGTGATGTAGAGAAGAAGACAGTTCAGTGATTTACAAGGGTTAGTGTGTAGGCTGTTGGCTTCTGGTTGGCATACCGACCGAGGGAGATTGTTCGGTAGGTTATTGGAGTAGTGGTGGATCGATAGGAATTGGGCAATAGAGTGGGTCGGTAGGACTCTTGCAATAGAATGGTTTGGTATTTTGAGTGGGAGTGGCTCGGTACATGCTGTGGTGAGGCCGTTCGATGACTTGAGAGCGAGTGGGTCGATCATAAACAAAGGAGTGGGTCGGTCAGAACTCAAAGAGTGGGTCGGTCATCTTAGATTAGAAGAGCGACCGACATAGGCTGATTTTAGCAGTTATGCATAGGGTCAGTACTAACTGTCGGGGTCGACATGGGTAATTAGGACCATTTTAACTTGAACACTGCATACATCAGGACAAAATATGATGTCAATGCTTGATTCGAAGACTTTTGCTACCGATCATATGATAAACTGTTGGAGACGGTCAGCGATGACGGTCTCCAAGGACGACAACTTAAAGTTCGATCATGCCACACTTCTTTTTAAACTTTAATTTTTCCGCACTCATGTTTGAATTGTCACACTAGTTCACACACCACATCAGGGAATACATTGTCGTTATATCTAATATCGATAATCTTTCAAGTATAGCTTAAACATGTATTTATTGACACCAAGTGCCTTCCCGAAATGTCTAAGAAATCAAGCTCCGCCACTATATCTGACAAGCTTGGACCAAGTTCACGGCAAGAGGTAGTAGGGACGTCGAGCCCATCGCTTGCCCCCATTCCTGATATTCTAGTATTTCCTGCTGAGGTTGTAGATCCGGCTCCCGATGTCGTAGACAAAGCTATTATTCTACATAACCCCACCGATTCTAAAGCCTTAAAAATTGATGAAGCCATTCTTTGTCAATTATTCTCAATGCACGGAATCTCCTTCGATGACATTTCAGTACCATCCGAACAAGATCGGCCCTATCTGTCCCCAACTACATATACCGTGTGCAATAAATTCATGTGTTAGGCCGGTTGCGTGCCGCCTTTCAATCTGTTCATCAGTGAAGTGTTGTAGTACATAGGGATCGCTCCTACACAATTGCATCCCAATAGCCATGCGTTCATTCACAGTACCTACATCCTTTTTATGATTTTTCTATTCAGACCTCCAACTCCTGAGGATATCTGCTACATTTACTATTTCAAGAGACGTGATGATAACCTATCTTATATATTCGTCGAGCCGCACCACAAATGCCAAGTTCTCATAGGCGCAGGGGACAAACTATCTCAATTTTAACAAGAATGGTTCAATGTACGCTTTCCTCCTGGCTTTGCGAGGCGATGGCTAGAAGGACGTAAGTCTCATCCTTTTCCCTTCTTTCATTCTAAGACATAAGGTGTATCTCTTCGAAAGTTTGAATCTCTTTTAATCCTTGTAGGTATTCGCCCACGGCCCGAACGTGCCAGGTACTCTGAGGCAGTTGAGGCTATTCGAGCTACCCCTGTGGAAGATTGGGTCATCAAATTGGTAGTCACCAACGAACTGCTTTCGAGGTTTAGATTATTAGAAGAGGATCGTAGGACTAGCTTTCCATGTGGCACCACAACTGCAAGATTGACTGTTCAAGCAAGTAAAGAACAAGTTGGTCCTTCAATGCCCCCTGTCGAAGGGGCTCATGATACTAAGGAAGTCGAGATTAAAGAAATGGAGGCTCCACCGTCGGTCGACGAGAATACAAGTCCTGGACAAGAGCCGACAGCCTATGTTCTTGGTACCAACCAACCACCGCCTTCTTCAAAAAAGAAAAAGAGCTTAGCATATAAGCTGAAAAAGAGTAAAGTTGGCGGAACTTCAAAGGTCACGATAACCCTTATTGAGAATGGATCGTCTTCTCAAAAAATGGAAAGCTCGCTGAAGGGACTATTCGACTTAACCATTCCTCATAATACATTGAATTATGACTTCAATAATCCCAATGCTATGTGATTTAACTTGCCTGCGAGAAGCGATGAAGGCACACAACTTCATAATCAAAGATAGAAAACTCCAATAAGTAAATAAAAAAATACTGGCCTATTGTGGGGTTGCACTAGGACATACACGGACACTTTCACTCCACCATGAACTTGAATTCAGTTCGTCTTGTGACTTCTACTAATTCGTTCTCGTTTATTCTTACATACAGGTGAAATGAGGCGCATATATGGCATTGACCATCTCCGAGGATCCTCCATCTTCCATCGCTCCGATCTAGACTTAGGATCGGGTAAATGAAGAGATAGGGACGAAGGCGGAGATAAAGACTATTGTTCTAAAGAATCGTCTTCATCCTCCAGAAGGAGAACCCACAACCACTCTTCATATTCAAATGAACCTTCCAATCTTCTAGTGTGTAGTGGAGGCAAATCTACCCAGAAAGGCTCTCAATCCGAAGTCCCTCACGATCAACATTCTAGTTCTTCAAGCACCAAGCAATCTCACGAGCCACATAAGAAATCGCTGAATCCGACAAGGCAGACTTCCCCGGCTCCCGCTCACAATCCGTCAATGGTAGAAAAATTATCCGACCTTAAAGCTACGTTCCCGAAGATCTGTTTTAACGGGCTGAAATTCCTTCTTTCCATTCATCATATTCCTGGGAACGTTAAACAGAGCACTATTGCCTACAACAACGACGTGTATTTTCAATACGACACATTGTATACTTAGTGGAAAAAGTCCCGTAAGTCTCCATCGAGCGTCGACAAGATATCGACCGCCTTAAAATCGAAGCCATTCACGACAGAGATATTATAAGGGCCAGGATGAAGAACTACTCTCATACAAATATCAACTCGAGGCCGCCCAAAAGAATGCCAACGAGACAGTCGAAGCGATCATACGCTTAGAGGCCAGTCACAAAAAAGAGTTAAATGAGGTAGTTCAACACTGTAGTGCTCTAACTCTAGAAAAAGCCTCTCTGCAAATAGAGAAATATATCCTCGCCCATCAGGTCAAAGAGTTGGAGGAGCTGCTTTCCAAAGAAAAGGAAGAAAAAATCGCAGCGCGAGAAGAATCACAATAATACTGCATAGAAATCGTCGAGTTGAGGAATTTGAAAACAAAACTCGACGAAGAGCTACTCAAGATTGAAGTGCTCAAAGATGTAGCTCGTGAAGAAGACAAAAAAGGAACTTTCAGAGGTAGACTCTCGAATTGAGGAAGCGACTGAGGCCAGCAGAGAAGAGATTAAGTGTTTCTTTGACCCGCTCATCGTCGAGTACAGTGCATGATTTCTCATGCACCGCAACTTATCTTTCTTGGGCAATGATTATCTCGAATCGCTAGCTGAAGCATGTGATACTTTAATAAAAATTAAGAAAGTGGAGTTGGGCGTTGAAGAGGTTGATGAAGAGACCCCTGTGAGAGAAGTGCTCCGAGGAAATGAGCCTTCAGAATAATCCGCGACAAAAGCCCTTTTTGGAAGGGACTCCCCGACATCGAAGGGTACAGAAGATATTGCTGGCCCATCCGGCATGGAGTCTCAAGTTCTTCCTCCCTACAATCGGTCAAGACTTCATCACTTAGGCCTCTCGAGAAGCATGACGGTTATGACCTGGTGAAGCCCGGACTTGGCATTCACATTTTATCCTCGATACCTGAGGGCGATACTCTGAGCACCACTGAAAGTCAATTGGAAGCTAGTACGTAACTTCGTCTTCTAGAGTTCATGATGTCATCGCATTTGGTGAGTAACGAATTCCTTTTAACATTTGGTTTTCATGAATTCACATAGGTCACTCTGGTCCCGAGCCGACTCCAAGGAGCGATGCTGCCACGGAGCGGGAAGAAAACCAGGCCATGGCACCTCACACTGGAGATACCCCTGGTCCTGATGCTCAAGTGATCGGTGCGCTAGATAAGGATAAACCTAAAGACTCCTCACCTGTAGAAGAACACGACGATATCGAAATCACAGGCGTTTCCGACCACACTTCCAAGCTTAGCATAAAGGAGCAACTCGAGGAGGAGGAGAAAAAGAGAATCAAAGTTAAGACAGAAACCAAGGTGATGGAGCTCGACGATCCCTTAAATAGGCTGTTGAAGGTCATTATCCCCGGTGGGACCACACTCTTGGAAGTTCCTCCTCCTTCCTCGGGTATCATGTTGTTGGGAAGTAAAGGGTCTAGGAAAAGGCGCTTAGAAGTGGTGACTTTGGAGAAGCTGAAAAGGGAAAGAAAACCGAAGAAGTAGCCGTCGCCTCACAACATTTTGCTTAGCTTAAATAATTTAGAACCATGTAGTTGCTTTCCCTTTTTTCCTTCTCTTTTAGCGGTAGTCGTTGTAGATAGACTTGGCCTCCGAACTCTAGGAGAAGTTGTAAGGAAATTTTTTGAGAACAAATAATTTTTTTCTTCTTTGCATTCACAGATATTCATCGCATAATTTATTATTTAAACTGAAATTGGAATTCAAATTCTTGTGGGTCATTTAAACTCAAGTCCACCTTCAAAGGACTTAGAGTTTTTCTGTCCACAGTCTAGGACTTAAGAATTTTTTCAAATCGTTTCTACTCCAGTCCATGCTCTGGATACTCAGAGTACTCTAGACCGCATACTAGGGATTTAGAGATTATTGAGTCCTTTATATTCTAGTTCATGCTCTGGAGACTCAGAGTACTCTAGTATGCTTCAGGGACTTAGAGATTTTGAATTCGTTTATAATCTAGTCCGCACTCTAGGGATCCAGAGTACTCCGGTCTGCACTCTAGGGACTTAGAGATTTTTAACTACGTTTAGACTCTAGTCCATGCACTGGGGACTCAAAGTACTCCAGTCCGTACTTTGGGGACTGAGAGGTTTTTGGGTCGTTTATAGTCTAGTCCATGCTCTGGAAACTCAGAGTACTCCAGTCCGCACTATACGGACTTAGAGATTTTTGAATTTATTTATACTCTAGTCTGCGCTTTGGTGACTCAGAGTACTCCAGTCCACACTCTGGGATTTAGAGATTTTTGAATACGTTTATACTTAGTACACATTTTGGGAACTTAGAGTACTCTAGTCTACACTCTAGGGACTTAGAGATTTTTAAATTCATTTATACTCTAATCCACGCTCTAGGGACTCAGAGTACTCTAGTCTGCACTTTGAGGACTTAAAGATTTTTCAATTCGTTTATACTCTAGTCCATGCTCTAGGGACTTAGAGTAGTCTAGTCCGCACTATGGGGACTTTGAGATTTTTGAATACATAGCTGGTCGACTTTTTAGTTTTGTGTGTGTGTTCATATGCCATGTGGATTAATGCAAATTAACCTTGTCATAAAATTATAAAACATGGAATACCAACAGTTCACAAAAATAGCTTCAAGCTTTTATTGATTGTAGATAGGGACAAATTGAATTGTCTTATTACATGTCGGAAATAGAGAACAACAGAAGAAACATATACTGGAAACAATTGCTATTGAAATGCAAAAGAAATAAAGTAAGTATAATAACGGCGTAAATGCTCGCCATTCAATGCTCTAGGGAGTGTCACGTCATCAACAGTCGCTAGCTTGAAGATTCCTTCTCCAAGTCTCCGTTGACGTAGGGACCATCCCATGTGGGATGCAAATGTGAAGGGACCGGAAAAAATCGCTTCAAAACAAGGTCGCCCACATTGAAAGCTCTCGGTCGAAATTTTCATTATAATATCGAGCGACTCGATGAAGATATGCGGTCTCCCTTAAATCATCTCCTTTATGCTTCTCATCGACAAAGTCCGACGAATCCAGTAAAAGATCTCGGTTCGTTCTAGGATCATAATGAGTCACCCAGTGGAAAGGAAGTTCTAGTTCCATGGGTATAACTGCTTCAGTGCTGTATGCCAACGCGAAAGGAGTATGGCCAGTCGTGGACTTATGGGTGGTTCTATATACCCAGAGTGCCATTGGAAGCTCATCCACCCACTTGCCTCTAGCCTTCTCCAAACATTTTTTCAAGATGGACTTGATTATCTTATTTACGGCTTCAACTTTCCCATTCGCTTTAGGGTGAGCTACTACTGCAAACCTTTTCTCAATGCAATAGTTTTGACAAAACTCTTTGAATTCTCTACTCTCAAATTGAGTTCCATTGTCAGTAATGATAGTCCATGGGAGACCAAAGCGGCATATAATGTTTCGTGCAATAAAGTTAATGACTTTTTGGTAGTGATCGTAGCTAATGTCTCCGCTTCTGCCCATTCGGTAAAGTAATCGACCGCGACAACTGCATATTTCGCGCCACCTTTAGAGATTAGCAAGGAGATGATAATATCGATTTCCTATATCGCAAATGTCCATGTACTAACCATTTGCGCGAGTTCGTTTGGTGGCGTTCTTGAGATCTTTGCGTACTTTTGACATTTGTCACATCTCCTTACATAGTCCCAGCCAATAGTATCCATAGCAAAGTATCTTTTTGGCTAGTTTCTGCCCTCCGGCATAGTCGCTACACTCTCCTTCATAGACTTCCCTTAAAACTTTCATTATCTCATCCTGGGCGATGCACCTAAGCAAGGGAATAGAGAAACACTTCTGATACATCATTCCATCATGCATTATATACCGTGAGGCCTTGCGAACGACTTATCATTTCTCGTTCCTTCCCTCGGGCAAGGTTCCATGTAACAAGTATTCTCTGAACATGGTCATCCATGACTCTCTTTCAGTTTTCTTCTTTGCCACAAAATCAAACTCCATCTCATTTATACTCGGGGCATGTAAAGTTTCAACGGGAACCAAGCCCATCTGTTGAGCATCGCTAGTGCTTGCAATTTTTGCCAAGGAATCCGCTTCCCCGTTTTGTTCACGTGGAATGTGTGAGATATCATAGAATTCGAGGTCCATAAATAATTCTTGAACCCGAATGAGGTAGGGGGAAAGTCTTTGTCCCTTTGCCTGATAGTCTCCCCGGACTTAGTACACCACTAATTGTGAGTCACAAAAGATCTCCATTGATTTTACTCCAATTTCTTTGGCATGCTTCAGTCCAGCAATCAATGCTTCATACTCAGCCTCATTGTTCATAATGGGGAAATTTAGTTTCAAAGCATAATAGATCGATCGGTTCTTGGGAGTTACAAGAATAACATCAGCCCTAGAACAATGGTCCTTAGATGCCCCATCAGTATGTAGCTTCCATCGAACAGCGGGAATCACATCACTTCCACTTGGCTCATCTGATATAGTGAAATCCGCAATGAAATCTACTAGCACTTGTCCCTGGATAGCCCTCCGTGGCAGGTAGGTGACGTTGAATTGACTTAGCTCAATGTTCCATTCGAGCAACCTTCTAGAAGTCTGTGATCTTTGGAGCACCTACTGCAAAGGTTGATCGGTATAGATACTGACCGGATGTACTTGGTAATACGGGCGTAGTTCGCATGATGCGATCACCAAACAGTAAGCTGGCTTCTCAATCTTGGGATAATTTCTCTTCGCCCCCATTGAATGCTTAATAACATAGTACACTGGCTTTTGGATTCGATCCTCCTCACGAATAAAAGCTGCACTGATGGCATGCTGGGATATGACCAACTAAACATAAACTCCTCATGGTCTATGGGTTTTGATAGAACATGGGCCCTCTCCAAGTGATTCACCAGAGTTCAGAATGCATCCTCACAATCCGGCATCCATTCAACATTCCTTTTCCCTTTCCTAATCACATCAAAGAAAGGTATACACTTGTCGGTTGCTCTGGATATAAATCGACTCAATGCAACGACTTTCCCATTTAGGCTTTGTATTTTCTTTATAATTCTGGGTGCTTGTACGTCTCGAATAGCTTGGATCTTTTCTGGGTTTACTTTGATTCCTCGTGCGTTGACAATGAAACCCAAAAACTTCCCCAACGCAATGCCAAAGAAGCATTTAAATGGTTTGATTTTCATTCTGTAAAATCTGAGTATATCAAACATCTCTGCTAAGTCTCGAATGTGGTCATTTGATTACCATGACTTCACAAGCATATCATCCACATAAACTTCCATTGTTATACCAATCTAGTCTATAAACATCTGATTCACCAAACGCTGATAAGTTGCTCCTGCATTCTTCAACCCGAAAGGCATCACTACATAATAGTACAATCCAACGTCTGCGACAAAACTGGTATGCTTCTGATCCAAGATGTGCATCGGGATTTGATTGTATCCCAAATACACATCTATAAATGACAATAACTCATGTCCCGCTGTTGAGTCGACCAACTGATCAATTCTGGCAATGGAAAACTATCCTTAGGGCACGCTTTGTTAAGGTCTGAGTAATCAATACAGGTCCTCCATTTTCTATTTTCTTTACTCACCATTAGGGATTAGATATCCATTCAGGATAGAGGGTGTCGTGGATGAACCCATTGGCTCTGAGTTTATTCACCTCCTCTTTGAGAGCAGCGGACTTCTCTGGGTTTATGCCTCTCCTCTTTTGGTTCACTGGCACATTAATGTTCAACATATGACTTGTGATGGCAGGAGAAATCCCACGCATATCAGAATGGGTCCAAGTGAAAACATCGAGGTTCGCTAAGAGGAAATCGGTAAGATCCCTCATCATCTAGGGGTCGACCTGTTATCCATTCTTCAGCACCCGTGATGGGTCATCATGGCTGACTGGAATGTCAATTGTCAGTTCAGTCAGTGCCGCCTTGGCTTCCTTGGGTTCTTCATCGTCATCTTTCAAATCTATGTCTTTATAGATCCAACTGTGTTGCCTAAACCATGGCTCAGGCGTTACTTGTCAATTTTCAGCAATATGGATGCGAACAGGCTTATCCACACTCTTTCCCTTCTCTCTTCGCTGGGACTCTCCCAGCTCAGCTACATAGCAAGCACGACCAATTGCTTGAACACCATGCACTATACCAACTCCATTGTCCATCGAAAATTTCAAGGTCAAATATCACAAGGCCAAAGCTGCCCTAAACTCCGTCGGGGCCGGTCAGCCTAGAAAAACATTATACGGGGAATCAACACCTAGCACAATGAACAGTAGGATCCATACCCTCCTGCGTTTACCTTCTCCTGGTTCAATTGGTAATTCAACAAAACCTACTGTATCTGTAGCTACACCATTAAAGCCATGAATGCAGGCTTGAGATGATTTCAGATCCTTCGCCTCCATCTTCATTTGGTCATACTCCTTGAAGATAATAGTAACAGAACTTCCACAATCAATTAGTATTCTTCTCACAAGCATCGGTCATATCATAGCCGAGATAACCAGGTCAATGGTAGGTGCCTCCACCTGATCGACATCCCTACTCCTAAATACTATATCATCCATCACCATTCGCTGCAGTTTCGCCAGAGTCTCATCTTCTGTGTTTGAGCAGCACTTGAAGTCCACAAGCTTCAAGGAACTAGCATAGCGCTTCATTTCTTGCCAACTCTTGTCTGTAGGATGAGGCCCAATGATTATTAAGTTTATGACCAGCCCTTGTCCATGAAGCTGGCATTTGCGGTGTTTATGACCAGCCCTTGTTTGTAGATCAATGTGAAGCTTACGCGTGATTGGGTCGGATGCCCCCTGTCTGCCTTCTTGCGAATTATTAACAAACTGTTGCAACTTCTTCTGGCGAACCAGCTTTTCTATAGCATCATGGAGGTGTCTGCACTCTTTAGTATTGTGCCCATAGGTCTCGTGAAATCGACAATACTTCTCGTATGCTTCTGTTTCTCGGTCGATTTCTTTGGGCACTGCTTTTTGTATTGAAAGGTATTACAAGTTGATAGATAAATATTCTCCAAAGATGTATTCACGAGCATATATTCATTATAGGCCGTGATTCTTGTTATCCACTTTCCTGCTTACCCCTTCCGTTCGGGATTTCCGCCTCTGGTTCCCTTTGACCGCTCCTCATTGTTTTGAACATTGACTTGGACCTTACCAGAGTTCTCGCCAAATTGCTTTACCACGATGTTGCTTTGCACCGCTTCCTTACTGGGTCCTGGTGCACTGCTCCGTCTTCACCAACTGGCCTCTTCCTTTCTCA
Organism: Allium cepa; assembly: GCA_030765085.1. NCBI lineage: Eukaryota > Viridiplantae > Streptophyta > Magnoliopsida > Asparagales > Amaryllidaceae > Allium > Allium cepa. The sequence continues at coordinate 171,440,853 of CM060941.1, read as the reverse complement.
TGAATTGGTTCGCCTTTGAATAAAAGAGTACCGAGGTAGTTGGTGGTTTTCCTGCCAGCCAATCACCAAACTCAGACTCCGGATCCACTCCTCACATGATGGCCATAAGGATGGCATGGTCATTCTATTACTAACTTCGGTGGTTGCCACATGGTATCTCTACGAATAGTCCATTAATGACTCACCAAGAGCTTGAATCAAAAAGGATAGCAACATCACGTCTTTTGAGCGAGTAGCATGGATCTTAAACTGCTCCATGAACTTCGTTGCTAACTCATAAAACCTGGAAATCAATCGTGGGGAAAGTCTGGTGAACCACATGGTAGCGATTCCAGATAGGGTTATTGCGAATCATCTGCATTTGGTCGCATTGTTTTCCATAGCTGAGTCCGTCATCCACTCGTATCGCATTATGTGCGGTCGAGGGTCGTTCTTCCCTTCATAAGCTGGAATAGTTTGCATGCTTAACTTCCGAGGGTACTCAGCTTGTAAAATGTTATCTGTAAACGGAGTATGACTTCTTGATACATGCCAATCGTCATTAATCAAGCCCTGATTCTCTCTCATAAGCTGCCTGACCATGGTTGATAAATCTGGAGTTTGAACGGGGGTTGCCAGGTCGATATCTGTCCTATGTGATTGCTCATGCTGGTGCCTCCTTCATCGGCGATCACCTAAGAGTGCATCCTGAGGACCCGCTTCATTACGATCCTAGCGAGGTGGTTGACCAGCTCCCAAGCGTGCTCTAGATCCTATGTTTCTCACTCCAGGTTGGGTGCGACTCCCTAGGTGCAATTGAGGAGCTATGGTTCCAGCTAAGGGAAATGGATCATTTCTATCGGTTTGTCCTTCCAGACTCGTCACCAATTGCTTTGTTGCACCAGTTTGTGCCGTTTCAATCCTACGACGTCTACGCCTGTGGTGTTTATCTAATGAAGCAGAGCTGTCGGATGATGAGTAGGAAGCATGGCTTCCTCCAGCGTTCTGACGATGCTACAGAGCTATCTGGGTTATCAAGTTGGCGTTTGCTTGAATCTGCTCATTAATCTGTCTCCTGCTTTCCACGAGCTCCTCATCAGCTCATGGTACTCTACCCTGATGATAGCTTCCGCTTGGTTTGGCATGATGGCAGGTTCTGCACCGGTATTAGCTTGCTGATTGTTGGGTCCTACTTGTTGTACGCTAGCGGTCTCATTAGCATTGGCATTTTGGGAGGCGAATTTAGTATGTGGTCTTGTCATCTTAGAGTTATCCGTAGGAACTTTGAATAGAATCTATGAACTCTTAAGAATGAACTTGGATCTTCTTTTGGGGATTTCCTCAATCTAGTAGCAACAAAGCAGATCTTTACAGCCTGAGAATGAACTCTCTCATTGAAAGCACCAAAATGTTAGCACCAGAATTGGTCATTAGCACCCTAGAATAGATTTGTGTAGAGAGATTAATGAAGATAATAAATTAAAACAGAGGATTATCACAGTAGAATGCAAAAACAACAACAGAAACAGGAACACTAGAGTTATAGTGGTTCGACGCAAATTCCTACATCCACTTTGAATATAATCTTTATTGCTTTTTCAGACACTTGAATACAAATACAATCTGTAAACAAACAGCTTGAATACAAGTTTGAGCAGAAAGGAAGTAAGTACATAAAATGGCATAGTCTCTCTGGAGTTCTCGAAGAAAAGGTACCTCAAACTGGACACCTACCCTCTATTCATAGATGAAGTTAGCTTGGCTTCCAAGCGTAGGCCCATGACCAAGATAGCTCGGCCCATAAGTGTCAATTCAAGTTGACCGACCCAGGTATGCCAACCCTCCATAACCGATCCAGTAACTGCAGAACCACTTTGGCCGAACCATCAATGTTGAGCCAGGGTTTCCTCGTGGATGACTCGAAGCAACTTCTCAAGTGACTTGAAGTAAAGGAACGCCGATCGCATTACTTCATCCTAGAGCAGATAACTTGCCAACTTCCCTAAGGTGCACCGACCCAGGTATGTCGAACCATGGTGACCGAGCCCAAGCTGCTGATCCACTTACGCCGATCTGCCTAAGCCGACCCAACATGGCCGACCCACTTCTACTTAACTACCATGACTGACCCACTAAGGCCGACCCACCTAGGCCGACCCAACATGGCTGACCCACTTCTACTTAACTACCTTGACTGATCCACCAAGGCCGATCCACCTAGGCGGACCCAACATGGCCGATCCACTTCTACTTAACGACCATAGCCGTTGCATTGCTAAATCATCTACCTTAACCGACCCACCAAGACCGATCCACCTAGGCAGACCCAACACGGCCGATCCACTTGTACTTAACTACCTTGACCGATGCACTACTAAATCATCTACCTTGACCGACCCAACAAGACCGACCCATTTATGATCCTTCACAGTAGCTACCTACATCAACCGACCCGTGAGAAATGCGGATTACAGATCTTAAGGCTAAGATTAACACTAGAAGGGGGTGAATAGTGTTAATAAAGAATTACTAAATCTGTTTAATTTATGTTAATTTAGACACAAAACTATGCAATATACAGACACATATATGATCACAGAAACAATCACAGATGCAGAAATAAAATAAAAGCAGTAAAGGAAAGAACACACCGGATTTTATATTGGTTCGGAGTTACCCTACGTCCAGTCCCGCAACACAAGTATGGATTTCCTTTCAAAAGAAATTGTACAATTACACCCTGGGTTTCAAAGCTACGTAGTACACCCTCCAGAATTTCGATCCTCTGGGTAGAGATACTTGATTTCCGGGCCACAAGTTTACCCAATTGATTTACCAAGGCTACAATCACACCTTTTCCCTTTTGATTGATTTCCAAGGCTACAATCACACCTTTTCTCGCTTAATAGATTACAAAGAAGTCTATAACTCTGAATAGCACTGAGAATCTTGTAGGGATAGTGATAGAGAATCAAACTAGAAGTAATCGAGTATGATTCAATATTGATTTCGGCAGAGTAATGATAGGAATATGTAATAAGAAATGAGGAAGAAGAAGAGGAGTGAAAAATAGAAAATTATGATTGAAAATTCATTGAAACTAAACCCTATTTATAGAAGAACAACAGCCATGACCATTCATGAAGAGTTATGGCGAATGAACACTTCTTTTGAAATTTGAATTTTTGAATCAAACTGTCACCATGTCGACATGGTCATGCTAGGCATGTCGGCATCCCAAAGGATTTTTTTGGTGTTTTTGATTTTCTTTGAAATAACCTTTATCTTATATAAAAACTGTTTTAACTTTATAAATATACTTGACTATAGTTAAAATTCATAAGTAAATATAAATAATAATATATATAGATTTTAACTATAATTTTATATTTAAATCTAAGTATAAATATTTAAAAGTTAAATATATTATTTAAAAAGATAGTTTAAAATCAGGAGTAATTTGACTTTGAAAATAAAGATGTTTTTGAGGCTAAAATTATTTAAAATCAGGATAGAGGGTTTTGAATTTTTAAAAGGAAAGTTTTGAAAACAGGATATAATTTTGAAAAATCATTTTGAATAAAAGTTAGCGGATACAAAACAATGTTCCACTAGATTTTTCGTAGGTTCCATCCTACTTAGGATTAACAGGCTCGAAGTGGATTCCGTTCCACGAATAAATTGGATTTTAAGATGCCAGTGCTTTTCTATGAGTTTTAACAAAAATTCCTAATAAAAAAATACTTATCCTTGAGATCTTGAACAATTGATAGTCTCCATACTCATGAGTCTTCTATCTTGATATTTTATCTTGATATCTTGAATCTCTATACTGTACAATCTTCATTCTTAGTACGTGCATTGTTAAATCCTGCATATACATGTATATATATATCTAAACTTATAATGTTAGTATTTATATTTTATAATCTATTCTAAGGTTGTTGTCATCAAAACCATCATCTCACGGACTAACATGACCCACCATCGAATACCAAATCACACATACATGCCGATCCAAACAAGTTACCCCGATCTCTTATACTTCCAATCCTATCTTGGCTTGAGTCTCATCTAGGTCCTACCATATCTTCTACAACCATCGCCTTGTAGCTGGGCCAAGTAGCCGGGTAACATACACTATTTCAAATTGATTACCAAATTAATTTTAAAACAGATTAGATAATAAGATAAGAAACAAAGCAATTATTTCAACTTAGTAATTTAAACACATTTATAAATTTATTGTTTACAAACAAAGGCTAATAGATTTACTTACCAAATAATTGATTTCTTATTCTATGCTAAAACAAATTCAATTAAATAACTTATGATTTCTCTTTTAATACATCATTTAATTTATTGCTCACTAAACTTACAATTATATCCAAATTAAACTTTGCAATTATATTCCAAGTAGAGATAAATATTCATTTTATTTTCTAAAACATTAACATTTGTTATTTTAAACCTTGTTGTTAATGTACAACCCAACATTGTTTCACATTCGGTTGTTCTGGGTTATCGTTTTTAACTTATTGAAATTTGTTACTTAATTTTTTTTATATTAGATTAAACATACTTCTAATAGCCTTTCCATTAATAAATAGTAAAATCTTTGTTTGTAACCATTTTTATTCAATAATTATATTAAACTTAATATTTCTAAATGGTTGAAAATACAGGTCGTTACAACCTCACCCACTCAAAACTTTTCATCTTCGAAAAGGAACAAGAAAGAATCAAGATATTCAATATATTTTATTCAAAATAGTCAATTTACAAATAATTAAACTTACATATTTAAGTTGAATAAAAATTTGAAAATAACTCAACTTCCACGAAAATACTTAAAATAAAAACACATGTAAGAACACGAGTTATTTATTACGTATATGGTTGTATTTATATTTGCGTTTGGAGAACATAAAAACATAAACAACAACGGAAGGAAAGAGAAGAAACTAATGTGTGTTTTTGAATATAGGAGATCTATGAATCGAACAATTTGGATAGTGGAAACAGAAATTTCCACGTTGTTCGACAAGATTCCCATTTTTGTCGAAACACAGTTCTCCAACACACACTACTTGGTTATCATCCTCCTCGTGTGCTTCTTCCATGGGTTCATCTTCTTCTTCTTCGTCGCTGGCCTCTTGTTCTTGATTGAGTGAAGAGTCTTCATCGATCAAGATAGGGTTGGCTTGGTTGTTCATTAGAAATTTTTACAAATTCCTAAGAATCTTGCCTTGCCTTTCCCGTTCCTTTGCCATACGAAGTTGAGTTACTTGAATTTCAGTTAACATCTGAAGTACATCAATCATAGACTCCTCTATTTTCGTTACACGAGCAAGAGTAGTGCATTGGAATGGACCAGAAGTAGGAGAGGGAAATGAGAAAGTTGATTTTATGTTTGATTTTGAGGATGAAGCCATGATTTTATTTATTTCAGAAGAGAGAATGAAGAGAAAATAGAGAGAATGAATGAAAAGTCGAAATTGAGAAGAATATATAACTAAATTTTGGAATTTTGGTGGGAAAGTTAAAAAAAATAATCAAAAACGTTATATGTCGACATGTATACCTAGGGGATGTCGACATGGTCTTTTTAAAATTTAACTCTTTGATTTATTTTGATACCAATTGTTAATTATACTTGTTATTTATATTTTATATTTCAGTTATAGAACAAATTCCTAATTCTCTTCTTAATTTAGTAAATATTGATTCATTTAAAGGTTTTGTTAAGGTATCAGCAATTTGATTTTCAGAATTGATATAATCGAGAGTAACTACTTCTTTGCTTATATCATCTCTAAGAAAATGATGTCTGATATCAATATGTTTAGTTCGAGCATGTTGAGTAGTATTTTTGGATAAATTTATCGCACTCGTATTGTCACAATAAATTGGAGATTTTGAGAAATTTAAACCAAAATCTTTTAAGGTTTGTTGCATATATATTACTTGAGAACAAGCCAAAGCAGCAGAAATATACTCTACTTCAGTTGTTGATAAAGAAACTGTGTTTTTCTTTTTACTAAGCCAAGAAATCAGAGAATGCCCCAAAAAGTGACAAGTACCACTTGTACTTTTTCGGTCTGATTTACAACCAGCATAGTCAGCATCACAGTAAGATATTAAGTCAAAAGAATCATTTTTAGGGTAGAATAAACCATAATCAGGCGTGTGTTTAACATATCTTATGTTTCGTTTCACGGCTTTTAAGTGAGTCTCTTTAGGTTGGGATTGATATCTGGCACGGAGACAGACGCAATGCATGATATCAGGTCTACAAGCAGTAATATAGAGTAATGAGCCAATCATTCCTCTATATAATTTTTGATCTACATCTTTCGAGAGATCTTTTTTACTAAGGTACTCATCGGTTGCCATGGTAGTGGGTTTTCCACTTGCAGTGGTCAAACCAAATTTACTAATTAGGTCTTTAGCGTATTTTTCTTGACTAATAAAGATACCATTATCTAATTGTTTTATTTGTAATCCTAAAAAGAAATTTAATTCACCCATATGACCAATCTCAAATTATTTTTTCATTATTTCAGAAAATTCTTTGTTCATTTCAAAATTAGTTGAACCAAAAAATGATATCATCTACGTAAACTTGTACTAGTTGAATATCATTTTTATTTCTTTTAATAAAAAGAGTATTATCTACTTTACCAATTTCAAAAATAGATGGCAATAAATAAGATCTTAGTCAATCATACCAGGCTCTAGGAGCTTGTTTTGAACCGTATAGTGCTTTTTTAAGTTTGTAAACATGATTTGGTGATTTATCATTTTCAAAATGTGGTGATTGTTCGACATATACTTCTTCTTTTACAAATCCATTTAAAAAGGCGCTTTTAACATCCATTTGAAATAATTTGAAATTATCATGATTTGCGAAAGCAAGTAGAATCCTAATGGCTTCTAATCTTGCTACGGGAGCAAAGGTTTCATCAAAATCTATTCCTTCTTCTTGAGAATAACCTTGAGCGACTAAACGAGCTTTATTTCTAACTACCTCTCCTTGTTCATTCATTTTATTTTTATAAAACCCATTTAGTTCCAATTATATTTTTATTTTCTAGTCTAGGAACAAGTTCCCAAACGTCATTTCTAGTAAATTGATTTAATTCTTCTTATATAGCCAAAATCCATGAATCATCAGTTGATGCTTCTATTGGATTTTTGGGTTCAATAGTTGATATAAAAGGTACATTACTCATTTGACTTAGTTGATTTCTAGTTTTAACAACAGATTGCATATCTCCCGGTATATTTTTTATAGGGTGATCTTTTAAAAGTTTTGTCCTTTTATTAGGATGATCAATTTCATTATTAGTTTCAATAGATTCTTGATTTTGAGTGATTAAATCCTCTTCATCATTTGTATCTTCAAAATTTTTGAAATTTTCATCGAATGAAACATGCATTGTTTCTTCAATGGTATTAGTTTTTAAATTAAACACTCTGTACGCTTTACTTCTATTAGAATATTCGATGAAGATACCTTTGTCGGATTTAGGATCAAATTTATCTAAATTATCTTTTGTATTTAAATAAAGCATTTACTTCCAAAAATTCTGAAATAAGATACCTTAGGTTTCTTTGAATAAAGAAGTTCATAGATGTCTTATCAGTTAGAGGTCTAATTAAAGTTCTATTCAAAATATAACAGGCGGTAGCAATTGCTTCTGCCCAAAAATTCTTTGGTAAATTACTATCTGTAAGCATAGTTCTCGCACACTCTTGAATCGTCCTATTTTTACGTTCTACTACTCCGTTTTGTTTTGGAGTTCTCGGAAATGAAAAATTGTGAGTTATTCCCTTTTTATTGCAGAATTCCTCAAACCTTTCATTTTCAAATTTACCACCGTGATCACTTCGAATAGTTATAATTTATAGAGAAAATTGATTTTGAATTCTTTTTTAGAATGTCTTAAAACATTCAAAAGTATCGCTTTTATGTTTCAAAAATATTGTCCATGTAAATCTAGAACAATCATCTACAATTACAAAGACATATCTGCTATGATTTATTGATAAAATTTGAGATGGACCAAATAAATCAAGATGAAGTAATTCAAGAGGTTTTGAAGTTGAAATCATATCTTTTAACTTAAAAGAATTTTTTCTAAGTTTTCCTAATTGACTAACATCACATAAACTATCTACTTTAAAATTCATTTTAGGGAGACCACTTACTAGATCATGTTTTGACAGTCTAGATAGGAGTTTGAAATTCAAATGCCCAAATCTCTTGTGCCAAATCCAAGGGTCACTTGTATTTGCCAACATACACAGGTTATCATTTGAAACTTTCATACTAAGAATATATATATTCTTTTTCCTGACTCCCTCAAATATAATGGTTGGATTATTATCTTCAATGTGACATTTATCTTTTTCAAATTTAATTTTATAACCTTTATCGCACAGTTGACTTATACTTAGCAGATTATGTTTCAGATTCTTAACCAGCAAAACATTAGTAATGGTAGGAGTTTCAGAATTACCGACTTTGCCGATGTCAATCACATATCCTTTTGAATTGTCTCCAAAGTTAACCAATCCTCCGTCTTTGTACATTATATCATTCAGTATATCTGTATTGCCAATCATGTGTCTAGAACATCCACTATCAAGTATCCATTTGTTCTTTCTGATCTGCACAATTTGTCCGTTGTGGATTGATTCCTCAACACCCATAAAGCATGATTCCTGCACATCAAACAATTTCGGTAGATAACTTGAATTTGAATATTGATTATATGCAGACTTATGAAACAATGATGATTTGAATACTTCTAAATTAGTATTAATGAATATAGCCATTTTAAAAACTTTTCAAAAATCAGATTATGAAACTTTGAAAACCTTGCTCGGATACCAATTGTGAGAAATGCAGATTACGGATCTTAAGGCTAAAATTAACACTAGAGGGGAGGGGGTGAATAGTGTTAATAAAGAATTACTAAATCTTTTTAATTTATGTTAATTTAGACACAAAAATATGCAACATACAGACACAGATATGATCACAGAAACAATCACAGATGTAGAAATAAAATAAAAGCAGTAAAGGAAATAACACACCTGATTTTATACTGGTTCGGAGTTACCCTACATCTAGTCCCACAACACAAGTACGGATTTCCTTTCAAAAGCAATTGTACAATTACACCCTCGGTTTCAAGGCTATGAGGTACACCCTCCAGAATTTCGATCCTTTGGGTAGAGATACTTGATTTTCAGGTCATAAGTTTACCCAATTGATTTACCAAGGCTATAATCCACCTTTTCCCTTTTGATTGATTTCCAAGGCAACAATCACACCTTTTCTCGCTTAATAGATTACAGAGAAGTCTATAACTCTGAATAGCACCGAGAATCTTGTAGAGATAGTGATATAGAATCAGACTAGAAGTAATCAAGTATAATTCAATGTTGATTTCGGCAGAGTAATGATAAGAATATGTATTAAGAAATGAGAAAGAAGAAGAGGAGTGAAAACTAGAAAATTATGATTGAAAATTCGTTGAAATTGACCCCTATTCATAGAAGAACAACAACCATGACCATTCATGAAGAGTTATGGCGAATAGACACTTCTTTTGAAATTTGAATTTTTGAATCAAACTGTCACCATGTCGACATGGTCATGCTAGGCATGTCGACATCCCAAAGGATTTTTTGGTGTTTTTGATTTTCTTTGAAAATAACCTTTATCTTATATAAAAACTATTTTAAACTTTATAAATATACTTAACTATTGTTAAAATTCATAAGTAAATATAAAGAATAATATATATAGATTTTAACTATAATTTTATATTTAAATCAAAGTATAAATATTTAAAAGTCAAATATATTATTTAAAAAGATAGTTTAAAATCGGGAGTAATTTGACTTTGCAAATAAAGATGTTTTTGAGGCTAAAATTATTTACAATCAGGATCGAGTGTTTTGAATCTTTTAAAAGGAACGTTTTGAAAACATTTTGAAAACATGATATAATTTTGAAAAATCATTTTGAATAAAAGTTAGCGGATACAAAACAATGTTCCACTAGATTTTTCGTAGGTTCCATCCTACTTAGGGTTCCATCCCTTTAACGGGCTCGAAATGGATTCCATTCCACGAATAAATTGGATTTTAAGATGCCAGTGCTTTTCTACGAGTTTTAACAAAAATTCCTAATAATAATAAAAAATACTTATCCTTGAAATCTTGAACTCTTGATCGTCTCGGTACTCATGAGTCTTCTATCTTGATATTTTATCTTGATATCTTGAATCTCTATACTGTACAGTCTTCATTCTTAGTACCTACATGGTTAAATCCTGGATATACACATATATTTAAACTTATAATGTTAGTATTTACATTTTATAATATATTATAAGGTTGTTGTCATCAAAACCATCATCTCACGGACTAACACGACCCACTATCGAATACCAAATCACACATACATGCCGATCCAAACTAGTTACCCCGATCTCTTATACTTCCAATCCTATCTTGGCTTGAGTCCCATCTAGGTCCTACCATATCTTCTACTACCATCGCCTTGTAGCTGGGCCAAGAAGCCGGGTAACATACACTATTTCAAATTGATTACCAAATTAATTTTAAAACCGATTAAATAATAAGATAAGAAACAAAGCACTTATTTCAACTTAGTAATTTAAACACATTTATAAATTTATTGTTTACAAACAAAGGCTAATAGATTTACTTACCAAATAATTGATTTCTTATTCTATGCTAAAACAAATTCAACTAAATAACTTATGATTTCTCTTTTAATACATCATTTAATTTATTCCTCACTAAACTTACAATTGTATCCAAATTAAACTTTGCAATTATATTCCAAGTAGAGATAAATATTCATTTTATTTTCTGAAACATTAACATTTGTTATTTTAAACCTTGTTGTTAATGTACAACCCAACATTGTTTCACATTCGGTTGTTTTGGGTTATCGTTTTTTAACTTATTAAAATTTGTTACTTAATTTTTTTATCTTAGATTAAACATACTTCTAATAGCCTTTCCATTAATAAATAGTAAAATCTTTGTTTGTAACCATTTTTATTCAATAATTATATTAAACTTAATATTTCTAAATGGTTGAAAATACAGGTCGTTACAACCTCACCCACTCAAAACTTTTCATCTTCGAAAAGGAACAAGAAAGAGTCAAGATATTCAATATATTTTATTCAAAATAGTCAATTTACAAATAATTAAACTTACATATTTAAGTTGAATAAAAATTTGAAAATAACTCAACTCCCACGAAATTTTTTCTAGGTTTTAAATTTTAAATTTTTTTTAGTAGCATCTCCTTTGCACGGCTAGGTCCGAAAAAATAACAATATCAATAATTATGTGGTATTTATATCTTATTTCAATAATAAAGCATTCCGAATCATGTGAAAACAATAAAATACCCCTACAAAAACCATAATCCAAAAATGTACCTATTTGTCGGGTGAACAAAGCTCTATTTATGAAACCTAAAGCAACAGTTGTCGCTTCCATAAACCTGTATAACACTTACATAATCTAAAAGAGTTAAAACTATGTAAAAAAATAATATATTAGTTGTTCCAATAAATAGCACAAGCAACACAACATATATAATAATCATACGCAAATAAAAATAGTACGATCACTACATGCAACCAGAAAATTCATCACACATCCATAGCAACCAAAAACAAATGGTTTGTCTAGGTTTAGAAACTTTTCATTATACAAGGATGATAAATAAACAACCAAGTATACCTTACGCTCAACAGCCTTAGGTAATTACTCAATAGATTATTCATACAACCACAAACAATTTGAAGTGTCATTTCCCAAACATTCCATAAGCCAAACAACATGGAATTTAAATATTATTTAAGTTTGTACGATGTACATATATTATTCATACACAATATTAATTCGGATCGCTTAATTGAATACACAAATTCACTTCCGAACTAGTATTGTTAACCTAACACTCTAGTGCAAACTCTGATCCGATTTCTTGATTAGAAATCTCTTTTTTCCTTGCATACCATAAACCATGATAGAAAACTTCAAAATCATATCAAAAATCCATATCAAGCGTTTGCTATCAAGAATCAAATGAAAAATCCTAATTCAGACTAGTGTGAATTTCCACAAATCATGCATTCAGATCTGAATGAGAACTATTATGTAGATAAAATGATCTACGCATAGCTTACATATTTTACTCTATTGGTTTCTTTAACACGTCCTTTATTTTCATTTATTTTCAATTCTCATTCATTCATACAAGATCATATTTTATTAATTTACGTTTATTTACTTACATAAATTATTTCTCATTCAGTGTTTGAAATCATTGATGAATACGTTCTTAAAGTATTACATACGTTTCATTGCAGTTTAATTCACATTTATTTACTTATATAACTTGATTAATAGTCATTAATGAATCATTATTCAAGTTCATCTAATTTTAATTCACATTTATTCCTTCATATATAGTATAATTTAATATTCAATCTATTTATGAATCATTTGTGAATTATTCCAAAATATTTTCTTATGTTTATAAACATTTTATAAGATTAATCTCCTTTCATGAAACATTATTCAAGTTTATAGTCATCTGAGAAAGCTACAACTTAATTTATAAACATTATTTACAACTTAATTTAATTTACAATACATGACTTTATAATTTGTTTACTTTCTTAAGTTTGGATTTGGTTACTTATATAATATTCACTTTCTACTATTCAATTTAGTTATTAAGGATTTTAAAATATCTACTTAAGTGTATAACATTTCCTGTAACATCATAATCCTTTATTTATAAATGGACATAATTTCATTTTTGAACCATTATTATTATTTAAGTTTTTTACTTGTATGATATTCCATAAAACCCTAGAAGCATATACCAAAGTCATATTCATTTTACTTAACAAAATGTTCAACATTTTAAATCTTCTTAGTTTAACTCTTCTTAGTTTAAATCTCTTAATTTAAGATTTACAAAATTTCCACTTTTATTTTTTCATTAAACACTTAGCTTATAATTTTCAAATATCAATTTGGAAGTATCTAACTATTAAAATAGTCGAAGATTCCATTTTATTACGAAAATTGATAATCACTAATTACCAGAAAACTCAAGAACTAAATACCGGGTTTCATTTCAAATCATCTTGAATAAAATTTACTCTATCTATTTTTATCAAATCATACTTAGGAAATTAAAATTAAAATTAAAAAATTTGTTTCGCTAAAACAACTGTGTAGCAAAGCTACTGCAGTGGTTTTCCCACTTTGAAACTCGAAAATGAATGTGTCGCGATCATCATCGAAATTGTTTTCCAACGATAGAAGAGGGGAGTACAGAACTTATTTCGTATAAAATTCTTTTAAAACATTACTTCCAAATTCCATAGAAATATTTCTATCGGAAAATACTCCCAAATAATACTAATATTTTTTTCTTCAAAATCTTTGAAAACCAATTTCAAAGCTTTAAGTTTTCAAAATTTTAATTTAAATTCATTTTATTTTTAAATCATATTTTATAAACCAAATTTATGAAATTACATTTTCTTTTAGCATACAATAGTCAATAGTCTTAAGAACCTTGACTAATGTAACGACCTGTAATTTTAGATAATTAAATTTTTTTAATTTAATAAGATTTTGTGCTTTAATGTTGGAAGAAATGAAAAGTTGCGATTTAATAATAAGATTATAACTGGAATAATGTGCAATAGTGTTAATTTAAGGTAATTGTAACTGCTCCAAATGAAATTCCAATTAATTGAAATGATTAAAAAATTACAATTAGTTATAGATCATAAATTAATTATAATAATGTGTGTATTAATTGATAATTGGATTAAAAGAGCAATTGATAATTTAAATGTTGATTAATTTATGGAATAATAGGTAGTAAATTGTAATTGGATATAATTAATATAGTGTAAGTTGTTATAAAATTTGTTATAAGTAATAAACTTGTTAATGTGATTAAATGTAGAAAAGGCGAAAATTGTTATTTGTTACATATTTATTTAATCAATTATAATTAAATGAAATTAAGTGTTACGTTAATGTGAGCTAAGACGAAACTGTAAAAGGTGATTGCAATAAAATGTATAGAAATATCAGTTTTATTCATAAGGCAATAATTGATTTAATAAGAGAGTGAAACCAAGATAAATTAATTAATTGGGATTTCAAATTATAATTAATGTGACAATTGACAGAAATTCAATATAATTGAAATATTGCAACTAACACGGTAAAAGATGATAAAAGGAGGATATTAATGTAATAAGATATAAACAAATGTTAATTATAGCCATGAGATGACAACTGATTGAATAACAAGATGAAAAGGCAAATAAATGGATTTATTGGAATTTGAAGTAATAATCACTGTATTTATTTCAATTGGAATTAATCATTGTAATTATAAAATAATTAACATTGAATTAATATGTAATTTTTTTTTAAATTATTATAAATATCCAAGTAATCAAAAATGATAAGAATTGTTAGTTATAAATTCTGAAATTAAAAAGTGATTTAATCAATTTAATAATAATTTATTTAATTAATGTGAAAATAGCCATTTTGGCCACTATCTCGGATTCCGATGAAACCAGTTTCATCGGATTCGTAACGGTGAATTATTATAGGATTTCAAGTACGTAGCGATCGGACTTGTCGTTTGATCGTACGGACTCGAAACACATAGAAATCAATTTAATTAATTTAATTGAAATCAATTTGAAATAAGCTGATTTTAAAGCTAATTTCTACATACAATGGAATTAGGACTTGAAACCTATTCCGTTGAATTTGAAAATATCAAAAAACATCTATTTTAATACATGGGATGACCTAGTTTAGTTCCGGGGTCAGAATGGGCTTTTTGGGTCGCGTAGTCGTTTCGATCAATCCAATCTGATCCATTCTTTTCTATTTTTTAGCTCTGCCTATATATAGGTTGTCATAAATCCTAATTGTTTCTTATTTCTCATTATTGTACGTACAATTATCTGTGGCGACGACGTTGGGAAGAGGGTGGAGAGCAGGCCTTTCGATGTAAATCGTTCGTTGTCAAGTGATCTGGGTTCGGCAAGATTGGCTGTAGAAGTGGGACGACGGCGATAGGTTCATGGGTAGTTGGAGGCTTCGGCGTGGGGTCAGATGGTGCGGCCGTAGGTGTAAGGGAAGGTGGGGAAGTCAGATTTGGTCCACGCGATGCGTGGCAGTGGCGTTTATCGAAGTTTGGTTGTCGGCTAACCTTGGAAGGTCATGTACATGAAGTGAGATACGAATTAGGGTTACGTTGGTTAAGATGACGTGTGTTTGCGCAAAAAATGGGCAAACACCTCCAAGTCGTATGAATTAGTTGATTATATGTTGTTCTTAGCAGTTTGGGTGATTTATGCAAATATATAAAAAGCAGGGACTAAACTGTAAAAGACACACATATTTATAGTGGTTCGGCCAGAACGTGCCTACGTCCACTTTATATGTTATTCTCCTTTTTCTTTCAGATTACAAGTACAAAGCTTTGTATACAAGAGTATGAAAGTTGTTTGAAAGTTCCTTCCGTGCTTGAGCTCTCAAACTTGTCCACCATTGCTGTACCCCTGCCCCTCTATTTATAGAGTGAGGCTGGGGGAAGGGGTCTTGGATGTATATAGCTGCTGACGGGCCTAGGCTTTTGCAATCTTGTCCGACAAAGTTGGTCCGGAATGCCTTGGTCCGGTAGTATTGTGGTCCGGTAGAGCTTGGTTTGGTGGTGAATGGATGGGGCTTGGTCCGGTAGTCAATGGAGGTTGTTTGGCTCGGTGGTGGTTGGTCCGGCTAGGACTTGGAGGCGAGCTGGTCCGGTAGTAGCAGGGAAGTGGATTTGGACCGGTGGAGGTTGGTCCGATGGTAGAAGCATGATTTGGAGTTTGGACCGGCAGTAGGTTGGTTCGGTCATGGGACCGGATCGATGTTGGATGGAGAGGCTTTGGACCGGTGATGGTGGGTTTATGACCGGTAATGAGGTGGTTGGTTCTGTAGTGCGTAGTAATGGGGTTGGTTCTATGATGGGTGGCTTGGCAGGGATATCCTTACTCTGGTTCGGCGAAGGCACTCCCAACATTTGTCCCCCAAAGTGGGGCATGTGCTTGCATGTGTCGCGCTTTGCTTTTCCACAGTTGAGGTAGCTTCGTTCGGTCCTGGGTGTGCCGAACCAGTTGGTCCGGTCGATATGTTTCGCCTATAAATAGGGGCTTCAGGTTACTTTTATCCTTTATCGTTTTGAGATAGCCGAATCAACCTGAGTACCAAATCAATCTGAGTACCGAATCAACCGAGTACCGAACCAGATATGTTTTCTTTTGCCGAATGAGCTTGTGCTAGCAGTACCGAATGAACTTGAAAACCTTCAACACCGAATGAACTCAAAGACCATCAATACCGAATGAACTCAAAGACCATCGATACCGAATGAACTTGAAAACTTTCAACACCGAATGAATTCGGGAGTGTTTAAATGCCGAATGGTCCTTATGTTTGAACTATTGATTGAACTCTGGGTCCCTAAATGCTTAATGAATCTCTAGCTTTTCATGTTTCGACCTACGAATGATACTCTAGATTGTACATACTTGCTTTTTTATATTTTCATACTCCTTGTTCTAATAACATACTTTTTCTTTTGTGTTTGCAGATAAATGTCTCACAAAGTGGAAACCCGATCAGAAAAAATCTACGGACAGAAGTGAGTCTTCCGTCATGCCTCCAGTCCAGCCGGGACCAGCGCGTCATGGACCTGCCCCGAGGTCATTAGTGGACGGATATGGCCCTCAGGAGCTTCTGAACTCTCCTCCCGATTGCTTTCCGAGCTCCCTCAAAGAAGGGCAACTTGATGTCATCGCTCGCTCCTTTGGGATTGACAGGGCGAGTATGCTGTTGCCGGGAGATGGTGTGATGCCGTACGATCCTCCTGAAGGATATTTCGCTTACAGCCGATACCATTGTATGTGCGGGGCCATTCCCCCAATCAATGCCTGGATAGTCAGCTTTCTTACCTATTTGAAGGTGGCTCCATTCCAACTTCAGCCCAATTCCTATGCTATCCTGGTGTGCTTGTTCATCATTTTTCAGAGGAAATATGGGCGTCCCCCTTCCAACCGGGAGATCCGGTATTTGTACAACTTGAGAGGCTATAAGAAGGGGTCTCCATATATCAGCTTGGAAGCGGCCGTGCCTTTCAAGCCTGTCCTGGATTTGTATTCGAAGCTCAGTATGTTCAAGAAAGAATGGTTCTTCATCAAGGATGACTCTATTTCCTTCCGTCTTTTCACTTCCGGCTGTAAGTTGAACTTCATTTATATTTTCCTTGTTTCGACCCCAATGCTTCCTCTTATATGCTTTTATTTCTTACTAGTGACAGGTGGCTTTGCGGTCGTGGAGAATGATTCCTTGGCTCGGATGGCTGCGGAAATGAAGGCCATTTCGAGACGGGATAGGTCGGCTTCTTACCTGATCAGGAATGCCACTCTCCTGGAGTACAACTTAAGTCTGCCACGTCAATCTGTGGTTAAGAAGAGAGATACAGCCGAGGAGAGGGCTGCCAAAGCTAAAGACGGGGCTACTGCGAAGAGTAGCAAGAGGAGACCTTTCTCGGTACCTCCAGTCGTCAAGGGAAATAAGCTTAAGAAATCTGATGGACCCTCTCCCAGCACATGCCCAGATGTTCCGGAGGAGGAAAGTGGAGAGGAAGAAAGAGGCGAAGAGGAGAGCGGAGGTGATGGAGAAGGTGACAGTGGTAACGGTGGCAAAGGGCAGAGTGGTAGTGGCGCTGGTGCCTTGACTTCTGGGCAAGCAGGTGAGATTCAAGAGTGGACGGATGATGCCTTCCGTCAAGCCTTCGAGGGGTTGGGGGAAGGGCCGACCTTGGTGGAGAAATCGAAGAAGTCTGATAAGGCCGGGACGGGTGCCAGTCTATCTTCTGAGAGTATTTCAGCTAAGGCAACTCCGACGGTTCAAGGTGAATTCTTAACTTTCGCAGACTCCCTTTATGATAAGAACTTAGTAATATTTTATGGCCAACTCCCGTCCTGGAATGAGATTCAGGACTTATTGCAGTATCCCACTCCCCTTCAAGGTTTGTAAAATAAACGCATTTTCCTACTCCTTTTAACTTAACATATTTCTTGGATCATAGTTTCATGCATGCTTGTAACACTTGGTTCTTATTCCAAGAACGGGTAAGGTGGCCAAGACATCAGATATTCAGCACCGCCCTGAGCAGTACAAGCTACTCAAAGCTTCCGCCAAATCAAAGCCATCAACTAGCCGTCCCGGAGATGTGGTTGGCTATCGCCCTCTTCTTGGAGTTATTGAAGAAGATATGCAAAAGAGGAAGAGGGGGCGATCTTTGTTTGAACCTTCACCTGGCCCACAGCCTCCAGTCCAGCCTATCCATGATATTACTGAGGAAGATACTGAGTTCATGCCCTCCCCACACCCGTCCGAAAATCCAACCGTCACCCCGATAGACCACCCCGGTTTGGTTCGCAACCCATTTGTCGGCCACCCGGATCTGGACCCGAGTTTTCAGGACATTTCTTTTGACGAGGCCACGGGTGAGCATCTTCTTTCCCGCAATCCCATGGTATGGGTGCTTGATGAGGCTAAGTCCTTAGACCTCGATTTGCTTACTACTCGGATTGTGACCATGGGGGATGAGGCCAAGGAAAACATCGATCGGGTGGTTGAAGAGACCAAGAGGCTAATGGAGTATCACGCTCGACTGGCCAAGGCTGGAGAGGAAATCGGAAGTGCTAACGTTCGGTTGCGGCTAATGGTTTCCGATCAGGCAAAGCAGCTTGCCGATCAGGCTATCCAGATATCCCAGCATGAGGTGGCCTCCAGACGACTAAAGAGAACCATGAAAGAGGCTAGCAAGGCTGAGTTGCGAAAAATGGAGGCTGTTTGCAAAGAACGAATTGACATGGCCATCCCAACAGTGGACGAGGTTCGGAGAGCAGATCTTGAGCAGGTAGAGGAGTTATCTGGGAGGCTTGAGGCCGCAGAGCTTGCTCAGGCCAAGCTGAAGGAGGAGATGGAAGTGATGCAGAAGTACCTTCAGGCTGACTGCTCGAGATACCGATTGGAGAGAGATGCTGCCGTCGCACGGCTGTTGGCTTCTGAAGCCCGGATGAAAGAGTTTGAGGAGAACGAGGGGATGATGGATGAGATGCTCCAGGACATGTATTTCCGTACTTGGAGGCAGGGCAACCTGTCCTGGATGGACGATTATCCCTGGGTTATGGCTAGGATATATCTCCGGGCTTTGGAGGAAGCCAAGGCTGAAGCGGATAAAGAGGGTGGCGCAGCCTTCAAAATGGATGTGGTTACCGCACAGTTCACCAAGGAGGAGAAGTCGGCGGTGAAGGAAGGCATGCGACTGCTTGCTGCCGAGGAAGTGGGTGTGCAATTGGAGGACGATGATCAGGGAGCGGATGCTGGTAATTCTTCCCTTTTTAATATTTTCTCAACTTGATTGCTTATCGTTGGTCTAATAGATTCTTCTCCTGAATTGGATAGGTGGAACCTCTGGTCAGCATGCTGGGAGTTCTGATCCTGCAGTCAAGTAGATCTTGGGGGGTTGGAAGGATAGAGATGAAGTTCTGATGCTGCCAACTATTTTGACTTGATCTGGGCATTTTTGATTTTACTTGACATTCCTGTATACACTAGTTCTAAAACATTAATGTACTT
The DNA here is from genome assembly GCA_030765085.1 of Allium cepa. Taxonomy (NCBI): domain Eukaryota; kingdom Viridiplantae; phylum Streptophyta; class Magnoliopsida; order Asparagales; family Amaryllidaceae; genus Allium; species Allium cepa. The sequence continues at coordinate 171,421,050 of CM060941.1, read as the reverse complement.
TCAGGTTGTAATTATGTCATTGCAACGAACGACTTTATGTAATTTTATAACATAAACTGATTCTGCTATACTTGAATGCTTTTGTTATTCTGATGTGTTGCATAAGAAGTATAGCTGTGTATGTGCTTCAATCGTGTTTGATGCTATGTTCTTGCTTAAAAAATTATTTCATGTCTTGTAATGTCAATATGAAGTGTGAATAAATTAAAGCTACATATTTGTATACAAGAAAAGAAAGTACCACCCTTCGTGTTTTAGTTGTAGAGGGTTGCTTTGAATGTCTTGCGTGACTGAGTATGGAATGTAGCTGAGTGTTCCGTCATTCGGATGTGAGTTCATATTTCCACAAGCGAGAGTTCCCCTATTTTGTGACCTGTACTTTAGGGACTATTATATAGGATAGGAGAAAAGTTTTTAAATGTAATGGAAATATGAGAAATAGTAAAACTTCCAATCACGGAAGGCCGTCGATATGCTTAAGTTCGTGGCAAACGGGTTTTGTAGTCACTTTCCCTAGCTGTGGGTCTTGGAGACATTTGTCACCCATCTTACGCCTCCGCGGGGAGTTTATCTTTTTTACCACAGCCGCACTTAAGACATATCAGAGCCGAGATCGCGCACAGTAACTACCCGAGCCATTATGACCCGTAATCGTGGGTATTATTCGATTTACTGTGGCCGGCTAGCGTGGGTGCCGATCGTCAACCGTGAACTACCCTGGCTGGCCACACTTTATGTTAGGGCTTAAAGTAGGTTCACAGTTGCCGGCGAGCCGAACGCCGTAATGAGCTGCCATCGGCTATAGTCGGCCTTCTTGATGGCTTATAATCGGCTCATTACAGTTGGCTTTGAGGGCAGTCGCGAGCAACGAGTTAACCCGCAGCAGAGGGATGCTGGAGCAAAAGTGTCTCATTGGCGAGTGCATAGATTCGCATAGTACCTGTTGGGTCTTGTCCAGGCGAGGTTGTGCCGTGAAGTGTTCAGAGTGGAAATGTCGTTGTACATGATTTTGTTCAACAGAAAAGGATAAAGCTTAACAAGCAGCCAAGATATAAAGGAACAAGTTAAAATGATACAATATTTTTAAAGTGGTTCGACACGAAAATGCCTACGTCCACTGATTCTCTTTGTTAATTCACTTCATTTGGGCAGTACAAGTTAAGAAAAGTATCGACGGAGGTGTTGGATGTTCCATGCCCTCTGGAACACCTCTCCGTCCATTGTTGACAAAATATAAGCTCCGTTGTGGAGATCTTTATGAATTACATAGGGTCCGTCCCAGATTGGATCTAGCGCTCCGGGGCACGGGAAGATTCGCTTGAGGACAAGATCTCCTTCTCGTAAGCTGCGGTGCTTGACTTTGGAGTTGTATTGTGCTGCCACTTTTTGCTTGTGAGCTGCCGCTTTAAGTGCTGCATCATTTCTTCTTTCTTCAATTAGATCCAAAGACATGTGTAGGAGTTCTTCATTCTCTTCTGGGTTTTAGTGGATCCTACGGTGGGAAGGCACTACAGTTTCAACTGGGAGTATGGCCTCCGATCCGTATGCCAAAGAGAAAGGAGTATGCCCTGTTGATGTTCTGTAAGATGTGCGGTAGGCCCAAAGTGCCGTAGGAAGTTCATCCACCCAAGCGCCTTTTGACTTTTCAAGTTTCTTCTTGACTAGAGTTTTGAGAATTTTGTTGACAGCTTCGACTTGTCCGTTTGCCTGGGGGTAAGCTACAGATGAGAAGCTTTTATGAATTTCGTGCTCTTGGCACCAGTCGGTGAACTCTTCGCTGTCAAATTGAAGTCCGTTGTTCGATATGATTTTGAGTGGAACCCCGTGCCTGCATAAAACATTTTTGATCAAGAAGTTAATAACTTTTGCCGAAGATATTTTATTTAGAGGTTCCGCTTCCACCCATTTGGTGAAATAGTCGACTGCCACTATGGCATATTTGGCTCCGCCTCGGCCCATTGGCAGTTCGCCAATCAAGTCAATTCCCCATATTGCAAAGGGCCAAGAGCTGGTCATTTGAGAAATTTCATTTGTTGGTAGTCGAGGAATCTTAGCAAATTTCTGACATCTGTCACATCTTTTGACGAAGTCTAAGGCGTCTTTGTTTAAAGTGGGCCAGTAATACCCGTATCGGAGTATTTTCTTTGCTAGAGTCTGTTCTCCGGTGTGATCTCCGCAACTTCCTTGATGGATGTTGGACAAAACTTCCCTGGCTTCCCTTTCAGCGATACACCTTAATAAGGGATTAGAGAAGCCGCGCCGATAGAGGATGCCTTCTTGTAATGTGTAGCGGGAAGCTTTCTTTAAGATTTTCTTAGCTTCGTTACGTCCGACGGGCAGTGTGCCACTTTGTAAGTACTTCCGGATGGGGGTCATCCAAGTTTCTTCTTCAATTGCAGCTATCAGATTCATTGGCTCGTAACTCGGGGCCAGTTGCTTTGAGATGGTCATTGTTCGGGAAGCAGTGCCGTCCTCCATGCTGGCTTACTTTGCCAGTTCGTCGGCCTCCTGATTCTCTTCTCGAGGAATGTGTTTGATTAAATAGTGATCCAATTGATTGAGCAGCAGTTTGGTCTTCTTTAGATATGCTGTGAGTCGTTCTCCTCGAGTCTGCAATTCTTCCAGTATTTGATTTACAATAAGTTGAGAATCACTATGGAGACATAAAGAACCGACTCCAATCTCCAGGGCAAGTTCTAATCCGGCTATCACTGCTTCGTATTCTGCGTCATTGTTGGTGGCGGCGAATTCCAACCTTAGGGCGTAGTGTAGCTTCCTTCCCCTGGGGGTGATTATCACAACACCTGCCCCCGAGCCTTGTTCATTTGATGCTCCATCTACGAAGAGACTCCACTTGATATCTTCTGCTATTTCAGATTGCTCTTTACCTTCGTTGGTAGTGAATTCGGCAATGAAATCAGCTATGGCTTGCCCCTTGATAGTGGTGCGAGGATGGTAGGTGATATCATATTGACTCAGTTCAATGCACCACTTAAGTAGTCGCCCAGAAGTGTCGGGGCGATGGAGTACCTGCCTTAGCGGTTGATCGGTTAAAACTCCGATGGAATGAGATTGGAAACAGTGTCGCAGTTTCCGTGACGTGATTAGCAAACAGTATGCTAGCTTTTCAAGTTTAGGGTATCTGGCTTCTGCCCCCGTAAATCTCTTGCTTACAAAGTATACGGGCCGCTGCGTGCGGTTGTCTTCTCTCACCAAAGCAGCGCTTAAAGCATGGGATGATACAGCAAGGTATAGGTATAGTTCCTCGCCTTCATTTGGAGTTGAGAGTACTGGTGGTCTCTGGAGGTGTTCGATTAAGTTAAGGAAGGCTGTCGAGCATTCGTCGGTCCATTTGAACTTTCCTTTGTCTTTCTTTAGAGCTTCGAAGAAAGGGATGCATTTGTCGGTTGCTTTAGAGATGAACCTGCTTAGGGCGGCCACCTTCCCGTTTAGGCTTTACATCTCTCTTCGAGTGGATGGTATCTTGATATCTTGCAAAGCCCGAACTTGTTCGGGGTTTGCTTCAATCCCCCTGGCATGGACGATGAATCCCAAGAACTTTCCCGACGATACTTCGAAGGAGCACTTTAGAGGGTTCGACTTCATTCCATATTAGCGAAGTACTTGAAACATCTCATCCAGGTGGTTTATATGATCGTTGGCTTTCCTCGATTTTACCAGCATGTCATCCACATAAACTTCCATAGTTCGTCCTATTAGTTCCGCAAACATCTTGTTGACGAGGCGCTGATAAGTAGCTCCGACGTTTTTAAGTCCAAAAGGCATTACTTTGTAGCAGTACAATCACCGGTCAGTGATGAAACTAGTGTGGTCTTGATCGGGGGCATGCATAGGGATCTGGTTATATCCTGAGTATGCGTCCATAAAAGATAAGAGTTCGTGTCCGGCGGTGCTGTCCACGAGCTGATCGATTCGGGGGAGTGGGAAGCAGTCCTTTGGACAAGCGTCATTTAAGTTGGAGAAGTCGATGCATGTTCGCCACTTCCCATTAGCCTTCTTTACCAGCACCGGGTTAGCGATCCATTCTAGGTAGATAGCTTCTTGTATGAAGTTATTGGCAAGTAGGTTCTTTACTTCTTCCTCGAGGGCTGCTGATCGTTCTGCCCCCATGCTTCTCTTTTTCTGCTTTACTGGCACTTTGGTGGGATCGATGTTCAGCACGTGGCATGCTACATCTGGGGAGATTCCTGTCATGTCAGCGTGCGTCCATGCAAATACATCCATGTTGTGGCGAAGAAAATCAATGAGTTGATCCTTTAATTCTTCTTTTAGTTGAGATCCGATTTTCAATAGTCTACTTGAGTCATGTTTGTCTACAGCTACGAATTCCATAGTCTCTGCAGGCTCGGCGATGGCCTCCTCCTCTTTGTCCCTGGGGTCTAATTCATTGAAAGGATCACTGGTATATCAAAGAGGAGGGGCTTTCTTTAGTTGCTATGCTTCCAAGCTTTTCATGCAGAGAGTAGTCTCTGTGTTTTTCCCTTTATCTTTTCTGCGGTTATTGCGAAGTTCAGTTACATAGCAGTCTCGAGCAGTGTCAAAAATCTCCCTCTATTTTTCCTATTCCGTTATCTCTTGGAAATTTCATCTTCAGGCACCATGGGGCTAGGACAATTTGGAAGTCAGACAAGGCTGGTCTTCCCAAAAAGGCGTTGTAGGCTGAGTGGTTCTCTATTAGTACAAACGTTTGTTTTCGCACAACGAAGCGGGGATGACTTCCTATTTCAATAAAAAAGTCCAGTTGCCCGAGGGGCATCTTCGCATCTCCAGTGAAACCATGTAGTGGTTTGTTGCAGGGAGACACATCCTTCATTGACAGCTTCATTTTGTCGAAAGCATGCTTGAATAGGATATTCACCGAGCTTCCAGTGTCTACTAAAATTCGGAAAACTTTGGCCGGACCGAACCAGGCAGAGATGACCATAGGATCCATGTGTGGGTACTGTCTTCCCTCTAGATCACGCCTACTGAATGTGATATCGTCATTCTCTTTCCGTTTCGGGTGGCGTTCTTCCATAACAGAATTAACGTAGCCTTCATCGTTTCTAAGTGACTTACCGTATCTTTCCATCTCTGCCCAGCTTCTGTCGGCGATGTGTGGTCCTCCCGATATGGTATGGACCACTATCTTCTCTTGACTAGAGCCGCTGGTGTTGCGATTTCCTCCGCCTACCTCCGGGAGGCGTAGCCCTGGGTTTTCATTGGCAGGAGCTGGAGTCCTGTTCTGGCTTTTTACATAGCATTCCAGTCTCCTCCTTCTAATGTGTTCTTCAATCAAGTCCCGGAGATGGTGGCATTCATTGGTGTAATGTCCATGGGATTCGTGGAAGGGACAGAACTTTCCAGACTTGAGTGCGTTATCTGACTCCTTCTTGTGCGGGGGGCGCTTGTATCTAACTTCGTCTTGAGTGGCTAGGAAGATGTTTTCGATTGTTTCATTCAAAGGAGTGTAGGAGTCAAATCTTGGTCCTGGTCGATGTAAGCGCTTTTCTCCCTTCTTGCCCCCAGCATTGTCTCTAGAGTCACTTCTCCGAACATCCTTTGCTGCAGCAGGAACCTTGTCTGGAGCTGTCTTAGCCTGTTGCCCTGACTGCCTCTCAGTGGCAGCATCTTCAAGTCTCATATACTTTCCAGCTTCATGGAAGAAATCAGGTAAAGTAGCTAGTTTTTCCTTGGTTAGTCTTCTAGCAAATTTAGTATCTGGATGTACACCACTGCAAAGGGCCATTAGGATAAGTTTCTCGTCGGCATCTTGGACTGCGGCCGCTGCGGCGTTGAATCGGGTTAAATACTGTTGCACTGTCTCTCCGGGTTTCTGTTTGATATTAGATAAGGAATAAGCGTCCTTGGGTTGTTCCACATGAATGCGGAACTGGTTGATGAACTTTTCTTTCAACATTTCCCATGAGCTGATGGACCCTTGGGGTAGGTGGCAGAACCAGGAGGTAGCTAGATCTGCCAAGAAAAGTGGGAAGCATTTACACAATACTCCCTCCGTTGCTCCGCTCATGAGCATATGCTGGATGTATCTTTGTAAGTGTACGATGGGGTCAGAGGTTCCCTTGTAAGGTTCCATTGTTGGCATTTTCCTTTCCCGAGGGGTGATGGCAGTTTCGATATTGCGGGTGAAGGGGCTAGTTACCCTAACACCTATCCCCCGATCCCTTTGCTCCCGTTGGACGCACTTTCTGAACAATCGCGCCATCCTTTCATCAGAACTTAGAGCGGATAGAAATGAGTTTGGTTCTTCCCTGCGGGACTAATTCCATCCAGACGACTTGTAGGGATGGTATCGTCTGTCACTCCTAACATTCTCCAATGGCTGCCTCTGGTCTTCTGGGGGCATGCTGGGGTCAGCCACAGTTGGCCCTTGCCTTGATCTTCCCCTGCTGGGTTCTGTTCTCAGCACTTTCTCGGGTCCAACTTCGGGCCGGACTCCAGCTCGGCCCCATCTACTGGTGTTTCCATGGTTAGGTAGCATGACAGGCTCAGCTACATCCGACCCCTGCCTGGTACCTCCCCTGTTGGGTTCGGCTCCAAGTGTATCCTCGGGTCGGAATTCGGGCTGAGTCTGGGCTCGGCTCCCACCCTTGTTGTTTCTGTTATTAGCCTCTTCGAAGAAGAAAGACCCTTGTCGTCTCCTAGATCCTCCAGACTGGGACTCACCCCATGATTCAGTGTTGCGGTTGGTTTCTTCGACATCCCTTAAGCGTGACATGAGTTGATCCACTAAGGCTTCTTGTTGAGATGCGAAGCGGTTAGTTACTTCAGCCACAACCCTGTGCAGATCCGCCCTTGTAATTGGTTGTTCCGTAGCAGGGGCTGTCGGATTCGCCTGATTTAAATTTGCTGTTGGAACTGGACGATTGTCTTGGTCTCTGATCACTGGATTTGGGATACTGCCAGTTGCGATGTTCTTTCCTTTGTTAGCATCTTTCTTCCATCCGGGAGGCATGTTTTCCAAGCAATGAATGATGTTGATAGGAAAAAGGTTGAGTGGGAGAAACTGAAGCTTCGAGCTCCTGTTCTCAGTGAAAGCACCAAAAATGTTTGCGCAAAAAATGGACAAACACCTCCAAGTCGTATGAATTAGTTGATTATATGTTGTTCTTAGCGGTTTGGGTGATTTATGCAAATATATAAAAAGCAGGGGCTAAACTGTAAAAGACACACAGATTTATAGTGGTTCGGCCAGAACGTGCCTACGTCCACTTTATATGTTATTCTCCTTTTTCTTTCAGATTACAAGTACAAAGCTTTGTATACAAGTGTATGAAAGTTGTTTGAAAGTTCCTTCTGTGCTTGAGCTCTCAAACTTGTCTACCATTGCTGTACCCCTGCCCCTCTATTTATAGTGTGAGGCTGAGGGCAGGGGTCTTGGATGTATATAGCTGCTGACGGGCCTGAGTTATTGCAATCTGGCTCGGCAAAGTTGGTCCGGAATGCCTTGGTCCGGTAGTATTGTGGTCCGGTAGAGCTTGGTTTGGTGGTGAATGGATGGGGCTTGGTCCGGCCATGCTTTGGTCCGGTAGTCGATGGAGGTTGTTTGGCTCGATGGTGGTTGGTCCGGCTAGGACTTGGAGACGAGCTGGTCCGGTAGTAGCAGGGAAGTGGATTTGGACCGGTGGAGGTTGGTCCGGTGGTAGGAGCGTGATTTGGAGTTTGGACCGGCAGTAGGTTGGTTCGGTCATGGGGCCGGATCGGTGTTGGATGGAGAGGCTTTGGACCGGTGACGGTGGGTTTTGGACCGGTGATAAGGTGGTTGGTTCTGTAGTGCATAGGAATGGGGTTGGTTCGGTGATGGGTGGCTTGGCAGGGATATCCTTACTCTGATTCGGCGAAGGCACGCCCAACAACGTGTTTTTTCTTTCTTTATTTGTTTTAGTTATAATTCGTATAATCTTCTAACTTCAATAACTTATGCATACGAGCTCGGATTTACGTGCGGTTTCCTCTGCTGTGATCGTGTTGAAATTCCAGTCATTATGGAATAGGTTTGGATGGATTCTAGGACTGTTGAATTTTGGGCCTTATATTGGACTTCAAATCGATTTGCAATCGAAGGTGAGTGTTTTGACCCATTCACAACTACTAAATTATCTTATGTCAGTTAAATTGAATTTTCTATGTGATTAGAAATTTATTGGTTGATGTTTGGTATATTTAAATTATCATTCTATTTAAACCTGACCTTTATTGAATCTAATTACTATTTAATTGAATATTGAATTTTTAATTGCCTGTAAATACCCATTATTGATGATCAGTCAAATTATTGTTATTTATTGGTTGATTTGGATGATGATTGTGATGTATGCTTGATTTGTTGATAATGGATGGCTTGATGTTATATTTTATATTGTTATAACACTGCAAGTTTCCCATGGGTTGAAATGATACATACCCAACGATCTGATAGATTACGGAGAAATCGTTATGGGTTGAAATGATAGACTCGAGCGATTTCATTGATTTGTAATTAAATTCGGGATTGCGGGTTGAATGATATATATCCGTAAATATGAAATAATTACGGATTGAAATGATAAATATCCATATCACTTGACCATAGGATAGAAAATTATATACGGACACCGATTTGTTGAATTAAATGATTTGAAAGCCTTAAAATTTGAATTCAATAAAACGATATTGTGTAAAAAAAAATGATTTATATAAAATGGAATTATTTGTGAAAATTCAAGCTTTCAATGTTGGAACTGGAAATTGGTTAAATTTAAATCTAAAGTGTAATTTGATCTATAAATTGAACTTATCGATATTAAGTCATTGAAATCTTTGAAATTTGTAACTTTGAAATCCATTGAAATTGGAATAGCTTAAAATTGATATTTCAAAGTTTGAAATTGGGTTTTTGATTTGAAATCTGGATATGGTCTAGATTTGTTGAGATGGAAGAAATGGTTAAATATGAATGTTAAATTCAAATTTATTATCTTAATATAAACTGTAAATGTTCTTTTAAATTCTGATTTTAAAATTTTCAACTATTAAAATAAGTTAATGCATTGTAAACCAACTTAACCAATTTAAAATATTTAATTTATTTTTAATCTAATTTAATCTATTTTAAACTAATTAATCTTTTTAATTCTATTTCTATTTTAAATTCTTTTAATCTATTTTAAATCTAATTAACCATAATAAACATATTTAATATATTTTAAACCATTTAAACTATTTAATCTATTTTAATCTATTTTAGATTGATTTAATTTGTTTTAAACCTATTTAACCTAATTTGTATCTATTTAAACTATATTAAACTAATTAAACTATTAACTATCTAAATTATTTTCTAAATTTTAGATGATGTAAAGTGAAAATGTTTATAATTAAAGCCTTATGTGACGACCCGTCTTTCCATTCACAGAAAGACGTATCATTAATAAGAAAAGAAAGAGATAGAAATAGAAAAGATAGAAAGAAAGAATAACAACATCAGAATCTCACAGCAGAAACGGAACAAAATATAATATTACACATATCCATTGCATAGTTTTTACATATCAGAGTACATAAAATAATGCGATTACATTGCAATAGACATTTATAAGAGTCTTCCTAACCATTACATCCAAAATACAACATCAAAATGTCACAACACAGCGGATATTGATAGATAGATACGTCTGGACTCCAGCTCCAGCTTCCCAAAAACATTTGACAATCCTAACCCGATCACTTGGCTACTCATAAAAATTTGAGTACCCAAGAGTTTAAGAAAAACAAAATAAACTCCGGGTCAGACATGGCTCTGGTGTGAGTAAATGGGTTTAAGCTGTTTAACTTTAAAATCATTTGAAAACAAAAGGTATCACGTAAGACTTCCCACACATAAACATTGGTAAGTTTTTACCTTACGCTAACTAAAACATTTGATAGGAAATCCAGTGATATTATAATAGGGTCTAGGGTTTTCAAGTAAATAGAAAATAGCCGAAATTGTTACATTTATTAAATTCCAGCTACTAGCCACAAAAGTAAGTAATACAATCAAAACCGTAAGGGCACGTAGGAAGAATGAGTTTCCAACAATGGCAGGGCTACTGGGGTACCGCCCGTCACAGTATGGGACCTTGATCACCGTACCGAGGATCCACCCTAAATCCCCTGCAACACAAGGCCGGAACCATCTCCTACTGGACAGTCTCGAGCAAAACAACCACGCAGTTGTGGCCAACAGCTGCCCACACAGCCGAAATAATAAGGGACTTGTAGACAGGGGTAAATCTCGTCCTACTTGGACCCACTTAACCTTGCTGCACCTCCCCTATTTTAGCCATTCCCGGTTGATGAGGCTTGAGGCTACGATTACCTTTATACAACACATCTATCTTAGAATGCTCATCGTCCACCTGACGATGTGCTGAAAGCATTCCATCCATACAAGTTCGTTCTGGGTTTGAACGAAACCGAAGGCGTTATTTCGTTACACTCATTTTGGAATCACCCTCAGAGTTAATGACAATAACCGTTGCACTCTAAAACTCCATCTCGATCTTCACTTTGAGATGTCACGACCTAATGTTTAACTTGGATCGATGTGGTTTTCGGATAATCAAACTTGATTCCCGATCCCGGTCTCATCGAAATCCAAACGTGTCTTAAAGGTCAAGTTGTTTAAAGATTTAAACAATTCAATTCAATTTAAAACATTGAATCCACATAGCATTATCCACAGATAATAACAAATATCTATCACATATATATACAATATTTCATCACAGAATATCTCAGATTATCATCCAATAAATATCAACCAAATCCAGACATTCTATTCAAAACAATTATCCATAAGCAAGCATCTTCAATCCATATTATAATTAATTCAATTGATACAAATTAAATTAATTAGTTAAGAATTTACCACTTAACCTTGCTTAACCAATCATTAATTAATTAATTACGATCATTTAATTAATTAATTACTTCTTAATTATCCTTAAAATCCATTAATTAATCCTTAATTAATAAATTAATTGTCCTTAAACTATTAATTAATAACCTTAATTACTAATTAATAAAACTTGATTAAAAATTTATCATCCCTTAATTAATTATTAATTAATCCTTATTTAACAATTAATTAATCTTAATTACTTAATTAATTTCAAATTATAGATTAAAGCAAATTTGGTAAAGAAAGAAGCACTCAATTTTTTTTTCATGGCAGCTCCCACCATTCCTCCCGTCCTTTTATCATCCTCTCCCACCTTTCTCGCTTCCATCCCCTCACCTCTTTTGTCAGCTCCATCTTGTAATCATCGTCCTGCTCCTGACCCCCCACTCCTCTGCCAACTGTACCTGCCTCTAGTGATCCATCCTCATCTTCCGCACCTTTGCCTTCCTTTTCCTCCCTTCCTCCTCCGCTCTCAAATCCCGCTCAACTGTCCTGGACTTCTCTTTTCAAGCGTAAACCAAGTAGCGCAGGGAAGTACATTCCCGTTGAGATGACCCCTGAGTTCAAGAATGATATTTTGATTCCTCCTTTCAGTGTTATTGAAGCGGAAGTGTGTAGTAACTACCTGGTCGGTTTCTTTCTTAACAAGCCGCTATCTTACTCAACTGTAATAAATCACTTGAAAAAAATATTGGAAACTGAAAGGGTCGATTACAGTTTGATCAAATGGGTTTTTGTTTCTATTCCTTCTGTCCTGTTACAAGATCGAAACAAGATTCTGCAAGGTGACCCCATAGTTATGAGGAACAAACTCTTTATAGTTAAGCAGTGGGATCCATGTGTGGGAAATGCTTGTGAGAGCATTTCGTCTGTGCCGATATGGGTGAAATTTTCCAACATTCCAATGTTTTCTTGGTCCGACATTGGAATAAACTGGTTAGCCAGCAGATTGGGTAAGCTTGTATGTATGGATGAATCTACGGAGAAGTTGGAGAGGCTATCCTTTTCTAAGTGTTTAGTTGAAATAAAGCCTAATTAGATTTTGATTAACTCCTTTCCTATTCAGCTTCTTGATGGGGGAACTCAAGTCATTCACATTGAATACCAATGGAAGCCTGATATTTGTTCAAGTTGCAGTGTTTTTGAACATACTGTGTCTAACTGTGATAAGTCTAATACTGTAGTGGTGATTGAGAAGAATGAAAATAATACTAATTCTATTGAAGTCAATGTTAATGAGTCTATAGCAAACAAGATTGATGTTGTCAAGTCTACGAGGCAGAGGAAACAAAAATGGAAAATAGTAAATAAAGCTAGAAGACTGCGGATGAACTCGTCCATTTTGAAAGTCAATGAGGAGGTTACTCATGATGTTATCAATAATGAAAAAAGTTAGTGATTGATAGTGTAGTGCTTGAGGAAGGGGAAATATAATTTGATCTTCATTCTAAGTCAGTTAAGAATGGAAAAATGGCTTCTTTTAATGGTAACCCTAATATGCAGGAAGATAATGGATTTAATGTTCTATCAGAATTGGGTGAGATAGACACTGAAGTGGATGTTTGTAATTTAAATGGCGATGAGAATGTATCAAATGATGTAAATGGTCCTACTAATATGAAGGATATGTGTGACGATATAAAACAAGCTCCTGTACCTAATCTTAAAAGTAAACCCCTCCCTTCTGCTAGCATCAATGATGAAAATTATGTTGTACCCTTTTCAACAAGCAAAAGCAAATTTGCTGCTCTCCTATCCCCCTCTAATTTTGAATCACCTCCATCTCTCCTCCTTCCTTCCTCCAGTCCAAACTCGAGCTCAATGCCCTTGTCTCCTACTTGTTTACCAATTGTAAACACATGTGCCACTGAATCAAATCCTTCTTCCTAAACTAAAACTGTGCACGTTTCCACTGTGCACATGCATGAACTGATTGAGACTTTATGTAGCTCTGATGCGATATCTCCTACAACTAATAACTCTGTTGTCTTCCTGGAAACTGAACTTCCATACAAACATAATTCAACCACCCCTTGCATGGAAACCACCTCCTCCTCCTCCACCCCCTCCTCCTTCTCAATCCCTTCCCTATGTAAAACCTCCATCTAGCAATGCAAAATTGGTGCAACCAGCTAGACTCATTTCTTCTTGTAATAGTAAGGCTCTCAAATCAACTATAACCCATTTGAATTGGACCTCAACCCGTGTGTTGGTTCCAAAACATCCTCTACCTTCCCTGGTGGTAATATCAAAACCACCCCCCTAATCAAGGGTAACAAAAAGAAACTCCTTCTCAACCAACTTGTTGATCAATATTGAACAACATTGGTGTGTGGAATATTAGAGGAGCCCACTCAGAGATCAAATTAAACCAATGTAAAAACTTAATTGCCACTCATTCCCTTAGTATGCTTGCTATACTAGAAACCAAGCTGAATGCTCCTCTTTCTTCCAAAGCTGCTAATTTCATTAACTATCGTGGAAGATGATAAATAATATCACTGAAGCGCCAATTGATAGAATTCTTGTTCTATTTAATCCCTCAGTATTTTCATTCTTTCCAATAATTTCAACTTCCCAGCTTATACACACGCACTATATCCAAAGCTCTTCCTCCACTTCTTTCTACATCACTGTTATTTATGGTCTTAATTCTATAAATGCTAGACAATCCTTACATAATCTTCTCCCTTGCTTTAGACAGGAAACTCATCCATGGATTGTTATAGGAGACTTCAACTGCTCTTATCTGTTATCTCATCGACTTGGTGGTAATCCCATGTCCCTTCGTGAAATCAGACCCATTAACATTGCTATCTCTGAATCTAATCTAATTGAAATCAATTCTGTGGGTGCCCCTTCTCTTGGAATTACTCTAGAAGATCTTCTCCTCGTACCTTCTCTAAGATTGATTTCACCTTCTCTAACCAGTTCGCCCTGACTAAATGGCCTGATATGTCAAATCTCCTACCTATGCCTGGCCTTTCTGATCACTCACCCCAAATCTTATCTTTTGGTGCGGCTATGAAGAAAAGAAATTCTCATTTTAATTTTTTTAATGCTTGGGTTCTTCACCCTGAATTTTTCCCTATAGTTAAAAAGGTGTGGTCCTCTCGTTTTTTTGGTAATCCTATGTTTGTTTTGCAGTGTAAGCTTAGAGCTGTCAAAAATCAATTGAAAGCATGGTCGTTGAGTAAATTTGGCTTCGGCAATTTGGCTTCTTCCACTCTCTCTCTCAAACTTCGGCAAGTTCAGCAAGCCATGCTGTTAGACAACCTTAGCGTTGAATTGGCTGCTCAGGAAGCAACCTTATCATCCGAACTTTATGAAGCCTTAAAGCAGGAAGGCCTTATGGCAAAACAAAAGACTAGAATAAGTGGTTCAAGGATGGTGATAGGACCACTTCATTCTACCACTCCACTCTAAAAGCTAAACAATCTAGAGAACTTATTAGTGCTCTTGTTAATGATAATGGTGTGTTCATCACTGACCCCCCTAGTATTGCTAATATGTTTCTTGATTATTTCAGTAACTTGCTTAGCAACACTAATGACTTTGCTCCTACGCTTGAGCTTCTTGACTCTGTTAACCTTCCCAAAATTTCTTCTGAAGAAAATATCATGCTATCTTCAGCAATTACTGACTCCGAGATTAAATCTGCGCTGTTTTTACTCAATACTAACTCAACTGGAGGGCATCATGGATTCAATGCTTCCTTTTTTACTTCTTGCTGGGAAACTGTTGGCCCTTCATTCCCGAAGGCTGTTCACAACTTCTTTAACAAATGCAAAATGATCAGTTCAGTTAATGCTACTAACATAGCTCTCATCCCTAAAGTGAAAACCGCCTGCCATGTCTCTGATTTTAGGCCTATTTCTTGCTGTAACACCATACACAAATGTATATCTAAGATTATTGCTAACAGACTCAAGTTATTTTACCTAACATCATCTTACCCAATCAAGCAGCCTTTCTTAGTGGTAGAAGTATACTTGATAATGTTTTGATGTCTCATGAACTGCTGAAGGGTTACAATTCCTCTTATATCTCTTCTAGAGCCATGTTCAAGGTTGATATCTCTAAAGCTTTTAACTCCCTACAGTGGGACTCTGTTGTTCGCATCATGGGTCTAATGAATTTTCCTCAACACTTTGTGGCATGGATTGAAGTTTGCATCTCCATTGCTAGGTTTTCTATATTGTGGTCAACAAATGTAACGAGGGATACTTTCGAAGTAAACAAGGTATACGGCAGGGTGACCCTATGTCTGCCTACTTATTCATTATAGTGATGGAAGTCTTAACGCGAATTCTTATACAGAAAGTTCATGATGGTATTTTTTCGGTTCACCCTAAATGTACGAATCCTCTCATTACTTCTCTGACTTGGTTATCTTTTTCAAGCCTACTATAATGACTGTTAATTCTATCATGGATGGTCTTAATAAATTTTACAAGATTCTTGTTTATTGATCAATTTATCCAAGTCTGATCTGATGATAGCTGGCGTGGGTTCTGAAGTGAATAGCCAAATAACTAACTTTACCCCTATTGTGCAACGTGCTGATACTTCCATGTACCTTGGTATTCCATTGGCTACTTCAAGAATTACTTACCCTCAATGTTTCCCTCTGTATGAGAGGATCACTGCTCGACTAGCTATGTGGAATAATAGGTTGCTTAGTCAAGCATGAAGGCTTAACCTTTTAAAATCCATTATCTTCTCCATGTCAGTATACTGAGCCAGATCATTCATTCTTCCAACTAAGCTGATCAATATGATTAGAAGTGCTATGTACAACTTCTTCTGGCATGGAACTATTAATTCCAATAAACTATCTCCCTGAGCTTTCAGCAAGCTTGAGTTACCTAAGTCTAGAGGTGGTCTTGGAATCAAGAATATTCTGCAATGGAATCGTTCTGCCATGGTGAACCACATTGACAACTTCCTGAATCATAAAGATAATGTTTGGGTTAAGTGGTCCCACAAGTATATCATAGGCAATAAGAATTTCTGGACGATGCCAATTCCTCAATCTTGTAGTTGGACTTGGCGCAGTATTCTGAAACTTAGATCTGTGATTCTTCCATACGCTAATCGTAAGATCGGTATTAATGGTCGAGTGTCCTTCTGGCATGACCCCTGGGTGAAGTATGGTAATATTCTCTTTCATATAATCTCCTTCAATGATCAAGTTCAATCTGGTATTTGCACTGATGCTCTGGCTGTTGATTATCTTGCTGATGGATGTGTTGTCCTTCCTTATTCGAGTAATCAATGTGTTAGAAAGTGCTGGAATCTTCTGCATGGTTGTCATATTCCTTTATCTCTGCATGATGGTATAACTTGGTCATTCAGTCAGGAACGTTATAAAATTAGTGCCATGTACAAGCTTCTGGCTTGTCAGAGTAACTCTGTTACATTCTGCTGATATAAGAGAATTTGGCTCAGTCATAACTCGGAGAGGCAAAACCTTTTTCTTTGGAAAACATTCAGTAATTGTTTGAAAATGAAAATTAAGTTGAGACAAAGAGGTGTCATCATTGATACAACTTGTAGTTTTTTTCATGCAGCTGAAGAAGATACCCTTCATTTGTTTTTTGACTGTCCATACGTCTTTAAGTTATGGAGTACTATTAACTCCTTCTTCACTGGTAGGACAGTTGCCTTGATCAGTGAAGTTGAATGGGATCTCATTTACAAAGTAGCGAGATGGAAATGTGAATCAACTTATATGCTTCTGTTCTCTCTCAAAATCTTCATCTCTATGATCTAGGATGAGAGAAATGCAATAATCTTCACTGGAAAAAGGAAGTCATTCATCCAAATGAAAATATGTATTGTGGAGGGATTGAGGAATGGAATTTGTGCTTCAGGGCATGTGTTTGATCCTGATTTCCTTAATTCTCTTCCCTAATGCAAGTGCGCATGTTCCTGTGTGTCCCTGTGTTGTTTGTTTTTTATTTTTTCCTTTTGCCCTTATTGATATGCCTATGTTTCTTCGTTTTTCGCTAGCCATTTGGTTGCTTTGTTTTTCCTATCTCTGTAATTCTTCTTGGTATATTAATAAAATGGTAGGGGTCCATTTTTTAACCCCGCTGGCCTTGCCAAAATAAAATTATAGATTAATTAATCTAAATTATTAATTAATTATAATTAATTAACCTTAATCATTTGATTAATTAATTCTTAATCATTAATTAATTAAGTATTAATTATAAATTAATTAATACTTAATTAATTAATCCGAATTACTTGTTTAATTAATTCTTAATCATTAATTAATTAACCACTAATCACTTAATTAGTTAATTACTAATCATTGATTAATTAATCTTTAATTATTTAATTAATTATCTATTAATTATAATTAAATTAATCCTTAATTGCTGAATTAAATTAATTCTTAGTTATCAATTAATTAATCCATAATTAATCAATTAATTAAACCTTTATAAATTAATTAATCCAAAATTATTAATTAATTTAACTTTAATTACTTTATTAGTTAAAGTAATCTTTGATCATAAAAACTTAATTAACTTTCAAAATAAAACAATTTCATTCATTACTTAAAATTATTACTTGTTTAAAACATTTCATCTTATTTAAACTTAATTACTTTTTTTAAAAAATTAAATTTTAAAGAAGACATAAAAATTTCAAATTTAAGTTAACAAAGCATTAAAATTTCTTAAATCAAATAGTTTTCAAACCTTTATCATAAAGTAGATTAAAAACAATTTAAAATTAAATTTAAAAACTAGTTTGAAAAACCTTTTTAAAAACATTCAACTTAACCTCGGCTTTAACCCGTAACTGTCTCGAGTACTGACTCGAGATACTCATCTTCGTCTCCTCTTTTTTTAGTTTAGTTTTAAACTTTATACAAACTAGAAAAGGAAATACTTCACTACATGAGTACAGACTCGAGCTACAACTTATTCCACACGAGCAACACTTCGAATCGCACACGAACTCAACAACTCAGGCACGACCAACGCCACTGTGCACGTGCAGAGGCCATCAACTGCATCGACACCTACAGTGAATCGCTCCACACGTCGGCGATCAACCACTCGTCCATTTTCGACCCTCAAACCAAAGTCGCAAAACCCATATCGAATTTGAGCCTTCCAGTTGAAACTGGAAACACACAATCACCGAAAAACGCCTCAAACCACCATTGCCTGTCACCAGAGCCACCGAAACATCGCCAACGACACCTCTAGACTCCACGTCAACACTACCCCAACCCTCATATAACTCGATACAACATAGAAGCATCGATGACCCACTCTTCAACCCATGACAGAATTAGGGTTTAAAAACCAATTTGTCAATCGCCGATGCCACGGCGACCGTACGCTTCTACCACTATTTTTCTCAACTTCAATGTATGCTAAGCCATTCCCAGACAAAGACCTTGCCCCCAAAATCAACCCCGTCGCGTGATATTGCTCGAAATCACATCTCAGGTCAGCACCAAAATGCAATCCCAAAACTTATCTAAAATTCGAGATATTTGTTTTGAAAATCAAGTTTTGTAAAGAGAATTTAGATTACACAATTGAATTTACAAATCAATGTATGATTTTAACATAAACTTAAGTTCCACTGTCCTTTATTTGTTTTCCAGACAATATTTCTATCTATTGAACTTAAAAATATTTTTAAAACTTAGTTTAATCTAAAACAAACATATTTTGTTTAAATATCTAAATCTAACAAGGATTGGGATGGGAGAAAATCAAGTTTTGATTAAAGTTGTACTCTATACTTCTAAAAAACAGAGATGAACATTTTGAAATTTCAACACAGACATTCAAATATATTCAGTTCAACTGCATGCAAACCAATTTTCATCAACCTTCTAAATTATACTCATTCATCCAGATTTAGATTTAAAACAAATAGAGTTCACTCACCTGACACTGTTTTGAAGAGATGTTAAACCTGGAGAGTTTGAAAAAAATGCTTTGCAACTGGAAGACTTTGAACTGCAGTGATTTTTACAACTGAATTTGCTGAGTTGCTCTAAACTTTGAATTGGATTAGCCTTAACTTTAATTTTGAAGAGTCTTGTTAGCTAAGATGATATGTCGTTGCAGATCTTTAGATTTGAGAACACTTGGCTAGAAAATTTGATCTGCTTTTGAACTTTGAATTTTTGCAAAGATGATGGCCTTAATTTTTTTTACTGAATCTTGATTTAGATTTACTCATTTTTGTTATAGGTTTTGGTAATAGCTTATTTCTCTTGTTATTTTAGATAATGAGATGGGAAAAAATGGATGAAGATGAAGAAGTAAAGTTTTATTGATTAAATTTTTGATTTATTAAAATTAAGAAAATAATGTAAAAAAGTGACACTTGTCACTAAACATGCTTAATTAGTTAACACATGTAATTAGAGATATTCATAAGTTAACACATGTAGTTTCATGCTAAAATAGATTTTAAATGTTTTTATAATTAATATTCTAATTTATAATCACATATTTAATTTATATAAATATATTCCTTTAAAAAGAAAATAATATAAAACAAATTTTATATTCTAAATAAAATCATGAAAATACACTTTAGAACCAAAATATGATTTAAGATATAAATAACTATCTTTTGAATTCCAATTTAAATATCCAAATTCAAATTAAATTGCAAATTCAATTTAAAAATCAATTTGATATGTACATATAATTTTAACAAATCCATTTTCCATTTGTATATAATAATTCTACTTTAAAATCAATATATTTACAACACAATTATTATTATTGTTCAAAATAACAATTTTATCAATTTTGATTAATTTAAAAATGGAGATTATCCCATTTAAATTTGGTTTGAAATTCTAGGATATCACACCTTGAGTTTAAAGCGAATAGGGTTTAATAATGTTACAACATAAGTTAGGATTTGAAATGATATTTGCTCGTGAAATAACAGATTTTGAGTAAATACGATGACTTTGAAATGAGTGTCTAATCTATTTTGAAAATATGATTTTGAAAGTGACTATGATTACGAAGGTGATATGGTTTTGAGAATATGATATTTTGATATTAATTGTGAATTGACTTTTGAAATGTAAAAGAACCATCCGATGCGAAATAAGCGTTTGGTTGTTAAAGAGATAAGGATCAGATACGTTCATCCTCTTTGCCAATACCAAAAACCACTTTAACAACTATGTACGTGGTGGAGATTCCAAAAATAAAATAGGATGGTTTTGCAAATGATTATGTATGAGGTACTTATGTGACCCTGACTCCCATAAGTCAACTTAGATGTGATTAAAATAGAAGCCAGGCCGGGCCAACTGAGGTCGCACCACCGATCAGACACATTTCTTCGATACCATATTATGACTTTGTGATGATTTGGTTGGCACCCCTCGATTTTGGTTATGGGAGTGTGTTCTGAAGTGGACAGTGGTAGCTGCTATGCGTTACCACCAGTCCAGATCCGTAATTGGTATATCTGACCTGGCATTGCTTAGAATGATGTGTTCGCATGCTCTATCACTCCTTCTACGAGTTTAGTTTGTACCATACCTATGGAGTGCCCTTTGGTAACCCTCCAGTTTACGAAGGAATTACTGTACTATATAGTCTAGGGGAATATATAAAAATGTGTTAAGGGGGATATAGGTAACGCCTTAACACTATTTTAATACTTTACTTTACTGTAGACACTATCATAATAGCGTATTGTACTATGTATGTAGATAGTTTAACGGATCCTTAGGAGATATGAAACCCAAACATCTCTTAAGTTATTGCACTCACGTTGACACTGGATATGAGACGTCAAACCCCATAAAGATCTCCGACGTCGTTACACTCATATTTATTTATTGTTGATTTAACTTGCATAAGATCTTTTAGTTCTGACTTGAATGTTTTGTCTTTTCAATTCGCTCGGGTCAGTTTGAGCTTTTTGGTTTATCGGAGACTACTTTCTAGAGGATTAAGACGAATATTTTGTACTATTATCTTTTATTATATTTATTCCATTGCATCATGTTGTTCTGCTGCATTTATTTATTATTTATTCTTGTTTTATGTAGCTCTGATCTGTATTATAAAAGTATAATCAACATATTTGTAAACAGCTTCATGAACTGTTTATTTGATTATCGGATTTTGTCATTCCGCTGCGAGATTCTATATTTTATTTCTTTCTATCTTTGCTTTTTCTTATTTACCCCATAACAATCTACCTTTTTGAATGGTTTGAGTCTGACGTGTGTGGTTTGTCGTCGATTCAAACCGTCCAAAAAGGCAGGTTGTTACAGTTGGTATCAAAGCTTTGGTTTAGCAATAACCTTAGCTTTGTGGGGTCTGACTCTTTTGAAATAAGATGCTGTGAGTTCGATAGGAATTTCTAAACACCTAATAGGGTATACCAACATAATATTTGTTTTGATATATAGGTAAATGAAATAATTTTGCCTAGTACAATATTTTGTATATAAATGAATAATCTTTATAAATGTATATAATTGGTTGTAATATATTTGTTTGTTAGGTAATGAAATTTATAAATATTGGTTGAAAATGAGATTGAAAATAAAATAAATGTAAATTGGAAATTTAAGAGCTTAAGTTTCGCAATTTTGACAATTTCTTTCAAAAAGGGTTTGGAATATAATATTAAGTAATATTTAGAAATATTTTTTTGATATGAATATTTCAAGATGATTTGAAAGAAATTTTTTAAAGGAATTTTGGAAGGAAATAAGCTCTGTACTCCCCTCTCTGTCGCTGGAAAATAATTTCAATGATGAGTGCATGCATCATCGACATTCAATTTCGAGTTTCAAACTGGGAAGACCAATGTAGCAGCTTTACTACATGTTTGTTTTGATAAACAAATCTTAAGATTTAATTTCCAAATATGATTTGATATATATAAAGGCTATGAGTGTATGTGTGTGTGTGTGTATCATTTCAAATGATTTGAAATGGACCCGACATTTAGTTATTAAATTTCTATAAATTAGAGATTTTGATTATTGTAATGAAATGAAATTTTAACTATTTAATAATTGGAACTTCTAAAATGAAATTAAGAAATTAAATGCTAAATTATCAATGAAATATACAAGAAATTTGAAATTTGTAACCTATAAATCAAAGGATATGAAAGTCTAGAAGATGTAATTATTGAACATTTTTGTTAACTAAAATAAATAAGATAAACTTATGTAGCATTGAATTACATTCTCAAAATGTAACAACCCGCATATTTTACAATTATATATGTAAATATTTTATTTAAATATAGCATCGTTAGTCGGATTAAAGCCCATAATGCTACTTTTTGTAAACAGTCGAATTAGGACTCGAGCCCACTTCCATTGAGTTCAAAACGGCATTTGCGACCTTTTTGAGTATAAACATCGATATATTTGGAGTTGAGTAGAATTTTGCTATTTTTCTACTGAGCTTTGGGTTTGGGTTTCAGCCCACTAACCCAACAAAATACCCTAACTCCACCCCCTCTTTATTCATTCATTCTATTTTCCTAACACACTCAAGCTAAAGGAAAATGAGGGAAAGAAAGAGAAATTAAAATTCCTAAACCCTAGATTTCTAAGAAATTCAAGATTCAAGCTTCAAAATCAAAGAGAAGCTTAGGTAAGCATCCTCTTCTTCTTCTCCACCTTAATTTTTCTCCAATTTCCAGAAAATCCTATAACCTAATTTAGGTAATATTTACATTTGTTCATAGATTGAGGGTTCTTGAAGTTAAGTAGAGGAGAGATTGGCCTTTCTTTTTTTTAGAGCTTCTCATTTGTTGTTTTTGGGTTTAAAGGTGGGTTCTTGAACTCACATTTATGTCTATACCTTTGATAGTTGTAGGTATGAATTCCTAACATCTATTTCATGTCTATTTGCTTTTGAATTGAATTGGTTTAGCGAATTTTCCATTTTTTGAAGTCAAAATCTATGAAAAATCTTACATTAGACGTTTTGACATGTTGTTTGGAGTGTATTGAAGAGCCAATAGGGTTGGGTTGTTGCTTGGCGTAAATCCTTAGCCATCGTTGCTCGTTCGATTGCTTTTGAGATAATTTGGCCATCAATGGCCTAGGCACAATGTGCTCTGAGCTTCAGCTCAGACATCTGGTAGTATGCTCAAACATCTAAAGCTACGGAATAAAAATTCCAGACCTTCAGCTCAGACGTCTGAGCTTACTTCCCAGACGTATGAGCGATCTGGAAGAAAACTCCAGACGTTCGGCTCAGACGTCTGGGAAACCACCAGATGTTTGACGCTGTTAAATTCATAGAATTTGCCTATTTCTATGTGAATTTTTGTTTTATCGATTTTTAGTTGATCCGATTAGTTGTTATCATTTTTATCGACTTTGATGACTTCTTTTCTAGATTTTTGGGAATATCCATTTGATGGATTTGATATCGATTTCTATGGTTTTGATTCATGTCATCGAATGTGAATTTTTGGTGATTGATTGTTTTTACAATCATTTTTGTGATTTGTCACTTTAAAATACAAAGGTTTTTATACTAGTAATAAATATTCAAACTCTTTCACAAAAATGATTTCAACGTTATTTTTAATACAAAGCTCGTTTTTAAAACCGTTTTTCAATTTATTAGTATAAACAAACCTTTACCTCATTCGTATGAGAAATCTAATTAAACGACTTAGCAAAACAAGTGGTATGGAACGCTTGTGTTTTCTTTGTCGAATAATTCTTGGACTTGTTCGATTGAAATCTTGTGATAATTTTCGAGTGGAAATCTACAATTTGTTCGTAAATACTAAAGTTAAGCCAGTGGTTATGGGTCATGAAGCTAAACTTATTTATTTACTAGCTTAGTGTAATTCACACTTTTTATTGATCTATGATGATCATTTTGTGGTTTAGACTATCAATATGAGACGTCTCTTTGTCCACGTGGGGCAGTATCGCATTATGTTGAGCTTCATCTCATTTTTATAGATTAGCGACCTATGGGTTTTATTGAATTATGGTTCATCGGGCATACCGTTATTGTATTACGTCGTTGTTCCGAATTATTTGAGTCTTAGGTTCATCGGGCGTACCGTTATTGTACTACGTCATTGTTTCAAATTATTTGAGTTTTAGGTTTATCGGGCGTGCTGTTGTTGTACTACGTCGTTGTTTCGAATTATTTGAGTCTCAAGTTCCTCAGGCGTACTGTTATTGTATTACGTCGTTGCACTGGCTCTATGTTGGCGACCATGGGATAGCGTCCCATTTGTGATACACGTTGGTGAGTTTTCATACTCCCATTTTTGATTGGCCTCCCCTTTGTGATTTTTGGATTTCTATTTGATGAATTCTAGAATTTGTATTTCACCAATTTTTTTGATTTATATTGATAAGGTTTGTCAATATTTGTGGTTTGGTGAATAAAATAAAGAATATGACATTTTTTTTGGTGTTTGAGAAAATTTGAGATATTGTATGATTTTTGTTGTTATCTAATGTTTACTTATCGCAGTATGGCATTATTGTTATCTTACATTTTCATCATATCTTTTATCCTATCTCATTTTATATGATATTTATAGCTAGACCGATCCGTTTATTACTTTCTTCTTAAATAATACTCGGTTCAAACCGAGGAATTTCAGGTGCTTCTGCTTGACTTCTTATCAAGGTCTGTCATTTGACTTTTGGCTAACTACTTAGCATAGTAGTTTTTGCTTTTATACATACGAGATAGAGACTGTTTGATGTATACGTATTCTTTTGTCTAGCACTTGTACCTATTCATTTGTGGTGTTTGGACCTTGTACGACCACTACTTTGATGTACACTTTTATGGGTTATATTCATATCTGTTTCCGCCTTAGTGATATGAATATCTATGACTGATTTATGTTATGCTTATTTTATACTTGTTTCCAAAAATCACACAACCACTGTGTAGTAGTTTTGAGTTTGTAATTGATGTGTCAGATTTCCTCACATATAATACTATCTGACATATCGGTACTCACACAAAGCTATTACACAGATTGTCGCTCCTCAACAGCCTTATCTTCATTTTAGTCAACGACATTACCCAGTAGTGTCCTTGGCTAGTGTGAGTATAGAGGTGGGGCGTTACAGCCTGGTATCGGAGCCAAACTTTGGAACAATATAGAATATTATAGCAAGGATCATTATCCTAAGTCTCTCTTAGGAATCGTGCCTTAGGATTTATCCGAGTCTTAGGACCCATTCTATCCTAATTTCTTTTATGATACCTTATTTTATCAATCAAGTTTGTTTGATATTCATTCTGAGAATAACTTTTTCCTCTTCTTTTTTCTTTCTAAAGAAGAGAAATGGTTAGACCTGGCCATCCCAACGCCGGTCAATCCAGTACTACTCCTCAGGATGGCATATTTATGTCAGCCCAATAGCTTTTAAATCCTGTAAAGAACGCTCAAGTTGTTGGACCCATTCCAAAGCCTACTCATCCTAAATTTGGGTTTGTACGTTTGTGCAGTGATTATACCAATTTGGATGGAATGCCATTTAAGGGTTTCGAAAGCGTTATAGAAGTCCAAGTTTGGCTTAGAACATGCGATCGCATCTTTTCTCGCATGAAATCTTATAGATCTACATCGTGTCCAAGTGGCTTCTAGTATGCTCCAGGAAAGAGCATTAGATTGGTATGAGCTTTTGGTTTCGAAAATTATTGAAGCAGATCTTACTTTGGAGCAATTCTGGGAAAGGTTCGAGTAGAAGTTTGTGCCGAAAGCTAAGAAAGTAACTTTAGCCCGACGTTTTATTGACCTTATTCATGGGGTGAATCTTCTGTGACAGATTATGTCGCATCTTTTGAATCTCTCTCTAAATATAAGGTCAAGTATATTAATAACCCATTGAAGAAAAATCAAAGGTTTGTCTATGGGTTGAATAAAAACCTCAAAAAGGATTTACTTCTTAAACTAGAAGTTTCTTTCGATCAGCTTGTTGATATCGCTCTTCGACTTGAAGAGGCCGATAAAGAAAGTAATGTTAAAGTTATGGGTGCCAAACAGAACTTCAACAACAAGAAGAGGCATATTAAGTTCAAGCCTAATCCCAACAAGAAAGGGAAGCAAGCAACTTCGGTAGCAAAGACTCCTACCCCTAATCATGGGCAATGCTACGATTGTAATTCTAAGGACTATTATGCAAATAGGTGTGTGAAACCCTTTTTTTGTCATTATTGCAAAAGTTCGGGTCGTCTTTTATCTTTATGTCCCAAACTTCCAAGCAAGAAAGAGGGAAAGCTAAATGTTATGCAAGTCCATAGTAACACTTCTCTTGGCCAAGGTATTTCTCATTCTATCCTTGATGGCATTATTATGTTTCATGATCATCATATTCGAGTTCTTTTTGATACGGGTGCATTCACTCTTTTATATCAAAAGAACTTGTTGATACTTTGTCTTTAAATGTTCTGTGCTTGATGACTTCTTTGAGAATTGCGAATCCAGTTATTGGACCACAACACTCAGTTTGCTTTGTAAAGATGTCGAGATTATTTTATGTGATTATTCTTTCCGAGCCGATTTGAATGTTATGCTTTACTTGGACTGCGGAATGATTTTGGGAATGGATTGGTTTAACCGTTATGAAGCCCACATACTGTGTCCCGAGAGGACTATCCATCTCGGCATCCTCCATCAGTTAAGAAGATTTCAATTGTTCTTAAAATTCAGATTCTAATTTGGTAGCATCCTTATTTCTCTAAACCCTCATGATGACGATAATGATGATGAGGAAG
Organism: Allium cepa; assembly: GCA_030765085.1. NCBI lineage: Eukaryota > Viridiplantae > Streptophyta > Magnoliopsida > Asparagales > Amaryllidaceae > Allium > Allium cepa. Next base: position 171,394,332 of record CM060941.1, on the reverse strand, counting down.
ATGTCATTTTCCTTATTCACATTGTTCGTGAATTTTCCAACCTATTTGAGCCCGTTTTAGGATTACCACCTAAGCGAGTAATTGAGTTCAGAATTAATCTAATCCTTAGAGCTCTACCTATAACTCGTCCTCCTTATCGTATGTCCATAAGGAAAATGAGGAGATGTGTAAGTAATTATCCGAATTGGAAGCAAATCAGTTTATTTGTTCTAGTTCCTCTCCTTGGGGAGCTTTCAACTATTTTTGTGAATAAATTCGATGGTACACTTAGGCTTTGCATTGACTACCGCAAACTTAATGGCCTCACCATCAAGAATAAATATCCTTTACCTCGGATTGACGATCTATTCGATCAACTTTGCGGTGCTAGAGTCTTTTCACAGTTGTACTTAGCAACTGGATTTCATCAGCTCCGTATTGCAAAGGATAGTATTCCTTTGACATCGTTCCGTACTCGTTATGGATCTTATGAATGGCTTGTTATGCCATTTGGTTTAATGAATGCTCCAGCTTATTTCGTTGACCTTATGAATTGAGTTTTCAAGGACTTCCTTGATCGATTTGTTCTCATCTTTATAGATGATATTCTTGTTTATTCTAAAACCGAGGAAGAGCATGAAAAACATCTTCGTATGTTGGAAACTGAGAAATCAATTAAAAGAAAACTTTACTAAGTACCACTTTTGGCAATCTTGTGTGAAATTTCGAGGACATGTTATTTCTGAATTCGGATTTCTGTGGATCCTTCAAAGGTTGAAGCAATTCAAAATTGGAAGAAACTGGAGAGTTTGACGGAAATTCATAGCTTTCTTGAATTGGCGGGCTATTATCGCAGGTTGATAAAAGACTTTTCTAAAGTTTCTGTGCCACTTACTAGTTTGACAAAGAAGGGAGTTAAGTAAATTTGGTCAAACAATTGTGAGGCTGCTTTTCAGAAATTAAAAGAACTCTTTTCCGATGCTCCTATTCTTGTGATTCCTAAAGGGAACCGAGACTTTATTGTTTATACGGATTCCAGTCGTGTTGGTTTGGGAGCCGTTCTCACGCAAAGGGAACGTGTTATCACTTATGCATCTAGGCAATTAAAAGCCCGCCGAGACTAGATATGTCATTCATGATTTAGAGCTTGCGACCATTGTTTTCGCCGTTAGAATTTGGCGTCATTATCTTTTGGGAGAGAAATTTGTCCTTTACACTAATCATAAATCTTCGAAGTATTTGTTCTCTAAAAAGGAACTTAATTTACGTCAACAACGTTGGCTCGAATTCCTTGTATCTTATGATCTGGATATTCCTTATACTCCTAGAAAGGGGAATCGTGTTGCCGATGCCCTTACCAGAAAGCAACAAGCGATTGTTTCCATGATGATATCCGAATGGAATGACCTCGAGGCTTTATCCACTTGTGAGATTCGAGATCGTGAATTCGATTCATGTTCATCTCTTATTTTATGTAGCATTGAGGCTCATCCATCACTTTTAAACCGCATTCTTGATGCTCAAAAGCATGATCCCGAATTGGCTTATCTTTTCCAAAGTTGTAGGGATATAAATATTGATGCTTTGAATGACTTTGAAATCGATGCTCATGGCAGCATTCGAAAATTTGATAGACTTACCATGCCAAATATTAGTGAACTTCGTAAAGACATTTTAGAAGATTCTCATCGTTTTAAATTTACAATTCATCCCAGTAGTAGTAAAATGTACGCGAACATGAAGCGACTTTATTATTTGGATGAAATGAAATCCAATATTGCTAACTTTATTAGGCGCTACATGACTTGCCAACTCGTTAAGGCCGAGCACCAAAGGCTTGGTGGGTTATTGCAACCTTTGGAAATTCCAGTTTGGAAGTGGGATCAAGTCTCCATGGACTTTATTGACAGTCTTTCCCGTTCTCATTCAGGTCATGACAGTTTATGAATGATTGTAGATAGGGTTACATAGTCCGCCCATTTATTCCCGTTCGGTCTAACCGGACCGTACATCTTTTGGGCAAACTCTACGTTAGTGAAATTGTTAAATTGCATGGAGTTCCTACTTCTATTGTTAGCGATCATGATCCATTATTTACTAGTGGATTTTTAAAGGGTCTTCAAAAGCATTGCGAATGAAGCTTAATTTTAGCACCGCTTATCATCCTCAGTCCGATGGACAAATCAAGCGTGTGAATCAAAATCTTGAAGATCTTCTTCGTGCATGTGTCCTTGATTTTGGTGGAAGTTGGGAAGATCATATTTCCCTTTTTGAGTTTTCCTATAATAATAGCTTCAAATCTAGTATTGGTATGACACCTTTCAAGGTACTCTATGGAAGGCCATGCCGATCTCCTTCTTATTGGCATGAGGCCAGCGAGAAGCTAAAAGTATTGAACTTATTCGTCATAGGATGAAAGAAGCTAAAATTAGACAAAAATCCTATGCCGATAAATGAAGAAGGAACTTGGAATTTTCTGTGGGAGATTTGGTGTTCATTCATGTTTCACCTATGAAGGGTGTTGTATGTTTTAGTCTATGAGGAAAGTTTGCACGTTGATATATTGGTCCATTTCCTATCACCGAACACATTGGTTCCATGACTTAATGCATTTTATTATCGGCTCAATTTTCTGCTATTCGTGACGTATTCCACGTTTCTCAACTAAGGAAACGCCTTAGAGATTCTGATTCTATTCTTGAGCCCGGTGTTATTGAAGAAATTGTAGTTTCACCTAATTTGACTTATGAGCATCATCCTATTCGTATCATTGCTACAGAGGTTAAACGTCTTCCTAATAAAGGTGTCCTACTTATGAATGTTCAATGGTCCTCAAATCCTAAGGATTATTCTTGGGAATCCAGAGAATGCATTGGGCGAACGCATCCGGACTTACTCTCTCGAGCACTTTAAGGTGAACTTCTTACTTCAAATTTTAGTTTCTGTTGATGTGCTTTTATGGTTGTTACTCTTTGTTTTCTTCTTAAGTATTGCGAGGACGCAATTTCTTTAAGGAAGGGAGTCTGTAACAACCCGCATATTTTACGATTATATATTTTTATATTTCATTTAAATATAGCATCGTTAGTCAGATTTAAGTCTGAAATGCTACTTTTTGTAAATAGTCGAATTAGTACACGAGACTACTTCCATTGATTTCAAAACAATGTTTGCGACCTTTTTGAGTATAAACATCGATATGTTTGGAGTTGAGTAGAATTTCGCTATTTTTCTACTAGGCTTTGGATTTGGGTTTCAGCCCCACTAACCCAACAAAATATCCTAACTCCACCTCCTCTTCATTCATTCATTCTATTTTCCTAACACTCTAAAGCTAAAGAAAACGGGAGAAAGAAAGGGAAATTAAAATTCCTAAACCCCAGATTTCTAGGAAATTCAAGATTCAAGCTCCAAAATCAAAGAGATGCTTAGGTAAGCATCATCTTCTTCTTCTCCACCTCAATCTCTTTTCAATTTCCAGAAAATCCTATAACCTAATTTATGCAATGTTTGCATTTGATCATAGATTGAGGGTTCTTGAAATTAAGTGGAGGAGAGATTGGTCTTACTTTATTTTAGAGCTTCTCATTTGTTGTTTTTGGGTTTAAAGGTGAGTTCTTGAACTCACATCTATATTTATACCTTTGATAGTTGTTAGGTATGAATTCCTAATATTTATTTCATCTCTATTTGCTTTTGATTGAATTGTTTGGCGAATTTTCCAATTTTTGATATTTTGAAGTCAAAATCTATGAAAAATCATACATTGGATATTTTGACATGTTGTTTGGAGTGTACTGAAGAGCTATAGGGTTGGATTGTCGCTTGGCATAAATTCCTAGCCATCGTTGCTCGTTTGATCGCTTTAGAGATAATTTGGCCATCAATGGCCTAGGAAAAATGTGCTCTGAGCTTCAGCTCAGATGTCTGATGGTATGCTCAGACGTTTGAAGCTACAGAATAAAAAATCGAGACCTTTAGCTCAGACGTATGAGCTGACTTCCCAGACGTTAGGCAATCAGGAAGAAAATTCCAGACTTTCAGCTCAGATGTTTGGGGAAATCACCAGATGTCTAACACTGTTAAATTCAGAGAAATTGCCTATTTCTATGTGGATCTCTGTTTTATCGATTTTTGGTGGATCAGATTAGTTGTTATTACTTTTATCAACTTTGATTACTTCTTTTCTGGATTTTTGAGAATATCCATTTGATGGATTTGACATCTATTTCTATCTTTTTGATTCACGTCATCGAATGTGAATTTTGGGTGATTGATTGTTTTTACAATCATTCTGTGATTTGTCACTTTAAAATACAAAGGTTTCTATACTAGTAGTAAATATTCAAACTCTTTCATAAAAATTATTTCAACGTTATTTTTAATACAAAGCTCGTATTTAAAACTGTTTTCCAACCAATTAGTATAAACAAACCTTTACCTCATTTGTATGAGAAATCTAATTAAACGACTTAGCAAAACAAGTGGTGTGGAACGCTTGCGTTTTCTTTGTTGGTTAATTCTTGGACTTGTTCGATTGAAATCTTGTGATAATTTTCGAGTGGAAATCTACAATTTGTTCGTAAATACTTAAGTTAAGCCAGTGGTTATGGGACGTGAAGTTAAACTTGTTTATTTACTAGCTTAATTTAGTTCACACTTTTCATTGATCAATGATGATCATTTTGTGGTTTAGAATATCAATATGCGATGTCTCTTTGTCTATGTAGGGGACAGTACCCCGTTAGGTTGAGCTTCGTCTCATTTTTATAGGCTAGCGACCTATGGGTTTTATTGAATTCTGGTTCATCGGGCGTACAGTTATTATACTACGTCGTTGTTCCGAATTATTTGAGTTTCAGGTTCATCAGGCGTACCATTATTATACTACAATGGGTGTACCGTTATTGTACTACGTCGTTGTTTCAAATTATTTGAGTTCAGGTTCCTCGGCCGTACCGTTATTGTACTACGTCGTTACACCGGCTCTATGGTTAGCGACCATAGGATAGCGTCCCGTTTATGATACACGTGTTAGTGAGTTTTCATGCTCTCATTTTTAATTGGCCTCCCCTTTTGTGATTTTTGAATTTCTAATTGATGATTTCTAGAATATATGTTTCACCAATTTTTTGATTTATATTGATAAGCTTTGTCAATATTTGGGGTTTTGTGAATAAAATAAAGAATATGACATTCTTTTTGGTGTTTAAGAAAATTTAAGATATTGTATGATTTTTGTTGTTATCTAATGTATACTTGTCGTAGTATAACATTATTGTTATATTTTTTTTTCATACCTCTTATCCTATCTCATTTTATATGATATTTATAGTTAGACTAATCCGTTTATTATTTTCTTCTTAAATAATACTTGGGTCAGACCGAGGTATTTCTAGCGCTTCTGCTTAACTTCTTATCAGGGTCTATCATCTGACTTTTGGCTAACTACTTAGCATAGTAGTTTTTGCTTTTATACATTCGAGATAGAGACTCCTTGGGGTACATATTCTTTTGTCTAGCACTTGTACTATTCTTTTGTGGTGTAGTGGGTTTTTTATGACCACTACTTTGATGTACATTTTTATGTGTTATATTCATGTCTGTTTCCGCCTTAGTGATATGAATATTTGTGACTGATTTATGTTATGCTTGTTTTATATTTGTTTCCGAAGACCACACAGCCACTGTGTAGTAGTTTTGAGTTTGTAATTGATGTGTCAGATTACCTCACATATTATACTATCTGACATATCGACACTCGTACACACAGATGGTCGCTCCTCAACAGCCTTATTCTTCTTGCTAGTCGACGGCATTACCCCGTAATCTCCTTGGCTAGTGTGAGATAGAGGTGGGGCACCACAGAAGACATATATATGACTTACCTGAAATATTTAAAAGTTGAAATGTTAAATAAGGATATGTAGTAGAATATTATACAAGTAAAATATCAGTAATGAAAGCGCTCTATGGAATTTCTTCTAGATAAGAATTTTGATGTTATAAAAAGTTATAAACTTGTGTTAACAATTTGAAATTGCTAAGTAATTAAATGTAACAAAAAGGGTGAATACTGTAAGTAAATAATTATAAACTTAATGTAATGTTAAAGCCATTTATAATTAAAATAAGTATTATATTAATTGATAGGTTATTACTTCAGAAAACATTGAAATGATTTAGAAATGGATTTAATATTCAATAATACTATATATAGAAGAATGAATTTGAAAAAGAAATGATCTATTATAATAATGAGTAATCTAATAATTAAAATGGAAATAACTTATATCAGAAATAAATGTAAAGTAATGAAAAGAAAAATGGTATTGTATAAATGAACGGAAAATGAATTTTGTAAGTGATAAATGTAAAGAAATTAAACAAGCATTGTATAAACAAATGAAAATGAACAATAAATAATGGGAAAAAAGAGTAATAAGAATAAAACTTAAATATTATTTTAAATTATGTTTGTTTGGCTAATGGATTGGATGGGAAAGGACACTTCTATTGTGTAAGGATGTATAAATGATCTATTGAGTTTTATCTAAGACTATTGAGTGTATGGCATACTTAGTTGTTTATTTATCATTTTATACGATTAAAAGTTTCTGAACCCGAACACACCATTTGTTTTGGTTACTATGGATGGATAATTTCTCTCTTTGTTGAAAATGATGTTTGTACTGTTTGTTTGCGAATGATTATCGTTATGTTGTGATTGTTTTGTTGTTATTAGTTGAAACAACTTAAATATTTATCTTTTACTTGATTATTAATCTCTCTGGATTACATGAGTGAAATACAGGTTTATGGAAGCAATAACTACTGCTTTTGATTTCATAAATAAGCGTTGTTTGCCCGACAAATAGGTACGTTCTTGGATTACGGTTTTATAACGATATTATATTGCTTTTCCAGTTGTTTAAGATATATTATTTTGAAATATGTGATATATTATTATTATTGATATTATTATTTCTCTCGGACCTCTCCGTACAAAGGAGACTCTACCGAAATGTTCTGTGAATTTGGGACTTAGAAAAATTTTGTGAAATGTTTTTTTTCAAACTTTCATTAACTTGAATATAAACGATTTAATTGTTTATAAATTGATATATTTTATTTAAATTATTTCATTATGTAAATAAATTGTTTATAAATTTAATATTTTGAATAAGATATATTGATTGCTTAATTCCTCCTTTTCATTCTTTTCCTTTTTGAGGACGAAAAGTTTTGAGTAGGGGAGAGTGTAACGACCCGTAATTTTCCATAATTAATTTTTTTAATTTAATAAGGTTTTGTGATTTAATGTTGGAAGAAATCAAAATTTGTGTTTTAATAATAAGAATGCAACTGGAATGAAATATAATATTATAAATATATGGTAATTGATAAATATTTCAAATGAAATTCCAGTTAATTGATCAAAAAGTTACAATTGGTTATAGATTGTAAATTAATTGTAATAATGTGTGTATTAATTGATAATAGGAATAAAAGAGTAATTGATAATTTAAATGTTGATTATTTTATGGAATAATGAGTAGTAAATTGTAATTGGATAGAATTAGTATAGTGTAAGTTGTTATAACATTTGTTTTAAGCAATAAACTTGTAAATGTGATTAAATGTATAAAAGGTGACAATTGTTATATGTTACCTATTTATTTAATCAATTATAATTAAATGAAACTAAGTGTTACGTTAATGTGAGCGAGATAACGACCCAGATTTTTCGTTGTTCGATTTTGAATATTTTAATGGTTTTAAACATTGAATTTGAAATATAGGTTGATTTTGAATATGGAAATTTGGTTTTAAGTTTACAAAATAAATTCAAATTTTAAATATAGTGATTTATTGGAAAAATTAATTTTCGAATTTTATAATTGAATATTGGTTAAATTATTGTGTCTTGAGTTTTAAGCTCAATAAAAATAATTTAAAAACTTATAAAAATTCATATTGATAATAATGAAGATAATAAAAGTTTTAAAATTGAATTAAAAAGTGATCTGTTCAATTTTAAAAACAGCTTGTTTAAATTGACATTTAAAAAAATAACCTTCCGAGGCACAGTCTCGGAATTCGACGAATTTAGTTCCAGTGGGTCTATCATAGTGTATTATTATCAGATTTCAAATTTCATAGTATTTGGAATAATCGTTTGATCGTGTGGGATATAAACGTGCTGAAATTTATATCGAAATTTCAATATATTAATTGGATTTAAAAAGCTATCTTCTCCATATGATCGAATTGGGACTCGAAACCTTTTCCATTGCATTCGAAATAGAGCTATAACATTATGAACACCTAGCGGCATGCCTCGATAGGGGTTCCAAATTTTTAGCTGTGTTATCGAGACAATTTGAAATATATGTGTGTGTGTGTGTGTGTGTGTATGTATTATTTGTTGAACAGTCAAAATCTATTCACATCAGCCATTCCATCCATCAACCATCCTAGTATGCAGACCTAGTATTGTATGCATAGCTGTCTTCTTCTATTTTATATTCGTATGCTTCCCCTTATCTTTTAAAAATCGAAGACGAGAGAAAAACACAAAAACAAAAATTTCATTCCCCATTTCATTTTACTCAAAAGTGGAATCAAAATCAAAATCATGTCCCTCTTTTCATAACTGAATCAGTTCAAAAAACAAACGAGCAAATCAAAAAAATCGATTCGAACTTAGGGAAAAGAGGGAGGGGGATGATCGAATACGAAACCGATTCGAAAACAAAATCTCGCGTTCAAAGATTTAGGAGTGGCTAGCTATGTGGCTACAGGGAAATAGCTTCACGTGCGCATTCGTGGTGGCGTTGGAGGCCTGGTTGTTTATTGAGGATGTCACGATGGGGCAGCAATTGAAACGCAAGTACTACGGGTGCATAGGCATTGAGGTTGGAGGTAGGGCAAGTGAGGTAGTCGCGATGGGTAATTGAGGTGATCTATTCGATCAAAGGGTTAGCTAGTCAGGTAGTCGTGATCTAGGCATGGAGAGGAGGGGCACACGATGGACTAAGGAGGGATTAGCATTGATTGGGGTTCGGTGATTTATGGTTGTGGGCTATCATGGGCGTGAGAGCTAGTGGATGCACGATGGCGCTAGGAAGTGGAGCGGCAGGCAGTCGATTGGAGATTTGGAGTTCGAGCATCAATCGTGTGCGACAGTTCGACGAGGGCGGTGAGCTACTCAGGTGACTTAGCAAGGTGATATAGTGTTGTTTAACGGTGATGGGCAGAGGATCGATGGTGGGTTCAAGTTTGAGTCGAGGAGGTTGTTGCTTGGTAGGAAGTAAGGTATAATGTTATTGAATTTATGATATTCAGTTATTTAATTAGGAATTTAAAAATTGAAGTAGCTAATTGCATACGAGGTCCAAAAACCACGAAAGAAGTCGAGTTGGGTTCATTGCCAAGAATTGGAACAGATTTGCAAATTAAAAATCAAAGGTGGGAAAAGTTCTCAGTCTTTCTGATTACTCAAATTTATTTTAAATAGATAAAATAAATCATTGGATGCTTGTATGGATTTATATAATTATTATCCGTTGATGTTAAACACACATGCACACGCTAATATTTGGAGTGATATTCCCACACATTATAGCGGATGAGACCCTATGCGCCCTGCATAATAGCAGATGAACCTATATACCACGATATCCCCTTCGAAGTGAGATTGGTACTATTTTTATATTGTATTAACATCTATTGATGCAGAGAAATAGGTTGGGGGGATCCAACCGGATTTGTCAAATATATTTTTTATTTTTCATATATAGTGATATATGATTTGTGCAGAATAGTCCATTATAGATTATTTTAGTGATTGAAATTATTGGATGCTATTGTAGCACTGGCTTGAATTTTCATAATTTAAATACTATAAATATATTTTTAAAAATTTAAGGAATAAAAAGGGAATTTGATACAAAAATATATATCGGAATTGGTGTTATTTTAAAGAAATTGAATTAGAAAAATATAATTGACTTTGGCTGTACTTAACTATTACGAATTAATAAATGGAGATTTTAAAAATGAATTATATAAGAGAATTTATAAATGACATTCTAGAAATATAAAAAAAGGAGTTAAAGTCAATATTTAAACATAGATTGGAAGTATAAATGTAATTTATAAGAAATGAATTTATGTAATGGAATTTTATAAATAAGTTTGTTTTATAAACTGGTAAAACAAAGTGTTTATAAAATTGATAAACGATGTTATAAATAAAGGAATTCGATATCAGATGATAATTGAAAATATAAATTTATAGGGTAAATTTACATTAGAATAGGTAAATAGGATTGAGAAAAGTAGTAGATTCTATTTTTTGTGAGAACGGTTGGAAAATCGAAAATAAATCGATACGTTGTGAAATCGAGAGAAAGTAATAAATTAAATTGGTTATCGAAATTTTAAAAATATATCTCTACTACTAATAATGTAAATTAAATATACTAATTTCAACGGTGTCTTTTTAAACTGCTAAAATGCCCTACCCATCAATACATCAGACATTATCTCTCCCCGTTTGCTCTTCAAATCAAATCCCTAATTTCTGGTGCTTCAAAAATCATCGATCAAAACAAAATAAATGAAATCCATAATGGAGTTTCGACGAATCTATCCTCGCCATAACTGGAAAATCAAATCGAATGGATCGAAGAGCAAGCAAATATCTATATGATGGTTGATCGATTCGACATTTACCTCGTTTTAAGAAGTTTAGTTCATTCAAAAGGAAAAACTTTATTATTTAAACTATGAAATTTTAAACTAGTTAATATTGGAATATTTTGAAAAATGGATTTTCAATTATTTAATATTTGTTAAAATAAAATTTTAATTCCCTATTATCAGCTTTATAAATTGATTTGCTTTATTTAAAATGAGTTATTGATGGTTTATTTAAGTGTTAAATATTTTAATAATAACTTAAGTTATATGTTAAAAATAAAAATAAATTACTATCCATTAAAAATTCTCATATATATAGTTTAAAATGATTGAAAATTTAATTATAAAATTCTCTCGAGATGTGTAGACAGGTTTTATTAAAGGAGGAGATTTTATAAGAGAAATCTTATAAAATGGAATTCTAGGGACTTAAGAAAATTTTAAATGCTTAGATGCAATAACTTCAGGAAGAATGTGAATTCATTTATAGAAGTTAAAAATGGTTTGTTGGGATTATAAATAAGTATAATTAGTTTGGAAATCGTAAGAAGAATTTATAAAAATTTCAGATACTTATGAGATAAGCACGAAATATTTCCAAGTTAAATATTAAAATGATTTTGGATATTATACATATAAATATTTTCCTAAGTATTGAAAGGAAGATTTTGGAAATATTTTTAGTGCGAAATGATTTGGAATGAGAATATTTCTAAGTGTTGTAAAGGTGGAAGTTGGAAATATTTATAAGTATTGAAATGGTAAAATATCATGTTATGGATACAAGTGTTGAAATTGTTTTCAAATATAGAATATTAAAGAGATCGAATATATATATATATATATATATATATATATATATCTTGGTGAAGATGTTTTTGAAATAAATATATTGCAGATTTGTAAAAATTGGACCTAGTGACTACTTATGAATGTTATTTGATAGTTAAATAACCGACTATCAATATTGGCCAATTTCGTTAATCATTTCGAAGAAACCGGGATCGGATTTAATTATTTGAAAACCACTTCGATCCGATTTGAATGTTACAAATGAATACCGTGAAGTTGAGAAGGCGATGATTCGTTTTGTCCAGACCCAGGACAACTTGTATGAACAAATGCTATCAGAACATCATCATTGGAGGACGATAAGCATTCTAAGTAAAACTTTTTCTTGAAAGGTAACTCTGAGCCTCATCAATCGAGAATGACTAAAACAGGGGAGATGCAGCAAGGCTCAGGTCACACCTAAGTAGAGTATGTTATCACCTTTCTAGATGTCCTCGGAAACCTATTTATTATGGATCTGGTTGTGCATGGAAGGAGCGCTCAATGGTAGGGATAGGAACACCCGGGGTGATAACATATTTGGTCTATCTAGGTTAGGGATATGCCGGTGTTGTGTAGCAGAGGGATCACGGCGTGGTCCTCGGCACATTGTTCTAGAGGTGCACTGTGGTGGGTGGTACCCCGGTGGCCTAATCATTCGATGGAATCCATTCTCCAATAAGCGCCGTACGGTTTTGATTGTGCCTAGCTATGCTGGAATGTAAGATGCAAGCATTTCAGTTATTTTCTATTTTCTTTCTACAGACACTATTATAATATCAGATGATTTTGATATAAATTGTTTTGGATATCGTAAGGTAAAAACCCATCATGTTTATTTATGACGTGATCTTACGAGATATCTTTGTTTTTAAAGGATTTCGAAAAGGTTAATAATTCAAATTGAGTATGTTTTCTCACAATGGTTTTCCAATCTAAATCGGGTGTTATTTTATTATAATGCTCGGGTCAAACCGAGTATTATAGATTCATGATAGAATGTTATGGAGCTCAGAAGACGAGCTGGATGACAGAGACGTATCTCCATACTTGCTTATATTTCCACTGTATGTGGACAAGTCAGTAACTGTCCAGATTGATTGTTGTATATTGTACTATGATAATGGTATGTATACTAACAGTACAGTTCTTGTATTAAAAATCTGTTGTTATATATTATATTTAGTTCCGCTGCGATTGTGAGATTCTGTGTTATTGTTGTTCTATTTTCTCCTCTCTCTTTCTTCTTCTTACCCTAAAGATTCATATTTCCGTCCAATTTGAGTTGAGCTGATGTGAAATATTGTCCACTCAAAATAGTATGGATTTGCGGGCCTTTACAAGATAAGATAATAACTGTAAAAGGTGAATGCAATAAAATGTACACATATGTCAATTATCCGTAAGGCAATAATTGATTTTATAAGAGAGTGAAACCAAGATAAATTAATTAATTAGGATTTCAAATTATAATTAATGTGAAAATTGATAGAAATTAAATATAATTGAAACATCGCAACCAACGTGGTAAAAGATGATAGAAGGAGGATATCAATGTAATAGGATATTAAAAAATGTTAATTATAGCCATGAGATGACAATTGATTGAATAACAAGATGAAAAGGCAAACAATTGGACTTACTGGTATTTAAAGTAATAATCACTGCATTTATTTCAGGTGGAATTAAACAGTATAATTATTAAAATAATTAACATTAAATTAACATGCAAATTTGGTTTAAATTATTGAAAATATCCAAGTAATAAAAAATGATAAGAATTGTTAGTTATAAATTCTGAAATTAAAAAGTGATTTAATCAATTTAATAATAATTTATTTAATTAATGTGAAAATAGCCATTTGGCCATTGTCTCGGATTTCGAACGAAATTAGTTTCGTCGGATTCGTAACGGTGAATTATTGTCGGATTTCAAGTTTCGTAGCGATCGGACTTGATATTTGATCGTACGGACTCGAAATGCATAGAAATCAATTTAATTAGTTTGATTGAAATCAATTTGAAATAAGATGATTTTAAAGCTAACTTATTCATACAGTGGAATTAGGACTCGAAACCTATTCCTTTGAATTTAAAAATATTAAAAACATCTATTTTGATATATTGGATGATCTAGTTTCGTTTCGGGGTCAGAACGGGCTTTTTGGGTTGCATAGTTGTTTCGATCAATCCAATCTGATCCATTCTTTTCTATTTTTCAACATTGCCTATATATAAGTCGTCATAAATTCTAATTGTTTCTCATTTCTGATTACTATACTTATAATTCTCAGTGGCTTCTCCTTTCTAATGGCAGAAACAAACTCCAAATACAAACCTTAAATCCAATTTCAAAATCAAACTCCTCAGAACCCTATCATATTCTATACCGATTTAAAGCTCTCGACGAGCATAATTCATCGGTGTAATTCGTTTTTGCAGTCGAAGCACCGTTTGTCCAAAAATCGAGGTTGAACCTCAGCCGTTCATATTAGGGTTTTGACGAACCAATGGTGGATCGTTGCCCGATCGACGATCAGGAGGCGCCTTTGGGAAGAGGCTGGAGAGCAGGCCTTTCGGTATAAGTCGTTCATTGTCAAGTGGCCTGGGTTCGCCAGTATTGGCTGTAGAAGTGGGAGGGCGGTGACTGGTTCATGGCGGCTAGAGGCTCCGGCGTGGGGTCAGGTAGCGCGACCGTGGGCGTGGGGGAAGGTGGCGATGTTAGATCTAGTCTAGGCAATGCGTGGCAGTGGCGTTCATCAAAGTTTATTTGGCGGCTAACCTTGGGAGGTACGTGCGTGAAGCGAGATACAAATTAGGGTTACGTTGGTTAAGGTGACGTGTTTTTTTACTTTATTTAATTTATTTTAACTATAATTCGTATAATCTTCTAACTTCAATAACTTATGCATACGAGCTCGGATTTACGTGCGGTTTCCTCCGCTGCGATCATGTCAAAATTCCAATTATTATGAAATTAGTTTGGATAGATTCTAAGACTGTTGAATTTTGGGCCTTATTTTGGATTTCAAATCAATTTGAAATCAAAGGTGAGTATTTTGACCCACTCACAACTACTAGATTATCTTATGTCAGTTAAATTGAATTTTCGATGTGATTAGAAATTTATTAGTTGATATTTGGTATATTTAAATTGTCATTCTAGTTAAACCTGACCTTTATTGAATTTAATACTACTTAATTGAATATTGAATTTTTAATTGCTTGTAAGTACCCGTTATTGATGATCAGTAAAATTATTGTTATTCATTGGTTGATTTGGATGATGATTGTGATGTATGTTTGATTTGTTGATATTAGACTGTTGGATGTTATATTTTATATTTTTATAACACTAGCAAGTTCCCTATGGGTTGAAATGATATATACCCGACCGATCTGATAGATTAGAGAGAAATCGTTATGGGTTGAAATGATAGACTCGAGCAATTTCACGGATTTGTAATTAAATTCGGGATTGCGGGTTGAAATGATATATATCCATAAATATAAAATAATTGCGAATTGAAATGGTAAATATCCGTATCACTTGACCATAGGGTAGAAAATTATATACAGACACTGGATTGTTTAAATTAAATGATCTGAAAGCCTTAAAATATAAATCCAATAAAATGATATAGTGTAAAAATATAATTGATTTATATAAAATGGAATTATTTGTGAAAATCCAAGCTTTAAACATTGGAATTGGAAATTGGTTTAATTTAATTCTAAAGTGGAATTGAAGTATAAACGGAACTTATCGAACTTGAGTTATTGAAATGTTTGAAATTTGTAACTTTGAAATCTACTGAAATTGGATAGCTTAAAATTGATATTTCAAGATTTGAAATTGGGTTTTTGATTTGAAATCTGGATATGGTTCAAATTTGTTGGGATGCAAGAAATGGTTAAATATGATGTTAAATTCAAATTTATTATCTCAATATTAACTGTAAATGTTCTTTTAATTCTGATTTTAAGATTTTGAACTATTAAAATAAGTTAATGTATTGTAAACCAACTTAATCAGTTTAAACTATTTAATTTATTTTTAATCTAATTTAATCTATTTTAAACTATATTATCTATTTTAATTCTATTTAATCTATTTTAAATTCAGTTAATCTATTTTAAATCTAGTTAATCCATAATAAACCTATTTAATCTATTTTGAACCATTTAAACTATTTAAATCTATTTAAAGTATTTTAGTCTATTTTAAATTTATTTAATCTATTTTAATCCTGCTTAACCTAATTTATATCTATTTAAACTATGTTAAACTAATTAAACTATTATAACTATCTAAACTTTTTTCTAAATTTCAGATCGTGTAAAGTGGAAATGTTTATAATTAAAGCCTTGAGTTTTGTAACAGCCCACTATTTGGATCATTCAAATTGACAATAATCCACATATGTCTGTGACGCCCCACCCCAAGACCTACATTAGTAAAGAGAATTACTAAGTAATCCTGTCTACTAATGCAGAGAATAGGGCTGGTTAAGGGCGACCATCATAGTAATACGTTAGTTAAGAGCTAAGCATGTCAATTTTGTCTTGATTTTTCTTTTCTTTTCATTACCTCATAAGTGGTAGACACGCTTAGTCCCTAACTAATGCACACTATGGTGGATTCGGACCATTTCAGAAATAATGTAATATACATGCAGATAGAAGACATCAGTCACAGAGCAGCAAACCCAGATTAGAGTATATATATATAAATACATACATCACCATACATCTCCATAATAATACATCATATATAAGTAGCATGGACTACCGAATCACATATACACCCATCCTACAAAATAACATACAATAAGACACATAAAGCAGACGACTCAAAACGACATCCAAGCCAAAATGATAAGTCCAACAAAAGCGATCTAGCTGATCCAAGAAGTGAAGCAATCCAAACTAACCTGCAACTCGGTCTGACCCGAGTGAAAAACACACGGGTCAGGCAAGCTAAACTTATCAGTAGTAAGGATCTCAATAACAAGCGACACGGTGAAAATCACTCCGTTGTTGCCAACGGAACGACATGTTATTCATCATATCATTTATAAGAAAGGGGACATCGGGGATTCATCTATCTATTTCAAAGGAATTCAATAAGTAACATGCATATGGTTTCTCTTAAGAACATCTATAAGCAAAGTGGATAAGGGATGAGAACCATATAATAACTTCATAAAGAAACATCAAACAATCATAATCTATCATAAGAACTCATTAAGAGTTAAAGGAAATCATAATCGAAATCACCATATAGAATAATATGAATGTAGCCTATATCATACTCAAGGCCTCATCAAATAACACATCACAAAAAAAGGTGAAATCGAACATAGAAAACTTCATAGAAAATTGCACGTGCTTTTCATCTTGACTAGTACTACTATTATTTGGTACCATACATCGTGATGACTTGGGGTCATTAACATCTTAGCATCGTGATCATCTTGATTGACTATAGTCGAATATCGTGATGACACCCAAATCATAAAATCCGAGCAAACATCATGATGATTGGAATCTAGAAATGACATCAAGAACATCGTAATGATTCCAATCTTATACTCGGTTTGTAGTACTAATAACATCTTGAATGTGTCACAACATCTCGAATAGGAACCCAATGGGTGTTAATGTACGTCCCATACCATACATTCGCACCTATTGGTTTACTAATCGTCAGTCGATGCCACATTAGAAAACATTCATCAAAATCCAAATCAAACATACATCGCCTCGTCTCATTGGCGAGTGTAAAGTACCCAACTCATCGTTTCTCATACTTCGATGAGTTTAAAGTGACATCAAAACTTGTCTCGTTTCATCGACAAGTAAAAGTCCATCTCAAACATCACAACCATCATCAATTCATCATAACAGCCCGCCTCATGTCCTCGGCAGGTAAAAATATCATAAAACAGTACTTCAAAGCCGATTCGACAGTACAAGTCCGATATTAAGCGATGAGGCGAAAATACATGTCCCATACCACGTATTTTTGCCAAATCGTTTAATTCTCATTCTTATACATCGAAAATCATCTAATTAAGCTATAATATATTTAGAATAATTTTATAGAGAAAACGAGATTTTTGAACAATTTTTAGAGATTTTTAAGTAAGTTTTATAAGGAAAAATCTATTTATCAAATAGATTATCTATTTATAAAATACTTTTAAAAAAAAAATTGCTTAAAACCCTTTAAAATGTCTTAAAAACATTTATATAATTAACCATAATTTAAAAAAAATTCAGAAACTCATTCAAAACCAAAATCAATTAAAACCATCAAATTCTTCAAATACCGATATTTATCGATATTTAGATTAAAATAGAATTTAAATAAAATTTAAATTCTAAAAATTTCCAAAATTAAGCTAATCCATTATCGGATAATAATACTAAACATTCATCATCAAACTTATTCAAACAACATTTAAAATCATCGAAATTTGCAGTGAAACAGCTAACGAAAGCGCAAAAAAAACGAGAACAATCTACCAAACAACCTAGTTTTTGGCTAAATTTGGACAATAATTTGGAGAACCAAAGCAACCCAGATTTTCACCAAATTTTGCTGCATTATATTATGACATGAGGTCTCTAACTTATCCAAAATTTGGAGCAATTCGCTGCAAAATGAAAGAGTTATGATTTTTCAAACATAACTCTTTTCAGCAAGCACAAAAAAACAAGATTTTTGGCTGTTTTGAAACAATGATTTTCTGTGACAAAACAACTCAAAATCACATGAAAATTTTTAGGAACATTTCATGGTCCAACTAGAGAAGCATATCCAAAATTGGGGGCAAATGGCTCTAAAGTGAAGAAGATATAATTTTGTTAACAAGGTGCATTTTCAGCCAACAAACAGAGAGCGATTTTTGATCGATTTCAACAAATAATTTTCAATATCAAAACAAACCAAAATTCGATCAAAATTTCCAGAAATATTTTCCATACCAACTACTACATCTTATCCAAAACTGGTAGCAATTGGCTGTAACATGAGAAAGATATGATTTTATGAATATGGTGTATTTTCGGCCTACACACAGGGATGAATATTTGGCCGAATTCAACAAACAAATTTATATATCAAAACAAATCATAAATCAGTGAAACTTTGCAGAAATGTTTTAAAATCCATCTACTTAAACATATCAAAAATTTGGATGAATTGGCTGTAAATTGAGAAAGATATGATTTTATGAACATGGTGCATTTTCGGCCATAAACAGAGATCAAATTTTTGGCCAATTTCAACCAATAATTTCCAATATCAAATCAAATCAAAATTGAATGAAAATTTCCAGAATTGTTTCTCAGACCAACTACGATAACATATCGAAAACTGAGAGAAATTTGCCATAAATTGAAGTAGATATGATTTTTTGAATATAGCACAATTTCAGCCAACAAAAGAGAAAACTTGTTCAACAAATTGAACATTTCAAGCAATACTTTGATAGCAAAATTTGATTTTTTTTTAGCTTTAGCTTGCTGTAAGAAACCCTTACCTTTCTTACCCCTTGATTTAGCAATGGTTTCAGCAATAATATGATGGATTTTGAAAGGAAATGGCCTACAAGAGCCTGTAGATTGCAAAATAAGAACATGCAAAACAAAAGAGGAAAAGTTACAAACACTTCAATACAAACTCAAGATTTGATGAATAAATTCCTAGTATTGGATGTGATTACCTTGTATATACTCTAGTTTGAAGACTCTCTTCTTTAACTTGCAAAAGATTTGGTGAAATTTGGTTTTAGATTGAGAAAGCCATTGTTTTCTCTTTTAGGTTTTACTGTATGTATGTTTTAGGAAGAAGAAGAAATAATCTACGTACAATTCTTTTTCTCACCAGAGGATGGATCTAAAGAATGGGCTTTGGATCCCATCCAAACCCTCTAAGCCCAAAAACCTTAAGAAAGAAAAAAACAAAGTTTTATATATATTTCCACTTAATTTAACACTATATACATATAACAACTCATTTTCAAGCCAAATAAAATGTATACACTAATTTGTTTTGAAATAAAATAGTTAATGTGACAAAATGAAATTTATTTTAACAACAAAAAGTTATTTTAACAATAAAACACCATTTTTAATAATATTTTACAATTTGCACAATTTTAGTGTAAAAACACTATTTTTAAAGTATAACTTGTTCAAAATTTATTCTCTTAGTCAAATAAATTGTAATAAATCATTCTAACACTTTTAAAACCACAAAATAATATTTTTTGCATAATATTTCATCTTTTATTTTATTAAAAGACATGTTTTCTTTATATTTTTCCTTTTATATTCAAAAAAAGGCTAATATTGACAATAATTGTCAATATTATCCCATTGACTTAATTAAAATACAGTAATTAACTAATTCCACTCCAATACCTCAAAATAAAGTTTTTAAAACTTTATTTCCATCAATTTGCATTTATTTCGACAATTAAATGTTGAAATACATCACTTGGTAAATTTATTAACTCAAATTTACCTAAATTCCAATATTTTCCATTCTATTTAACCAAAATACCAAACAATGAATTTTAAACCCAATATTTAACTTCATACGTATTGTTTGTTTGAAATACACAATTTAAACCAAATTTATTTCTTCATTACATTCTATTTACCATATTAAATTATAATTTAATATCATCAGTAATCTCCAATACCAGGGTTGTTACAGACTCCCCTCCTTAACAAAATTGCGTCCTCGCAATCTCTAGAGGAAAAGGCTGTAAACAACACTAAAGATACAATCAACGAAGGATAAAAACAAGCTCGATTTCCAAATCATTCATACTCTCAATATAGAATGGTAGAAAGGAACAAGAAAAAAACTCACTTGGTTAATTCAATGGCCTATCATATGCTAATATAGTGATTAGCAAACCATCGAATTTTCCAAGCAACTCGAAAGAATTTCGAAGATCTCCCATTTTGAATCAAAACTCAATAGGATGCTCAACAAGTAATCAATCGAAAATGAATGATTGCTCAAAACTCTATGAATAATGTCGGGATTAAACTCACTCAAACCCGAACTCTAAACAATAAAGAAGACCATCAACAAAATTTTCCGCATAATAATACGGAAAGAACATCCTCATAACAAGATAAACACAATATACAAGATTGGTAAATCACAAGATGGCTTCTCACAAGGCCACCAACTCGAACGACCGTGAAAAATGCAAGTCGTTAATAACAGCTCAAAGATAGAATATACTCAAGAAACAAGGAAATAGGCTCGAATTACTTTTCAATCCAAGATATTTATAAAAAAAAAATTAAATCTCAACATCCTTTAAATTTTTAAAACTCAATTTTCAACATTTGAAAATTTTCAAACTCTTTACTATATTACTTAGTAAGTAATATAAAAATCAAATTAAAAGTCCAAATTTCTTCTCTTACTTCTTAATTAATTTTCAAAGAATTTTGTAAATCCATAACAATACTCCTTAAAATAAATTAAGGGTTTAAATTATCTTTACTCTTTTTATTAAACCACTTAAATAGTTTAAAACAATTTTCAAACCCTCTTATAACTCTTCTCTGAAAACATCCAATGTATATAATATAGATTCTAAAATTTCAAGATATACTTTCAATAAAGTATAGCTCAAAGTAAATAAATAAATAAATGGCATTGCCTCGCCATTGAACCTCTAATAAATAGATATATCCGTTGGCTGCAGAGTCGATCAAACGATCAAAACTGCCGCGCCACTCTGTTACTCGTCTCTAAAATCAATGGCTGCAATTACCATTCAAAAATAAATTTAATCTATAATCTCAGAATATTATTTTCAATATCTCAATTTTTATAACACAAATCATTGTGTCTGATTGCCTCATCATAGCATTTAGGAGATTCCTACCGATAACGTTGATCAGGCGTATCGACCAGAACTCTTAACTACTCGATGGACAACCCAACACTCTCAAATTATTTCTAAGAAAAATACTACTCTTGTAAATATATTCTCAAAATATTCTTTGAAATTATTATTTTTTATATATATCTCAAAGCTTAAATTTCTCTTTAAAACTCATATTTATATAGCTTCAAAACTCAAACCAAAGAACATTAAGAGAATGCATCGAGATATTCCTAGAATACTCGATTCTCAAAGTCAACAGAAGGAAATGGAATGTTCGTCAACTTCTACAAGATGACAAGCCGCTCACAGAAATTACCAAGACACAAGATAAGCAAGATATTCTTCTCGAAGAAGAAGAAGCACACAAACAATAAATCATTACTTCAAACAAAGTAATGCTACAAAGGATAACACCGATTGAGTATCCGAAAAAGGATAACTCAAAGAAACTGAATAATACACTCGATCAAGCTCGAACAATCAAGTAACTCACCCATTCCTTAGTGGAAGTCCTCGTGGAAGGATGGCCGAAACTAACAGCTAGGAATAAGGTTAATTTAAAACCCAGTTGGCCGATTGGATATCAAACCCGAATGGACTCATCAAAACTCAATAAGGTCACCTTGACTGGAATTCGAGATATGTCATCAACATCTCGATACTCAAGAGTGAATTCAAAAGCTTTGGAATCGTCATTAACATTCCAAAGTGACAGAAATAAGGAACCAATCAAAATAGGAAATCTAAATATACAATAGGATCTATAAAACAAAGGATTGGACTTAATATCAAATAAGTCAATCCATCTCAAATCAAATGCATCTCAAGATTATGAGTAACAAACAAATACTCACAAAATCAACATCAAAAATAAAAATCTCAGAATGCTCACAATGAGCTAATCGTTGTGGATCCCTTCAATAGGATTCACAACTCTCAAAGGAATGCAACAAGAATGCTCAAAGAAATCAATCAGCTCCATCGATACGAATTCACTCGTATCGACAAAAATGAGAATAGAATAATCCTAAATAAGATTATTTATAAGATAAGATGACATCAAACTCTTTTATGGAATGCTATGGAATATAATTAACATTCCTAGACATATTCCTTTCTATCTACCCCAAAAGAATTAAAAAGGGACACGAATCAAACAGGGATAATGGCAAGGCAAGGTCAAGGTGAAACCGATCATGATTAAGGGATGATGTATAGGGATGTATTATATCTGATGTGTGGTATCTCGTATGCTGTTCTGTATATATTACATTATATTCTGAAACAATGCTCTGATACCAAGCTGTGACGCCCCACCCCAAGACCTACATTAGTAAAGAGAATTACTAAGTAATCCTGTCTACTAATGCAGAGAATAGGGCTGGTTAAGGGCGACCATCATAGTAATACGTTAGTTAAGAGCTAAGCATGTCAATTTTGTCTTGATTTTTCTTTTCTTTTCATTACCTCATAAGTGGTAGACACGCTTAGTCCCTAACTAATGCACACTATGGTGGATTCGGACCATTTCAGAAATAATGTAATATACATGCAGATAGAAGACATCAGTCACAGAGCAGCAAACCCAGATTAGAGTATATATATATAAATACATACATCACCATACATCTCCATAATAATACATCATATATAAGTAGCATGGACTACCGAATCACATATACACCCATCCTACAAAATAACATACAATAAGACACATAAAGCAGACGACTCAAAACGACATCCAAGCCAAAATGATAAGTCCAACAAAAGCGATCTAGCTGATCCAAGAAGTGAAGCAATCCAAACTAACCTGCAACTCGGTCTGACCCGAGTGAAAAACACACGGGTCAGGCAAGCTAAACTTATCAGTAGTAAGGATCTCAATAACAAGCGACACGGTGAAAATCACTCCGTTGTTGCCAACGGAACGACATGTTATTCATCATATCATTTATAAGAAAGGGGACATCGGGGATTCATCTATCTATTTCAAAGGAATTCAATAAGTAACATGCATATGGTTTCTCTTAAGAACATCTATAAGCAAAGTGGATAAGGGATGAGAACCATATAATAACTTCATAAAGAAACATCAAACAATCATAATCTATCATAAGAACTCATTAAGAGTTAAAGGAAATCATAATCGAAATCACCATATAGAATAATATGAATGTAGCCTATATCATACTCAAGGCCTCATCAAATAACACATCACAAAAAAAGGTGAAATCGAACATAGAAAACTTCATAGAAAATTGCACGTGCTTTTCATCTTGACTAGTACTACTATTATTTGGTACCATACATCGTGATGACTTGGGGTCATTAACATCTTAGCATCGTGATCATCTTGATTGACTATAGTCGAATATCGTGATGACACCCAAATCATAAAATCCGAGCAAACATCATGATGATTGGAATCTAGAAATGACATCAAGAACATCGTAATGATTCCAATCTTATACTCGGTTTGTAGTACTAATAACATCTTGAATGTGTCACAACATCTCGAATAGGAACCCAATGGGTGTTAATGTACGTCCCATACCATACATTCGCACCTATTGGTTTACTAATCGTCAGTCGATGCCACATTAGAAAACATTCATCAAAATCCAAATCAAACATACATCGCCTCGTCTCATTGGCGAGTGTAAAGTACCCAACTCATCGTTTCTCATACTTCGATGAGTTTAAAGTGACATCAAAACTTGTCTCGTTTCATCGACAAGTAAAAGTCCATCTCAAACATCACAACCATCATCAATTCATCATAACAGCCCGCCTCATGTCCTCGGCAGGTAAAAATATCATAAAACAGTACTTCAAAGCCGATTCGACAGTACAAGTCCGATATTAAGCGATGAGGCGAAAATACATGTCCCATACCACGTATTTTTGCCAAATCGTTTAATTCTCATTCTTATACATCGAAAATCATCTAATTAAGCTATAATATATTTAGAATAATTTTATAGAGAAAACGAGATTTTTGAACAATTTTTAGAGATTTTTAAGTAAGTTTTATAAGGAAAAATCTATTTATCAAATAGATTATCTATTTATAAAATACTTTTAAAAAAAAAAATTGCTTAAAACCCTTTAAAATGTCTTAAAAACATTTATATAATTAACCATAATTTAAAAAAAATTCAGAAACTCATTCAAAACCAAAATCAATTAAAACCATCAAATTCTTCAAATACCGATATTTATCGATATTTAGATTAAAATAGAATTTAAATAAAATTTAAATTCTAAAAATTTCCAAAATTAAGCTAATCCATTATCGGATAATAATACTAAACATTCATCATCAAACTTATTCAAACAACATTTAAAATCATCGAAATTTGCAGTGAAACAGCTAACGAAAGCGCAAAAAAAACGAGAACAATCTACCAAACAACCTAGTTTTTGGCTAAATTTGGACAATAATTTGGAGAACCAAAGCAACCCAGATTTTCACCAAATTTTGCTGCATTATATTATGACATGAGGTCTCTAACTTATCCAAAATTTGGAGCAATTCGCTGCAAAATGAAAGAGTTATGATTTTTCAAACATAACTCTTTTCAGCAAGCACAAAAAAACAAGATTTTTGGCTGTTTTGAAACAATGATTTTCTGTGACAAAACAACTCAAAATCACATGAAAATTTTTAGGAACATTTCATGGTCCAACTAGAGAAGCATATCCAAAATTGGGGGCAAATGGCTCTAAAGTGAAGAAGATATAATTTTGTTAACAAGGTGCATTTTCAGCCAACAAACAGAGAGCGATTTTTGATCGATTTCAACAAATAATTTTCAATATCAAAACAAACCAAAATTCGATCAAAATTTCCAGAAATATTTTCCATACCAACTACTACATCTTATCCAAAACTGGTAGCAATTGGCTGTAACATGAGAAAGATATGATTTTATGAATATGGTGTATTTTCGGCCTACACACAGGGATGAATATTTGGCCGAATTCAACAAACAAATTTATATATCAAAACAAATCATAAATCAGTGAAACTTTGCAGAAATGTTTTAAAATCCATCTACTTAAACATATCAAAAATTTGGATGAATTGGCTGTAAATTGAGAAAGATATGATTTTATGAACATGGTGCATTTTCGGCCATAAACAGAGATCAAATTTTTGGCCAATTTCAACCAATAATTTCCAATATCAAATCAAATCAAAATTGAATGAAAATTTCCAGAATTGTTTCTCAGACCAACTACGATAACATATCGAAAACTGAGAGAAATTTGCCATAAATTGAAGTAGATATGATTTTTTGAATATAGCACAATTTCAGCCAACAAAAGAGAAAACTTGTTCAACAAATTGAACATTTCAAGCAATACTTTGATAGCAAAATTTGATTTTTTTTTAGCTTTAGCTTGCTGTAAGAAACCCTTACCTTTCTTACCCCTTGATTTAGCAATGGTTTCAGCAATAATATGATGGATTTTGAAAGGAAATGGCCTACAAGAGCCTGTAGATTGCAAAATAAGAACATGCAAAACAAAAGAGGAAAAGTTACAAACACTTCAATACAAACTCAAGATTTGATGAATAAATTCCTAGTATTGGATGTGATTACCTTGTATATACTCTAGTTTGAAGACTCTCTTCTTTAACTTGCAAAAGATTTGGTGAAATTTGGTTTTAGATTGAGAAAGCCATTGTTTTCTCTTTTAGGTTTTACTGTATGTATGTTTTAGGAAGAAGAAGAAATAATCTACGTACAATTCTTTTTCTCACCAGAGGATGGATCTAAAGAATGGGCTTTGGATCCCATCCAAACCCTCTAAGCCCAAAAACCTTAAGAAAGAAAAAAACAAAGTTTTATATATATTTCCACTTAATTTAACACTATATACATATAACAACTCATTTTCAAGCCAAATAAAATGTATACACTAATTTGTTTTGAAATAAAATAGTTAATGTGACAAAATGAAATTTATTTTAACAACAAAAAGTTATTTTAACAATAAAACACCATTTTTAATAATATTTTACAATTTGCACAATTTTAGTGTAAAAACACTATTTTTAAAGTATAACTTGTTCAAAATTTATTCTCTTAGTCAAATAAATTGTAATAAATCATTCTAACACTTTTAAAACCACAAAATAATATTTTTTGCATAATATTTCATCTTTTATTTTATTAAAAGACATGTTTTCTTTATATTTTTCCTTTTATATTCAAAAAAAGGCTAATATTGACAATAATTGTCAATATTATCCCATTGACTTAATTAAAATACAGTAATTAACTAATTCCACTCCAATACCTCAAAATAAAGTTTTTAAAACTTTATTTCCATCAATTTGCATTTATTTCGACAATTAAATGTTGAAATACATCACTTGGTAAATTTATTAACTCAAATTTACCTAAATTCCAATATTTTCCATTCTATTTAACCAAAATACCAAACAATGAATTTTAAACCCAATATTTAACTTCATACGTATTGTTTGTTTGAAATACACAATTTAAACCAAATTTATTTCTTCATTACATTCTATTTACCATATTAAATTATAATTTAATATCATCAGTAATCTCCAATACCAGGGTTGTTACAATGTCAGACTTGAATAATTCAAAATAATAGATTGTAATAAAATTTGGAGCAAATGAAAGCAATCGCAGAATCATAGACACAGAAATATTAGAATAACTCGCAGCGGAAATAAAAATACCAGAGTAGTTCATTAATCTACTATAACAAAATTTCAAAACAAAATACAAAATATCATAGTTTAAAAATGGATACAATAGGAGTCTGGATACATAAATCAACAATGCAGAAGCAAATATCGAATAGGAAAAAATAACTGGATCAGAAACAAATAAACAGATAGACAGATTAACTCCAACAAATCTCTAGCTATAGAAGGTGAATCCAAAGTTGTGACTCTCAGACTGACCCGAGTGTAAAGTAAAAGACAAAACACTCGAGTCAGGACATACATACTTATACAATGTAAACCGACTCAAATGAACCGTAATAGCATTTGCATAATAACTTAAAGGATGCTTGGGATCGTCCATCCTTTAAGATCCATTAAACGATTAATTAAATAGAAATAAACTCTATCATAGAAATGTCCATATTAAGGTAAACCATGCAACTAACAGTGTAAATGTGACTAGGGTAGCACAGAGCTGCAGTAATCACTCACCTCTAGTCACACTATCAAATTGAAGGTGTGCATCAAAGCAATCACTAGGAAATCAAACAACATACGGAGAAGTATACCCGTGGTTATAAATTTCAAATGGTTTATAATTTCGAATTATAATCATTCATTTAAACCATTAAAAGTGAAGTCATTACTTACAAATCAAATATTCAATTCCCAAAATTTTAGCCTTTTCTGAGCTCATTTATTCACTTAAAACCATTAACATTGAAAATTTCAACCTTTCACAGCATTTACAAAAATGCTGTAGTAAGTTATACTTGAAACAATTCATTTCAGCCAAACACAGCATTTAAATAAACTGCTATAATATTTAAGTTTATTTGAAACGGTTCAGTTAGAAAAGACAGCATTTACATAGAACGCTATAGTATTCAATTACATTTGAAAACATTTCATTTCAGCCTACTACAACACTTATCAAGTGCTGTTGTAGCCCTTTTATTAGTTTAAAGTTTTTGGTTTCATTCAGCAACCATAGCACTTACCAAGTGCTGTAATATGCCTTAGTTAAAATTTAGCTATAGTTTATTTGTGTCAACCACAGCACTCACAAGGTGCTGTAATATTATTTACTTCAGATTTAAGTTGACTACAGCAACGATAACATTTCTGAAGTGCTGTTATTAAATTTCCAGATTTTCAATGTATTTTCAAGAACAAATAAACTATGATTTTAACCCTTTAAACATTATAAAAATCATATTTTAACACTCAAAAATGTTCATTAAAATACCTTTTAACTTATGATTTTTATAAAGTAAATTTCTTATAAATAAAATCAAATTTTCAATAATCCACTTTACAAATTCAAGTGTACAATTTTCTATTCTTCACATTTTAACAATTTCTTAACATTTAAATTTTTATTACCATTTTCCAAATATAACTTAATTTCCATTTTATTTATATAACTCAAATGTCATTTAAAAGCCAAAACCCAAATTTCCAAATTTAAGTTATGTTTCAAAATTTAATTAGACCATTCATTTATTCAGCATTTTAACTTATAGAAATATCATAAGTTCTTTATTTAAATCAATTTTAAAATTTTATTTAAATCAAATAATCATAAATTTGTATTTTAGAAATACTTAAAAATATTCAAGAACACTTTGAAATTAACCACGGTCTGTATATAGTTTTCTAACCTAGGTCAAGCGATACAGATATATATCATTTCAATCCGCAGTCTACGAAGAAAAATCCAGGTTCTATCATTTCAAACCTGTAGTCTTAAGTTAAAATAAAATAAATAAAAAT
Source organism: Allium cepa (assembly GCA_030765085.1). NCBI lineage: Eukaryota > Viridiplantae > Streptophyta > Magnoliopsida > Asparagales > Amaryllidaceae > Allium > Allium cepa. The sequence goes on along the minus strand of CM060941.1, from coordinate 171,365,391 downwards.
CGTTCAGGCCTATCATTTCAGCCCATAACGATTTTTCTCTATTCTAAAGTCCATTTGGGTATGTATCATTTCAACCTGTAGTGATTTCTATACTAACAGGGAACATGCAGTGATGATCAAAATGAAATGAACAGTACAACAACATATAGCAGTATCGGATGATATGACAGATAAATAAACACATCATATAATTTATAACACAGGCAAGTATAACATAATGTAAAATTTCTACACATTCGCTTGTTGTCAATTAATAGTTTATATAAGTATAAATGTCGTGAGTGTATACACACACACCCCTTTTAACGCTGGGGTTAGCAAATCAAAGAATAGAAACAAATTCCAGAAAGCACGATAGCACGACTATGGATTCAAGTGAGTGGAGAGCCAAGATAATTATCTTGTACACAACAAACAAAACAAGATAAATATAAGTATAAATACACTACCAAAACTCATTGAAACAATATGAAATAAAAGCAACAAATGACAAAATGGTTTGACTATGCCTGCACAAATCATATGCTCGACCTAGGGGGTCATAAATGCTTGACCATGGCTATGTTTTGGGTCAGGTATGGGTCGATATGGCTCGGCTAGCAAGGTGATGAAGTGGTGGAAGTTACAAGGTATGAATACAAATGGTCAAGGCAACAAAAGAGTGTTTGGTTGCAACAACAAGGCTCGGCCTTTCATGGATTGGGTTCGGCCTAAGGTGTTTTAGGTATGAATAGCGGTTGGAGCAGCGACCAGAGGTGGTGGAGGAGAAGGTTATGGCGGCTAAAGGTGTGGCTAAGGCAATCTATGGTGTTGGTGAAGGTTCTAAGGTTGGCTAGGCATTGGTTTAAGGAGTTTTGCAATGTTTGTGTCGAGTTTTTATGGTGCTATCTTCAAGGGATGGTCCCGGCCTTGGCTGAACAGAGGAAGAGGAGGGTTATGTGGCTGTGGATGGTGGTGGTGCTGGTCGTGGAGGTGGTGGAAGAGTTATGGCCAAGCAAGACAAGGAGAGGCAAGGCTAAATTTCAATGGAAAAACAATAAAAAAATGAAGAGAAAAAGTGGAAAAAGAAGAAGAAGACATTACCCAAATTTCTCAGATCTGAAATGCCATGAAAATGAAGTGAGAAAGATGTTTTTTCACGTGAAAATGAAAATAAAAACTCACGGCCAAGAGATGTGGTGAACGGCTAAAGAAGGTGAGAAGGCAAGTATTTGTAAAGTCAAAAGAAAATGAGGAGTTTTTGCCTCTTCAATTACCATTTCTTTAAATCAAATAAAAACAATAGAAATTTAGTAAATAAATTAGAAACTGAAAACAAAGTGAAATAAAATAAAAATAAATAAATATTTTCAGAAAAATAGAAAAAGAAATAAAGAAATAGTTTATTAAATTGAAACTAGACTTGAAAATTACAAACAAAATACAATTAACTTTGGAAAATTATAACTATACTTTTAAAATGTTTTAAAAATAAAATCTTGCAATAAAAATGAAAACAAAACAAAGTGAAAAGTACATAGATAAATATTCTTAGGAAAAAATAAAAAGTAAATAAAGAAAATAGTTTAAAATATTGAACTAGAATTAAAAATTGTAAACAAAAATACAACTAGTATTAGAAAAATTCCTACTATACTTCAAAAATGTTTTAAAAATAAAATCTATACATAACATGTCATATTACACATATATACACAAATTAGTACATGATTTGACAAACAAAATACTATTTATATAAATTAAAATAAACAATTTTGTTAAATAAAACAATTTACATATAATATTGTAAAAAGCATAACTTTCACATTATAATTCGGGTTTCTACGAAACGAAAAGTAGTATTCTTGAAATGTAATTTATTTTCACAATAAAAGATAAAATTCAAGAATTCAAATATTTAAATTTTAAATTTAAAAGTCAAGGTTTGACCAAATTGACCAAAATCCACATTTTTGGAAAATATTCTATTTATTCATGTTTGAAATTATAATTCACATAAAATCAAAATTTGTATTTAAAATAACAAAATTTATTCTTTTTAATAAATAAAATAAAGTTTTTAAATCAGGAATTTTAGTTAAAATAATTAAAATATAAAATAAAAATAATCATAAAATACAGGGTTGTTACACTCTCCCCCAGTCAAATCTTTTCGTCCTCGAAAAGGAACGAGGTACCGAAAAACAGAAAAAAGATAGAATGAAATAGGATTAAGACAAGATGACCAGAAGATTAAAATTATACCTGATAACTATTATTATAGGTAATTTTAACAAGGTGGAGAATAGGAATAGCTAGAGGGAAAATAGGTTGAATGACAAGGATGAACCATTATTTTAAAGCTATACAAATTTCAATTATTTGGAAGGGTAAAAGAAATGATCAAAATATCCTTTATATAATACTTTACCAAAATACTTTTATAACTTGATGTCTTAACAAGTTTATCCTTGTTCCTGCAGACTCTGGCCATGCGTTGATCAGGTGCAAAGCTAGAATTCTCCAGGTACTTAGTAGACTTGTTTCAACACCTCCGATAGTAACCGGCAAGGCCCAGAAAACTGGGAATATCAGTTGGAGTCTTAGGTTCTTCCCAATCATTGACCGCGGCGATCTTGACTGGATCAACAGAAACTCCTTCACTAGAGACAATATGTCCGAGGAATCGGACTTCCTCTTTCCAGAAATGGCATTTCGAGAATTCAGCCTTTAATTGATGATTTCGGAGAGTTCCTAAAACATATTTCAAATGCGACTCATGCTCATCTCTTGTTTTGGAGAAGACAAGGATGTCATCAATAAAGACTAGAACAAACTTATTGAGCACATCACGAAAGACACGATTCATCATGTCGACAAAGAAGGCGGGAGCGTAAGTCAACCCAAAAGGCATAACTAGCCATTCAAAGAACCCATTCTCAGTACGGAAAGCAGTTTTGGGAATCCTCTCCTCAGCAACTCTGAGTTGGTGAAAACCTGTGGCCAGATCAAGCTGAGAGAAAACAGTGGCTCCATAGAGTTGATCAAGCATATCATTGATGCAGGGCATAGGATATCTGTTTCTCATAGTGAGCTTGTTCAGATCCCTATAATCAACACACATCCGGAGAGAACCATCGGACTTGGTGACGAAAACTACGGCTGCTCCCCATTCTAAAAAGATAGGTCTGATCAGACCTTTAGAGGACAAGTCTTCAATTTGTTTCCTTAATTCGATCTTCTCCCGAGGTGCCATTCTTCTGGGTGGAAGAACTATAGGTCGGGCTCCAGGAATGAGGTCAATACGGAAATCAATTTCCCGCTTCGGAGGTAAAGAAGTAACCTCACCAAATACGTCGGGAAATAGCTTGACTACAGGAGTCAAATGGAAATCTCCAGGGAAAGTATCAAGAGAATAAATGAAGCTACCAGCGAAATCCTAGGGTAACCTACGTTGGATCTTTAAGGAATTTCCAAAATCATCCTTGAGGGCAACAGTTCGAGAACTACAAGAGATTCGGGAATCATGCCTATCCAACCAATCACCCCCAAGTAGTAGATCGAAAGCGTCAAAACCCAAGATATAAAAATACCAGTGAAACAGTGCTCGAAATGTAGACGCTTCACTCGCTTACAAATTCTACTAAGATTTCCACGACCCCCAATAGGGTTTGAAACACATAAAGGTATAGAAGCAAACTCGGGAGAAAGGAGATGCTCAAACTTATTACAGAGATCCGACGAAATAAAGCAATGGGATGCTCCAGTGTCGAATAAAACATGAACAGGAGATTTAAACAAAGTAAAAGAACCCTGAAGTGTACCTTGAGAATCGCTAGGAGCGGGACCAGGTGCAGGTGCAGGCTGTGGAGCTGGGGAGGATGCAGAAGTGATAGCGAAAATCCCTGATGCCTTGCCCTTCTTCAGAGTAGGGCAGTCTCTCTTGAAATGTCCCGGCTGAAGGCAAATGTCGCAAAGGTCTCGCCTAGCCAACTGAGCGGGAGGTGGAATCGCAGCACCCAAGGTATGACAACTATTAGTGTAGTGTCCTTTCCTGTTACGCCCCACCTCTATACCCACGCTAGCCAAGGACACTACGGTGTAATGCCGTCAACTAGCACGGAGAATAAGGCTGTTGAGGAGCGACCATCTGTATAATTGCTTTGTGCGAGTACCGATATGCCAGATAAAATATACTTTGCATTCTTTTCAAGAGGAAATCTGATATACCGACACAAGCTCAAAGCTACTACACAGTGGCTATAATGTCTTCGGAAACAAATATAGAAATAAACATAACACAAATCAGTCACATACATCCATATCACAAAGGCGGAAAAAGATATAAATATAACGCATGAAAGTGTTCATCAGAGTGGTGGTCAAACAAGATCCACAATAACACAAAAGAATGATTACAAGTACTAGACAAAAGAACATGTATACATCTAGGAGTCTATATCTCAAAGGTATACAACAAAAACTACTAATCTAAATAGTTAGCCAAAAGTCAAGGTGATAATCCCGGATATGAAGTCAAGCAGAAGCACCTGTAACATCTCGGTCTGACCCGAGTATTATTCAATAAGAAAATAATAAATGGATCAGTCAAGCTATAAATATCAGATAAAACGATATAGAGTAAGAGATATGACATAAAATATGATAACAATAAAGTCATACCGTGATAAGTATGCAATTGAAAATCAACAAGAGATTAATCAATATCACAAGAATCTTCTCAAAGATCAAAAGGAATGTCATACTCCTTATTTCATTCACCAAACCACAAATATTGACAACATATAAATGCCAATCATAAAATTGTGAAACACAAATTTTAGAAATCATCAATAGAAATCCAGAAATCACAAAAAGGGGGAGGCCTATCACAAAACGGGAGCATGAAAACTCACCAACACGTGTATCACAAACGGGACACTATCCCATGGTCGCTAACCATAGAGCCGGTCCAACGACGTAGTACAATATCGGTACGCCTGAGGAACTTGAAACTCGAATAGATCGGAACATCGACGTAGTACAACGGTACGTCCAATGGACAGAACTCCATAAAAGAATATGGATCGCTAGCCCACAAGAATTGAGTCGAAACTCCAAAATAAATAGGTCGTTAGCCAATAATAAAAATGAGACGAAACTCAATAAAACGAGGTATTGTCCCCTACGTGGACAATAGAAACATAGCATATTGCTAGTCATAATCACAAAAATGATCATCATCGATTATCAAGAAGTGTCAATTACACTAAGCTAGTAAATATATGAGCTTAGCTTCATGTCCCATAACCACTAGCTTAACTTAAATATTTACGAACAAATTGTAGATTTCCACTAGAAAATTGTCACAAGAGATTCAATCGAACAAGTCCAAGAATTAACCAACGAAGTAAACGCAAGCGTTTCATACCACTCGTTTTACTAAGCCGTTTAATTAGATTTCTCATACGAGTGAGGAAAATGTTTGTATATACTAATAGATTGGAAGACGGTTTTAATAAATGAGCTTTGTATTGAAACAGTGTTGAAATCTTTTTGATGAAAGAGTTTTGATATTTACTACTAGTATAGAAATCTTTATATTTTTAAAGTGACAAATCACAAAAAATGATTGTAAAACAATCAATCACCGAAATTCACATTCGAAGACGTGAATAAAATCCAAAGAAATCGATATCAAATCCATCAAAATGGATATTTCAAAAATTCCCAAAGAAAATGTCATCAAAGTCGATAATAAATGATAACAACAAAAGGGAAACAACATGAATCGACTAAAGTTGGAAATTCAACAAAATAGACAATATAGGTAAAATTGGCAAATAGGAGCAGGTCGGTCAACCGGACTCCCTGATTCGTTTGACTGAACCAAAGATGGAAGTGCCTGGATAGCAGGTCGGTCGACCGGACCCTGAGCTCGGTCGGCCGGAGCCTGAAACCAGCACTTCAAAAAGAGAGGCAGGAAGTGCTCGGGTAGCAGGTCGGTCGGCCGACTACAGAGCTCGGTCGGCCGGACCCTGTTGCCAGCACTCCCATGCCAATCTAATGAATGCCAATCCCCTCCGAATTGCAATCGGTTGAGCAACGACACTAAGGATTTACGCCATCGACTACCCGGCCATATAAGCTCTTCGATTTATCACCAAAAACATGATCAAAACATCAAAGTTAGGATTTTTAAAGAATTGAACTCAAAATACTAAAAATTGGAATATTAACCAAATCAATCCAAACCAAAGGCAATTACACAAGAATAAGTGTTACAAATTCATACCTAACAATCGGAGATAATTATAAGCATAGATGTGAGATAAAAATCTCACCTTTTCACAAAAACAATGAAGAAGAAGCTTGAAAGCAAAGGAAGAATCAACCACTCTTCAACACAACCCAAACGAGTTTGAATCTAAGCTTAAAAGAGAAACATTTTCCAAATTAGGTTTAGGAATTTCTGAAATTCAAGAGAGAAGGAGTTGGGGAAGATGAAGAGAAGGCTTACCAATGGGTTCTCTTGAATTTGGAGCTAGAAGTTGGATTTGCTAATGAAGACCAGGGCTTGGATTTTTAATTTCCTCTTCCACTCACCATTAATCTCTTTAGAACTAAAAAGTAGAGGAAGAGGGAGTGAATGAAGAGGGGGTTTCAGTTTGGGGTATTAAGTTGGCTAGTGGGCTGAACCCAACCCAAAGCCCTAAGTGAAAAAGTGGCAAAAATCAACTTACTCCAAACATATCGAAGCTTATACTCAAAAAGATCGCAAATGACGTTTTGAACTCAATGGAGGTAGTCCCGAGTCCTAATTCAACCGTATGCAAAAAGTAGTTTTTTCGGACTAAATTCCGAGTATCGATAAAATATTGAAATAAAATATTTAAATATAAAATCGATAAATATGCGGGTTGTTACATTTCTGGTCACATCGGTAGCAAGTAATGGCAGATGGATCCACAGGCTGCCTCTGGGATGACGAAGACGATCCTAAACCAGGAGTCCTATTCTTATTTTTCTGTCGATGCTTAAAATGGGGCTTCCTCTTCTTGGAATTACCAGAATACTGAGATGGGGCAGACTGGGCAGCTGAAGGAGCCCTAGAGGTAGGATTCTCATATCTGATAGCCATGTCCATCAGAGTGGTGAACGTACCATACACGTGGGTAATGAGGCGATCGTAATACTCTGGGCGTGCACCAGCGATAAACTTCTCGTTTTTCTTCAGAGGTGCTTCAAATCCATGAAGTCTCGATATAGCTGAGACTTCCCAGCTTCGGGCATCCATTTCGCGAGGAAAGCATCCCTAAATTGTTCCCAAGTGATGTCAGCCTCAGTGGTGTGAGCTATAATGGACAGCCACAAATCCAAAGCTGCTCCCTTTAGTTTCCAAGCTGCCAGTTGATGCTGCTGACCATTCGTGATCTCAAGACCGAAGAAAATTCTCTCCAAATCTCTCAACCACTGTTGAGCTTCAGTTATGCTCTCAGATCTTATGAACTTGGTGCCACCAAGCTTGGTATATTCTTTGCAAAGCTTAGTAAATCTAATTGGGGCAGCAGGTGCAGGAGCTGGATCAGCACCTCGTCCCCTACCTCTGGCATTTCCTCGATTCATCCTGAGAAATCAAGAATGAATTTACGGATATAGGAAAATATAGAGGTCAAGATAGATTAGATAAGATAAAATTCAACTAGACAAGCATTTAACAAAGGACCTAATTATATAAGATGGAGAAAGGGAAAGAAGTAGTCTGAGAAAATTCGATTTTAAAACAATAGAGCTTTATATGAAAATACTTCTTTGAAAATCCTTTTATATTTTAAAAATACGCTCTCTCACAAAGAAAGGATTCTAAGATTGACTTCAATCATTCAAGGATATTTCTACCATATCTCTAATGAGTTTTTGCTCCTTAGGCTATGGTTTGCCTAAAATCCAAAACTCTGATACTAACTAAAACGACCCAATATTTTGGACCATTCAAATTCGACAATAAATTAAAACGTGTCAAACTTGAATAGTTTAAAACAATAAATTGTCATGAAATTTGGAGCAACTGATATCAAATCATGGAATCACAGACATAGAAACCAGAATACTCGTAGCAGAATTAAAATAACTTAGTGGTTCATGAAGCCATTATCACAAAGTCTCAAAATAAGTACAAAATTACATAGTTTAAAACCAAATACAGTTTGAAACAACCAAAGAAATCCCAAATTTATTTGTCTCGATTACATAAGCTAAGAAAAAGACTGGAAGAAAAAGGACAGCAGCTCGATGAGGTGATCTCCAGCAGTCCTAGCTCCGGGGAAAGAAGTCCGAACTAATACTCAGGCTGACCCGAGCGTAAGAAAATAAACACAAACACTCGAGTCAGGACATACATACTTATACAGTGTAAGCTAATCCAAGTGAACTGTAATATAAAGGCAAATAACTTAAAGGATGCTTGGGACCACCCATCCTCTGAGGATCCGTTAAACTATTTACTATGTAGTAATATTTCGCTACTATAATAGTGTCTATATTAAAATAAACTTACTTTAAAATAGCGTTAAGGGTTTACCCATATAGCCCTTAACACGTAATAGTCCCAGTAATCCATCCAATATCATAGTTCCTCCCGATCGGGAAGCCACTAGAGGATACCACACGGGCTATGGGAGAAAACCAAACTCGTACAAGGCGCACTAGGGTAAGTGACACGGCATAACTAGGCAATCCAGGGTAGATATACCAATTGCTATCCGGACTGGTGGTAGCGTGTAGCAGCTACTACTACCCACCTCGAACAACACTCCCAAAATCAAAGGTGTGCACCAAACAATCACAAAGTAATAGAATCACATACGAAGAAGTGCGTCCGATAAGAGGTGCTACCTCCTTGGCCCGAGAATCGCTCCTGTTTTAGCCACCTTATGCCAACTCACGGGAGTCGGGTCCACGTACATACCTCAATAAAACGTCACCGCTATCCTACTTCATTCTGGAATCTCCACTGCGTACACGGTTGTCAAAGTGGTTTTCGGTATCGACAGAGAGTATGCCCATATCCGATCCCGTTCTCTTTGCCAACCAATCGTTATTATTACCCGTGGTTATAAATTTCAAAAATAATTTATATTTAAATCAAAATAATTCGTTTTAACTTTCAAAAGTGAAGTTATTATATTTTCAAATCAAATATTCAAAAATCTTATTTCGGCCAATGACAACACTTAACAAGTGCTACTGTAGCCCTTTTATTTATTCAGGTTTAGTTTTAAATTTCGCAATCACAGCACTTACCAAGTACTGCAATAGCCTTTAATTGATTTTAGCCGTTTGTTCACTTGCATCAACTACGACACTTACAAAGTGCGATAATATCCCTTACAACAGATTTTAAGTAAATTAAATTCCAGACTTTAATATAAATTTATAAATAATTAAACTTTTAATTTAACCAATTTAACTTATAAAATCATATTTCCACCTTTAAAATAGTCATTTAAATTACTCAAAATTTATGATTTATAATAATTATGTAATTAATTACCAATGATTTTTAAAGTAAAGTTAATGAAGTAATTAAGTACTTTATGAAGATAAAGGATGTATCTTTAATTAAGGTTGTGATTAATTAAAGAAAATTAATTAGTGAAATTTATTAAAAGATAATCACTTACTGAGATTAATAAAGGTTAATTGATTAATGTTGGTAATCAAAGGATAATTACTTAGTAATTAATTAATGGATAGTTAATGAATGTAATTTAAAGATCATTAACTAGTAATTATGAGATGATGAATTAATGTAATTAATTTAAGATAATTGGTTTAATTTATTGAGGATGGTTAATTACTTGATTTAAATTAAGAATTAATTAATCTAAGTAATTAATGGTCAATTAATTAAAGAATAGTTAATTAATGGAAGTAATTAAATGGATTAATTACTCAATATGATTTGTTAAATTAATTAATGTGATTAATTTAAGATAATTAAATAAATTTGATTAATTAATGATGATCACTTATGAAATTGATTAAGTATAATTACCTAGTGAAGGTAATTAAATGGATAATTACTAAGTGTAATTAATGGATAATTACCGAATGTAATAAATAAAAGGGATATTATTTAGTAGAAGTAATTAAAGGATATTACTTAGTGTAAGTAATTAAGAAGGGTAATTACTTAATGAAAGTAATTAACTTAATTACTTAGTGTAACTAATTAAGGATTGATTAATTAAGGTAATTAATTGAAAGGTTAGTTAATTAATGAATGTGATTAATTAAAAGATAATTAATCAAAGAAAGTGATTGTAGAATTATTAATTAATGTGATTAATTAAGGGTCAATGCAATTAATTATAGTTAATTAATTAATGTGAATAATTAAAGGTTAACTAATGTGAATGGTTAAAGGATAATTAATGTGTAATTAATTAAGGTTAATTACTTAATATCATTAAAGATTAATTAACTAAGTTAATTAATAAAGATGATAATTAAGGGATGATTAATTAATTGGTTTGTAATTAACTAATGGTTAAGTAAACAGAATTTTTAGTAATGGAAGTAATTAATTTAATTTATTTAAATTAATTAGAAATGGTTGACTAAATAAATATTGTTTATGGATGGTTGAATGATATTGAAGGCCTTGGATTATTTAATACCTCTGTTATGTAATATGTATCGCCCTGTGATATGAGATGCTTTGGTTGAAATGATAACATGGATTATCTACCTTTGATAATGTGAATTATCTATCTTTGTGAATAAAGATAATAAATTTAATTTGTTTTAACTTAAAACAACTTCGCCTCAAAAGATGCCGTTTGGATTTCGGTGAGACCGGGATCGGATTTCAAAATTTGGATATCCGAAAACCATATCGATCCAAATTAAACGATAGGTCATGAACTCAAGTGAAGTTGAAGACTCGAAGTGTAAGGGCTATTTGCCGTTAAAACTCCGAGGGTGATTCCACAACGAGTATAACGGAGATAGTGCTTTCAGATTCGAGATGAAGATTCAGAGTGCAAGCGCTATTGTCGTTAACTCTGAGGGTGATTCCAAAATGAGTGTAACGAGATAGTGCCTTCGGATTCGTTCGAACTTGAAACGAACTGGTATGGATTGAATGCTTTCAGAACAACGTCATTGGAGGACGATGAGCATTCTAAGATATGTGTTCTTTAAAGGTAATCGTAGCCTTAAGCCTCATCAACTGGGAATGGCTAAAACAGGGGAGGTGTAGCAAGGCTAAGTGGGTAGGACCCAAGTAGGATAAGATTTCTCCTGTCTAGAGGTCCCTTTTTATTCGGCTGTGTGGGCAGTTGGTCATGAACAACCGCGGGGTTGTCTTATTCGGGATTATCCAGTAAGGGATGGTTCCGGCCTTGTGTTGCAGGGGATTAGGGTGGATTCTCGGTACGGTAATCTAGGCCACATATAGTGATGGGCGGTAGCCCAGTAGCCCTGCTATTGTATGGAATCCAATCTCCAATAAGTGCCATACGTTTTGATTGTGCCCACTATGTTGGAACGTGAGATGTAAGCATTCTAGCTATTTTCTGTATTTTACTTGAAACCCTAGACACTATTATAATATAACTGGATTTTCTATCAAATGTTTTGGTTATCGTAAGGTAAAAACTTTTCCGTGTTTATGTACGGGAAATATTACGAGATACCTTTTGTTTTCAAAGGTTTTTCAAAGTTAAGTAACTTTAACCCGTTTACTCACACCAGACCCATGTCTGACCTAGAGTTTATTTTCTTTTTTCTTAAACTCTTGGGTACTCAATTTTTTTACAAGTAGCCAAGGGATTCAGGTTAGCTTTGACGAATTCTAGAGGAGATTTGGAGCAGGATGCTTCAGCGTTTAGATATATGTATTTCCGCTGTGTTATATCTCTGTGATGATGTCTATATTGTACTAGAGTTGTATGATAGATAGCCTTTTATAACTGTCTAATGTGTTGTGATGTGTAAGCTGTGTAACTCTGATAGAGGTTGTATACTATGTAATAACTGTGTGATTAATATATTTTATTCGTTCCACTGTGAGATTCTGATATTGTTTAGTTCTTTCTTTTCTATCTTTTCTCTTTTTTATCTCTTTCTTTCGTAATATTGACGCGTCTTTCTATGGAGTGAAAGGCGGGTCGTTACATATCCGGCCGGACTGGGTCAATGAAATGTACCAAACGAAATATATGATACAAAAATAGGTAGCTGAAATGTTTGCAAGTCAGTACCGCTAGCTCGTACTAGAATTGGATTTTCCAACATGTCAGGGAACCTCGAAAACCACACATTACAACCAGAGCCTGGTGGTTTTTCGTGCAAGGACTCACGCACCACTATTCCTCATATTGCCAAACTTCTTAGTATCTGGTAGCTCCTCATGCAAGGACTCACACGCTACTATACAATCCAATAAGGGTCCCTCCTGGACACCTTGGTGACCTAGATCATTCGTCACCAGCCACCTTGAGAGACCATACACCACCCTCGTCATACTAATCCTGAAATATGTAACATAGTTCCCATATCATTTTCGAGATGTGAGGCTTGGGAGTGAGGTTACGCTCAACTTAGACAAAGCCATGCTTTTCATACAAAACCATGCTTTGACCATAACATGTTCCACTTTAAATGCCGTAGTGCCATTTCTTGATCACACAACTGATTTCAACCAACATATAACTCTTGAGCTCATACATATCAGAAGAGGGTGTTAAGCTAAGAGAAGTTTTTCTCTTTACCACCAAGCAGATAATATGTTGATAGAGATTAATTTATGTCATCAGAAATGCCTTGTCAAACACTCATCCATACAATTCGTTATGGGACTGAACGAAATCGAAGGCACTCCTCCTACTACCATTAGTAGCGAGTAGTCCTTACAATCCGAAGATTTCAAAACATTATAGAACCACTACTATAAATATCTCTACAGGGAGCAACCCAGAGAACGTCAACAAGCAGTCCTTCCGCTATGAAGATCTTCGGCCTTCAACACAACGAAGATTTTCAGAATGCAGTCATCACTGCCATATAAATATAATATAGGGTACAATCCCTAGGACTCGTGACAGCAATCCCCACATTTTGAATATCTCCGATCTTCAATAATCATCATCATCAACATGTTTTCACTTTCGAACATATACATGGTTCGAAGTAATTTTCGAATAGGATTTACCCAAATCCGAACCTGGTTCCTTCGCACCAATTATCAATTAGAAAGATGTTAAGTTCATATGTGACAACCAATCATCATTCAGTTTAATTCATCTTTTATTCATTCATAAATATCTCTTAGAATTATATTCACTAAATCATTTCTTTATATTTTTATAGTAAATGGAAATATTAAGCCTTATATTATCAAATATTATGGTTAATTAAAACCTTTTTAATATTGGAATAATTCCAAATAAATTTACCCTTTACTTGGGAAAGCCTTTTCAAATCATTTAATTAACTCTTTAACAAATATTTTCAATTTCAAATCATCACTTTCAAATGGATCAAAAACTATGTTATTTAAGACACAGTTTACTGCAAACGCAAAATAATTAATTTTAAGCATAGGAATTTAAAATAATTCCCAATCGTTTATTTAAATCTCATATTGTAAAATATTATTTTAGAGCATCCGGGCTTTCCCTTCGATTTGTTCCACCTCTCGTCTAAAAGGGAAAACAAAGGCCAGGTAAGTTCAGGCCACTGTTGCTTCATTCCAAACCTTAGTTACGCCCTTGTTTTACCGTTTAGATCTCATAAGCAGGACAAAAGTGCTTGTAACGACCCGTAAATTTAATGATTTCAATAATGTAATTAACTGATTTTTTTAGAAATTTTAAATAATTAAATTTTGAAATTAAAAATTTGTATTTGGATTACGTCTACTTAAACATAGTAAATGGAAAATTTTCATCCGATAATATGAAAGTTTATTATTTTTTGTGTAATTTTATTTCAATTTAAATCAGTTAATAATTGATGATAATAAAATGTTTTCCAAACCTGAATATATTTATACAATAAATTTGTAAATCATCTTCTAAGTGAGACATCATCTTCCGTTTCATTAAATTTGGACCGTTATTGCTCTGTTCATCTTATTTATGGCTTTTAACAGCATTTTCGGTACCGATTATCGAATTTTGATGGGATTATCGTACCATTGATATCAGTATACCATTTTGATCGTCTCGTCGTTCTGATCTCTGTAGTATATTCAATTCTGTGTTTTGAAGTCCGGTACGTAGTGGAATTCATGAAAACGATTAACAGTATCGGTACCACTTTTACACTTTTGATAGTGGTGTCCATTCAAATTTCAAACGGGAATTGACAGCAATTAGCATTTATTATAATATTCATTATTTGCTAGAATTTAGCTGTTCCCTATGACCAAATTTTCCGCTCCTATGTCCATCACTTTGAGAGCCTAATGTATAAAAGTGGTATACCCTTTGTATTCATTCGTTTATTTAATTTTATACGGTTCTTTTCCATCTGCTTCACAACTTCTTTCTTTCATTTCGTTTTTATTTCTAAAGCTTGCTCCTTCTCTGTGATTTAAAAAGGATAAAAGCTTCAACATTTTTTTCTTCCTTCTCTCGAAAATTTTGCACACAACCTCCCTCTCTCCTACTTAAACATTTCCATTTCCAGCATATCAAACCGAGAACCATTCGCCGTTCCACCCACATCGTCCTCCGCGTCCAACTAACGCCATAACCGGCCATCCCATGATCGAGTCCATTCCTCCCCGCCCGGCAAACCACACCCAAAGCAGCCGAACCCTCCTCTACCCAAGTTTCCTTCCACCTTCCTCGACTCGCCGACTTATCGTGGTGAGCTTTGCTTTCTCTTCTTTGGTTTTCTCTTGTTATATATTGATGTCAAACTATATATAACAGTTATAGTAATTTAAATAAGTATTAATTCTCAAATATATTATATAATTATATATTGGATGTATACATATAAAGTTTCGGCATGTCAAGCTATTATACGCGAGCCTTCATCATGAGTTCTGTTTTTTTATGAAGTATATAAGGAGTACTTAAACTTTGATTTGTTATATGTACATAGTTATAAAGGTTATGCAGTTATACATATTTTATGTTAAAGGTTTCATCATATATTCACACTATAAGCTTTACTGGATTGGATCTATTCTTTTATACGTAGGTGTTATATTTTGTCTCTATAAGCCTATTATATATATAGTTACAGTAGATAAAGGTGATGTCGATTTATGTGCATATATATATATATATATATATATATATATATATATGTATATGCTAAACTGTTCATATTATAAGGCTATGTTATAGTATAAAACCTGTGAGTGTATTATAATATTTAGTTATAGTATACATATGTCTTTTATAATCAATTTGAAGTATGGTTTGCTAGCACACACACACACATATATATAAGTCACAGAAAATGTTATTTTATAAGTTTATTATATATATATATATCAGGTTTTGGGATTATATGGCATATGTATGTTATATGGTCTCAGCCGAAATGGAAATTATATATATATATATATATATATTATATAAAATAATTGTTTACTAAGCTTTTACTGTTCGAGTATATAATAATGCATAAGCATACTTTGGCAGTTATATTGCTTATATGTCCTGGTTTTCATATATAAATTTTATTATAAATATTAATGCTAAAGATATAACATGTAGGTAAGCGTTTTGCATTCTATAAGTATATATAGGTATTTATTTCAAAATACAATGTATGTATATATATATATATGTTGATTTTTAATATACGTGTTTTAATGTAAACCAATGGTTTTTGAATTACATATATGTTTAATTTAATATATGTTTGAGTTTAGAATATGATTCTGTATATATATAGTTATATATAAGTTCACTTATATCAATTATCTTCATCGATCTAGTCTGATTGATTTCGTCTATTCCTATAACTCAGTTTTGTTCGCCAAATTCGTGCCCATCTTGCTTCGCTTTGGAATTCGTGCTTGGATTCTTAACTCTTTTTATTTTCGAATCTCTCTAGCCTTGAAAAGTGAGCAATCACTCACGATTAACGTTCTCATATTTCTTAAATTTGATTTAAATTGAAACGACAACTGAAATATGTTGCTGTTAGTTATTTACATTGCTATATATATGCTATTATCTGTATATGTTCACCTGCGACATCTCACACTATTATCTGCTATTTATATTAATGATATATGCCCGTTATATTATTATCATAAATATTCTCACTCTGTAAGTTCCCTGTTAGTATAGAATTCACTATGGGCTGAAATGATACATACTTGAACGATCTATAGAACATGAGAAAATCTTTATGGGTTGAAACGATAAACCCAAGCGATTTTCATCGAATTGAATTTGGGATTGCACGTTGAAATGATATATACCCGTATATATATTTAGACTGTGGATTGAAATGATAAATATCCGTATCACTTGACCATATGATAGAAAATTATATACAGACACCGTTGGTCAATATATATATTTTGAAATGATTTCCAACGTTTTCAAATAAATATTTTTTTTTAATAAATATTGATTTTATGATACATATATATGTATGTTATTTTTATAAAGGTTTAACTTTTTATTTTTTTTAAAATTATATGTTTTGAAAATTTTGAAATTATAAGTTAGTTTTGGAATTATAAATTTAAAGATTTTACTTACAATTTTACTATTTTAAAATATGTATAAAATAAGTTTAATAACAAGATTTGAATTAAGTTGATTTAATATAGTTTATTTAATTAATATATAGAGTTTATAATGATTTTAATAAAATTCAGGTTGGAAAGAGAAATATAAATTGGTTTGATATTGAATTTATTTAAGAATTATACTCAAATAAGTTTGATTTGAAATTTATTAAATTTGGGATTTTAAAGATATGATTTTATAACTTGATTTTGATTAAAAATGTTTTAAATGAATATTTTAAATTTACATAAATTGAAATGGTATATTTAGTTTTATTTAAATTTGGAATTTGAAGTTTATTTTAATGTTATTTGAACGATGAAGTAAATATTTTGAAATAAATAATAGTAAAGTGAAATTGAAATATATATATATATATATATATATATATATGAAATTATCGAATCTAGTATTGGCATGTTTGAATGTTTAAAGCTTTGAAATATACTGAAATTGAAATGGTTTATTTTGTGGTTAAAAATATATATTTGAAATCAATATAATTTGAAATGGTTTATTGAGAAACTGAATTGAGTTGAAATTGATGAATTGAGATTGAATTAAATTTGAATTTTGGAATTTGAGTTGATTGGAATCGATTTGTGAAATTTAAGGAAACAATTTTAGTATATAAAATATTTTTAAAATTATATTTAAAACCGTTTATATATTTTAATACAAATGATTTTAATATAAACTATTTTAATATAAATCATTTTTAATATAAATTACTTCTAATATAAACTATTTAAATATACTAACTATTTTATTTCAAACTATTTTAACCTCTAACAACTTTATATAAACTGTTTTATTTTATAAACTATTTTATTTTATACACTATTTTAATATCTAAACCGATTAAGTGGGAAGTGTTGTGGTTTTCCAAAGATTATGACTTCCAATGTATTATGATTTTTAAATTATGATTTTTAAATTGTGATTTCCAAAGTGTTATGATTTCAAATGTATTATTATTTCTAAATTATGGTTTCCAAAGTGTTATGATTTTCAAAGTATTATGATTTCTAAATTATGATTTCCAAAGTACTATGGTTTCCAAATTATAATGTTTCCAAAGTATTGCTGTTTCTAAATTATGATTTCTAAAGTGTTATGATTTCCAAACTATTATTATTTCTAAATTATGATTTCTGAATTGTTATGATTTCCAAAGTATTATGATTTCCAAATTATAACGTTTCTAAGGTATCATGATTTCTAAGTTATGATTTCTAAAGTGTTATGGTTTTAGAAGCTTTATAATTTCGAAAGTGTTATAACTTTGAAAGTACTATGAATTTGAAAGTGAATATATTTGAAATGGAAATGATATCACATTGATTTGGTTTTGAAATGGAAATGATATCGTATTGATTTGGTTTTGAAATGGAAATGATATCGTATTGATTTGGTTTTGAAATGGAAATGATATCATGTTGATATGGTTTTTGAAATGGAAATGATATTTTGGTTTTGAAGTATAAACTATTTTGAAATGACCGCGGTGTCATAATAACGATTGGTTATTAAAGAGACCGAGATCAGATATTGTCATACTCTCTGCCAATACCGAAAATCACTTTAACAACTGTGTACACGGTGGAGATTCCAGAATGAAGTAGGATGGTGGCGACGATCCTATATGAGGTATACACGCGGATCCGATTCCCGTGAGTTGGCATAAGGTGGCTAAAATAGGAGCAATTGACGGGCCAAGTGAGGTGACTCCTGTGATCGGACACACTTCTTCGATTTCCATTCTATTACTTTGTGATTGATTTATTGCGCACCTTTGATTTGGGAGTGTGGCTTGAGATGGGCGGTAGTTGCTGCTATGCGTTACCACCAGCCCAGAAGTGTAATTGGTATATCTACTCTAGCATTGCATAGTTGTGCCACGTCACCTACCTTAGCGTGACCACTACGAGTTTGTTTTGTACCATACCTTTGGAGTGCACTTTGACAACGCCTAGTACGGGGAAGATTACAATACTATATATACTATGAGAAAACATAAAAAGTGTTAAGGTGGAAATGGGTAAAGCCTTAACGCTATTTTAATAGTTTACTTTACTATAGACGTTATTATAATAGTGTATATTACTACATAGTAGATAGTTCCACGGATCTTTAAACGATGGTTATCCCAAACATCCTTTAAGTTACTTGTATTTTAGTTGATATTTCACTTTAGTTGGATTTATTGATATAAGAATGTTAATCCCGACTCGAGTGTTTTGTGTTTTGCTTTACGCTCGGATCAGACTGAGTGTCAAAACATTTGAGACTCACCTTTGGAGTTGGAGCTTCGATTGGAGATCCATCTATCTATTCAACTTGCTGTTATTCAGTTAACTCCTGCGATATATTCTTATCTTGTATTTGACTATAGTATTGAGACTTCTATGTATTTGAGACTTCTGTTGTATCTTGTTTAACTTTTTTATATATACAGTAGCTTCATGAACTACTATTCATTTGTTTCTGCTACTTATTGTTATAATACACTGTGTCTGTGATTCTGTGATTATTTGTTTACTGTATTTGCTGATTTTGCCAAATAAAAATTAACAGTATGATATTTTGAGCAATTCAACTTTGAGATGTATGTATGCGAATGGTTGAAAACATCGGAATGTTACAATACTAGTCATTTTCGCATACTTAGTTTGTTATTACGTTCCACAAAATGATTTCTACTATATTGTTTAAGTGATATAATAACCAGTTATTTAAACTCTTTCTAAAAGAATTATAATACTTCAACTTTATCTTTAAAACACTTAATTATTCATTTAAAAATATTTATAAATGCTTCTAGAAAGAATCATTAAGTCTAAATCTGTATTTCAAAAGTTATAGAAATTGAAGCAGAAAAGTGTGCGAAAAGTGCTTAAAACAACTTATTTGATTAAAACAATTTTTAATATTAAATTCTTATTTTTCAATTCAAATCTCTTCAAACCATTTTAATATATTTATCAAATTTATTTCATATTTTTAATCATTTAAAAATATCATTTATAATGAAATTCCTTCTTGGATTTCGAACTGCAAAACTGCGATGTCTTAAGAAAATTATTTTGGACATAATTCAAAATTTATTTAATGAAATCTTGATTTTCTTTCTTCGTTGGAAAAATATGGATATAATAGTCTGGAAAATTCTATCGAAAGATTCCGAGCTATATTCCATTTTTTACACTTATTTAACTTTTATGGCGCGAAACCGCGAACAACCATTATAGTACGCGCCTACTGTTGACTTTTTTCAAATTTCTTTTCAAACTTCATGGAAATACTTTAAATATTTATAAAACATTTCTAAATCATTTTAAACTTATTTTAAACAACATTTTTATATTTCAAATCCATTTTCCATTTGATTTCAAACTATAATATCATATTATTATAATATTATTTCCAACCTTATTGGATATTTTAAAATCATTAAGAGGATAAATAATTTCCATACACATATTAATATGGGTTTAAATTCTTATTTAATTAACTATGATTAATTTGTAACCATTTCTCTTATCATTTATCAAACCAAGTAATCATCCATATTAACAATCATGTAAACAACCAACTTTACATTCAAGTTATCAAACATATTAATTATCTAAGATATTTTTTTTTTTTTTTTGAAAAGCAAAGAGCTATAAGCTCATATTATTGACTAATATCAATTACAACTCACACTTACAAACCCAAGGTACAACACTAAAACAACACATACACTACAGGCACTGAAAAACAATACAACACAGCATACAAACACTGTAACAAAAGAAACTCAATACAACACAAACACCACAATACTGACTATGCCAAATAATAACTATAGAACTGATAACAATTACCACCACCCTTATACATAAACATGGATTATAAACTTTCAAGAAACAACTCTAAACGAACAATCAGCTACAACATCAATCTGAAGACAGACTTCAATATTATCACATGCTTGATAACCAGCAATCTTCAAACTTCCACATCAAACAGAGGTTTTAAAATGGAAATCAGGGATTATGCATTTCATCAGTAACAACTTGATTTTATTTCATAAAGAATACTGCCATGTATCATGTTATAGAGTTGAGAAGCATTCTTAACATCAATTCCAAAGATTCTATTATTTCTCTCAGACCACACTGCATGTATTAACTTCTTGAGCAACCTTAGTAGCATAAAAGTCTTTCTTGTTTTCCATCTAGTTGCTTTGAAGACATTAAACCATTCAATAGCACTAACAGTAGAAGGTCTATAATATCCACCATTGGACAAAAGCTTAAACCAAATTTGATATACAAAAGAACATTCAAAAAACAGATGAGTATTTGTTTCCTTATCAGCTCTGCATAAAACACAGGTATCCTCTGATATTATACCTAATCTACACAGTTTTTCTTTAGTATTCAATGCATTTGCCATCACCTTCCATAACAGTAAATTCTCTTTAGCACTTCCTCCACATTTCCAAATTCTTGCATACCAAGGAAAATATGATCCATCTCCAGATAGAGATTTGTATACAAGCTTAATAGAATGTGGCTTTCCTTTATCAGACCAAATAAGGCAATTATCATTGTTGATAATTTGATTATTAGTAATAACATTCCAAAGCTTTCTGAGAAGACCAGAACTAGAGTAAGGTAAAACAATATTATCATCATGGATAAAATCATCAACTATAGCTGTATCAGAGATGCCAGAGTTTCTTCTGAGATTATAATCCACAACAGTACTTAAAATTAAACCCTTCCTAGCCCAAGGGGAATGCCAGAATGAGAGTCCTTTAATTTGTGTATAGTTACATTGCAAAAAGGGGATAAAAGTTTTCCTAAGCTTAAGAATGCTTCTCCAACTCCAACTACAATTCTGTGGAATATCCATAGTCCAAAAATTCTTATGACCAATCAGGTGATGATTTACCCATTGAGACCATAAGCTTTTATCAGATTGAAATATTTTGTTGAAGTAAACTGATATTGCAGCCTTATTCCAAAGAAAGATGTTAGTTATACCAAGACCACCATTCTTCTTAGTTTCAAACAGTTTGTAAAATGAGATAGGAATTAGTTTCTTGGAAAAAGGGTCTCCATGCCATAGAAACTTATTAAGAGCACTAGAAATCATTTCAATCAGTTTAACAGGAAGAATGTAATGCCTTGTCCAGTAGTTAGTCATGGCAACAACAATAGATTGAATAATTGTTAATCTACCAGCTTGAGAAAGTTTATCAATGGGCCAAACAGTAAGCTTTCCTATGATCTTCTCAAAAAGAGGTAAGCAATTATGCTTTGTAATTCTTGAACTCAATATTGGTAAACCCAAATAAAAGGAATTCTTTGGTAATTCAAGCAATCCAGAAAAATCAATGATATCTTTCTTCTGAGAAGAATTTAAGCCAGCAATGTAGATATTTGATTTCTGAAGATTAATTTGTAAACCAGTAATGGAATGGAAAAGATCCAGAGATGAAGTAATAGATTGAATATTTTGGAAAGTGGGTTTTGTGAAGATAATAAGGTCATCAGCAAAGAGCAAATGAGTGATTAATGGATTATTACATTTAGGATGTAGTTGTAACTTATTGTGAACAACCAGATTTTTCAAAAGAGAATTTAAAAGCTCCATGACTAATATGAACAAGTAAGCAGAAATTGGATCACCCTGTCTTACACCTTGTTTGCCTTTGAAATAACCATACAAACCACCCTCTCTAGTAATAGAATACCAAGGTGATGAAATACATGAATAGATCCATGCCAAAAAAGGTCTGGGGAAATTCATTCTGGACATAATAGCTAAAATAGAAGGCCACGCAATGGAATCAAATGCTTTTTTAATGTCAAGTTTAAGCATGCATCTTGGAGAAATATTTGATCTCTCATATCCATACAATAATTCTTGTGTCAAAAGAATATTATCACTTATTGATCTACCAGATATATAAGCAGCTTGGTTATTTGAGATTATAGAAGGTAAAACAATCTGCAATCTATTTGACAAAATTTTTGAGATTATTTTGTAGATGATATTGCAACAAGATATAGGCCTGAAATCTGAAACAGATAATGGATTAATTTTTTTGGGAACCAGAGTGATAGCTGTTGCAGCAAGACAATCAGGGAATTTATTGTGTAGGAAAAAATATTGAATGGCTTTAATAATATCAGATCCAACTATATTCCAACTTTTTTGAACAAAATGAGCATTAAATCCATCAGGTCCTCCACAACTATTAGAATCCAGGCTAAAAACAGCAGATTCAATTTCATTTCGTGATATAGCAGTAATCAAATCATATGATTGAGAAGTAGTAATTGTAGGGAGATTAATATGAAATAGAGGATTAATATCAGGAATGAATACATTGGATGGAGCCAGAATGGATTTGAAGTACTGAATAAAAGCCTCATTGATTCCCTCAGAGGTATTTACCATGTCACCAAACATATTCTTGATCTGATGAATACATTCATGATTCCTTTTTACTTTAATAAAATTGTGATAGTACCTAGTATTTCTATCAGCCTCTTTCTCCATTTTCAAATGAATCTTTTGTCTAAGTGAAGAGATTTCCTTTTGAATAGCATTGTCTAAAGAATTTCTTAATTGTGATTCCAAATGAATTAATGAATTATCAAATGGTCTCTCAGACAACATAGCTTGAATTCTATGAAGCTCATTTCTAATTTGAGTGGAAAGATTAAAATCCTTACCAAAAATGGTAGCAGACCACCTCCTAAGATGAAATTTAAGAGCCTTCAATTTGAAAGTAATATTAGACAGAGGATCCCTTCCAAATTGTAAGTTCCACACCTGATTCAAAATAACAAAATATTCATCTTGCTTCGTCCAAAAATTAAAAAATTTAAAAGAGTGTTTTGAACCATGTATATCAGCAATTCCACAGTGAAATAATAATGGGCAGTGATCTGACAAAGATGGATTTAAGATATTATAAAAAGAATTTGGCCAAAGTTGAAGAAGAGAAGAGTTTAAGAAAATATGATCAAGCTTACATAAAGTAGGATTACCACTTCTATTATTAGACCATGTAAAGTCAGGACCAATACTTTTTGCAGATATTAGATTAGATTGAATTATTGCACTGTTTAATGGAGAGATGTCTTTAAGAGATAAAGGGGTGCCACCAAGTTTCTGATTACTAGCATACATGGAATTGAAATCACCACCAATTAGCCATGGAGTAGTATCTGATTTTAAAGAAGGAAGGAAATCAAGAAAATCTTGCCTTAAGGATAAAGAATTATGAGCATAGACAGAAGTAAGATGAAAAGAAACATTTGAAGGCAAGTGCAAACAAAGATAGTGAATAAATTGATCAGAAGCAATTAATCTGGAAACTTTGAAAAAATTTGGATTCCATAAAGTAAGCAATCTTCCATGTTTGGCTTCAAGAAAATTATCATCATATAACCATGATTGGGCAATCAAGTTCCTAGCATTCAAAGAGGCATTTGTATCAAGCTTAGTTTCAGATATACACATAATATGTATATTGTTACTAACAATAAGGTTCCTAATGTCAACTTGCTTTGAGGATAAATTAGCCCCTCTAATATTCCAAAAAGCAATATTAATCATTTAGAAGGAAGAGGAGGAAATATAGTGGTAGGATTTTTCCTAGTATGTCTATGATGAGAATTGCTTTTGGATAAAGGTAAGACTTCATGTGGCTTAAAATTTTTGCCTTTATCTAGATCATCAGAATTACTTACAATATTTTTCACAGATTGAGAATCAGAAAGCTCAATAGAAGCAGAGGGTGGAGGTAAGACAATATTATTTGGAGGGGACAAATGAAGATAAGGTGAATCAGAATTAAGTATGGAAGATTTAGTACTAAACTGAGAAGAACAAGAAGATGAAGTGGATGCTGAGGAGATAGGAGGAACAGAAGAAACTAATAAACTGGCAGATAGTGATGATTTTCCATTTGTTTCAGAGATATATGACACATCATTATTAGCAGGAAGGTTATTAAGAACAAAAGCAGAAGAGCTAATGGATTGAATTAGAGTAGATTTGGAAGAGAGATCTTCACAGGCACTATTATTATTAGCAATAAGAGAAGTATCATTCAAAACAGCAAAGGAATTATTATTATCAGAAGAACATGAACTATTATTATGAAGTACTACAGATTCAACTTCTTTGCCTTTTTTCAACTGATTGCTAGCATCATTAGTAAAATTATTTCTATCCATTGAAACCACTTTCTTCTGTTTCCAAGCCCCTTTATTCTTTTTATTAACAATTTTCCAATTAACATCAACTGCACTACCAACCTTAATATCAACTTGATTATTGTCTCCCTTCATACCCACCAAATGATTATTATCATCAGCAGTAACACAATCAACCCTCCCAACACTCTGCTTATTCACAAACTCACAGGATAAAGTATTGTGCCCAAAGACTTTACAATGAGTGCAGATACTAGGTTTCCAGTCATAAGACAATTGTACATCAGGACAATTACTTCCTAATTGCGGAATATGAATAGAACTAGGTAAATCACAATCAGGAGATATCTCCACAAGAGCTTTAGCGTACTTAAATCTTTGTAATTTTTCAGTGGAACTATCAAAACATATCAATCTACCCACATGACATGCTAGCCAATTAATACCAACTAATGTCCAAAGAATGATGGGTATCCTGTGAAAATGGATCCAAATAGGTACTTTCTTGATCTGAGCTTGCGTTAAACCTATCGAAGGATCCCATTTAGTTATAATGAACATTCTACCTCTAATGAAAATTGGATCCGACTCAAGAACAAGATCTCTATCTTCATGATTAGAAAACTTAAAGTAAAAATTGTAACCATCAGATTTAAAATCAACATCACCTTTGAGTTTCCAGAATCTTTTCAAGAAATTGACCACAGATAAAAAAGAGAGAGTACCATCCAGAAAGAATCCAACCAGGTGATCATTCCAATATTTAATACCTTCCTCCTTAACAACATCAGGCAAAACAGTGTTAGGCTTATCACGAGGGATGTCAAAATGAATTGGTTTATAAGAACCAGCATTCCTAGGTAAGGATTTGAAAAGCGAAGACCAATTCGAATTCAAAGAATGAGGATCAAAAGGGACAGTAGAATTCAAAGCAGACCCAGAAGCAAGAGTAGAAGAAGAAGAAGGAACAGAAGACGAAGTAGTAGACGCGGAAAGAAGAGAAGAGTTTAGAGGAGGAAACGAGGCAGAATCAAGCAAGAAAGAGGAGGAAGAAGGAACAGGCGCCATTAAAATTTCAAACGGAAGCAAAACTAACCTATACTTTACTAATACATCCATAAACAACTCCACAATCTTACCATGCTCATGACCTACCTTCCTCCTCCACTTTGCTATCGGCCCAAACCTTCCTCCCACCTCCCTAGCTAATGGCCATAGCCTCCCTATCCCAATTGTAACGACCCAGAATTTTTTTCGTTACTTTTTGAACATTTAATTCATTTTCAATATTGAATATGGATTTATTTTTTAAAATTGATTTTGAAATACGAAAATTTTGGTTGAATCAATAAAATTAGTTATAATTTTAAATTTGGCAATTTAATTGGAATTGGATATAATTTAATATTTAGAATTGGGATAATATATAAATCTAGGAATAAAGGGATATGAAAATGATTTCTAAAATTTATTTTAAGTCTAGTTGGATTTGAATTATAGTATTGGACTTGTGAATGAAGTTTAAAGTCGATAAGTTTAAAATGGAATTTATAATAAAATTAATAATGGAAATTAGTATACAAAAATAATATAAATAATCGGATATTGATTAAAATGTATTCAAAAGTTTTTTTTAATGTGAATATAAATTCTATATGATTTATAATTAAGCTAGTAAAGTTTTAAAAGTGAAGTTTTAAATGATTTCAACGATTTCAAAATCCCTCGATTTAAATTGACGAGTTAAAATAGCCTTCCGTGGCACAGTCTTGGAATTCGATGAAACCAGTTCCATTGGATCCATAATACCGTATTATTATTGGATTTCAAATTTTGTAGCGTTTGGTGTTACCGTTTGGTCGTACGAAATAGAAATGGGTTGAAATAAATATCAAAGGTTTAACAATTTTATTCAATTCAAAAAGCTATCTTCCACATACGATCAAAATAGACGCCTAAACATGTTCCATTGTGTTCGGAATAGGAGTAATATATTATAAACGCCAGACGGCATGTTTCGTTTGGAGGTCATTTGAAAAAGTTTGTAAAAATTGAAATATATTAATAAAATAATGTTATATGCATATAAAAATACCGTTCAAACACCAAAACCCTAGTTTATATCATTCGAGCTGCTGCAGTAAAAAATAAATGGTCGAAACTTCACATACTTTCCTTTCAATTTTCAACCAATCCATCAACTATCACCAGAAGCTTTTGACTACAAGAATGTAGAGCACGCCGAGGTCTATCCATCCAATGGCCACGATTGAAATTAGCGAAGCGGATTGGAGACGACAGGGGGCTGAAGGCGCGACGTTCGAACACAAAATGCACGGCCATAGGAGCGTCGAGTTTCGCTTGGTTGCAGCTGTTGGATAAGCTCGCGTCGGCGCATGCGGTGAAGGGTCCCGATCGACCTCTGGTGGCTTGTTGTTGTCACGACGATGGGGTTGATGAAGGCGGCATTGGGTTCGAATGTGTTGAATGATGAAGAAGAAGACATGTGTTCGGCGGCTTTGATTCCAGAAGCTCATTTGTACTGCACAGATTTAATCTAACATTTTAAAAAAATTATATAAATTTATATTCAAACTTTAATAATTTGTATCTTCTTCATACAAGGTTGAAATCGGACGAAACAAGAAATGCCAGAATTGCAGAGATGTGATCTACGCTGCAATACAAATCGGGGAACAATTGGAGCTCATGAAAAAGTTAGATTAAATTGAAGGTAGTCGATTTAATTTAAAATTGAAACGTTCGGTGTAGCGCCCCACTCTTAGACCCACAATAGCAAAGGGTATTACAAGGCAATATCGTCTGCTAATACGGAGAATAGAGATGGATAGGAGCGATCATCTATAGCCTTGTCTTAACTATCTACTGAATATGTCGATAAATGTAGCATATTTTTTTTAGTGGATCGACATATCCAATAGATATTTAATACAAAACTATAATGGCTATAATATCTATAGAATAAAATATAACAACTCAAATATAAAACACAACACAGAAAGTAGATCATCACATACATATACACATATATAGATACATCACAGAGTGTACAAAATGATGCATGTCAAGTGGTGTAGTAACCACAATATACATGCGAGTCAAAAGAATATACATATCAGAGTTACAACCAAAAAGGACTACACAAAAAGCTATAACAAAAGTAGCTAGTAGAATAGTCCATGCGGAAGCAGAACATGCTAAGTCTAAATGTACCTAACCTGAAACACCTCGGTCTGACCTGAGTATAAAATACTCGGGTCAGTTTAGCTAAACAAATTAGTTAGATAAACTAAATGAAAATGAACATGAAAGGTTGTAAAGTACCAAAAATATCTCTAAAAGAAATAACTCGATCATCTAACAAAAGATGAATCATATCAAGCCTCATATCATCGGCAACTCAATAAACAAAGGATATGAATATCCCAAATCAAGCCAAAAAGGCTAATAACAAATACCAATGAAGGTAACACATGTTTCCACAAGGTAATCGCTATGTATTGAGTGGTTCAAAAGACATACTTCGAAAGACGATACTCTAGGGAAATGTAAATATCAATGAAACAAAAGATGCACGTGCTCGGTACTGTATAAACAAGGATCCACAAGCTCGAAGGCGACAAACCCATATATCTCTCGAGCGGTGATGAAGGACCAACTTCAAAAGCGATACTATAGGGCAACAAACACGAAGGCACCAAACCTGAAGGCACAAACCCGAAGGAACAAACTCGAAGGCAACAAATTGTAGTGGCGAAGGTTCGGAGGCTCACTACTGGACACCACTAACTGGCAATATGTGTCACAAACTCTCAGGTAGGAACCCATAAAATATTAAGATGTGTCCCATACCACATGTTTGCACTAAACAGTTTACTAACCGTTAGTCAATTCCACACTCAAAGTAGTACAAATTTTACCTCATCTCATTGGTAAACCAGACCCGAAGGTCAAAACGATTAAACAAATAGATTAGAAATTAACTGAAAAGATAAACGCACGTGTTCATAGCATGCGTTTTATCTAATCATTTAATTCTCCTCCCTCTCGCTTGAAGTGCAAAATTTTGTGTTTTATATAGAAATTAAGTTGAAGAAAACGAGTTTTAGGAACGTTTCGAAATCGCTTTAGAAATTGCCTTTAAAATTCTCTTATTATAGAGTATATAATTTTTATACTAAAAAATAATATATAATAATAATTTTAAAAGCCCACTTATTTGAAAAACATTTTTAAAACACATTATAATAACTGTGTATGAAATTTAGAAAGAAATATCGAGAACACATCGAAATAACGGAAATTACACCAAGTATTATCCGTTTAAAACAAGCTGCGACTCAACATTCGACCGTAGGTTTGAACAAGTTAAAATTTCAAAATAACTTGAAATTTTTTAATAATGTAGTTCAACATTCCTACTTCAATCTGCAAAAAGAATCATTCAAATTCGATTTGAAACGAAGAATCTGCGTCATTTCAAAGTTGGTCCAAAACAAGGTTTTAAACACTGAATTACAGCAAGCTACGAGTACATGTTTGACAGCATTTTCGAAAAAGCAAACCAACCCAGATTATCACTAAATTTTACAAGAATGTAATTCATCACTCCTGCTTCAATATGCAAAAAGATAACTCAAATCCGACTTGAAACGAAGAATCTGCATCGTTTCAAAGTTGGACCAAAATAAGGTTTTAAACACTGAATTACAGCAAGCTGCGAGTACACGTTCGACAGTAGTTTCGAAATAGCAAACCAATCCAGATTGTCATGAAATTTTACAGAAATGCAATTCAACACTCCTACTTCAATATTCATATAAAATAACTCAATTTCAATTTGAAATGAATGAGTTGTGCTGTCTCAAACATGGACTCAGGTTATGTTTGCAACAGTTAAAAAAACCAAAAATGTATAGTCCTGAAACCATCCTCGGTTCAACTTCCAGGTATAAAACAGAGGAACAAATAACATCTGTTTGAGCTCAAAATTTGTATGCATACACTAGAAATCTCCATCTTTCAAATAAAAAAGAATGAATTCCAATAAGAAATGAATGAGTTATGCTGTCTCAAAAATGGACTCAGGCCATGTTTGCAGCAACTAAAACAACTACAGGCAAAAATCTATGTCTGAGTCGATTTTGCAGCAATGTATTGAACATACAAACGACAATATCCTTCAACCAAAATTTTCAAAAATGAAGATCAACATGCAAGCTACCGAATGCAAAAAATCCAGCAACATTTCGCTGCCGGAATCACAAGACATAAGCATGCAAAGTGACACCTAAACATAGTTTTTTACAGAAACAAAAACATCAACAAAATCAATATTTTCAAGCTATTTTTGCATATGTTTTTGGCATTTGAAGGCTTGCTTCAGCTAGCATTATGTGAGCAGCAACTCACCTTGTTTAAGAAGTGCAAAAATCCGATTTTGAGTTGAAAGTAATGAGCTTTGAGCTAATTTGGCCTTGTAGAACTTATAGAAAGAAGAAACATATGCATGCAAAGAAGAAATTCATTGTTAACAAACAATCTCCTAAAAACTGTGATTTTGATGAAATAGAAATGGTTTTCATAGTAATTACCTAAGAAACTTCAATTTGATTGAAAACAACAATAATTGGATTAATTAGCAGTTTTTGAGCTGGGGTTGAAGGAGAAAAGTGTTTCTTAGTTTTCTCATGTTTCTGGAAGAAGGTTTTTACAGTACATACAACAAAAGGAGAAGGAGATGTTTCTCTATTTTTTGGGTTAAGTTTATAAATGGGCCAAGACCCAAAATTAATTAGCTTGGCCTTTAATTGAAATTAACACACAAATTCACTAGACACTAATATGCATAAAGTTATACATACAATGTTACACTTTTTAAAATCACACCATATATTCTTAGATACCAAAAATTTATTTTACATCAAAATAAAAGATTGTTTAAATTTAAAAATTTATTTTCACTAATTAAAAATCTTATCTTAATTAAAATGCACAAATTATACAATTATTACATAAAACTTCATTTTTTTAAACTTCAAAACTTACACAAATTTATTTTTCTTCTGTTATTAGATATAACAAATAATATTTTGAATATTTTTACAACCAAAACTTATTTTGAAACAAAATTTCTCATTTTTATTTATAGAAAACCAAATTTAAATCAAATGCTTCTTTTAAAAATATATAAAAGAAACATTTGGCAATAATTATCAAAATTATTGCATTACTTTAAATTAAGATCATGTTTTGCACATTTTAACACAAATAATCAAAATAAAGTTTCAAAACTTTATTTTCACATTTTAAATCCATTTGTTTTTCAAAATAAACATTTTTAAATCTCCAATTAATTTTTATTTTCCAATATTAAATTATAATCACCGTTATAATTTAATATTATATATAATCATCTAAACCAGGGTTGTTACAGACTCCCCTCCTTAAGAAAGTTGCGTCCTAGCAATTTCTAGAGAAGAATTTGTATTCAACTTATTAATTTCATCAATCAAAAGAAAAGAAATAAGCTTGAGGAAAAAAGACATTCTCACCATTGCTATGCGAAGAAAGAAAACCAGGGTAGGATCGCTCAATAAACTCTTTGGTTTCCCAAGTGCAGTCATTGGGGTTCGGGGACCATTGAATTTTAACGAGCGGCACATCCTTGTTTGGAAGGCGTCTCACCTCTGAAGCAAGTGCACGAATAGGCTGCTGCACAATAGATAGGTCCAGTGAGATCTCAAGCTCTTGCAAATTAGGAGCATAGATAATTGAATTTGACTCTCGAAGACACTTCCGAATCTGAGAGACGTGAAACACGTCATGTATGCCAGATAGATGAGCTGGAAGTGAAACCCTATAAGCCATAGGGCCAATACGTTCAGTAATAGGAAATTGTCCTATGAAGCGAGGAGCCAATATCCCGGTCATATTGAAGCGCATAACCCCTTTTAAAGGAGAAACACGAATAAAGACGAGATCACCATAGAGAACTCGGGAGGCTTCCTACGGTTGTTTGATGTAACGTCCCGCCTTTCCATACGCTTTAAATCGACGATAAACCACACACATCAGACTTAAACCATACAGAAGGGCGGATTGTTATGAGGTAAATAAGAAAAAGCAGAGAAAGAAAAACACAAAATAGAATCTTGCAGCGGAACGATAAAATATAATAATCAAATATATAGTTCATGAAGCTGTTTACAAAATATTTGATTATACTTATACCATATATATCAGAGTTACACATACCAGAGAATATTAATAATGCAGCGGAATACAATAGTGTAGTGGAATAATATAATAGGTAGTAGTAATAAAATCTTCGTCTTCGTCCTCCAGAAATAAAGTCTTCAAATCCTGAAATGCTCAGGCTGACCCGAGCGAATTGAAAAGACCAAACACTCGAGTCGGAACTAAAAGATCTTATGTAAGTTAAATCAACGGTAAAATATGAGTGGAACGGCATCAGAGATGTTTACGGGATTTGACGTCTCATATCCAGTGTCAAACGTGAGTGCAGTAACTCAAGAGATGCTTGGGATTCATATCTCCTAAGGATCCGTTAAACTATTTACTATGTAGTAATATTTCGCTATTATAATAATGTCTAGTAGTAAAAGAAACTTACTTTTAAATAGCGTTAAGGAGTGACCCAATATTCCTCTTAACACGTAATAGTGCCAATAGTCTATATAGTACCGTAATACCTCCTGATCGGAAGGCTACCAGAGGATACTCCATAGGTACGACATAAATAGAAACTCATACAAGGCACGCTAGGGTAGGTGACACGGCACAACTAGGCAATGCCAGGGTAGATATACCAATTACGCTTCCGGTGGTAACGCATAGCCGCAGCTACCGTCCACCTCGAGCCACACCCCAAAATCAAAGAAATCAAAAGTGGCCACCGAATAAATCCAAAGTCAAAGTATAATATCGAAGGGATGTGTCCGATCAAAGGTGCTACCTCGTTAGCCCGTCGATCGCTCATGTTTTAGCCACCTTATGCCAACTCACGGGAGTCGGGTCCACGTATTTACCTCAAAGGAAACGCCGCCGCCATCCTACTTCATTCTGGAATCTCCACCGCGTACACGGTTGTTAAAGTGGTTTTCGGAGTTGGAAGAGAATATGACAACTTCCAATACCGGTCTCTTTAACAACCCAACGTTATTATAACACAGCGGCCATTTCAAAATAATTTATACTTCAAAACCAGGATATAATATTTATTTCAAAATCATTTAAAACCAAATCAATATGATATCCCTCTTATTTCAAATCAATATAATATCATTTTATTTCAAATATATCCCCTTTTCAAAATCATAGCGCTTCCAAATTTTATACTTCAAAACCAAACATTTGAAATTTAACACCTTTAAAACATAATGCTATGAAATTCATAACTTCGAAACATTTCAATTTCTATAAACATTTCAGTTTCGATATATTTCAAGGCTTTAAATATTCCAAAATTTCAAAACTAAATTTGATAATTTCGATTCAACGATTAAATTTCCTATTATTTAGTTTTGAAATATTTTATATAATAAACCCCTTATTACTTAAATAAAACTGAAATTTCAAATAACTAGATTTATAATTATACCTTTTAAAATTCCAATTTAATAAATTTCACATCAACCCTGTTGGTTTAATCCTTAAATAAATTCAATTTCATAAAATCTCAAATTTATCTAATTTCAAATCAAATTTTATTCGAATAAAATTGTTGAATAATTTAATTCACGTCCATTTCATATTTTATCTTCCAAACCTTAATTTATTTAAATCATCATAACCTCTATATAAAAAAATATGATTTAAATACTTAACCATATTTATTTTAATAAATCAAACTCCATTTTTTTTTAACTTATTATCATTAAACATATTTATGCATAGCTTAAATACCTAATTTTAACTATATATAAAACATTTTTATATAATATCAAAATGAATCAATATTTGTTTAAACCGTATAATTCTATCCAAAACCATAGAAATCATTTCAAAATATATATATATAGACGACGGTGTCTGTATATAATTTTCTATCATATGGTCAAGTGATACGGATATTTATCATTTCAATCCGCAATTTAAAATAAAAATACGGTTATATATCATTTCAAACCGCAATCCCGAATGAAATAAAGTACATAACAATTTGCAGTTTAAAACAATATAAAATACAACATCCATCCATCCAATATCAATCATCCACCATTAATCACAATCATCATCCAATTCAATCAATAGCATCAATATATAATGGATAATAAACATCAGGTATCAACTAGCATTTTATATTCAATAATAAAATAAATGAAAATTTAACTGGCAGTTTATATGCAATAAATAAATTAAATAACCATTTAATTCAATTATATTCAATTTAACTGGGGTGATGATTAAAAATACGCCAAACAGTCATAAATAAATTTCTAATCACGTCCTAAATAAATTTAACAAACATTAGAAAAAGCAGATGTAACGTCCCGCCTTTCCGTATGCTTTAAATCGACGATAAACCACACACGTCAGACTTAAACCATACAGAAGGGCGGATTGTTATGGGGTAAATAAGAAAAAGCAGAGAAAGAAAAACACAAAATAGAATCTTGCAGCGAAACGATAAAATATAATAATCAAATATATAGTTCATGAAGCTGTTTACAAAATATTTGATTATACTTAACAATATATATCAGAGTTACACATACCAGAGAATATTAATAATGCACCGGAATACAATAGTGTAGTGGAATAATATAATAGGTAATACTAATAAAATTTTTGTCTTCGTCCTCCAGAAATAAATTCTTCAAATCCTAAAATGCTCAGGCTGACCCGAGCGAATTGAAAAGACATAACACTCGAGTCAGAACTAAAAGATCTTATGTAAGTCAAATCAATGGTAAAATATGAGTGGAATGGCGTCAGAGATGTTTACGGGATTTGACATCTCCTATCCAGTGTCAAACGTAAGTGCAGTAACTCAAGAGATGCTCGGGATTCACATCTCCTAAGGATCCGTTAAACTATTTACTATGTAGTAATATTTCGCTATTATAATAATGTCTATTAGTAAAATAAACTTACTTTTAAATAGCGTTAAGGAGTGGCCCAATATTCCCCTTAACACGTAATAGTGCCAATAGTCTATATAGTACCGTAATACCTCCTGATCGAGAGGCTACTAGAGGATACTCCATAGGTACCACACAAATAGAAACTCGTACAAGGCGCGCTAGGGTAGGTGACACGACACAACTAGGCAATGCCAGGGTAGATATTGTTATCCCGCTTTTTGGCAAAGCCGTGATACCAAAAGATCGATCGAAAACAAAAGACAGTTCGTCTCAAAGACTGGTTACACATTGCTTCACTATGAATATCGATGAATTTTGTCCGAGCCCGGATCAAGCTACAACTGATAAGACATGACAAACAAAGCCACAAAAGCCAATGTTCCAAATTTCAGGTTAATCGGAGTTCGTATGAACGAGATATGATCGATGCAAGTTAGCCAGAGTACGCTGTTCGTATCCATCGAATTGTTGAGGAGATGCTCATTTCGAATCCATCGGATTCGTATCCATCAATGTTTACTTTGTTCGAATCCATCAGGTTGAATCGATCTAGTTCGAATTGATCAGTAAAATGATATCGGTATGTTCGAATCGATCTGTTTCGAATCCATCAAATGGGCATCGCCTCAGCATGTCCGTGTCCATCCTAGAGCACTGTTTCGTATTCATCAGTAGGCCGCACTTCGTATCGATACCCATATCCATCACCACACCTCGGTTCGTATACATTGGCTTCGTATCGTTCGGAATGGCTAGGTCTTCGCATCGATGGACTTCGTATCGATCGAACTTCGGCTAGAGTGTATTATTCGAATCCATCGGCATGGCTCCTTGATCGAGTCCATCAGCATGCAGTTTACTTCGTAACGATCACCTAACATCAACTTCGCATCCCTCAGAGATTCGCTGCTTCGCCTCCATCCCAAGACCGTGTTCGAATCCATGAGCAGAGGCTTGTTTGTATCCATCAGGTCAACGAACCTTGGGTGACGTGTCATCCCTCGATACGAACAAGGCGAAATTTATGAAGTCGATACGGTCAACTCGGAGTAAAGACCGGATCGAGGCAAAGTATGCATGCCACATCATCACGAGACCACATGAGGTGATCGAGTCGAAGACATCGTTTCGAATTGATGGATTTGAAATAACAGCCAAACGAAACGTACCAACTCGTATCGATCATATCTCCCAAACCGCTGATCCAAATGCAACGAAATTTTCACAGAAGCTTCCATACAAGGTTAAGATTTTTCCTGCCAAGTTTCAGCTCGATTGGGTCAATTTTTGATGGATACTAAATCACTTCATATCGATCTCAGATCGAGTCGAAACTTGGTGGGTCGGTCGCATGGGCCCACTCACGTGCCATAAAAAATCTCCCAAAGTTTGAGCACGATTTGAGCCTCCTACGCCTATAAATAGCATCCTGAAGCCTTCAGAAAAGGGGATCTTTTGGCCATTCGACGTCCAGACTCTACCGGATTGAATTCTATTCTTCATTACCACTGTTGTAATCAGATTTCAGAGCTATTATCTACTGTAATCCGCTATAATTGATTGGAATCATCAAGTGAATCAATAAAGACATAAACTTCAGAGTGGATGTAGGCAAGATCGCCGAACCACTATAAATCTTGTGTTTGTGACTGTTATTTCTGAATTGCTGTGTTTGGTATTGCTTAGATATGAGATTTGTGTTGAATATTACTGATTTGTGTTCATAAACGGGTGCTTTCACGATATTGGGGTTTGGACCATTTTTGGTGCAAACACTTTGGTGCTTTCACCGAGAAAGCTGACTCAAGGATTCTACTATCTGGAAGTTGAATTTGAAGATTTAAGAATTCAGATCTAAAAGCTATGACAAGGCAAACAAGTAGAAGGCAGAGGCCAGAGAGAAGTGAACATGAAGGAAGTCAAGAGGCTTCTTTAAGAGCGAATCAAGCATCGGTCTTCATCACCAGGGATGAGATGGAGACAATGATGAAGAGACAGGAGGAGCTGATCCAGAGCTTGTTTCAACAAATTGGGAAACTTGGAACACAGAACAGAGGAGCTAATGGGGTTCAGAACGGAGCAGGACCATCCGGCGTAGCACCTGGACTAGGAGGCACACACTTGGAGAATGTTGATCCAATACCGGAGAGAGAGAGGAGCATCTGCGCAACGTGGAGGTAGCAGAGCAATGAACGCTCAGTCAAGGGGGAAGATTCCAGAATTCCCTCGTGAACTCGGGGGGCAGGTCGAAAGCGATGAACGAGGATTGCATCTTAGAGACAATGATAGATTGGCACAAATGGTCAGGCGAGCCATGAGAGCCGGATTAATAAACAAGGATCTTGAAGACGTGAACATGAGTCCCTTTTCTCCTGCAATTAGGATGGCTAGGAACCCACCAGAGTTCAAGTTACCATCAATGGAGATGAATGATGGGAGGACGGACCCCACGGTCCATCTGACAAGGTACATGAGACATATGGAAGTGCTGGGGGCATCACAGGAGGTTATGGCCCGATGCTTTCCATTATATCTGACGGATATCGCAGCATTATGGTTTAGGCAACTGGAGAGCGGCTCCATAGGAACATGGGCAGATTTAACTGAGAGATTCATGAGACAATTTAGGGTTCACATTGCAAGACCCAAGAATGTGATGAGTTTGGTAATTATGAAGTAGAAAGCTGGGGAGATTTTGAGGAGTTTCCTGACACGATTCAATGCGGCAGCAGCATCGATGGATCGGCCAGATCCATCCATGGTTATGATGGCAGCTGTGTCCAGAATAGCTGATGGCACGGATTTCAAAAATTCATTGACTAAAGATCCACCTATGGATCTAGGAGAATTCTATCACGAAGCAGAAAAGTTCTTGCGATTGGAAGATGCGAGTGCAGAAAGAGAAGAAAACGATGAACTCAATGTTTATACGGTCAAAGATGGAAATCCCCCTGAGAAAGGTACAAACTAGCAAGGGGAAACGAAAGGCTGAGAGTAGCTATAACAGATCAATGCGACCATGAAAGGAACCAAGGTTCACCACATATTCAGAGCTGAATGATAGTTTGGAACAAATCTGTCAAGGTACCAGAGAGCAGGTTCCGTATCGTAGACCAATGCGAAGGGATCCAACTTCTTACGAGAGAAAATCAGATAAGTTTTGCATATTTCATGAACTGAACGGTCATAGCACTAATGATTGTAGGCATCTGAAGGACGAGGTGGAAGGGCATATCAGGAATGGTATGCTACTTCAGTATGTGAGGAGGCGAACTCCAGCAGTGGAGCCAGAGCGACCACCGTCTACATCAGCTAGAGGTGACCCTGAACCGGGACAACGTTTGATTATCAATTGATTAATTGAATGAAATAATGATGAACAAGTCGTAAACCTCTCAATAACATGGTTAAATCATTCACACATGTAAGCGATCCCGCACGATCCATAGGCATGCTCTGAATGACTACTGACCACACCATAGTGAGAATTTACACTTTGACATCCTTGCTTTGTTTTTGTTTCATTTTGATTTGGACATTTAGACTCTGCTTGTTTGGACATTTCTGTTGTGGGATTCGTATGATTATTGCTTTGATATTTGCAATTCTGTGAAAGAATTTACTTATATGCCCATTGGATCGCGAACGGTCCACGAGCACCTCTTGTATGGCGATGAACCGCCAAAGTCTTTGATTTGGAAACTCCCCCGAACATGAAACCTAGTATCGATAACACTGAGTCCCCCCTGGGCACACATAATTCGTCTTGAACGGCACATGACATCGAACGGTCACAAGCCGCCTCGAACGGCATACGACCGTGAACGATCATAACTCGCCTCGAACGGCAGACGATCGCGAACGATCACAATTCGCCTCGAACGGCACACGATCGCGAACGATCACAATTTGCCTCGAACGGCACCCGACCGCGAACGGTCATAATTTACCTTATACGACATTCGATCGCGAACGATCATAATTCGCCTCGAACGACACACGATCGCGAACGATCACAATTTGCCTCGAACGGCACCCGACCACGAACGGTCACGATTCGCCTCAAATGATACTCGATCGCGAACGATCAACATTTGCCATGAACGGCACCTGATCGCGAACGATCACCATTCCCCGCGAACGGCATCGACCGCGAACGGTCCCATTACATCCTTTGCCGCGAACGACATCGACCGCGAACGGTCTCGATTCACCTCAAATGACACACGAACTCGAACGATCGTCATTCGAGGTCATATGAAATTATCAAGTTCTTTACAGGTTGTTGACAAGATATGAACATCCAACTTATAGCATTAAAAAACACACCTTCCTTTCGCAAGGCATGTTTTGGGGGGTAAATGTTATCCCGCTTTTTGGCAAAGCCGTGATACCAAAAGATCGACCGAAAACAAAAGACAGTTCGTCTCAAAGATTGGTTACACATTGCTTTGCTATGGATATCAATGAATTTTGTCCGAGCCCGGATCAGGCTACAACTGATAAGACATGACAAGCAAAGCCACAAAAGCCAGTATTTCAAATTTCAGGTTAATCGGAGTTCGTATGAACGAGATATGATCGATGCAAGTTAGCCAGAGTACGCTGTTCGTATCCATCGAACTGTTGAGGAGATGCTCATTTCGAATCCATCGGATTCGTGTCCATCAATGTTTGCTTTGTTTGAATCCATCAGGTTCTACATACTTCGAATCGATCTAGTTCGAATCGATCAGTAAAATGATATCGGTCTATTCGAATCGATCGGTTTTGAGTCGATCAAATGGGCATCGCCTCAGCATGTTCGTGTCCATCCTAGAGCACTGTTTCATATCCATCAGTAGGACGCACTTCGTATCGATACCCATATCCATCACCACACCTCGGTTTGTATCCATCGGCTTCATATCGTTCGGAATGGCCAGGTCTTCGCATCGATGGACTTCGTATCAATCGAACTTCGGCTAGAGTGTATTATTCGAATCCATCGGCATGGCTCCTTGATCGAATCCATCAGTATGCAGTTTACTTCGTAACGATCACCTAACATCAACTTTGCATCCATCAGAGATTCGCTGCTTCGTCTCCATCCCAAGACCGTGTTCGAATCCATAAGCAAAAGCTTGTTCGTATCCATCAGGTCAACGAACCTTGGGTGACGTGTCATCCCTCGATACGAACAAGGCGAAATTTATGGAGTCGATATGGTCAACTCGGAGTAAAGACCGGATCGAGGCGAAGTATGCGTGCCACATCATCACGAGACCACGTGAGGTGATCGAGTTGAAGACATCGTTTCGAATTGATGGATTCGAAATAAACAGCCAACCGAAACATACCAACTCGTATCGATCATATCCCCCAAACCGCTGATCCAAATGCAACGAAATTTTCACAGAAGCTTCCATACAAGGTGAAGAATGTTCCTGCTAAGTTTCAGCTCGATTGGGTCATTTTTTGATGGGTACAAAATCACTT
The DNA here is from genome assembly GCA_030765085.1 of Allium cepa. Taxonomy (NCBI): domain Eukaryota; kingdom Viridiplantae; phylum Streptophyta; class Magnoliopsida; order Asparagales; family Amaryllidaceae; genus Allium; species Allium cepa. Next base: position 171,324,798 of record CM060941.1, on the reverse strand, counting down.
CGTATCGATCTCAGAGCGAGTCGAAACTTGGTGGGGTCGGTCGCGTGGGCCCACTCACGTGCCAGAAAAAATCTCCCAAAGTTTGAGCGCGATCTGAGCCTCCTATGCCTATAAATAGCACCCTGAAGCCTTTAGAAAAAGGGACCTTTTGGCCATTCGACGTCCAGACTCTGCCGGATTCAATTCTATTCTTCATTACCGCTGTTGTAATCAAATTTCAGAGCAATTATCTACTGTAATCCGTTGTAATTGATCGGAATCATCAAGTGAATCAATAAAGACATAAAATTCAAAGTGGACGTAGGAAAGATCGCCGAACCACTATAAATCTTGTGTTTGTGACTGTTATTTCTGAATTGTTGTGTTTGGTATTGCTTAGATCTGAGATTTGTGTTGAATATTGCTGATTTACGTTCATAAACGGGTGCTTTCATGATATTGGGGTTTGGACCATTTTTGGTGCAAACAGATATACCAATTATGCTTCCGGGCCGGTGGTAACGCATAGCCGCAGCTACCGCCCACCTCGAGCCACACCCCCAAATCAAAGAAATCAAAAGTGGGCACCGAATAAATCCAAAGTAAAAGTATAATATCGAAGGGATATGTCCGATCAAAGGTGCTGCCTCATTAGCCCGTCGATCGCTCCTGTTTTAGCCACCTTATGCCAACTCACGGAAGTGGGTCCACGTATTTACCTCAAAGGAAACGCCGCCACCATCCTACTTCATTCTGGAATCTCCACCGCGTACACGGTTGTTAAAGGGGTTTTTGAGTTGGCAGAGAGTATGACAACTTCCAATCCCGGTCTCTTTAACAACCCAACGTTATTATAACACCGCGGTCATTTCAAAATAATTTATACTTCAAAACCAGGATATAATATTTATTTCAAAACCATATAAATACGATATCATTTCAAATTTAAAACCAAATCAATATGATATCCCTCTTATTTCAAATCAATATAATATCATTTTATTTCAAATATATCCCCTTTTCAAAATCATAGCGCTTCCAAATTTTATACTTCAAAACCAAACATTTGAAATTTAACACCTTTAAGACATAATGCTATGAAATTCATAACTTCGAAACATTTCAATTTCTATAAGCATTTCAATTTCGATATATTTCAAGGCTTTAAATATTCCAAAATTTCAAAACTAAATTTGATAATTTCGATTCAACAATTAAATTTCCTATTATTTAGTTTTGAAATATTTTATATAATAAACCCCTTATTATTTAAATGAAAGTCAAATTTCAAATAATTAGATTTATAATTATACCTTTTAAAATTCCAATTTAATAAATTTCACATCAACCCTATTGGTTTAATCCTTAAATAAATTCAATTTCATAAAATCTCAAATTTATCTAAATTTCAAATCAAATTTTATTCGAATAAAATTCTTGATTAATTTAATTCACATCCATTTCATTTTTTATCTTCCAAACCTTAATTTATTCAAATCATCATAACCTCTATATAAAAAAAATATGATTTAAATTCTTAACCGTATTTACTTTAATAAATCGAACTCCATTTTTTTTAACTTATTATCATTAAACATATTTATGCATAGCTTAAATACCTAATTTTAACTATATATAAAATATTTTTATATAATATCAAAAAGAATCAATATTTGTTTAAACCGTATAATTCTATCCAAAACCATAAAAATCATTTCAAAATATATATATATATATATATATAGACCGACGGTGTCTGTATATAATTTTCTATCATATGGTTAAGTGATAGAGATATTTATCATTTCAATCCGCAATTTAAAATAAAAATACGGTTATATATCATTTCAAACCGCAATCCCGAATGAAATAAAGTGCATAACAATTTGCAGTTTAAAACAATATAAAATACAATATCCATCCATCCAATATCAATCATCCACCATTAATCACAATCATCATCCAATTCAATCAATAACATCAATATATAACGGATAATAAACATCAGGTATCAACTAGCATTTCATATTCAATAATAAAATAACTGAAAATTTAACTCGTAGTTTATATGCAATAAATAAATTAAATAACCATTTAATTAAATTATATTCAATTTAACTGGGGTGATGATTAAAAATACGCCAAACAGTCATAAATAAATTTCTAATCACATCCTAAATAAATTTAACAAACATAAGAAATTTTAGAAGTTGTGAGTGGGTTAAAACACTCACCTTTTGAATTTAAATTGGATTTAAATCCAATTTAAACCCAAAAATTGCACAGTCTTCAAATTCGTCCAAACAAGCGCCAAAATGTCCGGAATTCCAATACGAACCTAGCAGAGAAAACCGTGTGTGAATTGGATCTCGTATGCAAAAGTTATACATGTTAGATCATTTGAAAACAAAATTTAATTAAAACAAAAAAATAAAACTCACCCAAACTAAACCATGCTACGTCACAAATCTCATCTTCCAGAAAGCCATCTCACGCACGAAACAGCAGAGCACATTCAAACCCTAGCAGACACGCTCCGCCACCACACAAGCAATCATCGCCGCTGCCATAGGCCGAACAAGGCCTGCGCGCGCGCATCCCCAAGCGACGACGAATCCCCCTCGGACCATGCAGCGTTCGCGTACGTCTCCGTTGGCGAAAAATGCAGCCGCCACGAGAATAACGAATCCTAATCATCAAATTGCCGACGATCTAGCCATCGATTCCACAAGCGAACACCACAGATGCACAACGCTCGGTCCCTTATTTAAACCCCTCAGACGATTTGATGATCCGCTGAAGTTGATCGTCACGTGATGAACGGCTGAGAGTTGTTCTTTGGGTTTTGGCCAAACAACGCGTCGAACCAAAAAACGAGTTGCAGATCTGTGTTTTGCTCTTTGAGAGCTTCGATATATAATTTATCTGAATTTTTTTGAGGAGTTTGAAATTTTAGCTTTTGATCTGATTTGGAATTGTATTTGAATTTAGAATTTGTTTGTCTGCCATTGAAGAGGAGAGATAGCTGAGTTGTATGCACATACAAATGAGAAATAGAGGTAGGCTAGGATTTGTAACAGGGTATTTATAGGTAGGGTTGAAAAAGAGTAGGTGGGCCCGATTAATGATCGCGCTGAACGATGAATGGCCCGAAAAGCCCGTTCAGACTCCGGAACGAAATTGGGTCAATCCATATATCAAAATAGGTGTTTTAAATTTTTTTAAATGCAATGGAAAAGGTTTCAAGTCCAAATCCCGTCGTATGGAGAAGTTATGCAAAAATCAAATTATTTCAAATCGATTTCAGTTGATTTCAATTAATCGATTTCAAGGCGTTCAAGCCCATACGATCAAACGACAAGTCCGATCGATACGAAACTTGAAATCCTACAATAGTTCACCGCTACGGATCCGATGAAACTTGTTTCGTCGAAATCCAAGTCTGTGGCCAAAATGGCTATTTTTATATTAATTACATAAATTAAAATAAATTAATTAAATCACTTTTCAATTTCAACTCTATAATTAACAAATTTCATCAATTAACTTTCTTAATCATTTACACTAATTTAACTAAATTCAAATGTCAATTTTGAGTTGATTAATTTATCAATTTCAACGTTAAATTTTCAATTTCATTAAATTCAGAAATTATAAATTTAATTTCCAAAAGTTCTATTAAATTTATTTTTCATTCTACTATTCAATTCATTATTGTCAATGGATGAAATAAATATTGGATTCAAAATATTTTACTTTAATATAATCACATTCTATCTTTATTTCAATTAGCGTAATAAATTAAATTTCATTTAGAATAAATTCATTTATTAAAATATGAGTTCCAATTTATTATAATAAATTCCAAATAACTTTGATTTGATTAGTTTCAATCTTTATACTAAGTCCGTTATCACTCTATACCTAGTTCCTATTGTTACCCTTCATTTTCTTGACATTTAAATGAACTTGATTCCAATAAATTCATTGACCAATTAATTAAGGTAATTTATAATAATTGTTATCATAACCTTAAATTTACACTTAAGTTTATGTTATATTCAACTAATCATCATAACACTGAATAAAATTTACGTTATTCACAATTGTTACCCTAATTTACATTAACGTAACATTTAATCCAGATTTATTGCAATTGGTTACCCGTTTTAATTTAATAGACTAAATAAATGGTTAACTTAAAACAACCTTTATCATAACTTTTAATTGCCCATATGAATCGACTATTCACAAACAAATGTTACTATTCGTATATAATATTGTTTTTATTCAATTTATTACTTATTATTTCCTTAGTTAATAACCTTTGAATTCACTCTGCAATTGCTAATTTCCATCAATTATAACTTACTAATTTAAATAAATTCATTAATTGTCAACTGCCATCCCAAATAAATCCATTTATTTGAATTTTTCCTTATTATGAATCAATTATAAACTTACCATCTTAAAGGTGATGTCAACATGGGTACTTATCTATTACACTAATCTACACCTATTACATTTTACATTTTCATAAATGCTACATTAATATATTCAAATTTATAACTCCTTTGTTATTAACCATCCTATTCCCATATATTATATCTTTGCTAATTATATACATTAATTACGATTAAATATTCTAAATAAATATATTCACTTGGTTTCATGCTTTTTATTACATCAATTACTGCCTTATAAATAAATTTTCGTTTCTATTCAATTCACATTCACACTTCCATTATTATATTATTTATCATTAAAGTAACTTTTATTTTAAATTGGTAAACCACTGGTAACGACCACCATTTGTCACCGTTTTCCCTTTATAATACATGTATGTTTATTCTTCACAAATGATTTTCATGTAATACCCTATTTCATACATTAGTCCAATAATTTCATTTGTTTTCTCATATTCCATTTATAATCAAGTCATAACATTTGAATTATTTTATTTAATTGAAATTTCATTCAAGTTCATTAATTATTAACTTTAATTAACCTTGTTACGTTTCCTCTTAGTTAATTTTCATTATTATATCACAACTTTTATTAATATTTCACTAAATTTTTATTTTCATAAATATTAAATTTCAAAAATATTATTAAATTAACAATCATAATTACTGAAAATTTACGGGTCTTTACATCTGCGTAGGATTTCTTGCGGCCCTGTGCCTCTTTCATTCTCTGACGAATAATATCAATCTTATCAGAAGAATCACGAACATAATCTGGGTCAAGAATAAGCTTCTCACTAGATTCCAACCAATAAGAAGGTGATCGGCATGGCCTTTCGTATAAGGCTTCGAAATGAGCCATACCGATACTTGACTGAAAACTATTGTTGTAGGAGAATTCTACAAGGGGTAAATGATCCTCCCAACTACCTCCAAAATCAAGAATAAAAATACGGAGGAGATCTTCCTAGATACGATTCACCCGTTCAGTCTGTCCATCAGACCGTGGATGATAAGCTGTGCTAAAATTAAGCTTTGTTCCCAAAGCTTGCTGAAGACTGTGCCAGAAATGACTTGTGAACAAAGGGTCACGATCACAAACAATCGAACTAGGAACACCATGAAGTCTCACGATTTCCTTGATATAAAGCTTGGCCAAATGAGAAGTGGTCCTATTAGACTTAATAGGAATGAAATGAGATGATTTGGTGAGGCGGTCAACAATAACCCAAATGCTATATGGCCCGATCTCGAACGAGATAGGCCGTCGATAAAATCCATCGAAATCTGATCATATTTCCACAATGGAATCTCTAGAGGATGAAGGAGACCAGAAGGGCGCTGATGTTCAGTTTTGATACGTTGACAAGTCATACAATTACTCACATAACTCACCACATCGCGCTTCATGCTTTCCCAATAATAAAGACGATGCATATCGACATATATCTTACTACTGCAAGGATGAATGGTATACTTAGAACGATGATAGTCATTGAGAATGTCATGCCTAAGTGCAGATTCAGAAGGCACAATAATACGGTTCTTCTGGCGAAGACACCTGTGAAAATCAATGCTGTAATACCGCAACGCCTCATCATGGGATTCAGACTCACAAAGCTGAATAAGATGCAAGAACTCTAGATCTTGTTGCTGAGCCTCGGCGATACGATCCAACAAACGAGGATGAGCTTCCAAGCTAAAAAATAGAATAGGCGAATCATATGATGGGGCACGATCCCGAATATCGCACAAAGATAAAGTCTCAAAAACATTCCACTCGGCTAGCATCATAGAAACAACAGCCGAGTGTTTGCGACTAGGCGCATCAGCAACACGATTACCCTTCCCAGGGGTATACTGGATATCAATATCATAAGAGGCAAGAAACTCGAGCCAACACTATTTTCTCATATTGAGTTCCTTCTAAGTAAACAAATACTTCAAGGATTTATGATTGGTAGAGAGAATGAAGCGCTCGCCTAAGAGGTAATGGGGCCAAATCTTCAAAGCGAAGACAATGGCGGCTAACTCAAGATCATGAGTGGCATAGCGAAGTTCATTCGGACGCAGTTTCCTAGAAACATAAGCAACTACCTGATCCTTTTGCATAGGAACAGCACCATGACCATTTCCACAAGCATCAGTGTAGACAACAAGATCATGATTCCCCTCGGGAACTACAAGCATAGGAGCATTAGTGAGAAGCTCCTTCAATTACTGAAAATAAGCTTCACACTTGTCAGACCAAATATAGCAAATGCCTTTCCGAGTAAGACTAATAAGAGGAAGCACAACACGGCAAAAATCCGTAATGAACCGACGGTAATAACCCGCCAATCCAAGGAAACTTCGAATCTCATGAACATCTCAGGCCTCTTCCAAGTTTGGATAGCTTCGATCTTCGAGGGATCGACTGAAATGCCCTCGAAAGATACAAAGTGGCCTAAGAACTTAACCTTATTCCCCCAAAAGTGGCATTTGGCGAATTTGGCTTTGGGCTGATGTTGACAAAGAGTATCCAAGACAATCCTCAAATGGTGGCTATGCTCTATCTTGGACTTAGAATAAATAAGGGTGTCATCAATAAACACGAGGACGAACTTATCGAGATATTCCCGGAATACTCGATTCATGAGATCGACAAAGAAAGCAGGAGCGTTCATCAAACTGAACGGCATTACGAGCCACTCAAAAGAACCATAACGAGTGCGAAAAGCTGTAAGAGGAATGCTATCCTCCATAACTCGCAAGGTCGAGCTGAGAAAAGACCTTAGCACCACTCAACTGATCGAACATATCATCAATCCTAGGTAATGGATACCTATTCTTGATGGTCAACTCGTTAAGATTGTGTTAGCCAATGCAAAGCCTAAGAGTACCATCGGACTTCCTCACAAATACAACCGCGACACCCCACGGTGATGAACTAGACTGAATCAACTTCTTGGACTCAAGCTCTAAAAGCTGCTTCTTGAGTTTCTCAATTTCTTTTGTAGACATCCTCGTGGAGGACGACTAACCGGCTGTGCGTCAGGAATGAGATCAATGTGGAACTCAATCGCCTGCTTGGGTGGCAAACCCAAAACAGGCTCAAATACATCAGAGAAGTCACAAACAATAGAAATACAAGATATATCATCATCATCATCTTGTGAGTCTAGAGAATATAAAGCCACTTTGGAATTATCCACATTCCGAAGAACAAGTGATAGCTAAGTAGATGAATCTGGATGTCGAAGATATAAAATTCTCTCAGAATAAATAATCTTGGCATCGTATCGCACTAGTCAGTCCATACCAAAAATCATGTCAAATCCCAAATAAGAAATAACGTGCAGATTCGCACCAAAAGAAAATCCACATAAAGCAATCTCAACATCATCACAAAGCATGTTAAGGGTTGCGGATCCCCCGATAGGATTCACAATCCTCAATGAAGTAACCATACAAGAAACATCCAAAGACAAATCATCGACGAGCTTCTTCGATACGAATGAATGCGAAGCACCCGTATCGAAAAGAGCTCGAATACTCAGGTCATGAAATAAAATAGAACCTTCCAAAATAGATGGAGATATACCTCTGGGCTGGGAAGAAACTCCAGAAGCTTTAGCAGCATAAAGCTTGCCAGACTTGGCACTAGCAGGAATAGTAGGGCAGGTGGAAACATGATGATCTTCCTTCTTGCAATAGCGGCAGAAGAGAGGCATAGGACAAGCTCGAATCATATGATCAGGAGAACCACAATTGAAACACTTCCAAATGGAAGGTGTTCCAATAGACTGAGTCTGAGAGTTGGAACCACCAGTCTTCTTCTTCTTGGAAGGAAAAGACTTGGAGTTTTGAAATGGAAACTGCTTCTTGTTGGGGTTGTTGCAAACCTCAACATCATCACCACTATCGATCTCCTTCAAGATGGCTTCAAGATGAAGCGCCGAGTCAACTAGCTCCTCGAACGAAAGATTGAGCTGGAGCATCAAAGACTTCTTCAAATACTTCTTAAGACCAGAGACAAACTTGAGGTTCTTCTTGTATGGAGTGGTAATATACTCAAGGCTATACTTAGAAAGAGCCTCGAAAGAAGACACATAATCAGAAATAGAAGATTTCCTTTGCTTTAGCTCGAGGAAGCGACGGGCAAGAGATGCTTTCTCAGAATCAGGAACGAACTTAAGCTCGAATCGTTCCCGAAACTGAGTCCATGTAAGAGTAGACTCGTCGAGCTCGGCAGTGAATAGCTCATACCAATCAAGAGCACGATCTTGTAACATGCTGGATGCTACAAGAACCCTGTGATAATCCAAAAGATCCATGCGAGAAAATATCCGCTCGCAAGAACGAATCCAAGCCCGAACCTCTAAAACAGACTTGGAGCCTTTGAATGGCTTTCCTCCAAGATGTGCAAAGTCAATGCACATGCATGTGAAAGGAGACTTGCGCGAAGGAGAAGCTAGAGTAGGAGCTGGAGGCTGGGTGCTCCTAAATAATTCCATGAACTAATCGGCAGACATATGTACTCCATTCGGATGGGAGCCACTGGACTGCCCCGCATCCGAACGTCGTCCTCTTTCTCTTCCAGCCATTAATTGAAAGTTAAGATAAGATAAAGATTATTCACATTGTAGATATCATTAATTCAAATATGGAATACTACGAAACTAAAATGCATTCCTAGACGTATTTTCAAAATTCTATCTAATCTATAGGATATGAAGAGAACAAAAGCACGATGATTGAGGTATTCGTAACACTTGTATTACACTTTGATGTATCGTAATATGTGTTTCTGTTCTGTGTTTATTATATTTTGTCCTGAACTCAGCTCTGATACCAAGCTGTAGTGCCCCACTCTGAGACCCATATTAGCAAAGGGTATTACAAGGTAATACCGTCTGCTAATACGGAGAATAGAGCTGGATAGGAGCGACCATCTATAGCCTTGTCTTTACTATCTACTGAATATGTCGATAAATGTAGCATAATTTTTTTAGTGGATCGCCATGTCCAATAGATACTTAATGAAAGACTATAATGGCTATAAGATCTGCATAACAAAATATAACAACTCAAATGTAAAACACATGACAGAAAGTAGATCATCACATACATATACACATATACAGATACATCACAGAGTACACAAAATGACACATGTCAAGTGGTGTAGCAACCACAATATATAGGCGAGTCAAAAGAATAAACATATCAGAGTTACAACCAAAATGGTCTACATAAATAGCTATAACAAAAGGAGCTAGCAGAATAGTCCATGCGGAAGCAGAATATGCTACGTCCAAATGTACCTAACCTGAAACACCTCGGTCTGACCCAAGTATAAAATACACGGGTCAGTCTAGCTAAACAAATCAGCCAGATAAGCTAAATGAAAATGAACATGCAAGGTCATAAAGTACCATAAATATCTCTAAAAGAAATAACTCGATCATCTAACAAAAGATGAATCATAACAAGCCTCATATCATCGGCAACTCAATAAACAAAGTATATGAATATCCCAAATCAAGCCAGAAAGGCAAATAACAAATACCAATGAACGTAACACAAGTTTCCACAAGGTAATCCCTATGTATCGAGTGGTTCAAAAGACCTACTCCGAAAGGCGATACTCTAGAGAAATATAAATATCAATGAAACAAAAGATGCATGTGCTTAGTACTTTATAAACTAGGATCCACAAGCTCGAAGGCGACAAACCCAAGTATCTCTCGAGCGGTGATGAATGACCAATTCCAAAAGTGATACTATAGGGCAACAAACCCGAAGGCAAAAAACCCGAAGGCAACAAACCCGAGCACAAACCCGAAGGCACAAACCCGAAGGCAACAAACCGTAGTGGCGAAGGTCCGAAGGCCCAGTACTGGACACCACTAACTGACAATATGCGTCACAAACTCCCGGGTAGGAACCCGCAAAGTTTTAACGTGTGTCCCATACCACATATTCGCACTAAATGGTTTACTAACCGTTAGTCAATTGCGCACTCGAAGCAATACAAAGTTTACCTCATCTCATCGGTAAACTAGATCCGAAAGTCAAAACGATCAAACGACTAGATTAGGAATTAACTGAAAAGATAAACGCACGTGCTCATAACACGCGTTTTATCTAATCATTTAATTCTCCTCCCTTTTTGCTCAAAGTGCAAAATTGTGTGTTTTATATAGAAATTAAGTTGAAGAAAATGAGTTTTAGGAACGTTTCGAAATCGCTTTAGAAATTTCCTTTAAAATTCTCTTATTATAGAGTATGTAATTTTTATACTAAAAAATAATATATAATAATAATTTCAAAAGCCCATTTATTTGAAAAACATTTTTAAAACATATTATAATAACTGTATATGAAATCCAGAAAGAAATATCAAGAAAACATCGAAATAACGGAAATTACACCAAGTATTATCCGTTTAAAACAAGCTGCGACTCGATATTCGACAGCAGGTTTGAACAAGTTAACATTTCAAAATGACTTGAAATTTTGTAATAATGTATCTCAATATTCCTACTTCAATCTGCAAAAAGAATCATTCAAATCTGATTTGAAACGAAGAATCCGCATCGTTTCAAAGTTGGTCCAAAACAAGGTTTTAAACACTGAATTACAGCAAGCTGCTAGTACATGTACGACAATAGTTTCGAAACATTAAACCAACCCAGATTATCATGAAATTTTCCAGGAATGTAATTCAACACTCCTACTTCAATCTTTAAAAAGAATCACTCATATTCGATTTGAGACGAAGAATCTACATTGTTTCAAAGTTGGACCAAATCAAGATTTTAAACACTGAATTACAGCAAGCTCCGAGTACAAGTTCGACAGTAGTTTCGAAATAGCAAACCAACCCAGATTTTCATGAAATTTTATAGGAATGTAATCAATACTCCTACTTCAATCTTCATAAAGAATAACTCAGTTCCGATTTAAAATGAATGAGTAATGTTGTCTCAAACATGGACTCAAGCTATGTTTGCAACAGTTAAAAAAACCAAAAATGTATAGGCCTGAAACCGTCCTGGGTTCAACTTCCAGGTATAAAATAGAGGAACAAATAGCTTCGAATTGAGCTCAAAATTGGTAGGCATATACTAGAAAACTCCATATTTCAAATAAAAAAGAATCATTGAATTCCAGTAAGAAGTGAATGAGTTATCCTGTCTCAAACATGGACTCAGGCCATGTTTGCAGCAACTCAAAACAACTACAGGCAAAAATCTATGCCTGATTCGATTTTGCAGCAATGTTTTGAACATTCAAACAACAATATCTTTCAACTAAAATTTGCAGAAATGAAGTTCAACCTGCAAGCTACCGAATGCAAGAAATCCGGCAACATTTTGTTGCCGGAATCACAAGATATAAGCATGCAAAGTGACACCCAAACACAGTTTTTTACAGAAATAAAAACATCAACAAAATCAATATTTTCAAACTATTTTTGCATATGTTTTTGGTATTTGAAGCTTTGATTCAGCTAGCATTATGTAAGCAGCAACTCACCTTATTTAAGAAGTGAAAAAATCCAATTTTGCGATGAAAGTAATGAGCTTTGAGCTAATTTGGCCTTGTAGAACCTATAGAAAGAAGAAGAATATGCATGCAAAGAAGGAATTCATTGTTAACAAAAAATATCCTCAAAAACTATGATTTTAATGAAATAGAAATTGTTTTCATAGTGATTACATGAGAAATTTCAATTTGATTGAAAACGACAATAATTGGATTAATTAGGAGAATTTTAGAGCTAGGATTGAAGGAGAAATATGGTTCTTAGTTCTCTCAAGTTTCTGGAAGAAGAAGGTTTTTACACTACGTACAACAAAAAGAGAAGGAGATGTTTCTCTATGTTTTTTTGGTTAAGTTTCTAAATGGGCCAAGACCCAAAATTAATTAGCTTGGCTTTAATTGAATTAACACACAAATTCACCTTTACACTAATATGCACAAAGTAATAGTATACATACAATGTTTACACTTTATAAAATCACACAACATATTCTTAGATATCAAAAATTTATTTTACATCAAAGTAAAAGATTGTTTAACTTTAAAAAATTATTTTCACTAATTAAAAATCTTATCTTAATTAAAATGCACAAATTACACAATTATTACATAAAACTTCATTTTTTTAACTTCAAAAATTACACAAATTTCTTTTTCTTGTGTTATTAAATATAAAAAAAAAAAAATCATATTTTGAACATTTTTTTGACCAACACTTATTTTGAAACAAAATTTCTCATTTTTTATTTATGGAAAACCTAATTTAAATCAAATGCTTCTTTCAAAAATATCTAAAAGAAACATTTGGCAATAATTATCAAAATTATTGCATTTCTTCAAATTAAAATCATGTTTTGCACATTTTAACACAAATAATCAAAATAAAGTTTCAAAACTTTATTTTCACATTTTAAATCCATTTTGTTCAAAATAAACAATTTTAAATCTCCAATCAATTTTTATTTCCCAATATAAATTATAATTACCGTTATAATTTAATATTACAGATAATCATCTAAACCAGGGTTGTTACAGACTCCCCTCCTTAAGAAAATTGCGTCCTTGCAATTTCTAGAGAAGATTTTGTATTCAACTTATTAATTTCATCAATTAAAAGAAAAGAAATAAGCTTGAGAAAAAAAAGACATTCTCACCATTGCTATGTGAGGAAAGAAAACCAGGGTAGGATCGCTCGATAAACTCTTTGGTTTCCCAAGTGCAGTCATTGGGGTTCGTGGACCATTGAATTTTAACGAGCGACACATCCTTGTTTCGAAGGCATCTCACCTCTGAAGCAAGTACGCGAATAGGCTGGTGCACAATAGATAGGTCTGGTAAGATCTCAAGTTCTTGCAAATAGGAGCATCGATAATTGAATCTGACTCTCGAAGACACTTCCGAAGCTGAGAGACGTGAAACACGTCAAGAATGCCAGGTAGATGAGCTAGAAGTGAAACTCTATAAGCCACAGGGCCAATACATTTAGTAATAGGAAATGTTTCTATGAAGCGAGGAGCCAATTTCCCGGTCATACTGAAACGCATAACCCCTTTTAATGGAGAAATACGAATAAAGACGAGATCACCAATAAAGAACTCGAGAGGCTTCCTACGGTTGTTCGCGTAGGATTTCAGATGGCTCTGCGCCTCTTTCATTCTCTGACGAATAAGATCAATCTTCTCAGAAGAATCACGATCAGAATCTGGGCCAAGAATAAGCTTCTCACCAGATTCCAACCAACAAGAAGGTGATCGACATGGCCTTCCACATAAGGCTTCGAAAGGAGCCATACCGATACTCGACTGAAAACTATTGTTGTAGCCTTGTAGGAGAATTCTGCAAGGGGTAAATGATCCTCGCAACTACCTCCAAAATAAAGAACACAAATATGGAGGAGATCTTCTAAGATACGATTCACCCGTTCAGTCTGTCCATCAGACCGCGGATGATAAGCTGTGCTGGAATTAAGCTTTGTTCCCAAAGCTTGCTGATGACTCTGCCAGAAATGACTCGTGAACAAATGGTCACGGTCATAGACAATCGAACTAGGAACACTGTGAAGTCTCACGATTTCCTTGATATAAAGCTTGGACAAATGAGAAGTGGTCCTATTAGACTTAATAGGAATGAAATGAACTGATTTGGTGAGGCGGTCAACAATAACCCAAATGCTAGAATGGCCCGATCTCAAACGAGGTAGGCCATCGATAAAATCCATCGAAATCTGATCCCATTTCCACAATGGAATCTCTAGAGGCTGAAGGAGATCAGAAGGGCGCTGATGTTCGGCTTTGATATGTTGACAAGTCATGCAATTACTCACATAACTCGCCATGTCGCGCTTCATGCCTTCCCAACAATAAAGACGATGCATATCGACATATATTTTACTACTGCCATGATGAATGGTATACTTAGAACGCTGACAGTCATCGACAATGTCATGCCTAAGTGCAGAATCAGAAGGCACAATAATACGGTTCTTCTGGCAAAGACACCCATGAAAATCAATGCCGAAATCCCACAACGCCTCATTACGGGATTTAGACTCACAAAGCTGAATAAGATGCAACAACTCTAGATCTTGTCGCTGAGCCTCGGCGATACGATCCAATAAACGAGGATTATCTTCCATGTTAAATAATAGAACAGGCAAATCGGATGATGGGGCATGATCCCGAATATCGGACATAGATAGAGTCTAAAGAACATTCCACTTGGCTAGCATCGTAGAAACAACAGCCGAGTGTTTGCGACTAAGCGTATCAGCAACATGATTACCCTTACCTGTGGTATACTGGATATCAGTATCATAAGAAGCAAGAAAATCGAGCCAACGCTATTATCTCATATTGACTTCCTTCTAAGTAAACAAATACTTCAAGGATTTATGATCGGTATAGAGAATGAGCGCTCACCTAAGAGGTAATGGGGCCAAATCTTCAAAGCGAAGACAATGGCGGCTAACTCAAGATCATGAGTGGCATAGTGACCTTTATTTGGACGTAGTTTCCTAGAAGCATAAGCAAATACCCGATCCTTCTGCATAAGAACAGCGCCGAGACCACTTCTACAAGCACCGGTGTAGACAACAAGATCATGATTCCCCTCGAGAACTACAAGAATAGGAGCATTAGTAAGAAGCTCCTTTAATTGCTGAAAAGAAGCTTCACACTTGTCGGACCAAATATAGCGAACGCCTTTCCAAGTAAGGCTAGTAAGAGGAAACACAACACGGGAAAAATCCTTAATGAATCGACGGTAATAACCCGCCAATCCAAGGAAACTACGAATCTCATGAACATTCTCAGGCCTCTTCCAATTCTGGATAGCTTCAATCTTCGAGGGGTCGACAGAAATGCCCTCGAAAGATACAACGTGTTCTAAGAACTTAACCTTATTGTCCCAAAAATGGCACTTGGAGAATTTGGCTCTGAGCTGATGTTGACGAAGAGTATCTAAGACAATCCTTAAATGGTGGCTATGCTCTGTCTCAGACTTAGAATAAACAAGGAGGTCATCAATAAACACAAGGACAAACTTATCGAGATATTCCCGGAATACTCGATTCATGAGATCGACAAAGAAAGCAGGAGCGTTCGTCAAACCGAACGACATTACGAGCCACTCAAAAGAACCATAACGAGTGCGAAAAGTTGTAAGAGGAACGCTATCCTCCGCAACTCGTAACTGATGAAAACCAATGGCAAGGTCGAGCTGAGAAAAGACCTTAGCTCCACTCAACTAATCAAACATATCGTCGACCCTAGGTAATGGATACCTATTCTTGATGGTCAACTCGTTAAGCTTGCGATAGTCAATGCAAAGCCTAAGAATACCATCAGACTTCCTCATAAATACTACTGCGGTACCCCACGGTGATGAACTAGACTGAATACTCTTCTTGGACTCAAGCTCTAAAAGCTGCTTCTTGAGTTCCTCATTTTCTTTTGTAGACATCCTCGTGGGAGGACGACTAACTGGCTGCGCGCCAAGAATGAGATCAATGTAGAACTCAATTGCCCGCTTGGGTGGCAAACCCGAAACAGGCTCAAATACATCAGAGAAGTCACAAACAGTAGGAATACGAGATATATCATCATCATCTTGTGAGTCTAGAGAATATAAAGCCACTTCGAAATTATCCACATTTTGAAGAACAAGTGATAGCTGAGTAGATGAATCTGGATGTCAAAGATATAAAATTCTCTCAAAACAAATAATCCTGGCATTGTATCGCACTAGCCAGTACATACCAAAAATCATGTCAAATCCCAAATAAGAAATAACGTGCAGATTCGCACGAAAAGAAAATCCACATTAAGCAATCTTAACATCATCACAAAGCATGTTAAGGGTTGCAGATCACCCGATAGGATTCGCAATCCTTAATGAAGTAACATATAAGAAACATCTAAAGACAAATTATCGACAAGCTTCTCCGATACGAATGAATGCGAAGAACCTGTATCGAAAAGAACTCGAATACTCAGGTCATGAAATAAAATAGAACCTTCCAAAATAGATGGAGATATACCTTTGGGCTGGAAAGAACCTCTAAAAGCCTTAGTAGCATAAAGCTTGCCAGACTTGGCACTAGCAGGAATAGTAGGGCAGGTGGAAACATGATGACCTTCTTTCTTGCAATAGTGGCAGAAGAGAGGATTAGGACAAGCTCGAATCATATGATCAGGAGAACCACAATCGAAACACTTCCGAATGGAATGTGTTCTAATAGACTGAGTCTGAGAGTTAGAACCACTAGTCTTCTTCTTCTTGGAAGGAAAAGACTTGGACTTTTGAAATGGAAACTGCTTCTTGTTGGGGTTCTTGCGAACCTCAACATCATAACCACTATCGATCTCCTTCTCGACGGCTTCAAGATGAAGCGCCGAGTCAACTAGCTCCTCGAACGAAAGCTTGAGCTGGAGCATCAAAGACTTCTTCAAATATTTCTTAAGACCAGAGACAAACTTGAGGTTCTTCTTGTATGGAGTGCTAATATACTCAAGGCCATACTTAGAAAGAGCCTCGAAAGAAGACACATAATTAGAAATAGAAGATTTCCCTTACTTTAGCTCGAGGAAGCGACATGCAAGAGATTCTTTCTCAGACTCAGGAACGAACTTAAGCTCGAATCGTTCCCGAAACTGAGTCCATGTAAGAGTAGAATCGTTGAGCTCGGCAGTGAAAAGCTCATACCAATCAAGAGCACGCTCTTGTAACATGTTGAATGCTACAAGAACCCTGTGATAATCCAAAAGATCCATGCGAGAAAATATCCGCTTGCAAGAACGAATCCAAGCGTGAACCTCTAAAACAGACATGGAGCCTTTGAATGGCTTGCCTCCGAGATGTGCAAAGTCACTGCACATGCGCGCGAAAGGAGACTTGCGCGAAGGAGAAGCTGGAGTTGTAGCTAGAGGCTAGGTGCTCCTAAATAATTCCATGAACTGATCGGCACACATATATACTCCATCCGGATGGGAGCCACTGGACTGCCCCACATCCAAACGTCGTCCTCTTCCTCTTCCAGCCATTAACTGAAAGTTAAGATAAGATACAGATTATTCACATTGTAGATATCGTTAATTCAAATATGGAATAAGACGGAATTAAAATGCATTCCTAGATTTCCTAAATATGGAATTTTCCAATGAATTTTGGATTTTTTTATAAATTATTGTCCAAACATAATAAACTAAAGATTTCCTGAAAATTTTATTTTCTGATGGTCAAACTTTGACTTTCAATTGAAAATTTTAAATTTGAGTTTTTAATTTATAATCTTTTTCTTTGAAACTGTATTTGATTCTAATATTCGTGCTGCTTTTCGTTTCGTAGAATTCTGTTTTATACTTTTAAAATTTGATAAATTTCAGCGTTTTACACGCGATTATTTTCAGCATTTTTCAATTTATTTTCTATTCTATATTTTCTACTTTAATTATATTTTATATTTTATTTTCTATTTTGTTTGGACTTTTTATTTGATTTTTATCTGATTTTTTTGGGCTTGGAAATTCAAAAAGACTTAGGTTTCTTTTCTTGGATATGAAGTAAAGCTCTTCATTTTCTAACCGTTCCTTTCCTATTGATTACCCGTTCAAAAGTTACTCGTTATTTCTAATTCACGTACAAAATCTTCTCAAAACATTTCTTTCCTCATTTGCCTCTTCTGATTGAAAGATTTTACAGTAAGTTTTTATTTCTCCTTCTTTCTTTTCTTTCTCCTTTCTCTTTTATTTCCATGTTATGCTCGACCCTACCCTCCTAGCCACCTCACATCTCCGCCTCATCCATCACCTTAGACCGGCCTCCACCACCTCATCACCTCCCCCTTGCCTTGCGGTGAACCCTAGATCCAAACTCCATCACCTATTGGCCTCACAAACCCTAGCCGAGCCCACCATATCACACAACTGCTATTTGCTTGCCTTGGCCACTAACCACTCCTTCCTTTGCCCTTGCCTTCACCAATATCATACCATAGCCGTGCCTTTCTGATGTGACCAGATCAGATCCAGACCATGAACCCATAGACCGAACCTAAAGAGCCATAGGCCGAACCGAAAACATCACTTGCCATTGCGTTTTGCCTTCTTATTGAATTTGCGTTGCCATTCCTTCACATACCCTTGCCTTGCCATGCATATGTGACCATGGCCGATCCTAGGTGCTTCAGATCAAAGCATGGCCGAGCCATTTGGATGATGATGTAGCCATGTGTGAAGGTGACTGAGCCCACTTGTGGTGGTTAAGTCATTTTGATTCATTTGATTTACATTGGTGCTTTGTTTTGATTCATAATCTTTTTTGTAAATATAGTTGTTTATGTATGTTTATATTTATTTGTTTACAAGATTGAATCTTGGCTCTCCATCCACTCGAATCTAATGCATGCTTTGTTGTGCTTTTCGGAGTTTTTTCGTGTGTCTTGAATTGTTATCTCCAACTTTAGAAGATGAGTTTATCACTCTCGACATTAGTACTTATATAATTGTGTAACAATGGCATGTGAAGTGTAGTTGATGATATGATAGTAATTTATATATGCCTGTGATATGATATTTCATGATGTTATAACCTGATATTTATTTGTTATATCACCTGATATGATATGCCATATTATACCGTTTATTGTATTTCCAGTTTCTCACACTACCAGTTCCTTATTAGTATAAAATCACTATGGGTTGAAATGATACATACCCGAATGGACATTAGAATAAGGAAAAATCGTTATGAGCTGAAATGATAGGCTCAAGCGATTTTTATTTTATTTATTTGACTTGGGATTGCAGGTTTGAAATGATAGAACCCGGATTTTTATTTTAAATTACGGATAGAAATGATACACATCCGTATCACTTGACCTAGGTTAGAAAATTATATATAGACCCGTGGTTAATTTTAAACACTTTCTAAAAAAATTATAAGTATTTTTGAAATTTAAAATATGAAATTTTAACTTAAATTGGATTTCATTGATTCAAATAAATGTTACAGTGATTTTCTATAAGTTAAAAATGTATAAGTAAATAAATGGTTAAAAATGTAACTTAAAAATAAGACTTAAATGGATAATTGAAAATTTAGTTTTCAAATGGAAATTTTAAGCTTAATTTAGTAATAAGAGTATTTTATTTATGAAATGGTGTTTTTAAAATAAGTATTAAGTTATTTGTTAAGATAAAAGATAAGTAAAATAATGTATTTTTGACTTAATAAATGAATTATAGTTTAATTTGGATATTTTATTTATAAAATTTTATTTTATTTAATCACAAATTATATGATATCCAAATAAGTAGTTCTGAAATGTGAGATATGTTTTATAAGTTAAAAATGGGTGAAAACTGAAATTTATAATGTTTTTGAAATGTTAAAATAAATCTTAGTTATGTATTGGCAGCATTTCCAAAATGCTGTGGTTTTAAGGTAGCGTTTTCTAAGTGCTGCCGTTTCTGAAAATACTAGTATACCTACGGTAATGTTTTTGAAGTGTTGCTGTTTTTGAAAATATACTATTTTATGAAATACTAGTATATCTACAGTAACATTTTCTAAGTGCTACAATTTCTGATGTACTGTTTTTTTGAAATACCATTATATTTACAGTAGCATTTTCTAAGTGCTACCGTTTCTGAAATGTACTGTTTTTCTAAAATATTACCATATTTACAGTAATGTTTTCTGTTGTTGCTATGGTACAATGTGTTTTTTTGAAATTATTATAATTGAATGAATGAACTTAGATATGCTACAACCTTAAAAATGAATATTATTATTGGAAGATATTGACATTGAATTTAAATGGTTTAAATGATATGGTGCGCACCTTTGATTTTGGGAGTGTGGCTCGAGATGGGAGGTAGTGGCTGCTACGCATTACCACCAGTCCGGATGCGTAATTGGTATATCTACCCTAGCATTGCCTCGTTGTGCCGTATCACCTACCCTAGCGCGCCTTATATGATTTTGTTTTGTACCATACCTATGGAGTGCCCTCTGACGACGCCTAGTACGGGGGAGATTACGGTACCCTATAGACTATGGGAATATATAAAATGTGTTAAGGTGGAAAATGTAAAGCCTTAATGCTATTTTAAGTATATTATACTTTAGTTTAGACATTATTATAATAGCATATACTACTACATAGTAAATAGTTTAACGGATCCTTAAAGGATGGGCGGTCCCAAGCATCCTTTAAGTTACATGTGCATTTTTATTACAGTTCACTTGAGTTGGTTTACATTGTATAAGTATGTATGTCCCGACTCGAGTGTTTTATGTTTTGCTTTACGCTTAGGTCAGCCTAAGTTTCAGCTTTGGATTTCACCTTCTGGAGCTAAAGGACTTGCTGGAGATTATCTATCTATCTATCTAGTTGTTATCTATTTCAATTCGGTATTTTCTATTCAGCTTATGTATTAGTGGACATTTATGTATTGGGAATTCTATTGTATCTACTTTTCAGACTCTAGATTTTGTACTGGTTCTATGACTATGTTGTAGTAGCTTCATGAAATACTATGGTTATTCCTATTTCCGCTGCGAGTTATTTTGATTTATCTGTGGTTGTGATTCTGTGATTGGTTTTATTTGCTCCAAATTTTATTACAATCTACCGTTTTGAATTATTTAATTCAGACATGTGTGGTTTTATTGTTGATTTGAATGGTCCAAAATAGTGGGTCGTTACAGTTGGTATTGGAGCTTTGGTTTTAGGCAAACCTTAGCCTGTAGAGCAAAAACTCATTAGAGATAGGGTAGAAATACCCTAGAATGAGTGAAATCAATCTTAGAATCCATTCTTTGTGAGAGAACGTATTTTAAAGTATAAAATGATTTTCAAAGGATTTTCAAAAATTATTTGAAGATAAAGTTTTGTTGTTTTGAAATCAAATTTTCCTTAACTTCTTCCTTTTCCTTATCCACAATGTTAGTAATTCCTTTGTTAGGATATTCAATTCCGGCTGAATCTTATCTTATCTTATCTAACCTTGTCTTTTTTTCTCAATTACCTTCGTCCTAAAATTCATTCTTGATTTTTCAGGATGGATCGAAGGAATACTAAAGGTAGGGTTCGTCGTATTGCCCCAGTCCCTGAGCCTGCTGCACTAGTTAGGTTTACAACTCTCTGTGAGGAATACACTGAGCTTGGTGGCACCAATTTTACTGGATCAGAGAGCATTATCGAGGCTCAACAGTGGTTGAAGGGATCGGAGAGGATCTTCTCCGGTCTTAAGATCACTAATGCCCAGCAGTGTCAGTTGGCAGCTTGGTAGTTGAAGGGAGCAGCCTTGGATTGGTGGGAGTCTGTTGCAGCTCACACTGCTGAGGCTGACATTTCTTGGGAACAGTTAAGGTATCATCTTCTGTTTTTTTGAATTTGGCTCAGTTTCCCTTTTTGAAATCTGTCTTATGTTTCCATATCGTGCTTTAGGGATGCTTTTGTTGTGAAGTGGATGCCGAGGCAGGGAAGACTCAGCTGTATCGGGAGTTCAAGAATCTCAAACAGGGTGATATGTCATTTGCTGAGAATGAGAGGAAGTTCAATGAACTTTCTAAGTTTGATTCTAATCTGATTGACACTCCTCTCAAGAAGAATAAGAAGTTCATTTCTGGTGCCCGTCCAGAGTATTATGATCGTCTCATCACTCATATGCATAGCCCTTTCACTAGTTTGATGGATATGGCCATTAGATATGAGAATCCTACTTCTAAGGATCTTCCAGTTTCTCGTGCTACATCATATCAGGCTTCCTTTGGTAATCCTAAGAAGCGAAAGCCTAACTTTCATCGGCAGAGGAAGAATTGGAAAAAAACTCCAGGTTTGGGATCTTCTTCTTCGCAGAGGCAGTCTGTAGACCTATCCTCCATTACATGCTTAGAATGTAATCAGAAGGGACACTATGCTAATAGCTGTCCTATGTTAGTTGGTGTTGCTGTCCCTCCAGCTCAGTTGACCAGGCGTGATCTCTGTCACATTTGTCTACAGCCTGGCCATTTTAAGAACAACTTCCCTACTCAGCAGAAGGGTAGGTCATCTGGTATTTTTGTTGTTACCTCTACTTCTTCACCTGCTCCACCTGCACTTGCACCTCCTCCTGCTCCTAGTGATTCACAAGGTACCCTTCAGGGCACTTTTTCTCTGTTTTATTTTCCTATTCGTGTTCTATTTGATACTAATGCTTCCCACAGCTTTATTTCCGTGGACCTTTGTGATAAATTTGAGCATCTTTTTTCTCCCAAGTTTGCTCCCGAGCCTCCGTGTGTTTCTAATCCTATTGGTTGTCCTACGAACCTTAGAAGGATTTGTAGGAAGGTGAAACTCTTCCATTCTAGTTATCGGTTTTCTGTTGATTTTTTTGTTATGGGTTTTGATGCTTTTGATCTATTTCTTGGAGGTGATTGGCTGAAGAGGCATGATGCCATTATCTCTTGTAAAACTCGAACTGTTTCTCTTGTTGATGATTTTGGTAATTCTTTGGTGATTCAGTGTTGCATGCCTTAGAATTATGCCGGCAGTTTTATTTATTCTCTTGACTCTTCTCCGGATGATCTTGGTTCTACTCCTGTGGACTCTATCCCGATGTATTTGGTGAAGTCACTTCTTTACCTTTTAAGCAGTAAATTGATTTTCGTATTGATCTTCGACCTGTAGCTCTTCTACGCAGAAGAATGGCACCCCATGAGAAGGTTGAGTTAAGGAAGAAAATTAAGGACTTGTTCTCCAAGGGTCTAATCAAGCCTAGCCATTCAGAATGGGGAGCAACGGTGGCTTTTGTCACTAAGTCCGATGGTTCTTTGAGGATGTGTGTTGATTATAGGAAGCTGAACAAGCTCACTATGAGGAACAGATGTCCTATGCCTCGCATCAATAATATGTTTGATCATCTCCATGGAGCTACTATTTTCTCTCAGGTAGATCTTGCTATAGGTTTTCACCAGCTCAGAGTTCCTGAGGAAAGTATTCCCAAGACTACTTTCCGTACTGAGAATGGGTTTTATGAATGGTTAGTTATTCCTTTTGGTTTGACTAACGCTCCTGCTTTCTTTGTTGATTTGATGAATCGTGTTTTTCCTGATGTGCTTAATAAATTTGTTCTAGTCTTTGTTGATAATATTCTTGTTTTCTCTAAGTACAAGGAAGAGCATAAACCCCAACTTGAGCTTTGTTCCGGGGGCTCTTAGGAGTCATCAGTTGAAAGCTAAATTCTCGAAATGCCATTTTTGAAAAGATGAAGTCTGATTCCTTAGACATATTGTTTCTAGTAATGGAGTTTCTGTTGATCCAGTCAAGATCGCTGAGATCAATGTAAGTCTTTCCTTTTTTTTTAATTTGATCATTCTATCTTTCTGTGGTCCTTATTTCTCCTTATTCCATTACAGGATTGGAAAACTCCTAGGACTCCATCTGATATTCGCAGTTTTCTGGGCCTCGCAGGTTATTATCGAAGATTCATTGAGAATTTTCCTCGGATTTTTGCACCTCTCACCGCTTTGACTCGTAAGAATGCTAAGTTTATATGGAATGATAAATGTGAAGCTGCATTCAATGAGTTGAAGCGTAAGCTTACTTCCGCACCAGCGCTTACCGTTCCAAATGGAAATGAGGGATTAACGGTATATACTAATGCTAGTTATGAGGGTTTGGGAGCTGTTCTGATGCAAGATGGGAAGGTGATTACTTATACCAGTCGCCAGTTGAAGACCCATAAGGCCAATTATGTAGCTCATGATTTGAAATTGCTTGTTGTTGTCTTTGCTTTGAAGCTTTAGAGGCATCAACTTTTGGGTGCTAAGTTTGAGCTCTTTACTGATCATCAGTCTTTGAAGTATATCTTCACCCAAAAGGATTTGAATCAGCGTTAGGTTAGGTGGATTGAGTTTCTTGCTTCTTATGATCTCGACAGTAGCTACACCCCTGGGAAAGCTAATGTTGTGGCTGATACTTTGAGTCGGAAGAAGGCTATGTTGTGTCAGCTTATTGTTTCTTCTTTTCCTCTTTTGGATCGTATCATTGCTATGCAGGATGAGGATGAGATGCTTAGGCGTATGAAGGAGAGTGTTCGTAGCAGAGTTGGTGGTAATAGTCCTGATGGTAGTGGAGCCCATATCGATGATAGAGGCATTTTGAGGAAAGAGTTACTTCGGGAAAATCATCGATCCAAACTTTTTATTCATCCTGGTGTGGCAAAGATGTATCAGGACATGAAGAAGCTTTATTGGTGGAGAGGTATGAGGCGAGATATCTCTATCTTTGTTAGTAGGTGTGCAACTTGTCAGCAAGTCAAGGCAGTTCATCAGAAGACCCCTGATTTGTTGCAGCCCCTTGAGGTTCCCAATTGGAAATAAGAGTAGGTTTCCATGGATTTTATTGATGGATTACCGAGGGCTCGGAGGGGTAATGAGAGTATTTGGGTTATTGTGGATAGATTGAACAAATCAGCTCATTTCATTCCAGTCAAATCTACCCGTTCTGCTTCTAGTTTGGCTGAAATCTACATGAGGGAGATTGTTTTTCTCCATTGTGTACCTATCAGCATTGTTTGTGATCGGGATCCTATCTTTACCAGTCAGTTTTGGAAATCTTTTTAGGAATCTTTGGTACTCATCTGAATCTGAGTACTGCTTACCATCTGCAAACCGACGGTCAAATGGAAAGAGTGAATTAGATTCTCGAGGATTTTCTTCGTGCTTGTGTTCTTGATTATGGAGGATCTTGGGAAGATCATCTCCATCTTGTTGAATTTACCTATAACAACAGTTATTAGGTATATTTTCAGTCTTCTATTTTGATCTTATCTTAATCTTTTATCTATCTCATTCCGTCTTTGAATTCAAGCTACTATTGAAATGTTTCCATTTGCTGCTCTTTACGGAAGACCTTGTAGATCTCCATCTTGCTGGATTGAATTCGGTAATCGTTTGGTTCTTGGTCCCAATATGATTTTGGAGGCTTTTGAGAAGGTTGAGAAGATTAAGAGGAAGATAAGGATTGCTCAGGATAGGCAGAAGAAGGATTTGATCGGCGTAGGAGGAGTTTGGAGTTTTCTGCTGATGATCTGGTTTTCCTTAAGGTCTCTCCCTTAAGAAATGTGATTCGGTTTGGTCGGAGAGGGAAGCTTGGTCCAAGGTTTGTTGGTCCTTTCCCTATCTCTGAGAGGATTGGTACTCTAGCTTATCGTCTGGATTTTCCTAAGAACTGGAGTGCATAATGTATTCCATGTTTCGCATGTTCGTCGATATCTGCATGATCCATCTTTGATTGTCCAGCCTTCTGCTTTCGAGAGTTTGGATATTAAGCCTAATCTGATTGTCTAGAGGAAGCCACTTCGTATTATCGATAAAGGTACGAAGCAGCTTAGAAGGAAATCTATCAACCTGGTCAAAGTGTAGTGGAGTACGGATGATTGGGATTGTACCTGGGAGACGGAGGAGAGCATGCGTGCTTCGAATCCAGAATTATTTGTTTCAGGTACTATTTGCTTTTCTATCTTATCTTTCCTTTTTTCCATGTCTCGTTTCTTTTCGAGGACGAAAAGTTTTGAGTGAGGGAGAGTGTAACAACCCGTAATTTTATAGATGTTTTTAATTCAATTTCACATTGAAATTTTGGTTTTTAAATCAATTAAAATTGAAAATTTGGAATTTTCCAATGAATTTTAGATTTTGTTTATAAATTATTGTCCAAATATAATAAAATAAAGATTTCTTGAAAATTTTATATTCTGATCAACTATGGTCAAACTTTGACTTTCAGTTGAAAATTTTATATTTGAATTTTTAATTTCTAATATTTTTCTTTGAAACTGTATTTGATTCTGATGTTCGTGTTGCTTTTCGTTTCGTAAAATTCTGTTTTATATTTTTAACTTTTGATAAATTTTAGCGTTTTACACGCGATTATTTTCGGCATTTTTCTGTTTATTTTCTATTCTATATTTTTACTTCATTTCTATTTTATATTTTATTTTCTATTTTGTTTGGACTTTATATTTGTTTTTTATTTGATTTTTTTGTCTTAGAAATTCAAAAGGACTTAGGTTTCTTTTCTTGGATATGAAGCAAAGCTCTTCATTTTCTAGCCGATCCTTTCCTATTAATTAGCTATTCAAAAGTTTCTCATTATTCCTAATTCACGTGCAAAATCTTCTCAAAACATTTCTTTCCTCATTTGCCTCTTATGATTGAAAGATTTTACAGTAAGTTTTTATTTCTCCTTCTTTCTTTTCTTTCTCCTTTCTCTTTTATTTCCATGCTATGCTCGGCCATACCCTCCTAGCCCCCCATCTCCTCCTCCTCCATTACCTTAGATCGGCCTCCACCACCTCATCACCTCCCCTTTGCCTTGCCGTGAACCCTAAATCCATGCTCCATCACCTATTGGCCTCACAAACCCTAGCCAAGCCCACCAAATCACACAACTCCTATTTGCTTGCCTGGGCCACCAACCACTCCCCTTCCTTTGCCCTTGCCTTGACCAATACCACACCATAGCCATGCCTTTCTGATGTGACCAGATCAGATCCAGACCATGAACCCATAGGCCGAACCCAAAGAGCCATAGGCCGAACCCAAAACATCATTTGCCTTTGCCTTTTGCCTTCCTATTGAATTTTTCGTGCCATTCCTTCACATACCCTTGCCTAGCCGTGCATATGTGACCACGGCCGAGCCTAGGTGCTTCCGATCTAAGCATGGCCGAGCCATTTGGATGATGGTCTAGCCATGTGTGAAGGTGGCCGAGCCCACTTGTAGTGGTTAAGTCATTTTGCTTCATTTGATTTACATTGGTGCTTTGTTTTGAGTCATAATATTTTGTGTAAATATAGTTTTCTATGTATGTTTATATTTATTTATTTACAAGATTGAATCTTGGCTCTCCATCCACTCGAATCTAATTCGTGCTTTGTCGTGCTTTTCGGAGTTTGTTCGTGTGTCTTGAATTGTTATCTCCAGCTTTAGAAGGTGAGTTTATCACTCTCGATATTAATACTTATATAATTGTGAAACAATGGCACGTGAAGTGTAGTTGATGATATGATAGTAATTTATATATGTCTGTGATATGATGTTTCATGATGTTATAACCTGATATTTATTTGTTACATCACCTGATATGATATGCCATATTATATCGTTTATTGCATTTCCAGTTTGTCACACTGCCAGTTCCTTATTAGTATAGAATCACTGTGGGTTTAAATGATACATACCCGAACGGACTAGAATAAGGAAAAATTGTTATGAGCTGAAATGATAGGCTCAAGCGATTTTTATTTTATTTATTTGACTTAGGATTGCGGGTTTGAAACGATAGAACCCGAATTTTTATTTTAAATTACGGATTGAAATGATACATATCTGTATCATTTGGCCTAGGCTAGAAATTTATATATAGACCCGTGGTTAATTTTAAATACTTTCTAAAAAAATTATAAGTATTTTTCAAATTTAAAATATGATTTTTTAACTTAAATGTGATTTAAATAATTCAAATAAATGTTATAGTGATTTTCTATAAATTAAAATGTATAAGTAAATAAATGGTTAAAAACGTAACTTAAAAATATGACTTAACTTGATAATTGAAAATTTAGTTTTCAAATGGAAATTTTAAGCTAAATTTAATTATAAGAATATTTTATTTATGAACTGGGTATTTTTAAAATAAGTATTAAGTTATTTGTTAAGATAAAAGTTAGGTAAAATAATGTACTTTTGACTTAATAAATGATTTATAGTTTAATTTGGATATTTTATTTATAAAATTTGGACCCGACTCCCGTGAGTTGGCATAAGGTGGCTAAAACAGTTTCGATTACGGGGCCAATAAGGTAGCTCCTCTTATCGGACACACTTTTTCGTATGCCATTCTATTACTTTGTGATTGATATGCTACGCACCTTTGATTTTGGGAGTGTGGCTCGAGGTAGGCGGTAGTGGCTGCTATGCGTTACCACTAGTCCGGATGCATAATTGGTATATCTCCCTGGCATTGCCTCGTTGTGCCGTGTCACCTACCTTAGCGCGTCTTATACGATTTTTTGGCAAAGCCAGCGGGGTTGACTGGACCCCTACCAGTTTTATTGCAACACAATAAAAGAGTACAATCTTTCCTGAACCAAGCAAAAAGGAAAATTGGAAAAAAGAAAGAGAAGAAAAACAAACAAGAAAAAAACAATTGAAGAAACAACAACAATCAAACCCATCCAAGAATCAAATAATCGGGGTATGCGCTGTTGCTATTCTTCAATTGCCTGAGAGTACCATACCTATGGAGTGCCCTCTTACGACGCCTAGTACGGGGGAGATTACGGTACTGTATAGACTATGGGAATATATAAAATGTGTTAACATGGAAAATGTAAAGCCTTAACATTATTTTAAGTATATTATACTTTACTTTAGACATTATTATAATAGCGTATACTACTACATAGCAAATAGTTTAAAGGATCCTTAAAGGATGGACGGTCCCAAGCGTCTTTTATTTTACTTGTGCATTTTTATTATAGTTCACTTGAGTTGATTTACATTGTATAATTATGTATGTCCTGACTCGAGTGTTTTGTGTTTTGCTTTACGCTCGGGTCAGCCCGAGTATAGCTTTGAATTTCACCTTCTGGAGCTAAAGGACCTGCTGGAGATTATCTATCTTTCTAGTTGTTATCTATTTCCATTTAGTATTTTCTATTCATCTTATGTATTAGTGGACATTTATGTATTAGGATTTCTGTTGTATCTACTTTTCAGACTCTGGATTTTGTACTTGTTCTGTGACTGTGTTGTAGTAGCTTCATGAACTACTATGGTTATTTCTATTTCCGCTGCAAGTTATTCTAATTTATCTGTGTCTGTGATTCTGTGATTGGTTTTATTTGCTCCAAATTATATTACAATCTACCATTTTGAATTATTCAAGTCAGATATGTGTGGTTTTATTGTCGATTTGAATGGTCCAAAATAGTGGGTCGTTACAAATCATATTTCCAAATAGGTTAAATCCTTACTTCAAAGTCATCATATTCAATTTATTATAACATTCAAATTCCAGCTTAGGTTATAACATCATTTAACAACATTGCTTTTAAACCAATGAATTGGAATATAAACTCTTTCCCTTTTCTTAGTCTTAAAATTTAGAAATAGTTTAAATAGTTATATATAGTCAAAATAGTTATAAATAGTTAAATACTCTAAAATAATTTAATTATAGATTAAAGATGCTGTTAAATTGATTTAACATAGTTAAATAGATTTAATATAATTAAAATAGTTTAAATAGCTTTAAAATAGATTGATTAGATTTAAATTATGTTAAAATGGGTTATTTAGTTTTAAAATAAACTAATGGTTTAAAATAGGTTAAATGATTTAATATAGTTAATATAGGTTAAAAGAGTTTATTAATTTGAAAATCTTAATAATTAGAAATCGTAAAATAATATATTTTAAACAGTTTACATTAAAATATTAATTTGAAGTTAACATCAATTTAAACTATTTATTTCTTTTCAACGCATCTGAAACACTTAAATTTCCAAATCAACAAAACCCAATTTCAATCTTTTAATTTTAACTCCCAAATAATTATTAAATTCTATATTGCTTTCACCACGTTTGAAATACCAATTTAAACTACTCAAATTCCAATATATTTCAAAGTTATATTTCAATAAATTTCAATATCTCAATTCCGTTAAATTCCATTTATACTTCAAAAATTCAACTTAAAAAAATTTAATTGAATTTCTTTAGACAATTCCTTTAAACCAATTCAAATTTCAACATGAACTTGATTTCAATAATAATCCAGTTTGTATAAATCAAATTCTTATTTCAAAATATCAGTTAGTTAAATTCAAAATTAAGGATTCGAAAATCAATAAATTTAACCAATCTAGTGTCCGTGTATAATTATCTACCTAGGGTCAAGTGATACGGTTATGTATCATTTCAAACCGCAATCTCAAATTAATATTAAAGAACCATAAAATCGCTCGAGTTTATCATTTCAACCCATAACGATTTTTTCCCTATTATATAGATCATTCGGGTATGTATCATTTCAACTCATAATGATTTTCCAAATAATAACTAAGGGAACTTTTAGAGAGATAGCATATCACAAATCAAATATAGCATTGAATCATCCAATAATAAATTCAAACATTTATCACAATTATCATCCAATTCAACCAATAAATGTTAGCAATTAACAGATTATTATGTAAATGAAATTGATTGGCAATTTAAATTCAATAATAAATTAAATGGCAATTTAGTTCAAAATAAATTCAAATTAATAGGAATAGAAATTTAAAAATATCAAACAGCCATAAAAAAATTCCTAATCACATCATAAATTTTACTTAACTAACATAAGAAATTTTAAAAGTTGTGAGTGGGTCGAAACACTCACCTTTTGAATTCAAATCGAAGTGAAATTAAAAATAAGCACCAAATTTGAACAGTCTCAGAATTCATCTAAACCAACGTCAAAATGTCCGGAAGTTTGTTGATCCCGGCAGAACAAACCGCGTGTGAATCCGAGTCCGTATACAAAAGTTACGATGGTTCGAAAGCATAAAATTCAAATTAAATTAAAATGAACAAAAAAGAATTTTACTTCCTCAATGATGGCCACGTCACTCTAAAACCCTACCATCAGAATGCGAACACCGAAACCCTATTGAACCTAGTACCCCACATACGCGACTCAAAACAGTCGCGGCCCATGTCGTTCCATGTTCGCCATGACCCCGAGGATTCACCATCATTCTCGACTGGAACCCCCACGACCAGCGTGTCGAAACACCTCAATCGAAACGCACGCGTGCAAAGGAGCAACCACCGCTCCTTAATCCAACCCTAATTCGAATTGTTGGCGAAGATTCGACCATTGATACGACATACAACCCATACCGATGAACTGTGCTAGCCGCTCTCTACGATCCAGCGCAATCATTTTGACGATCAGGCCAAGTTAATCGTGACGCGACGAACGGTTGAGATTTATTTCTCGAAGTTCGACCACATAGAAACCCAGATCGGAAAACGAACTGCAGATTTGACCTGTGCTCGTCGAGAGCTTCAAATCGACATATAATTTGATAGGGGTTGGAGGAGTTTGATTATTGGATTTGGTTTTGAATTTGAATTTGAAACTGAATTAGGGTTTGCAGCCATTGGAAGGGATAGGAAGCAGAACGATGGAATTGTATGTAGTGAAATCAGAAATAAGGAATAAACTTGGCTTTATAACGAGCTACTTATCGGCAGAGCTAAAAATAGAAAAATGGACATGATTTGATTGAACGATAAAGATGAACGGCCCGAAAAGCCCGTTTCATTCACGAAACGAAAATGGGTCATCCCATATATCAAAATAGACGTTTTCAATATTTTCAAACTCGATGGAATACGTTGCAAGTCCTAACTACATCGTATGGAGAAGTTATGTTAAAATCAGCTTATTTCAAATTGATTTCAATAAAATAAATTTTTAGGCGCTCCGACCCTGTATGATCAAATGACAAGTCTGATCGCTACGAAACTTAGAATCTTACAATAATTTGCCGCTACGGATCCGATGAACCTTGTTTTGTCGAAATCCGAGTCAGTGGCCAAAACGACTATTTTCACGTTAACTAAATAAATTAATATTAAATTAATTAAATCACTTTTAAATTCAAATTTAATAGCTAACAAATTTCATCAATTTTTGATTACTTAGACATTTATAATGATTCGAACCAAGTTTACACATCAACTCAGTGTCTAAAAATTTACTAATTACAGTGTTCAATTTCAATTGTAATTAAATCCAGTTTACTAAAATTTTAATTTCAATAAATTGTTTAAATTTTGATTTCAAACTTTAAATTCAATAATTAGTACTCGAATAACATAGTTAATATTTTTTGATGCATTATTTCACTAATAGGCACATTTCCATCTTTTATTTGCACTAACTACTAAAATTCAATTATATTGAAATTCTGTCAATTTTAAACATTAATTATAATTTGAAATCCCAATTAATTATTTTATCTTGGTTTCATTCTTTTTATTACATCAGTTATCATATTATGAGTAGAATTTATTTGGGTTACATCTTATTGAATTAACATTCTTCACTTACCAATTTAATCTAATTAACTGCAATAATTAAGTGAATTAATTTGCAATTGATTTCAAATTAAATTTAACGAACTAAATAAATTGGTAACTATAATAAGTTGTCACCTGTAACAACCCGCATATTTATCGATTTTATATTTAAAAATTTTATTTAAATATTTTGTCGTTCGTCGGATTTTGGTCCGAAAAGCTACTTTTTGCAAACAGTCGAATTGGGACTCGAGACCACCCCCACTGAGTTCAAAATGACATTTGCGACCTTTTTGAGTATAAGCTTCGATATGTTTGGAGAAAGTTGATTTTTGTTACTTTTTCACTTAGGGCTTTGGTTTGGGCTGAGCCCATTAGCCACTTACTAACTCAGTTCCAACAACCCCTCTCCTCTTCATTCCTTCATAATTTCCTAATACATTCAAGCTTCTTCAAAAATGGGGGAAGAGAAAAAGAATTAGAAACTCCAAGCCCTAGTTCCTCTTGCTAGCTCAAGTTCTTGCTCCAAAATCAAAGAGAACCCATTGGTAAGCTTCTCTCCTTCTTCCCCAACACATTCTCTCTTTGATTTCAGAAATTTCCTAAACCTAACTTAGGGAATGTTCTTCTTTTAAGCTTAGATTCAAGCTTCTAGTGTTGAGATTGAAGTGTGGTTGATCTTCCCTTGTCTTCAAGCTTCTCATTCATTGTTTTTGGGTTCAAAGGTGCGATTTTTATCTCACATCTTTGTCTATAATTATCTTCGATTGTTAGGTATGAATTCCTAACGTTTATTCGTGTCCAATTGATTTTGGTTTGGATTGATTTGGTGTATATTCCAATTTTTGGTGTTTTGGTCCAATTTATGGAAATCCTATTATGGATATTTGGACATTGATATTTGAGGCGTATCGGAGAGCCGTTTAGGCTGGGTTGTCGTTCGACGTAATTCCTTAGTCATCGTCATTTGCTCGTTCGATCATTTTCGATATTCGTTTGGCCATTTTTGGCCTAGGTTCAGGGAATGCCCTGAACCCTTCATTCAGACGTGTGAAACGTGATATTCAGACATCTGAATATTGTCTGGGAAGTTTTCTATTCCCAGATTCAGACGTCTGAATATATGGTTTCAGACGTCTGAATTGGCTTATTTTCAAACAGAAAGAAAATAGGCTAAAATATGCCTATTTCAGACGTCTGAAACATTTGGTTCAGACGTCTGAATCGTGTTCTGGAAATTTTTATATTTCCAGATTCAGACGTCTGAACCACTTGTTTCAGACGTCTGAAACTGTTGTGATTTTGCCTTCTTGCCTTTTGTTTGAGAATTCCAATTTAAATCGATTCGTGATAATCCTATTTGTTGTTATCATTTATTATGACTTTGATGACTCTTTTTAGGGATTTTTGAATATCCATTTCGATGGATCCTTTATCGGTTTCTTTGGATTTTATTCACGTCTTCGAATGTGAATTTTAGTGATTGATTGTTCCTATAATCTTCTTTGTGATTTGTCACTTTAAAATTATAAAGGTTTTCTATACTAGTAGTAAATCAAAACTCTTTCTTCAAAATGATTTCAACACTATTTATTTACAAAGCTCGTTTCTGAAATCGTTTTCCAATCTATTAGTATATACAAGCCTTTACCTCACTCGTATGAGAAATCTAATTAGACGACCTAGTAAAACGAGTGGTATGAAACGCTTGCGTTTACTTCGTCGGTTAATTCTTGGACTTGTTCGATTGAAACTCTTGTGACAACTTTCTAGTGGAAATCTACAATTTGTTCGTAAATATTTAAGTTAAGCTAGTGGTTATGGGACATGAAGCTAAGCTCATATATTTACTAACTTACTGTAACTGACACTTCTCGATGATCATGACGATCATTTTTGTGATTTAGACTAGTAATTGTGCGATGTCTCTTTGTCCACGTGGAGGACAGTACCTCATCTTTACTGAGCTTCGACTCACCAGGAGGAGCTTCGTCTCAAAGTCCGCAATGGGGGACTATACCCTGTCACGAGGAGCTTCGACTCAAAGTCTGCAATGGGGGACTATACCCTGTCACGAGGAGCTTCGGCTCACCAGGAGGAGCTTCGGCTCAAAGCCCGCAATGGGGGACTATACCCTGTCACGAGGAGCTTCGGCTCACCAGGAGGAGCTTCGGCTCAAAGTCCGCAATGGGGGACTATACCCTGTCACGAGGAGCTTCGGCTCACCAGAAGGAGCTTCGGCTCAAAGTCCGCAATGGGGGACTATACCCTGTCACGAGGAGCTTTGGCTCACCAGGAGGAGCTTCGGCTCAATGTCCGCAATGGGGGACTATACCCTGTTAGGAGGAGTTTATTTTTCTGGGATTGGCCATCCTTTTCTTGTGATTTCTGGATTTCGTGTGTTGAATTCTGGAACTTATGTTTCACCAACTTTTACGATTGGTATTGATATATATGTCATTTATTGTGGCTTGGTGAATGAAATTAGGAGTATGACATTCCTTTTTATCTTTGAGAAGATCTTTGCGATATTGATTAATCTCTTATTGATTTTTCAATTATTTATTTATCACAGCTTGGCATTGTGATTATTATACGTTTAGTCATATCTCTTATTATATATCATTCATCTGATATTTATAGTTAGACTGATCCGTTTATTATTTTCTTATTAAATAATACTCGGGTCAGACTGAGATTTCACAGGTGCTTCTGCTTGACTCCTTATCGGACCATCATCTGACTTTTGGCTAACTACTTAGATTAGTAGTTTTTGTTGTATACATTTGAGATACAGACTCTATGATGTATACTTATTCTTTTGTCTTGCACTTGTATCTATTCTTTTGATATTGTGGATCTTGTTTGACCACTATTTTGATGTACACTTTCATGTGTTATATTCATATCTATTTCCGCCTTTGTGATATGAATTATCTGTGACTGATTTGTGTTATGTTTATTTCTATATTTGTTTCCGAAGATTTTATATAGCCACTGTGTGATAGCTTTGAGTTTGTCTCTGTATGTCGGATTTCCTCTTGAGATGAAAAGTTATATTTTTACTATCTGACATATCGATGCTCGCACAAAGAAATTACACGGATGGTCGCTCCTCAACATCCTTATTCTCCATGCTAGTTGACAGCATTACTTCGTAGTGTTCTTTGCTAGCGTGGGTATAGAGGTGGGGCGTCACAGCTTGGTATCAGAGCCAAACTTCGGAACAATATGGAATATTATAACAAGGATCATCGTCCTAAGTCTTTCTTAGGAGTCGTGCTTTAGGATTTATTCGAGTCTTCGTAC
This sequence comes from Allium cepa, assembly GCA_030765085.1. Classification (NCBI taxonomy): domain Eukaryota; kingdom Viridiplantae; phylum Streptophyta; class Magnoliopsida; order Asparagales; family Amaryllidaceae; genus Allium; species Allium cepa. The sequence continues at coordinate 171,288,883 of CM060941.1, read as the reverse complement.
CGATTCATCCTATTTTCTTTATGATTCCTTGTTTTATCTATCAAGATTGCTTGATATTCATTTTGTGAATAACCTTCTTCTTCTTCCTTCTTTCTTTCTTAAGGAAGAGAAATGGTTAGACCAGGCCGTCCCAGCGCCGGTCAATCTAGTGCTACTCCCTAGGATGGAGTATTTATGTCTGCCCAGCAGCTCCTAGATCTTGCTAAGAATGCTCAAGCTGCCGGACCCAATCTAGAGCCTACTCATCCTAGATCCGGTTTTGCACGCTTGTGCAGAGACTACACCGATTTGGGTGGAAGGCCATTCAGGGGATCCGAGAGTGTTATTGAAATTCAAGTTTGGCTCAAATCATGCGATCGCATCTTTTCTCGCATGAACCTTATTGACCTTCATCGAATCCAAGTGGCTTCTAGCATGCTCCAAGAAAGAGCATTAGATTGGTATGAGCTTTTAATTTCTGAAATCATTGAAGCGGATCTCACTTGGGAGCAATTCCGGGAAAGGTTCGAATTGAAATTTGTGTCGGAGGCCGAAAAAGTAACTTTGGCCCGGCGTTTTATTGACCTTGTTCAAGGTGAATCTTCTATGACAGACTATGTCGCATCTTTCGAATCTCTTTCCAAATACGGGGTTGAATACATTAACACCCCAATGAACAAAAAATCAGAGATTTGTCTATGGCTTGAATAAGAATCTTAAGAAGCCATTACTCCTGAAACTTGAAGTTTCATTTGATCAGCTTATTGATATCTCTCTTCGTCTTGAAGAGGCCGATAGAGAAAGTGATGTCGAGGTTGGGAGTGCCAAACCGAACTCCAACAACAACAAGAAGAGGCATCCCTTTATTAGGTTCGAAAGTCCTAATCCTAACAAGAGGGCGAAGCAAGAGACTTCTATAGCAAATACTCCTATTCCTAATCGCGGAGAATGCTACAATTGTAGCTCTAGGGACCACTATATAAATAGGTGTCCAAGGCCTATTTCTTGCCGCTATTGCAAAAGTGCGGATCATTATATATCTTTGTGTCCCAAGCGTCAAAGCAAGAGAGAAGGAAAGCTGCAAGTCCCTAGCAACACTTCTCGTGGTCAAGGTATTTCCCATTCAATCCTTGATGACATTTGCTTTGTGATTATCTTGTTCGTGTTCTTTTTGATATGGGTTCCATCTCACTATTTTATATCAAAAAGAACTTGTTGATTCTTTTTCTTTAAATATTTTGGGCTTGATGACTTCTTTGAGAGTTGCGAATCCAGATGGTTGATCCGCAACACTCAATTTGTCTTTATTGATGTCGAAATTATTTTATTTGATTTTTCTTTCCGAGCCGATTTTTACTTAGGCTTCGGAATTGATTTTTGTAAGGATTGGCTTAATCGTTGTGAAGCACATATCCTATTTGTCCCGTGTGGACTATTCATCTTTGACATTTTCAATCTGTTAAGCAGATTTCTATTTTTCCTTTATGATTTTGATTCCAACTTGATGGCATCATTTTATTCCTTAAGCGCACTTATGAGGAAAGTGTTATTTCTCTCATTCATGTAGTTTGAAAAAAATTTCGGTATTTTTGAGCTTGTCTTAGGATTATCACCTAAGTAATCTTTTGTGTGGTGCTAAGGTCTTTCTAGTTCGACCTTGCCACCGATTTTCATTTGGCTACGAGTTGCGGGAATTAGCATTCCACCTACCGCATTCCACACTCGTTATGATTCTTATGAATGACTTATTTTGTCATTCAGTTTGTCCAGCTTATTTCATCCATTTTATAAATCGAATATTCTATGAATATTTCGATGAGACCATTCTTGTATTTATTGATTTTGGATGAAAATAGTAATTTAAAATTTTGCAAATCTTTTCCATAAGATTTATTTATAAGTAAAATTGGATTTTGTTCTTGAAACGAATGAAGAATATTCTTAAAAGTATTTAAGAAACATGTTTATTATCTAGAAGGCGATTTTGTGATTTTATTGCCCGTTGAGTGCTTTAAGAATTTTGGTCGATGCGCTTGATCAACGTTATCGATAGGAATTTCCTAAACGCTTTGATGTGACAATCAGACACGATGTATTGACTTGTAAAACGTAAAAATTTTCTAGAAAGATAAGTACATAAAAATAAAAATGTAATTTTGAAAGTTTTAACTTTTCGGGAAAGAAGATTATTTAAAAGAAATTCTTTCTTTTCGATACTCTTGTTCTTGTGATTCCCGAGGGGGAACCAAGACTTTATCTTTTGTACCAACGCTTATCGTATTGGTTTGGATGTCGTTCTCTTACATAAGATAACGTGCTATCACTTGTGCTTCTAAATCATTATAGCTCATCGAGACTAGTTATGCCGCTCATGATCTAGTGCTCGCGGATATTGTTTTTACTTTTGAAATTTGGCATCACCATTTTTGGATGAGAAATTTGTTCTCTACCTCGATCATAAATCTTTGGAATATTTATTTTCTCATAAGGAACTTCATGTTGACTCGAGTTCCTGGCATCTCATGATCTTGATATTCTTTTTATTCCCGAAAGGGAAATCGTGTTGCCAATGCGTTTAGTCGTAGGCAACAAGTTGTTAATTCTTTGGTGTTGTCTGAATGGAATTATCTTTTTATCAAGTTCATCAGACGTTTTGATGTACTTCGTTTTATTGAGTTTCATCTCGTTTCTTTTACGGACTCGCGTCTGATGTTCTTTTATGGTGTTCGGTTCATCGGATGTACTATTATTATACTACATCGATGTTCCATCTTATCTGGATCAATGGATGTACCGTTATTATACTACATCGTTGTTCCGGTTTATTGGTTCATTGGGCGTACCGTTTTTGTACTACGCTGGTATTCCAAATTATTTGAGTTTCTAGTTTCTCGGGCGTACTGTTATTATACTACGTCGTTGCACCAGCTCAATTTTCTGTTATTCTTGACATTGTCCACGTCTTTTATTTACGGAAATGCCTTAGGGGTTCCGGTTTTTTTATTCTTGAGCCCGGTGATATTGTAGAAATTGAAGTTTCACCAGATTTGATTTATGAGCAACAATTCCATTCGCAGCATTGCTTCGGAGGTTGAGCGCCTTCGGAATAAAGATATTCTTCTTGTGAGAGTTCAATGGTTTCCAAATCCTAAGGATTGCTCTTGGGAATCCAAAGAATTCATCGAGCGATCTCTTTCGTGCTAACTCTTTCGTGCTCTTTATGGTGAACTTCTTATTTCAATTTTCTTTTGTGTTGATATGCTTTTATGGTTGTTACTCTTTATTTTCCTCTTAAGTATTGCGAGGACGCAATTTCTTTAAGGAGGGGAGTCTGTAACAACCCGCATATTTATCGATTTTATATTTAAATATTTTATTTAAATATTTTTTCGTTCGTCGGATTTTGGTCCGAAAAGCTACTTTTTGCAAACAGTCGAACTGGGACTCGAGACCACCCCCATTGAGTTCAAAATGACGTTTGCGACCTTTTTGAGTATAAGCTTCGATATGTTTGGAGAAAGTTGATTTTTGTTACCTTTTCACTTAGGGCTTTGGTTTGGGCTGAGCCCATTAGCCACTTACTAACTCAGTCCCAACAACCCCTCTCCTCTTCATTCCTTCATAATTTCCTAATACATTCAAGCTTCTTCAAAAATGGGGGAAGAGAAAAAGAATTAGAAACTCCAAGCCCTAGTTACTCTTGCTAGCTCAAGTTCTTGCTCCAAAATCAAAGAGAACCCATTGATAAGCTTCTCTCCTTCTTCCCCAACTCATTCTCTCTTTGATTTCAGAAATTTCCTAAACCTAACTTAGGGAATGTTCTTCTTTTAAGCTTAGATTCAAGCTTCTAGTGTTGAGATTGAAGTGTGGTTGATCTTCCCTTGTCTTCAAGCTTCTCATTCATTGTTTTTGGGTTCAAAGGTGAGATTTTTATCTCACATCTTTGTCTATAATTATCTTCGATTGTTAGGTATGAATTCCTAACGTTTATTCGTGTGCAATTGATTTTGGTTTGGATTGATTTGGTGTATATTCCAATTTTTGGTGTTTTGGTCCAATTTATGGAAATCCTATTATGGATATTTGGACATTGATATTTGAGGCGTATCGGAGAGCCGTTTAGGCTGGGTTGTCGTTCGACGTAATTCCTTAGTCATCGTCATTTGCTCGTTCGATCATTTTCGATATTCGTTTGGCCATTTTTGGCATAGGTTCAGGGAATGCCCTGAACCCTTCATTCAGACGTCTGAAACGTGATATTCAGACGTCTGAATATTGTCTGGGAAGTTTTCTATTCCCAGATTCAGACGTCTGAATATATGGTTTCAGACGTCTGAATTGGCTTATTTTCAAACAGAAAGAAAATAGGCTAAAATATGCCTATTTCAGACGTCTGAAACATTTGGTTCAGACGTCTGAATCGTGTTCTGGAAATTTTTATATTTCCAGATTCAGACGTCTGAACCACTTGTTTCAGACGTCTGAAACTGTTGTGATTTTGCCTTCCTGCCTTTTGTTTGAGAATTCCAATTTAAATCGATTCGTGATAATCCTATTTGTTGTTATCATTTATTATGACTTTGATGACTCTTTTTAGGGATTTTTGAATATCCATTTCGATGGATTCTTTATCGGTTTCTTTGGATTTTATTCACGTCTTCGAATGTGAATTTTAGTGATTGATTGTTCCTACATTCTTCTTTGTGATTTGTCACTTTAAAATTATAAAGGTTTTCTATACTAGTAGTAAATATCAAAACTCTTTCTTCAAAATGATTTCAACACTATTTATTTACAAAGCTCGTTTCTTAAACCGTTTTCCAATCTATTAGTATATACAAGCCTTTACCTCACTCGTATGAGAAATCTAATTAAACGACCTAGTAAAACGAGTGGTATGAAACGCTTGCGTTTACTTCGTCGGTTAATTCTTGGTCTTGTTCGATTGAAACTCTTGTGACAACTTTCTAGTGGAAATCTACAATTTGTTCGTAAATATTTAAGTTAAGCTAGTGGTTATGGGACATGAAGCTAAGCTCATATATTTACTAGCTTACTGTAATTGACACTTCTCGATGATCATGACGATCATTTTTGTGATTTAGACTAGCAATTGTGCGATGTCTCTTTGTCCACGTGGAGGAAAGTACCTCATCTTTACTGAGCTTCGACTCACCAGGAGGAGCTTCGGCTCATAGTCCGCAATGGGGGACTATACCCTGTCACGAGGAGCTTCGGCTCAAAGTCCGCAATGGGGGACTATACCCTGTCACGAGGAGCTTCGGCTCACCAGGAGGAGCTTCGTCTCAAAGTCCACAATGGGGGACTATACCCTGTCACGAGGAGCTTCGGCTCACCAGGGGGAGCTTCGGCTCAAAGTCTGCAATGGGGGACTATACCTTGTCACGAGGAGCTTCGGCTCACCAGGAGGAGCTTCGGCTCAAAGTCCGCAATGGGGGACTATACCCTGTCACGAGGAGCTTCGGCTCACCAGGAGGAGCTTCGGTTCAAAGTCCGCAATGGGGGACTATACCCTGTCACGAGGAGCTTCTGCTCACCAGGAAGAGCTTCGGCTCAATGTCCGCAATGGGGGACTATACCCTGTCAGGAGGAGTTTATTTTTCTGGGATTGGCCATCCTTTTCTTGTGATTTCTGGATTTCGTGTGTTGAATTCTGGAATTTATGTTTCACCAACTTTTACGATTGGCATTGATATATATGTCATTTATTGTGGCTTGGTGAATGAAATTAGGAGTATGACATTCCTTTTTATCTTTGAGAAGATCTTTACGATATTGATTAATCTATTATTGATTTTTCAATTATTTATTTATCACAGCTTGGCATTGTGATTATTATACGTTTAGTCATATCTCTTATTATATATCATTCATCTGATATTTATAGTTAGACTGATCCGTTTATTATTTTCTTATTAAATAATACTCGGGTCAGACTGAGATTTCACAGGTGCTTCTGCTTGACTCCTTATCGGACCATCATCTGACTTTTGGCTAACTACTTAGATTAGTAGTTTTTGTTGTATACATTTGAGATACAGACTCTATGATGTATACTTATTCTTTTGTCTTGCACTTGTATCTATTCTTTTGATATTGTGGATCTTGTTTGACCACTATTTTGATGTACACTTTCATGTGTTATATTCATATCTATTTCCGCCTTTGTGATATGAATTATCTGTGACTGATTTGTGTTATGTTTATTTCTATATTTGTTTCCGAAGATTTTATATAGCCACTGTGTGATAGCTTTGAGTTTGTCTCTGTATGTCGGATTTCCTCTTGAGATGAAAAGTTATATTTTTACTATCTGACATATCGATGCTCGCACAAAGAAATTACACGGATGATCGCTCCTCAACAGCCTTATTCTCTGTGCTAGTTGACAGCATTACTTCGTAGTGTTCTTGGCTAGCGTGGGTATAGAGGTGGGGCGTCACATCACCATTAATCTTTCATCACATTTATAATTTTATCATTTTCAAACAAATATTACAATTACTTACATAACACTGGTTTTATTCAATTACCATTAATTATATATTATTTCATTAATTGATTCAGTATTTACATTTATTTTCTTATATTCAATTTATAACCAAGCATAACCTTTACATTATTTTAATTGATTAGAATTTCATTCAAGTTGTGAATGACTAACTTTAATTAACATTGTTACGTTTCATTCTTAGTTATTATTTCGTTATTATATCACAATTTTTTTATTTCTTCCAATATTAAATCACAGATTCTAATTACATTAATAATTTTTAAATATCGAAAGTTATGGGTCGTTACACTCTCCTCTACTCAAAACTTTTCGTCCCCGAAAAGAAAAAAGAAGGGAAATGAAGGAATTAAGTAAGCAATATATCTTATTCAAAATATTAAATTTATAAACAATTAATTTCCAAAATTAAATAACATAAATAAAACATACCAATTATAACAATTAAATCCTTTTATATTCAAATTCACAAAGTTTGGAAAACATTTCACAAAATTTTTCTTAGTCAAAAATTCGTGGAAAATTTCGGCAGAGTCTCCTTTTTACGGAGAGGTCTGAGAGATAAAATAATATCAATAATAACAGTATATCATATATATTTCAAAACAATAAGTCCCAACAACGGAAAAATAATATAATATCGCTATAAACCGTGATCCGAGAACGTACCTATTTGTCGGGCAAACAACGCTTAATTTATGAAACTAAAAGCAGTAGTTATTACTTCCATAACCTGCATTTAGCTTATATAATCCAAAAGAGTTAATACTTATATAAGGGAAATATTTTGAGTTGTTTCAACTAATAACAAAACAAATCAATGCAACATAACAACGGTCACCTGCAACAAGCATACAATCATTACAAAGAGATCAACCATTCATCCATATCAAGCAAGACAAATGGTTTGTTCGGGTTCAGACATTTTAATCGTATATAATGACAAATAACTACTAAGTATATCATATACTCAACCGTCTTAGAAAGCGCTCAATAAATTATTCACACATCCTAAACAATTAGAAGTATCTTTACCCAACAACCCATAAACCAAAACAGACATCAAATTCCAAACATTATTTAAGTTTATCCTTATAAATTTCCTTCCACAAGATTTGTTCTTCATTTTTTTCATTCATTCAATGATTACATTCTTTAAATTTTACATTTTCTTCTTACAAAAATTTATTCCCATTTATTCATTCAGCACTTAATTCCATTTATTTACATTCATTTATTCACATATGTTATTACATTTTCTTACATATGTGACTCATATACAATTGTTTAAACATATGTAAATCAATTCTTAAAATACCATATAAGTTTCTTTGTAGATAATTTCACGTTGATTCATTCAGTACTTATTTTCATTTATTTTCATTCATTACTTAAAAAAATTCAATTTTTCTCATTTATTCATATAATGAGAATTTCGTTTTCTAACTTTACACCCATTTCTTACATAAGTTATCCATTCAATTGTTTATAATAATTAATGAATTTATTATTTAAGTATTACTTGCATCTTATTGCAGCTTAGTTCACATTTATCAATTCATATACTTGATTTCTATTAGATATTAATATTCATTAGTGCATAAGTTCATACTCAAGTCTCTTGAGTTTCAATTACATTCATTTCCTTATAAAGTATCATTGACTGTTAAAGTTATTTTCAAAATCATATCAACTTTTCTGAAGTTATAGTCATTAATTTAGTGAAGTATTCAATTTACTATTTACTTTAATTACAAATAGCTTCAAATATTAACCTAAGTTTATAATCATTTATTTAAATACTCACTTTTCTATTACATTTTATTTAGTAGTATTTCAAATATTACTTAAGTTTATAGCAACTATAATATCAAAATTATTATTTATAAAAGTAATTCTATTGAACCCTTTCATTACTTACTTCTTACGTGTATAATATCCTATTACATGTCCTATTCAACACTATAACTTTTAATATTTCGGTAATTTATATATATGTGTGTGTGTGTGTTTTTTTTTTTAAGAATGCAATTGAAAATTACACAAGTTTATCTTATTTACTTTAATTAGCAAAAATGTTTAATAATCGCACCTTTCAGATTTTCATATCCTTTTAAATTTACTGTTTACAAATTTCAAATATCTTGTATATTTCATTTATAACTTAGCACTCAAATCCTTATTTCATTTTAGAAGTTCCAATTATTAATTAGTTAAAATTTCATTTCATTACAATAATTAAAATCTCTAATTTATGGAATTTAAGAACTAAATGTCGGGTTCCACTTCAAATTGTTTAAAATAATACATATGTAACAACCCTGTATTTTGTAATTATTTTTAATTTGAATTTCCTGATTTAAAAACTTTATTTTATTTTATTTAAAATGAATAAATTTTGTTATTTTAAATATAATTTTTGATTTTGATGTGAATGATAAATTCCAAACATGAATAAATAGAATATTTTCTAGAAATGTGAATTTTTAACAATGTGGTCAAACTTTGACTTTTAATTTAAAAATATAAAATTTGAACTTTTGAAATTTATCTTTATTGTATGAAAGTAAATAAAATTTTAAGTATACTGTTTTTTCGTTGGAATCTGATCAATATTGTCAAAGTTATGCTTTTAAAACTATTGTATGTAAATAATTTTATTTAACAAAATTGTTTATTTTAATTTATATAATAATATGTTTATTTGTCATGTCATGTTCTAATTTTTTTTACATGGATAACATGACGTGCCATGTGTATATATTATAATTATTTGAATTTGTACATGACATTAAGTTTGGAAAATCAAGAGTCTTTTGGTTGCTTTTGCCTTTTTTCTTTCCCTATGTTTGTTTCTATAATTTTATTTTCTATTTTTGTCCATATAAACTTTGAATATATATTTATTTGATTTTGATTGATTTTTACTTTTAATAATAACTTAGAAATTTCAAGAGATATAGGTTACCTGCTTTGTATATTTGTTGCCTTTTCCATTTCGTGTAAACAAAGAAAGAAATTTCAAATAAATATATGTTATGTTGCCTTAAAGGCATATCTTTTAAGATTTATTTGTTTAATGTTCTTGCATTTACTTTTTTAGTAGAGGCTTGTTGTATATATTTTATTTTTAAAACTGTAGATATTTATAACATCCATTCTGCTTTGTTTCAATTAATTCTGATCTTTGCTGTGTAAATTTGGGTAACATACAACATTTTAAAAATAATAATTAATTTTTGCGTTTCATTTTTTTATTTCTATATCCATCTTCTTATTTACTTCTTTGGTGTATATAAACTTTATTTATTTAGTGAAGGTTTCTTTTGTGTATATACATCCATATTTATTGGATAAGTAACAAATCAATTAAGATACATTTTAAATATAGGCATACGTTTCTTAATTTATTTCTTGCCTTTATATATTTCCCACCTTCTAATCTTCTACCATATCTATTCATGAATGCATAGCCATGGTTTTCTCCTTTTCAATCACGTACAAAGTTCTCAAACTCCTCTTTTCATTTGTTTAAGAAAAATATATACAAGATCTTTTCCTCCTTAAATTGTGTTTTTTTACAATGTCCTTGCCTTTTTATTTTCTAACTATTCCTAAACTTTAGCCGTTCAAATCTTTCTGTAAACCGAGCCTCCTCTTTTTTTTTCTACTTTTTTTTCTTCTTCCTAACTTTTATTTAAACTATATATATTTGTACAACATTTTGTTCCACTTTTGTTACCTTTAAAATTAGTTATATACTTTTTAAATTAAATAATAAATATTGTGCAAAAAGAAATAAATTTTACGTTTCTTTTATACGTATATACATCAGTTTCTTAGTTAAATGATAAATAAATCAAATATATGTAAACAAATCAAATTTTGAATTAGGTTATAAGTAGTGTATAAATAAGCTATCAAATTACACGTTTTAATTTGTACGTTTATTTTCATTTTGTATAATTTAGTTGATGTTTTAAATGGTACGTTATTTGATGATATATTCTTTAGCGTATATAATTACTAAATAAATAAGAAACGTATAAATTTAAAAATACGTTACTTTTGTTTTAAATTTGGGCGTATGTTTTGATTAATTATTGCATCTATAATACGCGCTCATTAATTTCTTACCGCGGCTAATAAAAATCAATTCAAACCGTGCCTTACCATTCGCGTGTAAAAATATTCCCTTTCCGTTGCTTTCTTATATTTAATACGAATAAATGCCTTATTTCATCTTGCCGTTTCAAACAAAAATTACTTGCCTTGTCATTCATGTGCGTGGATATCCTCTTTCCCTTTTTTCTTCTTTGTATGGTAATAAATTCCCATAGCCATTTCAAAAACCAAATTGTATTTTCTTGCCATTTTTTCACCTAATAAAAGCAAATGCCTCCCTCTTAAATACTAAACCTACGTACACAATTCCCTTACCACATCATTTTGGTTTCATCTTCTTCTCACATGAGCTTCTCCCTTCTGGTAATGGCCGCATACATTTTTCTTTTATTTTCTTTCTTCTTTCTTGTTTTTCTCTTGTTTCCATTGTTCCGCTCCAACAAGGGCTGAGCCACTTGTGTTCATATTATCTTATTCAATTTTTCCAGTTTGCTTTATTCAAATTTGATATTCGTATGTGTGTGAGCATACTTAGTTTTTATTTATTTTGTTTCAAGATCAGAATCTGGTTGTCGCATCCATTCAAATCTAATCGTGCTTGTCGTGTTTTTGGGAATCATTCTTGTGTGTTGTTTTGGGTCTCTAGCTTTGATAAAGGTGAGTCCTTCTCACTCTGACATTATTACTTATGAAATGGTAAATGGATGACAAGTGATTAGTAATTAAAATATTATGCAAGTTAATGATGATATTATGATATATTATTCCATGTATTTACCATGTTAACTTTGTTAATTATCACCTGACCTATGATAAATGATAGTATATTCTGACATTGACATGTTAGCATATTTGTTATATTGTTTATGCATATACTCACACTGCAAGCTCCCCGTTAGAATAAAATCACAATGGGTTGAAATGATACATACCCGAACGGACATTAGAATAGGGAAAAATCATTATGAGCTGAAATGATAGGCTCAAGTGATTTTTATTGTATTTTATTTGACTTGGGATTACGCGTTTGAAATGATAGAACCCGAGTTTTCTTTTTAAATTGCGGATTGAAATGATACATATCCGTATCACTTGACCTAGGATAGAAAATTATATACAGACCCCATGGTATATTTTTAAATGATTTTTCTTAAGATATGTATTTTTTTTAAAGTTTTAAATTTTGATTTAATAATATATATTTTATGGTTTTAAGAAATTTAAATATTAATTTTTGAATTGTGAATTTGAGTATGTAAATTTGAAGTAAATGTGATTTTGACTTTGATTTATACTTAAAAATGCAAGTAAATAATGGAATTAAATTTTAAATTTTAAACGGATATTTGAAGTAAAATGTTAAGTTTTATTTAATTAATAAGTTAAGAAAACAGTGGAATTTTGACTTAACAAATGAATTGTGTTTAAATTTGGATATTTAATTATAAAAAAAATTTGTTGTGATAAATCATATGTTAAAAATGATTCAAATGTGAAATTTTGAAGCCTAAATATGATTTATAAGTTTAAAAATAGCTAAAATTTAAGTTTATTTAACTCTGGAAATTTTAATAATAGGCTGTTGTAGCACTTTGTAAGTGTCGCCGTTGCTAAAGTTAACTAAGCTTTAAATTAATAAGAATGGCTACTGTAGCACTTTGTAAGTGCCGCTGTTGCTGTAAATAAAAAAAACATCTCTGCTATAGTACTTGGTAAGTGCTATGGTTGCTAAACTAAACTATATGCTGAAATACTTAATATAAGCTACGATAACACTTTGTCAGTGCCGTCGTTGCTGAAATTTGACAATGTTTTGAAATATTATAGATTTTAACACTGTTTTGGAGTTATATTTTAAAGTGTTAAATGATTTAACTTTTGGAATTTATTATTTATGAAGTTTAAGGAGTTTTGAATATAATTTAATATTTAAATTTGAATTTCAAAGGAATCTAAATTGAATTTGAATTTAAATAAGGTTTATTTTGTTATGGGTTAAATGGAATGAAATGTAATGAGATAAATGAATTTTTGAATGGAATTTTGAGGTGTGTTTTGAAATGATATTTGAAATAATAAATGAATGACATAATTGATTTTTAAAAAATGATATTTAAATTGAATATTTGAATTTAAGAATGATAATGAATTGACAAGGGATTTGATAGGAAATGATTGAAATGGTTTTGATATGAATATAGTTTGAAATGAAAATGGTTTTGGTTTCGAAGTATAAACTATTTTGAAAGGAATATAGTTTTGAAATGATATCTTTGGTTTTTGAAAATATATACTATTTCGAAATGACCACGGTGTTATAATAACGATTGGCTGGCAAAGAGACCGGGATCGGATATGGGCATACTCTATGTCGATGCCGAAAACCACTTTGACAACCGTGTACGCGGTGGAGATTCCAGAATGAAGTAGGATGGTGGCGGCGTTTCCTTTGAGTTAAATACGTGGACCCGACTCCCGTGAGTTGGCATAAGGTGGCTAAAACAGGAGCGATTAACGGGCTAATGAGGTAGCACCTTTGATCGGACACATCCCTTTGATATTATACTTTGACTTTTGGATTGATTCGGTGGCCGCTTTTGATTTTTTTTTTATTTTGGGGTGTGGCTCGAGGTGGGCGGTAGCTGCGCGCTACGCGTTACCACCGGCCCGGAAGCATAATTGGTATATCTACCGGCATTGCCTAGTTGTGCCGTGTCACCTACCCTATCGTTCCTTCTACGAGTTTGGTTTTCTCCCGTAGCCCGTGTGGTATCCTCTGGTGGCTTCCCAATCAGGAGGGACTATGATATTGGATGGACTATTGGGACTATAACGTGTTAAGGGCTATATGGGTAACCCCTTAATGCTATGAAAAAAGTAAGTTTATTTTATTAATAGACATTATTATAATAGCGAAATATTACTACATAGTAAATAATTTAACGGATCCTTAAAGGATGGGCGATCCCAAGCATCCTTTAAGTTACTGATGCATTTGTTACTGTTCACTTGAGCCGATTTACAGTTCATAAGTATGTATGTCCTGACTCGAGTGTTTTGTGTTTGCTTTACGCTCGGGTCAGACTGAGTGATACAACATTTGGGACTCAGCTTTAGAGTTGGAGCTTTACTTGAAGACCCAGCTATCTATTCTCTTCAGATACTCTGTTGATTTCAGTTATCCAGTTGCTTCCATTTATGTATTCAGATTTTTACCTTGTTACTCTTCTGTGTATCTTGTTTAACTCTGATGTATCTTACATATATTTATAGTAGCTTCATGAACTACTATCTCTTCTACTTCTGCTGCATTATATTACTCTGTGTCTGTGATCTGTGATTATTTATTTACTATATATTCTGAGTATTGCCAAAAAAATTATTTACATCGCGTTATTTTGAGCAATTCAAGTCCAACATGTGTGTCTGCCATTGCACTTGGAGGGTGCAGCATGATAGGGGGTTCTCGCTTCCTGGTTTGGTAGCGAACGGTAGACTCTTACTCCTGCATGTCCCCGCGGGGGTTGGTGGTGCAGTCGAGAGGCTGGCCGTAAAGGCGGAATACGGGTACCAATGTATGCTACGGTGGGCGTTACCCCACTGGCGCGGCCCGTTACATTTGGTATCGGAGCTTTGGCTCTAGGCAAAACTTAGTATGTATGGTAAATTTATTTACAGAATGACTTTCAATCGAGTTTGAATCTCTTCCTCTTCGATTCCAATTTCCTTTGAATTTTGGAACCTTTCTCTGTGGTTCCAAAATCCGTTCGTGTCCCTCACTATTCGTCCTCTTTTGATTCTGAAGTGTCCCATTACTCCACTTCGAATGATCTTTGTAATGAATCGGCGGTATCGCCAATCTCAAATTGATTTGTAAAAGGGGTGAAACAACTTTACAACAACATCAATTCACCAGAGATTTTATATCCTCGGTTTGGACGCTAGTATCTCTTATTATTCCGAACTCTATCTCTTGAGATCGAATGTAGATTTACCCCAGAAATCCACATCGATCTTATTCATTAGTCAAGGTTGACCTAGTTAAGGCTGCCCACGATTTGTATAAGCTTATTCATTTCCTTATTCTGTTATTTAATCATCATATCTTCTGTTTCCAACTTATCTTCAAATCAAAATTCTCTTTGATTTGGGTCCATCAAATTTGAATCTCTATCCTTATTTTGAAAATTTTATTCCTATATTTGAAAATCTAATATAATTTTCAGCATTTTATAGTTAATTTAACTAGTTATTAAGATATAATAGTATTTGATTTTATTTATGGTTTTGTAAACCATTGGTTTTGCCTAATATAAATAATTGAACTATAAAAATTGGTTATGAATTAATTTGGAAATAGAAATGAAATTTAAAACAAGTATTTGAGAATTTAATTTCTGAAGGTTTCAAACCTTGTGTTTAAAGTTTTAAAGGATATTATTTAAAGTATTTCCAAATAGAAATTTATTTCCAAAGAATTTTAAAGATTAAAATTAGTGCTCTTCTCTTTGTCGCTGGAAAATAACCTCGGTGATGATGGCAGCATCATTGACATCCATTTTCGAGTTTCAAAGTGAAGGGACCATTCTGTAGTGTTGCTACAGTGTTGCCTCGAGGAATTTAATCAATTAGAATTTCTAAAATATGACTTGATTTATAATATATATATATATATATATATGATTTAAATTTGATTTGACATATTATGTACATATATTTTTTTATCTCTAAATGGTTTGAAGGGAATCAGAAATTTAATTCTTAAATTTTATCTTAAAGAATAATTTCAATTATAAAAAGAAAATCAATTTTTTTGAATAAATGATTCAAACTTGAGATAATTGAATTAGAAAGTTTCATTTATGTAATACTCAATTGCATTCCAATATAACTTACCTTAAATTTTGAAGTTCACAATGTAATTGGATAATATACAGCATGAAAAGAATTTATAAATAAAATTTGAGTGGTTATATTAAATGTTATACACTTAAATTTTAGTTATAAAAAGATTAACATAGGTAAATAGAGTAAAAAGGGTAATGGAATAATTTACAATATAAAATGATGTGAAAGGAACTAAGAGCAAATTAAAGCACCTATAATAAGTGTAAATATACATAATATATGTGATAATCTAGTGGTCCAGTGGTTAAGACATAGTGGAGTGGCTACATGTGGTTGTAGTGGCACCGGTTCGAATCCCAACGGCCACAATAATGAGACATAGTGCACGGCCACTTATAAAACTGACTTAACCAAAGGCCAGGGCAAACATAGTTTCCTTGGCCCCAAAGTTTTCAGTTTTTTTGTCTCCTTTTTCTTTTTTCAAAACCTTTTAATGGCAGAGCACTCCCACCCCCACTCCCTTCCATCCCAACTTTTGCCTTCCCTTGTCCCTCCAGTGCCTGAACCTGATCCTCCACCATTACTCCCAGTCCATCCCTTAGGCTCGTCCTCTTTAACCAATCCTTTCTTCCCTTCTCCCTTGCATGACCCTCCCATCAGCAACTCGAGTCAACAACCATGGACTTCTCTTTTCAAGAACAAACCGCGCAATGCGGGGAAGTACATGCCTGTAAACTTCATCAATGAATTTGTTGATGATGCTTTGGTTCTACCCGACTCTGTTCAGGAAGCTGGCCGAAGTATATGGCACGATTATGTAGTTGGTTTCTTCCTTGATGAACCCCTCTCATTCACTGCAATGGTGCAACATCTCAAGCGTGTGTGGAGGCTGAAGGGTAGTATCAAGGTTAAATCAGATGGAGTTGTCTTTATGTTCCTATTTTCATGTGAGGATGATCGGAGGAGGATAATACAGGCTGACCCGATAATCATGAGGAATAAATTGTTTATTGTTAAACAATGGTACCCCACAGTAAGCAACATTTGTGGCTCAGTCACTTCTGTCCCTATTTGGATTCATATCTACAACATACCTCTAGCAGCGTGGTCCCCACTTGGAATCAATTGGCTTGCTGGTAGAATTGGGTGTGTAAAATGTTTGGATGAAAGTACTGAAAGGATGGAAAGGTTGACCTATGCTAAAGCCTTAGTGGAAGTGACACCCATCACTGAACTAGTTCATAGCTTTCAAGTTCTGTGTAAGGAGGGTACATAACAAACTGTTTTTGTGGATTATCAGTGGAGGCCACAAGCGTGTAAAACTTGTAAAGTGTTTGGGCATGATATTTCTAGTTGCAAAAATTGTGTTAAATCAGATGAAGTAATAAAGAAGAATTCAAATACTGTGCCCAAAAAAAATTTCAAAAACAGATACCATGGTGAAAGATCAAAATGACAAAATAATGCGTAATAAGTCCACAAGAGCTTGGAAGAGAGTTGATCATGGGAGCAAAGGAAAGAGTGTTTTATTGAAGTCTAAAGAAGATAATGAGAGTGATAAGAATGAAAGTGACAGAGCAAATGAAACAAGAAAAGAAGGAATTGTTATAGATAATAATAATGATATTGTTTTTGATTTAGTTGAAGAAGGAGAAGTAGTTGAGGAATTAGTGATGAATATTGGCAATAAATTTCAAGTGTTACAAAATATGAATGAGGTAAATGGAGATTTAAGTATTGAAGAAAGTGGAGATAAAAATAACTTTGAACAGTCTAATGGTCTTTCTAATCTGAATGGTGAGGAAGCAATAGTGGATATAGAAAGTTTGGAAGCATGCAAGGAGAAGAACTCAGAAGTGCAAGGTGCTGTGGCAGATGTAGAAGATAATACTCAAATTGCTAAAAATTATGGGAAGCTAGTACAGGAATTGGTTGGGGTCAGATTGGCAAGAGAGCATGAAATGACTAAAGGAAAACAATTAGTTGATAAGCAAGCTGAAGCAAATATGCAATCAGGAAATAATAGAAACAAAGTCAACTTGGATGGGAAGTGTGTGCTTTCCCTTTTACCCAGTAATATGACTCCCAATTCAATATCCTATGCAACTCAGTCCAACTTGGTGCACAGTCATCCTGAGCAAACTGAAAATTATCATGCACACAATGTCTGTGTGCATGTATCAAAAGAACCCAAATCCTCTGGCAATCAAACAAAACTTCCTTATTCTCATATAACACCCCCTCCTGGATATTTGTCTAATCAGGATCACCCACTTCCCACTCATTCCAAAACTCCAATCCCATTACTTAAGAATAATAGCAATTTTAAGAGGAAAAAGGAATGTATCCTGTTTGATTTTGACAAAGGCAAGAATGTTGACTATTTGGAAACATTACTTGAAAAAGATACAACCCCAAATTCAGCCCTCAGAAGGTCTATGAGACTACTAACTTCTCTCCCATAAGTTAATCCATGTTACATAAATTTGACTCAATCTTCATTTTTTTTTCATGGTTTATTTTTGCTTTAAAATCACAAAAAAAAATCCCAAAACCAAATTTTCTTTTGATTTATTTTTAAAAGAAACACTATAAGATAAATATATGGCTTTGGTTTATTAAATTGAAATTTTTGAAAATTTATTAGTCTTAACAAAAATAAAAATGAAGTTTGATTACAAATAATAATGGTTTAACTAGTATATAGGAAGATTCATACGTGTTAATTATGAAGTACATCCAAATTGAAAATCTTTGTTTAAAAAGTGGTTGATTTGAAGTAAAGGATATAACATTTTTTTTGTCTTCTAAGTTAAGTGGTGCTAAGATGATTTTGCCAAACTCCCTCTCAAAAAAAAAATATATATAAATAAAAAATAATAACATCTAAGTATTCACTCTCATTTAAAAGTCCTCACGGTTATGCAGGGGTGATTACTTGGAATTTTCGATTATGTGCTTTCATACTCATTTAAAAGTCCTCACGGTTATGATGTATGGAACACATGTAAAAAAAAAACTTAATAAAACCACCTACGGTCGATAGTGTATGCATGAAAGTGTGTGCACTCTCCATGCTCTGTACTCCCCTCACATAAGTCTGAAAGGCAGTGCATGAGTGGTATATCTGGCCTCAGTTTACCTGAGCTAGGTGTGTAATTTTTCTTGCAAATAATGAGAGAGCAAGCAATTGAAATCCTAGCACTATTTTTACTTATTTGATTTGATTTGTTATTGAAAAGAAATGAAAATACCACTTTGATAAACCTTGATAATCAACTAAGGATCCATTTTATAATTACACTTTGTTATCAACCGAAACAACAAATTAAACTATTTTCTATTTGTTATGATAACTTGATTTTTGTTGGAAATTTTGACGAGTAAATGACATAAATTTTCAAGATAATAACCAAAACCTATATTTAACTTATTCGTGTCAATTTAAAAATAAATCCTTCATTTGTAAGTATTTTCAAAAATTTGCATTCATCTCTTTGTAAATAAATCTTGCATTTTGTAAATATTTTCATCGTGCATTTGGATTTTGTGGGTAGTATCCGCTGAAAACCCTCACGAGACAACACTCGTCCTACTGGGGACACCCAGAGGTTTAACGGCTTGTTGCATACGCTCAATGCAATCGTGTTTCGTACGAAAATGGATTTATCTTAGTTTCCCTTTATTCGAGAACGAATAAAAAGATAAGTGTGGGGGTATTTGATGTGCACATAAATGTGCATATTTTTACCACCATATTTATTCTTTTTAAATTAAATAAATGATCATATTGGGTATTTTAACTTGTTTAAACCAAAATTCATATTATCTGAAATTGTCACATGTTCATTTCCATCCAGGGGCAAAATGGTCATTTTTGTGCGTATATTAAGTTGAGAAAAATTAATTGAAAAATTTGTATATATTTTTGTAGGAATTTGTTCTCAAATAGAAGTGGTTTCATAATGATATGCATGCACAAAATTAATGCAAAGGAATGAAGATGGAAATAATTCAAAGTGAAGAACATGGAGGACCCCACCTACCCACCTATCTTAATGTACAAATTAAAGCCTAATGCACATGCTTTTGGAGTTAATGGCTTCATGTACACTTAATGGGAGATTAAGACATGTTAATGATTACTTGGCCTCCACACTTCCTAAGGGGCATTTTGGGTACTCCCCAAAAATATGCATTAGGGTTTCTAACTTGTATAAATACCCCTTATGTTTCATGTAGCCATCTTCCTCTTAGTTAGTTAGTTTTAGTCTAGAAAATAAATCAAATCTCTCTTTCTTTCCATGGCTACTTAGCCATTTCTTCTCTTATGTAATTCTTTTTTTTATGCAATGCTAATTATTGTTTCTTTTTAATTACATGTTCATTTCCTTTTATGCAAGTAGTGTAGATTTTCCTTTATGCAATTAGAATAGTTTTCCATTTCACTTTGCTCTCTTTTCCTTTTCTTTTTCTCTTATGTTGCAAGCTACATTTGTTCATATGATAACAAATATGAGAGGCTAAACCCCTTCAATTTAGGGGTAATGAAGCTCTCTAATCATGTAGCTTCAACTTAATTTGATGTTTATGCTCTCTTTTTATGCTTAATGAGAATGAATGAAGTGGTTTAATGATGTTGTTTAGCTTTGAATTTGATAGTCTATGTTGTTTATAACAAATAGGCTATGCTTGAACAAACAAAACACAAATTGCCTCTTCATCTACATATGATTATGGTAAAGAAGTGATTGTTGAAATTGAAATTTGATGGCTTATATTTCTAATTAATGGTTAATAGGCCATGCTTAAAATAAATTTTGCTTTCAACTTTGTTGTCATATTTTATGAGATTTAAAAGTGTATTAGTGGTTGTGTTATAGTTTGATGGTTTATATTGAGATAATTAATAGCACAAATATACCATACTTATGATAAACACATCAACTAATTCACTAATGACAAGAAAAGAGAGATCATAACTTCATTTTGTTGATTTATGTGATCTAGAGAGTGGAAATTGCCTCTAAATTGTCTTAACACTCTCATATTTTTATCTATTTCTTTTGTCATTTTTCTTCCTTTTTTAGTTAATCACTCTTCCAACTTTGGTTAATTTGATTGAGTAGAATTTTAAAATCATCAATTCCCTGCGGATCGACCCGTATTCGCCACGTGCTACATTCGTACACCGTGCGCTTGCGGTATAAATTTTATTTCAAAATTCGTTCGACGGTTTTCTAAACCGATAGAACTTCCGTCGTCCGAACAAGTTTTTGGCGCCGTTGCCGGGGAGTTGTTTTGATTTTAAATTTTTAATTTTCGGATTATTTTTTTGTTTTATTTTTGTGTGACTTTTATTTTATTTTTTTTGTGTGTTTTCAAAAAAAAAAAATCCAAGTTTCTCATTTTTAGTTTCTGTTATTGGCATTTTCTGTGCACTGAACATTGCATTTCTAGTTTCTTCAAAAAAAAAAAATTACACAATTTCAGAAACAAATTTTCTATTTCATTTGAATTTTTTATTTACATTTCACTTTTCCTTTTACATTGCTTTTCCCTTTAATACAAAAAAGAAAAGAACATTTTTCTGCTCTCTGCATGACCACCATCTCTTCATTGCCTCACAGTTTTTCCTCTCTGCCTCACTCTCTCTATTTTTACCAAACTTCCCACAGTTCTACACTACAACTCCACATACCATACCAATCTCAACATTTTCCCCCTTCACCTTCCAACATCAAAGACCACTATGACATCATTCTCCACCACTGCTTCATACAAGAACTTGCTGCCTTGCCTCGATCATCACGACAACTCCTACACACCATCACCAGACCTTACTGACATCACTGCTCCTCCTGTGCATATCAGTGCACGAACCAGTGCATTCACTTCCTGCCTCTACAATCCAAACAAACTACAACTCCCCACAATAAACCACCCTTCACTACAATCATCACAAACTTCCCCTCCTACCTTCAGAACTTCCCTGATACAAAACCACAGCCACCGAACTGCAGCCCCCAATACTGCACACTGCATATCATTTCTGCGCATCATCTCCAAACTTCCCGTCTCTGTGCACATTTTTTTTACTCCTCACATCATCAACTAAAACCAAGTTTCACTGCCTACCTTCCACCACATCATCTGAATCTCCAACACTCCACAATCACATAGCAACTACATCCCAAACCTACTTCACATCTCCCATTGTTCATATACTTCTGCCACAGTGTCAACACACTTTCACTTCAAAAGCCTGCACTATCATCCCTGCCTTATCACAAAACCACAGAACAAACTGCTCATTTTAAATCGAATTCCTCAATTACCGACTCCCCAATAACATCTACCATTCTACTACCCTACCCTACCATCAACATTTCAGTGCACAAACCTCCTTCAACATCAAACCACCGACAGCCAAAAAAATTGCACGCTTCATTATCATCACAACATTCTACCCTTCACAAAACTGCTGCACGTTCCCAAAAAAAAGAAAAAAGAAAAAAGAAAAAAAAACTCAGTCCACATCCATCACTGTGCAACTACCGAACACCCTTGTGCCACTCAACCTCCCCTTTATCCAAGCTCCTTCCTCCCTCCTACTGCCTGCAGCAGATTCAACTAACCACTGCATTACCCTTCCATACTTCACCTCCTCGACCCGACTTCCAGTAGCCTCCTCAACCTCGCGAACTACATAACTCCATCACAAAACAACCGCCTACATCACTCAACATCATCTCCCCCCACACTTCACCATAATTCAACACTCCACCGCCACCAAATCATCTCCCTGCTCCTTCAACCAAAACCACCATATCAAACCACTTCACTACAGCCACCAACTCCGACAACTTCAATTCCCATCTCTGCAGTCAAACTCCACAAACCACTACGCAGTGCAGTCCGACAACAATCAAAGTCGCGACACTCATTGACTTCAAACCCAAATCTTGAAAATAGCACTCAACCACGACCAATTCGCCAACAACCCTACTTCGAGAATTACAAAGTTTCATCTTCACCCCAAATCACTGCAGCACCACTGAATAACAACTCCACTCCCAAAGTTCTGCCACACGCAATCGCCATACCCAATTCAAACATCAAACTGACCTATCACCGAGCTACCAATTGACTGCGCCTCCCATCACCAAATCGCATGCCTCAACTCTGCCTCTTCTCGACTCACCTGCCTTCGAATTAGAGTACTTGAATTAAATTTCCTCAAATCCGATTTCGATTTTCGCAGTTGAATTTCGATTGTGATTTTGATTTTTTTGGAAGTCGATTTTGGAACGTGGTTAAAGCAGTTGTATTTCTTTTTTTTATTGACTCAATTTTTGGGCCGGGCCCTAGTGGTGTAAAAACAAACAGAGGGAAGCTTACAAGTTTTGTTTTATTTTTATTTTCATATTCTTCCTTCAACAAAAAAAGAAATCTTTTGTTTAGATCTCTTACTAGTTGTTCCTCCATTCAAAAAAAAATTTGAACAATTTTTTTTTTAATTAAAACCCTACTTTTAAGTTTCCTTTCAAGAAACAAAAAAAAATTGTACATATTCTTGTTTTATATTTCAGGTTGCCAAAGCAGAATTTCAGAAGGAAGACTGCTGCCAAAAAAAATTGCCTACTTGCTAATAGTTTTTTTTTATTTGCTTTGCATTGTATATATCTCTTGTTTTTATTAGTTGCATTGTTGATTGCTTGAATTTGAATTTATATATAAAAAAAATTCAAAAAAAAACAAACAAATAAAAACAAAAATCATTTGTAGTTGCATTGTTAATACACGTTTAATTTCCGCTTTGCATTTAATCTTAGATTTTGATTAATAATAACGGTTAGAAATCAATAACACTAAATTGTATATTGACAATTTGTCCTTTTTCGACAATTTAATTTCTCGGTGTCTAGGCTACGGCAGAGCAATAATCAGTTATAAATATTACGGTGATTCATAAATATTATACTGAATTATTTCTCTGAAGGTACTTAAACCTTCGGCTGCATTGCTACGGTGATTCGTGGTGCACCGATAAATCCTGTCCGTTACCTGGCTGAGAACTATCTTGTTGATTTAAGACAATTTGTAATTATACAATTTTGGGTTAACTTAGGATAAATAATTTGTAATTTACCCCTGCATTCATTTAGTTGCATTAGTTCATGCATATTAAAAGAAAACAAAAAAAAAATGCAAAATCCAAAACTAAAAAAAATTGTAAATATTCCTTTTCCTTTGAAATTTTCAAATCCTTTTCCTTTGAAATTTCAAAAAAAAAATCCAAAAAAAAATTGAAAAACCAAAACTCAAAAAAAAAATTGAAAAATAAAAAACAAAACAAAAATCGATTTTCCTTTTTAAAAATAAAATTTCTTTTTAAATATTTTCCGTTTATAAAAAAAAACCAAAAAAAACATTCTTTAAAATGTCTGAATTTCCATATTCACTTGAATTTTACAATAGTTGTGAAAATCAATATAATCCATACGATTTCAGTCCAAATTCGTATGAATATTTTAACAACAACTGTTGTGTAAATAATTCAAATTTCGAACAACAAAATTTTCAAAACGATGACCAACCTTCGACTCTTGAAAATAGCATTGAAATGATTTCATCTTTACTCAAACTTTCTACACGACAAAATCAAGAGATAAATGATTTATGTAATTCTTATTTGTGTAATAACTCGAGTCAAGGATTTCAAAATTTGAATTCAATTCAAAATTCAAACGATTACAATTATAACCCATGCCAATTTAATTTCGAACTCCAAAATGAATTTCAAACTCAACATGAAAATGGAAACAACTTTTCAAATGAATTTGGCAATGGGAATAATCTTAACCATGTTACGAGTGAAAATTTTTGTTCTCAAAAAATCCAAATCGAAAATTCTCAATTTAATAACTATAAATTGGATTTTGTTGAACAAATGAATGAAATTTATGATGATCACACGGATTTGTTGTTTGAAACTTATATGAAACAACGTGAACAACAAAATCAAATCTTAACGTGTGATGAGTCAAGTGATAATCCACCTTTTACCCAAATCGACGATTTTCAAATAACAACTTTTGAATTTTATAATGACGATCTTAATCAAGTTGATGAAAATACGGTAATTGAGTTGGATTTCAATTCTTTTGAGGGTGCGAAACTCGATTTAAACTTCGATCTTCCTTTTTCTGAAAATTTCAATACGACAACTTTGAAACTCGATTTACATGATGAAGTTGTTGATAATCCAACAAAGGAAGTCGAATTTAACGAACATGAGTTTTATGGACTTTTTGAAAACGAGTTGTTGAATTTTGAAGGGGAAATATTCGATCACCATTTTGATTTTGAAATCGATACTTTGAAAGAAATTGAACTTCAACCAATTTTTCTATCTACCCCAAAAATCATCGAAAATAAAACAACTCGTACGATTTTCAATAAAACGACATTCGTTTTTCCAAATCAACGTTCAACTTCGAAATCTTTTACGGTTTGGTTTTCTACGCTTGAGCTGTGTCTCGTATACTTGACGAGACAAATGAATCGGTCTTTGGAAGACCGTTTCATTTACTTTTTGACGATATACTTTCCGATTACGTGTAAATATCGTCCGTTTTCATGTAAATAATAATAAACATCCCTTTCACTTGGGTTGAATGTGGGGACACGGTCAAAATCAAGTGTGGGGGGAGACTCAATCTTCATTTTTTTTTTCATGGTTTATTTTTGCTTTAAAATCACAAAAAAATAAAAAAAAATCCCAAAACCAAATTTCTTTTGATTTATTTTTAAAAGAAACACTATAAGATAAATATATGGCTTTGGTTTATTAAATTGAAATTTTTGAAAATTTATTAGTCTTAACAAAAATAAAAATGAAGTTTGATTACAAATAATAATGGTTTAACTAGTATATAGGAAGATTCATACGTGCTAATTATGAAGTACATCCTAATTGAAAATCTTTGTTTTAAAAAGTGGTTGATTTGAAGTAAAGGATATAACATTTTTTTTGTCTTCTAAGTTAAATGGTGCTAAGATGATTTTGCAAAACTCCCTCTCAAAAAAAAAATATAAAAATAAAAAATAATAACATCTAAGTATTCACTCTCATTTAAAAGTCCTCACGGTTATGCATGGGTGATTACTTGGAATTTTCGATTATGTGCTTTCATACTCATTTAAAAGTCCTCACGGTTATGATGTATGGAACACATGTAAAAAAAAACTTAATAAAAACCACCTACGGTCGATAGTGTACGCATGAAAGTGTGTGCACTCGCCATGCTATGTACTCCCCTCACATAAGTCCGAAAGGCAATGCATGAGTGGTATATCTGGCCTTAGTTTACCTGAGCTAGGTGTGTAATTTTTCTTGCAAATAATGAGAGAGCAAGCAATTGAAATCCTAGCACTATTTTTACTTATTTGATTTGATTTGTTATTGAAAAGAAATGAAAATACCACTTTGATAAACTTTGATAATCAACTAAGGATCCATTTTATAATTACATTTTGTTATCAACCGAAACAACAAATTAATTGTCTATTTGTTATGATAACTTGATTTTTGTTGGAAATTTTGACGAGTAAATGACATAAATTTTCAAGATAATAACCAAAACCTATATTTAACTTATTCGTGTCAATTTAAAAATAAATCCTTCATTTGTAAATATTTTCAAAAATTTGCATTCATCTCTTTGTAAATAAATCTTGCATTTTGTAAATATTTTCATCGTGCATTTGGATTTTGTGGGTAGTATCCGCTGAAAACCCTCACGAGACAACACTCGTCCTACTGAGGACACCCAGAGGTTTAACGGCTTGTTGCATACGCTAAATGCAATCGTGTTTCCTAGGAAAATGGATTTATCTTAGTTTCCCTTTATTCGAGGACGAATAAAAAGATAAGTGTGGGGGTATTTGATGTGCACGTAAATGTGCATATTTTTACCACCATATTTATTCTTTTTAAATTAAATAAATGATCATATTGGGTATTTTAACTTGTTTAAACCTAAATTCATATTATTTGAAATTGTCACATATTCATCTCCATCCAGGGGCAAAATGGTCATTTTTGTGCGTATATTAATTTGAGAAAAATTAATTGAAAATTTTGTATATATTTTTGTAGGAATTTGTTCTCAAATAGAAGTGGTTTCATGAATATATGCATGCACAAAATTAATGCAAAGGAATGAAGATGGAAATAATTCAAAGTGAAGAACATGGAGGACCCCACCTACCCACCTACCTTAATGTACAAATTAAAGGCTAATGCACATGCTTTTGGAGTTAATGACTTCATATACACTTAATGGGAGATTAAGACATGTTAATGATTACTTGGCCTCCACACTTCCTAAGGGGCATTTTGGGTACTCCCCAAAAGTATGCATTAGGGTTTCTAACTTGTATAAATACCCCTTATGTTTCATGTAGCCATCTTCCTCTTAGTTAGTTAGTTTTAGTCTAGAAAATAAATCAAATCTCTCTTTCTTTCCATGGCTACTTAGCCATTTCTTCTCTTATGTAATTCTTTTTTTTATGCAATGTTAATTATTGTTTCTTTTTAATTACATGTTCATTTCCTTTTATGCAAGTAGTGTAGATTTTCCTTTATGCAATTAGAATAGTTTTCCATTTCACTTTGCTCTCTTTTCCTTTTCTTTTTCTCTTATGTTGCAAGCTACATTTGTTCATATGATAACAAATATGAGAGGCTAAACCCCTTCAATTTAGGGGTAATGAAGCTCTCTAATCATGTAGCTTCAACTTAATTTGATTTTTATGCTCTCTTTTTATGCTTAATGAGAATGAATGAAGTGGTTTAATGATGTTGTTTAGCTTTGAATTTGATAGTCTATGTTGTTTATAACAAATAGGCTATGCTTAAACAAACAAAACACAAATTGCTTCTTCATCTACATATGATTATGGCAAAGAATTGATTGTTGAAATTGAAATTTGATGGCTTATATTTCTAATTAATGGTTAATAGGACATGCTTAAAATAAATTTTGCTTTCAACTTTGTTGTCATATTTTATGAGATTTAAAAGTGTATTGGTGGTTGTGTTATAGTTTGATGGTTTATATTAAGCTAATTAATAGCACAAACATACCATACTTATGATAAACACATCAACTAATTCACTAATGACAAGAAAAGAGAGATCATAACTTCATTTTGTTGATTTATGTGATCTAGAGAGTGGAAATTGCCTCTAAATTGTCTTAACACTCTCATATTTTTATCTATTTTCTTTTGTCATTTTTCTTCCTTTTTTAGTTAATCACTCTTCCAACTTTGGTTAATTTGATTGAGTAGAATTTTAAAATCATCAATTCCCTACGGATCGACCCGTATTCGCCACGTGCTACATTCGTACACCGTGCGCTTGCGGTATAAATTTTATTTCAAAATTCGTTCGACGGTTTTCTAAACCGATAGAACTTCCGTCGTACAACAACTACGAGTTACATCCCAAATGTAGGAATCCCCTCATCACCTCTCTTCTTTTTGCTGATGATGTTTTACTTTTTGTCAAGCCTACTGTGTCTACTATGGATTGTGTCAAAAGCATCCTGCACACTTTTGAGAAGTGCACTGGCCTGCAAGTCAACAGATGCAAGTCTTTCCTTTTGGTGGTAGGTCTCAATGACAGTGATAACCAGCACATCCACAATGAAAGTCAACTGCCTAATCTACCTGATGGTACAGTGCACCTTGGTATCCCTTTGTGCTCTAGAAGAATTGGAGCAACTGCTTGTCTGCCACTGTTTGAAAGAATCACTGAAGCAATGAATAGATGGGCTAGCAATAAATTATCCCAGGCAGGCAGAACCACCATCATCAAATCAATTATTCAAGCTATGACTGTATATTGGTGCAGATGCTTCATATTACCTTATGCTCTTCTTACTAACATTAGGAAAGCTATGAATCATTTCTTATGGACTGGGAGTATGTATTCTAAAAAGATAATTCCAATTGCCTTTGCTAAATTGGAGAAATCACAAAAATATGGTGGATTGGGAATAAAATGTATGAGGACTTGGAATCAAGCTGCTTTTTCTAAGCATTTTGACAATTTGATAAATGAAAAACCAAATTTGTGGGTTAAGTGGGCAAAGCAGCATCATCTTGGCAATAAAAACTTCTGGAAAATGGAACCCTCTCCTCTGTGTGGTTGGGTGTGGAGATCAATTCTTAAGCTCAGGGGCATTTTACTCCCTCATATTCAGCTTGTGCTTGGCCCCGACAGTACTGCAAAATTCTGGTTTGAACCATGGGTAGGAAGAGGAATTATTTTGTATGATCTGCTCTCCTATGATCAGAGGAATCAAACTGGCATCCCCATGAATGCTAGGGCTATTGATTATTATTATAATGGTGATATAACTCTGCCTTACTCCTCTAACCCTACCATCATGAGGCTGTGGGATGAAGCGCAATGCATGAAGCTCCCCATTGGTGATGATGGGTATGTATGGGCAGCTAATCATGGTCAGCATTCCATTGCTAGAGTTTATAAAGATTTGATGATACATGACGGTAGCCATATATTTAGATGGCATGCAAGAGTCTGGAACCCAATAACATAACAAAAATTGAACTTCCTTCTTTGGAAAGTCCTAAGAAATGCACTTATGACCAAGAATAAATTATGTAGGAGAGGTTATACTGTTGACTTGATGTGTGTTTTCTGCAATAACTATATTGAAGATGGGTCTCACCTCTTCTTTGAATGCTTGGTTACGAATAGAATTTGGAAAGCTTGTCTCTATAGTGGTGGTTTTTCTGAGCCTATTCTATATGGTGATGCAGAATGGAACAGAGTTTTCAGAAAAACAAGATGGAAGAAAGCTACTTCATATAGGCTTTTACTGATTCTGAAAGTGTATGTGCATGCGATACGGGATGAGAGAAATTCACGTGTCTTTGACAATATTATGAAGCTTGAAAGTGCCTTGATAAACATTATAATTTCTAGGGTGAAGGAAAAGTCTTCTCATCATATAGTGTATGGCTCTCTAGGTTAGGGTTTTGTTTGGCTTCTTGTGTTAGTTTTGTTAAGTTGTTTTTCAGTCCTTCTTTCTCTTCTTCTTAGTTTCCCTGTTTTCTCTTTTGTGAGCTCTAGTTTGTTATTGCTCTCTTTTTGTTTGCGTTGTTTGTGTTTAATAAAGATGGTAAGGGTCCACTCAACCCTGCTTGCTATTCAAAAAAAAAATATTGAGAAGAATAAATTTAATTTAATTAGGAGTAGAGAATAATTAAATTTATTGAGAACATTATGAGTATAATAAATGATTTTAGAAATTGTTAGTTTAAGATAATTGGATGATAAGATAATGAAATTTGAGATAGTAAAGATTTATTTAAATTATGAAAAATTTATTTATCAATTTAAGTTGAATTTTTCATGGTTTCAAATTTATTATCTTATTCTGTTTTCCAAACCATCTTTTGGTTGTCCTTATTCTCCTTATCTTGCTATAGAATGGGAAAGCTATTGCTTATACCAGTCTGTTTGGAAACCTTTCTATAATATTTGGTACTCATTTTTGAATCTGAGCACTGCTTGTCATCCACAGACCGTCGGTCAAGCGGAAAGGGTGAATCAGATTCTAGAGGATCTTTTTCATGCTTATGTTCTTGATCTGGAGGATCTTGGGAAGATCATCTCCACCTGGTTAAACTTACCTGTAACAACAGTTATGAGGTATAATTTCAATCTTCTCCTCATCTTGTCTTAATCCTATTTCATTCTATCTTATTCTGTATTTTTTCGTACCTCATTCCTTTTCGAGGACGAAAAGTTTTAAGTGCGGGAGAGTATAACAACCCTGTATTTTGTAATTATTTTTAATTTGAATTTCCTGATCTAAAAACTTTATTTTATTTTATTTAAAATGAATAAATTTTGTTATTTTAAATATAATTTTTTATTTTGATGTGAATGATAAATTCCAAACATGAATAAATAGAATATTTTCCAGAATTGTGAATTTTTAACAATGTGGTCAAACTTTGACTTTTAATTCAAAAATATAAAAATTTGAACTTTTGAAATTTATTTTTATTTTATGAAAGTAAATAAAATGTTAAGTATACTATTTTTTCGTTGGAATCTTATTAATATTGTGAAAGTTATGCTTTTAAAACTATTGTATGTAAATTATTTTATTTAACAAAATTGTTTATTTTAAGTTATATAAATAATATGTTTATTTGTCATGTCATGTTCTAATTTTTTTTACATAGGTAACATGACGTGCCACGTGTACATATTTTAATTATTTGAACTTGTACATGACATGAAGTTTGGAAAATCAAGAGTCTTTTGGTTGCTTTTTGCCTTTTTTATTTCCCTATGTTTGTTTCTATAATTTTATTTTCTATTTTTGTTTGTATAAACTTTGAATATATATTTATTTGATTTTGATTGATTTTTACTTCTAATAATAACTTAGGAATTTCAAGAGATATAGGTTACCTACTTTGTGTATTTGTTGCCTTTTCCATTTCGTGTAAATAAAGAAAGAAATTTCAAATAAATATATGTTATGTTGCCTTAAAGGCATATCTTTTAAGATTTATTTGTTTAATGTTCTTGCATTTATTTTTTTAGTTGAGGCTTTTTGTATATATTTTATTTTTAAAACTGTAGATATTTATAACATCCATTCTGCTTTGTTTCAATTAATTCTGATCTTTGCTTTGTAAATTTGGGTAACATACAACATTTTAAAAATAATAATTAATTTCTTCATTTCATTTTTTTTATTTCTATATCCATCTTCTTATTTTCTTCTATGGTGTGTATAAACTTTATTTATTTAGTGAAGGTTTCTTTTGTGTATATACATCTATATTTATTGGATAAGTAACAAATTAATTAAGATACGTTTTAAATATTGGCATACGTTTCTTAATTTATTTCTTGCCTTTATAGATTTTCCACCTTTTAATCTTCTACCATATCTATTCATAAATGCATAGCCGTGATTTTCTCCTTTTCAATCACGTACAAAGTTCTCAAACTCCTCTTTTCATTTGTTTAAGAAAAATATATACAAGATCTTTTCCTCCTTAAATTGTGTTTTTTTAAAATTTCCTTGCCTTTTTATTTTCTAACTATTCCTAAACTTTAGTCGTTCAAATCTTTTTGTAAACCTAGCCTCCTCTTTTTTTTCTACTTTTTTTTCTTCTTCCAAACTTTTATTTAAACTGTATATATTTGTACATCATTTTGTTCCACTTTTGTTACCTTTAAAATTGGTTATATACTTTTTAAATTAAGTAATAAATATTGTGCAAAAAGAAATAAATTTTATGTTTCTTTTATACGTATATACATCAGTTTCTTAGTTAAATGATAAATAAATCAAATGGATGTAAACAAATCAAATTTTGAATTAGGTTATAAGTAGTGTATAAAAAAGCTATTAAATACACGTTTTAATTTGTACGTTTATTTTCGTTTTGTATAATTTATTTGATGTTTTAAATGGTACGTTATTTGATGATATATTCTTTAGCGTATATAATTACTAAATAAATAAGAAACGTATGAATTTAAAAATATGTTACTTTTGTTTTAAATTTGGGCGTATGTTTCGATTAATTATTGCATCTATAATACGAGCTCATTAATTTCTTACCGCAGCTAATAAAAATCAATTCAAACCGTGCCTTACCATTCGCGTGTAAAAATATTCCCTTTCCGTTGCTTTAATAGTAATAAATGCCTTATTTCATCTTGCTGTTTCAAACAAAAATTACTTGCCTTGTCATTCACGTGTGTGGATATCCTATTTCCCTTTTTTCTTCTTTGTAATTGATAGTAATAAATTCCCATAGCAGTTTCATAAACCAAATTGTATTTTCTTTCCATTTTTTCACCTAAACGACGCAAATGCCTCCCTCTTAAATACAAAACCCATGAACACAATTCCCTTACCACATCATTTTGGTTTCATCTTCTTCTCGCGTGAGCTTCTCCCTTCAGGTAATGGCCGCATACATTTTTGTTTTACCTTCTTTCTTCTTTCTTGTTTTTCTTTTGTTTCCATTGTTCCACTCCAACAAGGGCTGAACCGCTTGTGTTCATATTATCTTATTCAATTTTTCCAGTTTTCTTTATTGAAATTTGATATTCGTATGTGTGTGAGCATACTTAGTTTTTATTTATTTTCTTTCAAGATCTGAATTTGGTTGTCGCATCCATTCAAATCTAATCGTGCTTGTCGTGCTTTTGGGAATCATTCTTGTGTGTTGTTTTGGGTCTCTAACTTTGATAAAGGTGAGTCCTTCTCACTCTGACATTATTACTTATGAAATGGTAAATGGATGACAAGTGATTAGTAATTAAAATATTATGCAAGTTAATGATGATATTATGATATATTATTCCATGTATTTACCATGTTAACTTTGTTAATTATCATCTGACCTATGATAAATGACAGTATATTGTGACATTGACATGTTAGCATATTTGTTATATTGTTTATGCATATACTCACACTGCAAGCTCTCTGTAGAATAAAATCACTATGGGTTGAAATGATACATACCCGAACGGACATTAGAATAGAGAAAAATCATTATGAGCTGAAATGATAGGCTCAAGTGATTTTTATTGTATTTTATTTGACTTGGGATTGCGGGTTTGAAATGATAGAACCCGAGTTTTCTTTTTAAATTACGGATTGAAATGATACACATCCGTATCACTTGACCTATGATAGAAAATTATATACAGACCCCGGGGTATATTTTTAACTGATTTTTCTTAAGATATGTATTTATTTTAAAGTTTGAAATTTTGATTTAAAAATATATATTTTATGGTTTTAAGAAATTTAAATATTAGGTTTTGAATTATGAATTTGAGTATGTAAATTTGAAGTAAATGTGATTTTGACTTTAATTTATACTTAAAAATGCAAGTAAATAATGGAAATTAAATTATAAATTTTAAATGGATATTTAAAGTAAAATGTTAAGTTTTATTAAATTAATAAGCTAAGAAAACAGTGGAATTTTGACTTAACAAATGAATTGTGTTTAATTTTGGATATTAAATTATAAAAAAAATTTGTTGTGATAAATCATATGTTAAAAATGATTCAAATGTGAAAATTTGAAGCCTAAATATGATTTATAAGTTTAAAAATAGCTAAAATTTAAGTTTATTTAACTCTGAAAATTTTAATAATAGGCTGATGTAGCACTTTGTAAGTGCCGCCGTTGCTAAAGTTAGCTAAGCTTTGAATTAATAAGAATGGCTACTGTAGCACTTTGTAAGTGTCGTTGTTGCTGTAAATAAACAAAACATCTCTGTTATAGTACTTGGTAAGTGCTATGATTGGTAAACTAAACTATATGCTGAAATACTTAATATAAGCTAACACTTTGTAAGTGCCGTCATTGCTGAAATTTGACAATGTTTTGAAATATTATAGATTTTAACACTGTTTTGGAGTTATATTTTAGAGTGTTAAATGATTTAACTTTTGGAATTGATTATTTATGAAGTTTAAGGAGTTTTGAATATAATTTAATATTTAAATTTGAATTTCAAAGGAATCTAAATTGAATTTGAATTTAAATAAGGTTTACTTTGTTATGGGTTGAATGGAATGAAATGTAATGTAATGAGATAAATGAATTTTCAATGGAATTTTGAGATGTGTTTTGAAATGATATTTGAAATAATAAATGAATGACATAATTGATTTTTTAAAAATGATATTTAAATTGAATATTTGAATTTAAGAATGATAATGAATTGATAAGGGATTTGATAGGAAATGATTGAAATGGTTTTGATATGAATATAGTTTGAAATAAAAATGGTTTTGGTTTCGAAGTATAAACTATTTTGAAAGGAATATAGTTTTTAAATGATATCTTTGGTTTTGGAAAGTATATACTATTTCGAAATGACCACGGTGTTATAATAACAATTGTTTGGCAAAGAGACCAGAATCGGATATTGGCATACTCTCTGTCGATACCGAAAACCACTTTGACAACAGTGTACGCGGTGGAGATTCCAGAATGAAGTTAGATGGTGGCGGCGTTTC
Organism: Allium cepa; assembly: GCA_030765085.1. NCBI lineage: Eukaryota > Viridiplantae > Streptophyta > Magnoliopsida > Asparagales > Amaryllidaceae > Allium > Allium cepa. Next base: position 171,254,272 of record CM060941.1, on the reverse strand, counting down.
CTTTGAGGTAAATACGTGGACCCGACTCCCGTGAGTTGGCATAAGGTGGCTAAAACAGGAGCGACTGACGGGCTAATGAGGTAGCACCTTTGATCGGACACATCCCTTCGATATTATACTTTGACTTTTGGTTTGATTCGGTGGCCACTTTTGATTTTTTTTATTTGGGGGTGTGGCTCGAGGTGGGCAGTAGCTGCGCGCTACGCGTTACCACTGGTCCAGAAGCGTAATTGGTATATCTACTCTGGCATTGCCTAGTTGTGCCATGTCACCTATCCTATCGCGCTTTGTACGAGCTTGGTTTTCTCCCGTAGCCCGTGTCATATCCTCTGGTGGCTTTCCGATCAGGAGAGACTATGATATTGGATGGACTGTTGGGACTATTACGTGTTAAGGGCTATATGTGTAACCCCTTAATGCTATAAAAAAGTAAGTTTATTTTATTAATAGCCATTATTATAATAGCGAAATATTACTATATAGTTAATAGTTTAATGGATCTTTAAAGGATGGGCGATCCCAAGCATCCTTTAAGCTACTGATGCATTTGTTACTGTTCACTTGAGTCGATTTATAGTTCATACGTATGTATGTCCCGACTCGAGTGTTTTGTGTTTGCTTTACGCTTGGGTCAGACTGAGTGATACAGCATTTGAGACTCACCATCGGAGTTGGAGCTTTGCTTGAAGACCCAGCTATCTATTCTCTTCAGATGCTCAGTTGATTTCCATTATCCAATTGCTTCCAGTTATGTATTCAGATTTTTACCTTGTTACTCGTTTGTGTATCTTGTTTAACTATGATGTATCTTACATATATATATATATATATATATATAGTAGCTTCATGAATAACTATCTCTTCTACTTCCGCTGCATTATATTACTCTATGTCTATGATCTGTGATTATTTATTTACTGTATATTCTGAGTATTGCCAAAAAAAATTATTTACAATGCGGTACTTTGAGCAATTCAAGTCCGACATGTGCGAATGCGAATGGTTGAAAATGTCGGGTCGTTACAACATAGATATATACTTACAACTTATATCCAATCATATTTAAATTTGAAATTTATATTGGTTTATCAAAATATATCTGCAGTAAAACTATTACAATGGCCTTTCCACTTTGAAACCCTAGAATGAATGTCGATGATGCGTGCACTCATCATCGAAATTATTTTCCAACGACTGAGAGGGGAGTACGGAATTATTTCCTTAAAAATTCTTTTAAACATTTCTTCAAATCATATTGAAATATTTGTATCTGAAAATACTTCCAAATAATACTGGTATTATATTCCAAAATCCCTCGAAAGAAATTTAAAAATCCCAGAACTAAAGTTCTAAAATTTCCAATTTATATTTATTTTATTTACAATTTCATTTCTCAACCGGTATTTATAAAATTGACTGCCTAACAACCAACTTATTACATCCAATTATATTATTTATAAAATCTATCATTTATATTAAAAATATATGCCAGGTAAAATTATTTCATTTACCTGTATTTCAAAACCAATATTTTGTCGGTGAGTCCTATCGAGTGTTTAGAAATCCCTGTCAATGCCATAACATCCTATGTATCGACTCGAACTTATAAATACTAAATAGTACAAATTAACATAATATGAAAAACCTTTTATAACACTAACGAATACGCTCTGTTCTATATATACACTCGGCGACTCATTCTAGGGTATTACTACCCTATTTCTAAAGAGTTAGAACCCACAAAGCTAAGATTATCGCTAAACCAAAGCTCTGATAACAACTATAACGACTTGCCTTTTTGAACGTTTTAAAAAGACACACACATCGGACTTAAAAATACAAAAGGGCAGATTGTTATTGGGTAAATAAGAAAAAGCAGAGGAAAAAACAGAATCTTGCAGTGGAATGACAAAATATAATAAGCAAATAACATTTCATGAAGCTGTTTACAAAACATTTGATTATACTCATACAACACAGAATCAGAGTTACATATAACAGAGATAAATAACAATGCAGCGAAACAGTATGGTGCAGTAGGAATAAAATAATAAACAATAGTACAAATCTTCGTCCTCCATAAATAAGGTCTTCAACCCTGAAATGCTTAGGCTGACCCGAGCGAATTGAAAAGACAAAACACTCGAGTCAGAACTAAAAGATCTTATTTAAGTTAAATCAACAGTAAATATGAGTGTGACGGCGTCAGAGATGTTTATGGGGTTTGACATCTCCTATCTAGTGTCTAAAGTGAGTGCAATAACTTAAGAGATGTTCGGGATTACCATCTCCTAAGGATCCATTAAACTATCTACTATGCGGTACAATATGTTATTATAATATGTCTACAGTAAAGTAAAAGTATTAAAACAGCGTTAATGCGTTACCCATATCCCCCTTAACACATTTTATATATTTCCATAGTCTATACAATATCATAAGCTCCTCCGTAAACTGGAGGTTTACCTAGAGGGCACCCCATAGATATGGTACAAAACAAACTCATAGAAGGCGCGCTAGGGCATGTGAACACGGTACTCGAGGCAATGCCAGGATAGATATACCAATTGCACTCCCGGACTGGTGGTAATGCATTGTAGCTACTACCGTCCACCTCGGACACACTCCCATATCAAAATCGAGGGATGACCACCAAAATCAATCACAAAGTCAAAGTATAGTATCGAAGAAATGTGCCCGAGAGGAGGAATGACCTCACTTGGCCCAGTATAGCTCCTGTTTTAGTCACATCTAAGCTGACTCACGGGAGTTAGGGTCACGTCGTACCTCATACAGAAATTGTTTGCCAAACCATCCTACTTCATTTCTGGATTCTCCACCATGTACACATTTGTTAAATTGGTTTTTGGTATTGGCAGAGAGTATGAAAATATCAGATCCTAGTCTCTTTAATAACTAAACGCTTATTTCACACCGGATGGTTCTTTTACATTTCAAAAGTCAATTCACAATTTATATCAAAATATCATATTTTCAAAACCATATCACTTTCGAAATTATATTCACTTTTAAATTCTTATCACATTTGAAATCATATCATTTCCGAAATCATAATTTCTTTCAAAAATCATATTTCCAAATAGGCTAAATACTTACTTCAAAGTCATCATATTCAATTAATTATAACATTTAAATCCCAACTTAGGTTATAACATCATTTAACAACATTGCTTTTAAACCAATGAATTGGAATATAGTCACTTCCCCTTTTCTTAATCCGAAAATTTAGAAATAGTTCAAATAGTTGTAAATAGTTAAAATAGTTATAAATGGTTAAATACTCTAAAATAATTTAATTATAGATTAAAGATAAAGTTAAATTTATTTAATATAGTTAAATAGATTTAATATAATTAAAATAGATAAAACAGCTTTAAAATTGATTAATTAGATTTAAATTAACTTAAAATGGGTTAATTAGTTTTAAAATAAATTAAATGGTTTATAATAAGTTAAATGATTTAATATATTTAATATTGGTTAAAAGAGTTTATTAATTAGAAAATCTTAATAATTAGAAATCTTAAAATAATATATTTTAAATAGTTTACATTGAAATATGAATTTGAAGTTAACATCAGTTTAAACTATTTATTTCTTTTCAACACATCTGAACCATTTAAATTTCCAAATCAACATAACCCAATTTCAATCTTTTAATTCCAACTCTAAAAAATTATTAAATTCTATATTGCTTTCACCATGTTTGAAATATCAATTTAAATTACTCAAATTCCAATATATTTCAAAGTTATATTTCAACAAATTTCAATATCTCAATTCTGTTAAATTCCTTTTATACTTCAAAAATTCAACTTAAAAATTTAACGGAATTTCTTTAAACAATTTCTTTAAACCAATTCAAATTTAAACACAAACTTGATTTCAATAATAATCCAGTTTATATAAATAAAATTCTTATTTCAAAAAATCATTCAAATAAATTCAAAATTAAGGATTGAAAAATCATTAAATTTAACCAATCCAATGTCCATATATAATTCTCTACCTTAAGGTCAAGTGATACAAATATTTCTCATTTCAATCCGTAATTTAAAAACTTGCGGTTATGTATCATTTCAAACCGTAATCCCAAAAAATTAAAAACCCATAAAATCGCTCGAGTCTATCATTTCAACCCATAACGATTTTTCCCTATTCTATAGATCGTTTGAGTATGTATCATTTTAACCCATAATGATTTTCCAAATAATAGCTAAGGGAATTTGCATAGTGATAGCATTTCATAAATCAAATATAGCATCAAATCATCCAATAATAAATTCAAACGTTTATCATAATCATCATCCAATTTAACCAATAAATATCAGCAACTAACAGATTATTATATACAGAAAATTGATTGGCAATTTAAATTCAATAATAAATTAAATGAAAATCTAATTCAAAGTAAATTCAAATTAATAGGAATAGAAATTTAAAAATATCAAACAGCCATAAATAAAATTCTAATCACATCATAAATTTTATTTAACTAACATAAGAAATTTTAGAAGTTGTGAGTGGGTCAAAACACTCACCTTTTGAATTTAGATATCGAATTGAAATTCAAAATAAGCCCCAAATTTGAGCAGTCTCAAAATTCGTCCAAACCAGCATCAAAATGTCTGAATAATCCAACCCTAATTCGAATTCTTTGTAGAGATCCGGCCGTTGATACAACGTACAACACATACCGATGAACTACGCTCACCGCTCTCTACGATCCAACACCTTCGATTTGACGATCAGGCCAAGTTGATCGTGATGCGATGAACGATCAAGGTTTATTCCTTGAATTCTAGCCACATAGAAACCCAATTGCATATTTGACCTGCATTCGTTGGGAGCTTCAAATCGACATATAATTTGATAGGGCTTGGAGGAGTTTGATTTTTGGATTTGGTTTTGATTTTGAATTTGAAACTGAATTAGGGTTTGCAGCTAGTGTAAGAGATAGGAAGAAGATAGGTGGAGTTTTATGTACTGAAATCTGAAATAAGAAATAATCTAGGGTTTATACTGAGCTACTTATAGGCAGAGCTGAAAATAGAAAGAATGAACACGATTTGATTGAACGGTAAACGATGAACGGCCTGAAAAGCCCGTTTCGTTCCCGAAACGAAAGTGGGTCATCCCACATATCAAAATAGATGTTTTTAATATTTTTAAACTCAATGGAATAGGTTTCAAGTCCCAATTCCATCGTATGAAGAAGTTATGTTAAAATCATCTTATTTCAGATTGATTTCAATTAAATAAATTTTTAGGCGTTCCGAGCTCGTACGATCAAACGACAAGTCCGATCGCTGCGAAATTTGGAATCTTAAAATAGTTCACCGTTACGGATCCGATGAAACTGGTTTTGTCGAAATCCGAGTCAGTGGCCAAAATGGCAATTTTCACGTTAGTTAAACAAATTAATATTAAATTAATTAAATCACTTTTCAATTCAAATTTAATATTTAACAAATTTCATCAATTTATTGATTACTTAGACATTTATAATGATTCAAAACAAGTTTACACATCAATTCAGTGTTTAAAAATTTACTAATTACAGTGTTCAATTTCAATTGTAATTAGATCCAATTTATTATAATTTTAATTTCAATGAATTGTTTAAATTTTGATTTCAGACTTTAAATTCAATTAATTAGTACTCAAATAACATAGTTAATATTTGATGATGCCTTGTTTCATAAATAGGCTACATTTCCATCTTTTATTTGTACTAACTACTAAAATTCAATTATATTGAAATTCTGTCAATTTTACACATTAATTATAATTTAAAATCCCAATTAATTATTTTATCTTGGTTTCATTATTTTTATTACATCAATTATCATAATTTGAATAGAATTTACATTGGTTACATCTTATTGAATTAACATTCTTCGCTTACCAATTTAATCTACATTAACTGCAATAATTTGGTGAATTAATTGCAAATGATTTCAAATTAAATTTAACGAACTAAATAAATAGGTAACATATAATAAGTTGTCACCATTAACCTTTCATCACATTTATAAGTTTACTATTTTCATACAAATATATAATTACTTACATAACATTGGTTTTATTCAATTACCATTAATTATATATTATTTCATTAATTGATTCAATATTTACATTTGTTTTCTTATCTTCAATTAATAACCAAGCATAACCTTTACATTATTTTAATTGATTGGAATATCATTCAGGTTGTGAATGACTAACTTTAATTAACATTGTTACGTTTCATTCTTCGTTATTATTTCACTATTATATCATAATTTTGTTTTATTTCTTCCAATATGAAATCACATATTCTAACTAAATTAATAATTTTTAATTATCGAAACTTATGGGTCATTACATTCACCTCCCTTGTAATCCCTATTTGGAATTATAAATGATATATTTACATATGTATAATATTTGGAAGAGAAAAGGAAGAGATTTGGATTAGAAATAGCAAATAAAACTCAGATCTAGAGTTTTACCTTTGACATAGCCTTTTGATTTGAACCAGTTCCTAATTCCCTAATTAATCCTATTCTCTTTCTATTTAGATCTAAATTCACGTGAATTAGATCTAAATTTTTTTATCAAAAAAGTGTAGAAGAGATAGAAAAATGGCAAAGCTTCTATAGGCAAGAGAAAAATAGTGAGAATAAAAATGAGGCACCGCATCTATATTTATAATGGTTCAAATCAGTGCTAACCATTAGATATAAAACCCTAAAATCTAAAGCGTACACTCAGTTTATGGACAATAAATTAACATGTTTTCTTCTATGTTTGCTTTATTTCAAATTGATTCTCCAAAAATATTCTCATTAATCACTTTCCCCTTCTCTCTTGCAATCTATGGAAACATATATTTTTAAATGTGACTTTCTTTTAAATGAGATTCCCCTGTTAATCATCCAATTAATAGATTTCATATATACCTAGAATTAATTTACTATCCAATTAATCCCTACCTGCACTATGATTTCTTACAAAATTAATATGCTAATCAACACCATATTAATTCCTCACACATATGCTTATTAATTTATTTTATTCCCATAATTATTGCATGCCTATATTCTACAATTGAATTTTGAATCACAATCTTAATTATATATGTTACCATAAGTCTCTATGTTTATTAATTGACAATTGATTACCTACATAAATTACTCTTTCTCCATTTTATTCTCTTGCACTAATATGTATGTTTCTAATCATATCAATTAGTTGCTACAATATATATTCCCTTTTTTGTCAGTTCCTGTCAATCAATCACCCTATTAATTAATTGAATATTAGTTTCCCTTTTAAACAAACACCGTCAATTAATCTTCCCTATTAATTAATTTTATATAATTTCTCTCTCGAATTTATTTGTTACACATATATATATTCCAAATAATATTAATTAGTTGCCTCATTTACAAACATTTCTTTGTTTTAAAATTTCAAACGTATATAATTAACTAAATTATTTGCATATATAATTGTAATTTAACGTGGGGTGTTACATTCTCCCCCCTTATAGAATTTCATCCCCGAAATTTGATAAGGGTTCAATTATGTAATTTCTCGTATTAATAACATCCATTTTGTGTACATCCAATTTTGCAACAATCCATGCATAGTGCAAAGTACAATACATCATGAAATATATGCATGTACAAGAATTTCTATGTGGTACCTCCTATATGAATGCATTTTCTTTTGGAAATTCCTTTTAAAACATGATGCACACATCCTAAACATACTTGCAATTGCTATCTGAATGCAATCTTTTGAAAACTCAAAACATTTTTCATTCCATTATTCCCACACTCCTATTGAATAGGAGCATAGTTCAATAAATTTTTACGTCCAAATCTACCACTGAACCTTTTATTTTCGAATTTAAGAACATTATAATTTTCCAAATTCAATTTCTTATGTTATAAAGAAGGTGGAAAAAGGAAAAACTTTGTATTTCTTCGATTTTCTTTTGTGCACATCTTGCTCCGTACTTGGGATTTAGGCTACTATTCTAAAAAAAATTATTTACTTCCCCAAGCACAGCTTACATAAGAAAATATCTCTTTTTAAATTTTTCTATTGACATTTCTGTTGCTTTCTTTAAATTTGTTATTTTCCTTTTAGTTATCTTATACTGCTTGTACTCTTTTTTTTTATCACAGTCTGGATTTTTGACTCTCGAAAACCGACATCAATACGCCCACTGTATTACATGCCGAACCATCGAATGCCAGAAATACTAGATTGTTAGGGAAGAAGAAAGAGGTAGAAGAAGAAAATAGAAATAACAACATAGAATCTCACAATCGCAGCGGAACAATATATAATAGATAACAACCGATCTTTATACAAAAAAACTATTATTGTTTTTATAGTGTACAGCATCAAAGTAAAATACATCAATAGTATGATACTGGACATTTATAATAATTTGTCCTCATAAAAACTGACTATATAGCTTACAATGCACAGCGGAATATATGCCAAGTACGTGTCATACGTCTCATCATCTAGCTCGTCTCCTGAGATCCATAGCATCCCATCTAGAATCTATAATACTCGATCTGACTTGAGCATTATAATAAAGTAACACCCAGGTCTGTCTGGAAAACCAGTGTTAGAAAACACACCAAATTTGAATTATTAAAGTTTTCAAAATCCTTTGAAAATCAAAGGTATCTCGTAAGACCACGCCACAAATAAACACAGCGGGTTTTTACCTTACGATAACCAAAACATTTCATATCAAAATCCTTTGGTATTATAATAATGTCTAAGTACAAATACTTATTCAAATAGCTGAAATTGTTACATTAATTAAATTCCAGCAATACTAGACTCTAGAACAACCGTAAAGGTACATATTGGAAAATAGATTCTAACTGAATGACCTCGCACTGGGGTACCACTTGTTACAATACACGTCAAGAACAACGTATCGAGGACCACTCCGGGGCCCCCAAGTACACAAAACCGGACTACCTCTTAAATTGGATAGCCCGAATAAGATTACCCTACGAATAGGATCAGCAACTGCCACACAGCCGAATAAAAGGGACTCTAGATAGGGGTAAACGTACCCTACTTGTGTGCGACCCACTAGCCTTGCTGCATCTTCCATGATTTTCAGTCATTCCTGGTTTATGGGGCTCGAGGCTAAGCGTTACCTTTTTAGAAATATTCACTTAGAATGCTCATTGTCCTAAAATGACAATGTACTGATAGCATTCATCCATACAAGTCCGTTCCCGGTCCGAACGGAACCGAAGGCAATACTCCTACTACATCCATTTTGGAATCACACTCAGGATTAGTAGCGATTAGCACTTGCACTTCACTGCTCCATCTTCGACTCCAAGCTCTTGTCTTCATTTCGAAAACGTACCCTTTGGATCGAAGAGGTTTTCGGATCACAAATTCGATCCTGGTCTCTTCGAAACAACGTTCGATATTTTCGAGTAAACTCAACCTCGGTTCTTTAGGAAATAAACAGACGAATATAAGATTGGAGATCACCTCCTAACCGTTAGTTGGCAAATTTCCTTATCAACGTCCTAGAAGAACGAAACAAGTTCATACGTACAATATAACACTTCGAATGGTAATTGTACCATATAATTCCTGTACCTCTTCTAGATGTTTCCAAAGTTATATTTAGGTCTAGATTTGATAGTCGGTTATTTAACTATCAAATAAAACAATCAATTCAACTAAACGCTTCTTTTTCACTGAAAATGTCAAGCCTTAATAAATTCAGCTTTTAAATAAATTAAATCTCTTTATCTAAAATTTACACTTATCTTATCGAATTCAGCATATTAACAAATTATCTTTTTCTCTCAAAATACTAAAAAAACTTTTAAATAATTTCAATAATTTCAATTTCCAATATGATCTATCACAGATTATTCAAATAAATCATATCACTAAATATGAAAAATATTTTCAATATTTTTAAGGGATCCAGTTGGATCCCTCCAACCTATTTCCCAGCATCCATAGATGTTAGCACAATATAAAAATACCAATCCCACTTCGAGGGGGATATCGCGGTATATGGGGTCATCCGCTGTTATGCGGGGCTCATAGGGTCTCATCCGCTATATAATGCAGGAATATCAATCACTCCAACATATACATATATATATTTATACTAGTTATAATATCACATCAACTGATAATAATTATCAATTCTATCAATCAATCAATAATTAATTTTAACTACTTAAAATTAATTGCAGAAATTTCAAATTTGAGTGAGATTAACCCACCTTGAATTTTTTATTGCATCGATTCCCAGCAACGAATCAAACCCGACTGGTGTCATTGATTCAGGACCTCCTATAAATGAAATTTCTGAATTTATTAGCATTTGATATGATTTAAACTACCATTAACATTCTCACTTTAAATTTATATTTATTGGCCTAATAAAATTTAAAATTAACTTTACTGCTAAATTTCTGATAAATGAAATAATAATCAAAAAATTGAATTAAAAGTTTTAAAATTAAGTAAAATTAAATAAAAGCATTTAAAATTAAACTACCTTAACTCGCACAGCAAAATCAAAATCAACGAGCTTCTGCTCTATAGGAGATATCCGTCCTCGTCGAGCTCATCTCCGCTACGTCCATGGCCTCCATCACCAAGCCCTACTCCTCGACTTGGCCTATCGCAACCTCAAAGAACCCTATTTGCTACCAACCCTAGCTCACTCGACGACTATCTGCTCGCACTCAAATCGCCGTTGCCCCTTGATCGCGACCCACAAATTCTTCGGCTCCCACTGCCTCATGCTAAAAGATGCTCGAAAAGATTATCAAATTCCTACGTCGCGATGCCAATCCACTTCCTAGCCTAACCTAAAAACAGTGCCGCCCTCGCTCCTCGATTCCCTTTATTTGCTCAGCTTCAATACAAATTTGAACAAGAGATAAAGGGAGATATGAGATCGCTAGTGATTCTCTTATGATTTTTTTATTTCGAACGGTTTTCGTTCGATTTGGTTTGAACTGAAAATGGTCAAGGAGAAAGCGTGATTTTTAACTGTTTGGTTAATGAAAGGATGTTTTCGTTTCCTTCTTTTAGTATTTTTGTTCAGCCATTCTTTTTTTTTCGTTTTTTTTATTTTGAAATGTTTTCGCTATTAAAAAGAAGAGGGAGGGGGACGTGATGTTTTGAAAAGGAGATGGCATGTCGAATGCTTGTTATAGTGATTTGAAGGGGAAATGAAAAGTGTTGATGTGATTTCGTTTGACTGGTCAACACAAATATAAATTATTTAAATTTTAAAATGTCTCGAAGTCATAGCTTAAAATTTTGATATCATACTGAGGTGTGCGCTAGGCATTAATAATGTTACACCCCTACTCCGAACGTAATGGAAAAGGTTCCGAGTACTAATTCGATCGTATGGAGAAGATAGCTTTTTGGACCAAATTATTATATTGAATTTTCGTTATAAATTTCAATGCATTTATATACCATATGACCAAACAATAACCCTAAAAACTACGAGATTTGAAAACCAATAATAATACACTATTATGGATCCAACGGAATTGGTTTCATCAAATTCTGAGACTTTGCCTCGGAAGGCTATTTTTAAATGTCAATTTAAACGATATATTATTAAAACTGAATAAACCACTTTGAAATTCAAATTTAAAACTTTTATTATCATCATTATTATCAATATAAATTTTATAAGCCTTTAAATTATTTTTAACAAGCTTAAATCTCTAGGTATAATATTTTACCCAATTTCCAATTTATCCAATAAATGGTTATTTTTGAAATTCAACTTAAAAATTCACATTTAAATATTTAAAATCAATTAAATATTCCAATTTCAAATATCCAAAATTCTGGGTCGTTATATTCCTCCCCCTTATACAAATTTCATCCTCGAAATTGCTAGGTAAGAAAAATGGTCCAAACCCGTTAACTATTTTCCAAAACCCAATTAGTTTAAACCATTTTTCAAACCAATCTATTAAACCACATTATCACTACCACTAACTTCCAATTTCACCTATGGATTCCAAATAACACCTTTTACTCAACCATTTCAAATTAAAATCCCAAATCAAATTTTGATTATCCAAATCTCTTAAAATTTTTCTAACTCCTTAAATTTTTGAAAAATTTAGCCAACGTCTCCTTTGCATGGCTAGATCGGAACAACTACAAAATTGCCTCTACGGCCCCCCAAATCATCAAAAGAAAAAAAGGCCAAGTGGCTCAATCAGAAAAACTATCAAATTTCATATAATAACAATTTAACCACGTACCTTTTTGTCACGCAATCAAATTTTACTTCTGAAATAGAAGCCATCAGTTTATCTTTTTCTTTTGAATACCAGCATCTTACTTACCGATTATACTTGATCATTTAATTCAAAATCATTTCATTTATTTCCTTTCAAAATTTTCAATACTTTCTTAACTTATGTTGTACGTTGTACATATATCATTCGTGCACAATATCAAATCCGATCGCTCACTGGATCACACAATTTCATTTCCGAACTTGTATTGTTCACACAACTTCCTAGTGCGGACTCAGATTTGGTTCCTTGATAAGAAATCGATATTCTCCTTGCATAGCTGTGTATTATGATAGAGAATTCCAGAATCAATCCAAAATCCATATCAAGGGTCCACCGTCGAAAATCGAGTGAAAAATACCAAATCGGATCGATATAACTATCTCGAAATTCTTTGCTCGAATATGGATCAAATTGTTACGCGAATAAAATAATATACGCACAACTTACGTATTAATTTCCAATTGATTATTAGCTATATCCAATTCTTTACATTCACATTTATTTTTCTTTCCATTCACTTATCCATAATTATCCTTTACACAACTCTATTTAATCTTCATTCAAATATTAACTTAGTATGTTTCTCAATACCAACTTCACTTTAAAATTCACCACTAACCTTTTTATGTCCATTATAATATTTGATACAACTTCTTATATTTATTTCCACTTAATCACTTTGGTCTATATCCATCTCTATTCAAAATAAATTTTCAATTCCTTTGAATTCAATTTACCTAACATTTACTAATTTATTTTCCAACTTTCATTTTATTTAACCCCCTCGAACCAATCCCTCAATTTCACATGATTTAACACAATTCGAATTAAATTCCAATATTCTATTTCAATTGCATTAACTTACAAAATTAAATCAATTTGTTCATCCCCTAATTTTAATTCCAACTTAATAAATTTTATTCCAAAAACTCTTAATTCATTTAATCTACTTAGGCTTAATTCCTCAAATTTCCTTTATTCAACTTAATTCGAGTTTAATCCCATTCCAATAATTGAATCCCTAATTTTATAAGTTTCAAAACTTATTTATAATCCATAAACATTTTTAAATAAACTCCTAGAGTTTAAACAATTTCTTAAACATTTAAAATCATTTTTGAAATTGTATATACCCAAAATCAAATTATTCTTTTGCATTCCAAAATCAAACCCAATTTTGCAAACAAACACCAAATCAAAACATTCAGGTAGCAATTGCTCCCTTGGAAACTCGAAAATGAACACATGATGTTGCGATCATCATTAGAATTATTTTCCAGCGACCGAAGTGAGTTTAATGCTTTTATTTACTTTAAAACCGATTTTAAATATTTTTATTCCAAACCTCGATAGATTTCATTCCCAATTCAAAAATATTTCCAAATAATATTACTATATTTTTCATAATCTTGAAAAACATTTTCAAAAAATCCCGAGATTTAAATTCCAAAATTTCCAAATTCCAAATCTTTTAAATTTATATTTTAAAATATTCCTTTGGGTTTTACTTTATTTTAAATTATAAATCGCCTTTATAATCCTATATTCACAAATCCATTTCATTATATGAATAAGTTTTCTTAACTTTTGGTTATAATATCAATTTCTTATTCAATTTCCACAACAACAATGATAATAATTTAATATTACCATTTCCTAAAAACCAAGCACACCATATACTATAATACTCTATGAAAATTATTCCTTTTATATATAAAAATAATTTGGGTAAAATTATTTCATTCATCCCTTTTTGAAATAATACTATGCCGCAATGTTCCGTTATAGTGTTTAGAAATCCTTATCAGTAGCGTTAATTATTTGTATTGACTAGAATCCATAAGCCATTCAACAAATCAATCAACACAATGTAAAACAGTTTTATATTCACTAACAAATATGCGCTCATATATATTAACACACTCAAACTCATTCTAAGGTGCTACAGATCCTAACTCTAATGAGCAATTCCCACCAGAGCCAAGGTTCTCACTTAACCTTCAGCTTTGATACCAAAGTGTCACGGTCCGTAGGCTTTTCAACCATCCGAACAGCGGCTACTTTTCGCAGTGGCTGACACTGGTACCTCGAACTGGCTTTTACGGCCAGCCTCTCGACTGCAACCAACCACTCCAGGACATTTAGGGGTAAGAGTTTCCTGCTTTCCACTAAACATGAAGTGAGAACCCCTATCATTCTGTAATGAAGCAAATCTGATCCCGTTCTCTTCGAAACAACGTTCGATATTTCCCAATAAACTCAACCCTGGTTTTTTAGGAAATAAACAGACGAAGATAAGATCGGAGATCACTTCCTAACCATTAGTGGAAGGATTACCTTATCAACGTACAAGAAGAACGAATTCAATATATTAACAAATTATCTTTTTCTCTCAAAATACCTAAAATACCTTTTAAATAATAGGGAAAGTACTACTGCGGTATCAAACCATGGATCACAGTTCAATGGTTACATCTCTATCCTAGAGAAATCCAGGTCTTAGCTTTAGGCACTCACAGCTTCCGATTTCGCCATGCCAGTATACTAATACTTCCTGAAACTCTGTTTAAAATTTTTCAAAATAATACTTATGAAATTTCTATAATAATTCTCTAAGTAAAAACCTTACACAAAAACTACTTTTTAAATAAAAGCTATTTTATAATATAATATTTAATAATTATTCTTAAGACAATAATGCTGAATAAACCTTCAATAATAATTTACTAAATAATAAATTTTCTGAAAACATTCTTATAAACACTTTTAAATTTCTAATTAATACTTTAAAATCTTTCCTTTTTAAATAACTTAACTTCTCAAAAAAAAATTCCGACTCCAATGTAGCAAGTCTAATTATTTATAAATCCTTCCAAATTTACCTCCAATTTAATTTACGTTCCAATTCCATAAAATTTCTTTCTCACATTTCTAAAAAATAAAACCACGATTTATTTTTAAAACGATGTATCTATCTCCTTATAAATTTCTACCATGAATTTATAATTTCCAATTATCCACTAATAATTACTTCCCTTTATTAATAAAACTTCATTTATAAATTCCACAGTCCCATTTCCCGTTTATAATGGTTTCATAACACTTAATCAATTTTCAAAATTAAACTCCATTTTTGAATAAATTTCCCAATATATTCCAAAGTCCACTAAATTCAAATCTCACTTCCTTTTTATGTTTTATAAAATCTTATTTAAATCTGAAATGTCAATTTCATATTTTTAGTTTTAATTTCCATTTTTATTTTTCCTAAGCTATTAAATCTTAAATTTAAAATACATTCTTTTTATACTTAAAATAATATCGCATAAGCTCTTGTTTTTAAAACCCTTTTATCCACATTTACTCAAAAATATCTATTTTTTCCATATTTTAAATTTATTAAACAAAATTTTAAAATCAAACTATTTACTTTTTTCCAAATTCATTCTTTAATTTATTCAACTTCACTATAAATATTTTACTTAAAAATTTCCTTTTTATTTTCCCTCAAAAATACAATTTTTATATTCTTGATATTTAAAATGCCAAAAATATATCCAGCAATACCATAACATTTAATAATTTTAATTTCTAATATAATCTATCACAAGTTATTCAAATAAATCATATCACTGAATACGAAAAATATTTTCAACATTTTTAAGGAATCCAGTTGGATCCCTCCAACTTGTTTCCTTACATTCACAGATGTTAGCACAATACAAATATACCAATCCCACTTCGAGAGGGATATCACAGTATATGGGGTCATACGCTATTATGCGAGGAGCATAGGGTCTCATAAGCTATATAATGGGGAATATCAATCACTCCAACATACATATCTATATCTATATATATATATACACACACATACTACTATATATAATATCATATCAACTTATAATAATTATCAATTCATCAATCAATCAATAATTAATTTTAACTACTTAAAATTAATTGTAGAAATTCCTAATTTGAGTGAGATTAACTCATCTTGAATTTTTTATTGCATCGATTCCCAGCAACGAACCAAACCTGGCTGGTTTCATTGATTCAAGACTTCGTATAAATGAAATATATGAATTTATTAGCATTTGACATGATTAATTTAAACTACCATTAACATTCTCACTTTAAATTTAAATTTATTGGCATAGTAAAATTTCAAATTAACTTTATTGTTAAATTTCTGATAAAAGAAATAATAATCAACAAATTAATATAAAAGTTCTAAACTTAAGTGACATTAAATTAAAATGTTTAAAATTAAATTACCTTAACTCGCACAGGAAAATAAAAATCAACGAGCTTCTGCTCTATACGAGATCTTCGTCCTCGTCGAGCTCATCTCCACTGCGTCACAACCTCCATCACTAAGCCCTGCTCCTCGACTTTGCCTATCGCAACCCCAAAGAACCCTATTTGTGACCAACCCTAGTTCACTCGACGACCATCTGCTCGCCCTCAAATCATCGTCCCCACTTGATCACGACCTATAAACTCTTCGTCTACTGCTGCCTCATGTACCAGATGCTCAAAAAGATTATCAAACTCCCAAGTGGTGATGCCAATCCACTTCCATAGCCTTGCCGAAAAACAGTGCCACCCTTGCTCCTTGATTCTCGTTATTTGCTCTGCTTCGATATGAATTTGAAAAGGAGTGACTGGGGGATACAAGATCGATAGTGATTCTCTGATGATTTTTTTTGATTTTGAACGGTTTTCAATTGATTTTTTTTGAACCAAAAATGGTCGAAGAGAAAGCGCAATTTTTAACCATTTGGTTAATGGAAGGATGTTTTCGTTTCCTTTTCTTAGTATTTTTGTTCGTCCGTTCTTCTTTTTTTCTTTTGTTTTGATTTTGAAATTTTTTCGCTGTTAAAAAGAAGAGAGAAGGGGGACATGATGTTTTGAAAAGAAGGTGGCATGTTGAATGCTTGCTATAGTAATTTGAAGGGGAAAGGAAAAAGTGCTGATGTGATTTTGTTTGACAGGTCAAAAAAAATATAAATTATTTAAATTTTAAATCGTCTCAAAATTGTGGCTTAAAATTTTATCATTCTATCTAGGCATGCTACCAGGCGTTTATAATGTTATATCCCTATTTCAAACGCAATGGAAAGGTTCCTAATTCGATCGTATGGAGAAGATAACTTTTTGGACCCAATTATTATATTGAATTTTCGATATTAATTTCAGCGCGTTTATATACCGTACGACTAAATGATAACTCCAAAAAAAATGAAATTTGAAATTTGATAATAATACACTGTTACGGATCCAACGGAACTGGTTTCGTCAAATTTTGAGACTGTGCCTCGGAAGGCTATTTTTAAATGTCAATTTAAATGATATATTTTTAAAACTGAACAAACCACTTTTAAATTCAAATATAAAACTTTTATTATCATCAGTATTATCAATATAAATTTTATAAGCCTTTAAATTATTTTTAACAAGCTTAAAACTCCATATTAATATTTTACCCAATTTTCAATTATTTAATTCAATAATTTAATTATTCAATAAATGGTTAAATTTTAAATTCAAGTTAAAAATTCATATTTAAATATTTAAAATCAATTAAATATTCTAATTCCAAATATCCAAAATTTCGGGTTGTTACATATTTTATACAGTAAGTAAACACAGCTATCATCTAGGGCAAGGAGGTCAAGGACCATGTCCACTTTGACACAAAAAGGTCATACTCTAGGAATCCATGTAACTCATATGCTCCTCTTATCTCCTATTACTTGTTACCAACTTACGATGTATTACTCATGACGATTAAGACATATTCATCTCTTCTATTCCATGCTTAAAAAGGAATAATTAAATCTCATTTACTGCAATGGATAAGAGTTTCAATCTATACAATCTCTATTTAAAAAGACAACAAATCTTGGGGAAATTTTCTCCTTACCTTTCATTTTTCCCCAACTAAGGTCTACCTATCCCAACCACGTGTGTCATATCATCTTACTAATATCATTTCACTATTCTTTTATAGTCTAAACACATGAAGCAACATATCTAGGTTTTCACTAGCGTCCTATACACATTAGGGAACTTTTATTATTACTAAGAGTAATTACTGCTATAACCTTATACTATTCCCGTTACACCAAGGAAATGAATCCTATCTACTCCATATTTAAAAGTCAGGTTTGGTTTGGTATTTATCATTTCACTTCAAAAATTAAAGCTTCTAAATTTTATCTTTCAAAAACTTATTTACCTTTCCACCAAACCATTTTTTTAAAACATGTCTTGCTTGTTCTTAAAACATTTTTCTTTTTTCTTGACTTCAAAAAAATGTCCTCACACGTTTTCAAAATATCCTTTTTTTTATAGATTTTCAAATTTACTAAAACTGGAGTAAATAAGAACAATTATTTTATCAAAATCTCTTAACTTTCCTACTCTTCCAATCACTTAACCTTGAAGGAGTTACTAACTTACTACACTTAATGATTTTATACCTTAATGTATTGGAATTACTTTCTCTTATGAGAAACCGTTAGCGCTAAAACCTTATATGAATCCTTTAAAGGAGGATTTCATGTTTATGTGAAATTATAAGGAATTATTTTATATTTTATTGAAATAGGCTTTACAAAATATGATGCTTTCCATACCTTGTACATCTCTTTCACGTATTCCTTATAACTTGCACAAAACATCCTTATTTGTGATTCATAGAAAATTATACCATTATTCATTTCATCCCAATAGATTATGGTAAGTTTACTTTATATTTACTTACATAAGATATTTCCTACTCATTTCATTAATTTATCGTACATTATTTTACAAAAGAACTCATTTTTAAAACTTTATAACTAAAAAAAATTTCTATATACTTATTTAAATAATAAGTGTACATACAAACCACTTCAAAGATTAACTCCAAAGCTCATCAGGGTCAAAAAAGATGTTGCGTAAAACACCATTACAACAACCCAAAAATACTAATATATGGATTCAATTAAAATAAATATTAAAAAATCCTGTATGCTATGTAAAAACATTTACTTTGGAAGTCACCTAATATAACAATAATACTATAGCCTATGCTACCTTTATTTATATTGAAAACATTTATTATAGCAATAAATGTTGCAACCTACGTTTTCGATACTTAAAACACTCTTGTTTTTATATTTAAAATCATTGTTTACCTACAAGAAACTAGCGAGCTATACATGCTTTATAATTCTTCAAAAATAATTTTACTTTTAACAAAGTTTACATCATATAAAAACCAATTTAAACTTCATACCACTTATTTTTTTAGAAAGCCAATATTTACTTCCTCAAATATATTTACAATTATACTTTTCAACTTTTTTACAAAAGTTTCATTTTTACTGTATTAGATATAAAATGGATTTTTTTCATACTAAAACCTCTTATTCTTCCCAAAATAAAAACACTCTCCCTACAATCCCTAAGGAACTTCCCTACTTCCTAAGACATATGGATACAAAATTTCTCTCAAAACATGATTTATTTGTATGCTATAAATCGGTAATAACATAGGGCTAAACATACTTGGGTCACCTCAAACCCAACTAGAAAACTATGCATAAATATACTTCTAAAAAATTTCCACATGTTAAAATCTATGGTTGGGGACTATTTTTATTTTAGTACATAATATATTTATATTTTGTTCAAAAATATAAATACGTTCACTCACTATCTACCTAGGAATCCTAAACCCAGGCTCTGATGCCAAATGTAACAACCCAAATTCAATTGAGACTGGATTTTTCGTAGAAAATGCTAAAACCCAAGCTCACTAAAGCCTAAGTTGGGTTTCTGGTATCCTGTAAATAGGCAAAGACAAATATATCAGAGTTCAGATAAATATCTCACAGCGGAACTGACTAAACTATAATAATAAGTAAATACTCACCTACATGATAACACTTTCTAAGCAAGTGTCATAAAACTAAGAAGTCTCTGCCATCTACCTAACCTGTAGGATGTTATGAGGAGGGGCTCAGAACAAATGTTCTGGTGAATGAATAAATTATATACTTCTATGCTTAGCTCTACATATATCGTTTTATATATGTTTACTCTTATATTAGGTTCATTAGGTTACAACACTCTCGCCTCTGTTCGTGAACCGTGCCCATCTACTCCATAGTAGATTAAAACCTATTTACTAATACATACATATATGTAGCTGTATGCCCAATGACCATATTGGTCCTAGGTGCCACCCATGGTACCTTCCCTATCCTCCTCGAAAAGAGCTCCATTATCTTGCTTCAAGATAATTCCATAACTACATCGGTAAAGGATTGCTTCGTAAGGCCTACAACACAGATGCTCCACCATCTTGCTCCGTAGCTATATCTGTAATGGACTGCTTCGTAAGGCCTACAATACAGATACTCCATCTTCTTGCTCCATGAGCATTTCGTAGCTATATCTGTAAAGGATTGGTTTGTAAGGCCTACAATACAGATGCTCCGCTACTTACTATGAAAACGTAAATCGCGTCTGCACTAGTCTATGCTAGTGCTCGGACATCCATAATGTACCACCCAGTGCTTACATTGAGGACTATGTAATCGTTATGTCTATTATCTAAATCCTGCCAACAAGGTCTACCTTGTACGAAATTCAGTCGCGGATTTTCTTTATCTGTAAAGGACTGCTTTGTTAGGCCTATAATACAGATATTCAAGGTTGTTTGTCTCTTTTTCATCATGGTTGTGGTCCCACGCCGCTACCTCTCAACTAACCGAAAGATTTCTAAAGATTTAAGTAGCCGTGCCCTACTGCAAACAATCTAACATTTGAGTGGCGGTTCCCCTCGTCCAATGTCTCGATAGTGAAAGAATAATTGGACTAATGGTTTTACTCCAGTCTTCCCCAAAATCGCTCTTGGTCTTGATGCTGGCCGATATCCGCATGCAACTATCCTTAAACTTACTAGCAAGTACTAGACATATGAATATCCTACTTCGAACACCAAATCCTTCTGACTGCCTACAAAGGTCTGCTTCGTTAGGCCTATAACGCAAATGCAGTCAAGGCATACTCTCTTAATGGAACACCTACAAACCTGTCTCCGGGGATGCAGCTTCGTTAGGACTACATAGATGGCCATCCTAGAGTATCCTCACGTGCTTCTCCTTTTCTGAAATATGTGATGAACTACTTCGTTAGACGCTTCATCCTTTGAGCTGCTCCAAACGCATCTCAATTCTTTTATTAGATCCTAAGTCTAATCTTTTAATTTATGTTTAGTTTACTTTCTTATTTTGTTCGCTACTTATTTACCCTAATTAGCATATTCTCGCCCTCGTCTCACCTCTATCTATTGTGAGATTTCCATTTATTTAATAGAGAATGATGTAGGTATGAACCACATTCATTATCTTGCTTGTTTAAGTTAATATAAATCTTAAGCGCATTAAAATGAGCCTCTTTTATCATTCCTGCTTTATTTTCTTATTGACTTAATATAAATTATTTAAATAAGCTTCTACCATTATTATTTCTCATTAATTTATTCAAAGTCTCAAAATAAGCTTTTCTGTTCTTATTACTTAATTATAACCTATGTTATAATTCTACCTATAATTGTCATTTTCTCTTCTTTTATAGTCCGTACATAATTCCATCATTTCTTTTCTATTCTAATGTGCCTTCTTTTATTATGATATAGAATATTCTTTTATTCTCTTATATTATATAATTCATTTATCATAATAACTATCTTCTTAAATAGTCTGCGCAGTGAATGTTGACCTAGGTTCATTATTGTTTACAGCTTCAAGTTCTTATCTAATAATTTACTTGATTCATGTCATGCTTTGCTTTATTATCTTCTATTCTAGGAAGTAATTCTATTTTATTTGGTTGGTAATGAAAACTATATTTAAAAATCCATTTCCATATTTTAATATTAAATAATACTATAAACAATAATCCGTAACTACTAGTTATTTCTTTACTATTTTGGAATAGTGTAAAATACAGTGGTTTCTCTATTTCACACTAATTCTCTTTTTCTTTCTTTTATTCTAGCAATTACGTTCATTGTTGTCTTTTAAATATTAAATTATAGAAATGTATCCTATTTTCTAAACCAACCAATTAACCTTTCAATTACTCCTAAATCTAGTTATTAGATTAATTAACTTTTCTTATTTTAACGTAAATTATTACAGTAATTCCATTCCTCAAACTTTTATTACTTTACATCTTATTTCTTTCATTTTAGTATTCGTAATTATTTAATCCATATTCACGTTTAATCTATTCTAATCCATACACGAAGAAAGAGTAGAAAACAGAAGAAGAATGACGCTTGCATAGAAATCCAAAACGTAGAAACAGATGTAAGTAAATACTAATACTGTAAATAAACTGTAAATTCCTTATAGTTTAGCATAACTTAATTAATAGGATTAATTGTTGAATAAAATTATCTAAAGGAGAATTTAACGATAATATATCTTAAACTTAAAAGATATATAAATAAATCCACTCATAACTTTCCAAATCTCCCTGTTTTTATTTCAGATCTGTCCCTAACATTTATATTCACCTCCCTTGTAATCCCTATTTGGAATTACAAATGATATATTTAAAGATCTATAATATTTGAAAGAGAAAAGGAAGAGATTTGGATTAGAAATAGCAAATAAAACTCAGATCTAGGGTTTTACCTTTGACATAGCCTTTTGATTTGAACCAATTCCTAATTTCATTCTATTCTCTTTCTATTTAGATCTAAATTCATGTAAATTAAATCTAAAATTTTATTATTAAGAAAGTGTAGAAGAGATAGAAAAATGACAGAGCTTCTATAGGCAAGAGAAAAATAATGAGAATAAAAATGAAGCTCTACACCTATATTTATATTGGTTCGAATCAGTGCTAACCATTAGATATAAAATCCTAAAATCAAAAGTGTACACTTAGTCTATGGACAATAAATTAATATGTTTTCTTCAGCGTTTGTTTTTATTTCAAATTGATTCTCCAGCATTCTTTTCGTTAACCATTTTTACCTTCTCTCTCGCATCTATGGAAACAAATATTTTTAAGTGTGGCATTTCTTTTAAATAAGATTCCCACATTAATCACCCAATTAATAGATTTCATATATACCTAGAATTAATTTACTATCCAATTAATCTCTACCTTCATTGTGATTTCTTACCAAATTAATATGCCAATCAACACCATATTAATTCGCCATATATATGCATATTAATTTATTTTATTCCTGTAATTATTGCATTCATATATTCTACAATTGAATTTCAAATCATAATCGTAATTATATATGTTACCTTAAGTCTCCATGTTTATTAATTGACAATTGGTTACCTACATAAATTACTCTTCCTCCATTTTATTCTCTTGCACTAACATGTATACTTCTAATCATATCAATTAGTTGCTACAATATATGTTTACTTTCTTGTCAGTTCTTATCAATAAATAACCTCTACTAATTATTTGAATATTAATTTCCCTTTTAAACAAACACCGTCAATTAATCTTCCATATTAATTAATTTTCTATATTTTTTCTTTCTAATTTATTTGTTACACAAATATATATGTATTCTAAATAATATTAATTAGTTGTCCCATTTACAAACATTTCTTTGTTCAAAATTTCAAACGTATATACCTTAATTAAATTATTTGCATATATAATTATAATTTAACACGGGGTATTACAGAATGAAACCCCACAAAGCTATGGTTATCGCTAAACCAAAGCTCTGATACCAACTATGATGACCCATATTTCGAAAGGTTTAAATTGACAATAATCCACATATGTCAACTCCAACAATCTGAAATGTAGATAATTAATGGGGTTAATTAAGAAAAATAAGAAAAGAAGGAAACAAATACAGAGTCTCATAGCAGAATGAAAAAAATATAATAATCAAATAAACAGTTCATGAAGCTGTTTATACTGTACATTTGATTATCATTTTACAACACTTACCAGAGTTATATATATAAAAAAAAATAAACAATGTAGCAGAACAATATGATGCAAAGGATAATAATAGTATTAATAATATACCGAGTCTTCGTCTTTATCCTCCAGAAAATAATCTTCAATGAGCTAAAATACTTAGGGTTGACCAGAGCGTAATGAAAAGATAAAACACTCGAGTTAGGACTAAAATATGCTTTTGTGAGTCAGATCGATATCACATAACATGGGTGTAACAGCTTCAGAAATATTTATGGGATTTTACATCTCCTATCTAGTGTATAACGTGCGTGCAATAACTCAAGAGATGTTACGGGATTTTCCATCCCTTAAGGATCTGTCAAAATATTTATATATAGTAGAATATGCTGTATATATAATGTCTAATCAGTAAAATAAATATTTTCTTAGCGTTAAGGCTTTGCATTAATCCCCATTAAATCGTTTTTACGCGTTGTCGTACAATTTGCATATGATGCCCTAGTAGCACTTCGGGGGATAGGGATGCACCGCGATACGACAATACTACACCAAAATCGTAGTGGTCTCGTATATGGATAAAAGTATGACAAGGCACGTGAGGCTATGCCCAAGGTAGGATACAACCAGTTATAGTGGTAGGGCTGGTGGTAACGTATCGTAGCCACGATCGCTCACCGCATCCATCCATCCCATATTGGGTCAATAAGAGGTTATCCCAAGATCAAGGTTGTAATGACCCGTAATTTTCGATAATTTAAATATTAAATTTAATAAGATTTTGGTGTTTAATATTTGAAGAAATTAAAAGTTAAAATTTATTAATGAGAAAAATAACTAATATGAAATTAATAATGTTAATGTAAGGTAATTGCTAACTAGTTTAATGTAATTCCAATAAATTGAAATGATTGTAAAGTTAAAATTGGTTATAAATCGTAAATAAGGAAATAAACCAAATGTTGTATTTAACGGTGAAACTATATGTAATTAGTTTCAAAATATATATATATATATATATATATATATACAAACAGTGTATATATATAATTTTCTATCCTATGGTCAAATGATATAGATATTTATCATTTCAATCCGCAATTTGAATATATACGAGTATATATCATTTCAACCCGCAATCCCAAATTCAATTAGATAAAAATCACTTAGGTCTATTATTTCAACCCATAACCATTTTATCCTATTCTACAGATCGTTCGGGTATGTATCATTTCAACCCATAGTGAATTCTGTACTAACAGGGAACTTGCAGAGTGATAACATATATAACAATAATATAACAGGCATAGATCATCATTAGAAATAACAAATAATTGTGTCAGATGTCATAAGCGAACAAATAACGTATATATATAGCAATGTAGTAACTAACAACAACATATTTCAATTGTCATTTCAATTGAAACCAAATTTAATAAAATATAAGAACGTTAATTGTGAGTGCTTGCTCACCTTTCGAGACTGGAGCCGAACGGGAATGAGATGGGTTACGAATCCAAGCATGAATTCCAAATCAAAGTAAGATTGGTACGAATTAGATGAACAAAACTGACAGCTTGGGATTGATGAAATTGAATCAAACTGTATTAATGAAGATCAATGGTATGAGTGGACTTATATATAACTATATATATATAAGAATCATATTCTAAATTCAAACATACATTTAATTAAATAAATTTTGAAACAATACTCATAACAATATATAAAATAAAATATATGCATATTTAAAAATGTAAGATACATACATATATACATATATATATATTTATATATATATATATACACACATACAAATAAGAACTTATACATTATACAGCTTTATACATACATACAATTTAAAACCAATATTATTATAACATATATACCTATATACTTTAAAATCAATATTTAATTTAAACCTATATCTTTATAAACTAATATAAAATTCAAACATAAACTATATATGTTAGGAAACCCAATCTGCATATACGTATCAATATGAACTAACATATAAACATACACATATATGCAACTTACAAAACATATAACTATATATATAACATCTTATATATAGTTTGGTACAAATAACACATATAACTTACATTATATATAATAAACACTTCATTTTTTCCAAAACACACCATATGTATATTTCAAAATAACATAACTAATACATATTCGAACTGAATATATATGTAAATTTGTAAACTAGCTTACATAAGAAAAAATATATATAAATATAAACTTTAATATGTACTATGGTAACTTTATAAAATATGTACCAGCCATCAAATCTTATGTATGAAGTAAACTAATATAATATGACTCTACATATGCGGCTGACATGCCTATACATACAAACAACAGCTTGTAAAATACTATTATACGCAAACCTCATATTTTAATTCAAATCAATACTGTATACATAATCAACTATCTAAAACTAATATATATATATATATATATATATAAACGAACAACTGATAAATTTATAATATAATATATATATAATAATACTTTAAATATAAATATGCATATATATATATATATATATATATCTTGAGTATGAATTCTGTATGATAAACAAATATATACATATATATAAACTTGATGAGTTTGCAAATTGTATGTGCAACATAAACTTGCATATAGTATTATACCATAAACTTAATTTTGTAAATGATTATATTCCTTATGCAGACATATAGAAAATATAATAGAACCCATGTATATATGTAGTAACCAAATAAATTATACATATCATACCTCTTAATATATATACTTAAACAATATACGAAAGCAGAGAGTAACATCTTATATATAAATGAGAAGTAGAATTATGTATCGTATACTGTTACTTGGATGTTTGGCCATGTAACTAGAGGCTCGACATAAGCACCGTTCGGCATAAAGAGTATCGTTCGGCATAAAGCCTCGTTCGGCATGGAAGGGCCGTTCGGCATAGCAAGGTTGTTCGGCATGAACCTCGTTCGGCATTCATGCATCGCTCGGCATCCTCCCTCGTTCGGCAATCCAGTCTCGCTCGACATAGAGCCCCGCTCGGCATAGGGCCTAGATCGGCATAGCAGGGTCGTTTGGCATGAACTTCACTCGGCATTCAGTATCATTGGTATCCCAGCCTCGTTCGGCAGAAGTCTCGACGGGCATGCAGCCTCAATCGGCAGAAGTCTCGCTCGACATTCATACCCCGTTCGGCACTCCAGCCTCGTTCGGCATTCCAGCCTTATTCGACCTACACACTTAACTCAACACACTGGCTCGTTCTGTAAAGACCCGTAAGTCCGTACTCCTTGAATAGACACTAATCTCCATTGATTAATTCAAGATGAACGAAAATACGAACCCTTAGGGGTTTAAGAAAATTTAGGAAAAGAAAAGAGAAGAAGAGAGAAGATAGAAAAAGATAGAAGATAGAAAATTTAGATAGGGAAAAGGAAATAGAAATTAGAGAGAAGAGAAAACAGAAAAGAAGATAGAAAATTTTAAAATAGAAGAAAAAGAGAATAGAGGAAAAATAGAGAAAATAAAACGGAACAGAAAGAAAACAGAACAACATCAGAATCTCACAATTCGTAGCGGAATAACATATAATAATAAATGAATAATCTTTAAACAAAGAACTATATCAGTTATTACATTTTATACATTTCATTTCATTACATCATATCATCAGAGTATACAACAACAACAAACATCAAACAGTGCAGCGGAAAAGAAATACTATATAAACTAGTAATACGCCATGCCATCCAGCTTGCCTCCAGCAACTCCAGAATATCCAGAATATCCTGATAAACCTTACTCTTGACCGCCCGTGTGGAAATTGGTGGGCACCCAGAGTTTAGGAAGGAAAACAATAAACTCCGAGTCAGTCATGTGACTGGTGTGAGAACTCAAAACAGTTTATTTACTTTAAAATCAAAATAGAGAGATATTTTTAAAATCAATTCGCCATGCTTTTAAAAATGAGACTACCATAAGGCCTCCCGCACACACACACAATGCAAACGCAGAATCGGAGGAGATTTCTCCTTATGATAGTCAAAGATGCTTGATACGCATTTAAAATAACATTTGATATTATTACTAGTGCATAGTGTAGGAAAAATTCATTTCGAAAGTAGAATATAAATCTTAGCCAACATAGACATTTCGAACTATGCCTACTATAGCTACCATCCAAACAGTGTTGCGACACCATAAGTGAACGATAGGTTCTACAACTAATACCGTACAAGTTTCGTATTGGGAATTGGATTTCCAACAAATGGTCAGGCCAAGGAACTTACCATTGCCACATGAGAATGCCTCTGGAAAGACATCCTCGAGAACCAAACCGGAACTCTGCCAACACAAGGCCGGGTTACTCCTAACTGGGTAACTACTGACACGAGCACGCCATTCCCCGATCGTAAACGACCTTTCTCACGGGATCCCGAAAACCAACAACCACAAAGTAATAAATTCGTAGTAACCACATAGGTTAAATATCTGGGCTCCATACCATGATACCACCTCTATCCAGAAGGAAATGTACATACCCTAAAGGGTGCTACCCCTCATAACCTTGCCGCATCTTTCCTGTTTTGACCATTTCCAGGGTGTGAGGCTCAACGAAGTCACGTCCACAAAAACATACTTTATACAAAAGCCATGCTTTGGGTCAACAAATGATCAACACAATGATCACCAAGATAGACGATCAAATAAACGATCCTATCACAATAATCAACACAATGATCATTTACAGCAACACTCAGCATGTCACATTACCAAATTGGGAATATATCGCTGATAACTTCAACTATATAACCTCTGAGCTCGTACGTCTCAGAGAAGGGTGTTAAGCTAAAAGAATAAATTCTCCGCCACCAACAGAAATATATTTGAAAGAAATCGGCTTTATATCTCACCTGTAATGTCAGACATACAATCCATACAAGTCTGTTCCGGGCTCGAACAAAACCGAAGGCACTTACAAAAAAGTCCTTGCAATCCGGATATTCACAATCCTGATCGGATTTCCCATCACTTAGGGAGTCTCTATACCGCTGCAACTCAGTGCAGAGACAATCGACAGGTCATTCTATCGCTCTCGCAAATACCGGGTCTTCAACACCGATCTTCAATGCAATTCTTAACGACGTATCACATATTCGGAATGGGTTATACGACCCCATGGTCCTTTCCCGGTTAACCCGAATAGTGAGCGCTTATTCAAAAATAAGTGTAGCATTCACATTCAAACAAATCACATCAATTACCCATTCAAAGGGAAATATTGATAGTCGGTTATTGAACTATCACTGGATATGCACACATCACCACCAAATAATTTTCCAAATTATTTATTTTCCAAAATATCTTCACTAGATATATAATTTCAATACTTCAAAAATAAATCAACATTTATTTATTTTTTAAATCAAATTCCACTTTCTTTTATAAATTCCTTAGTGAATTTACATTTCACAATATCCATGCATATACGATTTCAATTATCCATTTCAATTTATCTTCAAAAAGATAAATTCCCAAAACGTTTCATTTCACATTGGAAAAACATTTCCATACTTATTTATTCATAAGTAATTCACAAATTTTATTTATTTTCAACACTTGGAAAATATTCAATATACTTAAATCGAGATTAAGTATATATTTCATTCTTTAAGGAAATCATTCTCTTAAACATATTTATTTGGGCCAAAACGAATGTTACGTAAAACATCGTTACGACAACCCAAAATCACTAGTATAGGGATTCGAAATTAAAATAGATATATAAATCCCAATACTATACAAACATTTCCTTTCGGAAATCATTTACTATAACAACAGTGTTATAGTCCATTATTTCCTTCTATTTCTCGAAAAACGTCTATTTCAACAATAAATGTTGAAATCTATGGTTTCGAATCTTAACACATTTTAAAACATCGTTAGATCGTTTAATTTCAATTTCAAATATCACATTCAAAACAATTTTCTTTAACATCTTATTCACTATTCAAAAACGTGAATATACTACGTTAACAATTTCATCCTTTTATTCATTTTAATTTAAAGGATTATTCACTATTCAAAAATGTGAATATAACTCCATTTATAGGTTTCAACAAATTTTCTTGTCAAAATAAGCCATTTGCGAATTTATAAAACAACGTTTATAAATTCCATTTCTATTTGTTTATAAAAACTTCCTTTTTATAAATTCTTTTATTAACCTATTCCAGTTTATAACTCAATTATAAACTAAAAGTTCATATTATAAGTTAAATACTTATAAAACGATTATTTTACAAAATCGTTCCTCTAAAGACTTTCCAAACCATAAATCTTATAACTTATAAGATTCATTATTTAACCAAATCTATTCTTCAAATAACTTCACAAATTTATAATTCTTAGTATTTATAAATTTCATTTATAACTTTACCGTTTATAATTCTATAAATTTCATTCTTTAATGAAATTCATTTTCACTTCATTCAAACACTTATAAAAACTCGTTTTATAATGTCAATATTTCAATTTATAAATATCCATTTATAAATCTCTTAATATAAATCAATTCATATTAATATTTTAAAAATGTCTTTAAACTCCTTTAAAATTTCATCATTTTGATTTATAAAATAATCGAATTTTATAAATCCTATATTTAAACTTTTCACAATAATTCTAAAATATTTCGATTAAACTATTTTATAAAATCAATAGCATCATATTCTCAAAAATCAGTTTTTAACTGTATTTCACAAAAATCATAACTTTTATAACATTAAAAATTATAACATTTATTTATTTAAAATGGATCAATTCCAAAATTATTTTATAAAACGTATACTTTCTAAAATCACTTTAAAATCATTTTAAAATCCCAAAATCTGGGTCCAATGATGCTACACACCAAATAGTCAATCACGACTACAACGATATCATATATCAATATGAAAATCCATCAAATATCAAAATATCTGAAATCAAATAAAAACTGTTGAGGAATCCAGTTGGATCCCTCCAACCTGTTTTCCTGCATCCACAAACATTAGCACAATACCAATTTCGCTCCAGTACGAAATTATCGCGGTATATGTTCTTATTAAATATTATCCGCTTAATAGACGGCGTAATAGGGTCTCATCCGCTAAAAAATACGGGAAATCAACAACTGCAATATATACATATGCCAATATATATATAATACCAATTTCACTGTTTATGAAATATTCGCGGTATATGTTTTTATTAAATAACATCCGCTTACTAACGGCGTATAATGTCTATTTTAACAATCAATAGATAGCAATCAACATTCAAACATGCATTCAAATATTTTAAATCTAACTATTTAAAATAAAATCGAAACTGATTCGATTGAGTGAGAAGTTCTCACCTTGATTTATTTTCCGTTTTAGCGATTTATTTCGAATACGTTTAATTTTACCCAAAATTCTCACTAACTCCAAATGACTCCAAACCAACTCCATCGCGTAGTGCTCGTCCATACGATTCCAACGCAATTGGTTTCGCGCGTTTTCGACCTCGTATGAAAAAGTTATGAATTTTATAAGTTTACACGATTTTAATAACTAAAATTACAACATTAATTTCTTTATTTAAACCCTAATTGATCTCAGCCACTAGATCCTCACCCCTGCAAATCTGGCCGTCCTTGCATCTTCCCTCCCTCACGTTCATCTACAGGGAACATGAATTTGAGGCCGAACCCATTACAAGAATTAGGGTTTCAATTTGCATCCACATCACTCGACGAAACTCGATCAAACTACCGCCATCGCGAAGCTCATCTCCCATGCTACACTCGGCTGGAGTAGCTCAGAGCTCGGCCACCTATAGAGCCTGGAATCTCGTGCACAACTGGCCACGGTCGGCCCCACTTCGCTCCTCCTCTGATGCTCCAAACACGATCTCAACCGTATGGATTTAAAGCTCTCGTTACCCTCTACAATGTTGTAGTTAATCACTTTGGCTAAAACTTCACGGATTGGAAGAGATTAAGGAATGAAAATGAGTTGATTTCAGCCATAGGTTAGGGGGTGGCGGCTGTAGAATAGAATTAGGGTTTTGTAATTTTTTTTTTATTTGTGAGGTTTGTGGGTCTATTTATAGAAGAAAATCGAACACTATTCATCCCGGAAATTCCGAACTCCGATTTACGCGCCGTAACCAGCGTTTCTAGGGTTTACCCCGCGTTCCAGACACAATGGAACAGGTTTCGAAAGCTAATTCGGAAGTATGTGCGAGTTATGGCTATAAACGCTCAATTTAAATTAAACCGATTTAAGTCGATTTCTAGGCGTTTTAATTCGTACCGGACAAACGGTAAATCCAATTGACTTGAAATTTGAAACCTTACAATAATATCACATTACGGATCCGATGAAACTAGTTTCGTCGAAATCCGAGACTTTTTGAAAAATGGCTATTTTCACTCGTCAAATTTAAATTAAAAATAAATCGATGCGTTTCAAGCTGCCACGATCAAACGATAACTCCGATTGACACGAAATTTGAAATCCGGTAATAACTAACTATTACGGATCCAATGGAACTAGTTTCGTTCAATTCTGAGACTGTTCAAAAACTGACTATTTTCACTAGTCGATTTTAATATTAAAATATTAAATTTTCACAAATTAACTTTTAATTCGATTTTAAAAGTTCTAAAATATTGTTCTAACTTCAATATGATAAAATAAAATTTTACAAATCATTTTCAATCATATTTAACGCTATTTTCAATTATTTCCATAATTTAACATATTAAATTATCGATTTAATTATTCAATTAAATCCAATAATTCAAATAAAGATTTATTTGACTTATAAATTCACTTTTTAATATTTAAAATTAATTAAATATTCAAATTTTAAATTAATAAAAATTCTGGGTCGTTACAATCTTCCCTCCTTAAAAGAATTTCGTCCTCGAAATTATTAAGTAAGAAAAGTACAGAGTCTATTAATTTTCCAAAATTCATAGTTAAATTTCTCACCATACTTTACTAAGTTTTCAAATCATACTTAGTTATCCTTTCAAAAACAATTACTATTGTTTAACTTTCCATTCTAAATCAAAGTTAATAGTTTTCAAAATTTTCCAAATTTTCTCAATTTTTTTCTAACGCCTTTAATTTTCGGAAAAATTCGCCATAGTCTACTTTGCGCGGCTCGATCCGAAAAAACAATGACAGTATATATATCACAAATATACATCTCATCAAGTAATGAGGCATCCCGAAGGGAAAAAAGTTTAAAAGTACGATATTTAATCCGAGATATGTACCTTATATTTTATTAGCAAGCATATACGGCTAATATAGCGCAAAAGCGAGCTCCAAATGCGAAGCAAACGCGATCCGCACCTACTAATCACTCAACAAACAACATGAGAACATGCATATAGACAATAGTATCAATATACATCATATAGCAACATAATAATTATATATGCCAACATAGCAAATGTATGAAAAGCAATATATTCAACCATCAACCAACTAACATCCATAACCAAATCAATATTCATTCATATTCTCATTAATATTCAATGAATTGGTCTTCAATTTAATCACATTTGATTCATTAATAGTGGATGTTTTTACTTAACATTCATTTTCAATTTGCTTATATTAACTAATTCATATTCAAGTTGGTTCACTTCCAATTCAAATTCAATTTACTTCCAATTGTATTTCAATTACTTTAGCTTCCAATTTTCATTAATTTAATGAATTATATACAATCAATCAACTAGCAATCATATAACAGTCAATGTATATTCTTTGCATATATTCATTCTATTTGGTTTAACACCATTTACTTCTAATAACATTAGATTTTAAATGAATCAACCCTTACATTCGTTATCCCATATCAACTTTATTCAATATCACTTAAGTTATATTTCATTTTATAAACATCACTTGGTTTTACTTAACTTAAATTCCCATTTAATCTTTAAATTCACTTTTATTTACAACTCATATTCATAAATATATTCATTAGTTTCACTTCTTACATATATAAGTTTATTCACAATTGTAAATCACATTAATTATAATTCCATTCTTATAATTCTTTTTGCTTATACAATTCCTTTATTTAGATTATTCAAACAACTAAACAATCAACTTATATACACTTTAATAATTCTGAAAAATTATTCCTTTATATATAAAATATAATCAAGTAAAATTATTTCATTTACCCAATTTTAAACAATATTATGTCGAATTGTTCTATTCAAGTGTTTAGAAACCCCTTGGCATAGTTGTACATACCGTGCTGACGAAAGTTCATATGCCACTCAATAAACCAATCATCACAATATAAAACAATTTTTATATTCACTAACAAATACGCTCTCATAGCTATTATTACACTCAAACTCATTCTAGAGTACTACTGACTCTATCTCTAATGAGAAATACCCAACAGAACCATGGTTGTCGCTTAACCATAAGCTCTGATACCAAATGTAAAGACCCGTAAGTCCGTACTCCTTGAATAGACACTAATCTCCATTGATTAATTCAAGATGAACGAAAATACGAACCCTTAGGGGTTTAAGAAAATTTAGGAAAAGAAAAGAGAAGAAGAGAGAAGATAGAAAAAGATAGAAGATAGAAAATTTAGATAGGGAAAAGGAAATAGAAAATAGAAATTAGAGAGAAGAGAAAACAGAAAAGAAGATAGAAAATTTTAAAATAGAAGAAAAAGAGAATAGAGGAAAAATAGAGAAAATAAAACGGAACAGAAAGAAAATAGAACAACATCAGAATCTCACAATTCGCAGCGGAATAACATATAATAATAAATGAATAATCTTTAAACAAAGAACTATATTAGTTATTACATTTTATACATTTCATTTCATTACATCATATCATCAGAGTATACAACAACAACAAACATCAAACAGTGCAGCGGAAAAGAAATACTATATAAACTAGTAATACGCCATGCCATCCAGCTTGCCTCCAGCAACTCCAGAATATCCAGAATATCCTGATAAACCTTACTCTTGACTGCCCGTGTGGAAATTGGTGGGCACCCAGAGTTTAGGAAGGAAAACAATAAACTCCGAGTCAGTCATGTGACTGGTGTGAGAACTCAAAACAGTTTATTTACTTTAAAATCAAAATAGAGAGATATTTTTAAAATCAATTCGCCATGCTTTTAAAAATGAGACTACCATAAGGCCTCCCGCACACACACACAATGCAAACGCAGAATCGGAGGAGATTTCTCCTTATGATAGTCAAAGATGCTTGATACGCATTTAAAATAACATTTGATATTATTACTAGTGCATAGTATAGGAAAAATTCATTTCGAAAGTAGAATATAAATCTTAGCCAACATAGACATTTCGAACTATGCCTACTATAGCTACCATCCAAACAGTGTTGCGACACCATAAGTGAACGATAGGTTCTACAACTAATACCGTACAAGTTTCGTATTGGGAATTGGATTTCCAATAAATGGTCAGGCCAAGAAACTTCCCATTGCCACATGAGAATGCCTCTGGAAAGACATCCCCGAGAACCAAACCGGAACTCTGCCAACACAAGGCCGGGTTACCCCTAACTGGGTAACTACTGACACGAGCACGCCATTCCCCGATCGTAAACGACCTTTCTCACGGGATCCCGAAAACCAACAACCACAAAGTAATAAATTCATAGTAACCACATAGGTTAAATATCTGGGCTCCATACCATGATACCACCTCTATCCAGAAGGAAATGTACATACCCTAAAGGGTGCTACCCCTCATAACCTTGCCGCATCTTTCCTGTTTTGACCATTTCCGGGGTGTGAGGCTCAACGAAGTCACGTCCACAAAAACATACTTTATACGAAAGCCATGCTTTGGGTCAACAAATGATCAACACAATGATCACCAAGATAGACGATCAAATAAACGATCCTATCACAATAATCAACACAATGATCATTTACAGCAACACTCAGCATGTCACATTACCAAATTGGGAATATATCGCTGATAACTTCAACTATATAACCTCTGAGCTCGTACGTCTCAGAGAAGGGTGTTAAGCTAAAAGAATAAATTCTCCGCCACCAACAGAAATTTATTTGAAAGAAATCGGCTTTATATCTCAACTGTAATGTCAGACATACAATCCATACAAGTCTGTTCCGGGCTCGAACAAAACCGAAGGCACTTACAAAGAAGTCCTTGCAATCCGGATATTCACAATCCTGATCGGATTTCCCATCACTTAGGGAGTCTCTATACCGCTGCAACTCAGTGCAGAGACAATCGACAGGTCATCCTATCGCTCTCGCAAATACCGGGTCTTCAACACCGATCTTCAATGCAATTCTTAACGACGTATCACATATTCGGAATGGGTTATACGACCCCATGGTCCTTTCCCGGTTAACCCGAATAGTGAGCGCTTATTCAAAAATAAGTGTAGCATTCACATTCAAACAAATCACATCAATTACCCATTCAAAGGGAAATATTGATAGTCGGTTATTGAACTATCACTGGATATGCACACATCACCACCAAATAATTTTCCAAATTATTTATTTTCCAAAATATCTTCACTAGATATATAATTTCAATACTTCAAAAATAAATCAACATTTATTTATTTTTTAAATCAAATTCCACTTTCTTTTATAAATTCCTTAGTGAAATTACATTTCACAATATCCATGCATATACGATTTCAATTATCCATTTCAATTTATCTTCAAAAAGATAAATTCCCAAAACGTTTCATTTCACATTGGAAAAACATTTCCATACTTATTTATTCATAAGTAATTCACAAATTTTATTTATTTTCAACACTTGGAAAATATTCAATATACTTAAATCGAGATTAAGTATATATTTCATTCTTTAAGGAAATCATTCTCTTAAACATATTTATTTGGGCCAAAACGAATGTTACGTAAAACATCGTTACGACAACCCAAAATCACTAGTATAGGGATTCGAAATTAAAATAGATATATAAATCCCAATACTATACAAACATTTCCTTTCGGAAATCATTTACTATAACAACAGTGTTATAGTCCATTATTTCCTTCTATTTCTCGAAAAACGTCTATTTCAACAATAAATGTTGAAATCTATGGTTTCGAATCTTAACACATTTTAAAACATCGTTAGATCGTTTAATTTCAATTTCAAATATCACATTCAAAACAATTTTCTTTAACATCTTATTCACTATTCAAAAACGTGAATATACTACGTTAACAATTTCATCCTT
Organism: Allium cepa; assembly: GCA_030765085.1. Lineage (NCBI taxonomy): Eukaryota > Viridiplantae > Streptophyta > Magnoliopsida > Asparagales > Amaryllidaceae > Allium > Allium cepa. Next base: position 171,216,597 of record CM060941.1, on the reverse strand, counting down.
TTATTCATTTTAATTTAAAGGATTATTCACTATTCAAAAATGTGAATATAACTCCATTTATAGGTTTCAACAAATTTTCTTGTCAAAATAAGTCATTTGCGAATTTATAAAACAACGTTTATAAATTCCATTTCTATTTGTTTATAAAAACTTCCTTTTTATAAATTCTTTTATTAACCTATTCCAGTTTATAACTCAATTATAAACTAAAAGTTCATATTATAAGTTAAATACTTATAAAACGATTATTTTACAAAATCGTTCCTCTAAAGACTTTCCAAACCATAAATCTTATAACTTATAAGATTCATTATTTAACCAAATCTATTCTTCAAATAACTTCATAAATTTATAATTCTTAGTATTTATAAATTTCATTTATAACTTTACCGTTTATAATTCTATAAATTTCATTCTTTAATGAAATTCATTTTCACTTCATTCAAACACTTATAAAAACTCGTTTTATAATGTCAATATTTCAATTTATAAATATCCATTTATAAATCTCTTAATATAAATCAATTCATATTAATATTTTAAAAATGTCTTTAAACTCCTTTAAAATTTCATCATTTTGATTTATAAAATAATCAAATTTTATAAATCCTATATTTAAACTTTTCACAATAATTCTAAAATATCTCGATTAAACTATTTTATAAAATCAATAGCATCATATTCTCAAAAATCAGTTTTTAACTGTATTTCACAAAAATCATAATTTTTATAACATTAAAAATTATAACGTTTATTTATTTAAAATGGATCAATTCCAAAATTATTTTATAAAACGTATACTTTCTAAAATCACTTTAAAATCATTTTAAAATCCCAAAATCTGGGTCCAATGATGCTACACACCAAATAGTCAATCATGACTACAACGATATCATATATCAATATGAAAATCCATGAAATATCAAAATATCTGAAATCAAATAAAAACTGTTGAGGAATCCAGTTGGATCCCTCCAACCTGTTTTCCTGCATCCACAAACATTAGCACAATACCAATTTCGCTCCAGTACGAAATTATCGCGGTATATGTTCTTATTAAATATTATCCGCTTAATAGACGGCGTAATAGGGTCTCATCCGCTAAAAAATACGGAAAATCAACAACTGCAATATATACATATGCCAATATATATATAATACCAATTTCACTGTTTATGAAATATTCGCGGTATATGTTTTTATTAAATAACATCCGCTTACTAACGGCGTATAATGTCTATTTTAACAATCAATAGATAGCAATCAACATTCAAACATGCATTCAAATATTTTAAATCTAACTATTTAAAATAAAATCGAAACTGATTCGATTGAGTGAGAAGTTCTCACCTTGATTTATTTTCCGTTTTAGCGATTTATTTCGAATACGTTTAATTTTACCCAAAATTCTCACTAACTCCAAATGACTCCAAACCAACTCCATCGCGTAGTGCTCGTCCATACGATTCCAACGCAATTGGTTTCGCGTGTTTTCGACCTCGTATGAAAAGGTTATGAATTTTATAAGTTTACACGATTTTAATAACTAAAATTACAACATTAATTTCTTTATTTAAACCCTAATTGATCTCAGCCACTAGATCCTCACCCCTGCAAATCTGGCCATCCTTGCATCTTCCCTCCCTCACGTTCATCTACAGGGAACATGAATTTGAGGCCGAACCCATTACAAGAATTAGGGTTTCAATTTGCATCCACATCACTCGACGAAACTCGATCAAACTACCGCCATCGCGAAGCTCATCTCCCATGCTACACTCGGCTGGAGTAGCTCAGAGCTCGGCCACCTATAGAGCCTGGAATCTCGTGCACAACTGGCCACGGTCGGCCCCACTTCGCTCCTCCTCTGATGCTCCAAACACGATCTCAACCGTATGGATTTAAAGCTCTCGTTACCCTCTACAATGTTGTAGTTAATCACTTTGGCTAAAACTTCACGGATTGGAAGAGATTAAGGAATGAAAATGAGTTGATTTCAGCCATAGGTTAGGGGGTGGCGGCTGTAGAATAGAATTAGGGTTTTGTAATTTTTTTTATTTGTGAGGGTTGTGGGTCTATTTATAGAAGAAAATCGAACACTATTCATCCCGGAAATTCCGAACTCCGATTTACGCGCCATAACCAGCGTTTCTAGGGTTTACCCCGCGTTCCGGACATAATGGAACAGGTTTCGAAAGCTAATTCGGAAGTATGTGCGAGTTATGGCTATAAACGCTCAATTTAAATTAAACCGATTTAAGTCGATTTCTAGGCGTTTTAATTCGTACCGGACAAACGGTAAATCCAATTGACTTGAAATTTGAAACCTTACAATAATATCACATTACGGATCCGATGAAACTGGTTTCGTCGAAATCCGAGACTTTTTGAAAAATGGCTATTTTCACTCGTCAAATTTAAATTAAAAATAAATCGATGCGTTTCAAGCTGCCACGATCAAACGATAACTCCGATTGACACGATATTTGAAATCCGGTAATAACTAACTATTACGGATCCAATGGAACTGGTTTCGTTCAATTCTGAGACCGTTCAAAAATTGACTATTTTCACTAGTCGATTTTAATATTAAAATATTAATTTTTCACAAATTAACTTTTAATTCGATTTTAAAAGTTCTAAAATATTGTTCTAACTTCAATATGATAAAATAAAATTTTACAAATCATTTTCAATCATATTTAACGCTATTTTCAATTATTTCCATAATTTAACATATTAAATTATCGATTTAATTATTCAATTAAATCCAATAATTCAAATAAAAATTTATTTGACTTATAAATTCACTTATTAATATTTAAAATTAATTAAATATTCAAATTTTAAATTAATAAAAATTCTGGGTCGTTACACGTTCGACATAGAGGTGCCGATCGGCTTGGATATATGGCTCGGCATTTGCCGTTCGGCATTTACGGCTCGGGACACAGAAGTCACTCACCACGGGCCGAGGTATCTTACTCCTAGGCCTATTAGGAAAGTCCAACTCATCTTCGTCTATAAATAGAGTGGCAGGGACACAATGAAATGGACCTTTTTTCGAGAACACTCTGCTTCATTCAAGACTCATTTTATTTCAGTTAGCATTTATATTCAAGTAGTTGGTGCACGGATTGTATCTATAATCAATTGTTGAGAAAAGCAATAAAGATTAACTTCAAAGTGGACGTAGGTAGTTACGCCGAACCACTATAAATCTGGTGTTCTTGTTTTTGCAATTAATTTAGCATACAATTCTCTATTTTTAATTTACTTTCTTCATTCATCTCTCTACATAATCTTTTCTCAAGGGTGTTAGTGACCAATTCTAGTGCTAACATTTTGGTGCTTTCACTAAGAATCGAATTCTCAGGCCGCTAGGATCTGCTCCGTAGCTACTGGATTGAATAAATCTCCCTAAGGAGATCCGACTTATTGACAGGACGTTCGTTGAATCTACTCAGAGTTTCAATCAAAAACTCTACTATAGGAAGACCGTGTACCCGATCAGCCTCTCATAACGCGGAGGTCAACGAGACTGCTAGCGTACAACAGATAAGACCTAGCAATCAGCAAGTCAATCACGACACAGGGACTGCCGGAGCTCATAACCAAACAGAAGTTGTCACTAGGACGGAGTTCAACGACCTAATGAGAGAACTCATGGAAAGTAGAAGGCAACTTGCTGAACAAATTCAAGCTAACGCTAACCTCATGACACAACTTACACAGCAACAACATCGGAATGCTGGAGGTAGCCCCGTTCCTTATTCTTCATATGATAGTTCGACCTGATTCGTTGAACCTTCCGGGCGTAGACGCCGCAAAACGAAAACTACACAAAAGCTGCTACTGACCGATCAACTAGAGATCACTTACATCTTGGAGACCACACTCAAACCGGAACGGGAAACTTAAAGGCTGGAGCACGTCTGGAGACTGGACGCCCGGCTCACGAAGACCCCAATGAAGCCGGTCACCGCCAATAGAGGAGACACCAACCTGAGCGGTCCCGTAAAATGGAGACCAACCTTCCATCCTCCACACAAACCCTGGACTTATCAGCTATGATCAGACAGTTGATGAAAGAAAATCAAGGCTTTACCAACGAAGAATGGGGGATATCCAGTAATCATACTCCATTCATCGATACCATCCTATAGGCCGAGTATCCCATGAAGTTTAGCATGCCAACTACCCCAGCCTACGAAGGAAAGACCGATCCTAGGCAGCATGTGATGAGGTACGAATGGATGATGGATTCGGCTAGAGCAAATGACACGACCAAGTGTAGATGCTTTCGAATTACTTTACCTGGGATTGCCACCATATGGTTCACTCGACTTCCTCCATGGTCTATATCCAGCTTTGACGAATTGGCGATGAAATTTATGGAACATTATAGGATACACGCCAATCATCCCAAGGATGTGATGTCCCTATCTAGTGTAATCCAAGCTACGGGGGAGTCGTTGAAAGAGTATTAGTAGAGATTTCATGTTGCGGCTACTGAAGTTAGCAACCATAACGACCATGAAATTATGATGGCAGTAATGTGAGGAGTAGATCCAGATTCAAAGTTTGGAGATTGGTTGGCAGGAAAACCTCCAATTATGCTAGAGCGTTTTTACTCAAAGGCTCATCAGTTCATAAGAAGGGAGGAGGCCAGATGGACAAGGCGAGATAAGGTGACATGGCCTGTTCAGGAGACTGTGAAAAGCAGTATCGCGTAAAACAATCTGACGATAACTTGAGAATGGTTCAAGACAACGTCCAGAACAAGCCTGGGTAATCTAAAGGGTCTGGAGGAGGAAATCTCGGAAAGAAAAGAGAAGCAGGGAAATGGAAGCCAAGGATCCCAACCTACAATGAATATACCCCACTGAAAGAATCTCTTGAGAATATTTACTTGTCAACTTGTAATACTTTTCAATACAGAAAGACACGCCCAAAGGAATCCACAGAGGTTCGGAAGCGGATGGGGAAGTATTATCGCTTCCATGAGACTTACAGACACAATACAGAAGAGTGTAGACACCTCCACGACGCCATAGAAAAGTTGATCAGGCAGAAAAAGCTACAGGAATTTATCAAGAACCCACAAGGGGGTAGGCAAGGAACATCAGACCTCGGACGCGGGCCGGCTCCACGCCAATCAGAGGAACCTTCCCGAACCGTGGGTAGATTGGTCATAAACACGATAGTCGGTGGACCTCACCCTAAAGATAAGAATTGGCAGGAGATGGAGCGATATGCTAACTCCTTAAGGCACGTGGATTATGAGTGTTGTTCGAACGTGGAGGATGGGAGCCCTGCAAAGCAACAACGCATGATGGCAGACGATATAGATTTTAGGAGCCGAGATGCGGACAAGGTGGAGGCTTCTACCATCGACCCGATGGTCATATCTGCGACGATCGGGCCAGCATATGTAAAAAGAATTTTAATTGATATGGGAAGCTCCGTTAACATCATATTCAAAAATTCATATGATCAAATGAAGATGGAGACAAAAGATTTAAAGCCATATAAAGCCTATATCCACGGCTTTAATGGTGCAGCGACTAATGCGATGGAGTATGTTTGTAACGACCCGTAAATTTTCGATAATTAAAATACCTAATTTAATAAGATTTCGTGATTTAGTATTAGAAAAAATTTGTAAGTCGTTTGGAATAATAATAACTAGAATGAAATGCAACAAGATTCTATCTAAGTTAATTATTTATGAATTGAATAAAATCCCAAATCAATCGAAATGATATGTAGTCAAAGGTAATTGAATGAATTTGTATTGTATAGGTATTGTGACGCTTGTTTGTAAATAATAAACTTATAAGTAATTAACAGTTAATGGTGATAATTATTTAAGTTACTTATTCTTTTGGTTAGTCGAATTGAATTTGTGAACCAATTGAAATTGAAATGAAAGTTCATATATTAGTTGAGTGCATTATCTCTAACTGTTGATTAATAATAATGTAGAGTTCATTTGATGTAATATAGTAAATCGACTGATAATGAAATTTTTATTTAAAATCCAATATTGAAATCCGTCGAATATTGAACAATTAAATTGTTTAAATTTAATATTTGGAATCTGTTGAATTAATTGAATAACGGGAATTGAATAACTGTTTTAATGAAATGGTTGTTCTATAATTTGAATTTGTTAAATTTTATAAGTTCGTTTGAATATTTCAAAAGATAGTGATTTAAGAATAATCAAATTTGTTTAAATTTAATATTACAGATGTTTGAATAATTAAATTCCGAATTTGATATGATCAATTTGATATTGAAATTTAATATATGAAAATAGAGTGAATAATTAAAATTTGATTTAATATGATTCAAATTGGTTTCCAAAGTTAATGTAAGTTATATTGGGATTATAATAGAGTTAATAAGATTTTACAATTGGAATTTATTGGATAATTGAATAACGGGTTTAATATGATTAAAAATGATTTGTAAAATTTTATTTTATCATATTAAAGTTAGAATGATGTTGTAGAAATTTTAAAATCGAATTAAAAGTAAATTTGTGAAAATTGAATATTTTAATATTTAATTATCGACTGAAAATAGCCAATTTTTGAACAGTCTCAGAATTGGACGAAACTAGTTCCATTGGATCCGTAATAGTTAGTTATTATCGGATTTCAATTTTCGTAGCAATTGGAGTTGTCGTTTGACCGTGGCAGCTCGAAACGCGTTGAAATTGTTTTAATATTAATTTGGCGAGTTAAAATAGTCATTTTTCAAACGGTCTCGGATTTCGACGAAACTAGTTTCATCGGATCCGTAATGTCATATTATTGTAAGGTTTCAAATTTTGAGTCAATCGGATTTACCGTTTGTCCGGGGCGAGCCCAAACGCACAGAAATTTGATTAACCGATTTAATTTCAAATCGATCGTTTATTGCCGTAACTCACACATACGATCGAATTAGCTTTCGAAACCTATTCCATTGTGTCCGGAACGTGGGGTAAACCTTAGAAACGCCTGCCGGCATGCTTCGTTTGGAGTTCGAAAATTTTTCGGTGAATAGTGTTTTTGCAATTTTCTATAAAAGGACCCATCCTCTTCCATTTGCTCCAAACCCTAACTCTTTTTGACCAGCCGCCACTTTCATTTCAATGGCCAGAAAATTTCGAAACTTCTTCCTCATTTTCCTCTCAATCCATCAACAATTAGCAAAAACTCTCAACTACAAAGTTGTAGAGGGCATCAAGATCTATCTATCCAACGGTGGCGATCGGAAACGGAGCCACGGATCGACGACAAATCGAGATTGAAGCTGCTGCATTTTTCACGCAATTCGAGGCAGAGGGGGTGGCCGAGCTTCAGGCTATTTATGGTGAAGGTGGAGTAAGGCGGTGGCTTCGAAGTGGTGTAACCTGATCTTGTTCATGTTCGTCGTGGAGGTCGCAAAATCAAACCCTAGTGGCGTATGAATGGGTTCAAGTTGCGTGATTTACTACCTGGAAGATGATACGCGTGCGTGAGGAGATGATGGAGTGCGGCCCAGATGCGTTGGAAACAAAACGAAGGGCTATGATTGTTTAGGGTTAGAAAATATGTTGTAATTTTATAATTAAAAATTCGTGTAACTTCTAAAATTCGTATCTTTTTCATACGAGGTCGAAAACGCACGAAACTTTTTGCGTTGAAATCGTATCGACGAGCACTACACAATGGAGATGGATTGGAATCATTTGGAGATAGTGATAATTTCGGGTAAAATTAAACGCTCGTTTAATTTTATTTGAAATAAAACGCTGGAACTACATTGAAATCAAGGTGAGTGTTTTATAACGCTCACAACATACTAAATATCTTTATGCTAGTTAAATTTGATATTATGAAGTGTTATGTTTTTATTTGTCGTTGTTTGATAAAATTTAATTGTCATATAGATTGTCATTTGAATTAACCGTTGAAATTAAATTGACAGTTAAATTTAAATTGAAATTGAAATTGAATTGCGATTAAATTACCTGACATTGATAACTATGAAATTGCTATGAATTGTATTCTCTATTGGATGATTTATTTCGATGGATGTTATTGGTTGATATTTGAATGTTTGGATGTTTATTGTTTATATATATAACCTGTTATGCATACATATGACACTATGATTGATTTAAGTGGTATATATTCATCCCTGACATTTAATTGAAATAAATAGTTACTTGGCCATAGGATAGAAAATTATATATGGACACCGAATTGGCTAAATTAATAATTTTTGAAATCGTCGATTTGAAATTTATTTAAATGTTTTGATTTAAAAGTTATAAATAGAAATCGATTTATAGAAATTGAATTCATCGAAAAAATTGAGTTTGGAATGTTGAAATAAATTTTGGTTAAAGGAATTTGGTTAAATAATTAAGTTGAGACTTTGAAATTTGAAATTGGATATGATTGAATGTCGAAAATTGATTTGTTTAAAGATTTAACCTTAATTCGAGCTTTGAATATTACTAAGTAAAAGTGATATAAAAATGATATTTTGAAATTGAGCTTGGAATTGAATCACATTTGGAATTTGGATTTAAACTTGAATATTGTTGGAAATTTTTGTTAAGTGTTGTAAATTGATATTTTGAGAAATCAAGCTCCAAATCGATATAAATTGAAATTGAATAAATTAAAGGTGAATGGAAACTTGAATTAATTTGAAGTAAAAATTGACGTTGATTGAATTGAAATCGAAATTGAATCGGTAGAATGGAAATTGGAATTGATTTGGATTGGGGAGTTATAATTGAAATGGATTGGTTTTGAAGCTGTTTTATTTGTTTTCCAAATTACTCAGCTATATGAATTATTTTTTAATACTTAAACTATTTTAATCTATTTTAAATCTACTTAACCCAATTTAAATTATTTTAAACTAAATTTATCTATTTCAAATCCATTTTAAGATTTTAAAGTATTTTAACTATTTTAATTATTTAAAACTACTTTTAAACTACTTAAAGCTATTTTTCTAAAATCCTAAGTTGGTCAATAAGGTGAAATGTTTATATTTAAATCTTGAATTTAAATACGAATTGAGTTAAATGAAGTTGCAACCTAAATTGAAATTCGAAATGATTTTGAAAACGAAATGAGATATTGATGCGAAAAATGTTTTTTTGAAACGGAATCTTACAGTTGAATAGATATGATGATATTTGAAATGGTTTTGATTTTTGAAGCGAATATGATATTTTGATATCAATTATGAATCGATTTGAAATATAAAAGAGCCAACGGTGTAATAATACGTAGTTATTAAAGAGACCGGGATCGGATATGGACATACTCTCTGTCGATACCAAAACCACTTTAATAACTATTATACGCGGAGTGTTGATCCAGAATGAAGTGGATGGTTTGGTGAACGTGTTGACTGAAGAAAGAGAACGATTATTGGATGACCCCTGACATGACTAAAACAGGAGCCGCGCCGGGCCATTGAGGTTCGCCACCTCTAGCGGACACGCTTCTTCGATACCATTTCTATTACATTGTGATTCGATTTGGGTGCACCCCTTGATTTGGGAGTGTTGTTTCGCGGTGTTGGGGTAGCTGCTGGCTATGCTCAACATCAGTCCGGATCACGCAACTACTAGTATCCTAGTTGGTATCGCCTCATGTACCTTGTCATACTGATTATCCTATTCGCGACCACTACGTTATGTTTTGTGTTATACCTATGGGGTACCCTCTGATAACCACCAGTTTACGGTGAGGCTTACGGTGCTGTATAGACTATGGCATTATAAAAATGTGTTAAGGGGGATTATGGTAATGCCTTAACGCTATTTTGATACTTTATATTGCTGATAGGCATTATCTACTTAGCTTACATTACTACATAGTAGATAGTTTAACGGATCCTTAAGAGATGGAAAATCCCGTAACATCTCTTGAGTTATTGCACGCACGTTGACACTGGATATGAGATGTCAAACCCCGTAAACATCTCTGACGCCGTTACACTCATATTTATTTACGATTGATTTAACTTTTATAAGGATATTTTAGTCCTGACTCGAGTGTTTTGTCTTTTCATTACGCTCGGGTCAGTCCTGAGTTTTTCAGATTTTTGAAGATCTATTATGGAGGATGAAGACGAAGATTTGGTATACTATTACTGTTATTACCCTTGCATCATGCTATCTGCTGCATTATTTTAATTGTTCTGTTGTATATGTATAACTCTGATAACTGTTGTATAAATAATTGTCAAAGTATAGCAAACAGCTTCATGAACTGTTCATTTGACTATTATATTTTATCGTTCCGCTGCGAGATTCTGTGTTGTTTCATTTCCTTTATTTCTCTTTCTTTTCTTTTCTTATTTACCCCAATAACCATCTGCCCTTTTGAATGGTTTGGAATCGACATGTGTAATTGATCGTCGGTTTAAACTGTCCAAAAAGGCGGGTCGTTACAATGTTGAGTTACCAGTTGAACTGGGAGAAGGTGAGCGTAGGACAGCGTGAATCCTACCTTTCATAGTGTTGGATGTTGATTCTCCATATAATGTGTTTCTAGGTCGGCCGGCCCTGGCAGATTTTAGGGCCGCTTTGGCCCCGTGGTGTTTGACGTTAAAATTTCCAATAGACAAGGGAGTCGGTGTGGTGCATGTGGATCAGGCGATCGGTCGTGCATGTTATGTGGCTGAGCTGAGACAGGCCCAGCAGCGAGAGAAAGGAAAGGTTGTGAACAGCTCCGTCCGCATCCGGAATACTAGCGATTGACAAGTAGTGTCCGAGCCCTGGGTCGGGCGACACTCTTGGATCTATCAAGACATAGATCCGAGAGATGATGATGAGGAACCCAGGGAAGCAAAAGCAGCACTGGCTGAACTGACGATTGACATCCAGTCAGCCGGGATGACCCGTCACGAGTTCTTAAGATTGGATCGCAACTTGACCCGTCAATGGCCGAGGATCTCACTGATTTCTTTCGAGCGAACCTGGATGTTTTCGCTTGGACACATTTTGATATGTGTGGGATTTCTCCCGCTATTGCAAGCCATATGTTGAACATAGAACCAAAATACGTTCCTGTAAAACAGAAAAGGAGAGGCATGGACCTAGAGAGGTCCACTGCTCTCAGAGAGGAGGTGGACAAACTAAAAGCCAATGGGTTCATCCACGACGCCCTCTACCATGAATGGGTGTCCAACCCTGTGCTAGTAAGAAAAGCGAACAGAAAGTGGAGAACTTGCGTTGATTACTCTGATTTGAACAAAGCATCCCCGAAGGATAGTTTCCTTTACCCAGAATCGACCAGCTCGTCGACTCTACGGCTGGACACGAGTTATTGTTATTTATGGATGCGTACTCGGGATACAATCCGATCTCGATGCACATTCCAAACCAAGAACACACCAGTTTTGTCATAGATGTAGGGCTATATTGCTATGTAGCAATGCCTTTCGGATTGAAAAACATGGGAACAACTTATCAACGTCGGGTGAATCGAATATTTAAAGACTAGATTGGTAGAACGATGGAAGTCTTTGTGGATGACATGCTCGTTAAGTCACAACAGTCAAACGACCACATTCGAGACTTAGCAGAGATGTTTGATATACTCAGACAATATGGGATGAAGATCAATCCTTTGAAGTGTTCCTTTGGTGTTGTGTCAAGGAAGTTTTTGGGTTTTATTGTGAATGCACAGGGAATCGAAGCTAAATCGAAAAAGATTCAAGCTATTCGAGACATACAAGTGCCAAAAGCTATAAAACAAGTGCAAAGCTTGAATGGGAAGGCGGCCGCGCTGAGTCGATTCATATCCAGAGCCACAGATAAGTGTATCCCATTCTGCGATGTAATAAAGAAAGGAAAGAGAAATTTCGAGTGGACATCTAACTGTGAGAAAGCGTTTCGAGCTCAGGTAAGGCATTTGGAAAGTCCTCCGATAGTCTCGAAACCGGTAGACCATGAGATGTTGTACATATACTTAGTTGTATCCCAACATGCTATCAGTACAGCTCTGGTTCGTGAGGAGGACCTAGTTCAGAAGCCCGTGTACTATGTCAGTAAACGTTTAACGGAGGCAGAAAAAAATTATCCTAAGATTAAGAAACTAGCATATTTCTTGGTGATTGCATCACACAAGCTCCGACTATACTTTCAGGCACACTCAATCAGTGTTTATACCGATCAACCCTTGAAGCAGGTACTCCAACGACCAAAAACTTCTGGAAGGATGTTAAAATGGAATATCGAGTTGAGGCAGTTTGATATTACCTAACTGCCACGAAGGGAAATCAAATGAAAGCACTAGCTAACTTTATTGTTGAATTCACCATGTTAGACGAATCAGACGGGAGCAATGTCATACCTCCCATTCGGTGGAAGATGTATACCGATAGGGCATCTAATGACTGTTGCTCGGGGGTTGGCATAGATCTTGTGACTCCTGAAAACCGATCAGTTTGTTATGATTTGAAGCTCGAATTCCCAATGACAAATAACAAAGCCGAGTATGAAGCATCGATTGCTGGCTTGAGACTTATCAAGGAATTGGGGGTAAAATAGGTCGAAATCTTTTGCGATCACAACTGGTGGTGTACCAGGTGCAGGGGGATTATCAAGCAAAGGGACAGAGACTTTCCCCATACCTTGCATGAGTTCAAGGGCTGCTAGCAAATCTAGAATATTATGATATTTCGCATGTCCCGCATGAACAAAACAAAGAAGCCGATTCATTGGCAAAATTTGCGAGCACCGGTAATGCACAGCAAATGGGATTGGTTCCCGTTGAAACCCTACATGCTCCAAGTATAAATATGATGGAGGTAGATTTCGTATTAGAAATAAAAATCGAGAAGGAATCATGGATGACTCAATTCAAGCAATACTTGCTACATGAGGTCTTGCCCGAAAGATGGAGTGAAAAACGACAAGTCATTCGTAAGGCTTCATGATATATGATGCAAGACGGTATAATGTATCAGAGGGGATTCTCGACCCCCTTACTCCGGTGCATTGCCCACGATGAGATAAAACGAGTCCTGAAGGAAGTCCATGAAGGAGAATGCAGTGGCCATACTGAAGGGCAGACATTAGCAAAGAAAATCCTCCGCTATGGATACTATTGGCCAACTGTAAATCGGGACGCTGTAGACTATGTAAGGAGATGCGAAAAATGCCAGAGATGTTCAAAAATCCCGAGAGCTTCGCCGATGGAACTCACGCAAATGGTTAGTCTCTGGCCGTTTGCGATGCGGAGAATCGACATAGTCGGCTCATTGCCCATCTCTAAAGGTGGTGCGAAATACGCGATAGTTGCGGTCGATTACTTTACCAAATGGGCAGAAGCATAACCTTTGGCCACGATCACCACCAAAAAGGTCATTAATTTCATTGTAAGAAACATTATATGCCATTTTGGCCTTCCACGGACTGTCATTACAGACAACGGAACTCAATTCGAAAGCAAAGAATTCAAAGAGTTTTGCCAAAGATATGGCATTGAGAAAAAGTTCGCAGCGTTTGCTCATCCAAAAGCTAATGGACAAGTGGAAGCTGTGAACAAAATAATCAAGTCCATATTAAAAAAGCGTTTGGAAAAGGCTAGTGGCAAGTGGGTGGATAAACTTCCGACAGCGCTTTGGGCTTATAGAACCACCCATAAGTTTGTGACTGGCCATACTCCGTTCGCATTAGCATATGGCATGGAAGCTATTATGCCCATAGAACTTGAAGTCCCGTCACATCGGGTACTTATTACGACCCTGAGTCGAATCGAGATCTTTTGCTAGAATCACCGAACTTCATTGATGAAAAACGTGAAGAAGCTGATTTAAGAGCGGCTGCATACAGGCATCGAATCGCTCAATATTATAATGAAAAGGTCCGGCCGAGAATCTTTGATGTGGGTGACCTCGTTTTGAAACGAGTTTTTCCGTTCCCATCGCATATGAATCCCGCATGGGAAGGTCCATACGTCATTGAACGGAAGCTTGGAGAGGGAACTTTCAAGCTAGCAACCGTTGATGGTGCGACACTCCCCCGAGCATGGAATAGTGAGCATTTGCGGCATTATTAGATTTAGTCCATTTCTTTCATATTTTAGTTGCAATTATTTCCAACATATTTTTATTCTTAGTTTTCGGCATGTAATAAGACAATTTAGCTTATTTTCATTAATAAAGGCTTGAAGCCATCTTTTCCATGATTATTGATGCTCCTATGTATGATAATTCTATCGAAAACCACTAGATTACATTATTTTGTCTGATGTACGAACGTACGAACATCTCGAAATCTCCAAGTCCCCTGAGTGCGGACTGGAGTACTCTAAGTCCTCTTAGTGCGGACCAGAGTATAAACGACTAAAAATCTTCAAGTCCCCTGAGTGTGGACTGGAGTACTCCGAGTCCCCTTAGTGCGAACAAGAGTATAAACGACTCGAAATCTCCAAGTCCCTTGAGTGCGGGCTGGAGTACTCTGAGTCCCCTGAGTGCGGCTCGAGTATAAACGACTCAAAATCTCCAAGTCCCCCGAGTGCGGACTGGAGTACTCTGAGTCCCCTGAGTGTGGACCAGAGTATAAACGACTCGAAATCTCCAAGTCCTCTGAGTGCGGACTGGAGTACTCTTTGTCCCCTAAGTGCGGACTAAAGTATAAACGACGCGAAATCTCCAAGTCCCCTGAGTGCGGAATGGAGTACTCTGAGTCCCCTGAGTGCGGACCGGAGTATAAATGACTCAAAATCTCCAAGTCCCCTGAGTGCGGACTGGAGTAATCTGAGTCCCCTGAGTGCGGACTGGAGTACTTTGAGTCCCCTGAGTGCAGATTAGAGTATAAAGGACTCGAAATCTCCAAGTCCCCTGAGTGCGGACTAGAGTACTCTGAGTCCCCTGAGTGCAGACCTGAGTATAAACGACTCGAAATCTCCAAGTCCTCCGAGTGCGGACTAGAGTACATTGAGTCCCCTGAGTGCGGAGCAGAGTATAAATGACTCGAAACCTCCAAGTCCCCTGAGTGCAGACTGGAGTACTCAGAGTCCCTTGAGTGTGGACCAGAGTATAAACGACTCGAAATCTCCAAGTCCCCTTAGTGCGGATTGGAGTACTCCGAGTCCCTTGAGTGCGGACCAGAGTATATATGACTCGAAATCCCTAAGTCCCCTGAGTGCGGATTGGAATACTCTGAGTCCCCTAAGTGCGGACCAAAGTATAAACGACTTAAAAATCTCCAAGTCCCCTAAGTGCGGACTAGAGTACTCTGAGTCCCTTGAGTGCGGACCAGAGTGTACACGACTTAAAATCTCCAAGTCCCTTGAGTGTGGACTGGAGTACTCTGAATACCCAGAGTGCGGATTGGAGTATAAACGGTTTAAAATTCTCTAAGTCCCTAGGGTGTGGACTAGGATACAAATGACTTGAAGTCATCAAGTCCCCGGCATACGGACTGAAAAATATTCTAAGTACCTGAAGCGTTGAATAAAAGATGTACAATCCCAATGAATTTCTGACTTATATGAAGATGAATTGAGGAGTCCATGTAACTCACAATAGCTCGGTTTTCGACCATAATTATACAGGAAGCTGAACGATAAAAGTCTTTTGAAAGACAAAAGAGCTAAGTTTTATTTATCCAAAATAAGGTTCTGCTACAACTCCTCCAAAACTCGGAGTCAAAATTCTATTTACATTGACTACGAAAATAAATAAAAATAATTACATAATCTAACTAACTCTCGTCGAACATGAGTAACAACTACTTCTTTGATTTCTAGATTTCTTTCCCTCTTTCGTCTTCTCTGACGGCTCCTTCTCCCCGCCTTTTCTCTTGTAAGTTTTGCTTGATGGGGAGGTGAAAACCGAGGAAGAACGAGGGACCTCTATTGGCCTGGACCCACCAAGGAGGATGACCTTCAAAGGTTTGTTCAGAGGATTATCTAGGTCCACGATCGAGGCTTGACTTTGATCTCGGCTGTCCTTTTCTTTTCTTCCGTGAGCGGCTCTTTCATGCTCATTTTAGAAGTGTGCTCAGAGGCACTTGTGATCTCAATTTCATAACTACCTTCGACAGGAGACGATGTCTCAGACTTATCCTCATCAAGTGCCTCAATCACTTGAGTGTCTAGACCGGGAGTCTCTCCCTCGTGAGTGGTCTCGCTTGTTTTTCCCTTCTTCTCCTTGGTGTCATCGCTCCTTGGAGTGGGTTCGGGATCAGATCGGCCTGCATAAAATCACAGAAAACAAACATTAGAATACAATAATCTTACGCCAAAAACGACGGCTCTTTGAACTTTAAAAAGAAGAGTTATGTTTCGGCTTCTTGCCGACTCTCAACCGTCCGTGGAGTCTCACCCTCCGGAATGGGAGATAGAATGTGGATACCGAGACCAGGGTCTTCTGGGTCATAACAAGCATGTTGCTCGAATGGATCGAGAACTGGCCGATCAGCCGATTGAGTAGGAGGAAGGACTGAAGATTCGGTTCCTGACGGACTGGCAATGACGTCTTTTCCTTTGGATGAGGGGGAACCTTTGCAGTAGATCGCCATCGCTGCAGACAAGTTCGAAGGCTCGTTCCCCCTAAGAAATTCTTTAACCAGGGCCTCCTCATCAACCTCTTCGATGCCCAGCTCAACCTTCCTGATCTTTATTAAACTCTCCCATGCCTCAGCTAGAGATTCAAAGTAGCCTTCGCCAAGAAAAGTTAAATCCCGATGCATGAGGACACGGGCCTTGAATTCTGCTTTCCGCTATCGGTGGGTCAAGCATGCACTTAATCTCTTCCCTACCAGCCTCTTTAGCCGCCTCAAGGCGAGAGTTAATCTCCTCGGATGCTATTTTCTTGCCTCTTCACGGGCTTCATCCTTCAGCATCCCAACCTTAGAAAGCTCGTCGTCGAGCTTTGCCTTCAAAAGTCGCATAGTAATGATCTCGTCGCAATATCGTTGCGACTCTTCCTGGGCAGCAGTTTTCTCCTCTCTTTCTTTGCGGAGTTGATCTTCCAGCTCTTTGAGTCGGAGGGCAAGTGCATCCCTTTCCTTCTACACTGAATCCTTCTCTAAAGCCAAGGCCCCACAGCATTGGACCGCCTCGTCGATTTCATTCTTATGAGTTGACCCTAGACGATTGACGGCCTCTGTAGTATCTTTAGCACTCTGTTGGGCAGCTTCAAGTTGAGACTTGTACAGAGAGAGCACTTGATCCCGCGCTTTGATAATGTCTTTTCCATGGATAGCTTCGAGCTTGAGGCGATCAATTTCATGCTGACGCTCAATGGAGATTTCTGAGACTTTTTCGACTAAGTGGACGAATGCATCATGCTGGACATAGACGTCATTAGTACGAGCAATAGCGCTTTGCTTGACATGTCCTGGAATCTGTTGAATCACCGGGAGAAATTTTAAGCCATCAAAGCATATCTTTGGGAACACAGATTTAATCTCAGCAAGTCGTTCCGCTACCGATGGATCAGATACAAGAGGGAGAGGAGTCTGCTTGGAGACTGCAGGTGTTCTATGGGGATCCCGGGATTTCCTAGTACTGGACGAACCAGAGTGTTGATCCTGATGGGCCTCAGGCTGGGACCCCTTATGTGCAGACTTCTCTTTACTTTGCTTCGATTGAGGAGGAGGATCGCGAGGGTAGGTGGACTGATTATAAGTTTTCCTTCGGTAGGATGATTCTCGACGGTGGTAGTCTCGATTGCCGGAGTCATCTCTGTCTCGACGTTTGCCGAAACCCGAATCCCGGACAAAATGGTGAAAAATAGATGAACCACGGAGACGGTCAAGTCCATGCATATGCCACATGTCACCTACACAGAATTTAAATAACAACAAGTCAGTAAAGAGTAGAGTGATGGAAAAAATTTAAGTGCAAGATGAAGTGCACGTGTTTGTGTGTGTCCTAGTATTCCCTCCAACGGACCAATTTCTTTATCTCTACTAATAGGAGTTTTTCCCCTGGTTTTGGGCTTGAGCGCTTGTATCACCCCACGCGGGTGAATGAAGCTTAAGGGCCTCCAGTTCGTCGAAACCATAGTTGAGCAGATTATGAGGAATAGTGAGGTTCGACAGACCTTTTAGGGAACTTTCTAAGTGTTGAGGGGAAGGCTCTCTCTCCACTAGAATAAGAGTGACTTTAGAAGTTCCACCCACTTTCTTCTCCCTCAACTTATAGGTCAATTTCTTCTTTCCCTTTAAAGGGGAAGGTGTCGTTTCGATGTCATGAACCTCGACTACTGGGTCCCCAGTGGGACTAACATTTTCACCTGGTACTTCGGAGGTCTTTCCTTCTCTAATCTCCCCTCCTCTAGTGTGTTAGGGGCATTTCGTGATGAAGACCCAACCTGCTTTTTTCCTTTGCCCGAAGCAGGCCTAGTTATAGTGGCACCTGGAGGGAGGCTTATACGGCGGCCTTCCGCCAACAACCCAAACTTCGTTAGCGATTCATTTGAAATGAGAGTTCTGATGTCCCAGTCTTTGGCGGGAATAGCTAGGATAGCTTCGATAACTTCAGAATATCCGGAGCCTTCGGGACGTGGGTTAATACTTGAAAAAATAGAGGAAGAGTTAGAAAAGGTGCAGCTTCAACCAAACATGAGTATTGATCCAAAAAAAAAGACTTACTTCCTTCCACCCATCTTCTCGCAAAGCCGGGAGGACAACGCACATAGAACCACTCCTGCTTATATTGGGCAAACTTGCTCCATGCTCCAGTTAAGGTTTGACACTTGCTATGCGGCTCGAGGAGGATAAAAGATGGGCTATTTTGACCGTCTCTTGAAGTGATAGATATAGCGGATATCACCGGGAGTCGGAAGCCTGAAAAGGACACTCATGAAGAGAATGCAAGTGTCGTATATGAATGCGTGGCTATTTGGATGTAATTGCAATGGGGGAAATCTCAATATACTGTAACAAGTCGCGAAGAAAGGAGATGAATGGTGGCACGCTACCGACCCAACACATAAATCATTGCAGGCTGTATATCCGACTAGGGGCAAGTGAGGACAATCCTGCCCTTTTGGAACCAACATATCATCGAAAGGAATCCCATGAACTGAGCATATATGACGAAGATGCTTTCGTTAATCTTTGAGACTTGGGAATTGATCGGATCATCTAAAAAGATCGCTGCCTCCAGGGCATCGAGAGCCAAGTCGGCAGATGTGGTCACGGGGCTCGGCATGTCTTGTACAGGAGTAGTTGACGGATTTGAAGTTCCAGCTATTTCTTGTTGAGAGGATGGCCCGGGTCTGTCCGAGATCGTGGCAGAGCTAAATTTCTTAGATATCTCTAGTGAATGACTAAATCTGACGAAACGCCTGTTTGAAATATACTCGAAAAGCTGTGACGCCCCACCTCGATACCCACGCTAGCCAAGAACACTACGGTGTAGTGCTGTCAACTAGCATGGAGAATAAGGCTGTTGAGGAGCGACCATCCATGTGATTGTTTATCACACGGTGGCTATAAATAATCTTTGGAAACAAACATAGAAATAAGCATAACACAAATCAGTCACAGACATCCATATCACAAAGGCGGAAGAAGATATGAATATATAACTAACACATGAAAGTGTACATCAGAGTAGTGGTCAAAAGATCCACAATAATACAAAAGAGTAGCAACACGTGCTATACAAAAGAATACAACTATGAGTCTATATCTCAAGTGTATACAACAAAAACTGCTAATCTAAATAGTTAACAAAAAGTCAGAGTAGCAAATCCTGGGAAGAAGTCAAGCAGAAGAACCTGTAACATCTCGGTCTGACCCGAGTATTATTTAAGAAAATAATAAACGGATCAGTCTAGCTATAAATATCAGATGACATGGTATAAAATAAAAGATATGGCATAAACGTAAAATATCCATACTGACATACTACTATAAGTATGCAAACGATGATCAACGGAAGATCAATCAATAAGAGATAAATCAATATCACAAGAATCTTCTCAAAGATCCAAAGAGGGCATCATACCCTAAACTTGTACTCATAACAAGTCAATGACATAAATTCCAGAAATCAACACAAGAAATCCAGAAATCTCAGAAAAAGGGAAAGAGGCTTATCACATGATAGTCTGAAGACCATGCGGAGCTACCCCATATGGTGAGTCGGAATCACCCAGATGAGGTCTAGGCTAACCAAAAAGCAAAAAGGTATGTGTGAGTGGAATCACACAAATGGTGTCTAGCCTAACCTCGCAACAAAAAGGTATGTGTGAGTGGAATCACACAAATGGTGTCTAGACTAACCTTGCGGACAAAGAGATGTGTGTGAATCGGAATCACACCCATGAGGTCTAGTCTAACCTTGCAAACAAAAAGGTATGTGTGAGTGGAATCACACAAATGGTTTCTAGACTAACCTTGCGGACAAAGAGATATGTGTGAGTCGGAATCACACCCATGAGGTCTAGTCTAACCTTGCAAACAAAGAGACATCGCACAATTGCTAGTCTAAATCATAAAATGATCGTCATAATCAACGAGAAGTGTCAATTACACTAAGCTAGTAAATATAGAAGTTTATCTTCATGTCCCATAACCACTTGCTTAACTTAAATATTTACGAACAAACTGTAAATCTTCACTAGAAATTGTCACAAGAGGTTCAATCGAACAAGTCCAAGAATTAACTGACGAAGTGAACGCAAGCATTTCATACCACTTGTTTTACTAAGCCGTTTAATTAGATTTCTCATCTGAGTGAGGTAAAGGTTTGTATATACTAGTAGATTGAAAAACGATTTAAGAAAACAACTTTGTTATTGAAAATAGAGTTAAAATCGTTTTGATGAAAGAATTTTGATATTTACTACTAGTATTGAAACCTTTATATTTTTAAAGTGACAAATCATAGAAATGATTGTAGAAACAATCAATCATCAAAATTCACATACGAAGACGTGAATAAAATCCAATGAAATCGATTACGGAATCCATCGAAATGGATATTCCCAAAAATCCCGATATAAAAGTCATCAAGTCCATAATAAATGATAATCAACAAATCGAAATCAACATAAATCGATTAAAGTTGGAATTCTCAAGCAAATAGGCAATTAGGCAAAAGACTGCATATTCAGACGTCTCAAATCAAGGATTCAGACGTCTGAATCTGGAAAAACAAAAGTTTTCCAGAGTATATTTCAGACGTCTGAACCCTATATTTCAGACGTCTGAAATAGGAAATTTTTAGCCTATTTCCTTTCTGGTCCAAAACGAACTAATTCAGACGTCTGAATATAGATTCAGACGTCTGAATCTGGGAATACAAATCTTTCCAGTATAATATCCAGACTTCTGAATCTAACGTTTCAGATGTCTGAAACTGGGGTTCAGGGCATTCCCTGAACCTAGACCAAAAATGGCCGAAATAAATACCGGAAGCGATCGGACGAGCAACGATGACTAAGGATTTACGTCGAGCGACAACCCAGCCTTAACGGCTCTTCGATACGCCTCAAATATCAATGTCCAAATATCCATAAAAGGATTTTCATAGATTTTGATTTCAAAACATCAAAAATTGGAATATACACCAAATCAATCCAAACCAAAATCAATTGCACAAGAATAAGTGTTAGGAATTCATACCTAACAATCGAAGATAATTATAGACAAAGATGTGAGATAAAAATCTCACCTTTGAACCCAAACAAATGAAGAAGAAGCTTGAAAGAAAAGGGAGAATCAACCACTCTTCAACTCAACCCAAACGAGCCTAAATCTATGCTAAAAAAGAAGAACATTCCCAAAGTTAGCTTTAGGAATTTCTGAAATTCAAGAGAGAAGGAGTTGGAGAAGATGAAGAGAAGGCTTACCAATGGGTTCTTCTATTAGTTTGGAGCTAGAGTTTGATTTGCAAAAGAAAACTAGGGCTTGAGTTTCAATTTCCCATTCCACTCTCCATTGTTATAAAAGCTTGAGTAATAGGAAAATAGAAAGGAAGTAAATGAAGAGGAGAGGGTTAGGACTGAATACATAAGTGGGGTTATTGGGCTTAGCCCAAACCAAAGCCCTAAGTAAAAAGTGGAAAAATTCCTCTAACTCCAAACATATCAAAGTTTATACTCAAAAAGATCGCAAACGGCGTTTTGAACTCAATGGAAGTGGTCCCGAGTCCTAATTCGACCGTATGTAAAAAGTAGATTTTCAGACTAAATTCCGAGTATCGATAAAATATTTAAATAAAATATTTAAATATAAAATCGATAAATATGCAGGTTGTTACAAAAGCAATCGACATTAGACTTAACAACGTAAATAATTCCCTCGTGTGGTGTGTGAACTAGTGCGATCATTCAAATATAAGTGCCAAGAAATTAAAAGTCGCTAAGTTGGTGGAATAAAGTTAGGCTTCGAAATATCATCTTCGAAGACCGTCATCGCTGAACGTCTACGAGGGCTTATCGTAAGATGGCTTATGTTTCGAACTCGGCATCGATGCTATATATGAAAGGTTATTAACTATTTTTAGTAAGTTAAGTTCAAGTTTACAATTGTCTAAACACGGGAGTTATCAGTCCGGATTGTCTGATATGCTTAGTTGTTTAAGTCTGTCCTTGTTCATTGCCATATATTCAGGCATGAAATGTGTTGAGTCAACTATGCATTAGGTTCGACTAGTTTTGCTGTTGTACACCACTCTCCTACCTATCATATCCACCATTCGACATTCGGCTAGTCATGCCGAACTGCAATCATGCCGAGCCGCATCGCTCGGCACTTTAACCTCAACACCAACACTCATCTACCTACCCTCTTCACGGCTTGGTATTCGGATAGTCATGCCGAACTGCAATCATGCCGAGCTGCTTCGCTCAACATTTTACCCAACTCTTACTCTTCTCCTACACTCCTTCCTACCTCGTTTGGCATAAAAGAATCATGCCGAGCCAAGAGCATACGGAGCCGCATCGCTCAGCATCTAGGCTCAACCCTTGTTTATTCTCCGTTCTCCCTCTTTCCTCATTTGGCATGACTCACTATTCTCCTCCAATCTCTCTTCACCGTTCGACACACGAGAGTAATGCCAAACCATGGCCATTTCTTTTCCGAACCTCATGTCATGCTCAATTTACACCCCCTAACTTCACTACTCCTTACTCCCTCATATCCTACACATCTCTGACACCTCCTTCCTTCCATCACTCTGCCTAGCCCTAGAACATGTTTTGACCTCGAATTCATTATCCTAATCCACGCGGTTCCTACTGTCCTTAGTCTTAGAAAGATTCACGAGTTCGAATCTAGTGCTATATTTCCTGTCCGAGATGAAGTGTCTAAAGGAAAGGCCATTACCTAAGAAATAACTCGAAGATTGGGGATATTCTGGAGTAGGAAGTGCGATTCTGGTCGGGTTCGTTGATTTGGGAAAGGAGTTGAAAGGGAAGGGTAGATAATTCGCTAAAGTCTGTTGGGAGGCGAGTTCGTAAGAATTTTAGAGCGGAGGTAAAAGGTAATAGGGAAGAAGGAGGGGAGTACTGACCTTTATAGTAGGAAGGAAAGAAGGTGAAGGGACAGTGACTGGTAGAACCGGTCAAGGCACAATGTCGTTCGATATCCAAGTGTCGTTCGGCATCCAATTTCGTTCGGCATCTATGTGCCGTTCGGCATCCAATATCTTTCGGCATCCGCATGTTGTTCGGCATCCAACGCTTCGTTCGACATTCAGGAAAGCGCTATCAAAAAGGCAAAGCAAAGGCTTTAAGAGAAACACGGAGTACTCGTGATTCAAAGCGTGTCATGTTCATCCACATGATGCACTTTGGGGGGCTAGTGTTATCTGGATGTTTGACCATGCAATAAGAGGCTCGGCATAAGCACCGTTCGGCATTAAGAGTATCGTTCGGCATAAAGCCTCGTTAAGCATGGAAGGGCCGTTCGGCATAGCAAGGTTGTTCAGCATGAACCTCGCTCGGCATTCATGCATCGCTCAGCACCTCCCACGTTCGGCAATCGAATCTCGCTCGGCATAGAGCCCCGCTCGTCATAGAGCCACGATCGGCATAGTAGGGTCATTCGGCATGAACTTCACTCAGCATTCAGTATAGTTCAGTATCCCAGCCTCATCGGCAGAAGCCTCGAACGACATGAAGCCTCGTTCAGCAGAAGTCTCGCTCGGCATTTATACCCTATTCGGCACTCCAACCTTGTTCGGCATTCCAGCCTCGTTCGGCATTCCTGCCTTGTTCGACCTACATACTTAACTCAACACACTGCCTCGTTCATCACATAGGTGCCGATCAGCTTGGATATGTGGCTCGGTATTTGCCGTTCGGCATTTACGGCTCGACACACAGAAGTCACTCACCACGGGCCAAGGTATCTTGCTCCTAGGCTCATTAGGGAAGTCCAACCCATCTTCGTCTATAAATAGAGGGCCAGGGGCACGGTGAATGGACCTTTTTTCAAGAACACTGGGGAGATTTTATCGCATTCAAGACTCATTCTATTTCACTTAGCATTTGTATTCAAGTAGTTGGTGCATGGATTGTATCTGTAATCAGTTGTTGAGAAAAGCAATAAAGATTAACTTCAAAGTGGACGTAGGCAGTTACGCCGAACCACTATAAATCCGGTGTTCTTTTGTTTGCATTTAATTTAGCATATAGTTCTTTGTTTTTAATTTACTTTCTTCATTCATCTCTCTACGTAATCTTTTCTCAAGGGTGTTGCTAACCAATTCTGGTGCTAATATATACAATACGAGAATCAAATATGTGGAGAAGACATTTTCTTTGCATTATGATTTAAAACTGGAAGAGAACACAACAATATATATATATATATATATATATATATATATATATATATATATATCTGTGTGTGTGTGTGTGAAACGTTTTTTATTATACATGCATATATAATATATAATATATGAAGTAAAGAGTCAGGTGTCAATTATGTATACCTGAAGCTAGGCAAGTAAACACGAGCTGACAAGGTCGAAGTTTGGGAGCACGGTATGGAGGCGGTGAGGAGCATTTTCGTAGAGAGAAGAACGGAGATGGAAACGAGCAGGGGAGGCTTGTCGTTAGATGTTAGAGATGTAGAGGTATCCATGGATCTGAGGTGCAGTGGTAGGTTGGTCTACGAGGCTATGAAGAATGGTGGTAGAGGAGTTGAGGCCGTGATAGGTCAATGGTGGTGGCAGATCGCATGAGTTCGTAGGCGATGGAGAGTGAAAGGCGGAGGACCAGAGCGTGGAGAGGAGGATATACATTGAAAATAATAGCAATACGAAAAATTCGAAGAAGAAAAGTAGGCTTTGGTTAATAATATGCGAACAGTTTTTTTTAAAAGTAATAAAATTTATCAAAAGCAACTTTGAACCATGGTGTTAATTCCCGAACAATGAAAAGTGCTCGAAATGAAAGGGTGATAGGAATGTTGAAAGGCCATATGGATTTCAGAAATTGTTACAAAGGAAATGGCTGCTATAGGATAGGCAATTGAAAAGGATAAGGAACAAAATTTCAAATACGGCACCAATACGATAATCGTTCCATACATTTCGCTGTCTCTTTGGCTTCGAAACACACAAACGAATATGCTATGAAGATCAGCATGACGAGACGATCAAAACGGTATACAAATATCAATGGTAAGATCATCCTATCAAAAGTCGGTAATTGGTACCGAAAATGCTGATAAAATGCCAAAATTAAGATAAATGGAGCAATAACAGTTCAAATACAGGAAAACGAAATATGACGTCTCACTCAGAAGATGATTTGCAAATTTATCGTATAAAAATATTCAGGTTTGGAAAATATTTTATTATCACCGTATTAACTGATTTGAATAAAATAAAATTACACAATAAAATAAACTTCCAAATTATTAGATGAAAATTTACTATTTGCTATGTTTAATTAGACGTAATCCAAATATCAAATTCATATTTAAAAATTTAATTATTTAAAAATTTCACAAAAATTCAATTAAATACATTATTAAAACCATAAAAATTTCGGGTCGTTACACCTTATATATATCCTGCATGATAACATTCATATATTTCAAGACAATAGTGTTAGTATATAAGTTATAATAAAATAAGTTACAAAGGTTGTTGTCATCAAAACCACTATCACCAGTTGCTAACAAGCCCGAGTCAGCCAAAGGTTAAAAGTTATCCAAACAAAACTTATGTTTTTGAACAGCTGATATTTATGTACGTTTACATAATAATGATTTGTAATGTTTAATCAGTTTTGATTGTGGGAAAAAGGTTTTGCTAAGATATGTTTGAATAGGATGTTAGTGAAGGGAAACCCATCCGCTAAGCGGCGTGGTCTCATTTAACATTATAAACCGGGATGTATAGTATTATTCACACTAGGCATTATGTCTGACTCGAAATTTATGTTTCCCCTTAAACTCTCGGGTGCTCAAAATTAATTTGAGTCAACTGAGGGGTTAAGGTCTTTTCAGGTTTTAGTAGAATGACAAATAAGGCTATCAGACGCATGCAAGAGGCAAACAGATGGCTATTTAGGAGTTGTTGTTTTATATTTTGTTGTATTTCCGCTATGTTTGTATTATGTCTATTGTGACTATATGACTCTGATCATCCAAGGGGGTATCTTTATAAATCGCTCTTGGTGTATTTGTAATAAGTATATTTTATCTTTGCTTAGGAACATATTCGGGAATATGTATGTTGAATATGGAACATCTGTTTTAAATGTAATGAGGAAAATGTTGTTCTGAAATCTATGTTTTATATCGTATTCAAATGCTTCTGATATTATGGATACCATTAACATAACTGTATTTAATCATCAGAAGCTAATACTACAGATGGCTATAGCATCTATAGTGCTTAGTTCTGGGCCTCTAGATAGGGGATGTTAGAGAGACCTTTGAAAGTACCCCTTTCGAAACAAGTTAACTACTTTATTTTATAACATTAGGCCAAAAGGCCAAAACATGCCTTTCGAAACCATTTACAAAGCATCTTTCAAAAACATTGAAAGAGTCCTTTTCGAAAGCATTATAAAACCTTAGACAGTTTCTTTTAAAATACTTCAAAATTGCCTTTCAAAAGCATTTGGAAACCTTCCATTTAAAATACTTTACCTACCTTTTGAAACCATTAGGGAACCTCTCCTTCAAAACCTTTAGTATAAACCATTCGGAAGCATTAAAGTCCTTTACAATAAACAAACCTTTCGAAAGCATTGGGTTCAAGTAAAAACTTGTGGAACGTAGTTTTGAAACCATTTAAAATGATTCCATTCAAAACCTAAGGGTTTATCTTTCAATAGAACAAAGGGTCTTAAAAGAAAAAAGTAGAAAGAAACTCTTTCAAAAGCAATTTCCCAACTAAAAGAAAGCATATGGTCTCAACACCAACCCTTTTGAAAGCATGGAGAAGCGGCTTCTTATTTAAAAATGAAAGCATCCTTTCGAAAACAATATTTGACTCAACTGGGTCGAAAGGTTGAATGCGGCAGCGAATGTTTTGACCCCGTTGAAAGCTTGTTTAAAACAAAAGGTGGCAACCTCTGTCGAAAGCTATCTTTAAACCCATTCCAAAGCTATTATATATATATATATATATATATATATATATATATATATATATATATATATATATATATATATATATATATATACGGAAGCAACTAAGTCGAAAACTAGTTTGATCCCTTCGAAAGCACGTTTTGACTCTGTGCTCTTTGCTTATCTCCAATCCACTACGTATCAAAACTTTGATACTATGTGTATTGGTTTCGACTTGGCCGACGGTGGAAGTATGGGGTCGAAAGCACCTTAGGAAGTGGTGAAGAAGTAATTTTTAACAAAACTATTTTATTGCTATCCAAAGTAATTTCTATTCAAATAACTTCTCATATTTGTCAAAATACTATTGGTTGCCAATTTCTTCTCCAAATCTTTTCTAAAAGTGCTGCCAAATTCAGTAGTTATTTACTTAAAGATTTAGCAATTTGCCCCTTCTCCTATTTTAAACATGTAAAACATTTAAATCCCATACCACGAATGATTTTATATACCTAATAAAACACTTAGGAAAATTCTCTAAAAATCCACATAAATCTCTTTTAATATGTTTTCTTACATATTTAAATTTCTGACCCAAAGCTAACGTCTGATAGCCGTAATTAATTTTAAACCCAATGTAACCATTTTCTTCACTAGAAAATGTTAGGAAATCAAATCTATGGTTTCGATGGCAACAACTATACAATGTAAAACGAATATGCATATATATATATTTCTATATACAGGTACTTGCTAGAACAACATCACTAGAAAGACAAGAACAAGGCTCAAAGAACACTACAAGAGACAACAAGTGAATAGGTACAAAGAAGCAATAGAGAAGATGCACAAAACAGACATGCACAAGTTTCAGACGTCCGGGTGCACAAGCCAGACGTCTGGAAAAGTCCTCTGAACAACAAACAAACTAAACCAGACGTCTGGTTGTAGCATTCGGACGTTTGAAAATCTAGTATGTACAAAAAATTATATAGTATCAGACGTTTGATCCAAATACTAGACGTCTGATTTTGAACTCAGATTTTAAATTTAAACTTCAACTACCACGCTCGAATAGACATCTCCGCTTCTCTTCGCTGCAACTCTTCATCATCAACAGAAGCAACTGTAGAGCGCTTGTTAATGGATGCAACTACTCAAGGAACCTCTCAACAACTATATGCATCATCAAGAATCAAGAGAACAGATTACATTACTGACTTACACTCTATAATTATATACTCTATCAAATATTCTTCATCTCTAGCAATCTATACTTGTATTTCACTCTTTTAAATATTCAGTTCTTCATAGACAATACTCTCTAGATATATATTGGAAGCATTTGTACTAATTAGTTAATATCTATGTTATAGAACACACATTTGACAAGAACAACTTATTGTAACCAAGCCTATTCCTCCGGGCGAAGCGAAGATATTTGATAGTCGAATTCCGAAAGGGAGCTTCAGGACTGGAAGTAAGACGGAAAATTCAAACCAGTATAAAATCCTAGGGTGCTTATTCTATATTTACTTAGATTAATATTGTTTTAGTTTCATCATATATTTTGTCACATATACTTGCATATACACTATACGATCCACCCTGTAGACTTTCGATTGGTATCATAGCAAGGTTTGACCAAAGTACCATAACACGTTTATGAATCACTATAATATAGCAAGTACTTTTCAAGAAGGTCAATCTACAGCACGACCCCCACTTTTTAATGGTTCTAACCATACATATTGGTCAACACGTATGAGAATTTTTATGGAAGCTAATGGATTATAAATTTGGTCAGTCACTTAAAATAAATATGAAGCACCTGACACTGCTGTGAACACATGGAATGATGCACAAAAAACCGCGTCTTCTAATAATGCCAAAGCTATGAATGTTTTATTTTGTTCGTTAGATAAGAACGAATTTTCACGTGTCATGTTATGTAACACGATATAAGATATTTGGTGTACCTTACAAGTTAAACACGAAGGCATAAACAAAGTTAAACAACAAAGTTAAACAAACTAAGATTTCAATTTTACAAAATCAATTTTCATCATTTAAAATGAAACAAAATGAATCTATAGTATACATGTACTATAAATTCCAAACCGTTCAACATGATTTAATGGCACTTGGTGTCAAATTCACAAATTTTGACTTAGCATCTAGAATACTCAATTCTTTAACTCTAGAGTGGGAAAGAAAAACATTAGCAATCAAAGAAGCTAATGATCTCTCAACACTCTTAGTTGAAGAATTGATAGAAAATTTAATGTCCTATGAAGCTAATTTGCATGCACGAAAAGAACGAAAATCGAAAAAGAAGAGCATAGCGTTCCCAGCAACAAATGAAGATTCCGAATTAAACGAAAAAGAAATTGTATTTATTGCCAAAACCTACAACAAATTTAAGAAGTTTAGAAAAATGACAAGATTCTAGAAAGGAGAAAAATCAAGCTCAACAAATCAAATATCAATCAAATGCTATGAATGTGTCCGATTTGGACATATGAAGAAAGATTGCCCCAAGCTCAACAATAATAAAAAGAAGAACAAATTTGAAAAATTCAAAAAAAAAGAAAGCTTTAAAGTAACATGGATGGCTTGGATTCTTCATCATCATCAGAAAGTGATAGCGATAGTGACAGAGAACAAGCTAATGTATGCTTTATGGCACAAAATGATGACGTATGTCCCCAACTTAGCTATGAAGAATTATCAAAACTTAGCATGGAATTAGACGATAAATTTAGACAAGTTAAAAAATTGAATAAAGAACATATAGCCAAAATAAATAGATTAGAACTTGAAGTAGGAATATTAAAAGATGAAATAAAATATTTTAGAGGAGGAACTGAATTATCTCAAGAAAAAATTAAAAATAGTTTGGTTAAAAATGAGAATATGGTTATTGATTTTGGAAAAACTAGACTAGAAAAGGATAACTTGTTAAAAGAAAATATCAACTTGAAAAATAGTGTAGAAACATTGAAAATTGAAAATTTAGAACTAAAAGAAAAATTAGATAAAATTACAAATAATGTTTCAAAATTTAATAAAGGAAAACAAGATTTGGAAAATCTGATCAAAACTTCAAAACCATCAGGTAATAGAAATGGAACAGGATTTAAAAATATTCCTAAATAAAAAGGGAATAATATTAAAAAATATAGTTATATTTATCAAAAGACTAAAAGATCTCCTAAGTCTAATAGTAATGCCAAAAATATAAAAATTTGGATTTCTAAGACAAATGATAATTTGATTAGACAAAAGTATATTAATAATTATTTAGATAACATAATCTATAATAAAGATTATGTTCATAAAGGTACCAAACCTTTTTGGGTATGGCTACCGCCTCCTCCTAACATCTAGGACCCTAACGAAGTATATGGGTACCAATTAAATCATATTTTATTTTCCAGGTACTCAAAATAAAATATAAGGAAAAATGGATACTTGATAGTAGATGCTCCAAGCATATGACCGGAAATTCAAAAATGTTATCAAATATAACATACACCGATGGTGGAAAGGTAACTTTTGGAGACAACTCAAAAGGATACGTCAGTGGCATTGGAGAAGTCATCAACTCTTGTATTTCTAGCTCTCCTATTATTACAAATGTTTTGTTAGTAGAGAATTTAAAACACAACTTACTTAGTATTAGTCAAGTATGCGATAAAGGTTTTCATATCAATTTTGAAAAAGATAGATGTAATATTTTCGACAATAACAAACAACTTATCTTTGAGGGTTTTAGAAACAAAAATATTTATGTCTTAAATATAAATATAAATCAAAATTCAAATTTATGTGTAACTGCCAAACATGATGATCCATGGTTGTGGCATTACCGATTTTGTCATATTAATTTTAAATATATTAATAAATTAGAAAAATATGAGCTTGTTAGAGGTTTACCTAAAATAAATTATAAAGTAGAAAATTTATGTGATGATTGTCAAATTGGAAAACTAAAGAAAAACTCTTTTAAATCTAAAAATAATATTTCTACAAAACAACCATTAGAATTATTACATTTAGATTTATTTGGTCCAATCAAGCACGATCTATAAATCATAACAATTATGTTTTCGTAATAGTTGATGATTTTTCAAGATATTAATGGACTATATTTTTAAAACATAAAAGTGATACATTTGGTATGTTTAAATTTTTTGCTAAAATAATTAAAACTCAAATGGATTTGAAAACTAAAAATATTCGAAGTGATCGCGGTGGAGGATTTCAAAATGATCTTTTTACTAATTTTTGTAATAAAAAAGTTATAAGTCATAATTTTTCTTTTCCCCGTACACTTCAAAAAAATGGTGTAGTAGAATGAAAAAATCGTACATTACAAGAATATGCATGAACATTATTAATAGTAATGGTCTACCAAAACATTTTTGGGCTGAAGCTATTGCTATGGCTTGTTTTGTTTTAAATCGAGTAACCATACGACCTATAACTAAACTTACTTGTTTTGAAATATTTTTTGGAAGAAAACCTAAAGTATCATACTTTAAACTTTCGGATCAAAATGTTTTATACTAAATACAAAAGATAATTTAGGAAAATTCGACTCAAAGGCCGATGAAGGAATCTTTGTTGGATATTCGAATCGTAGCAAGGCATATAGAATTTTTAATAAATGAAATAACACAATTGAAGAAAGTTTACATGTTTTGTTTGACGAAAATTTTCTTAACCATCATGCTAACGACGATGAAGAAATAATTCAAATGACAAATACAACAAATTCTTTTAATAATGAGACAAATGCACAAAATAATACTTTAGTATCATCTCTTAGAATTCTAAAGGATCATCCAAAAGATAACATCATTGGAGATCTTAACTCCAGAGTAACCAGAAATCAACTTAACCAAATAAATCACATAGCATTCGTGTCAAATTTTGAGCTGAAAAATTATAAAGAAGCTTCAAATGATAATTTTTGGATAATAGCTATGCAAGAATAATTAAATCAATTTGAACATAATAATGTTTGGGAAATTGTACCACGACCAGAAAATCAATAATTTATTGGAACAAAATGGGTATTTAAAAATAAAGCAGATGAAAACGGAAATATAGTTAGACATAAAGCACATCTAGTCGCTCAAGGTTATAATCAAGAAGAAGATATCAATTACGACGAAACCTTTGCTCCAGTAGCAAGACTTGAGGCTATACGTACATTACTCGCTTTTGCAAATCATCACAATTTTAAACTATTTCAAATGGATGTCAAAAGTGCTTTTTTAAATGGTTTTATTAAGGAAAACGATATGTTGAACAACCTTCATTATTTGTTCACAAAAAATATCTCGACCATGTTTTTAAATTACAAAAAGACTTATATGGTTTGAAACAAGCCCACCATGCCTGGTACGAACGTCTTAAAAATCATTTAATTACATCTGGTTTTCAAATACGTAAAATCGATACGACTTTATTTATTAAACGAGAAAATAACGACATTTTAGTTGTACAAATTTATGTAGACGATATTATTTTTGGTTCAACTAATGAAAATCTTTGTAATCAATTTTCAAATATTATGAAAAATGAATTTGAAATGTCTCACATGGGATAATTAAATTTCTTTTTAGGTTTACAAATAAAACATCTTGAAAATTGTAGCTTTATTCATCAAGAAAAATACTGTAACGATCTATTACGTTGTTTTCGAATGGATAAAACTTCTTGTAAACCAACATCGATGAGTACTATTGTTCACTTGGAAAAAGATGATAATGAAAAAGATTTTGATGAAAAATTATATCGTAGTATGATTGGCTCCTTACTTTATTTGACAACTAATCGACCAAATACTATGATGAGTGTATGTCTTTGTGCTCGATTTCAAGCAAAACTAAAAGAATCTCACCAAAGATCTGTAAAAACGTATCTTACGATATCTATCTTCTACTAGAGATTATGGTTTATTTTACCCTAAGGGATCGTCGTTTGAACTAGTTTCATATAATGATGCGGATTTCGGTGGATGTAAAACAGATCGAAAGAGTACTAGCGGAACATGTCACTTTATAGGACAATCATTAGTTTCATAGTTTGGCAAAAAGCAAAATTATGTCTCCTTATCCACTTGCGAAGCCGAATACATTTCAGAAGCTCTAGCATGTGCACAAGTGATATACATGCAACAAACACTTATGGATTTCGGCAAAGTTATCATTAAATGACCAATATATTACGATAACACGAGTGTAATAAATCTATCAAAAACCCCTGTAAATCACTCACATACTAAACATATAGATATACGACATCATTTTTTACGTGACAACGTCGAAAAAGGAATTATTACATTAGAATATGTAAATGCAGAGAATCAAATAGCAGATATTTTCACTAAACCACTAAAAAAACAAACATTTGTTAAAGTGCGATGCGATTTAGGAATATTCTCTCTTAATGATCTTCTAAACTAATACTACATTTTCATTTATTCTATTTTTAGCTAACAATTTTTTATTCACAAATTAAAATAGTTAACTCTTTACCTTAAACTTTTTAGGTCGTTGTTTTCTGAAAATTACCTATGAATAACCTTTAAATTCATATATAAATAAAAATTTTACAAAACAAAAGGTAAAAATTATATAGATTTCATATTTTTACAACAGAAAATACAAACATGTCTTCTGACAACTCTCATCTCTCCTTCTTGACACCATCAACAGATAGCTCAGCATACGCACCTCATCGCCTTCCTACTCCTACACCAAATCAGAAACCGACATATAGGTGGTCCTCTTACCACATGGGATTCACCTGATAAAAAGAAGTCAAAACGATCTCTATTTGTCTCTCCTAATACCAAAGGGAAAATAGATGAGATACATCACTAGCAAAGACAACAAATAGATTTACAACATAAATTATATTTTGATCAAAAGGTCACTGCACGACGACTAAGTTTGGAGCAGGTAGCGATAAAATTTTGTAATTCACGAAAGAGGATGTACATGAACCACTTTTAATTTCTTGCAATCCTTTGGATCCCTCTGCCTCTTATCGTACACCTTTGGATCCTTCACCTAGGCGATTCTTTGGTTCCCCGAGAACTTACGAACGTGGAAATATATGGTCTCCACTTAAGCCATGGAGGGATGACAATTCTGAAGATCACAATGATCCATCTTATCTAAATAAATTTATTTATTATCTTTGTATTTTTATCTACGTATATTTGTATTTTGTTTCACAAATAATAATACTATGTTTTATTAAAATCAAGCTCTCAAATAAATAAGCAACGCCCTTCAAAATTAGGCTATTTTAAGACAAATTGGTATTTTTAGACGTTTGACCTTTGTCATCAGACGTCTGACACTCTGGTTTCACATAAATTCTAAACCATCACGCATATATCAGACGTCTGGTATAATCATCCTGACGTCTGAAAATCATCTCTACTTCATAGAAATAGAAACTGGTCGATTTCAGATGTCTGAACTAGTGACCAGACGTCTAAACAAATTCTCTACTTCCATAAGATAAAAACTAAGACCATTTTCAGACGTCTGATATTATATCCAAACGTTAGAGAAAACTTTCTGTCCTACATAAAAACCACTTCGACCTATTCCAGACGTCTGATTATTCAATCAGACGTATGATAATTCTCTCTGCCCATCAAAATTTAAAAATCGAGCAATTCCAGATGCCTGCCACTAATAACCGGACATATGATTCTATTTACTGTATTCATACTAGGTTAAATCAGACGTCTTACCTTCCAGACGTTTGAAATTCAATCAACACTCTAAATTACGCTGCTAATGTTTATTTTTTCACTTTTTCTCTTTTACATTTTACTTCGGTTCTACAACAAGGCGATTTTTCAATTCTCAAAATTATTTTCTCCTCCACACTCGCTTGAATTCAATGGCTTCTAAGACAAAAAACCCTAAGATTTCTAAACGAAAGCTAGACCAATCAACTTCATCAGACCCTCAAGTCTGCTCTGACGATCAAATAGAGCGATGGATGAATCGTGTACCGCAAGAGATATGAGGATATTTTGAAGAAGAAACTTCATACAGATCCATTTTATAATTGGCTAAAGTTTCCAATGTAAGATTTAGACGAAATGTGTGAAAGTGCTGGTTCGGAAACATTGATATTCTTTAATCCCAATAACATCCAAATTGATCAGTTAGCCATATTTCTCTTCTATGCAAATTTGGATAGCACAGCAGTCTGGAACACTAATAACGATGATAATTGGCTATGGTATAGTGTTTACGGCAACACAATTAGGCTTACTCTAGGGATCATAGGCCGAACTCTCGGATGTTCCGACACCGGAGAAGATTTATATAATATTACAGATATTCGTTTGAAAATGAGGGATAATATAACTCATCAAATATGGGAAGATGAAATGCCAAGATTTGCATCCAAATACCTATGGCCCAAGGCGAAACTTCTCACTAGAATGATTATTAATACTATCATTCCTCGCCTTGGTAGTCATGAGCAAATCACGGAACTAGAGCACAACGCCCTATATGCTATATTTAGTGGAACAAGGGTCAATCGGGCAAAATTTATATTTGACGAGCTCAAACATTTTTGGACTCGATCACGCCCATCCGTCATCTATCCTACATATATCATGAGACTTCTAAGGGCTGACAACATCCCCTCATATATATCCACTTTTGAAGAAATTTCTTCGAAATATGCATCCATCAAGTTTTTTCTCTGATGCACTTATCGGAAAATCCTCCAGATATTATATCATTTGAAGAGTGGACGTAACGTCATCTGTAACATATCCCCTTTTGTACGTTTTAAATTGACGATAAACCACACACATCAGACTCTAACCATACAAAAAGGCGAGTTGTTATTGGGGTAAATAAGAAAAAGGGAGAAAGAAAGAAACAAAGCAGAATGTTACAGTGGAATGACAAAATATAATAATCAAATAACATTTCATGAAGCTGTTTAAAAAAACATTTGATTTTACTTTACAACACAGAATCAAAGTTACACATACCAAAATAATAAATAACAATGCATCGGAACAATGTGATGCACTGGAACAATATAGTAAATAATACTAATAAAATCTTCGTCTTCGTCCTCCAGAAGTAAGGTCTTCAAAACCTGAAATGCTCAGATTGACCCGAGCGAATTGAAAAAAAAAACACTTGAATCAGAACTAAAAGATCTATGTAAGTTAAATCAACGGTAAATAATATGAGTGAAAAGGCATCAGAGATGTTTATGGGATTTGACATCTCCCATCCAGTGTTAACGTGAGTGCACTAATTTAAGAGATGTTCGGGATTCACATCTCCTAAGGATCCGTTAATCTATTTACTTTGTAGTAATATTTCGCTATTATAATAATGTCTATAGTAAAATAAACTTACTTTTAAATAGTGTTAAGGGATTACCCATATAGCCCTTACCACGTAATAGTCCTAGTAGTCCATCCAGTATCGGCGTATCTCCAGATCGGGAGACTACCCTAAATACTCCACGGGCAATGGGAGAAAACCAAACTCGTACAAGGCGTGCTAGGATAGGTGACAGGCACACAAGGCAATGCCAGGGTATATATACCAATTACTATCCGAACTAGCGGTGATGCATAGCGCGCAGCTACCGCCCACCTCTAGCCACACCCCCAAAATCAAAAATCAAAAGTGGCCACCGAATCAATCTCAAAGTCAGAATATAATGGAATGGTATCGAAGGAGTGTGTCCGATAAGAGGAGCAACCTCACTGGCCCGGAATCACTCTTGTTTTAGCCACCATATGCCAACTCACGGGAGTCAGGTCCATGTATATACCTCAAAGGAACGCCGCCGCCATCCTACTTCATCCTGGATTCTCCACCGCGTACACGGTTGTTGAAGTGGTTTTCGGATTGGCAGAGAGTATGACAACTTCCGATCCCGGTATCTTTAACAACCAAACGTTATTATAACACCGTGGTCATTTAAAAATAATTTATACTTCAAAACCAGAATATAATATCCATTTCAAAACCCAAACCAATAGGGTATCATTTTTATAAAAACCCAAATCGGTATAATATCATTTTTATTTCAAATATATCCTTTCCAAAAATCATAACACTTTCAACGTTAAAACACTTCGAAATCAAAACACTTGAAATATAACATCTTCAAATCATAATCCTTTGAAACATAGACTTTGAAACATAACTCCCACCAATTAAATGGCTAAAATATTAAAATACTTTATATAATAAACTAGCTTCTTCAATTTCACAAATCAATTACAAAACAACTCGACTTTATAAATTTTAAATTTAAACAAATCCCAAATCATAAATTTCAATATGATTCAGTTTCCAAATAAACTATTCCAATTTATATCAATTTCAGATCAGATTTATCCACACAATAAACCTTTTCAAATTCAATATATTTCAAGCTTTAAGTATTCAACAATTTCAAAACTAAGTTTGGTAATTACGATTCAACAATTTAGTGTTCTATTATTTAGTTTTGAAATATTTTACATAATAAATCCATTACCATTTAAATAAACTCAAATTACAAATAACTGAATATCTCCTTCAATTTATTTATACTTGAAATATTCATTTAATTCACCCTAAACCAAAATCAAGTTATAAAACCATACCTTTTGAATTTCCGATTTAATAAATTTCACACCAAACTTATTTGAGTTTAATTCTTAAATAAATTCAATTTCAAATAAATCTCCAGTTTATCTTCTAGCCTTAATTTATTTAAGTCATTATAAAGTTTATATTAAAATATAATTTAAATACTTGACCATATTATCTTCAACAAAAATAAAACTTATTATTCTATATTAAAACAAATTATATATAGCTAAAAATCAAGGATAGAATAACATTTATATAATATCTAAAATCAATATTTATCCAAAACCATATATTTCTTTACAAAACCATAAAAAATATTTCAAAATATTTTTATATATATACCGTGTTGTATGTATATAATTTTCTATCCTATTGTCAAGAGATATAGATATTTATCATTTCAATCCATAATTTAAAATATAACCATAGTTATATATCATTTAAAACCGCAATCCCGAAGTAAATAAAAATCTATAACAACTTTCAGTTTATAACAATATAAAATACAACATCCATTCATCCAATATCAATCATCAAACATTTATCCCAATCAATATCCAATCGAATCAATGACATCAACATAGAACTAAAAATAAATAACAGGTATTTACTGGCAGTTTATATTCAATAATAAATTAAATAACTATTTTATCCAAATAAATTCAAATAACTGGGATGAAGATTCAAAATATGCCTAATTGTCATAAATAAATTTCTAATCAGACCATAAATCAATTTAACCAACATAAGAAATTTTAGAAGTTGTGAGTGAGTTAAAACACTCACCTTTTGAATTTAAATTGAATTTAAATCCAATTTAGACCCAAAATTTAAACAGACTCGGAATATGTTCAAACCCATGCCAAATTCTCCAAAATTCTGATACGATCCTAGCGTAAGAAACCGCGTGAAAAAATGACCTCGTACGTGAAAGTTATTAATGTTAGAACGAGTTGAAAAACCTCACCAAGCAAAATAGCCACGTCAGGGTTACACGAACCCAATCTCGCTCACAGGAAATTTGCCCCGCCACGCACGCGCGTTGCCTACGCGTCACCGTGAGTTCGCCGTGACTGGCCAACCTCCCCTCTGACGCGTCGCGATCGCCCGCCGCCCCCACACCTTCAAGTCATCGCACGGCCACGCGTCTACCACGTGTTCGAGACAGCAGCCGCCACCAAAGTCTAGGGTTTTTCGACCCTTAATCGAATTAATTTGGCACATCTAGCCGTTGAATCGGCAAACCAAACACACCGACGAACAACACTCAGTCCTTACCACAATAAGCTACACTAAAATCGACGATCCGTGGAAGTTGATCGTCGCGTGATGAACGATCGAGGATTGATCATCGATTTCTGGGCAACTGATGATTCAAATTGAAAAGCGAATCTCAAATCTGAGATGCGCTCGTTAAGAGCTTCAGACCGATATAAAATTTGATATTATTTGAGGAGTTTGAATTTTTGTTGTTGGATTTTGAATTGGAATTGAATTGGAAAATTTAGGGTTGTCTGCCTTTGAGAAAAAGGAGCAACAGAAATTTCTGTATGTACAGAAATGAGAAATAGAAAGGATACTAGGGTTTATAACCGGATATATAGGTAGAGCTGAAAATAGAGGAACAGATACGATTAGTTTGGACCGTCGAACGATAAATGACCCAAAAAGCCCGTTCTGACTCCGGAACAAAATTGGGTCAACTCACATATCAAAATAGATGTTTCAAAATAATTTAAAATCAATTGAAAAGGTTTCAAGTTCAAATTCCATCGTATGAAGAAGTTATGCTAAAATCAAGTTATTTCAAATTGATTTCAATTAAGTTGATTTCTAGACGTTTCGAGTCCGTACGATCAAACGACAAGTCAGATCGTTATGAAACTTGAAACCCTTTAATAATTTACTGTTACGGATCCGATGAAACTGGTTTCGTCAAAATCCGAGTTAGTGGCCAAAATGGCTATTTTTCAGTTAATTAAATAAATTAAAATTAAATTAATTAAATCAAATTTCCAATTCCAATTCTATAATTAGCAATCTTTATCATTTTTGATTTCTTGATAAATTTCAATAATTTAAACAAATTTAGATGTCAAATTAAAGTTGATTGATCCATCAATTTCAGTGTTTAATTTCAATTTTATTAAATTCAGAAATTATAAATTAAAATTCCAAAATCAATTTATTAACCTTTAAACCTTATTATTCAAGTCTTTCATTACAATAAGAGTATAATTAACATTGGTTTATCACTTAGCACATTAATGTTTCCCAATTTCATCTTAATTTCCCATCATCATAATATTTAAATATTTAATTTCATTTATTTGCAACAAATCCAGTTTCTATCTTTTAAATTCAAATAAATTAATAAAACTCGATTTCCATTCTTCTCATTTTACCAGTTATCATATTATGAATAAAATTGACATTATTCCCATTTATTATATGGATTTACAATAACATAATATTCATTTAGATTTATTGTAATTGATTACCGAGTTTTATTTAATACACTAAATAATTAAACAGCATATATTAATTGTCACCTATTTACTTTTAATTACATTTAATTGCAATGGATTTAGATCTAATTTAATAAATTAAATAAATGGGTCAACAATTAATAGTCATCACTATTTATCTAATTTGATCTCATTTATACTTTATTATCCACCAACAACTATTAAAATTACTTATCTAGCGTTGATTCTATCAAATTACAATATATTACGTATTATATCATCAATTAATATAACTTTTATTTTATTTCCCAATTAAATTGCAAAATCTTGTTAAAATAACAAATATTATTATCGGAAATTTACGGGTCGTTACACTCTCCCCCACTCAAAACTTTTCATCCCCGAAAAGGAAAAAGAAGGGGAAAAGAAAGAATTGAGTAAACAATACCTCTTATTCAAAAATATTAACTTTACAAACAAATAAATTTACAAAATTAGTTAATTTAAATAAAATATACCAAAACCATAAAATCTTTTTATACTCAAATTAATAAGGTTTGGAGAACATTTTCAAAAGATTTCTAAGTCCAAAATTTTCGAAATTTTTTGGCAGAGTCTCCTTGTACGAGGATGCTCAGAAGAAAATATAATATCAAATATAACAATATATATCACAATATCTCAAAATTATATATCCCAATAACGGGAAAAACAATATAATAGTGCTATAAAACCGTAATCCGAGAACGTACCTATTTGTCGGGCAAACGAAACCAAAAGCAGTAGCAATTGCTTCCACAACCTGTATTTCACTTATATATTCCAAAAGAGGTTAATAATTATATAAAATGAAATATTTAAAGTTGTTTCGACCACTAACAAACAAATCAATATAAACAACAATCATTCGCACCCAATAGCATACACATAAAATACAAATCAACCATTCAAACAAGACAAACAATTGGTTTGTTCGGGTTAAGACACTTTATATCCCATAGAATGACAAGTAACTATGAAGTATTGGATAAACTCAATAGATTATTCATACGTCTAAGCAATTAAAAGTATCTTTTACCCAAACAACTCATAAACCAAAGCAAACAACAATTTCAAACAATAGATCAAGTCATTCTTATTAATTCCATTTTATAGCATTTATTGTTTAAACTCCTTTTCATTCATATAATGATTCATCCTTTAATTTACATTTATTTCTTACAAACTTTTATTTCCATTCACTCATTCACTGTTTATTTCATTTATTACTTATAATTATTCATTTTCATTTATTCAGGTCATGTCAGTTTCTTTTTATTGCATTATATTTATTCATTCATTCATTATTGCATAACTTCATTTATTTACGTTCATTTATTTATAGTATTTATGTTCAATTCAATTTCTTAGCATATCAATTCATCTACTTAACTTTTTAATTACTTTCTACCACAATTTATTATAGTAATATTTCAATTATAACATAAGTTTATAGCAACTACAACATCAAATTCTTATTTATTAAGGAATTTCATTGAATACTTTTCATTACTTCAAGTTTACTAGTATAATATCCTATTACATTTCCTTATTAAACATTAGAACTTTTAATATTCGGTAAGTTATACATATATATATATATATATATATATATATATATATATATATATATATGCTTTTTAAGGATGTAACTGAAAGTTACACAAGTTTATTTTATATCTTTTTTATTAACTTAATGTTCAATAACAATATCCCTTGTCTTATAGGTTACAAATTTCAAATTTCCTTTAATTCCATTTATATCTTATCATTAAATCTCTTATTTTTATTTAGAGGTTCCAATTATTAATTAGCTACATTCCATTTCGCTACAATAATTGAAATTATTGATTAATGGAAATTTAAGAACTAAATACCGAGTTTAGTTTCAAATCATTTTAAAATAATAGATAGATTTATACACTTACAATATATATATCCAATCATATTTAAAACAATTTGAAATTTACATTTGTTTATCAAAAGAAATCTGTAGTAAAACTACTACAGTGGCCTTCCCACTTCGAATCTTGAAAATGAATGTCGATGATGCGTGCACTCATCATCGAAATTATTTTCCAACGACAGAAAGGGGAGTACAGAACTTATTTCCTTTCAAATTTTGTTTAAAGAAATTCTTTCAAATCATATTGAAATATTTATATCAGAAAATACTTCTACATAATATTATTATTATATTCCAAGATCATTTGAAAGAAATTTTCAAATACCCCGGAACTTGAGTTCTAAATTCCAATTTTCATTTATTTTATTTCAGAATCTTATTTCCATCCAATATTTATAAATTTCACCACCTAACAACCAATATATTGCAACCAAATTTGTATCTTCTTTATAAAATAATTTATTTTATATATATAGAAAATATAATAGGTAAAATTATTTCATTCAGCTATATTCAAAACAGATATTGTGCCGATTTGTCCTATTAAGTGTTTAGAAATCCCTATTGATGTCATAGCGTCCTATGCACCAACCAGAATTTATAAATACAAAGACGGAACAAATTAACACAATATCAAAACCTTTTACAACACTAACAAATACGCTCTCATATATATATATATACATACATACATACATACATACATATATATATATATATATATATATATATATATATATATATATATGCTCAACGACTCATCATAAGGTATTACCACCCTATAAATAAAGAGTCAGACCCCACAAAGCTAAGGTTTATCACTAAACCAAACTCTAATATCTGATGTAACATAGCCCCTTTTTTGTACGTTTTGAATCGACGATAAACCGCACACGTCAGAC
This sequence comes from Allium cepa, assembly GCA_030765085.1. Classification (NCBI taxonomy): domain Eukaryota; kingdom Viridiplantae; phylum Streptophyta; class Magnoliopsida; order Asparagales; family Amaryllidaceae; genus Allium; species Allium cepa. Next base: position 171,173,080 of record CM060941.1, on the reverse strand, counting down.
TGAAACCATACAAAAGGGCGAATTGTTATTGGAGTAAATAAGAAAAAGGGAGAAAGAAAGTAACAAAATAGAATCGTGTAGCGGAATGACAAAATATAATAATCTAAGTAACAGTTCATGAAGCTGTTTACAAAAGCATTTGATTCTACTTTACAACACAAAATCAGAGTTACACATACCAAAATAATAAATAACAATGCAGCGGAACAATGTGATGCAGTGGAACAATATAGTAAATAATAGTAATAAAATCTTCATCTTCGTCCTCCAGAAATAGGGTCTTCAAACCCTGAAATGCTCAGATTGACCCGAGCGAATTGAAAAGACAAAACACTTGAGTCGGAGTTTAAAGATATATGTAAGTTAAATCAACGGTAAATAATATGAGTAGAACGGAGTTAGAGATGTTTGTGGGATTTGGCATCTCCTATCCAGTGTCAACGCGAGTGCAATAACTTAAGAGATGTTTGGTATTCACATCTCCTAAGGATCCGTTAATCTATTTACTATGTAGTAATATTTCGCTATTATAATAATGTCTATAGTAAAATAAACTTACTTTTAAATAGAGTTAAGGGGTTACCCATATAACCCTTACCATGTAATAGTCCTAGTAGTCCATCCAGTATCAGCGCATCTCCAGATCGGGAGACTACCCTAAATACTCCACGTGCTACGGGAGAAAACCAAACTCGTACAAGGTGCGCTAGGGTAGGTGACACAGCACACAAGGCAATGCCAGGGTAGACATACCAGTTACTATCCGGACAGGTGGTGACGCATAGCGCACATCTACCGTCCACCTCGAGCCACACCCCCAAAATCAAAAATCAAAAGTGGTCACCGAATCAATCTTAAAGTCAAAATATAATGGAATGGTATCGAAGGAGTGTGTTCGATAAGAGGAGGTACCTCACTGGCCCGGAATCGCTCCTGTTTTAGCCACCTTATACCAACCCACGGGAGTCGGGTCCATGTATATACCTCAAAGGAACGCCGCCACCATCCTACTTCATTCTGGAATCTCCACCGCGTACACGATTGTTAAAGTGGTTTTCGAAGTTAGCAGAGAGTATGACAACTTTCGATCCCGGTCTCTTTAACAACCAAACGTTATTATAACACCATGATCATTTCAAAATAATTTATACTTCCAAACCAGAATATAATATCCATTTCAAAACCATATAGATACGATATCATTTCCATTTCAAAACCCAAACCAATAGGGTATCATTTTTATGAAAACATAAATAAGTATAATATCATTTTTATTTCAAATATATCCTTTCCAAAAATCATAACACTTTCAACGTTATAACACTTCGAAATCAAAACACTTGAAATATAACACCTTCAAATCATAATCCTTTGAAACTCAGACTTTGAAACATAACTTCCACTACTTAAATGGTTAAAATCTTAAAATTCTTTATATAATAAACTAGCTTCTTAGAATCAAATGGGAAGCTGATGAAGATAGGAATACTAAATTTTTTCATGCATCCCTTAAGGTTAAACACTCTGTTAATAACATCTCTTCCATTTTAGATGAAGCAGGTAACCTGTTCACTATCCCTGATTCTGTTAAAAAAGCTTTTCTCCTGTATTATTCTTTCCTTCTTGATAATGTTAACAACTTTGAGCCGGAGTTGGATCTTCTATCCAGCATTCCACTGCTTAGAATTAATCTTGATGAAGCTAATTATCTGGTGGCTAAAGTGACTAACGAAGAAATTAAGAATACCCTATTTGTTATGAATAAAAACTCCTCTGGTGGCCCTGATGGCTTCAATGTTGTCTTTTTTACTTCTAGCTGGGACAATGTTGGTGGGCACTTTTGCAGGGCTGTTCATAATTTCTTTGATAAGTTCAAGTTGCTTAATTCAGTGAATGCTACCAATCTGGTGTTAATCCCAAAGACCAATCATGCTTCTTCTGTTACCTCCTTCAGGCCTATCTCCTGCTGCAATGTTGTTTATAAGTGTACTCATAGATTATTGCTACGAGGCTTGTATATGTTTTGCAAAGAATCATTTCCAGTAATCAGGTGGCTTTCTTTCCTAATAGAAATATACTTGACAACATTATGATAGCCCATGAGCTCTTAAAAGGTTACCGCTGTGTTAATGCAACTCCAGGAGCAATGTTAAAGCTTGATTTATTAAAGGCTTATGATTCAATTCAGTGGAAGTTAGTTGTTAGGATAATGTCTCTCATGGGCTTTCCTAAAATTTTTGTTGCCTGAATATATGAATGTATTTCAACTCCCTCCTTCTCTCTAATAATCAGTGGTACAAGCTCAGCCAATTTTGTTTCCAAGCAGGGCATTAGGCAGGGGGACCCTCTCTCTTCCTATATCTTCATCATGGTTATGGAAGTTTTCTCTTGTATGTTAAGTCCGATGTTTCATAACAAGCAAATACTTTATCACCCCAAATGCAAAGACCTTCAGTTAACTTCCCTCCTATTTGCTGATGATATCATGATATTCACTAAGCCCAATCTATAAACCATTGAATGTATTAAAGGTGCTCTTCATAAATTCTACACGATGACTGGCCTAAAGTTTAATCTCAATAAATCAAGTATTCTATTCTCTGAGATAACTAGCTTGCAGCAAACTAATCTTACCACCCTTGCTGGTATGCAGTCCATGGCTTCTGACATGTCTTATCTTGGGCTGCCTCTATGTTCCTCTAGGGTTACTTATGCCAATTGTTTTCCTCTGTATGCAAAATAAACTGCTGTCATGGATTGTTGGGCTAACAGGTTCTTGTCACAAGCTGGTAGATTGGTTCTTGTTCAATTTGTCAGCTTCTCCATAATGGTCTATTGGGCTAGGGCTTTCATTCTTCCACTTCAGCTATTGAAAATGGTTAGAAGGGCTATGATGAGATTTTTTTTGGTTTGGTTCTATTCATACGAAGAAAATGCTTCCATGTTCATACTCCGAATTTGAGAAGCCTAAAAGCAAAGGAGGGTTAGGTTTGCATAGCATTGAGGTCTGGAATAAAGCTGCATACAGTCATCATTTCAATGCATTGTTACAAAAGGAAGACACACTCTGGGTGAGGTGGACACTCAGGTATAATATTGAGGCTAAAAACTTTTGGCTAATGGAGGTACGATAATCATGTAGTTGGATTTGGAGGAGAACCTTATTTTCAAATTAAGCTATCTGAAGCTAGCTTGTGCATGTTTTGGACCGATCCATGGTTGAGCAAAGGCATAATCCTTGAACAACTATTCTCATCCCAACAGAAGTTTCAATCTGGCATTGGTAACAATGCTTTGGCAGTACATCACATTGTTAATGGTAAGCTTATGCTACCATTTACTAGCAACCAGATTGTTAGGTCAATTTGGAGCCTTTATGATACATGCACATATGCTTTATATGATCATGACACAGTTCAGTGGAATGGAAAGGCTCATACCATTTCCACTGTTTATGAGGCCTTACAGGGTCTGGATTCTGTGCCTAAATGTAGGTGGAGGAAGGTGACTTGGAATGCTATCTCGTGTAGTAGTGACAACCTTATGTTTTGGAAAGTGACTAATAATGCTCTGATGACAAGGGACAAGCTGATTAGATTTGGTTTGTCTGTGCTACCCTCTTGTGAGCTATGTAATCAACATTGTGAGAGCGTTCTGCACTTATTCTTTGAATGTCTGTATGTTCTTATTATCTGGGGTAAAATGATAGGTAGTTTTCAGAGGGTGGTAGCATCTCCTATCATTAACAACTAGTGTGTCGCCCGTGCTACGCACACGGGCATGTGTGTTATTAAAAGATGAGGAATCTATGTTGGTGGTAAAGACATGTTTAATTGTTTAAGGTATAAAAATAATTCTGTTGTAGAGTACCGCACAGTGGTGGAAATAGTTTGAAGTATTATTTAGCTTGTGTCGTTGGATCTACCACATTTGACCGGAAAAGAGTTCAAAACGTTTGCGTGCACAGACATACATATGTCCAAACTGTCCCTTGTGCAGGAATGATGAATATTGTTGTTGTTTTTTTTGGTATTCCAGCAGCACTGTCATTTGGGTATTATAAGTTATCGTAAATCGTTTGGGAAGACTGTAAATTTAGCATCCTGGTGGAGGACAGGTGAAACTGTGTGGCCTGTGCTGCGCACAGGAGTAGTGTAAATAACCGTTTTGGGATCAGATTGTACAGTTGGTACTTTTGAAATGAGGTATTGTATCTTTTTTGTCTAATTTTTCTTTTACCAAAATTTCATTTTTGTGATTTCCTATCTGTTATCTATGTGATATGCGAATGTGTCCTAAGTCGTATTGTCCAATGTTTGAATGCTTAAACTGTCGAATTTATATATTTTATTTAGTGTGCCACCGTATACATAAGGGTGCATGGTGTTTTTATTTTACTTTCCTATAATTTCTGATTTGAGTTTATGACAGTAGTGTTGTATGCCACGAAAAATTGGAACAGGTAAAATATTGTAATATAATGTGTTGAATAGTAATAGTAAATTCATTATTGTTAATTGGCCTAAAATTAAAATGATGCTTGGGATATTTTCTTGGATTGATAGTAGACATAACACTAATTACAGATACTTGATATAACGAATATAAAAATTGAAAGGTGGACCATGCTTCGCGCACGGGCATTGTCATAATCCGTTAATTATAGTTACAGCAGTGGAAAGATGATGGTAGAACGGAACAGTGATCATATATTGCATATACATGCTAACGGACAGTGTAAATCGAATTTATATGTTAACACAAACATGGCATGTAGGTACAGTGGTAATGTATGCAACACCGATAGTCAGTGAATAAATCATATGGATAGCCATGAGTACATAACAACATATTACAAACCACATTTGAACCATACCAACATTAAGTGAAACCATAGACATAAATCATCATTCACCGTCAAACTATTCTTAACTTTGATTTTTTTTTGAGAAAATACAACTTTACAATTGGTACGCAAACAATTTGGTTGAAATTTTAGGCCAGACATTAAAAATTCACAGTCGTAGTTGACAAAAAAACATCGGAATGCATATATGAATAAAAGAAACTTGTTAAATGTTGGCAACAAAACACAGATGTTCCACATTCTCATACAAACCACTTGCCTCTGCATGTTCATGCCACTGCATATCATATCAACAACCTGCTACATGCACTTCTGTTCCTCCAACCAGACATCTCCTCACCATACAAACTTCCTCTGTGCACTTGTACATAACTCTCTACCAAACTCTTCACTACGTAACTGTTACATAACTATCAAGAAATCACCACACTTCTTGCAAGTTCATATATTTCATACAGTTGCTCATCATCTTACTATTGCCTGTTCATCAACCAGTAGCCTCACTGCTACTACAACAACCATCACAACCATCTCCCGCCTGTCATTCATCATTTCACTACTTGAACAACTGCAACAAAAACCACTCAACAACCTGCATTCATCAACCTACTTCACAACAGCTTTACTTCTGACATGAACCAAAGTAAACATCACTCCTGTCACCACCATTGCCAAACTGCATACATAGCCTGCCTCAACAGTCATCAAATCCCCTGCCACCTCCAAACCACCAGTGAACACAGTCCCATTTCCACTTCTGATAATCAATACAACTATCCCCTTCAACTCCATCACATTACCACTTTCACATCGCGGCACCACCCAACATACCGTCCATCTACAGAAAACTACAACTCCTGCCGATCACCCATACAACTTCCTCTGCTTCAACATCATACCCAAACGCTTGAAAAAAAGAAAAACATAAAACATAAAAGATAGGAAGGTAATATTAATATGCAATGTGGGAACCATACCTTTCACTAATAAATAGTTTGCCAGTCATGGAGCCTCTTTCTTTTGCAGTTTGGAAATCTTTAGATCGAGGAAAACTGTATGGCCAACAGTTTACTTCAGTTTCCATCTAAAATACGCAACGTAAAGCATATTATACATAACTATGCCAAACTTTCAATAAATATTATCTTTTTTTTAACGATGAGGGTAGATATATCAAAAGGAAATGCTACAATAGGTTCATGTGTCATGGTTAACCTCTAATTAAGTGATATCTGTTTATCCCCCACTTTCATATTTTTTTGTATCTATATGTAACCATATTTTTGATTTGAGAAAGCTTATATTGGTGAGATAGATCATAAAGCTAAAATGATTGTTCTAATTACAAAAATCAACCTCAACAAAATAAAGAAAACCGAGGCCCTTTTTAGACTTACCATCTAAGAAAATTTGGTGAATCAGTAGTAGGCCTATCACCTTTCATATTAATAATTTGGTTTGCGATGATAGAGGGAAAGGAAAGTTTTGGATTAATTGTGAGGCTATCCTCTATTAGTTCGAACTTTTATAAATTTTTGTTTCTTAACTTAATTCCGGGAACACAATTCATTAATTCATTATGACATTTGGCACACGTTATCATTGCCCATTAACAAATGATAATTGAACTTTAAGGCGGATTAAAAATGTAAAAAAAAAGGGAAAAAATTGCGTAAATCATGTTAAACCATTATTAATTCATATAAATAATGAATTATATACATAATATATGTCGAATTGGGCATGGACATGGTAACCCTATTTAAAAAGTAATTGGAAAACCTACCTTAGCTTTTGCATCTTATCATAAGATATGTGGATTTGTAGATGTTGCATGAGAATTTGCATAAACAAAAAACAGGGCCAGATACTTTTTTCCAGTATTCTCCACCTCTAAATCCTGGCGTAAGGGGAGCCCCAGCATAATGAGAACTTGAAAATATCTGGTAATAAATAACAAACTAAAAGATAAAATAAAAAATCAAATGATGTTAAATAACAAAACTATCAGTTTACTGTAACTCATTAAGGTAACGGAGACTACGTACCGCAAGTGCAGCAGGACCAACATGTGAAGTAAGATCCTGCATGAAAGGACCATTAATTTTGAACTCAGTAATTACCCAAAATCTAATCGGAGGGTCAGAAGAAATCCAACCATGTACTTTGTTGTCCTTGTTGTCTGCTGAATATTGATATTTATCATCTACCTTAGAAACGATCCATGTATGATTAATTACTTCTATTTCATGAGATGAATTTCAACGTGAATCTTTTAGACAAATACAACAATACAAAAGCTAAATGAAAATGAGAAAGAAAAAGAAAAACATAGGCTGCAGATAAGTTCAAATGAAATGGCAGAAAATGATTTAAATAAAAAGAGAAAGAAAGCATAATGAAATGATTATCTGAACAACCAAGAGAATTAAAAAACATGGCAAACAAATCCCCTCCATTCTCACTCTAAAAAAATAAAGGAAAATAAAACGAAGAATGATTTTATTAAAACTAAATCACCCATTCCATGAACTTCAAATGATAGAATAGCTGAAACATTATTATATAACTAATGAAACTTGGTTAAAAAAGACACGATGATGCATCTTGAAGAGAGAAAATTAACAGTTGACAATTAGAATATATTTTTTGCACCTTCCCATTCAAGTGGGAACTTGACAATTTTTACATTGCCTTACAGGGAAGCAAAGCTAAATGTTGACTGGCAATGACTCTGTAAAGGCCCATGTAAATGTCATATAGCGTTTAGGTCATTATCTATGAACGGTATATAGGAACAAAAGCCTAATGTTGAATGTAGTAGCTATGCGTTATCTTTCTTCCAAGTAATATGTTTTGCCATCTAAAAAATTGAAATAGGATATTAATAACATGTAAATACCTTTAACAGTTTAGATTCAGCAATTTTGTTCAAACAAAACATTAAGCGAAGATAGTAGGTTGATCTTTTGTTTACATAATGTATGCATAACAACGTAACCATAATATGATTGGCAAAGAACTGTCAGGCACTTCATTTTCTGATAATCATTTCCACAACATACTTTTCTGTAAATAAGAGGACATGGTATATTATAAAATGAGGGCCATGAGGGAGTAAAAACAAACATGCCAAAGGTTAACATATGTTGGATAATGGTCCCTAGATTGCTCCGTGGATATGATTTCGATATCTGAATCATCGTAGTAGTGGTTGTTACATAGAGTACATTTAGTATTTAACAAATGGGCGACGTGTCGTATAGTGGTGCAGACGGAAGTTCAAGTTGTGATAAATGCAAAATGGCGGTCATAGTTGAATTGAAGAGGAGGTCAATGACTATAGTGGGAGGTAGGGTGGGGAACAGTGTTTGTAGCTGTGTAGAATGTTTATATGAACAGTGTGTAGTAGCGAAGTGAAGTGTGTGAAGGAAACAGAGTGGACAATGTAATAGTATGTCATTTACTGCAATGGTTAAAAATATAGTGGGACAAACAAACAACAGTACACATCTTTAAACAAACATAAGCAGATATGGCAAGTAAATAGAACCGCCTTTAAACTTTTTACATGTAGGCAGAAATAGGTACAGGAATTGAGGAAGATGTACAATTGAAAACAGAACACCAAATTCATGACTGGGGAATACGGAGGTAGGATGTTGTTGCGGACGTATGGTGGATTGGCTTGCAGTTGCTCACATATTTCTTACTTCTTCCTCTTACCAGTTTGTCGTCCACGTTTCCTTTGCCTACCAGCAGGCAGCATGTGGCAGGTTGGTTCATTGTCATGTCCAACAGTGAGGTCGGTTATGCTGCTTTCTTGTAAACATTCCTCGGCTTCTTACAGGCAGACGGGGTGTATGTGTTATTTGTTCTGTTATGTGGAAAGAAGAACGAACTATGGGGTGGAATACAGACCTGTTTAACTGTAATCAGTTCTATGTTTGTCACAGCTGAGTAAGAAAAGCAAGTTTTTGGTAGGTAAAATGTATGGAAGATATGTTAAGAAGAGTGGACAGAGGTTGTATAAAGAGCCGTACCAGTTTTTGAGACGTTGCTGGATTCCGCAGTTAGCTGTGTACCATCACCTTTATTTGTATCCTTTAGTTCAAGGGGTTTAGGTTGATCAGGCAGCGAGTTGTTACGGTGTTGAATATGTGAAACTCTACTAACAGTGAGAGATTTTCCGTAATTCATTACGTCGTACTTAGATGGTCTAAATTCAAACTGAGCTTCCGTACCCATCAAGCTGGTGAACATTTTCCCAATCAGTTCGTCACCGTTGGTCTATAGAAAAAGAAAGATTGGTGTCATGCAGGGTGAGGCAGTGGATGATGGAGGGGGACAACATTTGCATGGTAAGGTTACACAGTTTGAAGTTAGTAATGTTAGTCGATATAAAAGTGTAGGTTAAGATGTGTACCGTTTTGGATATATTAATCATCTCATCGACGCTTCGTTTGAGGAGGTAGGAAGCATCTTTGTCGAAAGCAGTCACAGTCGCAGTACCGGTGTGGTCGAAAACTTCCATAGATATCCTGTACCTGTGAGGATATAACATAATGCGAGGGAGTTGAAATTCAATGGTAAACTTACTTGTGCGCACCTGTTAAGTGGATGAGTAATATTGTTATTGCATTTAGAGCAGCTAAAACCGGTTGCTTCCTTTGTCACCGTCTTCCTACAAATGGGTCATGAAAGATAATTCCATCCTGATGATGTGTTAATTCTCATCAATGTTGCGTTTACGACATACTTCTTTGACTGCAGAGGAGGGTGAGAAAGAAGAATGTTAATAAAAAAGTAAAGGTAAAATAATGATAGGAGTAAAATAATGATAGGAATACAATAAATTGATTTACGTGGCAGTCATTAGAGCGTATATCGTCTAACATATTAGCTATGGTACTTCTAATTTCCCGGTCGTAAGTAGTCGAAGATGTAGGCTGTTGACGTTCTGTCGATGTAACGGTACTGCCTTCGCTGGTAGTGACGCTGAAAAGTAATGTGGTAGGAATAAGGTTGTGGATGAAGATTGCGCATCAGCAATAGTTGGTACAAATGAATTGGTGGTATACCTGGAAAGTAATTTTCCTATATCTGGACAGTCAGTACCGAAGTATATTTATGTAGCATTAGTTGACGAAAATGTAAACTTGCCTGTAAGTATTAGTTTGGTGATAAGGTCGATATTCATGAAGGAAATATAAAGGAGTGAAGACAGTTTACCTTTGAATAGTTTGACTATCAGAGAAGTGAATATGACAGACGGTGGCTGTTTTTCTGATTCAATAGCAGTCACATGTAGGAGGTCTATTTTGTCAGCCCACAAAGTAATAGTTGTATTTTTTAAACTGTGTAAAAGTTGAAATGGAGAGTGTTAGCATGTGAATATGTAGACGTAAATGTGAGACAATGATAAATGTTAAACCTTGTAGTGTAAACATTAATCTCTCTTTTAGATGTTTGACATTCGGTCCTTGTTGTCAACTGGGCAACATCTGAAACACCTCGCACCACTCCAGCAACATCTGGTAGGAAAATCGAAAAAGGAGGAATGTAAAACAAATTTGATTAGTAGCGGTAGGGGAAATGGTAGAGCGATAGGGTAGTGTGTGTCGTAGCACGATGAGTGAGTACACCTGTAAGTTGAGCCACCTTATCTATGCGTTGAGCAAGAGTTTCATTGTTGACAAAGCCAAATTTGTATCTAGGAATATCGTGTAGTGTTTGTGGCAGCTGTTTGACTTTCGTATCAGTACGAAAGATGATCATGAACTCATCATCTATAGGGCGGTACGTATGTTGCGCAGGGTAGACGTTGAACGTTTCAATCTCGTATAAACATTGTTCTTCAAAGGTTTTTGAGTATTTGTCCACCAAACTCTTTGGCACGGCCGCATGCTTTTGGTTGCCCTGCCGTAAAGTAAACTGAGATCTGCTTGCAGCATGGATATCGGGGGTAAACAAAAATGCTCAGATATTAAATTGGTTTATGGCTTACCTTTACGTCAAGAAGATGTAGATTTGTCGAGTAAATCTCCTTTGCGGCTTTGGAGATTGAATTCCACATCCTGGATAGTCGTACATGTATGCGATCCCAGTTAGGACCAACTTTTAACTCAGACAGTAGTTGATATTCGTTCGCCATTCTGATATCTATCGTAGGAAATTGAGGAAAGGTTAACAATAGTGGTAAGCAGAATAGTAGTAGAAAAGGGTAGAAATTTGATGTATGAAGTGGGGTAGGTTGCGTAGAAGGCGTTGAATGAATGTTATTTTGTTTAAAGCCAAGGAAGTACTTGGGTGGTACTGTAGAGTGGTAGATAATAGTTTGATGAGATTTAGGGCGGATAGGAAACGAAGTTGATGAATTATTTGTAGTTGGAAACTTAAGACTGTAAGTGATGGGCAGTTAAGAGAAGACGTTGTTTGAACACGTGTGCAGTAGTTCGTTTGTACATGTTTGTAGTAGATGTAGTTACCATAGGAAGTGGGGTTGATTGGTTGACTGTGGGAAAGTAAGTTTATCCAAAGGACAGTTGCAACCGTCAAAAAATTACGTGCATTTGAAAGGGTTAGTACGTGGTGATAATAGTTTAACGTCAGTGAAATGTTTGGACTTCATGGTTGTAGTAAAGGTCTCTGTACACCATAAATTAAGTACGTTATATTTATTATGTTATTTGTACTGAAGATAGAGTAAAATGTAAAGCAGGGGTCAGTTAGTACGTTCACAGAGGGCATAGTGGTACAGCCGTTGATGGACAATGACAGTTAGAGTGATGTAGTATGTGTTTGCTCATGAAACATGCAGCAAAAAAGTAACAGAGCGTACTATAACCTGCGTTAGCAATTGTAGTGCATGAAAGATGATGGGACAACTGATTTTGAACGTATACAGGACGTAAGAGAATTTAGAATTAAAATATCACTGTAGTCATTGATATAGTAGTGCAAATATCAATATCATATAATGTGATTCCGAATATGAGTTCTGTATTTATGATACAGTGAAAGTAAATAATGTATACAGCATGCAGATGAAGATAAGAGCAGTGATATTAAATTTGATGTGCTATACAAATTGGTATCCACGTACGTACCGTAACTAGACGATTAAACAATTGAATCAGTACAGATAATGCATACATATAATACCGAGATATATAGTACTGGGACAACACATTTTCAACGTTTGTGGCAAATAAGAAAAAACATATTGGGACATATAATACGCGTTCATCTCATTTACTGATAATAATACAGAAAGGTGGAGGAGTGGAGACGTTGACGACTTATTTGAGGTGTGTCCACCGTCTGGGCGCCTTCTTCTTCATGTTGCTGTCCAAACTGCTTCCAAGGTTAACCGGCATACCTTTAATCCGTCTTTAACTGATTAAATATGGAGAGCAAACTGTGGACGTCAACTGAAAGCATACCGAACAGTGTATAGTATTACCGTGAAGGGTGTTGACAGATGTTGATTGGAGAAGGGGACAGTCTGGACATGAAATCCGTAGTCAGAGGGGATGCATTGTGATGTCGCTGTTATGTACAGTCTTTGTAACATGGCGAGTAGCAGCGTTGTGCAGATTAGCCATGGACAGTCGTGCTGCAATCAATACCATATTAGTATATTACTAATAAAGAGCAGGAGGAAGGTTATATAACTGTGGATATGTTTATTGTTTAATCAGACATTGACTTAACAAATTGACTGTAGGTGGTGTGTAAAGGAAATGAAATGTTAAAACAATTAGTTATTGTTCGATGAGAGGACTGCGGTACGCGCCTGGGCATTTCCGCAGTTCAAAAGTGTGAAGTAGCATTGCTCGATGTGAAATGATGTTTGAGTTCACACTTTCTTTCTTCCAGTAAATATAGGTAGAATAAGTTGGACATGGATCATTGATACCAACTTTGTATTTTTATTAGATGGGAAATAATGAGTGAGAATATAAAAGGTATACATTGTCATATAGTTCGTTATGTATATGGCAGTGCACAATGATTACCTTCCCATTTGTGTAAACTGTTCATGTTATGCATTTGCAAAAACAGTTTGTAATACAGTTTGTGTAAGTTTAGTATGTGAGGAAAGTGGTTCAAAATTACAACTGTACGAAGAAATTAATAAATTTTAAATGATTGTGTGGGTGTGCCAATACAATAACTGCAACAACATTTGGCATAAAATCTTATCTGACATTGTGTTTATGATAAATGTAAACAGTGCTACGATCTTTTACCTTATTTTCTGATAATCTACTTTTTGTTTACTTTACAATTATCCACCAGCATAAAATGACTGGTGTAAATTGTGGAAGAAAATGTAATATGGCTCCAATGTACAATCTGTAATTTGCTCTTTAGAAGAGATGGGCAACTTATGTATGTCCATATACGAAAGTGTAGTAATTTACAGAAGGGTAAAGCTATGTGTATTAGGACTTAAGCTAGAAGCAATATCGCAGATACATTAAATTTGTAGACAGTACTTGTATGAAAAAGAACAGTATAGAGTACTTAACACAAACTGTTCAAACACTGCAAATGTAATAATCAAATATTGTAAATTGAGTACCCAAATAATTTCATGTACTTAAATAAAGAGTATTACTGCTTACATATTGTGCTCGGCCTAGTATGTCTGTGGTCAGCCTAAAAATGAATAACGTGCATTTTCTAAATTCCTTTATTTTTCCAATAATAACCTACGACTCAAAACGCAGTTACAGAAATATTTAGGAAATAGTTGCCAACGATTTACAATCCTCAAATCACGATGTGCTGGTGGAAAAAAATGTTTATTAAATTGTGCATTCCACTAAATGTTAAAATACGTTTCTGGTATAGTAGATAATCTGTACAGTTTGAAACAAATTCGTCCGTTTAAGTTGGAAATGGGCACAAATTGTCATATATTACGAAACCGTACCTGATGATGAACAACGAACAGGATTCTATTGTCCATGGGTCGATGATGAAGTTGAACCGATCAGAAAGATATAATCAACTCGATCAATTTGCAGGCAAGCTTCTGATACTCATGCCAGCATCAACGTACAAGAACCTGTTAATGAGCTGAATTGGTAAATGAAAAAAAAATGTTTGGGTTAAAATAAATTGCAGCATCTATGTATATAAGAGCGCAAAATTGTCTTCCGCAGAAGATTAGTAAATATGGACTGTATAACATTAAAGGAACAACTTCTACCTGTACTGAGTATTGTGGCAGAGAAACAGGTTGGCGAAAATTGATGCAAATAAGCATACAGTTTATTGGATCGCATACTTGAAGCCGTAGTATTGAAAGTTGCAGAACAGATTATTTGAAATTTGAAAATGACCTGGTGGCATACGGCTGCTGAATAGATTACTTCGTGAATCCATTGGTCGACTGCAGATAAGTTCAAGCTGGGATAAGTGCACCTAGTATCAGTTATTTTGTATGCAATACTACGTTTATTGTTCGCTCTCTATTTCGAATGGCCAAATGTTAAAAATACCTGCTAAGCATTGAGTGCTGGAGGAGCATAATAGTGTCCGAACGACTGGTTGCCAAATCCCTATCCTAAACAGTCCCTCTTCGTGGCAATTAAGCAAAAGTGGTTGATGATGAAAAAAAATTTCAGTTTAAGTTGAAAATGGACACAAATTGTCATACAGTACAAAGGTGTACCTGCTGTTCAAAAGTGAACATAATGTTATTGTGAGAGTGTAGACGATGAATTGCCATAACTTGTAAATGTATATTATATATTGTTTCAATATATGGATAATAACTGAGGATGAAGGATGTAAAAAATGTTGTTCGAAGAACGAAGGGAAGGAGAAGTAAAATTCTAAAAGACGAAGAACGTGAGAAAGAAACGGTGTGATGAAATAAATAGTGGAGACATGGTTAAGTGGTAGGAACGTTGATAGGGATAAATTAATAATTATTTGAAGCCACGGGATTGTAAAGTAATGAGTGCCGTATAATTAATTTAATTCACAGATTAAATTTACGTATAATTCATTGCCTGAACAGTACTGGTTTGCAAGTGTTTATACAGGAGGACAGTATCATATACGGGAAAAAAATATTCCCTGCATTTGTTTGCGTACGATTTGAATGTTAACGAACATCCAAACTTAGTGAACATAAGATGTGAAGAGCAAAGATTCAGAGTTGCTAAGTATTTTGAACTATGGAAGATGAAGTTAATTTGAAAATATTCCATTAAAAGTAGCACCTGTAACAGTAGTGAATAGTGTGGCAGACAAAGAGGTTGAAGTAAATTGATACGAATAAGCAGTCAGCCAGTGCAATGGATTGTGGACTTAAATTTGTACTAAGTGTTTATAAATGAGGACAGTATCATATACGTGGAAAAAAAATGGATGAACGATGTAAAAACTGTTGTTCTAAGAAAGAATGTAATGAGAATTATAAGGTCAACAGGGAAAATTATGCTGGAAAAATACGGATACATCACAGATTTGAATAAACGGCGATTATATCTTCCCGCGTTGTTTCTACTCAATTTACTGTGAACTACTGCAATTTAAAATATAATCTACAGTCTAAAAAATTGTTATGCTAAGCAAGTACGTTACAAACACAATGAAATAAACGACATGTAGATGAAATATGAGAATAAAAACCTGTCTTTACCTGAATTTGGAGCAGTTCCAAGCGTTGACGTGCATCAAATGAGGAGGAAATAACAGAAGAAGAACCTGACAACGAAACAGTGTGGAGGAAGAAAAAGTGAAGGTGTCGTTAAGTGGGAAGAACTTCTTCGACAGCAATAAGCTGTTGATTTGTTGAAGCCACAGGGTTGTAACTAACTGAATGTCGTATACTTAATTTATTTCATGCGTCAAATGTGTAAACTTCGTTGCCCAAACCGTATTGTTCTGTAAGTGTGTATAGATTAAGACAATATAACAAAGTTGGGAAAAATTTTCCCTGCATTTTTTAACATACAATGTGAATGTTAACGAACATCCAAACTGAGTTCACCTAGGATGTGAAGAGCATCGCTTCAAAATCGTTCAGTATTTTAAACTGTGTAAGACAAATTAATATTGACTGTCCAGCAGTAAAAGAAAAACATGTAAAAGTAGTCAGTAATGTGGTAGACAAACAGATTGAAGCAAATTGCTGCGAATAAGCAGTCAAACACGTTAATGAAGGCTAAGCTGAACTTCACAGTATAGAAATGTGCATAACAGTACAGTACATTGATTGAGCAGTAATCAGTATTAAATTTCGATTTTTAACTAACTTTATTGGTGGTATGGAGCGTAATGGATAAATAAGCACTGCTTAATGCTTGTGCTGATTACTTGTAATTAAAATGTGTTAAAGTTAATGTTCAGGTGTTATTACTGTAACGAATAATGGGGAAAAAAATAAGGGAAACAGTTGTATAACGTAAACATCACTGTAGCAAATGATACTCCTTAGGAGGTCGATTCTCTAGTCCCCAATTATTTTCTGCATACTGTCAACCAATAATTAGAATTGTTTAAGTGAGACAGAAAACTGTCCCTTTGGCCATGTAGGCGTGGAAGGGAAAACAAGAAAACCAGAGAATGAGCCATTTTAACAGTGAATACATAAGTCCACTTAGTTACAAATATCCAAGCTCAGGGGAAAAAAGGAGTGACAACAGAAACTGAGGTAGTAGTGGCAACGTCAGTAACAGTGTAGTGTGTAACTATAAGTATGGTCGTCGTGCACAGAGTAGTTGAAAATGTAGGTGTTGGAGAGAAAACAACAAGTACATTTAATGAGCGGTGTTAAGAATGAATAAATCATACCACCAAGTTACAAACATCCAAGTTGTACACGAAAAAAAAAACAATACAAATGCAGATAGTAGTAGTGATGATAAATTGTGCAGGAAATAGTGATAAATTAAGTTGCAGGGTGCAGCTCAGTAGATGGTAGTCCATAAAAGGGGTTACAGCAGAATGTGGTCATGTAACCGCTTTTTTTTCCTCCGTAACTTCAGCCTGAAAGCAGAGGGAAGAGAGTTAAGAGAAGTTCTTGTGAAATTCAGGACGGAAATGGATGTAGCAAACGATGTAAGGTGTGATTACCTGATAAACCGTTGAAAACTTCTTTGTATACAATGTTTTTGGTTAGCCCACGACGTCCACCCTCCAATTGACCAATTAAAAATTTTATACCCTGGTATGAAGATGTTCTTGATACGGCAACATACAACTGACCATGGCTGAAAACTGGGAGGGCAGATATATGCCTATATTGTCCTATGTTTGCCCTTGACTTTTATTTATCGTCATCAAGAAACAAACCTTAACGGGGAATTGTCGCCTACGCAACACAAATGGCCATTTTGTATCCGAGGATGTAAGGATGATGCGAGGAATTAGTACCTTCGTACCGATATTAGTACCAGTAATTATTTCTGCTTCAATAACCCTTTCAGCAAGTTGAGTTACAATTAACCGTGTTCCATTGCAAAGCCCTAACCTCTTGTTCAAATTCATAACAACATAATTGGAACACCTATCTTCAACTATAGATTGTGGTTAGGTAATCCAGATATTTTTAGACTATTAAGAAATTCGGTAGGATAAAGGGTATGTTGATCGTCCACTTGTTCAGACGTAGGACTAATGGAATCAGCACTGAAATAGGATCTTAATTCACCGTTAATTTGAGAAAGGATGTAGGAGTTAATTTCCTCAACAAATTCGTTAGTTGTAGCGAGCACGCACCGTGTGTGTAAATACTCTTTGTCCGCTAACCTATTACGCAAATTAGGATATATCATGTCAACCATATTTTGAAGACCACAATCTCCAGCGTCGATAAGATATTCAGAAGGTATGGTAATCCAAGAAGGATCATCGTCACCGTTTAGTGAGACTGCATCAACATTTCCATCTCCAATGTCAAGGACCCATTGTGCAAACTTCTCAACTTTCTCCATTTCCTAGGAGGTGCATGTTGAACGTTGTAGTCTCATGTTTTTTCTGAGGGTGAAAACCTTACAGTTTGCCCATAGATATGAATTGCTGATGGAAGCAGAGACCACCATATCTCTAGTACCTTTATGAACTACCGGCAAAGTTTGTCGAAAATCACCTCCAAGTAAAACCGTCTTTCCTCCAAAAAGCCTGGAGGGTCCGGCAGCAATACCAACCTGCATTATATCCTGTAAACTTTTTTCAAAGGCCTCAAGAGTATTACGATGCATCATAGGTGCTTCATCCCAAATAATTAAATCAGTAGATTTGAGCAACTGCCCTAAAGGAGACTGTTTTGATATATTGCATGTTGAATTATCATCCACAGTAAGTGGAATTTTGAATTTTGAATGGGCGGTTGTACCGCCAGGTAGAAGTAAAGATGTTATACCAGAAGAAGCGACAGCTAGAACAATCTTCCCTTCTGCCCTGAAGTAAGTGATAATGGTTTTCCATAGAAAAGTTTTCCCTGTACCCCCACTTCCGTAAACAAAGAAGAAACCACCCTCGTTACGCTCAACAGAATCACATACACTTTTAAATACCTTTTGTTGTTCAAAATTTAAAGACGACAGAAGTGGTTGTGACTCAGCTTTCAACACTTCCATATCATAACCAGCTTTAGTTGCTGGTAAGCCACAGTGACCTGTGAAAATTGGAATAAGTTCTGATGGAGGGATGAAGTTAAATTCTGCTACATATCTACCACTTCTACTGAATATCTTCTCTAATTCACGTACAGTCTCCAACTTCAGTTGACAGTCATCAACACAATCAGCTTGTTGTTCATACGTGTGAAGGCGACGCCATTCAATATCCTCCGCCAACATTTTCCAATTTGTATTCCAAAGTTGTAGTGGGTTGGATACTTCGCAGAAGAGCAGCAACATGACAAAAAGTTCGCGTAGAGACGATGCAGTTGCCCAATGTGACGCCTCAGTTAATGCTATGTTCCATTCATTATCGTCTTCAAGTAATCCACGTGCAGCACATGCACTTTTAAAACAGTCATAAACAACCGAATTAACGGTTCGAATCTCTTCATAACAGGTTGGTTCTTTGACAATGTTTAGTAGTAGACGTAAATAAAATCTTTCGCCGCATGTTGGGTGAGCGAAATAAACTCTGCCTATTGTGTCCCCTTTCTTCCGTGCTGTCCACTTGCCAATTTTTTTGTTCCATACCCATTTTGTAGGAAAATCTACATATGTTAGGTTTCGTGCCTCCTGACTAAGTTTATTAGTTTCCATCCACTCAGTGAAAATAGTATTGTTAACGGCAGGTTGACATACTACCTCAGCCAAATTATCGTCATCGTGGAAAACAACGTTTTGCTCTTCAGGTAAATGAAAGTGTAATCGTTCGAATTCAGGTTTTCGATAGTGAATATCAAATTTGAAAATTCTCCAACTTGCTTCTGAAGCTGATATGTAACGACAATCTATATATGTCTTTATTTCATCCGCAGCGCGAACAAAATTATGTTCTGTTACATTGTTTTCCTCAATTACAACAGCAGCCGTATCATGACCTTTGTGAATGTACTTGAACAAATATTTAACAGACTTCGCACGATTGCATATCTCAACATTAATGTGTGCTTGATACTTCACAACTAAGCTCACATTATGTGGTATTACCCAACAATTATTTAAATTAACCCTAGATAATGTGGTGACAAAGTTATCGTTTTTTCGTCTTCTGTAATTTGGAAAACCATGTTTGTCATACGTCGTTTCATGATTAATCCGTTTTGGGTAATGCTTTGAATATTTACCATTTATCATACATGGGCAGTTAGGATTATAAACGCCGCATGGTCCATGTACCATAAACTGGCTGACTGATTGGTATGCAACAGGATCTGCGTGATGGTCGGGTAATTCTGCACTAACGACCTTATCCACCTTAGCCGTCGTTTTTGGTCTGTCCTCCTTCCGTACAAACAGTAAGATATGTGCATGAGGCAAGCCACGCTTTTGAAATTCAATAGCGTACAAAGCTGCTAAAAAATTTACCACAATTAATCAATAATCTCAGTGCATGTAAATATTTTAAACAAAATTTTAGTGGATGATGTGACAGACCTGCATTTACTTTTCCAAAACGTTCTTTCTCCTTTATGTCATGCATCAATTGCTGCAACTTGATGTGAAAAACGCGTGAAATTATATCCGGTCTATCTTCGGCCCGTTGACCTGGAATTGTTTTTAAGCACTCCTTAATCTCTGGCCAGTGAGAATTGCATGTAAATGTGATATAGTAATCTGGAGAACCAGCCCATCGACAAATTGCCATTGCATCTTGGTAGTTCTGAATCATATACCTAGGCCCACCAGTAAAAGAGGAAGGCAAAACCATTCTCCTGCCAAAGACAATGCCGATGTGTCACCTGCTGCAACCGCATCCTTCAGCCCTTTGTACAATTCAGACCTGATGTTATGTTGGCTATTTCTAATCCAATTCAATTTGTCCTCCTCAATGCAGCAGTATGCATCAACTATTAGCTGCTGGAACAATCTCCCACCATAAAGCAAGGTATTACCATCGCCCTCTCTATATTGCAATATGTACGCATAATATTCACGCATGGTTATCATGTCGTCCTTGCCGATATCAGCTGGGTCGATGGAGTGATAAGGTATGTTTAGTCTATAACCATCCTCTGCATAGGGAAATAAGAGGGGATACTGCATGGCCATAAAACTGGGGTGTTTCTCGTTAATTCTCTTAAGCAGTCCACTTCTCTCTTCGATTATGATGTCCCTATGACCATCACTTCGGCTACCATTCCCTGTAACCAACGCTGCAATCTCCGAAGTTGTTGGTATATTGTACTGTCTACCATCTCTACCCTCCTTTCCAACAAATGAAGCGAAACATTGGTCAAACTACAACTCTCATACCTGTCTCTGGCCATCCGGAACACCTTAGCCAGCTCGTTACAGTCGTTGAACATATATATTAAATTTTTAATAATAAGAGGGTTTGTAGACTGGTTAGCTGACAACCCCGGCGCATTAACTCTGTTTGTAACCTCATTGGCTGTGTCATAGATATATAGTTGTGCAAATTTAGCTTGCCCCTCGGTGGGTAGCATAGAGCCTATTTTATGATAATTCTGCCCGCTAATTCTAAATACATAAGGACCCCGACCCATGTTCACTGAATTATCAATCCGGCCACTCATAGATGTAAATGCAAACATCCCATTATATACCTGAATGTTCTCTCTGAAATTAGAACTGTCACAGCCACCATTGTAATCAAGGAGGTTATGTAAATAGTCAGGGCATTTTTTATACCCTGGTAACCTAATTCTACCGCCCTTACAGCAAATAGAGAACTTCGGATTCACGGGTCTTCTTGACTTCCTGTTCCTCTCTTCGTACCAAACTGGTGCATTACAACTTGAGCAAACATAGGTAGGACCACCAAAATTCCATGGCTGCACTGCAGCTCCTGTTCCAAAATTTTAGCCGTGAGCTTTCATAACACAAATGCGTACTGAAAACATGCCAGGAAAAAACAAAGTGGCAGAGGAACGGTCGTAAGGAAGATTAATAGCAAAGTGAACTGTATTGGGTAAACCATATAGTATGTAAAGTTGATAGTAGAAAACGTAAATATGTGGAAAACTCAGCAGGTAAATGGGTTATTCCAGGTTATATTATAGTTTAGAAGAGAGAGAAGTTATAAGAGTACACCATTACCTGTGCCTACTTTTACAAACACACTGCTGCGCGAACTCGGTGAGGAATATTGTCCATTTTCTTTTTTCCCTGTTTATGTTACAGTGTAAAGCAGTAGTTGTGGTGTGTTAATTTGTGAATTAAACAACGGTTTGTAAACCGGCATAACGTACCGTTACGGCCAGTCCGTCCAGAAGTTATCTTTGTCCTATATGACGCATGTCCACAGGATGTGCTTGTATCTTCCATCGTTGTCGCCTGTTGCTGTAAAATTGTAGACCTTTTTCTTTTTCTCACATTCAATGCACCTCTTCTTTCATCTCTAGCATCCCTAGCCACAGCTGTGGTATCCATAATTTTTGATTAATCAAATGAACTGCAAGGGTTTACACTCGTCGGGTGGACAGTACGTAGTATGTACAGCCTGCATCAGTGGCAGTAACTATCGGTAGGTACTGATTAAAAATCAATATGGTACTACTTCACTACAAATTGTGTAAACGGTGACAGCATTTAGGGACAGCAATCAAAATGCTTAATTACATACAGGTCGTGTGGTCCATCAATCAATCATTGAGGACAAAAAAAAAATATTTAGCCAACGGGCTTCTGCACAAAAATATGATCAGCAGGTGTTGTGTAGGAGAAAACAATGTTTAGTAGTTTGGTTGTACAATACAGTCACTATTTTCGTCATGGTACGTCAGAAGGAAAACAACTCGATTATATGGTTTGAACAGAACAGTGAAGCCACAGACAGTTGAAATAAAAATTTATATGTACAGCTACCATTTTCCTTACCGAACATTCACATTTCAATCTACCATAGAGTCAGAAAATGGGAGTAGCTGACACGGGAGTCAAACGTCAACAGGAAGTTAAACAGTTAACTAACCACAGAACGTGAAAACCTGAATGAAATCCTACGACAGCTGTGTTGATGTTACTTCAGTAATCAGCTAAGATGCAAACTGTGCAGGGCGAGGAGAGCTGAGCAAATTATATTCTACGTCTGTACAGTCGTTTTCATAAACTTATTTCTGTTACACATGATTACTTCCCACATCCATGATCAAATTAGCGATCTACCATGTTTCAACCTCCAACTACAATTTCCTTACCAAGATTTACACCGGTTTAATCCTCTTAGCACAACATCATCCTACAGATAACTTTTAGGTGAACCGCAAACAAAAAGTATTTATGTAGGTAGAAAAGAGAATTAGTAATTAACAATGGTTGGTGAAATGTAGCTTGCTATATGGTGTAACAATATGGTGTGTAGTGAAGAAAACTGAAAACAGTTCGTCATATGATCAGGAAAGCAACCATCTGAAATTATAAAACAGTACAGCTAAAGGATTAGCATAGAGCAAAGAATTTAAAAAGTCTTAATCTATTCAAGCAATAATATTCATTAAGTATAGATTTGATGTATACTCGCTTATGAAATTGACAAGGGAAATTGTTAAATCTACACTTATGCTTTATTTTTTTTTCCCCCACTACACCGTGTCTATCAAATTTAGGATCGTAACGACATCCTGAACTTGCCAATAGGTTGTCGCATTGCTTTGATATAATTAGCACTCTTATTTGAAATTTAAAATTTTCATCTGCTTCGTAGCTGTAGCGACATATCATCACTAAGCTTTTACGTACAGTTGGTCTACCTACTGATTTATATGATCAGTAGGTACATCCATGTCCGTACGGTTAGCAGTAGGCTGTACGAACATAGAAGGCGAACAGTATACTGGTTTTGGAAGAAGAAACTGTAACAGAATTACGGTACAACTATCCAGCATATAGTCAGTTGGAATACAGTAATAAATAAACGCGTAACAGTAACAGTTACAACATGAAATTAGACCAACTTATATCTTACCAACTTTAGAAATAGGAATCAGCAAGGCATTGTAGGCACCGAAGCGATGCAATTATCAAGGATCCACGTCATTGCTGTCTGCAAATGGAGAGAAGGGACAGTTATGATGGAGTTATGTATCGTGCAATGCAAAACCGTTATTGTGAATTGCACAATGACTCAAAATTTAAACGATACGATTATTGAATAAACATCTTTTATATTCTATGCATTTGACTGTTTTTGGTTATAAACCAAAATTAAAGCCACGTCCAAAGTAAAAGAGTCCCAAAATAGTTAGTGTACATACGGAAGTAAATAGTGTGTATTAATGTTCGTTATTATGAAATCACAGATGGACAAAGTTCATATGAAAAAATGTAAATTATGAGCTTTCAGTATAAACAGACTAAGGATGCAATTATATATACAGAACCAAGATACAAATGATTTTGGTAGCCAAAATGAATAGTTCACTATTAACTTTGCTTGCTCAAAATGTCTGACGCCTCTTTATTTGGACAACTGATTGCATTTCAAAGGTAATAGTTTAAAGAATTCTTCAAATTTGTAGTACATAATTTTATCTATCTAATTACAGAATAATTTATGGTTGTAAGTGTTCGGTTCAATAAGAAGGCAGTAATAAATACATGTATATTTTAACAAATAGTGCTCTCACATTAATTGATAACATCAAAGTAAATGCAATTCAAATACACAAAGTCTACCGAACAATAAGTTAACTGCCAACCTCATGTGAGTCGAACATAAGCATTCATAAAGTATGTAAACATTTGTCAACGGTGAAGGATTTAAATAACCACAGTTGACCAATTGAAACATCCAAATTATAATAACGGATAAAAATAAGCGTTCACAAACAGAGTTATGAGACACATGACATCCACATCAAATTTTCTTCATGGCTATAATTTAAGGCTACAACAGACAATTGTATTTCATGGCGAAGCAAAGCCAAACATAACTTCAGTCTAGTTATATATTCAACTGCTTATTCTGACACGTTTGTTTATCCTACAACATAACTTCAGCAGGATAAAGTTCTTATTTTATATTTACTTTCCGTTCTTACGCACAGTTTATAGTTTATAGTTTAACTTCAGTAGGATTTGTTTATGTAGTATATTATATGATATAATAATATGCTAAAACTTTCTTTTCAGGTTAACTCCACATGTGCAGAACGATAAAATAGCAGCCATAACATATTTGACTGATTGTGTTATATCTGTTTAACACATGATCGTGTGAGTTTCATAAATCTTAAGAACAAAACTAATTTATACATTATGCCTTCTTGCACACATGAATTTTCTTATTAACCTTCTCAGACTACGGTTTAACTAATTAATAGATCTCCAAATTAATTAACTCTATATCTTAATCAACATCAGTGTTAGATTTATAGAAATAACAATGTTCAAGATCATATGAAACATTTTTCTTACAATTCTTTGGAATAGTAAACTGTTATTATTTATACCAGACAGGATATTTTAATTTCACATGTAATGCAAACAACAGCTTCATACAACAAAAACAAATAGCTCAACACTGCATTGTACACAACTATTACTC
The DNA here is from genome assembly GCA_030765085.1 of Allium cepa. Lineage (NCBI taxonomy): Eukaryota > Viridiplantae > Streptophyta > Magnoliopsida > Asparagales > Amaryllidaceae > Allium > Allium cepa. The sequence goes on along the minus strand of CM060941.1, from coordinate 171,148,053 downwards.
CGGTCTGAACAGCAGTAAAATAAAGCATATTTCTTGTGGACATGACTTTTGAAATACAACAGGTAACCATTTACATTTATTTCAGATTATTAAACCACGTACGAACTTGTATTGTGGCTAGTTTTATGTCTTACCACTTCTGACAGCATAGCACTTAAATCTTAAACAGGAGGTTACGAAGAGTATTATGTATTTGTAACACAATGTCATCCTACCAGTATACAGGTGGAACAATGTCTGTTCATGAATTTGACGTAGAGAAGCCAAGAACAATACCATAAATAACATTTGCTTTAAAAACAGCGCACATACCGGAATGTCAAAAATAATACACTTGTGGAAACTTAAATTACTGTTTTAACTGCACGCGGTACTACATATTCACAAACACTGGATAAGTAGTCGGTACGTTTAGAGGTTAAAAGGCAATACTTACAACAAATGGTTAGTAAAATCAACGGATAAGAAACCTAAAAGTGGACTGCGCAGGAAGCAAGTGTGTACAGAAAAAAGCGTTGAAACCAATAAGATGAATTGTACAAAACTTCTGTTACCCGACATTGCATGAAATGAATTGCGAAAAACCAAAAATGTGTACGTAAATCAAAAATAAGGAAGACCGATTACACCTGGTGGAAAAATGGTTGGTAGATGAGGAGAAGGAAGTTGCCAACTATTTGGTTGTAAAAAGTTCAGTGCGTAAAAAATGGACATTTTGTTTTAAAACAAAATTGCTTCTTTCAGAAGGTTTTTTAAAAAAATAATAGGAGGGACAGTTGACTTTGTAAAAGGAGAAAAGGAGAAAAAAAAAATTGACTTAGCACCATAGGCCATAACTGACTGCTGTCTCACCGACAGGAATGACAGCTTGGGCAAAGCTCACCATTATTGCTTAAGTTCACCAAATATTAAAATCAAGTTAAATCCATGTTAGGTTATAAGTGTAAAACTAATGAGCTGGCGGCTGTTGGAATAGGGAACAGCAGGGACTACTTTCTGCCGTCGAACAGACATTCTCTAAAACGTTACATATTACGTACAGTACTTAATACTTTATAAAACAACGTCCATGAAGTCGTATGACATACAAATACCTGACGGTACCTGCTACAATTCAAACTAATATAACAACAGTTTGTCATAATGTACTACGTGCGACTAACTCTGTATTTCACTCACTTATCAAAGCCGTCAATTTATGTACGTCAAAAATAATAAGTGGTCAAAAATTGCAATCACATATATATTCTGTCGGCATAATCAGATTAAATCACAGCATTATCATCACAGTAGAGTGCGACGTGTAAAAAAATGAGAACAAATTTGAAACAAAATGTGTTTGGCAATGTTCATAACTTTGCAATACTGACTGATTTAGTTGAATCGAATCGGAGGAAAATGTATAAAATAAACCATGACCAGGGGACAGCAAAGAATCAGAGTTAACGTGCGCATTACACCCTAATTTAATAGCAGTTTGATTTGAACAACATCACACGATCAACGAAAACTCTTACTAACCATGTGCCATATTTATTGGACAGCATACCGTACTACATACCACATATTGATTAACTGTAATGACACATCTACTAAGAAGAAATATAAACAAACAAACATGAAAAGTGAACATGAGTGGTAGGCATCATGTTGGCAGCGTTATGTATATTACTTGCCTAACATCTGCTAACAGTACTATCTACAGCATGAACGAACGGGCTTTCAGCAATGACCACATAACTTGATAATCCTTCCGCATGTTAAATTCGTATTATGAAGGTGTCACAGTATGTGAAGTAGAGATTGTAGGCGAACAAAGGTTGGTTGATAATTTCCAACCACAGTTTTGAAACAGCATTTTTTTCCCCACAGTTAACTAACGTCGTGTTCCTAAATTATGTCATACATGCTTCATAAACCCGCAACATACATAGTTTTCAAACGGTAAAATGTTGTATTGGAAGAAAAAAGAAACTGAGTCAATGACATTTGCGATCTTGCAATGATGTTGTACCAAAAACAGCGTTTAGGGGATGTAAGCGTAGTAGATGGTCGTAGGGGAAAAACATTATCTCGCACTAAGTATGAATATACTGCGCTATATGGTGGTCAAACTGTACGCAATAGGATGTCTGCCTCAAGAAACCACATTTCCTGACTCCTAACTGAAATTAAACAGAAACAGCCTTATACGGTTGGTTTGGTACAACGTAGGGTAAAGGTGAACAACGATGTGGTGACTGCGACTTAAGTCATAACATCAGAAAGGCGGTTAACATAAAACCATATACATTAGGTGGTGCGTAAGGCAGAGATTGGGTAAATCTTTGATGAATTTACAGTTAACCACTAAAACGTAAAAAATGATATCAAAAGAGTACTGACCTACGATGTGGTCGAAGGTTACGGCACGAGCAAACTCGACAGCAGAGGAATTGATAGTCGGGCTGACTCTTACAGGGAGGAAGAAGGGAGGAGAGGAGTAAGGGGCAAAGATTAGGTGAATGAACGGTGGGTAGCTGCTAAAAGGAGCAGGCAAAGAGGCATGGGGAGGAGAACTGTAATGGGTAGATTTACGGATCAGGAATGGGAAGATAGATGGTGTGGTTGAGGACGGAGTAGGGTGAAATTGGAGGAAAAGGGCCAGAAATTGGTGGGAGGAAAAGGAAAACAGTTTTGGAACAGAAGTTGAAAACGACAGGGAGTCAAGTAAGAAAAACACGTGGCAGCAAATGACTTTCCTGGTTTCTGCTTTCCTTTATAAGTAATAGATCATTGGAATTTCATTGAGAGTGCAACTAAGTGGAGGGAGGACAAAAAGCTATATTTTTTCTTTGTTTTGAAAAAGCTCATGATGGTCATTCGGAAGGAAAGAAATAAGAGGTGTTTTGATGGAATTTGCAGAAGCAAGGAAGTGGTTTGGGCTGTTTTAAGGCATGAAATTTCTTTGGGGATGAGGGACAGTGTGCACACGTTTCGTGATAACCAGTTTGAGCCATGGATTCGATAGTTCTTTCCATTATTGTCTTTTTCCCTTTTCGTTGGTGTTTATTTCTCTTGTGTGGTCTTTGTATTTTTCCTTTTCTTTTTTTTCTTTTCCGTGGGGTGTTTTCTCTTATTCTGTTATTTCTTCATGCTTTAATAAATCTGGTAGGGGGCCAGTTTAACCCCGCTTAATCTGCAAAAAAAATAGCTTCTTCAATTTCACAAATCAATTCCAAAACAACTCGAATTTATAAACTTTAAATTTAACCAAATTCCAAATCATAAATTTCAATACGATTCAGTTTCCAAATAAACTATTCCAATTTTATCGATTTCAAATCAGATTATCCACAGAATAAACCATTTCAAATTCAATATATTTCAAGTTTTAAGTATTCAACAATTTCAAAACTAAGTTTGGTAATTACGATTCAACAATTTAGTGTTCTATTATTTAGTTTTGAAATATTTTACATAATAAATCCATTATCATTTAAATAAACTCAAATTACAAATAACTCAATACTTCCTTTAATTTATTTATACTTGAAATATTCATTTAATTCACCTTAAACAAAAATCAAATTATAAAATTATACTGTAATAACTCGGATTTCTGGGCATTGTAATTAATAATATAATTGGGTTAATTAATAAAAATACTGAATTTATGGATTGAACAAATGAATCTGATCAAATAAATATTTATATTTGTAATTGTGTTGTATATATATACATAGATTTTAAACAAAATTATTATATACAAGTTGAAATTTTATTTGTTTAGATATATGTATATGTAAAATTGATTTGAAATTTAATTTGAATTTGGTTATTCAAATTGAAATTCAAAAGATAGTATATATATCTTAAATCATACTTTGGTTTTAAATTGTATTTTTATTGGATTTTTATTAAAAACATAAATTGTTTTATAGTATTTTCTTTTAAAAGAATTTATTTTATAAATTAAAATATGTATTTGTAATGTTAGAAAATTTATCATAAAAGCTTTTAAAAAATTTAATTATGCATGAAGACACATGTGTTAGCATATAATCATTCTTCACAACATGTGTTGACAAATTAGGTAAGTTTAGTGACAAGTGTCTTTTAATTCTTTTTATTTTTTTTAAAAAATATAAATCAAAAATAATAAACTGAGTAAAAGAGATAACCTGTATAATCAAATTCAGTAAAAATAAAATAAAATAGATTCAGTAAAATCAAATTCAGTAAATCAAGGTTTCAAGCTATCTGCTTGGCAAATTCAAGATTTAAAAGAAAATCTGCAAACAATTTTCGAAGGCCTGGGCTAAGCAAACACCCTGCCCTGATTCTAAAAGTTTCATCAATTTAGTGAGAACCCGATCATTCAACAACTAAATCAAATTCCAGATTTCAAGCAGTTTATTCAGACTTAAAGTTTTCCTGTTGCAACATCACAAATTTTAAGTCTCTGCTTCATAACTGTCAGGTGAGTTAACCTTAGATTTTAGACAGTTTTTATCAATGATTTTAGAAATGCATGTGATAAATCTATATAGGAAGGGAGAAATTGTTTTGCACGATAATTTTATCTGGTTAAATGTTTTCAATATCATTGTTTAAATATGTATATGTCTGTATATATATGATACAGACTGTTCTGTTATGTGTACAGGCCCATAACAATTTTTAAAGAAAATCTGAATTCCCTCATACATTTAGAATTTAGCATTAATTTCTGAATGAATTATGTTTATAACAATATAATGTCAAATCTAGAAATAGATTCAAGAATTTTAATTTAGGAATTTATCAAAAATCAAGGAAATACAGTGGTAAGCCAGTTGGATCAAAAAAATAAATTACTATAATTTTATGTTTTGATTGTATAGATTAATTCGTAGTTAAAAGTTAAGAATTTTAATATGGAAATCTTGATTTTTAAGATTGTATTCGTGAGGGTAGATCGAATTGACCAGAATTGGGTCTATCATCAAATTCAGATGATCGAGGTGACCATCAACGTTGACATTTCCAGTGAAGATGGCAGGAAGGCTGTCGATCTTGGGTAAAATGGGAGGCGAATTTTTCAATGATAAGGGTGGTCGGGAAATTTTGAACTATGGTTCGAAGGACGAACTGGAACGACAACATTCGTGAGGCAATGGTGTCGACTTTGGGAAATCGGAGATCATCGCGAGTGTGAGATTTGCTGGGGGGATGGGTGAAGATGTTTTGGTCGGAAGGACATAGGTTCTGATCATCGTGATCGTCATGGAGAACCTATTTGGTCGATATGGTGTGGGATCCTATGTTGAGCTAGATGCTCGATTTTGGTTGAACAAGGATATTTTTGGATCTGAAGGGTAGGAGGGCTTGCGGGGATCGTCGTCGATGGGATGAGGCTGGTGTAGTTGGTCGGAGTGCCTTGGATGGCTGGTGCACGTGCACCACCTCGCGTGTGTGTCAATTCTGTTGGTTTTCTGGGTGTTGAGGAACTCGGGACGAACTCGAAGGTGAATACAAGAATTTTATTATGTTGCTCGAGTTTGTTTCCGTTTGTATGCGAGTTTCTGTTAATACTGTAGTTTTAAAATTTAAGTAGAAACAGGGTTATAAAGGAAGAAGAATAGAAGAAAGAAAAAGAAGGAAGCTGGAACTAAGTTAAGTTCGAGAATCATTGGTTTTGTCTAGGAAAGATTGAATGGTAACATAATGTTTTAAGATTAACATAATGAAGTTTTAAATTATACTTAATTATTCTTTAATGTTAAAGTATCGTTTAAGTGTTTGATTAATTAAGTAGAATTATTTGTTTAACTTGTAAATTAATTCTTGAAGTTTACTTAATTAATAAGGGTTAAACAAGAATAATTAAGGGTTGATTTGTTGTAGATAAATTTAATAATCAGGGATTAATTATTATGTAAGTAATTAATTAATTATTAAAGATTTAATAATTAACAATTAATTTATGTGATTTATTGAGGATTAATTATTCAATGTATGTGATTGTAAGATAATAAAATTTGGGAAATCAATATAGGATAAGTGAAATTAATATGGATGAGTGAAGAATAATTAATTTTTATTATTAATTAAAGGCTAATTACTCAGTGTATTTAAAGGTGATAATTAAAGATGGATTAATCAAGATTAATCGATTAAGGAATATTTAAGAAATAAGTAATTAAGAGGTTTATTACTTTATGTAAAAGAATTATTATGAATTATTACTTAATAAAGTAAATAAAGGAATTAATTACTCAGTATAATTAATTAAGTTGATGAGGTTAATTTTAGTTAATTAATTCAGTTTAATTAATTAAAGGTAATCAATTGATGTTGGGCTATGTATAATTACTTAAGGTATATTAATGAGATGTAATTTCTCAGTGAAGTAATTAATTGCTAGATGTAATTAATTAAAGGAAATTACTTGATGGGAAGTAATTAAAAGATAATTACTTGGTGGAAGAAATTAAGTGATAATTACTCAGTGTAATTAAAGGATTAACTAATATAATTAATGAAGGAGTTGGTTTAATTGAGAGAGTAATTAAGGAAAATTAATTTCTGTTTGCGACTTATCAAGATTGATTAATGAAGGTAATAAAGTTAAAGGTTGATTATTAGATGAAATTTAGGAATAATTAACTAATAAGGGTAATTAGAGGATCAAAAATTAATGTTATTAATGGAAGTGATCAATCTTGCTTAAGAATGATTGAATAATGATAAGTGCTTTGGATTGGTTGATATCTCTGATATGAATTGCTTTGAGATATGATATGTTGGGTAAACAATGATAATGTGATTGTCTATCGATGATAAATTGCTACGTAAAAAGTGACATCTTGTATTTTAAAGTTGAATTGTATTCACTTGGATAACTTGGGTTGAGATAACATTAAATTTGAAGAGACCGGAGTCGGGTATTAGTAAATACCTGAATCCACTTCGACCTATAAATTTAATAAACCTGAACAGATTTGATATGTGAAATCAATAGGTTGGAATGGAATGATTTGGACCCTTTAATTTAAGTTTGGTACTTAAAAATTGATGTGTGAGATAAGAGATGTTTATAACAACTTGTGAAGTTGTAAATTGGTATGAGTTAACTTGGGTTTTATGTATGTTTATGTTGTTGTATTCCATGTTTTGATGGGTTTACTCACGCTAGTTTCCAGCCTGACCCGGGTGTTACTTTGGTGTAATGCTCGGGTCAGGCCGAGTATTATAGATTTTCAGGTAAGGACGTTCTGGAGCTCAGGAGGCGAGCTAGATGGCTAGAACGTATGGAGAGTATTCCGCTGTGTATATATTGTAGATTGTCTGGGACATATGATATTAACTGTCCAGTTTTTGTGTAAATATTAAAACTCTGATGTATAAAAATATAAATGTAATGATGCAGATCTTCTTTGTAAAACTATTATTTATGTAATATTATATCTTATCCGTTGCGAATATGAGATTCTGAGTTTGATTTTTTTTTCTGTTTCTTCTTCTTTCTCTTTCTTCTTTTTACTAACTATCTGGAATTTTCGAGATCGAAATTTCCGGGTCATTACACATACCATATAAATTTCTGATTTAATAAATTTCACACCAAACTTATTTGAGTTTAATTCTTAAATAAACTCAATTTCAAATAAATCTCCAATTTATCTTCAAACCTTAATTTATTTAAGTCATTATAAACTCTATATTAAAATATCATTTAAATACTTAACCATATTATCTTCAATAAAAATCAAACTTATTATTCTATATTAAAACAAATTATACATAGCTAAAAATCAAGGATAAATAACATTTATACAATATCTAAAATCAATAATTATCCAAAACCATATATTTCTTTACAAAGCCATAGAAATCATTTCAAAATATTTTTATACATAGACCGCGGTGTCTGTATATAATTTTCTATCCTATGTGTAAAGACCGCGATTTTTCGTTGCCGAAAAACCGAACCTTTATGATTTTTAAGAAGAAGAGAGAAAATAGAAGAAGAATCAGAAAAACAGACAGAACAGGAAATCAATAACAGAATCTCACAGTCGCAGCGGAACAACATATAATAGATAAATGAATATTCATTAAAACAAAGAACTGTATATTTTATACATTACATCACATTACATTACATTTCATCATCAGAGTGTACAACAACAAACAGCGGAAAAGAAATACTATATACAATAGATAATATGCTACGCCATCCAGCTTGCCTCCAGATATCTGTAGCAACACCTGAATCCAGAATGACCTGATAACCTAACTCTAGACTGCCCGTGTAGAAATTGGTGGGCACCCAGAGTTTAGGAAGGGAACAATAAACTCCAGGTCAGTCATGTGACTGGTGTGAGAACTAAAAACAGTTATTTATCTTTTAAACAAAGAATAGGAGAAATTTTAAAAGAAAATTCGCAATGCTTTTTGAAAAATGAAACTACCATAAGATCTCCCGCCACACACACAATGCAAACGCAGACATGGAGGAGATTTCTTCTTATGTTAGTCAAAGATGCTTACTACGCAAAATCAAATCATTTTTGATATTATTATTAGTGCATAGTGTAGAAAACAATTTCGAAAGTAGAATATAAATCTTAGCCAGCATAGGTACCATTATATTATGTCCGCTATAGCTACCATATTAAATGGCAGGTTCTACAACTAAAACCGTACAAGGCGCGTATTGAAGAATGGATTTCCAACAAATGGTCAGGCCAAGGAACTTCCCATTGCCACATGGAAACGCCTCTGGAATGACGTCCCGAGAACCTAACCGGATCTCTGCCAACACAAGGCCGGGTTACCCCTAACTGGGTAACAACTGACACGAATATGTCATTCCCCGATCGTAACCAATCTATATCCGAGGATCCCCGATTTCCAACAACCACAAAGTAATAAATTTGCAGTAACCACATAGGTTAAGTATCTGGGCTCCATACCATGATACCACCTCTATCCAGAAAGAATGACATACACTAAAGGGGCGCTACCCCCTAATAACCTTGCCGCATCTTTCCTGTTTTGACCATTTCAGGGGTGTGAGGCTCGATGAAGTCTCGTCCACAAAGCCACGCTTTACGAAAGCAGTGCTTTGGGTCAATAAATGATCAAAGCAATGATCATCAAGATAGACGATCAAACAAATGATCCTATCACAAACGATCAACCAATGATCATTTCACAGCATCACTCAGCATGCCACATTACAAATTTGGGAATGTATCACTAGTGACCATCAACTATATAACCTCTGAGCTCGTACGTCTCAGAGAAGGGTGTTAAGCTAAGAGAATAAATTCTCCGCCACCAACAGAAATATATTTGATAGAAACCAGCTTTACATCTCAAATTGTAACGTCAGACATACAATCCATACAAGTCCGTTCCGGGATCGAACGGAACCGAAGGCACTTCCAAAGAAGCCCTTGCAATCCGGATATTCACTAATCACGTCCGGACTTCCCGTCACTAAGGGTGATAAAACCTCTGTACCGGAGATCAGCCGATGCAGAGTAACTCGACGGTAATCCATCCGTTTTCACAATTATCCGGTCTTCAACACCGGTCTTCAATTGCAATTCATAAACGACGTATCACATATTCAGAGTGGGTTATACGACCCCATGGTCCTTTCCCGGTTAACCCGAATAGTGAGCGCTTATTTTAAAAATAAGTGTGGCATTCAATTCAAGCAATCACAACAAATACTCATTTAAGGGTAAATATTGATAGTCGGTTATTTAACTATCAATAGAGACGAGCAACATCATCAGATTCCAAATAATTTTCCAAATTATTTATTTTCCCAAAAATATCTTTACAAGATATAAACTTTTCCACACTTCAAAAATAAACAACGTTTATTTTAAAAACCAATTTCCTTTCTCATTTATAAATTCCATAGTGAATTTATATCTTCAAAATATCTACTGATCTATAGTTTCAATAGGTTTTAATTATTCAATTCCAATTTATCTTCAAGAAGATAAATTCTCAAAAACGTCTCGTTTCATATTGGAAAAGCATTTCCATACTTATTTATAAGCATTTCATAAATCTTATTTATTTTCAATAATTTGAAAATATTCAATATACTTAAACCATAGTTAAGTATATGTTTCATTCTTTAAGGAAAAACATTCTCTTATTCACATTTATTTGGGTCAAAACCAATGTTGCGTAAAACATCGTTACGACAACCCAAAATCACTAGTATAGGGATTCGAAATTAAATAGATATATAAATCCCAATACTATACAAAAATATTTCCTTTCGGAAATCATTTACTATAACAACAGTGTTATAGTCCATTATTTCCTTATTTTCTCGAAAACGTCTATTTCAACAATGAATGTTGAAATCTACGACTTCCTTTCCTTCTATTTCTCGAAAACGTCTATTTCAACAATGAATGTTGAAATCTATGTTTTCGATACTTGATGCATTTTAAAACATCTTTAAATCGTTTTAAATTCTATTTAAAACATCCTTTTCCCAAAAGATATCCATTTTATTTAACGATATATTCACTATTCAAAAACGTGAATATAACTCCTTTAATAAACTTTTATATTCAATTGATCAAATTCAATTGATTACGAATTTATAAACAATGTTTATAAATTCTATTCCTATTTATAAACTTCGATTTATAAATTTCCTTTATCAATCCAATTCAAATTATATAACTCAATTTCATACCAAAGGTTCATATTATAAGTTGATTACTTATAATTCATTCATTCATTTACCAAATCGTTCTTTTTTAAGCTTCACAAATTCCAAATCTTATTACTTATAAGATTCTTTTATATTCTATGACAATTTCAACGAAAAAAAAATATTCCTTTTATTTACAATTTCTATAAATATCTCATTTAAATGCCCAAAATCCATTTCATAAGTTAATGACTCATGAATCTTTTATTTTCAATATCTATTCGTTTTATAACTTTCACAATTTATAAATCTATAGTTTTCAATGATCCATTTTATTCTTCATTTTAACACATAATAAACTCGTTTACACTTCCAATATTTTTATTTATAAATATCAATTTATAAAATCTTTTATATTCATCCTTTATAATAATTTAGAAATCCAATTTTAAATTATTATATAAATCTATTTATTTTTAAAAAAACTACCTTTGGTTATACTTCACAAAAATCTTAAATTCTATAACTTTAAAATTAAAATCATAATTTATTTAAAGTGAGTCAGATTCGAAAATTTAATAAAACATATACTTTGAGAAATCACTTTAAAATCCTTTTAAAATAAAAATTTCTACTTTAAACTTTAAAAATGGATCCGATGATGCCACAGCATCAAATGGTCAATCACTGCACAAATATCATATATCGATATGATAATCACAATCATCACAATATCTATAATCAAATAAATATTTGTGAGGAATCCAGTTGGATCCCTCCAACCTGTTTCCCTGCATCCACAGATGTTAGCACAATACCAATTCCACTTCAAGGTGGAATATCGCGGTATATGGGATTTATAAAATATTATCCGCTTACTAACGGCGCAATAGGGTCTCATCCGCTATATAATGCGGGAAATCAATCAACTGCAATATATACATATGCCAATATATATATATTGCTATATATAGATATATCCTACTATATCTACTATCACAATCAAGCAAACAATCAATCAATCAGCAAATTTTAAATATAACTATTTAAAATTTAACAAACCCTTTTGAGTGAAAAGTTCTCACCTTTGCTTTTATTTTGCAGTCCATTTCCATCTTGACTTGATTTCTTGATTTATACCTTGTATAAATGATTATATTATTAATATTCGAATCAAATCGAACTATTCAATTTACCATTTTAAAATTTTAATTCAATAAATATTTCATTTTTAAGCTAATGATTAAATTTCAAACAAAGAATTAAATTTTTAAACAAATTTTCTTCCTTTAAATAAATTTATCTAACTAATGATAAAAAAAAAATTCTTACCAAAAATTATATTTTAACTAATTCTCCTTTTATATAAACTTCTGTTTATATAACCTAATTTTCTAGTTTCTTAAAATAAAATATTAACTAAGAACTTATTTTCGAAACTTCTCTGTTTTTATGGTATAACTTTAAATACTGATTTCTGAAAAATTCGAGAGTCTAAATTGTTTAAACTTACTGACCATATTTTTCTATACATCTACTCATATAATTTATATATAAAAAAAATACCCATTTATATACTCACTATAGATTTCTTAAGATGGTGTACAAAGTTTTATGCATATATATCAAATTTAGTAATTTAAATAAATTCAAAATATACTTTACTGCAGATTTTAAAATCTATTTTCTACCAATATCTTTAATTTTAAACCAATTTCTTTTTTAATAAATTGATTTGGTCAAAATTAAATTTAAAACTAAATTTCCTTTATATAATTATTTTCAGCAACTAAAACAATAAATAAGTTTTATTAACAAGTTAATCACCTTAACGTAATGATTAGATATTTTTTTTCCAGTTTTAAACAGGTTGACATTAAATTCAAATTTCAAACCTCAGAGATATTTTTTTTCCTTTTATATTTCTGTACATATTATATATATACCTTTTTTTCTTTGTTAATAACTTATATACATATTGAATGATAAAAATAAAATTCTATACCTTACTGTCGACTCGAAAACACCAAGCCCAGATAAATGAACACAGCCGGCACGAAATCCAAGCAATCGCGATTCAATCCCCTTCCGTTGCACACGCGAACGCGTGCCTCTGCCATCACCAGCGCGGCCACGACCTGCTTCCCCCACAAATTCCCACGCGCATGAGCTTCCACAGTCCCCAAAATCGCGACTTCGCCGCCTGCGCCATCGAGCGCGACCACATCTCGGCCACCACGCGACCCAGATTTGCGACCACCTAGCCCTAGCTGCCATCGGTCTCGCTTGCCACCGCGCCACCATCGCCTTACGTTGACATTCAATCGAACCCCCCTTTTCGATTTGATGTCGCGGTATATGATTTGAACGAGAGAGAGGAGTAAAGAATTTTAATCTGCAGCCATTTTTTTTCTCTTAGCTTTGATTTTTTTTTCGTTCGAATCTAGATTGATTTGAATTGAAGAAGACAGGCACGGCTATGTTCAGATGATAGGGTGGTTGGAAAAAAAATAGGTCGGCTATGGTACTCTCTTATGATTTGACTATTATTTTGAATTCTGATATAAATCTTCAGCGCGTTTTCTTACCGTATGCTCACACAACAATTCCGATCACAACGAAATTTGAAATCCGATAATAATTAACTATTATGGACCCAATGGAACTCGTTTCGTCGAATTCCGAGACTGTGCCTCGGAAGGCTATTTTTAAATATCAATTTAAACGATATAAATTCAAAACTGAACAATTCACTTTCAAATTCAATTCTGAAGCTTCAATTATCTTCAATATTATAAATATAAATTTTATAAGCCTCTGAAATATTTTTAATCAGCTCAAAACTGAAGATTCAAATTTTTATTCAACTTCAATAGATTAAATTCTAGAATTTAATCGCCAATTTATTATGAAAATTTGGAATTCAGTTCAAACCATCATTCAAATATTTAAAATTAATTAAATATTTTCAAATTTAAATTGTTCAAAATCCTGAGTCGTTACACTATGGTCAAGTGATACGGATATTTATCATTTCAATCTGTAATTTAAAATATAACTACGGTTATATATCATTTCAAACCGCAATCCCGAAGAAAATAAAAATCCATAACAACTTGCAGTTTATAACAATATAAAATACAACATCCATTCATCCAATATCAATCACCAAACATTTATCCCAATCATCATCCAATTCAATCAATGACATCAATATAGAATAGAAAATAAATAACAGGTATTTACTGGCAGTTTAGATTCAATAATAAATTAAATAACTATTTTATCCAAATAAATTCAAATAACTGGGAGGAAGATTCAAAATATGCCAAACTGTCATAAATAAATTTTTAATCGCATCATAAATCAATTTAACCAACATAAGAAATTTTAGAAGTTGTGAGTGGGTTAAAACACTCACCTTTTGAATTTAAATTGAATTTAAATCCAATTTAGACCTAAAATTTGAACAGTCTCGGAATCTGTCCAAATCCACGCCAAAATCTTCAAAATTATGATACGATCCTAGCGCAAGAAGTCGCGTGCAAAAATGACCTCGTATGTGAAAGTTATTAATGTTAGAACGAGTTGAAAAAAATTAAATTTAAAAAATAAAACAAATAAACTTACTCAAAACCTCACCAAGCGAAATAGCCACGTCAGGGTTACACGAACCCAATCTCGTGCACAGGAAATTTGCGCCGCCACGCACGTGTGTTGCCCATGCGTCACCGCGAGTTCACCGTGACTGGCCAGCCTCCCCTCTGACGAGTCGCGATCGCCCACCGCCCCCACACCCTTGGGTCATCACACGGCCACATGTCTACCACACGTTTGAGACAGCAGCCGCCACCGAAGTCTAGGGTTTTTCGAACCCTAATCGAATTAATTCACCACATCTAGCTGTTGAATCGGCGAACCAAACACACCGATGAACAACACTCGGCCCCCTCTACTATATGCTACCCTCAAATCGACGATCCGTGGAAGTTGATCATTGCGTGATGAATGGTCGAGTATTGATCATCGATTTCTGGGCAACCAATGATTCAAATTGAAAAACGAATCTCAAATCTGAAATGCGCTCGTTAAGTGCTTCAGACCGATATAAAAATTGATATTATTTGAGGAGTATGAATATTTGTTGTTGGATTTTGAATTGGAATCAATTGGAAAATTTAGGGTTCTCTTCCATTGAGGAAAAGGAGCAACAGAAATTTCTGTACGTACAGAAATGAGAAATAGAATTGCTTCTAGGGTTTATAACTCGATATATATAGGTAGAGCTGAAAATAGAGGAACGGATACGATTGGTTTGGACCGTTGAATGATAGATGGCTTAAGAAGCCCGTTCTGACTTCGGTACGAAATTGGGTCAACCCATATATCAAAATAGAAATAATTTAAAATCAATGGAACAGGTTTCAAGTTCAAATTCCATCGTATGAAGAAGTTATGCTAAAATGAAGTTATTTCGAATTGATTTCAATAGATTTCAATTAAGTTGATTTCTAGGCGTTCCGAGTCCGTACGATCAAATGACAAGTCCGATCATTATGAAACTTAAAATCCTTTAATAATTCACTGTTATGGATCCGATGAAACTGGTTTCGTCGAAATCCGAGTCAGTGGCCGAAATGGCTATTTTTCAGTTAATTAAATAAATTAATATTAAATTAATTAAATCAAATTTCCAATTCCAATTCTATAATTAGCAATCTTTATCATTTTTGATTTCTTGAACAATTTCAATAATTTATACAAATTTAGATGTCAATTTTAAGTTGATTGATCCATCAATTTCAGTGTTTAGTTTCAATTTCATTAAATTCAGAAATTATAAATTAAAATTCCAAAATCAATTTATTAACCTTTAAACCTTGTTAGTGAAGTCTTTCATTACAATAGAGTATTAACATTGGTTTATCACTTAGCACATTAATGTTTTCCAGTTTCGTCTTAATTTCCCATCATCATAATATTTAAATATTTAATTTCATTTATTTGCAACAAATCCAATTTCTATCTTTTAAATTCAAATGAATTAATAAATCTCGATTTCCATTCTTCTTATTTTACCAATTATCATATTATGAATAAAATTGACATTATTCCCATTTATTATCTAGATTTACGTTAACATAATATTCAATTTAGATTTATTGTAATTGATTACCGAGTTTTATTTAATACACTAAATAAATAAATAGCATATATTAATTGCCACCTATTTACTTTTAGTTATATTTAATTGCAAGGGATTCAGATCTAATTCAATAAATTAAATAAATGGGTAAATAATTAATAATTATCAATGTTTTTCTAATTTGATCTCATTCATACTTTATTATCCACCAACAATTATTAAAATTACTTATCTAGAGTTGATTCTATCAAATTACAATCTACTACATATTATTTAATAAATTAATATAAATTTGAATATATTTCCCAATTAAATTGCAAAATCTTGTTAAAATAACATATTTTATTATCGGAAATTTACGGGCCGTTACATCGTCAAGCTAGACAAGCTGGGCCCCTACCTCAAACACAACCTGAACCATCACAAGAGGTGGAGCAACATCGCAAAATTACACCTCCTCATCCTGCACCCTTTGATTACAGATTCCAGGATGACATTTTGGAGACTCGCATAGAGACGAATCCAAATGAGAGTATTCGCGATCTAACTCTCCAAAATCAGCTTATTTTGTCTCGAAATCAAAAATTGTTGGCTAAGTGCATTGACAGTTATGAAACATTTTTTGCTTCTCGCCTAGCCACGGTTGAAACGTCACTTTCCACGGTATTATCCGTTCTAAAGGAGGTTCTTCAAGGGGTTCGTGTTCCTACACCACCTTCAGAAGATTGGCCAACTCCGGTGCCTTCTCCTTCGAAACATTCCAAACTTTTTAACGAGGAGAATGAACCTCTCGAACAAACTCCGACATCTCCTAAGAAACAAGCGAGCTCTTCCAAAACTGAAGATAAAAGAGGTGATCAACATAAAGCTTCCCCAAAAGATTCTTAGAATTCTTAGGAGTCCATCTTTTGTATAAAAATGATGAAAATCTATGATTGTAATTGATTAATGTGATTAATGAAATTTCCTTTTCGGTTTGTTATTTCTGTGTAATCTTACAACGTTTGGTAATTACTTAATGAAATGAACATAATGTCTACATTTAAAATGTTATAAATCCTTTTTGATAATGCCAAAGGGGGATAAATAATAAATATCACTAATGATGGAAAGCACATATTCAGGGGGAGATTTATAAAATTGTATAGAAGTGCATTGTATAGTTGTCATCATCAAAAGGGGGGAGATTGTTAGGAAATCAAATCTACTGTTTTGATGACAACAACTATACAATGGAAAATGAATATGCATATATATATTTCTAGACGCAGGTACTTGCTAGAACAAAATCACTAAAAAGACAAGAACAAGGCTCAAAGAACACTACAAGTGACTACAAGTCAATAGGTAAAAGAAGCAACAGAGAAGATGCACAAAACAGACATGCACAAGTTTCAGACGTCTGGGTGCACAAGCCAGACGTCTGGAAAAGTCCTCTAGGACAACAAACGGACTAAACCAAACATCTGGTAGTAGCACTCAGACGTTTGAAAATCTATTATACATGGAAAATATATAGTATCATACGTCTGATACAAATACCAAACGTCTGATTTCGAACTCAGATTTTAAATTTAAACTTCGACTGCCACACTCGAATAGACATCTCTGCTTCTCTTCGATGCAACTCTTTATCATCAACAAAAGCAACTGTAAAGCACTTGTTAATGGATGCAACTACTCGAGGAACCTCTCTACAACTATATATATCATCAAGAATCAAGTGAACATATCAGCTTACTGGCTTACGCTCTCTAATTACATACTCGATCATATATTCTTGATCTCTACCAATCTATACTTGTATTTCACTCTTTCAAATATTCAGTTCTTCATAAACTATACTCTCTAGATATATGTTGGAAGCATTTGCACTAATTAGTCAATATCCGTGTTATAGAACACACATTTGACAAGAACAACTTATTGTAACCAAGCCTATTACTCCAGACGAAGCGAGGGTGTTTGATAGTTGAATTCCAAAGGGGAGCTTCAGGACTGGACGTAGGACGGGAGGTCCGAACCAATATAAAATCCTGGTGTGCTTATTCTCTATTTACTTAGATTAATATTGTTTTAGTTGCATCATATATTTTGTCACATATACTTGCATATACATTAAACGATCCACCCTGTAGACTTTCAAAAAATTGATAATAAATCCACAGTAATTCAGAAAATTATGAAATTTGAAAATGACCTCTAAAGTAATATTTCTGACCTCATCTCAGTAACACAGGTCATTTGGATGTCATTTAATAGATTTTCCAAATCAATTCTTATCATAAAATCTGTATGAAATAACTTAAATCATTAACACGCATATATACTCATTTAAACAATCAAAACATGGCAAATCATTTGCAAAATAAATTCGGATCTCAATCTAGAAATTGAAATCATAAAAATGAGATGTAATCTATTAATCACTTTAGCTTAGCTTCCTTTTGCTTTCTCCTAATGGCCGGCCTCCCTTGAATTTCGTTTTGTTTGTGAACGTGTAAAAATGAGAGTGCGTGAGTGTTTAGGGTATAAGAATATAGCTTTTCCTATTTTTCTCTTATTTGTTACCCTTACTTGTTACATTTTAATTCCTCTTTTATTCATTAGCTCAGTAGGTATGGCTACCCTCTAATATTCAAATCTCAATTTTCTTAACCCTTTATATTATTTCATTTAATTTATCTGATTAAATATCCTAAATGATATTAGTCAAAATTAGGGTTGTTAGAAATAATTAATGGATAAAGCGGTACATAGTGTTTCATACCACTAGTAGTACTGAATCCTTTATTTAAAATTCTCATCTAATAAAAGTAATACACACACAGATATATATATATATATATATATATATATATATATACACATATGTTTATGGAAATTACTTCTTTTGAAATTATTTAGATATTTGTCTAATGAGCATATTAGATTTATCTAAAAATACTTCTTCTTTTAATATAGCCTTTAAATCGAAATTTATATATATGTATATATAATATTTCTTCACTTTTAAAATTATTCTCTTTAAAATATTTTCTAACAATAATACTTTGAATTGGGAAATATTATCATAGGTATAATTTATTTAATATACAAAAGTGAATTTTAAAGTATATATAATATATTATATAATCCTCTAGAATTTTTTTTCAAATTCCTTAAATTAATATATATATTATCATTAATAAATTCCAAAATTCATAGAATTGAAATTCACAAAGTAGAAGAATCAAATAAGAATCGGTAATCATAAAGAAACAAGAAAAACAAAATCAATTAAAATTGATAGGTACATAAAATATGCCACTAAGTGTGTATATATCATACTTAATAAATTATAAGTTGAGCATTAGAAAAAGGTATAATGCAAATGAATCCGTGGAAATCACAACAACGACCAAAGGAAAGAAAAGAAATAAAACTAACAACCAAATGGGGATTACATGGAGCCGAACTAGCTCTAGGCATCCACCATCGATCGATCGGTGGTGACTTTTCTCGGCACTCTTCGACTCCATGAAATCACCTTTTTTGTTACTTAATCGATCTACGATGATGACACTTCAGGTTAAGCACATAAATAGGAATACACAAGCATGCATTCCTATCAACACAACAATGCATCAGAAGATCAAACGATATCAGTTAGTTTTTCCACTATTTAAACTTCAAAATTTTCCAAAACTCTAAACATTAAAATTATAGATAATAATTTTAGCTTTCCAAAAAAAATGATTATCGAATTTGGACTTATGGTTTAAAAGTTTGGCCAAATGAGTTTCAGGTTGAAACTTAGAAAATTACTTTAAAGGCAAAATTGTCATTGTACTTTCAAATCCATTTCAGGTCAAGTAAATGGCTGGATATAAAAAAGTGAACAAAAGAGAAATAATTTCTCATTGAATCTATATTCAATCCTATAAATATTGACTCCAAACGGGTTTAGGAAGTGCAAGTTATCGTTGTTTTACTACAACATACTTTCCAAATAAATTTCCAGCTACCATCTTATGTTTTAAAGACGTGTTACCATTAATCCCTACATAATCATAACAATTTGATTCAATTTACTACTAAAATCATAACTACAAAAACATGCAATCAATTTAGAGAGAGTGGTGAGGATTACTCACCTTATTCTTCCAATTATGCAGCTAAAATACAACAGCCTTCTCCATTTCAGCCAAACCTTAAAAATCAGTTTTACAGAAAAACAACACTAGGGATTCAAACATTGTGAAAACTGAAATTGATGAGTCTAAAAGCTTGAATAAGGCAAGAGAACATTACCTTGAATTTACTTGATTTTCTAGCAATTTATTTTGAATTAACATGAGGGATTTTTCTTAGGTTCAAGGGTGGAGGACTTTATTTCTTTTTCTCTATTTCTAAGTTTGGTCATATTGTAAATTTGAGAATGAGAAGGAACTTTTCCTTTGTTTCATTTAGCTTGGGCCTTGGGTAACTAATGGACACAATAAGAAAAGAATTGTTTTTTTTTCACTTCTGTTTTTATTTCATATTTCTAAAAAAACTATAAAATATTCCTTCAACATAATTCAACTAACAAATTTACAAATCCATTTACTATATCTTCTTAATTAATAAATAAAATTTTAATACACTATTTTGAAAAAAACTACAAATACTATTTTTTTTAAATATTACTTAATATCTAAATATATGATAACCAATTTAAATCATTATTTGTTTTATTTAAGCAACTCAAAAATTAGGGTTGTTACACAATTTGAATTTAAAATACTAGATATTCCATTTTGTAGATGTAAATTTAAATCTAATAATGAAAAATTTAGAAATTTTTTATATTAAATTTATAATTACTTTAAAACTATATGTTAACCTAAAAAATGGATCAACATCCTGGATCAAGTATGAAAGCACTAGCCCTATTTATCAAGGCAAATAATATAGAAAAAGCAATAGTAGATCATGAAAAAAGTAAAGGAACAAGAAGATTATTATAGTGGTTCGACTGTTAATGAAGCCTACGTCCACCTTATAACTTTCTACTAACTAACTGCGGTTACAATTGGAGTGAGATTACAATATGATTGAATCTCCTAATTTAGATCAAGTCATGGGTGCAAGAGTTCACTGAAGAATCACAGTGAACTAATAGGTGACTGTTGTGAGTGAAGAATTGTTTTGTAGAATTCCAGCAACTAGTCCAAAAGATCCTCTTTATTTTGTAGGTAGGATTGTATTTATATGGGTTGAAGAGCTATTGGGCCAGGCTTCTTTGCCAGAGACCTAAACATGACAATACGAAAGTGCTCCAAAAGTTTCATAGTGGTCCAATTTAATATGATGGATCGCTAGCGATCCATGTACATCGCTAGCGATCCATGTACTTAAGTGATTTTTGGATTGTCTCATTTGGGTTGCATTCCTTGCCTTCTGTAGATGATGTCCATGTGATATGGTAACTAGTTATTTTGTTTTGACGGTGATTCATATACAAGTTGCATTGAACTATGACTGGGATTAGTTGAATGCTCACTTCTTGAACTAGCTTGCTTGAAATATCATGAACCTTGGCAGACATCCCTAGGAAAGATATTGGATCATGACACCAGAAGATTGAAGGGCCCAAGAGCAAGCGTTGTGGATCACCAGTGATCCATAGATGACGGATCACCAGCAATCCATTACCTTAGCCTTTTTTCTGTATCTTTTTTCTTGGGTCCTCCTCTTCATTTTCCTTTGTTCTTCTTGGTTAATCCTTGAGATGCTTTGACTTGTCATAGATGTTCTAGTTCATAGTGAATGGGGTTGAAAAATCGATTAACATTTACCCCATAGAGTATGCCTTCATTAGAAACAAGGCGTGCTCTGAAAGTAATTGCTTTTGAGTTCTCGTTTAGTAAGATTCAAATCGTGTTGAGCCCGTCATGCGAATTTGGCTTTGGCTATTCTGCCATCTGTTGAGTTCTGATGTGAATTGTCATTGCTTGTAACACTGAATCAATTTTGACCTCACAACTTTCCTAATTCTTGCAAATAACACGTGAATCATGCTTATCAAGTTTGGAGAACATTAATTGCAATTTGATGGATCGCTAGCGATCCATAGTCCATAGGTCACTAGCGATCCAACAACTTAGCAAATATTTTCGAGTTACTTCCTTCTTATCCTAATTTGGGCCAACCTTTCTCCATTTCATGCTTTTCCTTGCGAACCGATCTACCTTCTCATACGATCCGATCCAATGCCTCCAAACCTTAAACTTGCTTCCTCAATCACCATTATCAATCTCCACTGCCGAAGCTTCTTGCCACCAATCATGCTTAATTTCGCCTCAACTTGAGCTAGTACTCAGTTCCTGAAACACCACTTATTTGGATCGGCGCCGATCTTGTTCACTTGGATCACCGCTGATCTAGTCCATCTTGGATCACCGAAAACTTGAGATTGACCATGCCCGCCTTTAGACTTGAGGTGGGTGATGTATTATTTGGTGTTTATTTAGCGACTTGGTGATGAAGTTGTATTGGTGATGGATGCAATGGAGAATTCCATTTGATTGCGATTTTGTGAAAGAAGATAGTAAATAGAATTATGAATTCTTCACAGAACGAAGCCTGGGTTTTGCCCTGGTGCTTAACATGTTTTGCTATATTCATCTACAGAGTCAGAATTAACTTGCATTGAATTCCACCGTTAATTTGTCACAAAGTCTTGTAGATTGATTTCGTTTTTTTTGCGAGGTGATAATAACTTAGGGTAGCGTCTCGTATGCAGCTCATGCTATCATCACTTTCCAAGAAACTGAAATCGACTTATGCTGAGAATTCTGTACTCAATTCTGTCCCATTTATCTATAGTTGCTCAGTTTGGGTCGGTCCTATCATTGCACAGTCGGTGTATCTGAAATAGGAAGAGCTTTCCATATCGCTTCAGATAGTGGATCCGTTATCGATCGTTAATCGATAACGGGTAATTGTAGGAGAAACGACTTTAATGAATGATACTAAAAGCTCTTTTATTTCTTCACTGCAAGTGAACTATTTGCACAGGGTAGACTGTTTGTAGTATTTAGGACAGCAAGCCCATCCTACATAGATAACACACTACAGTTTCCCTAAGCAATGCTTGGAATCTGATGAGTCGGCATAAATCGATATTTTTTCGAAATTCAAGTGCTAAGCGTAATGGGACTTTTAATTATAAATAGAATTACCTGATCGCATTACACATAAGCTCTGCTGTATAGAATGAAGCATGCATCATCTCATCGTAAATCTAGTGGAGGAAGTCTGACACTCTCAGAAGCCGAATCGACATCAGTTATGCCTTCACTAACAGTTTCAATAGCGCCTACTTCATCTGCACGACCAGCTGAATAAGGCAATTGGTTCCAGTTGGTCCACTCGTAGATCGAAGTCCTCCAAACTTTAATGTTCTACTCAACCCTCTGGAGAGTGCTTCCTCCATTATCTCTACTAAAGTTCTGCATAACATTTGTTTACAGCATAGCATTCCAGATGACGGCGTACGCCTTCCATTGAAAAATGATTTTGCACATATGCCACCTTCCGGGTGCATCACTTGCCACCGGTACATGTGCTTGAATGGAGCAGTGCCCCCCTTCAACCACTTCTTGAGAGAGACTCTTCTAAACTTGGGAATTTCTCCATTTTAGATTCTCCCCAACAGATATGCAGTTTTGACTTGGCTCCAAGTATTATTGATGAGGACATTCAATCATGCACCGAGCTTTGATGAGTTGAGATATTTCCTCTCCTTCAAGAAGAGAGACAAATATCCATCCCTGTGATCATTAAGGCTCAAAAAAACTACAAAATCATATAGCAGCTTCAAAGTAACCTGCCCTAATTCAAGATCCAATATTTTTTCGTTAGGTGTTTTGAGGGATTTAATCGTCTTTGGAAGATAAGGGGTATGTTTTCTCTTTTACTCTTTGAGATTTAATATGATGATGCAAGATTTGTAGTAGACTGACTACTCCTTGTAGTTATTTTGAGGCTAAACAAAGATCCATCATTTGACCCATCTTCTATGCTATAAAGGCCATGGACGCTAAGGAGAGATCAGTCAAGTTTTTACTAATGGATGAGAATTTTCTTTGGTAGAGGTTGTTGCATCCCAAAGGACTTGCTGCAGTTATTGAAGTTCCATCTTCTTCGCATTCTAGGATTCAAACATGCTCCAATTCTTCATCATATGACTCTGAAGAGGGATATATCTCAGAGGGAGAAGGTCCATTCGACGGATCAATTGGAGAGATTAATGAAGGAAAAGGTGTTATGGTTGGAGCTAATCACCCTATTAGGATGCTCCCGATCTCGAAGGAGGGGGAAGAGGAGTTCAAGCAATGTGAGGGCAACCCTATGGTGATCACAGAAAAAGGAGGAGATTGAATTGAGAATAGCGGTAGCTAGGATCCCTCCTCTAATTATAATTAATTTGATACAATTTCAAGTGATGGAAACTTCGAATCATGCGATGAAACTCCTAGAATGAGTCCTATTCTCCCCGATTCACCTCCCCAAGAGATTCTAACTAAAGACACTCCTCTAGAAGCGAACGACTTCATGGTTCTTCGCCTAAGGAAATAGATATTAGATTTGGGGACTTGAGCAACATTAATGTAGACATTGATGAGCTCATAGAAGATGATTTCGTGTTCAAGGGGTTATCTTCTCACCCCGGTCTGTGTCTAGAGTTAGCCTGATTCCCACTGTGGTGGCTTCCCGATTTGATTTGTGAAGTCCTTTTAGGCTGCCTACGACACGTTACACATTTCATGGTCATGTACACTTGTATATACATTACGTAGGTTCATTTCTTATCACTAAAGTTCTTTATTTATTTTTTAAATCAGGTACTATGAGAGGTTGTGAACTTTATGAGGACCTTGAACAATTTAATGATGCATAATGTTGGTCAAGATGGACTACAATGGATTAGCCCTTCGGAAACTGAAGAAGAGTAAAGGAGGAAAGATTTGAAAGTCGAGATTCGTCACGGGAATAATAATGATCGAAACAGAGTTTATAGAAGTGGTTATGAGAAGAGGAAAACAACCGATGACTAGGAAGAGCCATCCAAGAAACTGAAGGTAGATCATGGGTCTCCTCCTTTCGAGCATTAAGCGTTTGCCTCGGCTCCGGTCTTCGTTGGAATTGAAGTTCCGACTTCTACTGTTCAAGTCTACCCATCAACCCAGGCCTCGTCGACTCACGTAGTGCTTGCTTCTGGTTCTTCATGCCGCCATAGAAGGCCAACTTATATTATTCTGTTTGATCCCCACAAGCTTGAAGTTGTGCGCCTCAGATGGCTTCCGAAGAGAGTTAAATATGATCGTTACTTGCACCTGATACGTAAAGATTCTTATATGCCTTATCTCTAGGCGATTCAAAGTGATTTGGATCAAGCTAAGGGCCGTGGGAAGATATGTAGGTAATTGGCAGACACAACCATAACAACTACCAAGAAATTCTTTCCTTTGAGTCAGAAAAAGATGATTATGAGAGGATGTTAATGAAACATGATAAAAGGATCGAGCAGTTGATAAAGAAGAGGGATGTTGTACATCAAAAGAGTAAGAGCAATGCAAATTTACTGAAGGAATTGAAAGAGACGCATAGAAAAATAGAGAATGTGTTAAGAGGCGAAATTAAGAAGGCTAATGCTGATGAAGTTAAGCTGAAAAAGGAGTTTGAGATTCATGAAGAGATCATTGAAGCTCAAAAGAAAACTATTGTCGGTCATGATGAAGCTGTCGAAGCTCATTAAAAGATGATCGCTGATTATGCAGGAATGGTGGAGTCCTATGACAAGACAATTTTTGACCAGGCTCAAATGATTGCTTTGCTTCAGGAATAATTCACGCAGCTTAACGCTAAAAAGACCCAAGTTGAAGTTGTAAAGGCTACCATTATAGCAGACTAATTGAGCTATAGGATACTTTTGAAAGGAAGATGGAGAAGATGGATGACACCATCTTGAATTTCTACGTTAACTCCTTGCTGCACCAGGGAAGCCTTAGCTATTTGGGCCCTAAATTCCCACGTAATCTTGTTATGGTTTAGGAAAAAGTTCCGGCCTAATTTTTAGAGAACAGAGATGTATACACCAAGAAAGAGTTGGAGGACGCCTTTCTCAACTAAGAGTTGAAGAAATCTTTAGTAGAAGGACAAGAGATCATTCGAATTGAGAGGGAACAGGAGGCTGCCGATGTTATTGCAACTACAAATACCAAAGCACTAATAGTGCCTTTCATTTCCAGGCCTGACGAATTATCAAAGCAGCCTTGTGATCAGTTAGGAACTATTCCGAGTTCAACGGATACTGCTTTGTTATTGGTTCCTTCAACAGCTGTCTCGGAAGCCTTGGGCGGTCCTAGAACTTCACAAAAAATCGTGTAGCCATCTAGAGAAGGAGAAGGTAGGGAGTATGAGATTGAAATTCTCGGGCACTCTTCTGATGTAGGTAACCTTTTTGTTTTCCCCGAGTTTAAGGATTTTCTGCTCACGCCGCAAGGACAAATCGAATTGAATACTTTCATTTTGACCTTATAGGTCCGTCTTCTTTACCTACCGAACTGGCGATTTCTTTGGTTTCAGGGCCTACTGCTAAGAGATCAATCTTTGCTCCTGTTGCCTTTCAATTCACTAATGAACGTTTGAATGTGAAGGAAAGGTCATTTGTACTAATAATCACAAGATCATTTTACCAAGTAATGGGGTCACTATAACTATTCCATTAGTTATGTATCAACGATCCAACAAAAATATTTTGACTGCCTCGACGCTTGTTTTTGTAGCTGCTTTGATTGCCACGGCCGTGTCTGGCTCATAACTAGGGCTAGAATTCAATCAGTTTGCTACGTTGCATAGACTATATGACCCTTCTGTATCTTTAGAGGGTGATTTAATAGTGGATGGCACTCGAGAGTAAGAAGACCAAACTGGATGGCTTGGTAAAATTGAATAGTAGATGGTGGCCGTCAAGAAGGAAAGGATTGAGGAGAGAAAGTTTTCAAGGAGATTCCGTAAGTTTTGCAAATGCAAGACCAAGGGGAGTCTTTTGAGAAGCTCAAAGAAAAAGGGGATACTTGGGCACGGAGTCTCTAATTGATATTTCAGGTAGCGACACAACTTCGGGCGGGGATTCTGAGAAGAAAAAGAAACTTTCGACCAAAGGTAGGAAGGGAAGTGGTGCAAAGAAACATTGGCAAGCCTGAGCAACAGTGGAGCTGGAATTGGGACATTCTGATTTGTTTGATATGTGTTTTGTACCAGTGTAGAGTCTACACTTATTACTTTTGTTGTTGTCGCATCTGTACTTCTTACTTTATTGGCCGATAATGTGTGGGCACGGCCTCTACATTTTGGACTTTGTATAGAAAGTGCTATAAGAAATGAAAAGAATAATGTTTTAATTATTATCTCTTTCATGTTCTTCCTTATTTGTCATGTACGTAACTTTCTTTTACACTAGTTATGTATACACATGGCATGATTACTTGTTCCGCAATTTCTATACTTCACATTGTCATGCCGTGTTCCGCGGTATACGATGCCTTTATTTCTATTATTTCATGCATTACGTATGCCTTTTTTAACCTTTATAACTAGATCCATTATGATTACCTAAATTCTTTTTTTGGAGAAACAGACCTATAGAGTAGTTTTCCTTTCCACTAAATGTTGGTATGTATGAGCCCCCTACTTCACATGGTTGTTACCACAAACACTTGACAAAAGACTGGTTGATCCGAGTGATTCCTCTGATGTCTATGGCTGAATATACCTTACTATTCCTATCTCGTGAACTTGTGACTCGAGCATCTCGACTCCAGGAATTTTATTCATCAATAATTAGAATTCTATACCTATTTTGGGTGTGCGACATTGCTGGACCCACATCAATTTCTTTTTATAGTGGGAGTGGATTCTTGTTAGCCTTGGACTATATGAATTTCTCGGTGTTGTCGCGACAATATCGAACTTGCAATATCTTAATGGTTTGCTGATGGTTCCAGAGCAACATGAGTAGTGCTTGCGCAAACATGTGGCTTTTTGGAGTGCGCAGCTTATGAAATGCACAACTTATGGGATTGATATGACTTGTCGATTTGGAATCTCTCAACGTTACCAATATTTGGGTAACGTGATGATTTCGTACTTCGAGAGCATGGTTCCATGGCTCAATAAGTGAGGCGCGGCTGATCGGAGTGCACCGCTTAAGTAATTATATTTTCTTAGGTGTGATTCCACAAACCAAGAAGCGGACACAGCTTTTGGAATGCGTGGCTTTTATTTGGGCCTTCTCGGTGTTCATGGTGCAAGGTGGGATTGAGTTCCATCGATCCAGCAGTTTGATTTGATTTGGTCCTTTCAAGTCGGCGGTAGATGAGGCTACTTAGCATGGTTCCACTATCTCAAGCAACTATTGGATGGTTTTGAGTTGATTTGACCCCGTCGACTCAGTAGGTTACTTTGGTGAACATAGTTTTATTGGTTTAAAAAGTGAAGCAATTTTATTAATAAAAGTTGGGCAAGTTCTGCCAATTTACAATGCCTTAGGTATTCCGGGATGGCATATTTGTGGGAAATAGGAAATACATAAGATAGTCTTAAATAAAGTAACAATACCACGATTCGCTATTCCAAGCTCGGGGAATTTAGGTTCCATTTATAGTTGCTTGAATGTTCCATTCCCAAACTTTTGGCCGATCACATACGGCCCTTCCCAATTTGGTCCGAACATTCCTAGTATAGGGTAGACCCTTTTAAGGACAAGGTTTCCCACTTTGAAATTGTGGTTACAAACTTTGGAATTGAAATATCGTGCGACCATTTTCTGGCGAGCAGCAATCCTTAACTCGGTTTCTTCTCTCTTCTCATCGACCATCCCGAGCGACTTGATTAGGAGCTACTCATTTTGCATTCGATGAGAGGGGATTTCTAGCTTGATTGTCATTTCTTATGAACCATATGCCAGGGCAAACGGGGAGTGCCCATTTGCAGATTTTTGCTTTCTCCTGTAAGCCCATAGTGCGAGTAGAGACCCAATTTCCATTGGCTTTTGTTAGCTACTTTGTAATGATGGACTTGATGACTTGTTCACTGCTTCCACTTGCCTGTTTGCCTGCGGATGTGCAATAGTGGAAAAGCTTTTCTCGATTCGAAAGCGTTTACAGATGTATTTGATCTCAGCGCTTTCGACTTGAGTCCTATTGTTCATGTTGATTTTTTATGGCACTCCAAACCTGCAAATAACATTTTTAGTGAAAAAGGTAATAACTTTCTTTGTGGTAATAGTGCTAGCGGTTCCTCTTTATCCCATTTGGTGAAATAGTCAATTGCAATTATAGCATAATTGGCTTCTCCTTTGGCCATCAGTAATAAACAAACCAAATCATTTCCTAGGATCCCAAATGGCCACAATCTAACCATTTGTAAGGGTTTACCTCTTTGTTTGATTACCGTAGTTTCCTTCATTAATTTCCCTGAAGATTCTTCAGGCTTCATCGTTGGTCACACACTTGAGCAGTGGGGTAGATAATCCCAATCGGTAGAGCATCCCATCCTGTACTACAAACCGCGGCGCGTTCCAAGGGAGCTTTTTCCACTGATTCTTGTCCGTAGGAAGTGTTCCTTTGAGCAGGTAGTCCTTAATCGGTTTCATCCACGTTTCCGATTCATTGGTTGTTTCAAAAATCCAATCTATATACATCTCGCTTATGCTTGGAGTGGTAAAAGTTTTAACTGGAACCAGCCCCCAATGACTGAGCTTCTCTAGAACTAGCCAAATTGGCTAGATATTCTGCCTTTATATTTTGTTCCTTTGGGATATGAGTTATGGTGTAATGTTTAATGTCATCTAATAGTTCTTGCACTTTAGATACATGGGGGCAAGATTTTTTCCCTAGCTTGGTATTCATCTTTCACCTGCTAGAAGACTAGTTGAGAGTCGCTGTAGATGTGCATGGACTTTATCCCGAGTTCCTTCACAACTTTCAGCCCAACTATCAATGCTTCGTATTCTGCTTCATTTTTTGTTGCGGGAAATTCCAAGCATAAGGCATAGCAAACTGATCATCCTTATGGAGTTTCGAGCACTATTCCTATCTCGAGCAGGAGTTGTTAGATGCACCATCGATGAACAACTTCCACCATGTTTCCACTTACGTAGTCATTTCTACCTTACTATATCATATTATAAACTCGACAGTGAAATCTACCAGCGCTTGCCCATTGATCGCCCTTCGAGGATGCTGTGTGATTTCGTGCTGACTTAATTCGATGTTCCACTTGATAAGCCATCTAGAGGTCTTGGGGTGGTATAACACTTAATTTAAGAGCTAATCTGTTTGTACTTTGATGGTGTGCTTGGAAGTATGGTCATAACTTTATGGATGCGATCAAGAGGCAATATGCTAGTTCTTCCAATTTTGGATAGTTCTTCTCGGTTCCAGTGAGTCGTTTACTAATGTATTATACGGGGCGCTAGACCTTTGCTTCTTCTCGTACAAGCACGGCACATATTGTATGGGGTGAGACTGCGATAAACTTCTCCATCTACCGGCTTGGATAGGATTGGCGGGGTTTCCATATGTCGCAGCAGCTCTTCAAACGTAGTTTGACAAGCTTGATTTCATTTGAAGATCTTTTTTCCCTTCTTTAGCAAGTCAAAGAATAGTATACATTTGTTAGTTACTTTTGAGATGAACCGGCTTTGTGCTGCAACTTTTCCATTCAGCTTTGTAAACTCCTTGTTCCTTGGGGCCTCGACTTCATGTAAAGCGGTAATTTGTTCGGGATTTGCTTCGATGCCTCTGGTGCTTACAATGAATCCCATGAACTTTCCAACGGCTACCCCAAAGTCACATTTTGAGTTTCATTCAATATATGCGGAGTATTTCAAACATTTCGGCGAGGTTGTCCAAGTGATTTGCAGCTATGCACGATTTAACCAACACATCATCTATATAAACTTCCACAGTGTTTTCGATTTACCGTTTGAACATAGTGTTCACCAGTCATTGATAGGTTGCCCCAGCATTCTTTAAGCCATATGGAATTCCTTTGTAGCACCCCAAGTCAGTAATGAAACTGGTTTTCTTCTGGTCAGATTCATGCATCATGATCTGGTTGTACCCCGAGTAAGCATTCATAAAGGATAGCAGCATTCCCATCTATAAGTTGGTTGATTCTAAGCAGAGGAAAGATGACTTTTGAGCAATCTTCCTTTTGGTCCGAATAGTCGATATAAGTTTTTCATTTTCCATTGGACTTCTTGAATAAGACCGGGTTGGATTCCCATTCGGAGTATGTTGCATCACGGATAAAATCATTCACGATTAGTTTATCCACCTCTTCTCTCAGTGCTTTGGACCGTTAGGCTGTCTCTTGTGCTTTACTGGTGTATACTTAGGATCAATATTAAGTGTGTTGCATGCAATCTCCAATGAAACTCTGCATATATTGGAATGTGTCCAAGCGAATACATATAGGTTGGCATGAATAAATTTGATGAGCTCCAGTCGCATCTTATTTCCAAAATGTGGTCCAATTTTCAGGACCCCGGTTGGGTCATCCATATCGACTGGGGAAAACACCATCAATTTTGCCGGTGTTGTCTGTTCTTCCCCTGAACTCTACTTTCCAAGGTCCAAAGCACCTTATCAAATTGACTATGATCCCCAAGCTAGGGGCACCTCTGTAGTTGGTATTCGGTAGGTTCACGAATGTGGAGAGTTTCCCCACATTTTTTCCTTGACTTGCGTGGTTCTGTGATGTAGTATTCTATATCGGCACTTTGGTGCTCTTTGATCACTCCAACACCATTCTCTATCGAAAACTTAACGGTTGGACACAACTGAGCTAAAGAAATCCTGAAATCCACCAAAGTAGCCTGGCCCAAGAAAGCATTGTAGGAGGTTATTTCACCTACAATCACAAAGGTTTTGATCAGGATGACTCTTTGGTCACCTTCTCCAAGTTCTATGGGTAAATTGATTGTTCTAGCCAGTTGCTTATGTCCACCGGTGAATCCTTGGATCTTTATTCAACAAGCGGATATATCTTTCATACCGATCTTCATTTGATCAAACGTATGTTTGAAAAGGATATTCACAGAACTGCCACTATCCACCAATACTCGTTGCACCATGGCTGGTTTGATTCCTACTATCATGGCCATGGTGTCAAGGGTCGAAGCCTTTATCCCTTTAGTCTCGATTGGAACACTATGTCATCGTTTAAGGTCCACTGCTGCTTGGTAGGATTTCCGTCTTTGATCACAAAGCATGAATCATTTAGAGCATGTCTTAGTGAGCTTGTGTATTGATCCATTTCTCCCCAACTCTTTTGTGCGGGATGAGATACTCTAAATATTATTTCGATAATAAATCTCTGGTCATGTCGTTTGGATCCCACTTCAATGGTTCCAGCTTTCTTTCCTCGATCCTTGGAAGCTTAGAGTGCTACAGGCTGGTTGGGATTTTACAGCTTTCGCACATGTTGCTGAAGCTTATTTTGCCAAATCAGTTCTTCAATCAGGTTCTTCAAGTGATGGCACTCATTCGTGCTGTGACCATGTATTTCATGGAAACGGCAATAATTTCCAAAGCATTTTTGTTGTTCAGCCGCTTCCTTTTTGTACGGCTTCTTGTACTCCTCCAACCCTTGTGTTTCAAGGTAGATGTTCTTCGGAGTATCATTAAGCGGGATGTAGCCATTGGGCCTCAAGCCTTTTAATTGCTTGCTACTTCCATTCTGCCTATTGGAATTCTAATTCTTCCTTTTCTGATTCCTATTCTACCCTGCATTTCTTTTAGCGGTCCTCGAGGCATTTGCTTCTTGGTTCGTTGCCATACCGTTTTTCCCAACGTTAGTTGGTTATGGCTTAGCCGGTTTTCCTTTTAGCTTCTCTGCTTCTTCCAATCTCAAGAACTAGCTCACCTTTCGATTAAAATCCTTCCTATTGGTAGCTTGCTTCATTGTGATAAATTTTATGAATTCGGTATCAATATGGATGGCGCAGACCAAAGCCATGATGACCATATCTTTGTTTGGGTTACTTGCTTGAGTGATTGTGGTGTTAAACCGACTCATTCAGGATTTCAAAGATTCATTTCATCCCTAGAATAGGCCTGATAAGGACATCAGCTCTTCTGGTTGCACCGTGTGAAGCCTAAACCAATCAATGAACCTTGTTGTTAATTCATCGAAAGTGGAGATGGAGTTAGGTGGAAGCCTGGTGAACCACATGGAAGCAATTCCCACTAGAAATATTGAAAAACATCTACAGCGAACAACATTTGAAGCATTCACTCCATCCATGTACCAACTATACCTGTACAAGTAAGGTTTCGAGTCTCTAGTTCCATCGTAAGATGGAATAGTTGGCATAGTGAACCTTTAGGATATTGTTCATTTAGAATGTCATCAGTGAAGGGAGTCTGGCTTGGAGTGGATCTCCATTCATCATCTCTCTTATTCTTAAATTCATCCATTAGGCGCTTGATCATGTCTATGATATATGCTTTGGATGTTCAGTAATCCTTGGATTGGCTATTAGTGACTAAACCAAGTGTTTGATTTTGCAAATGGACTTGGTAAGTAGGCTGAAGCCTAGGCTCTCCTGTCTTTGGGAGAGCCACTCCCTCGAAGTTCCATTGGCTTGTGATTTGTCACATGGGGGTAGTTTAGACCTCTCTGCTGGTATTGAGTACATTAATTTTTCTCTCAAAGCTGTCAAGTTATTCTCCATCTTCAGAGTCGGAGAGATCCACCGTTATATGTTCCTATGGGTTTTTCGTCCCTAGACTCAAGTTTATGGCGGCCTGCTTTGCAGTTAGTGGAGTGCTTGCATTTCCTTGTATGGTGATTCCCGCAGCCCCGCCTACTATTCCTTTTTGCTGGTGCTTTACGTTTCTCCTCTTTAGGCCAGAAACGAAAAGCTTTCCTGCACTATGGCGGTCGTAGGGTCAAGCACTGTTCTTGGAGCAACAAGTGATTGCAAAGTTTGGAGGGCATTTAGTTTTTCTATAAAATATT
The DNA here is from genome assembly GCA_030765085.1 of Allium cepa. NCBI lineage: Eukaryota > Viridiplantae > Streptophyta > Magnoliopsida > Asparagales > Amaryllidaceae > Allium > Allium cepa. The sequence goes on along the minus strand of CM060941.1, from coordinate 171,114,181 downwards.
TTTGGTTATTTCCCATCTTTTGGTTGATATCATCAACCATCTGGTTTAACTCGCCTATACAGACAACTTCATGCCAGATAGAAGATTTTGGCACCTGATCTCCTATGTTGGCACCGTTGACTTCAACTTGCTAAGGATTAGTTTCCTCTTCAGCTATTACAGCTCTTATGGATTTTCTAAAAGCAATTATCTTTCTTCCTGATGCCATTGATTTCAACACCTAATTTTCTAAGCAAAGATTAGGAATCTAGTTTATAAATCCGTCTGATCCAAAGTTGATAGCTATATCTAAGCCTAAGTTGGGTTCTCAGTGAAAGCACTAAAATGTTAACCTAAAAAATGGATCGACGCCCTAAATCGAGTGTGAAAGGACTAGCCCTCTTTATCAAGGAAAGAACACAAAAAAAGAAATAACATATCGCAGAAAAAGTAAAGAAATAAGAAGAGTTTTATAGTGGTTCGGCTGTTAACAAAGACTACGTCCATTTTAAAACTTTCTACTAACTGACTACTATTAGTGGAGTTAGATTACAATATGATTGAATCTCCTAAGTTAGATCCAGTCATGAGTGCAAGAGTTCACTAGAGAATCATAGTAAATCCCTAGGTCACCGTAGTGTAGGAGGAGAAGAGTGAAGAATAGTTCTATAGAGTTCCAGCAACCATTCCAAAAGATCCTCTTTATGTTGCAGGTAGGATTATATTTATAGGGGTTAAAGTGCTTCAAAAGTTTCACAGCGATCCAACCTAATGCAATGGGTCGCTAGCGATCCATTTGGCATGGATCTCTGGTGATCCATGTACGTATTGGATTTTTGGATCGTCTCTTTTAGGTTGCATTCCGTTCCTTTTGTAGATGCTCTCCATGTAATACGGTAACTAGTTATATTGTTTTCATGGTGATTTGCATATAAGTTGCATTGAACTATGACTTGGATTAGCTGAATGCTCACTTCTTGAACTAGCTTCATTGAAATATCATAAAACATGGCAGACATCCCTAGGAAAGATATTGGATCATGATGCAAGAAGATTGGAGGGTCCAAGAGCAAGCGTTATGGATCGCTAGCGATCCATAGGTGATGGCTTTAGCCTTTTTTGGCATCTTTCTTCTTGGGTCCTTCTCTTCATTTTCCTCTAGTCTTCTTGGTTGATCCTTAAGATGTCTTGACTTGGCATAGATGTTGCACTACATGCATATATTTTGACATCACACATGTATACGGAGAGGCTAACATGTCTTTTGCGATGTAAACCTCAACATCTTTACACTGGCATGTCAAACCATGCAAACCTTATTGTGTCACACGTGCATGTACACACATATGTGTATATGATACATTTATCAGATAATATAATACAAACTTGATAAAATAAAACCTTATTTATAAAATTAAATAAAATGCAGATTTTTTTGAAAGAAAATTTAGAAAAGTACTAAAAGAATTTATGCTACATAGGCCCAAAAAGATTCAATAATGGATTTTTTTTGAAAATTTATCTATTTGTCCCACTGCGTGTCGGTCCAGTTCTAACATATAACAATTAGTTTAAATGGTAAGTCATATGACAATGTACATTGAGATCCTGGAGGTCATGGGAAAAAGTCTGAGACAATAAATGAGTGCTCTACTTAAATAAAGTACCACTCTTATTATAAAAAATGTACTAATACCATATACTCTTTATTTGTTAATAATGTTGAGCTTTTTTATCAAAACGAACTCAATAATTCGTTCACAACCTACTGCAAAAGATATTTTTAGAAATAATCGGGGTCGTAGAGTTAATGTTTGGTAGTGTGATTTATATCCTGGAAACACGAGGATTTCCTTAGGGGATCTCGATATTCCATTCTTTAAAGAGAAATTTTATAGCTATTAGTGATATTCCTAGCGATAAATCACCGGGAATAGATAGATTTCCAATATTGTTTTTCTAGAATTTTTAGCATGTTTTAAAATATCACCTTATTAAAATGTTTAATGTGTTTTATAATGGTAGCTTACAATTAGGAAGTTTTAACTTCACTAATGTAATCCTTCTCCAAAAGAATGCAAATGCAACCGAACTAAAGGATTTTAGGCTATCTCGTTAATAAATAGTTCGGTTAAAATTATTTCAAAGTCTTAGCTAATAATTTAAGCACTAAAATAAATAATATAATTAATAAAACACAATTTATTTTTATCAAGGGTATAAATATCATGGATGGGGTCATAGTAGTCCAAAAATTTATAAATTATTATTGTAAAAATATTAGCACATGTACCCTTTTAAAGCTAGATTTTGTGAAATTTTTTGATTCTATTGGCTAATTATTTCTTAAAGATTTATTACAAGTTAGGGTTTTAGTCCTAGATAGATGGCTTGGATTATGTCCTTTCTTAAAATTGGGAACTCTAGTACAATGGTCAACGGCATTTTAGGAAATAGAATACAATCTAAATGTGGTCTTAGTAAGGTGATCCTTAGTTCCCTTTATTATTCAACCTAGATGTAGGCGTATAACCTAGTGTCATTACATTTTCCATTACAAACGAGGATCTTGATAGTGTTGGGAATGATATCACTGGTGAGTCTTTTGATTCTACAATTTGTTGATAACACCATGTTTTTGTCTCTCACTTTCCTCGCCACATCATCGCTCTTAAATTTGTTTTACATAGTTTTGAAATGCTTTCAGGCCTTGAGGTAAATTTTGAGAAGAGTTCTGTTGGTCTCGAATGATATCGATAATGTCAAAAATCATATCACTAATACCCTTCCCTATACAATACCTAGGTTTTTTCACTAATACCCTTCCCTATACAATACCTAGGTTTTTTTGTTAGACCCACTGAGCTAAAAAATAGAGATTCACTAATAATTTTGATAAACTAGTAGAAAACTATCTAATTGGAATAGCAAACTTTTTGTCTAAGCAGGTAGAATCATTCATATTAACTTTATTTTACTGATACTACTTATTCATTTGACGTCCTTTTACCTTTTTCAAAAATAGTCATTGACAAAATAGAACAAAATAGAAATAAATTCTATTGGACTGGGGATAACTCCTGTAGCGGCAGTAACTGTCAGGTTAATTAAAACAATTTGCAAATCAAAAGAGGATGGAGGGTTATGAATTATAAATTTGCGCAATCTTAATATGTCTTTATTAGAAAAATGACATTGGAAATTTAAGAATGAAAATGAAAATCTTATCGAGAAAGAAATGATTTCAAATCAATTTTATGATAGAAACTATAACCTTCACCAGATCACTTCCAATCGCAACAATATGCTCCCCTTTCAGAAAACAATCATAAATTTTTAACCATTTTTAACCTTGGGATCAATAACATAGTTTACTCAGGTAACAATGCATCATTTCAACATAATAGTTGGATATCCACTACACCCTTAGAGTTTAGTACAAGGATCTTTTTGATAATTGTAACTTCAAAACTACCTTAATTTTAGAGGTCTTTGGACCCCACAATGAATTTCTATAAAACTTTACTTACAATCGAGCACTCAAAAGCATCAAATTTTACCAATTAGTTTTAGTATGTACCAACCTAGAATCCTATTACTTAGACAGTGAAAGTGATACTAAAATTTAGTGTTGGGATAAAAATAAAACGTACCCCTCAAACTTGATGTATAGGGTTTTAAATTTCTTAGAGACTAAAACAAATATTTACAATTTTATTTGGAAAGCTACAGTTCAGTTAATCCTATACAAGAAATTCAATGTAAATGAATTTTAATGAAAAAGATTTTTCACATTGACAAAAAATGTGTTTTTTGCAATTTTGGCATACAAAACATAACTCACCATTATTATAATTGTCTTTTAACCAAATTTATGCTTGTAAACGTTCTTAACATCTATGGCTTTGACATGACCATCACTAATCTTAACTGTTATTACTATTAGAATAATCTAAGTTCCCATCAGGCTATAGAATACATAATTCCACTTAACACTATTTTTGCTATTACTTGTTGGTATATTTAAATGGAAACAAAGAATGTTTAATAATGTTAGCAATCCCTTTAATAACCTGATTTACGCCATCTCGCTATTCATTTACAACTAAGTAGAAAATCCTAGTTACAAATTGATTAAAAATGGTTTTTTTGTTGATTTTCATAGAAAAGCGAAACAACTCGTTCCAATATTTTGAAGGAAAAATTAATTTATAACGGTATGAGACATATTATTGCCTCATGTAATGTTTGCATCAAAATTGGTCACGAACACCTCGTTGTATGAAAGCAACAATATCTAATTCAGTTGTAGAAATATGAAGATAAATAAATGAGGAACAAAATTAAAACAATCAAAAAGCAAGAAAATAGAGACATGGATTTATAGTGGCTCGGCAAACTTCGGCCTACTTCTACTCCAATAATCTTTTATTACTTTATATTGTTGATTACAGTTACAAATTCATGAAATTCAAAAGTAAAATTGATAGAGCATAGCCCAGGTAGTAGATGAAGAGAACAGAAAGAAGGTCCTTTTTTTGAAGTCGTGCCTACTATATTTATAGGTGAAACTACGGCTATAGGACCTTCTTATCCATATTGGCCCCACCATACCGATCTACATATCTAATTCATCATTTAGTAACGATCGACCGACGTACCACCGATTGTTTTACCTTCATCTAGTTCAAGGTCGATCATTTCTGGGGATTCTTCATACCTTTCGACATTGCCTCAGAAGTATGGAATCATTCTTACTTGTAGTTTAGGAGATATGGGTAGATCTTGGTTGAAATTGGATGGTCCATTGAATTGCACTAATCGTTATGATGGATTAGTATGAATAATCGGTCAATACCGATCGGTCTAGAAGGATCGGAATCATCTTTAAATCATCGTTCCATGAATGTGATTGCTATGGTAGATCGGCAAGAAAGATCAGTCGAGAAGGATCGACCATCCTTAAGTCTTTTACTTCGTGATATGCGATTGCTATGATGGATCATCCTAGAACGATTGTCAAAACGATCGGCCATCCAAAGACCTCTACTTTTTGATGCGTGATCGTTTGTGTAGGCTCCTCTCTTTATTTTATTGACACTCTGAAAGTTTCAAATAAATTGGTCTTGTCAATTTTGGGATATTGATCGATCTCCGATGACTTAAGTTGTTTCATGGACCGTTCTTGGTCGGTCCATACAAATCCTTGCTTCATCCAAATCTGTAACGCCCCACCCCGAGACCTACAATAGTAAAGAGAATTACTATCTTCCGCGACTCGGAGCTGATGAAAACCAGTGGCAAGGTCTAACTATGAAAAGACCTTAGCACCACCTAATTGATCGAACATGTCGTCGATCCTCGGTAAAGGGTAACGATTCTTGATGGTTAACTCATTAAGCTTGCGATAGTCGACGCGAAGCCTAAGAGTCCCATCGGACTTCTTCACGAATACTACCGCGGATCCCCACAGTAAAGAACTAGAACGAATGAAATGCTTGGCTTCAAGCTCGAGAAGTTGCTTCTTGAGTTCCTTATTCTCTCGTGTAGACATTCTCGTGGGAGGACGACTAACTGGCTGCGCGCCGGGAATAAGATCGATACGGAACTCAATAGCTCTCTTAGGAGGCAAACCAGAAACGAGCTTGAATAAATCTGAAAAGTCTCAAACGATAGGAATACGGGATACATCGTCATCATCATCTCGAGAATCAAGAGCAAATAAAGAAGCCATGGAATCACAATCGGAATCACGAAGCGAAAGAGATAACTGATCAGAAGAATCAAGATGTCGAATATATAAGGCTCGCTCCAAACATAAAATCCTGGCCTCGTATCAAACTAACCAGTCCATTCCCAATATCATATCAAATCCAAGAAAAGGAATAAGGTGCAGATTCGCACGGAAAGAAAAGCCACAAATCAAAATCTCAACATCATCACAAAGCAAACTAAGAGTTGCACATCCTCCGATAGGATTCGCAATCCGTAAAGAAGTAAGCATGCAAGAAACATCTAACTGCAAAGCATCAACGAGTTCTTTTGATACGAATGAGTAAGACACACCCGTGTCGAAAAGCACTCGAATATAACGATCATGGAATTTAATAGAACCCTCTAAAACAGAAGAGGACCTCTAGCTGAGCAGCACCTCCAGAGGTAGTGGCCACACCAAGATGACCTTGACGAGAATCCTTCTCCTTTTTGGGACAAGCTGAAACCAAATGTCTCTCCTTCTTGCAATAAAGATAACGCTTAGGCTTGGGACACTCCCTCACTGGATGGTCAGGTGCACCACAATTGTAGCATGCAAAAGGCTTAGTTGAAGGGTAGACTGAGACTGAGAAGAAGATCATGTGTTTTCGCCTCATCGCTTAATTCTCATTCTTATACGCTGAAAATTATCTAAATAGGCTATAATATATTTAGAATAATTAAATAGAGAAAACGGAATTTTTAAACAATTTTTAGATTTTTAAATAAGTTATATAAGGAAAAATTCATTTATCAAATAGATTAGCTATTTATAAAATAATTTAAAAAAATAATTTCTTAAAAACACTTTAAAATGTCTTTAAAACATTTATTTAATCAACCATAATTTATAAAGAATTTTCATAAACTTATTCGAAACCAAAATCAATTAAAACCATCGAATTCTTCAAATATCGACATTTATCGATATTTAGATTGAAATAAAATTTAAATAAAAATTAATTTCTTAAAATTTCCAAAATCAAGCCAATCCATTGTCGAATAAAAATACTTAAACATTCATCATCAAACTTATTCAAACAATATTTAAAATCATCGAAATTTGCAGTGAAACAGTTAATGAAAGCGCAAATAGAAGCAAAAGAACAATCTACCAAACAACTTAGTTTTTGGCTAATTTTGGACAGTAATTTAGGGTAACAAAATAAACCAGATTTATGCCAAATTTTTTAGTGTTATACTATGACGCGAGGACCATAACATATCCAAAATTTGGAGTAATTCGCTGCAAAATGAAAGAGTTATGATTTTTCGAACATAGCTCTTTTCAGCAAGCACAAAAAAACAAGATTTTTGGCTGTTTTGAACCAACGATTTTCTGTATCAAAATGACTCAAATTTCATGAAATTTTTTAGAAACATTTCACAGTCCAACTAAAGCAACATATAAGGAATTGGGAGCAAATGGCTCTAATGTGATGAAGATATGATTTTTTGAACATGGTGCATTTTCGGTCAACAAACAGAGATCAATTTTTGGCCGATTTCAACAAACAATTTTCAATATCAAAATTCAATCAAAACTTCCAGAATTGTTTAACATACCACCTACTATAGCATATCCAAATTGGGAGCAATTGGCTTTAACATGAGAAAGATATGATTTTTTGACTATGGTGCATTTTCGGCCAACACACAGAAATCAATATTTGGCCGAATTCAACCAACAAATTTCTATATAAAAATAAATCACAATTCGATGAAACTTTGCGAAAATGTTTTAAAATCCATCTAATTCAACTTTCCATAAATTGGGAGGAATTGGCAGGAGAAAGATATGATTTTATGAACATGGTGCGTTTTCGGCCAACAAACAGAGATCAAATTTTGGCCGAATTCAAGCAATAATTTTCTATATAAAAAAATCAAAATTAAAAGAAAATTTCCAGAAATGATTTTCAGACCAACCACTGCAACATATCGAAAATTGAGAGCAATTGGCTTTAAATTGAAGAAGATATGATTTTTAGAACATAGCACAATTTCAGCCAACAAAAGAGAAAACTTATTCAATAAATTGAACATTTCAAGCAACAATTTGATAGCAAAATTTGATTTTTTTTGCTTTAGCTTGCTGTAAGAAACTCTTACCTTGCTTACCACTTGATTTAGCAATCGTTTCAGCAGAAAAAGATGGATTTAGCTAGAAAATGGCCTTCAACAACCTATAGATTGCAAAATAAGAACATGTAGAAAGGAAAACAATCAAAATAAGATTACAGTAAATAGAAATCCGAACTTTGGATGGATTAGGGGATCTAAAAGGTTGGAGATTACCTGTAGGATAGCTTAGAATCCAATTTAACCGTAGATTCTAACAATTTTAGGTGGATTTTGGATTTAAGAAAGAAGCCCTTATGGATTTCCCTATTTGTTTTAAAAGCTCTCTGTATATTTTTTTCCTTCTGATATGAGAAAGAAGAAAGATTGGAATGATGGTTGCTAGAAGCACCTTATGAATAATGGGTAGGCTAATCTTTGGATCCAAACCCAATAAGAATTCTTAGCATAATTTTGTTGTGTTTATATATGTTATTAACACTAATTCCTTCATAACTTTTTGATAAAAACTCCAAATCTCATGAAACAAATTGCAATGTTCATGTTTTGGAATAAAGAACATGTTAAAATGTTATAAACTTAATTTTTTAACTAAAAATATTATTTACACAATTTAATACCAATTTTTACCAATATTCACATTAATAGTGAAAAAAAATCAATATTTTCATCATTTTCTTACAATAATTTTTTTACTAAGTTTATTAACGTGTATAAAAATGCTTTTAACATTTTTATAGCTTTAAAACATTATTTGAAATTTAATTATACTACAAAAGTTTATTTTCTTCGTGTTTATCCTTTTGCTTCGGGATAAAAGACTAATATTGGAATAAAACTCCAATATTATAAATTTTAACCCAATAATTTATTTTTATCATTTATTCTCGTTCCATACCACTAATAAAGTGTTTTAAACTTTATTTCCCATTTTTTTACACTAAAACCCCAACTCTTAATCAACAAACATTGTTTTATTTTAAATAAACAATATTATCATCAATTTATTCCATCTATAAATTTGTAATTCAATACTAAATTATAATTTACATTATAATTTAATATTTCAGCAATCTCCTAAATCCCGGGTTGTTACAGACTTCCCCCCTTAACAAAATTGCGTCCTTGCAATTCCTAGAGGAAATTCCGTAAGCAACATATCAAACCATTACAAGAAAGAAAGAACAAATGCTTGAGATAAGGGATTCTCACCAACACCATGAGAAGAAAGGAATCCAAGATATGATCGCTCGATAAATTCTTTAGTTTCCCAAGTGTAGTCATTGGGATTATCGGACCACTGGATCTTAACGAGCGGGACACTATTGTTTCGAAGACGTCTAGTCTCCGAAGCAAGAACTCTCAGAGGATGTTGCACATAAGATAGATCAGGAGAGACTTTCAACATTTCTAAAGCACGAGTATCAATCATGGATTCTGGATCTCGTAGACACTTCCTTAACTGAAAAACGTGGAATATGTTGTGAACTCCAGAAAACTGATCGGGAAGTGCTACACGATAAGCAACCGGACTAATACGCTCTATAATAGGAAATGGCCCAATATAGCGTGGTGCCAATTTCCCAGTCTGGCTAAAGTGTACCACTCCTTTCAGAAGAGAAGCTCGAATAAAAACAAGGTCACCCAATGAGAATTCAAGAGGCCTCCTATGGTTGTCCGCATAGGATTTCTTGCGACTCTGTGCCTCTTTCATTCTCTCACGAATAAGATGGATACTCTTAGATGATTCTCGAATAGATTCGGGGCCTAAAATAAGCTTTTCCCCCGACTCAAGCCAACAAGATGGAGAACGACATGGCCTTCCATATAAGGCTTCAAAAGGAGCTATGCCAATAGAAGATTGGTAGCTATTATTATAAGCAAACTCAACTAGAAGAAGATGATCCTCCCAGCTACCATTGAAATCGAAGATACAAGCACGAAGCAAGTATTCCAAAATACGGTTCACTCGTTCAGTCTGTCCATCAAACTATGGGTGATAAGCTGTGCTAAGATTAAGCTTAGTTCCTAAAGCTTGCTAGAGACTCTGCCAAAAGTGACTTGTGAAAAGAGAATCACGATCACACACAATAGATGAAGGGACACTGCGCCATCGCACGATCTCCTTAATATATATCTTCGATAAAAGAGATGCTGTCCTATTCGACTTAACAGGAATAAAATGTACGGACTTGGTGAGACGGTCCACAACAACCCAAATACTGCTATGGCCCGACCTCGAACGAGGAAAGCCATCAATGAAATCCATCGAAATTTGATCCCATTTCCACAACGGAACCTCTAAAGGCCAAAGAAGACCGGATGGCCGCTGATGCTCGGCCTTAAAAAGCTGACAAGTTATGCAATTACCCACATAACTTGCGACATCACGCTTCATGCCTTCCCAATAATAAAGGCGAAGCATATCAGCATACATCTTACTGCTGCTAGTATGAATAGTATACTTAGAGCGATGATAATCATCAAGAATGTCACGCCTAAGTGATGAATCAGAAGGTACAATAATACGGTCCTTCAAACAAAGACAACCGTGAGAATCAATACTGAAATCCCTCATCTCATCATCATGGAATTCAGATTCACAAAGACGAATAAGGCGCAACGTCTCAGAATCACGCCGCTCAGCCTCGAAAATACGATTTAAAAGAGAAGGTCGAGCTTCCATCTGAATAATAAGACAGGTGAATCGAAAGAAGAAGCTCTATCACGAATATCACAATAAGATAAAGTTTCAAGGATATCCCATTCGGCTAATGTCATAGAAACAATAGCCGAATGCTTGCGACTAAGTGCATCAGCCACACGATTACCCTTCCCCGGGGTATACTGAATATCAAAATCATATGAGGCCAAAAACTCAAGCCAACACTACTACCTCATATTAAGCTCCCTCTGAGTAAATAGATATTTCAAGGATTTATGATGAGTAAAAAGGACGAAGTGCTCTCCCAAATGGTAATGACGCCAAATATTCAAAGCGAAGACAATGGCTGCAAGCTCTAAATCATGAGTAGCGTACCGAACCTCATTCGGACGCAACTGCCTAGAAGCATAGGCAACAACACGATCTCTCTGCATCAAAACAGCGCCGAGGACACTATGACTGGCATTGGTATAAACGATATGATCTTGGTTCCCTTCAGGAACCACAAGGACGGGAGCATTAGTGAGAAGCTCCATCAATTTCTGAAAAGAAGCCTCACACTTATCGGACCAAATGAATCGAATACCTTTCCTCGTAAGGCTAGTCAATGGAAGCACGATACGAGAAAAGTCTTTGATGAAATGGCGGTAATAACCAGCCATACAATATTAGTGGTATAGAATGACAATAAATGATAAAAATTAATTATTGGGTTAAAATTTATAACATTGGAGTTTTATTCCAATATTAGTCCTTTATCCCGAAGCAAAAGGATAAACACGAAGAAAATAAACTTTTGTAGTATAATAAAATTTGAAATAATGTTTTAAAGCTATAAAATGTTAAAAGCATTTTTATACACGTTAAGGAACTTAGTAAAAAAATTATTGTACGAAAATGATGAAAATATTGATTTTTTTTCACTATTAATGTGAATATTGGTAAAAATTGTTATTAAATTGTGTAAATAATATTTTTAACCCGTGGAAAACAAATAAACAAATTGGTATCACTCGAAGCGATCCAACACCAAGGATCATACTCAGATCAGGAACACAGAATCACAGGATGATCTCAAGCTAGTCCATACCGATCAAATTTATCGTAAAAACCACGACTCGATAATTCCATATTTATTTAACATTATTAAATTATTATGTTTGAAAAGAAATCCAGGAATAAACTTTTTACGGATCTAGCAGCCACTTGCCGCACACCAAAAGAGAGTAAACTCTAAAGTGCCAAATAATGTCACCTATAGTAATCACTAGAATTTAACTAATACGTCCCATACCGTACGGTGAAATTCAAGTATTTGCTAAAAGATAGTAAATATTACTTATTACAGATACCACTAGAAAACCTAAACCATATACCTTACTAACGTAGGTCTCGGGGTGGGGCGTTACAGAATCCATTCAACTACCAACCACAGCTTTAACTGTAATCGGTTTCTCATCCATCCATTTAAGTCAAATTTATCATATCCCATCCTTGATAACATGAAATCTATTAGGTTAAATTTGCCTATGTACTGCCTTGCCGAAAGGTAGGTTAACACTTTGCACTCCACAACATTCCTTGCAATAGGAAGGTGTGTTTTGAATCATCGAAAATCCAAAATCCGAAGTCCATAATCCATTGATTGTCATATTATCCAAACCATAATCCAATTGATTGCCAATCCAATTCCTTGATCTCTCCGGATCATTAGCGAAATCCACGACAGTTCTGAGTCGATATCCAATTCTGAATCCATTCCAAAATCATTAACCAAATCCACAATCTCTCTGGATCGTTTTATCTGAATCCGGGACATCTTCAGGTCCAAATCCAAGTCCATAGACCTCTCTGGGTCATTTTATCCAAATCTGGGTTCGCTCCGGGTCTATTTCCAAGTCCATAGATCTCCTTGAGTCGTTTTATGCATATCCGAGACCGCTACGGGTCCATATCCAAATCTATAGACCACTATAGATTGTTTTATTTAAATCCTTGATCTCACCGGATCCTTGCTGAGCACAATCTATACACGATGACCTGAGTAGGCCGATCCTATCGCTCTTCGATGAAGCGGCCTACCCCTTGTTGGGCATAATCCATACCTAATGATCTGTTGGGTTTTTATTCTCCAGTCTCGACTCTTCGGTTGAGGACTTAATCCGTGGGTATCCTACACTAGCCTCGACTCTCCAGTTAAGGACATAATCCATGGGGTAACGTGCTCCGGCCTTGATCCCTAGTCGAGGATTAATCCATGGGTATCCTTCTCCGACCTCGACTCTGGTCGAGGACGTAATCCGTGGGGTATCTTTCTTCAGCCTCAATCCTCTATCGAGGACTTATTCCATGTACGAATCCTACCTGTCGCTCTCCAGTGAAGGGACTCGCACTCTGCAGTTATTGCCTCATCTCTTCGGTCGGGGCCACAACCACGACCTGTGTTATTTATTATAGTAGTGCGGATCCAAGTGTTTTAAGATTCATTAGTCATGGTGGTTTATCACCATCTTAGAGCATGCCTAGGAACCTTTCTCATTCCCATACATGTTTAAGTGACTTATCCATTTAAATGTAGAGTATATTAGTTATACAGTTCATGCCATCCCAATCAAAAGATGATAACCTATGCCCTTAACCCAAGCTCACTCAGTTTATGGTGAATGATGGTTGCTTTTGTTCCATCATCGCTATCCAATTCCTTATAAGGCCATCCAAATTTGTGACCCCGGTTCCATGAGGATCCAACTTCCTTGGTCAGGGTTTACCCCCGGTTGTTCCAATCCATATCTAAGCCTACTTATTTCTACTCTAAGTCCTGGATTCCAAATCCTAGCTGTTCCAGCATCCATAAATGGTCTCCGATCATCATTTCCATCCTGCCCATAAGTAATCCTAAGGGAACCCCAGATTATCCTACTCCAAACGTGCATCAAATTCTGATCCATGCCAAAGTCCATAGTGCCATCCAATATCTAGCCAGGAATTAAGCTAACATGACCCGGGGGCATGCCCTCGAGTGCAGAACGACTGGTGCTGATTGTTCTATAACAATCGGCTAAAGTTTTGTCGATTATTCTTCACTGGTCAGGGGCTGCTCCAAGAAATTCCACTCCATCTTACATCATGTTTGATTCATTTCCTTGGTTGTAATTCTGGATTTCCTCAGCTCCTGCTTCTCTAACTCCGTGATCTATATTTCCAGCATTTCCTGCTACTCCAATTCCTTGGTTTCATGCTCCAGCTTGTCCAATCTGTCGGAGTAGGTTGGGCATCATTTCCTGTATAGCATCCGTTCCTACAAAGAATCCATCATTGTTTCCATCTCGTCTCTGGTAGTGAAGGTTGATGTTTAGTTAGCTCTTGAGAAAACCTCTTGACTCACTTCATAACGGCTCCTATCTATTCTCTATCTCCTTGTTAATTTCCTAGCCAACGCTTCCTAGATCCAAGTATCCTAGCTTCTAAATCTAAAATCCTAGCTTCCAAATTCGCGGGTGCAAGTCTTCTCGTTGAAAGCACCAAAATGTTTGCATCGAAAATGGTTACAAACTCTCAGTTGTATGAAAGCACCAATATCCAATTTGGTCACAGAAATATAAAGAGAAATAAATGAAGAACAAAATTAAAACAATCAGAAAGCAAGTAAATAGAGACATAGATTTATAGTGGTTTGACAAACTTCAGCTTATGTCCACCCCAATAATCTTTTATTCGTTTATATGTTGATTACAGTTACGAATCCATGAAATTCAAGACTAAAATTGACAAAATATATCCTAGATGGAAGATGAAGAGAAGCAAATAAAAGATCCATTTTCTGAAGCCATGGTTGCTGTATATATAGGAAAACTTAGGCTACAGGGCCTTCTTATTCATGTGGTCCCACCATAACAATCGACATGTCTAATTTGTCATTTAACGATTGGCCAACTTAACATCGATCGATTTTCCTTCATCCAATCCAAGGCCAATCGTGTCTAGGGGATTCTTCATGCCTTTTAATGTTGCCTCTGAAGTATCGAATCATACGGACTTGTAGTTTAGGTGATATCGGTTGATCTTGGTCTAAATTGGATGGCTCATTGAATTGCACCAATCGTTATGATGGATCGATATGAACGATTGTTCAATAACAATCGGTCGAGAAGGATCGACCATCTTCAAACCATCATTCCATGATATGTGATTACTATAATGGTCAACAAGAATGATCGATTGAGAAGGATCAACCATCCCCAAGTCTTTTACCTCGTGATACACAATTGCTACGATGGATCGTCGTAGAACGATCGGTCAAAACGATCGGCCACCCCAGGACCTCCGCCTTTTGGTATGCGATAGTTTGTATAGGCACCCTTATTTATTTTATTGATGATCTAAAATTTTCAAATGATTGGTCTTGTGAATTTTAAGATATTGGTCAATCTTCAATGATTTGAGCTATTTCATGGACCGTTCTTGGTCGATCCATACAAATCCATGCTTCATCCGAATCCATTCAACTATCATCCATAGCTTTAACAATAAATCGATTCCTATCCATCCATTTGAGCCAAATTCATGATATCCCAGTCTTGATAATCGTGAAGTCTATTGGGTTAAATCCGCCTATGTATAGCCTTGCCAAAAGGCGGGTTAACATGTAATGTTCTAGTAGACACTTTTAATGAAGATAACTCTTCTAACTTCTTACTCTTAATTAATAATTGATTCATTTTTGCTTTTCATCCCCATTTTTCTTTTCTCAGACATATATATGTATATAATCTATGAATTATATACATACATATATATATATATATATGCTAGACTGATAACTTTGTTAAGTTTTTTTACTTTTAGCGGTTATTGTGGATTATACTGCTGTTGTTGCAGAATCATGGGTGCATTGTTCGGATCAGTTTCCTCTACTTTACATGTCATTGCTTATAACTACGGGATTTTAGAGGCGCTATACTTCCATTGTTTTGCTCCTATTGATTTTCTTTGACGATTCCTTATTCATAACTCTTAACGTAGTCACATTAGATTACCTTTTGGAAGCTTGGGAGGGTTTTTTCTCTTCACTGTACGGTTAAGGTTGAGGGGATTATTACTAGCAGGCTTGCTGGCAGCTCCTTTTTGATTGTAGAATAAAATTATATGAGGCTCTTGCCTTTTGGGGGATCTCCTGTTTTACTTAAAACATTGGGCTAAGTGTCAAATTGTTATTTTTCCTTATATCTCCTCTAGGTGCCCAAGTATCATATATGCCTCCAAAATAAAGAGCCTTAAATACTAAAAGAAAAGCACCTATACGTAGTAAAATTAATTGAATATCCAAAATTGTCGTCATTACATTTCAGTCTCTTCATGATCATTAAAGAATGGAAAGGATTCCTCAAGAGTCTCTCATGTCCAAGAAGCAGGTGATAAATACTCCCAAAGCCTAAGAAAACAGAAGTGAAGTACTCCAGATACAAAATATGGAAAGGTGTGTATTACTTCTCCCCCTAGATCTATCACGCCTTTTAAGTAAGAGAGCGTATCCTTGAATCCATCTACCTACCTGTCCTTCTCTTCCTTGGCCAAGTTACACTACTATGACTACTTCGAGATCGAATCAAGAGACCTTGCATGTAAATTCATATCTAAGAAAAAGATTTTGATTTGAATGAGCTAACCATAACAAGTGGTCCTGCAATTAATATACTGGACTTTAGTTATTCATGAAACATGAAATGCAAATGAACTGTCAACAAATTTCAAAAGAAATCGAAGAATTTCTTGGGAATCTTGCATGATTAATTCGACATATTTCACTTAATTTTATTATGAAAAATGATTGAATCTTTCTTTAGTCATCACTACGCACATTCATATTTTTGAAAGAATTGAAGCTATTTTCATCATGGAATACTCGTAAGCCTTTTTCCATTGGTTCGAGTGCTTTGCTTGACATATCGTTGTGCAACTGGTGGTGCGTTGAGTAGTTGTGAGTTCCATTTGTTGGGCATAAGAAATGTGTTCACCAAACTCAAAGACTGGAAAGAAAATTCCGTTGAAGGAATTTTAGTCCAGGCAATGGATGGGTAAAAGTTACACCAAAAAAACCATGATTTACACAAAATAATTGTTTACATATTTTTATTGTATTGTTTTATATTATGTTGTTGTATTTTTATGTTTCTTAAATTAATGTACTCTAAGGTCTAAATATATGTGTACATATGTAAATATATTGATAATGTAACATTTTATTCATTTTTTGATGACTTTTTAAAACATTACTTCGCTCGTACACAGATAAACTGATAACTCCCTATGTACATTTATAAAATTGATAACAAACTCTTTAGTTATAGATCCATCTCAAGCTAGGGATGTTATTTGTAGTACTATTTAATATATTAGCTATACGAGATAGGATACACGCACGTATTTGTTGATCTTCCTTAATGTACGTGCATTATACTTAGGACATCGTGAAATGGTGGGTATTAGTGAATAATCTCTTTCAATTTGTTGATTATCCTTAAGGTCAATATAAGATAGAACAAAGACCATAGGTTATGATATAAACGGCAAAGTGTTATCCATCGCTTTCAGTCTTATGGGTTGTGTAACAACCTACAATCTTATGGGTACGAATTTCACTAAATCAAAAACTCAAGACCACTAAATTACAAATCGTTGGTTTGTTATCCTGCAAAACTAAACAAATGCATTTAAGATCACTATCCATATAAACACACAGTAGTAAAGTATAACAAAATGTGTAGTGTCTGACCAAGAGTGACACTTCCAATATATAATGTCCTTGTCGGTGCTGAGCATGCATAAGAAAACCTATCCTTCCACTTCCTACCTTGCAGTAGTACATGTCCATTTAAAGCCATCCCATGGATTGTAATAAGGAGGGGGTCAGAAAAATATTCTGATGATTGCTAAATTACATACTTTATACATAACACTAGTTTATGCTAATTACCTTCTATCATATGCCATGTTTCTTAATTTACTTATCGTTTGAAATCCACGTATGCATATAATATGCCTCATATACCCGAAGTAGGCCATAACTACATTGTGTGTTTGTCTGTCTGTCTGTGTGTGTATAAGTGTCATAGTCCCTCATTCAACCAAGTTACCATCCTCTCTAGTATCCGTAATGCAGCACCTCGTTAGGATCCATCATCAATGAAGTATTACATCCTTGTCGTTGTGCATACCAAGGAACTTCCGCAGTGCCTAATAATGGCATCACAATAGTTTAGCCGTATTCTATCTTGCCATGGGGATTTACTTACTTGTCTACTTCTTAATATGGACTCTTCTACATGGATTACGAAGGACTCAGCTCCTTAGATTATGTGCCTCATTTTGAATGACCTATAAGGGTTAACTAGAATTGCCCCAACAAACAAACTAAGACAACTATGGAAGTTCATGACCTAAAATTGACCTAAACTAGTAGGAAGTATAGCCTATTTAGGTGTAGCCCTCGTCTTTCTGCTAACTGCTCAAGACCAATGACATTCTCGACCTATGTATAGCTTACTCTCTAATATGTACCAATACATTGACATAGCATTGATTCTTAATTACCTCCCATTTAGATTGCCTAATGCAATCACGAGAGTACCCCTACTAAAAAGATTAAAGCAGACCCTACGGCTATCCCTTCTCGTACACACAAGTGTATATAATTCCACAGGTCCTACAACTGGATATGTCCACATCAGTATAGTGTATGCATAACCGCTCGTATCCGCTTAGGGTGGGCATACTTCTGTTATGTAACATTACCGACCTCGCATTCTAACCTATTATAATAACTATGCAATTCTTATCCACTTAAGTTATTTTATAACTTTAATAATTCACACCCGTCATAGACATATACTTGAGGCTACGTGCATGTGGGTGTATATGTGTGTGCGTATTCATTCTTACATATTTAATTATTACGCCTCCACTGTACACTATTAATAATAATACTTTACTTCTTAACGCGTTTACATCTTATTTAATTAAGCATATTCTTTTAATAGATTTAAATATATTTTCCCATTTATTTCCATTTCCCTTTTATTTTACTTTCTTTCTATTTCTTTTTAAAATTTACTACCCTCCTTTGTTTAATAAACTTTCCATACTCTTTTTATTTTTCAGTTACTACTTGCCTACCTTTTAATCCTTATTATTATTTAGTTCCCATCTTGTCTCTGTTTCTTATATTATAATTTAACCCTTATTGTTATCACACTTCAATTCTTTAATTCATACTTAGGGATTTCTACATTTCAATGTATTGGAACTACATCTCCCTCAAAAGGAAATGTTAACAATA
This sequence comes from Allium cepa, assembly GCA_030765085.1. Taxonomy (NCBI): domain Eukaryota; kingdom Viridiplantae; phylum Streptophyta; class Magnoliopsida; order Asparagales; family Amaryllidaceae; genus Allium; species Allium cepa. Next base: position 171,095,366 of record CM060941.1, on the reverse strand, counting down.
TAAATCTCTATACCTTATCCAAAAAGAGAATTTGTGTTACGTTTGGAATTTCAAGGAATTATATTTTACAGTTGTTGAAATAGACAATAAAGAATACTGTAAAATATCCATATTTCATACATTTCTTTCTTTTAGACGTATTCCTTGTTATTTCAAACGATAAACTTTTATTTATGAATCTAAATTTGATAACTTATAGAAATTTACATTGCAACATATTACATTTCAATGAATTAAAATACTACATAAATTCCTAATTATGGTACCTACTAATTTGTAGTTACTTGCATAAATAAATTAATCAACAAATATAGAATTATAATATAATCTATCAAATTCAAGGACTACAGCTACCCAATACTTTCCAGGTTCACATACATACAACATATAACTAAAGTTATCAATCATAGAATGTGTAGGCATGGTTTATAGATTCATTACATATATACAATCTTAGCCTACAATTCTAGTTTATATTTTTAGGCATACAAGAATATATTTATAATAATATAAATCTAATATTGTATGTAAATGTATAATTTTCCGCTCATATTTTTAGCTTTTCGAATCTACAGATCTAATCCCTATTATACCAATTTGACTGCATATTTGGACATATATACTATAAGCATACATATATATATTAGAAATATAGAATATAAAAGTGACTTAGAATTGATTTACATTTTAGATTCGGATTTACTATTTACCATAGCTATGGCGATTTGATTTGGCCTTATTCTTCTTTCAACCATCCTCTACGATACTACAATTGTATATACGTATAAACCATAACTATATTTAAGGATTTAGAATTTTTTGGAGAAGAGAAAATGGTAGAGCTCTGGCGTTGCTCCGAAAATATGAGTAGAAAAGTGAGGGTTTATTCCGTATTTATGGGTGTTCAAATCAACGCCAGCCGTTTAATTGAAGTATATTGAATCTGGGCCATTGGGCCATGTTTTATTCTCAAATTTACAACTCAAATGATCAATCGCTATCCTCCTAAGGTCGACCATTAGTGTGGTGACCCACCTCCTTGACCCTCAGAGATCAACATTAATACTTCCTCGCTATTCGCGTGCCATGAATCCAAGTGCCGAAGGGACATATTATAATGGAGTTAAAAGAAAATAAAGATAGAACAAAATCTTACACGAATGAAATAACATATATTATTTCAAGATATATACTTTTACAGTGAAAATTTTAAATACATTTATTAGAGTTAAACATGGATAGTTATAAATATCTATCCTTACAAATGCAGAATACAATAGTATACAAGTGTGGTGAAAAAGAGGTAAACTAAAGAATTTTCTAACTCCATGCTCCGAGCTCTTCCATATTTCTTCTAACATAACCTAACTACTAGGCTGCTTGGAAAAAATAAGGCACTTAGAGATTGAAAGGAAAAGAAAATAAACTTCGGGTCAACCATGGGACTGGTGTGAGAAATTCAAAATACGGATATATGAAAACAAGGGTATCTCCTAAGACCACACTGCACATAATCAAGAAATGGGTTTTTAACTTATGATAACCAAAATCTTTTCTATTCAAAATCTAGTAATATTATTTTTAATGGCATTCATTTGAAAATACTTTTCAAATAAAGTTATGAATCTTAGCCGAAATTGTTACATTAATTAAATATCGCATACTAGCTACAAATACAATCAAAAATGAAGGCACTTATTAGGGAATGGATTTTCATACAATGGCAAGGTAAGGGACTACCTTACGTATAGTACATCTCTAGAGGATTGTATCGAGGATCAACACTTTCGAAACCACTGCGAATCAGAACCGACCTACCCGCAAACCAATCTAGTGGTGGATTGGACCAAATATGACGTCACCTCAGTCATAACCGACCTATCCATGGCCACAACATACACAACATACTCGACATATAGAGACTAACCTAGAAGGATGATGACTGCATCCTTTTGGGAGTGACCCATATAGCCATGAAGCAACCCTGTTTTAGCCATTACTGGTAAAGGAGGCCAGAGGTAATGATTACCTTTCACATGTCACATAATCCACTTTGAATTTCACACTGTCATTCCATAATCACACAACTGATTTCTACAAACGTATAACTCCTGAGCTCGTATCTCAGAAAAGGGTGTTAATCTAAGAGAAGTTTCGTTCTTCGCCACCAAACAGATGGCGTTTATAGAGATCAATCAATGTGATTAGAAATGCAATGTCATACGTCTGTCCAGGAATAGGAAAAAGTGAAGGAACTCTCCTACCACATCCTGTCGGGAATCACCCATAGGAATAATAACAAGTAGATGTTGCATCTAAGATCAAATCAAGGTATTATTTCCACATATATATGATATGAGAAATTTCCCCTGATGTTCAATGACAAGAAGCCCTACATTCTATTTACTCTCATTCCAAGTCTTCACTTCGAATACGTAAATTGGTTTGAAGTGGCTTTCAGATAAGAATTACTCAAATATGACCCCAGTCCTCCAAAAAAATTATTGATAAAAAGATATTAAGTAAATAGGTACTTATATTTTAATTTATTTCCTTTTTTTATCAAAATATCATCTAGAGATATATATCTTTAAAACAATTCTTTCTGACATATGCAAAATTATTAAACCTCTCTTTAACTTTGGAAATACCAAATCATTTTCATAAGTCCTATTAAAAACATTATTAAGTTAAAAATGATTCATAGAAGTTATACTAATTCTACTCAATATCTATTTCTGTATTCAATATTTAATATCCATCGAATAACGGTGAAATCGCCTTTTAAATTCACATGAATAAGATGGATTCCCTCCTCGAAATTTAATACCAAGTGTAAGAAGATTATTTCCATGCAATCCAAGGTGTGTTAAATTTGGAAAGTTAAATCTTTTAGACTTGTCTCGTTAGTGATATTTCGACCTTATATATTCCTCATCTAGCAAAGAGGCCAAGTGAGCCATAGTACCGGTTTCTCTTGAACATGTCCTTAGTTTAAGCACCTCACATTCGGATCTCACAAATAGAAAAATCCAATATATTCATTGGCTTTTAGATACAAGATTAAATCACTTGATTTTAACAGCTTTTCATTAAATCACTTATTTAAACCTTTTAAAATCAATTATAAAACCTACAAATCATATTTGAAATACTTAATTATTTATCTGAAAACATTTATAAAAGATATGGGGAAGAACACTTAAGTTTAAAGCCATGTTTCAAAAGTTATTAAAAGTGCTACGAAAAGTGCTACGAATAGTACTTTTAATGCTTATTTGATTAAAACAACTTTTCGATCATTTAGAAATCCATTTTTATAACTCAAATATCTTTTTAAAAAATTTAAAAGATTTATATAATTTATTTCATATTTTTAAAGAATTAAAAATATCATTTATAATGAATTTGTCGCTTTGGTTTCCGAACTGCCAAAGCGCGACTATTTTGAAAACTTGATTTGCTTATATTTTAAAATCTACCAATCGAAATCTCGGTTTTCTTTCTTCTTTTGAAAACTATAGTTATAAGAGTTTGAAAAATTCTTATTACAAAGAATTCTAACTCTGAATCCATCGTATGAATGGATTTAACTTTCTACGGCGTGAATTTGCGAACTACCATTAAGCGACACGGTTGTTTTAACCAATTTTCCATTTTGCTTTCAGACTTCCTCAAAACACTTCTAAACGTTTATAAAACATTGTTAAATCATTTAAAACCATTTTCAAAGAAGTTTAACAAATCATATACACCATTTCTTTTAAAAAAAGGAAAGTGATTTCCTTTGTGATTTTCGATGTGTATTTAACGTGACATATTAATACAATCAAAAAGTCATATCATCATCATCATCCAAACATGATAAACAATTATCATAACCAAACATATATATCACCCAATATATCATAATATAAATAGAGTTTCTCAACTTTATTTGACGACGGACTAACTAGAATCAACTATAGCCTTGCTATAATTCTAAGCCCACAACGGTTGCTTTTCTTCCTTTCTAGGGGCTCAGCCTTGCTCCTTGGAGCCTTGGGTGCTCATGGCCTAGTTGCGAAGGTGGTGTTTGGCTCAGCCAAACAAAGAGGTTTTGGTGGCCATGGATATAAAGGAGAAAAAGGAGTCAATTGAAGTGGTTTTGAGGTGTTTATACTAATATATATATATATATATATATATATATATATATATAAACACACATTAATAATTTAATTTGATTCAATTAATATTTTCTTCATAATATTATTAACATAGAAAGCCATTAAAAAGATTGAAAATGGAGGAAGAAGAGGAGAAATAAGTTCTAGGAATTTATGAAGAATGGGATGAGTATTTATTAGAAAAATTTGAAAACAAATATCTAAATACATAATTACACATTTACCGCTTGCCCACACACCCTCCATCCTTCTAAATGCATGGAAAGCCTCCTCCCTTGTGCCGCTATGTGCTTAAGGTGATATGGTGTAAAGTGGGTTGATGGATGCTTTTGGGTTGCTTAAGTATTAAGTTTTTAGAAAGATATCTTGATATTTTGTAATTTATGTATATTTATACGTATATATGTATATATATGTTTGTGTGCATGTTAGGATGTGCATGTGTATGTTATAATGTGCATATGAAATATAACAAGGCTGCAACAACTTTGAACAACTTTCGTTCGTTAAACCGTTGAAAATCGAAAAGCCGATTACCGGTCATATTTTCTCTTCTTAGTTAATATACATATATTTGTAAACAAAATTGAATAATAATATATTTTTATTATTATACGATAATTAAAAGTGATCATTTGATAATTAAAATAGTTATTAAATCATTTAAACTCAATTATATTCAAAAATCAATTATTCCAAAATAGTGACATCATTAATAATGTCATATATACTTTTAATTTTCCAAAAACTAAAATAAATAATTTTATTTCATATTTGTGTTTAATTATAAAAATAAGTGTACGTTTCAGCTCCGTGCGTGATGTTTGATAATTGTAGAGCTTTTTATTGATAAAACGGTTTTACACCATTTTACCTATATTTTTCCTAAGTATATATTTTGTAAACACATAATTATACTGGAACTTCTATTTTCATGAAAATTTTGAAAACCAAAAACTCTGTTATTGCATTCTAAATTTCCTACATTTCCACGAATTGAAGCATAGTTCAACTGATTTTTCATCTAACCCCTACCATCAAAAATCCTAGCACACCATCGCTAACATAGCAAATTAAAGGCTTAACAAAGGAAAATGGGTATTTTCCATTTATTGTGCACGTTTATTGCAAGTATCCTTAAAAGCCCCTCTCACATGATATTAGAAATTCTGCCAAGAGTTGGAAGTTGAGATAGTATAAGTGATAAGAAAATGATATCGTAGGAGTTGTTATTACTCCTACAGTTTTTATTGTTTAAAATTATAAATGATGTCTATAAACACTGTAAAGTGCATTTTTGAAAAGAAACGGTTTGGTTTAACAATTGAGAATCTAAAAGAAAAACTTAATAAATGGTTTGAGTTAAAAATCCCAATTCTTAAGAAGTAAAAGTTAAAAAAAGTCTTTAAAAGAAAAAACTTTTAAATTTTCAATTGTAATTTTAAAAAGTAAGACATTAAATTATTTTTGAATTTTCTAAAGGGTTTCTAATTTGTACTTTTAAAGATTAAAGTTTGCGGTTAGATACTCCAAAATTTTAAGTTTTATTTTTGGAAGAAAAATTAGCAAAGACTAAACCAAATTTTTAATATGGAGTAGATAAATATGACCGCTTTGGTAGGACGAGGTAAAAGGTAAGGCTATAAAAATGATAGCGATGACTATTCAGCAAATTGCAATAAGAAATTCCCGTAGAGTGTAAAGAATACTGGAGTGAACCTAGAAATGTGTTGTTAGACATGTGTAAATGCCATATGAAGAGCCACAAAAGAATGATAAATGGTATTAAAGTACACCTTTATGAGTTCTAAGGTATGCTCGTATGAAGGATCAAGGATAAAGAAAGTAAATACCAAGTTCTGGATTAAAATAAGATGGCAATAGAGGGTAAAAAGATGGCAAACACATGTAGAGGCCATTGGTAAACTCAAAGTTAAGGAAGACAAAATGGAGGGTGAAATGTTATTTCACCAAGCCAATTTGTCGATGAGATTATTCGAAATATGCATAGCTGGTATTTTTCACCCACTAAAGTATAAGGATGCACAATTTATTTCACAATTTGATGTGACAATGGAAGTAATGAATGGACCCTATTCATCAGAAGCCATAAAGGAAAATTAAGATATGTTGGTTGAGGAATGATGACATGTTATAAAGGTCCATAGGTAGTTGTAGCTAATAGCTAGTAATAGCGGTTGTATTTCTTTTTATCGGCTTATAAGCATTAGCTGTTTCTATTATGTAAAAGCATGTAATATATTTATGAAAATGTTCCTTTTTATGTGTTTTCTGTGTGGATCGCGATATGGAAAAAATAAGACATGGAAATCTCAAGAGGATACTTGTCTAATGAAAAAGAAAATAAAAAAGAAAAATGTTGAAAGTATATAATAAATTAAGTGAATTATTTAATTAGATTCAAATGAAAAAGGAATAAAATTTAAATCTAAAAAAGTAGAAAAATTTTGCGAAGTAAATTTTGGCAAGCTAAAGACTAAGGAAAAATTTGTTGTGAAGCCACAAGTCAATGTCCATTTACCTTAACAACTGAAATTTATAAATGAACTTATGTGTTAGTGGTTATAATAAATAAAGGAAAAGTTTTTGAAATTTAAAATTTACCACATAATTAGATGAATTTCACTATGGACTTTAGACTGTTGACTGAACCCCGATTTCATAAGGTATGGCATAATTTGTTTGAAAAAATGATATATGCATACTATTGGAAACTAAAATATCTTTGCGAAAAATTTATGTTTAAAGATTTTGAAATGTAACTTTTTTTATCGATATTTCAAAAAATAATTTATAAAAATATTTTTGAAAAAAAAAAAGAATTTTCAAAATTTTGGAAATGCTACATACTTGACATAGAGAATAAGTTGGTGGGTTGATTAGTATGGATTTTACTATGCAGCAGAAGTGACAGTAAAATAAGATAAAATAAGGTTAGAGACAAGGGAAAAGGTTGTTTTAGCTATGGAGTCATTTCCTCCATATCTTGTCGCTAGGTGAACTGAACTAGTTTAAAAATAATTATATTTTGAAATTTTTAAACATTTAAAATACAACGGTTAAAAATGGCGAACAACTCGGTGAATCCTATTTTGCATTACCGCACCACCGCTCAGTTCAACCTAATGTTTCTCTAACTCCATCGCCGCTTTCTTCTAACCCCCTATCAACAGATTTTAAATGGTTTATATTAAAATAATTTACTTAAAATAGTTTCAATGTCAAACTGATTCAATTCTAAATCCTTTAACTTTAATTCAGTTCAAACCGACTCCATTTCGATTTCAATTCGAATTAACTTCGATTCCAATTTTAATTCAAAACAATTTCGATTTCGATTTTCATATTAATTCAATTTGATTTCAAATTGATTAATTTCAATTTCAAATTAATTAATTTCAATTTCAATTCCGATTTGAATTCATTTCAATTCCAATTTGAATTAATTTCAATTCAATTTACACATTTAAACCATTTCAATTTATATCAATTTCGAGCTCGATTTTCAAAATATCAATTTAAATCATTTAAATCAAATTTAACTTCGATGTTCAATTCAATATTCAAATCTTTTAAAATAATTCAATTTCGAGCCAAAGTTTGAAATATCAATTTAAATCTTTTTTCTAATACAAATTTCAAAGTTCAAATAAAGTTCAACCTACAAACAATTTTTGATTCCTGTAATTCAATTATAACTTCAAATTCCAAATTGAATTCTTTAAACCATTTCTTTTACAAATTTCAAATTCAATATTTTAGAATATGGGTTCGAAAATATTCAATTCTCATATTTTGATTCAATTTTATTTTAATATAAAATAAAACCATTTTAATAAATTCAATCCAAGAATTTAAAACCATCTAATTTAGCCAATCAGATGTTCGTATATAATTTTCTATCCTATGGCCAAGTGAATAGTTATTTCAATTTAATTTCAACGATGGATATATATTATTTCAATTCAGAATAAATTTCACAAGTATATATCACTGTAACCTATTTCTTAATTAATTCAAAATAATTCATATAATAGTTTATATACTGTCAAATAATTTACAGGGTGATAACAGGATATATACATAAATAAATAAACATCCAATCATCCAAAATATCATCCAATCGGCATCCATCACAATCAATCATCTAAATAGCCAATAAATCATGATGGTTAAATAATTATTAATAATCAGTAATTTTTACTAGCAATTTAATTCAAATTCCAAATTCAACTATTAATTTAAATTTCTACCAGTTTAAACCATATGTTAATTCAAATATTGATTAAACTACCAAACAACTGTCAATAAAATTAAATTACTTCATGATTTAAATTTAACTAATAAAAGAATATTTAGTACGTCATGAGCATATAAAATACTCATTTTTTATTTGAAACTAAAAATATTTAGCTTCAAATAAATTTCAATTTGATTCCGTGTTGTAGACGACATTGATACGGTCGCAACGCGACTTGTTTCGCTCAAAACAGACCTCGTACGCAAAAGTTATCGAATAGTAATCATTTGAATATAATTTAATTTAATTAACACAATAAAAATAAAAATAAAATTAGACCAATATCTAAACCCTCTCTCCCTCTCCTCCTATTCATGCACAAGAACCAGGCCCGACATCGATTTGTTTTCTTATGATACATGATCGCCCCTTCCTACCGCCACCATCCAGAACCTATAATGACCCACTTTTTTGGACAGTTTTAATCGACAATGAACCGCACATGTCAACTCAAACCATTCAAAATGGTGGATTGTTAATGGAGGTGAATAAGAAAAGAAGAGAAAAGGAAGGAAAAACAAACACAGAATCTTACAGCGAAATGACAAAATTTAATAATCAAATAAACAGTTCATGAAGCCGTTTTACAAATAACATTTGATTACACTTTTACAATACAAATCAAATTTATACATACAGCAGGAATAAATAAATAATGCAGTAGAACAACATGATGCAGTGGAATAAATATAATAAATAATAATAATATATTAAACCTTCATCTTCTTCCTCCCGAAAAATAGTCTTCAATGTGCTGAAATACTTAGGCTGACCCGAGCGTAATGAAAAAGACAAAACAGTCGAGTCAGAACTAAAAGTTCTTATGCAAGTTAAATCAAAATAAAAAAATATGAGTGTAACGGCTCTAGAGATGTTTATGGGATTTTACATCTCTTATCCGGTGTCTAATGTGTGTGCAATAACTTAAGTGATGTCGGTATTTCCGTCTCCTAAGGATCGGTTAAACTATTTACATACATAATGCAATGCGCTATTATAATATGTCTACAGTAAAGCAAAGCATTAAAATAGCGTTAAGGCGTTATTCATATCCCCCTTAACATATTTTTTGTGATGATCAAGAATTTTAAACATTTGGAATTGAAATATTTAATTGATTTGAAATATTTAAAGATTAGTTTAACTTGGATTTTAAATATCAGAGTTTATTTGGGCAATTAAATTATTGAATTTAATTATTGAAGTTGGGTAAAAATTTTAATCTTCAGTTTTATGCTTGATAAAAATATTTTCAAGGCTTCGAAAATTTATATTGATGATACTGAAGATAATAGAAGCTTCAGAGTTGAATTTGAAACTGTTTTGTTCGGTATTGAAATTTATATCGTTTAAATCGATATTTAAAAATAGCCTTTCGAGGTACGGTCTCAGAATTCGATGAAACCAGTTCCATAGAATTCGTAATAGTGTATTATTATTGGATTTCAATTTTCATGATGTTTGGAGTGTTCATTTGGCAGTACGATAAGCAAACGCGCTGAAAATTTTATCGAAATTCAATATAAAAGTTGGGCCTAAAAAGCTATCTTCTCCATACGATTAAATTTGACTCGAAACCTTTTCCATTGCGTTTGGGATGGGCGTATAACATTATAAACGCATGGCGGCACGCCTCGATTGGAGATCGAGACTTTGAGTTGCGTTTATCAAAGCAATTTGAATTTGAATTTAAATTTAATATATTATATATGTATTTAATACAAATGGTTTTCACAGAACAAATCTTACACGTGCTCCCCTAGTTTAAACATTTGGCATGTTTTTCGACACACGTTGAAGAAAATATTTTTTTTCTCATTCAAAGGATAAAAACAACGGCATCACTTCATTCAGAAAAAAACGAAATCAAGTAGTTCAGAAATCATGGTCGATACTTCGATAATAAATCCCCTTCCCTTCAGTTATTCAAAATCGAAATTCCTATGTCAAAAAAAATATAAATAATAGTCGAAGTAAAATTTGAAATCGATTCTATCACTTTTGGTTCGACCTCAAGGGTGTCGCGTCAATTATTCGAAGTCGATTTCATGCTTGTGTGTAGCGCTGTGAAATTCAGCGATGGGGTAGCGAAGCGGCAGAGGAGGGAATTCACGAGGGTTGGTGATTCTGGCAAGGGCGTGAGGCTCGGAGTTTGATTGAGGACGTGGTCGCTATAGTTTTTGGATCTCGTGGACAAGTAAGGTCGAGACGAGGTTGTGTTCGCAGCAATTTGTGGGGGGCCAAAGGTTGATTGCTCATGCACGAATGATGGCCCGCGATGGCGATGTCAGAACACGACACTTGCACATGTTGGAGATCAAGATGGCTCGTTCGAGCAGCACTGGCATGCAGGAGTATCTGGGAGTTCCTGGCAGCGAGGGAGGGATGGCGACGTAGCGCGGTGGAGCTAGGGCAAGGCGTGTTCGAGCTCGGCATGGATGCCGCATTGATAACCCATGTTTAGTTAAAAATTTACTGAATATATATATATATATATATATAATTGGGAAGAAACATATATATAAGATTTATGAAGGCAGACGTTTTAAATATTTTGAATTGGAATGTAATATAAAATTTAGATTTTGGAAATTATATAGCTTATTTTATATAACGCATGTGGTTTTAAAAGGGAAAATTAATTTAAAATCACATTATTAGTTAAAACCAAATTGTTAATTTAAATTAAATTTATTAAATGGTAATTGATTATTTGATTTATCAAATATTAATAAAATGTAAAATCATTGTACAAGGTCAAAAACATGAAGAAAATAAGTCGAAATGGAAATGGATTGCAAACGAAAGCAAAGGTGAGATCTTGTCACTCGGATTTAAATTGGAAATTTCATTTATTTATTGACTGTTTGGATATGTTAGTGTATATATATATATATATATATATATATATATAGTAGTGTGTGTGTGTATATATTTGGAGTGATTGATTTCCCGCATTATATAGCGGATGAGACCCTATACGTCACATAATAGCGGATGATATTATATAATCCCATATACCGCGATATTTTACCTCGAAGTGGAATTGGTATTTAATTATTGTGCTAACATATATGGACGTAGGGAAATAGGTTGGAGGGATCCAACTGGATTCCTCAAGTATTTGAATTTGTTTCAATGTTGTGCGTTGATTTATTTATAATCTGTGTATGATTATTTTTGTGATTGAAATCGTTGAAGGCTATGGTTTAGCCGAATACAATTTTGGCATCGTAGGATACCAAAAATATAAATTTGGATTTTTGGAAATTAAAGCAGAACATTTGAAGTAAATTTATTTAAGAGAATTAAATAAATTTAAAGAAAGAATTTAAAAAAGGTGAAGATTGATTGATTATAATCCTATTGAATAAATTCCAAAATACGGGGAAGGATTTTGATAAATGGATTTCGAGTATTGTTTAATAGATGAAGAATTTATTTAAGATTCGGTTTTTAAATAGTCTGGGAAAAATAAAGGGATTTATTTTAAAAGGTAAAAAATTTTAGAAATCAATTTGGAAATTGATTTGGTGATTAAAAATAAATCATTGGAAATCGATATGAAAATTGATTTAATGTTTGAAACAAATTTGGAAATCAATTTGGTGTTTGAAATAAATTTGAGAATCAATTTGGAATTTTATTTGTCATTTGAAATAAATTTATGGAAATCAATTCTGAAATCGATTTGTGTTTGGAAATAAATTTAGAAATAAATTTGGAATTTGATTTGATGTTTGGAAATAAATTTAGAAATCAATTTGAAAATTGATTTGGCGTTTCAAAGTGAATATTTGGAATCGATTTTTAAAATCGTATATCGGTGGATATTTGGAAATTTAAATTCACAATGGGAATTTACAAAGGAAAGGGAAATTTGTTTTAAAAATAAATATTGGTTTATTTTAAAAGTGTGGAAAGAATTTGCAGATTTGGAATGTGAATTGAAATAAATCAAGAAGAATTTATTAATAGATTTAAATGGGCAATTTTGAAAAGGAAAGAGTATTCTTTCTTAGAAAGCCGAGTATGTTTTTAAAGAAGCTTTTAAATATAAATTGAAAGTTCTAAAGTTGTTTTAAAAGAATGTTGTGGAAAATTTATTTTATAAGTTATTTTGAAAATCTTTAAAGTGAAGATTTATTTAACTAATTATAGAAGTGATTATTTAAAGATTTAATTGATATTTGATTTAGAAAATGGTTATTTAAATATTTATGCTTTACCTACTAATTTCATTTTAAAATTAGTTTGGACTTGACGTTTTGTATGAGATATTGGTATAATGTTTTCATAACTAATATTTAAATAAGTGTTTGAAAATAGTTTTTATTTTTGTTTCCAAGTATATATTTTTAGATGAGCGATTTAAATTACTTTAAAGTATTTGAATTCAGAAAATATTCATTGGAAATAAATAATATTTGGAAATTTATACCACGTGAAGAAAGTGATTTGAAATTTGTTTCCAAAAGATTGAAATGTGAAAAGTGATTTGAAATTTGTTTTCAAAGTGTTGAAGTGTGAAAATATATCTTGCGAAGATATTTTGAAATAAATAATTGGGGGAAAATTATTTAAAATTTGTTGATTCTTGTGAATGTTGATTGATAGTTAAATAACCGACTTTCAATATTAGCCTTTAACGGCATTTGAATTTCGATGCGACCGGGGGTCGGATTCCAAATAGATATTCGAAAACCATATCGAATCTTTGTGTTGGATTTAGAAGATCAAAGTGGAAATTTGTTGTGAATTACTTGAATCTGAGTATAACACATATTTTTTAAAACAAGCGCTCGTTATTCGGATTAGCCGAGAGAGAACTTCGTGTCATTAAACCCATTTCGAATAATGATACGACGAAATAAGGATTGCATCTGAAGATGGTGTTGAAGACCGGGTATTTTCGAAAACGAAAGAATTACCCATCGAATGTCTCTACACCGAATGGTCCCGGTATAGAGATTTGATCGCCCTTTGTGATGGGGATTCCAGACATGATTAGTGAATATCCAGATTGCAAGGGCTTCTTTGAAGTGCCTTCGGTTCCGTTCGATCCTGGAACGGACTTATATGGATGTGTGTCTGACATTACACTTTGAGATATAAAGCTGGTCTCTATCAAATACATTCTATTGGTGGCAGGGGATTTATTCTCTTAGCTTAACACCCTTCTCTGAGACATACAAGGTCAGAGGTTATGTATTTGATGGTTACTAGTGATATACTCCTAATTTGGAAGTGTGGCATATGAAGTGTTGTTGATCATTTGTTGATCGAAGCATGGCTTTTGTGAAAAGTGTAGCTTTGTGGATGAGACTTCGTCAGACCTCACAACTCGAAAATGGTCGAAACAGGAAGGATGCAGCAAGACAATTTGGGGGTAGCGCCCTCAGGGTATGTCCATTTCCTTCTGGAAAAAGGTGGTATCATGGTATGAAGCCCAGATACTTAACTTATGTGGTTACTGCAAATTTATTTCTTTGTGGTTGTTGCTTTGTGGTTGAGGATCCTCGACTAAAGGTCGATAACGACCGGGGATGGCGTACTTGTGGTAGTTACCTTGTTCCAGCTGTACTTACAACGTGAGGTAACTCGGCCTTGTGTTTGCAGAGAGCTGGTTAAGTTCTTAGGGGCGTCCCTCCAGAGGCGTTCCATTCGGTGTAGGAAGTTCCATTGCCTGACCGTTGTTGGAAATCCAATCATCCAATATACGCCTTGTACGGTTTTAATGGTATAACCTGCCAACTTATGATGGTCACCACTATTTAGATGGTAGCTATAGTAGGCATACAATAATGGTTGTATGCTGGCTAAGATTAATATTATACTTTCGAAATGTTTTCCACACTATGCACTACACTAGTACAAAATACGCATGTTGCTTGGCCTCATTTGCATCGGTTGTTACCACAACCGATGCAAATAGAAGTATTTGCATCGATTACGTTTTAACAACCGATGCATTTGGTATGTGGAAAGCAGTAGATAGTAAAAAAAATACGGTTTGCATCGGTTATCATCGACAACCGAAGAAAATATACCGATGCAAATAGTGTTAGTTGCATCAGTTTTATTTACAACCGGTGCAAACATACTATTCCCACATTGAAAACTGTGATGAAAAGTTAGCGGTAAATGATTTCACCACGAACCCCTTCTTTTCGTCCTTCACTCAATTCCCTCTCCCCCTTTTCATCTTTCATTTTCAATCCATTCAAATATCATAAGTCGAATTCCACTACTTTTGGTTCTCTTTATTTCATCACGCTGAGAAAACCCTAGCTCGCTTAATGGGGCCGCCATCATCCGGTGTCTACTAAGCTGATACCCCAACGCCTTGAAATCTCCACCAATCTCTTAGTGCGTCTCATTCTACTGTCATTTCTGTCAATGAGGTAAACCAGTTCTTTGACTATAACTTTTGATCTCTGTATCTTATTCATCTTCTGTCCTTTGAAAATCCTACAATTCCACTCATACCAGATACAGTATATTGAAGCTGTGTTCACGGCGAAAGCTATATCATGGATCCTATTCCTTTGTTCAAAACAGTGGAGGAGGTCGTTTGCCTCATGTTTAAATTTACTTGAACTTTCAGGGAATCAGGTATAAGCATAAGCTTTATTCTAAAGAGAGTCCATATATTTATTATATGAGCATTCAAAATAAGGTGCTTTATATCTACTACCTGTTGCTCACACGGAACCCTGATTGGCTCCACATTAATGCCCATTTTCAGTTGCTGTCCTTTGTATCTAGTCTGTTGGTATGCTCTCTATATGAACAAAATGACATTTTCCTGCAGTTTTTATCATGTTGAACTATATGTAGACCAATTTTGTGTTTGATTGTACTATCTAAGCTTTTCCCATGCTATATGAATATCAAATTAACCACATCACACCATTTGTAATAATCTTAAATATTGTTGGCCGGAATCCGAACTTGTTGCACAAGAAGGGCTATCTTTATAATGCCTCGTTAAGATAGGGATTTATGACACCATTTTCAACTATTTATGACACTTTCGGCTTGATGAACCAATAATATGATATCTTTCATATCCTAGTAAATCCACTAAGAATTTGATATTTAACCATGGCTCACTCCAGATTTGATGTTTCATCACCACTTACTATAATTTTAGTGAAAAATTGCCTTCCATTTTGCCTTATTCTTAAAGTATTCTTCCAAACACACGACGCATTATTGTAAATTACCATAGAGCAATTTTTTTACCTCTGTAGTATTTAGACTTAACTCGTTCTATCTGTAGATTCGCTTTCGACAAGCTGCCTTTTTAAACCTATTAGAATTCTTCAGCCCAGGACCCCCTCATATTTTGGCTTGCATGTTAAAGACCATGCAATTTTGTGTCTCTTACCTTCCCAAAAAAATCTAAACACATGCTATTTATTTTAGCAATAGTTTATATAGGTAACTGGTAAAGAAAGAGCCAATATAAAACAAAAGGGGTTACAATAGTGTATACCGTTTCTTCCTTCCCAGCCACAGTTATAAAATTTGAAATCCAACACTATAACTTTCTTTTTATTCTCTGTATCAGGAGGTTGCATTGAGAGTAATGAATATATGTTGAAGAAAGTGGAACTCCATGATAGGTAATAGGTAAGAAGCTCTCTTCCAAATTTGAAATATGCTTCAGTTGATATCTTCTAGTAGAATGTTTACCATAATAAAGCTTTGTTATTTTGTTCGCACATAATCCTGAAAATTGCTCTAACTTTTCTAAAACAACCTTGATTATGAGTGCGTTTAATTCATTAGTTTTCCCAAATAGCATAAGATCGTCGACTTATAATAGATAAGTCACTACTGGCAGAGTTGTATTTACTGGTAAAAATTGCTTCAAACATATGCGTTATTCATCAGGAATGTAAAATACTCCATAGCTATTGAAAATAAATTACCATAGAGATGAATAATATTTGGTGAACATATCAGCCATTATTTGTATTACACAAAAATCTTGATTTCCTTTTGCAGCTTATGATAAGACAGAGAATTAATCATGAAGATGTAATCAATATAGCTAGTTGATAATGAATGCAATCCTGAATATAGATTGAAGGGGCATATAAAAGAAGGATATGGTTTATCCTGGAGTGCTTTAAAACAGGGTCATCTACTAAGTTATGCCTATGATGGAGAAATAGGCTTATGGGACATCAATGCAAGACCTGAAAATAAGTCCATTGATGCTTGTCATCTTTTTCAGGTTACATTTTAATTCTTACATCTCATCATTTTGTTGTTTGTGTTCATGGTTATATTTGAATTGTTCAACTCATTATTTCCAGTTTCTACTTTCTACATTATCTTTACCCCTGACATCAGCATATGTAACTTCCATTCCTAAACCTAAATGGTAGGTTTTTACATGTATATAAGTGCAGTGAGTCATAGCCGAATAACCAAAATGTGAAATTTTCCGATAGTTCTTCCTAATTAACTGTAATCTGTAATAGACGTAGAAGTTAAACAGTTCCCCAAATCTAATTTCATGAATTATTTGAATTAGGGGCATGTAGGTGCTGTGACGGATGTTGCTTGGCATACGAAGGACGAGTTCTTGTTTGGCTCGATTGGTGTTGATAATTACTTACGTATATGGGATACTCAAACAAAAGGAATAAACCAGTCTTTATGTGCACATAATTTTGATGTAAGCGATGCACTATTATCATAAGAATAATAATTCATACATCACACAATGCTTCGTAATAGTTACTTTGCACAAAATGTGGATCAATATTATAGTTTTTATCAATTTTAAGATAAGACAATTATGTTTGGACAGGTCAATTCCTTATCATTTAACCACATAAGAGATGACCTTATAGCAACAGGTTCTAAAGATAAGACTGTCAAGATATTTGACCTCTGAAAGCTAGATACTGCGCTTCATAATTTTGCTAAGCACGAGTATGGATCTATTACTAAATTACATCAATCTAATTTTCAGTTGGCTATAGCTGAATACTGAACCATTTTGTGCATAAAATAAAATGCAGGAAAGAAGTTTGGAAAGTAGCATGGAGCCCTAAGAATGAGTCTGTATTGGCATCTTCTTGTCTCGATTGGAAAATTATGATATGGGATTTTAGCAGGTATTTTGTACAAGATTCTACAATCCTTTAATAACATACATTATATGGTGATTCTTGTTTCCTTACAGGGTTGGCATTGAGAAATTACCCCAAGAAGTGGAAGGCAGCACTCCAGAGGTACTAGCTACACAAGGTCTCACTGAGAAGATAGGCGATTTTTCTCTCAATTCAGAAGATGATAGTGAAGGCAATTGAAGTTTGGATTTTGACAGCTGCTATATTTGGAGTATGCATGGGTAATGCAAGCAGTAAGACTTGAACCAAAGATAGGCAGTGTATCAGGCAATTAAGAAGCAGTGGTGAGGAGAGGTTTGGTGGATTGACTGCAGTTGTTTGGTGAGTTGTTTTCTTTTTATGTGTAGTAGTTTGTAGGAAATGTACACAAACTGCAGTAGTTGTTTTCATTTTTTTTTGAACTGTGTTGCTACTAAGGAAGGTAGGAGTGTGTTGGTATGAATCTGATGTGGTTGCGATGGCTTGCTAGTAGATGAGTGTAGTTGTAGGAAAATGTTGGTCAGTTTTGAAGAAAGGCAGTTTGGCAATGCAAGGAGGATGTAATGTGGAAGTTTTGTATTGCAGTATGGCAGTTGCTGGTGGTAGCTTGGTGGTCGAGGAAGGATTGCAAATAGTCTGTAATTTTGATGGTGATGTATGAGATTTGCGGCAAGTCTTTGTTTGCTCGGAGCAGTGAGATTTATAGCACAGGACAGATGTATATTAGGGTACTTAACAATCTAGACTATATTACTTGTACTAAAGATCTGAATTGTAGTACTAAAATGAATGTATGAATCACTATTTTATATGGATTATGAACACTATAATTGAAACATATTTATTTTCTATTACCTTATTCAATATGCATTTGCCATCCAATATAATTTTAAATGACTATAATATTGCATGCAATAATTGTTGACAGTAACAACCGATGCAAAAAATGTCTGATTGCAACGGTTGTTACTGCCAACCGGTGCAATATTAGGGATTGGTTTTAAGCAAAGATCTTATGTTGCATCGGTTTTTACTGACAACCGATGCAAAAGATGACTATTTGCATCGGTTTTACAACCAGTGCAAAAAAATTTAGTTTATTGCATCGGTTGCATGTGCATTGGTTGTAGAACTGATGCAACAGGGGGGCGAACAACCGATGCAAATGACCTGTTTTGTAGTAGTGCTAATAATAATAATAATAATATCAAACGGATTTTTCTATCAAGCATGTTTGACTATCATAAGGAGAAATCTACTCCGATTCTAGGTTTGCATTGTGTGTGTGGAGGGAGGCCTTATCATAGTTTGATTTTCCAAAAGCATAGCGGATTTCTTTTTATTTCCTTTGTGAAAATAACTATTTCAAGATCTCACATCAGTCCCATGACTGACCTGGAGTTTATTATTTCCTTTCTAAACTCTGGGTGCCCATAATTTTCTACACGGGCAGCCTAGAGTCAGGTTATCAGTTGTTTTGGAGCGAAGTCAGAAAAGTTACTGTGGAAGTCTGGAGCAAGCTAGATGGCGAGACATATCACTAGTATATAATATTTCTTTTCCGCTGTTTGTTGTTGTAAAACTCTGATAATGTGATGTATAAACTGATATAATGCTTTTGCTTTAAAGATTATTTATTTATCTATTATATGTTGTTCCGCTGCGAAATGTGAGATTCTATTATTGTTTCTGTTTCTGTTTCTTCTTCTATCTTCTTCTTCTTTAGCCCTAACGGTTCGGTTTTTCGGCATTCGATTGTGTAGCATTTGATACCGTGGTCGTATTAATGTCGACTTTCGAAAGTGGAAAAATTGGGTCGTCACGAATTGGTATCAGAGCGTTTGGTTAAGCGACAACCATGGCTCTGGTGGGGATTACTCATTAGAGATAGAGTCAATAGTTCTCTAGAATGAGTTTGAGTGTATTAATATATATGAGCACGTATTTGTTAATGAATATAAAAAAATTGTTTTATACTGTGTTGACTTATCGGTTGAGTGTTTATAAATTCTGGTCGGTATAGTCTGTACAACTCTATCGATGGGGATTTCTAAACTTTGGAACTAGGCAAACCGACACAGTATTTTTTAAAAAGGGGTAAATGAAATAATTTTACCCAAAACTATTTTCGTATATAAAGGAAATAATTTTCCATAAATTACTATATAGTATATGGTTGCTTGGATGTTAGGAAGTGACAATACTAAATTATTATCATTGATATTGAATAAGAAATTGAAATCATAATCGAAAGCTGAGAAATAAAATTCAAATACAAATGGGATTTGTAAATATAAATTGTAAATGTGATTATAATTTGAAATAGAATTCCAGAGAAATATTTGGAAGAAATTGAAAGGATTTGAAGTTTTGGAGATTTGGAAAAGTCTAAATGCCTTTGATTTGAAAATGATTTTCAAAAGGTTTTGGAAAAAAATTTGGAGGGATAAAAGCACTAAACTCTTTACGGCCGCTAGAAAATAACTTCGGTAATGACTGCAGCATCATCGATGTTCATTTTCGAGTTTCCAGGCAAGAAATTGCTGCCGAATTATTTTAAATTGAAGTTGTTTGCAAACTGTGTTTGGTTTTGGGGATTCAAATGATAATTTGAATTGGTTTCAAAAAAAATGATTTTGAAATGTTGAAAAGACTTTGGAATCTGATAAAAATAGTTATGGAATAAAATTTATTAAGGTAGAAAATAAAATTGTGAATGAATAAATGAATTTACTATTGCAAGTAAATGAAAGTGAAATTGAATGTTGAAATTCATTTCGAATTTGTAAGTAAACAGAACTGAAATTGGAGTTGAATTTGAATTGTGATAAACAAAAGAGAAGTATTAAAATTAAAATTAGTAAGTGAAACTAATTGAAGAGATGACAAAAATAAATAATGTTTGAAATGAATTGAATTCAATAATTATAAATGAAAGGTAAAGTTGAATTCATATGGAATTGGAAATCCAGTTTAAATATAAGTAGCGATTAACCGAAGTGAATTGAAAATAAATATAGAAATCATGTAACATACTTGTATCGAACTTAAGAAAACGAATGGTGAAATTCTTAAGCAAATTTGATATTGGAAATATACAAAGTTAATGATTGAGTGAAGATTAAACTGGAAATTGTGAAATGGTAATTATGAATAAGGAAATGATAATCAATGTGAATAATAGAAAAGAAAATTGATTTAGCTAATAATCAATTATGAATGAATACGTAGGATGTATGTATATTATTTTATTCGCATAACGATTTGATCCAGAATTCAAGCATAGAATTTCGAGATAGTTATATCGATCCGAGTTGGGATTTTTCACTCGATTTTTGACGACGAACCTGGATAAGGATTTTTGGTTGATTTGGGGAATTCTCTATCATAGTTTACGGCCATGCAAGGAGAATGATGGTTTCTGATCAAGAAACCAGATCTGAGTCCGCACTAGGAATTCGGGTGGATGATACTAGTTCGGAAGTGAAATTGTGTAATCAAGTGAGCGATCAGATTTGATATTGCGTACGAATGATATAAGTACATTGTACGGATTTGAATGAAATAAATATTCGAACTTTTGTTAGAAAAAATGATAAGGAGGATGTACAGGTGTGTTAAAGGCAAAAGATAAATTGGAATTATGATTTCGAAGATAAATTTAAATTGCTCAACAAAAAGGCATGTATTTAAATTTTAGTATGAAATTGACGACTTTCTTGTATAGCCGCTTGTCTTTTCGTTTTCTTCTTGAAATCTGGGAGCCCGTTGTGGCATTTTGTAGTCGTACCGAGCTAGCTGCGTAAAGGACACGCTGGCAACAAATGTCGAAAATTTTGGGAGTTAGAAAATTTTTGAGAATATTTCGAAAAAATTTGAATTTAAATTTAAATTTGAATTATGAAGTAAATAATGTTGTTTGGAAACTATGGAAAATTTTGAAAAGTTAGTTGAAGTGATAATGGGTCTTTAATAGAAAAAGATTTGTTTTGGCAAATTGTTGAAAACTGTTTAGTTTTGGCAAAATGATAAACGGGTTAAGGATCATTCTTCTTAATTAGTAATTTCGGGATGAAATTCTTTTAAAGGGGCAAGAATGTGATGACCCAGAATTTTAAACATTTGGAATTGAAAATTTTAATTGATTTTAAATATTTGAAGGATAGTTTAACTTGAATTTTAAATATCAGAGTTTATTTGGGCAATTAAATTATTGAATTTAATTATTGAAGTTGGGTAAAATTTTGAATCTTCAGTTTTATGCTTGTTAAAAATATTTTCAAGGCTTCGAAAATTTATATTGATGTTACTGAAGATAGTGGAAGCTTCAGAGTTGAATTTGAAACTGTTTTGTTTAGTATTGAAATTTATATCGTTTAAATCGATATTTAAAAAGAGCCTTCCGAGGCACGGTCTCGGAATTCGACGAAACCAGCTCCATTAAATCTGTAATAGTTATTATTATAATATTTCAATTTTCGTGATGTTTGGAGTGTTCATTTGGCCGTACGATAAGCAAACGCGCTGAAAATTTTATCGAAATTCAATATAAAAGCAGGGTCTAAAAAGCTATCTTCTCCATACGACCAAATTTGGACCCGAAACCTTTTCCGTTGTGTTCAGGATGGGCGTATAACATTATAAACGTCTGGCGGCACGCCTCGATTGGAGATCGAGATTTTGAATTGCGTTTATCGAAGCAATTTGAATTTAAATTTAAATTTGATATAATATATATGTATTTAATACAAATGGTTTTCACAGAACAAATTTTACACGTGCTCCCCTAGTTTAAATATTTTGCATGTTTTTCGACATGCGTTGAAGTGAATATTTTTTTCTCGCCCAAAGGATAAAAACAACGACATCACTTCATTCAGAGAAAAAAACGAAATCGAGCAGTTCAGAAATCATGGCCGATACTTCGATAATAAATCCCCTTCCCTTCAGTTATTCAAAATCGAAACTCCTATCTCAAAAAAATAATATAAATAATAGCCGAAGTAAAATTCGAAATCAATTCCATCACTTTTGGTTCGACTTCAGGGGTGTCGCGGCAATTATTCGAAGCCAATTTCATGCTCGTGTGTAGCGCTGTGAAATTCAGCGGCGGGGTAGCGAAGTGGCAGGGGAGGGAATTCAAGGGGGTTGGTTATTCTGGCAAGGGCGTGAGCCTCGAGTTTGATTGGGGGTATGCTTGCTACAGTTTGTGGATCTCGCGAATAAGTAAGGTCGAGACGAGGTGGTGTTCGCAGCAATTTGTAGGGGGGCCGAGGGTTGATCGCTCGTGCGCGAATGAGGGCTCACGATGGCGATGTCAGAACACGACACTAGCATATGTTGGAGATCGAGATGGCTCGTTCGAGCAGCACCGGCATGCGCGAGTATTTGGGAGTTCGTGGCAGCGAGGGAAGGATGGCGACGTAGCGTGGTGTAGCTGGGGCAAGACGTGTTCGAGCTCGGCATGGATGTCGCGTTGATTTGTGAAGCAGTTTGGTATAACCCATGTTTATTTATTTATTTAAAAATTTGCTAAATATATATATATATATTTAATTGGAAGAAAAATATATATAAGATTTATGAAGGCAGTAGTTTTAAATATTCTGAACTTGAAAGTAATATAAAATTTAGATTTTGGAAATTATATAGATTATTTTATATAACGCATGTGGTTTTAAAAGGGAAAATTAATTTAAAATCAAATTATTAGTTAAAACCAAATTGTTAATTTAAATTAAATTTATTAAATGGTAATTGATTATTTGATTAGTCAGATATTAATAAAATGTAAAATGTTTGTACAAGGTCAAAAACGTAAAGAAAATAAGTCGAAATGGAAATGGATTGCGAACGAAAGTAAAGGTGAGATCTTCTCACTCAAATTTAAATTGGAAATTTTAGTTATTGATTGATTTATATATATATATATTTGGAGTGATTGATTTCCCGCATTATATAGCGGATGATATTATATAATCCCATATACCGCGATATTCTACCTCGAAGTGGAATTAGTATTTAATTGTTGTGCTAACATCTATGGATGCAGAGAAACAGGTTGGAGGAATCCAACTGGATTCCCCAAATATTTGAATTTTTTTCATGTTGCATGTTGATTTATTTATAATCTGTGTATGATTATATTTGTGATTGAAATCGTTGAAGGCTATGGTTTAGCCGAATATATTTTTGGTATCGTAGGATACCAGAAATATAAAATTGGATTTTTAGAAATTAAAGCAGAAGATTTGAAGTAAATTTATTTTCGAGAGTTAAATAAATTTAGAAGAAAGAATTTAAAAAAGGGTAAAGATTGATTGATTGTAATCCTATTGAATAAATTCCAAAATATAGGGAAGGACTTTAATAAATGGATTTCGAGTAATATTGTTTAATAGATGAAGAATTTATTTAAGATTCGGTTTTTATATAGTTTGGGAAAAATAAAGGGATTTATTTTAAAAGGTAACAAATTTTAGAAATCAATTTGGAAGTTGATTTGGTGATTAAAAATAAATTTTTAGGAAATCGATATGAAATTGATTTAGTGTTTGAAATAAATTTGGAAACCAATTGGTGTTTGAAATAAGTTTGAGAATCAATCTGGAATTTGATTCGGTATTTGAAATAAATTTTTGGAAATCATCGATTTTTGTTTGGAAATAAATTTAGAAATCAATTTGGAATTTGATTTGTTGTTTGGAAATAAATTTAGAAATCAATTTGAAAATTGATTTGGTTTTTGAAAGTGAATATTTGGAAATCGGTTTTTAAAATCGTATATCGGTGGATATTTGGAAATATAAATTCACAATGGGAATTTACAAAGGAAAGGAAAATTTGTTTTAAAACTAAATATCAGTTTATTTTTAAAAGTGTGGAAAAAATTTGCGGATTTGGAATGTGAATTGAAATACATCAAGATGGATTTATTGATTGATTTAAATGGACCATTTTGAAAAGAAAAGAGTATTCTTCCCTGGAAAGCCTAGTATGTTTTAAAAGAAGCTTTTGAATATAAATTGAAAGTTCTAAAGTTGTTTTAAAAGAATGTTTTGGAAAAATTAGTTTCTTAAGTTATTTTGAAGATCTTTAAAGTAAAGATTTATTTAATTAATTATAGAAGTGATTATTTAAAGATTTAATTGATATTTGATTTAGAAAATGGTTATTTAAATATTTATGCTTTATCTACTAATTTTATTTTAAAATTAGTTTGGACTTGAAGTTTTATGTGAGATATTGGAATAATGTTTTCATAACTAATATTTAAATAAGTGTTTAAAAATAGTTTTTTATTTTTGTTTCCAAGTATATATTTTTAGATAAGTGATTTAAATTATTTTAAAGTATTTGAACTTGGCAAATTTTCAGTGGAAATAAATAATATTTGGAAATTTATTCCTCGTGAGGAAAGTGATTTGAAATTTGTTTTCAAAAGATTGAAATGTGTAAAATGATTTGAAATTTGTTTTCAAAGTGTTGAAGTGTGAAAATATATATTGCGAAGATATTTTGAAAATAAATAATTTGGGAAAATTATTTAAAATCTGGTGATTGTTGTGAATGTTGATTGATAGTTAAATAACCGACTATCAATATTGGCTTTTAACGGCATTTGAATTTCGATGCCACCGGGGGTCGGATTCCAAATGGATATTCGAAAACCACGTCGAATCTTTGTGTTGGATCTTTTATTTAAAAGATCAAAGTGGAAATTGTTGTGAATTACTTGAATCTGAATGTAACAGTTATTTTTAAAATAAGCACTCGTTATTCGGATTAGCCAGGAGAGGATTTTATGTCATAAAACCCATTCTGAATAATGATATGACGAAATGGGATTGCATTTGAAGATGGTGTTGAAGACTGAGTATTTTCGAAAACGAAACGACTACCTGTCGAATGTCCCTACACCGAATGGCCCCGGTATAGAGATTTGATCACCCATTGTGATGGGGATTCCTGACATGATTAGTGAATATCTATATTGCAAGGGCTTCTTTAAAGTTCCTTCGTTTTCGTTCGATCCCGGAACAGACTTGTATAGATGTGTGTTTGACATTACACTTTGAGATATAAAGCTGCTTTCTATCAAATACATTTCTATTGGTGGCGGGGAATTTATTCTCTTAGCTTAACACCCTTCTTTGAGACATACGAGATCATAGGTTATGTAGTTGATGGTTGTTAGTGATATACTCCTAATTTTGTAGTGTGGCATACGAAGTGCTGCTGATCATTTGTTGATCGAAGCATGGCTTTTGCGAAAATCATAGCTTTGTGGACGAGACTTCGTCGGACCTCACAACCCGGAAATGGTCGAAACAGGAAGGATGCAGCGAGACAATTTGGAGGTAGCGCCCTCAGGGTATGTCCATTTTCTTCTGGAAAAAGGTGGTATCATGGTATGGAGCCTAGATACTTAACTTATGTGGTTACTGGAAATTTGTTTCTTTGTGGTTGCTGCTTTATGGTTGAGGATCCTTGGATAAAGGTTGGTAACGATCGGGGATGGCATACTTGTGATAGTTACCTTGTTCCAGCTGTAATTACAACGTAAGGTAACTCGGCCTTGTGTTGGCAGGGAGCTGGTTTTAAGTTCTTGGGGGCGTCCCTCCAGAGGCTTCCATTTGGTGTAAGAAGTTCCTTTGCCTGACCATTGTTGGAAATCTAATCATCCAATACGCGCCTTGTACGGTTTTAATTGTATAACCTGCCATTTACTTATGGTGGTCAGCACTTTTTAGAAGGTAGCTATAGTAGGCATACAATAATGGTTGTATGCTGGCTAAGATTAATATTATACTTTCGAAATGTTTTCCACACTATGCACTAATAAAAATAATATCAAAGTGATTTGCGTATCAAGCATATTTGACTATCATAAGGAGAAATCTCCTCCAATTCTACTTTTTCATTGTGTGTGTGGCAGGAGGCCTTATGGTAGTTTCATTTTCCAAAAGCATAGCTGATTTCTTTTTATTTTCTTTGTGAAAATAACTGTTTCAAGATCTAACACCAGTCCCATGACCGACCCTAATTTTATTGTTCCCTTTCTGAACTCTGGGTGCCCATAATTTTCCATACGGGCAGCCTAGAGTCAGGTTATCAGTTGTTCTGGAGCGAAGTCAGAAAAGTTGCTGTGGAAGTCTGGAGCAAGCTAGATGGCAAGATGTATCACTAGTATATAATATTTCTTTTCCGCTGTTTGCTGTTGTAAAACTCTGATAATGTGATGTATAAACTGATATAGTGCTTTTGTTTTAAAGATTATTCATTTATCTATTATGCGTTGTTCTGGTGCGAAATGTGAGATACTGTTATTTTTTCTGTTTCTTCTTCTTTCTTCTTCTTCTTTAACCCTAACGGTTCAGTTTTCCAACATTCTATTGTGCGGCATTTGATACAGTGGTCGTATTAATGTCGACTTTCGAAAGTCGAAAAATTGGGTCGTTATATTTTCATATAAATACCGTAGTCTATACATATACTATAAGTTCAACCAAACCGGTGGGATACACAGTTAGCAATCCATAAATATAACTCAAACCAAAGTCATAATGGGCTCGGTAAGGCATATGATAAGGCATGCGAGGCAATGCCCAGGGTAGGTACTACTGTTTTGCTGAACCGTGCTGGTGGTAATGCATAGCAGCTACCCTTCTCGAAACACACTCCCATAATCAAATCAAAGGTCACCAAATCAATCACAAATTAACAGATGGGGTATCGAAGAAGCATGTTCAATCGGAGGAGTGACCTCACTTGGTCCAGGTATAGCTCTTATTTTAGTCATATCAAGCTGACCCGGGTGGGTCAGGGCTGTGTTCCTACCTCATACATAGCGTTCGCCAAACCATCCTACTTCGTTTTGAATTCTCCATCACGTGCACAGTTGTTAAAGTAGATTTCAGTATTGGTAAAGAGTTTGATAATATCCGATCCCAGCCTCTTTAACAACAAAATGCTTATTTCACACCAGTTGGTTCTTTTACATTTCCAAAAGTGATTCGTAATTGATATCAAAATATCATATTCACTTCAAAATCATATCACTTTCGAAATCATATTCATTTTCAAAATCATTTCCACAAAATAGGTTAAACCATCATATCAAATATCCGCATTTAAATCAATTAAATCTAAATCATGACAGTTCCAACTTTAAACAGTTTGAATATTGAATGTAGTTTATATATTGGAATAGTTATACATTAAAAATAGTATATATATTAATATATATATATATATATGAAAAGTTGTTTATAAATTTAAAATAATATATTTATAAATAGTTTGCATATTAGAAATAGTTTATATATTAAAATAGGTTATGTATTAAAAATAGTTTATATTTGTTTATATATATTAAAATACGTTATATATTAAAAAAAGTTGATATTTGGAAATAGTTTATATATATTAAAATGGGTTACATATTAAAATTAGTTAATATATTAAAAATTATTAACATATTAAAATGGTTTATATGAGAAAAATAGTTTATATGTTAAAAGAGTTTGTATATTAAAAGAGTTTAAATTGAAAATAGTTTCAAATTAGAACCGTTTCTTTCAATTTCACAAATCAATTCAAATTAACTTTAGTCCCAAAAATTCAATTTAAATCAATTCCAATTCAACGATTTCAATTCAAAAGGCTAAAGGTTTCGACTCAAATTCTCATTAAAAAACCATTTATATTTTATATCGATTTCAAACCTATGTTTGAACTACAAATTTAAACCATTTCAAATTCAATAGGTTTTAAAGTTTAAATATTCAAACATCTACAATAACTCAATTTTGATAAATTTCATTTATATTTCAAAATTCAACTTTAAGATTCCAATTTAAAGTCTTTTAACAATTCATTTAAACCAATTTCAATTTCGACATTTTAAAAGCTTGGATTTTGAAAATAAATCATTTCATATAAATCAAATTTTATTTCATAATATCATTTAACTGGATTCAAAATTAAGGATTTAAAGTCTTTATATTTTAACAAACCGGGGTCTGTATATAATATTCTACCCTATGGTCATGTGATATGGATATATATCATTTCAACCAGCAATAATTTAAATTTACGGGTATATATCATTTCATCCCGCAATCCCGAATCATAATTTTCCAAATCCATAAAATCGCTCATGTTTATCATTTCAACGCATAACGATTTTTCTCGAATCTATAAGATCATTCGGGTTTGTATCATTTCAACCCATAGTGGTTTTCCTAACAACAACTAAGGGAACTTGCAGTGTGATAACAACATATAAATAAACATACATCCAACATCCAAATGTATCAACAAATAAGCATCCATCATGATCATCATTCAAATCAACCAATAAATCACAATAAATAAACTAGTTATCATTATCAAATACTTAACTGGCAATTAATTTCAATATTAATTTAAATGGCAATTAAATTCAATATAAATTCAAATTAAATTTGAGTGACAATTTAATAAGACTAAACAACAATTAATAAATTTCTAATCACATCATAAATTTAATTTAACCAACATAAGATGGTTTAGCATTTATGAACGGATTAAAACACTCACCTTTGATTTTTCGTCGATTTAAAATCCGAATAAAGCTGAGATTTTCTATTGTATTAAATTGATTAAGCTTCTTCCTCTTGATTTTAGCTTATCTTCCTCTTGCTTTCTCATAATGGTGTCCGACCTCTCTTGAATTTAGTTTTGTTTATGAACGTGTAAAAATGAGAGTGCGTGAGTGTTTAAGGCATAAGAATATAACTTTTCCTATTTTCCCCTTATTTGTTACCCTTACTTGTTACATTTTAATTCCTCTTTTATTCATTAGCTTAGTAGGTATGGCTACCCTCTAATATTCAAATCGTAATTCCCTTAACCCTTTATATTATTACATTTAATTTATCTAATTAAATATCCTAAATAATGTTAGTCAAAATTAGGGTCGTTAGAAATAATTAACCGATAAAGCGGTACATAGTGTTTCATACCACTAGTAGTACTAAATCCTTTATTTAAAATTCTCATATAATCGAAGTAATATATATACACTCATAAACACACACACACACACACACACACACACATGTTTATGGAAAGTACTTCTTTTGAAACCATTTAGATATTTGTCAATGACCATATTAGATTTATTTAAAAATACTTCTTCTTTTAATATAGCCTTTAAATCGAAATTTATATATATGTATATATAGTATTTCTTCACTTTTAAAATTACTCTCTTTAAACTATTTTCTAACAATGACACTTTGAGTTGGGAAATATTATCATAGTTGCAATTTATTTAATATACAAAAGTGATTTTTAAACTATATATAATATATAATATAATACTCTAGAATTTATTGTTCAAATTCCTTAAATTAATATATATATTATCATTAATAGATTCCAAAATTCATAGAATTGAAATTCGTAAAGTGGAAGAATCAAATAAGAATCGGTAATCATAAAGAAACAAAGAAAATCAAAATCCGTAAAAATTGATAAGTTCATAAAATATGCCACTAAGTGTGTACATATCATACTTAATAAATTATAAGTTGAGCATTCGAGAAAGGTTTAGTACAAATTAATCCATGGAAATCACAGCAAGGACCAAAGGAAAGTAAAGAAATAAAACTAACAACTAAAAGGGGATTACATGGAGCCGATCTAGCTCTAGGCATCCACCATCGATCGATGGTGATTTTTCTCGGCACTCTTCGACTCCACGAAATCACCACTTTTGTTGCTTAGTTGATCTACGATGATGACACTTCGGGTTAAGCACATAGATGGGAATACACAAGCATGCATTCCTATCAACACAACAATGCATCATAAGATCAAACGGTATCAATTAGTTTTTCCACTATTTAAGCTTCAAAATTTTGCAAAACTCTAAACATGAAAATTATAGATAGTAGTTTTAGCTTTCCAAAAAAAACGATTATCAAATTTGGACTTATGGTTTAAAAGTATGGCCAAATGAGTTTCAGGTTGAAACTTAGAAAATTACTTTAAAGACAAAACTGTCATTGTGCTTTCAAATCCATTTCTGGTCTAGTAAATGGCTGGATATAAAAAAGTGGACAAAAGAGAAATAATTTTTCATTGAATCTATTTATATCCCATAAATATTAACTCCAAATGGGTTTAGGAAGTGCAAATTACCATTGTTTTACTATAGCATACTTTCCAAATAAATTTTTAGTTACCATCTTATGTTTCAAAGATGCGTTACCTTTAATCACTACATAACCATAACAATTTGATTCAATTTACTACTGAAATCATAACTATAAAAACATGAAATCAATTTAGAGAGAGTGATGAGGATTACTCACCTCATTATTCCAATTAAGCATCTAAAACAACTAAAATACACCGGCCTTCTCCATTTCAGCCAAACCTTAAAAATCAGTTTTACAGACAAACAACACTAGAGATTCAAACATTATGAAAACTAAAATTGATGAGTCTAAAAGCTAGAATAGGGCAAGAGAACATTACCTTGAACTTACTGGATTTTCTAGCAATTTATTTTGAATTAACACGAGGGATTTTTTTTAGGTTTAGGGGTGGAGGACTTCATTTCTTTTTCTCTATTTCTAAGTTTGGTCATACTGTAAATGTGAGAATGAGAAGGAACTTTTCCTTTGTTTCATTTAACTTGGGCATTGGGTAACTAATAGACACAATAAGGACATAATTGTTATTATTTTTTTCATTTCTGTTTTTATTTCGTATTTCTCAAACAACTATAAAATATTCCTTCTACATAATTCAACTAATGAATTTACAAATCCATTTACTATATCTTCTTAATTACTAAATCAAATTTTCATACACTATTTTGAAATAAACTACAAATACTATTTTTTAAATATTTCTTAATATTTAAATATATGATAAAAACACCAATTTAAATCATTATTTGTTTTATTTAAGTAACTCAAAAATTAGGGTTGTTACACAAATTGAATTTGAAATACTAGATATTCCATTTTGTAGATCTAAATTTCAACTCTAATAATGAAAATTTTAGAAATTTTTTATATTAAATTTATAATTACTATAAAAAATATATGTTAACCCAAAAAGTGGATCAACATCCTACATTAAGTGTGAAAGCGCCAGCCCTGTTTATCAAGGAAATAATATAGAAAAAGCAATAGTAGATCATAGGAAAAGTAAAGGAATAAGAAGATTATTATAGTGGTTTGGCTGTTAACGAAGCCTACATCCACCTTATAACTTTCTACTAACTGACTGTTGTTACAAGTGGAGTGATACTACAATATGATTGAATCTCCTAATTTAGATCAAGTCACGAGAGCAAGAGTTCACTGAAGAATCACGGTGAACTAATAGGTGACTGTTGTCTAGGAGGAGAAGAGTGAAGAATTGTTTTTGTAGAATTCCAGCAACTAGTCCAAAAGATCCTCTTTATGTTGCAGGTAGGATTGTATTTATAAGGTTTGAAGAGCTATTGGGCTTGGCCGCTTTGCCAGAGACCTAAACTTGACAATACGAAAGTGATCCAGAAGTTTCATAGTGATCCAACTTAATGTGATGAATCGTTAGCGATCCATGTACTTAAGTGATTTTTGGATTGTCTCTTTTAGGTTGCATTCCTTGCCTTCTGTAGATGATGTCGATGTGACACGGTAACTAGTTGTTTTGTTTTGATGGTGATTCGTATACAAGTTGCATTGAACTATGACTGGGATTAGTTGAATGATCACTTCTTGAACTAGCTTGCTTGAAATATCATGAAGCTTGGCAGAAATCCCTAGGAAAGATATTGGATCATGATGCCAGAAGACTGGAGGGCCCAAGAGCAAGCATTGTGTATCACTAGTGACCCATAGATGGCGGATCACTAGCAATCCATTACCTTAGCCTTTTCAGTATCTTTCTTCTTGGGTCCTCCTCTTTATTTTCCCTTAGTCTTCTTGGTTGATCCTTGAGATGCTTTGACTTGTCATAGATGTTCTAGTTCCTATTGAATTTTGTGGGGTTAAAACTCGATTAACATTTACCCCGTAGAGTATGCATTTGTTCGAAACAAGGCGTGCTCTAGAAGTAATTGCTTTTTAGTTCTCGTTGTAAGTTTCAAATCGTGTTGAGGCCGTCATGCGAATTTGGCTTTGGCTATTCAGCCATCTGTTGAGTTCTGATGTGAATTGTCATTGCTCGTAACAATGAATCGATTTTGACCCCACAACTTTCCAAATGCTTGCAAATAACACGTGGATCATACTTAGCAAGTTTGGAGAACATTAATTCTAATTTGATGGATCACTGGCGATCCAATGACTTAGCAAATATTTTAGAGTTACTTCCTTCTTAACCTTATTCGGGCCAACCTTTCTCCATTTCATGCTTTTCCTTATGAACCGATCTATCTTCTCTTACGACCCGATCCAACTCCTCCAAACCTTAAATTTTCTTCCTCAATCACCATTATCAATCTCCACTACCGAAGCTTTTTGCCACCAATCCTTCTTGATTTCGCCTCATCTTGAGCTAGCCCTCAGTCCCTAAAACACCACCAATTTGGATCGCCACCGATCTTGTTCACTTGGATCACCGCAGATCCAGTGCATCTTGGATCACTAACAACTTGAGATTGACCGTGTCCACCTTTAGACTTGAGGTGGGTGATGCAGTATTTGGTGTTTATTTAGCGATTTGTGATGAAGTTGTGTTGGTGATGGATGCAATGGAGAATTCGAGTTGATTGCGATTTTGTGGAAGAAGGAAGTAAATGGAATCTTGAATTCTTCACAGAACGAATCCCGGGTTTTACCTCGGTGCTTAACATGTTTTGCTATATTCATCTACAGAGTCAGAATTAACTTGCATTGAGTTCCACCGTTAATTCGGCACAAAGTCTTGCAGATTAATTTCGGTTTTTCTACGAGGTGATAATAACTTAGGGTAGCATCTCGTATGCAGCTCATGCTATCATTACTTTCTAGGAAACTGAAGTCGACTTATGCTGAGAATTATCTACTCAATTCTTTCCTATTTATCTATAGTTTCTCGATTTGGATTGGTCCTATCATTGCATGGTCAGTGTATCTGAAATAGGAAGAGCTTTCCATATCGCTTGAGATAGTGGATTCGCTATCGATCGTTAATTGATAACGGGTAATTGTAGGAGAAATAACTTTAATGAATGATATGAAAAGCTCTTTTATTTCTTCACTACAAGTGAACTATCTACACATGATTGAGCGTTTGTAGTATTTAGGACACCGAGCCTATCCTAGATAGATAACACATTACACTTACCCCAATCAATGCTTGGAATCCGATGAGTCGACATAAATCGATTTTTTTTTTGAAATTCAAGTGCTAAGCGTAAGGGTACTTCAAATTATAAATAGAATTGCGTGACCACGTTAGATACAAGTTCTGATGTATATAATTGTTTGCGTCAAAATTGGTCACAAACACCCAATATCGTGAAAGCACCCGTTTATGAACGCAAATCAGCAACAATCAATATAAAACTCGGATCTAAGCAATAACAATCACAGCAATTCACAAATAACAATCACAAACATGGGATTTATAGTGGTTTGACGATCTTGCCTACGTCCACTCTGAAGTTTATCTCTTTATTGATATTCTCTTGATGATTACAGTTGGTTACAGCAAGTTACAATGGACTCTGAAACTTGAATGCAACAACGATGATAAGGTGTAGAATTGAATCCGGTAGAGTCTTGGTACTTCGGAATTCAGCTCCCCCTTTCTGAATGACCTGGGGCTCTATTTATAGCTGTAGGAGGCTGATATTTCGCCTAAATTTAGGGAGACCACTTCTGGCATGTGAGGGGGCCCACGAGCCCAACCTCAGGAAATTTGGGCCCACTTTGGGATCGATTCGAAGTACGTTCGAATCGATCAAGAACTCATCCAATCAAGGCGAAACTTGGCGTGGACATTCTTCAACATGCATGCAAGCTTCTATGAAAAATTCGTTGCATTTGGATCAGTGGTTTAGGAGATATGATCGATTCAAGTTGCGGTTTTTCATGAGGGCTGTTGTGTTCGAATCCATCACTTCGAATCCACTCCCTTCGACTCGATCGGTCACGCGGTTCTTTGGTGACGTGGTGCGCACTCCTCGCATCGATCCTATTTTTTCTCCGAGTTGACCGCTTCGCATCTATGAATTTCGCCTCGTTCGTATCATGCGCCACGACCCATTTTTCATCAATGGATTCGAATCATAGATCGATACGAAGGGGATCGAGACGAGCCAGGTGGATTTGAACAGAGCAGAATTTATGGATACGAAGTAATGATCTAGAACTCTTGATGGACGCGAGGACGATCAATACGAAGTAGTGCTTGGGCACGAAACCGATCGATTCGAAGTAGGACATACTGATGGTGATGGATTCGAAGTGCTCTGGACTCGATGGATACGAAACAGTGCTCTAGCATGGATACAAACGTGCTGAGGGGATGCCCATCTGATGGATTCGAACCGATCGATTCGAACTGATCAATATCATGCCTGATCGGTTCGAACTCGATCGAATCGAAGTGTATGCAAACCGATGGATTCGAACAAGATGGATTCGGATCCTATGGGTTCGAAATGAGCATCTCCTCCACTTTTTGATGGGTTCGAACGACATTCTTTGGCTATCTTGCATCGATCATATCTCGTTCATACGACCTCCGATTAACCTGAAATTTGGAACGCTGGCTTTTATGCCTTTGCTTGTTATGCCCTATCAAATGTAACCTGATCCGGGCTCGGACAAAATTCATCGATATCCATAGCGAAGTGAAGTACAATCAATCTCTGAGACGAACTGTCTTTTGTTTTTGACCGATCTTTTGGTATCACGGCTTTGCCAAAAAGCGGGATAACATTTGCCCCCCAAAATATGCCTTTCTGTAGGAAGGCGTGTTTTGTAATGCCATGAGCTGGATGTTCATATCCTGTTGATGTCCTGCAAAGGAATTTACAGTTTTATGTGACCTCAAATAAAGACCGTTCGGGATCGAGATATTTGAGATGAAGTGCAACCATTCATGGTCAAGCGCCTATCTTCAAATGACGATCATTCGGGATCAAGCCATTTGAGGTGAAGTGCGACCGTGCGCGGTCAAGTGGAGGACCCTAAATGACGACCGTTCGTGATCGAGCCATTTGAGATGAAGTCAGTTGTGCCGTTCGGGGCAAGTTGTGCCGTTCGAGACGAGTTGTGACCGTTCGAGGTCGGGTGCCGTTCGAGGCGAATTGTGACCGTTCGCGGTCGGGTGCCGTTCGAGGCGAGAAAGTGTGCCCGGGAGGGCTTGGTATTATCGATGCCAGGGCCACGTTCGGGTGAGTTCCTGGATTATTTGTGTGCCTATTGGAGGCGAATAAGTGTGCCCGGGGGGCTTGGTATTGTTGATACCAGGTTCACGTTCGAGTGGGTCCCTGGATCGTTTGTCAGGGTGGCATATCGCCATCTCAGAGCATGCCTAAGGACCGTTCGCGACCCCGTACATGTGTAAGTAGCTTAGCCATTTCAGAATTATCCGAACCAAATATCCATTCAACTGATGAGTTTTAAAACATAAATGTCCAAACAAACAAAGCCTAAATGTTCAAATCAAAACGAAACAATAGCAAAGCAAGGATGTCAAAGTGTAAATTTTCACAACGATGGGGTTAATAGCCATTCAGAGCATGCCTGTGGACCGTTCGTGATCTCGTACATGCGTAAATGATTAACCCACGTTAGTGAGAGGTTTACTACTTGTTCATCGTTATTTCAATTAATTGATGACCAAACGATGTCCTGGTTCAGGGTCACCCCTAGCTGAAGTAGACGGTGGCCGCTCTGGCTCTACCGCTGGTGCTCGTCTCCTCACATACTGAAGCAGCATACCACTCCTGATGTGCCCTTCTACCTCATCTTTTAGATTCCTACAGTCGTTAGTGTTATGACCGTTCAGTTCGTGGAATAAGCAATATCCGTCTGATTTTCTCTCGTCAATAGTGGGGTCCCTTCGTATTGGCCTACGGTATGGAACTTGCTCTCGTGTATCTCGGTAGATTCGCTCCAAACTCTTATTCAGCTCTGAATAGGTGGTGAATCGCGGCTCCCTCCGTTGCCGCTTTGACCTTTCATTATTTTCCTCAACCTTTCGGTTTCCCTTGCTAGTTTCTGCACCTTTCTCGGGGGGATCTCCACCTTTGACCGTATAAACATTAAGTTCATCTCCTTCTTCTCTTTCTGCAGTTGCGTCTTCCAGTCATAGAAACTTCTCTGCTTCGTGATAGAATTCTCCTAGATCCAAAGGTGGATCTTTAGTTAACGAATTTTTGAACTCTGTTCCGTCGGATATTCCGGACACAGCTGCCATCATAACCATAGATGGATCTGGTCGATCTACCGAAGCTGCAGCCGCATTGAATCGTGTCAGAAAGCATCTCAAAGTCTCTCCAGCCTTCTGTTTTACAGTTTCCAAAGTCATCACATTCTTGGGTCTCGCAATGTGAACCCTGAATTGC
This sequence comes from Allium cepa, assembly GCA_030765085.1. Taxonomy (NCBI): domain Eukaryota; kingdom Viridiplantae; phylum Streptophyta; class Magnoliopsida; order Asparagales; family Amaryllidaceae; genus Allium; species Allium cepa. Next base: position 171,058,187 of record CM060941.1, on the reverse strand, counting down.
TTCATGAATCTTTCAGTTAAATCATTCCATGTTCCGATAGATCCACTCTCTAGTTTTCTAAACCATAATGCTGCAATATCCGCCAAGTACAATGGAAAGCACCGGGCCATAACCTCCTCTGATGCCCGTAGCACTTCCATATGCCTCATATACTTCGTTAGGTAAACCGTGGGGTCCGTTCTTCCGTTATACATGTCCAACGATGGTAACTTGAAATCCGGTGGGTTCCTAGCTCGTCTGATTGCTGGAGTAAAAGGACTTCTATTAACATCTTCTAAATCCTTGTTTACCAAACTGCCTCTCATAGCTCTTCTAACCATCTCTCCCAATCTGTCATTGTCTCCGAGATATAATCTTCGTTCATCACTTTCTACCTGCCCCCCGAGTTCACGAGGGAACTCTGGGATCTGCCCCCTTGACTGAGTGTTCACTCCTCTGCTACTCCCAGGTTGTGCAGATGTACCTCTCTCTCTTTCCGAGATTGGATCAACATTCTCTATGTGCGTGCCCCCTAGTTCAGGTGCTACGTTGGATGGTCCTGCTCCGTTTCGAACTCTATCTGCTTCTCTATTCTGTACTCCAAGTTGCCCTATCTGTTGAAATAAACTCTGAATCAACTCCTCTTGTTTTTTCATCATCGTCTCCATCCCATCCCTAGTGATGAAGACTGAAGCTTGGTTCGCTCCTGAGGAAGCCTCTTGACTTCCTTGATGTTCACTTCTCTCTGGCCTTTGTTTCTTACTTGTTTGTGTCGTCATGGTTCTTAGATCTAAATCCTTAAGTCTTCAAATTCAAATTATCCTGAATCAGTTATTCTCAGTGAAAGCACCAAAATGTTTGCACCAAAATTGATCACAAACACCCAATATCGTGAAAGCACCCGTTTATGAACGCAAATTAGCAACAATCAATATAAAACTCGGATCTAAGCAATAACAATCACAGCAATTCACAAATAACAATCACAAACACGGGATTTATAGTGATTCGGCGATCTTGCCTACGTCCACTCTGAAGTTTATCTCTTTATTGATATTCTCTTGATGATTACAGTTGGTTACAGCAAGTTACAATGGACTCTGAAACTTGAATGCAACAACGATGATAAGGTGTAGAATTGAATCCGGTAGAGTCTTGGTACTTCGGAATTCAGCTCCCCTTTTCTGAATGACCTGGGGCTCTATTTATAGCTGTAGGAGGCTGATATTTCGCCTAAATTTAGGGAGACCACTTCTGGCATGTGAGGGGGCCCACAAGCCCAACCTCAGGAAATTTGGGCCCACTTTGGGATCGATTTGAAGTACGTTCGAATCGATCAAGAACTCATCCAATCGAGGCGAAACTTGACGTGGACATTCTTCAACATGCATGCAAGCTTCTGTGAAAATTTCGTTGCATTTGGATCAGTGGTTTAGGAGATATGATCGATTCAAGTTGCGGTTTTTCGTGAGGGCTGTTATGTTCGAATCCATCACTTCGAATCCACTCCCTTCGACTCGATCGATCACGCGGTTCTTTGGTGACGTGGCGCGCACTCCTCGCATCGATCCTATGTTTTCTCCGAGTTGACCGCTTCGCATCTATGAATTTCTCCTCGTTCGTATCGTGCGCCACGACCCATTTTGCATCAATGGATTCGAATCATAGATCGATACGAAGGGGATCGAGACGAGCCAGGTGGATTCGAACAGGGCAGAATTTATGGATACGAAGTAATGATCTAGAACTCTTGATGGACGCGAGGACGAACATTACGAAGTAGTGCTTGGGCACAAAACCGATCGATTCGAAGTAGTACATACTGATGGTGATGGATTCGAAGTGCTCTGGACTCGATGGATACGAAACAGTGCTCTAGCATGGATACGAACGTGCTGAGGGGATGCCCATCTGATGGATTCGAACCGATCGATTCGAAGTGATCAATATCATGCCTGATCGGTTCGAACTCGATCGACTCGAAGCGTATGCAAACCGATGGATTCGAACAAGATGGATTCGAATCCTATGGGTTCGAAATGAGCATCTCCTCCACTTTTTGATGGGTTCGAACGACATTCTTTGTCTATCTTGCATCGATCATATCTCATTCATACGACCTCCGATTAACCTGAAATTTGGAACGCTGGCTTTCATGGCTTTGCTTGTCATGTTCTATCAATTGTAGCCTGATCCGGACTCGGACAAAATTCATCGATATCCATAGCGAAGTGAAGTACAATCAATCTCTGAGACGAACTGTCTTTTGATTTTGACCGATCTTTTGGTATCACGGCTTTGCCAAAAAGCGGGATAACAATAATGAAGCACCCATCATCTCATAGTAAATCCAGTAGAGGAAGTCCGGCACTCTAAGAATCCAAATCGACATTAGTTATGCCTTTACAAACGGTTTCAGTAGCGCCTACTTCTTCTGCACTACCAGCTGAATAAGGCAATTGGTTCAGGTTGGTCCGGTCGTAGATCGAATTCCTCCAACCTTTAAATTTCTACTCACCCTATGGAGAGTGCTTCCTCCATTATCTCTGCTAAAGTTCTGTGTAACATTTGTTTATAGCATAGCGTTCCAGATGATAGTGTACGCCTTCCATTGAAAAATGAGTTTGCATACCTACGGGGTACACCACTTGCCACCGGTACATGTGCTTGAATGGAGCAGTGCCCCACTTCAGCTACTTCTTGGGATAGACTCTTTTGACTCCATTTTAGATTCACCCCAACAGATATGCAGTTTTGAATTGGCTCCATGTTTTATTTATGAGGACATTCAATCATGCACCGAGCTTTGATGAGTTGAGATATTTCCTCTCCTTCAAGAAGAGAGACAAATATCCATCCCAAGTGATCATTGAGGCTCAAACTACAAAATCGTACTGCGGCTTCAACGTAACCTGTCCTAATTCAAGACCCAATATTTTTTCATTGGGTGTTTTGAGGGATTTAATCGTCTTTGGTAGATAAGGGGTATGTTTTCTTTATTAATCTTTGAGATTTAATATGATGATGCAATATTTTTAATAGACTAACTACTCCTTGTAGTTATTCTGAGGCTAAACAAAGATCCATCATTTGACCCATCTTCTATACTTTGAAGGTCGTGGACGCTAAGGAGAGATTGGTCAAGTTTTTACTAATGGACAAGAATTTGCTTTGGTAAAGGTTGTTGCATCCCAAAGGACTTACTATAGCCATTGGTGTACCATCTCCTTCACATTCTGGGATTCAAACATGCTCCTATTCTTCATCACGTGACTCTGAAGTGGGCTATCTATCAAAGGGAGAAGGTTCATTCGACGGATCAGTTGGAGAGATTAATGAAGAAAAAGGTGTTACGATCGGAGCCAGTTAGCCGATTAGGATGCTCCCTATCTCGATGGAAGGGGAAAAGGAGTTCAAGCAACGTGAGGACAACCTTACGGTGATCATAGAAAAGGAGGAGATTGAATTGAGAATAACAGTAACCATGATCCCTCCTCTAATTATGATTAATTTGATACTATTTCTAGTAACGGAAACTTCGAATCATGCGATGAAACTCCGAGAATGAGTCCTATTCTCCCAGATTCGCCCCCCCCCCCCCCAAGAGATTCCAACTAAAGATGCTCCTCTAGCAGTGAACGACTTCATGGTTCTTTGCCTAAAGAAACAGATATTATCTTTGGGGACATCAGCAATGTTAATGTAGACATTGATGAGCTCATAACAGATGAGTTCATGTTCAAGGGATTATCTTCTCACCCCGATCTATGTCTAGAGTTAGCCCAATTCCCATTGTGGTAGCTTTCTGATCTGGTTTTTGAAGTCCTTTTAGGCCGCTTAAGACACGTTACACATTTCACTAGGGTCATGTACACTTATATATGCATTATGTAAGTTCATTTCTTATCGCTAAAGTTCTTCATTTATTTTTTAAATCAAGTACTATGAGAGGTTTGGACTTTATGAGGAATTGATTAATTTACTGATGCATAATGCTGGTCAAGACGGACTTCAAGCCTCCATTAGCCCTTTGGAAACTGAAGAAGAGTCAAGAAGAAGGAATGATTTGAATGTCGAGATTCGCCATGGGGATAATAGGGATTAAAGCAGAGTTTATAGAAGTGGTTATGAGAAGAGGAAAACTCCCTATGATTAGGAAGTGCCATCCAAGAAATTGAAGGTAGATCATGGCTCTCATCCTTTCGAGCATTAAGCGTTTGCCCCGTCTCCAGTCTTTGTTGGAATTGAAGTTCCGACTTCTAATGTTCAAGTCTCCCCATCAACCCAGGTCCCGTCGACTCACATAATGCTTACTTCTGGTTCTTCATGCCGCCTAAAAGGCTAGCTTGTATTATTCCGTTTGGTCCCCCCAAGCTTGAAGTTGTGCTCCTCAAATGGTTTTTGAAGAGAGTTAAATTTGATCGTGACTTGCGCCTGATCCGTAAAGATTCTTATATGCCTCATCTCTAGGCGATTTAAAGTGATTTGGATCAAGCTGAAGGATGTGAGAAATTATGTAAGTAACTGGTAGACACAACCATAACAACTACCAAGAAACTCTTTCCTTTGAATCAGAAAAAGAATATTATGAGAGGATGTTGATGAAACATGATAAAAGGATCGAGTGGTTGATAAAGAAGAGGGATGCTGCACACCGAAAGAGTAAGAGCATGCCAATTTACTGAAGGAATTGAAAGAAACCCATAAAAAAATAGAGAACTTGTTCAAAGGAGAAATTAAGAAGGCTAATGTTGATGAAGTCTAGCTGAAAAAAGTGTTTGAGATTCATAACGAGGTCATTGAAGCTCAAAAGAAAACTATTGTCGATCATGACGAAGCTATCGAAGCTCATAAAAAGATGATCACTGATTATGCAGGAATGGTGGGAGTCCTATGACAAGACAATTTTTAACCAGGATCAATTGATTGCTTTGCTTCAGGAATACCTCACACGGTTTAACACTGAAAAGACCTAAGTTGAAGTTAAGAAGGCTGCCATTATAGCAAAATAATTGAGCTGTAGGATACTTTTGAAAGGAAGATGGAGAAGATGGATGACACCATCTTGAATTTCTACGTTAACTCCTTGCTGCACCAAGGAAGCTTTAGCTATTTGGGCCCTAAATTCCCATGTACTCTTGCTATGGTTTAGGAAGAAGTTCTTGCCTAATTTTTAGAGAACGAGGATGTATGCACCAAGCAAAAGTTGGAGGATGCCTTTCTTAACTAAGAGTCTAAGAAATCTTTAGTAGAGGGACAAGAGAACATTCGAATTGAGAGGGAACAGGAAGTCACCGATGTTATTGCAACTACAACTACCATAGCACTAATAGTGCCTTTCATTTCCGGACTTGGCGAATCATCAAAACAGCCTTGTGATCAGTTAGGAACTATACTTAGTTCAATGGATGCTGCTTTGTTGTTTTCTCCTTCAACAGTTGTCTCGGAAGCCTTGGGTGGTCCTAGAACTTCACCAAAAATCGTATAGCCATCTAGAGAAGGAGAAGGTGGGGAGTGTGAGATTGAAATTCTCGGCCACTCTTTTGATGTGAGTAACCTTTTTGTTTCCCCCAAGTTTAAGGATTTTCAGCTCACGCCGCAAGAACAAGACGAATTGAATACTTTCATTTTGATCTTATAGGTCTGTCTTCTTTACCTACTGAACTGGCGATTTCTTCGGTTTCGGGGCCTGCTGCTAAGAGATCAGTTTTTGCTCCCATTGTCTTTCAATCCACTAATGAACGTTTGAATGCGAAGGAAAGGTCATTTATACTGATACACGCAAGATCATTTTACCAAGTAATGGGGACACTATAAGAATTCCATTTTTTTTGTATCAACGTTCCAACAAAAATATTCTGACTGCCTCGACGCTTGTTTCTGTAGCTACTTTGATTGCCACGGCAGTGCCTGGCTCACAACTAGGGCTGGAATTCAATCAAAGTGCTACATTGCATGGCCTAGATGACCCTTCTGTATCTCTAGAGGGTGATTTAATAGTGGATGGCACTCGAGAGTAGGAAGACCAAACTGGATGGCTTAGTAAAATTGAATAGTAGATGGTAGCCATCAAGAAAGAAAGGATTAAAGAGAGAAAGTTTTCAAGGAGCGCCTGCAAGTTTTGGAAGCGCAAGACCAAGAGGAGTCTTCTGAGAAGCTCAAAGAACAAGGGGAAGACTTGGGCATAGAGTATTGATATTTCAGGTAGCGACACGACTTCTGGTAGGGATTCTGAGAAGAAAAGGAAATTTCCGACCAAAGGTAGGAAGGAAAGTGGTGGAAAGAAACATTGACAGGCCTGAGCAACAATGGAGCCAGATATTAGGACATTCTGATTTGTTTGCTATGTTTTTTGTACAAATGTAGAGTCTACACTTATTACTTTTGTTGTTGTAGCATCTGTACTTCTTACTTTATTGGCCGATATTGTATGGGTACGGCCTTCACAATTTGGACTTTGTATAGAAAGTGTTATAAAAAATGAAAAGGCTAATGTTTTAATTGTTATCTCTTCTATGTTCTTCCTTATTTTTCATGTACATAACTTGCTTTTACACTAGTTATGTATACACATAGCACGATTACTTGTTCTGAAATTTCTATACTTCACATTGTCGTGCCGTGTTTCGCGGTATATTGTGCCTTTGTTTCTATGATTTCATGCAATACGTATGCCTTTTTTAACTTTTATAACTAGATCCGTTATGATTGCCCAAATTCTTTTTTTGGAGAAGTAAACCTATGGAGTAGTTTTCCTTTTAACTAAATGTTGGTATGTATGAGCCCCCTACTTCACATGGTTGTTACCTCAAACACTTAATAAATGACCGGTTGATCCGAGTGATTCCTCTGATGCCTATAGCTGAATATACCTTACTATTCCTATCTTCGGAACTTGTGACTCGAGAATCTCGACTCTAGGAATTTTATTCGTCAACAATCGGAATTCTTTGCCTATTTTTGGTTGTGCGACATTGCTGGACCCACATCAATTAATTTTGATAGTTGGAGTGGATTCTTGTTAGCCTTGGACTATACGAGTATCTCAGTGTTGTCGGGACAATATCACACTTACAATGTCTTAATGGTTTGCTGATGGTTCCAGGGCAACACGAGTAGTGCTTGCATAGACTGCATGGCTTTTTGGAGTGCGCAGCTTATGAAATGCATAACTTATGGGATTGATATGACTCGTCGAACTGGAACGATTTGGAATCTCTCAACGTTACCAATCTTCGGGTAACGTGATGAGTTCATACTTCAAGCGCATGGTTCCATGGCTCAATAAGTGATGCGCGGCTTATCGGAGTGCATGGCTTAAGTAATTATATTTGCTTAGGTGTGATTCCACAACCCATGAAGCGGGGCACAGCTTTTAGAATGCGTGGTTTTTATTTGGGCCTTATCGGTGTTCATGAAGCAAGGCGGGATTGGGTTCCATAGATCCAGCAGTTTGATTTAATTTGCTCCTATCGAGTCGGCGGTAGATGAGGCGTACTTAGCTTGGTTCCACTATCTCAAGCAACTATGGGACGGTTTTGAGTCGATTTGACCCCGTCGACTAAGTAGGTTACTTTGGTGAACATAATTTTATTGGTTCAAAAAGCGAAGAAATTTTATTAATAAAAGTTAGGCAAGTTCTGCCAATTTACAATGCCTTGGTATTCCAGGATGGCATATTTGTGGGAAATAGGAAATACATAAGATAGTCTTAAATAAAGTAACAACAGCGCAATTCGCTATTCCAAGCTCGGGGAATTAGGTTCCATCTATAGTTGCTTGAATGTTCCATCCCCAAACTTTTGGCCGATCACATAAGGCCCTTCCCAATTTGGTCCGAACATTCCTAGTATAGGGTAGACCCTTTTAAGGACAAGGTTTCCCACTTCAAAATTGTGGTTACTAACTTTGGAATTGAAATATCACGCGACCGTTTTCTGGTGAGCAACAATCCTTAACTCAATTTCTTCTCTCTTCTCATTGACCATATCGAGCTACTTGAGTAGGAGCCACTCATTTTGCATTCGATGATAGGGGATTTCTAGCTCGACTGTCATTGCTTCTAAACCATATGCCAAGGCAAATGGGGAGTGCCCATTTGTAGATTTGTGCTTTCTCCTGTAAGCCCATAGTGTGAGCAGAGACCTAATTTACTTTGGCTTTTGTTAGCTACGTTTTAATGATGGACTTAATGACCTGTTCACTGCTTCCACTTGCCCGTTAGCCTACGGATGTGCAATAGTGGAAAAGCTTTTCTCGATTCGAAAGCATTTACAAAAGTATTTGATCTCAGTGCTTTCTACTTGAGTCTTTTTTTCCTTGATGATTTTTTATGGCACTCCAAACCTGTAAACAATATTTTTAGTGGAAAAAATAATAACTTTCTTTGTGGTAATAGTGTCAACGGTTCCGCTTTAGCCCATTTGGTGAAATAGTCAACTGCAACTATAGCATATTTGGCTTCTCCTTTCGCCATCGGTAATAAAAAAACCAAATCATTTCCCCAGATTTCAAATGGCCACAAGCTAACCATCTATGTCAGCTCTGCGAAAGAGTTCTTTTGATCTTACCAAATCTTTGGCGTTGGCTGCACCATCTTGCCAAATTTACTACATCCCCGTTTGCTATTGGCCAAAAATACCCATACCGGAGGACTTTCTTTGTAAGGGTTTGCCTCTCTGTTTGATTACCGTAGTTGCCTTCATAAATTTCCCTGAAGATTCTTCAGGATTCATCGTTGGTCACACACCTGAGCAGTGGGGTAGAGAATCCCAGTCGGTAGAGCATCCCATCTTGTACTACAAACTACGGCGCCTTCCAAGGGAGCTTTTTCCACTGATTCTTGTCTATAGGAAGTGTTCCTTTGAGCAGGTAGTCCTTAATTGGTTTCATCCACGTTTTCGATCATCGGTTGTTTCAAAAGTCCAATCTATATACATCTCGCTTATGCTTGGAGTGGTTAGAGTTTTAACTGGAACCAGCCCCAATGATTGAGCTTCTCTAGAACTGGCCAAATTGGCTAGATATTCTGCCTTTATGTTTTGTTCCCTTGGGATATGAGTTATGGTTTAATGTCCAATGTCATCTAGCTGTTCTTGCATTTAAGATACATACGGGGCTAGATTTTTTCCCAAGCCCGGGATTCATCTTTCACCTGCCAGACGACTAGTTGAGAGTCGTTGTAGATGTGCATGGACTTTTTTTCGAGTTCCCTCACAACTTCCAGCCCAACTATCAATGCTTCGTATTCTACTTCGTTTTTTGTTGCGGGAAATTCCAAGCATAAGGCATAGCAAACTGATCATCCTTCGGGAGTTTCGAGCATTATTCCTATCCCGAGCAGGAGTTGTTAGATGCACCATCGATGAACAACTTCCAACGTGTTTCCACTTACGGAGTCATTTCTTCCATACTATGTCATATTGTAAACTTGGCAATGAAATCTACCAGCGCTTGCCCGTTGATGGCCCTTCGAGGATGGTATGTGATTTTGTACTGACTAATTCGATGTTCCACTTGATAAGCCATCTAGAGGTCTTGGGGTCGTACAACACTTAATTTAAGGGCTAATATGTTTATGCTTTGATTGGTGTGTCTGGAAGTATGGTCGTAACTTTCTGGATGCGATCAAGAGGCAATATGCCAGTTCTTCCAATTTCGGATAGTTCTTCTCGGTTCCAATGAATCATTTACTAATGTAATATATGGGACGCTGGATCTTTGCTTCTTCTCGTGCGAGCATGGCACTTAGTGCATGGGGCGAGACTGAGATAAACTTCTCCGTCTACCGGCTTGGACAAGATTGGCGGGGTTTCCATATGTCGCAGCAGCTCTTCACACGCAGTTTGACAAGCTTGATTTCATTTGAAGATCTTCTTTCCCTTCTTTAGCACGTCAAAGAACAGTATACATTTTTCAGTTGCTTTTGTGATGTACCGGCTTTGTGCTGCAACTTTTCCATTCGGCTTTGTAACTCCTTGTTCCTCGGGGCCTTGACTTCCTGTAAAGCGGTAATTTTTTGGGGATTTTCTTCGATGCCTCTAGCGCTTACAATGAATCTCAAGAACTTTCCAAAGGCTGCCCCAAAGTGACATTTTGAGTTTCATTCAATATTTGCGGAGTTTTTCAAACATTTCGGTGAGGTTGTCCAAGTGATTTGCAACTATGCACGATTTAACCAACATATCATCTATATAAACTTCCATAGTGTTTCTGATCTACCGTTTGAACATAGTGTTCGCCAGTCATTGATAGGTTGACCTAACATTCTTCAAGCCCTATAGAATTCCTTTGTAGTACCCTAGATCAGTAATGAAACTGGTTTTCTTCTGGTCAAGTTCAAGCATCATGATCTGGTTGTACCCCGAGTAAGCATTCATAAAGGATAGTAGTTCATGACCATCCATCCCATCTATAAGTTGGTTGATTCTAGGCAGAGGAAAGCTGTCTTTTGAGTAATCTTCCTTTAGGTCCGAATAGTCGATACAGGTTTGCCATTTTCCATTGGACTTCTTGAATAAAACCGGGTTGGATAACCGTTCGGGGTATGTTGCATCATGGATATAATCGTTCTCCATTAGTTTATCCACCTCTTCTCTCAGTGCTTTGGACCATAAGGCTGCATCTCTTGTGCTTTACTGGTGTATACTTGGGATCAATAATAAGTGTGTGGCATGCAATCTCCAATGAAACTCCACATATATCGGAATGTGTCCAAGAGAATACATTCAGGTTTGCATGAAGAAATTTGATGAGTTTCAGTCGCATCTTATTTCCAAGTTTTGATCCAATTTTCAGGACCCCAGTTGGGTCATCCATATCGACCGGGACAAACACCATCCATTCTGCCGATGCTGTCTGTTCTTCCCCTGAAATCTTCTTTCCAAGGTCCAAAGCACCTTATCGAATTGACTATGGTCCCCAAGCTAGGGGCAACTCTGTAGTTGCTATTCAGTAGGTTCATGAATTCGGGGAGTATCCCTACATTTTTCCCTTTTCTTTTCTTCTAGACATGCATAGTGATGTGATGTAGGATTCTCTAGCGACACTTTGGTGCCCTTTGATCACTCCAGCACCATTCTCCATCGAAATATTCATGGTTGGACACCACTGAGCTAAAGAAATCCTAAAATCCACCAAAGTAGCATGACCCAAGAAAGCACTGTAGGAGGATATTTCATTTACAATCATAAAGGTTTGGATGAGGACGACTCTTTGGTAACCTTCTCCAAGTTCTATGGGTAAATTGATTGTTCTAGCCAGTTGCATATGTTCACCAATGAATCCTTGGATCTTCATTCGACAAGCGGATACATCTTTCATACCGATCTTCATTTGATCGAACGTATGTTTGAAAGGATATTCACAGAATTGCCACTATCCACCAATACTCGTTAGACCATGGCTGGTTTGATTCCTACTATCACGGCCATGGGGTCAAGGGTTGGAGCTTTTATCCCTTTAGTCTCGATTCTGGAACACTATGTCATTGTTCGAGGTCCTCTTCTACTTGGTAGAAATTCTGTCTTCGATCATAAAGCATGAACCATTTGGAGCGTGTCTAAGTGAGCTTGCGTATTGCTCCATTTCTCCCCAACTCTTTTGTGCAGCATGAGATCCTCTAAATATTATTTCAATAATAAGTCTCTGGTCATCCCATTTGGATCCTACTTCAATGGTTCCGGCTTGGTTTCCTCGATACTTGGAAGCCGAGATGCTGCAGGCTGGTTAGGACTGTCACGACCCGAAATCGATGTCCGATAAACAACATCAAATTCGTATCGCGGGAGCTTTCAACACCATTAAATGATAAATACACAGCGGAAAAATAAAAGATGATATCACTGATATAACATAAGTACAATATCCGATACAACAATATGATACAATGATAATCATCAACATCAGAGAATATAACATAGAATACAGCGGAATATAATACGAAATGAGATAAGTCTTCACAGATCCAATACCGCAACTCTGATCCAAAAGCTCCAAAAATAGAGCTCCAAAACTCCTAGCTCGATCCACCCTCAATATTGCACCAAGATAAGCAAGTGCGGTGTGGTTCATATCCAAAACTGCTCCAGATAATCTACTGAACCTATCTATCTGAAAAATAAACTCTAGACTGCCCGTATGGAAATTTGTGGGCACCTAGAGTTTAGGAAATGAACAATAAACTCCAAGTCAGTCATGGGACTGGTATGAGCAAACGAAAACAGTTTGTCTTTAAAAACAATCAAAAGATTTATCCTTTTGAAAATCGCAATGCTTTTTGAAAAATGAGACTACCATAAGGCCTCCCCACACACACACCATGCAAATGCAGAATCGGAGGAGATTTCTCCTTATGATAGTCAAACATGCTTGATACGCATTAAAACAAAACATTTGATATTATTATTAGTGCATAGTGCAGAAAACATTTCGAAAGTAGAATATAAATCTTAGCCAACATACGACCATTATCGTATGTCTACTATAGCTACCATGTTCAATAGCGGGTTACCGCCACATTCCATGGCAGGTTATACAACTAAAACCGTACAGGGCTCGTATTGTTTCTTTGGATTTTTCCAACAAATGGTCAGGCCAAGGAACTTCCTATTGCCACATGGGAATGCCTCTGGCGGGACGCCCCGAGAACCAAACCGTTCTCTGCCAAACAAGGCCGGGAACCCCTTTTCCCAAGGGATATTATAAACCCTCAGATATGCCACCCCCGGTCCTTTGCGACCTTTAAACGAGGATCCTCTAAACCAACATCACACATAAATAAATATAGTGTGTCCACATGAGTAAGTATCTGGGCTCCATACCAAGATACTACCCTTTTCCAGAAGGAATGGTCATACCCTAGGGGAGCTACCCCTAAAACCTTGCCGCACAATTCCTGTTTCGACCATTACCGATTTGTGAGCCTCGACGAAGTCACGTCCACAAAGCCACGCTTTGGTACAAAGCCATGCTTCGGGTCAACAAATGATCAAAGTAATGATCACAAAGATAAATGATCAAATAAATGATCCTATCACAAATGATTAAACAATGATCATTACACGGCAACACTTAGCATGTCACATTACCAAATTGGGAATATATCGCTGATAACATTCAACTACATAACCTCTGAGCTCGTACGTCTCAAAGAAGGATGTTAAGCTAAAAGAATAAATTCTCCGCCACCACAGAAATGTATTTGAAAGAAATCTGCTTTATATCCCAAAATGTAATGTCAGACACACAATCCATACAAGTCTGTTCCGGGTTCGAACAGAACCGAAGGCACTTCCAAAGAAGCCCTTGCAATCCGAGTATTCACTAATTACGATCGGACTTCCCATCACATATGGAGTCTCTATACCGGGGCCATTCGATGCAAAGACATTCGACGAGTTGTCCTTTCATTTTCGAAAATATCCGGTCTTCACCACCGGTCTTCAAATGCTATCCATAACGACGTATCACATATTCGGAATGGGATATATGACACAAAGGTCCTCTCCCGGCTAAACCGAATAGTGGGCGCAATAGTTAAAAACATATGGATATTCGGATATCAATTAAGCCACAACTTAAAACCCAAACCTTTCTTTAAAATATTTTAAACAAATTACCATTTCAAATCTTTAAATTACCAAAAAGATTTATTTCAAAATTTCATTTACGAATTTCAAACAATTTCCATTTCAATTGGATTAGCCCATTAAATCTTTAAATTAAAGATTTAATTTATAACTTTCAAACCGTTTCTATAACTTGGAAATCATTTTTCATTTTCAACTTGAAATTCTTTTAACACAAATTGGAAGTTCATTACTTCTGTGAAAGCTTTCATTATTTGAAGAAAAACAGTTTTCGTTTCAGAAAAATCCAATTATATCTATACGAGTTAAAGCTTTTGAATTTAAATTCCTCTAAATTTAAATTCTAAAATTTAATCAACTTATTTCAAAAAATAAGTTTTTGTCTTTGAAATTCCATTCCAAAAGCTTTTCACTTTAATCTGATTTTTATTTCCAAAACCTTTGAATTTAAAAATTCAAATTCAAAACTATTTCAAAAATCTGCGACTTAACTAATTTCCTCGTGAAATCCATAATTGTGTGTGTATACGTGTGGTCCAGGAGTTTAACACCATAGTGCAACATTATTCAATCATCACAGATCAAATACATCAATATATTCGATAAGCGATATAAATTATAACGCTTATCTTTCATACACAGATTCACAGATATATATATATATATATATATATATATATATCACAGATAATAAACTATATCACAGATCACAACACAAATCAGAATATAACAGAAAGCATCACATATCAGGGATATCAACAAAACAAATATTCAGCCAAGTCCAAACATTCACAAATGAATTTATTAATCAAATAATTAATTTAAATCGGATGTATCAATTATTAATCCGGATTAATTATCATAATTTAATTACAAATCATTTGAAATAAATTCCCTTTCACAATTTATTAGTTAACCCTTAATTATTAACTATCATTTTTAATTAATGAATCAATTAATCTTTAATTATTAAGTTAATCTTAATTAATCACATTATTAATTAATCCTTTAAATTTATTAACAAATAATTTACTCAAATTTCAAATCACCATTTAATTGATTACATTCATTAATTATCTATTAATTACTTCTCTAAGTAATTTTATTTTCAAAATTATCAAGTGATTATTCTGAATTAATTAACTTAAGAAATTTAGATTTTTGAATAAATCAAAATAACTCAATTAATCATGCTAAATAATAAATTAATTAATCTAATTTATTGTTAAAAACTAAATCACATAAATTAATTGTTCAGATAATCTTAGTTAATGATTTCATTAACTATTTAGTTTCTTTAATTTCCTTTTTAAAGAAAATTTCTCACATTAACCATTATTAATTATAAATCGATTTACTATAGAAAATTCATTTCCTTTACTTATGCTTTAATTAACGTTTAAGTGTATATTTAAAACATTACACTTTTAAATCCAAATTTAAATTCCATTTTGAATTTAAGATCCAAAATGATTAACCATTTAAACATTAATCAAACTTAAATTTAATTTATAATCCTTAAAATAAATGTAAAGAACATTTATCATTCAAATTATTTAAAAAAAATTAATTTTTTTTTCTTCAAATTTCTTTTACTTCAAAAAACTAAGATTCAGATTATTTGAATCCAGATTTAAAATGAAGTTTAAATCTCTATTTTTATTTATAGCTTTACTTTTTATTTTATTTTAAACTCCATCGCTTCGAGTCAAGCACTTGTCTGACCCGAGTCTCCCTTAGAAACAAACCCAAATAAAACATGACAGGTTTTTATAAAAACCTGTAGCATGCCAAAGTAACCCAACGCCAACAGTTTACTTCGAGAAAAAAAATAAAATAAACTCCATTGCATCGAGTCAATACTCCAACAACCCGAGCAATATTCCAGTGCCTTCCTTCTTCAATTCATCAAAACCTCCCAAGCATGCAAGTGCACGGTGCACGTGTACAGCAACGCCGGTCGCTGGCGAACTCCCCTCCGGCCTCTGACAAGTCAACATCCCCACTTACAACCCAATGCAAGCATCAAATCCTTCACCCCATAACTCGAAGTCAAATTCGAGTTGTAACCAAACCTGGAACAAAAAGGAACAAGTACTCCTCAACCCTGTCAACATCGCCTCGTCCACGCCGCCTCGACCACCAGAGAGCTTGAAATTTCGGCTACGACTTCGACTACTTCCCCTCTTACATCACCCAAAGTTGCGTGCAACTCGATGCACTATAGAGGATGGACGAGGAAAAAAAAATGCGACCCCTCATTAACTAGGGTTAAAAAATTTAAATGTTCGCCGCCGACGTCACAGTGAGCTGGACCACTTCCGACTATTTTTCCCATCTTCGCCGTAGCCTCCTCCACCTACACGTGAAACCTCGGGCTCGATTGAGCCTCCGATTGCCTGAATTTCGCCGAAACCCATCTCACGTTCATCTAACAAATGCCATCCCAATTTGAAACTAAAGATTTTGATTTTTGTTTTAAAAATCATCATTATCGATGTAGGTTTAAATAATGTAATCCAAATTTGATTTCATACAAATCGAAAATTGTTTAAATTTGGAATTTCCACTGTATCTCTTCATTCAGACAAAAACTATTACATGTTATATCAAAATTTTATTTTTAACATTACATTCTGATGATTTTGTCATATTTTATTTTTATATTATTGGTTAAAAATGATCAAAACAATTGGAATTGGATTTTGAACTCTTCTTTTTCTTTAAACAGGCCTTGAAAATCTATAACCAAAGACAGAGGCTTTCACCCCAATGTTTTCATGTGTACTCAGATATATTTTTATTTACGCCAACATATCTATAGCATTACCCTAATCATTCATCACATCCCACAGAAATATAAACATATAAAAGTTTAAAGGGTGATGTTTGCTCATAGCATCAATAAATAGATAGATTAAACTTTTGAGGTAAGAGTTTACTCACCTGACAGAGGAGCCAGAGAAGATGTTTGCTTGGGAACTTTTATATATTTTTTCTTCTTTAACTTTTGAAGCTTTTCTTTTGAACTTGAACGATTTTGAGTTTGCTGATGATAGTATTTACATTTTCTTTTGCGTGGAACAAGCTTTGAACGGAGAGAAATATTTTTTTCTGTTTTGCTATTTGCTTTCAGATTTCTTATTTCTTCTTTGCTTTGGGTTTTAACTTTGAACTGATTTGTTTCTGGATGTTTGAATTAGTTGTTTCAGGTTGCTTTTATTTGGTTTTAAACTAAATGAAGATAATGTATATTAGTTTTATCTAGTACAATATCTATTTTTTTTTTCTTCTTTGTACCAATGCAGAGATTTTTCCCATGTTGGAGGCTGGAAGAAGTAGCCTACTTCGGCTGAGAGGATTTTTTTTGAACATGCTGAGAGGATGGGTAGTTAATGCATGTGTCCTATTTGTTTACATTTTGCTTACATGTTTGTACAGTTTATTATTATGTATGTACAACTTTCGTTCTACTTTGTACTCGGCTGAGAAGATATTAACAGATGGATGTCTTCAACTTTTATTACTTCTTGTTTTTTTTCCATGTTTGTACTATTTGTGTATAACTTATACTATTTAATTATGTATGCATATGCACAGTTCTTTACTTTATACTCGGCTGCAGCTTGTTTTGTTTATATATTTTTTTTTTCACTGAGATGCTTTTTAGCATTGCTTTATTATTATTTTTTCTGTCCCACTTACTTTGTTCTTTTCTTGTATTGAATCTATTCACATATATTTAGTTTATTACCTTATTTTCTACATGTACACGTTTTATAGATATGGTATATTTTGTTTTATTTCTTGTTCTTGTTGGCTTTCAAACTCGACTGGAAATGATATGGAGAAGATTTTTGTTTGTTCTTGCTTTACAAGCTTTTGCTTTGTTTGTGTCTAAGTATTTTGTTTTACTCTCCTATGCTATGTATTTTTATGTATGTATTGCTTTGGATACTTGATTTAAATATGCTTTATAATATAAATGAATTCAATGTTGTTATTTTTATCTATTCAAACTTTCAATTTAATTTTTTTTTTCAACATTAAATTTATGACGTATATTTTATTTTTATATTTTACACTTAATATTGATAAGTAGTTTTTTTTTTAAACACTTTATTTATAATTCAATTCATTCGCTTTGAGTTTCAATCCAATTTCAAAAGCCAATAAGTATACTTTTCTTATTAAATTTTAAAATTTCAAATAAATCCATAATTTAATCTAAAATTCAATTAAATTATAAATTTAAATTCGTCTATAAAACTGGGATCGTTACAAGGACTATGCAGCTTCCTCACATATTGTTAAAGCTTGTTTTGCCAAATCAGTTCTTCAATCAGGTTCTTCAAGTGTTGGCACTCATTCATGTTATGACCATGTGTTTCATGGAAGTGGTAATAATTACTCAAAACATTTCGTCCCCGAAAAGGAAAAGGGGGAAAAGAAGGAATTAAGAAAACAATACATCTTATTCAAAAATATTAACTTTATAAACAACTAAATTTACAAAATTAATTACTTTAAATAAAATCTACCAATTTATAACCATTAACTCTTTTTATACTCAAATTAACAAAGTTTGGAAAACATTTTTCAAAAATTTTCCAAGTCTAAAATTTACGGAAAATTTCGACAGAGTCTCCTTTGTACGGGAAGGCTCAAGAGAAATTATAATATCAAATATAGCAATATATAACATATATCTTCCAAAATAATATATCCCAACATGGGAAAAATAATATAATAGCGCTATAAAACCGTAATCCAAGAACGTACCTATTTGTCGGGCAATTAACGCTTATTTTATGAAACCAAAAGCAGTAGCAATTGCTTTCATAACCTGTATTTCACTTATATAATCCAAAAAAGATAGTAATTATATGAAGTGAAACATTTACCGTTGTTTCAACCACTAACAGACAAATCAATATAAACAACAATCACTTGCAACAAAGCATACAACCATCACATAAAATCAACACAATCAATTATCCATTCATATCAAACAAATAATAGTTGCTTGGGTTCAAAAACTTTATATTGTATAGAATGGAAAGTAAACTACTAAGTGCACCATTTACTCAACAGTCTTAGATGAAACTAAATAGATTATTCCTACATCTAAACAATTTTAAAGTATCCTTGCCCAAACAACCATAAACCAAACAAACAACAATTTCAAACAATAGATCAAGTTCATTCTTAATAATTTCATTTCATAATATTTTTTGTTTGTTTTTCCTTTCATTTATATAATGATTTATCTTTTTAATTTACATTTATTTCTTACAAATTTTCAATTTCCATTCATTCATTTATTACTTAATTTCATTTATAGTATTCATGTTTAATTAAATTATTTAGCATATCAATTTATTAACTTAAGTTTATAATCATTTATTTATAATACTTACCTTTCTATTATATTTAGTTAGTAGCATTTCATCTACACATCAAATTATTATTTATTACTTCGAGTTTTACTTGTATAATATCCATTACATTTTCTTATTAACATTTCAACTTTTTACATCTTTTGGTAAGTTATATGTATATGTTAAAGAATGCAAATTGAAAATTACCCAATTTTATCTTATTTCATTTAGAGGTTCCAATTAATTAGTTAGATTCCATTTCACTAAAATAATTGAAACTATTAATTAACGGAAACTTAAGAACTAAATACCGAGTTAAATTTCAAATCATTTTAAAATAATAGATAAATGTATATACTTACAACTTATATATCCAATTATATTTAAAAAAAATTATATTTGTTTATCAAAATAAATCTATAGTAAAACTACTACAGTGGCATTCCCACTTTCAAACTTGAAAATGAATGTCGATGATGCGTGCACTCATCACCCAAATTATTTCCCAACGACATAGAGGGGAGTACAGAACTTATTTCTTTCCAAAGTTTCATTAAAAAATTCTTTCAAATCATATTGAAATATTTATATCAGAAAATACTTCTAAATAATATTATTATTATATTCCAAAATCATTCGAAAGCAATTTTCAAAACCCCGAAACTTAAGTTATAAATCCCCAATATCCATTTATTTTATATTCAATCTCATTTAAACTATTATTTATAAATTTCATTACCTAACAAACAATATATTGCAACCAAATATATATCTTATTTGAAAAAAATTATTTTATATATGTAGGAAATATAATAGGTAAAATTATTTCATTCACCTATATTCAAAACAGATATTGTGTCTGGCTGTCCTATTAAGTGTTTAGAAATCTCTATCGATGTCATAGTGTCCTATGCACCGACCAGAATTTATAAATAGAAAAAGGAACAAATCAACACAATATCAAAAGCTTTTTATAACACTAACAAATACGCTCTCCCATATATATACTCTCAGTGACTCATCATAGGGTATTACTACCCTATTAATAAAGAGTCAGACCCCACAAAGCTAAGGTTTATCGCTAAACCAAAGCTCTGATACCAAATGTAACATCCTCCTTTTTGTACGCTTTAAATCGACGATAAACCACACATGTCTGACTCAAACCATACAAAATGGCGAATTGTTATTGGGGTGAATAATAAAAGCAGAGAAGGAAATAAAATAAAACAGAATCTCACAGCGGAATGACAAAATATAATAATCAAATAACAGTTCATGTAACTATTTTACAAAACATTTGATTATACTCATACAACACATATCAGAGTTACACATGCCAGAGAATAATAAATAATGCAGCGGAACAGTATGTATGTAGTGGAATAATATAATAAATAATAGTAATATAATCTTCGTCTTCTTCCCCCAGAAAAAGTCTTCGAAGCCTGAAATGCTCAGACTGGCCAGAGCAAATTGAAAAGACAAAACACTCGAGCCATAACTAAAAGATCTTATGTGAGTCAAATCAACAAAAATAAATATGAGTGGAACGGTGTCGGAGATGTTTACGGTATTTGACATCTCCTATCTAGTGTCTAACGTGAGTGCAGTTACTTAAGAGATGCTTGGGATTCATGTAACGTTTGCGACTTTTCGACTTTTCGACGCTCGAAAACCGACATCAATACGACCACTGTATCAACTGCCTAGCAATCGAAGGCCGAAAAATCGTACCGTTAGGGTTTAAGAAAAAGAAAAGGTAGAAGAAGAGAGAAAGAGAAAGAACAGAACATAAACAACAGAACAATATCAGAATCTCACAATCGCAGCGGAACAACATATAATAAATAAATGAATAATCTTTAAACAAAGAACTATATCAGTTATTACATTACATCATATTACATTACATTACATCATCAGAGTGTGCAACAACAAAAGACAACAAACAGCGGAAAAGAAATACTATATACTAGTGAATACGCCATGCCATCCAGCTTGCCTCCAGCAACTCCTAAATTTCAGAATATCCAGATAAACCTGACTCTTGACTGGCCGTGTGGAAATTGGTGGGCACCCAGAGTTTAGGAAGGAAAACAATAAACTCCGAGTCAGTCATGTGACTGGTGTGAGAACTAAAATAGTTTATTTTTATTTATTTTTTTAAACAAAGTACAGGATAATTTTTAAAATAGATTCGCAATGCTTTTTAGAAAATGAGACTACCATAAGGCCTCCCGCACACACACACAATGCAAACGCAGAATCGGAGGAGATTTCTTCTTATGATAGTCAAAGATGCTTGATACGCATTAAAAAGAAACATTTGATATTATTACTAGTGCATAGTGTATAAAACATTTCGAAAATATAAATATAAATCTTAGCCAGCATAGGCATTTCGCACTTATGCCTACTATAGCTACCATCCAAACAGTGGGGCGCCACCATAAGTGAATGATAGGTTCTACAACTAAAAACGTACAAGATCGTATTGTTTCTTTGGATTTCCAACAAATGGTCAGGCCAAGGAACTTCCCATTGCCCCATGGGTACGCCTCTGGAAAGACGACTCGAGAACCAAACCGGATCTCTGCCAACACAAGGCCGGGTTACCCCTAACCGGGTAACTACTGACACGAATATGTCATCCTCCGATTGTAACCGATCTATCTAAGGATCCTCGATTTCCAACAACCACAAAGCAATAAATTTGCAGCAACAACATAGGTTAAGTATCTGGGCTCCATACCATGATACCACCTCTATCCAGAAGGAATGACATACACTAAAGGGGCGCTACCCCCTAATAACCTTGCTGCATCCTTCCTGTTTTGACCATTTCCGGGGTGTGAGGTCCGACGAAGTCTCGTCCACATAGCCACGCTTTATACAAAAGCTGTGCTTTGGGTCAACAAATGATCAAAGTAATGATCACCAAGATAAATGATCAAACAAATGATCATATCACGAATGATCAACAATGATCATTCCACAGCAACACTCAGCATGCCACACTACCAAATTGGGAGTATATCACTAATAACCTTCAACTACATAACCTCTGAGCTCGTACGTCTCAGAGAAGGCTGTTAAGCTAAGAGAATAAATTCTTCGCCACCAACAGAAGTATATTTGAAAAAAAGCAGCTTTATATATCAACTTGTAATGTCAGACATACAATACATACAAGTCTGTTCCGGGCTCGAACAGAACCGAAGGCACTTACAAAGAAGTCCTTGCATTCCGGATAATTTCTAATCACGTCCGGACTTCCCGTCACTAAGGGTAATAAAACCTCTACATCGGAGATCAGCCGATGCAGAGTAACTCAACGGTAATCCTTCCATTTTCAAAAATATCCAGTCTTCAACACCGGTCATCAAATGCAATCCATTACGACGTATCACATATTCGGAATGGGTTATACGACCCCAAGGTCCTTTCCCGGCTAACCCGAATAGTGAGCGCTTATTCAAAAATAAGTGTGGCATTCAAATTCAAGCAAATCACAACAAATACCTATTTAAAGGTAAATATTGATAGTCGGTTATTTAACTATCAATAGGCGTGTTCAACATCACCAAATCCAAATAGTTTTCCAAATTATTTACTTTCCAAAATATCTTTACAAGATATATATTTTTCACACTTCAACATTTGAAAACAAATTTTCAAATCACTTTTCACCTTTACGACTTTTGAAAACAAATTTCAATCATTTTCCTTATGCGAAATACTTTCATTTCAACATGGTTCATTTAAACCAATTAAATAAATCCTTACCGATTTACTTTATATTTACGTTCCAAATCCGTAAATTAATTCCCACACTTCAAAAATAAATCGACGTTTATTTTTAAACAAATTCCCCTTTTCATTTATAAATTCCATAGTGAATTAACAATTTCAAAATATCTATGAATATACAATTTCAAATTGATTTCTAATATTCTTTTCCATTATCTTTAAAAGATAAAATCTCAAAATATTCACTTCATATTGGAAAACACTTCCATACTTATTTAATAATAAGTAATTCAGAAATCCATTTATTTTCAACACTTGGAAAACATTCAATATACTTAAATCGAAATTAAGTATATATTTCATTCTTTATGTAACGCCTGCGGATTTTCGTTCTTCGAAAAACCGACATCGACACTCACTTTATCGACTGCCGAGAAATCAAAGGCCAAAAACCGAGATGTTATGGGTTTTAAAAAGAAAAGAAACAGAAGGAAGAGAAGAAGAGAGAAAAAGGTAGAAGATAGAGGGAAAAGAAGATAGACAATTTTTAGAAAACAGAGAATTTGAAAAATAGGAGATAGAAGAATTTTAAAATAGAAGAAAAAGAGAATAGAGGAAAAAGGAAAAAAACAGAAGAAAATAGGACGGGACAGAAAACAACAGAACAACAACAGAATCTCACAATTCGCAGCGGAACAACATATAATAATAAATGAATAATCTTTAAACAAAGAACTATATCAGTTATTACATTACATCACATTTTATTACATCATATCATCAGAGTGTACAACATCATACAACAACAAACAGTGCAGCGGAAAAAGAAATACTATATAAACTAGTAATACGCCATGCCATCCAGCTTGCCTCCAGCAACTCCTGAATATCCAGAATATCCTGATAAACTTGAACTCTTAACTGCCCGTGTGGAAATTGGTGGGCACCCAGAGTTTAGGAATGAAAACAATAAACTCCGAGTCAGTCATGTGACTGGTGTGAGAACTCAAAACAGTTTATTTATCTTTAAAATCAAAATGGAGGAATATTTTTAAAATTCAATTCGCAATGCTTTTAAAAATGAGACTACCATAAGACCTCCTGCCACACACACAATGCAAACGCAGACTTGGAGAAGATTTCTCCTTATGATAGTCAAACATGCTTGATACGCATTTAAAATAACATTTGATATTATTACTAGTGCATAGTGTAGAACAAATCCTTTCGAAAGTAAAGATATAAATCATAGCCAGCATAGGTACCATTATATTATGCCTACTATAGCTACCTCCTGAGGAAGCAGGTTCTACAACTAAAACCGTACAAGATCGTATTGTTTCTTTGGATTTCCAACAAATGGTCAGGCTAAGGAACTTCCTACTGCCACATGGAAACGCCTCTGGCTGGACGTCCCCGAGAACTTAACCAGCTCTCTGCCAACACAAGGCCGGGTTACCTTTATCACTAGGTAACTACTACACGAATATGGCATCCCCCGGTCCCATCGGACCTTTAACCGAGCGCTCGTCACCAACAACACCACACAGAAATAGATATAGTGTATCAACATGAGTAAGTATCTGGGCTCCATACCATGATACCACCCTTTCCAGAAGGAAATGCACATACCCTAAAGGGAGCTACCCCTCATAACCTTGCCGCATCTTTCCTGTTTTGACCATTAACGGGATGTGAGGCTCGATGAATTCACGTCCACAAAAACATACTTTATACAAAAGCCATGCTTTGGGTCAACAAATGATCAACACAATGATCACTAAGATAGACGATCAAATAAATGATCCTATCACAAATAATCAACACAATGATCATTTCAGCATCACTCAGCATGTCACATTACCAAAATGGGATATATTGCTGATAACTTCAACTATATAACCTTTGAGCTCGTACGTCCCAAAGAAGGGTGTTAAGCAAAGAATAAATTCTCCGCCACCAACAGAAATATATTTGAAAGAAATCGGCTTTATATCTCAAATTGTAATGTCAGGCATACAATCCATACAAGTTTGTTCCGGGCTCGAACAAAACCGAAGGCACTTCTTACGAAGCCCTTGCAAATCCGGGTATTCACAATCCCGATCGAATTTCCCATCACTTAAGAAATCTCTATACCAGGAGATACCCAGTGCAGAGACAATCGATAGGTCATCCTATCGCTTTCACAAATACTCGGTCTTCAACACCGATCTTCAAATGCAATTCATAACGACGTATCACATATTCGGAATGGGTTATACGACCCCATGGTCCTTTCCCGGTTAACCCGAATAGTGAGCGCTTATTCAAAAATAAGTGTGCATTCATATTCAAACAATCACATCAAATACCCAATTAAAGGGAAATATTGATAGTCGGTTATTGAACTATCAATAGATATGCACACATCACCAGATTCCAAATAATTTTCCAAATTATTTATTTTCCAAAATATCTTTACTAGATATATAATTTCATCACTTCAAAAATAAATCAATATTTATTTTTAACCAAATTCCACTTTCACATATAAATTCCAAAATGAATTTATATTTCAAAAATATTCATGAATAACCAATTTCAATTATTCATTCTCAATTTATCTTCAAAAAGATAAATTCTAAATATTCACTTCACATTGGAAAACATTTCCATACTTATTTATTCATAAGTAATTCACAAATCTTTTTATTTTCAACACTTAGAAAATATTCAATATACTTAAATCGAATTAAGTATATATTTCATTCTTTAAGGAAATCATTCACTTAAACATATTTACTTGGGCCAAAACGAATGTTGCGTAAAACATCGTTACGACAACCCAAAATCACTAGTATAGGGATTCGAAATTAAAATAGATATATAAATCCCAATACTATTCAAAAATATTTCCTTTCGGAAATCATTTACTATAACAACAGTGTTATAGTCTACCATTTCCTTTTATTTCTCGAAAACATCTATTTCAACAATAAACATTGAAATCTAGGGTTTTCGAATCTCAACTCATTTAAAACATCGTTAGATTGTTTTAATTCTATTTAAAACATTACATTCAAAACAATTTCTTTAACGTATTATTCACTATTTAAAAACGTGAATATACTACGTTAACAACTTTCATCCCTTTATTCATTTTAATTCAAAGGATTATTCACTATTCAAAATGTGAATATAACTCTATTTCTAAGTTATAACAATTAACTTATCAAAATAAGCCGTTTGCGAATTTATAAAACAACGTTTATAAATTCTATTTCTATTAATTTATAAAAACTTCCTTTTCTATAAATTCCTTTATTAACATATTTCAGTTTATAACTAAATTATAAACTAAACGTTCCTATTATAAGTTAAATACTTATAAAACGATTATTTTATAAAATCGTTCTTTCAAAGACTTTCCAATTTATAAACCTTATAACTTATAAGATTCATTTATTTAACCAATCTATTCTTCAAATAATTTCACTAAATTTATAAATCTTGCTATTTATAATTTTCATTTATAACTTCACAGTTTATAATTCTATAAATTTCATTCATTTATGAAATTCATTTCCACTACATTCAAACACTTATAAAAACTCGTTTTATAATGTCCATATTTCAATTTATAAATATCCATTTATAAATCTCTTAATATAAATTAATTTATATTATTCTTTAAAACGTCTTTAAATTCTTTTAAAAACTTCACCATACTGATTTATAAAATAATTAAATTTTATAAATCCTATATTTAAACTTTTTATAACAAGTTCAGAATCCCAATTTAAACTCTTTTATAAAGTCATTAATTCCTTATTTTCAAAAATCAGCTTTTAACTATATTTCTTAAAAATCATAATTTTTATAACATTAAAAATTATAACGTTTATTTATTTGAAATGGATCAATTCCAAAAATATAGTATATTTTCAAAAATCACTTTTAAAATCATTTTAAAATCCCAAAATCTGGGTCCAATGATGCTACACACCAAATAGTCAATCACGACTACAACGATCCATCATATATCGATATGATAATCCATCAAATATCAAAATATCTGAAATAAAATAAATACTGTTGAGGAATCCAGTTGGATCCCTCCAACCTGTTTCCTGCATCCAAAAACATTAGCACAATACCAATTTCGCTCCAGTACGAAATTATCGCGGTATATGTTCTTATTAAATATTATCCGCTTACTAACGGCGTAATAGGGTCTCATCCGCTAAACAAAAAATGCGGGAAATCAACAACTGCAATATATACATATGCCAATATATATATATATTGATATTATATATAATACCAATTTCACTGTTTATGAAATATTCGCGGTATATGTTTATAATAAATAACATCCGCTTACTAACGGCGCATAATGTCTATTTTAACAATCAATAATTTACAGTCATCATTCAAACATGCATTCAAATATTTTAAATCTAACTATTTAAAATAAAAATCGAAACCTATTCGATTGAGTGAGAAATTCTCACCTTGGTTTTAATTTCCGTTTTAGCTTTTATTTCGAATAAAATTAAACGCGCGTTTAATTTTACCCGAAATTCTCACTAACTCCAAACGACTCCAAACCAACTCCATCGCGTAGTGCTCGTCCATACGATTCCAACGCAACTGAGTTTGCATTTTTTCGACCTCGTATGAAAAAGATATGAATTTTACAAGATCGTACACGATTTAAATAACTTAATTTACAACATACTTTTATAATTTTAACCTAAATCTAATCATGGCCGTTCAAATTTTTTCTCACCCCATCAGGCCCATGCGCCCTTCCTTCCCCCTCTCTATCTCACGCGCAAAAACTACCCAGGGCTTTGAACGTGAAATGAACCCATCGCCGCCTCTTCTTCCTTCAATTTCGCACGCAACCATGTCGATCGAGACATCGATCAGCCACCACAAAAGCGTAGCCACATGCAATCCCCACCTTCGGCCGTAGTATGGGAGCACTCGGTCAACCCATCGTCACGAAAAACCGTGCACAACCCAATACGAACGCGGCTACATTCTAGCCTCCACGATGCTTCATTTTCAATCTTGACCGTTGATTAGCTAGTTCGTGTTGTGCTTTACAAGTTCCATGTTGAAGAATTCTTGAATCGTTGCACGGATTTGGAGATTTGAGGGGGAGAAGTTGAACAATTTTCGGCCTTAGAAATAGGGGGAGGCGGCTGCAAATTTAGGTTTAGGGTTTTTCTTTTATTTTTTTTTATTTTTAGAATGGTGTCTATTTATAAGAAAAGCTAGCGTAAACACTATTCATCCCGGGAATTCCGAACTCTGATTTAGACGCCGTAACCAGCGTACCTAGGGTTTATCCCGCGTTCCGGACACAATGGAACAGGTTTCGGAAGCTAATTCGGAAGTATGTGCGAGTTATGGCTGAAAACGTTCAATTTAAATTAAACCGATTTAAATCGATTTCTAGGCGTTTTAATTTGTACCGGACAAACGGTAAATCCAATTGACTTGAAATTTAAAACCTTACAATAATATCACATTACGGATCCGATGAAACTGGTTTCATCGAAATCCGAGACTTTTTGAAAAATGGCTATTTTGACTCGCCAAATTTAAATTAAAAATAAATCGATGCGTTTCGAGCTGCCACGATCAAACGATAACTCCGATTGACACGAAATTTGAAATCCGGTAATAACTAACCATTACGGATCCAATGAAACTAGTTTCATTCAATTCTGAGACTGTCCAAAAATTGGCTATTTTACAGTCGATTATTAAATATTAAAATATTCAATTTTCACAAATTAACTTCTAATTCGATTTTAAAAGTTCTAAAATATCATTCTAACTTCAACATGATAAAATAAAATTTTACAAATTATTTTCTATCATATTTAACTCAATTTTCAATTATTTTCATAATTTAACGTATTAAATTATCGATTTAATTATCCAATTAAATCCTAAAATTCAAATAAAAATTTATTCGACTTATAAATTCACTTATTAATATCTAAAATTAATTAAATATTCAAATTTTAATTAATAAAAATTCTGGGTCGTTACAATCTTTCCCCCTTAAAAGAATTTCGTCCTCGAAATTACAATTAAGAAAGGTTACAGAATTTATTAACTTTCCAAAATTCAAAATTAAACTTCTTACAATTCTTTACTAAGTTTTCAAATCATACTTAGTTATCTTTCCACAACAATTATATCATTTAACTTTCAACTTTAAAATCAAAGTTGAAGTTTTCAAAATTTTCCCAATTTTCTCAAAAATTTTCTAACGCCTTAAATTTTCGAAAAAATTCGCCATAGTCTCCTTTGCGCGGCTCGATCCGAAAAAAAAATGACAGTATATATATCACAAATATACATCTCATCAAGTAATGAGGCATCCCGAAGGGAAAAAAGTGTAAAAGTACGATATTTAATCCGAGATATGTACCTTATATTTTATTAGCAAGCATATACGGCTAATATAGCGCTAAAACGAACTCCAAATGCGAAGCAAACGCGATCCGCACCTACTAAACTCAACAAACAACATGAGAATCATGCATATATGAAAATAGTATCAATATACAATATATAGCAACTTAATAACTATACATGTTAACATAGCAAATGTAAACAACAAATGCAACATATTCATTTACATTGGATGTTCTTACTAACATTCATTCTCAATTCAATTAGTTTTCATTCACTAATTAAAATCTAATTCACATTCAATTCTATTCAAATTTATTTACTTTCAATTTGAATTCAATTTCATAGCTTTCAATTTCATTAACACTTAATGAATTACATACAATCAACCAATCAACCATATAACAACCAAGTATATTAAATACAACCAAATTCCTTTGCTTATATTCATTCAATTTTTCAATTTAATTTCCAAAGTTGAACTTCATTTATGTAACTCAAGTTCATATCCATTTAATTCACTTGATTATTTACTTCGTTACCAACATCAACTTTATTCAACATATCTTAAGTTATATTTCATTTAAACATCACTTAGTTTTACATAACTTAAATTCATATGGTTTCACTTCTAATTTATATAAGTTTATTTCACAATTGTAATTCACTTTAATTATAACTCAATTCTTATAATTCTTTTGCTTATACAATTATTCTTTTATTCAGGTTATTCAAACAACCTAACAATCAACTTATATACACTTTAATAATTCTGAAAATTATTCCTTTATATATAAAATATAATCAAGTAAAATTATTTCATTTACTCAATTTAAAACAATACTGTGCCGAATTGTTCTATTCAAGTGTTTATAGATCCCTATCAACAACGTTAATTACTCGTATTAACCAGAATCCATATACCACTCAATAAACCAATCATCACAATATAAAACAATTTTATATCACTAACAAATACGCACTCGTATCTATTATTACACTCAAATTCATTCTAGAGTACTACTGACTCTATCTCTAATGAGTAATACCCAACAGAACCATGGTTGTCGCTTAACCATCAGAGCTCTGATACCAAAATGTAACGCCTGCGGATTTTCGTTCTTCGAAAAACCGACATCGACACTCACTTTATCGACTGCCGAGAAATCAAAGGCCAAAAACCGAGATGTTATGGGTTTTAAAAAGAAAAGAAACAGAAGGAAGAGAAGAAGAGAGAAAAAGGTAGAAGATAGAGGGAAAAGAAGATAGACAATTTTTAGAAAACAGAGAATTTGAAAAATAGGAGATAGAAGAATTTTAAAATAGAAGAAAAAGAGAATAGAGGAAAAAGGAAAAAAACAGAAGAAAATAGGACGGGACAGAAAACAACAGAACAACAACAGAATCTCACAATTCGCAGCGGAACAACATATAATAATAAATGAATAATCTTTAAACAAAGAACTATATCAGTTATTACATTACATCACATTTTATTACATCATATCATCAGAGTGTACAACATCATACAACAACAAACAGTGCAGCGGAAAAAGAAATACTATATAAACTAGTAATACGCCATGCCATCCAGCTTGCCTCCAGCAACTCCTGAATATCCAGAATATCCTGATAAACCTGAACTCTTAACTGCCCGTGTGGAAATTGGTGGGCACCCAGAGTTTAGGAATGAAAACAATAAACTCCGAGTCAGTCATGTGACTGGTGTGAGAACTCAAAACAGTTTATTTATCTTTAAAATCAAAATGGAGGAATATTTTTAAAATTCAATTCGCAATGCTTTTAAAAATGAGACTACTAACGGCGTAATACCAATTTCGCTCCAGTACGAAATTATCGCGGTATATGTTCTTATTAAATATTATCCGCTTACTAACGGCGTAATAGGGTCTCATCCGCTAAACAAAAAATGCGGGAAATCAACAACTGCAATATATACATATGCCAATATATATATATTGATATTATATATAATACCAATTTCACTGTTTATGAAATATTCGCGGTATATGTTTATAATAAATAACATCCGCTTACTAACGGCGCATAATGTCTATTTTAACAATCAATAATTTACAGTCATCATTCAAACATGCATTCAAATATTTTAAATCTAACTATTTAAAATAAAAATCGAAACCTATTCGATTGAGTGAGAAATTCTCACCTTGGTTTTAATTTCCGTTTTAGCTTTTATTTCGAATAAAATTAAACGCGCGTTTAATTTTACCCGAAATTCTCACTAACTCCTAACGACTCCAAACCAACTCCATCGCGTAGTGCTCGTCCATACGATTCCAACGCAACTGAGTTTGCATTTTTTCGACCTCGTATGAAAAAGATATGAATTTTACAAGATCGTACACGATTTAAATAACTTAATTTACAACATACTTTTATAATTTTAACCTAAATCTAATCATGGCCGTTCAAATTTTTTCTCACCCCATCAGGCCCATGCGCCCTTCCTTCCCCCTCTCTATCTCACGCGCAAAAACTACCCAGGGCTTTGAACGTGAAATGAACCCATCGCCGCCTCTTCTTCCTTCAATTTCGCACGCAACCATGTCGATCGAGACATCGATCAGCCACCACAAAAGCGTAGCCACATGCAATCCCCACCTTCGGCCGTAGTATGGGAGCACTCGGTCAACCCATCGTCACGAAAAACCGTGCACAACCCAATACGAACGCGGCTACATTCTAGCCTCCACGATGCTTCATTTTCAATCTTGACCGTTGATTAGCTAGTTCGTGTTGTGCTTTACAAGTTCCATGTTGAAGAATTCTTGAATCGTTGCACGGATTTGGAGATTTGAGGGGGAGAAGTTGAACAATTTTCGGCCTTAGAAATAGGGGGAGGCGGCTGCAAATTTAGGTTTAGGGTTTTTTTTTTATTTTTTTTTATTTTTAGAATGGTGTCTATTTATAAGAAAAGCTAGCGTAAACACTATTCATCCCGGGAATTCCGAACTCCGATTTAGACGCCGTAACCAGCGTACCTAGGGTTTATCCCGCGTTCCGGACACAATGGAACAGGTTTCGGAAGTTAATTCGGAAGTATGTGCGAGTTATGGCTGAAAACGTTCAATTTAAATTAAACCGATTTAAATCTATTTCTAGGCGTTTTAATTTGTACCGGACAAACGGTAAATCCAATTGACTTGAAATTTAAAACCTTACAATAATATCACATTACGGATCCGATGAAACTGGTTTCATCGAAATCCGAGACTTTTTGAAAAATGGCTATTTTGACTCGCCAAATTTAAATTAAAAATAAATCGATGCGTTTCGAGCTGCCACGATCAAACGATAACTCCGATTGACACGAAATTTGAAATCCGGTAATAACTAACCATTACGGATCCAATGAAACTAGTTTCATTCAATTCTGAGACTGTCCAAAAATTGGCTATTTTACAGTCGATTATTAAATATTAAAATATTCAATTTTCACAAATTAACTTCTAATTCGATTTTAAAAGTTCTAAAATATCATTCTAACTTCAACATGATAAAATAAAATTTTACAAATTATTTTCTATCATATTTAACTCAATTTTCAATTATTTTCATAATTTAACGTATTAAATTATCGATTTAATTATCCAATTAAATCCTAAAATTCAAATAAAAATTTATTCGACTTATAAATTCACTTATTAATATCTAAAATTAATTAAATATTCAAATTTTAATTAATAAAAATTCTGGGTCGTTACACTTTAGGGAAAACATTCACTTAAACACATTTATTTGGGCCAAAACGAATGTTGCGTAAAACACCGTTACGACGACCCGAAATCACTAGTATAGGGATTCGAAATTTAGATAGATATATAAATCCCAATA
The DNA here is from genome assembly GCA_030765085.1 of Allium cepa. NCBI lineage: Eukaryota > Viridiplantae > Streptophyta > Magnoliopsida > Asparagales > Amaryllidaceae > Allium > Allium cepa. The sequence goes on along the minus strand of CM060941.1, from coordinate 171,025,186 downwards.
CTATATAAAACATTTCCTTTTGGAAACCATTTACTATAACAATAGTGTTATAGTCCACCATTTCCTTATTCCTCGAAAACGTCTATTTCAACAATAAATGTTGAAATCTATGGTTTCGATAGTTAATCCATTTTAAAACATCTTTAAATCATTTTAATTCTATTTAAAACATCACTTCCCAAAATAAATCCATTTTGTTTAATAATATATTCACTGTCCAAAATCGTGAATATAATAATTAACTTATCAAAATAATTCGTTCTCGGATTTATAAACAATGTCTATAAATCCCATTTCTATATTTTATAACAACTTCGTTTTATAAATCTCCTTTATTAACCAATTCTATTTATATTCCATTTACATGTCGAAATCCGGTTTATAAGTAAATTACTTATAATCCATTTATTCACAAATCTATTCTTTTATATCATCGTTTGTTTATAAATCTAAAATTCTTATTTACTTATAAAACTAAGTACAACTTTATTTTAACACTTATAAAAGCTCGTTTTATAATTCCAATATCTTTAACTTATAAAATATAAATTTTATAAATCTTTTATATAAACCGTTTATAATAATTCAAAATTCCCAACTAAACCATTTTATAAATTAATCACTATTTATTTCAAAAATCTTAATTTGGTTATATTTTACAAAAATCATAACTTTTATAACATTAAACTTATAACGTTAATTTATTTAAAATAAATCAATTCAAAATTTTAATAAAACATATACTTTCAAAAATCACTTTAAAAATTCTTTTTTTAAAAAAAAATCAAAATCATTCTATTAAAACTTCAAAATTGAATCCGATGATGCAACATCACCAAATAGTCAATCACGACATCCAAATATCATATATCGATATGATAATCAACAAATATCACAATATCCGTAAATAAATCAATACAGTTGAGGAATCCAGTTGGATCCCTCCAACCTGTTTCCCTGCATCCACAAACATTAGCACAATACCAATTCCGTTCCAGTACGGAATTATCGCGGAATATGGGATTTATAAAATATTATCCACTTAATAGACGGCGCAATAGGGTCTCATCCGCTATATAATGCGGCAAATCAACTCCAAGTACATAAATAATACCAATTTCACTGTACTGTGAAATATTCGCGGTATATGTTTTTAATAAATAACATCCGCTTACTAATGGCGCATAATGTCTATTTTAACAATCAATAGATAACAATCATCATTCAAACATACATTCAAGAATTTTAAATATAACTATTTAAAATTAAAATCGAAACCGATTCAATTGAGTGAGAAGTTCTCACCTTGATTTTAATTCCTTTTTCAGCTTTTGTTTCGAATAATATTAAACGCGCGTTTAATTTTACCCGAAATTTTCACTAGCTCTAAACGACTCCAATCCAATTCCATAGCGTAGTGCTCGTCCATACGAACCCAACACAACTGGTTTCGTGCGTTTTTGTCCTTGTATGAAAAGGATATGAATTTTTAAACATTCATGAATTTTTATTTATAATTTACAACATTTTTATTTTTATTCTTTTAACCTTTTAATCACAGCCGTTCCTTTTGCCAACACGAATCAAGGCCGTTCGGCCCTTCCCTTCCAAAACGCGACCATACCCAGGTGAATGCTGTAACCCTCTAACCCATAGCAATGAACTAGGGTTAAAATTTTCGGCCACCACGATGACTTCGAAGACGATCAGGTTGTGCCATATGAAAGCCCGTCACAAATGCTACCCACGGTCGAAAGATGGTGGAGCTCGGCTGCATCCTGCCCCTGGGGATTCGTGCGCGAACGTGGCACGTTTGAGCTTGATTTTCTGGCAATCTACCGCATCAATTTCCATCATAGCCGTTGAAGTTGGAGATCGCTTCGTGCCTCACGTTTTCTTAGTTGATACTTTTCTCAAATTGTTTGTGGATTTAAAGAGATCGAAGGGAGAAGATCAGTAAATTTCGGCCATTGGTTAAACAAGCGGCGGCTGAAGGTTTCTAAACCCTAGGGTTTCAATGTTGTTTGCAAAATGAAGAAAACAAGGGCTTTTAAAGAAAATTATCCAATTTACTATTCATCCGGATTTTCCGAACTCCAAACGAAGCATGCCGGTTGGCGATCCTAAGGTTTACCCTGCGTTCTGAACACAATGGAACGTGTTTCGGGAGCTAATTCGATCATCTGTGCGAGTTATGGCAATAAACGTTCGATTTAAAATTAAATCGGTAAACCAAATTTCTAGGCGTTTTAGCTTGCACCGGACAAACGGTAAATCCGATTGACACGCAATTTGAAACCTTACAATAATATCACATTACGGATCCGATGAAACTGGTTTCGTCGAAATCCGAGACTGTTTGGAAAATGGCTATTTTAACTCGCCAAATTAATATTAAAACAATTTCGATGCGTTTCGAGATGCCACGGTCAAACGAAAACTCCGATTGCTACGAAAATTGAAATCCGATAATAACAAACTATCACGGATCCAATGGAACTAGTTTCGTCCAATTCTGAGACTGTTCGAAAATTGACTAATTTCACTAGTCGATTTAAATATTAAAATATTCAATTTTCACAAATTAACTTTAAATTCGATTTTAAAAGTTCTATAACATCACTTTAACTCCAACATGATTAAATAAAATTTTCCAAATCATTTTCAATCATATTAAACCCAATTTTCAATTATTTCAGAAATTTCAACTATTAAATAATCTATTTAATTATCCAATTAAATCCAATATTCAAAAATAAATTATTCGACTTATAAATTCCACTTTTTAATAATTAAAATTAATTAAATATTCAATTTTTAATTAATATAAATTCTGGGTCGTTACAGACTTCCCCCCTTAAAAGAATTTCGTCCTCGAATTTACCAAGTAAGAAAAGTTACAGAATCTATTAACTTTTCCAAAATCCATAGTTAAACTTCTTACAATAACTTTACTAAGTTTTCAAATCATACTTAGTTATCTTTTTTAAAAAACAACTACTATTGTTTAACTTTCAATTCCAAATCAAAGTTCTAGTTTTCAAAATTTTCTCAAATTTTTTTAACGCCTTAAATTTTCGGAAAAATTCGCCATAGTCTCCTTTGCGCGGCTCGATCCGAAAAAAATGACAGTATATATATCACAAATATACATCTCATCAAGTGATGAGGCATCCCACAGGGAAAAAGTGTAAAAGTACGGTATGTAATCCGAGATATGTACCTTATATTTTTATTAGTAAGCATATATGGCTAATATAGTGCGAAAGCGAGCTCCAAATGCGAAGCAAACGCTATCCGCACCTACTAAACACTCAACAAACAACATGAGAACATGTATATAGACAATAGTATCGATATACAACATATAGCAACATAACAACTACATAATATAGCAAATGCAACTAAAGCAACAAATGCAACCACCAAATCAATATAATTTTACTTCTCATTAATATTCATCGAATTGGTTTTCCAATTTAAATCACATTTGATTCATTAACATTGCAATTTACTAACATTCATTCATATTCAATTTTAATTAGTTTGCATTCACTAATTTTCGTTCAAATTGGTTCACTTCCAAATCAAATTCAATTCTATTCAAGTTCATTTTCTTCCAAGTTGGATTCAATTACGTTAGCTTTTAATTTCGCTAATTCAATTTCATTAACACTTAATGAATTATATACAATCAACTAACATTCGTGTGACAACCAATGTATATTCAACATAACCAAATTATTTAATTTACATTCAATTTGGTCCAACATTTTTACCTTTAATTCCAATTGGTTGATATTTAATTGACTTTCATTCAATTTATTCAATTTCCAATAACATTAGCTTTTAATGAATTAACACTTATATTCATTGTTTCTTACTAATTATTTACATTCAGTTGATTAATATTTCATCCCTTCATCAATTCAATTGTTAATTCCTTTAAGAATATAAAGTTGAATTTCATTCATATAACTCAAGTTCAAATTCTTAATGACTTCATTTCATTAATTCACTTATTAATTTACTTTGACAACAAAATCAAATTTATTCAACATCACTTAAGTTATATTCCATTTCAAACATCTTATCAAATCCAAATCAATTTATTTAACTTTCCTTTTGTTAAATTTCAAATCACATGTCTTTGATGACAACTCAAATTTATTTCAACTTGGATTTTATTGATTTACTTATACTCCTTTAATTCAACTCCATCCTTTAAGTTAAATTTATTCTATTAAAACTCAAATTGTATAAGTTATCAACTCATTTATCATTCCCATAAATATTTTAAATAGGATTCCAGAGTCTTTTCAACCTTTCAAAACCATTTTTGAAATCAATTCAATTTCCCATTTTAATTTCAAAACCAAACCCAAATTTTTTCAAACAACTTTCTTTTAAACAATTTGGCAGCAATCCCTCTTTTGGAAACCCGAAAATGAACACCGATGATGTCATGATCATCATCGGAACTATTTTCCAGCGACCGAAAAGAGTTTAGAGCTTTAATTTCTCCAAAATAATTTTCCCAAAATATCAAATCTTTTCAAAAACTTCTCTAGAAATTTTTTTTTCAGATTATAAATCACATTTATAAGTCTTTTACTTATATAATTTCACTTCTTGTATATAAGATTATTTCACAATTGTAAATCACAATAATTATAGTTCCATACTTATAATTCATTTGCTTATACAATTATTCTTTAAAAATTGTTGTTTTTATTCAACAACCAAACAATCAATTCGTATACACTTTAATAATTCTGAAAAATTATTTCCTTTATATATAAAATATAATCAAGGTAAAATTATTTCATTTACCCTATTAAAACGATATCGTGTCAATTTGTTCTGTACAAGTGTTTAGAGATCCCTATCAACAATGTTAATTACTCGCGTTGACCAAAATCCATATACCACTCAATAAATCAATCATCACAATATAAAACAATTTATATTCACTAACAAATACGCACTCGTATATATTATTACACTCACACTCATTCTAGAGTACTACTGACTCTATCTCTAATGAGGAATACCCAACAGAGCCATGGTTGTCGCTTAACCATAAGCTTTGATACCGAATGTAACGTTTGCGACTTTTCGACGCTCGAAAACCGACATCAATACGTCCACTGTATCAACCGCCTAGCAATCGAAGGCCGGAAAACCGTACCGTTAGGGTTTAAGAAAAAGAAAAGGTAGAAGAAGAGAGAAAGAGAAAGAACAGAACAAAAACAACAGAACAATATCAGAATCTCACAATCGCAGCGGAACAACATATAATAAATAAATGAATAATCTTTAAACAAAGAACTATATCAGTTATTACATTACATCATATTACATTACATTACATCATCAGAGTGTGCAACAACAAACAACAACAAACAGCGGAAAAGAAATACTATATACTAGTGAATACGCCATGCCATCCAGCTTGCCTCCAGCAACTCCTAAATTCCAGAATATCCAGGTAAACCTGACTCTTGACAGCCCGTGTGGAAATTGGTGGGCACCCAGAGTTTAGGAAGGAAAACAATAAACTCCGAGTCAATCATGTGACTGGTGTGAGAACTAAAATAGTTTATTTTTATTTATTTATTTTTAAACAAAGTACAGGATAATTTTTAAAATAGATTCGCAATGCTTTTTAGAAAATGAGACTACCATAAGGCCTTCCGCACACACACACAATGCAAACGCAGAATCAAAGGAGATTTCTTCTTATGATAGTCAAAGATGCTTGATACGCATTAAAAAGAAACATTTGATATTATTACTAGTGCATAGTGTATAAAACATTTCGAAAATAAAAATATAAATCTTAGCCAGCATAGGCATTTCGCACTTATGCCTACTATAGCTACCATCCAAACAGTGGGGCGCCACCATAAGTGAATGATAGGTTCTACAACTAAAAACGTACAAGATCGTATTGTTTCTTTGGATTTCCAACAAATGGTCAGGCCAAGGAACTTCCCATTGCCCCATGGGTACGCCTCTGGAAAGACGACTCGAGAACCAAACCGGATCTCTGCCAACACAAGGCCGGGTTACCCCTAACCGGGTAACTACTGACACGAATATGTCATCCTCCGATTGTAACCGATCTATCTGAGGATCCTCGATTTCCAACAACCACAAAGCAATAAATTTGCAGCAACAACATAGGTTAAGTATCTGGGCTCCATACCATGATACCACCTCTATCCAGAAGGAATGACATACACTAAAGGGGCGCTACCCCCTAATAACCTTCCTGCATCCTTCCTGTTTTGACCATTTCCGGGGTGTGAGGTCCGACGAAGTCTCGTCCACATAGCCACGCTTTATACAAAAGATGTGCTTTGGGTCAACAAATGATCAAAGTAATGATCACCAAGATAAATGATCAAACAAATGATCATATCACAAATGATCAACAATGATCATTCCACAGCAACACTCAGCATGCTACACTACCAAATTGGGAGTATATCACTAATAACCTTCAACTACATAACCTCTGAGCTCGTACATCTCAGAGAAGGGTATTAAGCTAAGAGAATAAATTCTCCGCCACCAACAGAAATATATTTGAAAGAAATCAGCTTTATATCTCAACTTGTAATGTCAGACATACAATCCATACAAGTCTGTTCCGGGCTCGAACAGAACCGAAGGCACTTACAAAGAAGTCCTTGCATTCCGGATAATTTCTAATCACGTCCGGACTTCCCGTCACTAAGGGTGATAAAACCTCTATATCGGAGATCAGCCGATGTAGAGTAACTCAACGGTAATCCTTCCGTTTTCAAAAATATCCGGTCTTCAACACCGGTCATCAAATGCAATCCATTACGACGTATCACATATTCGGAATGGGTTATACGACCCCAAGGTCCTATCCCGGCTAACCCGAATAGTGAGCGCTTATTCAAAAATAAGTGTGACATTCGAATTCAAGAAAATCACAACAAATACCTATTTAAAGGTAAATATTGATAGTCGGTTATTTAACTATCATTAGGCGTGTTCAACATCACCAAATCCAAATAATTTTCCAAATTATTTACTTTCCAAAATATCTTTACAAGATATATATTTTTCACACTTCAACATTTGAAAAAAAAAATTCAAATCACTTTTCACCTTTACCATTTTTGAAAACAAATTTCAACCATTTTCCTTATGCGAAATACTTTCATTTCAACATGGTTCATTTAAACCAATTAAATAAATCCTTACCGATTTACTTTATATTTACGTTCCAAATCCGTAAATTAATTCCCACACTTTAAAAATAAATCAACGTTTATTTTTAAACAAATTCCCCTTTTCATTTATAAATTCCATAGTGAATTTACAATTCCAAAATATCTATGAATATACAATTTCCGAATTGATTTCTAATATTCATTTTCCATTATCTTTAAAAGATAAAATCTCAAAATATTCACTTCATATTGGAAAACACTTCCATACTTATTTAATAATAAGTAATTCACAAATCCATTTATTTTCAACACTTGGAAAACATTCAATATACTTAAATCGAAATTAAGTATAAATTTCATTCTTTAAGGAAAACATTCACTTAAACACATTTATTTGGGCCAAAACGAATGTTGCGTAAAACATCGTTACGACGACCCGAAATCACTAGTATAGGGATTCGAAATTTAGATAGATATATAAATCCCAATACTATATAAAACATTTCCTTTCGGAAACCATTTACTATAACAATAGTGTTATAGTTCACCATTTCCTTATTCCTCGAAAACGTCTATTTCAACAATAAATGTCGAAATCTATGGTTTCGATAGTTAATCCATCTTAAAACATCTTTAAAAAGTTTTAATTCTATTTAAAACATCACTTTTCAAAATAAATCCATTTTGTTTAATAATATATTCACTTCCAAAATCGTGAATATAATAATTAACTTATCAAAATAATTCGTTTTCGGAATTATAGACAATGTCTATAAATTCCATTTCTATATTTTATAACAACTTCGTTTTATAAATCTCCTTTATTAACCAATTCTATTTATATTCCATTTACATGTCGAAATCCGGTTTATAAGCAAATTACTTATAATTCATTTATTCACAAATCCATTCTTTTATATCATCGTTTGTTTATAAATCTAAAATTCTTATTTACTTATAAAACTAAGTACAACTTTATTTAACACTTATAAAAGCTCGTTTTATAATTCCAATATCTTTAACTTATAAAATATAAATTTTATAAATCTTTTATATAAACCGTTTATAATAATTCAAAATTCCCAATTAAACCATTTTATAAATTAATCACTATTTATTTCAAAAATCTTAATTTGGTTATGTTTTACAAAAATCATAACTTTTATAACATTAAACTTATAACGTTAATTTATTTAAAATAAATCAATTCAAAATTTTAATATAACATATACTTTCAAAAATTACTTTAAAAATTCTTTTTTTTAAAAAAAATCAAAATCATTCTTTTAAAACTTCAAAAATGGATCTGTTGATGCAACATCACCAAATAGTCAATCACGACATCCAAATATCATATATCGATATGATAATCAACAAATATCACAATATCTGTAAATAAATCAGTACAGTTGAGGAATCCAGTTGGATCCCTCCAACTTGTTTCCTTGCATTCACAAACATTAGCACAATACCGATTCCGTTCCAGTACGGAATTATCGCGATATATGGGATTTATAAAATATTATCCACTTAATAGACGGCGCAATAGGGTCTCATCCGCTATATAATGCGGGAAATCAACTCCAAGTACATAAATAATACCAATTTCACTGTACTGTGAAATATTCGCGGTATATGTTTTTAATAAATAACATCCGCTTACTAACGGCGCATAATGTCTATTTTAACAATCGATAGATAACAATCATCATTCAAACATGCATTCAAGAATTTTAAATATAACTATTTAAAATTAAAATCGAAACCGATTCGATTGAGTGAGACGTTCTCACCTTGATTTTAATTCCGTTTTCAGCTTTTATTTCGAATAAAATTAAACGGGCGTTTAATTTTAACCGAAATTTTCACTAGCCCCAAACGACTCCAATCCAATTCCATAGCGTAGTGCTCGTCCATACGAACCCAACGCAACTGGTTTCGTGTGTTTTCGACCTCGTATGAAAAAGATATGAACTTTTAAACATTCACGAATTTTTATTTATAATTTACAACATTTTTATTTTTATTCTTTTAACCTTTTAAGAACAGCCGTTCCTTTTGCCAACATGAATCAAGGCCGTTCGGCCCTTCCCTTCCAAAAAGCGACCATACCTAGGTGAATGCCGTAACCCTCTAACCCATAGCCATGAACTAGGGTTAAAAATTTCGGCCATCACGACGACTTCGAAGACGATCAGGTTGTGCCATATGGAAGCCCATCACAAATGCTACCCACAGCCGAAAGATGGTGGAGCTCGGCTGCGTCCTGCCCCTAGGGATTCGTGCGCGAACGTGGCACGTTTGAGCTTGATTTTCTGGCAATCTACCACATCGATTTCCATCATAGCCGTTGAAGTTGGAGATCGCTTCGTGCCTCACGTTTTCTTAGTTGATACTTTTCTCAAATTGTTTGTGGATTTGAAGAGATCGAAGGGAGAAGATCAGTAAATTTCATCCATTGGTTAAACAAGCGGCGGCTGAAGGTTTCTAAACCCTAGGGTTTCAATGTTGTTTGCAAAATGAAGAAAACAAGGGCTTTTATAGAAAATTATCCAATTTACTATTCATCCGGATTTTCCGAACTTCAAACGAAGCATGTCGGTTGGCGTTCCATAGGTTTACCCCGCGTTCCGAACACAATGGAACGTGTTTCGGGAGCTAATTCGATCATCTGTGCGAGTTATGGCAATAAACGTTCGATTTAAAACTAAATCGGTAAATCAAATTTCTAGGCGTTTTAGCTTGCACCGGACAAACGGTAAATCCGATTGACACAAAATTTGAAACCTTACAATAATATCACATTACAGATCCGATGAAACTAGTTTCGTCGAAATCCGAGACTGTTTGAAAAATGGCTATTTTAACTCGCCAAACTAATATTAAAACAATTTCGATGCGTTTTGAGCTGCCACGGTCAAACGAAAACTCTGATTGCTACAAAAATTGAAATCCGATAATAACAAACTATTACGGATCCAATGGAACTAGTTTCGTCCAATTCTGAGACTGTTCGAACTAATTTCACTAGTCGATTTAAATATTAAAATATTCAATTTTCACAAATTAACTTTAAATTCGATTTTAAAAGTTCTATAACATCACTTTAACTCCAACATGATTAAATAAAAATTTCCAAATCATTTTCAATCATATTAAACCCAATTTTCAATTATTTCAGAAATTTCAACTATTAAATAATCTATTTAATTATCCAATTAAATCCAATATTCGAAAATAAATTATTCGACTTATAAATTCCACTTATTAATAATTAAAATTAATTAAATATTAAATTTTTAATTAATATAAATTCTGGGTCTTTACAATTCACATCTCCCAAGGATCCGTTAAAGTATCTACTATGTAGTAATATACGCTATTATAATAGTGTCTACAGTAAAATATAATATAAATTAAAAATAGCGTTAAGGCTTTACATTTTCCACCTTAACACACTTTTATATTCCCATAGTCTATACAGTACCGTATCTCCGCCATATTGGGCGTCGTCAGAGGGCACTCCATAGGTATGGTACAAAACCAAAATCGTACAAGGCGCGCTAGGGTGCTACTGCACACCTCGAGCCACACCCCCAAATAAAAAATCAAAAGTGGCCACCAAATCAATTCCAAAGTCAGAGTATAATATCGAAGGGATGTGTCCGATCAAAGGTGCTACCTCATTAGCCCGTCAATCGCTCCTGTTTTAGCCACCTTATGCCAACTCATGGGAGTCGGGTCCACGTACATACCTCAAAGGACGTCGCCACCATCCTACTTCATTTTGGAATCTCCACCGCGTACACGGTTGTTAAAGTGGTTTTCGGGGTTGGCAGAGAGTATGACAACTTCCGATCTCGGTCTCTTTAACAACCAACCGTTATTATAACAGCACGGTCATTTTCAAAATAGTTTATACTTTAAAACCAAACATAATTGCCCTTTTAAACCCAAATCAATACAATATCATTTTCATTTCAAATACATCCTTTCAAAAATCATAACACTTTCAAAGTTATAACATTTCGAAATCACAACCTGTAACAGCACTAGATTTTTATATATTGTTTAAATTGGACTTTCTTTTATTTTTGAATTATTTTAAGTTTGTTTTATTTCAAACATTTCATTTTTAAATATAAATGATGATTATTAAGTGATTTTTAGTTCAAACTAGTATAATTTGAATATTTTACCGTAAAGTGAATTTCTGGTCAAGCTGTTCAAACTGTGACTTTTAAACTTCAAATTTAAATTATTTTAAATCCTAAATTTTATCTTTTATTATGAAAATAGATTTAATAACTTGAACACTGCTTTTCGTTTCGTTGAAAACGGAGTTAAACTGTAAAAGTTATGTACATTTCAATTTTGAGTGTAATTTGATTTATTTAACAATTTTGTCTATTATAAATTATAAAAAAATTCTTTGTCATATTTATTTTAATATGTTATTGTATGTATATTTTTGTATTATAATAATTTTAAAATGAAGTAAACAATTTTTCAAAGTCAATGGTGATTTATTTGTAATTTCTGGACACTGTTTTGGATTTTTCAGAAATTTTTTTAAATCTTTTTCTATTTTCTTTATAAAAAAATTTCTTATGTGTTAATGGTTATTTTAGGTATATTTTGTCTTTTAATATTTTTTAAAGTGATGTTATAATTTTTCCAAAGTTTACTGTGTTGATTTTTTCTTTTTTTTAAAAGGCTGTTTTCTTATTTTCTGCTATTTTCTTCATTAAAATTATATTTAAATTTAATTATTTTTTTGTGAATGCACCTTTATTTTATATTATTATTTATGTTTAAAAATATATTACAAGCTCGTATGAATTTTCTAAAGTTCATTACATGTAATTTCAAATTTTCTAGACTAGTTTACTATTTTTAGCTATTTTCCTTAATTTAACTTTATATAATTAATAAATATTATATATATTTTTATATTTTGATAAATTTTCGAAATTTTATCTGGGATTATTATTATTTCTAGAAATATCAAGTTATATAAAAAATATTAAGGAAGTTTGAAAGGTTTTAAAAGCTTTGAAACGTAAAGTCGTTTCACCTCCTAAGTCATTTCTTTTACCGTTTCCTTATTTACTCTTTGACCGTTTTTTTTTATTTTTCTATTGAATAGCCATGTATTTTACTTCCTATTCACGTGAGAAACTTCTCACTTTCCGTCATCAAACTCACGGCTAGAAGTATTGAAGGTAATGGCTTCCATTTCATCTTCTTCTTCCTTTGTTTTTCTACCTTTCTATTTGAATTTTGTACTTGTTCTCACCTTCATAGCTTGGCTCCTCCTCAACCAGATCTAACCTGACCTCCACCACCCCCTTCCTCTGACCATCTTCCATCCTACTACCTCTCCATTTTAGGCCAAGCAAATCCAAGGTGAAGACCACCACAAAATCCACCAAAAACCATCACAAACTATCACTTATGGCCTAGAATTGTCATCTCCTCCTTCTACCACCATTTGCCGCCACTACCACCACCACCACCTCTGACCTGACCTCCACCCTCTGCCACATCACGCACCACCACCTACACCACTGGTTGGGCCCACCTAGCCTTTGGCCGAGCACAATAGGAGCATAGAGATGAAGTTGTTGCCTTGTAGTTGCCTTGAAATTGTATAGTTTTGCACCTATACCATCTCATCACTTTTACACCATGATGGCCGACTACTTTGGACCCCAAACCTGACCCAATCCTCTGCCTTAGCTGAGTTTATTCCATGTCTAACTGAAGCATATGAGGTTGAGAACAAGTGCAATTCGTTTAATGTTGTTTTGGGGTTTTGTTTCTAATGCTATTTGGTGATAACTTGCGTTGAAACTTACATATATTTGCATTGTTTGGTGTAAATATTTGAACAAGTCTAATTGCTTTGGCTCTCCACTCTCTTGTCGTATCTGTGTTGTCGTGCCTTCATAGTGTCGGTATGTGCGCTTTGGCAGCGATCTCCAGCTTTGAACATGTGAGTTATTCTCACCAGACAATATGTACATATATAACTAGTAAATTGAACCCTTTTGAATCTGTAAAATGCATTATCATGTTACACCTGCTATATTATGATTTTATGATGTTCACCCATGCTTAAACACTTGTTATAACATCTGTTACTGTTATATTATGTTGTTCTTCTATTTTTATCAGTTTATCAACTGCAAGTTCCCTTTAGATTAGAATAGCTATGGTTTGAAATGATACATACCCGAACGCACTTTAGAATAGGGGAAAATCGTTATGGGCTGAAATGATAGGCCTGAACGATTTTCAACTTATTTTATTTACTTGGGACTGCGGGTTTGAAATGATAAAACCCGAATTTTTGTTTGTAAATGTGAAGACCCGCAAATCCGTACTCCTTGAATATACACTAATCTCCATAGATTAACTCAAGATGAACAGAAATACGAATGCTCAATGTTTAAGAACAAGAAAGAGAGAGAAGAAGAGAGAAGAAGATAGAAAATAGGGAGAAGAAAATTGAACGGAACAGAAAACAGCAGAACAATAACTGAACAACATCAGAATCTCACAATCGCAGCGGAACAACATATAATAGATAAATGAATAATCTTTAAACAAAGAACTATATCAGTTATTACATTACATCACATTACATTTCATTACATCATCATCAGAGTGTACAACAACAAACAGTGCAGCGGAAAAAGAAATACTATATACTAGTAATACGCCATGCCATCCATCTTTCCTCCAGCAACTCCTGAATATCCAGAATATCCTGATAAACCTTAACTCTTGACTGCCCGTATAGAAATTGGTGGGCACCCAGAGTTTAGGAAGGAAAATAATAAACTCCGAGTCAGTCATGTGACTGGTGTGAGAACTCAAAACAGTTTATTTATCTTTAAAATAAAAAATAGAGGAATATTTTTAAAGTCAACTCGCAATGCTTTTAAAAGTGAGACTACCATAAGGCCTCCCGCACACACACACAATGCAAACGCAGAATCAGAGGAGATTTCTCCTTATGATAGTCAAAGATGCTTGATACGCATTCAAAAGAACATTTGATATTATTACTAGTGCATAGTGTAGGAAAAATTCATTTCGAAAGTAGAATATAAATCTTAGCCAGCATAGACATTCCGCACTTATGCCTACTATAGCTACCATGTTCAATAGCAGGTTACCGCCACATTCCATGGCAGGTTATACAACTAAAACCGTACAAGTCTCGTATTGTTTCATTGGATTTCCAACGAATGATCAGGCCAAGGAACTTCCCATTGCCACATGGAAACGCCTCTGGATGGACGTCCCGAGAACTTAACCAGCTCTCTGCCAACACAAGGCCGGGTTACCTTTATCACTAGGTAACTACTACACGAGTATGTCATCCCCCGGTCCTTTGGGACCTTTTCAACCGAGCGCTCGTAATCAATTCACACAATCATAAAGTGTTTTCAACATGAGTAAGTATCTGGGCTCCATACCATGATACCACCCTTTTCCAGAAGGAAATGCACATACCCTAAAGGGAGCTACCCCTCATAACCTTGCCGCATCTTTCCTGTTTTGACCATTCCCGAGGTGTGAGTCTCGACGAAGTCACGTCCACAAAAACATACTTTATACAAAAGCCATGCTTTGGGTCAACAAATGATCATAGAAATGATCACCAAGATAGACGATCAAACAAATGATCCTATCACAAATAATCAACACCATGATCATTTCACAGCAACACTCAGCATGTCACATTACCAAATTGGGAATATATTGCTAAAAACCTTCAACTGCATAACCTCTGAGCTCGTACGTCTCAGAGAAGGGTGTTAAGCTAAAAGAATAAATTCTCCGCCACCAACAGAAATATATTTGAAAGAAATCTGCTTTATATCTCAATTTGAAATGTCAGACATACAATCCATACAAGTCTGTTCCGGGCTCGAACAGAACCGAAGGCACTTACAAAGAAGTCCTTGCAATCCGGATATCCACAATCCTGATCGGATTTCCCATCACATATGGAGAACTCAATACCGGAGCAACTCGGTGCAGAGTCAATCGACAGGTCATCCTATCGCTCTCGCAAATACTGGGTCTTCAACATCGATCTTCAATGCTATCATAACGACGTATCACATATTCGGAATGGGTTATACGACCCCATGGTCCTTTCCCGGTTAACCCGAATAGTGAGCGCTTATTCAAAAATAAGTGTGGCATTCAAATTCAAACAAATCACATCAAATACCCATTCAAAGGGAAATATTGATAGTCGGTTATTGAACTATCAATGGATATGCACAACATCACCAGATTCCAAATAATTTTCCAAATTATTTACTTTCCAAAATATCTTTACAAGATATATAATTTCAACACTTCAAAAATAAATCAATATTTATTTTTTCTAAACCAATCCCACTTTCTTTTATAAATTCCATAGTGAATTTATATTCCAAAATATTTATGAATATGATTTCAATTATTCATTTCAATTTATCTTCAAAAAGATAAATTCTCTAATATTCACTTTATATTGGAAAACATTTCCATACTTACTTATTCATAAGTAATTCACAAATTTTATTTATTTTCAACACTTAGAAAATATTCAATATACTTAAATCGAGATTAAGTATATATTTCATTCTTTAAGGAAATCATTCTTTTAAACATATTTATTTGGGCCAAAACGAATGTTACGTAAAACACCGTTACGACAACCCAAAATCACTAGTATAGGGATTCGAAATTAAAATAGATATATAAATCCCAATACTATACAAAACATTTCCTTTCGGAAATCATTTACTATAACAACAGTGTTATAGTCCACCATTTCCTTTTATTTCTCGAAAACGTCTATTTCAACAATGAATGTTGAAATCTATGGTTTCGAATCTCAACACCTTTTAAAACATCGTTAGATCGTTTTAATTCTATTTAAAACATCACATTCAAAACAATTTCTTTAACATATTATTCACTATTCAAAAACGTGAATATACTTTGTTAACTAATTTCATCCTTTCTATACACTTTATTTCAAAGGATTATTCACAGTCAAAAACGTGAATATAACTCCATTAATAGGTTTCAACAATTTTCTTATCAAAATAAGTCGTTTGCGAATTTATAAACAACGTTTATAAATTCCTTTATTAACCTATATTCAATTCATAACCCAATTATAAACCAAAAGTTCACGTTATAAGTTAAATACTTATAATTTATTTGTTTGCAAAAATTGTTCCTTTGAACTTCATAATTATAAATCTTATAACTTATAAGATTCAATTATTTATTCAAATATATTCTTTAATAACTTTATAAATTTTATAAACCTACTGCTTATAAAATTCCATTTATAACTTCACCGATTATAATTCTATAAATTTCATTCATTTATGAAATTCATTCACAATTCATTCTAACACTTATAAAAGCTCGTTTTATAATTTCAATATTTCAATTTATAAATATCCATTTATAAATCTCTTATATAAATCAATTCATATTATTCTTTAAAACGTTTTAAAACTCCTTTATAATTTCACCATTCTCTTGATTTATAAAATAATTAAATTTTATAAATCCTATATTTAAACTTTTTATAAATAAATTCAGAAATCCCGATTTAAACTATTTTATAAAGTCATTAACCCATATTTCTCAAAAATCAGCTTTTAACTATGTTTTCTCAAAAACCATAATTTTATAACTTTTTTAAAAGTATAACGTTTATTTATTTAAAATGGATCAATTCCAAAAATATTTTATACACGTATACTTTCAAAAATCACTTTAAAATCATTTTAAAATCCCAAAATTTGGTCCAATGATGCTACACACCAAATAGTCAATCACGACAACAACGATATCATATATCGATATGATAATCAACGAATATCAAAATATTCAAAACCAAATAAATACTGTTGAGGAATCCTGTTGGATCCCTCCAACCTGTTTCCCTGCATCCACAAACATTAGCACAATACCAATTCCGCTCCAGTACGAAATAATCGCGGTATATGGGATTTAAAATATTATCCGCTTAATAGACGGCGCAATAGGGTCTCATCCGCTAAAAAATGCGGGAAATCAACAACTGCAATATATACATATGCTAATATATATATATTGATATTATATATAATACCAATTTCACTGTTTATGAAATATTCGCGGTATATGTTTTTAATAAATAACATCCGCTTACTAACGGCGCATAATGTCTATTTTATCAATCAATAGATATCAATCATCATTCAAACATGCATTCAAATATTTTAAATCTAACTATTTAAAATAAAATCGAAACCGATTCGATTGAGTGAGAAATTCTCACCTTGATTTCAATTTCATTTTAGCGATTTATTTCGAATAAAATTAAACGGACGTTTAATTTTACCCAAAATTTTCACTAACTCCAAACGACTCCAATCCAATTTCATCGCGTAGTGCTCGTCCATACGATTCCAAC
Organism: Allium cepa; assembly: GCA_030765085.1. Lineage (NCBI taxonomy): Eukaryota > Viridiplantae > Streptophyta > Magnoliopsida > Asparagales > Amaryllidaceae > Allium > Allium cepa. The sequence goes on along the minus strand of CM060941.1, from coordinate 171,007,480 downwards.
GCAACTGGTTTCGCGCGTTTTCGACCTCGTATGAAAAAGTTATGATAATATGAAGTTACACGAATTTATAATTTAAATTTACAACAATTTATTTTACATTTTTTAACCTACAGCTAACATCCACCATCCATTCCTTTCTTCCTTCAGATCTGGCCGTGCAACACCCCCATCTCCTTCACGCGCAACCTACAGGAATCAAACACGCACATGAACCCATGATCATAGAACTAGGGCTTAAAATCTCCACCTCCATTCGAACACCTATTGCAAGAGCTACCTTCACCATGTACAACTTGAAGTTCGGCCCCCTTACCTCCTCGAGTTGCGTGCGCAACTTGCCACAATCGACCCCACTTTGCTCCCTCTACGTTGCACCAAAACCCATCATCACCGTATGGATTTCAAGATCATCTCGTGCTCTACGTTTTTCGTTTAGATGCCGAAGCCTAATTGTGAATAGATCATGAGATATTGAGGAGAGAAGATGGGTTGTTTTCGGCCTTACATTCAATGGTGGCGGCCGCGTTTAGATTAGGGTTTGTTATTTTATTTTATTTTAATTTATGAGAGAGGGGGGCTATTTATAGAATTTCGAACGACACTATTCATTCCGGAAATTCCGAACTCCGATTTACGCGCCGTAACTAGCGTTTCTAGGGTTTACCCCGCGTTCCGGACACAATGGAATAGGTTTCGAAAGCTAATTCGGACATCTGTGCGAGTTATGGCAATAAACGTTCGATTTAAATTAAACCGATTTAAACGATTTTCTAGGCGTTTTAATTCGTACCGGACAAATGGTAAATCCAATTGACACGAAATTTGAAACCTTACAATAATATCACATTACGGATCCGATGAGACTGGTTTCGTCGAAATCCGAGACTTTTTAAAAAATGACTATTTTAACTCGCCAGATTAATATTAAAAATAAATCGATGCGTTTCGAGCTGCCACGATCAAACGATAACTCCGATTGACACGAAAATTGAAATCTGGTAATAACTAACTATTACGGATCCAATGGAACTGGTTTCGTTCAATTCTGAGACTGTTCAAAAATTGACTATTTTCACTAGTCGATTAGATATTAAAATATTCAATTTTTCACAAATTAACTCTTAATTCGATTTTAAAAGTTCTAAAATATCATTCTAACTCCCATATGATAAAATAAAAATTTACAAATCATTTTCAATCATATTTAACTCGATTTTCAATTATTTCCATAATTTAACATATTAAATTATCGATTTAATTATTCAATTAAATCCAATTATTCGAAATAAAATTTATTCAACTTATAAATTCACTTATTAATATTTAAAATTAATTAAATATTCAAATTTTAATTACTAAAAATTCTGGGTCGTTACAGTAAATTACGGGTTGAAATGATACATTACCCGTATCACTTTACCTAGCATAGAAAATTATATACAGGCCCGTAGTTAAAATATGTTTTTCTAAAAAATTTAAAATATTTTAGAAATTTAATTATTATAATATTTTGATTTAAAATTAAATAAAAATATAGTTTTTGTAAAGTATTATTGATTTTCTGGAAATCTATATGTTAAATAAATTATGGAAAAATTAGAAGATCTGAATGTAAGTTATTTTGGAAATTTTGATTTAATTTTTAATGGGATTTAAATTAACTTTGAAAATATGATAAATTTATTATATTTTGAATTTAAAATTTAAAATGATTTGTATAACATATTAATGATTTTTGAATAAAGTTAAAATGTTAATGAGTGAATATTGAGTTGAATTTGGAAATATAACTTAAATTGGAATTTATGAATTTGGTTTAAAAGTGAAATTTTAAGTTAAGTTAAATAAAATGGAATTAAGTTATATTTTAAATTTTAAACTTAAGTGTTAAGTTGAAATTTAATGTAATGAATTTAAATTTGAATGTGGAAATTTAATAAGTGAATTATTAATAAATATTGATTTTTGGAAGGAAACTTAAATTTATAAAATCATGAATTTAAGGAAAATTAAATGATGCTTATAAGTGTGAAAATGTATGATTTTATAAGTTAAAAATGATTTAAATAAAAATATAAGTGTTTGTGAAATTCCATTGAATAATTGAAGTTAATTAACAGCATTTTTAATACTGTCTTTTGTTAAATTTAATTGTTTTTTTAATGTAACTTTCTGTAGCATTTTCTAAATGCTGCGAAACTTGAATTTTCATTGTTTTAATAAATTTAAGTGCATAAATGAACATTGAAAAGTTTAAACTTTTGGCATTTAATAATTTAGTTATTAAATGTGATAACTTCATTTTTATGATTTAATAATGAAGTAATTTGTTTTGAAATATAACTATTTGATATATTAAAATGATTGAAATGTGGTTTCGAAAGATATGATATTTTGATATATTAAAATAATTGAAATGTGGTTTCGAAAAGATATGATATTTTGATATATTAAAATGATTTGAAACGAAGTTTTGAAAGATATGATATTTTGATATTAAATGATTTGAAAAATGGAGTTTTGAAAGATATGATATTTTGATATTAAAATGATTTGAAAAATGGAGTTTTGAAAGATATGATATTTTGATATTAAAATGATTTGAAAAGAAGTTCTGAAAGATATGATATTTTGAAAATGAAGCTCTGAAAGGTTATGATATTTTGATATATTAAAATGATTTGAAAGGAAGTTTTGAAAGGATATGACAATTTAATATATTGAAATGGTTAGAAATGACTTAATATTTATTTTGATAAATATTTGAATTGAAATATATGGTATGATGATATATTGAAATGGTTTGGAAATGATTTAATCTTTATTTTGATAAAGATTTGGGTTGAAATGACATTTTATTTGAAGAATAAAATATTGTTTTAAAGTTATAACTACGGGTTATAATAACGATTGGTTGTTAAAGAGACCGGGATCGGATATTGTCTTATAGCCGGCCGATACCGAAAACCACTTTTACAACTATGTACGCGGTGGAGATTCGAAAACGAAGTAGGATGGTGGCGACGTTCTCGAGGTATATTACGTGGACCCAACTCCCGTGAGTTGGCATATATGACTAAAACAGGAGCTATACCGGGCTACACAAAGGGTCGCACCCTTTCATCGAGCATGCTCCATCGGAAACCATTCTATTACTTTTGTGATTCGATACGAGGCGCCACTTTGATTCGGGGGTATTGTTCGAGGTGGGCGGAAGCTACTGGCTTGCCGTCACCACCGGTCCGGGAGTGCAAACGGTGTATCTACCCTGGCATTGCCTCGCGTACCGTGTCATATCCTTATATCGGGCCCACTATGATTTTGGTTTTAAAGATCCGACCGCATTAAGGTTCACCATCCCTTAACACTATTTTCTATATGATTATACTTTACTGATTAGACACTACTGTATATAGCGTATATTACTACATAGTAAATAGTTTAACGGATGCTTAGAGGATGGGCGGTCCCAAGCATCTTCTAAGTTACTTGTACCTTTACTACAGTTCACTTGAGTTGGTTTACATTGTATAAGTATGTATGTCCTGACTCGAGTGTTTGTATTTTTTATTTACGCTCGGGTCAGCCTGAGTATTCACAGATTTGGATTTCCACTTTCTAGAGATTGGAATCGCTGGAGATTATCTGCTTGTCAAGTTTTATATTTTCAGTCTGTTGATCCTTTCAGCTCTTGTATTAGTAGATTTCTTTGTAGTGAGACTTCTTTTGTACTTTATTTCTCCTGTTGTATTTTATGTAACTCTGATATATTTATATAGTAGCTTCATAAACTACTATCTCTTTTACTTCCGCTGCATTATTAAATACTCTGTGTCTGTGATCTGTGATTATTATTTACTGTATATTCTGAGATTTGCCAAAAAAATTATTTACAACGTGGTATTTTGAGCAATTCAATTCCGGCATGAGTGTCTACCTATACACTTATAATGGATGCAAATGGTTGAAAATATCGGGTCGTTACAGTTGGTATCAGAGCTTTGGTAGGTCTAGGAAAAACTCATCATATGGAGTGAATGTATTTACAGAATCACTTTCATTCGAGTTTGAATCTCTTCCCATTTGACTCGATTCCTTTGAATTTTGGAACGTTCCCTACGGTTCCAAAATCCATTCGTATCCCTCACTATTCATCTTCTTTTGACTCTGAGTATTCCATAACTCCGCTTCGAATGATCTTTCTAGTAAGTCGGCGGTCACGCCAATTTCAAATTGAATTGAAAACGGGGGAAAACTCCTTTACAATTAGCATCGATTCACCAGAAATTTATATCTATCCTTGGTTTAGATGCTAATATCTTTTGTTATTTCAAACTCTAACCCTTGGGATCGAATGTAGATTTACCCTAGAAAAATCCACATTGATCTTATTCTTTAAGTCACAGTTGACCCGGTTAAGGTTGCCCGCGATTTATTTAAGCTTATCCACCTCCCTATTTTGTTATTTAATCATCTTGTCTTTTGTTTCCAATCTATTCTTCCAATCATTTTGAATTGTACTTGTATATCTATATTTTGTTTTATATATTGTGTTGTTTGAGTTGTTGATGTTGATTTGGGTTTCCGATCGATTCGTCTGATCAACGCTATCGATAGGATTTCTAAAACACACTGACAGAACAAACTGACACAATATTATTTTAAAATTTGGTTAGTGAAATAAAATTTTGATATATAAGTAAATTTATGGAACTTAATAAACTGATTTAAATTGATTATTTGAAGTGATAATACTTGATTTATCATTTATTGTTCGATAAATGAATTTATAGATAGTTATAAATTGATTTGGGAACTGAAATGAATTTAGAACAAGAAATCTAAGAATTTAATTCCCGATGGTTTCAAACCTTGTGTTTAAAGTTTTAAAGGGTTATATTATTTAAAGTATTTTCGAATAGAAATTTGTTTTCAAAGAACTTGAAAGTTTAAAAATTAGCGCTCTTCTCTTTGTCGCTGGAAAATAACTTCGGTGATGATCGTGACATCATCAACGTTCATTTTCGAGTTTCAAAGTGAAGAGACCGCTCTGTAGACTTACTACAGCTTTGTTTTGGTAAATCAAATTGATTTGAATTGAATTTCTAAAATATGACTTGATTTATAATATATATATATATATATATATATATATATTGATATATGATTGAAATTTGATTTGACATATTATGTATATATTATTACTTGTCTCTAAATGGTTTGAATGTAATCGAAAATTTAGAATAATTCCAAATATAAAAAAAATCAAATCAAAATTTTGGATGAATATCAAGCATGAAATGATTTAATTGGAAAGTTTATTTGTATAATACAATTGCATTCAAATACAACTTACCTTAATTTCAGAAGTTAACAATGTAATTAGATAATACACAATATAAAAAGATTTTTTTTTAATAAAATTTGAGTGGTTATAATAAATGTTATACACTTAAAATCTTAATTATAAAATGATTAACAGAGGTAAATAGAATAAATGGGTAATTGAATAATTTACAATATAAAATAATGTTAAAAGAACTAAGAATAAAAGAAAGCAGTTATAATAAGTGTAAGCATATTTAACATAAGTGATAAATATATTGAGAGGAATAAATTTAATTTTAATTAGGAATAAAGAAGAATTAAATTATTAAGTACATTGTGAGTGTAATAAATGATTATTTTTCAAACCCATGGTTTTAAAAATTGTTAATTTAAGATGATTGGATAATAAGATAATGAAATTTGGGATAATTAAGATTTATTTAACTTGTGTAAAGATTTATTCTCTATTTAAGATGAAATTTCCATGCTTTCAAATTTATTTCCTTATTTTGTTTTTCAAACTATCTTTTTGTTGTCCTTATTATCCTTATCTTCCTACAGACTAGTATAGACATCTTTCTATAATGTTTCCGTTTAGAAATCTTTCTATAATCCTTGATAATCTTTGGTAATCATATTGGATCCACCTTTTTCGTGCTTGTGTTCTTAATTTTGGAGAATCTTGGAAAGATCATCTCCACCTTGTTAAACTTACCTATAACAATAGTTATCAGATATAATTTCAATCTTCTTGTCATCTTATCTTAATCCTATTTCACTCTATCTTTTTCTGTGCTTTTCCGTACCTCATCCCTTTTCGAGGACGAAAAGTTTTGAGTTGGGGAGAGTGTAACAACCCTAGATTTTTGTATATTATTTAAATTGGACTTTCTTTTATTTTTAAATTATTTTAAGTTTGTTTTATTTCAAACATTTCATTTTTAAATATAAATGATGATTATTAAGTGATTTATAGTTCAAACTAGTATAATTTGAATATTTTACCGTAATGTGGATTTCTAGTCAAGCTGTTCAAACTGTGACTTTTAAACTTCAAATTTAAATTATTTTAAATCTTAAATTTTATCTTTTATTAGGAAAATAGATGTAATAACTTGAACACTGCTTTTCGTTTTGTTGAAAACGGAGTTAAACTGTAAAAGTTATGTACATTTCAATTTTGAGTGTAATTTGATTTATTTAACAATTTTGTCTATTATAAATTCCAAAAAATTTCTTTGTCATATTTATTTTAATATGTTATTGTATGTATATTTTTGTATTATAATAATTTTAAAATGAAGTAAACAATTTTTCAAAGTTAATGGTGATTTATTTGTAATTTCTGGACACTATTTTGGATTTTTAAGAAATTTCTTTAAATCTTTTTATATTTTCTTTAAAAAAAAAATCTTCTGTGTTAATGTGTTATTTTAAATATATTTTGTCTTTTAATATTTTTTAAAGTGATGTTATAATTTTTCCAAAGTTTACTGTGTTGATTTCTTCTTTTTTTAAAAAGGCTGTTTTCTTATTTTCTGCTATTTTCTTCATTAAAATTATATTTAAATTTTTTTTTTTTTTTGTGAATGTACTTTTATTTTATATTGTTATTTATGTTTAAAAATATATTACAAGCTCATATGAATTTTCTAAAGTTTATTTCATGTAATTTCAAATTTTCTAGACTAGTTTACTATTTTTAGCTATTTTCCTTAATTTAACTTTATATAATTAATAAATATTATATATATTTTTATATTTTGATAAATTTTCGAAATTTTATATGGAATTATTATTATTTCCATAAATATCAAGTTATATAAACAAAATTAAGGAAGTTTGAAAGGTTTTAAAAGCTTTGAAACGTAAAGTCGTTTCACCTCCTAAGTCGTTTCTTTTACCGTTTCCTTATTTACTCTTTGACCGTTTTTTTCTTTTTCTTTTGAATAGCCATGTATTTTCCTTCCTTTTAATGTGAGAAACTTCTCACTTTCCATCATCAAACTCACGGCTAGAAGTATTGAAGGTAATGGCTTCCATTTCATCTTCTTCTTCCTTTGTTTTTCTACTTTTCTATTTGAATTTTGTACTTGTTCTCACCTTCATAGCTTGGCTCCTCCTCAACCAGATCTGACCTGACCTCCACCACCCCCTTCCTCTGACCATCTCCCATCCTACTACCTCTCCATTTCAGGCCAAGCAAATCCAAGGTGAAGACCACCACAAAATCCACCAAAAACCATCACAAACTATCACTTATGGCCTAGAATTGTCATCTCCTCCTTCTACCACCATTTGCCACCACTACCACCACCACCACCTCTGACCTAACCTCCACCCTCTTCCACATCACCCACCACCACCTGCACCACTGGTTGGGCCCACCTAGCCTTTGGCCGAGCACAATAGGAGCATAGAGATGAAGTTGTTGCCTTGTAGTTGCCTTGAAATTGTATAGTTTTGCACCTATACCATCTCATCACTTTTACACCATGATAGCCGACTACTTTGGACCCCAAACCTGACCCAATCCTCTTCCTTAGCTGAGTTTATTCCATGTCTAACTGAAGCATATGAGGTTGAGAACAAGTGCAATTCGTTTAATGTTGTTTTGGGGTTTTGCTTCTAATGCTATTTGGTGATAACTTGCGTTGAAACTTACATATATTTGCATTGTTTGGTGTAAATATTTGAACAAGTATAATTGCTTTGGCTCTCCACTTTCTTGTTCTATCCGTGTTGTCGTGCCTCCGTAGTGTCGGTATGTGTGCTTTGGCAGCGATCTCCAGCTTTGAACATGTGAATTATTCTCACCAGACAATATGTACATATATAACTAGTAAATTGACCCCTTTTGAATCTGTAAAATGCATTATCATGTTACACCTGCTATATTATGATTTTATGATGTTTACCCATGCTTAAACACCTGTTATAACATCTGTTACTGTTATATTATGTTGTTCTGCTATTTTTATCAGTTTATCACACTGCAAGTTCCCTTTAGATTAGAATCACTATGGGTTGAAATGATACATACCCGAACGGGCTTTAGAATATGGGAAAACCGTTATGGGCTGAAATGATAGGCCTGAACGATTTTCAACTTATTTTATTTACTTGGGACTGCGGGTTTGAAATGATAAAACCCGGATTTTTGTTTGTAAATTACGGGTTGAAATGATACATTACCCGTATCACTTTACCTAGCGTAGAAAATTATATACAGGCCCGTAGTTAAAATATGTTTTTCTAAAAATTTTAAAATATTTTAGAAATTTAATTATTATAATATTTTGATTTAAAATTAAATAAAAATATAGTTTTTGTAAAGTATTATTGATTTTCTGGAAATCTATATGTTAAATAAATTATGGAAAAATTAGAAAATCTGAATGTAAGTTATTTTGGAAATTTTGATTTAATTTTTAATGGATTTAAATTAACAGTGAAAATATGATAAATTTATGATATTTTGAATTTTAAATTAATTTAAAATGATTTGTATAACATATTAATGATTTTTTAATAAAGTTAAAATGTTAATGAGTGAATATTGAGTTGAATTTGGAAATATAACTTAAATTGGAATTTATGAATTTGGTTTAAAAGTGAAATTTTAAGTTAAGTTAAATAAAATGGAATTAAGTTATATTTGAAATTTTAAACTTAAGTGTTAAGTTGAAATTTAATGTAATGAATTTAAATTTGATTGTTGAAATTTAATAAGTGAATTACTAATAAATATTGATTTTTGGAAGGAAACTTAACTTTATAAAATCATGAATTTAAGGAAAATTAAATGATGCTTATAAATGTGAAAATGCATGATTTTATAAGTTATAAATGATTTAAATAAAAATATAAGTGTTTGTGAAATTCCATTGAATATTTGAAGTTAACTAACAGCATTTTTAATACTGTCTTTTGTTAAATTTAATTGTTTTCTAAATGTAACTTTCTATAGCATTTTCTAAATGATGCGAAACTTGAATTTTCATTGTTTTAATAAATTTAAATGCATAAATGAACATTGAAAAGTTTAAACTTTTGGCATTTAATAATTTAATTATTAAATGTAATAACTTCATTTTTATGATTTAATAATAAAGTAATTTGTTTTGAAACATAACTATTTGATATATTAAAATGATTGAAATGTGGTTTCGAAAGATATGATATTTTGATATATTAAAATGATTGAAATGTGGTTTCGTAAAGATATGATATTTTGATATATTAAAATGATTTGAAACGAAGTTTTGAAAGATATGATATTTTGATATTAAATGATTTGAAAAAGGAGTTTTGAAAGATATGATATTTTGATATTAAAATGATTTGAAAAATGGAATTTTGAAAGATATGATATTTTGATATTAAAATGATTTGAAAAGAAGTTCTGAAAGATATGATATTTTGAAAATGAAGCTATGAAAGGTTATGATATTTTGAATATTAAAATGATTTGAAAGGAAGTTTTGAAAGGATATGATAATTTAATATATTGAAATGGTTAGAAATGACTTGATATTTATTTTGATAAATATTTGAATTGAAATATATGGTATGATGATATATTGAAATGGTTTGGAAATGATTTAATCTTTATTTTGATAAAGATTTGGGTTGAAATGACATTTTATTTGAAGAATAAAATATTGTTTTAAAGTTGTAACTACGGGTTATAATAACGACTGGTTTGATAAAGAGACCGGGATCGGATATTGTCTTATAGCCGGCCAATACCGAAACCACTTTAACAACTGTGTATGCGGTGGAGATTCCAGAATGAAGTAGGATGGTGGCGACGTTCTCGAGGTATATTACGTGGACCCAACTCCCGTGTGTTGGCATATATGACTAAAACAGGAGCTATACCGGGCTACACAAAGGGTCGCACCCTTTCATCGAGCATGCTCCGTCGGAAACCATTCTATTACTTTTGTGATTCGATACGAGGCGCCACTTTGATTCGGGGGTATTGTTCGAGGTGGGCGGAAGCTGCTGGCTTGCCGTCACCACCGGTCCGGGAGTGCAAACGGTGTATGCATCCTGGCATTGCCTCGCGTGCCGTGTCATATCCTTATATCGAGCCCACTACGATTTTGGTTTTAAAGATCCGACCGCGTTAAGGTTCACCATCCCCTTAACACTATTTTCTATATGATTATACTTTACTAATTAGACACTACTGTATATAGCGTATATTACTACATAGTAAATAGTTTAACGGATCCTTAGAGGATGGGCGGTCCCAAGCATCTTCTAAGTTACTTATACCTTTACTACAGTTCAATTGAGTTGGTTTACATTGTATAAGTATGTATGTCCTGACTCGAGTGTTTGTATTTTTTATTTATGCTCGGGTCAGCCTGAGTATTCACAGATTTGGATTTCCACTTTCTGGAGATTGGAATCGCTGGAGATTATTTGCTTGTCAAGTTTTATCTTTTCAGCCTGTTGATCCTTTCAGCTCTTATATTAGTAGATTTCTTTGTGGTGAGACTTCTTTTATACTTTATTTCTCCTGTTGTATTTTATGTAACTCTGATATATTTATATAGTAGCTTCATGAACTACTATCTCTTTTACTTCCACTGCATTATTAAATACTCTGTGTCTGTGATCTGTGATTATTATTTACTGTATATTCTGAGATTTGCCAAAAATTATTTACAACGTGGTATTTTGAGCAATTCAATTTCGGCATGAGTGCCTACCTATACACTTATAATGGATGCGAATGGTTGAAAATATCGGGTCGTTACATAACCCTTGAATATAACACGTCAAAATTATATTTCCTTGAAACTCATAATTTTGAAACATAACTTCCACCACGTAAATGGTTTGAATATTTAAAATACTTATATAATAAAATAGCTTCTTCAATTTCACAAATCATTTCCAAATCAACTCGAATTTCTAAATTTTAAATTTAACCAAATCCCAAATCATAAATTTCAATTCAATTTAGTTTCCAAATAAATTATTCCAAATTTATCGATTTCAAAACAGATTTGATCCACAGAATAAACCATTTCAAATTCAACGCATTTCAAACTTTAAGTATTCAATAATTTCAAAACTAAGTTTGGTAATTTCATATATATATATATATATATATCAAATTAAATTTTCTATTATTTAGTTTTTGAAATATTTTACTTAATAAATCCATTATCATTTAAACAAATCCTAAATTTTCAAATAACTAAATATTTCCTTCAATTTATTTATACCTGAAATATTCATTTAATTCGCCTTAACCCAAAATAAAGTTAAAAAAGTCATACCTATTAAAATTCCCAATTTAATAAATTTCACATCAAACTTATTTGAGTTTAATTCTTAAATAAATTCAAATTCAAGTAAATTTCCAATTTTTCTTCCAACCTTAATTTGTTTAAGTCATTATAAACTCTATATTAAAGTAAAATTTAAATACTTAACCATATTATCTTCAATAAAAATCAAACTTACTATTAAGCTTAGTCTACATTAAAACAAATTATACACAGCTCAAAATCGAGAATAAAATACATTTATATAATATCTAAAATCAATAATTTTCTAAAACCATATTTTCTTTTCAAAACCATAGAAATCATTTCAAAATATTTTATATATATACCACGGTGTCTGTATATAATTTTCTATCGTATGGTCAAGTGATACGGATATTTATCATTTCAATCCATAATTTAAAATATAAATGCGGCTATATATCATTTTAAACCGCAATCCCGAATGAAATAAAAATCCATAACAACTTGTGGTTTATAACAATATAAAATACAACATCCATTCATCCAATATCAATCATCAAACATTTATCAAAATCATCCAATTAAATCAACAACATCAATATAGAACAGATAATAAATAACTGGTATTTACTGGCAGTTTATATTCAATAATAAATTAAATAACGATTTTATCCAACTAAATTCAAATAAACTGAGATGATGATTCAAAATATGCCAAACAGTCATAAATAAATTTCTGATCACATCATAAATTAATTTAACAAACATAAGAAATTTTAGAAGTTGTGAGTGGGTTAAAACACTCACCTTTGAATTTAAATTTAATTTAAATCCAATTTAAACCCAAAATTCAAAAATCTCCAAATCTGTCCAAACCGGAGCCAAAATCTCCGAGATTTTGAGACGATCCTAGCGGAGGAAACCGCGCATGAAACGGGCCTCGTCTGAAAAAGTTATTCATGTTAGAACGTTTGAATTTTGAAATTAAATAAAAATAAACAAATCAAAATCTCACCATACACCTCGCACCACACGTACGCACGATCTGCTACATTTCGAACCTTGAAACGTTCGAACATCGTCAGAGCCGCCACCTTTCAAGCGAAGGACGCGTTGCCGCACTTGCACTGAGGCATCGCCTCCACCTGTGCCACCTCGCCCGAGCTCACGCGACCATGTGGTCCCCCTCGCCAGCGTCGATCAACGCACGTAATCCCCCAGCCGCCGCCACGAAATTCAAACCCTACTCAATTTTTAAGGCCAATCCAACCGTCGATTCGATGCAAAACCAGTACAGATGCACTCCACTCGCTGCTCTCCACAAAGCTGTATCAACGAATCGTCGATCAGTTGCAGTTGATCAACGCCTGATGAACGGCCACGGTTTGCTCTACAATTTCTGGTCAGACAGAGATTCAGATTCAAAAACGAATTACAGATCTGAGATACACTCGCCGAGCGCTACAAATCGATATATATTTCGATACTGTTTGAAGAGATTTAATTTTTGGTTTTGAATTTTATTTGAAATTGCAATTGGAATTTTGGTTTTATCTGCCATGGGAATGAGGAGGAGCAACTAGAATTGTACGTAGAGAATAATGAACATAAGAAATAGACGAGGGTTTATAATGAGGTATATATAGGCAAAGATGAAATTGGAATGGACCGGATTGATTTGGATTGAAAGTTGAACGACAAATGGCCAGAAAAGATCGTTTTGACTCCGGAACAAAAATGAGTCAACCCATATATGATAATAGATGTTTTCAAATATTTTAAAATCAATGGAACGGGTTTCAGGTCCTAATTCCATCGTATGTAGAAGTTATAATAAAATCATCTTATTCCAAATTGATTTCAGTAGATTATAATTAAATTGATTTCTAGGCGTTTCGAGTCCGTACGATCAAACGACAAGTCCGATCGTTACGAAGGTTGATATCCTACAATAATTCACTATTATGGATCCGATGAAACCGGTTTTGTCGAAAATCCGAGTCTGTGGCCAAAATGGCTATATTTCACATTATTAAATAATTTAGTATTAAATTAATTAATCACTTCTTCAATTCAAATTTAATTATTTACCATTTCTATCATTTCTTATTACAAATAAACTAATAATTCATTAACCAAAATTTCCCTATCAATCAATTAAGGATTTATTGCAAAATTTATAGTGTTTACCTTCAATTTAAGTAAATTAAATTATATTTTTAATTTCAAATATACAAGTTCAATTGGTTTTCAATCTCTTGATTCAATCAATCACTATCTTATGGATTAATTTAACATTAGTATATATCAAATTACCCTAATATTTTTACAATCATCAACTAAATTCATATTAACGTAGTTTTTAATTATGCTTAATTGCAATGGATTTAAATCTAATTCAATAAATTAAATAAATGGGTAAACAATTAATAATTATCACTGTTTGCCTAATTTAACTCTCATTCATACTTTATTATCCACCAACAATTATTATAATCACTCATCTAGCATTGATTCTATCAAATTACAATTTATTACGTATTATTTCGTTAATTAATATAACTTTGAATTTATTTTCCAATTTACTAATTATAATCAATTATAACGTTACAATTGTTTCAATTAATTGGGATTGCGCTAAATTAGTTATTTATCAACTTGCATTAACATTATTACCATAATTTACATTCAGTTTCTATTAATCAATATATTATTTCATTGGTTAATTCAATACTTACATTTATTTACTTATTTTCAAATTTATACCCAAATGCAACAATTTACACTATTTCATTATTGTGATTTCACTTCAATTGTCAATAATTAGTTTTAATAACCATTGCTACATTTCATTCTTAACATTCACTTCACTATAAATCTTAAAGTTTTTATTTCTTTCTAAATTTAATTACAAAAATCTTATTAAATTAACCAATTTAATTATCAAAATTTATGGGTCGTTACAAGGTATTTCGGTTTTTTTACAAAATATTATTTTAGTTCAAAACTTTTCTATAAATAAGACCACCATTCTTCCATTTTCTTTCACACATTTTTAAATCTTCTTCTTCCTTTCTCAAGCTTTCTGCTTCTTTAATGGCTTCTTCTTTTCTTCCAAATCCTTGCTAACTTTTTCAAAACCATATCAAATCAACTCCAAACACCACCAAACTTTGACAAAGACCTTAGAATACAATATAAACATGGTTTAGCATCTAATATGTGAAGAAACGATGGACGAAGAGGAAGAATAGGACATGGCCGAACCTATGGGGGAAGAGGAGCAAGTCGTAAAGCTCCAGAGCAAGGGAAAGAGAAGGAAGTGCCGCCGATTTCATTCCAAGGAGCTAGGAGCAAATTCAAGGTGCTGCAGAAGCTCTGCCGGATTTTTCGAAGTTGGTTAAAGTTAAAGAAAATAGTGAAGTGTTGGATGATATGTGTTGGTAGGAAGTGAACAATTTGGTTAAAGATGAGTACTCATATGTTAAGTTACTAATTTTTAAAACTATTTCAAGTTAATTACATAAAAAGTTTGGTATATGTTGGATGATTAAATGATTCATAACTTGGTTGATATTATGGTTGGTTATATGTTTGTGATATGGATGATAACTTTGTTTGATAAATGATAAAAGAAATGGTTAGTAAGTATAGTTAATTCAATAGAAATTAAATCCATATAAATATGTGTATGGAAGTTATTTAGCCTCTTAATGATTTTAAATAAATTAAAATAGTTCAAATATAGCTTGAAATAAATTTGAAGTGTTTCAGACAAGTTCTGAAGCAATTCGTAAAATTGGTCAAAATCGAGCTCATCGCGTAGTGGCAGTTCGTAAATTTCGACCCGTAATTTCAAATTGATGTAGAAGATGATTTATAAGTCGGATTTCTTCAAAATAAAATTTCTTCGGTCCACAATGATAATAGTTTTCCAACGAAGAAATAAAATCAAGATTTCATTAAGTAGATTTTGAAATATGTCCAAAACAATTTTCTAAAAGCATCGCGGTTTTACAGTTCAAAATCCAAAAAGGGATTTCTTTATAATTAATATTTTTAAATGATTAAAAATATGAAACAAATTTGATAAATCTATTAGAATGGTTTAAAAGATATTTGGAATGGAAAATATGAATTTTCAAATATTAAAAAGTTGTTTAAATCAAATAAGCTTATAAAGCACTTTCCGTAGCACTTTTCTGCTGCCATTGGTATGACTTTTTAAAAGAAGGTTTAAACTTAACGGTTTTTCCTAGAATCAATTATGAATGTTTTTAAAAGGAATAGTGTAACGACCCGTAAATTTTCGATAATTAAAATAGCTAATTTAATAAGATTTCGTGATTTAATGTTAGAAAAAATTTTTGTAATTCGTTTGGAATAATAATAACTGGAATGAATTGCGATAATAATTATCCAAGTAATGAAAAATAAAAGCTACTTAGTGAATGCCTTTGCAATCAAAAGTTGAATAGGATAATAAATGTTAAATTCATTGGGTATAATAGAGTAATTGATTGATAAGTAAAATCTATTTAAATCAAATACTGAATATTGAACAGGTAACTTGTTTAAATTAAATATTTAAAGCTTGTTGAATAATTAAATAACTGTAAAATGAAAATAGTGTTCTAAATTGTGAATTGGTTTTAAAAGTTGAATCTTATAAGTTCAATTTCAATATTTCAAAAGATAATGAATTATTGGATAAGCGAAATTGTTTATATTTAATATTTGGAATTTATTGAATAATTTAATAATGGGAATTGGATAACCGTATAATGGAAATGGTTGTTCTATAATTTGAATTTGTTAAATTTTATAAGTTCGTTTTGAATATTTCAGAAGATAGTGATTTAAGAATAATCAAAATTTAACTAAATTTAATATTAAAAATGTTTGAATAATTAAATTCCAAATTTGATATGGAAATTTAATATATGAAAATAGAGTGAATAACTGAATTTGATTTAATATGATTCAAATTGGTTTCCAAAATGAATGTAAGTTATAATGGGATTATAATAGAGTTAATAAGATTTTAAAATTGGAATTTATTGGATAATTGAATAACGGGTTTAATATGATTAAAAATGATTTGTAAAATTTTATTTTATCATATTAAAGTTAGAATGATGTTGTAGAACTTTTAAAATCGAATTAAAAGTAAATTTGTGAAAATTGAATATTTTAATATTTAATTGACGAGTTAAAATAGCCATTTTTAAAACAGTCTCGGATTTCGACGAAACCAGTTTCATCGGATCCGTAACGTGATATTAATGTAAGATTTCAAATTTCATGTCAATCGGATTTACCGTTTGTCCTGGGCGAGCCAAAACGCATATAAATTCGTTTAATCGGTTTAATTTAATTTGATCGTTTATTTCCGTAACTCGCACAGATAATCGAATTAGCCTCCGAAACCTATTCTATTGTGTCCGGAACGCGGTATAAACCCTAGAAACGCCAGTCACCGCGCGAGATTTGAAGTTCGAAAAAATCGAGTGAATAGTGTTCGTTGAAACTTCTATAAAAGGACCCCTTCTCTTCACATTTGCAACAAAACCCTAGCCAACTAGGTCAGGCCGCCTCTTATACATTCAATGGTCAGAATCTTCCATTCTTCTTCCTCAATTTCTGGCCAATCCATTGATTGTTTCGAGAATCTTTCAACTGGAAAATTGTCGAGCACTTCGAGATCTATCAATCGACCGGTTATGATCGAGATTGGAGGATTGGATTGGCGGCAGTTCGTCGATGAAGTGCAGCCGTTCTTTCGTGTTTTCAGAGGAAAAGGGATGACCAAGTTTCACATCGCTCTGGCCGTGGGTAGCTCTTATCGAAGGCAACTGAGTGGTACTCCCTGATCACCTTCGAACGAGGCGTAGTGGTTGCGAAAATCAAGAGATTAGGGGCGGCAGTGGGTTCGTGTACGCGACCTGGGTGTTTTGCGTGAAGAAGGAAGATGGGTATCGCGTGCGGCCTGATGGATGGAGAGATGGAACGAACGGTGATGATAGTGTAGGGTTTGAAATTAAATTTTAATTGTAAATATAATTATAATTCAAATCGTGTAATCTTTGTAATGTGATAACCTTTTCATACGAGGTCGAAAACGCACGAAACCAATTGCGCTGAAGTCGTTTTGTCGAGCACTACGCTATGGAGCTGGATTGGAATCATTTGGAGCTAGAGAAAATTTCGGGTAAAATTAAACGCTCGTTTAATTTATTCGAAATAAAACGCTGGAACTACATTGAAATCAAGGTGAGTGTTTTATAACGCTCACAACGTACTGAATATCTTTATGCTAGTTAAATTTGATATTATGAAGTGATATGAATTTTATTTGTCATTGTTTGATAAAGTTTAATTGTCATATAGATTGTCATTTGAATTAACCGTTGAAATTTAAATTGACAGTTAAATTGAAATTGAAATTGAATTGCGATTAAATTACCTGACATTGATAACTATGAAATTGCCATGAATTGTAATGTCTATTGGATGATGTATTTCGATGGATGCTATTGGTTGATATCTGAATGTTTGGATGTTTATTTGCTTATATATATCATGTTATGCATACATATGAAACTGTGATTTGATTGAAGTGATATATATTCATCCCTGACATTTAATTGAAATAAATAATTACTTGGCCATAGGATAGAAAATGATATACGGACACCGAATTGGCTAAATTAATAATTTCTAAAACCATCGATTTGAAATTTATTTAAATGTTTGATTTAAAAGTTATAAACAGAAATCAATTTATAGAAATCGAATTTATCGAAAAATTGAGTTTGGAATGTTGAAATAAATTTTAGTTAAAAGAAATTGATTAAATAATTAAAGTGGTGACTTTGGAATTTAAAATCGGGATATGATTGAATTTCGAAAATTGATTTGTTTAAAGATTTAACCTTAATTCGAGCTTTGTATATTACTAAGTAAAAGTGATATAAAAATGATATTTTGAAATTGAGCTTGAAATTGAATCATATTTGAAATTTGGATTTAAACTTGAATATTGAAGGATAATTTTGTTAAGTGTTATAAATTGGTATTTTGAACATCAAGCTCCAAATCGATATAAATTGAAATTGAATAAATTAAAGGTGAATGTAAAATTGAATTAAATTGAAGTCAAAGTTGACATTGATTTGAAATTGAAATCGAAATTGACTCGGTAGAATGGAAATTGAAATTGATTTGATTTGGGAAGTTATAATTGAAATGGATTGGTTTTGAAGCTGTTTTATTTTGTTTTCCAAATTACTCTGTTATATAAACCATTTTTTGAATACTTAAACCATTTTTATCTATTTTAAATCTACTTAACCCAATTTAAATTATTTTAAACTAATTTATCTATTTCAAATCCATTTTAAGATTTTAAGTATTTTTAACTATTTTAATTATTTAAAACTACTTTTAAACTACTTAAAACTATTTTCTAAAATCTCAAGTTGGTCAATAAGGTGAAATGTTTATATTTAAATCTTGAATTTAAATACGAATTGGGTTAAATGAAGTTGCAACCTAAATTGAAATTCGAAATGATTTTGAAATCGAAATGAGATATTGATGCAAAAAATGATTTTGAAACGGAATCTTACATTTGAATAGATACGATGATATGTGAAACGGATTTGATTTTTGAGGCGAACATGATATTTTGATATCAATTATGAATCGATTTGAAATGTAAAAGAGCCAACGGTGTAATAATTCGTAGTTATTAAAGAGACCGGGATCGGATATGGACATGCTCTCTGTCGATACCGAAAACCACTTTAATAACTATTATACGCGGAGTGTTGATCCAGAATGAAGTGGATGGTTTGGTGAACGCGTTGACTGAAGAAAGAGAACGATATTGGATGACCCCTGACATGACTAAAACAGGAGCCGCGTCGGGCCATTGAGATTCGTCATCTCTAGCGGACACACTTCTTCTATACCATATCTATTACATTTGTGATGCGATTTGGGTGCACCCCTTGATTTGGGAGTGTTGTTTCACGGTGTTGGGGTAGCTGCTGGCTATGCTCAACATCAATCCGGATCACGCAACTACTAGTATCCTAGTTGGTATGGCCTCATGTACCTTGTCATACTGATTATCCTATTCGCGACCACTACGTTATGTTTTGTGTTATACCTATGGGGTACCCTCTGATAACCACCAGTTTACGGTGGGGCTTACGGTGCTGTATAGACTATGACATTATAAAAATGTGTTAAGGGGGATTATGGTAACGCCTTAACGCTATTTTGATACTTTATATTACTGATAGGCATTATCTACTTAGCGTACATTACTACATAGTAGATAGTTTAACGGATCCTTAAGAGATGGAAAATCCCGTAACATCTCTTGAGTTATTGCACACACGTTGACACTGGATATGAGATGTCAAACCCCGTAAACATCTCTGACGCCGTTACACTCATATTTATTTACGATTGATTTAACTTTCATAGGGATATTTTAGTCCTGACTCGAGTGTATCGTCTTTTCATTACGCTCGGGTCAGTCCTGAGTTTTTCAGATTTTTGAAGATCTATTCTGGAGGATGAAGACAAAGATTTGGTATACTATTACTATTATTACCCTTGCATCATGCTATCTGCTGCATTATTTTAATTGTTCTGTTGTATATGTATAACTCTGATAAATGTTGTATAAATAATTGTCTAAGTATAGTAAACAGCTTCATGAACTGTTTATTTGACTATTATATTTTGTCGTTCCGCTGCGAGATTCTGTGTTGTTTCATTTCCTTTATTTCTCTTTCTTTTCTTTTCTTATTTACCCCAATAACCATCTGCCCTTTTGAATGGTTTGAAATCGACATG
This sequence comes from Allium cepa, assembly GCA_030765085.1. Classification (NCBI taxonomy): domain Eukaryota; kingdom Viridiplantae; phylum Streptophyta; class Magnoliopsida; order Asparagales; family Amaryllidaceae; genus Allium; species Allium cepa. The sequence continues at coordinate 170,987,003 of CM060941.1, read as the reverse complement.
TGTATTTGATCGTCGGTTTAAACTGTCCAAAAAGGTGGGTCGTTACAGTTGGTATCAGAGCTTTGGTTTAGCGATAACCTTAGCTTTGTGGGGTATGACTCTTTATAAGTAGGGTAGTAATACCCAATGATGAGTCGCTGGGTGAGAATATATATATATATATATATATATATATATATATATATATATATATATGAGAGAGAGCGTATTTGTTAGTGATATAAAATGTTTTATATTGTGTCGGTTGATTTGTTGAGTGGCTTATGGATTCTGGTCAATACGAGTAATTAACGTCATTGATAGGGATCTCTAAACACTTAAACAGAACAATTCGACATAGTATTGTTTTGAAATCGGGTAAATGAAATAATTTTGCTCTAATTATATTTTGTATATATAAAGAAAAAATTTCAGAAATTATTGTGACTTATCTAGCTTACCTGGTTGTTAGGAATGAAAATATTATTTATTATCATTAATTGGATATAGTAATTTAATAAATAAGGTGAACTACAAATTGAACAATGATAAAACACTTGTGGATTGTTTTAAGAATTTTTTTTTCCTACAAGAATATTTTTAAAGGTGACTTATGAATTAAATTAGATATAAATTGGAAAATATTGAATTTAAGACCCGGAGATTTTGAAAAATGGTTTTCAAAGCTTTGAAGAAAATATATTGTGATGTTAGTTGGAAAATATTTATGGGAAATATTTTGAAAGGATTTTAAGAAGGAATGAATTCAGTACTCCTCTCTTCTGTCGCTGGAAAATAATTTCGGTGATGACTGCGCAGCATCATCGACGTTCATTTTTGAGTCTCAAAGTGGGGGAGACTTCTAAGAAGCTTTGCTTTTCTTCGAAATTATTTTGGGTAAATGAGTTTTGGTTTAAACTCTAAAGGTATGATTTGTTATATATATATATATAAAAAAGATATAAGTGTATATGTTTATTTCAAACGATTTGAAAAGAACCGGGCATTTAAATTTCTAAGTTATGTAAATTAGTAATTTTCAAATTATTTGAATGAAATGTGAATAACCAAAATTTATAAAATAAGAGGATTAGGATATCTAAGCTATTGTTTGGGAAAACTTTAAAGTTGAAAGGTAAAGAGGATTTAAACAAATTAAATTTGTGAACATTCTAATTAAGTAAAATGAAACCCTATAAATTTGTATAGTACCAAATTTGCATTCTAATAACATATAATATGACTTACCAAATATTAAGAAGTTGAAATGATGTTTTGGATATGTAATGAGATGCTGTACAAATAAACAGAACCTAAAAATAATTGAAGTATACAAGTAAGGAAAACTCAAAAGGGAATTAAAATGTATATAAATGAAAATTTTGGTTGTGATAAAAATATTATATACTTAAATATAACATGAAATGATGAATGGATAAATGGAACAAGTAAGTGAACTTAAAAAAGAAGATAAATGAATCGTATTATATCACTGTAAATTGGTTATAGAAAATAAATATAAATTACAAAGGAATTTCTTATAGCTAAGAATCAATTGAAAAATGAAATTGAGTTTAATTAAATTATATAGAATGTTTAAATGAACTTGAGTAAGCAAATTCTTTGATATGATGTTTGAGAAAAGATAATGTTAAAGAATATGCTAAGTAAAGAAATGAATATACTAACTGAATAATAGATTGTGAGAAATTAAGTGGAAAAAAAATAGAAGTCAATAAAATAATTTAGTATAGATAAATTGGATAGAAATCCATTGGAAGGTAATACGTGGGATTGTACGTATATTATTTTATTCGGATAACGATTTGATCCAAATTCGAGCACAAAATTTCGAGATGATTTATATCGATCCAAGTTAGGATTTTTCACTCGATTTTCGACGGCGAACCCTGGATATGGATTTTTAATTTGATTCTGGAATTCTCTATCATAGTATATGACTATGCAAGGAGAGTAACAGTTTCCAATCAAGGAATCAAATCTGAGTCCGCACTAGAGAGTCGTGTGAACGGTACTAGTTTGGAAGTGAAATTGTGTGATCGAATAAGCGATTAGATTGATATTGCTCACGGATGATATATGTACAGCTTACGGACTTAAATAAAGTTAATATTGGAAATTTAAGATGCCAAATAATAAAATGATTCTTTTAAAATTATATAACAGGATATATATATATAAAAGAGATAAACCAAATTGAATGTAAAATAAATAATTTGGTTATGTTGGGTATGATTTGGTTGTTATATGATTGTTAGTTGATTGTATATAATTCATTAAGTGTAAATTGAAAGCTATAAATCATTGAAATCAAATTGGAAGTTAAATAAATTTAAATAAAATTTAATTTGATTCAAATTGGAAGTGAACTAATGTAAATATAAATTAGTGAATGTTAACTAATTGAATTGAGAATGAATGTTAGTAAAATCCAACGTTAATGAATCAACTGTGCTTAAAATTGAAAACCAAGTGAATAAATATTAATGAGAAGTGAATTTATATTCATTGATTATGGATTTGTTGGATGATAGTTGGGTGATAATTGATTGGTGGATGCATTTGTTGTTTTGTTGCATTTGCTATGTTGGCACATGTAGTTGTTATGTTGCTATATGGTGTATATTGATATTATTTTCATATATGCCTGTTTCTCATGGTTTGTTGAGTGTTTAGTAGGTGCGGATTGCACTTGCTTCGCATTTGGAGCTCTCTTTCGCGCTATATTAGACGTATATGCTCGCTAATAATATATAAGGTACATATCTCGGATTACACACCGTACTTTTACACTTTTTTCCCCTGCGGGATGCCTCATCACTTGATGAGATGTATATTTGTGATATATATACTTTCATTTTTTTTTTCGATCGAGCCGCGCAAAGGAGACTCTACCGAAATTTTCCGTAAATCCGGGTGTTAGAAAATTTTTCAGGTTTTAAAAATTTTATAACTTGTTTTGATAACTAACTTTTAAAGTTAAAAAGCCGTTCGGAGTAACTTAGTGGAAGCGTAGTTATGACTTTATAAATGGGATTTCATTGTTTTATAAGTTGGTAACTTTGGAATAAATATATCTAAGGTTGAATTCTATACTTAGTTCCTTTTCTCTTCTTTTTTCTTTTCGGGGACGAAAAGTTTTGAGTGGGGGAGAGTGTAATGACCCGTAAATTTTCGATAATTAAAATAGCTAATTTAATAAGATTTCGTGATTTAATGTTAGAAAAAAATTTGTAATTTGTTTAGAATAATAATAACTGGAATGAATTGCGACAATAATTATCCAAGTAATGAAAAATAAAATCTACTTAGTGAATGCCTTTGCAATCAAAAGTTGAATAGGATAATAAATGTTGAATTCATTGGGTATAATAGAGTAATTGATTGATAAGTAAAATCTATTTAAATCAAATATTGAATATTGAATAGGTAACTTGTTTAAATTAGATATTTAAAACTTGTTGAATAATTAAATAACTATAAAATGAAAATAGTGTTCTAAATTGTGAATTGGTTTTAAAAGTTGAATCTTATAAGTTCAATTTCAATATTTCAAAAGATAATGAATTATTGGATAAGCGAAATTGTTTATATTTAATATTTGGAATTTATTGAATAATTTAATAATGGGAATTGGATAACCGTATAATGGAAATGGTTGTTCTATAATTTGAATTTGTTAAATTTTATAAGTTCGTTTTGAATATTTCAGAAGATAGTGATTTAAGAATAATCAAAATTTAACTAAATTTAATATTACAAATGTTTGAATAATTAAATTTCAAATTTGATATGGAAATTTAATATATGAAAATAGAGTGAATAACTGAATTTGATTTACTATGATTCAAATTGGTTTCCAAAATGAATGTAAGTTATATTGGGATTATAATAGAGTTAATAAGATTTTAAAATTGGAATTTATTGGAAAATTGAATAACGGGTTTAATATGATTAAAAATGATTTATAAAATTTTATTTTATCATATTAAAGTTAGAATGATGTTGTAGAACTTTTAAAATCGAATTAAAAGTAAATTTGTGAAAATTGAATATTTTAATATTTAATTGACGAGTTAAAATAGCCATTTTTCAAACAGTCTCAAATTTCGACGAAACCAGTTTCATCGGATCCGTAACGTGATATTATTGTAAGATTTCAAATTTCATGTCAATCGGATTTACCGTTTGTCCGGGGCGAGCCAAAACGCATATAAATTCGTTTAAACGGTTTAATTTAATTTGATCGTTTATTTCCGTAACTCGCACAGATAATCGAATTAGCCTCCGAAACCTATTCCATTGTGTCCGGAACGCGGGATAAATCCTAGAAACGCCAGTCACCGCGCGAGATTTGAAGTTCGGAAAAATCGAGTGAATAGTGTTCGTTGAAACTTCTATAAAAGGACCCCTTCTCTTCACATTTGCAACAAAACCCTAGCCAACTAGGTCAGGCCGCCTCTTATACATTCAATGGTCAGAATCTTCCATTTTTCTTCCTCAATTTCTGGCCAATCCATTGATTGTTTCAAGAATCTTTCAACTGGAAAATTGTTGAGCACTTCGAGATCTATCAATCGACCGGTTGTGATCGAGATTGGAGGATTGGATTGGCGGCAGTTCGTCGATGAAGTGCAGCCGTTCTTTCGTGTTTTCAGAGGAAAAGGGATGACCGAGTTTCACATCGCTCTGGCCGTGGGCAGCTCTTATCAAAGGCAACTGAGTGGTACTCCCTGATCACCTTCGAACGAGGCGTAGTGGTTGCGATAATCAAGAGATTAGGGGCGGCAGTGGGTTCGTGTAAGCGACCTGGGTGTTTTACGTGAAGAAGGAAGATGGGTATCGCGTGCGGCCTGATGGATGGAGAGTTGGAACGAACGGTGATGATAGTGTAGGGTTTGAAATTAAATTTTAATTGTAAATATAATTATAATTTAAATCGTGTAATCTTTGTAATGTGATAACTTTTTCATACGAGGTCGAAAACGCACGAAACCAATTGCGCTGAAGTCGTTTTGTCGAGCACTACGCTATGGAGCTGGATTGGAATCATTTGGAGCTAGAGAAAATTTCGGGTAAAATTAAACGCTCGTTTAATTTATTCGAAATAAAACGCTGGAACTACATTGAAATCAAGGTGAGTGTTTTATAACGCTCACAACGTACTGAATATCTTTATGCTAGTTAAATTTGATATTATGAAGTGATATGAATTTTATTTGTCATTGTTTGATAAAGTTTAATTGTCATATAGATTGTCATTTGAATTAACCGTTGAAATTTAAATTGACAGTTAAATTGAAATTGAAATTAAATTGCGATTAAATTACCTGACATTGATAACTATGAAATTGCAATGAATTGTATTGTCTATTGGATGATGTATTTCGATGGATGCTATTGGTTGATATTTGAATGTTTGGATGTTTATTTGCTTATATATATCATGTTATGCATACATATGAAACTGTGATTTGATTGAAGTGATATATATTCATCCCTGACATTTAATTGAAATAAATAATTACTTGGCCATAGGATAGAAAATGATATACGGACACCGAATTGGCTAAATTAATAATTTCTAAAATCGTCGATTTGAAATTTATTTAAATGTTTGATTTAAAAGTTATAAACAAAAATCAATTTATAGAAATCGAATTTATCGAAAAATTGAGTTTGGAATGTTGAAATAAATTTTGGTTAAAAGAAATTGATTAAATAATTAAAGTGGAGACTTTGGAATTTAAAATCGAGATATGATTGAATTTCGAAAATTGATTTGTTTAAAGATTTAACCTTAATTCGAGCTTTGAATATTACTAAGTAAAAGTGATATAAAAATGATATTTTGAAATTGAGCTTGAAATTGAATCATATTTGAAATTTGGATTTAAACTTGAATATTGAAGGATAATTTTGTTAAGTGTTATAAATTGGTATTTTGAACATCAAGCTCCAAATCGATATAAATTGAAATTGAATAAATTAAAGGTTAATGTAAAATTGAATTAAATTGAAGTCAAAGTTGACATTGATTTGAAATTGAAATCGAAAATGACTCGGTAGAATGGAAATTGAAATTGATTTGAATTGGGAAGTTATAATTGAAATGGATTGGTTTTGAAGCTGTTTTATTTTGTTTTCCAAATTACTCTGTTATATAAACCATTTTTTTGAATACTTAAACCATTTTAATCTATTTTAAATCTACTTAACCCAATTTAAATTATTTTAACTAATTTATCTATTTCAAATCCATTTTAAGATTTTAAGTATTTTTAACTATTTTAATTATTTAAAACTACTTTTAAACTACTTAAAACTATTTTCTAAAATCTCAAGCTGGTCAATAAGGTGAAATGTTTATATTTAAATCTTGAATTTAAATATGAATTGGGTTAAATGAAGTTGCAACCTAAATTGAAATTCGAAATGATTTTGAAATCGAAATGAGATATTGATGCGAAAAATGATTTTGAAACGGAATCTTACATTTGAATAGATACGATGATATTTGAAATGGATTTGATTTTTGAAGCGAACATGATATTTTGATATCAATTATGAATTGATTAGAAATGTAAAAGAGCCAGCGGTGTAATAATTCGTAGTTATTAAAGAGACCGGGATCGGATATGGACATGCTCTCTATCGATACCGAAAACCACTTTAATAACTATTATACGCGGAGTGTTGATCCAGAATGAAGTGGATGGTTTGGTGAACGCGTTGACTGAAGAAAGAGAATGATATTGGATGACCCCTGACATGACTAAAACAGGAGCCGCGCCGGGCCATTGAGGTTCGCCATCTCTAGCGGACACACTTCTTCGATACCATATCTATTACATTTGTGATGCGATTTGGGTGCACCCCTTGATTTGGAAGTGTTGTTTTGCGGTGTTGGGGTAGCTGCTGGCTATGCTCAACATCAGTCCGGATCATGCAACTACTAGTATCCTAGTTGGTATCGCCTCATGTACCTTGTCATACTGATTATCCTATTCGCGACCACTACGTTATGTTTTGTGTTATACCTATGGGGTACCCTCTGATAACCACCAGTTTACGGTGGGGCTTACGGTGCTGTATAGACTATGACATTATAAAAATGTGTTAAGGGGGATTATGGTAACGCCTTAATGCTATTTTGATACTTTATATTACTGATAGGCATTATCTACTTAGCGTACATTATTACATCGTAGATAGTTTAACGGATCCTTAAGAGATGGAAAATCCCGTAACATCTCTTGAGTTATTGCACGTACGTTGACACTGGATATAAGATGTCAAACCCCGTAAACATCTCTGACGCCGTTACATTCATATTTATTTACGATTGATTTAACTTTCATAGGGATATTTTAGTCCTGACTCGAGTGTTTTGTCTTTTCATTACGCTCGGGTCAGTCCTGAGTTTTTCAGATTTTTGAAGATCTATTCTGAAGGATGAAGACGAAGATTTGGTATACTATTACTATTATTACCCTTGCATCATGCTATCTGCTGCATTATTTTAATTGTTCTGTTGTATATGTATAACTCTGATAAATGTTGTATAAATAATTGTCTAAGTATAGTAAACAGCTTCGTGAACTGTTTATTTGACTATTATATTTTATCATTCCGCTGCGAGATTCTGTGTTGTTTCATTTCCTTTATTTCTCTTTCTTATTTACCCCAATAACCATCTGCCCTTTTGAATGGTTTGAAATCGACATGTGTATTTGATCGTCGGTTTAAACTATCCAAAAAGGTGGGTCGTTACAAATAGTTAAGTGTTTTAAATGATGATTTAGAAGTTTAATAAATCATTTCCAAAATGAAGATTAATAACCGAGTATGCGAAAACGACTAGTACATTTTCTGGCCTGTAAGATCTAGAAAGATAAAACAAGGTGTTCAATTAAGGTTAGGGATGGAGAAACCAGTGCCCTGAACTTACCTGGCCTATGTTTTATTTTTTTAGATGAGGTGTGGAATTGATCGAAAGGAAAGCTTGGATGCTCTAAATGATCATATTTAAGTTTTTCCAAGATAAAAGAAAAGAAAAAATTCTTTGAATGTTAATTAACCACTTAACATCTTTTTATCGATGATTAGTACAAAGGAACTGAGATCGAATTTGGGCGATTCCTATCTGTAAACCCCTTCAAACTAATTTTTGAAATAAAATATATTAAAGACAAAGACCGTTAAAAGACAAAGATATTCATGATGTAGGATTACTTGCCATTAGTCCATGGAGGTGAAACTTGCCATTAGTCCATGGAGGTGAAATTTACCATATTTAAGATGGCATTAGTGCTATGTTATGAAAATCTTAGATTTGCAAGAATGTGATTTGAAGTTAAGAAAAAAAAATCTTTGATTGAGATTTGATGAATGATTTGGGAACATTTTCCCTAAGTTAAAAGTTATAACTTGAATATAAGAAATCTTTGATTAAGATTTAATGAATGATTTGGAAAGGTTTTCCTAAGTAAAAGAGGAAATGATTTGGAATTATTCCATGATTTAAAAAAGGATAAAATAAATCAAATGATTTGATAAATGAGGCTTAATGATTCCATATACTTCTGAAAAGGAAAATGGAATAAATTGAAAAATATATGTCTAAAAAAGATATTTGATTTAAATAAAAGATGATGTAATTGATTGACTATTGATATCCATGTATGAACTTAACATCTTTTTAAAGCAATGATTGGCTTTGAAGGAACAGGAGTTGGATTTAGGTAAATTCCTATCTGAAAACCACTTCGAACCAATGTATACGTTCGAAAGTGAAGACATATTGAAGATGACGATTATTGAAGACTGTGGATCTTCATAGCATGAGGACTGCTTGTTGAACATGCTCTGGATAGCTCACATTATAGAGTTATTTATAATAGTCGTCTTCCCATTATGGAGATTTTATTTCGGATTGCAAGGACTACTCATTACTCGTGGTAGTAGGAGAGTACCTTCGGTTTCGTTCAGTCCCAGAACGAACTTGTATGGACGAATGTTTGACATTGCATTTATGGGACACAACTTTTGAGTTTTACAAATGTACATCAATAGTGGCGAAGAAGGCAACTTCTCTTAGCTTAACACCCTCCTTGAGACGTACTAGCTCAAGGGTTGTATTTTTGTGGAAGGCAAATAGTGATCAAAGGAATGGTAGTGTGGTATTCAAAGTGAAACCTGTTATGATCAAAGCGTGGTTTTGTATGAAAAGCGTGACTTTGAAGAAATTGCACGTAGCCTCGCGAGCCTCACACCTCGGTTATGATGGGATACTATGTGGTCTAACAGATGAAAATTCGGAATAAGTGAGTATGTATGGTGGTGTCAAATACATTTGGCCTTTTAGGGGATACGTACCTCAAGGCATTTATTGCCCCATTTGGATAAAGTGGTTAGCTTGAGAAAAGAAGGGAACTACCCGTTATCAGTTGTAGTGTAGCGAGTATAGTTCCAAATGACTAGTTTGAGAAAAGAGATTAAGGCACTGTGGGAACTATGTTTGTTATGCGTGGATCGGAGAAAAGGTCACTAGTTCCCTATCATGTTGGAAATCCAACCCCAATACGAGATTTACGGTTTTGATTGTATTCCTAAAATAGCTGTAATGACTTGAAAATATTTCAGCTACTCATTTTGGTATCATATATTATGTTCGGTATAATCTGTTGACCTAGTCCGGGATATTACCTTAGACTTAGTCTGGGTAATGATACCTTATTTGAATAAGTTTATTTGAAAAGTGTTTTCAAAAGAATGTCATTAGAAATAATATCAAACATTTTGACATATAAAAGTGTTTTGGTTATCATAAGGTAAAAACCCATCTGTGTTTATGTGTGGCATGGTCTTATGAGGTACCCTTCTTTTCAAAGGTTTTTGATAACATAGTCATTTTAAATGTAACAACCCTGTATTTTGTGATTATTTTAATTATTTTACTGAATTTCTAACTTCAAAACTTTATTTTATTTATTAAAATAAACAAATTTTGTTATTTTAAATATAAATTTTGATTTTTATATGAATTATAATTTCAAACATGGATAAATAGAATATTTTCCAAAAAATGTGGATTTTGGTCAGTGTGGTCAAATTTTGACTTTTAAATTTAAAATTTAAAGATCCTAATTTTTGAATTTTATCTTTTATTATGAAAATAAATTAATTTTAAAGTATACTGCTTTTCGTTTCATAGAAATCTGATTTATATTGTGAAAGTTATGCTTTTTACACTATTGTGTGTAAATTGTTTTATTTAACAAAGTTATTTATTTTAATTTATATTAATCATATCATATTTTAACTTGTGTATATATATGTAACATGACATGTTATGCATATATTTGATTTTTAAAACATTTTTAAAGTGAAGTTATAATTTTCCAATGTTGATTGTATTTTGTTTTCAATTTTTAAATTCTAGTTTCAATATAATAACTATTTTCTCATTTATTATACATTTTTATAAAAATATTTATTTATTTTCTTTTTAATTCATTTTATTTTTATTTACTGATTTATTTTTGTTTATTTTGATTTAAAAGAAATTAGAAATACCAAGAGGCAAAGCCTTTCATTTCCTAGTGTCTTTTCATTTTACCTTTGCCTTTTCATTTCTTTCCTTTGGCTTTTCATGCTTTGGCCATGCATTTTTTTGACTAGCCTGGACTTTTATTTTCATTTTCACGTGAGAAACTTCTCACATATCAAAAACTCATGGCTAAGAAAGATTTGTAAGATTTCTAATGGCTTCTTCCATTTTACTTTTTCTTTTCATATTTTCTATTGACTTTTGCCTTTGCTTTTTCTACCTTGCTCGGCCTAGTTCCTACTCCATCAGCTCCATCATCACTGCCACCATCTGCAGCAGTTCCTCCTCCTCCTTTGACCAAGCCTAGCCGTGCCATCCAATTGAAGCCATCACCATAAAAACAATGCAAAACTCCTCCAAATTGCCTAGCCGAGCCACAACTTCACATATCCCTTCATCAATGACTTCGGCCACCACCATAGCCACCACCACACCATCTCTAACCATCACTTCAGCCAACTCCACATCTGAACCTGACCTGTACTAGCCTGGGCCGAGCCCAATTGACCCAAGGCCGAGCCAAAATGTTGCATCCAAGCTTGCCTTTTTATCTTGTCCCTTTATATTCTACATGTTGCAACTCCTACCATCATCAATTCCTTGTAGCCGCACCTATATGACCCAAACCCGAGCTTATATCACCATCATGGCCGAGCAAAAGATCCCCTATGGTTGAGCATTGGAGTGGTTAAGGCAAGGTTAAGCTATCTTGTCTTTATTGCTTTTATTTTTTTCAATTTTTTTCTATATTGTTTTGGGTTGTATATTCATGTGTTTCATTGTCTTCTTTGGTTTGTTCCTTACAAGATCGTTATCTTGGCTCTCTCCACTCACTTGAATCATAAGTCATGCTATGTCGTGCTATATCGTGCTTTTTGGAATTTATTCTATGTAGTTTGATTTGATATATCCAGCGTAAAAGGTGAGTATTCACTCATGGCATTTATACTTATATTATTATGAATTGACAATAAGTGAATCTATAGAATTATTACATTACCTGCCTGTGATATGAATCATATGATGTTAACCCTGTTTATAAACCTTTCATATCATTTGTTACTGTTATATGTTGCTATACTGTTTATTTATTTCTGTTTCTCACACTGCGAGTTCCCTATAGAATAGAATCACTATGGGTTGAAATGATACATACCCGAATATATTTTAGAATAGGGAAAAATCGTTACGGGCTGAAATGATGAGCCTGGGTGATTTTTATTTATTTTTGTTTAACTAGGGATTGCGGGTTTGAAATGATAGAACCCGGATTTTTCTTTGCAAATTATGGATTGAAATGATATATTATCTGTATCACTTGACCTAGGTTAGAATATATTATACAGACCCATGGTTATTATATATATATATATATATATATATATATATATATATATTTCTGGAATTTTTAAAGTATTTTAAAATTGTATAATTATGATATTTTGATTTAAATTGAATTATAAAATGATTTTATAAAGTATTAGTGATTTTTCTACAAGTTAATATGTCAAATAAATAAATGGTTAAGTTGAAATTTGAAATATAAATTAATTTTGAAATTTGAGATTTCGTGTAAAAATGGAGTTTAAGTTAAGTAAATAAGATATGATAATTGGATTTGAATTTGAATTTAAAATGACTTAATAAAGTGTTATTGATTTTCTATGAATAAAAATGGTTAAATAAATGAATGCTTAAAAGTGTAATTTGAAATATAACTTGACTTGGAAATGTGAAATTGGTTTAAAAATAAAAGTTAAGTTAAGAGAATTGTAGTTTAGTTTATGAAATGGTAAATTTAATTAAAGTGTAAAGTAAATGAAAATTTAGGGAAATTTATACATAGACTTTAATAAGTGAAGTATTGAAAATTTTGATTTTATGTATGAAATTTACTTTATAAAAAAATCATAAGTTAAAGGGTATTTAAATGAATATTTTTGAGTGTAAATAAATGATTTTTATAAGTTAACAATGGTTCAAATTGAAGTTTAGTTGTTGCTGAAATTGTATTAAAATCTGGAAATTTAATTAATAGCACTTCAGTAATGCTACCATTTCCGAAGTTAACTTAAAATCTGTTGTAAAGGATACTGCAGCACTTTGTAAGTGATGTGGTTGATGCAAGTGAATTAAAAGGCTAAAATTAACTATGGCTATTGTAGCACTTGTTAAGTGCTGTAGTTACAGAAACTAAAACTAAAAATCTGAAACTATTAAAAGAGCTTGTTAAGTGCTGTAGTTGCCTGAAATGAGATTTTGAATATAATTGAGCTATTACAACAGTTTTAAATGTTGTCTTTGCTGAGTTGAATTGTTTTCAAATGTAACTAACCATCGCATTTTCTAAGTGCTGCGAAAGTTGAAATTTCACTGTTTTAATGTATTTAAGTGAATAAATGAACTCAGAAAAGGCTAAATTTTTTGGAATTGAATATTGGGTTTGTAAGTACAATAATTTCACTTTTAACTTATTTAAATGGAATATTTTGATTTGAAATATAAACCTTTTTGAAATGTAATTTAGAATGGTATTTAATTAATATAAATTGAATGATATTTTGAAAGGATCTGATATTTGAATTTTGAAATGGTTTGTTGGGAAACTGAATTGAAACTGATGGTTTGAATTTAATTAAATTGGAAATTTGAAAATTTGGGTTTAATTGAATAAATTTGTAAAATTTAAAGAATTTATGGAAGTTATCATGATTTCAAATGTATGATTTTGAAATGTTATGATTTTCAAAGTGTAATGATTTCAAGTATTTTGGTTTCAAAAAAGTTATAACTTTGAAATTATTATGATTTTGAAAGGTGAATATATGTTTGAAATGGAAATGATAAACTTGATTTGAATATAGTTTTGAAATAAAAATGGTTTTGGTTTTGAAATAAATGCTATTTTGGAAATTTATAACCAATAGTTATAATAACGATTGGTTGCTAAAGAGACCAAGATCGGATATGGACATACTCTCTATCGATACCGAAAATCACCTTAACGACTATGTACGCGGTGGAGATTCCAGAACGAAGTAGGACGGTGGCGACGATCCTATTGAGGTATGAACGTGGACCCGACTCCCTTGAGTTGGCATAAGGTGGCTAAAACAGGAGCGATCGACGGGCCAAGTGAGGTAGCTCCTCCTATCGGACACACTTCTTCGGTACTACTATACTCTTACTTGTGATTGATTTAAGGGCCATCCTTTGATTTTGATTTGGGAGTGTGTTTTGAGGTGGGCAGCAATGGCTGTTATGCGTTACCACTAGCCCAAAAGCGTAATTGGTATATCTACCCAGGCATTGCTTAGTTTTGTCGTGTCACCTACCATATCGAGCCTTACTACGAGTTTTTTTTCTCCCGTAGCCTATGGTGTATTTAGGGTAGTCTCCCGATCTGGAGATACGCTGATATTGGATGGACTACTGGGAATATTATGTGTTGGGGGCTATATGGGTAACCCTTCAACGCTATTTTAAAGTAAGTTTATTTTACTGTAGACATTATTATAATAGCGAAATATTACTACATAGTAAATAGTTTAACGGATCCTTAGAGGATGGGTGGTCCTATGCATCCTTTAAGTTACTTGTACTTTATTACAGTTCACTTGAGTTGGTTTACATTGTATAAGTATGTATGTCCTGACTCGAGTGTTTTGTATTTTCCTTTACACTCAAGTCAGCCTGAGTACTCACAACTTTCGATTTATCTTTCTGGAGCTAGGAATCGCTGGGGATTCTGCTTATCTTGTTATCTATATCTTTCAGTTTCAGTTGTTCTATATCAGCTCTTGTATTAGTGAACTTCTATGTATTTAGGATTTCTATTGTATTTGTTTTCAGACTGATATTATGTACTTGTTTTGAGACTTTGTTATAGTAGCTTCATGAACTACTATGGTATTTTAATTTCCGCTGTGGTTGATTCTGATATTTCTGTATCTGTGATTCTGTCATGATTTTATTTGCTCCAAATTTTATTACAATGCGGTATTTTGAGCAATTCAAGTCCGACATGTGCGGATGCGAATTGCTGAAAATATCTGGTTGTTACACTTGGTATCAGAGCTTTGGTTTTTAGGCAAATCTTAGCCTGCGGAGCAAAAACTCATTAGAAATAGGGTAGAAATACCCTAGAATGAGTGAAACCAACCTCAGAATCATTTTCTTTGTGAGAGAACGTATTTTCAAAGTATAAACTGATTTTTTTTAAATGATTTTTCAAAGGATTTTACAAAGATTATTATGATATAAACTTTTCTTGTTTTAAAGGAAAAATTTTCTAAACTTCCTTCCTTTCGTATCTACCTTGTTAGTATTTTCTTCCTTTAGGATATTCATCCAAGTGAATTTTATCTTATCTACCTTTGTCTTCTCTTTACCATTGTCCTAGATCTATCTTTATCTTCTCCTTCTCTGAGGTGCCTTGAAGAGAACCTGAAGAGTACCTTTTATTTATTTCAGTATCATGTTCGTGTTTTATTTGATACTGGAGCTTCCCATAATTTTATTTCTGTTTATTTGTGTGATAAGTTCGAGTATCTCCTTTCTCCTGAGTATGTTTCTGTACTTTTATGTGTTTCAAATCCAATTGAGGTCCTACAAACCTTAATCGGATTTGTAAGCATGTGAAATTTCTCTATTCTGATCATCGCTTTAGTGGTGATTTCTTTGTTCTTGGCTTCGATGCTTTTGAATTATTGCTTGGAACAGATTGGCTTTGTAAGCATGATGCCCGTATCTCTTGTAAAGCCCAGTCTGTTTATCTTGTTGATGATCAAAGGAATCCCTTGATTATTCAGTGCTGCATGCCTTAGGATTTTTCTGGCAGTCTTATTTATTCTCTGGATTCTTCTCCTGCCAATATTCATTCGACCCGTGTGGTCAGATTTTATCTCGATGTAGTTGGTGAAGTCACTACTTTACCTCCTAAGCGGGAAATTGATTTCCGTATTGATCTTATTCCTGGAGCTCGACCTGTTGCTCTTCTTTCTAAAAGAATAACACCCCGCGAGAAGGTTGAGTTGGAAAAGCAAATTGAGGACTTGTTCTCCAAAGGTCTGATCGGACCTAGCCATTTAGAATGGGGGGCAGCGGTGGTTTTCGTCGCTAAGTCCGATGGTTCTTTGAGGATGTGTGTTGATTATAGGGAGCTAAACAAGCTCATTATGAAAAACAGATATCCAATGCCTCTTATCAATGATATGTTTGATTGGCTTTTTGGTGCCTCTGTTTTCTCTCAGCTTGATCTTGCCTCAGGTTTTCACCAACTCAGTGTTGCTAAGGAAAGCATTCCCAAGACTGCTTTCATACTAAGAATGGGTTCTTTGAATGGTTAGTCATTCCTTTTGGTTTGACTAATGCTCCTGCTTTCTTTGTTGATTTGATGAATCGTGTTATTCGTGTTGTGCTTAATAAATTTTGTTCTAGTCTTTGTTGATGATGTCCTTGTCCTCTCTAAGATTAAGAAAGAACACGAGTCGCACTAGAAATCGGTTCTAGAGATTCGTAGAAATCATCAATTGAAGGCTAAAATTTCGAAATGCCATTTCTGGAAAGATGAAGTCTGATTCCTTGGACATATTGTTTCTAGTAATGGAGTTTCTGTTGATCCAGTCAGAATCGCTGCGATCAATGTAGTCTTTCTATCTTTCTCCTTTTCCTTTGTCAATTAATTATTCTATCTTTTTTGTTGATTCTTATTTCTCTCTATTCTATTACAGGATTGGGAAACTTCTAAGACTCCTTCTGAGATTTTGTAGTTTTCTGGGCCTTGCCGGCTATTACCAGAGATTCATTGAGAATTTTGGTCGGATTGCTGCACCTCTCACTGTTGTTATTGTGGATAGACTAACTAAGTCAGCTCATTTCGTTCCGGTCAAGTCTACACGTTCTGCTTCTAGCTTGTCTAAGATCTACATGAGAGAGATTGTTCGTCTCCATGTTGTCCCTCTCAGTATTGTTTGTGATCGTGATCCTATTTTTACCATTCAATTTAGGAAGCTTTTCAGTAATCTTTGGGTACTAATCTGAATCTGAGCATTGCTTACCATCCATAGTCCGATGGTCAAACGGAAAGAGTGAATCAGATTTCTCAAAGATCTTCTTCGTGCTTGTGTTCTTGATGCTGGAGGATCTTGGGAAGATCATCTCCACCTTATCAAACTTACTTATAACGATAGTTATCAGGTATAATTTCAATCTTCTTGTCATCTTGTCTTAATCATATTTCATTCTATCTTTTTCTATGTTTTTCCGTATCTGATTCCTTTTCGGGGACGAAAAGTTTTGAGTGGGGGAGAGTGTAACAACCCTGTATTTTGTGATTATTTTAATTGTATATTTTAATTATTTTATTTTATTTAGGATTTCAAAACTTTATTTTATTTATTAAAATGAGCAAATTTTATTATTTTAGATATAAATTTTGATTTTTATGTAAATTAATATTTCAAACATGAATAAATAGAATATTTCCAAAAAATGTGGATTTGGTCAATGTGGTCAAACTTTGACTTTTAAATTTAAAATTTAAAGATTTTAATTTTGAATTTTATCTTTTATTATAAAATAAATTAAATTTCAAGTATACTGCTTTTCGTTTCGTTGAAATCTGATTTATATTGTGAAAGTTATGATTTTTACACTATTGTGTGTAAATTGTTTTGTTTAACAAAGTTGTTTATTTTAATTTATATAAATAACATTTTTATTTGTCATATCATGTCTTAACTTGTGTATATATATGTCACATGACATATTATGCATATAATTTATTTTTAAAACATTTTTAAAGTGAAGTTATAATTTTCCAATATTGATTGTATTTTGTTTTCAATTTTTAAATTCTAGTTTCAATATAATAACTATTTTATCATTTATTTTATATTTTTCCTAAAAATATTTATTTATTTTATTTTTCATTTTATTTTTTTTTCATTTTATTTTTATTTACTGATTTTTTTTTTATTGATTTAAAAGAAATTAGAAATACCAAGAGACAAAGACCTTTCATTTGCTAGTGTCTTTTCATTTTACCTTTGCCTTTTCATTTCTTTCCTTTGGCTTTTCATGCTTTGGTAGTGCTTTTTTTTCTGATTAGCCATGACTTACATTTTCATTTTCACGTGAGAAACTTCTTACATCTGAAAAACGCATGGCTAAGAAAATTTTGTAAGATTTCTAATGGCTTCTTCCATTTTACTTTTTCTTTTCATATTTTCTATTGACTTTTGCCTTTGCTTCTTCTAGCTTGCTCGGCCTAGCTCCTACTCCATCAGCTCCATCATCACCACCACCATCTACAGTACCTCCTCCTTCTCCTCCTCCTCTGGCCAAGCCTGGTCGTGCCATCCAATTGAAGCCATCAGCACAAAAACAATGCAAAACTCCTCCAAATTGCCTAGCCGAGCCACATACTTCACCTATCCCTTCATCAATCACTTCGGCCACCACCTTAGCCACCACCACACCACCTCTGACCATCACTTCAACCAACTCCACATCTGACCTGACCTCTACTAGCCTGGGCCGAGCCCAAATGACCCATAGGCCGAGCCAAAATGTTGCATCCAAGCTTGCCTTTTTAACTTGTCCCTTTATATTCTACATTTTGCAACTCCTACCATCATCACTTCCTTGTAGCCGCATCTATATGACCCAAACCCAAGCTTATATCACCATCATGGCCGAGCAAAAGATCCCTTATGGTCGAGCATTGGAGTGGTTAAGGCAAGGTTAAGCTATCTTGTCTATATTGCATCTATTTTTTTCAATTTGTTTCTATATTGTTTTGGGTTGTATTCATGTGTTGCATTGTCTTGTTTGGTTTGTTGCTTACAAGGTCATTATCTTGGCTCTCTTCACTCACTTGAATCATAAGTCGTGTTGTGTCGTGCTATATCGTGCTTTTTGGAATTTATTCTGTGCAGTTTGATTTGATATCTCCATCATAAAAAGTGAGTATTCACTCATGACATTTATACTTATATTATTATGAATTGACAACAAGTGAATCTGTAGAATTATTATATCGTGTTATACCTTCCTGTGATATGAATCATATGATGTTAACCCTGTTTATAAACCTATCATATCATCTATTACTGCTATATGTTGCTAAACTGTTTATTTATGTCTGTTTCCCACACTGCAAGTTCCTTGTAGTATAGAATCACTATGGGTTGAAATGATACATACCCGAACGGACTTTAGAATAATGAAAAACCGTTATGGGCTGAAATGATAGGCCTGAGCGATTTTTATTTATTTTTATTTAACTTGGGATTGCGGGTTCGAAATGATAGAACTCGGATTTTTCTTTGTAAATTATCGATTGAAATGATATATGATCCGTATCACTTGACCTATGTTAGAAAATATTATACAGACCCGTGGTTATTATATATATTTTTCCTGGAATATTTAAAGTATTTTAAAATTGTATAATTATGATATTTTGATTTAAATTGAATTATAAAATGATTTTATAAAGTATTAGCGATTTTTCTACAAGTTAATATGTTAAATAAATAAATGGTTAAGTTGAAATTTGAAATATAAATTAATTTTGAAATTTGAGATTTTGTGTAAAAATGAAGTTTAAGTTAAGTAAATAAGATATGATAATTGGATTTGAATTTGAATTTAAAATGACTTAATAAAGTGTTATTGATTTTTCTATGAATAAAAATGGTTAAATAAATGAATGCTTAAAAGTGTAATTTGAAATATAACTTGACTTGGAAATGTGAAACTAGTTTAAAAATAAAAGTTAAGTTAAGAAAAAAAAATGGAAATGTTGTTTAAATTATGAAATGGTAAATTTAATTAAAGTGTAAAGTAAATGAAAATTTAGGAAAATTTGTACATTGACTTTAATAAGTGAAGTATTGAAAAATTTGATTTTATGTATGAAATTTACTTTATAAAAAAATCATAAGTTAAAGGGTATTTAAATGAATATTTTTGAGTGTAAATATATGATTTTTATAAGTTAAAAATGGTTCAAATTGAAGTTTAGCTGTTGCTGAAATTGTATTGAAATCTGGAAATTTAATTAATAGCACTTCAGAAATGCTACCATTTCCGAAGTTAACTTAAAATATGTTGTAAAGGATACTACAGCACTTTGTAAGTGATGTGGTTGATGCAAGTGAATTAAAAGGCTAAAATTAACTACGGCTATTGCAGCACTTGTTAAGTGCTGTAGTTACAGAAGCTAAAAATAAAATCTGAAACTAATAAAAGAGCTATCGTAGCACTTGTTAAGTGCTGCAGTTGCCTGAAATGAGATTTTGAATATAATTGAACTATTACAGCAGTTTTAAATGCTGTCTTTGCTGAATTGAATTGTTTTCAAATGTAACTTACCATACCATTTTCTAAATGCTACGAAAGCTAAAATTTCACTGTTTTAATGTATTTAGGTGAATAATTGAATTCAAAAAAGGCTAAATTTTGAGGAATTGAATATTTGGTTTGTAAGTATATTAATTTCAATTTTAACTTATTTAAATGGAATATTTTGATTTGAAATATAAACCTTTTTGATTATTGAATTGAATATTTTGATTTGGGAGTGTGTTTTGAGGTGGGCAGCAGTGACTGTTATGCGTTACCACTAGCCCAAAAGCGTAATTGGTATATCTACCCATGCATTGCTTAGTTGTGTCGTGTCACCTACCATATCGAGCCTTACTACGAGTTTTTTTTCTCCCGTAGCCCATGGTGTATTTAGGGTAGTCTCCCGATATGGAGATACGCTGGTACTGGATGGACTACTGGGACTATTACGTGTTGGGAGCTATATGGGTAACCCTTCAACGTTATTTTAAAGTAAGTTTATTTTACTGTAGACATTATTATAATAGCGAAATATTACTACATAGTAAATAGTTTAACGGATCCTTAGAGGATGGGTGGTCCTATGCATCTTTTAAGTTACTTGTACTTTATTACAGTTCACTTGAGTTGGTTTACATTGTATAAGTATGTATGTCCTGACTCGAGTGTTTTGTATTTTTCTTTACACTCAAGTCAGCCTGAGTACTCACAGCTTTGGATTTATCTTTCTGGAGCTAGGAATCGCTGGAGATTCTACTTATCTTGTTATCTATATCTTTCAGTTTCAGTTGTTCTATATCAGCTCTTGTTTAGTGAACTTCTACATATTTAGGATTTCTATTGTATTTGTTTTCAGACTGATATTATGTATTTGTTTTGAGACTTTGTTATAGTAGCTTCATGAACTACTATGGTATTTTAGTTTCCGCTATGATTGATTCTGATATTTCCGTGTCTGTGATTCTGTCATGATTTTATTTGCTCCAAATTTTATTACAATGCGGTATTTTGAGCAATTCATGTCCGACATGTGCGGATGCGAATTGCTGAAAATATCTGGTTGTTACAGTTGGTATTAGAGCTTTGGTTTTTAGGCAAACCTTAGCCTGCGGAGCTAAAACTCATTAGAAATAGGGTAGAAATACCCAAGAATGAGTGAAACCAACCTCAGAATCATTTTCTTTGTGAGAGAACGTATTTTCAAAGTATAAACTGGTTTTTTTAAATGATTTTGCAAAGGATTTTTCAAAGATTATTATGATATAAACTTTTCTTGTTTTAAAGGAAAAATTTTCTAAACTTCCTTCCTTTCGTATCTACCTTGTTAGTATTTTCTTCCTTTAGGATATTCATCCAAGTGAATTTTATCTTATCTACCTTTGTCTTCTCTTTACCTTTGTCCGAGATCTATCTTTATCTTCTCCTTCTCTGAGGTGCCTTGAAGAGAACCTGAAGAGTACCTTTTATTTATTTCAATATCATGTTCGTGTTTTATTTGAGACTGGAGCTTCCCATAATTTTATTTCTGTTTATTTGTGTGATAAGTTCGAGCATCTCCTTTCTCCTAAGTATGCTTCTGTACTTTTATGTGTTTCAAATCCAATTGAGGTCCTACAAACCTTAATCGGATTTGTAAGCATGTGAAATTTCTCTATTCTGATCATCGCTTTAGTGGTGATTTCTTTGTTCTTGGCTTCGATGCTTTTGATTTATTGCTTGGAACAGATTGGCTTTGTAAGCATGATGCCCGTATCTCTTGTAAAGCCCAATCTGTTTATCTTGTTGATCATCAAAGGAATCCCTTGATTATTCAGTGCTGCATGCCTTAGGATTTTTCTGGCAGTCTTATTTATTCTCTGGATTCTTCTTCTGGTAATATTCATTCGACCCGTGTAGTCATATTTTATCTCGATGTAGTTGGTGAAGTCACTACTTTACAACCTAAGCGGGAAATTGATTTCCATATTGATCTTATTCCTGGAGCTCGACCTGTTGCTCTTCTCTCTAAAAGAATAACACCCTGCGAGAAGGTTGAGTTGGAAAAGCAAATTGAGGACTTGTTCTCCAAAGGTCTGGTCGGACCTAGCCATTTAGAATGGGGAGCAGCGGTGGTTTTCGTCGCTAAGTCCGATGGTTCTTTGAGGATGTGTGTTGATTATAGGGAGCTAAACAAGCTCATTATGAAAAACAGATATCCAATGCCTCTTATCAATGATATGTTTGATCGCCTTTTTGGTGCCTCTGTTTTCTCTCAGCTTGATCTTGCCTCAGGTTTTCACCAACTCAGTGTTGCTAAGGAAAGCATTCCCAAGACTACTTTCCATACTAAGAATGGGTTATTTGAATGGTTAGTCATGCCTTTAGGTTTGACTAATGCTCCTGCTTTCTTTGTTGATTTGATGAATTGTGTTATTCGTGTTGTGCTTAATAAATTTTGTTCTAGTCTTTGTTGATGATGTCCTTGTCCTCTCTAAGATTAAGAAAGAACACGAGTCGCACTTGAAATCGGTTCTAGAGATTCGTAGAAATCATCAATTGAAGGCTAAAATTTCTAAATGCCATTTCTGGAAAGATGAAGTCCGATTCCTTGGACATATTGTTTCTAGTAATGGAGTTTCTGTCGATCCAGTCAGAATCGCTGCGATCAATGTAGTCTTTCTTTCTCTTTTTCCTTTGTCATTTAATTATTCTATCTTTTTTGTTGATTCTTATTTCTCTCTATTCTATTATAGGATTGGAAAACTTCTAAGACTCCTTCTGAGATTTTATAGTTTTTTGGGCCTTGCCGGTTGTTACCAGAGATTCATTGAGAATTTTGGTCGGATTGCTGCACCTCTCACTGCTGTTATTGTGGATAGACTACCTAAGTCAGCTCATTTCGTTCCGGTCAAGTCTACATGTTCTGCTTCTAGCTTTTCTAAGATCTACATGAGAGAGATTGTTCGTCTCCATGTTGTCCCTCTCAGTATTGTTTGTGATCGTGAACCTATCTTTACCATTCAGTTTTGGAAGCTTTTCAGTAATCTTTGGGTACTAATCTGAATCTGAGCATTGCTTACCATCCATAGTCCGATGGTCAAACGGAAAGAGTGAATCAGATTTCTCAAAGATCTTCTTCGTGCTTGTGTTCTTGATGCTGGAGGATCTTGGGAAGATCATCTCCACCTTATCAAACTTACTTATAACGATAGTTATCAGGTATAATTTCAATCTTCTTGTCATCTTGTCTTAATCCTATTTCATTCTATCTTTTTCTATGTTTTTCTGTATCTCATTCCTTTTCGGGGACGAAAAGTTTTGAGTGGGGGAGAGTGTAACAACCCTGTATTTTGTGATTATTTTAATTGTATATTTTAATTATTTTATTGAAAAGTTATGATTTCAAAACTTTATTTTATTTATTAAAATGAACAAATTTTATTATTTTAGATATAAATTTTGATTTTTATGTAAATTACAATTTCAAACATGAATAAATAGAATATTTCCAAAAAATGTGGATTTTGGTCAATGTGGTCAAACTTTGACTTTTAAATTTAAAATTTAAAGATTTTAATTTTTGAATTTTATCTTTTATTATAAAATAAATTAAATTTCAAGTATATTGCTTTTCGTTTCGTTGAAATCTGATTTATATTGTGAAAGTTATGCTTTTTACACTATTGTGTGTAAATTGTTTTATTTAACAAAGTTGTTTATTTTAATTTATATAAATAACATTTTTATTTGTCATATCATGTCTTAACTTGTGTATATATATGTCACATGACATATTATGCATATATTTTATTTTTAAAACATTTTTAAAGTGAAGTTATAATTTTCCAATATTGATTGTATTTTGTTTTCAATTTTTAAATTCTAGTTTCAATATAATAACTATTTTATCATTTATTTTATATTTTTCCTAAAAAGATTTATTTATTTTCTTTTTCATTCTATTTTGTTTTCATTTTATTTTTATTTACTGATTTATTTTTTTATTTTGATTTAAAAGAAATTAGAAATACCAAGAGACAAAGACCTTTCATTTGCTAGTGTCTTTTCATTTTACCTTTGCCTTTTCATTTCTTTCCTTTGGCTTTTCATGCTTTGGCCGTGCTTTTTTTTTCTGATTAGCCATGACTTACATTTTCATTTCCACGTGAGAAACTTCGTACATCTCAAAAACTCATGGCTAAGAAAATTTTGTAAGATTTCTAATGGCTTCTTCCATTTTACTTTTTCTTTTCATATTTTCTTTTGACTTTTGCCTTTGCTTCTTCTAGCTTGATCGGCCTAGCTCCTACTCCATCAGCTCCATCATCACCACCACCATCTACAGCAGCTCCTCCTTCTCCTCCTCCTCTGGCCAAGCCTGGTCGTGCCATCCAATTGAAGCCATCAGCACTTGTTAAGTGTTGTGGTTGATGCAAGTGAATTGAAAGGCTATAATTAACGAAGGCTATTGCAACACTTGTTAAGTGTTGTAGTTACAGAAACTAAAACTAAAATCTGAAACTAATAAAAGAGCTATCGTAGCACTTGTTAAGTGCTGCAATTGCCTGAAATGAGATTTTGAATATAATTGAACTATTACAGCAGTTTTAAATGTTGTCTTTGCTGAATTGAATTGTTTTCAAATGTAACTTACCATACCATTTTCTAAATGCTACGAAAGCTAAAATTTCACTGTTTTAATGTATTTAGGTGAATAATTGAATTCAAAAAAGGCTAAATTTTGAGGAATTGAATATTTGGTTTGTAAGTATATTAATTTCAATTTTAACTTATTTAAATGGAATATTTTGATTTGAAATATAAACCTTTTTGAAAAATGATTTGGAATGGTATTTAATTAATTAAATTGAATGATATTTTGAAAGGATATGATATTTGAATTTTTAAATGGTTTGTTGGGAAACTGAATTGAATTGAAACTGATGGTTTGAATTTAATTAAATTTGAAAATTGAAAATTTGGGTTTAATTGAATAAATTTATAAAATGTAAAGAATTAAAGGAAGTTATCATGATTTCAAATGTATGATTTCGAAATGTTATTATTTTCAAAGTGTAATGATTTCAAGTATTTTGGTTTCGAAAAAGTTATAACTTTGAAAGTATTATGATTTTAAAAGGTGAATATATGTTTGAAATGGAAACGATAAACTATTTTGATTTGAATATAGTTTTGAAATAAAAATGATTTTGGTTTTGAAATAAAATACTATTTTGGAAATTTATAACCACCGGTTATAATAACGATTGGTTGTTAAAGAGACCGGGATCGGATATAGACATACTCTATGTCGATGCCGAAAACCACTTTAACAACTGTGGACGCGGTGGAGATTCCAGAACGAAGTAGGATGGTGGCGACGATCCTAATGAGGTATGAACGTGGACCTGACTCCCGTGAGTTGGCATAAGGTGGCTACAAAAGGAGCGATCGACGGGCCAAGTGAGGTAGCTCCTCCTATCGGACACACTTCTTCGATACTACTATACTCTTACTTGTGATTGATTTGATAGCCATCCTTCGATTTTGATTTGGGAGTGTGTTCCGAGGTGGGCGGTAGTGGCTGCTATGCGTTACCACCAGCCCGAAAGCGTAATTGGTATATCTACCCTAGCAATGCCTAGTTGTGCCGTGTCACCTACCATATCGAGCCTTACTACGAGTTTGTTTTTCTCCCGTAGACTATGGAGTATTTAGGGTAGTCTCCCGATATGGGGATACGTTGATACTGGATGGACTACTGGGACTATTACGTGTTGGGGGCTATATGGGTAACCCTTCAACGCTATTTTAAAGGAAGTTTATTTTACTATAGACATAATTATAATAGCGAAATATTACTACATAGTAAATAGTTTAACGGATCTTTAGAGGATGGGTGGTCCCAAGAATCCTTTAAGTTACTTATACTTTATTACAGTTCACTTGAGTTGGTTTACATTGTATAAGTATGTATGTCCTGACTCGAGTGTTTTGTATTATGCTTTACGCTCGGGTCAGCCTAAGTATTCGCAGCTTTGGATTTCTCTTTCTGGAGCTAGGAATCGCTGGAGATTCTACTTATCTTGTTATCTATATCTTTCAGTTTCAGTTGTTCTATATCAGCTCTTGTATTAGTGAACTTCTATGTATTTAGGATTTCTATTGTATTTGTTTTCAGACTAATATTATGTTTTTTTTGAGACTCTGTTATAGTAGCTTCATGAACTACTATGGTATTTTAATTTCCACTGCGAGTGGTTCTGATATTTCTGTGTCTGTGATGATTTTATTTGCTCCAAATTTTATTACAATGCGGTATTTTGAGCAATTCAAGTCCGACATGTGCAGATTCGAATGGGTTGAAAATATCGGGTTGTTACATTAAATTTCATGCTAGTTTATCTAGCATGATTCGGGTATATTTAATACTCGAGTCAGTTCCAAGTAGTTTCAGGTTGAATTGAAGACGGTTAGAGTTTCCAAAGGAGAGTTAGAGATCTTCATCATTGTATGAACGTATTCTATTATCCGCTTTGCTTAGAGAAGTTCGTACATGATAGGAGTTCTCGCTTCTTGTTAGGTAACGAACGGATGACTCTTACTCCTACATGTCCCTGAGATCGAGTATCGAGGGGTTGGTTTGCCAGTTAGGCTTACAGTCGAGAGGCTGGCCGTAAAAGAAAAGCATGAGGTACCGGTGTAAACTACAGTGGGTGTACCTACCATCGATGGTTGAAAAGCCTAGATTGATACATTTGGTATCACAGCTTAGGTTGAGCGAACACCTAGGCTTTGTTGGGGGTAAGACACATCAGAGATAGGGTTAGTAATACCCTAGGTTGAGTAACTCATTAGAAATAGGGTTAGTAATATCCTCGAATGAGTTTGAGTGTATTATATATGAGCGCGTATTTGTTTGTGACTAATAAAAATGTTTTGTGTTGATTTATCTGTTGAGTGATTTATGGATTTTGATCGATGCGCTTGATCACCGTTATCGATGAAAGTTCCTAAACATTTAAACAAGGCAAACCGACACGCTGATTTTGAAAAAATTGGTAAATGAAATAATTTTACCTAGGATTATATTTTGTTTATAAAGTATATATTTTGAAATTTTGTGTAGTTAGAAATTGGGATTAGTGAAATTAAAATATGGACATCTTATGATTTGAATTTCACAGTTTGAATATAAGATGTTTTATAAAGATAATCGATAAGTAAGAAATCTGATAAGGAAATTAAAATCTTTAATAGAATTAAGAAATGATAATATTAAGTTACTATCATAAATTGATCAATTGTTTGATTTAAAAGTTTAAGTAGATTTGTGAATTAAGTTTCATAATTTGACTATAAGGTGTTTGATAATAAGATTTGTTTAAGGAATGAATATATAGGATAAAAATGTATTTAAATAATAGAAAATGATTTTGTAAAAGTTATATATAAAAGGAATGATAATTTAAGTTCGAGTAAAATAATTGTGGTAATTTAAATGAAGTTAATTGGTATAAGATAAAATGGATTTATAAAATAGGTTTTATAAAGTAAAAGATTTTGAAAATGATGTTATTTCAAATAAAAAGAGGTATTTTATGATAACTAATTCAAATGGATTGAAAATAAACTAAAAATCGGCAGGAGATGTGTTCGGATGATAAGCACTTCTCTTAAGTATTACTCTTCTTGTTAAGAGGATATATTATACTATTGGTAGTACCTAATTCCTTGGATTGTTTTGGCGTTACTCTATTATATAATTTTCTTAAGTAAAAGAGAAAATGTGAATAATTGATTAGTAATCTTTATAACAGTGTTTAAACTAAAGATAAATCTGGAATCGCTAATTGATAAGATAAAGCGAGATTCTCGACGATTTTGGACAGTTGAAAATTTCTGAATCATACCTAACTCGGAGCTAAGAAATTTGTGAAAATTTTTGGTAAAAGATTAAAATACTTTGAGAAAATAAAATAAGATAAGGATAATTTATAAATCAGATTTATAAAGAAAATTTAAGAGTTAAGAGTTTGAGGATTTAAATATGGGTGGTTTTAAAATTTATTTTTTGAAGCTAGAAAATTAATAATAGTATTAAATAAGAAATAAGTTTTATAACTTATGAATTTGAGATAATAGTAAATTAAAACAAAGTCTAAATTTGTAAGACAGACGGATTTAAGTAAAACAATTTGAAATTTGTGATTTGTATATACTCTTAAGATGTAAAGGTATATCATACAAATATAGATTTAAGCCATGAACTATATATACACTTAAGTAAAATAATGACTCTTCAAAAAAGGGAATTATAACCTGGAAATTGTTTATTAATGAATTCTAGAATTAATTAAGAATTGGACTTAAGTCTTTAGAATGTGATTGATTTACATAAGTTATAAGATGTAATAAACTTAAGTAATAGTTTTATGAAATGATTCATAAATAATATTAGTGTTAAAAAAATATATTAAGTTGAACGATTGTGGAAAAAAACTATAATACGGATAAATTATCTTTTGAGTGAAAAATGGTTTCTTTAGAATATTTTCCTTTAATGAAAATATTTGAAAATAAATAATTAAATGGATTATATAAAGAAGCACATTTATAAAATATTTGAACTTAAGATAAAAGTTTATGAAAGTTTTGAGGGTTAATAAATACATATGTTATATGTAGATCATTTCGCCACACAAATGTTGATCTAATATTCGAGTATGGAGCGTTAAGGTGTTTCCACCGATCCAAAAAAAGATTTATCACTAGATTCTTGAAGGTGAACATTGATTAGGGTTTATGATTGGGTACTTGAGTTTTCTATCATAATTGAGAGTTATGCGAGTAAAGCAAAGGTTTCAGCCTGATTAAAGTCCACACTAGAGAATCAGGGGATCAATACTAGTTCGGAAATAAAGTTGTGTACTCGAATAAGAGATCGAATAAGATATTTCGTATGGATGATCTGTGTATATTATATAGAATTAAGTTTAAAGATAAATGTTTTGGGCAAACTTTTGTTTGGGTAATTTCGAGGATGAAATTCTTTTAAGTAGGGGAGAATGTAACGACCCGTAATTTTGCTATTTCGAAAATGAGCGATTTCGTTTCTTTTAGATTTAAAAAGGTTTAAACCTTAAATAAACAAGTTATATATAATAGAGAATAATAGAGAAATTATTTATTCTTATAGTTGATAATTTAAAAAGTATAAATTTGGATTTTAGAACAAATTAACAAAAGTTAAGTTTTGTTAAAAATAAATAAATGCTTAAATAAATAGGTTTAAATATTTATTTAAAAAGATAAATATTATTGAAAACATTTAATAAAGATAACAAAAGTACATTAAAATATTTAAAATTATGTTATTAATCGTTTTATAAAAATAACCAAATTTTAACGCATTTTGTCAGTTTTACATACACTATAAAATTAGAGATTTTGATATTATTTAAATATGATTTCAAAATATAAAGAGACATTTTTTAATTTATTTAAAGAAGTAAAAATTTCGTTTTTAAATTTGGTTTACATAAATAAATTGTTTAACTGAAACGTCAAAATGTGACCGTAAAACATTTTGTCGAAAAACAATGTTTTGTCGATTAAAAGTTATCGCAACGTCGTCGCACCTTTATTTTCTTATATAGGAACATATACTCAAATAGTATAAGTATAAATTAATTCACTAATCAAGTTTACCTTTACTAAACATACATAGAAAATTCTAGAATATAATTAAGAAAAAGTAAGCACAAAAAGACAAAAATGTAAGCATCAAATAGAAGAATAATAATTATTAGTTTCTTTACTTAATACTTAAGTGAAAATGACATAAAGTTATGATTTGAAATGTGATGTTAAGTGTTGAAAAAAATAAGATTACTTTATAAGTAAGTAAGGGTATTTTGGTCTTTTTATAAAATATTATTTTAATCCAAAACTTTTCTATAAATAAGACCACCATTCTTCCACTTTCTTTCACACATTTTTACATCTTCTTCTTCCTTTCTCAAGCTTTCTAAAAGCTTTTTAATGGCCATCTCTTCCAAATCCTTACTAACTTTTCAAAACCATATTAAATCAACTCCGAACACCACCAAACTTTGCCAAAGATCTTAGAATACCATTTAAACATGGTTTAACATCTAATAAGTGAAGAAACGATGGAGGAAGAGGAATAATCGGGCATGGCCGAACCTATGGAGAAAGAGGAGCAAGTCGTAAAGCTCCGGAGCAAGGAAAAGAGAAGGAAGTGTCACCTATTTCATTCCAAGGAGCTAGGAGCAAATTCAAGGTGTTGCGGAAGCTCTGTCGGATTTTTTGAAGTTGGTTAAAGTTAAAGAAAATAGTGAAGTGTTGGATGATATAAATGTTGGTAGGAAGTGAATAATTTGGTTAAAGGTGAGTACTCATATGTTAAGTTACTAATTTCTAAAACTATTTCAAGTTAATTACATAAAAAGTTTGGTATATATTGAATGATTAAATGATTGATAACTTGGTTGATATTATGGTTGATTATATGTTTGTGATATGGATGATAACTTTGTTTGATAAATGATAAAAGAAATGGTTAGTAAGTATTGTTAATTCAATAGAAAATAAATCCATATAAATGTGTGTATGGAAGTTATTTAGCCTCTTAATGATGTTAAACAAATTAAAATAGTTTAAATATGGTTTAAAATAAATTTGAAGTGTTTCAGACAAGTTCTAAAGCAATTCACAAAATTGGCCAAAATCGAGCTCGTCGCATAGCGACAGTTCGTAAATTTCGACCCGTAAGCTCAAATTGATGTGGAAAATGATTTATAAGTCGGATTTCTTCGAAATAAATTTTTTTGGTCCACAACAATAATAGTTTTCCAAAAGAAAATCAAGATTTCATTAAGTAGATTTTGAAATATATCTAAAACAATTTTCTAAAAGCGTCGCGGTTTTGTAGTTTGGAATCCAAAAAGGAATTTCTTTATAAATGATATTGCTAAATGTTTAAAAATATGAAATAAATTTGATAAATCTATTAAAATATTTTAAAAGATATTTGGAATGGAAACTATGAATTTTCAAATATAAAAAGTTGTTTAAATCAATTAAGCTTATAAAGCACTTTCCGCGGCACTTTTCTACTGTCGTTGCAGCGACTTTTTAAAAGGTTTAAACTTAACTGTTTTTCCTAGAATCAATTATGAATGTTTTTAAAAGGAATAATTAAGTATTTTAAATGATGATTTATAAGTTTAATAAATCATTTCTAAAATGAAGATTAATAGCCAATTATGCAGAAACGACTAGTACATTTGTCCCGCTTGTGAGGTCTGAAAAGATAAAACAGGTGTTTAACTAAGGTTAGGGATGGAGCAACTAGTGCCCTGAACTTACTTGGCCTATGTTTTCTTCTTTTAGGTGAGGGGAGGAATAGATCGAAAGGAAAGCTCGAATGCTCTAAAAGATCATATTTAAGTTTTTCCAAGATAAAAGAAAAGAAAAAATTCTTTAAATGTTAATTAACCACTTAACATCTTTTTATCGATGATTGGTACAAAGGAACCTAGATCGGATTTGGGTGATTCCTATCCGAAAACCCCTTCAAACTAATTTTTGAAATAAAACATATTGAAGACAAAGATCATTAAAATACAAAGATATTCATGATGTAGGATTACTTGCCAATAGTCCCTAGAGGTGAAACTTGTCATTAGTCCCTAGAGGTGAAATTTACCATATTTAAGATGGCAGTAGTGCTCTGTTCTAAAAATCTTCGATTTGCAAGAATATGATTTGAAGTTAAGAAAGAAATCATCGATTAAGATTTAGTGAATGATTTGGGAATATTTTCCCTAAGTTAAAAGTTATAACTTGAATATAAGAAATCTTTGATTAAGATTTAATGAATGATTTAGAAAGGTTTTCCTAAGTAAAAGAGGAATTGATTTGGAATAATTCCATGATTTAAGAAAGGTTTAAATAAATCAAATAATTTGACAAATGAGGCTTAATGATTCAGTATACTCTTGAAAAGGAAAGTGGAATAAATTGAAAATAATATATCTAAAAAAGATATTTGATTTAAATAAAAGATGAAGTAATTGATTGATGATTGATATCCATATATGAACTTAACATCTATTTAAAGCGATGATTGGCTTCGAAGGAACCGGAGTCGGATTTTGGTAAATTTCTATCCAAAACCACTTCGAACCAATGTATATGTTCGAAAGTGAAGACATATTGAAGATGATGATTATTGAAGAACGTGGATCTTCATAGCATGAGGACTACTTGTTGAACATGCTCTAGGTAGCTCCCATTATAGAGTTATTTATAGCAGTGGTCTTCCCATTGTGGAGATTTTTTTCGGATTGCAAGGACTACTCGTTACTAGTGGTAGTAGGACAGTGCCTTCGGTTTCGTTCAGTCCCAGAACGAACTTGTATGGACGAATGTCTGACATTGCATTTTTGAGACATAAAATTTTACTTTTACAAATGTACATCAGTGGTGGCGGAGAAGGTAACTTCTCTTAGCTTAACACCCTCCTTAAGATGTACGAGCTCAAGGGTTGTATTTTTGTGGAAGGAAAATATCGATCAAAGGAATGGTAGTGTGGCATTCAAACTGGAACCTGTTATGATCAAAGCATGGTTTTGTATGAAAAGCATGGCTTTGAAGAAATTGCACGTAGCCTCATGAGCCTCACACCCCGGTTATGATGGGATACTATGTGGTCTAACAGATGCAAATTCGGAATAAGTGAGTATGTATGATGGTGTCAAATACATTTGGCCCTTTCGGGGATACGTCCCTCAAGGAATTTATTGCCCCATTTGGATAAAGTGGTTATTGAGAAAAGCAGGGAACTACCGGTTATTAATTATATTGTAGCAAGTATAATTCCAGGTGACTAGTTTGAGAAAAGCGATTAAGGCACCGTGGGAACTATGTTTGTTATGCATGAATAGGAAAAAATGTCACTAGTTTTCTATCATGTTGGAAATCCAACCCCAATACGAGAATTACAGTTTTGATTGTATTCCCAAAATAGCTGTAATTATTTGCAAACATTTCAGCTACCCCTTTTGGTATCATATATTTTGTTCGGTATAATCCATTGACTTAGTCTGGGATATTACCTTAGACTTAGTCCGGGTATTGATACCTTATTTGAATAAGTTTATTTGAAAAGTGCTTTCAAAAGAATGTCATATAAATAATATCAAACGTTTTGATATATAAAAGTGTTTTGGTTATCATAAGGTAAAAACCCGTCCGTGTTTATGTGTGGGCATGGTCTTATGAGATACCCTTCTTTTCGAAGGTTTTTGATAACATAGTCATTTTAAATTTCATGAATCTCACGCTGGTTTATCAAGCCTGATCCGGGTATATTTAATACTCAGGTCAGATCCGAGTAGTTTCAGGTTGAGTTGAAGACGGTTTGAGTTTCTAAAGGAGAGCCGGAGATCTTCATCATCGTATGGACATATTCTATTATCCGCTACATCTATTGTATTTGTTTTGTTGTTTGTCAACATTTGTAAGGGCAGGTGTTATAACTGTCCAAGCTGGATCTAGGTTAGACTCTGATATTGTTTTAAAAAATTCCGCTGTAAAGATTATTATTGAAATAATATATGTTAATCCATTCGTGTGAGATTCTGTTCTATCTTTATTTTCATTCTGCCCTTAATGATCCGCTTATTCATCCAATTTGAGTTGGACATACGTGGTTTATTGTCGATTCAAAGGGTACGGAAAAATGGGCCATTATAGAAGTTTTAACATCACTAATGTAATCCTTCTCCGTAAGAATGCAAGTGCAACTGAACTGAAGGATTTTAGGTCCATTTCGTTAATAAACAATTCGGTAATATTATTTCAAAGTCTTAGCTAATAATTTAAGCACTAAAATAAATAATATAATTAATAAAACGCCTTATATTTTTATCAAGAGTAGAAATATCATGGATGGGGTCACAGTAGTCCAAAATTTTATAAATTATTGTTGTAAAAATATTAGCACATGTACCCTTTTAAAACTAGATTTTGTGAAATCTTTTGATTCTATTGGCTAGTTATTTCTTAAAGATTTATTACAAATTAGGGGTTTTATTCCTAGAAGGATGGCTTGGATTATGTCCTTTCTTAAAATTGGGAACTCTAGTACAATAGTCAATGGCATTTTAGGAAATACAATGCAATCTAAATATGGTCTTAGCAAGGTGATCCTTCATTACCTTTATTATTCAACCTAGATGTAGATGCATACCCTAGTGTCATAACATTTTCCATTACAAACTGGGCTCTTGATAGTGTTGTAAATTATATCACTAGTGAGTCTTTTGATTCTACAATTTTTTGATAACACCATGTTTTTGTCTCTCACTTTCCTCGCCACATCATCGCTCTCAAATTTGTTTTACATGGTTTTGAATGCTTTCAGGCCTTCAGGTAAATTTTGAGAAGAGTTCTGTTGGTCTCGAATGTTATCGATAATGTCAAAAATCTTATCACTAATACCCTTCCCTGTACACTACCTAGGTTTTTAGTTAGACCCACCGAGCTACAAAATGGAGATTCACTAATAATTTTGATAAACCAATAGCAAAACTGTCTAATTGGAACAACAAACTTTTTATCTAAGCTAGTAGAATCATTCATATTAACTTTGTCTTACTGATACTACTTATTTATTTGACATCTTTTACCTTTTTCAAAAATAGTCATTGACAAAACAGACCAAATTAGAAATAAATTCTATTGGTGTGGGGATAACTCCTGTAGCTGCAGTAACTGTTTGGTTAATTGAAACAATCTACAGATCAAAAGAGGATGGAGAATTACGAATTATAAATTTGTGCAATCTTAATGTGTCTTTATTAGAAAAACGGCTTTGGAAATTTAATAATGAAAATGAAAATCTTATCGAGGAAGAAATGATTTCAAATCAATTTTATGATAGAACTATAACCTTCACAACATAATTTCCAATCGCAACAATATGCCCCCCTTTTGGAAATCCATCATTAAATTTTTAACCATTTTTAACCTAGGGATCAATAACATAGTTTACTAAGGTAATAATGGATCATTTCAACATGATAGTTGGATATCCACTACACCCCTTAGAGTTTAGTACAAGGATCTTTTTAATAGTTGTAACTTCAAAACTACCTTAATTTTGGAGGTCTTGAGACCCCATAATGAATTTCTATGGAACTTTACTTACAATCGAGCACTCAAAAGCATCACCTTTTACCAATTAGTTTTAATATGTACTAACCTAGAATCCTATTATTTAGATAGTGAAAGTGATACTAAAATTTGGTGTTGGGATAAAAATAAAACATACCCCTCAAACTCGATGTATAGGGTTTTAAATTTCGTAGAGACTAAAACAAATATTTACAATTTTATTTGGAAAGCTACAATTCGTTAATCCTATACAAGAAATTCAATATAAATGAATTTTAATGAAAAAGAATTTTCACATTGACAAAAAATGTGTTTTTCGCGATTTTGACATTCAAAACATAACTCACTATTATTAAAATTGCCTTTTAACCAAATTTATGCTTTTAAACATTCTTAACATCTATGGCTTTGACATGACCATCACTAGTCTTAACTATTATTACTACTAGAATAATTTAAGACCCCATCAGGCTATAGAATACATAATTCCACTTAACACAATCTTCAATATTACTTGTTGGTATATATGGTTTGAATGGAAACAAAGAATGTTTAATAATGTTAACAATCCCTTTAATAACCTGATTTACGCCATCTCGCTATTCATTTACAATTAGGTAGAAAATCCTAGTTACAAATTGTTTAAAAATGGTTTTTTGTTGATTTTCATAGAAAAGCAAAACAAATCGTACCAATGTTTTGAAGGAAAAATTAATTTATAATAGTATGAGGCACAATATGTCCTCATGTAATGTTTGCACCGAAATTGGTCACAAACACCCAGTTGTAAGAAAGCACAAATATCCAATTCAGTCACAGAAATATGAAGAGAAAAAAATGAGGAAAAAAATAAAACAATCAAAAAGTAAGAAAATAGAGACACGGATTTATAGTGGTTCGGCAAACTCCGGCCTACTTCCGCTCCAATAATCTTTTATTACTTTATACTGTTGATAATAGTTACAAATCCATAAAATTCAAAAGTAAAATTGATAGAGCATAGCCTAGGTAGTAGATGAAGAGAAGCAGAAAGAAGGTCCTTTTTTGAAGCCATGCCTACTGTATTTATAGGTGAAACTATGGCTATAGGACCTTCTTATCCATATGGGCCCACCATAACGATCAGCATGTCTAATTCATCATGTAGTAATGATTGACCAACTTACTACCAATTGTTTTTCCTTCATCAAATCCATGGTTGATCGTTTCTAGGGGATTCTTCATACCTTTCGACATGGCCTCAGAAGTATGGAATCATTCTGACTTGTAGCTTAGGAGATATGGATTGATCTTAGTCGAAATTGATGGTCCATTGAATTGCACTGATCGTTATGATGGATCAGTATGAACAATCGGTCAATACCGATCGGTCTAGAAGGATCGAAATCATCTTCAAACCATCATTCCATGAATGTGATTGCTATGGTAGATCGGCAAAAACGATCAGTTGAGAAGGATCGACCATCCTCAAGTCTTTTACTTCATGATACGCGATTGCTATGATGGATCATTCTAGAAAGATCGTCAAAACGATCGACCATCCCAAGACCTCTATCTTTTGATGCGCGATCATTTGTGTAGGCTCCTCTCTTTATTTTATTGATGCTTTGAAAGTTTCAAATGAATTGGTCTTGTCGATTTTGAGATATTGATCGATCTCCGATGGCTTAAGCTCTTTCATGGACCATTCTTGGTCGGTCCATACAAATCCTTGCTTCATCTCAATCCATTCAACTACCGTCCATAGCTTTAACAGTAATCGTTTTCTCATCCATCTATTTGAGCCAAATCAATGATATCCCAGCTTTGATAATCATGAAATATATTGGGTTAAATTTTCCTGTGCACTGCCTTGCCGAAAGATGGGTTAACACTTTGCCCCCCACAACATGCCTTGCAATAAGAAGGTGTGTTTCGAATTGTTGAAAATCCAAAATCTGAAGTCCATAATCCATTGATTGTCATATTATCCAAACAATAATCCAATCCATTGCCAATCCAATTCCTTGATCTCTTCGGATCGTTAGCGAAATCTATGATAGTTCTGAGTCGATATCCAATTCTGAATCCATTCCAAATTCATGAACCAAATCCACGATCTCTTCGGATCATTTTATCCAAATCTAGGACAAGTTTGGGTCCAAATCCAAATCCATAGACCTCTCTGGGTCATTTTATCTAAATCTGGGACCGCTCTGGATCCATATCCAAGTCCATAGATCTCCCCGGGTCATTTTATACATATCTAGGACCGCTACGGGTTCATATCCAAATCCATAGACCTTTGTAGATTGTTTTATCCAAGTCCTTGATCTCACCGGATCCTTGCTGAGCACAATTCATACACGATGACCTGAGTAGGCTGATCCTATTAATGTTCGATGAAGCGGACTACCCCTTGCTGGGCATAATCCATACCCAATGATATCTTGGGTTTTTATTCTCCAGCCTCGACTCACCGGTTGAGGACTTAATCTGTGGGTATCCTACACCAGCCTTGACTCTCCAGTCAAGGACTTAATCCATGGGGTATCTAACTCCGGCCTCGATCCCCAGTCGAAGACTTAATCCATGGGTAACCTTCTTTGAGATCGACTCTTCAGTCGAGGATGTAATCCATGGGGTATCTTTCTTTGGCCTCAATCCCCAGTCGAGTACTTAATCCATGTAAGAATCCTACCTGTCGCTCTCCAGCGAAGGGACTCGCACCCTGTGGTTATTGCCCCATCTCTTCGGTCGAGGCCACAACCATGACTTGTGTTATTTATTATAGTAGTGTGGAACCAAGTGTTTTAAGATTCATTAGTCATGGTGGTTTATCACCATCTCAGAGCATGCCTAGGGACCATTCTCGTTTTCGTACATGTTTAAGTGACTTGGCCATTTAAATGTAGAGTATATTAGTTATACACTTCATGCCATCCCAATCAAGAGATGACGACCTGTTCCCTTAACCCAGGCTCACTCGGATTTGTGGCGGATGATGGTTGCTTTTGTTCCATCATCTCCATCCAATTCCTTATAAGGCCATCCAAATTTGTGACCCAAGTTCCATGAGGATCCAACTTCCTTGGTCGGGGTTTGCCCCCAGTTGTTTCAATCCATATCTATGCTTACTTATTTCTACTCCAAGTCCTGGATTCCAATTCCCAACTGTTCCAGCATCCATAGATGATCTCTGATCATCATTTTCATCCTGCCCCCAAGTAATCCTAAGGGAACCCCATATTATCCTCCTCTAAACATGCATCCAAGTTCTGATCCATGCCAAAGTCCATAGCACCATCCAATATCCTGCCAAGAATTGAGCAAACATGACCCGAAGGCATGCCCTTGAGTGCAGAACGATTGGTGCTGATTGTTCTATAACAATCGACTAAAGTTTTGCGATCATTCTTTATTGGTCAAGGGATGCTCCAAGCAGTACCACTCCATTTTGCATCTTGTTTGCTTCATTTCCTTGGATATGATTCTGGATTTCCTCAGCTCATGCTTCTCCAACTCTGTGATCTATATTTCCAGCATTTCTTGCTACTCCAATTCCTTGGTTTCATGCTCCAGCTTGTCCAATCTGTCAGAGTAGGTTGGGCATCATTTCCTATATAGCATCCTTTCCTACCACTATAAGAAATTTGATTTTCAGTGGCGCTCAAAAAATGCTACAAAAAGTTTTGGTGGCGTTTTGATAAACGCCGCTAGAAAACATGCAACTAAAAATCCATGATTTTTTGTTGCATTTATTTTAACGCCACTATAAATGAATTTTTGGCAGCGTTTTTTTAACGTTACTAAAGATCTTTTTTACAGCGTTTAAGAAACGCCACCGAAAAGGTGCCGTTTACTATCTTATTTTTTGTTGCACTTATTATTGTTTTTTGCAGGTTTGTTGAACGCCACCGTATGTTTCGATTTTATTGCCTGCTGTTTCACGACTACATCTGATTTCGCCTCCAATTCAAGTACTTCAAAACTTATGCAATAACGTAATATATAAACACATACACATTCAAAAATAACACATTCAATGAACCACAATAACACAAACAAAAGCAATTACATAATCACCACTATATCATTACATTAATGTCAAGACAAAAGGTTAAACATACGTTTACACAACCAAACTACCATAAACAGTTTCATAATAGTACATACAGCTAAAGTAGTGCTGCTACCATACATACTAGTTTCATAATAGTTTCATAACAGTTTTAATCAGCCTAACTACACTACCATACCAAAACCAGTGCTGCTGCTTGAATTCTTCACAAACGTTTATCTATCTGTAAACAATAATAATCATGTTACTAAATATTTGTGACGTGAAGGTATCAAAGATCAAAAATGGACAAATATAGAAGTCCTTAAACTATAATACTTCAAACAAATATGCCTCTGCCCATCCACTTCAAACCCAAAAACTGCCCATCCACGTCAAAACCAGAAACTGCAGTTTCAATTAACCATCTACCTGCACACAAAACCATACATCCTATGCATTTATAACATAAACTTAATGAACGAAACTGACCTCTATTGCTCTTCTCTCAATAGCTACTTGCAAACACATACGTGTTAACTTAATGAATGAAACTGAAGTTATATAATGAAACCATACATTATTTATAAATTGAATTTAACGAAACTTTACGAAACTAAAGTTATATAATAAAATCATACTTATTTTAGTCAAATAAACTGAAACAAGTATAATATTATTGCAGATAGAGTTGTAAATGTCAGTTTAAGTAAAGCATTGAGGAGCATCTAAGGACAAAACAATTGAGAAGAAATAGTTTTAAAACATACCTCTCTGTTGCTCTTCTCTCAATAGCTACTTGTAAAATCTAAACCACTCTCTGCCTCTGAACTAATTGGGTTTCCATCCAAATGCTTCATATAGAAGTCCTGATAGAAAGAAAGAAAAGAGTACAACACAAGAAAACATTAGAAATACTCAAATTACAGAACAAAAAAAATGAAAGACAAAAATAAGTACCAAATTTGCTTGATCATTTCAAGCATCAATAGTTCCATGAATGACAACATAACCCAAATCAGTAATCCCCCATACAACATCAGACAACAAATTGAATTTGCCCTTACACTGTACACTCACAACTGAATAACATCTCTTATTCCAATTTTGAATAGAAAAAAAAACTAAGGTGTCGCCTATAATCTTCTGCGATCAATCTACTATCATAATCTCTATCGGTATACATCATTTGATGCAAGTGTAATGAAGCACTAAAATTGAACAAAAAATAATACTGACCCCACTATATGTTATATACAGTTTCCATCATCCCTTTTCTACAAAAAAAAAGATCATATCACTAAGAAATTAGACATAACTATAAGGAATGAGCCTATATTTGTGAAATCAGTCTAATTGTAAAGTCTTCATGGGCATATGCTCCTCTAGGACCTCTACTCTCCTTTCTCGCCTTGACAGAATGCATAGTTATGCATGCATTTATCAATAGATTTTCCAGCTCAATAGTCTCAATTAAGTCAGAAATCCTATTTTAACAAACCAATATATAGGTATACCAATCAATCAAAATAAATTATAAAAAAGAAAATACAGTTCATAATAAGCGACTCAGCATGAAACATGATGTTCAAACACAAGTCCAAAAACAGACTTAGCATGAAACATGATGTTCAAACATGATGTTCAAATACTGTTTTCCTGAAATAGGTTGAAACTCTTATATGTTTTTAGGGTGGTTTTAGCTTAGATGGTATCTAACTCTTTCTATTGCATTCTATTTGAAATGCTCTAGAATCTCTAATCAGTGTTTTGTTGGCATATTTTGTGAGGCTGTCTTTTCTTGATTTTTATTTTGGTGAAGGTTAAAGTGTCATTAATGCATACACAAAGGAAACTATTTCTTATTAGTGTGTGTATATATAACCTAACTATTGCAAGCAAGACTACTGCTAAACAAATATTTAGATCGATAAAATAAACATCAACGAGGAAGTAACTTTCTAAATTAGGAATTGATGACACAAAAGATCACCTTAATGAATTAATGATCATTTCTTTCTTTCAGATCCTTTTACAAATTTCAGTGCATATATAGTTGACAGAATGCAAGGACAAGAGTAAAATGTACATTCATTGCAACATGGTCGTCAAGGAAGATGATTATACAAAAGATAACATTTGACGCTACAAGAGTCAACCATCATCATAATTTGAGTTTAGTATGTTTAGGACTATTAATGACATAATGTGTGCTCAGTCTAGGTTTATTTGGTAAGGATCTCTTGAGTGTGAAAAGTTCAAAAAATTTAAGTTATGGTCAAAATAGAACCATGCAACTTGAAGTAATCTTTTTCCTAACCAGGCATCTATGAACCCCATCTTTTTTGCGTGCCATTAATGCCAAACATCTCTTATTGGGAGTGCATAAAATATTAAAACTTGATAATGAGGTACTTATGCAGTATTCATGGTTTTAAATAATTCTAAAATGCTCTCATTTGACAGATCTGCTTGATCTTCACATAATTTTGAAGCAGCAATGATCTCAAAAATCAAACAATAAATGTCATCTCTAATATTAAAAATCATACCAAGGACGAAACGTTTCATTTATCAATAACAGTACTAGTTGTCGGTCAAATTCCTGC
This sequence comes from Allium cepa, assembly GCA_030765085.1. NCBI lineage: Eukaryota > Viridiplantae > Streptophyta > Magnoliopsida > Asparagales > Amaryllidaceae > Allium > Allium cepa. The sequence continues at coordinate 170,945,203 of CM060941.1, read as the reverse complement.
CCTAAAATAATTATTACAAGGAAAGGCTGCCAACTTTTAACAAATTAATTACATACTAAATAATCATGTATTCAAAAAATTAAGTCATCTTATGCATATAAATAATTACAGGCGTTTCATTATATCCTTAAATTTCGTCTACCAACTTTTTTAAAATTAGACTCTCCTAAATTTAATATTATACATGTGAAGAAAACAAATATAAGCAAAAGCACTGATCAAAGAAAGAAACCTTGATAATTCTTCTAGAGTTTCTTTTGCTTTCCTTTTTGATATATTGAGAAAGTCCTTGCTTTCAGTTATGTAGGGCAGCTACTAACAGTTGAAAAATCCAAAGCTGTAGCATTTCCACAGGCCTGTCCATATAAGCAGAAATCAAGATTTTTTTAGGTTTGAGACATCTTGATAAGGAATAAATATAATTATCTTGCTAAGATGAGTATCTCATCTAAATTGCTAAAATTAAGTAACCATTGATAAAACTTAGTAGGCTCGAAAGTGTGCGAAGACCCGTGTAAATTAAAAAAATTCAATGGTAATTATTGTCTCAAATAATTGATATGGTACACATTACAATTTTAATTGAATATGGGGTATGTCCATTTCCAAAAGTCATTATACCCAAAAATTCAGCATTTTCCAGAACATATTTGGTTCTCAAGACATGGGTAGAACGCAATCAGTTTCTAAATTCTCATGATATGGCTTGAAAGTGCACGAAGACATGATGGTATTTTTGCAAAATAGCAACGTGCGGTGCATTTCTTTAATCAGATCAACATTTCTTTATTCAGATTGAATCATCTAACAAATCAGAACATTACGTCCAAATCTCAAATAATCATTAAAAAAAGCACTCTGCATCTTAAACCATCCCAAATCATCATTAGATCCTAAGGTATGGATAAGATAACAATAAAAAAAATATAAGTGAAGGATAACGATACCTGAAATGAGGATGGTGAAAAGCAATGAAGCAACAACGTCGGTTCCAAAGACTAAGATGTTGAAGTAGAGAAAGAAGACGTATGCAAATCGTACAAATTAAGCAGTTAAATTTGTAATAGGTTTGAAAATATAAAAAACAGGATCAAAAAGGATCGAAAATTACCCGAATCATTAAGAGATGGGAGGCGAAATATGCAAAAGGGTATCTTATGGATGAAGGCTTCAAAGGAGGGATCTGACTGCTGGCGATGAGCTGTGCTTCGATCGCGTGCTCGAAGAGGGATCTGACACCATGGCCACAATTTAATTTAGCATTTGAGAGTGATTGGTAAAAGAACTAGGGTTTGAGAAGCGGGTGGAAATTGAGAATAAAAGAGTGAAAGGGGAAATCTAAAGCGGAAGAAATTCTAAACGGAAACGTGACAGTAAATCAAAAAATTTCATGAAATATTTTTTAGTTTACACGGGTGCAAAGCGGGAACGTGAAATCTTTTTTTCCGTATTTATATTTTTTAGGGAAATACTTTTTGGTTGCATTTAGAAATAAACGCCACCAATTTTTGCAACTACAAATGGTTTTTCTTGTTACAAAGCATCCATCATTGTTTCCATCTCGTCACTGGTAATGAAGGTTGATGTTTGGTTAGCTCTTGAGGAAGCCTCCTAACTCCCTTCATAATGGCTCCTATCTGCTCTCTATCTCCTTGTTAATTTCCTAGCTATCGCTTCCTAGATCCAAGTATCCATGCTTCTAAATATGAGATCCTAGCTTCTAAATTTGTGGGTGCAAGTATTCTCGATGAAAGCACCAAAATGTTTGCATCGAAATTGGTCACAAACACCCAGTTGTATGAAAGCACCAATATCCGATTCAGTGACAGAAATATAAAGAGAAATAAATGAAGAACAAAATTAAAACAATCAGAAAGCAAGTAAATAAGGACATAGATTTATAATAGTTCGACAAACTTCGGCCTATGTCCACCTCAATAATCTTTTATTAGTTTATATGTTGATTATAGTTACAAATCCATGAAATTCAACAGTAAAATTAACAGAATATAGCCTAGATGGAAAATGAAGAGAAGCAGATAGAAGATCCATTTTTTAAAGCCAACTTTGCTGTATATATAGGTAAAACTTAGTTTACAGGGCCTTCTTATTCATATGGGCCCACCATAACGATCGGCATGTCTAATTTGTCTTTTAATAACGATTGGCCAACTTAACATTGATTGTTTTTCTTCATCCAATCCAAGTCCAATCGTTTCTAAGGGATTCTTCATGCCTTTCGATGTTGCCTCTGAAGTATGGAATCATTCTGACTTGTAGTTTAGGAGATATGGGTAGGTCTTGGTTGAAATAGGATGGTTCATTAAATTACACCAATCGTTATGATGGATCGATATGATCGATTGGTCAATAATGTTTGGTCGAGAAGGATCGACCATCTTCAAACCATCATTCCATGATATGTGATTACTATAGTGGTCAACAAGAATGATCGGACGAGAAGGATCGACCGTCCTCAAGTCTTTTACCTCGTGATACGCGATTGCTATAATGGATCATCATAGAACAATCGGTCAAAACGATCGGCCAGCAAGACCTCCACCTTTTGGTACACGATCGTTTGTGTTGGCACCTATATTTATTTTATTGATGCTCTGAAAGTTTCAAATGAATTGATCTTGTGAATTTTGAGGTATTGATCAATCTTTAATGACTTGAGCTATTTCATGGACCATTCTTGGACGATCCATACAATCCATGCTTCATTCGAATCCATTCAACTATCATCCATAGCTTTAAATGTAAATTGATTTCCTATCCATCCATTTGAGCCAAATCCGTGATATCCGAGCCTTGATAATCGTGAAGTCTATTGGGTTAAATCCGCCTATGTACTGCCTTGCCAAAAGGCGGGTTAACATGTAATGTTCTAGTAGACACTTTTAATGAAGATCACTCTTCTAACTTTTTACTCTTAGTTGATAATTGATTCAATTTTACTTTACATCCCCTTTTTGCTTTTCTCACACACATATATGTATATAATCTCTAAATTATATACATATATATATGCTAGAATGATAACTTTGTTAAGTTTTTTTAGTTTTAGCAGTTATGGTGGATTATACTGCTATTGTTGCAAAATCGTGGGTGAAATGTTGGGATCAGTGTCCTCTACTTTACATGTCATTGCTTATAACTACGAGATTTTAAAGTCATTAGACTTCCAATGTTTTGCTCCTATTGATTTGCTTTGACGATTCCTTATTCATAACTCTTAACGTAGTCACATTAGATTACCTTTAGGAAGCTTGGGAGGGTTTTTGTAACGACCCAGAATTTCTGTTAATTAAAATTTGTATATTTAATTGATTTTAAATATTAATAAGTGAAACTTATAAGTCGAATAAATTTTATTTCGAATAATTGGATTTAATTGGATAATTAAATCGATAATTTAATATTTGAAATTTAAGAAATAATTGAAAATTGGGTTTAATATGATTAAAATTGATTTGTAAAATTTTATTTAATCATATTGGAGTTATAACATTGTTTGTGAACTTTTAAAATCGAATTAAAAGTTGATTTGTGAAAATTGAATATTTTAATATTTAATTAACGAGTTAAAAGAGTCATTTTTCAAACAGTCTCGGATTTCGACGGAACTAATTTCATCGGATCCGTAATGTGATATTATTGTATGGTTTCAAATTTCGTGCCGATCGGATTTACCGTTTGTCCGGGGCAAGCCAAAACGCATAGAAATTAGTTTAAATCGATTTAATTTAAATTTGATCGTTTATTGCTGTAACTCGCACAGATGATCGAATTAGCCTCCGAAACATATTCCATTGTGTCTGGAACACGGGGTAAACCTTAGAAACGCTAGCCGGCACGCTTTGTTTGGAGTTCGGAAAATTTTGGATGAATAGTGTTTCGTAAGATTTCTATATAAGGCCACAACAATTCTAATTTGCAAAAAATAAAACTAGGGTTTCATCTTCAGCCCTAGCCGCCACTTATCTCACCAATGGCCGAAATTTTCTCTTCTTCTTCCCTCAATTGCTTCCAATCCGTGAAGAATTAGAAGAAGTCATCAACTAAGAAACTGTAGAGGGCAGTGAGTACTACAAGATCAATGGTGGAGATCGTTTAAAACTAGGCGAGTCAACGGCAATTGGTGATCAAAGCGCGCGCGTTCATCCTCGATTTTCGAGCTACAGGTGTGACCGAGCTTCATGCTATCACGGCCGAGAGTAGAGTCAAGATCGAGCTTCGCAACGGCGTTCTCTGATCAACTCATCGACATCGTTTGTGGGTGCGGCTATTAGGGTTGTTGAGAGCGCGTTGGGTTCGGTCGCGTATGGTATACTAGAGAGGAAGAAGCAATAGGCAACGGCCTAGATTCCATCTTCAAAAATCATGCGGCCCTGGTTGTTTTCAAAGTTTTATAAGAAAATAAAAATGTTAAATTATAATATTTAAATCGTGTAATGTTTAAAATGTTGTATCTTTTTCATATGAGGTCGAAAACGCACGAAACGAATTGCGTTGGGTTCGTATGGACGAGCACTACGCGATGGAACTGGATTGGAGTCCTTTGGAGCTAGTTTGAATTTCGGGTAAAATTAAACGCGCGTTTAATTTTATTCGAAATAAAACGCTGAAACTGAATTGAAAGCGAGGTGAGAACTTCTCACTCAATCGAATCTGTGTAGATTTAAATTTAAAATAGTTAAATTTAAAATTTCTTGATTGTGTGATTGGATGATAAATTGTTATCTATTGTGTTAAATAGACATTATACGCCGTATATTAAATGGAGGTTATTTATTAAAAACATATACCGCGAATATTTCACCGTAAAGTGAAATTGGTATTATTATGTACTTGGAGTTGATTTTCCTGCATTATATAGCGGATGAGACCATATTGCGCCGCATAATAGCGGATAATATTTTATAAATCCAATATACCGCGATATTCCATATTAGAACGGAATTGGTATTGTGCTAATGTCTGTGGATGCAGGGAAACAGGTTGGAGGGATCCAACTGGATTCCTCACCAGTATTTATTTGATTACAGATATTGTGATATTTGTTAATTATTGTGATGACCCGGAAATTTTAACGAATTAAATTGGAATAATTAATTGTTTTTAAAATAGTTAAAGGTTAATTTTAACTTGATTTCCAGGTAACAATATTTACTGGATAATTAAATCATTGAATTATATAGTTTAAATATTGAATTTAATAATTGAAATTTGGTAAATTGTTGAATCAAAAATTTCTAAGCCTGTTTAAAATAATTTGAAGGCTTATAAAATTTATAATGATGAGACTGAATATAGTAAAGGTGTTAAAATCGAATTTGGAAGTGTTTTGCTCAGTTTTGAAATCATATCGTTTAAATTGGAATTTAAAAATAGCCTTCCGAGACACAGTCTTGGAATTTGACGAAACCAGTTCCATTGGATCCGTAATAGTTAGTTATTATTGGATTTCAATTTTCGTAGCAATCAGAGTTGTCGTTTGACCGTGGCAGCTCAAAACGCTTCAAACTATTTTAATCAATTTAATTTTAAATTGATCGTTTAATTCCGTAACTTGCACATACGTTCAAATTAGCCTCAGAAACACGTTCCATTGTGATCGGAACGCGGGTAAAACCTTATGAACGTCTGTCGGCATGTGTGATTCGGGGTTCGGGATTTCGTGTTTTGGGACATGAGATATTTTCATATTTAATTATTTAGTATTCAAGCGTGCTGAAGAAGCTAATCCCCCCAAACCAATATTTTTATTACCGTCCTCTCTTCTTTCAACAGATTCGAACTGAGCCTCCCTCTTTCCATCATTTCCAAATTTGATTCGATAATAAAAAATACCTAATCAAAACCGAGTTTTCATTCAATCGAAAAAAAAAGAGTGGAGTCGCGGCAGGGCGGCCACGAACGACTAGATTGAAGTCGCGAAGCGGCGCGACGAAGACGTGGGCCAGGGTTTGATTTCGTTGTGGATTTAGGGTTTCGCATCGAGTATTGCCTTGAGGAGGGGCGAAACGCGGAAAAGGTTGTGCGCGAATTGGGGTGTGCGAATGGAAGAGGGAGCAATGGTGTAGCATCGCGAAGCATGCGTGGCTGCAGTGGCGTGAGTGTCAGAGCAGGGTCGTTGTGGTGGCGATCGCGTGGATCTAGGGTTTCGAACAGGCAACATCATTGAATCGATGAGGTGAGTTTTTATTTTCTCTGCCTTATTTTAAATTTAACTTAATTAATTATATATATATATATATATATATATATATATATATATGCAGATCTTTATAAAAAAACATAATAATACACTACAGCAAAATATATATATGTAGATAGATATATGGTTATGTAGAAAAAAAAAGAGAAGACCTTATATAGGAATTTTGTATATTGAAGTTAATATAACAATAAAATTTTAAATCTATGTAAATAATGTTTATAAGTAGATAAATAGTCTCAGGAGAAATAAATATGCAGGTATGCATTTTGAATTTATTAATTTAACTTTAAAGTAATATATTTGTTTAGGTAACTTATTTAAATTATTTGGTTACTAAAGAATTTGTAAAAGAAAAAAATTTGGTTTAACTAAATTATTAGTTGATTGATTTATTTAAAGGTAATTAGTTTGTTTAATAAAAGTTATTTATTTGTTTTAGTTATCAAAGAATATTTTATTAAATGGGAAGTAATTTAAATAAATAATTAGCTGGGTAAAATTATCAAGGGAAATAATTGTTCAATAAGTTCAAAATGTTAATAAAATGTAAAATGTTTATTCAAGGTAAATTGTGAAGAATTGTGACGGGTTGCCAACGAAATAAGGTGAGTAAATCTCACGCTTTTGGATTTCTATTTAAATTTAAATGGTTAAATTTAAATAATTGGTTGAATGATTGGTCTGGTTGATGTGTTATATTATATATGGTAGCATAATATATATATTGGGTGATGGATATTCTGTGATGGATATTATTGGTAATTGGAAGTTTGAATGATGTGGTGTGCTTGAATATTTTGGGTATCCTGAGTTATTGAAATATATAAGAATTGGATTTTTGAAAGAGAAATATAAGAGTGAAATTTTGAAAGTGAAATAATTATGGAATAAAATAAGAATGATTTGGAAAGAAATAAAGTGATATTTAAAACTGGAGTTAAATTGTAAGTAGAGTTTTAAACTAGTTCTAAATCAAACAAATAAAGTGTTTTTAAATATTAAGTGTTTAACAACTTGAATGTTAAAGTGTAATTATACATTGACTTGAATTTGAAAAATAAATAAAATTTGGTTTTAAATTTCTTTAAGCTTCTATGATAAAAAGAGTAATTAAATCAGATTAGAATAAATTGAAATGTAAATGAGGAATCATTAATTTATTTAATTAATGACGTAAATGGAGATTGATCAGTTAAGAAAATAAATCAATATAAGTGACTTACGAGAAGTTAATTAATATAAGTAATTAAGGATTAACGTAATTAATATTGTTAATTAATTTATGAAGCAATTAGTATTACTTATCGATTTGGAATTAGGGATAATTAATAAAGTGAAATTAATTAAAGATAATTACCTGAATTTAATTAAAAAATAATTAATCTAGGGTGATTAATTAAGATGAATAATGAGTTGATATCTCTGATATGAAATGTCGTGTTTTCGTTTGGATAACGTGGGATAGGATGGTATGAGATTCGAGGAGGCTGGGGTCGGGTATTAGGAAATACCCGAAACCACTTCGAATTTTTATAAATTGATTTGTAAAATCAATAGGCTAGAATGAAATGATTTATGTGAATTAGATTATTTTATCTAAGTTTGGTACGTAGAATTGATGTGTGGAATAAGTGTTGTCTATAGCAAATTGTGAATTTGTTAAATTGATACAAGTTACCCCGTATTTATATAAGTTGTATGCTCGTATTCCTTGTTAGTTGGGTTTACTCACGCTGGTTTCCAGCCTGACCCGGGTGTTACTTTGGTGTAATGCTCGGGTCAGACCGAGTATTACAGATTTTCAGGTAGGTACGTTTTGGAGCTCAGGAGGCGAGCTGGATGGCAAGAGCGCATAGAGTATTTCCGCTGTATTTATATTATGGTAAATTTGAGACAGGATAATTGCAAATATTCAGTGACTGTATATATGGTGAAACTCTGATGTATATTAAATGTAATCAACAGATATAGTGTTCTTTTGTAAACTATTATTATTTATTATATTTTATCCGCTGCGAATGTGAGATGTTTTGTGTTTCTGTTCTTCTTCTTCTCCTATCTCTTTCTTCTTTCATAACTATCTGGAATTTTCGGCTTCGAAAATTTCGGGTCGTTACATTTGGTATCAGAGATGAAAGGTTAAGCGAGAACCTTGGCTCTGGTGGGAATTACTCATTTAATAGAGTCTGTAGTACTCTAGAATGAGTTAAGAATATATATATATATATATATATATATATATATATATATATATATATATATATATATATGAGAGCGTACTTGCTATTTTCTTATAAAAGATTTTAAATGATTTTATATAAAATATATTTTGATCTATATAAAGCAATATTTCCTTTTAATAAATATTAAGGTGATTGGTTGTTAATTATTGAGATATTAAGAAGTAATATAATACAACCAAACTAAAACTAAATAAAGATAAGTTTGAAATGGATTCAAACTGAAATAGAAGTCTAGAATTGAAATTAAAATTTAGTAGAAATAGAAATACAACCAAATTAAAAATTTAATGGATTGAAAATGAAATTCTAAAATATGGTCCCAGAATTCGGAAATTTGATTTCAAAGTAATGAAAAATAATAAATAAGTATTATTTGGATAACTGGGACTTGTTGCAAACAATGGGTTGTTTAAAATTTGATTTGAGGTGGTTTAAAATTTTAAAACATGGCTGGGAGGGCCAAGAAATAAATATGTATATATGTATGGATATACATGATATTAAAGATAATTTGAAATAAACTCTAAGAGGTTGAGTTTTGATCTTTCCCTGAATTGAGATGTAAAACCCAAAGTAGTATAAGTTTTGAACTTATAAGAGGGAAAGAATTTTAAAGTTTGAAGCAGAAATTCAAATTGAGTAAGGTTGATTGGATAAACTAAATTGGAATTTAACTTTGGAAAGTTAAATAAGTGTAGAAAAAGCAACCAGAATTGGAAATTTCAAGATGAAATTGGAATTTAACTTGGAAATTAAATGGTTGATTTGAATTGGGAATTTGTGTGACCTCAAAATGGGTTTGAGATTTAAAAATTGAAAATGGTTGGACGTTTTAAAATAATTGGATGTTATCATCCTATTGTTAATAAAAATCTTTAAATTGAGAACGGTATTGTATAAATAAAATGAATTTGAATCATCGAAGTGTAAAATAAACTTGTTTAAGAACTGGCTTCAAACTGAAAGATAAAATTTAATAATAAATTAAAATTTTAAAATAAAATTGTTTTGAACCATGAAATACATAAGTTAAGATAATTTAAAATGGAATTTTGAGAATTGAACTAAGAAACTAAATTGATTAAACACTTTAAATAAAAGTTAAGTTGGTTTAAAGAGTTAAACCAACTTTTGAGAATTTAACTCGAATTTCTATAATTCGAGATAGTTTAAATTCAAGATTTAATTGAATTAGTTCAAAATTGAATTTGGTTTGAAGTAATTGGATTGGTGATTGAAGATGTATAAGTTTAAAAATTTTAAATGGGAAATTGGATTGGATTAAATTGAAGTGATTTGGATTCTGAAATTAAACTGATAATAATTCAAATTGATTGGAATAATATTAAATTAAAATTAAAATTGAACAGGATTAAAATCAACTAGAATTTGATTTAAATTTGCGAAGGAATCAAGATTGATCCAACTTGAATTGGGGATAATCAAGTCCAATGGAATTTTGAGTTATTTGAATTGGAATTGGGTCAATTTAAATGGAGATTTAAATTGAATTGCTGGGAAAGTGAACAGTTGACTCTTGACTATTTTCAATATAAATTGTTTTGATATAAACTTATTTTTCTAAGCTATTAAATATATATACAACTTTTCTTTCTTACAGCCAAATTATTTTATACTTGGTTTACAATTATTTTTGGTGCTATTTAACCATTTTTCAATGGTTTTCTAAACTAATTACTATTTTTCAACTATTTCACAAACTAATTTCTATTTTACAACTATTTGGCAATTATTTAAAAATTTCTGAAACTATTTAACTATTTTCAACTATTCTATAATTAGTTAATTATTTTAAAGCTATTTTGCAAACTATTAATTATTTTTCAACTACTTATCTATTATTATTATTTTAAAAAAATTCAAGATATTGTCTAAATATAAACTGGTCGGAGTTCAAACTGTTATGGATTTAATACCCAACCGAGATAAGAATTGAGGTGCTAATCCAAATGGGGAATTAAGGCAATTGTAAATAAGTGAATGAAAATTTAAGTGAATGTGAATGGAAATGAAATTGATATTGGAAAGAGAAATCAAATTTGAATATTTGATTTTGAATAAACAAAGTTCTATATCTTTGTTATATAAGAAAAATCTTTCCTTGATAAATCTATAGCCAGAAGAAAATATTTTTGAAAGTGTTTGAAGTATAAAAGGATTTTATACAAGTTGGAAATGATCCAAAGTTTTAAAAACTATATATATCTGTGTGTGTATATATATATAAAGGATCTTATGAGGATTTTGGAAAGGGTTTTGAGAACCTTTGGATTTGGAAAGGCTTTTGATTTTCGAGTATAATCAATATTGGAATTTGGAAAGCCTAATTTGAGAATTATCGATTTTGGGATAATCGATTTTATGTAAAGAAGCTTTGTATGATATCATACTAGGTGTATGATTTGAAGATACTATATGTGTATAGTACAAAATGTTTTGATAATGGCTTTGGGGAAAAAGGCGCTCCCTTGAAATGAACTTCTCAAGAGTGCCACCGGGTGGTGCTGCCTTGAGCCCCAAGGGGGTTTCTAAAGTTGATCCTGTGAGGAGTCCGGACAAAACTAGTTCCTGATGATTAGTGGGTAGCGAAAGTCGAGGGTGCTGATGCCTACAGGGGCATTTGGGTTATGCTGTGACGACAGTGTAACTCGATGTCGCTGCGATCTACTGTGGGGACCATAGCAAAATTCGTGTGGAGGATGAGTGCCAACAGTCTACACTTGATTTTGTCGGGAAGGCAACGCAACATCGGTAGACTGCGATCTATGGTCAAGTGGAGTGGAGAAGTTTCATTTTTGGCAGCGAAATTCGATGGCGCTAATGCCTACAGTTATATGGGTTTTAGCTGTGATAGCTACGTAACCCTAGTTGTAGCTGCGATCTGTCGTAGGTTCCATGGTGTAATCAAGGGGCGTGGAGGCCTAAAGTTATCTACGGATTTTGTCGGGATGGCAACGTAACCATCGGGTTAACTGCGACCATGGATGGGGGTGATGATTTCCAGAGCATCCTCGGCAAAGATATTTCCACTATTTTCAAAAACTGTTTTCTATATTTCAATAAAATTATTTTCCAAGTATTTTCACTGGGTGTTGAAAACGAGTTTACCAAGTACTTATAGATTTTCAGTCCTACGCCTGATCAACGTATGACTGAATTTCTGTAAGAACAAGGATGGAATTGTTGAGACATCGAGTTATGAAAAGTATTTTTATAAAGAGTTATTTTAATAGTATTATGTGACTTTAAAAGCTTTTCTAAAATTTTGAAATAAAGGTGTTGGGATTTTGGAAAATCAAAGGAAATCCAAACTGAAATTATAAAATTGAAACTCGGAAAAATTTAATGAAGTGATTCTTTATAATTAAAGGAAATCGAATATTAAATTATAAGTCAAAGTAAACCAATCAGCTAAATAAATTATTTAATAGTGTATGTTAATAAAATTTAACTTGGGTAAACAAATGGATTGTAAATTAATAATATTTGGTAATGAATTCGAATTGTAAATAGAATTCGACTTGGATTTGATAATGAATTAAATAAGAAGAGATGTTGTAAAATAAAAATAAAATAGAGTTGGATTGAAAATGTGATGGTTTGAATTACAAATAAAATTCAAGGGTGATTTGAATAATGTTTAATGAAATTTGCAAGAAAATTGGATATAAGAAAAGTGATTATAATAGCAATGTTTTAAGTTGCAAAACAAAACCCAAGTGAATAGAAATAAATTGAGAGTGGCCTTGTATTAATAAAATAAATTCGATAACGAATTAAGTAAGCAAATTAAAAATTTAAAACAGGTTAATAAATTATAAATGAAACGGAATTAAATTCTGAGTGAGTTGAAATTAACTTAAAGTAGTTATGAATTGAAATAGATACACTATTAAGTGAATATCGTCAAAATTGTATGAAATAATTGTCGTTTGGCGTAAAAAAAAATAATTAAAATTCTTTGTGTTGATAGAGATCGAATAAAATTGATTCTGAATCATTTGAAGTGAATATGAGCTTGTTTGGATTAAAAATCAATGGAATGTAAGAAATTGAGTTGCAAACCATTGAAATTGAATGAAATGGTTTATAAGTTGGTTGAAAGCAATTGAATTAGCTTTAAGATTATATAAATCGCTTATGGAAAGATTTTGGTGCTTGTTGCTTATGATATACTTGCGTAGCTATTGAAAATAAGTGAAATTCTAATAGATTTTATTTATATGGCACTTACATATTCAAATTGAGTAAGTACATGTACCTGAAGGTCGTTTGGCTGGATTTGGATTGCATTAAATGCTAAAATAAACAAGCCGCTTGCTTAAAATGCTAAATAAGGTACGCCTACGCAATAAAATACGAAATATGAATTGTTTTTGCTTTTTCCGACCGGGTGGGTTGATGTATATATATTTATATCTCTTGTCAAATTGCAAAAGCTCCTCCGCACAAGGGAGACTCTGCCAAAATTTTCCAAAAATTTTGGGAGTTAGAAATTTTTTGAAAAGAATTTTGGTTAACGACAAAACGATTTCAAATTGGGAATTAAAGTAAATTAGTAAATGAAACTAATATGAATCTGATATACATGAAAGATTAAATTCAACATTCAAAATTTAAAGTAAATTGAATTCGTATAGAAGTAGGGAAAACTAGTTTGAATAGAAATGGATATGAAAACCTATATAAGAGGATGTATAAAATGATTTGTAAAGTTACGATTGAATATTGTTGCTAAACAAGATATGCAGGTATTAAAGGGGAAAAGAAAATTGGATTTGATTCCAAAAGATAAATGTGAATTGCCCGACAAAAGGTATGTATTTAAGTTTCTGTATGAAATTGGATTGGGTTTTTGATGTAGCCACTTGGATTTTGTTTTCTTTTGAAATTTGGGAGACCGTAGAGGCCTTTTGTAGTTGTACCGATCTAGCCGTGCAAAGGAGACGCTGGCAAAAAATTTCGGAAATTTAGAGAGTTTAAGAAAAAATTTGAGAAAATTTTGATAATTCAAAATTTGGTTTTAAATTGAAATTTAGATGATTGAGAAAAGGGTATTGTTTGAAACTATAGAAGGTTTTGGGAAGTTGGTTAAGGTGATAGTGGATCTTTAATAAAGGATAGTTGGTAGGATGTTGAATAGTGAGTTTTGGAAAGAGGTAAACGGGTATTGGTCCATTCTTCCTAACTAGTAATTTTGGGGACGAAATTCTTTTAAGGGGGGAGGAATGTGACGACCCGAAAATTTTAACGAATTAAATTGGAATAATTAATTTTTTTTAAAATAGTTAAAGGTTAATTTTAATTTGAATTCCAGGTAACAATATTTACTGGATAATTAAATCATTGAATTATATAGTTTAAATATTGAATTTAATAATTGAAATTTGGTAAATTGTTGAATCAGAAATTTCTAAGCCTGTTTAAAATAATTTGAAGGCTTATAAAATTTATAATGATGAGACTGAATATAGTAAAGGTGTTAAAATCGAATTTGGAAGTGTTTTGCTCAGTTCTGAAATCATATCATTTAAATTGGAATTTAAAAATAGCCTTCCGAGGCACGGTCTCGGAATTTGACGAAACCCGTTCCATTGGATCCGTAATAGTTAGTTATTATCGGATTTCAATTTTCGTAGCAATCGGAGTTGTCGTTTGACCGTGGCAGCTCAAAACGCTTCAAACTATTTTAATCAATTTAATTTTAAATTGATCGTTTAATTCTGTAACTCGCGCATATGTTCAAATTAGCCTCAGAAACACGTTCCATTATGATCGGAACGCGGGTAAAACCTTACGAACGTCTGTCGGCATGTGTGATTCGGAGTTCGGGATTTCGTGTTTTGGGACACGAGATATTTTCATATTTAATTATTTAGTATTCAAGCGTGCTGAAAAGCTAATCCCCCCAAACCAATATTTTTATTACCATCCTTTCTTCTTTCAACAGATTCGAACTGAGCCTCCCTCTTTCCATCATTTCCAAATTCGATTCGATAATTAAAAAAAACCTAATCAAAACCGAGTTTTCATTCAATCGAAAAAAAAAGAGTGGAGTCGCGGCAGGGCGGCCACGAACGACTCGATTGAAGTCGCGAAGAGGCGCGACGAAGACGTGGGCCAGGGTTTGATTTCGCTATGGATTTAGGGTTTCGCATCGAGTATTGCCTTGATGAGGGGCGACACGCGGAAAGGTTGTGCGCGAATTGGGGTGTGCGAATGGTAGAGGGAGCAATGGCGTAGCATCGCGAAGAATGTGTGGCTGCAGTGGCGTGAGTGTCAGAGCAGGGTCGCTGTGGTGGCGATCGCGTGGATCTAGGGTTTCGAACAGGCAGTATCATTGAATCGATGAGGTGAGCTTTTATTTTCTCTGCCTTATTTTAAATTTAACTTAATTAATTTTTATATATATATATATATATATATATGTAGATCTTTATAAAAAAAACATAATAATACACTACAGCAAAGTATATATATGTAGATAGATATATGGTTATGTAGAAAAAAAAAGAGAAGAGCTTATATAGGAATTTTGTATATTGAAGTTAATATAACAATAAAATTTTAAATCTATGTAAATAATGTTTATAAGTAGATAAATAGTCTCAGGAGAAATAAATATGCAGGTATGCATTTTGAATTTATTAATTTAGCTTTAAAGTAATATATTTGTTTAGGTAACTTATTTAAATTATTTGGTTACTAAAGAATTTGTAAAAGAAAAAAAATTAGTTTAACTAAATTATTAGTTGATTGATTTATTTAAGGGTAATTAATTTGTTTAATAAAACTTATTTATTTGTTTTAGTTATCAAAGAAT
Source organism: Allium cepa (assembly GCA_030765085.1). Classification (NCBI taxonomy): domain Eukaryota; kingdom Viridiplantae; phylum Streptophyta; class Magnoliopsida; order Asparagales; family Amaryllidaceae; genus Allium; species Allium cepa. Next base: position 170,929,890 of record CM060941.1, on the reverse strand, counting down.
ATTTTATTAAATGGGAAGTAATTTAAATAAATAATTAGCTGGGTAAAATTATCAAGGGAAATAATTGTTCAATAAGTTCAAAATGTTAATAAAATGTAAAATGTTTATTCAAGGTAAATTGTGAAGAATTATGACGAGCAAGCTGGTTTGGAAATGGGTTGCCAACGGAATAAGGTGAGTAAATCCCACGCTTTTGGATTTCTATTTAAATTTAAATGGTTAAATTTAAATAATTGGTTGAATGATTGGTCTGTTTGATGTGCTATATTATATATGGTAGCATAACATATATATTGGGTGATGGATATTCTGTGATGGATATTATTGGTAATTGGAAGTTTGAATGATGTGGTGTGCTTGAATATTTTGGGTATCCTGAGTTATTGAAATATATAAGAATTGGATTTTTGAAAGAGAAATATAAGAGTGAAATTTTGAAAGTGAAATAATTATGGAATAAAATAAGAATGATTTGGAAAGAAATAAAGTGATTTTAAAACTGGAGTTAAATTGTAAGTAGAGTTTTAAACTAGTTCTAAATCAAACAAATAAAGTGTGTTTAAATATTAAGTGTTTAACAACTTGAATGTTAAAGTGTAATTATAAATTGACTTGAATTTGAAAAATAAATAAAATTTGGTTTTAAATTTCTTTAAGCTTCTATGATAAAAAGAGTAATTAAATCAGATTAGAATAAATTGAAATGTAAATGAGGAATCATTAATTTATTTAATTAATGACGTAAATGGAGATTGATCAGTTAAGAAAATAAATCAATATAAGTGACTTACGAGAAGTTAATTAATATAAGTAATTAAGGATTAACGTAATTAATATTGTTAATTAATTTATGAAGCAATTAGTATTACTTATCGATTGGGAATTAGGGATAATTAATAAAGTGAAATTAATTAAAGATAATTACCTGAATTTAATTAAAAAATAATTAATCCAGGGTGATTAATTAAGATGAATAATGAGTTGATATCTCTGATATGAAATGTCGCGTTTTCGTTTGGATAACGTGGGATAGGATGGTATGAGATTCGAGGAGGCTGGGGTCGGGTATTAGGAAATACCCGAAACCACTTCGAACTTTTATAAATTGATTTGTAAAATCAATAGGCTAGAATGAAATGATTTATGTGAATTAGATTATCTTATCTAAGTTTGGTACTTAGAATTGATGTGTGGAATAAGTGTTGTCTATAGCAAATTGTGAATTTGTTAAATTGATACAAGTTACCCCGGGTTTATATAAGTTGTATGCTCGTATTCCTTGTTAGTTGGGTTTACTCACGCTGGTTTCCAGCCTGACCCGGGTGTTACTTTGGTGTAATGCTCGGGTCAAATCGAGTATTACAGATTTTCAGGTAGTTACGTTTTGGAGCTCAGGAGGCGAGCTGGATGGCAAGAGCGCATAGAGTATTTCCGCTGTATTTATATTGTGGTAAATTTGAGACATGATAATTGTAAATATTTGGTGACTGTATATATGGTGAAACTCTGATGTATATTAAATGTAATCAACAGATATAGTATTCTTTTGTAAACTATTATTATTTATTATATTTTATCCGCTGCGAATATGAGATGTTTGGTGTTTCTGTTCTTCTTCTTCTCCTATCTCTTTCTTCTTTCATAACTATCTGGAATTTTCGGCTTCGAAAATTTCGAGTCATTACAATTATCATATTGATATATGATGTTTGGATCTCGTGATTGATTTTTTGGTGCTGTTGCATCATTAGCCCTATTTTTGAAGTTTTAAAAATATTAAAGTAACGATTTTGAATTTAAAAGGGTTTTAAAGTGATTTTTGAAAATATACATTTTATTAAATTTTGGAATTGATTTATTTTAAATAAATAAACGTTATAATTTTTAAAGTTATAAAAGTTATGATTTTTGAGAAATATAACCAAAATGTGATTTTTGGAATAAGTAGTTGATAAATTTATAAAATAGTTTAAATTGGGATTTTTGAATTATTTTAAACGATGTGTATAAAAGATTTATAAAATTAATATTTATAAATTAAAAATATAGGAATTATAAAACAAGTTTTATTAAGTGTTAAAATGAAGTATAAATGGATTTCATAAATAAATGAAATTTATAGATTTATAAGTTGGGAAGTTATAGAATGATTAGATTTTGTAAATTAAAAAAATTTATAAGTGATTAACTTATAAATCAGATTTTGGCATTTTAATTGAGATTTTCAAATAAGTATAAAAGGTTTATAGATGAGATTTATAAAATATATATTTTATAAATCAAAATAATGGAATTATAAAAGGAGTTCTGTTAATGCTGAAAATGAGGTTATAAATGGAATTTTATAAGTAGTAAGATTTTTAAATTTTGTAAATTGAAGTCTTTATAAAATATAAATGGGAATTTATAAACATTGTTTTATAAATCCGAAATTGACTTATTTTGATAAGTCAATTATTTTTGATTTTTAAGGGAGATATATTCACGATTTTGGACGGTGGATAATCCTTTAAACAAAATGGGTAGAAAAATGTTGAATTTGGTTAACGAAGAATATTCACGATTTTGGGACAGTGAATAATATATTAAAGTGTTTTACGGAAGTGATATTTTAAATAGAATTAAAACGATTTGAAGTTGTTTTAAAACGCATTAAGTGTCGAAACCATAGATTTCAACATCTATTGTTGATATAGACGTTTTCGAGAAATAAGGAAATGGTGGACTATAACACTGTTGTTATAGTAAATGATTTCCGAAAGGAAATGTTTTATATAGTATTGGGATTTATAAATCTATCTTAATTTCGAATCCCTATAATAGTGATTTTGGGTCGTCGTAACGATGTTTTACGCAACATTCGTTTTGACCCAAATAAATGTGTTAAGAGAACGTTTTCTTTAAAGAATGAAATATATACTTAATTTCGATTTAAGTATATTGAATATTTTCCACGTGTTGAAAATAAATGGATTTGTGAGTTACTTATTATTAAATAAGCATGGAAATGTTTTTCCAATATGAAGTGAATATTTTGAGATTTTATCTTTTAAAGATAAATTGAAAATGAATATTAGAAATCGATTTGGAAATCGTATATTCATAGATATCTTGGAATTGTAAATTCACTATGGAATTTATAAAAGAAAGGGAAATTTGTTTAAAAATAAGCGTTGATTTATTTTTGAAGTGTGGAAATAAATTTATGGATTTGGAATGTAAATATAAAGTAAATCGTTAAGGATTTATTTAATTGGTTTAAATGAACCATTTTGAAATGAAAGTATTTCCGCGTAAGGAAAATATTTGAAATTTGTTTTCAAAAGTTGTAAAGGTGAAAAGTGATTTGAAATTTGTTTTCAAATGGTTTAAGTGTGGAAATTATATATCTTGTAAAGATATTTTTGAAAAATAAATAATTTGGGAAATTATTTGGAATCTGGTGATGTTGTGCACGCCTATTAATAGTTAAATAACCGACTATCAATATTTACCTTTAAATAGGTATTTGTTGTGATTTTCTTGAATTTGAATGCTACACTTATTTTTAAAAATAAGCGCTCACTATTCGGGTTAGCAGGGAAAGGACCTTTGGGTCGTATAACCCATTCCGAATATGTGATACGTCGTTATGGATTGCATTTGATGATCGGTGTTGAATACCGGATAATTTTTAAAACGGAAGGATTACCGTCGAATGACTCTGCATCGGCTAATCTCCGATATTGAGGTTTTATCACCCTTAGTGACGGGAAGTCCGGACGTGATTAGTGAATATCCGGATTGCAAGGGCTTCTTTGGAAGTGCCATCGGTTCCGTTCGATCCCGGAACGGACTTGTATGGATGTGTGTCTGACATTACAATTTGAGATGTAAAGCTGGTTTCTATCAAATATATTTTTGTTGGTGGCGGAGAATTTATTCTCTTAGCTTAACACCCTTCTCTGAGACGTACGAGCTCAGAGGTTATGTAGTTGATGGTTACTAGTGATACATTCCCAAAATTGGTAATGTGGCATACGAAATGCTGTTGAGCATTTGATGATCAAAGCACAGCTTTTGTATAAAGCGTAGCTTTGTGGACGAGACTTCGTCAGACCTCACACCCCGGAAATGGTCAAAACAGGAAGGATGCAGCAAGGTTATTATGGGGTAGCGCCCCTTTAGTGTATGTCATTCCTTCTGGATAGAGGTGGTATCATGGTATGGAGCCCAGATACTTAACCTATGTTATTGCTGCAAATTTATTACATTGTGGTTGTTGGAATCGAGGATCCTCGGATATAGATCGGTTACGATCGGGGATTGACATATTCGTGTCAGTAGTTACCCAGTTTGAAGGGTAACCCGGCCTTGTGTTGGCAGAGATCTAAATGTAACGTTAGGTTCTCGGGTCGTTTTCCAGAGGTGTACCCATGTGGCAATGGGAAGTTCCTTGGCCTGACCATTTGTTTGAAATCCAAAGAAACAATACGATCTTGTACGGTTTTAGTTGTAGAACCTATGGTTCACTTATGGTGGCGCCCCACTATTTGGATAGTAGCTATAGTAGGCATAAGTGCGAAATGCCTATGCTGGCTAAGATTTATATCTTTACTTTCGAAATGTTTTCTACACTATGCACTATTAATAATATCAAATGTTTCTTTATAATGCGTATCAAGCATCTTTGACTATCATAAGGAGAAATCTCCTCTGATTCTGTGTTTGCATTGTGTGTGTATGCGGGAGGCCTTATGGTAGTCTCATTTTCTAAAAAGCATTGCGAATTGACTTCAAAAATTATGCTGTTGTTTGTTTTTAAAGATAAACTGTTTTAAGTTCTCACACCAGTCCCATGACTGATTCGGAGTTTATTGTTTTCCTTCCAAAACTCTGGGTGCCCACCAATTTCCACACGGACAGTCTAGAGTCAGGTTATCAGGATATTCTGGAATTCAAGAGTTGCTGGAGGCAAGCTGGATGGCATGGCGTATTCAGTAATATATAGTATTTCTTTTCTGCTGTTTGTTGTTGTTTGTTGTTGTACACTCTGATGATGTAATGTAATGTAATATGATGTAATGTAATAACTGATATAGTTCTTTGTTTAAAGATTATTCATTTATCTATTATATGTTGTTTCACTGCGATTGTGAGATTCTGATATTGTTCTGTTGTTTCTTTCTGTTCTGTTCTATCTTTTTCTCTCTTCTTCTATCTTTTTCTTCTTCTTTAACCATAACATTTCGGTTTTCCGGCATTCGATTGCTCGGCAGTTGATACAGTGAACGTATTGATGTCGGTTTTCGAGCGCCGAAAAATCGCAAAAGTTATAGTTTTTTCTCTTCACTGTACGGTTTAGGGTGAGGGGGTTATTACTGACAAGCTTGCTGGCGGCTCCTTTTTTATTGTAGAATAAAATTATATGAGGCTTTCGCCTTTTGGGGGATAACCCATTTTACTTAAAACACTTAGGTTAAGTGTCAAATTATTATTTTTCCTTATATCTCCTCTAGGTGCCCAAGTATCACATATGCCTCCAAAATAAAGAGCCTTAAATACTAAAAGAAAAGCACCTATACCTAGTAAAATTAATTGAATAACCAAAATTGTTGTCATTTCATTTCAGTCTCTCCATAATAAATAAAGAATGGAAAGGATTCCTCAAGAGTCCCTCAAGTCCATGAAGCGCGTGATAAATACTCCCAAAGCCTAAGACAACAGAGATGAAGTACTTTAGAGGAAAAAAATGGAAAAGGGTGTATTACTTCTCCCCCTAGATATATCACACCTTTTAAGTAAGAGAGCGTATCCTTGAATCCATCTACCTATCCTTCTCTTCCTTGGCCACGTTACACTACCTTTGTCTACTTCGAGATCGAATCAAGAGCCCTTGCATGTAAATTCATACCTAAGAAAAAGATTTTGATTTGAATAAGCTAACCATAACAAGTGGTCCTGCAATTAACGTACTGGACTTTAGTTATTCATGAAACATGAAATGCAAATGAACTGTCAACTACTTCCAAGAAATCGAAGAATTTCTTGGGAATCTTGCATGATTAATTCGACATATTTCACTTAATTATATTATGAAAATTGATTTGAATCTTTCTTTAGTCACCACTACGCACATTCATATTTTTGAAATAATTGAAACCATTTTCATCGTGGAGTACTCATAAGCCTTTTTCCATTGGTTGGAGTGCTTTGCTTGACATATCGTTGTGCAACTGGTGGTGTGTTGAGTGGTCATGAGTTCCATTTGTTGGGCATAAGAAATGTGTTCACCAAACTCAAAGACTAGAAAGAAAATTCAGTTGAAGGAATTTTTAGTCCAGGCAATGGATTGGTAAACATTACACCAAAGAAACCATGATTTACACAAAATAATTGTTTAGATATTTTTATTGTATTGCTTTATATTATGTTGTTGTATTTTTATGTTTCTTAAATTAATCTACTCTAAGGTCTAAATATATATTACATATGTAAATATATTGATAATGTAACATTTTATTCATTTTTTGATGACTTTTTAAAATATTACTTCGCTTGTACACAGATAAACTGATAACTCCCTATGTACATTTATAAAATTGATAACAAACTCTTTAGTTATAGATCTTTCTCAAGCTAGGGATGTTATTTGTAGTACTATTTAATATATTAGCTATACAAGGTAGGATACATGCACGTATTTGTTGACCATCGTTAATGTATGTGCATTATACTTAGGCCATCGTGAAATGTGGGTATTAGTGAATAATCTCTTTCAATTTGTTGATTATCCTTAAGGTCAATATAAGATAGAACAATGACCATAGGTTATGATACAACCGATAAAGTGTTATCCATCGCTTTCGGGCTTATGGGTTATGTAACAACCTACATCCTTATGGGCCAGAATTTTCATTAAATCGAAAAACCAAGTCCACTAAATTACAAATCGTTGGTTTATTATCCTGTAAAAATAAATAAATGCATATTAGAGCACTATCCATATGAACACACAGTAGTAAAGTATAATAAAATGTGTGGTGTCTGACGAAGAGTGACACTTCCAATATATAGTGTTCTTGTTAGTGTTGAGCAAGCATAAGAAAACCTATCCTTCCACTTCCTACCTTGTAGTAGCACATGTTCCATTAAAGCTATCTCATGGATTGTATTAAAGAGGAGGTCAGAACAATGTTCTGATGATTTATAAATTACATACTTATACATAACACTAGTTTATGATGATTACCTTCCATCACATGTCATTTTCTTATTTTACTTAGTTGTTTGAAATCGACGTATGCATACGATATGCCTTATATACCCGAAGTAAGCCATAACTACATTGTATGTTTATCTATCTCTATGTGTGTGTATAAGTGTCATAGTCCCTCATTCGACCAAGTTACCATCCTCTCTAGCCATAATGTAGCACCTCATCAGGATCCATCATCAACGCAGTATTACATCCTTGCCCTTGTGCATACCAAGTAACTCCCGCGGTGCCTAATAATGGCATCACAATAGTTTAGCCATATTATATCTTGCCATGGGGATTTACTTACTTTTCTGCGTCTTATTATGGACTCTTCTCCATGGACTACGAAGGACTCAGCTCCTCAGACTATGCGCCTCATTTTGAAAGACCTTTAAGAGTTAACTAGAATTGCCCCTAACAAACAAACTGGTAGACAACTATGGCAGTGCATGACCTAAAATTGACCTAAACTAGTAGGAAGTGCAGCCTGTTTAGGTGTAACCCTCGTCTTTCTGCTAACCGCTCAAGACCAGTGACGTTCTCGACCTATGTATAGCTCCTACTCTCTAATATGGTTCCAACACAATGACATAGCACAGACTCTTAATTACAGTCCCATTTAGATTGCCTAATGTAATCAAGAGAGTACCCCTGCTAAAAAGATTAAAGCAGACCCTGCGGATATCCCTTCTCCTATATGCAAGTGTATATAAGTCCACAAGTCCTATAGCGGGATATGTCCACATCAGTATAATGTATGCATAACCGCTGGTATCCCCTTAGGGTGGGCATACTTCTGTTATGTAACACTACCGACCTCGCGTTGCAACCTATTATAATAACTATACCATTCTTATCCACTTAAGTGATTTTCTAACTTTAATAATTCAAACCCGTCATAAACACATACTTGAGGCTACGTGCATGTGGGTGTATATGTGTGTGTATTCATTCTTACTTATTTAATTATTACGCCTCCACTGTTCACTATTAATAAAAATACTTTACATCTTTACATGTTTACATCTTATTTAATTTACCATATTCTTTTAAAAGATCTAAATATCTTTTCCCACTTATTTCCATTTCCCTTTTATTTTACTTTATTTCTATTTCTCTTTAAAATTTACTACCCTCCTTTGTATAATAAACTTTCCATAATTTTTAAGTTACTACTTGCCTACCTTTTCATCCTTATTATTATTTAGTTCCCATCTTGTCTCTGTTGCTTATATTACAATTTAACCCTTATTGTTATCACACTTCAATTCTTTAATTCATACTTAGGGATTTCCACGTTTCAATGTATTGGAACTACATCTTTGTGACGAATGCGACTTTTCGACGCTCGAAAACCGATATCAATACGTCCACTGTATCAACTGCCGAGCAATCGAATGCCGGAAAACCGTACCGTTATGGTTAAAGAAGAGGTAGAAGATAGAAGAAGAGAGAAAGAAAAAAAGTGTTGAACCGAATTGAACAGAACAATATCAGAATCTCACAATCGCAGCGGAACAACATATAATATATAAATGAATAATCTTTAAACAAAGAACTATATCAGTTATTACATTACATCATATGACATTACATTACATCATCAGAGTGTACAACAACAAACAACAACAAACAGCGGAAAAGAAATACTATATACTAGTAATACGCCATGCCATCCAGCTTGCCTCCAGCAACTCCTGAATTCCAGAATATCCTGATAACCTAACTCTAGACTGCCCGTGTGGAAATTGGTGGGCACCTAGAGTTTAGGAAGGAAAACAATAAACTCCAGGTCAGTCATGGGACTGGTGTGAGAACTTAAAACAGTTTATTTTTAAAACAAAGAACGGGATAAATTTTTTAAAAATAGATTCACAATGTTTTTTTTTGAAAATGAGACTACCATAAGGCCTCCCGCACACATACAATGCAAACGCAGAATCGGAGGAGATTTTTTTCTTATGATAGTCAAAGATGCTTGATACGCATTAAAAAGAAACATTTGATATTATTACTAGTGCATAGTGTAGGAAAAATCATTTCGAAAATAAAGATATAAATCTTAGCCAGCATAGGCATTTCGCACTTATGCCTACTATAGCTACCATCCAAACAGTGGTGACCACCATAAGTGAATGATAGGTTCTACAACTAAAACCGTATAAGATCGTATTGTTTCTTTGGATTTCCAACAAATGGTCAGGCCAAGGAACTTTCCATTGCCACATGGGTATGCCTCTGGAAAGACGACCCGAGAACCTAACCGGATCTCTGCCAACACAAGGCCGGGTTACCCCTAACTAGGTAAACACTGACACGAATATGTCATTCCCCGATCGTAACCGATCTATATCCGAGGATCCTAGATTTCCAACAACCACAAAGCAATAAATTTGCAGCAACAACATAGGTTAAGTATCTGGGCTCCATACCATGATACCACCTCTATCCAGAAGGAATGACATACACTAAAGGGGCGCTACCCCCTAATAACCTTGCCGCATCCTTCCTGTTTTGACCATTTCCGGGGTGTGAGGTCCGACGAAGTCTCGTCCACAAAGCCACGCTTTATATAAAAGCTGTGCTTTGATCATCAAATGCTCAACAGCACTTCGTATGCCACATTACCAATTTGGGAATGTATCACTAGTAACCGTCAACTACATAACCTCTAAGGGTGTTAAGCTAAGAGAATAAATTCTCCACCACCAACGAAAATATATTTGATAGAAACCAGCTTTACATCTCAAATTGTAATGTCAGACACACATCCATACAAGTCCGTTCCGGGATCGAACGGAACCGAAGGCACTTACAAAGAAGTTCTTACAATCCGGATATTCACTAATCACGACCGGATTTCCCATCACAAAGGGTAATAAATTTCTATATCGGAGATCAGCAGATGCAGAAACATTCGACGGTAATCCTTCCATTTTCACAAATATCCGGTCTTCAACACCGGTCATCAAATGCAATTCATAACGACGTATCACATATTCGAAATGGGTTATACGACCCCAAGGTCCTTTCCCGGCTAACCCGAAAGGTGAGCGCTTTTTCAAAAATAAGTGTAGCATTCAAATTCAAGCAAATCACAACAAATACCTATTTAAAGGTAAATATTGATAGTCGGTTATTTAACTATCAATAGGCATGCTCAACATCACCAGATTTCCAAATAATTTTCCAAATTATTTACTTTCCAAATATATCTTTACAAGATATATATTTTCCACACTTCAACATTTGAAAACAAATTTTCAAATTACTTTTCACCTTTACCACTTTTGAAAACAAATTTCCAACATTTTCCTTACGCAGAAATACTTTCATTTCAACATGGTTCATTTAAACCAATTAAATAAATCCTTAACGATTTACTTTATATTTATGTTCCAAATCCGTAAATTAATTCCCACACTTCAAAAATAAATCAACGTTTATTTATAAACAAATTTCCCTTTCTTTTTTAAATTCTATAGTGAATTTACAATTCCCAAAATATCTATGAATATACGATTTTCAAATCGATTTTTAATATTCATTTTCAATTTATCTTTAAAAGATAAAATCTCAAAACATTCACTTCATATTGGAAAACATTTCCATACTTATTAAATAATAAGTAATTCAAAAATCCATTTATTTTCAACACTTGGAAAATATTCAATATACTTAAATCGAAATTAAGTATATATTTCATTCCCTGAGGAAAACGTGCGCTTAAACACATTTATTTGGGCCCAAAACGAATGTTGCGTAAAACATCGTTACGACGACCCAAAATCACTAGTATAGGGATTCGAAATTAAGATAGATATATAAACCCCAATACTATATGAAAACATTTCCTTTTGGAAATCATTTACTATAACAACAGTGTTATAGTCCACCATTTCCTCCTATTTCTTGAAAATGTCTATTTCAAAAATGAATGTCGAAATCTATGATTTCGATGTTTAATACATTTTAAAACATCTTTAAATCGTTTTAATTCTATTTAAAACATCACTTCCCAAAACATATCCATTTTATTTCATAATATATTCACTGTCCAAAATCGTGAATATAATTCCCAACCAAACTCAATATTTTCTACACATTTTATTTCAAGGATAATTCGCTATCCGAAATCGCGAATATATTTCTTTTAATAAATTTCTATATTCAATTTATCAAATTCCATTGATTTCGAATTTATAAACAATGTCTATAAATTCCATTTCTATTTATAAACTTCGATTTATAAATCTCCTTTATTAATCCTATTCAATTTATATATATCTCAAATATATACCAAAAGTCCATATTATAAGTTAAATACTTATAATTCATTTATTTACAAAATCGTTCTTTTTAAAACTTCTATTACTTATAAGATTCATTTATATTTTATAACAACTTCAACTTATAAAATCTCCTTTATTAACAATTTCTATTAATATCTCATTTAAATTCCCAAAATCCAGTTTATAAGTTAATTACTTATAAATCTTTTATTTCACAACATCTATTCATTTTATAATCTTCACAATTTATAAATCTATAAATTTTATTCACTGGTGAAATCCATTTATACTTCATTTTAACACTTATAAAAACTCGTTTTATAATTCCTATATTTTTAATTTATAATATCAATATTATAAATCTTTTATATAAATCGTTCATAATTATTCAAAAATCCTAATTTAAACCATTTTATAAATTAATTTACTATTTATTTCTAAAATCTTTTTCAGTTATATTTCTCAAAAATCATAACTTTTATAACATTAAATTTATAACGTTAATTTATTTAAAATGAATCAATTCAAAATTTTAATAAAACATATACTTTCAAAAATCACTTAAAATTCTTTTTTAAAATCAAAATCATTATTTTAAAACTTCAAAAAATGGATCTGATGATGCAATAGCACCAAATAGTCAATCACGACATCCAAATATCATATATCGATATGATAATCAACAAACATCACAATATCTGTAAATAAATCAATATAGTTGAGGAATCCAGTTGGATCCCTCCAACCTGTTTTCCTACATCCAAAAATGTTAGCACAATAACAATTCTGTTCCAGTACAGAATTATCGCGGTATATGGGATTTATAAATTATTATCCGCTTAATAGGCGGCGCAATAGGGTCTCATCCGCTATATAATGCAAGTACATATAGAATACCAATTTCACTTTGCAGTGAAATTATCGCGGTATATGTTTTTAATAAATAACCTCCGCATACTAATGGCGCATAATGTCTATTTCAATCAATAAGAGATAATTAATTTATCATCTAGACATACAATCAAAAAATTTAAAATTTAAATCGAAACTATTCGATTGAGTGAGAAGTTCTCACCTTGATTTTAATTCCGTTCCAGCGTTTTATTTCGAATAAAATTAAACGTCCGTTTAATTTTACCCAAAATTCTCACTAGCTCCAAACGACTCGAATCCAGTTTCATCGCGAAGAGCTCGTCGATATGAACCCAACGCAACTTGTTTCGTGCGTTTTCGACCTCGTATGAAAGAGTTACACTATTTTAAACATTGTACAAATTAAAATATAATTAATTTACACTTTATTTTTAATTTAAAACCCTAACTGCACAAAGCCGTTGGATTTGCTTCTGAGAAATCTGGGCCGCGTATTGCTTCTTCTCCCCTCACGTTCGTTCTCAGTAACCAAAACCCATGCCGCCTTCTACTTCGTCAATTTTCGCGACCTCAACAAGCCGCTTCAACTCGATCAACAATATGGGTTTCGAAGCCCTATGCAAGAGCTACCTACGGCCATGAACTGGTGGAGCTCGGCCACCTCCCCCACCCAAAAAAACGTGCGCAACATTCAGCCTTTGAGCCAAAATTCCCAACGATCCATCGACCTGATCGCGATCACAACCGTATGGATTTGAAGATATCCTCAAGCTCTACATGTTTGCTGTTAAACATTTCTCTTGATTGTGAATGGATCGAAAGTTATTATGGAGAAAATAATATAAGATTTCCGCCATTGATATATATTAGAACGGCGGCTAGGGTTTTCTGGGAGATAGGGTTTGAGAAATGAAGGCCAAGGGTTCCTTTTATAGAAATTTTCACCAAACACTATTCATCCGACTTTTCAGAACTCCAAATCTCGCACGGTAACCGGCGTTTCTAGGGTGTACCCCGCGTTCCAGACACAATGGAATAGGTTTCGGAGGCTAATTCGATCATCTGTGTGAGTTACGGCAATAAAAGATCAATTTAAATTAAATCGATTTAAGCTAATTTTCCAGGTGTTTTGGCTTGCCCCGGACAAATGGTATATCCGATTGACACAAAATTTGAAATCTTACAATAATATCACATTACGGATCCGATGAAACTGGTTTCGTCAAAATCCGAGACTATTTGAAAAATGGCTATTTTAACTCGTCAATTAAATATTAAAATATTAAATTTTCACAAATTAACTTTTGATTCAATTTTAAAAGTTCTATAACATCATTCTAACTCCAATATGATTAAATAAAATTTTACAATTCATTTTCAATCATATTTAACCCAATTTTCAATTATTTCTGGAATTTCAAATATTAAATTATCGATTTAATTATCCAATTAAATCCAATTATTCGAAATAAAATTTATTCGACTTATAAATTTCACTTATTAATATTTAAAATAAATTAAATATACAAATTTTAATTGACAGAAATTCTGGGTCGTTACAAACTTCCCCCCTTAAAAGAATTTCGTCCTCGAAATTACCAAGTAAGAAAAAGTTACAGAATCCATTAACTTTCCAAAACAATTCGTTCGAATTGGATTTTTCAAATCTCTTAAGTGTTTAACTTTCCTAAAATTCATAGTTAAACTTCTTACAATAACTTTACTAAGTTTCCAAATCTAAACTTAGTTATAGTTTTCAAAAATTTCCCAATTTTCTCAAAAAAAAATCTAACGCCTTAAATTTTCGGAAAAATTCGCCATAGTCTCCTTTGCGCGGCTCGATCCGAAAAAAAATGACAGTATATATATCACAAATATACATCTCATCAAGTGATTAGGCATCCCCTAGGGAAAAAAGTGTAAAAGTACGATATTTAATCCGAGATATGTACCTTATATTTTTATTAGCGAGCGTATACGGCTAATATAGCGCGAAAGCAAGCTCCAAATGCGAAGAAAGCGCAATCCGCACCTACTAAACACTCAACAAACAATGAGTATCATGCACATATGAAAATAGTAGCAACATACATCATATAGCAACATAACAACTACATGTGCCAACATAGGAATGCATTCAAAAGCAATAAATGCAACTACCAATCAACTATCATCCAACTATCATCCAACAAATTCATAACCAAATCAATATAAATTCACTTCTCATTAATATTCATTGAATTGGTTTTCAATTTAATCACATTTGATTTGTTAACATTGGATTTACTAACATTCATTCATATTCATATTCAATTAGCAATCATTCACTAATTTATATTCAAGTTAGTTCACTTTCCATTCAATCAAATTCAATTTTATTCAAATTCATTTTCTTCCAATTTGAATTCAGTTACATAGCTTTCCATTTCATTAATTCATTTTCATTAATCACTTAATGAATCATACATATAATCAATTTATAATCATATAACAACCAATGTAGATTCAACATAACCAAATTATTAAATTTACATTCAATTCGGTTCAACACTTTTTTTTTTACTTTCAATTGGTTTATACTAAATTAATTTCCATTCAATTTATTCAACTTCCAATAACATTAGCTTTTAATGAATTAACAATTACATTCATTGTTCCATATCAACTTATTTACATTCGATTGATTAACATTCAATCCATTTATTAATTCAACTGCTAATTCCTTTAACAATATAAGGTTGAATTTCATTTATATAACTCAAGTTCATATCCATTTAATTCACTTTATTAATTTACTTCGACACTAAAATCAACTTCATTCAACTTTACTTAAGTTATATTCCATTTCAATTTATTTTACTTAACTTAAATTTTCCACTTATAAATTAAATTCAGATTCAAATTCTGAAGAAAATTTTATTTAACTTTTACCAAAGCTAAATTTATTAACTCATACTATAAGTTCAAAACTTATTTCACTTATATTCATCAATTACAACTTGGATTTTTAATTGATTCACTTATACTCCCTTTAACTTAACTCCATCCTTTAAGTTAAATTTATTCTATCAAAATTTAAATTGTATAAGTTATCAACTCATTTATCATTCCCATAGTATTTTAAATAGGATTCCAGAGTCTTTTCAACCTTTCAAAACCATTTTTGAAATCAATTCAAATTACCTTTTAGAATTTCAAAACCCAAACTCAATTTTTCCAAACAAATTTCATTTAAAACAATTTGGCAGCAATCCCTCTTTTGGAAAACCGAAAATGAACACCGATGATGTTGCAATCATCATCGGAATTATTTTCTAGCGACCGAAAAGAGTTTAGAGCTTTAATTTCTCCAAAAAAATTATCCAAAATATCAAATCCTTTCAAAACACTTCTCTGGAATTTTATTTTTAGATTATAAATCACATTTACAAACCTTTTACTTAAATGATTTCACTTCTTATATATAAGATTATTTCACAATTGTAAATTACATTAATTATAATTCCACACTTATAATTTTTTTTTATACAATTCATTCTTTTTCAACTGTTGTTTTATTTAACTTATTCAACAACCAAACAATCAATTCATATACACTTTTATAATTCTGAAAAATTATTTCCTTTATATATAAAATATAATCAAGGTAAAATTATTTCATTTACCCAACTAAAAACGATATCGTGTCAATTTGTTCTGTACAAGTGTTTAGAGATCCCTATCAACAACGTTAATTACTCGTGTTGACCAGAATCCATATACTACTCAACAAACCAATCATCACAATATAAAAAAATTTATATTCACTAACAAATACGCGCTCATATTTATTATTACACTCACACTCATTCTAGAGTACTACTGACTCTATCTCTAATGAGTAATTCCCAAGAGAGCCATGGTTGTCGCTTAACCATATGCTCTAATACCAAATGTAATAATCTAGGCTTTTCAACCATCGACAACGGTCACAACCGGTAGGCTTTTCAACCATCCCAACCCCACTGTGGCTTACACTGATATCCAAACTTGCTTTTACGGCCAGCCTCTCGACTGTCACGGCCTCTGCCTAACCAACCCCGTAAAGAGGACATGTGGGGGCAAGAGTCTCCCATTCGCCACCTAACCGCGAGGCGAGAACCCCCCATCACATTTCACCTAGATAAGCAAGACTGGTGTGAGAACTTAAAACAGTTTATTTTTAAAACAAAGAACAGGATAATTTTTTTTTAAATAGATTCGTAATGTTTTTTTTTGAAAATGAGTGTAACGACCCGGAAATTTCGATCCCGAAAATTCCAGATAGTTAGGAAAAGAAGAAAAGAGAAAGAAGAAAAGAAATAGAACACACAACACAAAATCTCACATACGCAGCGGATAAAATATAATATCAATAATAATAGTTATACCAAAGAAAACTGTATCTATCAATTTACATTGACATATCAGAGTTACAACAATTTTTATACAACATTGGTCAGATACCATTAAACATGTCTCATATATATACAATATCATAGTGGAAACTCTCCATACGTCCCTACCATCCAGCTCGCCTCCTGAGCTCCAGAACGTCCTTACCTAAAAAACTATAATACTCGGTCTGACCCGAGCATTACATCAAAGTAACACCCGGGTCAGGCTGGAACCCAGCGTGAGTAAACCCATCTAACATGAATGACAAAAGCATACAACTTAAGTAAACCCGGGGTAACTTATATCAATTTACAACTCCACAAGTTGTTATAGACATCACCTATATCACATATCAGTTTATACAGAATCGAAGTGGTTTCGGGAATTTATTAATACCCGACTCCGGTCTCTTCGAGTCCAATGTCATCTTAACCAAAATTATCCAATTAAATACAATTCAACCTTAATTACCAGATAACATTCTTATTCACATCAACTCATAATTGATAGTTAATCACAGTATCATCATCCATTCAACATATCATGTCATAAAGCAATTCATATCAGAGGTATCAACCAGTCCAAAGCACTCATCATCATTCGATCATTAATAGGCAAGATTGATCACTTCATTAATTATATTAATTAATGATTCTCAAATTACTTTCATTAGTAAATTATTCTTAAATTTTATATAATAATTAATTTATAACTTAATTATATTCATTAATCAATCTTGTTAATAAAAATTAGAAATTAACTCTCCTTAATTACTCCTTCAAATAAACCAACTCCTTGATTTAATTATATAAATTAATCCTTCAAGTACACAGAGAAATCATTACTTAATTTCTTCCATCAAGTAATTATCCTTTAATCAAGTAATTTCCTTTAACTAATTACATCCAGTAATTAGCCACTATTTTTTTTAAGTAATTATACCTCATTAATTACCTTAAGTGATTATACTTAACTCAATATCCAATAGTTACCTTTGATTAATTTAATTTAATTAATTAACTAGTATTAACCACTTTATCTTAATTAATTTCACAAATTAATTAACATTACCCATCCATATTAATTGAACTGATCTTTGAATTATTACCCAAATTAATTATCTTATAATCATTTACATTGATTGATTAACCCTTAATGAATCACACTCATTAATTAACTAACCATTAATTAATTCCTTTTAATTAATCAACCCCTTTTTAACTCTTAATTATTCTCATTCATCACCCTTAATTAATTACATTCTGTAATTAATTGTCCTCAAACTATTCTCATAAATTATCCTTAGTTAATCACCTAAATTGATTAACTATAAATTAATCTCACCAATTATTAATTAACCCTTTAATCAATACCTAAATTTAATAATTATCCTTAAACATATTTAATTACATTTTTTTCCTGATTATTTAAAATAAAATTTTAAAGGGTTATAAATAATGAAATTCTTAAACTCAAATAATTCTATTCTTAACCTTAAAATTTTTAAATTTAAATGGATGATAATCTGTGTATACTTAATCAAGTTTGAACATAAAAACTTGTTATTTCTTATCTAATTTCAGAAGTTCTTAACTAATCAGGGGACCGAGCCCATTCATGTTTAACTCGAACCGATTCTCGAGTTCCCTTATCTCGTCTCGGCTTCAGTTCTTTTTTTTTTATAATTTTAAATGTTAAAGCTTCAACCTGAAACACAATTACCTGCTACCATACTCGAAGTAAAACTCGAGACCAATAAGATTTATCTCGAGCTTAAACCCAAGAAGAATACTCATGTGACAAGAACCGATATGCTGATACATCGTACACCTGCACCCACCATCGGTGATGATCTGACCTTCGAGTTCGCCTCTGACAAGTCGTCCAAGACTCCCTCTACACACCAGACCATTCAGAAGAACAAAATTCGAAAGCAAACAAAATCCAACTGTTCGAATGAAACAGAAATAAGGTCGATCACCAAGATCCACCACACGACGCCTTCGCCGATCACCAGAGGTCTCGACATCAAATCCAGAAACTCGCCGTAGTACTACGCTACCATTCCACCCATCTTTACTGATTCCGATTCACCATAGTTGAAGAAATCAACTCGAAATCAACCCCAACTTAAAACCACCACTAAAACCTAGATCGATCTCGTTGCGTCACCCCGGAGCTACATAAAATTCTTGACTGTTTTTCCCATCCTCCCCGATTACCAAACTAGCTTGGACAAAAACCCCGACCTCCCTTGAGTTCTCCGACCACCGGAAATGACAAAAACCTAATTTCTGATTAACTAAGAAATGCACATCCAACTCTCCACTAGAAATTATGATTTTTATTTTAAAAATCCCAATTCGAATAGGGAATTCAGATTATATACCTGAATTTACAAATCAACGCACTTGATTTCAACCTATTCCTAAATTTCCACTGTATTTTCCTCATTTCCAGTAAAATTTCATATTTAAATCATATAAATAAAATTTTAAAAGCTTAATTATGCTTAAACAATCAACTATGTTTTGAAACTCAATCCAAAACAATGATCAAATAAGATGATTTTAAATTTTGAAATTTTATTTTAGGTCTATAAAACCAACAGAGACCCCTGTATATGAATATACAGTCATACACACTTAATCCAACCATGTTTATATGCATGCAAGGATCATACACATTCAAGTAACATTTATCACAACATTGTTACAATTATTATTTACAAGCATCAATATTTTAAATTGATCCAGGTTTTGGAAAAGGGAGTGTTTACTCACAGATTTTAGGAATGCAGAGGCTTCAGATCAGAGTTTAATTCTTGATTTCTTCAGTTTTTGAATTTGAATTACTATATTTTCCAAAATGCGTATCAATATATTCATATTATTCCGATTCCAGGTTTTTACCAAGCATGCATACATAGATTATATCATTCATAATAGGATTTCACAAAACATTACAGAGCATCATATTTAAACTAATTTTGGGTTAAATTTTCTCACCTTTAATATTGCAGTGAACAAAAGCAGAGCAAGTTATAGTACTTCCAGGCCTTGAAATCTTTAAATCTGGAAAAATATGCTTTGATGATTGTTGATAAAATCCTACTGCATGCTTACAATTTGATGATTTACGTGCTGTAATTGATGTTGAGCTTCCCTTTTAAGTTGCAGGTTTGCAATTTAAACACGGATTTGATTTTTGCTGAGTTTGATCTTCTATTGCAAAAAGTTTGAATTTGCAGGTTTTCAGTTGATGGTTTTAATTTTCATTTGCTTTTAGTTTTCAGGTTAAAAGAATGCTTGTAAGTTTGAATTTTCAGATTGACATTAATTTAAAGGAATGAAGAAAGGAAAAGGAATGAGAAGAATAAGGAAAACAAGTTTATTAAAGTTAAAGAAAAAAACAAATTGTTAAAATAAAGATACTTGTTAAACACTTGTCACTAACACTTACACTTGTCATTTTAATTAGCTTAATAGCTTTACATGTGTTATTAAAATGTGATAATATGGTCATATATGTATATAAGTATTTAAATAAATTTTATTAAATTTTAAAATGTAATATAACTTACTTATTAAAGTTACTTAATTAATAAATACTTATGTATGCCTTTTAAAAGAGAATTTGCTAAAACTAATTATAAATATAAATAAATTATTTTATTTTTTGATTCTAAAATTATAACAATAACCTTATTTGGAATAAGGAATTTAGAAATCAATTTTGAAATTTAAAACACTTTAACATCTAATTTAAACTTATTTATTTTCAAAATAATTTAAAAATTTTGTTATTAAAAACATTACTTTAAAACTTTGATTAAATAATTAAATTCAAAAATTAACCATTGATTACTTCATAATTCAAATTAATATTCAAAATTCAATTTAAATTTCAGATTTAATTTGATATATACATATATTTAAACAAATACAATTTTCAACTTATATAATATAATTCTATTTAAAATCTATGTAAATATATACACAACACAATTTCAAATATAAATATTTATTTGATCAGATTCATTTGTCCAATTTATAAATTCAGTATTCCTACTACTTAACCCAATTACATTATTAATTACAATGCCCAGAAATCCCGGTTATTACATTTCTCCCCCCTTTTGAATCTTTTCGTCCTCGAAAAGGAACGAAAACAGATTTTATTAAATATTTGAAAACCAGTTAAAATATTCTTTAATCATTTTAAAAATACTTTTAAAAAAAACTATAAATAGTACCATCAAAGTAGTTTTATAAAAAATATCATTATATAACTTGATGTTTCAACAAGTCCATCTTCGTTCTCACAGAAATTCGGTCATACGTTGATCAGGCGTAGGACTGAAAATCTATAAGTACGTAGCAGACCCATTTTCAACACCCAGTGAAAATGCTTTTGAAAATAATTTTATTGAAAATATAGAAAACAATTTTTGAAAATAGAGGATATATCTTTGGTGAGAATGCTCTGGAAATCATCACCCCCATCCATGGTCACAGTTACATTCCAGGGTTACGTTGTCGTCGCAGCAAAAGTCCATGTAACTACCGGCTCTCCGCGGCCTCTCGATTACGCCATGGAACCCACACAACAGATCACAGTTACATCCAGGGTTACGTTGCCGTCGCAGCAAAAGTCCATGTAACTACAGGCTCTCAGCGGCCTCTGATTTTCGCTGTCGAAATGAAACCTCTCCACTCCTACATAGATCGCAGTCTGCCGATATAAAATCAAACGCAGACTGTTGGCTCTCAACGGCACACATGACTTTGCTATGTTATACCATAGGTCGCAGTCTACCGATATAAAATCAAACGCAGACTGTTGGCTCTCAGCGACACACATGACTTCCGCTATGGTATACTCTACTCATAATCCCTAGGAACTAGTTTTGTCCGGACTCCTCACAGGATCAACTTTAGAACCCCCCCCTTGGGGCTCAAGGCAGCACCATCCGGTGGTACTCCTGAGAAGTTCATTTCAAGGGAGAGCCATTTTTCCCAGAGCCATTATCAAAACACTTTATACTATACATATAGTATCTTTCAAATCATACACCTAGTATGATCTCATTCATAGTTCCTTTACACAAAATCGATTATCCAAAAATTGATAATTCTCAAACCAGGCTTTCCAAATCCAATATTGATTTTATCCAAAAATCAAAAACCTTTCCAAATCCAAAGGTTCCCAAAACCTTTTCCAAAATCCTCATAAGATCCTTGATATATACATATATACAAATATATATAATTTTTAAAATCTTTGGATCATTTCAAACTTGTATAAAATTCCTTTTATACTTCAAACTCTTTAAAAATCCTTTTCTTCCAGTAATAGGTTCAACAAGGGGAGTTTTATCTTATATATAACAAAGATATATAACTTTGTTTATTCAAAATCAAATATTCAAATTTGATTACTCTTTTTAATATCAATTTCATTCAAATTCGTACGATGTACACATATCATTCGTACGCCATACCAATCAGATCGCTCATTCGATCACACAATATCACTTCCGAACTAGTATCGTCCACCCGACTTCCTAGTGCGGACACAGATCTGGTTTCTTAATCAGAAACCATCATTCTCCTTGCATAGCTTAACTATGATAGAGAATACTCAGAACCAATCAACAATCCATATCCAGGTTCGCCATCGAAAATCGATTGAAAAATCTCACTCGGATCGATATAACTATCTCAAAATTCTGTGCTCGAATCTGGATCAAATCATTATGCGAATAGAATAACATACGTACACCCTACGTATTTATCTTTATTGGTTATTAGCCAAATCAATTCTATTTCTATTCACATTCGCTTAGATTTTCATTCACTTACTCACAATTGCTTCAATCCATTTAGATTATCACCTCTATTCTTATCTTGATTGGGTTTTTAACCATTAACAATTTGAACTCCGACCAGTTTATCTAGAAAATAGCTTGAAAATTTTAAGAATAGATAAGTAGTTGAAAAATAGGTATTAGTTTGCAAAATAGCTTTAAAATAGTTAATTAATTGTAAAATAGTTGGAGAATAGCTAAATGCTTTCAGAACTTTTAGATAATTACAAAATAGTTGTAAAATAGTAATTAATTTGTAACATAGTTGAAAAATAGTAATTAGTTTAGAAAACAGTTGAAAAATGGTTAAATAGCTCCAAAAATAATTGTAAAACAAGTATGAAATAATTTAGCTTTAAGAAAGAAAGGTTATATGTATGAAATAACTTGGAAAAAATAAGTTTATATTAAAACAATTTATATTGAAAATAGTCCAAAGTCAAACTGTTCAATTTCCAATCTCCATTCTCAATAATTCATTTTAAATTTCCATTTCCACTCAAATTGACCCAATTCCAATTTAAATAACTTCAATTTCCATTGAGATTGATTCAATCCCAATTCAAGTTGAATTAACCTTAGTTTCTTTCCAAATTTAACTTTATTCAACCTTGATCTCAAATTCTACTAATTCAAATAAACTTAATTGAGCTAGTTCTAATTTCAATTCATTTCAATTAATTCAAATCAAATTCAATTCAAATTTCAAATCCAAATCATCTCGAATTAAATAAATTCGAGTTAATACTTCAAATGTTGATTTAATTCCTTTAAATCAATTTTCCTTTAAAGTTTTTAAACAATTCAATTCTGAGTTCAGATTTCTAAATTCCATTAAATTATCTTTACTAAACTCATTACAAGGTTCAAGTAAGAGTTCCAAACAATTTAATTTACAAATTTATCTCTTAACAATCAAATCTTAAGTTCAAAGGTATTCCATATCTTAAATTTTAATTTAAGTTAAATTTTATTGATAACCATAGGATGATATCGCCCAATTCATTTTAAAACATCCATCAAATTCCAAATTCCAGATCTCAAACCCATTTGAGATCACACAAACTCCCAGTTCAGATTAACCATTTAACTTCCCAAGTTAAATTCCAATTTCATCTTGAAATTTCTAAATCAGGTTGATCATTCCAACTTATTTAATCACTTCCAAGTTAAACTCAGTTCACTTAATTCAGTCAACCTTACCTAGTTTTAACTTCTATTTTCAAATAATCTTCCCTCTTATTAAGTTCAAAGACTTATCACTTCGGGTATCACACATTATTCCAAATCCAAAACTCACCATTTAGAGTTTATTTCAAACCACCTTTGATATTATGTATATCCACATATATACATATTAATTTCTTTTACATACCAAGTTATACCTTAAAATTTTAATCCACCTTTGGTTTTTAATTCAAAACAAATTTCTTTAAATTTTCAAACAACTCTTGTTTGAAATAGGACTATTACATTCAAATGCATTAAATAATATTATTTATTTTTTTTCTTTAAATTAATTGCATCATTAAGTAATTCCAATTAATCACATTCGGTAATTAACTTATTTCTTAATTACCTTCATTATGTAATTGTCCCTTAAATTACTTGCCTCTAGTTACTTCATTAAGTAACCCCTCTTTATTTATCATTTCCAATTATTATCCATTAATTAATCTCATTAAATAAAGTTTAATTAATTACATAAATTTATTGATTATCCTTATCCTGAAACCTTTCCCAAATTCAAGATTTAATTTCAGTTTGAATCCATTTCAAACTTGTCTTTAATTTAATTTCAATTTGGTTGTAATTCTATTACCACTTAATTCTTACTATTACTTTTAATTCACTTAATACTACAACCAATTTCCTTAATATAATAGATAATCTATTTCTTATATAAGATTCATTTACTTTTGAAATCATTTAAAAACCTTTATATAAGAAAATAACAAGTACGCTCTCTCATATACACACACACACACACTCAACTCATTCTAGGGTACCACTTACCCTATCCTTAATGAGTAATCCCAACAGAGCCAAGGTTCTCGCTCAACCTTCAGCTCTGATACCAAATGTAACGACCCGGAAAATTTCGATTCCGAAAATTCCAGATAGTTAGGAAAAGAAGAAAAGAGAAAGAAGAAAATAAATAGAACACACAACACAGAATCTCACATACGCAGCGGATAAAACATAATATCAATAATAATAGTTATACTAAAGAAAACTGTATCTATCAATTTAATTAGAGTTACAACAATTTTTATACAACATTGGTCAGATACCATTAAACATGTCTCAGATATATACAATATCAAAGTGGAAACTCTCCATACGCCCCTGCCATCCAGCTCGCCTCCTGAGCTCCAGAACGTCCTTACCTAAAAAACTGTAATACTCGGTCTGACCCGAGCATTACATCAAAGTAACACCCGGGTCAGGCTGGAACCCAGCGTGAGTAAACCCATCTAACATGAATGACAAAAGCATACAACTTAAGTAAACCCGGGGTAACTTATATCAATTTACAACTCCATAAGTTGTTATAGACATCACCTATATCACATATCAGTTTATACAGAATCGAAGTGGTTTCGGGAATTTATTAATACCCGACTCCGGTCTCTTCGAGTCCAATGTCATCTTGACCAAAATTGTCCAATTAAATACAATTCAACCTTAATTACCAGATAACATTCTTATTCACATCAACTCATAATTGATAGTTAATCACAGTATCATCATCCATTCAACATATCATGTCATAAAGCAATTCATATCAGAGGTATCAACCAGTCCAAAGCACTCATCATCATTCGATCGTTAATAGGCAAGATTGATCACTTCATTAATTATATTAATTAATGATTCTCAAATTACTTTCATTAGTAAATTATTCTTAAATTTTATATAATAATTAATCTATAACTTAATTATATTTATTAATCAATCTTGTTAATAAAAATCAAAAATTAGCTCTCCTTAATTACTCCTTCAAATAAACCAACTCCTTGATTTAATTATATAATTAATCCTTCAATTACACTGAGAAATCATTACTTAATTTCTTCCATCAAGTAATTATCCTTTAATCAAGTAATTTGCTTTAACTAATTACATCCAGTAATTAGCCACTATTTTTTTTAAGTAATTATACCTCATTAATTACCTTAAGTGATTATACTTAACTCAATATCCAATAGTTACCTTTGATTAATTTAATTTAATTTAATTAATTAACTAGTATGAACCACTTTATCTTAATTAATTTCACAAATTAATTGACCTTACCCATCCATATTAATTGCACTGATCTTTGAATTATTACCCAAATTAATTATCTTATAATCATTTACATTGATTGATTAACCCTTAATGAATCACACTCATTAATTAACTAACCATTAATTAATTCCTTTTAATTGATCAACCCCTTTTTAACTCTTAATTATTCTCATTCATCACCCTTAATTAATTACATTCTGTAATTAATTGTCCTCAAACTATTCTCATAAATTATCCTTAGTTAATCACCTAAATTGATTAACTATAAATTAATCTCACCAATTATTGATTAACCCTTTAATCAATACCTAAATTCAATAATTATCCTTAAACATATTTAATTACATTTTTTCCCTGATTATTTAAAATAAAATTTTATAGGGTTATAAATAATGAAATTCTTAAACTCAAATAATTCTATTCTCAACCTTAAAAATTTTAAATTTAAACGGATGATAATTTGTGTATACTTAATCAAGTTTGAATATAAAAACTTGTTATTTCTTATCTAATTTCAGAAGTTGTTAACTAATCAGGGGACCGAGCCCATTCATGTTTTACTCGAACCGATTCTCGAGTTCCCTTATCTCGTCTCGGCTTCAGTTCTTCTTTTTTTTATAATTTTAAATGTTAAAACTTCAACCTGAAACACAATTACCTGCTACCATACTCGAAGTAAAACTCGAGACTAATAAGATTTATCTCGAGCTTAAACCTGAGAAGAATACTCACGTGACAAGAACCGATATGCTGATACATCGTACACCTGCACCCACCATCGGTGATGATCTGACCTTCGAGTTCGCCTCTGACAAGTCGTCCAAGACTCCCTCTACACACCAGACCATTCAGAAGAACAATTCGAAAGCAAACAAAATCCAACTGTTCGAACGAAACAGAAACAAGGTCGATCACCAAGATCCACCACACGACGCCTTCGCCGATCACCAGAGGTCTCGACATCAAATCCAGAAACTCGCTGTAGTACTACGCTACCATTCCACCCATCTTTACTGATTCCAATTCACCATAGTCGAAAAAATCTACTCGAAATCAACCCCAACTTAAAACCACCACTAAAACCTAGATCGATCTCGTTGCGTCACCCCGGAGCTACATAAAATTCTTGACTATTTTTCCCATCCTCCCCGATTGCCAAACTAGCTTCGACAAAAACCCCGAACTCGCTTGAGTTCTCCGACCACCGGAAATGACAATAACCCAATTTCTGATTAACTAAGAAATGCACATCCAACTCTCCACTAGAAATTATGATTTTTATTTTAAAAATCCCAATTAGAATAGGGAATTCAGATTATATACCTGAATTTACAAATCAACGCACTTGATTTCAACCTATTCCTAAATTTCCACTGTATTTTCCTCATTTCCAATAAAATTTCATATTAAATCATATAATTAAAATTTTAAAAGCTTAATTATGCTTAAACAATCAACTATGTTTTGAAACTCAATGCAAAACAATGATCAAATAAGATGATTTTAAATTTTGAAATTTTATTTTAGGTCTATAAAACCAACAGAGACCCCTGTATATGAATATACAGTCATACACACTTAATCCAACCATGTTTATATGCATGCAAGGATCATACACATTCAAGTAACATTTATCACAACATTGTTACAATTATTATTTACAAGCATCAATATTTTAAATTGATCCAGGTTTTGGAAAAGGGAGTGTTTACTCACAGATTTTAGGAATGCAGAGGCTTCAGATCAGAGTTTAATTCTTGATTTCTTCGGTTTTTGAATTTAAATTACTATATTTACCAACATGCGTATCAATATATTCATATTATTCCGATTCCAGGTTTTTACCAAGCATGCATACATAGATTATATCATTCATAACAAGATTTCACAAAACATTACAGAGCATCAAATTTAAACTAATTTTGGGTTAAATTTTCTCACCTTTAATATTGCAGTGAACAAAAGCAGAGCAAGTTATAGTACTTCCAGGCCTTGCAATCTTTAAATCTGGAAAAATATGCTTTGATGATTGCTGATAAAATCCTACTGCATGCTTACAATTTGATGATTTAAGTGCTGTAATTGATGTTGAGCTTCCCTTTTAAGTTGCAGGTTTGCGATTTAAACTCGGATTTGATTTTTGCTGAGTTTGATCTTCTATTGCAAAAAGTTTGAATTTGCAGGTTTTCAATTGATGGTTTTAATTTTCATTTGCTTTTAGTTTTCAGGTTAAAAGAATGCTTGTAAGTTTGAATTTTTATATTGACATTAATTTAAAGGAATGAAGAAAGGAAAAGGAATGAGAAGAAGAAGGAAAACAAGTTTATTAAAGTTAAAGAAAAAAAACTAATTGTTAAAATAAAGATACTTGTTAAACACTTGTCACTAACACTTACACTTGTCATTTTAATTAGCTTAATAGCTTTACATGTGTTATTAAAATGTGACAATATGGTCATATATGTACATAAGTATTTAAATAAATTTTATTAAATTTTAAAATGTAATATAACTTACTTATTAAAGTTAATTAATAAATACTTATGTATGCCTTTTAAAAGAGAATTTGCTAAAACTAATTATAAATATAAATAAATTATTTTATTTTTTGATTCCAAAATTATAACAATAACCTTATTTGGAAATAAGGAATTTAGAAATCAATTTTGAATTTAAAACACTTTAACATCTAATTTAAACTTATTTATTTTCAAAATAATTTGAAAACTTTGTTATTAAAAACATTACTTTAAAACTTTGATTAAATAATTAAATTCAAAAATTTACCATTGATTACTTCATAATTCAAATTAAAATTCAAAATTAAATTTAAATTTCAGATTTAATTTGATATATACGTATATTTAAACAAAAACAATTTTCAACTTGTATATAATAATTCTATTTAAAATATATGTACATATATACACAACACAATTTAAAATATAAATATTTATTTGATCAGATTCATTTGTCCAATTTATAAATTCAGTATTCCTACTACTTAACCCAATTATATTATTAATTACAATGCCCAGAAATCCCGGTCATTACAATGAGATACCATAAGGCCTCCCGCACACACACACAATGCAAACGCAGAATCGGAGATTTCTCCTTATGATAGTCAAAGATGTTTGATACGCATTAAAAAGAAACATTTGATATTATTACTAGTGCATAGTGTAGGAAAAATCATTTCGAAAATAAAGATATAAATCATAGCCAACATAGGCATTTCGCACTTATGCCTACTATAGCTACCATCCAAACAGTGGTGACCACCATAAGCGAATGATACGTTCTACAACAAAAACCGTACAAAATCGTATTGTTTCTTTGGATTTCCAACAAATGGTCAGGCCAAGGAACTTTCCATTGCCACATGGGTACGCCTCTGGAAAGACGACCTGAGAACCTAACCGGATCTCTGCCAACACAAGGCCGGGTTACCACTAACTGGGAACTACTGACACGAATATGTCATTCCCCGATCGTAACTGGTCTATATCCGAGGATCCTCGATTTCCAACAACCACAAAGCAATAAATTTGCAGCAACAACATAGGTTAAGTATCTGGGCTCCATACCATGATACCATCTCTATCCAGAAGGAATGACATACACTAAAGGGGCGCTACCCCTAATAACCTTGCCGCATCCTTCCTGTTTTGACCATTTTCGGGGTGTGAGGTCCGACGAAGTCTCGTCTACAAAGCCACGCTTTATATAAAAGTTGTGCTTTGATCATCAAATGCTCAACAGCACTTCGTATGCCACATTACCAATTTGGGAATGTATCACTAGTAACCATCAACTACATAACCTCTAAGGGTGTTAAGCTAAGAGAATAAATTCTCCGCCACCAACGGAAATATATTTGATAGAAACCAGCTTTACATCTCAAATTGTAACGTCAGACACACATCCATACAAGTCCGTTCCGGGATCGAACGGAACCGAAGGCACTTACAAAGAAGTCCTTGCAATCTGGATATTCACTAATCACGACCGGATTTCCCATCACAAAGGGTAATAAATTTCTATATCGGAGATCAGCCGATGCAGAAACATTCGACGGTAATCCTTCCGTTTTCACAAATATCCGGTCTTCAACATCGGTCATCAAATGCAATTCATAACGACGTATCACATATTCGGAATGGGTTATACGACCCCAAGGTCCTTTCCCGGCTAACCCGAAAGGTGAGCGCTTTTTCAAAAATAAGTGTAGCATTCAAATTCAAGCAAATCACAACAAATACCTATTTAAAGGTAAATATTGATAGTCGGTTATTTAACTATCAATAGGCATGCTCAACATCACCAGATTTCCAAATAATTTTCCAAATTATTTACTTTCCAAAAATATCTTTACAAGATATATATTTTCCACACTTCAACATTTGAAAACAAATTTTCAAATTACTTTTCACCTTTACCACTTTTGAAAACAAATTTTCGACATTTTCCTTACGTGGAAATACTTTCATTTCAACATGGTTCATTTAAACCAATTAAATAAATCCTTAATGATTTACTTTATATTTACGTTCCAAATCCGTAAATTAATTCCCACGCTTCAAAAATAAATCAACGTTTATTTTTAAACAAATTTCCCTTTCTTTTATAAATTCCATAGTGAATTTACAATTTCCAAAATATCTATGAATATACGATTTTCAAATCGATTTTTAATATTCATTTTCAATTTATCTTTAAAAGATAAAATCTCAAAACATTCACTTCATATTGGAAAACATTTCCATACTTATTAAATAATAAGTAATTCACAAATCCATTTATTTTTAACACTTGGAAAATATTCAATATACTTAAATCGAAATTAAGTATATATTTCATTCTCTAAGGAAAACGTGCGCTTAAACACATTTATTTGGGGCCAAAACGAATGTCGCGTAAAACATCGTTACGACGACCCAAAATCTCTAGTATAGGGATTCGAAATTAAGATAGATATATAAATCCCAATACTATACGAAAACATTTCCTTTCGGAAATCATTTACTATAACAACAGTGTTATAGTCCACCATTTCCTCCTATTTCTCGAAAACGTCTATTTCAACAATGAATGTTGAAATCTATGATTTCGATGTTTAATACATTTTAAAACATCTTTAAATCGTTTTAATTCTATTTAAAACATCACTTCCCAAAACATATCCATTTTATTTCATAAAATAGTCACTGAATATAATTCCCAACCAAACTCAATATTTTCTACACATTTTATTTCAAGGATAATTCGCTATCCGAAATCACGAATATATTTCTTTTAATAAATTTCTATATTCAATTTATCAAATTCCATTGATTTTGAATTTATAAACAATGTCTATAAATTCCATTTCTATTTATAAACTTCGATTTATAAATCTCCTTTATTAATCCTATTCAATTTATATATATCTCAAATATATACCAAAAGTCCATATTATAAGTTAAATACTTATAATTCATTTATTTACAAAATCGTTCTTTTTAAAACTTCTAATTACTTATAAGATTCATTTATATTTTATAACAACTTCAACTTATAAAATCTCCTTTATTAACAATTTCTATTAATATCCCATTTAAATGACCAAAATCCAGTTTATAAGTTAATTACTTATAAATCTTTTATTTCACAACATCTATTCATTTTATAATCTTCACAATTTATAAATCTATAAATTTTATTCACTGGTGAAATCCATTTATACTTCATTTTAACACTTATAAAAACTCGTTTTATAATTCCTATATTTTTAATTCATAATATCAATATTATAAATCTTTTATATAAATCGTTCATAATAATTCAAAAATCCTAATTTAAACCATTTTATAAATTAATTTACTATTTATTTCTAAAATCTTTTTCGGTTATATTTCTCAAAAATCATAACTTTTATAACATTAAATTTATAACGTTAATTTATTTAAAATGAATCAATTCAAAATTTTAATAAAACATATACTTTCAAAAATCACTTAAAATTCTTTTTTAAAATCAAAATCATTATTTTAAAACTTTAAAAAATGGATCTGATGATGCAACAGCACCAAATAGTCAATCACGACATCCAAATATCATATATCGATATGATAATCCACAAACATCACAATATCTGTAAATAAATCAATATAGTGGAGGAATCCAGTTGGATCCCTCCAACCTGTTTTCCTACATCCAAAGATGTTAGCACAATACCAATTCCGTTCCAGTACGGAATTATCGTGGTATATGGGATTTATAAATTATTATCCGCTTAATAGGCGGCGCAATAAGGTCTCATCTGCTATATAATGCGTGAAAATCAACTCCAAGTATATATAGAATACCAATTTCACTTTGCAGTGAAATTATCGCGGTATATGTTTTTAATAAATAACCTCGGCATACTAACGGCGCATAATGTCTATTTCAATCAATAACAGATAATAAATTTATCATCCAGACATACAATCAAAAATTTTAAATCTAACTATTTAAAATTTAAATCGAAACTATTCGATTGAGTGTTAAGTTCTCACCTTGATTTTAATTCCGTTCCAGCGTTTTATTTCGAATAAAATTAAACATGCGTTTAATTTTACCCAAAATTCTCACTAGCTCCAAACGACTCGAATCCAGTTTCATCGCGAAGAGCTCGTCCATACAAACCCAACACAACTTGTTTCGTGCGTTTTCGACCTCGTATGAAAGAGTTACACTATTTTAAACATTGTACAAATTAAAATATAATTAATTTACACTTTATTTTTAATTTAGAACCCTAACTGCACAAAACCGTTGGATTTGTGTAACGCCCTACCCCGAGACCCACCTTAGCAAAGAGAATTAACAAGTAATTCTGTCTACTAAAGCGGAGAATAGGGCTGGTTAAGGGCGACTATCTATAATTTTGTCTTAAACATCTACTGAATACGCCGATAAATGCAATATAAATTTTTTTCTTCTTCTACTCAAGTGAATCGACATACCCAGTAAATGCTTAATCCAAGACTATAGGTAGTTAATGGATCTATCAGAACAAAATACAATAACTAAATGTAAAGCACATCACAGAACAGTAATCCACATCATATATATACATATACACCGATACATGTTTAGTACAATACAATATGAATACAATAAATGTGGTATTCGACCACACCATATACATCGAATCAAATGTAAATACATCAGAGTCAAGCGGAAATATAAACTAAACAAAAGTGCTAGGCTGAAATCCAAGCAGATGCATCAGAGCAAAGAACCGTAACTGATAGCTAACCTGAAACAACTCGGTCTGACCCGAGTACAAAGTACACGGGTCAGTCTAGCTAAAATAATCAGTTAATGAGGAAAGACGATAATATGAAGCATAAGATACAAGGTGGTAATTCTTTTCGAATGAGAAGAGGCAACAGAAAGAATATAACTCATGACTTAAGTGCAATAATGTCACTTAAGTATACAATGACCTCAAAAGAGGTAAGTTCAATAATAATACTCAAATAATATAAACATTCGCCTCATATCATCGGCGACATCCCAAAATGTCAACATGGTTTCCATGAACCATATCTCCTCAAAAAGTGAAACATTAGTACAAAATCTCGCCAAAAAGGCAAACATAAAACATTCTCAAGTAGGATGACCTAAAAACTCAAATATAAAAGAATCCCCAAACTCAATTATACCTCATCTCATCGGTATAAATGTATATAAATCTCAAATCTCAACTCGCCAGAATGGCAAGGCCTAGAATATCCTACAAAATCATGAAACCATCCAAACTCATAACTCAAGGAACTCGATAAGAGTTCAAAACATCATAAATGAAATCACCATACATATAACATCTCATAGAGCACTAGGCTATCAATGTAATCAAACATCTTAAAATGGTGAAATCTAAAACATCAAACTTAAAGAAATCTCGGATTGGCCAGATCCTCGATTGCATGCCGAAGCAATGCTACGCGCGCTACATCGTGACTAGTACTACTATTTGGTACCATAAACATCGTGATGACTGGAGTCAAATAACATCTTAACATCGTGAATATCATGAATGACTATAGTCTATAACATCATAATGACTCTCAGTCACAAAGACCCGAGTTATTAACATCGTGATGATCGGAGTAGCAACTACATCGTGATGACTCCAATCGAGTACTCGTGGTCTGTAGTACCAGTAAACATCGTGAATGTGTCTCAACTTCTCGGATAGGAACCCAATAGGTGTTAACATATGTCCCATACCATACGCTCGCACCTAACGGTTTACTAGCCGTTAGTTGGTACCACACTAGTAAAACATCATAAACATCATGAAAATATACTTAGCCTCATCTCATTGGCGAGTAAATACAATACCATACTCGTCTCATCTCATTGACGAGTATTGGTGGCATCGTGACTTGTCTCATCTCATCGACAAGTAAAAACTATCATAATACATCTCAACATCGTAAAATCATCATAAAGAAGCTTACCTCATCTCATCGGCACGTAAAAATAACATTTAGATGGTTATTTATAACCTTAATTCCATATAGGAACTTCTAACTCTTAATTCTCCTCGATTTTGACTCAGATAACATCAAAATTATAGAAAGCTCAAAACAAAAAACATGTAGAACTATGTCTAAGCTTTCTAAAACATCCTAAATTATGTAATTTGGTTAAGAAATGAATAACTTAAGCTTAATTTAGTTTCAGATTCAAACAACAGAGCAAATAATAGTTTTGCTCTCGGAATTGCAATAGAAACACTCAATTTTGAAATAGATTACTTCAGAATTTTGAAAAATACAAAATATGAAAATTGTAGCTCTATACCAGAGCTTTCCAGAACATCTAAGATCATCAAATTTAATTAAGAAACGCAAAAGTTATGCTTATTTTAGTTTCAGATTTAACAACAGAGCAAAATATATTTTTGCTCTCGGGATTGCAATAGAAAAACTCAATTTTGAAATAGATAACTTCATAATTTTCGAAAACACAAAACATGAAAATTGTATTTCTATATCAGGGCTTTCCAGAACATCTAAGATCATCAAATTTAATTAAGAAACGCAAAAGTTATGCTTATTTTAGTTTCAGATTTAACAACAGAGCAAAATATAATTTTGCTCTCGGGATTGCAAAAGAGAAACTCAGTTTTGAAATAGCTAACATCAAAATTACCGAAAGCAAAAAACACAAAAGTTGTAGCACATGAAATATGCTTTCCGGAACATATAAAATTATTAAAATCGGATAAGAAACGAAAAATTTATGACCAATTTCGTTTCATCTTCAACGACAGAGCAATTATTAGTTTTGCTCTCGGGATTACAGTAGAGAAATTCAATTATGACATAGCTAACATCAAACTTACAGAAATCACAAAACATAAAAGTTATAGCACATGAATTAAGCTTTCCGGAACATCTAAAATTATCAAAATCGGATAAGAGATGATGAAGTTATTGTCAAATTAGTTTCAGTTTCAAAGATGGACAGAATTCAATTTTTCAGAAATAAAAACATCAACCAAAGATCAATATTCTCAAGCTATTTGAATATATCTTTGCATTTGAAGCTTTGCTTCAGCTAGAGATTGTGAGTTTATTAACTCACCTTGCTGTTAGGGATGATCAAATCTCGAATTTATGCTAAAACGTTGAAGCTTTGAGGAGACAATGACCTTCAACAACCTGTAGAACTCAAAAAATGTGCATGCAAGAAGAAGACTATTGTAAATTAGAAACCTATTTCTCAAGTCAGGAATTTAATGAAATTCTTGAGTTTGGATATTGATTACCTTCAGATTTAGCTTCAAATTGATTTTTAAAACACTAAATTTGAGTTTGAATTGATGATTTTTGGCTAGGGTTTATAAGAGGAAATGGGTTTCTTAAGTTTTGAAGCTTCTGGTTGAAGGAGAAAGAAGGTACGTGCTTCATTTCTTTCTCTTTTCTGGTTTACTAACAGGTTGGGCAAGATACTAATGGGCTAAGACCCAATAATCAAAAAGAAATAAAAAGGCTAAGGTTATAAATTCAACACTTAAATCAAAAGGCTTCACATTAACATTATAAAAAAGAACAAAGCCATTTTCTTCCACTTTTCACACAATAAAAATCTATAAACTTACAAACATAAGCAGTAAAATATTTCCGATCATATGAAAAGGTTAATTTTTTTTTTTAAAACAATTTTATTATTAAAAATCTTAATTTACAAAAATACACTATTTTCACCAATAAATACAAAAGTTCACATTTTTAACTTCTAAAATTCAACAAAAATACTTTTCTCACTTAGAAAAATATTTCAAACCATTTCCAAACCTTATTTATAACCAAGACATATTTTAAAAACCACTTCCCATCTTTTAATTAAACTAAACCACCTTCAAAAAAAAAAATCAATTACTTCTCTTAAAAATCATAAATAGAAGAATTGGCAATAATTACATGATTATTTCATTTTTTTTCTAAAATAAAAATCATTTCCCACTTATTATTAACCCAAATAAAATAAAGTTCTAAACTTTATTTTCACAATTTGATTCCAATTTCATTGTTTATTCCAAATAAACAATCTAAAATTTCCAATTTAATTTTAATCACAATATTAAATTATAATTATCATTGTAATTTAATTTTGACAGGTACTCTCCAACCCAGGGTTGTTACAGACTCCCCACCTTACAAAAATTGCGTCCCCGCAATTTTCTAGAAAAAGAGCCGTAAATAACCCTGAAATTCAATCGACAAAGGATAAAAGACAAGCTCGAAACTCAAACCATTCATACTCTCAATATAGAATGGTAGAAAGAAACAGGGAAAAAACTCACTTGGTTAATTCAATGGCCTATCATATGCTAATATAGTGATTATCAAACCATCGAATTTTCCAAGCAACTCGAAAGAATTTCGAAGATCTATCGTCTTGAATCAAAACTCAATAAGATGCTCAACAAATAATCAATCGAAAATGATTGACTGCTCAAAACTCTATGAATAGCGTCGGGATCAAACTCACTCAAACCCAAACTCTAAACAATAAAGAAGATCATCAACAAGATTTTCCGCATAATAATACGGAAAGACCATCCTCATAACAAGATAGACATAATATACAAGATTGATAAATCACAAGATGGCTTCTCACAGGCCACCCACTCGAACGACCATGAAAAATGCACGTCGTTAATAATAGCTC
This sequence comes from Allium cepa, assembly GCA_030765085.1. Taxonomy (NCBI): domain Eukaryota; kingdom Viridiplantae; phylum Streptophyta; class Magnoliopsida; order Asparagales; family Amaryllidaceae; genus Allium; species Allium cepa. The sequence goes on along the minus strand of CM060941.1, from coordinate 170,892,686 downwards.
AAAGATAGAATATACTCAAGAACAAGGATATAGGCTCGAATTAACTTTTAATCCAAGATATTTAGAATTTTTTTAAATCTCAGCATCTTTTAAATTTTAAATCTCAATTTCCAACATTTGAAAATTTTCAAACTCTTTACTATACTACTTAGTAAGTAATTTAAAACTCAAATTAAAAGTCCAAATTTCTTCTCTTACTTCAAAATTAATTTCCAAAGAAATTTGTAAATCCATAATAATATTCCTCAAAATAAATTAAAGGTTTAAATTCTCTTTACTCTTTCTATTAAACCACTTAAATAGTTTTAAAGAAACAATCTTCAAATTCTCTTATAACTCTTTTCTTAAACATCCAATGTATATAATATAGATTCTAAAATCTCAAAATAGACTTCCAATAAAGCACGACTAAAAATAATAATCTCATTTATATTCTCATCTTTATAATTTAAAAATAAATAAATGGCATTGCCTCGCCATTGAGTCTCTAATAAATAAATATATCTGTTGGCTGCAGAGTTGATCGAACGATCAAAACTGCCTCGCCACTCTATTACTCGTCTCTAAAATCAATGGCTGCAATTATCATTCAAAAATAAATTTAATATTCTCAAATATTATTTTCAAAATCTCATTTTTTTTAAATCACAAATCATCGTGTCTGATTGCCTCATCATAGCATTTAGGAGATTCCTATCGATAACGTTGATCAGGCGTATCGACGAGAACTCTTAACTACTCGATGGACAACCCAACACTCTCAAATTATTTCTATAAAAGTAATATTACTCCTATAAAATATATTCTCAAAATATTCTTTGATTTTTTTTTATAATATATCTCAAATTTCTCTTTAAAACTCATATTTATATAGCTTCAAACTCAAACCAAAGAACATTAAGAGAATGCATCGAAATATTCCTAGAATACTCGATTCTCAAAATCAACAGAAGTAAATGGAGTGTTCGTCAACGCCTACAAGATGACAAGCCGCTCACAAAAATTATCAAGGCACAAGATAAGCAAGATATTCTTCTCGAAGGAGAAGGAGCACACAAACAACAAATTATTACTTCCAACAAAGTAATGCTACAAAGGATAACACCGATTGAGTATCCGAAAAGGATAACTCAAAGAAACTGAATAATAAACTCGATCAAGATCGAACAATCAAGAAACTCACCCGTTCCTTGGTGGAAGTTCTCATGGAAGGATAGCCGTAGGCTAACAGCTAGGAAGAAGGTTAATTTAAAACTCAGTTGGCCGATTGGATATCAAACCCAAACAGACTCATCAAAACTCAACAAGGTCACCTTGAATGGAATTCGAGATATGTCATCAACATCTCGATACTCAAGAGTGAATTCAGAAGCTTTGGAATCGTCATTAACATCCCAAAGTGACAGAAATAATGAACCAATCAAAATAGGAAATCTAAATATACAATAGGATCTATAAAACAAAGGATTGGACTTAATATCAAATAAGTCAATCCATATCAAATCAAATGCATCTCAAGATTGTGAGTAACAAACAAATACTCACAATAGCAACATCAAAAATAAAAATCTTAGAATGCTCACAACGAGCCAATCGTTGTGGATCCCTTCAATAGGATTCACAACTCTCAAAGGAATGCAACAAGAATTCTCAAAGAAATCAATCAGCTCCATCGATACGAACTCACTCGTATCGACAAAAATGAGAATAGAATAATCCTAAATAAGATTATTTATAAGATAAGATGACATAAAACTCTATTATGGAATGCTACGGAATATAATTAACATTCCTAGACATATTCCATCTCAATAATCTCAAAACTCGAGAAAGAATCAAGGCTCGATTCGAAAACAAGATCGAATAAAGGATAATGATTCACTCGTATTGTACTTCGATGTATCATGATATACGTACTGTTCTGTGTTTATTCTACTTTGTTCTGACCATAGCTCTGATACCATGCTGTAACGCCCTACCCCGAGACCCACCTTAGCAAAGAGAATTAACAAGTAATTCCGTCTACTAAAGCGGAGAATAGGGCTGGTTAAGGGCGACTATCTATAATTTTGTCTTAAACATCTACAGAATACGCCGATAAATGCAATATAATTTTTTTTTTCTTCTACTCAAGTGAATCGACATACCCAGTAAATGCTTAATCCAAGACTATAGGTAGTTAATGGATCTATCATAACAAAACACAATAACTAAATGTAAAGCACATCACAGAACAGTAATCCACATCATATATATACATATACACCAATACATGTTTAGTACAATACAATATGAATACAATAAATGTGGTATTCGACCACACCATATACATCGAATCAAATGTAAATACATCAGAGTCAAGCGGAAATATAAACTAAACAAAAGTGCTAGGCTGAAATCCAAGCAGATGCATCAGAGCAAAGAACCGTAACTGATAGCTAACCTGAAACAACTCGGTCTGACCCGAGTACAAAGTACACGGGTCAGTCTAGCTAAAATAATCAGTTAATGAGGAAAGACGATAATATGAAGCATAAGATACAAGGTGGTAATTCTTTTCGAATGAGAAGAGGCAACAGAAAGAATATAACTCATGACTTAAGTGCAATAATGTCACTTAAGTATACAATGACCTCAAAAGAGGTAAGTTCAATAATAATACTCAAATAATATAAACATTCGCCTCATATCATCGGCGACATCCCAAAATGTCAACATGGTTTCCATGAACCATATCTCCTCAAAAAGTGAAACATTAGTACAAAATCTCGCCAAAAAGGCAAACATAAAACATTCTCAAGTAGGATGACCTAAAACTCAAATATAAAAGAATCCCCAAACTCAATTATACCTCATCTCATCGGTATAAATGTATATAAATCTCAAATCTCAACTCGCCAGAATGGCAAGGCCTAGAATATCCTACAAAATCATGAAACCATCCAAACTCATAACTCAAGGAACTCGATAAGAGTTCAAAACATCATAAATGAAATCACCATACATATAACATCTCATAGAGCACTAGGCTATCAATGTAATCAAACATCTTAAAATGGTGAAATCTAAAACATCAAACTTAAAGAAATCTCGGATTGGCCAGATCCTCGATTGCATGCCGAAGCAATGCTACGCGCGCTACATCGTGACTAGTACTACTATTTGGTACCATAAACATCGTGATGACTGGAGTCAAATAACATCTTAACATCGTGAACATCATGAATGACTATAGTCTATAACATCATAATGACTCCCAGTCACAAAGACCCGAGTTATTAACATCGTGATGATCGGAGTAGCAACTACATCGTGATGACTCCAATCGAGTACTCGTGGTCTGTAGTACCAGTAAACATCGTGAATGTGTCTCAACTTCTCGGATAGGAACCCAATAGGTGTTAACATATGTCCCATACCATACGCTCGCACCTAACGGTTTACTAGCCGTTAGTTGGTACCACACTAGTAAAACATCATAAACATCATGAAAATATACTTAGCCTCATCTCATTGGCGAGTAAATACAATACCATACTCGTCTCATCTCATTGACGAGTATTGGTGGCATCGTGACTTGTCTCATCTCATCGACAAGTAAAAACTATCATAATACATCTCAACATCGTAAAATCATCATAAAGAAGCTTACCTCATCTCATCGGCAAGTAAAAATAACATTTAGATGGTTATTTATAACCTTAATTCCATATAGGAACTTCTAACTCTTAATTCTCCTCGATTTTGACTCAGATAACATCAAAATTATAGAAAGCTCAAAACAAAAAACATGTAGCACTATGTCTAAGCTTTCTAAAACATCCTAAATTATGTAATTTGGTTAAGAAATGAATAACTTAAGCATAATTTAGTTTCAGATTCAAACAACAGAGCAAATAATAGTTTTGCTCTCGGAATTGCAATAGAAACACTCAATTTTGAAATAGATAACTTCAGAATTTTGAAAAACACAAAACATGAAAATTGTAGCTCTATACCAGAGCTTTCCAGAACATCTAAGATCATCAAATTTAATTAAGAAACGCAAAAGTTATGCTTATTTTAGTTTCAGATTTAACAACAGAGCAAAATATAATTTTGCTCTCGGGATTGCAATAGAAAAACTCAATTTTGAAATAGATAACTTCATAATTTTCGAAAACACAGAACATGAAAATTGTATTTCTATATCAGGGCTTTCCAGAACATCTAAGATCATCAAATTTAATTAAGAAACGCAAAAGTTATGCTTATTTTAGTTTCAGATTTAACAACAGAGCAAAATATAATTTTGCTCTCGGGATTGCAAAAGAGAAACTCAGTTTTGAAATAGCTAACATCAAAATTACCGAAAGCACAAAACAAAAAAGTTGTAGCACATGAAATATGCTTTCAGGAACATATAAAATTATTAAAATTGGATAAGAAACGAAAAATTTATGACCAATTTCGTTTCAGCTTCAACGACGGAGCAATTATTAGTTTTGCTCTCGGGATTACAGTAGAGAAATTCAATTTTGACATAGCTAACATCAAAATTACAGAAATCACAAAACATAAAAGTTATAGCACATGAATTAAGCTTTCCGGAACATCTAAAATTATCAAAATCGGATAAGAGATGATGAAGTTATTGTCAAATTAGTTTCAGTTTCAAAGATGGACAGAATTCAATTTTTCAGAAATAAAAACATCAACCAAAGATCAATATTCTCAAGCTATTTGAATATATCTTTGCATTTGAAGCTTTGCTTCAGCTAGAGATTGTGAGTTTATTAACTCACCTTGCTGTTAGGGATGATCAAATCTCGAATTTATGCTAAAACGTTGAAGCTTTGAGGAGACAATGACCTTCAACAACCTGTAGAACTCAAAAAATGTGCATGCAAGAAGAAGACTATTGTAAATTAGAAACCTATTTCTCAACTCAGGAATTTAATGAAATTCTTGAGTTTGGATATTGATTACCTTCAGATTTAGCTTCAAATTGATTTTTAAAACACTAAATTTGAGTTTGAATTGATGATTTTTGGCTAGGGTTTATAAGAGGAAATGGGTTTCTTAAGTTTTGAAGCTTCTGATTGAAGGAGAAAGAAGGTACGTGCTTCATTTCTCTCTTTTCTGGTTTACTAACAGGTTGGGCAAGATACTAATGGGCTAAGACCCATTAATCAAAAAGAAATAAAAAGGCTAAGGTTATAAATTCAACACTTAAATCAAAAGGCTTCACATTAACATTATAAAAAAGAACAAAGCCATTTTCTTCCACTTTTCACACAATAAAAATCTATAAACTTACAAACATAAGCAGTAAAATATTTCCGATCATATGAAAAGGTTAATTTTTTTTTTAAAACAATTTTATTATTAAAAATCTTAATTTACAAAAATACACTATTTTCACCAATAAATACAAAAGTTCACATTTTTAACTTCTAAAATTCAACAAAAATACTTTTCTCACTTAGAAAAATATTTCAAACCATTTCCAAACCTTATTTATAACCAAGACATATTTTAAAAACCACTTCCCATCTTTTAATTAAACTAAACCACCTTCAAAAAAAAAAAAATCAATTACTTCTCTTAAAAATCATAAATAGAAGAATTGGCAATAATTACATGATTATTTCATTTTTTTTTCTAAAATAAAAATCATTTCCCACTTATTATTAACCCAAATAAAATAAAGTTCTAAACTTTATTTTCACAATTTGATTCCAATTTCATTGTTTATTCCAAATAAACAATCTAAAATTTCCAATTTAATTTTAATCACAATATTAAATTATAATTATCATTGTAATTTAATATTGACAGGTACTCTCCAACCCAGGGTTGTTACAATTTGCTTCTAATAAATCTAGGCCGCATATTGCTTCTTCTCCCCTCACGTTCGTTCTCAGTAACCAAAACCCATGCCGCCTTCTACTTCGTCAATTTTCGCGACCTCAACAAGCCGCTTCAACTCGATCAACAATATGGGTTTCGAAGCCCTATGCAAGAGCTACCTACGTCCATGACCTGGCGGAGCTCGGCCACCTCCCCCACCCAAAAAAACGTGCGCAACATTCAGCCTTTGAGCCAAAATTCCCAACGATCCATCGACCCGATCGCGATCACAACCGTATGGATTTGAAGATATCCTCAAGCTCTACATGTTTGCTGTTGAACATTTCTCTTGATTGTGAATGGATCAAAAGTTATTGTGGAGAAAAGAATATAAGATTTCGGCCATTGATATATATTAGAACGGCGGCTAGGGTTTTCTGGGAGATAGGGTTTGAGAAATGAAGGCCAAGGGTTCCTTTTACAGAAATTTTCACCAAACACTATTCATCCGACTTTTCAGAACTCCAAATCTCGCGTGGTAACCGGCGTTTCTAGGGTTTACCCCGCGTTCCGGACATAATGGAATAGGTTTCGGAGGCTAATTCGATCATCTGTGTGAGTTACGACAATAAACGATCAATTTAAATTAAATCGATTTAAGCTAATTTTCCAAGCGTTTTGGCTTGCCCCGGACAAACGGTATATCCGATTGACACGAAATTTGAAATCTTACAATAATATCACATTACGGATCCGATGAAACTGGTTTCGTCAAAAGCCGAGACTGTTTGAAAAATGGCTATTTTAACTCGTCAATTAAATATTAAAATATTCAATTTTCACAAATTAACTTTTAATTCAATTTTAAAAGTTCTATAACATCATTCTAACTCCAATATGATTAAATAAAATTTTACAAATCATTTTCAATCATATTTAATCCAATTTTCAATTATTTCTGGAATTTCAAATATTAAATTACCGATTTAATTATCCAATTAAATCCAATTATTCGAAATAAAATTTATTCGACTTATAAATTTCACTTATTAATATTTAAAATCAATTAAATATACAAATTTTAATTGACAGAAATTTTGGGTCGTTACAATCTTCCTCAAAAGGAAATGTTAACACTATAAATCTCTATACCTTATCCAAAAAGAGAATTTGTGTTACGTTCGGAATTCAAGGAATTATATTTAATAGTTGTTGAAATAGAAAATACAAAATACTATACAATATCCATACTTCATATATTTCTTTCTTTTAGACATATTCCTTGTTATTTCAAACGATATACTTTTATTTAGGAATCTAAATTTGATAACTTATTTCAAACGATATACTTTTATTTGGGCCATGTTTTATTCTCAAATTTACAACTCAAACAATCAACCGCTATCCTCTTAAGGTTGGCCATTAGTGTGATGACCCACCTTCTTGACCCTCAGAGATCAACACTAATACTTCCTCGCTATTCACGTGCCATTAATCCAAGTGTCGAAGGGACATATTATAATGGAGTTAAAAGAAAATAAAGATAGAACAGAATCTTACATGAATGAAATAACATATATTATTTCAAGATATATATTTTTACAAGTGAAATTTTAAATACATTTATTAGAGTTAAACATGGATATTTATAATCCTTACAAATGCAGAATATAATAGTATACAAGTGTGGTGAAAAAGAGGTAAACTAAAGAATCTTCTAACTACATGCTCCAAGCTCTTCCAGATTCCTTCTAACTAAATCTGACTACTAGGATGCTTGGAAAAATTAGGGCACTCAGAGATTGAAAGGAAAAGAAAATAAACCTCGGTTTAGTCATGGGACTGGTGTGAGAAATTCGAAATACGGATATTTGAAAACAAAGGTATCTCATAAGACCACACTACACATAATCAAGAAACAGGTTTTTTACATATGGTAACCAAAATCTTTTCTACGCAAAATCTAGTAATATTATTTCTAATGACATTCATTTGAAAATACTTTTCAAATAAAGTTATGAATCTTAGCCGAAATTGTTACGTTGATTAAATATTGCAAACTAGCTACAAAGTAGGTTTTACAATCAAATCTGAAGGAACTTATTAGAGAATGGATTTCCATACAATGGCAAGGTAAAGGGCTACCTTATGTACAGTACATCTCTAGAGGAATGTATCGAGGATTAACACTTTCGAAACCATTACGAATCAAAACTGACCTATCCGCTGACCAATCTAGTGGTGGATTGGACCGAATATGACATCACCTCGGTCATAACTGACCTATCTATGGCCACAACATAATCAACATATAGAGAGTAATCTAGAAGGATGATGGCTACACCCTTATGGGAGTGACCCATATAGCCATGAAGCAACCTTGTTTTAGCCATTACTGGTAGAGGAGGCCAGAGGTAATGATTACCTTTCACATAGCACATAATCCACTTTGAATTCCATACTGTTATTCTATAATCACACAACTGATTTCTACAAATGTATAACTCCCGAGCTCGTATTTCTCAGAAAAGAGTGTTATGCTAAGAGAAGTTGCCTTCTTCGCCAGCAAACATATGATGTTTATAAAGATCAATCAATGTGATTAGAAATGCAATGTCATACGTCCATCCATACAAATTGTCCAGTAATAGGACAAAGTGAAGGAACTCTCCTACCACATCCTGTCGGAAATCACCCATATGAATAATGCAAGTAGACCTTGCATCAAAGATCAAATCAAGATACCTTTGCCACATATATATGATATGGGAAATTTCCCCTGATGGTCAATGACAAGAAGCCCTTCATTCCATTTACTATCATTCCAAGTCTTCACTTCGAATACGTAAGTTGGTTTAAAGTGGTTTTTAGATAAGAATTACTCAAATCCGACCCCGGTTCCTCCGAACCAATTATTGATAAAAAGATATTAAGTAAATAGGTGCTTATATTTTAATTAATTGCTTTCTTTTTATCGAAAATATCTTCTAGAGATATATATCTTTAAAACAATTCTTTCCGATATATACAAAATTATTAAACCTCTCTTTAACTTTGGAAAGATCATTTTCATAAGTCCTATTGAAAACATTATTAAGTTAAAAAGGATTGATAGAAGTTATACTAATTCTACTCAACATCTATTTCCGTATTCAACATTTACTATCCATTGAATAACGGTGAAATCACCTTTTTAAATTCACATGGATAATATGGATTCTCTCCTCAAAATTTAATACCAAGTGTAAGAAGATTATTTCCATGCAATCCAAGGTGTATTAAGTTTGGAAAGTTAAATCTTTTATACTTGTCTCATTAGCGATATTTCAACCTTATCTATTCCTCATCCAGGAAAGAGACCAAGTGAGCCAGAGTACTGGTTTCTCTTGAGCATCTCCTTAGTTTAAGCACCTTACATTTGGATCTCACAGAAAGAAATATCCAGTATATTCATCGGCTTTTAGAACCAAGATTAAATCACTTGATTTTAACAGCTTTTCATTAAATCATTTATTTAAACCTTTTAAAATCAATTATAAAACCTATAATCAACTTTAAAATACTTAATTATTTATCTAAAAACATTTATAAAAGATATGGGGAAGTAAAGCCATGTTTCAAAAGTTATTAAAAGTGCTACAAAAAGTGCTACGAATAGTGCTTTTAATGCTTATTTGATTAAAACAACTGTTCGATCATTTAGAAATCCATTTTTATAACTCAAATCTCTTTTTTTAAATTAAAAGATTTATAGAATTTATTTCATATTTTTAAAGAATTAAAAATATCATTTATAATGAATTTGTTGCTTTGGTTTCTGAACTGCCAAAGCGCGACTATTTTGAAAATTTGATTTGCTCATATTTTAAAATCTACCAATCGAAATCTCGGTTTTCTTTCTTCTTTTGAAAACTATAGTTATAAGAGTTCGAAAAAAAATTATTACAAAGAATTCTAACCCTGAATACATCGTATGAATGGATTTCACTTTCTACGGCGCGAGAAATTGCGAACTACCATGATGCGACGCGGCTGTTTTAACCAATTTTCCATTTTGCTCTTAGACTTCCTCAAAACACTTCTAAATGTTTATAAAACATTATTAAATCATTTTAAACCTTTTTCGAAGAGGTTTAACAAATCATATATACCATTTCTTTTATAAAAAGGAAAGTGATTTCCTTTGTGATTTTCGACGTGTATTTAACGTGACTTATTAATACAATTAAACAGTCATATCATCGTCATCCAAACACGATAAAAATTTATCATAACCAAACATATATATCACCCAATATATCATAATATAAATAGAGTTACTTAACTTCAATTGACGACGGACTAACTAGAATCAAATATAGCCTTGCTATAATTCTAAGCCCAAGACGGTTGCTTTTCTTCCTTTCTAGGGGCTCGGCCTTGCTCCTTAGAGCCTTGGTTGCTCATGGCCTAGTTGCGAAGGTGGTGTTTGGCTCGACCAAACGAAGAGGTGGTGGTGGCCATAGATATAAAGGAGAAAAAGGAGTCATTTGAAGTGGTTTTGAGGTGTTTATACTAATATATATATGAATATAAACACACACAGATTAATAATTTAATTTATTTTTGTGACGACGCGGATTTTTCGCGCTTGAAAATCGACATCCATACTTCACATCGTATTCGAATGCCGCAGATTCGACCGATTCAAATCCGATTCGCCGGAGCTTATAACAACATTAAGTAAATAAAACAGCAGAATAAAAGAATAATACATTGATATACAATATCTGATACAACAGAGTGATACAATGAATATCAATATACATCAGAGATATGATACAATAAAATAGCAGCGGAACAATATAACTCTAAGATAGTCTTCAAAAGAGAACTCCAGCAACAACAGCTCGATCCAACATCATGATTCACCAAGATAAGAAAGTCTCGTCCACATCCAAAGACTGAACTAGCTCCAGATAAACTACTAAACCTGACTATCTGAAAAACCCAACTCTAGACTGCTCGTGTAGAAAATTTTGAGCATCCAGAGTTTAGGAAAGAAACAATAAACTCCGGATCAGTCATGGGACTGGTGTGAGTAACAAAGACAGTTTATCTTTAAAAACAAACAACGAAATATTTTAAAATCAATTCGCAATGCTTTTTAGAAAATGAGACTACCATAAGGCTCCGGCACACACACATAATGCAAATGTAGAATCGGAGGAGATTTCTCCTTATGATAGTCAAAGATGCTTGATACGCATTAGAAAGAAACATTTGATATTATTACTAGTGCATAGTGTAGTAAAAATCATTTCGAAAGTAAAGATATAAATCTTAGCCAACATAGACATTTCGAACTATGCCTACTATAGCTACCATCCAAACAGTGGGGCACCACCATAAGTGAATGATAGGTTCTACAACTAAAACCGTACAAGGTACGTATTTGAAGAATGGATTTCCAACAAATGATCGGGCAAAGGAACTTCCCAAACCCCGAAATGGAACGCCTCTGGAAGGACGTCCCCGAGCATCCCAAATGGATCTCTGCCAAACAAGGCCGGCAACCCCTTTCCAAGGGAGTAAGAAACCTCAGATATACCACCCCCGGTCCTTTTGGACCTTTATACGAGGCCTCGATTCCAACAACACCACACAGTAATAGATATAGTGTATCCACATGAGTAAGTATCTGGGCTCCATACCATGATACTACCTCTTTCCAGAAGGAATGGTCCTACCCTAGGGAAGCTACCCCTGAAACCTTGCCGCCACGATTCCTGTTTCGATCATTACCGGGTTGTGAGACTTGACGAAGTCTCGTCCACAAAGCCACGCTTTGGTACAAAGCCATTCTTTGGGTCAACCAATGATCAGAGTAATGATCACAAAGATAAATGATCAAACAAATGTTCATATCACAAATGATCAAACAATGATCATTTCACAGCAACACTCAGCATGTCACATTACCAAATTGGGAATATATCGCTGATAACCTCCAACTACATAACCTCTGAGCTCGTACGTCTCAGAGAAGGGTGTTAAGCTAAGAGAATAAATTCTCCGCCACCAACAGAAATATATTTGAAAGAAATCAGCTTTATATCTCAAATTGTAATGTCAGACATAACAATCCATACAAATCAGTTCTGGATTTAGAACAGAACCGAAGGCACTTCCAATGAAGCCCTTGCAATCCGGGTATTCACAATCCCGATTGGACTTCCCATCACTTAGGGAGTCTCTATACCGTTGCAACTCAGTGCAGAGACAATCGATAGGTCATACTATCGTTCTTGCAAATACCCGGTCTTCACCACCGGTCTTCAAATGCTATCCATAACGACGTATCACATATTCGGAATGGGTTATACGACCCAAAGGTCCTTTCCCGGCTAACCCGAGTAGTGAGCGCAACATTTAAAACATATGGATATGAGATTTCAATTAAGTCACAACTTAAAAATCCAAAGTTTTTCTTTCAAATGGTTTAACAAATTACCATTTCCAATCTTTTAAAACAAAAATATTTATTTCATAAAGTTCACCTAGTTTCTCAAAGATTCATTCTTGGATTTCAAAACAATTCCATTTCAATTGGATTTAATTCATTAAATCTTTAAATCGAAGATTTGTTTCATAGCTTTCTAATCGTTCCTAAATATTCTCTTTCAAAATTCGTTTCCAAATGTTCATCTATAACTTGAAAAATTATTTCAGTTTAAACTTGAAATCCCTTTTATACAATTTGAAATTCATTTCTCTTATGAAAGCTTTTTATCATTTAGAAACAATCTTATTTCGGAAAAACCCGATTTCATTTATACAAGTTATAATCTTTGGGTTAAATCAATTTCCCAAAAGAAAAATACTAAAAAAATGGTTTGACTTATATATAACTAGTATAATATCGTTAATCCCTAGTTTCAAATCATAGAATTCAATTTTTAAGTATTGAATTCAAATTGAAATCAAACTATTTAAATTCCAAATCTTAATCAAGTTATTCAAAATAATTTCATCTTTGAAATTCCATTTCAATTGCTTTTCACTTTAAACCCAATCCATTTTCAAAACATTTGAATTCAAATGTTCAACTTTAAAAATCATTTCAAAAACTGTGACTTAACCGATTTCCTCGTGAAATCCATATTGGTGTGTGTATAAGTGTGGATCAAGGGGTTTAACACAATAGTGCAACATCATTCAATCATCACAGATCAAACACAGAAATATAGTTGATAAGCGATATACCAATAAAGCTTATCGCCCATTCACAGATTCACATATAATATACAAATGTAAATAAATGAATAATCATACACGGCTCAATCTACAGAACAAAATATCACAGATCAGATAGGATAATCAATTCAAGGCAACTCATTCAATACAATCATTCATAAGTAAGGTCAAGTATCTAATAATCATTTATAAACAGGATTAATTTATCGTTTAATTCTAATCAATACAATTTATTTCCAAGTAAATTAATTACTTATGAATTTAATTATCCAATCCTGATTTATTTTACAAATCATTTGATATAAATTTATTTATCTACACTTTAATTAATTTAATCTTTAAACCAATTTCATAATTAATCATTCAAATTAACTTAAGTAGTTAATAACAAATTTATCAATCACTTAAACATTATTAATTCAAACTCTAATTACTATTTTAAAGTAATCCGTCTTAATTAATTTCCAAAATAAGTAATCAATATCAATTAGTCATCTTAATTGGTTACAACCATTTTTACTTTAAATTAATTACAAGATTAATTAATTCTAAATTAATAAACATTCCTTAATAACTTAATTAGTTCAAATCATAAATTAATTAACTTATTAATTTAACCATTTAATTACCTTAAAAATTAGATGGATTTATAAATCATTAAACCTTAATTATCTTTAAGATAAAACATCGTTTTAGTAATGATTTAATTATCATACTCAAACACATTTAAAAACATGTTGTTTCAAATTCACTTTTAAATTCTATTTCATATTAAAAGAATTTGAAATAACTACAAATTTAACTTTACAATTTTAACCAAGTTAAAAATCTTTTTAAAATTAAATTTTATAAAACATTTATCTTTATACAGAAATTTATACTAGAGTTTAAATCAATCATTTAAATTCAAGACATTTTAAATTAATACTTTAACCCCTTTTTAAAGTAGTTCAAATAATTAAATTTTTATGAAACATTCTTTAATTCAAACTAGGATACAAAAATAAATTTGGATTCATCTTTCAAATTCTAGTTTTAAACATTATATTAAAACCTGGTTTCAAATCTTCAAAATCTGTTTAAATTCAAACAGACAAGTTTAATTAAAAACCTGTAACATTTCAAATGACCCGAGGGAATTAAATTTTGCTTCGAGTCCATCCCCTACCTGCTTCGAGCAAAATGCAGGAATCACTCGAGATAAACTCGCGTGCAACCCTGTTCCACCCAGCTTCTTCCCCACTTCCCAAATTTTCCAGACCTCCAAAACAATTGCATGGTGCACGTGCACAGCCCCTCTAGCCAACTCCGGTCATCGTCGACGTCATCAACAAGTCGACCATCATACCCCAATCTGACAACGACCATCCAAACCCCTCCTATTCGACTCGAACTCGAATTCGAGTATAAAGAAAAACCTGGAAACGCAACAGTGATCCACCTCAACCCTGTCAACGCCGTTCGCTCGACACTCCGACCACCGGAGGCCACCAAACTCCGGCCGACGCCTCGTCCATCTCTCCTCTACCTTCTCGCAAAGCCGCGTGGCACTCGATCACTCCTCGGCGATGAACGAACCAAAAAAAAAACACAGCCGGTCAAATCTAGGTTTAAAATTTTCAAACCCAAATTCCACAACCCACATAGCATGATTCTTCGATCCTATAATTTTTAAAGCTTCCCTGATCACTCCTTTAACCCCCGAACCAATCTCGACTTCTCCGATCAAGTTTGTTGCCCGAGGCAACCCCATCTTCCCAAAATGATCAACACAGCCATGCCACTTCTAGTCGTTACAAAAAAATATGAATTGAGCTTTAAAAATCCTATTTATGATTAAGCAATCAGTTCCTAAACTTGAATCGGCAATTCAAGATGTTTAAAATTTTGACTTATGTTAAGTACTACTGTTCTATGCTTATTCCCAGAGCAGCTCAACCTTTTTATTATGAATTTAAAATTTTAAAATCCACTTTATACTTTCCTAAACATAATTTGTTTATATACTTTACTCTAACAATCAATAGATTGAGCATACATGATTTTTGAAGCAACTTAGGCTGTTGGAAAGTATAAACAGAGGCAATATATGTATATGTATATGCATATCAAAGCAACTCTAGATTTCAAACTTAACAAACAACAACTAATTATATTAAGTTAAATTTAGAGTTGTTTACTCACAGATTCACGGCATTGAATTCAAGAACTGGTTTTAAAACTTAAAGTTGCTTACCTTTCTTTAAGAAGAAAGAACAGAGACCAGAAAACCCAGCAAAACCTAGAAATGGAAACTTGGATTTGAACTTTTGATCAGTGGCTTTGAAACTGAGCATTTTGATTTTGAAAACCTTTATCTTTGGTCTGATACTTGATATTCACATTGAGTTGAATCTTTGCATTTGATTTGTTTTTAAACTTTGCTTGATCTTCTTGCTTCTTTTCTGACTTTGCTTAGTTATGTTTTGAACAAACTAAAATAAAGAGGAAATTTGATATATATAGAGGAGAAGTTACAGGGTTGCATGTTTTTTTTTGTACAGGGTATTAGGTATGGTAGAACATCAGAGACCTTTTTTTTTATTACTTTACTCCTTGTTTCGGCTGATAGAAAATATGTTATGCTGAGGAGATGTTTTGTGCTTGGGTATTAAATGCAAGAGTCCTTGATTATAAGCTTATACTATTTGAATCATGTATGTACATATGTGAAGCAACTGTTTTATCCCTAGCCTGCATGCTTGTCCTTGTTTCAGCTGAGAGATTATTTTCTTTTAGCATTTTGTTTACATACTTTAAGTCTTTTCTTTAATTCTTTTGTACATGTTTGTACAGTTTACTTGTACACAAATGTTTGAATTGTAGACATTTCTCTTTGTTTTTGTTGCTTTACATAAGTACATGACAACCTTGTTTATATATTTTCTTGCTTGCATATCTTTTGGTTTTGTTTATTTAAGTATTTATATTTATTCTTATAATTATGTAGTCTTATTATTAACATAAATGCCTAAATTTGGTTTCTATTTATATTGAGAGAATTTAGTTTTATTTTAAACACTTTATTTATAATTCAATTCAACTGAAAATATTCATTTTTGAGTTTCAAATCAAATTTTAAAAGCAAATAAGTATACATTCATTAAATTTGAAAAATTCAAACAAATCCATAATTTAATCCAAAAATTTAATTAAATTACAAATTTAAATTCGTCATTAAAACTGGGATCGTTACAATTTCCATATATATATTTTCTTTATAATCTTATTAACATGGAAAGCCATTAAAAAGCTTAAAAATGGAGGAAGAAGATGAGAAATAAGTGCTAGGAATTTATGAAGAAAGGGATAAGTATTTATCGAAAAAATTTGAAAAAAATATCTAAATACATAATTACACATTTACCCCTTGCCCGCACCCCCTCCATCCATTCCAAATGCAAGGCTAGCCTCCTCCCTTGTGCCTTTGTATGCTTGAGGCGATATGGTGTAAGGTGGGTTGGTGGATGCTTTTGGGTTGCTTAAGTACTACGTTTTTAGAAAGATATCTTGATATTTTATAATATATGTACATTTAAATGTATATGTATTTATATATACGTTTGTGTGCATGTTAGGATGCGCATTTGTATGTTATAATGTGCATATGAAATATAATAAGGCTGCAACGACTTTGAGCTACTTTCGCTCGTTAAACCGTTGAAAATGAGAAAGCCAATTACCGGTCATATTTTCTCTTCTTAGTTAATATACATATATTTGTAAACAAAATTAAATAATAATATTTTTATTATTATACAATAATTAAAAGTGCTCATTTGATAATTAAAATAATTATTAATCATTTAAACTCAATTATATTCAAAAATCAATTATTCCAAAATAGTGACATTATTAATAATGTCATACATACTTTTAATTTTCCAAAAACTAAAATAAATAATTTTATTTCATATTCGTGTTTAATTATAAAAATAAGTGTATGTCTCCAGCTCCGTGCACGATGTTTGATAATTATAGAGCTGTTTATTGATAAAACAGTTTTACACCATTTTATTGATATTTTTCCTAAGTATATATTTTGTAAACATATAATTATACTGGCAATTCTATTTTCATGCAAATTTGAAAACCAAAAACTCGGTTATTACATTCTAAATTTCCTACCCTTCCACGAATTGAAGCATAGTTCAACTGATTTTTAATTTAACCCCTACCATCAAAAATCCTAGCACACCATTTCTAACATAGGAAATTAAAGGCTTAAAAAAGGAAAATGGGCATTTTCCATTTATTGTGCACGTTTATTACAAGTATCTTTAAAAGCCCCTCTCACATGATATTGGAGATTCTGCCAAGAGTTGGAAGTTGAGATAGTATTAGTGATAAGAAAATGATAGCGTAGGAGTTGTTATTATCTGCTATAATTTTTATTGTTTAAAATTATAAATAATGTCTAAAAACACTGTAAAGTGCATTTTTGAAAAGAAATGGTTTGGTTCAACAGTTGAGAATTTAAGGGAAAAACTTAATAAATGGTTTGAGTTACAAATCCCAATTTTTAAGAAGTAAAAGTTAAAAAAAAGTCTTTAAAAGAAAAAACTTTTAAATTTTTAATTGTAATTTTAAAAATTTAAGACATTAAATTATTTTTGAATTTGCTAAAGAGTTTCTAATTTGTACTTTCAAAGATTAAAGTTTGGGGTTAGATACTTCAAAATTTTTAGTTCTTTTGAAGAAAAATTAACGAAGATTAAACCAAATTTTTAATACGGAGTAGGTAAATATGACCGCTTAGGTAGGACGAGTTAAAAGGTAAGGCTATAAAAAAATAGCAATGAATACTCATAAAATTGCAATAAGAAATTCTCATATAGTGTAAAGAATATTGGAGTCAACCTAGAAATGTATCATTAGACATGTGTAAATGCCATATGAAGAGCCATAAAAGAATGATAAATGGTATTAAAGCACACCTCTACGAGTTCTAGGGTATGCTCGTATGAAGTATCAAGGATAAAGAAAGTAAATACCAAGTTTTGGATTAAAAGAAGATGGTAACGGAGGGTAAAAAGATGGAAAACACATGTAGAGGGCATTGGTAAACTCAAAGTTAAGGAAGACAAGATAGAGGGCGAAATGTTATTCCACTAAGCCAATTTGTCAATGAGATTATTCGAAATATGCATAGCTGGAATTTTTCACCCACTAAGTATAAGGATGCACAATTTGTTTCGTAATTTGATGTGACAATGGAAGTAATGAATGGACCCTATTCATCAGAAGCCATAAAGGAAAGTTAAGATATGTTGGTTGAGGAATGATAACACGTTAGAAAGGTACATAGGTAGTTGTAGCTAGTAGCTAGTAGTAGCGATTGTATTTCTTTTTATCGGCTTATAAGAATTAGTTGTTTCTATTATGTAAAAGCATGTACGATATTTATGAAAATGTTTCTTTCTATGTGTTTTTAGTGTGGATCGCGATATGGAAAAAATAAGACAAGAAAATTTCAAGAAAATACGTATCTAATGAAAAAGAAAATAAAATATAAAAATGTTGGAAGTATATCTCTACTACTAATAAAGAAAATTGGTTGAACTAATTTACTTGGTGTCTTTTTGAAATTCTAAAAATGCCCTTTCTTTCTGTTTACATTTTTACATTTAAACAAAATATTAATTAATACAATAATACAACCGGCCCATGTGCGGAGCACGGGCCCATACTAGTAATAAATTAAGTGAATTATTTAATTAGATTCTAATGAAAAAGAAATAAGATTTAAATCCAAAAAAGTAGAAAATTGTGAAGTAAATTTTGGCTAGCGATAGACTATGGAAAAGTTGTTGTGGAGCCACGAGCCAATGTCCATGTACCTTAACAACTAAAATTTATCAATGAACTTATGTGTTAGTGGTTATAATAAATAAAAGAAAAGTTTTTGAAATTTAAAATCTACCGCGTAATTAAATGAATTTCACTATGCACTTTAGACTGTTGACTGAACCCAATTTCATAAGATGTGTCATAATTTGTTTGAAAAAATGATATATGTATACTTTTGGGAAATAAAATATCTTTGCGAAAAATTTATGATTAAAGATTTTAAAATGCAACTTTTTTATCGATATTTCAAAAAATAATATATAAAAATATTTTTGAAAAAAAATAGAATTTTCAAAATTTTGGAAATGCTCATGCTTGACATGGAGAATAAATAGTGGGTTGATTAGTATGGATTTTAGTGTGCAGTAGAAGTGACAGTTAAGATAAAATAAGGTTAGAGACAAAGGAAAAAGTCGTTTTAGCCATGGAGTCATTTCCTCCATATCTTGTCGTTAGGTAAACTGAGATAGTTTTAAAATAATTCTATTTTAAATTTTTAAACATTTAAAATACAACGGTTAAAAATAGCGAACAACTCTGTGCATCCTATTTTGCACTACCGCACAACCGTTTAATTCAACCTAATTTTTCTCTAACTCGATCGTCGCTTTTTTCTAACCCCTTATCAATAGATGATCTTCCCCCTTTCAACTTCCACCCACCTCTCAAACCCACATTCATTAAATCTTTCCTTAAATCACCATTGTTATGACCCTATTCACTCTTTATGGTTGCTTCGACCATAAAAAGTTCAATTACAAGAAGAAGTTTAGACCGATGGCTTCAACTTTAGATTCTCGTTAATGTCCCCAATCCTTTTGAACCTACATAAACTAGCGTTATTACACCTTAGTACGTCAATTTTACATCAAAAATTCAATTCGGATTACAATTTAGGTTATAACTTCATTTCAACCCAATTCGCATTAAATCCATGATTTAAATATAAATGTTCCACCCTTGACCAGTTTGAATTTTTGGAAAATAGTTTTAGTGGTATAAAAGTTAAATAGTTTGAGTATTGAAAATGGTTTATATATTAATATAGCTTGGAAAATAAAAATAGTTTGAAAATTTAAAAGAATAGATTTTAAATGGTTTATATTAAAATAATTTACTTAAAATAGTTTCAAAGTCTAATTGATTCAATTCCAAATCTTTTAACTTCAATTCAGTTCAAACCGACTCCATTTTGATTTCAGTTCGAATTGACTTCGATTCCAATTTTAATTCAAAACAATTTCGATTTCGATTTTCATATTAATTCAATTTGATTTCAAATTGATTAATTCCAATTTCAAATTAATTAATTTCAATTTCAATTCCAATTTCAATTAATTTCAATTCAATTCACACATTTAAACCATTTAATTTATATCAATTTCAAGCTCGATTTTCAAAATATCGATTTAAATCATTTAAATCAAATTTAATTTTGATGTTCAATTCAATGTTCAAATCTTTTAAAATAATTCAATTTCCAGCAATAGTTTGAAATATCAATTTAAATCTCTTTTTCTAATAAAAATTTCAAAGTTCAAATAAAATTCAACCTACAAATAATTTTTGATTCCTATAATTCAATTATAACTTCAAATTCCAAATTGAATTCTTTAAACCATTTCTTTTACAAATATCAAATTCAATATTTTAGAACACGGGTTCGAAAATATTCAATTCTCATATTTCGATTCAATTATACTTTATTACAAAATAAAAACATTTTAATAAATTTAATCCAAGAATTTAAAACCATTTACTTTAGCCATTCCGATGTTCGTATATAATTTTCTATCCTATGGCCAAGTGAATAGTTATTTCAATTTAATTTTAGCAATGGATATATATCACTTCAATTCAGAATTAGTTTCATATGTATATATCATTTCAACCTATTTCTTAATTAATTAAAAATAATTTCGATAATAGTTTATATACTGTCAAATAATTTATAGGGCGATAACAGAATATATACATAAATAAATAAACATCCAATCATCCAAAATATCATCCAGCAGGAATTTAAAAATAACATTTGATTACACTTTTAAAATACAAATCAGAGTTATACATACAGTAAGAATAAATAAATAATGCAACGAAACAACATGATGCAGTGGAATAAATATAATAATAATATACTAAATTTTCTTCTTCGTCCTTCAAAAAAATAGTCTTCAATGCGCTGAAATACTCAGGCTGAGCCGAGCATAATGAAAAAGACAAAATACTCGAGTCAGAACTAAAAAATCTTATGCAAGTTAAATCAAAATAAAATAAATATGAGTGTAACGGCTTCAGAGAAGTTTATAGGATTTTACATCTCCTATCCATTGTCTAAGATGCGTGCAATAACTTAAGGGATGTTCGAGATTTCCATCTCCTAAGGATCTGTTAAACTATTTACATATGTAATACAATACGCTATTATAATATGTCTACAGTAAGTAAAGCATTAAAATAGCATTAATGCGTTATCCATATCTCCTTTAACATATTTTTATATAAATATCGTAGTCTATACGGATACTGTAAGCTCCACCAAACCGGAGGGATATACAAGGGGCAATCCATAGATACAATACAAGCAAAGTCGTAATGGGCTCGATAAGGCATATGAAAAGGCACGCGAGGCAATTCCCAGGGTAGGATACTACCGTTTTGCAGAACCACGCTGGTGGTAACACATAGCGGCTTCTACAACCCACCTCGAAACACACTCCCATAATCAAGTCAAAGGTCACCAAATCAATCACAAAGTAACAGATATGGTATCAAAGAAGCATGTTCAATCGGAGGAGCGACCTCACATGACTCAGGTATAGCTCCTATTTTAGTCATATCAAGTTAACTCGAGTGGATCAGGGCTGTGTTCTTACCTTATACAGTAGCGTTCGCCAAACTATCCTACTTCGTTTTGGATTCTCCACCATGTGCACAGTTGTTAAAGTGGTTTTCGGTATTGGTAGAGAATACGACAATATCTGATCCCAGTCTCTTTAAGAACAAAATGCTTATTTCACACTAGTTGGTTCTTTTACATTTCAAAAGTGATTCATAATTGATATCAAAATATCATATTCACTTCAAAATCATATCACTTTCGAAATCATATTCATTTTCAAAATCATTTCTCACAAAATAGGTTAAACCATCATATCAAATATCCGTGTTTAAATTAATTAAATCTAAATCATGACAGTTCCAACTTTAAACAGTTTGAATATTGAATGTAGTTTATATGTTGGAATATTTATACATTAAAAATAGATATATACATATATATTAATATGTCTATATATAATATGAAAAGTTGTTTATAAATTTAAAATAAAATATTTTAAGTAGTTTACATTTAAAAATAGGTTTAAGATTAAAATAGTTTACATATTAGAAATAGTTTATATATTAAAAATAGGTTATATATTAAAAATAGTTTATATTTTTGAAATAGTTTATATATGTTATATATTAAAAGTAGTTTATATTTTTTAAATAGTTTATATGTATTAAATAGGATATATATTAGAAATAGTTAATGTATTAAAAATTATTAACAAATTAAAATGGTTTATATAAGAAAAATAGTTTATATGTTCAAAGAGTTTGTATATTAAAAGATATCGAAAATAGTTTCAAATTAGAATTATTTCTTTCAATTTCACAAATCAATTCAAATTAACTTTAGTTCCAAAAATTCAATTTAAATCAATTCCAATTCAACGATTTCAATTCGAAAGGCTAAATGTTTCAACTTAAATTCTCATTAAAAAACCATTTAAATTCTATATCGATTTCAAACCTATGTTTGAACTAGAAATTTAAACCATTTGAAATTCAATAGGTTTCAAATTTTAAATATTCAAACATTTACAATAACTCAGTTTTGATAAATTTCATTTATATTTCAAAATTCAACTTTAAGATTCCAATTTAAATTCTTTTAACAATTCATTTAAACCAATTTCAATTTCAACATTTTAAAAGCTTGGATTTTGATAATAATTTCAGTTCATATAAATCAAATTTTATTTCATAATATCATTTAACTGGATTCAAAAATTAAAGATTTAAAATCATTTAATTTAACCAATCCGGCGTCCGTATATAATTTTCTACCCTATGGTCATGTGATACTGATATATAGCATTTCAACCAGCAATAATTTAAATTTACAGGTATATATCATTACGACCCGCAATCCCGAATCATAATTTTCCAAATCCGTAAAATCTCTCGTGTTTATCATTTCAACCCATAACAATTTTTCCCGAATCTATAAGATCGTTCGGTCTTGTATCATTCCAACCCATAGTGATTTTTCTAACAATAACTAAGTGAACTTACAGTGTGATAACAACATATAAATAAAAAATACATCCAATCATCCAAAAATATCAACAAATAAGCATCCATCATGATCATCATTCAAATCAACCAATAAATCACAATAGATAAAGTGATTATCATTATCTGATATTTAACTGGCAATTAATTTCAATATTAATTTAGATTGCAATTAAATTCAATATAAATTCAAACTAAATTTGAATGATAATTTAATTATGCTAAACAGCAATTAATAAATTTCTAATCATTTCATAAATTTAATTTAACCAACATAAGATTGTTTAGCATTTATGAGTGGATTAAAACACTCACCTTGATTTTTCATCGATTTAGAATCCGAATAATGCTGAAATTCTAACAGTCTTAGAATGTAGCAAACTAGTTCTATGTTGTCCAAAATTTTGATAATCACAACGGAGAAAACCATGTCCAAATTCGAGCTCATATGGAAAACTTATGTGGATTAGAAGATTGAAATTTAAATTTTAATAAAATAAAATAAGAGGGCAAAGTTGTAAATATTCATACCATCTCAACCCTAATGCACTCGTACAGGTCACGCATGAACCCTAGCCGCCAGAGAACTTCAACCTTCTACGCCATCTAGACACGCCATCACCGGTGATCAGAAACCGCCGTCCTCCTTCCCTCGTCCAACAACCCTATTGCCCAAAACGCTGTCGTTTGCGATCGCCTCTGGTCATCACACGAGGCTCCGCCACCGTATGATTTCAAACATCAAATCAGGAAAATTCATGCACAAATAACATGAAATAACCATATAGATGAACATGCCTAAGCCCCATCTACGCGCCAGCAACCTCGATCGTCGATTGGTCTACGATCCACCGTTGATTTTGCAAATCCTAAAAACAGATGGCTGAGATAGATCGCCATTTCTGACCAAACCGTGATTCGATTGCAAAAAAGAATTGCAGCAATAGATTACGCTCGTCGAGAGATTTCCAATGATATAAATTTGCTATGGTTTGAGAAGTTTGAATTTTTGAAATTGGAATTAGGGTTTGGGTTGAAATTATCTAACATTTGAGAAGGAGGAACAAATAAGAAGTTGACGTGCATACAGAATAAAATGAAAGGCTATTGGGATTAGAGATAAACTATTTATATGGACAGAGATAGATAAAACGAATGGAATGATCAAATTGGTTCGAAATGATAACACGACCCGAAAAGCCCATTTCATTTCCGAAACAAAAGTGGGTTATTCAATATATCGAAATATAGGTTTTCTACATTTTTAAATTCAATGAAATAAGTTTCAAACCCCAATTCCACTGCATATGGAAGTCAGCTTTTAAAATTAATTATATTCATTTAAATTTTATTAATTGATTTCTATACATTTCAAGCTCGCACGACCAAACAACAAGTCTGATCACCGTGATACTTGAAATTCTACAATAATTCACTGTTATGAATCCGATGAAACTCGTTTCGTCGAAATCCGAGACTGTGGCCAAAATGTCTATTTTCACGTTCATCAAATAAATTATTATTAAATGGATTTTATCACCTTTAAATTCAAATTTAGAAGTTAACAAATTTATCATTCTTGATTACATATAAATTTATAATCTTTTAAAATAAATTTTCCATGTCAGATTCAATATTTAAATATTACACTAATTATAGTGTTCAATTACAACTGTAATAAATTCATTAATTATAATTTAAATTCCAATAAATTCGTTTATTTTCATTTACACTCTTTATATTTGATCATCTGATACCTTATGAATATAATTAACATTAGTTTACATTTTATTACATTCATTATTTTACAGTTATCATCTTTACCATATTAATTATAATATTTCAATTTCATTAATTACCAATTTAATTTCTAATTTACAATTATAACCAAATTAACTTTACAACAATTTCAATTGACTGAAATTAATTTAAAATAGTTGTCAATTTCATTAAATCAACATTATTAAATCATTATCTAATTATTTTCTCATTAATAAATCATAAATTTCAATTTACTACAATATTAAATTTCAAAACCTTATTTAATTTAATATTTTAATTAACAAAAAAAAACGGGTTGTTACATAACCGATGCCAGCGCCGCCTCCATAGCCATGAACGTCGCCACCCTCGAGCCACCAAAACCCTAAAATGCACGACTCTACCTACTGCCATTCTTCTCCTCCAGGCCGTGACCATCGCGATTGCTCGCGCCTCCTTCTTCGATCGCGACTTCGATCGCTTTAATTTTTTTCTTTTTTTCTTTCATTCGTATTCAATCTAGGGAAGTTTGAATGAAAGAAGGGGGTGTACGAGAAGTACATGGAGACAACATGGAGGCGGATGCGTACAAATGTTGAGATATGGAAAATATTATTATTATAAATTACCAAGTATCTCGCCCGATCAACTCGCGAAATCCAAAACTCCAAACTGTAACAACCCGCATATTTTACAATTGAATATTTAAATATTTTATTTAAATATTTCATCGTTAGTCGGATTTTAGTCCGAAAAGCTACTTTTAGCAAACAGTCAAATTAGGACTCGAGACCACCCCCATTGAGTTCAAAATGACGTTTGCGATCTTTTTGAGTATAAACTACGATATGTTTGGATATAGTAGAATTTTGCTACTTTTTCACTTAGGGCTTTGGTTTTGTTTCATCTCATTAGACCCAAGCTTCACCCCTCTTCTCTTCATTACTTTACTTCTATTTCCTAATACTCAAGCTTTAGCAACAATGGAGAGAGGAATGGGAAATTAAAACTCCAAGCACTAGTTTCCATTTGCAAATCAAGTTCTAGCTCCAAATTTATAGAAGAAGCTTTGGTAAGCCTCCTCTTCTTCTTCTCCAACTCATTCTCTTACCAATTTCAGAAATTCCTAAACCTAATTTAGGAAATGTTTCTCTTTTAAGATTAGATTCAAACTCTTTGGTTGGAATTGAAGAGTGATTGTCCTTGACATTGCTCTATAGCTTCTTCTTCATTTGTTTTGGGTTTAAAGGTGAGATTTTTATCTCACATCTATGCCTATATCTATCTTTGATTGTTGGGTATGAATTCCTAACACTTATTCATGTACATTTGCTTTTGATTTGGATTGAATTGGAGAATATTCCAATTTTTGGT
This sequence comes from Allium cepa, assembly GCA_030765085.1. Taxonomy (NCBI): domain Eukaryota; kingdom Viridiplantae; phylum Streptophyta; class Magnoliopsida; order Asparagales; family Amaryllidaceae; genus Allium; species Allium cepa. The sequence goes on along the minus strand of CM060941.1, from coordinate 170,866,247 downwards.
GTTTTGAGTTCAATTCTTTAAAAATCCTAACTTTGTTGTTTGATCATGTTTTTGGTGATGAATCGAAGAGCTTATAGGACCGGGTAGCCGATAGGCGTAAACCCCTAGCGTCCATGCTTGTCCGATTTCAAATTGAGAGAGTTTGCACTTCATTTAAAATGGGATAGGAAATGCAGGAAATCAGGTTCAGTCGACTGAATTCTCTGAGTCAGTCGACTGAATTCTCTGAGTCAGTCGACTGAGCTGAAGCCCAAGAATTTTTCAGGTCTGTGTTTAGTCGACTGACTCAGGGAGTTTAGTCGACTGACCTGTTCATGTTTTGTCTGTTTTTCCTATTTATGCTCAATTTGCTTTGTTTTCCAATCTTTAATCGATTCTTCTTCTCCGATTAGTTGTTATCACCTTTGTCGGCTTTGATAACTTCTATTTTAGGAATTTTTTGGTATATCCACTTTGATGGATTCGGTATCGGTTTCTTTGGATTTGATTCACGTCGCCGTATGTGAATTTTGATGATTGATTGTTCATACAATCATTTTTGTGAGTTGTCACTTTAAAAATATAAAGGTTTTAATAGTAGTAGTAATTATCAAAACTCTTTCATCAAAACGATTTCAACACTATTTTATTACAAAGCTCGTTTCTTAAACCGTTTTCCAATCTACTAGCATATACAAACCTTTACCTCACTCGTATGAGAAATCTAATTAAACGGCTTAGTAAAACAAGTGGTATGAAACGCTTGCGTTTACTTTGTCGGTCAATTCTTGGACTTGTTCGATTGAATCTCTTGTGACAATTTTCGAGTGGAGACCTACGATTTGTTCATAAATATTTAAGTTAATCTAGTGGTTATAGGACATGAAGCTAAACTCATATATTTACTAGCTTAGTGTAATTGACACTTAACCTCGAGTGGAAGTCTACAATTTGTTCATAAATAATTAAGTTAAGCTAGTGGTTATGGGACATGAAAGTGTAATTTACACTTATCGATCAATGATGATCAATTTGTGATTTAGACTAGCAATGTGCGATGTCTCTTTGTCTGCGAGGGAGACTAAACCCCGTTTTTATTGGAGCTTCGGCTTGGTGGGGTAGCGACCCATGGTCTTCGGGTCGTTTTAGTGGAACTTCGGCTCAAAGGTCTTCGGACCGTTTTAGTGGAGCTTCGGCTCAAGGTCTTCGGGCCATTTTTGTGGAGCTTCGGTTCAAAATTAATGGTTAGCTATAACAGTCCGCAAATCTGTAACCCTTGAGTCAACACTATTTTACATCAATTTACTCAGGTGGGACAGAAATACGAACCATTAGGGTTAAAGAAGAAGAGATAGAAGAAAGAAGGAACTAAACAATATCAAAATCTCACAGTCGCAGCGGAATAAAATATAATAATCAATAATAGATCTTTACAAAAAATGAATCTATATCTGTTTCATACATATCATCAGAGTATCACATACAAAAAATATTTACCAGACAGACAAATCCATACAATCACAGCAGCGGATATATATACAAGTACGTATAATACGTCTCGGACTCCAGCTCCTCTTCTGCTCCATAGCATCCTGTCCTGAACATATAATACTCGGTCTGACTCGAGCATTATAATGAAATAACATCCGAGTCAGTCTGGAATACCAGCTGATAATAATGCACCCAAATTGATTATTAAAGTTTCAAAAGTCCTTTGGAAAACAAAAGCATTTCGTAAGACCACGCCACAAATAAACATGTCGGGTTTTTACCTTACGATAGCTAAAACACTTTTTATAGAAATCCTCTGGTATTATAATAGGGTCTATATACAAATACATATAAAATAGCCGAAATTGTTACATGATTAAATTCCAGCTACTAGCCACAGAGTGGGTAATACAAACAAAACTCGTAAAAGCTCGTAGGGAGAATGGATTCTAACTAATGACTAGGCACTGGGGTACCACCTGTCATAGTATGGGGCCTAGATCACCGTACCGAGGACCACGCCCGATCCCCTGCAACACAAGGCCGGAACCATCCCTTACTGGACAGTTCCAAGTAAAATCACCCCACGGTTGGGATCAGCAACCGCACCACTAAGCCGAATAAAAAGGGACATCCAGACAGGGATGACCTTACTCTCAAGTGGGGGCTACCCACGAAGCCTTGCTGCATATCCCCTGATTTTCAGTCATTCCCGGTTGATGAGGCTTGAGGCTAAGCGTTACCTTTAGAACGTTTCACTTATAATGCCCATCGTCCACCTGACGATGTTCCGAAAACATTCGTCCATACAAGTCCGTCCCGGGTTCGAACGGAACCGAAGGCACTACTCCTACTACATCCATTTTGGAAATATCCTCAGGATTAATAGCGACTAGCCCTTGCACTTCACTGCTCCATCTTCGACTCCGAACACGTTTTTCCACGAAACGTACAAACCGGATCAAAGTGGTTTTCGAGAAATAAACCTCGATCCCGGTCTCTTCGAAACGATCAACGCATTTGTCCAATATTGATAGTCGGTGATTTAACTATCAATTAATATTCACAAACATCCATCATACAATAAATAATTCCCAATTATTTATTTCCTCAATATCTTTTTGAGATATAATTCCAATTTCAAAATTCCTTTTGAAGCACTTTTCATACCCAATTTCCTCATGGAAATAGATTCTCAAATCTTTATTCCCTCTGAAACATCCAAGTACCCATATTTAAGGTTTAAAATAATTTAAATACTTTATCCCTCAAAATACATTAAAACCATTTATATCAAATCTACTTACATACTTAATTTAAAATATACATATACTTTTAAAAATATTTCGAATAAAACTGCTTTATAAAATATAAACAATTAACTTTAAAATAAGTTAAGTCATACTAGTTTTAAACATAAAGTTATGAATCCTTATACAATTTCAAATAAAGCTTTAATTGATTTTCTTTAAAATAGAACCAGTTATAAAGTATAAATGATAATAATATTCTTTAAAACATGATTCTAATTACCCTTTAAAAATAGTTACTTTTATAACTACTTTAATATATATTCACTTCAAAAATTCTTACAACTTAAATAATTTTTCTTAAAACCATTCTTTAAATAAAACTCGAAACTCCTAACCTTTCAAAAATCAACTTTAAAAACGTACTTGGCATCTTAGGGAAATATACTTTATTTTTAGGATAACCCAAGAATACTCTATATCAATCCAATCATGATTTACCCAATTCAATTTTACGTTCATCCCATAAAATTCCTTTCCATACTTTAAAAATAGCTCCTTTTATTTAAAGACATTGCCATTTCCTGGAAATCACTTTCAAACATACGTTTAAAATATTTAAAATAAGCTTTGGAAATTATTTAATTGAAAATAATACTTAAGGAAATATATAGGGGTTTCTTAAGTATTTTAAATAAAACTTAATTTTTTTCTTAAAATAAGGTTATTAAATCAAGTATCCATATTAAAATTTCCTTTTGAAAACATAATATTACTTTACCTTTTAGAAATAATTAAATACCATAATTACCAAATCAATGTTGGCTTTCACTTAAAAACATTTTAAAATAATATTTCTTTCTAAAATATTCTAAACATATTTAAACGGCAAATTTATAATTTGAAAACTTTCTTAAAAACCAAATAAAATTTCCAGGAGAAAGCACTCTTCACATTCTTTAAAATAAATCTCTCTATTCTTTAAACAATTCACATTTCCTTTATAGATCACATTCCTAACATTTCAAATTATCAACAAATTTCTTGAATTTAATTCCTTTTAAATTCTTTACTAAGGAATTTCTTTAATATCCTTTAAACCCAATTCATCTATTTATATTTAAAATTCTTAGGTTGTATTCTCCCAATCACAGTACAACACAATTAAAATTTCAATTTAATTCACCACGGCATATAACTAAAATGCAGCATAACAAGATCGAAACAGATTATCACAGAATATAAACTAATTTCTATTTGTGATGGATCCAGTTGGATCCCTCCAACCTGTTTTCCCTGCATCCATATATATTAGCACAACAACATATATCAATTCAATTTGATAATAATTATTATATTCAACCAATCAAGCAATCATCCAATCAAGCAATCATCCAATTAATGACTATTTAAATTAACTAGTATTCCAGATGTGAATGAGTTAAACTCACATTGGGTTTTCGGTGAGCGTTTTGAAATTTAAATTAAACCGAACGGTGTTCGATTTAACCTAAATTTTTACTTGCCCGGAATGATTTCAGAACTGCACCACTGCGTAGTGTTCATCTCTGCGATGTCAAAAACGGATAAAACATGAGTGATATATTGAATTTTAAAGATTGTATAAACATTTATATAAATAAATTACATTTTTTTTTAAAAAATAAAATAAAATACCATCACGGCCGAAAGATCTGCAATTGAAATCAAGGCCGCTCAACTCTTCTTCTCACACGCGCGACATAACCAGGTAAATCGAACCCAATTCGCCGCCTAGGGTTGAAAAACGCGGCCACCATATCAAACAAGAACTCGATCAGAACCCTCCACCTCGTACGTCAGCTCGAGCTCCCCCTCCGGTCCAAAACACGGCATGCTCGGTTGCCTCTAACATCGCGAAAATGAGTTCGAATGTCCCACGCTTAACGACCAAATCTCGCCTCCTCAAAGCACCAAAACGATCTCGACCATTGGATGTGTAGTACTCGTCGAGTACTACAATTCTCTAGTTGGGAGATTTCGAAAATATTGAGAGGATTGATCGAAAATAGAAGATGAAATCCAAAGGGTTCCGGCCATTGAATGAATAGAAACGACGGCGGCTCCAAATAGGCTAGGGTTTAGTAAAAATGTTGATTTATAATATAATTTTGTATTATTCTAATATTATTTTCCAAATTTGATGACTTATGCCAACGAACTCCAATTCTCACATACCAACAGGCGTTCCTTGGGGTTTTCTATGTTCTGGACACAATGGAACAGGTTTCGTAGTCTAATTCGGTCGTATATGCGAGTTACGGATGTAAACGATCAATTAAAATTAAATCGGTTAAATCGATTTCTATGCGTTTCGAGCTGCCACGGTCAAACGACAACTCCGATTGCTACGAAAATTAAAATCCGATAATAACTAACTATTACGGATCCAAATGGAGCTAGTTTCATCAAATTCCGAGACTGTGCCCCGGAAGGCTATTTTAACTCGTCTATTAAATCGAGCGATTTTCTGAATTTATCAGAAACGCTTAAAATTTCACTTTTAAAATTTTATTAACTTAATAATAAATCATATAAAATTTATAATCACATTAAAAATCATTTTGGCTCATTCCAGACCAAAATCTGATTAATTGCAATATTTTATTATTAAATTCTATTATTAAATTAATATAAAATCCCAATAATAGCTTACTGACTCTTAAATTCATCTAAAAATCCAATATTATTACTTATAACCAATTGAACTTAAAAATACTTTTAAAACCATTTTTATAACTATCTACATCCAAATCCCCAAATTTTCTTAGTCCAAATATTTAATTATTGTTCAATTTCAATTGAATTATCATATTTAAAAACTATAGCTTATCTTATTGATTGTATCTGATTTTTCCCATTCCAAATCAATTTAAAGATCCACATTAAACATTGAAAATGAATTTAAATGTTCACAAGTCCAGTGTTCAAAATTCCGGGATGTCACATTAGCAACCATGGAATAGCTTTCTGTTTTGTGATACACGTGTTGGTGAGTTTTAATGCTCCCGTCTTGTGATAGGCCTCTTTCCCCCTTTTTGGGATTTCTGGATTTCTATTGATCGATTTCTAGAATTTGTGTTTCACCAATTTTCGTTATTTACATTGATAAGCTTTATCATTATTTGTGCATTGGTGAATTTATGTTTCAACAACTTTTACGGTTGGCATTGATATGTTTTTCAATATTTATGGTTTAGTGAATAAAACAAAGTATGTGACATTCTTTTTAGTGCTTCGAGATTTCTTAAGATATTGTATGATTTTTGCTATTATTTAATGTATACTTGTCGTAGTATGACATTTTTGTTATCATACGTTTTTATCATATCTCTTCTTATATCTCATTTCGCCTGATAATTATAGCTAGACTGATCCGTTTATTATTTTCTTATTAAATAATAATCGGGTCAGACCGAGATGTTACAGGTCCTTCTACATGACTCCACACCCGGGAGTATTATATGACTTTTGGCTAACTACTTTAGATTGGTAGTTTTTGTTTTGTACACATTAGAGATAGATACTCATTGATGTGTACTTATTCTTTTGTCTAACACTTGTATCTATTCTTTTTGTTATATTGTGGATCTTGTTCGACCACTACTCTGATGTATACTTTTATTTGTAATACTCATATCTGTTTCCGCCTTTGAGATATGAACTTCTATGACTGATTTGTGTTATGATATTTCTATATTTGTTTCCGAAGATTACATATAGCCACTGTGTAGTAGCTTTTTGTTTGTGTCGGTATGTTGGATTTCCTCTTGAGATGAAAAGTTATATTTTTATCTGGCATATCGGTACTCGCACAAAGCAATTATACAGATAGTCGCTCCTCAACAGCCTTATTCTCTATGCTAGTTGACGACATTACTTCGTAGTGTTCTTGGCTAGCATGGGTACAGAGGTGGGGCGTCACAGCTTGGTATCAGAGCCAACACTTCGGAACAATGTAGAATAATCTAGCAAGGATCATTGTCCTAAGTCTTTCTTAGGAGTCGTGCCTTAGGATTTTATTCGAGTTATTGGACCCGTTCTATCCTATATTCTTTGTGATGCCTTGTTTTATCAATCATTATTGTTTGATATTCATTTTAAGAATAACCTTTTTTCTTTTTCTTTCTTTCTTTCTTTCTTAAAGTAGAAGAAATGGTTAGTTCTAGCAGTCCTAGCATTGGTCAATCCAGTAGCCCTTCTCTGGATGGTGCATTCATGTCTGCCCAACAAATTTTGGATCTTGTAAAGAATCAAGAGTTTGTCTGTGCTTTGAGTAAGAACCCCGAAATGGTTCTACCTTTGAAACTTGAAAGTTCCATTCAATCGGCTTGTGGATATCACTCTTCGACATGAAGAGGTTGGTAAAGGAAGTGATAGTGATATTGGGATTTCATGAAGAGGCATATTAAAGTGAATCAAACTACTTTGGTAGCAAAGACTCCAATCCCTAATCGTGGAGGATGCTACAATTGTAATTCTAAGGACCATTATGTAATTAAGTTTCTGAAACCCATTACTTGTCGCTATTGCAAAAATCCAGGCCATCTTTTATCTACATGTCCCAAACTCCCTAACAAGAGGGAGGGAAAGTTGAAAGTTGTGCAAGCCCATTGTGACACTTTTCTTGGTCAAGGTATTTTCCATTCAATTCTTGATGGCATTATTTTATTTCGTGATCTTCCTATTCTAGTTCTTTATAATACGGTTTCATCTTATCATTTTATATCAAAAGAACTTGTTGATTCTTTTTCTTTAAAAAATTTTGGGCTTGGTGATTTTTTTGAGAATTGCGAATCCGATTGGTGTATCCGCAACACTCAATTTTCTTTGTTTGGATGTCAAGATTATTTTATGCGATTTTTTTCCTTTCCTAGCCGATTTGCATTTTATTCGTTACTTAGGCTTTGAAATTTATTTTTGTGAAAGGATTGGCTTAATTATTATGAAGCCATATTTCATGTCCCGAGTGGACTATCAATCTTCGGCATTTTTAATCTGTTAAGCAGATTTCTATTTTTCTTTGTGATTTCGATTCCAATTTGATGGCATCATTTTATTCTTTAAGCACACATGTTGAGTAAAGTATTATTTCTCTCATTTGGGTAGTTGTGAATTTTCTGGTGTTTTGAGCTTGTCTTAGGATTATCACTTAAGCAATCTTTTGAGTGGTATTAAGGTTTTTTCAGCTCGACTTGCCACCGGTTTCATTTGCTACGAGTCGCGGAAGTTAGCATTCCACTTACCGCATTCCGCACTCATTATGGTTCTTATGAATGACTTATTATGTCATTCAGTTTGTCCAGCTTATTTCATCCACTTTATAAATCGAGTAGTTCTACGAATATCTCGATGACTCCATTCTTGTATTTATTGATTTTGGATGAAAATAGCAATTTAAAAATTTTACAAATCTTTTTCATAAGATTTATTTATAAGCATAGTTGGATTTTGTTCTCAAACGAGCAAAGAATATTCTTAAAATTTTTAAGAGACTTATTTATCATATAGAAGATGATTTGGTGATTGTATTGCCCATTTAGTGCTTTAAGAATTCTGGTCGATGTGCTTGATCAACGTTATCGATAGGAATCTCCTAAACGCTTTGATGAGACAATCAGACACAGTAAATTGACTTGTAAAAAAGTAAAATTTTCTAGAAAGACAATTACATAAAGATAATTGTGATTATTGAAAATTTTAGCTTTTTTGGAAAAGAAGATTATTTAAAAAGAACTCTTTTGCAATACTCTTATTCTTGTGATTTCCGAAGGGAACCAAGACTTCATTGTTTGTACCAATGCTAGTCGTATTGTTTTGGGTGTCGTTCTCTTGCGAAAGAGAACGTGCTATCACTTTTGTTTCTAAATAATTTAAGCTGATAGAGACTAGTTATGCCACTCATGATCTAGTGCTCGCGGCTATTATTGTCGAATTTTAGAGTTTGGCATCATCATTTATTGTTGGGGAAGAAATTCATTCTCCACTCCGATCATAAATCTTTGAAATGTTTTTTTTCTCATAAGGAACTTAATGTTGGCTTGAGTTCCTTGCATCTTATGATCTTGATATTCTTTATACCCCCGAGAAGGGAGAATCGTGTTGCCAATGTACTTAGTCGTAAGCAACAAGCGGTTGTTTCTATGATGATATCCGAACGGAACGATCTCGAGATTTTGTCCACTTGTGAGATTCGAGATCGTGAGTCCGATTTATGTTCATCTCTTGTTTTATGTAGCCTTGAGGCTCATCCTTCTCTTTTTGACCGCATTCTTAAGGCTCAAAAGCTAGATCCTGAATTGGCTCTTCTTAGCCAAAGTTGTAGGGATAAAATTAATATTGAAGGTTTGAAAGACGTTGATATTGATTCTCATGGCGGTATTCGAAAATTTGGTAGACATATTGTGCCAAATATTGGTAATCTTCATAAAGACATTTTAGAAGATTCTCATCATTCTAAATTTACCATTCATCCTGGTAGTAGTAAAATGTATGCAAATATGAAGCGACTTTATTATTGGGATGGAATGAAATCTTATATTGCTAACTTTGTTAAGTGTTGCATGACTTGCCAACTCGTTAAGGCCGAGCATTAAAGGCCAGGTGGGTTATTGCAACCTTTGGATATTCCAATTTGGAAGTGGGATCAAATTTCCATGTATTTTATTGACGGCCTTCCCCGTTCTTGTTCGGGTCATGATAGCCTATGGGTGATAGTTGATAGACTTGCTAAATCTACCCATTTTATTTTCGTTCGGTCTAATCGGATCGTACCTCTTTTGGCCAAACTCTTTATCAAAGAATTATTAAATTGCATGGAGTCTCTACTTCTATTGTTAGTGATCGTGATCCATTGTCTACTAGTGGATTTTGGAAGAGTCTTCAAAAGGCTTTGGGAACGAAGCTTAATTTTAGCACCGCTTATCATCCTCAGTCTGATGGACAAACCGAGCGTGTGAATCAAACTCTTGAAGATCTTCTTCGTACTTGTGTTCTTGATTTTGGTGGAAGTTGGGAAGATCATATTTCTCTTGTTGAGTTTTCCTATAATAATAGCTTCCAATCTACTATTGGGATGACACCTTTTGAGGCACTTTATGGAAGGCCATGCCGGTCTCCTTGTTGGCTTGAAGCCGGTGAGAGGCTGGTTTTAGGTCCAGATTCTATTCGTGACTCCACAGAAAAGATTGACCTTATCCGCCATAGGATGAAAGAAGCTTAAGGTAGGCAAACATCCTATGCCGATAACCAAAGAAGGAAATTAGAATTTTCTGTGGAAGTTTTTATGTTTATTCGTGTTTCACCTATGAAGTGTGTTGTGCGTTTCAGTCGATCGGGAAAGTTAGCACCTCGGTATATTGGTCCATTTCCCATCACCAAACGTATTGGTTCCGTGGCTTATCGCCTTTTATTACCGGCTCAGTTTTCAGCTATTCATAACGTGTTTCACGTTTCTCAATTATGAAAATGCTTTCAAGATTCCGACTCTATTCTTGAGCCCGATGTTGTGGAAGAAATTGAAGTTTCGCCTAATTTGACTTATGAGCAACATCCTATTCGTATCATTGCTTCGAAGATTAAACGCCTTCGAAATAAAGATGTTCCTCTTGTGAAAGTTCAATGGTCCTCAAATCCTAAGGATTGTTCTTGGGAATCTAGATAATTCATCGAGCGAACACATCTGGACTTACTTTCTCGTGCTCTTTGTGGTGAACTTCTTATTAAAAATTTCTTCTTTTGTGTTGAATGCTTTTATGGTTGTCACTTTTTGTTCATTTATTCCTTATGATTGCGAGGACGCAATCTCTTTAAGGAGGGGAGTCTGTAACAACCCGCATATTTTACGATTGAATATTTAAATATTTCATCGTTAGTCGGATTTTAGTCCGAAAAGCTACTTTTAGCAAATAGTCAAATTAGGACTCGAGACCAACCCCATTGAGTTCAAAATGACGTTTGCGATCTTTTTGAGTATAAAATTCGATACGTTTGGAGATAGTAGAATTTTGCTACTTTTTCACTTAGGGCTTTGGTTTTGTTTCAGCTCATTAGACCCAAACTTCACCCCTCTTCTCTTCATTACTTTACTTCTATTTCCTAATACTCAAGATTTCGCAACAATGGAGAGAGGAATGGGAAATTAAAACTCCAAGCCCTAGTTTCCATTTGCAAATCAAGTTCTAGCTCCAAATTTATAGAAGAAGCTTTGGTAAGCCTCCTCTTCTTCTTCTCCAACTCATTCTCTTACCAATTTCAGAAATTCGTAAACCTAATTTAGGAAATGTTTCTCTTTTAAGCTTAGATTCAAGCTCTTTGGGTTGGAATTGAAGAGTGATTGTCCTTAACATTGCTCTATAGTTTCTTCTTCATTTGTTTTGGGTTTCAAGGTTAGATTTTTATCTCACATCTATGCCTATATCTATCTTTGATTGTTGGGTATGAGTTCCTAACACTTATTCATGTGCATTTGCTTTTGGTTTGGATTGATTGGAGAATATTCCAATTTTTGGTGTTTTGAGTTCAATTCTTTAAAAATCTTAACTTTGTTGTTTGATCATGTTTTTGGTGATGAATCGAAGAGCTTATAGGACCAGGTAGCCGATAGGCGTAAACCCCTAGCGTCCATGCTTGTCCGATTTAAAATTGAGAGAGTTTGCACTTCATTTAAAATGGGATAGGAAATGCAGGAAATCAGGTTCAGTCGACTGAATTCTCTGAGTCAGTCGACTGAGCTGAAGCCCGAGAATTTTTTAGGTCTGTGTTCAGTCGACTGACTCAGGGAGTTTAGTCGACTGGCCTACTCCTGTTTTGCCTGTTTTACCTATTTATGCTCAATTTGCTTTGTTTTCCAATATTTAATCGATTCTTCTTCTCCGATTAGTTGTTATCACCTTTGTTGCTTTGATAACTTCTATTTTAGGAATTTTTGGGTATATCCACTTTGATGGATTCGGTATCGGTTTCTTTGGATTTGATTCATGTCGCCGTATGTGAATTTTAATGATTGATTGTTCCTACAATCATTTTTTTGATTTGTCACTTTAAAAATATAAAGGTTTTATTACTAGTAGTAATTATCAAAACTCTTTCATCAAAACGATTTCAACACTATTTTATTACAAAGCTCGTTTCTTAAACCGTTTTCCAATCTACTAGCATATACAAACCTTTACCTCACTCGTATGAGAAATCTAATTAAACGGCTTAGTAAAACAAGTGGTATGAAACGCTTGCATTTACTTCGTCGGTTAATTCTTGGACTTGTTCGATTGAATCTCTAGTGACAATTTTCAAGTGGAGACCTACAATTTGGTCGTAAATATTTAAGTTAAGCTAGTGGTTATGGGACATGAAGCTAAACTCATATATTTACTAGCTTAGTGTAATTGACACTTAACCTCTAGTGGAAGTCTACAATTTGTTCGTAAATAATTAAGTTAAGCTAGTGGTTATGGCACATGAAGCTAAACTCATTTATTTACTAGCTTAGTGTAATTTACACTTATCGATCAATGATGATCAATTTGTGATTTAGACTAGCAATGTGCGATGTCTCTTTGTCTGCGAGGGAGACTTAACCCCGTTTTTAGTGGAGTTTCGGCTTGGTGAGGTAGCGACCCATGGTCTTCGGGCCGTTTTAGTGGAACTTCGGCTCAAAGGTCTTCGGACCGTTTTAGTGGAGCTTCGGCTCAAAGGTCTTCGGGCCGTTTTTGTGGAGCTTCAATTCAAAATTAATGGTTAGCAACCATGGAATAGCTTTCCGTTTTGTAATACATGTGTTGGTGAGTTTTAATGCTCCCGTCTTGTGATAGGCCTCTTTCCCCCTTTTTGTGATTTCTGGATTTCTATTGACCGATTTCTAGAATTTGTGTTTCACCAATTTTCATGATTTACATTGATAAGCTTTATCATTATTTGTGCATTGGTGAATTTATGTTTCAACAACTTTTACGATTGGCATTGATATGTTTGTCAATATTTGTGGTTTAGTGAATAAAACAAAGTATATGACATTCTTTTTAGTGCTTCGAGATTTCTTAAGATATTGTATGATTTTTGCTATTATTTAATGTATACTTGTCGTAGTATGACATTTTTGTTATCATACGTTTTTATCATATCTCTTCTTATATCACATTTCGCCTGATAATTATAGCTAGACTGATCCGTTTATTATTTTCTTATTAAATAATACTCGGGTCAGACCGAGATGTTACAGGTGCTTCTACTTGACTCCACACTCGGGAGTATTATCTGAGTTTTGGCTAACTACTTTAGATTGGTAGTTTTTGTTTTGTATACATTCGAGATAGAGACTCCTTGATGTGTACTTATTCTTTTGTCTAGCACTTGTATCTATTCTTTTTGTTATATTGTGGATCTTGTTCGACCACTACTCTGATGTACACTTTTATGTGTAATATTCATATCTGTTTCCGCCATTGAGATATGAACTTCTGTGACTGATTTGTGTTATGATATTTCTATATTTGTTTCCGAAGATTACATATAGCCACTGTGTAGTAGCTTTGTGTTTGTGTCGGTATGCCGGATTTCCTCTTGATATGAAAAGTTATATTTTTATATGGCATATCGATACTCGCACAAAGCAATTATACAGATGGTCGCTCCTCAACAGCCTTATTCTCCGTGCTAGTTGAGGACATTACTTCGTGGTGTTCTTGGCTAGCATGGGTATAGAGGTGGGGCATCAAACAAACGAAGCCTGCCACTTAGTGTTCTATATGTTATACTCCTATTCCGAACGCAATGGAACTAGTCTGAAGGCCTAATTCACTCGTATGCAGAAGATGGCTTTCAAAATAAAATTATTTTAATTAAATTCATTTAATTGATTTCTACGCTTTTCAGGCACGCACGGCCAAACGATAAGTCCAATCCCTACGAAAGTTTAAATTCTATAATAATTCATGATTACGGATCTGATTAAACTAGTTTCGTCAAAATCCAAGACCGTGGCCAAATGACTATTTTTTACACGTTAATTAAAACAAGTAATTTTCAAAAATTAATTTGATCACTTTAGATTCAAATTTAAACTTTGACAATTTCATTCTTGCTTAAACAAAATTTAAATCAACTTCGGACGTCATCTTTATTCATATTAAACCCATAATTAATTTATTCAAATAATTCCAATATTGAATTTAAACAATTTTAATTATTCAATAAATCACCATATTTTAAATATAAGTTATTTAACTTATAAAATTTAACTTTTAATACGAATTCAAATAACAAAACACTACTACTATTTTATAATAACTCAACATAATATTCAATTCTTGCTATTGATTACAAACACAGCCAATACATAAATTTTATTTTCAATACCTGTTATTTCCAGGAAATTTTGAAATTGTTTAATTCAAAATTGTACTCAAGTTCATATTCAAATAAATTGCATAAATAATTCATTAAATTTTTATTTCTAACCATTATTATTCAATAATCATCTTAAATTCAATAATTTAAAATAGTTAAAATTAAGAGTCGTTACACTCTCGCCCACTCAAAACTTTTCGTCCTTGAAAAGGGGTTAAGTAAGGAATTTTACATACAATATATTTTATTCAAAATAACTAACTTACAAAACATAAAAATCTTATTTGCAAAATCCTTATTATGCTTGTACTACGCCACTCTGATCAGCTTTTTGAAATTACAAGTTAGTTATAAAAACAAGTTTAAAACCTCAAAAATTTTCTAACACGCAGATTTATAGAAAATTTCGGCAGTCTCCTTTGAGCGGCTCGATCGAAAAAAATTTACAATACAATTTATAACACAAATTTATATCAAATATACCACATGTACATCTAATCCCAATGATGAGGCATCCCAAAGGGAAAAATATAAAAGTGCGGTATGTAATCCGAGATACGTACCTTATTATTATTAATACGAGCGATTTCACTCATATTAAGCAAGCAAAAGCATATAAAATCCGCGTATACGTCCAGATGATTTTCCTATGTACCTATCTCAACTCCGGTTAGAATATTAGTAACTTATAATAAGATATAGAACACGTATAAGTTTAATAAACTATAAAACATGCATTCTGAATCCAAATCATAAACACAAGAACAAATATGCAGCATACGACAATCATACGCAATCAAAATAGTTACAATGACAATTAATAACAAAAGAAACCATTCGATTATTAATATTCATCCAATTAATCCAATTAACTCATAAATATGTTAATTTACATCTTCTAATGTCCATAGCTAATTTATATACTTCATTTTTATTAACGTTCAATTTTTATTGACATTTAATTAGTTTACTTCCTATTTATTTACATCTATTTCATTTACATTCAATTTATTCAAATTTTAATTATTTCACTTATGTTTAACATATATCATATAAATTCATTTATGGAACATTTTATAACTCGTTTCATTTAATCCAATCAAAATTAAATTTTACTCCATTACCACTTAGTATATGTTTAATACTAATATCATTTATAAATCATTTCATAAAACCATTTAAATTTATTATAAACATTTTATATAATATAACTGATGTTTATTATTATTACTTCATATCTTAAGTTTATATTAATTCATCAATTCACTTCATTTATTCATTTCATTTATTCAAATTCATATTAATAATTTTCCATAAGTAAATTTTGTTTTATCATACAAATTCATATTAACGAATTTTTCTTTAATAGTAATCAATTTTATTCAAATTTAATTAAGTTAACTTCTATTTCATAATTTATTTCATTAACTTACTTCATCAATTTATTCCATTCAACTTGATTAAACTAAAATTTCATTTCATAATTGAAATTTCAACTTTCTTATTTCGTTAATCATTTCTTAAGTTTATAATCATTTTATACAGATGAATCTTCTTTTACACAGCATTATTCAAATAATAATTACCTTAGAAAGCTGTAATTAAATCTTAAATATCCTTTGCAAACTTTTTTCAAACAATTTATGTGACGACCCGCCCTCCTACGCCCAGGAAGACGTATCGTCTTTAAGAAAGAAAGGGATGAGAAAATAGAAAGGATAGAGAAGAAGGAACAACAACACCAGAATCTCACAGCGGAACGAATAAAATATAATAATCACATAAATATTTACATAACATACAACTTCAATCAGAGTTATACAGACAATACATCACATACTAGACAGTTATAAACACCCGTCTAGTTAACACACCTCAATACATTACAGCTCAAACAATAAGCCGCAGAGAAACCAACACAGCGGAACTATATATATATCTACAACGCTGAAGCCACCTGCTCCATTGCTCCTCCAGAATTCGTCAAAGCTAAACCTGAATCCCTTGGCTACCCGTAAAAATTTGGGTACCCGAGAGTTTATGAAAACAAAAATAAACTTCGGGTCAGACATGGGTCTGGTATGAGTAACAGGTTTAAGTTGCTTAACTTTGAAAATCTTTTGAAAACAAAAGGTATCACGTAAGACTCCCCACAAATAAACATGGGAAAGTTTTTACCTTACGCTAACCAAAACATTTGATAGGAAATTCTGTGATATTATAATAGGTCTAGGGTTTTCAAGTAAATAGAAAATAGCCGAAATTGTTACATTCATTAAATTCCAGCTACTAGCCACAAAAGTGGGTAATACAATCAAAACCGTGGGCACTTATTGGATTTTGGATTCCATACAATGGCAGGGCTACTGGGGTACCGCCCGTCACAGTATGTGGCCTAGATCAACGTACCGAGGATTACTCCCTTCATCCCTTGCAACACAAGGTCGGAACCATTCCTTACTGAACAGTCCCGAACAAGATACACCCCGCAGTTGTTTGCAACCAACTGCCCACACAGCCGAATAAAAAGGGACATCTAGACAGGGGAATATCCATGTCCTGCTTGGGCATGACCCACCTAACCTTGCTGCACCTCCCCTGTTTTAGCCATTCCCGGTTGATGAGGCTTGAGGTTACGATTACCTTTGGAGAACATATTTCTTAGAATGCTCATCGCCCGCCTGACGATGTGTTGAAAGCATTTAATCCATACAAGTTCGTTCCGGGTTCGAACGAAACCGAAGGCATTATCTCGTTACACTCATTTTGGAATCACCCTCAGAGTTAACGACGATAACCCTTGCATTCTGAGTCTTCATCTTCACTTCAGATTCACGACCTATCGTTAATTTGGAATCGATGTGGTTTTCGGATATTCCTAATGCGGAAAACCGATCCCGGTCTCATCGAAATCCAAAACGTGTCTTTTAAGGCCAAGTTGTCTATTTAGTCTTAACAGTTTAATTCAATATAATCAATATACACACAGATGAATAATTCATAATATCACAGTAAATAATCACAGATAATCTCATAAACAGATAATCAATATTATCATCTAAACAGATAACCAAATCATATTTAAACCAGGCATCCATGACACATAGATATTATTCATGCCAGATCACAATCATCAAATGAAATATCAATATCATTCATCCATAAGCAATGTTTATAATCACACCATTTGTAATTAATTTAAAATGAATTAAATTAACTACTTCTATCTCTAATTAATTTAAAATAAATTAAATTAATTACTTCATCTATAAATCCTGCTTACACAATCATTAATTAATTTTAAATCAAATTAATTAATCATCCTCTAAGTATTCATCTTGATTAAACACCTTTGATTAATCAATCTCTAATTACAATAAGTAATTAGTCTTTAATTAATTTCACAAATCAATTATCCTAAATTATTCATAGTAATTAACATTTAATTCCTTCATTTATTAATTAAATATAATTACTTACATTTATTCTTAATTAATTACAATAATTAATCACTTCATTATCTATTATTACTTAATTAAACAATTCTTAATTATATCATTAATTACATTAATTAATGATCTCTAGTTTATATTTAAATTAAATTCCTTTATTTAAGTTAAACACAATTATTAATCCCCTTGATTAATAACAATCCATTAATTAACTACCCTTAATTACTTATTTAATAAATTAATTATTCCATAATTAATTGTCTCCAGAATTAATCCCTGATTAACTTCAAAAGTAATTACCCAAATTACTTCATCTACAATTCATCCTGTATTAATTACATTCAGTAATTATCATCTAATTACTTCCCTAAGTAATCCTGCTCCATTAATTACACCAAGTAATTACACTTATCAAACCATCAAATGATTTCTTAAATTAATTAAACTAAATTAATTAACTTAATTTAATCATAACATCAAAATTAATTACAATAAGTAATTAATCTTCTAATTACTTTTATCAAGTAATTACTCTTAACAATTTACAATAGATTATCTAAATTAATTAATCTAATTAATTAATTAATCACATTAATTAATTAATAAATAATCCTTATTTAATTATCTAATAACATTTCTTAATTTACTTCTTTATTAATCTCTAATTCTAAATCATTAATTTATAAATTTAATAATAAATCATTCCTTTATTTTCTTATTAATTAAATCACTTATTACCTTAATTATCTCTAAGATAGTTCATTTCTATTAATAATTTCATTAATATTAAAATGTAAATTTTAAATTCAAATTACATTTGAATTAAAAATCCAAAGATTCACCAATTTAAACATTACCAAATTTAAATTCAATTCTAAATAATGTGAAGTACATCAATCACTTATATATGAAACTTATGTAAGAAAAGTTTAATCTAGATTACTTAATTCTTTTTATTTAAAAATCAAGCCTTTAAAATTAATTATTTAATTTAAACTTGTTTTAGAACATTTAGATTTAAAAACTGACTTATTTTTCGGATTTTAATTCATTAGTTTAATTTTGAATTTAAAACTTGGGTTTTATTTTTGATTTTGATTTAAAACCAAATTCATTTGAAATCTTGCATTCAAATATCATTTGAAATTTTATACTGTAAGTTCTTGAATTTATCCCATTTTAAATTCTGTTTTCAAACTTAAATAAAATGTAAAATCTGAAACCTGAAGCCCACCTAAAATCATTTAAACTTTGATCTCATTTCAATCTTGAATCAAAAAAAACTAAACTTAAATTTAATCTTTTGACTGAATCTAGACTTGATTAAACTTATACTTATTTTAGTTTTCATTTTGTTTCTAAAACAGAACAACACTATTTCCAGGTTACACATGCCTGAAACAACACTACTCGAATCCCCCTTTATTAACTTCGGGTCCTCCCCTATCACGCTTCGAGTTAACATTCGAGTGTCACGAGTCTTTCCCGAGCCCCAAAAAAAAACAACACAGCACCTCCAATCCCTACAGAACTGCCATGGGCACGGTGCACGTGCACCGTGGCCACATCCACCTCCGGCCACCCACTAGAGCTCCAACATAACACCCACCGCCTCCAGATCATAGCACGACCACCCAAAAACATCACGGCAGCACAAAACGAAACGGGGTTCAAAAACCCAAACCTGGAAACGCAACAGGCATTCCCCCTCGAAACCTGGAACATCGCCGTTCTCGCGACCAAGACCACCGGAGTTTATACCCCTCCGGCCATCAACTCGACAATCTCCCACCTTCCATTTTCCAGATCCACGATACACTCGATCGACTAAAAAGGGAGAAATGATCGAAACAGTTAAAACTAGGGTTGCACCCAAAATTTCACCACCGTACCTTCCACTTGCCACTGCTCATCCTCCACCCAATTTTGCCAAACACCCTGACCACCTATGCACCTCAAGGAAGCACCACGAACTTCCATGTCCACTGGATTGCCTGAGGCAACCCATAATTCCCAAAACCATTAAATCAGAATTTCCAACCCAATACTTAACTAAAGAAAATGAATTTACTTTTGAAAATCTTAGTTTCAGATAGGAATTCAATTTATAATCCTGAATTTATATTTTAGAATGATTAAAATTTCACTTATATCAATCATCAACTATTCTTGGTCTTTTTACAGAACAGTGTTACTTTATTTAATTAAGATACAAAATTTAAAATTTACTTTATGGTCAAACAAACATATCTTGTTAAGATACTAAGTCCTAACAATCACTAGATCAAGAAATAATGATTTTTTTTTTGAAATAAGATATGAACTTGAGAACTATAAACAAGATGGTCTTACAGGGTATTCAATATGCAGATATTGCACTCACAAATACACAAAGAATGGTCACATAAATATTCATCCAAATATTTTCAAGCATTCAATATTTATCTGCAACAAGTTTAAACTTAAGTTATTTAGAAAAATGTTACTCACCTTTTTAAACAGAGGTGATTCCAGGATGTCAACTCACATACATGCAGTAACACATACTCAGGAATGCATTAAAATATATTCACATATCAAACCATAATTAAGCAACATATATACTTAAGTATTTTAAAATTTAAGTTACTCACATGATTAAAGAAAAGGAGCAGAGCACCCTTGTTTTGAAACAGTTTTGAACTTTAATAACTGGAAACTGTTTTGCTTTCCAAAATTCTTGCCTTGTTGAAGATGCTTCAGTTGGAATACTATTTTAGTTTGTATAGATGGGAATGTTTACCATTATTTCTTTGTTTCAGGTTTGATATATTTAGTGAATGAACTAAACAAAAACATTGCATATATAAAGAAGACAGGATATGCATAAAGAAGGTGTTTACTGGTTTAGGCAAATGCAGGTACAATTATTATTATTTTTGTTTGTATTAGGCAAGATTTTTTTCAATTAGGAGGCTGAATTGTTTTTATACATTTCGAGTTGACCTATTTGCTGCTAAGAAATGAAAAGCATTTATTGTTTAAGTACTTAATGTCTCCTACAAATCTTAGGTTTAGATTTTTTTACATTTACTTTGTTTTGCATTTTATTCCATTTTCTTGCCTGCATATTTTATTTTATTTTATTTTTGTTTGTTTTATTCTTGATGTTTATATTTGTTTGAATCTTAACCTATAAGCTACTGCATTTTGTTTATATCACCTTACTTTATTCTTCAGATTCAAAGATATTTTACCTCTACTTTATTTCTTAGCTTTGTATTCTACTCTACAGGCTATCTTTATTCTTTAACTTTCCTGGCAACAAACATATTTATTTTGCTTTGCTTGTTCCTCCTTAGATACATAGACATTTATCTTACTTTGCATTTGTTTTAGACTTACTTTAGCATTCTTACTAGCCTGCACATTTTACTTTGCAGGTTACAAATTTGCATTGCCTTGATTTTTTGTTCTAAGCCATTGCATCTTTGTGTTTAGATATTTTGTTTATTTTGTTTCTCTTTTATTTTAACATAACTATAAAATACTAATTTTAATTATTATTTATTATTATACTTATGCTAAATATTTATAAGGTTTATTTTAAGTTAAAACATTTTAAAAGATTCTATTTAAACTTTAAACCAAAGTTCTTCCAATTATACACATATATATATAACAATTTCTATTTATTTTAAATCTATTTTTAAAGATATTATATTATAAATAAATCTCATTATCAAAATAATTTATAAAAGAAATTATCACCATATAAATAAATTACCTATTTTATCAACTATATTTAAAACAAGAACAAAATAACCTTTGTTAAGTTTAAATTTAAGATAAAATCATTTAAACAAATTTTAATCTTATCTTGAGTATCTTTAAACCATATTATTATTTATTCATTATTAAATTTCCAAATTATCAAAAATAATAGAATTAGAAACCATAACTTTATTTATTAAATTTAAAACAAAAACTTATCTATTTATAATATATATCAATATACACATATACATCATACATAGAAACAATTTAAATTAGCTTTTAAAAAAGAAAATTTATCAGTGAAATATTTATTTAAACAAAGATTATTAATTCAAATTTAAATTATTATCAAATCAATTTAATTTTTAATGCAGATTATTAAATTGATATTGCCCCAAATTTCCGGGATGTCACATTCTTCCTCCCTTAAAAAATTTCGTCCCCGAAATTTAAAACAAAGGTAATTTAATAATCTGCTTAAATATTTAATTTTAAAAACACAAGCATATATTAATCATATGCTAACAACCATAGCAACCAATTCATCCAAACAAACAAATCTAACTATCCAGACAAAATTCGGGATAGAATTTGCTCGAGTTTCCCCAAGTATAAATACCGGGTTACTCGCTCTATAGAATCCAAACAAACAATACTACTAAGCTACAGAACTTCTACTCATCTAGATTTACAAACAAGACAGGATATCAGACTACAGACAAGTCTGAATCAACATCCAAAACTCCCTGGATTGCTGACTCTACAATCAGAAATAAATCTTACACGTGCTCCCTCAGAGATACGTGAACACAACGGATTCCAGTTATTCAGACTGACAATCCAATTCTGAAGACCAAACACTTATCCAAAATCATATCTCCGACTTCGAAATCCAAATTCCTTCATATCTTATCCACAAAACTCCTCGGACGATCCTGGGCTTCCTTCATCTTTCCCGATCAGCTCAACTGTTGCTGATGCTCCTAGAAATAAATTGGACCAATAACAATCCAACAAAATGATCTTTCCAAGATCAACCAAACTCAAAACACAACTCTATTCCAAATCAGATAACAGAACTCACTTCTCTCATCTGGAAGAGATAAAACAGGTGCACTCCAATCTGGCCTCAGATTCTGAAAAATTTCCTGTAGAACTCTCTAATCCAAACATTGTAATATCCAATTGCTTCCACACTAAAACAGCTGCCACCATGCTTCCACTGCGCAACTCTGATTGAGCAGATGAAAATGCTGAAGTCGAACACAGACTGGACAACACATCCCAACATTAGGGCTCCACAGATCAAAAGAAGGCTCTGAAGTTCCTCCAAAATCCGAGTTACTTCACCAAACTCAAAAATCATCCCATCGGTACCATTCCTGGAATCCAGTCGATACCAAACTCAGTCTCCAGATGCTGACCAAATTCTGACTTCTAGAAGACATCCAGAAAAATTCTGAAACACAAAAGGACACTCAAACTATCGCAAGTCACTTTTGCGATCAATTCAGCCTAATTCCAAAATACTGCTCTCTCATTACCAAACATAACAGCTTACGCTTGTGTGCTAATCCATCGAAGAAATGGATCTACTCTGCAGCTTCTAAACTCCACTGCTGACCCAGAAGCCAAAGACTACTTAATCCAAAGCTCTTCGAGAAGCTCGGACTCCAAAGGAAACAGGAACACCCTACTGAACACAGCGACAACATCGAACAGATACATTTCCTTAACTTGCTCCAAAGAAACATCTTCGGAGACATCCATAGTCACTGTGTCTCATTACACAGCTACTGTACCTTTATGTATCAAGATATCATGACTTACTTCTGCCCAACTGATAGATCCGAACTCTAGCTTAACCAAATCACACTTCAAGAATGAACTCCGAGCCTTAACAGGTTTCCTTCAGAGATCGATGAAATCCTTACACCATCCAAAGTTTACTCGAGACGGTATTAGGTCTACAGTCTCGACAATTACACTTCCAACCTCAAACATATAAACTCCAACCATTGGTAGTTGTGTTACACACACCACTACCCTATCTACCTTTATAGCTCGTTGGAAAATCCGAACAGGTAACCCAACAATAGGTAGAAATAAATATATATATATATTATATATCAAAATTACAAATACGCTCTCTCAAGAAGAAATCACTCAAGAGCCTAGGTATTCACTCAACCTAGCGCTCTGATACCAACTGTGACGACCCGCCCTCATAAACTCTCGGGTACCCAAATTTTTACGGGTAGCCAAGGGATTCAGGTTTAGCTTTGACGAATTCTGGAGGAGCAATGGAGCAGGTGGCTTCAGCGTTGTAGATATATATATAGTTCCGCTGTGTTGGTTTCTCTGCGGCTTATTGTTTGAGCTGTAATGTATTGAGGTGTGTTAACTAGACGGGTGTTTATAACTGTCTAGTATGTGATGTATTGTCTGTATAACTCTGATTGAAGTTGTATGTTATGTAAATATTTATGTGATTATTATATTTTATTCGTTCCGCTGTGAGATTCTGGTGTTGTTGTTCCTTCTTCTCTATCCTTTCTATTTTCTCATCCCTTTCTTTCTTAAAGACGACACGTCTTCCTGGGCGTAGGAGGGCGGGTCGTCACAATTTACAAAGATATAATTTAATTTATTATTTGTTTACCTTCTCGTAAGTTCATATCTAGATAGTATTTTCTTTGTAGTATTCAAATTATTTATTCAACGTTTTGTAGAACATTAACTAGGTTTATAAAAAATTTAACAACTTAATTTAATTTTATAAACATTTCTTTAAACACAAATTCAATTTGGAATATTTCTTTAAACATTTCTTCTTACTCAAGTTCAAACTTGTATAATACTATATTACCATTCATATTTACATTTCAACTTTTTAAACATCTGTGTTAAGTCATATATTTTTTTAGAATGTAATTAGATATTACACAAATTCATCTTATTCATTTTAGTTAACAAGAATAATCAATAATTTATACGAGTTAATTTCCATTGCCTTGAAATTTTAGAGTTATAATTTAACTTCTCATATTTTATTTAAACGCTAGGCTTCAATTTCTTATTTCTCATTTTTATAAGTTTCCAATTATTCAGAATAATTCACTTTATTTCTACAACTGAAAATCATTAATTAATAGAAACTTAAGAATTTAAATACCGGTTCATTTCAAATCATTTTGAAATAATATATATATATACTCATATCTTTTATATATATTAAATCATACTTAGAAATTTTCAATCAAAATCTGTTAAGTGAATCAAATGCGTTGCAAAAGCTATTAAGTGGACTCCTCCACTCAAAGACTCAAAAATGAATGTCGACGATGCGATCGTCATCACTGAAATTATTTTCCAGCTACAAAAGAGAGGAGTATAGGACTCATTTCTTTTTAACACCCTTTGAAACAATTTCTATACGTAAATATTTTAAAATGGTTATAATATTATTTTTAAAATCTTAGAAATTTTTTCAAAAGCACCTGAATTCAAGTTCCCAAATTCTAGTTTTTAAATCCATTCTTTTAGCTTAAACTAAGATTAGATTTTTATTTCATAACTCATTACTTAGGTTTATAAACATCCCTAAACTCAAAGTAGTTAAGTTAATACTTCCAAACTTAGTTTTACAACCTACTCACTTCATATTTAATTTATTTTATAAATTTGTTCATTACATAATTTAAACTTATATTTCTCATCTCTTGTACCCAAGTGATCAACATTCCTTTATTTAACATTCACTTATTTCATTTGCAATCAATTTATTTACATCCAATTTAAATTTAATTTAAATCAAATTCAATTAGTCACATTAATTTCACTTATTTACTCTCATTCAATTTATTTATGTATAATATATAATTTTTATATAATTTTAGGTAAAATTATTTCATTTACCCTATCTTAAAACAATATTATGTCGACTTGCATCGTTTAAGTATTCAGAAGCCCCTATCGATAATATGGCATCCCACATACCAACCAGACAA
This sequence comes from Allium cepa, assembly GCA_030765085.1. Lineage (NCBI taxonomy): Eukaryota > Viridiplantae > Streptophyta > Magnoliopsida > Asparagales > Amaryllidaceae > Allium > Allium cepa. The sequence continues at coordinate 170,840,924 of CM060941.1, read as the reverse complement.
CTTAATGGATAAGTAAACACAATATAAAATATTTTATAACACTAACAAGTATGTTCCCTCATATATATACGCTTAAAAACTCTTTCTAGGGTATTATTATCATATCTCTAATGAATCAAACCCCACAAAGCTAAGGTTATCGCTAAACCAAAGCAAAGATACAAACTGTGACGACCCATATTTCGAAAGGTTTAAATCGACAATAATCCACACATGTCTAACTTAAAAATTCTTGACATAGACAATCAATGGGGTTAATTAAGAAAAATAAGAAAAGGAAAGGAAAACAAACACAAAATCTTACAGCGGAATGACAAAATATAAAAATCAATTAAACAGTTCATGTAGCTGTTTACTATGCATTTGAATATAATTTATACAATATTTACTAGAGTTATATGTACAACAGAAACAAAATATAATGCAGCAGAATAACATGATGCAAGGAAAAATAATAGTAATAATATATACCAAATTTTCATCTTCATCCTCTAGAAAATGACCCTTAATGCGCTGAAATACTCAAGGCTGACCCGAGCGTAATGATAAGACAAAATACTCGAGTCATGACTAAAATATCCTTATGTGAGTCAAATCGATATCGCGTATAACATGAGTGTGATGACGTAAGAGATGTTGATAGGGTTTCACATCTCATATCCAGTGTATAACGTGCGTGCAATAACCCAAGAGATGTACGGGATTTTCCACCTCTTAAGGGTCCAACCAATTACTTATATATAGTAGAACACTCTATATATAATGTCTAATTGGTAAAATAAATATTTTTCTTAGCATTAATCCCTCTTAATGTGTTTTTAATCATTGTCGTACAGTTTCCATATAACGCTCCAATAGCACATCGGTGGATAAGGACGCACCATAATACAACAACACTAAACCAAAATCGTAGTAGTCTCGTATAAGGAATAAAAGTAAAACAAGGCATGTGAGACAATGCCCAAGGTAGGAAACTGCCAGTTCGGGTCGTAAAGCTGGAGGTAATGCATCGTAGCCACGATTGTCCACGCGTCCAACTATCCCATATCGAGTTAAAAGGAGGTTATCCCAAAATCAAGGTGCGCCAATCGAAACTAACAATAAGAGTAATAATATGGACCAAGTCCAAAATAAAATCGTAGAACGAATGTACGCTAGGGGTAGCTAGTCTGCTTGGCCCTGTCAAGCCATCATGTTTAAGTCTTTTCAAATTGGCAAAAGTGTCGAGGTCTATCCATCATCATTCTCTTTCTTCAAATCTAGCAACGATGCAAAATCCAACCACTTCGTTCTGGTGTCTCCTTCGCATACACAGTTGTTAAAGTGGTTCAAATATTGACAAAGAGTATGCCAATAAGAGCCTCCCATATCTTTAACAACCAAGCGTTGTTTTACACACAGGTTGGTACTTTTATATTTCAAAATCAATTTATACTTAGTATCAAAATATCATATTCACTTCGAAAAATATCATTAATTTCAAAATCATCATATATACTTTAGAATATGTCAATTCAGTTTGATATGGCATTTTTACTTCAAAATTTTAACTCGAATTACAATTTAGGCTATAACTTCATTTTAACCCAATTTGCATTAAATCCATGATTTAATTCCACCCTTGACCATTTTAAATTTTTAGAAAATAGTTTGAATAGTTTTAATGGTTTAAAAGTTAAAGTAGTTTAATATAAAATAGTTTGAGTATTGAAAATGGTTTATATAGTAATAAAGCTTTGAAAATCAAAATAGTTTGAATATTTTAAAAAAATATTTTAAACGGTTTACATTAAAATAATTTACTTAAAAATAGTTTCAAAGTCAAACAGATTCAATTCAAAATCTTTCAACTTCAATTCAATTCAAACCGACTCCATTTTGATTTCAATTTGAATTAACTTCGAATCCAATTTCAATTCAAATAGATTTCGATTTCGATTTCGATTTTCATATTAATTCAATTTGATTTCAAATTAATTAATTTCAATTTCAAAATTAATTAATTTCGATTTCAGTTCCAATTTGAATTAGTTTCAATTCAATTCACCCATTTAAACCATTTTAATTTTTATCAACTTCGAGCTCGATTTTCAAAATATCGATTTAAATCATTTTAATAAAATTTAACTTCGATGTTCAATTCAATGTTCAAATCTTTTAAAATAATTCAATTTCGAGCTAAAGTTTGAAATATCAATTTAAATCTCTTTTTCTAATACAAATTTCAACGTTCGAATAAAGTTTGACCTTCAAACAATTTTTGATTCCCATTATTCAATTATAACTTCAAATTCCAAATTGAATTATTCATACGATTTCTTCTACAAATTTCAAATTCAATATCTCAAAACTTGAGTTCAAAACAATTTCCATATTTCGATTCAATTTTATTTTATTATAAAATAAAATTATTTGAATTAATTCAATCCAAGAATTTAAAACCATTTAATTTAGCCAATCCAGTGTTCATATATCATTTTCTACCCTATGGCCAAGTGAATAGTTATTACAATTTAATTTCAATGATGGATATATATCATTTCAATCCAAAATAAATTTCATAGGTATATATCATTTCAACCTGTTTCTTAATTCATTCAAAATAATTCAGATAACAGTTTATATACTGCCAAATAATTTACAGGGTGATAACAGGATATATACATAAATATATAAACATCCAATCATCAAAAATATTGTTCAATTGGCATGCATCACAATCAATCATCCAAACAGCCAATAAATCATGACAGCTAACTACTTATTAATAATTGGGAATTTTTACTAGCAATTTAATTTATATTCCAAATTCAACTATCAATTTAAATTTCTACCAGTTAGAATCACATATCAATTTAAATGTCGATTAAACTACCAAACAACAGTCAATAAATTTATATTACTTAACGATTTAAATTTAACTAATATAAGAATATTTAGTAATTCGTGAGCGTATAAAACGCTCACCTTTTATTCGAAGCCAAAAATATTTCAGCTTCAAATAAATTCCAATTTGATTCCATGCTGTAGACGACGTCGATACGGTTGCAGCGCGACTTGTTTCGCTCAAAACGGACCTCGTATGCAAAAGATATCGATTAATAATTATTTGAATGTGATTAAATTTAATTAACATAATAAAAATAAACTTAAACCAATACCTAAACTCTCTCTCCCTCTCCTCCCAGTCACGCATGAGAACCATGCCCAAAATCGATTTGTTTTTTTAATGATACACGATCACCTCATCCTAACGCCGAGCACCTAGAACCGCCGCCAGCGCCTCCTCAACCACGAACGCTCCTACCCTCGAGCCACCAAAACCCTAAATGCGTGACCCTGCCTGCCGCCATTCTTCTCCTTCAGGTCACGACCATCACGCTCGCTCGCGCCTCCTTCTTCGATCGCGACTCCGTTCGCTTTAATTTTTATTTCTTTTTTTCTTTCATTCGTCTTTGATCTGGGAAAGTTTGAATGAGAGAAGTGGGTGTACAAGATGGACAGGGAGACAATGGGGAGGCAGATGCGTATGATTGTTGAAATATGGAATATATATTATTATGATTAGCAAATATCTCGCCCAATCGACCTGTGAAATTCTGAACTCTAAATGAAACGTGCCGCTTGGCGTTCCACATGTTATACCCCTATTTCAAACGCAATAGAACTAGTCTTGATGCCTAATTCGATCGTATGCAGAAGTTGGCTTTCAAAATCAAATTATTTTAGTTAAATTCATTTAACTGATTTTTGCGCGTTTAAGGCTCGCAAGGCCAAATGATAAGTCCAATCCCCACGAACTGGAAATCCTATACTAATCCACTATTACGGATCTAATGAAACTAGTTTCATCAAAATCCGAGAAAGTAACCAAAATGACTATTTTTACACGTTAATTAAAACAAGTAATTTTAAAAAATTAGTTTAATCACTTTAAATTCAAATTTAAAATTTGACAATTTCATTCTTGCTTAAACAAAATTTAAATCAACCTCCGGTATCATCTTTATTTATATTAAATACAGAATTCGGTTATTTAAATAATTCCAATATTAAATTTAAACAATTTTAATTATTCAATAAATCACCATATTTTAAATATAAGTTATTTAACTTATAAAATTGAACTTTTAATACGAATTCAAATAACAAAACACTACTATCATTTTGTAATAACTCAACATAATATTCAATTCTTGTCATTGATGATAAACACAATCAATACATACCTTTTATTTTCAGAAAATTTAGAAATTGTTTATTTCAAAATTGTATTATAGTTCATATTCAAATAAATTACATAATTCATTAAAATTTTATTTCTACCCATTTTTATTCAATAATCATCTTAAATTCAGTAATTTAAAATAGTTAAAACTACGAATCGTAACAGTTTTCCCAATTAAAGGAGTTGTAAGATTCAGAAGAACTAGAAAGCTAGCACCCAGATTCATTAGAACATTTAGAATCCTTGAGAGAATTGGATCATTGGACTATAAAGTATAATTAACTAAAAGATTATCAAAAGTTCATAATATCTTTTATGTATCTCATCTGAGAAAGCATGTTCATGATCCATCTTTGATTGTTGGGACGTCTGTTCAGGAAGACATGGAAATAGAACCGAATTTGATTGTAGTCCGACACCCAGTTCATATTGTAGGTTGAAATGAAAATAGATTGAGAAACAAGGTGATGACGCTTGTGAGGGTTCAATGGAGTGATGACCCCCGCAACTGTACTTTGGAGACTGAGGATCATATTAAAGAAACTTACCCTGATGTAATGTCAAGTTAGTTGTTTGAATGCACTATGTATGTTCTTTTATGGCATATTAGCTTTGCATTGTTATACGAATTTCTTGGTATAATATATACCTTTTGGATTGTCATTTTGTGTATTAATTTCGGGGATGAAATTCTCCTAAGGGGGAAGAGTGTAACGATTTGTAAATTAACCGCTTTGTATTTGAATATTTAAATCATTTTTAATATTTAAATAATGTATTTTAATAATAACAATATAAATACATTTTAAATATTAATTACTGATATTAAAATCATTTTCAAATTTTGTTTACCAAAATAATTAGTTCAAATAAAAAATGTAAGCAAAAAACGTTTTCCGAAATTTCGACTTTTCGGCATAGGAAAGTCAACGAAAAACGTTGTGCGTATTTTTTTTAACTCATATATGCATGCCCACACATGTACATATGTCATGTGATAAGTTAATTACAGTGTTAAAGTTAATAATCATACTTAATTTTAAATATAAATCATGATGTGACCTTTTTTTATAAATTATTTAAAGTGTATATATAAATGTAACATATTCCACCTTTTATGCAACACATCATCATAACTCCTTAATTTAGGGGCATGGAGGGGACATGCCCCATGACCAACGTGTATAAGGAGGTATGGGAGAAGATGAAGCTTACATAATTCAAGCACATTTTATTATATTTAATTCCTAAAGTCAATTTACTAAACTACCCTCCTCATTTCCTATAAATACCTCTTTCTTGTACACTTTTCCACTTTACATTATCATTTACTTCTTCACTTCCCTTCACTTCATATTTAAAAATACTTCCATGGCTTCCATCTCCTTTTCTTAATAGAAAAGTAAGTGTATATACTCTAAAACCAAGTCTAAAATCACCCATATCCACTTACATACCTCTTCTCCACCAAAAAAAATCCTTACATCTCCTAAATATTGTTGGCTGAGCCCATTCCTAGCCTAGGTCGAACCACCTGCATCCCTCAGGCCAATACAAGTTCATAAATTCAAGTCAAGGAAGTTTGCTTAGCGTTTAATCAAGTTCGGTGGAAGTTTAGCATAGATTTAGTGCACTTTGGTGAGTAAAGCTTCAACCTTGAAACCAAATGTTTTCAAACAATATTTGTGTTCATGCTATAGCTGTTGAATTCTAGTTGTATTAGTGACATAATATTCTGGTTGTTGGATTGGTTTGTTGTTTGAAAGTTTGTCACTTTGGGAAGTTAATAAGCGAATTATTATTTATATGAAAATCTAGTAGTTAAACTAATTCCATTGTTTATAAATGCTTGATATATGTAGTATCATTGTAAATCACCATGTATATATGCTTGTACCCTTGTTATGTGATGTGCGGTGGTATTGCAAATGTCATAAACTTGAATCCCGAACTGCCCGTATAGCGATAGTCGCTATATCGGCACTTTCGGGAAAAACACCATTTATCGAAACCGTTTGGTTTCATCATCGTGCTTGAAATTATTTTACAAGTTAACCAAGTTTTTGATTAATGATGTTTTAAAAAATAATTAATTATTTTAATAATGATTATTTAATTTAAATAATTATTTAATAAATAAGGATTGAAGTTAACTAACTAACTTATTAACTATGTGTTTAAAATTATCTAATCACTTAGTTAATGATGTTTTGAAATTAATTAATCATTTTATCTAATGATGTTTAAGGTAATTAACCTTTTAATAATGATGGATTAAAGTTAAATAATCAATTTACTACTGATATTTTTAAATTAGTCATTTTTTTAATTATTGACTTTAAAAAGTTAATAAATCTGCTTAACCTTAATTAATCTTTCCTTGTATAAAGTTTAAATTAATTTGTCACTTTTAAACAATGATATTTAATTATTAATTAATTAAATTAATTACATTTAAAATTATTAATTAATTTAAATTAATGATATTTTAAAAGGAGATTTCCCTTTTTTATGTAAAGGTTATTGAAGTTAATTAATTAACTTAGTTAACGAAGTTTTAAAGTTAATTAATCAATGTAATAAGGATATTTGAAGTTGTTAAATCCTTTTTATAAAGACATTTCAAAGTTAGTAAACCCCTTTAAAAAAGTGTTTTAAAGCTAATGCTTGTAATGTGAAGCCAAGTACGAATTGGGGTTTTTAGAAGAAAAGGTTTGATTCATTTATGGAAATAAATTAATTTGCGTAAAGCGATTCTCTTACATGGAAATGATTTATTTGTATAATTAGCACTAAACATCGAAAAAGTAAACTTCTCTTTATATCGAAAGATAGAATAGTCATGAGATATAACTTTGACGTAACACTACCTCTACTTGTCCGGCATCATTGTTAACCAAGAAATAGTACAAGTTTGAATTCGATGAGTAGTGGTAAGTATACAAGACCTGTAACCACGCTGTATTTTGTAATTATTTTAAATTGAAATTCCTGATTAAAAACTTTATTTATTTATTTATTTAAATTTGATAAAACTTTATTTTATTTATTAAAATGAATAAATTTTGTTATTTTGTTATTTAAATGTAGATTTTGATTTTGATGTAAATTAGAATTCCAAACATGAATAAATAGAATATTTTCCGAAAATGTGAATTTTGGTCAATATGGTCAAACTTTGACTTTTAAATTTAAGATTTAAATTTTTTAATTTTATCTTTTATTATGAAAATAAATAAAATTTTAAGAATACTGCTTTTTGTTTCGTTGAAATCCGATTAATATTGTGAAAGTTATGCTTTTTACAATATTGTGTGTAAATTATTTTACTTAACAAAATTGTTTATTTTAATTTATATAAATAATATTTTTTTATCATATCTTGTGTATATATGTGTTATATGATATGTTATGTAATTATTTTATTTTTAAAAAATTTTATAAGTGTAGTTATAATTTTCCAATGTTAAGTGTACATTGTTTATATTTTAAAATACTAGTTTCAATTTAATAACTATTTTCTCTATTTACTTTTATATTTTCCTAAAAATATTTATATTTTTTTCATTTTATTTTGTTCATTTTTTATATTTTATTTACTGAAATATATATGGTTTATTTTTAATTTAAAAGAAATAGAAAACAAAGAGTGAAAGTCCTTTTATATTCTATGTCCTTTCATTTCTTTTGTCTATTCATTTTCCAAATTGCCTTTTCATGCTTTGACCACCCATTCTCCTATGCATTGCCGTGCTGCCTCATTTCACATTCACATGAATTTTTCTTCTCATCACTTAACTCACGGCTTCAAAGAAAAAAAATGTTCATGGCTTCCTTTACCACCTTTCTCTTCTTTTTCAATGATTTTTACCTTGTTCCTCTTCAAGCATAGCTCGGCCCCTACCACCTCCATCTCCTCCAACCATCTCCCCCTCTATCTATAGCAGCAAATACTCCCCTCCCTCTGACCAAGACAGGCCATGACCTTTCACTAGAAGCCATCACAAAAATTTGCCAAAAACTTCACTAAAATTGCCTTGGCCGACAAATACTTCAACACCTCCTTCATAGTTTGCCTTTGGCCACCCCTTAGCCACCTGTAACGCCTCGGAAATTTTCGACTTTCGAAAATTAAACATCGATACTCACTTTATCGACTGCCGAGAAATCGAAGGCCGGAAACCCGAAATGTTATGGTGAAAGAAGAAGAAAAGAAAGAAGAAGAGATAAGAAGATAGAAAATAGAGAGAAGAAAATGAAAAATAGAACGGAACAGAAAATAACAGAACAACATCAGAATCTCACAATTCGCAGCGGAACAACATATAATAATAAATGAATAATCTTTAAACAAGAACTATATCAGTTATTACATTACATCACATTTCATTACATCATATCATCAGAGTGTACAACACCGACATCAAATAGTACAGCGGAAAAAGAAATACTATATAAGTAATACGCCATGCCATCTAGCTTGCCTCCTGCAACTCCAGAATATCCTGATAAACCTGTCTCTTGACTGCCCGTGTGGAAATTGGTGGGCACCCAGAGTTTAGGAATGAAAACAATAAACTCCAAGTCAGTCATGTGACTGGTGTGGGAACTCAAAACAGTTTATTTATCTTTAAAATCAAAATAGAAGAATATTTTTAAAGTCAATTCGCAATGCTTTTAAAAATGAGACTACCATAAGGCCTCCCGCACACACACACATGCAAACGCAGAATCGGAGGAGATTTCTCCTTATGATAGTCAAAGATGCTTGATACGCATTAAAAGAACATTTTTTTTTATTATTATTACTAGTGTATAGTGTAGGAAAATTCATTTCGAAAGTAGAATATAAATCTTAGCCAGCATAGACATTCCGAACTATGCCTACTATAGCTAACTACGTTCAATAGCAGGTTACCGCCACATTCCATAGCAGGTTATACATCTAAAACCGTACAAGTCTCGTATTGTTTCTTTGGATTTCCAACGAATGATCAGGCCAAGGAACTTCCCATTGCCACATGAGAATGCCTCTGGATGGACATCCCCGAGAACCAAACCGGATCTCTACCAACACAAGGCCGGGTTACCCCTAACTGAGTAACAACTGACCGAATATGACATCCCCCGGTCCTTTGGGACCTTTCACTGAGCGCTCGTAATCAATTCACACAATCATAACAAAGTGTTTTCAACATGAGTAAGTATCTGGGCTCCATACCATGATACCACCCTTTTCCAGAAGGAAATGCACACATCCTAAAGGGCGCTACCCCTCATAACCTTGCCGCATCTTTCCTGTTTTGACCATTCACGGGGTGTGAGGCTCGACGAAGTCACGTCCACAAAAACATACTTTATACAAAAGCCATGCTTTGGGTCAACAAATGATCATAGAAATGATCACCAGGATAGACGATCAAATAAACGATCCTATCACAAATAATCAACATAATGATCATTTACAGCAACACTCAGCATGTCACATTACCAAATTGGGAATATATCGCTGATAACATTCAACTACATAACCTCTGAGCTTGTACGTCTCAGAGAAGGGTGTTAAGCTAAAAGAATAAATTCTCCGCCACCAACAGAAATATATTTGAATGAAATCGGCTTTACATCTCAATTTGTAATGTCAGACATACAATCCATACAAGTCTGTTCCGGGCTCGAACAAAACCGAAGGCACTTACAAAGAAGTCCTTGAAATCCGGATATTCACAATCCTGATCGGATTCACCATCACATATGGAGAACTCTATACCGGAGCAACTCAGTGCAGAGTCAATCGACAGGTCATCCTATCGCTCTCGCAAATACCGGGTCTTCAACACCGATCTTCAATGCAATTCATAACGACGTATCACATATTCGGAATGGGTTATACGACCCCATGGTCCTTTCCCGGTTAACCCGAATAGTGAGCGCTTATTCAAAAATAAGTGTGGCATTCAAATTCAAACAAATCACATCAATTACCCATTCAAAGGGAAATATTGATAGTCGGTTATTGAACTATCAATGGATATGCACACATCACCAGTTCCAAATAATTTTCCAAATTATTTATTTTCCAAAATATCTTTACAAGATATATTATTTTCAATACTTCAAAAATAAATCAATATTTATTTTTAAACAAATTCTTCTTTCTTTTATAAATTCCTTAGTGAATTTATATTCCAAAATATCCATGCATATACGATTTCAATTATTCATTTCAATTTATCTTAAAAAAGATAAATTCTCTAATATTCACTTTATATTGGAAAACATTTCCATACTTATTTAATAAGTAATTCACAAATTTTATTTATTTTCAACACTTGGAAAATATTCAATATACTTAAATCGAGATTAAGTATATATTTCATTCTTTAAGGAAATCATGCTCTTAAACATATTTCTTTGGGCCAAAACGAATGTTACGTAAAACATCGTTACGACAACCCAAAATCACTAGTATAGGGATTCGAAATTAAAATAGATATATAAATCCCAATACTATACAAAACATTTCCTTTCGGAAATCATTTACTATAACAACAGTGTTATAGTCCATTATTTCCTTTTATTTCTCGAAAACGTCTATTCCAACAATAAATGTTGAAATCTAGGGTTTCGAATCTCAACACATTTAAAACATCGTTAGGTCGTTTTAATTCTGTTTAAAATATCACATTCTAAACATTTTCTTTAACATATTATTCACTATTCAAAAACGTGAATATACTACGTTAACAAATTTCATCCTTTTATTCATTTTATTTTAAAGGATCATTCACAGCCAAAAATGTGAATATAATTCCATTAATAGGTTTCAACAATTTACTTCTTAAAATAAGTCGTTTTCGAATTTATAAAACAACGTTTATAAACTCCATTTCTATTTGTTTTATAACTTCTTTCTTTATAAATTTTCTTTATTAACCTATTCACTTTATATCTCAATTATGAACCAAAAGTCCATATTATAAGTTAAATACTTATAAAACGATTATTTACAAAATCGTTCTTTTAAACTTCATAGTTATAAATCTTATAACTTATAAGATTCAATGATTTATTCAAAACTATTCTTTTAATAACTTTATAAAATTTATAAATCTTACTATTTATAAATTTCATTTATAACTTCACCATTTTTAATTTTATAAATTCCATTCACTTATGCAATCCATTTTCACTTCATTCAAGCACTTATAAAAACTCGTTTTATAATTCAAATGTTTTAATTTATAAATATCAATCTTATAAGTCTTTTATAAAATCAATTTATACTATCATTTTAAAACATCTTTAATCCCTTTATAATTTCACCATTCTCTTGATTTATAAAATAATCAAATTTTATAAATCCTATTTTTAAACTTTTTATAATAAATTCAAAAATCCAATTTAATTATTTTATAAAAACATTAACCCATATTTCTCAAAAATCAATCTTTAACCGTATTTCTCAAAATCATAATTTTTATAACTTTTAAAAGTATAACGTTTATTTATTTATAATGGATCAATTCCAAAAATGTTTTATAACTTATACTTTCAAAAATCACTTTAAAAATCATTTTAAAATTCCAAATTTGGTCCAATGATGCTACATACAAATAGTCAATCACGACAACAACGGTATCATATATCGATATGATAATCCATCAAATATCAAAATATCTGAAATCAAATAAAAACTGTTGAGGAATCCAGTTGGATCCCTCCAACCTGTTTTCCTGCATCCAAAAAACGTTAGCACAATACCAATTCCGCTCCAGTACGGAATTATCGCGGTATGTGGGATTTAAAATACTATCCGCTTAATAGACGGCGCAATAGGGTCTCATCCGCTAAACAAATGCGGGAAATCAATAACTCCAATATATACATATGCCAATATATATATATATTGCTATTATATATAATACCAATTTCACTGTTTATGAAATATTCGCGGTATATGTTTTTAATAAATAACATCCACTTACTAACGGCGTATAATGTCTATTTTAACAGTCAATAGATAACAATCATCATTCAAACATGCATTCAAATATTTTAAATCTAACTATTTAAAATAAAATCGAAACTGATTCGATTGAGTGAGAAGTTCTCACCTTGATTTTTAATTTCGCTTTAGCGATTTATTTCGAATAAAATTAAACGGACGTTTAATTTTACCCAGAATTCTCACTTACTCCAAACGACTCCAATCTAACTCCATCGCGTAGTGCTCGTCCATACGATTCCAACGCAACTGGTTTCGCGCCTTTTCGACCTCGTATGAAAAAGATATGCATTTTCAAAGCTACACGATTTATAATATTAAAATTTACAACATAATTTTCTAATTATAAACCTACAACAAATACTGGCTGTTGATTTCCCCTATCTCCACATCAGGCCATTACCCCCTTTTCTTCTTCTTTCATGTTCACGCAACAGGCAAAAGCATACGCACAGGAACCCATAAGCATCACGAACTAGGGTTCCAATTTTCGATCTCCACGTTGAACTTGAACGCGATCAGGATGTGCCATCGGAATGCTCGTGACAAGAGCTACCCACGCCTGCAAGGATGTTGAACTCGGCCACCTCCTGCTCCTCGTTTTGCGTGCGCAACCGGCCCCCTTTCCACTCATTTTCTAGCCACCACGTCGCTCCAAAACCCATCTCCACCGTTGGATGTCTTCGTCTCTCCACCCTCTACGTTTTGCTAGTTGAAATCGAAGCCTAACGGGAAGTGGATGAGGAGATAATTAAGGGGAAACGGTGGAAGTTGCCGGCCATTCATTTAGAAAGTGGCGGCTGTGCATAATTTAGGGTTAGGGTTTTATTTTCTAAAAATGGTGAATGGTTGGTCTATTTATAGGAAAACGTTGAACACTATTCATCCCGATTTTCCAAACTTCGATTTACGCGCCGAAACTGACATTCCTAAGGTTTATCCCGCATTCCGGACATAATTGAACAGGTTTCGGAAGCTAATTCGGTCATCTGTGTGAGTTATGGCTATAAACGATCGATTTAAATTAAACCGATTTAAGCGATTTTCTAGGCGTTTTAATTTGTACCGGACAAACGGTAAATCCAATTGACACGAAATTTGAAACCTTACAATAATATCACATTATGGATCCGATGAAACTAGTTTCGTCGAAATCCGAGACTGTTTGAAAAATGGCTATTTTAACTCGCCGAATTAATATTAAAAATAATTCGATGCATTTCGAGCTGCCACGATCAAACGATAACTCCGATTGACACGAAATTTGAAATCCGGTAATAACTAACTATTACGGATCCAATGGAACTAGTTTCGTTCAATTCTGAGACTGTTCAAAAATTGACTATTTTCACTAGTCGATTTAATATTAAAATATTCAATTTTCACAATTTAACTTTTAATTCGATTTTAAAAGTTCTAAAATATCATTCTAACTTCAATATGATAAAATAAAATTTTACAAATCATTTTCAATCATATTTAACCCAATTTTCAATTATTTCCATAATTTAACATATTAAATTATCGATTTAATTATTCAATTAAATCCAATAATTCAAATAAAATTTATTTGACTTATAATTTCGCTTATTAATATTTAAAATTAATTAAATATTAAATTTTTAATTAATAAAAATTCTGGGTCGTTACACACCACCCGATCATCCACTTCACCTCTGGCCACCCCTTTCACTACTTTCCAGATCTGACCTGACATGAAGAACCCATGGCCGAGCCTATATGTGGTCATAGCAGAGCCAAAATGCACCAAAACTTCACCTATTTTGCCTTGTTCATCGATATTCTTCATGTTGCATCTACACCACTTCACAACCTCGTGTAGCCGCACCTATATGATGCCATAACCTGAGCTTTAGCACATCTTTGGCTAAACAAAAGATTCCCTATGGTCAAGCATTTGAATGGTAAAGGTAAGGTCAAGTTGCTTTGCTCTTTGTTGCTTCCTATTTTCAAATTGTTTCAATATAAATTTTGTGTTGAATATTCATGTGTTATATTATATTGTTTATATGTTGTATACAAGATTAATATCTCTCCACTCATTTGAACCACTAGTCATGCTATATCATGCTTGTCGTGCCTTTGGAATCGTTTTGTGTGTCGTAGTGGTCTTCAGCTTGAAAAGGTGAGTCTTTCTCACTCTGACATGTTTACTTATGAAATCGTAAATTGATGACAAGTGTTTAGTAATTAAAATGTTTATGCAAATAAATGATGATTACATGATATGCTATATGTTTATGCAAGTAACTGATGATTACATGATATGCTATGCCATGTTATTACCATGTTAACCTTGTTAATTATCACCTGACACTTGATAAATGACATTATATTGTGAAATTGACATTGTTTATATTGTTTATGCATATGTTCACACTGCAAGTTCCATTTAGAATAGAATCACTATGGGTTGAAATGATACATACCCAAACGGACATTAGAATTGGGAAAAATCGTTATGGGCTGAAATGATAGGCCTGAGCGATTTTTATTTATTTTTATTTACTTGGGATTGCGGGTTTAAAATGATAGAACCTGGTTTTCTTTTTAAATTATGGATTGAAATGATATATATCCATATCACTTGACCTGGGTTAGAAAATTATATACAGACCCCGTGGTATATTTTTAAATGATTTTTCATAATAAAAATATTTTAAAAAAATTATGAAATTTGATTTAAAAATATATATTTTATGGTTTTAAGAAAGCTAAATATTAAGTTTTGAATTTGTAAATTTAAGTATGTAAATTTGAAGTAAATGTGATTTTTGACTTTAAATTTAATTTTAATTTTTTTTTAAAATGTAAGTAAATAATGAAAATTTAATTTAAAGTTTTGAAATAATATCTGAAGTAAAATGTTAAGTTTTACTTAATTTATTAGTTAATAAACTGAGAAATTTGGACTTAATAAATGAATTGAGTTTTTAAATTGGATATTTGATTTTAAAAAATTTGTTGTGATAGATCATATGTTAAAATTATTTAAATGTGAAATTTTGAAGTCTAGAAATATAACTTATAAGTTTAAAATAACAAAAATTTTAAGTTTTAAATGTTTTCTGAAAGTTATAATAAAATCTGGAATTTTATTAATAACAATTCCTAAAAATGCTGTAGTTTATGACAGCACTTTAAAATGTTGTTGTTTTGAACTTAACTATGTTTGAAATAACTAAATATCTATTACGGCATTTTATAAATGTCGATACTCTTGAACTAAACTATTTTGGAAACTATAAGCTACGATATCACTTTATAAATGCTGTCGTTGCAAAATTTGACAATGTTTTGAAATGTTATAGATTTTAACACTATTTGAGTTATATTTTAAAGTGTTAAATGATTTAACTTTTTAAAATCGATTATTTGAGAAATTTAAGGAGTTTATATATATATATATATATATTTATTTATTTAAATATTTAAATTTGAATTTTTAAGGAATTTAAATTGAATTTGAATTTAAATAAGGTTTACTTGGTTATGTGATAAATGGAATGAAATGAAATGAGATAAATGAATTTTTGAATGGAATTTTGAAATGTATTTTGTAATGATGTTTGAAATAATAAATGAATGACTCATTTGATTTAAAAATGATATTTTTAAATTTGAATATTTGAATTTAAATTCAAATAATGATTTGATAATGAGGTTTTGAAAGGATATAATATTCTGATGATTGAAATGGTTTGGAAATAATTTGATCTTTATTTTGATAAAGAATATGAATTTGAAATGATATTTTATAACTGAATATTTGAAGTTTATATTGGTATGAAAGGATATTTAGTTACTTGAAATTCTGGTTATTTGATTTATGAAATGAATATTTCAAAAATAAGTAATAATGAAGTTAAATTTGGGATATATGAAATTATAAATTTGGTTTTGAAATATGGAATATTTAAGCTTTGAAATATATATTACAAATTGAATAGTTTATTTTGTAGATCAAATCTATATTTTAAATTGATAAGATTTGAAATGTTTTGTAAGGAAACTAAATTGAATTGAAACTGATGTTTCGAATTGAATTAAATTGGAAATTAGAAAATTTGGGTTTAATTGAATAAATTTGTAAAATGTAAAGGATTAAAGGAATGTTTCATGATTTCAAATGTATGATTTCGAAATGTTATGATTTTCAAAGTGTAATGATTTCAAGTATTTTGGTTTTGAAAGAGTTGTAACTTTGAAAGTATTATGACTTTTGAAAGTGAATATATGTTTGAAATGGAAATGATAAACTATTTCGATTTGAATATAGTTTTGAAATAAAAATGGTTTTGATTTTTGAAGTATAAACTATTTTGAAATGACCACGGCGTTATAATAACGTTTGGTTGTTAAAGAGACCGGGATCGAAAGTTGTCACACTCTCTGCCAACTCCGGAAACCACTTTAACAACCGTGTATGCGGTGGAGATTCCATAATGAAGTAGGATGATGGCGACGATCCTATTGAGGTATAAACGTGGACCCGACTCCCATGAGTTGGCATAAGGTAGCTAAAACAAGAGCGATCGATGGGCCAAGTGAGGTCACTCCTCCGATCGGACACATTCCTTCGATACTATACTCTTATCTTGTGATTGATTTGATGGCCATCCTTTGATTTTGATTTGGGAGTGTGTTTCGAGGTGGGCGGTAGTGGCTCTATGCGTTACCACTAGGTCGGAAGGTATATCTACCCTGGCATTGCCTAGTTGTGCCGTGTCACCTACCATATCGAACCTTACTATGAGTTTGTTTTTCTCCCGTAGCCCATGGAGTATTTAGGGTAGTCTCTCGATCTGGAGATATGCTGATACTGGATGGACTACTGGGACTATTACGTGTTGGGGGCTATATGGGTAACCCTTCGATGCTATTTTAAAGTAAGTTTATTTTACTGTAGACATTATTATAATAGTGCAATATTACTACATAGTAAATAGTTTAACGAATCCTCAAAGGATGGGAGATCCCAAGCATCCTTTAAGTTACTGATGCATTTTTGTTATTGTTCACTTGAGTTGATTTACAGTTCATAAGCATTTATGTCCTGGCTTGAGTGTTTTGTGTTTTGCTTTACGCTCGAGTCAGATTGAGTGATTTAGCATTCAAGACTCTCGGAGTTGGAGCTTTCCTTGAAGATCCAGCCATTTATTTTGCTCCAGTGATTTCTGTGATGTATTTTGATTTGTACCTAATGTATCTTGTTACTCTTCTGTTGTATCTTGTTAACTCTGATGTATCTTATTTTTATATAGGAGCTTCATAAACTACTATCTTTTTTAATTCCGCTGCATTATTATTTACTCTGTGTCTATGATCTGTGATTATTTATTTACTGTATGTTCTGAGATTTGCCAAATTTTATTTACAACGCGGTATTTTGAGCAATTCAAGTCCGACATGTATGTCTGCCATTGCACTTGGAGGGTGCAGCATGATAGAGGGTTCTCGCTTCCTGGTTTGGTAGCGAACGGTTGACTCTTACTCCTACATGTCCCAGCGGGGGTTGATGGTGCAGTCGAGAGGCTGGCCGTAGAGGCAGAACATAGGTACCGATGTATGCTACGGTAGGCGTTACCTCACTGGCACGGCTCGTTACATTTGGTATCGGAGCTTTGGTAGCTCTAGGAAAAACTCAGCATATATGGTAAATGTATTTACTGAATCACTTTCATTCGAGTTTGAATCTCTTCCTTTTTGACTCGATTTCTTTTGAATTTTGGAATGTTCCTTGCGATTCCAAAATCCATTCGTGTCCCTCACTATTCATCTTCTTATGATTCTAGAGTATCTCATAACTCCAATTCGAATGATCTTTACAATGTGTCGGCAGTCTCGCCAATCTCAAATTGATTTGTAAACGGGGAAACTCCTTTACAACAGCATCGATTCACCGAAGATATTTATATCCTCGGTTTGGATGCTAGTATCTCTTATTATCCTAAATTTTATCTCTTGAGATCGAATGTTGATTTTCCACATAAATCCACATCGATCTTATTCTTTAAGTCACGGTTGACCCGGTTAAGGTTGACCGCGATTTATATAAGCTTACCCATCTTCCTATTATGTTATTTAATCATCTCATCTTTGTTTTCAACTTATCTTAAAATCGTTCTTGAAGTGTATTTGTAAACTAATATTTAAAATGTTTTATATGCCGTGTTGTTTGAGTTGATGTTGTTTTGGGTTTTTGATCGATTCGTCTGATCAACGCTATCGATAAGATTTTTAAAACACTTGAATAGAGCAAACTGATACAATATAGTTTTTTTTTAAATTTGGTAATGAAATAAATTTTGTAACTATATTATAAATCTTTTTCTAGATTTTATTGAATTGGTTGTTAAGAAATAACAATTGATTTATATATCATTATCTCTTGTTTCATATATAAATAATTGAACTATAAAACATGGTTATAAATTTACTTGGAAATTTAAAATAATTTAAAAACAAGAATTTGAGAATTTAATTTCTGATGGATTTCAAACCTTGTATTCAAAGTTTTAAAGGATATATTATTTAAAGTATTTTCGAATAGGATTTTGTTTCCAAAGAATTTTAAAGTTTAAAATTAGTGCTCTTCTCTTTGTCACTGGAAAATAACTTCGATGATGACTGCAGCATCATCGACATTCATTTTCGAGTTTCGAAGTGAAGAGACCGTTCTGTAGCCTTGCTACAGTTTTGTTTTGGGGAATTTAATTGATTTGAATTTCTAAAATAAGACAGGATTTATAACATATGTTGATATATGATTTAAATTTGAATGGATATATATGTATATGGTATATGTGCATTTATTTATCTCTAAATAGTTTGGAATTTATCGGAAATTTAATTCCTAAATTTTATCTTGAAGGGTAATTTTAGGTATAATTTCAAGATTTGGATAAATATTCAAGCTTGAAATGATTAAATTAAAAAGTTTTATTTGTATAATACACAATTTCATTCCAATATAACTTACCTAAATTATACAAAGTTGAATATGTAATTGGATAATATACAATATAAAAAGGAGTTTATAAATAAAATTTTGAGTGGTTATAATAAATGTCATACACTTAAATTTTAGTTATAAAAAGATTAACAGAGGTAAATATGGAAAAAAAAGGGTAATGGAATGATTTACAACATAAAATGATGTTAAAGGAACTAAGAATAAACTTAAAGCAGTTATAATAAATATAAATATATTTAACATAGATGATAAAATATATTGAGAGGAATAAATTTAATTTTTATTAGGAATAAACAAGAATTAATTTTATTGAGTACATTATGAGTATAATAAATGATTTCTTTTCAAATCCATGATTTTAGAGATTGTTAATTTAAGATAATTGGATGATAAGATAATGAAATTAGAGATGGTTAAGATTTATTTAACTTATGTGAAATTAATTTTCAATTTAAGTTGAAATTTTTATGGTTTCAAATTTATTATCTTATTTTTTTTTCAGTCTATCTTTTAGTTGTCCTTATTTCCTTTATCTTGCTACAGAATGGGAAGGCTATTGCTTATACCAGTTTGTTTGAAAATATTTCTATAATCTTTGATAATCTTTGGTACTTATCTGAATCTGAGCACTGCTTGCCATCGACGGACCGTCGGTCAAGTGGAAAGAGTGAATCAGATTCTCGAAGACCTTTTTCATGATTGTGTTCTTGATTCTAGAGGATCTTAGGAAGATCATCTCCATCTTGTTAAACTTACCTATAGCAACAGTTATCGGGTATAATTTTATCTTTTTGTCATCTTGTCTTAATCCTATTTCATTCTATCTTTTCTGTACTTTCCCGTTTCTTATTTCTTTTCAGGGACGAAAAGTTTTGAGTGGGGGAGAGTGTAACAACCCTGTATTTTGTAATTATTTTAAATTGAAATTCCTGATTTAAAAACTTTATTTATTTATTTAAATTGGATAAAACTTTATTTTATTTATTAAAATGAATAAATTTTGTTATTATGTTATTTTAAATGTAGATATTGATTTTGATGTAAATTAAAATTCCAAACATGAATAAATAGAATATTTTCCAAAAATGTGAATTTTGGTCAATATGGTCAAACTTTGACTTTTAAATTTATAATTTAAATATTTGAGTTTTTGAGTTTTATCTTTTATTATGAAAATAAATAAAATTTAAGAATACTACTTTTCATTTCATTGAAATCCGATTAATATTGTGAAAGTTATGTTTTTTACAATATTGTGTGTAAATTGTTTTGTTTAACAAAATTGTTTATTTTAATTTATATAAATAATATTTTTGTTTATCATATACTGTGTATGTATGTGTTATATGATATGTTATGTATTTATTTTATTTTTAAAACATTTTATAAGTGTAATTATAATTTTCCAATGCTAAGTGTACATTGTTTATATTTTAAAATGCTAGTTTCAATTTAATAACTATTTTCTTTATTTACTTTTATATTTTTCCTAAAAATATTTATTTATTTTCTTTTTTCACGTTATTTTGTTCGGTTTTTATATTTTATTTACTGAAATATATATGGTTTATTTTTAATTTAAAAGAAATAGAAAACAAAGAGTCAAAGTCCTTTTATATTCTATGTCTTTTCATTTCTTTTGTCTATTCATTTTCCAATTTGCCTTTTCATACTTTGACTACCCATTCTCCTATGCATTGCCATGCTGCCTCATTTCACATTCACGTGAATTTTTCTTCTCATCACTTAACTCACGGCTTCAAAGCTTCAAAGAAAAAAAAAATGTTCATGGCTTCCTTTATCACCTTTCTCTTCTTTTTCAATGATTTTTACCTTGTTCCTCTTCAAGCATAGCTCGGCCCCAACCACATCCATTTCCTTCGACCGTCTCCCCCTCTATCTACAGCAGCAAACACTCCCCTCCCTCTGACCAAGACAGGCCATTATCTTCCACTTGAAGCCATCATAAAAATTTGCCAAAAACTTCACTAAAATTGCCTTAGTCGACCAATACTTCAACACCACCTTCATAGTTTGCCTTTGGCCACACCTTGGCCACCACCACCATTATCCACTTTACCTCTACCCCCCCCCCCCCTTCACTAATGTCCAGATTTGACCTGACATGAAGAACCCATGGCCGTGCCTATATGTGGTCATAGCTGAGCCAAAATGCACCAAAACTTCACCTATTTTGCCTTATCATCGATATTCTTCATGTTGCATCTACTACCACTTCACAACCTCTTGTAGCCGCACCTATATGATGCCATAACCCGAGCTTTAGCACATCTTTGGCTAAGCAAAAGATTCTCTATGGTCAAGCATTTGAATGGTAAAGGCAAGGTCAAGTCGCTTTGCTCTTTGTTGCTTCCTATTTTCAAAAAATTTCAATATAAATTTTGTGTTGAATATTCATGTGTTATATTGTCTTGTTTATATGTTGTATAAAAGATCAATATCAAGGCTCTCCACTCATTTGAATCACTAGTCGTGCTGTATCATGCTTATCGTGCCTTTGGAATCGTTTTGTGTGTCGTAGTGGTCTTCAGCTTGAAAAGGTGAGTCTTTCTCACCTGACATGTTTACTTATGAAATCGTAAATTGATGACAAGTGTTTAGTAATTAAAATGTTTATGCAAGTAAATGATAATTACATGATATGCTATGCCATGTTATTACCATGTTAACCTTGTTAATTATCACCTGACACTTGATAAATGACATTATATTGTGAAATTGACATTGTTTGTATTGTTTATGCATATATTCACACTGCAAGTTCCCTTTAGAATAGAATCACTATGGGTTGAAATGATACATACCCGAATGGACATTAGAATAGGGAAAAATCATTATAGGCTGAAATGATAGGCCTGAACGATTTTTATTTATTTTTATTTACTTGGGATTGCGGGTTTGAAATGATAGAACCCGGTTTTCTTTTTAAATTATGGATTGAAATGATATATATCAATAACACTTGACCTAGGTTAGAAAATTATATACAGACCTTGTGGTATATTTATAAATGATTTTTCATAATATATGTATTTTTAAAAGTATGAAATTTGATTTAAAAATATATATTTTATGGTTTTAAGAAAGCCAAATATTAAGTTTTGAATTTGTAAATTTAGTATGTGAATTTGAAGTAAATGTGACTTTTGACTTTAAATTTAATTTTAATTTTTTTTAAAATGTAAGTAAATAATGGAAATTTAATTTAAAGTTTTGAAATAATATTTGAAGTAAAATGTTAAGTTTTATTTAATTTATAAGTTAATAAACATAGAAATTTGGACTTAATAAATGAATTGAGTTTTTAAATTGGATATTTGATTTAAAAAAGTTTGTTATGATAAAACATATGTTAAAATTATTTAAATGTGAAATTTTGAAGTCTAGAAATATAACTTATAAGTTTAAAATAACAAAAATTTGAAGTTTTAAATGTTTTCTGAAAGTTATAATAAAATCTGGAATTTTATTAATAGCAATTCCCAAAAATGCTGTAGTTTATGACAGCACTTTAAAAGCTGTTGTTTTGAACTTAACTATGTTTGAAATAGCTAAATATCTATTATGGCATTTTATGCCGTTACTCTTGAACTACACTATTTTAGAAACTATAAGCTACGATAGCACTTTATAAATGCTGTCGTTGCTAAATTTGACAATGTTTTGAAATGTTATAGATTTTAATACTATTTGAGTTATATTTTAAAGTGTTAAATGATTTAACTTTTGGAAATTGATTATATTTGAAATTTAAGGAGTTTAAATATATTTTAATATTTAAATTTGAATTTTTTAGGAATTTAAATTGAATTTGAATTTAAATAAGGTTTATTTGGTTATGTGATAAATGGAATGAAATGAAATGAGATAAATGAATTTTTGAATGGAATTTGAAATGTATTTTGTAATGATATTTGAAATAATAAATGAATTATTTATTTGATTTAAAAATGATATTTTTAAATTTGAATATTTGAATTTAAATTCAAATAATGATTTGATAATGAGGTTTTGGAAGGATATGATATTTTGATGATTGAAATGGTTTGGAAATAATTTGATCTTTATTTTGATAAAGAATATGAATTTGAAATGATAGTTGATAAATGAATATTTGAAGTCTATACTTGCATGAAAGGATATTTAGTTACTTGAAATTTTGGTTTATTTAAATAATATTGGATTTATGAAATGAATATTTCAAAACTAAGTAATAATGAAGTTAAATTTGGGATATATGAAATTATAAATTTGGTTTTGAAATGTGGAATATTTAAGCTTTGAAATATATATTATAAAATGAATAGTTTATTTTTATAGATCAAATATATACTTAAAATTGATAAGATTTGTAATGTTTTGTAAGGAAACTAAATTGAATTGAAACAGATGGATCGAATTGAATTAAATTGGAAATTTGAAAATTTGGGTTTAATTCAATAAATTTGTAAAACGTAAAGGGTTAAAGGAATGTTTCATGATTTCAAATGTATGATTTCGAAATGTTATGATTTTCAAAGTGTAATGATTTCAAGTATTTTGGTTTCGAAAGAGTTATAACTTTGAAAGTATTATGGCTTTTGAAAGTGAATATATGTTTGAAATGGAAATGATAAACTATTTCGATTTGAATATAGTTTTGAAATAAAAATGGTTTTGGTTTTTGAAGTATAAACTGTTTTGAAATGACCATGGCGTTATAATAACGTTTGGTTGTTAAAGAGACCGGGATCGGAAGTTGTCATACTCTCTACCAACTCCGGAAACAGCTTTAACAACCGTGTATGTGGTGGAGATTCCAGAATGAAGTAGGATGATGGGGATGATCCTATTGAGGTATAAACGTGGACCCGACTCCCGTGAGTTGGCATAAGGTGGCTAAAACAGGAGCAATCGACGGGCCAAGTGAGATCATTCCTCCGATCGGACACATTCCTTCGATATTATACTCTTATCTTGTGGTTGACTTGATTACCTTCGCGACTATTTTTAATTACCTAATTAAATAGTAACTGTATGTTGTCTATTGAGGTAGCTTGTTAATTTAAAATTTGAAAATCAGTTACAATAATTTTTATTTTATATTACATTAACGAAAATTAATAGAATAACGAAAAGAGTAAATGTACTTATTTAGAGTATTAATTGCAGTTGGATAGAGTTTCAAAGTAACAATGTTAATGCAAGGTAAGTAATGCTAAATTGAGTCGAATAAATGAATAGTGATTAATTCAAAATTTGTAACTTGGGAATAATGTAGATTAATATACGTTTGTTATTTAAGGTAGTGACTAAAATGGGAAATCCATTGGCAATTAATGATAATAGTGTTGGTATAAGCTAATAAATTTAAATGTCAATGCAATACCAATTGATGGATTGAATGTGATTACGGAATTGGAATTAGATAAATGCAGTAACTAATTCAGGGCAAATAAATTTATGGAACAAATGTTAAGATCGTAAGTGATGGTAATTAATAATTGAAGATAGTGTAAATTCCATTTATAATATGACTATAGGTAAATGAAAAGATTGTAAATCAAGATTTGTTTATTTATTTGAATATAAAGAATTAAGGTAATTGAGTTTTTGCAATTAAGAAAATTAAACATTTATTATTACGTTAATTGAAAATTTAGTTGAAATTGAAAATATTTATGTATGTTAATTTCATCCGCTTGGCTATAATGGATGGAATAATAAGAATGAAGATATAATTCAATGAAATTTTGGAAACTTAATTGATAATTTCTAAATTTAATAAAATTGAAAATTTGACACTGAAATGGGAAGTTAATTTACTTTAAATTGGCTTTTAATTGGTTTAAAACATTTTAAATGATTGAGAAATAATAAAAGTGATAAAATTTGTCAAATTTAAGATTTAAAAAAAATGGATTGTATTAATGAATTTTAATTTATTTAATTAATATAAAAATAGTCATTTTGGCCACTGACTCGGATTTTGACGAAACCAGTTTCATCGGATCCGTAAAAGTGACTTATAAAAGTGTTTCAAGTTTCGTAGCGATCAGACTTGTCGTTTGATCGTACGGACTCGAAACGCCTTGAAATTTATGCAATTAAAATCAATTGAAATCAATTTGAAAAATATTGTTTTCAGCATAACTTCTTCATACGATGTCATTTGGACCTGAAACTTTTTCCATCGCGTTCAGAATATTTTAAAACATCTATTTTGATATATGGGTTGATCCATTTTCGTCCAGAGTCAGAACGGGCTTTTTGGGCCATGTTAGCTTTAGGTGTATATCTACCAAGCCGATCCATATATTTTATTTCAATTTGCCTATAAATATCATGCTAAACCCTAGCCTCCACCTACATTTATCTGCGCGTAAAAATTTCATCAACTATTCCTCTTCCTCAATGGATGCAAACCCTAGATCCAAACACAATTACAAATCAAATCAAAACCTAAAATTTCATAGTCCTCAGAAAAAATTAATAAAAATATATGTTGAAGCCCTTGACTAGAGTAATTCACTGGTGGTGCTCGTTTTTGGATTCAGTTTGTCGTTTGACTGGTAAAAATCAAAGAAGTTTCAGCCGTTCATCATCGTCGAAATCAAAGTCGTCGGATCGGGAAACGGTTTCTGGGTTTTGGAGAGGAAACCGAGGGGATCACATCTATATATTTGGTTTGTCGATTCAACGGTTAGATCATCGTCAATCGGTGATTAGTTTTCGAAAATGGATTGGGTTCTCGGTTGCGTGCGTTTTTCGGTATGCAATGTTGCAGTGTGCGTGAATGTAGATAGAAATGGTGACGTGGCAGGTAATGGAAGTGAAAGTGTGTCAATTTTTATTTATTTCAATGTTAAAATTCAATCGCATTAATCGGCATAACTTTCTCATACGATGTCCGTTTTACGCGCGGTTTTTTTGTTAGGATCGTATTGAAATTTCGGACTTGATGACGCTGGTTTGGACGAATTCTGAGACGGTCAAATTTTTGGGTTTAAATTGAATTTTTATTCAATTTAAAATCAAAGGGTGAGTGTTTTAAACCCACTCATAACTTCTAAAATTTCTTATGATTGTTAAATTAATATATGATGTAATTTGAAATTTATTTATGTTAGTTTGGCATATTTTTAAATCATCATCTCGGTTAATCGCATTTATTTAATTAAATTTTTATTTATTTATTTATCGCATATTAACTGTTAGTTAAATTTTTATTTATTTATTGCGTATAAACTGCCAGTCAAACAGTTATAAATTTATTTTGAATATAAACTGATAGTTGGTACCAGTTATTTATCACCTATTATATATGGATGTATTGTTTGAATTTGGATGATGTTGTGATAAATGAATGTATGATTTCGATGGATGAATGGATGTTTATTTATATTAACTGCAAGCTGTTATGCATTTCATTTCAATCGGGAGGGCGGTTTGAAATGATATATAACCGTAATTTTATTTTAAATTACGGATTGAAATGATAAATATCCGTATCACTTGACCATAGGATAGGAAATTTTATACAGACACCATCGGTCTATATATATAATTATTTTGAAAATGATTTCTATGGTTTGGATAAGATACGGTTTAATAAATATTAAATTTTGATCTCATATAAAATCCTATTTTATATATACATATATATAGTTAAATTTTTGAATTTAAGCTATGTATGAATTTGTTAAATGAAAATACATAAGTTGAATAATGGAATTTGATAATTTATATTATATGATTAAGTATAGAATTAAGATATTGTATATATATAGAATTTTAAATGGTTCAAAAAATTAAGATCGGAAAATCAATTGGAAATTTACTTGGAATTGGGCTTATTTAAAAATTTAACTCCACAAGTTGGTGTAAATTTATTAAACTTGGAAATTTTAAAGGTATGATATTTATAACTGGATTTTATTCAAATAAATTAAATGAATATTTCTAGTATAGATAAATTAAAGGAAATATTTAATTGATAGAAATTTGAGTTTTATTTTATGGATTTATTTTGGGAATATTTCAAAACTAAATAATAGGACAATAAATTGTTGAATAGAATTTCCAACCTTAGTTTAGAAATTGTTAAATACTCAAAGTTTGAATATATTGAAATCGAAGTGTTTTATTGCAACTAAAAGTGAATATAAATTTATGGGGTTTAGACCTAAAATTTTAAATGAATAAAAAATTGTGAAGTCGCGGAAATTATTTTTAAAGTAATTTTAAATTCAAACTATTTTATTCTATATACTGTTGAATATCCAAACCCTACAAGTTTTAGAAGTTATGGTTTTAAAGCTATGAATTTCGAAGTATTATGTTTTGAAAGTTATAATTCAAATGTTTGGTTTCCAGATATTCTAAATTTTAAAGCAGTATGATTTTGGAAAAGAAATATATTTGAAATAAAAATGATATTATTGATTTGGGTTTATAAAAATAATACCAAAATGAGTTGTTTTGGAAATGGAAATGATATCATATTTATGGGTTTTGAAATGGATAATTATATTCTGGTTTTAAAGTATAAATTATTTTAAATGACCGCGGTGTTATAATAACGGTCGATTGTTAAAGAGATCGAGATCAGAAGTTGTCATACTCTCTGCCAACTCCGAAAACCACTTTAACAACTGTAACGACCCAGAATTTTGAATAATTTAATTTAGAAATATTTAATTAATTTTAAATATTTAAATGATGGTTTGGATTGAATTTTCAATATAACTTTGAATTTGATGATTAAATTATAGAATTTAATCTATTGGAAGTTGAATAATAATTTGAATCTTCAATTTTAAGCCGATTAAAAATATTTCAAAGGCTTGTAAAATTCATATTGATAATATTGAAGATTATAGAAGCTTCAGAATTTAATTTGGAAGTGAATTGTTCGGTTTTGAAATTTTAATCGTTGAATCGATGTTTAAAAATAGCCTTCCGAGGCATAGTCTCGGAATTCGACGAAACCAGTTCCATTGAGTCCGTAATATTGAATTATTACCGGATTTCGGTTTTCGTAGCATTTGGAGTTGTCGAGTGAGGGTACGACATATAAACGTGTCAAAAAAAAATTATATCGAACCAAATTGAATTTAGAAAAATATATATATAAAATATAATAATCACAACTGTTTTATTCTTTCCAGCTTCTCCCTAAAATTACGCCCAAATATCACTGGATGGATCGTGCAAAGCATGGCCGATACCTCTGCATCTCATTCAAAAACAAAATCATGAACAAAAAAAAGAGGCCGCAGCTTCAAACGAAAAAGAAAAAAAAAACAATGGCCGAAGCCACATTTGCAAAGTCAAAACCAATCGAAATAAATGGCCGACACTCCCTCTTCTAAATTCCCAGACAAGAATGAAATCAAAAATTCGAAAAGGGGAAATCGAACAAAGTTCGTTCGACCGAGAGGGTGAAGCGCGAGTCGCGATGGGGAGGTACTCGATTTCGAGAAGTGCGATGTCGCGCATGGGCATTCGCGACGAAGTCGCGGCGACTCGAGGCGCTGTTCGTCTCGATTAGGGCGCGCGGCACGAGGGGCGGCGGCGCGCAAATGGGCTAGGGTGGACGCTCGCGAGAACGGTAATTGATGGCGCAGCTTTTGGTTCGTCTTCTCGAGGCAGCGGCGACTCAATAGGGGTTTGATTGGATGTCGATAAAGGCAGGGGTCGCGGCGCGAGTTTTGGTGATGCTGGAGGTGGGTCGCGATCACTGCTCGATCAACAGCAAGGCGCGCGTGTTTGGGGATGCGACTGGAAATGGGGGCTCGAACGATTTACAGTAATTATTCGGTTGCTTAATTTAAATTTAATTCAAATGTGTATATAAATGTATAAGTGAATTTACAGTGAAGTGAAAACGAAATATATATATACATATATATATACATAAATATATACGGTGGGATGAGTAGTTTAAGGAAGGAAAATAAATATAATTATATATATAAATATACCTATTTTCATTTACTGATTGAATTTTAAAATAATGAATCGTGGAGATAAATTTTTATAAACTTATTTAAATTATTTAGTTGCTACAAGAATTTTAAAAGGGTTTAAATTGGTGTCTGAAAACAATTTTTGAAATTTATAAATTTTTATCAAAAGGAAATTTGTTAAAGTTATATTATTAGTTGAATAAAAAAATAAATTAGTTGATTTAATTTATAAAAAGGAAATTTAGTTCAATTGGAAATTTCTAGTTAGAAATTATTTTTAAAAGAAGAAAATTAGTTTAAAAGAAAATCATTGGTTAATCTAAATTAATTTATAAAAGGAAAATTAGTTAAATAAATTTTTAAAGGAAATTTAGATTAAAACTTAATTTTTATAAATTTATTTAAGAAGAAATAGATTTAAAGATATTAATTCAAAGTAAAATAATTAGTTTAAATAAATTTATTAAAGGAGAAAAACTGGTTTAATAAAACTATGAGTTAATTTAACTATTAAAAGAAAATCACCGATGAATCGAATTATCAAATGAAAATTTATTATTCGATCTGTTCGAATATTAATAAATTTTGTGTAATATTTATACAAGGTATAAATCAAGAAAATCGAGTCAAGATGGGAAATGGATTGCTAATAAAAGCTAAGGTGAGAACTTCTCACTCAAAAGGATTTATTTAAATTTTAAATAGTTAGATTTAAAATTATTAGACTGTGTTGATTGAATGCTTGAATGATGATTGATATATAT
Organism: Allium cepa; assembly: GCA_030765085.1. NCBI lineage: Eukaryota > Viridiplantae > Streptophyta > Magnoliopsida > Asparagales > Amaryllidaceae > Allium > Allium cepa. Next base: position 170,810,956 of record CM060941.1, on the reverse strand, counting down.
ATATATTGGATGTGAATAGACCATATACGCCGTTAGTAAGCGGAGGTTATTTATTACACACATATACCGCGATATTCCACCTTGAAGTGGAATTGGTATTATATTATATATATAGCAATATATATATATATTGGCATATGTATATATTGTAGTTGATTGATTTCCTGCATTGTATAGCGGATGAGACCCTATGCGCCGTTAGTAAGCGGATAATATTTTATAAAATCCCATATACCGTGATATTCCGTCTTGAAACGGAATTGGTATTGTGCTAATGTCTGTGGATGCAGGGAAACAGGTTGGAGGGATCCAACTGGATTCCTCACAAATATTTATTTGATTTCATATATTGTGATATTTGATTGTTTATCATGGATGATATATGATGTTTGAAAGTCGTGATTGACTATTGATGTGTTGCATCATCGAATCCAATTTTTGAAGTTTAAAAACAACGATTTTGATTTCTAAAGTGATTTTTTGGAAATATACGTTTATAAAATATTTTGAAATTGATTCATCTTAAATAAATAAACATTATAATTTTAATGTTATAAAAATTATAATTTTAGAGAAATACAGTTAAAAGTTGATTTTTGAAGATATGAGATTAATAATTTTATAAAATAGCTTAAACTGGGATTGCTGAATTTATTATAAAAAGTTTAAAAATAGGATTTATAAAATTGGATTATTTTATAAATCAAAATGATGAAATTATAAAAGAGTTTAAAGACGTTTTAAAAATAGTAATATAAATTATTTTATATTAAAAGATTTATAAATTGATATTTATAAATTAAAAATATTGGAATTATAAAACGAGCTTTTACAAGTATTAGAATGAATTGTAAATGAATTTCATAAATTGGAATTATAGAATTATAACGGTGAAGTTATAAATGGAATTTTATAAACAGTAGGTTTATAAAATTTGTAAAGTTATTTAAAAGGATAGATTTTGGATAAATAAAAGAATCTTATAAGTTATAAGATTTATAAATTTGGGAAGTTTAAAGAAACAATTTTGTAAACAAATAAATTATAAGTGTTTGACTTATAATATGAATTCTTATTATATCATTGTGATATGAATTGAGATAGGTTAATAAAGGAATTTATAAAAAGGAGTTGATATAAAATAAATAGAAATAGAATTTATAAACGTTGTTTTAAAAATCCGCAACGACTTATTTTGATAAGGAATTGTTGTAATTTGTTAATGGAGTTATATTCATGTTTTAGACAGTGAATAATCCTTTAAAATAAAATGAATAGAAGTGATGAAATTTATTAACAAGGTATATTCACGTTTTTGAATAGTGAATATTATGTTAAAGAAATTATTTTGGATGTGATGTTTGAAATAGAATTAAAACGATCTAAAGATGTTTTAAAATATATTAACTATCGAAACCATAGATTTCAACATTCATTGTTGAAATAGACGTTTTCAAGAAATAGAAGGAAATGGTAGATTATAACACTGTTGTTATAATAGATGATTTCCGAAAGGAAACGTTTGTATAGTATTGGGATTTATATATCTATTTTAATTTCGAATCCCTATACTAGTGATTTTGGTTTGTCGTAACGATGTTTTACGCAACATTCGTTTTGGCCCAAATAAGTATGGTTAAGTGAATGATTTCCTTAAAGAATGAAATATATACTTAATTTCAATTAGAGTATATTGAATATTTTTCAAGTATAGAAAATAAAAAGACTTGTGAATTACTTATAAATAAATAAGTATGGGAATGTTTTTCCAATATTAATTGAATATTTTGAATTTATCTTTTTGAGGATAAATTGAAAATGAATATTTGAAAACGAATGAAAATCGTATTCATAAATATTTTGGAATGTAAATTCAATATGGAATTTATAAATGGAATTTGGAAAATGAGTTTAAAAATAAATATTGATTTATTTTTAAAGAATGGAAAATATATATATCTTGTAAAGATATTTTTGGGAAATAAATAATTTGGAAAATTATTTGGAATCTGGTGATGTTGGCATATCTATTGATAGTTCAATAACCGACTATCAATATTTACCTTTAAATAGGTATTTGTTGTGATTTGCTTGAAATTGAATGCCACACTTATTTTTTTAAAATAAGCGCTCACTATTCGGGTTAACCAGGAAAGGACCTTGGGGTCGTATAACCCATTCCGAATATGTGATACGTCGTTATGAATTGCATTCGAAGATCGGTGTTGAAGACCGGATATTTTCGAAAACGAAAGGGTTTCTTGTTGATTGTCTCTGCACTGGCTGATCCCCGGTATAGAGATCTCCATATGTGATAGGAAATCCGAACGTGATTAGAGATTATTCGGATTGCAAGGACTTCTTTGTAAGTGCCTTCGGTTCTGTTCGAGCCCGGAACAGACTTGTATGGATAGTATGTCTGACATTACAAATTGAGATATAAAGCCGATTTCTTTCAAATATATTTCTTTTGGTGGCGGAGAATTTATTCTCTTAGCTTAACACCCTTCTCTGAGACGTACGAGCTCAGAGGTTATATAGTTGAAGTTATCAGCAATATATTCCCAATTTGGTAATGTGACATACTGAGTGTTGCTGTGAAATGATCATTGTGTTGATTATTTGTGATAGGATCATTTGTTTGATCGTCTATCTTGGTGATCATTTCTATGATCATTTGTTGACCCAAAGCATGGCTTTTGTATAAAGCATGTTTTTGTGGACGTGACTTCGTCGAGCCTCACAAACCGGTAATGGTCGAAACAGGAATTGTGCGGCAAGGTTTCCAGGGATCGCTTCCCTAGGGTATGACCATTCCTCCTGGAAAAGGGTAGTATCATGGTATGGAGCCCAGATACTTACTCATGTTGAAACACTTATTATTATGGTGTGATGTTGGTTAGAGAGCTCTCGTTTAAAGGTTCCAAAGGACCGGGGGTGGCATATCTGAGGGTTTGTAATATTCCTTGGGAAAAGGGATTCCCGGCTTTGTTTAGCGGAGAACGGTGGTTCTCGGCGCGTCCTTCCAGAGGCGTTTCCATGTGGCAATGGGAAGTTCCTTGGCCTGACCATTTGTTGGAAAATCCATTCTTCAAATACGAGACTTGTACGGTTTTAGTTGTATAACCTGTCATGGAATATGGCGGTAACCCTCTATTGAACATGGTAGCTATAGTAGGCATAGTTCGAAATGTCTATGTCGGCTAAGATTTATATCTTTATTTTCGAAATGAATTTTCTCTACACTATGCACTAGTAATAATATCAAATGTTCTTTTTTAATGCGTATCAAGCATCTTTGACTATCATAAGGAGAAATCTCCTCCGATTCTGCGTTTGCATGTGTGTGTGTGCGGGAGGCCTTATGGTAGTCTCATTTTTAAAAGCATTGCGAATTGACTTTAAAAATATTCCTCTATTTTGATTTTAAAGAAAAAATAAACTGTTTTAGTTCCCACACCAGTCACATGACTGACTCGGAGTTTATTGTTTTCCTTCCTAAACTCTGGACGCCCACCAATTTCCACACGGGCAGTCAAGAGTTAGGTTTATCAGGATATTCTGGAATTCAGGAGTTGCTGGAGGCAAGATGGATGGCATGGCGTAATGCTAGTATAGTATTTCTTTTTCCGCTGTTGTTGTTGTTATTGTACACTCTGATGATATGATGTGATGTAATGTAATAACTGATATAGTTCTTTGTTTAAAGATTATTCATTTATCTATTATATGTTGTTCCGCTGCGAATTGTGAGATTCTGATATTGTTCTGTTGTTCTGTTATTTCTTTCCGTTCTATTTTCTATCTTCTTATCTCTTCTTATGTCTCTTTCTTCTTCTTTTCTTTTTCTTAAAACCCTAACTATTCGGTTTTTCGGCAACGAAAAATCGCATATCGTTACATTTGGTATCAGAGCATATGGTTAAGCGACAACCATGGTTCTGTTGGGTGTTACTCGTTAGAGATAGAGTCAGCAGTACTCTAGAATGAGTTTGAGTGTAATAATAGATATGAGCGCGTATTTGTTAGTGAATATAAAATTGTTTTTGAATCGGGTAAATAAGATAATTTTGCCCAAAACTATTTTGTATAGAAAGGAAATGATTTTCTATGAATTATTATAGTATATGGTTGCATGATTGTTAAGAAGTGATAATATTGAATTATTATCATTAGTATATGGAATAAAATAAAATGGACTGAGTTCAAGTAAACTAACTTGATAAATTATTAATTCATGGACTAATGAATTGGAATTTGAATTAGTTAAATTAAAGTTTAGTTGTGAGCTAAATTTGAAGATAAATTTGAAATTGTGTATAAATTCAAGTATGTAAAAGAAATAAATTGAAATTTCCTTTGTTAGTAATTAAGTAAATTCGAGATGAATTGAATATGGAAATTGAAAAATGAAATGAGAGTGAATGAAACTAATTTGAAGTAATCATATGAATTAGTAAATGAAAGTTAATCGTTAGAATTCAATATTTAGAATTGAGAATTGAATTCGAATGGAATTGAATTTGTGAATTGAATTCAAATGTAGAATTGAATGAAAAAGAATATGTAACTTCAACAGTGAAGTAAAAATGTATAAGAAGCATATATTGGAAATTTTGTAATAGAAATGTGCAAAATGGTTTGAATGTTGGAATTGGATGCTACTACTAGCAGGTTATACAGGTATTATAAAGGGACTGGATTTTGATTTTGAAGATAATTTAAATGGCTCGACAAAAAGGTACGTATTTCAATTTCAGTATGAAATTTGATGATTTTCTTCTCCAGCCACTTGGCTTTCTCTTTTCTTTTTGATTCTGAGGGGCCGTGGTGCCATTTTGTAGTCGTACCGAGCTAGCCGCGCAAAGGAGACGCTGGCGAAATTTTTCGGAAATTTAGGGTGTTAGAAAATTTTTGAGAAATTTTGAAAGTTTAAAATTTAAATTTGAATTGTTAGGAGAACAATGTTGATTGAAACTTATAATTGAAGTTAGAAAGCTAGTTGAAATGATAATGAATCTCTAGTAAAAAGATTTAGGTTAGTAAGTTGATAAAACTATTTAGATTGTGAAAAATAGTAGACGGGATAAGGGCATTCTTCTTAACTTGTAATTTTGGGACGAAATTCTTTTAAGGAGGGAAGATTGTAACGACCCAGAATTTTGAATAATTTAATTTAGAAATATTTAATTAATTTTAAATATTTGAATGATGGTTTGGATTGAATTTTCAATATAACTTTGAATTTGATGATTAAATTATAGAATTTAATCTATTGGAAGTTGAATAATAATTTGAATCTTCAATTTTAAACCGATTAAAAATATTTCAAAGGCTTGTAAAATTCATATTGATAATATTGAAGATTATAGAAGCTTCAGAATTTAATTTGGAAGTGAATTGTTCAGTTTTGAAATTTTAATCGTTGAATCGATGTTTAAAAATAGCCTTCCGAGGCATAGTCTCGGAATTCGACGAAACCAGTTCCATTGAGTCCGTAATATTGAATTATTACCGGATTTCGGTTTTCGTAGCATTTGGAGTTGTCGAGTGAGGGTACGACATATAAACGTGTCAAAAAAAAATTATATCGAACCAAATTGAATTTAGAAAAATATATATATAAAATATAATAATCACAACTGTTTTATTCTTTCCAGCTTCTCCCTAAAATTACGCCCAAATATCACGGGATGGATCGTGCAAAGCATGGCCGATACCTCTGCATCTCGTTCAAAAAAAAAATCATGAAATAAAAAAAAAAGAGGCCGCAGCTTCAAACGAAAAAAAAAAAAAACAATGGCCGAAGCCACATTTGCAAAATCAAAACCAATCGAAATAAATGGCCGACACTCCCTCTTCTAAATTCCCAGACAAGAATGAAATCAAAAATTCGAAAAGGGGAAATCGAACAAAGTTCGTTCGACCGAGAGGGTGAAGCGCGAGTCGCGATGGGGAGGTACTCGATTTCGAGCGGTGCGATGTCACGCATGGGCATTCGCGACGAAGTCGCGGCGACTCGAGGCGCTGTTCGTCTCGATTAGGGCGCGCGGCACGAGGGGCGGCGGCGCGCAAATGGGCTAGGGTGGACGCTCGCGAGCACGGTAATTGATGGCGCAGCTTTTGGTTCGTCTTCTCGAGGCAGCGGCGACTCAATAGGGGTTTGATTGGATGTCGACAAAGGCAGGGGTCGCGGCGCGAGTTTTGGTGATGCTGGAGGTGGGTCGCGATCACTGCTCGATCAACAGCAAGGCGCGCGTGTTTGGGGATGCGACTGGAAGTGGGGGCTCGAACGATTTACAGTAAGTATTCAGTTGCTTAATTTAAATTTAATTCAAATGTGTATATAAATGTATAAGTGAATTTACAGTGAAGTGAAAACGAAATATATATATATATATATATATATATATATATATATATATAAATATATACGGTGGGATGAGTAGTTTAAGGAAGGAAAATAAATATAATTATATATATAAATATACCTATTTTCATTTACTGATTGAATTTTAAAATAATGAATCGTGGAGATAAATTTTTATAAACTTATTTAAATTATTTAGTTGCTACAAGAATTTTAAAAGGGTTTAAATTGGTGTTTGAAAACAATTTTTGAAATTTATAAATTTTTATCAAAAGGAAATTTGTTAAAGTTATATTATTAGTTGAATAAAAAAATAAATTAGTTGATTTAATTTATAAAAAGGAAATTTAGTTCAATTGGAAATTTCTAGTTAGAAATTATTTTTAAAAGAAGAAAATTAGTTTAAAAGAAAATCATTGGTTAATCTAAATTAATTTATAAAAGGAAAATTAGTTAAATAAATTTTTAAAGGAAATTTAGATTAAAACTTAATTTTTATAAATTTATTTAAGAAGAAATTGATTTAAAGATATTAATTCAAAGTAAAATAATTAGTTTAAATAAATTTATTAAAGGAGAAAAACTGGTTTAATAAAACTATGAGTTAATTTAACTATTAAAAGAAAATCACCGATGAATCGAATTATCAAATGAAAATTTATTATTCGATCTGTTCGAATATTAATAAATTTTGTGTAATATTTATACAAGGTATAAATCAAGAAAATCGAGTCAAGATGGGAAATGGATTGCTAATAAAAGCTAAGGTGAGAACTTCTCACTCAAAAGGATTTATTTAAATTTTAAATAGTTAGATTTAAAATTATTAGACTGTGTTGATTGAATGCTTGAATGATGATTGATATATATATATATTGGATGTGAATAGACCCTATACGCCGTTAGTAAGCGGAGGTTATTTATTACACACATATACCGCGATATTCCACCTTGAAGTGGAATTGGTATTATATTATATATATAGCAATATATATATTGGCATATGTATATATTGCAGTTGATTGATTTCCCGCATTGTATAGCGGATGAGACCCTATGCGCCGTTAGTAAGCGAATAATATTTTATAAAATCCCATATACCGCGATATTCCGTCTTGAAACGGAATTGGTATTGTGCTAATGTCTGTGGATGCAGGGAAACAGGTTGGAGGGATCCAACTGGATTCCTCACAAATATTTATTTGATTTCATATATTGTGATATTTGATTGTTTATCATGGATGATATATGATGTTTGAAAGTCGTGATTGACTATTGATGTGTTGCATCATCGGATCCAATTTTTGAAGTTTAAAAACAACGATTTTGATTTCTAAAGTGATTTTTTGGAAATATACGTTTATAAAATATTTTGAAATTGATTCATCTTAAATAAATAAACGTTATAATTTTAATGTTATAGAAATTATAATTTTTGAGAAATACAGTTAAAAGTTGATTTTTGAAGATATGAGATTAATGATTTTATAAAATAGCTTAAACTGGGATTGCTGAATTTATTATAAAAAGTTTAAAAATAGGATTTATAAAATTGGATTATTTTATAAATCAAAATGATGAAATTATAAAAGAGTTTAAAGACGTTTTAAAAATAGTAATATAAATTGTTTTATATTAAAAGATTTATAAATTGATATTTATAAATTAAAAATATTGGAATTATAAAACGAGCTTTTACAAGTATTAGAATGAATTGTAAATGAATTTCATAAATTGGAATTATAGAATTATAACGGTGAAGTTATAAATGGAATTTTATAAACAGTAGGTTTATAAAATTTGTAAAGTTATTTAAAAGAATTGATTTTGTATAAATAAAAGAATCTTATAAGTTATAAGATTTATAAATTTGGGAAGTTTAAAGAAACAATTTTGTAAACAAATAAATTATAAGTGTTTGACTTATAATATGAATTTTTATTATATCATTGTGATATGAATTGAGATAGGTTAATAAAGGAATTTATAAAAAGGAGTTGATATAAAATAAATAGAAATAGAATTTATAAACGTTGTTTTATAAATCCGCAACGACTTATTTTGATAAGGAATTGTTGTAATCTGTTAATGGAGTTATATTCAAGTTTTAGACAGTGAATAATCCTTTAAAATAAAATGAATAGAAGTGATGAAATTTATTAACAAGGTATATTCACGTTTTTGAATAGTGAATATTATGTTAAAGAAATTATTTTGGATGTGATGTTTGAAATAGAATTAAAACGATCTAAAGATGTTTTAAAATATATTAACTATCGAAACCATAGATTTCAACATTCATTGTTGAAATAGACGTTTTCGAGAAATAGAAGGAAATGGTAGATTATAACACTGTTGTTATAATAGATGATTTCCGAAAGGAAATGTTTGTATAGTATTGGGATTTATATATCTATTTTAATTTCGAATCCCTATACTAGTGATTTTGGGTTGTCGTAACGATGTTTTACGCAACATTCGTTTTGGCCCAAATAAATATGGTTAAGTGAATGATTTCCTTAAAGAATGAAATATATACTTAATTTCAATTAGAGTATATTGAATATTTTCCAAGTATACAAAATAAAAAGACTTGTGAATTACTTATAAATAAATAAGTATGGGAATGTTTTTCCAATATTAAGTGAATATTTTGAATTTATCTTTTTGAGGATAAATTGAAAATGAATATTTGAAAACGAATGAAAATCGTATATTCATAAATATTTTGGAATGTAAATTCAATATGGAATTTATAAATGGAATTTGGAAAATGAATTTAAAAATAAATATTGATTTATTTTTAAAGAATGGAAAATATATATATCTTGTAAAGATATTTTTGGGAAATAAATAATTTGGAAAATTATTTGGAATCTGGTGATGTTGGCATATCTATTGATAGTTTAATAACCGACTATCAATATTTACCTTTAAATAGGTATTTGTTGTGATTTGCTTGAAATTGAATGCCACACTTATTTTTTTAAAATAAGCGCTCACTATTCGGGTTAACCAGGAAAGGACCTTGGGGTCGTATAACCCATTCCGAATATGTGATACGTCGTTATGAATTGCATTCGAAGATCGGTGTTGAAGACCGGATATTTTCGAAAACGAAAGGGTTTCTTGTTGATTGTCTCTGCACTGGCTGATCCCCGGTATAGAGATCTCCATATGTGATAGGAAATCCGAACGTGATTAGAGATTATTCGGATTGCAAGAACTTCTTTGTAAGTGCCTTCAGTTCTGTTCGAGCCCGGAACAGACTTGTATGGATAGTATGTCTGACATTACAAATTGAGATATAAAGCCGATTTCTTTCAAATATATTTCTGTTGGTGGCGGAGAATTTATTCTCTTAGCTTAACACCCTTCTCTGAGACGTACGAGCTCAGAGGTTATATAGTTGAAGTTATCAGCAATATATTCCCAATTTGGTAATGTGACATACTGAGTGTTGCTGTGAAATGATCATTGTGTTGATTATTTGTGATAGGATCATTTGTTTGATCGTCTATCTTGGTGATCATTTCTATGATCATTTGTTGACCCAAAGCATGGCTTTTGTATAAAGTATGTTTTTGTGGACGTGACTTCGTCGAGCCTCACAAACCGGTAATGGTCGAAACAGGAATTGTGCGGCAAGGTTTCCAGGGATCGCTTCCCTAGGGTATGACCATTCCTTCTGGAAAAGGGTAGTATCATGGTATGGAGCCCAGATACTTACTCATGTTGAAACACTTATTATTATGGTGTGATGTTGGTTAGAGAGCTCTCGTTTAAAGGTTCCAAAGGACCGGGGGTGGCATATCTGAAGGTTTGTAATATTCCTTGGGAAAAGGGATTCCCGGCTTTGTTTAGCGGAGAACGGTGGTTCTCGGGGCGTCCTTCCAGAGGCGTTTCCATGTGGCAATGGGAAGTTCCTTGGCCTGACCATTTGTTGGAAAATCCATTCTTCAAATACAAGACTTGTACGGTTTTAGTTGTATAACCTGTCATGGAATATGGCGGTAACCCGCTATTGAACATGGTAGCTATAGTAGGCATAGTTCGAAATGTCTATGTCGGCTAAGATTTATATCTTTATTTTCGAAATGAATTTTCTCTACACTATGCACTAGTAATAATATCAAATGTTCTTTTTTAATGCGTATCAAGCATCTTTGACTATCATAAGGAGAAATCTCCTCTGATTCTGCGTTTGCATGTGTGTGTGTGCGGGAGGCCTTATGGTAGTCTCATTTTTAAAAGCATTGCGAATTGACTTTAAAAATATTCCTCTATTTTGATTTTAAAGAAAAAATAAACTGTTTTAGTTCCCACACCAGTCACATGACTGACTCGGAGTTTATTGTTTTCCTTCCTAAACTCTGGATGCCCACCAATTTCCACACGGGCAGTCAAGAGTTAGGTTTATCAGGATATTCTGGAATTCAGGAGTTGCTGGAGGCAAGATGGATGGCATGGCGTAATGCTAGTATAGTATTTCTTTTTCCGCTGTTGTTGTTGTTATTGTACACTCTGATGATATGATGTGATGTAATGTAATAACTGATATAGTTCTTTGTTTAAAGATTATTCATTTATCTATTATATGTTGTTCTGCTGCGAATTGTGAGATTCTGATGTTGTTCTGTTGTTCTGTTATTTCTTTCCGTTCTATTTTCTATCTTCTTATCTCTTCTTATGTCTCTTTCTTCTTCTTTTCTTTTTCTTAAAACCCTAACTATTCGGTTTTTCGGCAACGAAAAATCGCATATCGTTACAACAACCGTGTACGCGGTGGAGATTCTAGAATGAAGTAAGATGGTGGTGGCATTTCCTCTGAGGTAAATACGTGGACCCAACTTCCGTGAGTTGGCATAAGGTGGCTAAAACAGGAGCGATCGACGGGTTAATAAGGTAGCACCTTTGATCAGACACTTCCCTTCGATTCTATACTCTAACTTTGGATTGATTTGGTGGCCACCTTCACTTTTGATTTCTTTTATTTAGGGGAGTTTGTTCGAGGTGGGCGGTAGCTGCGCGCTACGTGTTACCACCGACCCGGAAGCGTAATTGGTATATCTACCCTGACATTGCCTAGTTGTGTCATGTCACCTACCTTATCGCGCCTTGTACGAGTTTGGATTTCTCCCGTAGCCCGTGTGGTATCCTCTGGTGGCTTCCTGATCAGGAGGGACTATGATATTGGATGGACTACTGGGACTATTACGTGTTAAGGTGGAAAATGTAGAGCCTTAACGCTATTTAAAAGTAAGTTTATTTTACAATTAGACACTATTATAATAGCGAAATATACTACATAGTAAATAGTTTAACGGATCCTTAAGAGATGTAAATCTCTAGCATCTTTTGAGTTACTGCACTCATATTTATTCCTGTTGATTTAACTTACATAAGATCTTTTAGTTCTGACTCGAGTGTTTGTCTTTTCTATTCTCCCGGGTCAGTCCGATCGTTTCGGGATTTCGAAGGCCTTAGCTCTGAAGGACGAAGATAGAGATTTATTATTATTATTATTAGTCCACTACACTCATTTTTTTCCGCTGCATTATTATTGGTATGTATAACTCTGATATGTATTATATAAATATAAGCAAATGTTTTTTTTAAACAGCTTTATAAACTGTATATTTGATTATTATATTTTATCCTTCCGCTGTGAGATTCTATTTGGTTTTATTTCTTTCTCATTTTTTTTATTTACCCCATAACAATCCGCCCTTCCGTTTGGTTTTGAATTGGCACGTGTGTCGATTTAAAGCGTGCGGAAAGGCTGGTTGTTACAATGTAGTATCAGAGCTTTGGTTTAGCGATAAAACCTTAGCTTTGTGGGGTTTGACTCTTTACAAATAGGGTAGTAATACCCTATGGGAGTCGCTGAGAGTATGTATATGAGAGTGCGTATTTGTTGGTGTTATAAAAAGATTTTGATATTGTGTTAATTTGTTCCGTTTCGTATTTACAAATTCTGGTTGATGCATGGGACGCTATGACATCAATAGGGATTTCTAAACACTTAATAGGACAGACCGACATAATATTTGTTTTAATATAGGCGAATGAAATAATTTTGCCTATTATATTTTCTATATATAAAGTAAATTTTATAAAGGTTATATTTGGTTGTATTATATTAGTTGTTAGGAAATGAATTTGTAAATAATAGTTGAAAATAAAATTTGTGAAAATAAAATAAATAAAATTGGAAACTTAAAGCTTTAGTTCCAGGATTTTTGGAAATTTCTTTTGAATGATTTTGAAATATAATAATAATAATAATATTAAAAGAAGTGTTCTCTAATATAATTATTTCAATATAATTTGAAAGAAATGTTTTAAAAGAAATTTTGGAAAGATAAAGTTGTACTCCCCTCTCTGTCGCTGGAAAATAATTTCGGTGATGAGTGCATGCATCATCGATGTTCATTTTTGAGTTTCGAAGTGGGAAGGCACTGTAGTAGTCTTACTACGGATTTATATGATAACCAAATATAAAATTTTAATTGTTATAAGTATAAATCATTATCTATTATCTTTAGAATGATTTGAAATTAAACCTGGTATTTAATTCTTAAGTTTCCGCTAATTAATAGTTTTGATTTGGGTAGTGAAATTGAAGTAGCTAATAATTGGAACCTTTAAATAAATTTAGAGATTAAATGCCTGGTTATAAATGAAATTAAAGGAAGTTTGAAATTTGTAATATATAAAACTAAAGATTAAATTATTGAACATTTAATTAATTAAAAGAAATAAGAGAAACTTGTATGTTTTAATTACATTCTTAAAAAGCATATATAACTTACCAAATATTAAAAGTTGAAATGTTTAATAAGAGAATGTAAGGGAAATTGTACAAGTAAGAATATGTAATGAAGTGTAAATATATATTGCTTTTATTAATAAGAATTGGATGTTGTGGGTGTTGTAAATTTAAGTATATTTGAAAATGCTACTAATTAAATATAATGGAAAGTAGGTATTTTAAGTAACTAATCATAAACTTAAGAAAATAGGCAGAAGTTACTTAAATTAATAAATTTACCTGCTAAGAAATTTGATTTAATATGAATAAGTAATAAATGAAAATTGAAATAAACATTGAACAAGTGTGAATAGTGTATTAACTAATGAAATAATTCAATTAGGGGTGATTGAATGAATTATTATGCAAAGAAATTGAATTAAACTTGAATGTTATAAATAAATGAAAACTGTAAGAAATAAAATGTAAAATCAAAAGATAAACCATTATATGAATGAAAAAGAAATCAAACAACAAATGTTAAGAAATAGAATTGAAAAAATTGCTTGATTTATTATTTGAAATTGTTGTTTGTTTGGTTTATGGTAGTTTGGGCAAGGATACTTTACATATGTTGGAAGGTATGAATAATCTATTTAGTGTCACCTAAGATTGTTGAATGAAGGGTACACTTAGTAGTTTATTTTTCTCTCCGTACAATTTAAAGTTTTGAGCCCGAACAACTAATTGTTTTGTTTGATATAAATGAATGTTTGATTTGTGTTAATTTTTATGTGATGGTTGTATGTTGTTTGTTGCAATTGGTTGTTGAATTGATTGTTTGTTGTGGTTTAACAACTTAAATATTCACTTTATATAATTGTTAACCCTTTTAGATTATATAAGTGAAATGCAGGTTATGGAAGCAATTGCTACTGCTTTTGGTTCCATAAATTAAGAGTAAATTACCCAACAAATAGGTACGTTTCGGATTACGGTTTTATAGCGCTATTTATATATTTTCCCATGTTGGGATATTATATTTTGGATATTATATGTGACATTTTGATATATTTGATATTATATTTTCTCCCGAGCCTCCCCGTACAAAGGAGACTCTGCCAAAAAAATTTCGAAAATTTTGGACTTAGAAAATATTTTGAAAATGCTTTCCAAACTTTATTGGTTTGAGTATAAAAAAATTAATGATTATAAATAAGTATATTTTATCTAAATTAATTAATTTGGTAAATTTATTTGTTTATAAATTTAATATTTAATATGATATTGATTTCTTAATTCTTCTTTTCCCTTCTTTTTTTTCCTTTTCGGGGACGAAAAGTTTTGAGTGGGGGAGAGTGTAACGACCCGTAATTTTCGTAAATTAAATTTGTCATTTTAATAATATTTATGTAATTTAATTTAGAATAAATAAAGATTTTATAATTAATAATGAAGAAAATGTTGAAAATGAAATGAAACCATGGGAATTTAAGGCTAAGTATTTACAGTTGAAACAAAATGACAAATAAATTGAAGTGATGTAAATTGTTATACTAGGCTAAGAATTGCATATAAGAGAACAAAGGTAAGTAGTGAATTTAGTTAATGCATTAATAATATTAAATGGTAAAGTAAATCAATGTCCGGTAGAAATTGAAATATTGTTTGGAATGAAAGCTTATAAAGGTAAGCATTTAATTTACAAATGAAATTATATAAATGTGAGTTAATGAAAATTTAATTTGCGCAAACCCAATTAATTGAAATAAAGAAAAGGATTTAATTGATTAATGCGATAACCACTGTAACGGTATTTGATCGTAAATTTAGGTAATTAGGAAGTACGGTATTTGAAAATAAATTGAAGAGTAGAATCGCGACTATTTTAAAATACCTAATTAAATAGAAACTGTATGTTGCCTATTGAGGTAGCTTGTTAATTTAAAATTTGAAAATCAGTTACAATAATTTTTATTTTATATTACATTAACGAAAATTAATAGAATAACGAAAAGAGTAAATGTATTTATTTAGAGTATTAATTGCAGTTGGATAGAGTTTCAAAGTAACAATGTTAATGCAAGGTAAGTAATGCTAAATTGAGTCGAATAAATGAATAGTGATTAATTCAAAATTTGTAACTTGGGAATAATGTAGATTAATATACGTTAGTTATTTAGGGTAGTGACTAAAATGGGAAATCCATTGGCAATTAATGATAATAGTGTTGGTATAAGCTAATAAATTTAAATGTCAATGCAATACTAAATAATGGGTTGAATGTGATTACGGAATTGGAATTAGATAAATGCAGTAACTAATTCAGGGCAAATAAATTTATGGAACAAATGTTAAGATCGTAACTAATGGTAATTAATAATTGAAGATAGTGTAAATTCCATTTATAATATGACTATAGGTAAATGAAAAGATTGTAAATCAAGATTTGTTTATTTATTTGAATATAAAGAATTAAGGTAATTGAGTTTTTGCAATTAAGTAAAATTAAACATTTATTACTACGTTAATTGAAAATTTAGTTGAAATTGAAAATATTTATGTATGTTAATTTCATCCGCTTGGCTATAATGGATGGAATAATAAGAATGAAGATTTAATTCAATGAAATTTTGGAAACTTAATTGATAATTTCTAAATTTAATAAAATTGAAAATTTGACACTAAAATGGGAAGTTAATTTACTTTAAATTGGCTTTTAATTGGTTTAAAACATTTTAAATGATTGAGAAATAATAAAGGTGATAAAATTTGTCAAATTTAAGATTTAAAAAAAATGGATTGTATTAATGAATTTTAATTTATTTAATTAATATAAAAATAGCCATTTTGGCCACTGACTCAGATTTCGACGAAACTAGTTTTATCGGATCCGTAATGGTGAATTATAATAGTGTTTCAAGTTTCGTAGCGGCCGGACTTGTCGTTTGATCGTACGTACTCGAAACGCCTTGAAATTAATGCAATTGAAATCAATTTGGAAAATATTGTTTTCAGCATAACTTCTACATACGATGCCATTTGGACCTGAAACTTTTTCCATCACGTTCAGAATATTTTAAAACATCTATTTTGATATATGGGTTGACCCAATTTCGTTCCGGAGTCAGAACGGGCTTTTTGGGCCACGTTGGCGTTAGCGTGTATATCTATCAACCCGATCCATATATTTTATTTCAATTTGCCTATAAATATCATGCTAAACCCTAGCCTCTGCCTATTCTCATTTATCTGCACGTAAAAATTTCATCAACTCTTCCTCTTCCTCAATGGATGCAAACCCTAGATCCAAACACAATTGCAAATCAAATCAAAAGCTAAAATTTCATAGTCCTCAGAAAAAATTGATAAAAATATATGTTGAAGCCCTCGACTAGAGTAATTCATTGGTGGTGATCTTTTTTGGATTCAGTTTGTCGTTTGACCGGTAAAAATCAGATAAGTTCCGGTCGTTCATTATCGTCGAAATCAAAGTCGTCGGATCGGGAAACGGTTTCTGGGTTTTGGAGAGGAAACCGAGGGGATCACATATATATATTTCGTTTGTCGATTCAACAGTTAGATCATCGTCAATCAGTGATTAGGTTTCGAAATTGGATTGGGTTCTCGGTTGCGTGCGTTTTCCTGTACGCGATGTTGCAGTGCGTGTGAATGAAGATAGAAATGGTGACATGGCAAGTAGTGGAAGTGAAAGTGTGTCAATTTTTTTTATTTCAATGTTAAAATTCAATCGCATTAATCGGCATAACTTTCTCATACAATGTCCGTTTTACGCGCGGTTTTTTTTGTTAGGATCCCATTAAAATTCCGAACTTGATGATGCTACTTTGGACGAATTCTGAGATGGTCAAATTTTTGGGTTTAAATTGAATTTTTATTCAATTTAAATTCAAAAGGTGAGTGTTTTAAACTCACTCACAACTTCTAAAATTTCTTATGATTGTTAATTTAATTTATGATGTGATTTGAAATTTATTTATGTTTGTTTGGCATATTTTTAAATCATCATCTCAATTAATTGCATTTATTTAATTAAATTTTTATTTATATATTTATCGCATATTAACTGTCAGTTAAATTTATATTTATTTATTGCATATAAACTGCCACTCAAATAGTTATAAATTTATTTTGAATATAAACTGATAGTTGGTACCAGTTATTTATCACCTGTTATATATGGATGTATTGTTTGAATTTAGATGATGATGTGATAAATGAATGTATGATTTCGATGGATGAATGGATGTTTATTTATATTAACTGCAAGCTGTTATGCATTTCATTTCATTCGGGAGCGCGGTTTGAAATGATATATAACTGTAATTTTTATTTTAAATTACGGATTGAAATGATAAATATCTGTATCACTCGACCATAGGATAGAAAATTTTATGCAGACACCGTCGGTCTATATATATAATTATTTTGAAAATGATTTCTATGGTTTGGATAAGATACAGTTTAATAAATATTAATTTTTGATCTCATATAAAATCCTATTTTATATATACATATATAGTTAAATTTTCGAATTTAAGCTATGTATGAATTTGTCAAATGCAAATAAATAAGTTGAATAATGGAATTTGATAATTTATATTATATGATTAAGTATAGGTTTAAGATATTGTATATACATAGAATTTTAAATGTTCAAAAAAATTAAGATCGGAAAATCAATTGGAAATTTACTTGGAATTGAGCTTATTTAAAAATTTAACTCCACAAGTTGGTGTAAATTTATTAAACTTGGAAATTTTAAAGGTATGATATTTATAACTGGATTTTATTCAAATAAATTAAATGAATATTTCTAGTATAGATAAATTGAAGGAAATATTTAATTGATAGAAATTTGAGTTTTATTTTATGGATTTATTTTGTGAATATTTCAAAATTAAATAATAGGACAATAAATTGTTGAATAGAATTTCCAACCTTAGTTTAGAAATTGTTAAATACTCAAAGTTTGAATATATTGAAATCGAAGTGTTTTATTGAAACTAAAAGTGAATCTAAATTTATGGGTTTTAGACCTAAAATTTTAAATGAATAAAAAATTGTGAAGTCGCGAAAATTATTTTTAAAGTAATTTTAAATTCAAACTATTTTGTTCTATATACTATTGAATATCCAAACCCTTCAAGTTTTAGAAGTTAAGCTATGAATTTCGAAGTATTATGCTTTGAAAGTTATAATTCAAATGTTTGGTTTCCAAATATTCTAAATTTTAAAGCAGTATGATTTTGGAAAAGAAATATATTTGAAATAAAAATGATATTATTGATTTGGGTTTATAAAAATAATATCAAAATGAGTTGTTTTGGAAATGGAAATGATATCGTATTTATGGGTTTTGAAATGGATAATTATATTCTGGTTTTAAAGTATAAATTATTTTAAATGACCGCGGTGTTATAATAACGGTTGGTTGTTAAAGAGACCGGGATCGGAAGTTGTCATACTCTCTACCAACTCCGAAAACCACTTTAACAACCGTGTACGCGGTGGAGATTCCAGAATGAAGTAGGATGGTGGCGGTGTTGCCTCTGAGGTAAATACGTGGACCCAACTCCCGTGAGTTGGCATAAGATGGCTAAAACAGGAGCGATCGACGGGTTAATAAGGTAGCACCTTTGATCGGACACTTCCCTCGATACTATACTCTGACTTTGGATTGATTCGGTGGCCACCTTCACTTTTGATTTCTTTGATTTGGGGGAGTTTGTTCGAGGTGGGCGGTAGCTGCGCGCTACGCGTTACCACCGACCCGGAAGCGTAATTGGTATATCTACCCTGGCATTGCCTAGTTGTGTCTTGTCACCTACCCTATCGCGCCTTGTACGAGTTTGGAATTCTCTCGTAGCCCATGTGGTATCCTCTGGTGGCTTCCTGATCAGGAGGGACTATGATATTGGATGGACTACTGGGGCTATTACGTGTTAAGGTGGAAAATGTAAAGCCTTAACGCTATTTAAAAGTAAGTTTATTTTACAATTAGACACTATTATAATAGCGAAATATACTACATAGTAAATAGTTTAACGGATCCTTAAGAGATGTAAATCCCGAGCTTCTTTTGAGTTACTGCACTCATATTTATTCCTGTTGATTTAACTTACATAAGATCTTTTAGTTCTGACTCGAGTGTTTGTCTTTTCAATTCGCTCGGGCCAGTCCGAGCGTTTCAGGATTTCGAAGACCTTAGCTCTGGAGGACGAAGACGGAGATTTATTATTATTATTATTAGTCCACTACACTCATATTTTTTCCGCTGCATTATTATTGGTATGTGTAACTCTGATATGTATTATATGAATATAATCGAAACTTTTTTTTAAACAGCTTTATAAACTGTATATTTGATTATTATATTTTATCCTTCCGCTGTGAGATTCTATTTGGTTTTATTTCTTTCTCGTTTTTTTATTTACCTCATAACAATCCGCCATTCCGTTTGGTTTTGAATTGGCATGTGTGTCGATTTAAAGCGTACGGAAAGACTGGTTGTTACACTCCCAATCTGGAGATATTCTGATACTGGATGGACTACTGGGACTATTTCGTGTTAGGGGCTATATGGGTAACCTTTCAATGCTATTTTAAAGTAAGTTTATTTTACTGTAGACATTATTATAATAACGCAATATTACTACATAGTAAATAGTTTAACGAATCCTTAAAGGATGGGCGATCCCAAGCATCCTTTAAGTTACTAATGCATTTTTGTTACTGTTCACTTGAGTTGATTTACAGTTCATAAGTATTTATGTCCTAGCTCAAGTGTTTTGTGTTTTGCTATGCGCTCGAGTCAGATTGAGTGATTTAGAATTCAAGACTCACCTTCGGAGTTGGAGCTTTCCTTGAAGATCCAGTCATTTATTTTGCTTTTTGTATCCAGTGATTTCTGTGATGTATTCTGATTTGTACCCGATGTATCTTGTTACTCTGTTGTTGTATCTTGTTAACTCTGATGTATTTTATTTTTATATAGTAGCTTTATGAACTACTATCTTTTTTTAATTCCGCTGCATTATTATTTACTTTATGTCTGTGATCTATGATTATTTATTTACTATATATTCTGAGATTTTCCAAATTTTATTTACAACCCGGTATTTTGAGCAATTCTAGTCTGACATGTGCGGATGCAAATGGTTGATAATATCGGATTATTACAAGACCTAATTTCCATATACAATCGTTTTATATCCTCGATAGTTGGTTTCTCAGCTATCAGTTACTTCAGCTTCTTTATTTTCATCATTCTTAGACGATTTAATGCTCCGTTGAGTATTGATGTCCTTTGTCGAAAATGACTAAAACCAAAGCGTGAGAGAAGGCCAAGCTATGTGGGGTTGCTCCCAATATGATACTTTCACATTTCATCTAGCTTGGATTCGGTAGCACTATTTGATGTGTAATATTCAGATTCTTGGTAAGGTTTGGCGGGTCCATCTTGGAGGGTTTCGAGAAGTGTCACGGAGTATGTAAGCTTCTCAAAAGTGTATTACTAGTGGTATACTTAAAGGGTGGTAAACCTTCCTAGTTGTGCAGTTAATGCCCTGCTATTACCCCACTATAACCCTGCTATATCTCGTAGCAGATTTCTATCGCTATAATTTTTCCATATAGCCTTTCGCTTTAAACCCTGCTATTTCTGCTATATCTCTTTATTCTCGCTATATTTCGCGATATTTTTTTTATAAGAAATGAATTGAAAAATGACATTTATACATTATAGAAATCATGAAATTAATTTATTTAATTGAAATTTTAATATATTTTTAGGAAATGAAAAACTCTAATATTCTCCAAAATTCGATTATGTTATATAACAATTTTACGTTTATTTTTAGTACATTCGCACATGTTTTTATTTAAAATTATCTATGTATTAATTATTAAATTGAATGTTAATTTTTCATTTAATTACCATTTATATATTTGTAAAAACATTAAATATGAGTTTTATATGTTATTTTAGAGTTATCCGCTATATCCCGATATATCCTCGCTGTATCCCCGCTGTGACTTTTTGCACCTCCGCCGCATTGCATATGCTAAGCACTTTAACTACACAGCTTCCTAGTCATATGTTGTAGATTTTTCTTTTCTTATTTGATTCGAACCTTCAAATTTATTTCGTTATTTGCATCGAGAAGACTCAACCACTCTTCATGGTGTTTAATTATTTATCCATTCTTTACGTTTGGATGTTGATTTATGTGGGGAGTAAACCCGTTCTATGTTCAACAACGTGGTCTCACATGTTTGTATTTAATTTCACTCCTATTGTTTAAAAAGTTTTACTCATACCAAACATATTATCTAATCCGATTTATTTATTTCCCCTAAACTCTCGGGTACTCATTTATTTGAGTAGCCCGATAGTATAGGGACTTTTATGGGCTCTTTTGAAGACGGCTTCCAAGCAGGAGGCTTTCATCTTCTTTGTTATTTATTCCGTTGTATTATATAGTTTTTATAAGTGTGTTTTGTTTCAGAAAATGTAAAGGCATGATGTTATAACTGCCTAAGCTAATTTGTAGTACTTTTGTTTAACTCAAATAACTCCCTGTTAAGAAGTAACATGATGTCCTATTGACTTTATGGTTTATTTTGTTGTTTCTTTGTGAGGTTTTCTATTATATTCTTTATTTTAAACCACAATGATTCATCTTTTTAGTGTTTAGGAAACGGAACATGAACACTAAGGATGTGTTAGGTGTTATTCCTAGAATCAGAAAGGTGGGTCATCACACTAATGATTCCAAAAGGTGATCCACTTACTTTGTAAAATTCATTAATGAATTATACTAGATATGAGCATGTGTATTTGATTCATAAGTTAGATGTCTATAATAAGTTCATATATTATAAAATGAAAGTAAAAAACATAATATGTAAAGAAAAGTAAACAATTCAATTTGATCGAATAGTAAATAGTTTGAATAAGAGTTCCAATATTACCTAAAAGCGAATAAGATTTACTCTTAGAGCCACTCCTTCCTATGCTACATATTGATATTGATGTATCAAAAAAGAGTAACCAAATTTTGTTGGACAAAAACGATTGATAATAAGTGAAGTTAATTTACTTCTATCTACAAAGATATATGCTTAAGATTAAGTACACATGTTAAAGTTAACTTCATCTAAAAGCATAGTGTCTCACTTCATATAAGATATGAATTACAAAATAACCTTGATCTTAAATAGTTTAAGATATGGGTTGTCCTATTTACATTATAGACAGTAGCTTCATTAATTTAAAATATTATCTACTACATGTAAGTATATAGACAGTTCATCAAATTTCTTTGAATGTCTACTTCACTACACTGAGAAACAAATCGTTGTTTCATGACATACTACCATTAAACCGAAAAAACTTCTTTCTGGGGAAACTAGCGGTAGTGCAGTGGACTTCGATATAATCCGAGATTCTAACATAGTAATTGATTACATTGATGAAGTAAATCAACCAAGCCTAAAAAAGACATAGTTACATTAGAATGTCTATTAAGAATTCCCACACATTGAAGTGAAATTACAAATTTTTATCAATACGAAGAAAATGAATTGTTAACATTAACAATGTTCTCATTTGTCCACAAGCCATAGAGAATATAGATTCTATCACATGGCACGATGCTTCTGAATCCAAAATGAATTTCAAGTACATTAACAAAATATGATTTTGGTAAATGTACCTGAAAGGACATGATCCATCAGCCACAATTGATTTTTGAGAGGAAAATCATTACAATTGGAATTGTATAAAGTAGCATTGAAAGGCGATAACTTCATTGTTTCAAATGTTGAAATTAATGGAGTAATTTTGCTAATCAACATGTTTAAGTTCATTCGGATTGTACTCGCAAATTATTACATGGTGATAGCTTTGAGTTTTGGTATATCGATGTTGAAACGTAGCTTCTAAAAAATGATTTAGAAAAAAAATGTTTTAAACAAAATGTTTTAAAGTTAGTGGGAGTAATAAACAAGTTTTTGGGTCTTGGATATATTCAAGAGCTGATACAACAACGATGTTCAACAAGCATCAAAATTGAGCAAGTATTTTGATGGAGAAAGCAATTAATTTATTTTCAATAAAAATACAATGGAAGCATATGTTTATAAGAAAGAAAATCAATGGTACCAAACCATTTCTAATATTATATGAACAATGTACTACTAATTGTTAACGATGTACACATGTTAAAATTAGTTTTTTAGTGTGGTTGTATAATTCTTGATGAAGGATCTGAAAGAGACATCCATTATGCTCGGTATATAAGGGCGTTGGAATTGTCCCAATCTATATGTATTGTAACAACCCGCACACTAATAGGCCAAAATTCTGACAAATATCAAAACCCAAGTCCAATAGAGCACAGATCGTTAGGTTTTATACCTGTAAATAAGCAAGAGCATTATCAGAGATTGGTAAAAATCTAAACTCACAGCGAAAACAATAATAGGATAAGAACACTGACTATGACAACTACCTTAGAATTAATGGTATTTCTTGGCTAGCAGTTTATCACATCAACATCGAGCATGAGAGAAAGAAGACTCTCCAACAACAAAGCACCTCTAGCTCCAGTGACATGTTCCTCTAAATCTATCATATGGGTTGTAATGAGGAGGGGATCAGAACAACTTCTGATGACTGGGAAAATATCAATTATCCACAACATAAACTCATACTGATAGGTCTTCATTTAATTGTTATGTCCATCAAGGTTAGTAGTTCTAATCTAACCTGCATTGCATACATGATTACATACTTACCCCTTCCCAAGGTACGGAATGTTAATGAAGCCATATCAACCAACCAATGCTACCAAACCCATTAGCCACTTAGTATTTCTAAATATGAAGCGGACTTCTATAATACTTTCAAAAGAGAAATGGGCAGACTCTATCATTTACGACCTTAACTGAGGTAGACCCCATCATTTAAGACATATTCCCAAGGTGGTTTCTTAATAATGTTGTCAATGGTCGGTGGGTCCTGTAGACACTTTTTAGGGCCACCAACATTTAATGCAACTATTGCCATGTTTATCGTCAATAAAATCGTAATCATGCAATAAACAGTACCCAAGCCATTTAATATTTTTAGAGAAAATAGACAAACTCTGGTCATTTAAGACCTTAACTAAGCCAGATCTCATCATTTAAGACTTATCCCCAAAGCGTGCTCCTAAATGGTACTATTATTATTACGGCTTTAGCAATGTGAGAGACTGTACCCAAGTCACTTAATACTTCCTAATGGAAAATAGGCAGGCCCCATCATTTAATACCTACTTTCGGAAGCGTGCTCCTCAATGGTACTATCTAGCTGTTATTGCTTAAATCTCATCGAGTTACTTAATACTACATTTATATGAAAAAGGAGAAATTTATAGTCACTTAAGACCCAAAACCTGAAGCGAACCTTTCTCAAGATATCCACTCTTACTCTTTAATTATAAACATGACATCTCATTAGGTTACTTCTTTCGGTATGGAGGCAGACCCTTCAGCCACTTAAGATCTCATCATTGAAGTAAACCATTATTAGAGACATCCTTGTTTATTTGGAATCTCACCAGGTTACTTAGTACTTCCATTTAGGAGAGAGGCGGATCATTTAGCCACTTAAGACCTCAACCTAAAAACAAACCCCTATGGAGATTTCCTTCACTGCCCCTAATTCTAAATTTTGGAGCATTTCATACTTTTTAATTAAGAAAGTAAGGCCAGTCTCTCATGTCGTCATGGGTCCTAAGATTAGTTATCTCACATCAATAGTAAGTACACTCGACTGTTGGTAGCCTCAAAGTGAAGGGCAATTTTCCGTCGATTGACTCTACTGACTTCGCATTACTAACCTGCTACGTCCAATTAACCATCCTAAGTCTTCATTTATATTACCTTAAGTAGACATTGAACTTAGCTTACTAATTTCCTTTTTATTTAAGGCAAGAAGATTTACCTTAAATATTTATCTACCCATAAATCACCGTTTAGTGCTCATAAATGTCAATTGTCCATAAAATCCTATCGGATATTTCTTAAGACATTTATGTATGATTAATAAGTTCAAATTAGTGACCTTTTATAAATATCCCATTTTTGTTAGTCCCATTAATCCAATTACCCTATCAATTTATTGTGACTTCCATATTTATTACCAATTATTGGAGTTGCAACCTTTCAAATTCTTTTCCCATTAGTTAGTTATCCTAAACGTGAATATTACATGTAAGTGTCGTTATTAGCTTTTTATTTAGTTATTATAAGCACGGCTTTTATGTAGAAATATTTAATTTTATCAAACATGTTCTAATTATTTACCTTTACTAGAATATCCTTTTCTATGTCAAATTGTTGGAATCATATCTGGAAAGATCATCCATTATAATTTTCATAATTAGTCCGAAACAAAAGGTTTAACCTTAAAATATAAAAGATTACATCATTTGAAATTGCATGGAATAATTGTTTCTTTTTATTACTAAAATAGATAATGAAACTACAATGAATTCATAATATAACAATTTATACAATTTCTCACTCACCTTTTAAAAGCAAGTCAAATCTTCAGATCTGATGTAGAACCTTTGATTCATCTCTAATTTCTTTTTAATCCAAGAGTATGTATGAAAGGGTATATACATACATTAGAAATACAGATCTGAAAAGAGATTTAGAATTGGAAGATAAAATATATAAAAATACGTATAAATATATAAATTATCTCAAATACGCATATGGTTTATTCTCTTCTCTTCTCCTTTTTATTAGATTTCCATCTTCTCTGATTTGTATGAATATAGATACAAATACTTATCTTTATAATTTAGAAAGAAAGTAGAGAAGAAGAAATGGTAAGGCTTCATTACTGCCTCCATAAAAAAACGAGAAGAGAATTGAGGGTTAGGCTTGAATTTATAGGTGCTAGAATCAAACCAGAACCATCAGATAAAAATATATTATATACGGGCCATTGCGACTAGGTTGTTGGAGCAGCTTGGTCGCCACAGGTCGACCGCTTTGGTTCAACCATCCCTAGTGATGGGTCGGTTTATAGGCCCAAGTAATTAATATAAAACATCAATTTCTTCTTATTTAAAATTTTCATTTCGAATTTGTTTTTTGTTTGTAACTTCTTTGTTTGGACTCCGATCGCAAAACTCCAAATATGAAAGTTGCTCAGAATTTTGCCTCGAATTCAATGGTGCAAATTTTATAGTCAAATTCTATTATTTGCTCAAATTTTATTTTTGGAGCCTAATTAATTAACTAACTAATTAAATAACAATGCCAAATTACGAAGTATTACTTTTTTCCCCTTTAAAAGGAATTTCGTCCTCGGAATTTCACCAATAACTAATTCAAGGTTTTGGCTCCTAATATCCTAAACTATACCACCAATGAGTGTACAGCTAATTTTTGCAACCAAACGTGCATAAGTGCGCAGTGTATAACTGTATCACCACAAAGACAATATGTATACAGAATAATTCTAAATCAGATCCTCATATATGAATGCATTTATTTTGAAAACATTTTTCTGAAAAGATGATGTAAATAACCTACATATATACTGGCAGTTCTATATGTATGCAGCTTTTTGAAAAATATTTTCAACCAAACCCCCATATTCCTATAAATAGAAGTATGTAACAACCAATTTTGCATCTACTTCCTATCATCCAATATTCTATTGCATAGAAAATTCGCATCCTAAACTTTACTCCTACGTTTGAAAAAGGAATTTTTTAATGACCCAGAATTTTGGATATCTGAAATTGGAATATTTAATTGATTTTAAAAGTTTAAAAGTTAATTTTTAATTTGAATTCAAATACCACTGTTTATTGGATAACTAAATTATTGAATTTAATTATTGGAAATTGGGTAAAATGTTAAATCGGGAGTTTTAAGCTCATTAAAAATAATTTAAAGGCTTATAGAATTTATTTTGATAATATTGAAGATAATAAAAGTGGTAAAATTTAATTTAATAGTGATTTCTTCAGTTTTAAAAATATATCGTTTAAATTGACATTTAAAAAATAGGCCTCTAAGGCACAATCTTGGAATTCGACGAAACTAGTTCCATTAGAATAATAATAGAGTATTATTATCGAATTTCAAATTTCGTAGTGTATGGAGTTATCGTTTGGCCATAGGGTATGTAAACGTGCTGAAATTTATATCGAAAATTCAATATAATAACTAGGTCCAAAAAGCTATCATCTCCATACGATAGAATTAGGACTCGAAACCTTTTCCATTGCATTTGGAATAGGGGTATAACATTATAAATACCTAGCGGCATGCCTCGATAGGTGGTCGAGATTTTAAGTTGCGAATTTGAGATGACTTGAAATTTAAATACATATATTGATTGACCTTTTTATTCACATCAGAACTTTTTCATTCAAATTATGGTGCCCTACAGTGTAGCATATGTTTCTCCTTTTCAAATCACACCGCTCTTCCCTTTTCAAACACTTTCCTCCTCATTTTTAATTCAGCCGCAATGATAAAAAAATGAAAGCTTGAAAAGAAAATCTCATTCCCCTCAAAATACTCGGCAATTAAATCTACAACTCGTTTTGTAATCCCTCATTTTTCAATGGCTTCAGGATGAGGTGCGTTCGTATGGCGCGGCTACATTTTCAAAGTTGACTATGAAGATAGGCTCGAATTCAAAAACCAGTGTTAGGGAATTATAGTTGTGTGTTCATTATATTGCTTAGTGGGGTTTAGATTGGGCTTGGAGTGACAAGGAGCTTCAGAGGTTCGATTCCTAGGGGGTTCGATGTCGAGATGGGTCACGCGATGAAGATGGTGGGTTCGTGCTCATGTCAGATATGTTTCATTGCAAGCCTTTGGCTGAGGAGTGATGGTGGTGGTTAGGCCGAGTTCGTCATGAGGAAAATTATAGCGTGGTTTAATTTCGAATTTGAGTGTTGGTGCTTCGGAGCATTTTGGCATGTACACGGCCTGTCGAGTTCTCTATGCTTCATGTGCGGCAAGCAGTTAGGGAAGAAGGTGGTCTGGCCGGTTGTCTTCGATGGGTATGGGTTTCTTCTATTTTTCTTTTAAAAAGTAAATCTGTATTTTAATATATACGTGTGTGTGTGTGTGTGTGATTGTATGTATGTATATATGTATATATTTGGTTATAAACTGTTTTAAGAAAAAAAATGTGTTGGTTATTGTTTCAATTATCGAAAATTTAACAGTAAAATTTGAAATTTTACTAACCCAATAGATTTAAATTTAAAATGAAAATATTTATGGTAGTTTAAAATCATGGAAAATGTTAATAAATTCACAATTTTCATTTATACGAGATCCAGAATCAAATGAAACTAGCCGGTTTAGTTCGTCGCTGGAATCAATGCAATAAAAGCCAAGGTGAGTTAATCTTACTCACATCTAGATTACCATAATAAATTTTAAATAGTTAAAAATTTATTGTTGATTGAATGGTAGAATTGATAAATAATTTCTAATTGGTGTGGTATTATATATATATATATATATATATATATATATATATATATATATATATTGGAGTGATTGATATTCCCGCATTATATAGCGGAAGAGACCCTATGTGCCCCCATAATAGCGGGTGACCCTTTATATCGCGATACCCCCCTCAAAGTGGGATTGGTATTTTTATACTGTGCTAACATCTGTGGATACAGGAAACAAGTTGGAGGGATCCAACTGGATTCCGCAAAAGTGTTGAATTTATTTTCATTTCAGCGATATATGAAATGTTGGATAATCTGTGATAGATTGCATGGGAAAATTAAGTTTATGAAATGCTATGATATTGCTGGGTATATTTTTGGCATTTTAAAATATCAAAAATATAAATATTGGGTTTTTTAAAGAAAATAAAAAGGAAATTTTTAAGTAAAGTATTTATAGTAAATTGGCTGAATTAAAAAGAAAAAAATTTGGAAAATAATAACTTGATTTAAAATCCTATTTAATAAATTTCGGAATATGGAAAAAATAGAGATTTTGAATAAATGGGAATAAAAGAGTTTAAGGACTTAAGCGATATTGTTTTAGAATAAAAGATTTACTTTTAAATTCAATATTTAAATGGCCATAGGGAAATAAAAGGAGAATTTTGAAATAAGTATGAAATTGATGTTCCAGATTTAAATAAGATTTCAAATCAGAAAAGGAAGTGAATCTGAAATTAGGGATTTGGGTAATTTGGGTAAACCGAGGAATAAAATTTAAAATGGAATTTAATTCAGGGAAATCGATATGAAAATCGATTAAGTGTTTTTGAAACAGTGATAATCGGGAGATGAGATTTTGGAAATTACAAACGAGGTTTATAATATAAAGTGAAGTAAAAATATTAGTGGATATTTGAGATTTTAAATTCACGATGATAATTTATAAGGTGATGGTAATTCGTTTTAAAAATAAATAGTGGTTTTATTTTTAAATGTGTGGAAAAGGAAATTTACAGGATTGGGGCATAATTAAACTGGAGATAAATCGAGAAGGATTTATAAATGATTGGATGAGCCATATTGGAGTGGAAAGTACATTATCCTGAAAAGCTAAGTATATTTTCAAAGAAAGATTTTTATGTATAAATTAGAAATTTTAAAGTGTTTGAAAAGAATGTTTTAGAAAAAATTATTATTTAGCTATTTTAAAATTGTTAAAGAAAATATTAATTAAGTTAATTATAGTAGTTAATTATTTTTAAAGGTTAAATTGGTATTATGATTAAAGGATAATTGTTAAATATTTATACTTTATATAATAGCTTTATTTTAAAAGTAGTTTTTTGCTAAAGTTTTGCTTGGAAAATTATTATAGAAATTCATAACTATTATTTTGAGTACAGTAATTTAAGTAGCTTTATCTTAAATATTTTAAGTGTATAGTTTTGGATAAAGTGATTTAATTTATTTAAAAACTAAATTTAATAAGACTTGGTGTTTTTCAATGGAAATAAAATAATTGGTTGAATGATTGTTTAATTTGATAGTAAAATAACTGACTATCAAGGACCCGAATATAACTTTGGAAAGATCTAGGAGAAGTACGGGAATTATATGGTACAGTTACCATTCGAGGTGCTATACTTTACGTATAAACTCATTCGTTCTTCTAGGACGTTTTTAAGGAAATCCGTCCACTAACAGTAAGGAGGTGATCTCCGATCTTATTTTTGTCTATTTATTTCCGAAAGAACCGAGGTTGAGTTTACCGGAAATAGCAAACGTTATTTCAAAGAGAATACGATCGGATTTGTGATCTGAAAACCACTTCGATCCAACGAGTATGTTTTCAAAAGGAAGACAAGAGCTTTGAGTCGAAGATGGAGCAGTGAAGTGCAAGGGGTAATCGCTACTAATCCTAAGGATGATTTCATAATGGATGTAGTAGGAGTAGTGTCTTCGGTTCTGTTCGGACTGAGAACGGACTTCTATGGACGAATGCTATCAGACCATCGTCATTGGAGGATGATGAGCATTCTAATTGAATGTGTTCTAAAAAGGTAATCGCAACCTCAAGCCTCGTCAATCGGGAATAGCTAAAATAGGGGAGGTGCAGCGTCGCTAAGTGGGTAGCTTCCAACTAGGGTAAGGTCATCCCTGTCTAGAGTCCCTTTTCGGCTGTGTGGGCATGTGCTGATCCAATCCACGGGTGATCTTATTCGGGCTATCCAGTAAGTGGTAGTCCAATCTTGTGTTGCAGGGGATCGGGAGTGGTCCTCCGAACGCTGGTCTAGACCAGGTACTGTGACAATACCCCAGTAGCCCTGCCGTTGTATGGAACCCGATCTGCAATAAGCACGTAAGGTTTTGATTGTGCCCAGCTATGCTAGAACATGAGATGCAAGCATTTCAACTATTTGAAAAGTATTTGTACATAGACACTATTATAATATCATAAGATTTTGATATAAAATGTTTTGGTTATCGTATGGTAAAAATCAGGCATGCTTATTTGTGGCATGGTCTTATGAGATACCTTTGATTTTCAAAGGTTTTTGAAAATTTTAATAGTCCAATTGTCTCATGCTGGTTTCCCAGACTGACTCGGGTGTTATTTTATTATAATGCTTGGGTCAAACAGATATTACAGATTTAAGAGAGGATGTTGTGGAGCCCAGGAGGGTGTTGGATGACGAAGACGTATTATACGTATCTGTTTATATTCTGTTGAGCATTGTACGCTGTATAGTCAGTTTTTGTGCGGGCGGATTATTATAACTGTCCAGTATTGTGTTATCGATTGCGTTGTACACTGATGATGCGATGTATAAAAACAGTTATAGATTCTTTTGAAATAAGATCTATTGTGATCTATTATATATTGTTCTGCCGCGATTGTGAGATTCTGATGTTGTTTTCTATTTTCTTCTTCTACCTTTTTCTTTTTTCCCTTACGGTCTGGTATTTCGGGCATTCGATTGTCCGGCATGTAATACGGGGGACATATTGATGTCGATTTTAGAAGGTCGAAAAACCGGGTCGGGACAAATTTAAGGGAATTTAACATTCTTATAGTATTATAATCTTCATATTTCCATAGTATAGCGGAAATTTCTTTACTGTCCCTGATTTACTCCAAATTTTCCACACAAAAACGCATAAGGAAGTTTTTTTCAAGATCAAAAATGAAATTATGTCTAAAAGTAGACTTACATGTTGCATTTATCACATCGTCGACCCTAATGCACTACTAAACTCGCAAATTCTTACTCTATTTGCCTTCCGTGCCCTAACATGTGGCCTTCAAAATCAAAGTTTTCACAAAAAATCTTTCTCACTTTTCAAATTTAACGTCATTTGAAAAATAAAATCTTAAAATATTAGACGTCTATTTTCCCTTAAAATAAAATATTGAACAAAAACTCCAAAAATAATTTAAGAGCTTCGAAAAAATGGAACTTTCGAGGGGAAATTTTTTTCAGAATATTTTCCTTCTAATTTATTTTTGATAAATCAAGCTACACTTTTGGCGTGAACGCAAGTCAGTTATGTACTAAGTGTGTAAACCAAATTTCAAAATTTTACAACTAACCTTTACCAAAAAATTTGACATTTTATTTAAAACTGTCAAAGCGTCTATTATTCAAAAAAGTTAGTTTTTAAGGAACATAAGCAATGATCCGTGTTATCGAAACTACTTTATCATGTCCTTCACTAAAATTTCCATCTATTCTAAAATTTTAGTCTTATATTCATTTACTATCAGTTAAGTATCTTTATGAGATTCTCATATTTATATCATTTCTCCACTATGCATAGACATTTGAGCGCGGTTTGCATATCCGGAAATAATAAAGCATAAAATGAATAGAAACTTAACATCGTGCATGCCTTTATAAGAGATAACTAACAGTTTTACAACACAACAACCCAAAAGAAAAGAACAAGTGCTGGAAATAAAAGATACAACAATCCTAAATAAAACACTATCTAAGAACTGTGAGAAGGCCTCGCTCAGCTGTTAGAGCTCGATCCATTGTCACAACCGTGGAACAGTCGTAACTGTTAAAACCTCCATTCTCTAGTTTTAATGATATTAACTACATAATCACATATATTATATATCTTATCAAGATTACAGGCATATACTACAAGAGATCGTCATGCTATTATAGGTATATACTACAAGAGATCATCATGCTCAAAGATATCGGGACTCGTAGGCAAACAGAAATTTATGGATCATACCATGATTAGTAATGTTATACTAGTGTATTAGGAGTTTTAGATAAACATTGTAAGGTCTCCTTGAGTATATATGCACATACGAATTCATATTTTCAAAATTGGCACTGAAAAAATTTAAAATCTAGAAATGTCAGCCACAGACATTTACTGAAAATCCACAGACATCTGTGAGAAGGCTCGGGAATTTTATTCCTGAAGCCATAGACGTCTATGGTTTTTCCATAAACATCTGTTTTTTAACAACTGCTATATTCTGAATGGTTGCTTCTTTTTAGATCAAATAATCTCATCTCTTCTTCAAAGGTTGCAACCACTAAATCAAACAGAATTTATCTAATAGTAACAACTCCTCATCAGCACCTCTTTCATCCTATAAATACTTCAAAGATTAAGATTTACAAATTACCTATTCTCTTGATTTCATATTACTCTTTATTTACATATTTGTACATCTCTTGCTTACGTATTCTCAATCTATCATAACAAAAATATCATTTTGGTTAAACCACTTCCTACAACTCAAAGTATTCACATTCACATACTCAAAGGAGATCATGGGAAGAATTGTACTATTAGTCAGAATTTATGTTATTTAGAACACAAGATTGTTAAAGAAACTTTTGTATTAGCCTATTCCTCCGGATGGAGTGAGGGTTATTTGGTCAAAGGAAATATCGAAGGGAAGCTTCAGGACTAGACGTAGGACTGGAGGTCCGAACCAATATAAAATATCTGGTGTGATCGCTTTTATTATTTACCTTCTTTATATTCAGTTATTATTCTCTTCTTAGTGTACTTAGTAATATACAGTCTCATACTTATATATAAGTTGCATTATATAAAGATCCTATAGAT
Source organism: Allium cepa (assembly GCA_030765085.1). NCBI lineage: Eukaryota > Viridiplantae > Streptophyta > Magnoliopsida > Asparagales > Amaryllidaceae > Allium > Allium cepa. Next base: position 170,777,202 of record CM060941.1, on the reverse strand, counting down.
TTTCATTTGGTATCAGAGCACGATCATTTCAATCTACAGTAACACGTAGTTGAAAAATCATTAATATGGCAAGCACTTTTCAAGAAGGTCAATCAACTGCTCCTCCTTCACTATCTATTAGTTCTAACTATGCTTATTAGTCAACTCGTATGAGGATTTTTATGAAAGTAAATGGGTTTTAAATATGACTAGTAACTCAAAACAAATACGAAGCACCTAACACCAAAATTAGCACTTAGCCTCATGCACAAAAAGCAGTGGCATCTAACAATGCGAAAGCTATGAATGTATTATTTTACGAACTTGATAAAAATGAATTTTCATGTGTCATGCTTTGCACCACTTCATATGATATATGGCACATTTTACAAGCCACACATGAAGGCACAACTAAAGTCGAGCAAACTGAAATCTCGATTTTACAAAACTAATTTTCATCTTTAAAAAATGAAAGCAAACGAATCAATTATTGATATGTATGCTAGATTTCGAACTATTCAATACGATCTTATGGAACTTGGAGTCAAAATCATAGATTTTGATTTAGTCACATAAATTTAAACTCGTTGACAAATGAATGGGAAAGAAAAACTTTAGCCATCGAAGAAGCTAATGATCTTTCTTAACTCAAGGTTGAAGAGCTAATAGGAAATATGATGTCGTATGAAGCTAACTTGCATGCTAGAAAGGAGGAAAATCATGAAATGAAAAACATAGCATTCCAAGCAAGTAACGAAGATTCAGACTTAGACGAAGATGGGACTATTTTTATTGCCAAGAACTACAACAAATTCAAAGAGTTCAAGAAGATGACTAGATTTCAAAATAGTGGCAAAACAAACTCCTTAAATCAAACATCGATTAAATGCTATGAGTGTGACAAATTTGGCTACATAAAGAAGGATTGTCCACGGCTCAATAATGATTTAAAGAAAAGAAAGTTTGAGAAATTCAAGAAAATAAAAAGAGCTTTTCAAGTAACATTGGACGATTAGGGTTCATCATTTCATCTGATAGTGACAGTGACAGTGAAAGGGACCTGGAACAAGCAAATGTGTGTTTTGTGGTTAACACTGATGAGGTACACCCTGAACTTAATTATGATGAAATAATGGAAATTAGCACTGATTTAGATGAGAAGTATAGAGAATCAAAAAAATAAATAAGTAATATATAGGAAAGTTAACTAGAGCAGAATTAGAAATTGGATTATTAAAAGATGAAAAAACAATCTTAGAAGAAGAAATTGAAATTACTCAAAAAAAATATGCAACATTATTATCTCAAAATGACATTTCATTACATGATTTAAAAAATTATAAGTTAGAAAAAGTTAATCTTGGAAAATAAAAACTAAAATTACAAGCAAGTTTAGATTCTAGCAATAAGAAGTTTGTGACCTTAAAAGTAAGCTAGATAAATTAACAAATAATGTGACAAAAGTCAACAAACAAAAAAAACTTTAGAAAATTTGATTAAATATCTAAACCATCTAGAAATCGAAATGGGTTGGATTTTAAAAGCAAACAAAAGTCAAAGAATTATAGCACGTTATAAACCAAATTCAAAAGGCCAAAATATATTGATAAAATATGGATTCCTAAAACAAATAATAAACTACTTATACAAAAGTATATTGATAAATATTTACAGAAAGTTGTATATAATAATAATTATATTTCTAAAGGAACCAAATCCTCGTGGATATGGCTACCTTCTTCCACTAACACATAGAGCCTTAAACAATGTATGTGGGTACCAATTTAAATTTTCTTATTTTGTAGGTGCCCAAAATTAAAGTAAAAAAGTAAAGAGAAGTGGATAATCGATAATGGTTACTCCAAGCACAGGATTGGAAATTCTCATATGTTACCAAATATAACATATGTCGATGGTGGCACTGTGACATTCGAAGATAATTCAAAAGGATTTGATCAGCATTGGAGAAGTCATCAATATCGGTATTTCTAATTCTTCTATTATTACTTATGTTTCATTAGTAGAAAATCTGAAACATAACTTATTAAGTAAAAGTCAATTATGTGATAAAGGATTTAAAATTTATTTAAAGAAAAACAAATGCAATAACTTTAACCAAAATAAAAATCTAATTTTTTTAAGAATTTAGAAATCGAAACATATATGTTTTAAACATTTCAAAAATAATATTAATTTATGCTTAGCCACAAATCATGATGATCCATGGTTATGACCTAAATTACATAATTTTTAAGAATATCAACAAACTAGCTAAAAATGAATTAGTTGGAGGATTTCCAAAAATCAACTACAAGGTTAAAAACCTGTATGACGCTTGTCAATTTGGTAAATTAAAGAAAATTTCTATTAAATCTAAAAATAAAATTTCCACAAAGCAATCTCTTGAAGTACTCCATCTAGATTTATTTAGACCGACTCAAGTACATTTAATAAATCATAACAAATGTGCTTTTTAATTGTTGTTAATTGTTGATGATTTTTCAAGATATACTTAGACATTATTTTTAAAACATAAAAGTGACACTTTGAAATGTTCCAAATTTTTGCTAATGAATTAAAAATTTGATGAATTTAAAAATAAAAGTATATGAAATGATTATGGAGGTGAATTTAAAAATGAACTGGTTACAATTTTTTGCAAACAGGAACCTAACGTATTGTATTTTCGAGTATTTGGATCAAATGTTTTATTTTAAACACAAAAGACTATCCAAGAAAATTTGATTCTAAAGTTGATGAAGAAATTTTTGTTGGCTATTCGAATCAAAGAAAAGCATATAGAATTTTTAATAAACAAACAAATATTATAAAAGAAAGTCTTCATGTTTCATTTGATGAAAATTTTAAAAATAATGAAAATGATGATCATGAAGAAGAAGTTATAAATAATAATAAAACTAATGTACCTATAAATGAAAATAATGATAATAATAATATCAATAACAATAATGATAATATGATAACATCACCACCTAAGATATTAAAAGACCATCCAATAGATGATATTATCAGTTATTTAAATACAAAAGTATCAACCAGAAAATAGTTAAATCAAATGAGTCATGTTGCATTTATATCAAATTTTGAACCTAGAAATTATAAAGAAGCATTAGAAGATGATTTTTGGATTATTGCAATTCAAGAAAGAACTTAATCAATTCGAAAGAAATGACTTATGGGAACTTTACCGAGACCAAACGATCAATCTGTAACTGGAACAAAATGGGTTTTTAAAAATAAAGCGGATGAAAATTGAAACATTGTTCGAAATAAAGTAAGATTAGTAGCTCAAGGATATAATCGAGAGAAAGGAATTGATTATGAACAAATATTTTCTCTGGTAGCACGTCTCGAAGCAGTACGGACATTAATTGCTTTCGCATCTCATCATAATTTTAAACTTTTCAAATGGATATAAAAAGTGCATTTGTTAAACGGATTTATAAAAGAAAAGGTTTATATTAAACAACATCCACTATTTGTTCATGAGAAATATCTCAATCATGTATTTAAACTTGAAAAGCCTCTATATGGATTTAAAAAAGCACATTGTGCTTTGTTTGAAAGATTAAAAACTCATTTGCAAAATTTCGATTTTCAAGTTGGTAAAATTGATTCTACTTTATTTATAAAACGAGAAAATAATGATATATTAGTTGTAGAAATATATATCGACAATATTATATTTGGATTAAATAATGAAAAATTGTGTAATGAATTTTCTGACATTAAGAAAAATGAATTTGAAATGTCACATATGGGTGAATTAAACTACATTTTGGGTTTGCAAATAAGACAACTAAAAAATGGAATTTTTATAAATCACGAAAAATACTATGAGATTTATTAAAATGCTTTGGAATGGAAAATATTTTAAGTAAAGCAACTCCGAAGAGTACTGCTTTACATTTAGATAAAGATGAAAAGGGAAAAGATTGTGAAAAAATTATACCAAAGTATGATAGGATCCTTATTATACTTAACGGTAGTGGACTGGACATTTTGATGAGCATATGTTTATGTGCACGACTTCAAGCAAACTGAAGGAATCACATCATCGAGCGATCAAACGAATTTTAAGATACTTAACCAATACCAAAGATTAAGATCTTTCTATTAGAGAGGCAACTCGTTCGAATTCGTGTCATATAGTGATGCTAATTTCAGTGGTTGCAAAAGGGATAGTAAAAGCACAAGTGGCACATGCCATTTCATTGGTCAATTTTTAGTTTTATGGTTTAGTAAAAAACAAAACCACGTTTCTCTCTTGACATGTGAAGCCGAATACATCTCGGTGGCGTTAGCATATGCTCAAGTAATTTATATTCAACAAATACTTCAAGATTTCGGTAAATTAATCTCCAAATCTCCAACTTATTATGATAATACTAGTGCCATAAACCTTCACAAAAATCCTATTAATCATTCTCAAACAAAACACATTGATACTTTTCACTATTTATTAAGAGATAATGTTGAAAAAAGAATTATATCACTTGAATTTGTGAATATTGAAAATCAAATTTTGGATATTTTTACCAAATCATAGGGCGAACCAACTCTTATTAAACTAAGACGATACTTAGGAATTTGTTCTCACAACGAATTAGTAAACTAAGGTATATAACCTATACAACTCAAATAAAATGCATAAAATAATTTTGCAAAAATATTTACAATTTTTTTTATCCATATAAGAACTAATTAACTTCTGTTTAAATTTATATGGTTAAAATTTTACTGACCTAACAAATAAACTTCCAAAGATAGTAAACAAATCTCATACAAACAAATTCTTCTATAAAGTAAATTTATATATCCTTTTTACCAACCTCTATTTAAAACCCTTAAACCATTTATATTCAAAACGTCGTCTGATCATAATTCTACTTACTCCACAATTGACTTTAGTTCTCCATCCTCAAATAAAGTTACTGCCTCTCCGAAGACAGAAACTCCACCCTCGAATAGATCGACCTCTCTAAATATTATAAACTCTCTAACATATCGCAGTGGCTATTCCTCGAAGGGGAAAAGATAATACATGCAATCAATCTCTCATCGTCACTATAGACTAAAGTAGATGAAATCTTTCATTGCCAGTAGGAGATAATGGGAGTTCAATGTGAAATTTAGTACGAGTATCGATGACAAGAAAGACACCTCAATTTCTTAGAGAAATGCATCTTGTCTATGTATGGACATTCTCCAATGAAAGAATGTCTTCATAAAAAATCATTACTTGTAGTTGAGACGCCGATTAGACCAGGCAATTTTACTCCCGGTAAAATATAAGGAGCAGGACCGCCTAACCAAACTAAATCACCTCAAACTTTGAAACATTCATATTGGTCTCCACTGATGCCATTTGTTGAAGAGACAAAAGTTGAGCCGAATTCATGGGACTTACAAGGAATTAGAAAGTCTGACTCCTCTGACGAAAACTAAAATTATAGTTGTGTTACGTCTAAATATTTATTTGACGAAATAATATTGTATTTTTTATATATATTGTTGTATGTAAGAATCATTTGAATTTCTTAAATAAAATTTAAACGTTTCCACATTCAAATATTTAAAATATGCCAATTCTGTAAATATATAGGCCACATAGATCTGTGGAAAAATCACAAACGCCTATCGTTGGGTTCGAGAAATTATTTTCTGAAACCGTAGACGTTTTGTTTAAATTCCACAGACGTTTGTCATCTGCTTTGGGTTCCAAATATAATAGCCTCTATATATTCATCTTTTAACCCCAAATTACATTTTTTACCTTAATCCACCTCCACAATTCTACAATCCTAGCCACAATCAACTTCAAAATCAACACTAATAGCTCTAAAGAAGCAAACCGTTTCCAAAAGGAAAACGCAAGGTCAATCTTCCTCCTTTTCACAATCCTTTGTTATTGAAATTCACATAAATCGGTGGCTCCAAAAAAATACTACTACTATGTAACGACCTAGTATTTTCAAGCATTGTATCCGCACATGTCGGACTTGAATTGCTCAAAATATCAGATTGTTAACATATATTTGGAAAAACTCAACATATACGGTAAATAAATTAATCATAGAATCGTAGACACAGAGTAATATAACAATATGAATCGGAATAGATAAATAGTAGTTCATGAAGCTACTATATAAACAACTAAGTTTGAAATAAATACAACAAAATATCTCAAATACAATGAAGTCTCAAATACAAACAGATGGCATCTTTGAACAAATCAACTGGATAGCTGAAAGCTGAATTGATAGTTGGATCTCCAGATGAAGCTCCAACTTCAAAGGTGAGTCTCAAAAGTTGTATCACTCAGTATGACCTGAGCGTAAAGCAAAACACAAAACACTCGAGTCAGGATTAATATTCTTATATCAATAAATCCAACTCAGGTGAAATATCAAATGAAATACAAGTAACTCAAAGGATGTTTGGGATAACCATCCTCTATGGATCCGTGGAACTATCTACTATGTAGTTATATACACTATTATACTATGTCTATAGTAAAGTAAAAGATACTAAAATAGCATTAAAGCATTACCCATATCCCCCTTAACACATTTTATATAATGTCGTAGTGTATACAGATACTGTAAACTCCACCCGTGGGTGGGCTATCAGGGAGCACTCCATAGGTACAACACAAAACAAACTTGTAGAAGGTGCGACAGGGCATGCGACAAGGCACTCGAGGCAATGTCATGGTAGATATACAGTTTGCGGATCTGGACTGGTGGTAACGCATAGCAGCTACTACCGCCCACCTTATGACACACTCCCAAATCAAAGGGTGCACCCAATCAATCACAAAAGCAAAAGAATGGTATCGATGAAATATGCCCAATCGGAGGAATGACCTCACTTGGCCCGGCATGGCTCCTGTTTTAGCCGCATCAAGCTGACTCACGGGAGTCAGGGTCACGTAAATACCATATAAAATCATCACCAAGCCATCCTACTTTATTCTGGAATCTCCACCACGTGCACGGTTGTTAAAGTGGTTTTCGTATTGGCACAGAGTATGACAATATCCGATCCTGGTCTCTTTAACAACCAGACGTTATTATAACACCGTGATCATTTTAAAATAGTTTTAACTTCAAAACCAGAATCAATACGATATAAAATTTCACTTCAAATATACTTATTCCCAAAATCATAGCACTTTCAAAGTAACAACATTTTTCGAAACCAAATACCTGAAATTATAACACTATGGAAATCATAATACTTTGAAAAAACCATAATACTTTCCTATAAATAGTTTAGATATTAATGATAGTATATATAATAAAAAGTTTATAAAATAAATAGTTTATAGAATAAAATAGTTATAAGTTAAAATAGTTTATATTAAAATAATTTATAAAGTAATATATGATTTAAAAATACTTTATATAATAAAATAGTTTTCTCAAATTTCACAAATCAATTCAAATTAACTCAAATTACAAAATTCCAATTCTTCAACTTCAATTCAATTTAGTTTCTCAATAAATCATTTCAAATTATATCGATTTCAAATACCGATTTGAACCACAAAATAAACCATTTAAATTTCAATATATTTTAAAGCTTTAATATTCAAACATTTTCAAAACTAGATTTGATTATTTCATATATATGAAAATTTAACTTCGTTATTATTTAGTTTTGAAATGTTTGCTTAATAAATCTAATATCATTTAAATAAAACCCCAAATTACAAATAAACTAAATATTTCCTTCAATTTATCTACACATGAAATATTCGTTTAGTTACCTTAAACCAAAATCAAGTTATAAAATCATATCCTTTAAAATCTCAATTTCAATAAATTTCAAATCAATTTAATTAAATAAAATTCTTATTTAAATATAGTTTCAAATAAATTTAAATTTCTCTTCCCAACCTTGCTTATAAAAATCATTATAAATCTTATCTTAAAATATAATTTCAAAACTAACTTATAACCTTAATATTTTTTTAAACATATTAATTTAAAAATCTAAATTTTGAACCCTTATAAAATAATATATGTATATAATATCTTAAAATCAATATTTATTAAAACCAAAATATTCATTTCAAAATCTTGGAAATCATTTTCAAAATATATATATATGTATAGACCAATGGTGCATGTATATAATTTTCTATCCTATGGTCAAGTGATACGGATATTTTTCATTTCAATCCGTAATTTAAATATATACAGGTATATTTCATTTCAACCCGCAATCCCAAATTAAATTCAATGAAAATCGCTTGGGTTTATCATTTCAACCCATAACGATTTTCTTCTATTCTACAGATCATTCAGATATATATCATTTCAACCTATAGGGCATTCTAAACTAACAGGGAGCCTGCAGAGTGATAACAGATATAATAATAATATAACAGGCATATATCATCAATGATTAGATAAAATATAAACAACAGGATATGTTGTCATATCCCAAAGGTGAGCAGTAATAGATAATAGCATATATATAGCAATGTAAATAACTAACAGCAATATATTTCGATTGTTGTTTCAATTGAAATCAAATTTAATAAATATAAGAACGTTAATCGTGAGTGATTGCTCAACTTTCGAGGGTAGAGATGAACGAGAATGAGACGAGTTACGAATTCAAGCACAAATTTCAAAGCAAATGAAGATTGGCACGAATTAGACTTTTAAAGAAAAGGAATCGATGAGAGCAATCAATCAGTTTGATAGAGATAGAAAATATATTATTATTATTATTATTTTATTAAAATGAATATTTAATTTAAAACTCCTATTAAAATTCAAAATCTTTATATATCGTATTTAAAAGTCACTACCAAAATCAACCAGCTTCTCAGCTAAGGAAATAAACCTATATATTAAAAGGATCAAAACATGTATATATTTATTTTAAAAATTCTCTATATATATATATATATATATATTTAACGATCAAAATATCAATATATATATATGTATGTATGGTTTATACACAAATAAACACATCGAGATTTAAACACTATAGTTGAAATCAATTGAGACCTTTATATAATAAAATTAAAATCGATAAACAAATCAATATATACATAACTTTATAGACATAAATATATATCTTCACTGTTATAGACTTCTATATATAACTAACATATATATATATATATATATATATATATTGATACAAACTGACAAAGATACACAAGTGTAACCTTATAAACAGCTAACATTTATATATGTTACTTTCTTAAACCAAAAACTACAACTGAACCATTTTATAATATATATATATATATATATATATATATGTACAGTAAAATCAAAGTTGCTAAATAATATATGACTGATATCAATACGACTTGAACATGTTATACACATTATTTTGCAAAAATCAGTAACAATATATTCATGTATGTAGACCATTTAAAATTTGTACATACATAACATATAAATTTTTATATTATAATGGAAAATCAAAACACAAAACCCAAATCTATATGTACGTTATGAACATTATATACAATATATATATGTTATAACTGCTTTATATATAACCCAACTCATCTTATATAGCTTGTATAACCTGTATATATAAAACTAGTATGAAAACCGTTGAGATTCAAATGCGAAATTCTTATTCACTGTCACATATAACAGCACATATCTCCACCCAAAATTCCACGATATATACTTATATATTGTATAGGGATGGCAATGGAGCGGGTCTTGAGTCTAAACCAGGTAGACCCGCCCCTGTTTTTACCCATCTGGACCCGCCCCATTGGGTCATCGGGGCGGGTAGACCCAGACCGGCTCAAAAAAGCTCTGGGTCTAAGGTCGGGTTGGGGCTTGGCCGACCCTGCCTAACCCGACCCGCACTACTACGATCGCATGAGAACGCTTTATTGCTACAAAGATGATATGTTAATCCTTTTACATATAAGTGGTTATAACATGAATAATCTAATGTTCCATTCAATAAGTTATATTATTTTATGGTATTAAGTTGTATCACTAATAATTATATAATAACATATGCATGTTTTTCCTAAATCGTTATCATGCGCCTTATTTTTATATCTAACATTATCATTGTAAACACATTGATACCTATATTTATTGTATCATTTAATGACAATCCCTTCTACAAATATAATGAATAAATATATTTATATTAACACATAATTTTGAATAAATATGCAAACTATCACCGGATCATGGGGCGGGGCGGGTCTACCCTAACCCGCATAGGTTTCGGGTATGGGACGAAAGTTCAGACCCGGACCGGGTCTATGGGGCGGGTCCGGGGCAGGGTTTAAAAAACCCGAGGCGGGTCTGGGGCATAAAAATCTCGCCCTAACCCGCCCCATTGCCATCCTTAATATTGTATATAGCACCTTACCCAGATATGTTAAAACATAAATGCACAAACCTATACAAAAGAAGAGGCAAGGGGAGGAGAAAGGTTGGAGGGGAGGCGCACGGTTGATGTGGCGGTGTTCGGCATTCGCCGCATGGAGGAGGACAGGCGTCCGCTTGGTTTGGAGTGGAGATGCAATTTTGTTGGCTGGCCATCCGGCGGTTGGAAGGGAAGAGGCATACGGTTGTGCACTCGGTTGGGGATGATTGGTTACGGTGCTTGGGTGCGGAGCTGCTTGTTCATCGGCATGGAAGGGAAGTGGCATCTGCTCAAGGGCCGAGGTGATGCAAACTTTGGTGGAGCTGATGTGTGGCGGTCGGCTGTGCAAGCGGGCAGGGTTGATCAGTGGAAGGCAAGCATGTGTTGTGTTTTGCTGGGCCGAAGGTGGTTCACGGCCGATGGTGATGAGGTGTAGGAGCGCGGATGGTTGTCGATGATGTTGGGTATGCGGAGAGATAGGAGAGGGAAGGGAAAGATGAGTGAGTGATGGAAAGCCTGAGGAAGAAGAGAGAATGTAAGGGGAAGATCATGGAGAAAATAACAAGTTTGAATAAATAATGTTTCTCAATGAAGGAATATAACAAAAGAACAGGAATAGGCTTTCAAATTAAATAGGGCTTTGATGTCCTAGCAATGGTTCCCCAAAAATTCAGCTGAATCATTAAGGCAAAATAATGGTTTGATTGGACAGCATGTTTCAAATTTTGAAACTAAAGGAAGTAGTAAAGTCACATTTTATAGTACCGTTACAACGAACAGTTTATTGTTTCCGACACGTACCGGACCTTAAAATACAGAAATAAATATACTACGGAGATCAAGACGACGAGACGAACAGAACAGTATACAGGTATCGATGATATGACCATTCGGTCAAAAGCTGATATTCGGTACCGAAAATGCTGTTATTTTTCCAAAAATAGATAAACGGAGCAATAGCAGTTCAAATTTGGGGAAACGAAATATGATGTCTCACTTAGAAGATGATTTACAAATTTATTATATAAAAATATTCAGGTTTGGAAAACATTTTATTACTACTAAATATTAACTGATTTAAATTGAAATAAAATTACATAGGAAAATAAACTTCCATATTTTCTGATGAAAATTTACCATTTGCTATGTTTAAATAGACTATTCCAAATATTAAATTTTTATTTTAAATTTTATTATTTAAAATTTCACAAAAATCACGTTAATTACATAAATAAAACCGTTAAAATTTATGGGTTGTTACATACTATCAACCGATTTCAAGTGCTTTCAAAGAAGAAATTCCATGCCGACCGCTTCTACCGCCTTAGAAATGTGACGGAATATGATATTCAAGGTCTAATAATGGATGTCGGTTATTGTGACCTCATCGGTTATGATGAGAACAAGGTAATAGTCGATCCACTTTCTATCTATCTTTCTTATTCAAACTTATGTATTGAGGAAATATGGAAACCGAAAAATGAAGATGGATGGTTTGGTCGAGTGTTTATGGTAAAGTGGTAAAAAATTGATGTATATACAGTTGGACGTACGTGAAGATGCTCTCATGTGGGAATTGAATTAGAAGAAGTACCAAACCATAGTGTTTTGCCCCCAAGATGAAGTTACCATCAAATTTGAGAAGATAAGATGTCGTAATGGAAATCTGTTTACCTTAGGACCGCGTGCTAGGCTACTTAATAGGATGATAATCAACAAAATCATTCCACGTTTAGGTAGTCACGCACAAATTTATCCAAATGACCATAGGGCTTTATATGCTATATTTGGTGGTCTGCCGGTAAATTGGGCAAAATTTATTCATGATCATATCAAGGGTTTATGGACTCAGCATTGTCGGACCATTGTATATGCTCCTTACCTTATGCGTATCTTGCAAAACATAGGAGTTCCTTCATATTTATCATAATACATGGAAATTCCAGCAAAAGATAGTGGTCCAAGATATTTATCTTTGATGCAACTTCCAAGATATCCAGCTCATATCATCCTCTTCCAACAATGGACCATCTAACACCAACAACAACAATAATAGAAACCTTCACCGCATTTTCATATGCCATCCTCTACATCTCAAAAATACCATTCCAACTCCAAAATTTTGGAAGCTTGGATTGAACTCCAATATAATGAAGCCGGGCGTGATGTGAAATTTCAAAATCAGCGACTGATTACTATAAACCAGAAGGTTCTAGAAATAAATCATAAATCGCTAAGAAACGAAGTAAGTGGGTTATAAAGATCGTTTTCCACACCTATAACCAAAATCGAAAAAACATTGGATAGGGTTATGAATATGATGAAAAAAGTTTTCCGAAAGACTCATGAGAGATCATTATCCACATCATCCTCTTTTCCTTCACCTACACCACCTTCTCGAGCACAAACATCAATCTATCATGCTCATACCTCTCATGAAGGAACTTCTCACGATAAAGGCAAAAATATTGAGCAAGACCAACTGGTAGAAAAGGAAGAAGATAGTGATGATATGTCCTTATATGATCCGACCAATCTCATCACCAAATTATATAGCTTTCCAAGGCTTTCAGTTCAGGAAAATGAAGAATATAATGATTAAACTCAATGGCTAACCGAATACCAATAAGATCCATCCACCAATTGAGAATATAATGAAAACCATGGCAGACTATCTTACTCATCAAACTGGTATCACTAAGCCTTTTTCATTTGCTCTCATTTTCTTTTGAAACTTTGTTATTTTGCTTTGCGGTATCGACGTATTGTTTGTGTTCTTGTATGTTTGAACTCCTATTTGTTTATTGTTGAACTCGGGTTGGTTTATAATTCAATTATGTTATATGTGTTTATGTGTGATCAGTCTACGTGTTATTCATATCTATTTACCTCATTTGTTGTGTCTATATGTTTATGTTTCTCTTATTTCATTTTTTATAGTGACAAAGGGGAGAAATATATGCATATACATAGAGGGAGATTAAATTAAGGGGGGTTATTTTATCATGACTAATGACTGTATAGTTATCATCATCAAAATGGGGGAGAATGTTTCAATGACTAACTATTCAATTACATATATTACACATCTTATCAAGATTATAGGTATATACTATAAGAGATCATCATGCTATTATAGGTATATACTACAAGAGATTGTCATGCTCAAAAATATCGGAACTCGAAGACAAAAGGAGATTTATGGACCATACCATGATTATTAAGGTTATACTAGTGCATTATGAGTCTTGGATAACCATTATAAGGTATTCTTGAGTTTTATGCATATACGCATTAATATACACAAAATTGGCACTGAAAAACATTTAAAATCTGGAAATGCTAACCACAAATGTCTGTTGAAAATCCACAGATGTCTGCGAGAAGGCTCGGGAATTTTTATTCTTGAAGCCACAGATGTCTATGGTTTTTCCACAGACGTCTGTTGTCTGCAACTGCTATATTCTGAATGGTTGCTTCTTTTCAGATTAAATAATCTCATCTCTTCTTCGAATGTTGCAGCCATTAAATCGAATAAAGTTTATCTAACAGTAACAACTCCTCATCTGCATCTCTTTAATCCCATAAATATCAAAGATTGAGATTTACAAATTACCTGTTCTCTTGGTTTCTTATTACTATTTTTACATATTTGTGCATCTCTTGCTTATATATTCTCAATTATCAAAATCAAAATATCATTTTGGTTAAACCACTTCCTACAACTCAAAGTATTCACATTCACATACTCAAAGGAGATCATAGGAAGAATTGTACTATTAGTCAAAATCTATGTTATTTGGAATACAAGATCGTCAGAGGAATATTTTTGTGTTAGCTTATTCTCTGGATGAAGTGAGGGTTATTTTTTTAAAAGAAATACCGAAAGGGAGCTTCGGGACTAGACGTAGGATAGGAATCCAAACCAATATAAATTATCTAGTGTGCTCGCTTTTATTATTTACCTTCTTTATATTCAGTTATTATTCTCTGCTTAGTGTAATTAGTAATATATACTTTCACACTATATAAGTTGCATTATATAAAGTTCCAACAGATTTTCAGTAACATGGCGGTTGTGCATCCAATCTCACGCCCTTGGCGTTACAGCTCTATCCTAATATCTTGGAGCTCTACTTGAACCTAACAGATAGTAGCAAGCTCTGGACTCATGTATCCCTCAGTGCCTTACATTATCCCCCACTATTGGTGTTGCGGCTCTGGCGGTGGTACTGGTGATGTAGTAGGTGGCAAGAGAATATTCATCCTCTTAATAGTGGTCTGGTCGATGGCGGAAGTGATCTTCCTCACTACTGGCTCTCTGCTCAAATTTACTTTGTAATGCCTAAACACTCGAGTGAGCAAATGGCAACATGGAAAGTGAGTTCTTGGGATACCAACTCTTTGATCGACCAAATAGAACACCAAGATACAAGCTCAATTGACGGCTACGCAGCCAATTATAGCACAGGCAGCCTTCCGCACTGAGATGTAGACTTGGTTAAGGCTCCTCGTCTTTGGAATGATGTGCTGAATAATGCGCATGACGAGATGGGCCACTAGTCGCAAATTGTTGGTCCTCTAATCAGTAACATTCCTAGAAAAGATCTACTGCATAATCTTAGGGTCGGTCATCTCTATGTCGTCCAAATCTACACCTGCTGCAAATATCTCCAAAATTCCAACGAGATCATCATCTGAAATCTTAATCCGAGCTCCCTTCACCTCGGACACGATGTAGTTGTTGCCACCGTCAAAATTATGAGCCATCTATGCATCAGAAAGATAGACGCGGTGAGGGTAATATCCTTGCTCATAAGTCTTGAAGCGGAGGATCGATGCAAATCTCGCCATGACGAAAAGCTCTTCAAGCCTAAGAGTGGAGAAGTCTCCAAACTTCACTGGTCGGTCGTGAAGGAAACCAAAGTTCACCTTCCGCGATAGTGGCGATCTTCCACTCGCTCCGATTAAGCCAAGCGGTTTCTTGCGGAGTGAGGTCATGATGATGAGAGGAAGAGCTGCCTGTGCGTGGCGATACCATGGGTTCGGAGGCGGTTGGAAAATGGAGAAGTAGTGGTGGGACAAGATCCGACGTGCAAGGATTTTGGCGTCGTTTGATGGAGTAATGGAGGAAAGAGGTTTTGGTTAAGTGAAGGAAGGGGGAGGTGGAATGGGTTTGGTTAAAAAAATGAAGAGGAGGAAGAGAGTGAGAGAGGGTGCGGCGGTTGAATGTTTGGACACAACTTATAGTCGCATTCCAGGTTTAGCCTAAATCCACCTAACGGTCGACCACTATTAGGTCAACCGGTTGACCACTACGGTTGACTGCTTGGCCGACCGCTAGCCCAGATTTGAAAGCGGCTTGAACCTGGACCTATTAGATCTAGTTAAATTAATTAATATTCTAATGACCGCAGCATACCATCTTCAGTTTAACCCATTCAGAAAAAGTCTACCGTCCACACAACGGTATCCACCTCACCATGTAGACCCTTTCTTGGCAAGATTACAATAGCCTCTGCAAAACTGTTGCGACCAACAACACTTTCAAAAACTTGAAAATATTCCAACTTATTTCCTGCTTACTTCACACGGAAATATTTCTTCCAATAGCCGATGGATACAACAGCACCTCAAATTACATACCCCAATAAAATTGAATGTCATTCCTATTTTGTCTATATTTAGAGAGAGAAAAATAAAAAACTTGATTTTATAAATCAAAAAATCACTGAGCCAAACATATGCTCTTTATACTTGTTTCCAAATATCAGAAACTATTTCATACCAAATCTTCCCTTAACAGTCAAACTTATATATATAAATATTTCAAGGTTTCCAAAACCCTTTTTTAACACAAATTTCCCAAATTGAAAAACTATTTCTTGCCAAAAAGCAATATCAAGCCTTTACTGATATATACATAAAAATATTTAAGGATTTAAAGAATTAATCTTTTATAAACCGAAAATTTCTTAGCACGACCAATCTAATGGTATATGTCTTTCTTTGAAAATTAAAATTTCAAAACTTTCCCAGAATAAAATTTTCAAAATAAATCCTTAGGAAAAAATCCTTTGGAAATCCTTTTTTCAAAAATCTAAGGCATTTCCAAAATACACTTTATAAAAATTCTCTCATAGGTTTCAGACTAAAGAATTGACATTAATTATTAAAATAAAAATCTGGACATCAAAGAGGTGATCAACGAATGCACCCTAGTTAGACTTGCTTCTGGACAATAACAACATACAAAATCTAATTTCTCATCCATCGGGAATAATTGTATGTCTTTGACTAGAACTTAAAATCTAAAATCACAAGGTAGCTCGAAGCTTAGCCGTTAAGTTGAACATGTCCAGTCTCCCGAATTCAGCCATATGTCGTACTTAAGCTCTTCATCAACAGCCTTTACGCATCGCCAACTTTTCGTGGGGTACTTTAAAGCCGGTGTGAAAATCTTTGCACTAAGATATTTCAAACTCATAGTTTCTTTTCCCATTCTTTCGGAGTGGAACTACAACTTCTTCTATAGTCGGAACTCCTATATTCTAGCGTAAAAAATATAATATTACTAGATAGGAAAGTACGGATACATTCTCTCTATTTATCCTAATTCCTATGATCTATTAACCTAGTCTCTCATACCAAATATAGCAACTTGCACACTAATGGGCCTAAATTTTGACAAGTATCGAAACCCAAGTCCATCATAGCATAGTTCGATGGAATTAGTACCTGCAAATAAGCATGAGAATTATCAGAGATTGATAGAAGTCTAAACTCACAGCGGTAATAGGATAAGAATACTGACTATGACTACTACCATGAAACTAATGGTATTTTGGGTAGCAAATTGTCACATCGGCATCGAGCATGAGAGAAAGAAGACTCTCCAACAACAAAGCACATCCAGCTCCAGCGACATGTTCCTCTAAACCTATCTTCTGGGTTGTAATGAGGAGGGGGTCAGAAAAACGTTGTGGTGACTAAAAAAATATAAACTATCCATAATATAAACTTATATTGATAGATTTCCATTTAATTGTTATGTCTATCAAGGTTAACAATTCTAATCAAACCTGCATCGCACACACAATTACATACTTACCTCTTCCCAAGATACGAAATATTGATGTAGCCTTATCAACCACCTAATACTACCAAACCCATTAGCCACTTAGTACTTCTAAATATGAAGCGGGATTCTATAATACTTTTAAAAGAGAAATAGGAAGACTCTATCATTTACGGCCTTGATTGAGGTAGACAACGTCATTTAAGACTTATTCCCAAGGTGATTTTCTAACAATGTTATCAATGGTCGATGGGTCCTGGCTGCAAGATCTCTAACCACTATTTAAGGCTCCCGACGTTTAATGCAACTATTACCATGTCTATGATCGACAAAACTGTAATCATGTAATAAACAGTCCCAAGCCATTAATACCTTTTATTAGAAAATAGTTAGACTCGGTTATTTAAGATCTTAACTAAGGCAAATCCCATTATTTAAGATCTATCCCCAACTCGTGCTCTAAAATGGTACTATTATTATTACGGCCTTAGCAATGTAAGAGACTGTACCCAAGCCACTTAATATTTTCCAGTGGAAAATAGGCTGACTACATCATTTAAGACCTACTTCCAAAAGTGTGCTCCTCAATGGTACTATCTAGCTGTCATTGCTTGAAAATCTCGTTGGGTTATTTTTTTTTTGTTCCTTTTATAGGAAAGATGAGGACTTTATATTCATTTAAGATCCCAAACCTGAAGTGAACCATTCACAAGATATCCACTCTCACTCTTTAATTATAATATGGCATCTCATTAGGCTCTTCTTGTTAATCCATGAGATGATGGTTTTGATGAGAACAACCTTAGGACTTGTTATAAAATATATATACTAACATTATAGTTTAGATATATATGTATATGCAGGATATAAATCTGCAGGTACCAAGAATGAAGATTGTACAGTATTGAGATTCAAGATTGAAGACTCATGAGTATCAAGATATCAAGAGTTCAAGATCTCAAGAGTATAAGATAAGTATCGAATCTAGAATTATGTTAAAACTTCTTAAAAGCACTTATATATTTATTCGCAATTTATTCATGGAATGGAATCCACTTCGAGCTTGTCAAACGAATGGAACCCTAGTGGAAGGAACCCACGACAATATCTAGTGGAACATATAGTGGTCCTATTTTGATATCCACTAATTTTATAAAAATGCTTTTCAAAAATATATCTCTTATTTTTTTTTAAATGTTTTCAAAACTTTCTTTTCAAAAAGACATCTCTCTTGGTTTTAAATATTTTAGCCTCAAAACTATCTTTATCGTTTTTTATATTTTGATTTTAGAATTATCTTTGATTTTAAACTATCTCTTGTTTTAAATATTTAGCTTTAAAATATTTATATACTCAGATTTTAAATCACTTTATACATTAAGGTTATATAATAAAAATTACTTTTATATGTTTAAACTATGTTCAAATATATTTACAAAGTTTAGAAATTGTTTTGACAAATTATAAAAACTATTTTTAATACGAAAATCAAAACATCAATTTTTTCCTTGAGCATGTTGACATCCTTCAACCCCCCATGTCGACATGGTGTCCGTTAAATTCAAAATTCAAATTTTCAAAAGAAATGTCTATTCGTCGTATCCTTTCATGAATAGATATGGATGTTGATCTCCTATAAATACAGTAGTTGTAAACAAATTTTAATTAGAATTTTACATGTTTTCTCTCCTCTTCATCTTCCACATTTATTCTAAAGAATTCTAAAATATACTCTGCCGAAATACCAAGTGAATCAAACTTGATTATCTTTTGTTTGATTCTCTACCACTCTCTCCCTAAGATCTCGGTGCTATTCAGAGTTATAGGATCTTTTATAAATTAAACTGTTGAATAAATGTGCAGTTGAGCCTTGAAATCAATTGGGTGTGATTGTAGCCTTGGAGTTCAATTAGGTGATCTTGTAGCCTGGCTAAATCAAGAGAGTTGCCCTGAACTCGAATACAGGAGGGTGTACCTCGTAGCCTTGAAACCGAAGGTGTAATCTGGGTGATTATTTTGAAAAAATCTATACTATTGTGCGTGATTGCATGTAGGGTATCTCCGAACCAGTATAAAATTCTGGTCTGTTCTTTCCTTTACTGCTTTTATTTTGTATTTGCATCTGTGATTATATCTGTGTCTGTGAATTGCATTCGTTGATGATTAAATTACATCGGTTTCAAAAAGATTTAGAAAGTCCACAAAACACTATTCACCCCCCTCCCTCTAGTGTTATTCCAGCCTTAAGATCCGTAATCTGCATTTCTCACATTTGGTATCAGAGCATGGTTTTCAAAGTTTTCATAATCTGAATTTTGAAAAGTTTCAAAAATGGCTACCAATACTGGTTCTGCTAACACTATCACTAGTACATTTGTAGAGGGTCAGTCTACTGCCAGACCACCACTTTTTAATAGTAGTAACTATGCATATTGGGCATGTATAATGAAAATATATTTACAGTCAATAAGATTAGACACTTGGAATATCACACAAACTGAATATTCTGAACCAACAACTAGTTTTGCACAGTGGACTGCTGAGCAAAAGACTATTGCATAAAATAATTCCAAAGCCATGAATATTTTATTTTGTTCACTTGATAGGAATTAATTCAATAGAGTATCTGTTTGTAAGTCTGCATATGATATCTGGAAAACTTTGTAAGTCACTCATGAAGGAACAAGCATAGTCAAACAGACCAAAATATCCATACTCACAAATCAGTTTCAATTATTCAAAATGAATTCTAATGAGTACATTTCTGACATGTATAGTAGATTTCAAGATACCGTGCATTCTCTAATATCATTGGGAAAAAGTTTTCCAAAGAAGATCAAGTCAGAAAAATTCTAAATTCTCTTACTTCGGAATGGGATCAAAAAACTCTTACTATCAAAGAAGCAAATGATATCGGTACTTTTAAGATTGAATAATTGATTGGAAATCTAATGTCGTACGAAGTACAAATGTAAAGGAGAAGAGACGAAAAGGCATTCGAAAAGAAGTCAATTTGCATTAACAGATGGATCGAACATGGGAAGTGATGATGATGAAGAAATAGCTTTCATAATAATGAATTTTCGAAAGTTTCTGAAATACAGAAAGATGAGTAACTTCAAAAAGAATGATCATAGGAATTCTGGAAATCATAATAAGGTACCAAACAGCGTCAAATGTTTCAACTGTGACGAACCAGGCCATCTCAAAAGAGACTGTCCACATCCTGATAAGCAAAAGTTTCCTACAAGCAGTGATTACACAAAGAAAAGGAAAAAAGCGTATACTGCTACACTAGATGACTCGGACTCAAACTCATCCTCAAGCGATGATGATCAGAAGGCAGAAAATTCAAATATGTGCTTTACGGCTATTCCGATGATCTCGGAGATACGAATCTAGAAAAAGGTTGTTTGATTGTTTTTGAAATTATGTGTTATTTGAATTTTAAATTTTTTAATTATTATTATATTTATTTTTATTTTTAATATTATAATATTTTTATTAAAAGAGTATTATTATATTAAATAATTACTCCAGAAAATATTTAGACATTAAAAATAAATATATATATATATATTAAAGTATATAAGAAAAGATAAGTCACATGAATTCTCTGACCCATGTCGACATAGCCCTACCCATAATGTTGACATCCCTGTCCGAAATTTGAAATTCAAATTTGAATTCAAATCTTTGAACTTCCCTCCACCTTTTCACCAAATCCAATGTTCTGGAAAGGTACCTCTTGACCAGAGAACATGTCTATTGAATATTTATTTATTTCCATTATCTTATCATAACTTTTCACTTTCATTTTAAAATTCAAACTCTCTTTCAAACTTTCTACTCTCTTCAAAATGGCTTCTTTAAGCACTCCATCCACAATGAGGCTGTCTAAAACCATTAAAGAGTATCTGTAATGACTCGATTTTTCGATGTCCGAAAATCGACATCAATACGTCCACTGTATCAAATGTCGAACAATCGAGTGCCGGAAAACCAGTCCGTAAGGGAAAGAAGAAGGAGGTAGAAGAAGAAATAGAAAGCAATATCAGAATCTCACCAACGCAGTTGAACAATATATAATAGATAACAGCAGATTTTTATACAAAAGAATATGTAACTGTTTATTACATTACAGCATCATAGTAGAACACGAATCAACAACACAATTTCAGGACAGTTATAATAACTTGTCCTTCCAAAGCTGAATATACAGCTTAACTTGGACAACGGAATATAAATCTACGGGAAAGCTCATCTCTTGAGCTCTACAGCAGTCCATCCAGAATCTGTACTCTATAATACTTGATCTAACCCGAGCATTATAGTGAAATAACACCTGATTCAGTATGAAAAAACTGCATGAGAAAACACACTCAATTGGATTATTAAAGTTTCAAAATCCTTTTGAAATCAAAAGTATCTCGTAAAACCACGCCACAAATAAACATGCCGGGTTTTTACCTTACGATAATCAAAACATTTCTTATCAAATCCTCTGATATTATAGTAGTGTCTATATACAAATACTTATTCAAATAGCCGAAATTGTTACATTCATTAAATTCCAGCATAATAGGTATACAAACCAGTCTGAAGGCGCTTACTGGAGATTAGATTTCCATCAATGGCAGGGCTATTGGGGTATCGCTCATCACAGTACGTGGTCTAGATCACCGTACCGAGGATCCACCGTGATCCCCTGCTACACAAGACTGGAGCTACCCCTTACTAGATAGTCCGAATAAGATCACCCCGCGGTTGGGATCAGTAACCACCCACACAATCGAATAAAAAGGGACATCTAGACAGGGATGACCATACCCTAATTGGTTGCTAGCCACTTAGCCTTGCTGCACTTCCCATGTTTTAGCCATTCCTGGTTGATAAGGCTCGAGGTTAAGCGTTATCTTTTTAGCACACATTCACTTAGAATGCTCATCGTCCTCTTGACGATGTTTTGATAGCATTCGTCCATATAAGTTCGTTCCGGGTCCGAACGAAACTGAAGGCACTACTCCTACTACATCCATTTTGGAATCACCCTCAGGATTAGTAGCGATTAGCCCTTGCACTTTACTGCTCCATCTTCGACTCCAAGCTCCTGTCTTCCTCACGAAAATTTTCAAACCGAATCGAAGTGGTTTTCGGGAAATTAATCCCGATCTCGGTCTCTTCGAAACGATCAGCCGATTGGCCAATATTGATAGTCGGTAATTTAACTATCAATTAACATCCACAAACAACCATCGGTTTTAACAAATTTCCAAATTATTTATTTCAAAATAACTTTGCAAGATATTTTTTACACTTCAATCCTTGAAAATAGTTTTCAAATCACGTTTTCTCTCACGGAATAAATTCCGCCCAATTATTTTATTTCCCTTAAAAATCACCAAGTCTTAATACTTAGATTTAAAAATATTTTAAATCACTTTATATAAAAATATATGCTTTAAAACATTTAAATAAAAACTATTTAAAACATTTTATTTAAAATACTAGTTATGAAATTTTATAATGACTTCTCATGTAAAACTTAAGCCAAAACTAAAATAAGGATTATTCTACAAGGTACAATTATTAAATAATTATCTTTTAAATCATAATACTAGCTAACCCTTCATAAAAAAATTTACCTATATAATTATCTTAATAAATATTTAAAAAAAAACTTTAAAGCCACTAAATAATCATTTCTCTAAAAACATTTTTGAAAAAAAAACTTTAAGCCTTTAACTTATACTTAGAAATCTTCTTTGAAAATGTCACGACCCGAAATCCAACATTCAAAAATCGACATCAAATACCTCAATTATATTCGACTACCAGAGGTTCAAACGTTGAACTCCGATTTGGATGGAGCTTATAACAACATTAGATGAATATAAACAGCGGAAATAAAAGATGATATCATTAATCACAACACAGATACAACATTCGGTACAACATCATCACAATATTTGGTTACAACAAATCACCACCATCATCAGAGTGATACACATGATACAACATCAGAATAATAACAGCACCATAGTTGAACGACAACAGAGTTTAAAAAAAAATTCCAACATACTTCAACTTCGATAAGGTCTTCAAAAACCCTAAACACTTCAAAATATTTCCAAACCGAAAGCTTTCCAAAATCCGATAGCTTCCAAAAAACTTCTAAATCCAAGCTAGCTCCAAAAACACGGATAACCTGCTTCTAGGCTGCCTGTGTGGAAAAATTATGGGCATCTAGAGTTTAGGAAGGGAACAATAAACTCCTGGTCAGTCATGGGACTGGTATGAGCAAACAAAATAGTTGCTTGAACAAAAAAACAATTTAAGAAGAAATCCGCTCATACTTTTGGCAAATGAAACTACCACAAGGCCTTCCAGCACACACACAATGCAATCGCACACTTGGGGGAGATTTCTCCTTATGATAGTCAAATATGCTTGATACGAGAAAACTTTTTGGATATTATTATTAGCGCATAGTGTGAAACGTTTCGAAAATATAATATTAATCTTCGCCGGCATACGTACCATGATAGTATGCCTACTATAGTTACATATTAAATGGCAGGTTCTATAATTAAAACCATACTGGACGCGTATTGGTGATTGGATTTTCAACAAATGGTTAGGCAAAGAAACTTCCTATGCCACATGGGTACGCCTCTGGGGGGACGCCTCGAGAACCTAAATGGATCTCTGCCAACATAAGGCTGGGTTACCTCTGTAACTAGGTAACTACTACACGAGTATGCCATCCCCCGGCCGTAACCGACCTTTATCCGGGGCCCCACCAACAACAACCACAAAGCAACATAATTGCAATATCCATATAAGTTAAGTATCTGGGCTCCATACCATGATACCACTTTTTTATCCAGAAGGAAATGCACATACCCTAAGGGGCACTACCCCAATAACCATGTCGCATCCTACCTGTTTCGACCATTACCGGGTTGTAAGGTTCGACGAAGTCTCGTCCACAAAGCTACGCTTAACACAAAATGCATGCTTTGATCAACAAATGATCCGCAACATTCAGCATGCCACACTACCAAATTAGGAGTACATCACTAATAACCATCAACTACATAACCTCTGAGCTCGTACGTCTCAGAGAATGGTGATAGGCTAAGAGAATAAATTCTCCGCCTCCAACAGAAATGTATTTGAAAGAAATCAGCTTTGCATCTCAAAGTGTAATGTTAGACATACAATCATACAAGTCCATTCCGGGTTCGAACGGAACTAAAGGCACTTCCAAAGAAGCCTTTGCAATCCGGGTATCCACAATCCCGATCGGACTCCCCGTCACATATGGAGATCTCTATACCGGAGCAACTCAGTGCAGAGTCATTCGATAGGTTATCCTATCGTTCTCGAAGACACCCGGTCTTCACCACCGTCTTCAATTGCTATCCATTTCGTCGTATCACTATTCGGAATGGGTTATATGACACAAAGTCCCCTCCTGGCTAAATCGAATAGTGAGCGCTTAATTTTAAAAACACGTGGATATATCAATCTCAAAGATTCACCATTAAGATTCGATGTGGGTTTCAGATAACCAACTGGAATCCGACTCCCTGTCGCATCGAAATTCAAATGCTGTTTTACGGGCCAAATGTTTTCACATTCACACAGTAATATATTCACAGATGTCACAGCTCAGGACAATGCAATTCATGTCACATAATATTGCAACCACATATCAAGGATATCAATCAATACAAAGCATTCAATAATAATCAATCATCTATAAGTAAGATGGATAAATTGTGTGATTATAATCAATTAATCACATAATTATTTTCATTAATTATCTTTAATTAATGATTAGTTATCCTTAATTATTGATTAATCCTTAATTGTTAATTAATTAATCTCAATTAATAATTAATTAACGTTAATTATCATTTAATTAACCTTTAATTATTAATTAATAAATTAATTAATTATTCTTAATTAATGCTTAATTATAAATTAATTAATCTTATTCACCTTAATTAATTAAGTATTCCTTAATTAATTAACATTAATTAATTAATCCTTAATTATAAATTAATTAACCTTAAATTAATAATTAATTAACCTTTACTTAATTATTCTTTAATTAATTAAGTAATTATAAATCGTTTATCTTAATTAATCATTTAATTATTATCAAAATCTTTATTTTATAACTCTCATAATTAATCACCATCAACATAAGAGATTGAGGTTAATTAAGAACTAAAAATCAATATTCCATCTTAATTTGTTTTTAATTACATTATTTATTTTAAATAAATTTAAGAATTTATTTTATAAATAATAATTACATAATTAAAATATACTTATTTATTTAAAATAATTAGCTTAAACCTTTAATCGTCCCCTTTTAAAATAAAACAATTATTTTTAAAGAATAAGTTAAAAACTTATTTAAACTTAAATAAATTTTAAAATTTGAAAACTGTTTAAAAACTTTCCCGAGGCCTCCCCGAGTATAACCCAAGAAAAATGCATGTTTACTTCGAGTCTCCCACGAGTTAACACCAAATTTTACTTTTAAAACTAAGAATTTTGTTTAAGTTATAGTACCCGGTGCAACTCAACAATTACTCGAATCAAAACACGAGCCTATGACCTGCTTCCCCGAAGACAACTTCGAGTCCAAAGCCTTCTTCCCCAAACCCAAATTTCTGATACAACCTCGACACCGTGCACATGCATATGCATTCCAGCTATCTCCGATCGATGCTACGACCGTCGACAAGTCGGCGATGATCTCCTCTAACCACCAGACCACCCAGCAACCCTAAACATCGATGAACTTGGGATTTAGCTTCACGAACCAAATAGGTAGAAAAACGATCGCCAAAAACTAATTCGCTCTGACACCTTAGGCCACCAGAAGCATCGAGACTTCGGCCAGAGCTTCGCCTACCTCCCTAATTTTGATCGCCACCGGCGTGATTGACTCCGATGCGACGACGATGCCACGACAGTCAAATATCTGACCTCAACCAAACTAGAGGTTTAAACCCTAAAACTTCACCGTGCCGGCGCTGCCGTAGGCCATCACCTAAACCAATATTTTTCTAATGATCTCCGACTTCCTAGCAAGCTACAACTTCGACCCCGAGAACCAATGCCTCACCGATCGCCAGAATTTGGTGAAAATGGCGATTCCGTTCATCCCCGTCTTTCTCGGTGGATACTTTATTAAAAATTATGATTTTGTTTTAAAAATCATCAATTTCAAAAACTTTTCGATTCATATACTTGAAATCAGAAATCATGGTAATCAAATTTTCAACATTCTTTAAGTTTGCCTGTAATTTCAAATTTCCATAAGAAACTTTAATTTATTTTGCTTAAATTTATTTTTAAAACTTAAGACATGTTTAAACAAACAATTTTTGTTTGAATCCTAAAGCCTAACAATGATCAGGGAAGAAGCAATCCAATTTTGAACAGGTTTAAATTCCTATAACCTGGAATAGAGGGTACTTATACATGTAATTGACATGCACAATCATCTCTACATATAAATATCTACATATATTTGCATGCATATCAATTCTTTACAATTTAATTCAAGCATCATCACAAACAACACATAATACTCCAGATCTTTAAGGGTTTACTCACCTTGGATTTTGAAAACAGAAAGGAATCTGGAATTGATGTTTCTGGGTTGAAAACCTAAGACTGGTCTTGTTGTTTTGATGATGAAGACTTGATTTGTTTAATTTAAGCTTTGAATTGTTTAAGTCACTGAGATGATCCTTGCTTTGCTGTTTGTTTACATATTTTTGAGCTTTGGATCTCTGCTCTTTTACTTTGTTTTCCAGGTTTGCTTTGTTTTTTTATATTTGCTTGATGATTTTTTGTTTTGAGAAAGTATACAGATTTTTTTATTTCTGATTTTTTTTTCTAAAGATTTGAAAAGTTTAAAAGAAATGAGAAAGAGGAGATGAAACATTTATAAAGATTTTAATCTTATTTTATTTTTGAAAAATAAAAACTAAAATGACACTTGTTAAATTAAATGACAATATCATTACACTTGTTAAATTGCTTGTTACATGGATTACACTTGTTAATACTTTATGTTAAAAATTCAACACTTGTCTTAATGTATTTTATATTGATTTTTAAATTACATTTTCCTATTTCATAAATACATTTTCCAAATTCTTATTATATACAATTTTAAAAGAAAATGTTTTAAAACTAATTATTTATTAAATAAATCACATATATATTATTTTAAAATCAAAATTATTTTACTAAGACATTTATTTAAATTTTAAATTCAAATTCAAATTAAAAATCAAAGTCAAATTCAAAGTCAAATTCAAATCTACCCATATACATATATATACAAATCAATACTTATCAAATTTGATTTGAGAATTGTCAAATTAATTTCAATTCAATCCCAAAATTAATTCCGAAAATTATATTAATTACTAATTTCAAATTGATAAAAATTGGAATGTTACATATTTCCCCCCTTAAGAAAAATTTCGTCCTCGAAATTTGAAAGAGAGGGACAAACAAAGAATATATGAATATATACAAAAAAATAGAGAAATGGCTTACCAGATTAAGCCTGAATATCCACTTTGCAATTGGGATAGGACTTCTGCATGCTATCCTCTATTTCCCAAGTACAATCATTTGGACCACCACTCCATTGTACTTTAACCAGTTTCACAATTTTATTCCTTAGCTGCTTTTCATCTCGATCAATGGTCTTTAACAGTTCTCTTTTCACTGCCAAATTTGGTGTGATTTCCAAATCTTGCTGAGCAGCCTCCTTAATGATACAGTCTGGATCGTGCACATATTTCCGAAGGTGAGAAACATGAAACACATTGTGTACGCCAGATAAGCAATTGGGTAGCTGCACTCGATATGCCAAAGGACCGATCCTCTTCAGTATAGGAAAAGGACCTATATATCATGGTGTCAGCTTACCAGTCTTCCCAAATCTCAACACTCCATGCATTGGAGACACCTTTAGGAAAATAAAATCTCCAACTTGGAATTCTAAATCCCTTCTCCTACGGTTGTAATAACTTTTCTGATGACTTAAAGCCATTTTCAATTTCTTTCGAATAAAATCAATTTTCTTAGCAGCTTCCTTTATCATATCTGGTCTAAGAACGAGTCTATCACCTGACTCGATCCAACTTGCAGGTGATCGACACGGACGACCATATAAAGCTTCAAAAGGAGTCATCTCGATAATGGCCTGCTAACTATTATTATATGAAAATTCAACCAGATGCAAATGGTCCTCCCAAGAACCGCCAAAGTCAAGAATACAAGCGTGCAAAAGGTCTTCTAAGATTCGATTAATCCTTTCAGTCTGCCCATCAGACTGTGGGTGATAAGCAGTGCTGAAGTTCAATTTGGTCCCCAATGCGGCTTGAAATGCCTCCCAAAATCTACTAGTGAAGATCGGGTCACGGTCACTCACTATACTGCTAGTATACCATGGAGACAGACAATTCCTTTTACATATAATTCAGCCAAACTTGTTGCTGTCCGCATAGATTTTATTGGGATAAAGTGAGCGGTCTTGGTCAGACGGTCCACAATAACCCAAATCGCTTCATTACCTTTTCGAGTTCGTGGCAACCCATCTATGAAATCCACAGATACTTGATCCCACTTCCACTTAGGCACCTCCAATGGTTGGAGTAAACCCACCATCTTCTTCTGATCACTTTTGATTTGTTGACAGGTAGCACAACGAATCACATAAATAGATATGTCCCTTTTCATTGTTTTCCACCAGAAAGTTCTTTTGATATCTCGATACATCTTATTAACTCCTGGATGGATACTAAGTTTGGACTTATAACACTCGTCTAAAACTTCACGTTTTAAATCTAGGATATCTGGGACACACATCATGCCCTTTAGTCTTATAATTCCACTATGATTGGTTTCAAAACTGGTGTCTTCGCCTCAAAGGATTCTCCCATAAATATCTCGAAGAAACTTGTCTTCTTTTTGCTTGCTAGCGAATTTCTCAAGAAGAGTAGGAGTGACAACAAGATGAGCAAGAATAACATGTCTTCTACTCAGAGCATCGGCAACTATGTTGGCTTTTCCAGGCGTATACAGAATATCTAGGTCATAAGACGCTAGACACTCCAACCAGCGTTGTTGCCGCAGATTCAAATCCTTCTGGGTAAAGAGATATTTCAGAGATTTGTGGTCAGTTAATAATTCAAATTTTTCACCCAGAAGATAGCGATGCCAGATTTTTAAAGCAAAGATAACAGCTAAGAGCTCCAGATCGTGGGTTGGGTAGTTTTTCTCATATGGACGCAATTGTCTACTCGTGTAGGCAATTACTCTACCATTTTGCATTAACACAGCGTCCACACCATCACCACAAGCGTCAGTATAAACAGATAAACCTTGATTCGCGTTAATAATAGCAAGAATGGGAGCAGTAGTCAGTCTTTTCTTCAACTCCTGGAATGCTTCTTCACACTACGGAGTCCAATTGAACTTAGCATTCTTCATCGTTTGCTTAGTCAATGGACTGGCCAACTTGTAGAAATCTTGGACAAACTTTCTGTAGTATCCCGCTAAACCCAGAAAGCTTCTGACTTCCTTTGGAGTAGTGGGTTGCTTTCAGTCTAGAATAGCAGAAATTTTGCTAGGATCTATAGAAATTCCCTCTTCCTTAACAATGTGACCGAGAAATCTAACTTCCTTGACATAAAAATGACACTTAGAAAATTTGGTAAACAGAATGTTTCTCCTCGGTATTTCCAAAACAATTCTCAAATGTTCAGCATATTCTTTTTCGATTTTGGAATAGATCAGAATATCGTCAATAAACACAAGAACGAATTTATTCAACACTTCTCGGAATACATGGGTCATTAAGTCTACGAAGTATGTAGGAGCATTGGTTAGTCTGAAAGGCAAGACTAACCATTCGTAGAACGTGTCAGGACCCCTGAAAGCCGTTAATTGAATACAGTCTTCAGCAATTCGCGGTTGATGGAATCATTGAGCTAGATCCATCTTAGAAAAGAATCGAGCGCCGTGAAGTTGATCGAACAGATCATCGATTCTGGGTAAAGGAAATTTATTTTTGAGAGTTAGTTTGTTGAGATCGCGGTAGTCCACACACAATTTCAAGGATCTGTCAGACTAGGCCACAAACACCACAGCTGAACCCCAATCGGAAACATTAGGGCGTATTAACCCTTTTTCTAGCAAATCTCGGGTTTGATTGACCAGTTCTATCCTTTCTCTGGGTGCCATCCTGCATGAACAACAGGACGAGCATTGGGTACTAAGTCAATTCTGAATTCAATTTCTCTCTACGGAGGTAAAATATTAGCCTCTTCGAATACATAGGGAAATTCCCGGACAATAGGTATAGATTCCAGACTAGGTTCGAGATACCCCAAGGTATACATCAGCTTATCTCTCTTACGACTTGGATCCTCACAAGAGATTTCAATGAAATACCCAAATTTGGTTCTGATCAAAATCGTTCGATTATTACAATCTAATTTGGCTTCGTATTTCGGTAGTCAGTCCATTTCGAGTAAGATTTCAAATTCATTAAAATCGAGAATAAAGAAACTGATAAGGAATTGATGACAAGAATATGAGATGGGAACATGTCTACATCATAGACAAAGGTTCGCAGGGCTACCAACTGGATTTTTCACGCAAATGGGCTCATCGAAAAATTCGAGTTTAAGTTTTAATTCATTTACGGTTTGTTGGGAGATAAAGTTATGTGTAGCTCCCGTGTCAAACAAAACTCTAACAATTCTATCATAAATGAGAAGGTTATTGAGACTTGGTTTTGATTCATGAAATAAAGCTATCACTACAACATACAGATTTGACGACTGCTACGACAAAAGAGAATATATACTACAAGAGGACAAGACTTCAAAACCGGTGCATCAATTATATTATTTTGTTTTTGAGTCTTAGGTCAATTTTGTTAAAATCTCTCCTCGTTTACGTATATATTAGCTTATATATTTAATTGTCTAATTTCCAAATAATTTATACATATATAAGCATGTATAATTGTTTGAAGTTATATTTGTTTTATTATAAAAGTGTTTAAAATTAAATATATTATTATACCTGTAAAACCTATGCAAATTGCACAGATTTTACCAGGTCAGTCGACTAACCCAGAAGGGTCAGTGGACTCACCCAGAAAATACTATACAATATGCACAGGTGCATAGATACATAGATATACGAATTTTAAAATTTTAAAATAACTTTGAATATTCAGTCAACTGACCCAGAGGCTCAATTGACTGAATTTCTATAAAAGCCACATTTCGAAAAGACACGACTTTTTGTGAAGAGATACGAACCTTTAACGAAAAGATTTAGACGCAATACTTTGATCGAAACTCTTCACTAACAGTCGCTGCTTTCTAACCTTTATAAATACAAACTTCAGCTTGATTTCAAATCATTGAATTACAATCGAATTCTCTTATTCTCTGATCTAACTTTCTGAAATCTATTTGCTATCATACTTTCAATTATTTTACATTAAAGCAATACTACACCTTTCTTTTCTTCATATACTTAAAATATATATATTTATACTCGAGGAGAAGATTATAGGAATGGTGTACTATAAGTGACAAATCTATGTTATCAGAACACACATAAGTCAAAACTATTTTCTGTAATTGTTGAAGTTTTGTTCTGTTGCTCAGGCGAGTGAAGTCCTCTTCGGCTGTTGAGGCAAAATCATGTTCTACTACGCAGGTCCCCGTTCGGCTGCTCAGGGGTGCATAGACCTGTTCCTCCGGGTTAAGTGAGGGTTGTTGTTTTAGTGAAATTCCAAAAGGAGTCTGGGACTGGACGTGGGATGGTGCTCCGAACCTGTATAAAATTATCTGGTGTCATTTTACTATACTGTTTTTTTATTCCGCACTATTTACAGTATTATTATCATCATTGTACTATGTATTATCATATATTCATATGACACGATCCATAGCATACTTTCAAAGGTTACCTTCTAAAACTCATTTTCCTTTATTCGTCTTTGAAGTTGAGGGGTCATCTTTGATCGCGTACACCTTCGTTACTTGAGCTTGCTTCATCACTGGGCAATCTTTTACTACATGTCTAGGCTTGTGACAATGATAGCATTCTCTGACTCCCTGACCAGTCTTCGTAGGTTGTTCTTTCTTTACTTGTTTCCTTGGATTCTTGCAGCTGTTTGAATAATGGTCATTTTCCCGACAATTGTAACAAGTAATATTCCTCGCTGGGTTTTCCCTATTACTCTTCTTCTCCTTACCTTGATACGATTTCTTGCCTCCGAACTTCCTTTTCTTCCAATTTGGACTGCTTGCATTTCCTTTCTCCTCTGGAACTTCCTTCTTATCCAGGGTAGCATATCTATAACCCATATCGATCAAATCGGAAAAAGATTCTTTCACGTGGGCATTCATTCTTCCATGGTATTTCTTATTCATTCCCCGAATAAACCTTTCATTTTTCTTCAGGGGGATGTTCACCAGCTCCAGACCAAATCGAGATAACTCGTTGAACTTATTCAAATACTCTTCAAATGTTAAACTTCCCTGCTTTAAGTCTTTAAACTCCTGGTACATTCTAGAGATACCAGCAGTCGGCATATAGCGTTTCTCAAACACCTCTTTGAATTGACTCCAAGTGAACTCATCTTCCTGCTCATCCACTGTAACTATCTCCCACCATGCTAGAGCTTCCTCTTGGAGTTTCCAAGAAGCTATCAATCTCATCTGATCGTCTTCTAACTTTAGCCCTCTAAAAATTCTTTCACATGATCGGATCCAGGCTTGTGCTTCGACAACAGACTCCTTTCCTGTGAACGGCTTACCACCAAGCCTCGAGAAATTTCGATATAAATTAGCCAGATTCGGCTGAGGTTGAGTAGATATAGCTACTTCTGCTGTTGTAGGGACTTGACCAGTTGAAGTGGTATTTCCCCATCCCCTATCTCGTCCTCTTCTAGTGATCATTCTCACTATCTGTAAATTGTAAGAAAACTCGATTTAGACTATACGGACGAGATATCTTAGGGAATATCAACAGTTTAAAGGAATAGACCAAGAAATTTTAGGGTTTCGGTCTCTTGGTTTATACTCATTCTAGGGTATTCTTCGCCCGATCTCTAATGAGCCACCTAATGTGTTAAACTCCATAGCTAAAGTTCTTACTCAACCTTTAGCTCTGATACCACTTGTCACAACCTGAAATCAAGCGTTCAAAAATCGACATCAAATACGTCATTTGTATTCGACTGCCGGAGGTTCAAACTTTGAACTCTAGTTTGAATGGAGCTTATAACAACATTAGATGAATATAAACAGCGGAAACAAAAGATGATATCATTAATCATAATACATATACAACATTGGGTACAACATCATCATAATATTTGGTTATAACAAATCACCGCCATCATCAAAGTGCTACACATGATACAACATCAGAATAATAACAACACCACAGCGGAATGACAACAGAGTTTTCAGAAAAATTCCAACATACTTCAACTTCGATAAGGTCACTTCAAAATATTTCCAAACCGAAAGCTTTCCAAAATCCGATAGCTTCCAAAAGACTTCTAAATCCAAGCTAGCTCCAAAAACACGGATAACCTGCTTCTAGGCTGCCGGTGTGGAAAAATTATGGGCACCCAGAGTTTAGGAAGGGAATAATAAACTCCGGGTCAGTCATGAGACTTGTATGAGTAAACAAAACAGTTGTTTGAACAAAAAAACAATTAAAGAAGAAATCTGCTCATGCTTTTGGAAAATGAAACTACCATAAGGCCTCCCGGCATACACACACAATGCAATCGCATACTTGGGGGAGATTTCTCCTTATGATAGTCAAATATGCTTGATACGAGAATACTTTTTTGATATTATTATTAGTGCATAGTGTGAAAACATTTTGAAAATATAATATTAATCTTAGCCAGCATACGTACTATTATAATATGCCTACTATAGCTAACATATTAGATGGCAGGTTCTACAATTAAAACTATATTGGGCGCATATTGGTGATTGGATTTCCAACAAATGGCCAGGCTAAGGAACTACCTATGCCACATGGGTACGCCTCTGGAGGGACTCCCCGAGAACCTAACCGGATCTCTGCCAACACAAGGCCGGGTTACCTTTGTAACTAGGTAACTACTACACGAGCATACCATCCCCCGGTCGTAACCGACATTTATCCGGGGGCCCAACAACAACAACCACAAAGCAACATAATTACAATATCCACATAAGTTAAGTATATGGGCTCCATATCATGATACCACTTTTTATCCAGAAGGAAATGCACATACCCTAAGGAGCGCTACCCCCAATAACCTTGCTGCATCCTCCCTGTTTCGACCATTACCGGGTTGTGAGGTTCGACGAAGTCTCGTCCACAAACTACACCTTACACAAAAGTCATGCTTTGATCAACAAATGAACAGCGGCACTCGGCATGCCACACTACCAAATTGGGAGTATATCACTAATAACCATCAACTACATAACCTCTGAGCTCGTATGTCTTAGAGAAGGGTGTTAAGCTAAGAGAATAAATTCTCTACCACCAACAGAAATGTATTTGAAAGAAATCAGCTTTATATCTCAAAATATAATGTCAGACATACAACCATACAAGTCCGTTCTGGGTTCGAACAGTATTGAAGGCACTTCCAAAGAAGCCCTTGCAATCGGGGTATCCACAATCCCGATCAGACTCCCCATCACATATAAAGATCTCTATACCGGAGCAACTCGGTGTAGAGTCATTCGACAGGTTATCCTATCATTCTCGAAGACACCTGGTCTTCACCACCATCTTCAATTGCTATCCACTTCGTCGTATCACTATTCAAAATGAGTTATATGACACAAAATCCTCTCACGGCTAAACCGAATAGTGAGCGCTTAATTTTAAAAGCACGTGGATATATCAATCACAAAGATTCACCATAAGGTTCGATGTGGGTTTTGGATACTACTTGGAATCTGACTCCTTGTCGCATCAAAATTCAAATGCCGTTTTATGGGCCAAAGATTTTCACATTCACATGGTAATATATTCACAGATGTCACAGCTCAGCACAAAGAAATTCATATCATATAGTATTACAACCACATATCCGGGATATCAATCAATACAAAGCATTCAATAATAATCAATCATCTATAAGTAAGATGAATAAATTGTGTGATTATAATCAATTAATCGCATAATTATTTTCATTAATTATCTTTAATTAATGATTAATTATCCTTAATTATTGATTAATCCTTAATTGTTAATTAATTAATCTCAATTAATAATTAATTAACCTTAATTATCATTTAATTAACCTTTAATTATTAACTAGTGTGAACCCGTGCTTCGCATACGGTACTATTGTCAAATGCATTAAAGAAATATATGGATACAATACTTCAATTGATGATCATAATATTTCCATTTTATTATCCATATCTACTCGGTTATTCCTACGTCACATACAATTTGTATTAGGAAAAAAGAGTTAAAATGTGAGATATAAATTTTATTACTGCGGTGGTTGAATTTTTTATGGTTTTGAAGTTGATATGTGTGTTTTTTGTATATTGAGTTTTCTAACACTATTTATCATGAGAAGTAGAAGTTGAAAATCCGTAAAAAAAATGTTAAACCTTGTTATTGCTCCATGCTCATCATTAACATGTTTTATATTTAGGTCTCCAAATTAGTAAGCATACAATATTTTGAATAAAAACGATCCTGTATAAAATAAGCTTTAAGCATATGCATAAAGGGAGGTGTTATAATTTATGAAAATCACATAACGCTTTTGAAATCCAAATTAACAAATGCCTATAATAAAAGAAACCAAAGTGAAAAAAGAACTCTGAAAGTGTGTTTGTTATATAAACTCAAATATTTGTTCATCTATTGCAATGAAAAAGAATAAAATATGGTTTGCAACTTCACGTGATAGTTCAATTTCACTATAAAATGAATTATCAAAATAAAATTCACTGTTATAGACTTTGACAAAAACGTGGCATGTAATATATTTCTTGAATGTTAAAACACATCACAACAATTAGCATCTTAATTAGATACATATGTTGGTTATGTATTCAATATATCAAATATCAGTAGTTGTTATAGAATCTTATACTTTGCAGTTCATAGAGTAAAATAAAAACATTAAGCGGACACATAATACAATGTACATTGTAGATTTAGTATGCGTATATCATTCAACAAATATATTTTACATAAGCATCATGTACTGGTTAGTTGGTAAGCTTAATTAAAAAAATTAGAAAGTGTATGCCTATGGCTTTAATATACGTTAAAAGCAAAAAAGTTACCTCACCACTTTATTGGGTTCTTCAACATAAAGATACAGAAACTACTCATGATATAAAAATGACCCTATTCTCTTTTGACATTGCTTGCTCCCCTCACTATGATGCTTACCACACTGTCTCAACTGTAGTGCATTATATTGCTCCTCCATTTTATCAGAAGAATGTGCTTTTGAGTTTTCACTTCTAAACTTTTATGGTGATTTGACCTACAAAAAGTAAATTGAACTAAAAATAAGAAACCATGTCGATGACATTAGCTAATTTAATCTTCCTTCTCGACGTTTGATATTTTAAGCATTTTTTAGGATAGTCATGGATATGGGAGTTCTACTTTAAACAGTAACTAAGAATGAAATGGTCAATTAAGACACACATATGATAAATGTATACACAATAGCATGATGTTAAATCTGTCAATAACCACAATATAATATAGCATACAGAACCAAGCGATACATGAATGGAACTTCACCATTGAGACAGTGTCTATAAATGTATCCTCTTTGACTTTACATCTATTTGTATTTTCTATTAACACTTGATGCCTTAAGATTCGTCAATAACTATCAGGTCATTGTCTGCTATGAGTTTTTCTATTAATATCATTTTTGGAGATAAACTTACAAATAAAATGCTAACCTAGTACCGACAACAATGCTCCAAGAAAGATTCTGAATCCAAATAAGTTGCAGTCAACTGCTACTGAATTTATGGATTAACAACCAAAAAGTAAAATAGAGAACTATTTGATTATATTATAAAATTGCTATCCTGGGTAAAATTTAAATAGAGATCTTCTTGATAGGAGAGAAAGACTTAGAAAATTCAAATTGTTTCAAATCAAATAAGATGGTACGTAACGGATGTGAGCTTACACGGAATCAACTATACTTTATTGGTAATCAGAAATAAGCCCTATTAAAATGGTTTCAACACTTTCTCCTTACATTTATCGGAGGTTAAATTGTTTTGTTGGAAGAAAAAGTTAAATAATAGTTATCACATCATTAATATGCAATTAGTTTAATATCATGAAATGACTACAATATTAAAGATTAAAATATTAGCAAACAATTAGTATTCCACTGACCATAAATTATTTGTAAACAGTTAGTATTCCACTGATCATAAATCATTCGTTTTAAAGACTAAAATGTATGCAATCTTCATAAGTATGCTTTTTAATATTAAAAAGTTATATACACAATCTTTGATTTTAAAATATATATAACTATTATATATACAATCTTTTTTGCTCGCCGTTGCATGGTGTTAATTGGTATTATGGAGACGTGTAGTTTTTTTGCCAAATTCTCATTTTCAATGCTATATCAATGCCATTCAGAGCTCAACAATTTTATTACTGCTTATTGCAAGAATGACTATGCTACTCGGTCTAATTTAAACATTTTGCATTATCGTTCACTTTGACTGAAGGATGGTTCTGAACAATATCATCTTGATACATGGTCCAAGCTATTTGATAAAAAAGTTGTCCAAAATTAGTCTAAATGAGCAAACATTTTGAATCCTCTGGGTTTCTATAATCAGATTAATAACTTTTTGCTATTATTTCAACTTTTAAATAAAAAGACTGCCCGTTATGTACACATTCTTTTATCTCATTCTTACAACAATGCTTCAACTATAGCTCTTTTACCTATTTCAACTGCAGAGCATACAGTGTTTGCACTCAAGCCTATAGTAACTCATCGACCTACATTGTCAAATATACATCTGGGTAATCTCATACAGAAAATATATTTATTTTCAACAACCATATTATACTTTTCTTTTTTGATCAAATTCTACTGTTTATCACACCATGACCTACCCAAACCAGATCCACTCCTGCTAGCTCACTTCAAACTTGTCCTGCTTCCTTCTGTCAGGATATCCTACATATTATAGTAAATGAACAACATGTCAAAGGTCTAGTTTTGGACTGGAACAAACATATCCTTAACAATATCTGGTAACATATATGCCTTTAGTATCACTGGCCATTTACTGATTGGTTGGAACTATAAGTCTCATTTTTCATTTTTCATACTACGAACCTAAAGTTGTTTCATTATAGTCAAATATGGAAGCCATGTTTGACAAAATATACTATTTAATGAGCTTATAAGCACCACGTTACCAAAACCAATCACATCAAAAGCTTTCACAACCAAATATATAATTACTCTTGCACATTAATCATTTCTGGATTCAAGAAGACGACGTTGTGCTGTAGCCATTCCAAAAACACGAGGTGCACTTTGATCCACTTGACTGCCATTAAAAGTTAAACCACTAATATTTACAAAAGTTAATTAAATTGGATGGAACGATATATAGTAAAAGCTCGTACAATATTCCAAATAAGAATTAATATAAATTACCCAGATGACACTTTCATCTAGGTCAGATGGAGAAGGAGCAGTGTAAACACGGTGGTTGTAAGGTTGAAATAATAATGCAAATATCTACTGGTATAAATTATTTATTTTGAGGATACAGAATACATGTATAAATTATTTATAGAGTAACTACTTTCTATCATCCATTCTTTCCATATCCAATTCATTCTAAGCCTCGTTTAACACTTTTTGGCCATCAATTATACCCAATATTTCAAATTTATTTCAAAAAGAAAAATTAAGCTCACAAATAACAACACTTTTAGTGGTATGTTTTGCATCAAGTGAAAAACTTCCTTCGTTGTTTTCTTTTTCAATACCACTACTCATATTACTCTCCTCACTTATGGCTAAAGGCTCTATTTTTTAGACATACTGCTCATTTCATTTTGTAATTTTAATTGAATGTATAACGGTTTTTGTATAACCATTTACTATGCATCTTTCCGTACATGATGCGCTAGCCATTATATCACCATCCAGATCATTGTCATACAAACAACTCATTGACACATAATTTTTTAGATCAGGATCACATAACATCAAAAGAGAAACATCCATTGTTCTTTATTAACAAAATGCCAAACATCGTCCCATTATGGTGACAACTATTATATTTGTTGATTATACGACACGAATGTATGCAAATTGGAGAATTATGATCAAGCATTCTGTAATACAGTACAGGAGTTTAGATTTTGAAACAAATTAAATCAAGAAGCATAATAATAGTTGTTATATGCCCAATCAGGAAGAGTGGCTAAAGTATAAAGTATAACCCAAAAAACGATAACAGTCGAAAGTAAAAATTGGACATCTCAAACATAAGATGTAGAGCTTCAAGGAATATGTTTTGCAATAGTGTTTTAGTTAAGTAACCAAAAGTATCAAATATTATGGATATTTGTAACTGTTACATAGATAACTGAAATTGATTACATTTTTAAGTAAAGGAGATAAATAAACTTACATTTGGAGAACTTAGTCGAATCGTATTTGGGTATAAAGATGGAATAATTCATTTAGCACCACGTTGACATCATAAATAGTTGCACCTATGTCCACAAATAGTTTTGCAGTTAGGAATTGCTACAAAGGGTTGTTTACTAAGAAATTTACATCTAGTAACCATAATGAAGTCAATTTCATTCAATATAATCTGTTATCTTTATAAAATTAGATTATTAAAAGCATAAACAATTAATTATCCTGTTATAAATGTAGTTGGCAGTGGGAAAATTTAGAAAAAAGAATTAACAAATGATACTCAAATCCTCTTATGGGGGAAAATAAGAAGTGAAAGACAGTGGCATCCTTTTTTATAACATAATCGCCATGTGACATTATTCACATATAATACACAGTCTAGTGTAAAATAGCAGGTCATGTGTTAGTAAAAAGAAATGCGAAGTTATCTCATCCAATTGTTATATATAAAACCCATACAACAACAATATTGCATGTCAAAGTAAATTAATTTCTCAAAATATATTTAGCATCAAGTATTGGCCATGAGGAATAAGTAGGAAATAAGCAAAGAAGACCGGTGTTTACATAGTGGAGTGTTGCGTGCATTAAATTTTTATATGTGAAGTAAATAATGATACATATTTCGAATTTCGCACACGGTTATTTGTAGAAAGATAGATGAAAACTTAAAGTAAATAAAGCTTTATTTTTGTTTATGTTTTCATATGAAAACTTAGGTGAAAATAGTCTTATATATTTGAAACACCAACTGAAAGTACATAACATTATAACATGTAATTGTTAACTCAAGCAGCAATAAAATTGTTATACTTAAGGGTATGATGATATAATATAATTGTTGTGTACATCCTAGTAAATTAAAGATTAGAATATTAGATATTACTTTCTTCCAAAGAGAATGAAAAACAATGCCAAAGACATCAATGTTATAGAAAATTGGAATGTGCTTTCATACTTTTCTAAAAGACATCAGAGCATCCATTCCAAACACCATGGTATACCGTTTTCATCTCTAACACCATCAAAATTAGTTAGCCATTTTCTTTATAGAACTTCAATTGTACCTTATTCAATAAGAGAAGGTGGGGCAATTGTTGTAACCTCAAAGCATACGTTAAAAAATAGTTGAACTTGTTTTTTTGAATGTCGAGGTTGGGATAAATTTTATGTAGAAGTAACCAATATTGGTCACACTTCCAAAAATTTATTTCAAACTTCAAAATTAGAGGCAATTTGTGAATTGCTACAAAACAAATGTAAATAGATTTTTTCAAAGTCAAATTGTAATGTAAAACTTACATTATTCTCCTGAAGCCAAAGTTGCTTTAAGCAGCACATTGCAACATAAACCCCAACCAGTACACATATTATTAAACATATGAAACTTGGTTAGTAAATACAACAAACAACTATTGATAAAAAGAAGCAGCACTGATAATGCAGTACACATTTCTTCAACTCTTTTGCAGTACGCATGTCTAAATTACTATATCTGCTATATCCATTGCGTGGAACACACAATAATTCCATAGTTCTTAGCCTCATTGTAATTTATTTAATCCAGGACTATTATATCATGCATTAAATGCCTTGATTATCCTTCTCAAGAGTAAACTGATAATACACTATCATGATTTAATTAGTAGTGCGCCATCAGCTACCCATGCATCACCTGCTATCGCGCATGCTAACTTGACCACGGACAGAACCTGACCCATGCACATAAACATCTAAACGCATAGTTGCATTTTTCTTCAATCTGCTAATTATATATATTTTTTCTTTACCATGTTGCCCCCATGTTGCATAGTTTGAGATTTAGTGATTATTTAGTAACCATTTGGGATGATGTAGATTATTTATGTTGCTTGGTATCAACACTCTTAAAGGAGAGTTTTGTGGGTATTTGGGAAATTTTGAGCTAGTGATGGTACATGAATAAATTTCACATGCATGAAAAACTTTAAAAGCAACACTTGTATATTAGTAGTATTTTGATATCTGGATCTAGTTTAACACATGTTCTTCTATATGGTACAATACATGTAGTTATTTTTGGTATATGACATAATATAGTGACATAACCCATTTTGCTTCGTGGTATATAACAAAGGTGCGTTGTAGCTAAACACATGATTTTTATGTTACACAAAACATTATTTAAAAACACCGAGTTGCCATATGTGTCCTGGTATGACATTAAAACCGGTATAAAACACTTATGTGAGCCCGTGCTACGCACACGGTGTTTATCATATAACATTTTACCAACAACTTGAAAAATATTCCATTTAAAAAGACATAAGTGCACAATATAGAATATAACTTCTAAAAATCAAATGAGATCTCGTGCATGATACGTTTGTACAATGCCTTCTTGTTCGTCTTGAAATCTAAAATTTTGACACACCCATTCTAATATTTTATATGCAGATAAAGAAATTCTATGAATGTAATCTAAACTAACATGAAGAGAACAATGGGAAAAAATATATACTTTAGTGCTACACGTTCGACTTGCATTTAGACATGATTTTTTTTCAGTTATAAAAAGTATCCCTCCTTATCTCTCAGCCATGAATGATCTTACATTATAACAGTTAGAAAAACACTACTTAGAACTATTCGTCTATGCGTACGTTGCTTGCATGTAAGTCTCGGTGCACTACTTGGGGCTTTACTTTGTCATGAAGGAACCTGTGGATGGTGTACATGATATATGTTAGGAATATCCAAAAGGAACAATGATAGTTCAAAATAGGAGTATAGGAGCATGTGTATACATTGGCTGTATAGTTTAAAATAAATTCATGGGTATAATTTGTCTATGCTATGAAATACCATAACTATTGCAGCATATTCGTTCCTTAAGCGGTGAATGCAAGTGTTATGCCACGGAGAGACCCGTAAAATTGCTTTCAGAAAAGTATTCCTCATACAGGAGCTCTTGTGCAGTTATCTTCAGTAAGAGTTGGAATATATTCAAGTACGGTATAACAACGCTTCGGAGTCAATTATATTATAAGGATCCGCTACACACCTATGGTTTTTTAGTGCTACACTATTCGAAATCAAATTAGACTACAAAGACGTTTAATCTACACTACGAACATCGTCTTAAAAAAAAGAGCTAATTTCGAAACAACGAATACCTGAATCACCAAAAGACATCACCAAGCAGCAACTTCAAGTCATACCGCCACTAAACACTACTGCCTCCAGCAACTGTCGTCCACCATTTCAGCATCCAAACAAAAATCAACTTCACCTCTCAAACAAAACATCACGACCCAGCTCCACAGACTCAACCACCCTGCATCATCAAAGACCATCACTGCTTCACCATGTTCCACTGCTAACATAAAAAAACAGTTGCCACAAATTACACAGCATCACCTAGCAACATTGCATCATCAAAGACCATCGCAACTACCAAACCGCTGTACGACCACACCAAACACCACCTCAATCAAATGCCTGAATCACCGAAATCGCCTACTAAACCACGAACTTCCAATCTCCCAACCCCCCACCTGAATTCCTCGACATCGAGCAACTTCGCCTCTTCTCAAACTACAACACGCGAATCACTAACAGAACCAACCCAATTCGACAATCGAACCACCTCGAACCCCCTTCGAAACAAACCACACCTTCCGCTCGACAAATGAACTCAATCGACAACTTAAGGCTTCGAATTCATGTTTAATTTCGAATTTTAATGTGGAATTTCGATTTGGTTTGCAGAATTTGAAATTAAGAGGAGTCAAAATACGTTTTGGTTTTTGATAATAGAGCAAGCATGCGATTTGTTTTTGAAAGTGGAGGAGAAAATGATTTTCATCGAAATCAATGATATATTACAATAGCTGAAAATACCACCAACAAATAGT
This sequence comes from Allium cepa, assembly GCA_030765085.1. Lineage (NCBI taxonomy): Eukaryota > Viridiplantae > Streptophyta > Magnoliopsida > Asparagales > Amaryllidaceae > Allium > Allium cepa. Next base: position 170,733,032 of record CM060941.1, on the reverse strand, counting down.
ATAGAAAATGATTTTCATCGAAAGAAGCTTGTGAGGACGTTGATATTCAGGGTCTCGGGTAGCTGGGTACGAAGAGGAAAAATAATATAATAATGGCATAGATATAAATTTGAATGACTGTTCAGTTGCCAAAATTCATGGAGGCTTGTGTACTCTTAAAATTGAACTCACTAATAATATAATAGTATAGATTAATTCATTAATTAATTATTCTTAATTAATGCTTAATTATAAATTAATTAATCTTAATCACCTTAATTAATTAAGTATTCCTTAATTAATTAACATTAATTAATTAATCCTTAATTATAAATTAATTAACCTTAAATTAATAATTAATTAAACTTTAATTAATTATTCTTTAATCAATTAAGTAATTATAAATTGTTTATCTTAATTAATCATTTAATTATTATCAAAATCTTTAATTAATAACTCTCATAATTAATCATCATTAACATAAGAGAGTAAGGTTAATTACGAATTAAAAACCAATATTCCATCTTAATTTGTTTTTAACTACACTATTTATTTTAAATAAATTTAAGAATTTATTTTATAAATACTAATTACATAATTAAAATATACTTAATTATTTAAAATAATTAGCTTAAACCTTTACTCATCCCCTATTAAAATAAAACAATTATTTTTAAGGAATAAGTTAAAAACTTATTAAACTTAAATAACTTTTAAAATTTGAAAACTGTTTAAAAACTTTCTCGAGGCCTCCTAGAGTATCACCCGAGAAAAATGCCTGTTTACTTCGAGTCTCCGCCGAGTTAACCCCAAATTTTATTTTAAAAACTTAGAATTTTGTTTAAAATTACAATACCTGGTGCAACTCAACAATTATTCAAATAGAAACCCGAGCCATTGACCTGCTTCCCCTAAGACAACTTCGAGTTCAAAGCCTTCTACTCCAAACCCAAATTTCTGATACAACCTCGACACCGTGCATATGCACAGGCATTCCAGCCATCTTCGATCGATGCTACGACCGTCGGCAAGTCGACGATGATCTCCTCTAGCCACCAGATCACCCAGCAACCCTAAACATCAACGAACTTGGGTTTAGCTTCACGAACCAAACTGGAAGAAAAATGATCGCCAAAAACTGATTCGCTCCGACACCTCAGGCCACCAGAAGCGTCGAGACTTCAGCCAGAGCTTCACCAACCTCCCTAGTTTCGATCGCCACCGGTGCGATCGACTCCGATGCGACGACGATGCCACGGCAATCAAATATCTGACCTCGACCAAACTAGAAGTTTAAACCCTAAAACTTCACCGTTCCGACGCTACCGTAGGCTATCACCTAACTCAATATTTTTCTGATGATCTCCGACTTCCCAGCAAGCTACAATTTTGACCCCGAGAACCAATGCCTTACCGATCGCCATAATTTGGTGAAAATGGCGATTCCGTTCATCCCTGTTTTTCTCAGTGGATACTTTATTAAAAATTATGATTTTTCTTTTAAAAATCATCAATTTCAAAAACGTTTTGATTCAAATACTTGAAATCAGAAATCACGATAATTAAATTTTCAGCATTCTTTAAGTTTTCCTGTAATTTCAAATTTCCAGAAGAAACTTTAATTTATTTTGCTTAAATTTATTTTTAAAACTTAAGACATGTTTAAACAAATAATTTTTGTTTGAATCCTAAAGCCTAAAAATGATCAGGGAAGAAGCAATCGAATTTTGAACAGGTTTGAACTCCTGTAACTTGGAACAGAAGGTACTTATGCCTGTAACTGACATGTACAATCATCTCTACATATAAATATCTACACATATTTGCATGCATATCGATTCTTTACAATTTATTTCAAGCATCATCACAAACAACACATAATACTCCAGATCTTTAAGGGTTTACTCACCATGGATTTTGAAAACAGAAAGGAATTTGGAATTGATGTTTGTGGGTTGAAAACCTGAGATTGATCTTGTTTTTTTGATGATGAAAACTTGATTTGTTTAATTGAAGATTTGAATTGTTTAAGTCACTGAGATGATCCTTGCTTTGCTGTTTGTTTATAGATTTTTGAGCTTTGAATCTCTGTTCTTTTACTTTGTTTTCTAGGTTTGATTTGTTTTTTTCTTATATTTGCTTGATGATTTTTCTGGTTTGGGAAAGTATACAAATTTTTTTGTTTTTTGATTTTTTTCTAAAGCTTTGAAAGGTTTAAAAGAAATGAGAAAGAGGAGATAAAACATTTATATAGATTTAAATCTTATTTTTATTAATTTTTAAAAAATAAAAACTAAAATGACACTTGTTAAATTAAATGACAATATCATCACACTTGTTAAATTGCTTGTTACATGGAATACACTTGTTAATACTTTGTGTTCAAAATTCAACACTTGTCTTAATGTATTTTATATTGATTTTTAAATTACATTTTCCTATTACATAAATACATTTTCCTAATTATTATTATATACAATTTTAAAAGAAGATGTTTTAAAACTAATTATTTAATAAATAAATCACATATATATTATTTTAAATTCAAGTTATTTTACTAAAATATTTATTTAAATTTTAAATTCAAATTCAAATTCAAATTAAAAATCAAAGTCAAATTCAAAGTCAAATTCAAATCTACCCATATATATATATATATATATATATATATATATATATATATATATATATACATACATACATACATACATACATACATACATACATACATATATATATACACACTAATCAATACTTATCAAATTTGATTTGAGAATTGTCAAATTAATTTCAATTTAATCCCAAAATTAATTCCAAAACTTATATTAATTACTAATTTCAAATTGATAAAAATTGGAATGTTACAGAAAATATATTTGGCCTTTCAGGGAAATACACTTTCCTTTCCACACGTTTAAAAGCAACCCACTATTTATTTTTAAACAAATCACCATTCCCTTATAAATTCCCATTCTGAATTTATACTTCCAAATGGATTTCCAAAACCAACTTTTTTTAAAATAAATTCCTTTGCTTATCCAAATTTATTTCAAAACCCATTAATTCCATATTCACTTCTACATTTATGATTTAAATTCTTATTTAAATCGAAAATACCAATTTCATACTTTATTTCAAAATTTTCTTTTATTTCATACTTACAAAACAATATTTCTTAAGTCCTTATTTTAAATAAAATCCTTTTTTCCCATTTATTCAAATCCCTATTTTTCCCGTCCTTGAATTTATTATATAGGATTTAAAATCAACCTTTATTCCTTTCCCAAATTCATTCCTTTAATTTATTGGAATTCTCTATAATTATTTTACCTAAAAATTTCCCTTCTGATTTCCTTTTAAAAAAATCCAAACTTAATATATATTTTATTTACTCAAATACTAATATATTTTCTACTGAGCCATAGCATTCAATAATTTCAATTCCCAATATAATCAATATCATTCATCACAGATTATCACATAAATCACATTACTAAAGACAAAATAAATTCAACGTTTTGAGGAAACTAGTTGGATCCCTCCAACCTATTTCCCTGCATCCACAGATGTAAGCACAATATAAAATACCAATCCCACTTCGAGGGGGATATTGTGGTATAAGGGGTCATCCGCTATTATGCGAGGCGCATAGGGTCTCATCCGCTATATAATGCAGGAAATCAATCACTTCAATATATATATATATATATATATATATATATATAATATCACATCCAGCGAATTTAACCATTCAAACAATAATTTAAATTAACCGATAATCCAAATGAGTGAGATTAACTCACCTTTAACTTTTAATTTGCAATCCACTTCAATCTTGCCTTGATTTCCCGATTTTTGACCTTGAATAAAAATTATATGGTTTATTAATATTCGAAAAAATCGAACAATTAATTGCCATTTTATAATTTAATTAATTAATAATTTATTTTAAACCAATTTTCTTTTTTGTAAATTATTTTCTAGTGACCAAAATAGTTAGATAAGATTAATCTCCACAATATATTATTTTGAAAATAAACCAGTAAATGAAAATAGGTATATCAGTGTATTTATTCCCTTTTGAAACTATATGTATAAAAATAATTTATAGATTTCAAAATCTAATTTTATATAAATTTTCAACATTTTAAAATTTCTATATTTCCAAACCTTATCTATATACATTTTATGTTTTATCAATATATTTACACATTAAATTCTAAAATAAAATTCCTTTCAACCCATATGTATGTGAATTACTATATATATATATATATTAAATTAAAAACAGAGTTATACCTCACAGATATATATATATATATATATATATATATATATATTATATGTGTATGTATACACACACATATATATATATATATAAATTTAAATCAAGGGAAAATATCCTTATTGTAAATGATTACTTCTCTTTCCGATATATATTTAATAAATTTAATAAAAAGATAAAATAAACAACCTACCCTTACCTCTACTACCATTACCAGAGCCGCAAACGCGAATGCTCCCTCCCTTCCACTATTGTCGTCGTTGACACGCCGTTCCCACCCTACACAGTCGAGCTCTGCCCAAACAACCACCCTGACTTCAACCCTAGCTCACGCTCATACGTATCGACCCTTCTACCGCAACCTTGCCTTCGAATTATAACCCAGACTCGATCGACGGTCCAAGCACAAACTCGATTCGCCATAACGCGCCTCCGCCCTCGACAATCGCGACTTGCTCATGCAACGATCCTGTTTTTAAATCAAATTTAATTTAATAATTAGTATAAAATTTAGGAATTTAATTGTGGGTTAATTTAAATTTACAAAACAAATAAGATAATTGATTGATTTTATATATACAGATATTTATATCTGAATAGATTGTAATTTGAATTTGAATTTGAAATTCAAAAATAAATATTTTAAAAATAAATGGAATTTAAAAATAATATATATGTGATTAATTTAGTTTTAAAACATATTCTTTGAAATTATATAAATATTAATATAAGAAAATTTATTCATTTAATTTGAAAATAGAATATAAATTAATAAAACATATATATATATATAATATAGACTGAATATAATGTAATATATAAATTATATAAAAGACACAAAAAACCATGCAAATTACAAACGTAAGAATATCACATGGAAAAAATTACAAGTGTTAAGATTTTAGTATATAATTAACAAGTGTAATAATTTTAAACATGAAAATAAACAAGTTTCAAACTTCATAATTTTTCTTTTATTTTTAAAAATAATAATTTTTAGGCTATATACACATCTATACTTCCACTCTCCATTTTTCTTTTTCATTTCAAAAGAACTACAAACTTAAAATCAAAAATCAAACTTGGAAAAGCTTTAAACCAGAAAACAAAAGAAAACAAAACAATCTCCTCAATTTTTAAAACCTGAAGCAAATTTCAAACAAAGCAAAGATCAACTCAGTAATTAAGCAAATCAAGATCAAAGATTCAAGGATCAATACAAATCAACTTACAGATCAAAGTTCAAAAGGAAGTCAAATACAATCTCCAGATTTTCAATTCAAAACAACTTCTAGGATTTACAAATGCTCTCTTTTTTCAAAACAAAGGTGAGTAAACTTCCTTAAATCTAGATTTTAACTTGTTGTTTATGATGAAAATTGAAGTGAAGTCGTAAAATTGTTTGCTTGTATACAAATATGCATATATATATATATATATATATATATATATATATATATGGATATGATATGTGCATGTTTGGAAAACAAGAACATTGGTTTTGTTCCAGGTTTATAGAGTTTAAACTTGTTTCAAAAATCAAAATCTCTCCCTTTGTTTTTCTTTAGGGTTTAGAATCTAAACAAAACATGTTTGTTTAATCAAGATCTAGATCCTAAAAATATTTTTAAGTGAATTTAGTTAAAGAATTTTCTAGAAATTGGAAAATACAGGAAAACTTAAAATATGTTGGAAATTCAAGCATCGAGATTTCTGGTTTAAATTATATTATCTAGAGATTTTTCAAAAAATGATGATTTTTAAAGGAGGAATCATGATTTTTAAGCACGTATTCATGGATAACTTGAGAATTGAACAGTTTTGAGTTTTATGGCAAATTCTGGTGATCGGAGTAATGATGGATCTCGTGATCGAAGATGGAGCATGTTTGGTGGTCGGGGATCATCAGAAAAATGCTCGGTGAATTTATAATTCACCGAGGCGACGGTGCGACTTCAATTTAGGTTTTTAGACCTAGTTTTGGTCGAGGGTGATGTTGAAGCAATTTCATCGTCGATGGCAAATCGGACTAGAGGCGGTGGGTCGAGGCAATCTTTGGTGATCCAGTTTCGTTCTAGGTTATGTCGAGTGGTTCAATTGCATCGTCGTCATTTCGGGGTTCTGGATAGTCGGGTAGTTAGGGAAGGTTGTCGTCGATTGGTCGATAGTTGTAGCATCGACCGGAGATGGTCGGAGCACTTATGCATGTGCACGGTGTCAAGTTGGGTCAGTAGCTAGAGTTTTGGAAAGAAAGGTTTTCGACTCGAAGTCGTTCTCGAGAGGAAGAAGCTATAACTCGGGTCTGCTATCAGGTAGTTGCTCGAGTGTATAATAGGTTTTAAGTTTTTAAAATAAAAAAAAAGTATAAAAGGAAAGGAAGGGATTTACTCGGGGAAGTCTCGGGGGATTTGGGCTTTGGCTCGGGCGACACTCGAGTTAATCTCGGGTAAGTGTAGTTACAGTTTTCAAATTTTAAACATGTTCAAATTTAAAACATTTTTAACTCATTTTTTAAATAATTATTTTATTTAAAAAGTTGGTTTAGTAAAGGGTTTGAGTAAGTTATTTTAAAATAATTAAGTTTAATTTATTTAATCATGTGATCATTATTTATAAATTAATTCTTAATTAATTTTAAATAAATAATGTAATTAAAGAGTTAATTAAGAAGAAATGTTTTCAATTATTAATTAACCTAAATATCTTAAGTTAATTTATGTGTTAATGAAAATTAATTACAAGGTTTACTAATTAAGGATTTTAATGATAATTAAGTGATTAATTAAAATAAATGATTTATCTTTTAATTAATTAAAGTTCAAGTAATTAAAGATTAATTAATTAATGATAGAAAATAAAAGATAATTACTTAAAGGATAATTACTTAATGATATTAATTAAAGAATAATTTATTTATTTATTAATTGATGATTAAAGGTTAATTAAATAATTATTAAAGGTTAATCAAATAATAATTAAAAATTAATTAATAAATAATTAAGGATTAATTAATTAATAATTAAGGGTAATTAATCATTAATTAAGGATAATTAATGAAAATATTTATGTGATTAATTAATTAAAATAATTGTAATTACTTAAGGATAATTAAGCAGGACTTAAAAGTAATTAAAGTAATTAATTTAATTTATTTGGAAATTAAATTTGAATTAATTGGGAATTGAACGACTAATTCGTCTTGCTTATAGATGATTGGATTATTATTGGATGCCTTGGATTGGTTGATATCTCTGGTATGTGATTGTGATACTTTGTGATATGAATTGCTTTGTTTTGATCTGTGATATATTGCTGTGTGATTGTGAACTTTTGAATTGAAGTAAAATTGTTGCCCTTTAAAACGACATTTGAATTTCGATGCGACCGGGAGTCGGATTCCAAATGGTTATCCGAAAACCACATCGAATCTTAATGGTGAATCTTTTGTTTAAAGGATTATAAATGGAAATTTGTTGTGACTTATATATCCACGTGTTTTGAAAATAAGCGCTTCTTATTCGGTTAAGCCGGGAGAGGACATTAAGTCATAAAACTCATTCTGAATAATGATACGCCGTAATGGGAGTGCATTTGAAGACGGTGGTTGAAGACCAGGTATTTTCTAGAACGAAAGGATTACCTATCGATTGTCTCTGCACTGAATTTCTTTGGTATAGAGGTCTCCATATGTAATGGGGAGTCCGGTCGGGATTGTGGATACCCGGATTTGCAAGGACTTCTTCCTTTATTGGACGAAGTGCCTTCGGTTCCATTCAAACCCAGGATGGACTTATATGCATGTATATCTGACATTACACTTTGAGATATAAAGCTGATTTCTATCAAATACATTTCTGTTTGGTGGCGGAGAATTTATTCTCTTAGCTTAACACCCTTCTCTGAGACGTACGAGCTCAGAGGTTATGTAGTTTATGGTTATTAGTGATATACTCCCAATTTAGTAGTGTGGCATGCTAAATGCTGATCATTTATCGATCGAAGCATGGATTTTGTGAAAAGTGTAGCTTTGTGGGACGAGACTTCATCGAACCTCAAACCCCGAAAATGGTCGAAACAGGAAGGATGCGGCAAGGTTACGGGGGTCGCTCCCCTTAGGGTATGTGCATTTCCTTCTGGATAAAAAGTGGTATTCTGGTATGGAGCCCAGATACTTAACTTATGAGGTTGTTGGTCGTTATTGTTGGGGCCCCGGATAAAGGTCGGTTACGATCGAGGGATGGCATACTCATGACAGTTAGTTACCTAGGTATAGAGGTAACCCAGCCTTGTATTGGCAGAGATCCGGTTAGGTTCTCGGGGCGTCCCTCCATAGGCATACCCATTCGGAAAGGAAGTTCCTTAGCCTGGCCATTTGTTGAAAATCCAATCATTCAATACGAGCCTGTGTGGTTTTAGTTGTAGAACCTGCCATCTAATATGGTAGCTATAGTAGGCATACTATAATGGTACGTATGCTGGCTAAGATTAATATTATACTTTCAAAATGTTTTCACACTATGCACTAACAATAATATCAAAAACGATTTTCACGTATCAAGCATGTTTGACTATCATAAGGAGAAATCTCCCCTAAGTGTGTGATTGCATTGTGTGTGTGTCGGGAGGTCTTATGGTAGTTTCATTTTCTAAAAAAAGCATAACGGATTTCTTTTTGTAAATTGTTTTTGTGAAAACAACTATTTTTGTTTACTCATACCAGTCCCATGACTGACCCGGAGTTTATTGTTCCCTTCCTAAGCTCTGGGTGCCTATAATTTTCCACACGGACAGCCTAGAGTCAGGTTATCCGTGTTCTGGAGCTAGTTCAGATTTGGATCTAGAAGTCTTTTGGAGTCTTTGGTTTTGGAAGTTTTGGGTTTGGAAGTCTTTGGAGCTTTGGAGTTTTTACATTGAAGGTGCTTATGTTGGATGATTTTGAAGAGACCGTTGTTTTTCCACTATGGTGTTTCTGTTATGCTGTTGTATCATGTATATAGCACCCTAATGTTGGTGGTTATTTGTTGTAATCAAATGTTGTATCCATGTGTTGTATATCAATGAAATCATCTTTTGGTTCTGCTGTGTTGTATTCATCTAATGTTGTTATAAGCTCCAACGAACTGGATTCCAACGATTGAATCTCTGGCATTCGAATACGAGTGAGGTATTGGATGTCGATTTTCGAATACTGGATTCCGGATTGTCACAATTTTCTATCAGAGCTAAAGGTTGAGTAAGAACTTTAGCTTTGGAGTATAACACATTAGGTGACTCAGATAGGGTTAGAAATGCCCTTGAATGAGTATATCCCTAAGATATCTCATCTGTATGCCTAAAGCAATTTTCTTACTGTTTACAGATAGTGAGAATGAGCGCAAGAAGAGGATGAGGTACGGAACGGAGAAGTACCACTACAACTGGTCAAGACCCTGCAACAACGGAAGCAGCTATTCCTGTCCAACCTTAGCCAAATCTGGCAGATTTATATCGAAGTTTCTCAAGACTTGGAGGGAAGCCATTCACAGGCAAGGAAACTATTATAGAAGCACAAGCACGAATTCGATCTTGCAAAAGGATTGAATTGGAAGATGATCAGATGAGGTTGGTAGCTTCCTGGCAGCTCCAGGAAGAAGCTTTAGCATGGTGGGAGACTATTACATTGGCTAAGCCGAAGAATGAATTTACTTCGGATCAATTCAAGGAAGTATTTGAGTAGCGTTATATGCCGTATGCTTGTATCTCCATAATGTACCAGGAGTTTACAGATTTGAAGTAAGGGAGATTATCTTTTGAAGAATACTTGAACAAGTTTAACGAGCTATCCCAATTTGGTCCAGAGTTGGTGAATACCCCTCTCAAAGAAGAATGAAAGATTCATCAGAGGGATGAACAAGAAATTTCATAAAAGGATGACAGCCCATGTGAAGGTATCTTTTTCTAATTTGATAGATTTGGGGTATAGATATGCTACCTTGGATAAACAAGAAATTCCAAAGGAGAAAGAAAGTGGAAGCAATCCGAATTGGAAGAAAAGGAAGTTTGGAGGAAAGAAACCGTGGCAAGGCAAGGAAAAGAAGAATAATCAAGAGAACAAGGCAAAGGATGTGACTTGTTTCAACTGTCTGGAGAAAGGCCGTTATTCGAGTGGTTGTAGAATCCCAAGAAGCAAGGAAAAAGGGATCAACCTATGAAGACAAGTCAAGTAGCCAGGGAACGTTATTACTGTCACAAGCCAGGACACGTAGTTAAAGAATGCCCAACAATGAAGCAGGCTCAAGTAGCGAAGGTGTATGTGATCAAGGATAAACCTTCAACCTCAGAAGCAGACAAAGGAAAAGGAGTTTTAGAAGGTATCCTTCTTATTTATGATAAAGTTGTTAGAGTTTTGTTCGACATGGGAGCCAAACATAGCTTTATTTCCCAACAAACCGTAAACGAATTAAAACTTGAACCCGAATTCATAGATGAACCCATTTGCATGAAGAATCCAGTTGGTGGCCCTGCGAATCTTTGTCCACGTTGTAGAAAAGTTCCTATCTCGTATTCTCGTCGTCAATTTCCTATCAGCCTTTTTGTTCTCGACTTTAATGAATTTGAAATTTTACTTGGAATGAACTGGTTAACGAAATATGAAGCTAAATTAGATTGTAACAATCGAACGATTTCGGTCAAAACCAAATTTGGGAATTTTGTTGTGATTTCTTGTGAGGACCCAAGTCCGAAAAGGGATAAGCTAATGTATACGTTGGGGTATCCCAAACCTAGTTTGGAATCCAACCTGTTGTTTGGGAATTTCTGGACGTATTCGAAGAAGTTAAATCTTTGCCTCCGCATAGGGAAATTGAATTCAGAATCGACTTGGTACCCAATACTCGTCATGTTGCTCATGCGAGCCGCGGGATGACACCAAGGGAAGGAATAGAGCTAGTCAAGCAAACCCAAGATTTGCTGGAGAAAGGATTAATACGTCCCAGTTGTTCCAGTTGGGGTTCAATTGTGGTATTCATAGCCAAGTCCGATGGATCCTTAAGATTGTGCGTAAACTACCACGATCTCAATAAATTAACTCTTAAAAATAAATTTCCTTTTCCCAGAATCGACGATCTATTCAATCAACTGCATGGTCGTCGATTCTTTTCAAAGATGGATCTAGCCCAAGGATTCCATCAACTGAGAATTGCTGAAGACTGTATTCATTTAACTGCTTTCAGGGGTCCTGATACATTCTAGAAATGGTTAGTTATGCCCTTCAAACTAACCAATGCTCCTGCATATTTCGTAGACTTGATGACCCGAGTTTTTTGAGAAGTGTTGAATAAATTCGTTCTTGTATTTATTGATGATATTCTGATCTGTTCAAAAACCGAAGAAGAACATGCTGAGCACTTGAGAACTGTTTTGGAAATAATAAGGAGGAACATTCTATTTGTAAAATTTTCTAAATGTCATTTTTGGGTAAAAGAAGTTAGATTTCTTAGACATATTGTTACTGAAGAAGGGATTTCTGTAGACCCTGGAAAGGTTTTTGCTATCCTAGACTGGAGCCAACCCACTACTCTAAAGGAAGTTAGAAGTTTTCTGGGATTACCGGATACTACAGAAAGTTTGTCTAGGATTTCTCTAAGTTATCCAGTCCGTTGACTAAGCTGACTATGAAAAATGTCAAATTCGATTGGACTTCGAAGTGCAAGGAAGCATTCCAAGAGTTGAAGAGAAGGTTGACCACTGCTCCCGTTCTTGCTATTATTAACCGGAATCAAGGTATATCTGTGTACACAGATGCGTGTGGTGAAGGTGTGGGTGCTGTTCTAATGCAGGAGGGTAGAGTGATTGCCTACGCGAGTAGACAATTGTGACCACATGAGGAAAACTACCCAACACACGATCTTGAGCTTTTGGCAGTTATTTTTGCTTTGAAAATTTGGCATCATTATCTTTTAGGTGAAAATCTTGAATTATTCACCGACCATAAATCGTTAAAATATCTCTTTACCCAAAAGGATTTGAATCTAAGGCAACAACGTTGGTTGGAATTCCTAGCGTCATACAACCTGGATATTTAGTATACACCCGGTAAAGCCAACATGGTAGCTGATGCCATGAGTAGAAGACATGATGTTCTTGCTTATCTTGTTGTCACTCCTACTCTTCTTGAGAAGATCGCTTGTAAGCAGATAGAAGAAGTTTCTTCGAGAAATTTATGGGATAATATTTCGAGACGAAGATTCCATCTTTGAAACCAATAATAGTGGAATTATAAGGCTGAAAGGGAGGATTTGTGTTCCCGACATCCCAGGTCTCAAACGAGAAGTATTGGACGAGTGTCACAAGTCCAAGCTTAGTATCCATCTAGGGGTTAATAAAATGTATCGAGATATTAAAAGGACCTTCTGGTGGAAAACAATGAAGAGAGATATGTCTATTTTATTTTAGTCGATGTGCAACTTGTCAACAAATTAAGAGTGGTCAAATGAAGATGGCGGGTTTACTCCAACCGCTGGAAGTGCACAAATGGAAATGGGATCAAGTGTCTATGGATTTCATATATGGTTTGCTATGAACTCAGAAGGGTAATGAGGCAATTTGGATTATTGTGGATCGTCTGACCAAGATTGGCCAATTTATCCCAGTAAAATCCACCCGAATAGCAGCGGGTTTGGCAGAATTGTATGTGAAAGAGATTGTTCGTCTCCATGGAATACCAGTAGTATAGTGAGTGATCGTGACCCGATCTTCACTAGCATATTTTGGGAGGCACTTCAAGCCGCATTAGGAACCAAGTTGAACTTCACTACTGCTTACCATCCGTAGTCTGATGGGAAAATGGAAATAATAAATCGAATCTTGGAAGATCTTTTGCGTGCTTGTATTCTTGACTTTGGAGGTTCAACGGAGGATCATTTGCATCTGGTTGAATTTTCATATAATAATAGTTATCAGGCTAGTATTAGAATGGCTCCTTTCGAAGCATTGTATGGGCGTCCTTATAGATCGCCTGCGTATTGGATTGAGTTAGGTGATAGACTTGTCCTTGGTCCAGATATGTTAAGGGAAGCTACTGAAAAGGTTGATTTTATTCGGAAGAAATTAAAAACTGCCCAAAGTCGACAGAAAAGTTATGCTGATTGCAAGATGAGAACTCTAGAGTTCCAAGTTGGAGATTCAGCTTTCCTAAAGGTTTCTCTAATGCGTGGAGTTTTGAGATTTGGAAAGACTGGTAAGTTGGCACCGTGATATATAGGTCCTTTTCCTATACTTGAGAGGATTGGTCCTTTGGCTTATCGAGTGCAGTTACCCACTTGGCTAGCTGGCGTACATAATGTGTTTCATGTTTCACACCTTCGGAAATATGTACCTGATCTAGACCGTATCATTGAGGAGGCCACTCAGCAGGATTTAGAGATCACACCAAATTTAGCAGTGAAAAGAGAACCATTAAAGATTATTGATCGAGATGAAAAGCAATTAAGAAATAAAGTGGTGAAATTAGTGAAAGTTCAATGGAGTGGAGATCCAAATGATTGTACTTGGGAAACAGAGGAAAGCATGCAGAGGTCCTATCCCAAGTGTAGAGTGGATATTCTGGCTTGATTGGTAAGCCATTTCTCTATCTTTTTATGTGTTCTTATGTTCTTTATTTGTCTCTCTCTCTTTCAAATTTCGAGAACAAAATTTTCTTAAGGGAGGAATCTGTAACAATCCTGTTTTTAAATCAAATTTAATTTAATAACTAATATAAAATTTTGGAATTTAATTGTGCATTAATTTAAATTTTTCAAAACAAATAAGATATATGTTTGATTATATATATATATATATATGAATCGATTGTAATTTAAATTTGTATTTGAAATTCAAAAATAAATACTTTGAAAATAAATGGAATTTAAAAATAATATATATATATATATATATGTGATTAATTTAGTTTTAAAACATTTTCTTTGAAATTATATAAATATTAATATAAGAAAATGTATTCATTTAATTTGAAAATAGAATATAAATTAATAAAACATATATATATATATATAATAGACTAAACATAATGTAATATATAAATTATATAAAAGACATAAAAAACCACGCAAAGTACAAATGTAAGCATATCACATGGAAAAAATTACAAGTGTTAAGATTTTAGTGTATAATTAACAAGTGTAATAAGTTTAAACATGAAAATAAACAAGTGTCAAACTTCTTAATTTTTCTTTTATTTTTAAAAACAATAATTTTCAGGCTATATATACATCTACACTTCCACTCTCCATTTTTCTTTTTCATTTCGAAAGAACTACAAACTTAAAATCAAAACTCAAACCTGGAAAAGCTTTAAACCAGAAAATAAAAAAAAACATTCTCCTCAATTTTTAAAACCTGAAGCAAATTCGAACGAAGCAAAGATCAACTCAGTAATTAAGCAAATCAAGATCAAAGATTCAAGGATCAATACAAATCAACTTACAGATCAAAGTTCAAAAGGAAGTCAAATACAATTTCCAGATTTTCAATTCAAAACAACTTCCAGGCTTTACAAAAGCTCTCTGTTTTCGAAACAAAGGTGAGTAAACTTCTTTAAATCTGGATTATAACTTGTTATTTATGATGATACTTGAAGTAAAGTTGTAAAATTGTTTGCGTGTATACAAATATGTATATATATATATATATGTTTGGAAAACAAGAACATTGGTTTTGTTCCAGGTTTACAGAGTTTAAACCTATTTCAAAAATCAAAATCTCTGCCTCTGTTTTTCTTTAGAGTTTAGAACCTAAACAAAACATGTTTGTTTAATCAAGATCTAGATCCTAAAAATATTTTTAAGTGAATTTAGTTAAAGCATTTTCTGAAATTGGAAAATATAGGAAAACTTAATACATGTTGGAAATTCAAGCATCATGATTTCTGGTTTCAATTATATCATCTAAAACGTTTTCAAAAAATGATGATTTTTAAAGGAGGAATCATGATTTTTGAGCACGTATTCATGGAGAACTTGCGAATTGAACGATTTTGAGTTTTGTGGCAAATTCTGGTGATCGGAGTAATGATGGATCTCATCATCGAAGCTGGAGCATGTTTGGTGGTCGGGGATCATCAGAAAAATGCTCGATGAATTTATAATTCACTAAGGCGGCGGTGCGACTTCAATTTAGGGTTTTAGACCCAGTTTTGGTCGAGGGTGATGCTGAAGCAATTTCATCATAGACGGCAAATCGGACTAGACTAAGGCGAGTGGAATCGATGCGTGGTTGATCGACGGAGCTCTGGACAAATTGCGTGGCCTCTGGTGGTCTAAGGCGGCGGCTCGAGGCGATCTTTGGTGATCCAGTTTCATTCCAGGTTACGTCGAGTGGCTCAATTGCAAGTTCGTCGTCGTTTCGAGGTTCTGTGTGGTCGGGTGGTTATGGAAGGTTGTCGTCGACTGGTCGATAGTCGTAGCATCGACCGGAGATGGTCGGAGCACTTGTGGATGTGCATGGTGTCAAGTTGTGTCCGTAGCTAGAGTTTTGGGAAGAAAGGTTTTCGACTTGAAGTCGTTCTCGGGAGGATGAAGCTGTAGTTCGGTTCTGCTATCGGGTAGTTGCTCGAGTGTATAACAGGTTTTAAGTTTTTAAAATAAAAACAAAGTATACAAGGAAATGGAAGGGATTTACTCGGGGAAGTCTCGGGGGATTTGGGTTTTGGCTCTGGGCGACACTCGAGTTAATCTCGGGTAAGTGTAGTTACAGTTTTCAAATTTTGAACATGTTCAAATTTAAAACATTTTTAACTCATTTTCTTTAATAACCTTTTATTTAAAAAAAGGGATTAGTAAAGGGTTTGAGTAAGTTATTTTAAAATAATTAAGTTTAATTTATTGAATCATGTGATCATTATTTATATATTAATTCTTATTTTAAATAAATAATGTAATTAAAGAGTTAAGTAAGAAGAAATGTTTTCAATTATTAATTAACCTGAATATCATAAGTTAATTTATGTGTTAATGAAAATTAATTACAAGGTTCATTAATTAAGGATTTTAATGACAATTAAGTTATTAATTAAAATAAATTATTTATCTTTTAATTATTAAAGTTCAAGTAATTAAAGATTAATTAATTAATGACAGTAATTAAAAGATAATTACTTAAAGGATAATTACTTGATGATAGTAATTAAAGAATAATTAATTTATTAATTGATGATTAAAGGTTATTTAAATAATGATTAAAGGTAAATGAAATAATAATTAAAGATTAATTAATAAATAATTAAGGACTAATTAATTAATAATTAAGGGTAATTAATCATTAGTTAAGGATCATTAATGAAAATAATTATGTGATTAATTAATTATAATTAATTGAAATGATTGTAATTACTTAAGGATAATTAAGCAGGACTTAAAAGTAATTAAAGTAATTAATTTAATTTATTTGGAAATTAAATTGAATTAATTGGGAATTTAACGACTAATTCATCTTACTTATAGATGATTGGATTATTATTGAATGTCTTGGATTGGTTGATATCTTTGCTATGTGATTGTGATACTTTGTGATATGAATTGCTTTGTTTTGGTCTATGACATCTGTGATATATTGCTGTGTGATTGTGAACTTCTCAATTGAAGTAAAATTGTTGGCCTTTAAAACGGCATTTGAATTTCGATGCCACCGGGGGTCGGATTCCAGATAGTTATCCGAAAACCACATCGAATCTTAATGGTGAATCTTTTGTTTAAAAGATTATAAATGGAAATTTGTTGTGATTTATATATCCACGTGTTTTTAAAATAACCGCTTCTTATTCGGTTAAGCCAGGAGAGACATTAAGTCATAAAACTCATTCTGAATAACGATACGACATAATGGGAGTGCATTTGAAGATGGTGGTTGAAAACTGGGTATTTTCGAGAACGAAAGGATTACCTGTCGATTGTCTCTGCACTGAGTTGCTCCGGTATAGAGATCTCCATATGTGATAGGAAGTCCGGTCGGGATTTTGGATACCCGAATTTGCAAGGACTTCTTCCTTTATTAGACGAAGTGCCTTCGGTTCCATTCAGACCCAAGATGGACTTGTATGGATGTATGTCTGACATTATACTTTGAGATATAAAGCTAATTTCTATCAAATACATTTCTGTTTGGTGGCGGAGAATTTATTTTCTTAGCTTAATACCCTTCTCTGAGACGCACGAGCTCATAGGTTATGTAATTGATGGTTATTAGTGATATACACCCAATTTGGTAGAGTGGCATGCTAAGTTCTGATCATTTATTGATCGAAGCATGACTTTTGTTAAAAGTGTAGCTTCGTGGGACGAGACTTCATCGAACCTCACACCTCGGAAATGGTCGAAACATGAAGGTTGCAGCAAGGTTACGGGGGTCGCGCCCCTTAGGGTATGTGCATTTCCTTTTGGATAAAAAGTGGTATTCTGGTATGGAGCCTAGATACTTAACTTATTGGTTGTTAGTTATTGTTGTTGGGGCCCCGGATAAAGATCGGTTACGACCTGGGGATGGCATACTCGTGACAGTTAGTTACCTAGTTACAGAGGTAACTCGACCTTGCGTTGGCAGAGATTCGATTAGGTTCTCAGGGCGTCCCTTCACCCATTCGGAAAGGAAGTTCTTTAGCTTGGCCATTTGTTAGAAATCCAATCGTTAAATACGAGCTCTGTAAGGTTTTAGTTGTAGAACCTACCATCTAATATGGTAGTTATAGTAGGCATACTATAATGGTACGTATGCTGGCTAAGATTAATATTATACTTTCGAAATGTTTTCACACTATGCACTAATAATAATATCAAAAAGGATTTTCACGTATCTAGCATGCTTGACTATCATAAGGAGAATCTCCCCCAAGTGTGTGATTGCATTGTGTGTGCGCCAAGAGGCCTTATGGTAGTTTCATTTTCCAAAAAAAAGCATAAAGGATTTCTTTTTGTAAATTGTTTTTGTTCAAACAAATATTTTTGTTTACTCATACCAGTCCCATGACTGACCCGGAGTTTATTGTTCCCTTCCTAAACTCTAGATGCCCATAATTTTCCACACGGGCAGCATAGAGTCAAGTTATCCGTGTTCTGGAGCTAGTTCAGATTTGGATCTAGAAGTCTTTTGGAGTCTTTGGTTTTGGAAGCTTTGGGTTTGGAAGTAATTGGAGCTTTGGATTTTTTGCATTGAAGGTGCTTATGTTGGATTCTTTTGAAGACTCTGTTGTTTTTCTGCTGTGGTGTTATTATTCTGTTGTTGTATCATGTATATAGCACTCTAATGTTGGTGGTTATTTGTTGTAATCCAATGTTGTATCCATGTGTTGTATATCAATGAAATCATCTTTTTTTTCCGTTGTGTTGTATTCATCTAATTTCCTATAAGCTTCAGCAAATTGGATTCCAACGTTTGAATCTCTGGCATTCGAATACTAGTGAGGTATTGGATGTCGATTTTCGAACGTTGGGTTCTGGGTCGTCACAGCTCAGACCTCTAATCCACACGCGCGAGACCCCATCTCGCGACACACTAAAACTACTCCGGTTGCTGCCAGCCTTCGCGTCCCAGGCTTTGATGAAAGTCGAAATTGAATTTACTTCACATTAGTCGCAGCCATGCTCGATTTGAGGAAGAATTTATAAAGGAGGGAGGTAGGTCGTTCGAAATGAAAAGGAAAGACCGTAGGCTCTCGATTTCATCGAACAGCGGCCATTTATTTTTTCTCTGAGAATTTGATTTCTTCTTTTGTTTTGATTTGTATATATTTTTTATAAAAATGCTCGGCTATGATTAATAAAGGAAGAAGGAGATGCGTGTGTAATCGGAAGGACACGTGCTTAAAAATTCTATACATGTATGCAAGGGCTTGACACAGTATTTTAATGCAACAATATTATTTATATATATATATTTAAATTCAAATTTAAATCGTCTCGATTTTTGCAACTCACAATCTCGATCTCCTATCGAGGCGTACTGCTAGGCGTTCGTAAAGTTATACCCCTATTTCAAGCACAATGGAAAAGGTTTCGAGTCCTCAATCGATCTATGGAGAAGATAGCTTTTTGAACCCAGTTATAATATTGAATTTCCGATATAGATTTCAACGCGTTTACTTACCGTATGATCACACGACAACTTCAAACACAAAGAAATCTAAAATTCAATAATACACTATTACGGATCCAACGGAATTGGTTTCGTCGAAATCCGAGACTGTGCCTCGGTAGGCTATTTTTAAATACCAATTTAAACGGTATATTTTCAAAGCTGAACAAATCATCTCAAAATTAAATTTTAGAAGTTTTATTACCTTCAGTATTATCAATATAAATTTTACAAGCCTTTGAAATATTTTTAACAAGCTTAAAACTCAAGATTTAATACTTCACCCAATTTCTAATATTTAAATTCAATAATTTAATTATCCAAACAAATAGTGATATTTGAAATCCAAGTTAAACTAACTTTCAAATATATAAAATCAATTAAATATTCTAATTTCAAATACCCAAAAATTCATGGTCATCACAGTATCTCTATAATGTTTCGAAAGCAATCAAGGCTTATATAAGCTACGCTGATTACGAAAAAGTTCATACGGGAAAGTTTGCTATCTTTAGCGATTTCTCTACATATGAAATCAATACTCTTCTTGAAGAGAATCATATTCTTAGTCTTTTTGACAATTCTGATAATGATTTTGTTTGTTACTCAAATCTTGTTAAAATGTTTTATGCGAATTTGAATCGCGGTTTTTATGAAGGAAATGAAAATGAAATTTGGAGTAGTGTTAAAGGCACTAAAGTTATTTTAAATTGTGAAATTTTGGGCAACATTCTCAATTGTAAGAATTCGGGAATGGATCTTTCTGCTTTTAATATTGATAAACCTGATCGTAAGACATTTCATCACATTTTTGAAAGAGATGACAACTTTGAATTTAAAAATTGTAACTTTCGTCCGAAAGCACGTATTGTCAATCTTCTTTTGCAACACACTATTACTTCTAGAATGGGAAATTTCAATAACCCGACTTTAATGTTTGTAAAGCTCTTTTTGCTATTTTTGGTCATTATGACGTTAATTGGGCGCAAGTGTTTATGGATGAATTTCGTCCTAAGAATTTGGAAATGGGTGAAAATACCTTATATCATGGAATCTATCTCACTCGGATTTTTAATTATTTTGGTGTTGATTCCAAAAGGAAAGAATTTGTTTCAAGAAAAGTGTTTAATCATGCCAACATTTCTCTCATGAAAATTCCTTTCATATTTCAACAATATGAATCTCTTGCCGAAAAGGATGAAAGATTGGCACATGAAGATACAGAGGAAGAAAATGAAGAAAAAGAAGAAGAATTGGAGGAAATGGAAATTGAAGAGGAAAATGAAGATACCTCCATGGAAATTATTGGATATCCTACCAATACTAATAGCCCTTCTAACAAAACGCTCCTCAAAAATCAAAAGATTGTAGTGGAAAATCAACGGATTCTCAAAAGATCCGTTAGTAAGAAATTGGATAAAATGTCCACTAATAAGAACAAATTCTTTACTAAAGTTGGTCGAAAACTTAGCTTATCATCATCCTCCTCGTCCTCTAGCACTTTCTAAGAACTAGGTTGTGATGTATAAGTTTGTTTTATGTGAGCTTGTATTGTTCTTTTTATCATATTATACAGTATCTTATGTATCACCTCATCTATTAATAAAAATCATCTATCTACTATTTTTCTACCATATCATATCTCTGGAATAAATGTTAGTATAGGACATAAGTTTATATATACATACTTATTCACAAAATAAATAAGACACATAGATTAACAGAGCCATGTCGACAACTGTCTGATTTGGTTTTTGTTTTTAAATTTTGAAATTAAAATAACTAACTTGTGTCTATTCATTTTAAATGAATTTTTGCTTATTTAAACACCCATTTCTTCCAAAAATTTGTAATCTCTTCATTTCTACTTATCTCTATTTGCATCTTTTAACTACTTATCAAAAATGGCTTCCTCTTCTTGAACTCTAAGTGATAATCTTGAAGAAACTCTCAATTCATTCAAGAATATACTTACTTTTATTCTCTGCAATCAAAGGCACTTAGAACTAAGTCAAATGCAGATGATAAAAGAACAAGAAAAGCATTTTGATGCCCTCCGTTGGATGATTTCTGCCCTAAACAAAAATGATCTCGATGCAAATCCCGTAGGAACTTTGATTCAAGATAATGAAGATCGGGAAGATATTAAAAAGGATCCTATCTTTGGAGTAGAAGGATGGGTTGAAGTTTTCTAGAAATATTTGATTTCCTTACGGTTTGAATTGCTTGTTTTGAATTGTTTGATTTGATTTGATAAGAATTGATTTGGTTTGAATGGATTGTATAACATTATATGAAACATAGTATATATTGGGTTTAAACTTTCATATTTATCATGTCCTTATAGTTATTAGTTTATATATACTCTATCATAATTTGTCACAGGTACTCCAGTATAAGACTAAGGGGGTTATATTAGTTTTTTGTTGATGACAATGGGGGGAAATATAAAATAGAGTAGTTAGAGTAGTTACGCTTAGATTAAGGGGAAGTTATTAGTTTTAGGGGTAGTTATTAGTTTTAGGGGGAGTTATAGTGAAGGTGAAGTATATTTTATAAACATAGGTTGTCATCATCAAAAAAGGGGAGATTGTTAGTGCTTGAGATGATGGTTTTGATGACAACAACTTTAGGGCTTGTTATAAAATATAAATACTAACATTATAGTTTAGATATATATGTATATGCAGGATATAAACATGCAGGTACCAAGAATGAAGACTGTAACGAACGGGATTTTTGAATTACTGTCGTAATAATATTTTAAATAGAAAATTTTAATTAAAAATTTGAAAAGAAAAATAATGCAAATAATTTACAAAGTCGGTTGATAAATAGCTAACTTTGGATTCACGTGTGAATATAGGCCAATTCAAAAGCAAATTTTGTAAGCACTTTGTTGTCCCCAATTTTGTAAAACAAAAATTGGAACCTTGCTGTCAACAAAGTTGTGTTATATTTTTGCCTTCACGTGAAAAAGGGCTTAGATTCATTTTATAACAAAACATAATGGTCCATTTATAAATAATATTAGAACGTGCTGTCACCACATATGTATAAAATAAAGATGGGAACACATTTTGTCTTGATGTAAAACAGGTTGGAACATTTCTTTTGCTATGCTGTCACAATATTTTATAAAATAAAGATTGAAAACTTGCTGTCACACACAAAGTTTGCAAAAGCAAAATATAAACGTTTGATGCCATCATCATTTATATGCTAGCTATGTCCTTTTCTTGCTTGAGCACGTCTACATTTAATGCGTGTGTACCAAAAGGAGTTCCAAGCATATTTTATCTGATATACAAATTTTAGAGAAAAGTAGCTACATCTTCCTTTGGTTCATTTACTTCCAGTAGCCTACATATTTTGCGTTCTTCCTGTACTCAGTAGATGCATTAATGGCAGCTCACATTTCTTGCTCTCTTTTGGATTTTTAATGCTAACTGATTTTTGAAGCAAATTTGAGGTGAGTGCAACTCACATTTCTAATTTAAAATCCTTGTTGCCAAGTTAGTACATTTAGTATACTTCATTTTTGCGTATATTAAAAAGATAGTCCAGATCATCAAAAACTTTCATGCATGCAATATCTTTGAGCTACATCATTGCATGAAAAAGAATTGTAGTGTTTACGTCGTACGCTGTAATTCAATATTTTGGTCCACTTCAGTATTGCGTGTATAATAGTGCTCATAATTTGTAGCCATAAACTGTAGTCACCCAGGTTGCTTTATTTTTGTAACTCATTTCATGTTACACTATAACGTGTGAGGGTCAATTATTTATTTTATTAGTCCATTACTTGTAATAATGCAGTGAGTTTCTTTTCTATTTTTATTTACTGATTTATATTATTTGATATTTTTAAATAAATCGTTTATGTATTTTGATGATTGATTCTGTGGAATATTGATAAGCGCGTTTATACTATGTTGATCAGTAGTCATTAAAGATGAAGACTATTTCACTATACTTATTTAAGTAGCGTGCCTCCTTATGAATATTTGTACGTAATATTTTATTCCTATATAGTTTGTATCAGATTGCGTCAAACTAACTGAAATTGTCATCCTGTTGTAGTTAACACAATGAAACTAGCACCAACTACAATATTATGTGTACGTGTAAAACGTGAATAGCATAGATTTTCAATTCATATTGTGTGCAAGTGTAGTGTCCTGGCTATCGTGCAATGTGCGGTGCTGATCATTTTTATTGTTTCGTTCGTGGGAAAATAAATTTTAAGCCCAGGCCATTTTTAGTTATTGTTTATCTCATTTTTATGTCTATACTGTAGCATTAGAAGTGTTCAGGTGATGCACAATAGCAAGTCCAAGTTGCATTGCCAGGTTTTATATTTGTCAACCTTGCATTTTGGGTCACATATGCATGCATGTAATGCACGAAAATAGGCCAGGTATACATTAGTTTATTTCATTTTTTGTGCAAGGGGTAGCATGCGAAAAGAAACCAGTTTCAAAGTCATCTTTTATCTTTTATATTGATATGGTTGCATAATAAATACGTGCATACATTTAGCTGTGGCACCATACTTGCTTTGAAATGGAGTAATTACATTGTGACAGTTGCATTCTAGGTTACTATATTTTGTATATTTATACACACGTAATTGGTGACATACGAAACTAACCCAGGTCCAAATCATTTGATTTGGTATTTATTTACGTGCATGTAGAAGTCGTTCATTTAGTTATCTACTGGTTGCCCATTTCATTTGCGCAAGTGGGCAGTAAAATATTTGATGAAAATATAGTAGTGCAGTCTACTATTTAAATTACGTTGAACCGGTGTTACGTTTTGAAAACGTATTTTGTTGCCGTTATTTTCATAACGGAATTTGTACACCGGCACTATATTTTTGAAGCGTATTATTTTGATGATATTTTGACGAATAAAAATTACTGTTGTTTTGACTTCAGAAATCGTCAATTTTAAAGTGAATTTTCAAGCGGTTATCCCGCAACGCTGATTTGGTATCCGTTTTACGATGTTTTGTGAAGCGCAATTTCCTCGTCGAAATTGCTATAGTTGTTGCTGTTTTAACCACGTGTTTTAAAAATCGTTTTAAAATAAAATTGTTTCCAAAAAAATTACAGTTTGCGCTTTCAAAAGAATGAGGAAGCGATTTAAACGCTTCAGCAAAATTGAGGACTATGAACCCTTACTTTTACTGATTCGCTTAATTCCGGACTTAGTCCGTTTGAGAACGTAAAAGGTTATTTATATAAAATACACAATTTTGCACTTTCAAGAAAACAATGAAGAGATTTGAACGATTTAGCAAAAGTACGGAGTATGGAACCATACTTTTACTATTTCGGTTAATTCCGGACTCGTCAATTGAAATATTTGTTGTTTGATGATTTTGTTGGGCTTTCGAGCCACTTTGCTGGACCTTCGGGTCATTTGTTGGACCTTCGGGTCATCTGATGGACCTTCGGATCAATTACTAGTACTAGAACTTCGGGTCACTCTACGGACCTTCGGGTTATCTGAGGGGCGCCAAAAATTATAGTACTTGGTAGGCTTCGACCATCTGAGATGCACGTGCGGCGTAGCTAAAACTCGCCATCTGTTGGGATCGATCCATCTTTTATGCTGATTTTCTAGTTATCTTATTTTGATTTCCGGATTTTGCAACTGTTGATTTGTCTGGTTATCTATTTTGATTTCTACATTTTTGCGTACTGCTGCTTTGAATTCAATTGTGAATTTGGAAGTTGATTTTGATGATGTTTAATGGGATTTCTTCCTTTAAACTATGCTGATTACTATGTTATATAGTCTCACACGAGACTATAACTTTGTGTATAATCTCATTTGAGATTATAATTTTGTGTATAGTCTCATCCGAGATTATAAATTTGCGTATTGTTGTTTTGAATTCAATTGGGAATTTAAAAGCTGATTTTGTTGGAGTTTAAATTGAGATTTCTTTATTTTGAACTATGTTGATCATTTATGTTGTATAATCTCATTCGAGATTATAATTATTTGCTTAAGTGATGTTTATCATACACTTATTTCTGAAGTTTAAATTAGACTGATCCGTTTATTATTTTCTTTTAAATAATACTCGAGTCAGACCGAGTTATTTCAGGATAGTCGCTATCTCTGATTCTGTTGCCGCTTCAGCTTTTGGGATTTCACTTCATCGTTTGTCTAGCTTCGAGGTGTTTCTTTTTGGTGCATTGACTCACGTCTCATGTATGTTATGATGTCTTTGTATATATACAATTTTGTTCATGTGAACTATCGATTGTTGTAGCATGTATTCCAGACTTGTCTTCCGCTATATATCTGATATTTCTGTTCTGATGTGATTATACTATCAGTGTTGTTATTATGGGTTTTTCTGATTTTTTCTTAAGCCATCGTAGTTTCGTTTTAGATTTGGATTGAATTTATATCTTTCGGAGTAATTTACAGAACTCCTATCGATGTAATCAATACTCGTCTAAGGCATAACTTACGGATGGTCGCTTCTAACAAGCCTTATTCTTCGCGATAGCACACGTTATTCCTTATAATAATCTTTGTTATTGTGAGCATAAAGGTGGGGCATCACAGCTTGGTATCAGAGCTGAGATTCAGAACAAATTATAATAAACACAGAATAGAAGCAGAATGGAACATATGTTACAACTATTCGAGGGTTTTATTCGTGCCTTTCTAATCTATTCCTTCGTTGTTCTTATAAACTTTTATCCTTTCTAACAAGTTGGAATATGTCTAGGAATATCTCTCATATCCCCGTAGTATTCCATTTGTTAAATTCCTTATCAATCTTTGATTTTGGAAGGCTTTATTTTATTTCATGGTTGTTCTGTTAGAGTTCTTTTCGATACGGGTGTATCACATTCATTCATGTCGAAGAAGCTTGTTGATGTTATTCCTTTGGATGTTATTACTCATTGCGACCCTTTGAGGATTGTGAATCCTATTGGTGGATCCGCTACTCGTAGTTTGTCGTGTGTTGATGTTGAGATTATTCTTTGTGGCTTTCCTTTTCATGTGACTCTGCATGTTGTGGATTATCTTTATTTTGTTATGATTTTGGGTATGGATTGGCTCGTCCGTTATAAAGTTCAATCCTATGTCCCGAAAGAACTTTGTATCTCTAGCATCTCGATGCTATCGAGCAGTTATCTATTATATTTGGAAGCATGGATCATACTTCGAATGCTTTCATTTCTTCCTTCGAATCGGAGGATGTCTTAGCTAATATTCCGATTGTTTGTGATTTTTCTGATGTCTTTGAGCCTATTTCGTGTTTGCTACCGAATAGGGCAATTGAGTTCCGTATTGATCTTATCTCTAGTGCTCATCCTGTCAGTCGTCCCCCATGAGGATGTCTGCTTAGGGAAATGAGGAACTCAAGCAACAATTATCTGAATTGGAAGTCAAACGATTTATTCATTCTAGCTCATCTCCTTGGGGCTCCGCCGTTGTCTTCGTTAAGAGGCTAGATGGTACTCTTAGGCTTCGCATTGAGTATCGCAAGCTTAACGAGCTTACTATCAAAAAAAATAAAAAAAATAGGTACTCATTACCTAGGATCGACGACATGTTCGATCAATTAGGTGGCGCTAAGCTCTTCTCCCAACTCGACCTTACCACCGGTTTTCGTTTGGCTACGAGTTGCAGAAGATAGCATTCCACTCACCACATTCTGCACTCGTTATGATTCTTATGTCATTCAGTTTGCCCAGCTTATTTCATCCATTTTATGAATCGAGTATTATACGAATATCTCGATGACTCCATTTGTGTATTTATTGATTTTGGATGAAAACAACAAGTTAAAATTATGCAAATCTTTTTCATAAGATTTATTTACAAGTATAATTGGATTTGTGTTTATCATATAGAAGATGATTTTGTGATTGTATTGCCCATTGAGTGCTTTAAAAATTCTGGTCGATGCGCTTAATCAACGTTATCGATAGGAATCTCCTAAACGCTTTGATGATACAATTTGACACAATAAATTGACCTATAAAAAGTAAGTTTTTCTAGAAAATGATTTCATAAAGATAATTGTAATTTTGGAAGTTTTAGCTTTTCAGGAAATAAGATTGTTTGTAAGAACTCTTTTCCGATACTCTTACCCTTGTGATTCCTGAAGGGAACTAAGACTTCATTATTTGTACCAATACTAGCCGTATTGGTTTCGGTGTTGTTCTCGTGCGAAAAGATAGTAGTTGCATATGCTTCTAGACAACTAAAGCCTAACGAGATTCGTTATGCTACCCATGATTTGGAGTTAGCCACCATAGTCTTTGCTCTAAAGATTTGGCGACATTATTTTTGGACGAGCGTTTTATTCTCTTCACTGATCACAAATCTCTGAAGTATCTATTCACTCAGAAGGAATTTATTATGAGGCAACAACGTTGACTCAAATTTCTTGCTTCATATGATTTTGATATTCAGTATATCCTGGTAAGGGTAATCGGGTAGCCGATGCGCTTAGTTGCAAGCAGCAAGTTGTTATTTCCATGATGCTTACAGAGTGGAAATTGTTGGAAGCTTTATCTCTTTGTGATATTTGAGACCGTCCTTCAGTTTCCGATTCTCCCGTGCTTTTATTTAGCATGGAAGCTCGTCCTAGTTTGTTGGATTGTGTTGCTGATGCCAAGAAACAAGATCCACATATTGATTATCTTATTCATAGTTGTAAATCAGAATCCCGAAGTGATGATCTAAAGGGATTTCGATATTGATGATCATGGTTGTATTCGAAAGAAGGGTAGGTTGATCGTGCCTAATGTTTCTAATCTTAGAAATGACATTCTTGGGGATTGTCATCGTTCTAAGTTTACTATCCATTCGGGTAGTAGTAAGATGTATGCTGATAAGAAACGCTTATACTTTTGGGAGGGTATGAAGCGTGATGGTGCAAGTTATGTGAGTCGTTGCATGACTTGTCAACTTATTAAAGCTGAACACCATCGTCCTAGTGGTCTTTTGCAGCCTCTTAAGATTCCATTATGGAAATGGGATCAAATTTCTTTGGACTTCATTGATGGTCTACCTCGTTCGAGGTCGGACCGTACTAGTGTTTGGGTGATTGTTGACCGATTGACCAAATCAGCCTAATTTTATTTCTCAATTGGACTGCTTCTTGACTTTGGTGGTAGTTAGGAAGACCAATTATCTCTTGTTGAGTTCTCTTTTAACAATAGTTTCCAATCTAGTATCGGTATGGCTCCTTTCGAAGCTCTTGACGGAAGGCCGTATCGATCATCATCTTGTTGGTTGGAATCCGAGAAAAAGTTAGTTCTTGGCCTCGATTATATTCGTGATTCTTCTGAGAGGATGGATATTATTAGATAGAGAATGAAGGAGGCTCAGAATAGGCAGAAATCTTATGCCGATCATCGTAGGAAGCCTTTGGAATTTTCTGCCGACGGTCACGTATTCATTCGTGTTTCTCCAATGAAGGGTTTGGTGCATTTTAGTAGCTTCGGGAAATTGGCTCCTCGTTATATCGGACCGTTTCCTATTACAGAACGCATTAGCCCAATTGCTTATCGTGTATCGCTACCTATCCAGTTTTCGGAAACTCATGATGTATTTCATGTATCCCAGCTTCGTCGATGCCTTCGAGATTCGGATTCTATTATTGATCCCCAAATGTTGCAAGATCTTGAGATCTCACCCAACTTGTCTATGGTGCAAAATTCTATTTGTGTGCTAGCTTCGGAGGTTAAACGCCTTCGGAACAAAGAAGTCCCGCTTGTGAAAATTCAATGGTCCGCAAACCCCAAGGATTGCACTTAGGAAACCATAGAATACATCGAGCGTTCTTATTCCGGTGTTCTCTCCTCTTCGGGTGGGTGTTAGAATTCTAAATTCATCTTTTCTATTTTAATCTTTGTTGAGATGAATTATTGTGTTATTGACTGCTTCTAGTATGAAAATTGCGAGGACGCAATTTTTATAAGGGGGGAGTCTATAACGTCCGTGATTTTTGAATTACTGTCGTAATAAATATTTTAAATGGAAAATTTTAAATTAAAAATTTGAAAAGAAAAATAGTGCAAATAATTTACAAAGTCAGTTGATAAATAGCTAACTTTGGATTCACGTGTGAATATAGGCCAATTCAAAAGCAAATTTTGTAAACACTTTGCTGTCCCCAATTTTGTAAAACAAAAATTGGAACCTTGCTGTCAACAAAGTTGTGTTATATTTTTGCCTTCACGTGAAAAAGGGCTTAGATCCATTTTATAACAAAACATAATGGTCCATTTATAAATAATATTAGAACGTGCTGTCACCACATATGTATAAAATAAAGATTAGAACACATTTTGTCTTGATGTAAAACAGGTTGGAACATTTCTTTTGCTATGCTGTCACAATATTTTATAAAATAAAGATTGAAAACTTGTTGTCACACACAAAGTTTGCAAAAGCAAAATATAAATGTTTGATGCCATCATCATTTATATGCTAGCCATGTCCTTTTCTTGTTTGAGCACGTCTACATTTAATGCGTGTGTACCAAAAGGAGTTACTAGCATATTTTATCTGATATACAAATTTTAGAGAAAAGTAGCTACATCTTCCTTTGGTTCATTCACTTCCAGTAGCCTGCATATTTTGCGTTCTTCCTGTACTCAGTAGATGCATTAATGGCAGCTCACATTTCTTGCTCTCTTTTGGATCTTTAATGCTAACTGATTTTTGAAGAAAATTTGAGGTAAGTGCAACTCACATTTCTAATTTAAAATCCTTGTTGCCAAGTTAGTATATTTAGTATACTTCATTTTTGCGTACATTAAAAAGATAGTCCAGATCATCTAAAAAATTCATGCATGCAATATCTTTGAGCTACATCATTGCATGAAAAAGAATTGTAGTGGTTACGTCGTATGCTGTAATTCAATATTTTGGTCCACTTCGGTATTGCGTGTATAATAGTGCTCATAATTTGTAGCCATAAATTGTAGTCACCTAGGTTGCTTTATTTTTGTAACTCATTTCATGTTATACTATAACGTGTGAGGGTCAATTATTTATTTTATTAGTCCATTACTTGCAATAATGCAGTGAGTTTCTTTTCTATTTTTATTTACTGATTTATATTATTTGATATTTTTAAATAAATCGTTTATGTATTTTGATGATTGATTCTGTGGAATATTGATAAGCGCGTTTATACTATGTTGATCAGTAGTCATTAAAGATGAAGACTGTTTCACTATACTTATTTAAGTAGCGTGCCTCCTTATGAATATTTGTACGTAATATTTTATTCCTATTTAGTTTGCATCAGATTGCGTCAAACTAACTGAAACTGTCATCCTATTGTAGTTAACACAATGAAACTAGCACCAACTACAATATTATGTGTACGTGTAAAATGTGAATAGCATAGAATTTCAATTCATATTTTGTACAAGTGTAGTGTCCTGGCTATTGTGAAATGTGCGGTGCTGATCATTTTTATTGTTTCATTCGTGGGAAAATAAATTTTAATCCCAGGCCATTTTTATTTATTGTTTATCTCATTTTTATGTTTATAATGTAGCATTAGAATTGTTCAGGTGATGCACAATAGCAAGTCCAAGTTGCATTGCCAGGTTTTATATTTGTCAACCTTGCATTTTGGGTCACATATGCATGCATGTGATGCACGACAATGGGCCAGGTATACATTAGTTTATTTCATATTTTTTTGTGCAAGGGGTAGCATGCGAAAAGAAACCAGTTTCAAAGTCATCTTTTATCTTGCATATTGATATGGCTGCATAATAAATACGTGCATACATTTAGCTGTAGCACCATACTTGCTTTGAAATGGAGTAATTATATTGTGACAGTTGTATTCTAGGTTACTATATTTTGTATATTCATACACACGTAATTGGTGACATACGAAACTAACCCAGGTCCAAATCATTTGATTTGGCATTTATTTACTGCATGTAGAAGTCGTTCATTTAATTATCTATTGGTTGCCTATTTCATTTGTGCAAGTGGGCAGTAAAATATTTGATGAAAATATAGTAGTGCAGTCTACTATTTAAATTACGTTGAATCGGTGTTACGTTTTGAAAACGTATTTTGTTGTCGTTATTTTCATAACGGAATATGTACGCTGGCACTATATTTTTGTAGCATGTTGTTTTGATGACATTTTTGACGAATAAAAATTACTGTTGTTTTGACTTCAGAAATCGTTAATTTTAAAGTGAATTTTCAAGCGGTTATCCCGCAACGCTGATTTGGTATCCGTTTTACGGTGTTTTGTGAAGCGCAATTTCCTCGTCGAAATTGCTATAGTTGTTGTTGTTTTAATCACGTGTTTTAAAAATCGTTTTAAAATAAAATCGTTTTCAAAAATTTTACAGTTTGCGCTTTCAAAAGAATGAGGAAGCGATTTAAACGCTTCAGCAAAATTGAGGACTATGAACCCTTACTTTTACTGATTCGCTTAATTCCGGACTTAGTCCGTTTGAGAACGTAAAATGTTATTTATATAAAATACACAATTTTGCACTTTCAAGGAAACAATGAAGAGATTTGAATGATTTAGCAAAAGTGCGGAGTATGGAACCATACTTTTACTATTTCGGTTAATTCCAGACTCGTCAATTGAAATATTTGTTGTTTGATGATTTTGTTGGGCTTTCGAGCCACTCTGCTAGACCATCGGGTAATTTGTTGGACCTTCGGGTCATCTGATGGACCTTCGGGTCAATTACTAGTACTAGAACTTCGGGTCACTATGCGGACCTTCAGGTTATCTAATGGACGCCAAAAATTATAGTACTTGGTAGGCTTCGGCCATCTGAGATGCACGTGCGGCGTAGCTAAAACTCGCCATCTGTTGGGATCGGTCCATCTTTTATGCTGATTTTCTAGTTATCTTATTTTGATTTCTAGATTTTGCGACTGTTGATTTGTCTAGTTATCTATTTTGATTTCTACATTTTTGCGTACTGCTGCTTTGAATTCAATTGTGAATTTGGAAGTTGATTTTGATGATGTTTAATGGGATTTCTTCCTTTAAACTATGTTGATTACTATGTTATATAGTCTCACCCGAGACTATAACTTTGTGTATGATCTCATCAGAGATTATAATTTTGTGTATAGTCTCATCCGAGATTATAAATTTGCGTACTGCTGTTTTGAATTCAATTGGGAATTTAAAAGCTGATTTTGTTGGAGTTTAAATTGAGATTTCTTTATTTTGAGCTATGTTGATCGTTTATGTTGTATAATCTCATTCGAGATTATAATTATTTGCTTAAGTGATGTTTATCATACACTTATTTTTGAAGTTTAAACTAGACTGATCCGTTTATTATTTTGTTTTAAGTAATACTTGGGTCAAACCGAGTTATTTCAGGATAGTCACTATCTCTGATTCTGTTGCCGCTTCAACTTTTAGGATTTCACTTCATCGTTTGTCTAGCTTTGAGGTGTTTCTTTTTGGTGCATTGACTCTCGTCTCATGTATGTTATGATGTCTTTGTATATATACATTTTTGTTCATGTGAGCTATCGATTGTTATAGCATGTATTCCAGGCTTGTCTTCCGCTATATATCTGATATTTCTGTTCTGATGTGATTATACTATCAGTGTTGTTGTTATTATGGGTTATTCTGAATTTTTCTTAAGCCACCGTAGTTTCGTTTTAGATTTGGATTGAATTTATATCTTTGGGAGTAATTTACACAACTCCTATTGATGTAATCAATACTCGTCTAAGGCATAACTTACGGATGGCCGCTTCTAACAAGCCTTAATCTTCGCGATAGCAGACGTTATTCCATATAATAACCTTTGTTATTGTGAGCATAGAGGTGGGGCGTCACAAAGACTGTACAGTATAGAGATTCAAGATTGAAGACTCATGAGTATCAAGATATCAAGAGTTCAAGATTTCAAGAGTACAAGATAAGTATTGAGTCTAGAATTATGTTAAAACTTCTTGAAATCACTTACATCTTTATTTGAAATTTATTCGTGGAATGGAATCCACTTCGAGCCTGTTAAAGGGATGGAACCCATTACAATATCTAGTGGAACCTATAGTGGTCCTATTTTGATATCCACTAATTTTATAAAAATATTTTTCAAAACCATATCTCTTGTTTTTTAAAAAATGTTTTCAAAACTTTCTTTTCAAAAAGACATCTCTCTTAGTTTTAAATATTTTGGCCTCAAAACTATCTTTATCATTTTTTATATTTTGGTTTCAGAATTATCATTGATTTTAAACTATCTCTTGTTTTAAATATTTAGCTTCAAAATATTAATATACTCAAATTTTAAATCACTTTATAGATTAAGATTATATATCAAAAATTACTTTTATATGTTTAAAATATATTCAAATATGTTTACAAAGTTTAGAAATTATTTTGACAAATTATAGAAACCATTTTTAATTAGAAAATCAAAACATCAACTTTTTCCTTGAGCATGTCGACATCCTTCAACCCGCCATGTCAATATGGTGCCCGTTAAAATTCAAAATTCAAATTTTCAAAAAAGTGTCTATTCATCGTATCCTTTCATGAATAGATATGGCTTTTGATCTCCTATAAATACCAGTAGTTATAAACGAATTTTAATTAGAATTTTACTTGTTTTCTCTCCTCTTCATCTTCCACATTTATTCTAAAAAATTCTAAACTATACTCTGCCAAAATACCAAGTGAATCGAACTTGATTATCTCTTGTTTGAATCTCTGCCACTCTCTCCATAAAATCTCAATGCTATTCAAATTAATAGGATTTTTCGTAAATCAAACTGTTAAGTAAAAGGTGCGGTTGAGCCTTGAAATCAATTGGGTGTGATTGTAGCCCTGGAAATCAATTAGGTGATCT
Source organism: Allium cepa (assembly GCA_030765085.1). Classification (NCBI taxonomy): domain Eukaryota; kingdom Viridiplantae; phylum Streptophyta; class Magnoliopsida; order Asparagales; family Amaryllidaceae; genus Allium; species Allium cepa. Next base: position 170,698,781 of record CM060941.1, on the reverse strand, counting down.
TGTAGCCTGGTTAAATCAAGAGAGTTGCCCTGAACTCGAATACAGGATGGTGTACCTCATAACCTTGAAACCAAAGATGTAATCTGGGAGATTATTTTGAAAAGAAATCCATACGATTGTGCGCGACTGGATGTAGGGTAACTTCGGACCAGTATAAAATCATGTTATCTTCTTTCCTTTATTGCTTTTATTTTGTATTTGCATCTGTGTTTGATTCTGTGATTATATCCGTGTCTGTGAATTGCATTCGTTGGTGATTAAATTGCATAAGTTTCAAAAAGATTTAGAAAATTCACAAAACACTATTCACCCCCCTTCTAGTGTTATTCCAGCTTTAAGATCCATAATCCGCATTTCTCACACTTCTTTTGATAGGGAGTAGATCCTTCAGCCACTTAAGACCTCAACACTGAAGTAAACCCTTTTAGAAACATCCTTATTTATTTATTTGGAATCTTACTGGGTTACTTAATACTTCCATTTAGGAGAGAGGCGGATCCTTCAGCCACTTAAGAGCTCAACCCAAACGCGAACCCCTATGGAGATATCTCTCGCCGCTCCTAATTGCAAATTTTGGACCATTTAATACTTTCCAATTAAGAAAGAAATCCCAATATCTCACGCCATCACGGGTCCTAGGATTAGTGATATCCTACATCAGTAGTAAGTACACCCGATTGTTAGTAACCTCAAAGTGAAGGTCAAACTTCCGCTAAATAACTATATTGACCTCGCTTTACTAACCCATCGAGTCCAATTAATCATCCTAACTCTTTATTTATATTATCTTAGATAGATATTGCACTTAACTTACTAATTCCCTATTTATTTTAGGCAATAAGATTTACTTTAAATATCCATCTACCTATAAATCCCCGTTCAATGCCATAAATGTCAATTTTTCTATAAAATTCTAATGAATATTTCCTAAAACATTTATGTATGACTACTGATTTTAAATTAGCAACCGTATATATATATTCCATTTTTGTCAGTCATATTAATCCACTACCCTATCAATTTAGTGCAACCCCCATATTTATTACCGTTTATTGGAGTTACAAACTTTTAATTTCTTTTCTCATTAGTTAATTACCCTAAACGCAAATATTACGTGCAAATGTCATTATTAGCTTTTTATTTAATTATTATAAGCGTGGTAATTATGTAAAAATATTTACTTTTATCAAATATGTTCTAATTATATACCTTTAGAATATGTTGTTCCATGTTAAATTATTGGAAGCATATCTAAAAAGATTATCCAGTATAATTTCCATAAATTAGTCTAAAACAAAAGATTTAACTTAAAAATATAAAAGATTACATTGTTTAAAATTATAAAGAATAATCATTTCTTTTTGTTACTGAAACGACACTGTAAACTGCAATGAATTCATATTTTACATATCTTTTTCTCTTTCTATCTGTATCTATTCCTTGTTAGATCAAATGCTATATCTTTCTAAAAATGAAGGAAATAAAACTAATTTACAAATATTAAATGGATCTGAATTCAATAATTTCAAATGTAGAAAAGTTTATATCCTAAAAAGATTAGGGTAATAATCTAAATTTATAACATTATTATATAACCTATTTCAGATCTGAATAAATTTCATTCAAATCCATATTCTAAATTCATACTTTTGGGACTGATTTTGAGATCACATTATATACAATGCTAAATTAATTCATACATGAAAATATGTAGGCAATATTTATTATATTCAGATCGTATTCAATTCATTGCCTACAACTCATATACAAATATCCAATTAGGCATAAAAACTAAATAAAAATTAACGGGATAATTTTCATATTATAACAATCTATAAAAAATTCCATCGCCTTTTAAAAGCAATTCAAATCTCCATATGTGAAGTAAAACCTTTGATTCGTCTCCAAATCCTTTTAAATCTAAGAGATGTATAAAAGGGCATATACATACATTACAATCACAGATCTGTGGAGAGATTTGGGATTGGAAGAGAAAATAGATACAAATATGTATAAATATATAAATTACCTCAAATATGCATATGGTTGATTCTCTTCTCTTCTCCTTTTTGTAAGATTTCTACTCTTCCCCAATTTGTATGAATATAAATACAAATATCTTACCTTTATAATTTAGGAAGAAAGTGGAGAAGAAGAAACGATAGAGCTTCTCTACTGCCTCCATAAAAATATGAGAAGAGAAGGGAGGGTTGGGCCTGAATTTATAGGCGCTAGAATCAACCAGAACCATTAGCCAGAAATATATTAAATCCGGGCCGTTGTGGCCCAAAGATTTATTGGAGCGGCCAGGTGGCTACTGGTTGACCGCTGGTCGACCACACCTGGGTCACTGGTCGACTATTGAGGGTGGACCATCCCCAATGACGGATCGATCTTTGGGCCTGGGTAATTAATATAGAAACGTTAATTTCTTATTATTTAATTATTTTCATTTTGAATTCGTTTTTCGTTCGAAACTTCTTCGTTTAAACTTCGATCGCAAAACTCCAGATACGAAAGTTGCTTAGAATTTCACTGTAAACGCAATGGTGCAAGGTTTGTACTCAAATTCCATCATTTGCATAAATTCTATTTTTGGAGCCTAATTAATTAATTGACTAACTAATTAAATAACTAATGTCAAATTACGAGGTGTTACATATACAAACACATATTAAGATGTTTAATGTGGAACATATGATGTAGTTCCCTTACACATTGGCAATGAGGACCATCGTGTATGTTATGTTATATGGCATGTTAGATCTTGCTTGTATACTTGATATATCAAGCGAATATCAAATACGAGGTAAAACCACTAAATAGTAGTTAAGAATATTCTCGACTATTTATGAAATCCTATAGAATTGTTTATAGAAACAACAAACTCCTTATGAAAGAGTTTTTAGACTCGAACTTCATAAGTGTTATCGAATATAATAAGTCAATATCAAATTCATTTTCTTAATTAAGGAGCTTTAAGTGTGAAATGTTCTAAACGAGATGTTGAAAAAAATTCAACTGTAGAAGCTAAGTACATCGCCTTAAGTGGTACAATAACGAAAGTAGTATATATGCGCAAATGTATAAGGGAGTTAGTAATGGTTTCTATCATTGAAAATCTAATAAAGTATTACGATTAAGAAAAAGCAATATAGATTGAAACAATAATTAATGGCATGGAAAAGAAACCGAGATATGTTCTCCGCAATGGACATGTGATAAAAGAGTTTATCAGTAACGGGAAAGTGTAATCGAAAAGTAGATACAAAATAATAACATTTCCCTTCTCACTCTAGTTTAAGTAAACTGGTTGAAGATATAGGCAAGAGACACCTTAGTTAGCCTCAAGTGCAAATTAGAGATTGATAGAGTTAAGAGTGTGCTCTATAGGAAATTATGTAATTTGTTACGTAACTTAACTCTTATAATAGAGTTTTATTTGAAATGAAGTACGCTTCTGGTTTTATTTTCTATTATATATGTTTTTATATAGTGACATAAATAATGAATTAATTACAATAAATACGTATAAGTAGAAAAGTCTTAGGAGACGTGTTTTATCGATTGTATTTACAAACGTGTTTGTAACCAGAAGTGTTGAATTGATATATGTATGTGTGTGTACACACGCATGCATGTAAACGTTAACTCCTTTAATGTTCATAGTCAAGCTATATCGAGAATAAGGACATCGATACGTTAGTTGAGACTAGAGTACGTAACACTCTCCATACAATGGACAATGATTTGCTCATTATCATTGGGGATACCAAAAGGTTATGTACTTGTGATTGGTTTGGAACTATCGTAGAATGTTTCGATGAGACTCTTCTATATGTTAATATAACAAAGTCAAAACATAATATCTCATAGTAACGATGTACAATAGTCTTACGACTTGAGAGTACTATCAATTTTGAGTAACTAAGTTATACCTTGATTATGGTTACTTAACATGTCGACCTTGTTGCGACCATAATTAGATATACGTTGAACTACTTGGAGTGAAACAATGCCCAATGGAGGATTCATCTCCTTCATTATAGAAGGTCGGTACACTGTAATTGCTAGTCAATTTAAAGTCAAAATCTATGGCCAGAGTAAATCGAGTTATCAATGTTATCTGATTGAACCAATGACTTTAAATTAAACTACGTAATTAAGTACGTATATTGATAGAGTTTCTGACCTGAGATCAAACTCTATATTTGATCAAAAAAGTGACGATGAAAACAATACGTGCAAAAAAAAAATTTTACTAGGTGAGCTTATCACAGATTAGAAATTGAATTTCGCCTAAATAATTTATAAGCATTAAACATATGCCTAATGTTATTATTCAACAAAGTTCATACATGTTTCAGTATTTAAGTTGTTTAAATACCGATCGAGGATCAAGTTCACATCAGAGAGTCAATCTTACACAATAATGCCATGAGAGGATGCGAGAGCTACACAATACTCCCTTCAGTGTTGGAGGCCCCAATGCATTGACGGTGCGACTACCTACATTGTGGCCCAACATCTATGGTGTATCTTCACGTTATCCCAAGAGCAAAATAAGGCATCGACGAACTGATGATGCGAACATCGACGCTATGGTCTCAATTTTTTCATCATTGATGCTACATGTCACCCAAGTGCAGAATAGGGCACTGGTGTAAAGACGAGCGTCATCACCCATGTGATGTTCCTAATTCTTGCATCCATAGTGCTTTCTACTCCACTAAATTCGAGTAACCTTGCCACAATGGGTCTATACCATGAAGATTTTACCCATTCCCTCCGTTGAAGCAACCCCACGACGATGATGCTAGGCCATGAAGAACTTTCTTGCTCCTTCTGTTGGAACAACCCCACCATGATGAGGTTAGCCATAGAAGAACTTGTCTATTTCCTCCTTCGGAACGGCCTCACTATAATGGGTTAGGCCATGAAGAGCTTGCCCATTCCCTTCGTTAGAGCAACCCCACCATAAAGGGGCTCGATAGAATTTGGTCCCCCTCCACCAGAGCGGGCCTACCACAATGGAGGTTAGGCCATGAATAACTTGCATGCTTCTCATCCTGAGAGGCCCTATCACCTGGCGCTTGACATAGAAAAACTTTTCCGCTCCCTCTACCGACGCAACCCCACCACGATGGTTAAGCCATAAAGAAGTTTCCCACTCCCTCCGTCAAAGCAGCCCCACCACGATGGGGTTGGGTCATGAACTTGTCCACTCTATCCATTGGAGCAGCCCACTGCAATGGGGATCAACATAAAAAAAACTTGTTTACTCCCTCCGTTGAAGTGATCCTACCACAACGGGGTTAGCTATGAAGAACTAGCATGCTCCTTCTGTCGAAGCAACCTACCACGATGGAGACCGACCAAGAAGAACCTTCCCACTTTGCCAATTTAGAGTCACCCCACCTTGATGGGGCTTGATCAAGAAGAACCTTCCACTAAACTATCCTATAACATATAAGTTATGGGTTAAGCGCATTAGACCCCGGGGGCATACACTCTCATTGCACGAGGTTAGCCGATTATGACTCCAGTTCACCCCATAGAGGCGACCCATAAGCACAAAGTTTATAACCCCATGCAGATGTAAGTCATCCTTTTAGGGGCTCTTGCGAAGCATTCCTCTAACATGACTACCCGACAATACAACCCATTTACCTATTTAAATGTCATTTTACAATTTAGTTAACTAGTTTCGATCCAATGTTCTATCTAATGTATTCTTTCCTAAGTGGAGGGGCAGTTCAACAATCTAACAATTTTTGACTTTTTGCATGCATATGATAATAATTTAAATGCAAAGTTGGAAAACTTGTAAATTGAGCACAGTTAATTAGGGAATAACTCTATAACATGTGCAAAAATGTATGCAAATTGATATGGATAATCTTATTCCAACATTGATTGAATTTTTGAACTTTTGGGGGATTATTTTGATTTTGAACTAGAATTTGATTTTCAATTGGATTTAGTTTTCAATTAAGTATTAATTTTTATTTCCAACTTTAACATTATTTTGCTCGCTTTTCCATTTTTGTTGTTACGTAAATATGGAAGAAGTGAAAAAGTTAAAACCTTGGTTCCTTTTGAATCCTCGCATTTCTTCATTTAAATGAAGATAGTAGACAAAAATCTTCCGTATGTTATGAAATAAAGAAAGTAGAATCCAATAGAGAGAGAACAATTTTATTCATTTAGAGATTAGTAATACATTTTCATTACATTAGCTCCTTTATATAAAGGCCTAGGAGCTTGGGATAGATTTAATCCCACGATGTAAGACTAAATACAAAAACAGTATATAGCATATTCACTATTTATATTTACATATATAATAACACTCCCCTTTGAATATGCGTCTTCAAAATCTTGAATGCTCCAATAACTTGAAATTGTTCCCCTTTGAAACGTGCATGTGATTGCTCCCCCTCATTATTATCTTGCTTGCATTTATCCATTCAGTCGATATAGATATTGTCAGTTGCCTCATTAAAAACTTCTGTTAGTAAAACCCAGTGGGAAAACCTTAAACGAGGAAAAGAGTACAACTTGTAAAATCATATTGATATTCTTTCTGAAAGGTTTGATACTTCGGGATCTAAACAATGCCTTATTAAAACCTAAGAAAAGTCCAATGAGAAAAATCTTAGTGAAGGAAAAAGAGTACAATGACATATTTTATTATATCATTTCATCAAATGAAGTTTGACACTTCAAGATCAAACTAATGCCTCGTTAAAACCTTACTAAGAAAAACCCTACTAAGAAAAACCCAGTGGGAAAAATCTTAGTAAAGGAAAAAAGAGTACATTATAATAGACTTATGTATGATCCCCCTGATTTTATATTTTTCCATTTAAATTTGAATATATGTATTGATAATCCAAATCAACTACAAATATTTTTGATCCACATATATCTAACATAGCTTAGACAAGCATTAAGAAAATTAAAACCAGGAGACGATAATTCTTCTTTTCCTCCTTTCATCATTTATAAATAGTTGCATTTGAAACACACTTCATGTCCTTTCATTTTGATGCATCACATTAGTTTTGCTTATTACAACTACATCTTCGATGGAAATTAAGAGTTTCATTACAACAATACTTAAAAACAGGAAGTAACCTACTCATCATGAATTATATCAAGATTTTCGTTACAATAATGTTTAAAAGAAAGTTGTAGTCTACATCCTTTATTCTTTGCATTCTTTATAAGCAACAAAGTAATTTATATTCTTTGGGAACTAGTGGACTTTCATTATTCAGTATGATTTAAGAAGTATTCATACCTTCAGTGTATTTTAAGTATTTCGAACACTTTCGCTACTTCACAGTTCAATTATTTATAAAAACATCATGCCTAGAGCATTTAACACGATGTAGCACTACATGTGCTTCAGTAATTTCAGTGTGTTTTTCTATTATATACATATACATACATACATACATACATACATACATATATATATATATATATTGCGAACTACAGGTTCACATTTCTTATTTAAGAGAATTTCGTGATGGCCAATCATGTTTTTCTCTAATCCAGGATCTTTAATCCATTTATAAACATAAGCGCTTTATTATTCATAAGTTTATCACCGATGATTTTTTTCCTTTCAATTCTAGACATGATTTATTGATACCTCTTTATTTATCATGTTTTAGGTACTTGAACCACTTCTAGGGTTATTTGACAACTATGTCATGGGTCTATTCAAGAGCACCCTTAAATGTTTTTTCATGAACATCCACCTCCTTTATTTGGCATCTTTACAACTTACTCCAAAAGTATTTTAAACGAACTTTTGTACCATATTTCAGACGTGGTCTACACTTTTTGATCCTTCAAGGATTTAGATCTATGTTGGAGGAAGTTTAATGGGGATATTGTTGATAATTTATTCAAGTTACTTAATATTTTGCATCATTGTATATAACAAAATATTTAATATTGATAATCAAAATGAGCTTATATCCCTTTTTATCCTCCCCCTAATGTTGACGAACATTGTTACATTTAATAACAATCTTCTTTGGATTCTCATTTTGATCCATTATGATATTGCTACTAGCAAATATATCATACATATTAATTATAGGAGGATAATTCTTTTATCAGTTGATAAGATTCATTCAATTGATATTTCTTATTAGCGTTTGTTCTCATTTATTTATCTAGCCAATTGGAGGAACTTACTTATTGTGTAGATCATTTGAATATATACACGATTTCATTTTATTCAACGTTTATGTTGATTAAAATTTTAAATCACCGAATTATATCTATGCAAAATTTATGAGATGAGCTCGTAACAAACTTTAAGTTGTTATTTGAATATCTACATATATAGATATATATGTGTGTCCACGTATTACACACACACACACATACACACACATATATATATTATAAATTTGCATATTCTTTCTAATTTGAATTAGTGATTTTTAAAACAATCTATTAAAAGAATCCAAACAACTAATTTTTGTTTATAGATCAATATCAGTGTGAATCCTTCAAGACGGCATGATAATGTTCAAAATAGTTGGTTTGGAATCATTTTGAACTCCTGGTTCAAATAAATTGTAAACACAACTTAAAGTTGTTAAGTTTTATTCCTTGATTATATCTCTAATATTACTTTTGAACATTAATTATGATTATTTATTAGAGAATATATACGTAGTTATAATTATATATAAACATCTCTTCTAGAGAGTTCAAAGAAAGAAATATATTTACAACAAAAATATGATGCACTAAATAAAAGATAAACGTGAGAGATAAAACTACTACTTCTGGAGTATAATATATAACATCTCTTTGAAAAAACTAGGTGAGCAACCCTTCATATTAGGTCTAATCTTGACCCTAAATTGTAGATCAACATGTAATGAAACAATAAAATATTGGACACCTTTGAAACATTAAAACATACTATTATTAAGATAAGTAAATAAATAAAAGATAATTTTCATTGATATAATTATTATATATCCAGAGAACCTAATGACATTACTTATGAGTGACTTCTCATTAAAATATGTCAGCGCATTTAAGTGAATCAATTTGAAACAACATTATATTTCAGTTGAACTCGTCAGTCAAAAATAATAATTCTGACTACTCTACAATGTTTTTTTATAAAAAAAAATAAACTGTGAACTTAGTGAACCAATAGAAATCTATCATCCGGTTTTAATGCAAACTGATTTATTTCATATTTTGACCCATGCAAAAAAATATCTATAAATAAGTTAAGGATGGAAATTAAGAAAATCACAAATCTAAAAGCTATGGAATCAGATAAACATTACTTTATATTCATTCAGATTCAAAGTGAGAAAAAAACGGTGCACTAAAAGTTATGAAAACTTAGTGACAGTATTAATTTGTTTATTGACATGACATCAATTTCTATGATTACATGACTTACTAATATGAAAGACATGAGTATATACCCTGAAACATATAACTAAAAGAAATTTAATAGGTGGAGTGACATAGTTTGTGTAGTTGTACCATACAATAAGATAATTGCTTCTTGTGTTGATTATACATATGTTTGCCAAGTTTTAGTAAAAACAATATCTTGTATTTTCAGCGTTATTCTAAATATGTTTCTGAAAAATCAAACATAAAATAATTTGGCTATAAGTATTAAGTCCTAGGAGCAATTTTACTATCACACCATCCCACAAGCTTCTAACTCCTAAATTTTAAACATACAAATTCGTTAACTCAAAAAATTTATATAATATTTACTACTTTAACCAATAAATATACTCTGCCAGCCTATGTAGTTTAATAGGTACACTGACTACTATAGAATCAATTCTGCTCTCGTGCCGATGAATGTATAATTGCACAAAAATACATTAACAAAAATAACCCAATTATTTGCTAGTCTTTTAGAACGAATATTTGAAAGAAAAATAATTACAGCAACAACCAAAAAGAAAGGCTGATAACGCTTTGCTGAATCCCGTTAAATGAAATTATACACTAACCATTTTTTTTTATACTTCAATGAATGTCAAGTACCAGATAAAACAAGATCACATGGGTATTGTAATTATTATCATTAACCGTACAATTCAAATCTAATGTTACGAATGGGATATAATGCCCATAATATACGCGCATCTTTTATAAAGAACGAATAGTCAATTTAATAGAATTTTGTAAACTGAACAAATTGGAATACCTCATCTAAATGTGGTTAATTCCTTTCTAAACAAAAAAAAGGATAGCCGAATTTCAGTTCAGATAGCAAAATTGAATGAAACTTTTGGTAACTTTGAATGCTTGAAGAAATTCAGTCATGCTGCAACATTACTGTTAAATTACCCCTTGAGTTGTCGTTCCCTTATGTTAATTAAGATTGCCAATGATATAGGGCCAAACAAGCCTTAATCCTTTAAATACAATAATTCATAGCCTTATCAAAGTGCATATCATGAAGCTATTTAATTCAGTCTAAATCAGAGTATAGTGCTAACTCAGGCTACAGTTTTATAGGTAAGTTGAAGGGTATGAAGCTTGTTTAAAAAAAAAACTAGAACATTGTGATCTAGAAAAATCCACATCTATCATTTTATAACTAAATATAATATTCACAATAAACAATTACTATTAAATCATAGCATGAAAGCAATTGTGGGGAACTGAGATGATATAGTACTTAGCAGCAATTTATTTGTTTATGATAAAAGAAAAAATAATAACATCAACTGTATTTGGCAGTTTTCTAGCCACAACGCATCAATGTCCAACTATAAATATAATACCGACGATATAAACACTAACGAATAAATATTACAAAAAAACAATCTTGGAAATTAACTTTTTATAAGAGTAAAATAACATTGGATTACATTTGTGTGTGTGTCATTATTTTCTTTTCTCATGCTAGAATTTTATAACTTTATAAATAATGTTTTGGAAAATTATTTTGCAAGTGTGTTTATAATGACATTATCTGTACGAAACATAATATAACCTAAGTTGGATTGAAACATAATATAATCAAAAATTTATTTACCAACACATTCTTTTTATGAGGACATGTTTTATATTCAATTACTCTTATCAAAGTATTGTAACTAGTATTTTATTATTGATGACATGGTTCACGTTAATTCATGTATACTAAAGTATTTGTTATTAGTATAAACACTGAGAATCTGAGGTGCATGGTTAAAATATAATATCGCCTGCCATGACTATGCTGAATAGTACAAGAGTCTTCAGTGTACTTCTCCACTTACTGGAGTTCTTCGAAAATATATGGCTCTTATTTTCATCACTCTTTATTTCATATTTTTCTTGAATTATTATTTTAGCACATCTTAACAATATGTATTTTATTTATTCTATTTTATCTTTATACGCCGTGTAGTTTTTTAGTTTAAGCATACGTTAAGATTCTGATATACGCCAAAGTAATAGCAAAATAATTTTCGTGTATTTGGTACGCAATTCATTTTATGTTTAAAATAAGGGAGAGATAATGATGCTAATCAGGAAAACAAAGCTATACATATTATGTACATAAAGCTAAGAATATTCTAGCACAGAAACCATGCTTCTATGGTTATTCTCAATAAGTGAATTAAACAAGAGATTTGCTAAAATAAGCTATTATACTAGCAAAATATCAATGTATAGTGGAATAAGATCTATAAATTTAGATTTATGATTAAATAAAATCTTGAAAATATAAGATCTATTAAAACTTAAAATCCAAATCTGAAAATTAGGAAATAGATGTAGAAGTGTGAAACAAGAGTATTTAATCTAAATCTAAATTAATCGCAAAACATATATAAGAAAGCAAATCTAGAAAATTTCAAACCTGATTTCATTGGTTGATTAAGAGGAAGAGGCAGTTTGATTTATCGTGCTAATAACGTGTTATGAAATAAAGAAAGTAGAAGCCATTATAGAGAGAACAATTTTATTTATTCAGAGATTAGTAATATATTTTTAACATATTAGCTCCTTTATATAAAGTCTAGAAGTTTGGAATAGAACTAATCCACGATGTGAGACAAAATAAAAAAATAATATGTAATATATTCACTATTTATATTTATATTTACGTATATTATAATACCACGAGACATATCTTGATTTACATTTGGATGTAACATTATTCGATTGGTCTGACCAATCGGTCAGTTTGATCAAACCGATCACGGTGGCAGTTTAGCAAAAGTTATTAAACCTTCAAGGTATTATACCAACCCGGCCCACGTTCTAACAACTTACCTTGCATAGCTTGTTCACTCGCCTTCTTCCTCAAGAAATCACAAGCCCTAAAAATACAAAAACTACGCCAAAATCACCCAAAAAGATAATCAAAAAATGTTCAGAAACCAGTACGACACCGACGTCACAACATGGTCGCCGGCAGGACGACTGTTCCAAGTCGAATACGCTATGGAAGCAGTGAAACAAGGGTCGGCGGCAATAGGGCTCCGATCCAAAACTCACTGCGTTCTGGCGAGCGTCAACAAAGCTAGTTCCGAGCTATCATCGCATCAGAAGAAGATTTTCAAAATTGATGATCATATTGGGATTGCGATCGCTGGATTGACAGCAGATGGTAGGGTTTTGTCGAGGTATATGAGGAATGAGTGCGTGAATTATAAGTTCGTCTACGAGAGTCCGTTGGCTGTTGGAAGGCTTGTTGTGCAGCTGGCTGATAAAGCTCAGGTATCATGAATTTCTTGTTGGAAAGTTAGATCTTGAGATTTCATAATCATTCACTTAGATCTAAAGATGTTAGATTAATTGGTAAATGAGTGACTGGAGATTTTGTTTGTTAGCAGCGAGTAGCCTTTGGTATACTAGCTTATAGTTTTAGGTATTTTTCAACTATCTAGCTTCCAATGGTTATTTGAGTGAAACATATTTGATTTCCATTGATCCGTGGACTCATATTCTGCTGTACTTGATACGTTAAGAAAGTTTGATACTCAGTATTGCTACAAATGTTGGTTACTATGACTGCTGTAGGAATAGCTTTTTCCATAACTGCTACTGTATTGGCATGTCCCACATGTGCACGAATGTACATCAAGTATATTTAACTTGAATTATGATTGCATTTGTCATAATTAGAATGCATCATTCATCTACACTCATCTTCTCTCTTTACCTCTTCTATTCTCAGTTACATTCCTGATTTCTCGCTGTCAAGCAAATTCGAAAATGTAACAACACATACAATTGAAAGAATGACATTTGAATTTTTATGCAATCAATTTCCTTATTGTAAGAGATGAAAGCAATGTGACAGCTTTTGATAGCACCAACATGTCCAATGACTGCACAAACGTCGGTAGTCCCATTAATAAGTGGATATTTGTTGAATTCTAAAAAGATACCGTTAAACTATATTCATCCATTTCTTATACAAATAGCAGAGATAAATGTAGTTTGAGGTTTTAATTTTAAACCAGAGTTCAAAATCTTCTTAATCTCACCGAGATTTCCCTTGAGATCTCATTTTCACACTTGAGAGAAACGAAATTTCAAACGTAACTTATACCTTGGTTTGACGTGTCTTACCCGAGATATTAAGATTTCAGGTTAATCAGAGATATAAATTGAGATATTAATCCGAGATCTCATCCGAAATTCAAGATTTGAAACATTGTTTGAAACCACGATCACTATGTTATAAGAAAAATGTTGTACACATTAAATGATACCTAAGGTTACTAAATGATTATCCAAATATGGCACCATCTTGTGGAGGCAAATTCAAAACCTTTAGATTCCCGACTTCATTTTTGATGACTGCACGGACTACATTACCAAATTCAAAGAACATAAACGCAAAGTGCGTTATCTGCTTTGTCAAGTGTCTGATTCTTGACGTAACCATTATTGTATGTCCTTCGCTTGGCAATGTCTTTATTTGAGTCTTGCTCATAAGTTTCACAACATATCTGATACATACATGTAAGTATACATAAGATACATGTACATATACATACGCACACATACATATGTGTATACTACATACGTACATGTATGTATACACACACATGCGTATACATATATGATATAGACAGAGTGAATGTGTCTGCAGTTATCTCAGACTACAGCTTTCCAGCACCATATTTACTACATTTACTTGGCCACTATTTCAATTTTTGTTTGTTTGTTTTTTTTTTTGCATCTGAAGTCATAACGTTGAACCCGAATACCGATAGTTTTATTCCAAATATCATATGACGTTCTAGTATGGATGTATATTTTACTGCATTCAGTGTAGAAAATGCTTCTTTAGAGCGCTATTTAATCCGATTGTAATTTTAAAATTGCTATAATGATGCCAACATGGTTGGTTCAGTTGGTTGGTACGAGATTAACGATCACGAGTTAGATTCCTGGGATCGACTCTTGTTGGCATCAATGGACCATGTTTGGAAAAAAGCTATAATGACTATTCTACAATTACCAATATGACAATTTTACACTGATCAAAAATTTCATATTAGCTTGGATTGAAGAAAACAATCATGAGAAGAAATAAAACTATGTTATTAATCATTAAAATAATACATGAATAGATTAATTAATTAAAATTGTGTAATTATTTACATTAGGCTGATCTTTATCCTAGTATTACGGGTCACTGTTTTATAATCCTTGTGTATTACTTCGTTGTTTGAAGTTTCTTCATTTAATTATAATCATCTGGATAATCCAATCCAAAAGTTAGTAAAATTCCATCTTTCACAATATTTTGAGTCTTAATGCAATTCATGACCCATACATACTTGCATAAAAAGGGAAGATTGATGAGTTTGCTGGCGAAGCTGCAGGTGGTTAATAGAAGCAATTGCTGGTCGCTATACTGCTTCCGGCAATATCGATGGCTTTTCAGAGTGGTTGGGATTGGGAACGATGAGGGAGTGAGATTTAATGTATATTTCAAATTGAAAGCATTAAGGTTTTGTAGATAATTGAATTTGAGTGATGGACTCACATTTGTACAATTAGTAGAGAGTTGTATGTTACTCAAATCAAATTGCTGGCACTTTAAGTTGGATGCCTGTGCAATTGGTGCTTAAGGGATTTTTGTTTTCTAGGATGAAATCTTAATTGGAAATTCCTTCTTGACTCCAAAATTGAACGTATACTCATGCATATGCTCTAATAAACTGAAATCTTTAATCAGGCTTTCTAAATTTATCAATCCCCAGTTGCGTGGGATAAATTTCTTCATTCAATATCTGAAGTTGAAATTGCGTTTCCTTCTATTGCAAAATAAACGACTTATTTCATGATTGGTACTTGCTTGATATCAGCTAGCATGTAATGTATAACATTGGGTTACTCATGAGTACTTTAAAGTGATACGGTGGTAATTTGATCGGTGTAGAAATTCTAAATGCTTCTAAGTTATTTTGAACTAAGTCTGACCAAAATTTTAAAATTGCTAGGATGTATGATGATAATTCTACAACTGGGTGAAATTTTCTGCACTGATCAAATTTCATAATTGTTAAGATTGAAAAAAGTAACCATGAGGAGGAAAAAAACTAAATTTTCATTAAACCAATACAGGTGAATAGATTGATTAATTATAATTGTGTATTTATTTTACATTAGGCTGATCTTTTATCTAGTGTTACGATTCATAGTTTTGTAATCCTTGAATTACCTCGTAGTATGAAGTTTCTTCACTTGCTTAAAATTATTAATAATCTACATAATCCAATCCAAAAGTTAGTAAAAATTTGAATTTTGCAGAATTTTGAATGTTGATGAAATTCTTGACAAATCCATATGTGGATAAAAAGAGAGGATTGGTGAGTTTGCTTGTAACGACCCGTAAATTTTCAGTAATTAATTTGGTTATTTAATAAAAAAATTTGTGATTAACTTTAGAAAAAAAAAGAATTTTTTTAATTTATATCGAATTTTTTTAATTTATATCGAAATAAATGTTAAGAATGGAATGTTGCAATAGTTATAAAAGAACTAAATTTTTGACTGTTGAAGTGAAATCACATTTTAAATGAAATAGGGAAAATTGTGCACCTGAGTATAAAATTTGAAAATAGATTAAGGTAAGTGTTGTATAAATAAAAGAAGTTTGAAACTTGTTATTAAATTTATAACGAGAATAAATTATAAAAAATGTCGATGTAAGATAATAAATATACTAATTCAATGCCATCCAAATTAATTGAAACAGATTTGTAAAGCTTTATTTGATTGTAATTTGTAAGTAGGGAAATAGATTCAAAGTTATATAAATTGTTGGAATGATAAGTAATAAAGTGCAAATTAGATATAATCAATGTTAGTATAAATTTAAGGAATACTTGTTAATAAATTTAATATAGGAAAACGAACTTAAATATTGATTTATGAATTAATATATATTGAATAGCAATTGAACGTAAATCAATGGAATAAGGATGATGCAGGTTGATAAGTATTCATAATGTTTGAGTTGATGATAAACGTTACTTTAATGAAAATAAATGTAGTAACGGAAGTGGGAATGAAAATTTAATAGAAACGTAATTTATTTTTAGGTAGAAATTGGCGAATTGGGAAATAAGTTCAAATGAGGTAATTTATGGAATTCTTTAATAAATAAAAAATTGTTGTTCTAGCATTATAAACTTAGGTATAATTGAAATTGCTTCTAATAGAATATAATAGAAAGGGAAGTATTATAAATAAATGGTTAGAAACTTAAGTGAACAATTGGGAGGCTAAAAAATGTGATTAAGCATAAATACTATAGATAAATGAATGATAATAAATGAGGTTATGCAATAATGAAGGAATGAATAAATATAATGCAATAAAAGAAAATGAATAAATATAATGCAATAAAAGAAGAAACTGACATCACATTTATAAATGACAATGAATATTTGTGAGTGATAAATGAAAATATTTGAAATAAACATTGAATCAATGAATAAAAGTAAAAGTGGTAAAAAGTAAATGTAAACTTCATGGATGAATCCTTATATGAATAGAAAGGGAAATGAAACAATAAAAGCTAATGGTATCTATTATTACGTGTTACATATTTCTTTAATTTATTTAATAAAAATTGGAAATCTATTTGCGATCAAAGGAAATAAAGGAAATTAAGTAGTACGTTAATTTGAAATTAAGTTAAAATAGGAGTTAATACAAAGGAAAGATGGATATTTGGATATAATAGTGTAATGAAAGACAAACAAATCATTCCATTGAAATCTAGCATATAATAACTGTAATTATTGCAGCAATCGGAATTAAATGTTATGCAAATAAAAAAAAGATGAAAATAGAATGAAATAAATTAGTGAATATTTGAAATTAATGTTAATTCCGTTCATAATATGACAATTGGTTGAAGTATGAGAAACTTACGTGTAACAATTGACTTGTAAACAAATATTATAAGTTACATGTTTAAATAGTTGATGGAATTAGGATTGGAAATAAATTTTAATAAATGTTACATTAATGTGAAATGTACTATAATGTTAGGAGTTGTCAAATTAGAGTATAGTAAAGTAATGAAAGGTTGAACAAAGGTTAACCAGATTTTAGAGTAGTAATGGACATAATACAAAGAATGATATACGTTCCTTTACTAAATAAAAAAAATCATATGTTTTAATGAACATAATACAAAGAATGATATACGTTCCTTTACTAAATAAAAAAAATCATATGTTTATTTATTTGAAATGTTGGTAGCTGAAAAATATATTACAGAAATAAGAAATTAATAACATTTGGTTTGTATACAATATTTTTGTAAATACGTTCAATTACTATAAAAAGGAATTGAATTGTCTCATTCATTTTTACTTTAGAAATCAATGACAATTAATATGATTGGAATCTTTTTAAGTGGGAAGACGTTAATTGTAAACATATATTGAAATAAATTAATTCAGTTCATGTTTCAAAATTTAATGCTAGTTTACTACATATATGTTTATACCTAAATTCAAACTTATGTTTTAGATTAAAATTTAATGCTAGTTTATATTGAAATCCCATACGTTGTTAAATTAAATGTTAATAGGAGATGATAAAGGGAGTAAAATAGATTTACAATTGACTATTTCCTTTTCAATTAGACTTTATTAGATTTTTATTGCAACATAACTTACCTTTCCATCTTCACTTTTCTAATTTACTCTTACATTCATTGCCTCCTTGTGTGGATTATTTTCATACCTTTTATTTATGAATGTAAACTATAAGTGGCGATAAAGATGTACATATATATTATACACCTGTTTATATTACCTTGTTTATGCTATCATATTTTTGAATGTATGTTAATGCATTCCTTGTAAAACATTCAATCGAAATGTTAACATGTTTAATTTCCAATCTAATCACAAAGAGGGAGAAATGAAGATTTCTTAATGCTGTATATTCTTTTAATTTATGACACAAATTTGCGTGGAGAATTTATTTTCATTTATTGTGTGTTAATTAAATCTTTAAAAGATGTTAATTTTGGTATGTTTAGGGTTAACCAAATTAATTAAGTAAACGATTGTTTTGAAATTTGAATTCTAAAAGTTTGTTTATGGTATAGAGTTAGTCGATTCATTCCCTTTCTTATTAATAATTACTTTTTTTTAATACCTGCTACTTTTAAAAAAGGCTGTTCATACTTACTATATTTCAATATTTGTTCATACTTACTATATTTCTAATTAATAACAGCCTCTCTTTTCAAATCTTTTTGTCCCTAAACCTAACTCTAACCTTATAAATACAATATGATGCAAATGAAACCCTAGCCTCCATTCTAATCTTTTTTTTTAAATCTCCTTATTATATCTCATTTTAATTTTTCCTTCCTCTTCAAATTTTTTTCTTCTCAAATTTTATTCTATTTCAAACTTTCTTCTTTCTTTTCAAATCTTGGTCTTCTCTACAATTTTCAGTTCTTCTTATTTCAATCTTTTTCTTTTTCAATTCTTTTTTTTCAAATATTTTCCAGACTTTTTAAAAATACGTACATAAATACATATATATATATATATTAATATAATAAGGAGGGAAATTAAAATAAATCAAAATAAAAGAAAAATTACGGAACAAAGCTAGCAATCAAGAAGAAGACTAAGGAAACGTAGAGCGAAGCTATTGATTAGAAGTCTATTATTTTTAGATTCGTATAAAGATGAGTGTTTTAGTCCACTCATAATTTCTAAAATTTCTTATGTTTGTTAATTGATATATGATGTGATTTAAAATTTATTTATGGTTGTTTGGCATATTTTTAAATCATCATCTCAGTTAATTTCATTTATTTAAATTAAATTGTTAATTAATTACTCATTGCATATGAAACTGCCAGTTAAGTTGTTATATAAATTATTCATTGCATTTAAAACTGCCAGTTAAATTTGTTATTTATTTATTTATTGCATTTAAAACTGTCAGTTAAACAGTTATTTAATTCATTATTGAAAAATAATCTGTCAGTAATAAATTGTTAATTATTGATGTGATTGTCTGAATTGGATGATGATTTGATAAATGTTTGATGATTGATAATGGATGAATGATTGTTGTATTTTATATGGTTAAATTCCGCAAGTTATGCATTTCATTTCATTCGGGATTGCGGTTTGAAATGATATATAACCGTAATTTTTATTCCAAATTACGGATTGAAATGATAAATATCCATATCACTTGACCATAAGATATAAAATTACATACAGGCACCGTGGTCTATATATGTAAATATTTTGAAATGATTTTCTATGGTTTTGTAAAGAAACATATATATGGTTTTATGAGATATGGATTTCGAATAAATTTATAAAGGTTATTTTATATATAGTTAAATTCTTGGTTTTAAGCTATGTATAAAATTTTAGAAAGTATGAAGTAAGTTTAATAATAAAGTTTGATTTTATTAAAATATATTATGGATAAGTATTTACTTAAATTATATTCTAATATAGAGTTTATATTGATTTTTATAAATTAAAGTTGAGAAGATAGTTTTGAAATCGATTTGAGATCTTATTTAATTAAGATCTTATTGAAATTTAGATTTAAAAAGAATATGATGTTATAACTAAATTCGGGTTTAAGATGTTTTAGGTGAATATATCTAGACTAAATAAATTGAGGAATATTCAAATTTGAATTTGAAAGTTTTATTTAAAGGATACTAGATTTATTAAGTATTTCAAAACTAAATAATAGTAAAGTGAATTTGGAATATATATATGAATTAAAAATTTAGTTTTGAAATGGTGGAATGTTTAAAACTTTGAAATATATGGAAATTTAAATGGTTTAATTGGGGATTTGAATCTATATTTGGAATTAATTTGTGAAGGTGAAGAATCTATTTTATTTTATAAATAAGTTATATTTAAACCATTTAAGTGGTGTGGTTATATTTTAAAGTTATGAAATCAAAGTTTTATGTTTCGAAAGGCTATATTTGAATCGTTGATTTAGAAATATTATAACTTTGAAATTTTATGGTTTTAGAAAGGATATATTTTTGAAATAAAATGATATCATATTGACTTGGGTTTAAACGGAAATGATATCGTATTTATATGGTTTTGGAAATGATTATTTTATTCTGGTTTTAAAGTATAAACTATTTTAAAAGACCGCGGTGTTATAATAACGTTTGGTTGTTGAAGAGACCGGGATCGGAAGTTGTCATACTCTCTGCCAACTCCGAACCACTTTAACAACCGTGTACGCGGTGGAGATTTCAGAATGAAGTAGGATGGCGGCGGCGTTTCCTTTGAGGTAAATACGTGGACCCGACTCCCGTGAGTTGACATAAGGTGGCTAAAACATGAGCGATTCTCGGACAAGGGGGTAGCACCCCTTATCGGACACATCTCTTCGATACTATACTCTGACTTTGGATTGATTCGGTGGCCACCTTTAATTTTTTTGATTTTGGGGGTGTTTGTTCGAGGTGGGCGGTAGCTGCGGCTATGCGTTACCACCAGCCCGGATAGCAATTGGTATATCTACCATGACATTGCCTAGTTGTGCCGTGTCACCTACCCTAGCGCGTCTTATACGATTTTGTTTTGTACCGTACCTATGGAGTGCCCTCTGACGACGCCCAGTACGAGGGAGATTACGGTACTGTATAGACTATGAGAATATATTTTGTGTTAAGGGCTATATGAGTAACCCCTTAACGCTATTTAAAAGTAAGTTTATTTTACAATTAGACACTATTATAATAGCGAAATATACTCCATAGTAAATAGTTTAACGGACCCTTAGGAGATGTAAATCCCGAGCATCTCTTGAGTTACTGCACTCATATTTATTTCTGTTGGTTTGACTTACATAAGATCTTTTAGTTCCGACTCGAGTGTTTTGTCTTTTCAATTCGCTCGGGTCAGTCCGAGCATTTCAGGATCGAAGACTTTATTTCTGGAGGACGAAAACGAGGATTTCATTATTATTATTATTATATATATTACATGGTTCCACTACACACTGTATTCCGCTGCATTGATATTTATTGGTATGTGAACTTTGATATTTATTGTATAAAGAAGAATTAAATATTTTGTAAACAGCTTCATGAACTGTATATTTGATTATTATATTTTATCCTTCCGCTGTGAGATTCTGTTTTCTTTTATTTCTTTCTCATTTTTCTTATTTATCCCATAACAATCCGTCATTCCGTATGGTTTGAATTGGCACGTGTGTCGATTTAAAGCGTGCGAAAATGCGGGACGTTACATTGCTGGTGGATCAAAGCTGTTGCTAGTTGCTATATTGCTTGTGCCGTATTGATGGCATTTCACAGTGGTTGAGGATTAGGGTGTGGAGGAGAGGGGGTTGGTTTGGTTTGGACTTCATGTACTTTTGAAGGGTGCTACTGTATACACACACTTAAACACTTTCTAATGCTACTTAGACATCCTTTTAAATTGAACTAAAAAATACTGTAAAAACCTATCGCGCTCGGTTTTGCATAACCGAGCGAGATAAAAGCGGCGGTCTTTGCATAACCAAATGGTGTAATATAAAAAGTATGTTGCTATATGCGTCCCTGTTTGTTCTTTCCAACACCATTATATGGTGACCAAAAGCACAACACATGATGCATTTAGCTTCGGGGGTGTGGTGCTAAATGCGCTCTGTTTTGTGCTTCTGGCCACCACATCATGGTGTTGGGAAGAACAAACTGTGGTGTATATAGTCGTACACTATAAAAAGGACAAACCTAATTTTTTTAAAATCCACTCTTATCAACATTTAATGCTAGAAGGACGAGAGATTAATAAAGTTAGCAATGCTAAAATCCTAGACTTTGATGGTAGGTTGTATGATATATGAGAGATTATTACTTCATGTCTAGGAATGTGCATGTTAATTGATTTTTATGCAATTAGGAGAAGTTAAGTATGATTCAAGATGTTTGATTGCGTGGCTAGGATTTTATATTACATCGTGCATTCTGTTAATGTGTTTTCATTGAAATAACAAAAGAAGTGATCTATGATTGTTTTTTATGATTCAAGATGTTTGATTGCGTGGCTAGGATTTTATATTACATCGTGCATTCTGTTAATGTGTTTTCATTGAAATAACAAAAGAAGTGATCTATGATTGTTTTTTCTATTGAGATAATTAGTAAATAAAGAACAGAAAAACGACTTTCCATAACCAAACTAGTGTACAGTCGAAGTAGTTTGCATAACCGATCCAAAATAATTATAACCTTTTCCCGAGCTATATGAATAAACTGCTGTGAACTCTTGTTCAATCATCTACAGCAATGTTGTAGATGGAAGAAATGAGAACAAGGAACTGGTATAAAAATAGAAGGATAGGGGAGTTTGAAGAGTTTGAAAGGTGGGGTGTGTGAAAGAGACAGAGAAGATGTGTGTGAGAGCGGGTAGTTTAGTGGATGTAAATAGTATCATCCTTTTTGAAATAGGAAGTTATAAGGTTTCAAAGATAATGAGTTTGAGTGACGGATAATGGATTGGTAGTTAGATGGTAGAGAGTTATATATTACTCAAATTAAATTGCTGACACTTTTAGTTGGATGCCTGTGCAATAGGCGCTAAGGTGATTTTTTCTCTCTTTCTAGAATGAATTCTATATTGGAAATGCCTCTTGGATTCGAAATTAAATATTTACTTGTACAGTCCTGTAGTGCAAATAGCATCACCCTTTCTGAAATGGAAAGTTACAAGGTTTCGAAGATAATGGATTTGAGTGAAGGATAGTGGATTGGTAGTTAGATGGTGGAGAGTT
The DNA here is from genome assembly GCA_030765085.1 of Allium cepa. Classification (NCBI taxonomy): domain Eukaryota; kingdom Viridiplantae; phylum Streptophyta; class Magnoliopsida; order Asparagales; family Amaryllidaceae; genus Allium; species Allium cepa. The sequence continues at coordinate 170,675,468 of CM060941.1, read as the reverse complement.
ATATATACTCAAATTAAATTGCTGACACTTTTAGTTGAATGCCTGTGCAATAGGCACTTAGGTGATTTATTCTCTCTTTTTACGATGAATTCTTTATTGGAAATGCCTTTTTTGGCTCCAAAATTAAATATATACTGGTATAGTCCTGTAGATGCTCTGATAACTCGAGAACTTGAATCAGGTTTTTTTAAGTTTATACATTCCATGCTTGTGTTTGATATGTCTCTTCATTGAACACCTGAAGTTAAAATCACTTTTTCTTGTATTGCAAAATTAATTATTTGACTTCATCATGGTATAAGGTCATGACCGGAACCTGAGGTTCCGACCATCTTGGATCGGTTCCGATCGAAGGCGAGACGAAATTAGCATGGAAACATGGCTCGCTGAAGATAATGAGGGGAATCGAGAGAAAATAGAAGAAAATCGAGAGAAAAAAAACCTACCTCATGCTTGTTTCTTTCGGATTCAACCTTCTATCGTGTCTTCCTCAAATCGAGGCGAACCATGCAACGTAGTGAAGAATCTTTATTATTTTCAGCCCTAGTTTAGTTGCGGCTGAAATTGACGCAACAAAGAAGCGTAGTTTGAGGACTTGTACCGGGTTTGAGAGTTATTAGGATTTTGAGGCTTTTGGAATTATTTATTTTGATAAATGGGCTGACTTTGTTTAGATAAAGCTTATTTTAGATACAGGGGACCAAAATGGGCTGTTGGAAATAATTATTATTTTGTGGCTGTTGGAGATAATAATTTTCTGCCCTAGTTTAGTTGGCTGCTGGGAGCTTATTTTGATAAATGGGTTAATTTGTCATTGTTTTTTCAGTAAAAGATTCCAAAATTCGGAACTGAGACCAAAACCGAAGCTTTTGAAATTTTCGAAACCAGTCAAAACTAAGAAATTTTCAAATGATCAAAACCAAAACCGAGTTCTCAAAGCTTGGATTTCATGCTTGGTACTGCTGGATTTATCAGCCAGCACATAATGTAGCATTCGAAAGGATCCTAATGTATTTATTTCCCCTTTTTCTTCTTTTTTGGTTGATATTGAGTAAATCAATGAATAATTTAAGGTGATATCGGTTGTAGTTAAATGTTCCATCATATATTGCCTTACTGCTTGCATCTTCCTATACCTGATTAGCTATAGCATTGTTGTTGAAGCGTTAAGAGGACTTCAAACATCGTTTGGCTAGCGATCTAAATCTTTGTCATGGAATGTTTCTTTGATATGTTAAATATCTGAACAAGTTTGGCCTATGTTTGGACGAATAAAGGAGTGTATAGAAAGGAGGAAGATTTTTGTCATGCTAATAGTCTCATGTATGTGCCAGTTTTTTTTAAAAGTGATAAAGATTTGTGCTAGATATACGGCCCAGTTAGAGGCAAATTCTATTTTAAGTCCAAAAAATGTTGAGTATGCCTTTAATTTTTATGGATTTTTACATGGCCAAAGCATCCATCTTCTGCTCATTTTCTCATTATATTCTATCTTTTATTAATGTAAACCTATCTTAAGAAAATGAAATAACTCAAGGTAACAACAATTCTTTTTAATTATTTTGCGTTTACATCATGAAACTTGCAGAATGTGAATTGGATTTGAGTGGGTCACATGTTCTTTGCTCCGTCATTATATAACTAAATGGTGGATTGTTTCAAATCCAAACAATCAAGAAAAAAACCAGTGGAAGAAATGTGAAATTTACGCGAGTTGAAATATGTGAGAGACATAAATCTATTAGTTTAACAATGTATGCAAACTAAATTAGTTAATTGGATTGAGGTTTAGGCTTTAAGTCTGTGTTCTGTCAAAGAGAGAGGAAACGAAAGTAAAAGGGTGGGAAGTATTGGAATATGTGAGGGCAAGGTTTTGAATCTTGGATTTTGGTCATGTGCAAAATCTTGATGTTCTCACACTGTCACACACGAGATTTGTATCGGGTTATATTTCAAACAGAATGGGTGTTTACTTGGAGTCCACCTCAGATTTCCATTTTGATTATCGATGATCATCTCATGATTATCTTGAAATATGTTTTTGGTCTAGAATTGATTTGCATATACAACTAAAATTTTAATGTGCCCTGATGCGAGATATATCTAGTAACCTACTATCGATTACATTTATGTATTTTCCTTTTTTACATTAATTAAATAAAATGATAAATTAGCAATATATTTTATTTTATAAATCATATTCATGTACTTTTGTCTCTTACATTTACTACACAGAACAATAAATTAATAATATATTTGAATCTATAATGCAAGTAATAAAATTATTTCTTAGAAAAAAAAAGAGAGTAATGGTTTCAGGCTTCAAATGGAACCAAGAAAAGAAGAAGAAGCAATGTTTCCCGCAACAAAATTTCAACATGATAAGAAGTAAGAACTAATAAAATGATGGTAAAAGCCTAAACCATTCAGAAGTTCGCAATAAGCAAGAAACAATTTAAGCATCTCTATCTTACAAGAAAATATATTTTTGTGGAAAAAAAAACTAATTTCAATAAAATCTAAACTACAAGCGGCTAGTCTAGGATAGTAGTGGCTCCAGTGAGAGGAGGGCTGATGATTCAAATTTGTTATACATGTGGATCTCGGCTGATTTCGAGTCTTGGGAATGAATATGGAAGACAAAATAGGAAAGGAAAGAAGAATATGCAATATTTATTTGTTCATGTAAAGAAAAAGGAAGGTTTAGAGATAAAACCGAGGATTAGTAGAAGCATTAATTTTGATCGTTATTAAATCGACCCATTTAAAATATAAGTCGGCGTGAAAAAACTTTATTTTTACAATTTTGGCCGAGATCTTGGATCGATATATCTGTTGAGATTTCCATATCTTGGCCAAGGTAATGTGCGAATGAGATTTCATCAAAATAGGTTGGTTAACTCTACGCAAGTGCAAAAACAATAGGGCTAGATTTAAAACAGCTTGTGTGAGGCTGTACATAGTTATTTTTAGGGTATAAAAGATTTATGGGTACACTAGGTATATCATATGTTTAAATGGAATTTTCCAAGTTGGATTCTAATCTTTCTACATATATAGTGCTATAATACCCAACCCAAGTAAGGTAGAAAACACCATATTCGTCTTAAGTTTGGCAAATAGGTTCTTCATAATTTATTTAAAAAATAGGTAAAAATACTAGAATGATTTGTAAGAAAACCTTTTGTTGTTTGCTTAGGGTAGCATTGTCAATAATTGGCTCTCTCTTTTGTTGTGACGTTGTTCAAGACATAGGTTCTATATGAAAATTTTAACAAATAGCTGATATGATACTGAAATAGTCATGAAAGGTTAAGGAAGGCTAAAAACTTTGTTGACTCAGTGATAAAAAGTTGTATATTCTCTGTATTTATCCTAATTGTTTTCTAGTTCAAGATGGGTTTGAATCTTGAACCATATAGCTCTTATGAAAAGGTTTCATTTAGTGCATTTTCTGTACTTGTCATTGATATATTATATTTTGTCGTATTTGTTAGGTCATTTCAGCAAGATGTTTATATTAGTGTCGTGCTGTGTACATTTGTAAAAATGTTCATTTTTCCGATGATATAGTGTTTCTAGCCTTTACTCTCTTCCTATGCATAGATTCATCCATATGGAAATTTGTGATGCATGAAGTAATCAGCACAAACTTAAATTATGTTTGCTCTTCTTGTTTGTTTTTATTTCTAGCTTTGTAGAAACATAATATGTTGCATCTCAATCTCTGCACCTGCCAAAATACAGGTATGCACCCAAAGGTCATGGAAAAGGCCATACGGTGTAGGCCTCCTGGTAGCAGGCCTAGATGAGTCGGGGGCCCACCTGTACTACAACTGCCCTAGTGGCAACTACTTCGAGTATCAAGCTTTCGCCATAGGGTCACGCTCCCAAGCTGCAAAAACATTCCTGGAAAGAAGATTCGAGAAGTTCTCCAACTACTCGTGCGATGAACTAATCAAAGATGCACTCTTTGCTATCAAAGAAACGCTACAAGGAGAGAAGCTCACTAGCTCCATATGCACTGTGGCCGTGCTCGGAGTCGATGAATCATTCCACGTTCTTGACCAGAGCACCATTCAGCAGCTGATAGATTCTCAGGAAATTGGTGATGCTGAGGTGGCATCCGATGTGGCATCCGATGTGCTAGCTGGCGAAGGACAAGGTGAAGCCCAGGAGAGTGAGGCTGCCCCTATGGATATTTAATTTGCGTTTTATTTTGGTGTCATGGTGCTGTTGTATGTGTAACGAAACTCTCCTTTAGTTGAGATTTTTATGTTGCTTATTGCTTGATAACTACTGTTAAGTATTTGAATTATACTTGGGATATTCGGTTCACAGGGCATATAGCAAATGCATGACTTCCGATGTGGTTTGTTGTTTTATGAACTGATGCTGATGAAAACCGCTCGGTGCATGTGCTGTTTTGACTTTTATGCCTTGTTTGCGTTTCTGCTGTGTTTATTTTCTGTTCTTAATATGCCGTTGATGAGCAAATGTGTGTATTTGCTTGTACGTCGTCATTTGTTACTGTACTAGAGTTATGATACCGATTGGTGAGGGTGTAAGGGATGATTTTTGGTTGGTTATACATGTAGCTGTTTAGCCTATGAGTTATGGTTAAAACAATATTTTTGGAGTTTACTTTTTTAGGTCCGTTGATGTTTACTTGTGTCTTATGCAAGGGATACAAGTGGTACAGTATGCTTGTGCAATGTTAGAACTGGTTGGGTCGCGTCCAACCAAAAAACAACGCAGTATTTTAACCAAAAAACAACGCAGTATAACATGAAACGGTATCATGAGAACAACACCAAATAAATTACATGTAACGCTGAAAGTACACCGAATTACACAAACTGGATCAAATAAGTCTTAAACCTGCATACATAATGTAACGGCCGGGCGTTTTTTCGACCATCGAAATCGACACTAATACGTTCACTATATTGACTGCCGAGCAATCGAGTGTCGGAAATACCAGGCAGTTAGGATTTAAGAAGAAAAGAGATAGAAGAAGAAACAAAAATAACAACAGAATCTCACAATCGGAACAGAACAAAATATAATATACAATAACAGCTTTATACAAAAAATATGTATCAGTTATCATCCATACACTTCTTTGGAGTACAATCATCAACAATAAATCTGGATGGTTATAATAACATGTCCTTAAATGTTGAATATACAGCATACAATACACAGTGGAATATAATCAAATACGTGCAATACGTCTCTTCCATCCAGCTCGTCTCCTAAGCTCCTAAGCGTCTTAACCTGAAAACTGTAATACACGGTCTGATCCGAGCATTACACTAAAGTAACGCCCGAGTAAGGCTGAAAACCGGCGTGAGTAAAACACACTAACTTTGAAATGCTTAGTTTATATTTTTTTTTTTGAAAATCCGAGGTAACTTGTAAGAAACACGACGAGTTTTTATCTTATTATAACCAAAACACTTTCACAGAAATCCATCGATATTGTAGTCTAAGTACAATACCTATTTAAAATAGTCGAATTTGTAAAATTTATTCAATTCCAGCATACGGGGCTCTAAAATCAAAACCGTAAAGATTCGAAATGATTATTAAGTCGAAGTGATCCCGGATAACGTAGATGTCCGATCCCGCTCTCTTCGAACTCACAACGATAAATTTTAAATGTCCAAACCATTTAAAATAAACAATCATATTCAGGTTGTTCGCATTTACATATGGAAATTTATTACATATGTTATTTTCAAATATAACGCGTCGATGATTTATTCTAACTTTTTAACTGGTTTGGCTATTAATGGCACAGACAAGAACAATCGAAATAAATATTCAAAGAGCAGTAAAGCAAAGCATAGATTACTGACTAATTAAATGATTAGTAACCAATAACGAACAATTCACAAATCAGAAATTAATCAATTTTAAATTCACTGAATCCATTTATATTATTAATCCAAATTCATTTGTAAATTGAAGAAATTATAAAATAATTTATTTTTAGTTAATTAAAAATTTAACCATTCTATTTAGCAGTTAATTCATTAAAAAACATAAGATTAATCGCATAAGACTTTATTTATTAACTCACTTTAATCTTTTTATAAAATAATCAAATTTTGATATCAAAGAAAATTAACAAAATTACATTGGTCTATACTCCAGGTGATAGGATCATATTCCAAAAATTATCATGTCAAATGGGATTTAAATGAAAGGAGAAGAAATGTTTAAATCTAAAAGTTATTAGGTAAAATAATATATATATATATATATATATATATATATATATATATTCCTTTTCTTTTTAAGCTTTCGGCCCAAACGATTTCAAATCGGCCCAAAGCCCTCTTCTTCTTCCTTTCCTTCTTCTACTTTCTCGCTTTTATTCTCTGTCCAAAAGCAACCGTGCACATACATGTGCATGTGCACGACATTCCCGACCGCGATCATTCGCCGACGACCATCACTCTAGTCACCCTCGACCCCACGTCCATGCCCATCACCTGGAAAGGCGATAAAAACCATCGTCCAAAATTTTCGAATTTCGAACCAAATCGTCGAACGAGCGTATCCCCACCCAATTACCTCGACTCGGCACCCTACACTACCATCTACCACCAAGCCTTGCCGAAATGATCGCCACTTCCTCCTCTTGCCTTCACCCTCGTACCGCACGTCCCTCTCTCCCCATCGACGCCCCATTTCCCTCGAAACCAAAGCCCACCCAAAAACAACCCTAAAACCTAAAACAAGCTCGACCAGTCAATTCCCTCAAAAGAAAAATGCCTTGCTATTTTTCTCGAATGCGCCTTCCCCTCACCCTCCTCTGTACCAAATGACACACCACGAAATCGAACCCCACGTCGGATTTCACCTCGGCCCCAGTTCCGTTCAACCTCCTTAATCCCACTCATTGCTCGCTTAAAAATCACCAAAACGCTTCTAAAATTCACGATTTTCAACAACTAACAAGGCCATACAATCAAAATATAAAATCATGATATTAGAATTTTTACCCAACTTAAGTTACTTACTGTAACATAAAATTTTCTGCTTCTATGCTACATGAAACTTAATGAAACCAATTTTAGAATGATTCAAAAACACGTAACCTTTTTTTTGAAATCAAAACTTAAAACTACCTAGACAGGGAGATAATGATTTTCAAAGTCTCATGGTATTTACCTTTTCTCAGGAACAGGGTATTTCTTTAGTTACATGGTGTTTAAACCCGATTAGCATACATATATAAAGCATTGAACATACTAGTATAGGAATACATGCCAAAATGCAAGGGTTCACTCAAATTTTCAAGTGTACAGATGCACAAACAAGTTCAAGTAAGTTTTAAGCTTTACTCACAGTGTTTGATATAGGTGATGAACTGCTGCTTTAACACCCCTTCAGCCTTTTACTGTTTTGATTTTTTTTACGACAGCACTCTGATATTACATTCTTTTTAAGAATATGAACAGGTATGAGCTCGACCAAGGATGTAAATATATAGGAGAGTAAAGGAAACATTTAGGCAAGAAGGTGGCTGATGTTTTCTTGTACAGGCTTTTACATTTTTTTCTTTTGATTTGCTGATTTGATTTTTTTATTTAAGTGATTTGATTTTAGGCTTGATTTGATTTATTATGTGGATTATATTGTATATGTGACTTGATTTTTTGTTTTGCCATCATGATGTTCCCTTATGTTTATCTATACACACACACACACATATGTTCTCATATGCATATATTCACCATACATACATACATACATACATATATATATATATATGTATGTATGTATGTATGTACGTGTATATATATATATATACTTATATGCTTGCATATTCACAAATCTATTTGTTTTCATACATATTTACATACCTTCATATTCATCTATACGTTTAGATATACACATGCTTACACACACACACACACACACATATATATATAGATATTTCTATTCCATATGCACTACTTTAGTAAACATATACCCATATACACATTTTTACATATTTTCACATACATTACTTCATATATTTGAAATCTGTCATTTTGAAGTTTATACATTTGTGCATACATATATTTACACATACAATATTTTTCATAAACATATATACACATATATAACTTATATATTAAACATCAAAATGAGGATTGTATTTATTTGTATATAGATATGTAGATATTTTATCTTAAATTTTAATGGTGAAGTTTATAAACATTTATCTATAAAATTTATCATATCCAGAATTTTATAATTTAAAATATAATATATTTTTAAACAACTTATATATATTCACATATTTTAAATATCAGAAAATTTATCTATTCGACTTATAAAAATCAATATTTTAAAATTAAAATTACTTAATTACCCCAGAACAGATGATTGAAAATCCAGGTCATTACACATAAACCCAAGACAATAAACAAATCTGACTATTCAAATAAAAATTATGACATTTTCAGCGTTATAAAATAAATATTTACCATCCTCTCATACAACTCGAACCGACCGTTAAGAAGATTTGCTTACTGCCACTAGCCAAAATAAAATACTATGCTCAAATACAACTGCTTCTATTTCTTTTTTTGTTTCCGGTATGCTCATTTTCTCCTCTTGATCATAACCGCGATTCAGCTGGAGCATATTTTCTCCTCTATCCTTGCAAAACAAATCAAGCATCCCTAATATTTTTCAGTCGATAATTTCCCTGCTGTTTTCTCTGTTCGTATCTGTGATCATTACTCCTCTTCATTTCTCCTTAAACCAAAATAAAACCCTAATTCAGCATCCACTTCGACTTTCACCCCCCGACCAGAGGTTGTTCGACCACGCTCCTCCTCTCGAGCCTCTCTTGATCTAAAATTCAATTTTCGTACTTGATTTGTTACCATGGAGAGATGACTATTTGGATTTGGTACAGTTATGTTGCTTCCTTCTTCATATGATCTTACATGTACTAACTTTCTTAATTCTTCATAAATCAATTATCCCCCTTTGATGCCCCTTCGCATGATAGAAACACATTAATGTCTATGTCCAGTTCATGTCTAGTTAGAATACCACTTTCAAAATGTCGATAATGCCAACGCTTCAAAAACCAAACCATGGGATTAGTGCCTATGCATTTTTGAATTAATTCTCCTGGACTCTGTTTTTATAGAAAAACTTTTCTCTGATATTATGGATATAGGTGTTGTCAGTTTTATATTTGGCAACTATTTGCATTACTACAAAGTTAATCTGTACCTACAAATTTATATGCCATGAACATCTACCTGTACCACATCGAATACAATGAACACATGGAGAGATTTGCTCAGATCCACCACTGATAAAGAGTATTCTCCAGCCATTTTTTAGAGCTGATAACAAAAGACAATCAGTTGAATGAATTTATTAATTTTGTTGTGATTTATCATGTCATTGCCATCGTCGCTACTTTTTCTATGGATTTTTTTTATGAAATCATTGATTGGATATCTGAGAAATTCTACAGTTGTAGGGATGCTTTATGTATGTTATACATTATATACACTACTGCATTCAAATTTAAGCCGCAACAAATTTAACATTTCTTATAACTATAGGCTTAAATTTGAAATTTTATTTGTAGAATAATACATAAAGCATATTTATTTTGCAGCCTGAGCTTTATTAACCATAACCGTACTAATATCGGATGCATTTTTGAACGTAGAGGAAGAGGCGAAGCTACTTTTCATAGATTTCAACAGTTTTCGTACAATTGTAGTAAAGGCCGCGGACATAACTTGGGTGCACCTAAAATGGCTTTAGATGGTTCTAAATCAACTTCTTCTCCTTCTGCTGTGATATTTTGTTTATGACTTAATTTACCTTTGTTACTTTTTAGATGACTTTATTTGTTTTGTGGATGTGTTTTTTTTTGAACGGTTTGGCCAGTGGCGGATTCTGATCATTAGCTGTGATAAGACTGTAGAATCAATAGAAATGATAAGCAATGGTTATATCATCTTCTGAAATGCCAGTTTGATTTGATATTCATTCTCAATATAAGCAAATAGATTGTCATTCAACCATTGAGATTAATGGCCATTTTTTTGTTCCATATGTGGAGAAATATCTCCACTTGGGTTAGAACGTTGATTGGAAGTCCAAAGGGATCAAATTATACCAGTTCTGTTTGTTTTAATTAGTGTGTTATCCAAACACGTGTTAAAAGCCAACATATACAGATGTGTGTTAAGAGCATGCATCGTTCAATCCCTCAATCCTCAAGTATTAGGAGCATAGTCCGTTTACCTTTTTTTCCCCACAATGATTTAGTTGATACTTCGAATGAATACTTAGAAGAAATTTTAATGGTTAATAACGACATATGATTTTATTGTTGTTGTTGTTGTTTGCTAACTGAAATTTCAAAATTTATTTTCAGTGTTTTATTTTATTAGACTTACCTGTACAAACACGTCCCTTGCAATTTTGGATAAATTTGGCTTAACTTGATAGATATCCTCAAACCAAATATTGTCATTTGATACATAACTAGTAAAACTTACTACCAACAAATTTGCCACCAACACTTGATCTTCTCATTTGATTATCCATTTTCATTCTGAGAAACCTTGGTAGCATCAACAGTTTCTTGGCGATGCACCACTACCCAAGCAAATTATTCCTTAGTTCCAAATTTCTTGTCTAAGAATACCAAGTAACTTGACTAAACTGAAAAATATTTAAAATATTCCGCACATAGAACATTTATTAGTTCTACAAGAAAAATTATGATCACCTTACTAAGTTCACATTGAAGATACATTGCAATTAAGCTTTGGAGAAGCTATTTGATATTTTGAAAATACCAATGCATGTAAATAAGCAGGATAATTGATAATTTCATCGTGTAGGTCCGGACGGTTGTCTAACTTAGAAAATGATTTTATAATTATAGGATATAAGCCTACTAAATAAAGCGATGAGTTTGACACAATACTTAATATCACTTGGTTATAAAAATACAAGTTTGACCTGTATAACACAATCAATCAATCCCAAATCATAGCACAATGATTGCATCATTTGTTTAGTCAGGTTGGTCATGCCAATCCCTTGTTTGCTGATTTCGTATGCCATATGTCCATCCTAATAATTTGCACAAATGAAAACATGGAAAGAAAATTTTATGCAACATGAATTATCCCTCTTCATTTGCTACTTCTGGACAAATGTCATAAGCATATTTCACATTATTTAAAATCAGGACAAGTACTAAAATGCATTGATTAAATAAATTATTACATAAATTTACGAATTTCAGTTCCTTGTTTTCAAAAAAAGAACAAAATAATCAATAGGATATTGTTATTTAAAATTCATTGTTTGCACATGTAAATAATATTTCCAATGTTATCCACGTATGAGTGTTTTATCAAATAAACCGCACTAAGATTCTCATAGTTCCACAAGTATATGCCTGTTTTGTTGAACCCGTTGTCATAAAAATACATGCAATCCATGAAAAGTAATGGATAAACATATATTTTGTACTTATGATAATACTATTTTTATCATTTATACACACTAATTTATTTTACATGTTCAGAAAAATGGACTGCATGGTGTATGTCCTATTGATTTGAATGCACCGTCATTGCCTAGTAATGATGAACAATTATCTGAAGATCATTGCAATCGACCTTCCATACGGTAAATTTTCTATAACTCTTATTATATTTGTCTTTCTATCAAATTTATAATCTTTATGATAAATGATATTCGACGATCATATGATAATTTTTTTTCATGATATTTGCACTAAAATGTTTAGAATCGATTGAAGTAATATGTAAAGAACAACCAAGATCATCAGCAGTTGCCACACTATTTGAAGAAACTTCAGAAAAGACACAAACTAACAATCAAAGTGAATCTTTTAACATAATGTACAATTATATACTATATCATTAAACATTAATTGTTATTACTTTTATCTGAGTTGTTGTGATATTTTTAAATTTATTACGATTAATATTATTCGTCTTCACATGTACAGTTGATATGCATTGTATTAATCTAAATGCACTACCTTTGCTTAATAATGAGGAGCAATTAATAGCATGTTATGTTGATAATATTCAAGAAGTGTCAACGGCAAAGGTGAACTTCCATATCTTTTTTTCCAAAATACATATCTTTTCATTTTAATGTTTAATTTTTACAGTAAACAAACTTAATACTATAGTATAAATTTAATGATACTGATAGTTTATGTCCCATATTATCCTTTTACTTAATTTTTCAATTACTGTATACTTGCATAGATGCCACATGATGAACTACGTGAACTTATGCTCATAGAAGATCCATTGTCATTCTCATATGCTTTGTACGGAGATTCCGTTCCTTTTGATGCATCCAAGAAGTTTGATTTTGTAACGGTCCGAAAATTTTCGACCCCGAAAATTGACACTAATACGTCCACTGTATAGAGTGCCGAGGAAAGAGTGCTGAAAATCCCAGACTGTTAGGGTTAAGAAGAAAAGAGGTAGAAGAAGAAACAAAACACAGCATAGAATCTCATAATCGCAGTGAAACAAAATATAATATAAAATAACAACATTTATACACGGAAAAGATGTAACTGTCAATATACATTCAAGATATCAGAGTACAACAAAAGCTTGACAGTTGTAACAACTTGTCCTTAACTACCGCCTATACAGTGTTTAATACACAACAGAAAATACTCAATACATCGCAGCCATCCAGCTCGTATCATGTGCTCCAGAACGTGCTAACCTGAAAATTTGTAATACTCGGTCTGACCCGAGCATTACAATAAAGTAACACCCGAGTCAGGTTGGAAATCAACGTGAGTAAACCCATTTGATATGAAATGCTTAAGTTATAATACTACTTTGAAACCAGGGTAACTCGTACAACATGGCGAGTTCTTATCTTGTTTAGCCAAACAGTGCACATATCCAGTGGTATTTTATCTAAGTATAACTACTTATTTAAAATAGCCAGGTTCACTTAATTTATTCAATTCCAGCCTATTAGACACTAAACTCAAACCGTAAAGATTTTGTAGTGCTTATTAAATTGAAGTGGTCTTGGATAACGCTGATATCTGATCCCGGTCTCTTCGAACCCAAATGCCATCCTTTATGGTGAAGTTGTTTTAATAAAACAATTCCAAATTTCAGAATGTCATCTTCACATAGAAACTCCATCATAGATATCTATTTCAAATAAACGTCTCACGTTTATGCTCACTGTTCAATTTAGGGTATTTTATGTCACAGAGTAACTAGAAAGAACATGCTAGAGGAAACAAGGCAATTTAATGTACAAGCCATTTTTAAGCCATCCATAGACTATATTAATCCGTCACACAATCATCTATTTAAATTAAACAAATTTATTTCTTTTTTTTAAATCCTGTTTACTTATCACTAAAATTAATTACAAACTATTTTTTTTACTTAAATAAATTTATTAATCAATATATATATACTAACCTCGAGTTTAATTATTATTTTTAAAAGTTTAAATCACCTTATTTATACTAGCCATTAACTAATTAAATTTTGGAATCCATCAATAATTTACATGTATAATTAACCTAAGGCTTTTAATTAATAAAAAGTTTTAAATCATCTTATTTATATTAACCATAAAATAATTAATTCTCAAATTAATATTTAAATAAGGGTATTATCCAGTAGGTAATGAGTTAACCAATTTTGTTCCTATATTTATAAAATCAGGAAATTTCGGGTTTTAAAAAAAGTAAATAGGTTTGGGTTTGAAAATATTAAAGAATATTTATTTATATTTTTTACTTTTATTTCTAAAGGTCGGCACATCGGCCCTACTCCTGAACCCATAACTCACCCTCCCCTCTTCTTCCTTTTGTCCTCCCTTTGTTTACCTTTTCTTCTAAATGCTACACCTGTGCATGCACGTATCCGTGCACGTATCCTAATGATCGACTATGGTAACCCTATCATTGAGCATCTCCATCAGTTCGCTAGCACCTCCGCGTCCTATCGGCACACCAGAAACGCATCACTCGAGCTTGGTTCGAATTTTTGAACTGCGACCCAAACCATGAACAGAGCCAAGCCACCACGCTTGCCTCCCTACGCCACCACATGCCACCGTAAACCACAAAACTTCACCGCGATGTTTTCCATGACCACCTCCAACATTTCCCCCAGGTGCGCACGCCCTACCCTTACCATCACGCCAACCCAAGCTCGAGACCGACAAGCCCAAAAACACAGCCTTAAACCCTACCATCGCCTCGCACGGCCATTACGACCCCTTGAAAAATGTCATACCATTTTTCTCGACATCCCCATCACCTCAGCTACCTTGTAACATCCCGGAAATTTTCGACTTTCGAAAATTCAACATCGATACTCACTTTATCAACTGCCGAGAAATCGAAGGCCGGAAACCCGAAATGTTATGGTTTAAGAAAAGGAAAGAGGTAGAAGAAGAAGTTGGAAAATGGAGAGGAAAGAAATAGAAAATAGAAAATAGAACGGAATAGAAAACAACAGAACAACATCAGAATCTCACAATTCGCAGCGGAACAACATATAATAATAAATGAATAATCTTTAAACAAAGAACTATATCAGTTATTACATTACATTTCATTACATCATATCATCAGAGTGTACAACATCAACAACAACAAACAGTGCAGCGGAAAAAGAAATACTATATACTAATAATACGCCATGCCATCCAGCTTGCCTCCAGCAACTCCAGAATATCCATAATATCCTGATAAACCTTAACTCTTGACTGCCCGTGTGGAAATTGGTGGGCATCCAGAGTTTAGGAAGGAAAACAATAAACTCCGAGTCAGTCATGTGACTGGTGTGGGAACTCAAAACAGTTTATTTATCTTTAAAATCAAAATAGAGGAATATTTTTAAAGTCAATTCGCAATGCTTTTAAAAATGAGACTACCATAAGGCCTCCCGCACACACACACAATGCAAACGCAGAATCGGAGGAG
Organism: Allium cepa; assembly: GCA_030765085.1. Classification (NCBI taxonomy): domain Eukaryota; kingdom Viridiplantae; phylum Streptophyta; class Magnoliopsida; order Asparagales; family Amaryllidaceae; genus Allium; species Allium cepa. The sequence continues at coordinate 170,660,443 of CM060941.1, read as the reverse complement.
ATTTCTCCTTATGATAGTCAAAGATGCTTGATACGCATTTAAAAGAACATTTGATATTATTATTAGTGCATAGTGTAGGAAAAATTCATTTTGAAAGTAGAATATAAATCTTAGCCAGCATAGACATTCCGAACTATGCCTACTATAGCTAACTATGTTCAATAGCAGGTTACCGCCACATTCCATAGCAGGTTATACAACTAAAACCGTACAAGTCTCGTATTGTTTCTTTGGATTTCCAACGAATGATCAGGCCAAGGAACTTCCCATTGCCACATGAGAATGCCTCTGGATGGACATCCCCAAGAACCAAACCGGATCTCTACCAACACAAAGCCGGGTTACCCCTAACTGAGTAACAACTGACCGAATATGCCATCCCCCGGTCCTTTGCGACCTTTCAACCGAGCGCTCGCAATCAATTCACACAATCATAAAGTGTTTTCAACATGAGTAAGTATCTGGGCTCCATACCATGATACCACCCTTTTCCAGAAGGAAATGCACACATCCTAAAGGGCGCTACCCCTCATAACCTTGCTGCATCTTTCCTGTTTTGACCATTCACGGGGTGTGAGGCTCGACGAAGTCACGTCCACAAAAACATACTTTATACAAAAGCCATGCTTTGGGTCAACAAATGATCATAGAAATGATCACCAGGATAGACGATCAAACAAATGATCCCATCAAAAATAATCAACACAATGATCATTTAACAGCAACACTCAGCATGCCACATTACCAAATTGGGAATATATCGCTGATAACATTCAACTACATAACCTCTAAGCTCGTACGTCTCAGAGAAGGGTGTTAAGCTAAAAGAATAAATTCTCCGCCACCAACAGAAATATATTTGAATGAAATCGGCTTTATATCTCAATTTGTAATGTCAGATATACAATCCATACAAGTATGTTCCGGGCTCGAACAGAACCGAAGGCACTTACAAAGAAGTCCTTGCAATCCGGATACTCTCTAATCACGTCCGGACTTCCCATCACATAGGGAGTCTCTATACCGTAGCTACTCGGTGCAAAGACAATCGACGAGTTGTCCTTTCGCTTTCAAAAAGATCCGGTCTTCAACACCGGTCTTCAAATGCAATTCATAACGACGTATCACATATTCGAAATGGGTTATACGACCCCATGGTCCTTTCCCGGTTAACCCGAATAGTGAGCGCTTATTCAAAAATAAGTGTGGCATTCAAATTTAAACAAATCACATCAAATACCCATTCAAAGGGAAATATTGATAGTCGGTTATTGTACTATCAATGGATATGCACACATCACCAGTTTCCAAATAATTTTCCAAATTACTTATTTTCCAAAATATCTTTACAAGATATATAATTTCAATACCTCAAAAATAAATCAATATTCATTTTTAAACAAATTCCCCCCATTCTTTTATAAATTCCATAATGAATTTATATTTCAAAATATTTATGAATAAACGATTTCAATTATTCATTTTCAATTTATCTTCAAAAAGATAAATTCTCAAAATATTCACTTTATATTGGAAGACATTTCCATACTTATTTATTCATAAGTAATTCACAAATTTTATTTATTTTCAACACTTGGAAAATATTCAAATATACTTAAATCGAGATTAAGTATATATTTCATTCTTTAAGGAAATCATTCTCTTAAACATATATATTTGGGCCAAAACGAATGTTGTGTAAAACATCGTTACGACAACCCAAAATCACTAGTATAGGGATTCGAAATTAAAATAGATATATAAATCCCAATACTAAACAAAACATTTCCTTTCGGAAATCATTTACTATAACAATAGTGTTATAGTCTACCATTTCTTTCTATTTCTCGAAAACGTCTATTTCAACAATAAATGTTGAAATCTATGGTTTCGAATCTCAACACATTTTAAAACATCGTTAGATCGTTTTAATTCTATTTAAAACATCACATTCAAAACAATTTCTTTAACATATTATTCACTATTCAAAAACGTGAATATACTTGTTAACAAATTTCATCCTTTTATTCATTTTTATTTCAAAGGATCATTCATAGTCAAAAACGTGAATATAACTCCATTTATAGGTTTCAACGATTTACTTATCGAAATAAGTCGTTTGCGAATTTATAAAACAACGTTTATAAATTCCTTTATTTTCCTATATTCAATTCATAACTCAATTATATACCAAAGGTTCATATTATAAGTTAAATACTTATAATTTATTTGTTTGCAAAAATCGTTCCTTTGAACTTCATAATTATAAATCTTATAACTTATAAGATTCAATTATTTATCCAAATCTATTTTTTCAATAACTTTATAAATTTTAAAAACCTACTGCTTATAAAATTCCGTTTATAACTTCACCGTTTATAATTCTATAGATTTCATTCATTTATGAAATTTATTCACAATTCATTCTAACACTTATAAAAACTCGTTTTATAATTCAAATATTTTCAATTTATAAATATCAATTTATAAATCTTTTAATATAATCAATTTATATTACTATTTTAAAAATGCCTTTAAACTCCTTTATAATTTCATCGTTTTGATTTATAAAATAATTAAATTTCATAAATCCTATATTTAAACTTTTCACAATAATTTCAAAAATCCCGATTTAACTATTTTATAAAACCATTAACCTCATATTTTCAAAAATAAATCTTTAATCGTATTTCTCAAAATCATAATTTTTATAACATTAAAATTATACGTTTATTTATTTAAAATGGATCAATTCAAAAAATATTTTATAAACGTATACTTTCAAAAATCACTTTTAAATCCTTTTAAAATTCCAAATTTGGTCCAATGATGCTACACACCAAATAGTCAATCACGACTACAACGATATCATATATCGATATGATAATCCATCAAATATCAAAATATCTAAAATCAAATAAAAACTGTTGAGGAATCCAGTTGGATCCCTCCAACCTGTTTTCCTGCATCCACAAACATTAGCACAATACCAATTCCGTTCCAGTACGGAATTATCGCGGTATATGGGATTTAAAATATTATCCGCTTAATAGACGGCGCAATAGGGTCTCATCCGCTACACAAATGCGGGAAATCAATAACTCCAATATATACATATGCCAATATATATATATTGCTATTATATATAATACCAATTTCACTGTTTATGAAATATTCGCGGTATATGTTTTTAATAAATAACATCCGCTTACTAACGGCGCATAATGTCTATTTTAACAATCAATAGATAATAATCATCATTTAACATGCATTCAAATATTTTAAATCTAACTATTTAAAATTAAAATCGAAACTGATTCGATTGAGTGAGAAGTTCTCACCTTGATTTCAATTTCGTTTTAGCGATTTATTTCGAATAAAATTAAACGGACGTTTAATTTTACCCAAAATTCTCACTAACTCCAAACAACTCCAATCCAATTTCATCGCGTAGTGCTCGTCCATACGATTCCAACGCAACTAGTTTCGCGCGTTTTCGACCTCGTATGAAAAAGTTATGCATTTATGAACTTACACGAATTTTAACTTATAAAAATTTTACAAATTTTATTATAAACTTTTAACCTACTCAATTATCACCCTTGGATCTCCTGCAACCTGATCAAGACCGCACGTCCCCTACCCCTTTCTTCTTCATCTCTTCGTTCTACAGGTAGATGAGCACGTTATAGCCGAACCCATCTCATAGATTAGGGTTAAATTTTGCCTCCTCCACGTCGCGTTCTAGCATGATCAGGATACTCCATCTCGAAGCCCTTCACCTCCTCCACGTTCGGCTGCAAGGCCATGAAACTCGGTTGCTCCATTTGCCCTAGAAACGCGTGCGAACGCGAGGCCTTTGTGGCACGATTCCCATCAATCCGCTTCGTTAAATACGATCTTGACCGTTGAATAGCTAGTTCATGTTGTGCTCTACAAGATTGTAGTTGGTGATTTCTTCTAATTGCTTATGGATTTGAAGAAAAGAGAGGGGGAAGTATGGAACTTTTCGGCCATCCATTATAGGGGCGGCGGCTGTAGAACAACTAGGGTTTTGTTTTTATTTTTTTTAATTTTGTGAGAATTTATGTGTATTTATAGGGAATTTTTCAATCACTATTCATCCGAGAATTCCGAACTCCGATTTACGCGCCGTAACCAGCATTTCTAGAGTTTACCCCGCGTTTCGGACACAATGGAACAGGTTTCGGAAGCCAATTCGGACATCTGTGCGAGTTATGGCTATAAACGTTCAATTTAAATTAAACCGATTTAATCGATTTTCTAGGCGTTTTAATTTGTACCGGACAAACGGTAAATCCAATTGACACGAAATTTGAAATCTTACAATAGTATCACATTACGGATCCGATGAAACTGGTTTCGTCGAAATCCGAGACTGTTTGAAAAATGGCTATTTTAACTCGCCAAATTAAAATTAAAAATAATTCGATGCGTTTCGAGCTGCCACGATCAAACGACAACTCCGATTGCTACGAAAATTGAAATCCGGTAATAACTAACTATTACGGATCCAATGGAACTTGTTTCGTCCAATTCTGAGACTGTTCAAAAATTGACTATTTTCACTAGTCGATTTAAATATTAAAATATTTGATTTTCACAAATTAACTCTTAATTCGATTTTAAAAGTTCTAAAATATCATTCTAACTCCAACATGATAAAATAAAATTTTACAGATCATTTTCAATCATATTTAACTCAATTTTCAATTATTTCCATAATTTAACATTTTAAATTATCGATTTAATTATTTAATTAAATCTGATATTCGAAATAAAATTTATTCGACTTATAAATTCACTTTTTTATATTTAAAATTAATTAAATATTCAAATTTTAATTACTAAAAATCCTGGGTCGTTACAATCTTCCCCCCTTAAAAGAATTTCGTCCTCGAAATTAACAAGTAAGAAAAGTTACAGAATTTATTAACTTTCCAAAATTCATAATCAACTTCTTACAATAACTTACTAAGTTTTCAAATCATACTTAGTTATCTTTTCAAAACAACTACTATTGTTTAACTTTCAATTCCAATCAAAGTTATAGTTTTCAAAATTTTCCAATTTTCTCAAATTTTTCTAACGCCTTAAATTTTCGAAAAAATTCGCCATAGTCTCCTTTGCGCGGCTCGATCCGAAAAAAAAATGACAGTATATATATCACAAATATACATCTCATCAAGTAATGAGGCATCCCGAGGGGAAAAAAGTATAAAAGTACGGTATGTAATCCGAGATATGTACCTTATATTTTATTAGCAAGCATAAAAGTACGGTATGTAATCCGAGATATGTACCTTATATTTTATTAGCAAGCATATACGGCTAATATAGCGCGAAAGCGAGCTCCAAATGCGAAGCAAACGCGATCCGCACCTACTAATCACTCAACAAACAACATGAGAACATGCATGTAGACAATAGTATCAATATACAACATATAGCAACATAATAACTATATATGCCAACATAGCAAATGAAGTAAAAGCAATAAATTCAACCATCAACCAACTATCATCCATAACCAAATCAATATTCATTCATATTCTCATTAATATTCAATGAAATAGGATTTTTCAATTTAAATCACATTTGATTCATTCATAGTGGATGTTTACTAACATTCATTTTCAATTAGTTTATATTCACTAATCCATATTCAAGTTGGTTCACTTCCAAATCAAATTCAATTCTATTTAAGATTCACTTAACTTCCAATTGGATTTTAATTACTTTAGCTTTCAATTTCATTAACACTTAATGAATTATATACAATCAATCAACTAACAACCATATAACAACCAATGTATATCAATTACAACCAAATTACTTTGCTTATCAATTGGTTTAATTAAATTGATTTCCATTCAATTATTCAACTTTCAATAATATTAGATTTTAATGAATTAACACTCATATTCATTATTTCATATCAACTTAATTTACATTCAATTGATTAACATTCAATTCATTAATTCAATTCAATTCAAAAGTTGAATTTCCTTTATATAACTTAAGTTCATATTTATCACTTAACTTTATTAATTTACTTTGATCTCTTAAGTTATATTCCATTTAACTTTAAATTCATTTTTATTTCAACTCATATTCAAAAATATATTCACATAGTTTCACTTCTCATATATATGTAAGTTTATTTCACAATTGTAAATCACTTTAATTATAATTCAATTCCTATAATTCTTTTGCTTAGATTATTCTTTTATTTAGATTATTCAAACATCTAAACAATCAACTTATATACACTTTAATAATTTTGAAAAATTATTTCTTTATATATAAAAATATAATCAAGATAAAATTATTTCTTTTACCCAATTTTAAAATCAATATTGTGTCGAATTTTTCTGTACAAGTGTTTAGAGATCCCTATCAACAACGTTAATTACTCGTATTAACCAGAATCTATATACCACTCAACAAACCAATCATCACAATATAAAACAATTTATATTCACTAACAAATACGCTCTCATAGCTATTATTACACTCAAACTCATTCTAGAGTACTACTGACTCTATCTCTAATGAGTAATACCCAACAGAACCATGGTTGTCGCTTAACCATATGCTCTGATACCAGATGTAACGTCCCGGAAATTTTCAACTTTCGAAAATTCAACATCGATACTCACTTTATCAACTGCGAGAAATCGAAGGCCGGAAACCCGAAATGTTATGGTTTAAGAAAAGGAAAGAGGTAGAAGAAGAAGTTGGAAAATGGAGAGGAAAGAAATAGAAAATAGAAAATAGAACGGAATAGAAAACAACCGAACAACATCAGAATCTCACAATTCGCAGCGGAACAACATATAATAATAAATGAATAATCTTTAAACAAATAACTATATCAGTTATTACATTACATTTCATTACATCATATCATCAGAGTGTACAACATCAACAACAACAAACAGTGCAGCGGAAAAAGAAATACTATATACTAATAATACGCCATGCCATCCAGCTTGCCTCCAGCAACTCCAGAATATCCATAATATCCTGATAAACCTTAACTCTTGACTGCCCGTGTGGAAATTGGTGGGCACCCAGAGTTTAGGAAGGAAAACAATAAACTCCGAGTCAGTCATGTGACTAGTGTGGGAACTCAAAACAGTTTATTTATCTTTAAAATCAAAATAGAGGAATATTTTTAAAGTCAATTCGCAATGCTTTTAAAAATGAGACTACCATAAGGCCTCCCGCACACACACACAATGCAAACGCAGAATCGGAGGAGATTTCTCCTTATGATAGTCAAAGATGCTTGATACGCATTTAAAAGAACATTTGATATTATTATTAGTGCATAGTGTAGGAAAAATTCATTTCGAAAGTAGAATATAAATCTTAGCCAGCATAGACATTCCGAACTATGCCTACTATAGCTAACTATGTTCAATAGCAGGTTACCGCCACATTCCATAGCAGGTTATACAACTAAAACCGTACAAGTCTCGTATTGTTTCTTTGGATTTCCAACGAATGATCAGGCCAAGGAACTTCCCATTGCCACATGAGAATGCCTCTGGATGGACATCCCCAAGAACCAAACCGGATCTCTACCAACACAAAGCCGGGTTACCCCTAACTGAGTAACAACTGACCGAATATGCCATCCCCCGGTCCTTTGGGACCTTTCAACCGAGCGCTCGCAATCAATTCACACAATCATAAAGTGTTTTCAACATGAGTAAGTATCTGGGCTCCATACCATGATACCACCCTTTTCCAGAAGGAAATGCACACATCCTAAAGGGCGCTACCCCTCATAACCTTGCTGCATCTTTCCTGTTTTGACCATTCACGGGGTGTGAGGCTCGACGAAGTCACGTCCACAAAAACATACTTTATACAAAAGCCATGCTTTGGGTCAACAAATGATCATAGAAATGATCACCAGGATAGACTATCAAACAAATGATCCCATCACAAATAATCAACACAATGATCATTTAACAGCAACACTCAGCATGTCACATTACCAAATTGGGAATATATCGCTGATAACATTCAACTACATAACCTCTAAGCTCGTACGTCTCAGAGAAGGGTGTTAAGCTAAAAGAATAAATTCTCCGCCACCAACAGAAATATATTTGAATGAAATCGGCTTTATATCTCAATTTGTAATGTCAGACATACAATCCATACAAGTCTGTTCCGGGCTCGAACAGAACCGAAGGCACTTACAAAGAAGTCCTTGCAATCCGGATAATCTCTAATCACGTCCGGACTTCCCATCACATAGGGAGTCTCTATACCGTAGCTACTCGGTGCAAAGACAATCGACGAGTTGTCCTTTCGCTTTCAAAAATATCCGGTCTTCAACACCGGTCTTCAAATGCAATTCATAACGACGTATCACATATTCGGAATAGGTTATACGACCCCATGGTCCTTTCCCGGTTAATCCGAATAGTGAGCGCTTATTCAAAAATAAGTGTGGCATTCAAATTCAAACAAATCACATCAAATACTCATTCAAAGGGAAATATTGATAGTCGGTTATTGTACTATCAATGGATATGCACACATCACCAGTTTCCAAATAATTTTCCAAATTACTTATTTTCCAAAATATCTTTACAAGATATATAATTTCAATACCTCAAAAATAAATCAATATTCATTTTTAAACAAATTCCCCCCATTCTTTTATAAATTCCATAATGAATTTATATTTCAAAATATTTATGAATAAACGATTTCAATTATTCATTTTCAATTTATCTTCAAAAAGATAAATTCTCAAAATATTCACTTTATATTGGAAGACATTTCCATACTTATTTATTCATAAATAATTCACAAATTTTATTTATTTTCAACACTTGGAAAATATTCAAATATACTTAAATCGAGATTAAGTATATATTTCATTCTTTAAGGAAATCATTCTCTTAAACATATTTATTTGGGCCAAAACGAATGTTGTGTAAAACATCGTTACGACAACCCAAAATCACTAGTATAGGGATTCGAAATTAAAATAGATATATAAATCCCAATACTATACAAAACATTTCCTTTCGGAAATCATTTACTATAACAACAGTGTTATAGTCTACCATTTCCTTCTATTTCTCGAAAACGTCTATTTCAACAATAAATGTTGAAATCTATGGTTTCGAATCTCAACACATTTTAAAACATCGTTAGATCGTTTTAATTCTATTTAAAACATCACATTCAAAACAATTTCTTTAACATATTATTCACTATTCCAAAACGTGAATATACTTGTTAACAAATTTCATCCTTTTATTCATTTTTATTTCAAAGGATCATTCACAGTCAAAAACGTGAATATAACTCCATTTATAGGTTTCAACGATTTACTTATCGAAATAAGTCGTTTGCGAATTTATAAAACAACGTTTATAAATTCCTTTATTTTCCTATATTCAATTCATAACTCAATTATATACCAAAGGTTCATATTATAAGTTAAATACTTATAATTTATTTGTTTGCAAAAATCGTTCCTTTGAACTTCATAATTATAAATCTTATAACTTATAAGATTCAATTATTTATCCAAATCTATTTTTTCAATAACTTTATAAATTTTATAAACCTACTGCTTATAAAATTCCATTTATAACTTCACCGTTTATAATTCTATAGATTTCATTCATTTATGAAATTTATTCACAATTCATTCTAACACTTATAAAAACTCGTTTTATAATTCAAATATTTTCAATTTATAAATATCAAATTATAAATCTTTTAATATAATCAATTTATATTACTATTTTAAAAATGCCTTTAAACTCCTTTATAATTTCATCGTTTTGATTTATAAAATAATTAAATTTCATAAATCCTATATTTAAACTTTTCACAATAATTTCAAAAATCCCGATTTAACTATTTTATAAAACCATTAACCTCATATTTTCAAAAATAAATCTTTAATCGTATTTCTCAAAATCATAATTTTTATAACATTAAAATTATACGTTTATTTATTTAAAATGGATCAATTCAAAAAATATTTTATAAACGTATACTTTCAAAAATCACTTTTAAATCTTTTTAAAATTCCAAATTTGGTCCAATGATGCTACACACCAAATAGTCAATCACGACTACAACGATATCATATATCGATATGATAATCCATCAAATATCAAAATATCTGAAATCAAATAAAAACTGTTGAGGAATCCAGTTGGATCCCTCCAACCTGTTTTCCTGCATCCACAAACATTAGCACAATACCAATTCCGTTCCAGTACGGAATTATCGTGGTATATGGGATTTAAAATATTATCCGCTTAATAGACGGCGCAATAGGGTCTCATCCGCTACAAAAATGCGGGAAATCAATAACTCCAATATATACATATGCCAATATATATATATTGCTATTATATATAATACCAATTTCACTGTTTATGAAATATTCGCGGTATATGTTTTTAATAAATAACATCCGCTTACTAACGGCGCATAATGTCTATTTTAACAATCAATAGATAACAATCATCATTTAAACATGCATTCAAATATTTTAAATCTAACTATTTAAAATTAAAATCGAAACTGATTCGATTGAGTGAGAAGTTCTCACCTTGATTTCAATTTCGTTTTAGCGATTTATTTCGAATAAAATTAAACGGACGTTTAATTTTACCCGAAATTCTCACTAACTCCAAACGACTCCAATCCAATTTCATCGCGTAGTGCTCGTCCATACGATTCCAACGCAACTGGTTTCGTGCGTTTTCGACCTCGTATGAAAAAGTTATGCATTTATGAACTTACACGAATTTTAACTTATAAAATTTTTACAGATTTTATTATAAACTTTTAACCTACTCAATTATCACCCTTGGATCTCCTGCAACCTGATCAAGACTGCACGTCCCCTACCCCTTTCTTCTTCATCTCTTCGTTCTACAGGTAGAGGAGCACGTTATAGCCGAACCCATCTCATAGATTAGGGTTAAATTTTGCCTCCTCCACGTCGCGTTCTAGCATGATCAGGATACTCCATCTCGAAGCCCTTCACCTCCTCCACGTTCGGCTGCAAGGCCATGAAACTCGGTTGCTCCATTTGCCCTAGAAACGCGTGCGAACGCGAGGCCTTTGTGGCACGATTCCCATCAATCCGCTTCGTTAAATACGATCTTGACCGTTGAATAGCTAGTTCATGTTGTGCTCTACAAGATTGTAGTTGGTGATTTCTTCTAATTGCTTATGGATTTGAAGAAAAGAGAGGGGGAAGTATGGAAGTTTTCGGCCATCCATTATAGGGGTGGCGGCTGTAGAACAACTAGGGTTTTGTTTTTATTTTTTTTTAATTTTGTGAGAATTTAGGTGTATTTATAGGGAATTTTTCAATCACTATTCATCCGGGAATTCCGAACTCCGATTTACGCGCCGTAACCAGTTTTTCTAGGGTTTACCCCGCGTTTCGGACACAATGGAATAGGTTTCGGAAGCTAATTCGGACATCTGTGCGAGTTATGGCTATAAACGTTCAATTTAAATTAAACCGATTTAATCGATTTTCTAGGCGTTTTAATTTGTACCGGACAAACGGTAAATCCAATTGACACGAAATTTGAAACCTTACAATAGTATCACATTACGGATCCGATGAAACTGGTTTCGTCGAAATCCGAGACTGTTTGAAAAATGGCTATTTTAACTCGCCAAATTAAAATTAAAAATAATTCGATGCGTTTCGAGCTGCCACGATCAAACGACAACTCCGATTGCTACGAAAATTGAAATCCGGTAATAACTAACTATTACGAATCCAATGGAACTGGTTTCGTCCAATTCTGAGACTGTTCAAAAATTGACTATTTTCACTAGTCGATTTAAATATTAAAATATTCAATTTTCACAAATTAACTCTTAATTCGATTTTAAAAGTTCTAAAATATCATTCTTACTCCAACATGATAAAATAAAATTTTACAGATCATTTTCAATCATATTTAACTCAATTTTCAATTATTTCCATAATTTAACATTTTAAATTATCGATTTAATTATTTAATTAAATCTGATATTCGAAATAAAATTTATTCGACTTATAAATTCACTTTTTTATATTTAAAATTAATTAACTATTCATATTTTAATTACTAAAAATCCTGGGTCGTTACATACCTCCGCTCTGAGCTCGCCACCACGCAATCGACCCCGCCATCCTAATTCGTCCAAATACCCAATTCCGATCGAGTCCACTTCCCTACCCCAATACGCCATTAAAAATCACCAAACCGGTTCAAAAATTCAAGATTTTAAACAACTAACCAGATCATATGATCAAATCCCACAACCATGACATTCAATTTTTTTACCAAACCTGAGCTATCTATTGTAGTTCGTATTTTCCTACCCTTATACTTTATAATATCAACTAAAGCAACATTAAGGTAAACTACACTCAAGAATAAACAACTTCCTTTTAGAATCACAAGCTAACACTCATCGAACAGAGAGGAAAAGATTTTTAAGGTGGTAAGACGTTAATTTCTTACAAGGGAACAAGTGTTGATGCTTGTTATTGTGGGTTTATAGACTAACCATATATTTATACTGGATAAAGACTTATATTTTTTTTACATGAATGCCTGACCTACTTTATCAAATTGTCAACATATATGTATTTCTACATCATCCCCAGTAGCCAAAAGTTTTAGCTTTACTCACCTTCCATTCTTTTCTTTTGAACAGAGCAACATTTTGAAAACTGCTGCTACTTGGATTATGATCTTCCCTGACTTGAGTTGCCTTGATTTTTTATTATGTTTTCTTAATGGCAGAATATTACCTTGTTTTTCATTTAATAATTTTTTTCTTGCGTGAATGAGAACTATAATTCTACGTATAAGAGGAGGTAAGGTGTACAGGTGAAGTTATCAATATGTACAGGCTGAGATGTTTTTTTCCTCTCTTTTTTTTATTTTTATTTTGATTTGAAATACATAGACCTGATGTGATTTCGCATAAAAGATTTGAGATTCTCTTGTCCATATGGCTTGGGTTGAAATGTTGTGTGCTTGCATTTAATTCATGTCATGATGATGTTTCTTCTATGTATATATATATATATATATACATACATTCATATGTATAGATTTATATGTAACCAATTTGACTATGTGAACATGCTTTTGACCAATTACTAATATATGTATTTTGGCGAACATACATATTTTAGCACCTCCACACAATGTATGTGTTTATTTTACTTCCTATCTTACCTTCACGTATATATATATATATATATATATATATCCTATATGTACTATTTCTATAAATATACATGCCTTCCATTTACATGCGTTTGTTATCACACACATTCATCAACACTTATTCATATCCTCATATATTTATTTATTTTCATCAACACACACACACACACATATTTACCTTTATTCAAAATTTCATATATATATATATATATATATATATTACTTGTACACCTATATACTTATATATATATATATATATTCACAACTTGTATATATTTATATTTATATTTATATGTATATCGGTATTCTGCCTTGGGCAATGGTGGAGTTTATATATTATAAAATCTTTATTTTCTATAGGATTTTTCCACATTCAGAGATTTACAAGTCAATATTAATCATAGTTTTTAAGCCATTTATATATATCCAATATTTTTAATTATTAGAAATTTATTAATTTGACTAATAAAATCTAATATTCAAAAATTCCATCGGTTAATTACTCAACATTAGATGGCCCAAAAATCCGGGTCGTCATAGATTTATTCACCCCTTCCAATTCAACTCCGCACGATGTTTTAAAAGATTCATTTGATGCAATTTGTCCTTTAGACTTATCATGCAGACTACAAAGGTATATAATGCTACATTTACTTATAATATGCAAATAATGGATTATTATTCCTACTTTGTTTGAGTTATTTGTTAACCAAATATACTTACTTTATAATAGAGACTCGCCTATATTTCGTAAATATGACAGAATAATGGCTAAATACAATGAAAATCGGTTATCCACTCAACAAGCTTGATGTTTGAGAGAAATTGATCAACAAAAACTATGTTAAAAAGCGGTTGATGCAGCAATACATAAAGAAAAAGCAGCTCATATCAAATCCTCAAACATCAACACCTCATCCATTTATACTCCAATGTTAATATCTCCAGTTCCAAAAACTACAAATGCTCACAAATTTATAAGCTTATGCCAACATATTCATTGGATAAGTTGTCAGATTTGTTCTTGATTTTTTTCGGATTTAATTGTTACGTGAAGTTCATGCTCTGATTGTCGTACTGATAAACCACAACACGACCTTCCCTACAAGTTTAGCTCTCAAAATCTAATGGAACCCGGTCCCGTTCCAATTGAATTGTCCTGCCTTACTAACTTTGAGAGAATCCTTATTACGCGCATCCATCTAGTTATGTCAGTTACTGTTTCAAAGGACAATAATATGAATATAGTGGAAATATTATTAATTTCTCTTAGGATATCAATGTAATAGCACGTTCTCTCCCTTTCAGGCTAAATGATTTATCGGAGGTATTAGTTGTCAGCAGAAGTGAAACGAATGAAAGTCATGAGTTTTGAGTAAGGCGTGAGCATGTAAGACATGCACTACTTTGGCTTAAATCTCATAATATATTTTTATTCCGATGTGCATATTAATGAAATATCTCTCCATGAGTTGTTAAAGGATGGTGTAACTTCAGATCTTCCTCATATTCAAGATAATTCGCAAACTCAAGTTTACAATGACGATTTTCTAGGACTTCCAGAATTCAGAAGCGAAATAACTGACATCGGTGAATTTGAGATATCAGGTGCAACCATGACTTTAGTACAACCGAACCACCATGCCTATATATTATCCTTTTTGGAAAACAAAGAAAAAACAAAACAGTTGTTCAGATGCCTATTTCTTCTATTACTATTGATGAGTTTAATACTCATGGATATATCATGATGGCATTTCCAACATTATTTCCATCAGGAAATGCTGATTTAAGACAAGCACAACTAAGAAAAATTAGACCCCTAGAATATTTTTAATATTTAATGAACTTTCATGATCGAAGGTTTGCAAAAGATCCTAGATTTTGATATTTCGCTACAATTCGATTAGGTGGCGTGCATTAGATATTGGTAACATTTACGTACAAAAAAACCCAGATGATGGGAATTTATCTATAAATGGTATCCGTGAAATGTAAAATTGGGGAATAAGCAGTTGCCCCAGTGCATTTCTTACTATGCAAAGGCATTCGTGGAAGTCATTCTTGCTGGCTTGCAAGATTAAAAGAGCTTACAACTATGGTTAAATATTAGGTGCTCCAACCATATTTTACACATTAAGTTCAGCAGATTTGCAATGGACAGAACTTTATAAATTCTCGATCAATCAAATGAATTGCAAAAATTAAAAGGCACAATGACTAAATGAAAATCCACTTAGTTAGGGAAAATCCCTTTAGATGATCAGTCTAAAGGAATAAAAAACCCAACGTAGTGGAAAACAACTGGATCATGATTGTAGTGAGATGAAACAAACAGAGATAAACACCAGAACAGACAATCACAGATCTATGCAATGTAGAAGAAAACAACACCGGTATTTATAGTGGTTCCACTACCGTGAGGAGGTGTATGTCCACCAGGGGAGAGGAGATTTTATTAATCATTGAAAGATTAGAGTTACAAGATTGATTCACCTTTGGAGTCTATACATAAAAAGAATTAACAATACAGATAAAATTTTGCAGGGTTTCAGCTCTCTAGAATGGCTGTCATTATTGTCTAAAAGCTCCACTATTTATAGAGTGAAGAAATGAGGAGGGTAGCTGCTATATAGCAGTCCTGAGGTTTGGTTCGGCATATGTGGTTCGGCAAACAACACTCAAGATCTGGACGGCCGAGATTCTTTTCAAAGCTTGGTTCGACGGTTGAATAATAAATCTAGGCTGACACTCATTTGGAGTGGCATTACAACACCCGAATGAAAGGATTTTGGACCGGTATGCTCCAAATCCTCGAAAGAAATATTTCGTTCGGCAAATCACCGAACGAAATATTTCATTTTGCAATTTTTTTCACTTCTCCAAAACTTCATGCCCTAATTCCCAAACGATATCCCTGGCATCAGTTCACCGAACGATATCATCATGTCTTTAACTTCTCAACTCGTTGCTTCTTCTTCCTCCACCGCAACTAGGATTTCAGCCTAGGCTCTTCCTCCTCAGCTTCTCCACCGCGACTTCCTTCTTCTTCGTCGACAATGGAATCAGGTATCACATCCAACAATCTCCACCTTGGTACCAAATTCCGTACAAGTTATCCAACTCCATCTACACCTTCACGCTCTAAGCAATGGATACTTATCTAATGAATTTCAGCAAAGCCATCACCCATTACACTTTGTCAACGAACTCCGGTAGGGCCACCGCCCGTCAACAAAGTGTTCGAAGTATCCAGTCCATGTAGAACCCGTCAATCTCCACCATGAAGACAAACGTCTCCATGAACCATCTCAACTCTCCCCCCATGCCACCCATGGCACCTAACACTTGATTAAGCGAATCAAGTCCGAGAAATGCTCAAACTTAGCAACAACAGGCAACAACTTGATAAACATGTCTGCTGCATTCTCCTTTGTGTTAACTTTCTGAAGACGAACAAGCTGCTCGTCACTGATCGAGATATGGAACGACTCTCTCACCTCAATATGCTTCGTCCTCGAGCTGAATGCCAGATTTTTAGCTAAGTGAATTGCACTCTGACTATCACAATACACATCCATGCCTTCATATACGAATCCCAAATCACATAACAATTGCCTTAAATAAAGCACCTCCTTTGTTTCTTCAACTGCAGCTATGAGCTTTGCCTCTGTAGTGGACAAATCCACAATCATCTGCAACCTCGCTCTCCAACTAATCATTGTCCCACCAATGATGAACACATATCTGGAGTTGACTTCCTTTGATCTCTATCACCTGCATAGTCGGAGTCACAAAATCCAACCAAGCTGAATACTCTTCCTCTGTTACCAAAGAAAAGTCCATGTTTTGGAGTTCCTCTAAGGTATCTAAAGATACACTTCACTACCTCTCAATGTGTCTTTTCTGGATTCGCCATGAATCTACTCACCAATCCAATAGCCTATGCAATCTCAGGCCTAGTGCAGATCAAGGCATACATCAAGCTACCAAATGCACTTGCATGTCCTTTTTCGAGATCAGAGAGCCTTTAGTAGAAAGCTGTATGTGCAAAGGCATAAGTGTGCTGATTGCCTTTACCACTTCCATGCTAAACCGAGCAAGCACCTTTCGATTGTACTCCTTTTGAGTGAGGCTCAAAAGTCCTAGCTTTCTATCCCTTTGGATTTCCATATCCAAATTTTTCTTTACTTCTCCAGGATGTTTCATTTCGAATTCCGCTTTAGCTTTCGCTTTAAACTATCGATTTCAACCTTATCCTTGGAAGCAATTAATATATCATCCATGTATAAGAGTACGTACACCCATCTACCATTCTTTAAATACTTGAAATACACACAAGCGTCATTGATGCTATGATTAAAACCAAGTGAAAGCATAAAAGAGTCATACCTCTTACACCATTGTCTAGGCGGCTGCTTAAGTTCATACATAGAATTCTTCAATTTGCAAACCTGATTTTCTTTCCCATTTATAACAAATCCTTCTGGCTGCTTCATGTAGATGGTCTCATCCAATTTTCCGTGTAATAAAGTGGTTTTCACGTCCAGTTGCTCCAACTCCAAGTCATGTGCTGCGACGATAGCGAGAAAAATGCTGATGGACATATGTCTCACTACTGGAGAGAATATCTCATCATACTCCAATCCCTTTCTTTGTGAAAACCCTTTAGCAACTAGTCTAGCCTTGTATCTCCAATCAACCTTCACCATGAACACTCACTTGTAGCCTATGACTCGACTTCCTTGAAGAGGTGGTACCAAATACCAAGTCTTGTTCTTATTCAATGACTCTAACTCCTCTTCCATGGCGCACATCAACTTCGAATTGTAACATGACTTCAAAGCTTCATCAAGGTCAAGCGGCTCCTCATGAACCACATGTAGGGCATAGTCAAACTGATCACCAAGACTAAGATTTGCAAACTGCCAATCACCATACCTTTCGGGTGGCCTAATAGTCCTACAACTAACCCGGGTAAGCACTGCTTTGTCTAAACTCCTTTCAGCTCCACCTTGAACTGAACTTCTTGTAGATTTATGCACATCACCAGCACTACTAGAAGATACTTGTGGACTATCCTGTGATGTTTCATAAACCGCGTTTTCCTCGAACAACATCAACAAAAACTCTACTATTTGGCTGGAACACGGGAACTTCTTCCATCTCCTTAGGCCTATCAGAGTCTTTGATGTGATAGATAGCTTCTCCTTCGGATTGAACATAGTAGACTCATCAAAAGTAATATGTGTGGATTGAACAATCTTCCGATCAACAGGGTTTCAAATTCGATACCCTTCGATACCATTGGTGCATCTCATTAGTATTCACTTGTATGCTCTAGCTCCTACTTGTCATCACCTGTATGGTGAACATACATAGGACAACCAAAAATTCTGAAGCAACCAAGATACATTACCTTACCTCTCCACTTCTCCTCTAGAATCTTCCCATCTATGATTGAGCATAGAATTCGATTTATGATATGCATCGCAGTTGATAATGCCTCAGCCCAAAAGCCTCTAGACAAGCCCACCGTCAACTCAAGCAACGAGCTTCTCCAGTAGAGTCATGTTCATCCTTTCTACAACCTCATTGAATTTCGAATTGCCAGGTGTAGTGAAATGTCTTTGACTGTCATGTTGTCTACAAAAGTGGAGGAACTCCCTTGAGAAAAAATTCATCCCCATTATCAGATCTCAGCACTTTCAATCTAGAACCAGATTGGTTCTCAACAAGCGTTTTCGAGTCTTTGAAATTCTCAAAAATTTCTGATTTGGCCTTCATCACGTACACCCATACTTTTTGAAAAAATTCATCAATGAAAGAGATAAAATACTTTTCTCCTCAAAGAGAAGGAGAAGCAACCGGTCCCCAAACAACTATTTGTACGTACTCAAATACTTGCCTCGATTTATGGAGTCTAACTTCAAAAGATACTTTACTTTTCTTGTCTAACACATCCTGGAAAAAGTCCATCTTGTCGAAGCTTCCTCCTTTGATCATCTTCCATCTCCGAAGTAACTCTAAGCTCTTCTATGAAATATGACCCAACCTGAGATGCCAAAGCTTTGTGGCATCAAAAGCACGAGAACTATCTACTCCAATACACGACTCTCCAAGAACTGTGAATATAGATTTCAGAATACATCTCCTTTCATAAGAACTAGTGCACCTCTCGAAACCTTCAGACTATCCTTATCGGTAGTTACCTTGCATCCCAAAGATGCCAATTGTCCTAAAGAAATTAAGGACTTCTGAAGACCTAGAACATACTGGACACTTGTCAAAGTGTATATCACTCCGTCAAACATCCTAATCTTCACCGTACCTTCACCCATTGCTCTACAGCTAGCATCATTACTTAAAAGAATAGAGCTTCCCTCTCGTCCAACGAAAGAACTGAAGTATCCGGCATCCAGTACTGCTGTAGACAGCACATCGTCAGATACAGACTTCTCCACCGCAAATGATGAAGATCCGTGTTCTTCAAATCTGGACAATCCTTTTTCAAATGACCAGGTTTCTTGGAGATAAAGCACTTTCCGTCCTTAGACTTTCCTCTCCGCCATTACTGGGCTTCTTAGACTTGGGCCACACTCTTGAGTGCCAATTCTTCTTATCTTCTCTACCACTTTCAACAAATAGGTCGTGACTACTACTTCCACCTTTATTTCCTTCACGTATCTCCTTCATTTGATCTCTAAAGCCCTTAGATAGAAGGCCTAAATTCACATCTTCCAATGTCAATATGTCTCCAGCGAAGGTAAGGCTGTATTAGCGAAACCTGCGTATCGCTCCGAAAGAGAATACAAAAGAATCATTGCCATTTGCTCCTCATCCATCTTCAAGTCAACAGTTTTCATCTTGATCATGAGATCATCAAAGAAATTAAGATGTTCCTTCATTGAATACCCTCTCTCATCCGCATGGTGAAAATGTCTTCAGTAATATCAGACGGTTAGTCAGAGATTTCTTCAAGTAGTTATTTTCTAGCTTGGTTCAAATGCCCATAGTAGTGGTCGTACTGCTAATCTCTAAGATAGCATTCTCTCCCATAGCTAGTTGTAAAGTAGTAAACACCCATTTCTCCATATCCTTCCTTTCCGCGACTGAGATGTCAAGCATCAACTCTTCAAGGGCAAACACTACTGGATGGACTTCATTCCACATTAGAATAGCCTTTATCCTCCATTGCCACTTCTCGAAGTCTTTATCCCTATTTCATTTCTCAATTGCCAACTGTGATCCTGACGCGATATACATCCCTCTAGTATAGGGTCTTGTAACAACTGGATTCAATTCATCTCCTGCCATAGCGCATAACACTCCTCAATCAACCTTGCAGCTCTAATACCAGACCGTTGGGGAAAATTTCTTCATATGATCAGTCTATAGGAATAAAAAATCCAACATAGCAAAAAACTACTGGATCGTGATTATAATGATACGAAATAAACAAAGATAAACACAGAACAAACAATCACAGTTCTATGAAATGCAAGAAAAAAATAAATAACACCAGTATTTATAGTGGTTCCACTATCACTAGGCAATGTACGTCCACTTAGGGAGAGGAGATTTTACTAATCACTGAAAGATTGGAGTTACAAGATTGATTCATTTTTAGAGGCTATACATAAGAAGAATTAACAATACAGACGAAATTCTACATAGTTTCAGCTCTCTAGGATGGCTGTCATTGTTGTCCAAAAGCTCCACTATTTATAGAGTGAAGAAATAAAGAGGGGTAGCTGCTATATAGCATTCCTGAGGTTTGTTTCGGCACATCTGCTTTGGCAAACAACACTCAAGATCTGGGCCGACATGGTCCAATACCGAATGAAATATTTGGTTCTGCCTTAACTTGATTCGGCATCACTTGGATCGGCATTCTGTCCAAAGCTTTGTTCGATAGTTGATTAATAAATATGGTCTGACACTCATCTGGAGCGGAGTCACAACATCCGAACGAATGAATTTTGAACCGGTATGCTCCAAATCACGAACGAAATATTTCGTTCGGCAATTTTTTTTCACCGCTCCAAAACTTCATGCCCTAATTCCCGAACGAAATCCCTAGCATCACTTCACCGAACGAAATCATCACATCTTCAACTTCTCAACTCGTCGCTTCTTCTTCCTCCATCGCAACTAGGGTTTCGGCCTAGGCTCTTCCTCGTCAGCTTCTCCTCCACGACTTCCTTCTTCTTCATCGACGATGGAATCAGGTATCACATCCAAAACACTTGTTGCTGCATGGTTTTTTTAAGCAAGGGTTAAAACTTTTGTAAAATATTTTTTGATGCCAGAATTTTGTATTAAGGACTATTGGTATCATTTTGAATGGCAAAATCTCAGAAGTGGACATATTCATGGCTTCCCGTGGTTACATGATGCACCAAATTTATCTTCTGTAACCAAAAATTCATATGAAAATTCTACAATTATTGAATATTTTGATCGTTTTGTTTGTACAGTAAACCCACATATGGATGGACCTTCACGGGGATAAGAGCATCCATGTGCATAAGTTATTCCACTTGATGCAAATTTGGATACAAACGACGACGACTATGCAAATCTAGTTACTTGGGCTATGCATCATTCTAGGTGTGGAAGCTATTGCTTACATGTTGCTTTAAAATATCCGTTTGACGTGCTTCTACAATCTAAAATTGTAGAAGGTCTCCAAACAATAAAATCTTTCAGTTTATTTCACAATGCAATGATCCTTTGATTTGCTCACATAATAGAAAAGTTTCAGGTTTGGCGTTTTAATATTGATTGGTCTCCTGTGTTATCTATGCATGCTACGGTAAATTATATTGGAAAATATGCAGCAAAATCTGAACCTATCAAAGTGCTTTACAACTACATTAAGAACAATAGTTGAAAACATTCATCAACCTTGTCAAACATCAACTTCCACCATCAAGAAATTACTTCTTAAGAGTGTATCCGAACGAGACATTTCTACACAAGAGATATGCCATCTTATGATGTCTTACCCTCTAGTAAGTTCATCTAGAACAGTGGTGCAACTTACCGTAACTAGAAAAACATGCTATCAACAATAATTCGACATCGAAATATAACAACAGATGAAGACATGGTTGAATCACCTAAATTTTATTATAAGGTATATGGATCGACCAAGCGAACATGTAAAATCTTTCACTACTTGATATGGAAAAAAACTTCTGTTACTATAATAAAGAGTGGCATAAGTTTTGAAAAGAGGAATTGTATGAATAATACCAGATTAAAGTACCAATATTCCTTTATTTAGCAAAAAATGGGAATTTTTTTGCGAATAACAGGTAAAACAATTTTTCTACTTTATGTTAGATCAACTTTTACAAATACCATCCATTCAATTTGAGGTATACAATACTAAGTTAATTTTAATTATATTTTAAATATGAAATTATAATTTAAACATGTTTTTATTTTTATACGAAAATAGGTACTACTACGTCATCACTATCAAAATCTTAATGAAGCAAAAGGAAACTTCGATGCTTGGTCCGATAGATATGTTAGTTTAGGCTTGATTCAACCTGAATCACTCCTAGATGCTATAGAAGATGATTTCGAAGATGATAGTATAAACACTGATGTAGAAGAAAATCAACAAGAAGAATGGATGATAGCAGCCGCGATAGGTCCAATGTTTGTTTCAGGAGAGGAGAGAAATGAGCTTAAGGGAATTAAATACTTTGCATATTTGGAATGAAGCACTTCAGAGATATCCTAATATAGATATTGAACATAATTTTATCCATACCAATTTACGTTCTATTATGGAACATGCAAATGAGACCATAAATAATTCTATTGTTGTTCCTTTTGAGAGCTTGTCTAAAGATTAGAGGATTGCACGTAATATGATATTTAAAGCCATATCTAAAGGAAAATCAATTCAAATGACTATATGCAGTGGTGTAGCTATAGGAAAATCAACTCTTGTAGATGCCATTGTTCGAACAATTATTACTCGTTTTGGAACTAGCAAAGCAGTTCGCACTATGGCTCCAACTGGAGTGGCTACATTTAATATTGGTGTCAGTACAATTCATCACGAGCTTTTAATCTCCATGGAAAGAAAACCATCCTACAAAGAATTTTCATCGGAGCAATGTCATCGTATGCAAGATAACTTTAAAAATACAAAGTTTATTATAATAGATGAATATAGTATGCTTGGTAGAACAATGATGGCAAATATTGTTTTATAATGTCATGATATTTTTTCAATAAATGACTTAGTCGGTAGCATTTCTATTGTCTTACTCGGTGATATGCGTCAACCACCTCCTGTGTGTGATAGCTTATTGTACTTGAAAGGTGGTAATCTCTTGCAATAACGTGGAGGACTTGCATATATGAGTTTTGATAAATGTGTTAGACTATCGTATATATAATGTTAAGTAAGAGAAGAGCAAGCACCTTTACGAAGAGCCTTAGAAAGGCTGAGTAGAGGTGCATATACTTTAGATGATTGGAAACTTTTCAAAACCAGAGATTGGTCAATTTTATTATACAAAGAGAAGGAAACCTTTAATAATGCTCTTTGTCTTTTTCCAACAAGAATTGCTGCTAACGAACATAACAAAAATTGTTTGATTCAACTTAGAAAACCTATTGCATGAATTCCTTCTTTCAATAACTATGAAGCAACATCTAATGCTTCGTTTGGCGATGCAAAAAGTTTAGAATGATGTATATCTTTCTGTAGATGCTCGGGTGATGTTACGATGTAATCTTTCAGTGTAAAATAGATTGGTTAATGGTGCAGTGGGCACAATTATGGATATTGTATATTCACGGTCATCAAGTTCTCCTAATGATCTATTGGTAGCGGTCATGGTCAATTTCATTATATACCATGACACTCCATTTTGTGAGGGAACGAATATTATTCCAGTAACTTCGCAAATAGTAAATTGCAAAACTTCTTCTGGTACAACATGTATGAGAATTCAGTTACCTTTAGCACTATGTTGGGTAATAATAATACATAAATGTCAAGGACTAACACTTGATCAAGCAATCATTTATATTGGCGATCGAGAAAGTCTTATTTTAACGTTTTTCGCATTATCAATAACTAGAAAATTAGAGGATCTTGCTTTCAGTCCTTTGTTTACTTTTGAAAGACTTGCATAAATTAGAAAATCCAAAGGCCTGCCTTCTAGATTATTAGAGGAAAAACGTATGCAGTGCAATGTCTCTTGCATAAATGGTAAGTAAAAACAACTACTATTATTTTCAAATTTTCAAATAAAAAATTTCTTTTATTTAAGATTCGCAATTTATGAAACTTAACAAAAATTAATGATGATATGTATGCTATATTTTAAATAAAAGTTAATTTTCCAAGATTGCTAAACGTAATCTTGTATGAATGTCAGAAGTTTTTGGAATTAGTGAAAATAATGACCTAATGCATGGAACCCTAGAAAAAGACTGGCCCAAAAAATAATGAACTTTATTTTGACTATAAAAAGGTCGTTTTATAATATATTTTTTATTGTTTCAGTTCCCCAAATGGTACGAGGATTGGAAGAAAGATTTAAGGAAATGGATTCACTTTTCTTTTTTCTTTTTTAGAAACTTCTTTTTTGATTCCATCCATAACTCCATTTTCTTCCCTATGAGTTCCAGTATCGATAAGAATTCTAGTTCTTACTGTTCATATGTTATGGTATGAATATACCTTACCAATTCATTATGTATGGATGATGAGATTCCATTGATACCGAGCCAATTCCAATACACTTATTAAACGTTCCCATTGGTGTGCATCCAGCAGGAAATTTTTATCCATTTTATTTTGGGATCGAATTTGTACCTTGTCCAACTCCAGGTCCAATAGAAGCAATCCCTATGGCTAAGATCAGGTGAGATGCTAATTGGAGAAGGACCCTAATAGAGACAATATGAAAGGCGTCTCATGTTAAATTCTAACTCGTGATTCATTATTATGATCTCATTGACTGTTTTTATTTTGATCTAAGATTTCAATTCTTCCATGCTTCAGCAGCAGCATATTGCTCCATGGAGCTAAGGTCCAAAATACGGAATCGGCGTTTGGATTATTGAGCTGACTTTACACTTAGAAAAAGTGAGCCACCGCTTCAGGTACAAGTGCTAACGATTTAATAACTATCTTTGTAGCTCTAGAATGTGCAAATAAAAGTGCTAATGCCACAACGAGCCCATAAATGGTTAAAGCTTCCATAAAAGCTAGACTAAGCGATAAGGTGCCTCTTATTTTTTATTTGCACTGAATATGAATAGGTGCAACTTCATAAGAATTTTTTTTTCATGAATCTGTTACACAACACAGCAATGAGTCCACTGAACTGGGATTTCCCTATTGAGCCGGGTCATTTCATGGCAAGCCAATAAAAAACCGAAGTAACAGTTATAATAGTTTTACCAATATTTGAGGGTTCCTTAATTTTATTTTTTGCTTTATCAAAACGTCGGACTTCTAAATTCTCATACCAAAAAGTGAATATGACCTGACAATTTTATTCAATATGTTCTGCATGCTTATTTTATTTATCAAAAGCTATCCATAGCGTTATAATAATTTTGATGTAGTTGCGCTCTAGTTCTATATGATACTTTGCATTTTTATGCAAGGTCGTACCAGTTAGAAAAATTCAACCAACCCATCTTGAAATAGATGATATCAGAGATGCTTGCTCCAATCTATAGTTCAAATTTTACTTTGTTGTTTCTTGATATAAGCTCAAGCTTCAAAGTCAATTTTAATTTTGCTTAAAATAAATACTTTTGCATTTTTTTTCAATGAAATATACAAGATACAGTGCGTGCACATGATCAAATATGAATTTTTTCAAAATATAGCTCCTTTGCATGTATTTCTCACTTAATTCCTAATGCTTATCTTTATGCAGGTTATTCAATTGCACGATGACCAGAGGAAGAACGTTCATACATTCCTTGTCCAGGTACACAAATTTTGTTTTATGTGTTAAAATCTCTATAATTCTTACTAGCTGTGCAACTATAACACAAGTCCCATGTTACGTAATAAAGGCTGGCATTGTGAAGAAGGAGAAGATCAAGTTTCACGGTTTCTAAGCCCACAAGAAAGCTATCAAGAACATATTTGAGAATTGAAAACTATATCAAATATAATATAGTGAAATATTTTCTTTGCAATTTATGTTTAAACTATATATAACGTCTACATTTAGTGACTATGGTGGTTGGTATATATGAACTTGCTTATTACTTGTAACGACCTAGAATTTTGAACAATTTAAATTGAAAATATTTAATTTATTTTAGATATTTGAATGATGGTTTGGATTGAATTTCAAATTATCAGAATAAATTAAGCGATTAAATTATAGAATTTGATCTATTGGAAGTTGAATAAAAATTTGAATCTTCAATTTTAAGCCGATTAAAAATATTTTAAAGGCTTGTAAATTTCATATTGATAATACTGAAGATAATAGAAGCTTCAGAATTTAATTTGGAAGTGAATTGTTCAGTTTTGAAATTATATCGTTTGAATCGATATTTATAAATAGCCGTCCGAGGTACAGTCTCGGAATTCGACGAAACCAGTTCCATTGGGTCCGTAATATTGAATTATTCTAGGATTTCAAATTTCGTATTTTTCGGAGTTGTTATGTGAGCACACGGTGAGTAAACGCGTTGAAATTAAATCGAATTCAACTTGAATTTGAAATTTAAATTTGCATTTCAGTCAAACATCAGCACGTTGCCTCCTTCAACCATGCCTAAAATCACGAACGAGATCGTGTGAGACATGCCTTCGTACAAACTTACACGTCGTTCTTTATTCTATAAGGGCCGATACTTCTCTTCCTTTACAGTTCAAATCTAAATTCAAACGAAGAATAAAAATGGCCGCTATCTCCCTCTTTTCCCCCAAATCGTATTCACCAAATCCCTTGGCCCTGTTCTTTTGGGAGTGAATCGTGCTCGTGTAAGATGGCAAAGATCGAGGAGGGGATGCATCACGATTTAGGGCATGGTCAACTCGATGGCGCGGTTCGAGCGCGAGGCGGCGATATTGGGTCGTGATGGGATTTTGGGGGCGCGCGTAGGGCCGCGAGCAGAGGCGACGACTTGGAGCTCGAGTTCGAATTGTGGGGGACGGCGCCATCTGCATCGTGATGGGTAGTTGATGGAGCAACGTGATGGCGAAGGCGAGATGGTTGTTCGGTGATGATTTTGGGGTGTCGCGATCGTGGATGGAGGCTAGGGCTTGAGCACGGCCTGGACGTCGAGTAGCTCGCGTACGCATGTGTTGTACTCAGGCGAAGTGGATTGGGTCGCGTGCTCGAGTAGGTCAGAGGTTGGGGTTGTGCGCGAGGCGTCGAGGCTGCGGCGACGAAGTGGAGGCTCGAGTTCGAGCTGATGGTTTTACAGTAAGGTAACTTTAAGATTTTTATTTTTCAAATTCTAATTTAAATAACAGTAAGGTATGTTAACAACTTATTTCCAAATTTAAAACTAATTTAAATTATATAAATATAGGTTAGAAAAATATTAACAGTGAAATTTATTTCTGTTTTATAATAAAATACTATTATGGTTTAGCTGTAGGGTTTGTGAAAAGAAAAAAAAATAAAAATAAAATATTTTTAGAATTGATTTGTATAAATGGTTCATTTAATTATTGTGATTTAAAAATAATTTAATAAAGGAAAACTTAGTTTTAAAAATAAACTGAAATTAAATGAAATTATTAAAGGAGAAGTAAATTTAAATAAGTCGGTGAGAGTTTACAAATTGGTTTAAATTAACTTATTAAATTTTTAGTGGTAAAAAATAATTTATTTAAAGAGAATTTAGTTTAAAATTTAAATTTTTAGTTAATCAAATTTATTAAAATAAAAGGAAGAATTTAATCATTAGTTGGATAAATTTAATTTAAGGGTAAGTTAATTTAATCTATTAAAGGAAGATTAGTTTTGAATTTAATTTCTTGTTAAATCAAATTATTTAAAGGGTATTTGTTTAAGATTGAGGATATTGGTTTTAAATAAAATCACAAGTAAATCAAATTATCAAATGAAAATTTATTATTCGATCTGTTCGAATATTAATCAGTTGTATAAAAATATTTATACAAGGTATAAATCAAGGAAATCGAGACAAGATGGAAATGGATTGCAAAATAAAAGCAAAGGTGAGAACTTCTCACTCAAAAAGGATTTATTTAAATTTTAAATAGTTAGATTTAAAATTGTTAGACCGTGTTGATTGAATGCTTGAATGACGATTGTTATATATATATATATATATATATATATATATATATATATATATATATATATATATATATATATATTGGATGTGAATAGACCCTATACGCCGTTAGTAAGCGGAGGTTATTTATTACACACATATACCGCGATATTCCACCTTGAAGTGGAATTGGTATTATATTAGTATATAGCAATATATATATATATATATATATATATATATATATATATTGGCATATGTATATATTGCAGTTGATTGATTTCCCGCATTGTATAGCGGATGAGACCCTATTGCGCCGCCTATTAAGCGGATAATATTTTATAAATCCCATATACCGCGATATTCCACCTCGAAGTGGAATGGGTATTGTGCTAACGTCTGTGGATGCAGGGAAACAGGTTGGAGGGATCCAACTGGATTCCTCACAAATATTTATTTGATTCTGATATTATGATATTTGATTGTTTATCATATCGATATATGATATTGGAAAGTCGTGATTGACTATTTGATGTGTTGCATCATCGAATCCAATTTTGAAGTTTAAAAATAACGATTTTGATTTTTAAGGGGATTTCTAAAGTGATTTTTGGAAATATACGTTTATAAAAATATTTTTGGAATTAATTCAAATAAATAAACGTTATAATTTTAATATTATAAAAATTATGATTTTTGAGAAATACAGTTAAAAGTTGATTTTTGAAAATATGGGATTAATGATTTTATAAAATAGTAAAAAAAAATTTGGATTTCTGAATTTATTATAAAAAGTTTAAATATAGGATTTATGAAATTTGATTATTTTATAAATCAAAATGATGAAATTATAAAGGAGTTTAAAGACGTTTTAAAAGAATAATATAAATTGATCCATATAAAAGATTTATAAATTGATATTTATAAATTAAAAATATTGGAATTGTAAAACGAGCTTTTATAAGTATGAGAATGAATTGTGAATGAATTTCATAAATGAATGAAATTTATAAAATTATAAACGGTGGAGTTATAAATGGAATTTTATAAGCAGTAGGTTTATAAAATATATAAAGTTATTTAAGGAATAGATGTGGATAAATAAATGAATCTTATAAGTTTGAGATTTATAATTTGGGAAGTTTAAAAGAACGTTTTGCAAACAAATAGATTAAGTATTTAATTTATAATATGAACTTTTAGTATATCATTGAGATATGAAATTGAATAGATTAATAAAGGAAATTATAAAAGGATGTTGTTATAAAATAAATAGAAAGGGAATTTATAAACATTGTTTTATAAATCCGCAACGACTTATTTTGATAAGTAAACTGTTGTAACTTGTTAATGGAGTTATATTCACGTTTTAGATGGTGAATAATCCTTTAAAATAAAATGAATAGAAATGATGAAATTTGTTAAGGTAGTATATTCACGTTTTTGAATAGTGAATAATATGTTAAAGAAATTATTTTGAATGTGATGTTTTAAATAGAATTAAAACGATCTAAAGATGTTTTAAATGTATTAACTATCGAAACCATAGATTTCAACATTTATTGTTGAAATAGACGTTTTCGAGAAATAGAAGGAAATGGTAGATTATAACACTGTTGTTATAATAAATGATTTCCGAAAGGAAATGTTTTGTATAGTATTGGGATTTATATATCTATTTTAATTTCGAATCCCTATACTAGTGATTTTGGGTTGTCGTAACGATGTTTTACACAACATTCGTTTTGGCCCAAATAAATATGTTTAAGAGAATGATTTCCTTAAAGAATGAAATATATACTTAATTTCGATTTAAGTATATTGAATATTTTCCAAGTATAGAAAAATATAAAGACTTGTGAATTACTTATAAATAAATAAGTATGGAAATGTTTTTCCAATGTGAAATGAAAAGTTTAGAGAATTTATCTTTTTGAAGATAAATTGAAAATGAATAATTGAAAACGTATATTCATAGATATTTTGGAAATGTAAATTCAATATGGAATTTATAAATGAAATTTGGAAAATGGGTTTAAAAATAAATATTGATTTATTTTTGAAGTATGGAAATTATATATATATATATATATATATATATATATATATATATATATATATCTTGTAAAGATTTTTTGGAAAATAAATATTTTGGAAAATTATTTGGAATCTGGTGATGTTGTGCATATCCATTGATTGTTCAATAACCAACTATCAATATTTACCTTTGAATAGGTATTTGTTGTGATTTGCTTGAATTTGAATGCCACACTTATTTTTTTAAAAATAAGCGCTCACTATTCGGGTTAACCGGGAAAGGACCTTGGGGTCGTATAACCCATTTCGAATATGTGATACGTCATTATGAATTGCATTTGAAGACCGGTGTTGAAGACCGGATATTTTCGAAAATGAAAGTGTTTCTTGTTGATTGTCTCTGCACTGGCTGATCCCCGGTATAGAGACCTCCATATGTGATAGGAAATCCGGACGTGATTAGAGATTATCCGGATTGCAAGGACTTCTTTGTAAGTGCCTTCGGTTCTGTTCGATCCCGGAACAGACTTGTATGGATAGTGTGTCTGACATTACAAATTGAGATATAAAGCCGATTTCTTTCAAATATATTTCTGTTGGTGGCGGAGAATTTATTCTCTTAGCTTAACACCCTTCTCTGAGACGTACGAGCTCATAGGTTATGTAGTTGAAAGTTATCAGCAATATATTCCCAATTTGGTAATGTGACATGCTGAGTGTTGCTATGAAATGATCATTGTGTTGATTATTTGTGATAGGATCATTTGTTTGATCGTCCATCTTGGTGATCATTTCTATGATCATTTGTTGACCCAAAGCATGACTTTGTATAAAGCGTGTCTTTGTGGACGTGACTTCGTCGAGCCTCACACCCTGGAATGGTCAAAACAGGAATGATGCGGCAAGGTTATGATGGGTAGCTCTCTTTAGGATATGTGCATTTCCTTCTGGAAAAGGGTGGTATCATGGTATGGAGCCCAGATGCTTACTCATGTTGAAACACTTATTATTATGGTGTGATGTTGATGACGAGCGCTCGGTTAAAAGTCCCAAAGGACCGGGGGATGGCATACTCGTGTCAGTTGTTACCTAGTTTGAAAGGTAACCCGGCCTTGTGTTGGAAGAGATCCGGTTAGGTTCTCGGGGACGTCTTTCCAGAGGCGTTATCATGTGGCAATGGAAAGTTCCTTGGCCTGACCATTCGTTGGAAATCCAAAGAAACAATACGATCTTGTAAGGTTTTGGTTGTAGAACCTGCTTCCTCAGGAGGTAGCTATAGTAGGCATAATATAATGGTACCTATGCTGGCTAAGATTTATATTCTACTTTCGAAATGTTTCCTACACTATGCACTAGTAATAATATCAAATGTTTCTTTTTAATGCGTATCAAGCATCTTTGACTAACATAAGAAGAAATCTCCTCCAAGTCTGCGTTTGCATTGTGTGTGTGGCAGGAGGTCTTATGGTAGTCTCATTTTTAAAAGCATTGCGAATTGACTTTAAAATATTCCTCTATTTTGATTTTAAAAATAAATAAACTGTTTTGAGTTCCCACACCAGTCACATGACTGACTCGGAGTTTATTGTTTTCCTTCCTAAACTCTGGGTGCCCACCAATTTACACACGGGCAGTCAAGAGTTAAGGTTTATCAGGATATTCTGGAATTCAGGAGTTGCTGGAGGCAAGCTGGATGGCATGGCGTATTACTAGTATCTAGTATTTCTTTTCCGCTGTTTGATGTTGTTTGTTGTTGTACACTCTGATGTAATGAAATGTAATGTGATGTAATAACTGATATAGTTCTTTGTTTAAAGATTATTCATTTACTTATTATATATTGTTCCGCTGCGAATTGTGAGATTCTGATGTTGTTCTGTTATTTCTTTCTGTTCTATTTTCTATCTTTTCTCTCTTCTTCTACCTCTTTCTTCTTTCTTAAACCCTAATGGTTCGTATTTCCGTTCATCTTGAGTTAATCGATGGAGATTAGTGTCACTTCAAGGGGTACGGAAATGCGGATTATTACATTTGGTATCAGAGCATATGGTTAAGCGACAACCGTGGCTCTGTTGGGTATTACTCATTAGAGATAGAGTCAGCAGTACTCTAGAATGAGTTTGAGGGTAATAATAGATATGAGCGCGTATTTGTTAGTGAATATAAAATTGTTTTTGAATCGGGTAAATAAGATAATTTTGCCCAAAACTATTTTTGTATAAAAAAATGATTTTCTATGAATTATTATAGTATATGATTGCATGATTGTTAGGAAGTAATAATATTAAATTATTATCATTATTATATGAAATTAAATAAGAAATAAAATGGATTGAATTCAAGTAAACTAACTTGATAAATTATTAATTCTTGGACTAATGAATTGGAATTTGAATTGGTTAAATTAAAGTTTAGTTGTGAGCTAAATTTGAAGATAAATTTGAATTTGTATATAAATTCAAGTAAGTAAAAGAAATAAATTGAAATTGTGAATTGAATTGAAATGTAAAATTGAATGAGAATGAATGTGTAACTTCAATAGTGAAGTAAAAATGTATAAGAAGCATATATTGGAAATTTTGTAATGGAATTGGCAAAATAGTTTGAATGTTGGAATTGGATATTATGACTAGCAGGATATATAGGTGTATAAAAAAGGAAATGGAATTGAAATTTTGATTTCAAAGATAAAATTGAATTGCTCGACAAAAAGGTACGTATTTCAATTTCAGTATGAAATTTGATGATTTTCTTCTCCAGCCACTTGGCTTTCTCTTTTCTTTTTGATTCTGAGGGGCCGTGGTGCCATTTTGTAGTCGTACCGAGCTAGCCGCGCAAAGGAGACGCTGGCGAATTTTTTTGAAATTTAGGGTGTTAGAAAAATTTTGAGAAAATTTGATAGTTTGAAATTTGAATTTAAATTTAAATTTGAATTGTTAGGAAAACAATATTGTTTGAAACCTATAATTGAAGTTGGAAAGCTAGTTGAAATGATAATGAATCTCTAGTAAAAAGATTTGTTTTAGAAAGTTGATAAAACTATTTGGATTGTGAAAAAAAAAATAGACGGGATAAGGGCATTCTTCTTAACTTGTAATTTCGGGACGAAATTCTTTTAAGTGGGGAAGATTGTAATGACCCAGAATTTTGAACAATTTAAATTGAAAATATTTAATTTATTTTAGATATTTGAATGATGGTTTGGATTGAATTTCAAATTATCAGAATAAATTTAGCGATTAAATTATAGAATTTGATCTATTGGAAGTTGAATAAAAATTTGAACTTCAATTTTAAGCCGATTAAAAATATTTTAAAGGCTTGTAAATTTCATATTGATAATATTGAAGATAATAGAAGCTTCAAAATTTAATTTGGAAGTGAATTGTTCAGTTTTGAAATTATATCGTTTGAATCGATATTTAAAAATAGCCGTCCGAGGTACAGTCCCAGAATTCGACGAAACCAGTTCCATTGGGTCCGTAATATTGAATTATTCTCGGATTTCAAATTTCGTATTTTTCGGAGTTGTTATGTGAGCACACGGTGAGTAAGCGCGTTGAAATTAAATCGAATTCAACTTGAATTTAAAATTTAAATTTGCATTTCAGTCAAACATCAGCACGTTGCCTCCTTCAACCATGCCTAAAATCACGAACGAGATCGTGTGAGACATGCCTTCGTACAAACTTACACGTCGTTCTTTATTCTATAAGGTCCGATACTTCTCTTCCTTTACAGTTCAAATCTAAATTCAAACGA
Organism: Allium cepa; assembly: GCA_030765085.1. NCBI lineage: Eukaryota > Viridiplantae > Streptophyta > Magnoliopsida > Asparagales > Amaryllidaceae > Allium > Allium cepa. The sequence continues at coordinate 170,626,100 of CM060941.1, read as the reverse complement.
AGAATAAAAATGGCCGCTATCTCCCTCTTTTCCCCCAAATCGTATTCACCAAATCCCTCGGCCCTGTTCTTTTGGGAGTGAATCGTGCTTGCGTACGATGGCAAAGTTCGAGGAGGGGATGCGTCGCGATTTAGGGCATGGTCAACTCGATGGCGCGGTTCGAGCGCGAGGCGGCGATATTGGGTCGTGATGGGATTTTGGGGGCGCGCGCGTAGGGGCCTTGAGCAGAGGCGACGACTTGGAGCTCGAGTTCGATTTGTGGGGGACGGCGCCATTTGCATCGTGATGGGTAGTTGATGGAGCAACGTGATGGCGAAGGCGAGATGGTTGTTCGGTGATGATTTTGGGGTGTCGCGATCGTGGATGGAGGCTAGGGCTTGAGCACGGCCTGGACGTCGAGTAGCTCGCGTACGCATGTGTTGTACTCAGGCGAAGTGGATTGGGTCGCGTGCTCGAGTAGGTCAGAGGTTGGGGTTGTGCGCGAGGCATCGAGGCTGCGGCGACGAAGTGGAGGCTTGAGTTCGAGCTGATGGTTTTAGTGTAAGGTAATTTTAAGATTTTTATTTTTCAAATTCTAATTTAAATAACAGTAAGGTATGTTAACAACTTATTTCCAAATTTAAAACTAATTTAAATTATATAAATATAGGTTAGAAAAATATTAACAGTGAAATTTATTTCTGTTTTATAATAAAATACTATTATGGTTTAGCTGTAGGGTTTGTGGAAAAAAAAATATTTTTAGAATTGATTTGTATAAATGGTTTATTTAATTATTGTGATTTAAAAATAATTTAATAAAGGAAAACTTAGTTTTAAAAATAAATTGAAATTAAATGAAATTGTTAAAGGAGAAGTAAATTTAAATAAGTCGGTGAGAGTTTACAAATTGGTTTAACTTAACTTATTAAATTTTTAGTGGTAAAAAATAATTTATTTAAAGAGAATTTAGTTTAAAATTTAAATTTTTAGTTAATCAAATTTATTAAAATAAAAGGAAGAATTTAATCATTAGTTGGATAAATTTAATTTAAGGGTAAGTTAATTTAATCTATTAAAGGAAGATTAGTTTTGAATTTAATTTCTTGTTAAATCAAATTATTTAAAGGGTATTTGTTTAAGATTGAGGATATTGGTTTTAAATAAAATCACAAGTAAATTAAATTATCAAATGAAAATTTATTATTCGATCTGTTCGAATATTAATCAGTTGTATAAAAATATTTATACAAGGTATAAATCAAGGAAATCGAGACAAGATGGAAATGGATTGCAAAATAAAAGCAAAGGTGAGAACTTCTCACTCAAAAAGGATTTATTTAAAATTTAAATAGCTAGATTTAAAATTGTTAGACTGTGTTGATTGAATGCTTGAATGATGATTGTTATCTATATATATATATTGGATGTGAATAGACCCTAAGCGGAGGTTATTTATTACACACATATACCGCGATATTCCACCTTGAAGTGGAATTGGTGTTATATTAGTATATAGCAATATATATATATATATATATATTGGCATATGTATATATTGCAGTTGATTGATTTCCTGCATTGTATAGCGGATGAGACCCTATTGCGCCGCCTATTAAGCGGATAATATTTTATAAATCCCATATACCGCGATATTCCACCTCGAAGTGGAATGGGTATTGTGCTAATGTCTGTGGATGCAGGGAAACAGGTTGGAGGGATCCAACTGGATTCCTCACAAATATTTATTTGATTCTGATATTATGATATTTGATTGTTTATCATATCGATATATGATATTGGAAAGTCGCGATTGACTATTTGATGTGTTGCATCATCGAATCCAATTTTGAAGTTTAAAAATAACGATTTTGATTTTTAAGGGGATTTCTAAAGTGATTTTTGGAAATATACGTTTATAAAAATATTTTTGGAATTAATTCATCTTAAATAAATAAACGTTATAATTTTAATATTATAAAATTATGATTTTTGAGAAATACAGTGAAAAGTTGATTTTTGAAAATATGGGATTAATGATTTTATAAAATAGTAAAAAAAAATTTGGATTTCTGAATTTATTATAAAAAGTTTAAATATAGGATTTATGAAATTTGATTATTTTATAAATCAAAATGATGAAATTATAAAGGTGTTTAAAGACGTTTTAAAAGAATAATATAAATTGATCCATATAAAAGATTTATAAATTGATATTTATAAATTAAAAATATTGGAATTGTAAAACGAGCTTTTATAAGTATGAGAATGAATTGTGAATGAATTTCATAAATGAATGAAATTTATAGAATTATAAACGGTGAAGTTATAATGGAATTTTATAAGCAGTAGGTTTATAAAATTTATAAAGTTATTTAAGGAATAGATGTGGATAAATAAATGAATCTTATAAGTTTGAGATTTATAATTTGGGAAGTTTAAAAGGACATTTTGCAAACAAATAAATTAAGTATTTAATTTATAATATGAACTTTTAGTATATCATTGAGATATGAAATTGAATAGATTAATAAAGGAAATTATAAAAGGGTGTTGTTATAAAATAAATAGAAAGGGAATTTATAAACATTGTTTTATAAATCCGCAACGACTTATTTTGATAAGTAAACTGTTGTAACTTGTTAATGGAGTTATATTCACGTTTTAGATGGTGAATAATCCTTTAAAATAAAATGAATAGAAATGATGAAATTTGTTAAGGTAGTATATTCACGTTTTTGAATAGTGAATAATATGTTAAAGAAATTATTTTGAATATGATGTTTTAAATAGAATTAAAACGATCTAAAGATGTTTTAAATGTATTAACTATCGAAACCATAGATTTCAACATTTATTGTTGAAATAGACGTTTTCGAGAAATAGAAGGAAATGGTAGATTATAACACTGTTGTTATAATAAATGATTTCCGAAAGGAATTGTTTTGTATAGTATTGGGATTTATATATCTATTTTAATTTCGAATCCCTATACTAGTGATTTTGGGTTGTCGTAACGATGTTTTACGCAACATTCGTTTTGGCCCGAATAAATATGTTTAAGAGAATGATTTCCTTAAAGAATGAAATATATACTTAATTTCGATTTAAGTATATTGAATATTTTCCAAGTATAGAAAAATAAAAAGACTTGTGAATTACATATAAATAAATAAGTATGGAAATGTTTTTCCAATGTGAAATGAAAAGTTTAGAGAATTTATCTTTTTGAAGATAAATTGAAAATGAATAATTGAAAACGTATATTCATAGATATTTTGGAAATGTAAATTCAATATGGAATTTATAAATGAAATTTGGAAAATGGGTTTAAAAATAAATATTGATTTATTTTTGAAGTATGGAAATTATATATATATATCTTGTAAAGATTTTTTGGAAAATAAATAATTTGGAAAATTATTTGGAATCTGGTGATGTTGTGCATATCCATTGATAGCTCAATAACCAACTATCAATATTTACCTTTGAATAGGTATTTGTTGTGATTTGCTTGAATTTGAATGCCACACTTATTTTTTTAAAAATAAGCGCTCACTATTCGGGTTAACCGGGAAAGGACCTTGGGGTCGTATAACCCATTCCGAATATGTGATACGTCGTTATGAATTGCATTTGAAGACCGGTGTTGAAGACCGGATATTTTCGAAAACGAAAGGGTTTCTTGTTGATTGTCTCTGCACTGGATGATCCCTGGTATAGAGATCTCCATATGTGATAGGAAATCCGGATGTGATTAGAGATTATCTGGATTGCAAGGACTTCTTTGTAAGTGCCTTCGGTTCTGTTCGATCCCGGAACAGACTTGTATGGATAGTGTGTCTGACATTACAAATTGAGATATAAAGCCGATTTCTTTCAAATATATTTCTTTTGTGGCGGAGAATTTATTCTCTTAGCTTAACACCCTTCTCTGAGACGTACGAGCTCAGAGGTTATGTAGTTGAAGGTTATCAGCAATATATTCCCAATTTGGTAATGTGACATGCTGAGTGTTGCTGTGAAATGATCATTGTGTTGATTATTTGTGATAGGATCATTTGTTTGATCGTCTATCTTGGTGATCATTTCTATGATCATTTGTTGACTCAAAGCATGACTTTGTATAAAGCGTGTCTTTGTGGACGTGACTTCGTCGAGCCTCACACCCCGGAATGGTCAAAACAGGAAAGATGCGGCAAGGTTATGAGGGGTAGCTCCCTTTAGGGTATGTGCATTTCCTTCTAGAAAAGGGTGGTATCGTGGTATGGACCCCAGATGCCTACTCATGTTGAAACACTTATTATTATGGTGTGATGTTGATGACGAGCGCTCGGTTAAAGGTCCCAAAGGACCGGGGGATGGCATACTCGTGTCAGTTGTTACCTAGTTTGAAAGGTAACCCGGCCTTGTGTTGGCAGAGATCCGGTTAGGTTCTCGGGGACGTCCTTCCAGAGGCGTTCTCATGTGGCAATGGGAAGTTCCTTGGCCTGACCATTCGTTGGAAATCCAAAAAAACAATACGATCTTGTACGGTTTTAGTTGTAGAACCTGCTTCCTCAGGAGGTAGCTATAGTAGGCATAATATAATGGTACCTATGCTGGCTAAGGTTTATATTCTACTTTCGAAATGTTTCCTACACTATGCACTAGTAATAATATCAAATGTTTCTTTTTAATGCGTATCAAGCATCTTTGACTAACATAAGAAGAAATCTCCTCCAAGTCAGCGTTTGCATTGCGTGTGTGGCGGGAGGTCTTATGGTAGTCTCATTTTTAAAAGCATTGCGAATTGACTTTAAAAATATTCCTCTATTTTGATTTTAAAAATAAATAAACTGTTTTGAGTTCCCACACCAGTCACATGACTGACTCGGAGTTTATTGTTTTCCTTCCTAAACTCTGGGTGCCCACCAATTTCCACACGGGCAGTCAAGAGTTAAGGTTTATCAGGATATTCTGGAATTCAGGAGTTGCTGGAGGCAAGCTGATGGCATGGCGTATTACTAGTATCTAGTATTTCTTTTCCGCTGTTTGATGTTGTTTGTTGTTGTACACTCTGATGTAATGAAATGTAATGTGATGTAATAACTGATATAGTTCTTTGTTTAAAGATTATTCATTTATTTATTATATATTGTTCCGCTGCGAATTGTGAGATTCTGATGTTGTTCTTTTATTTCTTTCTGTTCTATTTTCTATCTTTTCTCTCTTCTTCTGCCTCTTTCTTCTTTCTTAAACCCTAATGGTTCGTATTTCCGTTCATCTTGAGTTAATCGATGGAGATTAGTGTCACTTCAAGGGGTACGGAAATGCGGATTATTACATTACTACTATGTTGAAACATCCCCCGTCTTATTTTTATTCTATTTTCTTTTTCCCCCTCTTTTTCAACGGATTTTTCTATTAAATTGTATTCTTCGATTTAATTGCATTTTCTTTTTATTTACTTATTCATAACAGTTTTGGAAGAATGTTTATACTTGCAGGACATTTAATTATCATGATGTATTGCTAGACATGCAAACTTCATAGTGTTTGGATGTTTTAATTGTTATTGTGAGGGTATATCAGTACATTTTAGGTTTGACTAGATCTATATTTACATTCAGTTTTTCATAGTACCTATAGGCAATAGCTCGATATTGTAGTGTTATTATACATTACTGAAGTCAGCTATTCATTTGGTCAGTATGCACTTGCTTTACATAAAATTTGCAGTACTTTTTCCTTCAACATTCATTAATGCAATGAGTTCGAATATTTTAAATTGATTTGTCTTATCATAATTTAGCAAGGAAAGTTATGTTTTTCTTCGATTATATGGATAATAAAACAAAATACTAGCACTAGCAGTACTTGCTCATGAGTAGCCAATGAAGACATCTGATATTTTAATTATCAACACATATAGTCTATGTCTTCAATATAACTAATTATGATTATGTAGAAGAAATAATGCATAATTTTTAGCCCGACTATGTTTTTTAATATATTGAATCAGTTGGATACCGTGAATTTTTATGGTTTACTTATTCTGAATAGTGATACAATACCAATTCTCAATTTGTACAATTTTCCCCCTACTATACTAATATGCACTACATGTGCTTTTCATTGCCACTTAACTAATTGAAATGCTATATATGTATGAACTTAATAACACATCTAAAACATAACAATATATTTGAACTTCAGTGTAGATTTATTTAACGGTAAAGTATCACCATACCAACTTTTATGTACTTTCATTGCATTTAATATTTGTTTTCAGTATCTGAAGATACAATGGGTTTATTTATTAGTTTTTTCAAGTGTAAATAAATTAATTCCAAAATATTAACCCATCCAAATATGAACTGTTAAATATAAATATTTTTAAATTGGTTTATTCAAATCAATGGTTTTGATATAAAAATTAACTAGTAATATAGACAAATGGTTTAATGAATTAACGAAAAATAAACATTATTTTTGCACAGAGAGGACAGAAACATGTCCATAATTTGTTTTAGTTCTTTCATTGTTCCATTCGAATATATAGTTAGACAAAGGATGCCGTATTATTAACACGCATTAAATCATAAATTGTGATACCTAAAAAATTAATTATTAATAAATTAAATTAATAATAATATATAAAACATAAGCACAAAAGATGTATGTATCCTCAAATAGATTGGACGTTAGTGGAAGACACTTCGTTTATTTGGAAATGCAAAGCTATGGCTGGTAACGTAGTTCGTACTTCTTCTTTTTTAATCTTTATTACATTTATTAATTTTCAAGAAACAAAGTTCTTATAATATATCTACACTATTATATTTTACTGAGTTGAATTTCAAGAGCGCAGAAGTTCCCTGCGCATTTTGTGATGGTCGCGTTTTTTATTTGTTCATGCTCATATCCATCTCTCCGCTTCATTCCTTATCCTCAAAACCCTAAATATTAATGTCTCCCTTTGCCAATACATCAAAATCGGCCTTTCCTCTGATAATAGTCACTTCTCTACAGCTTTGGAACTCTGCTCGACCCCTACAGCTCCGAACCTCCCCGATCCACTTCCTCCCTTATGTATACAGAAACTAATATGATATCGGAGGCAGTCTCTACTAGGTTGAATTCGTTTTTTTCCAAGGGCTTCTCAGATTCGAATAGTTGCTTTCTTCCTTCGGTACTCATTTACTCAAATCTTTTCTTTAATTCCTAAAATATGTTAATACCTCATCTAATCGCTAATGTGATTCTGCTTATTCTTGATTGTTATCTGCGTTTTTCAAATTTTGTAGATATAATTGAAAACATTCTGCTTCAACAATTTTTAAATGAATCTGATTGCTCGATTAAGTTAATAATAGATTGTAAAATAAAGTAATGATATTGCTAAGTTTGGCTTAAATCATCAAATTTCGTATTTTTTCCTCAAACAACAAGAAAAATTCAAGTTCAGTTGGACGTATATGGCATGTTTGAATTTTTAATGATATTTAAGTTACCGGCACATTTGAATAATTTCTAATTCCGAATAGTCTGGAGCCACCTCAAAGCCTATATATGCATTTGTCATATTGTTAGTGGATATTTTGTGCTCCGAAGAAATATTATTTTACCTTAATCCCATTATATTCGGTTGGTGTTTTCCTTCCCATTTTCTTAAGATTTTCTTTAATATAACAAAATTTACAATAGGTTACAAATATACATATCTATAGAAATTGAAGTATGAAGGGTATTATCAAATATGGTTCTATAGTTAATATATTAAGCAATGTTAATAATTTATGGCTAACATCTATTTTTTGATAAATATCATTGACTGATATATTTGAATGAAATAAATGGTCAGGCTTATTTGGACGTCTAAAATATAGATATTTTGGAATATGGACGGAACTATTTAAATGAAATTTTTTTCCGTAAAAGATTTTACATTGTTTTTTCTTTTGTTTTCTATTCACAATTTAATGGTTCACGTGACTATAAAAGTAAATAATTTAATTATCCATCGAAGCTTGATTATCTTTCCATATAAAACCTTAATATTTAGACGAATACAATATTATGGTAGTTTATCTTCAAAATTGAGGTCATATGTGTTCTATACAAACTTTAAATACTATGCATTTGGGATAACCTAATTTTTCAACCAATATTTTGTTGTTTATATGTTGAACTGTTCTAAACAATTTGGAAAGTTGTAATGTACAACCAACTATATAGTTTTTTTATTTAAGTTAGTTGGGTGATATCTTGAAACTTGAATAGTATTATAGGTATGATTTTTCAATTTATTCTTCATGTTCTCCATATGAAACCTTATACAATTTTTAGCTATCACAGTAGTAGGGATATTAAAAAGCAGACTGATGGAGATATGATTTTTCAATGTTTTTAAACTTTGGCATCTTTCTATTATATATGTGTGTGTGTGTGTGTGTGTGTGTGTGTGTATATATATTACTGCTATTTTCATAATCAAAATCATGTTTATTATAACAATATTTTAAATGACTATTAATTAAAGTGCTTATGTCTCATAAGTAAGGAATTTGTAAATGACAAAGCTTGGAAAAAATTAAACGATTATTTTTACACACGCCTTTCCACAACAAAAAGATATTCCTTTTCTTTTAATTTTGGAAATTATTTTACACACTTTCGTAGTTTCTAATTATGATAGTGGCCATAGGCTACTAATAATTTCTTTAGTACTTTCAATTTACTCTGCTTTGTTAAAATTTTATCATCCCATACATTTTTCATACTTAATAAGATTGCCATTTTCTCAGTTTTTTTTATCTGAACCGGTGTTAAACCTTAAAATACGTTTTCTTTTTATTGGGTTTTCATTCCCATTTTGTAAAGTCGGTGGATTTTTTTGGATCACTAACTATGTACCAATATATGAATTCAACTACTTATTGCTTTAAATGTAAACGACGGTGTACTTCCATATTTTTCATTATCTTAGTTAGACAACAATTCTTAACCGCATGGTTTTGCAGAACTAATATCATTTGATTTATTTTCCTTTTTCCACATAATTTCCTATACAATAGACATATTTCCTAAAAATATATACCACCGCATACTGTTTTACGTTCTATTACATTTTTCATTACCTTTAGTTCATATTTATGAATTCAAATATTTTATCATACATTAATACATGATAATCGTTAATAAACATTTTAAATTTGGTCATTATCTTAGTTTCTACATGCTTTATTAAACAAATTATCCTATGCATACAACCGGACTAAAGCTTTCTTCCATGTACATATTTCATTATTTGTAGAACATGACTACAACTTATTATTATCATCAAATCAAAGTACGAAGTCCTGGAAAATATTATTGCCGACATTAATAGAGTATTTTCATGAAATTGTGATTGCAAATGTTATTAATTGTTAAACCAGTTGGTTTTTGGTTAGTCTGCTGATATGACTTTTACGTTTTTGCTGCTACAAAAAATCTGAGAGTTCACACAATGAATCCAGTGGAAGATAATTTGAGGAAGTGCTTTACAATTCCAACTTATTCATGATGGTATTCTTGGTTACATTTTCATATGCTAAAAAATGTGTGATGAAACAACTTATGTTGACTTTGCAAAATCATATGTCAGTTACAATCCTAACTTTTTAGCATGTGTGTGCTCAGTCCTATAAATTCATTATATACATACGTACATACACACAAACTCAAATATATATATATATATATATATATATGCAAGTATGTATATATATGTATGTATGTATGTATAAGGACCCACAATACCTCAATTCCTTGGATTTCAACCATATTTTTTATTTTAATAATTATGTAAGTGACAGAAGAGAGAAAATATAAATATTTAAATCAGAATATGGGATTGAAATCATAGGAAAATTGATCTATAATCAAAATGAGGTGTAGTCTTACTAACTATAAATTACTATACTTATAAACGTTTCCTATATTGCTTTCAATTCAAAAAAACATGAGCTTATGATATTGCAATCTTCATTTCTCTTACAAATTATTTATTTCAAACTCCTACAGGAATAGGTGGTTGGAAGCTTGCACTTGGATTATAATACAGTAAGTTAAGGAAGTTTGATTACCAATTTTACATATGGTTCTCTTCCGTGTTACTGTTCACAATGTCAACTATAATACTTTAACTTCCCTGCTAATCTTTAAGAAATGATTATAGGCCTCAAAGTCTCATGAATTTATAGTTATCTTATTAAGTACCAATTACTCAGCTAATTTAATTATTATGGTATTCGTCTCCCTCTCTCTTTTTCTCTATTTGTTTATGTGTGCATGTGTGAATTATAACTACATAGACTAAGCAAAATCTTTGAAAGATACTAAAAATGTTTTGTAGGTAAACCTATATATGATTTGTATTATTTATGACTAGATAATTTTAATATCTAGGCAAAGACAAATGTGAAGGATTCATTATTGTAGTGTTTTTTTTAAGTGAGATGGAGATCTACTTTGGACTACAAAACACTCATTGGTTTCATGGGCATAGAGTTTAATGTGTCAGCTAACATGTATGATTTGGTTAATGCTGATCTTAGAGTTATATTAACTTTGGGATAAGAGAATAAAAGCAAAAAAACATAGCACATAGCTGCACTACTAACGTTTTGTTTTGGGAGAGCCATAAAAACTACAAAAGATGAACCAGGAAATAAAATCATGATGTATGCCAAATTAGAATTTCATTTAATTGTTTTTCTATTTTTCTATATTAATTATGTTTGTATTGATTTCTCAAAAATCATATTTTCCTCTACACATTCAATAGGCATCACCTTGCGTGGGAAAATTTCCTCTTTTCAAATAATTGTTCATGGCCAATAGCTAGGTATCAATCTAGGTTGTAAATAGGTGAAACACACAAAATCTTCTTCTACTTACATTAAATAATAGAATTTAAAAGCAAAGTTAGGGTTTTGAGGCTATCAACGATATCATCTCTGCTACGATTTTAACAGATACGAAAAAATGAAGATAATAAAGAGAACTTTAGGGAAAAAAAGATGAATTTCAATAATTTCAGCAAACGAACGATCAAAAAATTATGAAACCACTTTAGTATGCTGCAAGAGGGTTTTATCTAAATATGGAAGGTAAATAAGAATCTGATTTCCTTAACTTCGAAAAATTTGCAAATTATACCATTCCCACAATAACACAAGCATGATCAAAAAGTTCAACGTCTTGAAGAAATGTACAAGCAATCTAAAGGCTGGATTAAGTGAATTATTATGATGACTTCTTATGTATGTAAATTTATTTAGTAACCTTTATTTTGTATTTCACAAATTTAGCTCAGATAGGCATTACCCCTTCTATTTTCATCATTGGTAAAGAGAAGTATAACACATGTAATTATTCTTGATTGATGGTTCCAAATCTAATATATCATGCTTGGAACATATTAGAAAGGCCTCCTTTACAATTGGAAGATGGAAATAATAATTGTTTTCTAGGATATTATATCAGTCATCGTTTTTCATACTTATACCGTAGGTTATTATGTACCCAATTTGCACAGTATATTTTGATTGAAATATATGCTTGCGACCTGTTGAAAGAAATGATAAAAGACGAGTCAATGGGAAAGAAAATGTATAAATGGAACCTAATCATCATTAGTGAATTTTGTTTCTTTAGTAAATCCAATATCAATTATCGATTGTATTATGGGTGTACAATAAAAATCTGCTCATTAGCTTTGACCATAAAAAAGCTATGGGGTGACATCATAAACATCCAACTATTATCTTAAGTATTTAACACACATAAAGTTGCCCAAATACCAAGCAATAACACAGAAGTATTATATGATATATCTCGAGTTACTTAATATTTGGTTTGTTAATTTACTTAATTTGATGTTAAGTCGAATTTCTTTTACTTCTTAAAAATAAGAAAGTTGAAGGAATTCTTTACATTACAGTGTTCAATTTTGGGAAAAAGAAAAACAAGTGCTGTTTACTATCATTATGATGATTGGTTTAAAATGGAAAGTTATTAAAATTTTACGTATGTTTAATGAGATTATTAATTGTTTTTTCTACCTATAATAAGTATAGTTATGGATTTTTTAGATAAAAATGTAATTATACATGGTATTTACTAGTAGTTGTTATCTAAATATTTACATGCTATAAAGTTGTTTTTTGTAAAGTATTGCTAGCATATGATGTATCTCAAGTTGTTAAATTCACCTAATGGACCAATGGACCAAATACGTTACATTCCCTATTTACAAAGAGTTCTATTTCTATAATATTCAGTGTGAAGTTAGAGAAGATATTAAATCAAAATCATTTCTTTTCATTTTTCATACATGTAACAGACTATATATCCGACACCAATGTAAGTTTTCATAATTATCTTTTTATTATTGTTTGATAAACATTTTTCTCCCTGTTTTCTGTTCATTCATGTCGATTTAATAATAAATTTAATTTCCTGTTGCTAAAACATGCAAAAAATAAATAAATAAAGTACCGCATTTACTCATTTGATGACAATTATTTCTTCATATTTTCACTATGGAAGCCTCTATGAACAATACATTCCTACAGGCACTGTTAAACCATCTGTCGATTCACTATGGAATAAAACCCATCTCTTTAACGATTCTACCATGCCAATGATTGTTGTCGATCCTCCACCTAATACCCTTAATCGGAACCCTTAATTATAAAATGCATTGCAACCTGAACTCCTACATTCAGTCTATGTTTGTAATAGTTTTGCAGTTTTTAGTACAAAATTTTGAGACAAGTTTCATTCTTGTGGATATGTAATGAATTTTAATTGCACATGGGTGTCATATTGTGCAATAAAGATAGATGGATCATACGTATATGCTATTGTATGGTGAAGGGAATAAGTAGTACACATTTCTCAGGATTTGAATGAAGGAATCGGCCATTGCATGTTTTATCATTTCTTAGGCTCGATAAGTTTTTTTTATCTTAATTAGTTCTTTTTCCTAAATTGGATCACATCTCTATATAATATAAATTAAAAAACTACGTTGATATATATATATATATATATATATATATATATATATATATATATTCTTCTACTGCATATATTTTGATAAACGTTGTAATTTAGCTACCATACATATCGAATAGCTCAATGAGAGGCATGACATTTAGTTTAAGTCTTTGATGATGTTGAGCATATTTGTTATATTTTTATGCTAATAAAATTCATAAATAGATAGCAAATGATATTCATAATTATATGCAAAGAAGATACAGTGAATGATCCTTAATCTTTCATTAGTTGAACTTTGGCAGTTAGATACTCATTACCCTCTTACTACCAAATTCAATTTATGCATCTTTTTTCCACAAAAATAATGGACCATATTTATGGGAAAATAAAATACAATCATGCAATGTAACTATGTTCATGTTTTTTTGAATAGATAAACCAATCAAATTCACAGATACTGGAAATCTTAGGGCCTATTTGGTTTGTAATTTTTAGTTTTGGATTTTCGTATGGTAAAATGCATTGGATTTCAAAAAAAGGGCAATTCGGAAAATGGTTTTAACATATAAAATTGGAATCTATTTTTTTTTTGTTTTTTTGCAATTTCCCTTCTTCGTCTTTTTTCCCCTTCCCACATCATCCACGTCGTCCTACGCGGTCCTTCTATGCCACATCTTTTTGAACACATATTGAAAACGCAAAACTCAAAATTCCGTTTTCAATACAAACAGGCCCTTGTAGTTTACTAGCGTAATATGAGCTTGCACTATAGATATTTCATTCGTAAATGATTTTGTTCATAACTCATCATATTTTGAATGTATATACAACTTTATTATTGAATAATATGTTTTCACCTTAGTGAAAACAAATATTTACAACCACAATGTAACGGACCGGTATTTTCAACCATTCGCATCCGCACATGTCGGACTTGAATTGCTCAAAATATCAGATTGTTAATTTAAATTTGGCAAAACTCAGCATATACAGTAAATAAATCAATCACAGAATCACAGATACAGAGTAATATAATAACAATGTAGTGGAATAGATAAATAGTAGTTCATGAAGCTACTATATAATACAACAGAATATCTCAAACACAATGAAGTCCCTAATACAAATAGATGACTTCTCTGACAAATCAACTGGATAGCTGAAAGCTGAATAGATGTTAGACGGATCTCCAAGTGAACTTCCAACTCCAAAGGTGAGTCTCAAATGCTGTGACACTCAGTTTGACCTAAGCGTAAAGTAAAACACAAAACACTCGAATCAGGATTAACATTCTTGTATCAATAAATCCAACTCAAGTGAAATATCAACCGAAATATAATTAACTTAGAGGATGTTTGGGCTAACCATCCTCTAAGTATTCGTGGAACTATCTACAATGTAGAAATAAATTTATTAACAACCAACGTTAATATAACACCGTGGTCATTTTAGGATAATTTATACTTCATAACCAAAATATCATTTCCATTTCAAATATATATATATTTCCAAATTATAGCGCTTTCAAAACTAAATTGATAATTTCATACATATCTTATTTTAACTTCATTATTATTTAGTTTGAAATATTCACTTAATAAATCCATTATCATTTGAATAATCTTAAATTACATTTAATTAAATATTTCCTTTGATTTATTTCAAACTTGAAATGTCATTTAATCACTTTAAATCAAAACCAAGTTATAAAATCATATCTCAAAACCCTCAAATTCAATAAGTTTCAAATCGATTTAATTAAACAAAATTCTTAATCAAATACAGTTTCGAATATATTTAAATTTATCTTCCCAACCTTAACTTATAAAATCATTATAAAGATCTATTTTTAAAATAAATTTTTAAATAAATACTTATACATATTACACATTAATTAAATCATACTTTATTAAATTAAAACTTATTATTAAATCTACTTTATATTAAAATTTATTCATATACATTATATTTTCAAATTTAAATAAACCATATATATTTCTTTCAAACCATAGAAATATATTTCAAAATATTTATATATATAGACCAACGGTGTCTGTATATAATTTTCTATCCTATGGTCAAGTGATACAGATATTTATCATTTCAATCCGTAATTTAAATATATACGGGTATATATCACTTCAACCCGCAATCCCAAATTAAATTCAATGAAAATCGCTTGGGTTTATCATTTCAACCCATAACGGTTTTCTCCTATTCTACAGATCGTTTGGGTATGTATCACTTCAACCCATAGTGAATTCTATACCAACAGGGAACTTATAGAGTGATAACAAATATGATAATAATATAACAGACATAAATCATCAATATAAATACATATAATGGAGTCAGATGTCATTGGTGAACAAATACGGATAATAACATCTGTATAGTAATATAAATAACTAACAATAGAATATTTCAATTGTCATTTTAATTGAAATCAAATTTAATAAATATAAGAACGTTAATCGTGAGTGATTGCTCACCTTTCGAGGCTAGAGAAGTTTGACAACAGAACAGGCTATGAATTCCAAAGCAAAGTAGGATTGGCATGAAATTCGACGAACAAAGCTGATAGTTCGGAATTGGCGAAATCAAATCAAACTGGATTGATGAGGATCAATTATAAGTGAATATATATATATATATATAACATTTATATAAAGTCATATTCTAAATCCAAACATAAATCAAATTAAATATATATATGATTTTCAAAATCATTGTTTAAACAAAACTCAAATATTGACGTCAAACACACACACACACACACACACACATATATATATATATATAAAATAAATTTTGAATCAATACATTTAAACTTGACAGCTTAACATATATATATTTATAATTTATGAAATAAACCAACAAACCATAAGTTAAACAGATAAAAATATAAACGCTATAGGTTATATTTAAAACAATATTTGTTATAAACTAAGTATTTATAAAATCAACTTAGATCAAAAATAGTATATATGTATAAACAAATATATGTGCAGGCTAAAAATATATATACACTTTCAAAATTAAATATTTAATAACAGATATATTACTTCAGCCGATCATATGTATACACACGGTCATGCATAAACAAAACACATAGAATGTAAAGGAAATTCATTGAATAGGACATAACATATATAAACTCTGTATATAGAACTATATTATAAACTGATTTTATATATATATATATATATATATATATATATAAAAACTTAAAATAAACGTTTTATATGTGTTTGAGCCAAAATTGGTCACAACCTTAAGTATCGTGAAAGCACCGGTATATGAATATAAATCAACAATATTCGAGCACAAGTCACAGATCTAAGAAAATAGCAAACAACAATCCAGAAATAACGAACAGAGACACAAGATTTATAGTGGTTCGGCTATCTTCGACCTACGTCCACTTCAAGTAATTATCTTTTATTGATGTTCTTCGCTGGTTACAGTTGATTACAATGGTTTACAATGAAGGATTTCAAGTATAACAGCAATGTTGAAGTTCAAAACTGAATCCGGCAGATTCTGGACGTCAAATAACCAAAAGATCCCTTTTTCTGTAGGCTCTGAGGGGATATTTATAGGTGTAGGAGGCTGATATCGCGCTCAAACTTCAGGAGACTCCTTCTGGCACGTGAGTGGGCCCATGCGATCGATCTCGAAAAGTTTCAACTCGATCCGTGATCAATATGAACCAATTTCGTATCTATCAAAAAATGATCCAATCGAGCTAAAACTTGGCAGGGATGTTCTTTAGCTTGTGCGTAAGCTCCTATGAAAATTTCGTAGCGTTTGGACCTGTGGTTTAGGAGATATGACCGACGCAAGATCACGCTTTCCGTGGACAGTCGTCTTCGAATCCATGCTTTCGTATCCCTTCTGTTCGACTCGATCGAGGCAAGTGAGTGCAAGGTGATGTGGCGCGAGATTCTTGAATCGCTCCACCTTTTCTGTCGAGTCGACCGAGTCGTTCCTATTCGAATTCCACTCAGATCCATCCACATCCTTTCATTCACATTCTCTACCTCGACCCTATTCATATTTTTGGTCCGTGTCCACCGAAGTGAGCACTTCGTATCGATGCCTGAAGTGTGTCTCCCATCGATCATATACGTGTTGATTAATTCGAAGCAACCTTAGATATGCATGATCGATACGAAGTAGATAAGCCGATGGATACGAAACGGGGGATTCCACGGATGTGAACAAGGTTGATAGATGGATACGAATGAAACCTTACCCGATGGATATGACAGAAGTCTGTAGAGCCGATGGATTCGAACTGAGCTTACCTGTGATCGATACGAACATCATCGATTCGAGCCATTCCTTACGCATTTTAACTCATCCATATTTTATGCATACGAACTCCGATTGACTTGAAACTTGAAACGTAGCCTCTCCTAGCCTTGATCGTCATCTCCAATTGATTCCATCCTGATTGGAGCTAAGTCGAATTTTAACGACATCGACTACAGCTTCGTTTCCAATAGATCTCCAAACATGATATCCATTCTTCCTTGCCAATTTGTTGATATTCCAGCCTTGACCAAAAGGTGGGATAACATTTTCCCCCCAAAACATGCTTGTGGTAAGAAGGTGTGTTTTGAATAACTCCGAATCCGAAATCCAAAGTTCACAGCCAACTCCCATACTCGATAACCGAGTCTTTATCCATCCTTATCCAATAACCAATAACCGAAACCATGCCCTCTCCGAGTCAATATCCAAATCCATAACCACTCCGGGTTTGTGCCAAGTGTAATCTACACCCGACGTGTGACGACCCGGAAATTTTAAGCAATTTAAATCGGAATATTTAATCAATTTGGATTATTAAAAAGTTTAATTTTAACTTGAACTTCAAATATCAATATTTATTGGATAATTAATTGATGAATTTAATTTTTGGAAATTTGGTAAATTGTGAATCTGGAATTTTAAGCCTGTTAAAGATAAGTTGAAGGCTTGTAAAATTTATATTGACAATACTGAAGACAATAAAGTGACAGAATTGAATTTAAAGGCGCTTTGTTTAGTTTTGAAAATTTATATCGTTTAGTTGAATTTAAAAATAGCCTTCCGAGGCACAATCTCGGATTTCGACGAAACCAGTGCAGTTGGATCCGTAATATTAAATTATTGCTGGATTTCAAATTTCATAATTTTTGGAGTCTTGGTGTGAGCGTACGAGATATAAACATTTCGAGAATAATTAACCGTTTTAATTCAAAATATCCTACATCTAATCATTGCCGTACCATCCTTCTTTCTTAGCTTCTCGAGTACACTTCCTTTCCTAACATAACTTCCCTCTTTCTTCCCTTATTTCTACTGCAGACATTCATAACTTAAAAAAAAATAGATATACATGGCTGCTTCGAATTAATGGCCGCGTTTTCTCCCTCATATCAGTAAACGAAATCGAAAGCGATTTCGATTCGAGCATAGGGCCAAGATTTGCCCTCGTTCTTGGGGGTTCATGAGCGCGTGATAGCCGCGAGGGCATGGGGGAATTGGAAGCAAGGAGGAGGTCGTATCGCGATCGAGTAAGGGGGGAAAACCATGAGCCGATGGGGGGGGGACTCGAACTCAAAGTTCGTAGTATGGATGGATGGCGGCACTTGTCTTGGGGATCGGCAGTGGAAAGGTCGATCTATCTTTGGGTTAGGGTTTGGGATCTTCATGGTTATAGGGGGCGATTGGGAAAGTGGAAGGCGTAGGCAAGTTGGTGGCATCGATGTAGGCGCGTGTGAGGCGGCCCGTGATCCGATTGAGGGGTGGTGGTACTCGCAGTGTTCAGAGGCTACACAACTTCTAGGAGGAGTTCGAAGTAGAGCTTGAGTTCGGCGAACAGTGAAGCCTGGCTGGTTTCGAGCGTGTCGTATCAGTGAGGTACTTTCTTTGTTTTGAAATATACGTGTTAAAAAAAAATGAATGTAAATGAACAGCAGAAATTATACGCAGTAGAATATATCTATGCAGATTCTAAGTTTGTATATATACATATATATATATATACAGAAATTAACAGAACAAAAATAAATATGCATCTTAAATTTACTTGATTGTTTTTAACGTAGTGCATTCAGGAGTTTAGCTTAATTAATTATTTTTGTAACGTAAAATTTTATTTATTATGAGGAAAATTAGTTGATAGAATAATCTGGCTAATTTAAATCTATCTAATAGGAAAATGATCAACAGACTGGTTCAAATTATAGGTGTTAATTAATTAAATCTATTGAAAGGAAATTGATTGTTCGATAAATCATATAAATTGTTTATTCTAGGTCAAAAAAATGGGAAAACCAAGGCAATAAAGAAGTGGATTACAAATAAAATCAAAGGTGAGTTAATCTCACTCAGTTTAAATTTTAAATGATAAAATTTAAATGATTGTTTGGATGGCTGAATTGGCCGATGTGATATAGTATGATATTTTGTAATTGGTGTACTATATTGTGCTAACGTCTGTGGATGCAGGGAAAACAGGTTGGAGGGATCCAACTGGATCCCTCAACATTTATTTAAATTTTTTAATTTTCTTTGCTGTGAATATTGACATTCTATAATGAGTTATATTGGAATATTGAATGTTATGGTTGATCGGATATATTTGTGGTATAATGACTTACCAAAATTATATGGATTGGATTTTGGAAAGAAAATAAAAGAAATAAATTGGTAAATAAAGTAATTATAGGAAATTTGAATAAATTAAGAGTGAATTGAGAAAAATAGAAGTAATATGAAAATAATAATAAATGACTTCGAGAATGAAGAGAAAGAACTTTGAATAAAATAAAATTGATGAATTGTAAACTTAAGTTATATCAATAAAAGAATAGAGAATTATTTTAAAATTTAAAGTTTAAATGTATTTAAAGAATAAAGAAGTAACTTGAGAAATCTAAGAATTGGTATTTTCAGTTAAAAGTAATTTAACTCATAACTAAGGAAATAAAATCTAAAATTAATAGATTTTGAAATAGAAAGGAAGAAGATTGGAATTCAATTTGGAAATTGATTCAAGTGATAGAAATTAGAATTTCAAGAAGAATGTGAAGGGAAGTATATTTCCCTGGATAGCCAAGTACGTTTTTTTTAAAAAGAAAATTTAAATTTAAGATAAAAGTTTAATGTGGTTTTAAAAAGTATATTTTAGGAATTTTATTATTTCTAAATGTTTAAAATTCATAAGTAAATATGTTTCAAATCTATTATTGTAATAACCATTTAAAATGTGACTTAGTATTTTATTTTTAAGAGTGAAAACCCAGTTTTATATGTTATAAAGTAACTTTATTTTCAAAAATTATATGGTATGTATTTTTAGTAAATTATAGTTTTTAAAATGAATGTTGTAAGATAAATTTCAAAGTAAAGTGTTTTTAAATTATTTTAAAAATCTTAAGTTTTGTGCTTGGCGATTTCAGTGGAAATAGAAACTGTTTGGGAAATTGATTCTGAGAAAGGAAGATAGTTTTAAAACTGTTTTCAAAAGGGTTTGAAAGTGGAAATATATGTTGTGAAGATATTTTGAGGGTAATAAATAATTTGGGAAATCATTTATTGTTGGATGGTTGATTATGAATATTAATTGATAGTTAAATAACCGACTATCAATATTGGCCAACTGCGTTGATCGTTTCGAAGAGGCCGGGATCGAGATTTATTTCTCGAAAACCACTTCGATCCGGTTTGTACGTTCCGTGCGAAAAACGTGTTCGGAGTCGAAGATGGAGCAGTGAAGTGCAAGGGCTAGTCGCTACTAATCCTGAGGATATTTCCAAAATGGATGTAGTAGGAATAGTGCCTTCGGTTCCGTTCGAACCCGGGACGGACTTGTATGGATGAATGCTTGCGAAACATCGTCAGGTGGACGATGGGCATTCTAAGTGAAAACGTTCTAAAGGTAACGCTTAGCCTCAAGCCTTATCAACCGGGAATGACTGAAAATCAGGGGATATGCAGCAAGGTTAGGTGGGTCATGCCCAAGCAGGACAAGATAATTCCCCTGTCTAGATGTCCCTTATATATCTTTCGGCTTAGTCGGTGGTTGGTCGCGCCAACCACGGGGTTTATCTTGTTCGGGACTGTTCAGTAAGGAATGGTTCCGGCCTTGTGTTGCAGGGGATGAATGGAGTAATCCTCGGTACGGTGATCTAGGCCCCGTAGTGTGACAGGTGGTACCCCAGTGCCTAGTCATTGTTGGAAATCCATTCTCCCCACGAGCCTTGTACGAGTTTTGTTTGTATTACCCACTTTTGTGGCTAGTAGCTGGAATTTAATCATGTAACAATTTCGGCTATTTTATAAGTATTTGTATATAGACCCTATTATAATATCAGAGGATTTCTATAAAAATTGTTTTAGCAATCGTAAGGTAAAAACCCAACATGTTTATTTGTGGCGTGGTCTTACGAGATGCTTTTGTTTTCAAAAGATTTTTGATACTTTAATAATCAATTGGGTGTGATTTTCTCACGCTGGTTATCTAGACTGACTCGGGTATTATTTAACTGTAATGCTCGGATCAGACCGAGTATTATAGAATACAGGATACGATGCTGTGGAGCTCAGGGGACGAGCAGGATGGCGATACGTACCCTCGTACTTGTATATTTATCTATATTCCCGCTGTGTTGAGTTGTTGTGTACCCGTTGTATGTTATTGATGTGAGCTGTGACTGATGTACTCTGATGATGTAATATATGTAAACTAATATATTTGATTTTGAGTAAAGATTATTTACTATCTATTATATTTTATTCCGCTGCGATGGTTAGATTCTGATGTTGATTTTGTTTTCTCTTCTTCTACCTCTTCTTCTTTAACCCAAATGGTTCGTATTTCTGTGCAACTTGAGTTGATTTTTGTAGAGTAGTGTTGACTCAAGGGGTACGGATTTGCGGGTCGTGACACTTGGTATCAGAGCTTAGGTTGGTGATAACCTTGGCTCTGGTGGGAATTACTCATTTAAATTAGAGTCTATAGTACTCTATAATGAGTTTGAGCGTATTAATAGATATGAGCGCGTATTTGTTAGTGAATATAAATTGTTTTAATATTGTGTTGATTGGTTTATTGAGTGGCATATGAGCCTTCGTCGACATAGTCTGCGCAACTGTATCGAAGGGGTTTCTAAACACTTGAATAGAGCAATTGACACGGTATTGTTTTAAATGTGGGTAAATGAAATAATTTTACCCAAAAATATATTTTCGATATAAAGGAAATTTTTGTAAGCTATTTAGCTAATATATGGTTGCTTGGATGTTAGAAAGGATAATATTAAAGTATTATCATTGTTAAATGAAAATTTAACTAGAAATTGGAAAAAAAAATACCCAAAGTTTGAAGAAAATAAATTCATTATAAAATGAAACATATAAATATGAATTATAATTGTAATTTATAAATTGAAATGTAATCAAGTGAGAATTTGTATAAGCATAAACTGTACAAAAGAAATATAGTTAAAACTTATTTAAGCAAGATTTGGAAATTTAAATTCCGAAAATTTGGAAGTGTTTTGAAGATAAAATGATAGCATTGTTTTGGAGGTATTTCTGAAAGGAAATTTGTTTTAAATGGATTTTGAAAGTGATATAGCATTGAAATTACTTGGATTATTGGAAAATAATTCTGATGATGACGGCCGCATCATCAGTATTCATTTTCGAATTTCTAAGTGACGAATTGCTACCAAAGTGATTTGTTCTGGAAGCAGATGTTTTTGAAAATTTCAAAGGAAATTTGTTGGAAAAAAAAACCAGGATTGGTTTAATATTTGAGAAATGTGATTTGAGATGTTGGAGATTTCAAATCAATTTGAAACTAAAACCGGGAGTTTAAAAATCCTGATAGGATGGGTTGTAAGTTTATAAAATTTAGATGAGTTTCAATTCAGGAAGGAAATATAGGCTCTGAATGTTGGAATTAAATAAAGTGAGAAGTTGTAAAATTGAAATTAACTTGGATTGGGAGAACAAAATTTAACTGGATTAAAATAAATTGAATAAGCTGAAATAATATCCAGTTATATTCAAATTAAGTTGAAATCGAATTGAGTTGAATAAATCAGAGTTGAAATAAAATTGAATTGGAATAGAAATTCAATTGAATTATTGAATAACCTCTTACCTGAACAAATGGAAAACAAGTTGGATAAGAATTGGAATTGGAATAAATAAAAAGGACTTATAAAAGAAGAATATATTCAAGCTTATGATGAATGGAATTGTATGAAAAAAAAAAATAAGTTGTGACTTATTAAATTGGAAATGGAATACAATGAATACAATTCCCAAAATCAATATTTTGATAAATTGAGAAATGAAATGAGGATCCAAACTTGAAGTATAAAATAAATATTGAGCTTAAGAAAATTAAATGGAGTGATATTTGGAATAAAAATTCAAGTGTTGGATTATGAATAAGGGAAGAACTAACTGGATAATAAATTAGTTAATGGAATTGAATTATAAGTTTATGATGAAGTTGGAAATAAACTCAAGTTATAAATTGAAATTGATTCAAATTGTTGATGAAGTGAAAGTAATTGAGAATGAGGTTGAATTGTGAGTTAATAAATTGGATGGTAAATTAAAAGTGAATAAAAGGATCAGAACTTGAGTTATTAATAAAATTAGACTTGAAGTGTTAACAAAATAAATATAATTTGAAAAGTATAGAGTAAAAATGAAATGGATTAAAATAATAATGGTATGAATTGCAAATAAAAATCCTAATAAGTGGAAATAAATTGGAAATGGCCTTGTAATGAATTGAATGAGTTAAATCTGGAACGTTAAATTTTATTATAACTAATCAAATAAATTTGTAGTTTGAAATGAGATTGGATTGAGATAGAATCAAATTAAATTGAAAAGAGAAATTTATTTGCAAAATGAAGTGAGCTTAAGAATAGAAAAAAGAAGAAGATTTACTTGAAAATAAAATGGGCTTAAGTATAAAATTGGAATGAATAAACTTCAGCTAAAAGATGGAAAAGAGTTGAATTGAATTCAACTAAAAATTAAGTTTAATAATATTGGATTGGTTTTAAACCAAGTGAAAATAAATTTTTAAATCGAAATAAAATTAAGTGAGTTATAAATAATATTAATGGAATGAAATTCCAGAAGAAATAATTGTAAACCATTTAAAAATTATTAAGGAATTGAAATAATTAGGGACAATAAGGAAATGGAATGTTTAAGTTAATAGAATGGGTTTAAATGAAGGCGGATAAAGAATGAAACCCTATTGAATACATCTAACATTGAAATAGTTATTGGATGAAATAGCTTGGATTATCTTCGAGCTAAATAAAACAGTTTGGAATAAACAAATATGGAATGTAATGTAAATAAATGAGTTGTAAGTGAAATTTAAAAAGGGAAATTTAGTTGGCAATTAAGATGAACCTAGGTTGTATATGGTTCGGATGAACTAATTGGTTAATAAAATGGAATGCGAGTGAATAGATTCAAATTTAAAATGCAATGAGAATGAGAATATATAAATTGTGAATAAATTTAAAAATGGGATAGAATTAAGTATAAATTGAGTTGAAATCCATTAAAAATTGGTTATAACACATAATACTTATTTATTCACATAGTTTTCGTCAAATTTGCAAAGAATAAATTGTAATTGAATGTAAATGGAAGTTATTAAAATGCCTTGGATGGATATGAGTAAAATAAATTGATTTTGAAAGCAATTGAATTAAATGTGAGTTCAGTTTGCTTAGGAATAAATTAAAAGTAAGCTATTGTGTTTTAAACCATTCAAATTTGATGAAGATGTATACGAATGGATTGAAAACCATTCGAATTGAATGAAAATGGTTATAAATGAATTAAAACAGTTGAATTGGCATGGGAACTATATAAATTGCTTACAGAAAAATGTTTTGTATGAGATTCTTTTAGAATTCATATGTTTTAACTATTGTAAATAAGTGAAATATAGTTAAACTGCATATATTTGGGACTTACATGTTGAAGTTGAGTAAGTACAGGTACTTGGAAGCCGTGTGGCTGGATTTGGCTGTGCTATTTGTTAAAAATAATAAGCTGCTTGCTTAAAATGCTAAATAAGGTACGCCTACGCAATTAAAATAGGAAATATAAACTGTTTTTGGTTTTTCCGACCGTGTGGGTCGATGTATATATATTTATCTCTTTTGTCAAATTGCAAAAGCTCCTCCGTACAAAGGTGACTCTGCCAAAAATTTTCAAAATTTTTGGGGAGTTAGAAAATTTTTGAAAATTTTGGAAAATTTTATTAACGACAAAATTATTTAGAATTGGAAACTAAAATAAATTAGTAAATGAAACTAATTAAAGTAATGACTTAAATTAGGAATAAATGAAGGATAAAAATTAAAAATTCAAAGTTGAAAATAAATGAAATACATATGTAATGTGGAAATCGATTTGAATAGAAATAAGTATAAACTAAAAGAGGTAAAGAGAAATAAAGATAAGAAACATATAAAATGTTTATACTAACTTAAGAGAGGAATGGTAAATTCTTGATTGGAAATTGATATTACAAATATAATCTAAGATAATATTGAAATGAATAGATGTTGACATTTTGTGAGAAAGTCGATAAAATATTTTGGGATATTGTGATTAGATATTAGTGCTAAGCAGGATATGCAGGTATTATAAAAGGGAAAAGGAAATTAGATTTGATTTCAAGAGATAAATTTGAATTGCCCGACAAAAGGTACGCATTTAAATTTGGTATGGAATTTGATTGGGATTTGGATTTGGATTTGGATTGAGCCACTTGGCCTTTTGTTTTCTTTCTGGATTTGGGAGGCCGTAGAGCCATATTGTAGTTGTACCGAGTCAGCCGCGCAAAGGAGACGCTGGCGAAATTTTTCGGAAATTTAGGGTGTTAGAAAAATTTTGATAATTCAAAATTGGTTTTATGATTAAAACTTGAATGGTTGGGCAAATAGTATAATTTGCAAACTAGGGAAAGGTTTGGAAAGTTAATAGGAATAATAATGGGCCTTTTGTAAAAAAAAATAGTTGGTAAGATGTTGAATTGTTAGAAACTGTTTGGTTTAGGGAAATAATAAACGAGCATTGGACCATTCTTCCTAATTAGTAATTTCGGGGACGAAATTCTTTTAAGGGGGGAGGAATGTGACGACCCGGAAATTTTAAGCAATTTAAATCGGAATATTTAATCAATTTGGATTATTAAAAAGTTTAATTTTAACTTGAACTTCAAATATCAATATTTATTGGATAATTAATTGATGAATTTAATTTTTGGAAATTTGTGAATCTGGAATTTTAAGCCTGTTAAAGATAAGTTGAAGGCTTGTAAAATTTATATTGACAATACTGAAGACAATAAAGTGACAGAATTGAATTTAAAGGCGCTTTGTTTAGTTTTGAAAATTTATATCGTTTAGTTGAATTTAAAAATAGCCTTCTGAGGCACAGTCTCGGATTTCGACGAAACCAGTGCAGTTGGATCCGTAATATTAAATTATTGGTGGATTTCAAATTTCATAATTTTTGGAGTCTTCGTGTGAGCGTACGAGATATAAACGTTTCGAGAATAATTAACCGTTTTAATTCAAAATATCCTACATCTAATCACTGCCGTACCATCCTTCTTTCTTAGCTTCTCGAGTACACTTCCTTTCCTAACATAACTTCCCTCTTTCTTCCCTTATTTCTACTGCAGACATTCATAACTAAAAAAAAAATAGATATACACGGCTGCTTCGAATTAATGGCCGCGTTTTCTCCCTCATATCAGTAAACGAAATCGAAAGCGATTTCGATTCGAGCTTAGGGCCAAGATTTGCCCTCGTTCTTGGGGGTTCACGAGCGCGTGATAGCCGCGAGGGCATGGGGGAATTGGAAGCAAGGAGGAGGTCGTATCGCGATCGAGTAAGGGGGGAAAACCATGAGCCGATGGGGGGGGGAACTCGAACTCAAAGTTCGTAGTATGGATGGATGGCGGCACTTGTCTTGGGGATCGGCAGTGGAAAGGTCGATCTATCTTTGGGTTAGGGTTTGGGATCTTCGTGGTTATAGGGGGCGATTGGGAAAGTGGAAGGCGTAGGCAAGTTGGTGGCATCGATGTAGGCGCGTGTGAGGCGGCCCGCGATCCGATTGAGGGGTGGTGGTACTCGCAGTGTTCGGAGGCTACACAACTTCTGGGAGGAGTTCGAAGTAGAGCTTGAGTTCGACGAACAGTGAAGCCTGGCTGGTTTCGAGCGTGTCGTATCAGTGAGGTACTTTCTTTGTTTTGAAATATACGTGTTAAAAAAAATGAATGTAAATGAACAGCAGAAAATATACGCAGTAGAATATATCTATGCAGATTCTAAGTTTGTGTATATATATATATATATATATATATATATATATATATATATATATATATATATACAGAAATTAACAGAACAAAAATAAATATACATCTTAAATTTACTTGATTGTTTTTAACGTAGTGCATTCAGGAGTTTAGCTTAATTAATTATTTTTGTAATGTAAAATTTTATTTATTATGAGGAAAATTAGTTGATAGAATAATCTGGCTAATTTAAATCTATCTAATAGGAAAATGATCAACAGACTGGTTCAAATTATAGGTGTTAATTAATTAAATCTATTGAAAGGAAATTGATTGTTCGATAAATCATATAAATTGTTTATTCTAGGTCAAAAAAATGGGAAAACCAAGGCAATAAAGAAGTGGATTACAAATAAAATCAAAGGTGAGTTAATCTCACTCAGTTTAAATTTTAAATGATAAAATTTAAATGATTGTTTGGATGGCTGAATTGGCCGATGTGATATAGTATGATATTTTGTAATTGGTGTACTATATTGTGCTAACGTCTGTGGATGCAGGGAAAACAGGTTGGAGGGATCCAACTGGATCCCTCAACATTTATTTAAATTTTTTAATTTTCTTTGCTGTGAATATTGACATTCTATAATGAGTTATATTGGAATATTGAATGTTATGGTTGATCGGATATATTTGTGGTATAATGACTTACCAAAATTATATGGATTGGATTTTGGAAAGAAAATAAAAGAAATAAATTGGTAAATAAAGTAATTATAGGAAATTTGAATAAATTAAGAGTGAATTGAGAAAAATAGAAGTAATATGAAAATAATAATAAATGACTTCGAGAATGAAGAGAAAGAACTTTGAATAAAATAAAATTGATGAATTGTAAACATAAGTTATATCAATAAAAGAATAGAGAATTATTTTAAAATTTAAAGTTTAAATGTATTTAAAGAATAAAGAAGTAACTTGAGAAATCTAAGAATTGGTATTTTCAGTTAAAAGTAATTTAACTCATAACTAAGGAAATAAAATCTAAAATTAATAGATTTTGAAATAGAAAGGAAGAAGATTGGAATTCAATTTGGAAATTGATTCAAGTGATAGAAATTAGAATTTCAAGAAGAATGTGAAGGGAAGTATATTTCCCTGGATAGCCAAGTACGTTTTTTTTAAAAAGAAAATTTAAATTTAAGATAAAAGTTTAATGTGGTTTTAAAAAGTATATTTTAGGAATTTTATTATTTCTGAATGTTTAAAATTCATAAGTAAATATGTTTCAAATCTATTATTGTAATAACCATTTAAAATGTGACTTAGTATTTTATTTTTAAGAGTGAAAACCCAGTTTTATATGTTATAAAGTAACTTTATTTTCAAAAATCATATGGTATGTATTTTTAGTAAATTATAGTTTTTAAAATGAATGTTGTAAGATAAATTTCAAAGTAAAGTGTTTTTAAATTATTTTAAAAATCTTAAGTTTTGTGCTTGGCGATTTCAGTGGAAATAGAAACTGTTTGGGAAATTGATTCTGAGAAAGGAAGATAGTTTTAAAACTGTTTGCAAAAGGGTTTGAAAGTGGAAATATATATTGTGAAGATATTTTGAGGGTAATAAATAATTTGGGAAATCATTTATTGTTGGATGGTTGATTATGAATATTAATTGATAGTTAAATAACCGACTATCAATATTGGCCAACTGCGTTGATCGTTTCGAAGAGGCCGGGATCGAGATTTATTTCTCGAAAACCACTTCGATCCGGTTTGTACGTTTCGTGCGAAAAATGTGTTCGGAGTCGAAGATGGAGCAGTGAAGTGCAAGGGCTAGTCGCTACTAATCCTGAGGATATTTCCAAAATGGATGTAGTAGGAATAGTGCCTTCGGTTCCATTCGAACCCGGGACGGACTTGTATGGATGAATGCTTGCGAAACATCGTCAGGTGGACGATGGGCATTCTAAGTGAAAACGTTCTAAAGGTAACGCTTAGCCTCAAGCCTCATCAACCGGGAATGACTGAAAATCAGGGGATATGCAGCAAGGTTAGGTGGGTCATGCCCAAGCAGGACAAGATAATTCCCCTGTCTAGATGTCCCTTATATATCTTTCGGCTTAGTCGGTGGTTGGTCGTGCCAACCACGGGGTTTATCTTGTTCGGGACTGTTCAGTAAGGAATGGTTCCGGCCTTGTGTTGCAGGGGATGAAGGGAGTAATCCTTGGTACGGTGATCTAGGCCCCGTACTGTGACAGGTGGTACCCCAGTGCCTAGTCATTGTTGGAAATCCATTCTCCCTACGAGCCTTGTACGAGTTTTGTTTGTATTACCCACTTTTGTGGCTAGTAGCTGGAATTTAATCATGTAACAATTTCGGCTATTTTATAAGTATTTGTATATAGACCCTATTATAATATCAGAGGATTTCTATAAAAATTGTTTTAGCTATCGTAAGGTAGAAACCCGACATGTTTATTTGTGGCGTGGTCTTACGAGATGCTTTTGTTTTCAAAAGATTTTTGAAACTTTAATAATCAATTGGGTGTGATTTTCTCACGCTGGTAATCCAGACTGACTCGGGTATTATTTAACTGTAATGCTTGGGTCAGACCGAGTATTATAGAATACAGGATACGATGCTGTGGAGCTCAGGGGACGAGCAGGATGGCGATACGTACCCTCGTACTTGTATATTTATCTATATTCCCGCTGTGTTGAGTTGTTGTGTACCCATTGTATGTTATTGATGTGAGCTGTGACTGATGTACTCTGATGATGTAATATATGTAAACTGATATATTTGATTTTGAGTAAAGATTATTTACTATCTGTTATATTTTATTCCGCTGCGATGGTTAGATTCTGATGTTGATTTTGTTTTCTCTTCTTCTACCTCTTCTTCTTTAACCCAAATGGTTCGTATTTCTGTGCAACTTGAGTTGATTTTTGTAGAGTAGTGTTGACTCAAGGGGTACGGATTTGCGGGTCGTGACACGACGGCCTTGGTCCAGCGTCCCTGGACGTTGAGTTAACCTCTCCAGGCTCTTGCCAAGCGCAATCCACACTTGACGATCGTGGTCCAGTGTCCCTGGACGTTGAATAATGCCATGGCTTAAGTCCTAAGCCGAATCCCGATCACTCCGGACCCTTGTCGAGCATAGTCCATACTCGACGACCTGAAACAATAGCCAATAACATAGGGCTTAGGTCCTAGGCCGAATTCTGGTCTCTTCGGACCCTTGAGGAGCATTGTCTATACTCAGCGACCTGAAACAATAATCGATAATACGGGGCCTATTTCCTAGGCCAAATCCTGGTCACTCCGGACCCTTATTGAGCACAGTCCATACTCAACGATCTGAAACAATAATCGTAATACGGGGCCTAAGTCCTAGGTCGAATTCTGGTCACTCCACCCTTATTGAGCACAGTCCATACTCAATGACCGTTTACCAAAAACTAGACAAAAATCCAATCAAAATCCAATCCAAATCAAATTATAAAATCAGAAATCCAAACCAACATCCAAAACAGGCAACAATCATCCAAACGAGAATCCAAGCCAGAAGGCAAACAAAACCAGGAGTTCAAATCAAACTCCAAAACCAAACCAGAAAAAACGAGTATCGAACCCACAAATGAAAAACATATTTCAAAAACCATAGCATCGCGGTCTATCACCATTCAGAGTATACTTAGGGGCCATCTCCGTCTCCATACATGTGTAAATGATTTTGCCGTTTTCCAGTGGCTTGCTACTTATTTCATAACATCCCAGTCAATTGATGACCAATCGACCAACATCCCTTGGCCTCACACCATCATGGTTTGAGGTAGACGGTGGTTGCTCCTGCTCCACCGTTGCATTCCGATCCCCAACATACTGCCTCAATTGTCCAGTCCTCACATGCTCCTCAATTATGTCCTTTAAGTGCATGCAGCTATTGGTATCGTGTCCATCCAAATCATGGAAGAGACAATGCCTTCCTGATGCCCTTTCATGTTCAAAAGGTTCTCCCCTAGCTGGCCTTCGGCAAGGAAGGCGATTTCGGGTTTCTATGTATATCCGCTCAAATGTTTCATTTAATCCTGTGTATGTGGAAACTTTGGATCCTTCCATCGTTTCTTGGCCTTTTCCGAATCGTCATTAAGCTTCCTTTTCCCTATCCTTTATTTCTGTCCAAGCCTCCGCTGGATGGTCCTCCACCCTCAGTCGTATTCACCTCCATTAACTTTAAATCTATGCACGCGTCTTCTTGCCGAAGGAATCTTTCAGCTTCGTGAAAGAATTCCCCAAGATCCAGTGGTGGGTCTCGTATCAGAGATACTTTGAAATCCGAATCCTCTTTGACTCATGAAACTGCTGCCATTAGAACCATTGATGGATCTGGCCGATCCACCGAAGCAACCACCGCATTGAACTGAGTTAGAAAAGCTCTAAATGATTCATCCGTCCTTTGCTTGATTGATTTTAGTGTCATCATGTTCTTTGGCCTCTTGATGTGAACCCGAAATTGCCCCAAAAACTTGTCCACCAACTCCATCCACGTTCTGATGGATCCTTCTTCCAGCTGCCTGAACCACATCGTAGATATATCCATCAAGTATAAAGGGAAACATTGGGCCATAACTTCCTCCGATGCCCCCAGCACTTCCATGTGTCTGGTGTACCTCATCAGATGATCTGTTGGATCAGCCTTGCCATTGTATACCTCCACGTTAGGCAGCTTGAACTCAGGTGGATTTCGAGCTATCCTGATTTCTCGAGTAAACGTTCTCTTGTTCACTCCTTCCAAATTTCTTTTGGTCAAACCTCTGCACATAGTTCTCCTAATGATCTCAGCTAATCTAGTATTGTCCGTCAAAGGTTGCCCCCCATGCCCCCGAGGGAATTCTGGTACATATTCTTCATGTGGCTCATCAGCGTTAGCGTTCGTCCTAGCCCGTTGAGTTCCATCCATAGGTCTTCCAGTATCAGATCCTGAGGGTCTGCCCCTGAGTCCTTGTTGATTACCTTCTAGTTCTGCATTCCGACCTTGAACCTAGCCTCCGTTGGTCCCTGAAATCCTAACTCCTTATTCTGCATTCGCAGTCGTGGTAGTTGGTCCAAGGTCTTGTGTCCCTGCAGCTCTCATCTGCTCAAAGAAAGTCTACATCATATCCTGTTGACTCTTCAACAATCTCTTATGTAACGAATTTTCCATAGCTTCCATTTCGTCCCTAGTAATGTAGATAGAAGCCTGTCCTTCTCCAGCTCCGGAGAACGCCTCTTGACTTCCTCCTTGTTGGCTTCTCTCGGCTGTTTGTCTTCTACTTGTTTGTCGAGTCATTGTCTTCCAAATCTGAATTCTTCGAGCTCTCAAGTCTGGGTTACGATCTGATGCAGCGGGTGCTAGTCGTTCTCAGTGAAAGCACCAAAGTGTTTGCGTCAAAATTGATCATAATCCTCATGTATCATGAAAGCACCAGTATATGAATATAAATCAACAATATTCGAGCACAAGTCACAGATCTAAGCAAATAGCAAACAACAATCCAGAAATAATGAACAGAGACACAAGATTTATAGTGGTTCGGCTATCTCTGGCCTACGCCCACTTCAAGTAATTATCTTTTATTAATGTTCTTCGCTGGTTACAGTTGATTATCGCGGATTACAATGAAGGATTTCAAGTATAACAGCAATGGTGAAGTTCAAAATTGAATCCAGCAGAGTTTGGACGTCGAATAACTAAAAGATCCCTTTTTCTGTAGGCTCTCGGGGGCTATTTATAGGTGTAGGAGGCTGATATCGTGCTCAAACTTCGGGAGACTGCTTCTGGCATGTGAGTGTACCCACGCGATCGATCCCGAAAAGTTTCAACCGCTGTCCGTGATCGATATGAACCAATTTTGTATTGATCGAAAAATGATCCAATCGAGCTGAAACTTGGCAGGGATGTTCTTTAGCTTGTGCGTAAGCTCCTATGAAAATTTCGTAGCATTTAGACCTGTGATTTAGAAGATATGATTGATGCAAGATCATGCTTTTCGTGGACTGTCGTCTTCGAATCCATGCTTTCGTATCCCTTCTGTTCGACTCGATCGAGGCATGTGAGTGCGAGGTCACGTGGCGCAAGATTCTTGGATCGCTCCACCTTTTCTGCCGAGTCGACCGAGTCGTTCCTATTCAAATTCCACTCAGATCCATCCACATCCTTCCATTCACATTCTTCTACCTCGACCCTATTCATATTTTTGGTTCGTGTCCATCAAAGTGAGAACTTTCATATCGATGCCTGAAGTGTGTCGCATCGATCATATACGTGTTGATCGATTCGAAGCAACCTTAGATATGCAGGATCGATATGAAGAAGATAAGCCGATGGATACGAAACGGGGGATTCCATGGATGCGAACAAAGTTGATAGGTGGATACGAACAAAACCTTACCCGATGGATATGATGGATGTCTGTAGAGCCGATGGATTCGAACCGAGCTTATCTGTGATCGATACGAACATCATCGATTCGAGCCATTCCTTACGCATTTTACCTCATCCATATCTTGTGCATACGAACTTCGATTGACCAGAACTTGAAACGTAGCATCTCTTAGCCTTGATCATCATCTCCAATTGATTCCGCCCTCCTCGGAGCTCATTCGAATTATAACGACATCGACTGCAGCCTCGTTTCCAATTGATCTCCAATCCTGATATCCATTCTTCCTTGCCAATTTGTTGATATTCCAGCCTTGACCAAAAGGTGGGATAACAATATATATATATGTGTGTGTGTGTGTGTGTGTGTGTGTGTGAAATGCCAAGAAGCATGCTGTAGTAGCTTTATACATTTCAAATATCAACCATAACATTTAATATAAGCATTTTGAACAACTATATCATAGCAAGTCAAATCTCAAGCCAACAAATATGTGAACTATATATACACACACACACATAAACAGCATAAAAAATCCAAAATCGAAGAGCGGACAATCCAAAAAATAATTTTTACTTATTAACTATGTATATATAGAATATATATAAAATAATGGTATGATATACCTACATACATACATATATATATATATATATATATATAACAATACAATGATATATATATACACACACGTATGCATATAAATGATAGGTGAGAATAGCGGTGAAGTGAGGTGGTGGCCGCCTGGGAGAAGCCTCAATGCAAGGTGGTGGCCTGCGGCTGGTGCGTTTGCGTGAAGCAAGGCCAGGGAGGGAGGCTTCCGTTGCTCGGCGATGGAAAGTTCGGCTGTTAGCTGTTGTGCATGTGATCGAGAAAGAGTAGTAGTTGCTAGATGGCGGATCTATGTAGTTCTAGTGGTGGATGGTTGCTTTGGAGAGGGAGGCGGGGGGTTCTTGGGTAGGGTTGGCTAAGAGATGAGGCGTTAGAGGTGGGAGCAGTCAAAGGCAAGAACAGAATGAAGGAGAACAGCAAGGCTAAGGCCAAATAAAGAGAAGAGGGCAATGAGGAGTGAGGATGAGAAATGGCTTCAGGCAATATAAGTTTGGGTAGGAGATGAAAGAAAATGGCAGAGATTTTTTTTTTCTAAGAGGAAAGTTAGAAGGATTTGCACAGGAGGAGGAGCAAGTTCACGAAGTAAGACTACATATAAAACTTACATAAAAGTAACGTATGTAACAATGTGAAAAGATAAATAAAAGTTGAACGGCAACATATTAAACTGGCAAATAAAAGCAAACGGTGGGAATGTTAAAAGTTAGGAACGTAAATCATGGAAATATTAAATGCAATTGGCTATTTTATTTATAAC
Source organism: Allium cepa (assembly GCA_030765085.1). Classification (NCBI taxonomy): domain Eukaryota; kingdom Viridiplantae; phylum Streptophyta; class Magnoliopsida; order Asparagales; family Amaryllidaceae; genus Allium; species Allium cepa. The sequence goes on along the minus strand of CM060941.1, from coordinate 170,590,918 downwards.
AGTTGGAAATTTTGGATGGTCATAGAAAGAACAAAAGCCAAATTGCGGAACCGATATGGAAATCTTTCCGTAGATTTCGTCACTTCCTGGACTCTAAAATACAGAATCAAATATACCACATAGATTAGCATGACAAGACGATTAAAACGGTATATAGATATTAGTGGTACGATCATCCAATCAAAAATCGACATCGGTACGAAAATGCTGCTATTTCATCAAAAATTAGATCGACGGAGCAATAATAGTCCAAATTTTGAGAAACGAAATATGACGTCTTGCTCAAAAGATGATTTACAAATTTTCTATATAAAAATATCCAGGTTTGGAAAATATTTTATTATCATCAAATTTTTAACGGATATAAATTGAAATAGAATTATACAATAAAATAAACTTTCATATTATTTGATGAAAATTTACCATTTGCTATATTATAATAGATGTATTTTAAATATCAAATTATCATTTAATTACGTTTAAAACTATTAAAATTTCCGGGCTGTTATACTGACACTGATATACATTGCTATCCCGTACGAAAAAAATCAAACGGAGCTAGAAACGTCCGGATTTCGTGAAACGGATTACATAGTCTTATTCAGAGTGTTCTAAATAAATTTTCTCATGTTGATATATTTAGGTTTCGAAACACTTTTAAATTCAACTGTTATTAACTGATTTAAACTGAATTTCTAGCGACTGATATGACATCTATATTATTCGACGAAAATTTGTCATTGCTATGTCTAGATGGACGCATAGCAAATATCAAATTTCCATCATAAAATTCTATTGTTTGATTTAAATGGTAGATTTTGATTTATTATACTAAATAAAATTCACCTTTATTTAATTTTAAAATAAACTATATTTCAAATTAATATAATTGAATATTCATTGGTTTATAATTTCTAGTTCCTTAATTAAAATGCTAATATTAACTAACGCAGTATTAAATTCTCAATTTTCTCAATTTCTGAATCGTTTAACTAATTAAGTCTTATTAAATTAAAATTTAATATTTCTTTCCTTTTATGTAAAATCTAATTATACTAAATTTTATTAACAAATAAATTTCAATAGGTTGATATGTATGATGAGAAAAAGACAAGACTAAAATTTAAATAGGTTTGAATATATAATTACATATTTATTGTTTACAAATAGATTAGTGTAACGACCAAGAATTTTCGATCCCGAAAATTCCAGATAGTTAGGAAAGAAAAAAGAGATAGAAGAAGAAAACGGAAAAAAAAACAAGACACGGAATCTCACATTTGCAGCGGATCAAAATATAATATCAAATAATAACAGTTATACAAAGGAAAACTGTACTTATCAAATTACACTTTAATATATGAGAGTTACACACGAACACAAACTCAGGACAGATACAACCATGTCTCAGATACTACAATATCATAGCGGAAACTCACCATATGTTCTTTCCATCCAGCTCGTCTCCCGAGCTCCAAAACGTCCTTACCTGAAAATCTGTAATACTCGGTCTGACCCGAGCATTACATCAAAGTAACACCGGGGTCAGGCTGAAAACCAGCGTGAGTAAACCCATCTAACAAGAATTTCTAATGCATAAAACTTACTTAAACCAGGGGTAACCCGTTCATCATTACAAGTACACAACTTGCTATAATCAACACTTATATTCACAATCAATTTCTAAGTACTCTTACTTATTTTTAAATGGTCCGGTCATTTAAATTATTCCATTTTAGCCTACTGATATTCCAATCAATATTGTATTATTAAGTTACAAATCGAAGCGGGTTCGGGTATTTACTGATACCCAACCCCGGTCCCTTCGAATACCATTTTATTCCAAGTTATTCGAGTGAAATGCAATTCAACTTTAAATACAGGATTTCACTTTTACACAACAATTTATCAACGATAGATAACCACATTATCATTGTTCACTCAAGCATATCATATCACAAAACATTTCATATCAGAGATATTAATAAATTCAAGGCATTTAATCATCAGGCAATCATTCATAAGCAAGATTGATCACTGCCAAAATTAATTCAATTTTATCTCCAATTAAATTAATTTCTAATCTTTAATCACTTAAATTACCTTTACCCAACATTAATTAATTACAAACGAATTAATTAATCATCTTATAATTTTCCATCTAAATTGATCACCCTTGACTAATTATCCTTTAATTACAATAAGTAATTAACCCTTAATTAATTATACAAATTAATTAACCTTTACCCATCACATTAATCCCAATGATCCTTAATTAATTATTCAATTAATTACCTTATAACCACTTACATTAATTAATTATTCCTTAATTTATCGTACTCATTTATTAACTAAACCTTAATTAATTCCTTTAACTAATCAATACTTTAATTAATTACACTAAGTAATTACTCTTTAATTTCTTCCCTTAAGTAATTTACCTTTAATTACTTTCATCAAGTAATTGTTCAATTGGTTAATTATCACCAATTAATTAACCTTGATCATTAATTTATTTAACCTTTAATTGCCACATAGATAAATTAGCCTTACCATTTACATTAATTAATTCTTAATTAAACTCCTTATTAATGATCCCTAATCACTTCCAGTAATTAATTCTTTTAATTAATTACATTTAACCAGTAATCTTTAAATTATCCCATCATTAATTAATCTCAATAGATCTCATTCAGTAATTTACTATCCCTTATTTACTTACATAATTAATAAATCACTACTTAAGACCTTAATTTATTTAAAAGACAAACCATTTTATCTTTATTAATTTCTTTAATTATCTTTCAAATCCTTATTAAATAAACTTTTAAAAATAATCTATCACCATTATATTTACTTAAACCTTAACTCAATCAACATTTAATATTTCAAAAGGAATGAGTTGAGAAATTTGTCTTAAACTTGTCGAAATCTAAATTTTTAAACTTGTATTCATTCAGACAAAACTGGGTATCATCTCAGAAAAACACGAGCAACCAAACCCAAAATTTCCGAGTTCAAAACCGAGCAAACCCCTATCCTAATCTCGAGCAAAACCCAAGATCACTTCGAGTTCGTACAAGTATCAACCTGAGACAACAGAGGGAACTTCATCTTCCCAAACAAACACAACCCCAGATGCACAAACATGCATGATGCACGTATGCCGACGAACCCCGACTCTCCGATCATCAACGCTGGTCTCAACACATCGCCTTCGATCCTCACTCCCCTTCATATCAACCAGATCGGAAAATTGCATCACAACATCGAATCCAGCTATTTGAACATTCCAAACCCCAAACCACTTCGATAAAAAGATGCTCGCCACGACGATCAAGACGACCGAAGTCCACGTCGCTCCGACTCTAGCCTCGCCATTGACCCCCTCAACTATTCCATCGCTCGCGATCGAACTCGATGCTACATGGCCATCACAATAACCACTCAAACCACCTCAATATATCTGGATCTAAAACCCTAATTACATCGTATCAACACCAACGATGATCTGAAAAATAAAAACCTATTTTTCCCATGATCCACATCATACAAACCTCCTCCAGACCAAATTACGATCATCCACATCAACCCGATCATCAGCAATTGCCAAAAATCCAAATTCCGACCAACCCACAATAACTCTCAATATACCAACTTAAAAATCAATACTTTAGTTTTAAAAATCCTAAAATTTGATCACCAATCTGATTATAACCCTGAAACCCCAAGTTAAAAATGATGAGATTTTGATGTAATTAAGATTTTACTGAAATATTCTCATCTTGATTAATACTGTCTTAAATTCTTACTTTTTAAAAAAAAAATTTAAATCTTGGTGATTCTAACAATTTATGATCAAACAACATAACATAAAAATCGATCAGGTTGATTACAGTTGATTTTTTTGAATTACGTTTGCAACCTATATAGAAGAAGAGAGCCTAAGAACAGTTAACAGTCATGCATCCATGTATACCCATATATATGTACCCATATAATTATAATATCAACCATGAAAATTGTGATGACCCGGAATTTTTATCAATTTAAAATGGGATAATTAAATTGATTTTTAACGTTTAAAAGTTAATTTTGACTTGAATTCGAAATATCAATTTACTTGATAATTAAATCATTGAATTTTATAGTTTAAATATTGAATTTAATAATTGAAAATGGGTAAATTGTTGAATTTGAAATTTCTAAGCCTATTTAAATAGTTTGAAGGCTTATAAAATTTGTAATAATGATACTGAAGGTAATAGAATAATAGAAATTTAATTTAAAGGTAGTTTGTTCGATTTTAATAATATATCGTTTAAATTGGAATTTAAAAATAGCCTTCCAAGGTACAGTCTCGGATGTCGACGAAACAATTTCCATTGGATCCGTAATAGTTAGTTATTATCGGATTTCAATTTTCGTAGCAATCAGAGTTGTCGTTGGACCCTGGCAGCTCAAAACGCTTCAAATTTATTTGAATCGATTTAATTTAAAATTGATCGTTTACTTCTGTAACTCGCGCATACGATCAAATTAGCCTCCGAAACATGTTCCACTGGGTTTGGAATGCGGGTAAAACCTTATAATCACCTGGCGGCATGTCTGATTCGGGGTTCGAAATTTCACGGTGCGACGCGAGATATTTTCCATATTTAATTATATAAACAATCGTACGCAGTAAGCTTTCCCAAATGGTTATATTATCTCGTTCCCCTCTCTATTCCTCAAGCAAGAAATCGAACTCAAATAAAAAATAAAATAATGGCCGATGCCGTAGAAAAAAAAGGAATCGCGCGTCATGAGTTTCGCGATGGGAAGTAGGGATTCCATTGTCGTCTTCAATTAGGGTTGGGTAGAGCAAGGTGATTTGGAAGTCGCGAGACAACTAGAGGGGGCGCACGCGCGAGAAGAAGGATAGAGGCAGCGTGCGAAGCGAGAGGGAAGGGAGGCCGAAGGATTTTGTGGGAGCGGGGATGTCGACGTGCAGTTGGATGTGGCCGCGCAGAAGGGGGTTGGAGCTAGGGTTTCGTGCCGATTTGGAGGGACGCGTGTTAGGGTTTGTTGGCTCAACGCAGCGGCGCTGTGTGTTGTCGCAGTCAGAAGGTGGGGCACTGGGAACTCGCGAGTGGATTGCGATGTCGTCTTGGTCGATCGAAGGATGGTGGCGGCTCGGTTTGGGAGTTCGTCGAAGTCGGATTGATTGATTTTGGGATCTGCGATGGTGGAGGGATCATAGCAGTGAGGTATCGTTATCTTCTTTTGATTAATCTTGAAAAGAAAGAAAAATGAATATATATATTTGGATAATTAATCTTGAAAAGAAAGAAAAATGAATATTTATATATATGGATAAGATTTTAACTCACAGTAAAGATAAATAGTAATATATATATATATATATATATATATATATATATATATATATATAAATACATATTTTTTTATCTTATTAGATTAAATTTAATTATTTGTTTAAATTAAATGAATTGTTAAAATGAGAACTATTAAATTAAAACCACTAGTAAATTAAGTTCATCAAGTGAAAATTTAATTTTTCGATTTAATTCGAATATTAATGAAAATCATCCAATGTTTATACAATGTCAATAATTGTGAAGAAACAAGGCAGGATATGATGGAATTGCAAATAAAACATAGGTGAGTAAATCTCACACTTCTGGGTTTTTATTTAAATTTATATGGTCAAATTGAAATGATTGATTTAATGGTTGAATTGAATTGATATGCTATATTGTATAGTAATATCTAGATTATATTGGAATGATTGATAGTCTGGAATGATTGTTATTGGTAATTGGAATAATGAATGTTGTGAGTTGCCTGAATATTTCGGTACCCTGAGTTATCGAAATATATAAATTGGATTTTTGTAAGGAATATAAGGATAAACTTTGGAAGTGATATAATTGTAGAAAAAAAATAAAAAAAAATAGAATGATCTGAAAAGAAATGAAATGGTATTTAGAAACTGAAGTTAAAATTGTAGAGTAGAGTTGTAAAACGAGTTCTAAATCAAAGTTAAATCTAACAAATAAAGTTTTAAATATTAAATGTTTTAACAACTTGAATGTTTACGTGTAATTGTTAATTGATTCGAATTTAAAAATAAATTTGGCTTTAAATTCCTTTAAGCTTCTATTATAAAACGAGTAATGGATTTGTTTAATGAAGTAAATAAACAATAGTTAATTGCACGTTGAGATTTATCGAGAATGGTTAATATTGTGGTTTTATCAATGTAATTAAATTTGATTAGTATAAATTAAAATATAATTGGAAATCCTTAATTTATGTAATTAAAGATGTAATCAAAGATTGATAAATTTAGATTGATTAATCCGTAATCAGTGACTTACGAGGAATTAATTAACATAAGTAATTAAGGATAAATGAAATTAATATAGTTAATTAATTTATGAGGTAATTAAAGATTTCTTAATGATTTTGTTAAAAATAATTAACATCGTGAAATGGATTAAAGTTAAATTCTTGAATAAAATTGAAGGATAATTAATCCAGGGCGATTAATTAAGATGAAATGATAGGATGATGAATTAATTGATTTGAAGTCAATTAATGTTTAATGGAGAAACCTAAGTGGATGAGATTAGTAATTCAATCAGCATTAATTTAATTCGATTAGAATAAATTGAATTGATTTGTGTGATCAAGTTTTGCTTATGGATGATTGAATGGTATTGGATGTTTGAGTGAGTTGATATCTCTGATATGAAATGTTTTGTATTTCATTTGGATAACTTGGGTTTAGATGATATGAGATCGAAGAGGCCGGGATCGGGTATTGGGAAATACCCGAAACCACTTCGAATTTTTATAAATTGATATGAGAAATTGAAAGGTAGGAATGATTGGATTTAAATGAATTGGGTTATTAAATCTAAATTTTGGACACTTAGAAAGCTTATTTTGGAAATAAGTTATGTCTATGACAAATTATGACTTGTAAAATTAGTTTGAGTTACTCGGGTTTTTATATGAGTTGTTGGTTGGTATTCCTTGTTAGTTGAGATTACTCACGCCGGTTTCCAGCCTGACCCGGGTGTTACTTTGGTGTAATGCTCGGGTCAGATCGAGTATTACAGATTTTCAGGTTAGGACTTTCTGGAGCTCAGGAGGTGAGCTGGATGGCAATAGCGTATAGAGTATTTCCGCTGTATTTATATTATTGTTAACCTGAGACATGATAATTGTAAATATTCAATGACTGTATATAATGTGAAACTCCGATGTATTAGAATGTAACCGACAGATATAATGTACTTTTGTAAACTGTTATTATTTATTATATTTTACCCGCTGCGAATGTGAGTTGTTGTTGTTTTCTGTTCTTCTTCTTCTATCTCTTTCTTCTTTTAATAACTATCTGGAATATTCGGCTTCGAAAATTTCGGGTCGTTACACAAATCATTTATCACCAATTCAAATTCCAGTTTCACTACATGCATCAAAATTTTAAACAGAGTTATTTCTTTGATACTCACCACCTTTTAAAATCCCTAGATTGATCTGATTTCTCGTTATGATGATGATCCGAAAATGCTTCTTTTGAATTTGATAATCTGGAAAATAGTTCGATCTTTGATTATGTTTTGTAGTTGATGTTTTCGAGATGATCAGGCTTATGCTTTGCTCTGGAAACGATGATCTAAAACTGAGGCTATGGTTTGAATTCTTTCTCTTTTTTTCTTTTTTTCTCTGGCTGAAACTGTTTTGATTTCCCAGGTTGAAAACTGAAGCTTAGTATTCCAGTTTTGATTTATTGTTTTGAACGGGTTGGTGATGAGATTGTAACAGATTATGATCTGGTTTGATGAAGAATGAAATCTTGTTGATGATGACTTAGCTACAGATTGAAAATGCTTTTCAGACTTAGATGTATGGTTTTATATTTGTTACCAGGCTATTTTTTCCTTGTTTAGAATGTGAAAAATGGGAAAATAGATTAAGAGAGGAGACAAATATGTTTAATATAGATTTAAGTAGGATTTTATTAAAATAAAATGAAAATAAAAACAAATGGGTGACACTTGTTTTGTTTGGAAGCTAATTTACTTACAAATGTTAATGTGTGATCTAATTATTTTACACCTGTTAAATTCCATTTTTAAAACGATGACATATATGATGGAATGTTTCTAATATGTTTATAAATCCTTTCATTATATTTCTAATTAATTTGGTGTATATATATATTATAATTTCCTATTTTAATTAGTGCATTTCCCTTTTATATTAACATAAGTTAAAATGTTTTATATTTATTTATATATGTTTTGTATTTATTTTTATACTTATAACTAATCTTATTTTTCATGTATAAATTTTTAAAAGGAAGTATATGACCCTTATATCAATTCTTGTTCACAATATATAGGTATTCATACCTTTTTAAAATTTTCAAACATCCTATTAACCATAGTATACATAAATATATAACTACACACTTATATATATTTATATAAGTATATATATTTTCTAATTCATTTACAAATCCATAAAATTTTAATTAATTTTTTTATTATTAATAGAATATTTATCTGTTTAAATTGAATAAACCAGTTAATAATCCAATTATCAGGTGCTCCAAAATCCAGGTTATCACATTCCTTCCCCTTTGAATCTTTTCGTCCTCGAAAAGGAACGAAGCCAAAATTTATTTAATAGTTAAAACTGGATAATTTACTCTTTGATTATTTTAAAATACTTTTAAATCTATATAATATTACCAAAATAGTTTTATAAATATATTTTTTTATAACTCGATGTTTCAACAAGTCCATCCTCGTTCTCACAGAAATTCGGTCCAACGTTGATCAGGCGTATGACTAAAAATCTATAAGTGCTTGGTAAACCCGTTTTCAACACCCAGTTAAAATATTTGAATATTGAAAATGTAGAAAATACTTTTGAAAATAGAGGAAACATCTTTGGTAAGTATGCTCTGGAAATCATCACCCCCATCCATGGTCGCAGTTAACCCGATGGTTATGTTGCCATCCCGGCAAAATCCATAGATAACTGTAGGCACTCCGCGCCCCTGATTACGCCATGGAACCCGCTACAGATCGCAGCTACAACCGGGGTTACGTTGCTGTCACAACAAAAACCCATATAACTATAGGCCTCAACGCCCTCTAATTTCACTTCCAAAAGAATGAAACTTCTCCACTCCCACATAGGTCGCAGTCTACCTATGTAAAATCAAACGTAGACTGTTGGCTCTCAGCGGCACACACGACTTTCACTATTTCACCATTGGTCACAGTCTACCGATATAAAATCGAACGTAGACCGCTGGCTCTCAGCGGCACACACGACTTTCGCTATGGTCTGTAGTAGATCACAGTGACATCAAGTTAAACTGTGTCATTAAACATAACTCAAATGCCTCTATAGGCATTAACGCCCTCGATTTTTGCTACACACTACACATAATCCTCAGGAACCAGTAATATCCAGACTCCTCACATGATCAACTTTAGAACCCCCCTTAGGGTGCAAGGCAGTACCATCCTATGGCACTCCTAAGAAGTTCATTCCAAGGGAGCGCCTTTTTCCCCAAAGCCAATCTCAAAACACATTATACTATACACATATAGTATCTTCGAAATCATACACCAAGTATGAATCCCATATAAATCTCCTTTGTCAAAATCGATTATTCCAAAATCGATAATTCTCAATCTAGGCTTTCCAAATCCAACATTGATTTTACACAAAAATCAAAAGCCTTTCCAAATTCAAAGGTTCCAAACCTTTCCTGAAAATCATTCTCATAAGATCCTTTATATATATATATATATATATATATATATATATATATATATATATATATATATCCTTGAAAAATCTTTGGATCATTTCAAACTTGTATAAAACCCCTTTTATACTCCAAATATTTCAAAAAATCCTTTCCTTCCGGCAATAGATTCAACAAGGGGAGATTTATCTTATATAACAAAGATATATAATTTTGTTTATTCCAAATCAAATATTCAAATTTGATTTCTCATTTCTTTTCTTCATAAAGTGAACCTTTAATTATAGAAATGTCCGATTTCCATTTTACTTCATTGTATCTTTCACAAAATATACTTTTCATTTCAAAAATCGTTTCACATTTCTTATCCATAAATTCCCAATGTCAATTTCATTCAAACCCGTACGATATACACATATCATACGTACGCTATATCAATCTGATCGCTCACTCGATCACACAATTTCACTTCCGAACTAGTATCGTTCACCCGACTTTCTAGTGCGGACTTAGATCTAGTTTCTTGATCAGAAATTATCATTCTCCTTGCATAGCCTAACTATGATAGAGAATATCCAGAACCAATCAACAATTCATATCCAGGTTCGCCGTCGAAAATCGAGGGAAAAATCCCAACTTGGATGGATATATCTATCTCGAAATTCTATGCTCGAATCTAGATCAAATCACTATGTGAATAGAATAATATACGTACATCCTACGTATTTATCTCCATTGATTATTAGCCAAATCAATCTCCTTTTCTATTCACATTCACTTTAATTTCTATTCACTTTTTTCACAGTTTCTTAAATCCTCATTTGGATTACCACTTTACTTCTTATCTCAATTGGTAATTTAATTATAAACAATTTGAAATCTGTCCATCTTAAATTTAGAAAATAGCTTGAAAAGTTTAAAAATCGATAAGTGGTTGAAAAACAATTATTTGTTTGTAAAATAGTTAAGTAATTGTAAAATAATTTGGAAAATAGTTAAGTAGTTATAGAATATTTAGGTAATTGCAAAATAGTTATAAAATAGTAATTAGTTATAAAGTAGTTGAAAAACAGCAATTAGTTTATAAAACAGTTGAAAAATTGTCAAATAATACCAAAATAAATGTAAAATAAGTATAAAATGCTTTGGCTTTAAAAAAATGATTGTATAGTAAGTAGCTTGGAAAAATAGATTTATATTAAAATAATTTATTTTGAAAATAGTCCGGAGCCAAACTGTTTAATTTCCAATCTCCATCCCCATCAATTCAATTTAAATTTCCTCTTCCATTTAAATTGACTCAATTCCAATTTAAATAACTTCGATTTCCATTGAAATTATTTAACCCCAATTCAAGTTAAATTAATCTCAATTTCTTTCCTAAATTCAAATCAAATTCCATTTGAATTTAATTATTCAACTTTAATCATAATTTTAATTAATTCAAATAAATTTCAAATTGAACCAATTTCAATTCATATCAATTCCAGTTTGAATTAATCCTAATTCCCATTTGAATTTGAACTCATTCAACTTCAATTTCATTTCAAATTAATCAAATTCAAATTTTCCATTTGAATTTTTAAACTTATCCTTCTTCAATCACAATTCCAATTAATTCAAATCAAATCCAATTTGAACTGATTCAATTCAAATTTCAAATTTAAACCATCCGGAATTATATAAATTCGAGTTAAATTTTTAAATGTTGATTTAATCCTTTAAATCAAATCAACCTATATCTTTAAACCATTTAATTCTGAATCCAAATTCCATTTTATCTTAATAATGGATATATTACCACACCCCGTTTCTTTATTTATTTAAACAAATCCAATTTCAGCTTAAAGATTATTAATGACAACAGGATGGTATCATTCAAATTATTTTAAAACATCAATCCATTTCCAATTTCCAGATCTCAAACCCATTTTGACATCACACAAACTTCCAATTTCAAATCAACCATTTAACTTCCCAAGTTAAATCTAAATTTTCATCTTGAAATTTCCAAATCAGGCTGTTCATTCAAACTTATTTAAATTTTTCTAAGTTAAATTCAATTTAATCCCAATAATCCCACTCAAAATTTGAATTCTCCAATTCAAATTTCAAATTTCTATCACTCGAAAGTTCAAAACTTATTTTACTTCGGGTTTTTACATCATACTTTAGGGAAAATCAAAACTCATCACTTTAGAGTTTATTTCAAATTATCTTTGATATTATGTATATCCACACATATATACATATTTACTTCTTGGTCCACCAAGCCAAATTTTAAAATATAAACCACCCTTGGTTTTAATTCAAAACAAATTCCTTTAAAATTTTTGAAGAACTTCTTATTTTAAAATAAGACTATATCAAAATAGTCTGAATTATATTACTTATTATTTCCTTTAACACTTTGAAACAATTCAATTATTTTTACACTTAAATTTTAAAACTTCACAATTTGAAACCTACTTCAATTTAGAAGTTATACTCATCTTCAGTTCCAATTTATAAGTCATACTTGCCTAAATGTTTTACTTCCCTAAAACATTTCATTTTGCTCACTCACTAATACACATTTTATTATTAAACACAACAATCATTTATGATAATAACCAAGATTATCATATCTGGAAACCATTCATTATCATCTTATTCTAGAACTCTTCTCCAGATTCAAAATTTTAATTTCAGTTTGAATCCACTTCAAACTTATCTTTATTTAATTTCAATTTGGTTGTATTTCTATTACCACTTAATTTAATTCCAATAATTCAACAACCAATTACCTTAATATTTATTAGAAAGAAATGTTGCTTTATATATCAAATTATATTCTTATATAAATTCATTTAAATTCTGTATATAAGAAAATAACAAGTACGCTTTCATATTTATACACACACACACACACACACACACACACACACACACACACATACATACACTCAACTCATCCTAGGGTAACACTGACCCTATCCTTAATGAGTAAACCCACTAGAGCCAAGGTTCTCGCTTAACCTCGCTTTGATACCAAATGTAACGACCCGAAATTTTCGATCCTGAAAATTCCATATAGTTAGGAAAGAAGAAAGAGATAGAAGAAGAAAACAGAAAAAAAACAAGACACGGAATACCAAATTCGCAGCGGATCAAAATATAATATCAAATAATAGCAGTTATACAAAGAAAAAATGTACTTATCAAATTATGCTTTAATACATCAGAGTTACACATGAGCACAAACTCATGATAGATACAATCATGTCTCAGATACTACAACATCACAGCGGAAACTCTTCATACATTCCTGCCATCCAGCTCATCTCCTGAGCTTCAGAACGTCCTTACCTAAAAATCTGTATTACTCGGTTTGACCCGAGCATTACATCAAAGTAACACCCGGGTCAGGCTGGAAACCAGCAAGAGTAAACCCATCTAACAAGAATTTCTAATCCATAAAACTTACTTAAACCCGGGGTAACTCTTTCATCATTACAAGTACACAACTTGCTATAGTCAACACTTATATTCACAGTCAATTTCTAAGTACTCTTACTTATTTTTAAATGGTCCGGTCATTTAAATTATTCCATTTCAGCCTACTGATATTTCAAGCAATATTGTATTATTATAGGTTACAAATCGAAGTGGGTTCGGGTATTTACTGATACCCGACCTCGGTCTCTTCGAATACCATTTTATTCCAAGTTATTCAAGTGCAATACAATTCAATTTTAAATACATGATTTCACTTTTACACAGCAATTTATCAACGATAGATAACCACATTATCATTGTTTGCTCAAGCATATAATATCACTGAACATTTCATATCAGAGATATTAATTAATTCAAGGCATTAATCATCAGGCAATCATTCATAAGCAATATTGATCACATCCAAAATTAACTCAATTTTATCTCTAATTAAATTAATTCCTAATCTCTAATCACTTAAATTATCAATACCCAACATTAATTAATTACAAACCAATTAATTAATCATCTTTTAATTTTCCATCTAAATTGATCACCATTTACTAATTATCCTTTAATTACAATAAGTAATTAACCCTTAATTAATTACACAAATTAATTAACCTTTACCCATCACATTAATCATAATGATCCTTAAGTAATTATTCAATTAATTACCTTATAACCACTTACATTAATTAATTATTCCTTAATTTATCATACTCATTAATTAACTAACCATTAATTAATTCCTTTAATTAATCAATCCTTTAATTAATTACACTAAGTAATTACTCTTTAATTTCTTCCCTTAAGTAATTTAACTTTAATTACTTTCATCAAGTAATCGTTCCATTGGTCAATTATCCTCAGTTAATTAACCTTGATCATTAATTTATTTAACCTTTAATTACCACATAGATAAATTAGCCTTACCATTTACATACATTAATTCTTAATTAATCCTCTTATTAATGATCCCTAATCACTTCTAGTAATTAATTATTTTAGTTAATTACCTTTAACCAGTAATCTTTAAATTATCCCATCATTAATTAATCTCAATAGATCTCATTCAGTAATTAACTATCCCTTATTTACTTACATAATTAATAAAGTGGAAATTAGGTCAAAGGGCTTCTACTTGCAGGGTAATAAGTTTTAAGGACAGCACTTTTGAATAATTAGTTTTAAGGACAATTTACAACATAATGATAAATTCATTTATCTTTTAAAGTTATACAGAAAAATGATAAATCCTTGAAAATGATAAATTCTTTTATCTTTTTTCTGTAAAATGTCCTTAAAACTAATTTTTCAGAAGTAGTGTCCTTAAAACTTATTACCCTGCACAAATAAGCCCTTGAAGTGAAAATCCCCATTAATAAATCACTACTTAAGATCTTAATTTATTTAAAAGATAAACCATTCTATCTTTATTACTTTCTTTAATTATCTTTCAAATCCTTATTAAATAAACTTTTAAAAATAATCTATCACCATTATATTTACTTAAACCTTAAACTCAATCGACATTTAATATTTCAAAAGGAATGAGTTGAGAAATTTTCGAGTTCAAAACCCAGCAAATCCCTATCCTAATCTCGAGCAAAACCCATGATCACTTCGAGTTCGCATAAGTAACAACCCGAGATCGAAACTGAGTGAACTTCATCTTCCCAACGAACTCAACCCCAGATGCACAAACGTGCACGGTGCACGTACGCCGACGAACCCCGACTCTCCGATCATCAACATTGGTCTCAACACATCGCCTTCGATCCCCACTCCCCTTCAGATCAACCAGATCGGAAAATCGCATCACAACATCGAATCGAGAAATTTGAACATTCTAGACCCCGAACCACTTCGACAAAAAATGCTCACCACGACGACCAAGACGACCGGAGTCCACGTCGCTCTGACTACAGCCTCGCCATTGACCCCCTCAACTATCCCATCGCTCACGATCGAACTCGATGCTACATGGCCATCGCAATAACAACTCAAACCACCTCAATATATCTAGGTCTAAAACCCTAATTATCATCGTATCAACACTAATGATGATCTGAAAAATAAAACCCTATTTTTCCTATGATCTTCATCACACAAACCTCCTCTAGACCAAATTGCGATCATCCACATCAACCCGATCATCAGTAATTGCCAAAAAACCAAATTCCGACCAACCCACAATAACTCTCAATATACCAACTTAAAAATCAATATTTTAGTTGTAAAAATCCTAAAATTTGATCACTAATCTGATTATAACCCTGAAATGCCAAGTTAAAGATGTTGCGATTTTGATGTAATTAAGATTTTATTGAAATATTCTCATCCTAATTAATACTGTCTTAAATTCTTACTTAATATTTTTTTTATAATCTAAATCTTGGTGTTTCTAACAATTTATGATCAAACAACATAACATAAAACCGATCAGGTTGATAACAATTGATTTTTTGAATTACATTTGCAACCTATATAAAAGAAAGAGCCTAAGAACAGTTAACAGTCATGCATCCAAGTATACCATGTATATGTACCCATATAATTATAATATCAACCAAGCAAATCATTTATCACCAATTCAAATTCCAGTGCATGCATCAAAATTTTAAACAGTTATTTCTTTGATACTCACCTTTTAAAAGCAGAGAGCTTTCTCCCTAGTTTGATCTGATTTCCAGTTATGATGATGATCCGTTCTTTTGAATTTGATAATCTGGAAAACAGTTCGATCTTTGATTCTGTTTTGTAGTTGATGTTTTCGAGATGATCAGGCCTATGCTTTGCTCTGGAAATGATGATCTAAAACAGAGGCTATGGTTTGAATTCTTTCTCTTTTTTTCTTTTTTTTCCTCTGGCTGAAACTGTTTTGATTTCCCAGGTTGAAAACTGAAGCTTAGTATTCCAGTTTTGACTTATTGTTTTGAACGGGTTGGTGATGAGATTGTAACAGATTATGATCTGGTTTGATGAAGAATGAAATCTTGTTGATGATGACTTAGCTACAGATTGAAAATGCTTTTCAGACTTAGATGTATGGTTGTATATTTGTTTCCAGGCTATTTTTTCCTTGTTTAGAATGTGAAAAATGGGAAAAAAGATTAAGAGAGGAGATAAATATGTTTAATATAGATTTAAGTAGGATTTTATTTAAATAAAATGAAAATAAAAACAAATGGGTGACACTTGTTTTGTTTGGAAGCTAATTTACTTACAAATGTTAATGTGTGATCTAATTATTTTACACTTGTTAAATTCCATTTTTAAAATATGACACATATAATGGAATGTTTCTAATATGTTTATAAATCCTTTCATTATATTTCCAATTAATTTGGTGTGTATAAATATATATATATATTATATTTTCCTGTTTTAGTTAATGCATTTCCTTTTTATATTAACATAAGTTAAAATGTTTTATATTTATTTATATATGTTTTGTATTTATTTTTATACTAATAACTAATCTTATTTTTCATGTATAAATTTTTAAAAGGAAGTATACGACCCTTATATCAATTCTTATTCACAATATATAGGTATTCATACCTTTCCAAATTTTTCAAACATACTATTAACCATGGTATACATAAATATATAACTACACACTTATATATTTATATAAGTATATATATTTTCAAATTCATTTACAAATCCATAAAATTTTAATTAATTTTTTTATTAACAAAATATGTATCTGTTTAAATTGAATAAACCAGTTAATATTCAATTGTCAGGTGCTCCAAAATCCGGGTTATCACAATTAGAAGTTAATTTACAATTAAAACCCAATTCCAGTTAATCATAAATTTATTTCATGCTTTACACAATATTAAATCTGTCCAATTAAACTTTTATTAAACCATACATTTGAAATCACATAAAATAGTTGTCACTTTATTAAATCAAAATCAGATGTTATACTTCAAAGTAAATTTTATTTAAAATCATAAAATTTTAATTTCTTATTGCATTAAATTCTAAAATTTGAATTTTCTTCTTTTTCAAAAAATACGGATCGTTACACTCTCCCCCATTCAGAACTTTTCATCCTCGAAAAGGAGCGAAGACGGGAGAAAAAGGGTCAAGCAGAATAGATAAAGCTGAGCAGATAAGATGGATTCAAAAGAATAGCATCAGGCATGCATAATTAATTTAAAACCACAAAATTTCACTTTCAAATGTTAATACAAAATTTCTTTGTTGAAAATACTTCTATAATAAAATACTTTTATATCGAAACAAATTTTACTTTCGAAAATACTTTTATAACTCGATGTCTCAACAAGTTTATCCTCGTTCTTGCAGACTCTGACCATGCGTTGATTAGATGCAAAGCTAGAATTCTTCAAGTACTTAGTAGACCTGTTTCAACACCCAGTGAAAATACTCGAAAAACCTTCGAAACCGATATGGAAAGTACAATCCAAACAAATCAACTGAATCGAATCATGGATGGTAGATACACAATGGTTATGCCTGGATTCCCCAGGAAACATCCGTACCTTTTAAGCAATCTCTGCCGTGCGAATTTCGCCATGATAACCAAAAACCCTGTAGACCATGGATACACAATGGTTACGCCTAGATTTCCCAAGAAACATCCGTACCCTTTAAGCAATCTCTGCCTTGCGGATTACGCTACGATAACAAAAAATCTGTAGACCGTGGATACACAATAGTTACGCCTGGATCCTCCAGGAAACATCCGTACCCTTTAATCAATCTCTGCCTTGCGAATTACGCTACTAAAACGACCATAGATCGCAGATACACAATGGTTACGCTTGGATCCCCCAGGAAACATCCGTACCTTTTAAGCAATCACTGCCTTGCGAATTATGTTATGCAGTCGAGTTCGTATGACCATGGTAACGCCATTGAATTCGAAGGACACTCGAGTATCATATCCAAAAAACCCAAATCAGAGAGAATAGTATCAATAGAATGAATCCAAAATATAGCTACAAAGAGGATGTCAAGCAGAATGCACTTTACGTATCTTTTCTTCGAAAATATGTATCATATAGTACCCTTTCAAATCAATTTCAAATATCATACTTACATAAAGTCAATTATATATAAGATTTCATTTTCAAATCGAATACTTTCCAAAATCAACAGTATATCAAATCACACTTATATAAACTTCGATTATATAAGATTTCGCTTTCTAAATTGAGTTTCAAATCAATAGTTTTCGAATCAACTTCATATTCATACAAATCAATTTTATATAAGTTTGATAACTCCCAAATCAAGTATTTAGTAAACTAAGGTTCTCAACTTCAATTTGTTTCAATATCAATTCAGTTTCAAAATCATATATGATTTCACCAAATTATTTCTTCCAAATTAAATATCTTCAGTTTCAAAGTTTCCAAAATAATAGGTTTAGAAAATAATCCTAGTTTCCAAATCAACAAAATTTAGATCAAACAAATTCATTTCCAAAATCATCATGTAAATACTGGGTTTTAAATTTCAATCTATTTTCGAAACCAAATATTTTCTCAAAATCAATTTTACCCAAAATTGATTACCAAGTTTATAACCATCCCTTTAAAACTTTTAACTATTTATTTATATTTGAAAGATCCAGTTTACCTTTTGAAAATTATTATTCTATATACATATATGGTTTTATAAAAGATGTTACTAATTTAAAAAAATTTAAAACTAAATTTTATTCAAAACATTTCATATTAGTATAATTCAAAATAGTCTTATTTATTTACTTAACAAAACAGTTTCAAACTTATTTAAATCATATAACTTCATACTTAAACATACAAAACTAAACGCATATACTTTATCAGATAATTTATACTTTTCGAAATTACTTAGCTTTAAAAATTAAAGCTCGATTTGGAAGTGTTCGAACATTCAAAATAGTCGGAGAAATCAAATTTCAAATCCAAGAGTTGGAAATCAGCAACAAATCAGTAAATCAATTTCAATAGATAGGGTTAGATCCAAAACTCGAGGACTGAACACCGGGATCACTTCAAATCATTTCAAATATATATACATATATCTTTTAAAAATATCAAATCATACTTCGGAATTTGAAATCAAAATTGGTTTCACAAATCAGTCGCATAACAAAGCTTCTAAAGTGGCCTCTCCCCCACTCTGAAACTCGAAAATCAATGTCGATGATGCATGCACTCATCACCGAAATTATTCTCCAGCGACGTAAGTGAGTTCTGGAATTTTATTCACTTGAAAACATCATTGAAATTCCTTTGAAATCGTTGAATTCATTTGCAATCATTTGAAACATTTCTTATTCGAAAAATGTTTTGAAATCGTATTATTATATATTTTCAAAATTTTAAAACTAATTTCAAAATACCAAAATTCAATTCCTAAAATTTCCAATTTCAAATCCTTCAGTTATAAATCATTTTTATATAAATCAATTTCTTATAAAATGTTCAAAATTTCAAATCCTTTCAAAACTTCAAATTCTCGTCTTTAAAAGGTACATAATCCTTATCGAAAACATTTTCACCTTTATATATAGAATATAATCATACTTATTAAAATAATAATTTTGATATATAAAACAATTTCTGCAATACAAACAAACACGATTTTTCAAAGGATGATTCAAGAATGGATTTCAAAAAAAAGATAGAGATTTCAAATTAGAGGAACTCTAATCAAATAGAATTTCTGATTCGAAGATAGGCTCGAATGAAGATGAGATAATTAAATTACAAAATAGAAGATGGATATACTTATATAAATCGCGGTGACCTTAACCAGGTCAACCGTGACTTCAGGAATATGATCGATGCGGAATTCTAAGGCAAATCAACATTCGATCGCCAGAGATAGAATTCGGCATAGCAAGAGATAGCAGCATTTAAACCGAGGGCATAGAAATCTTCGATGGATCGATGCCAACTATAAAAGAGTTTCGCCCTTTACAATTCATTCAAAGATTGGCAATATCGCCGAATTTTATAGAGATCGTTCGAAGTAGAGTTATGGGATACTCCAGAATCAAAAGAGTACAATAGGGGAGACAAGAATGGATTTCAAAACAAGAAGGAGCGTTCCAATATTCAAAGGAAACCGAATCAAAGAGGAAGAGGTTCAAGCACGAACGAAAGTAATTCAGTAACTAAATCTACTACATATGCTAAGTTTTTCCTAAAACCAGAGCTCTGATACCAACTGTAATGACCCGGTATTTTCAAGCATTCGCACCCGCACATGTCGGACTTGAATGCTCAAAATATCATATTGTTAATTAAAATTTGGCAAAACTCCACATATACAGTAAATAAATCAATCACAGAATCACAGACATAGAGTAATATAATAATAATGCAGCGGAACAGATAAATAGTAGTTCATGAAGCTACTATATAATACAAAAGAATATCTCAAATACAATGAAGTCCCAAATACAAACAGATGACTTCTCCGACAAATCAACTGGAATAGCTGAAAGCTGAATAGATGTTAGACGGATCTCCAAGAAAAGTTCCAACTCCAAATGTGAATCTCAAATGCTGTGACAGTCAGTCTGACCCGAGCGTAAAGCAAAACAAAAAACACTCAAGTTTGGATTAACATTCTTATATCAATAAATCTAACTCAAGTGAAATATCAACTGAAATATAATTAACTTAGAGGATGTTTGGGATAACCATCCTTTAAGAATCCATGGAACTATCTACAATGTAGAAATATACTTATTAACAACCAACGTCATTATAACACCATGGTCATTTTAGGATAATTTATACTTCAAAACCAAAATATCATTTCCATTTCAAATATATATGTTTTCAAATTATAGCACTTTCAAAACTAAATTGATAATTTCATATATATCTTATTTTAACTTCATTATTATTTAGTTGAAATATTCACTTAATAAATACGTTATCATTTGAATAATCTTAAATTACATTTAATCAAATATTTCCTTCGATTTATTTCAAACTTGAAATATCCACTTAATCACTTTAAATCAAAACCAAGTTATAAAATCATATCTTAAAACCCTCAAATTCAATAAGTTTCAAATCGATTTAATTAAACAAAATTCTTAATCAAATACAATTTCGAATATATTCAAATTTATCTTCCCAACCTTAACTTATAAAATCATTATAAAGATCAATTATTAAAATAAAATTTTAAATAAATACTTATACATATCATATTAATTAAATCGTACTTTAGTAAATTAAAACTTATTATTAAATCTACTTTATATTAAAACTTATTAATATACATTATATTTTCAAATTTAATTAACCCATATATATTTCTTTCAAACCATAGAAATATATTTCAAAATATATATATATATACTAACAGTGTCTGTATATAGTTTTCTATCCTATGGTCAAGTAATACGGATATTTATCATTTCAGTCCGTAATTTAAGTATATACGGGTATACATCACTTCAACCTGCAATCCCAAATTCAATTCAATTAAAATCGCTTGGGTTTATCATTTCAACCCATAACGATTTTCTCCTATTCTACATATGTTTGGGTATGTATCATTTCAACCCATAGTGAATTCTATACTAACAAGGAACTTATAGAGTGATAACAAATATGATAATAATATAACAGACATAAATCATCAATATAAATAACAGATAATGGAGTCAGATGTCATAGGTGAACAAATACGGATAATAGCATCTATATAGTAATATAAATAACTAACAGCAACATATTTCAATTATCATTTTAATTGAAATCAAATTTAATAAATATAAGAACGTTAATCGTGAGTGATTGCTCACCTTTCGAGGCTAGAGAAGTTTGACAACAGAACAAGCTACAAATTCCAAAGCAAAGCAGGATTGGCACGAATTTCGACGAGCAAAGCTAATAGTTCGGAATTGGAGAAATCAAATCAAACTAGATTGATGAGGATCAGTTATAAATGAACATATATATATATATGCGTAACTATTTATATAAAGCCATATTCTAAATCCAAACACATATTAAATTAAATATATATATGGTTTTCAAAATCATTGTTTAAACAAAACTCAAATACTGACGTCAAACATATATATATGATAAATTTTGAGTCAATACATTTAAACTTGACAAGTTAACATATATATATATATATATATATATATATATTTATGTAACTTATGAAATCAACCAGCAAACCACAAGTTATACCGATAAAAATATAAACACTATAGGTTATATTAAAAACAAAATTTATTATAAACTTAGTGTTTAGAAAATCAAATTAAATCTAAAATAGTATATATGTATAAACAAATATATGTGCAAGCTTAAAATATATATATATACTTTCAAAAATAATATTAAATAACAAATATATTACTTCAGCCGATCATATATATACACAGGACCATGCATAAACAAAACACATAGAATGTATAAGACTTTCATTGAATAGGACATAGCATATATAAACTCTGTATATAGAACTATATTATAAACTGATTATATATGTATATATATAAACTTAAAATAAACGTTTTACATATATGCGAAATGCCTAGAAGCATGCTGCAGTATGCTTTATACAGTTCAAATATCAACTAACATTTAATATAAGCATTTTGAACAACTATATCATAGAAAGTCAGATCTTAGGCCAACAAATATGTGAACTATATGTATATATACACATAAACAACATAAAACTTCCAAAATCAAAGAGCGGACAATCCCAAACACATAAAAAATAAATAAGTTTTTACTTATTAACTATGTATATATAAAATATATATAAAATAATGGTATATCAGTAGAAAGATATATATATATACACACACACACACACACACACACACACACACACACACACACGCATATAAATGACAGGTGAGAAGAGCGGTGAAGTGAGGTGGTGGCCGCCTGGGTGAAGAATCGGTGCAAGGTGGTGGCCTACGGCTGGCGCTTTTGAGTGAAGCAAGGCCAGAGAGGGAGGCTTTCGTTGCTCGGCGATGGAAAGTTCGACTGTTAGCTGCTTTGCATGTGATCGGGAAAGAGCAGCAGTTGCTAGGTGGCCGATCTATGTAAATCTGGTGGTGGATGGTTGCTTTGGAGAGGGAGGCGGAGGGTTTTTGGGTCGGGTTGGCTAAGAGATGAGGTGTTAGAGGTGGGAGCAGGCAAAGGCAAGAACAAAATGAAGGAGAACAGCAATGCCAAGGCCAAATAAAGATAAGAGGGCAAGGGGGAGCGAGGAGGAGAAATGGCTTCAGGAAATAGAAGTTTGGGTAGGAGATGAAAGAAAATGGCAGAGATTTGTTTTTTTTTTCTAAGAGGAAAGTTGGAAGGATTTGCACAGGAGGAGGAGCAAGTTCACAAAGTAAGACTACGTATAAAACTTACACAAAAGTAATGTATGCAACAAGTGAAAAGATAAATAAAAGTTGAACGGCAACATATTAAACCAGAAAATAAAAGCAAATAGTGGGAATGTCAAAAGTTAGGAATGTAAATCAAGAAAATATTAAATGCAATTGGCTGTTTTATTTATAACCGTTAGAAAATTTGAATGGTCACAGAAAAATCAAAAGCCAAATTGCGGAACCGATATGGAAATCTTTCCATAGATTTCTCCACTTCTTAGACTCCAAAATACAGAATCGAATATACCACACAGATCAACATGACGAGACGATCAAAACGGTATATAGATATTAGTGGTATGATCATCCGATCAAAAATCGATATCGGTACGAAAATGCTGCTATTTCGTTGAAACTAAGATCGACGGAGCAATAACAATCCAAATTTTGAGAAACAAAATATGACGGCTTACTTAGAAGATGATTTACAAATTTTCTATATAAAAATATCCAGCTTTGGAAAATATTTTATTATCATCAAATTTTTTAACTGACATAAATTGAAATAGAATTATACAATAAAATAATCTTTCATATTATTTGAAGAAAATTTACCATTTTCTACATTAAAATAGACGTATTTCAAATATCAAATTTTCATTTAATTACACTATAAAACGATTAAAATTTCCCGGTTGTTACACTGACACTGATATATGTTGCTATCCTGTATGAAAAAAAATCAAACGGAGCTAGAAACGTCCGAATTTCATGAAACGGATTACACAGTCTTATTCAGAGCGTTCTAAATAAATTTTCTCATGTTGACATATTTATGTTTCGGAACACTTTTAAATTCAACTGTTATTAACTGATTTAAACTGAATTTCTAGCGACTAATATGACATCTATATTATTCGATGAAAATTTGCCATTTGCTATGTCTAGATGGAGGCATAGCAAATATCAAATTTTCGTCATAAAATTCTATTGTTTGATTTAAATGGTAGATTTCGGTTTATTATACCCAATAAAATTCACCTTTATTTAACTTCAAAATAAACTATATTTTAAATTAATATAATTGAATATTCATTGGTTTATAATTTCTAGTTCCTTAATTAAAATGCTAATATTAACTAATGCAGTATTAAATTCTCAATTTTCTCAATTTCTGAATCATTTAACTAATTTGGTCTTATTAAATTAAAATTTATATTTCTTTCCTTTTATGTAAAATCCAATTATACTAAATTTTATTAACAAATAAATTTCAATAGGTTGATATGTAAGATGAGAAAAAACCAAGACTAAAATTTAAATAGGTTTGAATACATAACTACACATTTATTGTTTACAAATAGATTTGAAGTTAATTTACAATTAAAACCCAATTCCAGTTAATCATGAATTATTTCATGCTTTACACAATATGAAATCTGTCCAATTAAACTTTTATTAAACCATACGTTTGAAATTACATAAAATAGTTGTCACTTTATTAAATCAAAATCAGATGTTATAATTCAAAGTAAATTTTATTTAAAATCATAAATTTTTAATTTCTTACTGTATTAAATTGTAAAATTTGAATTTTCTTCTTTTTCAAAAAATACGGGTCGTTACACACAATATAACCGAGGTTTGTGTAAAACTTTTGTGTGTGTGTATTAGGTGGGGGGTGGGTATGCTATTTTGGTTTATAAGCTTTAGACCAGTGGTTGATAATATGTAATGTTATCAATGAATAGATTAAAGCGATTTTCACTTAAATGACTTCTTTATGCAGGATAATAAGTTTTAATGACAACACTTCTGAAAAATTAGTTTTAAGGGCAATTTTCAGAAAAAAGATAAATGAAGTTATCATTCATTTATACAAAAATAATGATAAAAGAAATTATCGTTTTCCTATATAACTTTAAAAGATAAATGAATTTATCATTTTCCTGTAAATTTTCCTTAAAACTAATTATCTAGAAATATTGTCCTTAAAACTTATTACCTTGAAATGAGATGCCCTTCAACCTAATTTCCACTAGATTAAATTGGTTATGTATGGATGTTGAACTGAAGTAGCTGCTATAATGCCATGCATTTTCTACTTTCTATGTTTAAACTTTAGTTAAAGAATATATGTATGAAGTACAATTTTACTAGGAAACTATGATTAACGTCTGTACCACAATTGTTAGGTATCACAATTGACATTGTTCTGTAAAGTTAATTTCTAAGATCATGGGTTTCATGGAAAAGTATAGTGGATGGATCATTGTAATTAATCTAATAACTTAAAAACATGTTTGGTACCTGTTGGGGAAAATCCATTCAGATGATCAGTCTAAGAGAATAAAACCCAACGCGGCAGAAAACAACTGGATCGTGATTGTAGTGAGACGATACAAAGAGAGATAAACACCAGAACTGACAGTCACAGATCTATGCAATGTAGAAAAATAAATAACACCAGTATTTATAATGGTTCCACTACTGCAAGGCAGTGTGCGTCCACTTCAGGAGAGGAGATTTAATTAATCACTGAAAGATTAGAGTTACAAGATTGATTCACTTTTAGAGGCTATACATAAGAAGAATTTACTATAAAGACAAAATTCTACAGAGTTTCAGCTCTCTAAGATGGCTCTGAAAATGGCTGAAATTAGCTTTCAATTTCGATTGCCATTATTGTCTAGAAGTTCCTCTATTTATAGAGTGAAAAAATGAGGAGGGGTGGCTGCTATATAGCAGTCCTGGAGTTTGGTTCGGCATGCATTTGGTCCGGCATAATTTGGTTCGGTAGTCCTGGTTCGGCATGCATCACTTGGTATTTGATTCGGCAAAACGCCGAGCAAAATTTTTGGACCGGCATTAATATACTGAACGAGAACTTACGTTCGGCAAATCACCAAACGAAGTTCTTCGTTTGGCAAAACCCCACTTCAAATTGCCGAACGAAGCTTCAACTGCTGCCCCAGATCTCGAGCGGCATCTGCCGCTTCACGTGCCTCTTTTATTTTTCCGAACGTAGCCTTTTATCGCTCTAAACACATCCCTAGCCTCCGCCAAATCTCGTTGTTTTTCTTCACGTTGCTTCATCTTCAATCGGCAGTACAAAGGTTAGGGTCTCTCTTGATTTAGGATTTTAGGCATCAATTTGGTGCCAACATAGGAAGAATATGATAGGTTAGCAAAATAAAATTATTTTTTGGTTCTCTATATTACCTTGCTAAATTGATGGTCACTTCTGTTTCAACTCATCCATGTGATTGATGGATTTTGAAAATAATTGGGTTTAATTATAGTAGTTTAATATTGTTATGCCAAATACCAACCACATGTAAAGTTAAATCAACCATCGATGAACAACGTTGCACACGAAGAAATGAAAATATTGCCATATTCTATATATTGAGTGAATCATCTTTTTTAATAACAATATGAATTGTTCAATGTTATAAATGCTTATATTGACCAATAACACTGGCCTACTACGACACCTCCTATCAAAACCCAAGTATTCATTATGATTAAAGAAATAAATGAATACAAATAATGTTTTTTTATTTCTCAGTGCCTGACTTCATATGTTAATGCTTGATTAATCCATGGGCCATTTTACTTTGATGCCAAAGTAAGTATGTTGCTTATTATATTGTTAATCAACATTTATTTTTGGAATATTGATAGACAATAAAAAGCTCAGATGTCTATGAAGGAGCTAAACAATAAACTTGGAGTTGTTAAAGCGGATTTCAAAGTAATGTAACATTACAAAGAATGTCAACGTTCCATTTTCCATTTGCTTCATTATTTGACGGGTAAGGCCATGTTATGACATATTTTACAACCAAATTGAATTATATATTGTACATCTTACATAAAATGTCATCACTACAAGAAAGGCTTCGATTAGCGACGAAGGGGGGCGACGGCTAAAAAAAGCGGCCGTCGCTAGCCGTCGCAAATCGGAATATACAGGTCCTGGCCGAGAGCTCAGATTTCATTCTCCTCCTTCCCCAAATTTTTCCTCCTTCCCCAACTCCGTCGCCCCCCGTCACCCCAGCCGGCGCCGAACCCTTCAAAGCCTCCAAATCACCCAAATTTGTGTTGGTATGCTCCTAATCTCTTGTTTGAATGTAAATTTGATGTTTGTAGGTTTAGTTTAAACCCTAATTCAATTATGATTAGTTGTACAATTTAGATTTGTTGTTAATTTGAGTATTAGTAGTGTTGTTAAATTAGGTATTAGTAGTGTTGTATGTTGATTTGGTAGATTAATTAGTTTATTATCATGAACTTGAATTAAGTACATATTAATTATTTCATCATGATGAAGTTGAATAAATGGTTGATGTAGATAATTAGTGTTGGCGATTAACATGGCTAGTTGTTTTAGGTGAAAAAATAGTGTATATTAATGATTAACTTGGTTATTGATAAATTTACATGAAAGTATTTCATAGTTTATGAAATTGATAAATTACAAATTTAAGTTGTTAAGTAAATTTAAATTAACAAATTTTATTTAATAATTAGTTTTTTATTGTTTTCTAGTTATCTATTAGATAATTATAATTTGTTGTTTTCTAATTATATTCATTGATAATTGTTTTATTTACCCTGTTGATTGAGCGACGGCTAGCGACGATTAGCGATTGCCATTTTGATAATTTTAGCGATGAATCGCGACGGCTAGCGACGGACAAAATGCAAAAGGTTGTATATATTGTAAAAAATAAAGTTTGTACAAAAAATTAAAAAATGAATATGAGAACATTAAAAATTCTGCAAATATATAATTTATTTGAAAAAAATTAGGAAACGACTTTAAAAACAACTGATATTGTACTAAAATCGATTTTGTAAAGAAATTAAGAAATGAATATAACAACAACAAATAGTCACATAAAATCTATGTCGTTAAAAAAAAAAAAGAAGTAATATTGAAGTAAAATTGTTAATTGAATGTTGAACTAAAATTTAAATACACAAATTTTTGAAATAAAATATAAATAGTTGAAACATTGTCAAAATTTGAAAAGAACAATAATATTTGATAAAATTTAATGAAATTTCTTTATCCTTTAGATTGTCTTTGGCCCCGTCTGGCAAGTGTTGTATATGATCGTTATATGGATGTTCATTTTGTAACGGAACGGACATTTATATTCATCTGATACAATATTTGTCGGATTTGTCCCTGTATTGGACAAGTTACAAACACAATAAAGTAATTACATATTATAAATCAATTCATTTTAAACGGTTACAAAATTTCGACAGCACTTCCTTTACGTTCCCTGTGTACACGCATTTGTGTACGATACAGGGAACATAAGGGAAGTGCTGCTGAATTTTTTTTGAACCGTTTAATCTGAAATGATTTATAAAATGTAATTATATTATTGTGTTTGTAATGGGAAGTAGGATGACTGACCACCGAAGTGAAAATAAAAATACCCAAAAATAAAAAAATAAAGTGAAGTTTATATTTTGATTTTCTTGGAACGATGAACTTTTTACAATGGAGAATGGTTGTAAATTAAACATTTAAATTGTCTAACATACATTTTCAAATCAGGAAAAATGTTCAATTATTTTCTCGACCGTACGTGGATGTATGAAGTCAGAACTGGAAAGAAAGCATCAATAAAGGAACATATCTACAACGGTGTACAGGAATTTATTAGATTTGCTAAATCTAATAACCGAAACTATACAGAAATTCGTTGCCCGTGTAGTAAGTGCCAATATTTGAAGCATTGGAAACCGGATATAGTTGAAGTACATTTGTATCAATATGGTTTCGTGCCTGATTATTATTTCTGGGATCGTCATGGAGAACTTGTTGAACCTACACCTAATACTGAAGTTTTAGAGGACGGTAATATGATGACGAATCCGATAGAAAATATGGTGGATGATGCAGCACGATCAATGTTTCCTACAACGGAAGCTGTCGATGAAGACGAAAATGTCGAAGAAGAACCGACTGCGGGAGCTAAAAAAATATACGATTTGTTGGATTCTGCTAAGAGGCCGTTGTGGGACGGATGTAAAAGCGGAACCGAACTTTCAGTAACCGCCGAATACATAACTATGAAATCAAAATTCAACCTTACGGAAGCTGCATTTACAGTAGTTGTATAAGCTGCAAAACGACACATGCCACCCAACAATCTGATGTGCGATAGTCATTATAAAGTAAAAAAATTGATGTCCGCTTTCGGTCTACCGTACGAGAAGATAGAT
The DNA here is from genome assembly GCA_030765085.1 of Allium cepa. Taxonomy (NCBI): domain Eukaryota; kingdom Viridiplantae; phylum Streptophyta; class Magnoliopsida; order Asparagales; family Amaryllidaceae; genus Allium; species Allium cepa. The sequence goes on along the minus strand of CM060941.1, from coordinate 170,561,030 downwards.
GCATGTGTGAAAGGTTGCATGTTGTATTGGAAAGACGACGTCGACCTCAGAAAATGCAAAATATGTAACGAAGAAAGATACAAACCAAGAAAGAAGAAAGGGAAAGAAGTCCCGTACAAGAGAATGCATTATTTACCCATCACTCCCAGACTTCAAAGATTATATGCGTCTTCTGCTACGGCCTGTCATATGCGATGGCATAGTGTGAGAACAGCGGAAGAAGGAACTTTGATACATCCATCCGACGGTGAGGCATGGAAACATTTCGATAAGACTTATCCCGCATTTGCTGCGGAAAGTCGTAATGTCAGACTTGGTTTATGTACGGATGGATTTTCACCATTTTTACAGTTTGGTAGTAAATATTCATCCTGGCCAATTATCGTTACACCGTATAATTTACCTCCATGGATGTGTATGAAAACACCATATATGTTTCTCACCACTGTCGTTCCCGGCCCTCGTGATCCAACTCAAGGAATTGATGTTTATTTACAACCATTGATCGAAGAGTTGAAGAAACTATGGAATGATGGAGTCGAAACTTACGATGTATCAACGAATTTTTTTTTCGGTTATTCGCTTCTTTGTTATGGACGATTAACGATTTTCCTGCATACGGGATGATTTCTGGTTGGAGTACGGTCGGTCGTCTAGCATGCCCTTATTGTATGGAAGAAATACGAGCATTTTCGTTACGATATGGAAAGAAAGTTTCGTGGTTTGATTGTCATCGGTGTTTTCTTCATCCCAATCATAGTTTTAGAAGAGATAAGAAAAATTTCATAGCTAACAGAGAAGAGAATCTGAAACCACCTAAGGTTTGGTCAGGCGAGGAAATATACGAAATTGTAAGATACTATCCAAAGATACATGAAACCGGAGTCCAGACTGAAATCCCAGTAAAGTCAGACATTCATAATTGGTGCAAACAAAGCATATTTTGGGAATTACCATATTGGAAAGATCTCTTACGCCGATATAATATTGACGTGATGCACAACGAAAAGAACGTGTTTGATAATCTGTTTAATACAATTTTGAATGTAAAGGGAAAAACCAAGGACGATTTGAATTCGAGGCTTGATATAGCAAACTATTGTAAGCGCCCGGAACTTCATATGAAGCCTAATGACAATAAAAAACTGAAAGCATGCTATGAGCTAGACAATAAGCAAGTAAAAGTCGTGCTAAAGTGGGTGGAAGAATTAAGATTTCCCGATGGGATTTCTTCCAATCTTCGTAGATGTGTTGACTTCAAAAATAGTAAATTGAGTGGGATGAAAAGTCACGATTGTCATATCATGATGGAATATTTACTCCCCGTGGCTTTCAAAGAACTGTTGCCCGTAAAAGTATGGAACGTCATAACAGAGTTATGTTTGTTTTATAAATAGCTATGTTCGACAACATTAAAGGTGGACCGTATACGTAAACTTGAAGTAAGAATACCCATATTGCTATGCAAACTGGAGAAAATACTTCCGCCTGGTTTCTTTAACGTAATGGAGCATTTACCTATTCATCTTCCATCTGAAGCACTTCTTCGAGGTCCTGTGCAATATGGATGGATGTATCCATTTGAGAGGTAAATTAACATATGCAATGTTCATGTCAATTTCAAATTTAAATTTGTATATCTAAATATGTAATAAATATCTTAATAGGTACTTGAATCATCTGAAGAAGAAGATTCGATAAAAAGCCCGAGTTGAGGGTTCGATATGCAAATCGTATCTTGAAGAAGAAGCCTCATTTTTTTCTCTCACTACTTTAAGGACGATGTGAACTTATCGTTTGTAACTGTTCCTCGAAATGAGGAAGTCGTTGAACAAAATTCTTCTCAAACAATGTTATCTGTTTTTAGACAACATGGTAGACCTGTTGGAAAATGTGTGGAAATATGGTTGGACGATAGAGACCACCATGTAGCGCACACATATGTTCTTTTAAATTGTGTCGAAGTCGCACCATTTGTCAGGTAATAGTTAATTCACTTGTAATTTACTTGTACGTACATAATAATAATAACACATATTACATATATGCAGTATTTACGAATCACAGTATCCATCTGGTGATCCCAGTAAAGAATTTGCCAAATGGTTTTTGAACTATGTTTATGAGCCAAGAAACCGTGTCGTTGATGAAGGCTTAAGACATCTTGTGATTGGACCGAAAAGAAATGTGAAGACTTATCCAATATTTTTCGTCAATGGGTTTAAGTTCAACACAAAAGATTACGGTGCTGAAAAATTAGCATATAACAGCGGGGTATTTGTCAAAGGCAGTGATGATCCAAATGAGCATTTAAAAGATTTTTACGGCGTCTTAACACAAATTCTAGAATTGACATATTATGTTGAACCTTTAGAAAAGGTTTTTTTATTTAAGTGCAATTGGTTCAGTAACGTTCCTGGTTCCGGAATCAACGTGCATAAAGAGTACAAACTTATTGAAATAAGGCATACATCACACTACTATAAATACGATCCTTTTGTGTTAGCCAAGCAAGCGTTACAAGTTTATTTTGCTTCGTATCCATCTTTGAAAAAAGATAAAGCGGATTGGTCCGCTGTTTTCAAAACGAAACCAAGGTTTACGATTGATGGAAATAATATTCCAGATGCAGCAGCATATCAAGCCGATCTTGAATCAAATACAGAAATAATAATAAATGATGATATTGATGTAGGGCCTTTGAATGATGAATCGAACGTCCTATTTGATGCATTTGAAAGTACCGAAGAAAATGAGATAGAATACGAGACTGAATCTGGATCAGAAAACGATGAAGACTGATCGTTATTGATATAATTGTTATGTGATAGTGATTGAAACATTCGATGTAATAGTAAATTTCTGTAATTGTTCTGTGATGATCATTTAGTTCATTTTTATCCATGTTTTGTACTAGTAAATTTTTATAATTGTTCTGTGAAAGTGAATATTGAAACATGCTATGTAGTAGTGAATTTCTATTATGGTTCTGTGATGATTATTTATATAATTTTTATCCATGTTTTGTACTAGTAAATTTTTGTAATTGTTTCTGTGAAAGTGATTGAAACATGATATGTAGCAGTGAATTTGTATAATTGTTCTATGATGATATTGTTTTTCTATAGCAGATATGTCTGGCAGGAGACGGAGTGGAGGTGGTGGTGGCACGCCATCCCCATCTCCCGGTGCAGGTGGTAGTGGCACTGCACCGGACTTACGTCTGATTGCGGAAGTTGTTCCTAGAAGTGCTGGGTAAGTATCAATTTTATTTAAAGTATAAGTTTTAAAATCCACTAAACATGTATATCATAACTTTTGCAGTGGATTTGAGGTGGAGCCATCAGATTATATTTTACAGGTTTTGAGGAAGGCTTTTCAGAGCCGGATGCATGGTTGTTGGCCTCGCTGGGACGACATCCCCCCTCATGTCAAGAACGCCATACAAGCGGATTTACTTGTAAGTAGTAGTTTGAATTTCAGTTGTAAATTAATATAATCTTTATAACTTAAAATTTACAGGCTGCAGTCCGCGTCGACCCTGATGATTTGGACATTTTTTTAAATCACTGGAATAAACGAATGAGAAAAAATTACAGGGAGACACTGTCCAAGGCCAAAAATTCAGGGAAAAAGCCAAACTGGATGGGCGAGGGTGTATGGAATGATTTTCTTCAGCTTTGGGACAGTCCGGCAGTAAAAGTAAGTAATATATGTTTGCTTTGTTATTTAAATCTAATATAAATCTCGCAAGATATATACGTGATAATTTATCTTAATTTGTAGGAGCTATCTGCGCGGAACTGGGCAAACAGGAATAAAAATCCTGCATTGCACCATGGTGGCTCCAAATCCTTTCAGGAGCATAAGAGAGAGCTGGTAGTTAAATTTATAAACTGTGTTTATATTTTATTACAATATTTTATAATCAGATTAGCAATAATATTTATATATTTTCAGGCCGCGAGATACAACCGCGAGCCCACTATGGCCGAGCTGTTCAAGGCCACACATGCCTTAGAGAGGACCGACGAAGAGGGCAATGTTTCGTACGAGTGGACGGATGACAAATCACAATCCGTAATGGTAAATTAATTTACTGTTAATAACAATATTTTGTCTTATTGTATTTTCAAAATTTTGAAATTCGGTTTTTATCGTGTAAAACAATTGTTTGTAATCGCAGGAGAGATACGAAGCAGAGCGGGCTCGTGTAGCACAGTCCACTGGTCGGGAAGAGCTTACGTTAGAGGAGGAGAACCATATTTGGGATGCTATTATTGACCCGCCTTCTCGGACCAATCGACGGTATAGCTATGGAAATGTGGAGGTAAATTTTGACATGTACTAATATATAAGTTTAACAATTTTAATAATATTATATATATATATATATATATATGCTAATATATAAATAATTATGAATTATTTTATAGGCCATGAGAATGCAGAATGCATACAGGAGGTCGCTGCAAGAGGCGGAGATTGCTCAGTTGAGGGCGACAGTTGAAGAAATAAATGATTGGAGGAAGAGTTTCTTTGAGCAACAGCTGGATGAGCGGATTGCGGCCTATTTGCAACAGCATGGGAGGATGCCTGGAGAGGACGGCAGCGATGGCGAGGAGTAGGTATGTTTGTTTGCTGATAGTTTGGTATATACACATTTTGGTTGGTATGGTGTATATATATTTCAGGATATTATGTACATATATTTTGATGACTTCTAGTTGATGGATTTGGTTGGATATTATGTATATATATGTCGGGATATTATGTAGAAATTTCGGTTTACTATTTACATATTCCGATTATTGGATTCGAAAATGAGATTTGGTTGGATTTTATATTGTTTGAATGTATAGTTATGTTATATGAAGGATATATGATGGATATACGATGGTTATACTTGATGACTATAGTGTATAGTGGTTTGGTTCAAATTGGTTGAGGTGTATATGGGCTGTGCATGTGCACTGAAAATTTACCCAGTTTTGCGACGGCTAGCGACGGTCAAATTGCACAGATTAGCGACGGCTAAATTACACAGGTTAGCGACGGCGAGAGCTGACTAGCGACGGCATTTAGACGTCGGAAAAATTTCCACGTGGCACATTTGCAGTCGCTAGCCGTCGCTATTTTGGTGACGGAGCCGTCGCTAAAGCCGTCGCTACACTATTGGGCGACGACATTTATAGCGACGGCTTTTAGCGTCGGCGAGCGACGGCTAGCGACGGCCGACGACGGCTAAAAGCCGTCGCTAACTGTTGCCGTTCTTGTAGTGCATGTCCAAGAAATAATTTTATACCAATTTCGATAATGAATGCTTCATTTGGATCATAAAATTTATAAATATGTAGATTTTGATGTAGTTGCTCTATTTCAAGCTCTTGAAAGATTTTTGAACCCTTTGAAAAAAAAGAAACCTTAGTATTCATTGTTGAAAACAGTAATTTTGTTTCTTTCAATTTTATTATATTTTACCATTTACATTTTTTGTTACTCAAATATTATAGTTAGTTTTGCTTTTTTTTGGGCTTGAGTAATTTGAAAAAGATTTGTGTGATCTAATAATAAATCAATTGTCTTTTCTTAATTGGTTGTTGGGCTATCATAATAATTTTGTGCTTACGACCTGCACAATGTGTGAATGTGGCATTCAATTTGCATAATTTTTTCTTAGATTCTAAGTATGGATGTATTGTATTGTTATAGGAGTATTTCAGTTTAAACGATTACACTCTCTTTCCTCTTTTTCTAAATCATTTTTCATCATCTTCCTCGTATTACAAATTATAAAGCATTTTAAAATGAAAATTTTATTAGTGATATAAGTCATTTATACGAGTTCAAATGTTTAAGATAGTTTTCTGTGAGCGATTTATTTTACCATTAATGGAACTATAAATATATATTTTTTGAATAAGTTGAAATACTCATTTTGAACTCCTATTGCAACCCATTTACTTGCATATAAGCATTTAAATGTATTAACTATATAAAATAAAATGTAACGTGCATAACGTTATAGTTATTTCATTCTAAAGATGGTTTTGTTTGCATAGTTATTCATTTACATATTTGTTCTTCTTTTACGGTTTTTCTAGAATTCTTTATTTGCTACCATGGGAATTGAAAAGTTCACACTACATTAAAATAACTTATTGATTTGAATATAAAAGATGATTACAAATGCATTATAGATAGTATAAATAATATTTCAATGATTTTTAATCAACATTTCATTATTTAAAACTTTCATATTACTAAGATTTATCATTCTGACTGATATTATATAATGTTCCCAAAAAGTTCATCAGACTCCGCCTACATCAAAGAATGCCAAAACCTATTTGATATAACATTAACTCATAAGGTTTGTGATTTGAATATTTTTAATAATTGCACTTAAACTAACTATGGCTTTTTCTTACAATTATCCACCCTTTTCTGTTTTTCACTACTGGTTTCTATTTACATATATAAACTAAGCTCAACTATGGAGATCCAAAAGGTGTCCCACTCTCTTTGATGCTCAAGATTTCAAGACCTGCTCTGCTCATACAGAGGTATAAATTTAGTCATTTCAACATTCGCTTTTGGCCTGCATTCAATTTCTATCCTACACTATACAGTGTTCTGTTTCTAGGATTCATTGGTTTCATTTTAGGCATGGTAGTGAATTTATATAATCCTCCGTTTACACACGTTTGTTCATTATCCAGGTTGCATATACTGTTTTTGCCAAGTTGTACAAGTCTGTTATCTGGAAAATTTGTTTGCATTGCTGTTGCATGTTTTTTTTTTTTTTTTTTTTTTTTGAATAGATGTTGCATGTTGCTTTCAAAGGAGAATTAATAACGTGTCAATTGGTTGGGCTGAGAGCGCATGGAGATTGAATTGAAAAAACTTAACTCATAGCAGTTCACGTGTTGGACAGCTAATTGTTGTAAAAACTAATTTTTGTTCTGCAATAATTCCCCTGACTCCTGTACCTCTTTTGTCCTCTCTTATGTCTCTCAGTTGAAAAATATGTACAAACAGATTGTTCTTATACAATATTGGTGTTCTCTAGCTGCTTTCTTCTGTTTCGTGTACGCACATTTCCTAATAAATTTATACTTATGACTGAGTTGAAATTAGTATCATGCACTGTTTCTTCTGCCTATGTTTTCAAAGCAGTGAACTAATAAGGCTAACACTGTTTAACTATACGTGCGGTTTTTTCTTCTTCATTTTTTAACTATACTGGAACAAAACATAACTCGCTTTAATGAAAAACATACTATATACTGGAAACGTTACTTTATTACTCGCCTTTATTCCTATTTTTATCAGAGCCCGTTCTTTTTACTGCTTAGTGCATCCATTTTCTGTATTTTCTTTTACAAAATATAGAATGTTTACGGGGATATTTTTTTAAAAACAGCCTATTAATTTAGACTAACAACAAAATCTTGCTCGGCAGTGCTCCTTCCATTAGGAAACTTTGTAAACCAATGGTTTCTCTGGGAATAGTTTGAAGATAAAATCCGATCTTTTTTTTATTTTGTAAAAGAAAATAGGGAAATGTTTAAGATTATTAATAGGGAAAATTTATGTTTGATAATCAGGATGATAACTCGTGCTGCTAGTAAATTCAACGATTTACAGTTGGCAAACTATAAATATTTGTAAACTGCTTCAGCTTTAGAAAATTACGTCAATCCAGAACAATAATGATATACAACTGTCAAATACTTTGACGTTCTTGTATCCACAAACATATTCATTTTTCATATCTCTAATACTTCCTACTGTTAGTTATGCTATATATCGAACGTGTCACCACCACAACTTCGCAATTAAATTTGTCTTGGCCGTTTTGCTATTTACATGACGTGAGAGGCTCCACTTAAGTGTATCTAAACTCTGCCTAATCTCTACCTCTTGAGCTTGGTGTCAAACATAAATGGTTCCGTAACATCATATGCCTTGCCTTCTGCCATGTCACTTATTGTGTGTAGCATCTTATATAATCTTCGGCATTCAACTCTGTGCTCCGCCGATAACGGCATATATTTACTTACAGTGTTAAACATTTTAACATGTTTAAGTACCATGCTTTCTTTCAAGAAAGTGTTGTGATCCATATGCTTTGTATCTGTACCGCCTACCTAACTTCTATCTAACTATTCAGAACATAAAGACTATAGAGCTGGTTTTTGGACCCACATCTGCTTGTCGAAGAAAAAGAGTTTTGAATACATTAATGGTGTAGCATAGGATATTATTTACGCATCACAAACAAAGAACTATGATTCAGAAGCTGGTTTCTGGACCAACATCTGCTTCTGCAAGCAAATAAGTATTGCATCAGTCTGGCTATGAACTAGGAGAAAAAGTCTGTGCGATTTCAACTGGGTGAACACCTTTTACCTAGTCCAAAATCTATTTGCGAATTTAAGCTTGAATTGGTCAGGGATATTTTTTAAACTGCCTAAATAAAATGAGCCCATCTCCATTTACTAATACTCCTCATTGTTATTTAGATGACGGCACTGCATAGAGGTATCTTTCTCAATGTTATCATTTTTCTTTTTGTTAGACATATGTGCTTTCATGTTTTCAACTGCTACACTCGGGTTTTCATTCTTGCCTACACATATGATTAATTACTACCAAGCTATTCAACCGTATACTATTATATTTTCAGCTTTGTTTGTAGTATATACTATTGTAGATACAATGTAATAAATTTAACCAGTATATCAAATTTAAAAACTTTTATGTACATTGTAACGTAAAAAAATGCTTAGAAAAGTAGCTGCTCTTAACTATTGCATCGACGAGAAAAACAAGGGTAAAAAACACAATTTTTAGTCGTCCAACTTATTGGGCTGAATTCATCTTTTAATGTGGTTATTATTTAGGAGTGTAAATGATATGAATTAACTAGTTACCCTGTTAGTATTAATGTGGTTATTATTTAGGAGTATAAATGATATGAATTAACTAGTTACCCTGTTAGTATGATATTTGACTTAATTATTATATTATTTTATTATTTACATTCAGTACACTTTTTCTTTCCTTTCACCAGAATAATTGATGCATTTTGTTTCTTTGAAATGCTGTTTAATTTGGTATATTAGAATGGCGAAATGCACATCTATAATGTGTAGATATATGATGTGCTTTCATATTGATAATGGCATGTGGAACTGTTAATTAACAATATTAACAACAGTTACGGTTATTTTAAAGTTTTTAGTCAAGATATTTGAGGAGGGAATTAATTAAACGTGGCAAAATCAGTTCCCACTTAAAGTTAGTGCATGTCACTACAAGCAACTGGTTAGTGCTTTTTTATTATGGTGATTAATCAGATAACGCACATTTCTATTCGTATTCTTCTTTTAAATATATATAAAGAAATTGAAGATATTTTATACACTTAATAGTTGTATTATTTCATACACTTAAGCTATCATTGTTGCATTATCATTTATATAACCTTGTTGAGCTCACTTTGTTTAATTTTGGATTACGTCCATTTTCTAATATTATATTAATCAATGTTAGCTCTATTACTCAAACTAGTGTGTAACCCGTGCGTTGCACACGGTAATATTGTAAAATATAATATTATATCTTTAATGTTAAAATGAGAACTTTGTTATATAATGTATGATAAATTTAGTGAAATAAATGAACTATAAATTAAAACTTGTATTATGTTTGTGTATAATTTATGTTGTATGGCGCACGTGCGCACACACATCTATATATAATAATAAACTAATTTATTCAGTTTTGTTAATATGGATATAACATACATATTGAAACTGACGTATGTTAGTAATTTTTTAAATGAACTGAAAAATATTATTTAATGAAATTTGTTTAAATAAATCAAATATAAAATTATGTAATTAGTTTACATACATAGACTTGAAAATAAACGATAGGAAGAATCGAGAGGAATTTTGTAAAAAATTGTATAATTTCGATGTTGATATATTGAAGCTAAAACATAATTTTGTAATATAATGTATGATAAATTCTTAATATAAAGAAATTATAACTTATTTACAAATTAATTTGTTATGGTGTTTATGTACATAATTTATGTTATGTGATTTATATATTTTTATAGTTGAATAAAAAAAATAGTCTTACAATTTTCCATAATGTGAGCGTGTGTGTGTGTTAAAATTGACATATATTTTTATGATTCATTAGAAGAATAGATTAACTATTCATTGAAATTATTTAAATTTGAGATTTCGTAAGTAGTTTGGATACATGGATTTAAATATAAAATAATAGATAATAATTGAAGGCGGTTTAGGAAATAATTGTAAAAATGTTAAAATGTATGTCTTTGAAGCCAAAAACGGAATTTTTCAATGTAATACAATATAAAAAATATAGATATATGAATAATATATTAAATATGGAAATATTGCTTATGCATATTCTTTATATTATGTGACTCATATATCTTTGTATTTAAATGAAAAACTAATTTTATCACATTTGCGCCTGATATGAATATGGTATATATATTGAAACCGTTATATCTTAGCGTTTATTAGATGAATTAACAAAAATTTATTAATTGAATTTATTTAAATAATTTAAATTCAAGATCACGTAATTAATTTGAAAATTCGAGTTTAGTATACAATGGTAGGTGATATTGTGAAATGTTTTGTAACTAATTGGATAAATTCAAAATATAGGTTTTTGACGTTAAAAAAGGTTGTACAATGTAATGCATGATACACATATTGATATAAATAAATAAAACTTTAAATTTGTAATTATTATTTATGAATATAATTTATGTTATGTGATTGATGTATTTATATATTTGAATGAATTTTTTCGTCATTTTTGTTAATATGAATATGGTTCATATTGATCATACTTATTTGACAAATCGGTGAAAAATTGCATAGTGAATTATTTAAATAGTTTTGAAGTTATGTAATTGATTACAATATATGACCTTAAATGTAAAATATTGTAAAGGAATTAAGGGGAGGCTATAAATGATTATAGAAAATTTATAATGTAGGTATTCAGAGTACAAAAAATATAATTTTGTAATGCATTTCATGATAAATTTATTGAGAGAAACGTGAAAAAAAGATTTATTATTATTATTTATGTATTCACTTTAAGTTCTTTAAGTTATATAACTTAGGTATCTTTACATTAATCTTTTTTTTTTAAATTTAGTTAATATGAATATGGTGTACATATTGATATTTTCATAAATTAGTAAACGAATCAACGAATATTAGTTAGTTGGATTTATCTAATTAGTTTAAATTTAGATCACATAATTAATGGATACATAGGTGAAAAGTAACATATTAAAAGAAAAGTGAGGTAAATTTTGTGAATAATTATGGTAATTTTAAAAGTAGGTATTTGAAGTTAAAGTAGAATTTACAATGACATGTATGATAAATTCATTAAAATAAATTAACTATAATTTTTTATTATTGGTTTATGTGATTTATATATCTTTATAGTTGAATGAAAGATTAATATTATGGTTTAGTTGTTTAAGTGTTATACATATTTAAATTTCCATTTTTTGGTATTTTTGGTATTTATAAGAAATATTAAATGAATTTATCTAAATAGCTTAAATTTTGGATTATTTAATTAACCTAAATATGTAGACTTAAATATAAAATATTAGAAGGTAGCTGATAAATTATATGTAAATAATTATATGAACTTTAGGATACATGTACCAAAATGTAAAATAATAAAAGGGAGTTAGTGGAATAGTGTAAAGTAATAAATTAAAGAATTTGAAAATAAAATATCTAAAGAGAGAATTAAGGAGAAGAGAGAAAATTTCTAGAATTAAGGAGAGAGCCAGAAAATCTTCTGCTTTACTATTATTTAATAGATGTGTTTGGCTAGAAATATTCTTCCTCTTGCACTATTGAATCCATACCATCGTAGTTGGATCTTCAAAGTACGAGTGACAAATAAATGCAATTTGAGATGTTATAAAAATATTAAAGGAGAAGGTTGCGTGTTTAGTATATAATTCACGATGAAGATGTAAGTTTTTTTATCTTAATGTTTTCAATAATATTTTCTCTAGTTGTGCAATCATCAAGTTATTATTATAATAATTGTTTTATTCAAATTCATAGGATATCCAAATTCAAACTACAATGTTTAATAAAGCTGTAGATAAGTACTATCTTATATTTGAATGTGGAAAAGTTTATTAATTTTCTAAAGGAACTCTTACGCCTACGAATAAAAAATTTAGTACTTTAAAAAACGAACACGGGTTGATTATAAATGAGTACTCATTAGTCGAATGGGTGGATGATGAGAACTCTAGTATACCCGAGATCGTATACAACTTTGTAAAGATTAACCAACTCCAAAAATATATTACAGGAAATAAAGTTGTAGGTGATGCATCATTAATATTTTTTATAAATCATTATATATTTGCTTAAATAAGTATCTTTTAGATGTAATCGGCCTTGTTCAAAGCGTCTCATCAATCAAAGGCATTCGAAGAAAAATCAACGATGATAATATTCCAAAACGTGATATAACCATTGCAGATGATTCGCAAGTAAACAGATTAAACCAATTAATTTGTTTAATCAAAATATTTATTCTTAGATTTAATTTACAGAACCAAAACCATTAATGTGACTTTATAGGGAAAACATGCTATGGAAATCGGTGCAAAGCTGCTAAAAATGGTTGATGAATCTCCTATAGTGCTATTAAATATGTAAAGTTTAGAGATTTTCAAGGTAAAAATTGTTCTATTTTTTTTAGCCTTGCTATGCCATCATTTTTTAAGATTATTTAATGTTACTGCAGGTTTATCTTTATCAACATTGAGTAAAAACAATTTATCTATAAATCCAGACATACCAGAAGCTAAAAAGCTTAGAAGCTGGTACAATTGTGAAGGCAAAAATGCAATGATTGCATCCATCACTTATGATATGATTATGCTTTCTTATATAATAAATGATCCAACATTGGATCATGATAAGGTTTGTTTGTATCATTTCGAACTATATTATACATTAATAATTTCAAATTGATTGTTTATTTTATTTTTTCCATACATAGCCTGCATTCTTCAGCGTGTTTACTTACATAGCTTACATTAAGAGTCAAAATTATGGTATCAAATCTGTAAAAGTTGCAAAAAAAGGTAATTAAAGCTGTAAGATCAGGCTATTGGTGTGAAGCATGCCAACAGAATGAAAGCACTTCTATTTTAAAAAATTTAGGAGTTGGTTATTTATAGTAACCGTTAATATATGTAAGAATATGCTTGTTTAATGCAGATATATGATGGTAATCAATATTAATGATCCATCCGTTGAAGCTTGGATTACTGCTTTCAGTGAACCAGCAGAGGAAATCATATGTTGCAGTGCTGATGACCTTTATATGATTAAGAATGATGTAGGTGAAGATATCTACAAAGAAAAACTAAGGGAGCTATTATGGATCCCTCGTCTTTTCAGAGTTGGTGTTGCCCAAATTGAGTACATGAATGAAAAAAAAATCAATGTTATATGCCAATCGGTTATTGATTTTGTTGTCGGATCAAGCTTCTTGTTAGAAGAAATATCAATAACGGAAGAATCCAAAGTTTAGTTTTCTTGTTTCAGTAATGTTAGTTTTTTTTTCTTGTTTTTTTAGTAATGTAAGTTTTTTAAATAATAATGGTACTTTTAGGTAATTTATTTAAATACTGTAGTTCAATAATATGAGATTTATTTATTACATCAATTTTTGCATTTTTCATCTTCTTTAATTAAATATTCATAAATATAATGATATATATATTAAGGTGATATTTGTTTGATTTTTTTTTCAAATTCAACAATGAGTTAGAGCTACAAAGAAGCTCAAAGTTAAGAGTGTATTGATCCTTTTGATACATATATGTGTGTGTCTGTGAGTGGTTCTTATCAATTCACCGATAGCAGATCTTTAGTATCAAGTTGGCCCACATTTACAATCCTTAGTACAATTGGATTTACTCCTTCTCAATTACTTTTAGTTTTTTTTAAAATGTAATTAATTTTACATCAAATTAATAATAAAAGAATTAACAAATACTTTTTTCTTTGATATCAAATAACACAATGGTGGGTCGGTTATACTGGTACATGTAAACTTCTTATAAGCATATTGACCACGGTGAAAAATCCCTAAAGATGTTCCAACTATCTTATGAAAGTTTATGTAAAATTTTACAAATAAAAGGAAATAAAGGGCAAAAATGCAAACTTATCGCTGCCATGAATATATCTACCTTTATCATTAGAAACATCTATAGATGGAGAGGATCCATCCATGTATACATATGCCTACTCTCTTTCATTCATGAATATCTTCTCCTCATGCTGATACTTAACACCACATAAAATAATGAAAGAAAGGTCACGACTATCATAAATCATCAAAATAAAGGGAGGTTGGGGTTGAGAAAAGATGAAGGGGGTTTTGGTTTCGTAGCAAATCACGTTTAGTTTGTAGTTTAATAAGTCCTATTCTTTGGAAAGATTTTTTAGTTTGGACACTTTGTTCGGGGGGGGGGGGGGGGGGGGGAGGAATTAGGCTAAAGTGCACTTTTAGGCCTACTAATTAGTTTCCAGTCCCATAAGTTCAAAAAATAAGTTTCCATGACTTTTTACATATCCACGTAACAAAAGCCCACAAAAATTTAGGTTTTCTTTCTAGACCCCGTATTTCATTCAACTCAGGTCGAAATTGCTCAACCCCACTTTTTTTTCCACATCAATTTGAACTCTTCACTAGATCTTCCAAAATTTACACAAGCACTCTTTTTTCCAAGTAGATTCGAACTCAAAATTGCTTTAGTCCAATATCTGTACTCTGCCGAATGATTTCTGCTGAAAGAAAGGTAATTTTGTTATCTTTTTAAAATTTATGCCTGTAATATTGCAAAGCAACATTAATTCTCCATTTTGAGTTCGTTTTCATACAATGATCGCTGTTACGAATGTTGTCTTCTATATTGGTGTCTCTAATTTCGAATTGTAGTGTTGCTGAATTGATTTACTCCATGGCTAGTAACTGAATGTCACTGAAATTGTTCCTTTTCACATTAAGCCAAGTTAACCCTGATGCATTTTCCTATAGTCTGTAAATGTTTTATCCATTCACTTAAAAATGGTATATATATATCTTGGCCAATCGGTGGAAACTAAAAAATTGTTGGAATATGATTTTTTATGGAAAATCAACGTAGTACCTTAGGGTAGGGTACAAGTTTAAACAACTATCGTATTAATGTTACAAGCAGGATATTGTTGATTTTAGTGTTGCATATATGAAATATGATAGCAGTATTCATACTGCAATATAAGCCGAACCATATTTCCTTGTTGCTTATATGAAGATCAAATAGTTAGTTTTAAGTAGTGGATTTGCATCACTCTGTCACTTGATGAATCTCATCATAAATTGTACCACAGTAGTAAAATAAAAAACAATAGGAATCCAGCAACATACAAAATTACAGTGCACCATATGCAGATATATGATTAATCTGAACCAAAGAGTATATCAAAGCCATTCAACTGTAAGGCTAGATGTAGCTACTTAAGAGTATAATAGAGCTATTTATTGTTTGCTAAATGATAAAACTATTTATCATTTAGTAAAAACATTTGCTTCTACCTTTATTGTTTATTAAATGATAAAACTATTTATTTTTATGACAAAAGAATTGTAGTAATCTTTTTAAAATTATTTGTTTATTAAATGATAGTTGTATTTATATTATTTTCAGAATAATTGTATTGATTTAATGACATATAGATATATTTAATGATAATTCTTTTTATCTTTATGGAAAAATGATAGTATTAAACATTTTAATATTTTTCTTTAAGATGAATACTTTTTAATAAAGTTAAGTTAAATATAATTCCCTTGTGTTAAATAATAAAACTATTTATAGTTTAGTAAATGATAAAAATATTGATCTTTATTTGAAATGTCTTTCGGTAGTCAATTTACATTTATTGATTATTAAATGATGATTGTATTTATCTTTATGTCCAAATAGTTTATAATTGTTGAATTATAATTACTTTTGTCTTCTCAAAATGATAGTTATCTTTATAATTTAGTAAATGATAAAAATATTTATCTTTATCTGAAATATTTTGCAGTATTCTATTTACATTTATTGATTATTAAATGATAATTGTATTTATTTTTATGCCAAAATTAAATAATTTATAATTATTGAATTATAATTATTTTTATCTTTATCGCAAAATGGTAGTTATCTTTATAGTTTAGTAAATGATAAAATATTTATCTTTATCTAAAATATGTTGTAGCAGTCAATTTACATTATTGATTATTAAATGATAATTATGTTTATCGTTATCTCAAAATAATTTATAATTATTTAGTTATAACTATTTTTGTATAAATGATAGTTATCTTTTAATTAAAAATATAAATATGTTTATCTTTTATATGAATGACTTTGTAGGAATTAAAAAAAGTTTGACCATATGTGGCAAATTAATTAAATAATTGCTAACAATGTTGAATCTTTAGCTTTCCTGCCTTTCTTGAGCTTTAATGATATGCTTATATATGGATTTGGGATTAACACTGAATTGGGATTAACACTGAGTTGAATATAAATACTCTCATATGCATTGTCAAACATCTGGCACAGCAACTGCACCTTACATGTCTAATTTGACACTATATTTATCTTTATATCAAACCGACAAAATTTCTTTTTTATATGCAGCTATAAAAATGCATACTAAAAAGAAATCCAAAACTGCAGAAAAGCAGAAATTAAACCAAAATAATTCAATAAAAGCTGCAAATTGTATATTTATTAATATAAATGGTCAGCAATGTATCAACATAAGGCCTACGAGCAGCGCCAACTATGAGAAACATAGCCAATCTACTACAGAATCTCAATCTACTCAAAAGTAAACAACAACGGTATGTGAAGTTTCTTTATTATTAACATTTTTCTTATGATGCACATCATTTTTACTTGCTATTATAATAATAATTAATCGAGATTAATTCAGATTTTTCTTGCATTATTAGATCTAAACTGATTAATATTCAATTTAATTAAGCACTGAAACTACTACTAGTTTTAGTGTCATTAACAAGTCTTTCATTAATTTGAATTTTTCTTGCATCAATAAATCTTGAATCAATTTCATTAATTCATATTTCAGGATCAGTGACTAAACACCTACTTGGTTTTCTACTAGTTCCAACACTGAAACTACTAAAATGGTAGTAGGCAACAAACAACAAAGAAACTAGTTCCTATTAAGAATTTATTAATTAAGCATTGCAACTTTACAATGAAAATTTATTAATTAAAAATCATGGCAGTATGTAAATATATTGTAAATGTTTATCTTTATACAAAAAGATAATTCTATGTATCTTTTTATACAAAATCTATATGTTATGAGACTATTAAGAATTTACCCTCATTTCATTTTCACATACTAATGTGTTATTTCCATTATAATAAAACGCAAAACAGATCTCCACTTTACAAGTAACTTAAGTTGAAGAAAGATTCATTGATTCTCAACTGCAGATTCAACAACATGATGATAGAGCAATTGAAATTCATGAAACAAGTGAAGAAAAAGAAATATGTTTGACAAACAGAAGTGAAGACATTGAAACTGATGAAGATGTTGAAAAGTATGAAGTTCAACACAAAGAAACAAAGCATTATAGTGGAACATATAGGTGTAATTTAGATGCGCTTTTCAAAGTGATGAGCAGAATCAAAAAAAGAATTTATTATCAGCTGATGCTATTTCATACATGAGCAAAACCCCATTCAAATTTATTTTTGAAATCTTTTTAAAAGACAAAATAGAAAGGCAAGATTTTCAAAAAAGTGCAAAGATTTTAGATGAAGTTATAACATTTTATGATAAAAATGAGAAAGCTTCTAGAATAGGAGATTCATTGTTGAAACTAACAGAAGGAATGTTAGCTTGATTTTGGGAATGCCATTAGTGGGTAAGGATTTATTCCCTATTGGAATAATAAGCAGAGATAACTTGCTTGCTGAATTTTTTGATTTCTTGGATAGAAAATTTGAAGGTGGAGAAAGAATTAACGAAAAAACAGTGGGAAAGAGATTTTGATTTTGATTGATAGGGCAAATGGAGGTGTCGACTTGGTGAAATTGCTAATTTTGTTGATGATTATAAAAATTTTGTTTTCAAATAATCAGACGTATTTGCAATGGGGTTTTATTCCAAAACTATTAAATTTGAAATTCTGAATTCAATTTCTTGGCGAAAAGCAATATACAATCATGTTTCAAAAAATGTTGAGAAGTTCGCAGAAGATCCAAGAAGCATGCCAGGCTGTTCTATGATTTTACTGGTATGTGCTAATTCTTATTATAAGATAATTAAGTACCAAAAAGAAAATAATTGGACAAAAAAGTAGCACTGTAATTTTTATTCTAAAGTATTGGATATGTGAAAAGGCGGAAATCATAGGAAAAAAAGGTTTTGAAATGGCAAGTCCAAGGATGGTGAAATGGAATTTGTCAAAGCTCAAAAATGTGTCACTTGATATGATTGAAGGGAAAAAGGTATAATAATTTTATTCTAGCCAAACAAGTGAAATAATTATTAATAAAGATAATTCTTTTTATCGTTTTCAAATTTACTGGTACATGCTTGTTTATAAGTGAAAGAGTTCAAACTAGACTTCTTGTCATTCTTCTTGCCTAATTATAAATTATTCAATTATTATGGACTGCAGTCTAATTGTTAGCTGTCTAGTAAAGATGTATACGTTGTTATGTGTCTAATTGTTCTGTAGTGCAACATTGTTGCAGTAAAAATCAGTAATAACATCCATTGTTTTCTATTAACTTATTACAGATGGTGGAGTTGAATAGAAGTGTAGTTGCACTTTATAGGTTCCTAAAATTAATGCATCTGTCCTTTTAAGCTGCAGAAGCCATAAAATAGTGGGAAAACCAACTACTTTTTATTGGAATATTTAGACTTTTAGACCAATCAACTTTAAGTTTGGTATTTTTTTGTTATAAATAATATCATCAAGTGAAGATGATGCTTAATAGATTTTTTACTTATTTAGAAAAAATACATGGTTCAAAAAACATATAATACTTTGCGTATGCTCCGCCATACCAGATGCTTGTGGCCACTCAATGGCCATGTAATGTATTCAACCAGCTTACCAAAATGAACTTATATTTTCTGCTTGTAAAAGGCTATACAAGTAAAATCTTAGACATACCTACATTGATATCAAGTAAAATCCTTTTTTGGATTTACTCTATTCGATGGTTTTTTTGGGCCTACAATTATAATAAAATTCTTTTGGTTAAATGCACAAATATTATATGTTATATAAATGTAATTCTTTTTTCAAAATATGCATCTACTTTGACTTACCACTGCAGTTTGACATCTACGCTTATTTGAGTGGGATTCATTTGAGTGGGATTCAGCGAATGTATGCACTTCACTTCTGCTATTTAATTAGTGTCTCTTTAAATTTTGTAGTTCTTTTCATTTATACTTGGTTTACGTAGTCTGAATTTTGTAGGAAATTCTTTGAGGTAAAGTGATGTTTAGCAAATTTCATTGGTCTAAAAAAGAGCTTGAAAAACAGTTTATTTAGTTGAGATACATGACTATAGGCTTAAAGCGAATGCAAATTAGGTTGAAATCAATGAATGCAAATTGATTTTTTTTGCTGTTGGAAACTAGACTCATTCTTAGTTTCCACTCAATAACTCTTTTAACATTTTTCATCTTATTGTATCTTCTTATTTATGCATTTTTTCCTAAAAATTTAACATCGTTCAACATCTTTTGAATCTTTTAACATCGCTTGACAGATTGCGAAAAGGTTCAGAAAAATATCACAAAACGAGAAGAAACTACTAACTGAAGTGATAGAACTTGTTGAAGAACAAGAGGAAGAGGAAAGTAACTCAAAGAAGAGGGAAAATAGGAAAAAAAAAAGAGAAGAGAAAAAAGAAGAAGAAATATTATTGATGGAAAATGAAGCCAAACAAAAGGAAATAGAAAGTCTAAGACAAAAATTTACAGAGCTGGAAAAACAATTTTGCTAAAAGAAAAAGAATGGGAAGAAGAATAAATTTTGAGAAAAATTTTTGAATCTAAATTGAAAGAGTTAGGGGAGGAATGTACTATGAGGGAAGAAGATGTACTGAAACAACTGAAAGCAGAAGAAGACATATATTTGCTAGGCACACAACAGTTCGTCAAGAGTTTCCATCTTTCAATTATTTGAATCTCAAGATTTTAAAACACCTGAATTGGAAAAGGAGCTAGAGAAAAATCATGGCAGGGTTTATAATGGAGATAAACATGAACTAAAATAAGATGAAAAAGCAAATGAAAAAGAAAAGGAGATGGAAACAAAACTAAAAAAAATTGAACTGAAAGTAAAGGCAGAAGAAAAAAAGAAGAGAAAACGAACACAAATAGAACCAAGTTCTATGCAGAGAAGAATAAAACAAAAGGTAAGAGTGGCAAAAAAAGATCCAAATTATATTTATGAAGAAAAGAATAAAGTAATAGATCTAGAAAATTACAACATAATAAAGAAGGAAGAGTGGATGAAGAAGAAGAGTATAAACATAGAAAAATGCCCATTGTTGAAGATTTGCCACACAACGGAACAGATTTCTTCAAAGTGGTCGGAGACATTGAGTAAGTGACATTATAAATATTTCTTATACTATTTATATATTTGTATAGAATAATAGAAATAAACATTGTTATTGAAATTTTCAGCGAAGTAGCTTATAATTTGAATGATGAAAATATGATTGTCATATACAAAAGTATGATAGAAGAAATGCTTTTTGGTGGATTCTTTAGTGGGCAGGTTAGTCCAAATGTAAAATAAAAAATTTATATTCTTATTAAATTATTTTGAATATTAACTTATATAATTGATTTTTTGTATAGATTGTTGATTGGTATTGGTTTAGGAGAGCAAAGATGTATGATAGCAGTTCTAGCATAACATACATTAACACGACGATGACAGTAAGACCAATTTATATAAATAAATGCTAACCATCGTTAAAAAATAAAAAATTACAATATTTATTTCTCTTCACAGAAAAGTGCATCTGATGATCTTGAAATTGTGAAAAATCAACTGTTCATTCCAGCAATAACCAAGGCTCTATCAAATCCTTTGTACTGTACTATACTATTTCCAGTACATGATGAAGCACATTGGACGCTTTTGGAACTTGATAGAGAAATGTCATCCTGGATTCTTTATGACTCACTGTATTGTACATCAAGAAATAAAAATTACAGCAGCAGGCATAAGAGGGCTGCGTTGGCAGTAGTAAGAAATTTTTTTATTTCATCAAAATTTGCATACTAAATTATTTTATGTTTACTTTTATGTTTTTTAATCCTATTTTTCTACGTAAAAAAGATTTGTCAACCAGATCATCAAGGAGTTCAAATGCCACGAAAGCAACACAAATTTGAAAATTTTAAGTACCCCTACGTTGGGAATTTGTGCTCAGCAAGAAAATGGGTAATTATTTTTAAATTATATGTTCATGCTTATTTAACTATTGTTAATGCTTAATTAATTATCGATTAAAAGTCGGACAGAGCCAAGTTCAAATTTGATGCATGTAAACCGTATGATACATCCTACTATGTATAGAATTATTGTTTATCAGAAATTGATAAAAGAATTATCATTTTAAGTATACAAAATATAATCATTCATCATTTTATAGAAGCATTACACCATTGCTAACCTATTACAAAAATATTCATTGTAAGCAAAAGATAATACAATTTATCATTTTTAGAAATTGATAAACTCTTTTATCGTTTTTATTAAATTTCTATATTTTCATAAAGTGATAAAAGCATCTAACAACTTAAATATAAAAAATTTAAACATTCATCATTTTTTTTTTTGAAACTGGGTACTTATATTTACAAAGTAGGCAGCAAACAAGTCTGCAAGAATCATCATGGCACACAGTTTAATATGCCAGAGGCAGGGATCGAACTGCCGACCTTGTCGTCAACAGCCTGGCGTTTTACCACTACACCAAGGCCTCGGACAACATTCATCATTTTATATAAGCATTAAAGTAGCCTTACTGATTTATTATATCACAACAATATTCATTTTTGATAAAAAAGATAATACCATTTATCTTTTTTAGAAATTGATAAAAAGAATTATCATTTTAAGTATACAAAATATAGTCATTCATCATTTTATAGAAGCATTACAACATTGTTAGTATATTACAAAAATATTCGTTTGTAATCAAAAGATAATACTATTTATCATTTTCAGAAATTGATAAACTCTTTTATCATTTTTATTAAATTGCTAAATTTTCATAAAGTGATAAAAGCATCTAGCAACTTAAATATATAAAATTTAAACATTCATTCTTTTATATAAGCATTGAAGTAGCCGTACTGACTTATTATATTACAACAATTTTCATTTTTGATAAAAAGATAACACTATTTATCATTTTTAGAAATTGATAAAAAGAATTTTCATTTTAAGTATACAAAATATAATCATTCATCATTTTATAGAAGCATTACAACATTGTTAATATATTACAAAAATATTCATTTGTAATCAAAAGATAATATTATTTATCATTTTCAGAAATTGATAAACTCTTTTATCATTTTTATTAAACTGCTAAATTTTCATAAAGTGATGAAAGCATCTAGCAACTTAAATATTAAACATTCATCATTTTATATAAGCATTAAAGTAGCCTTACTGACTTATTATATTACAACAATGTTCATTTTTGATAAAAAGATAACACCATTTATCTTTTTTAGAAATTGATAAAAAGAATTATCATTTTAAGTATACAAAACATAATCATTCATCATTTTATAGAAGCATTACAACATTGTTAATATATTACAAAAATATTCATTTGTGATCAATAATACTATTTATCATTTTCAGAATTTGATCAAAGCATCTAGCAACTTAAATATAGAAAATTTAAATGGTCATCATTTTATATAATCATTAAAGCAGCCTTACTGACTTATTATACTATAACAATGTTTATTTTTGATAAAAAGATAATACCATTTATCTTTTTTAGAAACTAATAACAGAATTTATCGTTTTTTAGAAATTGATAAAAGAATTATCATTTTAAGTATACAAAATTTAATTTTTCATCTTGTTGTAGAAACATTACAATACTGTTAACACAATACAAAAATATTCATTTGTAATCAAAAGATAATACCATTTATCATTTTCAGAAATTGATAAATTCTTTCATCATTTTTATTAAATTGCTAAATGTTCATAAAAAATGATAAAAGCACCTATCAACTTGAATATAGAAAATTTAAACAGTCATCATTTTATATAAGCATTAAAGCAGCCTTACCGACTTATTATATTACAACAATGTTCATTTTTGATAAAAAGATAAGAACATTTAACTTTTCTAGAAATTGATAAAAGAATTTATTGTTTTTCAGAAATTGGTAAAAGAATTACCATTTTAAGTATATAAAATATAATCATTAATCATTTCATAGAAGCATTGCAACTTTGTTAACATGTTACAAAAACATTAATTTGTAATTAAAAGATAATACCATTTATCATTTCTAGAAATTGATAAATTCTTTTATCATTTTTATTGAATTGCTAAATTTTCATAAAGTGATAAAAGCAATATAAGTGAAGCGGTTTGGATGTTACTGTAATGAAATGGATGTAGAGTGTGGCAATGTACTGAAAAAGTTTGATTACAACTGGCAAATATAGAAAAATATATGCTGTTACTGCTGGTTTTTTTTGGTGCAAAAAGTTTGTTTATTTATTCGTCAATGCATGTAACCTTAAGGACAGTTTTAAATATCTATGTAGCAATTTTGGTAATGCATAACACTCAATTTTTGACCACATATATCCACCATTTATCGTTTATTGTTTTCTAACTAAATCTTTTACAATAGATATGACTGCAGAATGTTTGTCATGGTAAACATGAGGAAGAAAGTAGCAGGATTACCATTGGTAGAAAACATTTCAGAAGAAGATGTTGCTCAGTTAAGAGCAAATATGGTAGTCGACATTATGACAGATGAATCATATTGTTGGACCATGGAAAAGTTCTACAGTTCACAACAGAAGCCCTAGGAAGAAAAGAAGCATGTTGAAAAAAGCAGTTGAAGCAAGATGAATGTTAATCCAATTTGTTAACATCATTGAAATAAAACATTATATGTTTAGTTAGTTTTAACTTCTTTTTTCTATAGGAAAAGAACAAAATTGCATTGTATGTTGAAAAAAAAAATCTATATGTTTTTTTTTGTAATTTGTCTCTACTGTACATATATTATATTTCATATGTTTTCTCTACCATTTATTCTTTGATATGATTTAGATTTTGCACTTGTACTTCATAGCCTAATTGTATTGTTAGTTAGTTTTAACATCATTGATATTATATGTTTAGTTAGTTTTAACATCGTTGATATTGCTATTATAAGCAGAGGCATGGTTGGTTTGGCATTTTCATATGCATTGTGCATGATCATTTTATGATTTGCATAATTTTTCCACCGTATTCTAGTACTGAATAATATAGGATACTCATTTGCAAGTTAGCTAGTAAACCACATCTTATTATGACATTATTACTCATTTGCCACTATATATATTCATATATGATACTCATTTGCCATCATATTCTTGTGCCACCATATTAATTTTGTTTGTCCTAAATACGTGATTATTAATCATAAGATTTTCTTTTCCAATTTTTGTTTCTTACATGCTTTTTGTTCTTGAAACAGTTACATGACAGTTACTTTTGTGATAACAGGTTCAGAAGAACAAATATTTTTTGTCAAGGACAAGTGCTATTGATGACTATTATATGTTATTTAGACAGTTTAAGCAATGATGTATAATAGGGTATGTTTGGCAATTTTTCTTTGCCTTTTAATACCAATTTATGTTAAAATCAGTACAGGAATTTATAAGAGAAATATTAAGGTGATCATATGATTACAGAGATAATATACAGTTAAAGAGAAGCTGACTGGCTATGAAGTACAAGCGCAATTTTTTCATCATCGTTACTGGTAGTGGATGTATAAATGGTATAAACTCAAAGCTGCAATCTTCAATTTAAGCTTTGCATCTCACTCTGGGTTTCCAAGGTCTTTATACCATCAAAACATGAAGTTTTTCACTATTGGCTTCAACTCCATATGTTCTAAGTACTTGAAACAATTGAATTTTACAAACGAAACCACAAAAGAGAATTTCAATGTGTTTAATTTCATTCCATATTTTCTAAGTACTTGAAACTTTAGCTGCTCTAATGCACAAACAAAAAATTATAGGAAAAGTCACAATTGATCCAGCTAGCAAAATACATATCAAGTTAATATTGCTCAAATGTGTTTCTTTAGCAAAATAAAAAAAATAATATAGGACATTTACTGATCTTGTTGCAACTGAACTTGAATATTAATAAATAACAATAACAACTATAAATTTACATATGCAAAACTAAAACACATGCTACAGAAATACAGCAAAGAAGGTTGGCAGGTCGGACAAATAAAAATAGCAGAAATGACAATTCAATCACTACAATTCAATCATTACAATCCAATCAACTAAAAACACTAGAAATGACAACAAATAGACTATTTTGCACATGGTACTAATATTTACTGATATCAATTTCTTCTTTCTTCTGATTATCTATAATACTTGAGAAGAGCAACATCTTTAATAACTTACAATATAGAACATGAATACCCAGACTTCAACATGTCATCAACCTTCTTTTCTGATTATTACAACCAAAAGAGAAATCTGCATAAAAATCTTATTCAAAAATGTAATTCATGGCCTGTCTTATGCTTACAATGATTATGTAATGGTTGCTAACAATTTGCATGTACGTTATGCTTGTAGGTAAAATGTGACTAAGAGTTGCATGTAGTCATCCTATTCTTGAAACAGAAATAAACAAGATATTTCTCTGTAAATTATTTATTACCCATAAAAAAACAAATGAAAGTAGTGAACGCAAGAATAACCTAATACTACAAGTAAAAGAATAACATAGAACAAAATTATAATTGAATACAATAGCTTTTAAATTCTAGAATCCAACAATATCTCAATACAACGTTGAAAGCAAAAACATAATTATCTTCAAAAATAAACAAGAGAAAATGACATAAAAATTATAAAAACATTCAACCACTCAATGGACAATTTCTACGACTATGACCTAACATCTTACACTTTCCACACTTATTTTGCTTCCATGGAAAACACCCAACCCACCAAGTCTGTTAACTCTAGGTCTACCAGCTCCACGAATAGCCTTAGGAGGAAGAATAGGAGAAAAACCTTTAGAAACAATATCATTTTTATCAAAAGTAGGAATAGGATTTGTAACATCCCGCATTTTTGTACGTTTTAAATTGACGATAAACCATACACATCAGACTCAAACCACACAAAAGGGTGAATTGTATTGGGGTGAATAAGAAAAAGGAAGAAAGAAAATAAAACAAACAGAATCTCGCAGCGGAATGAAAAAATATAATAATCAATAACAGTTCATGAAGCTGTTTTACAAAACATTTGATTATACTTATACAATATGGAATCCGAGTTACATATACCAAAAAATAATAAATAACAATGCAGCGGAACAGTATGAATGTAGTGGAATAATTTAATAAATAATAGTAATACAATCTTCGTCTTCGTCCTTCAGAAATAAAGTCTTCAAATCCTGAAATGCTCAGGCTGACCCGAGCGAATTGAAAATAAAAAACACTCGAGTCAGAACTAAAAGATCTTATGTAAGTTAAACTAACGGTAAATAATATGAGTGGAATGGCATCAGAGATGTTTACGGGATTTGATATCTCCTATCCAGTGCCAAACGTGAGTGCAGAACTCGGGATTCATATCTCCTAAGGATCTGTTAAACTATTTACCATGTAGTAATATACGCTATTATAATAATGTCTATTAGTAAAATAAACTTACTTTTTAATAGCGTTAAGGGGTTACCCATATAACCCTTACCACGTAATAGTCCCACTAGTCCATCCAGTATCAGCGCATCTCCAGATCGGGAGACTACCCTAAATACTCCACGGGCTACGGGAGAAATCCAAAATCGTACAAGGCACGCTAGGGTAGGTGACACGGCACACAAGGCGATGCCAGGGTAGATATACCAATTACTATATGGACTGGTGGTGACACATAGCACATAGTTACCACCCACCTCGAGCCACACCCCCAAAATAAAAAAAGTGGCCATGGAATCAATCTCAAAGTCAGAATATAATGGAATGGTATCGAAGGAGTGTGTCCGATAAGAGGAGCTACCTCACTGGCCCAGAATCGCTCCTGTTTTAGCCACCTTATGCCAACTCACGGGAGTCGGGTCCACGTATATTCCTCAAAGGAACGCCGCCACCATCCTACTTCATTCTGGAATCTCCACCGCGTACACGGTTGTTAAAGTGATTTTCGGAGTTGGCAGAGAGTATGACAACTTCCGATCTTGGTCTCTTTAACAACCAAACGTTATTATAACACCGCGGTCATTTTCAAAATAGTTTATACTTTAAAACCCAAAATATCATTGCCCTTTTTAAAACCAAATCAATACGGTGTCATTTTCATTTCAAATATATCATTTTCTAAAATCGAAACACTTTCAAAGTCATAACATTTCGAAATCAAAACACTAGAATATAACCCTTTCAAATTTTAATATCTTGAAACTTATAGTTTTGAAACATAACTTCCACCACTTAAATGGTTTAAATATTAAATTACTTTATATAATTGAATAGCTTCTTCAACTTCACAAATCAATTTCAAAACAACACGAATTTCTACATTTTATATTTAACCAAATCCCAAATAATAAATTTCTATTCAATTCAGTTTCCAAATGAACCATTCCAAATTACATTGATTTCGAAATAGATTTGATCCACAAAATAAACCATTTAAATTCAGTATATTTCAAATCTTAAGTATTCAACCATTTCAAAACTAAGTTCGATAATTGCATACATATATCAAATTCAACTTTCTATTATTTAATTCCGAAACATTTACTTAATAACTCCATTATCATTTAAATAAAACCCAAATTACAAATAACTAAATATTCCCTTCAATTTATTTATACTTGTAATATTTATTTAATTCACCTTAAACCAAAATCAAGGTATGAATCATATCCTTTAAAATCCTAATTTCCATAAGTTGCAAATCGGTTTCATTAAATAAGTTTCTACATTCAATACAGTTTCAAATCAATTGTAACATCCCGCCTTTTTCGCACACTTTAAACCGACACACGTGCCAATTAAAAGCATACGCAAGGGCGGATTGTTATGGGGTAAATAAGAAAAAAATCAGAGAAGAAATAAAACAAAATAGAATCTCACAGCGGAAGGATAAAATATAATAATAAATATACAGTTCATAAATGGTTACAAAATAGTTAATTCTTCTTTATACAATAAATATCAGAGTTACACATACCAATACACTCAATGCAACGGAATAGAAAGAGTGTGGTGCATACTATAAATAATAATAATACGGATTCTTCGTCTTCGTCCTCCAAAGCTAAAGTCTTCGATCCTGAAACGCTCGGACTGACCCGAGCGAATTTGAAAAGACAAAAACACTCGAGTCAGAACTAAAAGATCTTATGTGAGTTAAATTAACAGAAATAAATATGAGTACAGTAACTCAAGAGATGTTCGGGATTTACATCTCCTAAGGATCCGTTAAACTATTTACTATGTAGTATATTGCGCCATTATAATAGTGTCTATTTATAAAATAAACTTACTTTTTAATAGCATTAAGGGGTTACCCATATAGCCCTTAACACAAATAATGCCAATAGTCTATACAGTACCGTAATACCTCCTGATCGGGAAGCTACCAGAGGATACTCCATAGGTACGTCACAAATAGAAACTCGTAGTAAAGGCTCGATATGGTAGGTGACACGGCACAACTAGGCAATGCCAGGGTAGATATACCAATTGCTATCCAGGCTGGTGGAAACGCGTAGCCGCAGTTACCGCCCACCTCGGACTAACTCCCCAAAATCAAAATATAGAAGTGGCCACTGAATCAATCCAAAATCAAAGTATAATATCGAAGAGGAGGGTCCGATCAGAGGAATGACCTCATTGGCCTGAGAATCGCTCCTGTTTTAGCCACCTTATGCCAACTCACGGGAGTCGGGTCCACGTATTTACCTTACAGGAAACGTCGCCACCACCTATTTCATTCTGGAATCTCCACCGCGTACACAGTTAGTCAAAGTGGTTTTCGGTATCGACAGAGAGTATGTCAATATCCGATCCCGGTCTCTTTGCCAACCCATCGTTATTATAACACCGCGGTCATTTAAAAATAGGTTATACTTTAAAAATCAGAATAAACATTCCATTTCATAACCATGAATACGATATCATTTCAAAACCCAAAACCATATTTTATCACTTATCCCAAATATAATTCTTTTTCAAAATCATAATGCTTTAACTTCATAACGTCTGAAAATCAAATATTTCAAAGCATAATATTTTGAAAATCATAATTTAAAACCATAACTTCTAAAAACTTGAATGGTTTGGACATTCAACGGTGTATGAATTAAATGGTTTAACTTAAATGTTACTTTGTAAAGAAAATAGTTCTCATGGATTTACAAATACATTTCTTTATTAAAGTCTAAACCAAAATTTATATTATCTCTCTCAAGTTCCAAAACCACTTCAATTTATTTATATATACGTATATCCATTTTGAGTATCAATATTTCAAACTAAAGTCGGATTTTATGCTTTCAGCAAATCAATTGTTCTATTAATTAGTCTTGAATATTCATATAAAATCCATAAATAATAAGACTTCAATTTCTTGTAATAAAATATATATATTTTTCCCAATTCAAATTATACTAGAATATTCATTTCAATTTATTTTGGGAAAAATCCAATTATAAATATCATATCTTAAAATTTCCAAACTTAACATTTAAACATATGATATAAATTATTAAACTCCATTTTCTTAATTTTCTTCCATTTTTAATAAAGATTTTTATACACCTTTTAATTTCAAAATTTTCAACTTCATATGTATATATATATGGAAGAAAAATATTTATACAATATAAAATTTAAGATTATTATAAACCGTATTCCATCCAAACCATAGAAATCACATAAAAATAGTTATATATAGACCGCGGTGCCTGTATAAAATTTTCTATCCTATGGTCAAGTGATACGGATATTTATCATTTCAATCCGCAATTTAAAAGATATAAAAATTTGCGGTTATATATCACTTCAAACCACAATCCCGAATGAAATGAAATATGCATGATAATTTGCAATTTAATGATATCCAATAAACATCCATTCCTCAACATCATCCATCATCCAAATCGCAATCATCAATCAATATCAATCAATAACAATATTATTTTTGGTACTACATAACAGGTAATACTGGCAATTTTATTCAAATTAAATTTAACAGCTATTAATCTACAGTCTATATTCAGAAATAAATTATATAACTGTTAACTAGCAGTTCATATACAAACAAATAAATTTTAACTGTAAATTTATACGCAATAAATTAATTAAATTAACAATTAAATTAAATAAATGCAATTCAACAGATATGAATAAAATAAACATGCCAAATACTCATAAATAAATTTCTATTCATTTCTAAAATTAATTTAAACAAACATAAAAGCTTCTAGTAGTTGTGAGTGGGTTAAAACACTCACCTTTTGAATTTAAATCGAATTTAAATTCGATTTAAACCCAAAAATTCGCCCTTCTCGGAATTCGTCCAAACCAGCGTCATCAAATCCGGAATTAAATTACGATCCTAACAAAAGAAATTTTGTGTGAATCCGACTTCGTATGAGAAAGTTATGGTGAAAATGATGATTGAATTCAAAATTGAAAATAAATAAAACGACACACATTCATCACTTACAAATATATGTGTCTCGAGAACATTAACATATATTTTTTTGTGGAATTTTTCTGAAGTGTTTGCATTTTCATTGAAATTTGAATTGAAGTAGATCTAGGTTTTGCAACCATTTGAGGAGGAGAAGGAGATGAAGAAATGAATATACAGCAAATGACAATAGGATGGGGCTAGGGTTTATAACTGTATATATATATATTAAATTTCCAAAATTTAATTAAATTTACTTTCCATTATTTATTGTCAATTAGATTGATTTATCATTGGATTCATATTTCAATATGTAAATATCCCCAATTTCATCTGCGCTTATATTTACATAGTTTCTAAATATTAAATTTCAAATATTACTTCATTTAACGTTACGTATTTATTATTTATTACTTGCTGCAGTTGATTATCAATTATACTTGATATACTAAATAGATGGTAAATTTTGAATACTTGTTATCATTAACGTTTTATTTCCACTTACAAAATAAATGAAATTATTACATAAACTCCCTTAATTAAGTCAACCATTATCTTATATAACTTAACTGGTAATATATATACCCAATTGCCCTAATTGGTTTATAGTTATCAGCTAAATACATACTAACTTGTAAATAAATTCGTTTAATTGCAAATGGATCTGATCAAATTTAATAGATTGAATAGATGGGTAAGCAAATAATAAATTTTCCTTTTTGTCAAATTCAAACCCATTCCTACTTAATTATCAATTACAATTTATTACGAAACATTGATTTTATGCAGTTACCTTTTATTTGCGTAGTATTACATCAATTCCTATAACCTTGGATTCATTCCCAATTCACCAAATTCAATTAATTACACTTTACAAATGTGTTTCCAATATATAGGTATTGCCCAAGTTAAATTTATTAGCTAACTCATATTAATAAACAAATGACTTATATGAATGATTAAAATTTTCAATTATCTCACTTTACTCCTAAACTTCTGTTATTTAATAATTATTGCTTAGAACCTGATATTAATCTTCCCATTATCTATTTAATTCCTTCTAGAATCATAGCTAATATTTGTCATCCCTTCATTACCCAAATGTTCTTATCCCATCAAATTTTAAGTTATCGAAATATTAAATGTCAATTTCTTTAATTGCACTAAATTTATCTATTAAAGGTTGCACTTAACCCAAATACATAAAACTTACCCAATTTCTCCTTAAATCAATAACCTTCATATACAAATATGTTTATCATAAATTTTATCTACTCTTCCTTTTTAGGTAATGTCCTATATTAGATTTCCATGTAATTTGCAATAAATCATACTCGTAGTTATATCACATTAAATGAATAAATAAGTGTTGACTCTATTCTTTTGATTCAACATTGGTTTACGTTATATTTCATAAATATTTCTACATACATCAGGATTTTTTAAAAATGGTTGTAACGTGAAATCTCGTCTACTTCCCATTTTATATTTAAGGCTTCTAAAACCGATTCATATCATTTCTCTAGTCCAAATTTTATTAATATAACCTTAAATTTAATTTATTCCTATCGATGTAATGGTTAAACACAAATTTCACTTATTTGCAATAAATCCACAAATTGGATTTCAAATTTTCAAATAAATAAATAAATTTTAGTTTATCACTTCTTAAATACCCAAACGTCAATGCCTTAATTTTAAACTGCATTTATTACATTTTATAAAAATCCTCCATCTTAAGTGACAAATCAAAACTACCCTAACTACACAAATCATCGTATTATAAAGATATTTACACTATCCTCCATTTATTACCTTAATTTATTTAAGGTAACCTTAAATTAATATCTATTGCAATGATTTCAAATTATTATTCCCCCATTCCTTTTTAATTTCAATAACGCCAAATTTAACCGTTATATTCTCTTTATTTATGCGATAAATGCAATTATTGAATCTAATACTCCATTTAATTAATAGATCCTGCTTCCTAGAATCTATATCAACAATAGGTCAAATATATACATAGAATTAGCCTTAACTTCACCTAAAAGAATTAGCTATTTCAACTACCGCACAAAACTACGCTACTGCACTATTTAATCAAATAAATTAATTGAACTTAAATCAGCATAAAGGTTATAAAATTATAAATGTAATCTTAATAAATTCATTTATTGATTTAGACTCTTTCTATACAGTAATTAACCTATTTGTGGGTATAAATAACTTTGGAATTATATTACATCTCATTAGTGCACGTTTTATTTCCTATAACCTCTCCTTATTTAACTATACCCATTAACAACCAAAAAAATTAAATTAGCTTTATTTCAATCTATTTCCCTTCTTAACTAAATAAAATAAATGGTTAACCTAAACACTTGTTATCCTTTGATATATTCAAATTCACTTCCAACATTTATTAACAAAATGTTGCCATAGGTTTAGATTTACATAAATAAATTATATGAATAGGTAGAAAAATTGGTAATCCGCAAATGCCCAATATACACGCATTAATTACTACCTATTGTTAGAATCTATTTATTAATTTACTAGTTAATAACGGTCTTTTTATTTCTATTTACTACCAAACTCTCTATTTTATTATAGTTCCAATATATTAATACTTAGGCACATCAAGTGCTAGCCCTTTTGTTATTTATATTAAATTGGGTATGCACAAATAAGTTGTTAATTGACTATTTCTACAAAATTATATTCATACATTCAGTTCCATATCTTATAGGGTTAAATTCTAATTACTTACGCTTAATCTATCAATTTAATACTCTATTCAAACATGCATTTAAATTCTTTTTATTCTAAATAAATTTTATTAAGTGTTGACATCCACTAATAGCATTCACCTTTATTACAACCAAAGGTGACATCTTCACTACTGATTTTATATTAATGAATCTTATTTTAGTTAATATTTTTTTTTATTAATATTCTCAATTCAACATTTATTGATTTCTTAAAATTTACTTTTAACAAAAAGTGACAAATTACATTATCCAAATCTATTGTCATAAAATTTTATTGTTACACTAGGTTACAACTACTATACCAAATTTCTACATTTATTCTTGAACAAATTAGAACTTATATTAATTTAATTTATTAAATATTATTAATTTCAACGAGTCGTTACAATCTCCCCCACTCAAAACTTTTCGTCCCCGAAAAGGAAAAAGAAGGGAGAAGGAAGAATAAAACAGTACATCTTATTTCAAATATTATTTATTTTAAAGTGAACTATTCAAGTGGATTCAATCATTAATCAACCAAACAATTCAACAACCATCAACCTTACAAACAACATACATACACAAACAAAGCAACCATTTAATCCATCAAACAAATAGTTGTTTGGGTTCAAACTTGAAATTTGTATGAAATGAAATTAACTATCAAGTGCATCCTTTACTCAACAGTCTTAGATGGAACAAAGATAGATACTTATTCATTTAACCACTTCAAATTTCTTGCCCAACAACATAAATCAAACAACACAATTCAAACCAACACCCAAATTTATTTATTATACATTTATCTCATGCTCAATGGTTTGATTTTCTTTCTTTCATTTATGGAGTGATCCCTTTACTTCTTACAATTTTCATTTTCATTTATTACAAAATTATCATATTTGTGTTCCAATTTATTGACTAAAGTTTATATCACCCATTTATTCTACTTACCTTTCTTATATAGTAAAATTGAAGTTTCCATTATATTTAATTACAGTAACCCTCTACTTACACTTAATTTATTAACCTTATAACTTGCATTCCTATAAGTGAAAGATTTTACTCATTCATTAACTATGGATTGCAGTCATTTATATTTTTTCCTACTTTCTATTATATTAGAATAGGGGAAATTAAGGCGTACATAAGTTAATAACCCTACAATCAAACTTTATAAATTAAGGAATTTCATTTTTACTTTCTTACGGTTAAAATCACCTATTAATAATACAACCTTTAATTTTAGTAAAATTCCAATCATCACTTAAGTTAATACCATTAAATTCTTATTTATAACAGTAATTTATTGAATACTTCATTATTTCCAAAAATTCTACTTGCATAATATTCTATTCCACTCTTAATTTACATTTCAACTTTTTATACTTGGTAAGTTATTTATGTTAAAGAAAAAGCAAAGGAACTTATACAAGTTTAATCTCAACCCTTTTAATTCATTGATTACTTAACCTTTATTTTACTAACCTCAATTTTTTTTTTTACAACTAATTAATGCGAATTCAAGAATTAATACCGGGTCAAATTCCAAAATTACTTTAAAATAATAGATAATTAATTTCTTACAACTTTTATATCTCTAACTTTAAACAATTAAAATTTTAAATAATTTCAAACAAATCTGCAGTAGAACTTACTACAGTGGCCTTTCCCTTCGAAACTCGAAAATGAAAGTCGATGATGCGGCCGTCATCACCGAAATTATTTTCCAGCGACAGAGAGGAAAGTACAAACTTATTTTCTTCAAAATACTCTTTAAACCAATTCTTTCGAATTATACTAAATATTTATATAAGAAAATATTTATAAACCAAATCATTATATTTCATAAATCCTTTGAAAGCAGATTTCAAAATTCCGGACTTAAGTTCAAAAATCTCCAATTTGATTTATTATAATTTCAGCTTAGCTTCAATTATTATAAATATTTTATTACCTAATACCCAATCTATAGCAACCAAATATATATATATCTTTATAAAAATATTTTTATATATAGAAAATATAATAGGCAAAATTATTTCATTCACCTATATTAAAACAAATATTATGTCGGTCTGTCCTATTAAGTGTTTAGAAATCCCTATTGATGACATAGCGTCCCATGCATCAACCAGAATTTATAAATACAAAGTGGAACAGATTAACACAATATCAAAATCTTTTTATAAAACTAACAAATACGCTCTCTCATATATATACTCTCAGCGACTCCCATAGGATATTTCTATCCTATTAACAAAGAGTCAAACCCCACAAAGCCAAGGTT
This sequence comes from Allium cepa, assembly GCA_030765085.1. Taxonomy (NCBI): domain Eukaryota; kingdom Viridiplantae; phylum Streptophyta; class Magnoliopsida; order Asparagales; family Amaryllidaceae; genus Allium; species Allium cepa. Next base: position 170,524,814 of record CM060941.1, on the reverse strand, counting down.
TATCGCTAAACCAAAACTCTGATACCAACTGTAACATCCCGCCTTTTTCGCACACTTTAAACTGACACACGTGCCAATTAAAAGCATACACAAGGGCGGATTGTTATGGGGTAAATAAGAAAAAAAACAGAGAAGAAATAAAACAAAATAGAATCTCACAGCGGAAGGATAAAATATAATAATAAATATACAGTTCATAAATGGTTACAAAACAGTTAATTCTTCTTTATACAATAAATATCAGAGTTACACATACCAATACACACAATGCAGCGGAATAGAAAGAGTGTGGTGCATACTATAAATAATAATAATACGGATTCTTCGTCTTCGTCCTCCAAAGCTAAAGTCTTCGATCCTGAAACGCTCGGACTGACCCGAGCGAATTTGAAAAGACAAAAACACTCGAGTCAGAACTAAAAGATCTTATGTGAGTTAAATTAACAGAAATAAATATGAGTACAGTAACTCAAGAGATGTTCGGGATTTACATCTCCTAAGGATCCGTTAAACTATTTACTATGTAGTATATTGCGCTATTATAATAGTGTCTATTTATAAAATAAACTTACTTTTTAATAGCGTTAAGGGGTTACCCATATAGCCCTTAACACAAATAATGCCAATAGTCTATACAGTACCGTAATACCTCCTGATCGGGAAGCTACCAGAGGATACTCCATAGGTACGACACAAATAGAAACTCGTAGTAAAGGCTCGGTATGGTAGGTGACACGGCACAACTAGGCAATGCCAGGGTAGATATACCAATTGCTATCCAGGCTGGTGGAAACGCGTAGCCGCAGTTACCGCCCACCTCGGACTAACTCTCCAAAATCAAATATAGAAGTGGCCACTGAATCAATCCAAAATCAAAGTATAATATCGAAGAGGAGGGTCCGATCAGAGGAATGACCTCATTGGCCTGAGAATCGCTCCTGTTTTAGCCACCTTATGCCAACTCACGGTAGTCGGGTCCACGTATTTACCTTACAGGAAACGTCGCCACCACCTACTTCATTCTGGAATCTCCACCGCGTACACAGTTAGTCAAAGTGGTTTTCGGTATCGACAAAGAGTATGTCCATATCCGATCCCGGTCTCTTTGCCAACCCATCGTTATTATAACACCGCGGTCATTTAAAAATAGGTTATACTTTAAAAATCAGAATAAACATTCCATTTCATAACCATGAATACGATATCATTTCAAAACCCAAAACCATATTTTATCATTTATCCCAAATATAATTCTTTTCCAAAATCATAATGCTTTAACTTCATAGCGTCTGAAAATCAAATATTTCAAAGCATAATATTTTGAAAATCATAATTTAAAACCATAACTTCTAAAAACTTGAATGGTTTGGACATTCAACGGTGTATGAATTAAATGGTTTAACTTAAATGTTACTTTGTAAAGAAAATAGTTCTCATGGCTTTACAAATACATTTCTTTATTAAAGTCTAAACCAAAATTTATATTATCTCTCTCAAGTTCCAAAACCACTTCAATTTATTTATATATACGTATATCCATTTTGAGTATCAATATTTCAAACTAAAGTCGGATTTTATGCTTTCAACAAATCAATTGTTCTATTAATTAGTCTTGAATATTCATATAAAATCCATAAATAATAAGACTTCAATTTCTAGTAATAAAATATATATATTTTTCCCAATTCAAATTATACTAGAATATTCATTTCAATTTATTTTGGGAAAAATCCAATTATAAATATCATATCTTAAAATTTCCAAACTTAACATTTGAACATATGATATAAATTATTAAACTCCATTTTCTTAATTTTCTTCCATTTTTCATAAAGATTTTTATACACCCTTTAATTTCAAAATTTTCAACTTCATATGTATATATATATGGAAGAAAAATATTTATACAATATAAAATTTAAGATTATTATAAACCGTATTCCATCCAAACCATAGAAATCACATAAAAATAGTTATATATAGACCGCGGTGCCTGTATAAAATTTTCTATCCTATGGTCAAGTGATACGGATATTTATCATTTCAATCCGCAATTTAAAAGATATAAAAATTTGCGGTTATATATCATTTCAAACCACAATCCCGAATGAAATGAAATATGCATGATAATTTGCAATTTAATGATATCCAATAAACATCCATTCATCAACATCATCCATCATCCAAATCGCAATCATCAATCAATATCAATCAATAACAATATTATTTTTGGTACTACATAACAGGTAATACTGGCAATTTTATTCAAATTAAATTTAACAGCTATTAATCTACAGTCTATATTCAGAAATAAATTATATAACTGTTAACTAGCAGTTCATATACAAACAAATAAATTTTAACTGTAAATTTATACGCAATAAATTAATTAAATTAACAGTTAAATTAAATAAATGCAATTCAACAGATATGAATAAAATAAACATGTCAAATACTCATAAATAAATTTCTATTCATTTCTAAAATTAATTTAAACAAATATAAAAGCTTCTAGTAGTTGTGAGTGGGTTAAAACACTCACCTTTTGAATTTAAATCGAATTTAAATTCGATTTAAACCCATAAATTCGCCCTTCTCGGAATTCGTCCAAACCAGCGTCATCAAATCCGAAATTAAATTACGATCCTAACAAAAGAAATTTCGCGTGAATCCGACTTCGTATGAGAAAGTTATGGCGAAAATGATGATTGAATTCAAAATTGAAAATAAATAAAACGACACACATTCATCACTTACAAACATATGTGTCTCGAGAACATTAACATATATTTTTTTTTGTGGAATTTTTCTGAAGTGTTTGCATTTTCATTGAAATTTGAATTGAAGTAGATCTAGGTTTTGCAACCATTTGAGGAGGAGAAGGAGATGAAGAAATGAATATACAGCAAATGACAATAGGATGGGGCTAGGGTTTATAACTGTATATATATATTAAATTTCCAAAATTTAATTAAATTTACTTTCCATTATTTATTGTCAATTAGATTGATTTATCATTGGATTCATATTTCAATATGTAAATATCCCCAATTTCATCTGCACTTATATTTACATAGTTTCTAAATATTAAATTTCAAATATTACTTCATTTAACGTTATGTATTTATTATTTATTACTTGCTGCAGTTGATTATCAATTATACTTGATATACTAAATAGATGGTAAATTTTGAATACTTGTTATCATTAACGTTTTATTTCCACTTACAAAATAAATGAAATTATTACATAAACTCCCTTAATTAAGTCAACCATTATCTTATATAACTTAACTGGTAATATATATACCCAATTGCCCTAATTGGTTTATAGTTATCAGCTAAATACATACTAACTTGTAAATAAATTCGTTTAATTGCAAATGGATCTGATCAAATTTAATAGATTGAATAGATGGGTAAGAAAATAATAAATTTTCCTTTTTGTCAAATTCAAACCCATTCCTACTTAATTATCAATTACAATTTATTACGAAACATTGATTTTATGCAGTTACCTTTTATTTGCGTAGTATTACATCAATTCCTATAACCTTGGATTCATTCCCAATTCACCAAATTCAATTAATTACACTTTACAAATGTGTTTCCAATATATAGGTATTGCCCAAGTTAAATTTATTAGCTAACTCATATTAATAAACAAATGACTTATATGAATGATTAAAATTTTCAATTATCTCACTTTACTCCTAAACTTCTGTTATTTAATAATTATTGCTTAGAACCTGATTTTAATCTTCCCATTATCTATTTAATTCCTTCTAGAATCATAGTTAATATTTGTCATCCCTTCATTACCCAAATGTTCTTATCCCATCAAATTTTAAGTTATCGAAATATTAAATGTCAATTTCTTTAATTGCACTAAATTTATCTATTAAAGGTTGCACTTAACCCAAATACATAAAACTTGCCCAATTTCTCCTTAAATCAATAACCTTCATATACAAATATGTTTATCATAAATTTTATCTACTCTTCCTTTTTAGGTAATGTCCTATATTAGATTTCCATGTAATTTGCAATAAATCATACTCGTAGTTATATCACATTAAATGAATAAATAAGTGTTGACTCTATTCTTTTGATTCAACATTGGTTTACGTTATATTTCATAAATATTTCTACATACATCAGGATTTTTTAAAAATGGTTGTAACGTGAAATCTCGTCTACTTCCCATTTTATATTTAAGGCTTCTAAAACCGATTCATATCATTTCTCTAGTTCAAATTTTATTAATATAACCTTAAATTTAATTTATTCATATCGATGTAATGGTTAAACACAAATTTCACTTATTTGCAATAAATCCACAAATTGGATTTCAAATTTTCAAATAAATAAATAAATTTTAGTTTATCACTTCTTAAATACCCAAACGTCAATGCCTTAATTTTAAACTGCATTTATTACATTTTATAAAAATCCTCCATCTTAAGTGACAAATCAAAACTACCCTAACTACACAAATCATCGTATTATAAAGATATTTACACTATCCTCCATTTATTACCTTAATTTATTTAAGGTAACCTTAAATTAATATCTATTGCAATGATTTCAAATTATTATTCCCCCATTCCTTTTTAATTTCAATAACGCCAAATTTAACCGTTATATTCTCTTTATTTATGCGATAAATGCAATTATTGAATCTAATGCTCCATTTAATTAATAGATCCCGCTTCCTAGAATCTATATCAACAATAGATCAAATATATACATAGAATTAGCCTTAACTTCACCTAAAAGAATTAGCTATTTCAACTACCACACAAAACTACGCTACTGCACTATTTAATCAAATAAATTAATTGAACTTAAATCAGCATAAAGGTTATAAAATTATAAATGTAATCTTAATAAATTCATTTATTGATTTAGACTCTTTCTATACAGTAATTAACCTATTTGTGGGTATAAATAACTTTGGAATTATATTACATCTCATTAGTACGCGTTTTATTTCCTATAACCTCTCCTTATTTAACTATACCCATTAACAACCAAAAAAATTAAATTAGCTTTATTTCAATCTGTTTCCCTTCTTAACTAAATAAAATAAATGGTTAACCTAAACACTTGTTATCCTTTGATATATTCAAATTCACTTCCAACATTTATTAACAAAATGTTGCCATAGGTTTAGATTTACATAAATAAATTATATGAATAGGTAGAAAAATTGGTAATCCGCAAATGCCCAATATACACGCATTAATTACTACCTATTGTTAGAATCTATTTATTAATTTACTAGTTAATAACGGTCTTTTTATTTCTATTTACTACCAAACTCTCTATTTTATTATAGTTCCAATATATTAATACTTAGGCACATCAAGTGCTAGCCCTTTTGTTATTTATATTAAATTGGGTATGCACAAATAAGTTGTTAATTGACTATTTCTACAAAATTATATTCATACATTCAGTTCCATATCTTATAGGGTTAAATTCTAATTACTTACGCTTAATCTATCAATTTAATACTCTATTCAAACATGCATTTAAATTCTTTTTATTCTAAATAAATTTTATTAAGTGTTGACATCCACTAATAGCATTCACCTTTATTACAACCAAAGGTGACATCTTCACTACTGATTTTATATTAATGAATCTTATTTTAGTTAATATTTTTTTTTTATTAATATTCTCAATTCAACATTTATTGATTTCTTAAAATTTACTTTTAACAAAAAGTGACAAATTACATTATCCAAATCTATTGTCATAAAATTTTATTGTTACACTAGGTTACAACTACTATACCAAATTTCTACATTTATTCTTGAACAAATTAGAACTTATATTAATTTAATTTATTAAATATTATTAATTTCAACGGGTCGTTACATAAATTTTGAATCTATCTTCTCAGCCTTAATTTTATTAAAAATCATTATAAACTCTATATAAAATATAATTTATACAAATACTTAACCATATTACAATTTTAATAAAATCAATCTTTATTTTAAATTTTGATTTATACTAAATGAATTTATACATAGCCAAAAATCAAGAATTTAACTATATATATAAAGTAACATTTATATAATATCTAAAATCAATATTTCTATAAAATCATATATTTCTTTACAAACCCACAGAAATCATTTCAAAATATTTTTATATATAGACCACGGTGTCTGTATATAATTTTCTATCCTATGGTCACGTGATACGGATATTTATCATTTCAATCCATAATTTAAAATATAAATACGGCTATATATCATTTCAAACCGCAATCCCGAATGAAATAAAAATCCATAGCAACTTGCAGTTTATAAAAATTTATAATACAACGCCCATTCATCCGATATCGACCATCAAACATTTACCACAATCATCATCCAATTCAATTAATAACATCAATATAGAACAGATAATAAATAACAGGTATTTACTGGCAGTTTATATTCAATAATAAATTAAATAACTATTTTATCCAAATAAATTCAAATAAACCGAGATGATGATTCAAAATATGCCAAACAGTCATAAATAAATTTTTAATCACATCATAAATCAATTTAACAAACATAAGAAATTTTAGAAGTTGTGAGTGGGTTAAAACACTCACCTTTTGGATTTAAAATGAATTTAAATCCAATTTAAACCCAAAATTTGAACAGTCTCAGAACCTGTCCAAACCAGTGTCAAAATGTCCGGAATTTCGATAGGATTCCAACGCAAGAAATCGCATGTGAATTCAAGTTCATATGTAAAAGTTATTAATGTTTGAAATTAGACGATTTTAAATTAGAAAATAAATGAAATAAATATAACTACTTACACATCAGCAAGCGCATCGTCTCCACCCAGCAAACTACTCGCACCAAACCCTATAACGCACGAGCCGCCGCCACTTCTTCTGACAAATGCAGCCGACCGAGACAACGTCGACCACGCCAGAGGCCGCCGCACCTCACCTTAGACGCGCGTTCCTCTACGCGGCCATCTCCGAAGTCGATCGACCCCCCATTTTGACAGCAGCCGCCACTTTTTCTCCAACCCTAATCGAATTTTTGCACGCAATCAAACCATCGAATTGTCAAACAACTTATGCCGATGCACTGCATGCGATAACCTCTACAGCCCAGTGCCTCCTATTTGTCGATCAAGCGAATTCGATCACGACCAACCAGAAGGCCTAGAATTGTTCTTCAAATTGTGGACAAACAGAAATCCGAATCGAAAAACGAATAGCAGAATTGACCTACGCTCGTTGAGAGCTTCAAAACGACATATAATTTGATATGTATTGAGGAGTTTAAATTTTTGGATTTGAATTTGATTTGAAATTGCAATTGGTAATTAGGGTTTGTCTGCCATTGAGGAAGAGGGGAAACAGAAAGAATTGTACGTATAGAAATGAGAAATAGAAAGGCAGCTAGGGTTTATAACAACATATAAATAGGCAGAACACAATAGAAACAAATGGGCTTGATTGTTTTGGAAAAATTGAACGATAACGACCCAAAAGCCCATTTCGCCTCCGGAACGAAAATGGGTCAATCCATATATCAAAATATATGTTTTTGAATATTTTAAAATCGATGGGACAGGTTTCAAGTCCAAATTATATCGTATGTAGAAGTTATGCTAAAATCAGTTATTTCAAATTGATTTCAATTTAATTGATTTCTAGGCCTTTCGAGCTCGTACTATCAAACGACAAGCCCGATCGCTACGAAACTTGAAATCCTACAATAATTCACTATTACGGATTCGATGAAACAGGTTTCGTCGAAATCCTAGTCAGTAGCCAAAATCGCTATTTTCTAGTTAATTAATTAAATTAGTATTAAAATTAATTAAACCAAAATTTTAAATTCCAATTCCATAATTAACAAATCTTATCATTTTTGAATTCTTAAATAATGATAATACTTTAAACAATTTAGATATCGCTCAAAGTTAAACTAATTTACCAATTACCGTCTTTAATTTCAATTTCAATAAATTCATTAATTATTAATTGAAACTCCAATAAATCCATTTACTTGATTTTTAATCTTGTTACTCAATCAATCATCATCTTATATTCATTACATTAATATTTTTCATTTCATATTGATTCCTATTAGTGTACTATTTTATTCCAGTTAATTTCAATAATCCATTTATTTCATCTTAAAATACAATAAATCAATCAAACATGAATTCCAATTTCTTTTATTCAACCCATTGCCATATTATGAATGGGACTAACATTGGTTACTTCAATATTGCATTAACATCCTCCAATTACCAATTTAATCTACATTAACATCACACATTAAGTGGATTAATTGCAATTGATTTCAATTTTAATTTAATAAACTAAATAAATGGGTAATATATAACGATTGTTACCATTAACCTGCAATTACTTTTATAAGTTTATTGTTTTCAACCACTTATTCTAATTTCTTACCTAATACTGAATTCATTCAATTACCATTAATTATACTTATTCATTTATTCATACACCCCTTACCCTTACTTCTTATATTTAATTGTATAACCAAGGGCAACAATTTCACTATTTCATTATCAGGATTTCACTTCAATTTTCAATAATTAGCTTTAATTACCATTGCTACATTTCATTTTTAACACTTACTTCATTATAAATTAAAAGTTTTTATTTATTTCTAAATTTAATTAAAAAAATCTTACTAAATTAACAAATTTAATTATCGAAATTTACGGGTCATTACACTCTCCCCCACTCAAAACTTTTTGTCCCCGAAAAGGAAAAGAAGGGAAAAGAAAGAATTAAATAAACAATACATCTTACTTAATTAACTTTATGAACAAATAAATTTACAAAATTAATTAATTTAAATAAAGTACACCGATTTATAACCATGAAATCTTTTTATACTCAAATTAATAAATTTTGGAAAACATTTTCAAAAAATTTCTGTGCCCAAAATTTACAGATAATTTCGACAGAGTCTCCTTTGTACGGAAAGGCTCGGGAGAATTTATAATATCAAATATAACAATATACAACATATATTTTTCAAAATAATATATCCCGACACGGGAAAAAACAATATAATAACACTTAAAACCGTAATCCGAGAATGTACCTATATGTCGGGCAAATGATGTTTAATTATGAAACCAAAAGTAGTTGCAATTGCTTTCATAACCCGCATTTCACTTATATAATCCAAACAAGAGTCAATAATTATATAAAATTAAACGTTTAACTTGTTTCAACCACTAACAACAAACAAATTAATATAAACAACAATCACTTGCAACCAACATACAATCATCCATTCATATCAAACAAAAAATGGTTGTTCAAGTTCAAAACTTTAAATTGTACAGAATGGAGAATAAACTACTAAGTGCACCATTTACTCAACAGTCTTAGATAAAACTAAATAGATTATTCCTACATCCAAACAGTTTTAAAGTATCCTTGCCCAAACAAGCAACAATTTCAAACCATAGATCAAGTTCATCTTATCAATTTTCTTTCATAATATTTGTTGTTTGATTTCCTTTTCATTCGTATAGTGATTTATCTTTTTAAATTTTACATTTATTTCTTGCAAAATTTCATTTTCCATTCATTCATTCAGTGTTCATTTCATTTATTTATAATACTTACCTTTCTATTACATTTAATTAGTAGCCTTTCATCTACACATCAAATTCTTATTTATCAAAGAATTTCATTGAATACTTTCATTACTTTAAGTTTTACTTGTATAATATCCATTACATTTTCTTATTAACATTTCAACTTTTTACATCTTTTGGTAAGTTATATACTTGTTAAAGAATGCAAATTGAAAATTACATAAATTTAACTTATTTCATTTAGAGGTTCCAATTATTAATTAGTTAGATTCCATTTCACTAAAATAATTGAAACTATTAATTGACGGAAACTTAAGAAATAAATAACGGGTTAAATTTCATATCATTTTAAAATAGTAGATAGATTTATACACTTACAATATATATATATATATATATATATATATATATATATATCCAATTATATTTAAAACAATTTGAAATTTACATTTGTTTATCAAAATAGATCTATAGTAAAACTACTACTGTGGTCTTCCCACTCCGAAACTCATAAATGAATGTCGATGTTGCGTGCACTCATCATCGAAATTATTTTCCAGCGACAGAGAGGGGAGTACATAACTTATTTCCTTTCAAAATTTCTTTAAAGCAATTCTTTCAAATCATATTGAAATATTTATATCAGAAAATAGTTCTAAATAATATTATTATTATATTCCAAAATCATTTGAAAGAAATTTTCAAATACCCCGGAACTTGAGTTCTAAATTTCAATTTTCATTTATTTTATTTCAGAATCTTATTTCCATCCAATATTTATAAATTTCACTACTTAACAACCAATATATTACAACCAACTACAACCTTATAAAATTTATTAATTTATATACAGACAATATAATAGGAAAAATTATTTCATTTACCTGTATTTCAAAATAAATATTGTGTCGGTCTGTCCTATTGAGTGTTTAGAAATCCCTATTAGTGTCATAGCATCCTATGCACCAAGCAGAATTTATAAATACAAAACGAAACAAATTAACACAATATTAAAACCTTTTATAACACTAACAAATATGCTCTCTCATATATATACGCTCAGCAACTCATCATAGGAAATCACCACCACATTAGTACAGAGTCAAACCCCACAAAGCTAAGGTTTATCGCTAAACCAAAGCTTTGATACCAAATGTAACATCCCACCTTTTTGTATGTTGTAAATCGACGATAAACCACACAAGTCAGATTCAAACCATACAAAAGGGTGAATTATCATTGGGATGAAGAAGAAAAAGGAAGAAAGAAAGAAAACCAAACAGAATCTGGTAGCAGAACGACAAAATATAATAATCAATAACAGTTCATGAAGCTGTTTTACAAAATATTTGATTATACTTATACAACATAGAATCAGAGTTACACATACCAGAGAATAATAAATAACAATGTAGCGGAACAGTATGAATGTAGTGGAATAATATAGTAAATAGTAGTAATACAATCTTTGTCTTCGTCCTCCAGAAATAAAGTCTTCAAATTCTGAAATGCTCAGGCTGACCCGAGCGAATTGAAAAACAAAACACTCGAGTCAGAACTAAAAGATCTTATATAAGTTAAATGAACGGTAAATAATATAAGTGGAACAGCGTCAGAGATGTTTACGGGATTTGACATCTCCTATCCAGTGTGAAACGTGAGTGCAGTAACTTAAGAGATGCTCGGGATTCACATCTCCTAAGGATCCGTTAAACTATTTACTATGCAGTAACATACGCTATTATAATAATGTCTATTAGTAAAATAAACTTACTTTTTAATAGCGTTAAGGGGTTACCCATATATCCCTTACAACGTAATAGTCCCAGTAGTTATCCAGTATCAGCGCATCTCTAGATCAGGAGACTACCCTAAATACTCCACGGGCTACGGGGGAAATCCAAAATTGAACATGGCGCGCGCTAGGGTAGGTGACACGACACACAAGGCAATGCCAAGGTAGATATACCAATTACTATCCGGACTGGTGGTGACGCATAGCGTGCAGCTACTGGCCATCTCGAGCCACACCTCCAAAATCAAAAATCAAAAGTGGTCGCCGAATCAATCTCAAAGTCAGAATATAATGGAATGGTATCGAAGGAGTGTGTCCGATAATACGAGCTACCTCACTAGCCCAGAATCGCTCCTGTTTTAGCCACCTTATGCCAACTCACGGAAGTCGGGTCCATGTATATACCTCAAAGGAACGCCGCCACCATCCTACTTCATTCTGGAATCTCCACTACGTACATGGTTGTTAAAGTGGTTTTCGGAGTTGGCAGAGAGTATGACAACTTTCGATCCCGGTCTCTATAACAACCAAACGTTATTATAACACCGTGGTCATTTTAAAAATAGTTTATACTTTAAAACCCAAAATATCATTGCCCTTTCTAAAACCAAATTAATACGGTATCATTTTCATTTCAAATTTATCATTTTCTAAAATCAAAACACTTTCAAAGTCATAACATTTCAAAATCAAAACACTTGAATATAATACTTTCAAATTTTAATATCTTGAAACTCATAGTTTTGAAACATAACTTCCACCACTTAAATGGTTTAAATATTAAATTACTTTATATAATTGAATAGCTTCCTCAACTTCACAAATCAATTCCAAAACAACACGAATTTCTACATTTTATATTTAACCAAATCCCAAATAATAAATTTCTATTCAATTCAGTTTCCAAATGAAACATTCTAAATTATATTGATTTCAAAATAGATTTGATCCACAAAGTAAACCATTTCAAATTCAGTATATTTCAAACCTTAAGTATTCAACCATTTCAAAACTAAGTTCGATAATTTCATACATATATCAAATTCAATTTTCTATTATTTAGTTCCGAAACATTTACTTAATAAGTCCATTATCTTTTAAATAAAACCCAAATTATAAATAACTAAATGTTCCCTTCAATTATTTTTACTTGCAATATTTATTTAATTTAGCTTAAACCAAAATCAAGTTATGAATCATATCCTTTAAAATCCCATTTTCCATAAGTTCCAATCGGTTTCATTAAATAAATTTCTACATTTAATAAAATTTCAAATCAATTTCGAATCTATCTTCTCAGCCTTAATTTTATTAAAAATCATTATAAACTCTATATAAAATATAATTTATACAAATACTTAACCATATTACATTTTTAATAAAATCAGTCTTTATTTTTAAGCTTGTTTTATACCAAACGAATTTATACATAGCTAAAAATCAAGAATTTACCTATATATATAAAGTAACATTTATATAATATCTGAAATCAATATTTCTATAAAATCATATGTTTCTTTACAAAACCATAGAAATCATTTCAAAATATTTTTATATATAGATCACGGTGTCTGTATATAATTTTCTATCTTATGGTCAAGTGATACATATATTTATCATTTCAATCCATAATTTAAAATATAAATACGGTTATAAATCATTTCAAACCACAATCCCGAATGAAATAAAAATCCATAGCAACTTGCAATTTATAAAAATATAAAATACAACACCCATTCATTCGATATCGATCATCAAACATTTATCACAATCATCATCCAATTCAATTAATAACATCAATACAGAACATATAATAAATAACAGGTATTTACTGGCAGTTTATATTCAATAATAAATTAAATAACTATTTGATCCAAATAAATTCAAATAAACTGAGATGATGATTCAAAATATGCCAAATAATCATAAATAAATTTCTAATCACACCATAATCAATTTAACAAACATAAGAAATTTTAGAAGTTGTGAGTGAGTTAAAACACACACCTTTTGAATTTAAATTGAATTCAAATCCAATTTAATCTTAAAATTTGAACAGTCTCAGAATCCATCCAAACCAGTGTCAAGATGTCCGGAATTTCGATAGGATCCAAACGCAACAAATCGCGTGTGAATTTAAGTTCATATGTAAAAGTTATTAGCGTTTGAAGTTAGACGATTTTAAATTAGAAAATAAATGAAATAAATATAACTACTTACACGTCAGCAAGCGCATCGTATGAACGATAACGATAACGAAAATCCTGTTTCGACCCGAAAATCACATTTCGACTCCAGAACGAAAATGGGTCAATCCATATATCAAAATATATGTTTTTGAATGATTTAAAATCGATGGGACAGGTTTCAAGTCCAAATTATATCGTATGAAGAAGTTACGATAAAATAAATTATTTCAAATTGATTTCAATTTAATTGATTTCTAGACGTTTCGAGCCCGTACGATCAAATGACAAGCTTGATCGCTACGAAACTTGAAACCTTACAATAATTCACAGTTACGGATCCGGTGAAACTAGTTTCGCCAAAATCCGAGTCAGTGGCCAAAATGACTATTTTCCAGTTAATTAATTAAATTGATATTAAAATTAATTAAACCAAAATTTTAAATTCCAATTCCATAATTAACAAATCTTATCATTTTTGAATTCTTAAACAATGATAATCCTTTAAACAATTTAGATATCAATTGAAAGTTAACTAATTTACCAATTACAATATTTAATTTCAATTTCAGTAAATTCATTATTTATTAATTGAAACTCCAATAAATCCATTTATTTGATTTTTAATCGTGTTACTCAATCAATCATCATCTTATATTTATTACATCAATATTTTTTCATTTCATATTAATTCCCATTAATGTTATATTTTATTCCAATTAATTTCAATAAACCATTTGTTTCAACTTAAAATCCAATAAATCAATCAAACATGAATTCCAATTTCTTTTAGTCAATCTATTGCCATATTATGAATGGGGTTTACATTGGTTACTTCAATATTGCATTAACATCCTCCAATTACCAATTTAATCTACATTAACTTCACACATTAAGTGGATTAATTGCAATTGATTTCAATAATAATTTAATAAACTAAATAAATGGGTAATATATAATGATTGTTACCATTAACCTTCAATTATATATATAAGTTTCTTGTTTTCAACCACTTATTCTAATTGCTTACCTAATACTGAATTCATTCAATTACCATTAATTATACTTATTCATTTATTCATACACCCCTTACCCTTACTTATATTCAATTGTATAACCAAGGGCAACAATTTCACTATTTCATTATTAGGATTTGACTTCAATTGTCAATAATTAGCTTTAATTACCATTGCTACATTTCATTTTTAACAACCACTTCATTATAAATTATTAAGTTTTTTCTTTCTAAATTTAATTAAAAAAATCTTATTAAGTTAACCAATTTAATTATCAAAATTTACGGGTCTTTACAGGATTGATAACATGCGAGTAAGAAGCATGATAAGCCTTAGTTGTGAAATAATATTCAATAAAATCATAGACATTAAGTTTGGCCATTGTAATGCACTTCAATGCATGTGCACAAAGAAAACCAGTAACTCTCCATTGGTTACAAGTGCACATCCGATTTTCAAGATCAACTTTGTGAGAAATAGATGAATGTACTTCAAAAACAAAAGTAGAAGAACGAGAAACATTCTACCCAAATCCTTCTTCTTTCAATTTCAATAAATGATTCTCCATTTTAGGACAAAGTATGGTAGTCCAACTAGATGCCTCTTCTCTACGCTTTGATATTTGAGCCATAAGCTTAATTCGAATTCCATCAAGACAACATGTAATAGGAAGATGCCTTTCTTTCACAATCTAGGAGTTAAAACTCGCTGCAACATTTGATTGATTCTCACCATAGCAATTGCCAGGAAACAATAAATTAGCCCAATGATCAAATGGCTTATCTTTTAAGAATTCGACAGCTTTTTCACCTCCAATTTGGCTATATTTTGTCATAGTTCTTTGAAATTCATAAGGAGTACAAGCTACAACACAACGTTCCAAGAAATGTGCTACCCAAGGCCCTTTCCACCCTTTACAATATTAGCAATTTCACTTTGCATATGATATAGACAGTATGAATAGAAAGCCATTGGAAAGTTTTTAGGAATACATAAAAGCAAACCCTAATGTCTATCTGATATAAAGACCAAAGCTTGATCAACTCCAATAGAACATTTTAAATGATCCAAAAACCAAGACCAATTTTTCTCATTTTCCTTTGCAACAACAACCATAGCCAATCGAAAAAAACCTAAAAAAATATATAAATGTAATAAAGTAAAATTATAAATGAATTTTTCCGATTTATACTAATAATTATAGTGAACAATTTATAACTCTTTCAGTTATTATTGACTTCAATGTTTAAAAATAAACTCGCATATAACATATACATAAATAAAAACATATTTTCAATTTAGTTAACTATATTTTGTTTCACCTGTAACATATTTTTTGGTTATCAACATATGGATTACCCTCAATCATCCATTTGTTAATACCTTTTTTTAATCTACTAATTTAGTAGAAGATGGATATTTACATTTATATTCCTTCAAGGTTAATTATAAAACACTGGTATGATTTATGAACCAATAAAAATACACACACAAATATACATAGATATGTTATTTACCTAAATATACAACTATACATAGCTTCTACCTCAAGTTATCATTGTTGATCATCCAACACAATAAAAAATGGAGAATACATATTTAAATGCTAGTGGTTGGTAGTGCGCTTACAACTCTTACATATTTATGCATGTTATCCATCGACAATCAATTAAAATACCTATTACCTTACTATTATCTAAAATACCATAAAGATAAATACTTTTATCGTTACATAAAACTATAATGTAACAATCACAGTAAAGATAACTACTTTAATAACTATCACTTTCCAATTACTAATAATACTACTACAGAAATTTAGCAAAGATATTATATACTTAACAGAAAAACCTTTATACAAAAATGTAAAAGGAATAAAAAAAGTACTAAACAATCTATATTAAAATAAATCAATTATCATTATTACCTTAAATTAACTTATAAATATTAAAACAATAAATCATACGTTGGTTCCCATTTTTTGCAGTAGCAGCCATTAAACAACTATTCCTACTTTTCAAAAAGGTGGAATCAAGAAATATCATAGGACGACAATGATAGAATCCACAAATACATGCTTCGTAAGATATATAGACTTTTTCAAACTGATTGGTATTTTCATCAACAACCATAGATGTATGACCATTAGGATTACGTCTATCAACTGCTTTCAAATACCAAACCAGATCATTATAAGATTGTTCTCCATTACCAAAATTTTCCTTCAAAGCCATCTTCTTGCCCATATATGCATAGTAATAACTTAAACTAATATCATAATTTCATTTAAAACTAGCAATAATATCACTAATCTTTCTTGTTGGTTCATCACGAATTTCATTTAAAATCAAGGTCTTTACAAGATCACTCTTAATTAAAGGACTGTTAATTGATCTAAAACCACCACCACATGAATGATTAGATTCAATCCTTCTAACTAAAAAGTGATCCAATTGTTTAAACTTTCAAGAAGCATGAATTTTAAAACTACAACCTTTTACATCACATTGCACGGTAATTCGTTCTTTACAATTCTTCAAGAACTTAGGTTTGAATTCATTTTTTGCACAATATGCAATGGCAGTCTTACGAAAATCAGATGCAGACTAAAATTTTTGACCAATACCAGTAAAAAATTCTAAAGTAGAACCTTTCTTCATCAACTCATCAAAGCAATCTCTTTATCAAAAGAAAATTCCAAACTATCAACCCCATCATATGCACTACTCACTCAATCTTCAATACCAAGTGATTTACTACTAGAGCAAGATCTACTACTACAACAAACATTATTCTGAGACAATTTCTTCAATTTAACAAACAAAACCGGAAATTCATTTTTTCTAAAAAATGACAAGCATAAAATGGCTTGTAAATCACTATCTGTCTCAATAAAAGTGGTCTTGGAATCTCGAACATAAAAGATATCAAAGCACAAAGGAGAAAGTTGATCCCAAACTTCACATATCTTGTTTCGAAGAGTAGAAACAGTAAAATCCAATAAAAACCTAAAACTAAAGTTGTTTTTATTGAAATCAAAAACAACAAAAACAGTTGCTGCAGTGCTAAGACTAAAAATGAAACGCATATGAAAAAAAATTCAGTATACAAAAATATCAAAAAACAATCAAAAAATACAGTAAAAACAATACATACCTTTGGTCATCAATGTTTATCATCTTCCCGTGGCCAAAAGCAAGTTAGCATAATTTTAACATATCACACGCAAAAACAAAATCTGGACACTGCTAAAAAAACACAAACTGGACTGCAATAAAAGGAAAAGGAAGGAAGAAGAGAGAAAACTATAAATCTGGTAAAACTTTTTCAATCGACAATGAAATCGAGATTTAAATCAAAACTAAAAAGAAAATTGAGATTAAGAGGAGCGGAAATTGAGATAAAGAGGAGCGAAGAGAATTTACAAACCCACGTAGAATCGAAGAGGAGCGACCAGTAAAAGAAAGGGAGAGGAGCGAAGAACGAAGATGGGAAAACGTAAAGAAAAGGAGCAAAATTTACTTAACAAAATAACGACCGAGAAAAAGAAATGTCATGTAAACTTAATTTTTTAAACAGCTGTCCTGTAAAAAAATACGGTATACATAATGGTCACTAAAACATAATTTCCAGTTGTTTAGGGATATTTTTTTTGACTATTTCACGTTACATTTAAAACGTGTCTGCTATTGAAAAGCGGTTTTGTTTTTGTTATGCTCTTGTGAAGGCTATATAGCGTCCATCTCTGTTATTCAATAAAGCAAGCCATTCAAATAGTTGTGTTCTTGATCATGAAATATTGTTCTCAGCTTCAACAATTTCGGTATCAAGAGCATCACTAGGCGGAAAGAAATGCAGTACTTGAGTGGCTTCAAAGCAGAGGAAAAAAGACGAGTGACGAGAGGTATGCACAGCCTTCTATTTCATGCTTTGGTGGATGCTATGATTATTGGAGCATGTTGGTGGAGAATTTTCTACCGTCGAAAGAGTATTGGCATCTAGCAGAGGCTGGTTATTCTAGCCCAGCCATGGGGAGAGTTTTGATGAACATGAAGGAGACCTATGAGGCGTTGAAACTCAAAAATCTGAAGGCAACGAATTACTTGTTTTAGGCCATCCATCACGCTATTTTGAAGACAATTCTAGTAAATGACACTTCCAAATAGACTTGAGAATCAAGAACGACCTGGAATTTTTAACATTTTATAATTAAATATCAAAATTATTTAAATATTTAAATATTGGATTTAATGTGAATAGAAATGATTTCGAAAGCCTATTAAATTATTTTTAAATAATAAATGGTTATGGTAAACTTTAATTTATAATTAAAGTGATTATTTATTCTGTTTAATAATGTGTGAAATTATTATCCCACGACAGTGTTTCAGATTTTGACGAAATAAGTGCCACTGAGTCGTAAATAATGAGTTGTGTACAGACGAATTTCGTGACTATGTGCGGTCATGCGAGCTCAGAATGCGTAACGGTTAAAACAGAATAATATAAAACAGGAAAATAGGCACAAGGAAAAAGTTACAAAAAAAATTTAGTCTCAGGGGCGGTAAGTTTGTTTTTTAGTCTGAAAGACACTTTATAGTGTAAACAGAAAATGATAGCTACATCTATTATTCTGTGATTTACACTATAAAGTGTCCTTCAGACTAAAAAACAAACTTGCTGTACCTGAGACTAAATTTTTTTGCAACTTCTTCGCTGTGTCTAAAAACCCCATAATAAAATATAAGAGGTTTTTAGGCTCAAGGAAAAAGTTTGGCAAAAATTTAGTTTCAGGGACAAGAAGTTTGCTTTTTAGGATGAAGGACACTTTTTAGTGTAAATCACAGAATGATAGATGTAGCTATCATTTTCAGTTTACACTAAAAAGTGTCATTCAAACTAAAAAATAAACTTGACGTCCCTAAGACTAATTTTTTTTGTAATTTCTTTCTTGTGTCTATTTACCTGAAAATTATAACATATATTTTTCTATAAATATACCACTCAACCTATTTTCCTCCTCCGTCTTTCTTTCATCACTAAAAGTAGCCGCTGCCATTTTTCTTTCTTCAGGCAATTAAATCGTGAGCTGCAGTTAACGAAATCGAGTGATTTTGTATTCGTTGAACTTGTGTGATCGGGGGCTTCGCGTTGGTGTGTGCACTAATGGGTGCGGCAGTGATAAAGGGTGTTCAAACATTCACAGTCAAAGCTATGTTTTGCAATTTTTGTCGACTAAAGGGGAGATAGGCTATGGCGAAGGTGGAATGGTGGATTTGGAGTTGTCGTGCAAAGACGAGTGGATTGGGGTGCTTGATGGGAGTTTCGACGCTGGGAGTTGCGACGCTGGGAGGAAGAAGGCAATAATTTGTTTGTCGTTATTGAAGTGTCAGGTCGCGAATTTTTGGAAGCGTGTGGAGGTCAAATCAAAGGTGTAGCCGAGCTGGGGGTGCGAAGAGAAGAAGAATGATGACAGTGACGATGGCCATAGGTGACCGTAGCGTGGTGGAGGAACGGTCAAAGTTTAGTCAAGGTTTGGGGAACAAGTCGGGGTGATCGAGCTTGGGTTTGTCGGGTCGAGCACGTCAAGGTAGAGAAGAGAGACGCGTTGGCGCAAGCGGTATTGGATTTCGTCAAGCCATTAAGCGGAGAGGTATGAAATGTGCACGGCAAATTGGGTTGTGCAGAAGGGTGCACGCTTGCACAGTAATGTAGAGAAGGGGAAGAAAGATTAGTAGGAGGGAGGGATTAATTAAGGTAATAATTAGTTGTTAATTAAGTTAAGTAATTATTTGATTAATCTCAAACTTTATTTAAACCTTATTTGATTAAGGGCATTGTTAATGACACTCCGTAAATTATTAAAGGAGGGTCATTATTTAAAAGAAATAAAATTTACTAGGGGGTACAAAAAAATAGTCCCCCCTAAACATAAAACTATAGTTTTACCAAATTATCCTTAATTAGTATCTTTTATTTTATTTTTTAAATTGCTACTACAGTAATCGATCAAAACACAAAATTCGACAACATAGCACCGAGAAAAAAATGAAGTTATACAAGAGTATCAAATTCGGCAAGGGTTTAACGACATAAAATATTTACTTCGACCACATATCACCGAAATAAAATGTTATTTACGACAATCTATTACCAAACTTCGTACCATAGCAATTTCACTTCAATTCGACACTCCATTATCGTAATAAATTATGACAGTCGACCACCTATCACCGATCTATATCAAAACAACACTATAGATCCGAAGTTAAATAAATTTTTCGATTTCTAACCGTCGAATTTTGGGTCTGATTTCATGAACGAGTGTGGTTTTTGATTCAAACCATTTTGATCGAAATCGTTTGAGAAGGAGAAGAGCAAAGTTAACGAACTGTAAAAAATAACGAATAGAGTTTAAAGGTTAGAATTGACAATCTATATTTTATTTTATAATATAACTGTACTCCCTTTAGTAGTTTGATTTACACTGGAGTGAAAATAAAAAATTACCTCCCCTTAACAATTTTTGAAGTGTCAATAACAATGCCCTTGATTAATCTCAAACCTTATTTAAATCGATACACCACTTAACCTATTTTCCTCTACATCTTTCTTTCATCAGTAAAAGTAGCCACTGTCATTTTTCTTTCTTGAACTAATTAAATCATAAGCTAGAGTTAACGAAATCTAGTGATTTTGGATTTGTTGGACTTGTGTTATCGGGCCTTCACGTTGGTGTGTGCATTAATGGGTGTGGTAGTAGCTAGGATATTCAAACATTCACAGTCCAAACTATGGTTTGTAATTTTTTTCGATTAAAGGGGAGATAGGCTTTGGCAAAGGTGGATTTGGGGTTGTTGTGCGAAGGTGCGTGGATTAGGGTGCTTGATAGGAGGTGCGGCGCTGAGATGAAGAAGGGGACAATTTGTTTATTGTTATAGAAGTGTCAGGATGCAAATTTTTGGAAGCGTGCAGAGGTCAAATCAAAGGTGCAGTCGAGCTTGGGGTGTGAAGAGAAGAGTAATGGTGGTGGTGATGGCCATAGGTGACTGTAGCATGGTGGATGGATGGTTAAAGTTTGGTCAAGGGTTTGGGGCATCACGTCAAAATAAAGGAGGGGCGATCGAGATTGAGTTTGTCGAGCTTGAGAAGAGAGACGAGTTGGCGCAAGCGGTATTCGATTTCATCGAGCGAGTGAGCAGATAGGTATGAAACGTGCATGGCAAATTGGGTTGTGTAGAAGTGTGCACGCGTGCACAGTAACGAAAAGAAGGGGAAGAAAGATTAGAGGGAAGGAGGGATTAATTAATGTAATAATTAGTTGTTAATTAATTTAAATAATTATTTGATTAATCTCAAACCTTATAAAATTCGTATTTTTTGCATACAGGTCCAATCGAGGTGCCATCTTCGACATTGCGCTCGTATTGGGATTATCTATGTCTGGGATTGGTTTGGGCTTCGATGAGTTTACTCATTAGTTGATTATATAATTATTGTGTATATAATTATTGTTTAACTAAAATATAAATCGTATTACGAACAATGCAAGTTATTTCTAGATCTTATTTTATTAAACAAGCGACAACAATATATGTAGCATAATCTCCCTTTTTATTCTATAAAACATATATCGTGGCCCAGACTTACTATTTACTTGTTTGATATTACTATTTAATTAAGTTGGAAATTATGTTGTGAATGTTTGAAACGAGATAGTCGTTCTAAACGTAATTTGAAATCCCTGGTATTTGACATATGTTATATTGGTTAAATGTGAATATATTGGGAAAACAACTATTGGCTTATTCTACATACGTTTTGATGTGTTTGACATAAAGGAATCGGTTTGGACATTTGTGGAAATTGAAATGGAAATTGTGGTAGTTAGAAGCGGAAATGTCGTTATAAATGCTCTTTGAAACCACTGTGATCAGAAATTGTGGTAGTTTGAAGCGGAAATGTCGTTATAAATGCACTTTGAAACCACTGTGATCAGGGATTTTAAATTTAACGTTGAAAGACATCCTAGGGATTCTTCGTATTTTTAATAAGTACTATAAGCATACTTATTTTCAAAAAATACCAAGGTTTAAAATACCGCTAATAATTATTTATGGATTTTAATAAATCGTTTCAAATTATAAAACAGATTTTTATGGGTTTGATTAAAGTACAAAATAAGAAATTTCAAGTGGTGTTTTAAATAAATGTTTTAAACCATAGAATAAGTATTTTAATTATTTTTAGTATAAATATGTTTTAGAAAATTATTTAAATATATTATTAAATTGTTTTAATTTTTTATATAAAATAATGACCTTTGAATTGATTTTAGTATTCTAAAGGGTTTATGTAAGCTTGGAAAAGTAAGCTAAGTCTCGAATGAAGAGATAAGGGAAGAACTGAATTATAACACTTAAGTTATAATAAATAATTTTTTAAAGTTAAGTAGAAGTACTAACTTGTTTTAGTAACATTCGTTTTTAAACCCCTGGATGATATTTTAAAGTGATGAAATATTGTTAAATGATTTAGGCAAGGTACTTAGATCTTTAATAATGGAATTTTAAAGATAACAATAGTTATGGAATCTTTTGAGAAAGATAGACATGTATAAATTTCAAAGTATAAAAGAGTGAAGGGGTTTATAGTAATAATGTTTGAGTGACATTTGTTTTTACCTTTTTGATTGTGTTTTAAATAAGAAAAACTTGTTACTGATTTTAAATATACTTATACCGATGAATAAGTATATAAATACTTTTGAGAGTAATTAAATGTGTAGAAATGAATGGTGAAGTTTTAATTAAATAGTGAAGTTTAATTAATAAGCAAAGTTCATTTATAAAGAAATTTATTGAGTAAAAATGAGTTTTACTCATAAAAGAGGTTTTTAATCAACAAAGGAAGATTAATCAAAAATGGGGTTCGAAGTCGTTTATATGACTTGATCATACTTTGTGTGTGTTAATCATACTTGTATGATTACTTGCTTATGGAAAGTATATAAGACTTAGTTTCTCTTATGCGATCATTCTCATTATTGTTGAAGTTGAACAAATATAACTTTGGAAATATCTAGTAGAAACAGAGGAATTATATGATACAACAATCTTCGGTGATGCTATAAAGTACATATAAACTCGTTTTGCTCTTTTAGGACAAATGATAAGGAAATCTGTCCGCTTAAACGGTTAGGAGGTGATATTTGCTCTTATGTATCGTCTGTTTATTTTACACAGAACCAAAATTAAGTTTATCGAAAATCTGTCGGTTGGTTTTGGAGCGCCCGATAAGTGAGGGAGTTTACTTATATGAGATGACTTGAACCTGTAACCAGTCTAAAAACATATACGTGTTCTATGCTTTTGATGAGATTCATCATTGATTCGAGATGCTAGAATCTATATAGAGATTCGAGATCTGTTTGAGATACTTGAACACATGTAGTTGTTTTTGATCAATTCAGGATGCGGGAATCCATGTGTGATTCTGAGATCTATTGAGATATGAAAACCCATGTGTGATTTCAAGATTTGTTGAGATATGAGAATCCATGTGTGATTCTGAGATCTATTGAGATATGAAAACCCATGTGTGATTTCAAGATTTGTTGAGATATGAGAATCCATGTGTGGTTCTGAGATCTGTTCGAGTTGGAAACTCATGTGTCAAGATCTCTTCGAGTCGTGACTCGTGCGTTGGGATGTTGAACGTGACTTCCCCATCAATAATGAAAGAAACCAGAGACATGAGACATAGCCTAGGGGTTTAGCCAACTTAAAGGGTGCAGGCACTCCACTTTACCGATACTTACATAAATGCACGAGGGAGTTATGTGACCGGTTCTACATGTTCGAGCGGTTGAGTTATGTATAGTATATTTTATCTAGAGATTTACGATGCTTGGAAGGATATCTCTAATCCTTGTGTAGGGGGACCGTTCTTGAAGTACCGAGGGCACCTCCATGGAATCTTATACAATTAGCGAACGTGCCTTAGCGTTTGTGATTTTATACCAATGTTGTGATGTTCACTCATATGCATCACAACTACTTGATTATCTATATTCCACACCTTAGACATTATTACAATAACACTGAATTTTCTAATAGAAATGGTTTGGTTATCGTAAGATAGAAACCTGTCCATGATTATTAGTAATGTAGTCTTAGCTGTACCTTTAATTTGAAGGGTTTTGTAAATATATAAATCCACTTGATTTGAGTTTCTCACATTGGTTTACCAGATTGATTCAGGTGTTATTTTTTTGTAATGCGCGAGTCAGCCCGTGTATATTTTTAAATTTTGCTATGGTTCATTGAAGCTCTTGGAGAGCTGGATGATTTTTTACCGTATTCATTTTTCTCCGCATTACTTGTTTTGTAGCTATCAACATTTGTGGGCATAGGCTCTTATAACTGTCCAGGCTAATGATATGTTAGTTTAATCTTATTGATGTATGTATATCAAAGTTTTCTGTTTGGTAAAGATCTTTTGAGATATTATATATTATCGTTCTGCAAATGAGATTCTGATATTGTGTTCTTCTTCCTTGTTCCGTTTTTTTTCCTTTTACCCTAACGTTTTGTCTTTCCAGCACTTGGGTGCTCGACACTTAAATACCATGGATGTATTAATGTCAACATTTGAGAGTCAAAATTCCAGACTGTTACACCAGGGTAAAGAGATATCACACACAAGCTCTCCTTACAGAGTTTGAAACGTTGGAGATGAAGGATGGAGGAATCACTGAGTACTTTGTTAGAGTATTGTCTTTAGCAAGTAAGATGAGAACCTACGGTGAACAGATGGAGGATGTCAAAGTTGTGAAGATTCTTTGATCTTTGACCGAGAGATTTAACTATATAGTTTGCTCAATCGAACAATTAAAAGATATCGATTCACTTTCTATTAATGAGCTACAAAGCCTCTTATTGTATATGAGCAGAAATTCAGGAGAAAGGCTTGGGAAGATCAAGCTTTAACAATAACATTTAAGGGTAATCGAGGTTATGGGAGAGGCTACTTCAGATGTAGGG
This sequence comes from Allium cepa, assembly GCA_030765085.1. NCBI lineage: Eukaryota > Viridiplantae > Streptophyta > Magnoliopsida > Asparagales > Amaryllidaceae > Allium > Allium cepa. The sequence goes on along the minus strand of CM060941.1, from coordinate 170,499,149 downwards.
GAAAAGGAAGAGGTGGAACTGGGTTCTATTAACTAAGCAACCATGGAATGCTAAACATTGTCATAAGCTTGGACATTTTCAGTATGAATGTCCAACTTAGGACAAAAAGGCGAATTATGCATATCTCGAAGAAAAACAAGAATCGATTCTCATGACCCATGTTAGGATGAACGAAGGTCAGAGGGAATATCTTTGGTTCCTAGATTCTGGGTATAGCAACCACATATGCAATAACAAAACCATATTTTGCGAGCTTAAGGAGGATTTTCAACAAGAAGTCTAACTTGGGAATGATACAAAGATGTCGGTGATAGGAAAAGGGAATGTGATGCTGATGGTGAATTAGATAAATTATGTTATAACTGATGTGTATCTTGTGCCAAATTTTAAGAATAATTTGCTAGGTATAGGGTAATTACAACAGAAGAGCTTGCTATCCTCATCCAAAATGATATGTGTAGGATTTATCATCCTCAAAGGGGCCTAATCATTCAAAAAAGATGATTATTAATCGAATGTTATGTTGTTAGCAGTAACTCAACCAAACTCTACCAAACATTCATGTTTCAATGTAGCCATAGAGGATCTATCTCACCTGTCGCATTATCATTATGGCTATTTGAGTCAAAAAGGTCTTAGAACTCTTCAACACAAGAAGATGGTCCTTGGTTTGCCATAGTTTCAAACTAAAAAAACTATCTGCAAGAATTTTGAGAGGCCAAGAAACATTGAGATCCTTTTCCAAAGAAAAGTGATGGTGGGCTTTTGAGAAGCTTCAACTAATCCACTCTAACATTTATAGACCAATCACTCCAATCTCCAACAACCATAAAAGGTGCATTATCACCTTCATCGATGATTTTAGTAAAAGAACTTGGGTTTATTTTCTTACTAAAATCTAAGGCATTAAATACTTTCAATTTTTTTTAAGTGTGGCATGGAAAAAGAAACAAGAAAATATGTTAAGTGCTTATGCACTGATCGTGGTGGTAAGTTCAGCGATATTGAGTTCAACGGTTTCTATAAGTTGCATGGTATTAAAAGGAAATTGATCATATCATACAGTCCATAACAAAATGGAGTGGCGGAGCAAAAGAACAGAACCATGATGAACATGGTACATAACACGCTGATAAAGAAGAAAGTTCCAATGACCTTTTGTTCTAAAGCTGCAAAAACTATGCATGTTCTCAATTGAAGTCCATCAGCTGCTATGCAAAAAAAGATACCGGAGGAAGAATGGAGTGGAAGTAAACCTTGTGATAGGTTCTTTAGAGTCATAGTTGTATTGCTTATGTACATGTGACTGATGTGAAGAGAACTCAGTTAGATTATAGAAGCGTTGCCTATGTCTTACTTCAGGTTAGTAAGGAATCAAAGGGTTATCGTTTATGACCCAGTAGCTAAAAGGTGGTTATTAGTCGAGATGTAATTTTTGAGGAAGAAAAACAGTGGGATTGGGGTGTAAGACATAAGAAGCATATTTTATTAAATTTAGAAAGGGGCGATAAGGAAATAACTTATAATAAGAATGTAAAACTATGAGTGATGATACCGAAGTACTTGGGAAGGCCAGTAATTATGATGTGGGAGACGGAGAGGGAGAAGATGATTCTCATATTTGTAGTAATGAAGTTGGTTAAAATGAAGAGAGAATGAGACTTCTACCTGGGTGGATGTATAACTAAATACATGAGAATGCCTATTAGAGGATGAAGCAAACGTGTTTCTTATGGCGTCAGCTGATCCAATACATTATGAAGATGTAGTAAAGAATGAAGAATGGAGACTGGCTATGGACTATGAGATCAACTCTATAGAGAAGAATAAAATATGGACTCTAACTGAGTTGCTGGCGGGAGTAGAAAAGATTGGAAGTGGGTTTACAAAAAAAAATGCAATGAGCATAGGGATATCAATAAACACAAGACATGACTAATTATTGTAGGATATTCATAAAAGTATGGCATAGACTACACAAAGGTATTTGCACCAGTAGTAAGAATAAATACGGTAAGAATGATCGGTGCTTTAGCTGCAATTAGTTTGGAAGACTTTTCAACGCATGCCAAATAAGATTTTCTTTATGGTGATCTAACCAAGATAATCTACATTGAACAACCAAAGGGATATAAGAAAAGAGGCAGTGAGCATCTAGTTTTCAAGTTGCATAAGCCTCCTTGTGGACTAAAACAGACTCCATGAGCTTGGTTTGGTCGGATCGATGCAGACTTCATTAGTGAAGGCTTTTTAATGTGTGGCAATGAGCAAACTTTGTTCATTAAGAGAAGCAGGGAAGGAAAACAATTATTGTAAGTATTCATGATGACGATTTGATTTTTATCGCTGGTGATAAAATTATGATGCATGAGTTCAAAAGGTTCATGACGAGGAAGTTTGACATGTCAGAATCGAGGATGATGTGATTTTTCTTGGCATCGAAGTACTAGAAAGGTAATACTCTATCTGCATATGCAAAGGAAATATGCACTTGAAGTTTTAAAGAGATTTGGTATGATGGACAACAATCCAGCTACTAGTCCAATAGTTCCAGGTTGCAAAATCGGCAAAGATGAAGGAATTATTGCGGTTGATGAGACGTACTTTATGAAATTGGTAGGGTGCTTGATGTTTCTCACAACCAATAGTCCAGATATGATGTTTGTTACTTGCCTTGTAACGACCGGCCTTTTTGACCCTCAAAAGTCGCGTCCACGGTATTCATTTGTCGACCATCCAAGTGTCAAAAAGACAGATTGTTGGGTTGAAAGAAAGAAAAGACAAAACAAAATCTCACATTGTGACAAGTAATCTAAAATATATAATGGATCTTTACAAAAGAAAAGTTTGTACGCATATATCCATCCAAGTAAACTAACTTATCATCATCCTAGATAATTATAACGGTCTGTCCTCACAAATGTTGATAAACACAAAACAACAAATGCAGCGGAAATAAAAGGTATGTGAACAAGTCTTGAAGGCATCTTACTCGTCTCCTAAAGCTCCAAAGCATTCATAAATAATTCTGGAAATATCATCGGGCTGACCCAAGCATTATAAGAAAATAATGCTCTTAGTTTGGTAAACCAGCGTGAGAAACACAAATCATATGGATTTTAATGTCATAAAACCTTTCAAAAATAAAGGTACCTCATATGACCATGCCGCACATAAACATGGATATGTTTTTATCTTATAACAACCGAACCATTCCAAATAAAAATCCAGTGATATTACAATAATATCTACGGATTGAAATGAATATTTAATCATAGCCGAAATGGTTACATTAATTATATCCCAGCATACTAGGTATAAAACTAAGTCCGTAATGGCACGTATTGAAAAATGGATTCCATAATATTATAAACTAGGCAGTTATAAACACCTGTCTAGTTATACAACTCAATATAACTCAGAGAAATCACAGAGATATCAAACACAGCGGAACACTAAACATATCTACAACGCCGAAGCCTCCTACTCCATTGCTCCTTCATAACTCGTCAAAGCTGACCTGAATCCATTGGCTACTCGTAAAAATTTGAGTACCCAAGAGTTTATGAAAAACAGAAGATAAACTCCGGGTCAGACATGGGTCTGGTGTGAGTAACAAGTTAAGGTTGCTTAACTTTAAAAACCTTTTGAAAAGAAAGGTATCACGTAAGACTTCCCACACATAAACATGGAAAAGTTTTTATCTTACGCTAACCAAACATTTGATAGGAAATCCAGTGATATTATAATAGGTCTTGGGTTTTCAAGGAAATATGAAATAACCGAAATTGTTACATTTATTAAATTCCAGCTATTAGCCACAAAAGTGAGTAATACAATCAAAACCGATGGCACTTATTGGGTTTTGGATTGCATACAATGGCAGGGCTACTGAGGTACCGCCCATCACAGTACGTGGCCTAGATCACTGTACCTAGGATTACTTCCAATCCCCTGCAACATAATGTCGGAACCATCCCTTACTGGACAGTTTCGAACAAGACAACCCCGCAGTTGGTGCGCATATCCAACTGCCCACTAAGCCGAATAAAAAGGGACCTCTAGATAGGGGAAAATCTCGTCCTGCTTGGGCATGACCCACTTAGCCTTGCTGTACCTCCCCTGTTTTAGCCATTTCCGGTTGATGAGGCTTGAGGCTACGATTACCTTTATAGAACACATCTATCTTAGAATGCTCATCGTCCACTTGACGATGTTCTGAAAGCATTCAATCCATACAAGTTCGTTCCGGGTCCGAACGAAACCGAAGACATTATCTCATTACACTCATTTTGGAATCACCCTCAGAGTTAACGACAATAACCCTTGCACTCTGAATCTTTATCTCGAATCTGAAAATACTACCCCGTTAAACTCGTATTGGAATCACCCTCAGAATTTTAACGATGAATAGTCCTTACACCTCGAGTCTTCACTCTTCATTTGAGATTCACGACCTATCGTTAATTTGGATCGATGTGGTTTTCGGATATCCAAATCTAGAAATCCGATCCCCGTCTCATCGAAATCCAAAGCGTATCTTTTAAGGCCAAGTTGTTTTAAAGTTTAAAACAATTCAATTTCATTATCTACATACGCACAGATAGATAATTCACAGACCACAATAGATAATCAACATTATCATCACAATAGATAATCCATATTATCATTATCAAAAGATAATCCATATTATCATCACAATGCAACCAATGCATCCATATCACACAACATTACTTATCCCATAGTTGAGATTTCAAACCATTTAAGGAAAACCATATCATCCGTTCATAAGCAATAATTAATAATCACACCAAATATAATTAATTTAAAATGAATTAAATTAATTACTTTCATCTCTAATTAATTTAAAGTGAATTAAATTAATTACTTCATCAATATAAATCTTGCTTACATAACCATTAATTAATTACAAATTAATTAATTATCCTCTAATTAATCACCTTAATTAATCACCCTTAATTAATTGTTTTTTTATTACATTCAAGTAATTATCCTTTAATTAATTTCACAAATTAATTAGTCTTAACTGAATACAGTAATTAACCCTTAATTACTTCATTAATTAATTAGCTATAATTAATTACATTGATCCCTAATTAATTACATTAATTAATTACCTTCAATCACTTATTATTGATTAATTAATCTTAATTAATCAATCCTTAATTACATCATTAATTATATTAATTAATGATCCTTAATTAAATTTAAATTAATTCCTTATTTAAAATAATTACATTAAGTAATTAATCCCAATTAAACCATAATTATTAATCACCTTTGATTAATTACATTCAGTAATTAATTACCTTTAATTACTTATCAAATTAATTACTCCTTAATTAATTATCTTTAATTAATCCCTTGATTAATTATACTAAGTAATTTAATCAAAATTACTTTCATTATTAACCATTTTCCATTAATTACATCCAGTAATTATCATTAATTACATTAGGTAACTGTTATTAAATCATCTAGTGTTAAATTAATTAAACTTAATTAATTAATCTAAACTAATCACATTAAACTCAATTAATTACATTAAGTAATTAATTCCTTAATTACTTCCATTAAGTAATTATACAAACAATTTCACAAATGACTATCATAAATTAATTAATCTAATTAATTATTAAAAATTAATCACATTAATTAATTATTAAATAATCTCAAGTTAATGACCATCATTATCTATTATTAATTCTTTAATTACTTTCCTTAAGTAATTAAACTTAGATTAATCATTATTAATTAAAAATTTATTAATCTTTAATAATCAATTAATTAACCTTTAATTATTTAATTAATTAAGTGTTAACTATTACTTAATTAATTCATAATTAATTCTAATTATTAATTAATATTCTAATTAATAATACTTAATTACAAATTAATTATCCTTAACTAATTAATCTCAATCATTAATTAATTTATTTAAACCTTTAATTACCTATTTAACTAATCCAAATCATTAATTAATTAAATAAATAAATTATCCATTTAATTTCCTTAAAAATTTAATGAATTACAAATCATCAAATTCTAATTTACTTTAAGATCAAACTTTGTTCTTATTAAGGATCAAGTTATCATTTACAAAGTAATATAAATCAATTTACTTTAAATTTACTTTCAAATATCATTTTAAATTTAAGATTTAAAATGGATACAATTTATCTTTAATCAAAGTTTAAAACACATTTCTAAAACCCTTTTCATTTTACAATTTAAAGAAATACTCATTTAATAAAGAAGTTTAAAAGAATTTAAAATCAAATTCATTTTAAATTCAAATCAATTTAAATTACACTTTAAACATTCAAAATTGTTTAGATCATTTTAAATTTAAAACTTTTCTTCATTTCAAAATTGGAATACATATTTAAATTTGAATTCAGATTAATCTTTAGATTTTTAACTCTACTTACATTTTAAAACTTTATTTTTAAAATTCAAACTACTTAAACACTTTAAGGTTGTTTAAACAATTTAAATTTTAAAATTTTTATTTTATTTCAAAACTAGGATTCAAATTTAGATTTGAATCCAGATTTAAAATCTTAGATCTAAACTTTGTTTAAATCACTTCTTTATAAATTAAAATTCAGTTTTATAAATTTTAAATTGTCAGGTTTTGAAAACCTGTATCACAAACTTGACCCGGGCTAACCCTTCAGTTACTTCGAGTCCACCAACTAAAAACTTTGAACTACCCATCTACATACTTCGAGTCAATCACCATTAACTCGAATACAAAACAGAACCAAGCAACTTCACCACGAAACAGTGCACCGTGCACATGCACGGTGCCGTTGACCATCTCCGGCCACCTCCGGTGGTCTTCCCACATCGGCGTCCTACCTCACGTCCAAACATGATCAACAGATCATCCTTCAAAAGCTCGAAATTGAATTCGAGTCTTCATCTCAAACCTGGAAACATGCTGAACAAAAACACCAAAACTTGTCAACGTCACGACCACGCACATACGATCACCAGAAAATCTGCTACTTCCGCCAAGACTTCGCCTACGACCAACCATCCATCTCCCAAAACCCAGTTGAACTCGATCACTCCCACAGGCCGTGCCGACCCAATCAACTAACCTAGTTAAATCTAGGGTTCCAGAAGAAAACCCTCTGCTGTAGCTTCCTCGATGAAAAGCAACATCATCCAGTATTTTTGCCATCAACAACGATCACTCCTCTACCTCCAGAAACAACCCTAGCCTCTCCGACCACTGGGATCACCAGAATTTCCTAAAAACCCAAAAACAGTGCAATTCAAAACTGCACCATCAATTCTAATTTAAAAATTGTGATTTAAGTGTTAAAAATCATGATTTGGTTTATGTTTTCATTTCATAATACTGAATCTATAAATTTCACAGTTTGAATTTTTATTTATTAAGAGCATGCACTGATGTTTGGTTTTATAGGGATACACGGGCTTTAATTTAACTTGATTAAATTTTTAAATCTTAGTCTATGATAAATCAAACAACATTGGTTTGTAAATTAAGTCCTAACAAACACTATATCAAGTGTAAGGATTTAAATGAAATTTTTGAGCCTGGAAAAAATAATATAAACAGAACAGAGCCATATATTAAACAATCATGCATACTATAAATAATCACACCAGATTTCACTTATATACTCATGCAGTACTTATTCATTACAGACATACTAGCATTGCAACCAGATTTATTTAAGTTTAAAAATTACTCACTTGTTTGAATTGAAAGACAGAGCCCTTTGTTTTAAAAACTGTTTTGATTTTGAAAACTGGAATATGCAGTGGCCTTTAAAAACTTGAATTGCTTTTAGAAACTGAGTTGCTTTGATGAAAACTTGAGTTGCTTTATCAATTAGAAGTGCTCTTTGATTGACAATACAGTTGCATGTAGAAAAACTCCAGATTTGAAATGATGTAGGCTTCAGATTTTAAGATGTTACAAGCTTGATTTTGATTTGCATGTTTTTGATTCTATTTTGAAAATGATTTTGCAGAGGATATGATTTCTAGTTCGAATGTGATTTCAGATTTTAGTTTTTAATGGGATTTTGTTTTAATTTCTTCTTGGCTTTAGATTTAGAAAATTAGAAAAAGAAAGGGAAGGGAAGAAGATTTATAAATAAATAGGCTGAAATTATTTAGAAATCAAAACAAAAGAAAAACTAAATTACAAATGCCACTTGTCTTCAATTTTAACATTAGTCATATTAGTTGTTAATCACCTAACACATGTTATTATAAGGCCTTAAGGAATTAACATTTGTTTTTCTTTTATTTTCTTTTTATTATAAATGTTAATAAAAAATGATGTTTAAGTAATTAGTTAATAAGTACTTATATATATATAAATAATTTTAAAAGAGATGACACAATTATATATATAAATAAAAGAGTATACAAATAATTTAAAATATAAAACAATTTAAAATATTTATACTTTAAATTCAAAGCTTTAAATTCAAATTCAAATCAAATTCTAAAATTCAATTTTGAAATCAAGTTATATATATAACTACACAATTCAATTTTGAAAAACAAACTATTTTTATTAAAATTTATTTGTTAAAAACAATACATTATTATATTTTGAAAATAACAAATTTGATAACTTTAAATAATTTATAAAAGAAATTGTTTCTTTGTTAATAAATTACTTATTTTATCACACTATATTTAAAAAGAAATCAAAATAAACCTTATTGTTAGTTTATTTAAATTTAAACTCAAAATCAATTTAAACAAATTAACTTTTATCTTAACAATTTAAAACCATATATTATTTATTCAATAGCTTTTAAAAGTTTAACTTTAAATAAGTCATAATTCCCAATTTTACCAAAGATATATATATTTAGAAAACAAGATTTATTTATTTATTAAATTTAAAACAAGGCTTATCCATTTACAATATATACATTTCCTATATACATTATAATTAGAAAACAATTTATTAGCTTTTAAAAGATAAAATCTATCAATTAAATATTTATTTAATTGCATTATTAAATCAATTCAAATTTTTATTAACAAAAATTATCAAATCAATTTAATTTTAAACACAGATTATTAAATTGATATTGCCAAAAATTTCGGGATATCACATTACTCGAGAATTGGATGAAAGCAAATATATATATATATATATATATATACACACACACACACATATGTGACATATATATACATTTGTTTTATTTTTTTAGAAGGAGCAAATATATATATTTATGCAACATATATAGACTAACATATATATATATATATAACCTTTCTGCTAATATATATGTACAGCATATGTGTACTTTCTGCCAAACAAAACTTATATAAACAATAAATATGTGCAATATAGATGCGACATATATAAGTTTGTATTGAAGTACACAGCAGACTTATATAAGCAATTGTTGTGTGGCTGTGACATGGCAGTATATATATACGAGGTCAAGCAACATATACATATATATATATCTCAAATAGATGCAACATATATATATTCAAGCAATATATATGTAACATTCCGCATTCTGAGGTCCAAAACTAATCGCTCACTACGCCATAGATTGCATATTGCAACACCAAGAAGTGATGTAGGAAGTGCCAAAAAATGTTACTATAGGCTAAAAAAGGGCAAAGGCAACACTTTCTCGGTGATATATTTTGCCGCGTTACCCTAGAGTCAAAGGCAACATCTTTGCGGCCCTAGGGCAACATCGGTTCTGTTATTGCCACAGGTACCAAATTTACTAAAAAGTGGGCCCCACATTCTGGGCCCCAACATGTAGACCCACATTGTGGTTCCCACTAATTTTATGGCCCACCTTTACGGAACCCTGTTGTGGGGCCCATATTCATTAATCTATGGTAACACTTTTACCATCCAATGGCAACACTTTGCTAGTTTATTACCACATTTAACATCATATACTACAACATTATATCATATCTATGGCAACACCTTTTGCAATTTAAATTGAAAATGTACTGCAACATTATACTACTGCAACATTATATCATATATATGGCAACTTTATACTGTAACATTATATCATATCTAATGGCAACATTACACTGCAACAAAGAACTTTTCATTTTAGAATAACCACTAACACAAGTTTTACTTAGTCAAGTACAAAATAACAAACATACTTAAAAACATAGCCAGTGTATTCATAGTTACAGCCAGTACATACTAAATTCTACTTATTAACAGTGCATTCATATTTGCGAGCCTCCAGTGCCATCAGTGCCTCCAGTGTCATCACTACAGACGGTCGCACAAAGATCCCCAACATCACTACAGACAGTCGCCATCACTGAAGTTCTTGTTGATTCGATAATAATTGGAGTAGCTAACTGCAAAAACAATGCAAATTGGTCTAAACTATTGCAAAGCCATATAACGCATTGTTTGTGAAACCCAATTAAAATGCAATAGCGAACATACTCAATCGAAGAGAAATATTTAATGAGGAGTTCTTATATAAACAATAAAGTGAAAACCATAGGTTAATTATTTATTTACTCTTATATAAACATACATAGCTTATAGGTACCTACAGTCTACGGACTTACCGGTTCTAGCAAATGTGCCACCAGGACGATGCAAAGTGCTTTATTTTCTAAATTTCATGTTGCCTGCATAGAACACTCGTGGAGCTACATACAGATATGTACATATTTATTAAATAAAAGAAACTGGAGAAAACAGATAGGACTGACCACATAAACAAGTGCAATAAAATCAAAGTACTTGTCTCTTTAATAAGAATTTTATATTTAGTATAAGAAAAGGAGTGAAGTAATCTGATCACATCACCATCCGATAAGTTTAATTGTGTAGTGATCCCTGTATAACTCAGCATACCCGTGTTGTTAAATAGCAACAACACCGCAGCCTGCAAAATACAAACAGTTACAAATGGTTAACACACAACAATGAACTCATCTTGTTAATACAAATTGCAAAGTCTTCTTATGTAACAAATGAGATATAGTAGGGACCTGATAAGTTGTAACAACCAACTCAATGGGTTTGGGGACAAATCTCCCAAGAACATAGCAAGTACCCAAGGAATAAATCCTTGAAAGCCTTCGGTGCTTGATTTTTGACTGATAAAATTTCTTAAATGCAATGACACATTATCCTAACACAAGATGGTTTTATAGGTAATTATTTAATTAGGACTTTACAATTAAAATTGTCCGTTTGGCATAGACATTACATAGAAATGTTCAGTTTTCGTTAATACAGAATCAAATTGTTTAGTTTTGATAGAATTAACAATAGTGGGCCCTTAGTACAACTCTGTTAAAATAAGACTTCTTACCTTCTCAGAAGGAAGATTAAGATAACATGTCAAAATATATACCATGCCCTCCACCTTAGAAGTAAATTGCCCTCCACATTGATGTTTTAGCTTCGTCCAAATGCTCCTCTCATGATTATCTTCATGTGAGCTTCTTCCCGTTGGAAAATTTTTCCCATCAGTAAGTTAATTTTTAACAAGAAACTTGAAGAAATTGAGTTAAATAACTGTAAATTTCCTATAAAACTCTGCAAATGGATCTTTATTGCTAACATTGACATACAAAAGTATGCAATCTGCAACTACACTACTCTATGCAATTTTACCTAACCATGTAAATGAACAGTTGCCTAATGTTCTTCTCTGCAGGTAAATATATATCCAGTGATGTTTCCATACAACATAAATGAGCGCGTAACCTTTCAACAAACATTCGATTTTTTCATCATATTATTTTAACACCCATCCACCTCATAAATATAAACTTCCCTTCTTATATACATATCATATAACTGCGCAATATTCATCATATCATAAAGAATAACCATAACCTGATCATAAACAACCATCAATGGCTTCAGCCTCTTCGATCATCTGCTCCATCATTGTGTGCTTCTTTATAGTAAGCACTACAGGTCGTTCAGTCCCTACAAGAAATAAAAGCAATGACAAGTTAGAAAAAGATTACATAAGTGGAGTAGGTGTGAGCATGGGATCGGTGCATGGTGCAGGTTTTGTGTTTGGGGTAGGCACTGGTGGAAATGGTAATGGAGTTGGAGAAGGATCTAATGGAAATGGTAATGGAGTTGGAGAAAGGTCTAGTGGAAATGGTGGTATAAGGGATTTTGATCATAGCCGACTAGCTGCATCCAACGGTCAGTATATTCCTGGAAATGATGACACTTTTGTTCCTAATACTGGTTATGAAGTTCCTAATCCTTCTTATGTTGGTTCTAGCACCACTCCCTGAAACTTTTTTATTTGATGTAAAAGATGTGTGGAGAGCTTGCTTGTTTACTCTGTTTGTATGAGTTATTATATTAGAAAGAGTATAACTGAATCTAGAGCAGTCTGAATATTTAATGTATTATGTTTTTTCCTAGCCGTAAATTACAATGATTAAACAACTGTTGTTGATATTTGACATCCAACCCTATTTGACATTCAACCCTATCAACTGCCGATGTATTAAACTTGTCTCCAAGCTTGTCCAAAGGTAACTGAAGATAATAAGATATCAACTTGTGTAATACACGAATCTAGACAAATATCACAATATTGTATAGCGGAAGATATCAAGTAATAAGTACCAATAGTGGTATAATTGATAGTCTACATGCTTAACACTTACCGTGAAATGTGAATAAAGTGTTATAACTGAACTAAACTAATGTGAAGTAACATATTAAGTAACTGAAATGAAGTAAATAGGAAGTAACCTAAGCTATATGATGTAACATAAGCTATGCAGCATGAAGTATTAATAGTTTTAGAAATAAACATGAAGTAACATAATATTTAGTATAAATAATTCTAGAAGACTTTTACTATTTAGACTTTAGTAAACCGTGAAATGAAGTAAATATGATGTAACATAAGCTATATTGACTATGTTATGACTGAACTAAACTAAACTAAGCAATACAACATTATTGCTGGACATGAAACCTTTAAATTATTTTCTGGTCACACATACATACATATCCGTGTGCTTTGTAGCTCGTTGGTTGCACCAACTATTTATTGGAAAACAACTGCTTGCAATCAAACATTGACTTTAAATGTATCTTGTTATTACTTAAGAGACAATTATGACAATCATAGCAAACTACTTGTAGTTTTCATGTTCAACTTATATTTTTATCACTGCAAGTTACAACATAAGTAAAAATGCAATCCCAATCTAATTGCATCCCCTCGATTAACCCTGCCACATCAAGTTTATTCTCTTCCACCTATAATATCAGTACTACTATAAACAATATTTTGACACCATGACAAAAATACTTCTTCTTGCCAAAATAAGGCAAAAGTTTAAATTTGGCTTGTAGGTGAAAAGAGGAACGAATAAGTAGTGCATCACATGTTTATCTAACTTGTGTACATAAAACCTTCAACCGTTCAACCCATGATCCATTAAAACAGTTAGTTTTTAGCTCATAAAACATATACATAAAACCTTTAAAACTCTTCCGTTAAAATTTATTCATATTACTTTACTGGATTATGGTTTTATACTATATACAGATCACATAATCAAAATTAGGGATACTTAACAATTAAAACTAAGTACATACTACAATTATACATAATCAAAACTAGGGTTACTGGAAACTCTTATCTTATACTCACTTGTTTACTTTTCTTGCGACGACCATTGCGATTGAAAATCTGAAGCGATTGCGAACAAAAATTGGAGCTGGACCAATTGCGATAGTGAAATATCGACGTGCGAATAGATGGAAAGAATTGGAAATGGCGAGCATCGAACAAGAGGGGTTAGGGTTTGAGAAGTATTACTTCAACTGCTCATACAATTTGGGAGTTGGATTTGGTAACCGCAGATTTGAGAATGGATTTGTGAAGGCCGTCACGCAAGTTGATGAAGTATAAGAAGCGAATTAGCTTAGGGAATTAGGGTTTTAACGAAAGCAGTAGTTTTGGAGGGCGATCGATTGGGGGAATTAAGTTTATGAAGCAGTTTTAGGGTTAAGTGTTTGAGTGAAACCCTTCAATATCTTGTTAACTTTTGCCGCTTTGTTTTTACTTTCCGCGTTAAAAATTATTTCAGCCCGCTTTTTTTTTCAGCCCGCACTCATTTTTTATAATATTTTATAAGTCTATAGCTACTGCAACATAGTGTTGATATCTATGCTAACATTCTGAAGCTAATGTTGTAATAGATAAAATCAGCATAGCTATCATTACATTGTAGCTAGCAACATCTTGTATTTTCGTTGCAATAGGCCATCTATGGCGTAGTGGCTACTGATGCTGCTGTCATCCGTAGTTGTTATTTCTTGGCGACCGAATGCGACATAGTTAATATTGATACACAAGAAACAAGAATATGAAATTATTTAACTTCAACAAAATAGATTTTCTCATTTCTTCTGAATAATATTCAGATTTAATTACATAATCTCAGACGTTAACCATGTTCAAATCACATATACATTTACAAAATACGATAAGAGTGACATATGAAGATGTCCCCTTATGATGATCAAAGAACTAATAATATGAACTTTACAGTTCTTAGCACATCATAATGAATATAAAAAATAGCTCCTATATAGCTAATACTTGAACGTCTCCGGAAGCTTATTCGTCCAAAAACCTTAAAGTCTCCCACCCTTAGACTACTCAAATTAATTTTGAGTACCCGAGAGTTTGTGGAGAAACACAAACTTTGAGTCAGACAATAAGTCTGGTATGAATAATACCCTATCATCTCTTATCAAAAATAGATATCTAGTGAGATGATGACGCTTAGCAGAAAGGGTTTTCTCCTCACTAGTATCCAAAATAAAACATGAAAATCATTTACTGTGCCCCTGCACGAAAATAATTTGTCTTAGCATAATATGAAATAATGCCATAAATCATATGTAATGGATATCCCATCCACCCATTTATTAGATATCCTATCTACAAGCAATTTATTAGATTTCCCATCTAAAATCAATTTATTAGAGTTCCCCTCTTAAATCTTTAAAATGGCTATCCATCCTAATTTAATAGGACTGTCCATCCCAAATCCCTTTAAATAAATGTAGATTATCTATCATACATTGTTTTATAACAGATGGTGTGGGCTATCCACCGCACATTCCATAGTTTTCCTAGGATGACTATGAACCCTTGGGTGCTAAATCCCGAGGCTAACCACCTCTGGAAAAACTTTCTTTACTTTAGAAATTTGAAGTAGGCTATCCACCGCACACTACATGGTTTTCCTAGGTTAACCAAGAACCCATCACTTGGCCAATTAAAACATCATGATCCTCATGATTATTTATAAAAATTCATGATCCCCATGATTACTTATTTTTCCCAGGTATACCACATGTTTAACCTATTCCCATTGGTAGCCCCAATTAGGTTAAATTAAATAAAAACACATTGATAGCCCCAATGTATATTATCGAAAGCATATTTCTGTGTGTAACCCCAAACTATGTATCGAAAACATTAAACCCACCAAGGTGTTGCCCCGCTATTACTCCACTATAACCTTGCTATATCTCATAGTGGATTTCTACTACTACAATTTTTCCATATAGCCCCAAATATAGCCTTTCTGCTTTAAGCCCCGCTATTTCCGCTATATCTCGTTATTCCCGCTATATTCCGCTATATTCCGCTATACCTTCTTTAAAAGAAATGAATTGAAAAATGACATTTATACATTATAAAAATTAAGAAATTAATTTTTTTAATTGAAGTTAATATATTTTAAAAAATGAAAATGCTCTAATATTCTACTAAATTCAATTTTGTTATATAACAGTTTTTTGTTTATCTACAGTATATCCGCATATGTTTTTATTTGAAATTATCTATGTATTAATTATAATTCAATTGAATATTAATTTTTCATTTAATTACCATTTATATATTTTATAAAAACATTAAGTATGAGTTTATATGCTATTTTAGAGTCATCCAATATCCTGTTATATCCTCGCTGTATCCTTACTATGACTTTTTCCACCTCCACCGCATTGAATCTACTGAGTGTTTTAATCACATAGCCCTGGTTTCCTCAAGGTTTATTAACATTCATTTATGTAAGGATCCCAATTAAATATTTAGATAAAGATAAATATTTTATGTTATAACCCTTCGAAGTAACCCCTTCGACTTAGTAAAGTTTTACTTAAGAAAAATGAGTAAAAATAGCCCTTTAAAATCCTTCAAATGAAGTCCCATTCGAAAGCAAATAAACATCCAAAGTTAGCCCCTTCGGAAACCTTTCTTTTGAAAGCATCACAAAATACCTTTTGACCTTATCGAAAGGTCCTACCTTTCAACCTTGTCGGAAGGTTTCTTTTCAACCTAATTGAAAAGTTCTACCTTTCGACCTTATCGAAAGCCTGGGGTATCCCCCCTTATAAAACTATTTATAAACCTTTCAAAAGCAATGAAACTCAAAATCTTTCACAATCATTGAAGGTAACCCCTTCAAAACCTTTCGAAATCAAATCTTTCAAAATCAAAACCTTTCGAAATCAAACCGTACGAAATGAAAACCTTTCGAAATCAAAACCTTTCAAAATCAAAACCTTTCTAAATCAAACCTTTCGAAATCAAAACCTTTCGAAACCATTCAAAAACAATGAAATGTTGGTGTTGGAGCCAACCCTTCGAAAGTATACTTTCGACCTTTTCGGAAGGTTTACACTTCGACTTTGTCGAAAGGTATTAAAACTTTTAATTTGAAAACATTGGGGACGTTGGGATTTTCCTCCCCCTTTCCCTTCGACTTTGTCGAAGGGTATAAAAATCTTTCTAGAAAGCATTTAAAACATTAAATCTAGAAGGTTTTGGCTTTTGAAGACCCCCTTCGTGTCCCCTCCTTGAGTATATAAAACTTTGTCTTTCATAAAAATTTGTAGAATCAAAGTATTCCCTTCGTCTCTGTTGAAAGCAAGTTTTATTTCCATTTGAAAGCAAAGGAAGCAGCTCCCTATCCCTTCGCCCCTCTTCCCTTCGTCACTATGCCTACCCTTAGACTTAGACGAAGGGATAAAAGCGGCTTTTGGACTCGGAGGGAACATCTTGGCCTATTGAAGTGTTGTTTTATCTTGCTTGTCTAATTGTGATTGGTCAAAGGGCTTCCACCTATACTTTCGAATAGTAAAAAGTATATCAAATTCAACCTTTTTCTTAAAACACTATATGTCTTCCCCAAATCAATTTTTGAAAGCATATTCTCTCCAGCTTTGACCAAGGCGAAAGCAATATTGCAGTTTAGCCCTTAGGCTTAATTAATTTAATTACCTTAGTCAACCACTAAGGAAATATCCTCAAAAAATCACCAAAAATCTTATAAATCATATACTCTAACATATTAAAATTTTGAAGCATATAAAGATCAAAACAACTCAAAATTTAACCAAAAGCAAATAAAACGTATTAATTAGCCCATTGAAATTTTAAAACGCCTAAGTCTTATCCAAAAAAATGTTTAAATGGTTATATCCTATCCAAAATCACAAACATGAATCAAGTATAACTCATAATCAATCCAAACACAGAAAATGAGATGATAAACATGATTATTCACCTTGATTAGTTAATTGGAGAATGAGATAATTTCATAGCTTTAATTCCTTAGCTTTTTCTGCAATTTATTGCTCTCCTTGGAGCTTTTAATGGCCGGTTGAAAGTTGGTGAGGAGTTATGAATGAGAGAGTGAAAATTTGCTAAAGTGGAGGAAGATATTTATATTAAGGAATGTAACCCATTTCCAAGTTTGCCCCTTAGGAAATTCCTTCTTCTCAATTTAGTTAAGTCTTATTTTATTTCATTCATTAAGACATGGCCATTGGATTTATTAATCTCATCTCCCTAATTATTCACATTATTCTTTTTAATTTATCCAATTAAATATTCCGAATAATATCATAAAATTCAGGGGCATTATAGACTCCCCCCTTAAAGAATTTCGTCCTTGGAATTTTAGTATGGAAAAAACAACAAGTATAAAGCCCATGCAAGCAAAGCTTATATAACCTACCAGCCAAATTCTATATAAACGCTATATAGAACGTACCATCTCAAACAACCCGGGAAAAGTAGCCTTAATCCTGTCTTCCGTCTCCTAAGTACAGTCCTTCACGTTGTCGCTCCACTGAACTTTCACCAACCCGACTGTCTTGTTTCTTAACCTCTTCTCATCTTTTGCCACAACACGAACTGGTTGCCTCACAAAAGACATATCCGGTTACACCACTAAGTCCTCCAGTGCCGTCGGAACGATAGTAGTTTCTGGATCATGAACATACTTCCTAAGATGACAAACATGAAACACATTATGGACTCCGGCCAAACTGCTTGGCAAATCTACTCGGTATGTGAGTCTCCCAATCATCTCTGATATAGGAAATGATCTAACATATCTCGCTGCTAGCTTCCCGGTCTTCCTGAACCAAACTACACCTTTCATCGGCGATACCTTGATGAAAACTCTATCTCCAACTGAGAACTCTAGGTCCTTACGTCTTTTGTCAGCGTAACTCTTCTGCCTAGACTGAGCTTCCTTCATTCTTTTCCATATCAACCCGATCTTATCCGTCACGTCTCTCACAAAATTTGGACCAAGGACCAATCTATCTCCAGTCTCTGACCAACATGCGGGTGATTTGCATGGTCTTCCATACATAGCTTCAAAAGACGTCATTCCTATAGTAGTATGATAACTATTATTATAGGAAAACTCCACTAAGCGCAAGCGATCTCTCCAAGAACCACTAAAATCCAACACACAAGCCCTCAACAGATCTTTCATTACCTTGTTGACTCTCTCTATCTGGCCATCAGTCTGAAGATGATATGCGGTACTCATCTTAAGCTAAGTGCCTAACACACTCTATAGGCTCTTCAAGAACTTGCTAGTAAACAAAGCATTTCTATCACTGACGATACTACCGGGAATTTCGTGCAGTCTAACGATGTTGTTCATGAACAACTAAGCCAAAATAGGTGCCGGCCTGGTTGACCTTACCGGAATGAAATGGGCACTTTTGGTCAGTCTATCCACTATGAACAATATAATATCATTACCCCGTTTTGACCTTGGCAACCTGTCAATAAAATCCATAGATATCGAGTCCCACTTCCAAACTGGAACATCCAAAGGTTGAAGAAAGCCACTTGGCTTTTGATGTTCGGCTTTTACTTGCTGATAGTTCAAACTTTATTTTACCTATAAGCCACCGTCCCTCTTCATTCCTTTCCGAAAGAAACTTCTCTTCATATCCTGATACATCTTGGTTCTCCCAGGACAAATCATAAACTTCGATTGATGACATTCCCTAAGAGCTTCCTTCCTATGATTTCCAACATCCGGAACACATAATTGTTCCTTCTTTCTCAACCAACCCTTGCGGTCAAGAATAAAATCCTTTAAGCCATCAATCTTAGCTCCAGTTTTAAACCTTCTAATCCTCTCGGCTAACATTGGATCCTCTTTCCGCCTAAAAGCAATTCGTTTATTCAACACTGTTCAAACATCCAAACAAGACATCATGGCGATATTCCTATTAGATCCAGCAGTCGAACTCAACTGCACACTACAAGAAGCTAGTGCTTCCACGTCTTTCCATTCCACCAACATAGCTAACATCACATTCTGATGTTTCCTGCTAAGCGCATCCGCTACCTTATTTCATTTTCCTAACGTATACTCGATGCTAAAATCATAAGCTGCAACAAACTCCAGCCATCTTTGCTATCTCATGTTCAACTCCCTCTGTGAGAATAGATATCGCAGAGACTTATGATCTGTAATTAGCTCAAACCTTTCTCCCAAAAGATAATGTCTCCATACCTTCAATGCGATGATTACCGCTCCAACTCCAAATCATGAGTAAGGTATCTCACTTCATGCAGTCTAGCAGTCTAGAAGCATAATCAATAACCTTTCGATTCTGCATTAGCACAAAACACAACCTAGTTCCACATGCATCGATGTAAACTACCAACCCTAAATTCCCATTTGGAACTACTAACACGAGTGTATTGGTTAACAAATGTTTCAACTTAAGGAATGCATCCTCATATTTGGCAGACCAAACAAACTTCACATCATTCCTGGTTAGCATAGTGAAGGATGTCGCTATCCGCGGGAAATCCTTAATGTACCTTCGGTAGTAACCTGCAAGACTAAGAAAACATCCAATCTCACTTACCATCCCTAGTCTCTTCCAATTGTTAAAAGCCTCAATCTTATCCGGATCAACTGCTAACCTTTCCTCAGAAACTACATGACCAAGGAACTTCACCTCCTTCTTCCAAAAATGACACTTGGAGAACTTTACCTTCAGCTGATGTTGCCTTAGCATCTCCAACATTATTCTAAGATGATCCGCATAATCCTTCTCATTCTTAGAATATACCTAAATGTCGTCAACAAAAACCAATGTGAACCTATCCAAGTGCTCTCGGAAAACCCGATTCATCAAATCCATGATGAAAGTTGGCGCATTAGTAAGCCTAAATGGCATAACCAAATCCAGCTGATGGAAACCTATTGCCAAATCCAGCTGGGAAAACACTTTGGCTCCACTCAGCTGATCGAATAAGTCACCAATCCTACGCAAAGGATACCTATTCTTGATCGTCCTCTCGTTCAACATACGATAGTCCACACACATCCTTAATGATCCATCTGGCTTCTTCAAAAATACCATAGCCGTTCCCCAAGTGATCTGTTTCATCGGATGAAATTATTTCCTTCCATTTCCACTAGTTGCACCTTCAATTCCTTCATCTCGGTTGGTGACATCCTGCTAGGTGGTCTACGTACGGGTTCAGCTCCCAATATGAGATCTATCCGAAACTCGATAGCTCTTTTCAGCGATAAGCCTAAAAGTGGTTCAAACATATCTGCAAACTCTCTTGCTACACAAACCTGCTTCAACTCTGCTTCCGTTTCCATAGCACCCAACAATGCATAAGCATTTTCGTTCGAACTCCTTACCGAGTAAGTGGCTCAGTTATGGCTATTGGGGTGTCTCAATGATATTTCCCCCTCTTGGCAAAATATCCTAGCATCATATCTATCTAACCATTCCACACCCAATATGATCTCGAAACCCATGAAATCCAAAACATATAAACTGCATGCAGACATATGACTTAAAAAATCAAGTTCTAACTGGTCATATCTCGTTTCCAGAGTTGCATACCCTACTATAGGATTCGCAACCCTTAAAGGAGTAATAAGGTATAAAGGTTTCAGACATAAGCAATCTACCAAATACTGAGATATAAATGAGTGCGATGCACCGATATGAAATAGTATCCTAACCATAGTACCGTGAATCATAAGCATACCTCCCATCACAGATTTTCCTTTCTCAGCCGCCGTTAGTCTAGAGGATGATGCTTCCATCACAAAGACTTTTCCTTTTCCAGCCTTAACAGCCTCGGGACACTTGTCCTTGTAATGCCCTATCTAGCCACAACTGTAGCACTCCACATTAAGCCTCACTGCAAATGTTCTTCCATTACCCAACCGACACTCAGTAGCATAGTGCCCCTTCTTGTCACGCTTGTAACAAACTATATCAGCCTTGCTTTTCTTAGCTGCTATCCTGATTGGGCATCTTTCTTCTTGAAGAACTTCCTCTTCTTACCCTAAAAATTCCGAACCTCAAGTGGTTTCCCATTTCCAAAAGTAGAAAGCATCTCTTCATTCCGAATAGCCATCTCAACAACAATATGACATGGATCCTGGAGGTTTGGCATGCTCTGGCGATCTCAGGATTCAACTCCCTGATAAACTTATCATTCCTCCGAATGACAGTATCCATAGTAGCATATCCGTAACAGGATAACTCATCAAACTCTATAGCATACTCAACCACTAATCTATCTCCCTTGTCTAAATCTGCAAATTTCCCTAGCAATGCTGACTTGGCAACCTCCAATAGAAATCTTTCTTCGAATCTCCTTCGAAATTTAGCCCAAACTTTGGTCTTCCTCTGGCTCTCCTATGGTAACTCCATTCCGCCAAAACAATGCTGCTCCTTGCAATTGTCTAGAAGCAAGTCTCCTCTTCTGCATATCCGTTAAGCCGAGATATGCAAATATCATTTCACAATGCAATAGCCAGTTCTCCACTCCTACTGCATCATTGGTTCCCAGAAAAGGCTTTCCTCCAAGACTAGCATAATCCCTACTCAACTTGGCATAATTATTGCCAAATGGGGCCACCGGATTAGCTCCTCCAACATTCCCTACAACCACATCTGCAGCTACACCAGCTTGCATCATATTCACGAAGAACTGATACATTATCCCCATATTAACCGGTGGGATCTCAACACCAACATTAGCATTTGCATCTAGGTTTGCATTTGCCTGTCCACCTTGGTTGCTCCTAGTATTGGCTTGAACACTTCCACATGTTTTGGTGTGTCTCCCACCTCGATTCACTCTTCCATTTCCTGCCTCCATATCTTACTTCCTTACTACCTGAAATCCATCTTGGTAAAATATAGAAGAATGGTCTAAGAGAGTGGAGAATACATACTTAGGTATTTATAGCAAAGCACATATATATTACTATAACGCTTACCAAAGCCCAACCATATTTTAGATTCATTAGATTATGAGTTAAAAATCTTTTAAGGTTTAAATTCTAGTACATAAACCATGCTTTGATACCAACTTATACCACCCTTTCTTCTTAGGCCCAAAACTAACTGCTACTGATGCTACAGTCATCCGTAGTTGTTATTTCTTGGCGACCGAATGCGACATGGTTAATATTGATATACAGGAACACAAGAATATGAAAATTTTTAACTTCAACAAAACAGAATTTTTCATTTCTTATGAATAATATTCAGATTTAATTACATAATCTCAGACGTTTACCATGTTCAGATCACATACACATGTACAAAATATGATTAAAGCAACATATGAAGATGTCCCCTTATGATGATCAGAGAACTAATAATATAAACTTTACAGTTCTTAGTACATCACAATGGAGTACACAAAATAGCTCCTGTATAGCTAATACTGCCTCCTGCATGTCTCCGGAAGCTAATTCGTCCAAAAACCTGAAAGTCTTCCACTCTCAGACTACTCAAATTAATTTTGAGTACCCGAGAGTTTGTGGAGAAACACAAACTTCGAGTCAAACAATAAGTCTGGTATGAATAATCCTTTATCATCTCTTATCATAAATAGATAGCTAGTGAAACCACGCTACTTTATGGAATTGGTTTTCCCCTCACTGGTATCCAAAATAAAACATGCAAATCATTTACTATGCCCTACACCCCAAATGATTAGTCTTAACATATTATGAAATAAAGCCATAAATCATATGCATTGGATATCCCATCCACCGATTTATTAGATATCTCATCTAAAAGCAATTTTTAGATTTCCCATCTAAAATCAATTTATTAGAGTTCCTCTTTAAAAACTTTAAAATGACTATCCATCCAAATTTAATAGGACTGTCCATCCCAAATCCCTTTAAAATAAATGCAGATTATCCATCGTACAATGTTTTATAAAAGATGGTGTGGGCTATCCACCGTACACTCCATAGTTTTCCTTGGATGATTATGAACCCTTGGGTGCCAAATTCCGAGGCTAACCACCTCTGGCAAAACATTCTTTAATTTAGAAATTTGATGTGGGCCATCCATCGCACATTCCATGGTTTTCGTAGGTTAACCAAGAACCCATCACATGGCCAATTACAACATCATGATCCCCATGATTATTTATAAAAATTCATGATCCCCATAATTACTTATTTTTGTCAGGTATACCGGATGTTTAGCCTATTCTTATTGGTAGCCCTAATTAAGTAAAATTAAATAAAAACACACTGATAGCC
This sequence comes from Allium cepa, assembly GCA_030765085.1. Classification (NCBI taxonomy): domain Eukaryota; kingdom Viridiplantae; phylum Streptophyta; class Magnoliopsida; order Asparagales; family Amaryllidaceae; genus Allium; species Allium cepa. The sequence continues at coordinate 170,475,206 of CM060941.1, read as the reverse complement.
CCAATGCATATTTTTGAAAGCATATTTCTATTTGTGACCCTAAACTATGTATCAAAAACATTAAAGCCACCCGGATGTCCCCTAGGTTTACTAACATTCATTTTATATAAGGATCCTCCTTACATATTCAAACAAAGATAAGTATTTTATGCTATAACCCTTCAAAGTAATGCCTTCGACTTAGTAAAGTTTTATTTAAGAAAAATGGCTAAAAACAGCCCTTTAAAACCCTTCGAATGAAGTCCCATTCGAACGCAAATAAACATCCAAAGTTATCCCCTTTGGAAATCTTTCTTTTGAAAGCATCACAAAATCATACCTTTCGACCGTGTCGGAAGGTCCTACCTTTCAACCTTGTCGGAAGGTTTCTTTTCAACCTAGTCGAAGGTTCTACCTTTCGACCTTGTCAAAAGCCTGTGTATCCCTCCTTATAAAACCATTTATAAACCTTTCAAAAGCCATAGCACTCAAAACATTTTTCAATCATTGAAGGTGACCCCTTCAAAACCTTTCGAAATCAAACCTTTCAAAATCAAAACCTTTCAAAACCATTCAAAAACAATGAAGTGTTGGTATTGGAACCAACCCTTCGAAAGTATACTTCTGACCTTGTCGAAAGGTTTACCCTTCGACTTTGTTGAAAGGTATTAAAACTCTTACTTTAAAAACAATGGGAAGGTTGGGATTTTCCTCCCCTTTCCATTCGACTTTGTTAATGGGTATAAAAATCTTTCTTGAAAGCATTTAAAACATTAACTGTTGAAAGTTTTGGCTTTTGAAGATCCACTTCGTGGCCCCTCCTTGAGTATGTAAAACTTAGTATTTTCATAAAAATTTATAGAATTGAAGGATCCCCCTTCGTCTCAGTTGAAAGTAAGTTTTATTTCCATTTGAAAGCAAAGAAAGCAGCTCCCTGACCCTTTGTCCATCTTCCCTTCATCATCATGTCTATTTTTTGCTTAGACGATAAAAGAGGGTTTTGGAGTCGGTGAGAACATCCGGGCCTACTAAAGTGATGTTTTATCTTGCTTGTCTAATTGTGATTGGTCAAGGGGCTTCCGCCTATGCTTTCGAATAGTAAAAAGTATATCAAAGTCAACTTTTTTCTTAAAACATTATACTTCTTCCCCAAATCAATTTTTGAAAGCAATTTCCCTTTGGCTTTGACCAAGGCAGAAGCAATATTGCAGTTTAGCCCTTAAGCTTAATTAATTTAACTACCTTAGTTAACCACTAAGGAAAAATCCCTAAAAAATCACCAAAAATCTTAAAAATCATATACTCCAACATATTAAAATTTCAAAGCATATGTAGACCAAAACAACTCAGAATTTAACCAAAACCGAATAAAATGTGTTAATTAGCCCATTAACATTTTAAAACACCTAAGTCTTACCCAAACAAAGGTTTAAATGGTTATATCCTAACCAAAATCACAAACATGAATCGGGTATAACCCATAACCGATCCAAACACAGAAAATGAGACGATAAACATGATTATATACCTTGATTAGTTAATTGGAGAATGAGATAATTTTCCAACTTTAATTCCTCAGTTTGTTCTTCAGTTTATTGCTCTTCCTGCAGCTTTTAATGGCCGGACAAAAGTTGGTGAGGATTTATGAACGAGAGAGTGAAAATTTGTTAAAGTGGAGGAAGAGATTTATACTAAGAAATGCAGCTTCATTTCCATGTTTACCCCTTAGGAAATTCCTCCTTAATTTAGTTAAGTCTTATTTTGGTTCATTCATTAAGACATGGCCATTGGATTTATTAATCTCGTCTTCCTAATTATTCACATTATTCTATTTAATTTATCCAATTAATTATCCTAAATGATGTTAATTAAAATTCAGGGGCATTACAATATACCTTCATATATATATATATATATATATATATATATATATATATATATATATATACACACATGTTTTCAAATAAACATGCAAAGGAGAAGGTTCAGGGAAAGTCATTTGGTTATTGCTTGCTGTGTGGAGTAACAAGGAGGTGGTGAAGAGGGTCTGCTGTGTAGTGGAGGCAAGTTGGAGTGGGAGGAGGTTGCGACAAAGGAGAGGATCTGGTGGTGATTCGAGCTGTTGAGGCTTTGGGTATGGCTTCGGGTTTGCCAACAGATGGCTTCGGGTATTGAATGGGAAAGCACAGGAAGCGGGTGGTGAATGTGATGAGGGAATGGCTTGGGTTGTGGCAAGGCTTGTGGGAAAAAACGAGGTCGAGCTAGGGGAAATAAGGCGGCACGACAGGCAAGGCTAGAGGGTTTTGGGAGCTGTCGACTATTAGGTGGGTGAACTGGCAAGGGTGGATCTGGGCTGCTCACTTGGTGGCGTTACATGAGGCAATGACATGGAATCAACGTGAGGCAAGCGGTTGTTCAAGGAATGAAATGGTGGAGTGTGAAACGGGTCTGGGTTTGGGAAGGCGATGGGACAGCTGAGGTAGATGGGTTAACAGTCTGAGTGACGAGGGAGGGAAGATGGTGATGGTTGGCTTGTGTGTGATGGTTGGTGCGAAGGTCGGGTTCAAGGTTGAAGGTGGCGTTGCGACGGGTTGTGGGGAGTAGCCGTGGACTGCCGAACGAAACCAGGTGCTAGGAGGTTGGGACGGCCGAGGCGATGGGCAGGGCAGATCTGGTGGTTCGACTATGTGGCGGAGGTACTGGGTAAATGGAGGGAAACAAGTGTGATGGCCGAGATGGTGAGCACAAAAAGGAGAAATGGTGAATTGGTTTCAGGCTGTGGGAGGACGTTCGTGTGACTGAGCAAGGAATGGTGGAGCGGTTGTTGGCTAGAGAGGGGTGGTTGGTGGTATAAGGCTATTCATGGCTAGGGCGAAGTGGAAGGGAGATAAGGACGTGAACAAGGCGGTGAAGAGGGAAGGGTGAGGGAAAAGGTGGTCGGTTGATGGATGAGGTAGGTGGATGGAATGGGTGAACAAGCTTCGTGGAAAGAAGGCTTAAGAGGGAAGGAGAACGTGCCATTTTCTATGTTATATAGACTTTGCTTTGATATTTTTTAGTAAGAGTAGAACAAAGTGAAAGGGAAAGAGAATGAGTACGCACAGACAATATATTGAAATAGGACAACCAAAAGTCATGCACGATTTTAAATTCAAGAAATAATAGCTAGTGGCCATTGGTTTTCTCCCGTTTGATAAATGAATTGACACGGAAACCAAATGTCTCCAAAATGGGAACCGATACGGCTAACCGTTTCGCAGATTTCTTCACGTACCGAACGTCGGATTGCACAAAAGAATATACTATGAAGATCAGCACGACGAGACAAACAGAATGTTACATAGATATCAGCGATACGACCATCCTATCAAAAGTCGATATTCGCTGCCAAAACTGCTTCTAAATCACTGAAAATAATATAAATGGAGCTAGAGCAGTCCAAATTTGACGAAGCGAAATACGACGTCTCACTTAGAAAATGACTTGCAATTTTAATATATAAAAATATTCAGATTTCAAAATATTTAATTTTCATCAAATTAACTGATTTAAAATTTAAAATTTTGAAATTTCATAAGCAAACAAATTTAAATATTTTCTAATGAAAATCTGACACTTACTACGATTTAAATAGACGTATCTCAAATATTAAATTTTCATTGCAATTTTTTTCATGAAAAATTTAGTTAATTACGTTATTTAAATCGTTGAAATTTCCGGTTCGTTACACATTCTCTCGAGCAGAATTAACTAACGGGCTCCAAACGGTGATAATGAATACTTTACCACTAATTACACAATGGTTGGATTCAAGAACTATATGCTCTCTTCCTCGATACCAATGTTAAAGAAGTGCATGCCCTTGTCATAGTGGAGTTTGGGAGAACCTTGAATTTTCCATCGGCTGGATAAAAATCTCTTAACAACACTATACGAAAGACCATCATCTAAGAAAAAACCAACAAGGGTGTTTTTCCAATACCAACTTCTTAGGAAGGGACAAGAACATCATCAACACTACTATAAATTTTGAAACATTTAGATGTATACCCGCCAGCATTCTTAGGCTTGCTCGAGAACAAAGATGACCAAGGTTTTCGGCATCGAGAATCAATATTTGCATTAAGGCATGTCTTTGCATTGTTAATATTGCATGCAAGAGTAGCAGGCTACACTACAACATGACCAAGGGAGTAAGACCTGCCATAGGGACTTAGGGAGTTAATACAAGAAAAACAGGAGCCACAAGTGACATAACACCACAACCCAAATCAATATCCAAATTAGTACATGCAGATATGCACACTATGGCAGTGGATAAATTGGTAGATGCATAGTTAATATCTTAAGAAACAAGGGCATATGCATAGGTAGGATCTGGAGAAAAAAGGTTATCTTTGGATGAACCATTACCAACATTAGCTATGCAACCAGACTCAAACGAAGCAACCGAATTAGATGAGCCAGGTGGAGGTATTATGTCAAGGAGAAAATAAGGTAAGGAGATGTGAGAATATGGAGAAGTAGTGCTAGAGGTAGTGACCTGATGCTTTCCCTTAGACTGCTGATTGGCCAGGGGCTTCGCCAGTGGAGAGTAGATGACTGGGTCAGACAGAGGAGGAGGTTTGTGTGGTTTCCCAGATCAATTCATTGGCGTATTCAACACCGAGGAGCATGGAAATCGATTTGGGGATTCAAAGAATCCCTTTCTCATACGACTAATCAACGTGGGGGCAGGGGGGTGGCGGAAGGATCAAGTGCCGAGGTGAAAAGTGGGAGAGAAGCGATTAGATGAGGCGACGAGGGGAGAACATAGACAAAAACCCTGGCTCAGTATTGACGAAGACACCGTTTTATTAATAATTTTTGTTGTTATAGTATTTCCCTTTAATACTAAAATCACTTATGAACTATTTTATAAAACCATTACTTAGTTTATTAACATTTTACATCTCAAGTTAATGTTCATATAATACTCTTCTACATCCTAGTGTATATACAAAACATCATATTTGTTTTACTTGGCATGAAAGTTCAACAATTTAAAGCTTGTTTAAATTTTTACTATCTTCCTAAATTTATAAGTTACAAAAAATTATTTTCTTATATTTCCACAGACACTTAGCTTCAATTTTTAACTAATCCAAAAGTTTTCGACTACCCAAAATCATTGAAAATTCCATTTCATTTCAATAAATGAAAATTATCAAACAACACATAATGAGATGCATAAACCAAATTACCCTAATGCATATGATACATGCATCCATATAATAACTTAACTGAAAACTTCAAAATTAAACAATGAGTTTTATTTCAAATCATTTGAAATAATAATATAGACTTATAACTTTGGCATAACAAATCATACTTTTGGGATTTCAAATTTTTTTACCAAAATAACTCTGTAGCAAATCACTATGGTGGCATTTTCCACTTAGAAATTCGAAAATAAACGCCGATGATGCTGCTGTCGTCACCAAAATTATTTTTCAACGACAGAAGTGAATTTAGTGCTCCTAACTCCTTTAAAGTCCTTTAAAAATATTTCTATACATAAATACTTTTAAATAGTACTATTATTATTTTCCCCAAAATTTGATATACAATTTTCAAAAATACAAGGATTGAAGTTCCCAAATTCTTAGATTAAATCATTTTTTCTATTTATTAACCATACTTATAGATCATACTTATATAATTTCACTTTCGTATATAAAATCATTTGACAAATGCATATTTTCGTTTAGATTATCATAAACAACTTTTATTAAAATTAAAATATTAACCCGACATTATCACCGAACGCCTATAATTAAACTGTGAAACTTAATTCACCAGGTGTTGTAATTAATTTAAAAAACAATAAGTGCTTATAAATTTCCTAAGCACAGATAATCAAACAATAAATGATAATAATTGAATATTATCATCTCATAACAACCAAACACAACATAAATAACTAAACCAATTTGTGAAAATTATTCCTTTATATATAAAATATGAAATCTAGGTAAATTTATTTCATTACCAGTTTCAAAATATACCGTGTCAGTTTGCCTTATTCAAATGTTTAGAAACTCTTATCGATAGCGTGGCATCCATATCTCGATCAAAATTCATAAACTACTCAGCAGATAACTGACACAATATAAAATATTTTTATAGTGCTAAAAAATACGCACTCTTATATATATAGACACACATACATGATTCATTCTAGGGTGTTATTAACCCTATCTCTAATATGTTTACCCCACCAAGGCCTAGGTCTTCACTTAACCTAAGCTCTGATCCATGTTTTATTGGCCAGCCTTTTTGACCCTCGAAATTCAACATTAATACATCTACGGTATTCACGTGCCTAGCATTCGAGTGCTGGAAAACCAGATTGTTAGGGTTAAAGAAAGAAAAGACAAAATGGAATATCGCATCGTGATGAGCAATATACGTAATAAACAATAGATCTTTACAAAAGAAAAGTTTTATGTACATACATCCACTAGAGTAATGTTTAACGACGGTTTATCTATGAGTTAGAAAATCGAAGAATTTAAAAAAAAAAATACAAGCGCACGACGTATAATTCTAGTGCATGGTGAAGACCCTGTCGACTCGTAGGGAATTATATAGATTTGAAAATTTCTATTCAATCAAATTAAACCATGAGTTGAAGTTTTGATTAACTAAGAAAAAATGTAAAACAAAAAGCTAAAACAAAAGTGATTGAAATATGAGATTAAAAAACAATTTAAAGGCAAATCCACTCTCATATTTTTGTAACTCAACACAAAAATAATCTATGATCACTATTTTGATTTTAAATGGAAGTAGTGATGTATTTATATAAGTATGGTTTATTTATGTTATTAATTAACATAACTTAAACCATCAAACTATAATACAACAATCAAAACCACTTATCAATTCTTATGAAAATGAAGTCAAAGTAAAAGCTATTTTAAGTATGATCTATTTACTATTGTATTTAGTAACATAGATTATCAAATTTTGATTCTACTTTAATTTCAAAACCAAAAATGAATTAGTAAAATGATGATGCAAATTGTGTTTATGTGGAGTAAGCGTAGCCCATTTGTAATTACAACATAGGCTATCAAATTCCATTTTATAAACTTACATCAACATTCACTTTGATGAAGCGTAAATGAGACCATAAATCACAAATTATATTGAATTTACATTCTTTTAGAGAGCTTCTACCCCGAAATTAAAGGGGTTAGCTACTCATTTGTGTTATCAAATCAACACATGTAAATTTCAACATTTAAATAAAAGCAAAGAAGGTAAGAGCTAATTAGAATAAAAGAAGATCTAAACTAATTGCATAAAAGTAAAACTAAGCTACTAACATGAAATGAAAAAGCATGTAAATAAAAATGAACAAGAAAATACAATAAGAACAAGGAAGAAGTAAAAGAACAAGCGCCTTAGAAAGCCATTTTTATTTGATATAACTTTGAGGCCACAACTTGCATGCTAATTTGCTAAGTGGAAAAGATCCATTACATGTACATAAGAGGGCTATTTATACATGCACAAAACTCTAATCTATATTTTTATGAGGATTCCCAAAATACCCCTTAGGAAGTGTGGCCACCAAGTCATCATTATCTATAACTAATCCATCATCAAATATGCATGAAACTTTAACCTCCACTAACTTGTTCATTAGCTTCTTATTGTACATTAAGATAAGTGGGTAGGTGGGGTCCTCCATGATGCATGAGTTTGTGTTATTTGCATCTTCATTCCTTTATTTTCATCCTTGTGCATGCATATTTCCATGAGATACCTTTATATTTCCATCCAAAAGTTCCTATAATTAAAAAGAAAATGTGCAAATAAATATTCTCAAAATTAATTCATGCAAAATCACTATTTTACCTCTACATTGATGTATGAATGATGAATTGAAAGCATGTTTGAAATTTGGTTTTAAACATGTAAAAATACCCAATTATTACATTTATTTAAATAAAAATAGATTAAATATGGATGTAAAAAGATGCACATTTACGTGCACATCCAATACCCTACACTTATCTTTTTATTCGTCATCGAATATAGAAAAACTAAGATAAATCTGTTTTCGTAGGAAACACTATTGCATTGAGCATATGCAACAATTCGTTAAATGTCTAGGTATCCCTAGTAGGATGAGTGTTGTCTCGTGAGGATTTTCAGTGAATACTACCCAAAAAATCCAAATTGAAACATGAGAAATTCCTAAATGCAAGAATTATTTACAAAGAGATGGATGCAAATTTTTTTTGAAAATATTTACAACTGAAGAATTTACTTTCAAATCGACGCGAATAAGTTAAATAGAAGTTCTGGTCATTATCAAGAAATCTAAGTCCTTTTACTCTTCAAACTTCAAAAAAAATAAAATAAGTAATCGTCATAATTAGACTCTAGTTTGGCTAGTTGTTTCGGTTGATAACATTGTGCAACTATGAAACAACTCCTTAGTTGTATTTTCATTTCTTTTGATTGCTTACACTTTCTTTACTTGAAAATTTTATTGATATTAACAATATTTACATATGTCTAACTCAGAAAACTAAGGCCAGATATGTTACCTATGTAGTGCCTTTCGGGCTTACGTAAGGGGGATACAGAGCATGGCGAGTGTATACACAAGTATGTACACCAATCGAATGTAGGCGTTGTAGGATCGATTTCACCCTAAAGAGGGAGAGGGGTGAATAGGGTGATACTAAAAATAACAAAATTTAATGTAAAAATATATAAATAATTGCAGCACAGATATTAGCAGAATAATTAAAGCAGAAATAGAATAATATAGATTAACCCAGCTTCGGCAAAACCCTGCCTACGTGCTGCCCCAAGGTTTCTACTAGAATTAAATAGTCAGATGCTTACACAAGTAAATTTGTGACACCCTCTATCGACTAAGCTAACTCTATGCTCAAAACCCTGCCACAAATCAGCCACTGAGTTATGAATTTTCAAATAACACCCCGTAGTATGTACCTTAGTCACATAGCTAGAAAATTACCAAATTTTAAAATGAATTACAAATAAAATAAAAGATTAAACTAAAAAACCTATATTTAAATATTTAAATTAGGCCCAGCCCACTTTAAAATATAACTCAATAAAAGATACGTGTTCTCCCTTTTTGATTTATTACCGCCTCTTTATCTTCGATCAGGAGTTAGGGCTTTATAAATTGAAGCCGCCGCTCTATAATAAATCGGTTGAATTGAGGGATTATCTTTGCGTTGCTTTCTCAATCGTCTTCTAGCTTGAGTGCATGTGTAGTTGCTTCAATTATGGAGTTCGAACCTTTGAAATTGATATGTGATTTTTCTATTTTATTTCCTCTATCAATTGCTTTGATTCGAACTTCATTCGAGTTATTGATTTAAAACATGGCTCTGTGATTTTGCTTAAACTTGAATGTTATTTAACAGCCGATGATGATTTTGGGTTACATAGGAATCGAACGCCCTATATTTTCATTCGTATATTTCCTTTTGAATACTTCGTGAATTTATTCCTTGCATTGCTTTATGCTTGAACGATGTTGATTTATACCGACTGGTTCAATTCAAAGATTTTTTGTTATGTTTACTTGGTCACCACGGCTTGCGTTTGTTTTTTAGGATCTGTGATGCTTGTTCATCACTCTCGTGACTCTTGTTGAATTTGTTCATCTTTGCCTTGACTTGGTTATTGTAATTCGAATTTTTATGAATTGCTATGGTCAGTTCCTATGGCTTCGGCATTTAAGATCGTGATCATATTTCCGGCTGTGACTTCCTTTAATTCTTAACCAATGTTCACACTGCTACTTGCACTGTTTTTGTAAGACTGTAAACTGCTTCATGTTATTCATGTTTGACTGTTGTATGCCTGCACTTGTTCCTCTTGGAGTCTTCACTTGATTGATGTGAGCTTTTGAAATCTGGCACTAGCTTGAACCCTTGTTGTATGTGTTGCATTCCTTTGTTCTGGTCTGATACATTTTTGCATATGCACTTTTTATTCAAGTGCATTGAATTTGTTAAAGTAGGCCGCCTTTGTGTCCACTGCATATATATATGTATGTATGCATGTGTGTTTGCGCATGTATATATGTATGCTTGTGATGCCTTGTTCTGCTTGATGCTTTGTTGTCACTTCTATTGCATTTTGTCTTCATGAGCATTGCATCCTGTACTCTTGTTGCATGACCATATTGCAGTCGTCATTCATTTGCATACGTCTCTGGTTTGTTTGCCCGAGTTATTTCAGTCACTACTGTCCGCAACTGTTTGTATGTGTATTTCTTGTTTCACTTGAACTTCATCTTGAAGTCTATATGTGAGTACATTTTGTTTTTGGTCGAGGCTGTGTTGCATGCTCATGTTCATCCCTGAACCAAGGAACTGAATGCCAGAGTGCTTTCACTTGGACATGTCCGATGTTGTTCTGTTGTATTTTCTTATAGCATTTCTGAAATGTTGGTTGAGCTAAACCTGAACTGTGACACATGTATATATATGGATACATGTATGCAAACATATGTTTATATGTATGTGGTCATGTTGATGTATATACATGCTCCATTGCTTTTGTATTTAGTTTGGTTCTGGCCATTGCACTTGTTATTCGAACTGGTCCATGTTGCATTCCTTGTCGTCACTGCACTTTGTCTTGGTTGAAACTTCACTTGTCATTGCATTGTTATCCTGTGCAGTTAATGCGCTTGGTAGATTCAAAACGGTGGAGGTGCAAAAAGTCATAGCGAGGATACAGCGAGGATATATCGGGATATAGCGGATGTCTTTAAAATAACATACAAAACTCGTACTTAATGTTTTTACAAATATATAAATGGTAATTAAATGAAAAATTATCATTCAATGGAATTATAAATAATACATAAATAATTTTAAATAAAAACATGTGCGGATATACTTTAAATAAACGAAAAACTGTTATATAACATAATTGAATTTGGTAGAATATTAGAATATTTTCATTTCTGAAAATATATTAAAAATTAAGTCAAATAAATTAGTTTCATAATTTTATAATGTATAAATGCAATTTTTCAATTCATTTTATTAAAAAAGATATAGCGGCAATAGCGGAATATAGCGGAAATAACGGGATATAGCGAAAATAACGGGGATTAAAGCGGAAAGGCTATATTCTGGGGCTATATGGAAAAATCGTAGCGGTAGAAACCCGCTATGAGATATAGCGGGGTTGTAGCGGGGTAATAGCGGGGCATTAACTACGCAGCTGTTATCATGTGACCAGCACTGTTCCACTACATCAGTTGTGAACTTTTGGTCTCAGGTTTAGGTTACATATGCACCGCCATTTGCTTCAAGTGCTCCTTTGTTTGGTTTATATGCATATACATTTTGGTTGCTGTTTTGATCTTGTTTTCATGTTTATTGAAGGTCTGGTGCAGTTTGTCCCATTTCCTTGTTCACGTGATGTATTGACACACTTGTGCACTTGATATCATGGTCTGGTTGGCCTTGAATTTGGGATCACATATTGATTTACTAGCTTGTTTTCATGTGTGTCTGTACTGTTTTCTTCGACTGCTTTCTTTTTTAAATCCTTTAAGGTTGTATGTGTGGATTTGTATTCATGTTGAATTTTATTTGTATTGCACCCGAGTCGAACCTAACTTTGGCTTGGGTTTGACCTTGTGCTCATGTTGTGACTTTTTTGTATTGCACTTGAGTTGAACCTAGCTTTGGCTCGGGTTTGACCTTGTGCTCATGTCGTGACTTTATTTGTATTGCACTTGAATATTTGCACTTGAGTTGAATACAGCTTTTGGTTGGGTCTGACCTTGTGCTTACATGTCCCTATAGTTTTTTCAAGTATATATCGGTGTGCACGGCCTTTTGGCATGTACAGTGGTACACTATGCATGTCACAAGCTGTTCATGAAAGATGAATTCAAACGAAAATGATGATAATCAACCAAAACAACCTAGGCAATTAATATTTTCAAAAACAAATATTTTATTTTACACTGCACAAAATATTTCTTTTTCAATTTTACCGTGTTAGTGTTTATTTTGCAAATAATTAAGATGATGGATACAGATTGGAATAAAGTCGAAAAACAAATATGAGTGATCAGTGATGTGTAGTGAGGTGCAAATGTAAGTGACAGTTGTATAGTGAAAAAGTGTTGTAATTTGAAATTGTATTGTAATTGAAATTTTGTATACATAGTGAGAGCACAAATTTTGTACCCAAAAATTATAATAAAATATTTGTTAGAATAAATACCTATTTTGAATTTAAATTCTGTTTTATGTATATTATTCAACAAATAATTATTTAGTTATGTGAGAATAAAATAGTATAATAACAAATACATTTAAATGAATATATATATACACGTTTATTATCATCAAATAAAAATCATATACTAGCATATTCAACAATCTCCTCTTTTTGATGATAACAAACATATATTTGAGATTTTGAATTTATTAAATGTATTTTCTCATTGATGAACTCTATTTGCTCCACCTATTTGAGTGCTCCCTCTCTACAATAAAGCCCCCCTTCATATATGCATGCAAATGAACCTGTTTGGGAATATGCCTAAAAAATAAAATATTTGACATTTATTTGCCAAAATCTTAAATTTTCTCTTCCCCTTTTGTTATCAGTAAGAGAGTAATAGTGTCAGAAAAATATAGATAAAGTGATAGATATTAATACAACATTAATACTGATCGAGTATAAATATTAAATTTCAACAAAAAATCAAAGAAAAATCATAAATACTCATTTATGTGCATATTGTATTTTAGAGTGATAGGGGTGATGTCGGCATATATAATCATATAGTTATGTCGATTTGTGGTATATATCAGGAATTTGAATATATACTAACCATGCATAACCATTAGGACTTTTAAATGAGATTAGTCGTATTCCCAATTTTTATAAAAATGAATTTTAAGCTTCTTTTAACCATGTATAATCATAAGGACCTTTAAATGAGATTAGAATCTACTTGTTTATTTAATAATCAATTTTGATATGTGTTTCATACATGCATAACTGTGAGGACTTTTAAATGAGCATGAAAGTACATATACAAGTATTCCAAGTAATTCATCCATGCATAACCGCGAGGACTCTTAAATGAGAGTCAATACTTTGGATGGTTTTATTGAAAAAATAAATAAAATAAAAATGGATAATTTTCTGTTTAAAATACTACATTTTGACATACTATATTGGATATTGATGAGTGATGGTCGTTAGAAATATGATAGAAATAGAGATGGTCATGGAATTTTTATCAACAAAATTTATTATAAATCTTATTTAAATTTTTAAAGAAATTTACTAAATATACCGTCTCAAGTCATAATATATGATTAATATCAAAACTCATCACTTTTTCAATCACTATTTATCTTTTTGATAATCAGTAGGGAGTTAGATTAGTTAATATAGTCATTTAAGATCAAATCCAAAAATAATTATAAAATTAAAATTTTCTAAAATACCTAATCTGAAATGAAGTCAACAAAAACTATTTTCTGGAAGAGGTTTTATAAGAAAAATGTCTGCTAATTGAAAATCATTTGAAATGAAAAATATGCAGATATTTTCTCTGAAAATGTGGTGCAACTAATTAATGTCTCTACATAAAACATGTTCCACCAGTAACTTTTCTATCAACTAGATTACCAGTGTAATCTGTATCCGAATTTAAAGATTATCATTAGTTGATGTTATAGACCAGACCATGAAGTTGCGACAAATACCATAAAATATTTTTGCAGCATTTAAATGAAATTCTTTTGGATTTGAATTGAAACCGTGCAAATAAACAAACAGTGAACATAGTGTCAGATCTAGAAACAACAATATATCCATGTGTATCTAGAGTACTCATCAGCCAACACAAGACACTACTCTTACCACCTAAACTTTCAATATCATTAGTCTAAATGAATTTATATGAAATAGTTCAAAGATGATTGGTCAACATTTTCAAAATAAAAATCAACATTTATTTCTTTATCACATAACTGACCGATTTAAATCAGATTTTTAACATTTAATATATCGTTCAAGATAAATGAACCGCTGCCTATTTTACCTTTATCGACAATATTTTGTTGTTGCCCATTGTAATTCTACCACCTTTATACTAGGATAAGGAACTTTGATTTGTCGCCCATCGTGTGTCTGGAACAGCCAGAATCCAGGTAACACTATTGTTGTTTCTTAGCCTGTCACCACACCTACACGAGAAAATATTTTTGTGACCTATTTGTTTTTATAGGTCCATGGTTGTTAGTGACAAAATATTTTGAAAAATATATTTGTGGTGACCCATGATAATTTATATTTGCTCCTTTTGGCACCCAAGTTTGTTTGAATTTAAGGGATTTTATATTCGTGCCTTTTGAAACCCAAATTGGTATGGTTTTCACGTGTTTGGGTCTATACCAGCAGTTATTGTGATTGTGTCCAGTTTTTTCACAAATCGTGCACTTGGAATTGACTTGATTAATTTCACTTCTAACATGTTCACATTGATTATACCCAAGTCCTTGTCTAACAGTATTAACAATTTGTTTTCCTAAGAGCATATTTAACGATTTTTCTTCTTTGGAAAATTTTTCTAAAGTTGTAGATAATTATTGGACTTATGTTTTGAGAGATTGATTTTCATTCAGTAATTGAGTGCACTTTTTAATAGAATTTTATCTCCTAGTATTTTCACTATCTTTCAAAATCATAATTTTATTTTCAAGTGATTTAATTTTAATTTCTGCTTTTTTTAATCTCTTCTTCAAATGGTGGACACTTAGCACACTTAGGGCACTTGTTTCGATAGTTTTTAACCAATTGGTTGAGCTATTTATTTAATTCTATCAAACTATCTTTTTGAGATTCAATTTTAGCATATTTCTCCCTAAGTCTTTCAAAACAGCCATTTACATCGTGAAAATATATAAGTAATTCTAAATGAGTAAAAATTGATACTTCGCTTGGCTCGTCATCGTCACTGTTAGTTATTTCTCCTTGAAGACACAAATTTTCTTTTTCACTCTCACTGCCTGTGCTTTTATCAGCTTCATTAGTTTCATCCCAAGTAGCTGCAAAACTTCACATTTTCGGTTTCTTTCCTTTGCTGAGTTGATTCTGTGGACGATTGGGATTGATATAACTGGGTTTGTTGGACTTGTGACATATGATCTCCTCCTCTTCTGGGTTGTCTAGAACTTTGACTGTTCTGCTTTTTAGTTGTTGATTTAGAGCTGAATTTCCATACTTGTGATTCCACGTTTTTAATTTCTTTATTATCAGCACCGGTTCTGCTGCACCATCGTCGTCGTCGTCTTCTTCACTTTCGGTTATTCCTTGAGAGCTATTGATTTCTTTCACGTATCACCTCCTTCATGTTCTTCCTTGAATTTCATTTCTAGCTCATAAATGGTGAGATTACCAATGAGTTCTTCAACATTGATTTGTTTCAAATCCTTTGATTCTTGAATAACAGTGACTTTGGCTTCAAAATTTCATGGCAGAACTCTGAGGATTTTCCGGACTATTTACAATTCATTATATGGTTTTCCATGAGCTTTTGATTTGTATACGAGATTAGAAAGTCGTACATGCATCTCTTTGACATTTTCATCCTTGGTCATTGTAAAGTTCTTGTATTCGCTACTAAGCATGGCAAGGCGAGATTCTTTGACTTGAGATGTTCCTTCGTGAGTCACTTCAAGTGTATGCCAAATTTCCTATGCAGTTAGACAATGTGATACACGATTAAATTCAGTTTGATCCAGTAAACATATAATAGAGTTCATAGCTTTGGCATTAGCATTCTGTAGTTTATTTTCAAGATCTGTCCATTGATCCTTTAGTTTTTCAATTTCTTGATTATCTACCACTATAGTTGGTGTCCAATAACCTATCTCAACAATATTTCAAGCATCAATGGTTTTTGGAAAAAATTTCATTCTACTTTTCCAATAGGGATATTCACCTGGTAGTCTAACTATGGACTTTCCCTCAGCAAAGGCATTATTAAAAGAAGCCACTAAAAAAATAAATTTTTTAAAATAAAAATTGGTTTTTGTTCCTAGCTCCAATACTACTTATAGGATCGATTTCACCCTAGAGAAGGGGGTGAATAAGGTGATACTAATAATAATAAAAATTTAATGATGAAATATATAAAATAATTAAATCATAGATAATGGTAGAATAATAAAAGCAGAAATAGAACAACACAGATTTACCCATCTTTGGTAGGACCCTGCCTACATGCTGCGTCCAAGGTTTCCACTAGAAATTAAGTAGTCAGACGCTTATACACGTAAATTTGCGACACTCGCTATCGAATAACCTATCTCTACACTCAAAACCCTACCACAACTCTGCCACTGCGTTGTGAATTCTCAAACTATGCCCCGTAGTTTGTACACTAGTCACACGACTAGAAAATTACCAAATTTTAAAATGAAATTAAAAATAAAATAAAAGACCGAACTAAATAACCTATATTTAAATTAGGCCCAATACAAAAAGAGGAACCGACCCGCTTTAAAATATAACTCAACAAAAGATATGTGTTCTCCCTTTTTATTTGCTATCGCCTCTTGTTCTTCGATCAGGAATTAGCGCTTTAGAAATTGAAGCCACCGCTCTATAATAAATCGGTAGAATATAGGGATTATCTTTGCGTTGCTTTCTCAATCGTCTTCTAGCTTGAGCGCATATGCAGTTGCTTTAATTATCTAGTTTGAACCTTTGAAATTGTATGTGATTTTTTATGTTTTAATTCCATTGTTGATTGCTTTGGTTTGAAATTGATTCGAGTTATTAATTTGAAACTTGGCTCTGTGATTTTGCTTAAACTCGAATGTTGTTTAACTTCCGATGATGATTTTGGGTTATATAGGAATCGAACACCCAATATTTTTGTTCGTATATTTCCTTTTGAACACTTCATGAATTTATCCCTTGCGTTGTTTTATGCTTGGACGATGTTGATTTATACTGACTGGTTCAATTCGAATATTTTTCTATTATGTTTACTTGGTCACTACGGCTTGCGTTTTTTTAGATCTGTTATGCTTGTTCATCACGCTCGTGACTCTTGTTGAATTTTTTCATCTCCGCCTTGACTTGGTTATTGTAATTCGAATTTTTATGAATTGCTTTAGTCAGTTCTTATGCATTCGGCATTTAAGGCCGTGATAATATTTCCGGCTATGACTTCCTTTATTTCGTGACCAATGTTCACACTGCTACTTACACTATTTTTGTAAGACTATAAACTGCTTCATGTTATTCATGTTTGATTGTTGTATGCCTGCACTTGTTCCTCTTGGAGTCTTCACTTGATTGTTGTGAGCATTTGAAGTCTGGTACTAGTTTGAACCCTTGTTTTATGTGTTGCATTTCTTCGTTCTGGTCTGATACATTTTTGCATATGCACTTTTTATTCAAGTGCTTTGAATTTGTTAAAGTGGGTTGCCTTTATGTCCACTACTTTATTGCATCCCATATTATCGCTGCATATATATATATATATATATATATATATATATATATATATATATATATATATATATATATATCTGTGTGTGTGTGTGTATGTATGTATGCATGTTTGTTTGCGCATGTATATATGTATGCTTGTGATGCTTTGTTCTACTTGTTGCTCTATTGTCACCTCTGTTGCATTGTGTCTTCATGAGCATTGCATCCTATACTCTGATGCACTATGCATGTCACAAGCTGTTCATGAAAGATGAATTCAAACGAAAATGATGACGAACAACCCAAACAACTGAGGCAAATAATATTTTCAAAAACACACATTTTATTTTACACTGCGAAAATATTTCTTTTTCAATTTTACCGCATTGATGTTTATTTTGCAGATAATTAAGATGTTGGATACAAATTGGAATAAAGTTGAAGAACAAATATGAGTGAATGAGTAATATGTAGTGAGGTGCAAATGTAAGTGACAGTCGTATAGTGAAAAATTATGTTGTAATTTGAAATTGTTTTATAATTGAAATTTTGTATAAATAGTGAGAGCACAAATTTTGTACTATTCAAAAATTGTAATAAAATGTTTGTTGGAATAGAATATCTGTTTTGAATTTAAATTATGTGTTATGTATTTTATTCAACAAATATTTATTTAATTATGTGAGAATAAAATAGTACAATAACAAATATTTATATATATATATGTTTATTATCATTAAAAAAACCATATACTAGCATATTCAACAGGCATCATTAGTGAAAGAATTTTTTTATATACATACACCTAACTCAGATAAACTGAGGTCAGATATACCAATCATGCACTGTCTTTCAGGCTTATGTGAGAAGGGTATAGAGCATGGCGAGTGTACACACTTGCGTGTGAACACATGACTCTAGATGTTAATAAAATATATATGTATATACAAAGAATTTTTTTATTTTTTATATGAAGAGGCTTAAAAGATATAAAATGTTATCGCCTTTACTTAAATTAACCACTTTTTAAACAAAGATTTCAATTATGATATACTTCATAATTATCACCCCTGAATCTTCCAATATACTTGTTAAACCATCATTACTTGTAATCAAACTTCATTTTTATTTTTGTTGTGACAAATAAATTTTCAAAAAATTCTGTTCAATAGCCTAAACTTATACTTAACTTATAGCGTTTCTTCAGAAATAAAGCAAAATGCTAAAAAAATTGAATTTTTTTCTGAAACGTTGAGTTTTGGAAAGAAAATGAAAATTCAAAAATGCCATGAAAATTTTAAAAAATGAAGATGAGACTCCCCAATACTTGATTTTGACTGTGTCCCCACGGTCAATGCATGATATAATGAGTGTAACGGGGAAAAATATGTGCATATTTACAAAAGAGTGTTAAAATTTCTTTCTAAACATAGCATGGCTCATGAAAAATCATAAGTTCCTCTTCTTGATCACAAGACAACTCAAAGAACGGTTTCAAATGATGACCATTGACTTTGAAAATCGATCCATTCCTGGGGTTTTGTATTTCTATGGCACCGTGTGGAAAAATAGTTCATACCACAAATGGTCCGGTCCATCTCGATTTTAGCTTTCTAGGGAATAAATGAAGTCTTGAGTCGTATAAAAGAACTTTCTGGTTTGGTGAAAACATTTTTCTTAGGATCCATTTGTCATGAAAACTTTTGTTCTTTCTTTGTAAAATTTTTCATTTTCATATGCATCGTTCCTAAGTTCTTCTATTTCACTAAGTTGTAGTTTTCTGTTTTCACTGGCCTTTTCTAGATCAAATTTTAAGTTCTTTATTGCCTACAATGCTTTGTATTCGATTTCATCTGGTAAATGGCAAGCTTTCCCGTAAACTAAATGAAGTGGGGACATCCCAAGGTTAGTTTTAAATGCAGTATAGCAAGCGCAAAGTCCGTCATCAATTTCTAAGACCAATCTTTTCGGTTTTTGTTAACAATTTTCTTCAAAATTTGTTTTATTCGACGATTTGAAATTTCAACTTGGCTACAATTTTTAGGATGATACGGAGTGGATAACTTGTGGGTTGTTGTGTATTTCTTCATTAAAGTTTCAAAAGAACAATTGCAAAAATAGGTTCCGTTATCACTGATTATTGTGCGAGGTGTGCCGAGCCATGATAAGATGTTTTCTTTAAGGAATTTCACAAAATTCTATGGTTGTTGCTTTTACACAGAACGGCTTCGACCCATTTCGAGATGTAATCAACAGCGAGAAGAATATACAAATTTTCAAGAGAATTAGGAAAAGGTCCCACAAAGTCGTTACCCCAAACATCAAAGATTTTGATCATAAGAATGAGGTTTAGAGACATCATATTTTGTCAAGATATTCTTCCAAGCATTTGGCATCGATCACAAATTTTGCAAAATTCGAACGATCCTTTGAAAAGTGTAGGCCAGTAAAAGCCGCATTGAAGTATTTTTTTCACTGTTTTTCGAGGACCAAAATGTCCATCGCATGCTTGATCATGACAAAACGAGAGAACACTCTTGATTTGATATCCAGGATGAAACTTCGAATGATTTGGTCAGAAAAATATTTAAACAAGTATGGATCATCCAAATAAAAGCACTTGACTTGGGAAAGAAATTTACATTTATCTTATTTCGACCAAAATGATGGAGTTTCTTTAGTGATTAAATAGTTCACTGTGTCAGCATACCATGGATCAACAAAGACAAAAAGAAGTTGTTTGTCGAGAAAAGCTTTCATTGATTGGTAAAGGTGATGGTGCGTTGGGAAGAAGAGACAAGTGATCAGCAGTGACATTGTCAGATTCTTTTTTGTCCTTGATTGTAAGATCAAATTCTTGTAGTAAAAGGATCCAATGAATTAAGCGAGACTTAACATCCTTTTTAGAGAACAAATATCGAAGAGTGGAATGCTGTGTAAACCGTAATGTATGAGCCTATCAGATATTATTTGAACTTTTCATGTGCGAACGCTACCACTAGAAGCTCTTTTTCAATGGTTGTGTAGTTAAGTTGAGCATCGTTCAGAGTCATACTAGCATAGTAGATAACGTGAAGGATCTGGTTGATGCATTGTCCTAAGACAACACCAATTGCAAAGTTCGAAGCATCACACATTATTTCAAATGGAAGGTCCCAATTCGGTAAGCAACTTACATGAGCAAAAACAAGTTCATTTTTGAGACGTTCAAAAGTAAAGATAAAATTAGAGTTAAATTCGAATGAAATGTCTTTTCAAAGAAGAGTCGTAAGAGGTCGAGCAATCTTGCTAAAATCTTATAGAATGCGTCTATAGAAACTGGCATGGCCTAGGAAAGAGCAAATGTCCTTAATGGATTTGGGAATGGGTTGTTGAGACTTGGTTTTGATTCATGACATGAAGCTATCACTACGACATACAGATTGGATGACTTCTATGACAAAAAGAGACAACGAGACAAGACTTTAAAAACCGGTGCATCAACTATGGTATTTTGTTTTTAAGTCTTAGGACAATATTGTTAAAATCTCTCCTCGATTATGTCTACATTAGCTTATATATCTAATCATTATATTTAATAAATATCTTATACATATATAAGCATACATTTAAATTATAAAAGTGTTTTAAAGTTATAGAAATTAATATATCCATGTAAATTGTGCAAACTGCACAAAATTAACCAGGTCAGTCGACTGTCCTCCCGAACCAGTCAACTAACACTGAGATTTTTGTGTAGCATGCACAGATATATAGATATACGAAATTTAGATTTAAAATTACTTTGAATATTCAGTCGGCTGGCCCAGATGCTCAGTTGACTGAATTTTTATAACAGCCACTTTTCGAAAGACACGACTTTTGTGAAGAGTTGCGAACCTTTAACGAAAAGATTCGGATGCAATACTTCAATCGAAACTCTTCACCAACAGTTGCTGCTTTCTAACCTTTATAAATACAAACTCCAACTTCATTCCAAATCATCGAATCACAATTGAATTCTCTATCCTCTGATCTAACTTTCTGAAATCTATTTACTATCATACTTTCAACTATTCTACATTAAAGCAATACTATACCTTTCTATTCTTCATATACTTTAAATATATATATATACACACACTCGAGGAGAAGATTATAGGAAGGGTGTACTACAAGTGACAAATCTGTGTTATCAGAACACACATAAGTCAATACTATTTTCTGTAATTGTTGAAGTCCTGTTCTGCTGCTTAGGCGAGTGAAGTCCTCTTCGACCGCTGAAGAAAAATCCTGTTATGTTGCTCAGGTCCCTGTTCGGCTGCTCAGGGGTGTATAGGCCTGTTCCTCCGGGTTAAGTGAGGGTTGTTGTTTTAGTGAAATTCCAGAAGGAGTCTGAGACTAGATGTAGGACGGTGCTCCAAACCAGTATAAAAATCTCTGGTGTCATTTTACTATACTGCTTTTTATTCCACACTATTTACAGTATTTTTATCATCATTATACTCTATATTATCATATATCCATATTACACGATCCATAGCACACTTCCATTTGGTATCAGAGCAAGGTTATCATATAACCATAACATAGTTATCTGATAATCTAATAATATGGACACTAACACTGGCACTAACTCTAGTTTCATTGAAGGACAATCCACTGCATGTCCACCACTATTTAATGGCATGAATTATAACTATTGGGAAACATGAATGAGAATATATATGCAAGCAAATAGTTTTGATTCATGGAATATAACTCAGACATAATATACTATTCCTACTGAAGAATATTCCACTTGGTTAAATACACAGAAATTAGATGTCACGGCTAATGCAAAAGCCATGAATATTTTGTTTTGTGCCTTAGATAAAAATGAGTTTAACCGTGTTAGCATGCGCAATACTGCACATGAAATATGGCGTACACTCAAAGTTACACACGAAGGAACCAACAAGGTCAAACAAAGAAAAATATCCATGCTCAAAAGTCAATTTCAAAACTTCAGAATGAAAGAAAATGAATCTATAAATGACATGTACTCAAGATTTCAGGATATCTATCATTCACTAGTAGGACTAGGAGAAAAATATTCAGACTTTGGTATTGTATCCAAAATCCTTAACTCTTTAACGGAAGAATGGGAAAGAAAAGTTCTCGCTATTGAAGAAGCGAACAATATTTCCAAAATAACTCCAGAATAGTTAATAGGAAATCTAATGTCTTATGAAGTGAATTTGCAAGCTAGAAGATTTCAAGCTCAAGATAAAAAGAATATAGCATTTCATGCAGAACAAGAAGAATCAGATTCAGACAAAGACGACCTAGCCTTTATTGCCTAGAACTTCAAGAAAATCTTGAAATATAGAAAAGGAAACGGATATAATGGTAGGAGAAGCTCAAACAGCAATAAATCACCATCTTTATCAGTTATGGAATATTTTAACTGTCACAAAAAGTGGCATATGCAGAAGGACTGTCCAGATCAAAAGAAAGAATATCAAATAAAAGGAAGGACAAACTCCAAAGAAAAGCATTTTCAGTCACATGGGATGATTCAGATTCCCCCTCTTCTTCTTCTGAAAGTGAAAGTGACAGCGATAATGAACAAGCTAACATATGCTTTATGGCTAAAGCTAATGAGGTTAGTGATTTAACTTTTGATGACATGATAGAAATAGATTCTGAATTATTAGATACTTCAAAAAGTCTCAAAAGAAAATATAAAGAGGCTGTAGAAAAACAGGCAGAATTCGAAAGAGATATGTTTAAAGACGAGAAGAAAATATAGAAAGAAGAACTTGAAAAAACTCAAGAAATGCTTTCAAATGTTAATACTCAACTTATATCACTGAGTCAAGAAATTGAAACTCAAAAAGAAAAGAACGATGGTCTCGTTTCTGAGAATCATGTTTTAAAAACTAATACTAAAATGGCAGAACTAGAAAATTCAAGTCTAAAGATCAAACTAGATGGAATCACTAAAAATATTTCAAATTTTAATAAAGAAAGAGAAAATTTATCTAGAATCATTGAGAATTCACATTTTGTTAATGATAAAAATGGTTTAGGATATAAGAAGAAAGTTAAAGAGTCACAATCTAGTAATTTCAACAAAGTTAAATATGATAAAACACCCACATCTTCAAACAGACTAGTTTCTAAAACTATAAATGTATGGGTATCTAAGACTAATAACAAGTTAATAGGAAAAAGTATATTAGTTCATTCATACAATATGTTCATAATAATAAAAATTATATTTATAAAAGGGATACTAAACCCTCTTGGGTTTGATTTTCTAAGATCTAACTCTTAGGACCTTATTAAAAAGTGGGTACCAACGTTATCTTATATTTTTGGCAGGTCCCACTCAAGAAAAGAGGAAAATGGATACTCGACAGTGGTTTCTCAAAACACATAACAGGAGACAAAGATATGGTGATAAATATTACATACTCAGATGGAGGTTCTGTCACTTTTGGAGATAATTCCAAGGGATATATCGTCGACAAAGGCGATGTAAGAAATTACGGTACATCTAATTTACCTCTTACTACAAACGTTTTATTAGTTAAGAATCTAAAACATTATCTTTTAAGTATAAGTCAATTATGCGATAAAGGTTTTAAAATATTATTTTTTGAAAACAAATTTAGTATTCTTGATTAGAATCAAAATCTTTGACTTAAAATCGTTAGAAAATACATTTATTGCGTCGTGAGCTTGGTATCGTTTGAAGTAAAGGTCTATAAATAAAATATAAAATATTTAACAAAAAACTCAAAAATAAATTTTTTACAAAAGTTTGAAATTCTGACCATGCTAAGACTCGAACTCGTGACCTACGATGAATAGCCCAAGTGTCTTAACCACCTGAGCTATTAATATTTTCTCTTCTAGTTTAATATGGCCAATTTATTATACGGTGACATTAATATATACTACAATACATGTCACATTCAACTTTATAAATATATATATTACTATTTTTATAAACATTAAAATTACACAAAATACAACATCCAACGAAAAAACTAATGTATTACCCTACTTCTTGGCTGGATTTAATATAATCCACTCAATTCCATCCTATTTTTCTTAGACTTAGCCTATAAATAGATGCATACTCCTTCTATGCAATCAAACTGAAGTAAAACCTTCATTCGTTCTCCTCTCAAACTGCTGTAAAGCTTTTATAAACAACTATTTTTCAAGAATGTCAAACTCGTCAACGGATTCTATCGAAATGATTGCTTCCAACAAATCTCCAAAAACTCCAGACCATACAAATTCACCATCGTCTGTCTATCACACCGGATACACTTCGGATAAGAAAAAAGGAAAGAAGACAATTGACATTTCTCCAAACACGAAGCAAAAAATTGATGATCCGCATAATTACTAGCAAGAGTCATTAATGTTACAACGTGAGATGTATTACGTATAAAAAATAAACTCGAGACAGATACGAATTCTTGAGCATATCGCTATGAAGTTCTGCGGGGCATCGTCACATTCGATAGACGAACATGTTGTTTCGCTGTCCGACAACCATCGACTTCGTCAAAATCGCGACCACCATACTCACCAAATTCATGGGATCGCAACGAAGAATCGAATATTCGTCGCAAGCAACTGAAAGAATATACGACGCCTAGCCCTTCGAAATAATCGTAGTTGTCATTATTTTTTGTTGTATTTTCGAATAAGTTCTCTACATATGTACGTTTCTTTTTGGAATAAATTTATTTTTGGTTCATTGATCAACATTTCACATATAGAAAATATTAACATTTCACAGCAAAACAAATTTATTTCTGTATCATTCATCAAAATAAAAACTATTTATATTAATAGAATTAACAACGTATATAATATATTAACATTCACCATCCAAATAAAATTCACTACAGAAAAACTTCCAGGTCAGTCGACTGTCTCAGATGGTCAGTCGACTGACACAGCATGTTAATTTTTTATATATACATGGCCAGTGGACTGTCCCAGAACCTCGGTTGACTGGACCAGAAGGTAAAAAAAATTCGACCTTCAGCTTCAGTCGACTGAAGCCCTGAGCCAATCGACTGACGCAGCAACATAATTTTTATATACATGGACAGTCGATTGTCTCAGAGCCTCGGTCGACTGGACCAGAAGGTAGAAAAATTTCAACCTTCAGCTTCAGTCGACTGAAACCCTTAGCCAGTCGACTGAGTCGTAGATTTGAGTTACTTTTTAACTTTCACCTACCCACTTTATTCCTTTTATCTTCTACTTTACTCTCTTTTCACCATTACCATTTCAGATTTCCAAATTTTTCAAAACCCTAAACTTTCCAAAACTCCATTTTTTCCTTCAAAATTAAAATTAAATGGCTCCTAAATGAAAGGGACAAGCTTCCTCATCATCTCAACCTCCGTCAAATAAACAAATTCAATGATAGTTGCTTGATGACACCGCGATTAGGAGGTGGAGACGAATGCAAGACTCAAGGATTTTCGAAGGTTCGTTTGTCAAATTCCTTTATTTTTCTCCATATCACATCTAAGAGTTATCTCAAAGGAGAAATTTGGAGTCGTTATTTAAAATTGAAGACAACAAACACTAAATCAACCAAATGATGGTGAAATTGTTCTACGCAAACCTAAATTTGTGTCACCGAAATGTTCCAAATCAACAAGACTGTGTATGGAGTCTCGTATGTGGGAAACCCGTATTTTTCTCTTTAGACTACACGGCTCATATTTTGCAAACGAAAAATGATGGTGTTGAATTGGCCACTGTTGATTATGACTTGTTTGTTCGAGACAATGTTAGTCATTTGTTTCTAGAAGATGACATGCATGAACTAAAATCGATGTCTTTACGACCAAAGGCATGAATTATTCATCGCGCTCTAATGAAAACCATAACTCCTAGAACTAGGAGTTGTGAACTTGTCTATGAAAATAAATTTAAAGCATTATATGCTATCTTTGGGAACATTAAAGTCAACTGGCTATATTTAATTCTTGATGAATTTTTAAGCTTCAACAATGGTAGAATGAATATAATTTATTACGGCGAATATATTATGCGTCTTCTAAAAGCTTGTGAAATTCCGGAACCGATTCACCGATTTCTATCGTTGGATGTTTGAACGCTCGGACTTTAGCCTTGATGAAACTACCGGTTGCTAGACCCCCTCATATCATATCTTTTGAAGAATGGACCCAAAGGCAAACAGCTCAAGACCAACCATAACAACATGTCGAGTCATCTCAAGGACCAGCTCGTCAAAGATTGACTCGCCGTCAACAAGAAGAAATTGTGATTCCAAATCCGAGTCTTCAACCACATGAATCCATCTCTCTAATTTGCCGTAATTAACAAATTCTATAATCCAACATCGTCAAAGTTGATAAGAAGCTTGATAAGGTCAAAGGATTTTTTTTACCAAATTATGGCAAGCTATCTCATGCTCTTCCGAGACATCTACGGCTACTATAGGCGATCCGGGTAAGCAACCAGTCTTTACATGTTCTTCTTCTGACGGCGGTGAAGCAAGTAGTAGTAATGATGATGGAGATGAAGGCGATAGTGGTGGTCAGACATCACATAGTAGTAGCGGCAAGCAACCAATGGCGTAAGATGTTCTTTTCTTACAAACATTAGTTTTTAATTCCTATGGCTTGTATTAAATGGCCATTATGGTTTATTTATTTTGAACACTCTTGATTATGGAAGTTAAATGTATGGATAATTTTCTTTCTCTAGTAATATTTTTCACATTATGACTTCATATTACTTATTCCTTTTTGTCGATGACAAAGGTGAAGAAATGTTATTGCTAATGTGAAGAATGCAGGATATAGCACGTCAAAGATTCAGGGGGAGTAAGTATTTATGTTATATATATACAATCGAAATCTATATCTATTTACAGGTTGTCATCAATCAAAAAGGGGAGAATGTTGATACTTTTTTTTGGTTCATGAAACGAAGCTATCACTACGACATACAAATTTGACGGCTGCTACGACAAAAGGAGACAAGGAGATAAGACTTTAAAAACCGGTGCATCAACTATGGTATTTTTTTAAAGTCTTAGGTCAATATTGTTAAAATCTCTCCTCGATTATGTCTACATTAGCTTATATATTTAATCATTATATTTACTAAATATTTTATACATATATAAGCATGCATTTAAATTATAAAAGTGTTTTAAAGTTATATAAATTATTATATCTATGTAAATTGTGCAAACTGCACAAAATTAACGAGGTCAGTCGACTGACCTCTTGAACCAGTCGACTGACACTGGGATTTTTGTGCAGCATGCACAGATATATAGATATACGAAATTTAAATTTAAAAATTACTTTGAATATTCAGTCGACTAACCCAAAGGCTCAGTTGACTGAATTTCTATAACATCCACTTTTCGAAAAGACACGACTTTTGTGAAGAGTTGCGAACCTTCAACGAAAAGATTCGGACTCAACACTTCAATCGAAACTCTTTACCAACAATTGCTGCTTTCTAACCTTTATAAATACAAACTCCAACTTCATTCCAAATCACCGATTAACAATCTAATTCTCTATCTCTCTGATCTAACTTTCTGAAATCTTTTTACTATCATACTTCCAATTATTCTACATTAAAGCAATACTATACCTTTCTATTCTTCATATACTTCAAATACACACACACACACACACTCAAGGAGAAGATTATAGGAAGGGCGTAAAAGTGACAAATCCATGATATCAGAACACACATATGTCAAAATTATTTTCTGTAATTGTTGAAATCCCGTTCTGCTGCTCAGGCGAGTGAAGTCCTCTTCGGCTGTTGAGGCGAAATCCTGCTCTGCTGCTCAGGTCCCTGTTCGGCTGCTCAGGGGTGTATAGACCTATTCCTCCGGGTTAAGTGAGGGTTGTTGTTTTAGTGAAATTCTAGAAGGAGTCTGGGAATGGACGTAGGATGGTGCTCCGAACCAGTATAAAAATTTCTGGTGTCATTTTACTATACTGCTTTTTATTCCACACTATTTACGATATTTTTATCATCGTTATATTCTGTATAATCATATACCCATATTACACGATCCATAACACACTTTCATGGGTAGATTTGCAATGATATCGATTTTTGCTTTATCTACCTTAATGCCTTTATTGAAATGACATGTCCAAGGATTATGCCTTGAGTGACCATAAAGTGGCATTTTCCCCAATTTAGCGTTAAGTTTTTTTTCCTTGTATCGTTTAAGAACCAATTCAAGATGGTGTAAGCACTCGAAAAAAGAGTTTCCAAAGACAGAAAAATCGTCCATAAATACTTCAAGAAAACGTTCGATCATATTAGAAAAGGCACTGACCATGCATCTTTGAAGCATAGCAGAAGCGTTGCAAAGGCCAAAGGGTATACATCGATACACAAAAGAGGTAAAGGAACACGTGAAAGTTGTCAAATATGCTAGTATATGATTTTTGTTTGATGATAATAAACATATATATATATATATATATATTCATTTAAATGTATTTGTTATTTTACTATTTTATTTTCACACAATTAAATAAATATTTCTGAATAAAATAAATAACACAGCATTTAAATTCAAACAATATTTTATTTAAACAAATTTTTATCACAAATTGGAATAGTGTAAATTTGTGCACTCACTATATACACAAAATTTCAATTACTATACATTTCAATTTACACAACTGTCCTTACTACATATCACTCATTCACTTGTATTTGATCTTCAACTCTATTCCAGATTGAATCTAGCATCTGAGTTATCTACAAAATAAACACTGATGTAGTAAAATTGAAAAAGAAATATTTTTACAGTGTAAAATAAAATGTATTTTTGAAAATATTACATGCCTCGGTTATTTGGGTTGTTCGTCATCATATTTATTTTGAATTCATCATACACGAACAACTTGTGACATGCACAGTGTATCACTGTACATGCCACAAGGTCATGCATACTGATATACACTTGATGAAACTGTAGGGACAGGTGAGCATAAGTTCAAACCCAACCAAAAGCTAGGTTCAACTCAAGTGCAATAAAAATAAAGTCACGACATGAGCACAGGGTCAAACCCAAGCTAAAAGCTGAATCCAACACAGGTGCAATCCAAATGTACAAGTTCAATAAAATGGTCAGGAGAAACCCAGATATTGATGTACACATGAAGATAGTTCAAATGGGTCAGCTCAAAAAAAAAACAAATGAATAGTACAAACTTAGGTACAAAGCTTTAGATTGCATGAACTATTCCCCAAATGTTCATGAACCCAGTAAAACAATTTCGAGCAAGGGAGCGGCTAGCTCAATGAACCAACTCACTGTACACTTGAACCCAGACTAGTCAAAGAAACCATAATGCAACATGTAGACCAAACGTATATGCATGCATACAAATTAACAGTTCAGTACAACAAGATATATATGCAAAGTCAACATGTAAACATAGTAAATAAGCAAACTACATGACACAAACAGCCCATATACGAACACAATACAAATGTCAACATATGTATACGTATGTATACTTATGTATACACACATGTATACATATATATGCTATGCACATGAACCTAAAGGCAAAAGATATACCGGTTGGTCTACAAAAATGACCAGAGGCAATACAAAACATGTTAGTGGAATAACAAACAAAAAGGAACCGAAGACCATCAAATAAGTGCAACAAAGCGACATAATCAACTGGATGCAATGACCAGCAACCTCAACAGTAATTGATTAACATGAAAATATACATGAAATCAAGTGCAATATCAACACGGCAGTGGACAGAGCAGTGCAGATCAACCCAAACCAATATCACACGACAACTACAATGCATCAGAGTAATGAAATGTCCATACCAGACTTCAAGATGACACAGAACAGATTTCAAATGCAAAGCACAGTGGAACCTGATTTAAAAGCATATACCAGACAGTGATATGTACGAAACATGTGCAGACCACACATGTACATAGGGCTGTAATGCTCATGAAGAAACAATGCTACAGGTGTGACTTCATATGGAACCAGACCTGACAACAAATGGAAGTAGTCAATATGCAAGTGAAACCACAACCAAGCTCCATATAAAAGCAGACTACATAATGAACACACTTATATATAAGTTATGCACATGAATCAAATGGTCAAGACCAGATTCAAGTATACATGAAGTTTCAAACATGAATACATACTTCAAGTCTAACAGGCAGTGGCAACAACATCAAAATGAAGTAAGACCAGAACAACTCAAGTATACCATGTATATGCATGAACGACCAAAAATGATAGCAGAGCCATTACACATATATACATACACATATGTATATATGTATACAAATGGAAATGACTAGGATTCAAAAGAGCAACAAACTACATACATGAAATGCAACCAGATATCAACACAACCGACAAGTTCACATGCAAGCATTGAGGAATGGAACTTACACATGAACATGACTTGAAAATAGACAATACAAACTCAAATGTGCACAAACAGCTACAATACGTACCAGGACCAGTGAACACTAAAGTGAAACAAGACCAGACCCAAATCAACCATGAAGTACACAAGTAAATCTAGGCATCAAGTATACATGATTCGAAGCAATGCAACCAGAGGCTACAGCAGATCAACAACACATAAACACACACATACATATGTATGTATGTATGTACATACACGGTGATACGGCAATGAGAAATCGAGATAGACCACACGACCAAATAAATCAATACTAACATGAAGTGCAACAAGACTCAAGTGAAACCAAGTGTAATATCAAGAAAAAAAACACTACAACCAGACTTAAACTAAATCATACAAAAGCTTGTGGTCAAAGAAACAAAGCAGATAGTAGTTCGAATAAAAACTGCAAGTAAAAATGATAGAACATCAGTAAATAAAACTTTGAATTAAAGCCACGCTGACCATGGTGATAACAAAAATCGATCAAGTCCAGTTTAACACAAATGGCCGAAGTTAACAGAGAAAAGAACGAAACAAAATTCCAAAGTAAATCAAAGCCTTGGTGACCAAGGCAAAGAACCGAACAAGTCAAAATCAAAGCCGTGGTAATCAAGCATAGAACATCAGAAAATGTAGGAATTGAAGAAGTCAGAAAACATCACCAGCATTCAAGCATAATCGAATGGCCGAGTTAAATTAACTAAAGAATTCAAATGAATTAATTCGAAAGGAAACTAAGGGTATTAAACCCTATTTAACCATTAACATCATCGACATGAATTTGAATTGAGTTCAAGCATATCAACGATAATAGGAAAGGAAATCACATGCCAATTTAATTCGAACTCGCCAGTTTGAAGCAGCCGTATGCAAATTGAAGAGACGATCAATTGACAAAGAAATCAACGCACGAATGTCAATTCAATTGATCAACCATCAAGCGGCGCCTCAATTTAAAGAAGCCCTAATTATTAAAAAAAGAACGAGATAGCCATTATCACAAATGAAAGAGACACGGGTCGAAGAAATAAACGAAGAGAAGGGGGAAAATATTTTTACACTACGTTCTTTTTACTTTGAGACGGCTATAATATGTTATTTGGGCTTTAGTTTTTAAAATTAGGGTTTTCTTGTTTTAAGTTGCTTTTTACTTTGTAATTTAGTTTTAAACGTTTATTAAATTCTAGTCGTGTGACTAAGGGACGAACTACAGCGATATGATTCGAGAATTCGCAACTCAGCGGCTGAGTTGTGGCAGGATTTTGAGCGTAGAGTTAGGTTAGTTGATAACGGGTGTCGCGAGTTTACGTGTATAAGTGTCTAACTACTTAATTTCTTGTAGAAACCTTGAGGGCAGCACGTAGGTAGAGTTTTGCCGAAGCTGGGTAAATCTGTGGAGTTCTATTTCTGCTTTCAATATTGTACTATTAACTGTGCTGCTATTATTCTGCTATTATTAGTGCTGCAATTATTTTATATATTTCCACATTAAATTTTTATAATTGGTAGTATCACCCTATTCACCCCCTCTAGGGTGAAATGGATCCTACAAGTGGTATCAGAGCTAGGAACAAAAACCAATATTTGTTTTTAAAAAAATTGATTTTTCGAAAACAAAATTTTGTTTTAAATTCGTTAAATGACTTCTTTTAATAATGCTTTTGCTGAGGATCAGTCCATAGTTAGAGCACCAATGTTCAATGGTGAATTTTCTTATTGGAAAAATAGAATGAATTTTTTTCTAAAAACCCTTGATGCTTGGAATATTGTTGAGACAAGATATAGGACACCAACTATAGTAATAGATAATCGAGAAATAGATAAACCAATGGATCAATGGACAGATCTTGAAAACAAACTATAGAATGCAAATGCTAAAGCTATGAATTCTATTATTTGTTCATTGGATCAAATTGAGTTTAATTGTGTCTCACATTGTCTAACTGCGTAAGAAATCTGGCATATACTTGAAGTGACTCACGAAGGAACATCTCAAATCTAGGAATCTCGCCTTGCCATGCTTAGTAGCAAATACGAGAACTTCACAATGGCCAAGGACGAAAATGTCAGAGAGATGTATGGACGACTTTCCAATCTCGTATAAAAATCAAAAGCTCTCAAAAAATCATACATAGAGTTGGAAATAGTCCGAAAAATCCTCAGAGCCCTTCCATGAAATTTTGAAGCAAAATTTACAGCCATTCAAGAATCAAAAGATCTGAAACAAATCAAAGTCGAAGAACTCATCGGAAATCTCACCACTGATGAGCTAGAAATGAAATTCAAGGAAGAGCGTGAAGGAGGTGATACTCGAAAGAAATCGGTAGCTCTCAAAGGAACAAAAGAAAGTGATGATTATGATGATGGAGCAGCTGAGATGGCACTATTAATAAAGAAATTCAATAGGTGGAATCACAAGTATGGAAATCAAGCTCTAAATCACAATTTGAAAAGCAGAATAGTCAAAGCACTAGACAACTCGAAAGAGCAGGAGATCATTTGTCACAAGTGTAATAAACCCAGTTATATCAAGCCTAATTGTCCTCGGAATCGACTCAGCCAAGGAAAGAAACCGAAAAGGAGAAGTTTTGCAGCCACTTGGGATGAAATAGATGAAGATGATAAAAGCACTAGTAGTGAGAGTGAAAAAGCAGACCTGTGCCTTCGAGGTGATATAACTGACTGTGATGATGATGAGCCAAGCGAGGTATCAAAACTTACTCAATCGGAACTACTTATATATTTTCATGAAGTAAATGGCTGTTTCGAAAGAACTAGAGAGAAATATGATAAAATTGAATCATAAAGAGATACTTTGATAAATTTAAATAAACACTCGATCAATTGGTTAAAAACTATCAACCAAGAGCACAAAGTGTGATAAGTGTCCATCACTTGAAGAAGAAATTAAAAAATCAGAAATTAAAATAAAATCATTTGAAAATGAAATTCTGATTTTGAAAGAAAGTGAAAATACTAGAAGAGAAAATTCTATTAAAAAGTGCATTTAATTAGTTAATGAAAATGAATCTCTTAAAACACAAGTCCAATAATTGTCTACAACTTTAGAAAAAATTTCCAAAGGAGAAAAATCACTGAATTTGTCATTAGGGAAACAAACTGTTAATCCTGTTAGACAAGGACTTAGGTATAATCAATCTGAACGTATTAGAGGTGAAACTAATCAAGTCAAATCCGAGTGCACAATTTGTAGAATAATTGAATGCAATCAAAAAATTGTTGGTATAGACCCAAAAACGTGAAAACCATACCAATTTGTGTTCCAAAAGGCATAAATATAAAATTCCTCAAAGTTAAACAAATCTGGATGCCAAAAGGAACAAAAATAAATAGTCTTGGCTCTACACAAACATATTTTTCAAAATCTTTTACCACTAATAACCATGGACCTATAAAAACGAATAGGTCACAAAAATCTTTTCTCGTGTATGTGTGGTGGCGGGCAAAGGAATAACAATAGTGTTACCTGGATTCTAGTTTTTCCAGGCACACGACAGGCGTCAAATCAAAGTTCCTTAGCCTAGTATAAAGGTGGCAGAATCACAATGAACAACAACCAAAAAATATCGACTGAGGTAAAATAGATAACGATACATTTAACTTAAATAATTTATTAAAATGTGATAATTTCCACCATAATCTGATTTAGTTTAGCCAATTTTGTGATGAAAAGATAAATGTTGATGTTTGATTCTGATTTATGGAAATTGTTGGTCAATTATCTTTTTATGCCAAGAACTCTAAGTACCTCTGGAGTTTTTGAACTAGCTCATATAAATTTGTTTAAACTAATGATATTGAAAGTTCAGATGATACGAAATATTATCTTGTATCCATTTTTGATTACTCTAGATATACGTGGATATACTTGCTTATCTTACTGCTTCTGGATCTGACACTAGGTTCACTGTTTGTAAATTTGCACGATTTTAATTCAAATTCAAAAGAATCTCATTTAAAAGCTGTTAAAAATGATTTTAAGGTATATTACTACACTCTTCACGGTCTGGTCGATGACATCCAACTAATGATAATCTTGAGTCAAAGGGAAATTCGGATGTAGATTACACTGGTAATCTAGTTGATAGAAAAATTACTAGTGAAACGAGTTTTATGTATAGACATTCATTAGTTGCATCACATTTTCAAAGAAAATTTCTGCATATGTTTCATTCCAACTGATTTTCAAATTAGCAGATTTTTTTTATAAAACCCCTTCAAGAAAATAGTTTTTGTTGACCTTGTTTCAAATTAGTCACTTTTGAAAATTTGATCTCATAATTACTTTTGGATTTGATTTTAAATGACTACATTAACTAACCTGACTCCCTGTTGATTATCAAAAGATAAATAGTGATTGAAAAAGTGATGAGCGTTGATTGTTCAGACGGCTAAACGTCTATCGGTTTAGAAAATAGCCGAATGAATTTTGAATAAAAATAACCGCAAGCACACGGCATATAATTATAACACGTATGCGAATACAGATCGATTCACAAGGAATTCTTTAGATTTTAAATTTCTAATCAATCAAATTAAACCAAAGTCGAGGGATTGTTAACTAACTAAAAAAAGTAAAAACAGGCTAGAACTAAGGAGAATATCATATGAGATTAAAGTGCAGTTTAGATATAAATTCACTCTCTAGATCACATAGTTCAACACACACGAAATTATGATCTCTTTTTTTGGTCATTAGTGAATTTAAATGATGTGTTTATCATAAGTATCGCTCGTTTGTGTTATTACGTAGCTCAGCATAAGCCATCAAACTATAACACAACCTTTAAACCACTTTTAATTCCCATGAAAATGACAACAAAGTTGAAAATGAAAATCTACTTTAAGCATGACTATTAACTCTTGTTTAGAAATATAGGCCATCAAATTTTGATTTAAACATTCGCTTCTTTGCCATAATCATATATAGATGAAAAGGCAATTTGTGATTCATATGACTAAGTATAGCCTATTTTTTTTGAATAACATAAGCTATCAAACTCAATAATAAATACAAAATTACATAAACATCATTTTTCATGAAGCACAAAAAGAGTGCATAACATCAAAATGTTGCATCTACATGATTCAAGAGAGCTTCATTACCCCTAAATTGAAGGGGTTTAGCCTCTCATTTGTGTTATCATATCAACACTTGTAGTATGCAACATGAAACTAAAAAAGAAGGAAAATGAAAGCTAATGGAAAATAAAACTAATCTAATTGCATAAAAGAAAATCTACACTACTAGCACGAAAGGAAATGAACATGTAATTAAAAGAAAACAATAATTAACATTTCATAAAAAGAAAAGAAAATTACATAAAATAAAAATGACTAAGTAGCCATGAAAAGAGGAAGATATCTTTATTTTATTTATGAGAAAAACTAAAGAGAAGAGAACCTAAAATGAGACTAAGGAAGAAGCCTAAAAGAGAGACTAAGGGAAGAGAGTTACATAAAAAATAAGGGGTATTTATACAAGTTAGAAACCCTAATGCATATTTTTGGAGAATGCCCAAAATGCCCTTGTACGAAGTATGGTGGCCAAGTTATCATTAGCTTCAATAATCCCCTACTTAAATGTACATCAAGCTTTAATGGCCTTTTAGCATGTGCATTAGCTCCTAATTAAAAATCAAGGTAAGGGGGTTGGGTCCTCCATGTTTTTCACTTTGAATTATTTTCATCTTCATTCTTTTGTATCTTCTTGTGCATGCATATTACTTCATGAAACCACTTGTAACTGAGTTTAATTTCCGAAGAAATAACATAGAAATTTCCAATTAAATTTTCTCAATTTAATATATGCACAAAATGACCATTTTGACCCTATATGAAGATGAATATTTGCAATTTGAAATAATTTGAATTTTTGGTTTAAACAAGTTAAAATAACTGATATGATCATTTATTTAATTTAAATAGATTAAATATGGTGGTAAAAATATGCACATTACGTGCACATCTTTGATATTAATCATAAATTATGACTTGAGACAGTATATATAGTAAATTTCTTTAAAAACTTTAAACAAGATTTATAATAACTTTTAATGGGTAAAAATTCCATGGCCATCTCTATTGTTATCATATTTCTAACGACTATCACTCATCAAAATCTAATATAGTATGTCAATATGTGGTATTTTAAATGGAAAATCATTCGTTTTTTATTTTACTATATTTTTAGCAATAAAAACATCCAAAGTATTCACTCTCATTTAAAAGTCCTCACAGTTATGCATGGATGAATTACTTGAAATTTTTGATTATGTGCGTTCATGCTCATTTAAAAGTTCTCATGGTTATGCATGTATGGAACACATATCAAAAATGATTATTAAATGGACAAGTTGATTCTATCATTTAAAAGTCCTCACGGTTATGCATGGTCAGAAGATGCTTGAATTCATTTTTTATTTTATTTTTTATTTTATTAAATTTGGGAATACTACTAGTCTCATTTAGAAGTCCTAACAATTATGCATGGTTAGTAGATATTCAAATTCCTGATATAAATATACCACAAATACACACAACTATATAGCTTTACATCATCCCTATCTTTCTAGAGTGGAATATGAGCCTAACAGAGTATTTATGATTTTTGTTTGATTTTTTTATTGAAATTTAGTATTTATACTCGATTGGGTATTAATATTTTATTAATGTCTATCACTTTATCTCTATTTTTCTAACACTATTACTCTTTTGCTGATAACAAAGAAGAGAGAGACAAGTTAAGATTTTGACAAATAAAGGTCAAATATTTTATTTTGTATTTTCTATTTGCATATTTTTATTTATTTTCATGCATATATAAAAGGGGAGCTTTTTTGTAGAGAGGTAGCATTCAAATAGGGGGAGCAAATTGAATGATCAAATACATTTGATAAATTCAAAATCTTAAATATATGTTTGTTATCATCAAAAGGGGGAGACTGTTGAATATGCAAGTATATGATTTTGGTTTGATGATAATAAATAAATATATGTATGTATATATATATATTCATTTAAATGTATTTGTTATTGTACTATTTTATTTTCACACAATTAAATAAATATTTACTGAATAAAATAAATAACACAGAATTTAAATTCAAACAAATATTTTATTACAATTTTGAATAATACAAATTTGTGCACTCACTATTATATAAAATTTCAGTTACAATACATTTCAATTTACACAATTATCCTCACTACATACGACTCATTCACTCGTATTTGATCTTCAACTCTATTACAGATTGAATCCATCATCTGAGTTAATTGTAAAATAAACACTAACGCGGTAAAATTGAAAAAGAAATATTTTTGAAGTGTAAAATAAAATGTGTTTTTAAAAATATTATATGCCTCGGTTATTTGGGTTGTTCGTCATCATATTAATTTTGAATTTATCATACACGAACAACTTGTGACATGCAAAGTGTATCACTGTACATGCCACAAGGCCGTGCACACCAATATACACTTGATAAAACTACAGGGACAGGTGAGCACAAGGTCAAACCCAACCAAAAGCTAGGTTCAACTCAAGCGCAATAAAAATAAAGTCACAACATGAGCACAAGGTCAAACCCGAGCTATAAGCTGGATTCAACACAAGTGCAATCCAAATGTACAAGTTTAATAAAATGTCTAGAAGTAACCCAGAAATTGATGTACACATGAAGATAGTTCAAATGGGTCAACTCAACAAAAAACAAATGAACCGTTCAGATTCATGTAAAAAGCTTCAAATTGCATGAACTGGTCCCCAAATGTTAATGAACCCAGTAAAACAGTTTCGAGCAAGGGAGCAGCTAGCTCAATGAACCAACTAAATGTACACTTGAACCCAGACTAGTTAGAGAAACCATAATGCAACATGTAGACCAAACTTATATGCATGTATACAACTCAACAGTTCAGTACAATAAGATATATGCAAAGTCAACATGTAAACAGAGTAAATAAGCAAACTACATGACACAAACAACCCAGACATGAACACAATACAAATGTCAACATATGTATACACACATGTATATTCTATGCACATGAATCAAAAGGCAAAAGATATATCAATTGGTCTGTAAAAATGACCAGAGGCAACTCCAAACATGCCAGTGGAATAACAAACCAAAAGGAATCAGAGACCATTAAATAAGTGCAATGAAGCAACATAATCAACTGGATGCATTGACCAACAGCCACAATAATAATTGATACACATGAAAATATACATGAAATCAAGTGCAAGACAACATGGCAGTGGACAGAGCAGTGCAGGTCAACCCAGACCAGTATCACGCAACAACTACACTGCATTAGAGTAATGAAATGTCCAGACCAAACTTCAAGATGACACAGAACATATTTCACTGCAAAGCATGGTGGAACCAGATTCAAAAGCATATACCATATAGTGATATGTATGAAACATGTGCAGACCACACATGTTCAAAGGGCTACAATGCTCATGAAGAAACAATGTTACAGATATGACTTCATATGGAACCAGACCTGGCAACAAATGGAAGCAGTTCAATATGCAAGTGAAGCCACAACCAAGCTCCATATAAAAGCAGACTGCATAATGAACACACTTATATATAGGCTATGCACATGAATCAACAAGACCAGATTCAAGTATACATGAAGCTTCAAACATGAATACAGACTTTAAGTCTAACAGGCAGTGGCAACAACACCAAAATGAAGTGCGACCAGAACAACTCAAGCACACCATGTACATAAATGAACGACCAAAAAAGATAGCAGAACCATTACACATATATACATACATAAATGTATGTATGTATATAAATGGAAATGACTAGCATTCAAAAAAGCAACAGACTACATACATTAAATGCAATCAGATATCAACACAACAGACAAGTTCACATGCAAGTATTGAGGAATGGAAATTTACACATGAACATGACTTGAAAATAGACAATACAAACTCAAGTGTGCACAAGCAAGCTACAAAAGGTACCAGGGCCAGTAAACAGTGAAGTGAAATAAGACTAGACCCAAATCAACCATGAAGTACACAAGTAAATCCAAACATCAAGTATACACGACTCGAAGCAATGCAACCAAAGGCTACAGCAGATCAACAACAACACACACACACATATGTATGTATGTACATATATGGTGATACAATAATGAGTAGTCAAGACGGACACACAACCAAATAAGTCAATACTAACATGAAGTGCAACAAGACTCAAGTGAAACTGAGTGCAATACCAAACAAAACAACACTGCAAATAGACTTAAATTAAATCATACAAAAGCTTGCGGTCAAAGAAACAAAGCAGGTAGTAGTTCAAATAAAACTATAAGAAAAAATGATAGAACAGTAGTAAATAAAACTTTGAATTAAAGCCACGTTGGCCAAGGTGATATCAAAAATCGAACAAGTCCAGTTTAACACAAATGGCTGAAGTCGATAGAGAGAACGGGACCAAATTCCAAAGCAAATCAAAGCCATGGTGACCAAGGAAAATAATCAAACAAGTCAAAATCAA
Organism: Allium cepa; assembly: GCA_030765085.1. Classification (NCBI taxonomy): domain Eukaryota; kingdom Viridiplantae; phylum Streptophyta; class Magnoliopsida; order Asparagales; family Amaryllidaceae; genus Allium; species Allium cepa. The sequence continues at coordinate 170,434,633 of CM060941.1, read as the reverse complement.
AGCCGTGGTAATGAAGCATAGAACATCATGAAATATAGGAATTGAAGAAGTCAAAAAACATCACTAGCATTCAAGCATAAACGAATAGCCGAGTTAAATTGACTGACGAATTCAAATGAATTAATTTGAATGGAAATTAAGGGAATTAAACACTATTTCAACCATCAACATCATCGGTATGAATTTGAATCGAGTTCAAGCATATCAACGATAATAGGGAAGGAAATCACATACCAATTCAATTCGAACTCGCCAGTTTGAAGCAATCGTGTGCAAATTGAAGAGACGATCAACTGACAGAGCAATCAACGCAAGAATATCCATTCAATTGATTAACCATCAAGCGGAGCCTCAATTTATAGAAGCCCCAATTGTTAAAAAAAAGGAATGAGACAGCAATTATCACAAAGGAAAAAGATACGGGCCGAAGAAATAAACGAAGAAAAGGGGGAAAATATTTTTACACTGCGTTCTTTTTACTTCAGGCCCGCTATAATATGTTATTTGGGCTTTAGTTTATAAAATTAGGGTTTTCTTGTTTTAAGTTGCTTTTTTACTTTTTAATTTACTTTTAAACGTTTATTAAATTCTAGTCGTGTGACTAGGGGACGAACTACGGTGGTGTAGTTCGAGAATTCGCAACTCAGTGGCTGAGTTGTGGCGGTGTTTTTAGAGTAGAGTTAGGTTAGCGATAGAGGGTGTCGCGAGTTTGTGTGTGTAAGCGTCTGACTACTTAATTTCTTGTAGAAATCATGGGGGCAGCACGTAGGCAGGGTTTTGCCGAAGCTGGGTAAATCTGCGTAGTTCTATTTCTACTTTTAATATTCCGCTATTATCTTGCTGCTATTATTTTGCTATTATCAGTGCTGTAATTATTTTATATATTTCTGCATTAAATTTTTATAAGTGATAGTATCACCCTGTTCACCCCCCTCTAGGGTAAAATCGATCCTATAAAAGTTTTCTTCTATTGATCTTCAGGAGCAATTGGAATTTGGTTATAGCTGTAATAACCATTAAGAAAGAAATAGATTTCATGGACGACTAAATGTTCGAGCATTTTGTCCATAAAAGGAAGAGGGAAGTAATCCTTACATTTGTGGCATTTAATTTTTAATAGTCAATGCAAACACACCAACCTGTTTTGGTACGAGTTGGAGTAAGTTCATTAGAATCGTTCTTGACAATGGTCAGTCTAGATTTTTTCGGTACGACATGAATTAGGATAACCCATGAACTATTAGAAACTGGGTAAATGATTCCGTTGTTGATAAGTTTAAGAATTTCATCACACGCTGTATCCTTTACTTTTGGGTTAAGCCTTCGTTGCATTTCACCAACAGGTTCAGCATCATCAATTAAATGAATGCGGTGTTGAACAAGAGTGGGACTAATTCCCATTATATCGGTGATCGACCATCCAATTGCTTCCTTGTTTTTCAGAAGGATTGGAAGTAAGGAAGTTTCTTGATTAAAAGAAAAAGTTGCAGAAACTATGACGTGAAATATTTCATTATCACCTAAGTATGCGTACTTAAGGTGATCGGGAAGTGGTTTGAGATCCAACTTCGAAAGTTGCTCGATTAAAGAATTAGGTTGAGATTTGGACTTAACTGGAAGCGATCCAATCAGGAGTGTGTATTGAATCTCATTGGAGATTTCGTGAAATAATCTTTCGTATTCGGCCTCGCATTCATCGGTAAGGTCAATCATCTTATTTTCGAAGTTTTCATGAGTGACACTAACTTCCAACGTTTAGTCGTGAGGTTCATTCGATTGGTTCTCAAGATTGAAAATGTTAAGTTCCAAAGTCATGCTTTCAAAAGAAATTTTCATCGAACCATTGCGGCAATTGATTAAGGCATTCGAGGTGGCTAAGAACAGTCGGTCCAATATCAAAGGGATTTGACTCGCAGGGTTAGCCACGGGTTGTGTTTCGAAAATGATAAAATCAACGGGGAATATGAATTTCCCTACTCTAATGAGCACGTCCTCAATTTCTTCCACGAGCTTCTTAATGGAACGATCAGAAAATTAAAGCGTGACCTTTGTTGGTTTGAGCTCACCTAAGCCTAATTGTTCGTACATAGAGTATGGAATCAAATTGACACTTGCGCCTAAGTTTATCAAGTATTTGTTAATCGTCTTGTCTCCATTTATACATGAAATCTTAGGGCAACTAGTGTCTTTGTATTTAACAGGCATGGATTAGGACAAGACTTCACTCAAACCGGGTGCTAAGAAGACTTTTTTGGGCACTTGAGTGTGTAGCTTTTGGGTTCAAGTCCTTAAGAAATTTGGCGTAAGTTGGGACTTGCTAAACGATGTCAAGAAGCAGGATGTTAACTTTCACTTGTTAAAAATTTCCAACATCTTTTCCATTTGGTCCGAGTGTTTCTTTGGTCGAAGACGATGTGAAATTGGAACACGATACTCATGGGCAGGTCTGCTTGAGTAAAAGAAGAATTTTGATTGACATTCGATTCATTGTTTGGCCCCATGTTCTGCTTATATTCATTTGTTGTTTAGAAGTGTCGAGAGAGGTTTCCATAAATCGTTCGGATTAACAAATTGATTATCGATTTGTTTACCGAAACGTAGAGTTATGATAGCATTCAATTGGGTTACATTGCTATCTTGGACAACATGGGCTTAATTTGAATTAATGTTTTGGTTCTGGGATTTGGGACAGGATGACTTGGGAATGTGCCTCGTTCACGTTCACTTACAGATGTGGCTAGTTGACTCATTTGCATTTCAAGTTTAGCAATTGATTGGCTTGTGCTTTGCATACACGAGGTTAATAAAATTTGCAAATTTCTATTTGATTGGAAGCTTTGAGTGGTTGCTTTAGCCAATGTTTCAATACTTTTCTCAAGTGAACATAAATGTTTTTCGTTTTGAGGAGGAGGAGAAAGATTTGTTTGATAATTTGATTTTTGCGGTTGATTTTGAGGCAGACCCGCAAAGTTTGGTTGAAAATGATTGGGTTGAATGAGAGGATTCGAATCATTATTCGAGAATGCTTGAAAATTAGAACGAACCGCATTCGTGTTCGGATTGTTTTGATTCCACTCAAAGTTCGGATGATTTCTCCAACTAAGATTGTACGTTGGAGAAAATGGATCATTTTTAGCCTTCTTGAAAGCATTGATTTGTTTGATAGAATTAGGACACCGATCGGCTATATGATTAGGATCGTTGCATATATAACACATGGGTTGGGAAGTTTGATTCATTTGGTTTGATGAGTAAACATTATCGAATTTGTTAATCATCGCGTCGATTTTAGCTTCCACGGTCAAAGATGATCCTACCGAGTGTGCGCTTGATCGTGAGTAAATTGATTTTTCATTAGAACGTTCTCATTGGGACGACTATTCGGCTAGGTTTTTAAGAAATTTCCAAGCATCATCGTGATGTTTGGCAAGAAAGTTGCCTTGGCACATAGATTCAAGCATGGTTCGTGAGCTTTTTTTTAGTCCATCGTAAAAGATCTGGCAAAGCATCCATTTTTCGAAGTTATGGTGCGGACATTTTATCAAAAGCTCTTTGAATCTTTCAAAATATTTTACAAATGGTACACCCCTAAATTGATGAAAATTTACGATTTCATTTCGGATTTTAGATTTTTTTCCAAGGGGTAGAACTTTTTAAAAAAACTTTACAAACTCTTCCCAATTTTTAATCGAGTTAGATGGTAAACTGTACATCCATTTTTCAGTGTAATCCGAAATAGCGAATAGAATTAATCGAAGTTTGATTCTATCATTAGAAAGTTGTTGGAGTTTCATGTTTGTGCAGACTTGTTCGAATTTTGTCAAAAAAATGTGTTGGTTATCGTGTTTAAAATTGCCAAATTATGGAAGCGTGGCAATATGGTTTGAGTGAATTCGAAATGGTTACCCGTGTGGCGGGTAACGTGATGGAAGATGGAATAGAAACTCTATCGGAAAAGATCCTATCCATAAGAGTTCGTGGGGCGTTCTCGTTCGCCGTTCTTGGAGGAACGTCTATTCGAGTTATACGATTAGTTGTTGAATTACAAGTCCAAGTATTCGTTGTTGTGTCACGAATCCAAGTGCTCATGCACAATTGAAAGTTGGGAAGAGAAATAAGCCAGAATCGAATTTAGAGAACAAAACAAGATTTGAGAACTAAAGTGAAAAATTGTTTTTGTTGTTTTGTATATTTTTTTTTAAAAGGAGGAAAAATATTTATCAACAGAAAATTATTTTTCAAAAGCGAAATTTGATTTTTGTTTTTTTTTGCTTTTCAAATTTTTTTTTAAAATGAAGTTTGTTTTTTTAATTTTTTTATATATAAATGCAAATGCAAGCAACCAACAATAAAATTAAAATAAAACTTGAGATGAATGTACGATACCAAAGCGTGCAGAATTATTAGCAGTTTATTTTATTCTTGATGACATTTTTCTAAGAAAGCAAGCAAGCAATTTTAGCGGTAAATCTTCTCTTTATCTGCTTTTGCAACCTGAAACTAAAAACAATATATATACAAGGATTTTTTTTTAAAAAAAAATTGGGATGGAAGTTAAAGCAAACTAAAACAAAATAAAACAAATTTAAAATTATCATGTTTTTTTTCAAGGATAAAACATAGAAAACCTAAAAGATTTTATATAAAAACAAAACCTCTTAACAAAGCAAAAAAAAATTCTTTTTTTAAAAACAAGCTTCAGCCCAAAACCCGGCCCAAATGCAAAATAACTCAAACACCCCAAAATTCACCTCCTCGTTCTCTCTTAAAAAAATTTCGAAATTGAACAAAAGGGGCAAGGCAAAATTTAAAAAGAAAAAGAACAAAAAAATGTGTGTGAAATCGCGAAATCGAAGTCTGGTCGCAGTTCGAAGTTTGGTCGCGAGTTTGCCTTCGGGCTCAGGAGGGTGCGATTGGTGAGGCTTGAGATGGTTGCGAAAGAAGGCAGAGGAGGCGGCAGTAAGAAGGCAACGGGGTAGGTTCGCGTTTTGGTATTGTGGTTCGACCAGGAAGGGAGATGGATTGTTGGAGGTTGTTTCGCGAGGGGATGTTACTTTTGTGATGGCAGTATGAAGTGTTGTTGATCTGGAAGCGGTAGGAAGTAAAGAGAGGCAGTGATAGTAAGAGGAGTGAATGCAGAAGTGATTTTGGGGTATTGTGCAGTTTTGTGGTATTGTGCAGTTTTGTAGAAGTGGGTGAACTGATATGGGAGCTGGGTATTGTGTAGTTTTGTAAAAATGAAAGGAGTGATATGGATGGTTCAAGGTGTTTTATGATGTCAGTGCACTTTTTGAGTTTTTGGTGATGTATGTATGGCTGTAAGGTATCGGGCAGAGGTGGTGGAAATTGTAACAGGGATATGGTTGTTTGTATGATATGGTTGGGTAGCAGTACTGGTGGTGGTGAAGTACAGCTAGTGATGGTTGCAGCAGGCAGTGAAGTGTGGGATGTGATGAATGGCATGCTGTAGGATACGATAACAGCAGAGGGTGGTTTGTATTATGTATGAAGATGGTTGTAAATGTAGAACAATGCGGAGATGGTGATGTAGAGAAGCAAATTGTGATACTGCGCTGGTGATGGGTGGATGTGCAATTAGTAAGTGTTGTTTTCATTTTGTTCAAAGGAGGGGAAGGCAAGTGAAATGTAGCTTATTGCTGCTGTAGGACTTTCTGTTGTATGACTAAATTGTGGAGGAGTTTGTAGTGTATGTGGTCAGAGGTAATGTATGATTGAAGTTTGACTGAGGGGGGTTGTGCAACAGAGAAGTAAGGTTGTATGAATGTGGAACAGTAGGCAGGGTTGTTGTGGCACATTGGAGGAAGGTATGGCAATGTAACAGTGGGAAATGGCACTGTGCAATTGAGGATATGACACTGTGCACAGAAAATAGGCAGTAGAGTTGAGTAGAAGTAGTGGTTAGCAGTGGTGATTGAGGCAGTTTGAGAAGTGCAGTAGAGAAGTAGAACTGTGCGGTGTAGTGTTATTTTTCTTCTTTTTTTTTTTTTGGAAATCGAGAATGTACAGTGATGCAGATGCAAATGCAAATGAATTGAAATGTAACTGAAAATCTGTAAATGAGATGTAAACAAAATTGAAGATGAAATGAGCAATGTTCTCTTTTTTTAAAGATGATTGTTGTTTTTTTTTCTAATGCAAAATGAAAGTGTGCAAACTAAAATGCCAATGAACCAAAGACTATAATGCAAACTAAAATGGAAGTTGAAGTAGAAATGTGCAAAATATTTTTCTTAAATATGAAAATGCAAATGAAAAAGGGAAATAGAACAACAAGCACACAAATTAAATGCCACAAAAATCACAAACAAACACGCAAAAAATTTTTCTTCTTCTTTTTAAATGCAACACACAAAACGAAATACACAAAAATCAAACAAAAACAATTCGAAGAATAGAAATTAAAATCAAGTTAAATTCCTTGGCAACGTCGCCAAAAACTTGTTTAACGACAGTTTTTCTATGAGTTAAAAAATCATCGAATTTTTTAAAATAAAAATATCGCAAACGCACGGCGTATAATTTTAGTACATGGCGAATATGGATCGATCCGTGGTGAATTATATAGATTTTAAAATTTCCATTTCAATCAAATTAAACCAAGAGTTGAAGTTTTGATTAACTAAGAAAAAATGTAAAACTAAAAGCTAGAACAAAAGTGAATGAAAATTTGAGATTAGAAAACAATTTAGAGGTAAATCCACTCTCATATTTTTGTAAATCAACACAAAATAATCTATGATCTCTATTTTAATTTTAAATGAAATTAGTGATGTATTTATTATGAGTATGGTTTATTTATGTTATTAATTAATATAACTTAAACCATCAAACTATATTACAACAACCAAAGCCACTTATCAATTCTCATGAAAATGAAGTCAAAGCGAAAGCTATTTTAAGTATGATCTATTTACTATTGTATTTAGTAACATGGATCATCAAATTTTGATTCTACTTTAATTTCAAAATCAAAAATGAATTAGTAAAATGATGATGTAAATTGTGTTTATGTGGAGTTAGCATGGCCCATTTGTAATTATAATATAGGTTATTAAATTCTATTTTATAAACTTACATCAACATTCACTTCCATGAAACATAAATATGATCATAAATCATAAATTATGTTGAATTTACATTCTGTTAGAGAGCTTCATTACCCATAAATTGAAGGGGTTTAGCTACTTATTTGCTTTATCAAATCAACACATGTAAATTTCAATATTTGAATAAAAGCACAAAAGGTAAGAGCTAATTAGAACAAAAGAAGATCTAAACTAATTGCATAAAAGTAAAACCGAGCTATTAAAATAAAATGAAAGAGCATGTAAATAAAAATGAACAAGAAAATAAAATAAGAACAAGGAAGAAGTAAAAGAACAAAAGGTTTAGGAAGCCATTTTTATTTCATATAACTTTGAGGCTATAACTTGCATGCTAATTTCCTAAGTGAAAAGGATCCATTACATGCATATAAGAGGGCTATTTATACATGCACAAAATTCTAATCCATATTTTTAGGGGGCTTTCCAAAATACCCTTTAGGAAGTTTGGCCACCAAGTCATCATTAGCCTCTAATTAATCCATCATCAAGTATGCATGAAATTTTAACCTCCACTAACTTGTCAATTTGCTTCTGATTGTAGATTAAGGTAAGTGAGTATGTTATGTCCTCCATGATGCATGAGTTTGAATTATCTTCGTTCCTTTGTTTCCATTCTTTTGCATGCATATTTCCATCCAAAAATTCCTATGGTTAAAAAGAAAATGTGCAAATAAATATTCTCAAAATTAATTCATGCATAAAATTAATATTTTACCTCCACATTGATGTATGAAAGATGACTTGAAAGCATATTCGAAATTTGGTTTTAAACGTATAAAAATACCTAATTATGACATTTATTTAAATAAAAATAGATTAAATATGGTTGTAAAAATATGCATATTTACGTGCACATCAAGTAAACTAACCTATCACCAGCCTAGACAGTTATAATAATCTTTTCTCATAAATGATGATAAATACAAAACAATAAATGCAGCGGAAATAAAAGTTACGTGAATACATCTTGGTGGAATGCAGCTCGTCTCTTTAAGCTTCAAAGCATCCATAACTATACCTAGAAATATGCTCGGGCTAATCCGAGCATTATAAGAAAATATCATCCGGATTAGTCTGTTAAACCAGCGTGAGAAACACATATCATATGGATTTTTAATGACATAAAACCTTTCAAAAATGAAGGTATCTCGTAAGTATACGTCGTACATAAACACGAATGAGTTTTTACCTTAAGATTACTAAACCATTTCAAACAGAAAATCCGTTGATATTATGATAATGTCTTGGGTTTAAAATAAATATTTAATCATACCAGAAATGGTTATATTAATTACATTCCAGCAAATTAGGTATACAATTAAGTCCGTAAAGGCAGGTATTGGAAAATGGATTCCATATAATGACAAAGCTACTGGGTACCGCCTATCATAGTACACCTTTAGAAAAATGTACCGATGGCCTCACATGGACCGCTGCATGGCAAGACTGGCCTACCTTTTTCATGGATAGCATCGAATATTTCATCAAATCGGTTGCCAGCCAATAGTTGTACCGAGTCATTAGCATACATAAATGGGTCAATATCGATCTAGCTCGGGAGATGACCATACCCTAATTTTAACAAACCACATAACCTTGCAGCATATCCCTTGTTTTAATCATTATAGGTTGTAAGGATTGAGGCTATGCATTACCTTTTTAGCAAATCCTACTTGGAATACTAACACTGCTCTTCAAGCAACAATGCAATGATAGCATTCATCCATACAAGTTATTCAGGATATGAACAAATCAAAGACACTACTTCTGCTACATCCTCATGATTAGTAGAAAGTAATCCTTGAACTTCAAAGAACTCCATCTTCGATTCCATCATCTTCATAATGTCTTTAATTCGAATGCTTATGCCAGTTCGAAGTAGTTTTCCGATTACATATCCGATCCCGGTCTCTTCAAACTGACAATCGATAATTTCAAAATTAGACATGATTTGATAGTCAGTTATTTAACTATCAAATACATAAACAATCAAATCCGAGATTTAATTTCACAGGGAAACTAAACATGGTTAAGCATATAAGAAACCACCAAGTCTCTTTAATTAATCCTTTCATTAAATAAAAAATCACTTTGTAAATTCTTATATTAAAATGCTTTTACAAGAGATATAAACAAGTATATTACTCATTCGCTATTCGTTTATACTCTTTCACTGCTTGGATAAATATCCATATACTTGTCTCATCAACATAAGTATATTCACAAACCACTACACTTTCAATACTTCGAAAATGTAACCATGTACTTATCTCAACGGTATATGTATATTCACAAAACTTTAAGAAAGATTTCACTTTCAAAACCATAATTACTTGGGTTAAAACAAATGTCAGTTGAGACATTGATAACAATAAAACATTGATAACAATAAATGGGTTATGATAAAACTTGTACTAATAAATTTTACAAATAAGTGAATTAAATGATGAAATTTGTACCATTAGGAAGATCACATTTTTTTAATTAAGTTTCACTATAAAAACATCTTGATCGGATAAAGTGACTAAAAGTTATGATAAAATATAAGATTAAAATTGAATTGTGTTAAGTCGGGTCCTAAGGCATATTAATATAAGATATTGTAAAGAAATAAACTATACGGTCTAAAGAAAAGTATGTATAATAACTTTTCATTATATCTTCTTCTTATCAAATTAATAAAAACTAATAATCTATGCTTAGATTTACATATTCAAAGCCAAATCTTCGTCAAATTTAACAAACCTTGAAGCTAAAGAGATCAGAATATAGATGCTACAAGTATATACCAAAATCAAATGAGCCGTTGAGTTTAATGACTACGATGAGATCCAGAAACCTAAGGAGGGAGGGATTTAAATTCAATTTGGGGATATTCCGGATAAATAGTGAGTGTTACTAAATTATATAATACCATATATGTTTTTATTTCTTTGTTTATAGCCAGAGGTAAGTAAATGGCCTAATTAATATGGTTTAAGTATTGATATATATCCAGTTTGGGATATTGGAATTGGAAATAGAGATTAGTTATTCATCGATAATGATGAATTAGAACCTTATTTTTAAGGAAAGGGAGAAGAAGATGAACATATGCATAATTGAATTATAAACAAAATAACAACATGTAAATGCATATGGATGCTATATGAACTTGAGTTAATATAATAATAAGGCTATTTTCGTATGCGTAAATACTACAATGATGATAAAGAAGGATGTAAGAAGAATGCTATAATTATGACAAAGTTAAGATAATACTGGCAATGAGATGAATTGGGTTTGGAGATACTATGATAAATAAGGAGAAATAACCAAATAAACTTTGTATTACATTCGGATAACTCATACAAAAATATAAATATAGTCAAATTGAAATTCAACAAACTATTAAATGAAAAGCATTGAAAAACAATAAAAGTTTGGAATTGATAGAATTTTAGATATTTGAATTTATAGTTTAAACGTTTGAAAATTTATATAGAAAACCCACATTAAAATGTTTATTTTCATGGATTTTAGATGTTTGAAATTTTAGTTCAGACATTTGAAATATTGATCCAAATGATTGAATGAAAGGTTCGGACGTTCGAAAAGTTAATGAAAATTTATGTTAGGAAATCAGGTGATTGTATGGTGTAGATGTTTGAAAATAACAGATAGACGTCTGAATGTTTTTACTTAAGTCAGGTTGGACCTGGACCGAGGAAGGCTTATATAAACGATTAATGGTGCTTTATATTAGTCGAGTGATGCTGAGATGTTGCATGTTGTATGTGAGTATGTATAGAATGATACTCAAAGATGATTATTGTTGTGGACGCATGTATTGATACAACTAAGTTAACGCTAAGGAAATAGTTAACATGAGTCGATTGCTCGAACCTTAATTTCAGTAGACCGGCTATAGTAGCAACATGGTTTGGCATACGACCAACATTCATACATAGCATATGGTAGACCATAATAAAGAGATCGCAGTATGCTAAATGATTGTAAAGCATATCAATGATGAGGTGTTATCGACCTTTGTTGTTGCCTCAATAAATGGTAAGGGAATGTTTTGCCATGTCATCATCACAATGTATTATATAGATTGTAGCTATTTGATATGTTCATGGAAATGATTACCATAGAAATGCTAAGAAAGATAGACTAAAATTCATATAATTTAGTAACTCTTGAAATTGATAAATGAAATGTTAGTCTATAATGGTTTTTTATTAGCATATTGATATCGTATACTTTGATATATATTTTTCCCTTATCAAAAATATATTTGATCCCTTATGTTTTTCCTTTTGTATCTATCTACGATACGTTGAGGGGTTTTAGGGAGTGCTAAGGGATGAAAAGATGGCGATGGATATCCGTTGGAGGCTTGGAGATATATATTGTATTTCACTTTATTTAGCTATCTACTATTTAAGTATTTTTATTTATGTCGTACCATTATACGAAAGTGTTATCTTCAGATTTATGTATAACACTTATGATCACTATCTAGACTGATTCAGATATCCATGTTACTTCATATTATACTTTTTTCCTTCCATAGTAATCCTTGAAAGTTATATTTAAATGAGATAGCTCCGCTTACTATTATTTTATTCTATTTCATTTTAATGATTTGTCGTTTATGAGTTTTAGGATTTAAGCATCGATTAGGACGTAGAATCATAAGGCCATGAATGAAAGGTTGTTACGTTTGGTATCAAAGCTCATGTTTCTTAATTCCTATAGGTTAGGAATGTATTAAGAATGTGTATTTGTGTGTACAGGCAAATACAGTACATGTACATAGACCACACATTTTAATTTCAATTATATATACTATCTTAGGGAGTAGCGAATGAATCCCATTTACAGATAGTTGAGATGGATAATAGTATAGGTCACACAGCTTTAGAGATCCTTGATATGAACATACCACTTTGGTCATATATATATATTTATATATATATATATATATATATCTCCAGGCTAGAGCATAAAGTAATGCCAGCTCAGATTCACCTATGTGATAAAAATAAGGAGTAGTTCCTATGAATCCACATGCTATAGTCTTTCCTAAAGTTTATAGGGACTCCCAGAGCATGGGTGGAAAACTGTATATGGAGGCAGAATCTTTAGTTTATATAAAGATGTGGATATGAACATGTGATAGAATATTTAGAACGATGGGATTGGGCAATGCTAGTAGGAGACAGCTTGCTTCTTAGCACATATAAGGGGAAGCTTTAAACTTACAGGGTATAGAAGTAACTGAAACATACAAATAGGAGATAACTTAAGATAACTTAAAAGATGTTTTGAAGCTAAGTTTCTGTCAATGGCAAATGAAGGAGTCCGGTCCAGTAGTTTATTCACTTGCAACAAGGGGACATGTTAGTGAAAGAGTAAGTAAACTGATTTGTCGGATTGCTAACCCGAGTTTGTTCTAGTAAACACCCTAACAACGAAAGCTTTGAAATTTGCTAAGGGATTGAGATAGCCGCTTTAGGATTTAGCTCTTTAACACATCCCTATGAATAATGAGGAAACTAGGTCGGGTCGTAGTGGGTTAAATAGGCGAATTTCAATTTTTTTCCATTTTTAGGCCTATGAAGTCTAGCTAATTTTAGATTCAATCTTAAATTATTTTAAATATAATCTTAATTTGTTTAATTGGTTTAAAAGAATTTTTATTTAATTTAAATTAATTAAATTATTATGGGCGTATCAAATACAATGTGTATAGTGCAATAGTAATATATAAACGATGTATATATATGTACGTTTATAGGTGTTGGAATTTACAACACAACGGACATATCAACACTTTATATATGCCTTTATTGTCCATAGTTTGGTTTAGAAATATGTGTCTGTACATATATAAAATAATAATTTTTTTTAATTTAAAATGATTTTGACCAATTCGAAATATTTTGAATTAATAACTTGAATCTTGTGTTTGTTTAAAATTCAAAATCAGATCTAGATTTTAATTAAAATAACTATTTTGTACATTTTAACATAAATATATATTTATTTATATAACCTACATTCTTTTAAAATTTGAAATATACGTATCGTATACTTATATTTATTTTAAAAATTACATCTAAATATATTATCGAAATAATATTTATATATAAAAATTAGTTTATTTTCAGCCACAAGGTACAAAATATATTTTTATTTTCTTTATTAACAAATTTGTGCGGATTTGTATTATTTTTAAAATATTAATATATTTAATGTGATTTTAAAATATATTTGTATCATTTTAATACAAAAATAAAAGGATTTTTAATTAATACCGAAAGCATATGTATTTATAAAATAATATTGAATAATTTAATATGTCTATATATATACATAAAAAAATTACATTTAACATATTATAAAATTATTATACCTATTTAATTTAAAGTAGAGAATAAAATTTTATAATTTAATAAAATGATCAAAATATTCTAATATAATATAGCGATAAACTGATCGAAATATTCTAAAATAATTTAATATTTTATATCTAGTGGTGTGGGTTTTACTATTTTAAGCAATATTAAGTAGTAACGATTATCTATAGCAACTCTCTTCATCAAAACTATAACACTTTAGGACTTATGAAATTTGGTTTTGGTCAAAGTTCCAATATCTCAACATTCAACTCGGTTAGTTTGAACAAAATGTCCTTAATTCAATAATAAAAATTATTATTAACCGTATTTCTCTAGCTAAAGACTTTGAATTGACTATAATACTAACCTCATAAAACCTATGACAACCCACCTTTCAGGCCCTTAGAACGACACTTAATACAGCCACGATATTCATGTGTCGTTGCCCAAGAATTCGAAAGATGAGTTATCATGGGGTGAAATAAAAGAACAGAACAAAATATCTCACCATAGGACGATTAAATATAATATAACCATAAGATAGCACAAAAGGTTACTCTCCAACACGGAGTTATCAGAGTTACAGCAATCGCCTAAGCAGTTATAACGACCTGCCTTTACACTTGCTGATACAAAATACACATACATAAACAAAAAGAACATCAGAAATAGATAGCTAGGTAAATAAGGAGCCTCTTGCTCGTCCATCATCTTCAAAGAGTCTTAAGAAACTCCTAATTGTTGGACTTCTCAAATTTAAACAAATATACGAGAGTTTAAGGAAAAACAACTCGGATCAGATAATAACTTTGGTATGAGTAACTCCAAATAGAAATGGAACACATAAACAACATGTGAGACCACGCCACAAAACACGGAACATATTTCCTTTCACAAGAACAATATCCATGCATAAAGAATGGACATAAATAACTAAACATTGCAAAGCGTGCAAGACAAATGTAATTAAGAATGAATTAAATTCAAAGGTTTGAATCAACAACTAGAAAAGAGAAATTTCCAATAATGACTAGGAGGGTGCACCCCTTTACTGAAAGTACACCTTTAGACAATATGCTTAAGAGGGTCATTTACTCTGTGACTCTCATAGAAATATACAAGCAAGACCTCGCCAACCTCACCAAGAATTTGAGTATTTCACTTTTCCGTACGCATACAATCGAATCCAATCTAGAGTAGATATGCAGATAACCTAACCCCCCACATAGCTTGACGTCCACTCGCGCTTTGATTTCAGTCATTTTTGACAAAGGATATCAATGCTCAAATGAGAACAAATCGTCTTAGGTTGATGATACCAAAGAAGATAGCGGAATCGATAGTCAATAAATCAATTATCGGAAATAATTAAAATGATCGTATATAGAAATTAAATTTCTCATCCTTATCATCACTCATCGATTTCAATCTTATACTATCCCTAGGTTAAAAATGAAGCTGGGACAGTTAAGGTAGTGTTACCTCTTAGCCTTGCCTTAATGACATTTTTGACCTTCGAGATAGAAACGAGTTTCCATACCCAACGTTTAGTGCTAAGGATATGAAAAATCCTTTCTATATAAGCGATATCATTTACGTAAATTAAATTGCTTAACCTTTCCATAACCAAATCAAACTGTTAAACTTTTAAACACTAAATTTCTTCTTGGTTTCACATCACAAATATTAACTTTGAATCGCTTTATTAAAGTGATTAATTAACTTTTAACGTCATTAACTAACTATAAGCATCATTATTAAAATTATTAATTAACTTTCAACATCGTTATAATAATGATTAATTAACCATGAACATCAATATTTATGATGATTAATTAACTTTAAACATCATTATTAAAATGACTATTTAACCTAAAAACATTATTATTAAACTGATTAATTAAATTTAAACATCACTATTTAAAATGATTGATTAGCTTTAAACATCATTATTAAAATGATTAATTAACTTCGTAAAACCCAAGCACAAAATCACATACAAAAGATTTCAAAAGAAATGATATTTTCAAAGTGTCAATATACCGATAGTCGCTATATTAACACTTCCATAAAACATTATATATGTCATATATATATATATATATATATTCATCCAAACATCTCATAATCATATGCAAATATATACACAAATGTACTAATACTCACAAGGTAAGGTAAAATTTGTCAATTTATAACTTATCCACTTCGAGGTGTGTCGTAGCAACCTATTCACTACGAACGCTTCGACTTCATTTCAAGTCCCCTGCAAAACATCCTATGTGCTATCCACTTTCAAGCGGGAACCAAAACAAATAATAATCATTCCATACACTTATTAAACATAAGCAAACAACAATGATTATTGTAGAAATAATAAAGTTCAAAATTTGATTTCTAAAGTAAGCTTTACTTACCAAAAATCAACATGAATCGAACCAAACTACTTCAACTTTTCCACCGACACCCAGATCTAACTTTTTCCTTCAAATACTTTATTTTTAAGGCCCTATGGGAGCTAAATTGGCTTGGCCTAGGATGACATGAGCTAGACCATGGTTGAGGAAGTGAGTTTTAGACTTTGTTTTGAAAGTTAAGGGAAGTAGAGGAGAAAAGATGTGTTTTTAACCAAGTTTTAAGAAGTAAAAAGTGAAAAAAGGAGTTTTTTAACTTGAGAATTTTGAAGAAGCCATGGACATGGAGAAGGAAGAGCAGAAAAAGAAGATATGGGTCTAAAAATGGAGAAAGTGAAATAAAAATGAGAAATGAAAAAAGAATTACTTTTATATAAATTGAATAAGTGAAATGACTAAAATGCCCTTAATGACCGTACCCTCCACATTTTGATGCCACACTACCACCTCTTACCTTGCATAAGCCACCTATCATCCTTCCTATCTCATCACATCACTTCATCACTTTCAACATGACATGATGTTACCTTTTACATTTTCATTTATTTTTTTAAATATAAAAGAAAAGTCAAACTCACTTTATAACTTTAAGTAAATATTTAAAATTATTTAAACCTAACCACTTCCTTAACTGAATTACATGTTATTTATATACACGTATGTATACATATACTCTAGTATACATAACATGTTCCGACAACTTTTAGATGATGAAAAGTCAAAAATCTGAAAAATGATTTTCGGTTACATTTTCGATTTTTCTCCGAACTACTTATTTTTATAAATCAAAGTTTAAAAAATACTTTTCAATCATTAGTTATTATTAATAAAAATCTATTTGATTTATAAAATCGATTATATAGGTCTATTTGATTTATAAAATCCATTATTTATATATCTAAAATTATACGAAATATTCAAATTCAAAGTGACTAAATTACGGGTCGTTATAAAACCGAGGGGACAGATTCTCTATTGGAAAATGTTCCGCTTCTAATGCTTCAACTCAGACCCAATTATAGTCGTTCGATGATCGCCATGCCAACTAAAATAAAAGTGAAGTATCCACATTGAAGTTCAACAATATTCCCAAGTCAAGGGAATTGTATAATATCGTCACTTTGAAATTCTTTATTTAACCTTGGTTATATTAACCAACATAAAACTCACGAGGAATTCATTCCATATATCTAATAACTGTCGATACATAACCCCTTATTGTCTCCAGAGGCTATGGGTAATACACTTTCCAACATTTGGGGAGTATTACGAACTCCATCTCAAAGGGTGTACTGATATCCTGTCTTAAAATATCTTGACTAGAAATATTTATAATAATATGTTATTTTTAAAGTGATAAATTTCTTATGATTATGACACATTGTAATTACTATCACATAACACATAATTTTAGGATTTTTTATTTAATATACTTAAATTAAATAATAAATTAACATGCCATAATATAGTAACTATATAATAGAAAGAAAACACCTTTTATTTTGAATAAGATTTTCTATAGCGTTATAATTTAAAATAAATGATAGAATTTTCCCTAAGGAATACCCATGTTCTATCAATCTCCCGTTTTCACTTGGGGCCAATTATGGAATCACAATCACACCCTTTTAATCGGCTTGTTGAGAACTGATGAGCTAGTTCCTTCATGAATGAGTCTTCTATTTGCCCTTGGTATCTGCTCTTTTAATTGGCTTGTTGAGAACTGACTGAGCTAGTTCCTTTGTGAATGAATCTTCTATGTTGCCCTTGGTATCTGCTCTTTCAATTACAACTTCTTTATTAGTGATGAAGTTCCTAATAAGGTTAAATTTTTGAAGAACATGTCTTGATTTCTTGTGAGATCTAACCTCCTTTGCGATCTATGCTACTGCTTTGTTGTTGCATAACAACGTTATTGATTTATCAACATTCTGAAACACCCATAGCTCTGCCATAAACTTGCACATCTAAACTGCTACTTTAACTGCTTCATTGAGGATAATATTTTGGCCTACATTGTTTAATAAGCTACCATTTCCTGCTTGGAATTTCTCTACTAACAACCCCACTATTAAATTTAAAAACTAACCAGTTATAGACTTATGATCATCTATATCACTCTGAAAGCTGTAATATGCATACCCTTTATAAGGAAGTTTTCATTTCTATATCTGAGGAATAAACCCTTAGTATTTCTCAAGTACTTAAGAATACAGATTACATTTATCCTAATCTTCTCACTATGATTAAACTGGTATCGGCTTAAGCATCCTAATGCACAAGTCACATCCGGTCCGGTACATAGCATATCATATATTGTGGAATCGATTGCAGATGCATTGGGTATCTTCTTCATATGTTCCTTCTCCTCATCAATATAAGGAGTATCCTTTTTAGAAAGGATGATTCTAGATTGCGTCAGAACATTTCCATGGTTGAAATTCTCCATGCTAAACCTTTTCAGTATGGTATCTATGTACAAGGATTGGGACAATCCTAACAATCACTTAGGTATATATCTCTATAGATCCTTGTACTAAGTGTATAGGTCATTTCTCTCAAATACTTTAGGGAGAAGTTCTTGGACATTTCATCGATTACCACAACGTATTGTTATTGCCAATTAGGAGCAAATCATTGACATATAAGACTAAGAATAAGATAACACTTCCTTGTTCTTTTCGATATATGCATACTTCTTCTATACTTTGATAAAAACCAAACTGTTTGATTTTTTTATCGAAGCACTTATTCTAACTCCTGAAGCTTGTTTAAAACCATAATCGATCTTGACAATTTGCATGCCTTTCCCTCACTACCATTTGACCTCGAAACCCCCTTTTGCTATGACAAGTAAACGGTCTCTTCTAATCACTATTTAGAAATACCATTTTCATGTCCATTTTCCATATTTCATAGTAATAGAACATGGTGATGGCAAGCATTGTTCTGATGGACTTACGCACGGCTACAGATGAATACGTTTGTTCATAATCAATACTTTGTATTTGAAGAAACCCTTTTGCAACTAGCTTTTCCTTGTAGGTCTCTACTTGTCCATATTCTTTTAGCTTTGTCTTAAAAATATATTTGCATCTAATGAGTTTTGTCCCTTTAGGAATGTTAGTTAAGGTACACACTTTGTATTGATTGTATGAAAACCATCTTAGACTTCATAGTTTTAAACCATAGTGCATATTCCCTACTCTACGGTGCTTGTTGGAATGAAGGGGGGGTGCTGTCTTCGAAGATGCAGTCTCTTTCTTGTTATCCATGATAAAACTATAGCATGGCTGTGGTGCATAATATTCCCATTAGACTTTCTAATAAGTTGCATACATATAATGATGAATTCAATTCTTTCATTGGTTCAGTCTTTATGTTAGTTTCTAGGATCTTATCTAAATCTACAACTTCGCTATTAATTTCTTTTGATAGAATTCCTTTTGTAAAATGGTAACATGTTGAGAAATATTAACTTTTTGTTCCTTACGGTTAAAAAATATGGCAATAGAATTCTTGGGATATACAATAAGTTTATATAGGGCCGATCTTGCCTTAAGTTAGTTAGGGCCTACGTTCTTAACTTGGGCTGGATAACCTCATACCTTTAAGTGCTTGAGGTGGAGTTCTTCCCATGCCACATATCATATGCCATTTTAGGTACAAATTTTGTAGGCATCAAATTTAGCACATGCACTATGGTTCCTAGTGCATATCCTCAGTATGAAAAAGGTAACTCAATCTTACGCATCATGGAATGAACCATGTTTAATAGGGTTCGATCCCTTCTTTCCAAAACACCATTGTTGCGGAGTAATGGGTGGAGTAACATGAGAGATAAACCAAACGCCTTTAAATATTATTGGAGTTCTTATCCAAAATACTCCCCTTCTCTGTCAAATCGAAGTATTTGAATTTTATGGTTCGTTTGATTTTCTACCTTGTCCTTATAGTCTTTAAATTTCTGTAGACATTATATTTATTCTTCATAAGATGTACATATCCTAGTCTCGAGAAAGCGTTAGTAAAAGTTACAATGTAAGTTAATTATCCTTAGTCACTATAAGCATTAGGCCACATTCATTAGTATACATGAGACCTACGAGTTTGCTAACTCTTTCGTTTCTCCCACCGAAGGTGTGCTTGACCATTTTTCCTTTGAGATATGACACACAAGTGTTAAATAATTCATAATCAAATCATGGTTGAAAACCTTAGACTTTAAGTTTGTGCATTCTTTTGTCACTTGTATGACCTAGCCGATAGTGCCATAAATAATTAATGTTAATCGAAGATTTATTCATAGCACATATATGATTAAAATTAGGTACATAAATGCCACTTTCTAAACCCCATTGCAAATATTATTTCCACCAAACACAATATCATACTACTATCTTTACAATGAAAACCAAAACGTATCTCTGACAATTTAGGAATATATATAATACTAAAAATATTTTTTTAACTAATAACAGTTATTGGAAACCGAATCAAATCCATTCGGTGAAGTCAAGTGATAGTCTCCAACTGCATCCACAATAGATCCATCAACAACTTGAAGCCTTATTTCAACCTTCGCTACATGCCATCTTCCGTTAAGTCCTTGTAAAAAATTACATATATGATTTCCTGATCCAGCATCTAAAACCCAAGGCAATTTATTGATTACAAAACAATTTTGACTCATAATCATACCTCGAGGAGTGGAAGAAAAAGTTCCCTTCCTTTCAAGTTCCCTTCCTTTCTTCGACCATCTTAAAATAGTCCGACAATTGCACTTCTAATGGGCCTTCTTGTGACAATGGTGACATTCACCTTTTCTGTAGAAGCGTACTTCTTACCTTTCTTGGAACCTTACTTGTGTTTCTTTGAACCTTTCAAAGATGATTGTTTTCCCTTTACAGCCAACACCGTGTTTTGATCCTTGAATGATCTAGTAGTTAACCTCAAGATATTAAGTAGCACAATGAGATTTACGCTCAACCGATTCATATTGTAGTTCCATATGAATGACTCAAACTGTAGAGTCAGCGATCCTAGGGTCAAATCCACTTGCAGTCTGTCACTAATAGTCACTTGCAGATCTAAAACTTTATCAATATAGCCCTTGATTTCTAAGATTAAATCCTCAACACAGCCGCCCTTACTCATCTTCATGTTGAACAATTTCTCAGTAATCTCGTACTTGTAGAATGAGATTGCTCACCAAATATAGCTTTGAGGTTTTCTGATTTTATGGACACACACACACACATATATATTTGTGTTGCCTTCGCAGCTATTTGTCTAAAGTAGACAATACGAACATTTGAGCGATTTTGCAATTGAAATACCTAAGTATTATTAGACTTAGCTACCTTAGGGTCAGCGCCCTCAAAGGGTTTCTTTTTTAAAGGTTCACTTATAGGAAACTATAAACAATCGTATATGAGTGCTATCTTCATTGGTCTTACCCAGTCAATGTGTCGTCCGGTGAGTTTATTATTTTGGAAAATAACATTAAATTGGTCGTTTTTTTGCAAATTTAATTTAAATAGAATTAGACAATTTAAACATAGTAAACATTTTTATATTATTTTTGGTTGGTTAAATGTTATATTTCATTTATCTAACAAGCTCCCACTACACTTTTAAGTTTCTTAAAACCCTAAGAGAAAATATAGAAATCTTTCGATTCCTCCGATGGGTGTTAGGGCTCACTTTCCATGGGACTCTTACCTTGAGGAATATCAACCAATCATTGGCTATATGCGATGTATAACACTTTATCGGTTGTACCATATCCAACTCCAAACTATGGCCTTTATTGTAGTCCCACCTCGACTTTAGATAATATCAGAAAATAAAGAGAGATTATTAACTCATTTCAACCATTTTGCGATGGCCTAAGTATAAATTCATGTATCTTGAGGTATATCAACAAATATGTGCATGAATTTTACCTTGACTATTTAGTATATTAATAGACTACACACAACATCTCTATCTTGAGGAATATCCACAACTAAAGAGTATGCAAGTAATGTACTAATATATAAGTGGTAGAGTAGAACTTATATTAAAGATTCAGTCCTTAATAATATATGTATGTATGTATGTATGTATGTATGTATGTATGTATGTATGTATGTATATGTATGAATGTATGCATGTATATATTGAGTGGTATCAATCTTGTGAACAATGTGTTTCCTATGAAATACTCTCGTGACAAATTATTAGATACATCTGAAATCATGGTATACAATACGTATGTAAATTATTACTTAAATCCAAAATTGGGTTTATTACAGTTCCTCTTTACTTTTATACATTCATATTACATAAGTTTAATTTATTTATGAATCTTTACGATTTAATTAACTTATAAAATATTCTTATGCATATTATTTATTAAATCATATTATACAAATTTTAATTTATCATTTCATTAACTAATTAATTAACTTATTAAAAAACTCAAAATTTTATTTTGTTGATCCTAAGCAATTAAGAAAAACATTGAATACAACGTTTGTAGTTTTATCTACACAAGTATCATTTTAGATGTATATTTTATTTTATTAAATATATAGTTATAATATAAATAATCATTTAATTAAGAAAAAATTAATTAAATAATTTCTTAATAACTTTTAGAAAATAATTTATTATTTACCTTAAACATTGTAAGAGATACATACTCATATTTCAGTATATATCATTTTACTTTAATTAATTAATTATTAATTAGACGTTCATTTAATAAATCTAGTTAATTAAATTGTTAAATCATTTTGAAAAAAATAACAACACAGTTTCGAAACATATTATAATTTTTATGAAATTATTTTATATTTGAAATTTAACTTTTAAATTGTAATTTTGAATTTTCAAACTAAATCTTGAACTTAGCCCAAAGTCCAAAATCAATTCGAGCCTTTATATTTAGGATAACCTTTAGGCTTACTTTATCTTTTAGACTAGGCCGGTAGCTAGATAAGGCAGAGTACTTGATTACCCACGCCCAACCTTAGATATTACCTTTTTAGACAATCTACTAAATGGGTAAGCTTTAATAAGTTAGCTACAATATTGCTAATTTAGTCCATATAAAGTACTAGGTTTTGATACAATTGATGGAACTGAGCCAGGTCATGGTAGGTTAATAATGAATTTCAATTTCCATTTTCCATTTTTGGAACTTTGTTGGGCCTAACAAGCTTAGTTGATTTTGTATCCAATCTATAATTAGTTTAATAAAATATTATTTTATTTTATTTGTTTAAAAGAAGTTTTATTTAATTTAAATTAATTAAATTATTGTGTGTGTATTAGATACACTCATATGTGCAAAGTGCATATGCTACATGTAGATGGTATATATGGTTAATATGTACGTTTATAGCTGTTGGGACTTACATCATAACATCCATAATGGCCCATTATATATACCTTTATTGTCCATAGTTTTGTTTAGAAATATATAATAATAATAATCGCATATTCATAATTTAATGTGATTTTGACAGTTCAAAATATTTTGTATTAATGTAACGACCCACAAATTTTAATGGTTTTCATAACGTAGTTTAAACTGAATTTTTATGAAACTTTAAATAATTGAATTTGAAAATAAAAATTGGATATTTAAAATATGTCTATTTAAAACATAGAAATATTAAATTTTCATCATAAAAGATGGAAGTTTATTTTCTTGTGTAATTTTATTTTCTAGTGTAATTTTATTTTAAATCAATTAATATTTGATGAAAATAAAATGTTTTCTCAAACCTAAATATTTTTACATAATGAATTTGTAAATCATCTTCTGAGTGAGACTTCATCCTTCATTTCATAAAATTTGAACTGATATTGCACCGTTTATCTTATTTTCGGCGTTTTAGTAGCATTTTCGGTACCGGATATCGACTTTTGATAGGATGGTCCTATCACAGATATCTGTATATCATTTTGATCATCTCGTCGAGCTGATCTTCGCGGTTTATTTATATGTGTGTTTTGGCGTCCTGTGGACGGCCAAATCTACGTAGCGATTCCATATCGGTTCCGCAATTTGACATTTGATTTTCCTATGACCTTTCAATTGTCACGATATGATTTGAACAGTCATTAATCTTTCATTTCCTCCTCCACACGCATTGCCCACTGCCACGCCTGTAGCAGCACCCCCTAGGCCGAACCATCACCACAACCTCCTCACACTTTCTCTCCCTTTCCCTTCGCCAAATCCCATACTTCTAGCCCGTCGTGTGCAACCCCTCCCTCAAGCTTGAGCCCACTATGTTGCCAAAGCCATGTGAGCAACCACTTCTCTATTTACAGCAGCCGCCACCCACAGCCTCGTCTCCCCGCAGCCATGCTTCTCACATGCCTTCTCACTCCGCTACATTTTCCTTTTTCCTGTAAGTTTATAAAGTTTGTATGTATGTGTGTGTATATATAGTATATAATAATATATTTTGTTAAATACGCATATATGTTATGTATATATAAAGTTTTTTTCAATATAAATAATGGTATAGTGTATATATCAGTATATATATTTGTTTATATATATACCTGAGTTGGTTTTGAATATATTATATCATAAGTCTGCATATTTTAAATACACCGATCCTGGTTTATGTAATTTTATTTTACATATATACTTTACACACACACACACACACACACATATATATATATATATTAATTTTCAACGTACTGTGTCTATATTTATCTCTCGCAACTGTATATAAGGTAAATTTGCAAACTTCTATTTTATATATATACGGATTTATGTAAGTTTATATATATGCAGTATTATATATGTGCTTTATATGTATTATATTTTGATATGTGTTGCTTTCTGTCCTAGTTATTTGCTAATATATAAAGTTGTCAGCCCACATGTGTTCATTCAGAGGTAATACATATATGTATATAATAATATATGGATTGTGTATGTATTATGTCAACTTATATATGTTGTTTAAATAGGTTATACAATTTGTTTGATTCTTATATATGAATTTATATAGGTTATAATATGTTCAGTGTGAGTATAGTATGTTAAAAATATTTATTTGAATGCAAGTTAATATTTTAAAGCATATTTTGAAATAACTTTATATATATACATTATGTCCAATACGTATTTCAAAGGAAATTTTGAAAGGAAACGTTGATTTTAAATTTTAGTATATAAAGATTTTATCTTATTTTAATTTGAGTTAACTAATTTATATAGGTGTGTATTCATAAGTTTGGGTTTTCAAATTCTATATTGAATTCAGAGAAATATATATAGATATAATATTTCTTTCGTTTTAGCTTATATCAAGCTGATTTGATTTGTTTTCATCGATTACTGTTATCAGCTCTGTTCGTAATCTTGCTTTTCTTTGGAATTCATGATTGGATTTGTAACTCATCACATTCTCGTTCATCTCTAACCTCGAAAGGTGAGAAATCACTCACGATTATCATTCTTATATTTATTAGATTTCATTTCATTTGAAATGATAATTGTTGCTAAATTAAACTGTTAATTATTTGTCATATATGATATGCCTTTACCTGTAACTGTTCACCTATGACATCTGGTATCATGATCTGTTATTTATAGTTTATCTGTTATTGATGATATATGCCTGTGTTGATATGTTATATTATTATTCATAACTGTTCTCACTCTGCAAGTTCAATGTCAGTATAGAATTCCCTTTGGGTTGAAATGATACATAGCCAAACGATCTTGTAGAATAGGAGAAAATCATTATGGATTGAAATGATAAACCCAAACGATTTTCATTGACATTGAATTTGGGATTGCGAGTTGAAAAGATATACACCCGTAGATATTTAAATTACGGATTGAACTGATAAATATCCGTATCACTTGAACATAGGATAGAAAATTATATACAAATACCGTCGGTTTATATACATTTTGAAATGATTTACAAAGTTTTAAAAAGAAATATATATGGTTATATATAAATATTGATTTTTAAATATTATATATATAAATGTTATCTTATATATGTTTTAAATTCTTGATTTTTTTAAAATTATATGTTTTTGAAATTTAAAATTTATAAGCTAGTTTTGAAATTATAAATTTTAAGATTTTTACTTACAATTTTACTATTTTTAAATATATATAAAATGAGTTTTAATATAAAATAAATTTAATAATAAGATTTAATTTAATAAAGTTTGATTTCATTAGTATATAATATGTTTTAAGTGTTGATTTAAAATTATATTTTAAAAATAGATTTTCATAATAATTTGAATAAATTAAGGGTTGGAAAGATAAATAGAAATTGAGTTGAAATTTTATCTATTTAAGAGTTATACTTAACCAAAATTGATTTGAAACTTATTGAATTTTAGATTTTTAAAAATATGATTTTATAACTTGATTTTGATTAAAGTAGATTAAATGAATATTTTAAGTTTAAATAAATTGAAGGGGATATTTAGTTATTTGTAATTTAAGGTTTGTTTAAATGATATTGTATTGATTAAGTAAATATTTCAAAACTAAATAATAGTAGAGTTGGATTTGAGATAAATGAAATTTTCAAATTTAGTTTTGTAAGTGAATAATTAAAACTTTGAAGACTACTGAAATTGAATGGTTTGATTTGTAATTCAAATCTATTTTTGAAAACGATGTAAATTAATAGTTTATTGAGATGTTGAACTAAATTTACTTTATAAATTAGTTTAATATATATATATATGTATAATATTTTTAACATAAAACTATTTTAACATATAAATTATTTTAATATAAAAGTATTTTAACATATAAGTTATTTTAATATAAACTGTTTTAACTTATAACTATTTTAAATATACTAATTATTTTATTATATAAACTACTTTAACTTATAAATATTTTATTATATATACTATTTTTGATATCTAAACTATTTAAGTGGGAAGTATTATGATTTCAAAGTGTTATATTTTCCCAAGTTAGGATTTCAATGTGTTTTGATTTTCAAAGTATTATGATTTCAAAGTGTTATGATTTCCAAAGTGTTCCGATTTTTGAAATGGATATGATATTGTGAAATGACCACGGTGTTATAATAATGTTTGGTTGTTAAAGAGATCAGGATCGAATGTCATACACTCTGCCAAATCCGAAAACCACTTTAACAACTGTGTACGCGGTGGAGATTCCAAAACATATTAGGTTGGCTGGCGACGATTCTATTTGAGGTATATAGGTGGACCTTACTCCCATGAGTTAGCTTAAGGTGGCTAAAACAGTGAGGTAGCTCCTCCGATCGGACATACTTCTTCAATACCATTCTATTACTTTGTGATTGATTGGGTGCACCCTTGGATTTTTTAAGATTGTAGATCGAGTTGGGCGGTAGCTACGGCTATGCGTTACCAACAACCCGGAAGTGTAATTGGTATATCTACCCTAGCATTGCCTAGTTGTGTCATGTCACCTACTTTATTGAGACCACTACAAGTTTGTTTTGTGTCATACCTTTGGAGTGCTCCCTGATAGCCCACTAGTTTGGTGGAGTTTACAGTACTGTATAGACTACGACATTATATAAAAATGTGTTAAGGGGGATATGGGTAACGCCTTTAACACTATTTTAATAGTTTATCTTACTATAGACATATTATAATAGAGTCTTGTACAACATAGTAGATAGTTCCACGGATCCTTAAAGGATGGTTATCGCAAGCATCCTCTGAGTTACTTGTATTTCAGTTGATTTTTCACTTGAGTTGGATTTATTGATATAAGAATGTTAATCTTGACTCGAGTGTTTTGTGTTTTGCTTTATGCACGGGTCAGACTGAGCGTTACAGCATTTGAGACTCGCTTTTGGAGTTGGAGCTTCGCTTGGAGATCCATCTACATCTATTCAGCTTTTAGTTATTCATTATACTCTAATGATATATTCAGATTTTGTTACTTAACTAAACTATTGTATTGGGACTTCTATGTTTTCGAGACTTCTGTTGTATCACGTTTTAACTTTGTTATATATATAGTAGCTTCATGAACTACTATTCATTTGTTTCCGCTGCTTATTGTTATATTACTCTATGTCTGTGATTCTGTGATTGATTTATTTACTGTATATGCTGAGTTTTGCCAAATATAAATTAACAATCTGATATTTTAAGCAATTCAAGCCCGACATGTGTGGATGCGAATGGCATGAAATATCGGGATATTACAATTAATATCCTAAATTCTTATATTGACTTAAATTAAA
The DNA here is from genome assembly GCA_030765085.1 of Allium cepa. Classification (NCBI taxonomy): domain Eukaryota; kingdom Viridiplantae; phylum Streptophyta; class Magnoliopsida; order Asparagales; family Amaryllidaceae; genus Allium; species Allium cepa. The sequence continues at coordinate 170,406,449 of CM060941.1, read as the reverse complement.
AACTAGATCTAGATTTTATGTAAAACATATATTTATAAATTTTAATTAAAATTATATTTAATATATATAGATGCATATATATAATCCAAACTTTTTTAAATTCAAACTATACATATGTATATACTTATATTTAATTTAAAAATTATATATATTTATATATAGTTACATATTATCAAATAATATTTATATATAAAAGTTGGTTTTTTTAATTTCGACCATAAGGAAAAAAAATTTATTAACAAATCAATACGGGTTTGTATTTTTAATTTTTCAAACATTAATATATTTAAAATGATTTTAAAATATATGTTGATTATTTTAATATGGAAATAAATGAGGTTTTTATTAAAACGTAAAGTATACGTGTTTATAAATATTTATATAAATTTAATATGTTTATATATACACACGCCTATATATGTATAATCACATTTAACGTATTATAAAATTATTATAGCTAACTAAAATAATTTTAAAATCGAAACTAAAAGTTACTAAGTTAGTAAAATGGCTAAAATATTCTAATATAATATAATGACATTTTCAATTTGTTTAATTTAAAGAATTCGAGTATATTTATTTTATTCAGTTTGCACAAGCATATATAAATTCATTATAAATCATATATAAGATCTAACCTACACTGATATGATATAATTTGTAATCAAAATAGTGTTGAATTTTTACATGAATACATGGTCTAGGATTCACAACTTGAGTGGTTGAATAACTCCGAGATTTAATCGAATCAGCCTCTTGTTCTTGCTATGATCTCGAGAAGAAACTACCTTTATTTTGTTTTGATTTTTTATATTAGCTTTTAGAAATGAATGGCTATTTAGGTTTCATACTTGGGGTTTTAATGAGGAAGAGTATGGAGGAAGAAACAATGACAAATGATGTGTTTAGTAGACATTTAGCAAGAGAAAAAAGTAGAGATATTTTCTCCCTCCTTAATCATTCCTTTATTTGCCATTTCAAATCAAATTTGAACACTTAATGCACACCTCTTAGCATCCTATGGCTGACCACACTTGAGGCTATACGGGCCTTCAACAATTTCCAAACCCATTTAGAATTAATCGATTTAAATCAAATTTAAATATTTATTTATCATATGTCGATACTTACATATATAACTTTTGTATACATACTTTATCAATTATCAATGGCACAAAACAATCAAATGAAGCTTAATGAACAATATTTTCTAATGTAATTAGTTAAATTGATTTGTAACAATTATAAGTTAATTAAATTGTATGGTATTTTAGAGTATTCATCATTATGATTGTGCAGCTCAAGTGTATATTCAATAAGCTATTAATATCATACAACTAAAATATTAACGTTCACATGTAAACTTAGTTAGTGATGTGGCAGATTCGCTGAATTTATTGCTTATACATTTTTTGGCAAAATCCAGTTTAAATGGTATCTGGTAGTAACAAATATTTGCACCAATTCTCTTCGTCAAAACTATATCGCTTTAGGACTATGGAATTTGGTTTTTGTTAAATTCTAATATCGTCCGCATTCAACTCAATCAGTCTAAACATAATGTCCTTAGTTGAATAATAACAATCATTATTAACCATACCACTCTAGCCAAAGACTTTGACTTTAAGTTGACTACAGTCCGTCGTGTTACTAACCTCATTAACTAAGAAGATGAATACTCTATTGAATAGTGTTTCATTTCCAATACTTTGATTCAGACCCAACTACAGTCGTTCAATGGTCCATATGCCATGATTTAACTATAATCAAAGTTAAGTATCCACAATAAAGTTGAACTGTATTCTCAAGTCGAGAGGCCGATGTAATATCATCACTTCGAGATTCTCTGTTTGACCTCAGTTTTATTAACCCACAAAAAACTCTCAGTGAGCCATTCCATAGTTTTCCAATAACTATCACTACATAATCCCTCAGCGCTCATAACTGCCATAAGTAATATACTGTCCAACATTTGAAAAGAAATATGTGTTATAGGGATGTATCAATATCCTATCTAGAGACATCTAATATATTTTTAATGCGGTAAATTTCTCATGATTATAGTACATTGCAATTAATTTTACATGACATTCATTTAAGGATTTGCTATTTAATTACTTAAATTGATAGCTAGTTAACACATCATAATACAATAAGTATATAATAGAAAGAAAAAATATATTTTATTTGGAATGAGATTTTATTACAGAGTTAATAATTTATGATAAATTACATAATTTTCCCTTGGACATACTCCTAACTATGTCAAGTGCTACAAATGTGAGATTGGTAGAAATGGCATTACTGAATACAGTTTTCAAAGAAGTTGCTAAAGTAAGCTATTGAAAGAAGGTGATAGTGTAAATCAATAAGGAGAGTGCAAATGGGGAGGTAAACAGGAACAGCGTAAATTCAAAAAATAAAAGATGACATGTAGGAAATGCCACAATGAGGGACATATAAATAAGAATCGTAGAGTGAATGTAGGAAAGATAAAGTGTTATAAGTATAACTAGTTTGACCATATGAAGTGACATTCCCAACATTGGGCAAGAGTAAATAGATCGTCCAGGTTTATGCACTTGATGTGGCCCTAGTTCTAACAGACCACCAGTAAAGGAAGACAAGGGAAAGAAAGTTGTCATGGAAGTTATATTATTTCTTTTTGATTTTTTCTTTCACACTTTATTTGATATCGAAGAATCTCATACCTTTATATCATATAGTTTGGTTGATGGTTACAGTTAGAAACTCATTGTGCATGATTGTATAGTAGTGTCGAATCCTGTTGGAAGATTGACAAACTTATCTATCATTTGTCATGGCTTGAAATTATTAATACGTGGTATGGAATTCTTAGGTGATGCATATGTACTTGGCTTTTTGGGGTATGGATTGATACTAAGAATGGACTGGATGTCACATTATAGGGTAGTGTTGGATTATGATAGTAAGGCGATTCAAATGAGAAGCAGTGGAGGGGTTGATTTAGATGTATTTGTGAGTTTGATAGCTGCATATTGTTAAGTTATTTATATTCTTTTGATTTATCATAAGACGAGTCATCTTCTGTCCTACCATAAGGAAGTCTCAAATGTTTTTGCTGAAGTTTTTTGTTTACTACTGCAAATAAAAATTGAATTCATAATAAACCTCAAGAAAGATGCTAGGCCTATTTTTACGCCTCTTAGACATATGGCTCCGAAAGAGAGGAGAACTAGATAAGAAGTTGTCTGAATTATTACAGAAAGGTTTTATTTATAGAAATATCTTGGAGTGGGGAGCACCAGTAGTTTTCACCACTAAAGTAGGGTTCTTTATGGCTATTCATTGCTTATTAAGACATAAATAAGATAATGACAAAAATCATTATCCATTGCCTCATATAGATGATGTTGTCCAGAATTTGAATCGACTAGATTTTGAGTAAATCTAGATTTTAAAAGAAGGCAAATGGATTAAGAACTTAGGGGCATGCTTGGAATGATAAGGTGAAGCAACATAAAAGGTTTGAAGTTAGTTGAAGAAAGTCTAACATAGTCTGTATATACCATAATTATGGTCGGTACCGAGTTGATTTCAAGAGGAGGACCCCACTTTTAGGTTTTGTTACTTAAAATGTAAAAAATCCAGTCGGTACCGAGTTGATTGTAAAGAGGCCCTCTTTTGAACAGTTAGATAAACAACTCTATAGCTTTGTAAAAAAAAGACAAGTTCACATAGGACAAATCATGTCGATGCCGACATGATTTGATGGAGTTATTTTCGGAATGAAGTTTGGAAACTAGAAGATATGAGAAAGTATAAGAGAAAAGTTCTCCACCTCCAACCAAATTATGGTCGGTAACAACATAATTGTGGTTGGTACCACTTAATTTTCAAGCACATATTTGACTTGTTCTTCCTCCCTATTCTCAAGGTTTATAACTTTACCTAGTGTTCCATGATCTAGCGACTATGATGGACGATTTCAATTATAAATGGAGGAGTTAAAGAAACATAAGAAGCACCTTTGGTTCCATACTCATCACTTTCTTATCTCAATTCCAACCTCTGTAATATAAGTGCTGTCAAGCCCAAGATTACCTTGTTTTCTAGATCTGAAAACTCTATAAAATCACTTGTACTCGTGAAAAATCCATAACCAATCAAATTAAGTGGACGTAGGCACTTGATTTGGCTAAATCAATATAAAAACTCATGTGATCTTAGTATGTTTACATGCTTGTGATCGAAATATTCTCATTCAGTTCTGTTGGGGGTGTTTTTTCACTTTTTGACCCAACATATGATTTATATAATCATCTGGTGGGAGCAAAGATATTTTCTCAACTTGACTTGACTATTGGTTATCAGTTGGGAGTGGCAAGTGACGGTAGTAATAAGACTTTATTCGATACACCCGATAGAATTTTTGAGGAACTGGTCATGCTATTCGAATAGACCAATACTCCTACTTATTTTGTCATATATGGGTTGAGTATTTAGGGAGTAAGTGAATATGTTCATGATTGTTTTTCTTGATGATATTCTTGTTTATTAAAAAACAAGGAAGAGCATAAGCATTATTTGAGGATAATACTTAAGGTAATTAGGAGGCACCGGTTGAAGTAGAAGTTCTCCATATGTCATCTCTAGAGGAGAAAAGTTTTCTTTCTTGGTTATGTCGTTACTAAACATGGCTTATCCATTAACCCGAGCAAGGCAATTGCAGTATAGGATTGGCATGAACCGAAGAATGCTGTAGAGGTTAGAAGCTTTCTTGGTTTGAATGGTTATCATATGAAGTTCATTAAGGACTTTGCCAGAGTTTCTGCACTATTGAATTAGCTTCCTGAGAAGAATTTGGTTTTTTCATGGAATGTAGAATGCCAACTAGCATTTGTTTGATGGAAAGAATTTCTTACTAGTGCGTCGGTGTTAACGATTCCATATGGCACTAGCAATTTTATTTTTTTTATACCGATGCTTGTGGTACTGGACTCGGGCTATATTGATGTAGGAAGGTAGGGTAGTAGCATATGCTAGTAGTCTATTAAAACCTATAACTATGGGGATTGGGATTTTTTGTACAACCAAGGCAATGTTTTGGATTGGATTTGATTTTAAAGATATTTTACATTATATATTGTTTCTTTCACTATGAGTTTAGAAAGATATAATCAGTTTTTGTTTTCTTTTCTTTAATCATATCTCGTCGAATTGTTCTTTTTAGTTTTTGAGATGTTAACATCGGTTCAGATGTTAAATTCGAGGGCCGAAAATGGTGAGTCATTACATTTGGTATCAGGGAAATTTTTTCCCTAAATTATGGTTTAAGAACGTGTTAAAGAGCGTAACTTTATCCTTATAGATTTATATATATATTATATAAGTGTTGAATACATACCTATACACCATTTTCTGTTCTCATTGAGTAACTATCTATTTAGGGGTTGCTAATGAATTCCAATTTCAAATAGTGAAACAAGAGTTAATAAATAGAGGTAGAGACTGGAATAGAGATAATTTCTGTTGGGGTTGAAAGAAGAAACAGAATTGGTACTAGAGTTGGTGTTATCGATATTTTAGGTGTGAACAATCTCATTTGGTTCCAATTGTAACGACCCTACCGTGATACCCATATTAACCAAGAACATTACAAATAAAGTCATCTGCTAATCTGGAGAATACAACTTGTTAAGGGAAATCGAATGTGAATATATCTTTATACTAACACCGATGAGTCATTTATACCTTTTTACTTAATATTTGAAATGAAATTTGATGCATAGAATATTGATACAAAGTAATAGACACATCAATTTCTCAAAATTAGAACAATATACCATATAAGCATCAGTCACAGATCATAGCGGAATAATAATCTCATATACCTATGCAAATTGTGAGTCTACAAAACACTAAACTCACATAATATACAAGTTTTACAATTCTCTAATCTCAGTTATACATTTTATATACAAGGTCCAAATTCCTAAATGGGATACACTAAAAGTCCAAATGTTTATCTCCCAGCTAGCATAACCATTCAAAGGTCAACATGTACTATAACCTGAAGAGTCTCGGCCTGACCCAAACAAAATAACACTTAGGTCAGACTATCTTTAAATATCCAATAGGGTGAGAACAAGATATAATACAAGAACAAACAACATATAAGTAAATACAGATGTCCATGAAATAACAAATCATGGAAATTAATCTAACTTAGAGTTCATCCAAAGGCACTTGGTTATACATTTTAGTCACAGACACATATTAGTCACTAAACACAGAATAACAGAATTAAATTAATATCCATCATAAAACACAAGATCGTATATTTATTTCACAAACATAAGACACAAGAATATATATTTATTTCACTAATACAAGACACAAATATATATTTATTACACTAACACAAGACACAGGAATATATATTTATTTCACAAACACAGAATAGTCAAAGAATTCAAATATCCAGAATCAAAGGGATCTTAATCCAAACTGATCGTAGTGATCGTCCAAAAAAATTGCAATGATTGTACTCAAAATCTGTGACAAACAAACAAACAAATTGGTATCACTCGAACCGATTCGATACCAAGGATCATACTCTAATGATATGCACGTAAATGTGTATATATTTACATCCATATTTTATCTCTTTTTATTTAAATAAACATCATATTTGGGCATTTTAACATGTTTAAAACCAAAATTCAATTATTTCCAAATCATCATATTTTCATCTTCATTCAGGGGCAAACTAGTCATTTTTGTGCATGTGTCAATTTGAGAATTTTTACTTGGATAATTTTTATGATTTTTATAGGATATTTTGATGCATATGGAAGAGAGATTCATGATGATATATGCATGCACAAGAAAATACAAAGGAATGAAGAGGAAATAATTCAAGTTCAAGATCATGGAGGATCCCAACTACTTACCTAAATCTGCAATTAGAAGCTAATGGACAACTAAATGGAGGTTAAAGCTTCATGCATATTAAATGATGGATTTAACTAGTGGCTAATGGTTACTTGGTGGTCACACTTCCTAAAGGGCATTTTAGGAAGCACCCTAAAAATTGAATTAGGGTTTTATGCATGTATAAATAACCCTCTTATGTACATGAACATATCATCTACTCTCATATATTTGCTTAGGAAATTAGCAAGTTGTAAACAAAAATCAAAGTGAAATAAAAATGGCTTCCAAGCCTCTTTCTTCTCTCTTTTCTACATGCTTTTCTTTGTTTTGATGTTAATGTTTATTTCTATGCTCTTTCCCTTTTATGTTTATAGCTTAGATTTACATTTATGCAAGTAGTATAGCTTTAATTCTTATGAAAATAGTTAGTAGTTAATCTCTCCTTCTTCCTTTGCTTAGTTTTCATTTCTTTGCTTTTTAACGTTGAAACTTATATGTGTTGATTTGATAACACAAATGAGTAGCTAAACCCCTTCAATTTAGGGGTGATGAAGCTCTCAAATACTACGTATTTCAATATTTTTATGATTTATGATCTCTTTGGTTTGTGCTTCATGAGAGTGAATTTTGATGAAAGTTTATACAAGTGGGTTTGATAGCTTATGTTGCTTTTGCAAATGAGTTATTCTTATTTAACATAAACACAATTTGCATCATCATTTTCTAATCGGTTTTTGATTTTGAAATGAAAGTAAAAATTAAATTCGATGATCTATATTACTAGTTACAGTAGTTAATAGATCATACTTAAAATAATTTTGCTTTGGCTTTATTTTCATGAGAATTGATAAGTGGTTTACTTGTTGTATTATAGTTTGATGGTTTGAGTTATGTTAATTAATAACATAAACAAGTCATACTTATGATAAATACAACAATTATTCCTCTTGATTTCATAACTAGAGATCATAAATTATTTGTTGTTGATTTACAAAAATATGAGAGTGGATTTACCTCTAAATTGTTCTCTAGTCTAATAGTTTTTAAATCACATTTTAATTCTAGTTTTAGCTTCACTTTTGTAGTTAACAATTTCCTCTCACTTTGGTTTAATTTGATTGAATTGATTTTTAAAATCTAAAACAATTCCTTGCGGATCGATCCGTATCGCCATGTACTAAATTGTATGCCGTGCGCTTGCGATAAAATTTAATTTGAAATTATTTGGAAAATTTCTAATCCGATAGAAATTTTGTCGATCACCAAGTTTTTTACACCATTGCCGGGGAGTTTCCTTTGATTTTATTTTCTATTCTTCGAATTATTTTTGTTTGATTTTTGTGTGTTTGCATAAAGAAAAAACTTGTGTGTTTGTTGTGTGAAATTCGCCTGCATTTTGATTTTGCTTGTTATTGTTTTCTTGTTTCATTTTGCATTTGCATTGTTATCTATTAAAAAAACATGCACAATTAACAAAAATTCATTTTCATTTCGATTACATTTTCATTTGCATTGGTTTACAACTTTACATTCACCGTATTACATTTTACAAAATCTTCACTGTGCACGTATCCACTCCCCACTGTTCCGTGCATTTCCCTCCATCTCTGTCTCATATACAATAGCACTATCAACAAAGTTCAACCCACCACATACATCTTCATTTGCCATCCACCACTTCCAACAATCTACATCCTCCACTCATCCAACCTTCCAACAACATATTAACTCAACACCCTATACTTCCACAACAACTTGCCGCCTACTGTTTTCCGTCAAACATAGCAGGCAACCAACCACTTCATCTCCTTTAATCCATATCATCACTTCATACATCACAAACTTCCTCCATCAAATACCATTTAACTGCTGACAACCAACTCCACAAACCAGACTGTGCAACCTCATCACCCAAGTCAACAACAAACAATATGTTAAATTTGGATGATTCAAATATTTGTTAAAGAGGAAAGAAATTGATTAATTGATTCAATCAAATCAATTAATTGGCTGGTATATGGAAGGATATTTTGAAGGAAACTAATTAATTAGTCAATCAATTAATTAGTCAATATATTTTCTATATGAAGAAATAAATGATTAGGCATGGAGAATAAAGGAAAGATATGAAAACGAAGATTACGCCATCTATTTGTACTAAAATCAAATCATGCAATTTGGAAAGATATCTGGATAATCAGGAAATTGATTTGCTTAATCTCTAAGCAACCCTTCATTATCGAGTCTATTTAAATGAAGGAATTTCATCTTCATATGTACAAGCAAGTGTGTGTGAGTATCCACCATTATTCTTCCCTCTCTTTTGTACTCTTTTCTTTAGTGAAATAAAAGAAGTTGTTGGGTCTCCGTGGACGTAGGATATTCATATTCGAACCACATTAAATCTTCCGTGTCTCTTATTTCTGCTATTATTTCTGCGAGACTACATAATTTTTTGTAAGTGTCATTGGTATCTAAATAGGCAATACTAGATCCTGATTAAATAAATTACTTCCGCCCAAATTAAAATAAAATTCACTACAGTTTGGTATCAGAGCTAGTGTTATTGTTCCTGTTTGGATATTAATGGCTACTTCTAGTAAGTCTGTTGGTAGATCTGGTGTCAATTATGGAGTAACACGTTTTTACGGAAAATGAGATTTTGGTACTTGGAAAATGAAGATGGAGGTTGTATTGAAGAAGGAGAAGACTTACAAGGTTGTTTCTACGCCTGAGAAATTGAAAGGTATTGATGCAGCTAATTTGGAAGAAATGGAAGATGAAGCTCTCACAACAATTCAGTTGAGCCTTTCAGACGAAGTTCTTAGAGAATTCTCTTAGAAGAAGAAGGCGAAGGAACTGTGGATGCATTATCGGATGCATATCAAGACAAGTCTCTCACTAATTGGATTATTCTTCAGCAACAACTCTATTCGTACAAGATGAAGCTTGGAGCTGATCTCATGGAGCATGAAGATGCTATGATGACTTTGATTATGAACCTGAAGGCAGCGGAAGTTGATATTACCAATGAGGCTCAAGCTGTGATCCTCTTGTGTTCCTTGCCTAAGGAGTATACTGCTTTTGTTAATTCCATTATTTATGGCCGCAATAAAATTAGCATGTCTGATGTAAAGGATGGTCTTCATAATGAAGTATTAAAAGGTAGATTGGAAAGCATTAGCTTGGATAGTCATACCGAAGGCTTATTTATTCAGTGAGGTAGAGGCCAAAGCAGGTCGAAGAAAGGTGGAGGACGAAATTTTTCACGGTCTCAGTCTAGGGGGCCTAAGAATTTGACTTGCCATTATTATAAGAAACCTGAAAACTTCATAGCACAATGTTCCAAGCTTGAAGGTAGAAGAAAATATCCAAAGCAAGCCTTAGCTTCTACAGCAGAGAAATCAGATACAGATAGTGACACTGATGTATTTACCACTTCTGGCTCTTCTGGAAAGAGCAACTTATGGCTGATTGATTCTGGCGCATCCTATCATATGACACCTGATAGGAAATGCTTTTCCACTTACCATGAATTGATGGAGGAGAAGTTCTGATGGGTAATGATGCTTCTTGTTATATGGTGGGTGTTAGTAGCGTGATGATTAGGATGTTTGATGATGTTATTCGTACAATCACCGATGTTAGACATGTACCTGATTTGAGGAGGAGCTTGATCTCTGTTAGGGCATTGAGTAGACTTGGCTTGAAGATTGTAGTGGAAGGAGAGAAAATGAATATATCGAGGGGTTCCATGATTGTTATGAGAGGTGTGAGGGCAGGAAATCTTTATCTATTAAAGGGCACTGCTGTAATTGGTGAATCGGCTTCTGTTACATCTGTTGCTTCGGATTCTTCCAAATTAGCACTTACGGATGGGTCACATCGATGAGCGCAGCATGGTTGAGTTGAGAAAAAGAGGATTGATTAATGGAGTTCATCATTCAAAACTTGGTTTTTGTGAAGAGTGTATTCTTGGAAAGCAGACAAAGATTTCTTTTGGTATAGGAGAGCATAAAGCAAAAGCTGTCTTGGAGTATGTTCATACAGATGTCTGGGGTCCCTCCCCTTGTTAGTCTTTAGGTAGAGGAAGATATTTCATTTCATTTATAGATGATTTCTCTCGTAAAGTATGGGTATACTTTCTTCAGTCAAAGAGTGAAACCTTTACCAAGTTTCGAAAGTGGAAATCTGCGGTTGAGAAGAAATCAGGGAAGAAATTGAAAGTTCTCCGTTCAGATAATGGCGGCGAATTTGTATCACAGGAATTTATCAATTAATGTGAGTCTAAAGGCATTAAGAGACATTACACTACACCAAGCGACCCTCAGTCTAATGGAGTTGCAGAAAGGATGAATCAGACATTATTGGAGAGAACAAGATGCCTCAGACTGACTGCTAAATTGAAGAAGGGATTTTGGGCTGAAGCTTTATCTATAGCGGCTTTCCTCATCAACCACACACCTTCTACTGCCATAGATATGAAGACCCTTGAAGAAGTATGTAAAGGAGATCCTGTTAGCTATTCATTTCTCAGAGTGTTTGGTTTCCCAGCTTATGTGCATGAGAGCAAAGGGAAACTGGAACCTAGAGCTCGCAAGTGTATTTTTCTAGATTATAGGAGAGGAGTGAAAGGATATAGGTTGTGGTGTCCTATTAGCAAGAAGATCGTTATGAGCAGGCATGTGACTTTTGATGAGAAGGCTATGTTAAAGGTGGAGCCTTCCTCATTGGGTGACAATGAGAGGACATGTGAAGAATATCAGACACAACAAGTCATCTGTTGATTCTTTCCATAGAAGTTCAAATGGTGTTTTCGATGACACCGTGGTTGATGAGGATAATATCGATGTTGGTACAGAGGATCAAACTCAAGTTGGAGCTCATTCGGAACCTAGGCCTATCAGAAAAAGAAGAAAGCCTAAGTGGCTTGATGAGTTTATTGGATTGAGCATCGAAGATATTAACTTTGATGATATGGCAACATATGTTTTGAATGTTGTCCATGATGAGCCTTGTGATTATAGAGAAGCTATCGCATCAGTTAACGGTTCCAGTTGGTTAGTTGCTATGGAGAAGGAGATTGAATCATTGTAGAGAAATCATACTTGGGATTTGGTGCCTCTACCCACAGACAAGAGAGCTATTGGATGCAAGTGGATCTATAGAGTGAAAGACGGTGAAAATGATAATCTCGGATACAAGGCAAGGTTAGTCGCAAAGGGGTATGTTCAGAAGAAGGGGTAGAGTTGTAGGATCGATTTCACCCTAGAGGGGGGTGAATAGGGCGATATTATCAATTTTAAAATTTTAATGCGGAAGTATATAAAATATTCTCAATACAAATATATCAGAATAATAGCAGCATAGATAGTAGCAGATAATAAATGCAGAAATAGAACAACACAGAATTTACCCAGCTTCGGCAAAAACCTGCCTACGTGTTACCCCAAGGTTTCTACTAGAAATTAAGCAGTCACATGCTTACACACGTAAACTCGTGACACCCGCTGTTGACTAACCTAACTCTACGCTCAAAACCCTGCCAGAACTCAGTCATTGAGTTGTGAATTCTCAAACTACGCCACGTAGTTTGTCCCCTAGTCACACGACTAGAAATTACAACGGTTTAATAAAAGAATTTAATTTTTTTTAAATAAAACCGTAATTTAAAAAGTTAAGCTTAAATGAAAACAACAGAAAGGCCGGCCCCCTTTTTCTTTTATATCTTTATTCCTCTTTGCCCTGTGAAATGGGGGCCTTGTTCTTTCCTCTTCGTTCTGTAATTAGGGCTTTGAATAAATTTAAAGAAGCCAATTTTAATTAGACCGATCGAATAAGTGATTTCGATTTCCTTGCTCAGTCGATTGATTGTCTCTTGAGATGCTTTCGGCTGCTTCTATTTGATTGAGTTCGACTTTGATTCCGGTATGTATTTTATGCCTTTTGCTCTCTGGGTTGAATGCTTGAACTCGATGATCAAAACTACCGATGATGTTAATGTTTATATAGGGTTTGAATTCGAATTTTCCCATTCGTTTGAATTTTCCATTTAATTTATCTCGGCCACTGATCTTTGTTTGGATGCTTGAGATTATTACTGACTTCTTCCAATTCGTATATTTGTTGTTTACTTGGTTGACACGGTTTGATTTCTCTGATGTTGTTTTCCTTGCTCACCACGGTACTGATTTTGAACTGTTCGATTCCGTTCATTGTTGCCTTGGTCATCACGGCGTTGATTACTTTCGTGACGGTCACAGCTTGTTTGATTTGGTTTCTTTTTTACTTCAGGCATTTGTGACTTTGGCACTTCTGTTCATCTCTGTGGCATACTTGACTTGTACCTGCTGTTGCATGACTTCAGCATTTATCATGAAACTTCATCTACCTGTACACTTGTTGTTGCTTGATGTTGTGCTGTTGAGCATTGTTCGAACTGGTACCCTGGTTATTCTGGGACTGCTACCTCGTTTATGTTTTGTTCATCACTGTTCCAGTTTGGAGCTTGTGAGTTTCTTCCCTAGTCTGGTATACATGTTCACTTTGTTTATTAGAGTCGGTTTGCATTTGAATTGCATACTTGAGTATTTTTGAGCTGCTATCTCATATATGTATATAAGTGCAGTCTTGAATCTGTGTTATTTGAGGTGTGGTCTGTACCTTGTTTGTAACTGCAGTGGCATTGTGCTCTGTATATTACTATGTTGAAGTCACTGTTGCGTTGCCTCAAGTCAGTTTGCATTGTTTAACTTGGTAGCCTCGAGCTCTGCCTTCACTGAAACCATATGTATGCCTTGAGTCTAGTCTTTGATGTTGAGACTATGGAATTGTTTCTGTATATTCATGTTATCATCTTGCTATTTTGGTTGCATATGTATGTACTTTGGTTTTGGTCGAGTCTGATGCTTGAATTGAGTCGGTGATGGTTACATATACATATGTTTACAAAGTGTTATCTCTATGATCTTGTGTCGGCATATATATGGTCTTGTATCACTTGATGGCATTTAGTCTGGTATACATATACACTGCTCCATCTTTATATTATGTAGTCTGTTCATTTGAACTTTGTTTGCATTGTTGCCATATTGATCCCTTTGGCCTGTTTCCACTTTGCCTGTACTCTGGTATCAATCTTTGAGACAGTTTGCATTTTGTATTGTGTTTCGATGCACTTGTAGTCTGAGCACAGTTGTATATTAATCCATTAATGATGATGTCTGCTGCACTATGTAGTAGCCTAGCTTGTGCACATATATGGTTCTATATTTAACTGCTTCATCTGGTTGTTGCTGTATTGAGTTGCATCAGTCTTTGCATTTAGTTTGGACATCAGTGTTTTGGTTGCATCTCCATTTGTTGTACTCGAGTTATTCTAGTGTGCCATGACTTGTGTACTTGTCTGGTTCATATTGCATTTTAATGTTGAGGCACTACCTATTGGACTTGAAGTCTGGTGGCTTCACTTTGGCATTCGAACCGGTTCGATATTAGTTTCATTGTTGTTTTTCATATGCTTGCTGCTGCTATGCACATGCTTCACTTTGTACATTGTTTTCATTTGAAGCTATATTGCAGTTTCATTCATTCTTGAGTTTGTACATTTTGATTGCACCTGAGTTGAACCATGCGTTTCATTTGGGTTTGACCTGTGCTCATATGTCCCTGTAACTTTATCAAGTGTATATATCAGTGTGCACGGCCTTGTAGCATGTACAGTGATACACTGTGCAAGTCACAAGCTGTTCGTTATGATGAATTCAAATTTAAATGATGACGAACAACCCAAATAACGGAGGCAAATATTATTCTCAAAAATACATTATTATTTTACACTGCAAAAATATTTCCTTTTCAATTTTACCGCGTCAGTATTTATTTTTGCAGATTGCTTAGATGCTGGATTCAATCTGGAATAAAGTTGAAGATAAATACGAGTGAATGAGCAATATGTAGTGAGGTGTATTTGTAAATTAGAAATTGTGATGTAATCGAAATTGTATTGTCATTGAATTTGTATATATATAGTGAGAGTTCAAATTTGTACTATTCAAAATTGTAATAAATGTTTGTTTGAATAAAATATTTGTTTGAATTTAAATACCGTGTTATTTATTTCATTCAGCAAATATTTATTTAATTATGTGAAAAATAAAATAGTACATTGGCAAATACATTTAAATGAATATATATGTTTATTATCATCAAACAAAAATCATGTAATCACATATTCAACAATCTCCCCCTTTTGATGATAACAGACATATATTTAAGATTTTGAATTTGTTAAATATATTTGATCATTCAAATTGCTCTCCCTATTTGAATGATTCCTCTCTACACAAAGCTCCCCCTTCATATATGCATACAATTAAAAATATGCAAATGAGCCTAGATTCAAGTAGAAAATATTTGGCCTTTACTTGCTTTTATTTGACAAAATCTTAACTTTTCTCTCCCCCTTTTGTTATCAGCAAAAGAGTAACAGTGTTAGGAAAATAGAGATAAAGTGATAGATATTAATACAACATTAAAACTCAATCTAATATAAATATTTAGTTTCAATAAAAACAAACAAAAAACATAAATACTCTGTTAGGTGCATATTCCACTTTAAGAATGATGGGAATGATGTCATCATATAAAACCATACAGTTGTGTCTATTTATGGTATATTTATATCAGGAATTTGAATATCTACCAACCATGCATAACCGTTAGGACTTTTAAATGAGATTAGTAGTATTCCAATTTTATTTAAAAAAAATGAATTCAATTATCTTCTAACCACGCATAACTGTGAGATCTTTTAAATGGGATTAGAATCAACTTGTTTATTTAATAAATCAATTTTGATATGTGTTCATACATGCATAACCATGAGGACTCTACAAATGAACATGGAAGCACATAAAAAATTCCAAGTAGTTCACCTATGCATAACCGTGAGGACTTTTAAATGAGAGTGAATACTTTGTTTTTTTATTATTGTTTTTAAAAAAAATATAAAATGAAAAACGAATGATTCATGTTTAAACCATTGACATACTATATTGGATTACGATGAGTGATGGTCGATAGAAATGATAGAAATAGAAATGATCATGGAATTTTTACCAACAAAAAGTGTTTATAACTCTTGTTTATATTTCTAAAGAAATTTACTAATGATACCGTCTCAAGTTATGATAAATGATTAATATCAACACTCATCACTTTTTCAATTACTATTTATCTTTTCAATAATTAGTAGGGAGTCAGATTAGTCAATGTAATAATTTAAAATCAAATCCAAAAATAATTATAAAACCAAATTTTCCAAAATGACTAATCTAAAACAAGGTCAAAAATGATTTTCTAGAAGGGGTTTTATAAAAAAAATGTCTGCAATTTGAAAATTATTTGATGTGAAAAATATGCAGACATTTTCATTGAAAAACGATTCAGTTACTAAATGTCTCAACATAAATCACGTTCCACTAGTAATTTTTCTATCAACTAGATTACCAGTGTAATCCGTATCTGAATATCTCTTTCACTCAAGATTATCATTAATTGAATGTTATAGACCAAACAGTGAAGTTGCAAGAAAACCTTGAAGACCTTTTTGAATGAAATTCTTTTCATTTTTAATTAAAGTCGTGCCAATAAAAGAAACTGTGAATATAGAGTCAGCCATAAAATAACCAAATGTGTTATCATTAACCAATAAAACACTATCATTATCCCAAACTAATACATATGAAGTAGTTCAAAGATTCTAGTGATTTTTATAGTGTTTTTGGCATAAGAATATAATTGGCCAACTATTTTGAATAAGTCAGAATCAAAATCAATATTCATTTCTTTATCAAATAACTGACTGAATTAGATTCAAATTATGGTGCAGATTATCACATTTAATAAGATGAATATACCATTACCTGTTTTATCTTTAAGACAATTTTCCGTTGTTGTCCATTTGTGATTCTCTCACCTTTATACTAGGATAAGGAACTTTACTTTGTCGCTCGTTATGTCGCTGGAACAGCCAGAATCCAAGTAACACTATTGTAGTTCCTTAGCCTGCCACCACACCTACACGAGAGAAGAGTTTTGTGACCTATTTGTTTTTATAGGTCCATGATTGTTAGTGGCAGAGTATTTTGAAAAATAATTTTGTGGAGACCCAAAACTATTTATATATGTTCCTTTCAGCACCCAGATTTGTTTAGCTTTGAGAGATTTTATATTTTTTCCTTTTGGAACCCAAATTGGTATAGTTTTCACGTGTTTGGGTCTATATCAGCAATTGTTTTGATTGTGTCCAAATTTTCTACAAATTGTGCACATTGAATTGACTCGACTAATTTCATTTTTATCATTTTTAGATTGATTATATTCAAGTCCTTGTCTAACTGTATTAATAGTTTGTTTCCCTAATAACATATTCAACAATCTTTCACTTTTGGAAAACTTTCCTAGAGTCGTTGACAGTTGTTGGACTAGTGTTTTGAGAGATTTATTTTCGTTTAATAATTGTGTGAACTTTTAATAGAATTTTCTCTTCTTGTATTTTCACTTTCTTTCCAAATCAGATTTTCATTTCAAGTGATTTTATATTAATTTCTGATTTTTTAATTTCTTCTTCAAATAATGGACATTTGTCACACTTAGGGCACTTATTTTGATAGTTTTTAACTAATTGTTCAAGCTGTTCATTTACTTCCATCAAACTATCTCTTTGTGATTCAATTTTAGCATATTTCTCCCTAAGACGTTCAAAGCACCTATTTACCTTGTGAAAATATATAAGTAATTCTGAATGAGTAAGTTTTGATACCTCACTTGGCTCGTCATCATCACTGTCAGTTATTTCACCATGAAGACACAAATTTGCTTTTTCACTCTCACTGCTAGTGCTATCACTTCCATCTTCATCGCTTTCATCCTAAGTAGCTGCAAAATTTCTTCTTTTCAGTTTCTTTCCTTGGCTGAGTCAATTTTGGGGACAATTTGGCTTGATATGACCGGGTTTATTGCACTTGTGACAAATGACTTTCTGCTGTTCTGGGTTGTCTAGTGCTTTATTTATTCTGCTCTTTATTTGATGATTTTTGGTCGGATTGCCATATTTGCGATTCCACTTTTTGAATCTTATTATTAATAGTGCTAATTCTGCTTCACCATCATCATCTTCACTTTTAGTTGTCCCTTTAAGAGCTATTGATTTCTTTCGAGTGTCTCTTCCTTCACGCTCTTCCTTGAATTTCATCTCTAGCTCGTAAGTGGTGAGGTTTCCGATGAGTTCTTCAACTTTCATTTGTTTCAAATCTTTTGATTCTTGAATGGCAGTTACTTTGGCTTCAAAACTTCGTGGAAGGATTCTGAGGATTTTTCGGACTATCTCTAATTCTATGTATGATTTTCCAAGAGCCTTTGATTTGTATACGATATTGAAAAGTCGTCCGTACATCTCTTTGACATTTTCTTCCTTCGCCATTGTGAAGTTCTCATATTCGTTGCTTAGCATGGCAAGGCGAGATTCTTTGACTGAGACATTCCTTCAAGAGCCACTTCGAGTGTGTGCCATATTTCCTGTGCAGTTGAACAATGTGAGACACGGTTAAATTCAAATTGATCCAATGAACAGATAATAGAATTCATAGCTTTAGCGTTCGCATTTTGTAATTTAATTTCTAGCTCTATCCATTAATCGATTTATTTATTTCCTGATTATTTACAATTATAGTTGGTGCTCTATACCTTGTCTCAACAATATCCCAAGCGTCAATGGTTTTTAAAAAAAATTCCATCCTATTTTTCCAGTAAGCATATTCAATATTGAACATTGGTGGTCTAAATATGGACTGACCCTCCGTAAAAGCATTATTATAAGAAGCCATTTTAAAAATTCAATTTTTTTTAAAAAAAATTGGTCTTTTTTGAATAATCAAACTTTTTAAAATAAAAATGGCTTTTGTCCTAGCTCTGATACTATGTGCAACATGCCAAGTTGTAATATGACCCAGAGAAGGAATATCTGTGCATGCTAAATCATCACAACCAGGAAGACCGAGGCCCTGGGATGGTCCTACTTTGCCATAGTTGCCTCGAGAAAAAAGAAGCAATGAAAGGCAAAATGCATTCGTATGGTATTTACTGTAGCTAAACATGCTTTTTTGGCACATCCATAAGTTCTACGCTTTTTCGTTTGGCAGTGATATTATATTTTCCAGGACCTATTGTCTCATATTGCACCAAAATCTTGAATAGGTAGGGAAATGTTCTGAATCTTTCTTGTAGGCCCGTCGGGTTGGCAACCCAGATTAACTAAACACTCGCGTCCCTCAGGAATTTTTATATAGGATCGATTTCACCCTAGAGGGGGGTGAATAGGGTGATACTATCAATTTTAAAATTTTAATGCGGAAGTATATAAAATATTCTCAACACAGACATATCAGAATAATAGCAGCATAGATAGTAGCAGAATAATAAATGCAGAAATAGAACAACACAGAATTTACCCAGCTTCGGCAAAAACCTGCCTACATGCTGCCTCCAAGGTTTCTACTAGAAATTAAGCAGTCACACGCTTACACACGTAAACTAGTGACACCCGCTATTGACTAACCTAACTCTACGCTCAAAACCCTACCACAACTCAGCCACCGAGTTGCGAATTCTCAAACTACGCCACGTATAGTCACACGACTAAAAATTACAACAGTTTAACAGAAGAATTTAAATTTAAAACAAATTTAAATAAAACCCTAATTTAAAAAGTTAAGCTTAAATGAAAACAACAGAAAGGCCGGCCCCATTTTTCTTTTATATCTTTATTCCTCTTTGCCCAATGAAATGGCGGCCTTGTTCTTTCCTCTTCGTTCTGTAATTAGGGCTTTGAATAAATTCAAAGAAGCCAACTTTAATTAGATCGATCGAATAAGTGATTTCGCTTTCCTTGCCATGTCGATTGATCGTCTCTTGAGATGCTTTCGGCTGGTTCTATTTGATTGAGTTCGACTTTGATTCCGGTATGTAATTTATGCCTTTTGCTCTATGGGTTGAATGCTTGAACTCGATGATCAAAACTACCGATGATGTTAATGTTTATATAGGGTTTGAATTCCTATTTTCCCATTTGTTTTAATTTTCCATTTAATTTATCTCGGCCACTGATCTTCGTTTGGATGCTTGAGATTATTACTGACTTCTTCCAATTCGTATATTTGTTGTTTACTTGGTTGACAGGTTTGATTTCTCTGACGTTGTTTTCCTTGCTCACCACGGTATTGATTTTGAACTGTTCGATTCCGTTCATTGTTGCCTTGGTCATCACGGCAGTGATTACTTTCGTGACGGTCACGGCTTATTTGATTTGGTTTCTTTTTTACTTCGTTCATTTGTGACTTTGGCACTTCTGTCCATCTCTGTGGCATACTTGACTTGTACCTGCTGTTGCATGACTTCGGCATTTATCATGAAACTTCATTTACCTGTACACTTGTTTTTGCTTGATGTTGTGCTGTTGAGAATTGTTCGAACTTGTACCCTGGTTATTTTGAGACTGCTACCTCGTTTATGTTTTGTTCATCATTGTTCCAGTTTGGAGCTTGTGAGTTTCTTCCCTAGTTTGGTATACATGTTCACTTTGTTCATTAGAGTCGGTTTGCATTTGAATTGCATACTTGAGCCTTTTTGAGCTGCTATCTCATATATGTATATAAGCGCAGTCTTGAATCTGTGTTATTTGAGGTGTGGTCTGTACCTTGTTTGCAACTGCAGTGGCATTGTGCTCTGTATATTACTATGTTGAAGTCACTATTGCGTTGCTTCGAGTCAGTTTGCATTGTTCAACTTAGCCTCGAGCTCTGCCTTCACTGCAACCATATGTATGCCTTGAGTCTGGTCTTTAATGTTAAGACTGTGCCATTGTTTCTATACATTCTTGTTATCATCTTGCTGTTCTGGTTGCATATGTATGTACTGTGGTTTTGGTCGAGTCTGGTGCTTGAATTGAGTCAGTGATGGTTACATATACATATGTTTGCACAGTGTTATCTCTATGGTCTCGTGTCTGCATATATATGGTCTTATATCACTTGATGGCATTTGGTCTGGTATACATGTGCACTGCTCCATCTTTTTTTACATAGTCAGTCATTTGAACTTTGTTTGCATTGTTTCCATATTGATCCCTTTGGCCTGTTTCCACTTTGCCTATACTCTGGTATCACTCTTTGAGACAGTTTGCATTTCAGTTGTATTGTGTTTCAATGCACTTGTAATCTGAGTACAGTTGTATATTAATCCATTTAATGATGATGTCTGCTGCACTATGTAGTAGCCTAGCTTGTGCACATATGGTTCTATATTTAACTGCTTCATCTGGTGGTTGCTGCATTGAGTTGCATCAGTCTTTGCATTTAGTTTGGACATCTGTGATTTGGTTGCATCTCAATTTGTTGTACTCGAGTTATTCTAGTGTGCCATGACTTGTGTACTTGTCTGGTTCATATTGCATTTTGATGTTGAGCCACTACCTGTTAGACTTGAAGTGCGGTGGCTTCACTTTGGCATTTGAAATGGTTCGATATTAATTTCATTGTTGTTTTTCATATGCTTGTTGCTGCTATGCACATGCTTCACTTTGTACATTGTTTTCATTTGAAGCTATATTGCAGTTTCATTCATTCTTGAGTTTGTACATTTTGATTGCACTTGAGTTGAACCCGGCGTTTCATTTGGGTTTGACCTGTGCTCACCTGTCTCTGTAACTTTATCAAGTGTATATATCGGTGTGCACGGCCTTCTGGCATGTACAGTGATACATTGTGCATGTCACAAATTGTTTGTGTATGATGAATTCAAATTTAAATGATGACGAACAACCCAAATAACTGAGGCAAATGTTATTTTCAAAATACATTATTATTTTACACTGCAAAAATATTTCCTTTTCAATTTTACTACGTCCGTATTTATTTCTGCAGATTGCTCAGATGCTGGATCTAATCTGGAATAAAGTTGAAAATAAATACGAGTGAATGAGCGATATGTAGTGAGGTGTATTTGTAAATTTGAAATTATGATGTAATCGAAATTGTATTGTCATTGAATTTGTATATATATAGTGAGAGTTCAAATTTGTACTATTCAAAATTGTAATAAATATTTGTTTGAATAAAATATCTGTTTGAATTTAAATATTGTGTTATTTATTTTATTCAGCAAATATTTATTTAATTATGTGAAAAATAAAATAATACATTCAAACAGAAATCATATAATCACATATTCAACAAGAGTATCATGATATCTTTGCTCCAGTGGTTAAACATACTTCTATTCGCATTCTTTTGGCATTAGTTTCTCATTATGATAAGGAATTAGAGCAACTAGATGTCAAAACTGCATTCTTGCATGGTGATCTGGATGAGGAGATTTATTTGAAGTAGCCGGAAGGGTTCATTGATAGCAACATGCCAGACTATGTTTGTAAACTCAACAAATCTCTATATGGACTGAAGCAGTCTCCTAGACTATGGTATAAGAGGTTTAATAAGTTTATGCTTTCATAGGGATACTCCAGAAGTTTCAAAGACCAGTGTGTTTATTTCAGAAGATGTGATGGTGATATGATTTATTTGTTGTTATATGTTGATGATATGCTGATTCCGTCTCGGAGTATGGTTAGAATTAAGGAGTTCAAAGCGGAGCTCAGTAGAGAGTTTGACATAAAGGATTTGGAAAAGGCACAAAGAATATTGGGTATGGAGATAAGCAGGGATAGGAAGCAGAGAGAGTTAAGGCTCACTCAAGCGCAGTACATCGAGAAGGTCCTCGCTCGATTTGGAATGAAGAAACCTAAACCGGTTGGCATTCCATTATGCTCTCATTTTGAGTTGTCAAAAGACTTATCTCCCTCATCGGAAGAAGACAAGAGGTATATGGATGATATAACTTATTCTAGTGCTATTGGCAGTCTTATGTATGCGATGGTGTGCACAAGACCAGATTTGTCCCATGCAGTTGGTGTTGTGAGTTGATATATGTCTAACTCAGGCAAAGAGCATTGGCAGGCTGTAAAGTGGATTATTAGATATCTTCGAGGCACTTCTTTGGTGGGCTTGTTATATGGTGAAGTGGATGGTGACATATTTCTTAGAGGATACTGTGATTCTGATTATGCTGGGGATAGAGATGCTAGGAAGTCAGTGTCGGGCTATGTTTTTACACTTAGCATAGGCTCGATTTCATGGAGATCAAAGCTGCAATCTATCATAGCTTTATAGACTACTGAAGCAGAGTTGATATCGATTGTGGAAGTAACAAAGGAAGGATTATACTTAGTTCAGTTGTTGGATGATCTTTCAATGGTGCAGCGGACAATAGAGCTATTTTCAAACAGTTAGAGTGCGATTCATCTTGTAGAAAATCAAGTTTATAGTTCACGGACGAAGCACATTGATGTTAGAGGTTTCTTTCATATGCTTGAGGAAGAACGAAGCAAGATCAAATTGTTGAAAGTGAGTACTTTGGATAATCCTTTGGATATGATGACTAAGTCACTTCCAAAGGACAAGTTTGAGCACGGCTCAAATTTGATCAGTTTGATACCTGTTACTTGAGCGTCATGGAGCGCTAGACCCAACAACTTCTATGTTGATTGCTTGATGATAAGGTGATGAAGAGAGATTGTTATATTTGAATCAAGGTGGAGTGTTGAATTTGGATGATTCAAATATTTATTAAAGAGGAAAGAAATTGATTAACTGATTCAATCAAATCAATTAATTTGGCTGGTATATGAAAGGATATTTTGAAGGAAACTAATTAATTAGTCAATCAATTAATTAGTCAATATATTTGCTATATGAAGAAATAAATTATTAGGCATGGAGAATAGAGGAAAGATATGAAAACGAAGATTACGCCATCTATTCGTACTAAAATCAAATCATGCAATTTGAAAAGATATCTGGGTAATCAGAAAATTGATTTGCTTAATCTCCAAGCAACCCTTTATTATCAAGTCTATTTAAATGTAGGAATTTCATCTTCATATGTACAAGCAAGTGTGTGAGAGTATCCACCATTATTCTTCCCTCTCTTTTGTACTCTTTTTTTTAGTGAAATAAAAGAAGTTGTTGGGTCTCCGTGGATGTAGGATATTCATATCTGAACCACGTTAAATCTTTCGTGTCTTTTATTTCTGTGAGTCTGCATAATGTTTTTTAAAGTGTCATTATTATCTAAATAGACAATAATAGACCCTGACCAAATAAATTGTTCTGCTTAAATTAAAACAAAATTCACTGCACAACATACCCCCTTTCTCCACCACCAGACTCCCTGGTATCAGAGCATCAAAGTACAGCTCCCACTTGCTTCCTGTCCTTCTGCAAATTTCAACCACCATTTCACCAACCTCCTGCAATCTACTACCCAACCAGCCACCATTACTTATAACTTCACCCCCAAAACTGCAGAGTGCCACTACATACTGTCACCTGAATACTATCATTTGCTTCTACCACCAGAAACATCAACTTCAACTCCCCTTCATAACACCCTCTCCACTGCAACTGTGCAATCCATCACTGTCCCTACACCATCACTCAAATTGCTCGCCTGAACCGCCTACTCCTTTCACATCAATCTGCTGCATACAACTGCAACTACCCATTTGTAACCATATTGACCTCCACAGTGAACCAAAAATAAACTTTTTACTCCCCTGCAGCAGAACTTCGAAATCACCTAATTTTCCGCCGCATTTCCTCCAAGCAGAAAACTTTCTTCATCAACCTCTTACCAAACACGCAACCACCATACTTCCAACATCACTGCCAGCAGCCACCAACATATACACTACTTTAGTTGTCTCACATTCCAGTGCAGCTCCTCCTTAACACCTCTTCCCCTTCCTTGAACCCGCCTTCGACTTCCACGAACATCGCCTGAAACCCACCATCACCTCCTCAATAGTCTACTACATTCCTCTCACTCCCTTTTCAATCTGCAACATCTGACCACTGTCCGCCCCAACAACAGCTTCGCCTCACCTCGAACAACATCGCACCTTCCTCATCACACAAGCGCTATTTCCACTAATACGCGACCATCCCAACCCACACCCTAATTGCTGCTAATCGCTTCGAAATCCACTCGCCTTCTAGTCCAAATACCCCCACACTTGAAACCACATCACCAGTCATCGCCACGAATCGCGAGACAACCATACCCAAACCCGACTCTAACTGCCAACAATCGAATCAACCAGCCTTCGATTTTGATTTCGTGATTTCTGTATTATAGATGTTGTTTACGTGAATTCAATTGCAAAATTATTATTTTTACTGTAGAGTTCTGGAAGTATTGTGAATTGTGTTAGTGGAAGCATTTTGTTTTAGCCTTTGAACTAGCGGTGGTGGGCCGGTTTAAATTCTTTAGTTTAGTTTGTTCAAGTAGTTCAAAAAGTAAAAAAAGGTTTGCTTAATTTGTTTTTCTTTCTTCATTTTCAGTTCTGTTTCGTCTTTTCAAAAGTAAATTTTGTTTTGTTTTAAGTGCCATCCATATATATTTAAAAAAAATTAGTTTTGTTTTATTTGGAGTTCCATTCTTATATTTTAAAAAAAATTGTTCTGTTTGAAATTTTTGGGTTGCCAAAGCAGATAGAAAGACGAAGTGCTTGTACATTACGCTTTGCTTTTCTTGCTAAAAATTGCCCCTAAAAGAATTTGCTACTAATCTGCATGCTCTGATATCATGCTTTTTTCCCTTGTTTTATTTGAATTGAATTGTTGGTTGCTTGCATTTGCATTTATATATATAAAAAAATTTCAGAATCCAAAAAACAAACAAACGTCACTTTAGCTGCATTGTAAATTCACGTTTCATTTTTTCTTTGAATTCGTCCCATCTTATTTTCTTTTTTAAGGGCAATACCCCAATTCACATAAGATGAGGGATTTCATCACCCTTTCCTTAGCCTACAAACGCATTTCATCATAGAATTTGACTAATAATAAAGGTTAGACACTCGACTTAAGGATGTCGCGAGCTCATTTAGGACTTAATTGTATCTTCACAATAGTTTTCTTTACACAATTTTATTTCTTGGTGTTTAGGCTACGATAGAGTAATAACCATTTATAAATATTATGGTGATTCATAAATATTATAGTGGTTGTTCCTCTGAAAGTACTTAAATTTTCGGCTGCATTGTTACGGTGATTCGTAGTGCACCGAAAACCCTTGTCCGTTACCTGGCTGAGAAATAATTTGTTGATTTAAGACAAAGTGTGATTATACAATTTTGGATTATAAGCTACTAAGGACAGAACGTTGTAATTAAGTCCTTTGCATTCATTTAGTTGTATTAGTTCATGCATGTTTAAAAAAAAAATCCAAAATCCAAAAAAATTGTAAATTTTACTTTACTTAGTATTTAACCCAAAAAATCCTTTTCTTCTTTCCTTTGTAAATTTTCAATCATTTCAAAAAGAAAAAAAATTTAAAAATTCAAAAACAAAAATCAAATTTCCATTTTCTAAAAAAATCATTTTGGTAAATATTTGAAAATTCAAGACGAAAATAAAAAAATTACAAAAATAAAGAAAACATATAAAAAAAATTTGAAAAACCAAAAATCAAACTTCTCTTTTGAAAATAAAATTAACTTGGTAAATAGTTTTCTTCCTTGTAAAAAAACAAAAACAATTTTTGACTTCGTTTTTCAAATCTTCTTTCATTCACTAAACTTGATTCTAACTTCTTTCTCTTCTCGACTTTCACTTGTGTATGAGTGCTTGGACTCGTGACACAAGAATAAATCGTTGGACTCGCGACTCAACAACTAACCATTTAACTCGAACAAACGATCCTCCCGAAATGGCGAATGAGAATGCCCCTCGAACTCTTATGGATAGAATCCTTCCTGATAGAGTTTCTATTCCATCTTGCATCACGTTACCCTCCTCTTCTAGTAACCATTTCGAAATTCACTCGAACCATATTGCCAGACTTTTGAAATTTGGCAATTTCGAGCACAATGACCCATACATCTTCTTGACTAAATTCGAACAAGTTTGCGCAACCATTAAACTCAAAGAACTTTCCAATGACGGAATCAAACTTCGATTAATCCCATTTTCTCTTACGGATTACGCTGAAAAATGGTTGTATAGCTTACCGTCGAACTCCATTAAAACTTGGGAAGAATTCAAAAAAGCTTTCTTAAAAAAGTTCTCCCCCTTAGAAAAAACGAGTAGAATCTGAAACGAAATTGTAAATTTTCATCAATTTAAGGGAGAACCATTTGAAAAATATTTTTAAAGATTCAAAAGCTTTTGATAAAATGTCCATCCCATAATTTCGAAAAATGAACGATTTGCCAAATCTTATACGATGGACTCGAAAATAGCTCACGAACCATGCTTGAATCAATGTGCCAAGACAACTTTCTTGCCTAACATCAGACGATGCTTGGCCTTTTTTTGAAAACCTCATTGAAAAGTCATCCCAATGGGAACGTTCGAACGAAAAATCAATTTACTCACGATCGAGTGCACACTCGATATGATCTTCTTTTTCTTAGGAAGCTTATATCGACGCAATGATTAAAAATTTCGATAACTTTTATCATCGAATCAAATGAACCAAGGTTCCCAACCGATGTGTTATAAATGCAACAATCCTAATCATATAGCCGATCAGTGTCCCAATTCCGTCGAACAAATCAATGCTTTCAATAAAGCCAAAAACGACCCGTTTTCTTCAACGTACAATCCTGGTTGGAGAAATCATCCAAATTTTTCTTGGAACAAAAACAATCCCAACACAAATACGGTTCATCCCAATTTTCAAGCATTCCCGAATAATACTTCAAATCCTCCCTTTCAGCCCAACAATTTTTAACCAAACTTTGCGGGTGTGTCTCATAATCAACCGCAACAATCAAATCTTCAACCAAATTCTACTCTTCCTCTCCAAGACGATAAATGTTTAACTTCGCTTGAGAAAACTCTTGAAACGTTGGCTAAGGAAACTACTCGAAGCCTTC
Source organism: Allium cepa (assembly GCA_030765085.1). Taxonomy (NCBI): domain Eukaryota; kingdom Viridiplantae; phylum Streptophyta; class Magnoliopsida; order Asparagales; family Amaryllidaceae; genus Allium; species Allium cepa. Next base: position 170,378,473 of record CM060941.1, on the reverse strand, counting down.
ATCAAACAGCAATTTGCAAAATTTATTGACCTCATATATGCAAAACACAAACCAATCAATTGCAAAGCTCAAATGCAAATGAGTCAATTAGCCACAACCGTAAGTGAACGTGAACGAGACATATTTCCAAGCCAGCCCCTTCCAAATCCCAGAAATCCAAACGCGAATTCAAATCGAGCCCATGCTATTCAAGATAGCAATGTCACTCAATTGAATGCTATCACAACTCTATGTTTCGATAAACAAATCGTTAATTAAGTTGTTAATCAACGATATGTCGAAAACTTCTCTCGACACTTCTAAAACAACGAACAAATTTGAACAGAACGTGGAGCCAAACGTTGAATCGAATGTCATCCAGAATTCTTCTTCTTAGAATCGAGTAGACCCACCTACCGAGTATCGTGTTCCATTTCCATATCGTCTTCGATGCAAGAAACACTCGGACTAAATAGAAAAGATATTGGAACTTTTTAAACAAGTGAAAGTTAACATCCCGCTTCTTGACATTGTCCAACAAGTCCCTACGTACGCGAAATTTCTTAAGGACTTGTGTACCCAAAAGCGACTCACTCAAGTGCCCAAAAAGGTCTTCTTAGCCGCCAGTATGAGTTAAATCTTATCCCAATCCATGCCCATTAAATACAAATATCCTGGCTGCCCTACGATTTCGTGTACAATTGGAGATAAGACGATTAACAAATGTTTGATAGACTTAGGCGCAAGTGTTAATCATAATTCCATACTCCGGGTACGAACAATTAGGCTTAGGTGAGCTCAAACCCACAAAAGTTACGCTTCAATTCACCGATCGCTCGATTATGAAGCCCGTAGAAGAAATCGAGGAAGTGCTCATTCGAGTAGGGCAATTCATATTCCTTGTTGACTTTATCGTTCTCGAAACACAACCTGTGACAAATCCCACGAGTCAAATTCCATTGATTTTAGGCCGACCATTCTTAGCCACTTTAAATGCCTTAATCAATTGTCGTAACGGATCGATGAAAATCTCTTTTGGAAACATGACTATGGATCTTAATATATTCAATCTTGAAAGCCAATCTAATGAACCTCGTGACCAAATGTTGAAGTTATGAAATTCACAAAAACTTTGAAAACGGGACACTTTATCTTAACGACGAATGCGAAGCCGAGTATGAAAAATTATTTCATGAAATTCCTAACGAATTTGAATACACTCTTCCCTTTGAATCGCTTCTAATTGAGTCCAAATCTCAACCCAATTCTTTGATCTAGAAACTCCCAAAATTGGACCTAAAACCACTTCCCGATCACTTTAAGTATGCATACTTAGGTGAAAATGAAACTTGTTATGTCATCATTTCTAACAATCTCTCCCTTGACCAAGAAGCTTCTTTTCTCTCTATTCTTTCAAAAAATAAGGAAGCGATGGGATGGTCGATCTCTGATATAAAGGGAATTAGTTCCGCTCTTGTTCAACATCGCTTCCATTTAATCGACGATTCCAAGTATGTTCTTGACGTGAAACGAAGCTTAATCCAAAAATGAAAGATGCGGTGCGTGATGAAAATTTTAAAATTCTCGACAATGGAATCATTTACCCAATCTCTGATAGTTCATGGAGTAGCCCAATTCACATTGTACCGAAAAAGTCTGGGCTAACCGTTGTCAAGAACGATTCGAACAAACTTATTCCAACTCATACTCAAACGGGTTGGCGTGTTTTCATTGACTATCAAAAACTAAATGCCACAACACAAAAAGATCCTTTCCACTTCCTTTCATTGACCAAATGCTCGAACGTTTAGCCGGCCACGAATTCTACTGCTTCCTTGATGGTCATTTCGGCTACAATCAAATTCCAATCGCTTTTGAAAATCAAGATAAAATGACTTTCACGTATCCATTCGGTACCTTTGCTTATCGACGTATGCCAATCGGACTTTGTAACGCTCCTGGAACTTTCCAACGATGCATGGTTTGCATTTTTCGGACATGACTGAACGCTTTCTAGAAGTTTTTATGGACGACTTCTCTATCTTTTGCGATTCTTTTTCTCAATGTTTACATCATCTCGAGTTGGTCCAAAATCGATGTAAAGAAAAACATTTGACTTTGAATTGGGAAAAATGCCACTTTATGGTCAAAAAAGGCATAGTCCTTGGACATATCATCTCAAATAAAGGAATTGAGGTGGATAAAGCAAAAAATCAATGTCATTGTAAATCTACCCATTCCCAAATCTATTAAGGACATTCGATCATTTCTAGGACACGCTGGCTTTTACCGACACTTTGTGAAAGACTTTAGCAAAATTGCTCATCCTTGACGACTCTTCTCGAAAAAGATGTGCCATTCGATTTCAACTTTGAGTGTGTCTCTTCTTTTGAACGTATAAAAACGAACTCGTTTCTGCTCCAATCATTTGCACACCTAATTGGGATCTTCCTTTCGAAATAGTGTGTGACGCTTCTAACTTTGCGGTTGGTGCCGTCTTAGGACAACGCATAAACAAAATCATTCATGTCATTTACTACGCAAGTATGACTTTGAACGACGCTCAACTCAACTACACAACAACTGAAATGAGCTTCTAGCTGTCGTTTTTGCATTCGAAAAGGTTCGACCTTATTTGATAGGTTCACACATTACTGTGTACACGGACTATTCTACGCTTCGATACCTCTTCGCTAAAAAGGATGCTAAATCCCTTTGATTCGTTGGATCCTTTAACTTCAAGAATTTGACCTTACAATCAAAGACAAAAAAGGATCCGATAATGTCATAGTCGATCACTTATCTCGTCTTTAGAATGCACCATCTTCTTTTCCAATCAATGAAAACTTCCCCGATGTACAACTTCTTTCGATTTCTATCGATCCATGGTACGCTGATATAGTAAACTACTTAGTCACTAAAGAAACTCCCTCATTTTGGTCCAAACAAAATTCAAGTCCCAAGTGAAGTATTTCTATTGGGACGATCCATACTTGTTCAAATATTGTCTTGACCAAATCATCCGACGTTGCATTTCGGATAATGAGATAAGGAGTGTTCTTTCGTTTTGCCATGATCAAGCGTGCGGTGGACATTTCGGTCCTCGAAAAACTCCAAAAAAGGTGCTTCAGTGTGGTTTTTATTGGCCTTCCCTCTTCAAAGACTCGTTTGAACTTTGTAAAATTTGCGATCAACGTCAAATGCTTGGATGAATTTCTCGACGAAATATGATGCCTCTAGACCTCATTCTTACGATCAAAATATTTGATGTTTGGGGTATCGACTTTATGGGAGCTTTTCCCAATTCTTTCGAAAACTTGTATATCCTTCTCGTTGTCGATTACGTCTCAAAATGGGTCAAAGTCGTTTCTTGCAAAACCAACAACCAAAGAATCGTTGTGAAATTTCTCAAAGAAAACATCTTTTCAAGGTTTGATACGCCTCGCACAATAACCAGTGATAGCGGGACCCATTTTTGCAATAAATCTTTTGAAACTTTAATGAAAAAAATACTCGATAACCCACAAGTTATCCACTCTGTATCATCCTCAGATTTGAGGTCAAGTTGAAGTTTCAAATCGACAAATAAAATAAATCTTGGAGAAAACTGTCAACAAAAATCGAAAAAATTGGTCTCAGAAATTGACCGACGCGCTTTGGGCTTACCGTATTGCTTTTAAAGCTAACCTTGGGATGTCTCCATTTTGTTTAGTTTATGGCAAAGCTTGCCATTTACATGTTTAAATCGATCACAAAGCATTGTGGGCAATAAAGAACTTAAACTTTGATCTTGAGAATGTTGGTGAAAATCGAAAACTACAACTCAACTTACTAGAAGAACTTAGGAACGACGCGTATGAAAATGATAAAATTTACAAAGAAAGAACAAAAGTTTTTCTTGACAAGTCAATCCTAAGGAAAACGTTTTCGCCTAACCAGAAAGTTCCTTTATATGATTCGAGACTTCATTTATTACCTGGGAAACTTAAATCAAGGTGGACTAGACCATTTGTGGTACGAAATGTTTTTCCATATGGTGCCATAGAGATAGAAAACCCCGAGGATGGATCAATTTTCAAAGTCAACGGTCATCATTTGAAACCTTTCTTAGAAATTCCAAGTAACCAAGAGGAGGAGCTCATGATTCTTCGTGAGCCCAGCTACGTCTAGTAAGAATGTTAACCCTCTTTTGTAAATATGTACGTATTTTCTCCGTTACACTCATTATATCGTGCATTGACTGTGGGGACACGGTCAAAAAATTAAGTGTGGGGGGAGTCTCATTTTTTTAAGTTTTTCATGGCATTTTTGAATTTTCATTTTCTTTTAACTAAAAAAAAATCTCAAAATTTCTAAATCTCAAAAACTTTTTCTTTTTAGCATTTTGATTCATTTTTGAAGAAACGCTATGGGATAAGTACAAGTTTTGGTTAATAAATTGAAAATTTTGAATTTTTTTTGTCTTAACAAAAGTAAAAATGAAGCTTGGTTACAAATAACAATGGTTTAACTCGTATATATGAAAGTTCATATGTGTCAATTATGAAGTGTGTTCTAATTGAAAATCTTTGTCTAAAAAAGTGGTAAACTTAAAGTAAAGGGTATAATAATTTTATCTTCTAAGTTAAAATGGTGGTAAGAAGATTTTGCAAAACCCTCTCTTCCTAAAAAAATATATAAAAAAGGTAAAAAAAAATCTTTTGCATATGTGTGTATATTTTTAACACCTAGAGTCATGTGTACACACTTATGTGTTCACTCACCATGCTGTGTACCCTTCTCACGTAAGCCTGAAAGGCAGTGCACGATCGGTATATCTGGCCTCAGTTTATCTGAGTTAGGTGTATGTATATGAAAATTCTTTTTATTAACGCCTATAGTCGATAAGTGTTCAACCGCCATGCTTTGTATTCCCCTCACATCAGTCCGCAAGGAAGTTCACGGGTAATATATCTGGCCTCAGTTTACCTGAGTTAGGCATATGTAAATATTGTTAATATCAAAAAAAAATTCAAATAAGAGAGAGTAAGCAATTGAAATCTAAGCATTATTTTTACTTGTGTGATTTAACTTTTTATTGAAAAGAAATGAGAATACCGCTTTGACAAACTTTTCTAATCAACTAAGAATCCTTTTGATAATTACATTGTGTTATCAACCGGAACAACTAGCCAAACTATAGTCTATATGTTATGACAACTTAGTTTTTGTTGGAAATTTTGATGAGTAAATGACTTAAAATTTTAAGATAATGACCAAAACTTATATTTAACTTATTTGTCTATATAAAAGTAAATCTTTCATTTGTAAATACTTTCATAAAATCGCATTTATCTCATTGTAAATAAATCTTGCATTTTGTAAGTATTTTCACTTTGCATTCGGATTTTGTTAGTAGTATCCACTGAAAACCCTCACGAGACAACACTCGTCCTACTGGGGACATCCAAAGGATTAACGGCTTATTGCATACGCTCAATGCAATCGTGCTCCCTACGAAATTGGATTGTTCTTAGTTTTCCTTTATTCGAGGACGAATAAAAAGATAAGTGTGGGGATATTTGATATGCATGTAAATGTGCATATATTAACTTCCATATTTTATCTCTTTTTACTTAAATAAACATCATATTTGGGCATTTTAACATGTTTAAAACCAAAATTCAATTATTTTCAAATCATCATATTTTCATCTTCATTCAGGGGCAAAATGACCTTGTAAATGAAAAAAATATAACTATTTTAATTTGAGTACTTATGAATGTCATATTAAATTCATACGAGGTTCAAAATGAACAAAACAAGTCACGGGTGGATTCAGGATAAAGTAGACTATAGTATGGAATCGATGCGGAGTCGCTTGGTGATAGCTGGAGTTTTTAAATTAAATCAAACATGTCCGATTTAATTTAAAATCTAGACATTTTGGCAAATAAAAAATCAAGGTGAGAAATTCTCACTCATTTAAATTTTTAAATAGTTAGAATTAATTCAGGATGCTTGGTGGAATTTAGAAATTATTATCTCTTGAATGGTATATTATATATAGTAGTATATATATTAGTAGTTGGATTGATGTTCCCGTATATTTTAGCGGATGAGACCCTATGCGTCCCGTATAATAGCGGATGACCCTATATGCCACGATATTCCCCTCGAAGTGGGATTGGTATTTTATGTTGTATTAACATTTGTGGATGTAGGGAAACAGGTAGGGGGATCCAACTGGATTCCTCAAATTTTTATTAATTGTTCTTCATATACAATAATATATGATTTGTTAGAATAATCTGTTGTAGATTATTGTTGTGATTTAAATAATTGGATGCTACGGTAGCACTGACATGAATTTTGGTATTTTAACTACCACAAATGTGATTTTTTTTAATTTGAAGGAATTAAAGGGATTTTAGATATAAAAATATTTATATTGGAATTTGGATTATTTTAAATAAAATCGTGTTGGATAAAATAGTAATTTGGTTTTTGTGGTTTTACTTAACTGTTCAAAAAATATTTTTTTATAAGATTTTAAAATAATTTATATAAAGGGATTTATAAGACTAAATTTTAAAATGATATTCCGCGAAAAATATGGAAAGAAATTAAAAATCTATATTGAAAATTAATGGAATTTATACGGAAATGGGTTTACAAAATGGGATTTTATAAATAATATTTGATTTTTATAAATAAGTAAAACCAAGGGAGTTTGTAAATTTATAAATGGCGTTTATAAATAGGGTAAAAGATATCAGTGATAAATTGGAAATATAAATTTCACAGTGTGAATTTATATCAGGATATGAAAATAGGTTATTGGAAGAATGGCAGAGTTTATTTTTGGAAAGTGAATTGGAAAGGGAAAATCGATGTGTGTGAATCAAGAGGGATCTATAAATTGAAATTGGTTATTGAGATTTTAAAAATATATTTTTATTTAGAGGTTAAGTTTTGTTTTTAAAAAGAAAGGAATTTTTATTTATTAAACTATGAAATTTTAAACTAGTAAGTATTGGAATATTTCAGAAAATGGATTATTTAAATATAAATTTTATTGAAATGAATTCTAATTTTTATAACAAGCTTTTGTAAATCGATTAGTTTTAATTAAAGATGGAGTGGAAATGAATTATTGATGTTTTGTTAGAAGTGTTGATATTTCAAATAATTATTTGAACATGTTTTAAAAATAAATTGTTATTCCTTAAAATACTTATTTTATATATATAGTTTTGTAATGATTTAAATTTATTTGTAAATCTTCTAAAGATTCGAAAAAGGAGTTTATTCAGTAGATGGGATTTATATGATCAAAATGGAATTTGAGAAAATGTAAGGAAATTTCCAAAGTAGTTAAATAAGAGTGAACTTCGAAAAATGAGATATAATTCATAAAAGAAGTAGAAAAGGGGATGAAATTATAGATAAGGGTATTCAACTTTGGAAATATTAAAGGGGATTAATCAAGGAATCCCGAAACTTATAAAATTCGTTATAAACGAGTTAAGGAATTTACAAAAAAATTATGAAAGATTTTGAGAAAGGAGAAATAAAATGGAACTTTCCTAATTGTTGAGTAGTAAGGGGTTTGGAAAAAATATATTTTTAACTACTTTTTCTAAGTGTTGAAATAAGAGATAGTTTGAAATATCCTGATATGGATATAAGCAATTGAGTTGTCTCAAAAGTTGAAATTTTGGAAGGGATTTGGATATATATCATATAAAGATATTTTGAAAAATAAATATTTTGGAAAAATTTATAATAAGGCAGAGTGACTGCTTATGGATGTTTTATTGATAGTTAAATAACCAACTATCAATATTGGCCAATTGCATTAATGGGTTTGAAGAGACCGAGATCGGATTTAATTTTTCAAAAACCACTTCGATCCGGTTTGAACGTTATGAATGAATACCATGAAGATGATGAAGATGGTGATTCAGTTTGTCCAAACCTAGGATAACTTGTATGGATGAATGCAATCAGAACGTTGTCATTGGAGGACGATGAGCATTCTAAGTGGAATTATTTCTTGAAAGGTAGTGCTTAGCTTCAAGCCATATCAACCGGGAATGACTAAAATAGAGGAGATGCAGCAAGGCTAAGTGGGTTGCATCTAATTAGGACATGTTATCACTTTTCTAGATATCCTCGGAAACATATATATTATGGATATGGTGTGCATGAAAGAAGGATCGCTTGATATTTAAGGGTAGGAACACTCGAGGTGATAACATATTCGGTCTATCCAGGTTAGTGGTAGGCTGGTCTTGTATAGCAGGGGATCCCGACGAGGTACTCGTTACATTGTTCTAGAGGAGTACTGTGATGGACGGTACCCCGGTGGCCCAGTCATGGTATGGAATCCATTCTCTAATGCGAGCCTTTACGGTTTCGTTTGTAGAGGCTAGTATGTTGGAATTCAATTAATGTAACACTTTCGGCTATTTGAATAAGTATATGTACTTAGACACCATTATAATATCAAATGATTTTGACAAAAAAATTGTTTTGGTTATCGTAAGGTAAAAACACGTCGTGTTTATGTGTGACATGGTATTATTGTTTCCAAAGGATTTTTGATAAAAGTTAATAATTCAAATTGAGTTTGTTTTTCTCACCCTGGTTTTCCAGACTGACTCGGGTGTTATTGTATTATAATGCTCGGGTCAGACTGAGTATTACAGTTACAGGATTAAAATTCTACGGAGATCAGGAGACGAGCGAGAGGAGTTCAAACATATTTCCGTACTTGATTTATATTTCCGCTGTATGAGGATAAGTTATTATAACTGTCCAGGTTGATGTATTGAATGTTGTACTCTGATGATTGTAAGTATATAAACTGTTACAGATTCTTTATTATATATTATATTTTGTTCCGCTGCAATTGTGAGATTCTGTGTTGTTGTCGTATTTTCTCTTCTATCTCTTTCTTCTTCATTCCTAATGAATTGGTATTTTTGGCAATTGAATATCGGCATGTTATACAGTGGACATATTGATGTCGATTTTCGAGGGTCGAAAATCTGGGTTTATTACAGTGTATAATTGCCTATATATAGGCAGGGTTGGATCGAAACGATAACAACGATCCGAAAATCCCGTTTAATTCCCGAAACGAAAATGGGACATCCAATATATCGAAATATAGGTTTTCGATAATTTTAAACTCAATGGAACAATTTTTTAGTCCTAATTCCATTGTATACAGAAGTTAACTTTCAAAATCACCTTATTTCAAATTGATTTCAATTAAATTGATTTCTACGTATTTCGAGCCCGCACGATAAAACGTTAAGTCCGATCGTTATGAAACTTGAAACCCTACAATAATTCACTGTTACAGATCACCAGTTTCTTCAAAATCCGAGACAATGGCCAAACTAACTATTTTTACGTTAATTAAATAAATTATTTTTAAATTAAATTTATCACTTTTCAAATTCAAATTTTATAACTAACAAATTTTTATTACTTTTGATTAGCTAGCAATTATAATCTTTGAAAACAAAATTTTCATGTTAAATTCAACTATAAATACTGCGCTAATTACAGCATTCCTATTCCAATTGTAATAAATTCATAATTATAAGTTAAAACCCAATAAATTGATTCACTTTGATTTCAATCTTTTTATTCAATCAATCATTACCTTATGGACATTGTTAACATTGGTTTTCCATTTATTACATCAATATTCTACAATTTTCATCTTAATTCATATTAACGCAATATTTACTTACATTTATTGAAATTGATTTACAATTAAGTTTCAACAGATTAAATAATGCAATGATAATTAAACCATTGTTACAGCTTACGATTTCAAACACAATTCTATGTTTATTATTAACAAAAAAACTAATAAATTCACATATGGATTAATTGTTCTATTTTAATCAATTCTAATTAATTATATACAATTTCACTATTTAATACAACATTTGGTTTATTTACCATTTACACTTTATGACCAATTATAACTTTCCAATCATTCCAATTAATTGAGACTACATTAAGATAGTTATCAATTGCCTTAAATTAACACTATTAACATTACATTCTAGTTATTTTTCGTATTAATAAATCATAAATTTTTATTTCTTCCAATACTAACACCAACATCTTATTAAATTAAATATTATTTTTCTTTTCATCGAAAATTACGGGTCGTTGCACTCTCCTCCACTCAAAATTTTTCGGCCTCGAAAAGGAAAAAGAAGGGAAAAGAAGGAATTAAGGAATTAATATATTTTATTCAAAGTATTCAATTTATGAACAATGAATTTACATAATGAAATAATTTAAATAAAATGTATCAATTTATAAACAATTAAATCCTTTCTTCTTTAAGTTCAATAAAAGTTTGAAAAACATTTTCACAAAGTTTTTCTAAGTCCAAAATTCATGGAAAATTTCGGTAGAGTCTCCTTTGTACGGAGAGGTCCTGGAGAAAAATAATATCAATAATAAAAGTATATATCACATATTTCAAAATAAAATATCCCAAACCACGGGAAAACAATATAATATCGCTAGAAAACCATAATCCGAAAACGTACATATTTCTCGAGCAAACAATGCTTAATTTATAAAACCAAAAGCAGTAGCAATTACTTCCACAAACCTATATTACACTTATAAAATCCAAAGAGGTTAATAATTATACAAAAGAGAAGTATTTAAGTTGTTTCAATTAATAACAAAACAAATCTACACAAACATAACCATAGTCAAATGTAAACAAAACAATACAATCATCATATGAAATCAAAGAAATCAACCATTCATTCATAACAACCAAAACAAATGGTTTGTCCGGGTTTAGAAACTTTTAATCGTTTAAATGATAAATAAACTACTAAGCATACTATACACTTAACATTCTTAGATAAAACTTAATAGATTATTTATACACCTTTATGCAGTTAAAAGTATCATTTCCCAACCATTCCATAAGCTAAAACAAACAATAATTTCTTTCACATTATTTGTTATTCATTTTTTTCCTTCATACAATGCTAATTTCCAATTAATTTACTTTCATTACCTATAAAATTTCATTTCTCATTTATTCATACAATCTCTACATCCATTTTTTTTGTAAATGGGTAAGAATTTTATTGAGTCATTTCAGCCCATAGCATTAGTCCAAAATGGAACATTACAATATAAAGACAAACCCGACATTACATTAATATCAAGTAAGTACTTTCCAGAACTACTGTAGCTTCTTTCTCCTTCCTCCTTCGTTCATGGCAGCTAGTCAAGATAACTCGTACTTGGGATTCCTGCTAATGGAAAGCTCAAATCCACTTCTGCAATTCGAGCTTCATCTCGTTCCATCTTGGTAATGGAATTATTTTTAATTCTCCTTTGAATTATCTGCATTTTTCCTTTTGTAAGCTTAATTACCTCAAAATGACTTCTTTGTTTGTTTTGAAACACTCGACGGTTCCTCTCTTTCCAAATGCTCCAAACAGCCATAGTTATGGTGATTTTGTTCAATTTGGCTTCCAAATCTTTGCTGTGTCCTCTCTGAATTAGGTATATGATCTCTTCTCCTAAGTTATTTGATTGGGCTGAAGAATTTGTCAATGATTTCCACACCAATTTGGAGAAATTACAGTCAAAAAACAGATGCTCATGTGTTTTGGTTTCCTGATTACACATGACACAAGCAGTGTCATTTATCACTCCCCATTTTGATAGCCTGTCTCTGGTAGGTAGTCTTCTCATTATAGCTTTGTAAGTTGTGAAGGCCATCTTCGGGTTGTTTGCATGATCCCATATGATTTTTCTCCATAATATTTTATTATCTTTTTGTTTAACCTCATTCCATGCAGACTTTGTGGTAAATTCATTACCAGTAGATTTCCACACCCATATGTCATTCTCTCTCCCACTATAAATTGGCATATATTGAATTTTTTCCTTTTTATCTTGATTTACTGGTAAGGAGGAGCAGCTCCAAGCATTATTACATATCACATCTTGTACACATTTATCTGGACATTCGAAATTAGAAAATGTATTAAGGCCCAAGATATCAATCAAGGATTCACCATGTATCCAGGGGTCTCTCCATAAGTCTGTATCCCCCATGTAGCTGTTTCATGAGTGCAGCACGAAGCTAGAGTACTTCTTGCTTTTAGAATTGCTTTCCAGTTAGATGAAGCATTATTATCTATTGACATTTGCTGAAAATTGCCTTTCATGTACCTTTGTCTCATCCATTTACCCCATAGACCCTTACCATTGATAATTCTCCATGCTTGTTTCAAAGTGTAAACTGTTCTCATGTCCTTAAATCTTTTGAGTCCCAAACCTCCTTCATCTTTTGGTCTGCATAAATTTTCAAATTTGATTTTGTGAACACCTCCCTTTATTTAAATTTTCAAATTTTCAAATCGTTGACAAATTCTTCATCTTTACATCCATTTATTTACATAATATTTTAAAACGTAAGTTTTCTTTGCAATTCTGATTCACCATTTTCATTTATGTTGATTTCTTCTTTTTTCATTTTCAATATTCATTTGTGAATCAAATCATACTTAAAAGTTCAACTTTTACTTTTTTGTTTATATTCATTTCCTTCATATCTAACATTGTTCAATATTAGATCTGTTTCTAATCATTTCAACATTTTCTGGAGTTATGAGCATTTACTTAATATGGGATTCACCTTTACTATTCACTTTCGATTATAAATGGTTTCAATCATAAACATAAGTTTATAATCATTTACTTACAATATTCATCTTTTTATTAAATTTAATTAGTAGCACTTCAAATTATTAACATAAGTTTATAACATTTTATAACATCAGAATTTATTTATAGAAAAATTCTATTGAACACTTTAATTATCTAAGTTTAACTTGTAAAATATTCCAATACATATTCCTATTTGACATTACAACTTTTAACATTTTGGTAAGTTATATATATGTCTTAAGAATGCAATTGGAAGTTACACAAGTTATCTCATGCACTTTAGCTAACAAAATGTTCAATAATTACAGTTTCTAAATTTCATATCCTTTTAATTTATAGGTAACGACCTTCAATTTCTTTACATTTCATTATCACTTAACTTTTAATTTCTTTCTTTTTTCTTTTAGAAGTTTCTAATTATTAAAATAGTCAAAATTTCGTTCATTATAATAATTGAAATTTCAAATTTAAAGAAACTTAAGAATTAAATGTCGGGTTTCCTTTTTAAATCATTTCCATATATATATATATATATTCATATTTTTATATATAAAATCATATTTTGAAATTAAAATTTATTCATCAAAACAAATTTGAATAAAAACTATTACAGTGGCCTTCCCACTTTGAAACTCGAAAATGAACGTCGATGATGCATGCACTCGTCGCCGAAATTATTTTACAGCGACAAAGAGGGGAGTACAGATCTTATTTCCTTCTAAAATCCCTTTAAACATTTCTTTCAAATCATCTTGAAATATTTATATCAGAAAATACTCCCAAACAATGCTAATACTATATTCCAAAATCTTTCAAAAGCAATTTTCAAAAATCTCGGTATTTATGTTCTCAAATTTTCAATTTATATTTATCTATTTGTAAATTCTATTTTACAACCCAGATTTATATATTCTACTTCCTAACAAACAATTACATCACATCTAATCTTATTATTTTTAAAATTATTCTTTTATATACAAATTTTAATACTAGATAAAATTATTTGATTTACCTATATTTCAAAACAATATCGTGTCGGTCTGCCCCATTTAGTGTTTACAAAAACACTATCGGTGCCGTAACATCCCATGTATCGACCATAATTTGTAAATACTAAACTGAACAAATTAACGCAATAAAAAAAATCTTTCATAACACTAAAAAATACACTCCTCATACACACACACACTCAACGACTCATTCTAGGGGTATTACTACCCTATTCCTAATGAGTCAAACCCTACAAAGCTAAGGTTATCGCTAAATCAAAGCTTTGATACCAACTGTCATGACCCACCTTTTTGAAAGGTTTAAATAAACAATAAACCACACATGTCAGACTCAAACCATTCAAACGGAGGATTGTTATGGGGTAAATAAGAAAAAGAAGAGAAAGAAATCAAACAAACATAGAATCTCACAACAGAATAACAAAATATGATAATCAAATAACAGTTCATGAAGCTGTTTTACAAATACAATTGATTACACCTTTACAATACAGATCAGAGCTACATACAACAGATATAAATAACGCAACGGAACAACATGATGCAGTGGAATAAATATAATAAATAATAACAATATTAAATCTTTGTCTTCATCCTCCAGAAAGCAGTCTTGGATAAATTGAAAAGCTCAGACTGACCTGAGCGAATTGAAAAAACAAAACACTCGAGTCAGAACTAAAAGATCTTATGTAAGTTAAATCAACAGCAAATAAATACGAGTGTAACAGTGTTAGAGATGTTTATGCGATTTGACATCTCATGTCCAATGTCAAACATGAGTGCAATAACTTAAGAGATGTTTGGGATTCCATCTCTTAAGGATCCGTAAAACTATCTACATACATTGTACAATACGCTATTATAATAGTGTCTACAGTAAAGTATTAAAATAGCGTTAAGGAATTACCCATTTCCCCTTTAACATAGTTTATATATTGTCGTAGTTTATACATTACTGTAAACTCCACCGTAAACCGGTGGGCTATCAGGAAGCACTCCATAGGTACGACACAAAGCAAACTCGTAGAAGGCACGATAAGGCATGTGACAAGGCACGTGAAGCAATGCCCAAGGTAGGATACCACTGTTTTGCGGATCCAGACTAGTTGTAACGCACAGCAGCTACTACCTCCACCTCGGAACACACTCCAATAATCAAAATCAAGTAGTGGCCACCAAATCAATCAAAAAGTCATAGTATGCCATCGAAGAAATGTGCCCGATAGGAGGTGCGACTTCACTTGGTCCGACATGGCTCCTGTTTTAGTCACATCAAGCTGACTCGCGGGAGTCGGGGGTACGCTAATACCTCATATAGAATCGTTCACCAAACCATCCTACTTCATTCTGGAATCTTCACCATGTACACAGTTGTTAAAGTGGTTTTCGGTATTAGTAGAGAGTATGACAATATTTGAACCCGGTGTCTTTAACAACCAAACATTTATTTCACACTGGATGGTTCTTTTAAATTTCCAATTTTTTTTTCATAATTGATATAAAAATATCATATTCAATTGAAACATATCACTTTCAAAAATCATATTCACTTTCAAAATCATATCTACAAAATAGGTTAAATCGCAATTCAAAATCATCATATTCAATCAAATATGTCATTACGTCAGAAAATATCATTTAGATCCCAACTTAGGTTATAACATCATTTAACCATATTTGCTTTTAAATCAAGGTTTTAAATATAAACACTTCCACTTTACACAAATCTGAAATTCAGAAAATAATTGAGATAATTATAAATAGTTTAATTAGTTTGGCATAGTTTAAAAATAAACCTTTAAATAGTTAGAATACTCTAAAATAGAAAAAAATAGACTAAAATAATTTAAATGGATTTAAGATAGTTTTAATAGGTTTAAAATAGTTTAAATAGATTTAAAATAGATTAAATAGATTTAAATTATATTAAGTAGATTTAAAATAGATAAAATAAATTTAAAATAGATTAAATAGATTTAAATTATATTAAATAGATTTAAAATAGATTAAATAAATTTAATATCCGTTAAATAGATTTAAAATAGATTAAACAAATTTAAAATAAATTAATGGGATTAATTAGTTTAAAGTAGGTAAAATATATTAAATTGGATTAAATAGATTATAATATATTAAAATAAATCAAAATAGCTTAAATTGATTAAAATAGTTTAAAATAGATTAAACTAGATTAATAGTTGAAAATCTTAATAGTAGAATTTTTTCAAAACAATATACTTTAAACAGTTTATATTAATATAATAGATTTGAAATTAACATCAAATTTAACTATTTCTTCCATTTCAACAAATCTAGACCATATCCAGATTTCATACCAAAACCCAATTTCAAATCTTGAAATATCAATTTTGGATGTTCCAATTCCAGTAGATTTCAAAGTTACAATTTCAAATGTTTCAATAACTCAATTTCGATAAATTTCGTTTATACTTCAAATACAACTATAAGATTTTAATTTAAACCAATTTCCAATTTTCAATTCCAACATTTAAACTTGGATTCTCAAAATGATTTAGTTTATATAAATCAATTTCCTTCAAAATATAATTTAACCATATTCAAGATTTAAGGATTTAAAATTGTTTAATTCAACCAATTCGGTATCCGTATATAGATTTCTACCATATGGTCAAGTGATATGGATATTTATCGTTTCAATCCGCAAATATTTAAATTTTATGGGTATATATTATTTCAACCAGCAATCCCAAATTTTACTTCGAATCCATGAAATCGCTCGAGTCTATCATTTCAACCCATAACGATTTCTCTCCAATCTAACATATCGTACGAGTATGTATCATTTTAATTCGTAAGGAATTTATAGTGTTACAACAATATGAAATATACTATCTAGTCATCCAATATCAACAATCAACATCCATCACAATCACCATTTAAACCAATCAATAAACAATAACAAGTGACTGATGATCAATAACGAGTATTAAATGGCAATTTAGAATTTAATACTAAATTAATAGCGATAATATTCAATGAAAGTCAGATTTAATTGGAACGACAATTTAAATATACCAAACATCAACCAAACAATTTCTACTCGCATTATAAATTCAATTAAACTAACATAAGATAATCTAGTAGCTGTGAGTGGGTCAAAACGCCCACCTTCGATTTGTCGTCGATTTAAAATCCAAAATTAGTCCAAAAATTTAACAGTCTCAGAATGCAGCCAAACTGGTTCCAAAATGTTCGTAATTTCGATACGATTGTAATGGAGAAAACCATGCGTGAATCCGAACTTGTATGCAAAAGTTATGGATGTTAGAAGATTGGAAAATTTCGACTTTGGGCCCTACTTCGGGTCGTCGCCTCAATTACCCGATGCTTGCTCTGAGTTTTTGCCAAAATGACCCGAGACCCGAGTAATTTGGCTCCTGGACCGAAGTCGCTGCAGCGTTTTCACCTCTAGGACTCGAAGTGCGACCAGATCCGCCTTGTTTGGCATGGAACTCTCTCTGACTCGAAGTCGTTGCAGGGTTTTCGCCACTGAAACCCGAAGTGAACCTCTTCCTACCTCGAAGTAAACCTAGAGCAACCAAATTTATTTATTTATTTATTTTGAAATTAGGTTTTGGATTTTTGGGAATTAGGTTTGATGTTACGACGCTTGAGAATGAGGAAGAAGATGTACGTACATAAATAATAAAATGAGACACAACTAGGGTTTATAACAGCCTATATATAGGCAGGGTTTGATCGAAACGATAACAACGAACCGAAAAAGCCCATTTCGTTCCCGAAACTAAAATGGGTCATTCAATATATCGAAATATAGGTTTTCGATATTTTTAAACTCAATGGAATAAGTTTCAAGTCCTAATTCTATTATATACAGAAGTTAGCTTTTAAAATCACCTTATTTCAAATTGATTTTAATTAAATTGATTTCTACGCGTTCCGTGCTCGCACGATCAAACTACAAGGTCGATCGCTACGAAACTTGAAACGCTACAATAATTCATTGTTATAGATTCGATGAAACTAGTTTCTTCAAAATCTGAGACAGTGGCCAAAATGGTCATTTTTACATTAATTAGATAAATTATTATTAAATTAAATTTATCACTTTTCAAATTCAAATTTTATAACTAACAGATTTTTATCACTTTTGATTAACTAGTAATTATAATTTTTTAAAACAAAATTTCCATGTCAAATTCAACTATTAATATTGCGCTAATTACGGCGTTCCAATTCCAATTGTAATAAATTCATTAGTTATAATTTAAAACCCAATAAATTTATTCAACTTGATTTCAATCTTTTATTCAATCAATCATTCCTTTATGGACAAAATTAACATTGGTTCTCCATTTATTACATCTATATTCTACAATTTTCATCTTAATTCATATTAACGCAATATGTACTTACATTTATTGCAATTGATTTACAGTTAAGTTCCAACATATTAAATAATGCAATGATAATTAAACCATTGTTAAAACTTACAATTTCTAACACAATTCTATGTTTATTGTTAGCAAAAAAACAAATAAATTCACATACGGATTAATTATCTATTTTAATCAATTCTAGTTAACTACATACAATTTCACCGTTTAATACAATATTTGGTTTATTTACCATTTACACTTTATGACCAATTATAACTTTCCAATCATTCCAATTAATTGAGATTGCATTAAAATAGTTATCAGTTGCCTTGACTTTACATTATTAACATTACATTCTACTTATTTTTCTTATTAATAAACCACAAATTTTAATTTCTTCCAATATTAACACCAACATCTTATTAAATTAAGTATTATTTTTCTTTTCATCAAAAATTACGGGTCGTTACAAAGGCCTTCCAACGGATTATTAAATGAAGATCTTATGTACATAAGTTGATTTTTTTAAAAGAAAGTGATTTTTAAATGAAGATCTTATGAAGATCTTATGAGTTGTTACAAGGGCCTTCCAACGGATTATTAAATGAAGATCTTATGTACATAAGTTGATTTTTTTAAAAAGAAAGTGATTTTGTTAAGCTTTGGAAATATGCCACCAATTGTTTTATGAAAAGTTTTAAAGAAGATGTAATTTTAAAAGTGGTGAAAGGTTTTAAAAACAAAATGGTGGATGAATTTTATAAAAAGAAAATTTTAAATCTGATGATTCGAAGAGTCGTTAGGTTTTTGTAACGTTCTGCCTTTCATACACCTAAAGATGACACGTAATACATCCTGCGTATTTGTGTGCGAACATTTGAGTGTCTGGAAGACGGATCATTTGGGGTGAAGAAAAAATAAGACAGAACAGAATCTCACAAAAACATGATGAGTATATATAAATCAATTCTTAACAAAAGAAAGAACTTTATTATAGACAATCAACAGAGTACATATCCTATTATCAGCCTCGACTGTTATAGCAGCATGTCCTTACAAATGATGATAACTACAACAATCAATAGAGCGGATAAATATAGATATACGTAGATACATCTTGGACATCCATCTCGTCTCATAAACTCCAAAGCATTTTAAGCTAATCTAGAAAATATGCTCGGTCTAACCCGAGCGTTAAAATAAATAACACCCGGATCGGTCTAGAAATACCAGCCTGAGAAAACTCAAATAAATAGGTGAACATATAATAATTTTTTGAGACCACGCCACTGATGCAGAACGGGTTTCATAGGTGAAGAAATGGGAAACAAATCAGAAATACAATCCAAATAAGAATGAATGAGCATAGACAAGAAAAAAATCCGAACTTAAAGAACGAACACAAATAATTAAACATCGAAAAGAACCTTAGTCACTTCTCGATGCAATTAAGAAAACAATTCAATGATTTGAATTAACAATAAGGAAAGGAATTTCCCTACATTATATGTGGGACCATGCCGCCACCAACGGAACGGGTTTTCTTCCATAATAAAAATATCAAATTTCAACAACGGATGCGAATAATTAAAATTGCAGAGTGCTCTCAACACTTCCCGATGTAATTAAGAAAGAAGTTAAATTAAAAATTTGGAATCAAATGAAAAAATATGGAAATTTTCCTACAAATGACTAGGAGTATGTGCCTCCCTTATCGAAAATGTACCTCTAGAAACATACTTGAGAACTCTGATGGCTCTCGGAAACCTTCAAGTCAGACCTTGCCAACTGTTACCGATTATCACAATATTTCACATCTCAATGCGCAAAATTAAACCAAATCTAGAGTGGATGTAAAAAAACCCTAATGGGAGAAACCCCACACAGCTTGGCCCCCACTCGCTCTTTGGGTTTAAAACATTTCTGACAAAGGATAACAAAGCTCAAAAGAGCAATAAATCGTTTTTAAGGTTGATGATACACCATGAAGAAAGCTAAATCCGATAGTTAATAAATCAACTAACGGGGATAATTAGAAATGATCGTATATGGAAATTAAAATAATAAATTAGCTTTAATTGTAATTAATTGCTTCAAAACAACACTATTTAAAAAGATTAATTTACTATAATCATCCTTGTTTAAATAATTAATTAATATTACACTTTTATTATTAAAATAATTAATTAAACTTTAAAATCTCATTATTAACATGGCTAATTAACCTTAATCTCATTATTATTAAATAATTAATTACCTTTGAAAACATCATTATCAAAATGATTGATCGGTTTTAAAACATCATTATCAAAATAATTAATTGATTTTAAATCATCATTATAAATAATCAATTACTTTTAAAACATTATTATTGAAATAATTAATTTATTTTAAACCATTTTTATTTAAATAATTAATTATCTTTTTAAAACCCAAGCACAAGATTTAACAGAATACTTCAAAGGGGATACCATTTCCATTCAAAAATCACATAACTTAAGTATAAGGATATGCATACAAAAGCAAATAACAACTATGCACATATAGAAAAATATCACTTATTAAATATTAATCTACTATCATACAATTCAATGTCCAAAAAATACAACAATATAACGGGGATTTATTCATCGAAACGGACGTCATTAATATTTTATCTAAACAAATGACAGTAGAATAAGGTTTTATTCTACCGAACAGATCTCAGTTACAATTCAATTAGTAGAACGGTGTTTTATTCTACTAAACAGATGTCATTGAGTTTCGTATTTAATTAGGGTTACTTAAGGGTAATCGTTAAAGAAAATCCCTTGGATAAAATATTCTTAAAAAGAGAGTTTTCTTTCAGAACTAAACCGATCTTTTGGAAATAGAGTAGGTTTAAACTTTAAAACTTTTATTTAACAATTAAATAACATTTAAAATCTGTATCTAATAATAATAATTAAACTTTAGTTATTAATTAAATAATAATTAACCATTGATTAAATAATTAAATATTTTAAAATAGTTAATTGTTAAATAAATCATTATCTTTTAATTAACCTCAATTAATAATTAAATAATACTTAATTAAAACTTAAATAATAATTAACCTTCAATAAAAATAATTAAATCTTAATTAAGTTTTAATTAAATCTTAACTTAATTAGTAATTAATTAAACCTTTATTTAATAAATAATTGATTAATCATTGATTAATAATTAAACACAAATTAATCCTTAATTAAACTATCAATTAATAAACATTCTTTAATTAATTAATGAATTATAATTAACTTACTTATTTGACAATTAAGTACTAATTACCTTATTTAACATTTGATTAGGTGGTAATTTTTACTTAATTAATTGATCATTAATAAATAAATAAATAAATGTATATATATAATACTAATTTCTTAAAAACTTATATTTTGTTGAAAAACACCTTTCAAAAAGATACTTAGGCTAAAATATTTTAAATTTAAAGAAAGTTCGTTTTTCATGAACTGCATTTATAGCGGCTATAATTATAGGACCTAAAATTTTCAAAACTTAATTTATAATTAAAATTACCTTTTAAAACCTTTACTAATCATTTTGACTTACTTTTATAAACTTGAATATAGCTTTTTGAAAACATAAACTAAAGTTTAAAACTTAATAAAATTGTCTTGGAAAAATCCATAGATAAACAAGTTAGTAAACCAAGAGATTTTGATGTCACAACTAACCACTTACCATTAACTTTCGTAATTAAAAACATCCTAAGTAAAATTACATACCTAGATTCATGAGCATAACATATGAATATATCAACATCAAATACAACAAGTCAAGAATTCTAACTACAAACCTTACTAACATTTGCTTACTAAATTTTTCTTACTAACTTTACTTCAAACTTCAAGTCGTACAATATCCAAGAAATATGTATAATACATCAACATCCAACAAATCAAGGAACATATATCATAACTAAGATCAGCAAAAGTTTAAAGTTTAGAAGTTTATATAAAAGCAAGATTTTTCTCACCTTAAGCATCCAACCTATTTTAGAATTTCACCAACTTTTTTGACCACCTAGCTCTTGGCTTTAGCTTATGAAAAGACAAGATTTTTTTTAACTAAATGCCACAAAACATTTCACCCTTGAAAGGTAGAGGGATTTTGGATTATCATTGAATTCACAAAAATCAAACCCAAAAATGGGTCATCTTCCAACTGATTTTTGGAAAGGTTACTCATGAAATTTGGAAATATTGTCAAAGTAAAAGTTCTTGAAAATTCTTTTCTCTGCAATTTAAAAAAAAAGAATGACTCAATTTGGAATATTTTGGAGGGAGATATGGCCTGAGGAAGAAGAGGTGCTCTTGGAATCTGAAGGGTAATAACGTGCAATCGAAGAAGACATATGGTCAGAAGTCAACCATCCCTCCTCCGATCATGAGAAATCAAGCATATCAAACAAGGAAACCCATCAGTTTTTTTCTGAATAAAGCACAGGGGCAAAAATCTTGGGCCGAAATCGTTTCTGAGCAATCTAAAGAACCAAATGATGATGAATGCAATCTTGAAACCATCGCTCCCATCACAATCAATAGTAAGAAATATGGTTTGATAAAAGAATCAGTTTGTAAAAGAGCTATTGATTGCTGGAGCAATTCGGTGGTGGTTTATGTTGTTGGTACTAAACCATATTATATGTTTTTCAAATCTTATATACAACGTGTATGGAAACCAGTCGGAGAATTTGAAATTTTCACCAAAGAAAATGGGTTCTTTATTGTTAAATTCAAAGATGTTCAAGATTGCAATTCAATCGTTCAAAATGGCCCTTATTTCTACAATGGAAAGCTCATCATTTTGAGAAGATGGTATGAATCCCTAAAATTGGATAGGGATCTCCTCAGTACAATGCCGATATGGGTTAAACTACCCAATGTTAATCTCAAATTATGGGATCGTGAAGCATTCAATGTTATGGCTAGCACTATTGGAAAACCCATAAAGATGGATGCAGCTACCACCCTGAAAACGAGATTGAATTATGCTCGCATTCTGGTGGAGGTATCTGCAAATGATGAACTTCCTCAAGAAATAAATCTTACTTTATACAATGGAGAAAATATCACTCAAAAAATTGAATATGAATGGGTTCCACCAAAGTGTAGTATCTGTAAATGCTTTGGACACACTAGAGAGCAATGTGTCTCAGTTCAAAGGTGGATACTCAAAGATCACAATCAGAATAAAGAAATGGCCACTGATCAAGAAAAAGATACAGATAATACAATCCAAGAAATGCATCACATCGAAGAGACTCTAAAGGAATCAAGAATTCAAAAGAACAATGATCGAATCAACCAGAAAGGTATCATATTCAATCAAGAAACTATATTTCATTTGCTCACTGATCAAGATGATCAGATCCTTGCTTCGGAAGTTCACCATTATAAAGACAAAAGAGAAAACACAACAGATAGTATGCAGGGTAATTCAAAAGAGGGATTAAGCAACAAAGAGGTCTTTAACTCTGAAATCCCTCCCATTTCAGAGTTATGTTTAATTACAAACAATCTCAATTCAGACACATATAATATCATGCAATCGAATCCCAACCAGCATCCAGAATGTAATATGGAGAGTGAACCTCCACCAGAATTTGCTGCAGAAGTTGAGGACAATGGTGGCATCCACTCAACCTTGCCTCGCAATACTGAGGAGTTTGACATCTCTCGAATTCAAATCCCAGAAAGTCATGTTGCATCAACGTCTGATAATGTTATGGAGGAACCTGAAAGACAATTTGATATCTCTGAACTGCATATCCCCAAGACTAAAGCTATTGGCAAATACAAGAATCCAAATAAAGAGAAGAAAGCTTTTGGACAAAAATACATATCAATCAATCCAAATTGGAAAGAAATGACTACAAGGCTCAAAGCTAAAAATTCAGAGAAGAAAAAGAAGGGTAAGGGAAGCAGTGTATCAGGTTCTATCTGACACTCTTGTTTTTTATTTTTCTTCATCAATATATATATTTTATGTCTATAATGGCCTGGAACGTCAGGGGTATGAATTCCCCTGCTAAACAAGCTGACATATTAACTATGATCAGCATTTACAAACCTACTATAGTTTCCCTCATAGAAAACAAGATGGATGATTCTAATACTGAGAAATTTTGTTTTAAACTGTCAAACAACTGGAAATCCATTAACAATAATGATTGTGGCAGCAAAGGTAGAATCCATGTCATTTGGGACTCTAATATTTGGAATTTGGGTAATTGCAATAAAGATATTCAGTTTATAGACTGTAACTTCAATAATGCTGGTGGTTTCTTACTTCAAATTACCTATATTTATGGCAGTAACTTTGAGATTGAGAGAAATAGTTTATGGTCTAGATTAAAAGCCCTTAGTCAAAGTTATGATTTCCCTTGGATTATCTTAGGTGATTTTAATACTATTTTCCATGTTAATGAAAAATTTGGTGGAAATATTATCCCCCACAGTAAGCTTGAAAGAATCAATAAATTTTTACTTCAATCTGGGCTTATTGAACCTAAGATGAATGGTAATAAATACACTTGGAAATCTGGTAAAGAGAAAAATATTCATTGCAAGCTTGATAGGGTTTTAATTAATGAAAAGTTTTGCACAACTTTTCCAAATTTTTGCTGTTCCACTATTGAGCAAAATACTAGTGATCATACCCCTTTGCTTATGAGTTTTTTCCAAAATCAAACTAATAATACTCTTAAAGCTGCTCCTTGTTGCGACTTTTCTATTGATTAGAAAAGCACAAATTTTAATAAATTCTGCAAGCGCACAAGCGTGTAGTATGTAGGTCGAACACAGGGAATTGTATTTTAAAACAATTAGAATCCATAGTTAAATCTTAGGCGTGTTAAACGAATTCGACGGTGAATTTTGAACAGAAATAAAAACAATAATATACTCCGAATCGATTTCGAAACTAATCGAAATTGCAACCAAAATATAGAATTGTAAAAAAAATCAAAACAGAAATTGAAATTGCGGAAAAAAGATAACGGAGCAAACAACTGAAATAATTATTAACTAACTGAAAAGAGTGTAGAAAATAACTAAGAACGAGAATAAATAAATTACTAAATCTAATCAACAATCCTATGTATTCTGTTCGAAAATAAAAACAGTGCTGAATTTAAATCTAAACTTGAAGAAAAGTGATGAGGTAAGAGATGATTTCAAGGTGTTGTATCATGCTGTATATATAGGCTTTCAACCCCTAAAATCAGTCCATCTTTTTAGCAATAGGACCGGTTCTATTCTTAGTATTTGCCAAGATAATTGTACTGACTGGGTCCATTCCTTGAATTGGTGAAGAGTCAAGTTGCCGCGTCATTTCTTGAAATACTTTTATATGTGAATTGGTCCAAATTCATACGTAAGCTACTTTTGAATGTGTCCCATTTTGCTTCATATCATGGCTATGTATTATGCTACTTTTTAGGAGGAACTGGTCCTTTGCTTGAATTGGTGAAAGAGAACATATATACGTCCACATCATTGCTTGAATTGGTCCATATTGCTTTGATTTATTTCAATGCTCAAAATGTTGCACTCTTTGCTGCGTGATTTTTGAACCAATGGACGGCATAACCGATTAATTTCAACGTTGCACTTTGGAATCAATAATCTGCAAAACCACAACAAAATACCCGTATAATACCGCTTTATTAAAATAAAAATATATGAAATAAACGGTTTAAATTGCAGAGAAATACGTTCATCAAATACCCCCACACTAGAACTTTATTCGTCCTCGAATAAGCAAGAAAATAAAACTAACTAAATCCTTTTTCGTAGGAAACACGATTGCATTGAGCGTATGCAACAAGCCGTTAAACCTCTAGGTGTCCCTAGTAGGACGAGTGGTGTCTCGTAAGGGTTTTCAGCGGATACTACCCACAAAATCCAAATGCAGTATGTGATGATTCTAATGTACTACATGAATGCAAAATTCTACACAAATGGAGACTCGATTTACTTCAAAATAGTTGCAACAAAATAATGTATATCAGTTTTAGTCAACTTCTTCAAATTTTTGGTTCCTCACTAATCACAAATTTCGATGTAACTCAAGTTTTCATACATTAGATTCTAGTTTGGCCAGTTGTTTCGGTCGATAACATAGTGCAGCCATGAAATAAATTCTTCACTGTTGGTCACAGTTTTTTTCAAAAAATGGTATTTTTCATTTCCATTTGTATAACAAGCCAAATCAACAAAGTCAAGAAGTGTTTGGGTTTCAAAGCTTAGTCTCACTCTACTAGTTTTTTTTTTCTTATCTTTTTTTTTTACACCTACCCTTTGGACCAAGGTATACCACCCATGCACTACCTCGCGGGCTTACGTAAGAGTTGGGACAGAGCTTGGCGGATTGTGCAAACCGACGCTGAGTATGTCAGAAAAGGTCGGTAATCCTTAGGTGATTATTTATTTAATTATTTATACACCTAACTCAGAATGCTGAGGCCAGATATACCATCCATGCACTGCCTTGCGGGCTTACGTGAGAAGAGTATAGAGCGTGGCGAGTGCACACACTTTCACAAGTGTGCACACCTATCGACTGTAGGTGTTTCTTATTAGTTTTTTTTTTTAACGAGAAGATCTAAAGAGTGTTATGCAAATCAACTTAGCACCACTTAACTTTAATGATTTGAGATGTCAACGCATGTACTTTAAATCTGCCATTTTTTTTAAACAAAGACTACAGTTTAGAAAAGATTTCATAACCATCACCTATGAATCCCCCTATATACTAACCTCACTATTATCGCTTGTAATTCAACTTTTCATTATATTTTACATTTGAAATTAATGATTCACAAAAATCTTCATCAATTGACTTCAACTGCTTACTTACTTTGTCTTGACTAATTAACAATAAATCGAAGTTCTAAAAATATTGGAAAATGAAAAAAAATTGAAAAGAAATTTGAAAACAAATAATGAGATGATTTTTTTAAAAAAATGATGCTACACTATGAAATATGAACAAACAGAATGAGATACGCGTCCCCCCCACACTGGAATGAGACAGTGTCCCAACTGTCAAATAGAATGCAAATAGAAAAAAAACTAAAAAAATACAACCTGATATGTGCAAGATAGTGAGCGGCTCATGTCGAATAGCTAGGTTCGTGAAGATCCACGAACTCATCGTCCTCGTGCTGTTCAAACTCTAGAAATGGCTTCAAGCGTTGTCCATTGACCTTTGAAATGGAACCGTCCCTAGGATTTTCAATTTCAACTGCGCCATAAGGGTATACTGTTTTCACAATATATTGACCTGTCCAACGGGATCTCAATTTTCCCGGAAATAAATGAAGTCTGGAATTATATAAGAGAACTTTCCGACCTACTTCGAATGTCTTACGAAGTATGGATTTATCATGATAGAATTTGGTTTTCTCTTTATAAATCTTTGCATTTTCGTATGCTTCATTTCTTAGTTCTTCTAATTCTGACAATTGTAATTTACGATGCGATCCGGCTTTTTCTATGTCAAAATTAAGGTATTTGATTGCCCAAAGTGCGCGGTGCTCGAGCTCAACGGCGGCATGCTTTTCCAAAGACTAATCGGTATGGTGACATTCCTAGATTGGTTTTATAAGTGTGCGAAATGCCCAAAGGGCGTCTATCAATTTAGATGACCAATCTTTTCTGTTGGAGTTAACCGTCTTTTCAAGAATTTGTTTAATTTGTCTATTGGAAATCTCGACTTGACCGTTGGTCTGTGGATGATATGGAGTAGATAGTTTATGAGTGATAGAATATTTCTTAAGAAGAGATTCGAAAGCACGATTACAAAAATGAGAACCGTTATCACTTATAATGGCTCGAGGTGTCCCAAAACGGGAAAATATGTTTTCTTTCAAAAATTTGACAACAACTTTATTGTCATTCGTTCTGGTGGGAATGGCCTCAACCCATTTAAACACGTAATCTACTGCGAGTAAAATGTAGAGATTTCCAAAAGAATTAGGAAAAGGACCCATGAAATCGATGCCCCAAACATCAAAAATTTCGATGACAAGGATCGGATTTAGGGGCATCATGTCACGTTTGGAAAGACGACTTGTTTGTTGACATCTAGCGCATTTGGAGCAAAATTCGTGGGCATCACGAAAAAGAGAAGGCCAATTAAAACCGCACTGTTACACCTTGGTAGAAGTTTTCTTTGCTCCAAAATGTCCTCCACATGCTTGATTATGTGAAAAAGAGAGGATGCTATGGAATTCATGTTCTGGGACACATCTGCGAATGATTTGATCGGTGCAATATTTGAAAAGATAAGGATCGTCCCAGTAAAAGTTTCGAACGTTGGAGAGAAATTTTTGTTTATCTTGTTTTGACCAATGGGAAGTTTTTCATTTGTGACAAGATAATCTACGATGTCCGCGTACCATGGTGCACTAGAGAGTGAAAGAATTTGTTCATCGAGAAAATGATCGCTGATTTGAGAGTTATCATAGTTTTCATGCACTATACGAGAAAGATGGTCAGCTACGACATTTTCAGAACCCTTTTTATCTCGTATTTCTAGGTCAAACTCTTGAAGAAGGAGAATCCAACGGATTAAGCGGGGTTTGGTATCCTTTTTCGTGAGTAAATACCGCAAGGCGGCATGATCAGTGTAAACTATGACCTTAGAACCTACGAGATATGATCTAAACTTATCGAGGGCAAAGATGACTGCTAAAAACTCTTTTTCTGTGGTTGAGTAATTCAATTGAGCTTCATTAAGAGCTTTGCTAGCATAATAGATGACTCGAGAAAGTTTATCGATTCGTTGACCTAAGATGGCTCCGATGGCATAATCAGAAGCATCACACATTAATTCGAAAGGCAAGGTCCAATTTGGAGGTTGGATGATAGGTGCAGTGGTCAAGATCAATTTGAGGGTTTCAAAAGACGTTTTACATTCATTGGAAAATTCAAATTTGACGTCTTTAGCCAGAAGATTTGAAAGAGGTTTTGAAATTTTTGAAAAATCTTTAATGAACCTCCTATAAAATCCTGCGTGGCCGAGAAACGAGCGAATGTCCTTTACGGACCTTGGAGGAGGAAGGTCAACAATAAGATCAACTTTAGATTTGTCAACTTCTAGGCCATTTTTAGAGACAACATGACCTAAGACTATTCCTCGCTTAACCATAAAATGGTATTTTTCCCAATTAAGAACAAGTGATTTCTCCTTACATCGCTTTAAGACACGTTCTAAACGAAGGAGGCATTGATCAAAAGATGACCCATAGATTGAAAAATCGTCCATGAATATTTCTAAGAAATCCTCCACCGTATCAGAAAATATACTCATCATACATCTTTGAAAGGTAGCAGGAGCATTACAAAGACCTAAGGGCATGCGACGATAAGCGAAAGTTCCGAAGGGACATGTGAACGTTGTTTTATGTTGGTCCTCTAACGCAATGGGAATTTGATTATAGCCAGAGTAACCATCAAGGAAACAATAATATTCATGGCCGGCTAAGCGTTCGAGCATTTGATCAATGAAAGGGAGGGGAAAATGATCTTTTCTTGTTGCTGCATTGAGTTTTCGATAGTCGATGCAAACGCGCCATTTTGTTTTGACCTTTGTCGGAACAAGTTCGTTATTCTCATTTGTTGTCACAGTGATTCCAGACTTCTTTGGTACAACTTGTACCGGACTTACCCAAGTACTGTCAGAGATAGGGTAGATAATGTTATTGTCTAAACATTTGATAATTTCTTCCTTTACCACTTCTCTCATATTAGGATTTAATCGCCTTTGAGCTTCGCGAGTGGGTTTAGCCTCGTCGACTAAATGTATTCGATGTTCAATAATTGATGGACTAATTCCCTTAATGTTAGCGATTACCCATCCTATTGCCTCTTTATTTTCCCTTAAAATTTTCAAAAGTTGTTCTTCTTGGTCCTTAATGAGATCGGATGCCAAGATTACAGGGAAATTTTTCGAAGAATCTAAGTATGCGTACTTAAGATCGTTTGGAAGAGGTTTGAGGTCTAATTTAGGGCGTACTTCTTTTGAGGCTTCAGTAGACATCAACTGATTGAATTCTAGTGAATTATGAAAAGAGCATAGCATATCATTTAATTCATAAATGTATTCATCTTCGTGGAAGTTGGAATTAAAATGATCTAGGCGCATGCTAAGAGACTTTGTAGTATCACTAAAATCATTTTCAACAATTGTTTGGATCATGTCAACTTCTTCTGTTTCAAAATCCCTTGGTTGTCTGTTGAGATTGAAGATATTTAGTTCAATGGTTAGGTGCCCAAAGGAAAGTCGGAGTTGACCATTCCTACAATTTATGATAGCATTTGATGTTGCTAAAAATGGATGTCCTAATATCAAAGGAATCTGACTATTGGGATTTGAGACAGGTGTAGTCTCTAGGACTATGAAATCGACTGGGAAATAGAATTGCTCGATTTGTATCAAAACATCTTCAACCGTGCCCAATGGTTTTTTGACAGATCGATCAGCTAGTTGAATTGTGATGTTTGTAGGTTTTAATTCCCCTAATCCAAGTTGACAGTACACAGTATAAGGCAAAAGATTCACACTCGCTCCAAGATCGAGTAAGGCATGACTAATGTGAGTGTTACCGATTTTACAACCGATCGTAGGACAACCGGGATCCTTATACTTGATTGGGGAGGGATTTGAAAGAACAGAGCTAGTGTTTGCAGTTAGAAATGCAGTCCTAGGAACGTTAGTGGCACGTTTTTGAGTACATAGCTCTTTCAAACATTTGGCATATTGAGGAATTTGCTCGATGGTATCAAGAAGTGGAATATTGACTCGAACTTGTTTGAAGATTTCAAGAATTTGGTCAAAATTAGCGGGCTTCTTCTTTTTGTTGAGTCTATGGGGAAATGGAGCAATGGGTTTATAGACTCGTTCGGAAGTTTTTTCATTCGAAGAAGAAGGTGTTATATTAGAGGGTGAAGATAAGGGAGTTGGAATGTTGGGGTTGCCAACATCAGAAGGTGAAGAGTGGTCGGGATTGCCAACCTTAGATGAAGAATTAGAATCGTTTTGATTGACAGCCGTGGCTGTCGACTGAGTTTCAGAATTTGGAACATGGGAAGATTTAAGAAGGATGTCGGGGTTGCCAAAGTTGTTGTCTACCTACTTTCCAGACCTTAATGTGGTGACGACATTAACTGGATTTACATTTTCATCCTCACAAATATTTACTCCTCGAGAGTTATACTTTGGATTCACTTCAGTTTGACTAGGCAATTTACCTTTCTCGTTGATTTTCATGAGATCCTTCATCATTATCAACATTTGTTCATTTTGTTTAGTGATTTGCTCAATTCTCGCATCTTGGTTAGTGATTTGTTCATTTTGTTTAGAGAGTTGTTTTTCCAATCGAGCAATTTCTTGTGAAGGCTGAGAAGGTTGGGTTGAGGGATTGAAATTAGGATGCCTGTATGGTTGATTCGAAGGTTTTGTTTGAGGAGTTGGTTGTGAATTTTGAGCATTAGATGTTGGAGCTCGATAATTCGAATTTGGTATCATCGGATACATATGCGATGGATTAGCCACGTTGTTAGGATTTGACCATGAAAAATTGAGATGATGCTTCCAGTTAGGATTGTATGTGGACGAATAAGGACTGTTTTGAGCTATAGCATTGATTTGGTCTTGTGTGTAGTAATGAGGTAGCCCTTCTCCTTCTTGAGGAATTTGGGCATCTATAGGAAGATGTGATGGGTCAATGGCATGTACTCCTCTATTTGGAGCATGAACTGGAACACGAATTGTTTCCCATTGCATATCCTTTTTCGAATACTCTTCTAAAAATTCCCAAGCTTCCTCGTCTGTTTTTTCCATGAATTCTCCTCCGCACATTGATTCGAGTTGGGATCTTGTTTGATAGTTAAGCCCTTCATAAACGATTTGGCACAAAACGTGTTTAGGGATTGCATGATGTGGGCAACTATATAACAATTGATTGAACCTTTCAAAATATTTTGAAAAAGTTTCTCCTTCATTCTGAGAGAATTGATTGATTTCGGTTCGAATTTTAAGAGTTTTGTGGAAAGGAAAAAACTTTTTCAAAAATATAGTAACGAAATTGTCCCAACTTTTAATTGAATTTTTAGGAAGAGAATTAAGCCATCTTTTCGCACTTTCTAGAAGCGCGAATGGAATAAGTCTTAGCTTGATGGATTCATTAGAAAGTTGTTGCATTTTAGTTGTAGAAGCATATAACTCAAATTCACTAAGAAATTCATATGCATTTTCAGACCCAGTGAATTTTGGTACCCCTTGGATAAAAAAATGTTTTAGCTCAAAATTATTTCCTTCGGCAGGTGGAAATGAAATAACCGAAGGTTGAACAGTCCGTGTTGGATAGCATCGGTCTCTAAGGGATAATGGTCGGTTCTCATGAAATTCATTATTTCCAACATGTGATTTAGGTGATAATTTCGGTGAACTATGTTGTGAACCGTGTTGTGAACCGTGATTGCTCATATTTGTTTGATTTGAATTTTCCGTTGATTTGTTTAATGAGATATTTTGGCTTTCTAAACGATTAAAATTATTTCTTGCCCAAACGCGCATAAACAAATCAAGGTGTAACAGGCAAAAGTAAATTAAATCAGTTTTCAGTTGGGCACCTGTAGAGTTGAAAATTACTTACAGAGGTGTATGATAGCCCGTCCAATGCAGCTGAGTAGCGCTAGCAGATCAAACTCCAAAGTTTCCGGTTGCTATGCTGTTGCTACCTGTCAGATATCTAAGAAATGATAAGCTTAGAAAAAATTAAACTGCAACTGTGTATATATAAATGAAACATGATTTTTGAAAAACGAGAAAAAAAAAGTAATTTTTTTTTACGTGGAAACCAAAATAGCAATGCAACTAAATAACGTGCAGCAGCAGTAAGTTGACACACAAAAATGAAAGGAGAAGTTCACATATATGTGACAGCTAGTAATGCTTAAAATGAGATTATATGTGATAGCATACACATGAACGTGAGAAACAAAATTTAAACTAACGTAAGCTGGGTATGTGAACAGAAACCAACTAAATGAGATTCAACTCACATGCAAAATGTAACGGAAAAAGCAAATGCAGCTCCCCGGGAACGGCGCCAAAAACTTGTTGCGACTTTTCTATTGATTAGAAAAGCACAAATTTTAATAAATTCTGCAAGCGCACAGGCGTGCAGTATGCAGGTCGAACACATGGAATTGTATTTTAAAACAATTAAAATCCATAGTTAAATCTTAGGCGTGTTAAACGAATTCGACGGTGAATTTTGAACAGAAATAAAAACAATAATATACTCCGAATCGATTTCGAAACTAATCGAAATTGCAACCAAAATATAGAATTGTAAAAAAAATCAAAACAGAAATTGAAATTGCGGAAAAAAGATAACGGAGCAAACAACTGAAATAATTATTAATTAACTGAAAAGAGTGTAGAAAATAACTAAGAACAAGAATAAATAAATTACTAAATCTAATCAACAATCCTACGTATTCTGTTCGAAAATAAAAACAGTGCTGAATTTAAATCTAAACTTGAAGAAAAGTGATGAGGTAAGAGATGATTTCAAGGTGTTGTATCATGCTGTATATATAGGCTTTCAACCCCTAAAATCAGTCCATCTTTTTAGCAATAGGACCGGTTCTATTCTTAGTATTTGCCAAGATAATTGTACTGACTGGGTCCATTCCTTGAATTGGTGAAGAGTCAAGTTGCCACGTCATTGCTTGAAATACTTTTATATGTGAATTGGTCCAAATTCATACGTAAGCTACTTTTGAATGTGTCCCATTTTGCTTCATATCATGGCTATGTATTATGCTACTTTTTAGGAGGAACTGGTCCTTTGCTTGAATTGGTGAAAGAGAACATATATACGTCCACATCATTGCTTGAAATGGTCCATATTGCTTTGATTTATTTCAATGCTCAAAATGTTGCACTCTTTGCTGCGTGATTTTTGAACCAATGGACGGCATAACCGATTAATTTCAACATTGCACTTTGGAATCAATAATCTGCAAAACCACAACAAAATACCCGTATAATACCGCTTTATTAAAATAAAAATATATGAAATAAACGGTTTAAATTGCAGAGAAATACGTTTATCAAATACCCCCACACTAGAACTTTATTCGTCCTCGAATAAGCAAGAAAATAAAACTAACTAAATCCTTTTTCGTAGGAAACACGATTGCATTGAGCGTATGCAACAAGCCGTTAAACCTCTAGGTGTCCCTAGTAGGACGAGTGGTGTCTCGTGAGGGTTTTCAGCGGATAATACCCACAAAATCCAAAAGCAGTATGTGATGATTCTAATGTACTACATGAATGCAAAATTCTACATAAATGGAGACTCGATTTACTTCAAAATAGTTGCAACAAAATAATGTATATCAGTTTTAGTCAACTTCTTCAAATTTTTGGTTCCTCACTAATCACAAATTTCGATGTAACTCAAGTTTTCATACATTAGATTCTAGTTTGGCCAGCTGTTTCGGTCGATAACATAGTGCAGCCATGAAATAAATTCTTCACTGTTGGTCACAGTTTTTTTCAAAAAATGGTATTTTTCATTTCCATTTGTATAACAAGCCAAATCAACAAAGTCAAGAAGTGTTTGGGTTTCAAAGCTTAGTCTCTCTTTACTAGTTTTTTTTTTC
Organism: Allium cepa; assembly: GCA_030765085.1. NCBI lineage: Eukaryota > Viridiplantae > Streptophyta > Magnoliopsida > Asparagales > Amaryllidaceae > Allium > Allium cepa. The sequence goes on along the minus strand of CM060941.1, from coordinate 170,343,643 downwards.
TTCTCTTTTTTTTTACACCTATCCTTTGGACCAAGGTATACCACCCATGCACTGCCTCGCGGGCTTACGTGAGAGTTGGGACAGAGCTTGGCGGATTGTGCAAACCGACGCTGACTATGTCAGAAAAGGTCGGTAATCCTTAGGTGATTATTTATTTAATTATTTATACACCTAACTCAGAATGCTGAGGTCAGATATACCATCCATGCACTGCCTTGCGGGCTTACGTGAGAAGAGTATAGAGCGTGGCGAGTGCACACACTTTCACAAGTGTGCACACCTATCGACTGTAGGTGTTTCTTATTAGTTTTTTTTTAACGAGAAGAGCTAAAGAGTGTTATGCAAATCAACTTAGCACCACTTAACTTTAATGATTTGAGATGTCAACGCATGTACTTTAAATCTGCCATTTTTTTTTAAACAAAGACTACAGTTTAGAAAAGATTTCATAACCATCACCTATGAATCCCCCTATATACTAACCTCACTATTATCGCTTGTAATTCAACTTTTCATTATATTTTACATTTGAAATTAGTGATTCACAAAAATCTTCATCAATTGACGTCAACTGCTTACTTACTTTGTCTTGACTAATTAAAAATAAATCGAAGTCCTAAAAATATTGGGAATTGAAAAGAAATTTGAAAACAAATAATGAGATGATTTTTAAAAAAAAAATGATGCTACACTATGAAATATGAACAAACAGAATGAGATACGCGTCCTCCCCACACTGGAATGAGACAGTGTCCCAACTGTCAAATAGAATGCAAATAGAAAAAAAACTAAAAAAAATACAACCTGATATGTGCAAGATAGTGAGCGGCTCATGCCGAATAGCTAGGTTCGTGAAGATCCACGAACTCATCGTCCTCGTGCTGTTCAAACTCTAGAAATGGCTTCAAGCGTTGTTCATTGACCTTTGAAATGGAACCGTCCCTAGGATTTTCAATTTCAACTGCGCCATAAGGGTATACTGTTTTCACAATATATGGACCTGTCCAACGGGATCTCAATTTTCCCGGAAATAAATGAAGTCTGGAATTATATAAGAGAACTTTCTGACCTACTTCTAATGTCTTACGAAGTATGGATTTATCATGATAGAATTTGGTTTTCTCTTTATAAATCTTTGCATTTTCGTACGCTTCATTTCTTAGTTCTTCTAATTCTGACAATTGTAATTCACGATGCGATCCGGCTTTTTCTATGTCAAAATTAAGGTATTTGATTGCCCAAAGTGCACGGTGCTCGAGCTCAACGGGTAAATGGCATGCTTTTCCAAAGACTAATCGGTATGGTGACATTCCTAGATTGATTTTATAAGCTGTGCGAAATGCCCAAAGGGCGTCCATCAATTTAGATGACCAATCTTTTCTGTTGGAGTTAACCGTCTTTTCAAGAATTTTTTTAATTTGTCTATTGGAAATCTCGACTTGACCGTTGGTCTGTGGATGATATGGAGTAGATAGTTTATGAGTGATAGAATATTTCTTAAGAAGAGATTCAAAAGCACGATTACAAAAATGAGAACCGTTATCACTTATAATGGCTCGAGGTGTCCCAAAACGGGAAAATATGTTTTCTTTCAAAAATTTGACAACAACTTTATTGTCATTCGTTCTGGTGGGAAAATTTCTCCCCTTTTTAATCTCTGAAAACCAATGTGCATATATTCCTGGCAGACTTATTTATGAAAATTCTTTGCTAGCTCATGAAATGGTTAGGAATTTCAATAGTAAAAAAGGGGAGAATATGTGTCTGAAAGTTGATCTCCAAAAGGCATATGACAAAGTTAACCGAAAATTCATTATTCATATTATGAAATGCATGAATTTTCCTGCTAAATTCTGTGAGTTAATTTTTGAATGCATTAATACACCCACCTTCTCTATTCTATTTCAAGGCAAGCCTAAGGGTTTCATCAAAAGTAACAGGGGCATTAGACAGGGAGACCCTCTTTCTCCCTATCTTTTTACCCTAGCTATGGAATATTTTTCTATTCTCATTGATATTGAAACTATTAAAAGTACTATTTCTCCAATAAATAGAATAAAACCAGCCATTACTCACCTGATTTATGCTGATGATCTTATGGTGTTCTCTAAAGCTAACAAAAATAATGCAGAGGCTATTAGTGAGATTTTTGGGACTATGTACAAATATGCTGGTCTTAAAATTAATGAATTTAAAACAAAAGCATATTTTAGCAAATACTACAGGTACAAAAAGGAAGTATTGGATGTTCTCAATTTACAGCTACCACATATGGAATCAAATCAAATCTAAGCCGGGGATGGAAAATTCTAATAGCATGCATCTTGGTCAAATTATCACTGACATCAACAATCATTTCAGGAAAAAATCGCTAGAGAGAGACTATGCGCATATTCTTCTAACAACTACTGTCTATCATCTATGGAAAGAAAGAAATGATCGTACTCACAACAATAAAAAACTTCCCAAAGAGCAGAGATGGACTATTATTGAAAGTGATAGCAATATTATTCTCCAGAAATCAAAAAATAAGATCAGAAATCAGACCAGATTTGATTTTCTGGCAGATTATTGGAACAAAGAGGCTGGCAGCAAGTATATTGAGCTATATTTGCTCAATCCGAAGGCTTATCAAACTGATACAAGCAGCATCCAGAGACTGAATCATGACAATTTTGAGCCTTCAACCAATCGCCTTTCTGTTGATGACGATGGAGGCAGTAGATTTACAGATCTGAGTTGTGCTAACACCAGATCTACAGACCCTAGCTACACTAAACACAACTTCGATTCGAGACATCATATCAGATCCAACACTGCTGATAGAAGCATGCGTAGCAAATTCAACCAAAGCCTCTCCTACTGGGAGAGAGGCGAGAGCAGCAAGGAGACGAGATAGCGAAATCTCTGATTCGCCTCCTCTCGTCGCCATGATTTTATTTTTGTGTGATTGTTTGTTTATGTCGGCTGCCCTAGTATGTTAGGGTTTTAAGTTTTGGTGTGGTGCGGGTTGTTTTCTTTCGCCCGAGTTGTTACTTATCTGTTATGGGCCGGGCCCTTTAACCTTTTTCAAAAAAAAAAAATGTTTTGTAATTCACTTGCCAATTTGTTATCAGTGATGTGACACTTTCTTGTTAATTTATTTATTTCTTTACAAAATTTCCCATCACATAATTGTAAACATATACATATATTTTCTAAAATATGTTAAATTATATATAAATGAATGTAGATATATATATATCATAGAGTTTACAATGATTTCGACAACTTTTATTGGACGAAAAATCGAAAATTCAAAAAACGATTTCCAGTCGCATTTTCGATTTTTCTTCGAACTAAATATTTTTGTAAAATATTTTTGTAAACTATTTCACCATCATTATTTATTATTTAATAGATTTTTTAATTCAGTAGTAAAACATTCTATTTGGATATTTAAAATTAATTAAATATTCCCTAATTAAAGTGGTGAAATTCCGGGTCGTTGCACTCTCCCTTCCTTTAAAAGAATTTCAACCCCGAAATTTAACCATAATCCTAATTCAGAAACAAACCAAACTAGAAATACTTAACACTATTCATTGGTCCATATGATGTACATAGATCATTCCTACAAAATCTGATTTGATCACTCACTCGAACACATAGCTTTACTTTCAAACTAGTATCACTCACCTAGTTTCCTAGTGTGGACTTCGATCAGGCTTCTTAATTAGAAACCTCCGTTTTCCTGACGCAGCCATATACTATGATAGAAAACTTTGGTTCCATATTAAGATTCCTCACCAAGTGTTCATCGTCAAAAATCGAGTGATGGATCCTTATTCAGAATGGTGTGGGACACCTTAAAGTCGTGCACACGAATCTTGGATCCAAATCTTTGAAAAGAGGAATGGTCTACATTGAACTTATTTTATTGGTTCTTAACAATACTAGTTCTACTTTTGCTAAAATTATTTATAAACAAAATTTCATTTAACAAACTTAAGCTTAAGTTTTATAATATTCTACAACATCCTGAGAGTATATATCGCTATTTGATACTAACTTTTCCATTTTGAATTTATTTCTCTTAAGAAAATTCGAGATCTAAATACCCAATTTTATTTCAAAACTCTTATTGAAACGATTTTTATACACTTTAACCATAAAAATATATTTATAACCTAAGTAGCTCTAAAATGATAACGAAGAACTAGATACTACCAAATAGTATCATATATTCCCTAACCTAGAAGGGTAATACATAAAAGAAGTGTCTACCATCCGAACACATCCCTTTCCCATTTTTAGTTATTTTCAAACCACTAGAACTGGCTAACATAAAATTCTTCTTTTATTTAAAATTCAATTTGAAGAATAAATAAAAATATACTTCTTACCTAAATTTTCTTTCCAACATATTTGTACTTGCAAAAATTTCGAAGTAACACTGTTTATTATTTTCTCCAAAAATCATTTAAAATAATAATATACATTTTTTATATACATTTCATGATGTTTATTCTTAGTTTAGATTATAATAAACAACTTTTATTACAATCAAATTTAAATTCAATTTTTTTATCTCACCACCACCACCAAACGCCTTATAGTCAAATTGTGAAACAGAATCCATAATGTTTTCGTGTTAAATTTAACTAAGACAATAATTTCTCATAAACTTCTAAGCTTAACTAATTAACAATAAATGATAATAATCAAATATTATCATTCTCAACAATAAACATATCCTATATAACTATAAAAAAATTCTAAAAATCTTTTTTATATATAGAATATAACCTAGGTAAAATCATTTCATTTACCTAATTTTTAAATAATACTGTATCGGTTGGCCTTGTTTAAGTATTTTAGAGATTCCTTCCGAATCTATAAACCACTCAATAGATCAATCAATACAATGTAATTTTTTTTAAAAATTTATATATATGTATGTATGTATATATGTATATGCTCAAACTCATTCTAATGTCTCTCTTACCCTATCTCGAATGAGTTAATCACACCTAAAGACTAGGTATTTGCTCAACCTAAGCTCATATACCACTTGTAACATTATGGCTTTCTTACACCTAAAGACGACACTTAATACATCCTGGATATTCGTGTGTCGATTATTTAAGTGTTCGAAAGACGGGTTGTTTGGGGTGAAGAAAGAAGGCAGAACAGAATCTCACAAAAATGTGATGAGCAACGTGTAATATATAAATCAAGTCTTTACAAAAGAAAGAACTTTATTATAAATAATCATCATCGTACACTATCCTATTATCGGTCTGGATAGTTATAACAGTCTGTCCTTACCAATGTTGATAAATACAACAATCAATAAAGCAGAAAAATAAAGAAATACATAGATATGTCTTGGGCATCCAACTCGCCTCATGAACTCCAAAGCATCTGAAGCTAATTCGAAAAATTTGTTCGGTCTGACTCGAGCGTTAAAATAAAACAACCATCGGATTAATGTGGACATACTAGCGTAAGAAAACTTAAGTAATAAGGTAATCATACAATAATTCTATGTGACCATGCCACTAATGCAGAATGAGTTTTACCTCACAAGATCAACATTCACAGATAAAGAAATGGGTAAAAAATCAGAACTATAATCCAAACAAGAATAAATAAGCATAGACAAGATAAAAATCAAAATTTAAAGATTAAACACAAATAAGTAAACATTGAGAAGAACGTTAGTCACTTCTTGGTATAATTTATAACACAATGATTTGAATTAACAATAAGGAAAGGAATTTACTTAGAATATTTGTGGGACCATGCCGCCAACTGTGGAATGGGATTCCTTTCATAATAACAATATCCAATCTCAACTATGGATGCGAATAATTGAACATCGCAAAGTGCTCTCAACACTTCCCGATGTAATTAAGAAAGAAGTTAATTTAAAAACTTGGAATCAAATGAAAGAATAGGGTGATTTTCCAATAAATGAATCCGAGGGTGTGCCCCCTTGCCGAAATTATACCTCTAGAAATAAACTTGAGAACTTTGATGGCTCTAAAAAACCTCCATGCTGGACCGCGCCAACTGTTACCGATTATCTGAATATTTCACATCCTAATGCACAAAATTGAATCCAATCTTGAGTGGATGTGAAAATATCCTAATAGAAGCAACCCTACTTAGCTTGACCCACACTTTCTCTTTGGGTTTAGTTAATTCCAATAAAGGATAACAAAGCTCAAAAGAGCAATAAATCATTTTTAAGGTGATGATACACCATGAAGAAAGCTGAATCCGATACTTAATAAATCAACTATTATGGATAATTGAAAATGATCGTATATGGAAAAGTTCATATTCTTATTATTACTCTTTGATTCCAAACAAGTGTTATTCCTTAGTTGAAAATGAAGCAGGCAAGTTAAGGCAGTATTACCTCAAGGCATTGCTTTGATGAAATTTTTAACCTTTAAGATAGAAATGAGTCCAGGCCTCGACGTTTAACGTTAAACGTACGACTAAATCCTTTCCGTAGAAGTGATATCATTTACGGAACTTCTTTCTCATAATTGAATCGAACTTTACTTTTAATACCAAACTTATGCTGGGATATCACATTAAAAGTAATAAATTTAAACAACTCTATCGAAATGATTGATTTACTTTAAACCCAAATTTATTACTTCAATATCATTATTTAAGTTGATCAATTAAGTTTTAAAACAATGGTCAATTATTTCATATAGCTTTTGTGACGCCCTACCTCTATACTCACGCTAGCAAAGGACACTACGGGGTAATGCCGTCGACTAGCACGAAGAATAAGGCTGTTGAGGAGCGACGATCCATGTAATCGCATTGTGCGAGCACCGATATGTCAGATAGCTTGGTAGGGATTTCATTTCAAGAGGAAATTCGACACATCAAATACAAACTCAAAGCTACTACACAGTGGCTATGTGGTCTTCGGAAACAAATATAAATCAGCCGCAGATATCCATATCACAAAGGTGGAAACGGATATGAATATAACACATAGAAGTGTTCATAAGAGTAGTGGCAATACAAGATCCACAATATCACAAAAAATAGATATAAGTGCTAGATAAAAGAATATGTATACATTAAGGAGTCTCTATCTCGAACGTATAATAACAAAAACTACTAAACTAGAGTAGTTAGTCAAAAGTCAAATGATGGTCCTAGATAAGAAGTCAAACAGAAGCACTACAACATCTCGGTCTGACTCGAGTATTGTTTAATAAGAAAATAATAAACGGACCAGTCTAGCTATAAATATAAGATAAAAATGAGATAGTATACGAGATATGACAAAAATGTATGATAACAATAATGCCATGCTGTGATAATTATACATTTAATAACAACAAAAATCATACAATATCTCTAGAAATCTCAAACACACAAAAGAATGTCATATTCTTTATTTTATTCACCAAACCATATATATGGACAAACATATCAATGCCAATCGCAAAAAAATTGGTGAAACACAAATTCTAGAAACCATCAATTAAAAATCCAGAAATCAAAAAGGGGGAAGCCTATCACAAACGGAAGTATGAAAACTCACCAACATGCGCATCACAAACGGAACGCTATTCCATGGTCGCTAACCATAGAGTCGGTGCAACGACGTAATACAATAATGGTATATCCGATGAACCTGAAACTCGAATAATTCGAAACAACGACGTTGCATAATAACGGTACGCCCAAGGAACCTAAAACTCGAATAATTCGGAACAATGACGTAGTACAATAACGGTACGTTCGATGAGCCGAACTCCATAAAAGAACATGGGTCGCTAGCCCATAAAAATGAGTCGAAACTCCAAAGAACCCATAGGTCGTTAGCCTATAAAAGAAATGAGACGAAACTCAATAAAATGAGGTACAGTCCCCTGCGTGGACAAAGAGACATCGCATAACGCTAGTCTAAACCATAAAATGATCATCATCGATCAACAAGAAGTGTCGATTACATTAAGCTAGTAAATAAATGAGTTTAGCTTCATGTCTCATAACCACTTGCTTAACTTAAATATTCACGAACAAATTGTAGATTTCTACTCGAAGATTGTCGCAAGATTTTCAATCGAACGAGTCCAAGAATTAACCGAAAAATTAAAAGCAAGCGTTCCATACCGCTTGTTTTGCTAAGTCGTTTAATTGGATTTCTCAAACAAACGAGGAAAAGATTTATATATACTAATAGATTGGAAAACGATTTTATAAACGAGCTTTGTATTAAAATAGAGTTGAAAACGTCTTTGTGAAATATTTACTACTAGTAGAGAAACCTTTATATTTCAAAGTGACAAATCACGAAAATGATTGTAAAAGCAATCAATCACCAAAAATTCATAAACGAAGACGTGAATCAAATCCATAGAAATCGATAACCAATCCATCAAAATGGATATTCCCAAAAATCCCGAAAAAGAAGTTATCAAAGTCAACAAACGTGATGACAACTAATCGGATCCTCAAGAATTGATTTAAAATTGGAAACCCACACCAAAAAGGCAATTTGGCCGAGATAGCAGATTCAGTCGACTGAACCAGGATGGTCAGTCGACTAACACTATACCCAGAAACTTTCGATTTTAGGTTCAGTCGACTGAACCAGGGTGGTCAGTCGACTGATTCTGAACCCAGAAAATTTCTATTTCTAGGTTCAATCGACTGAACTAGGAGGTTCAGTCGACTGATACTGGCATAGGAACTTTCTGTTCCCAGGTTCAGTCGACTGACCTTACAGTTCAGTCGACTGAACTGTCATTTTCAGTATTTTCAGCCTAGCCCCAAAGAAGGGCAAAAACCATATCGGAGGCGATCGAACGAGCAACGAAGACTAGGGATTTATGCCAAGCGACAACGCAGTACTATAGGCTCTTTGATGTGCCACCAAAAACATGTTCAAACATCCAAAATAGGATTTTTAAAGGTTTAGACTTCAAAACATCAAAATTTGGAAAATTCACCAAATCAATTCAAATAAAAAGCAAATGAACATGAATAGATGTTAGGAATTCATACCTAACCACAATGTAAGTTATAGACATAGATGAGAGTTCAAAAACTCACCTTTGAACCCAAAAACAATGAAGGAGAAGCTTTTAAAACAAGGCAAGAACAATGCCTCTTCACTACACCTCTAGAATCTTCAATCTATGATCAAAGGTGAAGTTTTTTCTAAGTTAGGTTATAGGAAATTCTGAAAATTGAAGAGAGATTGAGATGGAGAAGATGAAGAGGATGCTTACCTAAGCTTCTCTTGGATTTCTAGAGCTTGAATTGGAATTTCCTAAGAATCTACGACTTAGGAATTTTATTTTCCAATCTTTTTCCCTATTTTTACTGTAGCTTGAGAGTGTTAGGAAAGGAGGAGTGGAATGAATGAGAGGGGCGGAGTTGGGTTATTTGTTAGGTCAGTGGGCTGAAACCCAAACCCAAAGCCTAAAATGAAAATGTCAAAATTCTAGCTAACTCCAAACATATCGATGTTTATACTTAAAAAGGTCGTAAACGTCGTTTTGAACTCAATGGAAGTAGTCTCGAGTCCCAATTCGTCTGTTTGCAAAAATTAGCATTTCGGACTTAAATCCGACTAATGATGCTATATTTAAATAAAATGTTTAAATGTACAATAGTAAAATATGCGGGTTGTTACAGACTCCCCTCCTTAAAGAAATTGCGTCCTCGCAATACTTAAGAAGGAAACAAAGAGTAACAACCATAAAAGCATATCAACACAAAAGAAAATTTGAAATAAGAAGTTCACCTTAAAGAGCTCGAGAGAGTAAGTCCGGATGTGTTCGCTCGATGAATTCTCTGGATTTCCAAGAGCAATCCTTAGGATTTGAGGACCATTGAACTTTCACAAGAGGAACATGAGAAGACCCAACTTTCACTTCATTGAAAGTCGCATCATCTTGAAGAAAGAAAGAGATAGAGAAGAGAAAAGATAGAGAAGAAAGAAAGAAACAACATCAGAATCTCAACAGCTGAACAAATAAATTATATTAATCACATAATATATTACATAGTATTATATACATCAGAGTTACACAGCTTATGCAACACATACTAGATAGTTATAAACACCAGTCTAGTTATACAATTCAATATATAATACAAACAAACGACTCAGAGAACACACAGAGGAATACTATATATCTACACGCTGAAGCCTTATGCTCCATTGCTCCTCTAGAATTCGTCAAACCTAACCTGAATCCCTTGGCTACTCGTAAAAATTTGAGTACCCAAGAGTTTAAGAAAAACAAAATAAACTCCGGATCAGACATGAGTCTGGTGTGAGTAAATGGTTAAAGTTGCTTAACTTTGAAAACCATTTGAAAACAAAGGTATCACGTAAGACTCCCCACAGATAAACATGGGTAAGTTTTTACCTTACGCTTACCAAAACATTTGATAGGAAATCCAGGGTCTAGGGATTTCAAATAAATAAGAAATAGCCAAAATTGTTACATTGATTAAATTCCAGCATACATAGGTATACAATCAAATCCGAGGGCACTCATTGGAATTTAGGTTTCCATACAATGGCAGGGCTAGTGGGGTACCGCCCGTCACAGTACAGGGCCTAGATCACCGTAACGAGAATTACTCCCTATTCCCTGCAACACAAAACCGGAACCATTCTTTACTGAACAGTTTCGAATAAGATAACCCCGCGGTTGTAGCTAACAACCGTCCACACAGCCGAATAAAAAGGGACTCTAGACAGAGGTTCATCTCATCCTACTTGGGCATGACCCACTTAGCCTTGCTGCACCTCCCCTGCTTTAGCCATTCCCGGTTGATGAGGCTTGAGGCTACAATCACCTTTATAGAACACATCTATCTTAAAATACTCATCCTCCACCTGACGATGTTCTAAAAGCATTCAATCCATACGAGTTCGTTCCGGGTTCGAACGAAACTGAAGCCATTATCTCGTTACACTCATTTTGGATCGATGTGGTTTTCGGATATCCAAATCTGGAAACCCGATCCCGGTCTCATCGAAATCCAAAACGCCATCTTTTAGGTCCAAGTTGTTTTAAAGTTAAAACAATTCAATTCATTATCTATATACACACAAATAGATAATTCAAAATCCGACAATAGATAATCTACATTATCATCACAAATAGATAATTTCACATTATCATCACAAATAGATAATTCACATCATCATCACAATTTAACCAAAGCATCCATATCACACAGCATTACTTATCTCAATCTGAGATCTCAAACCATTCAAGGCAATCAATATCATCCATCCATACATAAGCATTGATTTATTAATCACCATCTATAATTAATTTAAAATGAATTAAATTAATTACTTACATCACTAATTAATTTAAATAAATTAAATTAATTACTTTCATCACAGAAATCTTGCTTACTTAATCATTAATTAATTATAAATCAATTAATTAATCATCATCTTAATTATTCACCCTTGATTAATTACCTCTTAATTACATTAAGTAATTAATCCTTAATTAATTACACAAATTAATTATCTACAAACCATTAAGTAATTATCCTTAATTACTTCATTAACTATAATTAATTACATTAATCCTTAATTAATTATAATTAATTAATTACCTTATAATCATTTATTATTGATTAATTAATCTTAATTAATCAATCCTTAATTACTCTTATTAATTACATTAATTAATGATCCTTAATTAATTACTTCCATTAATCAATTAACTATAATTAATTACATTGATCCTTAATTGATTACATTAATTATTAAACTTTAATTAATCACTTCCACTAATCAATCTTAATCAATCATAAACTGTAATTACCAACCTGTAATTACTTACCTTAATTAATTAGCTCCTAAATTAATTATACCAATCCTTTGATTAATTACACCAAGTAATTAATCCTTAACTATTTCCCATTAAGTAATTCCCTTTACTTAACTACATCATGTAATTATACATTAATTACTTCACTAAGTAATTACACTTATTCATCTCATTAAGTAATTATACTTAATCAATCACCAAACGATTGTCTTTAATTAATCAACAAATTAATTAACTTAAGTTAATAACATTTATTTCATTAATTACAATTGGTAATTATCCCTTAATTACCTTTTAAACAAAATAATTAATCCTTAATTACAGATTAATTATCCTTTAATTATTAATCAATAAACCTTAATTATCAATTAATAAAACTTAATAACAAATCAATTAATCCTTAATCAATCAGTTAATCAATCCTTAATAACAATTAACTAACCCTAAATAACAGTTAATTAATCCTTAATTAACTTTAATTTTAGATTAATAATATCTTAATTATTAATTAATAAATCTTAATTATTAATTAATAAAAATTAATTACAAATTAAATATTTTTTAATTACAAGTTAATTAATCTCTAATTACTAATTAATCAACCTTAATTACTTAATTAATTAACTATTAATCATCAATTAATAATCTCTAATTATCTAATTAATTATACTTAATTATAAATTAATTAACCTCTAATTAATTAACTAATAATTATTAACTATTATTTTAAAATAATTAATTAAACAAATTACTCTTAATTAATTCCTTAAGTATTCTTAATCATTATTAATTAAATTAATTAATTATATCTAGTTCCCTTTAATTAACTTAATTAATTTCAACCCCTTAAACCTTAATTATCTTAGGATAAAACATTATCTTAATTAATGACTTAATTATCATTAAAACATTTTGTCTTAATAATTGATTTCACTTAATTAATTCAATAATTAAGTTTTAAAATAAACAATTATTTAACTTGATAAATTAAGGTTAACAAACCTTCCTTTAGATGCTTAAAATATTATCAAGTAATAGTTTTTGAAAACTAGTTTCAAATTTGAATTTAAAACTTGCTTTTACAAATTCCTTTTAAATTTTATTTCTAACTTAACTTTTAAATCAACTTAAAACTTTGCTTAATAAAATTTAAGTTAATAAATGTCAAAACCTCTTAACAAACTGTTTAAGAAAACAATTATTTTATATAAAGTAAATTTACATAAGAAAATTTAAATTAAATTAAAGTTTAAACTTCAAAACTTAAATTTTAAAACCTTTTAAAAACTATTCAACCCTTGCATCAGTTCATACCTGAAATCCACTCAAGTCCAACCTGAGTTCCTTTTTCAATTTCAACATTTGTTTCAGTTTTTAATTTAAATTTAAATTTTAAAACCTAGAACCAAAACTCTCTGGAACTACTCGAGTTCCTACTCGAGTCATTCCTTCAAAACACGATCTTCCCTTCGAGTGACCACCCAAACCAAAACCAAAACCCAAAAAAAACTGACACAACATTCTGTGCACATGCACCAGCGTCGGAATCGCTTCCCCTCACTGGTGAACCTTCCAGCATATCGAACATCATCGCAGCAACCATCCCTGATCAACAAAACACCCTCACCTGCCTCGAATCAAAATTGAGCTACCCAGTTAAAAACTAGAACCAACTGCCATGGCCAAATCCACCTCGAAGTAGCATCTCCGACCACTAGACGACAAGCAACTCTGGCCCCTTCATCTCTGTTCATCCACGAACCCATTCCCGAAGTTCCCTTAAACTCGACGCACCATAGAAACAACAAAGATCCAATTTACCCAGTTCGAACTAACTAGGTTTAAAATCCTAAATCCCACGCCGTCGATGCCACAGTAATCAGGTACCTCACCTGACATTTTTCCTGATCACTCCTACACCCCGACCTCCTCAAGTCGAAGCCACGACCACCAAAAATGCTCTGGCCACCAGAACTTGCCCTTAAACCCATTTCCAGACAATTCCAAAATGCCCACTTATCCTAGTACTAAAAATCTTAATTCTTGTTTTAAAATTCCTATTTATCAAAGATGATTCCAGATATAAACTTGAAACAACAAATTAAAATACTTGATTCAATCATGTTTTAGAATTTCTACTATGCTATTTTGATTCCAGGAGGTTTTCACATCTACTCTACTTGAATTAAATTTTAAACTTAAATTTGTGTTAAACCAACATATCATGTTTAAAACTTAAGACTTAACAATGAACTGGTAAGAAAATTTGAAATTTTCTTTTATTCCTACTCTTTGAAATTTTAAAAATAGAGAAGAAAAAAACAAATATACATGCACAGTCATTCGCATTCACATACACAGATAACCCACTTATATATACATGCAAGACATCATCATCACGACAATTTGTCAAGAAACAGATAATTAGCAACTTAAGTTTTTAGTTTAAAATGTTTACTTACCTTTTTGAAAAGCAAAAATTTTTGAAACTGGAATAAAATCTGCATGCTTTTATTTTGGATTCTAGAAAACTTGTATTGCTTTGTTGTTTTGATTTTTTAAAAGCTTTGCCTTGCTTGTAACTTAAAAACTAAAATGCTTTTAGAACTGAAACATGATGATGCTATGATCAAGGCTTTGATTCAAGGCTTGCAGTTGAACTTGTTACAGTTTTGAGCATTGATTACAGATTATTTTTGGGTTGATGCTTTGTTCCAGGAAAGATGTTTTTAGGTTTAGTTACATGATTTGAATTGTTTTGAGAAATCCATTTACAGGTTTTGATTTTTGAGAGGATTTCAAATAGATGTGAGTTTTTTTAAAATGATTTCAGGTTGATTTCTGTTTTGAGGAATTTGTTACAAGCTTGAGAATATTACAGGCTTTGATTTTGGGGTGGAAGCTTGATGATCTTTGCTTTTTTACAAAAATGTTACAAGTTTTGATTCATGTTACATTTCTGGTTTCTCAAAAATGAAGATAGAAAAAGGAAATGTAAAAGAAGATATATGCTTATATAAGTTTAAATTAGGATTTTATAAAAATAAAGGAAAATTGAAATAAATGTGACACTTGGTATTTACACATTTAATCACTTAACACATGTTACATTTCTCTTTATTTAATTATACTTGTCATTACTTATATTTATATTATTTAAAAATGATTTAAAGCTTTTCTTATTAAATTGCTAATAAACAAATACATTTATAAATTAAGAAATGCTTTTCTAATTTTAAATAAATAATTTTTTTAAAAGAAAATAAAATAAAAACCAATTATCTTTTAAATAAAATCATATATAATATTGTAAACTCATTTTTAAATGCTAATTCAAAAAGATTTTGTATTTATTCCTATTAAATAAATACTTCTCCAAATTTCTATAAATAAATTTCTTTAAAGAAAATCATAGGGAACAATCTTATTGTAAATAAAACTTTATCCATATACCTTAAATACAAATCATATTATTATTTCTATTTAAAAATATATGTATATTCCTTTAAATTCAAATTTTAAATCCAAATTCAAATTCAATTTATAATTGATTCAAATGAATATAAATATCAATTTCAAACAAACACATTATAGATTGTAAATAATTATCCTGTTTAAAATCAATTCAAACACACATATATATACATATTTAAACGCACTTATTAAATTTTAAAATAGTAAGTCTATTTATAAAATAACACAAATTAAATAATTATTCTTATTTAAAATCCACCTATAATCATGTTTTAAAACATCACATTATTAATTAATTGGTTATTTATATTTGAAAAATAACAATTTTATCAATTTTAAACAATTTAATTAAGAGATTATCACATTTTAAATTCCTTGAAATTCTGGGATATCACATTCCTCCCCCCTTAAAAGAATTTCGTCCTAAACAAAAGATAATCCAAAAAGTTTTTATTTTATTTCAACCAATTCAAACATTCATATCAATCATACATAAACAACCAAACAAACATTTTTTATCCAAACAAACAATTCAACAAACAACATTAGCTATTCGGAAACTGATCCGGATAAGCTTCCTAAAATTATTCCGAGTTTCCCAAGTACAGACACTGGAATACTCGCTCTACTGAATCCAAACTAGCTACACCACTAAGCTACTGAGCTCCTACTCATCTAGATCTAAAATCTATACAAGATATCTGACCACAAACAAGCTCAACTCAACTACCAAATCCTTCTAAACAGCTGGCTCCAAAACCAATGATGGATACTACACGTACTTCCTTAGAGATACGTGAAATACCTTGAATCCCAGTTTTTCAAACTGGCAATTCAACCCTGAAAGCCAAAACACCTATCCTTACAAGAACTCAGAAGAATCCATATACTACGAACGAAGCTAACTTCCCAGTCTTACCCAATCTTATTTTCTCCCTTTTACTGGAGAAATAACAACGAAGTCTCCAATTTTGAATTTCGAATTCCAAATTCCTCCGTCTTTTAACCTCAAAACTCTTCTGACGATCCTGGGCTGCCTACATCCTTTCTGATCGGCTCAACTTTCATTAATGCCTCTAGAAACTAACTGGATCAAAAACAATCCAACAAAAAGATCCTCTCAAGATCTACCCAAATCAAGAGCACAAACTCTACTTCACAATCATCAGAATACTTCAAATTTACTTCTTTTATCCGAAAAAGATAAAACAGGAACACTCGCCAATCTGACCTTCAGATCTAAAAAAACTTCCTGTAGAAATCCTCTAATCAAAAACACTACCACTTTCAGGAACAGCTGCCACCTTACTTCCGCTGCACAACTCTAATCCGGAACAGATGAGAATGTCGTTCGATGAACTTGAGCACAGACTAGACAGCACACACTGGAAATAAGGTTCAACTGATCCATAAAGAGAAAACTCAAAAGTTTCCACGTAATCCTGAGCTGCTTCACCAAAAACCTCTCTCTAGGAGACATCCTTTTACCTAGCTGAACCAAGTCGATACGGACTTGATCTCCAAATGCAGATAAATCTCTGACTTCCCTGAAGACATGTGGAAAATCTCCGACAACTCTAATTCAACACAACACTCAAACTATCGCAAGTCACTTTTGCGATCCTATCCAATCCAATATCCGCAAATACTGTTCTCTCTTTACAACTCAAAATAGCTTATCCTCGACCAATCCATCGAAGAAATGGGTCCACTCTGCTGCTTCTGAACTCCACCTCTAGGAAATTTCTAAGCCAAAAGATCTTCCTACTGGCACACAGAACACTCCGAGCCGCAACGCTGCTACAGATACCAAAGACTTCCTAATCCAAAGCTCTTTGAGAAACTCGATCCTCAAACCAAACACATACATCCTGCTGAACTCATCCACAACACCGAAGTAGACACACTTCCTTAATATTTCTCCAAAAGAAAACATCTTCCAAGACATCCAGAGTCACTACGTCTCATCACGCAGCTACTATTTCCTAAGGTTACCAAGATACCATCACTTGCTTCTGCCTAACCAACGGATCTAAATTCTACTCAACCAACTTCAAAGATGGACTCCGAACCTTAACAGGTTTCATTCAGAGATTGGTGAAATCCTTTCACCAAGCTACAAAGCTCACTTGTGACAGTATTAGATGTACAGTCTCGACAAATACTTTTTCAACCTCAATCATTCAAACTCCAACCATTGGTAGTCGTGTTACACACACCACTACCCAATCTACCTTTATAACTTATGTTGGAAAACCCGAACAGGTAATCCAACAAATCAGGTAAAATAGATATATATAGTTATATAAAAAATACAAATATGCTCTCTCAAGAAAGACACCACTCCAAAGCCTAGGTATTCACCCAATCTATCGCACTGATACCAAATGAGAAGACCCAACTTTCACTCCATTGAAAGTCGCATCATCTTGAAGAAAGAAAGTGACAGAGAAGAGAAAAGATAGAGAAGAAAGAAACAACATCAGAATCTCAACAGCGGAACGAATAAATTATATTAATCACATAATATATTACATAGTATCATATACATCAAAGTTACACAGCTTATACAACACATACTAGACAGTTGTAAACACCTGCCTAGTTATACAACTCAATGTACAATACAGACAAATGACTCAGAGAACACACAGCCGAATACTATATGTCTACAAGCTGAAGCATCCTGCTCCATTGCTCCTCCAGAATTCGTCAAACCTAACCCGAATCCCTTGGCTACTCGTAAAAATTTGAGTACCCAAGAGTTTAAGAAAAACAGAATAAAATCAGGGTCAGACAAGAGCCTAGTGTGAGTAAACGGTTAAAGTTGCTTAATTTTGAAAACCATTTGAAAACAAAGGTATCACGTAAGACTCCCCACACATAAACATGGGTAAGTTTTTACCTTACGTTAACCAAAACATTTGATAGGAAATCCGGTGATATTATAATAGGGTCTAGGGTTTTCAAATAAATAAGAAATACCCGAAATTGTTACATTGATTAAATTCCAGCATACATAGGTATACAATTAAATCCGAGGGCACTTATTGGAATTTGGGTTTCCATACAATGGCAGGGCTACTGGGGTACCGCCCGTCACAGTACGGGGCCTAGATCACCGTACCGAGAGTTACTACCAATCCCCTGCAACAAAAAGCCGGAACCATTCCTTACTAAACATTTACGAATAAGATAACCCCACGATTGTAGCTAGAAACCGCCCACATAGCCGAATAAAAAGGGACTCTAGACAGGGGTTCATCTCATCCTACTTGGGCATGACCCACTTAGCCTTGCTGCACCTCCCCTGTTTTAGCCATTCCCGATTGATGAGGCTTGAGGTTACGATTACCTTTATAGAACACATCTATCATAAAATGCTCATCATCCACCTGACGATGTTCTAAAAGCATTCAATCCATACAACTTCGTTCCGGGCTTGAACGAAACCGAAGGCATTATCTCGTTACACTCATTTCGGAATCACCTTCAGAGTTAACGACAATAGCCCTTGCACTCTGAATCTTCATCTTCACTTGATATTCACGACCTATCGTTAATTTGAATCGATGTGGTTTTCAGATATCCAAATCTGGAAACCCGATGTCGGTCTCATTGAAATCCAAAACGCCATCTTTTAGGTCCAAGTTGTTTTAAAGTTAAAACAATTCAATTCATTATCTATATATACACAGATAGATAATTCAAAATCACATAATAGATAATCTACATTATCATCACAAATAGATAATTTCACATTATCATCACAAATAGATAATTCACATTATCATCACAATTTAACCAAAGCATCCATATCACACAACACTACTTATCTCAATCTGAGATCTCAAACCATTCAAGGCAATCAATATCATCCATCCATACATAAGCAATGATTTATTAATCACCATCTATAATTAATTTAAAATGAATTAAATTAATTACTTCCATCTCTAATTAATTTAAATAAATTAAATTAATTACTTTCATCACATAAATCTTGCTTACTTAATCATTAATTAATTATAAATCAATTAATTAATCATCATCTTAATTATTCACCCTTGATTAATTACCTCTTAATTACATTAAGTAATCAATCCTTAATTAATTACACAAATTAATTATCTACAAACCATTAAGTAATTATCCTTAATTACTTCATTAACTATAATTAATTACATTAATCCTTAATTAATTACAATTAATTAATTACCTTATAATCATTTATTATTGATTAATTAATCTTAATTAATCAATCCTTAATTACTTTTATTAATTACATTAATTAGTGATCCTTAATTAATTACTTCCATTAATCAATTAACTATAATTAATTACATTGATCCTTAATTAATTACATTAATTAATTAAACTTTAATTACTCACTTCCATTAATCAATCTTAATCAATCATAAACTATAATTACCAACCTGTAATTACTTACCTTAATTAATTAGCTCCTTAATTAATTATACCAATCCTTTGATTAATTACACCAAGTAATTAATCCTTAATTATTTCCCATTAAGTAATTCCCTTTACTTAACTACATCCTATAATTATACATTAATTACTTCACTAAGTAATTACACTTATTCATCTCATTAAGTAATTATACTTAATCAATCACCAAATGATTATCTTTAATTAATCAACAAATTAATTAACTTAAGTTAATCACATTTATTTCATTAATTACAATTGGTAATTATCCCTTAATTACCTTTTAAACAAAAAAATTAATCCTTAATTACAGATTAATTATCCTTTAATTATTAATCAATAAACCTTAATTATCAATTAATAAAACTTAATAAAAAATTAATTAATCCTTAATTAATCAGTTAACCAATCCTTAATAACAATTAATTAACCCTAAATAACCGTTAATTAATCCTTAATTGACTTTAATTTTAGATTAATAATATCTTAATTATTAATTAATAAATCTTAATTATTAATTAATAAATCTTAATATTAATTAATAAAACTTGATTACAAATTAAATACTTTTTAATTACAAGTTAATTAATCTCTAATTACTAATTAATCAACCTTAATTACTTAAGTAATTAACCTTTAATCATCAATTAATAATCTCTAATTATCTAATTAATTATACTTGATTATAAATTAATTAACCTTTAATTAATTAACTTATAATTCTTAATGTTAGCACCAAAATTGGCCACTAACACCCTTAAGAGAGGTTGTGTAGAGAGATTAATGAAGATAGTAAATTAAAAACTGAAGACAGTATGCAAACTTAAATGCAAAGAACAAGAACACCAAATTTATAGTGGTTCGGCGTAACCGCCTACGTCCACTTTGAAGTTAATCCTTATTCCTTTACTTGATAACTGATTATTAGATTCAATCCGTTTCCAATTATTTGAATACAATTGCAAAGTAAAAGATTATGTCTTGAGTGAGTGTTGAATTCGGCAGAGTTTCCCCAGTGTTCTCGAAAAAACCTATCCCTTTCACTGTACCCCTGCCTCTCTATTTATAGACGAAGATGGGTTGGACTTTCCTAATAGGCCTGGTAGCCGAACACCTCGGCCCAAATGGAGTAACTCTATGCGCCGAACCAAATATGCCGAATGGCCAAATGCCGAACAGGGCATGAATGCCGAACGATCTCCTCTTGCCTAACAGAATGATGCCGAACGATACCGGAAGCCGAACCAGTGTGTTCTGCCGAACGACTAAATGCCGAACCACCATCTTCATGCCGAACGAAGTGAGATGCCGATTGGCGAGTGTATGTCGAGCAATGATTGAAGTTGATTGAGACTGGTTGAATTCCGAACACTTCTGACTGCCGAACGATCTTCGAATGTCGAGCGTTCCCGAATGCCGAACGAGTCTGTCATTCCGAACGACCAGAGATGCCGAACGTCCTTGCCTACCGAGCGTCATTTGATACCGAACGCTCTTGCGTGTCGAACGGTATTCTCATGCCGAACGAAGTGGTGCCGAACACCTAGAGTGCCAACAATAGGGAATCCTGCCGAACAAAGCGAAGCCGAACATCCTAAACGCCGAGCGTTATCCAATGCCGGACGCTCTCTAGATGCCGAGTGCTCCTGGATGCCGAGCGCTCCCAAATGCCGAACGACCCTAACCTCCAAACACTTCCCAGTGCCGTGTACTCACGAATGCTATTCGAACGTGAATGCCAGATGAACCATTTGCGCCGAGCGTTCAGAATGCCGAACGGTATGTAGATGCCGAATGATCCATAAATAGCCGAACGGTGTGCTAATGCCGAGTACCTAGTTGCCTGGTCAAGTCTCTAGGAAACACTTGCCCCCCAAAGTGTATCGCGTGACCGAACGCGATTCACTTTGAATTACGTGTCCTCTGTGCTCCTCTTCGATCCTTAGTTTATTTCTCTCGACGGTGTGATGGTGTGTGCCGAACGGTGCGCGAGTGCTGAACAGAACAGCTGGAGCCGAACGCTCCTTGTATGCTAAACGACTTCGTTTTGACCGGTTCTAACGGTCACCGTCTCTTCGACTTCTTCTTCTTCTTCCCTATAAAGGCCGGCCTGCTCCATCTTCTTCTTTTTCACTTTTTACCTCCGCTACCTTGTACTTGCAAACCTCGCTTGTTAACAGCCTCCAAAGATTTAACAATCCTTCCCAATCCATTCGGCATTAATCAAAACCGTGCCCTTAACTCCAGAATTCTCCAAGTTTAGATCTACTAACTAGGTATCGATCCCTCTATTTAAATCCTTTCCCCGAATAAAAAGGTTTTAACACGAGGCTCGAGTTCGTAAATTAGAACTGTAGCCGATAGGTGTTGTGTGGATGAAAGAATCGTAGATGGTATGGAGGGAAAGAGAAGTGGCTAGAGCCGAGTACACGAGGGAGTTGCTGGAAGGTGTATTGTGGTTCGACATGGTTCCCTCGTTCCGAAAGAGATTGGAGGGAAGACTAAAGGAGGAGCAGGAATGGGCTGGAATGCCGAACAACATGGTTCGGCATAACTCGCCGAACGACTCGACCTCGTTGTTCGGTATGGTTAAGGATGGAGTGTCGAGCGTTGGGGCTCAGCGTAACTCTGGTTCGGCATGATTCGCCACATGCCGAACAGTGAATGGAAGGATAGGAAGGGAGTACGAAATACATAGGACGCTGAACGTTATTTCGACCGAACAAAGCTTAGGCTGGATGATACTTTGACCGAACGATACCTAGGCCGAGCAATGTCTTGACCGAACAATATATAGGCCGAACGATAGTTTGGCCGGTCGACACTGATGCCGAACAACATTTTAACTTTGCCTGAACATAAGACAAAACGAAGACGTGGACCTAATCAAACAGGCATATCAAATGAATCTGGACTGATAACTTCCTAGTTCCGATCGTCAAAGGCCTGAACTGAAATCGTTAAAAACAGACAAAAGCTTTTGACATACAATGTCAATGTCCGAGTCTAAGATTAGAAACATTGCCAAGCTGGCTTTCGGAGATGGTCAGCGATGACGGACTTCGAGAATGACAGTTTCAAAGTTCAACTTTTTACCATCAACTATGTGACCTATAATTTCTGAGCGTTTAAATTTGAATGATTGCACTAGTTCACACACTGCACGGGGGGAATATTTATGTTGTTAAGTCTAACGTTGGTTATTTTTCAATTATAGTTCAAACAGGTGCTCTGCAAAATTCAATATTTATTGGAAATGTCTAGGAGATCTAGCTCTGCCACGATTTCAAATAGACTGAGACCATCCTCCCGACAAGAAGTCGCAGATATTTCAAATCCATCAACCTCCCCTGCACATAACTTAGTTCTCGACACTTTGGAGGCAGCAATTTTCTTAGACAACCCTGTCGATTCTCAGGCTTCAAAGGTCAATGAAGTTGCGCTCCGGCGAATATGTTCTATTCACGGGATCCCTTTTGATGACGTGTTGGTTCCATCGGGGCACGATCGTCCACGCTTGCCCCTAGTTAGGTACACGGCGTGTAATAAATTCATGTGCTGGGTTGGCAGCGTGCCACTATTCAATTTATTTCTTCGGGATGTGCTGCAATACATCGACATTGCCCCGTCGCAACTACACCTGAACGGCAACGCGTTCATCTACGGTACCTACATCCTCCTCATGACCGTCCTCTCTAGGCCTCTAACTCCGGGCGACATCATATATATATATATATATATAGTCAAAAAGCGGAGAGATAGCCCCTCCTTCGTGTTCCTCGAGCCGTACCACAAATGCCAGATTTTAACCGGGGCGTGGAGCAAGTTTGCCCTGTACAAACAAGAATGATTCTATGTGCATTTCCCTTCTGGTTTCACGAGGAGATGGGTTGAAGAAAGTAAGTCTTTTCTCTGGATCGATATTCGTGCTTGGTCGGAGTCATGCCTTTTCTAACTTTTGTTTCGCCTTTTCAGGTATCAACCCACGTCCTGATGGTCGAGGATATTCTGAGGCTATCGAGGCTATTCGAGCCCTTCCTGCCGAAGAATGGGACATCCGGACTCTTATTTAGAATGAGACACTTTCAAGGTTTGGGCTGTTGGCAGAAGGTCGTCAGATAATCCTTCCTCAAGACATCACCGTACCCAGGCCCACCTCTGGGAAAAGGAAGAAATTAGTTGAGTCATCAGCACGTCATACTTCTGACGCACCAGAAGAGGGGAAAATTAAAGGGAATGAAACATCCGAAGCACAAGGTGAGAACTTGGGTCCCACTCAGGATTCGATAGTCGAAGTCACGACATCGAAACGTCATCTTCCCCTTCGAAGAGGAAAAATGGATTGACGTACAAGATTAGGAAGGAGAAGGTTGTCCGAACTTCAAAAGTTAAGCTCATTCCAACGGAGAAAGAGGCTTCTTCACAGCATGTAGAAAGTTCTTTAAAGGGCCTACCGAACCTCTCCATTCTCAATGACCTGCTCAATTATGACTTCGATGACCCGGAAGCATTTAAACTTCACTCGCCCATCAGAGGCGATGCAGGTGCTCTAGCCCAAAGCCGGGGAGAAAAAACTCCCATTAGTAAAGCAACTGGTCCGTCGGGGGGACACGCACAAACACTTGCACGTCAATTTGCCCTTAGATTTTCGTCGTCATGCTACTCTTGCTAATTCGTTGTTGTTTAAATTCTGTGCAGGTGACATGGGGCACTCACACAAATTCGATCGCCTTCGTGGTTCGTCTATCTTTTATCAACCTGGATGGGACTCAGGTTCCGGAAGACGTTGGGACAGGGATGGTGACGGCGATAGAGATTATCATTCCCGGGACTCATCTCGGAGGAAAACTTACTATCAGCCAAAATACCACCAGGATACCTCTTCTCACCCGAAACAAAGCAAAGATAAGCCCGGCCATAAGGGGTCGCAATCTAATGTCCTCCGAGACCAACACTCTGATTCCTCTTCCACTCGACAATCCCGGGATTCTTACAGGAGAGTTGAACTTTTAAAGTCGTCCCCTCCTGCTCCTGCAACAGATCCAACAGTACCGAAGAGGCTGGCCCAGCTTAAAGATAAACTTCCAAAAATCTACATTGATGGCCTGAAATTCCTCCCGGCGATTCATCCTATTCCCAGACATGTCAAGAAGAATGCCATCGCCTGTACCAACGACGTCTATGTTCAACATGACGCGTTTGTTCATTTGGCTGAAAAACTTTCTGAAGTCTCCATGGAGCGCCAACATGAGATCGACTGCCTGAAGCTTGAGGCTATCCACGACAAAGATATCATTAAAGCTCAGGATGAAGAGATTGCGACTTACAAGTCTGAACTTGAGGCCGTCCAGCAGAGCGCCAAAGACACCGCCGAAGCCGTAACTCGTCTGGAATCGACTCACAAAAAAGAACTCGACGAGGCGGTACAATGCTGTAGGGCTTTGGCTTTGGAAAATAATTCGGTACAGAAAGAGAGGGATGCACTCTGTCTTCGGGTTAAAGAACTTGAAGAGCAGCTCCGTAATGAGAAAGAGGAGAAAACGGCTGCTTAAGAAGAGTCATAACGATACTGTGATGAGATCATTTCTACTCGACTGTTAAAGGAGAAACTTGAGGACGAGCTTTCCAAAGTCGAGACGTTAAAGGGCGAAGCCCGTGAAGAGGGCAAGAAGATAGCGTCCATGGATATCGACTCCCGTCTTGAGGCGGCTAGAGAAGAAGGTAGGGAGGAGGTCAAAAGCATGTTTGACCCACTAATCGCTGAATTCAATGCCCTCGTTCTCATGCATCGAGACTTGACTTTTCTGAGCGAGGGCTATCTCGAATCTTTGGTCGAGGCGTGGAAGACTTTAATTGAAATCAAAAAGGCCGAACATGGTATCGAGGAGGTTGATGAGGGGCCTCGATAAAAGAATTCCTCAAGGGAAATGAGCCTTCGGACCTATCAGCAGCTAAAGCTATTTATTGCAAAGGTTCCCCTTCAACAAAGGGAAAAGAAGTTATCGCTGATCCATCCAGGATTGAGTCTCCAGCTCGTGTGCCTACCCAGCTGACCAGTCTGCCGATACTCGATCCATTTGAGCAGCATATTGGTTACAACCCGGAGGACCCTAGCCTTAGCATCCATATTCTGTCCCCCATTCCAGAGGGCGAGACCCCTCGGACGGCTGAGAGTTTGCCAGAACCTGGTAGATAACCCTTCAATTTAAGATTCCAAAAGCCGTCATTCTTTATGAAGGACTATTGTATTCTAATGCTTGTTTATCATGATTTTTTGCAGGCCGTTCTGATCCCGAGCCCACTTCGAGGAACGATGTCGCCAAGGAAGTGGAGGAGAAAAAAAGTGAGGCTACACATGCGGGGGAGGCTCCTGGTCCGGATGCTCAGGTGATCGGAGCGCTTGATGAGGACAAGTCCGAAACTTCCTCTCCTACTGATGGGGGTTATGAAGTAGAAATTACAGGCGCCTCTGAGCACATATCCGAATTGAGCATGAAGGAGCAACTCGAGAAAGAGAAGGAGAGGACGGTCAAGATCAAAGTCGAGCCTCGAGTTGTGGACCTGGATGATCCTTTGAACAAGCCGTTGAAGGTCATCCTTCCTGGCGGGTCCAAGCCCATAGATGTTCCCCGTACTTCTTCAGTTGCTACCCCTCCATCAAAGAAGGGTACCAAGGGTAAACGTGGAGGAGAGAAGCCGTCTGAGAAGACAACAGAGGTGAAGAATTCGAAGAAGCACAAGAAGTAATCATTACTCCCGTTCAATGAGAGTTAGTTTAAGTTATGTAATTATTTTCATCTACTTCCGTAGTTCTCGTAAATAGATTGTCGACTCCGAACTTTGGAGGGTTTGTAATAGAAAATTATTTTTGAATAAAATTTAGTTTCTTTTCTGTCTTACAAAAGACTCTTATCGTTCAGTTTTCTTTGTGATTGTGATTTAAATCCAAGCTGTTGTGAGGAACATAGACTTCTCGGGCTATCTTCATATAACTTGGAAATTCTTTGGGAGTTGTTCATTTTTCACACCGGGATTCAAGCACTTAGAATATTGTTTAGTCTGTACATCGGGGGCTTGATAAATTCATGTCATTAGTGTCCTAGCTCATCTTCATGGAACTTAGGGATTTGAATTACTTATATTCGGATCCACACTCTAGGGACTTTGATTATTCCAGTCCACACACAGGGGATTTGGAGATTTGAATTACTTATATTCGGATCCACACTCTGGGGACTTAGAGTATTCCAGTCCGCACGCAGGGGACTTGGAGATTTGAATCGTTTATACTCGAGTCTGCACTTTGGGGACTTAGAGTACTCCAGTCCGCACTCTGGGGACTTGGAGATTTGAGTCGTTTATACTCGAGTCCGCACTCTGGGGACTTAGAGTACTCCAGTCCGCACTTTGGGGACTTGGAGGTTCAAGTCGTTTATACTCGAGTCCGCACTCTAAGGACTTAGAGTACTCCAGTCCGCGCTCTGGGGACTTGGAGGTTCAAATCGTTTATACTCGAGTCCGCACTCTGGGGACTTAGAGTACTCCAGTCTGCACTCTAGGGACTTGGAGTTTTGAATCGTTTATACTCGAGTCCGCACTCCGGGGACTTAAAGTACTCCAGTCCGCACTCTGGGGACTTAGAGTTTTTGAATCGTTTATACTCGAGTCCGCACTCCGAGGACTTAGAGTACTCCAGTCCACACTCTAGGGACTTGGAGATTTGGGTCGTTTATACTCGAGTCCACGCTCCGGGGACTTAGAGTACTCCAGTTCGCACTCTGAGGACTTGGAGATTTGAGTGCCTGCACGTGTTCGTACGTCAGCCAGAATAATATAATTTCATTTGCCTGTCACAGGATCATCATATGCAGAAACATTAGTAATTCATGGAGAGGATGGCTTCAAGCCTTTATTAATGAAAGCAAGTTAAATTGTCTTATTACATGCCAAGATCTAGAAATAAAAGCGAACTGGAAATAAATTCAACTAATACATGAAAGAAATAGACTAAGTATAATAATGCCGCACGTGCCCGCTGTTCCATTCTCGGGGGAGTGTCGCACCATCGACGGTCGCTAACTTGAAAGTTCCTTCTCCAAGCTTCCGCTCGATGACGTATGGACCTTCCCATGCGGGATTCATATGAAATGGGACCCGAAAAACTCGTTTCAAAACGAGGGCTCCCATATCAAAAATTCTCGGTCGGACCTTTTCGTTATAATATTTAGCGACTCTATGTCTGATGCAGCCGCTCTCAAATTGATTTCTTTGTGTTTTTTGTCAATGAAGTCCAACGATTCTAATAAAAGATTCTGGTTCGACGCGGGGTCGTAATAAGTTACCCGATGTGATGGAACTTCAAGTTCCACGGGTATGACAGCTTCCGTGCCATATGCCAATGCGAAAGGAGTATGGCCAGTCGCGGTCTTGTGGGTGGTCCTATGGGCCCAAAGTGTTGTTGGAAGTTCATCCACTCACTTTCCTCTAGCCTTTTCCAGATGCTTTTTCAATATGGACTTGATTATCTTGTTTACGGCTTCCACTTGTCCGTTGGCTTTTGGGTGAGCAACCGCAGCAAACTTCTTCTCAATGCCATATTTCTGACAAAATTTTTTGAACTCCTTGCTTTCAATTGAATCCCATTGTTTGTAATGATGGTCCATGGAAGGCCAAAATGGCATATGATATTTCGTACGACGAAATTAACAACCTTCTTGGTGGTTATTGTGGCCAGAGGCTCTGCTTCTACCCATTTGGTAAAGTAGTCGACTGCAACTATTGCATATTTCGCTCCACCTTAGGCTAAGGATAAAGAACCAACTAGGTCGATCCCCCACATTGCAAATGGCCGGGGACTAACCATTTGCGTGAGTTCCGTCGACGGAGCTCTCGAGATTTTTGCGTATATCTGGCATTTGTCACATCTTCTCACATAGTCTGCAGCATCCTGATTCACAGTTTGCCAATAGTATCCATAACGGAGGATTTTCTTTGCTAATGTCTGCCCCCCAGTATGGTCATCGCACTCTCCCTCATGGACTTCCTTTAATACTCGTTTTATCTCATCGTGGGCCACGCACCGGAGTAAGGGGGTCCAGAATCCCCTTCGATACAACACCCCATCCTGTATTATATATCGTGAAGCCTTACGAAGGACTTGTCGTCTTTCGCTTCTTTCTTGGGGTAAGATCTCGAATAGCAAGTACTGCTTGATTGGGGTCATCCACGATTCCTTCTCGATTTCTTTTTCTAACACAAAATCTACCTCCATCCTATTTATACTCGGAACATGTAAGGTTTCGACAGGAAACAATCCCATATGTTGCGCGTCACCAGTGCTTGCAAATTTTGCCAATGAATCGGCTGCTCTATTTTGCTCACGCGGGACATGTGAAATATCATAATACTCGAGATTTGCTAGCAGCTCCTGAACTCGGACCAAATATGGGGCAAGTCTCTGCCTCCTTGCTTGATAGTCTCCTCGCACTTGGTACACCACCAGCTGCGAGTCGCTAAATATTTCAACCGATTGTACTCCCAGTTCTTTGATAAGTCTTAAGCCGGCAATCAACGCTTCATATCCGGCTTCGTTATTCGTTGCTGTAAATTCGAGCTTTAAAGCGTAGCAAACTGATCGGTTCTCAGGAGTTACAAGAAGTATGCCAACCCCCGAACAATGGTCGTTAAATGCTCCATCGGTGTACATCTTCCATCGAACGGGAGGTATGACATTGTGGTTGCTTGATTCGTCTGACACAGTAAATTCAGCAATGAAGTCAGCTAGCGCTTGTCCCTATATGGCCTTTCACGGTTGGTAAGTAATATCGAATTGACTTAATTCGATATTCCACTTTAACATCCTTCCGGAAGTTTCCGGTCATCGGAGTATCTGTCACAGGGGTTGATCAGTGTAAACACCGATTGAGTGTGCATGGAAGTATGGGCGAAGCTTGCGTGATGCAATCACTAAGCAATAAGCTAATTTCTCGATCATGGGATAATTTATTTCTGCCCCGTCAAGCGTTTACTGACATAATATACTGGCTTTTGAACTCGGTCCTCCTCGTGAACCAGAGCCGTACTGATAGCGTGCTGGGATACTGCCAAGTATACATACAACCTTTCATGGTCGATTGGCTTCGATAGTACCGGGGGGCTCTCCAAATGCCTTATCAGAGCTCGAAATGCTTCCTCACAGTCGGATGTCCACTCGAAATTCCTTTTTCCCATTTTTATCACGTAGAAGAAGGGAATGCATTTATCCATGGTTCTGGATATGAATCGGCTCAGCGCTGCCTCCTTTCCATTTAGGCTTTGTACTTGCTTTATAGTTTTAGGCACTTGTATGTCCCGAATAGCCTGAATCTTTTTCGGGTTAGCTTCAATTCCACGTGCATTCACAATGAAACCCAAGAACTTTCCTGATGCCACACCAAAAGAGCACTTCAAGGGGTTGATCTTCATACCGTAATGTCTGAGTATATCAAACATTTTTTCCAAGTCTCGAATGTGGTCGTTTGACTGTCGTGACTTCACGAGCATGTCATGCACATAGACTTCCATCGTCTTACCAATCTGGTCTTTAAACATTTGATTCATCAGACGCTGATAAGTTGCTCCCGTGTTTTTCAATCCAAAGGGCATTACTACATAGCAATATAGCCCCATATTCATGACAAAACTAGTGTGCTCTTAGTCTGGAATATGCATCGGGATCTGATTGTATCCTGAATACGCATCCATAAATGACAATAATTCGTGTCCGGCGGTAGAGTCGACGAGCTGCTCGATTCTAGGTAAAGGGAAACTATCCTTCGGGCATGCTTTGTTTAAATCAGAATAGTCAACACAAGTCCTCCATTTTCCATTCGCTTTCTTCACTAGCACTGGTTAGATACCCATTCAGGGTAGAGGGCCTCGCGAACGAACTCATTAGCTTTGAGTTTATCCGCCTCCTCTTTGAGAGCCGTGGACCTCTCTGGGTCCATGCCTCCCTTTTTTTGTTTTACAGGAACATGTCTTGGGTCTATGTTCAACATATAACTCGCGATTGCAGGAGAAATCCCGCACATGTCAGAATGTGTCCAAGCAAAAACATCAAGATTCGCTCGGAGGAAGTCAGTGAGGTTCTCGGCCACCACGGGGTCGAGTTGTGATCCAATTTTAAGAATTCGTGACGGGTCATCCCGGTTGACTGGGATGTTAATTGTTAGTTCAGTCGGTGCTGCATTTGTTTCCCTAGGCCCCCCATCATCGTCTCTCAGATCTATGTCTCTATAGTTTGGAAAATGTTGCACGAGCCAGGGATCGGGCGCTACTTGTCAATCATCAGAATTTTAGATGCGGACAGAGCTGTCCACAACCTTTCCTTTCTCTCTACCCTGAGACTCTCTCAGCTCAGCCACATAGCATGCACGAACGGTCGCCTGATCGCCGTGTACCACTCCAACACCTCTGTCTGTTGGAAATTTTAACGTCAGACACCAAGGGGCCAATGCTTCCCTAAATTCTGTCAGGGCTGGACGTCCTAGAAATACGTTATATGGAGTGTTGCAAGATGACAAATAGATGTTCCCAAGAGATGCGTTCAACGAGGTGTATCCATTGTAGTTTGGGATCCTTGGCTTCCATTTCCCCATCTCTCTTTTCTTTCCGGGATTTCCGCCTACGGATCCTTTAGACTGCCTAGGATTTTTTTGGACGTTGACTTGAGCTTTTCCCGAATTATCGTCGGTTTGTTTCATGGCGACGGTACTTTTCAAAGTCTCTTGAGCAGGCCCTGGTGCCTTGTCTCGTCTTGTCCATCGGGTTTCTTCCCTTCTTATGAACTGATGAGCTTTCGAATAAAAACGCTCCGGCGCGGCTGGGGGCTTTCCCGCCAACCAATCTCCAAATTCAGAATCTAGATCCACTCCACGCATTACCGCCATCAAAATTGCGTGATCGTTAGGATTACTCACTTCAGTAGCAGCAATATGAAATCTCTACAAGTATGCTTTCAATGACTCTCCCGGAGCTTGGATTATGCTCGATAAGGACATCACATCCTTTGGGCGAGTGGTGTGTATCCTGAATTGTTCTATGAATTTCATTGCCAATTCGTCAAAGCTGGATATAGATCGTGGGGGAAGTCGAGTAAACCACATGATGGCAATTCCGGACAGAGTGACTGGGAAGCACCTACACTTGGTCGCATCATTAGCTCTTGCAGAATCCATCATCCATCCGTACCTCATCACATGCTGCCTGGGATCAGTCTTCCCTTCATAGGCTGGGATAGTCGGCATATTGAACTTCTTGGGGTACTCGGCCTATAGGATACCATCTGTAAAGGTAGTATGACTTCTGGACACTCCCTAATCTTCATTGGTCAAGCCTTGGTTCTCTCTCATCAACTGCCTGACCATAGCTGTTAAGTATGGAGTTTGTATGGAGGATGGAGGGTTGGGTTCCGTCCCATGGGACCGTGCGGGTTGATGTCCCGCCTGATTTGGTTCTTGGAGATTCGGGCGTCCGGTCTCCTCATAGGCTTGATCCCTAGTCGATCAATCTGTGACACCTGCCTATGCAGCTTCATCCTTACGGCGCCTACGCCTAGGAGGTTCGTCAGCTGAGGTTGAACTATCAGATTCAGAATAAGGGACAGGGTTACCTCCAGCATTCCGACGCTGCTGCTGAGTGAGCAGAGTCATGAGGTTAGTGTTGGCTTGAATTTTCTCAGCAAGTCGCCTTCTACTTTCCATGAGTTCTCTTATCAAGTCGTTGAACTCTGTTCGGGAAACAACTTCTGCTTGGTTTTGGATGGAGGGCCCTGCACCTCGAGTTGCTTGCTGATTTCCAGGTTCAACTTGTTGCACGCTAGTAGTCTCGTGGACATCTACATTGTGGGAGGCCGATCTGGTTCGTGGTCTTCCCATGGTAGAGTTGTTGGTTGCAACTCTGAATAGAATCAACAGATGCCTGGTGGATGATCTTGGATCTCCTCTGGGGGATTTATGCAATCCAGTAGCTACAAGGCAGATCCTAAAAGCCTGAGAATTCGGTTCTCAGTGAAAGCACCAAAATGTTAGCACCAAAATTGGCCACTAACACTCTTAAGAGAGATTGTGTAGTGAGATTAATAAAGATAGTAAATTAAAAACTGAAGACAGTATTTAAACTTAAATGCAAAGAACAAGAACACCAAATTTATAGTGGTTTGGCGTAATAGCCTACGTCCACTTTGAAGTTAATCCTTATTCCTTTACTTGATAACTGATTACAGATTCAATCCGTTTCCAATTATTTGAATACAATTGCAAAGTAAAAGATTATGTCTTGAGTGAGTGTTGAATGCGACAGAGTTTCCCCAGTGTTCTCGAAAAAACCCATCCCTTTCACTATGCCTCTGCCTCTCTATTTATAGACGAAGATGGGTTGGACTTCCCTGGTGGGCATGATAGCTGAATATCTCGGCCCAAATAAGTAACTCTATGCGTCGAACCAAATATGCCGAACGGCCAAATGCCGAACAGGGCACGAACGCCGAACGATCTCCTCTTGCCTAACAGAATGATGTCGAACGATACCGGAAGCCGAACCAGTGTGTTGTGCCAACGACTAAATGCCGAACCACCAACTTCATGCCGAACGAAGTGAGATGCCGAGTGGCGAGTGTATGCCGAGAAATGATTGAAGTTGATTTAGACTGGTTGAATGCCGAACACTTCTGACTACCGAACAATCTTCGAATGCCGAACGTTCCTTAATGCCGACCGTTCCCAAATGCCGAACGAGTCTGCCATGCCGAACGCCCAGAGATGTCGAATGTCACTGCCTGCCAAGCGTTATTTGATACCGAACGCTCTTGCATGCCGAACGGTATTCTCATGCCGAACGAAGTGGTGCCGAATACCTAGAGTGCCGAACAATAGGGAATCCTGTCGAATAAAGCGAAGCTGAATATCCTGAACACCGAGCGTTATCCAATGCCAAACGCTCTCTAGATGTCGAGCGCTCCTGGATGCCGAGCGCTCCCAAATACCGAACGATCCTGACCGCCGAACACTTCCCAATGTCGAGTACTCACGAATGTTATTCGAACGTGAATGCCAGACGAACCATTTGCGTCGAGCGTTCAGAATGCCGAACGGTATGTAGGTGCCGAACGATCCATAAATAGCCGAACGGTGTGCTAATGCCGAGTACCTAGTTGCCTGGTCAAATCTCCAAGAAACACTTAATTATTAACTTTTAATTAATTAATTAAATAAATTACTCTTAATTAATTCCTTAATTAATTCTTAATCATTATTGATTAAATGAATTATTTATATCTAGTTCCCTTTAATTAATTAATTTCAACCCCTTAAACCTTAATTATCTTAAGATAAAACATTATCTTAATTGATGACTTAATTATCATTAAAATATTTTATCTCAATAATTAATTTCACTTAATTAATTCAATAATTAAGTTTTAAAATAAACAATTATTTAACTTGATAAATTAAGGCTAACAAACCTTCCTTTCGATACTTAAAATATTATCAAGTAATAGTTTTTGAAAACTAGTTTCAAATTTGAATTTAAAACTTGCTTTTACAAATACCTTTTAAAATTTTATTTCTAATTTAACTTTTAAATCAACTTAAAACTTATCTTAGTAAAATTTAAGTTAAACAAATGTCAAAACCTCTTAACAACTGTTTAAGAAAACAATTATTTTATATAAAGTAAATTTACATAAGAAAATTTAAATTAAATTAAAGTTTAAACTTCAAAACTTAAATTTTAAAACCTTTTAAAACTATTCAACCCTTACATCAGGTCATATCTGAAATCCACTCAAGTCCAACCTGAGTTTCTTTTTCCATTTCAAAATTTGTTTTAGTTTTTAATCTAAATTTAAATTGTAAAACCTAGAACCAAAACTCTCTGGAACTACTCAAGTTCCTACTCGAGTCATTCCTTCCAAAACACAATCTTCCCTTTGAGTCACCACCCAAACCAAAATCACAACCCAAAAAAAAACTGACACAACCTCTTGTGCACATGCACCAGTGTCGGAATCGCTTCCCCTCACCGATGAACTTTCCAGCATATCGAACATCATCGCAGCAACCATCCCTGATCACGAAAACACCCTCACCTGCCTCGAATCAAAATCGAGTTACCTAGTTAAAAACTGGAACTAACTGCCATGGCCAAATCCACCTCGCAGTAGCATCTCCGACCACCAGACGACTAACAACTCCGGCCACTTCATCTCCGTTCATCCACGAACCCATTCCCGAAGTTCCCTTGAACTCGATGAACCATAGAAACATCAATGATCCAATTTTCCCAGTTCGAACAAACTAGGTATAAAATCCTAAATCCCACGCCGCCGACGCCACAGCAATCAGGTACCTCACCTGACTTTTTCCTGATCACTCCTACACCCCAACGTCCTCCAGTCGATGCCACGGCCACCAAAAATGCTCTAGCCACCAGAACTTGCCTAGAAACCCATTTCCCGACAATTCAAAAATGCCCACTAACCCTAGTACTAAAAATCTTAATTCTTGTTTTAAAGTTCCTATTTTTCAAAGATGATTCAAGATATAAACTTCAAACAACAAATTAAAATACTTGATTTAGTCATGTTTTAGAATTTCTACTGTGCTATTTTGATTCCAGGAGGTTTTCACATCTATTTCACTTGAATTAAATTTTAAACTTAAATTTGTGTTAAACCAACATATCATGTTTAAAACTTAAGACTTAACAATGAACTGATAAGAAAATTTGAAATTTTCTTTTATTCCTACTCTTTGTAGTTTTAAAAACAGAGAAGAATAAAACAAATATACATGCACAGTCATTCGCATTAACATACACAGATAACTCACTTATATATACATGCAAGACATCATCATCACAGCAATTTGTCAAGCAACAGATAATTAGCAACTTAAGATTTTAGTTTAAAATGTTTACTCACCTTTTTGAAAAGCAGAAATTTTTGAAACCAGAATGAAATTAGCATGCTTTTGTTTTTGATTCCAAAAAACTTGTATTGCTTTGTTGTTTTGATTTTCTGAAAGCTTTGCCTTGCTTGTAACTTAAAAACTGAAATGCTTTTAGAATTGAAACATGATGATGCTATGATCAAGGCTTTGATTCCAGGCTTGCAGTTGAACTTGCTACAGCTTTGAGCATTGATTACAGATTATTTTTGGGTTGAAGCTTTGTTCTAGGAAAGATGTTTTCAGGTTGAGTTACAGGGTTTGAATTGTTTTGAGAAATGCATTTACAGGTTTTGAATTTTGAGAGGATTTGAAACAGATGTGAGTTTTTGTAAAATGATTTCAGGTTGATTTCTGTTTTGAGGAATTGGTTACAAGCTTGAGAATATTAGAGGTTTTGATTTTGGGTGGAAGCTTGATGATCTTTGCTTTTTTACAAAAATGTTACAGGTTTTGATTCATGTTACATTTTTGGTTTCTCAAAAATGAAGATAGAAAAAGGAAATGTAAAAGAAGATATATGCTTACATAAGTTTAAATTAGGATTTTATAAAAATAAAGGAAAATTGAAAATAAATGTTACACTTGGTATTTACGCACTTAATCACTTAACACATGTTACATTTCTCTTTATTTAATTACACTTGTCATTATTTATAATTATATTATTTAAAAATGATTTAAAGCTTTTCTTATTAAATTCCTAATATACAAATACATTTATAAATTAAGAAATGCTTTTCTAATTTTAAGTAAATAAAACTTTTAAAAGAAAATAAAATAAAAACGAATTATCTTTTAAATAAAATTATATATAATATCGTAAACACATTTTTAAATGCTAATTCAAAAAGCTTTTATATTTATTCCTATTAAATAAATACTTTTCCAAATTTCTATAAATAAATTTCTTTGAAGAAAATAATAGAGAACAATCTTATTTTAAATAAAACTTTATCCATATATTTTAAATCCAAACCATATTATTATTTCTATTTTAAAATATATGTATATTCCTTTAAATTTAAATTTTAAATCCAAATTCAAATTCAATTTAAAATCCAATTTAAAATTAATTCATATGAATATAGATATCAATTTCAAACAAACACATTATTGAATGTGTATAATTATCCTATTTAAAATCAATTTAAATACACATATATATACATATTTAAATGCACTTATTATATTTTAAAATAATAAGTCTATTTATAAAGTAACACAAATTAAATAATTATTCATATTTAAAATCAATCTGTAATCATGTTTCAAAACATCACATTATTAATTAATTGGTTATTTATATTTGAAAAATTACAATTTTATCAATTTTAAATAATTTAATTAAGAGATTATCGCATTTTAAATTCCTTGAATTTCCGAGATATCATAGAACATCTTTATTTCGAAGGCGTTTAACCTCCGAAGCAATGATACGAATAGGATGTGGCTCATAAGTCAAATTAGGCGAAACTTCAATTTCTTCAACAACACCGGACTAAAGAATTGAATCAGAATCTCAAAGGCATTTCCATAATTGAGAGACGTGTAATATGTCATGAATAGCAGAAAATTGAGCCAGTAATAAAAGGCGATAAGCCATGGAACCAATGTGTTTGGTGATGGGAAATGAACCAATATATCGTGGTGCTTGTTTTTTCGATCGACTGAAACGCACAACACCCTTCTTAGGTGAAACACAAATAAACACAAAATCTCCCATAGAAAATTCTAATTTCCTTCTTCGATTATTGGCATAGGATTTTTGTCTATTTTGAGCTTCTTTCATTCTATGACGAATAAGGCCAATCTTTCTGTGGCATCACGAATAAAATCTGGACATAAAACCAACTTCTCATCGGCCTCAAGCCAACAAGGAGATCGGCACGGCCTTACGTAAAGTGCCTCGAAAGGTGTCATACCAATACTAGATTGGAAGCTATTATTATAGGAAAATTCAACAAGAGAAATATGATCTTCCCAACTTGCACCAAAATCAAGAACACGTGCACGATGAAGATCTTCAAGAATTTGATTCACACGCTCAGTTTGTCCATCGGATTGAGGATGATAAGCGGTGCTAAAATTAAGCTTTGTTCCTAAAGCTATTTGAAGACTCTTCCAAAATCCACTAGTAAACAATAGATCACGATCGCTAACAATAGAAGTAGGAACTCCATGCAATTTAACAATTTCCTAACATACAGTTTGGCCAAAAGAGGTACGGTCCGATTAGACCGAGTGGGAATAAAATGGGCGGATTTGTAAGTCTATCCAGAATCACCCATAAACTGTCATGGCCTGAACGAGAACATGGAAGTCCATCAGTAAAGTCCATGGAGACTTGATCCCACTTCCAAACTGGAATGTCCAAAGGTTGCAATAACCCACCGGGCCTTTGATGCTCGACCTTAATGAGTTGGAAAGTCAAGCAACGCCTAATAAAGTTAGTAATATCAGATTTCATTCCATCCCAATATAAAGTCGCTTCATATCTGCGTACATTTTACTACTATCGGGATGAATGGTAAATTTAGAACGATGGGAATCTTCTAAAATATCTTTACGAAGATTATCAATATTCGACATGATAAGTCTACCAAATTTTCGAATGCCACCATGAGCATCGATTTCAAAGTCTTTCAAACCATCAATATTACCATCCCGACAATTTTGGCTAAGAAGAACCAATTCGGGATCATGCTCCTGAGCTTCGAGAATGCGGTCTTAAAGAGAAGGATGAGCCTCAAGGCTACATAGAACAAGAGATGAACAAGAATTGGATTCACGATCTTGAATCTCACAAGTGGATAAAGTCTCAAGATCATTCCATTTGGATATCATCATGGAAACAACCGCTTGTTGCTTATGACTATGTGCATCGGCAACACGATTTCCCTTTCCGGGAGTATAAAGAATATCAAGATCATAAGATGCAAGGGACTCGAGCCATCGTTGCTGATGCAAATTAAGTTCCTTTTAATAAAAGAAATACTTCAAAGATTTATGATCGGTGTAGCGAACAAATTTCTCTCCCAAAATATAATGACGCCAAATTCGAAGGGCGAAAATAATAGCCACGAGCTCTAAATCATGAGTGGCATATCTAGTCTCGGCAAGCTTTAATTGCCTAGAAGCATAAGCGATAACACGTTCCCTTTGCATGAGAATGGCTCCCAAACCAACATAACTAGCATCGGTATAAATAATAAAGTCTTGGTTCCCTTCGGGAATCACAAGAATATGAGCATCGTAAAAGAGTTCTTTTATTTTCTGAAAAGAAACTTCACATTTGTCTAACCAAATGTATTTAACTCTTTTCTTTGTCAAACTAGTAAGTGGCAAGGAAATTTTAGATAAGTCTTTTATGAATCGACGGTAATAACACGCCAATCCGAGGAAGCTATGAATTTCCTTTACACCCTCTGGTCTCTTTCAATTTAATGCTTCAATCTTTGATGGATCCACAGAAATTCCGGATTCAGAAATAATATGTCCAAGAAATTTCACACGAGATTGCCAAAAGTGGCACTTAGAAAATTTCCCTCTCAATTGATTGCTCCTAAGAGTTTCCAACACAATCCGAAGATGTTTTTCATGCTCTTCCTCGGTTTTAGAATAAACAAGAATAACATCTATAAAGATGAGAACGAATCGATTGAAGAAGTCTTTGAAAACTTGATTCATAAGGTCAACGAAATAAGCTGGAGCATTCGTTAAACCAATTGGCTTAACAAGCCATTCATAAGATCCGAAACATGTACGGAACAATGTCAAAGGAACGCTGTCCTCTGCAATACGAAGCTGAAGAAAGCCAGTTGCTAAGTCTAACTGTGAAAAGAGTCGAGCACCACTAAGTTGATCGAACAGATCATCAACCCACGATAAGGGATATTTATTCTTTATAGTGAGATCATTAAGCCTATGGTAGTCAACACAAAGCCTAAGTGTACCATCGGATTTCTTCACAAAAATAGATGAAGCTCCCCAAGGAGAGGAACTAGAACGAATAAACTACTTCGCTTCTATTTCAGATAATTGTTTACGCATCTCCTCATTTTTCTTTATTAGACATATGATAAGGAGGACAAGTTATAGATGGAGCTCCATAGATTAGATTAATTCTGAACTCGATTGCTCGCTTATGTAGTAATCCTAAGACAAGCTAAAGTATGTCGGGAAATTCATGAACAACGTGAATGAGAGAAATGACATCTTCCTCATCATCATCATCATAAGGGTTTAGAGAATATAAGGATGTTGCCAAATTGGAATCCGAATCTTTGATAACAATAGAAATCTACTTAACAGATTGAGGATGTCGAAGATGAATAGTCCTATCAGGACATTGGATGTGGGCTTCATAACGATTAAGCCAATCCATTTTCAAAATCATCCCGAAACCTAAGTAACGCGTGACATGCAAATCGGCTCGGAAAGAATAATCACATTAAACAATCTCAACATCTTTACAAACTAAACTGAGTGTTGCGGATCCACCAACCGGATTCGTAATTCTCAAAGAAGTCATCAAATCCATAATACTTAAAGAAAAAGTATCAACAAGTTCTTTTGATATAAAAAAATAGGAAGCACCGGTATCAAAAAGAACTCGAATAGGATGATCACGAAACATAATAATGTCATCAAGGATAGAATGAGAAATACCTTGACCACGAGAAGTGTTAATAGGGGCATGCACAACATTTAGTTTTTCCTCGTTCTTGCTTTGAAGTTTGGGACATGAAGATAAGAGATGACCCGAACTTTTGCAATAATGGCAAAAGAGAGGTTTCGGACATCTATTAGCATAATGGTCCTTAGAACCACAATTATAACATTGCCCACGACTAAAAGTAGAAGTCTTTGCTACCGGAGTTTTTTACTTCCCTTTCTTGTTCAGATAAGGACCTTTGAACTTAATAGGCCTCTTATTGTTGTTGTTGAAGTTCGGTTTGGCACCCACAACTTCAACCTCGCTTTATTTATCTGCCTCTTCAAGTCGAAGAGCGATATCAACAAGCTGATCAAAAGAAACTTCCAGTGTTAGAAGTAAAGGCTTTTTGAGGTTCTTATTCAACCCACAGACAAACCTTTGATTTTTCTTCAATGGGTTATTAATATACTTGACCCCATATTTAGAGAGAGATTCAAAAGATGCGACATAATCTATCACAGAAGATTCACCTTGAACAAGGTCAATAAAGCACCGAGCTAAAGTTACTTTTTCAGCTTCTAGCACAAACTTCAATTCAAATCTTTCTCGAAATTGCTCCCATGTAAGATCTGCCTTGATAATCTTAGAAACCAAAAGCTCATACCAATCTAATGCTCTTTCTTGGAGCATGCTTGAAGCCACTTGGACACGATGTAGATCAATTAGATTGATGCGAGAAAAGATGCGATCGTATGTTCTAAGCCAAGCTTGGACTTTTATAACGCTTTCGGAACCCTTGAATGGCTTTCCACACAAATTGGTGTAATCATTGCACAAGCGTGCAAACCTCGATTTAGGGTGAGTAGGCTCTGGAATGGGTCCGACAGCTTGAGCATTGTTTACAAGATCTAAAAGCTGCTGGGCAGACATAAATACTCCATCCTAAGGAGTAGCACTGGATTGACCGGCGTTGAGATGACCTGATCTAACTATTTCTCATCTTTATGAAAGAAAGAAAGAAGAAGTTATTCTCAGAATGAATATCAAACAACCATGATTGATAAAACAAGGCATCATAAAAGAAAATAGGATAGAACGGGTCCTAAGGCACGACTCCTAAGAAGGACTTAGGACAATGATTCCTGCTAGATTGTTCTACATTGTTCCGAAGTTTGGCTCTGATACCAAGCTGTGACGCCCACCTCTATACTCACGCTAGACAAGTAGACTACGGGGTAATGCCATCGACTAGCATGAAGAATAAGGCTGTTGAGGAGCGACCATCCGTGTAACCGCATTGTGCAAGTACGATACATCAGATAGTTTGGCAGGGATTTCATTTCAAGAGGAAATCCGACATATCAAATACAAACACAAAGCTACTACACAGTCGCTATGTGGTCTTTGGAAACAAATATAAAATAAGCATAAAACAAATCAGTTGCAGATATCCATATCACAAAGGCGGAAACAGTTATGAATATAACACATAGAAGTGTTCATTAGAGTAGTGGTAATACAAGATCCACAATATCACAAAAGAATAGATACAAGTGCTAGACAAAAGAGTATGCATACATCAAGGAATCTCTATCTCGAATGTATAATAACAAAAACTACTAAACTAGACTAGTTAGCCAAAAGTCAAATGATTATCCCAGATAAGAAGTCAAACAGAAGCATCTGTAACATCTTGGTATGATCCGAGTATTATTTAATAAGTAAGTAATAAACGGATCAGTCTAGCTATAAATATCAGATAAAAATGAGATATGATACGAGATATAACAAAAATGTATGATAACAATAATGCCATACTGTGATTAGTATACATTTAATAACAACAAAAATCATACAATATCTCTAGAAATCTCAAACACACAAAATAATGTCATATTCTTTATTTTATTCTCCAAACCATAAATATTGACAAACATATTAATGCCAATCGCCAAAAAATTGGCGAAACACAAATTCTAGAAATCATCAATTTGAAATCCAAAAATCAACAAGGGGGAAGTCTATCACAAATGGGAGTATGAAAACTCACCAACACGCGCATCACAAACAGAATGCAATTCCATGGTCACTAACCATAGAGCCGGTGCAACGACATAGTACTATAACGGTACGTCCGAGGAATCTGAAACTTGAATAATTTGAAACAATGACGTTGTACGATAACGATACGCCCGAGGAACCTGAAACTCGAATATTTCGAAATAACGACATAGTACAATAACGGTACGTCCGATGAGCCGAACTCCATAAAAGAACATGGGTCGCTAGCCCATAAAAATGAGTCGAAACTCCAAAGAACCCATAGGTCGTTAGCCTATAAAAGAAATGAGACGAAACTCAATAAAATGAGGTACAGTCCCCTGCGTGGACAAAGAGACATCGCATAACGCTAGTCTAAACCATAAATGATCATCATCGATCAACAAGAAGTGTCGATTACATTAAGCTAGTAAATAAACGAGTTTAGCTTTATGTCTCATAACCACTTGCTTAACTTAAATATTTACGAACAAATTGTAGATTTCCACTCGAAGATTGTCACAAGATTTTCAATCGAATGAGTCCAAGAATTAACCGACAAAGTAAACGCATGCGTTTCATACCTCTTGTTTTGCTAAGTCGTTTAATTGGATTTCTCGAATGAACGACAAAAAGATTTGTATATACTAATAGATTGGAAAATGATTTTATAAACGAGCTTTGTATTAAAATAGAGTTGAAAACATCTTTGTGAAATATTTACTACTAGTATAGAAACCTTTATATTTCAAAGTGACAAATCATGAAAATGATTGTGAAAATAATCAATCACCAAAATTTACATACGAAGACGTGAATCAAATCCATAGAAATCGATAACCAATC
Organism: Allium cepa; assembly: GCA_030765085.1. Lineage (NCBI taxonomy): Eukaryota > Viridiplantae > Streptophyta > Magnoliopsida > Asparagales > Amaryllidaceae > Allium > Allium cepa. Next base: position 170,300,339 of record CM060941.1, on the reverse strand, counting down.
CATCAAAATGGATATTCCCAAAAATCCTGAAAAAGACGTTATCAAAGTCAACAAACGTGATAACAACTAACCAGATCCACAAGAATCGATTTAAAACTGGAAACCCACACCAAAAAGGCAATTTGGCTGAGATAGCCGATTCAGTCGACTGAACCAGGATGGTCAGTCGACTAACACTATGCCCAGAAACTCTCGGTTTCAGATTCAGTCAACTGAACCAAGGTGGTCAGTCGACTAATTCTGAACCCAGAAAGTTTTTGTTTCCAGGTTCAGTCGACTGAACCAGAAGGGTCAGTCGACCGATACTGGCACATGAACTTTCTATTCCCAGGTTCAGTCGACTGACCTCACAGTCCAGTCGACTGAACTGTCATTTTCAGTATTTTCAGCCTAGCCCCAAAGAAGGGAAAAAACCATACCGGAGGCGATCGAACGAGCAATGGAGAATAGGGCTTTATGCCAAGCGACAACCCAACACTATAGGCTCTTTGATGCGCCACCAAAAACATGTTCAAACATCCAAAATACGATTTTTAAAGGTTTTGACTTCAAAAACACCAAAATTTGGAAAATTCACCAAATTAATTCAAATCAAAAGAAAATGAACATGAATAGATGTTAAGAATTCATACCTAACCACAATGAAAGTTACAGACATAGATGTGAGTTCAAAAACTCACCTTTGAACCCACAAACAATGAAGGAGAAGCTTTTAAAACATGGCAAGAACAATTACTCTTCACTACACCTCTAGAATATTCAATCTATGATCGAAGGTGAAGTTTTTCCTAAGTTAGGTTATAGGAAATTCTAAAAATTGAAGAGAGAATGAGATGGAAAAGATGAAGAGGATGCTTACCTGAGCTTCTCTTGGAGTTCTAGAGCTTGAATCAGAATTTCCTAAGAATCTAAGGCTTAGGAATTTTAGTTTCCAATCTTTTCCCCCATTTTTACTTTAGCTTGAGGGCTTTGGTAAAGGAGGAGTGGAATGAATGAAGAAGGGTGGAGTTGGGTTATTTGTTAGGTTAGTGGGCTGCAACCCAAACCCAAAGCCATAAATGAAAATATCAAAATTCTAGCTAACTCCAAACATATCAATGTTTATACTTAAAAAGGTCGCAAACGTCGTTTTGAACTCAATGGAAGTAGTCTCGAGTCCCAACTCGACTGTTGCAAAAAGTAGCATTTCAGACTTAAATCCGACTAACGATGCTATATTTAAATATACAATCGTAAAATATGCAGGTTGTTACAGCTTTACATAAAAAAATAGCTTTACTCCCAATTTATTACATCAAAACAACACTATTTAAAAGGTTAATTGACTTTAATCATCCTTGTTTAAATAACTTTTATTATTAAAATAATTAATTAACCTTTAAAACCTCATTATTAACATGGCTCATTAACCTTAATCTCATTATTATTTAAATGATTCAATATCTTTAGAAACTTTACTACTAAAATGATTGATCAGTTTTAAAATATCATTATCAAAAAATTACTTGATATTAAATCATTATTATTAAAACAATAAATTACTTTTAAAACATTATTATTAAAATAATTAATTTATTTTACACCATCTTCGTTTAAATAATTAATTATCTTTGTAGAACCCATGAATAAGATTTAACAAAATACTTTAAAGGAGATACCATTTCTATTCAAATATCACATACCTTAAGTATGAGGATATTTATACAAAAGCAGATAACAACCATGCACATATAGAAAACATCACTTATCATATATTAATCTACTGACTTGCAATTTAATGTCCAAACAATATAATAATAGAACGGGGATTTATTCCTGCTAAACAAGTGTCATTTATATTTTATCTGAATAAATCGCAGTAGAACGAGGTTTTATTATACTAAATAGATGTCAATTACAATTCATTTAGCAGAATGGTATTTTATTCTGCTAAACAGATGTCATTTAATTTTATATTTGATTGGGGTTACTTAAGGGTAATCGATAAAGAACATCCCTTCGTTAAAATATTTTTTAAAAGAGTGTTTGCTTTCAAAACAAAACCTATCTTTTAGAAGTAAAGGTAGGTTTAAACTTTAAAACATTTATATAGTATTTAAATAACTTTTAATTTTTTATTTAATAATAGTTAAATCTTTAATTATTAATTAAATAATAATCAACTGTTAATTAAATAATAATTAAAGATTATTTAAAATAGTTAGTCTTTAAATAAATCATTATCTATTAATTAATCTCAATTAATAATTAAATAATGCTTAATTAAAAATTAAATAATAATTAAACCTTCATTAAATATAATTAAATCTTAATTAAGTTTTAACTAAATCAATTTAATTAGTAATTAATTAAACCCATTCTTTAATAAATAAATGATTAATTATTGATTAATAATCAAAAATACAAATTAATCTTCCACGACCCGGTTTTTCGACCTCCGAAAGTTGACATTAATACATCTGTTATATTACATGCTGAACAACCGAATGCTGGAAATACTAGACCGCAAGGAAAAAAGAAGAAAGAGGTGGAAGAAGAAATAGAAAACAACATCACAGAATCTCACAATCGCAGCGGAATAAATATAATATACAAAAACAACATTTTATACAATGAAAAGCTGTAACTCTCAAAATATGTACAAGATATCAGAGTACAACAAAAACTGGACAGTTGTAACAACTTGTCCTCAACTGCTGTCTATACAGCCCATAATATACAACGGAATATAATCAGTACGTCTCCGCCATCCAGCTCGTCTCCTGAGCTCCAGAACATCCTAACCTGAAAATCTGTAATACTCGGTCTCACCCGAGCATTATAATAAAGTAACACCCGAGTCAGGCTGTAAACCAGCGTGAGTAAACCCATTTAATTTAAAATACTAGAGTTGTAAAAACGCCTTTGAAAATCTAGGTAACTCTCCCAACATTACGAGTTCTTATTTTGCTTTAACCAACACTTGTCGCCCAATCCATTATTTAAAAAAAATTAAGTGCAGTTACTTATTCAAATATAGTCGGATTTACTTAATTTACTTAATCCGGCCTATTTGATTCTACAAATCAAATCCGTAAAGATTTAAGTAGTTATAATCGAAGTGGTTTAGGATATCGCTGATATCCGATCCGGGTTGCTTCGAATCCAAATGCCATCTTTTAAGCTAAGTTGTTTTTAACAAAGCCAATAAATTTCAGGATGTCAACCTTCACATAAAAATCCCATCATAATATCCATTCAAATAAAATGCCTCGCATTTTATATTTAACCATTCATTTCAGGTTGTTCCAATTTAAATTATTCATATACTAGATTAACTAGTCACACAAATCATTAATTTACTTAAGATAAAATTAATTAATTATTTTCAAATCATGTTTAATTATCATTAAACTAATTAAAAACCATTTTATTTTATTCTAATTAAATATCTGGAATTAACCAATAATTAACAAGTATAATTAACTTAAGGCTTTTAAATAAATTAAAAGTTAGGTCATTTTATTAACTAATTACAACTATTTATTTACTTTAATAAACCTTAGTGATTAATAAATAATTACCTTAACTCAATTAATTTTAAATTCAAATTATTTTGTTTATCTTAGCCATTACAAATCCTAAAGTTTAAGTTAACTTAAGGTTTTTCAATTACTTAATTTAAATAACCATAACTAATTACTTTGAAAACCATTTTTCTTTTCGTTTTCTTTCCATTTTCTTTCTTTCCAAAATTCAATACTTTTACTTTTGAAATCTGAAAATATCCAAAATATATTCAGCCAATCCATAGCATTCAATAGATTCAATTTCAATATAATCTATCACATATTATCACAATCACAGACTATGAAAATAAATTTCAATATTTTTGAGGAATCCAGTTGGATCCCTCCAACCTGTTTTCCTGTAGATGTTAGCACAATATAAAAAAACACCAATTCCACTTCGAGGGGGATATCGCGATATATAGGGTAATCTGTTATTATACGGGACGCATAGGGTCTGATCCGCTATATTATGCGGGAATATCAATCACTCCAATATATATATACTACTATATATAATATCACATCCAGACTGATAATAAATTATCAAATCAAGCAACCAATCAATAATTTAATTTAACTAACTAAACTAATCAATAATCCAATTTGAGTGAGATTTACCTACCTTTGACCTTTTTTTTGCAATCCGACCCAACCAGTTTGTCTCTCCACATTTTTTAGACCTTATATAACATTATGGGGTTTTATTAACGTTCTAAACAATCAAACAATCAAGAATCATTAAATAAATTCAATGAACTAATGATTTAATTTTTAAACTAATTTTCCCATAAATAACATTCTTTTTTTTGAAACTCATATACTAAAAACATAACCTATATACATTTTAAAATAATCTATACAATTTAAAAAAAATCAGATTTATATATATACTTCACAACATTATAAAATTCCTAAGTTTTACCTATATTAAATAATTTTTTTATTTTCCCATACATATACGTGTATTTATATATATATATTTTTATGAAAATTTGCATTCTTTTCTGCTTCCTATGTACATGTATATAAACTAAATTAAGCAAAATTGTTTTTCACCTTGTTGTAAATCAAAATCTTATCTATATATTTCCTTAAAAAGTTTTCTGTTTAAGCTATATATATATATTAAATCGGAATATATATATTTACTAATCAAGTTTAATCGAGAAAGAAGATAGGATCGAATACCTCGCTGCCTCAACGCGCCATAATTCACAACCCATGCACCTCCCAGTCACTGATCCATGCCCCATGTATTTAACGCCGTCGCCGCCTCGACTTCACCTTCGCTTCGGCTTTGAACTCGGCTGGAAAGAATTTAACTTCACGATTTCACTTCAAACGAATCGTGAGCTCTTTTTTTCCCATCTTGATCGCGCCCCCCTCCCAATAACTTCGACCCAGCCTCAACGCCGCTGCACCCACCACCTCGATTTGCAACAGCGCAGATCCACAGCACCACACTCCTAGCCGTGCTCGAGCTCGCTTAGGGTCGCGATCGATTGTTTCTCTCTAAATTTGAGTCGACTTCGACTCGAATTCAAATTCGTTTTCTTTACTTTTTTCCTATGATGCAGATTCAATTTATGACTGAACTTGAAAGGAGGGGAGGAGGAAGTTGTTTGAACGAGAAGGGCAAACAGCTTTTTTCTTTCTTCTCTGTTTTCCCTTTTTGCCACTGTGAAGAGAAAATGCGTGCCTTTTAAAAAGAAAATAGGGAAGACAAGAGAAGACGTTGAACAGAAGGTGGCTTGTAAAAGAAGGCTACAGTGCCTTGAAGAACGTAAAAGCCGAAGTGAAGAAAAGGTCTGATGTAGATATAATTTCAGCTGACGTTGACCAAAGTGTGTGTATATATATTTAATTAAATTCAAATTTTCTCGATTTACGTAGATTAAAATCGCGAACCCCTATCGAGCCATGCCGCCAGGCATTTATAGTGTTTTACCCTTATTCCGAACGCAATGGAAAAGGTTTTGTTTCTAATTCGATCGAATGAAGAAGATAGCTTTTTGGACCCAGTTGTTAAATCGAATTTCGATGTAAATTTCAGTGCGTTTACCTATCATATGATCACACAATAACTCCAAACGCTACGAAAATTGAAATCCGACAATAATACCACATTACGGACCCAATGGAACTAGTTTCATAAAATTCCGAGACTGTGTCCCGAAAGGCTATTTTTAAATGTCACTTTAAACGATATATTTTTAAAATTGAACAAATCACCTTTTAATTCAATTTTAAAAGTTCTATCATCTTCAGTATCAAAATAAATTTTATAACCCTTCAAATTATTTTTAACGATATTAAAACTCCCAATTGAACATTTTACCCAATTTCCAGTAATTAAATTCATTAATTTAATTATCCCATAATTAGTAATATTTGAAATCCAGGTTAAAAATTAACTTTTAAATATTTAAAATCAATTAAATATTTCAATTTCAAATATTCAAATTTTCGGGTCGTCACATTCCTCCCCCTTAAAAGAATTTCATCCCCGAAATTACGGGGTAAGAAGAATGGTGCATAACCCGTCAATTATTTTTCCAGAACCAAACAGTTTTTAACAACATCCCAAAACAATCTTTTTATTAAAGACACCCTATCACTTCTACTATCCTTCCAAAATCATCCATAGGTCCCAAACAAAATTACTTACTCAACCATTCGAATTATCATTTAAACCAAATCTTAAACTTACCAAAATTTTCTCAAAATTTTCTGACTCCCTAAATTTTGAAAAATTTCGCCAGCGTCTCCTTTGCGTGACTAGCTCGGAACAACTACAAAATGCCTCTTCAGGCCCCAAATTTTCAAATGAAAACAAAAGCCAAGTGGCTAGATCAGAAAATCATCAAATTTCATACGATAATTTTAATACATACTTTTTTGTCGGACAATTCAATTAATCTTCTGGAATCGAAACATCAATTTATCCTTTGCTTTTAAATACATGTATATCCTGCTTATCAATAATATCCAATCATAGAATTCAAAACCATTTTATCCCTTTCTTTTACGAAATTTCAATATTTGTTCTACTTAAGCCGTACGATGTACATATACCATCAGTACGCAATATCAAATCCAATCGCTCACTTGATCACACAATTTCACTTCCAAACTAGTATCGTTCACCCGACTCTCTAGTGCGGAGTCAGATCTGTTTTCTTGATCAGAAGCCATCATCCTCCTTGCATTGCCATATACTACGGTAAAGAATTTAAGGATCAATCAAAAATCCATATCCAGGATTCGCTGTCGAAAACCGAGTGAAAAATTGCAACTCCAATCGACATAAATATCTCGAAATTGTGTGTCCGAATCTGGATCAAACAGCTATGCGGATAAAATAATATACGTACATCCTATGCATTTATTTTTCCAATTTATTTATATAAATTCTCTTTTTTTCACATTTATTCTAATTTTCTATTCACTTATTCACAATTTCCCTTTTTACCACTTTTATTAAACCCTCATTCAAATATTAACTTAGTATATATTTCTCAATCCATACTTAGTTAAGAATTTCACCATCCATTTCTTAAGTCCAGTATAAAATTTAATATACTTCTTATATTTATTTTCATTTTACAACTTAAGTTTTTATACCTGTTTTCATTTAACTTAAATTTCCAATTCTATTTGAATTCAATTTACCTTTTGTTTTTATTTATCACCAAAACTATCTTTGTAAAAATACTTTTTATTACTCGGTGTCTCAACAAGTGCACCCTTGTTCTCATAGAAATTCAGTCAAGCATTGATCAGGCGTAGGACTAAAAATCTATAAGTACTTAACAGACCCCATTTCAACACCCAGTGAAAATACTTGGAAAAATAACTTTTGTGACAATGCTCTAGAAATCATCATCCCCTCCATGGATCGTAGTTAGCCCGATGATTACATCGCCATCCCGACGAAATCTATAAAAGACTGTAGGCATCCGCACCCCTCGATTTCACCATGGAAACGCCACAGATCGCAGCTACACCTAGGGTTACGTTGTTATAACAGCAAAAACCATGTAACTGTAGGCATCAGCGCCATAGAATTTCGCTGTCAAATGAAACTTCACCACATAGATCGCAGACTACACAAGTCAAGTCCCAATGTAGCCTATAGGCACTCACTGCCACACGACTTTCGCTATGTCCACATAGATCGCATTCTACCGATATTACGTCGCTCTCCCAGAGAAATCAAATGTAGACTTTAGGCAATCGCTGCCCCTTGATTTACGGTATGGAAACGCAGTAGATCGCAGTTACACCTGAGTTACACTGTCGTCACAGCTTACCATAATGTCTCTGTAGGCATCAACGCCCTCGACTTTCGCTACCCCAATCACAATCCTCGGGAACTACAGTTTAGTCCGGATGTCCTCTGGGATAAAAATTTAGAACCCCCTTGGGGCTCAAGGCAGAACCACCCCGTGGATCTCCTACTATAAGTTTCAACTCTAAATGGAAGCGCCTTTTTCCCCCACAACATTCTTAAAACATTTTATACTATATACATATAGTATCTTTCAAATCATACTCTTTATATGTATCACATATAAACTTCAAAATCGATATCTCAAAATCGATAATTCTCAAACTTGGCTTTTCAAATTCCCAAAATCGATTTTTCCCAAAATCCAAAATCCTTTCAAAATCCATGAGTTCCAAAAAAACTTTTCCTGTTTCATTTTCAAAAATCATTCATATATATATATATATAAGATATTCTTTCAACTTTAGTAATTTTTTGATCACATCATACCTATATAGATTCCACTTTACCTTACAAAGATCTTTTCCTATGGTTATAGATTCGACAAAGGGGGTTTATCATATATAAAAAATATATATTTAACTTTATTTATGCCAAATCAGCATTCAAGTTCGATTTCCCATTATAAAGATATTTGCCACATTACTTACTCTTTATAAAGTGAGTTCTAACCTATAGTGCCATCCAACTTTCATTTTTTTAGTCATCATAGTTTTCTCAAATATACCCTTTTACTTCAAAATTATTTTTTCTTCAATATTCGATTTCTCTTTCACTACACAATTGCTTAAATTTCCATTTGGGTTATACTCAATTCTTATCGCAATTGGTGTTTAAATATAAACAGTTTCCACTCTGACCAGTTTGAATTTCGAAAATAACTTAATAGTCTTAAAATAGTTAAATGGTTGTAGAATAGTTTAAGTAGTTGTTATAAGATAGTTTGAGTTTTCAAAAGAATGGTTTGTAGTAAATAGTTTGGAAAAAGAGATTTAAGACAGTTTATATTAAAATAATGTGTTCGAAAATAGTTACAGAGTCAAACTGGTTCAATCTCCCAATCTCCATCTCAATTTAATTTTCAATTTAAATCCCCACTTCCATTTAAATTGATTCAATTCCAATTCAATTTGAATTAATTTTGATTTCCATTATAATTCAAATCAACTTCCAATTGAATTTAAACTTATTCAACTTCAATTATAATTCCAATTAATTAATTTCAATTTCACCTTTGAATTAATTCCAATTCCATCCTCAAATTTTAAACCATCTCTATTTATCTAGATTCCAGTTTGATTTTCAAATACCGATTTAATTCCTTAAATCAAATTAACCCCTAACCTTTTATTCACAACCCACGTCTTTAAACAATTTAATCCTGAGTCCAAATTCCAAATATTTATTTTAAATTATCTTTAAGGTTCGAGTGAGAGTTCAAATCCATTTAAACAATTAAATTTTCGAAATTCAATTTATTTTCCAATCATACTTTCAAAATTCTAAACCCAATTCCTTAACCAATTCCAGTTGACAAGTTCATTTTTAATATTTAACTCTTAAGTCCAAAGTGGTTCCATTTTCCTAAGTTTAATTTTTTATTTAAGACCAAAATCTTTTAAATAGTTTCCAAAATAAAGTTTTATTTTCACTTAGTTTCAACAACGGATATATATCATTTCAATCCACTTCTTAATTCATTCAAAGCAATCCAATTTACAGTTATGTGTGTGTGTGTGTGTATATATATATATACAGTTACTAGCCAACATGATGATAACCGGATATGCCAAAGTAGATAAACATCCAAATTTTCTAAAGCACCAATCAATAGCATTCATTACCAATTTCCAGAACTCAAACTCGTTTTGAGATCACACATAACTTTCTTTTCAATATAACCCATTTAACTTCCCTAAGTTAAATCTCGATTTCATCCTGAAATTTCCAATTTCATATTATAGGTCCAAACTTATTTAACTTTCCTGAAGTTAAATTTCAATCCATTCAACTTTAAATTTCTTAGCAATATCACTTCCCACTTATAAGTTAAAAAATTACTTCTCTTTGGGTTATACTCTCACTTTTAATCCATTCTTGTTTTTAATTCAGAACAATTTCTTCTTCCAACCACTCTTGTTTTAAAGCAAGATTTCTATATTCAAATATATTATTTATTATTTCTTTTAACACTTTAGAACAATTCCAAAATTTTGTGGACCAAGATTTTGAAACTTCCCAATTTAAATCCATTTCAATCTATAAATCATACTTATATAAATTGTTACTTCCTTTAAACATTTCATTCTGCTTTATCATTGTTTATTTTAAAAATAACATCCCTTTAGAAAGACCCAATAACCAATATCATAACTAGAACTCATATATTCTATAATAATTTTTCTGGAAAAATATAATTCAGGGTAACTTATTTTCAAACACTTTGAAAATTCTCTTGAATTTCCCAGATTTAAATTCAGGTTTGAATCCATTTCTTTTAGCTTATTTGCAAAATTAATCTTTACCCATGTTTTTATTCGTTTATATGTGCTTTACCACTAAAATCTCATGGTCTTATATAATTTTAATAGCAACAACCAATTACTTTAATATAATTAGAAAAACTACTTCTTTACAAATCAAAATTTAAGCTTATATAAAAAGCATTTTAAAGCCGTTTTTAAAATCATTATATAAAAAATAACAAGTACGCTCTCATATAATTCACTCAACTCATACAAGGGTACTATTGACCATATCTTCAATGAGTAATCCCCACCAGAGCCAATATTCTCGCTTAACCTTTCAGCTCTGATATCAAAATGTCACGACCCGGTTTTTTGACCTCCGAATGTTGACATCAATACATCCGTTGTATTACATGCCGAACAATCGAATGCCGGAAATACCAGACCGTAAGGGAAAGAAGAAAGAGGTGGAAGAAGAAATAGAAAACAACCTCACAGAATCTCACAATGGCAGCAGAACAAATATAATACAAAAACAACATTTTATACAATGAAAAGCCGTAACTGTCAAAATATGTACAAGATATCAGAGTACAACAAAAATTGGACAGTTGTAGCAACTTGTCCTCAACTGCTGTCTATACAGCCCATAATATACAGCAGAATATAATCAATACGTCTCTGCCATCCAGCTTGTCTCCTGAGCTCCAGAACGTCCTAACCTGAAAATATGCAATATTCGGTCTGACCCGAGCATTACAATAAAGTAACACCCGAGTCAGGCTGGAAACCAGCGTGAGTAAACCCATTTAATTTGAAATACTAGAGTTGTAAAAATGCCTTTGAAAATCAAGGTAACTCGCCCAACATTACGAGTTCTTACCTTGCTGTAACCAACACTTGTTGCCTAATCCATTATTTAAAATAATATTTAAGTGCAGTTACTTATTCAAATATAGTCGAATTTACTTAATTTATTTATTCCAGCTATTTGGTTCTCCAAATCGAACCCGTAAATATTTAAGTAGTTATAATCGAAGTGGTTCGATCCCGATCTCTTCGAATCTAAATGCCATCTTTTAAGCTATGTTGTTTTTAACAAAATCAATCAATTTCAGGATGTCAACTTTCACATAAAAATCCCATCACAATATCTATTCAAATAAAATGCCACACATTTTATATTTAACCGTTCATTTCAGGTTGTTCCAATTTAAGTTATTCATAGACTAGATTAACTAGTCACACAAATCATTAATTTACTTAAGACAGAATTAATTAATTATTTTCAAATCATGTTTAATTATCATTAAACTAATTACAAACCATTTTATTTTAGTCTAATTAAATATTTGGAATTAACCAATAATTAACACGTATAATTAGCTCAAGGCTTTTAAATAAATTAAAGGTTACGTCATTTTATCTTATCTTTAACTATTAACTAATTACAACTATTTATTTACTTTAATAAACCTTAGTGATTAATAAATAATTACCTTAACTCAATTAATTTTAAATTCAAATAATTTTGTTTATCCTAGCCATTACTAATCCTAATGTTTAAGTTAACTTAAGGTTTTTAAATTACTTAATTTAAATAACCATAACTAATTACTTTGAAAACCATTTTTCTTTTCAATTTCTTTCCATTTTCTTTCTTTCCAAAATCCAATACTTTTACGTTTGATGTCTCAAAATATCCAAAATATATTCAGCCAATCCTTATTTTCAATTTCAATATAATCTATCATGGATTATCACAATCACAGACTATGAAAATAAATTTCAATATTTTCGAAGAATCCAGTTGGATCCCCTAACCTGTTTTCCTGCATCCACAGAAGTTAGCACAATATAAAAAAATACCAATCCCACTTCTAAGGGGATATCGCGGTATATAGGGTTATCCGCTATTATGCGGGACGCATAGGGTCTTATCCGCTATATAATGCAGGAATATCAATACTCCAATATATATATATATATATATATATATATATATACATATATACACACACATATAATATCTCATCCAGTCTGATAATAAATTATCAAATTAAGCAACCAATCAATAATTTACTTTTAACTAATTAAACTAATCAATAATCCAATTTGAGTGAAATTTACTCACCTTTGACCTTTGTTTTTGTAATCCGACCCAACCAGCTTGTCTCTCCATGTTTTCAGACCTTATATAACATTATGGGGTTTTATTAACGTTCTAAACAATCAAACAATCAAGTATCATTTAATAAATTCAATTAACTAATGATTTAATTTTTAAACAAATTTTCCTGTAAATAATATTCTTTTTTTTTTAAACCCATGTACTAAAAATATAACCTATGTACATTTTGAAATAATCTATACAAATTAAAAAAAAAATCATATTTATATATATACCTTACAACATTAGAAAATTCCCAAACTTTATCTATATTAAATAATTTTTTGTTTACCAATATATATATATATATATATATATATATATGAAAATTTGTTTTCTTTTCTGTTTTTTATATACATGTTTATCTATTAAATTAAACAGAATTGTTTTTCACCTTGCTGTAAATCAAAATCTTATCTATATGTTTCCCTAAAAAGTTTTCTGTTTTAAGCTATATATATATATATATATATATTAAATCTGGATATATGTATTTACTAATCAAGTTTAATCGAGAAAGAAGATAAGATCGAATACCTTACTACCTCCATGCACCGTAGTTCACAACCCGTGCGCCTCAGTCACCGACCCAAGCCCCGTGTCTTTAATGCTGTCGCCGCCTCGACTTCACCTTCGCTTTGGCTTTGAACACGGCTGGAAAGAATTCAATCTAACGATTTCACTACAGACAAATCACGATCTCCTTTTTTTCCCATCTCGATCGCGACCCGCCCAATAACTTCGACCCAGCCTCGACGTCGTTGCACCCACCACCTCGATTTGCAACAGCACAGATCCACAACACCGCACTCCTAGCCTTTTAAAGAGAAAATAAGGAAGACTAGAAACGACGTTAAACAGAAGGTGGCTTGTAAAAGAAGGCTACAGTGCCTTGAAGAATGTAAAAGATGAAGTGAAGAAAAGGTTTGATGTAGATATAATTTCAGCTGACGTTGACCAAAGTGTGTGTGTATATATATATATATATGTATATTTAATTAAATTCAAATTTTCTCGATTTACGTAGCTTAAAATCACGAACCCCTATCAAGGCGTGCTGCCAGGAGTTTATAATGTTATACACCAATTTCGAATGCAATGGAAAAGGTTTCGGGTCCTAATTCGATCGTATGAAGAAGATAGCTTTTTGGACACAGTTGTTAAATTGAATTTCGATGCGTTTGCCTACCGTACGATCACACGACAACTCCAAACGCTACGAAAATCGAATTTTGATAATGATGTGTACATAATTGTGCATATTTTTACCAACATATTTAATCTATTTAAATTAAATAAATGATCATATTGGGTATTTTAACTTGTTTTTAACCAAAATCCATATTAATTCTAAATTTTCACATATCCATCTTCATTAGGGGCAAAACGGTCATTTGTGTGCATATATTTCTTTGAGAAAAATTGATTGGAAATTTATATATATTTTTGTAGGAAAATGGTCTCAAATAGGAGTGGTTTCATGAAGGAATATGCATGCACAAAGAATATAAAGGAATGAAGATGGAAATAATTCAAAGTGAAGATCATGGAGGACCCCACCTACCCACTACCTAATGTACAAATTAAAGGCTAATGCACATGCTAAAAGACATTTAAAGCTTCATGTACATTTAAGTAGGGGATTATTAAAGCTAATGATAATTTGGCTACCACACTTCCTCCAAGGGCATTTTGGGTACTCCCCAAAAATATGCATTAGGGTTTCTAACTTGTATAAATACCCCTTATGTTTCATGTAGCCATCTTCCTCTTAGTTAGTTAGTTAGTTTTAGTTTAGAAAATAAATCAAATCTTTCTTTCTTTCCATGGCCACTTAGCCATTTTATTTCATGTAATTTTCTTTTCTTTTATGCAATGTTAATTCTCTTTTATTTACATGCTTCTTCTCTTCTTATGTAATAGTGTAGATTTACCATTATGCAATTAGATTAGTTTTCTTTTCCATTAGCTTTCATTTTCCTTTCCTTTTGCTTTCATGTTGCTTTCTACATTTGTTGATTTGATAACAAATATGAGAGCTTAATCCCTACAATATAGGGGTAATGAAGCTCTCTAGTATGTAGATGCAACATTTTGATGTTTATACTCTCTTTTTGTGCTTTAATGCAAACACTTGAAGTGGTTTAATGATGTTGTTTAGCTTTGAATTTGATAGTCTATGTTGTTCATAACAAATAGGCTATGCTTAAACAAACATAACATAAATTGTTTATGGCAAAGAAGTGAATGTTGAAATTGAAATTCGATAGCCTATATTTCTAAACAATAGTTAATAGGCTATGCTTAAAATAGATTTTTATTTCAACTTTGTTGTCATATTTCATGAGAGTTAAATGTGTATTAGTGGTTGTGTTATAGTTTTATGGTTTATAATGGGCTAATTAATAGCACAAATATACCATACTTATGATAAACACATCAACTAATTACACTAATGAAAATAAAAGAGAGATCATAACTTCATTTTGTTGATTTATATGATCTAGAGAGTGGATTTATCTCTAAATTGTTCTTTTAACTCTCATATTTTTATCATTTTCTTTTGCTAGTTTTTGTTAGTTTCTTACATTTCTAGCTGTTCACTCTCGACTTCGGTATAATTTGATTGAATAGAATTTTAAAATCATCAATTCCATGTGGATCGACCCGTATTCGCCACGTGCTACATTTGTACACCGTGCGCTTGCGGTTATTTTTAATTTAAATTCGTTCGACGGTTTTCTAAATCAATAGAATTTCCGTCGACAAACAAGTTTTTGGCACCGTTGCCGGGGAATCGCTTTGATTTTTATTTTCTATTCTTCGAATTATTTTTCTTTGATTTTTGTGTGATTTCATTTTGTGTGTTTGTTTGCATTTAAAATAGAAAAAAAAATTGTATGTTTGTTGTTTGATTTTTTTTTTCTCAATTCGTATGTCTACTTGTTGCCTTTCCTGTTTTTTTTTTATCTGCATTTCCATATTAAAAAATATAAAAAAACAAAAAACACAAATTATTTCATTGTCATTTTCGTTTTACAATTTTTGCTTTGTTTGTACAAACTTTCTTCTTCTTGTACAAAATTGTTCTTCCCACCCCTTACTGTCTAAAAAAACAAACCATTGTCACTTTTGATTGTGCCTCTGTCTTCATTGCAACAGCTACAGTCTTCATTTTTGCCTTGCCACTGAATTTATTTCCCCTGCAAAACATTTCCTCTGTGTTCACATCTGTTCTTCTACATCCCCCTTGCCGCTCCATCCCACATTTCAACATTCTTCTACCAACACCACACCATATCACATACAATTGACTGATACCACCTAGCTGCTCTCCTCATCACTTCAAACTTCACCAGACTCACTGATCTTCAAGCAAATTCTTCTGAAAACACCCTGTGCATCGCTTGCATTCTCCACTACTTCATTTACACAAACCCTTCTACAAACATTCCAGTTCACCTTTCTACTACTTCTACTGCTGGCTGCATCTTTAATCACCTGAAAACCACCATCACAAACAACTGATTCTACCTGCTCTAATACACTTTAACCATCCTGTTGTCACACAACACCAGTAAAATCCTCTGACCATAAAAGCCTCTGCCATCCAAAACAACATCCCCTGATACAACTGATGTTGCACTTCAACTGATCACTGTGATCATATTCAATCCACTTCCATTTTCAATCATTTCCGCACTCTACATCCTACAAACAGCCAACCACAACTCTACAACACTAACCAGCCACTGTCACATAAAAATATCAACTGTTCTTTTGCCATTGCAGCTCCACAAACCAAACTACTGCACTCCTCACATCATACTACTAGCATCAAAACTTCCCACTACTGACAACCATCCACCGACTCCAAGTCCACCTCCGACCATTACACAGCAGCCTTTGCCAATAACCCCCATCCACCTCACTGCACACATCCCTAACTGCCACAGAGAAAACATACTTCATCAACCCCACTAGTGCAACTGCCTCTGACACCAATCACCAGAAACCCAAACCAACCAACTGCCTCCACCCTCCAGTCAACTCACATCAACAACCTCCTCATAAACCACAACACTTCTGCAATCTCCTCTCCCCCTCCTCCGTACTTCATAACCAACAACCAATACTCAACTATCAAAGAAACCCTAGTGCCATTCATATCAAAGAAACTGCTGCCAACCCATCAAGTACTCAACTAGCTTCAACACATTACAGACCAGCAACAACCATTACCAATCACACTGTAAAATTTCAACTTGAAACTCCATTTTCCGGCAAATGCTAACAACTCAACACTCCACATATCAAACTGTAGCAGCCTCGCCATTCATTCCCATAGCAAATCTTCCCAAATAACAAACTGCAGTCAAACCCAAAAATCACGAAATCACGATAATCAAAGAAATTACCAGACCAGAAGCGGCTTGCAAACCAGTCGATTCACCCCTAATTGACGACTACCATTACTTCAACTCAATAGCGGCTACACCCTCCAGTCAACACCACCACCACTTCACAACTACATCGAGCAAACACTCCACTGCAGTACACCATCATTTCCTGCCCATAACTGACCTGTCACTGCCTCCAATCCAATTGACTGAGCCTCCCAGACCATCCACGAACTCCGCTTCCATCCCCTCAACCTCTGCAATCGCCTCTCGAACCAAACCACTACGCCATCCCCAATTCGACCACACGACACTGCTCCCATCCATCCCTGCATTTCTGACTGCGCTCGATTGCCTCGCCGAAGACCGCGACTTCCAGTAGTCGCCTCCAATTCAATAATCCCCGAAGCATCATCGAGAATCCCCTTCGCAGCCTCCAATCGAACATTTGACCTCTATTACAAAATCACAAAACAACCGAGATTTCATCTTCATCTCTAGTTGCGGAATTGTAGTTGTTTGAATCTTGAATTTCGAATTGTGAATTGCGGTTTCGATTTGGGAAATTGAGCGTCTTGGATAAAAAAAAATTCTGTGAATTGTGGCATGTTTGTTCGAATAAAATAAAAAGTTGAGAAGTGAGATAGGTGGGTATAACTAGTATTGGGCAGGGCTGTTTAAGGAGTTAATTTTTTTTTTTTTTTTTTTTAGTGTTATGTTCTTCAAAAAAAAAAGTTTTGTTTTGTTTTAAAGTGATTTTAGTTCCATCCTAACCTTTCTTAAAAAAAAAATTATCAAAAAAAAAAACAGAACAAATAAGTTAAGTGTTTAGAAATCTTTTATTTTGATTTGTTTCTTTTGATTTTAATTATTTTTATTTTCCGTTGTTTGGTTTCTCTCTCTTTAAATTTTTTTTAAGTAAAACCCTACTTTTAAGTTTCCTTTCAAAAAAAAAAGTTGTATATATCTTGCTTTATTTTAGGTTGCCAAAGCAGAATTATAGAAAGAGCAGAAGTGCTTGTTAAATAATTGCTTGATTTGAAGTGCTTGCCAAAAAAAAATAACTGCTTGCTTGCTTATAAAATTTTATGTTTTAGTTGTCTTGCATTGTTGTTTGCTTGCATTTTAAGAAAAAAAATTTTAAAAAAAATTCAAAATCAAAAGCAAAAAAAAAAATTCATTCAAGTTGCATTGTTAATACACGTTTTATTTTAGCTTTGCATTTCATCTTAGAATTTGATTAAATAATAACTCACTTAATTGTATATTGACAGTTATCTTCTTTGAACAATTTAATTTCTTGGTGTCTAGGCTACGGCAGAGTAATAACCATTTATAAATATTACGGTGAATCGTAAATATTATAGTGGTTGTTCCTCTGAAGTACTTAAACCTTCGGCTGTATTGCTACGGTGATTCGTGGTGCACCGATAAATCCTGTCCGTTACCTGGCTGAGAACTATCTTGTTGATTTAAGACAATTTGTGATTATACAATTTTGGGTTAACTTAGGATAAATCTTTTGTAATTAACCTTGCATTCATTTAGTTGCATTAGCTCATGCATATTTTAAAAAAAAACAAAAAAAATTCAAAATCCAAAACTAAAAAAATTGTAAATATTCCTTTTATTTTTCTTTGCAATTTTTAAATCCTTTTCCTTTGAAATTTCAAAAATCCAAAAACTTTTAAAAAAAATCCAAAAAAATATATAAAACTTTTTCGTAAAAAAAAATTTGAAAATAAAAAAAAACAAAACATAAATCAATTTTCCATTTTGAAAAATAAATTCCACTTGTAAATATTTTTCTTTATTAAAAAAAAACAACAAAAAAAATCTTGAAAATGTCCGAGTTTCCTCTCCCTTACTCACTTGAATTTAGTTGTGAAAATCAATATAATCCATATGAGTTCACTCCAAATTCGTATGGATATTTTAACAACAACTATTGTTTAAACGTTTTGAATTTTGAACCACAAAATTTTCAAAATGATGACCAACCTTCAAATCTTGAAAATAGCATTTCATCTTTACTTGAAATCGCTACACAACAAAATCAAATGATAAATAAGTTGTGTAATTCATATTTGTGCAATAACTCGAATCAAAGTTTTCAAAATAATCAAATTTTGAATTCACTTCAAAATTCAAACGATTTCGAGTATAACCCATGCCAATACAATTTTGAACTCCAAAATGAATTTCAAAATCAAAACGAAAATGTGATCCACTTTTCAAATAATTTTGGCAATGGGAATAATCCTGATTACGATACGAGTGAAATTTTTTGTTCTAAACGAATCCAAATCGAAAATTATCAAGTTAATAATTACAAATTGGATTTTGTTGAACGAACGAACGAAATCTACGATGATCACACGGATTTGTTGTTTGAATCTTATATGAAACAACGTGAAAACAAAATCAAATTCCAATGTGTGATGAGTCAAGTGAGAATCCATCTTTTACCCAAATCGATGATTTTCAAATAACAACTTTTGAAATTAAAAACGACAATCTTAATGAAGTTGTTGAAAACATGGTAATTGAGTTGGATTTCAATTCTTTTAAGGATGTGGAACCAAATTTGAAATTCGATCTTCCTTTTCTTGATTTCGAAAATTTGAATACAACTACTTTGAATTTTGAACTTGAGACATGTAATAAAGTTGTTGATAATACAACAAAGGAAGATGAATTTAATGAACATGAATTCTTTGGACTTTTCGAAAATGAGTTGTTAAATTATGAAGGGGAAGATTTACATCACCATTTTGATTTTGAAATCAATAATTTTGAAGAATTTTTCAATGACAAACTTAAATTTCAATTTGGTGAAAATAAACTTGAATTTCAATCACTTGTTTTGTCTGCCCCAAAAATCATCGAAAACAAAACAACTCATTCAATTTTCAATAAAACGACATTCGTTTTTCCAAATCAACATTCAACATCAAAATCTTTTATGGTTTGGTTTTTCGAGCTTAAGCTGTGTCTCGTATACTCGACGAGACAAATGATTCGGTTTTTGGAAGACCGTTTCATTTACTTTTTGACAATATACTTTCTGATCTCGTGTAAATACCGTTCGTTTTCATATAAATAATAATAAACATCCCTTTCACTTGGGTTGACTGTGGGGACACAGTCAAAATCAAGTGTGGGGGGAGACTCATCTTCATTTTTTTTTCATGGTTTATTTTTGCTTTAAAATCACAAAAACAAAAAAAAATTAAAAAAAAATCCCAAAAACAAATTTTCTTTTGATTTATTTTTAAAAGAAACACAATAAGATAAATATATGGTTTTGGTTTATTAAATTGAAATTTTGAAAATTTATTTGTCTTAACAAAAATAAAAACGAAGTTTGATTACAAATAATAATGGTTTAACTAGTCTAAAGGAAGATTTATACGTGTTAATTTAGAAGTACATCCTAATTGAAAATCTTTGTTTAAAAAGTGGTTGATTTAAAGTAAAGGATATAACATTTTTTTTGTCTTCTAAGTTAAATGGTGCTAAGATGATTTTGCAAAACTCTCTCTCTCTCTCTAAAAAAAATATAAAAAATAATAATATCTAAAGTATTCACTCTCATTTAAAAGTCCTCACGGTTATGCATGAGTGAATTACTTGGAATCTTTGATTATGTGTTTTCATGCTCATTTAAAAGTCCTCAGGGCTATGTATGTATGGAACACATGTAAAAAAACAGACTTAATAAAAACCACCTACGGTCGATAGGTGTATGCACGAAAGTGTGTGCACTCGCCATGCTCTGTACTCCCCTCACATAAGCCCGAAAGGCAGTGTATGGGTGGTATATCTGGCCTCAGTTTACCTGAGCTAGGTGTGTAATTTTTCTTGCAAATAATGAGAGAGCAAGCAATTGAAATCCTAGCACTATTTTCACTTAGTTGATTTGATTTGTTATTGAAAAGAAATGAAAATACCACTTTGATAAACTTTGATAATCAACTAAGGATCCATTTTATAATTACACTTTGTTATCAACCGAAACAACAAGTTAAACTATTGTCTATTTGTTATAATAACTTGAATTTTGTTGGAAATTTGACAAGTAAATGACTTAAATTTTCAAGATAATGACCAAAACCAATATTTAACTTATTTATGTCGATTTAAAAATAAGTCCTTAATTTTGTAAATATTTCAAAAACTTGCATTCATCTCTTTGTAAATAAATCTTGCATTTTGTAAATATTTTCATCCTGCATTTGGATTTTGTGGTTAGTATCCACTGAAAACCCTCACGAGACAATACTCGTCCTACTGGGGACACCCAGAGGTTTAACGGTTTGTTGCATACGCTCAATGCAATCGTGCTCCCAACGAAAATGGATTTATCTTAGTTTTTCTTTATTCGAGGACGAATAAAAAGATAAGTGTGGGGGTATTTGATGTGTACATAATTGTGCATATTTTTACCAACATATTTAATCTATTTAAATTAAATAAATGATCATATTGGGTATTTTAACTTGTTTTTAACCAAAATCCATATTAATTCTAAATTTTCACATATCCATCTTCATTAGGGGCAAAACGGTCATTTGTGTGCATATATTTCTTTGAGAAAAATTGATTGGAAATTTATATATATTTTTGTAGGAAAATGGTCTCAAATAGGAGTGGTTTCATGAAGGAATATGCATGCACAAAGAATATAAAGGAATGAAGATGGAAATAATTCAAAGTGAAGATCATGGAGGACCCCACCTACCCACTACCTAATGTACAAATTAAAGGCTAATGCACATGCTAAAAGACATTTAAAGCTTCATGTACATTTAAGTAGGGGATTATTAAAGCTAATGATAATTTGGCTACCACACTTCCTCCAAGGGCATTTTGGGTACTCCCCAAAAATATGCATTAGGGTTTCTAACTTGTATAAATACCCCTTATGTTTCATGTAGCCATCTTCCTCTTAGTTAGTTAGTTAGTTTTAGTTTAGAAAATAAATCAAATCTTTCTTTCTTTCCATGGCCACTTAGCCATTTTATTTCATGTAATTTTCTTTTCTTTTATGCAATGTTAATTCTCTTTTATTTACATGCTTCTTCTCTTCTTATGTAATAATGTAGATTTACCTTTATGCAATTAGATTAGTTTTCTTTTCCATTAGCTTTCATTTTCCTTTCTTTTTGCTTTCATGTTGCTTTCTACATTTGTTGATTTGATAACAAATATGAGAGCTTAATCCCTACAATTTAGGGGTAATGAAGCTCTCTAGTATGTAGATGCAACATTTTGATGTTTATACTCTCTTTTTGTGCTTTAATGGAAACACTTGAAGTGGTTTAATGATGTTGTTTAGCTTTGAATTTGATAGTCTATGTTGTTCATAACAAATAGGCTATGCTTAAACAAACATAACATAAATTGTTTATGGCGAAGAAGTGAATGTTGAAATTGAAATTTGATAGCCTATATTTCTAAACAATAGTTAATAGGCTATGCTTAAAATAGATTTTTATTTCAATTTTGTTGTCATATTTCATGAGAGTTAAATGTGTATTAGTGGTTGTGTTATAGTTTGATGGTTTATATTGGGCTAATTAATAGCACAAATATATCATACCTATGATAAACACATCAAATAATTGCACTAATGAAAACAAAAGAGAGATCATAACTTCATTTTGTTCATTTATATGATCTAGAGAGTGGATTTATGTCTAAATTGTTCTTTTAACTCTCATATTTTTATCATTTTCTTTTGCTAGTTTTTGTTAGTTTCTTACATTTCTAGCTATTCACTCTCGACTTCGGTATAATTTGATTGAATAGAATTTTAATATCATCAATTCCCTGTGGATCGACCCGTATTCGCCACGTGCTACATTCGTACACCGTGCGCTTGCGGTTATTTTTAATTTAAATTCGTTCGACGGTTTTCTAAATCGATAGAATTTCCGTCGACGAACAGATAATAATACCATATTACGGAGCCAATGCAACTGGTTTCTTCAAATTCCGAAACTGTGTCCCGAAAGGCTATTTTTAAATGTCACTTTAAACGATATATTTTTAAAACTGAAAAAATCACCTTCTAATTCAATTTTAAAAGTTCTATCATCTTCAGATTATCAAAATAAATTTTACAACCCTTCAAATTATTTTTAAGAGCTTAAAACTCCCATTTAACATTTTACCCAATTTTTCAGTAATTAAATTCAATAATTTAATTATTCCATAATAAGTGATATTTGAAATCCAGGTTAAAAATTAACTTTTAAATATTTAAATCAATTAAATATTTCAATTTCAAATGTCCAAATTTTTGGGTCATCACATAATCCTTAAATAAATTATCAATTAATAAACAATCTTTAATAAATGAACTCATTTTAATTAACTTACTTAATTAATAATTAAGTACTAATTACCTTAATTAAAAATGATTAGGTGATGTTTACCTTAATTAATTAATTAATCATTAAATAAATAAATAATTATATAATTCATAATCAATAATAATTTCTTTTAAAAACTTATATTAAGTTATGAAAACACTTTTCAAAAAAGTACTTAAGTTAAAATATTTTAAATTCAAAAAGAGTTAGTTTTCCACGAACTGCATTTATAGCGACTATCACTATAGGACTTGTAATTTTCAACTTGATTTGTAATTCAAATCACCTTCCAAAACCTTTACTAATCATTTTAACTTACTTTTTTAAACTTGAATATAATTTTTTGAAAACATAAACTAAAGTTTAAAACTTATAAACTTTTCTTTGAAAAATCCATGAGTAAACAAGTTAGCAAACCAAGGGATTTCAATGTCGCGGCTAACCACTTTACCACTAACTTTCTTAGATCAAAACATCTTAAGAAAAGTTACAAACCAAGATCTATGAGCACAACATACGAACCATCACCATCACAGACAACAAGTCAAGAATTCTAACTACAAACCTTACTAACATTTGCTTACTAAATTTTGCTTACTAACTTTACTTCAAACTTCAAGTCATGCAATATCCAAGCAATATGTATATATAAATCAACATCCAACAAATCAATCAACATATATCATAACCAAGAACAACAATAGTTTGAAGTTTAGAAGTTTATATACAAGCAATATTTTTCTCACCTTAAGCTTTCCAACCTATTATAGAACTTCACCAACTTTTCCAACCACCTAACCCATAGCTTTGGCTTATGGAAAGGCAATATTTTTGTAGCTACATGCCACAAATGGGTTTGTCCTTGAATGGTAGAGTGATTTTGGATTATCGTTGAACTCACAAAAATCAAACCCGAAAATATGTCATCTTCCAACTAATTTTTGGAAAGATTACTCACGGAAATTCTCTCCTCTACAATTATAAAAGAAGAATCACTCAATTTGGATATATTTTGATGGATATATGGCCTAAGGAAGAAGTGGTGCTCTTGAAATAAAAAATAACTAGGTCCTAAAACACTGAAAAGAAATGTGATTTGGACATGGCTAAGCTTAAAATTTAAAGAAGTCGTACACATGAAAGTTGTAGCCACTGGAATTTTTTATAGTTTGAAAAGAAGAAAAACTCTATTTGATAAGATATGAGAAATCTATAGTAGAAGGAAAAAGGGGTGAAATTGATGAAGTAAAAGTGCTATTTACAAGCAAGAGAGCAAAGTAAATTACATTAATGCCCTAAGTCCTTTACCCCTCTGTTTGTGCCAAAAATGAGCACAAACACCCTTTTATAGATGAAAGCATTGATATCCAATATTTAATTCTAAACAGTGAATTATAGATTCATAGATCACATAAAATATTGCAGAAAAGTAAATGAACATGTAATTTTTATAGTGGTTCGACAAACTCCGACCTACATTCATTCCAATGATATTTTATTTATGGTGTAAGATTACAAGTATAGTTGTTTTTGCCTTAGAAAATAATGGATGAAGAGATAAGAGGTCATGAAGGATAGCCAGTCGAAAACAATCCTTTTCAACGAACCAAATTCACTGTATTTATAGGTGAAGACGTGCATGGATCGGGATGAAATTTCGCTAGAAGAACTGCTAGATCTGTACAAACCAATCCACCGATTTTCAGATCAATTGCAAACTACAAGAATGATCAGTGCTGATCATTCATATTAGTTCCAATGGTATTATGATTGTACCTGTAGGGTCTCAGATACCTCTAGTCCATGCTCCCAAAGTTTCGTGTTATTCCGACTTACTGTTTGTGAGATATCGATCGATCTCATTGTTTTAAGTAGAAAGAGGATCATGGGAGATCATTTCATACTTGCTTCCTTTGGTGTGCAATCATTCTATTGAGTTCCTCATGATGTATCTACTTTTTTCCTGCCATTCTGACTTACCGTTTATGATACATCATATTTTCCATGAAGTTGCATTGAGTTGTATCATTCATGGGCGATCATTCCATACATGCTCCTTTTGAAGTGCGATCATTTTGGTGATTTTTGCATGATGTTAGGTACTTGCTCCCTAAATTTCGTTACATTCTGACTTACTGTTTGTAAGATATCATGTTTTCCTTGGAGTAGGGTTGAGTTGTTTATGCTAAAAATCAATCTGATCCCACTTCTTTTGCACATAACTTGAGCATGCTAACTCCAGTCGGCTTGAAATTTGAATTTGATTTGAGTTTCTTGAATATAATTTAGAATTTAATATCAAATTAGTAGCGATAATATTCAATAAAAGTCAGATTTAACTGGAACAACAATTTAAATATACCAAACATCAATCAATCAATATCTAATCGCATTATAAATTCAATTTGACTAACATACGATAATCTAGTAGTTGTGAGTGGCTCAAAACACCCACCTTCGATTTGTCATCGATTTAAAATCCAAAATTAGCCCAAAAATTTAACAGTCTTAGAATGCAGCCATACTAATTCCAAAATGTTTGAATTTAGATACGATCGGAACGGAGAAAACCTTGCGTGAATCCGAGCTCGTATGCAGAAGTTATTAAGGTTAGAAGATTAGAAAATTTCGACTTCGGGCCTTACTTTGGGTCGCCGCCTCAATTACCTGATGCTTGCTCAGAGTTTTTGCCAAAATGACCTGAGACCCGAGTAATTTGGCTCCTGACCCGAATTCACTACATGGTTTTCACCTTTATGACTCGAAGCACGACCAGATCCGCCTTGTTTGGCATGGAACTCTCTCTCTCTCTGAGTCAAAGTCGTTGTAGGTTTTTGCCTCTGAAACCTGAAGCGAACCTCTTCCTAACTCGAAGTAAACCTAGAGAAACCAAATTTTATTTAATTATTTTGAAATTAGTTTTTGGAATTTTGGGAATTAGGTTTGATGTTATGACGTTTGAGAATGAGGAAGAAGATGTACGTACAGAAATAATAAAATGAGAAACAACTAGTGTTTATAACAGCCTATATATAGGCAGGGTTGGATCGAAACGACAACAACGAAACGAAAAAGCCCATTTCGTTCCCAAAACGAAAATGGGTCATCCAATATATCAAAATATAGGTTTTCAATATTTTTAAACTTAATGGAACAAATTTCAAGTTAGTTCTATTGTATACAGAAGTTAGCTTTCAAAATCACCTTATTTCAAATTGATTTTAATTAAATTGATTTCTACGCTTTTCGACCTCGCATGATCAAACTACAAGTCCGATCGCTACGAAGCTTGAAACCTTACAATAATCCACTGTTACAGATTCGATGAAACTGGTTTCTTCAAAATCCGAGATAATGGGCCAAATGGCCATTTTCACAATAAATAAATAAATTATTATTAAATTTATCACTTTTCAAATTCAAATTTTATAACTAACAAATTTTTATCACTTTTGATTAACAAGTAATTATAATCTTTTAAAATAAATTTTCTATGTAAAATTCAACTATTCATATTGTGCTAATTACAACATTTCAATTCCAGATGTAATAAATTCATTAATTATAATTTAAAACACAATAAATTGATTTATCTTGATTTCAATCTTTTATTCAATCAATCATTACTTTATGGACATAGTTAACATTGGTTCTCCATTTATTACATCAATATTCTACAATTTTCATCTTAATTCATATTAACGCAATATTTACTTACATTTATTGCAATTGATTTACAATTAAGTTCCAACAGATTAAATAATGCAATGATAATTAAATCATTGTTAAAGCTTACAATTTCAAACACAATTCTATGTTTATTATTAACAAAAAACTAATAAATTCACATACGGATTAATTATCTATTTTAATCAATTCTAATTAATTACATATAATTTCACTGTTTAATACAGCATTTGGTTTATTTACCATTTACACTTTATGGCCAACTATAACTTTCCAATCATTCCAATTAATTGAGATTGCATTAAAATAGTTATCGGTTGCCTTAAATTAACATTATTAACATTACATTCCAGTTATTTTTCTTATTAATAAACCATAAATTTTTATTTCTTCTAATATTAACACCAACGTATTATTAAATTAAGTATTATTTTCCTTTTCATCGAAAATTACGGGTCGTTACAAGGGCCTTCCAACGGATTATTAAATGAAGATCTTATGTACATAAGTTGAATTTTTTTCAAAAGAAAGTGATTTTGTTCGGCTTTGGAAATATGCCACCAATTGTTTTATGAATTTTTTTAAAGAAGATGTAATTTTAAAAGTGGTGAAAGGTTTTAAAAACAAAATGTTTGATGAATTTTGTAAAAAGAAAATTTTACATCTGATGATTCGAAGAGTCGAAAAATTAGGTTTTTGTAACGTTCTGCCTTTCTTACACCTAAAGATGACACTTAATACATCCTGGGTATTTGTGTGCTAATCATTTAGGTGCCCGAAAGATGGATAATTTAGGGTGAAGAAAAAAGAAGACAGAACAAAATCTCATAAAAACACGATGAGTATATATAAATCAAGTCTTTAAAAAAGAAAGAACTTTATTATAAACAATCAACAGAGTACACTCTCCTATTATCAGCCTCGACAGTTATAACAGCATGTCCTTACAAATGCTGATAAATACAACAATCAATAGAGCGGATAAATATGGAAATACATAGATACATCTTGGACATCCATCTCTTCTCATGAAATCCAAAGCATTTTAAGCTAATCTAGAAAATATGCTCGGTCTGACTCGAGCACTAAAGTAAAATAACACCCGTATCAGTCTGGAAATACCAGCCTGAGAAAACTCAAATAAATAGGTGAACATATAATAATTTTTTGAGATCATGCCACTAATGGAGAATGGGTTTTTACCTCATAAGATCAACATTCATTGAAGAAATGGGAAACAAATCAGAAATACAATTCAAATAAGAATAAATTAGCATAGACAAGATAAAAATCCAAACTTAAAGAACGAACACAAATAATTAAACATCAAAAAGAACCTTAGTCACTTCTCGGTGCAATTAAGAAAGCAATTCAATGATTTGAATTAACAATAAGGAAAGGAATTTCCCTACATTATATGTGGGACCATGTCGCCACCTGTGGAACGGGTTTTCTTCCATAATAAAATTATCTAATTTCAACAATGAATGTGAATAATTAAAAATTGCAAAGTGTTGTCAACACTTCCTGATGTAATTAAGAAAGAAGTTAAATTAAAGACTTGGAATCAAATAAAAGAATATGGAAATTTTCCAACAAATGACTAGGAGTGTGCGCCCCCCTTATCGAAAGTATACCTCCAGAAACATACTTGAGAACTCTGATGGACCGAGTATCACGGTATTTCACATCTCAATGCACAAAATTGAATCAAATCTAGAGTGGATGTAAAAATTTCCTAATGGGAGCAACCCCATGCAGCTTGGCCCCCACTCGCTTTTTGGGTTTAATCATTTCTGACAAAGGGTAACAAAGCTCAAAAGAGCAATAAATCGTTTTCAATGTGATGATACACCATGAAGAAAGCTGAATCTGATAGTTAATAAATCAACTAACGGGGATAATTAAAAATGATTGTATATGGAAATTAAAATAATAAATTAGCTTTAATCCTAATTAATTTCTTTAAAACAACACTATTTAAAAAGATTAATTTACTATAATCATCCTTGTTTAAATGATTAATTAACTTTACACTTTTATGATTAAAATAATTAATTAAACTTTAAAATTTCATTATTAACATGGCTAATTAACCTTAATCTCATTATTATTAAATAATTAATTATCTTTAAAAACATTATTATCAAAATGATTGATCGGTTTTAAAACATCATTATCAAAATATTAATTGACTTTAAATCATCATTATTAAAATAGTCAATTACTTTTAAAACATTATTATTGAAATAATTAATTTATTTTAAACCATCTTTACTTAAATAATTAATTATCTTTGTAAAACCCAAGCACAAGATTTAACAGAATACTTCAAAGGGGATACCATTTCCATTCAAACATCACATAACTTAAGTATGAGGAGATGCATACAAAAGCAAATAACAACTATGCACATATAGAAAAATATCACTTATCAAATATTAATCTACTGGCATACAATTCAGCATCTAAACAATATAATAGTAGAACGTGGATTTATTCAGCTAAACGGACGTCATTTATATTTTATCCGAACAAATAATAGTAGAATGAGGTTTTATTCTACTAAATAGATCTCAATTACAATTCAATTAGCAGAACAGTATTTTATTCTACTAAATAGACGTCATTGGGTTTCATATTTAATTGGGGTTACTTAAGGGTAATCGACAAAGAAAATCCCTTGGATAAAATATTCTTTAAAAGAGAGTTTACTTTCAGAACTAAACCGATCTTTTAGAAATAAGTAGGTTTAAACTTTAAAACTTTTATTTAATAATTAAATAACATTTAAAATCTGTATTTAATAATAATTAAACTTTAATTTTTAATTAAATAATAATTAACCATTGATTAAATAATTAAATAATAATTAAATATTTTAAAATAGTAAATCGTTAAATAAATCATTATCTTTTAATTAAACTCAATTAATAATTAAATAATACTTAATTAAAACTTAAATAATAGTTAACCTTCATTAAAAATAATTAAATCTTAATTAATTTTTAATTAAATCTTAACTTAATTAGTTGTTAGTTAAACCCTTTATTTAATAAATAAATAATTAATCATTGATTAATAATTAAACACAAATTAATCCCTAAAATAAACTGTCAATTAATAAACATTCTTTAATTAATTAATGAATTATAATTAACTTACTTAATTAACAATTAAGTACTAATTACCTTATTTAACATTTGATTAGGTGGTAATTTTTGCTTAATTAATTGATCATTAAATAAATAAATAAATATATAATACTAATTTCTTTATAAACTTATTTTTAGTTGAAAAACACTTTTCAAAAAGATACTTAGGCTAAAATATTTTAAATTCAAAGAGAGTTCGTTTTTCACGAGCTGCATTTATAACAACTATAGGACCTGTAATTTTCAACACTTAATTTATAATTCAAATCACCTTTTAAAACCTTTACTAATCATTGTGACTTACTTTTATAAACCTGAGTATAGCTTTTTGAAAACATAAACTAAAGTTTAAAACTTAATAAAATTGTCTTGGAAAAATCAACAGGTAAACAAGTTAGTAAACTAAGAGATATTGATGTCACAACTAACCACGTTACCACTAACTTTCTTAACTAAGAACATCCTAAGTAAAATTACATACCTAGATTCATGAGCATAACATATGAATATATCAACATCACATACAACAAGTCAAAAATCCTAACTACAAACCGTACTAACATTTGCTTACTAAATTTTGCTTACTAACTTTACTTCAAACTTCAAGTCATACAATATCCAAGCAATATGTATATATACATCAACATTCAACAAATCAAGGAACATATATCATAACCAAGATCAGAAATAGTTTGAAGTTTAGAAGTTTATATAAAAGCAAGATTTTTCTCACCTTAAGCTATCCAACCTATTTTAGAATTTCACCAACTTTTTTGACCACCTAGCTCTTGACTTTAGCTTATGAAAAGACAAGATTTTGTTAAATAAATGCCATAAATCATTTCGGCGTTGAAAGGTAGAGGGATTTTGGATTATCATTAAATTCACGAAAATCAAACCCAAAAATGGGTCATCTTCCAACTGATTTTTGGAAAGGTTACACATGAAATTTGGAAATATTGTCAAAGGAAAAGTTCTTGAAAATTCTCTTCCCTAGAATTTAAAAATAAGAATGACTCAATTTGGATCATTTTGGAGGGAGATATGGCCTGAGGAAGAAGAGGTGCTCTTGGAATAAAAATAACTAGATCCGAAAACGCTCTGTAAAGAAATGAGATTTGGACATGGCTAAGCTCAAAATTTGAAGAAGTGGTACACATGAAAATTGTAGAAATTGGAATTTAGTACGGTTTGAAAAACAAAGAAAAACTCCATCTGAATAAGATATGAGAAAGATATGGTAAAAGGAAAAAGGAGGTGAAATTGAAGAAGTGAAAGGGCAATTTATAAGCAAGAGAACAAAGTAAATTACCTTAATGCCCTAAATTCTTTACCCTCCACAATGTTTTGCCATCTCAACATTTTGTCCCCTCTCCCTTTACCAAGAACTCAAGCCCCCAACATGTTAAAACATGTTTTGTACTTAACTTGCCAATTAGTTTTCAGTGATGTGACACTTTCTTGTTAATTTATTTATCTCTGTACAAAATTTCCTATCACTTAAGTGTAAACATATACGCATATTTTCTAAAATATGTTAACTTATATATAAATGAATGTAGATATTTATATCTTAGAGTTTACAATGATTTCGACAACTTTTATTTGACGAAAAGTCGAAAATTCAAAAAATGATTTCCAGTCGCATTTTCGATTTTTCTTCGAACTAAATAATTTAGTAATAAAACATACTATTTGGATATTTAAAATTAATTAGATATTCCCTAAATTCCGGGTCGTTATACTCTCCCCTCCTTTAAAAGAATTTCAACCCCGAAATTCAACCATAATCCTAATTCAGAAACAAACCAAACTTGAAATACTTAACACTATTCATTGGTCCATATGATATACATAAATCATTCCTACAAAATCGCATATGCTAACTCACTCGAACACATAGCTTTACTTTCAAACTAGCATCATTCACCTGGCTTCCTAGTGTGGACTTCGATCAGGCTTCTTAATTAGAAACCTTCGTTTTCCTGACATAGCCATACACTATGATAGAAAACTTTGGTTCCATATTAAGATTCCTCACCAAGTGTTCATTGTCAAAAATCGAGTGAAGGATCCCTATTCAGAACGGTGTGGGACACCTTAAAGTCGTGCACACGAATCTTGGATCCAACTTCTGTGGAAAGAGGAATGGTCTACATTGAACTTACTTATTTTATTGGTTCTTAATAGTACTAATTCTACTTCTGCTAAAATTATTTATAAAAAAATTTCGTTTAACAAACTTAAGTTTAACTTTTATAACGTTCTACAACATCCTGAGAGTATATATCGCTATTTGATACAAACTTTTCCATTTTTGAATTTATTTCTCTTAAGAAAATTGGAGATCCAAATACCCGATTTTATTTCAAAACTCTTCTTGAAATGATTTTTGCACACTTTAACCATAAAAATATATTTATATAGCCCGAGTGCTCTAAAATGGTAACAAAGAACTAGATACTACCAAATAGTATCATATGTTCCCTTACCAAGAATGGTAATACTTAAGAGAAGTGTCTACCGTCCGAATACATCTCTTTCCCATTTTTAGTTATTTTCAAACCACTTGAACTAGCGAACATAAAATTTTCTTTTATTTAAAATTTAATTTGTAGATAAATAAAAATATACTTCTTACCTAAATTTTCTTTCCAACATATTTGTACTTGTAAAAACTTCGAAGTAATACTGTTTATTATTTTCTCCAAAAATTATTTAAAATAATAATATACATTTTTTTATAAAACATTTCACGATGTTTATTTTTAGTTTAGATTATAATAAACATCTCTTATTACAATCAAATTTAAATTTAATTTTTTTTATCTCAGCACCATCACTAGACACCTTACAGTCAAATTATGAAACAGAATCCATAATGTGTTCGTGTTAAATTTAACTAAGATAATAATTTCTCATAAACTATCTAAGCCTAACTAATTAACAATAAATGATAATAATCAAACATTATCATCCTCTAACTATAAGCATATCCTATATAACTAAAAAAATATCTGAAAATCTTCTTTTATATATAGTATATAACATAGGTAAATTATTTCATTTACCTAATTTTTAAACAATACCGTATTGGTTGGCCTTGTTAAAGTATTTTAGAGATTCCTTCCGAATCCATAAACCACTCAATAGATCAATCAATACAATATAAATTTTTTTTATAATTTTTTATTAATATATATATATATATATATATATATATATGCTCAAACTCATTCTAAGGTCTCTCTTACCCTATCTCAAATGAGTTAACCCCACCCAAAGCCTAGGTGTTCGCTCAACCTAGGCTCATATACCACTTGTAACGTTCTGTCTTTCTTACACCTAAAGATGACACTTAATAGATCCTGGGTATTCGTGTGCCGATCATTTAAGTGTTCGAAAGACGGGTTGTTTGGGGTGAAGAAAGTAGGTAGAACAGAATCTCACAAAAACGTGACAAGTAACATATAATGTATAAATCAATTCTTTACAAAAGAAAGAACTTTATTATAAACAACCATTAGTGTACAGTATCCTATTATCAGCCTAGATAGTTATAAAAATCTGTCCTTACAAATGATGATAAATACAACAATCAATAGAGAAGAAAAATAAAGAAATACATAGATATGTCTTGGGCATCCAACTCGTCTCATGAACTCTAAAGAATCTGAAGCTAATTCGAAAAATATGTTCGGTCTGACTCGAGCGTTAAAATGAAACAATCATCGGATTAATGTGGACAAACTAGCGTAAGAAAACTCAAGTAATAAGGCAAACATATAATAATTCTGTGCGACCATGCCGCTAACGTGGAATGAATTTTACCTCACAAGATCAACATTCATAGATAAAGAAATGGGTAACAAATTAGAACTACAATCCACAAGAATAAATGAGCGTAGACAAGATGAAAATCCAAATTTAAAGATCAAACACAAATAATTAAATATTGAGAAGAACGTTAGTCACTTCTTGGTATAATTAATAACACAATTCAATGATTTGAATTGACAATAAGTAAAAAAAATTACCTAGAATATATATGGGACCATGCCGCCAACTGTGGAATGGGTTTCCTTTCATGATAATAATATCAAATCTCAACTATGGATGCGAATAATTGAACATCGAAAAGTGTTCTCAACACTTCCCGATGTAATTAAGAAAGAAGTTAATTTATAAACTTGGAACCAAATGAAAGAATAGGGTGATTTTCCAATAAATGAATAGGAGGGTGTGCCCCCCTTACCGAAAGTATACCTCTAGAAATAAACATGAGAACTCCAATGGCTCTCAGAAACCTCCATGCTGGACCGCGCCAACTGCTACCGATTATCCGAATGTTTCACATATTAATGCACAAAACCGAATCCAATCAAGAGTGGATGTGAAGATATCCTAATAGAAGCAACACCACTTAACTTGACCCTCACTTGCTCTTTGGGTTTAATTAATTCCGACAAACGATAACAAACCTCAAAAGAACAATAAATTATTTTTAAGGCGACGATACACCATGAAGAAAGCTGAATCCGATACATAATAAATCGACTATTGTAGATAATTAAAAATGATCGTATATGGTAAATTTCATATTCTTCTTATTACTCTTCGATTCCAAACAAGTGTTATTCCTTAGTTGTGTAACAACCCGATATTTTCAACCATTCGCATCCGCACATGTCGGACTTGAATTGCTCAAAATACCGCATTGTAAATAAAATTTGGAAAATCTCAGAATATACAGTAAATAAAATCACAGATCACAGACACAGAGTATTTAATAATGCAGCGGAAGTAAAAGAAACAGTAGTTCATGAAGCCACTATATAAATATATCAGAGTTAAATAAAATACAACAGACTAAATAAAGTACAACAGAACTCTTAAGATGATAACCAAGTACAAGCTGAATAGAACAACAGAACTGGAATAGATAAAACTAGATAAGCAGATAATCTCCAGCGATTCCAATCTCCAGAAAGTGGAATCCAAATCTGTGAATAACTCAGGCTGACCCGAGCGTAAATAAAAATACAAACACTCGAGTCAGGACAATATATACTTATATAATGTAAACCAACTCAAATGAACTGTAATAAGGTACAAGTAACTTAAAGGATGCCTGAGACCGCCCATCCTTTAAGGATCCGTTAAACTATTTACTATGTAGTAATATTTCGCTATTATAATAATGTCTACAGTAAAATAAACTTACTTTTAAATAGCGTTCCGGGCTACCCTTATCACCCTTCACACATAATAGTCCCAGTAGTCCATCCAATATCATGCCATCTCCACTCCGGGTGACTGTCAGAGGATACCACACGGGCTACGGGAGAAAAACAAACTCGTAGTAAAGGCTTGGTATGGTAGGTGACACGGCACACAAGGCAATGCCAGGGTAGATATACCAATTACGCACACGGGCCGGTGGTAACGCAATAGCCACATACGCCCACCTCGGAACACACTCCCAATCAAAATCGGAGGATGGCCATCTAATCAATCACAAGTAAGAGTATAGTATCGAAGGAATGTGTCCGATCGGAGGAATGACCTCACTTGGCCCGAAATCGCTCCTGTTTTAGCCACCTTATGCCAACTCACGGGAGTTGGGTCCACGTAATATACCTCAAGAACGTCGCCACCATCCTACTTCATTCTGGAATCTCCACCGCGTACACGGTTGTCAAAGTGGTTTTCGGTATCGACAGAGAGTATGCCAGATATCCGATCCCGGTCTCTTTGCCAACCAATCGTTATTATAACCCGTAGTTATAACTTTTAAAATAATGTTTATACTTCAAAATAGGATATCATTTCAAATCCAAATCTTTATCAAAATAATGATTAAATTAATTCCAAACCATTTTAAACATCATATCTTTCCAGAAATTCTTGTCAAATCATTTTAATATATCAAAATATCATATCTTTTCAAAACCACATTTCAAATCATTTTAATATATCAAAATATCATATCATTTCAAAACCATATTTCAAATCATTTTAATATATCAAAATATCATATCATTTCAAAACCACATTTCAAATCATTTTAATATCAAAATATCATATCATTTCAAAACCTCATTTCAATCATTTTAATATATCAAAAATATCATATCTTTCCAAAACTTCATTTCAAATCATTTTAATAAACCAAAATATCATATCTTTTCAAAACCACATTCATTTCAAATCATTATTCATTTTATTCAATTTAAAATACCATTTCAATTTACATCTCCAAACAGTTTATATTTCAAAAATCATTTTAAATCATTAAAATGAAGTTATTATATTTAATAATTAAATTATTAAATTTCCAAAAATTTCAACTTCCAAAGTTCATTTATTCACTTAAGTTTATCAAAACAGTGAAAATTCACTTTTCGCAGCATTTAGAAAACGCTACGGAAAGTTACATTCAAAACAGTTCAATTTAACAAAAGACGGCATTTTTTAAAATGTTGTAATAGGGTTTACTTAATATTTCAAATAAACTTAGTTAAATTCAACAATTATAGCACTTAAAAAGATTGCTATAATAGCCTTTAATTCAATTTTGCTTTTTAGTTCATTATCATCAACTACATCATTTACAAATGCTGTAATATCATTTAAATTGCAATTAATAGCATTTCAAAAATGCAGTTAATTAACTTCAAATATTCAATATAATTTCACAACCAATTATATTTTTATTTAAAATATTTTTAACTTATAAAATCATACATTTTCACATTTATAAACAACATTTAATTTTCCTTAAGTTCATGATTTTATAAAGTTAAATTTCCATTCAAAAATCAAGATTTAATAATAATTCACTTATTAAATTTCAACATTCAAATTTAAATTCATTAAATTAAATTTCAACTTAACACTTAAGTTTAAATTTCAAAATATAACTTAATTTCAATTTTATTCACTTAACTTAAAATTCACTTTTAAGCCAAATTCACAAATTCCCATTTGGTTATATTTCAAAATTTCAACTTAAATAATCATCCCTTTCATTTTTAAACTTTACTCAAAAATCATTAATATATTAAAAAATCATTTTAAATTCATTTTAGATTCAAATTATCATAAATTTATCATAATTTCTTATTTAATTTAATTTCCAATTATAATTAAATCAAAATTTCCAAAATAACTTACATTTAAATTTTCTAACTTTTCCATAATTTATTTAACCTATAAATTTCCAAAAAAATCAATAATACTTTACAAAAATCATTTTTAGTTATGTTTTAAATCAAAATATTATAATATTTACATTTCAAACATATTTTTAAAAATTTTAGAAAAATATATTTTAACTACGGGTCTGTATATAATTTTCTAGCCTAGGTAAAGTGATACGGGTAATGTATCATTTCAACCCGTAATTTACAAAGAAAATCCGGGTTTTATCATTTCAAACCCACAGTCCCAAGTAAATGAAATAAAATGAAAATCGCTCAGGCCTATCATTTCAGCCCATAACGATTTTCCCCTATTCTAAAGTCCGTTCGAGTATGCATCATTTCAACCCATAGTGATTCTAATCTAAAGGGAACTTGCAGTGTGATAAACTGATAAAAATAACAGAACAACATAATATAACAGTAACAGATGTTATAATAGGTGTTTAAGCATGGGTGAACATCATATAATCATAATATAGCATATGTAACATGATAATGCATTTTACAGATTCAAAAGGGGTCAATTTACTAGTTATATATGTACATATTGTCTGGTGAGGATAACTCACTTGTTTGAGCTGGAGACACAACAACGAATGCACGAATAAGATCCCAACAAGAACGATAACACGACACAAAGATGAGTGGGAGAGCCAAAGTATCAATTCCCTTAGATATATTCAACAAAACAAGTATAACAACACATAAGTTTCAACACAAAATACCATTAAACAATGATAGAATTGGATGCATAAACAAATCCAAAGTGTTTGCACTTTCTTTCTACCACCTATGCTTCAGCTCCAGATCTGAAATGGCACGGCTAAAGGCATGGTTTGGATCTGGTCTGGGTTCCTAAAGGTCGGCCTAGCATGGGAAAATGATGGAGCAAAGTATGGTAGAGAGATAGGTGCATGGAACTAATACTACAATGCAACTACCATGGATCCTGTGCAACATATGGGTTCGGCCACAAGCTAGCATGGTGTGGCCATCACTGTAGTGGGCTGTAGGATGGTGTGGCAGCAGGTTCCAGGTCATCCATGGATGGTGGAGGTGGAGTAGGTGGCGGCCAACGGGTGGTTGAAAGTGATGAAGGCATAGGTGATTGGCTATGGTGCATATAGGTGAAGTTTGTGTAGATATTGTTGGATTTGGTCACATGGGTGCATGGCCAGTGGCTTGGGGCTGTAGAGGAGGTGGTGGAGGCTAGCTCAGGTGGTGGTGGTGGCAGCCATGGTGAAGGAGGTGCAAGGGGCTGAGCTACAAGGGTGAGAAAGCAAGTGAAAACAACATAAACAAGTAGAAAAGCAATGGAAAAGAAAAAGAATTTTACCAAACTCTTGGAGATGATGGAGGCTAAAATTTTCAGAGATGAGGAGGAAGAAATTTCGTGAAAAATGAAGAAAAAAAAATACGGCTGAAGATGGTATAAGGAACACCCCAATTGAATGCATATGATGAAATTGAAAAGGCAGGGAGGTGAAAAGTCAAAGGTAAATGAAAGGTTTTAAACTCTTCATATTTCTCTAATTCTTTTTGTAATTTTAAATACATTTAAAATACTGATAAATAAAGATAAAATAAACTGATAAATAAATTAAACAAGTAAACAAAATAAATAAATATTAATTACATATAATTTAATTAATAAAACAGCAAAAATTGCAAACTAGTCTTGAAAATATGAAAAATAAATGCAATGAACTTTGGAAAATCTTTATGTACTTGTAAAAATATTTATAAAAAATATAATAACATAAACTAAAATTCATTCACAAATAAATATATAAATTTTAATTTAAATATAATTTAAATGAAGAAAATAGCAAAGAAAATAGAAACTAGGCTTCAAAAATAGAAAATAAATTCAATAAGCTTTGGAAAATTTCAAACATCTCTTTAAAAATATTTAAATGGTAAAAATATATGTAAAATAACATATAATACAATTTATAATAAGATATGACAAATAAAAATTATCTATATAATTTAAAATAAACAATATTGTTAAATAAAACAATTTACACCCAATTTTGTAAAAGCATAACTTTCACAGTATTATTCGGATTTCATCGAAACGAAAAGCATTGTTCTTGAAATTTTATTTACTTTCATAAAAAAAGGTAAAATTAAAATTTTAAAACTTTTAAAATTTAAATTTAAAAGTCAAAGTTTGACAGATTGACCAAAATTCATTTTTCTGGAAATATTCAATTTATGCATGATTGAAATTCAAATCCACATCAAAATCAACATTTGAATTTCAATTAACAAAATATATTCATTTTAATAAATAAAATAAAGTTTTTTTTAAATTAGGAATTTAAATTAAAATAATTAAAATATACAATTACAATAATCAGAAAATACAGGGTTGTTACACTCTCCCCCACTCAAAACTTTTCGTCCCCGAAAAGGAATGAGGTAAGGGAAAGCACATAAAAAGATAGAATGAAATAGTATTAAGACAAGATGACAAGAAGATTAAAATCATACCTGATAACTGTTGCTATAGGTAAGTTTAACAATGTGGAGATGATCTTTCCAAGATCTTCCAGAATTCAAGAACACAAGCATGGAAAAAAAATCTTTTAGAATCTGATTCACCCTTCCCGTTTGACCGACGGTCTGTGGATGGCAAGCAGTGCTTAGATTCAAAGATGAGTACCAAAGGTTTTTAAAGATTATAGAAAGATTTCTAAACAGACTGGTATATGCAATAGCCTCCCATTCTGTAGCAAGATAAGGGAAATTAGGACAACCAAAAGATAGTTTGAAAAACAAAATAAAATAATAAATTTGAAACCATAAAATTTCAACTTAAACTGAAAATTAATTTTACATAAGTCAAATAAATCTTAAGCATCTCTAATTTCATTATCTTATCATCCAATTATCTTAAATTAACAAATCCCTAAAATCATGTATTTGAAAAATCTTTTATTATACTCAAAATGTACCAAATAAAATTTAATTCTTCTTCACTACTAATTAAAATTAAAATTATTCTTCTCAATATATTTTATCACCTATGTTAAATATATTTATACTTATTATAACTTCTTTATCTTATTCTTAGTTCCTTTATCATCATTTTATATTGTAAATTATTCCATTACACTTTTTCTTTATTTACCTCTGTTAATCCTTTTATAACAAAAATTTAAGTATATAACATTTATAATAACCACTCAAATTTTATTTATAAAATCCTTTTTTTTATATTGTATATTATCCAATTACATATTCAACTTCTGAAAATTAAGGTAAGTTATATTGGAATGAAATTGTGTATTATACAAATAAAACTTTCTAATTCAATTATTTCAAGCTTGAATATTTATCCAAATCTCAAAATTATACTTAGAAATTATCCTTGAAGATAAAATTTAGGAATTAAATTTCCGATAAATTCCAAACTATTTAGAGATAAATAAATGCTCATATACACTATATATATATATATCCATTCAAATTCAAATCATATATCAGCATATGTTATAAATCCAGTCTTATTTTAGAAATTAAAACCAACAAAATTTTCCCAAATCAAAACTGTAGCAAGACTACAGAATGGTCACTTTACTTCGAAACTCGAAAATGAATGTCGGTGATGCTGCAATCATCACCGAAATTATTTTCCAGCGACAAAGAGAAGAGAACTAAATTTAAATTTAAAATTCTTTGGAAACAAATTTCTATTCGAAAATACTTCAAATAATATATCCTTTAAAACTTTAAACACAAAGTTTGAAATCCATCGGAAATTAAATTCTCAAATTCTTGTTTTACATTCATTTTGAATTTCCAAATAAATTTATAACCATGTTTTATAGTTCAATTAGACATATGAAACAATAGAAAATGATATATAAATCAAATATTATTTCTTAACAACCAATTCAAATAAAAATCCAGATAAAGATTTATAATATAGTTACAAAATTTATTTCTCAAAATTTATTTCATTACTAAATTTTAAAAACATATTGTGTCAGTTTGTTCTGTTCAAGTGTTTTGGAAATCTTATCGATAGCGTTGATCAGACGAATCGATTAGAAACCCAAATCAACATCAACAACTCAAACAACACAATATATAAAACATTTTAAATATTAGTTTACAAATACACTTCAAGAATAATTTGAAGATAAGTTGGAAACAAAGATGAGATGATTAAATAACAGAATAGGGAGATGGATGAGTTTATATAAATCGCGGGCAACCTTAACCGGGTCAACCGTGACTTAAAGAATAAGATCGATGTGGATTTCTTGGGTAAATCGACATTCGATCTCAAGATGTAGAGTTCGAAATTATAAGAGATACTAGCATCTAAACCGAGGATATAGAATCTCTGGTGAATCGATGTTGTTGTAAAGGGGTTTTCCCCTTTTACAAATAAATTTGAGGTTGGCGAAACCGCCGACTAATTATGAAGATCTTTTGAAGTGGAGTTATGGGATACTCCATAAACAAAAGAAGATAAATAGTGAGAGACATGAATGGATTTTG
The DNA here is from genome assembly GCA_030765085.1 of Allium cepa. Taxonomy (NCBI): domain Eukaryota; kingdom Viridiplantae; phylum Streptophyta; class Magnoliopsida; order Asparagales; family Amaryllidaceae; genus Allium; species Allium cepa. The sequence goes on along the minus strand of CM060941.1, from coordinate 170,258,514 downwards.
GAACCACAAGGAATGTTCCAAAATTCAAAGGAATCGAGTCAAAAAGGAAGAGGTTTAAACTCGAATGAAAGTGATTCTGTAAATACATTTACCCTATATACTGAGTTTTGCCTAGAGCTACCAAAGCTCTGATACCAACTGTAACAACCCGATATTTTCAACCATTCGCATCCGCACATGTCGGACTTGAATTGCTCAAAATACCGCATTGTAAATAAAATTTGGCAAATCTCAGAATATACAATAAATAAAATCACAGATCACAGACACAGAGTATTTAATAATGCAGCGGAAGTAAAAGAAATAGTAGTTCATGAAGCCACTATATAAATATATCAGAGTTAAATAAAATACAACATACTAAATAAAGTACAACAGAACTCTTAAGATGATAACCAAGTACAAGCTGAATAGAACAACAGAACTGGAATAGATAAAACTAGATAAGCAGATAATCTCCAGCGATTCCAATCTCCAGAAAGTGGAATCCAAATCTGTGAATAACTCAGGCTGACCCGAGCGCAAATAAAAATACAAACACTCGAGTCAGGACAATATATACTTATATAATGTAAACCAACTCAAATGAACTGTAATAAGGTACAAGTAACTTAAAGGATGCCTGAGACCGCCCATCCTTTAAGGATCCGTTAAACTATTTACTATGTAGTAATATTTCGCTATTATAATAATGTCTACAGTAAAATAAAGTTACTTTTAAATAGTGTTCCGGGCTACCCATATCACCCTTCACACATAATAGTCCCAGTAGTCCATCCAATATCATGCCATCTCCACTCCGGGTGACTGTCAGAGGATACCACACGGGCTACGGGAGAAAAACAAACTCGTAGTAAAGGCTCGGTATGGTAGGTGACACGGCACACAAGGCAATGCCAGGGTAGATATACCAATTACGCACACGGGCCGGTGGTAACGCAGCAGCCACATACGCCCACCTCGGAACACACTCCCAATCAAAATCGGAGGATAGCCATCTAATCAATCACAAGTAAGAGTATAGTATCGAAGGAATGTGTCCGATCGGAGGAATGACCTCACTTGGCCCGAAATCGCTCCTGTTTTAGCCACCTTATGCCAACTCACGGGAGTTGGGTCCACGTAATATACCTCAAGAACGTCGCCACCATCCTACTTCATTCTGGAATCTCCACCGCGTACACGGTTGTCAAAGTGGTTTTCGGTATCGACAGAGAGTATGCCAGATATCCGATCCCGGTCTCTTTGCCAACCAATCGTTATTATAACCCGTAGTTATAACTTTTAAAATAATGTTTATACTTCAAAATAGGATATCATTTCAAATCCAAATCTTTATCAAAATAATGATTAAATTAATTCCAAACCATTTTAAACATCATATCTTTCCAGAAATTCTTGTCAAATCATTTTAATATATCAAAATATCATATCTTTTCAAAACCACATTTCAAATCATTTTAATATATCAAAATATCATATCATTTCAAAACCACATTTCAAATCATTTTAATATATCAAAATATCATATCATTTCAAAACCACATTTCAAATCATTTTAATATCAAAATATCATATCATTTCAAAACCTCATTTCAATCATTTTAATATATCAAAAATATCATATCTTTCCAAAACTTCATTTCAAATCATTTTAATAAACCAAAATATCATATCTTTTCAAAACCACATTCATTTCAAATCATTATTCATTTTATTCAATTTAAAATACCATTTCAATTTACATCTCCAAACAGTTTATATTTCAAAAATCATTTTAAATCATTAAAATGAAGTTATTATATTTAATAATTAAATTATTAAATTTCCAAAAATTTCAACTTTCAAAGTTCATTTATTCACTTAAGTTTATCAAAACAGTGAAAATTCACTTTTCGCAGCATTTAGAAAACGCTACGGAAAGTTACATTCAAAACAGTTCAATTTAACAAAAGACAGCATTTTTTAAATGTTGTAATAGGGTTTACTTAATATTTCAAATAAACTTAGTTAAATTCAACAATTATAGCACTTAAAAAGATTGCTATAATAGCCTTTAATTCAATTTAGCTTTTTAGTTCATTATCATCAACTACATCATTTACAAATGCTGTAATATCATTTAAATTGCAATTAATAGCATTTCAAAAATGCAGTTAATTAACTTCAAATATTCAATATAATTTCACAACCAATTATATTTTTATTTAAAACATTTTTAACTTATAAAATCATACATTTTCACATTTATAAACAACATTTAATTTTCCTTAAGTTCATGATTTTATAAAGTTAAATTTCCATTCAAAAATCAAGATTTAATAATAATTCACTTATTAAATTTCAACATTCAAATTTAAATTCATTAAATTAAATTTCAACTTAACACTTAAGTTTAAATTTCAAAATATAACTTAATTTCAATTTTATTCACTTAACTTAAAATTCACTTTTAAGCCAAATTCACAAATTCCCATTTGGTTATATTTCAAAATTTCAACTTAAATAATCATCCCTTTCATTTTTAAACTTTACTCAAAAATCATTAATATATTAAAAAATCATTTTAAATTCATTTTAGATTCAAATTATCATAAATTTATCATAATTTCTTATTTAATTTAATTTCCAATTATAATTAAATCAAAATTTCCAAAATAACTTACATTTAAATTTTCTAACTTTTCCATAATTTATTTAACCTATAAATTTCCAAAAAAATCAATAATACTTTACAAAAATCATTTTTAGTTATGTTTTAAATCAAAATATTATAATATTTACATTTCAAACATATTTTTAAAAATTTTAGAAAAATATATTTTAACTACGGGTCTGTATATAATTTTCTAGCCTAGGTAAAGTGATACGGGTAATGTATCATTTCAACCCGTAATTTACAAAGAAAATCCGGGTTTTATCATTTCAAACCCACAGTCCCAAGTAAATGAAATAAAATGAAAATCGCTCAGGCCTATCATTTCAGCCCATAACGATTTTCCCCTATTCTAAAGTCCGTTCGGGTATGTATCATTTCAACCCATAGTGATTCTAATCTAAAGGGAACTTGCAGTGTGATAAACTGATAAAAATAACAGAACAACATAATATAACAGTAACAGATGTTATAATAGGTGTTTAAGCATGGGTGAACATCATATAATCATAATATAGCATATGTAACATGATAATGCATTTTACAGATTCAAAAGGGGTCAATTTACTAGTTATATATGTACATATTGTCTGGTGAGGATAACTCACTTGTTTGAGCTGGAGACACAACAACGAATGCACGAATGAGATCCCAACAAGAACGATAACACGACACAAAGATGAGTGGGAGAGCCAAAGTATCAATTCGCTTAGATACATTCAACAAAATAAGTATAACAACACATAAGTTTCAACACAAAATACCATTAAACAATGATAGAATTGGATGCATGGAACTAACACTACAATGCAACTACCATGGATCCTATACAACATATGGGTTCGGCCACAAGCTAGCATGGTGCGGACATCACTGTAGTGGGCTGTAGGATGGTGTGGCAGCGGGTTCCAGGTCATCCATGGATGGTGGAGGTGGAGTAGGTGGCGGCCAACGGGTGGTTGAAAGTGATGAAGGCATAGGTGATTGGCTATGGTGCATATAGGTGAAGTTTGTGTAGATATTGTTGGATTTGGTCACATGGGTGCATGACCAGTGGCTTGGGGCTGTAGAGGAGGTGGTGGAGGCTGGCTCAGGTAGTGGTGGTGGCAGCCATGGTGAAGGAGGAGCAAGGGGCTGAGCTACAAGGGTGAGAAAGCAAGTGAAAACAACATAAACAAGTAGAAAAGCAATGGAAAAGAAAAAGAATTTTACCAAACTCTTGGAGATGATGGAGGCTAAAATTTTCAGAGATGAGGAGGAAGAAATTTCGTGAAAAATGAAGAAAAAAATATATGGCTGAAGATGGTATACGGAACAGCCCCAATTGAATGCATATGATGAAATTGAAAAGGCAGGGAGGTGAAAAGTCAAAGGTAAATGAAAGGTTTTAAACTCTTCATATTTCTCTAATTCTTTTTGTAATTTTAAATACATTTAAAATACTGATAAATAAAGATAAAATAAACTCAGAAATAAATTAAACAAGTAAACAAAATAAATAAATATTAATTACATATAATTTAATTAATAAAACAGCAAAAATTGCAAACTAGTCTTGAAATATGAAAAATAAATGCAATGAACTTTGGAAAATCTTTATGTAATTGTAAAAATATTTATAACAAAGATAATAACATAAACTAAAATTCATTCACAAATAAATATATAAATTTTAATTTAAATATAATTTAAATGAAGAAAATAGCAAAGAAAATAGAAACTAGGCTTTAAAAATAGAAAATAAATTCAATAAGCTTTGGAAAATTTCAAACATCTCTTTAAAAATATTTAAATGGTAAAAATATATGTAACATAACATATAATACAATTTATAATAAGATATGACAAATAAAAATTATCTATATAATTTAAAATAAACAATATTGTTAAATAAAACAATTTACACCCAATTTTGTAAAAGCATAACTTTCACAGTATTATTCGGATTTCATCGAAACGAAAAGCATTGTTCTTGAAATTTTATTTACTTTCATAAAAAAAGGTAAAATTTAAATTTTAAAACTTTTAAAATTTAAATTTAAAAGTCAAAGTTTGACCAGATTGACCAAAATTCACCTTTCTGGAAATATTCAATTTATGCATGATTGAAATTCAAATCCACATCAAAATCAACATTTGAATTTCAATTAACAAAATATATTCATTTTAATAAATAAAATAAAGTTTTTTTTAAAATTAGGAATTTAAATTAAAATAATTAAAATATACAATTACAATAATTAGAAAATACAGGGTTGTTACAAGTTGAAATGAAGCAGGCAAGTTGAGGTAGTATTACCTCAAGGCGTTGCTTTGATGACATTTTTAACCGTTAAGATAGAAACGAGTCCAGGCCTCGACGTTAAAGGTTAAAAATACGACTAATTCCTTTCAGTTTAAGTGATATCATTACGGAACTTCTTTTTCATAATCGAATGGAACTTTACTTTTAATACCAAACTTATGCTGGGATATCACATTAAAAGTATTAACTTTATTGAAATGATTGATTTAATTTAAACCCAAATTTATTACTTCAATATCATTATTTAAATTTATCAATTAAGTTTTAAAACAATGGTCAATTATTTCATATAGCTTTACTTAAAATAAAAAATTAGCTTTACTCCCAATTTATTACGTCAAAACAACACTATTTAAAAAGATTAACTAACTTTAATCATCCTTGTTTAAATAATTAATTAACTTTAAACTTTTATTATTAAAATAATTAATTAACCTTAAAAAGCTCATTATTAACATGGCTAATTAACCTTAATCTCATTATTATTTTAATTATTAAATTTCTTTAGAAACTTTACTATTAAAATGATTGATCAGTTTTAAAATATCATTATCAAAATAATTACTTGATATTAAATCATTATTATTAAAATAATCAATTACTTTTGAAACATTATTATTAAAATAATTAATTTATTTTAAATCATCTTCGTTTAAATAATTAATTATCTTTATAAAACCCATGCACAAGATTTAACAAAATACTTTAAAGGAGATACCATTTCCATTCAAACATCACATACCTTAAGCATGAGGATATTTATACAAAAGCAAATAACAGCTGTGCACATATATAAAACATCACTTATCAATTATTAATCTACCGACTTACAATTTAATGTCCAAACAATATAATAGTAGAACGGGGATTTATTCTGCTAAACAAATGTCATTTATATTTCATCTGAACAAATGGCAGCATAATGAGGTTTTATTATACTAAACAGATGTCAATTAAAATTCAATTAGCAGAATTGTATTTTATTATGCTAAATAGATGTCATTTAATTTCATATTTAATTGGGTTACTTAAGGGTAATCGATAAAGAAAATCCTTTCGGTAAAATATTTTTTAAAAGAGTGTTTGCTTTAAAAAAAACCGATCATTTAGAAGTAAAGTAGGTTTAAAAATTAAAATTTTTATATAGTTTTTAAATATCTTTAATTTTTTATTTAATAATAGTTAATTCTTTAATTATTAATTAAATAATAATCAACTTTTAATTAAGTAATAATTAAAGATTATTTAAAATAGTTAACATTTAAATAATTCATTATCAATTAATTAATCTAAATTAATAATTAAATAATACTTAATTAAAACTTAAATAATAATTAAACCTTAAATTAAAAATAATTAAATCTTAATTTATTTTTAACTAAATCAATTTATTTAGTAATTAATTAAACTCATTCTTTAATAAATAATTAATTAATTATTGATTGATAATTAAACACAAATTAATCCTTAAATAAATTATCAATTAATAAACAATATTTAATAAATTAACTCACTTTAATTAGCATACTTAATTAATAATTAAGTACTAATTACCATAATTAAAAATGATTAGGTGATAATTACCTTAATTAATTAGTTAATCATTAAATAAATAAATGATTATATAATTCATTAATCAGTAATAATTGCTTTTAAAAACTTATATTAACTTATGAAAACACTTTTTAAAAAGATACTTAAGTTAAAATATTTTAAATTCAAAAAGAGTTAGTTTTCCACGAACTGCATTTACAGCGACTATCGTTATAGGACTTGTAATTTTCAACTTGATTTGTAATTCAAATCACCTTTCAAAGCCTTTACTAATCATTTTAACTTACTTTTATAAACTTGAATATAACTTTTTGAAAACATAAACTAAAGTTTAAAACTTTATAAATTTTTCTTTGAAGAATCCATAAGCAAACAAGTTAGTAAACCAAGAGATTTCAATGTCGCGGCTAATAACTTTACCACCAACTTTCTTAGATCAATACATCTTAAGAAAAGTTACAAACCAAGATTCATGAGCACAACATACGAACTATCACCATCACAGACAACAAGTCAAGAATTCTAACTACAAACCTTATTAACATTCGCTTACTAAATTTTGCTTACTAACTTTACTTCAAACTTCAAGTCATACAATATCCAAGCAATATGTATATATAAATCAACATCCAACAAATCAATCAACATATATCATAACCAAGAACAATAATAGTTTGAAGTTTAGAAGTTTATATAAAAGCAAGATTTTTCTCACCTTAAGATATCATACCTATTACAGAACTTCACCAACTTTTCCAACCACCTAACCATAGCTTTGGCTTATGGAAAGACAAGATTTTGGAAGCTACATGCCACAAATGGGTTCGTCCTTGAATGGAAGAGGGATTTTGGATTATCATTTAACTCACAAAAATCAAACCCGAAAATATGTGACGCAGCGGATAACAATAAGTTGTCACCAAATGATGCATAAGAACAAACGACGATGGAACGATACAAAGATGAATCGATGGATTGATAATACCCAAGATAAATGCCCAAATTCGTTGATCTCGTGAGATACCGGATTCTAGCTATCTTTAACACGTTGATCACGCACGATACCGTGTTGAAGATCTACGATTCTTCGACGTTGATCTCGCGCACGAGATTCCGTGAACCGGCTTCAAAATCGTTGATTCGAGCGCACTCGAATAACCGAAGATGGAGAAAGGAGATAACACTCAACTTCCAATTTTAAGGAGGCACAAAGCACTCAAACAAAAGTTTATTCAAAATCAACCATCTTTACAAGTGACATCATACCTCTATTTATAGGAGTTTGACCCAACAACACAAGTGACTCACGGCTTACGACCAAAGAACAAATACAGGTTACAACGACATAACGACATAACGATATATACAACATACATCCGATCCAACAAATTACCACATAACGACCTAGGAATACAACACCATGCGACATAAGCTTCACTGACATGAGGAGATAGCTCATCTTCGAGGACTTGCTACATCAGAGCTTCAACGACTTAATAAGATACAGCTTAAGAAATGTAGCGACTTAAGAATGAGCATGTTTGAGCGACTTATAAGAATACGGTATAACTTGAGCGACCTATAGGAATCAACGACTTAAGGAACTCGCGACATATGAAGTTCGCGACCTACTGGAATGGCATTCTGGAGCGACTTAGGCTTCGCGACTTAACTTCTCGCGTCCTAAAGAAAGAGGCATGCGAAAATGCGGCATATCTCGCCTAGGTCGTAGCACGGTACAATTAGGTCGTAACTCGTTAATATGTCCTGAGCGATTTAAGGTATCAACTGTTACCACGGTGCGTTGCATGTTAGGTCGCGACTCACTACTAGGTCGTAACTCGTTAATATGTCCTGAGCGATTTAAGGTATCAACTGTTACCACGGTGCGTTGCATGTTAGGTCGCGAATCACTACTAGGTCGTAACTCGTTGGTTCTAGGTCGTGACTCCTGGAACGCTACTCTGTTAGGTTGCAATTCAAAGCGATTCTTATGATGCGCTGCATCATCCTCCCCCGGTTGAAAGTAATTCGACCCCGAATTCACACTTTCCTCTTCTTCAACACGCCTATCCTCTTAATATGGAATCAAATGTTCGACGTTAAAAATATCGGCCGTATGAACATGATCCGGCAACCTTAACCGATAAGCATTATCATTGATCTTCTTTAAGAATTCTACTGGACCAATCTTTCGCGCTTTCAATTTGTTTTAAGTTCCAACTGGAAAACGATCTTTCGTCAATACCGCGTAAACAAAATCACCTTCTTTGAAGTCCACACTCCTTCGCTTCTTATCTGCCAGTTGCTTATACTTCTCATTTGACTTAAGCAATCGTTCATGAACAATTCTGTGACACTCCTGCAACTCATTCATGAAATCACAAGCTCGTTTAACAACCCCTTTCTGACGTGGAACTATCGACAAATCCAACGGTCCTTTCGAAATTGCTGAATATACTACTTGAAATGGACTGAATGCAGTATTTTGATTAACAACATGATTATGTGCGAATTCTGCCTGACATAACTTCACATAACTTCACATCCCAGCTCTTCAAATTATCCTTCACAAGACATCTCAACAAGTTTCCCAAAGATCTGTTCACCACTTCTGTTTGCCCATCCGTTTGTGGATGATAGGCGCTACTAAAATTCAGCTTAGTCCCAACCATCTTCCACAGACTCAACCAAAAATGATATAGAAATCGAGTATCCCGGTCAGAAACAATGGTCTTAGGTAGCCCATGTAGTCGATAAACCTCTTTAAAGAACAATTGAGCAACACGGACTGCATCGGCGGTCTTTTTACAAGCAATGAAATGTGCTATCTTCGAAAATCTATCTACCACAACATATATAGAATCGTTCCCTCGTTGAGTTCTTAGCAAACCCAAAACAAAGTCCATGCTAATATCAACCCATAGTCTAGTAGGCACGGGAAATGGCATATACAATCCTGCATTCGTAGTTGTCCCTTTGGAAACTTGACATATGTGGCATCTCTGCACAAATCTTTCAACTTCTTTCCTCATGGAAGGCCAAAAATATGATTGGGAAATCAACTGCAAGGTACGATCTCTCCCCACATGTCCTTCTTCATGCAATTCCTTCACAATCTTCATCCGCAAACTGCACTCTGGTATACATAACCGATTTCCTTTGAATAGAAAACCATCTACCAACACATACTCATCCGTCTTCCCTTTCTCTACTTCATCTACAATCTTAGCAAAGTAAGGATCTTCAAAAAACAATTCTGGAAATACTTCAAACCCCGTCACTTCAACTCTCATCGTAGTCAATAAATGATTTCTTCTACTCAATGCACCTGCCCCCCGATTTGTAACTCCCAACTTATGCTTTACAACAAATGTAAACTGTTGCAAGTATGCGATCCATGAAGCATGCCTGGCTGCAATCTTATCCTGTCCCTGCAAATGCTTCAACGCTTCATGATCCGTATATAACACAAACTCTTTATGAAACAAATAGTGTCTCCAATGCTTTATGGCTTGGAAAATAGCATAGAACTCCAAGTCATAGGTACTGTATCTTGTTTTGGCTCCAGAAAGTTTCTCGCTAAAATAAGCAATTGGATGTCCCTTTTGACTTAATACTCCACCAATTCCAACCTTAGACGCATCAGTATCTAGTTCAAAAAGCAACTGAAAATCCGGGTATCTAAGAATCGGTGTTGTAGTCAAAAGTGTCTTGATCTGTCGGAAAGCAGAATCAGCCTCTTCAGTCCACACAAACTGCTTCCCTTTCATACAATCTGTCACTGGTGCCATCATGCTACTGAAATATGGAATAAACCTTTGGGAGAATGATGTTATCCCATGGAAACATCTCACTTCAGTTATAGTCCTGGGTTATGGTCAATCCTTGATTGCTTCAACTTTATCTTGATCCACATGGATTCCTTCCTTGGACAAAACATACCCCAAGAACAAAACACTATGTGTCATGAATATGCACTTCTTTGTTGCCGCGTAAAATTGCTCCTGATGAAGTATCATCAACACTTCCCGCAAGTGTTGTAGATGTTCTTCTGTGCTTCCACTGTATATCAATATATCATCAAAGTATACCACCACGAATTTTCCAATAAACGGTCGAAAGATCTGATTCATCACTCGCATAAAAGTACTAGGTGCATTCGAAAGACCAAATGGCATGACCAGCCATTCGTACAATCCTTCCTGTGTCTTGAATGCGGTCTTCCATTCATCCCCTGGTCGAATTCGAATCTGATGATACCCACTCTTCAGATCAATCTTTAAAAAGATAGCAGCTCCACTCAGCTGATCTAACAAGTCGTCCAATCTAGGCATCAGAAATCTGTACCTCACTGTAATCTTGTTTAATGCTCGACTATCTGTGCACATTCTCCATGTTCCATCCTTCTTTGGCACTAACAAAGCTGGTACTGCACAAGGACTTAAAGTTTCTTGTACGCGCCCTTGTTCAAGTAACTCCTCCACCTGCCTTTCTCAACTCTTCGTGCTCCTTTGGACTCATTCTATAATGTGGTCTATGTGGTAACACAGCTCCCGAAACAAGATCAATCTGATGTTGTATGTCTATCAACGGTGGTAATTCTTTTGGGAATTCTTCAGGAAATGCATCTTCAAATTCCTTCAACACCAGCTTAATCTCCTCAGGAATTTCAACCGTTTTACTACTTTCACGTCCAATCAACAGAAATACTTCAAGCCCATCCTCTACTTCTTTGACAAACTCCTTCAAAGATAACAGAATCTTTAGTTCCTCGATTTCCTCCAACTTGCTTTCACTTTGTTGTCGCTTTTTAGGAACTATAGTGATTCTAGTGCCATTGAACATGAAACTATAACAGTTAGTTCTACCATCGTGTTGCACGGCTCTATCAAACTGCCACAGTCTTTCCAACAAAAAATGACATACATCCATATCTACCACGTCACACCAAATTTCATCCTTATACTTCTTTCCAATGGAAAAAGTTACACAAGCTCTTCGACTAACCTTCACTTCCCCACCTTTCCTCAACCAAGCTAATTTGTAGGGCTTGGGATGCTTCTCTGTCTTTAACGCTAACTTCTTTACAGCTTCTGTAGAGATGATGTTATCACAACTCCCTGCATCGATGACAAACTTACAAACCCTTCCCAAAATAGTGCATGTCGACTGAAAAATATTACTCCTCAACCAGCTATTCTCCTTTTCCTGCTTTGGTGTCAAGCAAGATCTCCTCATCATTAGAGAATTCCCTCGTCTCTCGCCAATAATTCTTCCTTCTCCTCAACTTGTGGTGAATTGGAACATTCTATTTCTGCATCCTCATCCTCAATCTCAGTAACCATCGCTCGCTTCTTAGGTTTCGGGCATTCATTTCTCTTATGACCAAACTCCTGACAGTTATAACACTTGAAATTGTTGTTGACCTTGGTATTAGCAACTTCATTGACAACCAGTTTACTAACAGCCTTGGAAACATTAGTATTGCTATTAGCCCCTTTCACCTGATTGATCGAACTTGTAAGCATACCACCTCCTCTTTTACCTTGCTTCTCCCAAGCTAGAGCCTTCTGGTGTGCTTCAGCAACGGATCTTGGATCAAACATATTTACCATATCCTGAATTTGCATTCTCAATCCTCCAACAAATCTAGCTGTCATTGTTCCTCCGTTTCCATGATATCGTTTCTAGCAATCAGTTGATAAAACTCATCTGCATAATCATTTACCGACTTTGTCCCTTGTCTCAAATTCTGTAAGCGCTGATACATAAGAGACTGATAATTATAAGGCAAGAAAGTAGCCTTCATCAACTTCTTCATCTTTTCCCATGAAACAATCTTCGACTTTCCCATTCTTTCCCATGTAAGTTTAGTTTGTTGCCACCATGCCATAGCTCTTCCCCTCAATCGTGTAGCAACCAACTTAACTCTACGATGCTCGGGTACTTCCTTGAAGTCAAAAATTTCCTCAACATTTGATAACCAATACAGAAATTCTTCCACTATCATTCCCCCTTTGAATTCTAGAATCTCTGTTTTCATTCCCGACTCCCATCGACGATCATCTTCTACATTCCGATATTGACTTCGTACTTGGTCTCAATCTCGATAATGAATACTACCTCTATCACCATCTTCATCATAATCAAATGTACTTCGATATCTATCCCGTCCATCTACATCTCCACGATCATGATAGTCCTTCTACCCTGTCTTTCAATATCATGATATGATTCATTTTCAAACCCCCGTGGAGTTCTTCTCTCTTCATTTCTGTACTCATGGTGTTCGCGTCTCATTAAAACAGATGATTCTCTTCTTTCTCGACAAGTTGTGGTGACACACTCCTCACTTCCGAAACCGATGGCGAAACCCTGTTTCCTCCATGGTTCGAGATTGGTGACCTTCTCCTTTGACTTTGATTCATGTCATTCATCAATTTCTTTAACTTTCCAATACCTTCATCGAACTTCTCATTGATACGTTGTTCCATTTGCTCAGCTTCTTGTCTTCTATACACATCTTCAACATTTTGAAATCGATTAACACGTCTGGGAGGCATGATCAAACTTATCAACAAACAATCTCCAAACTATCTTTAACTCGGATTCAACTTATCTCGGCTCGGCTGAAACTGTAACTCTCGGCCTTGATTAGACTTTGCACAAACCAACTCTCCGATTCGGCTCCTACACTTCCTCTTAACTTCAATAGGTTCGGCTTAGCTATGATTAGCTAAGTTTAGGCTCTGATACCAAACTTTACGCAATGGATAACAATAAGTTGTCACCAAATGCTGCACAACAAACAAACGACGATGGAACGACACAAAGATGAATCGATGGATTGATAATACCCAAAATAAATGCCCAAATCCGTTGATCTCGCGAGATATCGGATTATAGATATCTTTAACACATTGATCACGCACGATACCGTGTTAGAAGATCTACGATTCTTCGACGTTGATCTCATGCACGAGATTCCGTGAATCGGCTTCAAAATTGTTGATTCGAGCGCACTCGAATAACCGAAGATGGAGAAAAGAGATAACACTCAACTTCCAATTTTAAGGAGGCACAAAGCACTCAAACAAAATTTTAATCAAAATCAACCATCTTTACAAGAGACACCATACCCCTATTTATAGGAGTTTACAACATACACAAACGACCCAACAACACAAGTGACTCACGGCTTACGACCTAAGAACAAATACAGGTTACAACGACCTAACAACATAACGACATAACGATATATACAACATACATGCGATCCAATAAATTACCACATAACGACCTAAGAATACAACACCACGCGACATAAGCTTCAGTGACATGAGGAGATAGCTCATCTTCAAGGACTTGCGACATCAGAGCTTCAGCGACTTAACAAGATACGGCTTAAGAAATGTAGCGACTTAAGAATGAGAATGTTTGAGCGACTTATAAGAATACGGTATAACTTGAGCGACCTATAGGAATCAGCGACTTAAGGAACTCGCGACATATGAAGCTCGCGACCTATTGGAATGGCATTCTGGAGCGACATAGGCTTCGCGACTTAACTTCTCGCGTCCTAAAGAAAGCGGCATGTGAAAATGCGGCATATCTCGCCTAGGTCGTAGCACGGTAGAATTAGGTCGTAACTCGTTAATATGTCATGAGCGACTTAAGATATCAATTGTTACCACGGTGCGTTGTATGTTAGGTCGTGACTCGCTACTAGGTCGTAACTCGTTGGTTCCAGGTCATGACTCCTGGAATGCTACTCTGTTAGGTCGGACTTCCTGGTGTACTAACTCGCTTGAATTAGGTCGCAATTCAAAGCGATTCTTGTGATGCGCTGCATCAATATGTCATCTTCCAACTAATTTTTGGAAAGATTACTCATGGAAATTCTCTCCTCTATGATTATAAAAGAAGAATCACTAAATTTGGATATATTTTGAGGGATATATGGCCTAAGGAAGAAGAGGTGCTCTTGAAATAAAAAAACTAGGTTCGAAAACACTCTACAAAGAAATGTGATTTGGACATGGCTAAGCTTAAAATTTGAAGAAGTCGTACACGTGAAAGTTGTAGCCATTGGAATTTTTTATGGTTTGAAAAGAAGAAAAACTCTATTTGATAAGATATGAGAAATATATGGTAGAAGGAAAAAGGGGGTGAAATTAAAGAAGTGAAAGTGCTATTTACAAGTAAGAGAACAAAGTAAATTACATTAATGCCCTAAGTCCATTACCCTCTGTTAGCGCCAAAAATGAGCACAAACACCCTGTTATAGGTGAAAGCACTGAAATCAAATATTTATATCCAAACAGAGAAGTATAGATTCATAGATCACAGAATATATTCAAAAAAGTAAATGAACACGCAATTTTTATAGTGGTTTGACAAACTCCGACCTACGTTCATTCCTATGATCTTATATTTATGGTGTAAGATTACAAGACAGTTGTTTTTTTTCTTAGAAAATAATGGATGAAGAGATAAGAAGTCATGATGGATAGCCAGCCAAAAAAAGTCCTTTCCAATGAGCCAAGTTCACTGTATTTATAGGTGAAGACGTGCATGAATCAGGCTGAAATTTTGCCAAAAAAACCTCAAGATATGTACGAATCGATCCACCAATTTTCAGATCGATTGCACACCATAAGAATGATCGGTGCCGACCATTCATATTAGTTCCAATGGTAGAGTGCTTGTACCTGTGGGGTCTCAGATGCCTCTAGTTTGTGCTCCCAACGTTTCGTACCATTCCGACTTACTGCTTGTGAGATATCGATCGATCTTCGTTGTTTTAAGTTGAAAGTGGACCATGGGAGATCATTCCATACTTGCTTCTTTTGGGGTTCAATAATTCTAGTGAGTTCCTCATGATGTTATCTACTTTCTCTCCAAATTTCCTGCCATTCCGATTTACCATTTATGAGACATCACATTTTCCATGAAGTTGCATTGAGTTGTAAGCATTCATGGGCGATCGTTCCATACTTGCACCTTTTGAAGTGCGATTATTTTGGTGATTTTCGCATGATGTTAGTTCTTGCTTTTTAAATTTCGTATCATTCTGACTTACTGTTTGTGAGATATCATGTTTTCCATGGAGTTGGGTTGAGTTGTTTATGCTGAAAATCGGTCTGATCCCACTTCTTTTGCACATAACTTGAGCATGCTAACTCCAGTCAACTTGAAATTTGAATTGTAGCATCATGGGTCCATCTTTGTCGCTTCATACAAATTTCACCTTAATTAGGATAAAAATTAAGGATCCAATCCTTCACCTAGGTGAAGTGCTAATTCCATACATAGCTATTTTTTGAGTGTTGTCCATCCGAATCTATTCATCTATCGTCCATAGTTTCAACTATAATCAATTTCTAATCTATCCATTTTAGTTGAATCTTTGTTATTCGGCCTTACCAAATGGTAGGATAACACTTGCATTCCAAAACATGCCTTAAGATATGAAGGTATGTTTTGAGTTGCTATAAATCCCAAATCTAAAATCCATAATCCACGATAGCCATATTATGTCGTCCAAAATCCAAACCATAATCAATCCAATTCCTTAATCTCTCCAAATCATTAGCTGTGGTCATTCGAGACCGTTAGTTAGATCTGTTGCCGTTCGTGGTTGGCATTTATTTGACGTTGATGTTGTCGTTCAAGGCGAGCGGTGGTTGTTCGTGACTGATAGCCATTCGTAGCAAATGATGGTCATTCTTGACCAGTTTTTATTCAAGATGGAAGACGATCGTATGTAATCGAGTGTTGTTTAGGGAAAATGATGATCTATATGATCAAGTGCCATTTAAGGCGATATATGATAGTTTAAGATTGGATGTTGTTCGAGGCGAAATATGATCGTTCGAGATCGAGTGACGTTTCGAACGAAATATGACCGTTCAAGATCGAGAGCCATTCGAGGCGAAGTGTGATCATTTGAGTTGAGTGTCGTTCAGGGAAAAAGGTGATAGTTTAAGATCAAGTGTCGTTGGTGGAAAAATGTGATTATTCGAGATCGATTGCCGTTCGTAGTGAAATACTTGTTTTTCACATTCAAGTGAGTTCCGGTATCATTTATTATGGCAATTTATCACCATCTCAGAGAATGCCTAGAGACCAACCTCGATCCACATGTGTAAGTGACTTAACCATTTTAATATGGAGTTTATTTTACTTCATGCCATCTTGATCAAGAGATGACAACCTGTGCCATTAAGTCGGGCTCGCTCCAATTTATGGCGGATAATAGCTGCTCCTATTCCATCATCGCTATCCATTTCCTTACAAAGAAATCCAAATCCGTACCCCCAATTCCATGGGGAGCAGTGCCAATCCATGTGAACAGATGCATGCCGATCCATCTTCCTCAATGGAGACTTGCCCCTAGTTTGTTCCAATCCATACCAAGCTAGTTAGTTTCCACTCCAAGTCCTGTTTGCTAATTTCCAGCTATTCCAGCATCTGTAAGTGGTCTTCAATCATTATATCCATCATGCCCCCTGAGTATGCATGGGAATCCTATATTATCCTCTTCCAAATGCGCATCCAAGTTCCGATTGACACTGAACTGCTCGGCGTTATCCAACACCTCAACTAGGATCGATCCAGCATAACTCGAGGGCATGCCCCAGAGTTAAGATCGATCGGTGTTGATCGTTCTGAATGGTTGGTACCAATTGTTATGTGTCGACTAAGGACTGCCCTCGGCGGTACTACTCTATCCTGCTGTCTGTTAGCTCATTTATTTCTCTTTCAGTTTTTAGGGCTTTGTTAAATTCGAAGGCGCTTCTTTCTATTAATCGATCGAAATGATTCTTGTTCTTGCTTTGATGATTAATTGTCTTCTGATTTGCGCATAGCTCCTTCGAATTTGATCGAGTTCAGTATGAATTGGTATGTGATTTTATGCTCTTTGCTTTACTGGTTAATTTCCTTGAACTCGATGCTTTTGAGGCCGATGATGTTTACAGTTTAAATAGGATTGGAATTCCTATAAATTCGTTTGAATATATTTTATTGAATTCGTCAATTGATTTTTCTAGATAACTTATTTTCATTTGGATGCTTGTGATGTTTCTGACTTGTTCAAATCTGTATATTTTACTGGCTTGATCACTACGGCTCCATGAGTTTTGAAGTGTTCGATTTCTTGGCTACCAAAGGTTGATTTTCTGTTGACTTTATCCATTTTTCTTCCTTGTTCATCGTATTCTTTGATTTCGTGAATATCGCGGCTTTGAGTTTCTGGCATTTGAACTTGACATTGACTTTGTTTGAAACTGTTGATTTAAACTGCTATTGCATTTGACTTCGGTCATTTTTGAAAAAAAAAATTTGATTTTGTCTCGGCATGTACTTGTGCATTTCATACATATGTGTACATATACGTATGTGTTAGCTTTGGTTTTCATGTTTTATTTGGTTCATCTGAACTTTGAACTGATCCATTGTGGTTTTAAACATCATGTGCATATCACTACTAACATGTACATATGTGCACTTGTATACGTCTTCATTTATATACTTGAATCTGGTGTTTGCATTTTCATGTGTGACATTTCCAGTCAAGTAGTCCGGTTGCCTCGACTACATATGTATGATGCCTGATGTGTGTTGAGTAATTTCACCTTCTTGATTCAAAGTCTAGTTTGGATTAGCTCGTGTACTTGTTTGCACTAGATTCGTTTTCTGTTTGCCTTTTTGTGATGATCATCACTTCTGCACTTGTATGTTGACATTACTTTGTGCATCTCTCGGTTGTACCTATGCATGTCACTGTTGCGTTGCTTCGAGTCAGGTTCCATTGGTGGCTTCACATTGGTATTGTTGCATTGTACTTGAGTCCGAATCTGGTTTGTAGCCTCAATTTATTGCATTTTTTCACTGTCATATGTTGAAGTCTTGTATCAATTTATGGTGCACTTTGTTGTTTGAATCTGGCAATTGGTTCATGTTGTAGCTTGACTTGATTACTTGTTTCTTTGACCAGTCTGGGTTCAAGTGTACATTCGAATTTTTGGTCGAGGATGTGTTGTATGCATCTTGACCCATAGTTTTCTATTGCACCTGAGTTGAATCCAGCTTAAAGCTCGGGTTTGACCTTGTGTTCAATATTGCAACTTAGTATTTATTTCACTTGAGTTGAACCCGACTTTTGATTTGCGTTTGATCTTGTGCTCACCTATCCCTACATTTTTATCAAGTGTATATCGTTGTGCACGATCTTGTGGCATGTACAGTGATACATTGTGCATGTCACACGTTGTTCGTGTAAGATGAATTCAAAATAAATATGATGACGACCAACCCAAATAACCGAGGAAAAATAATATTTTCAAATTATATTTTATTTTACACCGTAAAAAAATATTTTCTTTTTCAATTTTACTACGTCAGTATGTATTTTGCAGATAACTCAAATGTTGGATTCAATCTGGAATAGAGTTGAAGATAAATACGAGTGTATGAGTGAAATGTAGTGAGGTGCAAATGTATGTATAGTGAAAAATGTGGTGTGATTGAAATTGTAATATAATTGAAATTTGTATATATATAGTGAGAGCTCAAATTTTTACTATTCAAAATTGTAATAAATATTTGTTTGAATAAAATATCCGTTTGAATTTAAATTCTATGATATTTATTTTATTCAGCAACTATTTATTTAATTATGTGAGAAATAAAATAGTACATTAACAAATACATTTAAATGAATATATATATATATGTTTATTATCGTCAAACAAAAATCATATACTTGCATATTCAACAATCTTCCCCTTTTGATGATAACAAACATATATTTAAGATTTTGAGTTTGTTAAATGTATTTGATCATTTTATTTGCTCCCCCTATTTGAATGATTCCTCTCTACACAAAGCTCCCTCTTCATTTATGCATGTAAATGAATAAAAATGAACAAATGAACCTAGATGCATATAGAAAATACAAAATAAAATATTTGACCTTTATTTGCTGAAATCTTAACCTTTCTCTCCCCCTTTTGTTATCAGCAAAAGAGTAATTGTGTTAGAAAAGTAGAGATAAAGTGATAGACATTTATTTAACATTAATTCCCAATCGAGTATAAATATTAAATTTCAATAAAAAATCAAAAAAAAGAATCCCAAATACCATGTTAGGTGCATATTCCACTTTTAGAATGATAGGGATGATGCAAAAACTATATATTGTGTCTATTTGTTGTATATTTATATCAAGAATTTGAATATCTACTAACCATGCATAACCGTTAGGACTTTTAAATGAGATTAGTAGTATTCCAAAAAAATTTAAATGAATTAAAGTATCTTCTATTCAAGCATAACCGTGAGGACTTTTAAATGGGATTAGAATCAACTTGTCTATTTAATCAATCAATTTTGATATGCGTTCCATACATGCATAATGGTGAGGACTTTTAAATGAGCATAGAAGCACATAATCAAAAGTTCCAAGTAATTCACCCATTCATAACCGTGAGGACTTTTAAATGACAGTGAATACTTTAGATGTTTTTATTGCTAAAAATATAATAAAATGAAAAACGAATGATTTCCTGTTGAATATACCACATATTGACATACTATATTGGATTTTGATGAGTGATGGTCAATATAATATGATAGAAATAGAATGATCATGGAATTTTTACCAGCAATTTTTTTATAACTCTTGTTTAAATTTCTAAAGAAATTTACTTAGTATACCGTGTCAAGTTATAATATATGATCAATATCAACACTCATCACTTTTTCAATCACTATTTATCTTTTCGATAATTGGTTGGAAGTCAGATTAGT
Source organism: Allium cepa (assembly GCA_030765085.1). NCBI lineage: Eukaryota > Viridiplantae > Streptophyta > Magnoliopsida > Asparagales > Amaryllidaceae > Allium > Allium cepa. Next base: position 170,238,181 of record CM060941.1, on the reverse strand, counting down.
TAATGTAATCATTTAAGATCAAATCTAGAAAATAATTATAAAATCAGATTTTTCAAAATGACTAATCTGAAACAAGGTCAAAAAAAATGATTTTCTAGAAGGGGTTATATAATAAAAGAAATTGCCATTTGAAAATTATTTGAAATGAAAAATATGCAGATATTTTGTTTGAAAAATGATGCAGCTACTGAATGTCTCAATATAAATCACGTTTCACTAGTAATTTTTCTATCAACTATATTACCAGTGTAATCTGCGTCTGAATTTCTCTTAGACTCGGGATTGAAAATGTGATTCATTAAGGATTTAATTGAAAATGTGCACATAAACAAGAAGTGAACATAGTGTCAGATCTAGAAAATAAATATATCCACTTGTATCATGAGTAATCAGTAGTCAATAAAACACCATCATTAAATCGAACAAATCTATACGAAGTATTTCAATGATTGTTGTGTTCTCGGCATAAAAAGATAATTGGCCAACGATTTTTATAAGTTAGAATCATAATCAATATTCATTATCTCAAAAATGGCTGATGAAATTATGGTGCAGATTATCACATTGAATATATCGTTCAGAATAAATATACCGTTACCTCTTTTACCTTTACGATAATTTTTCGTTGTTGTCCATTGTGATTCTATCACCTTTGTACTAGGCTAAGGAACTTTGAATTGTCGCCCGTTGTATGTCTGGGATAGCCACAATCCAAATAACACAGTTGTTGTTCCTTAGCCTGCCACCATACGTATACGAGAGAAGATTTTGTAACCTATTTGTTTTTATAGGTCCATGGTTGTTAGTGGCAATGGATTTTGAAAAATGAGTTTGTGGAGACCCAAAACTATTTATATATGTTCCTTTTGGCACCCAGATTTGTTTATCCTTGAGGGATTTAATATCCATGCCTTTCGAAACCCAAATTGGAATAGTTTTCACGTGTTTGGGTCTATACCAACAATTATTTTGATTGTGTCCAAATTTTCTATAAATTGTGCACATGGAATTGACATGTTAAATTACATTTCTAGCACATTCAGATTGATTATACTCAAGTCCTTGTCTAACAGTATTAACAATTTGTTTCCCTAATAGCATATTCAATGATTTTTCACTTCTTGAAAATTTTCCTAAAGTTGTAGACAATTGTTGGACTTGTGTTTTGAGAGATTCATTTTCATTCAATTATTGAGCGCACTTTTTAATAGAATTTTCTCTTCTAGCGTTTTCACTCTCTTTCAAAATCAGAATTTCATTTTCAAGCGATTTAATTTTAATTTCTGATTTTTTAAATTCTTCTTCGAATATTTGACACTTATCATACTTAAGGTTCTTGCTTTGATAGTTTTTGACCAATTGATCAAGTTGTTTACTTATGTTTATCAAAGTATCTCTTTATGATTCAATTTTAGCGTATCTCTCCCTAAGTCTTTTAAAACAGCCATTTACTTCGTGGAAGTATATGAGTAATTATGAGTGAGTAAGTTTTGATACTTCGCTTGGCACGTCGTCATCGTTATCGGTTATATCACCTCGAAGGCACAGATCTTCTTTCTCACTCTCGTTGCTAGTACTTTAATTATTATCATCACTTTGATTCCATGTGGCTGTAAAACTTCTTCCTTTTGATTTGTTTTCTTGGCCGAGTCGATTTTGGGGACAATTGGGCTTGATATGACCAGGTTTATTGCACTAGTGGCATATGATCTCGGTTCTTTTGAGTTGTCTAGTGCTTTGGCTATTCTGCTTTTCAATTTTTGATTTAGAGCTGGATTTCCGTATTTACGGTTCCACTTTTTGAATCTCTTCATTAACAGCGCCAGCTCAGCTGCTCCATCATCAACATCATCATCACTACTGCCTTTTACCAATCCTGTTATGCATGTTTCTTCAACTGAGTCGATTCTGAATAATTTCTCATTGCTGTTGATTTTTGCACCATATATTGCATCAAAAGTATTCTACATTTCCGGTGCACTTTCACAATGAGTGATAAGGTTAAAAATATCTTGATTAATATGAGAATATATTATATGCATAGCAAAAGCATTAATCGAAGTGTTTTTCTCATCTATTATATCACACCCATTTTCAATAATATCTCAACATTTAATATTAACAGATTCTAAATAATATTCCATTTTCAATTTCCAATTCAAAAAATCTGTTCCATCAAAAATAGGAGGAATAATATTGGACTGACCCTCGGCAAAAGTATTATTAAAAGAAGCAATTTTAAAAATTCAAATTTGTAAAAAAAAAGGTCTTTGAAAAATCAAACTTTTTAAAACAAAAATGGCTTTTGTTTCTAGCTCCGATACCACTTGTAGGATCGATTTCACCCTAGAGGGGGTAAGTAGGGTAATACTATCAATTACAAAAATTTAATGCGGAAGTATATAAAATAATCGCAGGACTGATCACAGTAGGGTAATAACAACACAGATAATAGTAGAATATAAAAATTCAGAAATAGAACAACACAGCATTGGCAAAACCCTGCCTATGTTCTGCTCCCAAGATTTCTACTAGAAATTAAATAGTCAGATGCTTGCACACGTAAACTCGTGACACCCGCTATCGACTAACCTAACTCTGTGCTTAAAACCCTGCCATAACTCAACCAATGAGTTACAAATTCTCGAACTATACCACCGTAGTTCGTCCCTAGTCACACGACTAGAAGTTACAATAGTTTAAAAAGGAAATACAAATTTAAAAGAATAATTTAAAAACAAAACCCAAATTTTAAAGTATTAAGCCCAATAAAAAATGTAAAGAAGTCGCCCCAAATAAATGTAAATCTCCCTTTTGATTTTTATACTATCTTTGGCCTGGTATCCTTTCGTTGAGAAAATATGGCCGCTTCCATTAGCTCGTTCTTTAGTCTTTCAGTTTTTAGGGCTTTGTTGAATTCACAGGCGCCGCTTTCTGTTGATCGATCGAAATGATTCTCATGCTTGCTTTAACGATCAATTGTCTTCTGATTTGCACATAGCTCCATCAAAATTGATCGAGTTCAGTTTGAATTGGTATGTGATTTTATGCTCTTTGCTTTACTGGTTAATTTTCTTGAACTCGATGCTTTTGAGGCCGATGATGTTTACAGCTTAAATAGGATTGGAATTCCTATAAGTTCGTTTGTATATATTTTATTGAATTTGTTAATTGATTTTCTCGACCACTGATTTTCGTTTGGATGTTTGTGATGTTTCTGACTTGTTCAAATTCGTATATTTTACTGGCTTGATCACCACGGCTCCATGAGTTTTGAAATGCTCAATTCCTTGGCTACCACGGGTTGATTTTCTGTTGATTTCGTTCATTTTTCTGCCCTTTTCATTGTATTCTTTAATTTCGTGAATACACAGCTTTGAGTTTCTGCATTTGAACTTGACATTGACTTTATTTGAAACTGCTGTTTTGAAACTGTTGTTACATTTGACTTCGGTCATTTTTGAAAATTCTTTCTTGATTCTATCTCAGCCTGTACTTGTGCATTGCATACATGTGTGTTCATATATGTATGTGCTAGCTTTGGGTTTCACCGTTTTATTTGGTTCACCTGAACTTGAACCGATCCATTGTGTTGTTGAACTTCATGTGTACATCACTACTAACACGTACATATGTGCACTTGTATACGTCTTCATTTGTATACTAGAATCTGGTGTTTGCATTTTCATTGTGATATTTCCAGTCAAGTAGTCCGGCTGCCTCGACTACATATGTATGATGCCTGATATGTGTTGAGTAAGTTCACCTTCTTGATTCAATGTCTGGTCTGGATTAGCTTGTGTACTTGTTTGCACTGCGTTCATTTTCTGTTTTCCTTCTCGTGATGATCATCACTTCTGCACTGTGTATGTTGACATCACTTTGTGCATCTCTCTATTGCATACTTGTGCATGTCACTGTTGTGTTGTTTCGAGTCTGCGTCCAATCATGGCTTCACTTTCTTATTGTTGCATTATACTTGAGTCTGAATATGGTTTGTAGCCTCAATTGATTGCATTGGTCACTGTCATATGTTCGGTGCACTTTGTTGTTTGAATCTGGCCAATGGTTCATGCCGTAGCATGACATGATTACTTGTTTCTTTGACCAGTCTGGGTTCAAGTGTACATTTGAATTTTTGGTCGAGGCTATGTTGTATGCATCTTGATGCATAGTTTTGTATTGCACTTGAGTTGAATCCAGCTTAAAGCTTGGGTTTTACCTTGTGCTTAATATCATGACTTAATATTTATTTCACTTGAGTTGAACCGTGCTTTTGATTTGGGTTTGACTTTTTTCTCACCTGTCCCTGCATTTTTATCAAGCGTATATCGGTGTGCACGGCCTTGTGGCATGTACAGTGATACACTGTGCATGCCACACGTTGTTTGTGTACGATGAATTCAAAATAAATATGATGACAGACAACCCAAATAACTGAGGCAAATAATATTTTCAAAATACATTTTATTTTACACTGTAGAAATATGTTTTCTTTTTCAATTTTACCGCGTCAGTGTGTCTTTTGCAAATAACTTAGATGCTGGATTCGATCTGAAATGGAGTTGAAGATAAAAACGAGTGTATGAGTGAAATGTAGTGAGGTGCAAATGTATGTATAGTGAAAAATGTGATGTGATTGAAATTGTAATGTAACTGAAATTGTATATATATAGTGAGAGCTCAAATCTGTACTATTCAAAATCATAATAAATATTTGTTTGAATAAAATATCCGTTTGAATTTAAATTCTGTGTTATTTATTTTATTCAGCAAATATTTATATAATTATGTGAGAAATAAAATAGTACATTAATAATACATTTAAATGAATATATATATATATATATATATGTTTATTATCATAAAAAAATTATATACTTGCATATTCAACAACCTCCCTCTTTTGATGATAACAAACATATATTTAAGATTTTGGTTTTTTTTAAATGTACTTGATCATTTTATATGCTCCCCCTATTTGAATGCTCCCTCTCTACACAAGGCCCCCTTCATATATGCATGTAAATAAATAAAGACGAATAAATAAACCTAGATGCATATAGAAAATACAAAATAAAATATTTGACCTTTATTTTCCAAAATCTTAACCTTTCTCTTCCCTTTTTGTTATCAGCAAAAGAGTAATAATGTTAGAAAAATAGAGTCAAAGTGATAGACATTAATACAACATTAATTACCAATCGAATATAAATATTAAATTTCAATAAAAAATCAAACAAAAATCATAAATACTCTGTTCGGTGCATATTCCACTTTTTGGAATGATAGGGATGATGCAAAAACCATATAGTTGGGTCTATTTATGGTATATTTATATCAGGAATTTGAATATCTACTAACCACGCATAACCACTAGGACTTTTAAATAAGATTAGTGGTATTCCAAAAAAATTTAAAAATGAATTCAAGTATCTTCTAATCACGCATAACCATGAGGACTTTTAAATCGAATTAGAATCAACTTGTCTATTTAATCAATCAATTTTGATATGCGTTCCATATATGCATAACCGTGGGGACTTTTAAATGAGCATGGAAGCACATAATCAAAAGTTTCAAGTAATTCACCTATGCATAATCGTAAGGACTTTTAAATGAGAGCGAATACTTTGGATGTTTTTATTGCTAAAAATATAATAAAATGAAAAACGAATGATTTCTCGTTGAAAATACCACATATTGACATACTATATTGGATTTTGATGAGTGACGGTCGATAGAAATGTGATAGAAATAGAAATGATCATGAAATTTTTACCAATAAGAAGTTTTTGTAACTCTTGTTTAAATTCTAAAGAAATTTACTAAGTATACTATCTTAAGTTATAATATATGACCAATATCAACACTAATCACTTTTCCAATCACTATTTATCTTTTCGATAATCAGTAGGGAGTCAGATTAGTTAATGTAGTCATTTAAGATCAAATCTAAAAAATAATTATAAAATCAGATTTTCCAAAATGACTAATTTGAAACAAGGTCAAATAAAATGATTTTATAGAAGGGGTTTTTAAGAAAATTTTCTGCTATTTGAAAATTATTTGAAATGAGAAATATGCAGATATTTTCTTTGAAAAACGATACAGCTACTGAATGTCTCAACATAAATCACGTTTCACTAGTAATTTTTCTATCAACTATATTACCAATGTAATCTGCATCTGAATTTCTCTTAGACTCAATATTAGATTGATGTCATAGACCAGACCATGATGTGTGCAACTAATCATTTTATAGCTTTTTGAAAATGTGATTCATTAAGGATATAATTGAAAATGTGCACGTAAACAAGAAGGGAACATAGTGTCGGATCTAGAAAACAAATATATCCATTTGTTCATGAGTAATAAGTAATCAATAAAATGCCATCGTTAAATTGAACAAATCTGTATGAAGTATTTCAATGATTGTAGTGTTCTCGGCATAAAAAGATAATTGGCCAACAATTTTTATAAGTCAGAATCATAATCAATATTCATTATCACATAACCGGCTGATGAAATTATGGTGCAGATTATCACATTAAATATATCATTCAGAATAAATATACCGTTACCTCTTTTACCTATACGATAATTTTTCGTTGTTCTCCATTGTGATTCTGTCACCTTTGTACTAGGGTAAGGAACTTTTAATTGTCTTCCGTTGTGTGCCTGGAACAGCCGGAATCCAGATAGCACTGTTGTTATTCCTTAGCCTGCCACGATACCTACACGAGAGAAGATTTTTGTGACCTATTTGTTTTTATAGATTCATGGTTGTTAGTGGCAATAGATTTTTAAAAATGAATTTATGGAGATCCAAAACTATTTATATATGATCCTGTCGACACCCAGATTTGTTTAACTTGAGAGATTTTGTATTTGTGCCTTTCGGAACCCAAATTGGAATAGTTTTCACGTGTTTGGGTCTATACCAACAACTATTTTGATTGTGTCCAAATTTTCTACAAATTGTGCACATGGAATTGACTTTTTTAATTACATTTCTAGCACGTTCAGATTGATCATACCCAAGTCCTTGTCTAACTGTATTAACAGTTTATTTCCCTAATAGCATATTCAACAATTTTTCACTTTTGGAAAATTTTCCTAAAGTTGTAGACAATTGTTGGGCTTGTGTTTTGAGAGATTTAATTTCTAATTTTTAAATTTCTTGTTCGAATGTTGGACACTTATCACACTTAGGGTTCTTGCTTTGATACTTTCTAACCAATTGATCAAGTAGTTTATTTAAGTCTATCAAAGTATCTCTTTGTGATTCAATTTTAGCGTATTTCTCCCTAAGTCTTTCAAAACAGCCATTTACTTCGTGGAAATAATGAGTAATTCTGAGTGAGTAAGTTTTGATACCTCGCTTGGCTCGTCATCATCACTATTAGTTATATCACCTCGAAGGCACAGATCTGCTTTCTAACTCTCACCGCTAGTACTTTTATTATCATCATCACTTTTATTCCACATGGCTGCAAAATTTCTTCCTTTTGACTTCTTTTCTCGGCTGAGTCAATTTCGGGGATAATTGGGCTTGATATGACCGAGTTTATTGCACTTGTGGCATATGATCTCCTGTTCTTCTGAGTTGTCTAGTGCTTTTGCTATTCTGCTTTTCAAATTTTGATTTAGAGCTAGATTTCCCTATTTGCGGTTCCACCTTTTAAATCTCTTCATTGACAGTGCCAGCTCAGCAGCTCCATCATCAACATCATCATCACTACTGCCTTTTACCAGTCATGTTAAGCACATTTCTTTAACCGAGTCGATTGTGGATAATTTCTCATCGCTGTTGACTTTTGCACCATATATTGCGTCAAAAGTGTTCCAGATTTCCTGTGCATTTTCACAATGAGAGATAAAGTTAAAAATATCTTGATTAACATAAGAGTATATTCTATGCATAGCAAGAGCATTAATCGAAATATTTTTCTCATCTATTATATCACACCCATTTTCAATAATATTCCAACACTTGATATTAACAGATTTTAAATAATATTCCATTTTTGATTTCCAATTCAAAAAATCTGTTCCATCAAAAATAGGAGGAATAATATTGGACCAACCCACAGCAAAAGTATTATTAAAAGAAGCCACTTAAAAAATTTAAATTTGTAAAAAAAATTGGTCGTTGAAAAATCAAACTTTTAAAACAAAAATGGCTTTTGTTCCTAGCTCCGATACCACTTGTAGGATCGATTTCACCCTAGAGGGGGTGAATAGGGTAATACTATCAATTGCAAAAATTTAATGTGGAAGTATATAAAATAATCGCAGGACTGATCACAGCAGGATAATAGCAGCACGGATAATAGTAGAATATAAAAATGCAGAAATAGAACAACATAGATTTACCCAGCTTCGGCAAAACCCTACCTATGTACTGCCCCAAGGTTTCTACTAGAAATTAAGTAGTCATATGCTTACACACTTAAACTCGTGACACCCCCTATCGACTTACCTAACTCTACGCTCGAAACCTTGCCACAATTCAGCCACCGAGTTCCGAATTCTCGAACTACACCACCGTAGTTCATCTCCTAGACGCACGACTAGAAACTACAATAGTTTAAAATGGAAATACAAATTTCAAACAATAATTTAAAAACAAAACCCTAATTTTAAATATTAAGCTCAATAAAAAATGAAAAGAAGCTGGCCCAAATAAATGTGAATCCCCCTTTTGATTTTTATACTACCTTTGGCCTGGTATCCTTATGTTGAGATAATATGACAGCTTCCTTTAGCTCATTCATTCCTCTTTCAGTTTTTATGGCTTTGTTAAATTCGAAGGCGTCGCTTTCTATCGATCGATCGAAATGATTCTCGTGCTTGCTATGATGATCAATTATCTTCTGATTTGCGCACAGCTCCTTCAAATTTGATCGAGTTCGGTATGAATTGGTATATGATTTTACGCTCTTTACTTTACTGGTTAATTTCCTTAAACTAGATTCTTTTGAGACCAATGATGTTTACAGTTTAAATCAGATTGGAATTCCTATAAATTCGTTCGTATATATTTTATTGAATTCGTCAATTGATTTTTCTCGGCCACTGATTTTCGTTTGGATGCTTGTGATGTTTCTGATTTGTTCAAATTCATATATTGTACTGGCTTGATCACCACGGCTCCATGAGATTTTAACTGTTCGATTTCTTGGCTACCATGGCTTGATTTTCTATTGACTTCGTTCATTTTTCTACCTTGTTCATCGTATTTTTTGATTTCGTGAATATCACGGCTTTGAGTTTCTGGCATTTGAACTTAACAATGACTTTGTTTGAAACTGCTGTTACATTTGACTTTGGTCATTTCTGAAAAGTCTTTCTTGATTTTGTCTTAGCCTGTACTTGTGCATTGTATACATGTGTGTTCATATATGTATGTGTTAGCTTTGGGTTTCACTGTTTTATTTGGTTCACCTGAACTTTGAACTGATCCATTGTGTTGTTGAACTTCATGTGTACATCACTACTAACATGTACATATGTGCACTTGTATACGTCTTCATTTGTATGCTTAAATCTGGTGTTTGCATATTCATGTGTGATATTTCCAATCAAGTAGTCTGGTTGCCTCGACTACATATGTATGATACCTGATGTCTGTTGAGTAAGTTCACCTTCTTGATTCAAAGTTTGGTCTGGATTAGCCGTGTACTTGTTTGCACTGAGTTCGTTTTCTGTTCGCCTTTTTGTGACGATCATCACTTCTGCACTGTATATGTTGACATTACTTTATGCATCTCTCTATTGCATACATGTGCATGTCACTGTTGCATTGCTTCGAGTCAGCTTCCATTGGTGGCTTCACTTTGGTATTGTTACATTATACTTGAGTCTGAATATGGTTTATACCGTCAATTGATTGCATTGGTCACCGTCATATGTTGAAGTCTTGAATCAATTTATGGTGCACTTTGTTGTTTGAATCTGGTCATTGGTTCATGTTGTAGCTTGACTTGATTACTTGTTTCTCTGACCAGTCTGGGTTCAAGTGTACATTCGAATTTTTGGTCGAGGCTGTGTTGTATGCATCTTGACCCATAATTTTGTATTGCACTTGAGTTGAATCCAGCTTAAAGCTCTGGGTTGACCTTGTGCTCAATATCGTGACTTGATATTTATTTCACTTGAGTTGAACTCAGCTTTTGATTTGGGTTTGACCTTATGATCATCTGTCCCTGCATTTTTGTTAAGTGTATATCGGTGGTGCACGGCCTTGTGGCATGTACAGTGATACACTGTGCATGTCACATGTTGTTCGTGTATGATGAATTCAAAATAAATATGATGACAAACAACCCAAATAACTGAGGCAAATAATATTTTCAAAATACATTTTATTTTACACTACAAAAAATATTTTCTTTTTCAATTTTACTGCATCAGTGTGTATTTGCAGATAACTCGGATGTTGGATTCAATCTGGAATAGAGTTAAAGGTAAATACGAGTGTATGAGTGAAATGTAGTGAGTTGCAAATGTATGTAATGTGAAAAATGTAGTGTAATTGAAATTGTAAGTAAATGAAATTTGTATATATATAGTGAGAGCTCAAATTTTTATTATTCAAAATTGTAATAAATATTTGTTTGAATAAAATATCCGTTTGAATTTAAATTTTGTGTTATTTATTTTATTCAACAAATATTTATATAATTATGTGAGAAATAAAATAGTACATTAACCAATACACTTAAATGAATATATATATATATATATATATATATATGTTTATTATCATCAAACAAAAATCATATACTTGCGTATTTAACAGTCTCTAGTAATGAAGACCGAGGTTTGGTTAGCTCCTACGGACACCTCCTGACTTCCTTCATGATGGCTCCTATCCGCTATCTATCTCCTTGTTGATGGTTTCACCATTGCTCTAATTCTTAGTTCTCTAGTTGATTCCAAATCTGAACTCTAAATCCCTGAGGGCTAGCTTTTCTCAGTGAAAGCACCAAAATGTTTGCACCAAAAAATGGGCACAAACACCCTATTATGAGTGAAACCACCAATATCCAATATTTAAATCCAAACTAAGAAGTACAAATTCACAAATCACATAATAGATTATAGAAAATTAAATGAACATGCAAGTTTTATAGTGGTTCGCCAAATTCGGCCTATGCCACTCCAATGATCTTTTATAAATACTATAAGATTGCCATAGAAAAATAATGGAGGAAGGGATAAGAAGTGATAAAGGAGAGCCAGTCGAAAATATTCCTTTCCCAATGAGCCAAGTTTTTTGTATTAATAGGTGAAGACGTGCATGGATCGGGTTGAAATTTCGTCAGAAGAACATCCTGATCTACATGACTTGATTCACAAATTTTCAAATCGATCACACATCATATGAACGATCGGTACCAGTCGTTTATATTAGCTCATATTGAGGTGTGATCATTCCTATGGATCCCACATGCCTCTAGTCCATGCTCCCAAAGTTTTGCGCCATTCCGACTTAGCATTTGTGAGATATCGATCGATCTTCATTGTTTTGAGCAGAAAATGGATCATGGGAGATCATTCCATACTTTCTCCTATTGGGGTGTGATCATTCTAATGTGTTCCCCATGATTTTAGCTACCCTCTCTTCAAATTTCTTTCCACTCCAACTTAACGTTTGTAAGATATTATGTTTTTCGTGAAGTTGTGTTGAGTTATAATCAATCATGAGAGATCATTCCCTACATGTTCCTTTTGTGGTTCCATTGTTTTAGTGAGTTCCCCTTGATGTTAGGTACTTGCTCTTCAAATTTCGTGTCATTCTGACTTACCATTTATGAGATATCGCATTTTCTGTTGAGTTGGGTTGAATTGTTTATGCTGAAAATTGATCTGATCCCTCTTCTTTTGCCCATAACTCGAGCATATGAACTCCAATCAACTTGAAATTGGAAACGTAGCCTCATGGAGCCCTTCTTGTCACTTCATACTGATTGTACCTTAATTGGGGATTCGATCTAATCCGTTGCCTAGATGAAGTGCCAATTCCATACTTAGCCATTTTTGAGTGTTGTCCATCAAAATCCATTCAACTATCATCCATAGTTTCAACTGTAATCAATTTCCAATCCATCCATTTTAACCGAATCCGTGGTATCTCGGCCTGACCAAAAGGCAGGATAACACCCTCCATCATTTTATGCCACCTGGACACCTTGTCCCCCTCTTCCTTTACCCTAGAACGCAAGCCCCCAATATGTTAAAACATGTTTTGTCCTTAAGTTTCCAAAAAAATTTTGGTGATGTGACACTATTTTCATTTATTATTTTCTTTATAAAATGTCATATCTTTATATGTACTTAAGTGTAAAAATATACACATATTTTCTAAAATATTTTAATTTATTTATAAATAAATATGAATATTTATATCATAGAGTTTACAATGATTTCGACAACTTTTATTCGACGAAAAGTCAAAAAATGAATTTTGGTAACATTTTCAATTTTTCTTCAAACTAAATATTTTTGTAAAATAATTTTAAAAACTATTTCACCATCATTATTTATTATTTAATAAAGTTTTATTTTAGTTATAAAACCTATTATTCTAATGTTTAAAATTAAATAAATATTCGCATATTAAAGCGGTGAAATTCTAGGTCACTATAGTTTTCGATTGTGAATTTCTTAGTTTGAAATTTGTTAAGTTAAAAAGTTTTCAAATTTTGGATTCTTTTTTTAAATAGAAGTTCTTTTTTAATCTTTCTAAAAAGGGGAATAAATGGAAATTGGAACTTATTTTAATTAAGGAATATACAAAGAAGGATAAGAATAACTAGGATAGGAGGAACATTTCTATGTAAGGAAAATACAGAGAATAACAGCTGAAATAGGAGTCCATTATCTAGGAGAAATATAAATAAAGGAAATATTAGGAGATTTGGATAGAAATAACATTAGAAATTTGTATTAAACAGGATTGGCAATCTGGTTCGAAATTAATAGAATTAAAATGATCCTTTTCTACTCCACTTTTCATTATTTAAGTTTACAGAAGATGTTTTTGAATTATTTTTTTATAATTGGATGGAATTAAATGATGATAATTACTAAATAACTTGGGATAATTTTGTGAATGTTATAAGGTGGACGAGAACTTTATATATATAATTTTCTATTTAGAATTTGTTTGAATAAGACTAAAATATTATTGAAGTTATAATGTAATGACCCGAATTTTTAAGTGGTTTATAATTAAACACTAGAATCATTTAAATGATTGATTCTTGGATTTAATTCGAATAAAAATGATTTCAAAGCTTATTTAAATTCTTTTAAATAATAAAAGGGTTATTGTAAATTTTAATTGTAATTTAAGTGATTAAACCAGTTATAAAAATAATTCGTTTTAATTAATATGTGAAATTATCATTCTGGCGCACTATCTCAGATTCTGACGAAACTAGAGTCATTGGATCTAGAATATTGGATTGTTATACACCGATGAGTTTTGTGACGATTGTATGTGCTATGTAGTCATACATGCTCGAAATATATAGCGTTTAAATTTAAGAAATTTAAATATAATAAAAAAGTTATTATAAAACACCCTCCATCTCCACTCTTTCTTTTACTTCCCCTGCTTTCTCTTTTATTTTATTTCATTTGCCTGTACAAAAAATGCACTAGCCGCCTTTTTGTTTGAATTGTTCTTGGAGCTTCGCTTAATGAAATTAGACGACTCTGGATCCATTGACTTCAAAAAGGAGTGGGCTTCGTGATGGTTTCCTTAGATGTGTGTGTGACATCGGTTGCTTGTGTTTGACCTTATTGGTCATGACTATGGGAGGGCGGTAGTCGGAGTTAGGAGCAGAAATTGGACAAGGCAAGGGTGGATTTGTGCTTCACGAGCGAAGGTAAGTGGGTTCGGTGCCTCGATGGGTGGCGCATCTACATAATGGAGAACGCAACATTCCAATTGTTGTTTACTGTGATGTGGATGTAAGGAAGGGGAGATGGTCAGAGGTCAATTCAAAGGTGTAGGCGAGCTCATGGTGGCGCAAGGAGTTGGTTGAAGTGCGGTGGTCTATAGTAGTCTGAGTGGAAAGGCAACCTGATGGAGGCAAATTATGGCTGAGCATCGCTTTCCTCTATTTGGTTGCGGTCGGGTAGTCTTTGGTATCGTTGCAAAGGGGATGTGATAAGGAGAACAATGGATTCGATTGTTTGATGATTCACCGTGTGTAGGCTGAGGATTCATGGGAGAGGCGTGCATGTTTTGGATTGAACGAACGTGTACAATGCTTGTGCATGGGAGAGAAAATGATAAGAGGTTTGTTTTTAAGGTAATTAACTAAATTAATTCATTAACTAATGTTTTTAAAATATCAAATTCTTATATCAATCATATCTTCTTCATAAGAGGTTCGATCGAGGCGTGTCTTCGTCGCTGCGTTCGTATCAAGATTTTATATGCAATGGAGTTAGATTCTTCTAGTTTGGAGCTTGTGGGAATTTTAATTGTGTTCGATTTTGGACTATTCGTAAACGCATAAGCATTGGTTGGAACTTGAGTGAGTTTTACTCACCAGTCAGTTGAATAATTATTGTTGTATTAAACACATAAGTTGCATAACGGACTACAAGTGATTACTTTTAGACCCCGCCTTATTTTGTAAAAAAGTGTGAACATTATTACTGATTATAATGTCCATGCTGGTCATCTATAACATGTATCATAGCCCAGATTACTTGTTGACATGTTTGATATTGGTTTTTGAAAAGTGACAGCATGTTATGAATGTAAGAAATGATATAGCCGTTATAAACATGCTTTGAAATCCTTGATATTTGACATATGTTAAAATGGATTAATTGGATAAATTGTAGGAAAAATTATAGGAACATACATGTGTGTGTGTGTGTATTGGATTGTTCTATACACATTTTGGTATGTTAGGCATAAATGGAATTGGTTTGGACATTTGTGGAAATTGAAAATGGAAAACAGTAGATTCAAAACAGTCGCGATGGATGCACATCATTTTAAATTTAACTTTGAAAGACGTCTTCGGGCTTATTAATATTTATAATTAGTACTATTAACATACTTATTATCAGGAAATAACAAGTTTGAAATTTATTGCTAAAAATCATTTTTGGATTTATAGGTGATGGTTTTAAATTATAGAATAGATTTTAAATGGTGTTTTAAATGAAAAGTTTTAAAATATAGTATAAATATTTTAAAAGTGTGTTTTTATTTTATATATGGTTTTAGATGTCATTAAATATTTTATTAAATAAATAAAAGGATTTTATATTAGAATATTTTACAAATAGTTTATAGTATCTTATTAAAATCTTTGCTTTATAAATAAATTAGTATATGTAGATATATATCATTTTAAAGATATTTTAATATGTTTAGAACTTTTAGAAAAGTAAGTTTAGTATTTTATAATGGGATTTAAAATTTACTTTTGGGAATATAACACTTACGTTATAATGGATTGCTTTATAAATTGATAAAAAAAGGTAACTGTATTTAATAAAAGGGAGAAGCATTTAGAACTTTAAATGGATATTTTAAAGTAAATGGTAAGTACTAAAGTGGATTTTGGGTTTATAATATCGATGTTTGTGCAACATCTGTTTTAACTCATTTAACTACACTTTTGGAAAGTGATTGGATCATTAAAACGGAATTTTAAAGATAATGGAATAGTAAAGTGTTTTGGGGTTTGTTGTAAACGATAATTTAGTTACATTTGTTTTTAAATCCTTGGATAATATTTTAAAGTGTTAAAATATTGTAAATGAGTTTGGAAAATACTAATATCTTTAATAATGGAATTTTAAAGAGAATAACAAGTATAAATTGGTTTTGAGTTTACTGTGGCAATGTGTTAGTAACAATCACCTTTAACCCATTTTGGTTATACTTGCGAACGTAAATAAATCTTTGAAAAGAATTTTTTAAAGATAATCATCAGTGAAATATTTTTGAGTTTGTAGTGACAATGTTTGAGTAACATTTTTCTTAAACCATTTGAAATTGATTTGTGAATATACTTATACCGTGGAGAAAAGTATATGAATACTTTTGGGGAATGTTGAAAATGAATGGTCATATTATAATTAATCACTGGAGTTTAGTTAACAAATGGAGTTTCATTTATGAAAGAATTTATTGAGTAAAATGAGTTTTACTAATAAAAGATGATTTTCATTAATAAAGGAAGATTTTATACTAATGGAGTTGGATTCTTCTAGTTTGGAGCTTGTGGGAATTTTAATTGTGTTCGATTTTGGACTATTCATAAATGCATAAGCATTGGTTGGAACTTGAGTGAGTTTTACTCACCAGTTAGTTGAATAATTATTGTTGTATCAAATACATAAATTGTATAACGGACTGCAAGTGATTACTTTTAGACCCCGCCTTATTTTGTAAAAAAGTGTGAACATTATTACTGATTATAATGTCCATGCTGATCATCTATAACATGTATCATAGCCCAGATTACTTGTTTACATGTTTGATATTGGTTTTTGAAAAGTGACAGCATGTTATGAACGTTAGAAATGGTATAGTCGTTATAAACATGCTTTGAAATCCTTGATATTTGACATATGTTAAAATGGATTAATTGGATAAATTGTAGGAAAATTATGAGATTATATGTGTGTGTGTGTGTATTGGATTGTTCTATACACATTTTGGCATGTTAGGCATAAATGGAATTGGTTTGGACATTTGTGGAAATTGAAAATGGAAAATAGTAGATTCAAAACAGTCGCGATGGATGCACATTGGAATCGTTGTGATCTGCCATTTTAAATTTAATTTTAAAAGACATCTTCGTGCTTATTAACATTAACATACTTATTATCAGGAAATAACAAGTTTGAAATGTATTGCCGAAAATCATTTTTGGATTTATAAGGTGATGGTTTTAAATTATAAAATAGATTTCAAATGGTGTTTTTAATGAAACGTTTTAAAATATAGTATAAATATTTTAAAAGTACGTTTTTATTTTATATATGGTTTTAGATGTTATTAAATATTTTATTAAATAAATAAAAGGATTTTATATTAGAATATTTTACAAATAATTTATAGTATCTTATTAAAAATCTTTGCTTTATAAATAAATTAGTATATGTAAATATATATCATTTTAAAGATATTTTAATATGTTTAGAACTTTTAGAGAAGTAACTTTAGTATTTTGTAATGGGATTTAAAATTTACTTTTGGGAATATAACACTTACGTTAATGGATTGCTTTATAAATTGATAAAAAAAGGTAATATAACCTTGTTTAATAAAAGGGAGAAGCACTTATAACTTTAAATGGATATTTTAAAGTAAATGGCAAGTATTAAAGTTGATTTTGGGTCTATAGTATCGATGTTTGTGCAACATCTGTTTTAGCTCATTTTACTATACTTTTGGAAAGTGATTGGATCATTAAAACGGAATTTTAAAGATAATGGAATAGTAAAGTGTTTTGGGGTTTGTTGTAAACGATAATTTAGTTACATTTGTTTTTAAATCCTTGGATAATATTTTAAAGTGTTAAAATATTGTAAATGAGTTTGGAAAATACTAATATCTTTAATAATGGAATTTTAAAGAGAATTAGAAGTATAAATTGGTTTCGAGTTTACTGTAGCAATGTGTTAGTAACATTCGCCTTTAACCCATTTTGGTTATACTTGTGAACGTGAATAAATCTTTGAAAAGAATGTTTGAAAGAGAATCATCAGTGAAATATTTTTGAGTTTGTAGTGACAATGTTTGAGTAACATTTTTCTTAAACCCTTTGAAATTGATTTGTGAATATACTTATACTGTTGAGAAAAGTATATGAATACTTTTGGGGAGTGTTGAAAATGAATGGTCATGTTATAATTAATCAATGGAGTTTAGTTAACAAATGGAGTTTCATTTATATAAGAGTTTATTGAGTAAAATGAGTTTTACCAATAAAAGATTATTCTAATTAATAAAGGAAGATTAATCAAAATGAGGATTAGGCGTGTTACTTCCTTATGGACAGTATATGGGAACTAGTTTCCTATATGTGATTCTATTCATTGTTATTTGATTTGACCAAGTATAATCTGGAAATATCTAGAAGAAACAAGAGGATTATATGGTACAGTTATCTTCGATGATACTATACTGTACATATATTGTTTTTCTCTTCTAGGAGAATGGTAAGTAAATCTATCCTCTTAAACAGTTACGAGGTGATCTCCGCTCTTATGTATGTCTGTTTATTTCCCACAAACTAGGGTTGAAATTCTCGAGAAATCGATCGATTGGCTTTGGAGTACTCGGTAAGCAAGGGAGTGTACTTATATGGGATGACTTGAAACCGTGACCACTCCAAAACCATATACATGTTCCATGCTTTAGAAGAGGCTTGTGATTGCTTATTGATTGCTTTGTGATGGCTTTAGAATTGGTTCGCGATTGGTTCATGTTTGCTTTGTGATGCTGGAAACTATGTTGAGATTCGAGATCTATTTAAGATGCTTGAACACATGTAGCTGTTCGTGATCTTTTCAGAATGTGGGAATCCATGTGTGGTTCCGAGACCTATTGAGGTAAGGTAATCCATGTGTGATTCCAAGATCTATTGAGGAATTAATATGTGGTTCCAAGATCTGTTGAGATATGGAAATTCGTGTGTGGTTCCGTGATCTGTTCGAGCTAGAGCAAGTGTGAAAAATCTATTTGAGTGGTGACTCGTGGGGCTGGAATATTGGATGTAGCCTCATCGGTAGGTATGATTAGAACCAAAAATAAGAGACATAGCTAGTAGGGTTGGTAAACCCATAAGGTGCATGCGATTCCATTTCTAGTGATACTTATTGGGATATGCTTGCGGGAGCGATGCATCGGTCTTAGCAAGAGCAGCTATGGTTTTCCTGTGATACATTCACTAGAGATGTATGTTGCTATGAAAGGATATCTCTAATCCTTGTGTAGTAGTTTGGATTAGGCTTCCCTGAAGAGATCTACATGGAGATCCTACGCAATTTGCGAGCGCCTTAACGTTTGTGATTTTGTACCTATTATTGTTGTGATGTATAGTCACTTGCATCATAGCTATGTGATTACTTATATTTCACACCTTAGACGTTATTATATTATCACCGGATTTTATAATAGAAATGGCTTGGTTATCGTAAGGTAAAAACCCATCCATGTTTATTGGCAGCGTAGTCTTACGACAATATTATATATCCATTAGGATACGTCTAACTGTGCATCTTGTTTGATCTGTTGATATGTAGTTTTCATTAGTCAAAATAAAATGGAATTTTTGATGATTTGGGCAGTCGAAACTTCTTGTATAAGTAATTGAACCTAAGTGTTTTGTGAGAATATAAAGACGAGTTTATATAACACTTGGAATTAAAAGATAACAGAATTTGAAGCTAAGTGTTTATAAAAGTTTAGTTTTATATAACACTTGGTTTTATATAAAAGTTTAGTTTTATATAACAGAATTCGACGTATTGTTGCAACTGTCCATTCCTTACATGCTCCTCAATTATGTCCTTTAAGTGCCTGCAGCTGTTGGTATCACACCCATCCAAATCGTGGAAGAGGCAGTGCTTTCTTGACGCCCTCTCACGTTCGAAGGGTTCTCCTAGCCGGCCTTCGATAGGGAAGGCGATTCCGAGTCTCCAAATAAATTCATTCCAGCGTCTCGTTCAATCCTATGTAGGTGGAGAATTTTTGCTCCCTCCACCACTTCCTAGCCTTTCCTAATTCGTCATCCAGCTTCCTTTTTCCTTTTTCCAAGCCTCCGTTGGATGGCCCTCCATCCTTAGCCGCGTTCACCTCCTTTAACTTCATATCTGAGCATGCATCTTCTCGTCGAAGGAATTTCTCAGCTTTGTGAAAGAATTCCCGAGATCCATCGGAGGATCCCGTATTAGCGACACTTTGAATTCTGAATTTTCTCTAACCCCTGACACTACCGCCATTAAAACCATCGATGGATCCGGTCGATCCACCAAAGCAACCTCTGCATTGAATCGAGTTAAGAAAGCTCTGAGTGATTCGTCTGTCCTCTGTTTTACCGACGTCAGCGTCATTACATTCTTTGGCCTTTTGATATGTACCCGAAACTGCTTTAGAAACCTGTCCACCAACTCTGCCCATGTCCCGGTAGATCCTTCTTCTAGCTGCCTAAACCACATAGCGGCTATGTCCGTTAAGAATAAAGGGAAACATCGAGCCATAACTTCTTCCGATGCCCCCAGCACCTCCATATGTCTTGTATATCTCATCAAGTGATCTGTTGGATCGGCCTTGCCATTGTACATTTCCATGTTAGGTAGCTTGAAATCTGGCAGATTCCGAGCTATCCTGATTTCACGAGTGAATGGACTCTTGTTTACTCCCTCCAATCTCTATTGGTCAAACCTCCGCGCATGGTTCGTCTGATAATCTCAGCTAATCCAGCATTGTATGTCAATGGTTGCCCCCCCACCTCCCGAGTTCCCGAGGGAATTCTGGTACATACTCTTCATCTCTTGCTCTTGCATTCCAGCCAGCATCCTGTTGCGTTGTGTTAGATGGAACCCCTCCATGAACTTGTTCAGCATTATCTGATAGTGCTCCCCGGAGTCCAGGTCCATCCGGATTGTTAGTTGTCTGTTGATTGGGGGTTGCCCCCTGCTGAACCATTCCCTCTGCTTGCTGGTTGAGCGCTTCTGATCTGGCTCCATGGATCTAAGCTCCTGCATTTCATGCTTGCGTAAATTGTCTGAGAAGAGCCTGCATAATCTCCTCTTGTCTTTTCATCATGCCTTCCATTTCCTCTTTGGTGATGTAGACGGATGCCCCATCTGCTCTATTTCCGGAGGAAGCCTCTTGACTTCCCTCCTGATTACTCCTTTCTATAACTTTTTTCCTTGCTAATGGTCTAGCCATTGCTCCTTAGAATCCAAGTTTCTAACTCCAAAATTCCTGAGTTCAATTCTCAATGAAAGCACCAAAGTGTTAGCGCCAAAATTGATCACTAACACCCAAATATAGATGAAAGCACCAACTAGCAGTCCCAGATAATAGATAGAGTTTATGTAAATGATGAACGTATTTCTCTGCAATTTAGACCGTTTATTTCATATATTTTTATTTTAATAAAGCGGTATTATACGGGTATTTTGTTGTGGTTTTGCAGATTATTGATTCCAAAGTGCAACGTTGAAATTAATCGGTTATGCCGTCCATTGGTTCAAAAATCACGCAGCAAAGAGTGCAATATTTTGAGCATTGAAATAAATCAAAGTAAAAAAAAACATTTCAAAATGCTAGCTTACCTTCATACTTGGTTAAGTACGGTCACATATTATTTAGTCATGATAATATCAAATAATACATGGCCACGTTGTAAAGCAAAATAGGACACATTCAAAAGTAGCTCATGTGGGAATTTGGACCAATTCACATGTAAAAGCATGATCACCTTTTTAAGCAACAGAGGACTTGGTCAAAGGAGCAGCTAACAGGGATGCCAAACACTCAGCATATATGTTTCAAACATTGATATGGCAACTGACTCTTCACTAATTCAACAAATGGACCCAGTCAATACATATATCTCGGCAGCTACTATGAAGAGGACCAGTTCTATTGCTAAAATTATGGACTGATTTTAGGGGTTGAAAGCCTATATATACAGCATTATACAACACCTTGAAATCATCTCTTACCTCATCACTTTTCTTCAAGTTTAGATTTAAATTCAGCACTGTTTTTATTTTCGAACAGAATACGTAGGATTGTTGATTAGATTTAGCAATTTATTTATTCTTGTTCTTAGTTATTTTCTGCACTCTTTTCAGTTAGTTAATAATTATTTCAGTTGTTTGCTCCGTTATCTTCTTTTCCGCAATTTCAATTTCTGTTCTGATTTTTTTTACAATTCTATATTTTGGTTGCAATTTCGATTAGTTTCGAAATCGATTCGGAGTATATTATTGTTTTTATTTTCTGTTCAAAATTCACCGTCGAATTCGTTTAACACGCCTAAGATTTAACTATGGATTTTAATTGTTTTAAAATACAATTCCCTGTGTTCGACCTGCATACTACACGCCTGTGCGCTTGCAGAATTTATTAAAATTTGTGCTTTTCTAATCAATAGAAAAGTCGCAACAAGTTTTTGGCACCGTTACCGGGGGGTTGCTATTTTGAGATTTTCGATTTTTCGTTTTTAAGTCTATTCGTGTTAATTTTTTTTGCATTAGTTTTAAAAAAAAATCATTTTTTTTTCGTTTTTCAGTTCCTTTCGCCAAAGTAGCGTTTTACTTAAAAAAAAACATTTTTTTTTTGTTCACTGCATTGTTTTCACGTACGTTAGTTTGGTTACTTGCAGTTCCACTTTCATATTCTTGCATGCATTAGTTAGTTTGGTTACCATATTCACGTAGTTGTATTTTGTTTTGTTTCTGTTTATACATGCATTATTTCTGTTTCGTTTACACGTAACCACTTAGTTGTTGTTTCATTTTACTTAGTCTTTGTTCCAAAACATTCACATTGAATTGTTTAGTTCAGTTTCTGTTTTGCCCTCTGTTTTCACGTTTTTGCATGTGCATACATTCATGTTCGTTCTGCATTCATACCACTTGTTGCATTCACGTGACCTCTAGTTCCAGTATTATGTATTACGTGTTCTGCATATTACGTACCATTCATACCATTCATACCAGTATCATTTCATCTCATTACAATACCATTTCAGTATTACGTGTTCTGCATATTACATGCCCCTTAGCACATTACACTCTGATTTATTTTGCTACTCACAACAAGTAACATATTCACGTTTTGTTTTAAAGGCGCAGGGAGTAGACCAAGTCAGTGAATTTAAAACCTAAGATAAGTTAGTCAAATAGCTCCAACTCAGTAAATCTCAACCACTCACTAGCACTGCTCGGTTGCACTGGACGGACAGTCATACCTCTCTGTAAGTAATTTTCTACTCTACAGGTGCCCAACTGAAAACTGTTTAAATTTACTTTTAATCGTTTAGAAAGCCAAAATATCTCATTAAACAAATCAACGGAAAATTCAAATCAAACAAATATGAGCAATCACGGTTCACAACACAGTTCACCGAAATTATCACCTAAATCACATGTTGGAAATAATGAATTTCATGAGAACCGACCATTATCCCTTAGAGACCGATGCTATCCAACACGGACTGTTCAACCTTCGGTTATTTCATTTCCACCTGCCGAAGGAAATAATTTTGAGCTAAAACATTCTTTTATCCAAGGGGTACCAAAATTCACTGGGTCTGAAAATGCATATGAATTTCTTAGTGAATTTGAGTTATATGCTTCTACAACTAAAATGCAACAACTTTCTAATGAATCCATCAAGCTAAGACTTATTCCATTCGCGCTTCTAGAAAGCGCGAAAAGATGGCTTAATTCTCTTCCTAAAAATTCAATTAAAAGTTGGGACAATTTCGTTACTATATTTTTGAAAAAGTTTTTTCCTTTCCACAAAACTCTTAAAATTCGAACCGAAATCAATCAGTTCTCTCAGAATGAAGGAGAAACTTTTTCAAAATACTTTGAAAGGTTCAATCAACTGTTATATAGTTGCCCACATCATGCAATCCCTAAGCACGTTTTGTGCCAAATCGTTTACGAAGGGCTTAACTATCAAACAAGATCCCAACTTGAATCAATGTGCGGAGGAGAATTCATGGCAAAAACAGACGAGGAAGCTTGGGAATTTTTAGAAGAGTATTCAGAAAAGGATATGCAATGGGAAACAATTCGTGTTCCAATTCGTACTCCAAATAGAGGAGTACATGCCATTGACCCATCACATCTTCCTATAGATACCCAAACTCCTCAAGAAGGAGAAGGACTACCCCATTACTACACACAAGACCAAATCAATGCTATAGCTCAAAATAGTCCTTATTCATCCACATACAATCCTAATTGGAAGCACCACCCCAATTTTTCATGGTCAAATCCTAACAATGTTGCTAATCCATCACATATGTATCCAATGATACCAAATCCGAATTATCGAGCCCCAACCTCTAATTCTCAAAATTCTCAACCCGCTCCTCAAACAAAACATTCGAATCAACCATACAGGCATCCTAATTTCAATCCATCAACCCAACCTTCTCAGCCTTCACAAGAAATTGCTCGATTGGAAAAACAACTCTCTAAACAAAATGAACAAATCACTAACCAAGATGCGAGAATTGAGCAAATCACTAAACAAAATGAACAAATGTTGATAATGATGAAGGATCTCATGAAAATCAATGAGAAAGGTAAATTGCCTAGTCAAAC
The DNA here is from genome assembly GCA_030765085.1 of Allium cepa. Taxonomy (NCBI): domain Eukaryota; kingdom Viridiplantae; phylum Streptophyta; class Magnoliopsida; order Asparagales; family Amaryllidaceae; genus Allium; species Allium cepa. The sequence goes on along the minus strand of CM060941.1, from coordinate 170,213,821 downwards.
CGAAGTGAATCCAAAGTATAACTCTCGAGGAGTAAATATTTGTGAGGACGAAAATGTAAATCCGGTTAATGCTGTCACCACATTAAGGTCTGGAAAGAAGGTGGACAACCATGTCGGCAACCCCGACGTCCTTCTTAAGTCTTCCCTTGTTCAAAATTCTAAAACTCAGTCAACACCCACTGTTGTCAATCCAAATAACTCTAATTCTTCATCCAAGGTCGGCAGTCCCAACCACTCTTCGCATTCTAATGTTGGCAACCCCAACATTTCTACGCCCTTATCTTCACCCTCTAATATCATACCTTCTTCTTCGAATGAAAAAACTTCCGAACGAGTCTATAAGCCCATTGCTCCATTTCCCCATAGACTCAACAAAAAGAAGAAGCCCGCTAATTTTGACCAAATTCTTGAAATTTTCAAACAAGTTCGAGTCAATATTCCTCTTCTTGATACCATCGAGCAAAATCCTCAATATGCCAAATGTCTGAAAGAGCTATGTACTCAAAAACGTGCCACTAACGTTCCTAAGACTGAATTTCTAACTACAAACACTAGCTCTATTCTTTCAAATCCCTCCCCAATCAAGTATAAGGACCCCGGTTGTCCTACAATCGGCTGTAAAATAGGTAACACTCACATTAGTCATGCCTTACTCGATCTTGGAGCGAGTGTAATTCTTTTGCCTTATACCATGTACTGTCAACTTGGACTAGGGGAATTAAAACCTACAAACATCACAATTCAACTAGCTGATCGATCTGTCAAAAAACCATTGGGCACAGTTGAAGATGTTTTGATACAAATCGAGCAATTCTATTTCCCAGTCGATTTCATAGTCCTAGAGACTGCACCTGTCCCAAATCCCAATAGTCAGATTCCTTTGATATTAGGTCGTCCACTTTTAGCAACATCAAATGCTATCATAAATTGTAGGAATGGTCAACTCCGACTTTCCTTTGGGCACCTAACCATTGAACTAAATATCTTCAATATTAACAGACAACCAAGGGATTTTGAAACAGAAGAAGTTGACATGATCCAAACAATTGTTGAAAATGATTTTAGTGATACTACGGAGTCTCTTAGCATGCGCCTAGATCATTTTAATTCCAACTTCCACGAAGATGAATACATTTATGAATTAAATGATATGCTATGCTCTTTTCATAATTCACTAGAATTCAATTAGTTGATGTCTACTGAAGCCTCAAAAGAAGTTCGTCCTAAAATAGACCTCAAACCTCTTCCAAACGATCTTAAGTACGCATACGTAGATTCTTCGGAAAATTTCCCTGTAATCTTGGCATCCGATCTCATTAAGGACCAAGAAGAACAACTTTTGAAAATTTTAAGGGAAAATAAAGAGGCAATAGGATGGGTAATCGCTGACATTAAGGGAATTAGTCCATCAATTATTGAACATCGAATACATTTAGTCGACGAGGCTAAACCCACTCGCGAAGCTCAAAGGCGATTAAACCCTAACATGAGAGAAGTGGTAAAGGAAGAAATTATCAAATGTTTAGACAATAACATAATCTACCCTATATCTGAAAGTACTTGGGTAAGTCCGGTACAAGTTGTACCAAAGAAGTCTGGAATCACTGTGACAACAAATGAGAATAACGAACTTGTTCCGACAAAGGTCAAAACAAAATGGCGCGTTTGCATCGACTATCGAAAACTCAATGCAGCAACAAGAAAAGATCATTTTGCCCTCCCTTTCATTGATCAAATGCTCGAACGCTTAGCCGGTCATGAATATTATTGTTTCCTTGATGGTTACTCTGGCTATAATCAAATTCCCATTGCGTTAGAGGACCAACATAAAACAACATTCACATGTCCCTTCGGAACTTTCACTCATCGTCGCATGCCCTTCGGTCTTTGTAATGCTCCCGCTACCTTTCAAAGATGTATGATGAGTATATTTTCTGATATGGTGGAGGATTTCTTAGAAATATTCATGGACGATTTTTCAATCTATGGGTCATCTTTTGATCAATGCCTCCTTCGTTTAGAACGTGTCTTAAAGCGATGTAAGGAGAAATCTCTTGTTCTTAATTGAGAAAAATGTCATTTTATGGTTAAGCGAGGAATAGTCTTAGGTCATGTTGTCTCTAAAAATGGCCTAGAAGTTGACAAATCTAAAGTTGATCTTAATGTTGACCTTCCTCCTCCAAGGTCCGTAAAGGACATTCGCTCGTTTCTCGGCCACGCAGGATTTTATAGGAGGTTCATTAAAGATTTTTCAAAAATTTCAAAACATCTTTCAAATCTTCTGGCTAAAGACGTCAAATTTGAATTTTCCAATGAATGTAAAACGTCTTTAGAAACCCTCAAATCGATCTTGACCACTGCACCTATCATCCAACCTCCAAATTGGACCTTGCCTTTCGAATTAATGTGTGACGCTTCTGATTATGCCATCGGAGCCATCTTAGGTCAACGAATCGATAAACTTCCTCGAGTCATCTATTATGCTAGCAAAACTCTTAATGAAGCTCAATTGAATTACTCAACCATAGAAAAAGAGTTTTTAGCAGTTATCTTTGCCCTCGATAAGTTTAGATCATATCTCATAGATTCTAAGGTCATAGTTTACACTGATCATGCCGCCTTGCGGTATTTGCGCACGAAAAAGGATACCAAACCCCGCTTAATCCGTTGGATTCTCCTTCTTCAAGAGTTTGACCTAGAAATACGAGATAAAAAGGGTTCTGAAAATGTCGTAGCCGATCATCTTTCTCGTATAGTTCATGAAAACTACAATAACTCTCAAATCAACGATCATTTTCCCGATGAACAAATTCTTTCCCACTCCAGTGCACCATGGTATGCGAACATCGTAAATTATCTTGTCACAAATGAAACACCTTCCCATTGGTCAAAACAAGATAAACAAAAATTTCTCTCCAATGTTCGAAACTTTTACCGGGACGATCCTTATCTCTTCAAATATTGCACTGATCAAATTATACGTAGATGTGTCCCCGAACATGAATTCCATAGCATCCTCTCTTTTTCACATAATCAAGCATGTGGAGGACATTTTGGAGCAAAGAAAACTGCTGCCAAGGTGTTACGGTGCGGTTTTTATTGGCCTTCTCTTTTTCGTGATGCCCACGAATTTTGCTCCAAATGCGCTAGATGTCAACAAACAGGTCGTATTTCCAAACGTAACATGATGCCCCAAAACCCAATCCTTATCATCGAAATTTTTGATGTTTGGGGCATCGATTTCATGGGTCCTTTTCCTAATTCTTTTGGAAATCTCTACATCCTACTTGCAGTAGATTACGTGTCTAAATGCGTTGAGGCCATTCCTACCAGAACAAATGACAATAAATTTGCTGTCAAATTTTTGAAAGAAAACATATTTTCCCGTTTTGGCACACCTCGAGCCATTATAAGTGATAACGGTTCTCATTTTTGTAATCGTGCTTTTGAATCTCTTCTTAAGAAATTTTCTATCACTCATAAACTATCTACTCCATATCATCCACAGACCAACGATCAAGTCGAGATTTCCAATAGACAAATTAAACAAATTCTTGAAAAGACGGTTAACTCCAACAGAAAAGATTGGTCATCTAAATTGATAGACGCCCTTTGGGCATTTCGCACAGCTTATAAAACCAACCTAGGAATGTCACCATACCGATTGGTCTTTGGAAAAGCATGTCATTTACCTGTTGAGCTCGAGCATCGTGCACTTTGGGCAATCAAATACCTTAATTTTGACATAGAAAAAGCCGGATCACATCGTAAATTACAATTGTCAGAATTAGAAGAACTAAGAAATGAAGCGTACGAAAATGCAAAGATTTATAAAGAGAAAACCAAATTCTATCATGATAAATCCATACTTCGTAAGACATTCGAAGTAGGTCAGAAAATTCTCTTATATAATTCCAGACTTCATTTAGTTCCGGGAAAATTGAGATCCCGTTGGACAGGTCCATATATTATGAAAACAGTATACCCTTATGGCGCAGTTGAAATTGAAAATCGTAGGGACGGTTCCATTTCAAAGGTCAATGGACAACGCTTGAAGCCATTTCTAGAGTTTGAACAGCACGAGGACGATGAGTTCGTGGATCTTCATGAACCTAGCTATTCGGCATGAGCCGCTCACTATCTTGCACATATCAGGTTGTATTTTTTTTAGTTTTTTTTTCTTCTATTTTGCATTTGCATCCTATTTGACAGTTGGGACACTGTCTCATTCCAGTGTGGGGGGACGCATATCTCATTCTGTTTGTTCATATTTCATAGTGTAGCATCATTTTTTATTTAAAAAAAATCATCTCATTATTTGTTTTCAAATTTCCTTTCAATTTTTTTTTTCATTTCCCAATATTTTTAGGACTTCGATTTACTTTTAATTAGTCAAGACAAAGTAAGTAAGCAGTTGAAGTCAATTGATGAAGATTTTTGTGAATCACTAATTTCAAATGTAAAATATAATGAAAAGTTGAATTACAAGCGATAATAGTGATGTTAGTATATAGGGGGATTCATAGGTGATGGTTATGAAATCTTTTCTAAACTGTAGTCTTTGTTTAAAAAAATGGCAGATTTAAAGTACATGCGTTGACATCTCAAATCATTAAAGTTAAGTGGTGCTAAGTTGATTTGCATAACACTCTTTAGCTCTTCTCAAAAAAAAAACTAATAAGAAACACCTAGAGTCGATAGGTGTGCACACTTGTGAAAGTGTGTGCACTCGCCACGCTCTATACTCTTCTCACATAAGCCCGCAAGGCAGTGCATGGATGGTATATTTGGCCTCAGCATTCTGAGTTAGGTGTATAAAAAATTAAATAAATAATCACCTAAGGATTACCGACCTTTTCTGACATAGTCAGCGTCGGTTTGCACAATCCGCCAAGCTCTGTCCCAACTCTCACGTAAGCCCGCGAGGCAGTGCATGGGTGGTATACCTTGGTCCAAAAGTTAGGTGTAAAAAAAAAATGGTAAAAAGAGACTAAGCTTTGAAACCGAAACACTTCTTGACTTTGTTGATTTGGCTTGTCATACAAATGGAAATGGAAAATGCCATTTTGAAAAAAAAAACTATGATAACAATGAAGAATTTATTTCATGGCTGCACTATGTTATCAACCGAAACAACTGGCCAAACTAGAATCTAATGTATGAAAACTTGAGTTATATTGAAATTTGTGTTTAGTGAGGAACGAAAAATTTCTAGAAGTTGACTAAAATTGATATACATTATTTTGTTGCAATTATTCTAAAGTAAATCGAGTCTCCATTTGTTTAAAATTTTGCATTCATGTAGTACATTAGAATCATCACATACTGCATTTGGATTTTGTGGGTGGTATCCGCTGAAAACCCTCACGAGACACCACTCGTCCTACTAGGGACACCTAGAGGTTTAACGGCTTGTTGCATACGCTCAATGCAATCGTGTTTCCTACGAAAAAGGATTTAGTTAGTTTTATTTTCTTGCTTATTCGAGGACGAATAAAGTTCTAGTGTGGGGGTATTTGATGAACGTATTTCTCTACAATTTAGACCGTTTATTTCATATATTTTTATTTTAATAAAGCGGTATTATACGGGTATTTTGTTGTGGTTTTGCAGATTATTGATTCCAAAGTGCAACGTTGAAATTAATCGGTTATGCCGTCCATTGGTTCAAATATCACGCAACAAAGAGTGCAACATTTTGAGCATTGAAATAAATTAAAGTAAAAAAAAAACATTTCAAAATGCTAGCTTACCTTCATACTTGGTTAAGTACGGTCACATATTATTTAGTCATGAGAATATCAAATAATACATGGCCACGTTGTAAAGCAAAATAGGACACATTCAAAAGTAGCTCATGTGGGAATTTGGACCAATTCACATGTAAAAGCATGATCACCTTTTTAAGCAATAGAGGACTTGGTCAAAGGAGCAGCTAACAGGGATGCCAAACACTCAGCATATATTTTTCAAGCATTAATATGGCAACTGACTCTTCACTAATTCAACAAATGGACCCAGTCAATACATATATCTCGGCAGCTACTATGAAGAGGACCAGTTCTATTGCTAAAATTAGGGACTGATTTTAGGGGTTGAAAGCCTATATATACAGCATTATACAACACCTTGAAATCATCTCTTACCTCATCACTTTTCTTCAAGTTTAGATTTAAATTCAGCACTGTTTTTATTTTCGAACAGAATACGTAGGATTGTTGATTAGATTTAGCAAATTATTTATTCTTGTTCTTAGTTATTTTCTGCACTCTTTTCAGTTAGTTAAAAATTATTTCAGTTGTTTGCTCCATTATCTTCTTTTCCGCAATTTCAATTTCTGTTCTGATTTTTTTTACAATTCCATATTTTGGTTGCAATTTCGATTAGTTTCGAAATCGATTCGGAGTATATTATTGTTTTTATTTTCTGTTCAAAATTCACCGTCGAATTCGTTTAACACGCCTAAGGTTTAACTATGGATTTTAATTGTTTTAAAATACAATTCCCTGTGTTCGACCTGCATACTACACGCCTGTGCGCTTACAGAATTTGTTAAAATTTGTGCTTTTCTAATCAATAGAAAAGTCGCAACAGTAAAGAGTAATAATATGAAGAACAGTTAAAATTAAAATGAAAGCAGTAAAGAACAACAGATTTTATAGTGGTTCGGCTAACTCCGGCTTACGTCCACTCCAGAAGTTTTCTTTTTATTGATGTAATGATCAATTACAGTTATAAACCGGTAGACTAGCCATAGCCTTAGATAGATAAAAAGTTGGAGAGTCGAAGAGAAGAAGGAGAAGATCCCTTTCTCTGTGCCCCTGCCCCTCTATTTATAGATGAAGATGGGTTGGACTTCCCATGGTGGTCCTGGTAGCTGAATACCTTGGCCCAAATGGAGTAACTCTAGGTACCGACCCAAATATGCTGAACGATCTTTATGTGCCTAACAGTATGATGCCGAGCAAGGTGCGAGGTATCGAGGCATGGAGGTATGAAGGTACCGAGGTATGGAGGTATGGAGGTACCGATGTACCTAGGTATGGAGGTATCGGGGTACCGAGGTATCGAGGTATCTTGGTACCGAGGTATAGAGGTATGGTGGTATCGAGGTACCGAGGTATGGAGGTACCGAGGTATGGAGGTATGGCTCTTTTATGCCGAGCGGCAACCAATGCCGAACCATTCTTTATGCCGAACCATCCTGATGCCGAACGACCCATCCAATGCCGAGCATGCTCGTATGCCGAACGAGGCAACTATGCCGAATGTACTCGTAGGCCGAACGAGGCAACTATGCCAAACGTACTCGTATGCCGAACGAGGCAACTATGCCGAACGAGGAAACTATGCCGAACGTACTCGTAGGCCGAGCGAGGTAACTATGCCGAACGTACTCGTATGTCGAACGAGGCAAATGTGCCGAACATACTCGTAGGCCGAGCGAGGCAACTATGCCGAACGTACTCGTAGGCCGAGCGAGGTAGCCATGCCGAACGACCCATCCAGTGCCGAATGCTCTCTCCAATGCCGAGCACTCATCATGCCGAACGATCTTCTAATGCCGAGCGCATCTAAATGCCGAGCGCTCCTAGATGCCGAGTACTCCTGGAATACCGAACCACCAACGTGTGCCGAACGACCCAAATGCCGAGCGGGGCTTGTGCCGAGCGATGTTTGTGCCGAACGACCTTAGTCTACTGCCAAGTGAACCTCTTCTCACTCCAATGCCGAATGGCTTCTAACTTCCAGACCGAACCACATTTCCTTGACCCAAATCATAGTCAATCCATCTCTTTCCAATCCAATTTCCATCTTTCGAATGTGTTGCGTCATCCATCCATCCAGTGGACTGAATCCATCGTACATCAGTCTTGACGAACGTGCAGTCGATTAAGTTAAACCCGCCTGCCCATAGCCTTGTAAAAAGGCGGGTTAACATTATTTATTTTATTTATGGAAATAAAACGCATTACGACATCATCTGGGATGTCATCAAAATTATATATTTTTTGAAATTTTAAATTAAGATTTAATAATTACAATTATTGTAATTATTCAAATAATTGTTTTCAAATGGTATTGATTCATTTTAATCAGTTATGAAGTGATAATAAATCATTTATAATAGTTTTATAAAGATATATATTTGAATTGAAAAATATAAGAAAAATTCGTATCACAATATCGATATAATAACACTTTTTGTAAACAATTGTTTAATGTTGATTTATATGGTTTTATAAATAAAATGAGATCATTTTTATTGCTATATAATGATGAAATATTATTATTGAACTTTGTTTACAAATATATGTATGTTAACTAATAAGTGAAAATATGACTAGGAATCGAAATCAGAATTCATAACGGTTTGACGTATATAATTGGTACAACATTGTTCAAATGACTTGTGCATCTATGTGATATACACATACATAAATAAAATAAACACATACATGTCACATGTACTTGAACATATATAGATACATATATATCAATTACCATTTACATTAATAAATTTACATAAGGTAAAAGTGGAAATATCTAAGATCTTTTCTCACTTCATTACCACTTAAGCTTTCTCAAAGTCAACCAAGGATACACACTTGAGCACACACATGGAGGGGGGTCATTTTATCTATGTAAGGTGACATAAGGGTGGTGAGGGAGTGGTGATGTAGGGTGGCAAAAATATTATGATATTTTGGAGGACTTTGGCTATAAATACCCACTTATTATGCCTCTTCTTCATTTTATCATAACTTCTTCAGAACCAAACCAAATATAGAAATTATTTTTTAGTACCATGTAAAATTACAGTGGCTACAATTTAAATGTGTATCGCTTCTTCCAATTTTAAGCTTAAACATGTCAAATTCTCACTTCTTTGCATTGCATTTTTCAGGCCCAAATTTTAGGTTCGAGAATACCTCTTCTTATTTTAGCGGCATCTCCTTCAAAACAACTCAAAATTAAGTAATTATTTTCCTTAGATTGAAGAGGAGAGAATTCAAAGAACTTTACAATTGAGAACATTTCCAATTTTGAGTGCAACATAGTCAAATAGCCGAGAGAAGATAACCTATTTTCGGGTCTAGTTTTATGAATTCAAGGTCAGAGCTCCACCACTTCTCTTCCATACTGTCATCCACCTTCCATCTCAAGCTCAAGGCCGAGCCTCTACCTATTTCAACAATAAGACATGCCTTCCCTAAGGTCCTAGGCTGGGATCCATAAGCTCCAAAGCGAAGCTATAATTGTTTTGAAATAAATTCGATTCAAACCAAAGGTGAGAAAACTCCACCTATATTTATATATATACTTTGTATGATGATATGATATGGTGTTTGGTTGCTATGATTTGATCATCATGTTTGGTTGCGAAATATTGTTGTCTGGATGTGTGAAACAAGTCACGTAAATGCACGTCGAAATATCACAATAGAAACCATTTTCCTTTTTGTAAATGAAATGGTGTATATGAGATTGCTAAACCTCTTGAAAATGGTTTATAAACGTTTTATAAACACTAAAATCCAACTTGGTGAAGTTTTGACAAGTTATGGAAATTAAATCAAAAATAAACATGTCGGGTGATAGTGATTCGCCATTTCGCACCATAAAAAGTTAAATCCATTTATACTATGGATTCAGAGACGAAATTCTTTGTAATAAGAATTTTTCGAACTTTGTAATCATAGTTTTCAAATAAAAAATATCAAGATTCCGTTTAGTAGATTTTGAAATATGAACAAAACAAACGATAAATTCTTTAAAATTTGATATTTTTAAATTCTTCAAAATGGGATAAATTCTATAAATCATTTAAAATGTTTTAAAAGAGATTTAACTTATAAAAGTAGATTTCTAAATGGTAGAAAAACGGTTCTGCTCAAATAAGCATTAAAAGCATTATTCGCAACACAATTCACAGCACTTTTTGCAGCAGTTTTTAATAAATTTTGAAATATGGGTTTGAACTTAATAATTCTTTTCCAAATCTTTCATAAATGTTTTCAAATGAATAATTATGTGTTTTAATAGTGATTTCGAGGTTTTATAGTTTATTTGAAAGAGTTTAAATAAATGATTTGCAATAAAGCTGTTATAAATAAAGTTATTTAATCTTGGCTCTAAAAGCCTATGATTTAACTGAATTTTTCTATTTGTAAGATCCGAACGTAGGAGCTTAAACTAAGGAGATATTTAGGAGAAACTAGTGCCCTAGCTCACCTGCCCACTTTCCTAGGCGAGGAATAGATAAGGTCGATATGTTGGAAATGAGGCAAGTAAAAAAGATTTAATTTTTTCAAATTTAATACAACTTGAATTGTACAGAAATAATTTTCATACACTTGGTATTAAATTTCGAGGAGGGAACTCGTACTATCGGTATGAATTAAAAGGTGATTTCATCGTTATTCGACGGATAGTAAAGGTTGAATTGGGAAATTGATGTTGAGAGGAATTAGTATAATTTCCATCGACCATTTTTACTCAATAAGGTCTTACAACAAGGTTTATGAGAAATGATTTTGATTTGGTATTTCCCAATTTAAAGAGTGGTTTAATGATTCCATATATACTGGAAAAGAATATGATTTAAAGACTTGTATATCTAAAAGAGATATTTTATCAGATAAAAGATATTAATAAGTGAAATGATAATCACCCTCAAACTTAAAATCTTTTTATCGATAATTGGTTCAAAGGAACCTAGATCGGATTTGGGTAATCTCTATCTAAAAATCACTTCGAACCATTGTATGTTAGAAAGTGAAGACATGAAATGATAATAAAAGAAATAAAGGGCTGCTTGTCACTGACCCTCAGAGGAAATTTGTAAGAGCCCGTAAATTCAACTGGTTTTAATAACGTTATTAACTGAAATTTTCTGAAATTTTAAACAATAAAATTTTGAAATATAAATTTGATATTTGGAATGCGTCTAGTTAAACATAGCAACTGGTAAATTTTCGTCTGAAAATATAAAGTTTATTTTCGTGCGTAAATTTATTTCAAACTAATCAGTTAGAAAGTGATGAAAATAAAATGTTTTGGAAATCTAAATATTTTTACATAGAAAAATTCTAAATCATCTTCTGAGCATGACGAAATTTTTTGTTTTTCCAAATTCGGACTCCTTTAGCTCCGTCGATCTTATTTTTCGGCGTTTTTACTGCATTTTTTGGCTAGTAGAAAATTCGAATTTTTATAATTCGATCGTGCCACTGATAATTTTATACCATTTTGATCGTCTTGTCGTGCTGATTTCTACGGTATATTCAACTCTGTGTTTTTAAGTTCGGTTCGCAACGGAAACTGTAAAACAGTTCATCGCATTAGTACGTTTCGAGCCTTTTGTCAGTTGTACCCATTCGAATTTCAAACAGCAGCCACTAGCTTTTATTTTTATATTTATTTCGTCAGTTGCTAATTTTAGCCATGCAATTGTTGCAAAAATATCAAGTACAAATTTGTATACGGTTGTATTTGTAATTTTGAACAGTTTCATTTTATTCTGATTCGTTCCTCTTGTTCCAAAAATAGTAATTCACTTTGCCAGCCCACACGCGTCTGTTCAAAAACCCTTTTCTCTTTCCTTTCTTAAATATATTTGTTATGACTACCCGTTCCCTTCATTTATCACCTCTTCCCGATTCATTTTCCATCTTCTCTGCTTCTTCTTATTCCAGTAGCATATACTATTAGATCCACTCTTTTTTTTCTCCACTCTCCCTAACTCATGCGTGCCATCTTCCTTCCACACCCATGCAGTCGAGTTTCGCCCTCCACGTCACCCACCCATCGCAACACCTCATCACGACAGCCACCACCCAATGCAGCCTCCGCAACTTGTCGTCCGCCTCCTCCACTCAGTGCCTGCCGTCAGCAACTATTTTTCCCTCGTCCTCCCGACCATGAATACCAATCGACTAACAACTAATACCCTTGCCTATTTTCTCACTCGTCACCACCCTTCCAACAGTCTAGTTCCACCGAGCTTCATAACTCACCCGAAGACACACCGTTGCCCTTTCTTTCTTCACTTGCATAGCCTGCCACTTTCCGACTACTGCCGAGTCTCTGAACCCAGGCGACAGACTCGAGCTGCCTCTCCACCAAAGCCACATCATCCGTAGCCAGCCGTGCTCTGCTTCGTCTACAACTTTTCCGTTGCCCTTGCTCCGCCCATACCTCCATCCATCATTCGCCATACACCCCGCAACCACCCTCTGCTTAAAATCAACTGCCGCCCTCTCTCTCTTCCGCCCTCTTTTCCTCTCGCAAGACTCAGCAGCCCGAGCTCGAACCATGACTGCCATCACAAAACTCGACCACTATCCCTCCTCCATGTCGTTGTCCCAATCACCTTCACTGTTCCATCTCCTACCCACTGGGCCGTGGGTTGCTCTCGGTTTAAATATACACGGTACGTGGGTGTGTGTGTGTGTATATATATATGCTTGTTTCACTTTTATATATGAGTGTATGCTAGGCATATTATATTATATGTTGATATAGTGTTAGATTTATAAAACGGGTAGGCAAATAAGTCTAAGTTTGGATAGGATGCTATACAATCGTATATTATAAAATCTGTACCAGTTTGTATAATATGATGTATAAGCTTTATATATCTAAGTTTGAGTAGTTCATATGTTTACATTTTGGGTTTAAAGTAACTCCATAAATTATTGGTATATAAGTAAGTTATAATATAATAAACATATGATAGTTTAAATTTTAATTAAGTTTATAAAGCATAGTATATGTGGTACAAAGTATAGAATATTCATTTGCCAATTTTGAAATTTTAGACTGCAATCTGCTAGTGTGTGTGTGTGTATATATATATATATATATATATATATATATGTGTAAGAGTTATAATCTATATTTTTCAGTGTCCATGTTATGATTACAGTATAATAACGTACGTACATTTATATAAATTATAGTGTATTGTTTTAAAAGTTTATACAATATATTGATTCCTTGTTTATGCTATAAGTATATGTAAATTCGAAGTATATACATATTTTACATAGGGATTTGTGTTAGCTCACGCATATTGTTTGTTTTATATATATACACCGTGTATACACTTATTTTGTAGTTTTATACTAATGTTTGTGAGTCGCATATTAGCTTGTATGAAAGTGCATACTGATGCCGGCAGTCTAAAATTAAGTTATATATTTACATATTTATAAGTTGTTTTATATACAGGATAGAGTTATAAAGTTTTGAATATAAGTTTATATATAGCATATGTTTTGGATCTGTCTATACTAAATTAGTGATGATTTTGGTGATAATATATATGGGTTTGATTTAACAATGAGGAAGCTATTATTTCAATATTTGCCTAGAATTTCAATATTGAAATAAAAATATTTTATAATAATGTGTATACTTTAGTTTATATCAAAATTGATAAGGATTTGTTCTCATCGATTCCCATTTTATCAGCTTTGGTCCATCGTGCTTGTTTTCTTCATTGAATCTGTGCCTATCTAGCTTTTCTTTGGAATTTGTAGCTTTTGTGTTGACGGTCTTCTTTAGCCTCTAGCCTTGAAAGGTGAGCAATCACTCACGATTAATATTCTTTTATTCATTAAATCTGATTTCAATTGAAACAATAATTGAAATATGCTACTGTTAGTTATTTACACTATTATATATGTTATTTCCTGCATCAGTTCACCTGTGACATCTGACACCATTATTTGTTAATTATGCGATAATAATCCAATTTGATTGATAATTGTTTGATTGTTTGATGTAATGGACGTTAAATTGTTAATGTTTAAAGTGATAAATAATATGTTATTGAATTTGATATAGGATAAAATTGATATATGTGCTAAATTTGATTTGTTAAAAGTTGTATAATATGACCCTTTAAATGTTAGATTGATTGACACGTAGAAATAGTGTTAACAACACCTTGAATCATTGAATGTATGTGAAACGACCCGCAAATCCGTACCCCTTGAGTCAACACTATTCTACAACAATCAACTCAAGTTGTACAGAAATACGAACCATTTGGGTTTAAGAAGAAGGGGTAGAAGAAGAGAAAACAAAATCAACATCAGAATCTAACCATCGCAGCGGAATAAAATATAATCGAGAATAAATAATCTTTACTCAAATCAAATATATCAGTTTACATATATTACATCATCAGAGTACACCAGTCACAGCTCACATCAATAACATACAATGGGTACACAACAACTCAACGCAGCGGAAATATATATATACAAGTACGAGAATACGTATCGTCATCCAGCTCGTCTCCTGAGCTCCACAGCACCATATCCTGTATCCTATAATACTCGGTCTGACCCGAGCATTACAGTTAAATAATACCCGAGTCAGTCTGGAATACCAGCGTGAGAAAATCACACCCAATTGATTTTTAAAGTTCAAAAATCCTTTGAAAACAAAAGCATCTCGTAAGACCACGCCACAAATAAACATGTCGGGTTTTTACCTTACGATAGCTAAAACAATTTTTATAGAAATCCTCTGATATTATAATAGGGTCTATTTACAAATACTTATAAAATAGCCGAAATTGTTACATTCATTAAATCCCAGCTACTAGCCACCGAAGTGGGTAATACAAACAAAACTCGTACAAGGCTCGTAGGGAGAATGGATTTCCAACAATGACTAGGCACTGGGGTACCACCTGTCACAGTACGGGGCCTAGATCACCGTACCGAGGACTACTCCCTTCATCCCCTGCAACACAAGGCCGGAACCATTCCTTACTGAACAGTCCCGAACAAGATAAACCCCGTGGTTGGCGCGACCAACCACCCACTAAGCTGAAATATATATAAGGGACATCTAGACAGGGGAATTATCTTGTCCTGCTTGGGCATGACCCACCTAACCTTGCTGCATATCCCCTGATTTTCAGTCATTCCCATTTGATGAGGCTTGAGGCTAAGCGTTACCTTTTAGAACGTTTCACTTAGAATGCCCATCGCCCACCTAACGATGTTTCGCAAGCATTCGTCCATACAAGTCCGTCCCAGGTTCGAACGGAACCGAAGGCACTATTCCTACTACATCCATTTTGGAAATATCCTCAGGATTAGTAGCGACTAGCCCTTGCACTTCACTGCTCCATCTTCGAATCCGAACACGTTTTTCGCACGAAACGTACAAATCGGATCGAAGTGGTTTTCGAGAAATAATTCTCGATCCCGGTCTCTTCGAAACGATCAACGCATGGTCCAATATTGATAGTCGGTTATTTAACTATCAATTATATTCACAAAACAACCATCAAACAATAATTAATTTCCCCAAATTATTTATTTATCTCAAAAATATCTTCACAAGATATATTTCTATTTTCAACCTTTTGAAAATAGTTTTCAAAACCATCTTTCTTTTCAGAATCAACTTTCTCAAATATTTTCTATCTCCTCTGAAATCACCAAGCATGGAAAAATAGATTTTTAGATAATTTAAAACATTTTACTTTGAAAATATACTTTAAACATTTAAGTTAAATTACTTCAATAATTTGTTAAAACTACATACTATAGGACTAGTTGATAATAAGGTTACTTAAATAAACATAAAACCGGATTTGAACTTTTTTTAAAACAGATACTAAATCACTCTGTAAATAATTATTTCTATAATATATTAAAAGGAAATACTTGCTTTAGAAATTTAATATTAGACATAATAAATTTTACAAAACATACTTCTTAAAAACAACTTTAAACATTCAATATATATTTAAAAATTTACTCTGAAAGTGTACTCGGTTATTCAGAGAGAGATTTCCAATCTCAACCACTTAAATCAATTTTCCAAGTTGATTTCCAATTTATTCCATTTGAAATAAATTTCTTCACTTAACAGTTCATTTCAAAATTCATTTATTATGGTCTTTATTATTATTTCCAGTTTGATCTTTAACCCCTTTAGCTTAAATATACAAATCTCAGGTTATTCCCAATTTCTTCTTAAATAAATTTAAATCCTCAATTTAAAATAAATGTTTTGTTCTTTTAAACAATAACATTGAGATTTAAGTTTCATGAACTCTCTGTTTAATTAAATTTCCTTCCCATACTCAAGATTTATTTATTAAAATGTTAAAGTTACTTTATTTCCTTTCCAGTTCATTTATAACTTTATTCAACTTTTCTATAATTATTTTACTTAAAATTTACTTCTTTTATTTCCATTGCCAAACTCAAATTATATATTTTGGTAATTCATTATTTCCCGATTATAACAATCGAGCCATAGCATCTAATATTTCCATATAATTCATTACAGAATATCAAATATTCAGAACAGAGAATATTAAATAATTAAATAAAGTTGAGGGGTCCAGTTGGATCCCTCCAACCTGTTTTCCCTGCATTCACAGACGTTAGCATCACATAACATACCAAGTTCAAATTATACTATACTATATCACATCAATCAATTCAACCACAATCAATTATTTAAATTTAATCATTTAAATTTAAATTTAAACTGAGTGAGATTAACTCACCTTTGCTTTATGTTTGGCAATCCAATTCCATCTCGAACATTTATCTCCCAATTTTGGACCTTGTATAAATATTTATATGAATTTGTTAACATGTGAATTAATTAAACGATGTACTAGCATTTATTTGTTTTATTTCATTTGTAATTTAAGGTAAAATTTTTAAGCTAATAATTTTCTTTAACAAGTTATCTTTAGTAACCCAAATGACTCATATATATATATATATATATTTAAACTTCACCATATTTTTAAAATCCTTCTTATATTCAAAATATTATCTATATCAAATAATATATATATATTTTTAAAACCCCTTTTTTTTTCAAACTCATATCTATTAAATTAAGCAACTGATTTAAATGTAATTTATATATATATATATATATATATATATATATATATATATATATAAACTTTAGAATTTTAAAACTAGAAAGTAATCCCTTTTTTTTTGAACAAATTTACAAAAAAAGAATCAAATTAAAATCCCAAAATAGATTCACATAAATAAAGCTCAATACCTCACTCGATCCACGGTGACCCTACTGCCTCCATCACTGTCGAACTCCCATGGTGATCGCCGAACCAAACCCTAACAGTCATCGCGTGTTCGTGAATTGAACCTCCCCACCGCCTGCTTCGTGAAGAACTAAGACGCGAGAAGATCGAGACCAACATCGCGAGCCTCAAACCCTAACTCCATATACGAAATCGAATCGTGAGCAGGATGAAAAACTCGATCCCCCCTTCTTCGCCTCCAGCTCGCACGCCGTACCACGTCGCACCCAATTGGCCCACAACCAGCCATCGCAACTACCGCCACGGTTCCCACCTCCCACACGCATGCACGCAAATCAGAAATCGATCCCTAACCCTAGGTCCACGCACGCCACCACTCGCGTTTTTCCCCTTCATCACGCCCCGCGACCAACCCCTTAGCCCTGCGCCACTCGATCGTGAATTTCATGAAGCCGAGATGTTGAAGAAGAAAAAGAGGATGTTGCGTTCGAAAAACAGGAAGGGTGTTTCGATAGGAAGGGGTGTCTGCCATTTATTTCGAGTGCTGTAGGTTTTTTTTTTTTTTTAAAGGAGGAAGGGGTTCGGCCTCAATTATGTTCAGTATGTTATTATTATATTCTTTTGTTTTTATATATAACGCAGCTTCCCTTAGAAGCTTCTTCCTTTATTTATTATTTTATTATATTATACTTGTGTTTTTTTTAAGTGATAAAAGGAAAAGGGAAGAAATGATAGTTCGAGAGTGATCTTAGATTGGCTTGTAGAGGAATACTCGGCTAAAACAAAACCGATGCAAATCATTTGACTCGGCAATATTTATAGGGTTTAAAAATTTAAAATTGAATTGAATTAAAGTATTAAACTTTCGATATAGATTTAAGCGCGTTCATATGTCTTACGCTCACCCAACAACTCCAATCACTACGAAATTTGAAACCCGATAATAATACAATATTACGGATCCAATGAAACTGGTTTCGTCAAATTCCGAGACTACGCCTCGGAAAGCTATTTTTAAATTCAATTTGAACTATAAAATTTTAAACTGAACAAACCATGGTAAATTTCAATTTTACAACTTCTATTATCTTCAGTGTTATTAATATAAATTTTACAAGCCTTCAAGTTATTTTTAACAGACTAAAAAAAATTCTTGATTCAACAAGTTACCCAACTTCGAATTAGTTATTTCAATAGTTTAAATTATCAAATAAATGGTGATATTCGAAATTCAAGTTAAAATTACTATATTGAATATTTAAAATCAATTAAATATTCCGATTTTAAATGCTCGAAAATTACGGGTCGTCACATTCCTCCCCCCTTAAAAGAATTTCGTCCCCGAAATTACTAGTTAGGAAGAATGATCCAATACCCGTTACTATTTTTCCCAAAAACCAAACAGTTTCTAACAACCCAACAACTTACCAACTATCTCTTATAAAAGATCCATTATCATCCTTATTAACTTCCCAAACCTTTCCCTAGTTTGCAATAATCTATTTGCTCAACCCTTCCACTTTTAATCTAAAACCAAATTTTGGATTACCAAAATTTTCTCAAAATTTTTCTAACTCCCTAAATTCCCGAAAAATTTCGCCAGCGTTTCCTTTGCGCGGCTGACTCGGTACAACTACAAAATGGCTCTACGGCCTCCCAAATCCAAAAAGAAAACAAAACGCCAAGTGGCTCAATCCAAATCCAAATCCAAATCAAATTCCATACCAAATTGAATACGTACCTCTTTGTCGAGCATTTCAAATTTATCTTTTGAAATCAAATCCACACTTCTTTTCCCTTTTATAATACCTGCATATTCTGCTTAACACTAATATCCATCCTCAATATTCTCAAACCATCATATTAACTTTCTTACCAAATGTCACTATTCAACCAAATATCAATTTAGAATATATCTGCAATATCCAATTTCCAACTAAGAATTGATCATTCTTTGCTTAAGTTAACCTAAACACTTTATATGTGTCTTATATCTATTTTCATCTCCGACTTTAGTTTATATCTATTTCTATACAAATTGACTCTTTCATTTCCATACGAATTCAATTTATTTTCAATTCTAAACTTTAGATTTTATTTTTCCTTTATAACTAATTCATGTCATTATTTTAATTAGTTTCATTCACTAACTTATTTAAATTTCCCTGTTTGAAATCGTTTTGCCGTTAATAAAATTTTCCAAAATTTCCAAAAATTTTCTAACTCCCAAAATTTCTGAAATTTTTTGGCAGAGTCTCCTTTGTACGGAAGAGCTTTTGCAATTTGACAAAAGAGATAAATATATATACATCGACCCACACGGTCGGAAAAATCAAAAACAGTTCATATTTCCTATTTTAATTGCGTAGGCGTACCTTATTTAGCATTTTAAGCAAGCGGCTTATTATTTTTAGCAAATAGCACTACCAAATCCAGCCATACGGCTTCCAGGTACCTGTACTTACTCAATTTAAACATGTAAGTGCCAAATATAAGAAGTTAACACATTTCACCTACTTGCAATAGTTAAAACAAATGAATTCTAAAAGAAATTCACACCAAACATTTTTCCATAAGCAACTTCTACAATTTCCATGTTAATTCAACTGTTCCAATTTATTTATAAACCATTTTTATGCAATTTGAATGGTTTTCAATCCATTCGTATACAGCTTCATCAATTTGAATGGTTTAAAACACAATAGCTTACATTCAATTTATTTTAAGCAAACTGAACTCATATTTAATTCAACTGCTTTCAAAATCACTTTATTTTACTTCTATCAATACATAGAATGTTTAATTATTTTCATTTACAACAAATGACAATGTATTTTATGCAATTCGATGAGATTTATGTGAATAAATAAGTATTTATGTTTATACCCAATTTAAATTGACTCCAACTCAATTTATACTTAATTCCATTCCATTTCCGATTTATTCACAATCCATATATTCTCAGTTTCATTGCATTTAAATTTTATGAACCAAATTAGTTCATTCAAAACCATTAACAACCTAGGTTCATCTTGATTGCCACTTAAATTTCCCTTTTATTTTAAATCCATTCACAATCATTATTTAGCTCGACACAATCCATTTTAAATTTCACTCCATATTTGTTTACTTCACTATTTTATTTATCTCAAAACAACCAAGCCATATCATTCAATAACCATTTCTCAACTTATTTAAGCCATACTCCATTTGCTTCTTATTTATCCCAACCATTCACTTATTCAATATAATTTACTTATCCACTCAGTCCATTCCGAATTTTCCATTTTCTTAGATATTATTACAACCCACCAAGTTTTATTTCAATCCATAATTATTTTCACTTGATTCAAATTTAATCCAATATCATTAAACTTGGTTTAAGTTGAATTAAATTAAACTCTCTTCGATTTATTCAGCTTACGTCAATTTACTTCAATTTATTCAAATTTTATACTTAAGCTCATTCTTAGTTTGCAACCAAGTTCTCTTTTCAATTTAACCTGATTCTATTTCAATCCAATCTCATTTTAAATTTGCAATTTCATTTGATTGGTTATTGTAGAATTTAACTTCCCAGATTCAACTCATTTTATTTATCACAAAGCCATTTCCATCTTATTTCCACTTATTTGGATTTGATTTGCAATTCATACCTTTATTATTTTAATCCATTTCATTTTTTTATTCCATATTTCCAAATTATATTTACTTTGTTAACACTTCAAGTTGAATTTCAATTGATAACTCAAGTTCTGATTTCTCCATTCACTTTTTAATTTACCATCCAATTTTATTAACTTACATTGCAATTTCATTCACAATTACTTCCACTTCATCAACAAATTGAATCCAATTTAATTTAAAACTTGAGTTTATTTCTAAACTTTATCATAAACTCACAATTCAATTTCATTAACTAATTTATTATCTAATTAGTTCTTCCCTTATTTATAATCCAACACTTGATTTTTAATTCCAAACATCACTTTATTTATTTTCTTGGTTCAATTTATTTAATAATACAAATTTGGATTTTCCTTTCATTATCCAAAACATCAAACAATATGTATTTTAGATTTTCTATTTCACTTTCAAAATTTATAAGCCACAACTTATTATTTACACAATTCCATCCATTATAGGCTTGAATATGTTATTCTTTTATTTTAACTCAAGCCTTATGCTTCTTTATAACCCAAGCATATTTTATTCATGCCTTTTTAATCCTTTTATGGATTTTTAATTCTCCTATAAGTTATTCTGATTTATCTATTTTAACCCAATTCTTATCCAACTTATTTTCCATCTATTCAGGTAAGAATCTAATTTCATTCAATAATTCAATTGAATTCTTATTCCAATTCAATGTATCTTAACTCAATTTTATTTAATTAATTAATTTCAATCCAGTTAAATTTTATTTTCCAATCCAAGTAAATTTCATTTTTACCTTTTCACTTTAAATTTATATTCCATTATCCAAAGCTTATATTTCCTTCCTGATTTAAAAATCATCTCAATTTATAAGCTTACCACCTATCCCTCTAGGATTTTTAAAACACCCGGCTTTTGGGTTTCAAACCATTTAAAATCTCCAACATCACAAATCGCATTTCTCAAAGGCCAAACCAGTCCTGGTTTTCATTCCCAACAAATTTCCTTTGAAATTTCAAAAATAAACAGGTTTCCTGAACAAATTACTTTGGTAGCAATTCATCACTTAGAAACTCGAAAATGAACATCGATGATGCTGCAGTCATCACCGAAATTATTTTCCAGTTACTGAAGTGAATTCAATGCTATCTCTCTTTCCAAAATTTATTTGAAATAATTTTTACCTTAGAAATAACCCAAAAACAATAGTATTACTATTTATCTTCAAAATATTTCCAAAATCTCGAGGGTTTTATAGTTTTCAAATTCTATTTTAATTCAAATTTTAACTATAATGTATTTGTATAGTTTATACTTATACAAATCTCCATTTGATTATATATCAATCTATAGTTTACATTTATATTTCATATTTATAATTTTCATTTTATAATGAATTTGTTTCCTTAAATTTTAGTTACATTTCCATTTCTAGTCAAATTCTCACTTAACAATGATAATGCTTTAACATTATTCTTTCTAACATTCAAGCAACCATATTTTAGCTAAATAGTTTGCAAAAACTATCCTTTATATCAAAATATGTTTTTGGGTAGAATTATTTCATTCACCCATATTTAAAACAATATCGTGTCAATTGTTCTATTCAAGTGTTTAGAAACCCCTTCGATGCAGTTGTACGGACTGTGCCGACGAAGGTTCATATGCCACTCAATAAACCAATCAACGCAATATTAAAACAATTTATATTCACTAACAAATACGCGCTCATATTTATTAATACGCTCAAACTCATTATAGAGTACCATAGACTCTATTTTAAATGAGTAATTCCCACCAGAGCCAAGGTTATCACCAACCCAAAGCTCTGATACCAAGTGAAACGACCCGCGAATCCGTACCCCTTAAGTCAACACTATTCTACAACAATCAACTCAAGTTGTACAGAAATACGAACCATTTGGGTTTAAGAAGAAGAGGTAGAAGAAGAGAAAACAAAATCAACATCAGAATCTAACCATCGCAGCGGAATAAAATATAATCGAGAATAAATAATCTTTACTCAAATCAAATATATCAGTTTACATATATTACATCATTAGAGTACACCAGTCACAGCTCACATCAATAACATACAATGGGTACACAACAACTCAACGCAGCGGAAATATATATATACAAGTACGAGAATACGTATCGTCATCCAGCTCGTCTCCTGAGCTCCACAGCACCATATCCTGTATCCTATAATACTCGGTCTGACCCGAGCATTACAGTTAAATAATACCCGAGTCAGTCTGGATTACCAGCGTGAGAAAATCACACCCAATTGATTTTTAAAGTTCAAAAATCCTTTGAAAACAAAAGCATCTCGTAAGACCACGCCACAAATAAACATGTCGGGTTTTTACCTTACGATAGCTAAAACAATTTTTATAGAAATCCTCTGATATTATAATAGGGTCTATTTACAAATACTTATAAAATAGCCGAAATTATTACATTCATTAAATCCCAGCTACTAGCCACCGAAGTGGGTAATACAAACAAAACTCGTACAAGGCTCGTAGGGAGAATGGATTTCCAACAATGACTAGGCACTGGGGTACCACCTGTCACAGTACGGGGCCTAGATCACCGTACCGAGGACTACTCCCTTCATCCCCTGCAACACAAGGCCGGAACCATTCCTTACTGAACAGTCCCGAACAAGATAAACCCCGTGGTTGGCGCGACCAACCACCCACTAAGCCGAAATATATATAAGGGACATCTAGACAGGGGAATTATCTTGTCCTGCTTGGGCATGACCCACCTAACCTTGCTGCATATCCCCTGATTTTCAGTCATTCCCATTTGATGAGGCTTGAGGCTAAGCGTTACCTTTTAGAACGTTTCACTTAGAATGCCCATCGCCCACCTAACGATGTTTCGCAAGCATTCGTCCATACAAGTCCGTCCCAAGTTCGAACGGAACCGAAGGCACTATTCCTACTACATCCATTTTGGAAATATCCTCAGGATTAGTAGCGACTAGCCCTTGCACTTCACTGCTCCATCTTCGAATCCGAACACGTTTTTCGCACGAAACGTACAAATCGGATCGAAGTGGTTTTCGAGAAATAATTCTCGATCCCGGTCTCTTCGAAACGATCAACGCATGGTCCAATATTGATAGTCGGTTATTTAACTATCAATTATATTCACAAAACAACCATCAAACAATAATTAATTTCCCCAAATTATTTATTTATCTCAAAAATATCTTCACAAGATATATTTCTATTTTCAACCTTTTGAAAATAGTTTTCAAAACCATCTTTCTTTTCAGAATCAACTTTCTCAAATATTTTCTATCTCCTCTGAAATCACCAAGCACAGAAAAATAGATTTTTAGATAATTTAAAACATTTTACTTTGAAAATATACTTTAAACATTTAAGTTAAATTACTTCAATAATTTGTTAAAACTACATACTATAGGACTAGTTGATAATAAGGTTACTTAAATAAACATAAAACCGGATTTGAACTTTTTTTAAAACAGATACTAAATCACTCTGTAAATAATTATTTCTATAATATATTAAAAGGAAATACTTGCTTTAGAAATTTAATATTAGACATAATAAATTTTACAAAACATACTTCTTAAAAACAACTTTAAACATTCAATATATATTTAAAAATTTACTCTGAAAGTGTACTCGGTTATTCAGAGAGAGATTTCCAATCTCAACCACTTAAATCAATTTTCCAAGTTGATTTCCAATTTATTCCATTTGAAATAAATTTCTTCACTTAACAGTTCATTTCAAAATTCATTTATTATGGTCTTTATTATTATTTCCAGTTTGATCTTTAACCCCTTTAGCTTAAATATACAAATCTCAGGTTATTCCCAATTTCTTCTTAAATAAATTTAAATCCTCAATTTAAAATAAATGTTTTGTTCTTTTAAACAATAACATTGAGATTTAAGTTTCATGAACTCTCTGTTTAATTAAATTTCCTTCCCATACTCAAGATTTATTTATTAAAATGTTAAAGTTACTTTATTTCCTTTCCAGTTCATTTATAACTTTATTCAACTTTTCTATAATTATTTTACTTAAAATTTACTTCTTTTATTTCCATTGCCAAACTCAAATTATATATTTTGGTAATTCATTATTTCCCGATTATAACAATCGAGCCATAGCATCTAATATTTCCATATAATTCATTACAGAATATCAAATATTCAGAACAGAGAATATTAAATAATTAAATAAAGTTGAGGGGTCCAGTTGGATCCCTCCAACCTATTTTCCCTGCACTCACAGACGTTAGCATCACATAACATACCAAGTTCAAATTATACTATACTACATCACATCAATCAATTCAACCACAATCAATTATTTAAATTTAATCATTTAAATTTAAATTTAAACTGAGTGAGATTAACTCACCTTTGCTTTATGTTTGGCAATCCAATTCCATCTCGAACATTTATCTCCCAATTTTGGACCTTGTATAAATATTTATACGAATTTGTTAACATGTGAATTAATTAAACGATGTACTAGCATTTATTTGTTTTATTTCATTTGTAATTTAAGGTAAAATTTTTAAGCTAATAATTTTCTTTAACAAGTTATCTTTAGTAACCCAAATGACTCATATATATATATATATTTAAACTTCACCATATTTTTAAAATCCTTCTTATATTCAAAATATTATCTATATCAAATAATATATATATATTTTTAAAACCCCTTTTTTTTCAAACTCATATATATTAAATTAAGCAACTGATTTAAATGTAATTTATATATATATATATATATAAACTTTAGAATTTTAAAACTAGAAAGTAATCCCTTTTTTTTTTGAACAAATTTACAAAAAAAGAATCAAATTAAAATCCCAAAATAGATTCACATAAATAAAGCTCAATACCTCACTCGATCCACGGTGACCCTACTGCCTCCATCACTGTCGAACTCCCATGGTGATCGCCGAACCAAACCCTAACAGTCATCGCGTGTTCGTGAATTGAACCTCCCCACCGCCTGCTTCGTGAAGAACTAAGACGCGAGAAGATCGAGACCAACATCGCGAGCCTCAAACCCTAACTCCATATACGAAATCGAATCGCGAGCAGGATGAAAAACTCGATCCCCCCTTCTTCGCCTCCAGCTCGCACGCCGTACCACGTCGCACCCAATTGGCCCACAACCAGCCATCGCAACTACCGCCACGGTTCCCACCTCCCACACACATGCACGCAAATCAGAAATCGATCCCTAACCCTAGGTCCACGCACGCCACCACTCGCGTTTTTCCCCTTCATCACGCCTCGCGACCAACCCCTTAGCCCTGCGCCACTCGATCGTGAATTTCATGAAGCCGAGATGTTGAAGAAGAAAAAGAGGATGTCGCGTTCGAAAAACAGGAAGGGTGTTTCGATAGGAAGGGGTGTCTGCCATTTATTTCGAGTGCTGTAGGTTTTTTTTTTTTTAAAGGAGGAAGGGGTTCGGCCTCAATTATGTTCAGTATGTTATTATTATATTCTTTTGTTTTTATATATAACGCAGCTTCCCTTAGAAGCTTCTTCCTTTATTTATTATTTTATTATATTATACTTGTGTTTTTTTTAAGTGATAAAAGGAAAAGGGAAGAAATGATAGTTCGAGAGTGATCTTAGATTGGCTTGTAGAGGAATACTCGGCTAAAACAAAACCGATGCAAATCATTTGACTCGGCAATATTTATAGGGTTTAAAAATTTAAAATTGAATTGAATTAAAGTATTAAACTTTCGATATAGATTTAAGCGCGTTCATATGTCTTACGCTCACCCAACAACTCCAATCACTACGAAATTTGAAACCCGATAATAATACAATATTACGGATCCAATGAAACTGGTTTCGTCAAATTCCGAGACTACGCCTCGGAAAGCTATTTTTAAATTCAATTTGAACTATAAAATTTTAAACTGAACAAACCATGGTAAATTTCAATTTTACAACTTCTATTATCTTCAGTGTTATTAATATAAATTTTACAAGCCTTCAAGTTATTTTTAACAGACTAAAAAAAATTCTTGATTCAACAAGTTACCCAACTTCGAATTATTTATTTCAATAGTTTAAATTATCAAATAAATGGTGATATTAGAAATTCAAGTTAAAATTACTATATTGAATATTTAAAATCAATTAAATATTCCGATTTTAAATGCTCGAAAATTACGGGTCGTCATAGTATGTCATGAAAATTGATGTAGTATGAAATTGAATAATAGATATCAAGTGAAGAACCGTATAAATATTAATGTAATAATCTTTAATCTACCAGAAATGATAGTGTAGATTCTAGAAATAATTATATTAATTTGCACAAACCAGAATGTAAATTAATACGGTTATTTCGGGATTATTTGAATCAATTATTGGATTGTTATTGATGGTTGCTATTGATTGTTATTTAATTTGACACCATCCCAGTTATCACACTGCAAGTTCCCTTTGCTATGTTTTGATTTTTGAATTGAAACGGAATCGGGTTGAAATGATAAATACCCAAATAAACTTTGACTTAAGATAGAGAATTAAATTAAACCCGATTGGTCAATAATTTGATTTAAATAAAATAAATATTTTATTCGAATAATTATAAGGTTTTGAAATAAAATTGGAATTTAAATTTTAAATGAAAGGAAATGTGAATGTTTGAAATTGAAACAAATATTAACGTAGTAATTGATGAAAGAACATTGTTTAAAATTAAATTTATTAATAATTAAGTTTTGAAATTATTAATATTTAAGTTTTAAAATTATTAATAATTAAGTTTGAAATTAGTAATAATTAATTTGGAATTATTAATAATTAATTTGAAATTATTAATAAGTTTGAAGCTATTAATAATTAAGTTTTGAAATTATTAACAATTAAGTTGGAAATTATTAATAATTAAGTTTTGAAATTAGTAATAATTAAGAGATTGAAATTATTAATAATTAATGAGATTGGATTGTTTAATAATTAATTTAAGTTGAATTCTTTATTAAGTGAAACCGAACCTCTTGAATAAGTGAAACCAAGTTTCTTTACTAATTGAGTTTGAAATTGTAACTGAGTAATTAAATTAAATGAAGTTGAATTTCTTTTACAAGAAATAAAAGTGCGTGTTATCGTAACAAATGTAATACTTGAATTGGATTTGACAAATTTAATTGAAATTAAAATTGTAAGCTTTGATATAATGAAGTTGAACTTAAGTAATTAATTTAATGAATTGGAAATTTATTAGAAATTGTTTTAAACGATAAATTGATTTAACGAACATTAGAGGAAATCGATAAATGAGTTTAAATCAGTTTGAACGTTAAATTAAGTTTATTTAAATGACTACGGAATGAAACTTATACCTGAACTTAAGTGTATACTTGAATTGTTGAAATCAAATTTTTGAAATTGAATTATAGAATTCTGAAATGGAATTAGAAGTTATGAAACGTAAATTTTGGAAATTGTTTCAAAAAGACAAATAAAATGTTAAATTATGAATTCTAATTGAAATTGAATTTGGTTTGGTTTTGAAATATATTAAACGATCAATCGGTGTTATAATTACGAAAGTTATTAAAGAAACCAGAATCGGTTATGGACATACTCTCTGTCTAAACCGAAAACCACTTTAATAACTATACGCGGAGTGTGATCCAGAATGAAGTGGTTGGAATGATGTACATGATGACTGGAGAAAGAGAACGATGATGGATAGCCTTGACACTTGTGTCAAATTGGAAATTACTAAAACAGGAGCCGTGTCGGGCCAATGGGGTTAGCCACCTCGAGCGAACACACTTCTTCGTAAACTACTCATTACTTAATATTGATTGGTGCACCCTCGTAATTTTGGGAGTGTTGTTTCATGGTGTTGCGATCGTTGCGGCGATGCGTTTTCACCAGTCCGGATCAAGCAAACGGTAGTTTCACTACCTTGGGTATTGCCTCATGTGCCTTGTCATACTTGTATCCCTATATACGCGACCACTACGAATTTGTTTTGTGTTATACCTATGGAGTACTCCCTGATATCCCACTAGTTTACGGTGGAGTTTACAGTGCTGTATAGACTATAACGCTTATATAAAATGTGTTAAGAGGGATAATGGTAATGCCTTAACACTATGTTGATATTTTATATTACTGATAGACATTATCTATTTTGCGTATATTACTACATAGTAGATAGTTTAACGGATCCTTAGAGGAGGTTATTCCAACGTCCTTTGAGTTACTTGTATTTCAGTTGTTATTTCACTTGAGTTGGATTTATTAATATAAGAATGTTAATCCTGACTCGAGTGTTTTGTGTTTTGCTTTATGTTCGAGTCAGACTGAGTGTACCAGTATTCGAGAATCACCTTTGGAGTTGGAGCTTTGCTTGGAGATCCAACTATCTATCCAGCTTTCAGATATTCAGCTGATTCTAGTGATGTATTCTGATTCTTGTATTTGACTATTGTATTCGAGACTTCTGTTGTAACTTATTTAACTCTGTTATTTATATAGTAGCTTCATGAACTACTATCTTTTGTTTCCGCTGCATTTATTACTTTGTGTCTATGATCTGTGATTATTTATTTACTGTTTATGTTCAGTTTTGCCAAATTTAAATTAACAATTCGGTATTTTGAATTATTCAAGTCTGACATGTGCGGATGCAAATAGTCCAAAATAGCGGGTCGTTACAGTTGGTATCAGAGCTTTGGCAGCTCTAAGAAAAACTTAGCATATATGGTAAATGTATTTACAGAATCACTCTCATTTGAGTTTCGATCTCTTCCTTTTGACTCAATTCCTTTGAATTTAGAACGTTCCCTATGGTTCCAACATTCATTCTTGTCCCTCACTATTCGTCTTCTTTTGATTCTGGAGTATCCATAACTCCACTTCGAATGATCTTTATAGTGAATCGGCGGTCTCGCCAATCTCAAATTGATTTGTAAAAGGTTGAAACTCATTTACAATGGCATTAATTTACCGGAGATTTCTGTATCCTCGGTTTACGTTGCTATCTATCTCCTGCTATGCCTGAATTCTATCTCTTGCGACCGAATGTCGATTTGCCTCGGAATTCTACATCGATCTTATTCTTGAAGTCACGGTCGACCCGATTAAGGTTGCCCGTAAATTAAATAAGCTTAACCATCTCCCGATTCTATTAATTGAATCATCTTATCTTTTCTTTCGAACTTGTATTCGAATCAAAATTCTCTTTGATTCGAGTCCATTAAATTTGAATCTCTATCCTTGCTTTGGAATCCATTTTTGTATCGTCGAGCGAGGAAGTGTATTTGTAAATTAATGTTAAAATAAATAAATAAAAAATGTTACATATATTGTGTTGTTTGAGTTGTTGATGTTGATTTGGATTTTCTATTGATTCGTCTGATCAACGCTATCGATAGGATTTCCAAAACACTTGAACAGAACAAACTAACACAATATTGTTTTCAAATTTGGTAAACAAAATAGTTTTGTATGATTATATTATATACAAATATAAGTTTTCTAAAGAAAAAAAATGGTTAATGAATTTGTTTTCAAAAATGATAATATTTGATTTTCATTTATTGTTTGTAAACCATTAACTATTGCATAATATAAATGAATGAATTTATAAACTTAGTTATAATTTGATAAGGAATTTGAAGTGAATTTAAACTAGAATTTGAGAATTTAATTTCCGATAATTTCGAACTATGGTTTTAAAGTTTTCAAATGTATATTATTAAAATGTTTCGAACAGAAATCGTTTCAAAGAAATTTTAGATGTTTAATCAGTGCTCTTATCTTTGTCGTTGGAAAATAATTTCGGTGATGACGACCGCATCGTCGACATTCATTTTCGAGTTTCGAAAGGGAAGAGACCAATTCGTAGCTTTGCTACAGTTTGTTTTGGAAATTAAATCGATTTAAATTTCTTAAGTATGATTTGATTTATATATATAGGTATACTATTTTAAATTTAATTTGATTTGATATATATATAGTATATACATAATTATCTCTAAATTGTTTGAAGTTAATCGGAAATTTAATTTTTAAAATTTGGGTAAAAGATGACTTCAATTATAAATGAAACAAAAATTTCGAATTAATATTTAAACTTGAGAGAACTAAAAATTTAATTTGGATAATACTCAATTTCATTATATATAACTTACCTAAATTTTCAAAAGTTAACTATGTAATTGAATAGTATACAATATAAAAAGATGTTTAAAGAAATTTTTTGAATAAATTTGAGTAGTTATAATAAATGTTGATATACGTAATATATGTGTGATAGGATATATTAAGTGGAATAGATTTAATAATAATTTGGAATAAAGAAGAATTAAATTTGTTAAATAAAATATGATTTTAATAAACGACTATTCAAATTTATGATCTTTGAAATTTTTAATTTAAGATAATAGGATAACATGCGATATAAAATGTCTTTAAAAATAAATTTGAGTGTTTATAATTAATGTTATACACTAAATTTGATTATTAAATGATCATGGAGATAAATAAATAATAAGTTAAATGAATAATAAATGTGATTAAATGAATAAAATAAAATAAAATTTTTGTTTTAAAAGTTAATAAATTGAATTAAATCGACTTAAGGGAGTATCTTGAATCAATTGAATTTAAATTGAATTTCATTTGAAAGAAACCTTTTGTACCTAACATTAACAAATGGGAAATCAAATCAATTTAATGAAAATCTTGAATTTTAAAAAAAAACAATTGTTGAATATAAATTTATTTAAATTGAAATTTATATGGTTTAAATTAATTTATTATTATGTAATTCAAGTCTATTTTCTTTTGTTTGTTTCTATTCTCCTACTTCCTTTTCGAGGATGAAAAGTTTTGAGTGGGGGAGAGTGTAACAGCCCGTAAATTCAACTCATTTTAATAACGTTATTAACTAAAATTTTGTTAAATTTTAAACAATAAAATTTTGAAATATAAATTTGATATTTGGAATGTGTCTAGTTGGAATGCGTCTAGTTAAACATAGCAACTGGTAAATTTTCGTCCGAAAATATGAAGTTTATTTTCGTGCGTAAATTAATTTCAAATTAATCAGTTAGAAAGTGATGAAAATAAAATGTTTTCGAAACCTAAATATTTTTACATAGAAAATTCTAAATCATCTTCTGAGCAAGATGATATTTTTCATTTTTCCAAATTCGGACTTCTTTAGCTCCGTCGATCTTATTTTTTTGCGTTTTTACTGTATTTTTTCGCTAGTAGAAAATTCGAATTTTTATAATTCGATCGTGCCACTGATAATTTTATACCGTTTGATCGTCTTCTCGTGCTGATTTCTACGGTATATTCAACTCTGTATTTTTAAGTTCGGTTCACAACGGAAACTGTAAAACAGTTCACCGCATTAGTACTTTTCGATCCTTTTGTCAGTTGTACCCATTCGAATTTCAAACAGCAGCCACTAGCTTTTATTTTTATATTTATTTTATCAGTTACTAATTTTAGCCGTGTAATTGTTGCAAAAAAATCAAGTATAAATTTGTATAGGATTGTATTTATAATTTTGAACGGTTTCATTTTATTCTGATTCGTTTCTCTTGTTCCAAAAATAGTAATTCACTTTGCCAGCCCAGACGCGTCTGTTCAAAAACCTTTTCTCTTCCCTTTCTTAAACATATTTGTTATGACTACCTGTTCCCTTCAGTTCTCACCTCTTCCCAATTCATTTTCCATCTTCTCTGCTTTCTTCTTATTCTAGTAGCATATATTATTAGATCCACTTTTTTTTCCTCCACTCTCCCTAACTCATGCGTGCCATCTTCCTTCCACACCCATGCAGTCGAGTTCCGCCCTCCACATCACCCACCTATCGCAACACCTCACCACGACAGCCACCACCCAACGCAGCCTCCGCAACCTACCGTCCGCTACCTCCACTCAGTGCCTACCGTCAGCAACCATGCTTCCCTCGTCCTCCTCGACTATGAATGCCACTCGACCAACAACTAATCCCCTTGCCTGCTTTCTCACTCGCCGCCACCATTCCGATAGTCCAATTCCACCGAGCTTCACAACTCACCCGAAGTCACACCGCTGCCCTTTCTTTCTTCACTTGCATAGCCTGCCACTTTCCGACTACTGCCGAGTCTCTGAACCCAGGAGACAGACCCGAGCTACCTCTCCACCAAAGCTACATCATCCGTAGCCAGTCGTGCTCTGCTTCGTCTACAAATTTTCCGTTTCCCTTGCTCCGCCCGTACCTCTATCCACCATTCGCCATACACCCCGCAACCACCCTCTACTTAAAATCAACTGCCGCCCTCCCTCTCTTCCGCCCGCTTTTCCTCACACAAGAATTAACAGCCCGAGCTCGAAGCACGACCGCCATCACAAAACTCGACCACTATCCCTCCTCCATGCCAGCGTCCCAATCACCTTCACTATTCCATCTCCTACCCACTGGGCCGTGGGTTGCTTTCGGTTTAAATATACACGGTACTTGTATATAATTATATATATGCTTGTTTCACTTTTATATATGAGTGTATACTAGGCATATTATATTATATGTTGATATAGTGTCAGATTTATAAAACAGGTGAGCAAATAAGTCTAAGTTTGGGTAGGATGCTATACAATCATATATTATAAAATCTGTACCAGTTTGTATAATATGATGTATAAGCTTTATATGTTTAAGTTTGAGTAGTTCATATGTTTACATTTTGGGTTTAAAGTAACCCCATAAATTATTGGTATATAAGTAAGTTATAATATAATAAACATATGATAGTTTAAATTTTAATTAAGTTTATAAAGCATAGTATATGCGGTACAAAGTATAGAATATTCATTTGCCTATTTTGAAATTTTGGACTGCAATCTGCTAGTATATATATAAGAGTTATAATCTATATTTTTCAGTGTCCATGTTATGATTACAGTATAATAACGTACGTACATTTTTATAAATTATAGTATATTGTTTTAAAAGTTTATACAATATATTGATTCCTTGTTTATGCTATAAGTATGTGTAAATTCGAAGTATATACATATTTTACATAGGGATTTGTGTTAGCTCGCGCATATTGTTTGTTTTATATATATACACCGTGTATTCACTTATTTTGTAGTTTTATACTAATGTTTATAAGTCGCATATTAGCTTGTATGAAAGTGCATACTGATGTCGGCAGTCTAAAATTAAGTTATATATTTACATATTTATAAGTTGTTTTATATACAGGATAGAGTTATAAAGTTTTGAATATAAGTTTATATATAGCATATGTTTTGGATCTGTCTATACTAAATTAGTGATGATTTTAGTGAAAATATATATGGGTTTGATTTAAAAATGAGGAAGCTATTATTTTAATATTTGCCTTGAATTTCAATATTGAAATAAAAATATTTTATAATAATGTGTATATTTTAGTTTATATCAAAACTGATACGGATTTGTTCTCATCGATTCCCATTTTATCGGCTTTGGTCCGTCGTGCTTGGTTTCTTCATTGAATCTGTGCCTATCTAGCTTTTCTTTGGAATTCACAGCTTTTGTGTTAATGGTCTTCTTTAGCCTCTAGCCTCGAAAGGTGAGCAATCACTCACGATTAATATTCTTTTATTCGTTAAATCTGATTTCAATTGAAACGACAATTGAAATATGCCGCTGTTAGTTATTTACACCGTTATATATGTTATTTCCTGTATCAGTTATCCTATGACATCTGACACCATTATCTGTTAATTATGCGATAATAGTCCAATTTGATTGATAATTGATTTGATTGTTTGATGTTACATTGGACGTTAAATTGTTAATGTTTAAAGTGATAAATAATACGTTATTGAATTTGATATAGGATAAAATTGATATATGTGCTAAATTTGATTCGTTAAAAGTTGTATAATATGACCCTTTAAATGTTAGATTGATTGACACGCAGAAATAGTGTTAACCACACATTGAACCATTAAATGTATGTCGTGAAAACTGATGTAGTATGAAATTGAATAATAGATATCAAGTGAAGAACCGTATAAATATTAGTGTAATAATCTTTAATCTACCAGAAATGATAGTGTAGATTTTAGAAATAATTATATTAATCTGCACAAACAAAAATGTAAATTAATACGGTTATTTTGGGATTATTTGAATCAATTATTGGATTGATATTAATGGTTGCTATTGCTTGTTATTTACTTTGACACCATCCCAGTTATCACACTGCAAGTTCCCTTTGCTATGTTTTGATTTTTGAATTGAAATGGAATCGGGTTGAAATGATAAATACCCAAATAAACTTTGACTTAGGATAGAGAATTAAATTAAACCGGATTGGTCAATAATTTGATTTAAATAAAATAAAGATTTTATTTGAATAATAATAAGGTTTTGAAATAAAATTGGAATTTAAATTTTAAATGAATGTGAATATTTGAAATTGAAACAAATATTAACGTAGTAATTGATGAAAGAACATTGTTTAAAATTAAATTTATTAATAATTAAGTTTTGAAATTACTAATAATTAAGTTTGAAATTAGTAATAATTAATTTGGAATTATTAATAATTAATTTGAAATTATTAATAATTAAGTTTGAAGTTATTAATAATTAAGTTTTGAAATTATTAACAATTAAGTTGGAAATTATTAATAATTAAGTTTTGAAATTAGTAATAATTAAGAGATTGAAATTATTAATAATTAATGAGATTGAATTGTTTAATAATTAATTTAAGTTGAATTCTTTGTTAAGTGAAACTGAACCTCTTGAGTAAGTGAAACCAAGTTTCTTTACTAATTGAGTTTGAAATTGTAACTGAGTAATTAAATTAAATGAAGTTGAATTTCTTTTACAAGAAATAAAAGTGCGTTTTATCGTAACAAATGTAATACTTGAATTGGATTTGACAAATTTAATTGAATTAAAATTGTAAGCTTTGATATAATGAAGTTGAACTTAAGTAATTAATTTAATCAATTGGAAATTTATTAGAAATTGTTTTAAATGATAAGCTGATTTAACGAACATTGAAGGAAATCGATAAATGAGTTTAAATCAATTTGAACGTTAAATTAAGTTTATTTAAATGATTACGGAATGAAACTTATACCCGAACTTAAGTGTATACTTGAATTGTTCAAATCAAAATTTTGAAATTGAATTATAGAATTCTGAAATGGAATTGGAAGTTATGAAACGTAAATTTTGGAAATTGTTTCGAAAAGACAAATAAAATGTTGAATTACGAATTCTAATTGAAATTGAATTTGATTTGGTTTTGAAATATATTAAACGACTAATCGGTGTTATAATTACGAAACTTATTAAAGAAACCAGAATCGGTTATGGACATACTCTCTGTCTAAACCGAAAACCACTTTAATAACTATACGCGGAGTGTGATTCAGAATGAAGTGGTTGGAATGATGTACATGAAGACTGAAGAAAGAGAACGATGATGGATAGCCTTGACACTTGTGTCAATTTGGAAATGACTAAAACAGGAGTCGTGCCGGGCCAAATGGGGTTAGCCACCTCGAGCGAACACACTTCTTCGTAAACAACTCATTACTTGTTATTGATTGGTGCACCCTCGTAATTTTGAGTGTTGTTTCACAGTGTTGCGATCGTTGCGGCGATGCGTTTTCACAAGTTCGGATCAGGCAAACGGTAGTTTCACTACCTTGGGTATTGCCTCATGTGCCTTGTCATACTTGTATCCCTATAAACGCGACCACTACGAATTTGTTTTGTGTTATGCCTATGGAGTACTCCTTGATATCTCACTAGTTTACGGTGGAGTTTACAGTGCTGTATAGACTATAACGCTTATATAAAATGTGTTAAGGGGGATAATGGTAACGCCTTAACACTATTTTGATATTTTATATTACTGATAGACATTATCTATTTAGCGTATATTACTACATAGTAGATAGTTTAACGGATCCTTAGAGGACGGTTAGTCCAACTTCCTTTGAATTACTTGTATTTCAGTTGTTATTTCACCTGAGTTAGATTTATTAATATAAGAATGTTAATCCTGACTCGAGTGTTTTGTGTTTTGCTTTACGCTCGGGTCAGACTGAGTGTATCAGTATTCGAGACTCACCTTTGGAGTTGGAGCTTCGCTTGGAGATCCAGCTTTCTATCTAGCTTTCATATATTCAGCTGATTCTAGTGATGTATTCTGATTCTTGTATTTGACTATTGTATTCGAGACTTCTGTTGTAATTTATTTAACTCTGTTATTTATATAGCAGCTTCATGAACTACTATCTTTTGTTTCCGCTGCATTTATTGCTCTGTGTCTGTGACCTGTGATTATTTATTTACTGTATATGTTCATTTTTGCCAAATTTAAATTAACAATTCGATATTTTGAATTATTCAAGTCCGACATGTGCGGATGCAAATAGTCCAAAATAGCAGGTCGTTACAAAATTTCTCATATCATATATATGTGGTAGTGGTATCTTCATTTGATGTTTGATGCAAGGGTTGTTTGCTACTAATTCTAGGGGTGATTCCCGATAGGATGTGGTGGGAGAGTTCATTCGGTTTGTCCTGTTCTAGACAACTTGTATAGACAAATGTCAGACATTGCATTTCTAAAATGCATGTACACTGACTTTTACAAACTTAAATTTATTTGATGGTGTAGGAGGTAACTCTCCTATACTTAACACCCTTCTCTGAAATGTAGAAGCTCAGAGGTTGTACATTTATGGAAACCAATAGTCTATAATGGAATTGGCAATGTGGCGTTCAAGTAAAATGTGTGCTATGAGAAAGGTAATCGTTACCTTGAGCCTCATCATCCGAAAATGACAAAAACTGGGTAGATGCGGCAGGGTTAAGGTTATCGCTCCCATTGGGACATAGTCATAATATTTCTAAATTATCCTTTATATTTTAGGTATGTTGTGTGTGCTTTGGGACCCGGCAAAGATCAAGAACGACCGGGGTGATTGGATATTCGGTACTATATATGGTAAAGGTAGGTCAGTTCTATGTTGGTAGAGGTTGGAGCCTTAGGTGCATTTTTTCTAATGATGTACTATCGGAAGGTAGTCCCTTACCTTATCACTATATGGAAATCCATTCTCTAATAAGTGCCTTCAGACTTGATTATAGAACCGACTTTATAGGTAGTATGCTAGAATTTAATCAACGTAACAATTTTAGCTAAGATTCATAAGTTTATTTGAAAAGTATTTTTGAAAGAATGTCATTAAAAATAATATTCCCAAACTTTATGTATCAAATGTTGCGGTTATCATAAGGTAAAAACTATTTCGTATTTATGTGTGGCTTGCTCTAATGAGATCCCATTTGTTTTCAAATATCCTTATTTTGATTTTCTCACACTAGTCCCATGGTTGACCTAGATTTTCTTTTCTTTTTCCTTTGGGTTATTTTCCCAAGCAACCAAGTAGTTTGGTTATCTTGGAGCATTTTGGAAGGGAGCAAGGAGCATGGAGCATTTTTTGTTCTTTGTAGACAGTCATTATTTCTCTTTCTGTTGTATTATGTATGAGTATCTATCAATGCCTATAGGGATAGGCAGTTATAACTGTCCCTAGTTGGATTAGTACTTGCTATGACTCTAATATCTCATTTTGAGAGCGATTGTATATACTATCAATATGTATAATTACAAGTTGTTAAATAGGATGTGAGATTCTATTTTGTTCTGTCTTCTATCTTAATTTCTTTTAAAAGACCCTGATAATCCGCCTCCCCGGCACTTGGATTTGCGGCACATGAATACCGAGGATGTATTGGTGTCGATTTCTAAGGATTAAGTAGGTGGATCGTTACAGTACACTTAGTAGATCGATTGTCATCCTTGTTTGATGAGAAGATTTTTGAACCTGAGCGACCCATGAGTTTTGTTTGCTAGTGATTGTAGCACTGCATTGTATTGTTATGTGATTGTTTCTACGGTTGCCAATGTTTGCAATACAGTTAGGTATTGATGTGTGATTGTTGCTTGTGTTGAAATTTTAGGGGCATAATTCATTAATGGGGGAAGAATGTAATGACCCGGATTTTTGAATGGTTTATAATGAAATAATGAAATTATTTAAATAATAAAATCTTAGATTTAATTCGAATAAAAATGATTTCAAAGCTTATTTAAATTCTTTTTAAATTATTATAAATTTTAATTTATAATTTAAGCGGTTAAATTGGTTTTAAAAATAATTCTCTTTAACAAACTTGTGAAATTATCGTTTTTGGGCACTATCTCGGATTTTGACGAAACTAGTACATCAGATTCAGAATATTGAATTGTTACATGTTGACAAATTTCGTGATGATCGGACGTGCTATATGGTCGTGCATGCTCGAAGCATGTGGCATTTGAATTTAAGAAATTTAAATATAACATTAATTTTATTATAAAACCCCTTCCCTCTCCATTCTTTCTTTTACTTCTCCTCCTCTCTCTTTTATTTTATTTCATTTGCCTATACAAAGAATGCACTAGCCGCCTTACTGTTCGAATTATTCTCGGAGTTCTACTCAACGGAATTAGATGACTCCAGATCCATTGGCTTCGTATAGGAGTGGGCATTGTGATGGTGCGTTTGGATGTGCGTGCGACATTGGTTGCTTATGTTCGACCATGTTCCCCTTGACTATGGGGGTGGGAGCTAGTCAAAGTTAGGAGCATAAATTGGAAAAAGCGAGGGTGGATTTGTGCTTTGCAAGCGAAGGCAAGTAGGTTGCGTGCCACAACGGGTGGCGCGGCTGCATAGTGGAAAATGCGATATTTCAGTTGTCGTTTATTCTACCATGGACACGAGGTAGGGGAGATGGTCGAAGGTTATTTCAGAGGTGTAGATGAGTTTGTGGTGGCGCATGGAGTTGTTTGGTGGTGATATAGCGGTCTAATGTGGTTCGAGTGGAAAGGGGACCTGATGGACGCAAATTAGGGTTGAGCATCACTTTTTTTGATCTTGGGTTCTAGTTGAGTTGCCATTGTTACTAATGCAAAAAGGACGTAATATGGAGCATAATGGAGTAAATTGTTCGACGATTCGTCGTGTGTAAGCCGAGGATTCAGGGCAGGGGCGTGCATATTTTGAGTTTAACAAACATGTACAGTTCTTGTGCATGAGAGAGAAGATGTTGAGGTTTTTTTATGGTTATTAACTTAATTAATTTATTGTTCATGTTTTTAAAATCTTATATTCTTATGTCAATCGTAATTTGTTCACACGAGGTCCGATTGAGGCGTTGTCTTTTCCGTTGCGTTCGTATCAGGATTATCTACGCAATTAAGTTGGATTCGTTGAGTTTGGAGCTTATGGGAATTATAGTCAAAATCGAATGGCGTTCGATTTTGGGCTATTCGCAAGCGTGTGAGCATTGGATTGAACTTGGGTGAGTTTTACTCAATAGTTGTTTGTATAATTATTGTATATATAATTGCTGTTGTATTAAAAATATAAACTATATAACGGACTGCAAGTTATTACTTATGGATCTCTCCTTGTTTTGTAAAGCAAGTGAGAACATTATATTGAGTATAATATCTCCTTTGATCATCTATAACATGTATCGTGGCCTAAATTACTTGTTTACATGTTTGATATAGTTTTGTGAAAAGTGATAGGATGATGTGAATGTTAGAAACAATATAGTCGTTATAGACGTGTTTTGAAATCCCTGATATTTGATATATGTTAAATTGGATAGATTGTGGGAAAAATTATGGGAATATATGTGTGTGTGTGTGTGTGTATATTGGTTTGTTCTATACACATTTCACTATGTTATGTATAAATGGAATTGGTTTGGACATTTGTGGAAAAAGGAAATGGAAAATATTAGAAGCAAAACGGTCGCGATGGATGCACTTTGGAATCGCTATGATCTGTGATTCTAAAATTAACTTTAAAAGATATCCCAGGGCTTATTCATATTTATAATAAGTACTATTTTCATATTTATTATCAGGAAATAACAAGGTTTAAATGTATGCCTGAAAGTCATTTATAGATTTATAATGTGACGGTTTTAATTATAAAACAGGTTTTAAATAGTGTTTTAAATAAAAGGTTTTAAAATATAGTATAAGTATTTTAAAAGTGTAACGATCCACCTTCCTTACACCCAAAGACGGCACATAATAAATCCTCGGTATTCGTGTGTCGATTATTTAAGTGTCCGAAAGATGGGTCGTTTAGGGTGAAGGAAGAAAAGACATAGCAGAATCTCACATCGTGACGAATAATATATAATCCGAACAAATCTTTACAAAAGAAATCATCTTTGTTATACACAACATCAGAGTGCACTAATCTGTTTTCTAACTGAACAGTTATAACACTCTATCCTTACAATTTTTGATAAATATAGACTAAAACAAAGCAACAACAGCGGAAGAATATAAGATATGTAAATACGTCTTGGAGAATCCAGCTCGTCTCCTGAAAGATCCAAAGGATCCAACTAAATCATGAAAATATGCTCGGGCTGATCCGAGCATTATAGGAAAACAACGCCCAGGTCAGTCTGCTAAAACCAGCGTGAGAAAAACTCAAAATAAAATATATGGATTACTATATTTAAAAACCTTTCAAAATAAAAGTATCTCGTAAGACCACGCCGCACATAAACATGGACGGGTTTTTACCTTACGATAACTAAAAATTTAATTATAAAATCCAATGATACTATAATAATGTCTAATTTCAAAGTAAATATATAAAATAGCTGAAATGCTTTCATCTTACATTCCAACATAGTTTGGCACAATCAAAATTGCAATGGTTTGTATTGGAGATTGGATTCCATGCTATGGCAAGGTAAGGGACTAC
Organism: Allium cepa; assembly: GCA_030765085.1. Taxonomy (NCBI): domain Eukaryota; kingdom Viridiplantae; phylum Streptophyta; class Magnoliopsida; order Asparagales; family Amaryllidaceae; genus Allium; species Allium cepa. The sequence goes on along the minus strand of CM060941.1, from coordinate 170,172,218 downwards.
CCTCCGGTGATACATTTCTAGAAAATGTACCGAGAGCTACAGACGCATATGCCACTCTGCTACACAAAGCTGGCCTACCCCTTTAACATGATAAGATGGATTACCTCACCCCTTTGACACCGAGGCCTTCTACTACCATGGTGTTTGTGCGCAAACCAACTCTAAAAGGGACAATCTAGAATGGGATGACGGTTTCTAATGGTAGCTAATCATATGGCTCTACTGCATGTCATGTTTTTGCCATTTCTCCGAGTTGTAATGCTTGTGAGGTCACGCTTTTACCTCTTCTACCAACACATCATCTTGGAATGCTAACACCGCCCTCCAAGCAGAGATGCAATGCAAGCATTCATCCATACAAGTTGTTCCGAGATCGAACAAGCATTCAAAATTTTACTATCTTCCATTTTGAAATCACTCTTAGCAAGAATAGTATAGCTCCATATCATACCTTATCATGAACTTTTTTAGTTTGGAGTGGTTCGGATAAATCTAAATGTTGAATCTCCAAACTTAGCGGAAATTTCTGGCTGACTCAATTCCGGTTCTTTGTAGGTTTGAAATAAGTATTCAAGTCCTTATTGGGAACTCGAATATACAATCATACTTCCTGAGTCAAAACAGGTCAAGGTATGATAGTCGGTTATTTAGCTATCAAATAAAAAAACAACAACAATTCACAGATTTAATTATCCATAGCAACCACTAAGCCTCAAAATAATTCTTTTATCTGTTAAAATCACTTTTCAAAAGTGTTTATTAAAAAAATTCATATACTTATCTCACAGATATAAGTATATTCACAAAAAATTAGTGAAAGGTTTCTCATTTACAGATCATATCAAAAAGTATCAAATTACTCCAAACACCTTTAATAAAATAATTGCCTAATTATTCTTTAAATATTTTTAAATGTAATAACTTTAAACCATTATCAAAGGGATAAAATGAAATATTGGATTTCACAAGTTTTGGAAAAAGGTTAGTGACCAGAATGGTTCTTATTTTAATTGGGTTTAACTCTCCAAGTTATAAAATTGGTATTTACATAAAAACAGGTATGTAAAAGGAAACAACATTTAACAACCAATCATATATAGGAAAATATCTAGGTTACTATAACAGCAGACAGGGGTTTGTTATGCTAAACACATGTCCAATTTAATATAATAGCAAAATGGTGTTTGATTCTGCTAACAGATGTCATATATAACTTAACTAACAGAATGGTAATTTATTCTAATAAATAAATATCATTGATTTTCATATTCAATGAAGTTACTTAAAGGTGATCGACAAAGAAATCCCTTAGAGTTTGAAACTCTTTAAAAGAGAGTTACTTTAAACAAAATCCGATCTTTGGAAATAAAATGGTTTTAAACCATTGAACTTTTATTTAAAATAATTAAATAACATTTAATCTCTTTATTAAATAATGATTGACCTTTAAATAATTAAACAATAAATAGCTATTAAATAAATAATTAAATAATATTTATCATTAAATAAATAATTAAATAATAGTTAGCTTTTAAATAGGTAATTAAACCATAATAAATCTTTAATTAATTAATTATCAAATAATAATTTGAACTTAAATAATAATTAAATATTAATCAACCTTAATTAATTAATTAAATAATCCTTAATTAAAACTCGAATAATATATAAACCTTAATTTTAAATAATTAAAACATAAGAAAATAATAGAACCAGAAAAAAAAGAATGTGTGTGCAGGACCTTTTTGGACAATCACGAATCGTTTCGTTTATAGTGGAAAGAAAATATATAATGTCATAATAACAGAATTTTTTTCTAAAAGAAAAAGAATATAGACTATTTTAAATTAAATCATAACTTAAATTTAACTTGATTAGAAATTAATTAATAATTAAACATTTTCTTAAATAAATAAATTAATTAATCTTAATTAAATAATAATTAATTATTAAATCATAAATCAAATAATAATTAACCTTTTATTATTTAACAAATTATAATTAATCTGCTTAAAAATAATTAAGTACTAATTACCTTAGCTTAATTAATGATCAAGCATTAATCAACTTAATTAATTTAATAACTAATCATTACATAAATAAATAAATAGTAATTGTTTTTAAATATTTAAAATATGTTTGAAAATACCTTACAAAAAGATACTTAAGTTAAAACATTTTATATTCAAAAAGGGTTCTTTTTTATGAACTACATTTATAGCGATTATCGCAATATGACCTGAAATTTTAAAATCTTATTTTATACTCAAATAGATTTCAAAACTCTATCCTTTATATGTAACTTACTTTTATAAACCTAGAATAAAGCTTAGAAAACAAAGATAATATTTTTAAAACTTTTGTAAAACATTTCCATAAAATAAAGTTAGAAAACAAGCTTTTGAATCAAAGGCCCTCGATGTCAAAATTAATACCTCAACATACTAACCTTCATGTTACATAAACTATAAGGGCATGAAAACAACATATATATATATATATATATATATGCCATCCCAATAAACAACAAAAAGATCCTAACTTTCAAACCTCACTAACCCTTTTGACTTTAGTTTCTATTTCAAATCTAAATCACAACATTTATAAGCATATGTATATCCATACAAAGAAACACCAGATCAACCAATCAAGCAAGAAATTTACATCAAAGTATACATAATATTACCAAACAACAACATATTTTTCAACCATTTATGAGCTATAAATTTTCATAAATTTTAAAGTTTTAAACTTAAGGTAAAAAGAGATTTTTCTCACCAAAAGTCAACTAATTAAACAAACTTTCTTTCCAACTTGAATATAACCTAGAAGTATTGCTTTGACTTTGGAAATTTTTGATATTTGGAGGCCTTTAAGGCTTATGGTGGTTTGACCTACTTGGTTTAAGGAGGTGATGGTTTGGTTTTTGAGGTAAGGAGTTGTAGTGGTGAAGGAGAATGGTTTAAACAATGTTTTAAGTATTTGGAAGTAAAGAAAGTAACGATTTTTGTCTTAACAAATAAGAGTGGAAGCCATGAAAGTGGCTTAAAGAAGATGGATAAAGGTCTTAGAAATGTGAACGAAATGAAGAAATGACGGTAAATTCATGAAATAATTTTTATACAAAGAGCCATTAAGAAATTACCAAAGTGCCTACCCTCCATTCTCCGTTTGCCACTTCATCTTACCCTTCACATCTCAATGTCAACACATATGGACTTGACCCCCTCCACCTCATCACTTGCCAACATACATTAAATGCCTAAGTGCACTTTTGTCTACATGTGTTTCACTTTACTTTTTTTAAACTTAATTAAGCATTTCATAAAATGCCATCTTATATATAAACATATATATATATGTATGTATGTATGTAATAATGCTAACTTATTTATAAATGAATGTGAATATTTAACCCAAATGTGCACAACAATTTCGACAACTTTTATTCGACGAAAAGTCAGAAATTAGGAAAATGAATTTCGGTCACATTTTCTATTTTTCTTCGGAGTAAATATTTTTGTAAACAAATTTAGAAAACTGTTTCACCATCGTTATTTATTATTTAAAAGAGTCATATTTTAATTATAAAATCTATTTATTTGAATATTTAAAGTTAATTAAATATTCCCGAATTAATGTGGTGAAATTCCGAGTCATTACAAAAAGTATGTTATTATATATATATAATATTTTAAAAATTATTAAAGATTTTATTAAACAAATAAAAGGATTGTATACTATAATATTTTACAAATGGTTTATAGTATTTATTAAATATCTTTGTTTTATAAATAAATTAGTATATGTATATATCTATCTTTATAAAGGTATTTTAACAGGTTTAGAAGTTTTAAAAAGGAAGTTTAGTATTTTGCAAAGGGATTTAAAAAGGATTTTTAGGAATATAATACTTAGGTTATAATGGATTGTTCTATAAGTTGATAAAAAATGGTATATAACCTTGTTTAATAAAGGGAGAAGTACTTAGAACTTCAAAGAATATTTTAAAGTAAATGGCAAGTACTAAAGCAGATTTTGGGTTTATAGTATCGATGTTGTGAAACATCTATTTTAACACATTTAAATATACATTTAAAAAGTGATTGGATCTTTAAAACGGAATTTTAAAGATAATGGAATAGTAAAGTGTTTTGGGGTTTGTCATAAACGATGTTTCAATGACATTTATCTTTAAACCCTTGGATAATAATTTAAATTGTAAAAATATTGTAAATGAGTTAGGAAATATTTATATCTTTAGTAATGGAATTTTAAAGAGAATAACAAGTATAAATTGGTTTTGGATTTTTTGTGGCAATGTGTTAGTAACATTCACCTTTAATCCTTTTTGGTTATACTTGTGAACGTACATAAATATTTGAAAATAATGTTTTAAAGATAATCATAAGTGAAATGGTTTTGGTTTTGTAGTGATAATGTATGAGAAACATTTGTTTTAAGTCCTTTGAAATTGATTTGTCAATATACTTATATGGTTGAGATAAGTATATGAATACATTTGGGGAGTGTTGAAATGTGTGGAAAATGAATAATCATATTATAATTAAACAGTGCAGTTTAATTAACAAATGGAGTTTCATTAATAAAAGAGTTTACCGAGTAAAATGAGTTTTACTAATAAAAGAGGATCTTAATTAATAAAGGAAGAATAGATAAAATGAGGATTAAAGGTCTTTTATATGCTTGATCGTGCTTGCTTGCTTCGATCATGTTTCGTGTGTTACTTCCTTATAGATAGTATATGGGAACTAGTTTCCCATATGTGGTTATCTTCATTTTTATTTGATTTGACCAAATATTCTCTGGAAATATCTAGAAGAAACACGAGGATTATATGGTACATTTATCTTTGGTGATACTATACGTTACATATAAACTCGTTTTGCTCTTCTAGAGCAATGTTAAGGAAATCCATCCACTTAAATGGTTAGAAGTTAATCTCCACTCTTATGTATGTCAGCTTATTTCCCACAAAACCGAGGTTGAGATTCTTGAAAAACCGATCGATTGGTTTTTAAGCATCCGATGAGCGGGGAGTGTAATTATATGAGATGACTTAACCACTCCAAAACCATAAACATGTTTTATGCCTTCGAAGAGGTTCATAATTTCTTCATAATTGCTTCATGATAACTTCGTAATTGGTTCGTGATTGCTTTGTAATGTTGGAATATATGTGGAGATTCGAGATCTATTTGAGATGCTCGAACATACGTAGTGTTTCATGATTTATTCAGGATGTGGGAATCCATGTGTGATTTCGAGACCTATTGAGGTATGGGAATCCATGTGTGATTCTGAGATCTATTGTGGAATCCATGTTTGGCTTCGAGTTCTATTGAGGAATCCATGTGTGGTTTCGAGATCCATTGAGATATGAGATTCCATGCGTGATTCCATGATCTGTTCAAGCTAGAGCTCGTGAGGAAGATCTGTTCGAGTAGTGACTCACGGGATGGAATACTGGACGTAGCCTCATCTGTAGATTTGACTAAAACCAAAGATAGGTGACATAGCCAGTAGGGTTGGCAAACCCATAGGATGGATATGACTCCTTTTCTAGAGATACTTATTGGGATATGCATGCAAAAGCGATGCACTGGTCTTAGCAAGACTAGTTATGGTTTTCCTATGGTACATGCACTAGAGATGTATAATGCTTCTGAAGGAAATCTCTGATCCTTGTGCAGTAGTTCGGATTCGGCTTCCCTAAAAAGATCTACATTCAAATCCTGCACAATTAGCAAATGCGCCTTAGCAGTTGTTATTGTATACCTATAGCTGTTGTGGTGTGGACTCACTTGCATCGCAGCTATGTGATTATTTATATCTCACACCTTAGATAATTTTATATTATCATTAGATTTTATAATAGAAATAATTTGGTTATCGTAAGGTAAAAACCCTTCTGTGTTTATTGGCGGTATGGTCTTAAGAGATACCCTTGTTTTGAAGGGTTTTATGATATAGTGAATCTATATGATTTGAGTTTCTCGCACGGGTTAACCAGACTGATCCAGGGATTATTTTCTTAATGCCCAAGTCAACTCGAGTACGTTTACAGAATTAATTGTTGTTCATTGGAGCTCTTTGAAAGAAGCTGGATGATTTCCTACTATACTTATTTTTCGCTGCATTACTTGGCTGTATCTATCAGCATTGTGAAGATAGGTTGTTATAACTATCCAAGCTAATGATAGGTTAGTTTTCTTTTATTGTTGTATGTATATAAAGGTTTTCTTTTTGGTAAAGATCTTTTGAGATATTATATGTTAACAATTCGCATGTGAGATTCTGGTATCGTGTTCTCATCTTTTTGTTCTATTTTATTTTATTTTACCCTAGCAATTCGTCTTTCCGGCACTTGGATGCTCGGCATGTGAATACCATGGTGTATTAGTGTCGACATTTAGAGATCGAAAAGGTGGATCATTACATATAATCATTGTAAAAGATTTAAAAGGAGCTAAATTTGGAAAATAATAATATATCCTTAACATGGTAGTAAATGAACTTTTCATCAATATAGGCCATAATATCATGGAGTAATAAGTGTTGATCTCGAATTTAATGAAATAAATTTTTCTTCAAAAAAACAATTTATGAAAAATTACTTTTCATGTTGTATAAAGTTTTTGAGAAGGGAAATTATTTTTCTCATTTACGGAACGAAGCAATTTTTGAATTTTTTTTATTTAATAATGATTTGTTTTGATAACTAAGTTTTAAATATTTTGAATCAAAAATACAACTTTTAAAGAAATAAATCTCTGTTGTAGAAAGTCCTTAAAAAGGAAAAGTTGGTTAAACGAAAAAAATTTATCGCTCCTTTTGGGAACTATGCAATTTTCAAAATTGGTAAAATGGGTTTCCAAGTTTATGTTTTAAGGGTAAAAGGTTTTAGATAAGGTATTTTATAATTTTGAAATTTCAGTTTAAGAATTGTGAGAGCTAAACAAATTTTTTTATGAAGTAAATAGGGACAACTACCTAGGAAAGGCATAGTAAAGGTTTTAAGACATAAATAAAATAGGAATAGTATATACACCTAGAAATCAGTTCCGAATATTTAATTGCGGAATATTGGTTAAATTGTGAAGCTATTCCAATTTTGTAATTAGGTTGTAAGTTAGATTGCCCTAGGTGACTTGGAATGTGAATTTCTATGTTTTGATTTATTTGGAGCTGTGTAAATTCTATAAATTATCCAACTCCAAAATATGTATAAAAGTGTGTTGTTTGAATTAACAAGAGATACACCAAAAAGGAAAGAGATGTGTAAGATATGGATATTTCTTTCCATAGTTTACATTGTCTATTTCGTTAAAAAGAAAAGAAATAATTCCCTATAGTTTCAAGTAAAGCAAAGATCTCACTTTGGTTAATTTATGGAAAAAACTATAACGATAATCCTTTTTAGAAGGATAACTCTAATAAATTAAAATATGCAAAAGAATTTTCTAGTTTAGAAATTAATATATAGACACATGTATAACTACGCTTAACGTATGAAAATAGTAATATATAAATCGCAAAATTTACTGCTGTATATTTAATGTTTAGTAATTAACGAATTAAATGGGGACTGATTAAGGAATTTAATGGGAACTGATTAAGGAATTTAATATGGCATTGATGGAGGAATTGAATTGGCATAATAAATGGATTTTGAAACTTGTAAAAAGATGGATTTAAATGAGTTAGAGAAGATTCAACTTCGACATTAATGATCCATTATTAAGGGTATATTTACTGAAGTAATGAATGTACCACATTTATTAAAAATCAAGAAGGAAAATTAAGGAAGGTAGGCGATAGTGGAATGACATATTAAAAATGTCTATCTTAATTGAGTAAGGAGTGTTAGGACCAAATATTATTTACACCAGTTAATGATAAGTAGCAAAAATTTCTTTTAGAGTTTTTGAGATTTTTATTGCTAGCTGCCCTCATATAAGAATAGCGTATGATATGGTATAAGATATGTTTTTGTTTTATCATTGAGTTAATTTTACGGATGAGAGTAGATCGCTATATATATATATATATATATATATATATATATATATATATATATATATATATGAATGATGTTGATAAGGGAATTTCATAAGCACACTTGACTAGCGATAAACTATAGGTAATATTAGAAGTTAATGGGGAAATTAGGTTAGTAAATAGGAATAAAGGATGCTTCGATCCTAAAATATTTAGGATTTAGGGGAAAATAAATTTTATCATGTGAATTGACACCATTTAAGGATGACCATTCACCCAGAAGGAGATAAGATGAATAGAGATATGAAGAGAATTTTATTGGATGGGGAAGAAGAATGAACGTGGCAGAATTAGCCATTGGGCATGTGATGTTGCAAATGAAAAAATAGAATTGATTAGGCAGCGAATGAAGGTTGCACAAGATCACCAGAAATCCTATGCTGACAAACGAAGAAAATTAAAGTTTAAAGTAGGGGATATGGTGTTTATTAAAGTTTTCCCTCTTAGAAAGGTCATGATATTTGGAAAGTTAGGAAAGTTGGCACCAAATATTTGCTGGGCCTTTTCCAATTTTTAAAAAAATAGGAAAACTTGCTTGGATAAATTGACAGGAATCCATGGTGTTTTTACGTTTTTCACTTGAGGAAATGCCTTCATAGCACAATCACTATGGTAGAGCCTGATCAATTGGGGCATACTAAGACAGAGACAATAGCATCTCGTGCCACCACAAGCATTATAGGGCATGGAACTAGGAAGCTACGCAATAAAGAAATTAGGATGGTTCGAATACAATGGGGGGAAATTCCAATGGAAAGCATGAGGACTTCTCGTCCTGAGCTTTTCACTGGCAAACTCGTCTCTCTGAAATTAGGTTTTGGTTGCATCATGGTTGCTGGATTAGATGGTACGATATGGTTGCTACAATTTTACTATCACTTTTGCACTTATATAGATTTTTTTTTTTTTGCATGTTTTAGATGTTTGCATATATACTTATATGTCACGATCACACATTCATGCTAGGATTGAGCTCACCTATAGTTAGTCTGCATACATAATCACATTGCACTTTTGGTTGAGTAGATAGTTTTGTAGATAATTTTATAGTATAACATGGATGTTTATTGCGTGTTACGTTATTCTCCCCTTGAAATGATTTTAGGGACAAATTCCTTTTTAAGAGGGGAGAATGTAACACCACGTAAATATGGATAAGAAGTAAATAAAATAAAATAAAATAAAATAAAATAAGACAAGATAAATTAATTAAATAAGATAACATTAAAAATGTAAATTTTGCAACAGTCGATATTTGACAATGAAAGTTATGTCATTGTGTTCGTGACAAAATTCTGATCAACTTCCATATATAATAGTTTTAAACGGAGCTCAAACAGAAAAGTTTTGGACTTTAGAAGTTTTCGGATTTAAAATAATTTAAATAGAAATCAAATTCAAATAATTAAATAATTCTTGAATTTGAAATTTGAAAGTAAACAATGATAGACTTGGGGGATAAGCATGTTGGAACTGGGCTAGCCTGCAGCGCAAGAAATGGATGAGTTTCAAAAAAAATACCATTTTGGATCATTAATGGGCCAATGATGTCCAAACATATTTTGATCTTATCTAATTTTCTATTAAATAAAATATTTACTTTATTTAAGTTGTTAAATTGGAGAATTGAATGTAACTTAATTGATAGTATTATAATGGATGTATCAAATACATCCATTTATGTAAACATATAAATAGTGCTAATATATGTAAAATGAATATAGAGAAGGAAACCTTTCATTTCCTTCTCTTACTCTATGCAACAAATAAGAGAAGATATGTCAAAACATGAAAAGGGAGAAACCTTTCATTTCTCTCCCTCTTTAATTGAATTAATTATTATATTAAATAATACCAATTAAGGAAAAGTTTTTCTTTATTAATTTAGATCTGAATTAAATAAGTGTGAGATATGAAAAGTTTGAATACATCAAATATGTTCATACTTTAATTTGTATGAGAAAAATTCTAGACATAAAGTAAGTAAAATTGATCGTTGACATAGACATGAATAGCTAAGAATAAACTGAATGCAATCACATAAGGTAGGAAATGGAAAGGTGGAATCATTGATTTATTCGCTTTCCCTTTTAACAAATTCGATTAAAACAACATTGTTTTACATGCAAGAGGTTTTATGATACAATGAGGAAAACATCAACTAGTAATTAATGTATATATGCAATTGCCTCGCTTTAATTTAAAAAGGTTAAATTAGACTTTGGCAATTTAAGATACAAATATTTAAAGTTTATATATGTACACACATGTATTTACACAAGAATATGTATGTAATATGAAACCAAAACTTTATAATTAAAATCTCAATTTAACAATTTACATTTCATTCTAAATTAACAACTTAAATTGAACTTTTAATTTGGAAATGAAATGGGAGTTTGAAATTTTTACAAAACTATGAATTTAGAATATATATATATATACATATAATTTAAAACTACATAAAAAGTTCATTCAAAATTTTAGAACAAAACCTTTCATGCTTGCATAAACAATATTCGAAGTAATTGCATCTAATCGTTATCTTGTAACAATAGAAATTAATTTTAAAATAAGAATTAAACTACAACTCCTTTGAAATTGTGTATGTAAATATTATAAAATATAATTCACTAGAAATTAATTTATAATTATTGTAATGTAAAAGTTAACAAATGTGGATCTGGATGAAATGAACATAATAGACATACTTTTAACTAAGAAAGGGATTATCTATTTTCATGTTATAACATAGTCAATATATAAACATAAATAAATCACTTAAATCCAAGCATATGAATATAGAGAATATGTAAATGGATTAAGTAGAAATTACCTTGAGAAATTCCATCAAATCACACCTTAAATGATGAATATAAAGCTCTTAGATTTCGTGAATCTATCTTATTATCCAAAGCCTTAAAGTACACCTTGCAAATTAATTCCCCTTAGGATGTTGTCTAGAAGTCACACCTTGAATGATGATATCTCCTCAGATCTTCAAGACCCTATCCTTGCAATAGATCGATAAACCACTGCAGTTTTATTTTATTTGACTTTTTACTTAGAGTTGAAAGAATTTGAAAAAAAGATTCCAGCTATGAAAAATTAGGAGGAGAGAAAGAAAAAGAATGAATGAGAAAGAATGAATTGTACATATAGAATGAATTAGAGAATATGTTTAATTGAAAGAATGAAACTTTTTCCATTCTTTAATTAAATCTTTCCTTATTAATTCTTTGATTGTTCCTCTCTCTCCAATCCTTTGTTCTCATATGATATGTCATCGAATGACATAAAGTTTCTACAAATCATGCATCAAATGACATAAAATTTCCATAAATCATTTTATGCAATTATCTTTAACTTACATCGATATTTATATCAATGCGTGCAAATATAACTTTTACAAATGCATTAAAATAATTATAAACAGCTTCCAAACATCAAATAAATAATAATTAGTATATCTTAAATATCTATTAATATAATCAATTTACAACATTTTATAAATTAATTAAATCTTATGATTTTTCAGGGAATTCATCATTAAGGTTGTGCGACACAAAAGTATAAATTCAGTTAGCGATTAATATCGACTTATCCAAATATTAACGTTCGCACCTCACTTAGTAGGTGGTGTGACATATCGCTTACACATCTTTTAGTAAAATCCAATTTTACTTTTTATAAGTAGTACCCAATTGTGATAATTATTTATACCAATTCTCTTCTTCAAAACTATATCACATTAGGACTTATGTAATTTGGTAATGATCAAAATTCCAATACCGTCCACATTCAACTTCATAGTCCAAATACAAAGTCCTTGGTTCAACGATAACAGTTATTATTAAACGAACTGCTCTGGCCAGAGACTCTAACTTTGAGTTGACATCAGTTGACTATGATACTAACCACATATAACTAAGAAGACAAACCCACTCTTAAATAGCGTTTCACTTCCGATGCTTCCACAACCCAACTATTGTCGTTCAATGGATATGTGACATGATCTAACTATAATCAAAGCGAAGCTTCCACATTTAAGATCAGCAATGTTCTCAAGTCGATATAACTGTGTAAATTTGTCACGTTGGTATTGTCAGTTTGACCTTGGTTATATTAACCAACGGAAAACAATCGAGTGGATCATTCTATAGTTATCCAATAACTATCAACATAACCCATTGGTGCCCCCCAACAGTCATGAGTAATACACTGCCTAACATTTAGAGGGCATTACATACTATAGTCTCAACGGATGTATCGATATCCAATCTTGACACATCTTGACTAGTAATATTTAAAACAGGAAAATAGGCACAAGGACAAACTTAAAAAAAATTAGGCTGAAGGACAACAAGTTTGGTTTTTAGTCTGAAGGACAATGCTAGTTTTAGCTAGCATTTTATAGAGTGTAAAACTAAATATAATGCTAGATATATCTAGCATTTTGTATAGTGGAAAAGTTGAATATAATGCTAAGTATGACTAGTGTAGGATCGATTTCACCCTAGAGGGGGGGTGAATAGGGTGATAGTGTTAATTATAAAAATTAATTGCGGAAGCTTATAAAATAATTTCAACACAGATCATAGAATATTACCAGCACAGAAATAAATAGCAGAATAATAAAATGCAGAAATAGAACGACACAGAATTTACCCAGCTTCGGCAAAACCCTGCCTACGTGCTGCCCCCAAGGTTTCTACTAGAAATTAGTTAGTCAGACGCTTACACACATAAACTCGCGACACCTGCTATCGACTAAACCTAACTCTACGCTCAAAACCCTGTCACAACTCAGCCATTGAGTTGCGAATTCTCAAACTAGCCACGTAGTTTGTCCCTAGTCACACGACTAGTAAATACAACCTTAAAAGAGAATTTAAATTTAAAAACAAACTTAAAGACAATTTTAAAACTAAAACCCTAATTAAAATACAAACTAAAGCCTTTTAAAAAAAAATAAACCCCATAGAAAAAGGAAAGGCCGACTAAAAATATTCCCTTTCTCTTTTTATTTTCGGCCCGTTCTTTTTCTTGAGAATGGCGGCTTCGTTCGATCTCGTTCCTTTTTGCTCTTAAATTAGGGATTTTGAAATTGAGTCGCTGACTTAGATTTCTTGATTGAATGATGCTTCACTATCTTTCGTCGATCGGTCGAATTGTTAGCGGCTCCTCCTCCTGGTCGAGTTCGTCTGATACCGATACGTAATTTTCTCTTTTCCTTTCCTGATTTTGGCTTACTTGAACTCGATGCTGAAATTACCGATGATGATTTGTTTATATAGGGTTTGTAACCCTAGATTTGCGTTCATACAAATATATTAAATTTGTCAATTTCGTTTGATCGACCGTTCAATTTCACTTTGATGCTGATGATTTCTCTGACTTCTTCTATTTACTTGAATAGTCATGGTGTTGATTTTGACTTAGTTTGTTTACTTGGCTATCACGGCACCGTTCAATTTCGTGGCCACCACGGCTTGGTTGCATTTGACTTCGGTCATAGTTTGGTTTCGTGAATTTCTTGTTGACTTCGGTATCTTCCATGTATCATCTTCGGCCATCACCATTGCTTTGATATTTTCTCTGCTGTAGCTTGGTCGTGGTTTTGAAATATTTGTCATTTGTCGATTTTGTTCTTTGCTTTCTGTGACTCCAGTCAGTGGCTTACGGTTTGTTCATGTGATTCCATGGTATTGTTGTGGACCACTTGATCACTTGTGTATTTGATGGTTGCTGTGACACTGTTGTGTCGATATTGATTTACTTCATTTTTGTAACATGTTGGAATTTGACCCTATTGTGATTTTTGTGTCACTGCAATTTGCACTTTACCATGGCATTTTTATACTATAATTTCGATACTGTAGAGTCAAAATTTTCAGTGTCATTTGCTTCTGCACCTTGTCTTGTTCTTTATTGTAAGGTTGAATCACTGTCATTTGTTTTCGAGTACGATACTTGCACTGTTTCATGTGTGCTTGAACTCGAATACATAAATTGCCATTCCATGACTCTGCATATACTCTCTGAGTTGCTTTGGCCCTGTTGCATACATGTTTCTTGATATGTTTGTTCGGTCTTGTACCTGTAGTTGTATTCATGTACACTCTGGCCGGTTGACTGTTGCATTTGTTCTGCCTATGTGCACTCATGTGTATAGGTCTGGTTCATTGTAGTACTTGTTAGAATTGGCTTGTGGTCTTCACTGGCATTACTGGTGCATGTGCTTATGTATTTAGAGTTGAGGCTTGCTTGCATTGTCCACTTCGATATATGTTTGAACTGGCTGAGCTTTGTTGTATTACCATATTTACTACATGTATGTATACATGTGTGTATACATATGTATGTATATATGTTTGTGATATTCGAGTCAGTTAGCATTTTTGTTTCAAATACTTGCTACCTGGCCTTTATGCATTGTTGCTGTTCCTTTGGTGCACTATGCCATAGCCTTGCTTGTGCATCACCATACATCTGTTGTAGCCACATTATCACTATTTGATATAGTTTGCATTTCAGTTGTACTTGCTGTCTTCATTTGGTTGTTGCAGTCACTTGTCCTGTCCACTGCCCTTTTTCATATTGATCGAGCACTTTCACTTGAGACTGTATTGTCACGTTGCATTGAGTTGAGTCATGATTTCAGTGACTTGACCTTTGCATTTTGTTTGTTTTTCGAATTACACCTGAGTTAATCCAGCTTGTAGCTGGGATTTGACCTTGTGCTGAAAATTGTGACATTGTTTTATTGCACTTGAGTTGAATCTGATAATTTGGGTTTGACCTGTGCTCACCTATCCCTGTAAATTTATCAAGTGTATATTTCGATGTGCACGGCCTTGTGGCATATACAGTGATACACTGTGTATGTCACAAGCTGTTCGTGTATGATGAATTCAAATTTAAATGATGACGAACTACCCAAATAACTGAGGCAAATATTATTTTCAAAATTCACATTTTATTTTATATTACAAAAATATTTCTTTTTCAATTTTACTACTTTAGTGAATATTTTTGCAGATTGCTCAGATGCTGTATTCTAATTGGAATGAAGTTGAAGATAAATACGAGTGTGAGTGATATGTAGTGAGGTCAACTGTAAATGTAAAATTGTGATGTAATTGAATTTGTATCATAGTTGTATAGTGAATAGTGAGAGCTTGAATTTGTACTATTCAAAATTGTAATAAATATTTGTTTGAATAAAATTTCTGTTTGAATTCAAATTCTGTGTTATTTATTTTTATTCAGCAAATATTTATTTAGTTTATGAAAAATAAAATAGTACATTAACAAATACATTTACACGTATATATATATATATGTTTATTATCATCAAACAAAAATCATATAATCGCATATTCAACAACTAGCATTTGTCTTTTAACCTAAAAATGAAACTTGGTTTCCTTCAGCCTAATTTTTTTTTCAAAGTTTGTCATTTTCCCTAGCTTCCACTATTTAAAATGGTATATTCATTTTCATTGCGATAAATTATTCACAATTACAACACTTTGTAGCTACTATCACCAAACTTACCATTATGGATTTTCTATTATAAATAATTTTAACTAAATTAATTAATTAATATAATATCTTATATCAAGTATATAATAGAATGAAAATATCTTTTATTTTTAAACAAGATTGGTTATCTGTAACGACCCATAAATTTACCAATTTGATAAATTATATTTATTTTTAAAATATTAAAATATAAGATTTTATAACATAGATTATCATGTTTTGAACAATAAATAATAATGGTAATAAGTATTTACAATAATATAACTTTAGAAAGAATAGCGATAAAATGACCGAAAACCATTTTATCAATAAACGGCTCTATAATCGTCAAATGTCATGCACGGAGTGGATATATACTAATTTAATATAAATACAAAATAAAAATACTTATTTTATATTTTGAAATTAAATGTATTTTATGACATCATTATTGATGCCATTATAGTTAATAATTGATTTATGATTTTAAAACTGAGATTTAATGATTTAATAATTATTTTAATTATTCTAATAATTGTTTTAAAACGTTAATACGTCATTTTAGTTTATTATATAGTGATAGTAAATCATTTATAATATTTTTATGAATATATATGTTGAATTGAAAAATATATGAAAATTAATATCGCTTTATTGGTATAACAATATTTTTGTACACAATAGTTAATATTGATTTATATGGTTTTATAATTCAAATGATATCATTTTTATTAATTAAAAATGATTTGAAATTTATTTTCTAATTTTATTTACATTTATATGTATTTTAAAACATAAGTGAAAATATGACCAGGAATCGGTTTCCCGATTTTCAACGGTTTAACGAAAGTCATTTCAAGTCATTGCAACATTTTTAATGACACTAACACATACTTATATGCATGTGTGTATGTATATATATATATATATATATCACATACTCATATATACATACATATAACATATATACAAATATATACATTTGGGAAGATATATTTTCAAAAAAATTCACCATTAAGCAAACTAAAGTCAAACCCACATGCAAAAGGACATGAATGGATGGCTTGAAAGAGAGTGAAGTGATGAAGGCACATGGACGGGGGAGATAACATAGGGAACATGATGGAAAAGGAGGGGGCGGGTGCACATAGTGATGGTGACGGATAATGATGGTGTTTTAGATATTTTTTACAACTCTTCAGCCTATAAATACAAGCATCCATTCACTTCTTCATTCACTCATTTCTTCATCTCCTTCCTTTTCTTTCTTTAGTTTTTTAATGGCTTCCACCTCAGGAAAATTATGAAAAATAGTATCAAAGATAATATATACACACACACACACACACACACACATACGTTTATGTTATAATTCGACCTCAAAACCAAGTGCAAACACCTCCCTTTCCCCTCTACTACTCACGCCACCCCTATATCGCAAGCCAAGGCAGAGCACCACTCATCCAAGGTCAAGGTCGAGAGCACTAAAGGAGAAGGAAGCAAGTTGGGGAGCTCCGGAGCGAGAAAAAGATGAGGAAGTGTCGTCGAAGTGGCGCCGGTTGGCTTTAGAAAGCTACAAAAACGTTTGGTGGAGTGGGTGTAAATAGTGAGTACTCAATGTTTATTAAGTGATAAGTAATCTCTATAATTGTTTTTAGATATGATAATATAACCATTTAATCTCTTAATGATTTGTGTGAATGTCTGATAACTTGGTTGATTATATGGATGTTGATACGGTTGATAACTTAGTTGCGATAAATTATGAGAAATCATAATAAAAGGGGTTTAGTAATTAACCATGGTTAACAAATAGAAATTGAATTCATATAAATATGTGTAAGGAGTTTATTGAGCCTCTTAATGGTTTTAAAATATAAAAAGTTTGGAAATGAATGTTATAATAATATTATATTATGAAATGGTTTAAAAGTGAATATGAGATTTAATATGGAAAATATTTTTTTAAATGATTGAAAATGGTTTACAAATATTTTATAAATAGTAAAACTCAATTTAAAATGGTTGACAAGTTGTGAAAAATAATTCAAAATAAGGCTAGCATAATAGTAGTTTGCGATTTCGTATTTCGTGCCGAAAAAGTTAAATAAACATATAAAGTGGAATATAGCTCGGAATTCTTCGAGATAAGAATTTTCTAAACTACTATATTCATAGTTTTCAAACAAAAAATTCGAGATTTCAATTAGTAGATTTTGAAATATGAGCAAATCAAGTTTTCAAAATAATCGTGGTTTCACTTTTCGATATCTGTAAGGGAATTCCTTTAAAATGTATGGAATAAATTCTATAAATTTTTTAAAAGAGATTTGAGTTATATAAAAGAATTTCCAAAAGACAGAAAAGTCGTTTTGATTAATATAGCTATTTGCAGCTCTTTTTCATAGCAATTTTTAATATCTTTTACAAACAATGGTTTTAGCTTAATTGTTCTTCCTTGAGTCTTTTGTGAACCTTTTCAAATTAAAATTAAGTAATTTAAAGATGATTAAGAAATTTAAAAATGAGTATGCGAAAATGACTAGTACATTTGTTTCATTTGTAAGTATCATAGAAAATCCGACCATGGAGTGGAACAGATAGAAGGAAAAGCCCGGTTGCTCTAAAATAATTAAAAATTAATTTAGTTTTTTAAATGATTTAGATTCGATCAAATAACTTGACCACCTTATGGGTGAAAGAGAGGTAGTGTGATTTCTCGGAATTTCAAGGAATTTAAAATGTGATAATCTCCTTATTTGAATTATTTAAAATTGATTAAATTGTTATTTTTAAATATAAATAACCAAATAAATAATAATGTGATATTTATATTTTATATAAATGGATTTTAAAATAGAATTATTATTTTTGAGTTAATAAGGTGTTTATATATATATATATATATATATATATATATTTGAGATTGATTTTAAAAGTAGATTTTTAAATAAAGTTATTATTTTCAAATTTAATTTGTGTTTGTTTAAAATTTATATATATATATATATATAAATATTTGATTTGATCTTAAATTAGATTTTAAATTGAATTTTGAATTTGAATTTGAATTTGAATTTAGATTTAAATTTGAATTTAAATGGATATATATTTTGAAAATTATTTTGGACATAAAATATATGAACAATTTTTTATTTAAAATAAGATTTGTTTTCCTTAAAAAGAATTTATTTATAAAAATTAAGATAATGTTTATTAAATAGTAAAATAAATACAAAAGTTTTATATTTACATTTAAAATGAATTTAATATATTATATATGATTTTATTTAAATTATAATTGGTTTTTATTATATTTTCTTTTAAAGATTTTATTTATATAAAATTAAAAAAGTTTTTATTAATTTAGAAATGTATTTATTAATTAGGAAAATTAATACAAAAGATTTTAAAATCTTTTAAAAATAAATAAAAATAAAATAATTACAAGTGTAGCCTTTAAAACTATGTTAAAAACATATGTAAGATAATTAGCATTTAATTTGACAAGTGTTAACATTTGGAAACAAGTGTCATTGCATTTATTTTTATTTTTCTTTAATTTTAATAATTCTAATTGAAACTATATAAACAATCATCCCTTACCTTCTATTTATTTCCTTATTTTACATTTTCAAAATAAGAAAACTTCACCTAAAATTCACCTCTAAAACTAGTTACAACCTGAAAACTTCCTCAAACTAAAAATTAGTAAAAAAAAAAATCCTCAAACCAAAAAAATCAAAACCCTGTAAATGTTTTATACTCAAGCTTGTAAAATTCCTCAAACAAATCAAACTCAGGCCTGTAAATACTTTTTCAATTCAACCCTGTAAACATACTCCAGAACAAATTCCAACCCCGTAAATCTTTTTCAAAATCAGAAGCTCAATCTTTTCAAAGCCTGTGACAAAGGCTATTCTCAAATGCAACCTGAACAAATCAAAATCTTGAATCGTCGGCAAATAAGCTTCAACCTAAAATCTTTAAGCAAGCAAGCCGATAAACCAGGATTTAGTTTCAAGTGCAATCCGAGGCTAGTTAATCAAAGCATGTCTGTGTCAAAGTATTTCCTTCAACAATGCAAAGTTTTAATTTTTCAAAGCTTCCCAGTAAAAAAATCAAGTCTCTACCTTTTTAAAATAAGTGAGTAAACTTTTTATTTTAAAAATTAAGTAAATATAAAGCTGTGTTTGCATATTTTTGTGATGATGATGCCTGCATGTATATATATGATAAGTTAGATCATGTACACCTTATCATATTCTGTTCTTGTTACAAAGTGATAAGTTAGATCAAAAATTCATTTCCTCTTCCTTTAATTTCTGATAGGGTTTAGTTTGTAAACAATAAATGTTTGTTGAAGTCATAAACTAAATCTTAAATATGAATTTAAGTAAAATACATAGAAGATTATCTGAAAGTGAGAAGGCAGTAAAAATTCTTTTAAAACATGTTAAAATAAATCATTTTAATTTGCTGTTTCAGGATTATATCTCGAATCTACTTCGAAAGTTAGGATTTTTAAAAAATTAAATAATAATTTTTAATATTGAATTGGATGAGCAATTAAAAGTTGACTGGAATTTGTTTTTTGGGAAAATTCTGGTGGCCGAGGGATTTTTGGTGGTCGGAAACTTGGCTAGAGGTAGAGGAAGGTCTAGGGAGTTTGGTAAAATTGGCTGGAGGTGTGCTTGATCACCGTGTCATCGACGGCGAAGTGATTTAGGTTTTTAACCCTAATTTGGTCGAGTCTGGGAAATGGGATCACTGCTTTACCTCTGGGTGATCGAGTGGCTCGTGGCTTTGGGAATTGTTAGCGTAGAGGGTTGGCATGGCATGGCTGGAAGTGCAGCAGCTCCAGTGGTCGGAGGCTTGTGTTTGAGGCAGATTTCTGGTGAGGTTTTGGGTTCCAGTTTCAACTAACTTGCTCGATTTTGATTTGAAGCTTAGGCTTGTGTTTGGATGTTCGGGCACTAGTGCAAGGGTGATGGTCGTTGTGTCAGAGGTTACGGCGGTGGTCACTGGCGTTGTAGATGGTTATGCAGGTGCACAGGGGAGATTCGATGTCTGTTGTTTGGGGTTGGGTTTTGACTCGAATGTGGGATCGAGTTTTTGGAGTGGTGATTCGGGTTTGAACTCGAGTGGTTTGTGGGGCTAAACCTGTAGTTCTTTTAAAACTTAAAAATAAACCTAAGATTTGAAATAGAGGGGAAGAAGATGGTAAACTCGGGGATAAACCCAAGGGGTCTTCAGGCTTGACTCGAAGCAACAGCGTGAACAGATTTTTAAAGGTTTTAAAAATCAATGTTTTTTGAAATTTAAAATTAAATCTACTTTAAACTTTTTATATAAACTTACTTTATATAAAATAATTATTTCTTTAACAATTGGTTATGAATTTTTAAAATTTGTTTAAATAAAATTTTGCTAAGTTAAGTCCAAAGTTATTTTGAATTTAAATTAGAAGTGAAAATTTTAATATTTTTATAAAAGCAAATTTAAAATTTAAAATTGGAACTAGTTTTTAAAACTACTACTTGATAATGTTTAAAGTATTTAAAGGAAGTTTTGTTAACTTTAAATTATCAAGTTAAACGATTATGTTATTTCAAATCTTAATTACTGACTTAATTAATAAAGATAATTATAATGATAAAATGTTTTAAAAATGTTAAGGGTAATTAAGGCATTAATAAGATAATGTTTTATCTTAAGATAATTAAGTTTTTTAATGTCTTGAGGTTAATTAAGTTAATTAAAGAAATTAAGTATAATTAATTAATTTGATTAATTAATTATAAAGGATGAATTAAGAGTAATTAATTGATTTAATTAATAATTAAGGGTTATAAATTAATTAATTAAAGGTTGATTAATTGTAATTAAGGACTATCAATTAAAGAATATTAATTAATGGTTAGAGATTTATTAATTAAGCAATTAAGTTGTAATTAAGAATTAATTAATTAAGTAATTAAGATTGATTAATTAAGTAACTAGTGAGTAGTTAATTAAGTAATTAAAGATTAATTAACTAGAAGTTAAGAAGTACTTAATTTGTAATTAAGTTTTATTAATTAATAATTAGGTTTTATTGCCTAATACTTAAAGGATGATTAATCTATAATTAAAGGTTAATTAATTGATTAATCAAAGGGTAATTAAAGATTAATCAAGGGTAATTAAGGATTAATCAGATGTTAATCAAGGATTGATTGACTGTTTAATCAACTGGTGATTAAGAATTAATTAATTTGTAACTAAGGTTGTTAATTAATAATTAAGTTTTATTAATTAATAATTAAGGGATAATTAATTAGTTAATTAATGATTAATTGATCATAAGAGTAATTATAGATTAATTAATTTATATTGAGAGATATTGATTAATAATTAAGGTTTATTAATCGATAAGTAAAGAATAATTGATCCGTGATTAGAGATTAATTAATGGATTGATAAAGTATTAAAGGATGATTAATTAAAGTGATGATTAACTAATTTGTTTGTAATTAACTAATGATAAATTGAGGAGAATTAGGTGATTAATTCTTAAGTAATTAATTTAATTTCAATAAATTAAATTAATTATAACATGGATTAATAATTTCTGTTTATGGATGATTGTTTGAAGAATGTCTGGATTGGTTGATATCTATTGGATGATATGCCGTGATATTCTGTGGTGTGATATTAGATATATCAGTGACAAATGTGTGATATTTATCTATGTTAAATGCTGTGTGAATTCAGAGTATTGAATTGAATTGAAATGAATTGTTTAACCTTAAACAACTTGACCTTTAAGATACGTTTGGATTTCGATGAGACTGGATCGGGTATCAAATTTGATTATTCGAAAACCACTTCGATCCAAGCTAAATGATAGGTCATCTCAAAGTGAAGATAGAGATGGAATTTCCGAGTGCAAGGGTTATTGTCGTTAACTCTGAGGGTGATTTCAAAATGAGTGTAACAGATAATGCCTTCGGTTTCGTTTGAACCCGGAACGAACTTGTATGGATTGAATGCTTTCAGAACATCGTCAGGTGGACGATGAGCATTCTAAGATAGATGTGTTCTATAAAGGTAATCGTAACCTCAAGCCTCATTAACCGGGAATGGCTTAAACAGGGGAGATGCAGCAAGGCTAAGTGGGTCGCGCTCAAGTAGGATAAGAGCTTCCCCTGTCTAGATGTCCCTTTTTATTCAGTTTAGTGGGCAGTTGTTCTACAGCCAACTGCGGGTTGTCTTATTCGAGACTGTCCAGTAAGGGATGGTTCCGGCTTTGTGTTGTAGGGGGTCAGGAGTGATCCTTGGTACGTTGATCTAGGCCACGTACTGTGACGAATGGTACCCCAGTAGCCCTACCATCGTATGGAAATCCAATCGCTAATAAGTGCCCTTGGATTTGATTGTATAACCCACTGTGTGGCTAGTATGCTGGAATTTAATAAATGTAACAATTTCAGTTATGTGAATATTTATTTGAAAACCCTGGACCCTATTATAATATAACCAGATTTCCTATCAAATGTTTTAGTTATCGTAAGGGAAAAACTTGTCCGTATTTATTGGCGGAAAGTCTTAAGGGATACCTTTTCTTTCAAAGGTTTTTCAAAGTTAAATAGTTTAACCGTTTACTCACACCAAACCCATGTCTGACTCGGTGTTTATTTCTGTTTTTCTTAAACTCTTGGGTACTCAAATTTTTATGGGTAGCCAAGTGATCAGGTTTTAGCTTGACGAATATTGGATAGCATGGAGCAGGAGTCCAGACGTAGCTATATCTATCTATTTCCGCTGTGTTGAAGTCTTCGTCTGTTGTATTGGAATGTAATGGATTAAACAGATCTTTGTAACTGTCTAATGTGAAATGTTGTTGTAATCTGTGTAACTCTGATGTATTGACTATATAATATCTATGTGATATATTATATTTTGTTCCGCTTCCGCTGTGAGATTCTGATGTTGAGTTCTTTCTTCTATCTATTCAATTTCTAACTCTTTCTTTCTTATGGATGATGCGTCTTTCTGTGGAATGAAAGGCGGGTCGTCACACTTGGTATCAGAGCATAGGTTGAGATAGTACCTAGGTTCTAGAGTAGTATCTGTCTTGAGAGCGCGTATTTGTAATTTTTTTATATAATTATATACCTATTTAAATTTTTTGGGTATCTGTTCAGATTTTCAACATGAGTTCTAGAGAAGATTTATCTTTCTCTTTGTTTGATTGACCGTCCTATCCTTGTATCTAATCCTATAGGCGGAGCAACCGAGTTAGATAAGATCTGTAGAGATTTGAGACTTTCTTACCTCCCCCATAGTTTCTTGTGACCCATCGGTATTGGATCTCGAAGGGTTTGATCTTGTTCTAGATATGGATTGGATGGATAGTATAAGGATTGTCACTTTGGAGACTAAGTTGGGAAGAATCGCAAAAGTGACTTGCGATGATTCCAGAGTTCATTTGAGCACCTTCTGCTTGGAGTCGAGACATCTTTAAAAGGCATAGAGTCCATCGAAGTGGTCAGAGATTTTCCAGATGTTTTTGAGGAGTGAAGGTTTTCCATCATCAAGAGATAGAGTTTCAGATCTTCTTAGTTCCGAGAGCAGTGCTTGTTGTTCAGCACCAGTGGAAGGATGGCGCCGAAGAGAGAGAAGAGTTGGTGTAGCAGACCCAAGATTTCTTTGAGGAGGCATTTTGTTTCTAGTGAGGGTATTTATGTAGATCCAGCCAAGGTAGCTACCATTTTGGAGTGAAGCATCCACGGCTTTTCTGGATTTGGTAGGGTTCTACAGGAAGTGTATTAGGTCTATTTTAAGATTTCTTCACACTTAACCAAGTTGACTCGGGAAAGAGAAAGATTTAAGTGGACCCGAGTGTGAAGAGGCTTTCTCGGATTTGAAGGCAAGGCTAACCAGTGTGCCTTTTCTAGCTATTCCTGATGGCAAGAGTAAGTTTGAGGTCTACGCGGATGTTTATGTGTGCTAGAGGAGGATGGATTGAGTCAAGAATATTCAGTGTTCCAGTTTTGAGATTGATGGCCAAGGAACTTTGAGGATCATCAATATGATTTGAGTTCCGAATATCTAGGATTTGAAGTAAGAAATTTTGTCAGAAAGTCTTCTGGTGGCCGAGCTTGAAGAAGGATGTTGTTGCTCAGTGGATATGTGATCTGTCAGAAGGTGAAGGTGATCAGCAGAAGACCGCAGGTTTGTTGCAGCCTTTGGAAGTTCCGAAGTGGAAGTGGGAAGTGATTCCTTTTGATTTCTTCGACGGTTTGCCAAGGACCAAAGAGGGAAACAATGGAATATGGGTAATTGAACATCGGTTAATTAAGAGAGCCCATTTTATTTCGGGTCAAGACAACCCGTATTGAGCATCTTTGGCTAAGTTTTTCTTGAGGAGATTGTCCAACTGCTTAGTGTTTCAGTCAGCATTGTTAGCGATCGTAATCCTATCTTCTCCAACGAATTTTGGGAGGCTTTGCTATCAGCTTTGGGTTCGAGATGGAGTTTAAGTTCAGCCTATCATTCCCAGATCGACGGTCAGACGGAAAGGCTGAATAGAATTATTGAGGGAATGTTGAGGGCTGTGTTTTGGATTTTGATGGATTTTGGGAGAACCATCTGTATTGAATGGAATTTTCATTCAATTATCAGGCGAGTATCTAGATGACACCCTATGGAGTTTTGTATGGAAGACCTTGAAGGTACCCATTTGTTGGATAAAGTCGAGAGATCATTATGTTCTTGGTCCTGTTTTGATCCGAGAGGCATCTGAGGAGGTGGAGCTTATCTTGAAGAGATTGAGAGCAGTGTAGGATCGCCAGAAGAATATGCGGACAAGAGACAAAGACAATTGGAATTTGAGATTGGAGATTTGGTCTTTGTCAAAATTTCTCGATTTAAAGGAGTTATAAGATCTGGTAAGATGGGAAAATTTGCCCCAAGGTGTATTGGTCCGTTCCAAGTGTTCGAGAGGATTAGTGTTGTGATCTACAGAATTGAATTGCCAGTTTGGATGGCTGGAATTCATGATGTTTTTCACGTATC
This sequence comes from Allium cepa, assembly GCA_030765085.1. Classification (NCBI taxonomy): domain Eukaryota; kingdom Viridiplantae; phylum Streptophyta; class Magnoliopsida; order Asparagales; family Amaryllidaceae; genus Allium; species Allium cepa. Next base: position 170,146,547 of record CM060941.1, on the reverse strand, counting down.
TCATCTGAGGAAATACGTGAACAATCCGTCTTAGTTGGGATCTGCAGTTCAGTAGGATCTGATAGTTGAGCTGGTTTTAAGTGTGGTCTGCTATCTGATTTAGTTTTTTGGATCGAAGTGAGAGGAAGCTCTGGATCATAGTGATTTAGCTAGTTTAGGTTCTGTGGAACTAGAATTTCAGAGTTTGTCTTGAGAAACTCTGGATAGTTTTAGGAAGGCTATCCGGATTTGTGTCCGGACAGCTAGTGATGTTTGTTCAAATAAATTTTTTGTTTGAATAAACAGTTTGTTTGATGAAATTGTTTGTTTAGTTGATAGTGTATGGTTGATATGATGTTGGATTGTTGAAATGAAATAAAAGTTTTTGGATTATCTTTGTTTTAAATTTCGGGGACGAAATTCTTTTAAGGGGGAAGGAATGTGATATCTCAGAATTTCAAAGAATTTAAAATGTGATAATCTCCTTATTTAAATTATTTAAAATTGATAAATTGTTGTTTTTAAATATAAATAACCAAAATAAATAATAATGTGATATTTATATTTTATATAAATGGATTTTAAAATAGAATTATTCTTTTTGAGCTAATAAGGTGTTTGTTTATATATATATTTGAGATTTATTTTAAAAATAGATTTTTAAATAAAGTTATTATTTTCAAATTTAATTTGTATTTGTTGAAAATTTATATGTATATTTATTTGATTTGATTTTAAATTAGATTTTAAATTGAATTTGAATTTGAATTTAGATTCAAATTCGAATTTAAATGGATATATATCTTGAAAATTATTTTGGATATAAAATATATGAATAAGTTTTTATTTAAAATAAGATTTGTTTTCCTTAAAAAGAATTTATTTATAAAAATTAAGATAATGTTTATTAAATAGTAAAATAAATACAAAAGTTTTATATTTACATTTAAAATGAATTTAATATATTATATATGATGTTGTTTAAATTATAATTAGTTTTTATTTTCTTTTAAAGGTTTTATTTATATAAAATTAAGAAAGAATTTATTAATTTAGAAATGTATTTATTAATTAGAAAAATTAATATAAAAGCTTTTAAAATCTTTTAAAAATAAATAAAAATGAAATAATTACAAGTGTAGCCTTTAAAACCATGTTAAAAACATGTGTAAGATAATTAGCATTTAATTTGACAAGTCTTAACATTTGAAAACAAGTGTCATTCCATTTATTTTTATTTTTCGTTAATTTTAATAATTCTAATTGACACTATATAAACAATCATCCCTTCCCTTCTATTTCTTTCCTTATTTTACATTTTAAAAACAAGAAAACTTCACCTGAACTTCATCTCTAAAACCAGTTACAACCTAAAACTTCCTCAAACTAAAAATTAGTAAAAAAAAATCCTCAAACCAAAAAAATCAAAACCCTGTAAATGTTTTATACTCAAGCTTGTAAAATTCCTCAAACAAATCAAACTCAGGCCTGTAAATACTTTTTCAATTCAACCCTGTAACATACTCCAGAACAAATTCCAACCCCGTAAATCTTTTTCAAAATCAGAAGCTCAATCTTTTCAAAGCTTGCGACAAAGGCTATTCTCAAATGCAACCTGAACAAATCAAAATCTTGAATCATCAGCAAATAAGTTTCAACCCAAAATCTGTAAGTAAGTAAGCCTGTAAACCAGGATTTAGTTTCAAGTGCAATCTGAGGCTAGTTAATCAAAGCATGTCTGTGTCAAAGTATTTCCTTCAACAATGCAAAGTTTTAAGTTTACAAAGCTTGCCAGTAAAAAAATCAAGTCTCTGCCTTTTTAAAATCAGTGATTAAACTTTTTATTTTAAAAATTAAGTAAATGTAAAGCTGTGTTTGCATATATTTTTGATGATGATGCCTGCATGTATATATATGAGTATACATATATAGGTTGTTGGGTGGTGGCCGTTTCTTCCTTCCATTTTGAAGGGTCGGCGGATGGGCTTGCTTCTCGGTGCTTGGAGGTCCCTCAACATCGTCGTCGGGAGGTGGCCTTGCCGGAGCTCGATTACGATGTTGGATGGGCGGTGGGTATTCAGGAGCTCATCGGGAGTGCTGTGTGGCAGGGCCAGTGATCCTACGCCTCTACTACTCGATTGTGTCTGTTGGTTTACCTTATAGGTTGTTTCGTTTTCCTCTGTTATGAGTTCTCGGTGTTGTATTTCTTTTGGGATTGATTTGGTTACCTGTCAGGCGTGTTGACGGCTTTTGGTTGAGATTATATATGTACAGCTATTTATTAACTATATATATATATATATATATGAGTATAGTACCTATACATATGTTTGTGCTAAGGTGTGCATGTGTGATGCCTTCATGTTCTTCTCTGTTCTTGTTACAAAGTGATAAGTTAGATCAAAAATTCATTTCCTCTTCCTTTGATTTATGATAGGGTTTAGTTTGTAAACAATAAATGTTTGTTGAATTCATAAACTAAATCTTAAATATGAATTTAAGTAAAATACATAGAAGATCATATGAAAGTGAGAAGGCAGTAAATATTCTTTTAAAACATGTTAAAATAAATCATTTTAATTTGCTGTTTCAGGATTATATCTTGAATCTACTTCGAAAGTTAGGATTTTTAAAAACTTAAATCATAATTTTTAATATTGAATTGGATGAGCAATTCAAAGTTGACTGGAATTTGGTTTTTGGGAAAATTCTGGTGGCCGAGGGATTTTTGGTGGTCGAAAACTTGGCTGGAGGTAGAGGAAGGTTCAAGGAGTTCGGCAAAATTGGCTAGAGGTGTGCTTGATCACCGTGGCGTCGACGGCGAAGTGATTTAGGTTTTTAACACTAATTTGGTCGAATCTGGGAAATGGGATCACTGCTTTAACTCTGGGTGATCGAGTGGCTTGTGGCTTTGGGAATTGTTAGCATAGAGGGTTGGCATGGCATCGCCGGAAGTGCAGCATCTCCGGTGGTCGGAGGCGCGTGTTCGAGGCAGATTTTTGGTGAGGTTTTGGGTTCCAATTTCAACTAACTTGCTTGATTTTGATCTGAAGCTTGGGCTTGTGTTTGGATGTTCGGGCACTGGTGCAAGGGTGATGGTCGTTGTATCATAGGTTACGACGATGGTCACTGCCGTCATAGATGGTTGTGCTAGTGCATAGGGGAGATTAGATGTCCGTTGTTTGGGGTTGGGTTTCGACTTGAAGGTGGGATCGAGTTTTTGGGGTGGTGACTTGGGTTTGAACTCGAGTTATTTGTGGGTTAAACCTGTAGTTTTTTTAAAACTTAAAAATAAACCTAAGTTTTGAAATAGAGGGGAAGAAGATGGTAACCTCGAGGATAAACTCGAGGGGTCTTCGGGCTTGTCCCGAAGAAACGGTATGAGCAGATTTTTAAAGGTTTTAATAATCAATGTTTTTTTGAAATTTAAAATTAAATCTAGTTTAGACTTTTTATATAAAATAATTGTTTATTTGACAATTGGTTATGAAGTTTTAAAATTTGCTTAAATAAAATTTTGCCAAGTTATGTTTAAATTTAAATTAGAAGTGAAATTTTAAGATTTTTATAAAAGAAAATTTTTAAATTTAAATTGGAGCTAGTTTTTAAAACTAATACTTGATAATGTTTAAAGTATTTAAAGGAAGTTTTGTTAACTTTAAATTATCAAGTTAAATGATTATTTTATTCCAAATCTCAATTAATGATTTAATTAAGTAAAGATAATTATAATGATAAAATGTTTTAAAAATGTTAAGGGTAATTAAGACATTAATAAGATAATGTTTTATCTTAAGATAATTAAGTTTTTTAATGTCTTGAGGTTAATTAAGTTAATTAAGGAAATTAAGTATGATTAATTAATTTGATTAATTAATTATAAAGGATCAATTAAGTAATTAATTAAGAGTAATTAATTAATTTAATTAATTAATAATTAAGGGTTATAAATTAATTAATTAAAGGTTGATTAATTGTAATTAAGCATTATCAATTAAAGATTATTAATTAATTATTAGAGATTTATTAATTAAGTAATTAAGTTGTAATTAAGAATTAATTAAGTAATTAAGATTGATTAATTAAGTATTTAGTAAGTAGTTAATTAAGTAATTAAAGATTAATTAACTAGAAATAAAGAAGTACTTAATTTGTTATTAAGTTTTATTAATTAATAATTAGGTTTTATTAATTAATACTTATAAGATGATTAATCTATAATTAAAGATTAATTAATTGATTAATCAAAGGGTAATTAAAGATTAATCAAGGGTAATTAAGATTTAATCAAATGTTAATTAAGGATTGGTTGACTGTTTAATCAACTGGTGATTAAGAATTAATTAATTTGTAATTAAGGTTGTTAATTAATAATTAAGTTTTATTAATTAATAACTAAGGGTTAGTTAATTAATGATTAATTAATTGATTTTAAGAGTAATTATGGATTAATTAATTTATTTTGAGAGATATTGATTAATAATTAAGGTTTATTAATCGATAAGTAAAGAATAATTAATCTGTGATTAGAGATTAATTAATGGATTGATAAAGTATTAAAGGATGATTAACCAAGGATTATTAATTAAGGGATGATTAATTAAAGTGATGATTAATAACTCGTTTGTAATTAATTAACGATGAATTGAGCAGGATTAGATGATTAATACTTAAGTAATTAATTTAATTTAAATAAATTAAATTAATTATAACATGGATCAATAATTCATGTTTATGGATGATTGTTTGAAGAATGTCTGGATTGGTTGATATCTATTGGATGATAAGCTGTGATATTCTGTGGTGTGATATTTAGATATATCAGTGATAAATGTGTTATATTTATCTGTATTAAATACTGTGTGAATTCAAAGTATTGAATTAAATTGAAATGAATTGTTTAACCTTAAACAACTTGACCTTTAAGATACGTCTGAATTTCGATGAGACCGGGATCGGGTATCAAATTTGATTATCCGAAAACCACATCAATCTAAGTTAAACGATAGGTCGTGACAACTCAAAGTGAAGATCGAGATGGAATTTCAGAGTGCAAGGGTTATTGTCGTTAACTCTGAGGGTGATTCCAAAATGAGTGTAATGAGATAATGCCTTCGGTTTCGTTCGAACCCGGAACGAACTTGTATGGATTAAATGCTTTCAGAACATCGTCAGGTGGACGATAAGCATTCTAAGATAGATGTGCTCTATAAAGGTAATCATAGCCTCAAGCCTCATCAACCGGGAATGACTAAAACAGAGGAGATGCAGCAAGGCTAAGTGAGTCACGCTCAAGTAGGATAAGAGCTTCCCCTGTCTAGATGTCCCTTTTTATTCGGCTTAGTGGACAGTTAGTCTGCAGCCAACTGTGGCGTTGTCTTATTCAGGACTGTCCAGTAAGGGATGGTTACGGCTTTGTGTTGCAGGGGGTCGGGAGTGATCCTCGGTACGTTGATCTAGGCCACGTACTGTGACGAGCGGTACCCCAGTAGCCCTGCTATTGTATGAAAATCCAATCTCCAATAAGTGCCCCTCGGATTTGATTGTATAACCCACTTTGTGGCTAGTATGCTGGAATTTAATAAATGTAACAATTTCGGCAATGTGGATATTTATTTGAAAACCCTAGATCCTATTATAATGTAACCAGATTTCCTATCAAATGTTTTGGTTATCGTAAAGGAAAAACTTGTCCGCATTTATTGGCGGAAGGTCTTTCGGGATACCTTTTCTTTCAAAGGTTTTTCAAAGTTAAACAGTTTAACTGTTTGCTCACACCAGACCCATGTCTGATCCGGAGTTTATTTCTTTTTTTCTTAAACTTTTGGGTACTCAAATTTTTATGAGTAGCCAAGTGATCAGGTTTTGGCTTAACAAATATTGGATAGCATGGAGCAGGAGTCCAGACGTAGCTATATTTATCTATTTCCACTGTGTTGAAGTTTTTGTCTGTTGTATTGGAATGTAATGGATTAAACAGATCTTTATAACTGTCTAATGTGAAATGTTGTTGTAATCTGTGTAACTGATGTATTGACTAGATATATTATATTTTATTCCGTTTCCGCTGTGAGATTCTGATATTGTTGAGTTCTTTCTTCTATCTATTATATTTCTACCACTTTCTTTCTTATGGATGTTGCGTCTTTCTATGGAATGAAAGACGGGTCGTCACAGGTAGTCTCTAGGCTTGGGTTTAATAAACCACTTGTCAGTCCTCCTTAGTTACCCAGTCTGGCCCGATGGAGGGGATAATAAATTTGATTTACTCAGATCAAAAATTTTCAAAGTATAAAAGATATAATTTTGCAAATTTAAATAACTTGGATCACATAGATATGATCTTCTTATACTTGGTATGAAATTCCGAAGAGGGAATCCATATTATCCATGAGAATTTAAAAGGTGATCTCACTGTTATTCGACGGATAGTAAAGTTTGAATATGGAAATTGATATTGAGTAGAATTAGTATAATTTCCATGATTATTTTTACTCACTAATGTTTTCCAACAAGAGATTTAAATAAATGATTTGGAAATATTTTTCCAAAATGAAAGGTGAAATGATTTGGAATTATTTCAAGATTCGAAAGGTTTAATTAACCAAAGGATTTGATAAATGAGGCTTAATGATTCCATAGACTCTAAAGAAAACAAAGAAATGGTTTAATGAATATTTCCCTTAAAAGAAATTTGATTTAAATAAAAAGGTTAAATTAATTGAATATTGTGTGATAGTCACCTATATAACAAAATGCCTTTTTATCGATGGTTGGTTCGGAGGAACCGGGGTCGGACTTGGGTAAATCCTATCCAAAAACCACTTCGAACCAATGTATACGTTCGGAAGTGAAGACATGGTGAAGATAATGATTTGTGAAGACGAGCATCTTCATGATGAAGGGCTACTTGCCACTAGTCCCTTGGGGTGAAATTTACCATATCATATATTTATGGTGGTAGTAGTGCTCTATGATGAAAATATTCGATTATAAGGACTAATAGCTACTAATCCTAAGGAAAATTCCTGATAGGACGTAGTAGAAGGAGTGCCTTTGGTTTCACTCAGTCTCAGAGCGAACTTTTATGGACGAATGTTTGACATTGCATTTCTGACATTTCAATGTTGACTTTTAAGGTGGCGAAGAAGACAACTTCTTTTAGCTCAACATCCTTCTCTGAGACGTACGAGCTCAAAGATTGTATGTTCGTGAAAATCAATCGTGATCAAAGGAATGACAATGTGACATTCAAAGTAGAACCTAGTATGGTCAAAGCGAGGTTTTCTGAAAAGCAAAACTGACTTTATGGATCGTAACCTCATGAGCCTCATATCCCAGTAATGATACAAGATATTATGTGGTCTGAAGGATAAATTTCGAGCTATTATTAGCGGAAGATGTCCCTTTAGGCACTTGTTTCCTTAGTGTTGGAGGCTGCGGAGACCGTTTAAAGCCCAATCAAGTAATACTCTGTTCCATAGTAGTATAACAGCGTAGTTCGTAGGCTGATGGAGATCGTGTAAAACCATGCAGAAATTATGTGTTATGCATGGATTTTTTGGGTCTGAATGATCCTATTTCCCTATCATGTTGGAAATCCAATTCCAATATGTTGCTTTTACGGTTTTGATTGTAAAACCTACTTTTACAATAGTTGCTAGTAAGCCATCAAATTTAATCAATGTAACAATTTTGGCTATTTTGATAGATTATTTGATAAGTGTTCTCAAAGAAATGTCATTAGAAATAATATCAAATTATTTTGCTATAAAAAAGTTTGGTTATCATAAGGTAAAAACCCATCCGTATTTATAGGCGTGGTCTTATGAGATACCCTTCTTTTTAAAGGTTTTGATTGACATCAGCATGGTCTATACATTTAAAATTTGAAGTATCTCATGTTGGTTTATCTAGCCTAATCCCGGTAATTTTAATACTTAGGTCATATCCGAGTAGTTTCAGGTATAGTTGTGTAAACCCGAAAATTTTAACCATTTTTTTAGCGAAATTAACTAAAATTTTCCTAAAATTTAAATAATAAAATTTTGAAATAAAAATTTGATATTTAGATTGCGTCCATTTAATTTTAGCAATTGGTAAAATTTCTATTAAACATTAAAGTTGATTAAATTGTGAAATTTAAAATATAAATTTGCTCAATTTAATTGGTGAAATTTAAATATTTTCAAAAACTGAATATTTCTATATAATAAAAATGTAATTCATTTTCTGAGAAAGATGTCGTAGTTTGTTTTGGAAAATTCGGACTTCTATGGCTTCATTTGTCTTATTCCCTATTTTTTAGCAGCATTTTCGGTAGCGGAAATTCGAGTTTTTATAATTTGATCATATCGATGAGATCGGTGTGTCATTCTATTCGTATCGTCGTGCTGTTCACCATGTTATATTTATTTTTGTATTTTAAGATTTGGTACACACCGAAAGCAATAAAACAGTTCGTTCTAACGGTACCATAAATTGTGATTTTTTTTTTGTTTTAAAATTGAAACGTGCTGCCCAAACAAAATTAACTGCTTTAAACTCTCAGCTGAATCCAAGTACGTAGACCGTTGATATTACAATTTTTTGTTTATATTGCATGTCTATTCTTTGCCAAACTTATTAAGGAACCTGTTATGTTCATTTTCTTTTCTGTAGCTTTCTTTTTCTTCTTTTTTTATCTCCTTTTCCTTTCCCATGCCGAGCTTCCATGTTTCCTTTTCTCTCTTCTCCTCCACAAAACTGCCATCAACTCTCCCCTCTCCAGTTCGAACCCATAGCCATAAACCCGAAGAAGACCCGTGCTGCTCCCACGCGTGACACGAGTATCCCCTCCATATGATAGAAGCACCACCCCTTCCTTCCCGAAGCCGACCAGTCCCCCTCCGCCATATTCTCACCAAAACCCGAGACAAAACGCGAGCTCTCCCCTCCTTTACACGAAGCCGTACACGAAGATACCCATAAAACACCACAGACCCAACTGCTTAAACGCACCTTGGTACGGCGTGTGTGTCTATATATATATATATATATATATATATATATATATATATATATATATATATTGCGCGCGCATTTATCCACATACACGTGTTGCTCATTGGGTTCTTTATTTTTTTCCTTATTCTCGAAAGCCTACTAGAAATTTATGTACGTGACCGTGTACCTTTTGAGTGGTCATAGTTGTGGCATGCATATATATTGTTCGGTGGAATGTGCATACTAGTGTCGTGTATGTATTTATATATTGCGGCTGAATATGTTTTTTTTGTTTTGTTTTGTGTTTTAAAAATCTGGAACACTACACGTCGATATATAACACATATATAGGAACGGAAATTTTATGTGTTGTGTATATATGCAAATTGTTTTTCCAATATATCCTTAAACAAATGTATATGCATATCGCATCTACATATATATTTTCGGCAAAATAGATAATATTCATTGCTTAATGCCTACGTGCTCACCTAAGCAGTAGAGTCTAGGTTTTGTTGTAGAGCCTTTGGTGATGAATATATATAGGCCAAGTATATATATAGCAGGGAGCAGCTGAGACATGTGTGGTAACCAAGACTTTGGATGGTATATATACTTCGTATATATATCAGCTGCACTTTTGAAATCGTAGTATACGCCGCTTTTGAATTTGGCAGGGAATTTTATATGTCCCGTATAATTGTCTTTCTACCGGATATTTGTATATACGGATATTTCGGTATCGGAATATATATGTGTATATCTATACATATGTATATATTGTTTTTCCATCGATTTATCGTGCTAAATCTACTTTCGTATTTGTCGCAGCTAATTGATTGTCATACCTGATTCGTTCCAGTATCTGTTCCATCATTCTTTCCCACAGTTGTTTTCTATCGTTCTCTAGCCACGGAAGATGAGCAATCACTCACGATTAATATTTTTATGCTCATTAAATTTATTTCATAGCAAATGTCAATTTAAATGCACTGTTAAAACTGAATTGCTAGCTATTAACTGTTAATATGATAAGTTATTTTTTTGATTACTTCTGAAATTGACACTGTTATATGCTAATTTATTTTGCCAGTAATTGTTATGTTATGCTATGCTATTTATTGTTCTCACTCTGCAAGTTCCCTTAGTTAGAAATCACTATGGGTTTCAATGATACATACCCGAACGGACTATAGAATATGATAACTTCGTTATGGGTTGAAATGATAACCCAAACGATTTTCAGCTATTATTGAAATTTTGGGATTGCGGGTTTAATAATATAAATCCATAAATTTAAACTATTACGGATTAAAATAACCAATATCTACATCACTTGACCCTATGATAGAAAATCATATACGGACACCGTTGGTCTATTTTGAAAAAATCTTCTAAATACTTGAAAGTAAGTATATGAGTCTGATTTTGGAAATGCAATAAGTATTCTATTTTATTATTGTAAAAATTTTAAACCTTAGAATGTTGATTTTTGGAGATATAAAGGTATGAGTTTAATTTAAATAAATTTGTTAAGTTTCACTTATATATTAATATATATATAAAACAAGAATAAAAATAGATATATAAAAAGTTCAAATTATCCTTTTTAAAGTAGTTTATTTATTAAATAATATTTTCAAAAAGGATCATTAATTTATATTTAAATAATTTTTTTAATGTTAATAAATAAAAAGGGTGATAAGGGCATTTATAGTTTGATTGGTAAATTGAATTGGTTATTAATTGAATTTGAATAAAGATTCATTCAGAACTAAATGATTTCAAAAGTAATGTAATACCGGTTTTATTCAATGCGGTTAAATGGATACCTTAAAATTTATATAGAATTAAATTTGAATATTCGGTTTGACATAAAGTTATGTTTTTAATTGAAATATTTATAAAGTAATTTTATAAATGACCACGTTGTGAAATAAGTGTTTGGTTGTCAAAGGAACCGAGATCGGATATTGTCATATTCTCTGCCAATATCGAAAACCACTTTAACAACTGTGTATGTGGTGGAGATTCCAAAATGAAGTATGATAGTTTGACGAACGATTATGTATGGTATTTACATAGCCCTGACTCCCGTGAGTCAGCTTGATATGGCTAAAACAGGAGCCATGCCGGGCCAAGTGAGGTCATTCCTCCGATCGGGCACATTTCTTCGAAACTGCATCTATTACTTTTGTGATTTGATTTTGGTGTGCATAAATTTGCTTTGGGAATGTGTCTCAAGGTGAGCGGTAGTAGCTACTATGCATTAACACCAGTTCGGATACGCAAAGGGTATATCTACCCTGGCATTGCCTCGCATGCCTTGTCACATGCCTTAACGCGCCTTCTACGAGTTTGTTTTGTACCATACCTATGAAGTGCCCTCTGATAGCCCTCTGGTTTACAAAGGAATTACGATACTGTATAGACTATGGGAATATATAAAATGTCTCAAGGGGATATGGGTAACGGCTTAACGCTATTTTGATATTTTACTTTACTGTAGATATTATATATGTAGCGTATTGTACTATGTATGTAGATAGTTTATCAGAACCTTAAAGAATGGAATCCCAACATTCATTTGAGTTATATTGCATTTACTTGACGTTTCACGTGAACTTGATTTATCTGCATAAGAATGTTAATCCTGATTCGAGTATTTTGTTTCGCTTTACGCTCGGGTCAGCCTGAGTGTCACAGTTCTGAAACTCATCTTTTAAAGCTTGGAGTTCACTTGGAAGACCTGTCTTATCTATTTCAGCTTTCTGTTTATTTCTGTTATTTTTAGTTGTATGTCTCAGACTTGCCATTTGTTCTGTACTAGAAACTTCTGTGTATTGGGATTTCTAATGTATTCTGTTTCAACATTATGTTATTTCTATAGTAGATTTATGAACTGTTGTCTATCTTTCCGATGTTTTGTTATAAGCTCCGTGTCTATGATTCTGTGATTGATTTATCTACTATATATGCTAAGTTATGCCAAATGAATATATTAATAATCTGTTATTTGGAGCAATTCAAGTCAGACATGTGTGCATTATTGTCGATTTGAATGGTTCGAAATAGTGGGTCGTTACAAGTTGAAGACGCGTGGAGTTTTCAGAGGAGAGCTGGAGATCTTCATTTACGTATGGACATATTCTATTATCCGCTGCATCTATTACATTTGATTCTATTTTTTTAGCATTTGTAAGGATAGAGGGTTTATAACTGTCCAGGCTGAATTTGAGTTAGACTTTGATATTATATTCAGAATTTTCCACTGTAAAGATTATTGTTTAAATAATATATGTTATTTTCATGTGAGATTCTATTATATCTTATTTTCTTTTTCCCTTAACAATCGAGCTTTCTGGCAGTTGGATTTGCAGCATGTGAATACCGAGGACGTATTAGTGTTGATTTTATAGGGTCGAAAATCCATTTCATTACATTATTAAGTTAGATATATATAACAAATTACATAATTGCCACAAGGTCGTGCCCTTAATTTTATCAATCTCTCACTTGCACTTAGTATCAATTATGGAATCTTATTCCAACTTCTCCAATCGATTCCCTCAAAACCAATTGGGTCAGTCGCTTAGTGAACATATATGCTATTACGTTTTAGTTATCTATTATATTAATCAACTCTCTTCAACAGTGATAAACTTTTTATCATGTGAAATATTTCGAAGTATGTCTCTCAACTTCAAGCGATCCCTAAGTTTTGTTACGAACTATATTATGACATCGTATCATATAACAATGATGCGGGACTATCAACATTTGGAATCACTCCAGACTCAATTATAAATTTGTGCATTTATACATTTATGCACATTGACTTTATTGCGGCAATATTCTTAGCGATGTATTTTTCATTGAATTAACCACAATATTTCATTTGGAACATTTCCAACTTAAAAATTCTTAGCTTGAATTTATTATTAACATATTATACTCAATATCACTTATGAAGTTTGAATCCAAACACTCATTTGTAAGGAGTTTGTTGTTTCTGTGAAAAATTATCTAGTATTTTATAAACATACAAGAAAACCTTAAGCAACTAATTAGTGATATCAATTTGGATTTGACATTTGCTTCATGTATCAAATACATTTTAATGAGGTGATCGTTCGGGACATTCCTAATATCTTTTATACTTTCTATAAAAAACATCATTTACAAATTTCAACATTGAGTGTTAAAACAACTAAAAGAGAATTCAATACAAGTACATCATTAATGATCAGTAGTGTGTTGTTTACCTATGATTTAAAAATATCTATGTACCTTTTAACTTTCTTTTTTATAAGCACACACTTCCTCTCTACTTTAATTGACAATCAAACTATTTTATATTTCTATCAAAACATTTGTTCAATTTTGATGCTTATAAAATGATACTTTCTATCATTTCTTGGATCATATCCAAAGACTCACAAATTAAATATTGCTTCTACTAACTTCGAGACATTTTTGGTTATTATGTGTAAATAGTTTATTCTAAATCATTACTAAGAATTTCCTGTTTTGATACATATGTACTAAACATAAAAGTCATACTACGTGGTATTTTTCTAAGTAAATCCAAAATAACTTGAGCACGTTGAAAACTAAATATATTATGCTCGACAATTGAGATTTACGATATTATTCTTATCAATATTGTTCATTTAACTCCAATTACATTAATCTTGCTCATAATGACACAATCGTGGCCGATGGATCACATCCCTTCGGTTACGACCATCGAAATCATATTTTTATAGTGTACTTGGAATCATTTTTGATTTGTGCAACATACATATCATAGAGTCACCACTCTTAATGGTTTAATTACACAACTGAGGATTATATATTTTAGACATTGATAAGAAACTCATAATTACTCGTCAATGTGCGAGAATACTTATTAGACACTCTAATGCGATGCGTCCATTTAGGTTGGTGAATTTCATTTCATTTCATCTAATCAGTTCTATCTATAGACCATATCCAATTCCATTTCTATCTATAGATCATATCCAATTCCATTTTACTACCAATAATTCCTTATAGAAATTCCTTCACAGTGAAGTTGGTATTTCTTGAAACAACAATTTTTTTTAGTGCATTAGACTAGGTATTCATAACATTTTATGAATTTCTTTATTTATAAAATAGATTTGGTTTTAATTTACAAAACTTATGCTCAAAACACAAATATGTCATCAGATGACAGTCTTTCCTAAAATCCTTTTAGGGAGATTCATACAAAACCCTCATGAGCAATTCTTACGTGCAATCTTTGACTTGCACAGCCTGCCAACTCCTTGTCTAGGATATGTTGGAGTTTCTTATGAACCCTTATCTTATGTGGTTTTGTAAACTGTTATTTAGATGAAATAATATTAAACTTGTATGCTACTCTTAAGTACATGACCATACAAAAAGAAACTAACTGAACTTCACTCACAATTAATCATACATTGTCCAACAAAGTTCGATTACTCCTTATCGATGGATCATTATGTATCACATGTAGAAATAACTTTTGAGATTAAATCTTTATTCATTTTTAGGTACGTTTAGAACATTTTCCAATATACTCACACATTCGATCAAATCGAATCATTTCTATCGCATAATATTTTATCGACTTCTATTTTTTACTTTATGAGTTTTCCATAGACATGCTACATGTATATCAAATACACATATCCATGTCGGTGATAACCCATCGGTGAATGTGACAAAGTACATGGAACCATTTTGGTATTAATAGATTTATGATTCATACATCAATGTGTATCAATACGAAGAGCTCGTCAACTCTTATGATGCTCCCACTGAATGGGTGCATAGCCCTTAATTGTTTGAGATACAATTAACCAGTATCATATGATTAATAATTATATAATAAAATTATTTCTCAAAACTAGGTATTGGTCTATAATTCTAAATAATTGTAAAGAATTTTAGATACTTCTATATTCTCTAATGCATCACTTTTATTATGAAAAAAATACCACATTATAGTTTTATTTCATAACGATATTCATAATATTCATATTAAAATATAGCTATGTCTAATTTTCAGTCAATACCTAAAATAAGTCATTATTTCATAAATATTATTCGGCATGTTTTATGAAAATAGTTTTAGCAATTTGATGCACAAATATGTGCTATAAGGCATGCTCTCACTATTTTTTCCATTACTATAATAGCGTACTAAATTTGAAGGTCCATCATTCACTTAATATAGATTTTGTTTATTTCATTTACTACAACTAGTTTATCGGTGAGAGTTCTTTGATGAAATATCTTGAACTCAATGAAACAAATCACATATAAAATAATTTTCTATATGAAAATTCATTTTGGAACAGAAATCATATTTCTTATTCCAACATTAAGTATCAATCTCTATTATTACAATTTCTGTTTCCGTTATTTCTTTATGAAGCGGAAATGACTATCCACTCTCTTCATCCTGAATGTACCTTAAATCATATCTACTCTTGTACATTTTTTATTCTTTCTAAATAGTCAAACCACTCAAAAGAAAACCCTTACTACAATATCATAAAGAACTCTTTAAAAAGTGCATTCGATTATCCTTAACATTTAAGGAAATCAAATGTGTTGCACTTTATGTAAACCGATCAAACCAACATTTCAACGATCGAGTTCTCAGAATTATACTATAGTTTTTTCCTTATGTAACATTTAACACAATATGATCTTTTATGTAATCAATCAAATTGAATACTCGATCTCATAATACTATTTATTGGCTTATTTTGAATGAGCTAATTTCATCGAAGTACCATACATTACAAACTGTGACCGTTCCTCATATAATAGTTATATGTGATAGTATATGGATCAAATATCCATAGTCATGTATTTCTTTTAGAGTTCGAAAATGATAGAATGCAATAAAGGGTATTGACTAAATAAACACATAAGTGACTGTGTTATGAACGTATTAAGTAGTTGTAAAATTAGGCACTTGCATGGGTGTAGAAAACATTAACATGCAATAGGCATTTAATAGTGAGTATATTTTATGTTCCTATTAGTCAATTTTCAATTCATTTCATTTATATATATTAATTGATAAATATTTTATCAATCATATTAAATGCATAAATTTATCATTGTAGATAATTATAATATTGTTTAGCACATGTTTTTAAAATATTAAAAAAGTTAAATGTTACCATTTAATTTTCTAATAAGTCTCCCACTAGTTTTTTATGTTTCTCCAAACCCTAAGATGAAACATAGAAGTCTTTCGACTTTACTAGTGAGTGTTAGGACTCGTCTGTCTTGGTATTCTGACCTTTAGTTTGCCCAACAAATCGTAGCCCAATAAACGATGGATAACTCCTTTACAGTTGTATCACATACAACTCCTAACCCATGTTTACTTGTACTAACCTTATTTCAATCTTGAGTTTGCACAACAAAATAAAAGAGATTATTCACTCATATCTACCATATTGTGACATTCTACGTATAGTATATGTACCTTGAGTTTGTTCAACAAATACATATAGTTTTCTTACCTCGTTTATTCAATATATTAATAATACTACAAATAACATCCCTAGGTTGAGTTGCTCAATAACTAAAGAGTATGCAAGTAATTTATTAATATATATGTGTGTGTGTGTGTGTGTGTGTGTGTGTGTGTGTGTATGGTAGAGGACAACATTATATTGAAGCTTAACCTTTAATATATTATATTGAGTTATATCGACATATGGAATAATGTATTTCTTATGAAATACACTCATGATTCAAGTGTCAAATACATCAAAAATCACGGTATACGTACATTTACGTATGTATTTTTTCTTTAAGTCTATTTAGGTTTTTTTAATGTTCCACCTTTAATTTATACATTCATATCATATGAGTTTTATTGTTATATAACTTTTATATCTCATATCACTTATATAATAGTCTTAATCTTATTTAACTAATTTTTAATTAATAAACTCTTGAGTTAATATTAAATTAGTATTCCAATAAAATTTTTTATATTGGACATATCTACTGTAACATTTATAGTGTAACACATATATCTTATATATGTGCATTTTTTTAATTAATTAACCTTTAATTAACTAATTTTAATTAAATTATTTCAATTTCAAAATTAACTTACATACATACATGTACACATATGTTATCTTAAACACTTTAAAATAACATAACATATATCAATATATATATATATAATACTTGCATATAAGTATTAATTAATTAACTCATTTAATTAATTTATTTTGTAAATCTTGTTAATAAATTTTAAATTTTAAAATTAATATATAAATAGTTTCAAACATTTTGAAAATTTATGTTATATTATGACCTTTAATAATAAAATGTTTTTATTTTAGATTTAAATTTAAAATCTTGTCTTAATTTTTAAAAATATTTTGAAAATTAGTCCAAGACCCAATTTAAATCGGGCCTTTTTTATCAGGGGCAACCTTTGGGCCTACTTCACCTTTCAGGGCAGGCTGGCAAGTAGGTAGAATAGGGTACTTGATTAGCCAATTCTAATCTTAGACATTACCTTTCGAGACACTGTTCTAAGTTGGCAAGCATAATTAGTTAGCTCTATATGACTAATTTAGAACGCATAGACTATTGGTCTTTGATATCATTGTTGAAACTATGCCAGCCCACGGTGGAAGAAATGGGTGAATTTTAAAAAAATTTACCATTTTGGATCGTTAATGGGCCTATGAAGTCTAAATACATTTAGATTTTATCTAAATTTTCTTTCAAATAAAATCTTTATTTTATTTAAATTGTTAAATTGGAGATTTGAATGTAACCAAATTTATAGTATTAAAATGGATGTACCAAATACATCTATTTGAGAGAATATATAAACAATGCTAATATATGTAATAAAACCATGTAAAATGGATTTAGAGAAGGAAACCTTTCATTTCCTTCTCTTACCCTATGCAACTGTAACGATCCGGATTTTCCATCATTTGAATACGAAGTTTTTGTTGGAATTGTAGAAGAATTTAAATTTCAAACATAGCAATTTATCGAAATACGGAAATATAAATAATTGAAAATTGAGTGAAATATGAATCGAAATGATTTTTAATGTTGAACTAAATTTTATTAGAATTATAATTGAGTTGTAAGTTTATAAAATTAGAATTTCAAGTGATTTCGTCAATTTCTGAAAATCAACGTGTTAAAATAGCCTTCTAGGGTATAGTCTCGGAATTCGACGAAACTAGCTACATTAGATCAGTAATAATGTATTATTATCGGATTTCAAATTTTAGAGCATTTAGATTCACCATTTGATCGTACGATATAAAAACACCAAGAAATAATTTAATTTAATTTAGATATTCGATTTAAAAGGATATCTTTCGCATACAATCGAATTAGGAGGTGAAACTTGTTTCATTGGGTTCGAAATAGTGGTATAACATTATGAACGCCAGGAAAAATGCCTCGATAGGGATTAGATATTTTTACCAACCCAATACAAGATATCTGGGTATAAAAATTACCTATAGTTATAAAACACCCTAACCTGTCTTGGCCACCCTAATCTATGAACAAAGTCGGCCTATGCTTCCTTATCTTTTAAAATCGCATCTTACTTTCTCCTTCTTCTGTAAGAATTGAAACTAAATAAAAAAACAATCGCACGATTTAAAATCGCGATTGCCATCGTGATTAAAGCAGCATGGCTAGAGAGTGGGTGCACGTGAGCGTGTTTGTCTGAGGCGAGGGGATGTCGATCGATTCAAGAGGCGGAAACGCGATGCGGCAGCACCTGGCGGCGCGAGGAGCTACGGTGCAGCGATCGAACCGCGTGCAAATTTCGAGGATAGAGGCGATCTCCGGGTGGTTCAGCGACATGATCGAGTGGGTCAGGTCTCTGGTTAGGGCCAGGTGAAGACGAGAGGTACGAGGATCGACAGGGAGATGTCGTTCGCATATGGGCAGTAGTCGTGTGGCATCTCGATGAAAAGTGGAGGAGCAATGGGAGGTATTCGACGATCAATGGTGAAGGAGGAAATTTGGATTCAGGAAAGAAGGATTAATCAAGAGGGTAATTAAATTTTTAATTAGTGATTAAGGTTTATCGATATAAATTAATTATGAAATCTTATAAACTACATATCTTACTCATTCTTGGTCTGAATCGAACATGGGTTTTTATGATATATTCGTAATGACGAGGTTTATGCGATGGAATCGAATGGGTCAGAAATTCGAGTTATTGGAATTTTGCACGATTTAGTTGGGATAGGAGCACGAAGATGTCAACTAAAATCAAGGTAAGTAAATCTCACTCATTTGGATAATTGGTGTCATTTTAAAACAGCTAAAATTATTTATTGGCTAATTGGATGAATTTATAATGATCTATTAGTTGGATGTTATATTTAATATATATATAGTAGTATATATATATGTGTGTGTGTGTGTGTGTGTGTATATATGTGTGTGTATATATATTAGTAGTTGGATTTATTTCCCGCCTATTGGAGCGGATAAGACCCTATGCACTCCGCATAATAGCGGATGACCCTATATTACCACGATATCCCGCCTCAAAGCAGGATTGGTATTTTGTGTTATATAACATTTGTGTGCAGGAAACAGGTTGGAGGATCCAACTGGATTCCTCAAAAATATATTGATTTGTTTCGTTTATAGTGATATATGATTTGATATCCTATTATGGATTGTTGTTTGATTTGATTATTGGATGCTAGAGAGCACTGGTCTTAACTTTGGTACTTTAAATACCATAAATATTATTTTTAAATTTGAAGGAATTAAAAGAAGATTTTGGATATAAAAATATTTATACTGAAATTTGGATTATGTTAAAGGAAATTGATTTGGATAAAACAATTATTTGATTTGGAGTTGTACATAACAATTCGTAAAAAAATTAATTAGAGATTTAAAAATAAATTATATAAAGGATTTTTAACAGTGGGATTTTAAGCGATATTTCTGGATTTATGGAAGAGAAGTTGAAATCGATATTAAATATAGATTTGAAAAATAAAAGGGATTTATGAAGGAATGGATTTATACAATGAGATTTTATAAATGAGATTAATTTTTATAAACAAGTGATACTCAAAATGGGTTTATAAATTTATAAACAATGTTTATAAATAAGGGAACATGATATCAGTTGATAAATTGAGAATATAAATACACAATGTGAATTTATATCGAGATATGGAAATCGGGTTTGGAAAAATAGTGGATTCTATTTTGAAAAGTGAGAATGGGTAGGAAATCAAAAATGAAATCGATGTGTTATGAATCGAGTGGGATTTATAAATTGAAATTGGTTATTAGAATTTTTTTAAATATATTTTTATCGAGAAGTTAAGTTTGTTTTAAAAGGAAAATTTTATTTATTCAACCATGTAAATTTAAGCTGTTACTATAGGAACATTTCGAAAAGAAGATTATTTAAATATTTAATATTTATTGAAATGAATTCGCATTTTTATAATAAGCTTTGTAAATCAATTGGATTATTTTAAAATGAAATAGGAAATGAATTATCAATGTTTACTTAAAGTGTTTTAATATTTTTAAAAAATTACTTAAACATGTTTAAAAAATAAATTATCATTTATAAATACTTATTATATATATAGTTTTAAATGATTGGAATTTATTTATAAATCCTCTCGAATTTGTACACGAGGTTTATTTAACGAATTTGTAAAAGGGATTGCCAAAATTTTGGAGATTTATGAAATGAATTGTATTGAGTTGTGACTTTACAAAAGGGTTGTAAATGGCTTTATGAAGTTGGAATAAAAGGTAGATTTCATTGTTTGCAAATATACCTAAAAAATCGATAAGATATAAATATTTCCTAAGTGTTGAGAAGCAAGTGATTTTGAAAAAAAATATTTGTAAATATTTTTTAAGTATTGGAATAAAAGATTTAGGAATGTTTTGACTATGGGAAGGATATAATGAAATATTTCTAAGTGTTAATACGGTTTGAAAATATCCCGTCAAGGATAAAAGTATTTGATTTTGTTTCCAAACGTTGGAATACCGAAAGAGATTTGAATATATATATCTACGTAAAGATATTTGAAATGAATTTTTTGAGAAGATTAAAAAAATTGGGCCTAGCAACCTCTTATGTGTGAAATTAGATAGTTAAATAACCGACTATCAAATCTAGCCAAATTCGTTGATCGTTTTGAAGGGACCGGGATCAGATTCAATCATCCGAAAACAACTTCGATCTGGTTTGTGCATTACAAATTGTGATATCTCGAAGATAATGAAGGTGGTGATATTGAAGGAGATTTGGTTTGTCCAGACCCATGATAACTTGTATGGATGAACGCTGTCATTGCATTGCTTGCCTGGAAGACAGTGTTAGCATTCCAAATAGGAATGCTATTCTAAAGGTAAACGCAGCCTCAAGCCCCATCAACCGAAAATGACTAAAAGAGAGTAGATGCAGCAGGGCTAAGTGGGTCGCACCCAAGTAGGGTATGTTATCACTTTTCTAGATACCCTTGGATATATTGTATTATAATCACGAATATGGTTGTGCATGGAAAATAGAGCGCTCAATTAGGGTGGGAATGCCCAGGGTGATAACATGTTCGGTACTATCCAGGTCCGGGTAAGGTCGGTTCGGTGTTGACAGGGGATCCAGGCAAGGTCCTTGGTACATTTTTCTAGAGGTGTACTGTAGTGGGCGGTACCCCGGTAGCACAGTCATTGTATGGAATCCAATATCCACCACGAGCCTTTACGGTGTTGATTGTAGAGCCTGGTATGCTGGAATTTAATTAATGTAACAATTTCGCCTATTTTAATAAGTGTTCGTACTTAGACACCATTATAATAATATAAGATAATTTTGATATAAATTGTTTTGGTTACCGTAAGATAAAAACCCGTCATTTTTATGTGTGGCATGGTCTTACAAAATACCTTTGATTTCAAAAGAATTTTGAAAATTGTAATAATTCTAATTGAGTGTGTTTTCTCACGCTGGTTTTCCAGACTGACTCGGATGTTATTTAATAAAATGCACGGGTTAGACCGAGTATTACATATTCAGGTTAGGATGCTATGGAGCTCAAGAGACGAGTTGGAGGATTCTCAAGCATATTATATGTATTTGATTATTTCACTATGTGAGTCATGTTGTGCATTCAACACTTGTGATGACAAGTTGTTATAAATGTTTAGATAAATTTATTGATTGTTGTACTCTGATGATTGTATGTATATTACAGTTACAGTTCTCTTTGTATAAAGATCTGTTATTATATATTATATTTTGTTCAGTTGTGATTGTGAGGTTCTATGCTATTGTTTCTATTTTCTTCCATCTCTTTCTTCTTCACCCCTAATGATCAGGTATTTCCGGCACTCGATTGCTCGGCATGTTATACAGTGAATGCATTGAAGTCGATTTTCGATGGTCAAAAATCTCGATCCGTTACACTTGGTACCAGAGCTGAAGGTTAAGCATGAAGCTTGTCTTTGGTGGGGATTACTCATTAGAGATAGGGTCAGCAGACCCTAGAATGAGTTGAGTGTATTAATAGATAAGAGAGCGTATTTTTTAGTGAATATAAATATTTTATATTGTGTTGATTTATCTGTTGAGTGGTTTACGAATTCTGGTCAAATAGTGGGACACCACGAAATCGATAGGAATTTTTAAACACTTGAACCAGGTAAACCGACATAGTATTGTTTTAAAGCGGGTAAATGAAATAATTTAACCCAACTATATTTTGACATCAATGAAATAATTTTCTAAAATCATTATAGTATATTGATGTGTTTGGATGTTATTAATATAATCAAAACCAGATTATAAAATTTGAAATGGTTATATATAGCCAAATAGCCAAATGGGGATTGTATAAGAATAATTTATGCAAATGAACTATAAATAAAAATGGATTCAAACCAGAACTTGGAGATTTAAAATCTTGGAAAGTTTGGAAAATATTTCTCCAAAGTATTGTAAAAATTAAAATAGTATTATTGTTGAAAATAAAAATGGTTTAAAATGGATTCTGCGGTGATAAAGCACTAAACTCACTTCATTCACTGGAAAATAATCCCGATGATGATTGCGACATCATCAGCGTCCATTTTCGAGTTTCTAAGTAATGTATTACTACCGCAATAATTTGATATGGAGATTTTTATTGAAAAACAGGTGTTGTTTCAGAAATTCCAAAGGAAATTTGTTTGGGTAAAGACCAGGTTTGGTTTAAATTTAAAAAGTGGGATTTGATGTGTGTGTGTGTGTATGATTTCAAATGATTTGAAATGGAACCGGGTGTTTGAATTCTAGAATATTCATTTGAATGTTTTATGAAACCTGTGAAACAAGTTTTTAGCTTATAACCTAGAATTGTGGATTTCAATATGAAATAAAAATTTAACTTATACAAGCTAAATAAATTGAATTTGAAAGAAAATTGTATGGATTAGAATTTAAATTAAGCCAAGTTAAATAAAATGGGATTGAATTAGAAATGATATCAAATTGAATTAAAATTTAAAGTTTGAATTATAAAGTGACTATATAACTATAAGTTATAAATTTTGAATGGAATAAAAAATTTAGTGAAAATTTATGGAATTGTGAATAAATAAGTTTGAAAGCTAACAAAATTGGAGTTAATAGAATAAATATATACTTAAGCTATAAAGTGATGTATAATCTTGAGTTAAAAATCTTAAATATGGATATACTCGAGTAAGCATTGATGCAAAATGATTTGATTGGAAATTTAACCTTGCAAAGAAGATTTAATTTAAAATAAGTTAAATGGAATTGAATAGATTGAGTAAGAATCAATCTAAAATTTGGAATGGAAATTGTTTGTAAGGAAAATAAACTTAAGTTATATAGATGAATTAATTGGAAATATACTTAAGTTAATATATTTGGATGAAAACTCAGCTCAGGTAAATTTATGAAATTGTTCATAAATAAAATGGACATGGATCGGTTTGTTTTTGGATACAAAATTGAGCGAACAAGATTTTTTGAATAAATTGAATATGGATTAATAAAAGTTGATAAATTGAATTAGAATCAATTTAAAATAGTTATAGGCTTAAGTGATTGTTTTATTAAATGAATATCACCAAATTTGTATGGAAAAATTTGTTGTTTGAAGTAAACGGGAGGAAACAAAATTTTGTGATTCAATGGAAAGTGAATAAATTGATTTGAAATCAATTTGAAATGGATATGAATATGTTGTGCGAAAATATGAATTGAAGATTAATAAATGTTATGTGAATCATTTAGAATTTTATGAAATGGCGTATAAATTGAATTTGAAGTGAATAACTAAATGTTGGAACCCAGTATTTGCATGTACCTTCTAAAATAGATGATATACCATGTTGGCGTTATGAAATCATGGATTTAAAGTAGTTAAAGGGATGTAAAGTTATTAAATTTCATATATACGAGGGGATTTATTTAAGTAAGTACAGGTACAAGGAGGCTATTGGGCTAGATTTGGGTTGCAAAATTGCATATAAAGTAAGCTCGCTCGCTTAATAATGCTAAAATAAGGTACGCCTATGAATTTAGCATGAAAAAAAATATTATTATATATTGTGTTTTTTGGCCATCAGCGCCGATGTATATTTTTTATCATTTTTGTGATATTGCAACAGGGTCTCCGCATAAGGGAGGCTCTGCCAAAAAATTTCGAAAATTTAGGGTGTTGGAAAAATTCTGAAATTTTTTGAAAATTTTGTTAACCAAAATTTGATTTCGAACTGAAATTGAAATTAAGTGTTTTGAATTAGAAATGGAAACTAATGGTTTTGGTTGAAACTAAAGGAATTAGGAAAGTGGAATGGCAAGTTAACTAAGTGGGTTTTTGAAAATTAATGGATTTGGATCATTCATCCTGTTAACGATAAAAATGGCTTTAACGCTAACACCTGGTGTATATCGTGATGAAGTGAAAGCACCACCCACTTGCACGGGAATCAAAGTAAACAGAAAATAGCAGAAAAGTAAAAGAGACAGAGATTTTTATAGTGGTTCGGCTTCTAACAAGCCTACATCCACTTTACATTCTCCATTATCTTCTTCGAGCACATCTTTACAAGATCACAACTCTTTACAACACGATTTACAGATTACAACACTTTACAACTCGATTTACAACACTATCGAAGAAAGAGATTAGAACTTTGATGATGTATTGCTTCTTGGATTCATGTTGAATGAAGTAGATCTCTTGATGAAGATTCTTCGATGGTTGAAGTGCTGGAAGAGCCGATAAAATGACAGAGTATAGGCGCCTTGGAATCCGAAAAAGTCCTCTTGTCGTTGGAGTAGGCGGAGTATTTATAGGAGAGTTCGGAGTTAGGTCGGCTGGGTATAGGTCGTGAGCGACCTAAGGTAGGTCGTACGTCGTGGGACGACCTAGTGGTGGCGACCTTACAGCACTTGATCCCTTCTCAATGGAGCAGTAGGTCGTAGAGCGACTTAAGGAGAGTGGTAAGTGGCTTAACATGTTGAGGTATCAGGAGCGACCTAAATGGTAATGGTGCAAGGTAGGTCGTAGGTCGGTAGGGACGACCTAGGGATATTGGCATTAGGACTATGGCACGGAGCGACCTAAGGGAAAAAGGGGTCTCTTTTAGGTCGTGAGCGACCTATGAGTTAAGGAGAGGTGTTAGGTCGCAAGCGACCTAACTTTTTTGAGGTGCCTTTTTAAGTCGTGAGCGACTTAACCTAGAGGGAGATAGGTCGCTAAGTCGTGTACTTTCTTAGGTCGCGAGCGACTTAACCTGGAGGGAGATAGGTCGCTAAGTCGTGTACTTTCTTAGGCCGCAGGGTTACTGTAGCTTCCGAAATGGTTGGGTCGCTCTATTCTTTAAGTCGTAAGGCGTTAACTCGTTTAGTTTTAGGTCACTGGACCACTTTATGCCTTAAGTCGCCGAGCTGCTTAGGTCGGTCATGCTTTAAGTCGCGAGGTCTTCGTTGTAGCTTGGGTCACGAACTCCTTCAAGCAGTTAGGTCGCTGGAAGCTCTAACCCGTTAACTCGCTGGAAGCTTTAGCTCGTTGGAGACTCCATGCCCCGCACCCCGCCGGGGGCGCTGCCCCCTGGACCCCTGCGACCTGACCGGTCAGGTCGAACACCGTAGCGGTGGCGTTGCCCCCGCACCCCCCCGGACCCCCCCTCCGTAGGGGATCTTGGATGAGAAATCATTCAACAGAACTTGCTTTGTTGAGATGCTGAGTTGACCAATCTTTGAGACGAGCTATCTTGCTTTTCTCGGTCGATCTTTTGATATCACGGCCTTGTTAAAAAGGCGGGATAACACTTGCCCCCCAAAACATGCCTTGCGGTAGGAAGGTGTGTTTTGTAATGCCATAATCCGTACGTTCATATCCTGTTGACAGCCTGTAAAGGAATTGACAGTTTTATATGGCCCCAAAATGACGACTGTTCGAGATCGAGCTATTTAGGATGAAGCGCGGCCGTTCATGGTCAAACACTTAACTTCAAGTGACGACCATTTGTGGTCAAGTCATTTGAGGTGAAGTGCGGCCCTGCGCGGTCAAGCGTCTAAATCCATGCGACGATCGTTCGGAATCAGGTCATTTGTAGTGAAATGTGATCATTCATGGTCAAGCGCTTTACTTCGAATGACGACCATTCGGGGGTCGAGCCACTCGTGGTAAAGTGCGGCCCTGCACGATCAAAATGACAACCATTCATGGTCAAGCGCTTTACTTCAAATGACGACCATTCGGGATCGAGCCATTTGTGGTAAAGTGCGGCCCTGTGCGGTCTAGTGGTAGAGCTCAACCGTTCATGGTCAAGCGCCTTACTTCAAATGACGACCATTCGGGGTCGATTCATTTGTAGTAAAGTGTGGCCCTGAGCGATCAAGTGGTAAAGCGCGGCCGCTCGCGGCCAAGGCTTAACTTCAAATGACGATCGTCCAGGATCGAGCCATTCGAGGTGAAGCACGGCCGTCCGTGGTCAAGCACTCAACTTTATATGATGGTCAGGATCAAGCCAAGTGAGCTGAAATGCAACCGTCCACAGTCAAGCGCTTTACTTCAAACGACGACCATTCGGAGTCGGGCCATTTAAGGTGAAAGTGCGACTGTTGGCGGTTTGAAGCACGGCCGTTCATGGTCAAGCGCTTAACTTCAAACGAAGACCATTCGTGATCGAGTCATTTGCGGTCAAGTGCGGCCCTGTGCAGTCAAGCACTTAAATCTATGCGACGATCGCTTAGGATCGAGTTATGAATTGAAGCGCGGCCGACCACAGTCAAGCGACTGTTGGCGGTCAAGCACTTAAATCCATGAGTTTTTGACTGTTCAAAGTCGGGTGCCTGTTCATAGGACTTAATCATTGAGACTGTTCGAAGTCGGGTGCCTGTTCGTAGGGCTTGATGATGCCTGTTCGTAGGGCTTACACATTTCAAAATCATGAAAAATCAAATATTCAACTGAAAAGTTGTCAAGTAGAAATGTCTGAAAAAGTCAAATCCAAACATTCGAAGCAAATCGTGAAAGCAATGTGGAATCAAATCCAAACACCGGAAGCAAATCATGAAAGCACAGTGGAATTAAATCCAAACATCAGAGGCAAAACATGAAAGCAAAGTAGAGTCAAACTCAAACATCAGAAGCAAAACATGAAAGCCATGTAGAGTCAAACTCAATCGTCGGAAACAAATCATGAAAGCAATGTCAAGCCTAGTTCAAACACAGAAGGCAAAGTAACCAGTCATCAGAAGTAAAATACAAAAGTAAAGTAGTCAACCATCAGAAGTAAAATTCAAAAGCAAAGAATTGACGTCCGAGTGAAAACATCTACATCAGTATGATTTATAGTTGTATCAGAGCATGCCTGGGGATCGATCGTGGTCCCATACATGTGTGAACAACTTAATTGTGTTGATGTAGATTTTCCACTCATTCGTCATAACCTCAATTATTCGATGATAGGTCGACACTTTGATCCTGAGGCGTCTCCAGTTGGTGCAGGTGGTCGTTCTTGTTCCACCGTTGCAGCCTTCTTTTTCACATTTTGAGATAGCAAACCAATTTGGATATGCCCCTCAATTTTATCTTTCAAGTGTCTGCAGTCATTCGTGCTGTGGCCATTTAGCTCATGGAACAAGCAATACTTGTCCGACTTTTTCTCATTGTTAGTTGGATCTCTCTTAATTGGCTTTCGATAAGGAACATGTCCTTTGGTGTCTTGATAGATTCGCTCCAAGGTCTCATTCAACTCTGCGTACGAGGTGAATCTCAACCTCCGCTGTTGGCGTGCTAATTTATCATTGTTATCCTCAGCCTTTCGTTTGCCTTTGCTGGTTTCTGCACATTTCCCAGGAGGATTCCCTCTTTTAACCACAAAAATATCAGTTCCTTCTCCTTCTTCTATATCAGCATTTGCGTCCTCTAATCGTAAGAACCCTTCGGCCTCATGGAAAAGTTCTCCCAAATCCATAGGAGGATCTTTGTTCAATGATTTCTTGAACTTTGTGCCATCAGCTATCCCCGACACAGCTGCCATTAAAACCATGGATGGATCTGGTCGATCCACCGATGCCGCGGCTGCGTTGAATCGCGTCAGAAAGCTGCTCAAAGATTCTTCGGTTCTTTGCTTTAGTACTGTCAAACTCATAACATTCTTGGGACTCGAGATGTGGACCCTGAATTTTCTCATAAACCTTTCAATCAAATCATTCCACGTTTCAATCGATCCATTCTCCAACTGTCGGAACCATAGTGCCGCAATATCTGTCAAGTACAATGGAAAGCACCGGGCCATAACTTCCTTTGATGCCCCCAGCACTTCCATATGCCTCATATACTTTGTCAGATGAACTGTAGGGTCTATCCTTCCATTATACATGTCTAGCGATGGTAGCTTAAAGTCTGGTGGGTTCTTAGCTCGCCTGACTGCTATGGTAAAAGGACTCCTATTCACATCCTCCAAGTCCTTGTTTACCAAACCAGCTCTCATAGCCTTTTTGATGATTTCCACTAATCTGTCGTTGTCACTGAGCGATAGTCCTCGCCCATTGCCTTCATCTTGCCCCCCGAGTTCACGAGGGGACGGTGGAATTTGTTCTTCTAGTTGGGCTTTTGTTCCTCTTTGATTCTGCGCTCCAAATTGCTCAATCCGATGAAACAAATTCTGGATCAAATCCTCTTGCCTTTTCACCATTGCCTCCATCTCCTCTCTTGTAACGAAGGCTGAAGTGTGGCTTGCTTTCGAAGAAGCCTCTTGACTTCCTCCGTGCTCACTATTCTCCGGTCTTTGTAATCTACTTGATCGCCTTACCATGATTCTTTGGATTTCAGTCTCAATCTCTCAGATCCAACTCTTGATTAACAGGATTCCTGTGTTCGGTTCTCAGTGAAAGCACAAAATGTTAACGATAAAAATGGCTTTAACGCTAACACCTGGTGTATATCGTGATGAAGTGAAAGCACCACCCGCTTGCATGGGAATCAAAGTAAACAGAAAATAACAAAAAAGTAAAAGAGACAGAGATTTTTATAGTGGTTCGGCTTCTAACAAGCCTATATCCACTTTACATCCTCCATTATCTTCTTCGAGCACATCTTTACAAGATCACAACTCTTTACAACACGATTTACAGATTACAACACTTTACAACACGATTTACAACACTATCGAAGAAAGAGATTAGAACTTTGATGATGTATTGCTTCTTGGATTCATGTCGAATGAAGTAGATCTCTTGATGAAGATTCTTCGATGGATGAAGTGCTGGAAGAGCCGAGAAAATGGAAGAGTATAGGCGCCTTGGAATCCGAAAAAGTCCTCTTGTCGTTGGAGTAGGCGGAGTATTTATAGGAGAGTTTGGAGTTAGGTCGGCTAGGTATATGTCGTGAGCGACCTAAGGTAGGTCGTAAGTCGTGGGACGACCTAGTGGTGGCGACCTTACAGCACTTGATACCTTCTCAATGGAGCAGTAGGTCGTAGAGCGACTTAAGGAGAGTGGTAAGCGGCTTAACATGTTGAGGTATCAGGAGCGACCTAAATGGTAATGGTGCAAGGTAGGTCGTAGGTCAGTAGGGACGACCTAGGGAGATTGGCATTAGGAGCTATGGCACGGAGCGACCTAAGGGAAAAACGGGGTCTCTTTTAGGTCGTGAGCGACCTATGAGTTAAGGAGAGGTGTTAGGTCGCAAGCGACCTAACTTTGTTGAGGTGCCTTTTTAAGTCGCGAGCGACTTAACGTGGAGGGAGATAGGTCGCTAAGTCGTGTACTTTCTTAGGTCGCGAGCGACTTAACCTGGAGGGAGATAGGTCGCTAAGTCGTGTACTTTCTTAGGTCGTGGGGTTACTGTCGCTTCCGAAATGGTTGGGTCGCTCTATTCTTTAAGTCGTAAGGCGTTAACTCGTTTAGTTTTAGGTCGCTAGACCACTTTATGCCTTAAGTCGCTGAGCCGCTTAGGTCGGTCATGCTTTAGGTCGCGAGGTCTTCGTTGTAGCTTAGGTCACGAACTCCTTCAAGCAGTTAGGTCGCTGGAAGCTCTAACCCGTTAACTCGTTGGAAGCTTTAGCTCGTTGGAGACTCCATGCCCCGCAACCCGCCGGGGGCGCTGCCCCCTGGACCCCTGCGACCTGACCGGTCAGGTCGAACACCGTAGCGGTGGCGTTGCCCCCGCACCCCCCTGGACCCCCCTCCGTAGGGGATCTTGGATGAGAAATCATTCAACAGAACTTGCTTTGTTGAGATGGTGAATTGACCAATCTTTGAGACGAGCTATCTTGCTTTTCTTGGTCGATCTTTTGATATCACGGCCTTGCTAAAAAGGCGGGATAACACATTCTACCTTAGCAATTACGGGGATGAAATTCTTTTAAGGGGGAGGAATATAACGACATAGATTTTACGTCGTTTGATTTTGAAAATTTAAATGGTTTTAAATATTTATTTGGACTATAAATTGATTTTTGAATATGAAATTTTGGTTGGAATTGTAGAATGAGTTTAAATTGCAAATATAGCGATTTATCGAAATACGAAAATGGTAAATAATTGAAAATTGAGTTGAATATGAATCGAAACGAATTCTAATGTTCATATAATTTCTATTGGAATTAGAATTGACTTCGTAAGTTTTTAAAACTGGAATTTCAAGTGATTTCGTCAATTTTTGAAATCGTTGATTTAATCGACGTATTAAAATAGCCTTCCGGGGTACAGTCTCGAAATTTGACGAAACCAGTTCCAATGGATCTGTAATAATGTATTATTACTAGATTTCAAATTAAATAGCGTTTGGATTCACCATTTGGTCGTACGATATGAAAACGCCTAGAAATAATTTAATTTAATTTAATTTAAATAGCCGATTTAAAAAGCTGTCTTCAGCATACGATTGAATTAGGTCTCGAAACTTGTTTCATTTGGTTCGAAATAGTGGTATAACATTAGGAACGCCAGACGGTAGGATTAGAGATTTGTAGTTACCCAATACGAAATATTTTGGATATAAAAATTATTTATAATTATAAAAGTCAACACCTTAACCTGTCTTTGCCACCCTAATCTCTAAACACAGCTAGCCAATTATGACGACCCAGAATTTTTAACATATGAAATTGAAATATTTAATTAATTTTAAATAGTTAAATGATACTTTAACTTGAATTTCAAATGTCATTGCTAGTTTGGCAATTAAAATTATTGAATTTGATTATTAAGATTGGGTAAAATATTGTATCTTCAGTTTTAAGCCGATTAAAAGTATTCTTAAGGCTTGAAAAATCTATAATTATGATACTGAAGATAATAGAAGCTTCAGAATTGAATTTGAAAATGTTTTGTTTAGTTTTGAAATTTATTGTTTAAATCGATATTTAAAAAATAGCCTTCCGAGGCACAGTCTCGGAATTCGACGAAACCAGTTCCATTGGATCGCAATAGTGTATTATTATTGGATTTCAGTTCCCGTAGCATTAGGAGCTGTCGTGTGATCGTAAGATAAGAAAACGCATTTTTATCGAAATTTAATTTAATAATTGGTTTAAAAAGCTATCTTCTCCATACAATCAAATTAAGACTCGAAACCTTTCCCATTGCATTCGAAATAGGGGTATGTAACAACCATAGTTTTAGTGATTACCTATAAATATTAAATTATAACGGTAGTTATAATTTAATATTGTGAATTACAAATAAATTGGAGAGATAAAAATTTGTTAAAATTGTTTATTTCAAATAAACAATGGATTTGGAATAAATAAAATAGATATAAGATAGTTTGGCTGGTAATAAATTGTGAATAATGGTAATATGTTGGTTTGGGGATTAATTGATGTAAGTAAAGATAAAATAATTTAAATCAACATTATTTGTTGTAATTGAAATATAGTTTTAAAAACTTTATTATGTTAGTTTGTAAAAAAAAAATTAGCATTATATGGATTTAATTTGATGAAATGCAATAATTTTGGAAATTATAGCCCAGCATTGAATTTTGTTAATTTTAATTAAACATTTGAATTTAGTATGGACAGTAATATAAATAAAAATATGGAATTTGGTTTAAAAAATAAGTTTTAATTATAGAATAATGTTAGGATGATTTATAACATTTTTATATGCAAGAAAATAATTTTTATGAAATTATTGGAGCTAAAAATTGGTGATTTAAGCATTTATTTTGTAAAATTGGTTATTTGTGTAAATTAAGAGTTTTTAATAATAAAAATATTTTTAAAACTAAAATTTATCTTTTTATACATCGGACAATATTTTGTTCAACATGTAAGTGGATTTACATGAATTATTTGTAGAGAAAACTTGTAGAAAATGTGTTGTTTGCTTTAGTTATATAGTGTTTATACTTGCTTGGTGCTAATTAATTTCTCATAGGCTAAATAATTAAATAACTTTGGATCCAGAGCCCACTTAGACTAAACATAAAAATGAAAGGAAGCTTACTTCTTCCTGTACGTACATAACTTATTTTACAGTAAAGGAGAAAGGAAGAACCCAACTCCTCTTCATAATCAAAAACCTAAATCCCCTAATTTAATTCAGATTCTTGATGTAACAATCAAAAATAAAGCCATTGATTCAGGTAATCAATTCAAAACTAAGAATTTGTCTCAGGTTCTTTTCTATTTTGTGAAAATTGAATCACCATAGGTTGATTTCTCCTTGCATGTAGCTCAAATGGCTTCTTTAGATGCTGAAGCAACAATATGAGCCTCCAAGCCTTTATTTTGATACGGATTCTAGCTGAAAATTTCTAATATCTTGCTGCCAATCCAAGGTGAGTTAATCACTCACACCGCTAGCTTTAATCTATGAGAATAATTTTTAGTTTCTATTGAATTAATTGAATGAGATGCTGGATTGCTCTCAAGTTGGTTGTTGTGCTTTGCTGAAAATTGTTTGTGGAAAAAGTTGCTGCTGTAAAACAGCAATATCTTAGTGCATATTTATCCGAATTAGCTCAATCTTTTTGCAATTGAAAGAAAAATCCATTAGCTACAACTTCTCTTTTAATTACTTTCTGAAATTTTATTGTTTATAGGGTCGAAATTTAGTTTGGATCTGATGCATACAGTTCTGCTCTGTGCAATTTGTTTTGTTGATATCTGATCTTCAAATCACCATAACTTTTGAAGGATAAATCGAAATTGAGTGAGATTTTTTCATTTGGAAGATATATTTATATGGAACAATTTTTATGTTTTGCGTTTTTCATAATTTTGAAGTTATCTATTTCAAATTTGATTGTTTCTATTGCAATCCCGAGAGCAAAACTATTATTTGCTCTGTTGTTGAATCTGAAACTAAATTAAGCATAACTCTTTCGTTTCTTAACCAAATTTAAGAATATTAGATGTTTTGGAAAGCTTAGATCATATCTACAAGTTTCATGTTTTGTGTTTTTCATAATTCTGAAGTTATATGTTCCAAATTTGAGTGTTTCTATTGTAATCCCGAGAGCAAAACTATTATTTGCTCTGTTGTTGAATCTGAAACTAAATTAAGCATAACTTTTTCAATTTTTATCCAAATTCAATAATCTTTAATGTTATGGAAAGCTAAGAATTTGTTCTAAAAGTTTCATGTTTTGTAGTTTCTGAAATTTTGAGGTTATATTGATCAAAACTGCATTTGATCGTTACTATCCCGAGATCAAAATGACAGCAGTGTTGAATTTAGATCTCTGAACTATTTTTATCATAACTTTCTCATTTA
This sequence comes from Allium cepa, assembly GCA_030765085.1. Lineage (NCBI taxonomy): Eukaryota > Viridiplantae > Streptophyta > Magnoliopsida > Asparagales > Amaryllidaceae > Allium > Allium cepa. The sequence goes on along the minus strand of CM060941.1, from coordinate 170,112,283 downwards.
TTATCCAAATTTAATAATCGTAGATGTTCCTAAAAGCTTTAACTTTGTACTAAAAGTTTCATGTTTTATGTTTCTTGAAATTTTGAGGTTTGCTTGATCAAAACTGTGTTTGTTTGTCGCTGTTGCGAGAGCAAAACGACAGCAATAACTATTATTGACCCGAGAATTGTATTAGTTTATTTTTGCTCTCATTCTTATTCGATTTTGATATTGTTTTGAGATGTTTTGAGAGCTATGATGCCTATCAATAGGCTAGCTATATTTGAAGAATTTGAAATTGAAATTTAAGTAGAATTTGAATTGATTTAGGGTTAAATTTGAATTGAATTCGTATTGAACTCATGTTATCGGTCTTGAGTTATCTTTCTTGTTTTTTTTTTATTTTCGAGCACGGTTTCCACTAACCATTTTTGAAGTGATTTTTGAAATATATGAAAATTTCAAATTATTATTATATAGTATTTTAAAATTATTTTTCTAATATAAAATCTACTTATTTCCTATAATAAAGGAACTTCAAATATTGGTTTTATTAATCTTTTTGGAAAGAAAAAAAAGTTTTAAAAGCTTGTTTTCTCTAGTAAACTATTTTAAATATAAAACACACATTTTTGTACTATTCAAACGTATAAGAAAGAGAATTAAACGATTTAGTAAAACATGTGGTATGGGACATGTGCGTTTACTATTTCGGTTAATTTCGGACTTGTACGATCGAAGCTATTTGAGTTTAATGATTCTGAGATGTTTTGCCATTTTATGGTGTATTTTGAGTTTTATAATTCCTATTTATTGGAATTATTTAATATGGTCAATATTTGGCAAGTATTATGGTTTGAGATATCCTATGTAGGAGTTTGATCGATGAGAACCATCACGATGTTTTATTTACATGCCAATGACATAAGGCAGGTCTTGAGTTTATGATTTCATATTTTGAGATTTATGGTTCATGAGAAACCATCATGATGTTTTCACTTGTCGATGAGGTGAGAAAAGTTACGATGTCATTTAATGCTTGTCGATGAGATGAGACAAGTATGGTGGCTCTTTGTCACTCGTCAATGAGACTAGGCGAGATATAAATTTCTGAGTTTTATGATGTTTCTAGTGTGGCATCGACTAATGGCTAGTAAACCGCTAAGTGCGAATGTGTGGTATGGGACACACGTTAACACTTTTCGGGTTCCTATCCGTGAGTTTGTGACACATTCATGATGTTTACCTAACGGAACTGCTTGAAGAGGTGTCAGCGACCTTGTCATGAGGACGAACTGCTTTGGAAGGTGTTAGCGACCTTGTTAGGGCTGACAAAACGGCTTAAAGAGGTGTCAGCGACCTTGTGATGAGGACGAACTACTTTGGAAGGTGTTAGCGACCTTGTTAGGGCTGACAAAATGGCTTGAAGAGGTGTCAGCGACCTTGTCATGAGGACGAACTGCTTTGGGAGGTGTTAGCGACCTTGTTAGGGCTGACAAAATGGCTTGAAGAGGTGTCGGCGACCTTGTCACGAGGACGAACTTCTTTGGGAGGTGTTAGCGACCTTGTTTAAGGCTTCGGCCATCTGAGTTTAGCACATGCAGCATTGCTGCGGCATTATAATTGGGATTTGGCCAATCCGGATTTTCTGAGTTTTCTGTTTTATTGTGATTTCACCTTTTTAGGATGTTTTATTACATTGATAGCCTAGTGCTATATGAGATGTTATATATATGGTGATTTCAATTAGGATGTTTTGAACTCTTATCGAGTTCCTTGAGTTATGAGTTTAGATAATTTCAGGATTTTATAGGATATTCTGTGTTTTGCCATTTTGGCGAGTTGAGATTGAGATTTATATACATTTATACCGATGAGACGAGGTATAATTGAGTTTGGAGATTCTTTTATATTTGAGTTTTGGATCATCCTACTTGAGAATATCTTATGTTTTCCTTTTTGGCGAGATTTTATATTAATGTTTCACCTATTGAGGAGATATGGTTCATGGAAACCATGTAGACATTTTGTGATGTCGCCGATGATATGAGGCGAATGTTTATATTATTTGAGTATTATTATTGAACTTTCCTCTTTTGAGGTCATTATATACTTAAGTGACATTATTTCACTTAAGTCATGAGTTGTATTCTTTCTGTTGCCTCTTCTCGTTCGAAAAGAATTATCACTTTGTATCTTATGCTTCATATTGTCATCTATCCTCATTAACTGATCATTTTAGCTAAACTGACCCGTGTAGTTTGTACTCGGGTCAGACCGAGTTGTTTCAGGTTAGCTATCAGTTATGGGACTTTGCTTTGATGCATCTGCTTGGATATCAGCCTAGAACTTTTGTTTAGTTTATATTTCTTTCCGCTTGACTCTGATGTATTTATATTTGATTCGATGTATATAGTGTGATCGAATACCACCTTTATTGTATTCATATCTATTGTACTAAACATGTATCAGTGTATATGTATATATATGATGTTTATTACTGTTCTGTGATGTGCTTTACATATAGTTATTGTATTTTGTTCTGATAGATCCATTAGCCACCTATAATTTTGGATTAAGCTTTTACTATGTATGTCGATCCATTAAGATAGAAAAGAAAAATCATAATGCATTTATCGACGTATTCAGTAGATGTTTAAGACAAAGTTATAGATGGTCGCCCTTAACCAGCCCTATTCACCGCTTTAGTAGACGGAATCACTCGTTAATTCTCTTTACTAAGGTGGGTCTTGGGGTGGACGCGTTACAGCTTGGTATCAGAGCTGTGGTCAGAACAAAGTAGAATAAACATAGAACAGTATGTATATCACGATACATCGAAGTACAATACGAGTGAATCATTGTCCTTTATTCGAGCTTGTTTTCGAATCGTGCTTTGATTCTTTTTTCGTGTATTAGGATATGTTGAGATGGAATATGTCTAGGAATATGTATATTGTATTCCGTAGTATTCCATAATAGAGTTTGATGTCATATTATCTTATAAATAATCTTATTTAGGATTATTGTATTCTTATTTTTGTCGATACGAGTGAGTTCGTATAGATGGAGCTGATTGATTTCTTTGAAGCATTCTTGTTGCATTCCTTTGAGAGTTGTGAATCCTATTAAGGGGTCCGCAATGATTGGCTTGTTGTGAGCATTTCGAGTTTTCTATTTGTTGCTGCTTTAGCGTTACTCACTATATTAAGATGTATTTGATTTGAGATGGATTGACTTATTTGATGTTAAGTCTGATTCTTTTGGTTGTTATAGGATCCTATATTTATTTAGGCATCTTAATTTGATTGGTTCATTATTCCTATCACTTTGGAATGTTAATGATGATTCCGAAGTTTCTGTATTCACTCTTGAGTATCGAGATGTTGATGATATATCTCGAATTCCAATCAAGGTGACTTTGCTGATTTTTGTGAGTCGGTTTGGATTTAACATCCAATCAGGCAATCGAATGTTGAGGTAGCCTTATTCTTGGCTCTTAGCTCTTCGATTATCCTTCCACAAGGATATCCACTAAGGATTGAGGTGAATTTCTAGATTGTTCGAGTTCGATTGAGTTTATCATTCAGTTTCTTTAAGTTATCCTTTTCGAATACTCAATCGGTGTTATCCTTTGCAGCATTACTTTGTTTGAAGTAATGATTTGTGGTTTGTATGCTTCTTTTCCTTCGAGGAGAATATCTTGCTTATCTTTGGTCTTGATGATTTCCGAGAGTGGCTCGTCCTCATGTAGGAGTTGACGAACACTCCATCTCCTTCTGTTGATTTTGTGAATCGCGTACTTTAGGAATATCTCGATGCATTCTCTAAATGTTCTTTGGTTTGAGTTTTTGAAGCCATATATATGAGTTTTAAAAAGAGAAATTGGAGATTTGAGATATTTTAAAAATCAAAGAATATTTTGAGAATATATTTATATGAGCAGTATTCTTTCATAGAAATAATTTAAGAGTGTTGGGTTATCCATCGAGTAGTTAAGAGTTCTGGTCGATACGCCTGATCAACGTTATCGACGGGAATCAACTAAATGCCACGATGAGGCAATCAGACACGAAGATTTGTGTTTTAAGGATTGAGATTTTGAAAATAATATTTTGAGATTAAATATTAAATTTATTTTTGAATGGTAATTGCAGCCATTGATTTTAGAGATGAGTAATAGAGTGGCGAGGCAGTTTTGATTGTTCGGTCAACTCTGTAGCCAACAGATATATTTATTTATTAGAGACTCAATGGCGAGGCAATGCCATTTATTTATTTTTAAATTATAAAAAATGAGAATATAAATGAGATTATTTTTGAGTTGTGTTTTATTGGATGTGTATATTGAGATTTTAGAATCTATATTATATAATAATAGAATTTAAACCCTTAATTTATTTTGAAGAATATTATTATGGATTTACAAATTCTTTGGAAATAAATTTTGAAGTATGAGAAGAAATTTTGGACTTTTAATTTGAGTTTTAAATTATTTACTAAGTAATATAGTAAAGAGTTGAAAAGTTTCAAATGTTGACAATTGAGACTTAAAATTTAAAAGATGTTGAGATTTTAAATTCTAAATATCTTGGATTAAAAGATAATTTGAGCTTATATCCTTGTTCTTGAGTATATTCTATCTTTGAGCTATTATCAACGACGTGCATTTTTCGCGGTTGTTCGAGTTTGGTTGCCTTGTAAGAAGCCATCTTGTGATTTATCTACCTTGTTTATTGTGTCTACCCTGCTGTGAGGATGTTCTTTCTGTATATCTATGCGGAAAATCTTGTTGATGATCTTCTTTATTGGTTAGAGTTTGGGTTTAAGTGAGTTTGATCCCGACTCTATTCGTAGAGTTTTTTTTTTGAAATCAATCATTTTCGGTTGATTAATTATTGAGCGTCTTATTGAGTTTTGTTTCGAAAATGGGATATCTTTGAAATTCTTTCAAGTTACTTGGAAAATTCGATGGTTTGCTAATCGCTATATAAGCACTTGATGGGCCATTAGATTAACCGAGTGAGTTTTTCCTTGTTTCACTCTACCATTCTATGTTGAGAGTATGAATGGTTTGAGTTTCGAGCTTGTCTTTTATCCTTTGTCGATTGAATTTTTGTGTTGTTTACGGATCTTTTTTCAGAAAATTGCGAGGACGCAATTTTTGTAAGGAGGGAAGTCTGTAACAACCATAGTTTTAGTGATTACCTGTAAATATTAAATTATAACGGTAGTTATAATTTAATATTGTGAATTAAAAATAAATTGGAGAGATAAAAATTTGTTAAAATTGTTTATTTCAAATAAACAATGGATTTGGAATAAATAAAATAGATATAAGATAGTTTGGCTGGTAATAAATTGTGAATAATGGTAATATGTTGGTTTGGGGATTAATTGATGTAAGTAAAGATAAAATAATTTAAATCAACATTATTTGTTGTACATAAATATAAAATGTTGAAATATAGTTTTAAAAACCTTATTATGTTAGTTTGTAAAAAAAATTTTTTAGCATTATATGGATTTAATTTGATGAAATGCGATAATTTTGGAAATTATAGCCCAGCATTGAATTTTGTTAATTTTAATTAAACATTTGAATTTAGTATGGATAATAATATAAATAAAAATAGGGAATTTGGTTTAAAAAATAAGTTTTAATTATAGAATAATGTTAGGATGATTTATAACATTTTTATATGCAAGAAAATAATTTTTATGAAATTATTGGAGCTAAAAAATGGTGATTTAAGCATTTATTTTGTAAAATTGGTTATTTGTGTAAATTAAGAGTTTTTAATAATAAAAATATTTTTAAAACTAAAATTTATCTTTTTATACATCGGACAATATTTTGTTCAACATGTAAGTGGATTTACATGAATTATTTGTAGAGAAAACTTGTAGAAAATGTGTTGTTTACTTTAGTTATATAGTGTTTATACATGCTTGGTGCTAATTAATTTCTCATAGGCTAAATAATTAAATAACTTTGGGTCCAGAGCCCACTTAGACTAAACATAAAAATGAAAGGAAGCTTACTTCTTCCTGTACGTACATAACTTATTTTACAGTATAGGAGAAAGGAAGAACCCAACTCCTCTTCATAATCAAAAACCTAAATCCCCTAATTTAATTCAGATTCTTGATGTAACAATCAAAAATATAGCCATTAATTCAGGTAATCAATTCAAAACTAAGAATTTGTCTCAGGTTCTTTTCTATTTTGTGAAAATTGAATCACCATAGGTTGATTTCTCCTTGCATGTAGCTCAAATGGCTTCTTTAGATGCTGAAGCAACAATATGAGCCTCCAACCTTTATTTTGATACGGATTCTAGCTGAAAATTTCTAATATCTTGCTGCCAATCCAAGGTGAGTTAATCACTCGCACCGCTAGCTTTAATCTATGAGAATAATTTTTAGTTTCTATTGAATTAACTGAATGAGATGCTGAATTGCTCTCAAGATGGTTGTTGTGCTTTGCTGAAAATTGTTTGTGGAAAAAGTTGCTGCTGTAAAACAGCAATATCTTAGTACATATTTACCTGATTTAGCTCAATCTTTTTGTAGTTGAAAGAAAATTCCATTAGCTACAACTTCTCTTTTAATTACTTTCTGAAATTTTATTGTTTATAGGGTCGAAATTTAGTTTGGATCTGATGCATACAGTTCTGCTCTGTGCAATTTGTTTTGTTGAAATCTGATCTTCAAATCACCATAACTTTTGAACGTTAAATCGAAATTGAGTGATATTTTTTTCATTTGGAAGGTATATTTATATGGAACAATTTTTATGTTTTGTGTTTTTCATAATTTTGAAGTTATCTATTCAAATTTGATTGTTTCTACTGCAATCCCGAGAGCAAAACTATTATTTGCTCTGTTGTTGAATCTGAAACTAAATTAAGCATAACTCTTTCGTTTCCTAACCAAATTTAAGAATATTAGATGTTTTTGAAAGTTTAAATCATATACTACAAGTTTCATGTTTTGTGTTTTTCATAATTCTGAAGTTATCTATTCCAAATTTGAGTGTTTCTATTGTAATCCCGAGAGCAAAACTATTATTTGCTCTGTTGTTGAATCTGAAACTAAATTAAGCATAACTTTTTCAATTTTTATCCAAATTCAATAATCTTTAATGTTCTGGAAAGCTAAGAATTTATTCTAAAAGTTTCATGTTTTGTAGTTTCTGAAATTTTGAGGTTATATTGATCAAAACTGCATTTGATCGTTACTATCCCGAGATCAAAATGACAGCAGCGTTGAATTTAGATCTCTGAACTATTTTTATCATAACTTTCTCATTTCTTATCCAAATTTAATAATCTTAGATGTTTCGAAAAGCTTTAACTTTGTACTAAAAGTTTCATGTTTTATGTTTCTTGAAATTTCGAGGTTTGCTTGATCAAAACTGTGTTTGTTTATCGCTGTTGCGGGAGCAAAACGACAGCAATAACTACTATTGACCCGAGAATTGTATTAGTTTATTTTTGCTCTCATTCTTATTCGATTTTGATGTTGTTTTGAGATGTTTTGAGAGCTATGATGCCTATCAATAGGCTAGCTATATTTGAAGAATTTGAAATTGAAATTTAAGTAGAATTTGAATTGATTTAGGGTTAAATTTGAATTGAATTCGTATTGAACTCAAGTTATCGGTCTTGAGTTATCTTTCTTGTTTTTCTTTATTTTCGAGCACGGTTTCCACTAACCATTTTTGAAGTGATTTTTGAAATATATGAAAATTTCAAATTATTATTATATAGTATTTTAAAATTATTTTTCTAATATAAAATCTACTTATTTCCTATAATAAAGGAACTTCAAATATTGGTTTTATTAATCTTTTTGGAAAGAAAAAAAAGTTTTAAAAGCTTGTTTTCTCTAGTAAACTATTTTAAATATAAAACACACATTTTTGTACTATTCGAACGTATAAGAAAGAGAATTAAACGATTTAGTAAAACATGTGGTATGGGACATGTGCGTTTACTATTTCGGTTAATTTCGGACTTGTACGATCGAAGCTATTTGAGTTTAATGATTCTGAGATGTTTTGCCATTTTATGGTGTATTTTGAGTTTTATAATTCCTATTTATTGGAATTATTTAATATGGTCAATATTTGGCAAGTATTATGGTTTGAGATATCCTATGTAGGAGTTTGATCGATGAGAACCATCACGATGTTTTATTTACATGCCAATGACATAAGGCAGGTCTTGAGTTTATGATTTCATATTTTGAGATTTATGGTTCATGAGAAACCATCATGATGTTTTCACTTGTCGATGAGGTGAGAAAAGTTACGATGTCATTTAATGCTTGTCGATGAGATGAGACAAGTATGGTGGCTCTTTGTCACTCGTCAATGAGACTAGGCGAGATATAAATTTCTGAGTTTTATGATGTTTCTAGTGTGGCATCGACTAATGGCTAGTAAACCGCTAAGTGCGAATGTGTGGTATGGGACACACGTTAACACTTTTCGGGTTCCTATCCGTGAGTTTGTGGCACATTCATGATGTTTACCTAACGGAACTGCTTGAAGAGGTGTCAGCGACCTTGTCATGAGGACGAACTGCTTTGGAAGGTGTTAGCGACCTTGTTAGGGCTGACAAAACGGCTTGAAGAGGTGTCAGCGACCTTGTGATGAGGACGAACTACTTTGGAAGGTGTTAGCGACCTTGTTAGGGCTGACAAAATGGCTTGAAGAGGTGTCAGCGACCTTGTCATGAGGACGAACTGCTTTGGGAGGTGTTAGCGACCTTGTTAGGGCTGACAAAATGGCTTGAAGAGGTGTCAGCGACCTTGTCACGAGGACGAACTTCTTTGGGAGGTGTTAGCGACCTTGTTTAAGGCTTCGGCCATCTGAGTTTAGCACATGCAGCATTGCTGCGGCATTATAATTGGGATTTGGCCAATCCGGATTTTCTGAGTTTTCTGTTTTATTGTGATTTCACCTTTTTAGGATGTTTTATTACATTGATAGCCTAGTGCTATATGAGATGTTATATATATGGTGATTTCAATTAGGATGTTTTGAACTCTTATCGAGTTCCTTGAATTATGAGTTTAGATAATTTCAGGATTTTATAGGATATTCTGTGTTTTGCCATTTTGGCGAGTTGAGATTGAGATTTATATACATTTATACCGATGAGACGAGGTATAATTGAGTTTGGAGATTCTTTTATATTTGAGTTTTGGATCATCCTACTTGAGAATATCTTATGTTTTCCTTTTTGGCGAGATTTTATATTAATGTTTCACCTATTGAGGAGATATGGTTCATGGAAACCATGTAGACATTTTGTGATGTCGCCGATGATATGAGGCGAATGTTTATATTATTTGAGTATTATTATTGAACTTTCCTCTTTTGAGGTCATTATATACTTAAGTGACATTATTTCACTTAAGTCATGAGTTGTATTCTTTCTGTTGCCTCTTCTCGTTCGAAAAGAATTATCACTTTGTATCTTATGCTTCATATTGTCATCTATCCTCATTAACTGATCATTTTAGCTAAACTGACCCGTGTAGTTTGTACTCGGGTCAGACCGAGTTGTTTCAGGTTAGCTATCAGTTATGGGACTTTGCTTTGATGCATCTGCTTGGATATCAGCCTAGAACTTTTGTTTAGTTTATATTTCTTTCCGCTTGACTCTGATGTATTTATATTTGATTCGATGTATATAGTGTGATCGAATACCACCTTTATTGTATTCATATCTATTGTACTAAACATGTATCAGTGTATATGTATATATATGATGTTTATTACTGTTCTGTGATGTGCTTTACATATAGTTATTGTATTTTGTTCTGATAGATCCATTAGCCACCTATAATTTTGGATTAAGCTTTTACTATGTATGTCGATCCATTAAGATAGAAAAGAAAAATCATAATGCATTTATCGACGTATTCAGTAGATGTTTAAGACAAAGTTATAGATGGTCGCCCTTAACCAGCCCTATTCACCGCTTTAGTAGACGGAATCACTCGTTAATTCTCTTTACTAAGGTGGGTCTTGGGGTGGACGCGTTACAGCTTGGTATCAGAGCTGTGGTCAGAACAAAGTAGAATAAACATAGAACAGTATGTATATCACGATACATCGAAGTACAATACGAGTGAATCATTGTCCTTTATTCGAGCTTGTTTTCGAATCGTGCTTTGATTCTTTTTTCGTGTATTAGGATATGTTGAGATGGAATATGTCTAGGAATATGTATATTGTATTCCGTAGTATTCCATAATAGAGTTTGATGTCATATTATCTTATAAATAATCTTATTTAGGATTATTGTATTCTTATTTTTGTCGATACGAGTGAGTTCGTATAGATGGAGCTGATTGATTTCTTTGAAGCATTCTTGTTGCATTCCTTTGAGAGTTGTGAATCCTATTAAGGGGTCCGCAACGATTGGCTTGTTGTGAGCATTTCGAGTTTTCTATTTGTTGCTGCTTTAGCGTTACTCACTATATTAAGATGTATTTGATTTGAGATGGATTGACTTATTTGATGTTAAGTCTGATTCTTTTGGTTGTTATAGGATCCTATATTTATTTAGGCATCTTAATTTGATTGGTTCATTATTCCTATCACTTTGGAATGTTAATGATGATTCCGAAGTTTCTGTATTCACTCTTGAGTATCGAGATGTTGATGATATATCTCGAATTCCAATCAAGGTGACTTTGCTGATTTTTGTGAGTCGGTTTGGATTTAACATCCAATCAGGCAATCGAATGTTGAGGTAGCCTTATTCTTGGCTCTTAGCACTTCGATTATCCTTCCACAAGGATATCCACTAAGGATTGAGGTGAATTTCTAGATTGTTCGAGTTCGATTGAGTTTATCATTCAGTTTCTTTAAGTTATCCTTTTCGAATACTCAATCGGTGTTATCCTTTGCAGCATTACTTTGTTTGAAGTAATGATTTGTGGTTTGTATGCTTCTTTTCCTTCGAGGAGAATATCTTGCTTATCTTTGGTCTTGATGATTTCCGAGAGTGGCTCGTCCTCATGTAGGAGTTGACGAACACTCCATCTCCTTCTGTTGATTTTGTGAATCGCGTACTTTAGGAATATCTCGATGCATTCTCTAAATGTTCTTTGGTTTGAGTTTTTGAAGCCATATATATGAGTTTTAAAAAGAGAAATTGGAGTTTTGAGATATTTTAAAAATCAAAGAATATTTTGAGAATATATTTATATGAGCAGTATTCTTTCATAGAAATAATTTAAGAGTGTTGGGTTATCCATCGAGTAGTTAAGAGTTCTGGTCGATACGCCTGATCAACGTTATCGACGGGAATCAACTAAATGCCACGATGAGGCAATCAGACACGAAGATTTGTGTTTTAAGGATTGAGATTTTGAAAATAATATTTTGAGATTAAATATTAAATTTATTTTTGAATGGTAATTGCAGCCATTGATTTTAGAGATGAGTAATAGAGTGGCGAGGCAGTTTTGATTGTTCGGTCAACTCTGTAGCCAACAGATATATTTATTTATTAGAGACTCAATGGCGAGGCAATGCCATTTATTTATTTTTAAATTATAAAAAATGAGAATATAAATGAGATTATTTTTGAGTTGTGTTTTATTGGATGTGTATATTGAGATTTTAGAATCTATATTATATAATAATAGAATTTAAACCCTTAATTTATTTTGAAGAATATTATTATGGATTTACAAATTCTTTGGAAATAAATTTTGAAGTATGAGAAGAAATTTTGGACTTTTAATTTGAGTTTTAAATTATTTACTAAGTAATATAGTAAAGAGTTGAAAAGTTTCAAATGTTGACAATTGAGACTTAAAATTTAAAAGATGTTGAGATTTTAAATTCTAAATATCTTGGATTAAAAGATAATTTGAGCTTATATCCTTGTTCTTGAGTATATTCTATCTTTGAGCTATTATCAACGACGTGCATTTTTCGCGGTTGTTCGAGTTTGGTTGCCTTGTAAGAAGCCATCTTGTGATTTATCTACCTTGTTTATTGTGTCTACCCTGCTGTGAGGATGTTCTTTCTGTATATCTATGCGGAAAATCTTGTTGATGATCTTCTTTATTGGTTAGAGTTTGGGTTTAAGTGAGTTTGATCCCGACTCTATTCGTAGAGTTTTTTTTTTTGAAATCAATCATTTTCGGTTGATTAATTATTGAGCGTCTTATTGAGTTTTGTTTCGAAAATGGGATATCTTTGAAATTCTTTCAAGTTACTTGGAAAATTCGATGGTTTGCTAATCGCTATATAAGCACTTGATGGGCCATTAGATTAACCGAGTGAGTTTTTCCTTGTTTCACTCTACCATTCTATGTTGAGAGTATGAATGGTTTGAGTTTCGAGCTTGTCTTTTATCCTTTGTCGATTGAATTTTTGTGTTGTTTACGGATCTTTTTTCAGAAAATTGCGAGGACGCAATTTTTGTAAGGAGGGAAGTCTGTAACAACCATAGTTTTAGTGATTACCTGTAAATATTAAATTATAACGGTAGTTATAATTTAATATTGTGAATTAAAAATAAATTGGAGAGATAAAAATTTGTTAAAATTGTTTATTTCAAATAAACAATGGATTTGGAATAAATAAAATAGATATAAGATAGTTTGGCTGGTAATAAATTGTGAATAATGGTAATATGTTGGTTTGGGGATTAATTGATGTAAGTAAAGATAAAATAATTTAAATCAACATTATTTGTTGTACATAAATATAAAATGTTGAAATATAGTTTTAAAAACCTTATTATGTTAGTTTGTAAAAAAAAATTTTTAGCATTATATGGATTTAATTTGATGAAATGCGATAATTTTGGAAATTATAGCCCAGCATTGAATTTTGTTAATTTTAATTAAACATTTGAATTTAGTATGGATAATAATATAAATAAAAATAGGGAATTTGGTTTAAAAAATAAGTTTTAATTATAGAATAATGTTAGGATGATTTATAACATTTTTATATGCAAGAAAATAATTTTTATGAAATTATTGGAGCTAAAAAATGGTGATTTAAGCATTTATTTTGTAAAATTGGTTATTTGTGTAAATTAAGAGTTTTTAATAATAAAAATATTTTTAAAACTAAAATTTATCTTTTTATACATCGGACAATATTTTGTTCAACATGTAAGTGGATTTACATGAATTATTTGTAGAGAAAACTTGTAGAAAATGTGTTGTTTACTTTAGTTATATAGTGTTTATACATGCTTGGTGCTAATTAATTTCTCATAGGCTAAATAATTAAATAACTTTGGGTCCAGAGCCCACTTAGACTAAACATAAAAATGAAAGGAAGCTTACTTCTTCCTGTACGTACATAACTTATTTTACAGTATAGGAGAAAGGAAGAACCCAACTCCTCTTCATAATCAAAAACCTAAATCCCCTAATTTAATTCAGATTCTTGATGTAACAATCAAAAATATAGCCATTAATTCAGGTAATCAATTCAAAACTAAGAATTTGTCTCAGGTTCTTTTCTATTTTTTGAAAATTGAATCACCATAGGTTGATTTCTCCTTGCATGTAGCTCAAATGGCTTCTTTAGATGCTGAAGCAACAATATGAGCCTCCAAGCCTTTATTTTGATACGGATTCTAGCTGAAAATTTCTAATATCTTGCTGCCAATCCAAGGTGAGTTAATCACTCGCACCGCTAGCTTTAATCTATGAGAATAATTTTTAGTTTCTATTGAATTAACTGAATGAGATGCTGAATTGCTCTCAAGATGGTTGTTGTGCTTTGCTGAAAATTGTTTGTGGAAAAAGTTGCTGCTGTAAAACAGCAATATCTTAGTGCATATTTACCTGATTTAGCTCAATCTTTTTGTAGTTGAAAGAAAATTCCATTAGCTACAACTTCTCTTTTAATTACTTTCTGAAATTTTATTGTTTATAGGGTCGAAATTTAGTTTGGATCTGATGCATACAGTTCTGCTCTGTGCAATTTGTTTTGTTGAAATCTGATCTTCAAATCACCATAACTTTTGAACGTTAAATCGAAATTGAGTGATATTTTTTTCATTTGGAAGGTATATTTATATGAAACAATTTTTATGTTTTGTGTTTTTCATAATTTTGAAGTTATCTATTCAAATTTGATTGTTTCTACTGCAATCCCGAGAGCAAAACTATTATTTGCTCTGTTGTTGAATCTGAAACTAAATTAAGCATAACTCTTTCGTTTCCTAACCAAATTTAAGAATATTAGATGTTTTTGAAAGTTTAAATCATATACTACAAGTTTCATGTTTTGTGTTTTTCATAATTCTGAAGTTATCTATTCCAAATTTGAGTGTTTCTATTGTAATCCCGAGAGCAAAACTATTATTTGCTCTGTTGTTGAATCTGAAACTAAATTAAGCATAACTTTTTCAATTTTTATCCAAATTCAATAATCTTTAATGTTCTGGAAAGCTAAGAATTTATTCTAAAAGTTTCATGTTTTGTAGTTTCTGAAATTTTGAGGTTATATTGATCAAAATTGCATTTGATCGTTACTATCCCGAGATCAAAATGACAGCAGCGTTGAATTTAGATCTCTGAACTATTTTTATCATAACTTTCTCATTTCTTATCCAAATTTAATAATCTTAGATGTTCCGAAAAGCTTTAACTTTGTACTAAAAGTTTCATGTTTTATGTTTCTTGAAATTTCGAGGTTTGCTTGATCAAAACTGTGTTTGTTTATCGCTGTTGCGAGAGCAAAACGACAGCAATAACTACTATTGACCCGAGAATTGTATTAGTTTATTTTTGCTCTCATTCTTATTCGATTTTGATGTTGTTTTGAGATGTTTTGAGAGCTATGATGCCTATCAATAGGCTAGCTATATTTGAAGAATTTGAAATTGAAATTTAAGTAGAATTTGAATTGATTTAGGGTTAAATTTGAATTGAATTCGTATTGAACTCAAGTTATCGGTCTTGAGTTATCTTTCTTGTTTTTCTTTATTTTCGAGCACGGTTTCCACTAACCATTTTTGAAGTGATTTTTGAAATATATGAAAATTTCAAATTATTATTATATAGTATTTTAAAATTATTTTTCTAATATAAAATCTACTTATTTCCTATAATAAAGGAACTTCAAATATTGGTTTTATTAATCTTTTTGGAAAGAAAAAAAAGTTTTAAAAGCTTGTTTTCTCTAGTAAACTATTTTAAATATAAAACACACATTTTTGTACTATTCGAACGTATAAGAAAGAGAATTAAACGATTTAGTAAAACATGTGGTATGGGACATGTGCGTTTACTATTTCGGTTAATTTCGGACTTGTACGATCGAAGCTATTTGAGTTTAATGATTCTGAGATGTTTTGCCATTTTATGGTGTATTTTGAGTTTTATAATTCCTATTTATTGGAATTATTTAATATGGTCAATATTTGGCAAGTATTATGGTTTGAGATATCCTATGTAGGAGTTTGATCGATGAGAACCATCACGATGTTTTATTTACATGCCAATGACATAAGGCAGGTCTTGAGTTTATGATTTCATATTTTGAGATTTATGGTTCATGAGAAACCATCATGATGTTTTCACTTGTCGATGAGGTGAGAAAAGTTACGATGTCATTTAATGCTTGTCGATGAGATGAGACAAGTATGGTGGCTCTTTGTCACTCGTCAATGAGACTAGGCGAGATATAAATTTCTGAGTTTTATGATGTTTCTAGTGTGGCATCGACTAATGGCTAGTAAACCGCTAAGTGCGAATGTGTGGTATGGGACACACGTTAACACTTTTCGGGTTCCTATCCGTGAGTTTGTGACACATTCATGATGTTTACCTAACGGAACTGCTTGAAGAGGTGTCAGCGACCTTGTCATGAGGACGAACTGCTTTGGAAGGTGTTAGCGACCTTGTTAGGGCTGACAAAACGGCTTGAAGAGGTGTCAGCGACCTTGTGATGAGGACGAACTACTTTGGAAGATGTTAGCGACCTTGTTAGGGCTGACAAAATGGCTTGAAGAGGCGTCAGCGACCTTGTCATGAGGACGAACTGCTTTGGGAGGCGTTAGCGACCTTGTTAGGGCTGACAAAATGGCTTGAAGAGGTGTCAGCGACCTTGTCACGAGGACGAACTTCTTTGGGAGGTGTTAGCGACCTTGTTTAAGGCTTCGGCCATCTGAGTTTAGCACATGCAGCATTGCTGCGGCATTATAATTGGGATTTGGCCAATCCGGATTTTCTGAGTTTTCTGTTTTATTGTGATTTCACCTTTTTAGGATGTTTTATTACATTGATAGCCTAGTGCTATATGAGATGTTATATATATGGTGATTTCAATTAGGATGTTTTGAACTCTTATCGAGTTCCTTGAGTTATGAGTTTAGATAATTTCAGGATTTTATAGGATATTCTGTGTTTTGCCATTTTGGCGAGTTGAGATTGAGATTTATATACATTTATACCGATGAGACGAGGTATAATTGAGTTTGGAGATTCTTTTATATTTGAGTTTTGGATCATCCTACTTGATAATATCTTATGTTTTCCTTTTTGGCGAGATTTTATATTAAAGTTTCACCTTTTGAGGAGATATGGTTCATGGAAACCATGTAGACATTTTGTGATGTCGCCGATGATATGAGGCGAATGTTTATATTATTTGAGTATTATTATTGAACTTACCTCTTTTGAGGTCATTGTATACTTAAGTGACATTATTTCACTTAAGTCATGAGTTGTATTCTTTCTGTTGCCTCTTCTCGTTCGAAAAGAATTATCACTTTGTATCTTATGCTTCATATTGTCATCTATCCTCATTAACAAATTATTTTAGCTAGACTGACCCGTGTACTTTGTACTCGGGTCAGACCGAGTTGTTTCAGGTTAGCTATCACTTATGGGACTTTGCTTTGATGCATCTGCTTGGATATCAGCCTAGAACTTTTGTTTAGTTTATATTTCTTTCCGCTTGACTCTGATGTATTTATATTTGATTCGATGTATATAGTGTGATCGAATACCACCTTTATTGTATTCATATTGTATTGTACTAAACATGTATCAGTGTATATGTATATATATGATGTTTATTACTGTTCTGTGATGTGCTTTACATATAGTTATTGTATTTTGTTCTGATAGATCCATTAGCCACCTATAATTTTGGATTAAGCTTTTACTATGTATGTCGATCCATTGAGATAGAAAAGAAAAATCATAATGCATTTATCGACGTATTCAGTAGATGTTTAAGACAAAGTTATAGATGGTCGCCCTTAACCAGCCCTATTCTCCGCTTTAGTAGATGGAATCACTCGTTAATTCTCTTTACTAAGGTGGGTCTTGGGGTGGGGCGTTACAGGGTATAACCTTATAAACGCCCAAAGACATGCCTCGATAGGAGTATGAAATTTTGAGCTTCAAATTGGAGACAATTTAAATTTGAATTTAAATCTGATATTAAATATAATATATACATATTTCCCTTCAATATACTGTTGATCTCATTCAACACTTATCAACATTTTGAGACCACGTGTTCTCTAAGACATTACACGCGTTTGTTTTTTTAATATTGAAAATAGCGAACACTCTTGAAAAAAAATCGTTTTCTCCTTCTAACCAAAATCCGCCTTCATTCAAATCAAAATTGCCAGCAGTTTAAAAAAAATATCATGGCCGCAATTCCTTTTTGTCTCGAAATCAAAATTAAAAAGAGGGAAATCAATGGCGTCCACTCGTTCGAATCAATCGAGCAGTTCGAATTTTATTCATTTTTCATAAATTCGAGCCGATCCTATTTGGGCTAGGGCTTGCTCCTGCGTGCGTTAATGGCGCCAAGGAGGGCTCAACGTCAAGTCAACGAGGTGTGACGGTGCTAGGGCTACTGAAGGCGCGGTGTCGAATCGCGTGGAAGTGTGGCAGCAACATTAGCGCGCGTGGAACAGAGGTCAGGGCTCGTGGTCGCGACCATGCCGAGGTCGAAGGGATTCAGCGACTTGTTGAAGGAGGTGAAGGGTTTGGATGGGGGCCATTGTTGTTCGCGAGTACAGGGGCTTCAGGCGATCGTTGATGAAGGTGAGGGTTTGCAGTTTTTTTTCTTTTCTTTTCTTCTTCGATTTAATTTGTTCAATAATCCATATATATACAGTGAATATATATGTGCAGTTTTGCAAATTTCATATATATGGAAAAAAATAAATGATAGACATATATACACACGCATGTTTAAAGTACCAGTTAAAACATAATATATATATATATATATGATTTGGGTAAATATAGGGATTTAAAAGAAAGATATATAGAGTTTATAAAATAGATATGGTTTGGTGATAAATCTGTTTCATTAACCTATCTAATCATTTAACCATTAAAAATAATTTATTAAAATAAATTTAGTTTTAAATTTAATTTTTAGTTAAAGTATTAGTTTAAAATCAAAATTGTTAGTTAATTAAATTTATTAAAGGAAAATGGGTTTAAGAAATTTGATTATTGGTTTAAATGAAACAAATCTAATTAAATGGAAATTTATTATTCGATTTATTTCGAATATTAATCAATTGTATAAAATTGTCTATACAAGGTCTAATACTGTGAAAAAGACAAGTCAGGATTGGAAACGGATTGCAAAGGATAAAATCAAAGGTTAGATCTTCTCACTCAATCAGATTTTTTTGATTTAATTTTAAATATTTAAATTTTAAATTGTTGATTGTGTGCTTGGATGATTAATTTATTATCAGTTATATTAGTTTAGACCCTATGCGCCGCATAATAGCGAATGATATTATATTAAACCTATATGCCGCGATATTCCATCTCGAAGTGGAATTGGTATTATATATGTATTTGGAATGATTGATTTCCCGCATTATACAGCGGATGAGACCTATGCGCCGCATAATAGCGGATGATATTTTATTATATCCCATATATCGTGGTATTCCACCTCGAAGTAGAATTGGTATTTAATTATTGTGCTAACGTCTATGGATGCAGGGGAACGACTTAAAGGGATCCAACTGGATTCCTCAAAACATTTGAATTTTTTTCAATGTTATGTGTTGATTATTTATAATATTTGTGTGATTATATTGGTGATTGAAATCGTTGAAGGCCATAGTTTAGCCGAATTTATTTTTGGTATCGTAGAATACCGGAAATAAATGAAATTGGATTTTTAAAATTAAAATTGAAAATTTATAGTAAAATTTATTTTTGAATTGGACAAATATAAAAGAAGAAATTTTAAAAGGATAAAGTTTTATTTTTGAATCCTATTGAATAAAATTCCAAAACATGGAAAAAAGTTTAATAAATGGATTTCAAGTAATATTATTCAAAAGGTGAAGGATTTATTTTAAAAATACGGATTTTAAATAATTTGGAAGAGATAAAGGAATTTATTTTAAAAATAAATTTGGAAATTGATTTGGTGTTAAAAAGAATAAATCTTTGGGAAATCCATATGAAAATTGATTTGGTGTTTGATTGAAAATCGAATTGGTGTTGAAATAAGTTCAGAAATCAATTTGGAATTTGATTTGGTGTTTAAAATAAAATTTGGAAATCAATTTGAAAATTGATTTAGTGTTGATAGTGAATATTTGGGAATCGATATGAAAATCGTATATTAGTTGATATTTGGAAACCTAAATTCACAATGGGAATTTATAAAGGAAAGAGAATTTTGTTTTAAAAATAAACATTGGGTTATTTTAGAAGTGTGGAAAGGAATTTACGGATTTGGAACGTAAATTTAAAAATAAATCCAGAAAGATATATAAATTGATTTGAATGAACCATTTTAGAATGGAAGGTGTACTTTCCCTAGAAAGCCAAGTATGTTTTCAAAGTAGCTTTCGAATATAAATTAGAAGTTCTAGAGATGGTTTTTTAAAAAGAATATTTTGGAGAAATTATTTTGTTAAGTTATTTTGAAAATTTTTAAAGTAAAGATTTATTTAATTAATTATAGAAGTGATTATTTAAAGATTAAATTGATATTTGTTTTAGAAAATGGGTATTTAAAATAGTTATACCCTATCTACTAATTTTATTTTAAAGTTAGTTTGGACTTGAAATTTTATATGAGACATTTATATAATATTTTCATAACTAATATTTAAATAAATGTTTTAAAATAGTTTTATCTAAATGTTTCCAAGTACATATTTTGGATAAGTGATTTAAAGTATTTTAAAGTATTTGAACTCGGCAGACTTTCAGTGAAAATAAATAATATCGGGAATCTTATTCCACAAGTGAAAAGTGATTTGAAATTTGTTTTCAAATGGTTGAAGTGTTAAAAATATATATCTTGCAAAGATATTTTGGAAATAATAATTGGGAAAAATATTTAAA
This sequence comes from Allium cepa, assembly GCA_030765085.1. NCBI lineage: Eukaryota > Viridiplantae > Streptophyta > Magnoliopsida > Asparagales > Amaryllidaceae > Allium > Allium cepa. The sequence goes on along the minus strand of CM060941.1, from coordinate 170,091,934 downwards.
TCTTAGTGATTGTTGTAAATGTTGATTGATAGTTAAATAACCGACTATCAATATGGGCCTTTTAATGGTATTTGAATTTCGATGCAACCAGGGGTCAGATTCCAAATGGATATTCGAAAACCACATTGAACCTTTGTGATTGTGATGGATCTTTTGTTTAAAAGATCAAAGTGGAAATTTGTTGTGATTTGTTTGAAATCTGAATGTAACACTTGTTTTAAAAATAAGCGCTCATTATTCGGATTAGCCAGGAGAGGACTTTATGTCATAAAACCCATTTCGAATAATGATACAACGAAATGTGATTGCATTTGAAGACGGTGTTGAAGACTGGGTATTTTCGAAAAGGAAAGGATTACCTGTCGAATGTCTCTGCACCGGGTTGCTCCGATATAGAGATTTTATCACCCTTTGTGATAGGGATTCCGGACATGATTAGTGAATATCCAGATTGCAAGGGCTTCTTTAGAAGTGCCTTCGGTTCCGTTCGATCTCGAAATGGATTTGTATGGATGTGTGTCTAACGTCACACTTTGAGATGTAAAGCTGGTTTCTATCAAATACATTTCTGTTGGTGGCGGAGAATTTATTCTCTTAGCTTAACACCCTTCTCTGAGACGTACAAGCTCAGAGGTTATGTAGTTGATGGTTACTAGTGATACATTCCCAAATTGGTAACGTGGCATACGAAGTGCTGCTGATCATTAGTTGATCAAAGCATGACTTTGTGAAAAGTGTAGCTTTGTGGACGAGACTTCGTTGGACCTCACACCCCGGAAATGGTCGAAACAGGAAAGATGCGGCAAGATTATGTGGGTCGCGTCCTTTAAGGTATGTCGTTTCCTTTTGGAAAAGGGTGGTATCATGATATGGAGCCCAGATATTTGACCTATGTGGTTGCTGCAAATCTATTACACTTTGTGGTTGTTGCTTTGTGATTGAGGATCCTCGGATAAAGGTCCCAAACGACCGGGGGATGGCATACTTGAGTAGTAGTTACCTAGTTACAGAGGTAACCCGACCTTGTGTTGGCAGAGATCCGGGTAGGTTCTCGGGGCGTCCCTCCAGAGGCGTACCCATGTGGCAGTAGGAAGTTCCTTAGCCTGACCATTTGTTGGAAATCAAAGAAACAATACACGCCCTGTACGGTTTTAGTTGTATAACCTGCCATGGAATGTGGCGGTAACCTGCCATTGAACATGGTAGCTATAGTAGGCATAAGTACGAAATGCCTATGCTGGCTAAGATTAATATTATACTTTCGAAATATTTTCCACACTATACACTAATAATAATAATATCAAAGGATTTTGCGTATCAAGCATGTTTGACTGTCATAAGGAGAAATCTCCTACAATTCTGCGTTTGCATTGTGTGTGTGGCAGAAGGCCTTATGGTAGTTTCATTTTCCAAAAAGCATAGCGGATTTCTTTTCCTTTCTTTGTGAAAATAACTGTTTTAAGATCTCACACTAGTCCCATGACTGACCTGGAGTTTATCGTTCTCTTTCTAAACTCTGGGTGCCCATAATTTTCCACACGGGCAGCCTAGAGTCAGGTTATCATTATTCTGGAGCGAAGTCAGAAAAGATATGCTATGAGATCTGGAGTTGAAGTTGGATGGCGAGGCGTATCATCTATACTATGTATTAGCTGTCGCGTTTGGGTTAGTGCTTAGTCAGTTTCGATGTAGTCGAGTTATAATAACTGTCAGTATGGTATCCTGTCGTGTAACTCTGATAATGTGATGTATGTAAAACTGATATAGTGCTTTTGTTTTAAAGATCATTCATTTATCTATTATATTTGTTCCACCGCGAAATGTGAGATTCTGTTATTGTTTTATGTTCCTTCTTTTATCTTCTTCTTCTTTAACACTAACGACTTGATTTTCCGGCATTCGATTGTTCGGCATTTGATACAGTGGATGTATTGATGTCGACTTTCGGAAGTTGAAAAAATTGGGTCGTTACATTGTGGTATCAGAGCATTTGGTTAAGCGACAACCTTGGCTCTGTTGGGTGTTACTCATTAGAGATAGAGTCAGTAGTACTCTAGAATGAGTCTGAGTGTAATAATAGATATGAGCGCGTATTTGTTAGTGAATATAAAATTGTTTTATATTGTGTTGACTTATCGGTTGATTGTTTATAGATTCCGGTTGGTACAGTTTGACCAACTGTATCGATAGGGGTTTCTAAACTCTTAAACAAGATAAATCGACATGATATTGTTTTAAAATTAGGGTAAATGAAATAATTTTACCCAAACTATTTTCGTATATGAAGGAAATAATTTTTCGTAAATTATTATTGTATATGGTTGCTTATATGTTAGGAAGTGATAGTAGTATACTATTTTCATTAAATTTGAATATGAAATTGAAATCGTAACTCCAAAGTTAAGAATTAAATGCTTATACAAATGGAATTTGAGAAAATAAATTGTAAATGTGATTTGAAATGGAATTCCAGAGAAATATCGAAAACGTTTTTGAAAGAATTTGAAAATTTTGAAATTTGAAAAAGATTAAAATCCTTTGGAGTTTGGAAATGGATTTCAAAGGTTTTGAAAAAATGCTTTGGGGAGATAAAAGCACTAAACTCTTTTCGGTCGCTGGAAAATAACTTCGATGATGACTGCAGCATCATCGATGTTCATTTTCGAGTTCCCAGAAGAGGAATTGCTGCCAAATTGTTTTAAATGAAAGTTGTTTGCAAACAGGTTTGGAATTCTGAATTCAAAGAATAAATTTGAATTGATTTCAAAGATGATTTTGAAAGGTTGAAAAGACTCTGGAATCTTATTAAAAATAGTTATGGAATAAAAAATAAGTTTGGAAACTTAGAAAATTCAGATTCAAACTGAAATTAATTTGAGTAAATTTGAATAAAGGTAAATTTGGAAGTCCAATAGACTAAATGATTGGAATAAAGTCTATTAAGGTAGAAAATAAATTTGTGAACGATTAAAGGAAATTGAAATTGAATGTTGAAATTCATTTCGAATTTGTAAGTAAATAGAACTAAAATTGGAATTGAATTTGATTTCTGACAAACAAAGTGAAGTATTGAAATAAATAAAAAATTATTAGTAAGTGAAAGTAATTGAAGGGGTGATAAAATATGGTTTGAAATGAATTGAATTCAATAATTGTAAAAGAAAGATAAATTGAATTCATATGGAATTTGAAATCCAGTTTAAATATAAGTGGTTATAAACCGAAATGGTGAATTGAAAATAAATTTTGGGAATGAACTAAAGAATAAAACTGGAATTGAAACTGAATATTGAAAACCAATTTGAATTTCGTGAAATAAAATGAAGTTGTAAAATTAGTTCGAAGTGAACTAAAGGTAATAAAGGTTGTGAACTAAAGGTAATAAAGGTTGAGATAAAATGAATTGGAATTTGTAATGAATTAGTAATTGAAACTAATTTAAAATAGTGAAATGAATCAGTTGTGAATGAAAGATAATTGATGAAATTCAATATTCAGAAGTTAAATTAAATACAAATAGAATTGAAAGTGTAAATTGAATTCAAATGAAATTGAAAATGTAAGATTAAATGAAAATGGATATATAACTTCAATTGTGAAGTAAAAATGATATAAGAAGTAAACATTCCAACTTTTGTAATGCAACGTGTAGAATGATTTTTGAATGTAGAAACTGGATATGGTTGTTAAATAGCATATAGGTGATATAAAGAAAAATGGAATTGGGATTTTGATTTTGAAGATAAATTTGAATTGCTCGAAAAATGTATGTATTTAAATTTCAGTACGAAATTTGATGATTTTCTTGTCTAGCCGCTTGGCGTTTTCTTTTGAAATCTGGGGGCCCGTTGTGGCATTTTGTAGTCGTACCGAGCCAGCCGCGCAAAGGAGACGCTGGCGAAATTTTTCGATGTTTCCTGGGGAATTGTCCGGGAAACTTAGCACTCGACCTCCCCTATCGGTCGATCAAGTTGGAGCGTTCGACAGCACAACACGTCCGGCATCCAAGAAGCACTTGGCGTCTAAGCTTAGGAGGTGTCCATTGAACGTTCGGCATCAATGAGCGTTCGACACGTTAAGACCGTTCAGAAAGAGTGCATCGCTCGGCATCATAAGATCGTTCGGCATTGAATGGCGCTCGGCACCTAGGAACGTCCGACATTGAGAAACGTTCGGTTTTGAATACCGTTCGGCCAAAGAAGAACACTTGGCATTGAATAGCGCTCGGCGTCAAGCGCCTCGTTCGGCATCCAGACCGTTCGGCATCATACCGTTCGGCACATCAGGGAACGTTCGGTCCCCATGAAGGTTCGACATCTGATAAACGTTCAATATGAGTCTCGTTCGGCCTCCCGAGATGTCCGGTGATCAAAGATGGTTCGACATTCTCCTCCGCACGATCGGCTTCAATTGTTGCTCGGCCTACTCTTCCCACACAATGAACGTGTTATTCGGCATAAAGAGGATGGTTCGGCATTCGACCGTTTGGCCTGTTCGGTTCGGCACACAGGGCTTGTCCCATTTGGACCGAGATATTCAAATACCTGGCCCACCAGGGAAGTCCAACCCACCTTCGCCTATAAATAGAGGGGCAGGGGCACAGAAAAAAGGGAGATTTTTAGAGAACGCTGGGGAAGCTCTGCCATTTTCAAGACTCCTTCAAACCTTATTTCTTTGTATCTTGCAACTGTATTCCAGTACTTAGAAGCAAATTGTATCTGTAATCAAGCATCAATGAAAAGAATAAAGATCAACTTCAAAGTGGACGTAGGCTACTACGCGAACCACTATAAATTTGGTGTTCTTACTTTCTGCGTTTGAATTTACATTCTATTCTCCGTTTTAATTTACTTTCTTCATTAATCTCTCTACACAATCTTTCTAAGGGTGTTAGTGACCAATTTTGGTGCTAACATTTTGGTGCTTTCACTGAGAACTTGAATTCTCAGGCTATTTGGATCTACTTTGCAGTTACTGGATTGCATAAATCCCCCGAAGGAGATCCATAATCATTTATAAGGCATCTGTTGGTTCTACTTAGAGTTACAACCAACAACTCTATCATGGGAAGACCACGAACTAGATCAGCCTCTCAAAATGCAGATGCCCACGAAACCGCTAGTGTGCAACAACTGGGAACTAGCAATCAGCAAGCGATTCGAGGCGCAGGGCCCTCCAACCAAAATCAAGCGGAAGTTGTTTCCTGAGTAGAGTTCAACGACTTGATAAGAGAGCTTAAGGAAAGTAGAAGGCAACTTGCTGAGCAAATGCAAGCCAACGCTAACCTCATAACTCAGCTTACTCAGCAGCAACATCAGAATGCTAGAGGTAGCCCCATCCCTTACTTTGAAGATGATAGTTCGACTTCAGCTGATGAACCTCCTAGGCGTAGAAGCCGTAAGGATAAAGATGCACAAGCGGGTGCCACTGATCGATCTACTAGAAATCAAGCCCACGAAGAGACCAGTCGCCCGATTCTCCAAGACCCAAATCAAGCGGGACATCATCCCGCACGGCCCCGTGGAACGGAACCCAACCTTCCATCCTCCATACAAACTCCGGACTTAACAGCTATGGTCAAGCAGTTGATGAGAGAAAACCAAGGCTTGAACAATGAAGAATGGGGAGTGACCAGAAGCCATACCCCCTTTCCGGATGATATCCTGTAGGCCGAGTAACCCAAGAAGTTCAATATGCCGACTATCCCAGCCTATGAGGGGAAGACTGATCCCTGGCAACATGTGATGAGGTATGGATGGATGATGGATTCTACAAGAGCCAATGATGTGACCAAGTGTTGGTGCTTCCCAATCACTTTGTCTGGTATTGCCACCATGTGGTTTACTCGACTCCCGCCTCGATCTATATCCAGCTTTGACGAATTAGCAACAAAATTCATAGAACAATTCAGGATACATACCACGATGCGTGGCCCATGATGAGATAAAATGAGTATTAAAGGAAGTCCATGAGGGAGAGTGCGGTGACCACACTGGGGGGGGCCAATGTTAGCAAAGAAAATCCACTGTTATGGATACTATTGGCCGACTGTCAATCGGGATGCTGCAGACTATGTGAGAAAATGTGACAAATGCCAAATATATGCAAAAATCCCAAGAGCTCCGCCAACGGAACTCACAAAAATGGTTAGTCCCTAGCCATTTGCGACGTGGGGGATCGACCTAGTAGGCTCCTTACCCTTAGCCAAAGGTGTAGTGAAATATGCAATAGTTGCAATCGAATACTTTACCAAATGGGCGGAAGCAGAGCCTCTGGCTACGATAACCGCTAAGAAGGTTATTAATTTCGTCGTACGAAATATCATATGCCGTTTTGGCCTTCCACGGACCATCGTCACGGACAATGGAACTCAATTCGAGAGCAGGAGTTCAAATAATTTTGCCAGAAATACGGCATTGAGAAGAAATTTGCAGCAGTTGCTCATCCAAAGGCGAATGGACAGGTAGAAGTCGTAAATAAAATAATCAAGTCCATATTGAAAAAACGTCTGGAAAAGGTTAAAGACAGGTGGGTGGGTGAACTTCCAACAGCACTTTGGGCCTACAGGACTACCCACAAAACCGCGACTGCTCTCACTCCGTTCGCATTGGCATATGGCACGGAAGCTGTCATACCCATGGAACTTGAGGTCCTATCACATTGGGTAACTTGTTACGACCCCGAGTCGAACCAGAATCTCTTATTGGAATCGTTGGACCTCATTGATGAAAAACGCGAAGAAGCCAATTTGAGAGCGGCTGCATACAGACATAGAGTCGCTAAATATTACAATGAGAAGGTCCGACCAAGAACTCTTAATGTGGGAGACCTCGTTTTGAAACGAGTTTTCCCGATACCGTCTCATATGAATCCCACATGGGAAGGTCCGTATGTCATCGAACGGAAGCTTGGAGAAGGAACTTTCAAGCTAGCGGCCGTCGATGGTGCGGCGCTCCCCCGAGCATGGAACATCGAGCACTTGCGGCGTTATTATACCTAGTCTATTTCTTCCATGTATTAGTCGCACTCATTTCCAGTATGCTTTCATTTCTAATTCTTGGTATGTAATAAGGCAATTTGACTTGCTCTCATGAATAAAGGCTTGAAGCCATCTTTTCCATGAACTACTAATGTCTCTACAAATGATGATCCTATGACGAGGAAAGTAAAATTATGTTATTCCGGCTAACGTACTAACGCGCACGGACATTTTAAATTCTCCAAGTCCCCGGAGTGCGGACTGGAGTACTCTAAGTCCCCGAAGCGTGGACTCGAGTATAAACGACTTAAAATCTCCAAGTCCTCGGAGTGCAGACTGGAGTACTCTAAGTCCCCGAAGCAAGACTCGAGTATAAATGATTTAAAATTTCCAAGTTCCCGGAGTGCGGACTGGAGTACTCTAAGTCCCCGGAGCGTGGACTCGAGTATAAATGATTTAAAATCTCCAAGTCCCCGGAGTACGGACTGGAGTACTATAAGTCCCCCGAGCGTGGACTCGAGTATAAATGACTTAAAATCTCCAAGTCCCCGGAGTGCGGATGGAGTGCTCTAAGTCCCTGGAGCATGGACTCGCATACAAACGACTTTAAATCTCCAAGTCTCCGGAGTGCGGACTGGAGTACTCTAAGTCCCTGGAGCGTGGACTCGAGTATAAACGACTTAAAATCTCAAAGTCCCCGGAGTGTGGACTGGAGTACTCTAAGTCCCCGGAGCGTGGACTCGAGTATAAACAACTTAAAATCTCTAAGTCCCCGGAGTGCGGACTGAAGTACTCTAAGTCCCCGAAGCGTGGACTCGAGTATAAACGACTAAAAACCTCCAAGTCCCCGGAGTGCGGATTGGAGTACTCTAAGTCCCCGGAGCGTGGACTCGAATATAAACAACTTAAAATCTCCAAGTCTCCGGAGTGCGGACTGGAGTACTCTAAGTCCCCGGAGCGTGGACTCGAGTACAAATGACTTAAAATCTCCAAGTCCCTGGAGTGCGGACTGGAGTACTCTAAGTCCCTGGAGCGTGGACTCGAGTACAAACGACTTAAAATCTCCAAGTCCCCGGAGTGCGGACTGGAGTACTCTAAGTGCCCGGAGCGCAGACTCGAGTATAAACGACTTAAAATCTCCAAGTCCCCGGAGTGCGGACTGGAGTACTCTAAGTCCCCGGAGCGAGGATCGAGTATAAACAATTTAAAATCTCCAAGTCCCCGGAGTGCGGACCGGAATACTCCAAGTCCCCGGAGGGCGGACCGGAATACTCAAAGTCCCCGGAGCGCGGGCTCGAATATAAACGATTTAAATGACCAGGTCCGCTGAAGACGGACTAGATATAAATGACTTGAAGACATCGAGCCTTCAGCGTGCGTACTAGAAAATGTTCTAAGTGCTTGGGGTGCGGAAAAAAAAACAGATGGTTCTCAAAGAATTTCCGAGCTATATGAAGATGAACCAACAAATCCATGGTGTTCACAACAACATGGATTCAAGTCACAATCACACAGAAAACTGAATAATAAGAATCTTTTGAAAAGATAGAAAAGGAAACTAATCTTTATTCAGGAAAGGTTTTCTGCTACAAACACTCCAAATCTCGGAGTTGACAGTCTATCTACAGAAATTACAAAAAAAATTATTACATGACTTAGATTAACTCTCGTTGGACGGGGATAGTGATCACTTCTTGTGCTTCTTCTTCTTCCTCCCAGACGACTCCTCCCCATAGCGTCTACCCTTGGGATCCTTCCATGATGGAGGGGTAACAACTGAAGAAGCAGGGGGGACATCCACGGGCTTGGACCCATCAGGGAGAGTGATCTTCAACGGTTTGGTCAAGGGATCGTCCGGATCCACAGTTTGAGGCTCGACCTTAATCTTGGTCGTCTCTTCCTTCCTTTCTCAAGCCTCTCCTTCATGCAAAGCTCAGATGTGTGCTCGGAGACGCCTCTAATTTCAACTTCATAACTCCCGTCGATGGGAGAAGAAGCCTCAGATCTATCTTCATCAAGCGCTCCAATCACTTGGGCGTCTGGGCTGGGAGCCTCTCCAGCATGTGGAGCCTCACTAGCCACTTTCTCTGCCTCCTTGGCGACATCGCTCCTCGTAGTGGGTTCAGGATCGGAACGACCTGCACAAAATCACGAAAAGCAAGTATCAGAACGCGACAGCTTTCAGGGAAACACTTGGGATGTTAGAGCAAAAGAATTTCATACCAGAGTCCGGCTGATTTCCAGCCGTCACGGGGGTCTCACCCTCCGCGATGGGAGACAAAACATGAACGCCCTGGCCGGGAGCTTCCGGGTCATAGCCAATGTGCTATTCAAAAGGATCAAGTATCGGCCGATCGGCCGACCAAATAGGCACATGAGCTGGAGACGCGGCCCCGGATGGGCCAGTAATAACTTCTTTCCCTTTTCTTGAAGGGGAACCTTTGCCATATATAGCTTTAGCGGCGGACAAGTCCGAAGGCTCGTTTCCCCTAAGATATTCTTTTATCAATTCCCCCTCATCGATATCTTCGGCGCCGTGCTCGGCCTTCCTGATTTCTATCAATGCCTCCCATGCCTCGACTAGAGATTCAAGATAACCCTCGCCCAAGAAAGTCAAGTCACGATGCATGAGAACGTGGGCGTTGAATTCAGCAATTAGTGGGTCAAACATGCTCGTAACCTCCTCCCTGCCTTCTTCTCTAGCCGCCTCGAGACGCGAGTCAGTATCGATGGACGCAATCCTTTCTCCCTCTTTACGGGTCTCCCTCTTTAATGCCTCAACCCTGGAAAGCTCGCCCTCAAGTTTTTCTTTCAAAAGCCGAGCGGCAACGATCTCGTCACATTATCGTTGTGACTCCTCTTGGGTGGCCGTTTTCTCTTCGCTCTCCCTGCGAAGCTGCTCCTCAAGTTCCTTGACTCGGAGGCTGAGCGTGTCCCTCTCCTTTTGAACTGAGTCCTTCTCTAGAGCCAAAGCCCCACATCGTTGAACTGCCTCGTCAAGTTCTCTCTTATGAGTTGACTCCAGACGAGTAACGGCCTCAGTAGTGTCCTTAGCTCTCTGACGGGCAACCTCAAGCTCGGACCTGTAAGTGGCCATTTCCTCGTCCTTAGCTTTAGTGATATCCTTGTCGTGGATAGCCTCAAGCTTCAGGCGGTTGATTTCATGCTGGCACTCCGTGGAAAATTCAGAAAGTTTTTCAGCTAGGTGAATGAACGCGTCATGTTGAACGTAGACGTCGTTCGTACAGGAAAGGGCGCTCTGTTTAGCATGTCCTGGAATAGGATGAATAGCCGGAAGGAATTTCAGGCCATCGAAGCAGATCTTCGGGAATTTATATTTAAGCTTGGCCAGCCTCTCCGGCACTGACGGGTCCGTTGCAGGAGCGGGAGGAGACGGCTATGAAAGTTCCCCCCTCCTGTAGGAATCTCGGGACCTACGAGTGGAAGAAGAATCAAAATGTTAGTCCCGAGGAGCATTAGGTTGCGACCTCTTATGGCCGCGCTTGTCTCTACTTTGCTCTGCATGAGAAGATGTGTCCTGGTGGTATTTTGGTTGGTAATGAGTTTTCCTTCGAGACGACGAATCCCGGGAATGAAAATCTTTGTCGCTGTCACCTTCCCTATCTCGGCGTCTTCCGAAACCCGAGTCCCATCCAGAATGATGAAGAACTGACGAACCGCGAAGGCGATCAAATCCATGTGAACGCCCCATACCACCTGTACAGAATTCAAATAACAGCAAATTAGCAAAGAGTAGTGTAACGACAAAAATATAAGCGAAAATTGGAGTGCAAGTGTTCGTGTGTGTCCTAGTGTTTTCCCTCAACGGACCAGTCGCTTTGCTAATAGGAGTCTTCTCTTCCTGACTCTGGGTCGGAGCGTCCACGTCGCCTCTGATGGGCGAATGAAGTTTGAATACCTCCGGATCGTCAAAGTCATAATTGAGCAGATCGTCCGGAATGGAGAGGTTCGATAAGCCCTTTAAAGAGCTCTCTACGTGCTGTGAAGAAGCCTCTTTCTCCGCCTGGATAAGCGTAACCTTCGAAGTTCCGCCGACCTTCTCCTTTCGGATTTTGTACGTCAAAATATTTTTCCCTTCGAATGGGAAGATGATGTTTCAATATCATGCACTTCGATCGGCAGATACTGAGTAACACCCACATTCTCACCTTGTGTTTTAGGAGCTTCGCCCTCTTTAATCTCCCCCTCTTCCTGTTCATCGGAGGTGTGGCGTGATGACGATTCGGCTAATTTTTTCCCTTTACCAGATGTGGGCTTGGGAATGGAGACGCCCTCAGGAAGACTTACCCGACGACCTTCCGCTAACAGTCCGAACCTTGACAGTGACTCATTTGAAATAGGAGTTCGGATGTCTCGTTCTTCAACGGGAAGGGCTCTAATAGCTTCAACAGCCTCAGAATTATTGCGGTCGTCAGGGCGTGGATTAATACCTGAAAAGAGGAAACAAGAATTAGAAAAAGCGTAGCCTCGGTCACAACATGAGCATCGTTCCAAGAAAAAGACTTACTTCCTTCAACCCATCTCCTCGCGAAACCAGGGGGCAACGCACATGGAACCATTCCTGTTTGTACAAGGAAAATTTGCTCCACGCCCTGATCAAAATTTGGCATTTGTGGTGCGGCTCGAGGAACACAAAGGAGGGGCTATCTCTTTGCTTCTTGATCATATAAATATATCTGATGTCGCCAGGGTTGGAGGCCTAGAAAAGACGGTCATGAAGAGGAGGTATGTCCCATAAATGAATGCATGGCCATTCGGGTGTAGCTGCGAGGGGGCGATGTCCATGTATTGCAACACGTCCCGAAGAAATAGATTGAATGGAGGCACACTGCCCACCTAGCACATAAAATTATTACAGGCAGTATATCCAACTGGGGGCAGGCGTGGGAGATCGTGCCCCGACGGAACCAACACGTCGGCGAAAGGAATTCTGTGGATAGAGCATATTCGCCGGAGCGTGACTTCATTAATCTTCGAAGCCTGTGAATCAATTGGATTATCCAAAAGAATCGATGCGTCCAGGGCATCAAGGGCTAAGTCATGTGCGGGAGACGTCGACGGGTTTGAAACATCTGCATCCCCTTGTTTGGAAGACGGCCCGGGCCTATTTGAGATAGTGTCGGAGCTATATTTTTTAGGCATCTTCAATAAATAGCGGATCTGGCAAAACACCTTTGTGAACTATACTTGAAAAATGATCGATGTTAGAATTAACAACACGAATATTCCTACCACGTGGTGTGTGAACCAGTGCAATCAATCGTGTATAAGCATTGAAAATTTGAAAGCCACGAGGTTACTGATATAAAATCAAGCCTCAAATCATCACCTTCGAAGACCATCATCGCCGACCGTCTCCAAAAGCCTTCCTTATGGCGATTACAGTTCCAGATTTAGAAAACGTTTAAAGAAATTGTCTGGTTATGTCGATTTAAGTCCGGGTTTATGTCTACTGAAGCTAGGAAGTTATCGGTTTGGATCAGTTTGATATGCTGATATGAGAGAGTCCTTGTCCTTGTTTTGTTATATGATTATGCAAGGTAGTTTAAGTGTTCGGCCTAAGCTAGAAGATGGTTCGTCATTCAACATGGCTCGGCCTAAAGGCTGTTCGGCCAAATTATTGTCAGGCCAAACTTTCGTTCAGTTTAACTGCCGTTCGGCCAAGCTATCATTCGACGAAGCTACTGTTCGGCCTAATACTTGTTCGGCAAAATTCTCATTCGGCCTAACTATCGCTCAAACTAGTTAGTGCCCGACATAGTGATGTTCGGCCAAAATTCCATTCGCCCGAGACAACACTCAGCATCCTCCCCGCTAACTCATGCTTCCTCCGAAACCTTCCATCCCACCGTTCGGCACGTGGCGAGTCACACCGAACCAGAATTATGTCGAGCCATAACGTTAGGCACTGCACTCTTGACTACAGTTCCATTCCTCTCCTCCTCCATTCACGCCGAATGACAAGAACAGGTAACTCGACGAGTCATCCCAGATCATGCCATCCTAACCACCTCCAACACTTCCTTTATTCTTCCCTTCTCCCAGTTTTCGTTCGGCACGAAAGAGCTAGGACGAACTACAACACATCACCCAGCAACTCCAACGTAAGATCACCCTTGGTCATTATTCCTCACCTCACATCACTCAGCCCCAATGATATCCTAACCAAGGTACGCTTCCTCCATCCGCGTGACCCTCTCGGCTACGGTTCTAGTGTGCAAACCTAAGCCTCTTATTGAAACTGTTTAATCATGGAAAGGATTTAGATAGAAGGGATAATACCTAGTCGGTAGATCGAAGCTGGGGTAAGATTGATTAGGTTTTTTAGTGTCCGATTAACAGGCAAGGATTGCAAGTTCTTGAGGAATAACAGAAATAAAAGTGGAAAAGAAGGGAGAAGGAGGATGCCAGATTTTATAGGGAAGAAGAGGAAGGTGAAGAGGCTATAACCGGTAGAGCTGGTCAAGAAGGAACCGTTCGGCACGCACAGAACGTTTGGCTTCGACCGCATCGTTCGGTTCCAGCTCACAAAGCCACTCGGCACACGAGAAGTGTCCGGCCTCGGCTGCATCGTTTTGCATACATTACGTTCGGCATGTGCCATAATCCCATCACGAGAAGTGAACCAAGGATGGAAGAGGAGCTCAGAGGACACGTTATTCAAAGTGCATCATGCCCAATCACGCGATACACTTTAGGGGGCAAGTGTTTCCTCGGGAATTGTCCGGGCAACTTAGTACTCGGCCTCCCCTATCGGTCGGTCAAGTTGGGGCATTCGGCAGCACAACACGTCAGGCATCCAAGAAGTACTCGGCGTCCAAGCTCAGGAGGTGTCTATGTAACGTTCGACATCAATGAGCGTTCGACACGTTAAGACCGTTTGGCAAGAGCGCATCGCTCGACATCATAAGATCGTTCGGCATTGAATGACACTCGGCACCTAGGAATGTCCGGCATTGAGAAACGTTCGATGTTGAATACCATTCGGTCAAAGAAGACTCGGCATTGAATAGTGCTCGGCGTCAAGCGCCCCATTCGGCATCCAGACAGTTCTGCATCATACCGTTCGGCATATAAGGGAACGTTCGGTACCCATGAAGGTTCGGCATCCGATAGACGTTCAACATGAGTCTCGTTCGGCCTCCCTAGATGTCCGGCGATCAAGGATGGTTCGACATTCTCCTCAGCATGATCGGCTTCAATTGTTGCTCAGCCTATTCTTCCCACACAACGAACGTGTCGTTCCATGTAAAGAGGATGGTTCGGCATTCGACCGTTCGGCCTGTTCGGTTCGGCACATAGGGCTTGTCCCATTTGGACCGAGATATTTAGATACCTGGCCCACTAGGGAAGTCCAACCCACCTCGCCTATAAATAGAGGAGTAGGGGAACAGAAAAAAGGGAGATTTTTAGAGAACGCTGGGGAAACTCTGCCATTTTCAAGACTCCTTCCAAACCTTATTTCTTTGTACCTTCCAACTGTATTCCAGTACTTAGAAGCGAATTGTATCTGTAATCAAGCATCAATGAAAAGAATAAAGATCAACTTCAAAGGGGACGTAGGCTACTACGCCGAACCACTATAAATTTGGTGTTCTTACTTTTTGCATTTGAATTTACATTCTATTCTCCGTTTTAATTTACTTTCTTTATTGATCTCTCTACACAATCTTTGTAAGGGTGTTAGTGACCAATTTTGGTGCTAACATTCGAAATTTTAGGGAGTTAGAAAAATTTTGAAATTTTTTGATAATTTAAAATTTGAATTGTGGAATAAATAATGTTGTTTGAAATTTATGGAAGGTTTTGGAAAGTTTGTTGAAATGATAATGGTGCTTTATTAAAAAAATTTGTTTTGGTAAATTGATAAAACAGTTTTGTTTTGGGAAAGGATAAACGGGTTGAGGATCATTCTTCTTAACTAGTAATTTCGGGATGAAATTCTTTTAAGGGGGAAGAACGTGACGACCTAGAATTTTTGACATTTGAAATTGAAATATTTAATTGATTTTAAATACTTAAATGATAGTTTAACTTGAATTTCAAATGTCATTGCTTGTTTGGCAATTAAAATTATTGAATTTGAGTATTAAAGGTTGGGTAAAATATTGTATCTTCACTTTTAAGCCGGTTAAAAATATTTTTAGGGCTTGAAAAATCTATAATTATGACACTGAAGATAATAAAAGCTTCAGAATTGAATTTGGAAATGTTTTGTTCAGTTTTGAAATTTATTGTTTAAATCGATATTTAAAAAATAGCCTTCCGAGGCACAGTCTCGGAATTCGACGAAATCAGTTCCATTGGGTCCGTAATAGTGTATTATTATTGGGTTTCAATTTTCGTAGCATTCGGAGTTGTCATGTGATCGTATGATCAGAAAACGCGCTGAATTCTCTTATCGAAATTTAATTTAATAACTGGTTTAAAAAGCTATCTTCTTCATACGATCAAATTAGGACTCGAAACCTTTTCCATTGCATTCGGAATAGGGGCATAACCTTATAAACACCTAGCGTCATGCCTTGATAGGAGTTCGAAATTTTGAGCTTCAAATTGGAGACAATTTAAATTTGAATTTAAATATGAAATTAAATATAATATATACATATTTCCCTTCAATATACTGTTGATCTCATTCAACACTTGTTAACATTTTGAGATCACGTGTTCTCTAAGGCATTACACGCATTCGTTTTTTTAATATTGAAAACAGCGAACACC
Organism: Allium cepa; assembly: GCA_030765085.1. Lineage (NCBI taxonomy): Eukaryota > Viridiplantae > Streptophyta > Magnoliopsida > Asparagales > Amaryllidaceae > Allium > Allium cepa. The sequence goes on along the minus strand of CM060941.1, from coordinate 170,076,210 downwards.
CTTGAAAAAAAATCATTTTCTCCTTCTAACCAAAATCCGCCCTCATTCAAATCAAAATTGACAGTAGTTTTAAAAATAATATCATGGCCCCAATTCCTTTTTGTTTCAAAATCAAAATAAAAAGGAGGGAAATCAATGGCATCCTCTCGTTCGAATCAATCGAGCAATTCGAATTTTATTAGATCATCGTAAATTCGAGCCGATCCTATTTAGGGCTAGGGCTTGCTCACGCGTGCGTTGATGGCGCAAAGGGGGCTCGACGTCTAGTCAACGAGGTGTGACGGTGCTAGGGCTACTGAAGGCGTGGTGTTGAATCGCGTGGAAGTGTGGTAGCAGCATTAGCGTGCGTGGAACAGAGGTCAGGGCTCGTGGTCGTGAGTTATGCCGAGATTGAAGGGATTCAGCGATTTGTCGAAGCAGGTGAAGGGTTTGGATGGGGGCCATTGTCTTTCGCGAGTACAGGGGTTTAGGCGATCGTTGATGAAGGTGAGGGTTTGCAGTTTGTATTTTTTCTTTTCTTCTTCGATTTAATTTGTTCGATAATCCATATATATGCAGTGAATATATTTGTGCAGTTTTTCAAATTTTATATATATGGAACAAAATATATAAATAAATAAAATAATAGATATATACACACACACATGTTTAAAGTACTGAGTTAAAACATAATATATATATATATATGATTTGGGTAAATATAGGGACTTTAAAAAAAATGAAATATAGAGTTTATAAAATAGATATGATTTGGTGATATATCTCTTTCATTAACCTATATAATCATTTAACCACTAAAAATAATTTATTAAAATAAATTTAGTTTTAAATTTAATTTTTAGTTAAATAAATTTATTAAAAAGAAATTTGTTTAAAATTAAAAGTATTAGTTTAAAATCAAAATTGTTAGTTAATTAAATTTATTAAAGGAAAATGGGCTTAAGAAATTTAATTATTAGTTTAAATTAAATAAATCTAATTAAATGGAAATTTATTATTTGATTTATTTCGAATATTAATCAATTGTCGAAAATTGTCTATACAAGGTCTAATACTGTGAAGAAGACAAGTCGGGATTGGAAACGGATTGCAAAGGATAAAATCAAAGGTGAGATCTTCTCACTCAATCAGATTTTTCTGATTTAATTTTAAATAGTTAAATTTTAAATTGTTGATTGTGTGCTTGATGATTAATTTATTATCAGTTATTTTAGTTTAGACCCTATGTGCCGCATAATAGCGGATGATATTATATTAAACCCATATACCGCGATATTCCACCTCGAAGTGGAATTGGTATTATATATGTATTTTGAGTGATTGATTTCCTGTATTATATAGCGGATGAGACCCTATGCGCCGCATAATAGCGGATGATATTTTATTAAATCCCATATACGCCGATATTCTACCTCGAAGTGGAATTGGTATTTAATTGTTGTGCTAACGTCTATGGATGCAGAGAAACAGGTTGGAGGGATCCAACTGGATTCCTCAAAACATTTGAATTTGTTTCAATGTTATGTGTTGATTATTTAAATCTTTGTGTGATTATATTGGTGATTGAAATTGTTGAAGGCCATAGTTTAGCCGTATTTATTTTTGGTATCGTAGAATACTGGAAATAAATGAAATTGGATTTTTAAAATAAAATTGAAAATTTATAGTAAAATTTATTTTTGAATTGGATAAATTTAAAAGAAGAAATTTTAAAAGGATACAGTTTTATTTTTGAATCCTATTGAATAAAATATCAAAATATGGGAAAAAGTTTAATAAATGGATTTCAAGTAATATTATTCAAAAGGTGAAGAATTTATTTTCAAAATACGGATTTTAAATAATTTGGAAGAGATAAAGGAATTTATTTTAAAAATAAATTCAGAAATTGATTTGGTGTTAAAAAGAATAAAACTTTAGGAAATCCGTATGAAAATTGATTTGTTGTTTGATTGAAAATCGAATTGGTGTTGAAATAAGTTCAGAAATCAATTTGGAATTTGATTTGGTGTTTAAAATAAAATTTGGAAATCAATTTGAAAATTGATTTGGTGTTGATAGTGAATATTTGGGAATACTTTGAAAATCGTATATCAGTTGATATTTGGAAACCTAAATTCACAATGGGAATTTATAAATAAAAGTGAATTTTGTTTTAAAAATAAAAATAGGGTTATTTTTAAAAGTGTGGAAAGGAATTTATGGATTTGGAACGTAAATTTAAAAATAAATCCAGAAAGATTTATAAATTGATTTGAGTGAACCATTTTAGAATGGAAGGTGTACTTTCCCTAGAAAGTCGAGTATGTTTTCAAAGTAGCTTTTGAATATAAATTAAAAGTTTTAGAGATGTTTTTTAAAAAGAATATTTTGGAGAAATTATTTGTTAAGTTATTTTAAAAATCTTTAAAGTAAAATTTTATTTAATTAATTATAGAAGTGATTATTTAAAGATTAAATTGATATTTGTTTTAGAAAATGGGTATTTAAAATAGTTATACCCTATCTACTAATTTTATTTTAAAGTTAATTTGGACTTGAAATTTTATATGAGACATTTATACAATATTTTTGTAACTAATATTTAAATAAATGTTTTAAAATAGTTTTATCTAAATGTTTGCAAGTATATATTTTGGATAAGTGATTTAAAGTATTTTAAAGTATTTGCACTCGGCATACTTTCAGTGGAAATAAATAATATTGGGAATCTTATTCCGCGAGTGAAAAGTGAATTGAAACTTGTTTTCAAATGGTTGAAGTGTTAAAAGTATATATCTTGCAAAGATATTTTGAAAATAATAATTGGGAAAATTATTTAAATCTTGGTGATTGTTGTGAATGTTGATTGATAGTTAAATAACCGACTATCAATATTGCCCTTTTAATGGTATTAGAATTTCGATGCGACCGGGGGTCGGATTCCAAATGGATATTCGAAAACCGCATCAAACCTTTGTGATTGTGATGGATCTTTTGTTTAAAAGATCAAAGTGGATATTTGTTGTGATTTGTTTGAAATCTGAATGTAACACTTATTTTAAAAATAAGCGCTCGTTATTCGGATTAGTCGGGAGAAGACTTTGTGTCATAAAACCCATTCCGAATAATGATACGATGAAATGTGATTACATTTGAAGACGGCGTTGAAGACCGGGTATTTTCGAAAACGAAAGGATTACCTATCGAATGTCTCTGCACCGGGTTGCTCCGATATAGAGACTTTATCACCTTTTGTGGTAGGGATTACGGACGTGATTAATGAATATCTGGATTGCAAGGGCTTCTTTAGAAGTGTCTTCAGTTCCGTTCGATCCCGGAACGGACTTGTATGGATGTGTGTCTAACGTTACACTTGAGACGTAAAGCTGGTTTCTATCAAATACATTTCTGTTGGTAGCGGAGAATTTATTCTCTTAGCTTAACACCCTTCTCTGAGACGTACGAGCTCAGAGGTTATGTTGTTGATGGTTACTAGTGATACATTTCCAAATTGGTAACGTGGCATACGAAGTGCTGCTGATCATTTGTTGATCAAAGCATGACTTTGTGAAAAGTGTAGCTTTATGGATGAGACTTCGTCAGACCTCACACCCCGGAAATGGTCGAAACAGGAAAGATGCGGCAAGGTTATAAGGATCACGCCCTTTTGGGTATGTCGTTTCCTTCTGGAAAAGGATGGTGTCATGGTATGGTGCCCAGATATTTAACCTATGTGGTTGCTGTAAATCTATTACACTTTGTGGTTGAGGAACCTCGGATAAAGGTCGCAAACGACCGGGGGATGGCATACTCGAGTAGTAGTTACCTAGTTGCAGAGGTAACCCGGCCTTGTGTTGGTAGAGATCTGGGTAGGTTCTCGGGACTCCTTCCAGAGGCGTACCCATGTGGCAGTAGGAAGTTCCTTAGCCTGACCATTTGTTGGAAATCCAAAGAAACAATACGCGCCCTGTACGGTTTTAGTTGTATAACCTACCATGAAATATGGTGGTAACCTGCTATTGAAATGGTAGCTATAGTAGGCATAAGTGCGAAATGCCTATGTTGGTTAAGATTAATATTATACTTTCGAAATGTTTTCCACACTATGCACTAATAAAAATAATATCAAAGGATTTTGCGTATCAAGCATGTTTGACTATCATAAGGAGAAATCTCCTCCAATTCTGCGTTTGTGTTGTGTGTGTGGGGCAAGAGGCCTTATGGTAGTTTCATTTACAAAAAGCATAGCGGATTTCTTTTCCTTTCTTTGTGAAAATAACTGTTTTAAGATCTTACACCAGTCTCATGACTGACCTGGAGTTTATTGTTCCCTTTCTAAACTCTAGGTGCCCATAATTTTCCACACGGGAAGCCAAGATTCAGGTTATCATTGTTCTGGAGCGAAGTTAGAAAAGATATGCTATGAGATCAGGAGTTGAAGCTGGATGGCGAGGCGTATCATCTATACTATGTATTATCCGTCGCGTTTGGGTTTGTGCTAAGTCAGTTTCGATGTAGTCGAGTTATAATGACTGTCAGTATGGTATCGTGTTGTGTAACTCTAATAATGTGATGTATGTAAAACTGATATAGTGCTTTTGTTTTAAAGATTATTCGTTTATCGATTATATTTGTTCCGCTACGAAATGTGAGATTCTGTTATTGTTTTCTGTTTCTTCTTTTATCTTCTTCTTCTTTAACCCTAATGATTCGGTTTTTCGGCATTCGATTGTGCGGCATTTGATACAGCTGATGTATTGATGTCGACTTTCGAAATTCGAAAAAATTGGGTCGTTACACCAATGCTCCCTTATCTTTTAAAATTGCATCTTACTCTCTCCTTCTTCTGCAAGAAATTAAAACCAAATATGAAAAAAAATCGCATGATTTAAAATCGCCATCGCGATGGAAGTGGCACGGCTGAAGAGTGGGCGTGCATGAGTGCGTTGGCCTGAGGCGAGGGAATGTCGATCGATTCAAGCGGCGGAAGCACGATGCGACAGCACCTGGTGGAACAAGCTAGGGTTCGGCGGTCGAATCACATGCGAATTTCGAGGATGGAGGTGATCTATGGGTGGTGCAGCGATGTGATGGAGTGGGTCAAGTCTTACTTTAGGGCCAAGTGGAGATGAGAGGTACGGGGATCGACAGGGATATGTCGTGAGCGTAGAGGCTATAGTCGCGTTGCATCTCGGTGGAAAGTGGAGAAGCGATGGGAGGTATTTGGCGATCAATGTTGAAGGGGGAAATCATGAATCAAGAAAGAAGGATTGAAGGATTGATCATGAGGGTAATTAAATTTATAATTAATGACTAAGGTTTAAATATATAAATTAATTTTGAAATCTTATAAACTATATATCTTACTTGTTCTAGGTCTGAATCGAACGTGGATTTTTGTGATATATTCGTAATGACGAGATTTACGCGATAGAATCGAAAGGGTAAAAAATTTGAGTTATTGGAATTTTGCAAAATTTAGTCAAGATAGGAGCACGAAACGTCAACTAAAATCTAGGTGAGTAAATCTCACTCATTTGGATAATTGGTGTTATTTTAAAATAGTTAAAATTATTTATCGATTCATTGGATGAATTTATAATGATTTATCAGTTGGATGTAATATTATATACCTATATAGTAGTGTGTGTGTGTATATTAGCAGTTGGATTTATTTCCCGCCTATTAGAGCGGATGAGACCATATGCGCCCCGCATAATAGCAAATGACCATATAGTACCGCGATATCCCGCCTCGAAGCAAGATTGGCATTTTATATTATATTATATATGTGGATGCAGGGAAACAGGTTGGAGGGATCCAACTGGGTTCCTCAAAAATATATTGATTTGTTTCATATATAGTGATATATGATTTGATATCCCGTTATTGATTGTTGCGTGATTTGATTATTGGATGCTAGAATAACACTGGTCTTAACTTTGGTATTTTAAATACCATAAATATTATTTTTAAATTTGAAGGAATTAAAAGGAGACTTTGGATATAAAAATATTTATATTGATGATTATTTTGAAGGAAATTATTTGGGTAAAATAATAATTTGATTTGGAATTGTACTTAACAATTCGTAAAATGTTTCAATTAGAGATTTAAAAACAAATTATATAAAGGATTTTTAACAGTGGATTTTTAAGTGATATTTCTGGATTTATGGAAAAGAAGTTGAAATCGATATGAAATATAGATCTGAAAAATAAATGGGAATTATGAAGGAATGGATTTATAAAATGAGATTTTATAAATGAGATTAATTTTTATAAACAAGTGGTATACAAAAGGGGTTTATAAATTTAAAAGCGATGTTTATAAATAAGGGAAGATGATATCAGTTGATAAATTGGAAATATGAATACACAGTGTGAATTTAATTGAGATACGAAAATCGGGTTTGGGAAAAATAGTGGATTCTATTTTGAAAAGTGAGAATCGGTAGGAAATCGAAAATGAAATAGATGTGTTATGAATCGAGAGGGGTTTATAAATTGAAATTGGTTATTAGAATTTTTTTAAAATATATTTTTATCCAGAAGTTAAGTTTGTTTTAAAAGGAAAATTTTATTTATTCAACTATGTAAATTTAAGCTGTTAGCATTGGAACATTTCGGAAAGTAGATTATTTAAATATTTAATATTTATTGAAATGAATTCACATTTTTATAACAAGGTTTGTAAATCAATTGGTTTATTTTAAAATGAAATAGGAAATGAATTATCATTGTTTATTTAAACTGTTTTAATATTTTAAATTTTTTACTTAAACTTGTTTTAAAATAAATTAATATTTATAAATACATATTATATATATAGTTTGAAATGATTGGAATTTATCTATAAATCCTCTTGAGATTTTTTAAACGGGGTTTATTTAACGGATATGATTTTTACAAGAGAAATCTCATAATGGAATCTTGGAAATTTTAAGGAATTTCCGAAATGGTTAGGTAAGTGAGCTTTGAAAAATGAATCTAAATTCATAAAAGAAGTTAAAAATTGGTGAATTAGACTTTAAATAAGAATAACCTATTTTGGAAATTGTAGAAGGGATTGCGAAAATTTTAAAGATTTATGGAATGAACTATAATGAGTTGTGACTTCACAAAAGGGTTGTAAATGGTTTTTTGAAGTTGGAATAAAAGGGAGATTTCCTCATTTGTGAATATACCTATAAAATCAATAAGATATAAATACTTCCTAAGTTTTGAGAAGTAAGTGATTTTGGAAAAATATATTTACAAATATTTTCTAAGTATTGGAATAAATGATTTGGGAATGTTTTGACTATGGGAAGGATATAAGGAAATATTTCTAAGTGTTAATACGGTTTTAAAATATCCCGTTAAGGATATAAGAATTTGAATTTGTATCCAAACGTCGGAATATTGGAAGAGATTTGAATATATATCTGTGTAAAAATATTTGAATGAATGTTTTGAGAAGATTAAATAAATTTGTCCTGGTTACTTCTTATATGTGAAATTTGATAGTTAAATAACCGACTATCAAATCTAGCCAAATTTATTGATCAATTAGAAGAGACCGGGATCAGATTCAATTATCCAAAAACCATATCGATCCGGTTTGTGCATTTCGAATTGTGATATCTCAAAGATAATGGAGATGGTGATCTTGAAGGAGATTCGGTTGGTCCAGACCTAGGACAATTTGTATGGATGAATATTATCATTGCATTGCTTGCCTGGAAGGTAGTGTTGGCATTCCAAGTACGAATGCTATTCTAAAGGTAAAATGTAGCCTAAGCCTCATTAACCGGGAATGACTAAAACATGGGAGATGCAGCAGGGATAAGTGGGTTTTACCCAAGTAGGCTATGTTATCACTTTTCTAGTAGACCGCTCCTGTGTTGGCAGGGGATCCAAGCGAGGTCCTCGACACAGTTTTCTAGAGTTGTACTATGGCAGGCGGTACCCTAGTAGCCCACTCATTATATGGAATCAAATATCCACTATGAGCCTTTATGGTTTTGATTGTAGAGCCTAGTATACTGGAATTTAATTTATGTAACAATTTCGGCTATTTTAAAAAGTATTTGTACTTGGACGCTGTTATAATATCAGATAATTTTGTTATAAAATGTTTTGGTTATCATGAGGTAAAAACCGGTCGTTTTATGTGTGGCATGGTCTTATGATATACCTTTGGTTTCAAATGACTTTGAAAATAGTGATAATTCAAATTGAGTGTGTTTCTGTGACGATCCGCCCTTCTTACTCCGAAAGACGAGTCATAATAGAGAATGAAATAGGTAGAAAAGAAATAGATAGAAAAAAGACTAAACAATTCAAGTTGATGAGGCTTGGGGATACAATTACCATTTAAGGACACATTCACTTGGAATGCTCATCGTCCTCCAATGACGATGTTTTGATAGCATTCGTCCATACAAGTCTGTTTCGGGTCCGAACGAAACCGAAGGCACTATATCCACTACACCCATATGGGAATCACCCTCAGAGTTAGTGATAAATAGCCCTTGCGTTCTGAATCTTCATTCTAAATCCTCCTTTGTAATCTTCCCGACCTAATCGTTTATTTTGAATCGATGTGGTTTTCGGATAATACTGATATCTGATCCCGGTCTCATCGAATCCAAACGACAGATTTTTAAAGGCAATGTTGGTTTAACAAAACATTTCAATTTCAAGGTTTCAACATTCATATGGAAATTTCACTACACGTGTTTATTTCCAACAAAACGTCTCAACGTTTCCATTTCAATCATTCAATTCATTTGGTCACTTAATATCATAGGCACCGAACAAATTGAAATGAGTACTCAAGAGAAATAAAAAACAATCACATATCATGATCGATTTTAACCAATACTAGATAATCACAACCATCATCTACTTAAATTTAAATAATCCAAAATTAATTATATTTTTAACCCTGCTTACTTCAAATTAAATTAGTTATAAAACTGCTTATTTTTAATTTAATTAAATTTAGGAATTTCATTAACAATTATCTTATAATAATTAACTTAGGATTTTATCAGTTTAAAGTTTTAATTTTTTCATTGACTTTAATTATTAAAATTAATTTAATTCTATAATTTTTTCCAAAACTTAACCAAGTGTATTAGGCAAAAAGGTTTAGCTGATAGGATAATTACAAGTTCCTATATTGTTTTAGATTAAAGAAAATAATTGTTTAAAGGGTTAATAGGTTTTAAAATGGAATCATTTGGAATTATTTTATTTTAAAATAAAAAAACATGAGCCTGGTCCATCGGCCCAACACATAAAAAACCCGCTTCTACCCTTATTTCCAGTTCCTATTCTCTTCTTCTTGCTTAACGTGCACACAGCCAAATGTAACCACGCGTGCGTATGCACACGCCCTCCGGCCACCATCTCTCGCCGTCGGTCATCGCCCCAGGTCGTCTCTGACCTTGCAAACCCATCGGCCCATAGAAATTTCCATGGCAACCTTTAGTTCGAAATTTTGAACTCAAACCCCGATTCCTGGAATGAACATGACTCCTTTACCCTCCTCATCTGACCACCTTCGATCACCATTTACTGCCAAACTACGCCACTAGTACCGCCGTGACCTCCTCTCCCTTTTCCCCCCACACCGCAACCCTGAAACTCCTCCATGACGCCACCATTCATCGCCAACCGATCACCCCCAAAAATCCTTCCCCAGTCCTATTTAACCTCCGACTGGCCATTACACCCTTTAATACAATATCCTACCAATTTTTCCGAGTTCCCCTTCCTTCTAGCTTCCTCCCGACCAAATCCCGAACTCCACCATCAACTTGTTTGCCAAAAATTGACCAAAGACGACATTCCATTCAACCCTAAATTCCCCACTCATAACCTCACTAAAAATTTCCTAATGACCCTAAAAAATCATCGTTTCCGATGACAAACACATTTATATAACCAAAGACCCAAACCATGATACTCGATTGTCTTCCATGTTAGGTTAACTTGCTGTAAAATATACTTTTCAATGTTTATACTTGATAATATTTCACGAAACCATTTTTAAACCAAAGTATAATAAAAAAACAGCTTTCCTTTTTAAACCGTAACTTAAATCTAACTAGGTTGTGAGGTAGGAATTTTAGAAGCTTTGCGTACATTCTTTTCCCAACCTACAGAACAGAATTAAAAGAAAACGATGTATAGGTTGTGGGTTCTCTAGTTTTAACACTCGATATACATTTATATATATGTATATATATGTATTCCTGTGCATACATACTTGTCAAACAAACATCTACTTCCATATCCAGGCGTCTAACATAGATTACAGTGTGAAAGAATTTAGTTATACTCACTGTTTTTCTTTTGAAAAAAATAAAGGTTTTCTTCTCTATTTTTTTGTTTGATCCTCTCTGTACTTGAATGTTCTTAGTTTTCTTTAAGTTTTAAATGGCAGCTAGTATTCTTCTTATTTTCTTGTTCGAATGCAAAAATGTGAACATAACAGTGCTATTTATAATAGAGGAGAACAAGCTGTAGCTTTATTATGTATAGTAAGTTCATTTCTTTCATTTGCTTTGATTTATCTTGATTTTGAAACTGACCCGATGGAATATAAGTGATTTGATTAATTTAAAGGAGGATTTGATGTATTATTTGCTTGAGATGATGCGTATTAACTTCCATGTTCCCTTATGTGTTTACATGTGCATATACATTATTGAAATATACCTATATACTTCATATTCATATAAACATAGTTTGTCTTATTTTACCTTTGTAAATTTTGTACATAAACCCTATAACTAATATACAAATAAAATTGTCACTTACATAAATTTATCCTTATACATTTATATATTTAGACACACACACACACACACATATATATATTATCTTAAATTTTATATCAAGTTATGCATTTACACACACATATATATCTAAATATAATTATATCTCGTAATAGAAAAGTGGAGTTTTTATTTAAACGTTTTTGAGAGATTAAATTTTTAGATTTTTAAACCATAGATTCCTGAATATATATATGATCAAAATTTTATTATGTGACTAGTAAAAATTTATATTATCAATAATTAAAATCAGTAAAATATTTCAATAATAAGTGTCAAAAACCACGGGTCGTTACATTCCTCCCCCTTAAAAGAATTTCGTCTCCGAAATTTAAAACAAGAATAATTTAACTTGTAACAAAAGTTTGATATTCACATAGCAAAGCACATACATCATTCATATCCTAACAACCATAACAAATAGTTATTCACAGAACCAAACAACCCTAACTACCCTGGCAACCAATTCTGGATAGGCTTCCTTTACACTATCCAGAGTTTCCTAGGTGCAATCTCTGGGATCCTCGCACTATTGGATCTTAACTAACTTCACCACCTTGTTTCGGAGCTTCTTTTCTTCTTGATCAACAATCTGAACTAGATGCCTAACTACGATTAAGTTCGATTCGCCCTCCAAATCTTCCTGGAATGATGGTTCTACAACCAGTGATGGCTTATGCACGTATGTCCTAAGATAAGATACGTGGAATACATTATGAATCCCTGCCATCCTTTCTAGTAATTCAATCCTATATGCCAGAGCACCGATAACATAGAATGGTCCTATATGTCTTGGATCCAACTTTCCAGTCTTGCCAAACTTAATTGCTCCTCTTATCGGGGAACTTAATGAATACCAAATCTCCAACTGCAAACTCCAGATCCCTTCGTCTTTTATTGGCATAGCTCTTTTGATGATCCTGGGCTGCCTTTATTTTCTTCTTGATCAGCTCGACTTTCTCAGATGCTTCCGAAATCATGTTCGGACCAAGGATTAAACAATCCCCCGTCTCTACCCAATAAGCTGGTGATCTGCATGGCCTTCCGTAGAGAGCTTCGTAGGGTGCCATTTCTATGCTTGCCTAGTAACTGTTATTGTAGGAAAATTCCACCAGATGTAGATGATTCTCCCAAGATCCACCGAAGTCCAGAATGCAGGCTCTCAACATATCTTCTATCATACAGTTCAGCCTCTCAGTTTGCCTATCCGTTTGAGGATGATAAGTAGTGCTTAAACTTAACTTCGTCCCAAGGGCTGTTGGCAGAGCTTCCTAAAATTTGCTGGTAAAAATTGGGTTACAGTCACTTATTATGCTTATGGGAATTCCATGTAATCTCACAATCTCCCTCATAAAAATCTCTGCCAATGAAGCTGCAGTTCTAGTTGATTTAACCAGGATAAAATGAGCACTCTTGGGTAGCCTGTCTACAGTAACCCACACTCCCTCATTCCTCTTTCTAGTTTTGGGCAACCCATCAATGAAACCCATCGATATCATCTCCCACTGCCATTTCAGGATCTCCAGAGGCTGTAACAGTCCTGTTTTCTTCTGCTGATCGCCATTTATTTGCTCGACAGCTTGCATTTATTAACAAAGGTAGAGATGTCTTTCTTCATTCCCGGCCGCCAGAATACCCTTTTCATATCTTTATACAACTTATTCACTCCTGGGTGGATACTTAACCAAGATTTGTGGCCTTCTAACAAAATCTCTTGCCTTAGTCCATTCACATCTGGAACGCACAACCGCCTATTAATCCTTAAAACACCTCGACTGTCTATCTCAAAATCCGAAAACCGACCCTCTCAACACCTTGAATTAATTCTTCTAGAGTTTCATCCTCGCTTTGATTGCTCACAATCATTTCCTGAAGAGTCGGGGTAACTTCCAAAAGAGCCAAGACTACACTTCTACTCAAAGCGTTCGCCACCACATTTGCCTTTCTTGGTGTATAAAGAATGTCCAAATCATAGGACGCCAGAAATTCCAACCACCTTTGTTGTCTCAGGTTCAGATCCTTCTGGATGAAAAGATACTTCAGGGGCTTATGATCCGTGATGAGCTTAAACTTTTCACCCAACAGATAGTGGCTCCACATTTTTAGTGCAAAGACAACAGCCAGTAATTCTAGGTCATGCGTAGCATATTTCTTCTCATGAGGCTTCAATTGCCTGCTCGCATATGCAATCACTCTTTCGTGCTACATCAAAATAGCTCCTAGCCCTACTCCACAAGCATCGGTGTACACTGCGAATTCACTGTTCCCATCTGGAACATCCAAAATGGGTGCACTAGTTAATCTCACCTTCAATTCTTAAAATGCTTCTTCACACTTTGGAGTCCATTCAAATTTCACTCCCTTCTTAGTCAGCTTGGTCAAATGGGAGGAAATCTTAGAGTAATCCCGGATGAATCTCCTATAGTATCCTGCCAAACCAAGAAAACTGCGAACCTCCATAGGAGCCCATGGTTGCTTCCACTCTTGAGCAGCCATCACATTTTCTTGATCTCGAGAAATACCATCTCCCAATACAATGTGTCCTAAAAAAATTACTTCTGATTGCCAGAAATGGCACTTTGAAAACTTCACCTTTAGGACATGCCTTCTCAAGGTTTCCAATACCACCTCCAGATGATGTCTATGCTCCTCCTCTAATTTAGAGTAGATAAGAATGTCGTCGATGAATACTAACACGAACTTGCTCAAAACATCTCAGAAGACACGGTTAATTAAGTCCATAAAATAAACCGGTGCATTGGTTAGCCCAAAGGCATAATCAGCCACTCAAAGAAACAATCGGGCCCTCTGAGTGCAATTAAGGGTATGTTGTCTTCAACAACCCACGGTTGGTGAAATCCTAAAGCTAAATCCATTTGTGAGAATACGGTAGCCCGGTGAAGTTGGTCAAAAAGATCTCGATGCGAGGTAAGGGATACTTGTTCCTATTAGTCAGCTTATTTAACTCCCTATAGTCAATAAAGCCTTAACGATCCATCTGATTTGGCTGCAAACACTACAGCAGAATCCCAGCTTGAATGGCTAGGTCTGATCAATCCTCTCCTCAACAAATCCTGAGTTTGACTCACCAACTTTTCCCTCTCTCTCGGATCCATTCTCTTTTTAGCTGGACTACAGATCCTGCCCCTGGAACTAAGTCAATACAGCATTTGATCTCTCGATGCGGGGGTAAACCTTTAACTTCTTCAAAAACATCAAGGAAGTTTCTACCAACTTCAATGGATCCTAATCCTTCTTGATATGCTTCGAGCACATGCAAGAGACTACTGAGGTGAATTTTGAGGATATCACATTTTACCCTTGCAGTCCTTACTTACACGGTTTCCACAGATACAGTTCTTTCCTCACATTTGAGAACAGCTTTATACTTGATTAACCAATCCATTCCAAGTATAAGGTCAAATCCATTAAAATCTAATACATAGGGATCACATGAAAAGCTATGGGAAAGATACGAAATTTTCAAACCTTCACAAATCATATTCAGTTGGGTCACTCCCCCTATGGGATTGGATACGCGAATAGAGTTGTTTACGATCCTTAGGATAAGGTGAAATTTCACTACTGTTTCCAAAGAGATAAAGCTAAGTACCTTCGAGGGCAAATGAAGGTGTAAAAGAATTTAGTTTTACTCACAGTTTTTCTTTTGAACAAATGAAGGTTTTCTTCTCTGTTTTTTTAATCCTCTTTGTACTTGAATGTTCTTGGTTTTCTTTAAGTTTTAAATGGCAGCTTATATTCTTCTTATTATCTTGTTCGAATGCAAAAATGTGAACAAAGAAGTGCAATTTATAACAATGGAGAATAGGCTATAGCTTTATTATGTATAGTAGGTTCATTTTTTTCATTTGCTTTGATTTATCTCGATTGTGAAACTGACCTGATGGAATATAAGTGGTTTGATTAATTTAAAGGAGGATTTGATGTATTATATGCTTGAGATGATGTGTATTAATTACTGTGTTCCCTTATGTGTTTACATGTGCATATACATCATTGAAATATACCTATATACTTCATATGTGTATAAACATAGCTTGTCTTATTTTACCTTCGTAAATTTTGTAAATATACCCTGTAACTAATATACAAATAAAATTGTCACTTACATGAATTTATCCTTATACATACATACATATATATATATATATAGACATATATATATATATATAATCTTAAATTTTATATCAAGTTATGCATACACACACACACATATCTAAATATAATTATATCCCGTAATAGAAAAGTGGAGTTTTTATTTAAATGTTTTGGAGAGATTAAAATTTTAGATTTTTAAACCATAGCTTGCTGAATACACACACACACACACATCTATAAAGATCAGAATTTTATTTTATGACTAATAAAAATTTATATTATCAATAAATAAAACCAGTAAAATATTCCAATAATAAGTGTCAAAAACCCTGGGTCGTTACAGTTTCCTCACACTAGTTTTCCAGACTGACTCGAGTGTTAATTTATTAAAATGCTAGGGTCCGACCGAGTATTACAGATTCAAGTTAGGATGTTATAGCGCTCAGGAGATGAGCTGGAGGATTCTTAGACATATTATACGTATTTGATTATTCCGCTGTGTGAGTCATGCTGTGTATTCAACACTTGCGAGGACAAGTTGTTATAACTGTCCAGATTGATTTGTTGATTGTTGTACTCTGATGATTGTATGTATATTACAATTACAGTTCTCTTTGTATAAAGGTCTTCTATTATATATTATATTTGGTTTCGCTATGATTATAAGATTTTGTGTTATTGTTTCTATTTTCTTCTATCTCTTTCTTCTTCTCCCTTAATGTTCGGGTATTTCCGGCACTCGATTGCTCGGCATGCTATACAGTAAATGTATTGATGTCGATTTTCGAGGGTCGAAAATCCCGGTCCATTACAGCAACAAATAAGAGAAGATATTTGACGACTGCCCATAACTCCTGCACTAAACAAGGGAATAGTGCGCTGAAAAGTGTGTCAGGCCGCCATGGACGATCATCAAGGTAAGGTAAACACAGAATAGTCTATCGTATTACTCACAGCGCATGGATAAAATACAATAGAAAAGTATACATAGTGAAGCTCCATAGAACAGAATCTCATCATATAAACTCATAATATTTTGGTACAATAACCTGAAAAGTCAATAAAGTAAGCCTCACTACATATCACTCAGAGAATCATACAAACAGCGGAATATCCAGTGCATATAGTAAGAAAAACAATATGCAAAAGCCTCCAGCTCGTCTTCATCATCGACAACGTTGGTCACTAAGAACAGCACCTGTCACCTGCTACCTAGTCTGCCCATCCCAAAACGGATGAACAGTCCAAGGTAATAAGAGTTGAACATAAAATCTTGAGTCAGACAAAAGTCCTAGTGAGCGGTAAACCAACTATCAAACATACCAAAAGAGCATAAAGGGTAAAAAGGAATAGGAACCCAACCATCCCACTCCACCTCTTTCTACAGTGATAGCCCCCAGACCCACTAAGCAGAAATAAACATAGCAAAGCAGACATTTAAAGTAAAACATTTATCACTCGAGTCAAGGTCGATGTTTTCCAAGCACAAACCCCCAAGGCCTAAACCAAGATCAGATAAGCACCCACAAAACATCGCTCTTGAGACCGAGTGACGATACAACCAAAGCATCCAAACATCCATGACTCTGGCTATCACTATTATCATTGCCTCGATATCACCGTTAATTGAATGATCGGATCATTCTTTCATCCGTCCGTCAAGGGCTAATGGTAACCCCGGTTCTAGACATAACTCCGCACGTCATCGTGACCCGTGCCTAGGACTATCGAATCTGCCCAGAGTACTAGACCATCAACTATTCGTCTTGGGACTATCGAATCTGCCCAGCGTACTCTTGCTTTGAGCATGCTAGAACCTTCAACAACGATGAGATCTCAGCCTTCTAGTCATCCTCCTCGATGACTATTTCCATACTAGCTCAAGCGCCTCTCAAGCCAACCATTATCCACAAACTCGAACCATATCACCGAGTTATCAACATGCTTGGGATGATCCCGTCTGGATTAAACCAAGGCTATCTCATATCATGCTTTGCTTCATCGCATCATAGCAAAGTCCCATCTCAACATCATGCTTTGCCTCATCGCATCATAGCAAAGTCCCATCTCAATATCATCATCAAATCTATCCATATGAGCTTTATCATCCGCTTCATATGCCACAGGCAGCTTTCCTTATTCAAGAGCCTTTCCACTTAGCTTTTGAATCATCTTCGACCAACTTGTCCAAATCAAATCATCAATTAACTAACTTCCATCAATCAATCAAATCAATCATTAATCCAAGTAATCAATCATTCAAACAAGATCTAAATAAACAGTTATAACAATAATGGCAATTTCGTAAATAAAGAGTCCAAATCTAACAAGCATGAATTCTAAGTAATATCGTGATGAATGAACTAGCATAGGTTAACATGTAGTAAGATGGATATCAAAACTTTATGAACGATGGATCTACATGCAGACTTAAGAAAAATGCATGAAATCACTATCTTTAACACACAAACAAGCCACCGATCCAATATACTCCTTTGGGTCCGTGTGAGAGATAACAACCACTCACCGAATCACCTAAACACTTCAAAAGCAACCAACTTCAGATCTGGATAGCAAAGGATCTAGCTCGATCCGCCAAAACTCCGCTTCAAACGATGAAATCTCTCTTCAATGGATGGAGATCTTCAACTTTGGCTCTTGGATCTTCAATTTAGATGGATGGAATCACAAGATTAAAGTGGAGATAAGAAGTGAAGAAGTGTTGTATTCGAGCCCTCAAAATAGCAGCACTTCGTCACTTCAAAATCCGGATCCCAAAAAGTGAGATAAGGCCGTATATTTATAGGCCGAATCCTTAAGTCGTTCGCCCCTATGAGTCGTTCACGACTTAACCAAACCCAACGACATACGACTCATCATCCCCACAGCCTACCGACTCAAGCCTCTACGTGACCTAACTTAAACACGACCTAACGACTCAAGCCACTGAACACAGGAGACGACCTACCGACTCAAGCCTATGCGCGACTTAACACATGCGCGCGTTCCTACCTAAGTCCTAAATCGTTTCAACGACTCAACGACTCAGCGACTTACGACTCAACGACCTAGCGACTCCAACCTAAGACTTTCCACGGCTCAACAACCTAACAACTTAACCTATGCGCCTTTAGCGACTTAACTATGGTCGCGACCTAACACCCTTGACTTCATGCGACCTAAGCCTTATCTCGTCCACGACCTAACTACAAACACAGGGTCTCACCTATGCCGCTACTATCCTTAAACCGTCCCAATTCTTAAGTCGCTATCCCTTAAGCTGTTAACTCCTAAGCCGCAAAACCCCTTAAGTCGCCTCACCTACCTATCCCCTTAAGTCGGTAACTCGTTCAACCACTATCCCTTAAGTCTCTCCATCCTCTAAGTCGCTCCACCGACTCATGCTACAACTTGACCCAACCCTGGACGACTCATCACTGGATGACTTAAGCTCTAAACGACTTTAAAACCTAGAAACAGATTTGCGTATAATCGCTCAAATCGAAAACACCCAAATTGGCAATTAGGTTTCGCGATTTTGACCTTTGATCGCGATTTCCCGCTGATCGAAGCACAATTTTAAAAAAACAAACTGCAGATGTTGATTCGTATCGTCGAAATCTTCAACATATATTTTTTTTAGAATTTTCTGAGGATTTTGAATTTTTGACTTTTGATTTAGATTGAAACTGGATCTAGGGTTTGCAGCTATTGGAAGAAGAGAAGGAACTGATGAAATGAACGCACAAACAGGTGAGAATAGATGGGCTAGGGTTTACAACTGAATTTAAATAGGTAGGTCAGAATTTGAATAGACGGATTGGATAACCAAACGCGCTAACGCTAACGTGGCCCAAAAAGCCCGTTCTGACCCCGGAACGAAATTGGGTAAACCCATATATCAAAATAGGTATTTTAAAATATTCTGAACGCGATGGAAAAAGTTTCACGTCCAAATTCAATCGTATGAAGAAGTTATGCTGAAAACAATATTTCCAAATTGATTTCAAATTGAATTCAATTAAATCGATTTCAAGGCGTTTCACGTTCGTACGATCAAACGACAAATCTGATTGCTACGAAACTTGAAACCCTACAATAATTCACTGATACGGATCCGATGAAACTAGTTTCGTTGAAATCCGAATCCGTGCCCAAAATGGCTATTTTTATATTAATTAAATAAATTAAACAAATTGATTATATCCAATTTTTATATTTTAAATCCTAAAATTGACAATCTTATCATCTTTATATTGCTCAAACATTTACAATGATTTTAACAAATTTAAATGTCCATATAGAGAAGATAAATTTATCAATTCCAATTGTTACTCTCACTTTTAATAATTAACTTCATTTAATTTACAAAATTATAAATAAAATCCTAAGAATTCCATTTAGTTAAATAAATTAATTATTATTCCGTTCATAATTTCAAATAGAGGTGTCATCCATTGGATTTAAGATTATCACATAAATATTTCACGTTTTCAACTTAATTTCCAATTAACTTAAAATTTTATTATTAAAATTTAAATTAATTGCAATAAACCCAAATAAATACATAAAGCTTGATTCCTGTTTAAACATTTAACTCATTTGATTGCAATTAACCTCTTTATGGTAAATTAAATTCCGATATATTAATGAAACTTTATTTCCATTCTTTATTCACAAATCATCATATTTATGAAGAACATTTACGTTATTCTCCATTTATTACCTTAATTTATTTAACGTAACATTTAATTTATATTTATTGCAATGATTTCCAAATCAATTGAATGAATTAAATATATATGTATCACTCATAATAACTTGTGGTCACAACTCTTGTTCACCTTTTAAAAGTTTATTATTTACAATCCAATAATCGACATTTACTATATATATACGAATTAATTAATTCAATGTTTCCATTTCGTTTTCCTATACTAAATTCAGTACTAAGTGTATTTACTCCATTCCAACAAGTTGGAATTCCATTCTTACTATAACAATCAATTCCCTATTCACTTTTATTAATAACCCACCATCATTGCATTTATTGTCTTTTATTGATTTAATCAAATTACCCCATATTCCTTTAAATTCATACTAACGAAATATTCAATTACTATTCAATGCATATTTATTCATCAATCAATTCAGTATTTACTTTTCTTTCCTTTTATTTGATAAATAACCTAGTATACATTTTCATACATTCATTTCATTACATTCATTTATGGGTACTGCATTGAAATTTAATTTATTAGCTAATACCAACATTATTACCATTAATTACAATTGGATTCCCAATTTTTTTATTCAATACCCTGAATGAATAACATATATATTAACCAAATCCTTACATTTGTTTTTCTCTTATTTAAAATCAAATCATAACATTTAAATGATTTTACTGAATTGGAATTTCATTTAGGCCATAAATTATTACTTGCATTAACCTGATTGCTCAATTTATTCCAATTACCGTTTACACTCTTTTATTGCATTAAATCAATTTAATATTTTTCATTAATTTCTCATATTAAATTTTATATCCAAGAAGAATCCTTTTTCTACTTAATTCAATTTGGATTTTATTCAAATTCTATAAATAGGTTTTAAGTCACCATTTACATAATTTAATTTAGCCTTCATTTTAACATTTATTTATCCCCTTTATTTTTTCTACTAAAATAAATTACAAAAATCCTATTAAATAAACAAATTAAATTGTCGAAATTTACGGGTCGTTACACTCTTCCCCACTCAAAACTTTTCGTCCCCGAAAAGGAAAAGATGGGAAAAGAAAAAATAAGAAAACAATATATCTTTCTTAATTAATTTATAAACAAATAAGTTTACAAAATAAAATAATTTAACATAAAATATATCAATTTATACCTATTTAAATCCTTCATACATAAATTGTTAAAGTTTGTAAACATTTCAACTTTTTTCTAAGTCTAAAATTTACGGAAAATTTTGGCAGAGTCTCCTTTGTACGGAGAGGCTCGGAAGAAAATATAATATAAATATAACAATATACACAAATATTTTCCAAAATAATATATATCCCTACACGGGAAAATATATAAAATAGCGCTATAAACCATAATCCAACGTACCTATTTGTCGGGCAATTTACGCTTAATTTATGGAACCAAAAGTAGTAGCAATTGCTTCCATAACCTGCATTTCACTTATATAATCCAAAGGGTTAACAATTTATATAAAGTGAAATAATTAAGCGGTTTCAATCACTAACAACAAATCAATACAACAACCATCAATTTCACACCTAGTATACATAACAAATACAAAACAACCATTCAATCAAACAAACAAATAGTTGTTCGGGTTCAAAACTTTTAATTGTACGGAATGAATAATAAACTACTAGCGCATCATTTACTCAACAGTCTTAGATAAAATTAAATAGATTATTCATTCATTCCAAACCAAATTTTAAAGTATCTTACCCAAACAACTATAACTAATAATAACCAATATGAACAACAAATTTGTTTATCATTATTAATTTCATTCATACATTTGTTGTTTAATTCTTTTTATTCATATAACGGTTTATTCTTATTATTTTCATTTATTTCTTTCAATTTTATTTAGAAATAACTGCAACCCTTTCTTAAGTTTCCAATTTTTCTTTATTATATTGCATCCATTTATTTTCACTTACTACTTACTATTATTTATTTTCATTAATTCAGGTCATGCCATTAACTACTATAATTATTCATTCATTTATTGCATGCCCTCATTTATTTACATTATTCATGTCCCATTTAATTTCCTAGTATTTCCATTTTATTTACTTAAGTTGAAAATCATCTATTTGAATTACTTACCTTTAATTATATTCACTTATAGTAAAATTTCAATTACAACTTAAGTTTATAGCATTAAATTCTCATTTATAATAGCAAATTCATTAAATACTTTCATTGCCTATTTTTACTTGTAATTCTCATTACATTTCCTATCAAACATTTCACTTTTAATATTTGGTAAGTTATATATGTTTTTAAAGAATGTACTTGAAAATTATACAAATTTTCTCATTACCTATGATTAATTTAACGTTCAATAGTAATATTCTTTATTTCGTAGGTTATAATTTCAAATTTCATTTAATACCATTTATAACCTATCATTAAATCTCTTATTTCCTTTAGAGGTTTTAATTTATTAATTACCTATGTTTCAATTCACTACAATAATTGAAACAATTAATAAATGGAAATTTAAGAATTTAATACCGGGTTAAATTTTCAATTTATTTTAAAACAATAGATAAATATATTCTTACTACTTATATATCTCTAATTATATTTAAAATAATTCAAAAATTATATTTTTTTTCTTCTTTCCAAAATGAATCTGCAGTAAAACTACTACAGTGGCCTTTCCCCTTCGAAACTCGAAAATGAAAGTCGATGATGCGGCCGCCCTCACCGAAATTATTTTCCAGCGACAGAGAGGAAAGTACAAAACCTATTCTCCAAAATCTTCTTTAAAACAATTATTCTGAATTATATTAAATATTTATATCAGAAAATACTTATAACAATATTATTATATTCCAAAATTTATTCTAAAGAAATTTCATTATCTTATTTTTAAATCTTATTTCTATTATTATTTATACACTTTATTACCTAACAACCAATCTATTGCAGCCAAATATAGATATCTTTTGAAATTTTTTATTTTATACATAGAAAATATAATAGGCAAAATTATTTCATTCATCTATATAAAACAAATATTATGTCGGTCTGTCCTATTAAGTGTTTAGAAATCCCTACTGATGTCACAGCTCCCATGCACCAACCAGAATTTATAAATACAAAACGGAACAGATTAACACAATATAAAAACCTTTTTATAACACTAACAAATACGCTCTCTCATATATATACTCTCAGCGACTCCCATAGGGTATTACTACCCTATTAATAAAGAGTCAAACCCCACAAAGCTAAGGTTTATCGCTAAACCAAAGCTCTTATACCAGATGTAACGTCCCGCCTTTTCGCACGATTTAAATCGACACACATGCCAATTCAAACCATACGTAAGGGCGGATTGTTATGGGATAAATAAGAAAACAGAGAAGAAGGAAAACTAAACAGAATCTCACAGCGGAAGGATAAAATATAAAAATCAAAATATACAGTTCATGAAGCTGTTTTGCAAAACCTTTGATTTTATCTATACAATACATATCAGAGTACACATACCATATAACAATGCAGCGGAACAATATGAGTGTAGTGGAATATAATTAATAATTAATAATAATAATAATAATAGAAATCTCCATCTTCGTCCTCCAGAGCTAAAGTCTTCGATCCTGAAACGCTTGGACTGACCCGAGCGAATTTGAAAAGACAAGAACACTCGAGTCAGAACTAAAAGATCTTATGCAAGTTAAATTAACAGAAATAGATATGAGTGCAGTAACTCAAGAGATGCTCGGGATTTACATCTCCTAAGGATCCGTTAAACTATTTACTATATAGTATATTTCGCTATTATAATAGTGTCTAATTGTAAAATAAACTTACTTTTTAATAGCGTTAAGGGGTTACCCATATAGCCCTTAACACAAATAATGCCAATAGTCTATACAATGCCTGCATATCTCCTGATCGGGAGACTACGAGAAGACACTCCATAGGTACGACACAAATAGAAACTCGTACAAGGCGCGATAGGGTAGGTGACACGGCACAACTAGGCAATGCCAGGGTAGATATACCAATTACGCTTCAGGGTCGGTGGTAACGCGTAGCACGCAGCTACCGCCCACCTCGAGCCACACCCCCAAATAAAATCAAAAGTGGCCACCGAATCAATCCAAGAGTCAAAGTATAATATCGAAGGGATGTGTCCGATCAAAGGTGCTACCTTATTAACCCGTCAATCGCTCCTGTTTTAGCCACCTTATACTAACTCTCGGGAGTTGGGTCCACGTATTTACCTTACAGGAAACGCCGCCACCAACCTACTTCATTCTGGAATCTCCACCGCGTACACGGTTGTTAAAGTCATTTTCGGAGTTGGCAGAGAGTATGACAACTTCCGATCCCGGTCTCTTCAACAACCAAACGTTATTATAACACAGCGGTCATTTAAAAATTAATTATACTTTCAAAAACCAGAATATAATTATCCATTTCAAAACCCATAAATACGATATCATTTTCTTTCCAAAAAAAACTCATTTGATATTATTTTTATAAAAACCCAAATTAATATAATATCATTTTATTTCAAATATATATTTCTTTTCCAAAATCATATTGTTTTCAAACTTATGATAATCGGAAACCAAATATTGAATTATAACTTTCAAACTATAAAACTTCGAAAATTCATAGCTTTAAACCATAATTTATAAACTTAAATGGTTTGGATATTCAAACGGTATATAGAATCAATAGTTTGGATTCAAAATTTCTTTATAAAATAAAATAATTTCCGCGACTTACAATTTATTTCATTTAAGATTAAGTCAAAATCCATAAATTTTAAAATCGCTTTCAGTTTAAATAAACCACTTCAGTTTCAATATATTTCAAACCTTGAATATTAAACAATTGGAACTAAGGTTGGAAATTTTTATTTCACCAATTTAAAGTCCTATTATTTAGTTTGAAATAATAATTGCATAATAAACCCGTAATCATTTAAGTAAAACTCAAATTACTTATAAAAGAAAATTTCCTTAAACTTTATACTAGAAATATTCATTTAATTCACCTTGAATAGAATTCAGTTATAAATATCATACCCTTTTTAAAATTTCAAGTTAATAAATTTTACATCAACTTATGAAGTTAACTTCTTAATTTATCTCAATTCCAAATAAATTTTTCAATTTAACCCTAAATCTTAATTAATTTAAATCCTTTAAAATTATATGTAATTTCAATATCTTAACATGTACTTAACCATATAATATAAAATAATCAAACTCCGTCATTCAACTTATTTATTTTATTTAACAAATCCATACATAGCTTATCTTTAATACTTTAACTATAGATGTATATATAAAATAAGATTTTATATAATATCAAAATCTATATTTATTAACTGTATCCTATCCAAACCATAGAAAAATCATTTCAAAAATTAATTTTATATATATACCGCGGTGCCTGTATATAATTTTCTATCATATGGTCAAGTGATACAGATATTTATCATTTCAATCCGCAATTTAAAAATAAAAATGCGATTGTATATCATTTCAAACCGCAATCCCGAATGAAATGAAAATGCATGATAACTTGCAGATTTTAAAATATAGTACACATCATCCATACACCAAACATAAATCATCAACCATTAACTATAATCCTCATCAATTTAATTCAATCATCATCAATTTAAACAAACATCAATATATGGCATATACAATATAACAGGAAATACTTGACAGTTATTAACTAACAGTTTATATTCAAAATAAAATTTATTAACTGTTTAACTATCAGTTTATATGCAAAATAAATAAATTTAACTGTCAATTTATATGCAATAATAAAATTAATTAACAGTTATATTAAATAAATGCGATTTAACAGAGATGATGAATAAAACATGCCAAACGGTCATAAATAAATTTCTACTCATATCTAAAATCAATTTAAAAGACATAGGAAATTTTAGAAATTGTGAGTGGGTTAAAACACTCACCTTTTGAATTTAAATCAAATTTAAATCCGATTTAAACCCAAAATTTTGACGGTCTCCAAATCTACCCAAACCAGCGTCAATCTGGAATTTTATTACGATCCTAACAAAAAAAATCTCGCTTGAAATGGATAACGTATGAGAAAGTTATTAACATACGAACGTTGAAGTTTGAAAAAATAAAAAATAAAATAGTACCCCACATGCACACGTCAGCAGTACTACAGGTCGTTCTTCCCAGTGCCTTCAAGCAACCGAGAACCCATAGCTTCGTACCGTGTTTCCCCCTTTGACCATCAAAAAATCACGCCTCCGACCACCATCTTCCCCGCCGCCATCACCATCCTGCTCGCCACGAGGAGGCGCCTCCATGGCCGAAGACCGCCCCTTCCCAAGGCCGCCGCCGCCTCAGGTTTTCAAACCCTAAACTACAATTTTCGGCCACCACACCTCTCAATAAGCCGAGCGGCTACCATCAACCTACTCCCCTTGCTGCCCCCTTCAAAACCCAGAAACAGATTTGCGTATAATCGCTCATATCGAAAACGCCCAAATCAGCAATTAGGTTTCGCAATTTTGACCTTTGACCGCGATTTCCCGCTGATCGAAGCGCAATTTAAAAAAACAAACTACAGACGTTGGTTCGTATCGTCGAAATCTTCAACATTTTTTTTTAGAATTTTCTGAGGATTTTGAATTTTTGACTTTTGATTTGGTTGAAACTAGATCTAGGGTTTGCAGCCATTGGAAGAAGAGAAGGAACTGATGAACGAACGCACAAACAGGTGAGAATAGATGGGCTAGGGTTTACAACTGAATTTAAATAGGTAGGTCAGAATTTGAATAGATGGATTGGATAACCAAACGCGCTAACGCTAACGTGGCCCAAAAGGCCCGTTCTGACCCCGGAACGAAATTTGTAACGATTGCGATTTTTCGTTGCCGAAAAACCGAAATGTTATGGGTTTAAGAAAAAGAAGAAGAGAGAAAAGGATAGAAAATAGAGAGAAAGGAAAATAGAAAATAGAACGGAACAGAAAAACAACAGAACAACAACAGAATCTCACAATTCGCAGCGGAACAACATATAATAAATAAATGAATAATCTTTAAACAAAGAACTATATCAGTTATTACATTTCATACATTACATTTCATTACATCATATCATCAGAGTGTACAACAACATACAACAACAACATACAGCGGAAAAAAAAAATACTATATACTAATTATACGCCATGCCATCCATCTTGCCTCCAGCAACTCCAGAATATCCAGAATATCCTGATAAACCTAACTCTTGATTGCCCGTGTGGAAATTGGTGGGCATCCAGAGTTTAGGAAGGAAAACGATAAACTCCGAGTCAGTCATAAGACTGGTGTGAGAACTCAAAACAGTTTATTTATCTTTGAAAACAAAATAGAGGAATATTTTTAAAGTCAATTCGCAATGCTTTTAAAAATGAGACTACCATAAGACCTCCCGCCACACACACAATGCAAACGCAGACTTGGAAGAGATTTCTCCTTATGATAGTCAAAGATGCTTGATACGCATTTAAAAAGAACATTTCATATTATTATTAGTGCATAGTGTAGGAAACAATTTCGAAGGTAGAATATAAATCTTAGCCAGCATAGGTACCATTATATTATGCTTACTATAGCTACCATTTTAAATGGCAGGTTCTACAACTAAAACCGTACAAGATCGTATTGTTTCTTTGGATTTCCAACGAATGGTCAGGCCAAGGAACTTCCCATTGCCACATGAGAATGCCTCTGGATGGACATCCCCGAGAACCAAACCGGATCTCTACCAACACAAGGCCGGGTTACCCCTAACTGAGTAACAACTGACCGAATATGCCATCCCCCGGTCCTTTAGGACCTTTATCCGAGAGCTCTCTAATCAATTCACACAATCATAAAGTGTTTTCAACATGAGTAAGTATCTGGGCTCCATACCATGATACCACCCTTTTCCAGAAGGAAATGCACATATCCTAAAGGGCGCTACCCCTCATAACCTTGCCGCATCTTTCCTGTTTTGACCATTCACGGGGTGTGAGGCTCGACGAAGTCACGTCCACAAAAACATACTTTATACAAAAGCCATGCTTTGGGTCAACAAATGATCATAGAAATGATCACCAAGATAGACGATCAAATAAACGATCCTATCACAAATAATCAACACAATGATCATTTCACAGCAACACTCAGCATGTCACATTACCAAATTGGGAATATATCGCTGATAACATTCAACTACATAACCTCTGAGCTCGTACGTCTCAGAGAAGAGTGTTAAGCTAAAAGAATAAATTCTCCGCCACCAACAGAAATATATTTGAATGAAATCGGCTTTATATCTCAATTTGTAATGTCAGACATACAATCCATACAAGTCTGTTCCGGGCTCGAACAAAACCGAAGGCACTTCTCACGAAGCCCTTGCAATCCGGGTATTCACAATCCCGATCGAATTTCTCATCACTTAGGGAATCTCTATACCAGGAGCTACCCAGTGCAGAGACAATCGATAGGTCATCCTATCGCTTTCGCAAATACTCGATCTTCAACATCGGTCATCAAATGCAATTCATAACGACGTATCACATATTCGGAATGGGTTATACGACCCCATGGTCCTTTCCCGGTTAACCCGAATAGTGAGCGCTTATTCAAAAATAAGTGTGGCATTCAAATTCAAACAAATCACATCAATTACCCATTCAAAGGGAAATATTGATAGTCGGTTATTGAACTATCAATGGATATGCACACATCACCAGTTTCCAAATAATTTTCCCAATTATTTATTTCACAAAATATCTTTACAAGATATATAATTTCACACTTCAAAAATAAATCAATATTTATTTTTAGACAAATTCCCCTTTCCTTTATAAATTCCTTAGTGAATTTATAATCCAAAATATCTATGAATATTCGATTTCAATTATTCATTTCAATTTATCTTCAAAAAGATAAATTCTCTAATATTCACTTTATATTGGAAAAACATTTCCATACTTATTTATTCATAAGTAATTCACAAATTTTATTTATTTTCTACACTTGGAAAATATTCAATATACTCAAATCGAAATTTAGTATATATTTCATTCTATAAGGAAATCATTCTTTTAAACATATTTATTTGGGCCAAAACGAATGTTACGTAAAACATTGTTACGACAACCCAAAATCACTAGTATAGGGATTCGAAATTAAAATAGATATATAAATCCCAATACTATACAAAACATTTCCTTTCGGAAATCATTTACTATAACAACAGTGTTATAGTCCACTATTTCCTTTTCATTTCTCGAAAACGTCTATTTCAACAATAAATGTTGAAATCTATGGTTTCGAATCTCAACACATTTTAAAACATCGTTAGATCGTTTTAATTCTATTTAAAACATCAAATCTAAACATTTCTTTAACATATTATTCACTATTCAAAAACGTGAATATACTACGTTAACAAATTTCATCCTTTTATTCATTTTATTTCAAAGGATTATTCACATTCAAAAACGTGAATATAACTCCATTAATAGGTTTCAACAATTTACTTATCAAAATAAGTCGTTTGCGGATTTATAAAACAATGTTTATAAATTCCATTTCTATTTATTTTACAACAACTTCCTTTAGAAATTCCTTTATTAAGCTATCCAATTCATAACTCAATTATAAAACAAAAGTTCATATCATAAGTGAAATACTTATAATTTATTTGTTTGAAAAATCGTTCCTTTGAACTTCATAATTATAAATCTTATAACTTATAAGATTCAATTATTTATCCAAAACCATTCTTTTAATAACTTTATAAATTTTATAAACCTACTGCTTATAAAATTCTATTTATAACTTCACCGTTTATAATTCTATGAATTTCATTCATTTATGAAATTCATTTTCACTTCATTCAAACACTTATAAAAACTCGTTTTATAATTCAAATATTTTCATTTATAAATATCCATTTATAAATCTCTTAATATAAATCAATTTATATTATTATTTTAAAACATCTTTAATCTTCTTTATAATTTCATCATTCTCTTGATTTATAAAATAATCAAATTTTATAAATCCTATTTTTAAACTTTTTATAAAAATTCAAAAATTCTGATTTAACTATTTTATAAAATCATTAGCATCATATTCTCAAAAATAAGTTTTTAACTATATTTCTTAAAAATCATGATTTTTATAACATTAAAAATTATACGTTTATTTATTTAAAATGGATCAATTCCAAAAATATTTTATAAACGTTTTCTTTCAAAAATCACTTTAAAAATCATTTTAAAATTCCAAATTTGGTCCAATGATGCTACATACCAAATAATCAATCACGACAACAACGACATCATATATCGATATGATAGTCCATCAAATATCAAAATATCTGAAATCAAATAAATACTGTTGAGGAATCCAGTTGGATCCCTCCAACCTGTTTTCCTGCATCCACAAACATTAGCACTATACCAATTTCGCTCCAGTACGAAATTATCGCGGTATATGGGATTTAAAATATTATCCGCTTAATAGACGGCGCAATAGGGTCTCATTCGCTAAAAAAATGCGGGGAAATCAACAACTGCAATATATACATATGCCAATATATATATATATATTGATATTATATATATAATACCAATTTCACTGTTTATGAAATATTCGCGGTATATGTTTTTATTAAATAACATCCGCTTACTAACGGCGTATAATGTCTATTTTAACAATCAATAGATACAATTATCATTCATACATGCATTCAAATATTTTAAATCTAACTATTTAAAATAAAATCGAAACTGATTCGATTGAGTGAGAAGTTCTCACCTTGATTTCAATTTCGTTTTAGCGATTTATTTCGAATAAAATTAAACGCGCGTTTAATTTTACCCAAAATTCTCACTAACTCCAAACGACTCCAATCCAATTCCATCGCGTAGTGCTCGTCCATAAGATTCCAACGCAACTGGTTTCGTGCGTTTTCGACCTCGTATGACAAAGTTATGCATTTATGAAGTTTATACGAATTTATAATAACTATTCACAACATTTTTCTTTATTATTTTAACCTCCATCAATTTAGAGCCATTGGATCCCACTCCAAGCCATCATAGCCGTGCCTTCTATCATCTTCCTCATCTCACGTTATCTCCAGGCCGTCACCATGAACCCATAGCTTAGAATTAGGGTTAAATTTTGCTCCACCAATACTCGATGAAAATTCGATCAGCGACTTGCAATACGAAGCTCCAAACCTCCTCTATGCTCGGCCTCTTCCATAGCAAGCTCGGCCATCTCGTGATACGCGCGCACGCAAGAGAACGTGGCACGCACGCAGCCACTTTCCCCCCCCCCCCCCCATGCGACGCCAAACTCCATCATCACCGTATAGATCGAAAGCTCTCGCTTTGCTCTACAATGTTGTAGTTGATCACTTCTTCTAATTGTTTGTAGATTGGGAGAGATTGAGGGATGAAAATCGAAAAATTCTGGCCTTTGATAAGGGAGGTGGCAGCTGGCTAGGGTTAGGGTTAGTATTAGGGTTTTATTTTATTTTTTAATTTATGAAGGGTAAGGGTCTATTTATAGGAAACGAACGAAACACTATTCATTCCGGAAATTCCAAACTCCGATTTACGCGCCGAAACTGACGTTCCTAGGGTTTATCCCGCGTTTCGGACACAGTGGAACAGGTTTTGGAAGCTAATTCGGTCATCTGTGCGAGTTATGGCAATAAACGTTCAATTTAAAATTAAACCGATTAAACGATTTTCTAGGCGTTTTAGCTTGCACCGGACAAACGGTAAATCCAATTGACACGAAATTTGAAACCATACAATAATATCACATTACGGATCCGATGAAACTGGTTTCGTCGAAATCCGAGACTTTTTGAAAAATGGCTATTTTAACTCGCCAAATTAATATTAAAAATAATTCGATGCGTTTCGAGCTGCCACGATCAAACGATAACTCCGATTGACACGAAAATTGAAATCCAGTAATAACTAACTATTACGGATCCAATGGAACTGGTTTCGTTCAATTCTGAGACTGTTCAAAAATTGGCTATTTTACAGTCGATTAAATATTAAAATATTCAATTTTCACAAATAAACTTTTAATTCGATTTTAAAAGTTCTAAAATATCATTCTAACTTCAATATGATAAAATAAAATTTTACAAATCATTTTCAATCATATTTAACTCAATTTTCAATTATTTTCATAATTTAGCATATTAAATTATCGATTTAATTATTCAATTAAATCATATAATTCGAAATAAATTTATTCGACTTATAAATTTCACTTATCAATATTTAAAATTAATTAAATATCCAAATTTTAATTAATAAAAATCCTGGGTCGTTACAAAATTGGGTAAACCCATATATCAAAATAGGTATTTTAAAATATTTTGAACGCGGTGGAAAAAGTTTCACGTCCAAATTCGATCGTATGAAGAAGTTATGCTGAAAATAATATTTCCAAATTGATTTCAAATTGATTTCAATTAAATCGATTTCAAGGCGTTTCGCGTTCGTACGATCAAACGACAAGTCCGATCGCTACGAAACTTGAAACCCTACAATAATTCACTGATACGGATCCGATGAAACTGGTTTCGTCGAAATCCGAATCCATACCCAAAATGGAGGTTTCGTCGAAATCCGAATCCATACCCAAAATGGCTGTTTCTATATTAATAAAATAAATTAAACAAATTGATTAACTCCAATTTTTATATTTTAAATTCTAAAATTAACAATCTTATCATCTTTATATTACTCAAACATTTACAATGATTTTAACAAATTTAAATGTCTATATAGAGAAGATAAATTTATCAATTCCAATTGTTACTCTCACTTTTAATAATTAACTTCATTTAATTTACAAAATTATAAATAAAATCCGAAAAATTCCATTTAGTTAAATAAATTAATTATTATTCCGTTCATTATTTCAAATAGAGGTGTCAACCATTGGATTTAAGATTATCACATAAATATTTCACATTTTCAACTTAATTTCCAATTAACGTAAAATTTTATTATTAAAATTTAAATTAATTGCAATAAACCCAAATAAATACATAAAGCTTGATTCCTGTTTAAACATTTAACTCATTTGATTGCAATTAACCTCTTTATGTTAAATTAAATTCCGATATATTAATGAAACTTTATTTCCATTCTTTATTCACAAATCATCATATTTATGAAGAACATTTACGTTATTCTCTATTTATTACCTTAATTTATTTAACGTAACATTTAATTTATATTTATTGCAATGATTTCCAAATCAATTGAATGAATTAAATATATATGTATCACTCATAATAACTTGTGGTCACAACTCTTGATCACCTTTTAAAAGTTTATTATTTACAATCCAATAATCGACATTTACTATATATATAAGAATTAATTAATTCAATGTTTCCATTTCGTTTTCCTATACTAAATTTATTACTAAGTGTATTTACTCCATTCCAACAAGTTGGAATTCCATTCTTACTATAACAATCATTTCTCTATTCACTTTTATTAATAACCCACCATCATTGCATTTATTGTCTTTTATTGATTTAATCAAATTACCTTATATTCCTTTAAATTCATACTAACGAAATATTCAATTACTATTCAATGCATATTTATTCATCAATCAATTCGGCATTTACTTTTCTTTCCTTTTATTTGATAAATAACCTAGTATACATTTTCATACATTCATTTCATTACATTCATTTATGGGTAGTGCATTGAAATTTAATTTATTAGCTAATACCAACATTATTACCATTAATTACAATTGGATTCCCAATTTTTTTATTCAATACCCTGAATGAATAACATATATATTAACCAAATCCTTACGTTTGTTTTTCTCTTATTTAAAATCAAATCATAACATTTAAATGATTTTACTGAATTGGAATTTCATTCAAGACATAAATTATTACTTGGATTAACCTGATTGCTTAATTTATTCCAATTACCGTTTACACTCTTATATTGCATTAAATCAATTTAATATTTTTCATTAATTTCTCATATTAAATTTTATATCCAGGAAGAATCCTTTTTCTACTTAATTCAATTTGTATTTTATTCAAATTCTATAAATAGGTTTTAAGTCACCATTTACATAATTTGTTTTAGCCTTCATTTTAACATTTATTTATCCCCTTTATTTTTTCTACTAAAATAAACTACAAAAATCCTATTAAATAAACAAATTAAATTGTCGAAATTTACGGGTCGTTACATAAATTTAATTTTAAAGATAAAATTGTTTTGAACTCTTATTTGAACTTTGAAATAAGTTAAGTAAAGATAATTTAAATTAGAATTTTAAATTTTGGGCTCAGAATGAAATTGTTTAAGGATTTATATGGTTGAATTAAAAATAAAGGTTAATTTGATTTAAGGGATTAAATCAGCATTTAAAAATTTAACTTGAATTTATGAAATTCGAGATGGTTTTAAGTTAAGATTGGAATTGAAATTAGTTTAAATTAAGTTGATTTGAATAAATTGGAATTGTGATTGAAGATGGATAAGCATAAAATTCAAATGGAAAATTTGAAAGGAAATTGAAGTTGAATGAGTTCAAATTCAAATGGGAGGTTAATTTGAATTTGGGATAGGAATGGAAGTTAACTTAGTTTGAATTAAAATTGAAAGCTAATTAGAGATTAGCAATCGATTGGAAATGGAGATTGGAAAGTTGTACAGTTTGGCTCTGGACTATTTTCAAAATAAGTTGTTTTAATATAAACCTATTTTTCCAAGCTATTTACTATATACAACCTTTCTTTCTAAAGCCAAACTATTTTATACTTATTTTACAATTAGTTCTGGAACTATTTAACAATTTTACAACTATTTTATAACTAATTACTATTTACAACTATTTTTCGAATATCTAACTGTTTTATAACCATCTTATAATTACTTAACTATTTTACAGCTATTTTACAAACTAATAATTATTTTTCAACTACTTATCTATTTTTAATTCTTCAAGCTATTTTTTAAATTTAAACTGGTTAGAGTGCAAACTTTTTATGAATAAATATCCATTTGAGATAAGAACTGAGGTAATAATCCAAATGAGGTTTGAGGAAACTGTGAATAAATGAATAAGAATATAAGGGAATGTGAATAGAAAAGAGAAATTGATTTAGCCAATAATCAATGAAGAAAGATACGTAGGACGTATGTATATTATTCTATTCGCATAACGATTTGATCCAGATTCGAGCACAGAATTTCGAGATAATATATCGATCCGAGTTGGGATTTTTCACTCAATTTTCGACGGCGAACCTGGATATGGATTTTTGATTGGTTTTGGAAATTCTCTATCATATTTATGACTATGCAAGGAGAATGACGGTTTCTGATCAAGAAACCAGATCTGAGTCCGCACTTGGAAGTCGGGTGGACGATACTAGTTCGGAAGTGAAATTGTGTGATCGAGTGAGCAATCAAATTTGATATTACATACGGATGGTATACGTACATCATACGGGTTTGAATGAAATTGATTTTGGAAATTTGTGGATAAGACCTGTAAAATGATTTTTGAAATGGAAAGATATGTTTTGAAAATGAATGATGAAATAAAATGGGAGTTGGACATTTCTATGATTAGAACTATTTTATAGAAAAGTAATATGGTTAATATTTTATAAAGGAGTAATCAAATTTTAATATTTGATTTGGAGTAAACAAAGTTATATATCTTTGTTATATAAGATAAATCTCCCCTTGTTGAATCTATAGCCAGAAGAAAAGGGTTTTGAAAGTATTTGAAGTATGAAAAGGGAATTTATACAAGTTTGAAGTGATCCAAAGATTTTTAAAGTTATATATATATATATATATATATATATATATGTATGTATGTATGTATGTATGTATGTATGTATATATATATAAAGGATCTTATGAGAATGACTTTGGGAAAGGGTTTTTGGAACCTATGGATTTTTGAAAGGCTTTTGATTTTTGGGGAAAATTCAATTTTGAAAATTTGGAAAGCCTAGTTTGAGAATAATTGATTTTGGGATAATCAATTTTGAGAAAAGGAGATTTATATGGAATTCATACTAGGTGTATGATTTGGAAGATACTATATGTGTATAGTATAAAGTGTTTTGAAAATGGCTTTGGAGAAAAAGGCGCTCCCTTGAAATGAACTTCTTAGGAGTACCATAGGTTGGTACTGCCTTGAGCCCTAAGGGAGGGTTCTAAAGTGGATCCTGTGAGGAAGTCCGGATAAACTGAAGTTCCTGAGGATTATTAGGTAGCGAAAGTCGAGGGAGCTGACGCCTACAGAGGCATTTGGGTTATGCTGTGATGAAAGTGTAACTCGATGTTGCTACAATCTGCTGTGGACCATAGCAGAAATTGTGTGGAGGTGGGTGTCAACGGTCTATGTTTGATTTTGCCGGGAAGGCAACGTAACATCGGTAGACTGCGATCTATGGTCGAGTGGAGTGGAGAAGTTTCATTCTTTTGGCAGCGAAATTCGAGAACGCTAATGCCTACAGTTATATGGGTTTTGCTATGATAACAACGTAACCCCAGATGTAGCTGCGGTCTGTAGTGGGTTCCATGGCGTAATCGAGGGCGCGGAGTGCCTATAGTTATCTATGTATTTTTCCGGGATGGCAACGTAACCATCGGGTTAACTGCGACCATGGATGGGGGTGATGATTTCCAAAGCATTATCACCAAACATGTTTCCACTATTTAAAAAAAATGTTTTCTATATTTTCAATAAAATTATTTTTCAAGCATTTTCATTGGGTGTTGAAAACGGGTTTACCAAGTACTTATAGATTTTCAG
The DNA here is from genome assembly GCA_030765085.1 of Allium cepa. Classification (NCBI taxonomy): domain Eukaryota; kingdom Viridiplantae; phylum Streptophyta; class Magnoliopsida; order Asparagales; family Amaryllidaceae; genus Allium; species Allium cepa. The sequence goes on along the minus strand of CM060941.1, from coordinate 170,039,636 downwards.
TCCTATGTCTGATCAACATGTGACCGAATTTCTGTGAGAACGAGGATGGACTTGTTGAAACATCGAGTTATAAAAGTATTTGTATAAAAACTATTTTGGCAATATTATATAGATTTTAAAGTGTTTTAAAAATATTCAAAGAGAAAATTTAACTGATATTAAGTATTTTAACAAATTCTGGTTTCGTTCCTTTTCGGGGACGAAAAGATTCAAAGGGGGGAGGAATGTGATAACCTAGATTTTCATATATCTGTTAATTTGAAATTAATAGGATTTAATTTATTAAACAATGATTTATATATGAAACAAATAATAATAATTGTTTGTTTAAATGTAAATATATATATATATATATGAGTTGATTTTAAATTGGATATTAAATTGAAATTGGAAATTCAAAAGATAAACATCTTAAAATATTTGGATTTAAAAATATATTTTATATGATTTTATTAATATATAACTTGTTTTATATTATTTTCTTCAAAAGATCATATTCATATAACTTAAGGGAAGTAATTATTAAATAGATAAATATAGTTTAAATATTTAAAAAAACACTTAAGGTATTTATAAAATAAAAATGAAGTGACGTTATAATACAAATTGTTTCATGTAATTACCAATGTAAGCCTAGACTTTTATCTAAATATAAATGTAAATTGATTATGGCATGCTAATGACATTTGTAAGCTTTTTAATACATGCAATTAACACTTGTAGCTTTTATAACACATGTAAAGACAAGTGGCCAAAATGTATTTTTTTAGAGAAATGAAGAATAGTTATATATTTCTTTCCACTTCTATTCCCATTTCCTTTTACATGTTTCAAAATTTTCAAAGCTGATAAATAAAACAAAAATTAAAGACTAAATGACAAGCCAATAAAAGAAGAAAATCAAATCTGGAAATAGAAAAAAAAAAGAAAGCAAAACAACCTCTGATCAAAATCTATAAGCTGAAGCAAATCAAATTAAAGCTATAACAAAGATCATCTCAACATCAAACAAACTCAAAGATCTGAAATCAAAAACCAAGTCCAGTTTTCAGATTTTCAAAAGCCTGCTCTGCTTAAGCAAAAGAGGTGAGTGAACTTTTAACTGTTAAGTAAATTTATTATTTTACTTGTGCAAGTGATAAATTTATGTGGTAATATGATTTGTATGGATGTATAGATGTATTTTGCTTGAAAATATAGGTGAATCACTCAGAGATCCTCTGCATCCCTATATATATATATATATATATATATATATATATATATGTTCTTAGTTTATAGATCAAATCAGATTTCAAAAATCATTTTCTTTATTTATAATCCTTTTCTAACTATGATAATTAAAAAGAAAATGATTGTTTAAATATTATATTATTTATAAAAATAGTTCCAAGGAATTTTATTAAGCATTTCTTGGTGGAAAATGAATTTTACAGTAAAACAATTTTTTAACCGAATAATCAACCATCGTCATTATATATTTCATTTATATGGTTGGATTAGTCTTGGAAAATGTGATTTATGATAACAAAATCACAATTTTTAAGCTTGTAAATTGCGTGGAATTGGGAGTTGAACGGTTTTGGGTATATTGCCAAATTCCGGCGATAGGATCATTCGTGCTTCATGGCGATTGGCAGAAAGGAGCGTCGGTCGGAGTAACACTAGGGAAAATGGTGGATGTAATTCCTATAGCATGGATTAATAAGGAAGGGTTAATCTAGGGTTTTAGTCGCTTTTTCATAGTTTGATTTTGAAGAAATAAGGAGGGTCGATAGGAGAAGAGGGGACTGCGCACCTGAGTAGGAAGAAGGAGTAGGTTCTGGAGGAGTTGGTGACGAAGTATGGTGGGTGCTGATCGTCTGAGGCGGCGCAGTGAAGTGATTTACAGGTTCAAGTGATGTCAGTTTGTGTTGGTTCAGGTTCGAAACTTCACCGTTGAGTCTAGGCCGTGGCTCCAGGTGATAAGAGAGGTTGAGGGGTCATGTGTGACTGGTATGGATGGTCATCGGCGTCGCTGGACGGTCGTAGATGGTGTGCACGTATATGGTCCACACGGTGACAAGAATTTGGGATTCTGGGTTGTTGTTTATTGTGGGGAAGATGAAGATTCATCGGGTCGGGCTCGTGGCAAATCAAAGTATGACTCGAAGTAGAAGTTGCACGAGTAGTGTACGGAGTTGGCTTGGGAATTCAGTGGTTTAGTCTGTTTTTTTAAGTTAAAGTATAAGTTTTAAAATCTATCAAATGTGTAAGTTTCAAAGTAAATGTAAATCAAGTTTTAAACAAAGTATTAAGCAAGTTTTAAAATGTTTTCATATTGTTTGTATTAAGAAATTATTTAATACGTTAAATCCTATATGTCTTAATGTGAATTAAAAGCTGTAATTAAATAAAGTAATATTATTTAATGTATTAAGAATGGTTAATTGGTTTATGTAATTAAGGAATAACTAACTAATTAAAGGTTAATTAATTTATGAAATCATTTTAGAAGGTTGATTTATTAATGTGATTAATTAATTAAGCTATTAATTAAAAGATGATTTATTAACGTTAAATCACTTAATGTAATTAATTAACGATAATTACTTTAGTTAAAAGATAATTGGTTAATGTCATTAATTAATTAGAGAATAATTAATTGGTAATTAGTAATTAATTAATTGTTGATTAAAGATTATTGAAGTAAGTAATTGGAGAATAATTACTTAAATGACAATTACTTAATGTAAGTAATTAAAAGATAAATTTGTTAAGATTAATACTTAGTGTAATAAATTAAGGATTGATTAATTAATTAAGGAAATTATTAAGGATTAGTTAATTAATGAGTGCGATTAATAAAGGATAATTAATCAATGTAAGTGATTATCGGATAATTAATTTTAAGTAATTAATTAAGGATAAATGTAATTAATGTGAATGGGTGGAAGTTAAAATGATTTAGGAAATTAATTTAAGGCTAATTACTTAAGGTAATTATAGAGGATAATTAAGGGATGATTGATCAATGATTTGTAATTAATTACTGGAAGTAATTAGGATTAAAAGTGATTAAAGTAATTAATTTGATTTAATTAGAAATGGTGTGACTGATTAATCTTTCTTATGAATGATTGGTTGATATATCTGACATGAAATGTTTTTGATATGATATGTTTGTCATGGACAATGGTAATGTGGTTATCTATCCATGATGAATTACTGTGTAAAGTGACACCCTGTATTTTAAATTTTAAATTGTATTTCACTTGAATAACTTGGGTTAAGATAACATTGGATTCGAAGAGACCGGAGTTAGGTATCAGTAAATACTCGAAACCACTTCGATTTGTAATCTAAGATAATTATATATAGATTTGATATGTGAGATAAATAGGCTGGAATGGAATAATTTTAGAGAACTGGACAACTGAAGCTAAGTAAGGGTACTTAGTGATTATGGTGAAATAAGTTAATGGCTTTTACAAGAAAGAACTTATAGTAAGTACGAGTTGCCTCGGGTTTTTAAATAAGTTCATGTTTTGGTATTTCATGTTAGATGGGTTTACTCACGCTGGTTTCTAGCCTAACCCGAGTGTTACTTTGATGTAATGCTTGGGTCAGACCGAGTATTACAGATTTTTAGGTAAGGACATTCTGGAGCTCAAGAGGCGAGCAGGATAGCAGGGACGTATGGAGTGTATTCTGCTGTGATATATTGTAGTTTATCTGGGACATGTTGATTTTAACTGTCAAGTGTTTTGTGTTAATGTTGTAACTCTGATGTATTGATATAAATTAACCGATACAGCTTTTCTTTGTATAAAGAATATTATTTAATATTATATTTGATCCACTGCGAATGTGAGATTCTGTAATTGTTTCTCGTATCTTCTTCTACCTTTTTTCTTCTTTTCCTAACTATCTAGAATTTTTAGGATTGAAAACTCCGGGTCGTTACATCATCGGCCTGTATATATGGTTCGGTGATGGATGTTTGGCCTACTTGGGTCGGTTTGAGCGGGTCAATCAGGATATCCAAGGAGAAGTGATTCGGCACTTGGTGGATCGGCCTCAGAGAGATGGGTTCATCTGGCTCAATACATTTAAGTGAATTGGCCTTTAAACGTGGCTCAATCATGGGAGTTATGGTAGGTCGGCATGCATAGCTCGGTCGAAGAAGTTATGGTAGGTCGACATGTGTCGCTCGGTCAAGGAAGGAAAGCAAAGACGGTTCGGTTGATTGTGGTTCAGCATTCGTGGTTCGGCCTTGATGGTTCGACATGTGTGGGTCGTATACCTAGATCGGTGAACCTTAAGGAGGTTAATAAACTCTTTGACCTAAAATAGAGTGATGTGACTAGCATTTCTTTGCTTCGAGTCACCTGCCACTTGCTTCAAGTTCCTCGATAGCTTGCTTTAAGTCAGCAACGAGACAATCCTTGATCGGCAACAGGTGGGTCGATCGGCGTAAGTGGTTCGGTCTACCTAACAGCTATGGTCCGAGCTACCTGTATAATGGACTTGCACGAGTGGTCCAACCTATCTTCATCTATAAATAGAGGGGCAGGGGTACAGTTGAACGGACCTTTTTTTCGGAAATCCAGGGAAACTTTGCCATTTTTTATACTTTTCTCTTTTCAATTCAAACTTGTACTCAAGTGGTTTGTTTACGGATTGTGTCTGTATTCGAGTGATTGGAAAAGTAATAAAAATCCTATTTAAAATGGACGTAGGCAATTACGCCAAACCACTATAAATCTGGTGTCTTCCTTTTTTGTTGTTCTTTTTTAACACAATTGCGTTATTTCTCTATTTTAATTTACTTTCTTCATTAGTCTTTCTACATAACTCTATTCAAGGGTGTTAGTGACCAATTTTGGTGCTAACATTAATAAATGATGTTTGAGATGACTTATTCATTTTTAACTAATGATTATTTGAATTTAATTAATCTTTGTACTTAATGATATCTAAAGTTAATTAATTGATTTTATAAAAGTGATTAAAGTAAATTAACTAATATTAAGAAATTGCTTTAATAAACCGATTTAAAGATAATAAACCGATTCAATAAAGATTTTAAAGTTAATTTTGCCAATGTTATAAAAACGTTTGGAAATAGTTATCTATTTTATTAAAGATAATGGATTTGTTTATTTAAAAGAGATTTTAAATGTGATTAATTATCTTTTGAGATAATTAATATTGTTTTAAAGTTAAAAGGAATTGGAACTCGATCATTGGAATGTTAAATTGGATAATCTTCTGGATGTTCGGTTTGATGTTGGTTTAGGCCTTTAGGGTCATGCACTTGGTAAGATTATTCTCTTAACATTGTAACAATTAGGAACTAATTCTAAAGTATTTTACCAATATGGAAATATGAAAATCAATCACAAGTTCGGTTCATTTTAAAAGAAAAGGTTTGATTCGTTTATGGAAATGAATAATTTCTGTAAAGTGAATCAGTTATATGGAAACGATTTATTTGTATAATTAGCACTAAACATCGAAGAAGTAAACTTGTCGTTATTTCAAAAGTTAAGAATAATCGTTGGACATGACTTTGAGGTAACACTACCTTGACTTGTCCAGTATTGTTGTTAACTAAGAAAAAGCACAAGTTCGAATTCAATGAGTGGTGATGAGTATATAAGACTTAATTTCCATATACGATCGTTTTCTATCGTCGATAGTTGGTATCTAAGCTATCGGTTACTTCAGCTACTTTATTAACGTCATTCTAAGACGATTAGCTGCTCCGTTGAGTGTTGATTATCCTTTGCTCTAAATGAATAAAACAAAGCCCATGGTTTTTGAGGGGCCAAGTTATGTGGGGTTGCTCCCATCAGGATATTTTCACATTATATAAATTTTTGTGTACTGTCATGTGAAAAACGGTTGAGAGTTTTAAGATGTGAAATATTCAGATTCTTGGTAAGGTCTGGCAGAGTACGGCTTGGAGTTCCTGGTGTTTTTAAGTATATTACTAAAGGTATACTTTTTTAAGGGGATGCACCCTCCTTGTCATTTGTTGGAAATTTTCCTTTCTTTGTTTGAATCGAAGGCACTGAATCTCTTTTAGCTTTAAATTGCCACGAGTAGAGTCAACTCCTCATCACAACATTCAAATATTGATTTAGTTCAAGCTATCAAGTTGGACCGTTACCTTATTATGTCCATTCTATCAAGTTAGACGGTTACCTTATCTAGTCCATTCTATCAAGTTGGATTCTTTTCCTTGTTTTATCCATTCTATCCCATTTGGATTTTACTCGGTTCATTTTCGTTCTTTCAAGTATGGTTTAATATTAATTATATTCGTTTATATTTGGATTTGTTCTTAATATTTATTTCTACTCTTGCCCGTTGGATGTTATTCTTATGAGGTAAAAACCAATTCCGCGTTAGCGACATGATCTCACAGAACTTTTATATGTTCCCCATTATTCGAGTTATCTCATGATGGTATTTCCAGACTGATCCGGGTGTTATTTATTTATAATGCTCGGGTCAGACTGAGTATTTTCCGTGGTTGTCTATGGTATCATGGAGGTCTTGAAGGAGAGCTGAAGATTCACCTATTGTAGTGATTTATTTTCCGCTGTATTATATAGTATACGAATCGGCATTTGTAAGGTCAAGATTTTATAACTGTCCAGCTGATAAGGTTTGTTTTTAACTTTGATATACTCTACATGTTTGGAGTGATAGTTCTATACTATCCTTGTTATATTATATATGTTGTCAATTCCGCTATGAGATTTTGTTTTTCTCTATTCTCTGGTCTTTTCTTTTTATTTACCCTAATAATCTGCCTTTTTGACGATTGGGTGTGCAACATTGGAACACAGTGGTGGTGTTCGATGTTAACTTTCGATGATCAAAATGGCGGGTCGTTACATCATGTCATCAATTGACATAAAATTTTCATAAATAATTTCATGCAATTATCTTTAAATTACATCGATATCGTATATCAATGCATGCAAATAAAACTTTTATAAATGCACTAAAATAATTACAAACAACTTCCAAACATCAAATAAGTTATAATTAATATTTATTAAATATCAATTAATTTAATCAATTTACAACATTTTATAAATTAATTACATAATGTGGTTTTCAAAGAAGTCATCGCTATGATTATGCGATTCAAAGGTGTAAATTCAATCGGTGATTACTATCAAACTATTCGAATATTAACGATCGCACGTCACTTAGCCGATGGTGTGACAATTTGGCTCAATTTATCACTTACTTATCTTTTGGTAAAATCCAATTTTATTTATTATAAGCAGTATCTGATAGTGACAATTACTTACACCAATTCTTTTCAACAAATCATATCACATTAGGACATATGGAATTTGATAATAGTCAAAATTCCAATATCGTGCACATTCAACTTTATAGTCCAAACACAAAGTTCTTAGTTTAATAATGACAATAATTATTAACTGAACTACTCTGGCCAGAGACTTTGACTTTAAGTTGAAATCAGTTGACCATGGTACTAACCTCATATAACTGAGTAGATGAATCCTCTATTGATTAGTGTTTCATTTCCAATGTTTTCACTTGAAACCACTATAGCTGTTCAATAGACATTATGCCATGATTTAACTACAATCAAAGTAGATCTTCCATATTGTAGATCAACAATATTCTCAAGTCGAGAGAACTATGTAAATTAGTCACATCGATATTTTATGATTGGCCTTTGTTATATTAACCAATAAAAAATTATCGAGTAAGTCATTCCATAGTTATCCAATAACTATCAATACGTAACCCCTTGGCATCCACAGTAGTCGTGAGTGATCGCTTCCCAATATTTGGAGAGCGTTGTGTACTCTAGTCTCAACATATATATCGATATCCAATCTTGATACATCTTGACAACGAATATATAAAATGGTATATTTATTTTCATTGTGATAAATTACTCACGGTTGCATCACTTTATAACTACTATCACAAAGCATACCATTTATACATTTCCTATTAAATATATTTTTGACTAAATTAATTAGTTAACATCACACATTACATGTAAATAGTAGAAAGAAAACACCTTTTAGTTTTGAACAAGATTGGTTATCAAGTTAGATATATGTAACAAATTACATAATAGCCCCAGGGCATAACCCTAACTCTATCAATCTCCCACTTGCACTTGGGGTTAACTATGAAATCTTATTACAACTTCTCTAATCGGTTTACTCAAAACCAATTGGGTCATTCTCTTAGTGAATGGGTATACTATTATGTTTTGATTATCTATTATGTCAATCAACTCTCTCTGACAGTGATAAACTATTTTATCATGTGGAACAATTTGGAGTATATCTCTCGACTTCAAGTGAGCTCTAAGTTATATTACGAACTATACCACGACAATGTTATCGTATAACAATGTTATGAGATTCTCGACATTTGGAATCACCCTAAACTTAGTTATAAATTTGTACATATATACATTTATATATGTTGATTTTACTGTAGCGCTATTCATGGCGATGCACATAGCATTTTTCATCGAATTAGCCACCATCTTTCATTTGGAACATTTCTAACTTAAATATTCTTAGCTTGAATTTATTATTGACATATTATACTCAATATCACTTAAGAAGTTCCGAACACTATTTCATAAGGGGTTTTTTTTTCGGTAAATAATTCTCTAGTATTTTATAAATACATGGGAAAACCTCAAGCAACTATTTATTGATATCAATTTGGATTTGATATTTACATCATGTATCAAATACATAAATAAATCATGATATCATAGATAACATAATATGTATGATAATTAATATGGCCAAAACATAAGAAATCCTTCTTACATGTTCCTTATTAAATATTTTAATAAGGTATCCTCGCATATCGTTTGGGACATTCCCAATATCTTTCATACTTTCTATAAAAGACATCATTTACTAATCCAACATTAAGTGTGAAAACTACTAAAACTGATTTTGACACAAGTACATCATTAATAATCAGTAATGTGTTGTTTACTTATATTTTAGAAATATTTATGTACCTTTTAACTTTCTTTCTTATGAGCACGCGTTACCTCTACACTTTGATTGACAGTAAAACTATTTGATATTTTTGTCTAAACTTTGTTCAATTTTGATGCTTATTTAACGATACTTTCTATCATTTCTTGAATTATCCAAAGACTCACAAACTCAATATCGCTCCCATTGATTTCAAGACATTTTTGGTAATTATGTGTGAACAGTTTACTCAAAATCATTATTTAGAATTTTCTGTTCCAATATATATGTACCAAACATAAAATCATACCAATTGGTAATTTTGTGAGTAAATCCGAATTAACTTGAGCACATTGAATATCGAATCTATTACGCTAATTTCTCAATTGAAATTTGTGATATTATTCTTATCAACATTGCTTATTTAATTCCTACTGCATTAGTCTTGCTTATAAAGACACTATCACATTCGATGGATCACGTCCCTTCAGTTATGACCACCAAAATCATATTTGATAGCTTACTTGGTGTTCTTTCATATTTGCGCATTATACCATACCATAGAGTTAATATTTGTAATGGTTTAATTAAACAACCGAGGATTATATATTTTCAACATTGATAAGAAATTCATGGTTACTCTTCAATGTGTGAGAATACTTATTTGTCACTCTAATATGATGTGTTTATTTACATTAGTCAATCTGATTTCATTTCATCTAATCAATGCTATCTATGGATCGTATCTAATTCCATTTTACTACCAATAATTCCTTAAAGAAATTTCTTCTTAATGAAGTTGGTATTCCTTGAAACAATAATTTTTTTCAATGTAACAAAATGGGTATTCATAAACGTTTTATGAGTTTCTTTATTTATAAAACTGATTTGTTTTTAATTTACAAAAGATATGTGCAAAACACAAATATGTCATCCAATAGCAGTCTTTTCCAAAATCCTTTTGAAGAGATATATACAAGATCCCCCACGAACAATTATTATATGCAATCTTTTGACTCGCACAACCTGCCAACTCCTTTGCCTAGGATATATTGGAGTTTTATATAAACCCTTATCTTGTGTTATTTTGAAAACTGTTATTTAGATAAAATAATATTAACCTTGTGTGCTACTCATAAACACATGACCTTATAGAAAAAAAACTAATTCAATTTCACTCACAATTAATCATACATTGTCCAACAAAGTTCGACTATTCCTTATCGATGCATCATTATGTATCATATGGAGGAGTGACTTTTGAGATTGAATCTTTATTCATTTTTAGACAGGTTCAGAATTTTTTTCCAATATATTCACTCATTCGATCAAATCGAATCATTTCTATTGCATGTTATTTTATTTACTTCTGTTTTATACTCCATGAGTTTACCATAGACATACTACATGTGTATCAAATACACATGTCCATATCGGTAATAACTCATTGGTGAATTTAACAAAGTACGTATTGGTATTAATAGACTTAAGATTGCATATATCAGTATGTATCAATCTGAAGAATTCATTAAGTCTTACGATGCTCCCGCTGAATGGGAGCATAACCCTTAATTGTTTGAGATATAATTAACCGATATCATATGATTCATAATCATATAATAAAATTATTTCTCAAAACTATGAATTAGTCTTTAATTTCAAATAATTCTAAATAATTTTAGATACCTCTGCATTTTATAATGCATCGCTTTTATTATAAAAACAAATACCACACTGTAGTTTTATTCTATAATGAATATTCATATTAAAATAAAGCTATGTCTATTTTTTAGTCGATACAGAAAAATAGTCATTATTTCATAAATAATGTTTGGTATGTTTTACGAAAACAATTTTCATAATTTGATGCAAAGATAGGTGCTATATGGCAAGCTGCCACTATTTCCTCAATTACTACAATAGCATACTAAATTCAAAGGTCCATCATTCACTTAAATATTTGTTTATTTCATATACCACAACTAGTTTACCGTGGAGAGTTCTTTGATCAAATATCTTGAACTGAAAGAAATAAGTCTCATAGAAAATAATTTTCTATATGAAAATACATTACGAAAAAAAATCATATTTCTTATTTAAACATTAAGTATCAATCACTATTATTATAATTCTCGTTTCCGTTGTTTCTTTATGAAGCCTAAATGACTATTCACTCTATTCATCCCAACTATACCTTAAATCATATCTACTCTAATACATTCGTTATTCTTTTTAAATGGTCACTATTCAAAAGAAAACCTTTGATACAATATCATAATGAACTCTTTACAAAAGCGTATTCGATTGTCCTTAACATTTAAGGAAATCGGATGTGTTCCACTTTATGTAAACCGATCAAATTGACATTTTAGCGATCGAGTTCTTAGATTTACACTGTAGTTTTGGCCTTATGTCACATTTAACACAATACGATCTTTTATGCGATCAATTAAATTGAATTCTTGATCTCGTAATGCTGTTTATTGGCTTATTTCGAATGAATTAGTTTTATCGAAGTATCATACATTACGAAATATGACTATTCCCCATGTTACACTTCTATGCGATAGTATATGGATCAAATATCTATAGTCTTATTGCTTTTAGATTTCAAGCCATATAGAATGCAATAAAGGGTCTTGATCAAATAAAAACATAAGTGACCATATCATAAACGTATTATAGTTGTAAAATTAGGCACTTGCATTGGTGTAGAAAACATTAACATGCAATAGGCACTTAATAGTATATGTTATATTTCTTTTAGTCAATTTTCAATTCAGTTCATTTGCATATATTACCTGATCAACTTTTTATCAATAATACTAAATGCACAAATTTATCATTGTAGATAATTATAACATTATGTAGCATATATTCTTGCAATATTGGAAAGGCTAAATGTTACCATTTCATTTTTCTAATAAGGCTCCCGCTAGTCTTTTATGTTTCTCCAAACCCTAGGGTAAAACAAAGAGGTCTTTCGACTTCACTAGTGGATGATAGGATTCATCTTTCTTTGTATTATGTCCTTGAGTTTGCTCAATAAATCATAGCCCCACAAACGATGGATAATTCCTTATCGGTTGTACTCGACAACTCCTAACCCATGTTTTTTTGTCCTGACCTCATTTCAACCTGGAATTTGCTCAACAAATCGAAAGAGATTATTCACTCATACCCACCATATCGCGATGGCCTACGTATGGTATATGTACCTTGAGTTTTCTTAACAAATACATATAGTTATCTTAAATTATCTATTCAATATATTAACAATACTACACAAAACATCCCTAGCTTGAGTTTGCCCAACAACTAAGGAGTATGCAAGTAATATATTAATAGGGGCATTTCACTAGGACAAACTTTACAGTCCAATTAGTTTCTAGGACACACATCCATAGAAATTAATTCCAAGGCCAAAATCAATAGAATAATTACTTTTAAGGACAAAGTAATCAGTCCAATTTCTTTCAAGGGCATAATTTCATAGGTTTTTAGGCCTTAGAAACCAATTATTTTGCATTTTGTCCTTAAAAGTAGTTATTTCAGTCGTGTGTCCTAGAAACTAATTGCACTTGCTAAAGAGGCCCTAGTGGCTAATTTCCACTTATTAATATATATACATATATACATATATATATATATATATGGTAGAGGATAATATTATATTGAAGATTCATAATCTTCAATATATTATATTGAGTGATATCGACTTATGGAATAATGTATTTTTTAGGAAATACCCTCATGATTCAAGTGTAAAACACATCAGAAATCATGGTATACGTACTTCTATTTATGTATTTTCCTTAAGTCTATTTGGGTTTCTTAAATGTTCCACCTTTAATTTATACATTCATATCATTTAAGTATTATTATTATATAACTTCTATATTTAATATCACTTATATAATAGTCTTATGTATAATTTTATATTTATTAAATCTTATTTAACTAATTTTTATTTAATTAACTCTTTAATTAATTTGAAATTAGTATTCCAATACAACTTTAATATTGGACATATCTACTGTAACCTTTATAGTGTAACACATATATCTTATATATGTGTTTTTTTATTTAACTAATTGACCTTTCATTAATTTATTTAATTAAATTATTTTAATTAAATTATTTCAACTTCAAAATTATCTTACATACATATATGTGTACTTATGTTATCTTAAAGACATAAAAATAGCATAACATATATCAACATATATAATACATGCATATAAGTATTAATTAATTAATTAACTCGTTTAATTTATTTATTTTATTAATCTTATTAACAAACTGTAAATTTTGAAATTAATATTTAAGTAGTTACAAACATTTTGAAATTTTTCATTCCATTTTTAAACATTTTGAAAAATTGTTTATATTAAAACCTTTTATGATAAACTTATTTTTATTTTATTTAAATTTAACTTTTGAATTTAAAATCTTGTTTTAATTTTCACAACTATTTTGTAAATTATCCTAAGATCCAATTCAAACTATCCGGGGCAACCTTTGGGTTGACTTCACCTTTCAGGCCAGGCTAGTAATCAGGTAGGACAAGGTACTTGATTTTTTAATTCCAATCTTAGATATTACCTTTCTAGATACCATACTACGTGGGCAAGCTTAATTAGTTAGCCCTAATACGACTAATTAAGACCGCATAGGCTATTAGGCACTGATAACATTGTTGAAACTAGCCAGCCTACAGCGGAATAAATGGGTGAATTTAAAAAAATATTACCATTTTGGATCATTAATGGACCGATGAAGTCTAAATACATTTAGATCTTGTCTAAATTTTATTTTAGATAAAATATTTATTTTATTTAAATTGTTAAATTGGATATTTGAATGTAACTTAATTTATAGTATTATAATTGATGTATCAAATATATCTATTTGTTTGAATATATAAATACTATTAGTATACGTAATAAAAACATGTGAATTTAGAAAAGAAAACCATTAATTTCCTTCTCTTACCCTATGCAATCAATAAGGAAAGATATGTTAAAATATAAAGATGGGGAGACCTTTCATTTCTCTCTCTCTTTAATTGAATTAACTAATATATTAACTAACATTAATTAAGGCAAAGTTTTTCTTTATTAATTTTGATCTAAATTAATTAAGTGTGAGATATGAAAAGTGTGAATATATCAAATATATTCATACTTTAATTTATGTGACCAAAATGCTAGACATAAAATAAGTAAGACTGATTGTTGACATAGATAAGAAATAAATAAGAATAAATTGAATGCAATAACATAAGTATCTAATATGGTAGGAAATGAAAAGTTGGAATCATTGATTTATTCACTTTTCGTTTTAGCATATTCGATTAATACAACACTGTTTTACATGCAAGTGGTATTATGATACAATGACATAAACATCTATTAGTAATTAATGTATATATATATATATATGTAATTGCCTCTCTTTTAAATTAAAAAGGGTTAAATCAGACTTTGGCAATTAAAGATACAAATAGTTGAAGTTCATATGTATACACACATATATTTACACAAGCATATGTATGTATATGAAACCAAAACTTTATAATTAAAATTTCAATATGACAATTTACATTTCATTCTAAATAAACAAATTGAATTGAATTTTTAATTAGGAAATGAATAAGAGTTTGGAAATTTTACAAAACTATAAATTTAGAATATATATATATATATAAGATATTTTTTTTAAATTACATGAAAAGTTTATTCAAAATTTTAGATCACAACCTTTCATGCTTGTATAAACAATATTCAAAGTGATTGCATCTAATCATTAATCATGCAAAAATAGAAATTAATTTTAAAATAAGATTTAAATTACAACTCATCTAAAATTATATATGTAAATATTATAAAATATAATTCACTAGAAATTAATTTATAACTATTGTAATGTAAAAGATTACAAATGTAGATCTGAATGAATTGAACATAATGGACATACTTTCAATTGAAAAAGGAATTATCAATTTTCATGTTACAACATAGTCAATATAAACATAAATAAATCACACAAATCCAATCATATGAATATAGACAATATGTTAATGAATTAATTAGAAATTAACATGAGAGGTTTCCATCAAATCACATCTTGAATGATGAATCAAAAGCTCTTAGATTTCGTGAATTGGTCTTATTACCCAAAGCCTTGCAGTAGGCCTTAAAAATGAATTCCTTTTAGGATGTTGCCTAGAAATCACAGCTTGAATGATGATATCTCCTCAGGTCTTCAAAATCCATATCCTATCCTTGCGAGAGATGGATGAACTACTTTATTTTGTTTTATTTGATGTTTTCATTTGGAGTTGAAAGAGTTTGGAATTTGATTTTCTTTTTCTTTTTCCTGCGATAAAAAGTTAGAAAGAGAGAAAGAAAAAGAATGAATGAGAAAGAATGTATTGTATGTACATAATGAATTAGAGAATATATTTTATTTTAAAGAAAGAAACCTATATCATTCTTTAATAAGAAATTTCATAATTAATTCCCTTGATTATTTCTCCCTCCCCAATCCTTTGTATTCATATGACATGTCATTGAATGACATAAAATTTCTACAAATCATGTCGTCAAATGACATAAAATTTCCACAAATCATTTCATGCAATTATCTTTAAATTACATCGATATCGTATATCAATGCACGAAAATATAACTTTTATAAGTGCATTAAAATAATTAAAAACAACTTCCAAACATCAAATAAATAGTAATTAATATTTTTTCAATATCAATTAATTTACTCAATTTACAACATTATATAAATTTATTAAATCATGTTGTTATTCAGAGAATTCATCATTACGGTTGTGCAACCAAAATGTGTAAATTCAATCAATGATTAATATTAAACTATTCAAATATTAATGTTTACATGTCACTTAGCTGGCGGTGTGACATTTTGGCTAATTTATCACTTGCACATCTTTGGTAAAATCCAATTTTACTTATTATAAACGGTACCCGATAATGGTAATTATTTACACCAATTCTTTTTGTCAAAACTATATCACATTAGGACTTAAGGAATTTGGTAATAGTCAAAATTTCAATATCATCCACAATTAACTTTATAATCCAAACATAAATTCCTTGGTTCAATAATAACAATTATTATTAATCAAACTGCTCTGGCTAGAGATTTGACTTTGAGTTGACATAAGTTGACCATGATACTAATCTCATATAACTAAGAAGACGAATCCTTTCTTGAATAGTGTTTCACTTCCAGTGTTTCCACTCGACCTAACTACAGTTGTTCAATGGACTAACTATAATTAAAGCGGAGTGTCCACATTGAAAATCAATAGTATTCTCAAGTCGAGAGAACTGTGTAAATTAGTCACATCGATATTCTTTACTTAATTTTAATTATATCAACCAACAGAAAACTATCAAGTGATTCTTTTTATATTTATCCAATAACTATCAGTACATAGCCCCTTGGTGCCTCCAGCAGTCATGAATAATACACTGCCCATCATTTGGAGAGAATTACATACTATAGTTTAACGAATGCATCGATATCCATTCTCGATACACCTTGACTAGGAATATTTAAAATGGTATGTTTATTTTCATTATGATAAATTACTCACAGTTAGAACACTTTATAACTATATCACAAAGCATACCATTTATGGATTTTCTAATAAATATACTTTTAATTAAATTAATTAGTTAACATAACACATTATATCAAGTATATAATAGAAAGAAAACACCTTTTATTATCAAGTTAGATATATGTAACAAATTACATAATTTACGCTAGTACATACCCATAACAATATCAAAGTAATTGTCAAAATTAACGTTGACATGAAAATGTAATTGAGGAAGGAAATAAATAAAACAATGGCGGAAAATAAATGGTCCCAAAATAAATGGCCTGGGCGACCGCTCACTGGGACCGATCGACCGCTTACTAGGACCGGTTGACTGTTAATAAGGGTAGCGGCTAGAGTTTTGCATACGTGAACGATGTAACTTTTATTATTTTAAACCGATTTAAATCTGACGATTTTGGAGCATTTCAACCACTATAAATAAGAGCCTAGTCCCCTCTCTTTTATTTATAAATTATTTTGGCAACCTAGCGATGCTTTCGTAGTTCATCTCTTCTAAGATTCTGAAAAACTTCATTAGGATTTCAAATAAGAATTCTATATCTATATTTTGTTTTCTATTTATTTTCCTAACCTATTCTTCTCCAATTTTCTAAATCTTTAGTGTGTGTATACAAATCCCTTACCGTGTGTATATATATTTCAAAAAGAAGAAATCTGGTAGAGATTGTTAAAGATGTGTTAAATCCAAAGGAGGCAAAGCTAAGGATATACTATGAGTGAAAATCTTTGTTTCTCTATTTTAGTAGATGATTATAATTGTTTCGGTTTGAATATGTTTTGGGGTGTTTTATTTTACAAAAACATCGCATTATAAACCCTCAAATCTCCTTCAATGCAAAATGTCAATTCTGTTTTAGATTCTCAACTTTTTATGTCAAAATAATGGAAATAGCGTAGATTTGCAGTCTTGATAATTTTACCTTCTATTCCACTCCTTATTCTTTTTCTTTGAATTTGGTTAAAGGATGTTGATTTGGAAATAGTGTGCAAAGTATGAATTTTATTTATAGTTTGCACTACTTATTCATATGAATTAAATAGAAATTCCTTTGTTTATTTTTATGTGAAATAGGAGTTGAATAGTGCTTTAAAATTGGAATTGTAAGTTTCTACAATCAATATATTCCATTATTTTTGTGTGATAAGTGGGTTTAAAATTTTAATCGTATATAGGTGTGTTGATTGGAACTTTTGATATGAATATTGGAATTTTGGGTATTGTTGGTACTATGGAATAAGACTAGTATAATTGTTTTAAGGAGTTGCATTTAAACGCTAATTTAAGGCGTATATTCCACACGCTTAGAAATTACCATGCATTGTTGTGTATGTGTTATATATATAAGCGTAATTAACGTATAATTATAATGTATTATTGCATAGTTAGATAGGCTATTAATTTTATTGAACCCCCATTAGGCGAGTATTAACGTTAAAGGGAAAAAAGTAATATTTATTATAAGACCTTGATTATGGAAAGGTGAGATGTGTGATAGTATATGTAGAGTGTATGTAGATTATGACTAAGTTATAGGGATGCAAGGTCAGTTAAAAGCACATGGAAGTTTGCTCAGCTAATCTAATAACCAACAGTGTGACTTTGGGGTTAATGTGAGACATCGCTTATAATAAGAACGATGACGTGAGGTTAGTATAAAATTCTGTAGGGTAAATCTGCCTAGCTAATCTGGCTACCGATACCCGCGAATAGTCGGATTAATGTGAGAAGTCACTATGGGATATGGGTCATAATGCAGAGGGCCTGCTCTAGAGATTAAAGGTGATAAGTGGTTGTGTGAGGCCCCGCCTCTTCTCTATGTAGGAAGTAGTAAATGGTCGGGGTTATAGGTTAGGCATGGTAGAGGATATCTCGGGAAAGGGCCTGCTTCCATAAGAAGTGGTAAGTGGCTAAAGAGATTCCATGCAATGTCAGCTAGATAGTTACTAGTGAGGAGTCCACCTTGGGATTATAGGTAGTAAATGGTCGGAGTCTGCCTTATTCCATTTAAAGATATTAAGTGACTTGAGTGCTATCTCTTACATTAATAGGGCATTGTGGACAATAGATATGGGTTATTGGGTTGATAGCAAGTTGGCTATGTGCATATTTTTGGAAAACTTTTTATTTATGTTTGAGAAAAGCCTTTGGGAATATATTTGAAAATACTTATGATGTAGGTAGAATACGTAAGACTTATTTCTATTTGAATTATACTGCTTAAATACTAATATAGTAAGGCTTGATATTTTTATTCACCAAACGTATGTTGTTCTGACTCCCTCCTCATTATAACACAGGTTAAGTAGGGAAATGTTGAAGGTGGAGACACTCATGAGACTTATGGCAATAGTCTATTTTTTTACTTGTTATTTTCTGTAGTTTTGATGAACCCATGAAATAAAAATGATGTTGTAATTTTGGAATATTTTACCATGGATATGTAACGGTAATTATGGATATTTTGTTATGGTATTTAATGACCTTTTGAAGTTTGAATAAAACTGGTACTGTTGTTATTATTATATTTTGTCCTTCCGCTGTGAGATTCTGAATGTGTAGATAAATAGCTCTATATTTTTTTACTAACAAACAGCCAGCTTTGATATGGTTCTAAGTTTCGAGGCCTTATCTAGGTCAAAATTTCGGCCTATTTCAAAGCAGGTTGCTACAGATTCAAAGTAATAAAATGATTTGATAAATCTTCTCCTGAGATTTAATTATTATATCATAAAATTGGCTTTTTAATTGATCTTTTAGATAATTCTTGTCTAAGGACAATTGTTTCGTAGGTATATTGTTCCTTAAAATATAATTCATAGGCATCGAATGTCAAGGTTTATACAAATCAATTATTACAAACTTTGCATTCACAATATAATTTTAGAACCTATGCTTTCCTTCTTAACATTATACTGTCTTTAAATATGAAGCCTCTACTCATCAGTAAGTTCTTCCCGGCCCATCCCCTTGACTTTTCCTAAACAAATGGTAAAACAATACAAGCTTTTCTTATATAAAGGAGATTTGAACCGCATACCCGTATGCTAGGGAAAATATAATGCAAGTAGTTAAAGGAATGTTTCAAAAATTGCTTGCAGGATCAGCTAAAGTTGTCAAATTAAATTTACAAGAGGCTTTGAAATATCAGATTTACCATTTTACCGCACTATCAAAAAAAATCGATTAGATATAATATATGAGAAAATATACATTATAACAATTTTAAGTAGCATTTAGAAGAGAGTGTAGAAGGAACAGCCTTGTGTGTTGCATAAAATGAACAACTACCCGTCCTAATATAGTCTCCTAAATTTTTACTGATATATTATCGAAGAATACTCTCAAAATTCTTAGGAGAAAATCTTCCCTTTATGATCAACCTCTGCAGTCCACTAAGATTTCTACTTGTATCCAATTGAGCAAGCAAGATTTTCTGGACATGTTGGTTGTTTATGCATCCTGTCAAAATTAAAACATAGCAAATCAATGAGTACAATCACTTCTCTGTTAGCTAAGAAACGTTCTCAAATATAATTTATAATATACTCCAGATGCTTGCTAAAATATAACAAAGGATACTAATTTCATATTTTTTTTAAATACCAACACTAATAATTAAAAAAACTACTTGGAACTTGACTATACCAATATTGAAACTATCTTCATAGTTTTGCACTAATAACCTTTACAACACCAAGTAAGTGAATAGCATGGTAAATAAGATTCATCAAGCTTAATTGCATGTTAAAACTTATAGAAATTTAGAAGAAAAACAATCAGACCACTAGATTGTAAATTATCGTAATCGAAATAGGGACAACATACTTGTTCATGGTTATAATCTCTATTCGTACTTTACTATGGATATCAAGTGTTTTCCCTTAGATTCGTGTTCATATCCTCTTCATTATCCTAAAGTTGATTTTCTAGAAAATATTAAAATTTATAAGGTTAATTCATAGGTAGTATGGTTGCAATTATTGCTTCCTATATCCACTCTTTGAAATTGATGTATATTCAAGAAAGAAAGAAAATAATACTTATAAATTTACATGGGTAAAGGTAAGACTAGTGGCAAATTGAAAATCTACCACTCCCATTCTCGTCTCTAGAACTATTCTCATTTTCAACAGAGTCTAGTTCCACCTAAAACATACAGGTAACAAATGCAAATAAGCATAGAAATTTCCATCAACAACTATAAAGATTTTAATTGTAACGACTCGGATTTTCGAGCACTACGTGTTTAATTATCTGAATCATTTAAATATTTGAATCTTGGATTAAATGTTATTAAATTGATTTAATAAGATTTTTAATCCCCTTTTAAATCATAAGTAATGGTGGTAAACTTATTTTTGAAAAAATGTTTAGAAACATAAATACTTTGGAAAAAAATATCGATAATGTGACCAAAAATCATTCTATCGATAAACAACTTTTTTCCCAATGAAAGTTTTTCAAACTTTTTGTGCATGTCTAATTAATCATTTTGGATAAAATTAGCAACTAAAAATATTTTCATGTTTATGGCTAACTAAGTGTAATGATGTCATATATGATGTAATGATCGATATTTTGAAAATGAGCTTAAATGGAAAGTATTAACTCTTAAGAAGTGATAAAGGAGAAGTGATGGAAGGTAAGCCTTACATAATATGAAGGAGGGGATGAGAACAAGCTTATACTTCACCATTTCAAGCCTATATAAGGGGCGCATACCTTAGACAATAAATCACAAATTCATAAAAGTTTAGAATGAAGTATGAGAATAAAAATGGTGGAAGTGCTTAAGCACTAATCCATTAGTTATTCTTTAACTTTTTCCTATCTTAACCAGATCATCTCCAATCTCTTTGAAAGTTTGGCTATAGGCCTAAAACATCATGTGAAGCATGATTATCAAGTAAAAAGTGGGGGAGGCCGTAAGCAATGGGAGGAGGAATGGCCTTAGTTTGAAAGTGCTAAAGGTTGGATCTTTAGGCTTTTGGTGATGGAAGGAGGTGATTCTTTGATTCTTATAGCTTTGTGCTTGGTTTTGGCATGGATAAAAGTGAGCTATCTCACTATCTTATAAGCATATATCATGTGTGTGTGTGTGTTATGTACAAAGTATAAAGTTAATGTGACATTAAGTAATCAAAGTTATAAACTTTGGACCCCTCTTGCTTTTGACAGCAAATGATAGCTTTATAAAATCACTTCTATTACCATCTTAAACATATGGCGTGGCATTTTCTTAATGTCTAAATGGTTGTTTAACTTGCGTGTTAAATTAAAGTAAGTTTGAAAGTGTTTGAAATGAGAATAGTCGTTATAAGTGCACTTACGAATCCTATGTTTTTGGGAATTTTTATAAATAAATAGGAAGATATTCTTAAGGTTTCTTTCCATGGTTTGTAGGTATCCTAATGATAGTACTTACTATAATTTCAAATCTTAAATAATTTATAAAGTGGTTAAAACAGTCATAATTATTCGCTTTTTAAGGTTGTTTTTAACAAGGACTTTAACAGCATTTATAAATCCAATAGTAAGTTGCTTATGGTTTTAAGTGTTTAAAAATGATATTTAAATTTGGTTTTTTTTTATAATATTTTTAGAGATATTTTCAAAACCATGTTTTGAAGTATCTTAAAGTTTTCTTTAAGTTTAAATATATTTTTAACAATTATGTATGTATTTTCATGATAAAGAGGTTATATGATATAAACATTATTTTTGATCAAATTATAAATTAGTTATTTTCAAGTAATATTTTACATGGATATTTAAAACCTATTTACAAGTATTTTTAAAGTATATATAAGTTCAAAAAAAGGTAATTGACTAGGTTTAACAGTAAAAGTCGATGAGGTAGACTTCTCTATTTCTTAGAGTTAAGGTTATGTCAAGTAGGGACGGAGCAATAGAGCTCTAACATACCGAGCTTTCCTCTTGAAAAAGGAATAGTTAAGTTGGAATGTCGGAAACGTGTTAATCTTGTTGTTTACTTACTTTTTTAAAAGGTAATTAATTTTTCTTAACGCTAAAAGCCGACGAAGTAGGCTTCTCTATTTCTGATAGTTAAGATTGATATCGGGTAGGGACAGAGCAATAAATCTCTAACCTACCAGGCTTCCCTCTTGAATGAGGAATATTTAAGTCCAAAATGTCAGAAATAGTCTAATCATGTTGTTTTTTACTTTTTTATGGAAACTATTAGTGCATACTTAAAACAAAAACCGACGAGTAAACTCGTTTATTTGTGGGATTCAAGAATGAAGTGTCGAGGCAAGGCTTTGATGCAACCAGTGGTTTAACTTATCTGGCTTTACTCTTGAACGAAAAATGGTTAAGTTAAAATGTCAGAAATGAGTTAAGTATACTAACATTGATTTGTGTAAGCAATTGTTTTCACTAGATAATCAATTAGTCGACTATCGAACTTAACCTATTACTAACTTAGATCTTTAAAAGAATGTTTTTAAAGATGATACATGTATGAAATGTTTTTAGATTTGTTGTAAAAATGGGTCAATAATATATGTCTTTAACTCTTTTTTATTATACTTATGACTGTAAATAGATCTTTAAAATGATGTTTTAAAGATAAAAATAAATAAAATGGTTTTGGGTTTATATTGACAATGTTTACGTAACAATTGCCTCAAACTTTTTGAATGGATTTGTGAAAGTGCTTAGACCTTAAAATTGATACTTTAAAAGAAATTATGAGTATGAAATCTTTTGGAAACTTATAGGCGAAGCAAAGGTTTAAAGTAATAAATCTTGTTAATGACTTTTGAATATACTTATACCATTTGAGATAAGTATATGAATACTTTTGAACTATTAAAAGTGTACAAATGAATGGCAGAAATTGATAACCAATGTTTTATTAGATAAATGAACATTTATTAATAAAAGAGGTTATAATTAATAAAAAGTTAATTAAATAAAAACGGTTTAGAAGTTGCTTATGTGACTTACTCATGCTTTGTATAACTTGATCGTGCTTTCTATGTTTACTTGTTTATGGAAAAATAATTAGTTCTATACTTAGCACTAAAAGCCGATGAATTAGGATTATAGATCTATGGGAATTAAGACCGATGTTCATATAGGGATATTAGCGATAAAGCTCAAACTTACTGGCTTAACTCTTGATTGAAGGATAGTGTGAGATGAAAATATCGAAAATGTGATAAGTATACGACACTTGGTTTTCATATGTGATCGCTTCATTATCATTGAAAAACCAAATCGTCAATTCGGTCTTGAAGACACTGAGATTGAGAAGTGTTTTACTTATTGAAAGCCACTTCAAGACTGAGATACGTGTTCTATCTCTTGGAAGTGCATCTGTTCGGGATATTGAAATCCATGTGTGGTTTCAAGATCTGTTTGATATGTGAGAATCCATTTAGGGATTCATGTTCTATTCAAGCGGTAAAGACTCGTGTGAAAGATGTCCAACGTGACCGCGACATCGGAAATGATGAAAAACAGAGTAAAGGCATAGCTTGGGGTTTGGCTGACCTATGACAGGATATTATCACTCCAAATATAGAGTATGCTTATTGATATTGGTCGTGGGAGGTGACGGTATTTGGGATCACTTATCTAGACGTGAACTAGCTATGTTTTCCTTAATGGTATATTCCATCTAGAGATATACGACACTTAGAGGTATTTTTGGCCTTTATGTAGGAGATTGGATTAGGTGTAGATCGAAGAGATCATGGAAAAACCCAATATGCGAACAAACCTTAGCTATTTTGATTATACCCTCTAATATGTTGTCGAATGTAATGAATATTATCATTCCGGCTATGTTATATACTTGTATCATACACCCTAGGTATTTCCTATTATATCACCTTATGTACTTATTAGATAGTGGTTCTTTTAGGGAGATAACCGTTATGGCATTCCATGTGATCTCAAAAGTATTTTTATATTAGCTACATATTTCTTGAGTTTCTCACAGCAGACTAATGTCTGACTCTTGGTTTTTGTTTTCTCTAGATTCCTCACATACTCTTTCGAGTAGATTTAGAAAGGCAAGTTTTCGTTGATGTTCATTGGAGCTCGAGGAGATGTGCTGGATGTTTTACTTGCCATAGCATTCCTATTTCTATTGCATTACTATGTTGTACATATCAGCATTTACGAGGATGGGCAGTTATAACTGTCCAAGCTGATGATAGTACTTAGGTTTTCTAACTTTGAAATTTTTATATCGAAGTAACCCTTTGCACTATTCTTTTGATATTATATATTACCATTTCTCTAGTGAGATTCTGATGTTATGTTCTCTTCTTTCTTGTTATATTTCGTTTTCTTTTTATTTACCCTAACAATTCATCTTTTCAAAACATGAGTGTTCCACACGTGAATATTGTGGATGTATTAATATTGACATTCGAGGTTTGAAAAGACATGTTATTACATGTGGTATCAAAGTTGCAGGTTAAGCGAGAACCTTGGCTTTGGTGGGGAATGACTCATTAAGAAGTAAGGTAATGGAATGTCCTAGCATGAGTCGAGTGTATTATACATATGAGAGCATATTTGTATTAAACGTATACCTTAATGGTAATTACAACTGCGAAAAATAAAGATTTTATATAAGGTAACTTATATAAATATAAATGATTAAAGTATAGTTTAATTAATGTAGGTATTAATGGTTTCCATTCATTACTCCTCATTAATTTGTTTAGCCATGCTCAGTCAATTTATGAGCATTGACTATAATTTGTTGATGTTGATTTATGCTTGACCAGTTTATGAGCAGTATTTCCCCTTCACTGCATGGGTTGGGTAGACAGTATTTGTAAATGCATTGAAATGAACACCTTGTGAATTGAGTTTCACGGTTTGACTATAAGGCGTTCGGTGATAAGGTTGGGTTAAAAGTTAACTTTATCAAAAGATGTTTATTTTTGTATAAGAAAGATAAGTTATTTTGGGAATAAACGTTTGTGAAAAGATTTTATACAAGAAGATGATTTTATATAAGTAGGGTTATAAAACATGATTTATAAAAAAGAAAGATTTAACTGATAATTTGAGAACTTAAATCCCGATGTCTTTGAAAATGTTTTTCAAGATTTTGAGAAAATAATAGCAGTATTGTTTGAGAGTAAGTGTCTGGGAAATTGGTTTATGAAATTGAGATCATGATACTTAGTAATATTTACAAAGTATTTGATACCATTTGGAAATGATTTTGGTTAAGTCCGAAAGACATGAATTGGAGGTACCGAACTCACTTATGTCACTTGAAAATAATTTTGGTGATGACTTCAGTATCATTGGCATTCATTTTTGGGTTTATAAGCGGGGGATGGTACAGGGTTGTTTAGTAAAACGGATTCTGATTTGATTTCAAATGTATGATTTGTTATACAAAAGATATATGCATGTATTATTATTTCAAAATGATTTGAAATAAAACCTAATATTTAGTTCTATACTTTTCTTTGGAAAGAAATTGATATGGGCTTTTTGTATAGAAATTTTTTATATGTATACTATGCAGGGTGCTCGAATGGTAGTGGCATAACATGAAAAAATGTTGGAACATTTCATGTTTTTCCTCTTTGGGTAATGTGTGTTTAATAAATTATTAAAATTTGTTAAGTTATTTTATGGACACATGTATCCTATGCATTAGGATTGTATGGTATGTGCATCATATTATGTCAAGTGTTTGGTAATTTTCATTTGTTATAATGAAATGGATTTTTCGATGATTTTGGAAAGTCAAAAACTTTTGAATTATTATAGGACTTAAAACAAAATTGTTTTGTAAAGATATAAGAGTAGAGTTTATATAACACTTGAACTGAGAATGTAGTATGTTAAAAACAAGTGTTGAATTGGTTAAACATGCTTGCTAAGTAATTTTTTTTGATGTTTTTGTATATGCTCTTAGGATGTAGTAGAGTATTATACCAATATGAAGTTAAGTTATAAAATATTAATAAACTTGAAGTTATATTTTATGAAATGGTTCATAAATGATTTAGTATTAATAAGACATGGTATTTGTATAAAAGAAAGTAATAAAATATAATGGTATAATTAAGAAATCAATAGGATAAATATGTAAGTTGTACATAGATTATTTTATTCACATGACTGTTCTTGATCCAGTATTCAAGTACATGATTTGGAGGTGATTTGCACTGGTCCGAACAAGGATTTTTCACTCGATTCTTAATGGTGAACACTTGATACGGACTCCGGATATGATCCTGAAGTTTCTATCATAGTATATGGTAATGTAAGCGGATCAAAGGTTTCTAGTAAAGGAACCAAATCAAAGTCCGTACTAGAGAGGTGAAGTGATCTATACTAGTTGGGAAGTGAAATTTATGTGATCGAGCAGGCGATCAGATTTGGTATTGCATCAAGGATGATCGTTGTACATCGTTTGGGCTTTAATATATTTATATGCTAAGTTTTGTTGATTTATGAAGAGTTTAGGCGACGAATCTTCAATTTGTTATAATGTACTAGGAATTGTCGAATAAGTAATTATCTGAGGCTGTTAAGCGTAAGACATGCTTAGTAGATTGTTTACCATCCTTGTGTGATGAGAGCATTTTTAACTTGAGCAGACCATGAGTTTTGTTTGCTAGTTATTGAATACTATTAAGTATTACAATGTGATTGTTCCTTTAGTTGAATGTGTTGGAAATTCAAGAATAAAACATTCTAAGTAAGGGAGAATGTAACGATCCAGAATTTCAGACACTTCGTAATTAAATATCTGAATTATTTAAATATTAAAACTTGGATTAAATGTTATTAAATTGATTTAATAATCTTTTTAGCTCCTTTTAAATTAGAATTAATTATGGAAAACTTATTTTGGAAAAAAATTTTACAAACATAAATACTTTGAAAAAATATCGATAATTTGACCGAAAACTGTTTTATCGATAAACAGCTTTTTTCTCAACGAAAATTGTTCAAACATTTTATGCGTGTCTAATTAATAATTATGGAGATAATTAGCAACTAAAAATACTTTCATATTTATGGCTAACTAAATGAAATGACGTCATACACGATGTAATGGTAGATATTTTGAAAATGGGCTTAAATGGAAAGTCTTAACTCTTAAGAAGTGATAAAGGAGAAGTGATGAGACGTAATCCTTACATGATATGAAAGGGGGTGAGAAAAATCTTATGCTTTGCTATTTGAAGCCTCTATAAGAAGAGGCATACCTTAGATAATAAATCACAAATTCACAAAAGACTGGAATGAAGTATGAGAATAAAAATGGTGGAAGTGCTTAAGCACTAATCTACAAATTCTTCTCTAACTTTTTCATGTCTTAACTAAATCATATCCAATCTCTTCTAAACTTTGGCTATAGGCCTAAAACATCATGGGAGTCATGCTTATCAAGTGAAAAGTGGGATAAGTTAAGAGGAAGAGGGGACCTTGGAGGAGGGCGTGAGCAATGGGAAGAGGAAGAGAGGTGTGACCTTAGTTTGCAAGTGTTACATGTTGGATCTTTAGGCTTTTAGTGATGGAAGGAGACGGTTCTTTGATTCTTGTGGCTTTATGCTTGGGTTTGGCATAATTATTAGTGAGTTATCTCACATCTTATAAGTATATATTATGCGTGTATATGTTGTGTGCAATGTATAAACTTAAAGTGACATTAACTAATCAAACTTATAAACTTTGGACCCCTCTTACTTTTGAAAGTAAATGATAACTTTATATTGTATAACATCACTACTATTACCCTTTAATACATGTGGTTTGGTCTTGAATTGATATTTAAAAGTT
This sequence comes from Allium cepa, assembly GCA_030765085.1. Taxonomy (NCBI): domain Eukaryota; kingdom Viridiplantae; phylum Streptophyta; class Magnoliopsida; order Asparagales; family Amaryllidaceae; genus Allium; species Allium cepa. Next base: position 170,011,162 of record CM060941.1, on the reverse strand, counting down.
TATTTTAACTTTTATGTTGAACTAAAGTAAGTTTTAAAGTGTTTGAAGGGAGAATAGTCATTATAAGTGCACTACTGAATCTCTTGTTTTAGGGAAATTTTACAAATAAATAGGAAGATATTTTAAGGGTTTTTTTCGTGGTATTTATGTACCTTAATGTTAGTATTTACTATAAAAATTTCAAGTCTTAAACCTTTTGTTAAAGTGGTTAAAAGTAGTCACAATGATCGTCCTTTTCAACTTTTTTTGTAACAAGGACTTTCAACATCATTTATAAGTGTTGTAGTAAGTTGCTTATGGTTTTAAGAGTTTAAAAATGATATTTAAATTCGATATATTTTTATAATCCTTTAGAGATGTTTTCAACCCATGTTTTAAAGTATTTTAAATTCAGTTTGAAGTTTAAATATATTTCTAATACTTATATATGTATTTTCAAAGTAAACAAGGTTTAAAATATAAACATGTTTTTGATCAAATTATAAATTTGTTATTTTCAAATAATATGTTACATATACATTTAAAGCCTATTTACAAGAATTGTTGAAGTATATAAAAGTTTGGAAAAAAGTAATTGACTAGGCTTAATACTAAAAGCCGACGAGTTAGACTTCTCTATTTCTGAGAGTTAAGGTTGATGTCGAGTAGCGATGGAGCAATATCGCTCTACCCTACCGGGCTTCCCTAGGAATAGTTAAGTTGGAATGTCAAAAAACGTGTTAATTTTATTGTTTACCTACTGTTTAAAAGGTAATTAACTTTTCTTAATGCTAAAAGCCGAGGAAAAAGGCTTCTCCATTTCTGAGAGTTAAGATTAATGTCGAGTAAGTATGGAGCAATAGAGCTTTAACCTACCAAGCTTCCCTTTGCATGAGCAATAGTTAAGTTGGAAATGCTGAAAATGGGTTAATCATGTTGATTGTTACTTATTTATGGAAATAATTAATACTATATTCAACACTAAAAGCCGACTAGTAAACTTGTCTATTTGTGTGATTCAAGAATAATGTATCTAGGCAACTTTTTGATGCAACCAGTGCTCTAACTTTCCCGGCTTCACTCTGGAACAAGAAATGGTAACGTTGAAATATATAAACAAGTTTAGTATATGAACATTGATTTGTATAAGCTAACTAGATAATCTATTAGTCGACCATCGAACTTAATCTATTATTAACTTGGATCTTTAAAAGAATGTTTCTAAAGATGATACAAGTATGAATTGGTTTTAGATTTACTGTGACAATGTGTTTATAAGATCCATCTTTAACACATTTTAATAATACTAGTGAATGTAAATAGATCTTAATTTAAAATAATGTTTTAAAGATAAGCATAAGTGGAATGGTTTTTGGTTTGTAGTGATAATGTTTATGTAACATTTTTCTTAAATTTTTTGAATGGATTGGTGAAAGTACTTAGATCATTAAAATGGATATATTGAAGGAAATATAAGTATGGAATCTTTTAGAATATGATAGGAGAAGCAAAGGTTTAAAGTAACAATTCTTGTTAATGACTTGTCAGTATACTTATACCATTTGAGATAAGTATATGAGTACTTTTTGAAGAATTGAAAGAGTACAAGTTAATAGTAGAAATTGATAAACAATGCTTTATTAGATAAAAGAACTTCTATTAATAAAAGTGGTTTTCATTAATAAAAGGTTAATTAAACAAAAAGGGGATTAGAAGTCGCTTATGTGACTTAATCGTGCTTTGTGTGATTTGATCTTGATTTGTATGTTTACTCATTTATTGAAAATATTTAGTCGTATACTTAGCACTATAACCCGATGAAGTAGGCTTGTCTATATGTGGAAATTAAGACTGATGTTCGTATAGGGATATGAGTAATAGAGCTTAATCCTATCAGGTTCACTCCTAATCGAGGGATAGTATGAGATAAAAATATAGGAAACATGATAAGTATATGAGACTTGGTTTCCATATGCAATCACTCTCATTATCTGTAAATGGCCAAATTCGTCGATACAGTCTTGAAGAAATCAGGATCGGTAAGTGCTTTAGTTACCCAAATTCACTTCATTACTGAGATACATGTTCTATCTCTTGAAAATAGATATGTTCCAGATGTTAGAATTTATGTGTGGTTTCGATATATGATCGAGACGTAGGAATCCATTTGGGGTTTCATGTGCTGTTCGAGTGATAAAGACTTGTGTGAAAGATGCAGAACGTGACATCGACATTGGAAATGACATAAAACAGTGTAGGAGCATAGCTTGGTCTTTGGCTGACCCATGACAGTTTATTATCATTCCATATCTAAAGTATGCTTATCGATGTTGCACACGGAAGATGATGGTATTTAGGATCACGTATTTAGACATGAACCGTCTATGTTTTCCTTTGTTTGCACCAAAATTGATCACAAACACCCAATAAAGTTTTAGTAAAGATTAAATGAAGAATAAAATTAAAACAAAGCAGAAAAGGTAAATTAGACATAGATTTTTATGATGGTTCGGCAAATTTGGGCTACGTCCACTTTATATTTTTATTGATCTTGCACTTGATTATGATTACAAGAATGTTTCCGGTACTATAGGAATAAAGAATAGTAACAACAGAGCCCCCATAGCCGAAAAGAAGATCCCACTTACGGAAAATGATCGTTGTATTTATAGGTGAAGACTACTGAATATTTGCTTGAAATTTTACCACCAAAATCTCCAGATGTGGACGAGGTCACCCAAAAAATTTCAAGGACAACCCCCAATATAGAGCGATCGAAGTTTATCGGTCTAGATTACCACAAGGGATCATGCGATCTCTCATGTAGGTCTGTCTTGATGTTGTCTTCGTGTTTCTAAAGTTCGTTTGCATAGTCGCCTACATGACTTTTGTAGATATTGATTGATTCCCATTGAATTGAACTACTGGGCTGATACGATTTGATCCTCTATCTAAAGAAGTAATACGATATGATCCCCTACTTAGGGAAGTAATACAATTTGATCCCTTGCTTAATGAAGTAACACGATTTAATCCCATACCTAATGAAGCAATACGATCTGATCCCCTAGGGGAAGAGATAGGTATCGATCCCCTGCCTAGGGGAGGCACAAATCCATACTTAGAATATTCTAAAGAATCTATATCTTGGTCTCGCTTGATCATTGCTTCATACCGTTGTATTTTCTTGATCTTTGGACTTCATGATCACCTCTCTGGGTTGTTTTCCTTGTCTATCATCGAATCTAACTTGTCCAATCAATCTGAATATAGCCATGTCAAAAGGCTAGATAACACTTGCCCCCCAAAGTACGTCTTGTTTCGAAAATGACGTATTTGAATCGAAGCAATTTAGAGTCACCGAAAAGGATTCCATTCAGTTTCCTGAGCTGTCGTTACCCTTCCGTTGAATTGTCTTTTCGTAGAGTCAGATCTCTCTCTGTTTGTTGCGGCGCTCGATCGATATTTGTCTGTATAAATCTGGAGTGTAATCTTTCAGTTTTTGTCTATGCTTGATTCCATTAAGCATGTCGACGTCAGTAAGCCTCGGTTATCTGAATTAATTTATATTCTGAAAATTCTAGGTAGAAATTTAATTTCCATTGATTTAGGAAATTGAATGTCGAGTGTGTCTATTCATTCAAGTATTCACTGTTGTCATTGGCTCCCAAGCAGGTTCACGTGCCTATAGGCTATTTCCAAGTTCCGTCAAATTGTGCTTGCAATTCAAAAAAAAAACATAATTGAAATAGGGGATTGGTATAAGGGAAATAGGCCTATCCTTTTATTGATATAGACTTGGTCAGTTCGAGCCATGAGAGAAATGGGATGCTTTTGTACGCTACTTAAATGAATTAGCTTAAGGGGCTTTGCACCGAAGGTCCATATTTTTGATGTTGTTGTAAGAAAAGTCCCTATGATAATAAGTATGTAAATTAAGTCCCTGTTTTTTGTAAATCAGAAAGCGCAAACTATCTTGCGCTTTTCTTATAAAAGTGCAAGTTAACTTGCGCTTTTCAAAAATTTATTTTTTTTTGAAAATTTCAAAATTTAAAAAAAAATTCAAAATAAAAAAGCGCAAACTAGCTTGCGCTTTTATGATAAAAGTTGCAAGTTAGCTTGCATTTTCTGTTAGAAAAGTGCAAAGCACCTTGCGTTTTCTATTTTTCAAAAAATAGGGACTAAATTTACATACTTATATATACAGGGACTTTTCTTATAACAACATCAAAAATAGGGACCTGTAACTCGTTTCTTGTTAGCTTAATCTCTTCGCTTATTTTCTACTGATCCCTTTATCTTCTACTTTCTTTTTTACATTTATTTTTCTTTTTACCAATCCCTTCTTTTATGTTTGTACATCGATCCTTGCTTATACTAGTCAAGAACTATCATTTCGATCTCAAATACGAATGCAATCCCTAGATCTCAAATCGATTATACCACACTTCTTTGCCTCCTACGTCATCATCATCTACTCCAGATCCACCAACGCCCCTACCGTTCGCCTTAGTTCCAATTCCGATCAACCATCTGATATCCCTAAAGCCTATGCCTCCCTATCGAAATTCGATTCAGTGTTTCTCCATCTAATCAATCTGTTGTTAATTTAATTCACACGCCCTAGTTTGGCTGTGTTCGCATATATAGGTTAGTGAAGGGTTGGAGTGATAGAGGAGATAACCACGCTGACTTGTGAATTTGCGTCGAAGGGTTTTTAGTTCGGGCATCAGTATTTGATCTGAATAAAGGCATATGTAGGCCTAGTTTCACGTTAGTGTTAGATTACAGGATAATAGGTTGAGGGATATAGGGGATTGATTGTCGATCTGATGTAGCATTTGGAGATGACAATATGTAGGTAGGGATCAGTAGTTGTCTTGTAGTTGAGAAACAAAAATATGTTGTTACTGTCTTTATCTATGATATTTGATGTAATGAGTGAAGCAATGTCTATTAGGGAGGACAGTGTCTAGTGGATCGGTGATTGGTAATGGAAAACGGTTCTTTCGTTAGAAACGAAATGTATAAGGATCGGCGTGGCAAATTAAAAAGATTTCTTTTGCTAGAGTTGTTTTGAATTTGGCGTTGTTGATACCAATCAGAGCTTTTCTACATGATTCAAGAAGTCCGAAAAATGGGAGTTCAATTCTAAAAGTTTACATGTACTTTGTGGATCACTTCATTTACTGGAAATTCGTATCGAGTTGGATGTTTAACAGGATTTCAGAGTTCAATGTCTGTAATGACCCGCAAATCCGTACCCCTTGAGTCAACACTATTCTACAACAATCAACTCAAGATGCACAGAAATACGCACCATTAGGGTTAAAGAAGAAGAGGTAGAAGAAGAGAATAGAAAACAACAACAGAGTCTAACCATCGCAGCAGAGTAAAATATAATAGAAATAAATAATCTTTACTCAAAAATTAAATATATCTGTTTATATATTACATCATCAGAGTACATCAATCACAGTTCCACATCAATACCATACAAATGGATACACAACAACTCAACACAGCGGAATATATATATATATAAACAAGTACGAGAGTACGTGTCGTCATCCTGCTCGTCTCCTGAGCTCCACAGCAACATGTCATGTATTCTATAATACTCGGTCTGACCCGAGCATTACAGTTAAATAACACCCGAGTCAGTCTGGAATACCAGCGTGAGAAAATCACACCCAATTGATTATTAAAGTTTCAAAATCCTTTGAAACCAAAAGCATCTCGTAAGACCACGCCACAAATAAACATGTCGGGTTTTTACCTTACGATGGCTAAAACAATTTTTATAGAAATCCTCTGATATTATAGTAGGGTCTATATACAAATACTTATAAAATAGCCGAAATTATTACATCTATTAAATTCCAGCTACTAGCCACAGAGTGGTTAATACAAAAAAAACTCGTACAAGGCTCGTAGGGAGAATGGATTTCCAACTAATGACTAGGCACTAGGGTACCACCTGTCACAGTATGGGGCCTAGATCACCGTACCGAGGAGTACGCCCGCTCCCCTGCAACACAAGGCCGGGACTACCCCTTACTGGATAATCCCGAGTGAGATCACCTCGCGGTTGGGATCAGCAACCGCCCACTAAGCCGAAATAAAAGGGGACATCTAGACTGGAATGACCTCACCCTGCTTGGGTGCTACCCACCTAGCCTTGCTGCATAACCCCTGATTTTCAGTCATTCCCATTTGATGAGGCTTGAGGCTAAGCGTTACCTTTTTAGAACATATCCCTTAGAATGCCCATCGTCCACCTGACGATGTTTTCGCAAGCATTCATCCATACAAGTCTGTCCCGGGTTCGAACAGAACCGAAGGCACTACTCCTACTACATCCATTTTTGAAATATCCTCAGGATTAGTAGCGACTAGCCCTTACACTTCACTGCTCCATCTTCGACTCCGAACACGTTTTCACGAAACGTACAAACCGGATCGAAGTGCTTTTCGAGAAATAAATCTCGATCCCGGTCTCTTCGAAACGATCAACGTATTTGTCCAATATTGATAGTCGGTTATTTAACTATCAATTTCTATGTACAAACATCCATCAAACAATAAATAATTTTCCAAATTATTTATTACCTCAAATATCTTCACAAGATAAAATTTCACGTTTCAAACCCTTTTTGAAAACAGTTTCAAACATATCCCTTTCCGGAATAATTTCCCAATATTTATTCCCACTGAAACGCCAAGTATAAAATACTTTTAACTTTAAAAATAATTTAAAAACACTTAGTTATAAAATATACTCCATAGCCTTAAAAATTTAAAACTACCTTATTTAATTAAAATATATACTTTTGGAATATTTAATAAATAATGCTACCTTTATAAAATACAAAACTAGATTTTTCTTTAAAACAAATACAAAGTCATTTGATAATTACTCCGATAATAGTTTGAAAAATATTTACTTTACAATTTAAACATTTAAAAATAATAAAATTTCTAAGATATGCCTTTTTAAACAACATTAAAATCTTTAACTTATATTTAAGATTTCTTGGAAATTGTACATGGCTATCCAGAGAAAATTCCAACTTCAATCACTTAAATCAATTTTCCCCAAATTGATTTCCAGTTTATTTTATTTATTCAAAAATCCTTTAATTTCAGATTTTATTCCTTAACTATGATTTAAAATACTTTTAATTGAAATACCAATTTAGATTTCTCAATTTGCTTCTTATTCCTTTAGATAATTTAAAACCTTCGGTTTTAAAATAATTCTTTATTCATTTAAATTAATATCACATAAATTTACAATTCATTAATTTTGGTTAATTCAAACCTTTTTCTTCTCATATTTCAAAGTTCTTTTTTAGTATTTAACATACTTCTATTTCTTTCTCAATTCATTCTAAATTTATTAAATTCTCTCAGATTATTTCGTTTACAAATTTACTTCCTTTATTTTCTTCCAAAAATCCAATTTATATATTTTTGATAATTCATTATACCCAATATATATCCGAACAAGTCACATCATTCAATATTCCAATATATTCAACATTGAATATCAAGTAATCACATCAGAGAATATTAAATAATAAATAAATGTTGAGGGATCCAGTTGGATCCCTCCAACCTGTTTTTCCTACATCCACAGACGTTAGCACAATATAATATGCCAATTTCAAATTTATATCATACCATAGCACATCAATCAATTCAACCATTCAAACAATTATTTAAATTTAATCATTTAAATTTAAATTTAAGTTTAACTGAGTGGGATTAACTCACCTTTGCCTCTTAAATTGTACTTCCGCTTCATTCTCGATTTAAGTCCATGATTTAATACCTTGTATAAACATTTATATGGTTTATTAATATTAGAATAAATCAGGCATTTAATTATTATTTATTTAATTTAAACTAATGACTTGATTTTAATCTAATTTTCCCTGTGAATAAATTATGTTTAGTAACTAAATTAAATTATATAAGTTAATTGGACTAATTAATCACTAAATCCTTCCTTTAAAAAATAATCTAGTAAGTTTAGAATGTGTGCATGTATATCCCTTTTATTTATTTATTTATTTATTTATTTCTACCTACGTATACAAATGCTAATAAATTAAGTATAAATTTGAAAATAAACTAAAAGATACCTCACTACACACCAGGTCGTTGACCCTACAGCACCTGACTTCGGCCCACGGTGAGCATCCAGCAGCCACAAACCCAAACAGGCCGACATCTCCACCACTTTTCTTCCTCCACAAGAACTATCCATCGATCTGAGTTTGAAGTCAAGTCCTCATCGCACAAATTCTACATCCATCACCACAATTCCCTAGCCCGATGCCTCACCTCAGATCGACCTACAACCCAAAACCCAGATAGCATCGCGATAGCCAACTCGTCGCGACTCCATCACTGCCGTAACCCCACGGCAACCTTGCCTGCCTCCCTCATCGCGAGTTTCCCCCTCCTAGCTCGATGCCAAATCGAACGCGTCGTCACCTACGCGCACACGCTATAGAGGAGGCACGACCCCCACCCTAGATTGAAAAGCTTGCGTTCGAACGAGAACGACACAACGATTTGAGTAAGCTCCACGATTCGGTCATTATTTCTTCTTCTCTCTTTTTTTTATACGATTGAATTTGAAAATAAAGGAGATAAGGGGAATTACTTAGACCATCCATTATTGATTTGGATTTAATAATTTTTTTTATGTGTGTTCGAACGGCAATTTCAGAGTAGAGGGGAAAGAAAAAGGAAAAAGGAGGGTACGAAGGAGACAAGACGATGGCGTGTTGTACGAATGGTCGGTTTAAAGAAAGTAGTATGTTTTATTTAAATTAAATTTTTTCTTTTTCTGTAAAAATTCCAATGCGTTCATATGCCGTACGCTCCCACGTTAATTCCGATAACTACGAATTTGGAATCCGGTAATAAATTCAATATTACGGCCCAATGGAACTGGTTTCATTGAATTCCGAGACTGTGCCTCGGAAGGCTATTTTTAAATTCAATTCTAAAACAATAGAATTCCAAAACCGAGCAAATCACTTCCAAATTCAATTTTAACACTTTTACTATCTTCAATATCATCAAAATAAATTTTATAAGCCTTCAAATTATTTTTAATAGGCTTAAAATCTCAGGTTTCATATTTTATCCAATTCAAATTATTTACTTCAATAATTTAATTGTCAAATAATTATGATATTCGTAATTTAAGTTGATAATTAACCTTTAAATAATTAAAATCAATTAAATATCCCGATTTTAAATGCTTAAAAATTCCGGATCGTCACATTCCTCCCCCCTTAAAAGAATTTCGTCCCCGAAATTACTAGTTAGGAGGAATGGTCCAATACCCGTTTATTATTATTTCCCTAAACCAAACAATTCAACATCTTACTAACTATCTTCTTATAAAAGACTCATTATTATTCTTATTAACCTTCCAATCTTCTCCATAGTTTCAAACTATATTATTGGTTTAACCATTCAAGTTTCAATTTAAAACCAAATTTTGAATTATCAAAAATTTTCTCAAAAATTTTCTAACTCTCTAAATTTCAGAAAATTTTTGCCAGCGTCTCCTTTGCGCGGCTGTCTCGGTACAACTACAAAATGGCTCTACGGCCTCCCAAATCCAAAAAGAAAACAAAAAGCCAAGTGCCTCAATCCAAAATCTCAATCAAATTCACACCAATTTTTAATACATACCTTTTTGTCGAGCATTTCAAATTTATCTCTTGAAATCAAATCCAATTTCCTTTTTCCTTTTTAATACCTGCATACCTGCTTAGCACTAATATCCCTTCACAACATTCCAAAACATTTTATCCACTTTCTCACCAAAATGCCAATATTTATTCATTCCAATATTTACTTAAATTACATTGGTAGTATCAATTTCCATTTAAGTCTTCACCATTCCCTCTAAAGTTTAGTTTAAGCATTTTATATGCTCCTTATACTTATTTTCATCTTCCACTTTAGTTTATATCTATTTCTATTCAACTTGATTCTTTCATTTTCATACGAATTCAATTTATTTTCAACTTCAAATGTTAAATTTTGTTTTTCATTTATAACTAAGTTATGTCATTATTTTAGTTAGTTTCATTTACTAATTCAGTTTAGTTTCTAATTTGAATTCGCTAGTCGTTAACACAATTTTCCAAAGTTTTTTCTTCTAAAATTTTCTAACTCCCAAAATTTCTGAAAAATTTTGGCAGAGTCCCCTTTGTACGGAGGAGCTTTTGCAATTTGACAAAAGAGATAAATATATATACATCGACCCACACGGTCGGAAAAAAAAAAACAGTTCATATTTCCTATTTTTATTGTGTAGGCATACCTTATTTAGCATTTTAAGCAAGCGGCTTATTTATTTAGCAGTTAATGCAACCCAAATCCAGCCACACGGCTCCCAGGTACCTGTACTTACTCAATTTAAACATGTAAGTGCCATATATATGCCATTTAACAATATTTCATTTAGTTGCAATGGTTAAAACATATGAATTCTAAAAGAAATTCACACCAAACATTTTCCATAAGCGATTTATACAATTTTCATACTAATTCAACTGTTTTAATTAATTTACAAACCATTTTCATTCAATTTGAATGGTTTAAAACTCAATCGCTTCCATTTAATTTATTCTTAAGCAAACTCAATTCATATTTAATTCCATTGCTTTCAAAATCAATTTATTTTACTTCTATCAACTCATAGAATTTTTAATTACTTCCATTTACATCAAGTGACAACTAATTCTATGCAATTAGACGAGATCTATGTGAATAAACAAGTATTTATGTTTTATACCCAATTTAAATGGATTTTAACTCAATTTATTCTTAATTCTATTCCATTTGAAAAAAAAATTCACAATCCATATATTCTCAGTTTCATTGCATTTCAATTTTATTAACCAAACTAGTGCAGTCAAAACCATCAACAACCTAGGTTCCATCTCCATTACCAATTAAATTTCCTTTTTATTTCAATCCATTCACAACCATTTATTTAGCTCGACACACCCCTTTTTAATTTCATTTACAATCCATTTATTTACATTTCATTCCAAATTTGTTTATTCCAAACTATTTTATTTAGCTCGAAAACAGTCCAAGCTATTGCATTCCATAACCATTTTCCAACTTATTTAAACCATACTTCATTTTGATTCTTATTTATTCCATCCATTTATTTATTCAATATAATTAGTTTATCCACATCCACTTAAACCATTCTAATAAACTCGAAACATTGTATTTTCCTTATTGTCTCAAGTTATTTCAATTCCTTAATAATTTTAAATGGTTTACAATTATTTATTCTAAAATTTCATTCCATTAATATTATTTATAACTCACCGAATTTTGTTTCAATTAAAATTCATTTCCACTTGATTTAAATCCAACCCAATATCATCAAACTTGGTTCAAGTTGAATTCAATTCAACTCTCCTTTATCCATTTAGCTTAAGTCAATTTACTTCAATTTATTCAAATGTTACACTTAAGCTCATTCTCATCTTACAAACAAAGTTCTCTTTTCAATTTAACTTGATTCTATTTTAATCCAATCCCATTCAAACTACACATTTATTCGATCAATTATTATACAATTTAAGTTTTTAGATTCGGCTCATTCAATTTATTACCTGGCTAATTTCCAAGTTATCTTCACTTATTTGGATTTTATTTGCATATTCAAACCATTGCTATTTTAATCCATTTACATTTTTATCCGATACACTTCAATTATATTTAATTTATTAACACTTCAAGCTAAATTTTCAATATATAACTCAAGTTTTAAATCCACTATCCATTTTCAATTTACCACCCAATTTATTAACCACAATTTAATTACATTGAACTCCATTTACACATTTCATTAACTAATTTATTATCAATTAGTTCTTCCCTTATCTATAATCCAACACTTGAATTTTTTATCCCAAATATCACTCCATTTAACTTTCTTAGTTCAATTTAGTTTATAATTCAAGTTTTGATCTTCATTTTATTTTTCAATTCATCAAACAATATTAATTTTCTTTTGGGCTTTGCATTCTATTTTAAATTTTATAAGTCACAACTTATATTTCATACAATCACACTCATTCTAGGCTTGAATATATTCATCTTTTATTTTTAATTCAAGCCTGCTATTTATTTATAGCCCAAGCATATTTTATTTCTATGGATTTTTAATTCTCTTATAAGTTATTCTGGTTTATTTATTTAAATTCTCATTTCTTATCCAATTTATTTTCCATTTATCCAGGTAAGAATTTAATTCCATTCATTAATTCAATTGAATTCTTATTCCAATTCAATTTTATTTTGCTCGGTTTTCTTTAACTCAATTCGATTCCAACTTGATTCGAATACAACTGGATATTGTTTTCAGCCTATTCAATCAATTTTAATCCAGTTAAAATTTATTTCCCAATCCAAGTTAATTTCATTTTTAACTTTTCACCTTTTAAATTTAAATTCCATTATCTAAAGCTTAAAATTTCTTCCAGATTTACAAATCATTTCCATTTATAAGCTTACAACTTATCTTATCCGGGTTTTTAAACACCCAGCTTTGGTTTCAAATTGTTTTGAAATCTCCAACATCTCAAATCATATTTCTCAAAAATTAAACCAATCCTGGTTTTATTCCCAACAAATTTCCTTTGAGATCTTCAAAAACAACTAACTTTTCTGAACAAATCAATTTGGCAGCAATCCATCACTTAGAAACTCGAAAATGAACATCGATGATGCTGCAGTCATCACCGAAGTTATTTTCCAGTGACTGAAGTGAATTCAATGCTATCTCCCTTCCAAAATTCATTTTAAACAAATTTCCTTTCAGAAATAACCCAAAAACAACAATAATACTATCTACCTCCAAAATACTTCCGAAATCTCCGGGGTTTTAAAGTTTTCAAATTCTATTTTAATTCAAATTTTAACTAAAATGCATTTGTATAGTTTATGCTTATATAAATCCCAATTAATTATATTTCAATTTATAATTTACATCTATAATTCATATTTATAAATTTCATTCTATAATGAATTTATCCCTCAAATTTTTAATTATATTTCAATTTCTAGTTAAATTTTCACTTAACAATGATAATACTTTAATATCATCATTTCTAACATTCAATTAACATCCAAGCAACCATATAGTAGCTAATTAGTTTTCAAAAACTTTCTTTATATCAAAATATATTTTTGGGTAAAATCATTTCATTTACCCATATTTAAAACAATACCGTGTCGATTGCTCTATTCAAGTGTTTAGAAACCCCTTCAATACAGTTGAGCAGACTGTGTCGACGAAGGTTCATATGCCACTCAATAAATCAATCAACACAATATTAAAACAATTTATATTCACTAACAAATACGCACTCATATCTATTAATACGCTCAAACTCATTATAGAGTACTACGGACTCTATTTTATGAGTAATTCCCACCAGAGCCAAGGTTATCTCTAACCTTGCTCTGATACCAACTGTAACGACCCGCAAATCCGTACCCCTTGAGTCAACACTATTCTACAACAATCAACTCAAGTTGCATAGAAATATGAACCATTAGGGTTAAAGAACAAGAGGTAGAAGAAGAGAATAGAAAACAACAACAGAATCTAACCATCGCAGCGGAGTAAAATATAATAGAAATAAATAATCTTTACTCAAAAATTAAATATATCTGTTTATATATTACATCATCAGAGTACATCAATCACAGTTCAACATCAATACCATACAAATGGATACACAACAACTCAACACAGCGGAATATATATATATATATATATATATATATAAACAAGTACGAGAGTACGTGTCGTCATCCTGCTCGTCTCCTGAGCTCCACAGCAACAAGTCCTGTATTCTATAATACTCGGTTTGACCCGAACATTACAGTTAAATAACACCCGAGTCATTCTGGAATACCAGCGTGAGAAAATCACACCCAATTGATTATTAAAGTTTCAAAATCCTTTGAAAACAAAAGCATCTCGTAAGACCACGCCACAAATAAACATGTCGGGTTTTTACCTTACAATAGCTAAAACAATTTTTATAGAAATCCTCTGATATTATAGTAGGGTCTATATACAAATACTTATAAATAGCCAAAATTGTTACATCTATTAAATTCCAGCTACTAGCCACAGAGTGGGTAATACAAACAAAACTCGTACAAGGCTCGTAGGGAGAATGGATTTCCGACTAATGACTAGGCACTGGGGTACCACCTGTCACAGTACGGGGCCTAGATCACCGTACCGAGGAGTACGCCCGCTCCTCTGAAACACAAGGCCGGGACTACCCCTTACTGGATAATCCCGAGTGAGATCACCCCGCGGTTGGGATCAGCAACCGTCCACTAAGCCGAAATAAAAAGGGACATCTAGACTGGAATGACCTCACCCTGCTTGGGTGCTACCCACCTAGCCTTGCTGCATAACCCCTGATTTTCAGTCATTCCCATTTGATGAGGCTTGAGGCTAAGCGTTACCTTTTTAGAAAATATCCCTTAGAATGCCCATCGTCCACCTGACGATGTTTTCGCAAGCATTCATCCATACAAGTCCGTCCCGGGTTCGAACGGAACCGAAGGCACTACTCCTACTACATCCATTTTGGAAATATCCTCAGGATTAGTAGCGACTAGCCCTTGCACTTCACTGCTCCATCTTCGACTCCGAACACGTTTTCACGAAACGTACAAACCGGATCGAAGTGGTTTTCGAGAAATAAATCTCGATCCCGGTCTCTTCGAAACGATCAACGTATTTGTCCAATATTGATAGTCGGTTATTTAACTATCAATTTCTATGTACAAACATCCATCAAACAATAAATAATATTCCAAATTATTTATTACCTCAAATATCTTCACAAGATAAAATTTCACGTTTCAAACCCTTTTTGAAAACAGTTTCAAACATATCCCTTTCCGGAATATCTTCCCAATATTTATTCCCATTGAAACGCCAAGTATAAAATACTTTTAACTTTAAAAATAATTTAAAAACACTTAGTTATAAAATATACTCCATAGCCTTAAAAATTTAAAACTACCTTAAATATTTAATTAAAATATATACTTTAGGAATATTTAATAAATAATGCTACCTTTATAAAATACAAAACTAGATTTTTCTTTAAAACAAATACCAAGTCATTTGATAATTACTATGATAATAGTTTGAAAACTATTTACTTTAGAATTTAAACATTTAAAAATAATAAATTTTCTAAGATATGCCTTTTTGAACAACATTAAAATCTTTAACTTATATTTAAGATTTCTTGGAAATCGTACTTGGCTATCCAGAGAAAATTCCAACTTCAATCACTTAAATCAATTTTCCCCAAATTGATTTCCAGTTTATTTTATTTATTCAAAAATCCTTTAATTTCAGATTTTATTCCTTAACTATGATTTAAAATACTTTTAATTGAAATACCAATTTAGATTTCTCAATTTGCTTCTTATTCCTTTAGATAATTTAAAACCTTCGGTTTTAAAATAATTCTTTATTCATTTAAATTAATATCACATAAATTTACAATTCATTAATTTCGGTTTATTCAACCATTTTCTTCTCATATTTCGAAGTTCTTTATTAGTATTTAACATACTTCCATTTCTTTCTCGATTCATTCTAAATTTATTAAATTATCTCAGATTATTTCGTTTACAAATTTACTTCCTTTATTTTCTTCCAAAAATCCAATTTATATATTTTTGATATTCATTATACCCAATATATATCCAAACAAGTCACATCATTCAATATTCCAATATATTCAACATTGAATATCAAGTAATCACATCAGAGAATATTAAATAATAAATAAATGTTGAGGGATCCAGTTGGATCCCTCCAACCTTTTTTTCCTGCATCCACAGACGTTAGCACAATATAATATGCCAATTTCAAATTTATATCATACAATAGCACATCAATCAATTCAACCATTCAAACAATTATTTAAATTTAATCATTTAAATTTAAATTTAAGTTTAACTGAGTGAGATTAACTCACCTTTGCCTCTTAAGTTGTACGTCCACTTCATTCTCGATTTAAGTCCATGATTTAATACCTTGTATAAACATTTATATGGTTTATTAATATTAGAATAAATTAGGCATTTAATTATTATTTATTTAATTTAAACTAATGACTTGATTTTAAACTAATTTTCCCTGTGAATAAATTATGTTTAGTAACTAAATTAAATTATATAAGTTAATTGGACTAATTAATCACTAAATCCTTCCTTTTAAAAATAATCTAGTAAGTTTAGAATGTGTGCATGTATATCCCTTTTATTTATTTATTTATTTATTTATTTCTACCTACGTATACAAATGCTAATAAATTAAGTATAAATTTGAAAATAAACTAAAAGATACCTCACTACACACTAGGTCGCTGACCCTACAGCACCTGACTTCGGCCCACGGTGAGCATCCAGCAGCCACAAACCCAAACAGGCCGACATCTCCACCACTTTTCTTCCTCCACAAGCACTATCCATCGATCTGAGTTTGAAGTCAAGTCCTCATCGCACAAATTCTGCAGCCATCACCACAATTCCCTAGCCCGATGCCTCACCTCAGATCGACCCACAACCCAAAACCCAGATAGCATCGCGACAGCCAACTCGTCGCGACTCCACCACTGCCGTAACCCCACGGCAACCTTGCCTGCCTGCCTCATTGCGAGTTTCCCCCTCCTAGCTCGATGCCAACTCGAACGTGTCGTCACCTACGCGGACACGCTACAGAGGAGGCGCGACCCCCACCCTAGATCGAAATGCTTGCGTTCGAACGAGAACGGCACAACGATTTGAGGAAGCTCCACGATTCGGTCATTATTTCTTCTTCTCTTTTTTTTTATACGATTGAATTTGAAAATAAAGGAGATGAGGGGAATGACTTAGACCGGCCATTATTGATTTGGATTTAATAATTCTTTTTTTATGTGTGTTCGAAGGGCAATTTCAAAGTAGAGGGAAAGAAAAAGGAAAAAGGAGGGTACGAAGGGGACAAGACGATGGCGTGTTGTACGAATGGTCGGTTTAAAGAAAGTAGTATGTTTTATTTAAATTAAATTTTTTTTTCTGTAAAAATTCCAATGCGTTCATATACCGTACTCTCCCACGTTAATTCCGATAAATATGAAATTTGGAATCCGGTAATAAATTCAATATTACGGCCCAATGGAACTGGTTTCATTGAATTCCGAGACTGTGCCTCGGAAGGCTATTTTTAAATTCAATTCTAAAACAATAGAATTCCAAAACCGAGCAAATCACTTCCAAATTCAATTTTAACACTTTTACTATCTTCAATATCATCAAAATAAATTTTATAAGCCTTCAAATTATTTTTAATAGGCTTAAAATCTCAGGTTTCATATTTTATCCAATTCAAATTATTTACTTCAACAATTTAATTGTCAAATAATTATGATATTCGTAATTTAAGTTGATAATTAGCCTTTAAATAATTAAAATCAATTAAATATCTTGATTTTAAATGCTTAAAAATTCAAGATCGTCACAATGTCACTCGCGATGTTATTTGGTGTTGAAAGTTGAAACCAAAACATTTTCTTGATATTTTCTCACTACCGATCCCCCGGTAGTTGTCCAACATTTGGAAATAGAACTTAAATTTAATTTTAACAGAGCAATTTTGGATGTAATTGCTTGTAATTCTAACGTAAATGAGAATGTTGACCAGGGTATTCTTCTTCAACATATGCACGTATAGCTACTAGGCATGGGATCGATTACGATCCCATACATGGGTGGATTTTAAATACATGATGAATTGACCTGTACGCTTGAAATAAGCTCTCTACCTTGTGAAGTTGCATATGCAGACCTGTACGAACTTGGTTTTGAAATCATATATATGTATTGATCATTAACTCAAACTCGAATTTGGATGCACATGCTTGTTTGTTTAAACATGAATTTAGATGTACACATATGTCTTGACTATTAATACCATGCTCTTACATGTCGATGGCCGATCCTTGAACTTGATTGTAACCCTTACGCATAACCATTAATGTGAAATTCGGTTAGGATGGTCAGCAATTATGTTCACTCCGGTCGAACTCTCGTAGTTCATGATAAATGTCGTATAATATTGAACTGTATAACAGTGCCCAACACATCACTGCACTAGATTATATATAGCACGGGAGAACAGGTTGATCCATCTAACAATGACTATCTGTTGAGTTTGATAGTCATGGGTCCTAGATGCTTTGAGCGATAATCTACAATGGTTCAAGATCAGGCTTATAGGCACATCGAATCAAATGTCGAGTAGAGTTCAGCCTTGTGTCACATGCAGCTGCATTGCTGGCTTTTTCTTTAATTTTGAATCTGCTTGTGTATTCGAGTAGCGTGCTTTCCATTCAATGTACTCGTGATCCATTGCTCATCATTTGGGTTGAAATTATAGCCAGTTTCCCATGAGCCTGGGCGTCCATCCGATAATTCTATCTTTAAGCATCCTTTCAGTCGTAGCCTCGAGTCTTTGCAAACACTAAGCATGTGTCATGGTTTTGGGCCGTCATAGTCAATTTTTAATGATCACACTTCTGCCCTTAATCTCGGGTTGGTAGATGTACTACATGGACGGTCGATTCTCATCCTAGTTGTGTTTAACTCCCGCTTAAGCTTTGAAAAATCAGAGTTGATCTATGAATGGTCGAGTCACATTCATCTTAATTCTTGCTTGTGCCCCCCAAGTCAGGGGTCAATGTCGATAAGTTGATGGGCAAGTCACTCCTACCTTAATTTTGTACTCTTTCTACCGAATCTGATGTTAGAGTTAGTTGATGGGAGGTTGAGTTACGCCTATTCTGGATTGTATTCTAGTTTCTCCTTCCCAGGGGAAGACTTTGATACTTCATCGGATTTTGGGCATGAGCTAACTACTGGACGGTCGATCGCATCCACTTTTGGTGCAATTGTCGCCATACTCTGGGTAAGAACTGAAGAATGGATGGTCAGGTCACATCTATTCCATGATTCATGCTTCCCTTGTCGAATCAAGGAGAAGAACTAAGTGATGGATGGTTTGATCGCATCCATTTATAGTGGGTATGGATTGACATTGGTCATCGATCCAATGGTACGATGTAGTCGGTCGCTCGTAACTTCGAACGTCGTTCCAATTAGTCTTGTATTAAGGCATCTTTGCGGTCGTTGCCTTAAGTTATAAAGAACACCAAGTCGGAGCAATAATGAGCTGTCATATTCAACTTTTAGTAGTTTGTACTCCTGTCCCCGGTCTAGGGTTAGCGGAATTAGTCCATCAACATTTAAGTAACGTCCTTTTGAGTTTACAGTCCTCATGTTGAGTTCAAGTCGAAGTTGATGAATGAACGGTCGATTCACATGCATTCACTATTTATACTCCAATCCATGCTCTAGGGACCAAAGTTTGTCCATGGATGGTTAGTTGTGCCCATTTTGTGTTTATGCTCCAATCTGCAATGGGGGACCAGAGTTAATCGATGGATGGTCGAACTGCGTCTATGTTTTAGTGTTTATATTCCATTCCATACTTGGGGACTAGAGTTGTTCGATGGATGGTCGAACATCCTCCATGTTTCGGTGTTTATACTCCAGCCCACAATGTGCGACCAAAGTTAACTGACGGACAGTCGAACCGCGTTCGATTTTTGTTTTAGATTTTGGTCTTCTCATTATCTGAGAAAGGCTTCCATACTTCAACTGCGAGAAAGGTCGCGAATGGATGGATCGCATCCTCTTAGGATTGGACAGTCGAATCACAACTAGTTTAAGCTTGGGCTCTCAACTGCCCATGCACTGGGGCAGGATTTGATGTGTGGACTGTCGTACCATGTCCACTTTCATTTGGATTCTATTCTTTCGAGCCTTGGGAGCAAGATGAGTGTTCTAGCAAACTTCAAGCTTGAGCAAGGGAGCGGATGGTTGGACCGCATCCACTTTGAGTCGTATCTTCGCCCCTAAGTGAAGAGAAAGATTTGGAGAGTGAACGGTCGAGTCACGTCCATTTTGAATTGGTCTTCTAGTTGGATCATGGTCAGAGTTAGCGAGTGAACGGACATGTCACATTCATTTGGAGCTGGACGGTAAGTCGCGTCCATTTTGATTTATATTCTCCTATCGGATCAAGGGACAGAGTTAACTCAGGAGCGGTCGACTCATACTCTTCTGTTATCATTCTTCTCCTGATGGATCGAAGGAGGTCCCTGGAGAATGAATGGTTAAGTCAAATTCCTTCGTGGTTTATTCTCCTATCCACGCTCTAGGCACTAGAGTTATCTGATGGACGGCTGGGTCATATCCATCTCTATTTTATACTCTTATCCATGCACTAGGGACTAGAGTCATTCGATGTATGGTCATTCACACCTACCTTTAGTTTATACTCATATCCACTCTCTAAAGACCAAAGTTGATCGATAGACGGTAGGACCGTGTCTGTTTTCTTGTTTTTATAATTCAATCTTCACTCTAGGAACTAGAGTTATATGATAGGTGGTCAGCCACATCCATTATTATGAGTTTATATTCCACCCATCAAATTAAGGAAGGAGTTATTGAATGAATCGTTGAGTTGCGTTGATTCGTGGAATGGAATTATGCTCCCCAATGCCGAGGACAGAAGATGGAGAGTAGATGGTCGACTCATGTCCACTTTGTGATTGTAGCTTCTTCTGTCAGGTCAAGGAAGGGAGTAATTGATGGATGGCTGGATCACGTCCATGTTTGGGTTGTACAGTCAATTTACGTCTAATTTTCTTTGTACTTCTCTCGGCAAGTCAAGGGAGATAGTCGCTGGGTGGATGGCTAGTTCACGTCCATATCAAGCTGCAGTCGTGCCCTTATGTCGAGGGCGGTGGTTGATGGGTAGATGGTCAGTCATGCCTAATTTAGGTGGAGTTCCCCATGCTGCCCTCTGTGTTTAAGAAGAAGTCGTTGTGTGGACATCCAAGTCACGTCCACTTCTAGTTGAATCCCGGTCTCGTTGAGCTTTGGGAGAAGCATAAGCATCTTGGCGAACTTCAAGCACGAGTTGGGGAGTGGATGATCGGGTCACGTCTACTCTAAGTCTTTCTTTTGTCTCCAAGTCAAGTGTGGAGGTTGATGAGTGGATTCTCGTTCACGTCCACTTTGTATTGGAATTTGACATTGCCGGGCTCTGAGCTAGTCATAGATGTTCTGTCGGAATTGAAGCACAAAATAAGAGGTGGATGTCGAATAACACCCAATTTTCATTTTGAGTTCTTGTCCCTAAGTTAGGGGTATATGGTAACTGATGAGCAATCAACTCGGATTCATCTTAATGAAACTTCCAAGGTCCAATCATGGTCAATAGAGGTTGTTTAGCACCTAACTCTGGGTACTTTTTCACCTGCATCGGTCGCATGTAGTTTAATTTAGGTTCATCATAGTTCTCAATATAATTACATAAAGGTAGAAGTACGCGACCACAGGGCCATTTTATTCAAAATAGAAATAGTAAAGTCTATTTAATGAAGTAGTTTAATGCAAATTGAAATAAATCTTATTGATAAGTGAACTAGCGTTATGTGCATGCTATTCCACTTTGCTCCTGCTCTTCTCAACTGGAAGTTGGTAGTTGATAGTCCAGTTAATAACTAAAGGTCTTTATTGGTAAGGGTCAGATGTTCCTTGCCTACTATCCTGTGGGGCTTGTACATACTCCTGAAGCTTTCCTTTTCGGATCAGCTCTTCGATCACACCTCAGAAGTGTCTGCAATTGCCAGTGTTATGGCCATATGTCTCATGAATTATGCAACTTTTTCGTAATTTCTTCTAGGTTTCAATGAACTCTCTCGACGATAGCTTCCTATATATGTCCAATTCGTGAGTCTCCATGTGGTTGTTTTCAATTGAATCATTCAAAGGAGTATATGAGTCAAATTTTAGGATCCTAGGTCATCTCCTAGAATCCGAGTCCTCTTCTAGGGCATCATTATGGCTCTTATTTTAAACCCCTTCATCCAATGGCCTACATTGTTCTTTTTCCTAGTCTGCTTCGCCTCCTCCATGCATAGGTACTGGTTCACCTTGTAATAGAAATGATCCAAGGCGGTAGAAGACTTTCCAGCTAACCAGTTGCCAAAATCTATCTCAAGATTGGTTACCCTTATTAACGCCATCGGTATGATATCCTCACTGGGATTGCTCACTTCAGTGACAATGGTGTTGAATCTCTACAAGAGATCTTTGAACATCTCGCCTGGCACTCGGAATGAGTTGCATAATGACATCACATCCGTGGGGAGAGTCGTATGCATTTTGAATTGCTCGAAAAACTTCTGAGCTAGCTGGTCGAACGAGGAGACGAATCTGGGTGGTAGTCTTGTAAACCACACGGTCGTTGCTCCTTCAAGAAAGATGGGAAAGCATTAGCATTTGCTCGCATCTGTCGCATTGGCAAAGTCTATGTGCCAGTCATATTTCATGAGATATAGTCCAGGGTCGGTTTTCCATGAATATGTCGGTATGGTTGGAATGTTGAATCTGGGAGGATACTCAACGCACAGAATGGCTTTGGTAAAAGGATAATAGCTTTAGGACTCTCTGCAGTTGTCATCGTTTTGACTTTGAATTTTTATCATGAGTCGAAGTACAATGGCAGCAAAGTTAGGTGTTTGGAAGCTGGTCGATTGGGAGTAGTCGTTATCTAGTCAGGAAACTTGGCCCGGTAATCCACTCCAGTTTGTTCTATATCGCTTTGGTTCTACCGCTTTTGGGAGTAGCATTTGAGTAACACTTCCTTGTCCGTTTCTTGGAGGCAATTCAGCAACTGCCACTTGGTTTTTAGCACCCCATTCAATCACAATGGATCAAGAGAATGTACCGTCTTCAAGTTGAGTTTCGAATCCAGAATGTGGGAGCTGCCTATCTTTGCGATGGAAGAGGGGCCGATCCCCAATTGGTGGGATCAGTATTTATCCCTAATTTTGTCCTAAAAGGGGGTGAGATCGATATGAAGTGATAGGGAAGTCCTTATAAGGCCACATTTCCAATTTCAAGTTGTTTGGAGTCATTATACTTGAGTCACGGGCAAAAGAAAGGTAGATCGGTGGTAATTTACTTAGAGTCGGACTTGAGATAATTTGCTATTTGCTTGAAGTCAGCACATGGTTCGCTTGGAGTCAAAGAAATTTGAAGTGTTGGGTCAACGACGAACATTGCTTGGAGTCTTTTGCATGTTTACTTGGGGTTCGGTACTAAATCGTGGGTATGGTTCGATGATGAACGATACTTGGAGTCAAATTAGGGTTTGCTTGGAAAAAATCTTGGTTCTACCCAGGCTAACTTTAGGCTAGAATTTCTAGAGTTTGCTTGGAGTCAAATGGGTGATTACTTTGTGTTTGACTTTGGGTCAATACAGAAGTGAGTTTTTTATGATCGTTTCGACGATTTTTGACGACAGCCATTCATGACTCGACGATGGAAGTTCCATTATAGGAAGTATGGCTTTGATGATGGATAGCTACACTTCGAGAGGCCGAGAAGGTGAGAGAAGGTGATGACAATTCAAATTAAGGGGACTATTAGATGATGGTTATGAGGACCTTATTCTCTTGGATTTTATTCTACGATTCCGCACGAGTCTTTCCATATCAGCATTAATGATCACATCAAAAGGGGCTTGTGTTCCAGGGACTCCCTGCTGCGCTCCATCCTCCAAAAGAGCGATCTCCGTGTTCTCTATTACTTCATCAGTAGGCCGTGAGGAGGTAGCAATGGCTTTTTCCTTCCTAGAAGGCGTTGTAGATTCCTTTATTGTAGATCTTCTCTTCAAATCCGAGTTGAAAAAAAAACTTATCGATAGAAAGCTGGATCAATCTCATGAATATAGGAATCCACAAATAGACGATGAGATCCAATTAAGCTGAGAATTCATTTTTCAGTGAAAGCACCAAAATATTTGCACCAAAATTGGTCGCTAATACCCAATAGGGTTCTAGTAGAGATTAAATGAAGAATAACATTAAAACAAAGCATAAAAATCAAATTATATACAAATTTTTATAGTGGTTCAGTAATCTGAGCCTACGTACGTCCACTTTATATTTTTATTGATCTTGCACTTGATTATGATTACAAGAATGTTTGGATCAATTGGGATCCGGTATTACAGAATAAAAATAGTAATAGCAGAGCCCTAGCAGTCAAAAGAAGATCCTTCTTATGGAAAATGATTGTTTTATTTATAAGGAAAGATGACTGTGTATCTTCCTGAAATTTCACCCGTAGAATCTCCTGATGTGGATGAAGTCACCTAAAAAATTTCGTGGCCCAACTCCCAATATAGAGCGATCAGGGCCGATTAGTCTAGATGACCACTAAGGGTCATGCGATCCCTCATGTAGGTCCGTCTTGATGTTGGCTTCGTGTTTCTAAAGTTTGTTTGCATAGTCTCCTATATGTTTTTTGTAAATATCGATCGATTCTCATTGAATTGAACAGCTGGGCTGATACGATCTAATCCCCTGCCTAAAGAAGTAATACGGTTTGATCCCCTGCCTAGGGAAATAAAACGGTCTGATCCCCTGCCTTTGGAAGTAATATGATCTAATCCCCTACCTAAGTAAGTAACAAGATCCAATCCCCTAGAGGAAGGGATAACTACCGATCCCCTTCCTAAGGGAGGCACAAATCCATACATAGAATATTTCGAAGAGTCTATCTTTCGGTCTCGCTTGATCGTTGCTTCATATCATTGTCTATGTTTGATCTCTGGACTCCATGATCACCTCTCTAGGCATTTGCTTTGCTTATCATCGAGTCTAACTTGTCCAGTTAGTCTAAATATAGTTGGGTCAAAAGGCTAGATGACATCCTTAATGGTATATTCTATCTAAGGATATACAACACTTGGAGTAGTTTCTAACCCTTGCGTATGAGGTTAGATTTGGTGTCGACTAAAGAGATCTCACAGAAAAACCCAATAGCGAACAAACCTTAGCAATTTTGATTGTACCCTCTAATATGTTATCGATGCAGTGAATGTAACCATTCCGGCTAAGTTATATATTTATATTATACACCCAATACATTAACTATTATATCACCTTATGTACTCATTAGATGGTGGTTCTTTTGAGTGGATAACTGTTATGGCATTCTATGCGGTCTCAAAAGTATTGTTATACGCTAAATACGTATTTCTTGAGTTTCTCATACTAAACTTATGTCTGAAGCTTGGTTTTTATTTTCCATAAATTCCTCGTGTACTCTTTCGAGTAGTTTGACAAAGGTAGGTTTTTGTTGATGTTCATTGGAGCTTGTGGAGATAAGCTGAAGTTTTACTTACCATTGTACTCTTATTTTGGTTGCATTACTATATTGTACATATCAGCATTTGTGAGAACAGACAGTTATAACTGTCTAGGTTGATGGCAGTAATTAGGTTTTGTAACTCCTAAATTTCTATATCTGAGTAACCCTTTGTACTTTTTTTTGATGTTATGTATACCATTCTATTAGTAAGATCTGATGTTGTGTTCTTTTTTTCATATTCCGCTTCTTTTACTTTAATGTACCCGAACAATTCGACTTTCCAGCACTTGAGTGTTCGGCACTAAAATACCGTGGATGTATCAGTATCGACATTCGAAGTCGAAAAGATGTGTCATTACATTAATAGCATAGTATCAAAACAAGGCTAATTCTATTTAAACCTCAACTGCTCTAGATCCGAAATCAATTTACCCATTCTCCACCCGTAACTACTCTAGATCCCAAATGTAGGAGTTAAGCCATTCACAGCTTGATGTTATAGTAACTCGCATAACCCAAGTCCTAGTGGATTTAGTGTTTGATTAGGTCCAATGAGTCTATACTAATAGTTTAAGCGTATTAGGAGACACGATTTAGGGATTTTCAGTGAGGGATTTTATTTTTTTAATTTGGTTTTAGACTTAGAGAAAGTGTGCTATAGGGAATATAATTGAAAATTTTGGAGGGGCGTCTAGATTTTGGATTTGGAGCCAAAAGTTGAAGAGAGGCACCAAACATTTGGATTTGAAAGTAAAATAAAACTAGAATATATCAAAAAAGTTAATTACAAAGAAAATATATGAATGAATTTGCCAAAATAAAATTTTATGAATTTCAATGTTTTTAAGTTTAACCAACAATTTTAAATTTATTTTAGAAAATTAAAAATTATTTTTTTTGTTAAAATACTATATGTTAAGTACAATTATTAATTATAATTGTTAAATATTAAATAGTAAATAGTAAATATTAATTATATTAAATATTACTTATTAGTTACTGATTATTAAATATTAGTCACAATTATAAAAAATATTAGCAACGCTAATGAGGACGAAGTGTCCCCTACAAGAATAATTAAGTAGAATAAAATTAAATGTCACAGTAACAAGCTACTGTGGCAGCAGAAAAAAGAAAAAAAAAGAATTAACAACAGATTGTGGTAAGCAAGCACATAAGGAAACCCTACATCGACCTAAACCTTATAAAGCATGCAAAACCTTATTTCAAAACCTTATGCAGCACAATATCCACCGCACAAGTTTCTTTTATGAAAATACGTTTATTCCTTTCATCCTATATCATCAACACAAATTTCTTCAGATAACAAAGAAGAAGATCATGTTTGCATTTTCCATCTAGTCACTTCAAATAAATAATACCATTCAATTTAAGAAACTAAATAGGGATTATAAAGATCTAAGTAGTGGAGTATTAATCGCGAGATTTTATAACTATAGCACTATTCGAAGAACAGATGAGAATTATTTTTTGGCTCTTTGTTACAGAGAACACACTTCAAAAAAATGTTTATACCTCTTAATCTTAGGTTGTCCCGAGTATGATTAACATTAGAGATAATTTTCCATAGCATCAAGTTATCCTTTGATCTTGATTTGTGGGATTATATTCTAGAATGCCAAGGAAAAATTGGATTTCGGGAGTAGGAATCTAAAGCCTTGTAAATTAAGTTGATGGAGTGAGCTTTATCATTCCAAAAAGATAAACGACCACTATTTGAATAAAGAGTAGTGGATATATGATCCCAAACTTGCCTTACAGTCTAAGAGTTTGAATGGGAAAGATTTGTATAGCCTTCACTATAATATGTCAATACTTTGGCATTTTCAAGATTCCCAAACATCGATCTGAGACCATGATTTATAGAAGTAGAAAGAATTTGACCCTTACAGAACCAAGGTGAGTGCCAAAAGGAGGTGATTTTAGATATTCTGCATTGTAAAAGAGGAAATAGGATATTTCTTGCTCTTAACACATTTTTTCAGAACCAACAGATGATTGCTTCATAACAAAAAAAAATGGATTTTTAGATAAGATTAGCACGTATCCAGGTGGAAAGAAGGTTAGTTTTTCCATTCATCAACCTATCAATGTTCTTTGATATAACTTCTTTGTTCCTTATCATAAGCTTCATAACTCCAAGACCTCCTCTATCATATGGCTACATAATTTTCTTGAACGATATAGGGATAAGTGTTTTTGAATGTGGATTGCATGCCAAATGAAGTGGTTTGAAGCACTGTTAATCATAGCGATCAGCTTGGAGGGAAGCATATATAAGCTTGAGTAGTATAAGCACATGGAAGTAGCTATAGACTTTACAATGACCAGTCTACCAGCAGTAGATAATTGGTTAGATGGCCAATAACATAACTTTCTAATAATTTTCTCTTACATAGGCATGCATTAAGTGTTGATATTCTGCTAGAAGTTAAGGTAATTCCTAGGTAAGTATTTGTTCTAGTAGTCATTTGACACTACAAGGTTAGTAGTGATTTCTAACAGCAGAAAACCGTCGGCGGCCGTCGGAAATGGCCGTCGGAAAATAAGGCATCGGGGAGCTGTTTTTCTGACGGCTTCCGACATGGGACGCCGAACATGTTTCCGACGGCTTTCGACGGTTTTCGACAAGTGTCGGAATTCGTCGGAAAAAATGACCTACAGGCCGTCGGAAGCCGTCGGAAAATGACCACCTGGAAGCCGTCGAAAATCTGCTGTATTTTTTTATAACTGCTGCAATATAGCCTTTCATCCACATTTCCCATCCAAACACTATTACACCAATACTGCATAATCGAATATACAATATTCCAACTAAATATCAAAACCCAAACTACACAAAATTCATCAAGTACACAAATACATCAGATTACATCAAAATAAAATACTTAATATACATAACCATTCCAACATTCACAACAACCCCAACAACAAGTGTTCTACCATGTCATACATACACTACATAACACAAAATCATCAACATCCACATCTTCATAAAACCACAAAACCAAGTTTATCAAATATAATCATACAAAAATCAACAACTACCTCCACCGTCTACCAAATCATTCAAAATTAAAAAAACATACTTGAAAAAGCAAGCAAGCAATGAATCAATCTCCTCCAGATCCAGAGCCAGCCGAGGAAGGGAAGCGGCCACCAAACTGCTGCATGTACTCTAGCAACTGTGTGGTTTGCATGGGCTGTTGGCGGTTCTGCTCCTCCAGCTGGGACACTCTAGCCCACAATTCTTCTATATCTGCTAGATCGCTCTGACCTCTATTCCACCGACCCCGTCTCTGACTGCTGCCTGCAATAAATATTTAATTTAACTGTATGATCTCTGTAAGTGTATGTGCATATCTATGTAAGCTAGTAAGTAACATAACGTTCATATCTTCTTCCTTCTTGTGCTTTACTGGTGTGATAAAGTCATTTGGTTGGTTTGAATTCAAATTCAATATGGAGGATTTTTCAAGGTTCAAATATTTTTAAATAATGGAAAAATGAATAAAATTCACGTTTATTGTTTTAAAAAGGTCAAAATAGCATATTTGAAGTATTTTAAGATAAAATTATATAATCCAACATAGAATTATGACTTAAATATCAAATTAGCAGTAAAATAAATTATTTACCACTTGATTGTCGAATCTGTATCGTCTGCCATGCTCTGCTGGATCCATAACGGACTCAAAAATAGCGTCCTCCTCATCAGTCGTCAGCTGATCTCGACCCGTATCAGCAAGGAGTTTCTGGCACTGCTCCATAAACTTTTCTTGCATTAACAAATTAATAACACCATATTTTATTTCATTATAGTTTAACAAGCAGAACAATTACTAATACCGCATAAAATGAAATATGCTTACATGGCTCTTGCTGGATTTATCGTCCTGCCATGTATACGAAACAGTCCCGTCCGGATTTACATGCTCAACAGCGTGCGTACGAGTGAACACGTCCATATAGCCCACGGGACCACGCGCCTCAGCTTCCTGAAGTTGATTTTTACATACAATTATTATACATTTAAAATTATATAGCATAAACTATTTACAATTATCATTCAGTAAATTTACCAACTCCTGCGGATACTGCTGAAATGACTTAGATCCTCCACGATGAGTGATGGGATTTTTATTTCTGTTTGTAGAGCTTTTATCCGACTCTACCTGTACATTCCAAATTTGATACATTATTTTTCGATCACGTCAAATTAATAATTCAAAAAAAATTAGTATACTTGCCTTTGCCTCGTCCGTCTCCCAGTATCTCAACCAAGCTTGCCATACGCTCTTCCCCATCCACCGTAGTTTCTTACCAGATTTCTTAATCTCAGATATCGAGTCTCTGTAGTTCTTGCGCATCTTCTTCATCCAGTATCCTCGTGCTAGCAGCATATCGTCTGTCTGGATGTCTATCTCAGCCTGTGTTTCATGATAAAAAGTAAAAAAAAGATTACACCGTAAATGATAAACAATAGAAAAACGACAAAAACTAATTAAAAATGAAAAACAGAAAAACACATATACTAGGACATCCTACCATATACACTCTATGATGTGAGGGGGGATGTTATCCCACTTCGGCCAGCAGACACTCATCCTACTGCGATAAGAAGCTCTAGAGACTTCCAGCACAACCTTCAAGGGAAGTAGGTGGAATCCCCTGTTTTTAAATATGATACAGTACATATATCATATAAAAAATAAGATGCTGAATAAAATTTAATTCTTACCCCTCTGCTCTAGGGACTAACAAAACTATTGGACGCTGTGGCTCTTGCGATGGGCCACTGCCATCGCCTCCTGATGATCGGGAAGAGCTCGTACCTCTATATGACATTATGATAAACCTTTGACATATATACACATCATTATATAAGAGAATAATAACATGATAATGAAAAATATTTCATATGTAAATGACATCAACCGTATAAATTGCTTAACTAATGACTGAAATGGAAATAGGAATGGAAGTGTGTTATACCTGATTCATAATGGGTGTACTGTTCCGACGATAACCGGATTTCATTGCATTTTTAATAAAAATTGCTAAATAAATGACAAATGGAAATGACATAAAACATGTAAACAATGGCAAACAGATTTGGTTTCATAGTCACATCAATTTCATAATACATCAAGAATTCAACATAGTTACATCAATTGCTAAAAAATCAGATTCAGATTTATATCAGTCATCATCGTCTTCTGATTCAGATTCGGTCTCGTTTTCTACGATATTTTCCTTTGCACTGTCAAATGGTTCTACCAAAACATTTGATTCATCGATCAAAGGACCAAAATCTATATGATCGTCTATAACTATTATTTCGTTATTTTGCTCAAGATCTCCCTGATAAGCTTGTTCGTCCGGAATATTCTTCCCATCGAATGTGAATCTGGCCTTTGTTTTAAAAACTGCAAACCAATCTGCTTTATCTCTTTTTTAGAGACGGATAAGGAGCGTAACAAACATGCAATGCTTGTTTGGCTAGTACAAAAGGATCATACTTGTGATAGTGCGATGTATGCTTTATTTCGATAAGATTATAATCCTTGTGCACATTAACTCTAGAACTTGGAACATTGCTAAACCAATTGCATCTAAATAGAAACACCTCCTCCACGGGTCATGAGAAATATGTCAGTTGCAAAATTTGTGTTAGAACGCCATAAAAATCATTTAAGTGATTTTCTGAATCGTCACTACCTTTAACAAATACAACAGTATTAATTGTTAATTTTTCTGCACCGTATTCTTTGGTGTTAAATTTATATCCATTGACGAAATATATTGGATATGTCTTAACCACTCTTTTTGGTCCATTCGCAAGATGTTTCAACCCTTCGTCAACAACACAATTTCTCGGCTCATAAACGTAATTTGAAAACCAACCGGAAAATTATTTAATGTGATCTCCGTTCGGATGTTCACGTTCATAAACACTGTTTATATAAACAAATTATTACATTAGGTTATACACGCGCATGCATTATAGAAAAGAATAAAACACAAATTGCCTAACAAATGGTGCAACCTCGGTACAATTTAGAAGAATATAAGTGTGTGCTACATGAAGATCTCTATCGTCTAGCCATATTTCTACACATTTTCCAGAAGACCGACAATGTTGTCTAAAGATAGATAACGTTGCTTGAGAGGACTCTTGTTCGTCGCCTTCGTCATTACGAGGAACACTTTCAAATGAAATATTCACATGTTCCCTAAAATAGTGAGAGAAAAAGAACGAAGCTTCTTCTTCGATGTAAGATTTACATATCGAACCTTCAACTCGTGCTTTTTGCCTCACTTTTTTCTTCATATGATTCAAATATCTATGCAAAATTAATTTATATTAACTTCATCTTTCAAATGCAGTTAAATTACGCGATAATATATCACATACCTCTCAAATGGATACATCCATCTATATTGGACAGGACCTCAAAGTCGTGCTTCAGATGGGAGATGAACAGGTAAATGTTCCATTACATGAAAAAAACCTGGCGGAAATATTTTCTCTAATTTGCAAAGCAATATAGAAATATCCACGTCAAGTTTACGTAAATGTTGCACTTTTAAATTAGTTGAACAAATCTATTTGTAAAACATACTAAGCTCCATTACTACCTTCCAAACTTTTAACGACAGTAGTTCTTTGAACATAACGGGAAATAAATTTTCCATCATTATGTGACAGTCGTGACTTTTCATTCCACTCAATCTACCATTTTAAAGTCCAACACATCTACGAAGATTTGATGATATCCCATCAGGAAATCTTAACCCTTCCACCCATTTTAACACAACTTTAACTTGATTATTATCTAATTCGTAACATGCTTTAGGTTTTTTAATGTCATTTGGTTTCATATGAAGCTCAGGACGTTTGCATAATTCTTATATATCATGTCTTGATTTCAAATCATCCTTCGTCTTCCCTTTCACATTCAAAATTGTGTTAAAAACATTATCAAATACATTTTTCTCATTGTGCATCACATCTATATTATGACAAAAGCAGAAGATGTTGTCAAAACGGCAACTCCCAGAAAATAGTTTGTTTGCACCAGTTATGAACAACTGATTTGCCTTCAATTTCTGTTTTCTCTCCAGTTTCATATATATTTGGATAATCCCTAACAAGTTCATATATGTCTTCGCTTGACCATATCGTCGGTGGTTGTCTGGTTTATACTATATTAGCTAAAATGTTTTGCTTGTCTCCTCTAAAGGGATGATTTACATGGAGAAAACATCGATGACAGTCAAACCATGAAATTTTCTTACCATGAGGTAAAGAAAACGCTCGTGTTTCATCCATGCAATATGGACATGCTAGACGACCAGAAGTACTTCATCCTTAAAGCATTGCATAGGCAGGAAAATCACTTATAGTGCACAACAAAGAAGCAAACATACGAAAAAAATTTCTTCTTGGACACATCATATGTTTCTACTCCTTCATTCCATAGTATTTTTAACTCCTCAATCAACGGTTGTAAATATACATCGATTCCTTGTGTCAAATCGTCGGGGCCAGGAACGACAACAGTAAGTAACATATATTGCGTTTTCATACACATCCATGGAGGTAAATTATACGGTGTAATGATAATGGGACAGTATGAATATTTAGAACCAAATTGAAAAAATGGAGAAAAACCGTCCGTACATAATCCTAATCTAACATTTCGACTCTCCGCTGCAAAATTTGGATATGTTTTATCGAAATGCTTAAATGCTTCTCCATCGGACGGATGTGTCAACGTACCCTCTTTCTCCGTTCTCACGCTATGCCATCTCATATTAGATG
Source organism: Allium cepa (assembly GCA_030765085.1). NCBI lineage: Eukaryota > Viridiplantae > Streptophyta > Magnoliopsida > Asparagales > Amaryllidaceae > Allium > Allium cepa. The sequence continues at coordinate 169,977,942 of CM060941.1, read as the reverse complement.
CAGTTACAGAAGATGCATATAATCTTTGAAGTCTTGGAGTTATGGGTAAGTAACGCATACGCTTGTACGGAACTTCCTTCTCCTTCTTTTTTCTTGGTTTGTATCTCTCCTGGTTACAAATTTTACAATTTCTAAAGTTTGCGTCTTCTTTCCAAAACAACATGTAGACTTTTAAACATGTATCTATTTTCTGATAAGGTAAACCAAAAGCCGGCATAAGTTTTTTAACTTCATTATGATTTTCACACATTAGATTATCAGGTGGCATGTCTTTTTGCAGCTTGAACAACAGCCGTAAACCCAACTTTAGTGATGTTGTATTTTGACTTCATCGCAATGTATTCTGCGACTACTGACAGCTGAGTGTCGCTTTTACAACCATCCCAAATAGGTTTCTTAGCAGCATCTAGTAAACCATAAAATTTTTTGCTTCAACATTTGGTTCTTCAACATTTCCATCATCGTCGTCAACTTCAACTATAGGAAACATTGATCGTGCTGCATCTTCGACCATATTTTCTATATGGGTCGTCATAACTATTTTGTTAACGACACTTTCAGACTCTACAGGAGTATTTGCTACAACTTCTCTATGACGACCCAAACTCGATGTCCGATAAACGACATCAAAATCGCATCGCCGGAGCTTATAACAACAATTAGATGAATATAAAACAGTGGAATAGAATCAATATCATAAATATCATCACAGTTACAGCATCAACATAATATCCATACTACAACAGAGTATATAATACATACACCACAACTCCAAATACAACAATGATCATATATCCAAAAGTTCTCAAATGAGAGAGATGATAACGAACTCCCAAAAGCTAAACACCTGAAATCTCCAAAAGCTTCCAAGATACCTCCAAGATAAGAGCTCCAAAATACTGCTAATCCAAAATACAAAAACCTACTACTAGGTTGCCCGTGTAGAAATAATGGGCACCCAGAGTTTAGGAAAGAAAACAATAAACTCCGGATCAGTCATGGGACTGGTGTGAGTAAAAAAAAACAACAGTTACTTTCAAAGAACTAGATTTATAAAAGAATTTTTCGGTATGCTTTTAAAAATGGGACTACCATAAGAGCTCCCGCCACACACATAGTGCAAACGCAGAATTGGAGGAGATTTCTTCTTATGATGGTCAAATATGCTTGATACAAGAAAAGAACTCTTTGATATTATTACTAGTGCATAGTGATATAAATCATTTCTAAGATAGAATATTAATCTTAGCCAACATACGACCATTATCGTATGCCTACTATTGCTACCATGTTTTGTGGCAGGTTACCGCCACGCTGCATGGCAGGTTTTACAACTAAAACCGTACAGGGTTTCGTATTGGAAATTGGATTTCCAACAATGGTCAGGCTAAGGAACTTACTGGGCCACATGGGTACGCCTCTAGAGGGACGACCCGAGAACCTAACCGGATCTCTGCCAACACAAGGCCGGGTTACCCCTAACTGGGTAACTACTGACACGAGTATGCCATCTCCCGGTTGTAACCAACCTTTAACCGGGGCCCAGCAACAAATCACAAAGTAATACATATATATATATATCTGCGATATCAACATAAGTTAATTATCTAGGCTCCATACCATGATACCACTTCTATCCAAAAGGAAATGCACATACCCTAAGGGGTGCTACCCCCAATAACCTTGCTGCATCTTTCCTGTTTCGACCATTCCGAGGTGTGAGGCTTGACGAAGTCTCATCCACAAAGCTACGCTTTTCACAAAGCCATGCTTCGATCAACAAATGATCAGCAACACTCAGCATGCCACATTACCAAATTGGGAATATATCGCTGATAACCTTCTACTACATAACCTCTAAGGGTGTTAAGCTAAGAGAATAAATTCTCCGCCACCAATAGAAATATATTTGAAAGAAATCTGCTATATATCTCAATTTGTAATGTCAGACATACAATCCATACAAGTCTGTTCTGGGTTCGAACAAAACCAAAGGCACTTCCAAAGAAGTCCTTGCAATCCGGATATCCACGATCCCGATAGGACTTCCTATCACTTAAGAAATCTCTATACCGTAGCTACTCGGTGCAGAGACAATCGATAGGTCATCCTATCGCTCTCGCAAATACCGGGTCTTCAACACCGGTCTTCAAATGCTATCCATAACGTCGAATCACATATTCGAAATGGGTTATACGACACAAAGGTCCTTTCCCGGCTAAACCGAATAGTGAAAGTAAATTTTTAAAACATGTGGATATGTCTTTCACAAGAATTCACAGGTTCGATGTGGGTTTCGGATGACAAACTGAAATCTGATTCCCTGTCGCATCGAAGTCTAAATGCCGTTTTACGGGCAACAGGGTTTTCACATCAATGCAGAACACACATCAATACTGAACAAATCATAATCACAGCGCAATACATGGAAAACTTCATCATACAGCACTCCCAACAGAATAGGAATATCAACATTCGTGCACAGTCATAGGTAATTTATCTTCAAATGTGGTTTAAATAAATTTACCACATAATTATTTTAAATCAATGATAAAAATTTGGATCAATAAATTAAATCTTAATTTACTCGATTTATCGTTTCAAAATTTGTTATTTTATTTAACTGCTAATTTTCTTGATTAATCAACTTAAATTTATTTGAGTAACAAATTCTCAATTACAATTAAATTTGAACACTTAATTAAATTTCAAATTGTATATATCATTAATTAATAAAAATTATTCACCTTAATTATTATTTGAAAAATCTCCTTTACAACTTAAGAATCAATTTATTATAGTTATAAAAGGTTTAATGTTAATAAACTTAAATTCTTATTTTAAATTTAATTATTTAAAATATTTATTAGATTATTGAGTATCCACTTAGTTTATTAAAATTAGTTTTAAGCCTTTAACTCAATATAGTCAAGATTCACTGCTTTAAAACCTGGTAACAGTAAAAGTTAACTTTAATTTAGGTCCAAACCCATATTCGAAGTAAACCCGAGCAACCCAGAAAAAAACTTCGAGTTCAACCCCGTGAATTCCCCATCTCTCCCCGAGTCTCCCTGTACCCATTTCTTCTTATTATTATTTTCAAAAACGTGGTCAAACCCAGGATACTCGCGTACGCGAGTTTCATTCAGAGGCAAACGTGCTTTCACTCGAGCCCAACCCACGTTCTTCTCCCCACCCTTTTCTTTTCCTTTTTTTTTCAAAACTTAAGTGAAACCTGGAAACAAAGTTCCAAACATCCACTTACCCATCATCACCACCGTGCACGTGCACGGTGGTTCGGCGCGACTCTGGTGATCGCCTCGATCACCGGCAAGTCGAAAAACCTTTGACAATGCTAAATCGAACATCGGTTTGATCGAAGACACTCGAAATCGAAAACTCGCCACTTCATCGAACTGTAACTCGAAACCCATCGAACTAAATCGCTTCGCCGCCACGTCTCGGGTCACCAGAAAGTTCGTGACTTCGGCCTTACCACGTCCACACCCCAAGCCATTATTTCCCTCAAAATCCTCAAACTCGGTGCGTCAGAGGTGATGTACACACTTCGTTTCCAAACCGTATACTTTTCGAGTTTAAAACCCTAATTCGATCTCGAACTCCCAATTCGTCCAATAGAAAAATTCTTCAGCAATTTTCCCATTGCTAGTCACTGCCCACCTTGCTTTATACCAAATCTTAGCATTTAAGGTTGATTCAATTACCAGAAAACGATCGAAATACAAATTTTGTTCAAACCTGAAATGCAGTTGAGTTACTTAACTAAAAATCATCACTGTTATTTCAAAAATCCTATTTTTAAGTAAGTTTTCAAGTTATTAAATTAAATTTGTAAATCGTTAAACTCGAATTTAATCAACTTTTGGAATTCCTCTGTAAAACAAGTTGTACAACCCAGTCATTGTTTATTTCACTTAAACTATTTTTTTTTAAAACTTCATATAGATGAAAACAACTTGTTTTATGTTAAACTCAAAGTCAAAAAAATAATCAGATTGAAGAGAAATTTAAATTTTGTTTTCTAGTTTCAAGCCTGTAAAAAAAATAACAGAGATGTTTTTTTTTTCTCCAGATCACTAAACAGGCAGACTTCATATGTCATAGAATTTGCACAAATATATATATATATACAGATAACATACTTATTTCAGATAGAAGAAATGTTAGTAAAAATACTTGAGCAAATTTTTAAATTAAAGTTACTCACCTGGACAAATATTTAAACAAAGGCTATATTGGTTTTGAAGCTGCAGTTTTGAATCTCCTCTCTGGTTTGTTTTTTTCTTCTTTCTTCAGCAATTTGTTTTGAACTTGTGTATATTTTTTTCTAAGTTTATTTTCTGTTCTTTGCTAAGTTGTTGAACGAAAATAAAACTGAAACAAATATTCTTGTTTATAGAGGGAATTGTGTACAGGTTCAATATAGTACTTGAAACATTATTTTGTATAGTTGCTTTATACAGGTTGACGTGATCTTTATCCATGCTAGACAGTAAATACATTTAATGAAGCATGTATTTACAGTTGATGTCTTGCTTGAGGTTACTAGAGTAAAGGGCATTAAATGAGAGCATTAAATGGAAGCATGTATGCAATACTCCTTTGCTCCCCTGTATACTTACAGCAATCTTACTTTATTTTTATTTATTTTTTATTTCTTGTTTGCCTTGTTACTTGGTTTACATTTCTGTTTAAAATCTTATGTGTATTCCTACGTCTTGAATACTTACCGCATTGTTATGTTCCATTTGATTATTATAAGTACATTTTTACATAAAATTTTGTTTACATATAAATATACTTACAGCAAGGTTTTGTTTATACATACTTTTTATTTTATTATTAATTACAAATTCTTGTTTGTTACATAATTTATTCATTATTTATTTAAAACTCAACTATCAATTATTAATTTATAACCCATATTTCATTTAATGGTTTTAAAAAAAATTCTTATTTTACTTCTAAATAAAGGTGTTTGTTTTAATTATTATTGTTTGGCAGATCTTGCATATCTTATTTTCTTTGGTTAACTTATTTCCTAGTTTACTTTATAAAATAAAAGTGTTTTGTTTTAGTTATTGTTATTTAATAACTATGTGCTTTAATTACAATATTTGTTTTCGTTTGCTAATGTTTTCTTGTTTACTTTGCTAAATGTAGATTGTTTTAGTTAGGGTTTTTCTCTTGTCTACATATTTGTTCACAGCAATTTTAATTTTATTGTTTTAAAACCACTTCTTGTTTTTAAATATGTTCTTTTCTTTAATTATTATTATCATTATCTAATTATTTAAACTTAACTATCAATATTAATTTAAATTCTATGCATCTTTATAATATTAACATTAACAATATTTATTTTTTCTTGAAATTCTCAATTTAAGTTCCAAAAGTTCACATACATTACCAATTTTAAATTCAAAAATTTCGGGATGTTACATTCTCCATGCCGATCCCAAACATAATACTCGGGTACAAAACCGTTCTGGCACAAATGAACTTTTACAATATCTGGTAACAAATACTTCAAAAGTCTACACCTACTACACGGACAACGAATTTTTGGATCGTTTCCGTTGTTATTTAAAGCGAATTCAACAAACACGTTTATACCATTATAAAAATCTTCATTTATTGAGCCCCTCGGTCCTTTTCTTTGGTACATCCATCTCCTCCGATCAACAATTGACAAAATAGGAAGTTCAAAATCCAATATTTATTTTCAAGAAACAAATTCAAAAAAGATTATTTTCATGGTCGTATAATATTTGAATTTAAAGAACTACTTCATAAATTTAAAAATATTTTCAAATAGAGAACATTTTATTTTTTAACGTATCGATATAAAAAATTGTATAAATTTTTTTCCATGGCCAGGCATCCTACTTCCCATTACAAACACAGCAAGCGTTTACATTTCGTATATTACTTCGTCTCAAATGATTCAACAAAATTTCGGCAGCATTTCCCGTTTGTTCCCTGCATTGTACACAAATGCGTGTACGTAGGAAACAAAAAAGAAAAGTTAGGCTGAAATTTTATGAACCGTTTGGAACGAAGTAGTGTACAAAATGTAAATGCTTACTATGTTCATAACTTTTCCAATACAGGGACAAATCCAACAAACATTGTACTAGATGAATATAAATGGTCGTTTTTTGAAAAAAGATGACTATTTATATAACGATCATGTAAAATACTCGTCAAACGGGGCCAAAAACTGTCTAAAGGACATTAGTTAATTAAAGTGAAAATTAGCCGCAAGTGCAATTAGTTTCTAGGACAAACAACTGAAATAATTTCTTTTAAGGACAAAATGCAAAATAATTAGTTTCTAAGCTCTAAAAACCTATGAAATTATGTTCTTGAAAGTAATTTGACTGCTGACTTTGTCCTTAAAAGTAATTATTTTGCTAACTTTGGCCTTGAAATTAATTTATGTGGATGTGTGTCCTAGAAACTAACTGCACTACAAAGTTTGTCCTTCTAGTGAAATGCCCCTTAATTAAATGTGCGCATTTTACGAAAAAATACAGTTTTACTAACTGTTCACATTTAGGAAAATATATTTTAATTTAACACATTTATTCGACGTATTAAATCAACTTAAGGCTAGTTTAATATTTTTGTCATTTTTCAATGCACACAATTATAATCTAGACTCATGCATTTTTTTGTTTCATAAGTCAATACGTGCACAATATAATACTCCTAGCTCGTTCATTCATTTTATCTTATTCCAACTAACACAATACAATGATGGTAGCGACACACATATACAATCGTAGAATTAAGGCATACACAACATTTACATATACATGAACAACCACAAATTATACATGTTTTTCACAATGTCACGATAAAAGATGAAATAGGTATACCATATGAAGCTATAAATCGTTATTACGCTATTGGAAACAATTGCAATTACTAATTTATCCTAATTTATCAACTTATGCAAATTTTGATTTAGGGTAAAATTTTGATTTTTGACGAAAATAAGATATTATACCTAAGATTGAGAGCAATATAGGTTGATTAGACAGCCGCGGGGGATCCTGAAGTTCGAAATTAGAGATTGAAAGCTTGGAGAAGGGAATTGGAGATTTTTTGTAAAAAATTTCGTATGGGATACTGAGCAAGAAGAAGGCTCGGCTGAGCCTTATAATTCACAAAATTCCGACGGCTTCCGACGGCCCGTCGAAAGCCGTCGAAAAACAGCCATCGGAAGCCGTCGCCCCTTGCTGTCAGAATTAGAGCCTTTTTTAGTAGTGTGAATAGAAGATAGGTTAGCAATTATCATGGATTCTTCAATGGGAACGCCATCTATCATGATGTTAGATTTGTTGAAGTTTACATAAAGACCAGACATTATGTAGAAAGTGTGAAGGGTGGAAGATATGTATGTGATAAGCTCGAGATTAGATTTTGAGAATATTATTAGATCATCAGCAAACATAAGAAAAAGATTTTATGACTCTTGCACATAGGATGTAGATTAATACATTTCATTTTAGCACCCCTATTCAATAAGCTACTTAAGCATTCCATGACACATATGAAAAGATAAGGGAAGATTGGATCACCTTGCCTAATGCCCTGAGTTGCACCAAAATACTCAAAAGTATCTCCATTCAGAGATAAACTATATGAAGGGGTGGTAACACACGTGCGAATCCAAGCAACAAATGGAAGAGGGAAATTCATTTTCTACAGAATGATAATAATAGGTCATTGGATCCAAAGCTTTTTGGATATCCAGCTTGATAGCACACCTAGGGGAGATATTCTTCCTACCATAACCTTTCATCAATTCTTGGGTAATTATTATATTGTCAGTGATGCTTCTTTTAGGCAAGAAAGCATTTTGGTTTTTTGAAATGATGGTAGATAAAGCAGTTTTCATCCTTCAAGCTAGGATTTTGGCAATGCATTTGTATACCACATTGCAACAAGAAATTGGTCTGAATTGACTGACATTATTAGAAATATTAGTTTTGGCATAAGAAGAATTTTTGTAGCATTGAAACCAGTAGGAAATTTGTTATTTTTGAAGAATTTTTGGATAGCACAATTTGGGTCAGGCTATATGATATCCCATGCATATTTGAAAAATATGCGTTGAACCTATTTGTCCAACAACACTTGAGGACTTCATGTTAAATATAACATCTTTAATTTCTTTTGTAGATAATTCCCGAACTAGTTTACACCTTAAACTCCCAAAGATGGAAGATAGAGGAGTACTTTGATTCAAAGCAAAATCAGGCTGCACAGGAGATTGGTTTGCTAATGTAAAGGTGAAGTAATCCATAAAATCTTGTTTAACTTTAGAGTTGGAGGAAAATAAGGTGTCATGACGGTCATGGATGGCATGGATTCCTTTATTAGCATTCTTAATAATCAAAGAGTTATGAAAAACAGTAGTGTTTATATCACCTTATGCCTTCTAGATATCTTTGTTCTTCTGCCTGAGCAATTTATATTCCGAAGTTAGGGCTTGTTCCAGGCTTGTTCCAGGCTTTTGGATAAATTATTTGCATTAGTGGATAATTAGGAATTGAGAGGTTGATTGACCATGGCTTGTTAAGCAATAAGAAATTTGTTTTTAATCTGAGAAGACTGATTATTACCATTACCAAATCTCGTAGTAGACCAAGACTTCACATTTTTCATAAATATTAGTGTTCCAACTACTAACCAAAATTTCAGAGAATTCTTTGTATATGGTCCAGTCATTAAAAAAAGAAAATAAGGAGACTTTTTTTGTTGTATTATTCCCCCACTTGACCATCAAAGGAGAATGGTAAAATAAAGATAGAGGAGGAATGTAAGTAAACACAGCCAAGAGGATATGCCAGATAAGTTATAAAATACTCTGTCTAGTTTGCGAAGAGCCATCGTACCAGATCTACCGTAGTTGTTCCAAGTAAATTTAGATCTAATGAATGGAAAAGGAAATAAGTTAGCATTGCAAATGGAATTATTTAGATGAGAGGTAGATCTTAAAGACAAAGGAGTACCACCAAATTTATCTTCTTGAAGAAGCATATAGTTCCAATCACCAAGGCAAATCCAAGGCGGGGAATTATATTGTAAGGAAGGAATAATCTATAGCATAAGCTGCTGAGTAAGGGGTTGTTTTCAGCATACGCCGAGGAGAGAAAGAATTTAGAGGAAGAGGGGACGTGAATTATTTTTGAGTGAATAAATTGCTTGTAGAATTTTAAAGGATACAAATGGAAACTATATGGTTATACGAGATCAAGATTCTTCCGTAGGGAGCCTGAGCGAAATTGTGAATGTAGTTCTAAGAAGGGGTAATGAATTTAACAACAAGAAAAGGTTTCTCATGATTAAGTTTAGTTTTACAAAGGCTGATTAACTGGATATTATAGGCAGAGAATAGATTTCTAACTTTAATTTGTTTTTCTATTTTGTAGGTACCTCTTACATCCCATATACAAATGTTGTCTAACATTTATAGGATTTGTTTTTGTTGGCATATTGCCTTGTTATAACTCCAGCACTCTCGGTAGCTTGCTTCTCCGGTTACTTGATATAGATTTGATTTAAAGTATACTCAATTCCATTTCTATTGTCACACTTCTTGTCTTGATTTGAAAAAATAGATAGTAACTTGTTTTTCCCTTTTATCTTGTTTGCTTTAGAAGAGACTTCGAAAATTTGAGACACTGGTAGGTTTAAATCAGAGCATATAGCCTCTGTTGTAAGAATGATAAGGTATGAAGGAGGTTTGAGTTTAAGGTATGGAGCTGAGTTAGGAGTAGCCGTAGATAGAATAGTGGAAATGTTTTTTTAGGATATAATAAGGGAGAATGAAGGGGAGAGATATGACTGGTTGCATGGGGAGTGATATGCACAGAAGTATGCATGATTTTTGGGCCTGGTGTAGGAAGTAATAGAGGGAAAATATTAGTAGGTAAGGAATTAAAGTCAGTGTGTATAGCCTTGAGAATAAAAATTTCACCAATTATATCTGGGGATGTTAAAATAACATTTATTGCTTCATCGTCGGTTTGAATAGGAATGTTATTTAACCTCTCCACATGTTGTGGGAAAATTCTAATTCGAGACCACTCAAATCAAAATCCCAAAAGCACAGCGGAAGATGAGATCGTGGTAAGATGTGTAAAAACAACCGACCAATATCTCAACTTCACTTTCAATCCAATCCAAGACCAATCACAATCACCAAACAAGCAGTATATTACAACAGCAATAACGAAAAAATAAATCACACAGGGATTTATAGTGGTTCCACAAACGTTGTGTTAGTATACATCCAGTTTAAAAGAGAGCTTATATTAATATCGATGAGAAGAGTACAAGAGATTGATTACAATGATCAAAAATTCCGCCGTAATTGATTTATAGAGAAGAGAATTAAAAAAAATTAAGTTTAGATAAACCCCGATTAGTGGAGGCTAAAATCCTTGCAGTCGCTTTTCTGTTGCATACAAATCTGTATGCAGAAAATAGCTTATACAGGAGAATAGAAGACCTAGACAAAATTTCAAAATTGTCCCTTCGGATATCACAAATCTTCATATTAAGCCCAGCAAAAAAGACTAGCAGAAGTTGCCACGAACGTCTGTTACAATGAGATAGATGTCTGTCTCAAGGCTCGGGAAAATTTTCCTTAAAGCCTCAAACGTCTGTCGAAGGTGATAGACGTCCGTCGAAGGTGACAGACCTCTGTCATAGGTCATTGGAAGAAATTTGTTGAAGCCTCAGATGTCTGTCGAAAGTGGCAGACGTCTGTTACAACTTTCGGGTACCAAACCCTGAGGCGATAGATGTCTGTCACTTTCTCATGGACATTTGTCGCTGTTGCTGCAGCACCACTTCATCTTCTTCGCCATATCTTCCTCCTTCGAGCTTCGATTGCGAACCGTTTTCTCCATCACCAAACTACTTCGGTCCCCTTCAATTCTCTATATAGTGTTGTCAAAATTTAACACTCCACCCCGACACTATATCCATCTCCAACTCTAATGGTACCATACCATCATCAACAACCAATTGCACTAACTATCACCACTTCTACCTTCCACCAAATGTGATTGCTTTCCCAATGAGCTCTGGGAAATCCACCGTCCATTGTACTCCGTCAATTAACTCAAGCAATGCAACCTCCCTCTAATGAAGTGTTGAAAACATCCAAATCCCAAACTGTTTCACCGAATACTAAAAATCACCAAGAAGAAGAACCACTATCTCTCACCAATACTCTTCCTCATCCATAACCAAGCTTCTCCCTCAACCGTGCCATCTCGTGGAACCTAGCACTTCTCCAAGCAAACCAAGTTCGAGCAATGCTCGAACTTCCCAACCGCAATGCCTTAGTGAACATATATGTCGCGTTATCCTTTGTGTGCACTTTCTGAAGATATACTTGTTTGTCCTCATCCATGGCTACTAAAAATGACTCTCTCACTTTAATATGCTTAGTTCGTGAGCTAAACGCCAAATTATCCACCAAGTGAGTAGCAATCTGTTTATCACATCAAAAATCGACATATCATGCTTGAATCCCAAGTCACGCAACAATCGCCTCAAATAAAGTGCCCCTTTGCCGCATCCACTGCTGCTACCAACTCTGCCTCCGTAGTGGATAAAGAAACTATGGTCTGCAATCTCGATCTCCAGCTTATGGCCGTACCACCAAGTGTGAAAACATACCCGGAAGTTGATTTTCTTCGTTCCCTATCATCGGTGTGGTCCAAATCACAATAACCAACCAGCTCGCAATTCTTCCCATCACTACCACAAAAAACAAGACCATGAGCTAATGTGCCTCTAAGGTATCTCAATATATACTTCACAGCTTCCCAATGTGATTTCCTCGGATTAGTCATATACTGACTAACCATTCAGACGACATATACAATATCAGGCCTTGTACACACCACAACATGCATTAGACTTCCAACTGCACTAGCATATGGCACCTTTGCCGTATAATCCTTTTCTTTCTCCAAGATAGGCGATCCTTTACTCGAAATCTTCATATGCAAAGGTAAAGGTGTACTTGAAGCCTTTCCATTCTCCATGCTAAACCGGCAAAGCACTTTTCTACGTACTCCTGCAGAGTTAGTTTCAACTCAAAATGCTTTCGATCCCTTTCTATTTCCATGCCCAATATCCTTCTTGCTTCTCCAAGGTCCTTCATTTCGAAGAAATGAGCGTTTCGTCCACATACAAGAGTAAATACACCCAACAATCATTTTTCAACTTCTTGAAATAAACACAAGCATCCTTGATGCTTCTATCAAAACCATTTTCAAGTATAAAATGATCAAATCTCTTGTACTATTGTCTAGGTGATTGCTTTAAACCATATGGTGATTTCTTTAACTTGTAAACCAAATTTGACTTACCGTCTACTACAAAACCTTCCAGTTGCTCCATATAAATTTCTTCATTTAAGTCGCCTGCAAGAAGGCAGTTTTCACATCAAGTTGCTTCAACTTTAGGTCATGAATAGGAACTATAGCAAGTAATATTCGGAATGAAGTATGGTGCAAAATCGGTGTGAATATGTCATCATACTCCTTTCTCATCCTTTGTGCGAAACCATTAGACACTAGCCTAGCTTTGTATTTCTCATCTTCCTTCACCTTGTATATCCATTTGCACCCAATAGCACGGTTTCCTTTAGGAAGTGGAACAAAATCCCAAGTTTGATTCTTCAACAATGATTGCGTTTCTTCCTCCATGGCACAAATCCACTTCAAGCTATCACTCGACTCCATGACGTCATCAAGGTCCATCGGCTCATCTTGGACTACATGAAGAGGACGGTCCAAATTATCAAAAAAGCTAAGATAGTTCCAATCACCATATCTATCGGGTGGCCTTATTGCACGACAACCAACCTAAGTAGCATTACCATCACCCAAACCTCCTTCAGCTCCATCTTGAACCGAATCCTCTCTAGGATTATGCACATCACCAACACTACTAGAGAAACCTTATGGACTATGTGACGTAACATCAACTGCTTCCTCCTCAAAAGGATCTCCAACTGCTTTACTCTCCCTACTCCTTGGACAAAATGTGGGAATAACATCCTTCTCCTTTGATTCACGAATGAACCATATCCGGAACATCCGATGAGCTCTTATTCTCCTTGAACAACGCTGACTCATCAAAAGTAACATGATGAGCATTCACTACCTTCTTCGTTTTCGGATTCCAAATCCGGTAGCCTTTTAGTCAACCCGTATAACCAAGCAAAATCCCCTTGAAAGCTCTAGGTTCAAGCTTATCATTTCTCTGATCGTGCACATAAACTGGACTACCAAACCCACTAAGATATCAAGTCAATGCTCTTTCCTTTCCACACTCCCTTTGGAATTTTGTTACCAATAGTCGAGCATGGAACTCGATTAATAATATGCACCGCGGTTGACAAAGCTTCGGCCCAATATCCCTTAGACCAACCTGATGTCAATCTCAAGCATCAACTTTCTCAAGTAGAGTACGGTTCATCCTCTCCGCAATACCATTCGACAGCAGATCTCTCGATATAGTGAAATGTCTCTGAATACCATGATGCTTGCAAAACTCCAAGAATTCTTTGAAAACATACTCCTTCCCATTGTTAGACCTTAGAACCTTCAGTGACTTACCACTCTTATTTTCAATAAGAGCTTTCCATGGTATGAACTTTGCAAATGCCTCTAACTTGGCCTTCAATACATACACTCGTATCTTTTGAGAAAAGTCACCAATAAATGAAATATAATAGCGAGCTCACCCCAAAGAAGCTACCGGTGCCAATCCCCAAACATTCCTATGAACATACTCAAGAACCCTTCTCGAATCATGTTTTCCCTCAACGAATAATACTTTAGTTTGCTTCCCCATGACACATTCTTCGCAAAACTCTAGTTTGTTGAAACTCTCACCGTCGATCATTATCCTCTTCCGAAGAATATCCAAACTCCTCTCCAAGACATGACCTAACCTCAAATGCCACAACCTAGTCGCATCCAAGCCTTGCGAACTATCAACTCCTACGCAAGTATCACCTTCTATTGTCACACCTTGAAGCAAATAAACAACATGAGTCCTAACACCCTTCATCACCATAAGCGCACCCTTCAAAACCCGTAAGCTATCGTTCTCAATCGTGATCTTACAACGTAAAAAATCCAACCGTCCCAAAGCGATAAGAGACTTCCAAAGTCCTGAAACATAGTGCATGTTAGTAAGAGTACGACCGTCAAACATCCGAATTTGCATGGAACCAATGCCTTTTGACTTAAAAATAGCACCATTTCCTATAACAATTGAATTTCCTTCTCTGCCAACATAAGATGAAAAACCATTCCTATTTGGCGTCGTATGATAAGATGCCCATGAATCGAGCACCCATTCGCTATCTGAAACATCCAATTCTACCACCGACAACACATCTACGTCTCCCTGACCGACTCCACTCTTTACTGCTATGGAAGAAGGTGCTACTTCCTTCTTTGCCTTCTCCTTGTTTGGACACTCATTCTCCCAATGACCGGGCTTCTTACAAATATAGTACTTGCCTTTTCTTTCCTTCAACTTTCCTCTCCAATCGAGGTTCCTTGATTTAGAACACCCCTGGTTCTCCTTCTTCACATATCTCTCCTTCTCCATAAATAAACTATGACCATTACTATCACCACTACTTCCATCACCTAACTCCTATACTTTATCCCGCAACTTCTCGCTAACAACACCAGTTTTGACATCATCTAGTGTCGAAGTATCCCGGCTATAGATCAAACTATTTGAGAAACCTGTTTAATGGTTCAGCAATGAACACAAAAATATCATCGCCTTTTTCTCTTCCTCAATCTTCAAATCTACCGCCTTCAACTTCATTAGCAAATCATCAAATGTATTGAAGTACACTTTTAGCGAAGTACCTTCCTTCAACTTATAGGTGAGAACATTCGCAACAAGATCATATGATTAGTTAGTGACTTCTTCGTATAAAACTCTTCCAACTTGTCCCAAATACCCTTAGCGGTAGTCTCACCACTAATTTTAGAGATAATATTCTCCCTCATAGCAAGTTGAAGTTTAGTGAATGCACACTCTTTCATTTCCTCTCTCTCCCAACATTCGAGATATCTGCCGGCAACAAATGTTTATCAAATGCTACTCGATGCACCATATTCCTCCTTAAAACCACTTTCATCTTCCATTGCCACTTTTTAAATCATTATCACCATTTCACTTGTCTATAACCAATTGTGATCCTAAAGCCGCATACGATCCACGTACATAATGCACCACACCACTTGGACTAACCATTTAGTAACCACTTAAGGCATTATCTGATTTTGGCATTTCTAAAACCACCTACCGATACCAAAGCTATAATACCTAATGCTATGGGAAATTCTAACTCGAGACCCCTCAAATCAAAAATCCAAAAGTATAAAGGAAGATGAGATCATGGTAAGAAGTGTAAAAACAACCGATCAATACCTCAATTTCATTTTCAATCCAATCCAAGACCAATCACAATCACCGAACAAGCAGTATAATATCAGAGAAATAAAAAAATCACACACCGATTTATAGTGGTTCCACTAACGTTGTGTTAGTGTACATCCACTTTAAGAGAGAGTTTTTATTAATATCAACGAGAAGAGTACAAGAGATTGATTACAATGATCAAAAATTCTGTTAAAATTGATTTGTAGAGAAGAGAATTAAACAAAACTAGGTTTAGATAAACCCTAATTAGTGGAGGATAAAATGTTTGTAGTAGCTTTTATGTGGCATACAAATCTGGATCCAGAAAATAATATAGGAGAATAGAAAACCTAGGCAAGATTCCAAAATTTCCCCTTTGAATATCACAAATTTTCATATCAAGCCCAAACACAAAAAAACTGGCAAAATTCGTCATGGACTTTTGTCACAATGAGACAAACGTCTATCCCAAGGCTCGAGAAAATTTCCTCTGAGGCCTTGGACATCTGTCGAAAGTAACAGACGTCTGTCATAGGTCACTAGAAGAAATTTTCTGAAGCTTCAGACATCTGTCGAAAGTGACAAACGTCTATCCCAACTTTATGGTTCCAAACCCTGAGGCGACAGACATCTGTCACTTTCTCATAGATGTCTGTCGCTATTGCTCCACACCACTCCACCTTCTTTGCCATATCTTCCTCCTCCGAGCTTCGATTTGCGAACCGTTTTCTCTATCACCAAACTACTTCCGTCCCCTTCAATTATCTATATAGTATCACCAAAATATAACACCACATGCTGAGAAATTATTCCAAAAGACTGAAACGATGTATCAAAAAAAGTACCATCAACCAATTAATTCTCTTCTAGAGGCATGTGGACAAAAAAATTGTTATATTATGAAACTATTAAATCCTCAAAATGATCATTTGTTTGGACTAAGTTAGTATTATCTAAACTTTGCACATTTTCATGTACCAAAGGATCAGAAACTACAGAGACAAGATTTGAACTAGGTGCCACATCTTTACTGCATTTGAAATTACTTTCTGCAATTCCTGCTTATTATTTTTTCAGATGCAATTGACATAACATTTTTTTATCTTACTTTTCTAAACTCCCAATACTGGATTAACACTATGGTGCATCACTTCTACGTATACACTTTGACATTTATCACCTCCAATACTGATTGAATCCGGCAACTCTATGTCTGGAGTGATCTTTGTCAAACATTTTGCATACTTAAACTTTTTAATTTTTTTGTATTTTCATCAAAACAGACCAAGGTACCAATATGGTAGGCTACTAGTTAATGCCAATCAATGTCCATGTAAGCAACAGAATGTTGTATAAGTGTACCACACTAGGACACTTTGAACATAAGATTCTGCAAACTCAAGAGGGTTCCAAGATGGTATAATCTTTATTTATCCCCTAATGAAGATAAGGTCAAAGGATAAGATTTTAGACCTGTCTTCTTCATAAGAGAATTTGGAGAAAAATTTGTTGCCATCAGATGACACATCATAATTTGCCTTTAATTTTTACACTTTAGATAAATGAGAGGTAAGAGCCATGTAATTCACTATACCTTCTATGAAAAATCCTACCTAGCATTCAGATCATAGTCTTACTCCTTCATCGACTATTACTATTATAGGAGTAAGAGGAATACCTTTGTAGTTTAAGTCAAAGTTAATTGGTGTTTGTATCTGCCAGCATTTTTTGATTTTGATTTGAAAAGGTTAGACCAAAGAGGAGCATGAGAAAGGGGATGCAAAGTAAGGTCAATGGGAGGAGAGATAGGAGGTGGATTAGAGGCAAAAGGGGAAGGAAGGAGGGTAGGATCGGGAGGTATGTAAGGGATAAGAGGAGGTTGAAATGAGGAGGAAGGAGGAACAAGAAGGGAAGAAACAAATGGGAGAAGGGAGGATAGGCGGGAAAAGTCGACAATGGTGAGAGACACCATGGACAAGAACATTATTATTAATTATTATTTAATTTTCATTTAATAGTAATTATTAATTATTAAATATTACTTCTTATTTATTATTTAACAATTATTAATTATTACTTATTACTTCTTAATTATAATTGAATATTAATTATTAAATGTTAATTATTCTGTATATATTATAAATTATCAACAGTAATTATTATATATCTAATTTAATTATTAAATGTTAATTGTTAAAAGTTCATTATAATTAGTAAATATTATTTAATTTTATTTTTTTAACACTTGAATTTTCTTAAATTTTGAATATTCTATATAATGTTAAATTTATTTAAAATTTTAACTTTTTTATTTTTGAATTTTATGAAAATTCAAAATTTTGTATTTAAATTTTATAATTATTTTTAAATTTAATTTAAAAGATTTAAAAATCTAAATTTTTTGAAATCTTATATATTTAATATAATTGACAATTATAATTATTAAATATTAAATACTGCATAATAAATATTACCTTTTGATTATTAAAGATTATTTGATAATTCTTAATTAATTAAAATTAACTATTAAATAGTACATATTAAATAATAGTAATATTAAATTTTTAATTTTTCGTAAACTTTGGGAAAATATCAATATTTATAACGGTCCAAACTAATAAGTTGTTATAGACCTCTATTATAACTGGCTGAATAAATAAACAATTGTTAAAAGTACATTTATTACAACTGTCAAGAAATACCAGTTGTTAATTAAAAATGCGTTTATTGCAACTATCATGAAAAATAAATTATTAAAAACCTTTACTACAACTGTTAGAAAAAACCAGGTGTAATAAATATTTTATTACAGTTGTTGTTGTGCGAAAGTTGCGAATAACTATTTATAGGAGAATTTTCTTGCAGTGCTTTATGAATTAAAAGGAAGTCTATGTTGTTTTTCCCTATTCCTATTTTCTATATTTGGTCTATTGTATTTGAGTATGATAAACATTCAACATATAATTCACTAAATGTTACTGTACATAGTTACTCAATGATTTTTGAACAGTTACAAATTTATGTTTGCAAATGTCACTTCTTAAAATTAATACTTGATGAAAATAGTTAAAAAAGGGCGACTTGTAATGCTTTAATCCATTAGAGATTGGATTATATTGTGAACAATAGTATGAAGTTTGAAACGAAGTTCTTATGTTGTGTAGTGATTACATAGAGAATATTTTTAATATATTTTCTAATTCAAACTTTAATTAAATAAAATAACATTTTTATATGTGAATTTTCATCAATATTTTATGGAAGTGTACCACTTAATCTTTCATAATTTGAAAATTCATGTTAAAATGATGAAAAATTCTTTTTTGAATATTGCTTAATGATTTTCTTTTGTTGTTTAGCTTAGGTATTCGATTTTAAAATAGAATTTATTTTCATTATTTGAATTAAAATATTTTTACCAAAAACCAAAATGAATTAAAGCTTCAAAGGTTAAATTTTTTGATTAAATGTATTATAATATATGATTATTTAATGACTGAAAAATAATCCGATTGAATAATTATTTAAATAGGGCTCATAAATATAATAAAAATAACATGCAATCAAATTTATTACATCGTAATTTTGTAATAAATTTTCATGATATTATTATTGTCTGTGTTACGCACTTACGTCTACATAATAAGTGTATAAATATATATATTACAACCTTTATTTACTAAATATCTATTTATATATTTTATTCTATTATATGTAAGATGAGTATACATCTGTATAACCCTTCATTCCAGTCTTCTTCAAAATTTTCGGTATTGCTACATGTCCTTTATTATCAATTAACTATTATACGAATTAAAAATTAATTTCAACATACAAATTACAACATTTGGATCAAACCATTATCACTTTATCCCTTCCTTTACACTTACTCATCCATCTTCCTCATGTTTTAATATATTTAAGACATGCATTTAATAGATTATTTCTCTCTATTTTTGTCCAATTAAAATTTTAAAAATAGTACTCCATAATTTGACTTCTTTTTATATTGACATCTCTTTATCTTTATTTGTTTAACATGATTCATTAATGCCAACAAGTATCAATCGTGAAGATCGACTTCGTGACTTTTATTCTCGTAGTCTAAACTACCAGCCGTTAAGTCAACCCTATCGGCACCTCTTCATCTTCCTTTAAGTGTAATAGTATTATAATTCCTTCCTTTTTTGTAAACATATATCCTAATAAAGGAAATATACTTTTTTCCTATTATATATCCTTCTAAGCTGAAATATTATAGACCACCAAAAAAATTAGTATTTCAACCAAATCAACGAACAATAATTCATCAAAGGACTATTATATCGTGGTTATAGATATGTACAATACAAAGATATAAAGAATGTATGCTCCCACTTCACCTTATACGTAGAGGATGGAGCCTATGGAATCATAAGGTGATATTTCTATATTAAAGTATTCACTGATATTTAACCATTTTATTTAAGCATATTATACTTGTTAGCTTTAGTATTAAAGTTTTAATATCACACAATGTTGTTACTAAATTTGAATTCTTTGAGAAAATTTCTTAGGACGATAATATAATTATATGATTTTGCATACAATAGTAATCAAATGCTTGTTATTAGTTTGAAATATACTATATATACATGATGTTCATCCTTTAAAAATATTATCTTTTCTCTTATTTAATATCAAATTATTTCATGCTCTTATCATTTTCCGTAAGCCAAAAATCTCTTGTAGCAAGTTTAATGCTTACATTTAATGTCGACATAGCACTAATGTCCTCACTCTATGAAAGAAATTTATCACTCTTTCTGAAATTTTTCTTATTAAGTCGTTATTATGACTTAGTATTTTTTTCATAAGGTTTTCAAAGTGATTCAACTATTACTACACATGTTTATTATATATTCATTTTTCAAAATGACAATGCATCCCATTCCACCTTTATTTTGAACACCTTATCACCATCGTTTGTTCAAAACTTTGTTATAATTCCTTATCAGAATGAACATAAAATTTTCGCTCTTTTAATATAAAAAATTCCTTACATATGAAACTATCCGCAATAGTATCAATGGTTTCACAATTAATAAGAAATGTATATGTGTTCCATAGTAGACAAAAAAGCACACAAAGTGTCCTAATTCACGATTTTATATGCATAATACGAAGTTAAAAAAATATTATGTTCTTCACTTTAATCTTTTAGGCAAAAGATGGAACCTATGGAATTATATAATGATATTATTATAGTAAATTTTAAATACCCATAAATTTTGTACTCGATTGAAATTATACAACATTTGTTAAAGTTCTTTAGTCTTTTTCGTAAGTGACTTTCCATGATGTTTCATGTTAAATTTTGGAGATACAAAATCACATTTAGAAGGAAATAAATACGCAAAGAAAGACTAAGAAAATTTGGTTTCCTTTCATTAATAGGCATATATGGTTATGTTTATTTCTCTCTCTGATTAGCTGATTAATTTATTTTATATAATCTTAATTTGGGCATTTAGTAATTGATTGTTATAAATACGACCTTGAAGAGAGAGTGGAAAAGTATGGAAAAGTATTCGGTGCATTTCTCTTCTTCTAACTTTGTTCTCCTTCTTCAAACACTAAGACGCAATTTTCATAGAGATCAAGACTCATTGATTGTAAACAATTGTTTTTGAGAATTAATATAAATGATTATTGGGTGGAACCTTATGTGTTGGTTCTCTTGATTTCGTTGTGTTTTAGAAATATCTTCGCCATTATTTATCTTCAATTATTATTATTTTCATCAAATATTATCATTTGCACTTGGGTGATACAAGATTTCAGGATAGATTTCTGCAATATTG
This sequence comes from Allium cepa, assembly GCA_030765085.1. Lineage (NCBI taxonomy): Eukaryota > Viridiplantae > Streptophyta > Magnoliopsida > Asparagales > Amaryllidaceae > Allium > Allium cepa. The sequence goes on along the minus strand of CM060941.1, from coordinate 169,956,580 downwards.
TTATCCCTTCTTAGGTTTTGCGCAATAGAAATCCTAACAAATTGGTATGAAAGCAAGATCATCGTAGGGTAAAGGGTGATTTTGGATCTATATATATGTTGAGATGTCAAATTTAATTTCACTCTCAAAGTTTGCACTTCTAAGTGGAAAAAATTTAGGATATTTGGAAGCCTATGATGAAGGATGTTTTATATCTCAACGATTTTCATGAGCCAATCGAAGATGATGGGAAGAGTCTCTCAAATATAGAAGAGGGTAAATGGAAGAAGTTGGAAAAGAATGAAATTGCTTTGACTCGTCGATACCTTGATGATTCAGTTTTCCACCATGTGGTTAGTTGTAAATCCATGAAGACTTTGTAGGATAAGTTGGTATCTTTATTGAGTCAAAAAGTGCTACCAATAAAGCTTTTCTTGTTCGAAAATTGGTTCAGTTGAGGCTAGATGGAGAGAGGCATGTAGCATAGCATTTGAATGAATTTCAAGATGTAATAAATCAGTTGTCAGCTATAGATGTCACATTTGATAATGAATTACGGGCTCTTTGTTTGATGTGTTCACTTTCAAAGAATTTAGAAACATTAATTATCATTACATAACTCCAATGCTAATGGAACTACCTTATTGGATACCGTCTGAAATAGCATCTTGAATGAAAAACTTCGAACAAAAGGGTCAATCTTTAAATTAGTTCAAGAAGAGGCTATTTTAGCAAGGGACTCAAAGTGGTATACAAAACCAAATAAAAAAGTCGCTAATGGTAAAGGTATGTCAAAAAGTATCCTTTGTTATTATTGTCATAAAAAAGGGTCATATGTGCAACAGATATGGAGCGTATAAAAGGAATCAAAAGAAGGTTATACATAGTGGCAGTGATAGCGATACATGGGTGGACATAGCTGAAGGTAGCGTTGGTGGTACTTCTTATGATGTCTTCACTGGTGATGTTAAGCCTTGGAAGACAGATTCAGGTGATAATTTTTACATATGTAGTGAAGTGAGGTGTTTTTCTTCTAGTAAGAAGACCGACAACATGATTAGGACCGTCGAGTAGAGCTACCAATTTGTAGTATTGGATCTATTCGGTTTCATATGCATGATGGTGTGATTAGAGAAGTCCCGGACGTGGGACATGTACCTTCTACTTTGCATAATCTCATTTCTCTTAGTTAGTTGGACCGTTATGGATGCACTTATGAGACTCAAGATTGAGTTTTTAGAGTGAAGAAGGGTGGTCATATAGTGATGAGAGGGGTATCAAATGTTGGAAACCTTCATAGATTGGTTGGACATGTGGTCGATAATAGAAAGTGAGTGACGGTTGAAGAGCCTAGCCCACAGATAGGTGGTGGGGTGAATGTATACAATGATTTTGATGGTCATGTTGGTAGTCATATTTTTAAAGGGGTCTTAATTTTGATGATGCTTGAGGTATCAATGGTGATCGTGTAGAGAACTTAGATCATATAGTAGATGAGTGTCGAGTTGGAAAATCATGAAGACATTATGGAGGTCTTTATAGTATTACAAATGCTTTTGAGGCAAAATGGTGTGGTGTATCTCATGGTAGGGGATGCATCACTTGTAGGCGATAATAACAGTTTGTTATTTGGCGTGATAGAGAAGAAGAGAGCGATGATTGATCTGAAGATGGTTGACTTTTGTGTTTTATTCGATGGGTTCACTTTCTTGTTTTTCACTTTGAGGAGCCTTTTGGTTGAAGGTGAAGATCGAGTTTATGTTTGAGATATGTGATTTTGCATCAAGGTACAGTGTTAAATTTTAGTGATAAAAAATCACATTTAGAAGAAAATAAATATGCAAAATAAAAAAGAGAAAATTTGGTTTCCCTTAATTAATAGGCATATCTGGTTATATTTATTTTTCTCTCTAATTGGCAAATCAATTTATTTTTTTGTCATATAATAATAACTTGGACATTAAGTAATTGATTGCTATAAATAGAGCCTTGAACAGAGAGTGTAAAAGTGTGGAAAAGTATTTGGTGTTTCTCTCTTCTTCCGTCTTTGTTCTTCTTCTCCAAACAGTAAGAAGCCATTGTATTAGAGATCAAGACACCTTCTCATTAGGCATTGATTCTATTTTTGTTTGTTTACTTTTATTTGGGGAATTAATTGTAAATAATTGTTTTTGAGAATCAATAAAAATAGTTGTTAGGTGGTAGCTTGTATGTTGGTTCTCTTGATTTCTTTGTGTTTTAGAACTATCTTCACTATTGTTTATCTTCAAATATTATTGTTTTCATCCAATACTATTCCTTTATATTTTGGTGATATAAGATTCTATGATAGGCTACCATAATATTTCTATCCTTTGTTAGGTTTTGTGCAAAAAAATCCTAACATTTCAGATATATGAGGGATAGATTACACTTTATATTTATTATAAAGTTGAAAAAATAATGATTATCTTTAGTTATGTTGTTTTACCATAAATTTAGAGACCTATGAAAGAAGTCCATTCAGAAAATTGGTAATGCATTTGGAAATAAAATTGATGAAAAGAGACTTTAGGAGAAATATAGATTCTTTGTTACATGGATCAAGAAAACATATACCTATATATCTTGATTTCTTCTTCCATTAATCAGTCCGATGCTATTATTTTTTATTTTTTTTCAAGTGGTTTCCAATAAGGATATGTAATACCCCATGTATACCCATACTATCCAAGAGTACTATAAAGTAACACTGTCAGATAATATGGAGAATGAGGCTATATAGGGTACACACGTGAATATTCCTTTGGACTAACACCGATACGTATTAAAACATCAAATATATCCAAAATTATAAATGCAAATGCTACTAGTTGTACTAACTCCTTTCATGCTTGTTACTCCAACCATTTGTATTACAAACTCTAAAGAAATAAATAAAAAGTAATGATATAACTTCAAAATATCAAATGTATAACTCACCTTCTGTCGATAATATTTAGAGCTGTGTATTGTGCAATGGCTGTGCCCTGGATCCATGACACCCAAGTGGCGTGCATCGGCAATGTTCTAGTCATGGATCGACAATATTTAGATCCCTATGTCGGAAATTGTAGAGCCATATGTCGGTGATGTTTAGCTCCATGTGTGACCAAGGCCAGTAGTCTGTTACTGTTAGGGGCAAAGTAAGGTCGTGACCAATGTAGAGCATAGTCCTACAGCATGTCTATGACATGCAGTGGATAAGAGTCATGATGTCTGTCGAGGTAACCAAACTGTAGAAGCCATGCTAGTTAGGCACGTATGTTGTGTTTACTAGTTACGTGTGTAGTCTTCTGGAGCAGGTGTGTCCATCAGTCTTTCGTCTAGTTCTGGTGTGTTGTGATATAGAAAAGTACTTATTCTCCTACTAGAGCTGAAAAGATATGATTATACCAGAGACTGTGTCCTGTGTGTAACCAGTCCCCGTATCCTTCTTTGGCATGTGTCACCTATTATTCTTCTTTGGTGTATATCGTCAACTATTATTTATTTTCATGTGTTGCTTTTATATCTCATTGGCATGTGTCGCCAACTACTATTTATTGGCATGCGTTGCCAAATATCTATCCTAGATGTGTATCATCGATTATACATTATTGGCTTCATCTATATTTTCATAGGCATGTGTTGCTAATTATATCTACCTTTGGTATGTGTCGTTATTGTTATGTTTTGATTATGGATTTCTATTTATATTGATATCTCTTTATAGATGTTTTTGGAATTTGAATGTTGATTCCTGTATATGTGTGGTTCGCTATTTATGTTGATTCTATGATTTTCGTTTTGATTTTTTTCTATATGGGTGATGACATCTTTCATTATTGATGTTGACTGATTTCATATGAATTTCAGATATTTGGATGATGCGATACCTCGATGATTATTAACAGCATTATACATATTTTCTATATTTATATGCATCTCTTAGCATATCGTTTGATGATTTTCTTATACTATAGTTATTATAATATCATTCCATGTTTTCATTAAGTTATCCACATTATAGTTATTTCATTAAACATAGTGTGATCCATGTATTATTTCATAAGGATCGGTTCAGTCTGAGACATTTCAGGTACATGGACGACATGGCCAGCATATGTTATATTGGGCTTAGATGAGCATGATAGTAAGATTGTTACATGATATTTCTATGACATTGATTGATTATATATATATAACTGACATTCGAGTTGTATTGTATTGTTATAACGTATTGTATTATATATTATATGTTATCGTTGTGAATCTGACTCTATGCTCTTTGTATATCTTGTATATTATGTATTGTTCTATCCAAGAGGCATACATGTATGTTGATGTGTCGATACTTTATACGTATAGGTGAGTTATATACTTGATATTTCAATATGTGCCACTGTTAGTCCAATGGAATATTCATATGTATATCCGATATAGCCTCATTCTCTATATTATCTGACAGTATTACTCTATAATACACCTAGATAGTATGGGTATAGAGGTGGGGTGTTATAGCATACAACTTTCCATAATGGAATTTTTTTAACAGTTTTCGAATTTGTATTAACTAATGGATGCTAATATTATTTGATCATAATCTGATCAGTACTTAAATGTTTACCACTGCTAGGTTCGTTGTCGATTTATATTCGAAATAATATTTAACAAGTTGCCTATTTCTTCTATGTAGTTGATTATTTAATCCATTTTTATACCTTTTCAACAATAAAAAAGGAATAGGAAGAAAAATATAAACATTGACTCGCCCTGTTACATGATACTTTGTGTTGAATATAAAAATATAAACAAGACTTAAAATATAAACATTAAAACACATATGTCAATACTTTACGTATGTTCTAATAATTCAAGTGTGTATGATATAATTATTATTCAATCCATCTTTCTCTTCTCAACACCAACCTTAATAAAAAATATATTTGATTTTTCCATTATACGACAACAAAGGCTTAAATTTAAACATATATTGATAACAACTCAAACGTAGAACAAAAATGTACAAATGATATGACTGCATTTCCATAACTATATAGAAAAGTATAATTTATGTTCATACTTTTAGCTTTTCTTAATTTTTGCAGATTATTATTGTTTCTTAATGCAATACAATATGAGAAAATCATTTAAAAGCTTTGTGCAAATATGGGAATACCTCTAATAGGCAATATCATACCAAGTCCTCATATACTAACATTAAACATTTTTGTCAACAAATGATAAAACATAAGTGGATCCATCTGTACATCCCTCCTTAAGACATCATAGTGTTTGGCCAACATGTTTTAACAAAAGAAATCTCTTGTTGTTACATATAAGCAAACTTATACATATACCACTTCACCTCCATTATTTGTACGATTTGGGATGTTCTTTTTTTAATTTGCACCCATTACCCACATACAATACGAGACACCCTAATAGTTTTCATATACTACCCTTAGTAATGGTTATATTCATTTTTACAATAGTGGTATGAGTGTAATTACACTCACGAAAATTTATAGTTCAATGACCTATATAGAATAACATCTAACTCCAATTTAATATATTTTTCAAATAGCTTTTAATTTTTTTTAGTAAATGGATATAATAATAAATATTGTTTCTCTACCTTATTTATTTTCATAGAATCCTCAATTATAAATACCTATATGTTCCATGGATACCCTACAAAAATCTAACTACTAACATATCACTTACAAGATATGGTTTCGAAGACTTTATTTTATTATTTATTACCACTTGAAATAACTAATATCACATAAAAGATATATTTTTCTTAAGTTTGTTTTAACCAATACATTTTGTTGATAATCAATCAATAAATATGCTTTTCTTTAAAAAAAATCATCATTTTTATCCGATAAGTCTATTATTTTATGTATTTTTGGATGTGTTTTCCTAAATTATGTTATTTTGAATTAGATAAATGTTAAATTAAAATGTGACAATTTGTGCTTAATAGCTGAATTCTCTTTAACCGCAATAATTAAAAAAGTTTTATCTTCATCTCACATACTAATTTTCTTGTGTGACACAATAGAAAAGTGAACACTTCACTGCATAGTAGAGTTTGTATAAAGGAAAAAATTGTTCAATTTCTTGACATTTACTATATTATTGTTGATAAAGTAACAACTTTATGCAACAAAGTAATAGTTGTATTCCTAGAATAATACATTTTACTTTTTATTTATTTATGTTTACATAGAATATAAATGAAGTGACATGTATTACAGACACTAAATTATAATGCAAAGGTTAATAACCAACGTTAATTTTTCATACTATTATAGTTGTCACTACTAAAATTCGAAATGACCAACTAGCATTATTAGACCTTAACATAAAAAAAGGGTAAGTAATACTAAACAGATGATATAACAAAAAATCAAATTAATTAAGAATTTATATCTAAAAAGTAAGATGTGGATCATTAGCATTTCACCTATATAAAAAATTATGGAAATATATTTAATTATCATTGTTCTTGGATTATTTTTGTTTTTCGTGTAATAGGGGTATTTAATGCTTCATAATAAATTATAATGCATGAAATAGCGATGGGCATTTAATGTCATCCAACCTTTTAGCCTGGTTATATTCTAACTGATTAGACAAGTTAGATTCGACTGTCATCGGGACAAACAAATCAGAATAACAATCACGAAGCCCAAAGATCAGGCGCAGATGATAATAAGATGTAATGGCAAAGTTAAAGCACAAAAAGGACTCAATAGAATGATAAAAGTATAAAGATGTGTCATTTACTGAAAATGGATCGGGTATGATCCATGTTCAACAATTATGGATCGTACTATATCGGTATTACTGTTCAACTCAGCGGTAAACAATCGATATCTCAAAATCTACAAGTCGAATACACAAAACTTCAGGGACATCAATATATTAAAGAGTGGAGCCCATCACATCGATCGCATGCCAATACAAGCCCATAGAATGATCAGTACCGATCGTTATTATAAAAGATGTGAGACCTGTGATCGATACCATGACTTCTTCTAGATCTGAGACTCTGCTGCTGAAATTTCAGGAAGATATTTCACCATGTTCCCCTATAAATGTAGACTTAATTGTTCATTTTCTGGATCTTTATGTGCTTATAGCTTGGCACCTTTTCTTTGTAGCTAAGGGTTTTACTCTGATCCATCCTTTTGTACTCAGCAATTCAAGTGTTTAACAAAGTTGTTTCTCCAAAGTGGACATAGGCTTTCAACGTCGAATCACTATAAATCGCTGTCTTCTCGTTATTACTAAGATTATGTTGTTAATTACTTTTTTCTCGATTTTCATTCATTATTCTTCATTAAGTTTTCTACAAATCATTATTAGGTGTTGTTCCAATTTCTGGTGCAAATATTTTGGTGCTTTCACTGGGAAACATTTCTCAGCTTGATTGAATCTCATCATTTACCTGTGGATTCCCTTATTCGCAAGATAGATCCAGCTTTCTACCGACGAGCTTCCGTTTCTATTTAGATTTACAAAATTCTAAGGAAAACTATTAATAATGGTTAGGAGCACCAAATCTACCACTCAAAACACAGAGGAAAACGAGAACATCAGCATCTAGCAAAGAGGCCAGAGAAATCTACCAGTAGATGTTAATGTTATCAATCCAGTTGATGTCCAAAATCCAGTTGATTCCAACACAAGAGCTGATTTTTAGAATTTGATGAGAGAGCTCATGGATATCCACCAATAGTAGAACCAGCAGATTAAAGCTAATATTGATCTAATGAATTGACTCACGGGTCAACAACGTGGGAAAACTAGAGGGAGCCAACTCCCTATTCTGCATCGGAGAGCTCAACTTCATCAAATAACTATCACAGACATAGACATCGCAGAATCGATGGATATCACATTGAAATATCGACCCGCCATCATCCGATGATCCAGATAGATCGATAATGATCGGTACCGATCCATCTGGAACGATTCGTGGCGATCCAACTATTAGAGGCAGTTACAGCAAATGATGGAAGAATGCACATTGGTGACACCACACTTGATCCGGATGCTAGAATTTAAGTTAACACAGATCAGTTACCTCTTCGAAATGATGATAATGTGAATGCTTGCAATGCACATCGAGAGGATATTAAGCTTAGGAGGCACGGAATGACCCGTATACATCGACAGGACCATTCACATAAGGTGGAGCACGAATACCGCTTAGCTCCAACTATCCAAATGCCGAACTAGTCTGCTATGGTCAGACAGCTAATAAGGGCCAAGGCTTGACCAATGATGATTGGGGGATCTCAAGAAGCCATACTCTATTCATAGATGATATTTTACATGCTGAATATCTAAGGAGATTTAGCATGCTGTCGATGCCTGCCTAAAAGGGAAAAACGACCTTAGGCGGCACATCTTGAGATATGAAGGGCTAATGGACTCCGCACGAGTGGATGATTCCATAAAATGCAGATTTTTTCTCATCACTCTTTCTAGCACAACAATGATGTGGTCCATGAGATTGCCCCCAAGGTCCGTCTCTGGATTCGGTGATTATAAAAAAAATTATAGAGCAGTTTTGTTTGCATGCAACTCGCCCCAAAGGTTTACTGTTTCTGTCAAGTTGATCCAGGCTCCAGGAGAATCATTAAAAGAATATTTGGAGATATTTCATACATTCGTCACAGTAATCCAAATCGCCATTCAATATTGATGGCGGTAACATGGGGGATTGATCCAGAATCCAGCTTAGTGATTGGTTAGCTGGCAAGCCACCTACGATGTTGGAGCATTTCTTTGCTAAAGTGGCTACGTATTTTAGGAAAGAGGAAGTTAGATGCTCTAGGAAGAAGAATATTATCAGATCAAGTGGAGAGGAAGTGTAGAGTAATATTGCAATCAAGTAGTGCGGGGAGAGTTCCGAAAATTTTCAAGTCAATATCCAAAATAAATCGAATGACCCAAAAAAGGAGGTGATAGGAGCCATGAATGAAAAAGGAATTCTAGGAGAGGAAAGCCAAGGATCGCCATAAACGATACCTACACACCATTGAAAATGTTTCTAGAGAACATCTACTTGTCTACATACAATACCATGCAGTATAGGAAGGCATCTCTAAAGACATCGATGAAGACATAAAAGGAGACCAGAAAATATTGTTGGTTCCATGAATGCAATGGTCACAACATAAATGAGCATAGGCATCTCTAGGGTGTTATCAAGGAACTAATTTGGGAAAGGAAGCTACAGCAATTGTTAAAGTCCCACAGGATGGCGGGCCGGGGACATCCGACCCCAACCAAGGACAAGTACTACATAGGGCTGATGAGCCTGCATGGACTGGTGGAAGATTGGTTACCAATCACAATAGTCGGAGGACCACATCCAGTTGATAAGAGCTAGCAGGAGATGGAGCGTTATACTAGTGCAATCAAGCGTATGAATTTTTAGTGTCGTTTAAATATAGAAGATGGGGCTCTGACCAAACAGTAGCGTACAATGGCAGACCACATTGTATTCAGAAACAATGATATAGATAAGGTGGAGGCAGCGACGATCGACCTGATAGTCATTTCATCCATGATCGGCCCTTTCCTAGTAAGGTAAGTTTTTATTGGCAGTGGTAGCTCGGTGTATATTATTTTTAGAAAGTAGTACGACCAGATGAGAATGGAAGCCAAAGATTTAAAACCGTGTAAAGCCCGCATTCATGGCTTTAATGGAGTTGCAATGGAAATAGTGGGCTATGTTGAACTTTCTATGGAGTTAGGGGAAGGCGACCGTGGGAGAGTACGGATGTTGCCATTCATTGTGTTGGATGTGGACTCTACATATAAGGTTTTTCTAGGTCGATCGGTCTTTGCTAAATCTCGAGCAGCCATTGCCCCCCGGTGCTTTACCTTAGAATTCCCAACTACTAATGGTGTAGGAGTTGTGAATGAAGATCAGGCGACCGAACGTGCCTATTATGTGGCTGAGTTAAGGGATACCCAATGGAAGGAGAAAGGTAAGGGTGTGGACAAGTCTTTCCTCATACAAGCCACCGATGATTGACAACCAACGCCTAGACCTTGGCTCAGGCGCCATAGTCAGTTTTATAAATACATAGATCTAAGGAATGACAAGGGGAGCCCAAAGAGATTAAGGTTGCACCTACTGAACTAACGATCGACTGCGTAGTCAGCCATGATGACCCGTCAAGGGTCCTAAAGATCGGATCACAGCTCAACCCCCCGATGATGAAAGAACTTGCTATTTCTCTCTGAGTGAATCTTGATGAGTTCACTTGGACTCATTTTAATATGTATGGGATCTCGCATGCCATTCCGAGCCATACATTAAACACCGACCCGAGGCATGTCCCGGTTAAACAGAAAAGGCATGGCATGGGTCCAGAGAGATCTGCCGTTGTTAAAGAGGAGGTAAACAGGCTTGAAATCAATGATTTTATTCACAATCCCTCTACCCTAAATGGGTATCTAATCATGTACTTATGAGAAAGTTGAATGGAAAGTGGAAGACATGTGTTGACTATTCGGATTTAAACAAAGCATGCCCGAAAGATAGTTTCTGCTTTCAAGAATTGACTAGTTGGTGGACTCTACCGTGGGATACGAATTGCTATCTTTCATGGATGCATACTCTAGATATAACCAAATCCTGATGCACATCCCTGACAAAGAGCACACCAGTTTTATTACTGACATTGGATTGTACTGCTAAGTGGTAATGCCATTTGGATTGAAGAATGCTAGAGCAATTTATCAACGCCTGGTCAATAGAATGTTTAAAGATCGGATTGGAAAGACGACTGAGGTATATGTGGATGATATGCTCATGAAGTCATGAAGATCAAGCCACCACATTAGAGACTTAGCGGCGATGTTCAATATCCTTCGATATTACAAAATGAAGATCAATCCTCTAAAATGTTTCTTTGTCGTCGCATAAGGAAAGTTCTTTGGTTTCATTGTCAATGCTGGTAGCATCGAAACTAATCTTAAAAAGATTCGAGCTATTTGCAACATCCAAGAACTAAAGATTATCAAATAAGTACAAAGTCTAAATAGAAAGGTTGCCACCCTAAGCCGGTTTATTTCCAGAGCCATCAATAAATGCATTCTATTCTTTGACTTGATTAGAAGAGGGAAAAGGAACTATGAATAGGCACAGGTCTGCGAAGATGCATTCCAAGCTTTGATGAACCACTTAGAGAGACCTCCCATCTTTTCAAAGATGATGAATCATAAAGATTTATCTATCTACTTAGCCATGTCGGCACACGCTATACGTGCTGCACTGCTTCACGAGGAAAATCAAATGCAAAACTTAATCTATTATGTTAGCAAGCGATTAACAAGAGCTAAAAGGAACTGTCCGAAGATAGAGAACTCAGTGTACTACTTGTTGATTGTTTCATGAAATCTCCACTCCTATTTTCAGGCTCATCTCATCAACGTTTACATCGATTAACCATTACGATAGGTCTTGCAGTGACTAAAGACGTCTGAATGGTTATTGAAGTGGAACATCAAACTGAACTAATTCGACATCACTTATCTCCCTCGGAGAGCCATCTAGTGACAGGCACTGGCAAGCTTTATAGTAAGATTCACTACACAGGATGATCTCCCAGAAAGCGGTGGAGCCTCTACTATTCGGTGGAAAATGTATATGGAGGTAGCATCCAATGATCGTTGTTCTGGAGCCGGAGTCGTGCTAGTAACTCCAGAGGATCAATCAATTTTTTACCTTTGAAGTTTGACTTCCCTGCAATTAGGCCTGTCGATGGGTCGAGTTAGGTCAGGCCTGGGTCAGGTCAACTCGAGTGCAGGTTGATTTTTAAACGGGTCGGTTCAACCCGTTTATTAAACGGGCGGGTTTTGGGTTGACCCGATTATATATCGGGCAGGTTTCGGGTTGATTCGTGTAACCCGTAAGAATAATATTTGTATAAAGAAATGGAAATAGGCATGAAAATGTGGGAAGTTGTTAAATGCAAATGTGTAGAAATAAGAGAATGACAATAATACCCTTCTTTTGCAAGTAAAAATGAGAATTTTAAAGCAAAAAAAGGGTATTGTTGTCATTCTTTTATTGCAAACTAAGATGGGTATGAAAATTTTGGAAGTTCTTACATGGGAATGAACATGAAAACGTGGGAATATGCATGAAAATGTAGGAAGTTGTTAAGTGCAAATGTGTAGGAATATGCGGATAACAAAAGTACCATTCATGTGCAAGCTAAAATGAGAATTGTACAACAATACCGAACTTATAAATGGGTCAGTTGGGTCAAATTCGGGTTCACGGGTCAACCTTAAACCCATCCGTTTATTAAACGGGTTCTAACATGTTGACCCAAAAATGACCCGCCCTTTTAAACGTATCGGGTTAACCCACTAATTTCCATGCGGGTTTCGGGTCGTGTTGGAAATTGACAGCCCTACCTGCAATGAAGAACGAAGCTAAGTATGAGGCTTTGATTTCTAGACTCAAACTTGTCAGAGAACTGGGAATAAAATCTCTTGAATTTTTTTGCGATTCCTAGTCGGTGGTATACCAAGTCAGGGCAGATTACTAGGTTCAAGGATAATGACTTGCTTCATACCTTATTCGAGTCCGAGATCTTTTGACTAACTTTGAGTATTATGACATCACACACATTCTCTGAGATCAAAACAAAGAGGCCAACTCATTGGCAAAGTTTGCTAGCACTGAGAATGCGCAATAAATGGGTTTGGTTCCAATTGAAGTACTATATGCTTTGAGCATAAACCAGATGGAAATCAATTGAGTACTAGAGAAGAAGCCTGAGAAGGAGTCATGGATGACTCTAATTAAAGATTATTTGCTACAGGGAGTCCTTCCTGAAATAAGAAATGAAAGATGACAAATCTTTAGCAAAGCTTCACGATATATCTTTGAGGAAGGATTCATGTATAGAATGGGTTTTTCTATTCCCCTACTTCAGTGTATCACTCATGATGAAATAAAATTAGTCCTAAGGGAAGTTGATGAAGTGGAATGTGATGATCACAGTGGAGGGCAGACCCTAGCAAAGAAAATACTCTGTTATGGGTATTGCTTGCCAACTGTCAATCGAGATGCTACTAATTACGCTAAGTGATGCATCAAATGGTAGATGTATTGTAATGACCCATAATTTTCGATAAATTAAATTTGTTAATTTATTATGATTTTGGTAAATAAATTAAGTAGAAATAAAAAACTTTGAAATCTAGTAATGAAATGAATGCTAAATTGAAACGCAACAATGAAAATTAAAAATAAGTATTAATAATTGAAATGGAATTTAAATTAATTGAAGTAATGTAAATTGTTATACTTGGTTATAAATTAATGTAAGAAAACTAGTGTAAACATTAAACTTTATAAGTGGAATAATATGTAATGTATGACTAGTGAATAAAGATTGGATATGTAAGAATGGTAACATTGTTGCGAACAATGAATTCATTAATGTGAATCAAAGTAATAGTAACGGTCGTAAGTTACTATTTAATTGGTCGATTAATTAGTTGTAACTGTTATATTTGAGGATAAAATTTTAATATAAGTAAATAAATATAAGTATTGTATGAATATATGAATTACTGTATGATTTATGGTAATAGAATGAATTCACAGGATGTAAGTAATTATAACAAATAATTGAAATAATAAGCCTAAGTGAAATTTTATGTCTATGGTAACGATCATCATAAATTACCAGAATATATCTAGTCTACCAAATTAATTGGAAATCAATTACATTTAAATGAAAATAAATGTCTCATTAATGTGGGTAAGAACTGTAATTGTAAAGTGTAAATGTAATAAAGCAATGGAAATGCATATTTTATTCATAAGGTAGTATAAAAGAATGAAACCTATTTGAATGAATTAATTGAGGTTCTAATTATAACAAATGTATGTATTTGACAACTTTAATATATTTGGAAATAACAGTTAATTAAAGTGTTGGAATTGAATCTAATCAGTTTAATTGGATTTATTAAAATTAATTGGATTCAGTTTATAATAAAGGGATTATTTTAAGTAAACGAAATAAGTACTATAATTGGTGAATTAATTAACTTTAAATTGAAACGGGAATTGGTTTTAAAGGATTATAAACTACTAAAGTAATACAAGATGATAAAATTTATGAATTATAGGATTTGAATTTAATTAGTGATTTAATCAATTTAATATTAATTTAATTAACTGGAAAATAGCCCTTTTGGACACTGACTCGGATTTCGATGAAACCAGTTTCATCGGATCCGTAATAGTGAATTACTGTAGGATTTCAAGTTTCGTAGCAATAAGACTTGTCGTTTGATCGTACGAACGCGAAACGCCTAGAAATCAATTAAATTGAAATCAATTGAAATAACTTGATTTGAGCATAACTTCTTCATACGATGGAATTTGGACTTGAACCTGTTCCATCACGTTTAAAATATTTAAAAACACCTATTTTGATATATGGGTTGACCCAATTTCGTTCCGGAGCCAGAACGGGCTTTTTGGGCCATTTTATCGTTCAACGCATATATCAATCGTATCCATCTATTCTATTTCAGTTTTGTCTATATATACCATGTTATAAACCCTAGCCTATTTTTTATTCCTCATTCATGTACGTTGAATTCCATTAGCTTCTCTTCTTTCTCAATGGTAGACAATCAAATTCTAGATCCAATTGCAATTCAAAATCAAATCAAAATTTCAAACTCCTCAAAAAATTTCAAATAAAATATATGTCGTAGATCTCATCGATACGAATCTGCGTCAAGTGTTCGTTTCTGTAAATGATACTCGAATCATCCTGAAAGCTCAGTCAAAGCTCAAAATTCACGAACCCTACACGTTGATTTGGGGGTTTTCGATTTTGGCTTCAATCAGCAAAATCAAGATATGGGTTTGGTGGAGATTGTCGCGTAGAGGGCAATGGTGGTGACCGCATCCCCTGGTTTGACTTGAGGTGGCCAGAAATCTCGATTTAGGGTTTCGAAACCCTAAACTCACAGCGGCAGCACACGGTGTTTTGGGTGGCCGGAGATGAAGGCTGGGATATCGGTTGGAGCGGCTCATCATGGGCTCGAAGATGGTGGTGGTCGGAGGTGGCCAGGTGGTCAGAGTTGATCGAATTTGATGGTCAAAGGCGGCGGATATTAGGTTCTCGTGCTCGGCTTGCTGTAGTCGCATGAGAAGATGCACGTGAGGCTAGGGTTTGCATGTGGATAGAGTGATGACGTGGTAATTTTCCTTTTTTCTGTTATTTTATTTATTTAAATTTTGTTTTTCTGTTAATCTAATGCGCATAACTTTCACACACTAGGTCCGTTTCACGCGCGGTGTTCCCTGCTAGGTTCGTATTGGAATTCCGGACATTTTGGCACTAGTTTGGACAGATTCTGAGACTGTTCATTTTTTGCGTTTAAATTGGATTTAAATTCAATTTAAATTCGAAAGGTGAGTGTTTTAACCCACTCACAACTTCTAAAATTTCGTATGTGTGTTAAAATAATTTCTGATGTGATTTGAAATTCATTTATGACTATTTGGCATATTTTTAATCATCATCCCAGTTAAATTGAATTTATTGAATTAAATTGCTATTAATTTATTTTTGCATATAAACTGCCAGTTAAATAGTTGTTTAATTTATTATTTAATATAAACTGTTAGTATATACCTATTGCTTATTATCTATTATATATTGATGATATTGTTTGAATTGGATGATGATTGTGATAAATGGTTGATGATTGACATTGGATGAATGGATGTTGTACTATATATTATTATAAATAATACTGCAAGTTGTTATGCATTTTAATTTTATTCGGGATTGTGGTTTGAAATGATATATAACCATATTTTTATTTTAAATTACGGATTGAAATGATAAATATCCGTATCACTTGATCATAGGGTAGAAAATTATATACAGACATCGTGGTCTATATATATAATATTTTGAAAATAATTTCTATGATTTGGAAAGAAATATACGGTTTAACAAAATATTGATTTTTGATACTATAGAAATATTATTTTATATATAGTTAAATTTTTGAATTTAAGCTACGTATGAATTTATTAATAAAAACAAGTTTAATAATAGAGTTTGATTTTATTAAAATAAAATATGGTTAAGTATTTGAATTTTATTATATTATAGAGGTTATAATGATTTAGATACATTATGGAAGATAAATTGGAAATTTATTTGAAATTAAATTTATTTAAGAATTAAACTCAAATAAGCTGATGTAAAATTTATTAAATTTGAAAATTTTAAAGTATGATTTACAGCTTGATTTTGGGTTAAGATGAATTAAATGAATATTTCAAGTATAAATAAATTGAAGGAAATATTAGTTATTTGTAATTTGAGTTTTATTTAAATGATAATGGACTTATTATGCAAACATTTCAAAACTAAATAATAGAAAATTTAATTATTGAATCGTAATTTCCAACCTCAGTTTTGAAATTTGTTTAATACTTAAAGTTGAAATATATTGAAATCGAAATGGTTTATTTAAAACCGAAAGTGAGTTGAAAGTTATGAATTGAGATTTAATTTAAAGTGAATAAAAATGGTGAAGTCGAGGAAACTATTTACTTTATAAAGTAATTTTAAATTCAAACTATTTTAGTTCATATACTGTTTGGATATCCAAACCATTTAAGTTTTGAAAGTTATGGTTTAGAAGCTATGAAATTCAAAGGGTTATGTTTTGAAAGGTTATATTTCAAGCGTTTGGTTTCGAAATATTATAATTTTGAAAGTGTTTTGACTTTGGAAAGGATATATTCGAAATAAAAATGATATTATATTGATTTGGGTTTTATAAAAATGATATCATATTTATTTGGTTTTTGAAAGGGAAATAATATCGTATTTATATGGTTTTGAAATGGATAGTATATTTTGGTTTTGAAGTATAATTACTTTGAAACGACCGCGGTGTTATAATAATGTTTGGTTGTTGAAGAGACCGGGATCGGAAGTTGTCATACTCTCTGCCAACTCTGAAAACCACTTTAACAACAGTGTATGCGGTGGAGATTACAGAATGAAGTAGAATGGCGGCGACGTTCTATTAAGGTATATATGTGGACCCGACTCGCATGAGTTGGCATAAGGTGGCTAAAACAGGAGCGATTCTCGGGCCAATGAGGTCATTCCTCTGTTCGGACACACTCGTGCGATATTATATTCTGACTTTGAGATTTATTTGGTATCCACTTCTGATTTTGATTTGGGGGTGTGGCTCGAGGTGGGCGGTAGCTGTGTGCTATGCGTTGCCACCAGCCCGAATAGCAATTGGTATATCTAACCTGGCATTGCCTAGTTGTGTCGTGTCACCTTCCCTAGCGCGCCTTGTATGAGTTTGATTTGTGTCGTACCTGTGGAGTATCTTCTCGTAGTCTCCCGATCAGGACATATGTAGGTATTGTAGAGACCACTGGCACTATTTATGTGCTAAGGTGGAGAATGTAAAGCCTTAACGCTATTTTAAAGTAAGCTTATTTTACTAATAGACATTATTATAATAGCGAAATATTACTACATAGTAAATAGTTTAACGGATCCTTAGGAGATGTGAATCCCGAGCATCTCCTAAGTTACTGCACTCACGTTTGACACTGGATAGGAAATGTCAAATCCGGTAAACCTCTCTGACGACCTTCCACTCATCTTATTTACCGTTGATTTAACTTACATAAGATCTTTTAGTTCTGACTCGAGTGTTTTGTCTTTTCAATTCGCTCGGGTCAGCCTGAGCATTTCAAGGTTTGAAGGCCTTACTTTTGGAGGACGAAGATGAAGATTTTATTACTATTATATACATTATTCCACTGCATTCATACTGTTCCGCTGCATTTTTTTATTGTTCTCTGGTATGTGTAGCTCTGATATGTATTGC
Source organism: Allium cepa (assembly GCA_030765085.1). Lineage (NCBI taxonomy): Eukaryota > Viridiplantae > Streptophyta > Magnoliopsida > Asparagales > Amaryllidaceae > Allium > Allium cepa. The sequence goes on along the minus strand of CM060941.1, from coordinate 169,938,637 downwards.
ATTAGAAAAATCGAATATTTTGTAAAACAGCGTCATGAACTATATATATCTGATTATTATATTTTACCGTTCCGCTGCTAGATTCTGTTTTGTCCATTTTCTTTCTCTGCTTTTTCTTATTTACCCATAACGATCCGCCCTTCTGTATGGTTTAAGTCTGCTGTGTGTTTTATCATCGATTTAAAGCGCATAAAAAGGCGGGACGTTACATCTGGCATCAAAGCTTTGGTCTAGCGATAAATCTTAGCTTTGTAGGGTCTGACTCTTTATCAATAGGGTAGTAATATCCTATGATGAGTCGCTAAGTGTGTATATATATGAGAGAGCGTATTTGTTAGTGTTATAAAAAGTTTTATATTGTGTTAATTTGTTCCGTTTTGTATTTATAAATTCTGGTTGGTGCGTAGGATGCTATGACATTAATAGGGATTTCTAAATTACACTTAATAGGACAGACCGACACAATATTTGTTTTGAAGTATAGGTAAATGAAATAATTTTGCCTATTATATTTTCTATATATAAAGTAATAAATTTTTAAAGGTTATATTCGGTTGTAATATATTGATTGTTAGGTAGTGAAATTTTTAAATATTGGTTGGAAATAAGATTCAAATTAAAATAAATTAAATTAGAAATTTAGAGCTTAAGGCCCGAGGTTTTGAAACTTTCTTTCGAATGATTTTGGAATATAGTAATAATATTATTAGAAGTATTTTCTGTTATAGATATTTCGATATGGTTTGAAAGAATTGTTTTAAAGAAATTTTGGAACGAAATAAGCTATGTACTCCCCTCTCTATCATTGGGAAATAATTTCGGTGATGAGTGCACGCATCATCGACATTCATTTTCGAGTTTCGAAGTGGGAAGGCCACTGTAGTAGTTTTACTGCAGACTTATGTTGGTAAACAAATATAAAATTTCAAATTGTTTATATATAATTGGATATATAAATTGTAAGGGTATACATTTATCTATTATTTTAAACTAATTTGAAATTTGACCCGGCATTTAGTTCTAAATTTGCGTTGATTAATAGTTTCGATTATTGTAGTGAAATGGAATGTAACTAATTAATAATTGGAACCTCTAATTAAAATAAAAGAATTTGATGCTAGGTATAAATGAAATTACCAGCAAGTTGAAAATGGTAACTTATAAGACAAAAGATAAAATTTTTGAATATTATATTAATGAGGTAAACTTGTATAATTTTTCAATTTGCATTCTTTAACACATATATATAAATTTCCAAATATTATAAGTTGTAATGATTAGTAAAAATGTAATGGAAAATTTTACAAGAAAAACTTATACAATGAAAGTGGTCAATGAACCACCTTAATAAATAAGAATTTGATGTTGTAGTGTTATAAACTTAAGTATAACCGAGATGCTACTAATTAAATATAATGGAAAGAAGGTATTGTAAGTAAGTAATCATAAACTTAAGTAAATAGGTAGAAGTTACTTCTGAATAAAATAAGAATAAAAGATGAATACCTAAAAATAAAAAATAAAAAAAATGACTATAAACTTAAGTTAATAAATTTACCTACTAAGGAATTTGATTGAATACGAACAATATAAATAAATGAATTCAATGCGATGAATAGAATTTGGCATTATATAGATAAATGAAAAAGAATTGGTAAGTAATCAATAGAAATAGATAAAAATAAATAATAAATGAAATTGAGTTGTAAATGAATGAATGGAAATTGAAAATTTGCACAAAATAAATGTAAAATAGAAAGATAAACCATTATATGAATGAAAAAGAAATCAAACAACAAATGTATGAATTGAATTAATAAGAATAAACTTAATCTGTTGTTTGAAATCGTTGTTTGTTTGGTTTATGATTGTTTGGGCAAGGATACTTTAAAATTATTTGGATGTATGAATAATCTATTTAGTTTCATCTAAGACTGTTGAGTAAACGGTGCACTTAATAGTTTATTTTCCATTCTGTACAATTCAAAGTTTTGAACTCGAACAACAATTTATTTTGTTTGATATGAATGGATGATTGATTTGTGTTGACTTTATGTGATGGTTGTGCGTTTTGTTGCAAGTGATTGTTATTTATATTGGTTTGTTTGTTAGTGGATGAAAAAACTTTAAACATTTCATTTTATATAATTATTAACTCTTTTTGGAATATATAAGTGAAATACAGGTTATAGAAGCAATTGCTACTGCTTTGGTTTCATAAAATAAGCGTAAATTGCCCAACAAATAGATACGTTTTCGGATTACGGTTTATAGCGTTATTATATTGTTTTCATGTGTTGGGATATATTATTTTGGGAATTATATGTGATATTTTGTTATATTTGACATTATATTTTCTTCCGAGCCTCTCCGTACAAAGGAGACTTTGCCGAAATTTTCTGTAAATTTTGGACTTAGAAATTTTTTGAAAAGGATGTTTTCCAACTTTATTAGTTTGAGTAATAAAAGATTTAATGGTTATAAATTGGTATATTTTATTTAAATTGATTTATTTTGTAAATTTATTTGTTTATAAATTTAATATTTTAAGTAAGATATATTGATTCTTAATTCTTCTTTTTCCTTCTTTTTCTTTTCGAGGACAAAAAGTTTTGAGTGAGGGAGAGTGTAATGACCCGTAATTTTCAATACATAATAAATTTGTTAATTTATTATGATTTGGGTAAATAAATTAAGTAGAAATTAAAAAAACTTTGAAATTTAGTAATGAAATGAATTCTAAATTGAAACACGACCGTGAAAATTAAAACTAAGTATTAACAATTGCAATGGAATTTAAATTAATTGAAGTAATGTAAATTGTTATACTTGGTTATAAATTAATGTAAGAAAACTAATGCAAACATTGAATTTATAAGTGGAATAATACGTAATGTATGACTAGTGAATAAAGATTGGGTATATAAGAATGGTAACATTTGTTGCGAACAATGAATTCATTAATGTGAATCAAAGTAATAGTAACGGTCGTAAGTTACTATTTAATTGGTCTATTAATTAGTTGTAACTATTATATTTGAGGATAAAATTTTAATATGAGTAAATAAATGTAAGTATTGCATGAATATATGAATTAATGTATGATTTATGGTAATAGAATGAATTCATAGGATGTTTTTTTTTGAGAAAAATATGTGATCCTCTATGGATAGAGGAGAGCACACATGAAAATATATATATCACGGATATAAGGTGTTGCCAACATGTCTGGCAGGTAGCAAGAACTATATGCATATATCCAATCTCAGATACTCCTATGATGAGTTTCGGCAAAGCCACCGCCTATCACACCCCAATATCGAGCTCCGGCAAGGCCACCGCCTGATATAAAGGTGTTAGAAGTACCTAAAAAGCCAATGAAAACCAATACTACTAAAAGTCATCACGTAAGAAAGCTCCATGCATCCGGATTAGTAGTAATGTAAAAGCATATACTCTGAAGTGGATCTCCTGAGTAAAGTACGCCTCGATGAAGATGAAGAATCCATAATATGAGGCGAAAGTGCTAGCAATCCTGAGTGGAAAGTACTCTGCTCTGGTGACCTCTCTGCTAACTGATATCCCGCAATCTGAAGACCTAAGTACCTGCAAAAAGAACCTGGTATCCTATCGCCCAAGCCTGTATCTGAAGAATGACTAGGAAAAAAGTTAGATTGATACATATATATATATATATATATATATATATATGTATGTATGTATATTTATGAAATTATATACACATATATGTATTCATAAGATAAGGAATAAAAACCCAAATAAGACTTTCTAGACTATTACAAAAGTAGTTAATTACCTGTAAACTAAAACCATGCAGTGACTAGAATAAAAATAATACAAATCATTCTTATGAATCATTAATCATAAGTAAGTTATGATTAAAAGTGAAATCATTATAAAAATTTGAAACAATATTAATACTACTATTGTTAATATTAAATATATTATAGTTTTGTTTAAATAAGTTAATGTTATAACTGTTGAATATGCGCTTATATGATTTTTGTTTGATGATAATAAACATATATACATTCTTTTAAATGTATTTGTTAATGTACTATTTTATTTTTTAGATTAAATAAATATTTGCTGAATAAAATTAAATAACACAGAATTTGAATTCAAATAGAATTTTATTCAAACAAATATTTATTACAATTTTGAATAGTACAAATTCAAGCTCTCACTGTACATATACATCACAATTTCATATTTACATTTAACCTCACTACACATCACTCATTAACTCAACTCGTATTTTATCTTCAACTTCAATCCAGTTAGAATCCAGCATCTGAGCAATCTGCAAAAATATTCGCTAACGCAGTAAAATTGAAAAAGAAATATTTTTGCAATATAAAATAAAATATGGATTTTGAAAATATTATTTGCCTCAGTTATTTGGATTGTTCGTCATCATTTGAATTCATCACACACGAACAATGTGACATGCACAGTGTATCACTGTACATGCCACAAGGCCATGCACACCGATATACACTTGATTGATTTACAGGAACAGGTAAGCACAGGTCAAACCCAAATTATCGGATTCAACTCAGGTGTAATATAAATAAAATCTCGATCTCAGCACAAGGTCAAATCCGAGCTTAAGCTGAATTCAACTCAGGTGAAATTTCGAAAAATAAACAAAATGCAAAGGTCAAGTCACTGCAATCATGACTCAACTCAATGCAACAATCAAAGTCAAGGCAACATGAAGTCAGCAATTCAAAATGCAAATCCAGATCAATGCGCAGTGCATACAAATAGCATAAGCAAATAACACAGTCAATTCAAACAATACTCAATGCACAACAAACTGATGCCACCAAAAATCAAAGATGGTCAGAGCTGAAGTTCACAAGGGCCACAAAATCAAAGTGAAGTCAGAGACCATAATCAAGCAACAAATTGTACAGAGCAATGCATCAAAGACAACTGACATGCAAACCAAGATCAAAGTGTGCACAGAACAAATTACATGATTGATACCACAAAAGACTGCAACTGGAAATCCTCAATGCAAACAACAAGCAGCAGTATGCAAGCGCATACACAAAGAGGCAACAAAGGTCAGGGACCAAGTGCAACACATGCAGTGAACCAAATGCCATCAAGTGTCAACCAGATCAAAAGCACAACCCATACCAGGTGAATATGTAGACCCAACCACGAAGAAACCAGTCTCGACCACTTCAACAAAACACACAATGCACACCAGACACAACATTAACTATCATGCCAACTGACTCGAATGACTCAAGTGATACAAGAACAATGTTCAAAAGACACAGCAGAATCAAAGTGAATAAACAAGTGGGAAATACATGTACATCAATGTGAACACATAAACTACAAGCTAGTCTACAATTACGAGATATGACATCACAGCTACCAGGCAGCAAGTACATCATGACACCAAAGTGCTCAATGCATAGTGCAGACACAATTGGCAGATGCAACAGCAAATCAGTAATGAAGCAAAACCATCGATGCAGTAACAACAAAACCGAAGTGCTACAGGAAAATCAAGTGATCTGCAAAGATATCAAAGTGAAGCTCAAAGACGTCAACATGTATGACCTTGACATATGATCAGTGGCAAGCAGATAAAGTGGCAAGTACAATAGCAAATCGATAATAAAGCAAACCACTTACTCACATACACCAGTGACACAAGTGATACAAGATAGAGTGCAAACAATCAATACACTGCATATACAACAGGGAGCATCAGTGAACAAAATCCATGGAAGCCGAAGTCATGAAATAGGAAATACAAAATCAAAGCCGTGTTTCGAATCAAGTCATAAAAATATACGAATGTGACAAAGTCAAATGTCACAAATTAAAGCCGTGGTCATCACGAAATTGAATCAACACCGTGTCAACCAAGTAACACAAGTTTATACGAAATTGAAAAAGTCAGTAAAATCATCAGCATCAAAGTAAAATCGAACGGCCGAACAAATTATTTGACAAATTCAAATAAGTTTATACGAACGAAAATAAAGGAGATCGAACACATATATAACCCAGAATCATCACTGGCAATTGATCATCGGAGTTCAATCGAGCATAATTGAAAAGCATAAAGGAAAATCACATTCCAGATTGAAGTCGAACTCCAGAAGCAGCCGAAAGCGTTAAGATGAACAAATCATCACTCAATTAGATTGATCGAACAATCGGCAGCTTCATCAAACCCTAAATTGGATTGAAGGGACGAAGCCCTAATTAAGTTGCAAAGAGGAACGGCCACCATAAACGAACAAAGCATCCAAAAGGAGACGGGCCAAATTAATTAAAGGGGCCAGCTTTTTTTTAAGGGCTTTTAATTAAAATTAGGGTTATTTTATTTTAAATTGTTTTTTAATTGTATTTTCATTTTTAAACCGTTTAAATTTCTAGTCGTGTGACTAGGGGACAAGCTACGTGGCGTGGCATAGCTTGAGAATTCGCAACTCGGTGGCTGAGTTGTGGCAGGGTTTTGAGCGTAGAGTTAGGTTTAGTCGATAGCGGGTGTCGCGAGTTTACGTGTGTAAGCGTCTGGCTATCTGATTTCTAGTAGAAACCTTGGGGGCAGCACGTAGGCAGGGTTTTGCCGAAGCTGGCTAAATTTTGTGTCGTTCTATTTCTGCATTTTATTATTCTGCTATTTTTCTGTGCTGCTATTAATCTGTGATCTGTAATTTTATAAGCTTCCACAATTAATTTTTAAAATTTATACCATCACCCTATTCACCCCCCTCTAGGGTGAAATCGATCCTACAAGTGGTATTAGAGCTAGGAATAGAAGTCAACTTTTGTTTTAAAAATTCGTTTTTCAAAGAATCAGTTTTTGTTTTAAAAATTTGAATCTTTAAAATGGCTTCTTTTAATAATTCTTTTACAGAGGGCCAGTCGATAGTTAGACCACCAATGTTCAATGGTGAATATGCTTTTTGGAAAAATAGGATGAAAATTTTTCTGGAAACCATTGACGCTTGTAATATTGTTGAGACGGGTTATAGAACTCCAACATAACTGTAGATAATCAGGAAATTAAAAAAATGAAGGAACAATGGACAGAGCTAGAGAATAAATTACAAAATATTAACGCTAAGGCCATGAATTCTATTATCTATTCATTAGATCATTTTGAATTCAATCGTGTCTCACATTGTCTAACTGCGCAGGAAATATGGCACACACTCGAAGTGACTCATGAAGGAACATCTCAAGTCAAAGAATCCCGCCTTGCTATGCTATGCAGCGAATATGAGAACTTTACAATGGCGAAGGAAGAAAATGTCAAAGAGATGTGCAGACGACTTTCCAATATCGTATACAAATCAAAAGCTTTCAGAAAAACATACACCGAATTGGAAATAGTCCGGAAAATCCTCAGAGTCCTTCCATGAAGCTTTGAAGCCAAAGTGACTGCCATTCAAGAATCAAAAGATTTGAAACAAATGAAAGTCGAAGAACTTATCGGAAATCTCACCACTTATGTGCTAGAAATGAAATTCAAGAAAGAGCGTGAAGGAGGAGATACTCGAAAGAAATCAATAGCTCTCAAAGGAACAACTGAAAGTGATGACGATGATGATGCAACAGCGGAATTAGAGCTATTAATAAAGAAATTCAAAAAGTGGAATTACAAATATGGAAATTCAGCTCGAATTCAAAAAGCAAAAAGCAGAATAGCCAAAGCACTAGACTACTCTGAAGAACAGAAGATCATCTGTCACAAGTGCAACCAACCCCGACACATCAAGCCCAATTGTCCTCAAAATCAACACGACTTTAAAAAGAAATCAAAAAGGAGAAGTTTTGCGGCCACGTGGAATACAAGTGATGAAGATAATCAAAGTTCTAGCAGTGAGAGTGAGAAAGCAGATATGTGCCTTCATGGAAATATAACTGATAGCGACGATGACGAGCCAAGCGAGGTATCAAAACTCACTCACTTTGAATTACTTATTTATTTCCACGAAGTGAATGGTTGTTTTGAACGACTTAGGGAAAAATATGCCAAACTTGAATCACAAAAAGACACTCTGATAGAATTAAATGAACAACTTGACCAATTAGTTGAAAACTATCAAAGAAGGATCTCTAAGTGTGATAAGTGTCCAATATTCGAAGAGGAAATTAAAAAATCAGAAATTAATATAAAATCACTTGAAAATGAAATTCTGGTTTTAAAAGAGAGTGAAAATGCTAGGAGAGAGAATTCTATTAAAAAGCGCACACAATTGTTAAACGAAAATGAATCTCTCAAAGCACAAGTCCAACAATTGTCAACGACTTTAGATAAATTTTAAAAAAGTGAAAAATCGTTGAATATTCTATTAGGAAAGCAAACTGTTAATACGGTTAGACAAGGACTTGGATATAGTAAATCGAAAATTGTTGAAAGCAATATTAATCAAGTCAACTCTATATGCACAATTTGTAGAAAATATGGACACAATCACAATAATTGTTGGTGTAGACCCAAACATGTGAAAACTATACCGATTTGGGTTCCAAAAGGCACAAATATAAAAACTCTCAAAGTTAAACAAATTTGGGTGCCGAAGGGAACAATTATAAATAGTTTTGGGTCTCCACAAAATTATTTTTCAAAATATTCTGCCAGTAACAATCATGGACCTATAAAAACAAATAGGTCACAAAAATCTTTCAACGTGTAGGTGTGGTGGCAGGCTAAGGAACAACAACAGTGTTCTCTGGATTTTGGCTGTTCTAGAAACACAACGGGCGACAAAGCAAAGTTCCTTAGCCTAGTATAAAGGTGACAGAATCACAATGGGCAACCACGAAAAATTATCGTTAAGGTAAAACAGGTAAAGCTATATTTATTTGAACGATATATTAAATGTGATAATCTGCACCATATTCCAAATTAAATCAGCCGATAATGAGACGATGATTTAGATTCTGACTTATTCAACATAGTTGGCCAAATTATATTCTTGTGCCAAAAACACTATAAAATTCTCTAGATTCTTTGAATTACTTCATATACATCAGTTTGGATTAAAAATAGTATTTTGTTGGATGATAATACATTTGGTTATAATACGGCTAACTCTTTATTCACGGTTTTTGATTATTTACACAGCTTCATTTCAAATTCAAAAGAATGTCATTTAAATTGCTGTTAAAATTGAGTTTGAAATTTTTTGGTACACTCTTCATGGTCTGGTCAGTCAAATTCAATTAGTGATATTTTGGAGTCAAAGAGAAATTCAGATGCAGATCACACTGGTAATCTAGTTGATAGAAAACTTACAAGTTGAACGTGATTTTTAGTAGCTGCATCGTATTTTCAAAGAAAATATCTGCATATTTTTCTATTCAAATAATTTTCAAATAGCAGAAATTTTTCTCATATAACCCCCTCGAGAAAATCATTTTTGACTATATTTTCATATTAGTCATTTGGGAAAATTGATTTCATAATTATTTTTGAATTTGTAAATGACTATTTTGACTAATCTGACTCCCTAATGATTATCGAAAAGAAAAATAGTGATTGAAAAAGTGATGAGTGTTGATATTTATTATATATTATGACTCGAGACGGTATAATTAGTAAATTTCTTTAGAAATTTAAACAAGAGTTATAAAACTTTTTGTTGGTAAAAATTCCATGACCATCTCTATCTCTATCATATTTCTAACGATCATCGCTCATCAAAATTCTATATAGTTTGTCGATATGTGGTACTTTAAACAGGAATCGTTCGTTTTTCATTTTTACATTTTTTTATTAAAAAAAATATATAGTAAAAAATAATAATAATAAATAAATACCAAAGTATTCACTCTCATTTAAAAGTCCTCACGGTTATGCATGGGTGAATTACTTGGAATTTGTTATGTGCTTCCATGCTCATTTAAAAGTCCTCACGGTTATGCATGTATGGAACGCATATCAAAAGTTGATTTTTAAATAAACAAGTTGATTCTAATCCCATTTAAAAGTCCTCACGGTTATGCGTGGTTAGAAGATACTTGAATTCGTTTTTTTAAAATAAAATTGGAATACTACTAATCTCATTTAAAAGTCCTAACGCTTATGCATGGTTAGTAGATATTCAAATTCCTGATATAAATATACCACAAATAGACACAACTGTATGGTTTTATATGATGACATCATTCCCATCATTCTAAAAGTGGAATATGCGCATAACAAAATATTTATGATTTTTTTTTGATTTTTTATTGAAATTTAATATTTATATTCAATTGAGTTTTAATGTTGAATTAATATCGATCACCTTATCTCTACTTTCTCTAACACTATTATTCTTTTGCTGATAACAAAAGGGTGAGAGAAAAGTTAAGAGTTTGTCAAATAAAATCAAGCAAAGGTCAAATATTTTCCATTTGCATCTAGGCTCATTTGCATATTATTTAATTGTATGCATATTTGTAGGGGGAGCTTTGTGTAGAGAGGAAGCATTTAAATAGGGGGAGCAACTAGAGCATATCAATGATCAAATACATTAAACATATTCAAAATCTTAAATATATGTTTGTCATCATCAAAAGGGGGAGATTGTTGAATATGCGCTTATATGATTTTTGTTTGACGATAATAAACATATATACATTCTTTTAAATGTATTTGTTAATGTACTATTTTATTTTTTAGATTAAATAAATATTTGCTGAATAAAATTAAATAACACAGAATTTGAATTCAAATAGAAATTTTATTCAAACAAATATTTATTACAATTTTGAATAGTACAAATTCAAGCTCTCACTATACATATACATCACAATTTCATATTTACATTTAACCTCACTACACATCACTCATTCACTCAACTCGTATTTTATCTTCAACTTCATTCCAGTTAGAATCCAGCGTCTGAGCAATCTGCAAAAATATTCACTAACGCAGTAAAATTGAAAAAGAAATATTTTTGCAATATAAAATAAAATATGGATTTTGAAAATATTATTTGCCTCAGTTATTTGGATTGTTCGTCATCATTTGAATTCATCACACATGAACAATGTGACATGCACAGTGTATCACTGTACATGCCACAAGGCCATGCACACCGATATACACTTGATTGATTTACAGGAACAGGTAAGCACAGGTCAAACCCAAATTATCGGATTCAACTCAGGTGCAATATAAATAAAATCTCGATCTCAGCACAAGGTCAAATCCGAGCTTAAGCTGAATTCAACTCAGGTGAAATTTCGAAAAATAAACAAAATGCAAAGGTCAAGTCACTGCAATCATGACTCAACTCAATGCAACAATCAAAGTCAAGGCAACATGAAGTCAGCAATTCAAAATGCAAATCCAGATCAATGCGCAGTGCATACAAATAGCATAAGCAAATAACACAGTCAATTCAAACAATACTCAATGCACAGCAAACTGACGCCACCAAAAATCAAAGATGGTCAGAGCTGAAGTTCACAGGGGCCACAAAATCAAAGTGAAGTTGGAGACCATAATCAAGCAACAAATTGTACAGGGCAATGCATCAAAGACAACTGACATGCAAACCAAGATCAAAGTGTGCACAAAACAAATTACATGATTGAAACCACAAAAGACTACAACTGGAAATCCTTAGTGCAAAAAACAAGCAGCAGTATGCAAGCGCATACACAAAGAGGCAACAAAGGTCAGGGACCAAGTGCAACAGATGCAGTGAAGCAAATGCCATCAAATGTCAACCAGATCAAAAGCACAACCCAGACCAGGTGAATATGTAGACCCAACCACAAAGAAACCAGTCTCGACCACTTCAACAAAACACACAGTGCACACCAGACACAACATTAACTAGCATGCCAACTGACTCGAATGACTCAAGTGATACAAGAACAATGTTCAAAAGACACAGCAGAATCAAAGTGAATAAAAAAGTGGGAAATACATGTACATCAATGTGAACACATAAACTACAAGCTAGTCAACAATTACGAGATATGACATCACAGCTACCAGGCAGCAAGTACATCATGACACCAAAGTGCTCAATGCACAGTGCAGACACAATTGGCAAATGCAACAGCAAATCAGTAATGAAGCAAAACCATGAATGCAATAATTAAAAAACCGAAGTGCTACAGGAAAATCAAGTGGTCTGCAAAGATATCAAAGTGAAGCTCAAAGACGTCAACATGTACGACTTTGACATATGATCAGTGGCAAGCAGATAAAATGGCAAGTACAATAGCAAATCAATAATAAAGCAAACCACTTACTCACATACACCAGTGACACAAGTGGTACAAGATAGAGTGCAGACAATCAATACACTGCATATACAACAGGGAGCATCAGTGAACAAAATCCATGGAAGCCGAAGTCATGAAATAGGAAATACAAAATCAAAGCCGTGTTTCGAATCAAGTCATAAAAATATACGAATGTGACAAAGTCAAATGTCACAAATTAAAGCCATGGTCATCACGAAATTGAATCAACACCGTGTCAACCAAGTAACACAAGTTTATACGAAATTGAAAAAGTCAGTAAAATCATCAGCATCAAAGTAAAATCGAACGGCCGAACAAATTATTTGACAAATTCAAATAAGTTTATAGGAACGAAAATAAAGGAGATCGAACGCATATATAACCCAGAATCATCACTGGCAATTGATCATCGCAGTTCAATCGAGCATAACTGAAAAGCATAAAGGAAAATCACATACCAGATTGAAGTCGAACTCCAGAAGCAGCCAAAAGCGTTAAGATGAACAAATCATCACTCAATTAGATTGATCGAACAATCGGCAGCTTCATCAAACCCTAAATTGGATCAAAGGGACGAAGCCCTAATTAAGTTGCAAGGAGGAACGTCCACCATAAACGAACGAAGCAACCAAAAGGAGACGGGCCAAATTAATTAAAGGAGCCGGTTTTTTTTAAGGGCTTTTAATTAAAGTGAGGGTTATTTTATTTTAAATTGTTTTTTAATTGTATTTTCATTTTTAAACCGTTTAAATTTCTAGTCGTGTGACTAGGGAACAAGCTACGTGGCGTAGCTTGAGAATTCGTAACTCAGTAGCTGAGTTGTGGCAGGGTTTTGAGCGTAGAGTTAGGTTTAGTCGATAGCGGGTGTCGCGAGTTTACGTGTGTAAGCGTCTGACTATCTAATTTCTAGTGGAAACCTTGGGGGCAGAACGTAGGCAGGGTTTTGCCGAAGCTGGGTAAATTCTGTGTCGTTCTATTTCTGCATTTTATTATTCTGCTATTTTTCTGTGCTGCTATTAATCTGTGATCTGTAATTTTATAAGCTTCGGCAATTAATTTTTAAAATTTATACCATCACCCTATTCAACCCCCCTCTAGGGTGAAATCGATCCTACAATATCTAACCTTGTTATGATACCCTTTGAATTGGAAATTTTTAGCTAATTTATATTTGGGGTTAGAAATCCAATTGAAACAAAATAAAGAAATTATGAAAATCAATTTATATTTGAATGTTTTTTCTTTTTAAAAATTCTATTGTATTAAGTTTTCCATAGAGAATTAACCACATATGAATTTTAGATTTAGGAGGAGCATTAGATTTCCAAATATATTTAAAAGAGTTGTTTGTTGTACTCGAAAAATTAATAAACTTGTAAAAAGAATTAGAAGTATATTTTTTACTCTTATCCCATTCCTAACTAATAATATCGTTATCATTATCAATATTATAAATATTTAATCTAGCATAAAGCAAAGAAAGTTGCTTAAGGGTTGAATTTACTAAAATTCTGTTAAAACTAAAATTCCAAGGAGGATTGTTTTCAGGAGAATAAACTTCATTAATTAAAGAAAACTTAAAATTACAAATTTCATAAAGCTCTTTAAACTCTGACTTTACAGGCAAGACCGAAATCCAACGGTCATACCAGAAAGAAGTACAATTTCCAGAATGAACAATCGTGTTTATACCTAAATTAAAAATCTCATAACATTTTAAAATGTTTTTCCAAAAATTAGAAAAGTTTTTATTGGCGGGAGAAGCAATTTGATATAAATTGCTACTACCATTATAATAATATTTGGAAATGATCTCTTTCCAAATAGCATTATCATTTATATCCTTAAACTTCCATAACCATTTACCTAATAAAGATAAATTCATATTACGCAGATTAATAACTCCTAAACCACCTTTTTTTTAGTTTTACACACTGTTTCCAAACTTACTAAACATTTTATACTATTGTTAGGATTTTCCCCACTCCATAGGAAATCTCTTCTAATTTTATAAATTTAATCAATAACTCAATCTGGAAACAGATGCATAGACATCCAATAAATCGAAAGGGCTAATAAAACCGAATTTATTAACACTAGTCTACCTGCTCTAGATAGAAATCTCCCATTCTAATTAGTTACCTTATTTTTGATTTTATCAATGATAATAAGCCAATCATCATGTTGAGTTTGATAGATCTAATCATAAAACCTAGATATTCAAAAGGAAAGTTCATAATGTTGCAATTTAGTGTATTAGTAAGTAAATATAATAAATAATTGAAATAATAAGCCTAAGTGAAATTTTAAGGCTATGGTAACGATCATCATAAATTACCAGAATATATCTAGTATACCAAATTAATTGGAAATCAGTTACATTTAAATGAAAATAAATATCTCATTAATGTGGGTAAGAACTGTAATTGTAAAGTGTAAATGTAATAAAGCAATGGAAATGCATATTTTATTCATAAGGTATTATAAAGGAATGAAACCGATTTGAATGAATTAATTGAGGTTCTACTTATAACAAATGTATGTATTTGACAACTTCAATATATTTGGAAATAATAGTTAATTAAAGGGTTGGAATTGAATCTAATCAGTTTAAATGGAATTTATTAAAATTAATTGGATTCAATTTATAATAAAAGGATTATTTTAAGTAAACGAAATAAATACTATAATTGGTGAATTAATTAACTTTAAATTGATATGGGAATTGGTTTTAAAGGATTATAAATTACTAAGTAATACAAGATGATAAAATTTATGAATTATAGGATTTGAATTTAATTAGGGATTTAATCAATTTAATATTAATTTATTTAATTAACTGGAAAATAACCATTTTGGACACTGACTCTGATTTCGACGGAACCAGTTTCATCGGATCCGTAACAGTGAATTACTGTAGGTTTCAAGTTTCATAGCGATCGGACTTGTCGTTTGATCGTACGAACGCAAAACGCTTAGAAATCAATTAAATTGAAATCAATTTGAAATAACTTGATTTGAGCATAACTTCTTCATACGATGGAATTTGGACTTGAAACCTGTTCCATCGCGTTTAAAATATTTAAAAACACCTCTTTTGATATATGGGTTGACCCAATTTCGTTCCGGAGCCAGAACAGGCTTTTCGGGCTATTTTATCGTTCAACGCGTATATCAATCGTATCCATCTATCCTATTTTAGCTTTGTCTATATATACCATGTTATAAACCCTAGCCTATTTCTTATTCCTCATTCCTATACGTTCAATTCCATTAGCTCCTCTTCTTTCTCAATGTTAGACAATCAAATTCTAGATCCAATTGCAATTCAAAATCAAATCAAAATTTCAAACTCCTCAAAAAATTTCAAATAAAATATATGTCATAGATCTCATCGATACAAATCCGCCTCAAATGTTCATTTCTTTAAATGATGCTCGAATCATCCTGAAAGCTCAGTCAAAGCTCAAAATTTGCGAACCCTGCACATCGATTTAGGGGTTTACGATTTTGGCCTTAATCAGCAAAATCCAGATATGGGTTTGGTGGAGATTGTCGCGTAGAGGCCAATGGTGGTGACCGCATCCCCTGGTTCGACTTGAGGTGGCTGGAAATCTTGATTTTGGGTTGCGAAATCCTAAACTCACGGCGGCGACACACGGCGTTTTGGGTGGCCGGAGATGAAGGCTGGTGTACCGGTTGGAGCGGCTCGTCATGGGCTCGAAGATGGTGGTAGTCGGAGGTGGCCAGGTGGTCGGAGTTGATCGAATTTGATGGTCAAAGGCGGTGGATATTGTGTTGTTGTGCTTGGCTTACTATAGCCGTCTGATAAGATGCGCTTGTGGCTAGGGTTTGCACGTGGATAGAGTGAGGACGTGGTATTTTTTCTTTTTTCTGTTATTTTATTTATTTAAATTTTGTTTTTCTGTTAATCTAACGCGCATAACTTTCACACACGAGGTCCTTTTCACGCGCGGTTTTCTCCGCTATGTTCGTATTGGAATTTCGGATATTTTGGCATAGGTTTAGATAGATTCTAAGATTGTTCAATTTTTGGGTTTAAAATGGATTTAAATTCAATTTAAATTCAAAAGGTAAGTGTTTTAACCCACTTACAACTTCTAAAATTTCTTATGTGTGTTAAATTAATTTCTGATGTGATTTGAAATTCATTAATGACTGTTTAACATATTTTTAATCATCGTCTCGGTTAAATTGAATTTATTGAATTAAATTTCTATTAATTTATTTTTGCATATAAACTACCAATTAAATAGTTGTTTAATTTATTATTGAATATAAACTGTCAGTAAATACCTATTGCTTATTATCTGTTATATATTGATGTTATTGTTTGAACTGGATGATGATTGTGATAAATGGTTGATGATTGATAGTGGATGAATGGATGTTGTATTATGTATTATTATAAACTGCAAGTTGTTATGCATTTTTATTTCATTCGGGATTGCGGTTTGAAATGATATATAACCGTATTTTTATTTTAAATTACGGATTGAAATGATAAATATCCGTATCACTTGACCATAGGGTAGAAAATTATATATAGACACCGTGGTCTATATATATTTAATATTTTGAAAATAATTTCTATGGTTTGGAAAGAAATATACGGTTTAATAAATATTGGTTTTTGATATTATAGAAATATTATTTTATATATAGTTAAATTTTTGAATTTAAGCTTGGTATGAATTTATTAATAAAAACAAGTTTAATAATAGAGTTTGATTTTATTAAAATAAAATATGGTTAAGTATTTGAATTTTATTTTATAGGTTATAATGATTTAGATGCATTATGGAAGATAAATTGGAAATTTATTTGAAATTAAATTTATTTAAGAATTAAACTCAAATAAGCTGATGTAAAATTTATTAAATTTGAAAATTTTAAAGGTATGATTTATAGCTTAATTTTGGGTTAAGATGAATTAAATGAATATTTCAAGTATAAATAAATTGATGGAAATATTTAGTTATTTGTAATTTGAGTTTTATTTAAATGATAATGGACTTATTATGCAAACATTTCAAAACTAAATAATAGAAAATTTAATTGTTGAATCGTAATTTCCAACCTCAGTTTAGAAATTTGTTTAATACTTAAAGTTGAAATATATTAAAATCGAAATGCTTTATTTAAAACCGAAAGTGAGTTGAAAGTTATGGATTGAGATTTAATTTAAAGTGAATAAAAATGGTGAAGTCGAGGAAATTATTTACTTTATAAAGTAATTTTAAATTGAAATTATTTTATTTTATATACTGTTTGAATATCCAAACCATTTAAGTTTTGGAAGTTATGGTTTAGAAGCTATGAAATTCGAAGGGTTATGTTTTGAAAGGTTATATTTCAAGCATTTGGTTTCTAAATATTATAATTTGAAAGTATTATGATTTTGGAAAGGATATATTCAAAATAAAAATGATATTATATTGATTTGGGTTTTATAAAAATGATATCATATTTATTTGGTTTTTGAAAGGGAAATAATATCATATTTATATGGTTTTGAAATGGATAGTATATTTTGGTTTTTGAGTATTATTATTTTGAAATGACCGCGGTGTTATAATAACGTTTGGTTGTTGAAGAGACCGGGATCGAAAGTTGTTATACTTTCTGCCAACTCCGAAAACCACTTTAACAACCGTGTACGCGGTGGAGATTCCAAAATGAAGTAGGATGGTGGCGACGTTCTATTAAGGTATATACGTGGACCCGACTCCCGTGAGTTGGCATAAGGTGGCTTTAACATGAGCGATTCTCGGGCCAATGAGGTCATTCCTCTGATCGGACACACTCCTGAGATATTATATTCTGACTTTGAGATTTATTTGGTGGCCAGTTTTGATTTGGATTTGGGGGTGTGGCTCGAGCTGGGCGGTAGCTGCGCGCTACGCGTTACAACCAGCCCGGATAGCAATTGGTATATCTACCTTCGCATTGCCTAGTTGTGCCGTGTCACCTACCCTAGCGCGCCTTGTACAAGTTTGATTGTATCGTACCTATGGAGTATCTTCTCGTAGTCTCCCGATCAGGAGATATGCAGGTACTGTATAGACTACTGGCACTATTTATGTGTTAAGGTGGAGAATGTAAAGCCTTAATGCTATTTTAAAGTAAGTTTATTTTACTAAAATACATTATTATAATAGAGAAATATTACTACGTAGTAAATAGTTTAACGGATCCTTAGAAGATGTGAATCCCAAGCATCTCCTAAGTTACTGCACTCACGTTTGACACTGGATAGGAGATGTCAAATCCCGTAAACATCTCTGACGCCGTTTCACTCATATTATTTACCGTTTATTTAACTTACATAAGATCTTTTAGTTCTGACTCGAGTGTTTTGTCTTTTCAATTCGCTCAGGTCAGCCTGAGCATTTCAGGGTTTGAAGGCCTTACTTTTGAAGGGCGAAGATGAAGATATTATTACTATTATATATATCATTCCACTGCATTCATACTGTTCCGCTGCATTTTTATTGTTCTCTGGTATGTGTAACTCTGATATGTATTGTATAAGAAAAATCGAATATTTTGGAAAACAGCTTCATGAACTGTATATTTAATTATTATATTTTATCATTCCGTTGTAAGATTCTATTTTGTCCTTTTTCTTTCTCTGCTTTTTCTTATTTACCCCATAACAATCCGCCCTTCTGTATGGTTTAAGTCTGACGTGTGTGGTTTATCGTCGATTTAAAGCATACAAAAAGGCGGAACGTTACATCTGGTATCAGAGCTTTGGTTTAACGATAAACCTTAGCTTTATGGGGTCTGACTCTTTATCAATAGGGTAGTAATACCCTATGATGAGTCGCTTAGTGTATATATATATGAGAGAGCGTATTTGTTAGTGTTATAAAAAGTTTTATATTGTGTTAGTTTGTTCTGTTTTGTATTTATAAATTCTGGTTGGCGCGGAGGACGCTATGACATAAATTGGGATTTCTAAACACTTAATAGGACAAACCGACACCATATTTGTTTTGAAATATAGGTAAATGAAATAATTTGCCTATTATATTTTCTGTATATAAAGTAATAAATTTTTAAAGGTTATATTTGGTTGTAATATATTGATTGTTAGGTAGTGAAATTTATAAATATTGGTTGGAAATAAGATTCAAATTAAAATAAATTAAATTAGAAATTTAGAACTTAAGTTCCGTGGTTTTGAAACTTTCTTTTAAATGATTTTGGAATATAGTAATGATAATATTAGAAGTATTTTCTGTTATACATATTTCGTTATGATTTGAAAGAATTGTTTTAAAGAAATTTTGGAAAGAAATAAGCTATGCACTCCCCTCTCTGTCGCTGGGAAATAATTTCGGTGATGAGTGCACGCATCATCGACATTCATTTTCGAGTATCGAAGTGGGAAGGCCACTGTAGTAGTTTTATTGCAGAATTATTTTGATAAACAAATATAAAATTTCAATTTTTTTATATATAATTGGATATATAAATTGTAAGGGTATACATTTATCTATCATTTTAAAATAATTTGAAATTTAACCCTGTATTTAGTTCTAAATTTGACTTTGATTAATAGTTTCGATTATTGCAGTAAAATGGAATGTAACTAATTAATAATTGGAACCTCTAATTAAAATAAAAGAATTAAATGTTAGGTATAAATGAAATTACCAGCAAGTTGAAAATGGTAACTTATAAGACAAAAGATAAAATTTTTGAATATTATATTAATGAGGTAAACTTGTATAATTTTTCAATTTGCATTCTTTAACACATATATATAAATTTCCAAATATTATAAGTTGTAATGATTAGTAAAAATGTAATGGAAAATTTTACAAGAAAAACTTATACAATGAAAGTGGTCAATGAACCACCTTAATAAATAAGAATTTGATGTTGTAGTGTTATAAACTTAAGTATAACCGAGATGCTACTAATTAAATATAATGGAAAGAAGGTATTGTAAGTAAGTAATCATAAACTTAAGTAAATAGGTAGAAGTTACTTCTGAATAAAATAAGAATAAAAGATGAATACCTAAAAATAAAAAATAAAAAAATGACTATAAACTTAAGTTAATAAATTTACCTACTAAGGAATTTGATTGAATACGAACAATATAAATAAATGAATTCAATGCGATGAATAGAATTTGGCATTATATAGATACATGAAAAAGAATTGGTAAGTAATCAATAGAAATAGATAAAAATAAATAATAAATGAAATTGAGTTGTAAATGAATGAATGGAAATTGAAAATTTGCACAAAATAAATGTAAAATAGAAAGATAAACCATTATATGAATGAAAAAGAAATCAAACAACAAATGTATGAATTGAATTAATAAGAATAAACTTAATCTGTTGTTTGAAATTGTTGTTTGTTTGGTTTATGATTGTTTGGGCAAGGATACTTTAAAATTATTTGGATGTATGAATAATCTATTTAGTTTCATCTAAGACTGTTGAGTAAACGGTGCACTTAATAGTTTATTTTTCATTCTGTACAATTTAAAGTTTTGAACCCGAACAACTATTTGTTTTGTTTGATATGAATGGATGATTGATTTGTGTTGACTTTATGTGATGGTTGTATGTTTTGTTGCAAGTGATTGTTATTTATATTGATTTGTTTGTTAGTGGGTGAAACAACTTTAAAATTTTCATTTTATATAATTATTAACTCCTTTTGGATTATATAAGTGAAATACAGGTTATGGAAGCAATTGCTACTGCTTTTGGTTTCATAAAATAAGCGTAAATTGCCAGACAAATAGGTATGTTTTTGGATTACGATTTATAGCGTTATTATATTGTTTTCCCGTGTTGGGACATATTATTTTGGGAGTTATATGTGATATTTTGTTATATTTGACATTATATTTTCTCTCAAGCCTCTCCGTACAAAGGAGACTCTGCCAAAATTTTTTACACTAGAGTATAAACACAAATTGGGTGCGATTTGATCACCTGCCAACTAACTCTTATCCCCAGAGCATGGATATGATTATAAACAAATCGATGAGTGCAGTTCGACCACTCACTATTCCATAAACTCCGATCTAAAATCAATGAGAGGAGTATAAATTCACTGAAGATGGAATTTGACCATCCATTATCTAACTTCTCTAACCCAAGAACTGAGGACAAGAGTATAATCACTTAAGTCACTGAATCTGACAGAGTAACAGTAGGGCTTATGCCCTATGTGTAGTAAAAATTAAGGCCACGACCGTATGGAGGCCTTGTGGTAAAATTGGCAGATTATCATCTAAATCAATGAGCAACGGATTACAAGTACATTGAATGGAAAATGTAATAGCTTAACTAGTTAGGCAAATTCACATAAGGGTTCAGCAAAAATAAAAGAACTTTATTTACATAAGCTTGGAAAGTCAAGTACAAGTATTCACAGCAAAAGAATCAAAAAGGGGGCCCGAAACCGTACAAATTTGGCCAATAAAACCCAAAAGACTTGGAAGCATGAGTGCACGCAAAGAATCACTTCCTCCCCGGCTTCCTTTTCTTCTTCTTAAAATCGGGAGAGATTTAACTTGAACTTTCTCCACTCTCTTCTCCTCTCTCTTCCCGCTTCCTTGGCCTTTCACTGGAGTAGACTGGGTTGACCCAGTACGTGCATCTTGAGTAGGTTTTGGCTGAGGAGTGGAGGCATCCATGGTTTCTTAAGGAGAAACGATGGAGATGAGAGTGGGAACGATCTCCATTTTCTCCTGCTTGACTTTCACCTCAAGATCAATGTCCGCTTCAAGTTTTTGTGCCATTTCTTGCATGAAGGGGCCTGACAAGGATTAGGAATTTCCAATAATCACAACGTCATCATCAATGGGAATCTCTTAATGCGGATCGATTTTTTCCATCAATAAAGCATCCACCAAGTGCTCATTGATCATAAAAGCTTCCTCTTTCGGGACATTTTAGGTCGTTGCCGAAGCCGTGACAGTAATAGACTCTATCTTCAGCACCTGAGGTCCTGGTTCAGATTCTTAAGGAAGAGGTGGAACTACAGCCAGCAGATCTAAAGCTAAGGAAGCATAACTAAAGAAATTAGATATATCGACCAAAGACACTCTAGCTTTCTGGAGAACAGGTGAATTTAATGAAATGCCTTCTCCAGATTGGTTCCCCACGTGAGCCGGAGTGCCATCGTAACCTCCTTCCATAGTTGGGGAGAGCCCGCTAGATGTAGCAATATGTGGCTTCTCTAGATTATAACCAAGCTCGATAGAAGAACCTACAGTGGTGCTAGGAATAGCTTGGGTCACCAGATTCTGTTCATCTACGACATTTTGCGACACAGATCCGGCACCTTCACCGGCTTCATTGCGAGAGGTTGTGGCATGCTCATTTTAGAGTATAAGCTGGGTTTTATGCAGAACTTTGGGTTCATCACCCAATAGATTTCGCCCTCTAGCCTCATCAAATTGATTTATTCAGTGCCGAGAGCCTCCTTCTCCTCCTAAACAAGACGGTCCCAAGCAAACAAGATGATAAGGGTGGTCAACCCGAAGCTACTCCAAGATTCTATGCTTCAAGACGTTGGTGTTATAAATAATAAGCAGTGGATTTAGTTCTTTTATAACCTTCTCCATAACCTTTCCTTTCAATATCTCCACTTCTCATTTAATAAGGGCATCAATGTCTTTGGCCTTTCCAACAGCCGCGTGTCTTTTGAGCTTGACGGCAAGCAATTCCTCATTGGAACCCTATTTTTATGTGCTTTTTCTTTGTCTTTGGATCCGCGCTCAAACTTAGTTTTGTAATCAGCTACGCTTCGTTAGGCCGCATCCCTTTCTAACACCAGTTTATGGTTTCGATGATGAATTTCTTCAACCTCAGCCAAGTACATGGCCTTCTCATCCTCGAATGCCTTGATGGTCATTTTTTATTTTCTCTTGGCTTCTAACTATGGGCTTCTTGAAGATTATAACTCATTGGTTAGAATTTCGATAATCTGTCTGTCTTGGGCTTCTTAGCATTCCAATTTCTTAATCTTTGCCACACTCTCCCAAAATATTTTAGAAATCCTTTCCACCGCTCTCATCCACTCATTGTACTACTGATGGATATCATTCACACAATTTATAGTCGTTTGCTGGACTTTTTCTAGAATTTTCTTTAGATTAGGTATAAAGAAAAATCCATCGAGACATACATTTGGAAAATCGGACTTAAGTTGGGTCATACGAGCGACGACATCAACTTGTTGAGCTTCTATGACAACTTAGGTGTCAGCGCTTCCTTAACCCGACCTTTGTTGGTGAGCATCACGCTCATATGATGCTATCGATCGCTGGGTCACTGAAGATGAGATGGAAAAACAGACTGTGAAGAAACTGAAGTGGAAGGGGGACCACGAGATGTGTCAATAAGAGGAACATCGTCACGATGATCTTGTTTCCTTTTAGAATCTTTAGAACGAGGAGATCTAAACTTCGATCGATGTTTATCATGAGAAGATTTGTCTCTATCACCGTTATTTTGGTAATCCCGATCCCAACTGGAACGATAGCTAGGGATGTATGCACGACCACTAC
The DNA here is from genome assembly GCA_030765085.1 of Allium cepa. Taxonomy (NCBI): domain Eukaryota; kingdom Viridiplantae; phylum Streptophyta; class Magnoliopsida; order Asparagales; family Amaryllidaceae; genus Allium; species Allium cepa. The sequence goes on along the minus strand of CM060941.1, from coordinate 169,914,801 downwards.
CTTGGTGGTACAAGCCCGAATGAGAACAAGGATTCTGGCATGATATTTCCTATAGAAACTTAATTATGTGCTTCTTTCTCACCATTGTTTCTACAAAAAAACAAAGTATGAACAGCTCTAAGTACCGAAGGATGCGAGATAAGTGCAATGAAGTGTTGTGAAGTGCGTGTAAATGTGCGTATCCTTGTGTCCCCATTGGACCAGTTATTGAAGCTTTACTGGTAGGAGTAACCTCTCTACTAGTGGTAGGAAGGATTCAAACCCTAACTCTAGAAGGAGATTCTGATCCTCTGATACTCATGTTAGTAAAGTGAAAGGCATCAATGTCATCCGATATCAAAAGATCAGATAATACTTCAAATGTTTCATCCAAGTGCTCCGAAGGTTGAGAAGCGGACTGATCCAGAATAACCAATGGGGTGATGGATAGCTTTGGCTACTTGAAGAGGCAATTCTTAGGGAACCATCAAATAAGTTTCTTCCTTTTTCTTTTTAGGAGAGCAGGGGGTTGTGAGGTTTGTGAGGATCCGACCGTAGCCACGAGACTAGAACCCACATCATCGCCACCAAGACCATCGCCCTTATCTCATGTTATACCTTTATCAGTAGCTTCCTGAGCCCCCTCAACTAGGGGAACCATAGGATCAGCTTGATGGTTCTCATCATCATCCGCAACTTGCTGCTTAGTCACTATAACTCTAACGGTAATCGATAGCCCTAAGCTATGACCCTCTTTCATCAGGCAGCTGGTGATGAGACATCCATCGACAAGGATATTCTCAATGTCTCTATCTTCTAGTGGAACCCTATTGAAAGCCAAGACCACGAATATGTATTTTTTTTCCATCGGGTTATGGACAAGAGCATGCAAAAACCAGAAAAATTGGTTAATTCAGGATACGAGTTGGATACAAGCACTTAAGAAATTGAACAAGGAGTAATACTTACATCCTTTTAACCACTATCTAGAAAATCTGTATGGGAAGCGAATATATAACCACTCACTCTTGAAAAGCGCTCAACTTATTTCGAGTAGCGGTCAAGATCTTGCACTGTTATCCCACCTTTCGGCAAGGCCGTGACACAAAAAATTTGACTGGAAATCAAGAATAGTTCATCTCAAAGATTGGTTATACACTGTTTCACTATGGATATCGACGAATTTTGTCTTAGTCTGGATCGGGCAACAATTGATAAGACATGAAAAGCAAAACTATGAAAGCCAATGTTTCAAATTTCAGGTTAATCGGAGTTCGTATGCTCAAGATATGATCGATGCAATTCAAGCAATCAACTGAAGGGCCTCGTTCGTATCCATCAAGCCTCAACTGTTCGTATCCATCAACTGAAGGGTCTTGTTCACATCCATCAATCGTCAACTGTTCATATCCATCAACTGAAGGGCATTGTTCATCCATCAAGCCTCAATTGTTCGTATCCATCAGCTATATTGGTTCGTATCCATCAAGTGGTCATCATTTAATATCCATCACGATCGAGTACGAGCAGTGCAACAGCGATCGAGATGAGCAGTACAATAGTGATCGAGTACGAACAATGACATAGTGATCGAGTATGAATAGTGCAACAACGATCGATACGATGCAAGCAGTGCAACAGCGATTAAGTGCGAACAGTGTAGCAGCGATCGAGTGCAACATTGCAGCCGTGATCGAGTGTAAGTAGTGCAGCAGCGATCGAGTGCGAACAGTACGACATCCATCGAGTGCGAATAGTGCGGCAGCCATCGAGTGTGAACAGTGCATCTACGATCGAGTGCGAATAGTGTAGCAGGGATCGAGTGCGAACAGTGCAGTGGCGATCAAGCGCGAATAGTGCAGCAGCGATCGAGTGCGAATAGTGCAGCAGCGATCGAGTGCGAATAGTGCAGCAACGATCGAGTGCGAACAGTGCTGCAGCGATCGAGTGCGAACAGTGCAGCAGCGATCGATACAAAGGGACAGCCTTCGAAAAACACAAACTTGCATCGATCATATCTCATAATCTACAAGTCCAAATGCTACGAAATTTTCATTGGAGCTTACGTACAACTTAAAGATTTTTCATGCTCGATTTCGACTTGATTGGGAAAAATCTTGATCGATATGAAATTCGTTCGTATCGATCATGGATCGAGTCAAAATCACATGGGATCGATCGCGTGGGCCCGCACACATGCCAGAAGAGGTCTCTTGAGATCTGAGCGAGATATTTGTAGCCTATGCCTATAAATAGTATCGTAGAGCCTATAGAAAAAGGACTTTTGGCTCTTCTATGACCAGACTCTGTTGGATTCATCATTGTACTCGGATTTTGCTGTCGTAATCAGTTGTAACTCATGGTAATCAGCAAGAAAACTTCATTAAAATTATCAACTTCAAAGTGGACGTAGGCCGGATTTCCAAACCACTATAAACTTTGTGTTCTTTACCGCTTTCATCGAAATTTTTTGAGTGTTCTTCATTTTTAATTCTCTATATACTTGTTATCTGTTATATGTCATCTGTAATTGTGAACTGGCGCTTTCATTGGCAATTGGGTGTTTGTGACCAATTTTGGCGCAAACATTTTGGTGCTTTCACTAAGAAGGGCTAGCATTCAGGGATTTTACAGCATCAATCTTGGATCTGAAGGCTTAAGGACTTGGATCTGGATAGCAATGGTGAAGAAATCTGCAAGGAGACCAAAAGTAGAAAGGAGTCGATATAAAGGGAGTTAGGAGGCTTCCTCTAGAGCAAATCAGACCACAGTCTTCATCATCTGGGACGAGATGGAGATGATGATGGAAGCTAGGCAGGAGGAAATGCTGAAAAGACAAGAAGAGATGATATAGAACATACTCCAACGAGCTGGAGTGCAAAATCATGTTAACGCAACTACAGGATATGCTAGAGATAAAGATCAGGAGCATGGAGCAACCAGAGTTCAGAATAGAGTAGGACCATCAGAAGCAACACCAGAACTTGGGGGCACTCATCCGAAGGATGTTGATCCATCCTCAGGCAGAATACCAGGTGGAGCTATTTAGCATGACATTGATAGAGGGATGGACGACTGTCTAGGAGAGCAAATTCCTGGATTCCCTCGTAAACTCGAAGGGGAAGGGGGGCAGATCGGACGCAATAGACAAGGACTGAAGATTGACGACAGTGATAGATTGGCATAGATAGTTAGACGAGCCATGAGAGGCAGACTAGTGAATAGAGATCTAGAATATGTTAACAGAAGCCCCTTCGCTCCCGCAATTAGGTAGGCCAGGAATCCACTAGAATTCAAGCTACCGACATTGGAGATGTACGATGGAAGGACAGACCCTACCGTTCATCTGACATGGTATATGAGGCGCACGGAAGGTCATCGCCCTGTGCTTCCCATTTTATTTGACATACATAGCAGCATTATGGTTTAGATAATTGGAGAGCGGTTCCATTCGGACGTGGACCGAGTTGACCGAGAAGTTTTTGAGGCCGTTCAGAGTTCACATTTCAAGGCCCAAGAATGTGATGAGTCTGGCGATGCTAAAACAGATAACTGGGGAATCTTTGGGGAATTTTCTAACACTATTTAATGCAGTAGTAGCATCGGTGGATCGCCCAGATCCATCCATGGTCTTAATGGCGGCCGTATCTGGCATAGCTGATGGAATGGAGTTTAAAAATTCACTGACAAGGGATCCACCTATGGATCTTGGAGAATTTTATCATGAGGCTGAAGGATTCCTACGATTAGAGGATGCAAATGTTGAAAGAGAGGAAGGAGAGGGAGTAGAAGTTTATGCAGTCAAGGGCAGAAATCCTCCCAAAAAATATTAAGGCAAAGATAAATGGAAATGAAAAGCCGAGGATAACGATGATGGACCAAAGCAACCACGAAAAGAACCGAGATTCACTTCTTATTCGGAGATGAGCGAAACTTTGGAGCGGATCTACTAGGACACCAGTGGAAGGTTGCTTAACGAAAGCTAATGAGGAGGGATCTGACCAACAATGAAAGGAAATCAGCATGCACTGCGTATTCCATGAGCTAAAGGGGCATAATACCAATGATTGTAGGCATTTGAGGGATGAGATAGAAGGGCATATTTGAAATGGCATGCTATTATAGTACGTAAGGGGGCGAGCCACGATGGTGGAGCAAGAATGATCACCACCTGCACCTATTGGGAACGACACAGGATCGAGGCGTCAGCTTGTCATCAACTGATTTAAATAATGAAAAATAAGTGGCAAACTCTACATCAAAAGGATTAAGTCATTTACAGATGTACGGGATCATGAATGATCCTCAGGCATGCTCTGATATGACTATCAATCGCATCAGTGTAGATGTTTGAACTTTGACATCTCCGTTTTGCTTTTGTTTTCTATTTCTCATGTTCGGACTTGATTCTGTTGGACATTTCTGTTAAAAGACTCATTTTGAATGTAAATCTTCTATTTGTGATTCCATAACGGCTAAGCCACTTACATATGTACGGGACCACGAACGGTCCTCAGGCGTGCTCTGAGATGGCGATAAACCACCATAATAGACAACTCAGAAACTCCCGAACATGAAATTTGACATTAATGATAGTAAGCCCCCCCCCCCCCCCCCGGGCAAACAAAATTCACCTCGAAGGGCACCCGACCGCAAATGGTCACAATTTGCCTCGAATGGCACCCTACATCGAATGGTCACAAATCGCTTCGAACGGCACCTCGACCGTGAACGGCCATCATTTGCTGCGAACGGCATCCGACCTCGAACGGTCACATATCGCCCTGAACGGCATATGATCACGAACGATCACTATTCACAGTCAGACAAGATTATCAATTTCTTTGCAGGTCATTAACAGTATACGAACATCCAGCTTTTCGAACTACAAAACACACCTTCGTATCGAAAGGCATATTTTGGGGAGGCAAGTGTTATCCCGCCTTTTGGTAAGGCCGTGACACCAAAAGGTTGACTGTAAATCAAGAACAGTTCGTCCCAAAGATTGGTTATACACTGTTTCCTATGGATATGACGAATTTTGTCCGATTCCGGATCGGGGTACAATTGACAAGACATGACAAGCAAAACTATGAAAGTCAACGTTCCAAATTATAGGTCAATTGGAGTTTGTATGCTCAAGATATGATCGATGCAATTCAAGCAATCAACTGAAGGGCCTTCTTCGTATCCATCAAGCCTCGAATGTTCGTATCCGTCAACTAAAGGGTCTTGTTCGTATCCATCAAGCCTCAACTGTTTGTATCCATCAACTGAAGGGTCTTGTTCGTATCCATCATGCGTCAACTGTTTGTATCTATCAACTGAAGGGCCTTGTTCGTATCCATCAAGCCTTAACTGTTCGTATCCATCAGCTATATTGGTATGTATCCAACAAGTTGTCGTCATTTCATATCTATCACGATTGAGTACGAACAGTGCAATAGCCATCGATATGAACAGTGCAACAGCGATCGAGTACGAACAGTGCAATAGCGTTCGAGTACGAATAGTGCAACAGCGATCGATACGACGCGAATAGAGCAACAGCGATCGAGTGCGAACGGTGCAGCAACGATCAAGTGCGAATAGTGCAGCGGCGATCGAGTGCGAATAGTGCAACATCAGTCGATACAAAGGAGACAACCTTCGAAAAACACAAACTTGCATCGATCATATCTCACAATCTACAAGTCCAAATGCTATGAAATTTTCACTGGAGCTTATGTGCAACCTAAAGAATGTTCATGCTCGATTTCGAATCGATTGGGAAAAATCTTGATCGATACGAAATTCGTTCATATCGATCACGGATCGAGTCAAAATCACATGAGATCGATCACATGGGCCCACACACGTGCTAAAAGATGTCTTCCGAGATCCGAGCGAGATATTTGCAGCCAACGCCTATAAATAGCATCCTAGAGCCTGTAGAAAATGGACTTTTGGCTCTTCTACATCCAAACTCTGCCGGATTCATCATTGTACTCGAATTTTGCTATTGTCATCAGTTGTAACTCGTTGTAATCAGTAAGCAAACTTCAATAAAATTATCAACTTCAACGTGGACGTGGGCCGGATTGTCGAACCACTATAAACTTTGTGTTCTTTACTGCTTTCATCTAAATTTTCTGAGTGTTCTTCATTTTTAATTCTCTACATACTTGTTATCTGTGATCTATGATTATAAACTGGTGCATTCATTGGCAGTTGGGTGTTTGTGACCAATTTTGGTGCAAATAGGCACTTCTTAGCTGAATTAAGGAATGTGAACGAAAGGCTTCCCATTCGTCGCTTGAAGGTGAAAAGAAATCGAATGTCTTCAGGAGTTTCAAGTTGAAATAAAAACTCCATGAATGCTATGTAGGTATAGTTAAGCAATGCATAACCATTTGGATGCAGTTGTGCCGGTGCTAACCATATAAGATGTAGCATCTCTCGGATAAATGAATTAAAGGCTGGGATGCATCGTGCCCAACACATGAACTTGCTGCATGTAGTGAACCCCTCAAAGGGCATATGAGCTCTATCATCTCGAGTCGGGACTCACATGTCATCAAACGAAATCTCATTTCTGGCACAATATCTATGAATAGAGGCTTTATTAATTTTTAAAGCCATAGAATCCTCTGAATCTTCCAAATTTATAACGCCTTCTAATGTCTCGGGAGCAGGGTCTATCATTTCTACCGGATGGATATGGACAACAGAAAAAAGGTCGAGCGATGGATAGGAACATTTCGGTTGTTCGGCTTGATGTTCGGGTTAGAGTTTATCAAAAGCTGTTGCAGAGCTTGAACCTTCACTTGTACTGTTGTGCTATGAAATCTGTTTAGAAGGTATTATAGCTAACGCCTCGAATATTTAGAGTCCATGACTACTAAACTCCGTAGATAATCATTATTAGAAAAAATAAACCGTTTACCTCGTGCAAAGTGTGTGCTAGTACAGAGTGGTGTATTGTCATGCAATGCAATGAAAATATTTCAGAATTAAAGATAATAACTAAATGAGACTCTGGGATTCAATAAGAGTGACTATCATCGCTGACCGTCTCAACCGATTCTCTACGTCACTCGCTAAGCATTCAGTCTATGCCTCGGTATTAGTTGTTGGCATGTTGAAGTTCAAATTATCTGTTCAAAAGTGGATGAGCATCAAAAATTTGTCCAAGGAATATGCAAAAAATATAAATATGCAGAAGATTAGTAAAGTTCGTTCCACAGTACGATTGTCATGCACATCTGAATATGCAGTCCATTTGATATGCAGTCATGTACGACTATTCCAGTGTTCAAAGTTGAAGCTCATCATAAAGTTCTAATTAATTTTTTAGGATTTTAAGTATGTTCATCCAAGTTAAACCGATCCAAAATAATGTTACGGCCGATCCATCCTAGTGCGCATGACCGAACCAACTTCTAATAACCAATCATTTCTTTATGATCGTTTCACAACCAATTGTTATCCCATATTGGTCGTTGCGACCGATCTAACTTTCGACTCCAATTCCACACTTCGCTTCAATTCAAATCTCTAACCACCGATCCAAAAATGATCAGCCAAAAACCCTACATAACGATATATCGAATTCTATTTCATTACCCTATGCTAACAACTTCACTACATCAATCTCGTTAGAAACGATCGATAATAGTCCACATTTTGGAACTCTAAGAATGACCGACCGAAAATGATTTTCCACCTAAAACCTAAAACGAGTGCATTCCATTCAATCCTAACACCACGTCACCATCTCCCTTCCATTTCGACCAATTGAATCATTATAGCCTGAATCATGCAAACTAGAGCGAGATCCCATCATCTCATCACAGATTATAACACATAAGAAACGGATCGGACCTACCTAGGTGTAAAAGTGGAAGATGTAAGCGATTTAGGTTGGATAGTGAAGCAAGATCTGCAGATTAGAGGCGGTGTGGTAGGTATAGTCAAGGGTTGATCGGTTAAGAGATGAGGGAAGCTTGGGAAACGATTTGGATCCCAAAATTTAGATCGAAAGTGAAGTGGAGGAAAAAGATGGAGTTTACTCTCATTTCGGTTTGGTAAGCATATTCCTGCAAATGAAGTAAAGTCGTAACAACCCAGTATTTTGTGATCATTTCTATTTATTTATTTTAATTATTTAAATTGAATTATTGATTTAAAAACTTTATTTTATTTATTAAAATGAATAATTTTGTTATTTAAATTTTAAATGTTGATTTTTGTGTGAATTATAATTTCAAACCTGAATAAATAGAATATTTTCCAAAAAAGTGGATTTTGGTCAATCTGGTCAAACTTTGACTTTTAAAATTTAAAATTTAAAATTTTGAAATTTTGTATTTTAACTTTTATTATGAAAGAAAATAAAATTTTAAGAATGCTGCTTTTCTTTCGTTGAAATCTGATTTATATTGTGAAAGTTATGCCTTTTACATTATTGTGTGAAATTTGTTGTATTTAACAAAATTGTTATTTTAATTTTATATAAATAATATATTTTTTGTCATGTTCTAATTTATATTTACATGTGTAACATGATGTTATGTATATATTTTAGTTTTAAAACATTTTCAAAGTGTTATTGAAATTTTCCAATGTCAGTTGTATTCTGTTTATAATTTTTAATTTTTAGTTACAATTAATTAAAGAAATTCTTTATTTATTTTTTTATTTTCTCAAGACCTTATTTTATTTCATTTCTACTTTATTTTGTTCATCTTTCATTTTATTTATTTTCAATTTTTATAACATAGTTTCCATTTTCTTTGCTATTTTCTTCATTTAATTATATTTAATTAAAATTTTATTTATTTATTTTATTTATTCAGTATTTTTCTGTGTTTTTACTTTATTTATATTCATTTTATGTGTATTTTAAATTTCAAAAGAAATGGTGGAAATATGAAGAGTTTTGAGACCTTCTACATGCTAAGTCTTTTTGTATTCTTGCCTATTCATTTTTAAATCAACACCATTTCACTTTGGCTGTTCCTTTTCATTCTTTCAACTGACTTCATTTTTCATTTTTCACGCACTAACAAATATTCCTCATCTCCTAAGGTTGGCCATCAAATCTGAGCAAGAAACTTTGGTAAATTCTTCTTCTTTTTCTTTTGTTTTCTTCTTGTTTATATTGCTTTTGCTCTTGCCTTCTCACCTTCTATGCTCGGCTCCCATCTCCTCCATCACCTTGGCTGCCTCCACCACCACTTGAACCAGCCGCCACCACCTCCAGTCCATCCCTAAGTCATAGCCGTGGCCATATGTGACCAGATCCAACACAAGTTTGCACAAACTTCACCTATTCCTACCAAGCCAATCACTATATGGTTCCACCACCTCAAATCTCCCCTTGGCCGACCCATACACCACCTCCACCACCCATAGCTTGAACTCCCACCACTGCCATGTCACACATGACCCACCTGAAGCCCGGTCGTGCCTGTCCATGCTTGGCCGTGACCTATATTTGCATTGAAAACATTGTTGTGTTGCTTTGTGTTGTTGCTACATGCACACAATCTTTGCTCCATCATTTTCCCATGCTAGGCCGACCTGTTCAACCCTAAACCAGATCCAAACCTACTCCTTGGCCGTGTGTTTCTGATCTATAGCTGAAGCATAGGTGGTTGAAAGCCACTGCAAAAAGTTTGGTGTTATTTGTTGTGTATATTCTTGCATTGTTTGATTTTATTTTGTTTTGAAACTTATGTTGTTTATATTTGTTTTGTTTGAATGTAATCAAGGAAATTAACTTTTCTCTCCCAATCTCAAATCATATTCGTGTTGTCGTGCCTTCGTGCTTTCTGGGTCTTTGCTTGCGTGTCAGAATATGTTATCTCCAGCTTGTAGTAGTGAGTAATTCTCACCAGACAAGTTTATACTTATATGACTAGTAAACTGATCACATTCGAATCTGTAGACTATATCACCATGATATATCTGCTATGCTATGATTATATGATGTTCACCTATGCTTATACACCTGTTATATCATATGTTACTGTTATAATATGCTATTCTGTTATTTATATCTGTTTATCACACTGCAAGTTCCCGGTAGATTAGAATCACTATGGGTTGAAATGATACATACCCGAACGGACTTTAGAATAGGGAAAAATCATTATGGGCTGAAATGATATGCCTGAACGATTTTTATTTATTTTATTTTACTTGGGATTGTGGGTTTGAAATGTTAAAATCCGGATTTTTCCTTTGTAAATTACGGATTTAAATGATATATTATCTGTATCATTGGACTTAGGTTAGAAAATTTTATACTAACTGTAGTTAAAATATATTTTTCTAAAATTTTAAAGTATTTTAGAAATACAAATACTATAATATTTTGATTTTAAACTTAATTAAAAATGATTTTGCAAAGTATTATTGATTTTCTAAAAATTCATAAGTGAAATAAATTAATGGTAAAGTTGGAAATTTGAAATATAAGTTATTTTGGAAATTATGATTTGGTTATAAATGGAATTTAAATTAAGTAGAAAATATGATAAATATATTTAAATTTTGAATTAAATGAATTTAAAATGATTTTATAAAGTGTTAATGATTGTTGAATAAGTTAAAAGGTTAAATAAAAGAATATTTAAGTAGAATTTTGAAATATAACTTAGATTGGAAATTTGTGAATTTTGTTCAAAAATGAATTTTAAGTTCTGTAAATAAAATGAAAAATAAGTTATATTTGGAAATTTAAACTTAAGTGTTAAGTTAAAATTTTAATTTAAAGAATTGAAATAGAATGTGTGAATTTAATATGTGAATTATTATTAAATATTGATTTTGAATGAAAATTTAACCTTATAAAATCATGAATATAAGGGTATTTAAATGATTGTTTTAAAAGTGAAAATATATGATTTTATAAGTTTAAAATGATTTAAATAAAATTTAATTGTTTGTGAAATTATATTGAATATTTGGAATTTAATTAACAACATTTTGAAATGTTATTATTTCTAATGTGAAGGATATTACAGCATTTGTAAATGCTGTAATTGGTAGAAATGAACTAAATGGCTAAATGAACTAAGGGCTATTACAGCACTTTGTAAGTGCTGTAGTTGCTGGACTTAACTAAAGTTTTAATTGAAATCTATACCTATTACGGTATTTTACATGCTGTCTTTTGCTAATTGAATTGTTTTTAAACATAACTTTCCGTAGCATTTTATAAGTGCTGTGAAAGTTGAATTTTCACTGTTTTAATAAATTTAAGTGAATAAATGAACTTTGAAGGGCTAAAATTTTGACAATTAAATATTTGATTTTAAATATAATGACTCCAAATTTTAATGGTTTAAATGAAGTAATTTGATTTGAAATATAAACCATTTTGAAATGTGACTTGGAAGGATATTTAAATTAAATAAAATGAATGTGGTTTTGGAAAGATATGATATTTTGATATTTGAAATGAATTTGAAATGTTATTGAATTTTGAAATTGATATTTGATTTAGAAGTATAAAATAACATTTTTTGAATTTTAATCAAGGGATGTATTTAATTTATGGTTTAACTGATCCTTAGAGGATGGGCGATCCCAAGCATCCTTTAAGATATTGTGCATTACTACTACAGTTCACTTGAGTTGGTTTACATTATATAAGTATATATGTCCTGACTCGAGTGTTTTGTGTTTTATTTTACGCTCGGGTCAGCCTGAGTATTTACAGCTTAGCTTTGGATTTCTTTTCTAGAGCTAGGAATCGCTAAAGATTCTACTTGTCTAGTTATTTGTTCCTTTTTTGTTTCAGTTGTTCTATTTCAGCTTTAGTTTTTATAAACTGCTATGTATTTGAGATTTCTATTGTATATGTTTTTCAGACTGATATTATGTATTATGTTTTGAGAGTTTGTATGGTAGCTTCATGAACTATTATGGTATTTTAATTTCCACTGTGAGTTATTCTGATATTTTTATGTCTGTGATTCTGTGATTGTATTTCATTTGCTCCAAATTTATTTACAATGCGGTATTTTGAGTAATTTAAGTCTTGCATGTGTGGATGCGAATAGCTGAAAATATCGGGTTGTTACAAAAGTGGGGGCAACTAGCTACGTATCCATATATATATATATATATATATATATATATATATATATATATGAATAGAGCAGTACGAACCAACGAAGTTTGTAGTTCAATGGAAGTCCAATTGATGAATGATCGAGTACGATTGTTTTATGATGGTCTTATGCTGATCCATTTTTCTTGGCCAGCAGATCAATCAAATGGCCAAACCAAGAAATGATCAGGCCGATCATTTTGTGACAGAAGTGTACTGATCCTTTTCCTTAAATTCTTAAAAAAGGGGAGGGATAGCGGTCGGACATGATCCAGTCTCAAACAAATTTAACCCAATCCATATTAAAAATGGATCAAATATGATTCATTTACCTGATAGATTCATGCCGATCCATCTTAAAAAAAGGCAAATGATTGAATTGCATTCCACCAAATTGGCAATAACTCGTGAGCATACAAATGCATCCAAGAGCCAACGACAAGAATGTGTACATGAACGTGCACGTATGCATCCCAAAATTTCGATTTCTTAAAATCGACAGAAATTGAATTCTCACCCATAGTTCTTAGAGAAAGAACCAGATCGGATAACCGAGGACTTCTAGCTAAATGGAACAAGACACGGATATTAATTGGCAAATTATAATTCAGAATTATATTATTGGAAACCATTCAATCGTCATGTCACACAGAAAGAGATACGACTCTTCAAGGAAAGCAATTCATCGAAGGGTTGACAACTATTTAGAAAGCTAGGTGGATTCCTTTCCGACGACTCTAAATTGCATCGATTCAAAGCATGTCATGTTGAAACCAGACGTACTTTGGAGGCAAGTGTTATCTAGCATTTTGGCCTGGCTATATTCGAACTGATTAGACAAGTTAGACTCGACTATCATCGGGCCTGACATGTCATATTAACAATCACAAAGCCCAGAGATCAGGCACAGATGATAATATGAAGCAGTGGCAAAGTGAAAGCAGAAGATGGACTCAATAGAATTATAAAAGTATAAAAATATACCATTTACTGAAAATGGATCAAGTACGATCCACATTCACTAATTATGGATCGTACTGTATCGACATTACAGTTCAACTTAGTGGAAAACGATCGATAACTCAAAATCTATAAATCGAATACACAAGAAACTTTGGGAACATCGATATATTGAAGAATTGAGCCCATTATATAGATCGCATCACAAAACAAGCCCATGGAACAATCGGTACCTATTGTTATTATGAAAGATGTGGAGCCCACGATCGATACCATGACTTCTTTTGGATCTGAAGTGTTTAACGATGGTTTTTCTATGAGTTAGAAAATCGCTGAAAAATTTATAATAAAATTAACTGCAAACGCACGACGTACAATTGTTAGTACATGACGAGTACGGGTCGATCCGTAGGGAATTGTTGATTTTATATCTATATTCAATCAAATTATACCAAACTCGAAAGAATGTTTAAACTAGAAATGAGAAAACTTAACAAAAATAAAATGATAAAAACATGGGAGTTAAATGACAACTTAGAGATAATTCCACTCTCTAGATCATATAGTTCAACAAATTATGAAATTATGATCTCTCTGTATTGGTCGTTAGTGAATTTAAATGATGTTTATCATAAGTATGGCATGTTTGTTCTATTAATTAGCTGAAAATAAGTCATCAAACTTTAACACAACCTTTAAACCACTATTCAAGTCTCATAAAAAATGACAACAAGTTGAAAATGAAATCTATTTTAAGAATGGTCTATTAACTATTGTTTAGAAATATAGGCCATCAAATTTTAATTTCAGCATTCACTTCATTACCACCATCATATGTAGATGAAGAGGTAATTATTTTTTGTTATTGTTTAAGCATAGTCTGTTTGTTATGAACAACATAGACTATCAAATTCAACATGAAACAATAAATCACATCAACATTCATTTAAGCACAAGAGATATCAAAATTAACAAGTTATGTTGAAGCTGCATAATTAGAGAGCTTCATTACCCCTAAATTGAAGGGGTTTAGCCTCTCATATTTGTTATCAAATCAACAAATATAGCTTGCAACGTGAAACAAAAAGAAGAGGAAAAAGAGTTAAATGAACAAGAAATAAAACTAATCTACTTGCATTAAAATCAAACTACACTACTAGCATATAAGGAAGTAAACAAGAAAGAAAAGAGCAATGTATTAAAGTTGCATAAAAATAAATTACATGAAAGAAATGGCTATGTATCCATGAAAAGAAAAGAGAAGCTTTCTTTTATTTCTAAGCTAAAAACTAACTAAGAGGAAGAGAGCCTAATGAAGAGACTAAGGGAAGAGGTTACATGAAACATAAGGGGTATTTATACAAGCTTAAAACTCTAATGCACTTTTTTGGGAACTACCCAAAATACCCTCTTAGGAAATGCGATGGCCAAATTATCATTAACTTCAAATAAACATCCATTAAGTGTATATGAAGATTTAAAGGCCTTTTAGCATGTGCATTAACTTCTAAGTGTACATTAAGATATGTGGGTAAGTGGGGTTCTCCATGATCATCACTTTGAATTATTTCCATCCCCATTCCTTTGTTTCACTTTTGTGCATGCATATCATCATGAAGCTACTTGTAAAATTCACTAAAATTCCTACAAAACAGCATAGAAAATTCCTAGTAAATTTTCACAAATTAATAAATGCACAAAAATGACCATTTTGCCCGTATGGGAAGATGAAAAATGTGAAATTTGAAAATAATTTGAATTTTGGTTTAAACAAGTTAAAATACCCAATATGATTATTTATTTAATTTAAATAGATTAAATATGGTTGCAAAAATATGCATATTTACGTGCATATCAAATACCCCTACACTTAATTTTTTATTCGTCCTCGAATAAAGAAAAACTAAGATAAAACTGTTTTCGTAGGGGACACGATTGCATTGAGCATATGCACCAAGCTGTTAAACCTTTGGGTGTCCCCAGTAGGATGAGTGTTGTCCCGTGAGAGTTTTCAGCAGATACTACCCACAAAATCCAAATACAGGAAGAAAATATTTACGAAATGCAAGATTTATTTACGAAGAGATGAACGCGAGTTTCTGAAAATATTTACAAATGAAGATTTATTTTTAAATTAACACGAATAAGTTAATACAGATTTTGGTCATTACCTTGAAAATTTAAGCCATTTACTCGTCAAAATTTCCAATAAAAACGAAGTTATCGTAACAAATAAGCTATAGTTTAACTCGTTGTTTCGGTCGATAATATAGTGTAACTATGAAATGGATCCTTAGTTGATTATCAAAGTTTGTCAAAGTGGTGTTTTCATTTCTTTTCAATAACAAATCAAATCAAATAAGTAAAAATAGTGCTAGGATTTCAATTTCTTACTCTTTTTTTTTTAAATTCTTTTATTGATATTAACAATATTTACATATGCCTAACTCAGAAAACTGAGGCCAGGTATATTACCCATGCACTGCCTTGCGGACTCACGTGAGGGGAATACAGAGCATGGCGGGTGAATACACAAGTGTGAACACTTATTGACTGTAGGTGTTATTAGTAAAAGAATTTTTATATACAAACAACTAACTCAGATATACCGATCGTGTACTGCCTTGCGGGCTTACATGAGAAAGGTACAGAGCATGACGAGTGAACACACGAGTGTGAATACATGACTCTAGGTGTTTATTAAAAAATATACATATATTGTAACAACCCGATATTTTTCAGCCATTCGCATCCGCACATGTCGGACTTGAATTGCTCAAAATACCGCGTTGTAAATAAATTTGGAGCAAATAAAATACAATCACAGAATCCCAGACATAGAACAAACAGAATACCTCGCAGCGGAATATAAAATACATAGTAGTTCATGAAGCTACTACGGCAGAGTCTCAAACCAAATACATAATACAGTCTGAAAACAACATAATAGAAATCCGAAATACATAGAAATTCACTAATACATGAGATAAACTAGAATAGCTGAAACAGAAAGTAGATATAAATGTAGATAAGCAGAAACTCCAGCAAAGACCAGCTCCAGAAAGAGAATCCAAAGCTGTGAATACTCAGGCTGACCCGAGCGTAAAGTAAAACACAAAACACTCGAGTCAGGACAATATATACTTATATAATGTAAACCAACTCAAGTGAACTGTAGTAGAAATGCACAATAACTTAAAGGATGCTTGGGATCACCCATCCTTTAAGAATCAGTTAAACTATAAATTAATTACATCCCGTGGTTAAAATTTCAAAATGGTATTTTATACTTCAAAATCAAATGTAATTTCAAAATTCAATATCATTCAAAATATCATATCTTCCAAACCACATTCATTTTTATTTAATTTAAATACCATTACAAAACACATTTCAAAATAGTTTATATTTCAAAACAAATTACTTCATTTTAAAGCATAAAAATGAAGTTATTATATTTAACAATTAAATTATTAAATTTACAAAATTTTAGTCTTTCAAAATTCGTTTATCCTCTTAATTTATTAAAACAGATGAAAATTCAACTTTCGCAGCATTTAGAAATTGCTACAGAAAGTTACATTCAAAACAGTTCAATTTAACAAAAGATAGCTTTTAAAAATGCTGTAATAGGGTTACATTAGTTTCAAATAAAACTTAGTTAAAGTCAACAATTATAGCATTTACAAAAATGCTATAATAACCTTTAATTAAACTTAGCCATTTGGTTCATTATTATCAACTACAGCATTTACAAATGCTGTATTATCATTTACATTAGAATTAATAGCATTTCAGAAATGCAGTTAATTAACTTCAAGTATTCAATATCATTTCACAAACAATTATATTTTTATTTAAATCATCTTTAGCTTATAAAATCATATAATTTCACTTTTAAAACAGTCATTCAAATACCCTTATATTCATGATTTTATAAAGTTAAATCTCCATTCAAAAATCAAAATTTAATAATAATTCACTTATTAAATTCGAACATTAAATTTTAAATTCATTAAATTAAATTTAACTTAACATTTAAGTTTAAAATTTTCAAATATAACTTAATTTCATTTTTATTTACTTAACTTAACATTCACTTTTAAGCCAAACTCACAAATTTCCAATTTTAGTTATATTTCCAAATTTCAACCTAAATATTCATTCATTTCACATTTTAGCTTTATTCAAAAATCATTGATATATTATAAAATCATTTTTAAATTCATTTAATTCAAAATATCATAAATTTATCATATTTTCATATTTAATTTAAATTCCATTTATCACCAAATTCTAGTTTCCAAAATAACTTACATTCCAGATTTTCTAACTTTACCATTTATTTATTTCACTTATAAATTTTCAGAAAATCAATAATGCTTTACAAAAATCATTTTTAATCAAATTTAAATCAAAATATTATAATATTTACATTTCTAAAATAATTAAAAAATTTAGAAAAACATATTTTAACAACGGGTCTGTATTTCATTTTCTAGCCTAGATAAAGTGATACGGGTAATATATCATTTCAACCCGTAATTTACAAAGAAAACCGGGTTTGATCATTTCAAACCCGCAATCCCAAGTAAAAGAAAATAATTGAAAATCATTCAGGCCTATCATTTCAGCCCATAACGATTTTCTCCTATTCTAAATTCCGTTCGGGTATGTATCATTTCAACCCATGGTGATTCTAGTCTACAGGGAACTTGCAGTGTGATAAACTGATGAAAATAACAGAATAGCATGAAATAATAGTAACATATGGTATAACAAGTGTAAATATAGGTGTGAACTTCATATGAATATAATATAGCAGTTATAACAGGATGATATGCATTTACAGATTCAGGTGATGGCAGTTTATCACTATATAAGTACATATTAGTCTGGTGAGATTTACTCACCTCTACAAGCTGGAGATAGCAAATATAGACACACAATAGAGATCCAAAAGGCGCGAAAGCACGACTACGATTCAAGTGAGGAAAAGCCAAAGCTATTTGTCTTGTGCGTATGAAACAAAACAATGCGTATAACATGAATTTCAAACCAAAATATGGCATTAAACAAGCAGAATTAAGGAACAACAATTAATCAAACACTTGCACTTGCTTCCACCATCACTATGCTCAGCTTATAGGGTGATAAGTCACTACCATGGGATGTATTTGGTCAGGTATGGGTCATATATGTTCGGCCTAACATGGGTAGTGAAGGTATGGAATTTGTTTGAGTGATTAATGGCATAAATGTACAAACACAAGGCAAAGGTGCATTTTTATATAACAAGAAGTCACGACTATGGCCTTATGTGGCACGACCAGACCTACTGGAGGCTAGGGGATGGTGTGACAGTGGCTTTGGGTCAGGTAGGTGCTGGTGGAAGTGATGCAAGAGGTGGCCAAGGGGTGTGGTGAAGTGGTGAAGGCCATAGGAGCTCGGTTATGCATATATAGGAAGTGTTGCTTGCATTTTCGTGTGGATCTTGCATCAACGATGGCCATGGCCTGGTAGGTCAAAGGAGATGGAGGTGGTTTGCAGCTGGACAAGGTGGTGATGAAGGTGGTGGTGATGGTGGAGCAAGGCCGAACAACATAAGGTTGAAGCAAGTGCAAGTAGAATAAGAAAACAAAGAAGAAAAGTGAAAAAACAAAGAATTATTTACCAAAGTTTTTGCTCAGGAGATGGAGGCCGAATTTTTTTGAGTTGAGAAACAAAAAAATTCGTGAAAAATGATGAGGAAGTCGGCTGAACAAAGGAGATATGGGCAGCAAAAAAATTAATGCATGAGTTAATTGGAATTGAAAAGGTAAAGGAGGTGAAAAGACAAAGGCAATTGAAAGGTTTAAAACTCTTCATATTACTTTTTTTCTTTTGCAAATTTTAATAAATGAAAAATTACTTATAATTACAGATAAAAACACGAAAATATAGTAAATAAAAAAAATAAAAAAATAAATATTAATTATATATATAATTTAATTAATAAAAACAACAAAAATTGCAAACTAGTCATGAAAATATGAAAATAAATGCAATGAAGTATGGAAAATTTTTATGTACCTGAAAAATATTTATAAATAAAGATAAGAACACAAAATAAAAAATGAATTCACAAAATACATAAAAAAATATTAATTTAATATAATTTAATGAAGAAAATAGCAGAAAAATGGAAACTAGCCTTTAAAAATAGAAAACAAATGCAATAGACTTTTGTAAAATTTAAAAACCACTTTAATAAAATTTAAAAGACAAAATATCTATAAAATGACATATTGACACATTTTAAAATAAAATATGACAATAAAAATATAGTTTATATTATTTAAAATAAACAGAATTGCTATATAAAGCAGATTACACTCAATATTGGAATATACATAACTTTCACAATTTAAATCTGTTTTCAACGAAACGAAAAGCAGTATTCAAGTTATTAAGTCTATTTTCATAATAAAAATAAAATTTAAGAATATAAATATTTAAGTTTGAAATTTAAAAATCAAAGTTTGACCCAAATTGACCAAAGTCAACATTTTAGGAAAATATTCAATTTATACCATTTGGAATTGTAATTCACATAATAATCAAAGTTTATATTTAAAAATGAAATGTTTGAAATGAAAGAAGTTTTAAAAAAATTCAAAATGAAATAAAGTCAAAAATTAAAATATACATAAAAATCTAGGGTTGTTACATATATGCAAGATTTTTGTTTTTGTTTTTTTGTTTCTTAGAAGAGAGAGTTTCACACTATCATCTTAGCACCATTTAACTTAGAAGAAAAAAAATGTTATATCTTTACTTTAAATCAACCACTTTTTAAAATAAAGATTTACAATTAGGATGTATTTCATAATTAATATGTATGAATTTTCCGATATACTAGTTAAACCATTGTTATTATTAATCAAACTTCGTTTGTATTTTTGTTAAGACAAATAAATTTTCAAAAATTTCGATTTAGTAAACCAAAACCATATATTTATCCTATAGTGTTTCTTTAATAAATCAAAATGCTTTAAAAAAAATCTTTTTTTTTTTAGAGTTTTGGAAGAAAAATGAAAAAATAATCATGAAAAATAAAAAAGAAGATGAGTCTCCCCCCATACTTGATTTTGATTGTGTCCCCACAGTCAACCCAAGTAAAAGGAGAAAAATAAAACAAAAATAAAAGGATGACCTATATTTACATGAAAACGAAAAGATTATTTTTTACAAGAGTTTAAAAAGTATATCGTCAAAAAGTAAATGAAATGGTCTTCCAAAGACCGATTCATTTGTCTCGTTAAGTATGTGAGACACAGGTTAAGCTCGAAAAACCAAACTGTAAATGATTTCAAAGTTGAATGTTGATTTGGGAAAACGAATGTCGTTTTATTAAAAATCGTATGAGTTATTTTATTTTCAATGATTTTTAGGGTCGATAAAACAATTGATTGAAATTCAAGTTCATTTTCACCAAAATAAAATTCAAGCTCATCATTGACGAATTCTTCAAAGTAATTGATCTCAAAATCGAAATGGTGAATTAACTCTTCCTCATCGGAATTTAACAACTCATTTTCGAAAAGTCCAAAAAAATCATGTTCATTGAATTTTTCTTCCTTTATTGGATTATCAACAAATTCATTATGTACATCGTTTTCAAAATCCAAAATTGTTGTATTCAAAATTTCTAAATCGGAAAAAGGAAGATTGAATTTTAAATTGAGTTTCACACCCTCAAAAGAATTAAAATCCAACTCAATTACCGTGTTTTCAATAACTTCATTAAGATCACCATTTCCAGTTTCAAAAGTTGTTTTTTGAAAATCGTCGATTTGGGTAAAAGATGTATTATCATTTGACTCGTCACATGTTGGGATTTGGTTTTGTTTCTCACGTTTTTTCATATATGTTTGAACAACAAATCCATGTGATCATTGTAGATTTCGTCCATTTGTTCAACAAAATCCAATTTATAGTTATTAACTTAAGAGTTTTTGATTTGGATTTGTTGAGAACAAAAAATTTCAGTCATATCATAGTCGAGATTATTACTATTGCCAAAATTATTTGAAAAGTGGACCACATTTTCGTTTTGATTTTGAAATTCATTTTGGAGTTCAAAATTGAATTGGCATGGGTTATACTCGAAATTGTTTGCATTTTGAAGTGAATTCAAATCTTGATTACTTTGAAAATTTTGACTTGAGTTATCACACAAATAAGAATTATACAAATCATTTATCATTTGATTTTGTTGTGTAGAGATTTCAAGTAAAGATGAAATGTTATTTTCAAGATTTGAAGGTAGGTCATCATTTTGAAAATTTTATGGTTCAAAATTTAAATCGTTTAAACAATAGTTGTTGTTGAAATATCTATAAGAATTTGGTGTGAAATTATATGGATTATATTGATTTTTACAAATATCGTAGAATTCATGTGAATATAGAAATTCGGACATTTTCAAGAATGTTTTTGGGTTTTCATAAAGAAAAAATATTTACAAATAGAATTTATTTTTAAAAATGTAAAATTGATTTTTTTTTTGTTTTTGGATTTTTAAATTTTTTTGGGTTTTTTGAAAAGGGGATATATATATATATTTGGATTTTTTTATAAAAATAAACTAACTCAATTTTTTTTTTTGATTTTTGATTGAAACATAAATTTCAAAAGAAATGATTTTATAAAAAACTAAGTTAAGAAATATTTATAATTTTTTTTAGTTTTGGATTTTGATTTTTTTTCTTTTAAATATGCATGAACTAATGCAACTAAATGAATGCAAGGGTTTGATTAGAAATTATTTATCCTAACCCAAAATTGTATAATTACGCATCGTCTTAGATGAACAAGATAGTTCTCGGCCAAGTAACGAACAGGATTTATCGATGCACCACAAATCACCATAACAATGCAGCCGAAGATTTAAGTATCTTCAGAGAAACAATTCAGTATAATATATATGAATCACTGTGATATTTATAACTGATTTTGGCTCTGCCGTAGCCTAAACACTAAGAAAGTAAATTGTTCAAAGAAGACAACTTGTCAATATAAAATTAAGTGTTATCGATGTCTAACCGTTATTAGTAATCTAAATTTTAGGATGAAATACAAAACAGAAATTAAATGTGGATTAATAATGCAATTACGAATGAATTTTTGTTATTTTTTTTCTTTTGAATTTTTCTAAGAAAAATGCAAGTAGCCAACAATTTAAAACAGATAAAAAAAGGGATGAAAGCACGATACTGGATGGTGCAGAATTATTAGCAATTTATTTTTAAAAACGGCAATTTTTTTTATATATGCAAGCAAGCAGTTATTTAGTAGGAGTTCCTCCTTTTTGACTTCCTGCTTTGGTAATCAGAAATTAAAAATAAGATATATACAAGTTTTTTTTTATATCTATATATAAATGAATACAAAATGGAATTGAAACAAACACAAAACAAATGAAATCAACACAAATGACAACTTTCTTATTTGTTTGTTTTTTTGGTTTTGGAAAGAAATTTGACTAAACAAAATAAAAATCTTGAACAAATTCAAATCCACCGACCCAAACAAAATAAACTCCACCCACCTAAGTAAAATCAACTCAACCCTGGCCCACTTAAAATAAACAAGCGAAATTATTTTTCACTTTCTCAATCGAAGGAAACACAGTGCAACATCTTGCAATTAATTTCTCAAATTAAAACTTGGAACCGAAAATTCAATTTGGTGGCTCGTGAATTCAAAGAAACACGGAACAACTTTTACAATTTGCTAGTCGTGAATTTGTAAAGGATGGAAGCGGTTGGTTCGATTGTTGATGAATTGGCAATTCCAATTGGCGATTGTTTGCACGGAGGTACGTGCGACTGCATAGGATTGTTCGATGTCGTAGTTGGTTGATGTCTTGGATTTGGCGATGTTGTAGTGGTGGTTTAGTTGTGCAGTGGTGTTCTCTGGGAAGTGATAGGCGGCGAATGCAGCAGTAGCGGTAGGAGTAAATTGATGTGCCGTTGATATATAATGCGCTGTGAGGGAACAGAGGCAGTGTTGAAGTGCACTGATGTGTTGAAGTATGTACGTGATGAAGTTTTGTGGTGGATAGGGGTATGAACAGCTGAAAAATGGAAGGTGTTTGAATGTAGTTGTGGGTTCGGAGGAGGATGGTGTGGTTGAAGAATTTGCAAGGGGATGTCGCTGTTGAATAGTAGCACAGTGGTCAGTAGTTATGTAGTGGATGGGTCAATGGTCAGTAGTTTAATAGGGGGATGTTAATGTGATGGTGGGATAAGAGTTGAGTAAGTGCAGTTGGGTTGTCGGAGGTGACAGGGCAGTGCTTCTGTTTGGTGTGGAGTAGTTGAGCTCGAGGAGATAGTCAGCAGTTAGAGTAGAGGCGGTTTACAGCAGTTGTTGCAGTAGTAGATTTAGTAGATGGTCGTCAGTGGGAAGCTAGGAGTGAAGGCTGCTGTGGGATGGTATTTATATTTATTTTTTTGAACGGGTACTTTATATATAACAAATTTATATATAACAAAATCATTGGGACAATATATCCCATGTCAAATAAACGTTCGAAAGCAAGTTTCG
Organism: Allium cepa; assembly: GCA_030765085.1. NCBI lineage: Eukaryota > Viridiplantae > Streptophyta > Magnoliopsida > Asparagales > Amaryllidaceae > Allium > Allium cepa. Next base: position 169,891,169 of record CM060941.1, on the reverse strand, counting down.
AACTTGTGACATTCTGCACCAGAGCCGAATCAATTAACCACTTGGACAAAGCTGTGGGATGGTATTTATATGTATATGTGGAAAGTTGATGTGATATGCACAGTGGTGAAGTTCAGGCAGAAGTAGTTGGTAATGGATGATGAAGTTGTATGAAGAGAAGTGGCCGAGGACAGTAAGGTGAATGTGTAACAGAAGTGTTATGTGAAGCAGAGGAGTTGAAGCAGTGAATGTAAATGTGGAGGATGTTGATGGAGCTTTGAAGTTGTAGTGTAGAAGTTTTGAAAATATTTGCAGTAAGGTAGTAGGAATTTGCTGTGGTGATATTGACTGCTGCAGGGTAGAGACAGTTTGGTGGTTTGGTGAGTTGTTGGAAATGAAGTTTGGTTGCAAGCAGAAGTACTGCCACTGATCCGGCGAATGGTCGAATTGCAGTTGTATTTGTAAGTGGCAAGGTCGAATTGCAGTTGTATTTATGTGCACAGTTTTTGTGCACAGTGCACGGTGTAAAACTGTAATGTAAAACTGTAACCGTAAACAAATGAAATGAATAAATTTTTTTTTTTGTTTCTAAAATGTACATATGTTTTTTTTTTAAATAGAAATAAAAATTCAAATGCAAATTGAAATTAGAAAACAAACACACAAACAAATGCAAACAAAAATCAAACAACAATCACACAACACAATACATTTTTTTAGATGCACTCAACACACAAAATGGAAACATACAAAAATCAAATAAAAATAATCCGAAAAATAGAAAATTAAAATGAAAATAATTCCACGACAGCGGCGTCAAAAACTTGTTTAATGACGGTTTTCTATGAGTTAGAAAATCGCCGAAAAATTTATAATAAAATTAACCGCAAGCGCACGACGTACAATTGTTAGTACGTGGCGAGTACGGGTCAATCCGCTGAGAATTGTTGATTTTAAATCTCTATTCAATCAAATTATACCAAACTCGAGAGAATGTTTAAACTAGAAAATGAGAAAACTTAACAAAAATAAAGTGATAAAAATATGAGAGTTAAATGACAATTTAGAGATAATTTCACTCTCTAAATCATATAGTTAAACAAATTATGAAATTATAATATCTCTTTTTTGGTCATTGGTGAATTTTAAATGATGTATTTATCATAAGTATGGCATGTTTGTGCTATTAATTAGCCCAACATAAGCCATCAAACTTTATATAACACAACCTCTAAACCACTATTCAAGTCTCATGAAAAATGATAACAAGTTGAAAATGAAATCTATTTTAAGCATGACCTATTAACTATTGTTTAGAAATATAGAACATCAAATTTTAATTTCAACATTCACTTCATTATCATCATCATATGTAGATGAAGAGATAATTATTGTTTATGATTGTTCAAGCATAACCTATTTGTTATGAACAACATAGACTATCAAATTCAACATCAAACAATTAATCACATCAACATTCATTTAAGCACATGAGGAATCAAAATTAACAAGTTATGTTGAAGCTACATAATTAGATAGCTTTATTGCCCCTAAATTGAAGGGGTTTAGCATCTCATATTTGTTATCAAATCAACAAATATAGCTTGCAACATGAAACAAAAAGAAAAGAAAAAAGAGCTAAATGGACAAGAAATAAAACTAATCTACTTACATTAAAATCAAACTACACTACTAGCATGAAAGGAAGTAAACACGAAAAAAAGAGCAACGTATTAAAGTTGCATAAAAAATAAATTACATGAAAGAAATGGCTAAGTAGCCATGAAAAGAAAAGAGAAGCTTTCTTTTAATTGTAAGCTGAAAACTAACTAGGAGGAAGAAAGCCTAAAGAAGAGACTAAGGGAAGAGGTTACATGAAACATAAGAGGTTCTAAGCTGAAAACTAAATAAGAGGAAGAGAGCCTAAAGAAGAGACTAAGGGAAGAGGTTACATGAAACATAAGGGGTATTTATACAAGTTTAAAACTCTAATTCACTTTTTGGGAATACCCTCTTAGGAAGTGTGGTAATCAAGTTATCATTAACTTCAAATAATCATCCATTAAGTGTGTATGAAGATTAAATGGCCTTTTAGCATGTGCATTAGCCCCTAAGTGTACATTAAGGTAGGTGGGTAAGTGGGGTCCTCCTTGATCATCACTTTGCATGATTTCCATCTTTATTTCTTTATATTCACTCTTGTGCAAGCATATCTTCATGAAGCCACTTGCAAAACTCATTAAAATTCCTACAAAACAACATAGAAAATTCTAAGTAAATTTTTACAAATTAATAAATGCACAAAAATGATCATTTTGCCTCTATATGAAGATAAATTTGTGATAATTTGAAAATAATTTGAATTTTGGTTTAAACAAGTTAAAATATCCAATATGATCATTTATTTAATTTAAATAGATTAAATATGGTGGTAAAAATATGCACATTTACGTGCACATCATGGAGACTCCGTTGCTAAAATTTCAGAAAGATATTTCACCGTCTTTCCCTATAAATATATACATGATTGTTCATTTTCTAGATCTTTATGCTGCTTGTTGCTTGGCACTTTTCTTTATAACTAAGGATTTTACTCCGATCCATCCTTTTGTACTCAGCAACTCAAGTACTTAATAAAATTATTTCTCCAAAGTGAACGTAGGCTTTCAACGCCGAACCACTATAAATTGTTTTCTTCTCATTATAGCTTAGATTTTGTTATTTAATTGCTTATTTCCATTGTTTTCATATATTGTTCTTCATTTATTTCTCTATAAAATTTCTATTAGGTGTTTGTGCAAATTTTTGGTGCAAACATTTAAAGTCAAAATACCTTGAACATTTTCTTAGAGCAGAAAAACTAATAACTATCTATCATCACAAATAAAAGAAAAGTATAGAATGTAAATTGCGAAAAATTATAGTCCAAATCCATTTGCGTAACACGGGTTCATGCTTGTCACTAACTATTTATTAAAGAAAATAATACAGGTCATAAATTTAATAGCTGTTATCCGATTAGACACTTCTTTGTACATGTTATTTTGTGTGTACCATTATTTTCTATATTCTATACCCGCAATGATAATTTTAACATATTATCGGAGGTTATGTTTAAGATAGCAGCATAGAATAGATCATGACTAAATCCAAGACATGGTAGGAATATTCAGCATGTCACATTTTTTCTTCTTGACTTTTTATCATAATCATAAAAAAAGACCCTTTAGCCAAGAATTTCCTTTTATGCAATACAGTTGATTACTTATGTCGTTTGAATTCTTTGAATTAGTACTTTTTTCTCTTTATTGTTTTTTATTACGATTTTAGCTTCAATGACTCTATTGTCAACTAAGTTTCAATCAACCGACTTACATTACATAATTCCTAATCCTAACTTGAATTTCTTGACAACATAATCAGAATCCCTATCTTCAACATCAATTTGTGATTTTCCTTTCCTAAAAGATGCAAAATATAATGAAATTTTGAAGAGTATAACATATCCTGATCATCCCTTGTTGATTGATTTATGAATTTTCCAGTCATCACTAGGATATTTTTAGAATTTCAACTGATAATGCTAACTGCATAATAATTTATGTCCTACACACATTCATTAACATGAGCAAATAAAAATTTAAAGTGGAATTAGTTTGGTTCTATAGTATGCATTTAAAATAAGGATAATTACCGGCAATAATTCCAAACAATGTTCTTTGTTGGTTTTATAAGAACGACTCTGTTACTTTTATCCAGTTTCTCCTACAAGAAAATTTGAGGTATTTTCCCCTCATCAACATCAAGAAAACCTTTATAAAATGTTGTCTACCTTTCTATTTGTACCGATACTCCCTTTGTGATCCCCGAACGTCGACACTAATACATCCACGGTATTCAGGCGCCGAGCATCCAAGTGCCGAAAAGGCAGAACGTTAGGGTAAAATAAAAGAAGAAAAGAAAAGGAATAGGAAAGAAGAGAACACAATAATAGAATCTCACAATGGAACCGTAACATATAATATCAAAATGAAATTTTTATAAAGGAAAATAGTACAAATACCATAATCAGAGTAAAGTAACCTATTATCAGCTTGGACAGTTATAATAATCTTTTCTCACATTCACTGATATAAAAATAAACAAAGCAATGCATTGGAAATGAAAATCTATGATAAGGAATAATGCAGCTCCTCTCTCCAAGAGCTCCAGTAATCATCAATGAAATCTAAAAATATATTTGGGGCAGACCCGAGCATTATAAGAAGAATAACACCTGAATCAATCTAGTAAACCAGCATGAGAAAACTCAAGTAATTTGAATTACTATATTTGATAAACCCTTTAAAGAATAAAGGTATTTCATAAGACCACACCACAAATAAACATGGATGGGTTTTTACCCTATGATAACTAAAACATTTAAGTATAAAATCCTATGATATTATAATAATGACTAGGATGTTCAACATAAATATAAATCATAGCTGAGATGGTTACATTGGTTACATTTGACATCATATTTTGATATACAAACAAAACCTCTAAGGTATGTTCGTATAAATGTAATTTCCACGGAGACCTCCCCAGTATACTCGTAAGCTATACTGAGACCGATTACCTATGACAATGGTCAGAAACTACCTTCCAAGCATTTCATATCTCTAGATAAAATATACCATAAGGTAAACACAACCAACCCATGCATTAACACGTAAACCGATTATCATCAACTCCTTGTGCGCAACATATCGATAAGCATACTCTAGACAATGGAGTTGATATACCCCTCTTTGGGTTAGCTGATCCCGTGATCATGAATCCTACTCTATCTTTAGTCATTTTTTGATGTCGAGGCTACGTTCAACTCCTTCACATAAGTTTTCAACAAAACTTGATCAAACAATGAATACCATATGGATTCCATCATCTCAACAGATTTCGTAACCATGCATGGTTTCCATCATTCCACTTCCAAATCATAGAGCCCATATAATAGTTTTGAAGTGATATTTAGTAAGTAAAACACTTACCGATCTCAGACTCTTCAAAACCAATCGATGAATTTCTGATTAACTCAATTCCAGTTCTTTTAGTAGTAATCGAAAGCTAGAGGCGTTTCGTACAAATACTCCTCCCTAGGGTTTCTTATTGGTATAAATCTGCGAAGCATCTTGTAAACTTCCTAAGTTAAGTTTGGTCAAGATCGGTAGTCAACTAATCGACTATCGAGTCTTGAACGTTTACTTATAGGAATCAAGGTTCCACGTTATAGGTTTCCGACCTTTCTGCTTAACCATTCATTAGCCTAGAAGAATGTCGATGGGTAAGAGCTCTATTGCTCCGTCCCTACCGAAACATTAGTCTTGACTCTCACAAATAGAGAAGCATACTCGTTCGACTTTTGATGTTAAGCATATTAGTACTTACATCCCATAAACAATCAAACTTAAGGTCATTACATAGTTGTTACTTATCATCCAAGTATAATCAAGTCATACAAACGAATTTTAATCCCTTTATAATTAATTTAACCTTTATTAATGAAAACCCTTTTTATTAGTAGAACATCTTTTTATCTAATAAAACTTCTTTTACTTCCTTAATTAATTAATACTCTTCTATTAATTAAAATTTCCTTTATATGCTTGCATAAATATATTGGATTTCTCTTTATAAAATATATATACTTCTCTTTATAAATTTGACTACTCATTTATTTTTTTAATACTTAAAATGTATTCATATACTTATTCCAATCGTATAAGTGTATTCATAAATCGTTTAACAAGTTTTACTTACTTGAAATATAATCAAAGAGATTGAAACAATTACTACCAAAACATTGTTATAATAAGCTCATTTTCTTTTATAAATTAAACATATATCATTTTCTATCTCTTTATAAAAGATTTCAATACTTTCTATTATCTCTAAAATTCTATTTTTAAAGATTCATAATATTTCTTTCAAAATATAATTCAAAGGTTTAAAAACAAGTGTTGCTAAAGCATTGTTTACTACAAACCCAAACCCAAATCCATTCCATTTAATCATTATCTTTAAAACTCTCCTTTTAAAGGTTTAATTACATTTAAGGGTTAAAGACAAGTGTTGTTAAAACAATTTTCACAAGAAACCCACATTTTATAATTTGAAAACATTCTTTTTAAAACTCCATTTTAAAAGATTTATTTATATTTAAGGGTTAAAGACAAGTGTTGCTAAAAACAATTATCACATCAAACCCAAATATTTTATACTTTGTTTTTTGTATTCAATATGCATTAGCAAATATCTAATTATATGCCCAAGTATAATTAATAATAAAGGCTATAAACAAGTATTGCTAAAAACACTATTTACAACTATCCAAAACTATTTACTTATACATTAATAACTTTAAAATTTTATTTAATGATATAAGCATATCTGCCCTTATTAATTAAGGCAATACACTTGTAATTGATTCCATAAACAATTTATTTTAACTTAAGTGTTAAAATCCAAATTCCCTTTATTATATTTATAAAATAGTTAGTTTAATATTTAAAAGTTATATATATATAGAAATATCTTTAAAATACTTATAAATATGTTAAAACTCTTCTAAAACTACTTAAAATAAATGAAATTATTTATATAGAATATAATGTAAACATAAGAAATTTTGAACAAATATAAAAACAAGTTTTTATTTTAAAAGCTACTTAGTTTAGAAATCCATAATTAATTGTTAAAAATATATTTAAGCGTGAAATGAACTTTAAATTACTGATTTATAAGTTAGAAAACAACTCTAAATAGATTAGAGAAACATACATATTTTATATATCATTTTTAAACAATTTATAATTTCAAACAACATAGTAGCATTTCAGCAAATGCTACCTTAATAATTCGCAAGATCGAAGGTGTTTCAGAAGCAAAGAAAGCACTTCAGAAGTTCTACCAAAAGTCTTAGGCTGTCGTTTAAGGTGAATTTTCTACAACTTTGCGTCTATATTTTTACGTCTTAATAAATGATTTTTAATCCATTCATTTTACAGTAAGTAGTATACTTTGGGTATTTGAAAACTCTAAAGAAAAATCCCAAAGAATATCTTCAATTTATTTAGAGAATTTCCCAAAAACAGTGTATTTTATCGAACTGCACTTATAGCAACTATTTCGCTATAACATTTTGCATTTCGTTCAACTAGCTATCAAATGAATTAAGCTTCTAAGCTTTTCCAATAATGAATAATATGTTATTTACTTGATTAATTGCTAAGAAACCCTTAAGAAAAGTTTCCACAAAAATGGGTGTTATTTTCGAAGACAGATTATTTTAAAAGTGCCGCTATAGAGACTATTTTACTTCAACCCATTTCAAGTTTGTTTTACTTCTACTATAACTTTCCAAAACATATTTTTTGCTTTTTAAAAACTTATAGAAGTGTGGATTGTAATGACCCGTAATTTTTGATAATTAAATTTATTAATTAAATAAGTTTTGGAATTTAATGTTGTGGAAAAATGAAGAATTTAAGATTTAATGATGAGAATAATAACTAGAATGAAATTTAATAATGTTAATTTAAGGCAATTGTTAATTATCATAATGTAATTTCAATAAATTAAAATAATTGTAAACGTAAAATTGGTTATAGATTGTAAATAAGGAAATAATTTAAATGTTGTATTAACTAATGAAATAGTATGTGGTTAATTATAATTGATAAAAATAGTGTTGTGGTAGTAGTTATGACATTTGTGTGTATATAACAAATTTACAAATGTTATTAAATTAAGAAAAGATAATTATTGCCATTTGGTACCAATTTATTTAGTCTGTTGAATTTAATTTAAAATCAGTTGCAATTAAATATAATTAAACGTTACTTTAAATATGAGTTAAGACAATAACTGTAAAATGTGAATGCAATAAAATGTACAGAAATGTTAATTATAGTCATAAGGCAATAATTGATTTAATAAAAAGGTTAAAACCAAGATAAGTTAATTTATTGGGATTCAAAATTTTATCAAGTGTGAAAATCGACAAAAATTAAATATAATTGGAATATTGCAATTAATATGGTAAAAAACAGCAATTGGAGCATATTAGTGTAATAAAATTTAAATCAATGTTAACTATGCCCATAGAGTGATGAAGATTGAACAAAAAGAATTGAAATCAAGTTTAATTAAATTATTTGGGTTTAATTTATAATAAATTGGATTTAATTACAGTTGAAATTGAACACTGAAATTAGTGCAATATTTAACGTTAAATTGATTTGTAAATTTTTTTAAAATTTTTGTAAATGTCCAAGTAATCAAAAATGAAAAAATTTGTTAGTTATAAAATTTGAAAAAAAGTGATTTAATCAATTTAATAATAATTTATTTAATTAACATGAAAATAGCCATTTTGGCCACTGTCTCGGATTTCGACGAAACTAGTTTAATCAGATCCGTAACAGTGAATTATTCTAATATTTCAAGTTTCGTAGCGATCAGACTTGTCGTTTGATCATACTGGTTTGAAACGCGTAGAAATCAATTTAGTTGAGATCAGTTTGAAATAAGCTGATTTTAAAGCTAACTTCTTTATACGATGGAATTTGGACTAGAAACTTATTCCATTGGATTTAGAAATGTCAAAAACATCTATTTGACCTATGGGATGACCCAGTTTCGTTTCGGAGGCAGAACGGGCTTTTTAGGTCCCAATTGTCATTCATACCAATTCGATTGTGTTTATTTTCTTATCGGGCCTGGTTCATATAAATTGTTCTATTTTAACCCTAGTCGTCTTTCTATTTCTTATTCCTATACTACATCAAATTCTGTTTGCTTCTTTCTTCAATGGAAAAAACAAATTCCAATTCCAAACGCTACAATTCAATCTCCAAACCAATTTCAAAATCAAACTCCTCCAAACCATATCAAATTGTATACTGCTTCAAAGTTCTTGACAAGCATAACCCAAATATGTAATTCGTTTTTTCCATCAAATTACCATTTGTCCAAAAATCGAGGATAAATCTCATCCGTCCATTCTAGGTTTTGATGATCCAATGGTGGATTGTCGCCCGATCGACGATGGAGAGGTGCCATTGATAAGAGGAGGAAGAGCAGGTCATAGTAGTGGCCTTCGTTCGTCTCATCATGGATGGAATTCGCCAAAAAGGGGTGATCTAGGTCGACGGTGGCGCTGCAACAACGGAGGACCGAAAGGGTCGCGTCTTCGGCCATAGGTGTGGCCGGCGATGCTCGTGGCGATGGCGCAGTTAGATGGTGACACGATGGAGTGTGGCGGCGATGAAAATTGGTCAAAGGTACGAATGATGGCAGCTCAACTGATTTGAGCGCGATTTTCTCTTGAGAGTTAGGGTTCGCATGGTTTGGGTAGCTGACGTGGACAGGGTAATATGTTTTTTTATTTAAATTATCATATTTATTTTAATTTCAATCGTGTATCGTTCTAATGTTATAAATTTTGCATACGATGTTGGTTTTACGCGCGGTTTGTTCCTTTCGGATCGTATCGAAATTTCAGACATTTTGAAACTAGTTTAGATGAATTCTGAGGCTGCTAAATTTCGGGTCTTATTTTTGGATTTCAAATAGATTTGAAATCAAATATGAGTGCTTTAACCCACTCACAACTGCTATATTATCTTATGTTAGTTAAATTATATTTATAATTTGATGAGAATTGATTGATTAATGTTTGGTATATTTAAGTTGTCATTCCAGTTAAATATGACTTTTATTGCATTTAATAGTCATTTAATTTAAATTTGAATTTAATTGTCAATTTAATACATATTAATGAAAATCAGTTAATAGATGTTATTTATTGGTTGATTGTACGGTGATTGGGATGTATGTTTGGTTGTTGATATCGGATGATTGGATGTTTTATTTTATAAGACTGCAAGTTCCCTATGGGTTGAAATGATACATACCCAAACGATCATATAGAACAGGGGGAAATCATTATGGATTGAAATGATAAACCCAAGTGATTTTCATTAAAATAAATTTTGGAACTGCGAGGTGAAATGATATATACCCGTTAATATAAAATATTTGTGGATTGAAATGATAGATATCCGTATCACTTAACCGTAGGGTAGAAAATTATTTACGGACATCGGATCGGTTAAATTAAATGATTTTAAATCCTTAATTTTTGAATTACTTATATGATATTTTGATATAAAATTTCATTTATATAAATTGAAACATTTTTGAAAATCCGAGTTTTAAATGAGAAATTGGAATTGGTTTAAATGAATTGTTTAAAGGACTTAAATTGAAATTTGGAAGCTGGACATGGTCTAAATGTGTTGAAATGAAAGAAATAGTTCAATTTGATATTGATCTCAAATTTATTTTAATTAAAATAAACTGTTTTAAAACATATTACTTTCAAATCTTAATTATTAAGATCTCAAACTATTAAACTAATTTAAGCTATTTTGAACCAATTGAACTATTTTAATCAATTTAAACTAATTAATTTATTTTAAACTATTTTAATTTATTTTAAACTATTTTAATTTATTTTAAACTCTTTAATCTATTTTAATTCTATTTAATCTATTTTAAATTCATTTAATCTATTTTAAATCTAATTAATCCATCCTAAACCTATTTATTCTATTTAAACCATCTAAACTATTTTAAATCTATTTAAACTATTTAATCTATTTTAATTCTATTTAATCTATTTTAAATTTATTTAATATATTTTAAACCTATTTAACGTAATTTATATCTATTTAAAACTATGTTAAACTAATTAAACTATTTATAACTATCTAAATTATTTTCTAAATTTCAGATGGTGTAAAGTGGAAATGTTTATAATTAAAGCCTTGATTTTCAAAGCGAATAAGGTTTAATAATGTTATAGCATAAGTTGGGATTTGAAATGATATTTGATGGTGAAACAGCATATTTGAGTAAATATGGTGATTTTGAAATAAGAATTTTACCAAATTGTGCATATAATTTCGAAAGTGATATGGTTCCGAGAATATGATATTTTGATATCAATATGAAATGGTTTTAGAAATGTAAAAGAACCATCCAGTGTGTTATAAGCGTTTGGTTGTTAAAGAGACCGTGATCGGATATTGTCAAACCCTTTGCCAATACCAAAAACCACTTTAACAACTATGTACGTGGTGGAGATTCCAAAAACAAAGTAGGATGGTTTGACGAACGATTCTGCATGAGGTATTTATGTGACCCTGACTCTCGTGGGTCGGCTTGGATGTGACTAAAACATGAGCCATGCCAGACCAAGTGAGGTCATTCCTTCTATCGGACATGCTTCTTCGATACCATATTATGACTTTGTGATGATTTGGTGGCTACTCCTTGATTTTGATTATGGGAGTGTGTTCCGAGATGGGCGATAGTAGCTGCTGTGCGTTACCACCAGTCCGGATCCGTAAAACGGTAGAATCCTACCCTGGAATTGCCTCAAGTGTTGTGTTCACACGCCCTATCGTGCCTTCTACGAGTTTGGTTTATGTCGTACCTATGGAATGCTCCCTGATAGCCCACTAGTTTATGGTGGAGTTTACAGTACTGTATAGACAGGATGTCAAACCCCATAAACATCTCTGAAGCCGTTACACTCATATTTATTTACTGTTGATTTAATTTACATAAGATCTTTTAATTCTGACTCGAGTGTTTTATCCTTTCATTTTGCTCAGGTCAGTCCGAGCTTTTCATTTTACTGAAGACTGCTTTCTAGAGGACGAAGATGAAGATTTAATACTATTACTATTTATTATATTTATTCCACTACATCGTGTTGTTCTGCTGCATTTATTTATTCATGTTGTATGTAACTCTGATCTGTATTATTAAAGTAAAATCAAATGTTATTTGTGAACAGCTGCATGAATTGTTTATTTGATTATTATATCTTATTATTCCGCTGTGAGATTCTGTATTTATTTTTCTTTCTTTCCCTGTTTTTTTATTTACCCCATAAAAATTCTCCCTTTTGAATGGTTTGAGTCTGACGTGTGTGGTTTATCGCTGATTTAAACTGTCCAAAAAGGTGGGTCGTTACATAGATAATAACCAAACAAGTTGTTATTAAGATATGTTATTAAATCAACATTTTTATAAGTTATATTTTAAGGGATTCAAAAAGCATTTATAGCGATTATCGCTATACGAACCGTTCCATGTTTAATTCCAATATTTAGTGTTATCCACTTTTAAACACTTATATCTTTCCAAGTTCAAATCATATCATTTATAACATATATCAACTTATGTATTTAAACTATTTTTTCATTTTAAATGTCCAATTTAACTTATCACAATTCAATGGTTTAGTAGGAAACTACTTTAACAATTTATATACTTTTTATAGTATATAATCAAGGGTGTAACTTTAAGTAGTTAGTCTCTATTGTTACTAATAATAGCAAGCGATATTACATGTGATTTAGCAGGCAATTATCAAGCAATATTATCACTTATTAATTTAGATAATTAACTTCATTCAAAATGAGATTAATTCACTTTTCAATAACCCAAATACTTCCTACCAATATTCAATTTATCAACACTTTTACTATCACTTCCAACTCTAACCAAAACATCAATTGAGCCACCATCCCTCTTCCTATAGCACACGACCATAGCTCCTCCTCCACCATAGCACACGCCAATCAATTCCTCCACCATAGTACACGATCCTAAGCCACTTCCCACCTCCTAGCTAATGGCCTAAGGCCATTTCCCCTCAATATATGCTCACGACCAAGAGAGAAGAGAAGGAGAGAAAGAAGACATGAAGAGGAAGAAGTGAAGACATGATTTAGAAGTGAATTGTTTGTGTAAATGAAGTGGTGTATGCATGTGTATTTATAGAGTTAGGAATTTAGTGGATAAATGAGAATAAACCCCTCCTTAGCCATGAAGTTAAGCATGTAAGACTATGCTCTTACACAAGCATGCTTTCCTTAAATCAAGGAGTGATTTAAGGGTCCTTTATGTACTCTTGTTCTATTAATTAATACATGCTTACTTTAATTGTTTTGATTAGTGTAAGAGAGGTTTTAATACTTTTCAATGTTTGCATATGATAACTATTCAAGTTGCAAAATATTTACACAACTTGTATTGAATAAAATGTTAATTTTTAATAAAACGTTTTTCGGTCACATTTTCAGTATTTATTCAAAGTGTATATTTTTGCAAACACATTTCAAAAATAAGTTTGCTAACATTAATTGTTAATTAAAAAGTGTTTATCAAGGTTATAAAATCATATTTAATCACATTAAATCTTGGATTTAAATATTTAAATAATTCTGATATTTAAGTACGAAGTGTTTGAAATTCCAAGTCATTACACTATTTCCTCACCATCACTCAATGTAATCGTTAAAATCATATTAACTGTTAGTTTAAAAATAACATAATTTCTTGTATTGACTTATCATGTAATATAAAATAATATTCCTTTTGAAATTATGTGTGGTGTTTACCGAAAATCTCCTTCTAAAATAATTTATTTCCCTATATAACTCAATTGGAACGGTTGAATCACCATTGGTAATGCCGCTTAAAATATTTTCAAAAACCCCTAATGTAACGATCTGCCCTTTCGACCCCCGAGTGTCGATGCTAATACATTTACCGTATTCACGTGCCGAGCCCTAAGTGCCGAAAAGATGAAAAGTTAGGGTAAAATAAAAATAAAAATAAATAAAACAAGGAAGAAGGAACACGATATCTGATTCTCACAGAACATAATGTATAATATCATAGAAAACCTAAGTACCATCATCAGCCTGGATAGTTATAACAATATGTCCCTACAAATGCTGATATGTACAATACAGTAATGCAGTGGAAATAAAAATACTATGGTAGGTGAAACATCCAGCTCGTCTTCTCGAGCTCCAATGAACATCAACGAAAAATATACCTTTATCAGCCTACTTGAAAGAGCACGAAAGGAATTTAGGAAAAACAAGAACCAAGCATCAGACATAAGTATGGTATGAGAAACTCAAGGAATATGTATACAACATATAATAGTACTTTTGAGACTACATGGAATGCCATAACGGTTTTCCCCTCAATAGAACCACAATCTAACAAGTATATAAGGTGATGTAATAGAAAATGTCTAGGGTGTAGAATATAAATATTATAACATAGTTGGAATGGTTTCATTGGTTACATTCAACAGCATATTAAGAGTACAATCAAATCCGATAGGGAATATTCGCGTAATGGATTTTCCTATGGAGATCTCTTCGAGAAAACCAGATCCAAACTCCATGCAGAAGGAACAAAAAATACCATCCAAGCGTCGTATATCTCCAGATAAGTTATACAATAAGGTAAACATAAGAGGCCCAGCATCTGAACATAAACATGAACAATGTGAACCAAATATCATCAACTCCTATAGGCGAACAATCCATAAGTATCTCTAAATATTGAGTTGATAACATCCTGACATGGGTCGCTAACCCTAGGTCATGCATCCTACTCTATCTTTAGTTATTTCCAGTGTCGAGGTTACGTTCGGCATCTTACACACAAGTCTTCATCGCTCGAACAGAACACGAGTCCTAAATTAGATCCTCACATCTCAAACAGATCATGAAACCATACAGGTATTCCCATATCTTAACAGATCTTGAATTCCCACATCCTGAATAGATCACGAACAACTACATGTGTTCAAACATCTTAAACAAATCTTGAATCTCCATATAGATCCCTGCATCTCAAACGGATCCACTTTCAATTGATATAACATTTATCTCAGCCTTAAAGATGTTTTTGGTAAGTAAAACACTTACCGATCTCGGTCTCTCCAAGTCTGGATTGACGAATTTGGTCAATAACAATGAGAATAATCGCATATGGAAACCAAGTCTGATATACTTATCACATTTTCGATATTTTCATCTCATATTATCCCTCGATCAAGAGCAAAGCCGATAGGTTAGAGTTCTGTTGCTCATATCCCTACACTAACATCTGTCTTAAACCCATGGATAGGCAAGCTTACGTCATCGGCTTTTAGCGCTAAGTATACGACTAAATGTTTTCGATAAAAAAGTGAACATAAAAGCACAATCAATTCATATAAAGCACGATTAAGTTTTAAAGCGACTTTTAATCCCCTTTTTGTTTAGTTAATGTTTTATTAATTAAAACCTCTTCTATTAGTAAAACTTCTTTTATCTAATAAAACATCATTTATGAACTTCTACTATTTATTTGCACTCTTTCAATGCTTCAAAAAGTATTCATATACTCACCTCAAATGGTATAAGTATATATTCATAAATTATTAACATGGTTTCTTACCTAAAACCTTTACTCGTTTTATACTTCAAAAAGTATCTATATACTTATTGCAAATGGTATAAGTACATTCACAAATCATTAATAAGATTTCTTACTTTAAGCCTTTGCATTTTTATCTTTTTTAGAAAAATTCCTTAATTATAATTTCCTTCAAAATATCCATTTTAAGGATCTATGTACTTTCACGAATCTATTCAAAATGTTCAAGACTAATGTTACTTAAACATTGTCACTACAAGCCCAAAACCATTTCACTTAAACTTATTTTTAAAACATTCTTTTAAAGATATATTTATATTTATAAGTATAATAAAATAAGGCTAAAGACAAATGTTATTAACACATTGTCGCAACAAATCCAAAATCACTCCATACTAATCTCATCTTTAAAACATTCTTTTAAATATCTATTTATACCCCTAAGAGTAATCAAAAAGTGTTAAAGATGAATGTGATTAACGCATTGTCAAACAAAAAAAAATCATTTCCTACTTGTTACTATCTTTACAAACCTGTGTTTTAAAGATTTAAGTTCATATTCGATTAAGATTGATAATTGACTAATCGATTATCTAGTCAAAAAACAATTGCTTGTACAAATCAATGTTTGTATACTTAACTTGTTTCCGACATTCCCAGCTTAACAATTCCTCATTTAAGAGGGAAGCCCGTTAGGTTAGAGCTTTATTACTTCATCCCTACTCGACATCAATCTTAACTCCTAGAAATAGAGAAGCCTACTTCATTAGTTTTTAGTGTTAAGTGTGATATCAATGATTCCATAAATAAGTAACAAACAACCTTGTTAACCCATTTCCAACATTTCCGACTTAACTATTCCTCGTTTACGGCGGAAGTCTGGTAGGTTAGAGCTATATTGCTCCATCCCTACTTAACATCAATCTTTAACACTTAGAAATAGATAAACCTACTTCGATGACTTTTAGCGTTAAGGAAAGTTATTACATTTTTTAAACAAATAAGTAAACAACAAGATTAACATGTTTCCGACATCTCAACTTATACTATTCCTCGTTCAAGAGTGTAGCCAAGTAAGCTTGGGCACTAGTTGCTCCAAGCCTTGCCTAGACACCTCATTCTTGAATCTCACAAACAAATAAGTTTACTCGTCGGCTTTTGGTGTTAAGCCTAGTCAATCACCTTTACCAAAAATTATATATATATATATAATACTTTATAAATACTTGAAAATAATTTTTAAATATCTATGTAAAATATTACTTGAAAATAACTAATTTAGAAGTTTGATTAAAAACATGTTTCACATTTTGCAGCACTTTACTTTCAAAGTTCGTAAATAATCATTAAAAACCATATTTAAACTTCTATTCTAATTTTCATACTTAAATACATTTTTTAAGAACTTCCATAGAAAGTTTTTATAAAGAAAATAAATTAGAAACCGTTTAAATCATAAAAAACTAGCCAATACGTCGCATTTTAAATACTTAAAACAATAAGCGACTTATTATAGCGTTTGTAAATCCTGTTAAAAGTCCTTGTTAAATCAATATTGAAAAGTACTATCTTTGTGACTAGTTTTAATCACTTAAAAAAGGACTTAAGACTTGAAATTTTTATAATAAATACCGCTATTAGGGTACTTAAAAATCATGGAAACAAATCCCTAAAAATATCTTTCCATTTGTTTATAAAAATTCCTAAAACAAGGGATTCGAAATGCACTCTTGAAGACTATTCTCGCTTCAAACACTTTCGAACATTAAACATCAAGTCAAGGCCATGCCACATGTTTAAGAAGGTAGTAGAAGTGAGATTATATAATATAAAGTTATCATTTGCTTTCAAAAGCAAGAGGGATCCGAAGTTTATAATTTTACTTAGTTAATGTCACTTTCGCTTTATAATTCAAATACATTATACATATACAAAATATAAACTCAAGAGATAGTGAGATAACTAACTTAGATCCACGTATAACCCAAGAAAAAGCCATAAGAACCCAAGAACACGTCCTTCCATCAACACAAGCCTAAAGGTCCAACCTTTAGCACTTCCAAACCAAAGCCACTGCCTTCTTCCTCCTCCGCCATGCTTACGGCCCTCCTTAGATCCCCATCTTCCTCCCATCTCCTCTCACTTCTTACTTTCTAATCATGCCTCCAAAAGATATCATGGGGACAAACCCATATTCAAAAGAGATAGAGAATATTTTATTAGCTTTTGAAAAAGTTAGAGAGTAATTAGTGGATTAGTGCTCAAACACTTCCACCATTTTCAAGCCTCCTACTTCATCTTAAGGTTAGGAATTTACTTGTGATTATTTCTTGGTATGCCCCTCTTTATATAGCCTTAGGAATGTAATGGGAAAAGACCAATCTCCCTCCCCAAAAACCCTAATGACAACTTTACATTACATAGCTTAAGTGCTAAGGAATTTCCTTATTTACTCATTTTTGAAATATCTCCTTTTTAACTCATTATCCTCTCACACCTACTAGATATGATCAAGAAACTTCTTATGGTTTTAGTGCAAAATATTTTTATTTCATCAAATTGATTTTCTAAGCAAATAAGTGTATGCAAAAAAATCTGAACAAGTTCTAACTGTTAAAAAGATGCTTGTCTATAAAATGACTTTCGGTCACATTATCGATATTTTTTCAAAGTATTTATTTTTGTAAACATTTTTTCAAAATAAGTTTACCACCATTACTTATGATTTAAAAGGAGGGTAAACAGCTTATTAAATAATTTTAAAAACATTTAATGCAAGATTCAAATATTTAAATAATTCAGTATTTAAATACGAAGTGTCCGAAATTCCAGATCGTTACATTCTTCCTCACTTAGAATACTTCGTCCTTGAAATTCCAACATGAGAAACCAAAGAAACAATTTCATAGCATTGCTTAATAGTATTCAATAACTAGCACACAAAACTCATGGTTTGCTCAAGTTCAAAATTCTCTCATCGTAAAAGGATGGTAAACAATCTACTAAGCATACGGTACGCTCAATAGCCTCAGGAAATTAATTAGTAGCCAATTCATGCTAACTCATAACAAATCAAAGATTCATCACCTAAACTCTCCATAGGCCAACAAAACATAGTATGAAAATACACTAAAGCCCATACACTACACATGGACCATCCGTACACAACATCAATTCTGATCACTTGCTTAATCACATAAATTTCACTTTCCAACTAGTATAGATCACTTGAACTCTCTAGTGCGGACTTCGATCAGGTTTCTTGATTGGAAATCTCTATTCTCCTTACATATCTATGTACTATGATAGAAAACTATAGGATCGTATCAAGAATCTATATCAAGTGTTCACCATTAAGAATCTAGTAAAATCCTTGTTCGGACCAGTGTAAACCACCTTGAAATCATGTACTCGGATACTGGATCAAGAATAGTCATGCGAATAAAATAATCCACATACAAGTTATGTATGTATCCTATTTTTTATTAACTATACCGATATCTTTATCATGTTCTTTTACACTAAGAGTATGTGATTCAATCATTTATGAAACATTTCATGAAAGATAACTTCAAGTTTATAGAGGTTTATAACATAAGTTCATACTCATATAATACTCCCCTACCTCTTAAGAGTATATACAAAACATCAATTTTGTTTTTCTTAATAATCATGTTCAACAAATTAAACTTGTTTTAACTTGCTAACTTCATAATTCAAGTGCTACATAAACTCAACCTTGTATTTTCACAAAACACTTAGTTTCAAATTCTATAACAATTCGAAAGTTTTCGAATGTCAAAAATCGTCAAAAATCCTGTTTTATTTTAACAAATGAAAACCACCAACCAACGTATCATAACAAGATGCATATATCATACAATCCTAATGTATAGGCTACATGTGTCCAAAAAATAACTTAACAAATTTCAATAATTTACTAAACATTATTTACCTAAAAAGGGAAAATATGTAAAGGTTCCATTTCAGGCTTATGCCACACCACTCAAGCACTCTTCATAGTATACATATAAAACTTTTCTACATTAAAAACTTCGTATCAAATCTCTTTCCAAAGAAAATTTTAGAACTAAACACCCGAGATTTATTTCAAATCATTTTGAAATAATTATATACACCTATATCTTTTGCATATCAAATCATACTTTTGAAATTAAATCAAAATCTATTTTATAAAAATAACCCTGTAGCATCCCCTACTTAGAAACCCCAAAATGAATGCCGATGATGTTAAAGTCATCACCAGTATTATTTTCAAGTGACAAGAGTGAGTTCAGTACATCTATTTTGGACTTAACCAAAATCATTTCAAAATGGTATCAAATACTTCGTAATTAAATGTTACTAAGTACCATGATCCCAATTTCATAAATATATTTCCAAAAAAAAAAGTCTTTAATTTTCGCAGTTATAATTACCATTAAGGTATACGTTTATAGCAATTACAAATACGCTCTTATATGTACAACCCAGTCAACTTATGCTAGAGCATTCCATTACCCAATCTCTTAATGAGTCATACC
Organism: Allium cepa; assembly: GCA_030765085.1. NCBI lineage: Eukaryota > Viridiplantae > Streptophyta > Magnoliopsida > Asparagales > Amaryllidaceae > Allium > Allium cepa. The sequence goes on along the minus strand of CM060941.1, from coordinate 169,871,298 downwards.
CACCGAAGCCAAGGTTCTCGCTTAACCTTTAGCCTAATACCATCTGTAACGACTTGCCCTTTTTACCTTCGAATTTTGACACTAATACATCTATGGTATTCACATAGTGAGCACCTAAGTGCTGAAAAACGAAAAGTTAGGGTAAACTAAAACAAAATAGAACAAGAAAGAAGGAACACAATATCAGAATCTCACAGCGGAACGATAATATATAATATCAAAGGAATAGTACAAAGGGTTACTCTGACATAGAAAATTCGGAGTTAAAAACCTAAGTACCATCATCAGCTTGGACGATTATAACAACTTATCCTCCTAAATGTTGATATGTACAATATAGTAAAGCAGTGGAAATAAGAATACTACGGTGGATGAAAAATCCAACTTGTCTTCTCGAGCTCCAATGAACATCAATGAAAAACCTGCCTTTCTTGGACTACTCGAAAGAGCACGCGAGGAATTTAGAGAAAACAAGAACCAAGCATCGGACATGAGTCTGGTATGAGAAACTCAAGAAATATGTGTCAACATATAATGTAACGACCCGTAAATTTTAATAATTTTTAATGGTTTTATTAACGTATTTAATTGAATTTTGTGAAGTTTTAAATAATAATATTTTGAAATAAAAATTTAATATTTGGATTACGTCCAATTAAACATAGCATATGGTAAATTTTCAATTAATTATATGGAAGTTTATTTTATTGCGTAATTCTATTAAATTCAAATCGGTTAATAATTGATGATAATAAATTTATTTCCAAATCTAAATATTTTTCTATAGAAAATTTCTAAGTCTTCTTTTGAGTGAGACGTCATCTTTCATTTTTCAAATTTCAGACTTCTATTGCTCCATTAATCTTAATTCTGACAAAACAACAGCATTTTCGGTACCGATTATCGACTTTTGATCGGATGATCGTACCACCAATATCTGTATACCGTTTTGACCGCCTCATCACGCTGATCACCGTGATATATTCATTAGTGTATTTCGGAGTCTGGTGCGCGATGGAATCAACAGAATGCAAAGTGTGATGATTCGCCAAATTGGGTCCATTTGCAATTCTGTGTCCTCCATCTAGATCAGCTTGCTGTGTTAATCACAGTTATATCTTGTGTCCTTTTCTATTCCTGAGTTTAGACATCCAAAAGTCATAAATATGAATCGACAAAAAATTTTACGCATATATTTCTTTTTTTCTCATTCCTTTCTTCTTCACGTAACCATTTCCGCCTCTCCCATTTTCTTCCTTTTTGCTGAGACCTCCATTCCCCTCTCTCTTGCATCCTCTCACCTTCTCCAGCCGATCGCAGTGCACCACTCCTCCACGCAAGCCTACACGCCGAGCCTCAACCCCTACCCGCCTGTCACTTTCATTTTGCATTGCCTGTGCATTTCTTCTCCCCTCCTATTGGAAACTATTCCTCTTCATCACTGAAACCGAACCTCCCTCTCTTTCAATTCACATCAACCGCCTTCCCATCCATCACTAGCTCGTACAAATTCATCACTTCGTCATTCGCCACTGCAGCAGCCTACCACCGCGTCCTTTTGCACCTTGCCGCAGCCTTGCAATTGCAGCCACCAATCTCCAATCCTATGCAAAAGTTTATTAAAAAGTTTGGAAGTTGTATGTTACGTCAGTTTATAAAGGTATAGTTCATTAATATATTAGTTTATAATTCTTATAACAGTAGTATTTATATTAGCATACATATAGTTTGCAGTCTTAGATTTTTATGATTTATATATATATATATATATATATATATATATATATATATATATATATGATAAGGTGAGTATATGTATAGATTTCAAATATAAATTGCATACTGTCTACGAAACCTACGTGTTCCATATATATAGTAGTTCAATATTTTTAACACAAATGTATATTTGTTTATACCTTTATACATACTATTTTTTTATAAAATGTAAGCTGTACGGTCTTGCATAATATATTTTAAATATATGTGGCATGTGTGTAGATATTTTTTTTAATTTATAGTTGACATATTGATTTTGATTTATGGTTATTAAATGCATATTTGTGAAATGATATTTTGAGTGCGTGAGCTTACGGGTTATACGGTGCTATATGAGTTGTGTAAAATATTAAATTTTACGCACATGTACATTTTATTGTATATATAAAAAGTTTTAAAATATAAGTTATATTAGTTTGGGTTTTATCTGTTGTGTTAGATAGGGTCAGTGAGTACGTACGTATATATTTATACTTTATGTGTATTAGTATATATAATACAGTTTTTTCATGTAAGATCTGTTATATATAGATATTAAGTTATGTATTCTAATTATATGAGTCTGGAATATACTTATATCCGGGTATAGTTAGCTCGTACATATATATAAAGCTTGAAATTTTTTTTAAGTAAAATACATTGGTTATATCATGCCAGTGTGTTGTATGAGTTATGTAAGTTGATATTTTTCAATATAGATTTATACTGTTTTTATATTCATGTTTTATATTGATTTATATATAGTAATGGGTATGCATGCCTTTCGATTTTCATAAAAAATTATGTGAGGTTATGGTTGGTATGTGTTGCTTTTTCTATACGGTTTTAGATATGTTGAGCCTTTGTGGGCTTGGTTTTCTGATTTGAAAATTTTGATCTTAGATCTATTGGTTTAAAAGATAGAATGGTTCGAAATATATATATATATTTTATTTTTATATACGTGCCTAACTAAAACAATGATTTTAATTATATATATATATGTTATTTTACTATTCCTTATAAATTAAATATCTACTTTGTGAAAATAATAATAATAATTTATAAAATTTTTGTTCTATTAAGTAGATTCTGATTTGCTTCATCATTTCTCGTATCAGCTTATCCGTCGAATTTGTGCCAACCTTGTTTGTTTGGATTCGTGCTTGGATTTCGTAACTCAACTTCATTGTCTATCCCTCTAGCCTTGAAAGGTGAGTAATCACTTACGATTAACATTCTTATATTTATTAAATTTGATTTAAATTGAAACGACAATTTAAATACGCTGCTGTAGTTATTTAAATTGTGATTTATGCTATTATCTGTATCTATTCACCTGTGGGATATGACACCATATCTCGTTGTTTATCTATTATTTAGAGCCGATGATATATGCCTGTTGTTATATTTTATATTATCGGTTATCACTCTGCAAGTTCCTTATTAGTATAGAATTCACTATGGGTTGAAATGATACATACCCGAACGGACTGTAAAATAGGAGAAAATCGTTATGGGTTGAAATGATAGACCCAAGCGATTTTCATTGCATTTGAATTTGGGATTGCGGGTCGAAATGATATCTACCCGTATATATTTAAATTACGGATTGAAATGATAAATATCTGCATCACTTGACCATAAAATAGGAAATTATACATCGATGTCGTTGGTCTATATAAATATTTTGAAAATGAATTCTATGGTTTTGAAAAGAAATACATGGTTTAATAAATATTGATTTAAATACTATATATATAAAGGTTATTTTATATATAGATTTAATAATAATATGTAATTTAATTAAGATTGATTTAGTTAATATAAAATATGTTTAAAGATTTATTAAATTTGTATTTCAGAAATAGATTTGTGGAATAATTTTATAAGCTAAGGTTGGAAGATGTATTTGAGACTTATTTGAAATTGTATTTAATTAAGGATTTTATTTAATTAAATCGATTGAAGCTATTGAGTTCGAAACTTTAAAATATGATCTTATAACTTGATATTTGATTTAAGTAATATAATGAATATTTCACATTTAAAGAAATAGAAGGAAATATATAGAAAATGTAAGGTAAGGGCATATAAATAATATTGAATTTATTAAGTGAATATTTCAAGACTAAATAACAGTGAATTAAAATTGGGAGATAAATGAAATTATCAAATTTGGTTTTTGAAATGTTGAATATTTAAAGCTTCAAAATTTATTGACTTTGAAATATATTGAATTTAAATGTTTATTTTGTAGTTCAAATCTGTAATTGAAATCGATAAAATTTGAATTTGTTTGATCAGAAACTGAATTGAATGAAAATTAATTTAATTTGAATAGGAAAGTCAAGTTGAGATGGAAGCGATTTGTAAAGTTTGAGGAAATTACAAATACTTTACTTTATAAATTATTTAATCTATATATACTATTTTGGGAAATAGATATATTTGAAATGAAAATGATATTTTGGTTTGAAGTATAAATTAAGTTGGAATGACCATGGTATTTAATGTGTATTTTCTACATTGTAGATAGTTCCACGGATCCTTAGAGGATGGTTATCCCAAACATTCTCTAAGTTAATTATATTTCATTTGATATTTCACTTGAGTTGGATTTATTGATATAAGAATGTTAATCCTGACTTGAGTGTTTTGTGTTTTCTTTACGCTCGGGTCAGACTGAGTAATTCAACTTTTGAGACCCACCTTTAGAGTTTGGAGCTTCGCTTGGAGATCCAACTATCGATTCAGCTTTCAGCTTTTCCAGTTGATTTGTCCAGAGAGGCATAGTTGTATTGGAGACTTCACTGTATTTGAGATAGTTTGTTGTATTTTATTTCAAACTTTGTTGTTTATATGGTAGCTTCATGAACTACTATTTATCTATTCCGCTGCTGTAACGACCCGCAAATCCGTACTCCTTGAGTCAACACTATTCTACAACAATCAACTCAAGTTGCACAGAAGTACGAACCATTTAGGTTAAAGAAGAAGAGGTAGAAGAAGAAAATAGAAAACAACATCAGAATCTAACCATCGCAGCGGAATAAAATATAATAGATAATAAATACTCTTCACTAAAAAGTCAAATATCTTTGTTTATATATTACATCATCAGAGTACATCAATCACAGCTCAACATCAACGTCATACGAATGGATACACAACAACTCAACACAGCGGAAATATATATATATATACATGTACGAGAGTACGTACCGTCATCCCGCTCGTCTCCTGAGATCCACAGCATCAACCTGTATTCTATTATACTCGGTCTGACCCGAGCATTACAGTTAAATAACACCCGAGTCTGTCTGGAATACCAGCGTGAGAAAATTACACTCAATTGATTATTAAAGTTTCAAAAATCCTTTGAAAACAAAAGCATCTCGTAAGACCACGCCACAAATAAACATGTCGGGTTTTTACCTTACAATAGCTAAAACAATTTTTATAGAAATCCTCTGATATTATAATAGGGTCTATATACAAATACTTATAAAATAGCCTAAATTGTTACATCTATTAAATTCCATCTACTAGCCACAGAGTGGGTAATACAAACAAAACTCGTACAAGGCTCGTAGGGAGAATGGATTTCCAACCAATGACTAGGCACTGGGGTACCACCTGTCACAGTACGGGGCCTAGATCACCGTACCGAGGAGTATGCCCGCTCCCCTGCAACACAAGGCCGGGACTATCCCTTACTGGATAATCCCGAGTGAGATCACCCCGCGGTTGGGATCAGCAACCGTCCACTAAGCTGAAAAATAAAAAGGGACATCTAGACTGGAATGACCTCACCTTGCTTGGGTGCTACCCACCTAGCCTTGCTGCATAACCCCTGATTTTCAGTCATTCCCGGTTGATGAGGCTTGAGGCTAAGCGTTTACCTTTTTAGAATATATCCCATAGAATGTCCATCGTCCACCTGACGATGTTTCGCAAGCATTCATCCATACAAGTCCGTCCCGGGTTCGAACGGAACCGAAGGCACTATTCCTACTACAGCCATTTTGGAAACATCCTTAGGATTAGTAGCGACTAGCCCTTGCACTTCACCGCTCCATCTTCGAATCCAAAATCGTTTTCACGATACGTACAAACCGGATCGAAGTGGTTTTCGAGAAATAAATCTCGATCCTGGTCTCTTCGAAACGATCAACGCAGTTGGCCAATATTGATAGTCGGTTATTTAACTATCAATTAATATTCACAAATATCCATCAATCAATAAATAATTTTCCAATTATTTATTAACTTCAAAATATCTTCACAAGATATATTTCTATTTTCAACCTTTTGAAATCAGTTTTTAAACCATTCTTTCTTTCCAGAATAAACTTTTCCAAATATCTTCTATCTCCACTGAAATTGCCAAGCACAAACTAGATTTTAAAATAATTTAAAACACTTTACTTTGAAATATATATTTTAAAACATTTAGGATAAAACTACTTAAATACTTTGTTAAAAATACATACTATATGAATTTGAGAAAATAAGGTTACTTTATAAAATATAAAACCAGGTTTCACTTTTAAAACAAATACTAAGTCACTTTTAAATAATTAATGCTATAATATATTAAAAGGAAATACTTGCTTTAGAAATTATAAATTTTACAAAACTTGCTTTCTTTAAAAACAACTTTAAAACATTTAATTTATATTTACAATTTTACTTTTAAAATCGTGTACTTGGCCATCCAGAGAAAATCCCAACTTCAAGCACTTAAATCAATTTCCCAAATTGATTTCCAATTTATTCTATTTGAAATAAATTTCTTAACTTGCTCGGTTCATTTCAAAATTCATTAATTATGGACTTTATTTTTATTATTATTATTTACTGTTTGATTTTAAATCTTTTAACTGAAATATACAAATTTCAGGCTTTTCCCATTTCCTTCTTTGTCCCTTTCAAAATCTAAAATCTTAAATTTAAAATAAATGTTCTGTTCTTTTAGATATTAGCATTGGAGTTTACAATTCATTAACTTTCTATTAATTCAAAAATTTCCTTTCTATATTCAAGATTTATTAATTAGAACTCTTATGTCACTTTATTTTATTTTATTTCATTCTTAATTTTTTTTTTCAAAACTTCCATAATTATTTTACTTACAAATTCACTTCCTTTCTTTTCTTCCCAACATCCAAGTTATATATTTTTCAAGAAATTCATTATACCCAAATATACCCAATCAAACCATAGCATTCAATATTTCAACATAATCCATCATAAAATATCAAATCATCATAACAGGGGGAATTTAAATAAATGTTGAGGGATCCAGTTGGATCCCTCCAACCTGTTTTCCCTGCATCCACATACGTTAGCATTACATAATATGCCAAATTCAAATTATACTATACTCTATCACATCAATTAATCCAACCATACAATCAATTATTTAAATTTAATCATTTAAAATTAAATTTCAACTGAGTGAGATTAACTCACCTTTGCTTTTGGTATTGCAATTCACTCTAACCCGGCTTGATTCCTTCATGATATTGACCTTGTATAACAATTTATGGTTTAATAATTTATACAATTTATCAGATTATTTAATTGACTAAAAATTTATCCAACTGGTCATTTTCTTTTTAATAAAATCCAATCGAATAATGATTTAGTTTTAACCCTTTACAATATGATTTAGTAACACCAAAGATAATCTGCCAATAATTTACCACTAATTAAATTAACCAAATAGTTAATTTAAACTAACCATTTGGTTTAAAAATAATAACTTTAAAACGTATATGGGTATATTTATTTTCTTTTGAAACTACATATATATATACCTATATAGAATTGATAAAAATATAACTTATATAATTTTTCAACATTTAAAAACCCTTTTATCTGTCCAAATCTTCTATATATATTTATATTATCTGTTTACTGTTAACCTTACTGTAAAAATGATTTTTTTATTAACTATACTATCTCAGTGTAAATCATTTAAATCAAAATAACTTATTGTAAATTATATATACATTTCCTGTTTATTTATGCATATATAAATATAAAATGTCCTAAGTACTTATATATATATATATATGCATACTGACTACTACATTCCCAGAAAAGATAAATCTTATTTAAACTAAGCAGTAAGGTTTTAAATGTGTGTATATATAGAGTTATACTTATATATATATATTCTGCAAGTACAACAGTAAAGTACTTTACTGTAAATATTTTTTTTTGTTTTTCTGTTAATATATATATACTGAATTTTAAAAACAATACCTCACTGGCTCTACAATCCAAATCGAGCTCGCGAACCACTGGAGCCCATTCCCACCCCCGAGCTCCTCCAGACGCATGCGCGCGGTCGCAAACCATCTGCCCTCCGCCACGATTTGAAAATCGCGTTGACCCCAACCTGTCTGCCTCGAGAATCCCTGCGCCACTAGCCTTCACGCGAAATCAAATAGCAGCCGCACCCCTTCCCAGTGGCAATCGCGTCGCACCTCCTTGAGTTCAACCGTCTCGATCGAATTTCTCTCCTTTTTTTTCGGCTGATCTCGATTAGGATAAACCAGAGGTAGCAGCCTCCCCCCTATTTGATTCGAACGAAAATAGATTTCGTTCTGATGATACTCGGCCATAATTTATTTGGTTTCCACCCTTTTTTTTTCTCTCTACGTATAAGGTTTGAAGGAGGCTTCGGCCATTATATTTTGATTTTTCGAATTGGGAAAGGAATTAGAATTAGGGGAAAATGACTTGTTCATTTATTCGGCTGTATTGATGTAAAAGTAGGCAGGAAGTGATTGAAAGGAAGGAAGCGTGCAAAGGAAGCTTATAATGATTTTGACCAGGCGTACACAAGAAGCTTAATTAATTTAAATCAAGTTTCATTAGCTTATAATCATGGAAATTTTCCGCATTTATATATCGTACACTCACACACTAACTTCAATCAATACGAAATTTGAAATCCGATAATAATTTAATATTACGGACCCAATGGAACTGGTTTCGTCAAATTCCGAGACTGTGCCTCGGAATGCTATTTTTAAATTCAATTTAAACGATATAAATTTTAAAACTGAACAAATCGCTGTTAATTTCAATTTTACAACTCATATTATCCTCAGTATTATCAATATAAATTTTTCAAGCCTTCAGATTATTTTTAACAGACTTAAAATTCTAGATTCAACAAGTTACCCAACTTCGAATTATTTATTTCAATAGTTTAAATTATCAAATAAATGGTGATATTCGTAATTCAAGTCCAAATCACTCTATTGAATATTCAAAATCAATTAAATATTCCGATTTTAAATGCTCGAAAATTCCGGGTCGTCACATTCCTCTCCCCTTAAAAGAATTTCATCCCCGAAATTACTAGTTAGGAAGAATGATCTATATCCCGTTAACTACTCCCTCAACCCAAATAGTTTTTAACAACTTAACAAACAAATCTTTTTATCAAAAGACTCGGTAACCCTCTTTCTAACCTTTCAAACTTACCCATAAGCCTCAAACAAAATTACTTACTTATCAATTCAAATTTTTAACTTTAAACCAAATTTGAATTTTCAAAATTTTCTCAAAATTTCTCTAACACCCTAAATTCCCGAAAAATTTCGCCAGCGTCTCCTTTGCGCGGCTGACTCGGTACAACTACAAAATGGCTCTGCGGCCTCCCAAATCCAAAAAGAAAACAAAAAGCCAAGTGGCTCAATCCAAATCCCAATCAAATTTCATACCAAATTTAAAATACATACCTTTTGTCGGGCAATTCATATTTATCTTTCTGAAATCAAAATCAAATCTCTTTTCCCTTTTTATAATACCTGCATATCCTGCTTAGCACTAATATGCAATTACAACATTCCAAAAACATTTTATCGACTTTCTTACAAAATGTCAATTATTTACTCATTCAAATATCAACTTGGAATATATTTGTAATATCAATCTCCAATTAAGAATTTACCCTTCCTTACTTAAATTTAGTATAAGCATTATATATGCTTCTTTGTTTGTTTTCACTTCCCCACTTTAGTTAATATCTATTTCTATTCAAATCGGTTCTTTCTTATCCATATGAATTCAATTTATCTTTAACTTTAAATATTGAATTTTATTTCTCATTTATAACTAATTCATGTCATTATTTTGGTTGGTTTCATTTACTAATTTTTTTTATTTTAGTTGCCAATTTAGATTCGTTTGTCGTTAACAAAATTTTTAAAAAAAATTCAAAAAAAATTATAACTCCCAAAATTTCTGAAATTTTTTGGGAGTCCCCTTTGTACGGAGGAGCTTTTGCAATTTGACAAAAGAGATAAATATATATACATCGACCCACACGGTCGGAAAAACCAAAAACAGTTCATATTTCCTATTTGCGTAGGCGTACCTTATTTAGCATTTTAAGCAAGCGGCTTATTATTTTTAGCAAAAAGCACAACCAAATCCAGCCACACGGCTTCCAGGTACCTGTACTTACTCAATTTAAACATGTAAGTGCCAAAATATATGCAGTTTAACTATTTTTCACTTAGGTTCAATGGTTAAAACATATGAATTCTAAAAGGAATTCACACCAATCATTTGTCCGCAAGCAATTTATACCATTCCATACTAATTCAACTGTTTTCAATTTATTTACAAACCATTTTCATTCAATTTGAATGGTTTACAATCCATTCGTATATAACTTCATTAATTTGAATGGTTTAAAGCTCAATCATTTACATTTAATTTATTTTTAAGCAACTGAACTCATATTTAATCCAATTGATCTCAAAAATCAATTTATTTACTCCCACCAATTTATCGAATTTTAATTACTTCCATTTATATCCAATGACAATTAATTCTATGCAATTTGACGAGATTTATGTGAATAAATAAGTATTTATGTTTATAACCAATTTAAATTGATTTCAACTCAATTTATACTTAATTCTATTCCACTTTTAAATTTATTCACAAATCATACATTCTCAGTTTCATTGCAATTAAATTTGAATCCATTCACTTGCATTTCATTTTATTAACCAAACTAGTTTCATTCAAAACCATTAACAATTTAGATTCATTTTAATTACCAATTAAATTTCCTTTTTATTTTAATTCATTCACAACCACTTATTTAGCTCGACACATTTCATTTCAATTTTATTCACAATCCATTCAATAATCATTTCAATTCTATTTCGATTCAAATTTATTTATACTAGATTTAAATTCAATCCGATATCATTAAACTTAATTTTAAGTTGAATTCAATTCAACTCTCCTTCATCTATTCAGCTTAAGTTAATTTATTTTTGATTTATTCAAATTTTATACTTAAGCTCATATTCATTTTACAAATAAATATTTTCTCTTTCACTCAACTTAATTCTATCTCAGTTAAATCTCATTTTAAAAATTTTCAATTTCATTTGATGAGTTATTATAAAATTTAACTATCCAGATTCAATTCATTCAATTGATTACAAGGCTATTTCCAATTTATTTCCACATATCTGGTTTTTATTTTCAATTCAAACCATTACTATTTTAATCCATTTCCAATTTTTTTTCGATACATTTCAATTATATCTAATTTGTTAACACTTCTAGTTAAATTTTATTTCTGATTCCACCATCCAATTTAAATTTACCACCAAATTTCATGAACTCACAATTCAGTTACATTTACTTTACTGACAATTCAAGTCGAATTCAATTTATAACTTGAGTTTTATTACCAAACTTCATCATAATTTCACAATTCAGCTTCATCAACTAATTCATTATCTAATCAATTCTTTTCCTGGTCAAAATTCAACACTTGATTTTTTTATTATTTTTTTATCTCAAAATCCCTTCATTTAATTTTCTTAAGTTTAAATTTATTTTATAATGCAAATTTGGATTTTCTGTTATTCTCCAATTCATCAATAATATTTATTTTAGGTTTCATTTCCACTTATAAATTTATAAGCCACAACTTATTATTTACACAATTCCATTCATTATAGGCTTGGATATATTCATCTTTTACTTTTAATTCGAGTCTTACACCTATTTATAATCCAAGCAGATTTTTATTTCCACGGATTATTATTCTTTTACAAGTCATTCTAAATTATTTATTTCAATCCAATCCTTATCCATCTCATTTTTCATTTGTTCAGGTAAGAATCTAATTCCATTCAATAACTCAATTGAATTTTTATTCCAATTCAATTTTATTTTAAACTCAGATTTATTTAATCTCAATTCGATTTCAAATTAGTTCGAATACAACTGGATATTATTTCAGCTTATTAAATTAATTTCAATCCAGTCAAATTTTATTTCCCAATCCAAGTTAATTCCATTTTTAACTTTTCACTTTAAATTTAAATTCCAACAGTCAAAGCTTATTTTTTTCCTTCCTGATTTAAAAATCATCTTAACTTATAAACTTATAATCCATCTCATCAGGAATTTAAAAACACTGGCTTTTGGTTTCAAATTATTTTTGAAATCTTCAACATCTCAATTCACATTTCTCAAAAGTTAAACCAATCCTGTTTTATTCCCAACAAATTTCTTTTGAGACTTTCAAAAATAACTAGCTTTTCTGAACAAATCAATTTGGTAGCAATCCGTCACTTAGAAATTCGAAAATGAATATTGATGATGCGGCCGTCATCATCAGAATTATTTTCCAATAATCCAAGTGATTTCAATGCTATATCACTTTCAAAATCCCTTTAAAACAAATTTCCACCCAGAAATACCTCCAAAACAATAATGTTAACATTTATCTTCAAAACACTTCGATAAACATTCCCAAAATCTCTGAAATTTTGAATTTCCAAATCCTGCTTAAATAAATTTTAACTATAATTCATTTGTACAATTTATGCTTATACAAATTTCCATTTGATTGTATGTCAATTTATAAATTACATTTATAATTCATATTTATAAATTTATTTTATAATGAATTTATTCCCCTAAATTTTAGTTATATTTCAGTTTCTATTTAAATTTTTACTTAACAATGATAATACTTTAATATTACCATTTCTAACATCCAAGCAACCATATATTAGCTAAATAGTTTTCAAGACGATTCTTTATATCAAAATATGTTTTTTGGTAAAATTATTTCATTTACCCATATTTAAAACAATACCGTATCGATTATTCTATTCAAGTGTTTAGAAACCCCTTCAATACAGTTGCGCAGACTGTGTCGATGAAGGTTCATATGCCACTCAATAAATCAATCAACACAATATTAAAACAATTTATATTCACTAACAAATACGCGCTCATATCTATTAATACGCTCAAACTCATTATAGAGTACTATGGACTCTACTTTAAATGAGTAATTCCCACCAGAGCCAAGGTTATCACCAACCTAAGCTCTGATACCAACTGTAATGGCCCGCAAATCCGTACTCCTTGAGTCAACACTATTCTACAACAATCAACTCAAGTTGCACAGAAATACGAACCATTTGGGTTAAAGAAGAAGAGGTAGAAGAAGAAAATAGAAAACAACATCAGAATCTAACCATCGCAGCGGAATAAAATATAATAGATAATAAATACTCTTTACTCAAAAGTCAAATATCTTTGTTTATATATTACATCATCAGAGTACATCAATCACAGCTCAACATCAATGTCATACAAATGGATACACAACAACTCAACACAGCGGAAATATATATATACATGTACGAGAGTACGTATCGTCATCCCGCTCATCTCCTGAGATCCACAGCATCAACCTGTATTCTATAATACTCGGTCTGACCCGAGCATTACAGTTAAATAACACCCGAGTCAGTCTGGAATACCAGCGTGAGAAAATTACACTCAATTGATTATTAAAGTTTCAAAAATCCTTTGAAAACAAAATCATCTCGTAAGACCACGCCACAAATAAACATGTCGGGTTTTTACCTTACGATAGCTAAAACAATTTTTATAGAAATCCTCTGATATTATAATAGGGTCTATATACAAATACTTATAAAATAGCCGAAATTGTTACATCTATTAAATTCCAGCTACTAGCCACAGAGTGAGTAATACAAACAAAACTCGTACAAGGCTCGTAGGGAGAATGGATTTCCAACCAATGACTAGGCACTGGGGTACCGCCTGTCACAGTACGGGGCCTAGACTACGGTACCGAGGAGTACGCCCGCTCCCCTGCAATACAAGGCCGAGACTATCCCTTACTGGATAATCCCGAGTGAGATCACCCCGCGGTTGGGATCAGCAACCGCCCACTAAGCCGAAATTAAAAAGGGACATCTAGACTGGAATGACCTCACCCTGCTTGGGTGCTACCCACCTAGCCTTGCTGCATAACCCCTGATTTTCAGTCATTCCCGGTTGATGAGGCTTGAGGCTAAGCGTTACCTTTTTAGAATATATCCCTTAGAATGCCCATCGTCCACCTGACGATGTTTCACAAGCATTCATCCATACAAGTCCGTCCCGGGTTCGAACGGAACCGAAGGCACTATTCCTAGTGCATCCATTTTGGAAATATCCTCAGGATTAGTAGCGACTAGCCCTTGCACTTCACCGCTCCATCTTCGAATCCTAAATCGTTTTCACGATACGTACAAACCGAATCGAAGTGGTTTTCAAGAAATAAATCTCGATCCCGGTCTCTTCGAAACGATCAACGCAGTTGGCCAATATTGATAGTCGGTTATTTAACTATCAATTAATATTCACAAACATCCATCAAACAATAAATAATTTTCCAATTATTTATTAACTTCAAAATATCTTCACAAGATATATTTCTATTTTCAACCTTTTGAAATCAGTTTTTAAACCATTCTTTCTTTCCAGAATAAACTTTTCCAAATATTTTTTATCTCCACTGAAATTGCCAAGCACAAACTAGATTTTAAAATAATTTAAAACACTTTACTTTGAAATATATATTTTAAAACATTTAGGATAAAACTACTTAAATAATTTGTTAAAAATACATACTATATGAATTTGAGAAAATAAGGTTACTTTATAAAATATAAAAGCAGGTTTCACTTTTAAAACAAATACTAAGTCACTTTTAAATAATTAATGCTATAATATATTAAAAGGAAATACTTGCTTTAGAAATTAAATATTAGAAATACTAAATTTTACAAAACTTGCTTTCTTTAAAAACAACTTTAAAACATTTAATTTATATTTACAATTTTACTTTTAAAATCGTGTACTTGGCCATCCAGAGAAAATCCCAACTTCAAGCACTTAAATCAATTTCCCAAATTGATTTTCAATTTATTCTATTTGAAATAAATTTCTTAACTTGCTCGGTTCATTTCAAAATTCATTAATTATGGACTTTATTTTTATTATTATTATTTACTGTTTGATTTTAAATCTTTTAACTGAAATATACAAATTTCAGGCTTTTCCCATTTCCTTCTTTGTCCCTTTCAAAATTTAAAATCTTAAATTTAAAATAAATGTTCCGTCCTTTTAGATATTAGCATTGGAGTTTACAATTCATTAACTTTCTATTAATTAAAAAATCTCCTTTCTATATTCAAGATTTATTAATTAGAACTCTTATGTCACTTTATTTTATTTTATTTCATTCTTAATTTTTTTTCAAAACTTCCATAATTATTTTACTTACAAATTCACTTCCTTTCTTTTCTTCCCAACATCCAACTAATATATTTTTCTAGAAATTCATTATACCCAATTATACCCAATCAAACCATAGCATTCAATATTTCAACATAATCCATCATAAAATATCAAATCATCATAACAGGGGGAATTTAAATAAATGTTGAGGGATCCAGTTGGATCCCTCCAACCTGTTTTCCCTGCATCCACAGACGTTAGCATTACATAATATGCCAAATTCAAATTATACTATACTCTATCACATCAACCAATCCAACCATACAATCAATTATTTAAATTTAATCATTTAAATTTAAATTTCAACTGAGTGAGATTAACTCACCTTTGCTTTTGGTATTCAATTCACTCTAACCCGGCTTGATTCCTTCATGATATTGACCTTGTATAACAATTTATGGTTTAATAATTTATACAATTTATCAGATTATTTAATTGACTAAAATTTTATCCAACTGGTCATTTTCTTTTTAATAAAATACAATCAACTAATGATTTAGTTTTAACCCTTTACAATATGATTTAGTAACACCAAAGATAACCTGCCAATAATTTACCACTAATTAAATTAACCAAATAGTTAATTTAAACTAACCATTTGGTTTAAAAATAATAACTTTAAAACGTATATGGGTATATTTATTTTCTTTTGAAACTACATATATATACATACCATATAGAATTGATAAAAATATAACTTATATAATTTTTCAACATTTAAAAACCCTTTTATCTGTCAAAATCTTCTATATATATTTATATTATCTGTTTACTGTTTATCTATTTAAAATCAACATCTTAAACCTTACTGTAAAATGATTTTTTTATTAACTATACTATCTCAGTGTAAATCATTTAAATCAAAATAACTTATTGTAAATTATATATACATTTCCTGTTTATTTACACATATATAAATATCAAATTTCCTAAGTACTTATATATATATATATATATATATATATATATATATATATATATATGCATACTGACTACTACATTCCCAGAAAAGATAAATCTTATTTAAACTAAGCAGTAAGGTTTTAAATGTGTGTATATATAGAGTTATACTTATATATATATTTTTTCTGCAAGTATAACATTAAAATACTTTACTGTAAATAATTTTTTTCTGTTAATATATATATATATACTGAATTTTAAAAACAATACCTCACTGGCTCTACAATCCAAATCGAGCTCGCGAACCACTGGAGCCCATTCCCACCCCCGAGCTCCTCCAGACGCATGCGCGCGGTCGTAAACCATCTGCCCTCCGCCATGATTTGAAAATCGCGCTGACCCCAACCTGTCTGCCTCGAGTATCCCTGCGCCACTAGCCTTCACGCGAAATCAAATGGCAGCCGCACCCCTTCCCAGTGGCAATCGCGACTTCGCACCTCCCTGAGTTCAACCGTCTCGATCGAATTTCTCTCCCTTTTTTTTCGGCTGATCTCGATTAGGATAAACCAAAGGTAGCGGCCTCCCTCCTATTTGATTCGAACGAAAATAGATTTCGTTCTGATGATACTCGGCCATGATTTATTTGGTTTCCCCCCCCCCCCCCCCCCGTTTTTTTCTCTGCGTATAAGGTTTGAAGGAGGCTTCGGCCATTATATTTTGATTTTTCGAATTGGGAAAGGAATTAGAATTAGGGGAAAATGACTTGTTCATTTATTCGGCTGTATTGATGTAAAAGTAGGCAGGAAGTGATTGAAAGGAAGGAAGCGTGCAAAGGAAGCTTATAATGATTTTGACCAGGCGTACACAAGAAGCTTAATTAATTTAAATCAAGTTTCATTAGCTTATAATCACGAAAATTTTCCGCATTTATATATCGTACACTTACACACTAACTTCAATCAATACGAAATTTGAAATCCGATAATAATTCAATATTACGGACCCAATGGAACTGGTTTCGTCAAATTCCGAGACTGTGCCTCGGAATGCTATTTTTAAATTCAATTTAAACGATATAAATTTTAAAACTGAACAAATCGCTGTTAATTTCAATTTTACAACTCCTATTATCCTCAGTATTATCAATATAAATTTTTCAAGCCTTCAGATTATTTTTAACAGACTTAAAATTCTAGATTCAACAAGTTACCCAACTTCGAATTATTTATTCCAATAGTTTAAATTATCAAATAAATGGTGATATTCGTAATTCAAATCCAAATCACTCTATTGAATATTCAAAATCAATTAAATATTCCGATTTTAAATGCTCGAAAATTCCGGGTCGTCACAGCTGCGTTATTATTGTATTACTCTGTGTGTGTGATTATGTGATTGATTTATTTACTGTATATGCTGAGTTTTGTCAAATTTTAAATTAACGATCTGATATTTTAAGCAATTCAAGTCCGACATGTGCGGATGCGAATGGTTGAAAATATCGGGTTGTTACAGTTGGTATCAGAGCTTTGGCTCTAGGCAAATTTAGCATGTATGGTAAATTTAATTACGGAATCACTTTCGTTCGGGCTTGAACTCCTTTCTCTTGATTGGAAGTTCCTTTGAATTTTGGAATGTCCCTTGGTTCCGAAATTCATTCTTGTCTCTCCCTATTTATATTCATGTGATTCTGGAGTATCCCATAATTCCACTGAATGATTTGTAAAGGGGGTGAAAACTCCTTTACAATTGGCATTGCTTCACCGAAGATTTCTGTATCCTCGGTTTATAATGCTGCTATATCTGGATATGCCGAATTCTATCTCTGGCGATCGAATGTCGATTTGCCTTAGAATTCCGCATCGACCATATTCCTGAAGTCACGGTTGACCCGGGTAAGGTCGTCCGTGATTTGTACAAGTATACCCATCTCCTGTTTTGAAATTTTATTTTTCTCATCTTCGATCGAGCCTATCTTTGTTTTGAAATCCATTCTAGAATCATCCTTTGAAAATCAGGTTTGTTTGTATTTTAGAAATTGCTTTATATATCGAAATTATTATTTGATAAGTATGACTATATTCTATATATAAAGTGAAAATGTTTTCGAAAGGGTTTTGAAATTTTGGAAAATTTTATAAGAAATTGATTTATATAAAAAGATTTATAACTGAAGGTTTTTGAATTTGAATTTCGAGGAATTGAACTCCGGTATTTTGAAATTGGTTTTAAGATTTTGGAAAATATATAATAATACGATTTGAAAGTATCTTCCGTATAAGAAAATTTTTCAAATGAGTTCGAAGAAATTTTCAAGAAAATAGAAGTCCATAACTCACTTATGTCGCTGGAAAATAATTTTGATGACGAGTGCAGCATCTTCGACATTGATTTTCGAGTTTCAAAGTGGGGAGAGACCACTCTAGTAGCTTTGCTATGCGAGTGATTGTGTGAAAAATTTTTGATTTCATATTCCAAAGTATGATTTGATATCCGAAAGATATATGTATATATATTTGAAACGATTTTAAGTGACCGGTGTTCAGTCCTCGAGTTTCGGATTTAACCCTATCTATTGAAATTGATTTGTTGCTGATTTCCAAATCTTGGATTTGAAATTTGATTTCTCCGAGATTTGAATGTTCGAACACTTCCAAATCAAGGTTTAATTTTCAAAGCTAAGTAATTTCGAAAAGTATAAATTATTTTATAAAGTATATGAGTTTAGTTTTGTACTTTTAAAGCATGAAGTAATATGATTTGAATAAGTTTGAAACTGCACTGTTAAGTAAATGAATAAGACCATTCTGAATTATACTAATATGGAATTTAGTTTTGAAATGTTTGAATAAAAAAATTTAGTTATAAATAATTCAAAAGATCTAATTTACCTTTTGCAAAATATGTTGATTTGGAAACTTGGACTATTTTCTAAACTTATTATTTTGGAAACTTTGAAACTGAATATATTTAATTTGGAAGAAATGAATTGGTGAGATCGTATATGATTTTGGGACTAAATTGATTTTGAAACAAATTGAAATTGAGAACCTTGTTTTATTAAATACTTGATTTGGGAGTTATCGAATTTATATAAAATGGATTTGTATAAGTATGAGGTTAATTAGAAAACTATTGATTCGAAAGGTACTCAATTTGGAAAGAGAAATCTTATATAATCGAAGTCTATATAAGTGTGATTTGATATGCTATTGATTTTGGAAAGTATTCGATTTGAAAATAAAATCTTATATATGATGGACTTTATATAAGTATGATATTTGAAAGTGATTTTGAAAGGTACTATATGATACATATTTTCGAAGTAAAGATATGGAAAGTACCTTCTGCTTGACATCCGCTTTGTGGCCACATTGTGGATTCATTCTATCGATATTATTCTCTCTGATTTGGGTTTTCTAGATATGATACTTGTGACGCCCCACCTCTATACCCACGCTAACAAAGAGTATTAATAGATAATACCGTCTGCTAACACAGAGAATAAGGCTGTTTAGGAGCGACCATCTATAGCCTTGCTTTAATTATCTATTGAATACATCGACAATTGCCTTACCAAGCAGATCGACATATCCAATGAATACTTAAAACAAAACCATAGGTGGCTAGAGGATCTATCAGAACAGAATATAACAACTCAAATGCGATATACATCACAGAACAGTAAACCATCATATACACATATACTGATACATAGCAGAGTATACAAAATAATACATGTCAAGTGGTATAGCAAACCACAATATACAGACGAGTTCACAAGAATAAATATCAGAGTTACAACATAATAGGACTACACAAAAGCTATGACAAAAAGAAGCTAGCGAAGTAGTCCATGCGGAAGCAAAATAGGCTAAGTCCAAAGTACCTAACCTGAAACATCTTGGCCTGACCCGAGTATAAAATACACGGGTCAGTCTAGCTAAACAAATCAGTTAGATAAACTAAACAACAATAAACCTGCAAGGTTACAAAGTATAACAAATATCTCTAAAAGAGATAACACAATCATCAACAAAAGATGAATCATATAGAACAAGCCTCATATCATCAGCGACATAGATAAACAAAGGATACAATTATCCCAAATCAAGCCAAAAGGCAAATAATAAATACCCATAAGGTATACAAGTTCCACAAGGTAAACGCTACTCATCATGCGGCTCAAAAAGACCAACACCGAAGGGCGATACCAAGGGAATATACATATCAATAAAACATCATAAAATTTGCTCGAGCTCAGTACTGTATAAACAAGGATCCATGAGCCCGAAGACTCCAAACCCAATATCACCCATGCGGCTCATAACGACCAACATAGAAAGCGATACTCTAGGGCACCCCAATATCACCTATGCGGCTCATAACGACCAACATAGAAAGCGATACTATAGGGCAACAAACTCGAAGGCACAAACCCAAAGGCACATACCTGAAGGCAACAAACCGTAGTGGTGAAGGTCAGAGACCCAGTACTGGACACCACTAACTGGCGGAATATGTGTGTCACAACTCTCGAAAAGGAATCCGAAAAGTGTTAACGTTTGTCCCATAACCACTCGTTCGCACTAAACGGTTTACTATCCGTCAGCCACTTTCACACTCAAAGCTGTACAAAGTTTACCTCATATCATCAATAAACCAAACCCGAAGGTCAAAACGATCAATCAAATAGGTCAGGACTAATCGGAAAGACAAACGTAGGGATTCATGGTCCGTGTTTTACCTAACCATTTAATCTTCCTTCCTCTTCGCTCGAAGTGCGAAATTGTGTGTTTTAAATAGAATTTATAAATTGGAGAAACGAACTTTTAAATGTGATTTTAGAAGATTATTTTATAAAAACCCGTGGATGAAGTCAAAAAGGAATCATCATGGTCAAATATGCATAAACAACTAATTGGAATCAATTTAAATCGATAAAAGTGGGAATTACAAACAAATAGGCACATTAGGCAAAATGAGGCAGGTCAGCCGATTGGTTCACTGCAGTCACTCGACTGATCCAGAGACATAAAAATCTCATTTCCTGCATTCAGTCGACTGACTAAAATGGCCAGTCGACTGGTTGCAGGAAACAGAGACTTCTTGTCTCTGTTTACGGCCTTGATATGCCAATTGGCTACAGCCATTCGACTGACTGCAGAAGGTCAGTCGACTGACAGAGCCTTAAGGCTGTATCTCAGCCTTTTTAATGAAGGAAACACTCCTTCAAAATGCAATCGACGAGCAACCATGCTAGGGAATTATGCCCAACGACAACCCAGCGCTATTGGCTCTCTTACCCAACTCCAAACACATGATCAAACCTCAAACTATGATTCTAGAGTTTTATACTTCCAAAACACCAAAATTTGCAATTTTCATAAAACCAATCCGAATCATAAGCAATTGCACATGAATAATTGTTGGGAATTCATACCTAACAGCCGAACATAGTTGTAAACATAGATGTGAGATAAAATCTCACCTTCTAATTCAAAAACAAAGAAGAAGGAGTTCAATTTGCAAGGAGAAGACCAACAAATCTCCACTTCAACTCTACTAGCTTCAATCTAAAAATAATAAAAGTATTTTCCTAAATTAGGTTTAGGAAATTTCTGAGATTGAAGAGAGAAAGAGATAGAGAAGATGAAGAGGAGCTTACCAATGGCTTCTCTATGATTTTGGAGCAAGAATTTGGATTTGCAAGAGGATCTAGGGCTAGGAGTTTCTAATTTCCTTTCTCTTCCCCCATTTCAGTTTTAGCTTAAGCTTTATGAAATGAATAAGTGAATGGAAGGAGAGAAGGGCTGAGTTGGTTTATAGAACAGTTTGGGTGAAACCCAAACCCAAAGCCCACTTAGCAAATAGAAAAATTCGACTTACTCCAAACATATCAAAGCTTACACTCAAAAAGATCGCAAACGCCATTTTGGAATCAATGGAAATGGTTTCGAGTCCCAATTCGGCCGTTTGAAAAAAAGTAACATTTCGGACCCAAAATCCGACTAACGACGCTATATTTAAATTAAACATTTAAATATAAAATCGTTAAATATGCGGGTTGTTACAGATCTCCCCTCCTTACAAAATTGCGTCCCCGCAATTCCTAGAGACGATATTTGTAACAACTACATACATGCAACATTCAAAAGAGAAGGAAATAAGCTAGAGACGAAAAGATAATCTCACCATCGACAAGCAAAGATAGAAAACCCGTATAAGATTGCTCGATATACTCTCTAGTTTCCCAAGTACAATCATTGGGATTAGCGGACCATTGAACTTTAACGAGCGGCACGTCCTTGTTCCGAAGGTGTCGCACCTCCGTGTCAAGCAGGCGAATAGGTTGTTGTATAATAGATAAGTCCGGTGAGATCTCAAGCTCTTGCAAATCAGGAGAAGTAATAACAGAATCCGACTCCCAAAGACACTTCTGAAGTTGCGAGACGTGAAACACGTCATGAATGCCAGATAAATGAGCTGGAAGTGAAACTCTATAAGCCACAGGGCCAATACGTTCAATAATAGAAAATGGTCCTATAAAGCGAGGAGCCAATTTCCCAGTCGTACTGAAACGCATAACCCCCTTCAAAGGAGAAACAGAATAAAAACAAGATCGCCGATCGAGAACTCGAGAGGCTTCCTACGGTTGTCCGCGTAGGATCTCTGACGACTCTGTGCCTCTTTCATTCTCAATCGAATAAGATCAATCTTCTCGGAAGAATGATGAACAAAGTCTGGACCAAGAATAAGCTTCTCCCCAGATTCTAACCAACATGAAGGTGATCGACATGGCCTTCCGTATAAGGCTTCGAAAGGAGCCATACCGATACTAGACTGAAAACTATTGTTGTAGGAGAACTCTACAAGAGGTAGGTGATCTTCCCAACTACCACCAAAATCAAAAATACAAATACGGAGAAGATCTTCCAAGATACGATTCACCCATTCAGTCTGTCCATCAGACTGCGGATGATAAACTGTAGAAAAATTAAGCTTTGTTCCCAAAGCTTGCTGAAGACTCTTCCAAAAATGACTCGTGAATAAAGGATCACGGTCACTCACAATAGAACTAGGAACACCGTGAAGTCTCACGATTTCCTTGACATATAACTTAGCCAAATGCGAAGCAGTTCTATTAGACTTAATAGGAATAAAATGAGCAGATTTAGTGAGGCGATCAACAATAACCCAGATGCTAGAATGGCCCGATCTCGAACGAGGTAGGCCGTCAATAAAATCCATAGAAATTTGATCCCATTTCCACAATGGAATCTCTAAAGGGTGAAGAAGACCCGAAGGACGCTGATGTTCGGCCTTAATACGCTGACAGGTTATGCAATTACTCACATAACTCGCCATATCGCGCTTCATGCCTTTCCAATAATAAAGACGACGCATATCGGCATACATCTTACTACTACCAGGATGAATGGTATACTTAGAACGGTGACAGTCATCAAGAATGTCATGCCTAAGCTCAAATTCAGAAGGCACAAAAGACGGTTCTTCTTGCGAAGACACCCATGAGAATCAATGCTGAAATCCCGCAACGCCTCATCACAGGATCCAGACTCACAAAGCTGAATAAGATGCAACAATTCAGGATCACGCCGCTGACCATCGGCAATACGATCCAACAAAATGGGTCGAGCTCCCAAACTAAATAATAGAATAGGAGAATCAGAAGATGAACCTCGATCACGAATTTCATAAGAAGATAGAGTCTCAAGAACATCCCATTCGGCAAGCATCATAGAAATAACAGCTGAATGTTTGCGACTAAGCGCATCTGCAACACGATTACCCTTACCAGGGGTATACTGGATATCAAAGTCATAGGAGGCAAGAAACTCGAGCCAACGTTGTTGTCTCATATTGAGTTCCTTCTGAGTGAACAAAAACTTCAAGGATTTATGATCGGTATAGAGGATGAAGCGCTCGTCCAATAAATAGTGTCGCCAAATCTTCAAGGCGAAGACAATGGCGGCTAACTCAAGATCATGAGTGGCATAGCGAACTTCATTCGGACGCAGTTGCCTAGAAGCATAAGCAACTACCTGATCCTTCTGCATAAGAACAGCACCGAGACCACTACCACAAGCATTGGTGTAGACAACAAGATCATGATTCACTTCGGGAACCGCAAGAACAGGAGCATTAGTGAGAAGTTCCTTTAATGTCAAAAAGAAAGCTTCACACTTGTCGGACCAAATAAAATGAATGCCTTTACGAGTAAGGCAGGTGAGAGGAAGCACAACACGGGAAAAGTTCTTAATGAACCAACGGTAATAACCCGCCAATCCAAGGAAACTACGAATCTCGTGAACATTTTCAGGCCTCTTCCAATTCTGAATGGCTTCGATCTTTGAGGGATCGACAGAAATGCCATCGGAAGATACAACATGGCCTAAGAACTTAACCTTATTCTCCCAAAAGTGGCATTTGGAGAATTTGGCTCTAAGCTGATGATGACAGAGAGTACTCAAGACAATCCTTAAGTGATTAGCATGCTCCGCTTCAGACTTAGAATAAATAAGGATATCATCAATGAACACAAGGACGAACTTATCGAGATATTCCCGAAATATTTGATTCATGAGATCGACAAAGAAAGCAGGAGCGTTCGTCAAACCGAACGGCATAACGAGCCACTCGAAAGAACCATATCGAGTGCGAAAAGCTGTAAGAGGTATGCTATCCTCCGCGACTCGTAACTGATGAAAACCCGTGGCAAGGTCGAGTTGAGAAAAGACCTTAGCACCACTCAATAGATCGAACATATCATCGATCCTAGGCAATGGATACCTATTTCTGATGGTTAACTCGTTAAGCTTGCGATAGTCAATGCAGAGCCCAAGAGTTCCATCGGACTTTTTCACGAAGACGACCGTGGATCCCCACGGAGAAAAACTAGACTGAATCAACTGCTTGGACACAAGCTCCAAAAGCCGCTTCTTGAGTTCCTCATTTTCCTTTGTAGACATCCTCGTGAGAGGACGACTAACTGGCTGCGCGCCTGGAATGAATGCGGAACTCAATTGCCCGCTTGGGTGGCAAACCCGATACAGGCTCAAAAACATCAGAAAAGTCATAAGCAACAGGAATACGAGATAAATCATCATCATCTCGCGAGTCAAGAGAATATAAAGCCATCTCGGAATTATCCACATTCCAAAGAACAAGAGATAGCTGAGTAGACGAATCCGGATGTCGAAGATATATAGTTCTCTCCGAACAAATAATCCTGGCATCATATCTCACTAGCCAGTCCATACCCAAAATCATATCAAATCCCAGATAAGAAATAACGTGCAGATTCGCACGGCAAGAAAAGCCACATAAAACAATCTCAACATCATCACAAAGCAAACTAAGGGTCGCGGATCCCCCAATAGGATTCGCAATCCTTAAAGAAGTAACCATACAAGAAACATCCAAAGATAAATCATCAACG
Organism: Allium cepa; assembly: GCA_030765085.1. NCBI lineage: Eukaryota > Viridiplantae > Streptophyta > Magnoliopsida > Asparagales > Amaryllidaceae > Allium > Allium cepa. Next base: position 169,845,503 of record CM060941.1, on the reverse strand, counting down.
AGCTTTTTCGATACGAAAGAATGTGATGCACCCGTATCGAAAAGAACTCGAATACTATGATCATGAAATAAAATAGAACCTTCCAAAATAGATGAAGATATACCTTTGGGCTGAGAAGGACCTTCAGAATCCTTAGCAGCATAAAGCCTGCTAGACTTAGCACCAGCCGGAACAGTAGGGCAAGCTGAAACATGATGACCTTCCTTCTAGCAATAACGGCAGAAGAGAGGCTTAGGACAAGCTCGAATAATATGATCAAGAGAACCACAATTGAAACACTTTCGAACGAAAGGTGTTCCAGGAGACTGAGGCTGAGAACTAGAACCACCAGTCTTCTTCTTCTTAGAAGGAAAAGGCTTCTTCTGAATTGGAATCGGCCTCTTGTTGGGGTTCTTGGAAACCTCAACATCAACATCACTATCACACTCCTTCTCGACGGTCTCGAGATGAAGTGCCGAATCAACCAACTCCTCAAAAGAAAGTTTAAGCTGGAGCAACAAAGACTTCTTAAGATATTTCTTAAGACCAGAAACAAACTTCAAATTCTTCTTGTACGAAGTGCTGATGAATTCAAGACCATACTGAGATAAAGCCTCGAATGATGCAACATACTCAGAAATAGAAGATTTCCCTTGATTCAACTCAAGGAAGCAACGGGTCAATAAAACTTTTTCAGATTCAGGAACGAACTTGAGTTCGAATCATCCCCGAAACTGAGTCCAAGAAAGAGTAGGCTCATCAATCTCGGCTACAAGAAGCTCATACCAATCAAGAGCACGCTCTTGTAATAAATTAGAAGTCACAAGAACTCTATCATGGTCGGAAAGATCCATGCGAGAGAAGATACGCTCGCATGTGCGAAGCCAAGCTTGGACTTCAAGAACGGACAAGGAGACCTTAAACGGCTTTCCTCCAAGATGAGAAAAATCACTGCACTGACGTGCAAAAGCTGACTTGCGAGGTGGAGATACTCGAGGAGGAACTGGAGGCTGAGTGCTCCTAAACAATTCCAAAAACTGATCGGCAGACATATAAACGCCATCCGGATGTGAGCCGCTGGATTGCCCAGCATCCGAACGTCGTCCTCTGCCTCTTTCAACCATACACTAAAAGTTAAGATAAGAATAAGATTATTCACAAGGTGGATACTTCAATATGGAATACTACGGAATAAAATGCATTCCTAGACGTATTACCAAATTCTATCTAACCTTGATGGAATAGAGAGGCACGATGATTCAAAGATTTGTATCACTTATACACTTTGATGTATCGTAATACGTGCTCTATTCTGTGTTTATCATATTTTGTTCTGAACCAGGCTCTGATACCACGCTGTGACGCCCCACTTCTATACCCACACTAGCAAAGAGTATTAATAGATAATACCGTCTGCTAACACGGAGAATAAGGCTATTTAGGAGCGACCATCTATAGCCTTGCTTTAATTATCTATTGAATACATCGACAATTGCCTTACCAAGCAGATCGACATATCCAATGAATACTTAAAACAAAACCATAGGTGGCTAGAGGATCTATCATAACAGAATATAACAACTCAAATGCGATATACATCACAGAACAGTAAACCATCATATACACATATACTGATACGTAGCAGAGTATACAAAATAATACATGTCAAGTGGTATAGCAAACCACAAAACGAGTTCACAAGAATAAATATCAGAGTTACAACATAATAGGACTACACAAAAGCTATGACAAAAAGAAGCTAGCGAAGTAGTCCATGCGGAAGCAAAATAGGCTAAGTCCAAAGTACCTAACCTGAAACATCTTGGCCTGACCCGAGTATAAAATACACGGGTCAGTCTAGCTAAACAAATCAGTTAGATAAACTAAACAACAATAAACCTACAAGGTTACAAAGTATAACAAATATCTCTAAAAGAGATAACACAATCATCAACAAAAGATGAATCATATAGAACAAGCCTCATATCATCGGCGACATAGATAAACAAAGGATACAATTATCCCAAATCAAGCCAAAAGGCAAATAACAAACACCCATAAGGTATACAAGTTCCACAAGGTAAACGCTACTCATCATGCGGCTCAAAAAGACCAACACCGAAGGGCGATACCAAAGGAATATACATATCAATAAAACATCATAAAATTTGCTCGAGCTCAGTACTGTATAAACAAGGATCCATGAGCCCGAAGACTCCAAACCCAATATCACCCATGCGGCTCATAACGAACAACATAGAAAGCGATACTATAGGGCACCCCAATATCACCCATGCGGCTCATAACGACCAACATAGAAAGCGATACTATAGGGCAACAAACCCGAAGGCACATACCCGAAGGTAACAAACCGTAGTGGTGAAGGTCAGAGACCCAGTACTGGACACCACTAACTGGCGGAATGTGTCACAACTCTCGAAAAGGAATCCGAAAAGTGTTAACGTATGTCCCATAACCACTCGTTCGCACTAAACGGTTTACTATCCGTCAGCCAGTTTCACACTCAAAGCAGTACAAAGTTTACCTCATATCATCAATAAACCAAACCCGAAGGTCAAAACGATCAATCGAGTAGGTCGGGGGCTAATCGGAAAGATAAACGCAGGGATTCATGGTCCGTGTTTTACCTAACCATTTAATCTTCCTTCCACTTCGCTCGAAGTGCGAAATTGTGTGTTTTAAATAGAATTTATAAATTGGAGAAACGAACTTTTAAATGTGATTTTAGAAGATTATTTTATAAAAACCCATGGATGAAGTCAAAAAGGAATCATCATGGTCAAATATGCATAAACAACTAATTGGAATCAATTTAAATCGATAAAAGTGGGAATTACAAACAAATAGGCACATTAGGCAAAATGAGGCAGGTCAGTCGATTGGTTCACTGCAGTCAGTCGACTGATCCAGAGACATAAAAATCCCATTTCCTGCATTCAGTCGACTGACTAAAATGGCCAGTCGACAGGTTGCAGGAAACATTGACTTCTTGTCTCTGTTTACGGCCTTGATATGCCAATTGGCTACAGCCAGTCGACTGACTGCAGAAGGTCAGTCGACTGACAGAGCCTTAAGGCTGTATCTCAGCCTTTTTAATGAAGGAAACACTCCTTCAAAATGCAATCGACGAGCAACGACGCTGGGGAATTATGCCCAACGACAACCCAGCGCTATTGGCTCTCTTACCCAACTCCAAACACATGATCAAACCTCAAACTATGATTCTAGAGTTTTATACTTCCAAAACACCAAAATTTGCAATTTTCATAAAACCAATCCGAATCATAAGCAATTGCACATGAATAATTGTTGGGAATTCATACCTAACAACCCAACATAGCTGTAAACATAGATGTGAGATAAAATCTCACCTTCTAATTCAAAAACAAAGAAGAAGGAGTTCAATTTGCAAGGAGAAGACCAAAAAATCTCCACTTCAACTCTACTAGCTTCAATCTAAGAATAATACAAGTATTTTCCTAAATTAGGTTTAGGAAATTTCTGAGATTGAAGAGAGAAAGAGATAGAGAAGATGAAGAGGAGCTTACCAATGGCTTCTCTATGATTTTGGAGCAAGAATTTGGATTTGCAAGAGGATCTAGGGCTAGGAGTTTCTAATTTCCTTTCTCTTCCCCCATTTCAGTTTTAGCTTAAGCTTTATGAAATGAATAAGTGAATGGAAGGAGAGAAGGGCTGAGTTGGTTTATAGAACAGTTTGGGTGAAACCCAAACCCAATGCCCACTTAGCAAATAGAAAAATTCGACTTACTCCAAACATATCAAAGCTTACACTCAAAAAGATCGCAAACGCCATTTTGGAATCAATGGAAATGGTTTCGAGTCCCAATTCGGCCGTTTGCAAAAAGTAACATTTCGGACCCAAAATCTGACTAACGACGCTATATTTAAATTAAACATTTAAATATAAAATCGTTAAATATGCGGGTTGTTACAATACTCGAGTGTCCATCGAATTCCATGGCAAACTCCATGGTCTTACAAGCGCGACTGCCTGGCTGAGATGGCCTAGGGGTACGGATTGTTTCCTGGGGGATCCAGACATAACCATTGTGTATCCTGCAATCTATGTAGGTTGCATTAGTAGTGAAACTGCCTGGCTGAGACATCCTAGGGGTACGGATTGTTTCTTAGGGGATCCAGGCGTAACCATTGTGTACCCTGCATTCTACTAGTCATCATGGCGTAACTCGCAGGGCTGAGAAAGCTTACGGATACGGATTGTTTCCTGGGGGATCCAGGCGTAACCATTGTGTATCTGCGATCCATGGTTAGACAAATGTTTTGGTTTGGTTGATTTGTTTGTATTGTACTTTCCATATCTGTTTTTCTTAAAGGTTTTCCAGTATTTTTACTGGATGTTGAAATAGGTCTACTAAGTACCTAGAGAATTCTAGTTTTGCGCCTGATCAACGCACGGCCAGAGTCTGTAGGAACGAAAGTAAACTTGTTGAAACATCGAGTTATAAAAGTATTTTCGAAAATAAAATTTGCTTCGATATAAAGGTATTTTATGATAAAAGTGCTTACTATAAAAAAATTCTGTATAAACATTTGAAATTTAAATTCTTATGGTTCTAAATTGATTATTCGTGCCCGATACTATTCTTTTGAATCTACCTTATCTCCTCGGCTTATTTATTCACCTATATTTCATTTTCCGAATCTACCTTCTTTTCCTTTAGGATATATCCTTTTTAAATATTGTTTATTTATATACTACATGGTTAAATAGTAAACTATTAGTGTTATAGATATTTAGAAGTATTAATTAAATAAAACATATTTAAATGATTATTGGTTTATTGATAAAATTTGAAAGTATCTTGAAATAAAATTTATAAAATTACGAATTACGAATTATGTTTTCAATAACTTCTTTGTAGGTATAACTAATGATGTAAATAATTATTTTCAAATAGTTTTCATATATTTATAAAGGTGTTATATAAACATATAAATGGTACTTATAGAAGAAGTAGGAAATTTTACAAATGGGTTTGGAAATTTTTTTTATTAAAGTACTAAAGAAAATTGATTGTAAATGAAGTTTTCAAATGAATATTCTAAGTAAAATTTATATACTTTCAAATCAATTGTTTAATCATGACTTTTAATCTACATTAGTTTCTGGTTGTTCTATTCTCCTACCATCTTCCTGTTCGGGGACGAAAAGTTTTGAGTGGGGGGGAGTGTAACGACCCGTAAATTTTAATAATTTTTAATGGTTTTATTCACGTATTTAATTGAATTTTGTGAAGTTTTAAATAATAATATTTTGAAATAAAAATTTAATATTTGGATTACGTCCAATTAAACATAGCATATGGTAAATTTTCAATTAATTATATGGAAGTTTATTTTATTGTGTAATTTTATTAAATTCAAATCAGTTAATAATTGATGATAATAAATTTGTTTCCAAACCTAAATATTTTTCTACATAAAATTTCTAAGTCTTCTTCTGAGTGAGACGTCATCTTTCGTTTTTCAAATTTCAGACTTCTATTGCTCCATTTATCTTAATTCTGACAAAACAGCAGCATTTTCGGTACCGATTATTGACTTTTGATCGGATGATCGTACCGCCAATATATGTATACCATTTTGACCGCCTCATCGTGCTGATCACCGTGATATATTCATTGGTGTATTTCGGAGTCCGGAGCACGACGGAATCAACAGAATGCAAAGTGTGACGATTCGCCAAATTGGGTCCATTTGCAATTCTGTGTCCTCCATCTAGTTCAGCTTGCTATGTTAATCACAGTTATATCTTGTGTCCTTTTCTATTCCTGAGTTTAGACACCCAAAAGTCATAAATATGAATCGACACAAAATTTTCGGTACGCATATATTTCTTTTTTTCTCATTCCTTTCTTCTTCACGTAACCATCTCCGCCTCTCCCATTTTCTTCCTTGTTGCTGAGACCTCCATTCCCCTCTCTCTCGCATCCTCTCACCTTCACCAGCCGATCGCAGTGCACCACTCCTCCACGCAAGCCTACACGCCGAGCCTCAACCCCTACCCGCCTGTCACTTTCATTTTGCATTGCCTGTGCATTTCTTCTCCCCTCCCATTGGAAACTATTCCTCTTCATCACTGAAACCGAACCTCCCTCTCTTTCAATTCACATCAACCACCTTCCCATCCATCACTGGCTTGTACCAATTCATCGCTTCATCATTCGCCACTGCAGCAGCCTACCACCATGCCCTTTTGCACCTTGCCGCAGCCTTGCAATTGCAGCCACCAATCTCCAATCCTATGCAAAAGTTTATTAAAAAGTTTGGAAGCTGTATGTTACGTCAGTTTATAAAGGTATAGTTCATTAATATATTAGTTTATAATTCTTATAACAGTAGTATTTATATTAGCATACATATAGTTTGCAGTCATAGATTTTTATGATTTATATATATATATATATATATATATATATATATATATATATATATGATAACGTGAGTATATGTATAGATTTCAAATATAAATTGCATACTGTCGACGAAACCTACGTGTTCCATATATGTAGTAGTTCAATATTTTTAACACAAATGTATATTTGTTTATACCTTTATACATACTACTTTATTATAAAATGTAAGCCGTACGGTCTTGCATAATATATTTTAAATATATGTGGCGTGTGTGTAGATTTTTTTATATTTATAGTTGACATATTGATTTTGATTTATGGTTATTAAATGCATATTTGTGAAATAAAATTTTGAGTGCGTGAGCTAATGGGTTATACGGTGGTATATGAGTTGTGTAAAATATTAAATTTTACGCACATGTACATTTTATTGTATATATAAAAAGTTTTAAAATATAAGTTATATTAGTTTGGGTTTTATCTGTTGTGTTAGATAGGGTCAGTGAGTACGTACGTATATATTTTTACATTATGTGTATTAGTATATATAATACAGATTTTCATGTAAGATCTGTTATATATAGATATTAAGTTATCTATTCTAATTATATGAGTCTGGAATATACATATATCCGGGTATAGGTTAGCTCGTGTGTGTGTGTGTGTGTGTGTGTGTGTGTGTGTGTGTGTGTGTGTGTGTATAAAGCTTGAATTTTTTTAAAGTAAAATACATTGGTTATATCATGCCAGAGTGTTGTATGATTTATGTAAGTTGATATTTTTCTATATAGATTTATACTGTTTTTATATTCATGTTTTATATTGATTTATATATAGTAATCGGTCTGCATGCCTTTCGATTTTTATAAATTATTATGTGAGGTTATGGTTGGTATGTGTTGCTTTTTCTATACGATTTTAGATATGTTGAGCCTTTGTGGGCTTGGTTTTATGATTTGAAAATTTTGATCCTAGATCTATTGGTTTAAAAGATAGAATGGTTCGAAATATATATACATATTTTATTTTTATATATGTGCCTAACTAAAATAATGATTTTAATTATATATATGTGTTATTATACTATTCCTTTTAAATTAAATATCGACTTTGTGAAAATAATAATAATAATTTATAAAATTTCTGTTCTATTAAGTAGATTCTGATTGTCTTCATCATTTCTCGTATCAGCTTATCCGTTGAATTCGTGCCAACCTTGTTTGTTTGGATTCGTGCTTGGATTTTGTACCTCAACTTCATTGTCTATCCCTCTAGCCTTGAAAGGTGAGTAATCACTTACGATTAACATTCTTATATTTTTTTATTTGATTTAAATTGAAACGACAATTTAAATACGCTGCTGTAGTTATTTAAATTGTGATTTATGCTATTATCTATATTTATTCACCTGTGGGATATGACACCATATCTAGTTGTTTATCTGTTATTTAGAGCCGATGATATATGCCTGTTGTTATATTTTATATTATCGGTTATCACTTTGCAAGTTCCCTGTTAGTATAGAATTCACTATGGGTTGAAATGATACATACCCGAACGGACTGTAGAGTAGAAGAAAATCGTTATGGTTTGAAATGATAGACCCAAGCGATTTTCATTGCATTTGAATTTGTATTGCGGGTCAAAATGATGTCTACCCGCATATATTTAAATTACGGATTGAAATGATAAATATCTGTGTCACTTGACCATAGAATAGGAAATTATACATCGATGCCGTTGGTCTATATAAATATTTTGAAAATGAATTCTATGGTTTTGAAAAGAAATACATGGTTTAATAAATATTGATTTAAATACTATATATATAAAGGTTATTTTATATATAGATTTAATAATAATATGTAATTTAATTAAGATTGATTTAGTTAATATGAAATATGTTTAAAGATTTATTAAATTTGTATTTCAGAAATAGATTTGTGGAATAATTTTATAAGCTAAGGTTGGAAGATGTATTTGAGACTTATTTGAAATTGTATTTAATTAAGGATTTTATTTAATTAAATCGATTGAAGCTACTGAGTTCGAAACTTTAAAATATGATCTTATAACTTCATATTTGATTTAAATAATATAATGAATGTTTCACATTTAAAGAAATAGAAGGAAATATATAGGAAAATGTAAGGTAAGGGCATATAAATAATATTGAATTTATTAAGTGAATATTTCAAGACTAAATAACAGTGAAGTCAAATTGGGAGATAAATGAAATTATCAAATTTGGTTTTTGAAATGTTGAATATTTAAAGCTTCAAAATTTATTGACTTTGAAATATATTGAATTTAAAATTTTATTTTGTAGTTCAAATCTGTAATTGAAATCGATAAAATTTGAATTTGTTTGATCAGAAACTGAATTGAATGAAAGTTAATTTAATTTGAATAGGAAAGTCAAGTTGAGATGGAAGCGATTTGTAAAGTTTGAGTAAATTACAAATACTTTACTTTATAAATTATTTAATCTATATAGACTATTTTGGGAAATAGATATATTTGAAATGAAAATGATATTTTGGTTTGAAGTATAAATTTAGTTGGAATGACCATGGTATTTAATGTGTATTTTCTACATTGCAGATAGTTCCACGGATCCTTAGAGGATGGTTATCCCAAACATTCTCTAAGTTAATTATATTTCATTTGATATTTCACTTCAGTTGGATTTATCGATATAAGAATGTTAATCCTGACTTGAGTGTTTTGTGTTTTCTTTACGCTCGGGTCAGACTGAGTAATTCAGCGTTTGAGACTCACCTTTAGAGTTTGGAGCTTCGCTTGGAGATCCAACTATCGATTCAGCTTTCAGCTTTTCTAGTTGATTTGTCCAGAGAGGTCATCAGTTGTATTGGAGACTTCACTGTATTTGAGATATTCTGTTGTATTTTATTTCTAACTCTGTTGTTTATATGGTAGCTTCATGAACTACTATTTATCTATTCCGCTGCGTTATTATTATATTACTCTGTGTCTGTGATTATGTGATTGATTTATTTACTGTATATGCTGAGTTTTGTCAAATTTTAAATTAACAATCTGATATTTTAAGCAATTCAAGTCCGACATGTGTGGATGCGAATGGTTGAAAATATCAGGTTGTTACATATAACATTACTTTTGAGACCGCATGAAATGCAATAATGGTTATCCTGCCAATAGAACCACCATCTAATAAGTACATATGATATGATAGATAATGTCTAAGGTGTAGAATACAAATATTATAACATAGCTGAATGGTTACATTGGTTAATTGAACAGCATGTTAGAAGCACAATAAAATCCAGTGAGGAACGTTCGCACAATGGATTTTCCCATGAAGATCTCCACGGGGAAGCCGAATCCAAACTCCACGCACAAGGATCGGAAAATACATTCTGAGCATCGTATATCTCTAGATATGACATATTATAAGGCAAAACAAGGGGCCAAATGTCCGAACATAAATATGAACAATGTGAACCAAATATCATCAACTCCTGCCCATTAACAATTGATAAGTGTATCTAGATACGAGGTTGATAACATCCTGACATGGGTCACTAACTCCAGGCCATGCATCCTACTCTATCTTTAGCCATTTTCGATGTCGAGGTTACATTCGGCATCTTCCACACGAGTCTTCATCGCTCGAACATAACACGAATCATAAATTGAATCCTCGCATCTCTAACAGATCATGAAGTGCATGGATTCCTATATCTCAATAGATCTCGAAATCACACATAGATTCCCACATCTTGAATAGATCATGAACAACTACATGCGTCCGAGCATCTTAAACAAATCTCGAATCTCCATATAGATCCCTACCTCTCAAACAGATCCACATCCAATGGAAAAAACAGGTATCTCAGCCTTGAAGTGGCTTTCGATAAGTAAAACACTTACCGATCCTGGTCTCTTTAATATTATAAATCGACAAATTTGGTCATTCAATGATAATGAGAATGATCACATATGGAAACTAAGTCTCTTATACTCATCACATTTTCGATTTTTTCATCTTACACTATCCCTCGATCAAGAGTGAAGCTGGTAGGCAAGAGCTTTATTGCTCATATCCTTACATGAACATCAGTCTTAATTCCCATGGATAGACAAGCCTACTTCATCGGCTTTTAGTGCTAAGTATAAGGATAGATGTTTTCCATAAACGAGTGAACATACAAAGAACAATTAAGTCATACAAAGCACGATTAAATCACATAAGCAGCTTCTAATCCCTTTTTTTGTTTACTTAATCTTTTATTAATAATACCTCTTTTATTAGTAAAACTTCTGTTATCTAATGAAATATCATTTATGACTTCAACTATTCTTTTGCACTCTTTCAACTCTTCAAAAGGTATTCATATACTTATCTCAAATGGTATAAGTATATTCACAAATTATTTACACGGTTTCTTACTTAGAACATTTACTCTTTTTATGCTTCAAAAATATTCATATACTTATCGCAAATGGTACAAGTATATCCACAAATCATTAATAAGATTTCTTACTTTAAACCTTTACTTTTTCTATCCTTTTCAAAAAGATTCCTTAGTTATAATTTTCTTTAAAATATCCATTTTAAGGATCTGAGTACTTTCAAGAATACATTCAAAAGGTTTAAGACTAATGTTACTTAAACGTTGTCACTACAACCCTAAAATCATTTCACGTATATTTATCTTTATAACATTCTTTTAAAGATCTATTTACATTTATACCTAATAGGGTTAAAGACAAGTGTTATTAACATATGTCACAACAAATACTTATCGCAAATGGTACAAGTATATCCACAAATCATTAGTAAGATTTCTTACTTTAAACCTTTACTTTTTCTATCCTTTTCAAAAAGATTCCTTACTTATAGTTTTCTTTAAAATATCCATTCTAAGGATCTGAGTACTTTCAAAAATACATTCAAAAGGTTTAAGACTAATGTTACTTAAACGTTGTCACTACAACCCTAAAATCATTTCACGTATGTTTATCTTTATAAAATTCTTTTAAAGATCTATTTACATTTATACCTAATAGGGTTAAAGACAAGTGTTATTAACATATTGTCACAACAAACCAAAAACTAATCCATATTTATCTAATCTTTAAAACATTTATTTAAAGATCTGCTTACATCTCTAAGTGTAATAAAAAAGGGTTAAAGATAAACATGATTAACATATTTTCACGAAAAAACTTAATCATTTCCTATTTGTTACTATCTTTACGAACCTTTGTTTTAAAGATCTAAGTTCGTATTCAGTTAAGATTGATAATTGACTAGTTGATTATCTAGTCAAAAACCATTACTTATACAAATCAGTATTCGTATGTTTAACTCGTTTTCGACATTCCCGACTTGACTATTCCTCATTCAAGAGGGAAGCTCGGTAGGTTAGAGCTCTGTTACTCCATCCCTACTCGACATCAATCTTAACTCCTAGAAATCGAGAAGCCCACTTCGTCGGCTTTTAGTGTTAAGTGTAATATTAATGATTTCCATAAACAAGTAACAAACAATCTTGTTAACCTATTTCCAACATTCCTAAATTAACTATTCCTCATTCAAGAGGGAAGCCCGATAGGTTAGAGCTCTATTGCTCCATCCCTATTCGACATCAATCTATTACTCTCAAAAATAGATAAACCTACTTCGTCGACTTTTGGCGTTAAGCAATGTTAATTACCTTTTTTAAATTAAGTAAATAAACAAAAAGTCAACAAGTTTCCCATATTTCAACTTATACTATTCCTAATTCAAGAGTGAAGCCATGTTAGTTTGTGCACTGGTTGCCTCAAGCCTTGCGCAGACACCTCATTCTCAAATCTCACAAATAGACAAGTTTACTCGTCGGCTTTTAGTGTTAAGACTAGTCAATCACCTTTGTCAAAATTTATATACATAAAATAATTCTTTAGAAATACTTATAAATAGGTTTTAAACATCTATGTAAAATACTATTTGAAAATAACTCATTTAGAAGTTTGATTAAAAACATGTTTTACATTTTGCAGCACTTCACTTTCAAAATTCGTAAATAATCATTAAAACTGTATTTAAACTTCTATTCTTTTTTCATACTCAAATACGTTTATAAGAACTTCCATAGAAAGATTTTATAAATAAAAGAAACTAGAAACTATTTAAATCACGAAAACTAGCCAAAATGTCGCATTTTAAACATTTAAAACAATAAGCAACTTACTACAGCATTTGTAAATTCTGTTAAAAATCCTTGTTAAAACAACAATGAAAAGCACAATCTTTGCGACTGGTTTTAACCACACAAACAAATGATATATGACTTGAAATTTTTGTAGTACGTACCAACCTTAAGGTACTTACAAACCATGGAAATAAATCCCTAAGAATATCTATTCATTCATTTATAAAAATTCTCAAAATCTAGGGAGTCGAAATGCGCTTATAACGCCTGTTCTTGTTTCAAATAAGTTTAAACTTACTTCAATTTAACACACAAGTTAAATAACCATTTAAACATCAAGTAAAGGCCATTCCACATGTTTAAGAGGGTAATAGAAGTGAGGATATACAATATAAAGTTGTCATTTGCTTTCAAAAGTAAGAGTGGTCCAAAGTTTATAACATTAGTTAGTTAATGTCACTTTAACTTTATAATTCAAACACAACACACACACACACACACACACACACACACACACACACACAAAAACATAATTAAGATATGGTGAGATAAATCACTTAGATCCATGCCTGACCCAAGCACAAAGATATAAGAACCAAAGAACTACGTCCTTCCATCAACACAAGCCCAAAGTTCCAACCTTCAGCATTTCCAAACCAAAGCCACCACCTTCTTCCTCCTCCTCCATGCTCACGAAACTCCTTGGACCCCCTCTTCCTCTTACCTCCTCCCTCTTATTACATACTAATCATGCCTCCCATGATGTCTTAGGCCCATAGCCAAAGTTTAAAAGAGATTGGAGAAGATTTTGTTAACTTTTGAAAAGTTAGAGAGTAACTAGTGGATTAGTGCTTAAGCACTTCCACCATTTTCAACCATCCTACTTTATCTCAAGCTTAGGAATTTATTTGTGATTGTTTACTAAGGGTATGCCCTTCCTTATATAGCCTTTGGAATGTAATGGAAAAAGACCAAAACCCTTATGACAACTTTACACCACATAGCTTAAGTGTTAAGGAATTTCTTTATTCTCCTCTCTACCTCATTATCCTCTTCACGCGTAACTAGATAAGATTAGGAAGCTTCTAGTGCAAAATATTTTTATTTCATTAAATTAATTTTCTAAGCAAATAAGTGTATGTAAAAAAACTTAAATAACTTATGATGGTTAAAAAGTTGTTTATCGATAAAATGATTTTCGATCACATTATTGATATTTTTGAAAGTATTTATTTTTGTGAACATTTTTTCAAAATATGTTTACCATCATTACTTATAATTTAAAAAGAGGTTAAAAAGCTTATTAAATCATTTTAATAACATATAATCCAAGATTCAAATATTTAAATAATTCAGATATTTAAATACGAAGTGTCCGTAACTCTGGGTCGTTACACCCAACGCATTGCAACTAATCATTTGTGCTTCGGCCTACATTACTAAATTTTTTCCTCAAGTTAACTCCCTTCTTCGCAATTGCATTGAAATGTCGTATGTAGAAGAACTGACGATATTTATATTATGTTTAAATTACGATGCATATCCCTATGGATAAAACTAAAGACGCAATTAAGAATTACGCAACAATGTGTAGAATTATACCTTCTACTCATAGATCATTTAATATTGTTGTCCATAAGAAATTTTCCTTCAGCCTTCGCTACCATATATAGAAAGACCAATTGCTTTCATACACACTACTTTTCATACGACATAAAAATATATTATTTTCCACCAATTTAAACTCAGCAACATGTTCTCAAGATTCCATTTAAGCAACACACAACCATACTCATGCTTCCCTAATATCAATGTATTCTCCAAATGTTCTTTATGCGTACTTTCTTATTGTGGTATACTTTTAAATTCTTTCAATGGTCTATCATTTATGCAATAAGCTATTCAGGATGACGATCTACTGCACACGCAATAAGACGATCATCCACTAATCGTATATCTTTAAATTGATTCGAAAACCAAACTAGTTTGACTTATTTTCACCATGGACTAAACTCATTTTCAACTTGAATATACAAAAAATAAATAGATAAATGGTACATCAAATAATTAGAAATAGCTCAACAAAATAAGAATGTTAAACTATTTTTTAAACATATTAACTTAGCAATATAAAAAAATCTTTATAACTTGGAAACGTATAAACTATGTAGCCAAAACAAGTATGAAAAACAATCATAAAAATTATTAAGTTATGTAAATAAAAATAAAAATATTAGTCTTTCGAAAATTAAACAAAACATCATTGCATTGTCAAATGCAACACATAAAAGCTAAAAATAATCAAAAATTAACAAAAAATGAAATAAAATAAAACTATATCATTGTTTCCATTTCAGTTATTTCAATCTTTAAGCAACCTTTTGTTCTACCTCCCATAAAAGTTTCATCATTAAATAATAATAGGCGACAAAAACAAAAATCGTATATATAACCTTCAAAACTAATAAGTGCCTTAAAAAATATCAAAGTCTTATTACTTTCTTCTAGTGTAATAAAACTATTAGGATTAGTCTCATTCACAATATCACAAGAAGTTTCCAAATAATGATATATTGTAAGGCCATTGTGATGAATCGCAACAAATGTAAATCTTTTACCGGTATAAGTAAACTAGTACAATGGAACTATGCTCGGTTCTAAAAGGATTTTATGTCCTGTGTTTTAAAACGAGGGATTGCATGGATATAACCTTTACCAACTCTTCGATCAAGTTAATTTTAATGGGAGAAGTATTTATATCCAATGAGTCACTAATATAACATTTACCATCATAGTCTTAATCATAAAATAAATAAGATGATTAATTTTTTCAGAAGCGTGCACCCTAAAGCTACCGGTCTTAATGACATATATCATTGTAACTCTACCATGATCATTTTTTGTATATTTTAATTTTTTTTGCTTGATAATAAATACTAGTTCTAATCAAATTGTACTCTAAATTATCACTGGAAAAATCATGAATCAACATTTTGCCTTGAGATATAAGATTTGGTAATTATTTTCTTAAAACACATTAACATAACTCATCAAGCTCATCATCAACAACATGCACACAAAAAAACACTCCTACTAATAATAGAACTACTAGTTTCGTCACCAAAACTTATACCACAACTTATTTTCTTAAAAACAATAAAGTGATCAAAATCTCTACGAGAGCATAGTCATAAAATGATTTGTTCTAAATCAATTTGAATGAACCTTTTCTATCGATCAATCGTAACTAAGATCTCATATGAATTCTAACTCAACTACAATCACTTCAAATATATATCATACTTAATATCATCAATTGTATAATTTAAGTATGAATGCTTATCAAATGTACTATTGATGTAATAACCCGCACCTTAATGAACCCGAATTTCAACTAAATCGAAACTTAAGTCCATTAGGGTATGGATCTAAGAACAATCACTATAAATTCACAGCGGAACAGAAAAATATAATAGCACATACGTACTAACTAAAACTACTACCTCGAAATTAATGTTATTGCTTGAGTATCTATTTTCCTTGCAAACGCCGAGCATGAATATGAAGACTTCACAATCTACCGTTCCCATCTTGCACTAGTTGCCAGTCCTTATAAATCTATCGTATAGGTCATAACGAGGAGGGTGGTTGGAAAAACATTTTAGTGTACATATTTTACGCATAACACTAATTTATGTCGATTGATTTCCATTTAAGTGTTATACCAATTATTCACGGCTATTCCGTTCAATCATATATGCACGTAGGCTATACCTAACCTCATTCGAAGCATAACTATATATGCACGTGTGTATATGCCTATATACATATATATCTAAAATTTGTACTACCCAAAAACCCTGGACATTTAATACTTCTTGAATAGAAAGGAGGAGGACCCAATAGCCATTTAATACCTCAACCTCGAAGTGGGCCCTCCGCAACGTAAAACACAACATCAAACAGCTCATTTTTTAACACTTTTCTGCTTTCAATTTGTAATGGTAGTAACCGTTATAAATTTCTAATGGTTATTTCCGTTACAACCGTTTATCACGATTATAACTATTATTAAATTCAGTACTTTGGTAAATAATTAACGGCAATAGGGATAGGAGTGTCATTTTGTTTATTATTGGTGCTCATCCCGTTTCTCACGCTTCTAAAATCATTTCTTCCACTTCCAATATCATTCTGTGAAAATTCAAATCTTGGGTTTTCACCCCCTCCGTTATCGCCGCCTCCACCTCATGCTTCCCCCTCCGCCTCGTTGCCGTTCTAGGATTACCCGCCTCTGCCTCGATATTCTTTTTAGGGTTATCGCCTCCTCCGCCTCTGCCTCGTTTCAGCACCACCGTTACCAGGTTATCGTCTCCTTCTAGTAGATCCGGCCCTTTACCAAAGCGGCTAAAGCCATTGCTTTGGGCCTCGTTAAAATTTTGGGCACCAAATTAAACACACAGCCATAGATCATAGAAAGAAAAAATGAAGCTGGGGCACAGCCGCACCATTATAAAACATGCGACTCTCGAACTCAGCGGCGGTGGGCTGAAAATCAAAGGCCGAAGAGATGGGGACGAGACTATTCGATTTGCGAATTACAACTTCCTAATAAATCTAGGGCATAGCTGAGCCGCATGGCACATCATAGTGTTCGATTGTTTGCTGACTACTATTACTTGTTTTTGAAAAGGTATTTGTCTAGTCTAATTGATTATGGATTTTGCATCTTCAATGTTCTAATTTTTTGCTAATTTTAATGTAGTTGGTATTGTAATTTGAAAACAAGCTTTTACTATCAATTTAAGTTGGATTCGAAGTAGAAAGTTTGGGCTTGGGCTAAAAGTTTCATCAGGGTTTTGTGAAGGAATTTGTGTCAGCGAGGCAAAAACTGAAGCATTTACTGTCAAAGATCATAGAGGAGAATATAAGTATAATTTGTGTTGTCTTAAGTTTTGGCTAAAACATAAGTATTAGAAATTACTTCATGATGATGTATTTTCGTTACTGTATTTAGAGCAATTTGAGAAGTACTTCTTTATGGAACCTTTTATTTTGGTAGGTCATACTCATTATAAAATTACTTTATGATGGGATTAAGGTTTTTTAAGCTCATATAAAGTATATTTTGTGAATGAAACCAATATATTCCTTGAGATTATTTCCTACAGAGAGATTATTTTATTTAGAAGAAAAAAAGAGACGATTGTAAATGAGTAGAATATCTTCAAATGTTGTAATTAGTAGGCAGATTGGCCATGGCCAGGCATATTGATGTACTCTTTATATATTTTTAGCTATCTAATATCTTTAACTTTCAGTAAGTCTAGAATTTCCTACAGTGGAAGTGTGTGGTAGTGAAGGCATAGTCATCAATCTATACTTTATTAGAAACGGTCTTATAAGTGTGTTGCAATTAAATAATAATGAAACTCCTATTGCAATCACTGTTTCCCATATTACATCACCTCACAATCTAAATAAATTAGACATGCAAAATCCATGACCATCATCATTAAGTAGATAACAGTGACGACCCTACCCGACCTTCGAAAATCGACACCAAATACATCACTCGTATTCCAATGCCGTAGATTCAAACGTCGACTCTGGTTCGCTAGAGCTTATAACACAATAAGTATAAAAACACAGCGGAAGAAAAAAATCATATCATTAATACAACAAATAATACAATATCTGATACAATATGATACAACAATATCAGAGACAATAACAACAGCGAAAAAGATAACAATGGAAGAGACAACTCCAATATAATCTCCAAAGGAATCCAACATCATCAAGAAACTCCATCTCCAAAACTCCAAACCAAAGATAGCTTGAACCAAAAGCTCGAACCACCATCAACACTGAAGTGAAGCAACTCGATCCAAATGAGATTGCCAATATCCAGAGATTGAATGTTATCGAATCTACACCTACTATTTCATTATCTGAAAATCCCAACTCTAGACTGCCCGTCGGAAAATTGTGGGCGCCCAGAGTTTAGGAAGGGAACATTAAACTCCAGATCAGTCATGGGACTGGTATGAGCAAACAAAAATAGTTTTATCTTTTAAAACAAACAACAGAAGAGGTAGAATAAATTCGCTATGCTTTTGGAAAATGAAACTGCCATAAGGCCTCCCACCACACACACAATGCAAGCGCAAACTTGGAGGAGACTTCTCCATATGACAGTCAAAGTTGCTTGATACGCGGAAACCATTTTGATATTATTATAAGTGCATAGTGTAGAAAACATTTGCAAGTATAATATTAATCTTAGCCAGCATACGTACCATTATAGTATGCCTACTATAGCTACCATGTTAAATGGTAGGTTCTACAACTAAAACCGTATAGGGCGCGTATTGGGTGATTGGATTTTCAAAAATGGTCAGGAAAAGAAACTTCCCACACAAAATGGAACGCCTTTGGAGGGACTTCCCCGAGAACCAAACCGGATCTCGGCCAACACAAGGCCGGGTTACCTCTGTAACTAGGTAACTACTGACACGAGCATGGCATCCCCCGGTCATTACCAACCTTTATACAAGGTACCTCTACACCAACAACCACAAAGCAATAATGCAACAACCACAAAGTTAAATATCTAGGCTCCATACCATGATACCACTTATAGTCCAGAAGGAAATGGACATACCCACAGGGGGCGCTACCCCTAAATAACCTTGCTGCAATGATTCCTGTTTCGACCATTACCGGGTTGTGAGGCTTGACGAAGTCTCGTCCACAAAGCTACGCTTTACACAAAAGCCATGCTTTGATCAACAAATGATCGGCAGCACTTCGCATGCCACATTACCAAATTGGGAATGTATCACTAGTAACCATCAACTACATAACCTCTGAGCTCGTGTGTCTTAGAGAAGGGTGTTAAGCTAAGAGAATAAATTCTCCGCCACCAAATAGAAATGTATTTGATAGAAACCAGTTTTACGTCTCAAAGTGTAATGTCAGACACACATCCATACAAGTCTGTTCCGGGTTCGAACAGTACCGAAGGCACTTGCAAAGAAGTCCTTGCAATCCGGGCATCCACAATCACGATCGGACTCCCTATCACATATAAAGATCTCTATACCGGAGCAACTCAGTGCAGAGTCATTCGACGGGTTATCCTATCGTTCTCGAAGACACCTGGTCTTCATCGCTGTCTTCATATGCTTTCCAATTCGTCATATCGCTATTCGAAATGGGTTATATGACACAAGGTCCTCTCCCGGCTAAACTGAATAATGAGCGCAATATTTTAAAAACATGTGGATATTGGGATCACAGTTAAGTCACAACTTATTACCCAAAACCTTTCTTTCAAATGGCTTAAACAAATTACCATTTTCAAATCTTTTAAACAAAAAGATTCACTTCACAAAGTTCACCAATCTTCCACGAAGATTCATTCATAGCCTTTCAAAACAATTTCCTTTTCAAATTGGATTAATTCATCCAATCTTTAAATCAAAGATTCCATTCATAGCTTTCAAAACCATTTCCGTTTTAAATCCTTTATACCAAAGATACACCTCTTAAATTCTTTTGAATTTCGAAACAAAGTTCAATAATCTTTCATAAAGATTCATTTATAGCTTTCAAAACAATTTCATTTCAAAACTTGAAATATTTTCAATACAACTTGGAAAACTTCCTTTATATGAAAGCTATTATTATTTGAAAACAAACAGTTTTTTTGTTTTGGAAAAATCCGATTACATTTGCACAAGCTAAAGCTCTTCAAGTATAAAACTTGGATTAAATTCAAATTCCCAAAACAATACTTTTAAAATGGTTTTAAAACCCATATAAACACATTTATAGCTTGTATATCCTTTTTAAACCACATTTTCCAAACATATAATTTAATTTCAAATCTTAAATTCAAATTCAAATCAAATTATTTAAATTTCCAAACTCTATCCAGTTATTCAAAATAACTTTTATCTTTGAAAACTCCCTTTCAAAAGCTTTTCATATTTAACCCAATTCCATTTCCAAAACCATTTGGATTCAAAATTCAAATTTTAAAACAATTTCAAAAATCTGTGACTTAACCAATTTCCTCATGCAATCCATATTTGTGTGTGTATAGTGTAGTCCAGGAGTTTTACACAACAGTGCAACATCATCAATCATCACAGATTCAAGCATATCAATATCGATAAGCGGTATATTCCTATAACGTTTATCTTCCATTCACAGATCCACAGATAAATCACAGATAAAATAAATTACATTCATCACAGCTTGAATTAAAACAATTCATATCACAAAGCATCACACGATAGAGATATCAAACAATTCACAACATTCAATAGAATATGGTCATCCATAAGTAAGATAAATTAATTATCTAGTTAATTGAAACCAGACTAATCACTAATCCAGGTTGATTAACATTAGTTAATTACAATTCATGTAAATTAATTCTCCTTTAATAATAATAAACTAATTAACCTTAATTAATAAATTAATCAACCTTTAATTATTAATTTATTAACCTTTAATTAATCATACTTAATTAATTGCAATAATTAATTAATCCTTAATTAATAAATCATCCCTTAATCAGTTTTCATTAATAAATTAACCTTTAACTAATTATTTATTCTCAAATTAATTACCTTAGTTAGTTAATCACATTAATTAGTTACTCCATAATTAATTAACATTTAAACACTTGATTAATAAATCTTTAAAATCATTAATTATTCATCCTTAATTACTTTCATTAAGTAATTATTTTTAAGTAATTAATTATCCTTTAATTAATTACTCTTTAGTTGTTTGATTAATCAAACTTAAATTATTAATTAATTTACCTTAATTACTCTTATTAAGTAATTAACCTTAAGTAATTAATTTCCTTTAACAAATAAATTAACTTAGACTTTAAAAGTAACTTAACAATTAAAACATTTGTAATATTATTAAATTTATTTAAAATAAACTTTAAAAATAAAGGTCATGTATATTTTTAAACATCTTAAAGCTTGGTAAGTTTTAAAACAATTTTATTTAAAAACCTTATTAACCAATCTAAAAACTTGGATAACATCTAATATTTAAAGAAAATTGGTTTTAACAAAATTTATTTTCAATAAACATTATTTTCTTTTAATATTTGAAACTGTTTTTGCATCAAATCAAATAACCCAAGCAAAAACTCGTTCTACCCGAGCTTGACCCTGAGCAAACCCACGATTCCATCTGCTTCGAGAAAAATGATTGTTTTCTCACGCTTGTACTCGAGGCTCCTATCTTCTTCCTCAACCAATTGAAAACGCAGGTACATACAGATGCACGTACACATGCACAATCACCACGACTATCTCCGATTAACGCCGCAGCCACCCGAGCATCATCGATGATCACCAAAAACGATTCGAACAACCAGATACACGGACTTGTCCCCAAATCAAAATCGAGCAAATTCGAGGTCAATTATTCATTCCTGTAACCCACTCGATCATCAAAATTTGATTCGCTCCGCTAAGACAGGCCATCGGAAGCCTCGCAATTCTGGCTAAAGCTGCTGCGACCATCAACGAACTCATCCCCCTAGGTGTGATCGCCTACGATCCATCGTTGATGAAAATCATCTCATCTTCCTCGTTGAACAAAACTATATTCATAACCCTAACTCATCACCGCTCAATCATTCTGATGATCTAGAAATGCTACGAGCATTTTTCTCGAGTTCGCCACCTCTCAAACTTCCTCCAGTATCAATTTCGTCGTCCAAACTATCTTCGATCATCGAGGATTGACGAAATCCTTTCCTCTGATCGTCTCAAGATATATCGACAATCTCACACTTAAAAATTATAAAATTACTATCAAAATTCATCATTTTGTAATACGATTTTATTTATATAACCAAATCATAATTTCCTTATGATTGAATATTTAACATGTCTTTGATTTCTTCTGTAATTTGCTATTATTGAAATAATCACTGAATTTAAAATCCTGATATCATTTTTAAAAATAATGTTGCCTTGTTTCAAACAATTTTTCTTCAGATATCATAGTTTAATATTGATCGTATGAAAAGAAATCAGATTTAAAACTCATTTTAAAGCTGGATATTTCAAAACAGGGATGTCTGGATAATATATACAGATATGCATACTCAAATTTATGTATATATTCACATCCATGCATCATACTTTATATCATGATTTCAATCACAAGCATCGGGCACACAATCAAGGTATAAACAGAGTTGAGATCAAAGGAGAATAGTTTTGCTCACTCGTAGTTTGGAAGCAGAGAAGACAGGCTTTCTTTGAACTAGCATTTTATTTACTTCCAGATTTTTTTTTTGAATTTGAATTAATTGTCTGTTGCATGATTTTGTTTCCAGGTTTTGCTTGCTCAAATCTTTTTCCAGGTTGAAAACTTTGAATGCCTGAAGCTGTTTGAACTCCACTTTTGTTTTGATTTCTTGCTTACATTGTTTCAGGCTCTTGTATTTGAATCTGACATTTTGCTTTCAGATTTAATACATTTTGACTTTGCTTGTTTTTGATCTGAAAGGGTCAGATCTTTGATTCTTTGTTTCAGGTTTGAAATGATCTCAGGTTGTTTTCAGATTTGCAAATGAGGATTGAAAAATGTTGAACTTTTTTTTTGATTTTTTTTTTCCAGATTTTTCTGGTTTATAGTTTTGTTTTCAGTTTCAAAGTTTTGAAGAGAATGGCCTGTTTTCTTTCCACAACATATTTTTCTAAAATCCTAAACTAAAAGAAAATTTGTTATCTTGCCACTTGTTTATATGCAAGCTTATTTGATTACAAATGTTTCAATATGTTTTAAAAGAATTACACTTGTTAAAATGTGTATTTTTATGTTTAAATCCTTGTTTAATGAATTATGTTTTTAAACCCTTATTATTTTATATTTGCATATGTTTAAGTTTTTATCAATATGTTTTACTTTTGTACATTTTCTTTTATTTATACAACTCTTAAAGAAATAATTAAAAATGTAATTATACACAAATAAATAATCATATATACATATTTATTAGTTCTTTAAAATATAAAGATTTTTTTGACTTTAATTTATAAAATATTTACTTTTGAATTCCAAATCAATATATATATATATATACACACACGCACACCTATATATGCATTATAATATTAGAAAACAAATTTTTTTTCTTTATTAATTTTATAATATGGAGTTCTCAAATCCAATTTATTTCGAATATATTAATTTTGAATTTCAAATCCAAATTCCAAATTATAATCTATTTATAAAATATTTAGATTTCCAAATCAAATTCTTTGTTTTAAAAACTTATATATCTTTTTTTTATTCCCACATTTCAATTTAATCCACAATCAAGTTTAAAATTAATATATTATTCAAAATATTTATCTCTGAATTTCCAATTAGAAATTCTATTAAAAAATCATTTTTATACTCATTTATATTAATAAACAAACAAATATCTATTTAAATTTGGAAAATACCAAATTAATTCACAATTTTGGTTTCAATATTTTATATTAACTATCAATTTAAATTTTCTCAAAACCGGGATCGTTACAGATTCCCCTCCTTAAGAAAATTTCGTCCCCGAAATTTGCCAAGGAGACAACAAAGGATGGATACACAAAGATAGAAAAACAATTTCCCAGATCAAACTGAATATCTATTCTGCATTTGGCTTACCAAATCAAAATATCATCATTACATATGAGAATGATCTCATACAATATTTCACAAAATATCCAGGTCATCTGGTCTACGAAATATGCAGGAGCACTGGTTAGTTTGAACGGATAACTAACCGTTCGTAGAACATATCAAGACCCCAAAGAACAAACAAATAGATTCAATCTTCTACAATTCTCAAACACTAGGTATGGATTCCAAATTCAGGTTGGAATACTCCAAATTATATATTAGCTTGTCCCTTTTCGGACTTTGATCCTCACAGAAATTACAAAAGAATTTCAAACTTTGGTTTTAACCAGAACAATTTCGTCGATACAAATCTTCATATTTTATTCATTAATTCATTTTAAATAAAATATCAATTTCATTAAAGTTTAAAACAAAATGTTGATAGGAATCTGATGAAGAAAATACGAATTAGGAACCTATCTATAATGATTTGAAGAGCCACCACACTAAAACTTCTCCTTGGAGCTGCAACAAAACAATCAACGAATTTGAAATTGAATCAAAGGAGATTGATAAAGAAAAGTTATTTCCATTGTTGCAGGGTATTGACCATTTGTGGTGGTACTTCTCTGTCCCATATCTCGTCCTCTTCTTGCACTCATACTCACTATCATGGATAGTAAGAGAATTTATTGAGGCATACAGACGGATATCTTAGGGGTGTACTCATTCTAGGGTATACTTCACCCTATCTCTAATGAATTACCTAATGTGTTATACTCCTGAGCTAAAGTTTCAACCTTCGGCTCTGATACCAATTGTGACGACCCTGACTCGACCTTCGAAAATCAACACTGAATACATCACTCGTATTGCAATGCCACAGATTCAAATGTCGACTCCAGTTTGCCGGAGCTTATAACACATTAAGTATAACAACATAGCGGAAGAAAAAGAATAATACCATTGATACAACAATGAATACAATATCCGATACAATATGATACAACAATATCACGGACAATAACAACAGCGAAAAGGATCAACAAATGATCAGCAGCACTTCACATGCCACATTACCAAATTAGGAATGTATCACTAGTAACCATCAACTACATAACCTCTGAGCTTGTATGTCTCAGAGAAGGGTGTTAAGCTAAGAGAATAAATTCTCCGCCACCATACGGAAATGTATTTGATAGAAACCGATTTTACATCTCAAAGTGTAATGTCATACGCACATCCATACAAGTCTGTTTCGAGTTCAAACATAACCAAAGGCACTTCCAAAGAAGTCCTTGCAATCCGGGCATCCACAATCCCGATCGGACTCCCCATCACATATGGAGATCTCTATACCGGAGCAACTCAGTGTAGAGTCATTCGACAGGTTATCCTATCGTTCTCGAAGACACCCGGTCTTCACCGCCGTCTTCATATGCTTTCCATTTCGTTATATCACTATTTGGAATGGGTTATATGACACAAGGTCCTCTCTCGGCTAAACCGAATAATGAGCGCAATATTTTAAAAACATACGGATATTGAGATTTAGTTAAGTCATAACTTATTACCCAAAATCTTTCTTTCAAATGGTTTAAATAAATTCCCATTTTCAAATCTTTTAAACAAAAAGATTCACTTCACAAAGTTCACCAATCTTCCACAAAGATTCATTCATAGCCTTTCAAAACAATTTCCTTTTAAATTGGATTAATTCATCCAATCTTTGAATCAAAGATTCAATTCATAGCTTTCAAAACCATTTCCGTTTTAATTTTTTTACCAAAGATACACCTCTTAAATTCTTTTCAGTTTCAAAACAAAGTTCAACAATCTTTCGCAAAGATTCATTTATAGCTTTCAAAACAATTTCATTTCAAAACTTGAAATATTTTCAATACAACTTGGAAAACCTTCCTTTATATGAAAGCTATTATTATTTGGAAACATATAGTTTTTTTGTTTCGGAAAAATCCGATTACATTTGCACAAGTTAAAGTTCTTCAAGTATAAAACTTGGATTAAATTCAAATTCCCAAAGCAATACTTTTAAAATGGTTTTAAAACCCATATAAACACATTTATAGCTTGTATATCCTTTTTAAACCACATTTTCCAAACATAGAATTTAATTTCAAATCTTAAATTTGAATTCAAATCAAATTATTTAAATTTCAAAACTCTATCCAGTTATTCAAAATAACTTTTATCTTTGAAAACTCCATTTCAAAAGCTTTTTATATTTAACCCAATTCCATTTCCAAAACAATTTGGATTCAAAATTCAAATTTTAAAACCATTCCAAAAATCCGTGACTCAACCAATTTCCTCGTGCAATCCATATTTGTGGGTGTATAGGGTAGTCTAGGGATTTTACACAATAGTGAAACATCATCAATCATCATAGATTCAAGCATATCAATATCGATAAGCGGTATATTCCTATAACGCTTATCTTCCATTCACAGATCCACGGATAAATCACACATAAAATAAATTACATTCATCACAGCTTGAATTAAAATAATTCATATCACAAAGCATCACACAAATATGGATAAATTAATCTTTGGTAAGATAAATTAATTATTACCAATAAGAGTAAGATAAATTAAATTAATTAATTCACACGATTCAATAGAAACCAGACTAATCACTAATCCATATCACAAAGCATCACAAGTCATCCATAAGTAAGATAAATTAATTATCTAGTTAATTGAAACCAGACTACTTACTTATCCAGGTTGATTAACATTAGTTAATTACAATTCATGTAAATTAATTATCCTTTAATAATAAACTAATTAACCTCAATAAATAAATTAATCAACCTTTAATGATTAATTTATTAACCTTTAATTAATCATACTTAATTAATTGCAACAATTAATTAATCCTTAATTAATAGATCATCCCTTAATCACTTTTGATTAATAAATTAACCTTTAATTAATTATTTATTCTAAAATTTATTGCCTTAATTAGTTAATCACATTAATTAATTGCTCCATAATTAATTAACCTTTAAACACTTGATTAATAAATCTTTAAAACCTTTATACTTTCATTAAGTAATTATTTCGAAGTAATTAATTATCCTTTAATTAATTACTCTTTAGTTGTTTGATTAATCAAACTTAAATTATTAATTAATTTACCTTAATTACTCTTATTAAGTAATTAACCTTAAGTAATTAATTTCCTTTAACAAATAAATTAACTTAGACTTTAAAAGTTAATTAACAATTAAAACATTTGTAATATTATTAAATTTATTTAAAATAAACTTTAAAAATAAAGGTCATGTATATTTTTAAACATCTTAAAGCTTGGTAAGTTTTAAAACAATTTTATTTAAAAACCTTATTAACCAATTTAAAAACTTGGATAACATCTAATATTTAAAGAAAATTGGTTTTAACAAAATTTATTTTCAATAAACTTGATTTTCTTTTAAAATTTGAAATTATTTTTGCATCAAATCAAATAACCCGAGCAAAAACTCGTTCTACCCGAGCTTGACCTCGAGCCAACCCATGATTCAATCTGCTTCGAGAAAAATGATTGTTTTCTCGCGCTTGAACCCGAGTCTCCTATCTTCTTCCTCAACCATTTGAAAATGAAGGTACATACAGATGCACGTACATGTGCACAATCTCTACGACTGTCTCCGATCAACACCGTAGCCACCCGAGCATCATCGATGATCACCAAAAATGATTCGAATAACCAGATACACGAAATTGTCCCTAAATCAAAATCAAGCAAATTCGAGGCCAATTATTCATTCCTGTAACCAACTCGATCATCAAAATTTGATTCGCTCCACCGGACAGCCCATCGGAAGCCTCGTAATTCTGGCCGAAGCTGCTCCGACCATCAACGAACTCATCCCCCCAGGTGCGATCGCCTACGATCCATCGTTGGCGACGAAATCATCTCATCTTCCTCGTTGAACAAAACTATATTCATAACCGTAACTCGTCGTCGCTTAGTCATTCTGATAATCGAGAAATGCTACGAGCATTTTTCTCGAGTTTGCCACCTCTCAAACTTCCTCTAGTATTAATTTCATAATCCAAATTATCTTCGATCATCGAGGATTGACGAAATCCTTTCCTCTGATCATCTCAAGATATATCGACAATCCCACACTTAAAAATTATAAAATTACTATCAAAATTCATAATTTTGTAATATGATTTTATTTATATAACCAAATCATAATTTCCATATGATTGAATATTTAACATGTCTTTGATTTCTTCTGTAATTTACTTTTATTGAAATAATCACTGGATTTAAAATCTTAATATCATTTTTAAAAATAATGTTGCCATGTTTCAAACAATTTTTCTTCAGAAATCAGATTTAAAACTCGTTTTAAAGCTGGATATTTCAAAACAGGGATGTCTGAATAATATACAGATATGCATATTCAAATTTATATATATATTCACATCCATACATCATACTTTATCTCATGATTTCAATCACAAGCATCAGGCACACAATCAAGGTATAAACAGAGTTGAAATCAAAGGAGGATAGTTTTGATCACCTGTAGTTTGGAAGCAGAGAAGACAGGCTTGTTTTGAACTAGCATTTTATTTGCTTCCGGATTTTTTTTGAATTTGAATTAATTGTCTATTGCTTAATTTTGTTTCCAGGTTTTGCTTGCTCAAATATTTTTCCAGGTTGAAAATTTTGAATACCTGAAGCTGTTTGAACTCCACTTTTGTTTTGATTTCTTGCTTACATTGTTTCAAGCTCTTGTATTTGAATTTGAGATTTTGCTTTCAGATTTATACGTTTTGACTTTGTTTGTTTTTGATCTGAATGGGTCAGATCTTTGACTCTTTGTTTCAGGTTTGAAATGATCTCAGGTTGTTTTCAGATTTGCAAATGTGGATTGAAAAATGTTCAACTGTTTTTTTTTCTTTTTCCAGATTTTTCTGGTTTATAGTTTTGTTTTTCAGTTTTAAAGTTTGAAGAGAATGGCCAGTTTTCTTTCCTTAACATATTTTCCTAAAATCCTAAATTAAAAGAAAATTTGTTATCTTGCCACTTGTCTATATGCAAGCTTATTTGATTACAAATGTTTCAATATATTTTAAAACATTTACACTTGTTAAAATGTGTATTTTTATGTTTAAATCCCTGTCTAATGAATTATGTTTTTAAACCCTTATTATTTTATATTTGCGTATGTTTAAGTTTTTATCGGTATGTTTTATTTTTGTACATTTTCTATTATTTATACAACTCTTAAAGAAATGATTAAAAATTTAATTATACACAAATAAATAATCATATATACATATTTATTAGTTCTTTAAAATATAAAGATTTTTTTAACTTTAATTTATAAAATATTTACTTTTGAATTCCAAATCTATATATATATACCTATATATACATTACAATATTAGAAATAAATTTTTTTTCTTTATTAATTTTATAATATGGAGTTCACAAATCCAATTTATTTTTAAAATATATTTATTTTGAATTTCAAATCCAAATTCCAAATTATAATCTATTTATAAAATATTTAGATTTCCAAATCAAATTCTTTGTTTTAAAAACTTATATATCTATTTTTTTGTTCCTACATTTTCAATTTAATCCACATTTAAGTTTAAAACTAATATATTATTCAAAATATTTATCTCTAAATTTCCAATTAGAAATTCTATTTAAAAAACATTTTTATACTCATTTATATTAATAAACAAACAAATATCTATTTAAATTTGGAAAATACCAAACTAATTCACAATTTTAATTTCAAAATTTTATATTAACTATCAATTTAAATTTTCTCAAAACCGGGATCATTACAATAACAATATTTTTCTTGGATATAAGTTAATTAAATAGAGAAACAATTCCAGTTTGCATAATCATGAGAATCATACTCTTTTCCTAGAAAATTGAAACGGTAACACCTTATTTATTTATTTATTTATTTATTTTTACTGAATTGTGTTATGAGTTGTTATCCCGCCTTTTAGGCAAGGCCGTGATATCAAAAGATCGACCGAGAAAAGCAAGATAGCTCGTCTCAAAGATTGGTCAACTCAACATCTAAACAAAGCAAGTTCTGTTAAATGACTTTTCATCTAATATCCCCTACAGAGGGGGGGTCCAGGGGGGGTGCCAACCCCCCAAGGTGGGGGTGCGGGGTCAACGCCACCGCTACGGCGTTCGACCTGACCAGCCAGGTCGCAGGGGTCCAGGGGGCAGCGCCCCATCCAAAACGGTATGCGACTTAGAGCATGGAGTCTCCAACGAGCTAAAGCTTCCAATGAGTTAACGACTCACAGGAAGTCGCGACTCAAGGTTGCAGCGACCTAAGAGATATCGCGACTTAACTTCTCCAGGAGCTACAGTAAGCTCACGACTTAACTGCAGACTCCGACCTAAGATGGCTCCGACCTAAAGACTTTACGAGCTAACATGCAGGCGACTTAAGCTACAACGAAGACCTCACGACCTAAAGCATGACCGACCTAAGCGGCTCAGCGACTTAAGGCATAAAGTGGTCCAGCGACCTAAAACTAAACAAGTTAACAACTCACAGGAAGTCGCGACCTAAGGGTGCATCGACCTAAAGGTGGGACGACTTAAAGAGTTCACGACCTAAAGAGTTCACGACTTAAGGCAACTTCTACCGACCTAACGACTTAATACTTAAACGACCTAACCAATCTCGCCTCATCAAAGTTAGGTCGCTCGCAACCTAACTCCTCTCCTTAACCCATAGGTCGCTCACGACCAATCCACTCCACAAAGATAAGTCGCTCACGACCTAAAGCAGACCCCGCCTTTTCTCTTAGGTCGCTCCACGCCATAACTCCTACTGCCGTTATCCCTTAAGTCGTTACTCCTTCCTCTGCCACTCCATAAGTCGCCCACGACCTATAGTCAACCCCTTGAGGTTGTAACTCATCAACCCACGACCTACGACCTATCTTAGGTCGCTCACGGCCTAAAACCAGTCGACCTAACTCCGATCTCTCCTATAAATACTCCGCTTATTCCAACTAGAGGGGGACTTTTCCCGGAATCGAAGATGCCGACACTCCGCAGTTTTCTCCATTCTTCCAACACTTCAACCATCGAAGATTCTTCATCAAGAGATCTACTTCATTGAAGAGTGATTCGAAGAGCAATTGATCATCAAAATCCTAACTTCTCTCTTCAATCGTATTGTAATTGTAAAATCGTGTTGTAAAGTTGTTGTAATCGAAAGATCGTGCTGTAAAAGTGTTGTAATCTTGTAAAAGCGCGTACAAAGAAGATAATGGAGGATGTAAAGTGGATGTAGGCTGGTTAGAAGCCGAACCACTATAAAAATCTCTGTCTTTTTTACTTTTCTGCTATTTTCTTTTTACTTTGTTTCTCGTGCAGACGGGTGGTGCTTTCACTTCATCACGACCTACACCAGGTGTTAGCGTTAAAACCATTTTTGCCGTTAACATGAGTCTTATTGCGGTTTTCCTGATTATTTATTTGCTATGTATGTAGCTAATAATGAACTAATTATTTTGGTAAATCTTATTATATGATACTAAGCAGTAAATAGGTTAGATCACCTATACTAATGTAATAGTACAAGATATTTTGAAACATTTTATGTAAATTGGAATCCATGAAAGAGTTTCGTTAAATCATTTTGAATGTCTAAATGTAGAAGTGGCTTATAAAGTGTTATATATTCTCATAAAAGGAACCGTGTCTTTACAAAATAATATTTATGTGTTATCTAACCATTTAATATTGTTATTTTTGGATAAAATATCCTTCTATCCTTTTTTTAAAATTTATAACATTAGCTTGTTAACCCCGAGATAGATATTAAATTTGAGACAAAAATAATTGTTCCAGGTTTTGGTGGACACACTTGTTAAAAAGGCATATGACAACTGGATGCATGTTATAGAATATGAGGACAAAGCTCTGTTAGACTTCAAACTGAAAAATAACGCATCAAGTTCGGCGGACAAACCTTCTTTAGTCTCACCAAGTTATTCATCTTCCTATGATCGGCAAGCTTCTCCTTCGGTTCCCTCAGTGCATCCTTCTTTAAATGCTGAAGTGCTTCATGGAGGTATTTTTAAAAATTACATTTGTGAATCATAACACAACTTTAAAATACCCTTTGATACTGTTACTAAGGATTTTTTTTAATTCTCTTTGACCACCATACAAAAGTAATAACAATTGTATGTGAAATTTAAGACGAATTACAAACTTAAGTCACTTTTTGCTTTGCTTGGGTCAAGTCAGCATTTGATACTGCTATGACTTCAAATTGCATTGGTGCAATATTATAATTCTTTTTCTTATAACAATTCAAAATTACTCCAACATAAATTATTTTAAAAAATACGGTTTTGCCATTTAATACAAATTTCGTGCAATGCAAAACAATACAACGTCTAATGCATAATCATATCTGACCATTAGTAAAAACAAATATGTATAAGAAGACACTATTTGTATCAACATTGTTTTGTGTTTTGCATTAAGAAGCACCTTATATAAATTTAAAACGCTTAAAATGAAAGAAGAAAATTGCAGACTAAATTGTAGGTTTAAATTACAAAAGCCGAAGAAATGAAAAAAAACAATAAAATTTTATATAGAAAAGTCTGTGATCCATAAATATACGAAAGCATTTGAATTCAAAAGTTGCATCAACAATCTTTAATGTAAAATGAGGGGGAACATCAATATTTAAGATTTTGATATTTGGTTGAATGGAAATCACTTGTAATTAACGTACATATCAGCAAAAACAAATACACAAAATGGTGGTCGTTTAACTAAAAATTGTGTTTTGGTACGAAACGTGTCACGACCCGAACTCAATGTCCGACAAACAACATCAAATTCGTATTGCGAGAGCTTGCAACACCCATTAGATGATAAATAACATAGCGGAATAAAAGATGATATCACTGATACAACATGAATGCAATATCTGATACATCAATTTGATACAATGATAATCATCAACATCAAAGAATATACAACACAGAATACAGCGGAACACGATAAAATATGAGATAAGTCTGCACAGAACCCAATACTGTAACTCCAATCCAAAACTCCAAAGCTAGAACTCCAACTTCAATCTCGATCCACCATCAAAGTTGCACCAAGACAAGCAAGGTTAGTCGTCCACGGACTGAACTAGCTCCAGATAAACTATGAACCTGACTATCTGAAAAACCAAACACTAGACTGCCCGTGTGGAAAATTATGGGCACCCAGAGTTTAGGAAAGGAACAATAAACTCCGAGTCAGTCATGGGACTGGTATGAGCAAACAAAACAGTTGGTCTTTTAAACAATCAAAAGATTTTAAAATTTAAAATCCGCAATGCTTTTGGAAAATGAAACTACCATAAGGCCTCCCGCCACACACACCAAGCAAACGCAGAATTGGAGGAGATTTCTCCTTATGATAGTCAAACATGCTTGATACGCGAAAATCTTTCTTTTTGATATTATTATTAGTGCATAGTGCAGAAAACCTTTCGAAAGTAAAATATTAATCTTAGCCAGCATATGTACCATTATATTATGCCAGCTATAGCTGCCATCTTAAATGACAGGTTCTACAACTAAAACCGTACAAGACGCGTATTGTTTCTTTGGAATTTTCCAACAACTGGTCAGGCTAAGGAACTTCCTATTGCCACATGGGAACGCCTCTGGCGGGACGCCTCGAGAACCTACCCGGCTCTCTGCCAACAAGGCCGGCTACCCCCTTCCCGGGGAATAAAACCTCAGATATGCCACCCCCGGTCCTTTGGGACCTTTATACGAGGTACCTCTACACCAACATCACACGGTAATGAATATATTGCAGTGCCCACATGAGTAACTATCTAGGCTCCATACCATGATACTACCCTTTTCCAGAAGGAATGGTTACACCCTTAGGGAGCTACCCCCTGAAACCTTACCGCATCTTTCCTATTTCGACCATTACCGGTTTGTGAGGCTCGATGAAGTCTCGTCCACAAAGCTACGCTTTGCACGAAAGCCATGCTTTGATCACAAATGATCATCAACACATAGCAGCACTTAGCATGCCACGCTACCAAATTGGGAGTATATCGCTGATAACCTTCAACTACATAACCTCTGAGCTCGTATGTCTCAGAGAAGGGTGTTAAGCTAAGAGAATAAATTCTCCGCCACCAAAAGATATGTATTTGAAAGAAATCTTCTTTATATCTCAAGGTGTAATGTCAGACATACAACCATACAAGTCTGTTCCGGGTTCGAACAGAACCGAAGGCACTTCCGAAGAAGCCCTTGCAATCTAGGTATTCACAATCCCGACCGGACTACCCATCACTTAGGAAATCTCTATACCGTAGCTACTCAGTGCAGAGACAATCGATAGGTCATCCTATCGTTCTAGAAAATATCCGGTCTTCACCACCGGTCTTCAAATGTTATCAATAACGACGTATCATTATTCGGAATGGGTTATATGACATAAAGTCCTCTCCTGGCTAAACTGAATAATGAGCGCAATATTTAAAACATATGGATATGGGATTTCAATTAAGTCACAACTTTAAAAATTCAAAACCATTTCAAATGGTTTAAACCAATTACCATTTCAAATCTTTTAAACAAAAAGATTTGTTTCACAAAGTTCACCCAGTTTTACAAAGATCCATTTACGGGTTTCAAAACAATTTCCATTTCAATTGGATTAATTCATTTAAATCTTTAAACCAAAGATTTAGCTTATAACTTTCAAAACTCGTTTCTAAAGATTCACCCATAATTTGGAAAACTCTTTT
The DNA here is from genome assembly GCA_030765085.1 of Allium cepa. Lineage (NCBI taxonomy): Eukaryota > Viridiplantae > Streptophyta > Magnoliopsida > Asparagales > Amaryllidaceae > Allium > Allium cepa. The sequence continues at coordinate 169,810,413 of CM060941.1, read as the reverse complement.
AATTCAACTTGAACTCTCTTTAATCCAAATTTGGAATTCATTTCTTATATGAAAGCTTTTATCATTTGGAAACAACAGTTTTATTTCGGGAAAATCCGATTTCATTTATACAAGTTAAAAATCTTTGGGTTAATTCGAATTCCTAAAACACACAAAAAAATGGTTTAAAACCCGTATAACTTTTATAATTCTTTTTAAATCATAAATACTGAATATAGAATTCAATTTCAGATATTGAATTCCAATTCGAATCAAAGTATTCAAATTTCAAACCTTTATTAAGTTACTCAGAATAACTTTCATTTTAAAGCACTTGTTTCAAAAGCCTTTCACTTTAAACCCAATCCATTTCCAAAACTGTTTGGATTTAAAATTCAAATTCAAAACTATTTAAAAATCTGCGACTTAATCGATTTCCACGTGCAATCCATATTTGTGTGTGTATAAGTGTGGTCCAGGGGTTTTACCCAATAGTGCACAGCATCAATCATCACAGATATATCAATATCGATAAGCGGTATAATCCATAACGCTTATCTTCATTCACAGATCACAGATAAAATAAATTTATTAATCACAAAGGTTCATCATTACAATTCGATATGAGTTTCGGATAACCAATTGGAATCCGACTCCCTGTCGCATCGAAATTTAAATGCCATTTTATGGGCAAAGGGGTTTTCACATATATACAGTAATAAATCACAATTCACATTATAGCATAAGGCAACTCACATCACATAGCATCACAATCATAAACAGACATATCAATCCAGTACACAACATTTGATGACAATCATCTTCAATTTAAGAAGAAGATGATTTAAAAGAATTAACCATAAGACTATTTTTATTGATTTATTTAAATCGATGATTAGCTATTGTTAAGGATTAAAATTTTATTAATTATTCCATAATCAATTTCCTTAATTAACTACTAATTGTAAATTAATTACCTTTAATTATCTAATTAACAATTTGTAATTACAATTAGATTAAACACTTAATCGTGAATTTAATCAAATCTTTTAATTTCAAATCGACTAATTTCTAGTTATTTAATTAATTACAATTTTAAATTTAATTAATCATCTTAATTACCCTTTTTAAACAATCAAAATTTTATCTTAATTAACATTAAAAAAAATCTTCTTTGAACTTTGAAAACAAATTATTATTAATTATAAAAACTTTAATGTTAATTAACTTTAACATTTAACTTAAATTATCTCTTAATTAAAACATTAATTAAGATTCTAAAAACATTCTAAAATAATTAAAACTTGAAATAAGTTCTTAACTTAAATCGTTAAACACTTATGTTCTTTGTTGACACTAAAATTTTCTTTACCATTTTTTTTCTTTAAATTTGCAAAACTAAATCCCTTTCTGAAAACAACCCGAGCTAACCCCTGGTTTTACTCGAGTATCGCTTCGAGTTTTTCCTCCATCTTCCATGAGTCAACCCCTTCTCCCTCTCACGTTCATTCTTCTTCTTCTTCTTTTCGTTTTCCAGTTGAGTAAGTTTAAACGAAAACATCAGGTACCTAACTCACGAACTCGAGCAAGAACCGAAGCATTCACCCACCTTTCTCAAGCATCTACTCGCGTCGCTTTCCACCATCAACCTGACACCACGATAACGTGCCCGTGCACGTGCACGGCACGTCGCCGTCGCTCCGGCGAACTGCGCCACCACCGGCAAGTCACGAAAACCCTCGACACCTGAAAACACAACTCGATTCGAACCTAAAATCTCGAGATCAAAATTTACCTGTTCGTTCGAACTGCCACTCGAATACACCAAACCCAAAACTCCTCGTCACCCCCACGCCGACCACCGGAACTGTCCCTACTCCATCCACTCCTCTGTCCGTGTCTCGAGTATCTCCCCTCCAATTTTGGCCATGCTCGACGCATTGACGCGTGTACACGAGCCCAAAATCCAAACACCACTCCTCACAGTCCTTAAACCCTAGTTTCAATTCATCCTATCAATTCTTGCAATGAACAATTTTTTTACATTTTTCCTGAAATCAACCATGGACGAGCGAGCTTCCAGCAGAATTTCATTATCAAATATTAGTTCGATCATCAGGAAATTGGAAAAAAACAGAATTTGTTTAACTCTGAACTGCTCCTAGCCTAAGCAACTAAAAATCACCAAATTGGTTTTAAAAATCCTATATTTGTATGCTTATTCAAATTATATAATCCAATCAAAGATTTAAAACATTAGAATTTATCATATGATTTCTTTGTTTTACTGTAAACCAAGTTTACAGAGTCATGTTCATTCCCTTCCAAGCAAAAACTTATGGAACATTGTTTGAATTTAAACAGCATAATTTGTTAAAAACCTAAGTTTAAAAATGTTTTTGTATGAAGATTTATAAAAAAAAAATCTTGTTTATATTCATTCTGTAACCAGAAACAAGAATCATCAAAGTACACAGTTACACATATACTTGTACAGAACTAAAAATAACCAAGTCTTCATGAAACAAAGATACGGATTTAAATTATTTTTTTGAAGTAGTAAGTTTACTCACAGTTAAATTTGAAGAACAGAGGATACTTGTTGTCTGAAAACTACAGTTGAATCCTGTTTTAAACCTGCTTGGTTTTCTTTAAAAAATGTTTTGAGTTTTGTAGATAGAAATGTTTCTTTTTCCTTCAGCTTACAAAGTTATTTTTCTGAACGAATTATAGTTGATAAATACATATATATAGGGACTAACAGTTTGTATAAATAGGTGTTTTCTGGGGTATTGAGTATCCTTAGGTCAAAGAAGTTTTCTTCCTTCTTTTATTGACTAAAGATATTTTATAACTGAAATGAAAAAAATTTATATTTCGGCTGAGTTGGTATATTTTGTGCTGAGGGTATTAAATGCTTGCTACCTATCATGTTTACAACTTATACTATTTAATTATGTATGTACAGTTGCTTTGTATATATTTTTGTTTATTTGTTTGTTTATCTTCTTGTGCAAGCTTCATTACATAGATATATTTTCTTCTTTTTTCTTTTTTTTTGTTCTTTGTGCATAGATGTTTTTGTTATTCCCTGCTTGCCTAATTCACATACAAATTTGTATGTATTTTATTTGTCATTATTTTATAGTTTGATCTTATACTTTTATCATTGACATATAAGCTTGAATTTTTATTTCTAATTATAGTTTGACCAAACATTAAATTTATAACGTATATTTTATTTTTATATTTTACATTAAATATTGATAAAATAAATTTTATACTTCTTATAACTTCATAAAGAAAATGGAGTAAAACACAATGTATACATTTAATAAAAAATCATGCATATTATTTTCCAAGTATAAATTGAATTTCCAAACCAAAATGTTATTTATGATTCAAATCAACTGAAAATATTTATTTAGTTTCAAATCCAATTCTAAAATAAATAAGTATATGTCTCTTATTAAATTTGAAAAATTCAAACGAATCCACAATTTAACCTAAAATTTAATTTAATTTAATTACAAAATTAAATTCGTCTTTTAAATCGGGATCGTTACAGATTCCCCCCTTAAGAAATTTCATCCCCGAAATTTGCCAAGGAGATAACAAAGATAGAGAAATATCTTTCCAAACCAAATCGAATGTTTATTCTGCATTTGGCTTACCAAATCAGAATATCAACAATAAATATGAGAACAAACTTAATCGACTATGAAACAATTAGGTTATTTGATCAACGAAGTATACAAGGTATTGGTTAGTTCGAAGTAACAACTAACCATTCGTAGAATATATCGAAACCCAATAAAATAGACAAAAATAGATTCGATTACGATCTCGGATTCAAGATTTAACTCATTCACGTTTTGCTGAGAAATAAAACTAAGGATAATTCTCATGTCAAACAAAACTCGAACAATTTAATCATAGATGAGATAGTTACCTTATAAAATTTCTTTTCCTTAATTAGCTTTTGAGGTTGAAGAATCATCTCTGATTGCATACACTTTCTTTTTTAGAGTTTGCTTCTTTACTGGACAGTTGATAATCCTATGTCCTGGCTTGCGGCAGTAATAACATCCCGTAGATTCCTGATCTGGCCTCATAAATGACTCTCTCATTCCTGGCTTCCAAGAATTCTTGCATTTATCCGAGTAGTGACCTTTCTCCAAGCAATTGAGATAAGTAACATCTTTCACCCTTTTCTTCTGTATATTCTTCTTTCCTTTATCTTTCCTCGATTTCTTTCTGCCAAACTTCCTTTTCCTCCAATTTAGATTACTTGTATCTCCATTCTCATCTAGATCTTCTTGCTTATCTAGAGTATCATATCGATAGCCCATATCAATTACTTCAGAAAATGATTCCTTTATGTGAGCAGTCATCCTTTCCTGAGACTCCTGATTCATTCCCCGAATAAACTTTTCATTCTTCTTTAACGGTGTATTCACCAATTCTGGACCAAATCGAGATAATATATTGAGTTTGTTTAAGTATTCCTCAATTGATAAACTTCCCTGCTTCAAATATATAAACTCCTGGTACATTCGAGAGATACCAGCAGACAGCATATATCGCTGCTCGAACACTTCCTTGAAACGGCTCCAAGTAAATTCATCCGCCGGCTCATCCAATGTAACTGTTTCCCACCAAGCTAAAGCTTCTTCCTGGAGTTGCCAGGAAGCTATCAATCGCATCTGACCATCTTCTAATTTTAATCCCTTGAAAATTCTTTCGCATGATCGAATCCAGGCTTGTGCTTCGATAACAGATTCTTTGCCTGTGAATGGTTTTCCACCAAGTCCAAAAAAAATTCGATATAGATCAGCTAAATTTGATTGAGATCGAATGGGAATATCCATCGTTGTAGGGCTTTGACCAGTTGAAGTGGTACTTCCCTGTCTCCAATCTCGTCCTCTTCTCCCATTCATTCTTACTATCTGTAATAGTAAGAAGACCGATTTAGGCTTTCGAACGAAATATCTTAGAGAATAACAACAGATAAAGAGAATAGATTGAGAAATTTGGATTTTTGTTCCACTGGTTGTACTCATTCTAGGGTATACTTCACCCTATCTCTAATGAGTCATCTAATGTGTTACACTCCTTAGCTAAAGTTCTTACTCAACCTTTAGCTTTGATACCAAATTGTCACGACCCGGACTCGATGTCCGACAAACAACATCAAATTCGTATGGCGGGAGCTTGCAACACCCATTAGATGATAAATAACACAACGGAATAAAAGATGATATCACTGATACAACATGAATACAATATCCGATACATCAATTTGATAAAATGATTATCATCTTAATTACCCTTTTTAAACAATCAAAATTTTATCTTAATTAACATTAAAAAAAATCTTCTTTGAGCTTTCAAAACAAATTATTATTAATTATAAAAACTTTAATGTTAATTAACTTTAACATTTAACTTAAATTATCTCTTAATTAAAACATTAATTAAGATTCTAAAAACATTCTAAAATAATTAAAACTTGAAATAAGTTCTTAACTTAAATCGTTAAACACTTATGTTCTTTGTTGACATTAAAATTTGCTTTACCATTTTTTTCTTTAAATTTGCAAAACTAAATCCCTTTTTGAATACAACCCGAGCTAATCCCTGGTTTTACTCGAGTATCGCTTCGAGTTTTTTCTCCATCTTCCACGAGTCAACCCCCTCTCCCTCTTGCGTTCGTTCTTCTTCTTCTTTTTTTCGTTTTCCAGTTGAGTAAGTTTAAACGAAAACATCAGGTACCTAACTCACGAACTCGAGCACGAACCGAAGCATTCACCCACCTTTCTCGAGCATTTACTCGCGTCGCTTTCCACCATCAACCTGACACCATGATAACGTGCCCGTGCACAGCACGTCGCCGTCGCTCCGGCGAACCGCGCCACCACCGGCAAGTCACGAAAACCCTTGGCACCTGAAAACACAACTCGATTCGAACCCAAAATCTCAAGATCAAAATTTACCTGTTCGTTCGAACTGCCACTTGAATACACCAAACCCAAAACACCTCGTCACCCCCACACCGACCACGGGAACCGTCCCTACTCCATCCACGCCTCTTTCCATGTCTCGAGTATCTCCCCTCCAATTTTGGCCATGCTCGACGCATTGACGCGTGTACACGAGCCCAAAATCCAAACACCACCCCTCACAGTCCTTAAACCATAGTTTCAATTCATCCTATCAATTCTTGCAATGAACAATTTTTTTTTACATTTTTCCTAAAATCAACCATAGCCGAGCGAGCTTCAAGTAGAATTTCATTACCAAATATTAGTTCGATCATCAGGAAATTGGAATAAAACAGAATTTGTTTAACTCTGAACTGCTCCTAGCCTAAGCAACTAAAAATCACCAAATTGGTTTTAAAAATCCTATCTTTGTATGTTTATTCAAATTATATAATCCAATCAACGATTTAAAACACTAGAATTTATCATATGATTTCTTTGTTTTACTGTAAACCAAGTTTACAGAGTCAAGTTCATTCCCTTTCAAGCAAAAACATCTGGAACATGGTTTGAGTTTAAACAACATAATTTTTTAAAAATCTAAGTTTAAAAATGTTTTTGTATGAAGATTTATAAAGTTTTTTTCTTGTTTATATTCATTCTGTAACCAGAAACAAGAATCATCAAAGTACACAGTATACACATATACTTGTACAAAACTAAAAATAACCAAGTCTTCATGAAACAAAGATACAGATTTAGTTTTTTTTTTTGTAGTAAGTTTACTCACAGTTAAATTTGAAGAACAGAGGATGCTTGCTGTCTGAAAACTACAGTTGAATCCTATTTTAAACTTGCTTGGTTTTCTTTAAAAAAAATTTGAGTTTTGTAGATAGAAATGTTTCTTTTTCCTTCAGTTTACAAAGTTATTTTTCTGAACGAATTAGAGTTGATAAATACACACATATATATAGGGACTAACAGTTTGTATAAATAGGTTTTTTCTGGGGTATTGAGTATCCTTTGGTCAAAGATGTTTTCTTCCTTCTTTTATTGATGAAAGATATCTTATAACTGAAATGAAAAAAAAAATTATATTTCGGTTGAGTTGATATATTTTGTGCTGAGGGTATTAAATGCTTGCTACCTATCATGTTTACAACTTATACTATTTAATTATGTATGTACAGTTTTGTATATATTTTTGTTTGTTTGTTTGTTTATCTTCTTGTGCAAGCTTCATTACATAGATATATTTTCTTCTTCTTTCTTTTTTTTGTTCTTTGTACATGTACAGTTTTATTTGTTTCTTTTCTTTGCCTTTGCGCATAGTTTTTTTGTTATTTCATGCTTGCCTAATTCACATACAAATTTGTATGTATTTTATTTGTCATTATTTTATAGTTTGATATTATACTTTTATCACTGACATATAAGCTTGAATTTTTATTTCTAATTATAGTTTGACCAAACATTAAATTTATAATGTATATTTTATTTTTATATTTTACATTAAATATTGATAAAAGAAATTTTATACTTCTTATAACTTCATAAAGAAAATGGAGTAAAACACAATGTATACATTTAATAAAAAATCATGCATATTATTTTCCAAGTATAATCTTCAAATCTAATTCACTTTGAATTTATATTGAATTTCCAAACCAAAATGTTATTTATGATTCAAATCAACCGAAAATATTTATTTAGTTTCAAATCCAAATTCTAAAATAAATAAGTATATGTCTCTTATTAAATTTGAAAAATTCAAACGAATCCACAATTTAACCCAAAATTTAATTCAATTACAAAATTAAATTCGTCTTTTAAATCGGGATCGTTACAAAATGGTTCAAAATGTTTGGTGCAATGTTTAAGATCATATAAGAAGTAGTTTGAAAAGGCCAAATTAGAAGTCATCAAATGAATTAGAGTTGGATAATAAATAGTTTGAGTGCAATAAAAGATCTAGAATTCATTTGTGTCATGTTCTATCTATGTACTTAAAGGTAGTTTATCAATATTCCTAAAACTATCAAGGATGGAGCTTAATAAGCTTTGCTTTTGTTATCTGTCACTAAACTGAAAATTTGGAATAAAATATGGATTAACGGAGAAATATACTATTTTAGAATCATATCGTGGATAAAAAAAATGAAAAGATGAAAAATCCCATTATTATAACCTGGTAATTTATTGCTTGCAAAATTTTCCCTGTGTAAATCATGTAACTAATATGCACAATTAATTGCGTTGTTACAATGGCAAAAGGATACTCTTAATGTATAATCATCCATATCCATAATGCATGGGATATGGCTGCATTGGTCGAATTCATCATCGTCATAGTGATTTATTGAAATTTTGTTTTTTAAGATGAAAATGAGATCAAAATTTTACTGTTTAAATTCCTTACTGGAATACAAAGGCTTAAATTTTATTATGTTTCTAAACAAAATACATTGTGATTCCCAAACTAAGCGACATAAATTTATAATTAATATAAATGAACATATAATACACACACACATTCTCACATGTTGGCACATACACACACACATAAACATGTGCAACTATTCTAGAGTGTGTTCATGATCTTATGTTTGCAAACATTCAGTTACATGTGTTAGGAGTAGAATGCAAATGAGCAGATGGTTTTGAATATGTAAAAAATTATATAAAGATAGATAATTACAATATGCTCACGGTATAATATTTACATGACATATGTTAAGTGTAAAGTTACTCTGTAAAGACTAAATAGTTTACTAATATATTCAATGGTAACTGCTAATGTTTTCCCTAGAAATTAGGAGATGATCCACATTGATTAGCTAGTAATATGCACAAAACAAACAATTTTTCAATGGTTTAGGAGCTGCCCTACCCTACAAAAAATATTAGCAGATATTCACGAGAGATTGGCATTTTGTTCGTGAACACACATTCATGATCAGGTATCAATCGTGAAAGTAGTTCGTTTATTTTATACCCATCCATTTCTTTGTTATCTGCTTACTATCGTTTGGGTTCTACATTAATAGCATCCATAAAATTTTCCTAACACATGTGCCTTAACAATTTAAGAACATGTCAAATTGTTCCATTATTTAGACTAATAACCGAGGCTTAGAATTTGGTTTCAACTTCATTCTTGGTCCTTCAAAATATGAACACCAAACTAGCAGGATGCTCAACATATTTTTAGACTAAAAGAACACTTCAACAATTATTCTCAAGTTGAAACTGAAAACATCTTAATTTTTTTGGATCGGCATCTGCTGGAATCTATGGCCGAGTTCTGGAGGTACCTACAGGTGCAGAATCCTCAAACTTTGGTAACATCTGAGTTTGCTATATTTTCCATGGAAAAGTTGTTGTTTACCTTTGTTATTTGAACATATCAACAAGAAGTTGTCTGATAACAATTTTAATTGCTAAACGATGCCTGACCGGATCTATTAATATATGATATTCAGTGACTATGTAAAATAGATTTTAATCTATGCATATAAATCCTACAATAATTTAATGTCAAGGTATGCTCATAAGTGAGAACATATCGAATTCTAATGTCTAATTGCAAAAATTGTATCCTGAAACGAGTATAGAATTCTGCTCAAGTTTTAAAAAAAATTGTGTAGATAAACATTATATATACACATCCACTTTTTAACCTGTACCATCTGATTAATCTTTTGTTGGATTTTGATACTTAACATTTGCACTTTGCTCCTATTGATCACTTTTGGCATTATTGTATATCATATCATATTATATGTAATTGTAAAACATGATATATTATTTGCACATGGCTTGAAGCAATAATGGTTTTACAATTCTTTAATTACATCTGATATGAATTTTTGATTTACCATTTGCGTTTGCTTTATGATTTGAACTGTATGCATTTGGTAATAAAATTTTATTATTTATAATTCAACTGTGCTATTAATAAATTATGTATTGTTAGCTATTGAGCCCATATGCATCTGATATAAAGCACCGAGGATATTTGTTAGCTATTGAGCCTGACACTTCTGTTTTATCTGATATTATGCAGCGATGATGAATCAAAATCACCAACTCTCAACAAATTTGGTTTATGGCACAAACTGGACCACCATCAGAGTCAGATTTGGATGACTATGGATCTTGATAAGTCAAAGACTTTGGACATAAATCAATGCTTATCCGATGAACATGCAGTTGATGGATTGCAAAGTAAAACTTCAATTTTTAACTTTGGCCATGTCATAAATACATTGCATCTTTCTCCAATGCACAATATTTTCGAATAGTAGTCTCTTTATATTTACTAGAGCAAATTACATTACTCTTTTGTAGATTTGCACCCTAATTATTCCCTTTACTTTGCTATATAGGTACATAAAACATTCTTTGGTATATGGAAGATTGCTAGTTGAAGTTGCTAATAAAACATATGTTTTTATGCATCTGAATGTATACATTATTATGAAGTACGTTTTGTTATATATGATTTAAATTTGATCTTATTTTGATCGTGTAAATGTATACTGAATTGTGGTGTGCGGGCAAGCACTAATCGTACAAAGGATATGCTGTCGAAAATTCATGAAATCCGATAAGTTTATAAAATCAACAAAGTTTATAAGAATTAACTGCGTTAACCAAGTTTTATAAAAATTAAATAATTTTCTAAAAATTAAATGAGTTTTATAAAATTAAATTAATATCTAAATATTAATAAAATTTTATAAAATTTATGAAAATTAACAAAGTATAAGAATTTAACTAAGATAATTAAGTTATATAAAAATAATTAAAATTAATTTTTTACTTAATTTATAAACATTAACTAATTTTTATAAAAATTAAATACGTTATCAAGTTTTATAAAAATTTAAATCGAATAACTAAAAGTTTATAAAAATTAGCTACTTCTTATAAAATTTAACTAAGTTATATAAAAATTAATTAAAATTATTTAACTAATTTGTAAACTAAGTCTTATAAATATTCAGCTAAGTTAATTGAGTTTTATAAATATTAATTAAAGGATATAAAAATTAACTAAGTTAATTGAGTTTTACAAAAATCAACAAAATTTGAATTTTTTAAATTAAATTAACTAAAGTTTATGAAAATTAATTTAGTTTTATAAAAATCATGCTCTCTATTTTGGATTCTTTGTTAAATTGTTATAAAAATTGACTATGCTTTATAAAAATTAATTAAATTGATAAAAATTAACTAAATTTAAAAGAAGAATAATAATATAATAATAAAAATTGTAGTAGTAATAAAATAATATTATAGTAATAATAATAATAATAATAATAAGTTAAATAAGTTAATTAAGTTTTATAATAATTAAATAAACTAACTGTTTTTTTAAATTAAATAAGTTAATAAAATTTAATTAAGTTTTATAAAAATTAGTTTTATAGAAATCATGTTCTCTATTCTGAAATCTTTGTTAAATTTTTGTAAAAATTGACTAAGCTTTATAAAAATTAACTAAGTTAACCAAGTTTTGTAGCGTTTTTTCTGTTGCAATAATATGTCACTGATTTATTACAAGTTAATTTATAGCGTTTATAAAAACGTTGTAAAAGCCTTTTATAGCGGTTTATAAACGATGTTAAAGGGTCTTTTTGTTGTAGATATATTTGCATGTATACACAAATATGTGTGTGTGTGTGTGTTTGTATGTATGTATGTGTATACTGTAATAATTAAGCTAATTTAAATTAATGGTATTTCTTCATAACAAGAAAGACTCTTGGATTTTCAGGTGATCAAAGTGGTTCAATTTTTGGAAAGGCTTGGCTCCTTGCTAGATCTCAGTTATTGACGTTGGTAATAACTATCCCTTTAACTATTTCATTTATTACCCATTTCATGCATTTATAACCGCTAGTTAATAATTCTCTAATTCAGTACATATTTATTTGTTGGTTGAGATGAGTACATTAACTCCAAAAAATTGACATCAAGGAGTGTTAACCATAATAAGATCTAGAATAAAAAAAACTACGTGTATAACTTCATATTCACTATGTATACATGCCACACTCTCATAGATTCACTCCACTGATGAATTGAATCTCAACAAGCAAAATGCAGTTCCTTTCATTCTTTGTTCTCTAGCTTAAACAAATATAGAGCTCTAAAGTTTCACATAACAGCATATGCAACTGAAAATAACATGCCTTATAGCAACAAACTTCTATTACAGGAACGAGCAAGATAGCGACAGAGTGGAAGCTTGCAGTGCAATGGGCTGCAAAGCATGCAAAACTAAGTAAGTTTTTCAAGCAAATGAATAGGAAATAATGGTAGGTTATGGATGTGAATGAGTGCCTTGTGTTTTGAAATAATTGTGTTGGTTGTACCTGGAACTATGCATGTTTTGGTTTCATTTTTTGTATAACTTGTGCCATTATTTACATTTTCTGTTGTGTTGTATTTGAGATTATACCATGTCAAGTGAATGTGATTATCATATATGAATCTTCTGTAAAATACTGAGTTTTATTAACGTTCGGTTTATAATTTCTGATGGATAATATTGGTAAAAAGGAATAGTCTCAAAGTGTTTCCTATTCTTAGTTTCCTGCATCATAAAAGAATGTTCTATGGAATATCAAGTTTTATATTTTGCAATTATGTTGGGAAATACTGAAATTAACCGTTGGGAAATTCCTAAATTACCTACGGTTACAACCGTTAGGAAATTCCCAAATTACCAATGGTTATTACCGGTGGAAAGTTACTAATTTACCAACGGTTATAACCGTTGGAAACAAGGAATTTACCAACGGTTATAATTGTTGGAAACAAGGAATTTCCGAACGGTTATAACCGTTGGTAAATAAATTCCTTACTACCAACGGTTATAACCGTTGGAAATAAGGAATTTCCCAATGGTTATAATCGTTGGTGAATTCCTTCTTTCCAACGGTTATAACCGTTGGGAAATATGTTACAAATTTTGTCACGTACCTATCACTAACAGTTATAACCGTTACAAATTTGATTTGTAACAGTTATAACTGTTGGGAAATTACAGTTCTGGTGTAGTGAAATCTTGTCAATCGGCCCTAGCTCTAAAGAATGATGGCTCCTGAATACAGCTTTATAATTTAATTATTGTATTAGTAACATATTTTAAAGAATCATCTAAGGGTTAACTAGCACATCTACACTGAACAAACAACAAATAACTGAATAAAACATTGAGATCTTTATGTATCCCATACGGATTCTACACTAGTTGAATTGAAATCTGCCTGCGCATAACCCGAGGCTTTTCTAACGATCGTGCAAGACCGTTGGTGGTTAAAACCTATATTACAGTCATACTAATAAATACCGATCTAACAACAACACTAACATAACCCACCGACCTCCCACAACCAGAATCCTGTTGGTTATGGAGTTATGGATCTAAGGCTAACAAAACACTAGATGGGGTGAATAGTGTTTTCTAACTTTTGTAAATCTTTATAAATTTATTTCAAGTTTGATATTAAATCACAAATCATCAATACAGAATTATACTACTAACTGTAACAGATGCAATCATAGATAAAATAAAAGCAGTAAAGCAAAGTAAAGAGTTAGAGAGTTGACACCAGGGATTTTATACTTATTTGGATTTCTCCTACATCCAGTCCCGTACAATTTCTTGTATAGATTTCATTTCAAATTCCAATCTTTAAACGGTAGAAGGCAAACTCAATTACAATCTCAATTCTGAGGCTACGAGACACACCCTCCTGATTTTCCGAGCGTAGGGTGCCCACTTGATTTGGACGAGTTATAAGCACACCCACTTGGATTTTCGGGATACCAAACATACCCACTTGATTTGAATGGGGTACAAGCATACCCAAGCAAATATAAACAGAGTTTAATGGTTTTTCCGAAGACAGTTTCTTGATCTTTGGATATGATGGATCCTATAGTCTCTTAGACAATACTTTGATTTTTAATTTTAGAGAGTGAAGATTCCAAAACGGTAAGAAAGTAGTATTGAAAATACACAAAAGTATGAAGTGATTCTAACTGATTTTGAAGAGAATTTGGTATACTTTTAATGGAGTTTTCAAGGGAGTAAGAGGAGGGAACAAAATAAGTTAATAACTCCTAAAAAATTCATCTGAACTCCCATTTATATAGAAAATGAAGAGACGTGTCCGCTCGCAAAGAGTTAGATGAATGGACACTTTAGTTCAAAATTTAAAACACAACTTTTCGGCATGTACATCAATATACCATACGGGTATATGTCGACATATGCTTATAAATTTTGAAAACTTAGTTTTCATCAAATATGTTTTTAAAACCCCATACTTTGTAAAATAGTTTGATGCTTTGTAAAACACTTCAAACATAGTTATAAATATTTTGATCTTTGAAAAGCTTTTATAAAATATTTTAAAATTTATTTTCAAGATTTATTTTGTTTTAAAAATAGAAAAATTGAAAAATGGGAGATAGAGATCAAAGATTGCTACCAGGAACTTTAACAATATTCTATGGCTTTATGAACTATATGATAATCTTGAGATCTTCATGTTTTGGCCTCTGTACTCATGAGTCTTCATATCCATTTCTTAAGTCTTTATACTGTACAGTCTTTGATTTAACACCTATGTAATATACTGCACTATATATTATATAACTTGGCAAAACTATCTATATTTTATATGAAAATATATTATTGTTATCAAGGTTATTATCATCAAAATCAATAACTAAGGTATTAACAATCTCCCCCTTTTTGATGATGACAACCAATTAATATTCCTGTATATATAATATGATATAACCCCCCCCCCCCAAAGTTAGACAACTCCTCTTGAATATATGCATATGTATATTTTATATTTTCCCCTCTTTTTTCATCAACAAAAACGGGTGAAAAGAATAAAAACTTCCTTTAAATCAAATTCTTAAAAATTATAGTGTCGAAAATCGATAGCTAAGTAGTTAGTGAACTGATTAAGCATACTAAGGATGATATATATATATATATATGATGATTAATAAATAAGATAACACAACCAATTTTTATTAATTTAGAACAATCTTATACAATTAATCCAAAATATCTAAAACACACAAATCCAAATGTCAATCTAAAAACAATGAAAACCAAGACATACAAATCCAATTTAAATGTACACTCTAAGCTAAGTCAAATCAAATCCTAAGAGTGTTTATATATATATTTGCAAATCAAATCCGAACCTAATAACTATACGTTCCATGGAACTTCAACCTAACTATCAGATCCAAAGATTGGATCTGCTTTGATGGCATCCCAATCCTTATTATCTTTGTTAAATGAGCATTCCGGGTTATTGTTTGATTGTCTTTGCTTAAGGAAGAAATCATCCATCGAATGGCATCGAAATGCTTCTCTAATTTTTTGATCATCTGCATTTGGCTTAACTATAAATGCTTTTGATTTCTCAAGATAAAATTAAGAATATTTTTAAAGGATTGAAGCGTTTCTTCAAGGTTTTCACATAATTTTCAATGCAGAGAAGGCATTTTTAAGAGAGAAGTTGAGAACAAAGGGAATGAAAGAATAGAATGAATAATAAATTTTTCTAGCTTAAATAGAAGTGAAAATTCATTTGGACTGATTTGAACATGTGGTAGTTATTTTAATCTTGGATTCTAAAAAATTTTCCAACCAACCGTTATATGTTGACATGTATGGTCCATGTATGTCGACATACATGTCATAAATTGCAAAAGTTATGTTTTTGCTATAGCTTTTATTTTTAACTTATACCATTATACTTTTATACTTTCCAGAGATCCATAGAAACATACGTAATAACAAGAAATAATTTTCAATACTAGGAATAGAAAAGTACATGAATTTTGAAAGAAATACATAAAAACAACATAAATTTTAAACCAAAAACAAAATTACGAGGAAATACAAAGCTAGATATCATAAGGAAACAACTTTAGGCTTAAAAAGATGTAGATGATGATGATGAGGAATTTCTACTAAGCTTGTGAATGATCTTTCC
The DNA here is from genome assembly GCA_030765085.1 of Allium cepa. Lineage (NCBI taxonomy): Eukaryota > Viridiplantae > Streptophyta > Magnoliopsida > Asparagales > Amaryllidaceae > Allium > Allium cepa. The sequence continues at coordinate 169,794,404 of CM060941.1, read as the reverse complement.
AAAGTAATTGTCCACTTTATTGGAAAGAGAAGCGAACTTTTTATAATATGAACGCTTAAGCTTCTTTTGGTTTTTAAGAAGCTTCTCATGGTTTCTTAGTATCTCTTTGTTAGAGGGGTGAGATGGGTTGTTAAAACTTTCTAAACAAGTATCCACTTCTTTTTCCTTCTCTTCTTCCTCTTCTACATCCATTTCATAACCTTCTTCTTCTTCTTCTTCTTGAATTTCTTGTTCTTCTTCATACGCTAATCTTTGTTCCTTTTTGAGAAGTGTCTTATATGGTTCAAAAAATGGTGGAATGTGCATAAGAGAGATGTTGTCGTTGTCGAAAAATTTTCGAGAAAGAGTTTGTTCTTCTTTCAAATCAACACCAATATATATGAAATTTTAGTAAGATACACACCATGGTAGAGTGTGTTCTCATGTCTAGAAATATTCTTTTGAACAAAGTCATCTAAAATTACTTATGCTCGATTGATGTTGTAGTTTTCATAAATGACAATAATAGCTTTAAATTTTTTTTTGAGTGGGTTATTATAATTACCCATCCTTAGAGTGATACTTTGTTGTAAAATTAAACTCATAAGTCTCGATTTTGGTCGAAGATTCTTGTGTGTAAAATCAAATTCTTCATCGCTTTTGAAATTTTCGTGAAAAATTTCATGATTTTATTCATCAATTTGAAAAGTGCAGAGGTCAATTCTGCTAGATAGCAACTAAGTATATGATCCAAAAGTACACAATTTAAAATAATTCCAATATCATTTACACTACTCCAAATCTGTCGCTCTTCTCCTTGAATTTTTTTTCCATTTAGTGTACATAAAACATTTTGACTAAATCTAAATAACAAATAAAATCACTTTGAGAAGAGTCAAATAAACCTTTCAATTTCAAAGCAAAGATTTTGTAAACCATAAGAGGAAAAATCTTCAAATTAGCAAATCTTCCAGGAAAAACTTTTCTAAAGTAGCATACTCTGTATAGGATTTAATGGTTTCTTTTTCATTAAAGAGAAAGAAATTGATTCTCTTAGAGAGCCTTATTGTCTTAGGAGTTTGACTAGTGGAGGCATTTTTGAAGAGATAAGATAATGAAGAGATTCTTGAATTTTGAAATAAAGTAAGCGATTAAATAGATAGAGATATGGTGAATTAATAGAGAGAGATAACATTTTAGTTTTGGAAAGATGTTCTTTCAGTTTTTGAAATAAATGCAAAAGAGAAAGAAATTAAAAAATTTAACTTGAAAATGAACTTCAAAGTTCTAGCATGTATGTCGACATATGGTTTGGGTGTATGTCAACATATAGCTCGAAAAATTCAAAACTATAATAAATATAATATATTCCTATATATTTATACGTATATAGTTTTATTTATCCAATGTTGTTATTAATCTATAGGTTATTCCTAAAATCCAAAATCAACGAAAAAAATTGCAAAATATTATTAAATAAATGGCACCTTTTTGTTGTTTTTGTTGATCAGTTCTGACTAGTCTGTTATTGCCGTAAAACACATATTCACATTCTCAGAATCTGGTTCATTATCACATAAGGAATATTTGAATCATCTAATATTGTTGTGTATGCTCTTTCTTTTTCTGCATGAATCGATAACTGGTGAGATCTTTTGATTTATTCTGATGTGGCAGTCTTACTGAAAATGGCCAGTTTCATCACAGTTGAAACATCTAGTGGCAGTTCCAGTTCTAGGAGTCTTGTTTTTAGGTTTCGAAAGTTGTTCATCTTTCTATACTTCAGGAACTTTCTAGAATTTTTGGACATAAAAGCAATTTCCTTATTATTGTCATCATCTGAATCATGATCGCCGGTTATTGCATTAAAAGCGATGGATTTATTTTCTGTTGCCTTGCTTTCTCCTCTTCCCTATAATTATGCTTCATAAGACATTAAATTGCCAATTAACTCTTTAATTTCTAGAGTACTAATATCATTAGCCTCTTCTATTGCTAGTGTCTTTTGATCCCATTCTGAAGAGAGTGAATTAAGGATTTTTCTAACTTGGTCCTCTTCATAAATATTTTCACCTAATGTTACTAATGAATGCATTATATCTTGAAATCTATAATACATATCAAAAATAGTCTCATTTGGATTCATTTTAAACAACTGAAACTGGTTAGTAAGCATGAAAATTTTGGTTTATTTAACTTTACTAGTGCCTATTTGTGTAACTTGCAGTATTCTCCAAATTTAATATGCATACTTGCAAATAAAGACTCTATTCAATTCGTTTTTATATAGTGAACAAAATAGAATATTAATGGCTTTAGTATTATTCTATGCAAGTGCATTTTCTTCCGCAGTCCATTGTGCAAAATTAGTTTGGGTTTTTGTATACTAATTTTGTGTAACATTCTAATTATCTAAACCGTTAGACTGTAAATAAATATTCATCATGCATGACCAAAAAGTGTAATTACTAACATTCAAACGTGGGGGTCTTGCAATAGATTACCTTCGAAAAAAGTATTAACAAGTGTACTAACAGTGCTGTTGGCCATTTATACATTTCAAAAATAAATTACAAATTTTTGAAAACCTAGTGCTCTGATACCAAATTTTGATTGTAGAATTATGGACCTTAAGGCTAATTAAACTTTAGAGAGAGGGTGCATGGTTTCTTCTAACTTATGAAAATCATTTTAAATTTCTTTCATGTTTGATATTAAATAGCAAATTATCGACACAGACTTATACTATTAAACAGTCATAGATGCAATTACAAATAAAACAAAATCAGTAAAGTAAAGATTTAGAAAGACGACACCAGGGATTTTATACTAGTTCGGATTTCTCCTACATCCAGTTTCCTACAATTACTTGTATAGATTTCTTTTCAAATGCCAATCATTAAATAGGCAGAAGGCAAATCTAATTACAATCTTGATTCTGAGGTTATGAGACACAGCCTCCTGATTTTTTGGGCTCAGGATACACCTACTTGATTTGGACAGGCTACATGCACATCACTTGGATATTCAGGCTACTAAGCACACCCACTTGTTTTGAATGGGCAATAAGCACACCCAAGCAAATACAAAAAGAGTTTGATGGTTTTCCAAAGATAATTTCTTGATCTTTGGATCAATGGATCCTATAGCCTTTTAGATAGTACTTTGATCTTTGATTTGAGAGAGAGATGATTCCAAAACAGCAAGGAAGTAGTATTGAATCAATGCATAAAAGTATGAAGTGATGCTAAGTGATTTTGAAGAGTGTTTGGTATTTGTTTAATGGAATTTTCAAGAGGGTAAGAGGAGGGAAATAAGTTAATAATTACTAAAAAATTCGTTTAAACTCCCATTTATATAACAAATGAAGAGATGCGTCCATTCGCAAAGACTTACGATGAATAAATACTTCATTTCAAAATTTGAAAACAACTTTTCGGCACATACATTTGTGTATATGTCGACATATGCTTTTAAATTTTGAAAACTTAATTTTCTTTAATAATGTTTTGAAAACCCTATACTTTGACACTTTATAAAACACTTTAAACATGGTTTATAAATATTTTGACTTTTGAAAAGTTTTTATAATTTGAAAATTTATTTTGCAAATTTATTTCGTTTTAAAAATATAAAAGATAGAAATTAAGGAATAGAGATCAAAGATTGCTACCAGGGACTTTGACAATATTTTATGACTACGTACACTATATTGTAATCTTGATATTTTCATATCTTGGTCTTTATACTCATGAGTCTTTATATCCATTTCTTGAGTCTTTATATCGTACCGTCTTAAATTCAACACCTGTGTAATATCCTACACTATATACTATATAACTTAGCAAAACATTAGTATTTATATTTTATATGAATGTATATTGTTGTTATTAAGGTTGTTATCATCTAAATCAATAACTGAGGTATTAACAAATTCCATCTAGACAAATTTAATGCAAGTCAAGGAAAATTCTCATCTAATTACTTAATATCTCAACCATAAGTAAACCTCTTGACATCCTTAAAGGTAGTAAGCCATTTAATACTTCAAGTTTGAGGCGAACTGTAATGAACCAGAATTTAATCACTATTTAAATGAATATTTAATTGTATATTTAAATAATTAATAAATGTATTTTTATTAACAAATATTCTTATTTTTAATAATAACTAATGATGATAAAATCGTTTTTAAATTTTGTTTACTAATTTATATAGTTCATATAAAATAAGAAAATGTGACCAAACTCTTTTTTCGAAATTTTGATTTTTCATTGGTTAAAAGTTATCGAAAATGTTAAAACACTATTGTGAATACATACACACATATGCGCTACAACTATTTTGTCATGAGAATATATACATGTATATATATTTTCACTTAAGCATATGTATATTTAGAAGTGAAATTTTTGTTATAAAAAGGTATATATTTTACATATGTAAAAATACCTCTTTCAACACAAAGGACACAAGGTCATGGCATGAATAGTTGGATGAGAGGGGGAGTACAAAAGGGCGATGGAAATCATGGGACGAAGAGGGAGTGCATGCATATGTATATATATTTAATTCAGGAACTTATCCATTTTTAAATATATTCCTAAGCATATATATAACCCTTACCTCTCATATTTCTCATTTTACAATCCTCCTCTTCACTTTAAAAATTTCCTAAGAGCTTGAGAAATATATTTATTGCTCCTCTTTATGTTTTCTTGTTTGAAAAAAAAAATCACTTCTTCCCACTTAAAACACTTCAAATTCTTGCTAAAAACACTTCTACAAGCTTTATAACCATCCTCTTCAAAAAAAAAACATCCACTCTCCAAATATAGGCATGGCCGAGCCCAAACTTCCCATGGTCGAGCCCAAACTTCCCTATGGCTGAGCCTAGTCTAGGTGAATGGCCTTAAAGTCTTCGTTTTGCAGAATTCTAGCTTATATCCAAGTTTTAGCAAAAGTTGGTTTGAAATTAGTAAGCTTCGGTGAGTAAAACTCTCATTTTTGGAAAAGATGTTAACTTGATTATAATGAACTATATGTTGTAAAAATATAGTGCTTGTTGTGTTGAAATATCATGTTACTATGATGGTATATGATTACAAGTTTGTGGTTGAGCTTGGATTTGTGATTTGGATGTTTAAATGACATGTTTAGATATGGATATGTGAATATTTGGCTCATGTTAATATGGTAATATAGTTGTGTGCAAACTCAAGTTTTATGGAATGCAATGGTTATAAAGTAACCTTAAAAGTCAAATAGGGCTTAAGATCTGATTTGAAAAACAAAACCTTATTTTCTAGTTTTGGTTTTTAGAAAAATGTTTCCAAGTTTATAGCCTTTTGTTTAAGTTTTTAAAATTTTTATTTAGGTTTTCAAATATGCCATAGCAAGAATTAAAGTGATATTTTCACCTAGAAATCAATTCTGGTAAACTGCGTTCACAGCGATAGTTGCTATGCATGCAGTTCGGGAAATTTTTACGGTTTCAAGTTGTCCTCTGAATTGTTTTTTAAAACTCTTTTCAAACTCATTAAGTGAGTAAAAATGTTAAATTTTCTTATTAAATAATTTATTTAATTAATTAATTATGGATAATTATTAATTTATTAAGTAATTAGAGTTTAAGAATTTATTGACAAAGTTAATTATTTTTAATTAAGGAAGTTTTAAGTAAGGATTAATTGTGATAAAAGGGTAATTAAATTTTTACTTAATAAATTTTATTTATTTTAATAATTATTAAATTATAATTAATTATTTAATTTATTATTATGTAGAAAAAGGTTAATTATTCACTTAATTATTTAATTAGGGTTTAATTATAAGTGAATGCTTATTTAAATAAAGTTTAATTATTAATTAATTTTTTATTTATTAAGGTTTAATTATTGATTAATTAAGACTTAACCAAGCTTAAATGAGATTTAACTTTTAGTAAATAAGTTAAGAGTTAAATAAGCTAATTTAGGGTTTAATTATGATTTACTTTAATTAAGACTTATCAAGGTTTAATTAAGTTTTTATCTTATGATTTAGTTAAGATTTATTAATTTTAAAGGTTCTTTAAAACTCTATCAGTTATTTATTTTAAACCATTTTTCTTATCTAAGTGAATTGTTTTTAAACCGAAGGATCTCTTCTCTAAGCCTTAAGTAACTCTTTATAACTAAGAAACTGACTGACATCTTTTGGTAGAACAAAACATCATTCTGCTATTATAAATACTGGAATATTTACCCGTATAATGGATTGATTGATTATGATTGAATGATCCCTTTACTTACTGCTTGCCCATGCAAATATCCATGTTAACTTGTTAAGTAGAACCAAATTAAAAGATTACTTCTGGTCTCTAAGCCTCTAATGGATTTTATGAAGTTAAATGTTTTCATTTTTTTTATAATGGTTTCAAAGTTATTCCATTTGGGATAAGAGATTTCAAGGATGATTTGGTAATGGTTTTGGTTAAGATATTTAAATAATGAATGGGTTTGTAAGGAAGTTTTAGAAAGGTTTTAGATATTTATAAAAGGGTTCCATAAATGAATTTGGAAGTTTGAAAAGTATTTGAAATGGAATTGGATTTCATGTAAAAGAGAATTCATGAATGGAATAGATTTGATTAAAAGGGATTTATCCAAAGAAACAAAAAAAAAGAATTTGAGACTAGGTTTATCTAAACTGACCTTTTAAAAATGATGGTGTGGAACATCCGTTCCGCACTTAACATCGAGGGAATAGTGTTTAGGATTGTCCTTATCTCCAGTTTAAACAACATTTATTTAATCCTTTTTAACATGATTTGGAAGTAAGAAGTTACTCTCAAATGTTTTGTAAATATACTTATGCCAGATAGATAAGTATATGAATATTTTAGACAAACGTTTTGAAAAGAGATTTTTAAAATAAAAATTTAATTTGAGGCTTAGTAGTTTCTATGGATAAATAAATCTCAAATGAAATTTGTTGGTGTTGTTTATTTGATAGTCAAATAACCAACTATCAATTTGGACCTATTTTGACTCAAGAGGTACATCGGGTATATTCAAGTTCCATGTAAGGACTCGATTTCTTAGTGCATACTCCAAAAGAACCAAAATTGAGTTGTCGAAAATTATCGCTTAGTTTTGGAGACACCGGTCCTTGGATTTTCCAAACCACTCTAAACTAATAACGAATGATGTTAAATCATATTGAAGTATGCTGTGGAATTATACTATTCTTCCTAAGGTTGATTCCAAAATGGAAGATAGTAATATGGAATGTTTGTTCGATCTCAGAACAACTTGCATGGATGAATGTTGGCATCGTACTCTGCCTGGATGTCTGTGTTAGCATTCCAAGATTGTCTGCTAAGAGGAAGAAGGTTAAGACGTGACCTCACAACCTCACATACCGAGAAATGGCAAAAACTGGGTATGCAACAGAGCAATGTGGTCAGCTACTATTAGGAGCTGCCATCCCATTCTAGATTGTCCATATTCGAGTTGTTTTGCACGCAAACACCATGGTAGTATAAGGCCTCAATATCAAAAGGCTATGAGGTAATTTGGTTCGTCATGTTAAAGGGGCAGCCGACTCTATGTAACAGGGGTACAAGAAGTTCTTGTCATACTCCTGTGCATTTTCTAGGGGTGTACCATTGGAAGGTAATCCCTTACCTCATCATAGTATGGAATCAACCTCTAATACGCGCCTTTACGGTTTTGATTTTAGAGCCTAATTAGTTGGAATTTAATATGGTAACAATTTCAACTATTTTGATATGTATCGGAATCCTTGACATTATTATAATATCACTGGACTTTATATACAAACGTTTTGGTTATCGTAAGGTAAAACCGTCCATGTTTATGTACGGTATGATCTTACGAGATACCTTTGATTTCAAAGAGTTTTAAAGTAATAATTAAGTTGTTTGAGGTTACTCACACCAGACCCATGTCTGACCCAGAGTTTATTTTCCTTTCCTTAAACTCTTGGGTGCTCAAATTTGAATGGGCAGCCAAGTAGTTCAGATTTTTCCATAGATTTACTAGGAGGAGCTTGGAGCGAGTGCTTCATTGATAGCTAGTTATTTTTCTTTTGCCTGTATTATATGTATATTGTATTATGTTAGGTAATGACAAACTGTTATAACTGTCATAGGGTAGAATTTGTATAAGTATGATTCTGATGAAACATTTTCGAAATGACTTTGTAGTATATTATGTTGAGTAGTATGTATTGTTCCATTACGTTGTGATATTTTGTGTTGTTTAGTTTCTTCTCTTCTATCTCTTTTTTTCGACCCCAATGATCGGTTTTTGGCACTTGAATGCTCGGCATATAATACTGTGGACGTATTACTTTCAATTTTTGAGGGTCGAAAAAATTCGGTTGTAACAGAACCCTTGGTATATTTTTCCTTACCTATACGCGAACATATATCCATTCCCCATGGGTCCTATGGTTGGAGATGTCACACATCAGTAGTAAGTTTACACAACTACCAGAGCCTCTAGGTGAAGGACAGACTTCTGTTGTGTAACTCTATTGATCTCACAACTCAACCCACTAAACAAAACCAATCAACCCAAGTCTACATGTTGGGCTAGGCCCACTAATTCACGTTCTTCTAAACATATAATTAAGGAAATATAATTCATACTGTGAAAATTATGTTGCCTTCTACCTGCTTTAACTAATAGTAACACTTACTTGTTTGCTGCGTAATTATTCCTAATTTATACGCTTATTCTCTATATTTCTCGTTTCCTCTTCTATCTAATAAATGTCAGTTGTATGTAATAAATGGTCATGAATACCAAAATTGGACAATCTTTAATAACATCTATTTACTCATTCTAGTTCAATTATATTATGCCTATTTCATTCTCCATAAATGTCACATTAAATCCTTTGACCAGACATATTAAACATATTAATTCCTAATCTTAGTAATTTCATAATATTAATTTCCATATTTTAATTTATTAGAGCCGTCCTTCTCAAAAAGGATTACCGTTATAATTTTCCATAAACTAACCAAAAATGAGACTTCTGCTTCGTTTAAAATTATAATGAATTTTCTCTTTTCTTTTAGTAAAGTAGACATGCAAACTACGGAGAAGAATATCTGTAGTTTACACATCTCTTGTCTATTTTATATATTCCTTATTATTTCAAATAAAGCATTTTTCATACGTTTATGGTATTAGACGATTTATAGAAATTACTCAGAAATAAATACAACTAAATTGTATCATGCTCCCAATAAATTAAAATATAGAAATTCACATTCCAATTCAAATTAGGGTAATCTAAACTAATACTGATATTTTACAACCCAAATATGAATCTGGGATAAACTTTACAACTTTATCAATATTCAACTTTAACAAATTTGGGGACTGATTTTCAAATTTTCAGATCGGGGTATAAACACCATTACTATTCCAGTTTCCTAACTTACAGAATATGTAGTCGAGATTTTATCTTCCTAAGCCTGCAACTCCACAAATCTTGCATAGGCATGATAAATAAACAAAACTCAAAGATATAAGTTTCAATGTTATAAATAAATCGTATTATTTTCCACCCATCTTTCAAGTTTTTCAAATCTCCCAAATCTAAATTCATCCATTTACTTGGCTCCTTTGCATTCGCAACGTTGATTTGCTTCTTCTCTTCTTCTCCTTTATTTTCTGCCCTTCTCTGTTTTTTTTTGTCTATAATATTGTGTAATTTCTAGAAATACTGGAAAAGGGAATGGCAGAGCTTTGCTGCTTTGACCAAAAAATATGAGAAAAGAAGTGAAGGGTTAAGCCTGTGTTTATAGATGCTAGAATCAATCATATTCATTACATTAAAATAATTAAATCTGGACCGTTCGGCCAAGGTTCAACCTAATTGCTGCGATCTCCCCACCCGACCGGTCGACCGTCCCTATAAGCGGTCGATCGTTAGCGGTCGATTGACCTAAGTAAGGGGGTCGACCGGTGGGGTTCCACATTTATTATAATTTATTTCTTTTTCTCATTTTTAATTATTTTCATTTCGAAAACTTCAAATGCTAATAACTTCTTCGTTCAAACTCTGATCGCAAAACTACAAATATAAAAATTGCTTAGAAAATCTCCACAAACACAGTGGTGCAAGTTTCAGTATCAAATTATGACATTTTCTCAAATTCCATTTTTGAGCCTTATTAATTACCGTTTATTTTATGGGGTGTTACATTCTCCCTCCTTAAAAGAATTTTGTCCTCGAAATTCCCCATTGTTTGAATCATGTAATATAGCGTGCAACCAATCTAAATTATCCAACTAATTTGTGAATAACTAATTTTGCAGCCAAACGTATATAAGTGCATGGTATATCAGAACATATACGATATCCATACTGAAAAATTCTAAATTGGTGCCTTCTATATGAATGCATTCTTTCAAAAGTATTTTGAAAATATGATGCAAACAACCCATGTTTATTGGCAGTTAATATGTATGCAAGTTTTCGAAAATTTAAAATCCTTTTTCACATAATAATATATGGACTCCTACAAATAGGAGTATGCTTCATCCAATTTTGCATATAATCCCTACCATCCAATACCTTACACACAATTTGTAACATCCAAAATTTTAAAAAAAACTAATTTTCCTTCTAATCCATACCATCCATACCTGATGCATAATTTCCAATATCCAAAATTTCAAAAATCTATTTTTTCTAAATTTATATTCCTATGCCAGAAAAAGGATTTAGATGGAAGATTTCACATTTTCACTCTTCTTTTCGATAACTATGCTATTGCACTTTGGAACTTTCTTTTTACCCTCAAATTCTTTTTAAACTTTCCAAGTACAATACTCATAAGGACATTTATTTTTGGATATTAAAATAGAACTATCCCAAATGCAAATTATATTCACTACAAACAAGATATGGAAACATAAATGCCAAAGCTGGAATAGATTTTTCCCTTGTTATTCCTACGTTTTGCATACTGTCATCTTATCAGACAATAAAATTATATCCACTAACACGTTGACCATCCCAACACTAAGCATGTAGCAGTAGAAAATTGGAAAATTTTTCATTTTTCATCTAAAATCATTTTCCCCCTTCAATCAACATGCAAAACAGTTTGAAAAATCAAATTCTCAAAAGCATTTAAACTCCTTTTTGTCAAAAGCAATTAAACAAAATTTTCCAAAAACATTTGAACCCCACTTCTCGAAAGCATTTAAATACCATCTTTGTAACAACCTGCATATTTAACGATTTTATATTTAAATGTTTAATTTAAATATAGCGTCGTTAGTCGGATTTAGGTCCGAAAAGCTACTTTTTGCAAACGGCCGAATTGGAGCTCGAAACCACTTCCATTGAGTCCAAAATGGCGTTTGCGATCTTTTTGAGTATAATCTTTGATATATTTGGAGTTTGTTAATTTTTGCAACTTTTCTATTTGGGTTTTGGGTTTGGGTTCAGCCCATTTGTTAGTTTAAACCCCTAACTCAGCCCTCTCTTCATCCATTCACCCTCATTTCATTTCTTAGCTTAAGAAAACTGAAAATGGTGGAAGGGAAAGAGAAATAGAAATTTGCAATCCCTAGTTTCCTCTTGCAACTTGATTTCTTGCTCCAAAAATCAAAGAGAAGACATAGGTAAGCTCCTCTTCATCTTCTCTATCTCTTTCTCTCTTCAATCTCAGAAATTCCTAAACCTAAACTTAGGAAAATACTTGTTTTGATCTTAGATTGAAGCTAGTAGAGTAGAAGTGGAGATTAATTGGTCTTCTCCTTGCAAATTGAACTCCTTCTTGTGTTTGTGCTCTCATCTTTGTTTGTGTGCAAAAAGGTGAGATTTTTATCTCACATCTATGACTATAAGTATCTTTGGTTGTTAGGTATGAATTCCTAACAATTATTCATGTGCAATCGCTTTTGATTTGGATTGGTTTTGTGAACATTGCAATTTTGGTGTTTTGATGTCAAAAGTTCTAAAAATCGTAACTTTGATGTTTTAATCATGTTTTTGGAGGTGTATAAAAGAGCCAATAGTGCTGGGTTGTCGTATGGCATAAACTCATAGCATCCATCGCTCGTTCGTTTGCAATTCATTGGATTTTTGCCTTTATGAGCTTGGCTGTTTTTTTTTTTGCCTACAGGGGGATTTCAGACGTCTGAACTCCAATTTCAGACGTCTGGTTTCAAATTCAGACGTCTGGTTTGGAAATTCAAACGTCTGGAATTGGTCCCTGGAAGACGCAAAAAGGCAGAGACAAAATCCAGACGTCTGGAAATCCATTCAGACGTCTGGTAGTGGTCCAGACGTCTGGAAGGTAGTTCAGACGTCTGAAATGCGCAGTTTTGCCTATTTTGGCTAATTTTGAGTTAATTTCCAACTTTTATCGATTCGTGTTGATTCCAATTAGTTGTTATTGCATATTTGACTTTGATGACTTGTTTTTGACTTCATTCACGGGTTTTATAAATAATCTCTCTAAATCATATTAAAAGCTCCCTTCTCCAAATTATAAATTCTATTTATAATGCACACACACAATTTCGCACTTCGAGCGAAGTGGAAGGAAGATTAAATGGTTAGGTAAAACACGGACCATGAATCCGTACGTTTGTCTTCCCGATTAGTCCCCGACCTATTCGATTGATCGTTTTGACCTTCGGGTTTGGTTTATCGATGATATGAGGTGAACTTCGTACTGCTTTGAGTGTGAAATTAACTAACGGATAGTAAACCGTTTAGTGTGAACGAGTGGTTATGGGACTCACGTTACCACTTTTCGGATTCCTTTTTGAGAGTTATGACACATTCCGCCAGTTAGTGGTGTCCAGTACTGGGTCTCTGACCTTCACCACTACAGTTTGTTGCCTTCGGGTATGTGCCTTCGGGTTTGTTGCCTATAGTATCGCTTCCGATGTTGGTCGTTATGAGCCGCATGGGTGATATTGGGTTGCCCTTTAGTATCGCTTCCGATGTTGGTCGTTATGGGCCGCATGTGTGATATTGGGTTTGGAGTCTTCGGGCTCATGGATCCTTGTTTATACAGTACTGAGCTCGAGCAATTTTATGATGTTTCATTGATATGTATATTCCCTTGGTATCGCCCTTCGGTGTTGGTCTTTTTGAGCCGCATGAAGTATAGCGATTACCTTGTGGAACTTGTATACCTTATGGGTATTTTTATTTGCCTTTTGGCTTGATTTGGGATAATTGTATCCTTTGTTTATCTATGTCGCCGATGATATGAGGCTTGTTCTATATGATTCATCTTGTGTTGATGATTATGATATCTCTTTTAGAGATATTTGTTATACTTTGTAACCTTGCAGGTTTATTGTTGTTCAGTTTATCTAACTGATTTGTTTAGCTAGACTAACCCGTGTATTTTATACTAGGGTCAGACCGAGATGTTTCAGGTTAGGTACTTTGGACTTAGCCTATTTTGCTTCCGCATGGACTACTTCGCTAGCTTCTTTTTGTCATAGCTTTTGTGTAGTCCTATTATGTTGAAACTCTGATATTTGTTCTTCTGGATTTGTCTGTATATTGTGGTTGGCTATACCACTTGACATGTATTATTTTGTATACTCTGCTATGTATCGGTATATGTATATGATGTTTACTGTTCTGTGATGTTACCTACGTTTGAGTTGTTATATTCTGTTCTGATAGATCCTCCAGCCACCTATGGTTTTGTTTTAAGTATTCATTGGATATGTCAATCGGTTTGGTGTGATTATTGTCGACGTATTTAATAGATAGTTAAAGCAAGACTATAGATGGTCGCTCCTATCTAGCCTTATTCTCCGTGTTAGCAGACAGTATTATCTATTAATACTCTTTGCTAGCGTGGGTATATAGGTGGGGCGTCACAGCTTTGGTATCAGAGCTGAGTTCAGAACAAAGTATGATAAACATAGAATAGAAGCACATATTACGATACATCAAAGTGTATAAGTGATACAAATCTTTGAATCATCGTGTCTCTCTATTCCATCAAGGTTATATAGAATTTGGGAATACGTCTAGGAATGCATTTTATTCCGTAATATTCCATATTGAAATATCTACCTTGTGAATAATCTCGTTCTTATCTTACTTTTAGCGTATGGCTGGAAGAGGCAGGGGACGACGTTCGGATGCTGGGCAATCCAGTGGCACACATCCGGATGGCGTTTATATGTCTGCCGATCAGTTTATAGAGTTGTTTAGGAGCACTCAGCCTCCAGTTCCTCCTAGAGTGTCTCCACCTCGCAAGTCTGCCTTTGCACGTCAGTGCAGTGATTTTGCTCATCTTGGAGGAAAGCCGTTTAAAGGCTCTGAACCCGTTCTTGAAGTCCAAGCTTGGTTTCGCACATGCGAGCGTATCTTCTCTCGTATGGATCTTTCTGACCATGATAGAGTTCTTGTAACTTCTAGCTTATTAGAAGAGTGTGCCCTTGATTGGTATGAACTTCTTATAGCCGAAATTGATGAGTCTACTCTTTCTTGGACTCAGTTTCGGGAGCGATTTGAACTCAAGTTCGTTCCTGAATCTAAAAAAGTTTTATTGACCCGTCGCTTCCTTGAGTTGAAGCAAGGGAAGTCTTCTGTTTCTGGGTATGTTGCATCATTCGAGGCTTTATCTAAGTATGGTCTTGAATTCATCAGCACTTCCTATAAGAAGAATTTGAAGTTTGTTTCTGGTCTTAAGAAGTATCTTAAGAAGTCCTTGTTGCTTCAGCTTAAGCTTTCTTTTGAAGAATTAGTAGATTCGGCACTTCATCTCGAAGCTGTCGAGAAGGAGTGTGATAGTGATGTTGAGGTTGAGGTTTCCAAGAACCCCAACAAGAGGCCGCTTCCATTTCAGAAGAAGCCTTTTCCTTCTAAGAAGAAAAAGACTGGTGGTTCTAGCTCTCAGCCTCAGTCTTCTGGAACACATTTCGTCCGGAAGTGTTTCAATTGTGGGTCTCCGGATCATATTATTCGAGCTTGTCCTAAGCCTCTCTTCTGCTGTTATTGCAAGAAGGAAGGACATCATGTTTCAATTTGTCCTACTGTTCCTGGTGGTGCCAAGTCTGGCAAGCTTAGTGCTGCCAAGGCTTCTGAAGGTCCTTCTCAACCCAAAGGTATATCTCCATCTATTTTGGAAGGTTCTGTTTTATTTCATGACCATAGTATTCGAGTTCTTTTCGATATGGGTGCTTCACATTCTTTCGTATCGAAGAAGCTCGTCGATGATTTATCCTTGGATGTTTCTTGTTTGGTTACTTCTTTAAGGATTGCGAATCCTATTGGGGGATCCGCGACCCTTAGCTTGCTTTGTGATGATGTTGAGATTGTTTTATGTGGCTTTTCTTTTCGTGCGAGTTTGCACGTTATTTCTTGTCTAGGATTTGATATGATTTCGGGTATGGACTGGCTAGTAAGATATGATGCCAGGATTATTTGTTCGGAGAGAATTATATATCTTCGACATCCGGATTCGCCTACTCAGCTATCTCTTATTCTTCGGGATGTGGATAATTCCGAAATGGCTTTGTATTCTCTTGAATCGCGAGATGATGATGATATATCTCGTATTCCTATTTCTTGTGACTTTCCTAATGTTTTTTAGCCTGTATCGGGTTTGCCACCCAAGCGGGCAATTGAGTTCCGCATTGATCTCATTCCAGGCGCGCAGCCAGTTAGTCGTCCTCCTACGAGGATGTCTACAAAGGAAAATGAGGAACTCAAGAAGCAGCTTTTAGAGCTTGAGTCCAAGCAGTTGATTTAGTCCTGTTTTTCTCCGTGAGGATCCGCGGTCGTCTTCGTGAAGAAATATGATGGAACTCTTAGGCTTTGCATTGACTATCGCAAGCTTAACGAGTTAACCATCAGAAATAGGTATCCATTGCCTAGGATCGATGATATGTTCGATCTATTGAGTGGTGCTAAGGTCTTTTCTCAACTCGACCTTGCCACAGGTTTTCATCAATTACGAGTCACGGAGGATAGCATACCTCTTACAGCTTTCCGCACTCGATATGGTTCTTTCGAGTGGCTCGTTATGCCGTTCGGTTTGACGAACGCTCCTGCTTTCTTTGTTGATCTCATGAATCGGATATTCCGGGAATATCTCGATAAGTTCGTCCTTTTCCTCATTGATGATATCCTTATTTATTCTAAGTCTGAAACCGAGCATGCTAATCACTTGAGCATTGTCTTGAGTACTCTCCGTCACCATCAGCTTAGAGCCAAATTCTCCAAGTGCCACTTTTGGGAGAATAAGGTTAAGTTCTTAGGCCATGTTGTATCTTCCGATGGCATTTCTATCGATCCCTCAAAGATCGAAGCCATCCAGAATTGGAAGAGGCCTGAGAATGTGCATGAGATCCGTAGTTTCCTTGGATTGGCGGGTTATTACCGTCGGTTCATTAAGGACTTTTCCCGTGTTGTGCTTCCTCTCATCAACCTTACTCGGAAAGGAATTCGTTATGTTTGGTCCGACAGGTGTGAAGCTTCCTTTCAGACATTGAAGGAACTTCTCACAAATGCTCATATTCTTGTGGTTCCCGAAGGGAATCATGATCTTGTTGTCTACACCGATGCTTGTGGTAGTGGTCTCGGTGCTGTTCTTATGCAGAAGGATCGGGTAGTTGCGTATTCTTCTAGGCAACTGCGTCCGAATGAAGTTCACTATGCCACTCATGATCTTGAGTTAGCCGCCATTGTCTTCGCCTTGAAGATTTGGCAACACTACTTATTAGGCGAGCGCTTCATTCTCTATACCGATCATAAATTCTTGAAGTATTTGTTTACTCACAAGGAACTCAATATGAGACAACAACGTTGGCTCGAGTTTCTTGCCTCCTATGACTTTGATATCCAGTATACCCCTGGTAAGGGATATCGTGTTGCAGATGCGCTTAGTCGCAAACATTCGGCTGTTGTTTCTATGATGCTTGCCGAATGGGATGTTCTTGAGACTCTATCTTTTTGTGAAATTCGTGATCAAGGTTCATCTTCTGATTCTCATATTCTATTATTTAGTTTGGGAGCTCGACCTATTTTATTGGATCGTATTGCCGATGCTCAGCGGCATGATCCTGATTTGTTGCATCTTATTCAGCTTTGTGAGTCTGGATCTTGTGATGAGGCGTTGCAAGATTTCAGCATTGATTCTCATGGGTGTCTTCGTAAGAAGAACCATCTTTTTGTGCCTTCTGATTTTGCACTTAGGCATGACATTCTTGATGACTGTCACCGTTCTAAGTATATTATTCATCCCGGTAGTAGTAAGATGTATGCCGATATGCGTCGCCTTTATTATTGGGAAGGCATGAAGCGCGATGTGGCGATTTATGTGAGTAATTGCATAACTTGTCAGCGTATTAAGGCCGAACATCAGCGTCCTTCTGGTCTTCTTCAGCCTCTTGAGATTCCATTGTGGAAATGGGATCAGATATCTATGGATTTCATTGACGGCCTACCTCGCTCGAGATCGGGCCATTCTAGCATCTGGGTTATTGTTGATCGCCTCACTAAGTCTGTTCATTTTGTCCCTATTAAGTCTAATAGGATTGCTTCGCATTTGGCTAAGTTGTATGTCAAGGAAATCGTGAGACTTCACGGTGTTCCTAGTTCTATTGTGAGTGACCGTGATCCTTTATTCACGAGTCATTTTTGAAAGAGACTTCAGTAAGCTTTGGGAACAAAGCTTAATTTTATCACAGCTTATCATCCGCAGTCTGATGGACAGACTGAACGGGTGAATCGTATCTTGGAAGATCTTCTTCGTATTTGTATTTTTGATTTTGGTGGAAGTTGGGAGGATCACCTACCTCTTGTAAAATTCTCCTACAACAATAGTTTTCAATCTAGTATCGGTATGGCTCCTTTCGAAGCCTTATACGGAAGGCCATGTCGATCACCTTCATGTTGGTTGGAATCTGGGGAGAAGCTTATTCTTGGCCCAGATTTTGTTCATGATTCTTCCGAGAAGATTGATCTTATTCGATTGAGAACGAAAGAGGCACAAAGTCGCCAGAAATCCTATGCGGACAACCGTAGGAAGCCTCTCGAGTTCTCGATCGGCGATCTTGTTTTTATTCGTGTTTCTCCTTTGAAGGGGGTTATGCGTTTCAGTACGACTGGGAAATTGGCTCCTCGTTATATAGGACCATTTTCTATTACTGAACGTATTGGCCATGTGGCTTATATAGTTTCACTTCCAGCTCATTTATCTGGTATTCATGACGTGTTTCACGTCTCGCAACTTCGAAAGTGTCTTCGGGAGTCAGATTCTGTTATTGCTTCTCCTGATTTGCAAGAGCTTGAGATCTCACCGGACTTATCTATTGTACAGCAGCTTATTCGCGTACTTGACACGGAGGTGCGACACCTTCGAAACAAGGACGTGCCGCTCGTTAAAGTTCAATGGTCCGCTAATCCCAATGATTGTACTTGGAAAACCAGAGAATTTATTGAGCGATCTTATCCGGGTTTTCTTTCTTCGCTTTGAAACGGTGAGTATGTCTTTTCATCTCAAGCTTATTTCCTTTACTTTTGGATGTTGTATGTTTGTAGTTGTTACAAATATCGTCTCTAGGAATTATGAGGACGCAATTTTGTAAGGAGGGGAGATCTGTAACAACCTGCATATTTAACGATTTTATATTTAAATGTTTAATTTAAATATAGCGTCGTTAGTCGGATTTAGGTCCGAAAAGCTACTTTTTGCAAACGGCCGAATTGGAGCTCGAAACCACTTCCATTGAGTCCAAAATGGCGTTTGTGATCTTTTTGAGTATAATCTTTGATATGTTTGGAGTTTGTGAATTTTTGCAACTTTTCTATTTGGGTTTGGGTTTGGGTTCAGCCCATTTGTTAGTTTAAACCCCTAACTCAGCCCTCTCTTCATCCATTCACCCTCATTTCATATCTTAGCTTAAGAAAACATAAAATGGTAGAAGGGAAAGAGAAATAGAAATTTGCAAGCCCTAGTTTCCTCTTGCAACTTGATTTCTTGCTCCAAAAATCAAAGAGAAGACATAGGTAAGCTCCTCTTCATCTTCTCTATCTCTTTCTCTCTTCAATCTCAGAAATTCCTAAACCTAAACTTAGGAAAATACTTGTTTTGATCTTAGATTGAAGCTAGTAGAGTAGAAGTGGAGATTAATTGGTCTTCTCCTTGCAAATTGAACTCCTTCTTGTGTTTGTTCCCTCATCTTTGTTTGTGTGCAAAAAGGTGAGATTTTTATCTCACATCTATGACTATAAGTATCTTTGGTTGTTAGGTATGAATTCCTAACAATTATTCATGTGCAATCGCTTTTGATTTGGATTGGTTTTGTGAACATTGCAATTTTGGTGTTTTGATGTCAAAAGTTCTAAAAATCGTAACTTTGATGTTTTAATCATGTTTTTGGAGGTGTATAAAAGAGCCAATAGTGCTGGGTTGTCGTATGGCATAAACTCATAGCATCCATCGCTCGTTCGTTTGCAATTCATTGGATTTTTGCCTTTATGAGCTTGGCTGTTTTTTTTTTTGCCTACAGGGGCATTTCAGACGTCTGAACTCCAATTTCAGACGTCTGGTTTCAAATTCAGACGTCTGGTTTGGAAATTCAGACGTCTGGAATTGGTCCCTGGAAGACGCAAAAAAGGCAGAGACAAAATCCAGACATCTGGAAATCCATTCAGACGTCTAGTAGTGGTCCAGACGTCTGGAAGGTAGTTCAGACGTCTGAAATGCGCAGTTTTGCCTATTTTGGCTAATTTTGAGTTAATTTCCAACTTTTATCGATTCGTGTTGATTCCAATTAGTTGTTATTGCATATTTGACTTTGATGACTTGTTTTTGACTTCATTCACGGGTTTAATAAATAATCTCTCTAAATCGTATTAAAAGCTCCCTTCTCCAAATTATAAATTCTATTTATAATGCACACACACAATTTCGCACTTCGAGCGAAGTGGAAGGAAGATTAAATGGTTAGGTAAAACACGGACCATGAATCCGTGCGTTTGTCTTCCCGATTAGTCCCCGACCTATTCGATTGATCGTTTTGACCTTCGGGTTTGGTTTATCGATGATATGAGGTGAACTTTGTACTGCTTTGAGTGTGAAATTAACTAACGGATAGTAAACCGTTTAGTGTGAACGAGTGGTTATGAGACTCACGTTACCACTTTTCGAATTCCTTTTTGAGAGTTATGACACATTCCGCCAGTTAGTGGTGTCCAGTACTGGGTCTCTGACCTTCACCACTACGGTTTGTTGCCTTCGGGTATGTGCCTTCGGGTTTGTTGCCTATAGTATCGCTTCCGATGTTGGTCGTTATGAGCCGCATGGGTGATATTGGGTTGCCCTTTAGTATCGCTTCCGATGTTGGTCGTTATGAGCCGCATGGGTGATATTGGGTTTGGAGTCTTCGGGCTCATGGATCCTTGTTTATACAGTACTGAGCTCGAGCAATTTTATGATGTTTCATTGATATGTATATTCCCTTGGTATCGCCCTTCGGTGTTGGTCTTTTTGAGCCGCATGAAGTATAGCGATTACCTTGTGGAACTTGTATACCTTATGGGTATTTGTTATTTGCCTTTTGGCTTGATTTGGGATAATTGTATCCTTTGTTCATCTATGTCGCCGATGATATGAGGCTTGTTCTATATGATTCATCTTGTGTTGATGATTATGATATCTCTTTTAGAGATATTTGTTATACTTTGTAACCTTGCAGGTTTATTGTTGTTCAGTTTATCTAACTGATTTGTTCAGCTAGACTAACCCGTGTATTTTATACTCGGGTCAGACTGAGATGTTTCAGGTTAGGTACTTTGGACTTAGCCTATTTTGCTTCCGCATGGACTACTTCGCTAGCTTCTTTTTGTCATAGCTTTTGTGTAGTCCTATTATGTTGAAACTCTGATATTTGTTCTTCTGGATTTGTCTGTATATTGTGGTTGGCTATACCACTTGACATGTATTATTTTGTATACTCTGCTATGTATCGGTATATATGTATATGATGGTTTACTGTTCTATGATGTTACCTATGTTTAAGTTGTTATATTCTGTTCTGGTAGATCCTCCAGCCACATATGGTTTTGTTTTAAGTATTCATTGGATATGTCGATCGGTTTGGTGTGATTATTGTCGACGTATTTAATAGGTAGTTAAAGCAATACTATAGATGGTCGCTCCTATCCAGCCTTATTCTCCGTGTTAGCAGACGGTATTATCTATTAATACTCTTTGCTAGCGTGGGTATAGAGGTGGGGCGTCATAATCTTCCTTTCAAAAACATTCAAAAAAATTTTGCAAAACATTTGCTGCTCCATCCTTAAAAACAAGTCAAGCCATATCTTAAGTCAATGGGTTAATTCATGTGATTGACCATAGCATTGTGCAGATAATCCTACACTTGGGGAACCTTTTCTTTTATTCTACAACAACAGACTACCTACAAGCATATTTATAAATTTTAGCTTTTAAAGCATAGGGATATGACCCGTAATTTCACAATAACCTTCCCTTGTCCTTCACTCGCTAAAATTTATTTTTCCCAAAATTCTAAACTTTTTGGGATTAAAGCACCCTAATTTATTTAATAAACTTCCATCCATAATTATATTCATCACTAGTTAAGTGTCTATGAGATTTCCTTACTTACACCACTTTCCAATATATGTATAGCAGCCAAAACTCATCTACAAATCACAACGGTAAATAAGTAGGAACTTTTCTCATATTATATCTGCTTTTTCAATATTCGAAGAGAGACAACTAGCGATTACAACCCAAAAATCTAAAACAAATAATTGGTAGAAGCTGCCCTTCATCATCAACCGGTGCAAATGATGTTGTGCCATATCACACCTTAATGAATTAAGACGGAAACTTCTAGTATTTCATTTAATTATATTCCATATATGTTAACTTACCTCCTTCGCTCCCTATAAATAAGGTCCATTCATTAATTCAATTATTACACTCAATTATGGGAAAAATTATGCATCCCATATTGTAGTGGGTAAAAAGTATAAACTACGAACATTTAGGATAACTCATCAAAAATTGGTTTGGTGGAATTGCTTTTTTGCTACCTATCTTGCCTTCTATAATCTTGAGTCAATCAAAATCCTTTATGTGTATTTGTCCTATTATTACTCTCTTCTCCCGCCATACTACTATTTTCTCGTAATCAAAATCTCTTAACAGATCCTCAAACTTAGTATTTACTTCCTCTATCCCTGATCTTTCATGCGAGTATACTCTAAGACTCGCAAAATTGTATTTGATATCACTCACTGTTATTTTGTGGGTTCTTCTTATGGCTTTCACACATGTCTAATCAAATATTCATATGCTCATATCAATATTCCCTATATTCAGCGGAGATTCCCTGTTGTTACTCTATTAGCAACCATAGCTATCTTATTCATAGCCAAAACCTTTACCCCGTCTTACTAGATAGTTATCCCTAGCTACTCCATATCAAAATTTAATTTGGGTTTCACCACTCGGTATAAAGCTAAAACTTCATAATCATGAAGTATCTAATTCAAAAACTTTATCTTCGAAAATATAAACTTAGAAACTTTTTATCAAATTCTAAAATATAAACTTCGAACATCCAGAAACTCAATTATTGTGCTAAACCATCTTTTTAAAAACAACAGTGAAAGCAGGAGTAGACACAAATAACTTCCATTCTATTAGGTTTCTACTAATGTTATTTCCACTTTCACCCATAGCGGAGATCCTAATAGCACATGAAGGCGGCTTCTAAGAGATATGTGCAATTGTTGCATCTATCTTAGCACCTATGTAAAACATATGCGTAATTACTACACATATCTATGGAATCTATCTATTCCTCATATCCTATTCCTACTATTTTTTTCCTATATTATTTCCAAATAGATTCCTAACCCTATTATAAATTCCAAACGTTGTTTCTACATAAATTTCCTAATATTGCTATTATCAAAATTTCTCCTATATAAATTGCCTTCTTGTGGCTTCCCCTTACATAGCTCTTTTCCTATGTTATTTTTTTCCCGCATTGACTTAGTGCACTGCATTCGCTCACTGCTTTAGTCGTTGGCTTTTCTTCATTAACATGGAAAAAGATATGTGTAAGTCTATTTCAACGATTATTCTCCATATTTCTTATACGAGAATGTTCCTCTTACCTTCATTATCAGGCATTCTTACCTTTTTATTTTCTTTACCACATTTCAATCAAGTACCATTTCCTTTTATCCACCATTTAGAAAGAATTTCAAAATGGAACTTTCAAATTTATAAAAATAGGAAAAATCATCGAGTCAAACCTGTATTCTATTTTCCATTTATTTCAAAAATGAAACATCCTTATATCAAAAATCTTTAAATCCAAACTTTTTGACTCAACCAATTTTAAACAAAGAAATTCAAAACTACCTTGCTATTTTGAAGTAACTACTTCTCAATAAATCCATGGAAAAACTCTATCACGACCCGGTTTTTCGACCTTCGAAAGTTGACATCAACACGTCTGTTGTATTACATGCCGAACGATCGAATGCCGGAAATACTAGACCGTAAAGGAAAAAGAAGAAAGAGGTAGAAGAAGAAATTGAAAACAACATCAGAATCTCAAAAATGCAACGGAACAACTATAAATACAAATAGCAGCATCTTATACAATGAAATGTTGTACTATTAATATATATATACACAATATATCAGAGTACAATGAATCTGGACAGATGTAACAACTTGTCCCTGAATACTATATATACAGTCTCTAATACGCAGCGAAAAATAATCAATATGTCTCTGCCATCCAGCTCGCCTCCTAAGCTCCAAAAGTCCTAACCTAAAAGTATGTAATACTCAGTCTGACCCGAGCATTACAATATAGTAACACCCGAGTCAGGCTGGAAACCAGCATGAGTAAATCCATTTAATTTGAAATATTGAAGTTATAAAAGCTTCTTTGAAAATCTAGGTAACTCGTCCAACATTACGAGTTCTTATTTTGCTATCACCAACACTTGTTGTTAATCCATTATTTAAAAATAATATTTAAGTGCAGTTACTTATTCAAATATAGTCTGATTTACTTAAATTATTTAATTCCATCCTATTTGATTCCACAAATCAAACCCTCAAGATTGAAGTAGTTATTAAGTTCAAAGTGGTTCCAGATATCGCTGATATCCGATCTCGGTCTCTTCGAATCCAAACACCATCTTTTAAGCCAAATTGTTTTTAACAAAACATTCCAGTTCTGAAATGTCAACCTTCACCTAAAAATCTCATCACAATATTTATTCAAACGAAACGTCTCACAATTTATATTTAACTGTTCATTCCAGGTGATTCCAATTTAAACTATTCATAGACTAGATTAACTAGTCACACAAATCATTAATTTACTTAAAACAGAATTGATTAATTATTTTCAAATCATGCTTAATTATTATTAAACTAATTACAAACCATTTTATTTTATTTTAATTAAATAACTGGGATTAACTAATAATTAACAAGTACAATTAACTTAATTCCTTTAATAAAATAAAGGTTTAGATCATTTTATTTTATCATTGGCTATTAACTAATTCCAACTATTTATTTACTTTATAACCCTTAGTAATATATAAATAATTACTTTAACTTAATTAATTTTAAATTCAAATTAATTTGTTTATCCTAGCCATTTCCAATCCCAAGTTTATGTCAACTTAAGGCTTTTAAATTACTTAATTAAAATAACCATAATACTTTGAAACCATTTTCTTTCCATTCTCTTTCTTTTCAAAATCCAATACTTTTACTTTTATTATCTCAAAATATCCAAAATATATTCATCCAATCCATAGCATTCAATAGCTTCAATTTGCAATATCATCTATTACAAGTTATCAAATAATTATAATTACAGACTATGAAAATAAATTTCAGTATTTTCGAGAAATCTAGTTGGATCCCTCCAACTTTTATTCCTGCATCCACAGATGTTAGCCCAATTTAAAAATACCAATCCCACTTTGAGGTGGGATATCTCGATATAAAGCGTCATCCGCTATTATGTGGGGCGCACAGGGTCTCATCCGCTATATAATGCGGGAATATCAATCACTTCAATATACACACACACACACACTACTATATATAATATCACATCCAAACTGATAATAAATTAACAATTCAAGCAATCGACCAATAATTTAAATTTAACTATTCAAATTAACTTATAATCCAATTTGAGTGAGATTTACTCACCTTTGATTTTATTTGCAATCCGATCCAAACAAGTTTGTTTCTTTCACGATTCTAGACCTTGAATAAACATTATATGGTTTATTATCATTTGAAATAATCGAACAATTAATTTCCTTTTTAATAAGTTTAATTAACTAGCGATTTATTTTAAACTAACAATTTTCCTTTAAAAAATCTTTTAGTAACTGAAATAATTTAACTAAGTTAATTGGACAAATTTATCACCAAATCGATTATTTGAAATAAGCTAGTGAATTAAGATACGTATGTGTATATTTATCTTTCCTTGAAACTACATATGTATTAAGGTATTTTCCAAAAACTAAACTAATTTCTATTTTTACATATTAAAATTCGTACGTGTATTCAGATAGATATATTTATATATTTTTTCTGAAACCTAAACCTTAGCTTACTGTAAAAGTTTTAAAATAGATTTTTCTTTTTCATCTTTCTATAAATAAATGTTTCCTACATATTCATCTTATATATAAATTAAAAACAATATACCTTTCTGCAAGACTTTTTTTCCCAATATATATACATATATTTGAAAAGTAAAAGTCAGGTTTTAACACTTCCTTCTCCGCCTGTATATAAAATTCTCAACATATATATATATATATATATATATATATATATATATATATATTTAAATTGAATTTAAAACCCCAAAACAGAAATACCTCACTGACCAACATCTGCCTCCGCCCCTTCACCATCGCGATGAACCCACATCGCCACGCCCAACTCGTCTCCTTTCGACCGCCACTTTTCTACCTCAAACGCGACCCGATCTTCATGTTAACGCTGCCAACGCGACTAAGTTGCGGCCACCACGTGCTTCGACCCAACGGCCTCTTGAGACATCTTGCGACTCCCCTTCCTTCCCAAGAGCGCGTGCGCGAGTACCCCTCTCCCAGGTGATCCACGGATCGCCTCGCGTCCACGCACCCATACATATCTTTTTTTCAATTTAGAAAAAGGAAATTGGATTTCGATTTCGAACTAGGAAAGGAGGTAATGTCTCAATTTTGAATCTAGGGAGGGATTAGGGCTTGTGAGTTTCAATTTATTTCAGTTCAAACTGGGAGGAAGGCCATTTTATTTTCTCGTTCGTTTCGTTCCATCTTTGAGTGATGAAAATAGAAAGGAAAATCGAGATTTAAAATTGAAGGCATCGATTTTCTTTTTTATCTTCAGATTTGAAACTGCTGCGTTAAAAAGGAAATGGGGGACAAGAGGAGACATTTGCATGTTGAGGAATTGCTGCAGTGTGTTTGAAAAAGTAATATGTAACGATCGATATTTTTTGACGCTCGAAAACCGACATCAATACGTCCACTGTATCAACTGTCAAGCAATCGAATGCCGGAAAACCGTACCGTTATGGTTAAAGAAGAAGAAAAAGATAGAAGAAGAGAGAAAAAGATAGAACAGAACAGAAAGAAACAACAGAACAATATCAGAATCTCACAATCGCAGCGGAATAACATATAATAGATAAATGAATAATCTTTAAACAATGAACTGTATCAGTTATTACATTACATCATATTACATTACATTACATCATCAGAGTGTACAACGACAAGCAACAACAAACAGCGGAAAAGAAATACTATATACTAGTGAATACGCCATGCCATCCAGCTTGCCTCCTACAACTCCTGAATTCCAGAATATCCTGATAACCTAACTCTAGACTACCCGTGTGGAAATTGGTGGGCATCCAGAGTTTAGGAAGGAAAACAATAAACTCCAGGTTAGTCATGGGACTGGTGTGAGAACTTAAAACAGATTATCTTTAAAACAAACAAAGAAATATTTTAAAATAGATTCGCAATGCTTTTTGGAAAATAAGACAACCATAAGGCCACCCGCACACACACAATGCAAACGCAGAATCAGAGGAGATTTCTCCTTATGATAGTCAAAGATGCTTGATACGCATTAAAAAGAAACATTTGATATTATTATTAGTGCATAGTGTAGAAAACATTTCGAAAATAAAGATATAAATCTTAGCCAGCATAGGCATTTCGCACTTATGCATACTATAGCTACCATCCAAACAGTGGTGGCCACCATAAGTGAATGATAGGTTCTACAACTAAAACCGTACAAGATCGTATTGTATCTTTGGATTTCCAACAAATGGTCAGGCCAAGGAACTTTCTCTTGCCACATGGGTACGCCTCTGGAAAGACGACCCGAGAATCTAACCGGATCTCTGCCAACACAAGGCCGGGTTACCCTTCAAACTGGGTAACTATTGACATGAATGTGTCATTACCCGATCGTAACCGATCTATATCCGAGGATCCTCGATTCCAACAACCACAAA
The DNA here is from genome assembly GCA_030765085.1 of Allium cepa. Taxonomy (NCBI): domain Eukaryota; kingdom Viridiplantae; phylum Streptophyta; class Magnoliopsida; order Asparagales; family Amaryllidaceae; genus Allium; species Allium cepa. The sequence goes on along the minus strand of CM060941.1, from coordinate 169,766,814 downwards.
GTAATAAATTTGCAGCAACAAATAGGTTAAGTATCTGGGCTCCATACCATGATACCACCTCTATCCAGAAGGAATGACATACACTAAAGGGGCGCTATCCCTTAATAACCTTGCTGCATCCTTCCTGTTTTGACCACTTCCAGGGTGTGAGGTCCGACGAAGTCTCGTCCACAAATCCACGCTTTATACAAAAGCTGTGCTTTGATCACATATGCTCAACATCACTTCGTATGTCACATTACCAATTTGGGAATGTATCACTAGTAACCATCAATTACATAACCTCTGAGCTCGTACGTCTCAGAGAAGGGTGTTAAGCTAAGAGAATAAATTCTCCACCACCAACAGAAATATATTTGATAAAAACCAGCTTTACATCTCAAATTGTAACGTCAGACACACATCCATACAAGTCCGTTCCGGGATCGAACGGAACCGAAGGCACTTCCAAAGAAGTCCTTGCAATCCAGATATTCACTAATCACGTCTGGACTTCCCGTCACTAAGGGTGATAAAACCTCTATATCGGAGATCAACCGATGCAGAGTCAATCGACGGTAATCCTTCCCTTTTCAAAAATATCCGATCTTCAACACCGGTCTTCAAATGCAATTCATAACGACGTATCACATATTCGGAATGGGTTATATGACCCAAAGGTCCTTTCCCGGCTAACCCGAATAGTGAGCACTTATTTTAAAAAATAAGTGTGGCATTCAAATTCAAGCAAATCACAACAAATACCTATTTAAAGGTAAATATTGATAGTCGGTTATTTAACTATCAAAAAGTATGCACAACATCACCAAGTTCCAAATAATTTCCCAAATTATTTATTTTCCAAAAATATCTTTACAAGATATATATTTTCCATACTTCAACATTTGAAAACAAATTTCAAATCACTTTTCACCTTTACAACTTTTGAAAACAAATTTCAAATCACTTTTCACCTTTACAACTTTTGAAAACAAATTTCAAATCGTTTCCCTACACGGGATATATTCACAAATCTTTATTCATTTTCATTTCAAAATGGTTCATTTAAACCAATTAAATAAATCCTTACCGATTTACTTTATATTTACATTCCAAATTCGTAAATTTATTTCCACACTTCAAAAATAAATCAACGTTTATTTTTAAACAAAATTTCCTTTCTTTTATAAATTCCATAGTGAATTTACTATTCCAAAATATCTATAAATATACGATTTCCAAATCGATTTCTAATATTCATTTTCAATTTATCTTTAAAAGATAAAATCTCAAAATATTCACTTCATATTGGAAAACATTTCCATACTTATTTAATAATAAGTAATTCACAAATCCATTTATTTTCAACACTTGGAAAATATTCAATATACTTAAATCGAAATTAAGTATATATTTCATTCTTTAAAGAAAACGTTCTCTTAACACATTTATTTGAGCCAAAACGAATGTTGCGTAAAACATCGTTACGACGACCCAAAATCACTAGTATAGGGATTCGAACTTAAGATAAATATATAAATCCCAATACTCTATAAAACATTTCCTTTCAGAAATCATTTACTATGACAACAGTGTTATAGTACACTATTTCCTTCTATTTCTCGAAAACATCTATTTCAACAATGAATGTTGAAATCTATGGTTTCGACACTTAATGCATTTTAAAACAATTTCAAATCATTTTAATTCTATTTAAAATATCACTTCCTCGAAACACTTTAATATATTATTCACTGTCCCAAAATCGTGAATATTCTTCGTTAATCAAATTCAACATTTTTCTACCCATTTTGTTTAAAGGATTATCCACCATCCAAACTCGTGAATATAACTCCCAACCAACTCTTTATTGTTACACATATTATATAAAGGATAATTCTCTATTCAAAATCACGAATATATCTCCTTTACTAAACTTCTATATTTAATTTATAAAATTCAATTAATTTCGGATTTATAAAACAATGTTTATAAATTCCATTTGTATTTATAAAAACTTCGATTTACAAATCTCCTTTATTTACCAATTCAATTTATAACTCAATTTTATTCCCAAAATCTAATTCATAAGTTAATTGCTTATAAATCTTTTATTTTACAAAAATCTATTCATTTTATAATTTCACAATTTATACAACTGTGAATTTCATTCACTTATGAAATCCTTCAATACCTCATTTTAACACTTATAAAAACTCGTTTTGTGATTCCAATATTTTAGTTTATAAATATCAACTTTATAAATCTTTTATATAAATCATTTATAATAATTCAAAAATCCCAATTTAAACTATTTTATAAAATTCATTAACTCCATATTTCAAAAATCACATTTTAACTATATTTTACAAAAATCATATTTTTTATAATATTAAATTTTATAACATTAATTTATTTAAAAATAAATCGATTCAAATATTTAATAAAACATATACTTTCAAAAATCACTTTAAAACCCTTTTAAAATTCAAAATCGTTACTTTAATATTTTTAAAACTCCAAAAATAGGCCAATGCTGCAACATCAACAATATATCAATCACGACAATCAAAACATCATATATCAATATGATAATCAACAAATATCACAATATCTGTAAATAAATCAATATAGTTGAGGAATCCAGTTGGATCCCGCCAACCTGTTTCCCTGCATCCACAGATGTTAGCACAATACCAATTCCGTTCCAATACGGAATATCGCGGTATATGGGATTTATAAAATATTATCCGCTATTATGCGGCGCAATAGGGTCTTATCCGCTATATAATGCGGGAATCAACTTCAAGTATATATATAATACCAATTCCAATCAAGATGGAATTGTCGCGGTATATGTTTTTAATAAGTAACCTCCGCTTAATATACGGCGTATAATGTCTATTTAACACAATAGATAACAATTTATCATTCAATCATACAATCAAACAATTGTAAATCTAACTATTTAAAATTTAAATCGAAACAGATTCGATTGAGTGAGAAGTTCTCACCTTGCTTTCAATACAGTTTCAGCGTTTTATTTCGAATAAAATTAAACAAGCGTTTAATTTTACCCAAAATTCAAACTAGCTCTAAACGACTCCAAACCAGCTTCATTGCGTAGTGCTCGACAAAACGAACCCGTCGCAATTCGTTTCGTGCAATTCCGACCTCATATGAACAAGTTACGCTAATTTAAAGTTTACACAATTTAAATATAATTAATAATTACAATTTCTTTTTTATTTTACAACCTTATTCAATCTCGGCCGTAGATCACCCTGCACGAAATCAAGGCCGTTCACGCGTTTACTCCTTCTTCCCAGGTTGCTCACGCGGCCGTGAACCCAACTCACGTTCAAACCCTAATACACGCGCCCATCTCAAGCACCTTCTACGACGATCAGTTAGCACCAAGACGAAGCTCGCAACACGAGCCACCAGTGGCCAAAGTGCAGTCGAGCTCGGCCCCTTGATTGCCTCAAAACACATGCGTGAAAACGTGGCCTTCAAGCTAAAATTCCCAATGATCCACTCGCTAATATACAATCACAACCGTATGGATTTGAAGATATCATCAAGCTCTACATGTTTGTTGTTAAACATTTCTCTTGATTGTGAATGGATCGAAAGTTATTGAGGAGAAAAGAATATAAGATTTCGGCCATTGATATATTAGAATGGCGGCTGAATGTTTTCAAGCCCTAGGGTTTGTTCTTGGTGTAAAATGTGAAAAAGGATGGGCTTTTATAGAAAATTTGCAAACACTATTCACCCGAAATTTTCCGTACTCCAAATGAAGCGTGCCGGCTGGCGTTTCTAAGGTTTACCCTGCGTTCTGAACACAATGGAATGTGTTTCGAAGGCTAATTCGATCATCTGTGCGAGTTACGAGTATAAACGATCAAATTTAAATTAAATCGATTTAAACTAATTTCTATGCGTTTTGGCTTGCCCCGGACAAACCGTAAATCCGATTGACACGAAATTTGAAACCATACAATAATATAACATTACGGATCCGATGAAACTAGTTTCGTCGAAATCCGAGACTGTTTGAAAAATGGCTATTTTAACTCGTCAATTAAATATTAAAATATTCAATTTTCGCAATTTAACTTTAAATTCAATTTTAAAAGTTCTATAACATCATTCTAACTTCAATATAATTAAATAAAATTTTACAAATCATTTTCAATCATATTTAACCCAATTTCCAATTATTTCGGTAATTTCAACTATTAAATTATCGATTTAATTATGCAATTAAATCCAGATATTCGAAATAAAATTTATTCGGCTTACAAATTTCACTTATTAATATTTAAAATTAATTAAATATTCAAATTTAAATTGACAGAAATTCTGGGTCGTTACACAATAGTTGCTGAGGCAAAAAAGGTGTGATGGTCAAGGATAGTGGGCTGATGGCTTTTTGACTGGTCAACAATTTACATATTATATTTAAATTTCAAATTTAAATCATCTCGAAAACACAACTTAAAATTTCGATATCCTATCGAGGCATGTCACCAAGCGTTTATAATGTTATACCCCTATTTCGAACACAATGGAAAAAGTTTCGGGTCCTAGTTCGATCGTATGAGGAAGATAGCATTTTGGACCCGGTTATTATATTAAATTTTCGATGCGAATTTTAGCGCGTTTATATATCGTACGGTCACACGACAACTCCAAATGCTACGAAAATCGAAATTCGATAATAATACACTATTACAGATCCAATGGGACTAATTTCGTCGAAATTCAAGACTGTGCGTTGGAAGGCGATTTTTAAATGTCAATTTAAACGATATATTTTCAAAACCGAACAAAACACTTTTAAATTCTTCTATTACCTTCAATATCATTAATATAAATTTTACAACCCTTCAAATTATTTTTAGCAAGCTTAAAACTCCATATTTAATATTTTACCTAATTTCCAATCATTAAATTCAATAATTTAATTATCCCATAAATAGTTATATTTAAAATTCAAGTAAGAAATTAACTTTTAAATATTTAAAATTGATTAAATATTCCAACTTCAAATGCCCCAAAATTCCGGATCATCACATTCCTCTCCCTTTAAAAGAATTTCGTCCCCCAAATTGCTAGTTAAGAGGAATGGTCCACACGTTGACTATTTCCCAAAACTAAACAGTTTCAAACAACTTCCCAAATAATCTTTTTATTACAGGCCACTATCCCTCTTACTAACCTTCCAAACTCACAGACTCCAAACAATATTTTTTACTCAATAATTTCAAATTATAGTTTAAATCCAAAATTTTAAACTTATAAAAAATTTCTCAAAATTTTTTCCTAACTCCCTAAATTTTCGAAAAATTTCGCCAACGTCTCCTTTGCGCGGCTAGCTCGGCACAACAAAAAAAGCCTCTACGGGCCCTAAATTTTCAAAAGAAAACAAAATCCAAGTGGCTAGATCAGAATATCAAATTTCATATGATAATTTAAACACGTACCCTTTGTCGGGCAATCCAAATTTATCTTCTGAAATCAAAATACCAATCTCCTTTTGCTTTTAAATACCTGTATCCTTCTTAGCAATAATATCCAATTACAGATTTCAAAATCATTTTATTCACTTCTTTTATGAAATTTCAATATTGTTCTACTTAAGCCGTACGATGTACACATATCATCCGTACGCAATACCAAATCCGATCGCTCACTCGATCACACAATTTCACTTCCGAATTAGTATCATTCACCCGACTCTCTAGTGCGGACTCGAATCTGTTTTCTTGATCAGAAACCATCATTCTCCTTGCATAGTCGTACCTATGATAGAGAATTTCCAGAATCTCCATATCTAGGTTTCGCCGTCGAAAATCGAGTGAAAAATCCCAACTCGGATCGACATAAATATCTTAAAATTCTGTGACCGAATTTGGATCAAATCGCTATATGGATAAAATAATATACATACATCCTACGTATTAATTTCCAATTTATTTATATACATTTTTTCTTTTTTTTCACATTTATTTTGATTTCTATGCACTTATTTACAATTTCCCCTTTTACCACTTTTATTAAACCCTCAGCAAAATATTAACTTAGTATATTTCTCAACTCCAAATTTACTTAAGAATTTCACCATCCATTTCTTACATCAAATATAAATATTTTATATACTTCTTATATTTATTTTTCACTTTACCACTTAAGCTTTTACATATATTTCCATCTAACTAAAATTTCCAATTCTATTTGAATTCGATTTACCTTTTCATTTTTATTCATCACCACAACTACCTTTATAAAAATACTTTTTATAACTCGGTGTCTCAACAAGTCCATCCTTGTTCTCATAGAAATTAAGTCAAATGTTAATCAGGCATAGGACTGAAAATCTATAAGTACTTAATAAACCTGTTTTCAACACCTAGTGAAAATACTTGTAAAAAAAACTTTTGGGAGAATGCTCTAGAAATCATCACCCCCTCTATGGATCGCAGCTAGCCCAATGATTACGTCGCCATCCCTGCGAAATCCATAGAAAACTGTAGGCATCTACTCCCCTCGATTACACCATGGAACCGTGACAGGTCGCAGCTACACCTAGGGTTACGTTGCCATCATTGCAAAGACCATGTAACTGTAGGCATCAGCGCCCTCGAATTTCGCTGCCAAATGAAACTTCACCACATAGATCGCAGACTACATCAGTCGAATCCCAATGTAGCCTGTAAGCACTCACTGCCACACGACTTTCGCTATGTCCACATAGATCGCAATCTACCGATGTTACGTCGCTCTCCCAGCGAAATCAAACTTATACTTTAGGCAATGGATGCCCCTCAACTTACGCTGTGGAAATGTAGTAGATTGCAGTTAAACCGAGTTACACTGCCGTCACGGCATAACCCCAATGTCATTGTAGGCATCAGCGCCCTCGACTTTCGCTGCCCCCATCAGAATCCACGGGAACTACAGCTTAGTCCACACGTCCTCTGAGATCAAAATTTAGAACCCCTCCCCCTTAGGGCTTAAGGCAGAACCACCTCGTGGATCTCCTACTATAAGTTTCAACTCTAAATGGGAGCGTCTTTTTCCCCATAGCATTCTCAAAACATTTTATACTATACACATATAGTATCTTTCAAATCATACTCTTTGTATGTATCACATATAAACTTTAAAATCGATATCTCAAAACCGATAATTATTAAATTTGGCTTTCCAAATTCCCAAAATTTGATTTTTTCCAAAATCCAAAAGCCTTTAAAAAACCAGTGAGTTCCAAAAACCTTTTTCAGTTCCATTTTCATAAAATCATTCATATATATATATATATATATATATAAGATATTCTTTCAACTTGAATAATTTTTGGATCACTTCATACTTATATAGATTTCACTTTACCTTTCAAATATATTCAAAGATTTTTTTTCCTCTGGTTATAGATTCGACAAGGGAGTTTATTATATATAACAAATATATATTTAATTTTATTCATACCAAATCAGCATTCAAGTTCTATTTCCCATTATAAAGTTATTTGCCATATTACTTACTCTTTATAAAGTGAGTTTTCAATTATAGTGCTATCAAACTTTTTATTTTAATCATCATATTTCCTCAAATATATTATTTCCCTTTATAATCATTTTTGCTTCAATGTCCGTTTTCTCTTTCACTACACAATTGCTTAAATTTTTATTTAGGTTATAACTTCAATTCTTATCTCGATTGGTATCAAATATAAACAGTTTCCACTCTGATGAGTTTGAATTTAGAAAATGACTTAAATAGTTTTTAAAATAGTTAAATGGTTGTAGAATAGTTAAATAGTTGTTATAAGATAGTTTGAGTTTTTAAAAGAATGGTTTGTATAGTAAATAGCTTGGAAAAAGAGAATTAAGACAGTTTATATTAAAATATTTGTTTGACAATAGTTCAGAGTCAAATTGGTTCAATCTCCCAATCTCTCGTTTCAATTACATTTTCAATTTAAATCTCCACTTCCATTTGAATTGATTCAATTCCAATTCAATTTGAATAAACTTCGATTTCCATTTTAATTCAAATCAACTCCTATTTGAATTTAAACTTATTCAACTTCGATTACAATTCCAATTAATTCATTTCAATTCCACCTTTGAATTTTTTCCAATTTCATTTTCAAATTTTAAACCATCTCAATTTATCTAGATTCAAGTTCGGTTTTCAAATGCCGATTAAATCCCTTAAATCAAATTAACCCTTAATATTTAATTTAACAACCCAAGTCCTTAGTAATTCAATTTCGAATCCGAATTTAAATATTCATTTTAAATGACTCTTACTTAAACTTATTTCAAGGTTCGAGTGAAAGTTCAATCTTTTTAAAGAAATAAATTTTCGGATGCAATTATTTCCTAATTACACTTTCAAAATTCTAAACCCAATTCTTTAACCAATTCCAATTGACAAGTTCATTTTTAATATTTAAATCTTAAGTCCAAAGTGATTCCATTTTCCTAAGTTCAATTTTTTATTTAAGATTAAAATCTTTTAAATAGTTTCCAAAATAAAGTTTTATTTCCACTTAATTTCAGCAATGGATATATTTCATTTCAATCCACTTCTTAATTCATTCAAAACAATCCAATTTACAATTTTACATATATATATACAGTTACTAACCAACAGGATGATAACCGGACATGCCAAAGCAAATAAACATCCAAATTATCTAAAGCACTAATCAATAGCATTCATTACCAATTTTCAAAACTCAAATTCATTTTGAGATCACACATAACTCTTTTTTCAATTTAACCCATTTAACTTCATTAAGTTAAATCTCAATTTCATCTTGAAATTTCCAATTTCAGATTACAGGTCCAAACTTATTTAACTTTCCCTAAGTTAAATTTTAATCCATTCAACTTTATGCAATTTAAATCCTCCATTCAAATTTAAATTTCTTATCAATATCACTTCTCACTTATAAGTTAAAAACTTACTTCTCTTTGGGTTATACTCTCACTTTTAAACCATTCTTGTTTTTAATTCAAAACAATCTCATCTTCCAACCACTCTTATTTTAAAAAAAGATTTCTATGTTCAAAAATGTTATTTATTGTTTCTTTAACACTCTGGAACAATTCCAAAATTTTCTAGACCTAGATTTTACAATTTAAATCCATTTCAATCTATAAATCAAACTTATATAAATTGTTACTTCCTTTAAACATTTCATTCTGCTTTATCATTGTTTATTTTAAAAATAAACATCCCTTTATTGAGACCTGACAACCAATTTATGATTATTATCATATCAAGAAATCAGACACACCATTAATTTCATCATAATTCACTATAAAATATAATAAAGGTAACTTATTTGAAACACTTTGAAAAATTAAATAAATTTTCCAAGATTTAATTTCAGGGTTTGAATCCGTTTTTACTTAGCTTATTTTACCCAAATTCCTATTTGATTATATGTGCTTTACCACTTGAATCTTATTGTATTACTTAATTTTAATAACAACAACCAATTACTTTAATCTATATAATAAATAGAAAAAATACTTCTTTATATATCAAAATTTAAGATTATATAAAAATCATTTTTAAAACCGTTTTTAAAGTCATTATATAAGAAAATAACAAGTACGCTCTCATATAATACACTCAACTCATTCTAGGGTACTACTGACCCATCTCTAATGAGTAATCCCCACAGAGCCAAGGTTCTCGCTTAACCTTCTGCTCTGATACCAAAATGTCACGATCCGATTTTTCGACCTTCGAAAATTGGCATCAATACGTTTGTTGTACTACATGCCGAACAATCGAATGCCGAAAATACCATACCGTAAGGGAAAAAGAAGAAGGAGGTAGAAGAAGAAATAGAAAACAACATCAGAATCTCACAAATGCCGCGAAACAAATATAATATACAACTAACAACATCTTATACAATGAAAAGCTGTATTGTCAATATATATACAATATTTCAGAGTACAATGAATCTGGACAGTTGTAACAACTTGTCCCTGAATACTATCTGTATGGTCTCTAATACACAGCGGAAAATAATCAATACGTTTCTGCCATCCAGCTCACCTCCTGAGCTCCAAACGTCCTAACCTGAAAATCTGTAATACTCGGTCTGACCCGAGCATTACAATAAGTAACATCCGAGTTAAACTGGAAACCAGCGTGAGTATCCGAGTCAGGCTGGAAACCAGCGTGAGTAAATCCATTTAATTTGAAATACTTAAGTTATAAAAACATCTTTGAAAATCTAGGTAACTCATCCAACATTACGAGTTCTTATCTTGCTATCACCAACACTTGTTGTTAATCCATTATTTAAAAATAATATTTAAGTGCAGTTACTTATTCAAATATAGTCAGATTTACTTAAATTATTTAATTCCAGCCTATTTGATTCCACAAATCAAACCCGTCAGGATTGAAGTAGTTATTAAGTTTGAAGTGGTTCTGGATATCGCTGATATCCGATCCCGGTCTCTTCGAATCCAAACACCATCTTTTAAGCCAAATTGTTTTTAACAAAACAGTCTAGTTCCGGAATGTCAATCTTCACCTAAGAATCTCATCACAATATCTATTCAAATGAAACATCTCACATTTTATATTTAACTGTTCATTCCAGGTAATTCCAATTTAAACTAATCATAGACTAGATTAACTAGTCACACAAATCATTAATTTACTTAAAACAGAATCGATTAATTATTTTCAAATCACGCTTAATTACTATTAAACTAATTACAAACCATTTTATTTTCAATATCTGGGATTAACTAATAATTAACAAGTATAATTAACTTAAAACCTTTAATAAATTAAAGGTTTAGATCATTTTATTTTATCATTGTCTATTAACTAATTTCAACTATTTATTTACTTTATAACCCTTAGTAATTAATAAATAATTACTTTAACTTAGTTAATTTTAAATCCAAATTACTTTGTTTATCCTAGCCATTTTCAATCCCAAAGTTTAAGTCAACTTAAGGTTTTTAAATTACTTGATTAAAATAACCATAACTAATTACTTTGAAACCATTTTCTTTCCATTCAAAATCCAATACTTTCACTTTTGATATCTCAAAATATTCAAAATATATTCAACCAATCCATAGCATTCAATAGCTTCAATTTTCAATATCATCTATTACAGGTTATCAAATAATCATAATCACAGATTATGAAAATAAATTTCAATATTTTCGAGGAATCCGGTTGGATCCTTCCAACCTATTTTCCTGCATCCACAGATGTTAGCCCAATTTAAAAATAACAATCCCACTACGAGGTGGGATATCGTGTTATAAAGGGTCATCCTCTATTTTACAGGACGCATAGGGTCTCATCCGCTATATAATATCAATCACTCTAATACACACACACACACACACACACACACTACTACATATAATATCACATCCAAACTGATAATAAATTATCAATTCAAGCAATCAACCAATAATTTAAATTTAACTATTTATATTAACCGATAATCCAATGTGAGTGAGATTTACTCACCTTTGATTTTATTTGCAATCCGATCCAAACCAGTTTGTTTCCTTCACGATTCCAGACCTTGCATAAACATTATATGGTTTATTATCATTTGCACTAATCGAACAATTAATTTCCTTTTTAATAAGTTTAATTAACTAATGATTTATTTTAAACTAATAATTTTCCTTTAAAAAATCTTTTACTAACTAAAATAATTTAACTAAGCTAATTGGACAAATTTATCACAGAAACCATTATTTGAAATAAGCTAGTAAATTAAGATATGTATGTGTATATTTATCTTTCCTTGAAACTACATATTTATTAAGGTATTTTCCACAAACTAAAATAATGTCTATTTTTACATATTAAAATTCGTACGTGTGTTCATATAGATATATTTACATATTTTTTGATGTAAAAGTTTTAAAATAGATTTTTATTTTTCATCTTTCTGTAAATAAATGCTTCCTGCATATTCGTATACTTATATATAAATTTAAAACCATATACCTTTATGCAAGATTTTTTTCCCTATATATATGTATATATTTGAAAGTAAAAGTCAGGTTTTGACACTTCCTTCTCTGCCTATATATAAAATTCCCAATTTATATATATATATATATATATATATATATATATATAAATTGAATTTACAACCCCAAAACAGAAATACCTCACTGACCAACATCTGCCACCGCCCTTTCGTCATCACGACGAACCTACATCGCCTCGCTTGACTCGTCTCCTTCTTGCCGCCACTTTCCCACCTCGAATGCAACTTGATCTTCACCCTAACGTTGCCAACGCGACTAAGTCGTGGCCACCACGGACCTCGACCAAACGGCCTCCTGAGACATCTTGCGACTCCCCTTCTTCCCACGAGCGCATGCGCGAGTGTGCCTCTCCCAGGTGATCCTCAGATCGCCTCGCGTCCACGCACCCATACATATCTTTTTTTTCGATTTAGAAAAGGGAAATTGGATTTCGATTTTGAACTGGAAAAGGAGGTAATGTCGCGATTTTGAATCTGGGGAGGGATTAGGGCTTGTGAGTTTCAATTTATTTCGGTTCGAACTGGGAGGAAGGCCATTTTATTTTCTCGTTCGTTTTGTTTTGTCTTTGAGTGAAGAAAATGGAAAGGAAGATCGAGATTTATAACTAAAGGCATCGATTTTCTTTTTTTTTTCTTTAGATTTGAAACTGCTGTGTTAAAAAGAAAATGGAGGACAAGAGGAGACACTTGCATGCTCGGGAATTGCTGCAGTGTCTTCGAAAAAGAAAAGGCTGCTGAGGTGAAAAAGGTGTGATGGTGAAAGAAAGTGGATTGATGGCTTTTAGACTGGTCAACAATTTACATGTTATATTTAAATTTCAAATTTAAATCATCTTGAAAACACAACTTAAAATTTCGATATCCTATCGAGGCATGCCGCTAGGTGTTTATAATGTTATACCCTTATTCTGAACGCAATAAGGTTTCGAGTCCTAGTTCTATCGTATGAGGAAGATAGCTTTTTAGACCCAGTTATTATATTAAATTTTCGATACGAATTTCAGCACGCTTATATATCGTACAATCACACGACAACTCCAAATGCTATTAAAATTGAAATACGGTAATAATACACTATTACGGATCCAATGAAACTAGTTTTGTCAAAATCTGGGACTATGCCTTGGAAGGTGATTTATAAATGTCAATTTAAACGATATATTTTCAAAATCGAACAAACCACTTTCAAATTAAATTTTAAAAGTTCTATTTCCTTCAATATCATTAATATAAATTTTACAACCCTTCAAATTATTTTTAATGAGCTTAAAACTCCCAATTTAACATTTTACCCAATTTCCAGTCATTAAATTCAATAATTTAATTATCCCATAAATAGTGATATTTGAAATTCAAGTAAAAGATTAACTTTTAAATATTTAAAATCGATTAAATATTCCAATTTCAAATGCCCCACAATTCCAGGTCATCACAAACTCATTCAAAACGTTTCAAGTAATCTTAAAAAATATACTTTTTTTCAAATTCTTCCACATGTGGTTAGACTCAAAATTGGACTTTAATTGCTCCTTCTTTTGATCTCTCCTTCTTTTTCACTCATCTTTCACCAAAAAAAATCTGGCTACTTGTGTGATTAGTGCACACCTTCTTGTGAGAACTTCCTAAATCATTTTCCACATCTTGCTTTCGTATGCTTGCAATATATATGTTCTTACTTCCTATCTATCTGGATAAAATGTACATATTTAATCGGCTGCCTATTGAAATCCATAGTCATAAAGCAGCCTAGGCCCAATAAACGAGTCAAATACCATCCAGCCTTCGGGGTTCTTCTATATGTCATGCTCATGCCCTTCTTAGTTCACTTCTTATGGTACAACCTCCACCCCATGGGGTAATCGAGGTAGGCTCATCAATTTAACTCTATTTATTATTTCAACTCATAGTTGCCTCATCCATCTTTTCGGAATATGTTTGCAACTACATTTATAGTCAAAATTTATAGAATTTGGTGTATATAATATATATAAATAATTATAGGTAAAAATTTAAATTTGTTCTCTAGGCGTATTCTAGTTTCTATGACTGACTGACCTAAGCTCTGATATCAAGTGTAACAACCCGCACATTAATGGGCCCAAATTTCGACTAAATTGAAACCTAAGTCCAACAGGGTATAGATCGTTGATTTTGATAATCTGTAATAAACATAAGTATATCGAAGTGCGATAAATATAAATTCATAGTTGAACAAAAAAAATATAGTAGGACATACGTACTAACTAAGGCTATTACATTGGAATCAATAGTATTCCTTGAGTGTATGTTTGTCTTGCCAGCGCCGAGAATGAATAAGAAGACTTCACCATTTACCATTCTCGCCATGCACTAGTAGGTTGTCCCTCTAAATCTATCTAGTGGGTTGTAATTAGGAAGGGAGTTAAAACAGTGTTCTAGTGATTAGAAAATTACATACTTTACCTATAACACTAATTTATGGCAATCGATTTCCATTTAAGTGTTATATTTATTATTCATAGCTAATCCGTTCAATTCTATATGCACGTATGATATGCCTAACGTCCTTCGAGTAATAACTATATATATACACCTATATACATATATATACCTAAACGTTGTACTGTCCAAAAAAACTCGACCACTTAATACTCCTTAAATAGGGAGGAGGTAGACCCATCGACCATTTAATATCTCAATACTGATGTGGGCCCACCACAATGAAAATGCTAGTTAATCGGTCCTAACTACAGAGACCCATGACCCCTAGATACAGCTTTATAATTTAATTAGTGCATTACTAACGCATCTTAAAGACTCGTTGAAGGGTTAACTAGTCCACCTCTACCAAACAAATAATAAACAAACAATTAAATAAAACTTTGAGGTTTTTGCATATCCCATACAAATTCTACACTAGTAGAAAGCAAAATTCATCAGGGCATCACCTGAGTCTTTGCTATCGACCGAGCAGGACTGCTCGTGGTCAAATCCTATATGTTAGTCCTACTACTAAATACCAGTCTAACAACAACACTGACACAGCCCGCCAACCTCCTACATTCGAAACCCAATTTAGACTAACCTAATGTAAGTCAAGGAAAATTTTCATTCTAGTTATTCAATACCTCTTGTTAGAAATGAAGCAGACCTCATTTCCCTATTAGGTATCGTTGTAGGTTAATTAAGACTTCTTATATATGGAGGAGGCAGACCCAACAACATTTTAATACCTTAACCCAAAAGTAAACCCCTTGACATCCCTAAAGGTACTGAGCTATTTAATACTTCAAGTCTGAGGCGAACCCTTGGTATATTTTTCCCTACCTATACGCAAATGTGCATCCCTTCCCCATAGATCCTATGATTGCAGATGTCCCATATCAGTGGTAAGTATACACAACTATTGGTAGCCTCTAGGTGAAGGGTTGACTTTTGTCGTCTAACTCTACTGACCTCGCATCCTAGCACACTAAACCAAACCAATCATCCTAAGCCTATATGTTGGGCTAGGCCCACTAATTCACGTTCGTTCTAAATGTATAATTAAGGCAGTATAATTTCCTACTATGAAAATTATATTGCCTTCTACGTGTACTCACTAACATTAACACCACTTGTTCGTTTTGTAATTATTCCTAATTTATACGCTTATTCCCTATATTCCTCATTTCCTTCGTATATATAATAAATGTCAATTATTTGTAATAAATGGTCATTAATACCAAAATTGGATAATCTCTAATGAAATTTATTTACTCATTTTTAATTCAGTCTTGTTATGTCTATTTCATTTCCCTATAAATGCTACATTAAACTCTTTAACCAATACCATCAGAAACATTTATATCCTCATTTAATTCTTGTAACTTCCTATTAACTGCACAATTATTGCCTTACTAATTTTGGAGTTACTATCTTTTCTCCATCTATACCTCCTTATCCTATAATTTACTACGTTATTTATAACTAGACTCCTATTTATAACTAGTACGATTATCAATGTATATTATGCTACACACACACACACACACACACACACACATATATATATATATATCGGTAGACTTAGTTATACTATACACACACAGAGAGATATATATATATTCCTATTCTTAACACATTAATTCCTATGTTTAGGAATTTCAAAATATTATATTCCGCATTTTAATATTTTAGAGTTATCCTCCCTAAAAAACTTAGCGTTATAATTTCTATAAATTACCCATAAATGAGACTTTTGCTTCATTTGAAATTACTAATAAATCTCTTTTCTTTTATTGAAATTGATGGTATAAATTAGGGAGAAGAATATCCATACTTTACGTATCTCTTTCCTTTTTATTATTTCCTTATCACTTCAAACCATGAAATTTTTATACATACTAGATAATTTATGGAAATCACATGGAAATAGACACAACTAAATTATATCTTGCTCCCAATAAATTAAATCATAGAAATCCACACTCTAAGTCAAATTAGGGCAATCTATATTAATACTAACATTTTATAATGCAACTATAAGTCTAGAATAAACTTTATCAATACTCAGATTTAACAAATTTAGGAACTGATTTTTAAATTTTCAAATTAGGGCGTAAACACCATTCCTATTCCAATTACCTAACTTATAGAATATGTAGGCGAGATTTCATCTTCCTAAGCCTACAACTCTACAGATCTTGCATAAGCATGATAATTAAAAAAAACTCAATGATATGAATTCAATTTTATAAATAAATCATATAATTTCCCATCCACCTTCAAGCTTTCCAAATCTCCTAAATCCAAATTCATCCTTTAACTTAATTTTTTTTCCTTTTCTTAAGCAAGGTTGATTGCTTCTTCTTTCCTTATTTATTTTTCGCCCTTCTTCGATTTTTTTGTATGTGTATTCAGAATTTATAATTTCTAGAAATAGTGGAGAAGAGAAAATAACCAAGCTTCGCTAATTTAATCAGAAAATATAAGAAGAGAAGTGAGGGATTAAGGGTGTATTTATATACACTAAAATTAGTCGTATCCGTTGGATTGAAATAAATAAAATCTAGGCCATTCAGCCAGTGTTCAACCCTAGCCGACACCCTCTGACCAATCGATCGCCCCCTATAAGCAGTTAATTGGCCAAAGTAATGGGGTCGACTGGCGAGGTCCCGCATTTATCATTATTTGTTTTATTTTCTCGTTTCTAATTATTTTCATTCCAAAAATTTCAAACTCTAATAGCTTCTTCGTTTGAACTCTGATCATGAAATTCCAAATATAAATATTGCTATGAACATAATGGTATAAGTTTCATAGCCAAATTTCAATGTTGGTTCAAATTCCATTTTTAAGCGTTATTATTACTATTTATTTTATGGGGTGTTACAATTGATATACACAAACAAGGCAAAATAACCACACCAATAACTATAAATACATTAAAAAAAATTATGAAAATTGACATTTTATTGATACGAACGTGATTTGACATTAAGATCACTAGATAGACAATGTGGAAATAAACCACTGTCCCATATGGGATATTCAAGTATTAATAGTGATAAATACAAATGATAGGATTAAAACATAACTAAATATATAAATAGAAACAAAGAACAACATAGAGCATAATATAATAAAATGTTGGATTGAGTAATATACCCTAAAGGAGGGGTGAATTGGGTATTTAAAATTTTTGTAAATAAACGAATAAAATAAAGTATGTAAACATAAATGCGAAAAATAAATAACACAAGATATACCCAGCTTTGGCCTAATGCCTATTACTTTCCCAAAGCTATTACTAGAGTTAAATATTCAAACGCTTACAAACAGTAAACTTGCAGACACTGCTAACAAATATTCTAACTGTATGCCAAATAACCTTATCTGAACTCAATTTCCAGAGAGCAGAATCCTCGAATTACAACATGTAGCTCATAACCAAATTCTAGAGTTTAAAGTTAAAAGGAATATATAAAAAATATATTTAATTCCCCAGTAGTAAATAAATAAAAATCACTCAGGTACTAAATAAAGATTAAGAGGGGCTTATAAATAATCCTCCTTTGTGAATGTTACATGAGCTTCTCCTTTAATAATTAACCCGATTTATTTTTCTCTTCACAAAAGAAAAATCTATTTCTTTATGAATTCCTTCAACCAATTAATCAACACCGCAACCTAGCTTCCCTTCAACCACAAGTCATCATCTCGCTTGAAATCAATCGCCGCCCCCACCTAACTTCAGTCACTATGACCTAAAATCGAATGTCGCCATCGGATCTTAAGTATCATGTCTAAGTTTACGGCTGCTTGTTGCCGATTTAGTCTTTGCATTACCGAGATGCTTGCAATTCTGGTGAGGAAGTGTTAATGATATGGAAGTTGGCTTGAGTATGACTGGGTGCTTAAAATCATGGTCATGATCTGATGGTTGCTGGAGGTGCTGTTGCTTTGGACTCGTCACTGTAAAGTTTCTCCAACACGTGAGGTGATATGCAATTGCACTATGCCTCTAAGATATCTCCTCTGGTTGATCACTATCTGGAATGCTTATTTCCTTCGAAGATATATGGTCTTGCAAATAGACAAATGAGAGTAATTAATGGTTGTTGAGCGAAGTCGTGATGCTATTGTAAATAGAGATTTGCAATTGATATAGTGTTGAAGAATAGGAGATTGAGTATGGAAGGGATGATCGGATTGAGTTATTTTGATTTCAGATTTGATATTTTGACATTGCATGTTATTATTATTTTTGAATTCGATGAAGATGCGTTGAAGAAGGGTCTGTCTGTATAGGAGATGACAGAAGAAATATGCATAGATATGTAAATATGAAAAAAAAAGTAGGGGATAGAGTATATAAGGAAAGATATGAATTGTAAAGAAATTTGTTTCCATTTGTAGAAAAAATAAAAATCCATATAGTGGAAAACAATTCTGATTTTTCTTCCAAAATATATCACCTGATTGTATGTGTATTTCTTCACCTTTTATCTCTATTTATTTCTCTTTCTTTATATGTATAACCTATTATTGCATACTGATATATTCTCTGCTTCGGTTCATTTAATTATTTCCTTTTCTTTGTATATGCACTCCTTTTTATTGCACTGAAAGGAAATTTCTCCACTGTCAAATCAATTATCACCACCAAATCTTAACCTCTCACCCCCTTTTATTTTCATTATAAGTATGAGTGTATAGTAAACAAAGTCGAAGAGAAAACAAATAGTTATAACCCGAGAGTAAAAATAACCAAAACTTATATTTCTATCTTGACATCAAACATGAATTATAGCACTCGTTATTGATCAAGCACATACCCCAATTAAGAAAACGGATGGTAATTTTTAAATTTTACTAATTTAATGACATGTGGTTCAATCAACACAGTTTATGGAACATTTTCTTTTGCAAGTGAAGTATTTATTTGAGGATAGTTTTGTCCCTAGGTCATTATAAATGAGGCCAGGATACCTATACCCATACATTGTCATGTAGTCTCTTAGATGAGGGAAGATAAGCATTGCTTAACGAGTTAATATACATCGATGCTAAAGAATTTTCGGCATAGGTCAAATACCCTTAGGTAATATAACTCTACATCTATACCACATCCATTTTTTATGTGTAGATCTTTAGCCATGAAATTTTACATATTTTTATTTATTTATGAAATGTGATTTACTATTCATATAAAGCATGCACATGATCTATCCTCGATAGTCACTATTTTTCCAATCAAATTTTACCACGTTCTGGTTAATGTTTATCTTACCCACATATACATGAAATAAAAAGCATGGAGCAACGGAATGTGATAGATAAGCAAATGTTGTGGGACACATAATAATACAAAGTAGAAAACTAATAGATCATACTTAACTTAGACTGTGATATATATATATATATAATACTTATATTTTTCTCAAGAGCACAACAATTTATTTTCCAACAACTATGTAATCATTACTCAGAAATTTGATAAGTACACTTCAACTCAATCATAGCCATATTTTCCGAAGACGAAAAAATGAGGTATTCCTTCATCTTTAGAGAAAATAGAAAGGGAATAAAACAAAAACCTAATCCTAATTTTTTTTAATGAAGAACAAATCCTAAAATAAAATACAAAAAAAGAGGAGGAAAAAACAAACTGAAAACAAGAAAAAATAAAAAAGCAAAACAAACATTCAAATAGACATCTTAGTAATCCATATCCATGATCCCCATATCCAGACATAATCGTGAAAATCTATCTTTTGAAAGAGGTTTTGCAAAGATATCAGCAAGTTGTAAATAAATAGAGATGAATTCAATGCAAATGTCCTTTTTTGAAATATAATCTTGAATGAAATATGGCTTACATTTATATGTTTAGTACGTGAGTGGCGAACAGGATTGTTTGACAGGTCAATTGCACTTTTACTATCAAAGTTTAAGGGAACACGTTGAATTATTAAGCCATAGTCTAATAAAGTTTGCTTCATACATAGAATTTGAGCACAATACCTGCCTAAAGCAATATTTTCTACTTCAGTAATAGACAATGCAATACATTTTTGTTTTTGACTTGACCATGAAACTAATGAATGACCTAACATGAAACATGTTCCACCGGTGCTTTTTCTATCCACAAGACAATCTGCGTAATCAATATCAGAATAACCAATTAATTCAAAATTATCACCAGAAGGATACCACAATCCAAACTTTGCGTGTGCAAGAGATATCTCAAAAATTCATTTTGTGGCTTTTAAATGAGATTCTTTTGGATTTTCTTGAAAACGTGCACAAAGACAGATATAAAACATAATATCGGGTCTATAAGCAGTAAGATAGAGAAGAGAACCAATTATACCTTGATGTTTCTAATCAATTGCGATTCCTTTTTCATCTTTGTCGAGCTTGGTTGAAGGGCTCATGGGAGTTCGAAGTGGCTTTGCATTCTCAACACCAAATCTTTTTAATAGCTCCTTGACGTATTTCGTTTGAGAGATGAAGATTCCCTTTTCGCTTTATTTGACTTGAAATACTAGGAAATACTTTAACTCCCCTACTAAGTTCATTTCAAACTTATTTTGCACGACTTTTTAAACTTATCACATAATTTTTCATTAGTAGCAACCTAAATGATATCATCAACATAAATTTGGACAATCAAAAAGTCATCATGCTCATGTAATAGAAATAAAGTAATGTTGGCATTTCCCTTCTTAAATCCGTTTTCCAAAAGATATGCACTAAGACACTCATACCAAGCCCTAGGAGCTTGTTTGAGACCATATAATGCTTTTTCAAGTTTGTACATGACTTGGAAATTCATGACTTCCAAAACCAAGAGGTTGTTCTACATAGACATTTTCTTTCAAATAACTATTTAGAAAGGCACTTTTTATGTCCATTTGCTTAAGTTTAAAATCTTTAAAACATGCAAAAGCTAGCAAAATATAATGGCCTCTAATCTAGCAACTGAGGCGAATGTTTTATCAAAATCAATGCCTTCAATTTGATTATGTTCCTTTGCAACCAATCTAGCTTTGTTTCTAATTACATTTCCAAAATCATCAAGTTTATTTTTGAACACCCATTTAGTTCCTACAACTGGATAGTCATTTGTTATAGGAACTAATTTTCAAATGTTATTTCTCACAAATTGGTTAAGTTCGTCTTGCTTAAAAATTCATCACTAGGTGCAACATGAATATTTTTTGGTTAAATCACTCCGAATACACAAAGCACAAAGATTTTTATTTAACTAAGAGCGTGTTTGTATACCTGCCATTGGATTACCAGTAACCAATTCTAGTGGATGACTTGCTTTGAACTTCAAATTATTAATTTTCAAACTTGATTTTGAAGGATCGGTAGTGCATGGATCACCCTTGTTGTTGTCTTCACACCTTTCTCATTTGCACAATTATCTTCATCATTACTTTTGTCATTCTCTATGGTTGCATCAACATCGAATTCATCAAACTTCACATTTATTGATTCCACATTTGTTTACAAGTGCTTATTGAAGATTCTGTAAGCTTTTCTCCTTGATGAGTATCCCATAACAACACCTACATCTGTCTTGGATTCAAACTTCCCTAGATGATCACCTTTATTAAGAATAAAGCATGATCACTCGAATACCCTAAAGTATGCAATTTAGGTTTCTTGTTGAACCATAATTTATAAGAATTTTTATTAAGTATTGGTCTAATCGTTACTCTATTTATTACACGACATGAAGTATTAACTGCCTCTGCCTCAAATGGTAAAGGAAGAATATATTCATTCAGCATCGATTAGACAATTCTTGCAATGTACGATTCTTTTTTCGACTACCCCATTTGGTTGAGGTGTTCATGGTGCAGAGAATTCATATTTAAAACCATTTCCTACACAAAGATTTTCAAATGCCATTTTTCAAATTCTCCACCATGATGACTTCTTGTGGTTATTATTGAAACTCATTTTTCAATTTGAACAAGCTTTACAAATTTTGAAAATAATCGAAAGTTTCGGATTTTTTTGGCTAGAAAGTAAACCCAACTAAATCGAGAGAAATCATCAACCAACACATAACAATAGTTCTTACCATTTAAACTAGAGATATTATTAGGCCCAAATAAATCCATATGAATTAATTCAAAAATTCTAAAGGTACTTACCGTGTTTTTGGCATGAAAAGATGATCTATTAAATTTACCCTTTGTACAAGCTTTGTACACTTTATTGTTCTTGAATTTCTGATGTGGCAATCCTCTGACTAATTCTTTTCTCTCAAGCTTTTACAGTAGTCCCATGCTAGCATATCCTAGCCATCTGTGCCACAAAGTGGCTTCCCCATCTTTAGCTACCAAGTACCTATAAAGTGTTAGACCATCAAACGATGGAGCGTAGACATTCCCTTTTCTCCGACTTGTAAACACAACCTCACTTAAAGATTTATCAATGACTTTACATATATCAACATCAAAGACAATACTCATAACTTTATCATAGAGTTGGCTTATAATGATGAGATTATGATGTGAAATTTTAACATAAAGAACAATAGTAAAAAAAAGAGAAGAATTATTACCTACTATTTGTTTCCTAACAATCTTACATTTACCCTTGTCTCCCATAGTAACACTCCTACCTCTATATTTTCTATGCTAAGGAACTTTGATTTATCGCCCGTCATATGTCTGAAACAACCTAAATCCATGTACCACTCTTGATGTTCGTTAGCCTGCAAACATACCTACAAGTAGCGAGAAAAAGACAGCCTAGAAACTTCATAGGTCCGTCAGCATTTGCAGCAAAAGAGTTTGGTAATCCAAATGTACCAAGAGAGCCTTTAGGAACCAAATTTGTCTAACATGTTTACATTTGTTCCTATACCAACATCTATCAAAGCTATGTCCAAATTTACCACACTTTATAAATTTTGGAAATACAGTTCTACCATGGGCATTGTCAATCCTATTTCCATATTGTTTTGTGATTTACCGAAACCAAGTCCTTTCCTATTGTTTGCAAATAGTTGATTTCATAAAAGCATATTCAATGATTGTTCACCTTTAAAAAATTTATTAATAGTTGATTCAAGAGTTTGAATTCAATGATGTTGGAATTGAACTAGCCCACAGTAGAAGTTATGGGTGAATTTCAAAAAATTTACCCTATTGGATCTTTTATTGGGCCTATGAAGTCTAATTCATTAGAACAATTCTAAATTTGTTTTAAATAAATTCATGTAATTTATTTAAATTTAAGTATTTTGTAATGTAAAGTTAATTCGAATGATTTAATTTATATATATACATATACATATATCATATACATATGCATATGTGTATGCATGTGTAACATAATAATCCGTGAAGGGTATAACATGCCCGTATACATATGCTGTAATTTACATTGCAACAGACACATTAGCTCATTTCCCATGTATTGTATGTTGTCTAAATATGTGCATAAATCTATAATGCAAAGTATATTTATATAATTATGTATACATATATTTAAAATATATTTTATAACTAAAAGTCACAAAATTAAATATATGTATATATATAATTTAAAACATTTGTAAATATATATACATAATTAAACATATAAAATCATACATATATATCTAGCAATTAAAATTATATATATGTAAGGTTAAATAAAATGTATATATATGAATAACTAATTACATTAAAATACTTAAAATTTAATTATATACATTTTAAAATTATTTCCAGATCGAAATAGTATAAAAAATGTAAAATAATAATTTTATAATTTTAACATTATTATACATATATAATAAATATTTTTGATCATAATAGTTAAAAATATTAATAATAAATATTAAAAACCAAATTATAAAATTTACAAAAATTCAGGATCATAAAATACAGGTTCAAAAAAATTTCATATTTTTTGAAATAAAATATTATTTTTAATAAATAAAAGAAATGTTTAACCGAAGTAATTTAATGATTAAAAATATTAAATATTAACAAACAATTCTGAAAATTTTTGCATTCGTTACTGCATAGAT
This sequence comes from Allium cepa, assembly GCA_030765085.1. NCBI lineage: Eukaryota > Viridiplantae > Streptophyta > Magnoliopsida > Asparagales > Amaryllidaceae > Allium > Allium cepa. The sequence continues at coordinate 169,742,242 of CM060941.1, read as the reverse complement.
GTAGTAATTTTGAAAAATATAAAATCAAATTCTTAGTGCAATAATTATTTTAGATATAATAAACGATTCAAATAATCAATAAAAGATAATTTAAAATTATTTATATATCTAAAAAAATTATTTTCAAATTTGATAATTCATATTATGTATAAATAGGTGTAAGAAAAATTCTAAGTTGTTTATACATTATAAATATACATATATGTAATTATATGTTTAAAATATACATTAGTCTATATTTAAATTAGTATATAAATATACATAAAATAATTAATAATGATAAAATTTAACTTTTTACAGCAAATTAGATTTTTTTTACAGATAAATTATAACACATAATAATATAACCATGCACATAACCAAACTGATTTGTGACAACTACATATACATACGAAAATCTCACCTAACTAGATATACAACATTAATATATATACAGATTTGGGATTAATCAATATTATATCATAAAATATGATATGATTACTATAGTATATAAATAAAATACTAATTGATGATGCGTTTGAGTCCACTTGAATTAACGAGTTCTCTTCTGTAGCTATGCGCGATCCATCAGATTACAAGTCTGGAATCGTTGACCTTTTCTATCAAATAGTGCTTTTATTTAACTCGAATTGATTTGAGATTCTTAGAACTGATATGGCGATTAATTTTGACCAGCAAATTTGATAATTATGGCAGCCAAAAGTTGTTTTTGATTAAGAGAGCCATATATATAGCCTTGTACAAGAGAGATATTAATACAATCTCATTACATATTCTCTCTTAATCTTAGCCATCCATATCTAGGTCCAATCCTAAGTATTAGTCGCCTCCAATAACTTGTTAAAACTGAAATTTTCAGCTCTAATGATAGGCTTTAAACCCATTTAAGCCCAAGCCTAAATGCTATGCAATTAAATCTAATTTAATCTCTTATCGATGTTGTATATCGATTGGTACATTTATAACTATTATAAATATATAACAATTTTTATTTCTCAAACCATATTTAAATTTTATAATTAATATTTCATAAATATTAATTAATTTAATTTATTTATAACAATTATAAACTAATTAAATCATTTGGTCTTAAGGGAATTTACCATTTCAGCTGTGTAACTCTTGGGTGTAAATTTGGTCAGCAATTAACCCCGAACCATTCGAATTTTAACGTTCACACATCACTTAGCAAGTCTTGTGATGTTATGGCCAAATTTATCACTTACTCATTTTCGGTAAAAACCTAATTTTAGTTTAATAAGCGTTACCCGGTTGTGACATTTGTTTACACCAATTCTCTTCATCAAAACAATATCTCTTTGGACTTATGGAATTTGGTAATGGTCAAAATTCCATCCTCATTCACATTCAACTTTGTAGTCTAAATACAAAGTCCTTGGTTCAATAATAACAATTATTATTAACCGAAATGCACTGGTTAGAGACTTTGACTTTGAATTGACTGCAATACTAACCGCATATAACTGAGGAGACGAATCCTCTCTTGAATAGTGCTTCACTTCCAATACTTCCACTCAATCCAACTATAGTCACTCGATGGACGTCGTGCCATGATTTGGCTATAATCAATGCGGAGCTTTCATATTGAAGATCCACGGTATTCTCAAGTCAAGAGAACTGTGTAAATAAGTGACATCGGTATTTTCTGTTTGATCTTAGTTATATTAACCAACAGAAAACTATCGAGTGAATTATTCCATGGTTATCCAATAAATATTAGTACGTAACCCCTAGGTGCCTCCAGCAGTCACGAGTAACACTGCCTAACATTTGGAGAGCATTACATACTCCAGTCTCAATGGATACATCGATATCCAGTCTTGATGCATCTTGACTAGGAACATTTAAAACGGTATATTTGTTTCGTTGTGATAAATTACTCACGGTTACAACACTTTTAACTACTATCACAAAATATACCATTTATGGATTTTTCTATTGAATATACTTTTAATTAAGTTAGTTAATTAATATAATCACATTATATCAAGTATATAAAAGGAAGAAAATACCTTTTATTTCGAATAAGTTTGGTCAACGAGTTAGATATATGTAAAAAATTACATAATTGCCTCTAGGGCATGCCTCTAACTCTATCAATCTCCCACTTACGCTTGGGGTCAATTATGGAATTTAATTCCAACTTCTCCAATCAGTTTTCTCAAAACTAATTAGGTCAGTCCATTAGTGAATGGTTATGCTATTATTTTTTAATTAACTACTTTGTCAATTAACTCTCATTGATAAACTGCCTTTATTATGTGGAACGATTTGAAGTATGTCTTTTGACTTCTAGTGAGCTTTAAGTTCTATCGTGACCAATTTCATGACATTATTATCTTATAACAATATTATGGGATTATCAACGTTTGGAATCACCTTTGCTCAATTATAAATTTGTGCATTTATATCTATATACATTGGTTTATCGTAGCGCTATTCAGTCTAATGTTCTGAACATTTCGTTGAATTGACCACAATCACTTTTATTTTGAAACATTATCAAATTAAAGATTTTAACTTGATTTTATCATTGACATGTTATACTCAAAATCACTTATAAAAATTTGTGTCCAAACGTTCCATCATAACGAGTTCGTTGTTTCTGTAAACAATTCTCTAGTATCTCATAAATATGCGAGAATGCCTCAAACAACCATTTAGTGATATCAATTTGGATTTTATATTTGCTTCATGTATCAAATACATAAACAAAACACAATATCATACACAACATAACTTGTATGATAATTCATATTGCTAATGCATAAGAAATCTAACTTACATGTTTAGGGTGCTCTTGTATATCGTTTTGGGACAATCCATGTATCTTTTATACTCACCATGGAAGACATCATTTACAATCCAAAATCGAGTATTAAAACAACTAAAGATGATTTTAATACAAGAATATTGTTAAAATCAATAACGTGTTGTTTACTTATAGTTTAGAAATATCAATGTACCTTTTAACGTTCTTTCTTATGAACACACGCTTCCTCTGCACTTTGATTGATAATCAAACAATTTGACATTTCTATCAAAATACTTATTCAATCTTAATGCTTATAAAACGATACATTTGTATCATTTCTTGGATCATGTCCAAAGACTCACAAACCCAATATCGCTCATACTGACTTCGAGGCATTTTTTGTTAATATGTGTAAATGACTACTCTAAATAATTATTTAGCATTTTCTGTTTTAATACATAAGCACCAAATGCTAAGTCTTATCAAGTGATAGTCTTATCAAGTGATAGTTTTGTGAGTAAATCTAAATTAACTTGAGCATGTTGAATACCGAATCTGTTATGCTAATTTCAACAATTGAAATTTGCGATATTATTCTTATCAACATTGCTCATTTAATTCCAATCACATTAGTCTTTCCAATAAAGACACAATCTCGGCCGATGGATCGCATCTCTTTGGTTATGACCACCAAAATTATATTTTGATAGCATACTTAAATTTCTTTCAGATTTGTGCATCATACTATATAGAGTCAAAATCTTAATGGTTTAATTGAACAACCGAGGGTAATGTATATTTTCGACATTAATAATAAACTCATAGTTTCTCTTCGATTTACGAGAGTACTTATTAGACATTCTAATGCTATGTGTTCATTTAAGTTAATTAATTTCACTTCATCTCATATAATCAGTTCTACCTTTGGATCGGATCCAATTCCATTTAACTACCAAAAAATTCTTAAAGAAATTCCTTCACAATGAAGTTGATATATCTTGAAAAAACAATTGTTTTTTAGTGCAAATAGAATAGGGATTCATAAACGCTTTATGAACCTTTTTATTTAAAAAACCGATTTTAGTTTACAAAAATTATGTTTAAAACATAAATATGTCATTTGATGACGGACCTTTCTAAAAATCTTTTTGGAGATTCATACAAGATCCCTCATGAATAATTATCATGTGCAATCTTTTGATTTCGCACAACCTGCCAACTTCTTGGCCCAGGATATGTTGGGATTCCTTACAAACTCTTATCTTGTATGATTTTGCAAACTGTTGTTTAGATGAAATGATATCAACCTTGTGTACTAATTTTAAGTATATGACCTTATAGAAAGAAACTAACTCAACTTCACTCATAATTAATCGTAAATTGTCCAACAATGTCTGATTACTCCTTATCGATGCATCATTATGTATCACATGGATGAGTGACCTTTGAAATTGAATCTATATTCATTTTTAGGAACATTTGAAACTCTTTGCAATATACTAACTTATTCGACCAAATCGAATCATTTTATTCTATTGCATGTTATTTTATTTACTTTTCCTTTATACTCTATGATTTTATCATAAACTTACTACATGTGTATCCAATACATATTTACATATTGGTAATAAATCATCGATGAATATAACAAAGTATGTGGAACCTTTTTGGTATTAATAGACTTGTGATTGCATGCATCAATATGTATTAATTCAAAGATTTCATCAACTCATACGATGCTCCCACTGAATGGGTGCATAGCCATTAATTGTTTGAGATATAATTAACCTGTATCATATGATTCATAATCATATAGTAAAATTATTTCTCAAAACTATGGCTTAGTCTATAATTCTAAAACAACTGTAAATAATATTAGACACACATGCATTTTTTGTTGCATCACTTTTAGTATGAAAACAAATCCCATAATACAGTTCTATTTCATAATAAATATTCATAATACTCATAATGAAATATAGTTATATCTATTTTTCAGTCAATACCAAAAATAAATATTATTTCACAAATAATGCTTGGTACATTTTATGAAAACAATTTTCTTAATTTGATGCAACCATTAGGTGCTATATGGCAAGCTTCCACTATTTTCGCCATTACTATAATAGCGTACTAAATTTAGTGGTCCACCATTCACTTAATATTGTTAATATTGTTTACTTATTTCATATGCTGCAACTAGTTTACAGTGGAGAGTTCTTTGATCAAATATCTTTAACTCAAAGAAATAAATGTTATAGAAAACAATTTTCTATATAAAAATACATTTCGGAATAAAAATCGTATTTCATATCTAATGTTAAGTATCAATTATTATTACAATTCTTGTTTCCAATGTTTCTCTATGAAGCAGAAGTGACTATTCATTCTCTTCAATGCAACTTTACCTTAAATTACATCTGTTTTTATACATTCGTTTTTCTTTCAAATGGTCAAACTATTCAAAAGAAAACCTTACTACAATATCTTAACAAACTTTTTACAAAAACGCATTCGATTATTCTTAATATTCAAGACATCAAATATGTTGCACTTTATGTAAACCGATCCAGATGACATTTCAACGATCGAGTTCTTAGATGTATCTCGTAGTTTATGGTCTTGTGTTATATTAAAACAATGTGATCCTTTTGAAATCATTCAAGTTGAATACATGATCTTAAAATACTATTTATTGGCTTACTTTGAATGAACTAACTTCATCGAAACATTGTACCCCACAAACTATGACTGTTCATCTATAACTTTTATATGTGAAAGTACATGGATAAAATATCTATAATCTTGAATTGCATTTAGAGTTCCAAAAATCAGGAAATGCAATACACGGTCTAAACCAAATAAACATATAAGTGACCAACTTACGAATGAATTATGTAGTTGAAATTAGGCACTTGCATGGGTATAGAAACATTATATAACATGCAATTAGAATTATTAGTAAGTATATATTATATTTCTATTTGTCAACTTTCAATTCAGTATGTATATATATGTTAATTGACAAATGGTTTATCAATCATATTAAATGCATAAATTTATTATTGTAGATAATTATAACATTATATAGCATATGTTCTTACAATATTAGAAAGGTTAAATGTTGCCATTTCATTTTTCTAATAAGGCTCCCACTAGTCTTTTATGTTTCTCCAAACCCTAAGATGAAACATATAAGTCTTACAACTTCACTAGTGGGTGTTAGGACTCATTTGTTTTGGTATTCCGACCTTGAGTTTTCTCAACAAATCATAGCCTCACAAACGATGAATAACTCTTTATCAATTGTATCATATATAACTCCTAACCTATTTTTCCTCGTTCTAATCTTATTTCGACCTTGAGATGCTCAACAAATCGAAAGAGATTATTCACTCATACCTATCGTATCGTGATGGCCTAAGTATATCATATGTACTTTAAGTTTGCTCAACAATACGTATAGTTATCTTACCTCATATGTTCAATATATTAATAATACTACGCATAACATCCCTAGCTTGAGTTTGCTCAACAACTAAGGAGTATATAAGTAATTTATATATATATATATATATATATATATGGTAGAGGACAACATTATATTGAAGATTCATAATCTTCAATATATATTGAGTGATATCGACTTACAGAATATATATTTCTTATGAAACACCCCAGCGATTCTAGTGTTAGACGCATTAGAAATTACGGTATATGTACATTTACATATGCATTTATTTATTAAGTCTATTTGGGTTTCATTAATGTTCCACATTTAGTTTATACACATATCATATAAGTTTTATTATTATATAACTTTTATATTTCATATTACTTATATGATAGTCATATGTATAATATATGACTAATTAAATCTTATCTAATTAATTTTAATCAATTAACTCTTTAATTAATTTTAAATTAATATTCCAATATAACTTTTACATTGGACATATCTACTATAACATTATAGTGTATACTATAATACCTTTATAGTGTAACACACATATATCATATATATGTGTATTTTATTTAATTAATTAACCTTTAATTAATTTATTCAATTAAACAAGTGTTATTAAAATTTATTAATTTCAAAATTTATCTTGTATACATACATGTATATTTATGTTATCTTAAACATTTTAAAATAACATAACATATATCAACATATATAATACATGCATATATGCATTAATTGATTAACATATTTAATTAATTTATTTTATTAATCTTATTAATAAATTTGAAATTTGAAATTATTATATAAATATTTTCAAACATTTTGAAAATATCATTATCCTTTCAAACATTTTGAAAACTTATGTAGTCTTATAATATTTATAATAAACATGTTTTATTTTAAATTTAACTATTAAATTTAAAATCTTTAACATTGATTTTCAAAAAAAATTGAAAGTTAACCCAAGGCCCAAATTAAGTTGGGCCTTTTCTATTAGAAGCAACCTTTGGGCTCACTTCATCTTTCAGGTCAGGCCGGTAATCAGGTACAACAGGGTACTTGATTACCCAATTCCAATCCTAGACATTACCTTCCAAGACACCGTACTAAGTGGGCAAGCTTAATTAGTTAGCCATAATATGACTAATTTAAACTGCATAGCCTATTGGGTTTTGATACCATTGTTGGAACTGGACTAGCCCACGGCGGAAGTTATGGGTGAATTTCAAAAATTTTACCCTATTGGATCTTTTATTGGGCCTATGAAGTCTAATTCAGTTAGAACAATTCTAAATTTGTTTCAAATAAAATCATGTATTTTATTTAAGTATTTTGTAACGTAAAGTTAATTTAAATGATGTAATTTACACACACACATGTATCATATACATATACATATGTGTGTGCATGTGTAACATAATAATCCGTGAAGGGAATAACATACCCGTATATAGATGTTGGGATTTACATCGCAACGGACACATTAGCTCGTTTCGTATGTATTGTATGTTGTCTAAATATGTGCATAAATCTATAATGCAAAGTACATTTATATAAATACGTATACATATATTTAAAATATATATATATATATAATTTAAAACATTTGTATAAATATATATACTTCATTAAACATATAAAATTATACACATATATATATAATAATTAAAATTATATATATAAGGTTAAATAAAATCCATATGTATGAATAATTAATTACATTCAAATATTATTATATATTTTTTAAAATTATTTCCAGACCAAAAATAGCATAAAAAACATAAAATAATATTTTTATAATTTTATAATTTTATCATTGTTGTATATATATAATAAATAGTTTTGATAATAATAATTAAAAATATTAATACTAAATTTTAAAAATCAAATTAAAAAATTTTAAAAAAAAATAGGATTATAAAACACAGTTTCAAAAAAATTTCCATGATTTTTCGGAATAAAATATTTTTTTAATAAAAAAGAAATGTTCAACCGAAGTAATTTAATTGTTAAAATATTAATATTAACAGAAAATTCTAAAAAAAATTGTGGTTACTACATAGATGTAGTAATTTAAAAAAAATATAAAATCAAAATTTCAGTGCAATAACAATTTTAGATATAATAAACAATTCAAATAATCAATAAAAGATAATTTAAAATTATCTATATATCTAAAAAAAATATTTTCGAATTTGATAATTCATATCATGTATAAATAGGTGTAAGGAAAAATTTTAAGCTGTTTATACATTATAAATATACATATGTAATTATATGATTAAAATATACATTAGTCTATATTTAAATTAATATATAAATATGCATAAAATAATTAATAATAACAAAATTTAATTTTTTACAGCAAATTAGATTCTTTTTATACATCAATTATAACACATAATAATATAACCATGCACATAACCAAATTAATTGTGACAACTACATATACCTACGGAAGTCTCACCTATATAAACATTAATATATATACAGATTTGGGATTAATTAATATTAAATCATAAAATATGATATGATTACTATAATATATAAATAAAATACCAATTGATGATGCTTTTGAGTCCACTTGAATCAATGAATTCCCTTCTCTAGTTATGCTCGATACATCAGATTGCAAGTCTGAAATCGTCCACATTTTCTATCAAATCGTGCTTTTACTTAACTTGAATTGATTTGAGATTCTTAGAATATATGAGGATTAATTTCGGTCGACAAACTTGATACTTATGGAAGCCAAAAGGTTTTGGATTAAGGTTTAGAGATCCATATATATAGCCTTGTACAAGAGAGATATTAGAAAAATCTCATTACCTATTCTCTTTTAATCTTAGCCATCCATCCTAGGCCTAATCCTAAGTCTTAGCTGCCTCCAATAACTTGCCAAAACCAAAATTTTCAACCCTAATGTTGGGCTTTAACCCCGTTTAATCCCAAGCCAAAATGCTATGCAATTAAATCTAATTTAATCTGTTATCGATATCGTATATCGATTGGTACATTTAAAACTATTATATATATATATATATAACAATTTTTATTTCTCAAACCATATTCAAATTTTATAATCAATATTTCATAAATATTAATTAATTTAATTTATTTATAATAATTATAAACTAATTAAATCATTTGGTCTTAAGGAGATTTATCATTTCAGTTGTATAACTCTTGGATGTAAATTTAGTCAGCAATTAACACCGAACTATTCGAATGTTAACGTTCACACATCACTTAGCAAGTGGTGTGAGGTTATGGCCAAATTTATCGCTTACTCATTTTCGGTAAAAATCCAATTTTAGTTTAATAAACGTTACCCGGTTTTGACACTTGTTTACACCAATTCTCTTCGTTAAAACTATATCACTTTGGACTTATAGAATTTGGTAATGGTCAAAATTCCAACCTCATCCACATTCAACTTTTTAATCTAAGTACAAAGTCCTTGGTTCAATAATAATAATTATTAACTGAAATGCTCTGGCCAGAGACTTTGACTTTGAGTTGACTGGAGTTGACTGTGATACTAACCGTATATAACTAAGGAGACGAATCCACTCTTGAATAGTGCTTCACTTCCAATACTTCCACTCGACCCAACTATAGTCACTCAATAGATGTCGTGCAATGATTTGGATATAATCAAAGCCGAGCTTTCATATTGAAGATCCACAGTATTCTCAAGTCGAGAGAACTATGTAAATCGGTCACATCAATATTTTCTATTTGACCTTAGTTATATTAACCAAAGGAAAACTATTGAGTGAGTCGTTCCATAGTTATCCAATATCTATTAGTACTTAACCCCTAGGTGCCTCCAGCAGTCATGAGTAATACGCTGCCCAACATTTGAAGAGCATTACGTACTCCAATCCCAACGGATACATCGATATTTAGTCTTGATGCATCTTGTAACGACCTGGCATTTCGTGCCATTCGCATCCGCACGTGTCGAAATTGAATTGCTTAAAGTATCAGATTGTTAATTTATATTTGGCAAAACTCGGCATATACAGTAAATAAATAATCACATAATCACAGACACATAGTAATATAATAATAGTGCAGCGGAATAGATAAATAGTAGTTCATGAAGCTACTATATAAAATTTAGAGCTTGAAATAAAATACAACAGAATATCTCAAATATAATGAAGTCTCAAATACAAACAGGTGACATCTCTGAACAAATCAACTGGAAAAACTAAAAGCTGAATCGATAGTTGGATCTCCTATCGAAGCTCCAAACTCCAAAGGTGAGTCTCAAATGATGTATCACTCAATCTGACCCGAGCGTAAAGCAAAACACAAAACACTCGAGTCAAGAGTAACATTCTTATATTAATAAATCAAACTCAAGTGAAATATCAACTGAAATATAAGTAACTTAAAGGATGTTTGGGATAACCATCCTCTAAGAATCCGTTAAACTATCTACTATGTAGTAATATACGCTATTATAATATGTCTATAGTAAAGTAAGCTATTAAAATAGCGTTAAGGCGTTACCCATATCCCCCTTACACATTTTATATAGTTTATTTTACTATAGACATATTTATTATAATAGTGTATATTACTACATAGTAGATAGTTTAACGGATCCTTAAAGGATGGTTATCCTAAACATCCTTTAAGTTACTTGTATTTCAGTTGATATTTCACTTGAGTTGGATTTATTGATATAAGAATGTTAATCTTGACTCGAGTGTTTTGTGTTTTGCTTTACGCTCGGGTCAGACTGAGAGATACAGCATTTGAGACTCACCTTTGGAGTTTGGAGCTTCGCTTAGAGATTCAACTATCGATTCAGCTTTTAGCTTCCAGTTGATTTATTTAGAGATGTCATCGGTTTGTATTTGAGACTCCATTATATATGAGATATTCTATTGTATTTTATTTCAAATTCTGAATTTTATATAGTAGCTTCATGAACTACTATTTATCTATTCCACTGCACTATTGTTATATTATTCAGTATCCATGATTCTGTAATTATTTATTTACTGTATATGTTGAGTTTTGCCAAATATAAATTAACAATCTGATATTTTAAGCAATTCAAGTAAGACATGTGCGGATGTGAATGGCACGAAATGTTGGGTCGTTACAAGTGGTATCAAAGCTCTGGTTTTAGGCAAAATTAGTATATGTAGAAAATTTAATTATGGAATCACTTTCATTCGAGCTTGAATTCTTCCTCTATGATTCGAATTTCCATTAAATTTTGGAACGTCCCCCTCGGTTCCAAAATCCATTCTTGTCTTTCCCTACCCAAATCCGTCTTGATTCTGGAGTGTCCTACAGCTCCACTAAATGATTGTAAAGGGGTGAAACTCCTTTACAACAAGCATCGATTCAATGAGGATTTCGGTATCGTCGGTTTAGATGCTGAAATCTCTTGTTGTGTCTGAATTCTATTCTCTTGAGATCTGATGTCGAATTTGCCTCTGAACTCTACATCTATCTTATTCTTGAAGTCACGGTTGACCCAGTTAAGGTCCTCCACGATATATATAAGTCTATTCATCTTTTCTCTTTTGTTATTTAATCGTCTTATCTTCGTTTCGAGCCTATCATCTAGTTAGAATTCTTTTGATTAGAGTCCTCATGTATTTGAATCTCTATCCTTGTTTTGAAATCTATTCTGGAATTATGGAGTGAGGGAGTGTATTTGAAATTAATATTAAAGATGTTTTATATTGTGTGGTTTGAGTTGTTAAGTTTGAATTTTGGGATTCGATCGATTCGTCTGATCAACGCTACTGATAGGAATTCCAAAACACTTGAACATAGCAAACTGATACAATATTATTTTTCAAAATTGGTAAATGAAATAATTTTTGTATGGTTATATTTTTGATATATATATATATATATATATATATATATATATATAAGTATAAATTTTCGAAAATTAAATAGTTAACTAAATTATTATAAATGATAATATGTGATTTTTATTTACTGTCTGTAAACCATTGACTATTCCAACATATAAATGAATGAATTATAAAACAAGGTTTATAAATTGATTTGGAATTGAATTGAATCTAATTTATGAATTTGGGAATAAAATTTCCGGTATTTATAAAATTTGGTTTTAAATCTTAGAGTATATTATTTTAAAATATTTTCGAACATAAACCGTTTTTCAAAGAATTTTAAAGGTTTTTAATCAGTACTCTCTTCATTTGTCATTGGAAAATAATTTCGGTGATGACGGTCGCATCATCGACATTCATTTTCGAGTCTCGAAGTGGAGAGGCCCTTAGTAACTTTGCTACACTTTGTTTTGGAAAAGAAAATAAAAATAGTTTTGATTTAAAAATTTCTTATGTATAAATTGATTTATAAAATATACATGTACATAATTATTTCGAAATAGTTTGAAATGAAACCAGAAATTTGAATCTTATGTTTTATACTAAGAAATGGTTTCAATTATTGAAATAAAGGTGAAATTTTTGAATAAGTGGAACACCTAAAATGATAAATGAAATTTGACCAACTAGAAATACTTGAATTTGAATACAAACTTATTTGTATAACACTAAATTACATTCTAATATATAACTTACCTAAAATATCAAAAAGTCAAAATGTTAGGATATAATAAAAAGGTTGTACGAAAAGGGAAACTCAAGTAATAAATTGTTCAAACCAAATGCTAGCTTAATATAAAGGTTGTAAATAAAAGGAAAAATTGTATAATATTTAATTGCACTCATAAACATTAATATAACTTATCTAGAAAGTTTAATTGCACTCATGTTTGCTCTAGTGAGCAACATGAGTTATTGATTTCTAAGGTTGGTGATGTTAGTCGTTCTGTATGTCGTACTGCGGCTATGATTGTGAATGATGTCGTTGTCTCTGATGCTTATGGTGAGGATATTGGTGTGTTTGGTAGTGAGTTACGTTCTGTCGCTGCTGAAAATATGTATTTAGCTCGATGCACTTCAGGTGTTTGTCCAAATGGTTATGAGAATGATATTCCCAATTCCTGTTTTTTGAGTTCTGCTGATTTTTTGCGTGCGGCCCCCTCCCCTGCTGGCTCCAAACCTATGCTTGCGGCCTCTGTTGGTGTTCCCATTTTGGAGGAGTCTCCTCCTGCTGCACCTTCCCCGGATGTTCCCAAATCATGGTCTTCGCTCTTTACATCTCTGCCCCGTAACGCGGGTGTATATGAACCAGTTGAATTTGATATCGTTGAGGAAAATGGCGTGATGATCCCTCCGTCGAATGTTATGCAAGCTGGTATGGACTATTGGTCAGAATATTTGGTTGGTTTCTTTTTGGACCCAAATCAACGCCTTCATGATGCGTCTTCAGTTTGTCGTATGGCTTGGAGGCTTCGCGGGAATCTTCGTGTTAAGCTGGTTGACTCAATGTATTTCCTGTTGTTCTCCTCCTCTGAGGAACGCAGTTGAGTTCTTGAGGCTGAGCCTTCTTTTTTTGATGGGAAACCATTTATTATAACTCCCTGGTCTCTAACGGTAGCTAGTGCTCGTGAACAAGTTCGTTCTATCCCCGTTTGGGTGTATTTTTCTCAAATTCCTTCTGCTCTTCAACCGCTACTTGGTTTGAATTGGATTGCTTGCAATGTTGGAAAATTGAAATGTTTTGATGCTAATACTATTGCGCGTGATAAGCTGGTATATGCTAAGGCTCTGATTGAGATTTTCCCCTGTAAGTGTCTCCCTACCTCTATTCCTGTTCAGCTAGCTGTTGGCCATGTGGTGGACGTCCGTGTTCGATATGGTTGGGTCCCGAACATTTGTTCCTCCTGTCTCTCCTTTGGCCACTTAGTTTCTTCCTGCACACATTCTGTTGTTTCCGCTGCTGCGCCTAAGATTCCACTGCCTCGGCCTCCGCTCAGGAAATGGGTTCCCAAAGTCTCTCAGGTTGCTCCTCCTCCTGAATCTCCATTACCTGTTCCTGGTTCGACGTCTTCTCTTGCTCGGCTAGCATCCCCATATGCATCCATTGTCCCTGGTGATGATTCTGCGAATTCCATTGCTGCTCAGGATCTTGCTCCGCCTCAGTTGCCTGTTGTTTGGGTTGAGTCTGAGAGATGTTGGGTTGATCGCCGGTCTGATTTGCGATTTAACCCCGTGGATGATTCCTATTTTAGATATGTATCCGATGATCTTATGGACCTACGATGCCTTTATTATCGACCTTCTGGTGATTCCTTGGTTCTTGACTTGGATGGTACTTATGCTGAGTTAAATTCTGTTATGCTTGCTGATAGTACCTGGGATCGATCTTTTATTTACTCTTCTAATGCTGTGATTTATGATCCTTCTCTTGCACTCCTATTTCGCCCCTATTTTGGTCTTCTTGGGAACGCCTCTTTGGTTTCTTCTCAGGTGGAAGATGATGTACGTTTTACTATCTCTTCGGAGGAGTCCTAGTTTTGTTAGTTTTTTACTGTAGTTGTGATATGTCTGTCACACTCCTGTGCTGTTTTTTCTTCTTTTTTAGTAGTTAAGGTGCCTCTACCTTACTTCTGTTCTTCAAGTTTTTATTACGTTCGTAATAAAAAGTGGACGGTCCACTTTATAACCGGCTGGCCTTGCAAAAAAAAAATTGGATAATAAATTTAATTTGAATTTCTTGAGTATGACTTGATTTATAATATATATAAGCATACGATTATAGACTTGATTTGATATATATATATATATATAGGTATAATGCACATTTCTCTCTAAATGGTTTGAAGTAAACTGGAAATCTAATTCTTAAACATTGGTTAAAGGATGATTTTAATTATAAAATGAAACCAAAATTTTTGAATAAATATTTAAAGCTTGAAATAATTGAATTGGGAAAGTTTTATTTGTATAATATAACTTACCTAATCTATTCAAAAGTTAACTATGTGATTGAATATTTTACAATATAAATGATATTAAGGGAATTTATAAATAATTTGAGTGGTTGTAATAAATTTCCATCTACATAATATAAGTGATAAGATATATTAAGTAGAATAAATTAAATAATAATTTGGAATAAAGAAGAATAAAATTTGTTGAATAAAACATGATTATAATAAATGACTATGCAAATTTATGATTTTAGAAATGTTAATTGAGATTAACTGAATAATAAGATAATGAATTCAGAAATAGTTAAGATTGATTTAACTTAAGTAAAATCAAAATGGATTAAGTCAATTATTAATTCCAATTGAAGTTTATACGGTTCAAATTAATTGTTTTATTTTGCAGTTCAATCTATCTTTCTGTCTGGTTGTTTCTATTCTCCTACCTCCTTCCTTTTCGGGGACGAAAAGTTTTGAGTTGGGGAGAGTGTAATGACCCATAAATTTTAGTGCTTTTATTAATTTAATTAACTGAATTTTTGTGAAATTTTAAAAAATAAAATTCGAAACTATAAATTTAATATTTGTAATACGTCTATTTAAGTATAGCGAATGGTAAATTTCCATCAGAAAATTTCAAAGTTTATTTTTTTTTGTGTAATTCTATTTCAATTCAAATCAGTTAATAATTGATGATAGTAAAATATTTTTCAAATCCAAATATTTTTATACAATAAATTTGTAAATCATCTTCTAAGTGAGACATCATATTTCTTTTCACTAAATTTGGACTTCTCTCGCTCCGTTTATCTTATTTTTTGAAATTTTGCAGCATTTCTGGTAGCGGAAATTCGATTTTTTATAATTCGGTCATATCACAGATATCGTATAATGTTTTGATCATCTCATCATGCTGACCGTCACAGTATGTTTACTTCTGTATTTTGAAGTCCGGTACGCAATGGTAACGACAGACAGTGTCGTTTCGGTACCGAAAAGAAAAAAATTTGACTTTTATTTTCACTTTGCGTTTCAAATCTTAGCCGTGCACGCCAAGCATCAATAAATTGCTTTAATTACAATTTTACCTTTTGGCTTCTTTTAAGAAATTTGTATTATAATATATATGGTATATAATTGTAGCTTGACACGTCCAATTGCCTTCTATTTCAAATTGCTCAAACAAATAGCCACTAACATTTGTATCATTATATCTCCTGAATGCAACGGTTGAATTATCTATTCCCACTGCTACTTTATATTTATGATGGTACATTTCTTTAGCATGCTTTTATACAAAGGAAAAAAACAAAAGTATGTATATTATACTAGCTGCTTCTTCGTTTTCTCAAACCATTCATCCACTTTCTTCCCCATTTTCTCTTCCCTTTCTGAAACCCATCAGCTACAGAGCACGGCAGGACCACTTGAACATTGCCTCCTCCCACTCCATCGGCTTCCACCGTCGGGTCCGCTTCCCTGGTGTCGCGTGTAACCCCTGCTCTCGCCTTTCTTCCACCTTTCCTCTAGTCTTCGTAGCCAGCCCCTCTTCCCAAGCATAGCCTAGTGCGACCACCCAGCATCAAAGCACACGCGACCAATCACCAAGCCCCGCCATAGCCTCGGCCTACTCATCCCATCCACCTCACCGACCCAAACCTACGAGCACCTCCTCCTCCGAGCTCCTTCGACAGCAAAATCCGATAAACAAAAATGGTATATATTGGATATGTTTTGAAATAATTATCTACAATTTATATTTGTAGGTATATATTTTATGTTTGGAGTAATTTTTAATATGACTAGGTTTTGTTTGGACCCTTTTTTCAAAAAAATAATATAGTTTTATAATATATTGGTTTTGTCTTTCAATTGAAAGGAAGTATATATATTTTTTGGGTTGCGGGTTTCGGTTTATGATGAGAATTTTTTATATTTTATACGGGTTGCATTCGGTGGCCTTAAATATTTGTTTTCTTTTTTTTCTTTTTTCAAAGCTTTATTGTAGGCTAGTTGTATAATTTGATAGTGTCGAGCTGCATATGGATATATGTTCGTATATTATATTTTGCGTGTATGTGCATATATATAGTTATTTGAGTTGTATAATCTGTAGAGATATAGTAGTTTACATATATTTAGAATGTTGGGTTTTGTATAGATTTATAAAGTTTCTATATGTGGGTACAGTAAAGAAAATTTCATTCACACATATATATGTATAATAGTTATATTTTGTTAGTTTATATAAATTCTAAAACTTGTAGGTATATATCTATATAAAGGTTTATTTAAAGTTGGTATATGCATTGTATAAGTCATATACATATGTTCGTACAGTAAAGTATTATATATATGTTCATTGTTTTTTTTATAGGTTTGTATACCCTGTTGACAGGATGTGAAGATATATATATATATATATATATATATATGTTTGTTTATATACATATATTTTGTTTGCCGGTCCTATATAATGGTGGCAGTCCTATATATTAGTACATATATAAAGCTTATATAAGTTTAGTTATTATATGCTATATATATATTTTAAGTTATGTGTTATAAGATATGTGTATATTGATTTTATAATAACCATTGATATTTGGAATTTTTCTTCAGTAATATATATATATATATATATATATATATATAATTTTAAAATATGAGTTAAAATCTATATTAATTATTAGATATATATATATGGATATAATATTTATTTTTTTTAGTTTTATGTTAAGCTAATCTTGACTTGTTCTCATCGATTTCGGTTATCAGCACTATCTGTCGAATTCGTGCCCATCTCATTTTGTTTTGGATTTCACGCCTGGATTCGTAACTCACTTCGTTATCAAATTCCTTTAGCCTCGAAAGGTGAGCAATCACTCATGATTAACGTTTTTGTATTTATTAAATTTGATTTCAATTGAAACGACAATTGAAATATGCTGCTGTAGTTATTTAAATTGTTATATATGTCATTATCTGTAACTGTTTACCCGTGGGATATGACATCATATCCTGTTGTTTATATTATATTGTTATTGATGATATATGCATGTTATGTTATTATCTTATCTGCTATCACTCTGCAAGTACCCAGTTTGTATAGAATTCCCTATGGGTTGAAATGATACATACCCGAACGATCCGTAGAATAGGAGAAAATCATTATGGGTTGAAATGATAAACCCAAGCGATTTTCATTGAATTGAGTTTGGAATTACGAGTTGAAATGATATATACCCGTATATATTTTAAATTACGGATTGAAATGATAAATATTCGTATCACTTGACCATAGGATAGAAAATTATATACAGACACCGTTAGTCTATATATATATATTAAAATGATTTCCAAGGTTTTTAAAAATGAATATTTTGGGTTTAATAAATAATTGATTTAAAGATATTATATATATATATACATATATTATTTATAAGGGTTTAAAATTTAGATTTTAAAATTTATAAATTTTGGAAAATTGTATGGTTATAAATGAATTTTGAAATTATATTTCAAATATAAAGTTTATAATAGAAATTGGTTTGAAATTATATTTATTTAAGAATTATACTTAAATAGGTGGATTTCAAATTTATTAAATTTGAGATTTTAAAGATATGATTTTATAACTTGAATATATTTAAAAGCGATGTAAATAAATATTTCAAATTTACATAAATTGAAATGGTATATTTAGTTTTATTTAAAATTTGGAAATTTAAGTTTTATTTAAATAATATTGGATTTATTAAGTGAATATCTCAAAACTAAATAATAATGAAGTTAAATAAAGAGATATATGAAATTTTCAAATGTAGTTTTGAATTTGTGGAATATTTAAAGTTTGAAATATATTGAAAAATAAATGATTTATTTGGTGGTTCAAATCTGTACTTGAAATCAATTTAATTTGAAATGGTTTATTGAGAGACTGAATTGAATTAAAAATTGATGAATTGACATTTAATTCGAATTTTGGAGTTTGAGTTAATTTGAATCGATCTGTGAAATTTGAGGAAGCTATTTTATTATGTAAAGTATTTTAAATTATATTTAAAACTATTTATTTATCTTACTCTAAAAATTATTTTAATATAAACTATTTTATTATAAATCATTTTAATATAAAACTATTTTAACTATTTTATACTAATTATTTTAATATAAACTATTTTAAATTATAACTATTTTATGTAAACTATTTTATCTTATAAACTATTTTATTATATACACTATTATTAATATCTAAATTGTTTAAAGGAAAGTGTTATGATTTCCAAAGTGTTATAAAATCAAGTATTTGGTTTCGAAAGTGTTATAACTTTGAAAGTGATATAATTCTTGGAAATGGATATATTTGAAATGGAAAATGATATTTTGGTTTCGAAGTATAAACTATTTTGAAATGACCACGGTGTTATAATAACGTTTGTTTGTTAAAGAGACCGGGATAGGATATTGTCATACTCTTTACCAATGCCGAAAACCACTTTAACAACTGTGTATATGGTGGAGATTCCAGAATGAAGTAGGATGGTTTGGTGACGATTCTATATGGTATTTACATAGCCCTGACTCCCATGAGCCAGCTTGATGCGGCTAAAACAGGAGCCACGCCGGGCCAAGTGAGGTCATTCCTCCGATCGGGCACATTTCTTCGATACCATTTTATTGCTTTTGTGATTTGATTGGGTGCACCCTTTGATGTGGGAGTGTGTCATGAGGTGGGCGGTAGTAGCTGTTATGCGTTGCCACCAGTGCGGATCCGCAAATTGTATATCTACCCAGGCATTGCTTCGAATGCCGTGTCACATGCCCTATCGCGCCTTCTACGAGTTTGTTTTGTACCGTACCTATGCGGTGTCCTCTGGGTAAACCTCCAGTTTAAGGAGGAGCTTACGCCATCGTATAGACTATGAAAATATATAAAATGTGTTAAGGGGGATATGGGTAACACCTTAACGCTATTTTACCTTAACGCTATTTTACCTTAACGCTATTTTATATATTCCCATAGTCTATACGATGGCGTAAGCTCCTCCGTAACCTGGAGGTTTACCCAGAGGACACCGCATAGGTACGGTACAAAACAAACTCGTAGAAGGCGCTATAGGGCATGCGACACGGAATTCGGGCAATGCTAGGGCAGATATACCGTTTGCGGATCCGGACTGGTGGTAACGCATAGCAGCTACTACCGCCCACCTCATGACACACTCCCAAATCAAAGGGTGCACCCAATCAAATCACAAAAGCAATAGAATGGTATCGAAGAAATGTGCCCGATCGGAGGAATGAACTTACTTGGCCCGACATGGCTCCTGTTTTAGCCGCATCAAGTTAACTTACAGGAGTCAGGGCTATATATATACCATATAGAATCGTCACTGAACCATCATACTTCACTCTGGAATCTCCACCACGTACACAGTTGTTAAAGTGGTTTTCGGTATTGGCAGAGAGTATGACAATATCTGATCCCGGTCTTTTTAACAAGCAAACGTTATTATAACACAGTGGTCATTTCAAAATAGTTTATACTTCGAAACCAAAATATCATTTTCCATTTCAAATATATCCATTTCCAAGAATCATATCACTTTCAAAGTTATAACACTTTTGAAACCAAATACTTGAATTTATAACACTTTGGAAATCATAACACTTTCCTTTAAACAGATTAGATATTAATAATAGTGTATATAATAAAATAGTTTATAAGATAAAATAGTTCATATAAAATAGTTATAAGTTTAAATAGTTTATATTAAAATAATTAGTATAAAATAGTTAAAATAGCTTTATATTAAAATGATTTATAATAAACTAGTTTATATTAAACTAATTTTTAAAGTAAAATAAATAAATAGTTTTAAATATAATTTAAAATACTTTATATAATAAAATAGCTTCCTCAAATTTCACAAATTGATTCAAATTGACTCGAACTCCAAAATTCGAATTAAATCTCAATTCATCAATTTTTAGTTCAATTTAGTCTCCTAATAAACCATTTTAAATTAAATCGATTTGAAGTACAGATTTGAACCACTAAATAAACCATTTATTTTTCAATATATTTCAGACTTTAAATATTCCATAAATTCAAAACTACATTTGAAATTTTCATATATCTCTTTATTTAACTTCATTATTATTTATTTTTGAGATATTCACTTAATAAATCCAATATCACTTAAATAAACATTAAATTTCCAAATTTTAAATAAAACTAAATATACCATTTCAATTTATGTAAATTTGAAATATTCATTTACATCGCTTTTAATCATATTCAAGTGATAAATCATATCTTTAAATTCTAAAATTTAATAAATTTCAAATCCACCTATTTAAATATAATTCTTAAATAAATATAATTTCAAAATAATTTCTATTATAAACATTATATTTGAAATATAATTTCAAAATTCATTTATAACCATACAATTTTTCAAAACATATAAATTTTAAAATCTAAATTTTAAAACCTTATAAATAACATATATATATATATATATATAATATCTTTAAATCAATTATTTATTAAAACTAAAATATTCATTTTTAAAAACCTTGGAAATCATTTTGAAATATATATATATATATATATATATATATATATATATAGACCAACGGTGTCTGTATATAATTTTCTATCTTATGGTCAAGTGATACAGATATTTATCTTTTCAATCCGCAATTTAAAATATATACGGGTATATATCACTTGAAACCGCAATCCCAAACTCAATTCAATGAAAATCGCTTGGGTTTATCATTTCAACCCATAACGATTTTCTCCTATTCTACAGATCGTTCGGGTATGTATCATTTCAACCCATAGGGAATTCTATACTAACAGTGTGCTTGCAGAGTGATAATAGATATGATAGTAACATAACATGCATATATCATCAATAACAATATAATATAAACAGCAGGATATTGTGTCATATCCCACAGGTGAACAGTTACAGATAATAGCATACATAACAATTTAAATAACTAAAGCAGCATATTTCAATTGTCGTTTCAATTGAAATCAAATTTAATAAATACAAGAATGTTAATCGTGAGTGATTGCTCACCTTTCGAGGCTAAAGGAATTTGATAATGAAGTGAGCTATGAATCCAGGCGTGAAATCCAAAACAAAATGAGACGGGCATGAATTCGACGGATAGAGCTGATAACCGAAATCGATGAGAACAAGTCAAGATTAGCTTAACATAAAACTGAAACAAAATAAATATTATATCCATATATATCTCTAATAACTAATATAGATTTTAACTCATATTTTAAAACAATATATATATATATATATATATATTACCAAAGAAAAATCCAAATATCAATGGTTATTATAAAAATCAATATACACATATCTTATAACACATAACTTAAAATATATATATAGCATATAATAACTAAACTTATATAAGCTTAATATATTTACTAGTATATAGGACTGCCACCATTATATAGAACCAGCAAACAAAATATATGTATAAAAACAAACAAATATATATATATATATATATATATATATCTTCACATCCAATCAACAGGGTATGTATATGGCTTATGCCAAATCTATACAAACCTATAAAAAAACAACGAACATATATATAATACTTTACTATACGAACATATGTATATGACTTATACAATGCATATACCAACTTTAAATAAACCTTTATATAGATATATACCTACAAGTTTTAGAATTTATATAAACTAACAAAATATAACTATTATACATATATATGTGTGAATGAAATTTTCTTTACTGTACCCACATATAGAAACTTTATAAATCTATACAAAACCCCAACATTCTAAATATATGTAAACTACTATATCTCTACAGATTATACAACTCAAATAACTATACATATGCACATACACGAAACATATAATATATGCACATATATCCATATGCAGCTCGACACTCTCATATTATACAACTAGCCTACGATAAAGATTTGAAAAAAGAAAAAAAAAAGAATTTTTTTTATTTAAGGCCATAGAATGCAACCTGTATAAAATATACAAACTTCTCATCATAAACCAAAACCAGCAACCCAAAATAATATATATACTTCCTTTCAATCAAAAGACATAAAACCAATATATTATAAAACTATATTCTTTTTTTTCAATAAGGGTCCAAACAAAATATAGTCATATTATAAATTACTCCAAACATAAAATATATACCTATAAATATAAACTGTAGATAATTATTTTAAAACATATCCAATAAATACCAATTTTTTATAGGATGTTGCTGTTGAAGGAGCTCGGAGGAGGAGGTGCTCGTTGGTTTGGGTCAGTGAGGTGGATGGGATAAGTAGGCCGAGGCTATGGCGGGGCTTGGTGATTGGTCACGTGGACTTTGATGTTGGGTGGTCGTACTAGGCTGTGCTTAGGAAGAGGGGCTGGCTGCAAAGACTAAAGGAAAGGCGGAAGGAAGACGAGAGCAGGGGTTACATGTGGCACCAAGGGAGCGGACCCGGAGGTAGAAGGCGATGGAGTAGGAGGAGGCGCCTTTCAAGTGATCGTGTCATGCTCTGTGGCTTATGGGTTTCATAAAGGGAAGAGAATTTGGGGAAGAAGGTGGATGAATGATTTGAGAAAACGATGAAGCGGCTAGTATAGTATACATACTTTTGTTTTTTTTTTCCCTGTATAAAAGCATGCTAAAATGAAACGTACCATCATAAAATATAAAGTAGCAGTGGGAATAGAAAATTCAACAGTTGCATTCAGGAGATATAATGATACAAACGTTAGTGGCTGTTTATTTGAGAAATTTGAAATAGATGGCAATTGGACGTGTCAGGCTACAATTATATACCATATATGTTATAATACAAATTTCTCAAAAGAAGCCAAAAGGTAAGATTGTAATTAAAGCAATTTATTGATGCTTGGAGTGCACGGCTAAGATTTGAAACGTAAAGTGAAAATAAAAAGTCAATTTTTTTTATTTCGGGTACCAAAACGACACTATATGTCGTTACCATGGCATACCGGATTTCAAAATACAGAAGTAAATATACTATGACGGTCGGCATGATGAGCCGATCAAAACAGTATAGATATATCAGTGATACGATCGAATTATAAAAACTCGAATTTCCACTGCCGGAAATGCTGTAAAATTTCAGAAAATAAGATAAACGGAGCTAGAGAAGTCCAAATTTAGCGAAAAGAAATATGACATCTCACTCAGAAGATGATTTATAAATTTATTGTATAAAAATATTCAGATTTGAAAAATATTTTATTATCATTAGTTATTAACTGATTTGAATTGAAATAGAATTACACAAAAAAATAAACTTCCAAATTTTCTGATGAAAATTTACATTTGCCATATTTAAATAGACGTATTCCAAATGTTAAATTTATATTTTTAAATTTTATTGTTTAAAATTTCACAAAAATTTAGTTAATTAAATTAATAAAACCATTAAAATTTAAGGGTCGTTACACATCTTGACTAGGAACATTTAAATGGTATATTTGTTTCGTTGTGATAAATTACTCACGGTTATAACACTTTGTAACTACTACCACAAAATATACCATTTATGGATTTTTCTATTAAATATACTTTAATTAAGTTAGTTAATTAATATAATCACATTATGTCAAGTGTATAATACGAAGAAAATACCTTTTATTTCGAACAAGATTGGTAAACGAGTTAGATATATGTAACAAATTACATAATTGCCCCTAGGGCATACCCCTAATTCAATCAAATGATGCGTTTTCTTCCACAAGCATGGTACATATGTTAATAAAACTCTCCCTCTTTACATCATCATTTTTCTATAACAACAAAATCTCACTTTTTAGAGTTTCAAGCTTTGTCTTGCATTCATCCCATTCCCCTTTTAAAGATCGACAATTTTCACATTTAAGGTTTTAAACTTCTTTAATTTTTTTTCAATTTTACTTCTTAACCTATCATTTATGTAAAGTAGCTCAACTTTTTTAGATTTCAGCCTTTTGTTTTTAAGATTAAGACTATCAATCTTTACAGTAAGTTCATGACACATTAAAAGCAAATCTCGATAAGTATAGTTTGATTCCTCGCTTGGCTATCACCATGGGTTGAGTGTCCCATCAAACATAAATTTGCTTCAACTTCATCACCGTCGATGTACTCCTCTCCTTCTTCATCGTCCCAAGTTGCAGCAAACGCCCTTCTTTTCTTTGCCTTTTCTTTCTCTTTTTGAATCAGTGGATAGTTGGTTTGGATATGATCCGTCTTTTTACATCTATAGTACATGATTTCTTCATCTGAATTATCCGGGTTCTTAATTGACCTTGATTTACACATTTCTTTTTGGTTGAAGGTTTGAAGTTTTTTTGGATCATTTCTTAAGACCATTCATCAACACTGGCTCGGTGATAGGATTGTTTTCATCATCACCATTGAGAGTGCGGTTAAGAACAATTGATTTCGTTTTGGAGTTTGAATTTTCACGATCTTCCATAGCTTTGAGTTTCATTTCATAGGTCATAGAATTTCCAATCAACTCCTCTATGTTTTATTTGTTGAGATCCTTGGATTCTTGAATAACTGTCACCTTTGCCTTAAAATACTTTGGAAGAATTCTTAGTATTTTCCAAACCAACTCAGCTTTGGTGTACACCTTGTCCAAAGCTCTAGAATTATATACCAGCACAGAAAAGTGTCCATATATCTCTTTAATATTTTCATCATTTAGCGTCACAAAATTTTATACTCATTGTTGAGTAGAACGAGACGTGATTCATTGACTTAAGATGCACCTTTGTGTGTAACCTCCAAAGTGTGCCAAATTTCCTATGCAGTCAAACAATGAGAGATTCGATTAAAATCAGTCTTACCAAGAGCACAAATAAGAGCATTCATTGCTTTAGCATTTAGTGAAAGCAATTTCTTATCATCTACATCCCATTTGTCTTTGGGCTTAAGGATTCTACATCATTGATTATCATTGTGGGTGGATTGTACCCTATCTCTACTATATCCCACACATCATAGTCAACAGAGATCAAATATATTTTCATCGTAGCCTTCCAGTAAGCATAATCAGTTTCGTTGAATATAGGTAGTCTAGCTATGGATTGACCTTTAGAAAAAGAATTATTAGAAATAGACATGACTCTAGAGTAACCCTAGCAAATAGGCTTGGTACCACTTGTAGGATGGAGAAATATACCCTAGAAAGGGGGCGAATAGGGTATTTAAAAAGTTTGCAAATAAATAGATATAACACTAGTATGAAAACATAAATGCAAAAAATAAATAACACAAGATATACCCAACTTCGACCTAATGCCTACTGTTGCCCCCAAAGCTATTACTAAGTAAACTCGTAGAAACTGCTAACAAATATTCTAACTCTATGCCTAATAACTCTACCTAAATTCAATCTCCTGAGGTCAGAATCCCCGAACTACAACACGTAGATCATAACCAAATTCTAGAATTCAAAGTCAAAAGGAATATAGTCATTATTCATTATTATTAGTAGACACTTTAATTCATTATTATTAGTTGGTTTATTTGGTTTGAAAGAAATCAAATAATCTTTAATAATAATTATAGCCATTTTAACAAATTGATTTTTACAATTTCTTCTTTTTGTTTTAATTGGATTTCTAACCCCAAATATAAATTAGCTAAAAATATCCTTTTCAAAAGGCATCTTAACAAAGTTAGTCATAACATTAACTTTTTTAAACATAACAATAATTATTTCAACATTAATAATAGTATTATTAATATTTTCTCAAATTTATACGATGATTTCACTTTTAATCATAACTTACTTATGACTAAAGATACATAGGATAGATCTATTTCAATTTTTGTACTTGTCTCTGTTTTGATTTTAGTTTACAGGTAATTCATTTCTTTTGTTATTGTTCAGATAGTCATATTTAGGTTTTATTTCCTTCCTAATAAATACGTATATATGCATATTTATCTTATAAATATACATATATATGTATCATCCTAATTTTTTTCCCTAGTCATGTTCCTAGATACAGGTATGAGAGATAGAATATCATACTCATTTTGCAGGTACTCATGACTTCAGATTGCTGGATACTAGATTGTAGAGATGTCATAAGAGCAGAGTTTCTTCATCCAGGACTACTATCAGTTTTCTCCTCAGATATAGGATACTGCTATCTTCATTATTGAGTACTTTTTTCAGGAGGATTTCTCTTCAGTTGGGCACACTCCTTCCTTTTATTTCAGAGCCTTCAGAGTGATCTTTCTATTCAGCACATCCACTTCAGAGCAGATGTCTATTCACCCCTTCCGATTTAGAGATTTGGAGCTTCCTTATTAATTTGTGACATCATCCAGTAGTTTTGTTTTTTTTCTTTAGTTTTTTAGGTGCTTCTAACATCTTAATATCGGACGGTGGCTATGCCGAGCTCGATATTGGGGTGCGATGGGTGGTGGCTTTGCCGAAACTCATCTTAGGAGTACCTGAGTTTCGATATTTGTATTTTGTTTTTGTTACCTGTCAGGCATGTTAGCAGCACCTTATATCCGTGTTATATATATTAACATGTGTGCTCTTCTCTATTCGTAGAGGATCACAAATTTTTCTTAAAAAAAGTTAAAAGGAAAATACAAAACAAAAACAACTAATTCCCTAGTAGTAAATAAATAAAAATAACCCAAGTGCTAAATAAAGACTACGAGGGGCTCATAAAATAATCTTCCCTTGTGAATATTAGGTGAACTTCTCCATTAATAACCTCCCTCCTATTTATTTTTCTCTTTGCAAAAGAAAAATCTATTTCTTTAAGAATTCCTTCAGCCAATTAATCGACACTGCAACTTAGCTTCCCTACAACCACAAGTCGTCACCTCGCCTTAAATCAATTGCCGCACCCACCTAAGTTCAGTCATTGTGACCTAAAATCTAATGTCACCGTCGAGATAAGATCCAAAGCTGTGGTGCTAGATGTTCGACGTGTTTGTAAATTACTAAAGGGAACTAGAGTATCTTGTCTAAGTTCACGGTTGCTTGATGCCAATCTAGTCTCTGTAGTACTGAGATGCTTGATGTTTTGGTGATGGAGTGGTAATGATTTGGAAGTTGGCTTGAGTATGAATGGGCGCCTAAAATTGTGACTGTGATCTGTGGTTTTTGGAGGTGCTGTTGCTTTGAACTCGTCACCGTGAAGCTGCTTCAACGCCGTGAGGTGATATGCAATTGGATGGTGCTTCTGAGATATCTCCTTTGTGTTGATCACTACCTGGAACGCTTGTTTCCTTCGAAGTAGGAGGTCTTGCAAATTGACAAATGAGAGTTATTGATTGTTGTTGAGTGAAGTCGTGATGCTATTGTAAATGGAAATTTGCAATTGATAGAGTGTTGAAGAATAGGAGATTGAGTATGGAAGGGATATATATTTGTGTTTTTGAATCCGATGAAGATGCATAGAGAAGGGTCTGTTTATACAGTAGATGATAGAAGAAATAAGTACGAGATACATAAATATGTATAAATATATGGGATATAGAATATGAGGAAAGATATGAATTGTAAAGAAATTTGTTTCCATTTGTAGAAAAATGAAAATCCATATAGTAGGAAACAAATTCTGATTTATCTTCCAAAATATATCATCTGATTGTTTGTGTATTTCTTTGCTTCTTATCTCTATTTATTTCTCTTTCTTTATATGTACAACCTCTGATTGCATACTGATATATTCCCTACTTCAATTCATTTAATTGTTTTATTTTCTTTGTATATGCACGCTTTGTATTGCACTGAAAGGAAAATTTCTCCACAACCAAGATTTTATAACAAACTTGTAAATAAACAACACTAGACAAATACGTTAAATAAAACAAATGCTTATTATCATCAAACAGAAATCATCAATTGCACTTTTCTTAACAAAACATATACACTACATTCCTCTAAATAGTGCCATGTATACATAAAGCAAATAATTTTTTTACGACAAAAGAAACATGAGAAAAGAACACATATGCTACATATTGTAACCTAAACAATGAAATTTTACTCTGCATTAAGTAAAAACTATTTAGGACAAAATCATTTAGAAACAAGCCAATTCTTTGTAAAGCATACACGAAAGTATAAAAATTAATATACATACTACGGTCAATGTCAATTAATGCTAGCAAAGGCGCTATTCATTTTGCTTTATAAAAATAGAATACTACAATATTAATACTAACAAGCTAAATAATAATACCTACAATTATATCTACAGCACTATATATCATCCAAAACTAATTCAATAACAAATTTGACAAAATCTATAACTAATTTCCATTTTAATTACTAAAGGTTGATCTCATAATAAAATAAATGAATAACAAAAATAAAGCAGAAAAGAAAAATCGAATAATTATCCATAAGAGGCAAAATCAACCATTACAAATTAACGAATATCAATTACAAAAGTGGAAATTTGTATTCGTCTCTTATTTTCAAGTTTGATACATGAAAACTCTCCTTATAAAAATAATTTAAGTTACGTCCCTGAATTATTGTCATTGAAATTACATTTTTGTAATTTTCTAAAAATCAAATCGCTAAATTGTAGATTTCTATGACATTTTTTTATATATTGAAAACTACAAATATATGTACTATACACCGCAAATATTTGCAGTTTTAGAAATTGCAAATATTTGCAGTCTGATTGAAACTAATAACATGTTTTTTTATAACAGGTTTTGAGAAGTGATGACTACGTACTTTAAAACTGTTTTACAAAAGTTTTTTAGAAAAGATATTTAAAAAAACAACAAAAACTAGGATTAAAATTTAAAACAAAACATCAAAAAACAAAAAGGATAAAACATACAAAAACTCAAATCTACGTACTCAAGTGTAAAGACGATAGTTCGATAGCAAATTGCTTAAGATCATTAGAAGAAAATTTGCACGATTCGAGAAGAAAACTAAAGATAAAGGTCAAACTATTTTATAATTGAAAATCCTATCCGAGATTAACAAATTTAAAGAAAACCGATCGTTTTGTAATACGAAAAGTGTAAATGCATGTTCGACTGCTACTTATAAGTACTCAAAACTTCTAAGTAAGAGATTTCATTACCCTATTTGATAAATCATTATGATGAGATTATAAAAATGACTTATAAGTAAAAAGAGTGAGAAGAAATAATTTGTTGTTTATGACACATAAGCAAATTTCACGAGTAGTTTTGGCAGAATTATTTTGTTTATTTCAGCTTAAAAATCAAATTACATCCCAAATGTTCTAATTATAAATTGTTTTTTAAACTACTTGGAAATTTCTATTTTAACTACTGTTGACAAGCCTAAGGAGAAACAAGAGCTCTTGGGCTTTCCGATGTGGAGTCTGATTTCTATGGAAGCATCCGCCCGCTTCCTCAACCTCTCTCTAACACGTCATCTCAAACGTCATGCTCTTCCACCTAAATTACCATTTTACCATCTCCATGCCCGCCGCATCCAAGCTTCCTCCTCCACTCACTTCCTCTCTCCTCGAAAACCCGTCAGGCCTTTCTCCTCTCATTTTCTTTCCTCGTCCTTCAACAGCCCCCGTTACAGCAGCAACAAATTTCACGATTCACAACCCAACATCTCAGATCAATCAATACCAATTCTAGATTCGATCAACGAGGAGAATCGAGGGTTTTGGAACGGGAAAGGATCGAACGTGACGGTGGTATTGTTAGGCTGGCTAGGAGCAGAGGAGAGACATTTGAGAAAATATGCGGAAATGTACAATGCGAAGGGACTCAGAACCGTGAGGTTCGTTGTTCCTTTGAAAGAAACGGTTGGATCCGATCTATGTAAAAACGTGGAGGAGAAGATTGATGGATTGGGGAAGGAGTTGATTGATTGGTGCTTGGATGGAAACGAGGAGAGATGTTTGATTTTTCATACGTTCAGTAATACGGGGTGGTTGACGTATGTACTCTTATGGTTACCATATTTTTATTTTGCTTTAGTGGACAACTGTATACACTCCAGTTTGCTCTTCCCAACAACATGCTAAATGGATCATGTTTTGTGTTTCCGGCCACCATATCATATCATGGTGTTGGAAAGAACAAACAGGAGTGCATATAGCAGCACATGATTTATCTTATTTTTTATACGTTGTTCATGCATATATACAATAGCAGTGGACCTTCCCCATTCAATTTTGTGTCTGATTAGTTCGTCAATTGTGCCCAACTAAAACTGTGATATCTATATTGTGCTCTTAATTCTGGCACTATTAAATATTATCTCAAAGAATTCAGGCTTCACATCTACATGTAGTTCTTAAACTTGGTTCCGTGATTATGTTCTCAGAATGTAAATCATGTTGTCCAATAATTGTGAATTAGGTTAGAATCATCTGTAGTGCGAGGGTGATAGTTGCATGTTGATAAAGTTGAGAATAAACATTGCCTGTGTACAGGTCATATGATCAGAAGTATCGTACACGATTTGCATGGTGACATGATTAAATAATGATTATTGTGAGCTTAGGTTGGGAGTACACTGGTGCTAATCTTTGTAAGACCACTAATTATTTAGAGAGTTTTAGATTTGACTATACATGCATATGTTGTGAACAAGCAACATGGTAGATTGATTATATAAGGATACTTATTATGTTTGTATATCATAAGTTAATTTTATCTTGTTCTCACATGCCTAAATTTAATACTTATTTTGTTTTATATATTAGGGTGTTCATAGGTGTTGGTTTTTATTTGAGGAAGGCGTAATGCTTTTGTAACTTGTCATCACATATAACATGCAAAAAATTAGTTCGTGTGCATATGCAATGCTCATTCAAGTATTCTACGTGCTCAATTGGGATTGTTAATCATAAAAAATGGTTTTCTTTTAAATATTGTTGCGACTAGATAGAACTTGGTGAATGAATGTGAATAAATACATTTTTACTGATTTGTATACTGGGTTGAGCAATATATTAGATTTGGTATGTGTATTACCTTATGATTTTCTTAGACTGATATGTGATACCTTTGAAGTTAAGCCTCTATCAATAGTGATAATAACAATAATGGCTGTAGCTTATATTTTAAAACTGACCTAACTACAATTTTGCAAATGATTGTTGTTTCATGTAGTACACTGGATGGTCATACTCATTAAAACATTACAATTTCATTTATTGTGTAAACCACAAGATACATAAGTTATTTAGTATAACTATAACATAAGTGCCTCATAACATACATATTTCGGTATTTGTCCCTTGAAGCTTTCATAGATGTTCACGGGTCCTCCAAGTCCGTCTACTTATTCCAAAACGAGTGGAAACTCTACTGTTTATACCAAACAAATATACATATTAGTATACTGGCTTCTAATAATGATATTAAGGGACCGATACTAAAGTTATCAGAGAAAAGGCTTTACTTCTGACAATTGCTTTAATTTCACAAAGGAACAAAATGCTTGTGCTGTTGTGCAGAACATACAAGTTATTCAGCTGCTTATGGAGATATGTATTTAGTTGATGTGCAATAAAAATTTCTATCCATGTTCCACCTAAGTTTTATCATTTTATGCACAGTGAAAAGTAAAATATCCTTAAACGTTATTACAGTTATGGCGTCCTCCTTCAAAATTTTCAGTCAAGAAATGACATAATTGAGAAGATCAGGGGATGTGTAGTTGACTCTGCTCCATCTGCTGAAATTGACCCTCGGGTTAGTTTTTATATCAGTGTTTCATCAAAATCATAATATGCTGGACGATTATCATATGATATATGTTAGACAACTCATAATCATAACCATATAATAAATGAAGATGAAACACAGTGCACAAGTTGCCCCACTATAAGAATGTCCCAGAGAAGTCATCACGTAATAAACGAAAATTTCTAGATGACCGTGTTCATAATTTGAATCTCAATCTGAGGTTGGCTGTAACACACTGGTTTGCTTTTAAAGTAATGCCAACCCGTCCTTATAGCCAAAACAAGTACCCAAGTTTTCATGTGGTCCTTAATTACTTTTTTTTGGGCTTATTATATGTCATATATCATTTGACCATAAAATCTAACTATGATCAGACAGTGATTAGTGGTAATAGTGATAATACATTTGTTTAGCTGAAAATCTTGTGTTTTATTTCCCTTGGCATATGGGATAGTCAAGTTCAAGGAATAAAAATGAAATAAAAATAAGTTGCAACTATGATCAGAAGATAACATGTACAGAAGTAGCATATAAATTTATTTTGTCAACACTAATATGTTTTTCTCTTCAGCATAACAAGAGAAATAGCTTTGAAACTACCTAAATCAAGTGATGAGGTTCTCATAATCATTTGGAGAAGTTCTAGTGCCTTCATGTTTATATATATTCAAATGCTTACCATTTTTTTCCTCCTTATAGATCTGGGCTGCTGGGTATTGTGCTGCTATACTAAAGAAACGTAGTTCTTCAACTGCTACTAAACCTGCTAATGGCACTAAGCTTAATGAAAAAACCACTAACACACAAGATATTATCCCATCGCTGATTGAAGTTGTGGTTTTCAAAATTTTGGAGATATTTTTTTCCCTTGTTCTTAGTCTACCATATGCAAACAAGTAAGTGTTTTCATTCTCCTTTTTTCTTTCAGTTATCACCTAAAGAATACATATTTTTCCATTTAATGTGGATTATTTTTAAAATAGGAGGTTGAGTGGCATTATCTCCACTCTAAAAGATCAGCCACCTTGCCCACAATTATACCTTTATAGCTCAGGTGATAAAGTAATTCCTGCTGATGTTGTTGAAAGTTTCATAAAGCAGCAGAAGGCTATGGGAAGACTTGTATTTTCCCATAATTTTGGTTCATCTCCACATGTAGATCATTTTAGGAGTTTTCCTAAATTATACACTGAAAAGGTTACCGAATTTTTGAAGGAATGCTTCCCTACTTCAGTTGCAATTGGGTAAAAGCTTGGAATATTTTTATCGTGCACATTTAAAGGTTTTTTTTTTTAATAGAAGCAATCAAATGTTTAATATA
Source organism: Allium cepa (assembly GCA_030765085.1). Lineage (NCBI taxonomy): Eukaryota > Viridiplantae > Streptophyta > Magnoliopsida > Asparagales > Amaryllidaceae > Allium > Allium cepa. Next base: position 169,708,078 of record CM060941.1, on the reverse strand, counting down.
TCCTTAAAATGGTATCATGAAAGATTATCATTATCGGGTATAATATTCACTAAGTCACTTGGGGGTGCCTTCGCTTAAGATAAGGGTGTAGATAAACTATCATAATTCTGCATTATTTTCAGTAATAATTGCTTCATTTGAAAATGCATAGAGCTATTGAACCTTAGAACTAGACCTTTTTACCCCTCTTGCATAGAATATAAAATATTCTGCATTTACATTTGATAATAATTCAACACAATACCTAATATATTTATTTGATTAGCATTAAAAGTGTCGTTATCACATATATGTTGTATGTTACCAGCAATCACCTTGTCTAAGACAAGGAGTAAAATAGTTGCAATTTTAAGGTTTGGTAGCAATGTTCTACTTTTTCAGATATATGAATGTTTCCACTGAACATGAGTGCTAAATTTCACTGCAAAACGCTGAATTATTGAGGTATGTTTTCAGGCGTTGCCCCTTTTTGGCTAGATACCGTGATTGTGTGTATTTTGGGTAGCCTGTAAATAATAATAATAATAATAATAATAATAATAATAATAATAATAATAATAAAAAAAAAAACAAAAACAAAAAAAACATAACTTCTTCAATTTCTGCATTATTATTCACTGACCTCATGTCTAGAATTTCTATATAGATCACCTTCTTGATGTTGCACATTACTTAATGCTTGCATCTATGAAATCACTGAATGTTTTTATGTTTTTTGAAGCTCTTGAGTTTTGTAACAAAATTATTGTTGTTGTTATGTGTGTGTGTGTAAAATAGTTGTAATGGTTTTATTGTCGCACCTTTTGGTTTAAATTGTAAACCAAAGTTTGAAGTTGAGGTTTCGGTCATTCGAAAATTTTGAAATTTCGACCTACTTTGGATATTTCGGAAGTTTCGGTTTTTGTTTCCGTTTCCATTTTGGTATTTTTTGACTGGAATGCACTGCTTAACTAAACTAAATTACAATAAAAATTGAGTTTTTTTTTTTGAGTTGATCAGACTATGTGAATTATCGTTTTTTCCAATTGAAATTTAGAGTAATTGAGCTAATTAAACAGTTTACATCCCAACAAAATAATGCTTATATTAATAACCAGCTGTGAATAAGATGAAATAAATCATACAGTAAAAGAAATAGGGTCAGTATCATCTTAACAACTCAAAAATTGTCTCGGAAAATCAAACATTAATTGATTGTCCTTTTCTGCAATAGCAGGTTGCTCTCGTATAGTGTTCTTGTTAGCTTTTACTTTTTTCTTTGAATTATTCTCTCCGAAAAAGGAAAATCACCCCACATCTCTCACTGTTCTCCTCCTATTTACCAGAATACTTCATACTTCTCACTCTCTCCTTTCTACCAAAATTGACACAGTAAATCAAAGCTACGTAAGGTTCAGGTGATTAATTTCCTCATCTCTGATTTGAGCTTAGTGTCCACTACAAGATTTGACTTTATCTTTCCTTTCAATTTTTTTTTTTTTGACAAAATGATTTGATGGGCCGAAACCGAGATTTTGTCTGTAATTCGTCACGATCTTCGCCGGAACGGAGATAGAATGGCCGAATTCTTGAAGTTCCGACCGAAACCTTGCACCTTAGTGTGAACACAAACTGACGGAAATGCCATTTGAATAATTAGGATAAATCAAAAGGAAATAATGTAAGAAATTAAAAATCTTAAAATAATAGGATTTGTATTCGACCATAACAATGTATAATTTTTTTTGTAAATAATCAAAATTTGAATATCCAGAAAAATGGTTAATCAGATTGATATTTGACCGTAACGATGTAGGTGATTTTCTAAATTGATGAACAACATGAGCTAAATAAAATGTCTTTAGAATGATTATGATAAACTAAAAAGAAACAATATAAAAAGTTATGTATTCCAAAACAACAATTTGTATTTAGCCATATATCATTGTAGATTTTTTTTCTAGACAAATAAAAATTGTATATCCTAAAAAACAGTTAGTCAGATATCTATATTTGATAGCAGCAACGTGGAAAATTTATCTAGATAAACAAACAGCATTGGTAAATATCAACTAAATGTTATATCATAAAACCAAACCACATAGGTAAACATTTCTTTCACCAAAAACCGTGATTGCATCAATTGACATAGCATGTGGCTGCATTGTGGAATCCAGTAAGGGGGCTTGATTGATTAATAGCGATGAAGTGTCAAGGACCACTAACTCAACTAATAGTTGGTAAGACGCTCTAACTAAGGTTCTAGATGCCTTGAGTTTGAACCATCTAGACGTCAAATAAGTGCTCTACTAGATTAACATAACATTTTTATTCTAAATAACACATTAACAGCGATGAAGTAATTTATTGCACTCTTTCCCTTTTTAACTTGTATTAGTTCATGTAGTTATCATTTTCTCAGTTCAAAACCGATTGTTCTTTCAGTTTCTACGAATTATATTATGTGCGAAGGCTAATGCAGTTATCATTTTGTCAGTTCAAAACTGAATGTTCTTCTAGTTTGTACGAATTATAGTACGTGCGAAGCGTGTGCGTGTATATATTGATCTCTTTATAAATAAATCAATTCTTTTTTTTTTTTGGAAAAAAAAATCAAAATTCTTTCTGTACAATTTATAACTATATTTTTTTTTTCAAAAAAAAAAGATAAAGAAAAGAAATGAATTTTGAAATTTGTAAATCTTTGAAGTCATCTTGTTTATGTGTTATAGAGACTATAGAAAAAAATGGGTTTGAAAGATTCAATGCAAGATTCAGAGAGATATATGTTTTTAAAAAGATATTTGGCAAGTTCGACATAATAAGGTAAAACCCAATGCACAAGGCTCTCGCACGATAGCGGGCTCTAAAGAGCGAGATAATGCATGTAGCATTTTCCTTACATTGCGAAGAGGTTGTTTCCGGCCTCGAACTTGGGCTCCCAGATCACGATGCGGTTGACCTAAACATTGCGTCAAGGCTTCGCCTCCATTTTATCTAATATATATAGTAAATTTAAAAGCTATAATGTACAACCATAAACTGTCAATTTATGGCAATAATTATGTAAATTGGACGGTAAGATGATGTGCATTTACCACCACTCAAGAATTAATAACGTTTAATAATTAAAAGTAGTTAATTCTTAAAAAGTAGCGATAACTATTTAGTACATACATAACATAGGGCTATTTGGTTACACCTCCGTGTTATTTATGGCGATAATTATAGTCTCCTTGTCACTTTCATACTAAGGGAATTTTTTTTAAATTGTAAGAGCGTATGCAATCAATTCAACTCTAAGTATTCATGAACATGAATATTAAAGGTTAATATTGCTAAAATGTCCAGCAATTGAGCGCTTTTTTAATATCTTATTGTTAAAGGAATTTCAATTTTTGATAAATGAGTATTATTTTAGGTTGACTCTATCCTGAAATAAAATAGTTATGGGAGGACATGATAAACAATTTACTGTTTTACCCTCGTTTCAAAGCAAATTTTACACCATCCTATTGAAAACTAAAAGGAAAAACGATGGATTATCATCGTGAATCACAAAACAACAACGGTCTAGCAAAAAAATATCACTGTATTATGTTCGATAGAGTTGCACCAAAAAAAGTATAGTCATACCAAAAATTATTAGAAAAATAAATTCTGAGATGTTTGATTGAAAAGAAAATTATAAAACGGTGATCATCCGTCGAAAAAGTTGCATAAAAACGGCACATGCATATCGTTTTAATAGTAAATCATTCAAACTATGCCGTTAAGATGGAGTTGTAATGAAATTGTATGTGATTTTTTATGGAGGTCTAAACTTTTTAGTACCATCCATAACAATTTAAAGAACATTGGAAAATCATCCTCTATCCAAATTTGGAGTGTCTATAACAACCACATTTAATAAGCACCGGATGTTATTTGCTTATTAAATAAGCAACTAGTTAGACATTTATTAAATAAGCGTCCGACATTAAACTCTTGTAATAAGAGTTTGACGTCATGCTTTTATTAAATAAAAGCTTGAAGTCAGACGCTTAGCATCTAACAACCAGCCACTTATGTAATAAGCGCATAAGAACTAGGTGCTTATTAATTATTTGTCTAACTCCGAACGCATATTAAATAATCGTCCACATCCAAATTAGAATTCTAAATCAAAAACTGAATGTTTCCCTTAATATTAAGGATGAAGTGCTTTTTTGGAAAGCTGTTTCTCTCCAAACTGAATATTGTAAATTTAATCCCTAAAATGATCAAATAATAAGATCACAATACAAATTAATCACGCAAAAAATTAGTAATCTAAGTTGTAAATCAAAAATCTAAATTCTTTGAAGTAAAAACAAGGACAAAATTGTATCATTTTATATCAGATTGTTTGCTTGGTGTAAATCCCGCTCGATCTGGAGCTGAATTGATTATCATCTTTCCACCGTACCAATGATAGAAGTGTATAATATTTTTGTACTATTTGTTTACATGTAGAATTTTTCGTGTAGTCCTATTTAGGAACTTAATTTCATCACTACATAATTTGTTTTAGACTTTGTTTATGTATCAATTTTAAAAAAGATGTGAGTTAAAATAATGGTTGTGGTGTTGTTATTATTTTATGTTTTTACATAACAAACTTAAAAAGCTTTACAGAGGGGGGCTTGCGTAATGGGTTTGAAATACTCGTTGAGCTTGGATTAGGGTCAAAGTTTTAGTAAACTGCTCGGGTTTGAGTTTTAAGCTAATCGGACTAAAGCTGACCCACCAGCAAACCTACTCTTTACAATTGGTGTTGTGTTTACTCCTTATTTTGTCAACCAACAACATTAGTTTAGTAGTCAACTAAAATTCTCAACTATGCATGTATAATTCCTGGTATTTTTTTTTTCCCTTTTTCAATCTTGCGAACATTGGAGCAATCCAAGAAAATGGTAGTTTGCTATTTTATTTTTATTTTTTTTATTTGGAAAGAATAATGCTAATTTTTTGATTTTTTGAGAGGGGAAGTATTGTTTTATTAAAAAGGTGAAACTAAAAGGTAAATCCATAAAAAAAAAAAAAAGTGCAAATCTTATGTTGCACGCCTATCCTCATGTTTGATGCGAAATTTACGCCTTTTTTGAATTCTTCCTTTTTACCGCTAGCATGCACCATCCACCTGAAGTGAACTTGGTTGTGAACCTTATTTCCGAAGCGTATGAAAATCAAAGGTTTCCTTTTGATATCTTTCATGTGACATAAAACAAAACAGATCAAATTGTGCCTAGCTACCACTTCTATAAACAAACACGACAATTTATTGTGTTTTTATCACCAAATCAAACTTTATATCCCTGTATGTGCTTCTGCTAGTGTTATATCGCCAAACTAAACTACTTTATCTCTACATTTGCTCTTAAATCATACCTCCACTTTTATGTTGCACTCCTTATCGGGTCTTGTTGAGGTGATAAATAAATTTGACTCAAGTGTCATTTTTTCTACAACTATGACGTTGCCATGTTTTCATGGGAGCAATGCTAAATCCACATACGTTGCAGGCTTCACCCATCATTTGTGATTTACTTACTTAGCAAGAGCATTAATATTGTTGCTCGGAACAACTCTTTTTCTGAGCATACATTTTCCCATTAATTTTGGAGTGGTAACCTGGCCACTTTTTTAATTTTATCATTTGAACGCAATGGTATTATATAACATTTCTTATTTTGTGCTTATTTGTCGTGTAATGCTTGACCTACGGAACCTTTTTAGATATAAGTATGGGTTGCCTAACATTGTAGGGTCCTCGAGCTCTATCTTATGTGATATCATTGTTATCTAGAAAAATCCTGGTGCATCTATCATTTTCTAACTAGATATAATGTTCATGATAAATAATTACTAATAAATCGTAGTATGAAAACGATTGTGGGGAACTGAGATAACACGATACTTAGCAGCAATTTATTTGTTTGTGATAAAGGAAAAAAAACATGGAGTGTATTTGACAGTTATGTAGTCATAAGGTATCAATTTCCAGCTATAAAGATAAACCATAACTGATACATAGTACCACAAATTGGAACTATAATAAGTACGGGCTTGTTTAGATGAAAAATAAATAAATATTGCAACAAATCAGCCTTGGATAATAATATCAGTTCTTTGTTATAACAAGCAAAATAACTTATATTATATTTGCGTGTGCGTGTCAATATTTGTTTTGCTTTCATACTAAAATTTTATAGCTTTACAAATAATATTTTGGAATACTATTTTACAGGTGTGTTCGTAAGGACGTTGTCTGTAAGAAACATGACAGTTGATTATTCAGTGAGCTGTTACTCTGTTCAGATTTGGATTACACTATAACTCAAGTTGGATTTAAACATAATAATTATTAATATATTTATTTACCAACCCATTTTTTTCGTATGGGGACATGTTTTATATTCAGTCAATTACCCTTATCAAAACATTGTAACTAGCGTTTTTAATTTATTGGAGACCTGGTTTGCGTTATTTCACGTATAACATAGTAATTGTAATTAGTATAAGCACAGAGAATCTGAGATGCATGGGTAAAATATTATATTGTCTGCCATGACCATGCTGAGTAGTACAAGAGCCTTCAATGTACGTGGAGTTCTTCACAAATATATTGCTCTTTTTTTCATTACTCTTTATTTCATTTATTTCTCGAATTATTATTTTAGCACATCTGAACAAGATGTATTTTGTTTATTCTGTTTTAACTTTGATATGTCATATAGTTTATGGTCTAGAGACAGTCAGGGGCAGAGCTACATAGGTGCTTAGGAGGGCAAGTGACCACCCCAGGATTTGAAGAGAAAACAAAAAAATATAAGATTAGAATTTATTTATTTTATCAAATTTAACTAATTTTGAAGAAGAAAAGGGGGATTAAGAAGGAGCTGAGAGGATGGCTGTGATGTGAAATGTGTTGTGTCTAACTGCTTCTTATATTGAAACTGAAATATTATTTAAAGGTGTTTTGCATTAATTTTTGAAACAACTTGTGTATATTGAAACCAGTGATTTAGTTATAAGCTGAATTATATTTCAATGGGTACAATAGAAGTTTTTAATAGTCATCTCTCATTATTTTATTTTCAATTTTGAACAATTCTTCTCAATGTTATAGGATTTTTATGAAAATGGAATGAAAAAGCAAAATTTTCAGATTTTTTTTATTGTAAATTGTAGAGTGCCCACCTTAGCCTTGAAATCTGGCTCCGCCACCGGAGACAGTTTGGCTTACATACCAGTTAAGTTTCAAAATAGAAGAACTTTACAACTTGAATCAGCGGACGATTTTACCATACCCTTCTCAGGAGTTTACCGGTCCGTCGGGTTCTTCTAGATTTTTTTTCTTTCTTTTTTTAAGTTTTAAAATAGAGAAAATATCATCCTCAAAATAAACTTGCGTTTTTAGTCTCTGTTTTCAAATTCGTTTGCGTCAAAAAACCCAAATGCCCTTTGCGTTTTTAACATTTCAAATGCGCACAACTTTCTGTAGAAATATCGGATCAACATGCTTTTTTACCAAAAATTCTTAAATTTTTCAATCTTTAGAATGAACTCCATTGTTGATACCAAAAAATCATACTTATAGTAAGGCTGCAATCATTTCATATATTTGCAGGGAATTCTGCAATATTTGAAAAATATCAATTTTTCTTCAAATGCCAGCAATTATTTCATATAATTGCAGACTTTTATGCAATTATATGAAATAATTGCGGACTTTTATGCAATTATATGAAATAGTTGCAGCCTTCTGTGCTATTATTCCATATAATTGCCGACTTTTCTGCAATTATTCCGTGTACTTGCCATTTTCTGCAATTGTATAAAATAATCATCAATTTGTCTTCAAATCTCAATAATTATTTTATATAATTGCCGACTTTTATCCAATTCAGTGGAATAATCGCATACTTTTTAGCTATTATTTCATATAATTGTAGACTTTTCTGCAATTAAATGGAATATTCCATATAATTGCATACTTTTATGCAATTATATCGAATAATTACAGAAAAGTCTGCAGTTATTTCAAGTAATCGCAAAAAAGTGCAACTACACCATATAATTGCAGATTTTTCGGCAGTTATTGCATATAATTGCTGAATTGTTTGCAATCATACCATATAACTTGGTCTGCCGTTGTTTTTACATATGCATAATGTCACTCATTAGAAAGATAATAAAATTTGTGATTTAATGGTGAAATGGTTTGTTAATCCATCGTTTTTATAAAAAGTTATTGCATTTTAAAGATTAATAATTAATGTCGTGCTAATTTTTATTATGGATGTGAGAATAACATCCACATATGAAGAAGCAACGCTCAACCATGGAGCAGGACGGTATTTTAGGGAAGAAAATTGCAGTATTTGAAAATATGGATGCAATTTATATCTTTTTTTAAAGAGGATGTTTTTTGTATTAAGTTTGATTTTAGGGACGTGTTCCTTATTTTCACTATAGTTGTATATGTGACGAATCTGGTATGCATCGCAGTTCAAGTAATTCCAAAGCTAGCCAAGGGACCAAGCCACTAAGCCAGTGAGACTAAGCAGCCCATTGGGCAACGTGACAATCAATCAAAATATATATATATATATATATATATATATATATATATAATAGCCAGATTCGTATGAAATATCTCTCCTGCTACTTTTAGTCAACCGCTTCTTCATATTAGGGCATTCTATTATCACTCTATCATGTCTCCAACAATTTTGCACCACCACTCTGATATGAACAACAATATTGGTATTGTTTATATCGCCCCAAATTTTACAATGGATATAAATGATTTCTATAAACATGTAAAACTAATCATCAAACTAAAGGATATGAAAATTTCCAAGGAAAAAACATATTACTTGATATAACATTTTAGGGAAAATGTATGTCCAGACATGTCCCTAAAATAAAAATAAAATTAGACAAGATCATTGAAACATTAAACTCCACTGGAATAAATTTCATAAAACCTATGGAAATTGATTCCTCTTTTCCTGCTTGTCATGAATGGAATATAACAAATCCAAATGAAACAGCTGCAACAATAAAACCAAACAATGTTGTAACATATAATAACCTGAACAAATCTATGTCCATAAGATTTAAAGATTATGGTCCATCAAACCAACAAGAAGTTGAAACAGATGATGAAACAGAAGAATTAAGCAAAAGAATAAATGGATAAGATCATTTATCCAAAGGAGCTTGAAATGGTTCTTGGGCCATCGGACATTTTTAATCTTGAACAAAGTTTAAAATCATCAAGACAAATAAACCAAGACACTTTTATTTATATTGATGATGAAAACAATGTAAGAATGAGGGAAATACAAAATATTGATAATTACCTAAACGATTTGTTACTATCTACAGAAATTCATAAAAATGATATTCTTGAAGATATCATTTCAGAATTTACAGAACATATGGACTTAGCTGATCCTGAAACAAGTGCTGAGTCAGGAATTAGCCACAAATATCCAGATCGAAACAAAGACCAAAGCCATATGAAATAGGACAACCTCCTAGAAGGGCGTACAATACATATACAGATGATAATCCAAATTTAAGAACGATGGGAAAAAGGTTACCTGATGAGAAATCTTATTTCCAAAACAACTCAGTCATTTTAAACATAACTGAACGTCATCCCCAGTTGCTAGATACATATCTAGAACAATGGACTGCCGCAATAGCTAGAGACTATTCGGCAAGACATCTAAACATCAATTCTGGTGAAGAAATGATCAGAATTGCTGAAAACTACTTAGGCGATAACGCCAAAGCAATTTGGGAATTATATAAAAAAGATTTCCCAAGAGATATTGCAAACCTTATCGCCCAGGGAAACAATATCTATAACTTTACTTATTCCATACACACTATCTTAACTGGAAGAGATGTGAACACCGGAATAACAATAAGGCAACAAGAAGCAATGCGTGATCTTGAACAGATACAACTCCTAGATTGGAGATACATAATAAAATTTCTAAAAGAATATCTTCATTATGCTACAATTTCAGGAAATTATTATAATACTGACGTAGGTAACAGACTTTTTTCTACATTACCAGGCGATTTAGGAAAAGAAATACATAGATCTTGGATAACAGATTATCAAGACAAACCTGAAAACTTACCCCCAAGTTATAATAATATTGGAATAAGAATTACACATATCATCTCAGAATTGAAAAAGAGGTGTACTTACATAAAAATCCAAAAAGAACTAAAACAAAAGAATTATGGGTTTTGTGGACAAATATATACACCACAACAATATGGTTCTAGTAGGATTGAAAACAAACCAAAATTCAAAAAGAAATATACAAAAAAATATTACTTAAGAAGATCAAATGCTAGAAAACCATACTTAAATAAAGATAAACATGTTAGAAAATATAATCCAAAAAAAACATACGCAAATACAACTACATGTTTTGCTTGTAATGAAAAAGGACATTTATCATCCTCGTGTCCGAAAAAACAAAACTTATATACAAGAGAATCAAACCTTGTTGATTCTGTCAAAGAAGATCTAATTGAAATTGCTTCTGATGTCTCAGAAACATCAACAATCTATTCCATAATCTCTCTTGAAGGATTAGAAGACCATAAACAAGACAGTTCATCTGATTATGGTCTAATCAATGAACTAACAACATTTGAAGAAAATTTAACAAATGAATCCTTTTTTAACATAATGAATAAAGAAATTTGTACCCATAACTTTAAGTATAAAATGGGAACTGACAAAAAAAATGTGAGTTTTGTCCTTGGTATCCTGCCTTTGACAAACGATATAAATGTACAACTTGTACAATTGAAATTTGCCAAATTTGTGCTACAAACAAATTCGCTATACAAATCCCTAAAGAAGTTAAATACATTTATACTGATAAGAATAAAATAAATGAAGATAGAATAAAAATTCTTGAAGAAAGAACAAACAACATAGAAATAGAAATAGAAGATTTAAAAGATAAACTTTTATCTCTTGACAAAGGAAAAAGCATAATCACCCTTGACACGGATGAACTAAACAAACAAGTCTATAATCCAGAACAACTAAAAAACTACCACCATACAGACCCAAGCAATGATCATGAAAAACATGCTCATTTAAATAGTATTGATAACCCAATACAAATTCCACTAATTTGTAATACCGGAAGTTTAAAAGAACTTCGTATTCCAACAAAACTAAATATAAAAGGAATTGATATACAGGTTTTAGCTTTTACTGATACTGGTGCAACTAGCTCTACTATTTGCTCTAGCCTTATTCCATACAAATACATTACAAAGGCAGATAAACCTAAACAAAGCATCCAGTTTGATGGCACAACAACCATAATAACAGATATTGTCAAAAATATAAATATATGTTTTACAAATACATGCGGAAATTGGTCTCCTTATTATAATATAAAACAACTTTGGGTCTTGGAATTAAACCTACAAGATATCAAACTAATCCTCGGATTAGACTTTTTATTAAATGATAATGGTAGTTTTTCATTTAATAAAGATTATATACAAATTTCTAAGAAAACAACACTTATACCCATATTATCAGAATTGGCGCTTGAGAAGCGTGGTGGAACTAAACCATCAACATCTCCAAACCCAGATAAATTAGAAAATTGCAATTGCCCAATTCCTGCCCAATGCAGAAACCTAAATCATACAAATGAAACAACTATTGATCTAGAGCAAATAATTATGATTTTCCTCCAACAAAAAATTATATTTATAAAAGAAAAGAATTAACAAAAGACTTACAGATGATAAATCCTCAAGATGCTAGTAAACTATTACTGACAAAAGATGATATTGATCAAATGATTTCTAAATTAGAAAAAATAGAAATCATAGGTGAAAAACCTCTAAAATTTTGGGACAAAGACAAAATACAATGTAAATTAGACATAATAAACCCAGACTTAACAATAAAAACTGGTTCGCCTAAATATGATAATTGGATCATGGATGAATTTAAAATGCACATTAAAATACTTACTAATTTACATATCATAAGAAAAACAGATTCGAGACATAGAACGACAGCGTTTATTGTACAAAAAGAATCTGAAAGAAAACGTGGCCAGTCTAGAATGGTCATGAATTATACAAGGCTTAATGACAATACCCATGAAGATGGATATTGTATACCAAACAAAGATGTTCTCATCAACAAAATACAATGTTCAAACTGGTTCTCCAAGTTGATCTTAAATCAGGATTCTGGCAAGTAAAAATGCACCCAGATTCCATACCTTGGACTGCATTTACATGTAGTGAAGGTCATTATGAATGGCTTGTCATGCCATTTGGGTTAAAAAATGCACCATAAATTTTCCAAAGAAAAATGGATAATGTTTTTCAACATTGTAACAAATACACTTGTGTTTATATTGATGATATTCTTGTTTTCTCTAAAACAAAGAAAGAACATATAGCACACTTATATATCGTTCTAAAACTAATCGAAGCACATGGGTTAATTATATCAAAAAAGAAAATGGAACTACTAAAAAATTCTATAGAATTTCTTGGAGCCAGAATTGGTAAAGGAACCATAGAATTACAACCCCATATAACAAAGAAAATATTAGAATTTCCACACAAAATAGAAAATCTAAAACAACTACAGGCTTTTCTTAGACTTGTTAATTATGCAAGACCATATATCCAAAATCTTTCAAAATATACTGGGCCTTTATATAACAAAGCTAGCCCAAAAGGAAACAGAGACTTTAATTTCGAAGACATAAAACAAATACAAAGGATAAAAGAAATAGCAAGCAATTTACAACCTTTAAGTTTACCCCTACAAACGGAATATTTGATAATAGAAACAGATGGATCATCCTTAGGATGGGGTGGTATTTTATTAAGTAAAAAGAACAAATACGAAAACAAAACAACAGAAAAAATATGCAGATACACCTCTGGTATATATAAAGAAAAAGGATATATGACATCTTTAGATTATGAAATCTTGGCAATAATAAATGTCCTAGAATCCTTCAAACTTTTCATAATCTCACAAAAAGAAATAACAATTAGAACTGACTGTGAATTCATAGTCAAATATACAGAAAATAAAAAAGACAAGGGAATAATAAATAATAGGTGGCTTAAATTTAAAAATGCTATAACAAATTGTGGAACAAATATACTGTGGGAACATATAAAAGGTAAGGACAATTTTTTACCAGATAAACTTTCTAGGTTGTTAAGATAACTCTACCTGTTGTTTTCCACTAACATTCTACATGCAGATTACAGAAAGACAAAAAATGAACATGGGAGAACAAGATCCTTCTATGCATCTCAAAACATATTCAAAACAAAATAAGTTCCAGACAAAGACAAAAGTCACAAAGGAACAACAAATGGTTCTAGATAATATTTGGAACATGAAGACTCCTCATGAGTCTAACAAACAAAAGCTGAGTGTTCTTTACACACTCTTACAGATTTTTTCAAAATCACAAGACAAAAGATACCTTTATTATGGTCTTTTTACAGGTCCTGATGCTGGCATATATGCCTCATGGGAACAGATCATAATAAAAATAATTTTTCTTAAACAAAATTCCAGATATGGGAACCCACTTTACAAAGGCTTCAACACTTATGATGAAGCAATTACAGAATTACAGAAAAACTTTGGAGATGATTTTATTATTTCCGATGACATACAAAGTTTACAAAAGATATCTATGGGGAAATTTGCAAAGGAAGAAGTTCCTGAAACTTCTTCTTCTTCTTCTTCAATAAATCTTAGGCCACAAACCTCTTATGCAGTTGCAACAAAAAATACTAATACAAAGATGACAAATTTGGGACAACCCAAAACAAATCTTCAGCCTCTTTCTCCTCATACCAAATCTCTACAAAAAATTGTCTTACCAAACTTCCCTGAACAAATGACTAGGGAATTACAATTCATTTTCCATATTCAAGAACAATCCCCAAGTATGTTCAACACTATTTGTGAATTCTTCTCACAAATATCCCAGATTCCTAAAGAGGGATTACAAATCCATTGGGAAATATTGAGGAACTCGAACATACCATGTACAAAAAAAATTTCCCAGTGTCTACAAACAAACATAAACTTTCCTTGTACAATTATATGTGCAATCCCACAAATTACCTTAAACCTCAACAAATACAAATACCTAATCCACAAAAATATAGTACTGGACCCCATGGTGCTAATAAATTTTGGGTTTATTAAAAGACTTTATGCTGAAGAATGGATTCAAGATGATATCCCAGAACCATTTGGAACCACCATAGAACAACTTACAAACATTTTGGCTACAGACATATACATGGAATTCAAATCAATTCCTCCACACTTTGGCAAACATATATTTGAACCAACAAAACATGCTGTCCAGGTTAAAGCAAAGTTTCTTGACCCAGATTATACAGACTGGAATGAAGACTACAAACCAGAAGCTATCTAGTACAAAGAAATCAAAGAACAAGCCTATGAGAGATATAGAGCTACAAAAATTGCTGAAGAGGATGAGTGGGATACAAAAAACAAATTCCTTTATACAGAAACTCCCACTACAAAAATATTTGTCACAAAAGAATTAAGAAATCAAGGAATTCACCACAGAAATTTTGACATTTTCCATCCTAAACCATCCCTAATACAAAGCTACAAAAAAGAAAGACAAAGAAAGAAAAACAATGAAGACAAAGATGACGTGGAGTCCACTACCATGTCTACGGATGATTAAAACTGACAGCTCATTTTCCATTCTCTTGGAGGAAGATAAAAGACAAAGAGGATAGATTCCTTTACAAAAAAGAAAGCATCTACTTTAGCAAAAGATGTAGTGTGCTGGCTTTCTTTTTATATAAAACAAATGTAATTATTTAGATAGTGGAGAATAGATGTATCTCCACTAAAATTTGACAGACATCTGGCTTGTGTTTGTATCCCTTCTCCATCTATATAAGGAGAAGTAGTTTGGTTTGTAAGAGAATGTAAGAAATAATATAAGTCTCTATTGCATCGCAAGCTTCCATTGTAATCTCCTTTCATAAATAAAAATTTTCTTTAAAAAATTTAGTGGCTTCGGCTCAGATGATTTGTAACTAAACCTCCAAGTCAAACCCCAAGGAAGGAACAGGTTACTTTTCATAAGCAATGTAAGTTCTCTTAATTTCTGCTGTTCATATTTAGAATTTTTTTTCTAATCATAAAGCTTCAAATTTACTTGGTACCATGAGACTTTTAATCTTAGTTTGTTAAGGGTTTTTATAAAGAAATATTAGAATTATTTTTTCCAACAGACGTACATCCGTTTGACAGAACTAAGTACCCATTTAAAGCCGTTTAGACAAGAAGTCGTTAGGCGTTCAGGGAAAGAAGTTCTTTAGGGTAACAAGGTGAGGAATTAAAATAATAATAATATGATTTGTTAATTAAATACTAAATGAGGAGTGTTTTGGTAAAATAATTTGAACAATTTTGCTGATTAGTTTAAATTTTTTAATAAAACCAAGAAAAATAAGGTTGCCTTACTAATACTTATGGAAATAATCCAAGTACTTCCAGAAAGCTTTGACTACTCTCTTAAAAAAGAAAAAGTTTGCTACAAACAAATTGCTTTACAAATTCTTGACAAAACCATTATGGAAAAATTACAAAAAAATCTAGAAGATAAATTCATGTTAAATGTGATAAACATTCTAAAACATAACATAAGTACAACAGAAAATCAAAAAACTGAAATCATAACAATATTTAAGCAGAGATATATACATGAACCAATAAATATAGATGACTGTGAAGTAGATCTCATACAAATATTTAACAATTTTAATTATCTCAGAGAACCAGGAAACATAATAATAACAGAAAGATTCTGGAGAGATTTCTACATAGAATGGAACAAATGGAAAATTTTAAAAAATAATTATAAAATTTCGGAAGAACGGTTGGGAAAACTAAAATGGTCAATTTTCCAATAATCAATAACATAGAATCTTTACAGAATTTCTTAGAACAACAATTTATGACAAAAGTAATTTTTATCCTAAAACAAACTGGCATGAACATAGATAGACAATATAACATAGCTAAAATTTTTAAATATAACTATGCTGAAAAATTTATAGATCTTTCAGATGAACCCAAACTGGACAAAACTAAAATTGTGAAAAACATAATGAATACCTATTATTTTATAGAACAACAAGAAATGGCAACAAAGGTCACAAACAAAATGCTAGATCTAGTCCGAGGCCTTGGTGCAGTGGTAAAACGCCAGGCTGTTGACGACAAGGTCGGCAGTTCGATCCCTGCCTCTGGCATATTAAACTGTGCGCCATGATGATTCTTGCAGACTTGTGTGCTGCCTACTTTGTAAATATAAGTACCCAGTTTCAAAAAAAAAAAAATGCTAGATCTAGTTTATGAAGAAAATTATAAGATCATCAGACAATCTGTTCTTGATGAAAATAATAAATGGCTAAACAGCCAACTAGATCTGTCCTGGACAGATGAGTGTAACATGTACAATCAGTTTTACTAAAGAGGACAGTTACAAGATAGTAAAACAAAAATTAAAAGACTCTAAACGAAACAAAATGAAAATGGTTCCTAATTCCCTTTTACTAATCTACTTACTGCACCCTTGGGTTTTTATACTTTCAAGTTGCCAGTAAGGTAACAAAAATGAACAAAAAACAGATTATTTTATTCATAATTGAAATCTTGATATACACGATAAAGTTCATCTCTGGATTTGCTTTTAGCATTTATATCCAAGACATTGTACAAAATATTTCAGTTATTTTCCAAAAACTAACATAATTTTTACATTCTTTCAAGTTTACTTACCCCAATTTATTCCTTTTTATTTCTGGTATCAGAGCAGACTTGGCTCTTGTGTGGCATCTTTTATTTTGCTATCTCCAGACTTCTAGGGCTGTTCGACTTTGTTGCTCCTCTTTTGTTGTTTACTGCTAAGTGTTGAAGAAAGGTATATTCTTTTAACCTTTTTTGTATTTTGAGAATATAAGATTCTTACCTTTTGATTTTCCAGATAAAGATTTTTTTTTACGCCTGAGTTGAGACGAAATAAGCTGAGACGAAATAAGCTACTACTTTACAATATGTTATTTTGGCCAATTAAATGTTGCATGTACAAATATCAATTCGCTTTACAATTTAGAGAGTTTTTTATGAATTGATAACATCAAATTAGATGATTAATTTCACTTCAGATTCAGTTGGAGACATTTGATTAAAAGTCAAATAATTTGTTTGTAAATAATATACATAATTAGAGGATATTATGCTGAACCAAAAGTCATATCTTATTAGATAGTTGATGAAAACAATAATTTTTGCGACTTAATTTTTAAAAATCTTATTAGATGGTTGATACAACTCCAACGGATGGGGAGGGGAAAAAATGGGTGAGATTTAGAAAACTTTCAGTCGAGAGAAGTTTTTTAAATTGATTAAAAATTACCTTCGAACAACTATGTCATAAGAAAAGGTTAAATGGAATTGCGATGATCTCAATTAAAATTTTAATTTAAAGAAAATTGATTATAATAATTTAATTGAAAAGGTCGCTACAAAAAATGCAAGAAGCATTTTCTTTTGAATTATTGTGGAAAATTGACTATTATTTTGTGTGAAAAGTCAATGTTTGGCCTTACGTTTCTTTAAATTTAGTATAATGACTTACTTGGTAATTTTTATATGAAATGTTAATATTTTGTTATATTGTTTTTATGTGATTTTGTGCTTGCAAATTTTTTATAAAAAATGACATTTTTTATATCAATGGACAACAAAAATCTGGTTGGGCTTGGGCTCGATGCTTTGGACCGGCTCTGTAAGTAGAAAAAAATAATTTGTGCAGCACACAATTCGTTTTGTGTTTAGAAGAAGGGAGAGAGACAATGATGCTACTTAGGCGACTAAGTTGTCTCTGTATATGCTATTGATAATGAAAATTCAATGAATAGAATTTATGCCGTGTATTTTTGAAATTTTGAAAATAATTTAGGTAATATATCCTCTCGTGATAATCTATCAACGAAATGTCATCATCGGTTTGCTATCTCCACAAACATTCTCTTCTCGAACATCCATCACCGTCAATGGAATTTCATTATTGATTTGCATCCAATTGCTTCAAATAAAAGTGTTGTGACCATCTAAAATTTTGCACTTATAGCATGCAATACTCATTGAATTTAATAAATAAAAATTAAATTTATTTAGCTCATGCAATTTATAATAGTCACTATAATGTAAATTATCATATTAAATTTCAAGATTATAGAAAGTTCAAGAAACAGTAAATCTACGTTGACATTTCACTAGGAAAATTAATTTTGAATTTTTTTTTATCTGAATGTGGTCATGCACATTTGTCTTGTTAGTTCGCTATTAAAGAAATATGTAGTCACCGAATATTGAGATTTGACGTTACGGGTGTGTTTCATAAAATTTGATTAGTTTGACATATCAATTCGTTGATACAAAGCGATAGGAATCGAACTATTTAGACATGACGGATGTGTCAGGTACTGGTTTATCTCCGAACAATCATTTTTAAGCTTATATATTCTCAACTCTTTTCTTCTTCCTCCAGCATGCTCAAACATCCTAAATCTGAGCTTCTCAAACCGTTTTTAATCACTTTTCAAGCTCAAATCGTAGTAGTTTCTCTAGTTAGGTTTATTTCACAATTTTATACAACATATATTTTTAACAATTTGTTTTAATTTAAGAATATCCACTGCCTCCACCATATCTTTTGTTAGAGACATCATCGTGGAATGCTGAACGGGCTTTAATTGTTGATATCTGATTGGGCTCATAATAATTGACAATGAACTTGCTGAAAATGAATTGTTCACTATTCTTTGCTAATTGCGGCCCAACACCTAAAAATGCATTTTTCTCTAATATTTGAATACCCCACTATAATCAATATGCATTTTGCTGTTGATGAAGTTGGAATTAAGTTTCTTTTGGATTGAATCGCGGACTAGGCCATTATCTTTAAGACGTTCTATGGCTTTGCTTAACACGATAGACAGTCATGTCGTTCCTATAATAAAACAACTCAAACTCACTGATTCGCTATTTTGTTGCATAAAAAAAATATTGTTCGTCTATACTCATTTTGAGTTTGAATAATAAAACTATTTTATTAGTATGTGGAGGAGATGATAACACATAGAAAAAATCAAGACAAACAAACAGAATGATAGACTCATTCTCTTTTGATTTACCGTGTTGGATTTTTTTAATGAACAATACACATGTTAGATTTTGGAAATAACATCTAAAAAATATATTGATTTTGTCAAATATCTTTTGTCGAAAAATGAAGTGTTATATTGTCCATTATGTTGGATCAGGTGCACTAATGGTCATGCTTAAAGAAGGGACTTCAAAAATAATTTCTATTATTAACTTGCAAAAGTTAGTATTTTGTGTTTATATGAATAATAGTTTTTGTACTAAATCATATTTAGTATTGTTTAATAAATGAGTTTGGGATATAATTTTAATTTAATTAATTTGTATATCAATATTTTATGTTTATTTGTTATAATAATATTTTATTATTAATCTAATTTTACTTTAATTTTATATTTTGATATTGTAATATAATTGTATTTATTATAGAAACATTATAACTATATTAAATATGGGTATATAACCTAGGGGTGACACGATGAATACATATACTTAATTAACCATTATGATTTATGTTAATAAATATGTTAAGGTCATAAGCCAACGATGATGTCATAAATACGCATACGTAGAGGCGCACACACATACGTATGTACATAAATATTTAAATTTATATATACACTAGTATAAATTATTCTTTTTAATCTAACCATTTGTTTATTAATTAATATAAATATATAAAAATATTATTATATATATAATACAATGTATTTTAAAATTATATATATATATATAATTTTTATTTTGGTATATATTTTTACACACATATGTAATTTAAAATAATTTGACATTTTCAACATATTTTTAACTTCAAAAACCGAGACTTAACAAAAGTATATTGGTTTTTTTATTTAAATATAACCCAAAAATTTAGTCTTGACTTTCTCAAAAATTAAATTTTAAAAACACTTGAATTAATATGAATTATGTCGAAAATCGGTATCTTTATATATCAGACATGTCACTCTATTTATGTTTTGTACTATTAGTCCTACATGGGAATGTTTTAGGAACTAAAGTGCAAATGACAAATTATGTAATGGAAAATTTATTTAGCTGATATGTTTTTTTTATAAAAGTGATCCTCTGTTCAAGGAGGATAACCCTCATGTATTTTGTTCTCATGTATTTTGTTCTACACTAAAAATGAAGCTGCCAATGTGTTTGTTAGGCAGCGATGCCACTCCTCCACAATGACAATAAAAATAAAAATCCTGCTAAATCCTAAAAACAAAGGTCCATTATGAAAAATAAAAAAACAATAAACATAAGCTAAAAACTTAAATACACTAGAGTCCAATAAAAGGGACAAATGAATAATAACTATGAAGTGACAACATCGAACCAACCACTCCAAAACATAGCAGATCCATTTATCTGTTAGAAACAATCATTGCAGATCATCAATAGCAAATCAAAATTAGTAATACATCAACCTTAGCTTATCCAATACAACAACGCGACTATATCCATCCAAACAACTGTAATAAATGATACTGGAAAAAAACTCAACGGCAATGTAAGATCAAACACACATACATAAGTGCGCGCACACCCATCCACACACACATGCAAGTTTAAAATAAACTAATAATAAAATAGCAATAATCTGATAAAATTAGATGAGGGATAGTATTAACTAAGTAATGCAAGAGGAAAAATGAAGCAATGAAAGATGAATCAAGACTACGTCACACATGAACATAACAAACTAAATGAAAGCAGTGAAACTAAAATACACATCATGACTAAACCAAGCAAGCTGAACAATACCAAGTAAATATCATTTAGAGGGTAAAGGAACAGAATAAACAACATGACTAGGCCTAGAACACAAGAACAAGATAAGTAAAATCATGCAAGAAAAGTAAAGAGATAAGAGGCAAAACTAGAACAAAAAACGCTCGAAAACAAAACTAGTTTCCTAGTAAAAATAGAGAACTAGGAGAGTTTTTGTCAAAAACATCAACTAAAATGATGCTTAGAGCATCATTATATTTTCTATTTACCTCGTATGCTTCTTGGTCAAAAAAGATCTAATTCCATTTTGTAGCTTGAAATTAATTTGGATAATGATTACAACATCATCAACTTTCGTTTTCAGATCTCAGAATGAGAAATATTACAATTTTGTATCAGAGATAGTTTATTCGACGCCTAAATAACGTAGTGTATAATGTGTTTGTTATTTTGCTATACATGCACACTCTTTAAATATTACTTTGGCTTTCTTAACTTTCATTTCTTTGGAGACTTGCTTATTTAGAAAGCAAGAATAGAAACTTGGTGTGGACGATTAGCTTTAAGATGTGGTCGATCGAGTACTAGCAAAGGAACTACTAGTATGCAAAATAATGACCAAGGAGGGAAGGTAGTGCCAAATGTGTGTGTTGAATTTGGTGCTCAACTGCTTGCTCTGGCAGTTTGGGCAATGTATATAAATGCACTCTTTCTTCGGTATTTGGTAGAGATGATGAGACAACAACCGGTCAAAGTTATTGAGCTGAGACAAGCTGCTAGAGGAAATTTCCCAAAGATGAATCAAAATTACCGGAATTATGGAGGAAGAGTGTTTACTATAAGATACCACATTAGAAGTTTTTAATCGACTTAAGTAGCGTGAGCATATATTTGGAGCATGTGATATGATGATGCATAGAAAAGGAGATAGATCTCTTGTCAACTTTAAGAAGGCACTTTAGATTGGTGGGAGACATTGAATGATGAGATCCTAGAGGTGGAGATTACATAGAAGCAATTTAAGGAGCAGTTTGAGTCTCAGTTTATTTCTGAATCGTAGAAGAGTGCTTTATGTCAAGAATTAGAATTTATTATGAATTTGGAAGTATATTCGACATTTTAGTACTTTATCAAAGTACGATCGTGAACACATCCACACTCTATTGAAGAAAAATAAGAATCCATTGAAGGCCCTTCGAATTTGTTGTGGAGATGGCTAGGATATATGATAGATTTTATAAATAAGAGAGAAAGTCTAATACTAGACTAAGGGTAGACAAAAGAAGAGGTCCAATCCATATCAAAAGGGAAATAATAATCAATTAAAAGGAGAAAAGACCTTGGGGGAGCTTAAAAAGTGAATGTGTAGATGTTACTTGCTATAATATTAGGCAGAAGGGGTTGTATTTGATAAGTATACCATGCCAAAGAATAATGGAAAGGCCAAGTGCTTTAATTGCAACATCTATGAACATAAGAAGAAGGATTGCCCTGGTTTGGGACAAACAAAGATCAACACATTAGATGGGCCAACTACTGGACCATCTTCTGAGAAGAAAGGGAATTGTTAAAGGTATGATTTTTGATTTTTCTATTTCAATTAGAGTTCCGTTTGATACTGGTGCTAAACACTGTTTTGTTTCAAAAGTTTTGGTTGATAGACTTGGGTCAGATATTACATACTTATTTACGTAGTTGCGTATGATTAAACTGATTGGTGTATATGCTACTCTTAGATTAAGGCACACCGATATAGAACTTGTTTTTGGTGGATACCTATTTTCTTGCAATCTATATGTGTTTGACTTTTGGAGGTTACGATGTTCTTTTGGGCATGAATTTGTTACTACATAATGATGCTGTATTTTTATGTTTATATAATAATTGCTTTACGACACCCGAATGAAGGAGTGAGAGTTGTGATAGCATAGATACGTTAAAAATAAGAATATAGTTTATTTGTTTGTTTTGAAAACTAAGGAATATTGGATTGGAAAAGTATTAGTGATTCAAGAGTTTACTTATGTTTTCAAGGTAACGATGAAGCTACCACCTAGAATAAGGATTGAATTATGGATCAACTTGTTACTTAGTCGCTGTCTACTTGTAGACCACATAGCAAAATGCTTCCCAAGGAGATAGAGGAGCTTAAGACAGAACTTATAGAAACTTGTGCATAATACTTTTATTAGACTGGATAGTTCACCAGGGGGACATCTACAAGAAGTCATATAGATCAGTTTGAATGTGCTTTGATTATTGAAAGTTGAATGAGTTGGTGTGAACAATCATTTTCCATTTTTTAGGATTGATGACTTGTTTGTTCAGTTGAGTTGAGCTAAAGATTTTCGCAGCTAGATTTAGCAACGACATTCTACCAACTGAGTGCAATTGAGAATGGTATTCTTTTGATGCGTTCATAAATAGATATGATTCATATGAGTGGAATTAACCAAGATTTCTACATCCTTATGGATGTTACGAACCTAATCTTTCACGATCAGTTGGCTATATTTGTTTTGGTCTTTATAAATGATATTTTGACCTACACTAAGAATAAGCAAGACTATGAGGTGTATCTTAGACTTTTGCTAGAGACCTTAAGGCTGCATAAGTTGAAGGCCAAGTTTTTCAAGTGTCATTTTTGAAAATTTACAGCTAAGTTTTTGGGTCATGTTTTTTTGGAAAATGGATTAGTTATGCGTTAATTGAAGATAGAAACCCTTTTCTTGGAAGAGGCTAGAGATGGCGATGGAAATAAGGAGTCTCTTGGGATTGACGGGCTATTATTGGAGATTCATTAGAATTTTTCGCATATAGATGCACCATTAACTAACTTAATGAGGATGAACGAGAAGTTTATATGGATCGTTAAATGTAAAGAGTAATTTCAGGTATTGAAAAGGTTGTATATAAATGCTCCTATTTTGGTCGTGCCTGAGAGGAATCACGATTTGGTTGTCTACACCGACGCTTGTGGAACTGAATTAGGAGCAGTGTTGATCAAAGAGGTTGTGTGATAACTTATGAATCTCCATAGTTGTGATAGCATGAAGTTCTCTATCGAGCCCATCACTTAGAGTTGGCACCGGTGATCTTTGCACTGAAGATTTGGGAGCATTACTTGGTAGGAAACTGGTTCGAGTTATATATGAACCATAAGTATATTAAGTATTTATTCTATCAGAAGGGGCTGAATATGAGGCAACAAAGATGATTGGAGTTTTTAATGGCATATGGTTTCATATTGAGTATAAACTAGGGAAGGGAAACGAGATTGTAGATGATCTAAGCCGTAAGGAGCAGAAGGGAGTGTTAGCTATGATTACTAAGTGGAAGGCTTTTGGAAGCGTTGGCTTCTTGTGGTACGCATTTTAGATTGAATGCAAGATCAAGTCAGGATCCGGATGTATTAGCAAGTTTGGTAGTTCGTCTCGCACTTATGGATAGTATTGCAACAAAGTAAGGAGATGACGTGCTGCTGGCCGAAAGAATTAGGTAACTTAAGATGGGTGCGAATATTTAGATCTAAAGTGGTTCGAGATTGACTCAACAGGACTGCTTAGGAAGAATGAAAGTTTGTGTATCCTAAACGTCGAAAATATTCAAAAGGAGGTCTTAGAGGTGGGTCAACGATCTATGTTTATGATTCATTGTGAAGGAACCTACACAATATGAAGCACATGTTCTTTTAGGAAGGAATGAAGAGGGATGTCGACGAATGCTTGAAACGATGTTTTACTTGTCAACAAGTAAAACCTAAGCACAAAACGTTAATTTATTTTGATTTTATGGATGGATTTTGTAACAACTATGTATTGAAAAGTAATTAATTAAAATTAATCATAAACTTTTGAAATAATCAAATTGGTTTAAATAAAAATATATTAGAGATTTAAGATGATCTTGAACTTTATAAATTTGTTTGAGATTTAAATGATGAAGTATTTTATGGAGCTTGAAATATTGATAACAAAATATTATTGTTGAGATTTGAGAAAAATTTAATTGATTATATTTAATGATATTGAAAGAAATTATTTGTTAAAGTCTTAAAGAGATTATTAAATGAATTATTTTGGCATTAAAAATATTTGAAGCGATGAATTTTTAGTAACGATAATTTGGGGCCTTTTTGAAGTGATGATGGTATTTATAAAGTAGAGAAGATTTTCAAAGTGAATTAAAAATGGACTGATAATTTTATAGAATTAAAAAACAGTAAATAGAAGAGTTTGGAATTTATTGAAGTGGTGAATGAATTTTTATTTAATGATTTAAGGCAATGGATGATTTATACTAGAATGGGTTTACATTGGAACTTTTGAATAATTAATATTTAGGTGAGTGTTATCACTCACAAAATCTATGTTTAAAATGTCAAATGGTTGAATGTGTGAATGCTTTGGCTGTTGATGTTTGTTATGCTTGAGAATTTCTCCATGTTTACTAAAACCACTACTATGAATGTTAAACCATACTTGCATGCATGAATTTATGTTGATTGTTGGTGTATTAAGTGCTAGAAATGAAGTAGCAATAGGTAGCAACAAAGTACTGGTTGATCAGGTGAAGAGTAGAGGAGGAAACGAGGAAAGTTTGAAGCTTCATTGCACCAAGTTCAACCCCAGCAGTCGAGCACTGCATCATTAGCAGTCGACCTCTAGGTGCCTAAAGCAGTGAAGCTCTAAACATTCTTTGTTGCATCGCTTTATAAAAAATTATTTTCCAAATTTTAAGCAAATTTGACATTTTGAAGTGAAATGTAAACACATTGCAAATATGATACTTTTTGAGGAAAAGGAACTACTTTACTTGAATATTAATCATTTTGTAAACGAAATTGATTTATTGAATACAAAACTGATTTTGAGGCCTTATATTGTATTTAATTATATAAAATTGTGAGATGACTTTTATAAATAGTTATTGGTTTAAAAGAGATTTATATGATTTTAAATTTGGAAAGAGAATTGAAAAAATGTATTATAGGTTTAGAATTCTTATTTTTGGTTTAAGTAAATGGGAAAAACTATATTTTGACTTTTAAATAATAAAGAAACTTTTGAAAATCTTAATACATTTTTCTATAAAGAAAACCTCTTTTATAAATGACGGTATGCTTTGCTCGATCATATTTTCTATGTGACAACAATATTGAATAAATAGAGTTATAATATCGTTTGGTATGGAACGTTCAGTAATATCTCTTTTGTTTATTCTTTGGACTTATTATATAGAATATTATTATGAGACATGAGTGTAGTTTACAAGCATTGAGTAAACGAGTGAGTAGTACTAAGTGAAATGGCATACCTGAGTTGATATTTATTCAGTTCTCCTTGTAAGTAAATGTCACCTATATGGGGATGAGAAATGGGGATTCACATATTGGGTGTTATGAGTTTAGAATCATTAGTGTGTGTGTGTGTGTGTGTGTGTGTGTGTGTGTGTGTGTGTATTGTAAGAAAACTATTATTGTGCAAGGAGTAAACCAAATTAAGCTTGCATCCATCCGAGTAGCCTAATTTCGAGGTCACGCCCTGAATCGATTACACATTTTGTTATATAGTCCAAGAGCTACTGCCCCATGTCACCTAGGCCAACAATATATTACCATTTTGGGGCTCTTGTCGGGTCGTGGCCATTGCATTGAACGGTCATTCAGCACGGTGGTGCAAGATGTATACCATGTCATGACAGTCATCGAGGCAACTTAAGATCGTAAGGGTAGCCCTAAGAGCATGTGACGAAGACCCTTGGAGCAAAGTTTAGAGCTTACCGGTCTCCCATCCGCTTACTGATTTGATGATATAGGCATGCGCTTATTCACTCTTATGAGATCATTGATTATGCAACTAAGAGACCATTTGTTCATCTAATGAGAATGAAGCCATTATAGCTAGTATGAGATTGAAAGCCCATATGATTTTTCACCAGGTTGAGAGTCCAGGTGACCACCTATGAGATTAAGATTCTAGTAGATATTTAAGAGGCTAAGTGCACATGCTATTACTCACGAGGTTGAGAGCCAAGTTGACTATCTATAAGGCCGAAAGTCAAGATGATTATTTATGCGATAGAAGGTTCTTTAGAGTATTCATGACATTAAGAGTACATGAAATGAAGTAACCCCGTACATATCTATTATATGATTATCTAAGAGGTAACCATGGCTTATGACAGCATAGCATATTGAGTAGTTTGACCACGTGCTTATCTATTACATAAATATCTAAAAGATAATCGTGGGCATAGCTAA
Source organism: Allium cepa (assembly GCA_030765085.1). NCBI lineage: Eukaryota > Viridiplantae > Streptophyta > Magnoliopsida > Asparagales > Amaryllidaceae > Allium > Allium cepa. The sequence continues at coordinate 169,680,779 of CM060941.1, read as the reverse complement.
GAGCATGTCACATTTGCGTTTGTCATTTGTTTGCCTTGGATGCTTATTATTTAACTTATATGTGGAGTATAACGGATCCCAGGTATGTTAACTTTATTGACGAGATAGTTTTGAGCGTAACTTTTGAGCATGCCATATGGTTCTTGATGATACTTACATATTGCTGATGGCTGGATGTGAAGTTTTTAACCCATTTTGATATGTATTGTTAGACTTTATATTGACTGGGTAATGATATGTGCATGGTTTGAGATATGTGTTATATATATGTGTGTTTGTGTTATATATATATGTATGTATGTATGTATGTATGAGATGTTCAAAAGAGACTTTGAGGTGTATTTGTTATATCATGCTAGTTTTTATTATATATTGACATTCACATTCTAGACATAGTGTGACCTGTTTATTATACATGTAATACTCGAGTCAGTCCGAGATATTTTAGGTTCAAGGATGAAATGACAACTGGAGTTATTGGGCATAGTTTGGAGAATAGTTTATTAGTGGATTGATATATCATTATGTATTTATGTAGCCTTATGTATGTGTGTATTGTTGGGAAATATGTATTGGACATGTCATATATATATATATATATTAGTGCTAGTGGGCAATTAACTCTTTTTGTAAACCCACCTGGACTTATGTGTTTTAACTATTATATGTTATCGTTGCATTGATGACTATGTGATCTCTATTACCTGTTTTATATTGTGTATTTTCTACCTTGGAAACACTTGTATTTATTGCTTTGTATCAACACTATGTATGTATTGGTAAGTAGTACACGATTTTGAAATATATGCGAGTGTTAGCCTAAGTAATTTTCAAATATGAAGGCCCAATATCGCCTCGTTCTCTGTATCATTAGACACTTTTACCCAGCAATACTTTTTGTTGGTATGGGTATAGAGGTGGGATGTTGCAGATTGCTGAGGTTGAGACCAGGAAATTATTGTATATGGGTAGCAGTCGACAAATTGACTAAGAGCGTCCACTTTATGTTGATAAAGTTAATGAGGATAGTTGCTAGTTAAGTAAAGCTGAATGTGAATAATATTGTGAGACATAATGAAATTACGAGTAACATTGTTAATGGTTATGACCCTTTGTTCAAAGCGAGTTATGAAATTTTTTGAAGAGTTTTTAGGCTCAAAATCGCCGTGAGTACAACTTACCATCCATAGACTGATGGTCAAACGGAAAGGTAAACCCAATTGTAGAATATTTATTGAGAGCTTGTGTCCTTGATTACAGAGGGTCTTGGGTAAACTATTTGTATCTAATGGAGTTTATTTATAATAATTGCTACCAATCAAGTATTGGTATAGCACCATTTGAGGCACTTCATTGAAGACCATGTCAGTTTCCTTATTGGTTAGACATAGGAGATAAACTCGTGCTTGGACCCAGTTTAGTAAGAGATGCCACTGAGAAGGTAAAGTTAATTCACACTTGGATGAAACTCGTGCATTTGAGGCAGAAGATCTATGGTGTAGGAGCGGAAGGACCTAGAATTCGTAGTGGGCGATCAAATGTTCATGAAAGTTTACCTGTGCATGGTGTTATGCACTTTGGAAATGTGAATAGCTTGACTCCTAGATATGTATGTTAATTTACTATTATAGAGAAGATTGGTAAAGTCACGTATCAAGTCGAGTTACTTAGTAGTTTAGTATGTGTGCATGATGTTTTCACATTTTGTATTTGAGGAAATGTGTTCACAACCCTAATACAATAGTTTAAGCAAGAGTCATTGAGGATTTATCTATAAAGTCAGATTCGACATACATTCAAAGATCAAAGGATTAGTGGATCGTGATACGAAAGAGTTAAGGAACAAAGCCATTATACTTGTTCGCATCCATTGAAGTATCATTAAAGATGATTTTACTTAAGAAGTAGAGTACAGGATTAGGACCATATATCCTGATTTGTTCTAAACATCTATTGATATAAGTAGCGTGCTTAGTTTTTTAATGTATGAACTAATTGTAATGACTCGTTCCGTACTCTTTGAATCGACAATAAACCACATATGTCCAACTTAAATTACATGAATAAGCGGATCCTTAAGGGTAGAAAGAAAATAAAGAAAGAATAGAATCTCACGCGAATGGAATAATATATATTAGTTCAATAATAATCTTTACAGCAGAAAATTTTAAAATACAATATTAGAGTCTAACCTAGATTCATCCTGGACAATTATAAACCTCTGTCCTTACAAATGCTGAAAACAACAAAACAAAAGTAATAGGTACAGCGGATGATAGAATACGCCCATATGATGATGAAGATCTCCAGCTCTCCTCTGGAAACTCCATGCATCTTCAGCTAAACCTGAAACTATTCGGATCTGACCCGAGTATTAAAAATACCCGGATCAGGCTTGATAAACCTGTGTGTGGTACTCGAAAATTTAAATGTATAGATCATGCTGATGTAAATCAAAACCTTTGAAAAGAAGGGTATCTCATAAAACCGCAACCACACATTAATACGGACGGGTTTTTTACCTTATGATAACCAAAACACTTTTATTACCAAAATAATTTGATATTATCTTTAATGACATTCTTTTAAAAACACCTTTCAAATGAACTTATTTAAATAAGATATTAATACACAGACTAAGTCTAAGAGAATATATTTGGACTGGATCAATGGAAGATATCGAACATAATATAAGATAACAAAAAAGGTAGCTGAAATGTTTGCAAGTTATTACAGCTATTTTGGGACTACAACCAAAACCGTAAATCTTGTATTGGAATTGGATTTCCAACATGATAGGAAACTAGTGGCCTTTTTTCTCTGGTCCACTCATAATAACCACAATACAACGGTGCCTTTATCGCTTTTCTCAAGCAAGTCACTTGGAACTGTACTTGATATACTACTACTGATAATCGGTAGTTCCCTACTTTTCTCAAGCTAACCGCTTTATCAAAATGGGGCAATAAATGCCTTGAAGGATGTTTCCCCCTAAAGGGCCCAATGTATTAGAACCCTCCATACACACTTACTTGTCCTGAATTTGTATCTGTTAGACCACATAGTATCCCATATCATCTTTCGGGGTGTGAGACTGGTGAGGCTACGCTCAATTTCTTTAAAGTCATGCTTTGATTTTCACAAAACCACGCTTTAGATCATAACAATTTCCACTTTGAATGCCACACTGTCATTTCTTTGATCACTATTTGACACCCAAAAACATACAACCTCCGAGCTCGCATTTCTTAGAGAAAGTTGTTAAGCTAAGAGAAGTTGCCTTCCCCGCCACTAAGAAGATGTACATTTGTAAAAGTCAAATGTTGTGTCTTAGAAATGCAATATCAGACATTCATCCATACAAGTTTGCTATGGAATTGAACGAAACCGAAGGAACTTCTTCTACCACATCCTTTTTGGGAATCACCCTTAGAATCAGTAGCGATTAGTCCTTGTAATCCGAAGATTTCAAAAAACGATAGGACCACTGCTATAAGTATCTCTATATTGGGAGCTATCCAGAGAATGTCAACAAGCAGTCCTTCCACAAATGAAGATCTTCGGCCTTCAATAATCATAATCTTCAACACGCCTTCATTTTCGAACGTATACATAGGTTCGAAGTGGTTTTCGGACAGGAATCACCCAAATCCGACTCTGGTTCCTTCGAAGCCAATTATCAATTTAAAAATGTTGAGCTCATATGTGATTATCAATCATCAATTAATTACTTCATCTTTATTTAAATCAAATATCTTTCTTAGATATATTTTAATTTATTCCATTTTCTTTTCAAGAGTAAATAGAATCATTAAGCCTCATTTATTTAAATCATTCGATTTATTAAACCTCTTTCGATTATGGAATAATTCCAATCATTTTCTCTTCTACTTAATAAAACCTTTCCAAATCAATCATTAAATCTTAATCAAAGATTTCTTATATTCGAGCTATAACTTTTAACTTAGGGAAAATATTCTCAAATCATTCATTAAATCTTAATCAAAGATTTCTTATATTCGAGTTACAACTTTTAACTTAGGGAAATTTTTTCAAATCATTCATTAAATTTTAATCAAAGATTTATTTCTTAACTTCAAATCATATTCTTGCAAATCGAAGATTTTCTTGATAGATCACTATTATCACCTTAGATATGGTAAATTTCACCTCCAGGGACTAGTGGCAAATAGTCCTACATCACGAAGATCTTTATTTTCAATATGTTTTATTTCAAAAATTAGTTTGAAGGGATTTTCTGATAGGAATCACTTAAATAGGATCTCGGTTTTTGGGATAAAAATCACCCAAATCCGATCTCGGTTCCTTCGTACTAATCATCGATAAAAAGATGTTAAGTTCATATGAAGTTTTGAAAATTAGTTTGAAGTGATTTTCGGATAGGAATCATCCAAATCCGATCCCGCTTTTTCGGATAGGAATCACCCAAATTCGATCCTGGTTCCTTCATACTAATCATCGATAATGTTAAGTGGTTAATTAACATTGAAAAAAAAATTGTTTCTTTTTATCTTGGAAAAACTAAAATATGATCATTTAGAGCATCCGGGCTTTCCTTTTGATTTGTTCCACCCCTCGTCCAAAAGATAAAATGAAGGTCAGGTAAGTTCAAGGCACGGGTTGCTCCATTCCTAACCTTAGTTATACACCTTGTTTTACCATTTAGATCTCACAGGCAAGATAAATGTACTAGTTATTTTCACATACTTGGTTTGTTATTATATTCAGTATTCTTCAATTATTGTTTAAGTGTTATAAACAATTCCTCTTAAACATTTATTAAAACTCTTATTAAAACTTCAAAATAATCTTTAAAGTACTTCATTATTCTTTAAAAATCATTCACAAAAGGTTTAGGAAAGAACTATTAAATTTAAAACTACAGTTCAAAAGTTATTTAAAACTGCTGTGAAAAGCATTGCGAAAGTGTTGCAAATAATGTTTTAAAAGCTGTATTCTTCAAAACGACTTTTATATCATTTAGAAATCCATCTTTTCAACTTAAATCTCCTTTAAAATATTTTAAAATATTTTTAGAATTTATTTCATATTTTTAAAATATTTAAAAATATCATTTTAAAAGAAATCCCTTTTTGAATTCCGAACTGCAAAACTGCTATGTTTTTAGAAAATTGTTTTGGACATATTTCAAAATCTACTTAATGAAATCTTGATTTTCTTTCTTCGTTGGAAAACTACGGATATAATAGCCCGGGAAATTCTTATCTCGAAGGATTCCGAGCTATATTCCACTTTGTATACTTATTTAACTTTTATGGCGCGAAATCGCGAACTACCACTACGTGACACGCCTGTTTCTGACTGTTTTCCAGTTTCTTTTCAAACTTCATTGACACACTTTTAAATGTTCATAAAACATTTATAAATCATTTTAAACTCATTTTAAACCATATTTTTATATTTTCAAATCATTTTCCATTTCATTTCATATTATAATATTATATTATTATAATACCATTTTTAATCTTTTTAGAATCATCTAGAGGCTAAATCACTCCATACACATATTATTATAGATTTAATTTCTATTACATTAATATGATTAATTACTAATCATTTCCATTATCATTTATCAGTCAAGTTATCAACCATTTAAAACAATCACATAAGCAACTATTTTATCATCCAAGTTAACAAACATTTAATTATCCAACATGTTTAAAACTTTAAAATCATTATATATGGATTAATTAGTAAATACGAGTACTCACCTTTAACTTAACCAATTCTTCATAACAACATTCATTTGGAACAACGCTTCACTAAATCATCTTAACTTTACCAAACCATCACTTAAGCCCTTCCAGCATGCTTCAAAGTGCCCAGCCACTGCTTTCAAGCATCCATAAGGCTCGGCCACAACAGTTTCTACACCATCCTCCATCATTCTTTATCTTTTAAGATTCTAAACCATGTTTGGTGATATACTAATCCCTTTGGAAAAGTTTGATGGAGTATTGACTTTGTTTGATATGGTTTTGAAAAAGTTAGTAAGGAAATGGAAGAGAAGAAGCCATTAAAGCTCTAAGAGAGAAGAAGAAGAGAAGAGAATGGTTTGCTTGAGAATGAAAGAGGTATGCATGGCTATTTATAGAAAAAGTTTGAAATAAAATATTATTATATAAAATGACCAAAATACCGTTACTACGTTTTAAGAAATGTAATACTTACCATCACCATTTCAAATTATGTTTTATGTCACTTTCACTTAAGAAGTAATAAAAGTAAAGTAATAATTAGTTTAGTTTGACTTGACATGTTTTGGAATTTTATGCTTACTTTTTTTTTGATGAAATTCTTGAATTTTATAAGTTTTTGTAGTAAGTAAACTTGATTAGTGAATTAATACTTATACTATTTGAATATATTTCATATATAAGAAAATAAATGTGCGACAATGTTTGCGACAACTTTTAAATCGACAAAACGTTGATTTTCGACAAAATGTTTTACAGTCACATTTTGACATTTTAGTTAAACTATTTATTTATGTAAACAAAATTAAAAATGAATTTGTATAATTTTGTTTAAAAATATAAACACTTGTAAATAAATTAAAATAACTTATTTAACCATTGAAACCTACTTTTCTTAAATCAGCATTTTGTCACATTTGTCGATATATGCAAATGTTACTATTTTTGTATATACTTATCTTTCCAGATCCTATCTGATATTGTTTCAATCATATAACCTTACATATTTTGTATTAAAAATTATCTTAAATGTCATTTTTAAGAGTGGTCAAATTCTGGGTCGTTATATTCTTCCCTACGTAAACAATTTCATCCTCAAAATTACCTCGAACCTAAACTCAAAAGAGTTTGCTCAAAACATTATTTTAGAAACTTATTTCCATGTAATATACACAGATCTTCTGTATGAAATATCTTATTTGATCTCCTATTCGAATACACAACTTTTCTTTCGAACTAGTATTGATACCTTGATCTTTTAGTGCAGACTCTGATCAGCTTTTAGATTAGCACCTTTGATTTTCTTGCATAGTTCTAAACTATGATAGAAAACTCAAGTATCCAACCATAAACCCTCATCAATGTTCTTTGTCAATAATCGAGTGATAAATCGTTTTTTTGAACCAGTGTAAACATCTCAAAGTTCTATACTCGAATCGTAGATCATAATGTTTATGACGAAATGATCCACACGTAACATATGTGTAACGACCCGTATTTTTTTCGATAATTAAAAATATTAAATCAATTAAGATTTTGTAATTTAATATTGCGAGAAATTAAAATTTATGATTTATTATTGAGAAAAATTATTAGAATGTAATTTAATAATGATGATTTAATGTTATTGACAACTGTTTTAATATAACCTCAATCAATTGAAATAATTATAACGTTTTTGATTATAATGGTAGGTTAATAAGGAATAAAATAATTGTGGAAATTAATGTGAAATTAATAAAGTTAAATATTCTAATTAATATGGTAAAAGATGATAACTGTAGAATAGGAATGCAATAAAATGTAAACAAATGTTAATTATATTCATAAGATATTTTTTTTGGCAAGGCCAGCCGGTTTTATAGTGGACCGTCCACTTTTTATTACGAACGTAATAAAACATGAAGTACAGGAGTAAGGCAGAGGCACCTTAACTACAAAGAAATTAGAAAATACAGCACAGGAGTGTAACAGACATGTCACAACTACAGCTAACAACAAAAAACCTAAGACTCCTCCGAAGAGATAGTAAGTCGAACATCAGCTACCACCTGGGAAGATGCCAAAGAGGCGTTCCCAAGATCACCATAATAGGGGCGAAACAGGAGAGCAAGAGAAGGATCATAAATCTCAGCATTAGAAGAGTAAATAAAAGATCGATCCCAAGTGAAATCAGCAAGCATGTTAGAATTTAACTCAGCATACGCTCCATCCAAATCAAGAACCAAGGAATCACCCGAAGGGCGATAATAAAGGCGCCGTTGGTCCGTAGGATCACCAGAAACAAATCTATAATAGGAACCATCAACAGGGTCAAATCGCAAAGAAGACAGACGATCTACCCAACAACTCTCAGTTTCGTCCCAAACGATAGGCAACACAGACGTAGCAAGATCCACAACAGGAGTGGAGTCCGCAGAAACAATTTTAGGGACAATGGGAGGAGGAGGGGATGAAGGCCGAGCAGGAGAGGATGAAGAACCAAGAACAGGAAGCGGAGGAACAGGAGGTACTTTGGGAACCCAATTCCTGAGCGGGGGCCGAGGGAGAGGAATCTTAGGCACAGCAGCAGAAACAGCAGAATGCATGCAAGCAGAAACCAAGTGTCCAAAGGATAGACATGAGGAACAAATGTCCGGAACCTAACCATAACGAACACGGACATCCACCACATGACCAACAGCTAGCTGAACTGGAATAGAGGTAGGGAGAGGCTTACAGGGCGAAATCTCAATCAGCGCCTTAGCGTACACCAGCTTTTCACGCGCAACAGTATTTGCATCAAAACATTTCAATTTTCCAATATTGCATGCAAGCCAATTCAAACCAAGCAGCGGCTGAAGTGCAGAAGGAATCTGAGAAAAATAAACCCAAACAGGGATAGAACGCACTTGTTCACGCGCACTAGCAACTGTAGGAGACCAAGGAGTAATAATAAACGGTTTCCCATCAAAAAAGGATGGCTCAGCCTCAAGAACACGACAGCGGTCCTTAAAGGAAGAGAACAACAGGAAATACATAGTGTCAACCAGCTTAACACGAAGATTCCTGCGAAGCTTCCAAGCCCTACGACATACAGAAGCCGCATCGAGAAGGCGATGCATAGGGTCCAAAAAGAAGCCAACCAAATATTCTGACCAATAGTCAATTCCGGCTTGCATAACATTCGGCGGAGGGATCATCATGCCATTTTCCTCAACGATTTCAAATTCCACTGGTTCATAAACACCCGCGTTATGGGGCAGAGATGTAAAGAGCGATGACGAAGTTTTGGATACTGACGAGGATGGGACAGCTGGAGGAATCACCTCCACAAAGGGAACACGAACAGGATTGGCTACAGAAGGAGTGGAGGCAGCATGCGAATGGTCAGCAGTATTCAAAACAGAAGGCTTGGGAAAGTTAATCACAGAATCATTTGCACGAACACCAGAAGTGCAATGTGCAAAAACCGAATTCTCAGCATCTTCAAGATGTATCACTCTACCAGTACCACCGCTAACGGCACAATTCACACTAGAAGCAACAACATCTAACACATCCTTAGACGTAGAACCACAAGCTGGACGACAAAAATTACTAACCTCACAACCAAAACACGCAATACCGTCACAAGCGCTTACTAAGGCAGATCGAACAGAAGTGTTCGCAGATGGCAGTGGAGGAAACTCTGTATCACAGAGCGGCGGCGATTTAGGCACTGGCTTCCTGAAAGACCTACCAGAGCGAGTTGGTGAAGGCGCAGAAGAAAGGGGGCTACAGGGAGAGAAGGTGGAATAGGAGAGGAAGGCATCGTGAGAAGAGAGGGAAAGAGGGATGGAAGAAACGGGCTCAAACGGAATGGAACAAGGCCACGACAAAAAAATTCAGAAGTAAAGAGGATCGCCACCAGAAATGTTCGCCATTATAGTTCAAAAAAATGTAACGAAAAGCCGGTATAGTTCATAAGATATTTTTGATTAAATAATAAGATGTAAATCAAAATAAATGAATTTATTGAAATTTAAATTATGATTAATAAATTTATTGCAATTGCAATTGTAATATTGTGGAATATCTAAATATTGAAATTAACATGGAAAGATTTATCTTAAAAGATTATAAATTCCTGGCTAATCAAGAAGCTTGTTAACTTTTGAAATTGATTAAATTAATTTAATAATAATTTATTTCATTATCATGAAATTAGCCATTTTGGCCATTGTCTCGGATTTCTATGAAAATAGTTTCATCAGATCCGTAACAGTGAATTATTGTAGGATTTCAAGTTTCGTAGCGGTCAGACTTATCGTTTAATCGTGCGAGCTCGAAACGCGTAGAAATCAATTTAATGAATTCAATTAAAATAAGTTGATTTTAAAAGTTAACTTCTTTATACAATGGAATTTGGGTTTGAAACTAGTTCATTGAGTTTAAAAATATTGAAAACATTTATTTCAATATATTGGATGACCCATTTACGTTTCGGAAACGGAACATGCTTTTTAGGTTCGCGTAATTATTTCGACCAATTCAATCCGTACCATTCGTTCTTTCCCATTTATCTATATAAATAGAATTTGTTTCTCTAACCCTAGCAACATTTCAGTCTATTCCGTATGTACATCAACTTCTTATATGTTCTCCTTCTCTAATGACAGAAACCCTAATTACCAATTTCAAAAGTCAAACTCTCCAAACCCTAATAAGGTACATATCGTTGGAAAGCTCTTGACAAGCATAATCCACTGCAGCAATTCGTTTTCCAATTCAAATCATTGTTTGGCCAAAAATCGACGACCTTTCTCAGCTGTCAATTTCTACGGTTTCCAATCCAACGGGATCGTCGACCGTTTGACGATCAGGAATTGGCGTTTGGAAGAGGGAGTCGAGCAGGTCATAGATATGGTAATCTTTGTTCTCGTGGGGTTCGAGAATCGCCAGAAAATGATGACAAAGGCGGCGGCGGTGGAGTGATCTTTTTTTTTGGTTGATTATGTTGCCGCGTGAGTTGGCCAGGGTGGTTGCGTGGAGGGGAAAACGAAATGATGTTCTCAGATCTGGTTGGCAACGTTCGTGGTGGCGTGCATTTTGGTTGAAGAAGCGACGACTAGGCATGGTCGATTGCGTTTGGGCTATTAGGGTTCATATGGGAAGAGAGGTAACGATTTGCCATATTGCCCTCATTTTTTATTAATTTATTTATTTAAATTAAAATTTTATACGTTTTAACACGCATAACTTTTGCGTACGAGCTCGGATTTGGACACGTTTTTCTCCGTTGCCATTGTATCAAAATTCTGGACATTATGGAACTAGTTTGGTTAGATTCTGAAAATATTAGATTTATAGGCTATTTTTGGATTTTAAATCATCGACAAACCAAAGAAGAGTGTTTTATCCCACTCACGACTACTAAACTATATTATGTTAGTTAAATTAACTTTATGATGTGAATAGAAATTGATTGATTACTGTTTGGCATATTTAAATTGTCATTTCAGTTAAATCTGAATTATATTGAATTGAATTTCCATTTAAATTAATATTGAAATTAATTTCCAGTTAAATACCTTATATTGATGACCAGTTTATTTGTTGTGATTTATTGGTTGATTTGGATGATGATGACGATGGATGTTTAATTGTTGATATTTAGATGATTAGATATAATATTTATTTTATATGTTGTTATCATAATGCAAGTTCCCTTAGTTATTGTTAGGAAAATCACTATGGGTATGACACATACCCGAATGGTCCTATGATTAGGGAAAAATCGTTATGGTTGAAATGATCAAGTCGAACAATTTTATGGATTTTGAATTTTAACCCGGGATTGTGAGTTGAAATGATATATACCCGTAAATTTAAATTATTCCGGGTTGAAATGATAATCATTTAACCATAAGGTAGAAAATTATATATAGACACCGGATTGGTTAAATTAAATGATTTTAAATCCTTAATTTTTGAATCCAGTTAAATGATATTTTGAAATAAAATTTGATTTATATAAACAAAATATTTTTCAAAATCCAAGCCTTAAAATGTGAAATTGAAATTGGTTTAAATGAATTGTTTAAAGAATTTAAATTGAAATTTTAAAGGTTGAATTTTGAAATATAAATGAAATTTATCAAAATTGAGTTATTGTAAGCGTTTGAATATTTAAACTTTGAAATCTATTGAATTTGAAGTGGTTTGGATTTGTAGTTCAAACATAGATTTGAAATCGATATAGATTGAAATGGTTTTAATGGGAATTTGAATTGAAAGATCAAAATTGAGTTTTGTTGATTTGAAATCTGGATATGGTCCAGATTTGTTGAAATGGAAGAAATAGTTTAATTTGATATTATTTTCAAAATTATTTTAATATAAACCGTTTAAAAATCTATTATTTTAAAATGTAGATTATTTAGATTTTCATACTATTTACTATATAAACCATTTCCAATGTTCAAACCATTTTATATTAAACTATTTTTACTATTTAAACTATTTAAACTACTAAACAATTTTAAACTTTTAATACTATTTTTATACTATTAAAACCGTTTTAAACTATTTTAGACTATTTTAAACTATTTCTAATATATTAACTCTTTTAATTTTTAACCTATTTTAAATTACAACTATTCTAATGTATAAGCTATTTTAATCTATAACCTATTTTTAAAATATAAACTATTTTTAATGTATAACTATCTCAATATATAAACTACTTTCAATATTCGAATTGTCTAAAGTTGGAACTGTTATGATTCAGATTTAATTGATTCAAATGCGAATATTTTGATACGATGGCTTAACCTATTTTGTGGGTATGATTTTGAAACGAATATGATTTAAGGTGAATAATGATTTCGAAAGTGAATATGATTTTGAAATGATTATGATTTGGAAGTGAATATGATTTTGAAGTAAATAATGGTTTCGAAAGTGATATGATTTTGAAATGAATATGATATTTTGATATGAAGTATGAACTGTTTGAAATGTAAAAGAACCAATCGGTGTGAAATAGGCGTTTGGTTGTTAAAAAGACCGAGATCAAATATTGTCATAACTCTCTTCCAATATCGAAAACCACTATAATAACTGTGCACATGGTGGAGAATCCAGAACGAAATAGGATGGTTTGGCGAACAGTACTGTATGAGGTATGAACGCATCCGTGCTGACCCTCTTGAGTCAACTCGATATGACTAAAACAGGAGCCACGCCGGGCCAAGTGGGGTCGCACCCCCAATCGAAAATTTATTACTTTATGGTTGATTTGGTGGCCACCCTCGATTTTGATTATGGGAGTGTGTCTCGAGGTGGGAAGTAGTAGGTGCTATGCGTTACCACCAGTCCGGATCCGTGAAATGGTAGTATCCTATCCTGGACATTGCCTCGTATGCCTTGTCATATGCCTTATCGCACCCACTATGAGTTTGGTTTGTGTCGTACACTATAGAGTGCACTTTGATAGCCCTTCAGTTTATGAAGGAATTACAATACCATATAGACTACGACATATATATAAAAATGGGACAAATTTTCAAAACAGACTGATTTTCAAAACCATTTGCATGAATAGGCCGGTTTGAAAACTATTTGCACTTATAGGCTAATTTTTGCCAGCTCAGCGATGAGCTGGATTTTTTTTTTAAATAATACGGGGCGCATTTCAACGCGCCCCTATTAATTTACACTGGCGCAACTGCCAAATGCGCCAGTGTAAATGTCCGGTCCAAAACCTGGACAGCAAGCTTCATCATACGATTCAAATCCAAATACACAAAATCCAAATCCAAACGAACAATCTTAAATGATAGCAAATGTTTATCTACATAAAAGCAAACAAATAAAATACCATTAAATAAATTCTAGCATAACATAATTAAAATTCGATTACATTCGAATTAAAGTAGAAGTTATAGTTTGGTTACAAAAGCAAACTAATAGTAAACTAACAATAGGAATACTCATGGTTGAGTTGGAACGTCTTGAGTAGGTAGGGGTTGAGAAGGTCCAGCGGCTTGCGATTGGTGTGTATCTTACCTTCTTTTAGTTCTTCGCTCTCTAGTCCGCATAACTTGTTTGGAAGAGCTTGGCCGTGTTAATCGATTTCTAAAAAGGAGTGTGTCAATAAGTTTCTTCAAATCAAGACACCATAGTTGGACTTCTCGTTCGGTTACTCTACCATGTCCGATATCGTCCAACCCTCTTCCTACCGTCTCTAGTACATCGACCTACAAGTTGTAGTTATTTATACAAAATTAGAAACATAATTCAAGTGAATGAACTTAAAATATCACGATAATGTGAAGATTTACCACATCTCGCTCAAGCGGTGCACGAGCAGTGTATGCTTGTTCGTGAGAAGTCCGATCTGCAACAATGAATCTTCGAGTAATCGACCAGTACCAAGTCATGTATCTCGAAATAGGAATGGTAGGAAAATTTTGGTGTATGATAGGGTTATGTCTATCGTTCCACTGGACGATAGCAAACTCCAAATCTGGCTTTGGTTCGCATGGATCAGGTATGTGTTGATAAAGACCAAACTGTCGCATCACTCGATCAGGATTATACATTTCTACATCGCGCATGCATATGATAGGTGTCTTACAAAGCCAACTATGCATCCCACCCAGACATATCTTCGGAAGATCGACTTGCACATCCTGTGTGTACGGATTCCATATAACAGCTTCATCTGTAAACATGTCGAGCTGGTCGCGATAGTAAGTGGCCACCTGCTTTGAAGACTCAACCCAACTCCTTGAACCAAACCATTTATACAAATATTTGTACAATTAGAGTTTTATTAGTACAAAAATACACACTTGTAAATGTAGTTGGAAATTAACTACCTTGCACTATAAGGCAATGTTCTATCGATCTGCACGGATGTAGTCACACTTGGACGGCCAATGGGAAGATGTGTCCATGCCCAAAGCTGTAAAAGGTTTAAATACATTAGAATTAAATATTACATATGAGCGAGTTATAACAAATATATCTATGCATATTATACCTGTAAAAGCGAGAGACAGCCAGCTATCGATTTGGATTTCATGAGTGCAACATTTGTTAACTCATTATATAATGTTGCCAATATAGCACTGCCCCAAGAATATCGTGCACACTCATCCAAATTTCGCAAAAACAATAACCAAAAAAGGTTTAGTCATCCTTTAGAATGATCGGGAAATAGACGACAAGATATCAAATGTAGAATAACCGCTCTCGCATGATATTCAATTTCTACATCTGAAGCATCTCGTGATGGCTCATCTGCAAACATATCACGAAGCCATGTCAACTTAACTATTGCACCTCTTATCTCACTTCGAGGTGGAATCACAGTTGACAAATATCTTTGTAATTACTTAGCTGTCTGATTGTAACAGGATTTCCTTCTACTGTAACACCTAGAAGACAACTAACATCTTCTAATGTGATGGTAATTTCACTAGTAGGAAAATGGAAAGTTGAAGTCTCTGGTCTCCATCTATCTACCAATGAAGTAACTAGTGCATGATCTATTTTGAAAAAACCCAATCCAGATATTTCTCTGAATCCCGCTCTTTGTAATGCAAGTTGAACTCTTGGAGTATTAGACTTGATTAATTTTAATTTGCTTGAATGATCATGACACTCAAGTCGCTCATCACTCCACACATTCATAAACAAACACTTGCATCAAGTTCATAACAAACACTTGCATAAAAAAACACTCAATGGTAATTTTAATTTGCTTGAAAAATACCTGCATCAAGTTCCTATTATTGCTTCGATGTTCATTCTGAAGATACAAAACACTTGCATTCACGGGACCGGGTACCAACTCTTTAAGAAAAAAATGTTCAAGTGTGAATGTAATTGAATGTAAATTTAAACAAATTGATGTAAATGAATGTAATTGCTTTGATGTAAATGAATGTAATTGCTTCAGTGTTCATTTTGAAGGTGCAAAACTAAATTGATAAATTAAATTCCAAATTGATAAACAAAGGTGCATACTTTTGAATTGAAGATTATACCTCTAACTTGAGAAGATGATGACGATCCTTCCATTTTCCAATAGATTTGACGAAGTAATAACTGAAATTGATGTTGGATTTTAGAATTTAGAAGATTTGGGGTTTTAGGGATTTTGAGTGAAAGGGTGGAATGGGATGAAGTGAGGAAGAAAGGCTGGCTGTTTATGTATATTACCAGCACGGGGCTCAATTGTTAAGTGCACCTTCGCAAATTTTCATGGGCGTGCCTGCCACATGCGTCCATTCAATTCTGTTCAAAACAGAGACCTGCTGCTCCAAATACAAACTGAAAATTAACATTGAACAAATTGAAGTCAACAAACAACATACAAACAACATACAAACTGAAGATTAACATCCAAACAAATGTTGATCTTTTAACATCCAAACGAAGATTAACATCCAAACCAAACAACATACAAACCATCCACTACAAAACGTTCAAATCATACACTACAAAATATGCAAATTATTTTGACGGACAAGTTGATCTTTTATGTCCCTTTTGACCACATTTGCTACAAGTATTTTGTTTACTTCCTCCCATTTTATCCATCATGCTTTTGATTTTTGTCGACCGCGGACGTCCCGTCTTTCTTTTTGAAGGCGGTGGCAATATGGTCAGATCGTGATATGCATCCCAATATCTACTATCTGGAATTGGATGAAAACTTGGAGCGTAACTTGCTTTATAATTTTCTACTGAAAACCACATTGAACAAAAATTGTAATATGATCTATTCGCTCCTCCAATGGTTCGAGCACAAGCGGCCATCACATGCAAACATGGCAACTTTTGCAATAAAGGTATGTTGCAAGTGCAACTACATATATTATTCTGTAATGTCAATGTAAACACTTTTCCAAATTGATTATTCACTTACCATTCGGTTTGATTGAATCTAACAATTCGACAATATCTTGCTTGTTTTGCTCTTTTGGCTAAAAGAGTTTCGACTTTTGGACTCATTTGCGTTTCAAATCCCTCGGCATCGGAAGAATGTTTCATGAAATAGTCGTTTAAACGATAAAACGTTCTTGCTACTAACGACTTAACTGGAAAAGAACGAGCATCTCTTAGAACTCCATTAAAACTTTCGGACATATTTGTTGTCATCATCATAAATCTTCCACCACTATCCTTGCATAGAGCCCAATTTTCCTCCGCACCTCGTAAACTCCTTTCAATCCAAGCATGTGCATCTGGAGCAATAGTTTTCAAGTGTCCCCTTAACTCTTTGTACCACAAATCATCTGTAGCACTAGCACAGGAATAAAACAAGTCTACCAATTTTTTTTGACTAAATCCAGCAACTTGAAAGTTAGCTTTGAGATGTCAAGCACAAAGCGGTGATAGTGTTCTTGTGGCCAATTATCTAATGCACTCGACATACCTTTCATTCGGTCGGATATAAAGGTTAAACTCCTATTGCGAACACTGTGTATATTGTAGTACATGCATCTAAGAAACCAATCCCAACTATCTTTTGATTCAGAGTCTACGATTGCATATGCTAATGAAAACATACCATCATTTGCATCTACTCCAGTCGCGACTAGCAACGTACCTTGATATTTACCATAAGATGAATGCTATCAATGCAAAGCAACGGTCGACAATGCGCAAAACCATCAATAGATGCACCGAATGCCCAAAATGCACTCTTAGAAAGAACTTTATCATTGGTGATTCTTTCGACATCAACTTTGAAAATTGTTTCCGGATTATGTTTTTTAATGGTAGCTAAATATTGTGGTAACTCGGCATGATGTTTCCCAAGCTCTAAAAACTCTCTCAAGTGCTTTACGCAATGCTCTATATGCCTTGAAGTAGCTGATTTTGATAAAAAAAGCTTCATACATTAGCACTTGAATCGCAGAAGGAGTGGTATTCAAATCCGATTTCACAAACGGAAGTATTTTATCAGCAATAAACCTGCTTGTAGCTTGTTTATGATTTGAATTAATAATCGGATTAACACAAGTATGATTGCCATCATATTTTCTAATTTCCCACCACCCCATCAATGATTTTTTAGGGACAATTGCATGTATTCTCCAATGGCAATTTTTATCAACACTACAAATCACGGTGTATTCTGTTTTGCGGGATTTTATGGGTTTAAAAGAAACAGAATTCTTGATGGACCACTCACTTAACTGCTTAATAAATATTTCCTTTGTTTGAAATTGCATTCCCACTTGACAACCAGAATCAACACATTCTAAGGTAAAAACATCTCTAATAGGAGTTACATTTTCAATCAATGATGCCGCCATAATTTTCGCAGTACATAAATCATCTGTCAAAGGCATCTCAAATTCCATATGTTCATCGTTATCGTCATCATCTTCTTCATCTGCCAAAGATGCTTCATTATTTTCATTTTCTTTCTCATGATTAATTTCAAACTCTAGTGCTTCATTGTTAACTTCCATATTATCCATCCATGACATATCATTATCCATTGAAGCAATTTGCATACTATCTATATGCGGTGAACTACGACCTCCATCGTCATTGTTAACTTCTCTAGCATTTGAAGGAAAGTGTAAAAATTGATCATTTTCCAATCTAGAGCTTGAACCACCCGGATGCACCGTACAACTATGAAAAAAAGAGTATGATATCAAAACGCTATAAATTTCAACTACTCGAATGTAAATACTTTAACAAATTCCTTACTTTGTATTCACACTAGTAGGAAATATTGGACTTGGATTGCTCTAATAAGGATAACTCGGAATAGTACCAAGAATTTAAGTAGAATGTTGGTTCAAATTAGTGGTAATTGCATCTTCAAAATGTCTCAACTCCTCTTTTATCACAAATAATTTGATCACTTTCATATTAACGGAAAACATAGCATCGGCATCTTCATCATCATTTATGTTGATAGCAGAAGATCCAGAATCAGTAACCCACTTGCTTACTAGTTTTACATCATATTCTTGTGAATTAATTTTTGTCACCCTATACACCGTTTCTTTTAGTTCATGATAGGAGCAAATTTTTTTAACCTTTGAACCTTTTTGTTTACCACCAACATATACCGGTGTATTGTTTTCTTTTATAGCCAATTTCCATCAAAGTAGCAAATAATTGGGATGAAATCCGACATACTTCTAAAAAAGAAAACATTATTAATTTTAGAACAGTCAATTACTACACAAATACTAATGACATAATAAAGCATAAAAATGAAAGGATGGACAAGTGAAAAGTAGAATATGAAAATACCCAAAAATTGAGCTAGGGTTTGTATAGCGACCCGACTTTCCACTCTCGGAAAATCGCATCACTAATTAAGAAAGAAAGGGATAGAAGAAGAAAAGAAAGAGAAGAAAAGAAAACAACACATCAGAATCTCACAGCGGAACGATTTAAATATAATATAGAACATATACATAGTATCATATACATCAGAGTACACAACTAAACATCTCAATTTAGATAGTTATAACACTTCTGTCTAATATACAATACAAGACATCATACAGAATAACACACAGCGGAAACACTAACTATATCTACACGCTGAAGCCTCCTGCTCCAAAGCTCCTCCAGAATTCGTCAAGAGATAACCTGAATCACTTGACTATTCATATATAATATGAGTACCCAAGAGTTTAATAAAACAGAAAATAAACACTCGGGTCAGACAGGGGTCTGGTGTGAGTAAACAGTTTAAGATTGCTTAACTTTAGAAAATCCTTTGAAAAGAAAAGGTATCACGTAAGACTTCCCACACATAAACATGGAAAAGTTTTTACCTTACGCTAACCAAAACATTTGATAGGAAATCCAATGATATTATAATAGTGTCTACGGTTTTCAAATAAATATGAAATAGCCGAAATTGTTACATGATTAAATTCCAGCTACTAGCCACAAAAGTGGGTAATACAAACAAAACCGTAGGGTCTCGTAGGGAAAATGGGTTTCCATCAATGGCAGGGCTACTGGGGTACCGCCCGTCACAGTACGTGGCCTAGATCACCGTACCGAGGAGTACTCCCACTCCCCTGCAACACAAAGCCGGAACCATTCCTTACTGAACAGTCCCGAACAAGACCACCCCACAGTTGGCTGCAGTTCCAACCGCCCACTAAGCCGAAATATAAAGGGACTTCTAGACAGGGATGTATCTTGCTCTCCAGTGGGAGCGACCCACGAAGCCTTGCTGCACCTCCCCTGTTTTAGCCATTCCCGGTTGATGAGGCTTGAGGCTGCGATTACCTTTATAGGACCAATTATCTTAGAATGCTCATCGTCTGCCTGACGATGTGCTGAAAGCATTCAATCCATACAAGTTCATTCCGGGTTCGAACGAAACCGAAGGCACTATCTCGCTGCACTCATTTTGGAATCACCCTCAGAGTCAACGACCATAGCCCTTGCACTCTAAATCACCATCTCGAATCTATAAGCACTATTCCGTCAAACTCGTTACGGAATCACCCACAGAGTTATACTGACGTATAGCCCTTACACCTCGAGTCTTCACTTGCTCCACTTGGATTAACGATCTACGTTTAATTGGAATCGATGTGGTTTTCGGATATCCAAATATGAAAACCCGATCCCGGTCTCATCGAAACCAAACGCCATTTTAATGTCCAAGTTGTACTTAAGGGATTTAAACAATAGATATTTAGAAATATCACTTAACATAAATGGATGTATTATATTACACATATAGATAAGCATCTATTATCACATGCATCTATACATATCACAAAGCAGCATATATATCACATTCAGATATAACATATTCACATCATCACATATCAATCAATGTCATCCAACAACAACTAATATCATTAACTCATCCAATGATATATATCATCCAATCATTAATCATTCATAAACAAGTTTGATTCAAACTTGATCAATTTAATTAATCCTTAAATTAAATTAATCCTTATTTAAACACTTGGATTATCTTCAATCCAACTTCTTATTCATTAATTGATTACAAATTAATTAACTATCATTACTTAATTATCCATTTCAATTAATCTTCCCTGATTAATTATCACTTAATCACTTTAAGTAATTCTTACTTAATTACCATATTAATTAATCATCCTGATTAATTACTCCAAATTATACTAAGTAATCACCTTTAAATTACCTTCTAAATTAATCAACCTCGATTAATTATTCCATAATTATCCTGATAATTATTCCTTAATTACCTTTAATTAATTACACCTGATTAATCACTTTTAATTAATCACACTTGATTAATTACTCTTAATTAATCATACTTAATTAATTACTTTTAATTAAATACTTTTGATTAATTACTTTAATTACATTTAGTAATTAAAACTAAATTATAAATTAATTATTCTTAAATTACTAATTAATAATTAATTAATTATTTTCATTAATTAATGATTATTTCATTAATTAAATTCTTTCTTAATTAATTACTTTAACAAGTAATTAATCACTTAATTAATTACTTCTAAATTCTTTATTTCATTAATCATTAATCAAATAATTTAAACCTTTAACTAATTATTAATTAATTCTTTAATTAATAACTCAAGTGATTAACTCTTAATCATATTTACTTAATTACTTTTAATTACTTCCCTAAGTAATTATATTAGATTAATTCTAAGGGATTATTTTAATTAATGACAAGTTAATTACTTGATTAACTATTTAACTTAATCATTTAAAATTAATTAAATGATTCCTTTTATTTTACCATATTAAAAAGATTCTTAATTAAGAAACCATTATCTTAATTAAATCATTTATTAACAAATAAAACTCGATAATTAAAAATAATTTAATTATCTCAATTATCTTTACAAATATATATTTATCTTTAATTAAATCAAATTCAAATAACTAAAGATAATCTTTATTATAATTGATTATCAAATTCTAAATCATTAAACTTTATTTAAATAAAATATAATATTTAAAAATCAATTATAATTTAAACATATTTTAAATTGAACTTTTAAATCTTTAAAACTTTTCCAAATTTATTTATTAAAGTTTAATACAAATTTTATCTTACAATCTACTTATTTTATTTTAAAACTCCCATATTTTAAAATATATAAACTTGTTTTAAAACATAACTTTGAAACAAATTTAATTTTGAAACTTGTTCAACCTTTGTTTTTAAAAACTTTATTTCTAAAAACAAATATTCTTTGTATTAATCATATCAAACTTCTGTACTAAAGCCTGAATGCCTAAATACTTGAGTAAACCCTGCTAAAACCTGTGCCTACCCTGAGAAAAACACACGCTAACTCCGAGTTCCTCCCCTACCCAAGCCTGCTTCGAGTCAGCACGCCAAAAACCCGATGAAATCTTCGAGTCTTCCACCTTCTTCTCCCCAGAACTTTTGCAGTAACCCATAAACGTGCACATAAACGTGCACGACGCTAATGATCAACGGCGAACTCCACGCCGATCATCCCCAGGTCGACTTCAACCTCGTCATCGACAAAAAAACCCGGAAAATCAAAAATGCTCGAAAATCGGAAAATGACCTTCGAACCCAAAATTTGAAAACACCCTCACCAGCAAACCAACATCAACGGCGGCACGAATGTCGAGAAGCCTCACCGCCACTTCCGAAGCTTTATCACAACCTCCCTACCCTTCGGCAACAACCGCGATCATCACCGGTTACTCCACGTTGCCACGGAACTCAAATAACTACAACGTCTAAAACTCAGGCATAAAACCCTATGTCGATCCAATCCCATTGATTTAACAATTAGATAAATTCTTCTGCATTTTTCTGCTGAACACCAACACTCCCTCTACCTCCATACTCAACCACGCCGACCCTAATTCAGAAGTTCGCCGAGAATTGGCCAGAAAACCCCAAACGGCTAAATTCCAATAGCTCACTAATTACCCCATTAAAATTTATAACAATCACACTAAAATTCATGATTTTCAATTGCTATTTCAATTGTGCAATCAAAACTTAAAATTGTTTTAATAAATTTTGACCCCATTTACCATTTTACTGTAAATTCAAAGTTTTTAAGCTAATTATCCATTTTAAAAGCCTAAAATTATTTTTAGATGATAGCCTACTTGATTTCAAACAACTTTTATTTACAATTCCAAGTCTAATTCGAATTTAAAATCAAGTTATTGAATTTATTATAGATTTTGAAAAAGTTTCATAAACACAGAGTAAAATTTTAACCATACATGCATTTCAATCCATATCCAGACATGCAATTAAACACTCACGTACAAACATGCATTTAATTCAATTCAGATATCCAAGCAACAGAATGTTATTTATTCACAATCCAAGATAGAATTAAAGTTTTAAAACTGTTTTTAAAATTTATTTACTCACCTTTGTATAAAGTAGAAGACAGAGACTATATGCTTTCCAGGTTTGCAATTTTCTTTTGCATGTTTGAATGTTTTTTCCAGAATTGCTTAATGTATCAGAATTGCATGATGATTTAAATCTTGCTACTGCATTTGAAAGTCTTGAATTTGATTGAATTATCTTCTGCATGATGAATGTTTACTTCCCAGCCTCTAGAAGATTTCCAATTCCAGATTTTACAGATTCCAGTATTTACTTTATTTGAACTTTGGTTTGAAGATGATGAATTTTTTTTTTTTCCAGATTGTATTCATCTTTGAGAAATGAAGAGAAAGAATTTGCTGAAGGATAAAATCTTTTCTTTTGATTTTACAATTTAATTTTAAATTAAATTTACAAGAGAGTGACATTTGTCTATCTTATATTCTAATTAGCTTACACCTATACATATTAATTTACATTTGTCTTAACACATATTTAAAAGTTTAACAAGTGTTATTATTGTTAAATTAATGTTTAACAAATGTTTTTAATATTTAATTAATATTTTAAATGTTATTTCCTTATTAATAACCTATTTAAGCTACATACATATATTTATGTAATGTTAGAAAATTATAAAATGCTTCCATCTTTAAAAAAAATTAAACTTTAGGCTTTCATTATCTTAAAAACAAATTCATATAGGCATTTTTAAATAACTTGTATTTTAATCAATTTAATTTTGTCATTTGTTCATAAATTGAGAAACTTAGTTTAACTCCTTATATAAATTTTTAAAACAATTTTATCTTATTAAAAGCAAAAGCTAAAATATATGTTTTTAAAATAAGAAATTAACTTTATTATTTAAAATTTAAATTTCAAATATCATTTCAAAGACATTAAATCAAATTATCATTTCAAATTCAAAACTAAATATATTCAAGTTTGAAAACTCTTATTAAATTCAAATTAATAATTTTCCTATTTCAAATATATATACAAATATATATATATATATACACACACATTTCAAATAGAAACATTCTAATATTAAATTTGTTAATTTCCAAGTTAAATTTTAAAACAAATCTCAAATCACAATATATATACATTCATATATATTATAATTTGAATATGAAGTTTTATTATATTAAAAACTTCTTATTTACCAAATTAAATATTTCCAAATCAAATTATTATAAACTTTCAAAAGAATTAAATTTGCCAATTCATATTGTTAAGAAAAATATTGATAGATATTAACAAATTATTATCATTAACCTTTAAAATAAATTTAACTTGTCAATTTATAATGTAAAAATGATCAAATCAATTTAATTATTATCAAAGATTATTAAATTGATATTGCTCAAAATTTTCGGGTCGTCCCAGTTTGAGTTTAAATTAGAATTTTACCTTCAAATTAATGCCAAATTGCTGATAGAAGTAATCCGACTAGTAATCCTTGTGTATTTTGAGATTTTAAGTAGATATTAATCAATTTTTGAGCTGAATGGAAGAATGGTTCGGAATTGGATTTTGGACTAGTATGTTTTGTTTTGAGTGAAAACAGTGAGTTGGGTATTTCCTTCTGCTTTCTGTTTTGTGCAAAAAAAATTACACCGACGCATTTGGCAGTTGCGCCAGTGTAAATTAACAGGGGCGCATTTCAGAAATGCGCCCTGTATTATTTTTAAAAAAAAATTCCATCTCATCGCTGAGGTTGCAAAAATTAGCCTATAAGTGCAAATAGTTTTCAAACCGGCATATTCATGCAAATAGTTTTGAAAATCGGTCTGTTTTGAAAATTTGTCCTATAAAAATGTGTTAAGAGGGATATGGGTAACGCCTTAATGCTATTTTAATACCTTACTTTACTGTAGACATATTATAATAGCATACTATATTATGTATGTAGATAGTTTAACGGATCCTTAAGAGATGGAATCCTGAACATCTCTTAATTTATTACACACATGTTAGACACTGGGTAGGAGATGTAAAATCACGAAAACATCTCTGAAGTCATAACACTCATATTTACTTATTTTGATTTAACTTACGTAAGATCTTTTAGTTCTGACTCGAGTATTTTATTTTTTCTTTACACTCGGGTCAGCCTAATTATTTCAGCACATTGAAGACTATCTTTTTAGAGGACGAAAACGAAGATTTACTATATTATTACTATTTATTATATTTATCCCGCTGCATCATATTTTTCTGCTGCATTATTTATTTATTCCTCCTGTATGTGTAACTCTGATTTGTATCATAAAAGTGTAATCAAATGTTATTTGTAAAACAGCTTCATGAACTATTTATTTGATTATTATATTTTGTCATTCCGCTGTGAGATTCTGTGTTTGTTTTTCCTTCTTTTCTCTTGTTTTCTTGTTTACCCTATTTACAATCCTCCCTTTTGAATGGTTTGAGTTGACATGTGTGGTTTACTATTAATTTAAACCGTCCAAAAGGTTGGTCGTTACATTCGGTATCAGAGATTTGGTTTAGGGATAACCTTAGCTTTGTAGGGTCTGACTCATTAGGGATAGGATAGTAATAACATAGGATGAGTTTATCCGAGTGTGTGTACATATATAAGTGCGTATTTATTAGTGTTCTAAAAGTGTTTTTATATTATGCTAATTTGTTTTATTTAGTATTTATAAATTCTGGTCTATACATAGGACGCTATGGCATCGATAGGGATTTTTTAACACTTAATAGGGTAGACCGATTCAATATTGTTTTGAAATACTAGTAAATGAAATAATTATACATAGTATTATGATTTGTATATAAAATAATAATTTTACAAAATAATATAGTTGTATGTAATATGTTTGTTTGGAAGTGAAATTTTATAAATATTGGTTGCAAAATTAAGACTTACAGATAAAGTGAATATGAATTTGAAATTTGAGAACTTAAGTTCCGAGGTTTTGAAATTGGTTTTCAAAGATATTGGAATATAATATTAGTATTATCTGGAAGTTTTTTCGAATATAAATATTTTCAATGTGATCTAAAAGAATTATTTCCTAAAGAATTTTAAAGGAAATAAGTTGTGTATTGCCTCATTTATCGTTGGAAAATAATTTCGAGAATGAGTGCATGCATCATTGACGTTCATTTTTGAGTTTCAAAGTGGGAAGACCACCTTAGTAGTTTTAGTACAAATTTGTTTTGATAAACAAATCTTAATTTTAAATTTTCAAATATGATTTGATATATAAAAGATATGAATGCGTGTGTGTGTGTGTGTGTATTATTTCAAACTGATTTGAAATAAACTCAGCATTTAGTTCTTAGGTTTCTATAAATTAGGGATTTCGATTATTGTAATGAAACAAAATCTTAACTATTTTAATCTAACGACCCGGATTTTTCGTTATTCGATTTTGAATATTTAAATTGTTTTAAATATTGAACTTGAATATAAATTGATTTTGGATATGAAAAATTGGTTTTTATTTATAGAATAAATATAGAATTTAAATATAGCTATTTATTGTATAATTTAATTATTGAGTTTTATAATTGAATATTGGTTAAATTATCATATCTTGAGTTTTAAGCTTGATAAAAATTATTTAAAAGCTTATAAAATTTATATTGATAATAATGAACATAATAGACGTTTTAAAATTGAATTTAAAAGTGACCTGTCCAAATTTAAAAATAGTTTGTTCAAATTCATATTTACAATAGCCTTATGAAGCACAGTCTCATAATTCGACGAACTAGTTCCATTGGATCCGTAATTCTGTATTATTATCGATTTTCAAATTTCGTAGCGTTTAGAGTTATGGTTTGACCGTACGGTATATAAACACGCTGAAATTCATATCGAAAATTCAATATAATAATTGGGTCTAAAAAGTTATCTTCTCCATACGATCGAATTAGGACTCGAAACTATTCCCATGTGTTCCGAATAGGCGTATAACATTATAAACGCCTAGCGGCACATCTTGATAGGATGTCAAAATTTTAAGTTGCGAAATCGAGATGTTTTGTGATTTAAATAATATATTTACATTTTTTGACCTGACCTGTATAATTACATCACCCTATCCCTTCCCTCGCTCAATTAATATATCCTTAACCTGTTCAATTACATTTCCTCTCCTTTCACCTTTTTAAACATCACAGCCGCTTCCCTTTGTTCAAATCACGCATCCTCTCTTTCATTCGAATGACGGAAAAAATAAATAAAGAGAATTCAAAATCTCGTTTTTCTCTTCTCCTTTTTAAAATTCTTTCAGTTTGAAGATTTATAAAAAAAGGAAATGAGAATGAATCTCATTCTAGCATACGAAAAAGAAGGAAAGGGTAGGTAGCGCGACCGCAAATGAGGGGCGCGCGTGTGAGGGAGGAAGGCAGCGATTTCAAGAGGGGGTTTCTGGCGAGGATGGTTGGAGGTGATCCACGATTAGGGTTCGACGGCAGCTGCTTGGTGAGTGCACGGTGGCATGCGAGGTGATGTGGCAGATCGAGGTCGAAGGTTGTGGTCAGGCAATATGGTGGCATGCGAACGAGGACAGATGCGGTAAAAGGTGACTGCGCGTACGCGAGGGTGCATGGTCATAGAGCATCGTGATGCAGCGTCCGATCGGGGTAGTGGTGCTTGGTCGACGCAAAGTATTTTCATTTG
Organism: Allium cepa; assembly: GCA_030765085.1. Taxonomy (NCBI): domain Eukaryota; kingdom Viridiplantae; phylum Streptophyta; class Magnoliopsida; order Asparagales; family Amaryllidaceae; genus Allium; species Allium cepa. Next base: position 169,653,034 of record CM060941.1, on the reverse strand, counting down.
ATTTAGCCTGGATTGTGGGGCTCGTACTGGCAGCGGAGAGGTTCGCGATGGCCAAGATGGGCAGTGTAACATCCTGGTTTTTTCTACCATTCGCATCCACACATGTCGGACTTGAATTGCTCAAAATATTAGATTGTTAATTTAAATTTTCCAAAACTCAACATATACAATAAATAAATAAATCACAGAATCAAAGACACAGAGTAATATAACAATAAGCAGCAGAAACAAATGAATAGCAGTTCATGAAGCTACTGTATATACATAACATAGTTAAACAAGATACAACAGAAGCGTCGAATACATAGAAGCCTCAATACAGTAGTCAAATACAAGATAAGAATCTATCAAAAAAGTTAACTGAATAATTCCAAGCTGAATAAATAGATGGATCTTCAAGTGAAGCTCCAACTCCAAAGGTGAGTCTCAAATGCTGTGACACTTAGTCTGACCCGAGCGTAAAGCAAAATACAAAACACTCGAGTCGGAATTAACATTCTTATATCAATAAATCCAACTCAAGTGAAATATCAACTAGAATACAAGCAACTTAAAGGATGTTTGGGATAACCATCCTTTAAAGATCCGTGGAACTATCTACTACGTAGTAATATACGCTATTATAATAATGTCTAAAGTAAAGTAAACTATTAAAATAGCATTAAGGCATTACCCATTTCCCCCTTAACACATTTTATACATTACTATAGTCTATACATTACCGTAATCTCCCCCGTACTGGGCGTCGTCGGAGGGCACTCCATAGGTATGGTACAAAACAAACTCGTAGTGGTCTCGCTAAGGTAGGTGACATGGAACAACTAGGTAATGTCAGGGTAGATATACCAATTACACTTCCGGGCTGGTGGTAATGCATAGCAGAAACCACCACCCACCTCGAGCCGCACTCCTAAATCAAAGATGCGCACCAAATCAATCACAAAGTAAAAGGCAATCGAAGAAGTGTGTCCGATCAAAGGAGCTACCTAACTTGGCCCGTCAATTGCTCTTGTTTTAGCCACCTTATGCCAACTCACGGGAGTCGGGTCCATGCATATACCTCATATAGGATCGTCTCCACCATCCTACTTCATTCTGGAATCTCTGCCGCGTACACAGTTGTTAAAGTGGTTTTCGGTATTAACAGAGATATGAAAATATCTGATCCCGGTCTCTTTAGTAACCAATCGTTATTTTAACACGGCGGTCATTTAAAAATAGTTTATACTTCAAAACCAAAATATCATTGTCATTTCAAAACCTTATCAATACGATATCATTTTCATTTCAAAACCAAATCAATACGATATCATTTCCATTTCAAATATATCCATTTCCAAAATCATAGTACTTTCAAATTTATAACACTTTCGAAACCAAAACACTTGAAATTATAACATTTTGGAAATCATAACCATTTGAAATCATGGCACGTTGGAAATCATAACATTTTGAAATCGTTACATTTCCTTTAAATCGATTAGATATTAATAATATGATATATAATAAAATAGTTTATATAAGAATAGTTATAAGTTAAAATAGTTTAAGTAAAACAGTTAGTATATTAAAAATAGTTTATATTAAAATGGTTTATATTAAAATAGTTTATATCAAAATAATTTATATTAAAATATATAAATAGTTTAAATATAATTTTAAAATACTTTATATAATAAAGTAGTTTCCTCAAATTTCAAAAATCAATTCAAATCAACTCAAATTTCAAAATTCCAATTTAATTAAACCTCAATTGATCAATTTAAATTCAATTGAGTTTCCAAATAGACCATTTCATATTATATCAATTTCAAATATAGATTTGAACCACAAAATAAACCATTTCAATTTCGATATATTTCAAAGCTTTAAATATTCAATATTTAAAAAATAAATTTAACAATTTCATATATATGTCAAATTCACTTTACTATTATTTATTTTGAAATATTTACTTATTCATTCAAATAACATTTAAATAAAACTTCAAATTTCAAATTTAAATAAAACTAAATATACCATTTCAATTTATGTAAATTTGAAATATTCATTTAAATCACTTTTAATCAAAATCATGTTATAAAATCATATCTTTAAAATCCCAAATTTAATAAATTTCAAATCAAACTTATTTGAGTATAATTCTTAAATAATTCAATTTCATACCAATTTCTATTTCTCTTTCCAACCTGAATTTTATTAAAATCATTATAAACTCTATATTTGAAAATAAAAATTTAAATAAATACTTAAACATATAATATATTAATTAAATCAACTTTAATAAATCAAATATTATTGTTAAACTTATTTTATATATATTTTAAAATAGTAAAACTGTAAGTAAAATCTTAAAATTTATAATTCCAAAACTAACTTATAATTTTAAAATTTTCAAAACATATAATTTTAAAATCAAAAATTTAAAACCGTTATAAAAATAACATTTATATATATATATATATATCTTAAAATCAATATTCATCAAAACCAAAATTTTCATTACAAAACCTTGGAAATCATTTCAAAATATATATATTTACGAATGGTGCCTGTATATAATTTTCTATCCTATGGTCAAGTGATACAGATTTTTATCATTTCAATCCACAATTTAAATATATACGGGTATATATCATTTCAACCCGCAATCCCAAATTCAATTCAATAAAAATCACTTAGGTTTATCGTTTCAACCCATAACGATTTTCTCCTATTCTACAGATCGTTTGGGCATGTATCATTTCAACCCATGTAAAATTCTAAACTAACAGGGAACTTCCAGAGTGATAACAAATATAGTAATAATATAACAGGCATATATCATCAATATAAATAACAGATAATGATGTCAGATGTCACAAGTGAACAGATACAGATAATAACTTATATATAGCAATGTAAATAACTAATAACAGCATATTTTAATTTTTATTCAATTGAAATCAAATTTAATAAATATAAGAACGTTAATCGTGAGTGATTGCTCACCTTTCGAGGCTAGAGATGAACGAGAATGAGATGAGTTACAAATCCAAGCACGAATTCCAATGCAAAGCAAGATTGTTACGAATTCGACGAATAGAGCCGATAACAGGAATTGATGGAAAAAATCAAAATTAGTTTAACATTAACTGAAACAAAATAAATATTATACCCAAATATATCTTTCTCTAATAATTAAAATCTTAAAATAATAAATATATATTTCTAAAGAGAGGATCCAAATATCAATATTTAATATAAAATCAATATAAATAATTTTTTTTTTAATATATATATTACTTATATAAATATGTAAAAAATGTTTATATCAAAACAAAACATACTACATAAACTTTTATATAAAACCATTTATACATTGAGCAGGTGGAAATATGAACATAACACAAACATAACACAACTTAAATATAAACTGTAAAGTATTTATATATATATATATATATGCATATAAATAAACTAACTATATATGTATTTAAAATTTAAATCTGCTCAAAATTTAGGACTTTGAAAAACACATCTATTCAAGGCCCAGAGATACATGTCTTAAATCAACAAAAATCTTTGCACTTAAAACTAAAATCTCTATATATTATGTATGCACTCTACTCACATATGCAGACTATATTATATATATATATATATAATAACATATATGCATGCTACTTACCTACCTATATGTAGACACTATGTAAAGTATACAGCTAAATATATACATATATATATATATATATATCCAGGCTAGTATGTAGACCCTATATATATGCATAAATGATTTTTTTTCAATATTATTATAAACACATGTACGAATTTAACAAAGAGCAGGCAAGTAACTCAGATCCAAATATATAAGCTAATCACCCATCCAATATGTAGACTAAAGCTTATATACTTATATGTACAAACATTGTATAATGATATATATATATATATATATATATAAACAAATGTATATACGGTTTCCTTATGCATATTATATACTTATATTCTCTTATATTACCCATTCCAAAGCCAATACAAACTAACTACACGTATATACATATTAAAATATACATACGTAATGTAAAATGTTTTATAAACAAGACAAAAGCATAATACTTTAAATATATGTATATATATACCTAATTATAAATACAACAGAACAAACAAAACTTCATATATTATCTCCCAAAATTTCAAAAATGTATGCAGACACACGCATGGAAGCGAAACTAAAAGGTGCAGACTATCTACCATTTCACCCTATATACAATATACAGACTTCATAGATAAATGCAACAAATATATGTACAACCTATGCAAACAACATGTATGAAAATGAATGTATATGGCCACTTTATAAACACAACATATGTATAATATAAAAATCAGTACTTTGTGATATATATTTGGAAATCTAAGCTATGTGAAAATATACAAACCTATTATATATTGCATATATGAGCGTAAACAAAACAAGAAGTAGAGGCAGTCAGGGTTTAGAGGAGCGCGGACAGATGAGAAGGATGAAGGTGGAGTTGCGACTGCTATTGTCTAAGATGGAGGGGAGTTGTTTCGTGGTTTGGCTTCTCTAGTGAGGGTGAAGCGGCTGTCCGGTGTCTTTGGCGTTGGGGTGGCGGCTAGGTCGGGCGAGGGGGAGGCAAGAGCACGGGGTTTGGGCTTGAACTGGGTTATCGACAGGTGTTTGGAGAAGAGGGGTGGAACATGTTAGCACAGCAAAATGAATATACATAAACTTGTCTTTTATATTACAATTCGTCTCTGTTTATAGAAAGAGAGAATGAAGATATGAAGAAAGGGAAAGCCAGAGAATGTCACGAAGCAAAGTGGGAGGGGAAGAGGAATAGACCTGACAAACCAATATATACACTGAACAGTGAAATAATAAAAGTCAGAGGTTACCTCTGGGAATAGAACAAGGCAAATGACTGTTCAGTTAATGCACGTAGGAAATTGAATGGTCACGAGAAGTTTAAAAGCTCAAATTTTGGAACAGATACGGTTGACCGTTTCACGGTTTCCGCTGTGTACCGGACTTCAAAACATAGAATTGAATATACCATAGAGATCAGCACGACGAGACGATCAAAACAGTGTACAAATATCAGTGGTATGATCATCCTATCAAAAGTCGATAATCGGTACGAAAATGCTGCTTAAGTGTCAGAAATAAGATTAACGGAGCAATAGCAGTCCAAATTTAGAGAAACAAAATATGACGTCTTACTCAGAAGATGGTTTACAAATTTCTTGTATAAAAATATTCAGGTTTGGAAAACATTTTATTATCATCTAATATTAACTGATTTAAATTGAAATTGAAATTACGCAATAAAATAAACTTCCATACTACAAATTGAAAACTTACCATATTCTATGTTTAAATAGACGTATCCCAAATATTAAATTTTCAATTCAAAATTTTACTATTTAAAATTTCATAAAAAATCAAATAATTAAATAAATAAAACCAATAAAATTTCGGGTCGTTACACGCAGTTAGGTAATTTTAGAAATTGAAATTTTAAAATTAACATGATAATTTATTTTATGAATTATGTAATTAATGCTTATAATTATTTAATTAAATTTATTAAATAGTAATTAATTGTTTGATTTTTTTTCAAATGTTAATAAACCGAATAACGTTTATACGAGGTCTGAACTCATGAAGAAACAAGTCGGGTTTGGGTCGGGTTGCAATTAAAATCAAGGTGAGAATCTTTCGCTCAATTGGATTACCATTTTAAAAATTTGAACGTTTAAATTTAAATCATTAGATACTCAATTGATTGATAAATTTATAACTATCTATGGACGACTATTTATATATATAGTTGTATATATTAGTATTGGAGTGATATTCCCCCATATTATAGCGGATGAGACCCTATGTGCCCCGCATAATAGCGGATGGCTTTATATACCGCGATATCCCCCTTGAAGTGGAATTAGTATTTTTATTGTTATTTAACATCTGTGGATGCAGGGAAAACAGGTTAGAGGGATCCAACTGAATTCCTCAATATAATGGTATTTTTCATATACATATAATGTTGGATTATTGTGTGTCGTAAATTATTTTAAATGTTATAATGACATGGAAATAAGTTTTGGGTATATCAGATACCATAAATATTATTTAAATTTTTTTAAAAGAATTAAAAAGGGGATTTTTAATATAAAAATATGTATATCGAAAATCAGATTATGTAAAAGAGATTGGTTTGAATAAGAAATGGTGAATTTTGAACGTATTAAATAATAAGGGAAAATATTTTAAATAGAGAACTTAAAATTAATTATATAAAGGAATTTTTAAAGACTGGATTTTAAAATGATATTCGAAAAATATAAGAAAAGTTGAAAATCGATATTAATAGAATGGTAAAGATAAATAGGAATTTATAAGGAAACTGAATTTATAGAAATGGAATTTATAAACGGGATTGTCTTTAGTTAAACTCAAAGGATTTATAAAAATTTATAAATGAAGTTTATTAATAAAGTAAAGTGATATCAAATGATAAATTTTGGATATAAATTACGGAAAAATTTATATTCTAATAGGTGAATAAGGTGAGAAGAAAAATAGCGAATACTACTCTTGGGGTAGAAATGGTTAAGGAGACCGAATTAGTAGTGATGTGATGAAAAACGAGAGGGATTTATAAATGGAAATTTTGGTCATTGAGATTTAAAATATATTTTTATTAACCAGTCAAGTTTTAATTTAAAAGGGAGGTTTTTATTTATTAAACTATGTAAATCCGCATTGGAAAGTGATATTATAAAAAGTGTTTCAATATTTTAAATAATTATTTGAATATGTCTTTAAACAAATTATTTTTATTATTATTTACAAATGTGTGTGTCTATATATATATAGTTTTGAAATGTTTAAAACTTATTTATAAAACTTCTCAGAAGACTAGAAATGGGTTTATTCAGTAAATGAGATTATAAGAAATTCTTAGAATTGGAAAGAAAAGTAAGAAAATTTTCGAAGTAGTGAATAAAAGTGAATTTCGAAGAATGAAATAGAATTCATAAGGAAGTACAAGGGAAATTGAAATTATAAGCGAATATAATTGTGGCGACCTGCTATTTTCATCCATTCGCATCTGCACATGCCGGACTTGAATTGCTCAAAATATCAGATTGCCAATTTATATTTGGCAAAACTCAGCATATACAGTAAATGAATCAATCACAGAATCACAGACACTGTGTAATATAATAATAACGCAGCGGAATAGATAAATAGTAGTTCATGAAGCTACTATTTAAACATCAGAGTTAGAAATAAAATACAACAGAATATCTCAAATACAGTGAAGTCTCAAGTACAACCAGGCGACATCTCTAACAATCAACTGGAAAAGCTGAAAGCTGAATCGATAGTTGGACCTCCAAGAGAAGCTCCAAACTCCAAGGGTGAGTCAAATGCTGAATCGCTCAGTCTGACCCGACCGTAAAGCAAAACACAAAACATTCGAGTCAGGATTTAACATTCTTATAGCAATAAATCCAACTCAAGTGAAATATTAACTGAAATACAAATAACTTAAAGGATGTTTGGGATAACCATCCTTTAAGGATCCATAGAACTATCTACAATGCAGTAATGTATGCTATTAGCAATCAAACGTCATTACAACACCGTGGTCATTTCAAATCATTTATAATTCAAACCAAAATATCATTTCCTTTCAAAATATATACCTTTCCATACCTTTCCAAATTATAACCCTTTCAAAGTTATGACACTTTTGAAAACCAAAACACCTTGAAATCATAATTCTTTAGAAAACCATACTTTGAAATCATAACCTCCATCACAATTTATCAATTCCAAATTTCAAACCAAATCGAATTCCAAATTCAAATTCTATTCAATCTCATTTTATCAATTTCAATTCAATTTAATTTCTAAACAAACCATTTCAATTTATGTCACTTTCAAATACAGATTTAAATCACGAAATAAACCATTTAAATTTCAATATATTTCAAAGCTTTAAATATTCTACATTTCCAACACTAAATTTATGGTTTCATATAGCTCTGGATTTAACTTCATCAGTATTTAGTCTTGAAGTGTTCACTTAATAAATTCAATATTATTTAAATAACGTTAAATTCATTTTACTAAATATTTCCCTCAATTTATTTAAACGTGGATTATTCTTTATTTTACTTAAATCAAAATCAAGTTATAAAATCATACCTAAAATCTCAATTTCAATAAGTTCCAAATTGATTTAATTTATAAAATTCTTAATTGAATACAGTTTTAAATAAATTCAAATTTATCTTCCCAATCTTAACTTATTCGAGTTATTACAAAATCTATAAAAAAAAATGAAATATAAATTTTAATAAATACTTAAAAATATTATATAAATTAAATCAATCTTAATTAAATTAAATTAAATATTATTATTAAATCTATAAATAAAATATCATTTATATATAATATTTTAAGAATCAATATTTATTAAAGCCATATGTTTCTTTCCAAAAACCATAGAACTATTTCCAAAATATTTATACATAGACCACGGTGTCTGTATAAAATTTTCGGTCCTATGGTCAAGAGATCCAGATATTTATCATTTCAATCCGCAATTTAAATATATACGAGTATATCATTTCAACCCGAAATCCCAAATTCAACTCAATTGAAAATCGCTTGGATCTATCATTTCAACCCATAATGATTTTCTCTTATTCTAAAGTCCGTTCAGGTATGTATCATTTCAACCCATAGTGAATTCTATACTAATACGGAACTAGCAGAGTGATAACAGATTTGATAATAATAACAACAGCCATATATTATTAATAACAATATAACATAAACAATAGGATAAGGTGTTATATCTTACAGGTGAACATACACAGATAATGGCATATATAACAATTTAAATAACTACAGGCGCATATTTCAATTGTCGTTTCAAATGAAATCAAATTTAATGAATATAAGAACAGTAATCTTGAGTGATTGCTCACCTTTCGAGGCTAGAGAATACAGAAGATGACACGGATATGCACACTGATATAGACACTGAAATTTGAATGATTAAATCGAAGCAAAGCAAAATTGGCACAAATTCAATGATCAAAGCTGGTAAATAGGAATAGACGAATCAGATCAGAACTAGATCGATGTAGAGAGTTGGTATAAGCGAACTTATATAACCATATATAACTATATACAAATATAGAATTTGTATTCTAAATTCAAACACCATAAATTTAACATACATGCATTTCAAACACACACACACACACACACACACACACACACACACACACATATATATATATTAAAATCAAAATCGAACACACTTAAAATAATATATATTTGTTTCAGATAAACAGTTAATCCCAAACGTACTATATCAATAAAAACAATTTATTATAATATGTATAAAACTTAACCGTAAATGGAAGGTTTAAAAATAGCTTATTATAATATGTATAAAACAATTTATTATAATATAGTAGTTCACAAATTTCTAATACAACCAGACAAGCTCTGAACCACTCGTATAAACTAATTATATACATTCAATATAAACATCTGATATATACAATAGCTTATTATCTAAACTAAAAAAAACATTATATTAAAACCCAACAGAATGTCAGATGTACAAAACACAGACTAGATATGTCTACAATATACTTGCCGACTATCATAACATGCAGCCATATATAGACTTGTATATACAAAAATAAGTTATATAATTATATAAACATGTCTATATATTATAACAAAATATACTAAAATATAATAGAACTCTTACATATTTTAACAACTATGCAGACCAAAAGTATACACGAAGCCGAGCAAAATATATATATAAACCTATATTAACACATTTTCGTAGAGTAATATATATATATATATATATATATATATATATAACTTACAAAACCAAGTACGGCATTAAAACATATACACACACGCATGGATGCCTCACAACAGAAGCTGCTCGGCAATGTGGCAAGTACAGGTGGAGTGGGTCTGGTTGTTGGCGATTGACGTGGAGTTTGCGCGCCAGATCGAGGTGGGAAAGGAGCCGAGAAGGTGGCGAGTGTTGAAGCAGGAGAAGGCAAGATGTTGGGAAGTGGTGTGGTTTATAGTGAAAGGGTGGTGGAGTTGGACGGATCGCGTGCTTGCGCGGTGTCGGGGAGGGTTCGGCTCGAAGGCGGGGTGTTTCGCGGCGGGTTCAAGGTCGGAAAGGCCATGGTGGTTAGAGGGGCAAGATAATCCAGACGCAAGCAAAACTAGGAAGGACAGAGGTTTTGTTTTTTTTCAACTATGGCCGAAATTCAAGAAAATAAAGTGAGGGGAGAAGATGTCAAGGAGGAGAGGCAAGCAAGCTACAACAGAATGAAAGAGAGGTAAAGAAAGGCTTTAATATAATTATTTTGAAATGAAGTCACAGAGCCAATTAGAAGAAGGAGAAGAGATTTTAAGAAGAAGTGAAATGTAGATCTAAAAGTAAGCTTCTGGAAAAAATATTGGGCAGAGTAAAACGTAAGAAATAATTAAAAGCAATGGAAAAGGAAAGGAAATGGAATAGTCTCGCATTGATTCAGCTGAAATATTTAAAGCTATTAATTGCTTGATTAGACAGCACATTCAAATTTCGAAACAGAAGGAAGGAATAAAGTCACCATCTATGGTACCGTTACAACAAACAGTTTATCGTTTCTATTGCATATCGGACCTCAAAATACAGAAATAAATATACTGCAAAGATCAGCACGACGAGACGATCAAAATGGTATACACATATTAGTGGTACGATCTTCCTATCAAAAGTCGATAATCGGTACCGAAGAATGCTGCTAATTCCGTACAGAAAAATCCAAACGGAGCTAGAAACGTCCAAATTTCACGAAACGAATTTCGCAGTCTGATTCAGAGTGTTCTAAATAAATTTATCATGTTGACACATTAAGGTTTCAGAATACTTCTAAATTAACTGTTTTTAACTGAGTTAAATTGAAATAAAATTTCACACGAAAATAAACTTCAACATTATCAGATGAAAATTTACAATTTGCTATGTTTGAATAGACGTATTTCAAATAATAAAATTTTATTTTCAAATTTTATTATTTGAAATTTCACAAAATCCTAGTTAAATATATTGTTAAAACTATTAAAATTTACGGGTCGTTACACTCTCCCCCACTCAAAACATTTCGTCCCCGAAAAGGAAGAAGGTAGGAGAATGGAAACAACCAGAAAGAAAAACAGATTGAAAGACAAGGAAAAACCATTAATTTAAAACTATATAACTTTTTCTTCAAATATTCATTTGAAAACTTCATTTGTAAATCAATTATCTTTAATACTTTAAAACCTTTCAAAATCCATTTGTAAATTTTTTTGCTTCCTTTATAAATATAATTTATATGTTTAAATAACACCTTTATAAATATATGAAAACTATTTGAAAACAGTTATTTGCATCATTTCTCATATTTACAAAGAAGCTATTGAAAACATTAAACCCATAATTCATAAATTTATTAATTTATCACAAGATACTTTTCAAACATTATTAATAAATCAATAATCATTTTCTTTAAATATATTTTGTTTACGTAATAACTTCTAAAATATTTACAGCACTAATAATTTACTATTAAACCATGTAGTATATAAATAAACAATATTTTAAAAGGATATATCCAGAAGGGAAAAGAAGGTAGATTAGGAAAAACAGAATATAGGTGGATAAATAAAGCTGATCAGACAAGGTAAATTCAAAAGAATAGCATCGGGCACGAATAATCAATTTAGAACTATAAGAATTTCAATTTCAAATATTAATACTAAATTACTTTGTTGGAAATACTTTTACAATAAAATAATTATAGTAAAACACTTTTATAATAAAATACTTTTATATTGAAACCAATTTTTCCTTTCGAAAGTACTTTTATAACTCCATGTTTTCAACAAGTTTATCCTCGTTTTTGCATACTCTATCCATGCATTGATCAGGCGTGAAGCTAGAATTCTTCAAGTACTTAGTAGACCTATTTCAACACCCAGTGAAAACACTTGTAAAACCTTCAAAATTGATATGGAAAGTACAATCCAAACAAATCAACCGAATCATGGATCGCAGATACACAATGGTTACACTGGATCCCCAAGGAAACATCCGTAACTTTAAGCAATCACTGCCTTGCGAATTTTTCCATGATAACCAAAACTCATGGACCTCTAGATACACAATGGTTATGCCTGATACTCCAGGAAACATCCGTATCCTTTAAGCAATCTCTGCCTTGCGGAATATGCCATAACAACAAAATCGGTAGAACGCATAATACACAATGGTTACGCCTGGATTGCCTAGGAAACATCCGTATCCTTTAAGCAATCTTTGCCTTACGGATTACGCTACCGCAACAAAATGACCATAGGTAATGCCATGGAAGGATACTCGAGTATCACATTCGGGAAACCAAAATCAGGGAGAATATTATCGATAGAATGAATCCACAATGTGGCCACAAAGAGGATATCAAGCAGAAGGCATTTTCCATATCTTTACTTCGAAAATATGTATCATATAGTACCTTTTCAAATCAATTTCAAATATCATACTTATATAGACTTCGATTATATAAGATTTGGCGTTTCAAATTGAATACCTTTCCAAATCAATAGTTTTCAAATCAACTTCATACTTATACAAATCAACTTTATATAAGTTCGATAACTCCCAAATCAAGTATTTAGAAAAATAAGGTTCTCAATTTCAATTCGTTTCAATATCAGTTCAGTTTCAAAATCGTATACAATTTCACTAAATTATTTCTTCTAAATTAAATATCTTCGGTTTCAAAGTTTCTAGAATAATAGGTTTAGAAAATAAACCTAGTTTCCAAATCAACATAATTTTGGTCAAACAAATTCATTTCCAAAAGGTTTTAAATTCCAATCTATTTTCGAAACCAAATATTTTCTCAAAAATCGATTATACTCAAAATGATTATCGATTTTATAACCATCCCTTTAAAACCTTTAAACTATTTACTTCTATTTGAAAGATCCACTTTACATTTTGAAAACCATTATTCTACATATACATATATATGGTTTTATAGAAGATGTCACTTAGTTAAAACATTTAAAACTAAATTTCATATTGGTATAATTCAAAATAGTCTTATTCATTTACTTAACAAAGCAGTTTCAAATTTATTTAAATCATACCACTTCATACTTTAAACATACAAAACTAAACTTATATACTTTATCAAATATTTATACCCTTTTGAAATTTCATAGATTTGAAAAATTAAACCTCGAGAAGTGTTCGAACATTCAAATAGTCGGAGAAATCAAATTTCAAATCCAAGAATTGGGAATCAACAACAAATCAGTAAATTAATTTTCAATAAAAAGTGTTATGCCAAATCCAATTCGAAACTCGAGGACAGAACACCGAGCTCACTTCAAATCATTTCAAATCTATATACATATATCTTTCGAACATCAAATCATACTTCGGCACTTGAAATCAAAATTTGTTTCATAAAATCAATCGCATAGCAAAGCTACTAAAGTGGCCTCTCCCCTACTCTGAAACTCGAAAATCAATGTCGATTGTTAGCACCAAAATTGGCACTAACACCCTTAAGAGAGATTGTGTAGAGATATTAATGAAGAAAGTAAAGTTAAACAGAAGATAGTACGTAAATTTAAATGCAGAAACAACGAACACCAGATTTATAGTGGTTCGGCGTAATTGCCTACGTCCACTTCGAGGTAGATCTTTATTGCTTTTCTCGATAATCGATCACAGATACAATCCGTATGTCAATCACTCAAATACAATTGCTAAGCAAAAAGATTAAGTCTTGAATGAGTCTTGAATGCGGCAGAGTCTCCCCGATGTTCTCGAAAAAAGATCCATTTCACTGTGCCCCTGCCTCTCTATTTATAGATGAAGATGGGTTCGACTTCCCTGGTGGGCCTGGAAGCTGAACACCTAGGCCCAAATGGAGTAAGCTCTGCGTGCCGACCTAAATATGCCGAATGGCCAAATGCCGAACCATCATCTTCATGCCGAACGATGCGATGTGTTGAGCGAGGTGTGCAGGCCGATCGAGAATCGATGTCGAACGAGGAAAAAGCCGAACGAGGCTGGAATGCCGAACAGTCCAGGAATGCCGAGTGAAGCGTGAATGCCGAGTGCCCTAGAAGCCGAACGCTCTTAAATGCCATTCAACCCAGTCGTGCCGAACGTCCCTGGATTCCGAACGTCTATGGATGCCGAACGTCTATGGATGCTGAACGTTCCTTGTATGCCGAACATCTATGGATGCCGAACGTTCCTTGTACGCCGAACGTTCCTTGTATGTCGAACGTCCCTGGATTGCCGAACGATATACAATACCGAACGTCTTTCAATGCCGAACACTCATGCATGCCGAATGTTTCTTAATGTCGAATGCTCACGCATGCCGATCGTCCCATAGATGCCGAACGTTATTCAATACCGAACAAATCATATATGCCGGACGACTCGTGAATGCCGAGAAGTATGCTAATGCCGAGTACTTAGTTGCCTGGTCAAATCTTCAGGTAACACTTGCCCCCCAAAGTGCATCACGTGATCGAACATGATGTGCTTTGAGCCATTAGTCCACTGCCTTTGCTTCGAGATGTGGTTCGATTTCCTCAATAGTATCTTCTCTTGAATACTAGGTGAGACGATGTATGTTGAACGTCATGCGAATGCCTAACAATCTAGCTGAAGACGAGCACCCGGGATGCCGAACGAACCAAGATAACCGATGCCGAATGATATTGTCTTGACCGGTTCTACCGGTCATAGCCTCTTCGACTTCCCTTCTTCCCTATAAAACCCGGCATTTCCCTTCTCCTCCACTTTTTCACTTTTACCTCCGTGACTTTCCAAGAACATACAAACTACTTCCCTTGAGTTTCATTCACTCCTTCGATCTCTCCTTCCTAGTTGATATCCATCACGCCCTTCCAAGTTAAGCTTGATCGATCCCCAATCCTAAATTTACAGACCCCCTAGTTCCTGCCGTATTCTTAGGTAAGAACTTTCTGATCACTCTCTTAGATTAAGAAGTATCACTCATTATTAATGAATTGAAGTCCGGGCGCGCTCTAAGGTTTAAACTTAGTATGCTTTCAGATGACCTTGAGGTGGATGGATTGGAGAAGAGGAAGGTGGAAGATGCGTTGCAGTGGCTCGGCACGATCCTTTAATGCCGAGCGATGTTGGGGGGAAGAATAGAGGAGGAGTAGGAGTTGGTTAGAATGCCGAACGATATGGTTCGGTATGATTTGCCGAACGGCTCGTTCACGTTGTTCGGCATGGATGGAGGAAAAAGATGAAATCATTGTTAAGGACGGTGTGCCGAGCGTTGGCACTCGGCGTAACTTTGGTTCGGCATGATTCGTCACATGCCGAGCAGTGGAGTGGAAGGACAGGAAGGAAGCACGAATTGGATAGAGTGCCGATTGATACCTTGGCCGAACAATGTTTCGACCAAACGACAGTTTGGCCGAACGATATTTCGGCCGAACAATACTTAGGCCGAACAATCATGAATGCCAAACCATACTTTTAGCCGAACAGTACTTAGGCCGAACAATCACGAATGTCGAACCATACTTTAGCTGAACAGTACTTAGGCCGAACAATCACGAATGCCAAACCATACTTTAGCCGAACAGTACTTAGGCTGAACAATCAGGAATGTCGAACCATACTTTTAGCCGAACAGTACTTAGGCCAAACACTTATTCATCTTGCCTAATCATATAACAAAACAAGGACAAGGACCCCAGCATACTAGCATATCGAATTAATTTGGACTGGTCACTACCTAGTTTCAATAACCACAAGCCTGAACTTAAATCGACAAGAACAGCTAAAAGCTTTTAACACGTAGTGCAAATGTCCGAGTCTAAAATTGAAAGCATTGCGAGGCTAGTTTTCGGAGACGGTCAGCGATGACGGTCTTTGAAGGTGACAGTTCAAAGCTCAACTTTATATCATCAATTCTGTGACTTATAATTTCTCAGCACTTACACACGAATGATCGCATTAGTTCACACACCACACGGGGGTATTATTACATTGTTAAATCTAACGTCGATCATTTTTCAAGTATAGTTCAATCAGGTACTCTGTTGGTTTCAATTTCTATCAAATATGTCTAAGAAATCTAGCTCCACCACAATCTTAGATAGACCTGGGCCGTCTTCTAAACAAGGGGTCGCAGATACTTCTAACCCGTCGACTTTCCCTGCTCATAACTTAGCTCCCGACGCCCTGGAGGCATCAATTTTCTTGGACAACCCAGTCGATTCACGGGCTTCGAAGATCAATGAAATTGCACTCCGTCGGATATGCTCTGTCCATGGAATCCCCTTCGATGATATATTGGTTCCATCGGGGCACGATCGTCCACACCTGCCCCCAGTTGGATATACTGCCTATAATAAGTTTATGTGCTGGGTCGGCAGTGTTCCACCATTTAACTTATTTCTTCGAGACGTGCTGTAATACATCGACATTGCCCCATCGCAATTGCACCCGAACGGTCACGCTTTATTTACGGTACCTACATCCTGTTCGTGACCGTTCTCTCTAGGCCTCCAATCCTGGGTGACATCAGATATATATATATATATACATATATATATATGATCAAGAAGCGGAGAGATAGCCCCTCTTTCCTATTCCTCAAGCCGCTCCACAAATTACAAATCTTGACTGGAGCATGCAGCAAGTTCGCCATGTATAAACAGGAATGGTTCTGCGTGCGTTGCCCTCCTGGTTTCGCAAGGAGATGGGTGTAAGGAAGTAATTCTTTTCTCCGGATTGATATTCATACTTGGTTAAAGCCATGCCTCTTCTAATTCTTTTTTCCACCCTTTCAGGAATCAATCCACGCCCTGACGGTCACGGGTATTCTGAGGCCGTCGAAGCCATTAGAGCCCTTCCTGTCGATGAACGGGACATCCGAACTCTCATTTCAAATGAGTCGCTATCGAGGTTTGGACTGTTAGCAGAAGGTCGTCGGATAAGCCTTCCGGAGGGCGTTTCCATACCCAGGGCCGCCTTCGGTAAAGGGGAAAAAAGCAAGCTGAGTCTTCAGCACGCGGCGCTCCTGGTGCGCTAGAAGAAGGAGAAATCAAAGAACATGAAACACCGAAGCACAAGATGAGAACGTTGGGCCTACTCAGGACCTGCCAGTTGAAGTTCATGACATCAAAACGTCATCCTCCCCTTCGAAGAAGAAAGAGAAACCGACGTACAAGATAAGAAGGGGAAAATTTGGCGCAACCTCTAAAATTACTCTTATCCAACAAATAAAGAGGCTTCCTCCCAACGCTTAGAAAGTTCTCTAAAAGGTCTCTCGAACCTCTCCATTCCTGACGATTTACTTAATTACGATTTTGATGATCCGGAGGCATTTAAACTTCACTTGCCCATCAGAGGCGATGCAGGCGTTCAAGCCCACACTCAGGGAGAAAAAACTCCCATTAGTAAAGCAACTAGTCCGTTGGGGGGAAACACCAGGACACACACACATACTCATGCACTTCATCTTGCACTTAATTTCCATCGTCGCATTGCTCTTTGCCAATTCGTTGTTATTTAAATTCTATGAAGGTGACATGGGGCGTACACACGGAATTGATCACCTCTGTGGGTCATCTGTCTTCCATCACTCTGGACGTGACTTAGGTTCCGGGAGACGTTGGGACAGAGACGATGATGGCGATAGGGATTATCATTCACGGGACTCATCATCTCGGAGGAAAACATACTACCAGCCCAAGTACCACCAACATCCCTACTCTCACTCGGAACAAAGCAAAGATAAGCACGGCTATAAGGGATCGCAATATGATGTCCCCCGAGACCAACACTCTGATTTCTCTTCCACACGACAATCCCGGGATCATCACAAGAGAGTCGAACTTTAAAAGCCGTCTCCTCATGTTCCCGCAACAGATCCAACAATATCGGAGAGACTGGCCGATCTTAAAGCTAAGTTTCCAAAGATTTGCTTTGATGGTCTAAAGTTCCCCCCCGTGATCCACCATATACCTGGAGATGTTAAACAGAGCGCCATCGCCTGCACCAACGACGTCTATGTTCAACATGATGCGTTTGTTCATTTGGCTGAAAAACTTTCAGAAGTCTCCATGGAGCGCCAATATGAGATCGACCTCCTGAAGCATGAGGCTATCCATGACAAAGACATGTTGAGGCTCAGGATGAAGAGATTGCGTCTTATAAATCTGAACTTGAGGCTGCCCAGCATAGCATCAAGGATACCGCCGAAGCCGTGACTCGTCTGGAATCGACTCACAAAAGAACTCGATGTGGCGGTACAACGCTGTGGGGCTTTGGCTTTGGAAAAGTTTCAGTGCAAAAAGAGAGGGATGCATTCTGTCTCTGGGTTAAAGAACTTGAGGAGTGACTCCGCAAAGAACAAGAGGAGAAGGTTGCTGCCCAAGAAGAGTCGCAACGGTACTGCGATGAGATTGTTGCAACACGACTCCTTAAGGCGAAACTTGAGGGCTAGCTTTCTAAAGTTGAGGCACTTAAGAATGAAGCCCGCAAAGAGGGCAAAAAGATAGCCTCTGCGGAGATTGACTCCCGTCTCGAGGCGGCCATGGAGGAGGGTAGAGAAGAGATTAAAACCATGTTCGATCCGCTTATTGCTGAATTCAATGCCCTCGTTCTCATGCACCGGGACTTAACTTTTCTGGGCGAGGGCTATCTCGAATCTTTGGCCGAGGCATGGGAGACTTTAATTGAAATCAAAAAGGCCGAACACGGTATCGAGGAGGTTGATGAGGGGGCCTTGATAGAAGAATTCCTCAAGGGAAATGAGCCTTCAGACCTATCAGCGGCTAAAGCTATTTATTGCAAAGGCTCCCCTTCAACAAAAGGGAAAGAAGTTATCGCCGGTCCATCCGGGATTGAGTCTCTAGCTCGTGTGCCTACCCAGCCGACCAGTCGGCCGATACTCGATCCTTTTGAACAGCACATCGGCTATGATCCGGAGGATCCCGGCCTTGGAGTTCATGTTATGTCACCTATTCCAGAGGGCGATCCCCCTGACGGTTGAGAGCTAGCCGGAACCTAGTAGACAACTCTTTTGCTTTAACATTCCAAGAGCTTACGTTTTTCACCAGAAGCTATCGTATTCTAATACTTGCTTTTTGTGATTTTATGCAGGCCGTTCTGTTCTTAGGCCCACTCCGAGGAGCGATGTCGCCAGGGAGGTTAGGGAAAAAACGAATGAAGCTGCTCATGCAGGAGAGGCTCCTGGTCCCGATGCTCGGGTGATCGGAGCGCTTGACGAGAACAAATTTTAGACTTCCTCCCCCATCGATGGGAGTTATGAGGTCAAAATTACAGGCGTCTTCGAGCACACGTCCGAACTGAGCATGAAGGAGCAGCTTGACAAAGAGAAGGAAAATACAATCAAGGTTAAGGTCGAACCTCAAGCTGTGGACCCGGACGACCCTTTGAACAAGCAGTTGAAGGTCATTCTCCCAGGCGGGTCCAAACCCATGGGTGTTCCTCATACTTCTTCGACTATCACTCCCCCGTCAAAGAAAGCCGTCAAGGGTAAACGTGCCGGGGAGGAGTCATCGGGCAAAAAGTTGAAGAAGTCAAAGAAATAGTCATCGCTCTCGTTCAACAAGAGCTAGTTTAAATTATGTAATTATTTTTATTTTCATAGTTCGTGTAAATAAACTTTTGACTCCGAGCTTCGGAGGAGTTGTAGTAGAAACTTATTTTTGATGAATAAAACCTAGTTCTTTTCGCCTTTTGGTAGATTTCTGTTGTCCGATTTTCTATATAATCATGGTCGGAGCCCAAGCCATTGCGAGTTACATAAGCTTCTCGATTCAACTCCAAGTAAGTTGATAATCTTTTGGCATTGCACATTCTTTATTCCACGCTCTGGGTACTTAGAATATTTTCTAGTCCGTATGCCAAGGGCTCGATGACTTCAAGTCATTTATATCCAATCTGCCTTCAGGGGACTTAGATATTTAAATTGTTTATACTCGAGCCCGCACTTTGGGGACTTAGAGTACTCCAGTCCGCACTTCGGGGATTTGGAGATTTCGAGTCGTTTATACTCGAGTCTACACTTTGGGGACTTAGAGTACTCCAGTCCACACTCCGGAGACTTGGGGATTTTGAGTCGTTTATACTCGAGTCCATGCTCTGGGTACTTAGAGTACTTCAGTCCGCACTCTGGGGACTTGGAGATTTCGAGTCGTTTATACTCGAGTCCACGCTCTAGGGACTTAGAGTACTCCAGTCTGCACTCTGGGGACTTGGAGGTTTCGAGTCATTTATACTCGAGTCCACGCTTTGGAGACTTAGAGTACTCCAGTCCGCACTCTGGGGACTTGGAGATTTTGAGTCATTTATACTCGAGTCCATGCTCTAGGGACTTAGAGTATTCCAGTCCGCACTCCGGGGACTTGGAGGTTTCGATTCGTTTATACTCGAGTCCATGCTCTGGGGACTTAGAGTACTCCAGTCCGCACTCCGGGGACTTGGAGGTTTGAGTCGTTTATACTCGAGTCCACGCTCTGGGGACAGAAAGTACTCCTGTCCACACTCTGGGGACTTGGAGATTTTGAGTCGTTTATACTCGAGTCCACGCTCTGGGGACTTGGAGTACTCCAGTCCGCACTCCGGGGACCTTGAGGTTTTGAGTCGTTTATACTCGAGTCCACGCTCTGGGGACTTAGAGTACTCCAGTCCGCACTACGGGGACTTGGAGGTTTCGAGTTATTTATGCGTGTTCGTACGTCAAATAAAGTAATGTATCTCTTAGTCGTTTGTTACAGCGTTATCATACACAGAAACATCGACAATTCATGGGAAAAGGAAATGGCTTCAAGCCTTTATTAATGTAAATAAGCTAAATTGTCTTTTCACATGCCGTAAACTAAGAATAAAAAACTTGCTGGAAATAAATGCAACTAAAATATGATAAAAATGAACTAAGTGTAATAGTGCCGCAAATGTTCACTATTCCATGCTCGGGAAAGTGTTGCACCATCAACGGTCGCTAGCTTGAAAGTTCCATCTCCAAGATTCCGTTCAATGATGTATGGACCTTCCCATGCGGGGCTCATATGTGACGGAATTGGGAAAACTCATTTCAAAACGAGATCACCCACTCCAAAGATTCTCGTTCGAACTTTTTCATTATAATATCGAGCAACTCGGTGCCTGTACGCGGCCGCTCTTAAATTAGCTTCTTCGTGTTTTTCATCAATGAAGTCCAAAAATTCCAACAAGGGATCTTGGTTAGACTCTGGGTCATAATAAATTATTCGATGTGATGGGACTTCAAGTTCCACGGGTATGACAGCTTCCATGCCATATTCTAATGCGAACGGAGTGTAGCCAGTCGTGGACTTGTGGGTGGCTCTATAAGCCCAAAGTGCTGTTGGAAGTTCATCCACCCACTTGCCTCTAGCCTTTTCCAATCGTTTTTTCAACATGGATTTGATTATCTTGTTTATGGCTTCCACTTGTCCATTAGCTTTCGGATGAGCAACTGCTGCAAACTTTTTCTCAATACCATATTTTTGGCAAAACTCTTTGAACTCTTTGCTTTCAAACCGAGTTCCGTTGTCTGTGATGATGGTTCATGGAAGGCCAAAACAGCATATAATATTTCGTACAATGAAATTAATGACCTTTTTGGTGGTGATAGTGGCCAAAGGTTCTGCTTCTGCCCACTTGATAAAGTAATCGACCGCAGCAATCACGTATTTTGCACCACCTTTGGACAGAGGCAAGGAACCGACTATGTCGATTCCCCATATTGCAAATGGCCAAGGACTAACCATTTGTGTGAGTTCCATCGGCGGAGCTCTTGGAATTTTCGCATACTTCTGACATTTGTCACATCTTCTCACGTAGTCTGCGGCATCCCGATTTACAGTTGGCCAATAGTATCCATAGCGGAGGATTTTCTTTGCTAATGTCTGCCCTCCGGTATGGTTGCCACATTCACCTTCATGGACTTCCTTCAGGACTCGTTTTATTTCATCGTGGGCAATGCATCAGAGTAATGGGGTCGAGAATCCCCTCCGATACATTATTCCATCCTGCATTACATAACGAGAAGCCTTACGAATGACTTGTCATCTTTTGCTCCTTCTTTCGGGCACGACCCCGTGTAACAAGTACTGCTTGAATAAGGTCATCCATGACTCCCTTTCGATTTCTGTTTCTAACATGAAATCTACCTCCATCATATTTGTACTCGAAACGTGTAAGGTTTCGACAGGAAACAATCCCATAAGGTTTCGACTCGAAACATGAAATCTACCTCCATCATATTTGTACTTGAATCCGCCTACTTATGGCTTTGACAAAAGGCGGGTTAACACTTTCCCCACAAAACATGCCTTGCTGTTGGAAGGTGTGTTTTGGATAGTCTCAAATTCAATATCCAAAGTCCATGTTCCATTCATATTCAATAACCGAATCCAGGACCTCTCCGGGTCAATATCCAAATCCTTCACCGTTCATAGCCGATGTTCATATCCATAACCTCTCCGGGTTCTTGCCAAATGCAATCCACATCTGACGACCGTGGTCCAGTGTCTCTGGACATTAAGTAATGCCATGCCGTATATATTTAAATTGCGGATTGAAATGATAGATACCCGGATCCCTTGACCATAGGATAGAAAATTTTATACAGACACCGTGGTCTATATAAAAATATTTTGAAAATAATTCTATGGTTTTGGAAAGAAATATATGGCTTTAATAAATATTGATTCTTAAAATATTATATATAAATGATATTTTATTTATAGATTTAATAATAATATTTAATTTAATTTAATTTAATTAAGATTGATTTAATTTATATAATATTTTTAAGTATTTATTAAAATTTGTATTTCAATTTTTTATATAGATTTTGTAATAACTCGAATAAGTTAAGATTGGGAAGATAAATATGAATTTATTTGAAACTGTATTCAATTAAGAATTTTATAAATTAAATCGATTTGGAACTTATTGAAACTGAGATTTTAGGTATGATTTTATAACTTGATTTTGATTTAAGTAAAAAAAGAATATTCCACGTTTAAATAAATTGAGGGAAATATTTAGTAAAATGAATTTAAGGTTATTTAAATAATATTGAATTTATTAAGTGAACACTTCAAGACTAAATACTGATGAAGTTAAATCCAGAGCTATATGAAACCATAAATTTAGTTTTGGAAATGTTGAATATTTAAAGCTTTGAAATATATCAGAATTTAAATTGTTTATTTCGTGATTTAAATCTGTATTTTAAAGCGACATAAGTTGAAATGGTTTGTTTAGAAATTAAATTGAAGTTAAATTGATAAAGTGAGATTGAATAGAATTTGAATTTGGAATTCGATTTGGTTTGAAATTTGGAATTGATAAATTATGATGGAGGTTATGAATTCAAAGTGCGGTTTTCCAAAGAATTATGATTTCAAGGTGTTTTGGTTGTCGAAAGTGTCGTAACTTTGAAAGGGTTATAATTTGGAAAGGTATTTATTTTGAAAGGAAATGATATTTTGGTTTGAATTATAATAGATTTGAAATGACCATAGTGTTGTAATGACGTTTGATTGCTAATAGCGTATATTACTACATTGTAGATAGTTCCATGGATGCTTAGAGGGTAGTTATCCCAAACATCCTTTAAGTTATTTGTATTTCAATTGATATTTCACTTGAGTTTGATTTATTGATATAAGAATGTTAAATCCTGACTCGAGTGTTTTGTGTTTTGCTATACGCTCGGGTCAGATTGAGTGATTCAGCATTTGACTCACCTTTGGAGTTTGGAGCTTCGCTTGAAGGTCCAACTATCGATTCAGCTTTCAGATTTTTCAGTTGATTGTTCAGAGATGTCATCTGGTTGTACTCGAGACTTCACTGTATTTGAGATATTCTGCTGTATTTTATTTCTAACTCTAATTTTTATATAGTATCTTCATGACTATTATTTATCTATTCCGCTGCGTTATTATTATATTACTCTATGTCTGTGATTCTGTGATTGATTTATTTACTGTATATGCCGAGTTTTTCCAAATATAAATTAACAATCTGATATTTTGAGTAATTCAAGTTCGGCATGTGCAAATGCGAATGGTTGAAAATAGCAGGTCGTCACAGTTGGTATCAGAGCTTGGGCTCTAGGAAAACTTAGCGAATATAGTAAATTTATTTACAGAATCACTTTCATTTGAGCTTGAATTTCTTCCTCTTTGATTTGGTTTTTCCTTTGGACTTTGGAATGTTCCCTACGGTTCCAAAATCCATTATCTTCTCTCTCTATTCGTATTTCTTGATTCTGGAGTATCCCTTAACTCCATTTCGAATGATTTCTATAAGAATAGGCGATCTAGCCAATCTTTGTATGATTTGTAAAGGGGTGAAACTCCTTTACAATTGGCATTGATTCACCGGAGATTTATATATCCCTCGGTTTAGATGTTGCTATCTCTTGTTATGTTGAATTCTATCTCTAGCGATCGAATGTCGATTTGCCTCAGAATTCTGCACCGATCTTATTTTGAAATCACGGTTGACCGGTTAAGGTCGCCTGCGATTTATGTAAGTATATCCATCTCCTATTTTGTCATTTAAGTATCTTATCTTCGTTCGAGCCCATATTAGAATTAGAATTCTATTTGATTAGAGTCCCTCTAATTTGAAACTCTGTCTTTGTTTTGGATCCATTCTTGAATCATTCTTGGAAAAATAGGGTTTGTTTGTATTCTAGAATTTTTTTTATATATGGAAATTATTATTTTGACAAGTATGATAATTGTTAACCCGCCTTTTGTCAAAGCCATAAGTAGGCAGATTCAACCTAACTAACTTCACGACTATCGAGGTTGGAGTATGATGGATTTGGTTTCGAAGGATGAAGTTTACATGGATATGTCATTTGGTCAAGAAATGGAAGGAATGCACATCATAAGTACTTCATTCGGTCTACACTCTCTACTTGGCATAAAAGAATCGTTCGGCATTAGAAATGGTTCGGCATTGGTTGCCTCTCGGCATAAAGGAGTCGCACCTCGATACCTCGATACCTCGCACCTCGATACCTCGCACCTCGATACCTCGATACCTCGCACCTCGATACCTCGCACCTCGATACCTCGACACCTCGTACCTCGCACCTCACTCGGCATTAGCAGCTCGGCAAGTGTCGCTCGGTGAAGATGGCTCGGTGGAAAGTCATTCGGCATAAGACGAATGTGGCTCGGTGGAAATTCTTAATGGGCCTTTACCGTTCAGAAAGCCCAGCAACTCAAAATTCGCCTATAAATACAGCTTGTAGGGGTTCAGAAAGGGGGATCTCCTTCTTCTCTTCTGCTCTCTGTCTTTTTCCTAAGACTAAAGCTTGTCGCCTACTTTGTAACTGTAACTGATTCTTACATCAATAAAAAGAAAACTTCTGGAGTGGACGTAGGCCGGAGTTAGCCGAACCACTATAAAATCTGTTGTTCTTTACTACTTTCATTTTAATTTTGATTGTTCTTCATATTATTACTCTCTACACACAACTGTTAGTGGGTGCTTTCATTTACATTTGGGTGTTAGTGACCAATTCTGGCGCTAACATTTTGGTGCTTTCAATGAGAACGCAAGCACTCGGGAATTTTGGAGTTAGGAACTTGGATTATGAGGAGCAATGGCTAGGCCATCAACAAGGAAGCAAGTGACAGGAAGAAGCAATCAAGAGGGAAGTCAGGAGGCTTCCTCTGGAAATGGAGCAGGTCAAACATCTGTCTACATCACCAGAGAGGAGATGGAAGCGATGATGAAACGACAAGAGGAAATGATGCAGGATCTTCTTAGGCAATTTGGACAATCAGGAACTGCAGGCACTCAAGGTCTTGGGGTTGGACCAGAGGAACTCAATTAGCAGGTTGATGGAGTGACTCAACAGGAGGCATCCCCCAATCGGCAGACCACTATCAATCTGGAAGGACCCGGGCTCGGGGGCACACCACCAGATAAATGCTGGACCAATTCATGGAGGGATTTCAGTTAGCACTACACAACAAGATACTGGCAGGAATGTAGGAGCGTGGGATGAAGAGTATGTACCAAAATTCCCTCGAGGACTCAGGGGGAAACCCTTGACGGACAATGCTGGATTAGCCGAGATCATCAGGCGATCAGTGCACGGAGGTTTGACCAGTAGAGATCTGGAAGGAGTAAACAAGAGTCCGTTCACTCGTGAAATCAAGATAGCTCGGAATCCGCCAGATTTCAAGCTACCTAACGTTGACATGTATAATGGCAAAGCCGATCCAACAGATCACTTGATGAGATATACAAGACACATGAAGGTGCTGGGGGCATCGGAAGAAGTTATGGCTTGATGTTTCCCTTTATTCTTGACGGATATAGCTGCTATGTGGTTCAGGCAGCTGGAAGAAGGATCTATCGGGACATGGACAGAGTTGGTGGACAGGTTTCTGAAGCAGTTTCGGGTACCTATCAAAAGGCCAAAGAATGTAATGACGCTGACATCGGTAAAACAGAGGACAGACGAATCACTCTGAGCTTTCTTAACTCGGTTCGATGCATAGGTTGCTTCGGTGATCGGTCGGATCCATCGATGGTTTTAATGGCGGCAGTGTCAGGAGTTAGAGAAAATTCAGATTTCAAAGTGTCACTGATACGGGACCCTCCAATGGATCTCGGGGAATTCTTTCACGAAGTTGAGAGATTCCTTCGGCAGTAAGATGCATGCTCAGATATGAAGTTAAAGGAGGTGAACATGGCTGAGGATAGAGGGCCATCCAGCAGAGGCTTGGAAAAAGATAAAAATAAAGGAAAAGGGAAGCTGGATGAAGAATCAGGAAAAGCTATGAAGCGGTGGAGAGAGCAAAAATTCTCCACCTACGCAGGATTGAACGAGACGCTGAAACGGATTTATTTGGAGATTCGGAATCGCCTTCCCTACCGAAGGCCGGCTAGGAGAGAACCCTCCAAACGTGAGAGGGCATCAGGAAAACACTGCCTCTTCCACGATTTGGATGGGCATGATACCAACAGCTGCAGGCACTTAAAGGACATAATTGAGAAGGATGTAAGGAATGGACAATTGCGACAATACGTCGAAGCTCGGAATGCAGTGGTGGGGTAGGAGCAACCACCGTCTACCTCACAGGGTGATGGTGCGAGGCACATGAATGATGATCGATTGGTCATCAATTGACTGGGATATTATGAAATAAGTAGTAAACTACGGGCAAACGGCCAAGTCACTTACTCACGTACGGGGACGGAGATAGCCCCTAGGCATGCTCTGAGATGATGATAAACCGCGATGCTCTAGTTTGTGAAATATGCTTTCTCTTTTTTGGCTTGGACACTTGCTTTTTTCTGATTCGGTTTGAACTTCTGGTTTTGTTTGTTTCTTGGTTTGGACTTTTGTTTGGATGATTGTTTTCTGGTTTGGATATTGGTTTGGATTTTCGATATGGATTTTTTGTTTTCTGATTTGATCTGGATTTTGGATTGGCTTTCGATTGGATTTTTTATCTGGTTTTTGGTAAGCGGTCATCAGGTATGGATTATACCTGGCAAGGGGTAAGTCGCTTTGTCCAAGCACGACAAATTGACTTATTCAGGTCATCGAGTATGGACTATGCTCGGCAAGGGTCCGGAGAGACCAGGATTCGGCCTAGGACTTAGGCCCTATATTATCGGTTACTATTTCAGGTCGTCGAGTATGGACTATGCTCGGTAAGGGTCCGGAGAGACCAGGATTCGGTCTAGGACTTAGGCCCTGTGTTATTAATTATTATTTCAGGTCGTCGGGTACAGACTATACTCGACAAGGGTCTGGGGTGACCAGGATTCGGCTTAGGACTTAAGGTATATCGTTTCAATTCGCAATACCAAATTCAATTCAAATGAAAATCGCTTGGGTCTAACATTTCAACCCATAACGATTTTCTCATATTCTAAAGTCCGTTCGGGTATGTATCATTTCAACCCATAGTGAATTCTATACTGACAGGGAACTAGCAGAGTGATAACAGATAATAATAATGACATGCATATATTATTAATAACAATATAATATAAACAACATGATATAGTGTCACATCCCACAGGTGAACAATCACAGATAATGGCATATATAACAATTTAAATAACTACAGCAACATATTTCAATTGTCGTTTCAATTGAAATCAAATTTGATAAATATAAAAACAGTAATCTTCAGTGATTGCTCACCTTTCGAGGCTAGAGAATACAGAAGACAACATAGATACGCACACTGATACGGACACTGAAATTTGAATGACGAATCGAAGCAAAGAAAAATCAGCACGAATTCAACGGTCGAAGCTGATAAATAGGAATAGATGAATCAGATCAGAACTAGATCGATGTAGAGAGTTGGTATAAGCGAAATTATATAACCATATATAACTATATACATATATAGAATTTATATTCTAAATTCAAACACCATAAATTTAATATACATGCATTTCAAACATATATATATTAAAATCAAAATCGAACATACGCTTAAAATAATATATATTTGTTACAATTAAATAGTTAATCCCAAACGTACTATATCAATATAAACAATTTATTATAATATGTAGAAAACTTAACAGTAAATGAAAGGTTTAAAAATCTGTATATAATACATTTTATAACTTATTTAAACAACATATATAGGTTGATAATACACATATAAAACACATATATAAATACTGTATATATATAAACTGTGAACCATATGTTGTATATATGTATACCTTTTTCTTCTTATACATATAACAAATACAGCAACCAAAGAAATGATATCGATATAACAAATGTATAGACTTACATATGACCTTAAATAACAAACCAATGTATATTATTAAAATATATCTGTACTATTCTATTACACTATAACGAAATCAGATATATATGCATACTACATTTATGGCCAATTATATGTAAATCATACGGTAACAACCTTTGTGACTACGCTTATAACCAATATACATACCATACTGTAAATATCATACTGAGAACAGCAATACAAAACCCAACAATATAAGCTACAGTAAACAAAACCAATATGTATTTTTAAACAATATAAGATAATGAGGTTTTAAACAACATTTATATAGGGACTTATTTAATATGGTAGTTCACAAATTTCTAATACAACCAGACAAGCTCTGAATCGCTCGTATAAACTAATTATATACATTCAATATAAACATTTGACATATACAACAGCTTATTATCTAAACTTAAAAAAATTATATTAAAACCCAACAGAATGTCAGATGTACAAAACACAGACTAGATATGTCTACAATATACTAGCCGACTATCATAACATGCAGCCATATACAGACTTGTATATACAAAAATAAGTTATATAATTATATAAACATGTCGATATATTATAACAAAATATACTAAAATATAATAGAACTCTTACATATTTTAACAACTATGCATATCCAAAATATACACGAAGCCGAGCAAAATTTATATATATAAACCTGTACTAACACATTTTCATATATATATATATATATATATATATATATATATATATATATATATATATATATATATATATATATATATATATATATATATATAACTTACAAAACCAAGTACGGCTTTGAAACATACACGCACATGCATGGATGACTCACAACAGAAGCTGCTCGGCAACATGGCAAGTACAGGTGGAGTGGGTCGGGTTGTTGGCGGTTGACGTGGAGTTTGCACGCCAGATCGAGGTGGGAAAGGAGCCAAGAAGGTGGCGGAGTGTTGAAGCAGGCGAAGGCAAGATGTCGGGAAGTGGCGTGGTTCAAAGTGAAAGGGTAGTGGAGTCAGAGGGATTGCGTGCTTGCACGGTGGCGGGCGGGGTTCGGCCGGAAGGCGAAGTGTTTCGCAGCGGGTTCAAGGTTGGAGAGGCCACAGTGGTTAAAGGGGCAAGCAAATCCAGACGCAAGCAAAATTAGGAAGGGCAGAGGTTTTTTTTCCAAATATGGCCGAAATTCAAGAAAATAAAGTGAGGGGAGAAGACGTCAGGGAAGAGAGGCAAGCAAGCTATAGCAGAATGAAAGAGAGGTAGGGTAAGGGTTTAATATTATTATTTTGAAATGAATTCACAGAGCCAACTAGAAGAAGGAGAAGAGATTTTAAGAAGAAGTGAAATGCAGATCTAAAAGTAAGCGTTGGAAAAAAATATTAGGTAGAGTAAAATGTAAGAAATAATTAAAAGCAACAGAAATGGAAAGGAAATGGAACAGTCACTTATTTGTTCAGCTGAAATATTTAAAGCAAGTAATTGCTTGATTGGACATCACGTTCAAATTTTGAAACGAAAGGAAGGCGTCTATGGTACTGTTACAACGAACAGTTTATCATTTATGTTGCATATTGGACCTTAAAATACAGAAACAAATATACCGCAGAGATCAACATGACGAGATAATCAAAACGGTATACAGATATTAGTGGTACGATCATCCTATCAAAAGTCGATAATCGGTACCGAAAAATACTGCTAATTCCGTATGGAAAAATCCAAACAGAGCTAGAAACGTCCGAATTTCGCGAAACGAATTTTGCAGTCCGATTCAGAGTGTTCTAAATAAATTTTCTCATGTCGACACATTAAGGTTTCGGAATACTTTTAAATTCAACTATTTTTAACTGATTTAAATTGAAATAAAATTTCATAAGAAAATAAACTTCAATATTATCAAATGAAAATTTACCAGTTGCTATGTTTAAATAAACATATTCCATATAATAAATTTTTATTTTCAAATTTTATTATTTAAAATTTCACAAAATTCCCGTTAAATATATTATTAAAACCATTAAAATTTACGAGTCGTTACAATAATTGGCTTTCGAAATATTAAAGCGAATTAGTTAAGGAATTCCGGATTTATAGAATTCATTATAAATAGTCAGGAAATTTACAAATATAATTTGTAAGTGTTTTTGAGAAAAGAAATGGGGAATAAAAAGAATACTTCCTAAGTGTGAATTTAAAATGAAATGGAGAAGAATATTCTAAGTGTTGAAATAGGGTGGAAATATTCCGTTGAAGCTATAAGGATTTAAAAGCTGTTTTCAAATATTGAAGAACTGAAGTAATATCTTATAAAGATATTTCTGAAGAAGAAAAATTATGGGAATTTTTTTGATAAGGCATGATGATTGCTTATAGATGATTATTGATAGTTGAATAACCGACTATCAATTTTGGCCAATTTTCGTTAATCGGTTCGAAGAGACCGATATTAGATTTAATCATCTAAAAACCAATTCGATTCGGTTTGAATGTTACGAATGAATACCGTGAAGATGATGAAGACGGTGATTCGGTTTGTCCATACCCAGGACAACTTGCATAGACGAATGCTATCAGAACATCGTCATTAGAGGACGATGAGCATTCTAAGTAAAATTGTGTTCTTGAAAGGTAACACGTAGCCTCGAGCCTTATCAATCGGGTAATGACGGAAACAGGGGAAATGCAATAAGGCTAAATGGGTTGCACCCAATTAAGGTATGTTATCGCATTTCTAGATGTCCTCGAAAACTTATTTATTATGGATATGGTTGTGCATGGAAGGAGCGCTCGGTGGTAAGGGTGGGAATGCCCGGGATGATAACATATTCGGTCTGTCCAGGTTGGGAGTAGGCCGATCTTTTGTAGCAGGGGATCCCGGCATGGTCCTCGGTACATTGTTCTGGAGGTGTACTGAGGTGGGTGGTACCCCAATGGTCCAGTCATTCGATGGAATCCACTCTCCAATAAGCGATGTACAGTTTTGATTGTGCCCAAATATGCTTAAACGTGAGATGCAATCGTTTTAGCTATTTCTATTTACTTTCTATAGACACTATTATAATATCATATGATTTTGATAAAAATGGTTTTGGTTATCGTAAGGGAAAAACCCATTGTGTTTATTTGTGATGTGGTCTTATGAGATACCATTGCTTTCAAAGGATTTTGAAAGTTAATAATTCAAATTGAGTGTGTTTTCTCACCTTTGTTTTCCAGATTGCCTCGGGTGTTATTTTATTATATGCTCGGGTTAGACCGAGTATTACAAATTCAGGTTAAATGCTATGGAGGTCAGGAGACAAGCTGGAGGAGTTCAGACGTATATCACATATTTGGTTATTTTCCGCCGTGTGAGGAAAAGTTATTAAACTGTCCTGATTGATGTATTAAATTGTTGTACTCTGATATTGTTATGTATATTAACAGTACAGTTCTTGTATTTAAAAATCGTTTATTATATATTATATTTTGTTCTACTGCGATTGTGAGATTCTATGTTGTTTATTTTTCTTCTACCTTTTTCTTCTTTACCCCCTAATGAACTGGTATTTTCATCACTGGCATGCTCGACATTTATGCGGTGGACGTATTAATGTCGATTTTTTAGGGTCAAAAATCTCGATCCGTTACATTTGTTATCAGAACTGAAGGTTAAGCGAGAACCTTGGCTCTAGTGGGGATTACTCATTCGAGATAGAGTCAATAGTACTCTAGATTGAGTTGAGTGTATTAATAGATATGAAACGTAATTGTTAGTAAATATAAAATGTTTTATACTTTATTGGTTGATTTATTGGGTGACTTATGAACTCATGTCGGCACAGTCCATACAACTGTGTTGATAGGGGTTTCTAAACACTTGATAAAGCAATTTGACACAGTATTGTTTTGAAGCAGGTAAATGAAATAATTTTACCCAAATTATATTTTTGGATATAAAAGAAATAATTTTTTAAAAATTATTATAGTATATTGGTGTGTTGGTTGTTATAATCGGATAAAATTATAAAACTGGAAATAGTTTATATAACTAATTGGAAATTTGTATTAGTATAAGTTATACAAATGGATTAAAATTAAATTGGATTCAAACCAGAATTTGGAAATTTAAATTACGGGAAGTTTGGGAAAAATGTCTTCAAAGTGGTGTGGACAATAATGATAAGAGTATTATTTTTAAATATTTTCAAAAGGAAATGCTTTTAAAATGAATTTTGGAAGAAATATAGCACTGAACTCACTTCAGTCGCTGAAAAATAATTCTGGTGATAACTGCAGCATCATCAGTGTTGATTTTCGAGTTTGTAAGTGATGAGTTGCTACCGTAGTAAATTGATATGGAGATTTTTCGATGGAAACAAGTATTATTTGAAAATTCCAAAGGAAGGGTTTGTAAACCGAAGAGAGTGTGTGTGTGTCTATAATTGATTTCAATGCGATTTGAAATAAATGCCAGGTATTTAAAAATTATAGAAATCCTTATTTAAAATTTCTAAAGAATATCAGAAAGAATAAGTTTTAAACTTATAAGTAGAAGACGATAATTATAAGGAAAGAAGTGTGAGAAATTGAAGTTGGAATAAAATTTAAATTGAGAAAGTTGAAATGGAATTCAACTTAAGTTAAATTGAGTAAATTAAATTTTATAAATTAAATTGATTGGATTTGAATTGAAATAATATAATGTATTAATGGATGAGAGCTAATTGAAGCAAAGAAATTGAAATATATAATGAGATAAATGGTGATATGAAATTGAATGAAGTAATGATAAGTTGTTTGGAGCGAAATTAGTTTGAGTATAAATAGTTCGAATATGGTTTTGAAATATTGTTTAAAAGGAATTGAAATTTAAACAAAAAGCGGATTGGATTTGAACCTTATGGAATTGAAGTAAATATGAATTTTGAATTGTGAAATAATTATATAGCCTTCATGTATAAATTTAGAATGAAACAAAATTTAAGTGAAAATTTGTAATTGTGAATAAATAAATTGGAATAAGTTATAAAAATGGAAAGGAATGGGATAAAAATATACTTACGCAATAAATAAATGTATAATCTCGAGTTAAAAATATAATGTGCATATATTCGAGTATGAAATTGATGGAAGTGTGAAAAAAAATTGTGTGACCTATAAAATTGAAAAGTGGAATAGGAGACCCAAAATAAAATTTGTTTGATATTTTGGTAAAGGAAATTAAATCCAAACTTGAATTATAAAAAGGAGTCTGAACTCAAGAAAAATTAAAAGAAGCGATTTTTGAAATAAAAATCAGATATTGAGTTATAAATTTAAAGTGAACTAATTAGATGACTAATCGGTTGAATGAATGTGAGATGAATTTAGCTTGGCTAAGTAAAAATTGGATTGTGAGTTAAAAACGGAATTTGGAAATGAAATTTGAGTTATAAATAAAATTCAACTTAGATGGTAAGAAAATTAAATAAAAATTGGAAATTTGTTGAGTAAAATGGAAATAGTTTGAAACGGTGATAATTCAAGTTATAAATAAATTCAATTGAAGCATAAACAAATTGATATGGCTTGAGATATTAAATAAATGGATTGAATTTGAAATAGAGTAGAATTAAATACAAACTGATTTGGAATCAATTTAAAATAGCTATGGACTAAAATAATTATTCTATTGAATAAATAGCACCAAACTTGCATTGAACAATTGGCGTTTGTCATAAACGTAAGAAATTAAAATTCTATGAATAATTCGAATGTGGATAAATTGATTTTTAATCAATTTGAATTGGATACGGGTTTGTTTGACATAAAAATGAATTGAATGCAAGAAATTTTGGTTGTAAATAATTTGAATTGAATAATGATATATGGATCGATTGGAAGTAATTAAACTAATATCGGAACCTTAAATTGCTTATAAGATATGTTTAGAATGATGGAGTTATGAAGTTATGTGTTTTAACTAGTTAAATAAATAAAATGTTATTGAATTTGATGTTTTTGGAACTTACGTATTTAAATTAAGTAAGTACAGGAACCCGGAGGCTATTGGGGTAGAGTTGGGTCACGAAATTGTATAATTAAATAAGCAGTTTGCTTAAAGATGCTAAAATAAGGTACGTTTTCGGATTAAGTCTTGAAAATATATAAATATTATTTTTGTTTTCCGACCATGTGGGTCGCTGTATATATATTTATCTCTCTTATCATATTGCAAAAGGTTCTTCGTACAAGGGAGACTCTGTCAAAAAATTTCAGAAATTTAGGGTGTTAGAAAAATTTTGAAAAAAAATTGTTAATGAAAAATTGATTTCGAATTTGTAATCGAAATAAAGGATTTTGGTTTAGAATGGAAAACTAATTGTTTGAATAAAGGGAAAGTGTTTGAGAAATGAAGTATCGAGTTTACGCTAAGTGGGTTTTGGATAAGTAAGTAGGTTTGGGCATTTTTCCTACCTAAAAATTTCGAGGACGAAATTCTTTTATGGGTGGAGGAATGTAATTACCGATATTTTTTGTTGTTCGATTTTGAATATTTAAATGGTTTTAAATATTAAATTTGAATTATAAATTGATTTTGGATATGAAATTTTGGTTTTTATTTATAGAACAAATTCAGAATTTAAATATAGCAATTTATTAGATAATTTAATTATTGAGTTTTATAATTGAATATCGGTTAAATTATTGTATCTGGAGTTTTAAGCTCGATAAAAATTATTTAAAAGCTTATAAAATTTATATTCATAATAATGAAGATCGTAGAAATTTTAAAATTGAATTTAAAAGTGATATGTCCAAACTAAAAATAGTTTGTTCAAATGGACATTTAAAATAGTCTTTTAAGGTACAGTCTCGGAATTCGATGAAACTAGTTCGATTAGATCCGTAATTGTGTTTTATTACCGGATTTTAAATTTCATGGCGTTTGGAGTTATCTTTTGACCGTACGGTATATAAACGCGCTGAAATTCATATCGAAAATTCAATATATTAATTAGGTCCAAAAAGCTATCTTCTCCATACGATCGAATTAGGACTCGAAACCTTTTCTATTGCGTTTGGAATAGGGGTGTAACATTATAAACGCCTAACAGCACACCTCGATAGGAGGTCAAAATTTTAAGTTGCGAAATCGAGACGTTTTGTGATTTGAATAATATATTTACATTGTTTGACCTGACCTATATAATTACATCAGCCTATCCCTTCCCTCACTCAATCACCATACCCTTAACCTATTCAAACACATTTCCTCTCCTTTCACCTTTTTAAACGTCACCGCCGCTTCCCTTTGATTAAATCACGCATCCTCTCTTTTATTCAAACGACAGGAAAAAAAGAAATCAAAATCTCATTCTTCTCTTCTCCTTTTTAAAATTCTTTTAGTTCGAAGATTTATAAAAAAGGAAACGAGAACGAATCTCGTTCTAGCATGCAAAAAAGAAGAAAATGGTAAGCAACGCGACCGCAAATGAGGGGCGCGCGTGTGAGGGAGGAAGGCAGTGGTTTCGGAGGGTGTTTCTAGCGTGGATGGTTAAAAGGATTCACGATTAGGGTTCGGCGGTGGCTGCTTGTTGAGTGCACGGTGGCGTGCGAGGTGATGTGGCAGCTCAAGGTTGTAACGACCTGTAGTTTTCGACAATTAAAATTAGTTAATTAAATAAAGTTTTGTGATTTAATGTTGGAAGAAATAAAAATTTTGTGGTAAATATTAAGAATGTAATAGGATTAAAATGTAATGATATTAATTTAAGGTAATTTATAACTGCTTAGAATGTAATT
This sequence comes from Allium cepa, assembly GCA_030765085.1. Lineage (NCBI taxonomy): Eukaryota > Viridiplantae > Streptophyta > Magnoliopsida > Asparagales > Amaryllidaceae > Allium > Allium cepa. The sequence goes on along the minus strand of CM060941.1, from coordinate 169,616,280 downwards.
CCAATAGATTGGAATGATTAAAAAGTTATAATTGATTTTAAATTGTAAACTAATTCAAATAATGTGTGTATCGATTGACAATTGGAGAAAAAGAGTAATTGATCATTTAAAAGTTGATTGATTAATGAAATAATGTGTAATAAATGGAGATTGAATAAATTTAGTGCAATGTGAGTTGTTATAACAATTGGTGGTAAATAATGAACTTACAAATGTTATTAAATATACTAATGGAAACAATTGTTGTTTATTACCAATTTAATTAATCAATTGCAATTAAATGAAATCAAATGTTAAATTAATGTGAGTTAATACAATACTCCCAAATTGTGAATGTAATAAAAAGAATAGAAATGTTAATTATATGCATAAGGTGATAACTGATTTGATAAAAGATTGAAACCAAGATAAATAAATGAATTGAGATATTAAATTATAATTAAGGTGTATAAGTGACAAAAATTCAATAAAATATAGCAGTTAATACAAATAAAACATGGAAATTGTAGCATATTAGTGAAATGAGAGATGAAAAAGTATTAACTATGTTATTAGAGTAATAATTGACTGAATATAATGATTGAATATGAAGATTTAAAATCAAGTTGATCAAATTATTGGAATTTAAATTATAATAATTAGTATTTATTTCAATTAAAGGTAATAAAATATTATGTTAATGTAAATGAAGATGAAATAGGAGAATATTAATGTAATAAGATATAAACCATGATAATTATATCCATAAGATAGTAGCTGATTGTATAATAAGATGGAAAGTCAAATAAACAGATTTATTGGAATTTTAATTTGTAGTTACTGAATTTATTGAAATTGAAATTAAATACTTCAAATTGTGCAATATTCAATAAAATCATATTCAATAAAATTGATACGGAAATTTGTTTTAAAGGATTATAAATGTCTAAGTAATAAAAAATGATGAAATTGGTTAGTTTGTAAATATTGAATAAAAAGGTGATTAATTAATTCAATATTAACATATTTAATTAATGTAAAATAGCCATTCTGGCAACTTCCTCGGATTCGACGAAACAAGTTTCACCAGATCTGTAACAGTGAATTATTGTAAGATTTCAAATTTTGTAGCAATCGAACTTGTCGTTTGATCGTACGGGCTCGAAACGCCTAGAAATCAATTTAAATAAAATTCAACTGAAATCAATTTGAAATAAGCTGATTTTAAGCTAACTTCTTCATACGATGGAATTTGGACTTGAAACCTGTTCCACTGAGTTTAAAATTATAATAAATATCCATTTCGATATATGGCATGACCTATTTTCATTTCGAGGTAAGAACGGGCTTTTTGGGTCGCGTAGTCGTTTCGATCCAACCATACCTATGTATAGGCTGTTATAAACCCTAGTTGTTTCTCATATTATTATTTCTGTTCATACATTTTCTTCCTCCTTCTCAAACCACATTCCCAAATTCCAAAATCTAATTTCAAAAAAAACCGAGAAAGAAAAATTGCACTAGGTTTACTTCGAGTCGGGAAGAAGTTTACGTCGAGTTTCAAAGGAGAAAACCCTGTGGTGGCTTGGGGTCAGAGAGAGTTCGAGGCCAAACAAGATGGATCTGGTCGTGCTTTGTGTTCCAGAGGCAAAAACCCTGGAGTGACTTTGGGTCAGGAGCCAAATAACTCGGGTCTCGGGTCATTTTAGGAAAAAATCAGAACAAGCACCGGGTAATTGAGGTGGCGACTCATAGTAAGACCCGAAGTCAAAAAATTTCAATCTTCTAACGTTAATAACTTTTGCATAAGAGATCGGTTTCGCTCGCGATTTTCTCTATTGGGATCGTATCGAAATTCTATATATTTTTACTCTGGTTGGACAAATTCTGAGATTGTTGAATTTTGAGCTCTATTTTGGATTTCAAATCGATTTAAAATCAAAGATGAGTGTTTTGACCCACTCACAACTACTGAATTTTCTTATGTTAGTTAAATTAAAATTCTGATGTGATTTGAAATTTATTTGTTCGTATTTAGTATATTTAATTTGTCATCCCAGTTAAATTTATCCTTTATTGAAATAAATAGCCATTTAAATTAATATTGGAGTTCAATAACATGTCAATACTAGTCATTGATCACTGTTTAATTGTTATTTTTATTGATTGCATTAAATGATGATTTTGATGTATGTTTGAACTGTTGCTATTGAATGACTGGATGTTATAATTTATATTGTTATAATACTGTAAGTTCCCTATGGGTTGAAATGATAAATACTCGAACGATCTATAGATTAAGGAAAAATCGTTATGGGTTGAAATGATAAACTCGAGCGATTTTATGGATTTTTATTTAATTTGGGATTGTGGTTTGAAATGATATATAACCGTAAATTTTAAATTGCGGATTGAAATGATAAATTTCTTATCACTTGTCCCCAAGGTAGAAAATTATATACGGACATCGGATTGGTTAAACTATATGATTTTTAATTCGTTAAAATTTGTATTCAGTTAACTGGCATTTTGAAATAGAAACTGATTTATATAAACTGAATTATTTTCGATAATCCAAGTGTTAATGTTGAAATTAGAATTGATTTAATGAATTGTTCAAAGGATTTAAATTTGAATTTCAAAGTTTAAGTATCAAATATAAATGAATTTATTGAAATTGAGTTACTGTAAAATGTATGGATATAACTTTGAAATTTATTTTATACCAATCTAAACTATTTTAATAAAACTAACTATTTTAATCAATTTGAACCATCTTAATTAATTTTAATCTATTGTAACCTATTTAATACAATTTAATCTATTTTACCCATTTTAAACTACGGGGAATTAATTTAAAGGACAAAGATTTGTATATTTTTTGCCTCAAGGACATGACCTCAATATTTTACCACAAGGACAAATATTCTTCAAAAAATTATTCATAAGGACAAACATTTTCCAAAATTATTCATAAGGACAACAAAACTGCTACCGAGCTAAAAATTGATACATAAAAACTGCTACCGATAACTACAAACTGATACCTAGAAACTGCTATCAATAACTAAAAAATGATATCTACAGAAAGTTTTCCTTCAGAATAAAATATTGAAGGTCTGTCCTTGAGGCTAAAAAGCTGTGAAATTTTGTCCTTGACAATAATTTCCTGTTTAAACTAATTAAATTTATTTAATCTATTTTAAATCTATTTTATGTAATTTAAATCTATTTAATCTATTTTAAATTTATTTAATCTGTTTAAAAATCTACTTAATATAATTTAACTCTATTTAATCTATAATTAATCTATTTAAGCATTTTAAAATCTAACTAAATCTTTTTAATCTATATTTCACCTATTAAAATCAATTTAAATCTAGTTAAACCAAATTTAAATATATTTGAAATATTTTACTATTTAAACTATTATATTTATTTAAACTATTATATTTAAATCCTTGATGATGATACGACTTAAGTCGGAATTTGAAATTGATACCTTTTTATGAAATGACATATTTGAGTAAATATGATTTTGAAAGTGAAGGCGATTTTGATAGTGAATATGGTTTTGAAAATGAGTATGATTTCGAAAGTGATATGGTTTGAAATCGAATATGATATTTTGATATTAATTATGAATTGACTTTTGAAATGTAAAAGAACCATCAGATGTAAAATAAGCGTTTGGTTGTTAAAGAGACTGGGATCAGATATTGTGATACTCTCTACCAGTACCGAAAATCACTTTAACAACCTTGTACATGGTGGAGATTTCAGAAATGAAGTAAGATGGTTTGGCGAACGATTTCTGTATAAGGTATGACATGACCCTAACTCCCGTAAGTTAGCTTAGATATGGCTAAAACAGGAGCCACGCTGGGCCTAGTAAGGTCGCACCTCCAATCGGACACATTTCTTCAATACCATATTATGACTTTGTGATGATTTGGTGGCCACCCCTCGATTTTGATTATGGGAGTATGTTCCGAGGTAGGCAGTAGTAGCTGCTATGCATTACCACCAGTCCAGATGCGCAATTGGTATATCTATCATAGCATTGCCTCGAGTGCACTATTCACAAGCTCTAGCGCGCCTTCTACGAGTTTGTTTTGCACCATACCTATGGAGTGCCCTCTGTGTAAATCTCTAGTTTACGGAGGAGCGTACGGTACTGTATAGACTATGAGAATATATAAAATGTGTTAAAGGGGATATGGGTAATGCCTTAACGCTATTTTTAATACCTTTACTTTACTGTAAACATATTATAATAGCATTTTGTACTTCATAGTAGATAGTTTAACGGATCCTTAGGAGATGGAAATCCCGAGCATCTTTTAAGTTATTGCACTCACGTTAGACACTGGATGGGAGATGTCAAACCTCGTAAATATCTCTGACGCCGTTGCACACATATTTACCGTTGAATTTACTTATATAAGATCTTTTCGTTCTGACTCGAGTGTTTTGTCTTTTCAATTCGCTCAGATCAGCCTGAGCATTTCAGGGTTAAAAACCTTATTTCTAGAGGATGAAGATGAAGATTTGTACTACTTTTATTATTTACTATAATCATTCCTCTACATCATGTTGTTCCGCTGCATTTATTTATTTATTATGTTTATGCATCTCTGATTTTTGTGTTGTAAAAGAATAATCAAATATATTTATAAAACAGCTTCATAAACTGTTATTTGATTATTATATTTTGTCATTCCGCTGTGAGATTCTGTATTTTTTTCTATCTCTGCTTTTTCTTATTTACCCCAATAACAATCTGCCCCTTTAAATAGTTTGAGTCTGACGTGTGTGGTTTATCGTCGATTTAAACTGTCCAAAAAGGAAGATCGTTACAATTGCTATCAGAGCTTCGGTTTAGAGACAACTTTAGCTTTGTAGGGTCTGACTCTTTAGGAAAAGGGTAGTACTACCCTAGAATGAATCATTGAGTGTATATATGAGAGCATATTTGTTAGTGTTATAAAATGTTTTTATATTGTGTTAATTTGTTCCATTTTGTATTTATAAATTCTAGTTGGTGCATAGGACACTATGACATCGATAGGGATTTCTAAACACTTAATAGAGCAAACCGACACAATATTTATTTTGAAACGTAGGTAAATGAAATAATTTGCCTATTATATATTTTTGTATATAAATAATAATTTTATAAATGATATATTTAGTTGTAATATTTTTGTTGTTGGGTAGTGAAATTTATAAATATTGGTTGAAAATAAGATTTGTAAATAAAATAAATATAAATTGGAAAATTTAGAACTTAAGTTCCAGGATTTTCGAAAATTTCTTTTGAATGATTTTGAAATATAATGTTAATATTATTTGGAAGTATTTTTGATATAAATATTTCAATGTGATTTGGAGGAAATGTTTTAAAAGAATTTTGGAATGAAATAAGTTCTGTACTCCTCACTCTGTCGTTGGAAAATAATTTCAATGATGAGAGCACGCGTCATTGACATTCATTTTCGGGTTTCAAAGTGGGAAGACCGTGTAATAATTTTACTGCACAATTGTTTTGATAAATTAATCTTGATTTTATTTTAAATTCCAAATATGATTTGATATATATAAAGATGTGATAATATATATTATTTTAAAATGATTGAAATGAAACCCGGTTGTTTAGTCCTTAAGCTTCTATAAATCAGAAACTTAAATTGTTGTAATGAATGGAATCTTGACTACATTAATAATTGGAAACTTCTAAAATGAAAATAAGAAATTTAATGTTAAAATGATTAATGAAATGGATAAAAAATTGAAAATTTGAAAACTGTAAATAGAAAGGAAATGCAAAATAAGAAAGGGTAACTATTGAGCCTTTTGTTAATTAAACAAATAAGAGAAATTTGTGTAACTTTCTATTGCATTCTATAAGACATTTATATATAACTTACCAAAATATTAAAAGTTGTAATGTTAAATAGGATATTTGATAGAATATTATACAAGTAAAACTTCAGAAAATGAAAATGTTCAATAGACTTACTTTTATAAATAAGAATATAATGTTATAATGTGTTATAAACTAAAGTTAATAGTTTGAAATGTCACTAATGAAATGTAATAGAAGTTGGATAATGTAAGAAAAATGGTTATAAACTTAAGTTAACAACTAAGCTATCTATAATCATATTTAATAGAAAAAGTGAATACTGTAGGTAATGGATTTCTTAACTTAAATTAAGGTTAAAGCCTTTGTATAATTAAAATGTGTACTATAAAAATTGAATAATTATAACTTCAGAAACATTAAAAATGATTTAGAAATGGAGTTAATCTTCAATAATACTATGTACAGAAGAATGAATGTGAAAAAGAAATATTCTATAAATGCTTAAGTGAATTGTAAAGAAACATACTTAATAATGTCTAATCCAATAATTGAAATAAAAATAACTTATTAAGGCAATGAATGTCAAGTAACAAAATGAAAGAAATTGCGTTGTATGAATAAAGAAAAAATGAACTTTTGTAAGTAATAATTGAATGTAAATTAATGAAAATAAACATTACATGAATGAGAAAATAAGAGTAAATGATGAAAAAAATAAAATCAAACTAAATTGTAAATGTGAAGTAAAATGTATACAGTGCTTCAATAATGAACTTAATTATGATCCAAATAAACGAAATGGATGTAACTTATGTAGGTAAAGAATGAAAATTAATGAAATAAGCCTTACCTGAATGAATGAAAAATTAAATTTTGTGAGTAATGAACGTGAATTAAAGAAAATCATTGTATGAAAAAAATGAACAATAAATAATGTGAAAAGGATAAATAGAGTAAATTTAATGTGTTGAATTCTTTGTTTGTTTGACTTATGGATTGATTGGGAAAGATACTTTTATTATGTAGAATGTATAAATAATCTATGAAGTTATCTACGACTGTTCAGTGTATGGTTTACTTTATAGTTTATTTATCATTTTATATGATTAGAAGTTCTGGATGGATGGATGATTGCTCTCTTTGTTGAAATGGTATTTGTACAGTTGTTGTTTGTAAATGAAATTGTTGCTAGTGGTGATGTTTTGTTTGTTATTTATTGAAACAACTTAAATATTTCTTTTTATATAAATTGCTAACTTCTTTTAGATTATATAAGTGAAATATAGCTTTATGGAAGTAATTGCTACTGCTTTTGTTTTCATAAAATAAACGTTGTTTGCACGACAATTAGGTACGTTCTCGGATTACGATTTTATAGCAATATTATATTGTTTTTCCCATGGTTTCGGATATATTATTTTGAAAAATATAAAATATATTATTATTATTGATATTATTATTCCCCCTGACCCTCCGTACAAAGGAGACTGCCGAAATTTTCGATAAATTTTGGACTTATTTTGTGAAATGTTTTCAAATTTTTTTAGTTTGAGTATAAAAGGATTTAATTATTTATAAATTGATATTTTATTTAAAAAAATTATTTTGTAAATTAGTTGTTTATAAATTTAATATTTCAAGTAAGATATGTTGACTACTTGATTCCTTCTTTTCTCTTCTTTCCTTTTCGAGGACGAAAAGTTTTGAGTATGGGAGAGTGTAACGACCCGTAATTTTCGACAATTAAAACTAGTTATTTAAATAAAGTTTTGTAATTTAATGTTGGAAGAAATAAAAAATTTATGGTTAAATAATAAGAATGTAATTGGATTAAAATGTAATGATATTAATTTAAGGTAATTTATAACTGCTTTGAATGTAATTCCAATTAATTGGAATGATTAAAAAGTTATAATTGATTTTAAATTGTAAATTAATTGAAATAATGTGTGTATCGATTGACAATTAGGAAAAAAGAGTAATTGATAATTTAAAAGTTGATTGATTAATGGAATAATGTGTAATAAGTGGAGATTGAATAATTTAGTGCAATGTGAGTTGTTATAACAATTGGTGGTAAATAATGAACTTACAAATGTTATTAAATGTAGTAATGGAGACAATTTTTGTTTGTTACCAATTTAATTAATCAGTTTCAATTAAACGAAATCAAATGTTACATTAATGCAAGTTAATACAATAACTGCCAAATTATGAATGTAATAAAAAGAATAGAAATGTTAATTTTATGCATAAGGCGATAATTGATTTAATAAAAGATTGAAACCAAGATAAATAAATGAATTGGGATATTAAAATATAATTAATGTGTATAAGTGACAAAAATTCAATAAAATTAAAATATAGTAATTAATACAAATAAAAGATGGAAATTATAGCATATTAGTGTAATGAGAGATGAACAAATATTAACTATGCTATTAGAGTCATAATTGATTGAATATAATGATTGAATATGAAGCTTTGAAATCAAGTTGATCAAATTATTTGAATTTAAATTATAATAATTAGGATTTATTGCAATTAAAGGTAATAAAATATTACATTAATGTAAGTAAAGATGAAATTGGAGAATATTAGTGTAATAAGATATAAACCATGATAAATATATCCATAAGATAACGATTGATTGTATAATAAGATGGAAAGTCAAATAAACGGTTATTGGAATTTTAATTTATAGTTACTGAATTTATTGAAATTGAAACTAAATACTGCAAATTGTGCAATATTCAACAAAAATTGATATAGAAATTTGCTTTAAAGGATTATAAATGCCTAAGTAATCAAAAATGATGAAATTGGTTAGTTTATAAATATTGAATAAAAAGGTGATTAATTAATTTAGTATTAATTTATTTAATTAATGTAAAAATAGCCATTCTGGCAATTGTCTTGGATTTTGACGAAGCAAGTTTCACTGGATCCGTAATAGTGAATTACTGTAGGATTTCAAGTTTCATAGCGATCAGACTTGTCGTTTGACCGTACGGGCTTGAAACGCCTAGAAATCAATGTAAATGAAATTCAATTGAAATCAGTGTGAAATAAACTGATTTTAAGCTAACTTCTTCATACGATGGAATTTGGACTTGAAACATGTTCCATTGAGTTTAAAATTATAGAAACATCCATTTCGATATATGGGATGACTTGTTTTCGTTTCGGGATCGGAACGGGCTTTTTGGGTCGTGCAGTCGTTTTGATCCAAGCCTCCCTATATATAGGCTGTTATAAACCCCAGTTGTTTCTCATATTATTATTTCTGTTCATTCAACTTCTTCCTCCTTCTCAAACCTAATTCCCAAATTCCAAAACATAATTTCAAAAATAAATAAACCGAGAAAAAAATTGCTCCAGGTTTACTTCGAGTCGGGAAGAGGTTGACTTAGAGTTTTAGAGGAGAAAACCTGCAGCGACTTGGGGTCAGAGAGATTTCGAGGCCAAACAATACGAATCTGGCCGCGCTTCGAGTTCCAGAGGCGAAAACCTTGGAGTGACTTCGGTTAGGAGCCAAATGACTTGGTCTTGGGTCATTTTGGCAAAACTCAGGGCAAGCACCGGGTAATTGAGGCGGCGACTCAAACTAAGACCCGAAGTCAATATTTTCTTATCTTCTAACGTTAATAACTTTTGCATACGAGCTGATATTCACATGTGATTTTCTCCATTGGGATCGTATCGGAATTCCCGACATTTTGACACTCATTTGGATGAATTTTGAGACTGTCGAATTTTGAGCCCTATTTTGGATTTCAAATCGATTTAAAATCAAAGGTGAGTGTTTTGACCCACTCACAAATACTGAATTTTCTTAAGTTGGTTAAATTAAAATTCTGATTATTCGTATATTTAATTTGTCATCCCAGTTAAATTTGACCTTTATTGAAATAAATAGCCATTTAAATCAATATTGGCGTTTAGTACCAGTTAATACTTGCCATTGATCACTATTTAATTATTATTTTTATTGATTGGATTGAATGATGATTTTGATGTATGTTCGAATTTTTGCTATTGAATGACTGGATGCTATAATTTATATTGTTATAATACTACAAGTTCCCTATGGGTTGAAATGAACATACCTGAATGATCTATAGATTAGGGAAAAATCGTTTTGGGTTGAAATGATAGACTCGAGCGATTTTATGGATTTTTATTTAATTCGAAATTGCGGTTTGAAATGATATATAACCGTAATTTTTAAATTGCGAATTGAAATGATAAATATCTGTATCCCTTGCCCTTAGGGTAGAAAATTACATACGGACAACGGATTGGTTAAATTATATAATTTTTAATTTCTTAAAATTTATGTTCAGTTAACTGGCATTTTGAAATAGTAACTGAATTATATAAACTGAATTATTTTCAATAATCCAAGTGTTAATGTTGAAATTAGAATTGATTTAATGAATTGTTCAAATGATTTAAATTTGAATTTCAAAGTTTAAGTGTCAAATATAAACGAATATATCGAAATTGAGTTACTAAAAAAAAGTTTGGATATAACTTTGAAGTTTAATTTTAAATAATCTAAACTATTTTAACTAAATTAACTATTTTAATCAATTTAAACCATCTTAATTTATTTTAATCTATTGTAACCTATTTAATACAATTTAATCTACTTTACCCATTTTAAACTAATTAAATTTATTTAATCTATTTTACATAATTTAAATCTATTAAATCTATTTTAAATTTATTTAATCTATTTAAAAATATACTTAATATAATTTAACTCTATTTAATCTATAATTAATCAATTTAAACATTTTAAAATCTAATTAAATCTATTTAATCTGTATTTAACCTATTAAAATCAATTTAAATCTAATTAAACCAAATTTAAATATATTTGAAATATGTTAGTATTTAAGCTATTTTATTTATTTAAACTAATTTTAAACTATTAAACTATTTATGACTATCTAAACTAGTTTCTAAAATTTCAAACTGTGGAAAGTTGGAGTATTTAATTCCTCGATGATGATACAACTTATGTGGGAATTTGAAATCTGATACCTTTTTATGACATGACATATTTAAGTAAATATGATTTTGAAAGTGAAGGCAGTTTTGAAAGTTAATATGGCTTTGAAAGTGAGTATGATTTCGAAAGTGATATGGTTTGAAATCGAATATAATATTTTGATATTAATTATGAATTGACTTTTGAAATGTAAAAGAACCATCCGGTGTGAAATAGGTGTTTAGTTGTTAAAGAGATCGGGATCAGATATTGTCATACTCTCTGTCAATACCTTCAAACCATTTTAACAACTGTGTACATGGTGGAGATTTCAGAAATGAAGTAGGATGGTTTGGTGAATGATTTCTGTATGAGGTATGACGTGACCCTGACTCCAATGAGTCAGCTTAGATGTGACTAAAACAGGAGCCACGCCTGGCAAAGTAAGGTCACACCTCTGATTGAATACATTTCTTCAATACCACATTAGGACTTTGTGATGATTTGGTGGCCACCCGTCTATTTTGATTATGGGAGTGTGTTCAGAGGTGGGCGGTAGTAGCTGTTATGTACCACCAGTCCGGATACGCAATTGGTATATCAACCCAGGTATTGCCTCGAGTGTCATGTTCACATGTCCTAGCGCGCCTTCTACGAGTTTGTTCTGTACCATACCTATGGAGTGTCCTTTGTGTAAACCTCTAGTTTACGGAGGAGCGTATGGTACTATATAGACTATGAGAATATACAAAATATGTTAAGGGGATATGGGTAGCGCCATAACGCTAATTTTAATACGTTTACTTTACTGTAGACATATTACAGTAGTGTATTGTACTACATAGTAGATAATTTAACGGATCCTTAGGAGATGGAAATCTCAAGCATCTCTTAAGTTAGTGCACTCACGTTAGACACTGGATAGGAGACGTCAAACCCCGTAAACATCTCTGACGCCATCGCACTCATATTTACCATTGATTTTACTTACATAAGATTTTTAGTTTTGACTCGGGTATTTTGTCTTTGCAATTCTCTCGGGTCAGCCTGGGCATTTCAGAGTTGAAGACCTTATTTTTGGAGGATGAAGACGAAGATTTGTACTATTATTATTTACTATAATCATTCCACTGCATCATGTTCTTCCGCTACATTTATTTATTTATTTATTCTTGTTTATGTATCTCTGATTTTTGTGTTGTAAAAGAATAGTTAAATGTATTTATAAAACAGCTTCATGAACAGTTATTTGATTATTATATTTTTTCATTTCGTTGCAAGATTTTGTATTTTTTTTTCTTTCTCCACTTTTATTATTTACCCCAACAATAATCTGCCCCTGCGAATAGTTTGAGTCCAACATGTGTGGTTTATCATCGATTTGAACTGTCCGAAAAGGCAGGTCGTTACAGAGGTCGAGGGTTGTGGTCAGGCAATATGGTGGCACACGAATGAGGATGGCGGCAATAGGAGGTGATAGCGTGTACGCGAGAGTGGATGGTCGTAGAGAATCACGAGGTAGCGGCCGATCGGGGCAGTGGCGATTGGCCGACGCGAAGTATTTTCGTTCGATTCATTCTAGACTATGGGGACCGTACTGGCAGCGGAGAGGTTCATGATGGCAAAGAGGCGTAATGTGGTAATTTTAGAATTTGAAATTTTAAAGTTCACATGATAATGTATTTTATGAATTATTTAATTAACACTTATATTTAGTTAATTAAATTTATTAAATAGTAATCAATTGTTTTACTTTTTTTCAAATGTTAATAAACTGTATAACGTTTATAGAGGTCTGCAATCGTGAAGAAACAAGTCGGATTTGGGTCGGATTGCAATTAAAATCAAGGTGAGAATCTCTCACTCAATTGGATTACCATTTTAAAAATTTAAATGTTTAAATTTAAATCATTAGATGCCCAATTGATTGATAGATTTATAATTATCTATGGATGACTATTTATATATATATATATATATATATATATATATATATATTGGTATATATATTAGTATTGGCGTGATATTCCCGCATATTATAGCAGATGAGACCCTATGCGCCCCGCATAATAGCGGACGACCATATATACTGCGATATCCCACTCGAAGTGGGATTGGTATTTTTATTGTTATTGAACATCTGTAGATGGAAGGAAAACAGGTTGGAGGGATCCAACTGGATTCTCGATATAATAGTATTTTTCATATATATATATATAATGCTGGATTATTGTGTGTTGTAAAAAAAATTTAAATGTTATAATGGCATGAAAATAAATTTTGGGTGTAATAAATGTCGTAAATATTATTCTAAATTTCTTTTAAAGAGTTAAAAAGGCGATTTATTTATAAAAATATGTATATCGAAAATCAGATTATCTAAAAGAGATTGATTTGAATAAGAAAATGGTGAATTTTAAACCTGTTAAATAATAAGGGAAAATATTTTAAATAGAGAATTTAAAATTAATTATATAAAGGAATTTTTAAAGACTGGATTTTAAAGTGATATTCGAAAAATATAGGAAGAAGTTGAAAATCGATATTAATAGATTGGCAAAGATAAATAGTTATTTATAAGGTAATTGAATTTGTAAAAATGGAACTTATAAACAGGATTATTTTTAGTGAAACTCAAAGGAGTTATGAAAATTTATAAACGAAATTTATTAATAAATTAAAGTGATATCGGATGATAAATTTTGAATATAAATTACGGAATAATTTATATTTTAATAGGTGAATAAGATGAGAGGAAAAATAGTGAATACTACTCTTAGAGTAGAAATGGTTAACGAGGCCATATTGGTGGCGATGTGATGGAAAACGATAGGGATTTATAAATGGAAATTTTGGTCATTGAGGTTTAAGTTTTTATTTAAAAGGGAGATTTTATTTATTAAACTATATAAATTTACTTTGGAAAGTGATATTATAAAAAGTGTTTCAATGTTTTAAATAATTATTTCAATATTCTTAAAACAAATTATTATTAATATTATTTACATATGTATATATATATAGAGTTTTGAAATATATAAAACTTATTTATAAAACTTCTTGTAAGTCTGGAAATGGGTTTATTTAGTGATGAGATTATAAGAAAATTCTTAAAATAGAACTGGAAAGAAAAGTAAGAAAATTTCCGATGTAGTGGATACAAGTGAATTTCGAAGAATGAAATAGAATGCATAAGGAAGTACAAGGGAAATTGAAATTATAAGCGAATATAATTAGCTTTGGAAATATTAAAGAGAATTAGTTACGGAATTCCGATTTATAGAATTCGTCATAAATAATCAAGAAATTTACAAATATAATTTGTAAACGTTTTTGAGAAAAGAAATGGGGAATAAAAAGAATAATTTCTAAGTGTGAATTTGAAATGAAATGGAGAAGAATATTCTAAGTTTTGAAAAAGAGTGGAAACATTCTGTTGAAGCTATAAGGATTTAAAAGCTGTTTTCAAATATTAAAGAACTGAGGTAATATCTTATAAAGATATTTTTGAAAAAAAATTATGGGAAATTTTTTGATAAGGCCTGATGATTGCTTATGGATGTGAATTGATAGTTGAATAACCGACTATCAATTTTGGCCGATTTTCGTTAATCGTTTCGAAGAGACCGGGATCGGATTTAATTATTCGAAAACTACTTCAATCCAGTTTGAACGTTGCGAATGAATACCATGAAGATGATGGAGACGGTGATTCGATTTGTCCAGACCCAGGACAACTTGTATGGACGAATGCTATTAGAACGTCGCCATTAGAGGACGATGAGCATTCAAAAAAATTATGGTCTTGAAAGGTAACGCTTAGCCTCAAGCCTCATCAACCGGAGAATGACTAAAACAAGAGAGATGCAGCTGAAAGACTAACTTATGGTGGATCAATAATACAAATGACAAGTATATAACTAAATTAATTATAGTGTAATGATTAGTAAAGAATGTAAATAAGAATAATCACACCAGGTTTTTTATATTCGGACCTCTCGTCCTACGTCCAGTGCCGAAGCTCCTCTTCGGAATTTTCTTTCACCAAATAACCCTCACTTTACCCGGAGAAACATGTTTACAATAGCAGAGTTACTTTGTCAACTATGTGTTCTCTATTACATGGATTTTGACTATATAGTACAATTGAACTTCTTATATCTTTTGAATGATTGAATACAATATTGTTCGAGAAAATATAGAAGTGTATGATCTCAGATTTACAGATTGGATAGCAAGTAGATGATTAGAACAAGAGATGATTAAGATAGAAAGTTGAGTTTTGTTTTGATCCTTCCTGATTCTTGTTTATATAGTTGTAGAGTGTTACTTCTAGTAGTTGCATCTCTTCCTTTTCAGTCTAGGGTCATTATTGTTCACTGGTGAAGAGTTGTGGAGGAAAGATGGAGTTGTGTCTTTTCGAAGATGACAGTTGTTATTTGAATTTTTTGCCCCGAGCCCAGTTGCAGACGTCTGAATGTTGTTTTTAGACGTCTGGAATTTTAGTCCAGTATCTACGTTCAGACGTCTAAAGTTCTGTATTCAGACGTCTGAACCTCTCAAGTGAGGTTTTTCTGGGTTCATTCTTGAGTGTTTGTTCCTTCGATCTTCGTGCAACTTTGTAGATGAATTTCTTTAGTGCTTTAGTCATCGTCTCGTCAAAGTAGTGGTTTGTCTTGCTTTGTACCTGGGTATGATATATATATATATATATATATATATATATATGATTTCCATTGTATAGTTGTTATCGTCGAAATTGTAAAGTCAGGGTTCTAACATTCTCCCACTTTTTGATGATGATAACTAAACAATGTACTTAGATAATAATTACAGACGAATTCTCCCCTTAAATGTAGTCTCCCCCTATAGGTGTGCATATCTATTTTTCTCCCCTTTGTCATTATCAAAAATGATTGAAGAATCATAACACAAAGCCAAGTGTGATATACAGACATAATTACAAAAGTAGCAAAAATTATGATTACATCTTGAAGCACAGCAAAATATTGATAGTGTCTTACCAGTAATTTGAAAAGAAGTTATCTATAAAATATTAACTATGTGAGGTCAAGGTAGATCATCACTAGGGGAGTCCAATTTCCCTTTGTCCTTGTCGCCGGTCTCTGGCGATGTGTGAGGAGATTGAGAAGGTGTGGACCAATCAGAAGAAGGTTGACGCGCTTGTTGAAGTGCTTGATCAAGTTTGGAAACCACTGAAGCAAGAGAATCTTCAACTTTGGAAAGCCTTGTGGTCAATGTGTGATCAAGTCTTTCTATTTTTTTACTAAGGAGAATTTGATTTATAGATAGGAGCATTTGGTTTTGTAAAGTTAAGTGAGCAATACTTTCATTAGCATTAGGCTGAGTTCGTGCTTCTAAAAACTCCATATCAGAGTGATATTCAAACGAGGAAGGAGGAGGTGGAGATGGTTGCCTTGGTAGTTCTATATCACCTTCTTCTTGTTGTTGTTCTTGTTGTTGTGTAGGAGGAGGTTGATCTTGTGCATTTCTCCATTCTAGAAAAGTCATATAAGATGGTGGTTCCACCGGAAAATGCATAAGGCTGAAAATTTTTGTTCCGCTATATTTTATAGGTAACTCCTCAAAAGCAGAAATGTATGATGGGATGTTTAGTGCTTTAAGGATTCGCATAATATAAGCTGGGTAAATTATACTCCGGTGAGATTTATTCCAAAAACCTTTAAGCTCATCGAAAATGACCTGAGCCCAATTAATCATAATTCGTCTAAAAAGAGCATATAGAGCTTTGTGCTCAAGATCAGTAATTTGTTCATGGCTACCTAATCACGGGATAATGGTAATTATAAGCATTCGGGTAAGAAGCCTAGCACGTGGCTTAAGGATTTTGGATGAAAATTGAGGCATTCGATTCTCCCATAATTGACGAGTTATAATATCACAAGGTTTGAGTCACGTGTCCTCCATTTCATATGATCTATGACCCGTATAAGAGCATTCTAAAAGTCGTCCAATTATAGTGGGGGTTAACTTGATTGTTGTCCCATAGACACTCGTCCATAACCAATGTTCATCATTCTCAGTAGTCCATACGAATGAACTATCAAGATTAGCGTAAAAAAGGTATATAGCCAATTGATCGACAGGGGTATCATTGGCATTACAATAAATAAGGGTTTTTAAGTTACCTTGCATACAGATGTCATCCATATCGTATGAAGGAAACTTGATTAGGTTATAGAAGGGTCCGAGATGCATCTTCTTAATCTTCAAGTCTTCAAACCGTCTGATAGTTGTTGGATTGTGGAATAACCAGTCTTTGATTTGAGTGTCAGTTGCCATCAAGGGTTGAGAAGAGGATCTTTCTCCATGCTTCCTTTTCTTAGTTCCCATTTTTTTGTTCGAGGTGGCATTAATTAAGTGAGAAATTTGATTGTTAGATTTTGCTAATGATAAACTTCGATTTGAAAATGAGTTGAAATAGGAGAAGGGAATTGATCGAGCAGAGATAGGGTTTTAAAAAACTGTTGTTTCCAGTTCCAGACGTCTGAAATAGTGGATCAGGCATCTAAAGACGCTTAATGTAGAAACAGAGAGTAGAATCAGACGTTTGTAAATAGTACTCAGACGTCTGGAAAGTTTAAATACTAGACAGAGAGTAACTTCAGACGTCTGGAAAAGAGTTCAAACGTCTAGGAACATTTATTAGAAGTTTTAGATTCCTATTTCAGACGTCTGGAATCTTTTTCAAACATCTGAAAAATTCCAGATTAGTTTTTTTGTTGATATTTTTGTGAAGAATTTTTTTTATTTATTGAATAGAATACAATACAAACAAATATATATGTATATAATCATCTTCAAACGTAATAGTTTATGTTTCCTGATTCCATTCCTGACGATCCCATGAATTCGGTTCGTAGATGGGATGACCATAGTTGATTGGGGACCAGGAAGGAGCTTTGGGTGACGAAGTCGACAATTCGTCTCTAGGAGTTTCAACAAAGCGTGGAGATTTTTTATGTAAACACTTCTTTGTTGGAGGATGACCACATATAGCATATAGAGTCTTTTCTAGGAAGTTCAAATGTTTGATTATTCCTTCCTGTCTATAGTATATTTCCTTTTGAGCATCCATCATTGCGAATTGATAATGTGATATTTGATCAAGTTTTTCATGGATTGTAGGTGATTTTTCTCGTTTGGCTTTCTTCAGTAGAGGTGATAATCCCCATCGACTTTTTGGTAAGTCAGGAGAGGATGACGATCCAGAATTATATGAAGTTATTTATTGAGATGACATTTTGATTTTTATATTTGATATACATTTTTAAAGAGAAACTTTTGAAAGTTAGATTTATAACAATCCAAATATAAAAATAGGTAGCATTTTTATGGTCCAAAATTATTGTCTAAATTTTTAAAGGTTTTTAACCAGCTAAAAACTTGTGGATATAAGAAATTTTTCTTAAAGTTCATTAAGTGAACAAATGCCTAAGTCTCATCGTAATTTTATGAAAGTTTGTTCGTTTAATGGTTTTATAAAGATATCGACTATTTGATTTTCAGTGTTAACATATTCTAAAGTTATAGTTCCTTTTTCGACATTATCTCTTAAGAAATGATGTCGTATATCTATATGTTTAGTTCAAGAATGATTTACTGGATTTTTAGATAGAGTGATTGCGCTAGTGTTATCAAAATAAATAGGGGATTTTTCAATTATTTTTCCAAAATCTTTTAAAGTTTGTTGCATGTAAATCACTTATGCACATGCTAATACGACTGAAATATATTCGGCTTCACAGGTGGATAAAGAAACACAATTTTGTTTTTTACTAAACCATGGGACGAGAGATTGTCCAATGAAATGACACGCTCCACTAGTACCTTTTCTATCCGTTTTGCATCCCCTAAATCCACATCGCTATATGATACAGGTTCAAAGGAAGATCCATTTGGATAGAATAGTCCATAGTTTTTCGTGTTAGATAAATATCTCAAAATAAGTTTAACGGCTCTTTGATGAGATTCTTTTGGTTTTGCTTGAAAACGCGCGTAACGAAAAACACTCATCATTATATCAAGTCAACTTGTAGTTAAATATAATAACGAACCAATCATACTCCTATATAATTTTTCTTCGAAATTTTTTTCGTTTTCGTCTTTATCAAGATGAACCATTGTACTCATAGGTGTAGGTTTACTAGATGTTTTATCCATATGGAAACGTTTTAATAATTCATTATTGTACTTTTCTTGATGTATAAAGATACCATTTTCTAGTTGCTTTATTTGCAATCCTAAAATAAATTTAATTCGCCCATGTGTGACATTTCAAATTCATTTTTCATTATATTAGAAAATTGTACACATAAATTTTCATTAGTTGACCCAAATAGATATCATCGACATAAATTTGAACTATAAAATATCATCATTTTCTCTTTCAATAAATAGAGTCGTGTCAATTTTACCAATTTGAAATCCTGATGAAATTAAATGATTTTTAAGCCTATCATACCATGCTCTAGGGGCTTGTTTTAACCCATATAATGCTTTATTTAAATTTAAAACATGATTTGAAAATTTTTCATGTTCAAATAATGGTGGTTGTTTGACATAAACATTTTCTTTGATAAAACCATTCAAAAATGCACTTTTGACATCCATTTGATATAATTTAAAATTGTTATGACAAGCAAAAGCGAGTAGAGTTTATATAGCTTCTAATCTAGCTATAATTGCAAAAGTTTCATAATCGATTCCTTCTTCTTGATTATACCCCTATGCTACTAAACGTGCTTTATTTCGAACTATATTTCTTGTTTCATCGGCTTTATTTTTAAATACCCATTTAGTTCCAATGACGGATTGATCTTCTGGTCTTGGAACGAGTTCCCAAACATTATTTCGTTCGAACTGATTTAATTGTTCTTGCATAGCTAAAATCCAAAAAGCGTCTGTAGAGGCATCGTCATAGTTCTTTAGTTCAAAATTTGAAACGAATGCAACATGTCTTATTTGATTTAGTTGATTTCGAGCTACTCTAGAATTTAAATCTCCAATAATGTTATCTATAAGATGATTCTTTAAAATCCTAGGAGCTGAATCTAAAGTATTATTTTGATCAATAGCTTCATTATTATTGTGAAGTGTGTTAGAAGAATCATTTGGATGTATTTATTCTTCATCATTAATTTGTGGAGTTAAAAAAATTTCATCAAAAGAAACACGTAAACTTTCTTCTATAATATTTGTCCTTTTGTTATAAATTCTATAAGCTTTGCTACGATCCGAATAGCCAACAAATATTCCTTTATCGGCCTTAGGATCAAATTTTCCTAGATTGTCTTTATTATTTAATATGAAACATTGATCCAAATGTTCTAAAATATGATACCTTAGGTTTCTTACCAAAAAATATTTCATAATACGTGTTTTTTTCATTGGTCGTAGTGTTACTCTATTCAAAACGTAACAAGTTGTAGCAATAGCTTCGGCCTAAAAATGTTTTGGTAGATTACTACTGTTTAACATTGTTTCTGCACATTCTTGTAATGTTCGATTTTTTCGTTCAACTACACCGTTTTGTTGTGGTATATATGGAATTGAAAATTTACGATTAATTCCCTTTTTATTGCAAAAGTTTGTAAAAAGTTCATTTTCGAATTCTCCTCCGTGATCACTGCGAATATTTTTAATTTTCAAATTCATTTGATTTTTAATTCTTTTTGCAAAAAATTTAAACATACCAAAAGTGTCACTTTTATGTTTTAAAAACAAAGTCCATGTATATCGTGAAAAATCATCAACAATCATAAAAACATACTTGTTTTGATTTATTGATCTTACTTGAGTAGGACCAAATAGATCCATATGCAATAATTCTAATGGTTGTTTTGTTGAAATATTATTTTTAGATATAAAAGAACTCCTTTTTAATTTTTCAATTTGACATGCATCACACAAATTGTCTGCTTTATAATTTATTTTTGGTAAACCTCTAGCTAGTTCATGTTTTGATAATTTATTTATATATTTGAAATTCATGTGACAAAATCGTTTATGCCAAAGCCATAGATCATCAAGCTTAGCGGTCAAGCATAAATCCGAATTTTGTTTTATATTCATATTCAAAATATAAATATTTTTATTTCAAAATCCTTCAAATAATAAATTTTTATTATTTTCAAATATATTGCATTGATTTTTCTCGAAATTCATTTGAAAACTTTTATCACATAGTTGACTAATGCTTAGTAAATTATGTTTTAAATTTTCTACTAATAAAACATTAGAGATAATAGGAGAGTTAAAAATACCAATGTTTATGACTTCTCCAATTCTGATGACATATCCTTTTAAGTTGTCTCCGAAGGTTACGGTGCCTCCATCGATATATTTTATATTTGAGAGCATCTTGGCATTCCCGGTCAAGTGTTTTGAACAGCCACTATCGAGTATCCATTTCCACTTGCTTTTATTTTTGGGTACCTATAAAACAAAATTATTCAATTGGCAACCACTTCTTTTATTAGGGTCCTAAATGTTTGGAGAGGAGGGTAGCCATACCCAAGTGGGTTTGGGTCCTTTAAAAACAAAATCATTTTAAATACTACACTTGATAGAAAACTATCAATATGTTTTTGTCTAATTAACTTATTATTAGACTTTTGGTATCCAAATTTTTATATTTTTAGATTTTACATCTTTACTTAACTTTGATGTCTTTTTGAAACTTTGATATAAGATGCTTTGCTTTATAGTATTACCTTTTTTCTTATGTGAATTCTTTTCAAATCCTAATCCATTTCGATTAAGAGGGTTTCGAAATTTTAATTCAATTATTAAGATCTTGTTTTCCTTTGTTAAACTTTGAACATTATTAGTAATTTTTTCTAGTTTTTCCTTTAATTTACAAAATTCATTTTTTGACATTTTTATACTACTTTTTAGTTCAATATTTTCCTTAATCAAATTATTATTCTGAAGTTTTAACCCATCTATTTCACTAAGTTGTGTATCACATTCGATCAACTTTTTACATTTTTCTTGTGAAATCTCTAATTATTCTTCTAAAATAACTTTTTCATCCCTTAATAATTCAATTTCTAGTTCTAATCGATTTATTTTGGCTAGATGTTCTTTATTCAATTTTTTGATTTGTCGAAACTTGTCATCAAGTTCAATACTTAACTCTAATAATTCATTATAGCTAAGTTCAGGACATACCTCATTAGTGTTAGCCATAAAACGTGCATTAGCTTGTTGTCCATCGCTATCACTATCACTCTCGGAAGATGATGATGAATCGGAATCGTCGCAAGTGACTTTAAAAGCTCTTTTCTTCTTGAATTTCTCAAATTTTTCCTTTTTCTCATTGTTGAGTTTAGGGCGGTCCTTTATCATACGTCTGTATTGATCACATTCATAGCACTTGATTTGAGATAGATATGTTATAATGGACTTCCCTTCTTTTTGGAATTTGGTCATTTTTCTGAATTTCTTGAATATGTTATAATTCTCGGCAATGGAGACTATCTCTTCTTCATCCAAAACCGAGTCATCATTCTTTGCTTAAAATGCCATGTTCTTCTTTTCAACATTTTGTTCTTTTCTAGCCTGTAAGTTAGCTTCATAGGACATTAAATTTCCTATCAACTCTTCAACCTTGAGAGTAGAGAGATCATTAGCTTCTTCAATAGCTAATACCTTCCTTTCCCAATCCAATGTTAAAGAGTTGAGTATTCGAGACACTAAATCAAAATTAGTAAACTTAACTCCTAATGCCATAAGATCATGTTGAATAGTTTGAAATCTAGAATATATGTCAACAATAGTTTTGTTTTGGTTCATATTAAATGAAGAGAATTGGTTTAGCAAAATTGAAATCATAGTTTGTTTGACCTTTGTTGTACCTTTGTGTGTAATTTGTTAGGTACACCAAATGTCAAATGCAGTTGTGCATAACGTGACACGTGAAAATTCATTTTTATCTAGATAGCAAAATAAAACGTTCGTAACTTTAGCATTGTTTGATGCTAAAGTCTTTTGTGCATCGGTCCAAGTGTTCATAGTAGTGTCAGGTGCTTCATATTTATTTTGTGTAGCAGACCATATTTCTAGACCATTGGCTTCCATAAAAATACGCATAGGAGTGGACCAATATGCATAGTTTGAGCCATTAAATAGTGGGAGACGTGTGGTAGACCGACCTTCTTGAAAGATACTTGTCATATTAGTGATTCAAAAACTTGTTACAGCACTTTTAATCAAACCTTGCTCTGATACCAATTGAAACACTAACTTATGATGGATCGATTATACAAATGACAAGTATATAACTAAATTAACCATAGTGTACTGATTAGTAAAGAATGTAAATAAGAATAATCACACCAGGGTTTTTATACTGGTTCGGGCCTCTCATCCTACGTCCAGTCCTGAAGCTCCTCTTTGGAATTTCCTTTCACCAAATAACCCTCACTTTACCAGGAGGAACAGGTTTACAATAGCAGAGTTTCTTTGTCAACTATGTGTTCTCTATTACACGATTTTTGACTATATAGTACAATTGAACTTCTTATATCTATTGAATGATTGAATACAATATTGTCCGACAGAATATAGAAGTGTATGATCTTAGATTTACAGATTTGATAGCAAGTAGATGATTAGAGCAAGAGATGATTAAGATAGAAAGTCGAATTGTGTTTTGATCCTTCTTGATTCTTGTTTATATAGCTGTAGAGTGTTGCTTCTAGTAGTTGCATCTCTTCCTTTTTAGTCTAGAGTCGTTACTGTTCACTGGTGAAGAGTTGTGCAGGAGAGATGGAGTTGTGTCTTTTCGGAGATGACCGTTGTTATTTGAATTTTTTTGCCCCGAGCCTAGTTTCAGACGTCTGGATGTTGTTTTCAGACGTCTGGAACCTATTATTAATTTTAGTCCAATATCTACGTTCAGATGTCTGAAGTTCTGCATTCAGACGTCTGAACCTGTCAAGTGAGGTTTTTCTGGGTTCACTCTTGAGTGTTTGTTCCTTCGATCTTTGTGGAATTTTGTAGATGAATTTCTTTAATACTTTAGTCATCGTCTTGTCAAAGTAGTGGTTTGTCTTGCTTTGTATCTGTGTATGATATGTATATGATTTCCATTGTATAGTTGTTATCGTCGAAATTGTAAACTCTGGGTTCTAACAATAGTAAGGCTAAGTGGGTCGCACCCAATTAGGGTATTTTATCACCTTTTTAAATGTCCTCGAAAAACTATTTATTATGGATATGGTTGTGCATGGAAGGAGCGCTCGGTGGTAAGGGTGGGAACACCCAGGGTGATAACATATTCGGCCTATCCACGTTGGGGTAGGCTGGTCTTGGTGCTGCAGGGGATCTTGGCGTGGTCCTCGGTACATTGTTCTAGAGTGTACTGTAGTGGGCGGTACCCCAGTGGCCCAGTCATTTGATGGATCCACTCTCCAATAAGCGCAGAGCGGTTTTGATTGTGCCCAAATCTGCTGAAACGTGATATGTAAGCGTTTCAGCTATTTTCTATTTACTTTCTATAGACACTATAATAATATCAAATGATTTTGATAAAAAATTGGTTTTGGTTATCGTAAGGGAAAACCCCGTTGTGTTTATTTGTGATGTGGTCTTACGAGACACCTTTATTTTTAAAGGATTTTGAAAGTTAAGAATTCAAATTGAGTGTGTTTTCTCATGGTGGTTTTCTAGGCTGACTCTGGTGTTATTTTACTATAATGCTTAGATTAGACCGAGTATTATAGATTTAGTTTAAATGCTATGGAACTCAGGAGACGAGCTGGAGGAGTTCAGACATATATCACATACTTGGTTGTTTTTGTTGTGTGAGGACAAGTTATTAAACTGTCCAGATTGATGTATTAAATTATTATACTTTGATAATGGTATGAATATTAACATTACAGTTCTTGTATTTAAGAATCTGTTATTATATATTATATTTTGTTCTGCTGGGTTTGTGAGATTCTGCGTTGTCATTTATTTTTCTTCTATCATTTTCTTCTTCGCCCCTAATGAACTGGTACTTCCGGCACTCGACTGCGCGGCATTTATGCAGTGAACGTATTAATGTTGATTTTTGAAGGTCGAAAATCCTAGTCCGTTACATTTAATCGTTGGAAATTCCAAAAATGAAAATAAGAAATTAGATGCTAAGTGATTAATGCAATATATAAGAAACTGGAGATTTGTAACTTGTAAATCAAAAGATATGAAAGTTTAAAAGATGTAAATATTAAACATTTTGTTAACTACAATGAATACGATAAACTTGTGTAACATTCTATTACGTTCTTAAAACATATATATATACTTACATAAAATGATCAAACAGTTGTAATGTTAAATAGAAATATGTAATAGAATATTACACAAGTAAAACTTACTTAAGGAAAGTGTTCAAATGGAATTATTTCTATAAATAAGAATTTTGATGTACGAGAAATGTTATAAGCTTAAGTTAATATTTTGAAATGCTAATAATTAGATTGAATAGTAAAAGTGTATATTATCTAAGAAAATGTTTATAAACTTAAGAAATGACTTAAATGATTCATAAATAAGTTTATTTTTAATTGACGCTATAAAAGAAAGGATAAATGTGAATTAAACTGCAATAAAATGTATGCAATACTTAAATAACAAATTCATTGATTATTTTAGATATTGAATGGAAAGTAATTTATGCAAGTGAATGAATGAAAATAAATAAAAGATGATTTTATATGAATGAATGAAAATAAATGAAAAGTAAATGATGAAAAGAAAAAAAAGAAACCAATAGCATGAACTTATATGATAGTGTGTTAAATTCTTTGTTGTTTGGCTGATGAGAAGTTAGGGAAATGATACTTCTAATTGTTTAAGGTTGTATGAATAATCCAATACGTAATTATCTAAGGCTGTTGAGCGTAGGGTACACTTGATCACGATTAAAAGTTTCTGAAATGAACATATCATTAGTTTGGTTGCTATGGATGTATGGTTGATTTCTTTGATTACATATAATGGTTGTACTGTTTTGTTTGCATATGTTTTGCGTTGATTTGCTTTTGTTACTAGTTGAAACAACCAAATATGTCTCTTGTACAAAATTCTCACTATTTGGATTATATAAGTGAAATATAGGTCTATGGAAGCAATAGCTACTGCTTTTGGCTTCATAAATAAAGTTTGTTTGCCCGACAAATAGCTACGTTTCAGATTGCCGTTTTATAGCGATAATATATTGTTTTTCCCATAGTTTGGGTGTTTTATTTTTGAAATATGATATATATATATATATATATATATATTGTAATTATTGATATTATTATTTTACGGACCTATCCGTACAAAGGAGACAATGTCTAAATTTTCCGTAAATTTAAGACTTGGAAATTTTTGTGAAAGCTGAGTTATTTTCAAATTCTTATTAGACTAAATTATGTAAATTAATTGCTTATAAATCGATATATTTTATTTAAAATACTTAATTATGTAAATTTAAAGTGTTTATAAATTGAACATTTTGAATAAAATTATATCAAGTTTTAATTCCTTCTCGTTCCTTTTCGAGGACGAAATTTTTTGAGTGGTGGAGAGTGTAAAGGCTTGTATTTTTTTCCATAATTAAAATATTAAATTAATTAAGATTTTGCAATTTAATATTATGAGAAATTAAAATTTATGATTTATTAAGGAGAAAAATTATTAGAATGTAATTTAACAATGTTGATTTAATGTTACTGACAACTATTTTAGTTTAACTTCAATCAATTGAAATAATTATAAAGTTAATTTGATTATAATGGTAGGTTAATATGGAATAAAATAATTTTGGGAATCAATGTGAATTTAATATAATTAAATATTATAATTAATATGGTAAAAGATGATAACTGTAGAATAGAAATGCAATAAAATGTAAACTAATGTTAATTATATTCATATGGTATTGTTAATCGAATAATAAGATGTAAATCAAAATAAATGAATTTATTGGAATTTAAATTATAATTAATGAATTCACTGCAATTGCAGTTGAATGCTGTAATTTCGTGCAATATATAAATAGCGAAATTAACATGGAAAATTTTATTTTAAAAGAATATAAATTCCTGGATAATCAAGAATGATAAGCTTATTAACTTTTGAAATTGAATTTGAAAGTGATTAAATTAATTTAATAATATTTAGTTAACGTGAAATTAGCCATTTGGCCACTGTTTTGGATTCCGATGAAACCATTTTTATTGGATCCGCAACAGTGAATTATTGTAGGATTTCAAGTTTCGTAGCGATCAGACTTATCGTTTGATCGTGCGGGCTCGAAACGTGTATAAATCAATTTAACGAATTCAATTAAAATAAGCTGATTTTGAAAGCTAACTTCTGTATACAATGGAATTTGGGTTTGATATTAGTTCCATTGAGTTTAAAAATATCGTAAACATATATTTCGATATATTTGATGACCCACTTTCGTTCCGGAAATGGAACGGGCATTTCGGGTTCGCATAATCGTTTTGGCCAATTCAGTCTGTACCATTTGTTCTTATCCATCTATCTATGTAAACAGATTTTGTTTCTCTAATCTTAGTAGCCTTTCGATTTATTTATCATGTAAATCAACTTCTTATTTGTTTCTCCTTAAATGGCAGAAACCTTAATTCCCAATTTCAAACCGTAATTTCAAATCAAAAATCAATTTCAAAATTCAAACTCTCCAAACCCTAATAAGTTATATATAATTGGGAAGCTCTTGACGAGCGCAATCCACTATAGCGTTTTTCGATTCGAATCATCATTTGGCCAAAAATCGACGATCTTTCTCAGTCGTCCATTTCTAGAATTTTCAATACAACGGTGGATTGTCGACCGTTTGAGGATCGGGAATCGGCATTTGGAAGAGGGAATCGAGCAGGTCATAGATATGGTATTCGTTGTTGCCGCAGGGTTTGAGAATCACCGTAAAATGATGACAAAGGCGGTGGCAGAGTGATCGTTTTTTTGATTGATTGTAGGGCCGCACGAGTTTGCCAAGGAGGTGGCATGGAGGGGCCAAAGCAATGATGGTCTTGGATCTGGTCGGCAACATTCATGGTGGTGTGCGTTTTGGTTGAAGAAGCGACGACTAGGTATGGTCGATCGCGTTTGGGCCGTTAGGGTTCATGTGGGAAGAGAGGTAATGATTTACCATATTGCCCTCATCTTTGTTTATTTATTTATTTAAATTAAAATTTTATACGTTCCAACTTGCATAACTTCTGCATACGAGCTCGGATTTGGACGTGGTTTTCTCCATTGCGATCGTATCGAAATTCTGGATGTTATTGAACTAGTTTGGTTAGATTCTAAAACTGTTAGATATTTGGGCTATTTTTGGATTTTAAATTGTCGACAAACCAAAGGGGAGTGTTTTAACCCACTAACGACTACTAAACTATCTTATGTTAGTTAAATTAACTTTATTATGTGATTAGAAATTGATTGATTACTGTTTGGTATATTTAATTTTTCATTCCAGTTAAATCTAGATTTTATTGAATTGAATTGCCATGTAAATTAATATTGAAATTAATTGCTAGTTAAATACCTGATATTGATAACAAGTTTATTTGTTATGATTTATTGGTTGATTTGAATGATGATCGTGATGGATGTTTAATTGTTGATATTTGGATATTGGATTTAATATTCAGTTTACATGTCCTTATCACAATGCAAGTTCTCTTAGTTATTGTTAGGAAAATCACTATTGGTTGAAATAACACATACCTGAATGGTCCTATAGATTAGAGAAAAATCGTTATGCGTTGAAATGAAAAACTCGAGCGTTTTAATGGATTTTAAATTTTAAATCGGGATTGCGGGTTGAAATGATGTATACCCATAAATTTAAATTATTGCGGGTTGAATGATATATATCCGTATCACTTGACCGTTGGATAGAAAATTATATATAGACACCAAATTGGTTAAATAGAATGATTTTAAATCCTTAATTTTTGAATCATGTTAAATGATATTTTGAAATAAAAATTGATTTTTATGAACTAAATTGTTCCAAGCTTTAAAACGTGAAATTGAAATTGGTTTAAATGAATTGCTTAAAGAATTTAAATTGAAATTTTAAAGGTTGAATTTTGAAATATAAATGAAAATTTTCAAAATTGAGTTATTGTAAACGTTGGAATATTTAAACTTTGAAATCTGTTGAATTTGAAATGGTTTGAATTTCTAGTTCAAACATGGATTTGAAATCGATATAGATTGAAATGGTTTTGATGAGAATTTGAATTAAAAGATTATAATTGAGTTTTGTATATTTGAAATCTAGATATGGTCTGGATTTGTTGAAATGAAAGAAATAGTTTAATTTGATATTATTTTCAGATTAATTATTTTAATATAAACTGTTTAAAAATCTATTATTTTAAAATTTAGATTATTTAGATTTTCAAATTATTACTATGTAAACCATTTCCAATAATCAAACCATTTTATATTAGACTATTTTAACAATTTAAACAGTTTAACTATTTTAAACTGTTAAAACTATTTTTAGACTATTAAAACTATTTTAAACTATTTTAAACTATTATAAACTATTTCTAATATATTAACTCTTTTAATTTATAACCTACTTTAAATTACAAACTATTCTAATGTATCAACTATTTTAATCTATAAACTGTTTTTAAAATATAACTATTTTTAATATATAACTATCTCAATATATAAACTACTTTCAGTATTCGAATTGTGTAAAGTTGGAACTATTATGATTCAGATTTAATCGATTCAAACGCGAATATTTTGATATGATGGTTTGACCAATTTTGTGGTTATGATTTTGAAACGAATATGATTTAAGGTGAATAATGATTTCGAAAGTGAATATGATTTTAAAATGATTATGATTTGGATTTGAATATGATTTTGAAGTAAATAATGGTTTTGAAAGTGATATGATTTTAAAATGAATATGATATTTGATATGCAGTTGAACTGTTTGAAATGTAAAAGAACCAACCAGTGTGAAATAAGCATTTGGTTGTAAAAGAGACCGGGTTCGGATATTGTCATACTCTCTGCCAATACCAAAAACCACTTTAACAATTGTTCATCTGGTGAAGAATCTAGAAAGAAGTAGGATGGTATGGTGAACGATATTGTATGAGGTATGAACGCATCTCTGTTGACCCCCTCAGGTCAGCTTGATATGACTAAAACAGGATCCACGTTGGGCCAAGTGGGGTCGCACACCCGATCGAGCATGTTTCTTCAATACCATATTTATTACCTTGTGACTGATTTGGTGGCCACCCCTCGATTTTGATTATGGGAGTGCGTCTGAGGTAGACGGTAGTAGCTGTTATGCGTTACCACCAGTCCGGATCCGTAAAACGGTAATACCCAATGCTAGGCATTGCCTCGCGTACCTTGTGATATGCCTTATCGCGTCCTCTATGAGTTTGGTTTGTCTCATACACTATGGAGTGTCCTATGATAGCCCTCCAGTTTACAGAGGAATTACGATACTGTATAGACTATGCCATTTATATGAAAATGTGATAAGGGGGATATGGGTGACGCCTTAATGCTATTTTAATACTTTACTTTACTGTAGATATATTATAATTGCATGTTGTACTATGCATGTAGATAGTTCAATGGATCCCTAGGAGATGGAATTCGAATATCTCTTAAGTTATTGCATGAACGTTAGATACTATATATGAGATGTTAAATCTCGTAAACATCTCTGAAGCCATAACACTTATATTTACTTATTTTGATTTAACTTACATAAGATCTTTTAGTTCTGACTCGAGTGTTTTGTCTTTTCATTACGCTCGGGTCGGCTTGAGTATTTTAGCACATTGAAGACTATCTTTCTAGAGGATGAAGGCGAAGATTTAGCATATTACTACTATTTATTATATTTATCCCACTGCATCATGTTGTTCCGCTGCATTATTTATTTATTCATGCTGTATGTATAGCTCTATTTGTATTGTAAAAGTGTAATCAATTGTTATTTGTAAAACAGCTTCATGAACTGTTTATTTGACTATTATATTTTGTCATTCTGATGTGAGATTCTGTGTTTTTTTCCTTCTTTTCTCTTATTTTCTTATTTACCCCAATAACAATCCTCCCTTTTGAATGGTTTGAGTTGACATGTGTGGTTTATTGTCGATTTAAACCTTCCAAAAAGGTGGGTCATTACAATATGTATTTATTAACTTTCAAAAGCTTTTCATAAATTTTTTAATCTTAAGTTCGAACATTTTATAAAGATGTTTCTTTATATAATCCCTTTAATTATTTATTTCAAATATTTTTACTAAAGGAAAATATTCTAAATGAACCATTTTCACTCAAATGATTATATATCTTTATTATAATTCTTTTTTTCACAACCCTTTAACTTAGTATATTTCCTCTAACACTAATATTATTTATGAATCATTTCATAAAACTATTACTTAAGTTTATATCATCTTACAACTTATGCAAATCAATTACGTCTAAAGACTTAAGTCCAAATTCGTAATTTATGATAAAATTCATTAATAAAACATTTTCTAGGTAATAATTACCTTTCTAAAGAGTCATTATTTTCTTAAGTGTATTGATAGTTCATGACTTAAATCTATATTTGCATGATATATCTTTACCTACTAGGATCATATATATCAAATCCAAAATTTCAAATTGATTTTGCTTAAATCCATCTGTCTAACAAATTTAAACTTTGTTGTGATTTTTTTATTATCTCAAATTCATAAGTTATACAAATTATTTCTTATATTATTTTTCTAGCTTTGAAAAAAACAAATTTTAAATCCACACGTACTTAAATCGTCAAATCCTCAGCTTTTAAATCCTTTTTATTTATAAATCACATTTATAAATTATACTTATCTAATTTCATTTACTCAAAATATTCCCCAATCTTTTATCAAAACTTTTTATCAATTTCTTCGCTCTGAGTTAGGTATGATTTGAAAATTTTCGACTGTCCAAAATAACCGAGAATTTTTTATCTTACAATTAGTGATCCAAATTTATCTTTGGTTTAAACATTTTTATAAAGATTACTAATCAGTTTATTAGTTAATGATTCACATTATTTCTTTAAGTTAAGAGAATTATATAGATCGAGTAACTCTAAAACAATACCAAGGTACTGGGTACTACCAATAGTATCATATGTCCTCTTAATAAAAAGATTAATATTTAAAAGAAGTGTTATCATCCGAACACATCTCTTGCCCATTTTTAGTTCATTTCCAAGCCAATCGAATTAGTTATCATAAAATACCCCCTTTTATTGAAAATAATACCATTTTCAAAATCCTTTAGAGATTACTTTATAAAACCTATTTTATAAATTCTTTCTATAAATTTATCTTATAATAATTAACTTCATTTAAATTTCCACAATACTTTTACTCAAATTTAAATTCTCAATCCTTTTGTATTTATCTTTTCACACAATCATTTTCTATTATTTAGATACATTTTAATCTTATATGTTCATTCCTTAAACAAATATTGTTATCAAACACCTTATAGTCAAATCGTGAAACTTAGTTCACAAGGTATTTGTACTTAAACTTTTACATCAAAAAATTGATCTATTTATGATAGTAACTTAACATTATAATTTCTTAATTTATTATTTTAGAACAAGTATTAAAGATTTTAATTACCTTATCAGATTTCTTACTTGTCGATTATCTTTATAAAACATCTTATAGCCAAACTGTTAAATTCTAATCACAAGATGTTCATATTTAAATTTTACCAATCCTGATTTCTAACTATATAACTTTTCAAAATATATACTTTATATTCAAAATATAATCCTAGGTAAAATTATTTCATTTACCAACTTTTCAAAATCAGTGTGTCGGTTTGCCTTGTTTAAATGTTTAGGAACCCTCATCGATAATGGTGATCGGGCGCATCGTTAACGGTGATCGGGTGCATCGATCGGAATCCATAAATCACTTAACAGATAAATGAACACAAAACAATTTATAAGTCATTAACAAATACGCACATATATATAATACACTCAAACTCATTCTAGGGCGTTACTAACCCTATCTCTAATGAGTCACTCATCCTATGGTATTACTAACCTTATCTCTGATGGGTCTTTACCTCACCAAAGCCAAGGTTCTTGCTTAACCTTCAATTCTGACACCAAATGTAATGACCCATTTTTCCATACCCTTCGAATCGATAATAAACCTCACATAACCAACTCAAATTGCACGAATAAGCGGATCATTAAGGGTAGAAAGAAATAAAGACAGAACAAAATCTCACATGAATGGAATAACATATATTATTTCAACAATAATCTTTACAGCAGCAAAATTTAAAATACAATATTAGAGTAATAACCTAGATTTAGCCTGGACAGTTATAAACCTCCATCCTTACAAATATTGAAAACAAAAAAACAAATGTAATAGGTGCAGCAGATAACAGAATACGTCCATACGATGATGAAGATCTCCAGCTCTCCTTTGGAAACTCCAAGCGTCCTTAGCTAAACCTAAAACTACTCGAACCTGACCCGAGTATTAAAAATACCCGGATCAGGCTTGATAAACCAGCGTGAGATACTCAAAATTTTAATTATATAAGATGCCGATGTAAATCAAAACCTTTGAAAAGAAGGGTATCTCATAAGACCACGTCCACACATAAATACGACGGGATTTTTACCTTATGATAACTAGAACACTTTTATTACCAAGATAATTTGATGGTATCTTTAATGACATTCTTTTAAAAACACCTTTTAAATAAAGTTATTTAAATAAGGTATCAATACACGGACTAAGTCTAATGGAATATATCCGGACTGGGTCAACGGAGTATACCGAATAGTATATTAGATACCAAAAAAGGTAGCTGAAATGTTTGAAAGTCATTACAGTTATTTTGGGACTACAATCAAAGCCGTAAATCTCGTATTGGAATTGGATTTCAACCATGAAAGGGAACCGGTTGCCTTTTTTCTCCGATCCACACTTAACAACCACAGTTCTCGCGGTGCCTTAATCGCTTTTCTCAAGCAAGTCATTTGGAACTATACTTTCTATACTACTACTGATAACCGATAGTTCCCTACTTTTCTCAAGCTAACCACTTTATCAAAATGTAGCAATAAATACCTAGAGGGATGTTTTCCCCTAAAGGGCCCAACGTATTGGACACCACCACACATACTTACGTACCCCAAATTTATGTGTGTCAAACCACATAGTATCCTATATCATCTTTCAGGATGTGAGGCTGGTGAGGCTACGCTCAATTTCTTCAAATCCATGCTTTGCTTTTCACAAAACCACACTTTAGATCATAACAAGTTCCACCTTGAATGCCACACTGCTATTCCTTCACTATTTGACTCCCACAAGCATACAATCTCTGATCTCGCATGTCTCAGAGAAATGTGTTAAGCTAAGAGAAGTTGCCTTCTCCGCCACCAAGTAGATGTACATTGGTAAAAGCCAAACGTTGTGCTTAGAAATGCAATGAGAGACATTCATCCATACAAGTTCGCCCTGGGGTTGAACGAAACCAAAGGCACTTCTCCTACCACATCCTTTTTGGAAATCATCCATAGGATCAGTAGTGATTAATCCTTATAATCTGAAGATTTCAAAACACATTAGGACCACTGCTATAAATATTCTAAATTGGGAGCTACCCATATAATGTTAATAAGCAGTCCTTCCACAAATGTAGATCTCCGGTCTTCAATAATCATCATCTTCAACACGTCTTCATTTCCAAATGTATACATTGGTTCGAAGTGGTTTTCAGATAGGAATCGCCCAAATCCGACCCCATTTCCTTCGAAGCCAATTATCGATTTAAAAATGTTAAGCTCATATGTGATTATCAATCATCAATCAATTTCTTCATCTTTATTTAAATAAAATATCTTTCTTAGATACCTTTTCTTTTTCAACAGTATATGGAATCATTAAGCCTCTTTGATATAAATCATTTGATTTATTAAATCTCTTTAGATCATTTAATAATTCTAATCATTTTCTCTTTTACTTAGGAAAATCTATTCAAATTATTCATTAAATATTAATCAAAGATTTCTTATATTCGAATTATAACTTTTAACTTAGGGAAAATATTCCTAAATCATTAATTAAATCTTAGTCAAAGATTTCTTATATTCGAGTTATAACTTTTAACTTAGGTAAAATGTTCTCAAATCATTCATTAAATCTTAATCAAAGATTTCTTTCTTCAATTAAAATTATATTCTTGCAAATCGAAGATTTTCATAATAGAGCACTGCTGCCACCTTAGATATGGTAAATTTCACCTCCAGGGACAAGTGGCAAATAGTCCTACATCATGAAGATCTTTGTCTTCAATATGTTTTCGAAAATTAGTTTGAAGGGGTTTTCGAATAGGAGTCGCCCAAATCCGATCTCGGTTTTTCAGATAGGAATCACCCAAATCCAATCCCGGTTCCTTCATAGCAATCATCGATAAAAGGATGTTAAGTTCATATGGAGTTTTGAAAATTAAAGTGAAGTGATTTTCGGATATAAATCACCCGAATTCGATCCTAGTTTTTTGGATAGGAATCACCCAAATCTGATCCCGGTTCCTTCTTACTAATCATCGATAAAAATATGTTAAGTAGTTAATTATATTCAAAAAAAAATCGTTTCTTCTTATCTTGGAAAAACTAAAATATGATCTTTTAGAGCATCTGGACTTTCCTTTCGATCTGTTCCATCCCTCGTCTAAAAGATAAAATGAAGGCCAAGTAAGTTCGGGGCACTTGTTCTCCAATCCTAACCTTAATTATACACATTATTTTACCGTTTAGATCTCACAGGCAGGACAAATGTACTAGTTGTTTCTGCATACTCAGTTTGTTATTATATTCAATATTTTTCAATTGTTGTTTAAGTGTTATAAACAATTCCTCTTAACCATTTATTAAAACTCCTATTAAAACTTCAAAATCATCTTTAAATTACTAAATTATTCTTTAAAAATCATTCACAAAAGACATAGGAAAGAAATTTTAAGTTTAAAACTACATTTCAAAAATTATACAAAGCTGATGCGAAAAGCATTGCAAATAATGTTTTAAAAGCTATATTCTTCCAAACGACTTTTATATCATTTATAAATCCATCTTTTTAACTTAAATCTCCTTTAAAACATTTTAAAAGAATTTTAGAATTTATTTCATATTTTTAACACATTTAAAATTATCATTTTAAAAGAAATCCCTTTTGGATTCTGAACTGCAAAACCACGATGTGTTTAGAAATTGTTTTGGACATATTTCAAAATATACTTAATGAAATCTTAATCTTCTTTCTTTTTGGAAAACTATGGATATAATAGTCCAGATGATTTTATCTCGAAGGATTCTGAGCTATATTCCACTTTCTATACTTATTTAACTTTCATGACTCGAAATCGCGAACTACCGTTACGCGACATGCTCTTTCTGACTTGTTTCTCAATTTCTTTTCAAACTTCGTTCACACACTTTTAAAGGTTTACAAAATTTATAAATCATTTTAAACTCATTTTAAGCCTTTTTTTTTAATTTTCAACTCATTTTCCATTTTATTTCATATTATGATATTATACTATTATAATATCATTTTTAATGTTTTTAGAATCATTTAGAGGCTAAATCACTCTATACACATATTATTATGGATTTAATTTCTATTACATTAAATATGGTTAATTACTAACCATTTCCATTATCATTTATCAACTAAGTTATCAACCATTTAAAACAGTCACATAAGTGACTATATTATCGTCCAAGTTAACAAACATTTAATCATCCAACATATTTAAACTTTCAAATCAATATACTTGAAATAATTTATGGATTAATTAGTAAATACGAGTACTCACCTTTAACTTAACTAATTCTTTCTACCAACATTCATATGCAAAAAGCTTCACTAAATCATCTTAACTTCAATAAATCATCACTTAAATCCTTCCACCATGCTTCAAAGTGCTCGGCCGCCACCTCCAAACATCCATAAGGCTCGGCCACAACAGGTTCTCCACCATCCTCCATCATTCTTCAACTTTTTAGATTCTAAACCATGTTTTGGTGATATTCTAAGGTCTTTGAAAAAGTTTGGTGAAGTATTGACTTTGTTTAATATGGTTTTGAAAAAGTTAGCAAGGAAATGAAAAAGAAGAAGCCAATAAAGCTCTAAGGAAGAAGAAGAAGAGAAGAATGGTGTGAGAATGGAAGATGTATGCATGGCTATTTATAGAAAACGTTTGGTATAAAATATTATTATGTAAAATGATCAAAATACCCTTACTTACATTTTAAGAAAAGTAACACTTACCATCACTATTTCAAATCATACTTTATGTCACTTTCACTTAAGGAGTAAGAAAAGTAAAGTAATAATTATGTTTGGTTTGATTTGACATGTTTTGGAATTTTGTGCTTACTTTTCTTAATGACATTCTAGAATTTTCTAAGTATGTGTAGTAAAAGTAAACTTGATTAGTGAATTAATTAATACTTATACTATTTGAATATATTCATATATAATAAAATAAAGATGTGACAACGTTACAACAACTTTTAAATCGATAAAACGTTGATTTTCGACAAAATGTTTTACTGTCATATTTTGACGTTTTAGTTAAACTATTTATTTATGTAAACAAAATTTAAAAATAAATTTGTATAATGTTATTTAAAAATATAAACACTTATAAATAAATTAAAATAACTTATTTAACCATTAAAACTTACTTTTCTGAAATCAGCATCTTGTCACTTTTTTCAATATAGGCAAATGTTGCTATTTTTGTATATACTTATCTTTTCAAATCCTATATAATATTGTTTCAATAATATAACCATACATATTTTATATTTAGAATCATATTAAATGTCAATTTTAAGAGTGGTCAAATTCTGGGACGTTACACTAATGGTGGCACTAATATGTTTTGTGTTATGATATGATTATATGTTAGTAATTGCACTAATACATGATGATTGATGATTTTACATTAGTAGGTTACTAGTGTACGTATTACCTATACTTATATATATAACTTAAATACCGATGGTGGTGGTTATATATCTTACTCAAATTTTAGGGATGAAAATGAGGAAAGGCTATACCATCTCATATTTTGAAGTATTTTTATATGAGTATAGTTCGAAATAAAATGATCTAACTAATTGTTTAAGTAATTTAATAAGAAAATTACTAAAAAGGAAATTTAATTTATCAAGTGTAGTTGGAAATTTGGAAGAATAATTAAGTCAATTAAGAGTAATTATTACAATATATATAATGTAATGATATAAATTGTTATAAGTGAAAGGAAATAAATGAAGAAATTTAGAATTATACCTAATGAGTAAGGGGTGGCCCAAACCCATTAAGGAAGCCCAACATCTCTTCGTTCATTTTCTACTTTTACCACAAACATAAAACCAAATACCAAGAAGAATAGAAATCGAGGCTGATTCTAAGAGTAGAAGAACCTTGGACCAAAACAGCCTAAAAAAGAAGCCAATCACTATAAGAAAAAAACTAAGCTAGATCTTCATTACTGGCTAGTGATATTAACTCTATATTTTAGGTTCACCCTAATTGTGCTCAGAATTGCGCAATTTTCATATTTTTAACATTTAAATGCATGAATGTGAATCCTTATATATTGTGAATAAATATATGTATTTTATATAAAAGTTTGTAATTTAACTTAACCATAACTTAGTGATACGAGCAATCGTTAATTTGGATATGTGGTATAAAATGTTTTTTTGGTGATTGGTTCTTAAATTTGGATTTTTCTCATAATTTAATGAATTTTTATGAGTTCTATAGGAGAAAAATGGTTTAGTTCGGATTAAATTAATAAAAACGGTTAACATTTGTTATTTTGATCTGAAATTTAATAAAAAATGTCGAAATTTTATAGTATTTTTTCTAGATTTTCCCATATATTTTAGTATCAATATGAATTATTAAAATGAAGGAAAAATGAGAGAATGTGTTGAAAATCACTTAGTTGATTAAGTATTCAAAATTTAAAATTATACTCTGAATTAAGAAACAAAAAATTAATAAAAGAAAGAAAAAACAGATGTAATATAGAAAAGCAACAAGTTTGGTTAAAAATATATTACTTTGTTAAGTAATAAATCGGTTTTTACAATTTCGCCACTCATGTTTTTAATAACGTATTCTTATCGGCATTTTCTGCTAGCATGTCTTCAGTAGCATATCTTATGTCTTCATTGGCATATGGTTATGTTTTCATTAACATGGAAAATGTATGTTTTCATTAGCCTTGAAATGTTATGACTTGTTAGCAAAAATTTATATTTCCATTAGCTCTAAAATGTATACTTTTGTATGTTGTACTATGAACTTTCATTAGCTTTATAAAGTCATGTTTTGTTAGCTTAAAAGTTATATTTTAATTAACTAAATGTTACGCTTTCATTGGCTAAAAGTTATGTTACGGTTGCTAAAAAGTTCTGTTTTTTAGCTAATAGTTATGTTTTCTTTAGCAAAAAATTATTTTTATTTAGAAAGCATCATATGTTTTTCATTAGCAAAATATGTTATCCCATTAGAAAATATAATTCATTTTCGATACAACAAAGTATACTTCTATTAGCCCATAATGTGCACTTCTGCTAGCCCAAAAGTGTATTTTTGATAACAATGCAAGACATACTTTCGTTGGCTTTTAGGTATACTTCAATTAGCAATACAAGCATATTTTTAGTAGAATCTTGAAATATGAATCAATAGCTTTGGAGTTGAGCTATTTGTAGCCTTATGACATGATACGCAAAGCTATAAAATGCTATGTTGATAAGTTAAAATCTAATAACTTATATGTAACATCCCTTATTTTGAGGCCCAAAACTAACAACAATAGATGCTGGAGTCATCTATAGTATTAATTTTCGGTAACAAAATACAGTCATGTTATTGTATCATAACATCAAAAGCACAAGAATATGAAATAATTTTAAACATAATTTTTGAAGCAACCTTTCACGTTTCATTTCAAAGATAATATTTCATATTCATTACATAATAATAATCGTTGCCCAATTTCAGATAAAATATAATTATTATAAAATACACCAAGAGAAACATGTGAAGATGCCCATTAGTTGATCAAAGTTACTAAATAGATAAATACATATACTATCAATACATTCATACAACAACGGACACAACACAACAGACAATAGTAGTAGATAGACTCCTACATAGCTAGTTTTTCCTCCTACATGTCTCAGGAAGCTTTATTAGTCAAAGCCTACTTTTCATGTAAACCCTTGCTCTCGACCTACTCAGATCAAATTTTGAGCACCTGAGAGTTTAAGGGGAAACCATAAACTTCAAGTCAGACAAAAGGCCTGACATGAATGATAATATGCCATCTCGGTTTATAGATATCTTATAAGACCACGCCGCTAAGTGGAACGGGTTTTCCCCCCACTAATATCCCTTTCCAAAATATCTTTTGCAAAACACAATCCTGCAACCATAATGATAAATTGATGACATAAATGGTCAAACGCATGCATGCTACAAGGGTAATCATGACTATCTGTTAAATCAGTGGACTACCCGTCCTAATGTTTAGTTTTCACAGGGTAACTATTAACATACATGGTTGACTCTTGCCTACCAGATATAGAAATTTCCTAGCTGACTGTTAGAAGAAAACCAGATGATCTACCCAAATACATTTATCCTAGTGTTTACCTGACTATATGTCAATATCATATTTTTGCTAGGTTTACTATGAGCCTAAAGGTTTTGTAGGCCAACCTATAACCTATCTTATCTTTGTGCACTCCTTTCTGTGCGTAAACAAACTTTTAGTCTTACTCTTGGCAAAGCCTTACACGATGGAATTTTGGACTTATATCAGCTAGGGGCAAACAGATGAAGTATAATTAGGCGCTACCCTACACTAGTTCTATATGGTTTTCTAATCTTCGGTCAGATTTATCTTATCACAATTTATCCAAAAGTGATAAGAGTAAAGTAAAATCATAGGCTAAATACACTTTTTATTTCCTTGAAAACGTACTTTATTTATAAATGATTTAACCCTTGAAATCATATTCAATACAAGGAAAATTTTATCCCTTTACTTTATCCAAAATATTTATGGCATGATATATGTTTTTATAAAATTATATTGATGAATCTTGAAACCATTTGGAAGCTATCTCACTTCGAAACCATAGGCTATAGATCCCAAATCAGTATAAAACCTCTATATTGGTATAATGCGACAAGGATATAGCCGACGAGGGTCGTCACCCCTCAAAACATATTAAATATTTTGTTGGTAAAACATAAGGGTATATAGTCAAGTTAACCACTTTGTACAACATATTATAAAATCTTAGAAGATACTCGACAACGTTGATGATTTTTGACATTAATGCCTTAAAAAATAGCGGCATCATTAGGGCCATGTTGATAACAGGCGGCAGTCTAGT
Source organism: Allium cepa (assembly GCA_030765085.1). NCBI lineage: Eukaryota > Viridiplantae > Streptophyta > Magnoliopsida > Asparagales > Amaryllidaceae > Allium > Allium cepa. The sequence goes on along the minus strand of CM060941.1, from coordinate 169,574,838 downwards.
CTTTTTCGAAAATAGGTTACAAATAATAAAAGTGGCAATAATTTAAAGTCGAACTGATAGAACATGACATCATTGCCTTTTGGAGTTATTATCAAAATATGTGGCTTCATTATCGATGCTATAAGTTAATTCGAAAACAATAGGGTCGGCAAAATTATACACATGCAGCACCATTCCCCTTTTATATAAAACACGGTGTCAAGGTCAACATCAATATTTGAAAATACATGGCATCGCCCTCATCGAAGTTCATGATGTCGACTTCGATGATGTGGTTCCTACTTCAACCAAGTCGATCCATTCCATTTCAACCATAGTTGATATCCTACACATTGCACCTAATTGACATCGAAGACTGTGTAGGCGACACGATGAAGTATAACATCGTCCACCTCGGTGTGGCAAAGCCGTAAATAATAGGAAAACTATTTTATTGTGAATAAAAGTAATTTCTTTTCACCAAATCCAAATGTTTTGTGAAATTCTTATTGGTCAACAAAAAATTTATCAATTTTATTTTTTAGAAATCCACACTAGAGCGGATTTAGCAACTCCAAAAACATTTGCAAACATTGCATTTTATATTAATATTTTAATATGATAATTAAGCTTTTCTAACTTGAATAATTCATAATAAATCATAAACACATGGGAAAAGTCCTTAGAAATCATAATAAATCATAAACACATAGGAAAAGTCCTTAGAAATCATAATAAATCTGATTTATTGTATTCTTCAACATATAAAATTTCGAGGCTAAAACTTTAGTTAATTATTTTAATAACTAAAACCAGAAATAATCCATTTTCTCAACTTATAAAATTCATAATAAATTATCACTTGCTTGGTAAATTATGAAATTTAAAATCCACTTCTAAAATAATGTTTCTAAGATCATATGAAAATTTCAACTCATTTAGATGTCATATGATAAGTTTTCCAACTTAAACACATCAATAAATTTCATAACAAATCATATAAAATTTTCAAATAGCATATATTCATTCAATCATTTAAAACGTGGCATAATAACATCAAAAGATTTGGGTTTTCACTTAAAATCAAAAATAACAATTAAAACTTGAGATGCATAACTACTATTAAACTTGAATAGTTTAAGAAGGTTGAGATTTGTATTTGATTGATTCCCCTAAGCTTCAATCCTGCTTTTCTAATTTTTCTTCTCTTGAACACCTTGGTGATGGTTGACCTTTGCTTGCTCTATTTTTTTTTGTGTGAATGAAGTTTGGGAGGTAATGAGAAGGAAAGAATATGTATTAAGGGAATATGCACTTCCCTATTTTTCCCTCCTCATATCCTCCTTCTTATTAAAGTTCTAATTGATCTCATTAGTTCATTAATTAAGGCCCGACCTATTTTAATTATCAAATCTCAATCTCCTCAACATTCCACGTTATTTTATTTATATAATTAAATATCTTAACTAATGTAAATAAAAATTATGGTTGTTATAAACACCTCTCCTTAAAGAATTTTATCCTTGAGATTATGATAAGGTTCGCACATCAACATGCAAAGCATAGATGTAATATATACTATTAAACAATTCAAGATAAGTGTCCCTAATCCTATCCTCTGTCTTCCAAGTATAGTCCCTCTCGTCATCACTCCATTGGACTTTTACTAATCTAACTGTCTTGTTCCTTAACTTCTTCTCATCTCTAGCCACAATACACACTAGATGCCTAACTATTGTGATGTTCGGCTCCACCTCTAAATCTTCCAATGCAGTCGGAGTGATAGTAGTCTTTAGATCTCGTACACACTTTCTTAGATGATAAATATAGAAAATATTATGGACTCCTACCAAACTGCTCGATAACTCTATCCTATAAGCGAGTTTCCCGATCTTTTCTATAATAGGAAATTATCTGACAAACCTATATGCCAATTTCCCTGACTTCCCAAACCTTACCACACCATTCATAGGTGACATTTGTCAAAAACATGATCTCCAACCGATAACTCCAAATATTTTCATCTCTTATCTACATAACTTTTCTTCTTAAGGGGAGCTTCCTTCATTCTATCTCGTATTAACTTAATCTTTTCCACGGCTTCTCTTACCAAATATGGATCATGAACTAGACTATCTCCGGTCTCTAACCAACATACATGTGACTTACATGACCTTCTGTATAAATCTTCAAAAGGTGTTATCCCTATACAGGTCTGATATCGTTATTGAAAACTAGACTAAGTGTTGTTGGTCTTCCCATGATGCTCGAATCTAGCACTCAAGCTCTTAACAAATCCTCCAAGACTTTGTTAACCCTTTACGTTTGCCCATTGATCTATGGATGGTAAGCGGTGCTCATCTGGAGCTTGGTACCTAAAGCTTCTTGTAGACTCTTTCAGAATTCACTAGTAAATAAAGAATCTCTATCACTGATTATACTAGTAGGAACTTCATGTAGTCTAACTATATTCTTCATGAATAACTTATCTAAAACCAGTGTCGTCCTTGTAGACTTAATGGGAATAAAGTGTGTAATATTAGTTAATCTATCTACTATGATCCAGATACTTTCATTTCCTTTATTTGAACTTGGCAACCCGTCTAGGAAATCCATAGATACAGAATCTCATTTTCAAACTGGTATGTCTAAAGGCTGAAGCAATCTACTTGGCATATGATGTTCGGCCTTCACTTTTTGACAGTTTAAACACTGCCTTACCCATAGCCTACATCCCTTTTCATACCTTTCCATAAGAAATTTCTTTTCATATCCTCATACATCTTGGTTTCTCCAAGGTTAATAGTAAACTATGATCGATGGCATTCCCTAGGTACTTCTTTCCTTAGGTCCCCTATATCTGGAACGAACAGTCGCCCCTTTTTTCTCAACCGTCCATTTTTGCTAAGATGAAAGTCCTTCAAATCGTCAATCTTAGTTCCACCTTCCAATCTTCTAACTTTTTCAGCCAGCGATGGATTATGTATTTGTTTAGAAGCAATTCTTTCAATTAATATCGGTCAAAGTTCCAAGCAAGAAAACATTGTAGTACTCTGATTAGAACTAGCTATAGATCTTAACTGCTCTCGACATGTAGCTAATGCTTTGAAGTCTTTCCATTCAGTTATCATAGCTAATACTACATTTTGATGCTTCCTACTATGCGCATCAGCTACTTTGTTTCCCTTTCTCGGTCTGTACTCAATTCCAAAATCATAAGCAGCTAAAAACTCCAACCATCTTTGTTGTCTCATATTCAACTCCTTTTGAGGGAGAAATTACCTTAAATACTTATGATCCATATAAGACTCAAATCGCTTTCCTAAAAGATAATATCTTCACATCTTCAAAGAAAATATTATGGCAACTATTTCTAAGACATGAGTCGGATATCTAACTTCATGCGGTCTGAGCTGTCGGGAAGTATGGGCAATCATTTTACACATCTGCTTTAACACACCTCCCGCTCCAGTTTCACATGCATCAGTATACCCTACTATATCTTAATCCCATCTGGAACAACTAACACGAGTGCGGTCAATAAATGCTTCAGCTTCTGGCATGCCTCCTCATATTTATCTTTCCAAACATACTTCACGCCCTTTCTTGTTAGCTTAGTCATCGGTGCTTCTATACAGGAGAAATCCTTGATAAATCTCCTGTAATAGCCAGCTAATCTAAGAAAACTCTTTATCTCATTCACTGTCTTGGATCCCTACCGATTATTAACTGCTTCTATCTTAACGGGATACACTGACAACCCTTTTTCTGAGACTACATGACATTGGAAGTTCACCTCCTTATTCCAAATATGGCACTTCGAAAACTTCGCTTTTAACTGATGCTGCCTCAGTGTCTCAAGCACTATCCTAAGTGAACTTCATGATCTCTTTCATCCTTGAATATATCAAATTGCCGTCTATGAATCCTAACACGAATTTATCCAAGTGGTGTTGGAAGATCCTATTCATCAAATCCACAAAAAGGTAGGCACATTAGTTAGCCCTAATGGCATTACTAGCCCCTCTTACGAACCATATCTTGTTCAAAATGTCGTTAAAGGAATGTTATCCTCTGCTATTCTTAATTGATAGAATCGCCAAATCTAATGAGAAAATACTTTGGCTCCACTCAACTAATCGAATAAGTTGTCGATTCTCGACAAAGGATATTTATTCTTTATTACCTTTTAATTTAACTTACGATAATCGATATACATCCTTAACGATCCATCCAGTTTTTTGACAAACACCATGGCCACTCCCTAAATTGAATTGCTTGGTCTAATAAAACTTTTTCCTTCTAAGGCCACCGGCTACACCAATAAGTCCTTCATCTTAGTCGGTGTCAAAGACATCTGCAAATTCTCTAACTATGAAAACCCAATTCAACTCATCTTCCATCACACCCAACAAAGCACAAACATCCAAATTTGGATTCTCTACTAAGTATACAATTCAGTCACAACTGTTAGGGTGACTTAGTAATATTTTCCTATCATGGTAAAATATTCTAGCATCATACTTACTTAACCATTCCATACACAAAATAACCCCAAAGCCCATGAAATCAAACATATGAAAACTACCTACAAATATATGATCTTATAATTCAAATTCTAATTGGTCACATCTCATCCCTAAGGTTCCATAACCTCCTATCGGATTCATAACCCTTAAAGAAGTAACTAGGTATGAGAGTTCTAGGTTAAGCTTATCTACCAAACAACGAGATATAAAAAAATGTGATGCACCAGTACCAAACAGTACTCTAATAAGTGTCCTATGAATCAAAAGCGTACCTCCCATCATGGCTTTTTCTTGCTCCTCGGCCATCAATCTCGAGGTAGCCAGTTCCAAAGCAAATACTTTTTCTTTTTCTGCCCTTGGCCACTTTTGTACATTTTTTCTTGTAATATCCCACTTGGTTGCAGTTAAAACACTTAATGTTCTTCTTTTCAACAGCTTCCTTTCCCTTACCAGTTCGTTATTCATGAGTATAATGTCCGTTCTTATCACAGTTGTAACCCACAATCTCAGACTTCCCTTTCTTGGTAGCTCCACCCTTTCAAGCTTCCTTCTTCTGTAAAACTTTCTTTTCTAATTCTGTCCATTCTGGTTTCCTACTGGCTTATTATCACTAAACAGTACAAGCATCTCTTTACTTCTTAAAGCCATCTCCACGAATGCATCACACAGTTCCCTAAGATGTGGTAAAGTTGCCCTAGTAAGCTCAAGTCTCAGTCCACGGAAGAATTTATCATTCCTTTTGATCACTGCATCCACCGCAGCATACCCATGTTGGGAAAACTCCCCATATTTGATTGCGTGCTCAAGCACTGTCATTTCACCTTGCACCAACTCAGCAAAATTCCTTAACATAGTTGACATAGCGATCTCAGACATAAACCTCTTTCTAAACTTTACCCAAGTCAAAGTCTCCATTGTTATCCCAACAGTCACACTATTCCAGCAATACAACACAACTTCTTACATTTTCCTGGACGCAAATCTCCTCTTTGTTCGTCATTCAAACCAAGATCAGCAAAAATCCTTTCACAATGAAGCAACCAATTCTCAACTTCAATTGCATCCTCCGTTCCAATAAATGGTTTTCCTCCAAGCCTCGCATAGTCTCCAGTCAAAACAACATAATTGTTGACAAATGGAACTTCTTCATTAGCTCCTCCAAAATTTCCACCAACTAATCTAACAATAGCTTTTACTTGCATCACGTTAACAAAAAACTGATACATTTCTCCCCACTACAAGAAAAGTTGCTTTTAACGGCAATATAGCACAGCGTTTGGATGCAAACTGCAGTTGTCGATCCTTTCATTTATGTAAATACTGAAAACGCGGAACAAAAATACAAAGACATCCGAACAAAACGCTGTATTAACGTCTTTTCTAAAGCCAACAAAAGTTCCCTCTATTATTTTCATTTTACCGCTTAAAACATATTTCCCCTTTCGCCCATGATAACTACCTAATTCTCAAATCATCCATTCCTACATCTCCAAATCTAAATCCGTGATACTTCCATTGTTGAAATCCCTAAAAATGATGCCTCCATATTACGCTCGATGCCATCACGAAAGAGATCCCCATGGTCGCTTCGCTATGCTTTGGTGCTTGCATTGGTGTGTCGGCATCCACTTCGTCAATCGCAGGTACTCTAGCTATAACGAACAACTTGGACTCTAATCCTTTTTTAAATTTAGAATCTTGAATCCATGACCAAAATTTTTGGGATGCTTAGACTTTTCTCAGGTTAGAGTTCCTTTCCTAATAAATGTTAATCTTTCAGCTTTTGTAGACCATGTTTTAGACACGATGAGGGTGGATGACTGATAGCATATTTTAGACACGATCTGTACGAAGAATTAAAGTTTTTGAATTTTTTTGGTTGTCGTAGTTGTTACATGTATATTAAGCATATTGAATTCCATCATATTTCTTGCTTGTAATATGTGAATATCCAGGGGCCTTTTCTGCAGCTATACAAAGAATTGTTTTTTACCTAACGAATTATTAAATTTTAGGCTTTATTCTTGTGTTACTAAATTTGTGGTTTCTTTTGCTTGATAGACTGCGTGATGGTTCTCTGATGGAGATCACCAAAGTGTATCCACTAGATGCTGTTTTTGACACTCCTGAGGATGTTCCTGAAGATGTGAGTATCTCATCTCTTTTTTCCTTTTTCCTAACACATGGACTTTGCCAAACAGATTGACTAATATTTTGTATTTTGTATACACATCAACCATGCTTCTATCCATTGTACACTTGTATATGCAAAACTATTATATGTTTTGCAAAACTAAAAAAACAAACTGTGCTACCTTTTGCGAATAGATTCAGATCAACCATACTCGCAATCAATGTTTGTTTTTCAAGAATTTGTGCAGAAGTCTAAATTGATACACTTTTTAAGAGCAACCCAAAAACTATGCAGTAGCGTATCAACTTCCTCTCTATTACTATTACCATTGTCGTTATTCCTTCTATGCTTGTAGTCTTGTAAGACTTACTATGTTATATAATGGATTTCTATCATATTTATTTTGTTAATGTTCAATATACTTTAATCTATTTGTTAATGTGAATTTCCAAACATATGCTTTGAATTTTTCATGTCATGGTGTGCAGTGTTTTGAAATAATTGAGTGGCTAATAACCATGTATCTCAAGTGTTATGGCTTCTAGCTTTAGGTTGTGCATGGAGGTCTTGGTTATACAAAATTTTAATTCCGCTTCTCTCCCTAATATATGTTTCTGTCTATTTTATGTTTATAAATATATATTTTTTCCATATATTGGGTTTTTAAATTTTGATCAGTTTTTTTTATATTGTTACTATTCAGTAAAATCTTGATTATCTAAATTATTGAGAATAAGTTGCAGAATTCGAGCCATATAACGGTGTAAACATATTCTTGAAATAGCTGATGTTAGAGACTGATACATGTTTCTTAAAGTTTATCCTTAAACCATTCATTTTCAATTTTTATTTTTTATTGGATAACAATGAGAAAGCTAAGATTATTGTTCAAGTGAGAAGAAAAGAAAAAGTGACAACACATATAATGTTATTAGAGTTGTAATTCTTTGACAGATGGAGTCCGAATATATTTACTCGAATGATTTCAACATTAGCCTTTTCTCCCCCTCTTTTCGACATCAATATGCCTATGTGAATTAGAATATAAGAACCTGTTTTGCTTTAAATAAACATAATATAATTAGAACTACAAGTTATCTATGTTTGAAAGCACCCCATATGGTATTTGCTTTAATAAGTAAATTGATGTATACAGGAGGTATGGTTAAGCGCCGGTGAGTAATTTGACAAGAGAAGCAGAGAAAATAAGCGCTGGTGAGTAATTTTTTCAGTTTCTTGTACTAATTTTGAATTGATCTTTATTGTGATCTAATAAAATATTTTATGTTGACAAATTACATTTAGTTCTATTAAAGGTAAATAATCGATACGATCGTCGACTTCATATTGATTGGATTGTATAATGCCTGAACATGCATCAACATGTTGTGACACAATTATAAATTTTTATCCGTGAACATCCACTTCAATAAAAAAAGATGATATTATATACCACCATAAGTCTCAGTTATAACTTTTGTACTTATCAGCTTGATGCAATACCTCTCAACTGTAAAGTACGTGACATGGGTTACTTTGTCATGGTAAAGGTAGTGAATTTGATACTAAAAGATAAATTATCGTACAAGTTAGAAAATGTCTTTAAATTACTCGAATTCTTTTAAGTGACTGCCAATAGATAGTGCTGAATAACTTATACCAAGCTAACATATTTGGCAACCATATCGCCTGCAAGTTTTTCCTACAGAGTTAATCTAGTGGAAGAGCCTGCAGATTTGTCTAGAAACCATTTCATTTTAGATAAAAATTGATATACAAAATTATGAAAAAATAAGGACTTCTTAGATAATTAGCTGGATCGTTCAGCATAGTTATTATTTTGTCAACTCTCCACACTACATTTAACTAAAGACTAGCCACTACTAGAAATAAAGTGGCAAATTGTTGCATCTTCTATTTTCAGTACATTCATGTACAATGCGATGCATAATCAAGTTTACACTACAACAAAAACTTACTTCAATTGGCTTAACTGATTTATTTTTATGCAACTCAACTAGCAATCTCATTTGGCTTTTGATAGCCTAAAGTAAACGAACTGTATGTTCATTTTTCCAACCTCCTCACTTCAGTTAACTTTTAGAAGCTTATATCTCCTTCCTCCCCACCTCAAACCTTAAATACAAAACCTCTAACCCCTCAGAATCTAGAGAAGTAATTAAAGAAATTATAAAGCTATAAACTTCAGGTATAGAATCTCAAACCATTATTCATCTTTCATAGGATTTCTTTTCTTAGAATTTCAGTGATTGGACCTCGTTGTTGTCATGCTTTCCTTGCATTAATTAGTAGAGGCGGCAGCTGAAAGTAATAGGCAATAGCTCCTCTCCAATAAGCTAACAAATTTGGAAATTCAGGTGAGTGAATTTTACATCTTGTCCAAATCTAATTTCATGTGGGAATACTTGTCTGAATGTGAATTTTTAATTGGAGTTTGGCTAGTTGCTTGACTCTTTCATTGCTATGAATAGAAATAGTTTACCATCACCAAATTGCACACTGTAAATTATCATGTCATCTGATTTCCTTGTTGTACTTGTATGATATTTTGTTAATTTCATGCAAGTGTGTATACGTATGGATTAAAATAGCATGTTCCACTACAAGAAAAGTTGTTTTTGACAACCGTAGATAATAGCGTTTGAATAAAAAAGGCTGTTATAGATGCAATTTTACGTTTATAAAATAAAACATTAAAACCAGATCGCTGCCTAAATCACAAAATTTTGAAGCGGGAACCTAATTATTTTGGCGGCCGCGTTCCTTTGTATTTTCAGCGTTTCATTTCGTTTCTTCGAGTTCCCACGTAAACTCTCAATACTTCATTTCCAATCCTAAGTAAATGACATCGCTGCCACCGTCTCGCATCACCTAATTCATCTAATCACCTGATTACACGGCCGCCACTGTCTCGCCTCATCGACCTTGCCGCCACTATCTCGCGTCACCTGATTTGGGTACTCATCTGATTTCCCGGCATTATTTCAGTGGCCCAATTTTCTGTTTTTGCATCGGATCTTTTTCTCCCCAAGCCATCGTAGATCTGTTGTCCTTCCATCCAAGCTATTGCACCTCTGGGTGTAACCTACAGTACTCCAATAATTGATCAATTTAAGGTTTCATTGAATCTTTCTTAAAATTTATTTTCTTACTGCTAGCTCATTTGTTATTAGTTTATTTGCATGACATATACTTACATTGATGTGTATATTATAAATTTTCAGTTTACTTACATAATTGCATGGACTAAGTGCTAATATTTATTGTTAAATGATGGATAAATGCTTATTGTTCGTTTAATTATGGATGGATTGAAGCAGGTGATAATAGTTCATACACAGTTTATTTCTTTAGCTTCTTAGTTTAGCACAAGCTTGCTATATCATTTCACATGTTGGATACATAAATTGTTTGCTGTCACTTTTAGTTTATAAATCGTGTACTTTATGCATGACATATTTCTCTACTTATCACTAAGGGTTATGCTGTTAAGATATCTTTTATTCGGCAAGAATAATTCTGACTATATTCTCTTAAAGTAATGGTAACCAACATTTCTGCTTGCTTATTTTAGAGGCACTGTATGAACCTGCATAGTGCATACTAATCCAAAATTTTAGAATTTATGAGTTATGCTGCTCTCACACTTTGAATGGGTTAACTTATAAGCATGACCTTCCTTGTATGCATGTTTTGCATTTACTCAACTTAATATGCACTCATCACTTGCAACTTAGTTTTGCACTCCAACCTATAATTCAGCATGTTATCCTTCACAACAAGCTTCTTCAAGTTTACAGCTGCACCAGTCTCGCTTCGAACTTCTTCATTTTACAACATCTACTTCAGTCTCACCTTACACATTTCAGCCTGCTCTAGTTACACACGGCTGCACAGATTTAGGTATTTGATGATTATATTTTATCTTAACTTCACATTTAAGGGTGTTTTGTGTGTGACCTTTTTTATTTGAACTACATTAACGACCACTTTATTTAATATGCTGGTTTTGTAAGAGCTATTGTTTGGTCAATGGCATATTTTGATCATTAGACTTAATGCATTTGTACAATGTATCCTTGGGTATATATTCATACACTAAGATAGGAACTCCTACTCCTAGACAATTATCAAACATTTGAATCACATTTTTGTGGTTTCTGAGAGGTAGCACATACATTGCCTTTGCAAACAACTTCATTCTCTTTGCATCTATTACGAAAGACTTTCTTAATGGCAACTTTCATGTTGTTACATGTTATTCCTTTGACAACTATGCCATGCCCACTAAAAGGATGCAAGCTAATGGAAAATATATTCACAAGAATGTGTATTGCCATAACTATTCATGATATATATTATAAATATATGTGTGTGTGATGTCTATATATTTAGAATGTATATATTTAATTCAATATACTCTCTTTATTCTTTCGGTCAATTTCCATGTAAATATATTGTCACGAACATTATTTTTTTATACAGGAATTCCTATTTCTTTTATCATTAATTGATTGCATTAGAAGCTGAGTTCATATACTGTCAACTGTTTATTGGAGCTCAAGTAAAATCAACTTAGTTTATGTTTAAGTTTTTTTATTAATTATTGTATTTTTTCCATATAGGTAATTGTCAAAATAGCTTTAAGACGTTCTTACTCAACTTATGGACTTTCAAAGTAAGGGAAGAAGAAGGTTAGCATTGAATTTTCTTGTAAACTTGTTCGTCTTTGATTCTTAGAGCTCAATAAGCAACATCAAATATATATTTGGATTATTTATTAACGAGAGATGCATTCAAGCTCAAACATTCATGCTCAGACAAATGTACCTGTTTATGCTAGTAGTGGAGGTTTCAATTCTATTAGGACGTATTATATTCGTTAGATGTTTGGGCAAGTACAATTCATTTGGCTATAGGATTTTTCTAAACATTTTGACATATCAACTTCTAACTATTAGTTTTGTACATGGGAATGCGAAAGCAAATCAAGCTTCCATCAAGAATTACAGTTCAACATAATATTGGACGACAATTTAGTATTTCAACAAGTTGAATTGAAAATTTGAAATCACAATTCACTGTTGACCTTAATAATATTGTATTTGAGGAGCTAACACATTGAAGGTTCTTTATGTCAAATCCATATGTGGTTTTCTATACTTTTTATGAAGAATTTTTTTGTAACATTTTTGGAATATTAAAGCTTTGCCTGAAATGAGAACTCATATGTGCTTTATGATAAGTGAAAATTTAAAACCATGTATTTCAATCATGTTTAAATATTTATTAATAAATTAACCAAATATAAACATCAAAAATACACATAAAAGTGCTAATAGTTTATGAAGCAAAACCATCCCATGAATTTAAATATTTATAATAAGTGTTTTAGTGATTGTTATCAAAAGTATAATAACTGTAACATTATTATTGCATCAAAAGACATTTATTATTTTGATGGAGATGGCTAATATTTCAGTCCTATCAAAATTCCAAGAAAGAGATGATAAATGCTTCCAACTGAATAAATATCTAAAAAGCAAAAACCAGTTCGACCTGTTCAACAAGCAAGGACTATGAAATTTGAAGTGAAAATTTGTGTTGTATTCTGGTGTACATCCATAGTCCATACTTTGTCATAATTTCCATTGAATGAGTTTTCATTTCCAGTATAATTTCCTCATCTTTATTTTGGGAGGACATACTTTCACCAATGTGGTGGTTTCTCGCTCGATGGACAGTTAGCATTTGTTATTGATCACCTTTTGGATTTCATCCTGTTAAACCACTGAATGATAATTTTTTTAAAATGTCATACATTAATGGTAATCCTAGGAGGTGGTCTAGTGGTAAATGTACTAACGGGTTATAAAATATCACAGTTGGGGTCTCGGTGATAGCAATGCTTTATACCTTTCTATGTATATGCTTGATCTGTTTGTTTTGGGTTTAATGACTACTTTTCCTTTCAGAGCTTAACAATTTCCATTGGAAATGCCTGGACTTCTTAGGGTTTTTCAGGACATTCCATACCAACTTATTATTGTATAAAATATAAAAGAGTATGATTAACATCAAAATTTAAATAGTTGATTATGAAATCGATCTTCTGGGAACTCATGGTCTCAACCCATGAAGATAACTTTCTAAGAAACTTGTTTAGCTAAGGTTAATTGTAGAGATTACTTGTATCTGTTGAATTTGGCGACACCATAGGGAGAATTGAAGAATTAGAAATCCGCTTTAAGGAATGTATATACAATAAGCAATCCTTAAAAATTCGCTTTAAGGATTAAGAAATGCAAGATAGCTCAAGATATCGTAACTTCTCAGTCTAAAGCAGCAGTGCAGTTTTGCACCGTACCATGTGCAACACTACTGCATTTGCAGCAGTGCAGTTTTGTACTACTCTACATGTGTGTGTTCATGATTTTTTTAAAATATGTATATTGAAATCATGAATATAAACTGTAATATCCAATGAACAATTATAAACTGTAATATCCAAGATTATATTGATAGGTATAGAATGCTATTATGGTCATACAATACATATGCAGATTGTACATGGAAAGTTCAATATTTCATGCATTCACTCAACGTTATCTTTCTTTCTCTTAGACAATCAATACTTCCAGATTGTTTTAAATAAAACATGCTTTCCATGTATTAGCAGATTCTTCCTTCTAGTTCATAAGGAATAGAAGACCTGTTCAGCATGACAGAGCATGTACAGTTGCGGTAATAAATTTCCAGCTTGTGATGGAATTGCAGAAGGTCATGGACACTGTTGAGTTGGAGCTTGTGATGGTATGGATGATTAGTGGGATGGTCAGTGAAATGTGTGTTGTTGAACTGAAAGGGATGTAACAAGGAAGTAGGTTGGTTTTGTGATCCAGCTAGTGGTTGAACTGGTTTGGAATTGTCAACTATGAAGTGGATTGTTGAAGTTTGATGAAGTATTGTTTGATGAATGGTGAGGCACTGGAAATGTATGGTGAAGGCAGTGCAGAAGATAGGTGTGCTTTGTTGTAGATGATGGTATGAGAGGAGTAACATGGTGAACAGTAGTGTTGCAGAAGTGATGGTTAAACAGGGTGGTGGTGGTTGATGCAGGTGGTATGCAGTGAGAAATAGTGAAGGAGGTAGGCAATGGCAGGGTATGTACTGGTTGTACAGTGGCACAGTGGTGAAGTTGGATGCATAGGCATTGAAGTTTGATGGTTTTGTGGTGGTTGTCGAGTGTAAATAGTGGGATGGGGTTTGCAGTAGTGGCGAGTTTGTTTTGTGATTTGATATGTAGGTAGTGGCAAGGGACTGTGTGGTATATGTGAAGGAAAGGCAAGTCAGGTGGAATTGGAGAGGTTTGTGTGTTGTTAAGGAAGTGGATAATGTTATGTTGTATGAAGTTGCACAGCAAAGGGAAGGCAAGTAAGTGGCAGAGGTTAGAGATTGTTGTATGCAAGTGGTTTAGTTACTGCAGTCAGATGCGCAGTTTGACAGTGAGGAGGTAGTGAGTGGGATTGATGGTTTAGAGATGAATGGTGGTGTAAATGTAATGACAATGCTTGGTCGTGTAGTTGAGTGGATTTTGTTTATGGATATTATTGAAACTTGGTTTATGGATGTCTTTTGTTTATTAATATTGTCTTAACTAGTTTATGTAACCAATTAATAGTTATTAGAACCTGTTATATATACTAGTTGCTTAAATATGCTTAAAATATAGTTTTGGAATATTCAAAAATAGAGTGGAATATTAAAGCTGTTATATAAATAGAAGACAGCGTTTGATTAATGCTGTCAATGAAGAAACAATAGCGTTTATTTCGTGCTGTAATTATCTTGAAATTGTCAATAACAGCGTTTTTTACATGCTGTCGAAATAGTTGATGATTCAATCACAGCGTTTTTATCTCGCTGTCGAAATTGTTGATGATTCAATAACAGCGTTTAGAAAAAGCTGTTGTAAACAGTTAAAGTAGAATTTGAACATCTTCGACAGCACGTCTGAAACGCTGTAAAAAATATTATTGACAGCTCGTAATAAACGCTGTCACGGAGATGTTTCAACAGCGTTTATAGAAACGCTGTTGTAAGTTATGTATATACGACAGCATGTCGTTATACAGCGTTTCTAATAACGCTGTTGTATCATATTACAGCGTTTATCAAACGCTGTTAAAAGCCTTTTGTGGTGTAGTGCCCATATCAATCGATGGTGTTCCAGCACCTACGTTAGTAGTTGTTTGTCTGAGTTCCTTCTAGTATTGGGCCTGACATTTCCATTAGTACTAGCGCTTCCTCCTTCAAGATTCACTCTACCGTTTCCTGCCTCCATGTCTTACTTTCGAAGCAACCTTTCACATTTCATTTTAAAGATAATATTTTGTATTCATATATAATCCCAAACGTTGTCTAGGTTCATACAAAATATAATTATTAAAAAATACTCCAAGAATGACATATGAAAATGGCCCCATGGTTGATCAGAGTTACTAAAGGGACAGATAGATCTACTGTCAATACATTCATACAACAACCAACATAACACGGTGGACAATAGTAATAGATAGACTCCTGCATAGCTAGCTTTTCCTTCTGCACGTCATTGGAAGCTTTATTCGTCAAAACCTACTTTTCCCTATAAACCCATACTCTCGACCTACTCAAATCAAATTTTGAGCACCAGCGAGTTTAAAGGGAAAACATAAACTTCGAGCCAGAC
This sequence comes from Allium cepa, assembly GCA_030765085.1. NCBI lineage: Eukaryota > Viridiplantae > Streptophyta > Magnoliopsida > Asparagales > Amaryllidaceae > Allium > Allium cepa. The sequence goes on along the minus strand of CM060941.1, from coordinate 169,559,444 downwards.
AAAAAGCTTGACATGAATAACAATATGCCATGTCGGTTCATAAATATCTACTGAGATCATACCGCTGAGCGAAAAGGGTTTCCCTCCACTGATATCCCTTTTTAAAACATACTTTTGCAAACAAAATCCTACAACCAAAATGGTTAAATAGATGATATAAATGATCATGTGCATGCTTGCTACATGGGTAATCATAACTATCCGTCAAATCAGTGGATTGTCCATCCCAATGTTTAGTTTCCATAGGGTAACAACCAACCTACATGGTTGACTCAGCCTATTAGATATACCAAATTTCCTAACCGACTATTAGAAGAAAATTGGATGGTCTATCCAATTACACTTGTCCTAATGTTTACTTGACTATCTGTCAATCTCATAGTTTTGTTAGGCTTACAATGAACTTAAAGGTTTTGCAGGCCAACCTATAACCTATCTTATCTTTATGTATTCCTTTCAATGCATAAACTTACTTTTAGTCTTACCCTTGACAAATCCCTGCGCACTGGAATTTTGGACTTATATCAGCTAGGGGCTAACAGGTGAGGTATAGGGCACTACCTTACACCAGTCCCATCTGTTTTTCTAATCTTTGAGTCAAATCTATTTTATGACAATTTATCCAAAAGTGATGGTAGTAATCATTTATTTAGTAAAATTTTGGGCTAAATACCCTTTTTATTTCCTTAAAAAATACTTTCTTTATAAATGATTTGACCCTTAAAATCATATTTAATACAAGGAAAATTTTAGCCCTCTACTTTATCAAAATCATTTATGCCATGTTATATGCTTTTATAAAATTATATCGATGAATCTTGAAACCACTTGAATGTTATCTCACTTCAAAACCATTTCTATATAGCCTAAAATAATATAAAACAACCGTATTGACATAGCACGGTAAAGATACAGCCGATGAGGGTCTTCACCCCTCAAAACATATTAAAATCGTTTATTGGTAAAACATAAGGGTGTAAAGTTGAAGTTAACCACTTTTATAGCATACTATAAAATCTTAGAAGATATTCAACGACACTGATGAGTTTCGACATAAATTCCTTATAGAAAATAGCGGCATCATTAAGGCTGAAGTGATAACGAACGACAGCCTAGTTTTCTTCGAAAACAGGTTATAAAGATTTAAAGCGTAATTATTTAAAATTGAGTGATAAGGCACGACATCATTGCCTTATGGAGCCGTTATCAAAATATGTGGCTTTGTTATCCCCGCTATAAGTTACTTCAAAAACTTAGGGTCGACAATGTTATATACAGACGACACCATCCCCCTTTAATATAAAACGCGACATCAGGGCCAACGCCTATATTTGAAAACACGCGACATCGACCTCGTCGAAGTCCATGATGTCGACTTTGATGCTATGGTTCCTACTTCAACCCAGCCGATCCATTCCATATCAACCATTGTTGACATCCTATGTATCGCGCCTGATTGACTTCGAAGACCATGAGAGGTGACATGACGAAGTGTTGTCGACGTGACAAAGCCGTAAATGATAGAAAAACTTGTATTTCTAAAAAAAGTAATTTATTTTCACCAATTCCAAATGTTTATCAACATCTTATTGGTCAACAAAAACTTTATCAATTTTCTTTTCCAAAAATCTGCACTAAGGCATGTTTAGAAATTCCAAAATCTATTGCAAACTTTACATTTTATATTAATAATTTAATATAATAATTAAAATTTTCTAGCTTAAATAATTCATTATAGATCATAAGCACTTGAGAAAAATCGCCAAAATCATAATAAATTTGATTTATTATATTATTCAACATATAAAAATTTGGGGCTAAAACTTTATTTAATTATTTTTAATAATTAAAACTCGAAATAATCCGTTTTCTCCACTTAGAAAATTCATAAAACTTCTCACTTGCTTGGAAAATCATGAAATTTAAAGTCCACTTCTAAAATAATGTTTCTAACATCATATCAAAATTTGAAGTCATTTAGATGTCATATGATAGGCTTTCCAACTTAAACATATTAATAAATTCCATAACAAATCTTATAAATTCATCAGTTAGCATATATTCGTTAAATCACTTAAAACATGGCATATTAACACCAAAAGTTTCAGATTTTCACTTAAAACTGAAAATAACAATTAAAACTTAAGATGCATAACTATTATTCACCTTGAATGGTTTAAGAAGGTTGAGATTTGTATTTGATTTGATTCTTCTAAGCTTCTATCTTGCTTTTCTAACTTTCTTCTTTCGAATCATCTTGGTGATGGCCGACCTTTGCTTGCTCTATTTTCATTTTTTTTGTGTGAATGAAGTTTGGGAAGAAATGGGAATGAGAGAATATGAATTAAGGGAATATGCTCTTCCCTATTTTGCATCCTCATATCCTCCTTCTTATTAATGTTCTAATTAATTCCATTAGTTCATTAGTTATGGCCCGATCCATTTAATTATTCAAATCTCAATTTCCTCAACAATCCACATTATTTTATCTAATTTATATAATTAAATATCCTAAATAATGCTTAATCAAAATTTGGGTTGTTACATTACATGAGAAGGTGCAATTGATAAAGATTAAATATGACCTAGAACAATAATAAAAATAGACCACTTGTTAGATGCGATAGATAAAAATATTTCTCTAAAGAATTGAGGTACTTGCTTAACCTAAATGAAAGGATTTAACAATGGTATAGTTTACAAAAATGTCTTATGAAAAATGATATAAACTCAAAATTATGAACATACTCACTTATGTTAGAAACCACGAATGATATGTTTTCAAGATTAAGCTAAGTTCTATTTTAAGTGGGTGAAATTTATGCAAATGATAGTTATGTGAGTAGTATTACATCTTAAAGATCATAGGATCTGAGACATGGATGTAATAACCAATTGGAATGAATAAATTGGCAACATGAAACAAATTTCAGAGACCAATAGAGGTTGGTTGTGCTTAGTTGGAACACTTACTAAAATGTAGTCACTACACCATTATAAGCTATTAACAACGGGTAAAAACCGTTGTTAAGTCCAAAAGCAACGGGTAAAATCCGTCTTCAACACAGGAGTGGTTGAGTTTAGCGACGGTAGAAAACCGTTGCTTTATGTCCAAAAGGCAACGGGTATAAACCGTTGCAAATTGGGACAAAGGCAACGGGTATTAACCGTTGCAAACTGGACCAAAGGCAACGGGTATTAACCGTTGTAAATTGGGCCAAAGGCAAAGGGTATAAACCATTGCAAATTGGGCCAAAGGCAACGGGTATAAACCGTTGCTTTATGGACAATAGGCAATGGGTATAAACCGTTGCTTAATGTACAAAAGGCAACGGTTACAAACCGTTGCTTAATAGGCAAAAAATCAACGGATATAAACCTTTGCTTTCTGTTCAAAAAGCAATGGGTGCAAGCGTTGCTTTATGGCTAAAAAACGTTGCTTTATGTCCAGTAAAAAACGGTTAAAAACCGTTGCTTTATGCCTAAAGTCACACATAAAGCAACGGTTAACAACCGTTGCACATAGTGTTTGCTCCTGCTCCTACAAAATCACATCTGTAACTCACTACTACGTTACACGCATATCTCAGTATATATACCAGAATATCAATATATATCAAAATATGCCAGAATTATCAAAATATTGGTACACAAGCACTATAAACATATCGCACATATACCATACATATAAAATTATCAAACTTATAATTACACTCATTGTTTTGCAAACAGAATGCTACCATGACGGAATATCATACTTATTACACTGTATTGCTTTTAGAAGATGTTCCCTGTTGATCACCTTTGAGCACAAAATGTTATAAAAGAGACTAATGCGCTGAATAGCATTCCGTAGATCCTTATGTTGCGGAAAACAATGCTGAAGCAATACCGGAAGTAAATGTTACATTATGACGTGGTAATCATGTGACTTCATATTTTTTAGTTCAGGAGGGTTGATGCTCACATTGTTATGAAAGTTCGAAGAGAATTTGCTCGGCACTTTCAAATTTTTCAAAATGATGCAAAACCGTATCTTTTCTTCTTTTCTCAAAGTGAAAGTCGCATTTGGTATGGTTACTTTACTTGTTTCAAGATCTTCTATCACCCACAACTTTTGTTTTATACCCATGATTTTCAAATCCTTCTGTGCATTGATCCCATCTTTTGACATGTCTTTATGGTTCATAATTGTGTTGATCAAATGTTTCGTGACCTTCATCTCCGTATGCATAACATCAATATTATGTCGGGTCAAATTTGTTTTCCAATATGGCAAATCAAAGAACTTCGACCTCCTATACCATGCAGGAACTTCTTCATCGATTGTCTTTTTCCGTTTTCGACCAATTTCCAGTATGTTTTTACCAACTTTCAAATTTATATTCGCTACCTTTTTTCAACTTGATAACCAGTCAGTAGTTTTGGAGGATGCTTAAGTTCTTGCTCATTGTTGAAATTTGTCTTATCGTATCGAAACTTGTGTCCGAACGGAAGAAATCTACGATGTCCCATGTAACAAATCTTCTTACTTTCAGGGAGATAAACAAATGTAGTTTCTTCTCCACAAATAGGACATGCAAAGTAGCCGTGAGTTGTACATCCTGATAAAGTCCCAGAGCGGGATGATCATGGATTGCCCACAACACTCTAGCTCTCATTATGAACTCAGATTTCTTAAATGAATCAAATGTAACGACTCCTTCCCATAACTGCTTTAACTCGTCTATCAAAGGTTCTAAATAAACATCAATATCCTTCCCCGTTGTTTTGGCCCAGAAATCAACAGTGTTAACATTGAGAACTCTCTTTTCATGCACAAAGACGGAGGAAGGTTATATGGTACTACAATTACTGGCCAACAGCTATAAGGGTTAGTTAAAGAAGCATTCGGACAGAAACCATCTGTTGCTATTCCAAGCATGATATTTCGTCGTTCAGCAGCAAACGAAGAATCAAAAGAATCTGTAGTTTTCCATTGAGAAGTATCACGCGGATGACGCATTACGGTTGTACCGGACTTGGCACGACCATGCCAGGTCATCGCTTCTGCTATCCATGGTACAGTATACAGTCTTCTCAATCTAAAAATTAAAGGAAAATGTCTTAAGGTCTTTTGAGGTACTGTGGTAGCTTTTCTCTCTTCGTCGAATGATGTCTTATATCTTGGTGCGTTGCAATTTGTACATGAAACTTTGTTCGCATTATCTTTCCAGTACAAGATGCAGTCATTAATGCATGCATCATAAGTTATGTAATTCATCCCAACTTGCTTAATGATCTTTTTCACGTCGGGGTACTTTGACGGTAGTGCGGTCACACCATTGTCTGAAAAGTCGTATTGGGTCTTCAAGCTATTCAGTTTCACTATGGAATACAACTTTGTAATCTCTTTTGGACAAGAAGGATACAATGGCTCTGTTGCAGTTGCACTATCAAAAAATGATTTATCCGTAAACTGCTCACCGATATTAGCATTATCATGCAACTGACTTGTAGGTTGAAAATGATGGAATCTATCTGCATCATTGATCAAATCCTCCATCCTAATATGTTCGGGCTCATCAGTATTTGTGGCATGACTAACCGGTTGTTGTTTTGGCTTCTCCGGTATTTTTTCCCCGTGGAAACACCACACGGTATATGATTGAACAATACCATATCTAAGCAAATGAAAATGAATGTCATTTAATTTGAATGTATCTTCATTTTTGCACCGCGTGCAAGGGCACGAATACTTTTCCTTATTGCCACCGTTTTCAGCAACAAATTTAACGAAATTTCTCACACCTTCCACATATTCTGTATTTCTTCGATTAGATTGATTCATCCATTGTTTGTCTATACTAAAAGACATACTGAAAGAAAATAACAAGAGCTAATAAGAAATCATGGGTAACAATATCTTATGGCTTTCCACCAAGTTCAACTCTGATATTAACTAAACAGATGTATATTCTTCTGATTTCACTTGAAATTTAACATTAGCATCAAATTGTTTCCAAAAAATTTGCCATTGCAACTGCGCCATTTTGTAGCACCAGAGTAATGTCTATGCATTACCCCTCTCTTGATACTTGGCTTGTGCCATTAACAACAATTTTATCCACTTACTAAATATGGTCTCGTATTTAGTAAAACAAAATTCATTGCATCAACTTATACCCTAGCAGTCACTATAAGCAGCTATGTCTAACCAAGCAATGATAAGAAGTCAAGGCTGGCATGGTATTATGAATCAATGAATATGTCTTCTATTCGTTTTTAGAGTTATTAATGAAAGAAAATATGCAAGTTTGAAGTTCAGATGCTATAAAACAAAATTTACATTCTTTGTCATTATAAGTAAGGAATCATTGTCGAGTCACCGCAATATTATTTAACTGCAATTTATAATATTTACTCAAGCTATAGATAGGAGGAAACATAAACATTAAATACTAATTATGTAACTCTGTTCATTTACTGATGAGTTACATTTCAATAAATAAAAACACCATATGTAACTCTCATATTTCTCTACAATATAAAATTATATGCAACACACATTATATGTTGTTTGTCTCTCTAATGAAAGTCGGTGTACTGGAAGTGTTGGTCACAGACGCCGAGGGCTTAAAACATGCTAGATGCTTAAGTATATTAAATTAGAATATTTTCTTTTTATTATATATTGCTATTTTCTAATGAGAAAACTCAATCAGTGCCAATAACGCAGTGATTTCTGTGATATCGGGCAGAAATGCCTATGAACGAGAGAATGAATAAGAGCATTGATTTAGATTAGGCATCTCTTTTTTATGTGATCAATAACATAAAGAGTTCTGTGTTATTGACATATTATTAATACATATTGATATAGTAGCAATAATTTTGTACTTTTTATCCAACAAACAAATGAATGGCTAGTTGAAACTCATAAAGCATATAGCTGTGCCTGTAGCCTGTAGTGCAGTCAACATAAGTGTTTTTGGTGCTTCGACTGAAGCAAGAAAAATCCTGATTAATTAATGTGAATTTTCGACAAGAACTAATCACTTTGAAACTACTAGTATAATCACACAAAGCAGTCATTCGGTTGTTTAGATTCAAAAAAAATCATATCCATATTTACCTTTATCAAATTGTTTCAGGAATCAGGCCAGTAATCAAATTAGAAGCTCTGCAGTGTAGTCGTGAGCGGTGGAACCGTGGAGGCTGGAGCAGAATGTTTATGTAGCTCGAGACTGGAGATTGCTGTCGGCTGTCGCCAAGTGCTGTGGCTGTTGCCTGAGATTGCTGTCGCCTGGAGATTACTGTCGCCGAGTCGTGGAGGAGAAAGCGCGCTGTGGAGGAGAATGCCTCGCCGAGTGGCTCGCGTCGTGGAGGTGGGAGGCTGCGCGATTATCGCGATTTGAAATTTTGATAAGATAGGGTTTTGATTTTTTCGGTCGTTCGTTGCCCCGTAAGGGGGGTTGCCCTATTCAATGGCCTATTGGGCCTAGCCCAATAATCGGCCCTGACTGTAACATTCGTCCTAAATCTCTTTTCAGCGACATGGAACAAGCAAAAGATGAAAAAAATTTGGCCGAGAAGAATCAGAAAATCCTTGGTACACAGTTAAAAGTTTATCTTATCACCATGAAGATATTCACGTTAAATTTGAACCAGGTTCTTCAAGACTTAGCCGAGCAACGTATGAAGTTAAAGGTTCTTTTAATTCTACACATAAGTACTGTGATATAACAATGCACCGCAAATACATGTACACAGAGTTTCCATTTCAATTGACAACAAGTATTATTACAAAACAAAGCTTACCTGATAGTTATGCGCTCTCTTCGATTATGCCAATGAAACTCGAGGAACCAAATATCAAAGATACACAGATCTGAGATAATTAAGATTTCAAATTAGATTTTATAATACAATATGAAACAAAATCAAATTTAAAATAGAAATCAAATAATTAAAAATGAGTACCCAACCTGGAGTAGGTATTCGATAAATTCACGTTGTAATACTTCTCCGAACACAGATCTGAGAGGGCCACTGATTGGCGTTGAATGAAGGAAGAACTGGTGCGATTGGAAGGAAGATGAGTTCGCAGCTGGACACGATTAGGTGGAAAGATGGGTTCGCGGTTGGATGGAAGATGATTTCACGATTAGATGAAAAGATGAGCGGGTTGAAGCAAATCGAATTGGTGGAATTGGGTTTTTTTTTTTTTTTAGATTTTCTTTTCGTTGAAAGAGGACGAAACGAATATCAAAGGAAATGAGGGAAGGAAAAGTGACGTGCCAATTCTTTTTGGCTCCCAGCGAATATTTGGCACAAAATTAGCGCCATTATTTGCCACAATATTTACGACGGTTACAAACCGTTGCTACTTAGCCACGGTTGAAAACCGTTGCTAGTTGGAACGAAGCGCGCCAAAAATTATGGCGCGAAAGGACGAAATTCACCGCCGTCATTTGTCTCCAAAGAAGCTACGGTTAATAACCGTTCCCAATTAGCAACGACAAAAAACCGTTGCTAATTGAACCAAGACGGTGATTAACCGTTTCTAAATGGCAACGGTTAATAATCGTTGCCAAATGCGCGGATGGTTAGTTGCAAATCTCAGTATTTGGTGTAGTGAGTCAGGTTGTTATATTCAATTTCCTAAAAGGGTCGGGTTGTCCCTGGTTAATTTAACCCTCAAGTTGAATGACTGGTCATTCATTACTGATGTTGCACAAGTGGAATTAGTGGTAGACAAACCTTATGTGGTGATCATTAAATGTAATTAAGTGAGACTAGTGAATGACACCTAAATAAGGGTACGCGTTTTATTTATGATTGAGGATGATGTTCATATGATACTGTTTGTTTTATGATGCTTGTGATATTACGTGCTAAAATATATATATGTTGTCGATGAAGTATTTAGGAAAAACTCATTCCACTTGGCAACGGGGTCTCACTATGTTGTATTTTTTAGGTTATAGTATTATTCACATCAAGTTTTATGTCTAATTCGTGTGATTTTGTTTTCTACATAAACATAGGGATACTTATTGAGTAAATTGAGTTTATAGAATTAGACTAGTTGATATTTTAGAGATAAATATACCAGTGAAGATGAAGCATGGGGTTTAATTATCTATCTATTATTTTGTATTCCACTATACATAAATCGAGAACTATAACTGGTTTAGTGAACATGTTGGCATCAGACATATCACTCTGTTTATTTTTATTGTATTCTCTCTACTAAGAACGTGTGGGAAATAAAGGTAAAAATGAAAAATTATGTAATGGAAAATTATTTGGTTGCTCTATTTGCTTATTATTCAAAAACCGTTCTCAATTTTTTGTTTGAAAATAATTATAGTGATGATTACACCATCATTGACTTTTGTTTTTGGATCTAAAAATGAGAGATATTAAACCACTCACCTAACTGGACATGGCCAGTCGACTGACTAAGCCCGGTAGTGCACAACAAACCAGCTATGCGCACTTAAAAGGTTTAAGCTCTAATCTTCTCTTTTGAAATTCAAATTCATTCCTTCGTGACTCATCCTGGCTTCGTATCGGCACTTTAGACTTGTTACGAGGTAATTCTCACTATGTTTGAGTCGTTTCCACTCTTTGTAGCATTTATGTAGCCAGTTTAAGGTATTCTCCATTATTATGAGCTTATGGCTCTAAGAGAGTTTTAAACACTTTCGTAGGCCTTTTATGAATTTAGAATATCAATCTTGCAAAACCAATAATCATCGTAATTAAGCAAACAACATGCAAGTACAAGGGTTCTATACTTAGAGGCAAATAACTCATTTCATAACATCAGTATCCAATATTTATTGGGCCTATGAAGTATAAATTAATTTAAATCTAATATGAATAAATTTTACATAAAATTATTATTTAATTTAAGTGATTAATAAAAAGATTTTATTTGTTCATATATTTGATATATATTGAGTGCATGTGTATCAAATACACATATATGCATACATGCGTGTGTAACATATACGTGTACATGGTTTAACATCCCTGTATCTAAGTATTTAGATTTACATTGCAATAGACAATGAGCCCCTTTATATATATATATATATATATATATATATATATATATGTATGTATGTATGTATGTATGTATGTATGTATGTATGTATGTATGTATATGTATGTATGTATGTATGTATATATATGTATGTATATATATATATATATATGTATGTATGTATGTATGTGTGTGTGTGTGTGTGTGTTCAACAATCATCCGCAGTTGCAATCAAATAACATATTTTGAAAACTGCATCCCATCGTCTCGACTCAACAATCAACTCTGAGCATCTCAGGCAAGGATAATAATATCTTACAATCAAAGATGGAATAACTATCACCATCACAGTCAAGAGTCCACATAATGTGAAATTAGAAAGTGCAAGTTCATCTTTGATCACCTTCTAGCATTGCAACTATCTCTGGCAGGGGTATCTTGAAGTCGTAGTTCCAACTGAAAGGCAAATTTAGACATGGATTATCTGGTATATATTACACACGTTGATTTAAAGAGAAGAAGTGGGAGAAAAAGAAATATCTTAAATTTCAAATGTAAAGATTAGGTCTATATCAGTTATAAATAGAGAATGAAAATGTAACTGCTTGTACATAAAGCGTAGTTGGAAGGGTGGTGGGTAAGTTATGAAACGTGGAGTTTGCGGTTTAAACTGAAGAAAGACGTAAATTAGTGGGATATGTAAAGGCGTGAGTAGACAACGGAGACTTAACTCTTTGATTATGTGGAAAATTGACAACCATCTGATATCTTTTGTGTAATTAAATCTCATCCGTCCTTTGTCTTCTCTTTATATGCCAAGTGATTTTATTATATAGATTAATTTAATGTTATGTATGTATGTTTACACATATGCAAAAAATTATACTAAATAATTAAAATTTGAGTTTGACTGTGTTGACTAAGTTTAAATCTAAATTGAATTGAATTTAGAAAAAATATACTCTAATGGAATTGTCTCTAAAAATAAATTTGGTGTTAAGTGATTTGGAGGATGAATTTATTCAAGAAGTTATTCAGGAGCCTTTAATTTAACCATCTTTCCGCATTAATCATGCACATGCATCTGTAGCTATTGGTCAACAATTTAATGTGCATGAAGAATTAAATGAAAACTACTCCTTTCCTCATTTAGCCATGCAATATTCTGATTCAATAAATAATATTTCAAAAAATTCTACCCTAATCACCATCTGTTCTCCCAATAGCACTCAATGCATGTTCCCTATCTCAGACGTGCACACCCCAATATCCATGTACACCTTAATTCCTATATCTTATTCAAATTCCCTTCTCACAATGTACACGCTTTACGCAAATGATGTAGCTAGCCTTGACACAAATATCTAGGAATCATTGATTGCAAATCCTCAAAAAGTCAACCCACTTGAATCCTCCATGAATCCTTCCATGAAAACTGTTACCTCATTAACAAATCATTCTCTCATTACCAACTCTCAAGAATCAAACCTTCAAAACATACACAACAATACAGCCACAATATCCTCATATGCACATCTAAAATCTGAATAATCCACTCTAAATGCTACTCAAAACTCTTCTTCATCCCCCTCTGAAAGTCCTTATCTCTCACTTAAACCTCCAAATGATGTTATCCCTCTTGATCTTCTACGGCATGATTCTATTGTCATTCTTTTTATTTCCACCACTCTATCCAAAAAGAAAGGAAGACCAAAGAAGTTCATAACTCAATCCTCTCTTCCCTCTAATTTAGACAAAGGAAAATCATTTTCCCAGGATTAAATTTGGTTGCAATAATCAGTCACTAACCCCTTATCCCCATTTGGTATGCTAACCTGATCAAAAACCCAAAATTTCGATGATTGACATAATTGGATATTGGAATCTAAAGGGGCTAACTCTATTGATAAACACATTGAAATTAAAATCCTCGTTCAATCTCACAAGCTCCAACTTTTAGTCTTTGCTGAAACTAAACTTAATCATGATCTCACCTAGAAAATGTCAAAAAATTTCAATCCTTTATAGTATATCCTGCACAATTTTTCTCAAGCCCCTCATGGAAGACATCTTATCATTTGGATCTTTTTTCTCAATCTCTCCTATTTTTTGCATAAGCGGCTAATCCACTGTCTCATTACTCATATTCCTTCTAATTCTTCCTTCCAGTTCACTTGCATTTATATAGATAACAATAAAGATCCTAGGGAACCCATGCTTGATCTTCTTCCAAGCCTTGCCCCCTTTAAATCCCCATGGATTTGTATTAGGGACTGGAACTGCATGCAATTTGCGATTGACAAAAGTGATGGTTCCATTTTATCCTTGCAAGCCACTAATCCTTTGAATAAAGAAATATACAAACCTGAACTGCTCCCGATATCCTTAACTATTTGCTTCTTCACATGGAACAACTGCAGCAGATCGGGCTATAGAACCTTTTGTAGATTTGATAGACCCTACCAACACTATCTCTCTCTCTCTTAACCTAATCTATATGTTAGCATTTCTCCTTCTTCCCTTTCGGATCACTCCTCTATTATTCTTGTTTGGGGGAAGACTGCCATTAGAAGTCCTTCATTATTTTCTTTTTTTAACAATTAGTCATATCATCCTGAATATTTTGATATTGTGACTAATTACTGGAATTATATTGTTAACCCTTTTGGCAATCCTATGTTCATTTTACAGGCAGAACTCAAGAATCTGATGACCACTCTTAAGTCTTGGGCTCTATCAAAATTTGGAAATGGTTCTTTCTTATCCTCTGGCATCAGGAAAAAGCTTCACCCCATGCAAATATCCCACATTTCTAACCCAAATTATATTATGCTCTGCTGAAGAACTAACTCTTAGATTATCTCTCCAAAAAGCCATGTAGGAGGAATATAAGTTGTCAAAGCAAAAATCCAAAGTTCAATAGGATCTACAAGGAGACAACAACTCTGCTCTCTTCCACCAATCATTAAAGATCAAACAGAATCAAAGCAACATTTCTTTTATTACGGAAATGAACAACCTCCCTTGCAGTAAGCATGATGATATTCAGAAAGGTTTCCTTGAATATTATCAAAGTATTCTGGCTATCCAGGACCTCATTTCCCCTTCCCTTGCAAATCTTCGGTAGTTCAACTTGTCTAGAATTTCCGAGGCCTCAGAAATCAATCTCATTTCTAAAGTCACCCCTCATGAAATCAAAAAGGCAATTTTCTCAATGAAATCTACAAGTTCCCTAGGCTTGGATGGTTTTAATGCCCATTTCTACAAAGTTGCATAGGAAATTATTGGCCACGATGTTATCAAGGCTGTCAGGAATTTTTTCAAAGCAATAGGATGCCAGCTGAAATTAATGCCACTAGATTAACACTCGTTACTAAGGTTCCAATGCCTATAAATTTGTCACAATTCCATCCAATAGTTTGTTATAATGTCATATATAAATGCATCTGTAAAATTATAGCTTCTAGTTGAAACTTGTTCTTCTTCCAATCATCCACCTAACCAATGTGCTTTTGTTCTATCCAGAAACATCACTGAAAATACTCTTAACTTAAGAGCTTATGAGAGGGTACTCAAGGAAAAACTTATCCCTAAGGTGTGTCCTTAAGTTGGACATTCAGAAAGTTTTTGATTCCATACATTGGAAATCTATAATTAATATCCTCTTCACTATGAATTTACCTCTTTCTTTTCTAGCTTGGATCTACACTATCATTTCAACTGTTTCCTATTTCTAACAATCAATGGCGATACCTTTGGTTACTGATGAAGCACTTACCTCGCGGCCGACTCATCGATTCCTTGAGTCGCGAACGACTCATCGCGTTGCCACCTCCATCCACGACCCACGAGTCAATCCTCACCGACTCATCACAATTCGCGACTCATCCCCTCTGCCGACTCATTCCCTCCACCCTAAGTCGCGAACGACACATCACCACAAACTGCCGACTCACAACTCCATCACTTTTTCCACCGACTCATCACCAATCCACAACTCAAATTCCCATCACGACCTACGACTCATCAATGTCTCGGCCTTCACCCTAGAATCGCCCTTCCATCGCTTCTTCCAAAACCCTAAGATGCGACGCGAACGACTTATTTTTCCCCCCCTTTTTCTCCATATGCCGCGCGCGAGTTATGCCAATTTTCCAGAAGATTAAGTCGCGAACGAGATACTTGAGTCGCGTGATAAATTCATTTAAGTCGCGGCAGTTTCCTGAGTCGCTGAAGCACCCTATGTCGTGAGTCAAATTAAGTCGTTACCGAGTTTTGTAAGCCGTAACCAGTACTTTAAGTCGCTGTTTGTTGTTCTTTCTAAGTCGTTTGTTTGTAAACCGCTTGTGTTGTAAATTTTGTTAAGTCGTGTAATGAGTTGTAAGCCTATAAATAGGCACGTTGTGTCATTTGTAAAAGTTGAATATGGAATAAAATTTCTTGTTGATTGCTTTGTGCTTTCTTCTCTAATTGGTAGTCGAGTGAAATCTCCTATCTCCACCTACGTCATTCGAGTGCGCTCGAATCTTCGTTTGTGAAGCCGATTCACGGAATCAAGTGCGCTTGATCAACGTCGAAGAATCGTAGATCTTTGTTTCTCAGTATCGTGCGCGATCAACGAGACGAAGATAGCTAGAATCCGGCATCTTTGGATCAACGGATTTGGGCATTGCAGTATTTTCAAATCACCGATTGCTACATTTCATCAATTGAAGTTTGTTTTGAAATATCCGCTGCGTCAGTTTGGTATCGGAGCTTGTTTTAGCCAATCATAGCTAAATCGGGTCTTGGAGCCAAGTATTCGAAGTTTGAAGTTTATATTCGTCGTGTTCATATTGAAATTGCAACAAGTTGAAGTTTTTGATCCATCTCATTTTGGATCTAGAGTTTGTTGAAGGTGTTTGAATTTGCGTGGGAGAGATTTCACGCCAAAGTGAAGTTTGAAGCAAGCTTGAAGCCGTGCTAGTTGATTTGTTGAAGTTTATTGTTTAAAGATTTTGCGAAGTTCAATCATGCCACCGAGACGAGCTCAACGTCATCGCAATATTAATGCCTTGTATGGAAGAGAAGAGGCCGATTAAATGGAGCAACGAATCCACGAGAGCTTTACTGAAAAGTTGAACGAAGGAATTGGTCGATTAGAGAGAATGATGCTTGAAATGAATCAAAGTAGAAGAAGAATTTCACCTGAATCAAACCGTGGGGGTAGTAGAGTTTCATCACATTCAGAACGGGAGAGGAGAGAAAGTCAAGAGCATAGAAGTGTTGATAATCGAAGTAGAAGGAATGTTGATGATCGGGATCGAAGGGATGTTGGTAGTAGGAGTGGTGGTAGAGATGTTGGAGGACGTGAACGACAACGATATACTTCAGATTTTGATGAGGAATTAGTTGGTGACAGAGGGAGTATGCATCGAGATAGAGAACAAACACGACGTCAGTATCGAGATATAGATGATGATCGTCGATGGGAATCGGGAATGAAGATGGAGATTTCAAAGTTTAAAGGTGGGATGGTTGCTGAGAAGTTCTTAGACTGGTTATCTAATGTTGAAGAAATCTTTGATTTCAAGGAAGTGCCGGAGAATCGTCGAGTGAAGTTGGTTGCTACTAGATTGAGGGGAAGAGCATTGGCATGGTGGCAGCAAACTAAACTTACACGAGAACGGATGGGGAAGTCGAAGGTTGTTGAGTGGGATAAGATGAAGAAGTTGATGAGATCTACTTTCTTACCTTACAACTATCAATCACTTATGTACCAGAGGTTGTAGAATCTGAGGCAAGGGACAAAGTCTGTTAGTGATTATGCTGATGAATTTTACCAACTCATTGCCAGGAACGATATTATGGAAACTGAAGAACAGTTAACTGCTAGATTCATTGGAGGATTGAGAATGCAGATCCAGGATATGGTTAATATGTTTGATCCAAGATCTGTAGCAGAGGCACATCAGAAGGCGTTAGCTTGGGAAAAGCAGGGAAGGCGTGCAGGTGGTGTGTTTACTAATTCTAACAATCAAGTGAAGGGGGCCAGTGGAAGTTCTGATGTTCCTAAACCTGTCAGTAAGCCAGTTGTGAAGGAGAGTGAGAAGGCGAAGGTTAACAGTGGTTTCAAATGTTACAATTGCCAGGAGATGGGTCATAAAAGCAACGAGTGTCCGAAGCCGAAGAAGAGAACTATGATAGTTGAAGCTGAGGATGAGGATGAAGAGGCTGACTGTTCTAAGTCCTTACCGGTTGAGGAGGAAGACTTGTTATCGGGAGACGAAGAATATTCACTGATGATGAGGAGGAGTTGTTTGACACCAAAGCAAGAGGAGAAAGACAGTTGGTTGAGGAATAACATATTTCAGTCTACTTGTACTATTCTTGGAAGAGTTTGTAAATTCGTTATTGATGCTGGGAGTTGCGATAACATTATCTCTACAGAGACAGTAAAGAAGTTGGAATTGAAAACCGAGAAGCATCCTAAACCGTACAAGTTAGCTTGGTTGAGGAAAGGAGGTGAGGTGAAAGTTGGAAGGAGAGCTTGTGTTAAATTTTCAATTGGGAAGAAATACAAGGATGAAATTTGGTGCGATGTTGTAGACATGAACGTATGTCATCTGTTGTTGGGCAGACCACGGCAGTTTGATAGAGCAGTTCAACATGATGGTCGTGCTAATAGCTATAGTTTCATGTTTGAAGGCACTAAAATTACTTTAGTTCCCAAGAAGCAGCAACAGAAAGAAAGCAAGCTGGAGGAAATTGAAGAATTGAAAACTCTGTTAACTTTGAAGGAGTTTGTCAAGGAAGTCGAAGAGGAGCCTGAAGTCTATTTGTTGATTGGGCGAGAGTGCAGTGAAGAGGTTGAAATTCCTGAGGAAGCAAAGCCAGTTTTGAAAGAGTTTGAGGATGTATTTCCAGAGGAGTTGCCTAAGGAGTTACCGCCATTGAGAGACATTCAACATCAAATTGATCTTGTTCCGAGAGCAGTGTTACCACATCGACCACATTACCGAATGAGTCCGAAGGAACATGAAGAGTTACGAAGGCAGGTGGAAGAGTTGCTAGAACAGGGACGTGTTCAGGAAAGCTTGAGTCCTTGTGCAGTGCCAGCTTTGTTGGTACCGAAGAAGGACGGGACGTGGAGGATGTGCACTGACAGTAGAGCATTAAATAAGATTACGGTGAGATATAGATTTCCTATGCCAAGATTGGATGACTTGCTGGATCAGTTGAGTGGGGCAACTATCTTTTCGAAAATTGATTTGAAAAGCGGTTATCATCAAATTCGGATTAGACCTGGAGACGAATGGAAGACAGCCTTCAAAACGAGAGAGGGGTTATACGAATGGTTGGTTATGTCATTTGGTTTGTCAAATGCACCTAGTACATTCATGCGGGTGATGAATCAAATCTTCAGACCATTCATTGGGAAGTTCGTCGTGGTTTATTTCGATGATATTCTGATTTACAGCAGGAGTACGGAGGAGCATATTCAACATTTGAGGGAAGTGTTGATTATTCTTCGTGAAGAACAATTTTATGCTGCTACGAAGAAATGTGTGTTTATGACGCACAGTGTTTTATTTCTGGGTTATGTTGTTTCAGGAGAAGGTATTCAAGTTGATCAGAGTAAAGTTGAGGCAGTCAGGAATTGGCCACAGCCAAAGACAATTACGGAAGTGAGAAGTTTTCATGGGTTAGCGTCATTCTACCGAAGATTCATTCCACACTTCAGTAGCGTGATGGCTCCAGTTACTGATTGCATGAAAGGGAAACAGTTTGTATGGACAGAAGAAGCCGGGATTGCTTTTGAACGAGTCAAAGAACTGTTGACGACAGCGCCAATTCTTGTTTTACCTAATTTTCAGTTGTTGTTCGAGCTACACACTGATGCATCAAAGGTTGGAATTGGAGGAGTGTTGAGTCAGCAGGGGAGACCTATTGCATATTTCAGTGAAAAGTTATCAGGGGCAAAGATGAGATACAGTACATATGACGTTGAATTTTACGCTGTTGTGCAAGCTGTTAAGCATTGGAGACACTACCTGTTTCAGAAGGAATTTGTTCTTTACACTGATCATGAAGCTTTGAAGCATTTACAGGGGCAGGATAAAATTTCAGCGAGACATGCATCATGGATTGCATATTTACAGCATTTTACCTTTGTTGTTAAACACAAATCCGGGGTGACGAATCGTGTGGCTGATGCTTTGAGTAGGAGGAGTCATTTGTTAACAACATTGAAGGTTGAAGTGACGGGATTTGAATTATTGCCAGAGATGATTGAAGAAGATCCTTACTTTGTGAAATATGTTGAGAAAGTCAAGGAAGGGAGTACCGATGAATTTATGTTGGTTGATGGATTCTTGTTTAAAGGAAATCAGTTATGTATTCCAGAGGGCAGTTTGAGAATGAAAATTATCAAGGAGTTGCATGAAGAAGGCCATGTGGGTAGAGATCGTACATTGCAGTTGATTTCTCAATCTTACTTTTGGCCGTCGATGAGGAAAGAGGTTGAAAGATTTGTGGAGAGATGCCATATTTGCCAGGTTTCGAAGGGAACAGCAACGAATGCAGGGTTGTATAGGCCGCTACCTGTACCGTCTAAGCCATGGGTTGATATCAGCATGGATTTCGTTTTGGGTTTGCCTAGAACTCAGAGGGGGAATGATTCTATATTTGTTGTGGTGGACAGGTTTTCGAAGATGGCACATTTTATAGCCTGTAAGAAGACAGCGGATGCAGTTCGAGTGGCTCAGTTGTTCTTTAAAGAAATCTATCATTTACATGGGTTGCCGGAGTCTATTGTTTCCGACAGGGATACCAGATTTTTAAGTCATTTTTGGCTTAGTTTGTGGAAGATGGTGGGAACGAAGCTGAATTTTAGTAGTGCTTATCATCCGCAAACAGATGGACAGACAGAGGTGGTGAATAGATCATTGGGAAACTTGTTACGATGTCTTGTGAAAGACAATTTAAAGAGTTGGGATGTGAAGTTGTGTCAAGCTGAATTTGCTCACAATCATGCAAATAACCGAAGTACAGGTTTCAGTCCATTTCAAATTGTATATTCAAGTTTACCAAAGGGGCCTCTGGATTTGACGATGGTTCCACAACCGAAGGGGACAGTTAAGCGGGCTGCGGATTTTGTTGATGGGTTGACGGAATGCCATAGAATCGTTCAGGAACGATTGGGAAAGACCAATGAAAAGTATAAACAAATAGCAGATAAGAAACGAAGAAGTGTAGTCTTCAAAGAAGGTGATTTGGTTTACGCGGTATTGACGAAAGATCGTTTTCCAGTTGGAACTTACAATAAGTTGAAAGCACGAAAGATTGGTCCAGTAGAAATCTTGAAGAGGATCAATGATAATGTGTATCGATTAAGGTTGCCGGAAGAGGTCCATACTTCTGATGTTTTCAATGTCAAACATTTAATTCCGTATTATGGGGAGGAACTTGACGAAGACAACGAAAATGTGAATTCGAGGACGAATTCTTTCCAACAAGGGGAGGATGATGAAGCACTTACCTCGCGGCCGACTCATCGATTCCTTGAGTCGCGAACGACTCATCGCGTTGCCACCTCCATCCACGACCCACGAGTCAATCCTCACCGACTCATCACAATTCGCGACTCATCCCCTCTGCCGACTCATTCCCTCCACCCTAAGTCGCGAACGACACATCACCACAAACTGCCGACTCACAACTCCATCACTTTTTCCACCGACTCATCACCAATCCACAACTCAAATTCCCATCACGACCTACGACTCATCAATGTCTCGGCCTCCACCCTAGAATCGCCCTTCCATCGCTTCTTCCAAAACCCTAAGATGCGACGCGAACGACTTATTTTTCCCCCCCTTTTTCTCCATATGCCGCGTGCGAGTTATGCCAATTTTCCAGAAGATTAAGTCGCGAACGAGATACTTGAGTCGCGTGATAAATTCATTTAAGTCGCGGCAGTTTCCTGAGTCGTTGAAGCACCCTATGTCGTGAGTCAAATTAAGTCGTTACCGAGTTTTGTAAGCCGTAACCAGTACTTTAAGTCGCTGTTTGTTGTTCTTTCTAAGTCGTTTGTTTGTAAACCGCTTGTGTTGTAAATTTTGTTAAGTCGTGTAATGAGCTGTAAGCCTATAAATAGGCACGTTGTGTCATTTGTAAAAGTTGAATATGGAATAAAATTTCTTGTTGATTGCTTTGTGCTTTCTTCTCTAATTGGTAGCCGAGTGAAATCTCCTATCTCCACCTACGTCATTCGAGTGCGCTAGAATCTTCGTTTGTGAAGCCGATTCACGGAATCAAGTGCGCTTGATCAACGTCAAAGAATCGTAGATCTTTGTTTCTCGGTATCGTGCGCGATCAACGAGACGAAGATAGCTAGAATCCGGCATCTTTGGATCAACGGATTTGGGCATTGCAGTATTTTCAAATCACCGATTGCTACATTTCATCAATTGAAGTTTGTTTTGAAATATCCGCTGCGTCAGTTACTTTAATTGGACTCGAGGAATTAGGCAAGGGGATCCCTTATCCCCTTATATTTTTATTGCTGTTATGGAACTCCTGACTTGTATGATCCATAAAGTAATTGATGAGAAAGCCATTGACCTTCATTCTCTCAGTAAATGCCCTAAAATTTCTAATTAATGTTCGTCGATGAGTAATTTTATTCACTAAACCTAATGCCAAAAATGTTAGCAATTCCTTGAGTACTCTTGGAAAATTCTTCTACTTGATTGGTCTTACTATCAACAAAGTTAAATCCAATATTCTGGATACTAATATTTCTCAAGTGAAATGAATGACTTATTATCTCTGTCTTCTTTGTCTGCTCTTCCGCCAAATGATTCTTACTTTGGCACTCCCCTTCTTACCTCCAAAATATCTACTTCTTAGTGCCTTCCACTATATGAAAGAATTATAGGAAAATTTACTACTTGGCCAAGCTCAAAATTTCCACTGTTGGCAGATTGGCTTTAGTTAATTCAGTTGCCACTTTTATGTATCTCTATTATACCAGAATTTATGTACTTCCTTTCAAATTGATCAACACGATTAACTTGGATTTAAATCATTCCCTTTGGCATGGGAATCCCCACTCTACTAAATTGATACTTGTCTCTTTTAAGAAGGTCGCCATGCATTATATTTATGAAGGTCTGGGAATTTTGATTTTAGAGCAGTGGAGCAAAGCAACACTTTCATCTCTCATAAACAAATTGTTAAAGTTAGCACATATTTAATAATAAGTCTTCCTAGTTTATTGGTCATGAAGTAAATTAGTGGCTTAAGTTTAGGAAGTAGTTAGTTATTTTATTTTTCTATTTAAAAAGCTTTGTATTTTTCTATCGTTTAACTATCAAGTAATACAATGTATTCTATTTCTTTTTAACGTTTAATCTCTCTTCCTCTTTTCTATATCAAAATTCTAACATGGTATCAAAGCCACACAAGAGGAGAGAGAGCTAGAGAGACGTGTTTTATTTCGTCTGTTGCCTTTTTAAATAATTCCAACTTCCAATCCTTTCTCTTCTTCCTCCTCAAAATAAGACCTCGCCAACCACGCGACCAGAATCAATGCCGAAATCAGCAACTGCCTATAAACGCCCCTCAATCGCATCAACTCCCCGACCTCGAGAACACCCCACGCCCAATCGCCTGTAGCAACCCATATCGCCTTTCACTCCACCAATTGTAACGCCCGAACATCCTTCTAGAAAAATCGAGCTAATTGAGGCTCGTTGATTTGAAGTGCTCGTCACTTCTTCTAGATTCGCTCAGAAACCGAGAAGTTCATTGCTGCCTGGAAACAATTGGATGCCGAGATCTGAATCGAATCGTCATGAGCGTCGATGCTTGCTACCTACGATTTTGAAACCCAAAAGATGCATTGTTGTATGATGCTGTTGTCGATGGTTGATGTTGTTGTATGATGCTGTTACTTTGAAGGGACGAAGGAATTTGTCTTGTATGATGCTGTTGCGAGAAGTACACAGAGGTGTTCACAACAAGATGTTGTCAGGCAGGATGATACGCAGAGGCAATGTTAGTGAACTTATGATGTTCTGTTGTAGTGAACTTGTGATGTTGGAGTTTTGTAATGTTAGTGGCAGTGTGATATTTGGAGATTGAAGATGATATGATTGAAGATGAAGTTTGGTGAATGTCTTGTTGACAGGCAGGGGTTTGGTGAAGGCTTTTTGAGGAGTGGGGCAGGCAATGACGCAGTAATGTTATGCTGTGCTTCACAAGAATGTGACTGTGAGTTTGCAAGTGGCTAGAAGAATTGGACTGTGAGATGTTGGTTGTGAAGTTTTTGTATGTGACAGTTTGAATTGGTGAATGGCTGATTGTTTGGAGTTGCGTGAGTAGTTGGCGCTCTGGTTATCGAATGAGTGACAGTGATGTGGTTGTGTGGGAGGTGGAGATTGTCAGCAGAAGCTTGATGATAAGAGAGTGATGTTTGTGGAAGAAGTATGGTGAAGAGTAGTATGTGTTCTGGTGGTATGGCTGTGATGAGATGAGTTTGTATAGTGGGATGAAAGTGAAGCGGGGAAGAGGCAGTAATGTTAGTCGGTGGCTGACTATTTTGCAGAAGAGGAGCAGTTTGTGATGGTGGTTGATTCGATGGCACAGCGAGCTGCTGTGATGTATGTTTTGTGAAGTGGTGATGTGTGTGGTTGTCAGGTAGTCTTTGATGGTGCTGCTAGTTGAAGGGTGAACTGGTGAAGAAGGAAAGTAGTTTGTATGAGAGTGGATATAAGGGGGAATTTTGTAGAGGATGAAGTCTCAGGTAGATATGTGGATGTAGAAGGCAGAAAGGAGTTCACTGCTTGGACTGGATGTTTGTTGTGTCAGATGTTATTGTTTGATGTGTGTAGGCAGGCAATGAACTGTTGTTTGAAGTGTAATGGTGGTGGTCGTATGAAGGGATGAAGGTGGTGATTTGTTATATTAGCTGCAATGGAGTTATTGAAGCAGTTGTGGGAAGAATTGATCAGAGGATGTCTCTGCTGCTGTTTTTCGCAGTGGTGAATGTAATGAATTGGTGGAAGTCTGTCAGTGGAAGCAGCTGTGGTGATATGTTAGAGGATGGAGAGGCTGTGATGAGGATGGTTTGAGAAGTGGTCGTAGATGAATGTTGTTTGGGTATTTGATGTTTATGGCAATTTGGAGGATTATGAACTTTGGGCCTTCGATGGAAGGCAGTAAGATGCATGAATGTAATGTTTGGATGGTATTGGTTTGTTGAAGTGGAGTTAAAGGTAAATGTTGCTGAGGCTGTAGGGTATGGCAGCAAATGAGAAGACAGTGGATGGTTTGGTGAACCAAGTTGGTTGGTTGATGGTATGTAGTGGTATGATCAGTGATGTCAGGATGAAGATGATCTAAAATCGTGGAGAAATGACTGCAGCAATGATGGGGAAGTTATTGTGAAGTGGTCAGGTTGTGGAAATGGATGGAAAGTTGTAGTGATGGTCAGTGGGAGTTTTGTGATGTATATGGCATGGGAGAGGGAATAATGTATGGGCAGTGTGTGTATGGTGTTTTTGGGGTATTTGTATTGATGTTAGTGGTGGAACAGATGTAGATGGTGGTGAAACTGAGATAGTTAAGTGTGCGTGCACAGTGAATGAAGCAGAGGTAGGATGAATTATGGCCAGTAGTAGAAATTTGTACAGGCAGAAAGGGTGCAGCAATGTGAATGTGCACAGTTGTGCACTGTGAATGCATGCACAGTGCAGTTGCAGTCGATTACTGGTGTGGGTGATGATGCGTGTAGCCAAAAATGTTATGGTTTGATACCCAGAAATGGTTGAAGCGATGTATATGCAGTTATGGTTTGAAGTTGTTTATGTTTTGACAGTGCAATGGTTAGTCGAAGTCAGTTGGTGCAAGCTGATGGTCAGAGTTGGTTGTAGCTGTGATATGAAATGAATGGAAATAAAGGGTGAAGTTAGGTGATGGTTGCAGAGATGTTTGTGGCTGTGATCAGTGCAAGGATGTGTGACTGCAGTGAAGTAACAGTGAAGACAGAGAGTGTTTTTTAGATTAGAAACGAGAATTATTGATGTAGAAGAGACCGAGGCTATTGATGCAGAAGCTGGCTTGTGTGTGAGTGATGGATAGTGAAGAAGACGATGTCGGTTATGATGTTGGACATTTATGATGAGCGCTCGAGAACTGTTTTGCCTAATAGAAGATAGGCATTTCTACTTGTGAAGTAGGCTGAGTGAGGAAGACTTGGTTTTATGTCATCCCACAAGTAAGGAAGAAGAGCTGCGGTCCTCACTTGTTGGGGAGGACAGATGCAGCAGTATCAGGGATGACCCGAATGGAGAGGTCAGTGGATCCCTAGGAGAAAACCAAAAGTATTTGTTGATGGTTAAAGTACCAATCAACGTAAAAACAGTTGAGCATGCCCAACCAGATAGAGATGAGAGTTGTGACCGAGTTCGTCTATACAAAACGATAAAGAAATTGTGTAGTAAACTGAATATTAGCACATTCAGTTTAAGGGAAGGTGTTAAAGTTAGCACATATTTAAGAATAAGTCTTCCTAGTTTATTGGTCAAGAAGTAAATTAGTGGCTTAAGTTTAGGAAGTAGTTAGTTACTTTATTTTTCTATTTAAAAAGCTTTGTATTTTTCTATCGTTTAACTATCAAGCAATACAATGTAGTCTATTTCTTTTTAACGTTTAATCTCTCTTCCTCTTCTCTATATCAAAATTCTAACACAAATTTCTTTATGATCATCAGAATATATGGGCTCTTTGGATTAGGTCATCTGACCAGGAAAGCCTACTTCTGGTCTATGCAATTTCCTTTGGATTGTAGCTAGATATGGAGATGTATCCTAAAACTAAGATCGGTTTTTCTTCCTCATTTCCATTGCACTTTCTCTAATGTCATCTCTGTCCTCATCTAGCATGATCCTTGATCTGCTAAAGAAGTTATACTCTTCAACCTAATTGAATGTAACCTTAGGAAAATATCTGGCACTCCTAAAACCACTAAGTTTGCTTCCTTCCTTCATGAAAGTAAAGTTACGCTCTCTTATTCTAGCTATGCAGTTATTAGATCAGTCTGGTCCGAACTGGAAAATTGCAACTTTACTCGCCTTAGCACCTATTTCTGTTTTTTTAGCTTATAGGTTTCCATATACAGTCAGTTGTTTTCTAATCCTGTAACATTTACTTTTTGGTCAATTTTGTAGTCTTAGACTTCTTTTAGGACTAATTTTAAACATCTGATACTTAAGTGCTCTCTCTAAAGTGAATATCACACTTAATCTGAAAAAATATGACTTAAATATTTGTATCTAATTTAAAATTATTATTATGTAATAATTAATAACTTTAGGTTTTATTTTTTTATTTTTTTATAGTTAAATATGTTTAGACATTCAAAATATCCAAACATAATTATAGTCTAATGATTAATTAATAACATATGTGTATACATATACATGTATACAATAAATTTGTAATCAAGTAGTATACAATTAAATCTACATAAACAAGTGATTGTATTGGTAACAAGTCATACATATAAGTTCAACTCAAACCGACGGCTTATAACACGTTCCAAAGCAACATAGAATCGTATTTGCATTTGTCCAATTGTCCATATAGATTACCTTGTATCTCTGTCTCGATTTTTTTCTTTTTTTGTTTTCATAAAAAAATGGGAAAAATAAATAAATTTAAATCCTATGTTTTTAGATCTAAACCACATGGGACTCATGCATGAGAAAATGTTGCCAAAAATAATTAAATCCTAATTTTCAGATTAAATATGTTTGTGGCAAATATTGCACATTTTGAATCCATTCTATGTCACCATTATGATAATTAAATCTTGCACATTTTAAGAAGGCTTTCTGACTACACAGCTTTAATGCATCACTATGTTAGTTAGCAAAACAAATTTTAAGTTTGTAAGCTGATAGTTTCATTTGTTGAAACTTTAACAGCTGTCTTCAGTGCAGGAAGCAGTTTAAGATAAAATTCACCTCAGACCAAAATGCTGAGATGTTCAAGACTAAGCTTATGGTAAACTATTATTTACCTTTACACTATTTTTTTGCTTCATATATTCATACTCTATTTGGAAAATATCACTACTACTTACGGGTAGTGAGCGAATTAATTACCATAAATAACGACAAATGACAAGCATCTTCTCCAAGTGGTTAATATCACCACTACTTATGGATAGCTTGACTTGATATATTGGAATTTTAATGTTTAAATCGACTCAGTTCATGATGATAAAGTACTATTTTTTGCCTCGGTCAAATGATGTTTCTTGAGCTATCAATATTCAATTTAATCCACCATTATACTTACTGTGAATAATTTGATGGAAAAATTGCATAATAGACCATGAAACAAATAAAAACAACGAATTAAGTCTAACAGCAGATATGCTACAATTAAAGATAGTTTTTGTATTAAATAATATGTTTCTTTTTTTGATCCTACCACCCTTATCCATTTTTTCCTTGCATAATTTACATTCAAAATTGAGGTTGTATATTAATTTAGATGAAAAATAGCACTGGAAAGCTTGTGACAAACGTGGCTTCCAAAAAGGGTCCATCAGGAAAACACAATCAACTCTGCCATTCATTGGTTGGTTTGTTGCAACAGATTAGCTGGGCATTTGATGGTGTGGGTTCTAGTCTGATATCAAAGTTTCGTTTGCATTAACTCCAACCATTTAAGTTAATGATTGGTTTATCATGAAATTTTTTGCACTTCAGGCTTATAAGTTGCTCATGAAAGCTTTCATTGAGCACAATAAGGTAGGTTTAGGCATCTAACGTTTCACCCGTTCAAATACATTATTTATTGTAAAAGTACATGAAGAAAACTTCCCCTTACCTTATCAATCGATGTAAATAAAAATGATTAATATATCAATCGTGTATGTATTTTTAACTTGCTTGCAATTTCATTCTCATTTAATGATCATCATTCTTTAACTACTTACATTGATATATACTTTTTCCACTTCCTTTCAAATTTGCATAATGCACGGTGCTTACTAACCTTCTATTAACACCACATGTTATAAAAGAAATTACTTACATTAATTGAAAGGCTTAATTATGTTTTATAAAAAATTAATTAAATGCATAAAAATTAACTATGTAAAATAAGTTTCATAAATAGTAATTAAAATTTTAAAAATAACTAAGTTTTTAAAATTTAACTATTTTTTATAAAAAATTAGCCAAGTTAACTAAGTTTAATAAAAGATAACCATGTTAGCTGTAACGACCCGAAAATTTCGATCCCAAAAATTCCAGATAGTTAGGAAAAGAAGAAAGAGAAAGAAGAAGAAACAGAAAAACAAACTCAGAATCTCACATTCGCAGCGGATAAAATATAATATCAAATAATAACATTTATACAAAGAAAAACAGTACTTATCAAATTACATTTTAATACATCAGAGTTACACTTTTCACAATCACTGGACAGTTAAAATAACTTGTCCTAGATATAAAACAACAATAAACACAGCGGATACACTCCATACGTTACTGCCATCCAGCTTGCCTCCTGAGCTCCAGAACATCCTTACATGAAAATCTGTAATACTCGGTCTGACCCGAGCATTACATCAAAGTAACACCCGGGTCAGGCTGGAAACCAGCATGAGTAAACTCATCTAACAAGAAATTCCAATACAAAGAATTTAATTAAAACCCGGGGTAACTCGCCTCAATATACAAATTCACAATTGGTTATAGACATGACTTATTTTATTCACAAATTTCTAAGTACCAAAAACTTAGATTAAATAGTCCAATTCACTTAAATCATTCATTCTAGCCTATTGATTTCACAAATCAATTTATAAAGAATCGAAGTGGTTTCGAGTATTAACTAATACCCGACTCCGGTCTCTTCGAATCCAATGTCATCTTAACCCAAGTTATTCAAGTGATTAAATTTTAAATACTATATGTCACTATTACACAACAATTCATCATAGATAACCACACTATCTCTGTTCAAGCCACTTATCAAATTACCAAAAAAACATTTCATTCCACAAAGCATCACAATCACATATCAGGGATAACAAATTATCCAAGGCATCAAACATCATTCAATCATTCATAAGCAAGATAAATTAGTCATACCATTTTCTAATTAATTTAATTAACTACCAATGAATTAAATTAATTACTTTATTACTTATAAATCTTGCTTATTTAACATTAGTTAAATGTATTTAATTAATTAATTATCCCTTAATTATTCATCTTGATTAATCATCCTTGATTAATCATTCTTTAAATACATTAAGTAGTTAATCTTTAATTAATAACACAATTTAATTAACCCTCACCCAATCACGCCAATTACATTTATTCAAATTAGTTATCCTATAATCACTTATATTGACTAATTATCCTTTAATTAATCACACTTATTAATTAACTAATCCTTAGTTGATTTCCTTAATTAAATCAACACTTCAATTAATTACACTAAGTAATTAATTCTTAATTACTTCCCTTAAGTAATTTACCTTTAATTACTTTCATCAAGTAATTTTCATTGGTTAATTATCTTCAATTAATTAACCTTGATCATAAATTAATTTAATCTCTAATTGCTAATTAGATCAATCAACCCTCAACAGATTAATCCTTTAATTACTTACATTAAGTAATTATCATTTAAGTATTTAATCTCTAATTACTTAATTAATTATTCCTAAATTTCCAATTAATTAACTTCAAATTAATTTATAACTCTTAGTTATAAATAAATAAATAAATCCAAAATCACCAATTAATTGATTTCCTTTTTAACACTTCATTAATTTAATTAATCATAAATTATCTAGGTCCTCAATTACTTTCAAGATAACCATTTATCTTACTAATTACTTAATTACCCCATAAACTTAAACACTTTATTTTTTTTCTCATTTACTTAACTTATATAAAAATTAAGTTAAGAATAATTTAAAATTTTAACTTGATACGTTTAAGTTAAACAAAACATACCATATCTTAAATCAAGATAGAACATTGATTTTATAAAGAATTATATTTAAGAAAAACTTAAACTTGATTCATTTAAATTTTAAATATTGCCTTTATTAGATTTAAAACTGTTATAAATACCCGAGCTCCCTCCGTACCACACAACAAAATTCTCGAGCAACACCCCGTGTACTTCACAACTCACTTTGCTCCGAGTCAAACACATAACCATCTCGAGATCGACCCAATACATCTTCTTCTTCCTCACAACAAACAACAACCCAGATAACCCAAATGCATGCGTGCACGTGCACACAAGCCGACGCCCCTCCGACCATCTTCGACAATACTCTCAGGTCACCGGTGATCCTCGCTAACCAGCACGACCAACCAACTTTCGTCAATACGACGTCAATCGAAAACAAGGAATTCGAAAGAATCCAGTAACCAGTCGATCGTAAAAAACTTCCCAACACCAACACCACTGACCACCGGTCGCCCCGACGTCGTGCCAAAATCTACATATGCCTTCCATCTTCCTTTTCCTCCAACTCTGATCCACCTCGACGTTATCTCGACGCCGCGAATACCCAGTGAACAACTCTATCCAAAACTCGGCCTAAAACCCTAGATCGACATAATACAGCTTCCCCAGAGATCGATAAATCCATATCCTATTTTTCCCAAGAGCCTCTAAAATCAAGCTTGCTCCAGACCAAACGGCGATGTCCCATCTTTCCCGATCGACGAGTATCAATATTCTCCCCAATATTGTTAAAATTAAGATTTCTCTTGGTTTAAAAACATAAAAAACATGATTATACTTTTAAAAATCATGTTTCTTGATATCAAACCCGAATATATATCTGAATCAACCAATTCCTTTTATCGTGATTTTGATATAGTTGGATTCTTACTGTTCCTCTTCCCTTTAACTACAACTACCATCCAAAATTTCCTAGAAAATATTTTAAATTTCATTATCTTGTAGTTATGAACAAGTTTTGTTTATAAATCAAATCTAAGATAAGATTATGATAAGAGCAAATTTGATTTTGAATGTTTTTAACCCTGTAGCACTAAGAACGGAACAAATTTTATGTTTCCAGACATGCATCTAATCATTCATATTTATTTATACATACATTTCTAATTGAACTAATCATGAAATCACTTATCATTTTTTTCACATTAAATAACAGCTTACATGTGTAATTTACAGATTTAAAAACCTCTTTAAACAAAATTGTTTATTCACTGTTTTCAGTTTTGAACAAAAACTTACTTTACCTGTTCCAGTCATGTATTTAAATATTACACACATTTATGTACTTAAAATCATTTTCAAACAACATGCACAACATCAATCAGATCGTACTTAAAAGACCATCACACTGCTAGTTCAATATATCAGATCTTCCAAGTTTACTCACCTGTAATAGAAGAAAATAGAGAGCTTGAACTAAAATCTGGAAATGCTTTCCTTCTGTCAAAACTGAAAACTGGAACTTTGTGTTGTTCTTAAGATTTGAATCCTCATCTTGCTTTGATTATTCTTCTGGTTATGATTTGTAGAATCTGAGGTGATTTGCTTAGCTTTGGGTTTTCAGATTTGTATAATTTGTTGGGTTCGGATTTTCTTTGGGTTTTCCAGGCCGAAGATGCTTTGATCTTCGGGTTTTGATTTTAACTTTCTATTTTGCTTCAGGTTTTCCTGAGATAAATTAAACTTGATTTTCATCTTTAATTTTGTTTTCATTTTTTTTAAATCACTTACTTACACAGTTTAATTTTAAGAAAACAAATGTTTCTGTTTGTTTCTTGCATGCTATTTTACTTACACATGTCAATACATGTTTTTATTACCTTACAAATGTTTAAACTTACATTTAAATGTCTTTTGTGTTTTGTATGTATTTATATTAATAAATATTAATAATTCTTCTTTTTTTTATAATTTTTTAAATCATATAATTTAATACATGTTGACTTATGTTTTTTTTATATAGTTTTTAAATTATGTTTCCTATCTATTATTATATATAATTTTAAAGAAAATGTTTTAAACCAATTATACATTAAATAAATTACCTATATATACATTATTTTAAAAATCCAAATTATTTTTCTAAGGCATTTACTTAAATCTTAAATTCAAGCTCCAAATTTAAACTCAAATTCAATTTCAAATTTGAATTATAATCCTTTTACATATGAATAAATCAATTACTAATTTAAATTTAAAATTACTCAAAATACATATATATAAAAACACACATTCAATTATTTTTAAAAAAAATTAAGTAATTATATTAGGAGATTACCAAACAAATATTCATCCATGTATAACTATTTATTATCAGATTTTATTTATTAAATCTATAAATCAGTATTTCTATAAATTAACCTTGTTAATTACCAATTAACAAATACTCCAAAATCCGGGTTATCACATTAGCAGAGTTTATATAATTTAACCATGTTTATAAAAATTAACTAAGTTTTATAAAAATTAATTAAGTTCATAAAAATCATTTAAATTATATAAAATTTGACCAAATTAACGAAGTTTTATGAAATTAACTATATTTTATAAAGTTAATAAAAATTAAATAAGTCTTATGAAAAACAACTAAGATTTATAAAAAAATTAAATAAGATCTATAAAAATTAAATTAGAAATAAAAAAATTAACTAAGTTAACTTAATTTTATAAAAATTAATTAAGTTTTATAAAATTTTAACTAAATTAGCCAAGTTTTACAAAATTTAACTAAATATTATAAAAATGTACTAAGTAGACTAAATATTATAGAAATCAACCTAGTTTATAAAAATTAACTATATTTTGTAAAAAATAACCATGTTAATAAAAATTAAATTTTTTTATAGTTTAACTAATTTTTATAAAAATTTAACTAATTTAACTAAATTTTATAAAAATTAATCTAGTTTACAAAAATTAAATAGTTTTTGTAAAAATTAACTAAATCTTATAAAAATTAACCCATCTATAAAAATAATCAAGTTAACTAAATTTTATAATAATTAAATAAGTTTATAAAAATTAACCCATCTATAAAAATAATCAAGTTAACTAAATTTTATAATAATTAAATAAGTTTATAAAAATTAACCTATCTATAAAATTAACCAAGTTAACTAAATTTTATAATAATTAAATAAGTTTATAAAAATTAACTAAGTTAATTTATTTTTATAATAACTAATAAGTGTATAAAAGTTAACACGCATTATCGAACGAAGTAATGGCGACCTTCCAAGAAAAATGTCCGAAGCTTTCTTCGCCTTCTCAATCTCCATTATCCCACGATTTTTGAATGCCTTCATTTTCGTCTCTTGCATCTACCTATTTCCTCAATCGTAGTTCTCTTCCTTTTTCATATGCTCAAGCCGTAAAGAATCGAGCCTCGTCTCAATATCAAGGAGCTTTTTCTCGTAATTCTAATTTGAAATGGATTGATTTCAAAAAGAGTAGGAAATACTGTTACAGATGTGGAGACTTAAATAACTTTGCTTCTAATTGTCGTGACCCAGTTCGATGCTTCTCTTGTGGCAAATTTGGGCATAAGAGTAAAGATTGTGCGATTGGATCGAATTCTTCTGAGACTAAATTGAATTCGACTAATCACGGTTTCCTCTTCGCTCTGAAATTATTGATGCTGAGAGGTGTTCTTCATGATCATCTCTGGGATAAGAAAGATATTTGTAACAATCCATTTTCCCGTACCCTTTTAATCGACAATACACCACACATGTCCAATTCAAATTGCACGAAAAGACGGATCATTAAGGGTGATAAAGAAAAGTAGACAGAACAGAATCTCACATGAACGGAATAACATATAATATTGAACAAATATTTTTACAGCGGAAAACTTTTAAATACATATATCAGAGTCTAACCTAAATTCAGCTGGGACAGTTATAAAACCTGCCCTTAAAAATGCTGACAAACATCAAACAAAATACACTAAGCAAAGCGGATGACAGAATATCTCCATACGTCGATGGATATCTCCAGCTCTCCTCTGGAAACTCCAACTGTCTTCGACTATCCCGAAACTACTCGGATCTGACCCGAATATTGAAAATACCCGGATCAGGCTTGATAAACCAGCGTGAGAAAAGCTCAACAATAAATGACAGTGTCATATATCAGCCTTTTTATAAAAATCCTTTGAAAATAAAGAGTATCTCATAAGACCACGCCCACACATAAACACGGACGGGTTTTTACCTTATGATAACTAAAACACTTTTATATCAAAACATTTGATATTATTTCTAATGACATCTCTTTGAAAACATTTGCAAATAAACTTATTAATCTTAGCTGAAATTGTTACCATTATTAAATTTCAGCATACTAGGCTCTACAAACAAAACCGTAGGTTCTTATTGGAGAATGGATTTCCATACAAATGACCAGGCGCAGGATCTACCTTCCGAAATGGGTACACCTCTAGATGGATGTCCCGAGAAACCATCACAAAGCTTCTCTACCAACACAAGACCGGCCTACCTCTTTAACTAGATAGTACCGAATATGTCACCCCCCGGTCATTACCGACCTTTAATCGAGCGTTCGTTTTCCATACATCGCATAAATTAACATCTCGAACGTCATAGCGGGAAGAAATATATCTAGAAGGGGATGATCATACCCTACTTGGGAATGACCCACTTAGCCTTGCCGCATCTAATCCTGTTTCGGTCATTTTCGGTTTGATGAGGCTTGAGGCAAACAATTACCTTTTCACATAGCACATGTCACATCTTTGATTGCCACATTGCCATTTCTGTTTAACTACTAATTGTCTTCCACAAAAATATAACCCTTGAGCTCGTAAGTCTCAAGGAGGGCGTTAAGCTAAGAGAAGTTGCCTTCTCCGCCACCACTGATGTATGTTTGTAAAATCCAATGTATGTAATCGTTAGAAATGCAATGTCAGACCATTCATACAAGTTGTCCAGGAATAGGACAAACCGAATGCACCTTCCTCGGCCATTATTAGGCGAGAAGCCCTTGCAATCCGCAAAATCTCCATCACGAGAAGACCACTACTATATACAACTCGGGAGCTACCCAGAGCAAGTCAACAAGCAGTCCTAACGCTATGAAGATCCACGGTCTTCAATAATCATCGTCTTCAACAAGTCTTCACGTTCGAATGTATACATTAGTTCGAAGTGGTTTTCGGATAGGAATTAACCAAATCCGACTCCGGTTTCTTCGAAATCCAATCATCGATAAAAAGTGAATATGAGTATATAGGATTTATTAAGTCTCTTTTCACTTTAATTCTTTTCGGATGATTTCGAAATCTCTTTCTTTTAACTTAGGATGATTCTAAGAAATTTATTCTTCTGCTTAGAAAAATATCCCAGATTTTCTTTCTTAATTCTTGATCCAAATTTCTTTACTTTTAAGCGGGTCAAAAACAATGTTATTTAAGACATCGTTTACGATAAACCTAAGTCAAACTTAACAAAAACATTTTTTAGTAAATAGGATCATAGAAATCATTCATCCTGGAGATTGCTTAACTTTCGGATAATACCAATCTTCTTTTATTTCGGAAAACTTAACAGAATCTTCTTATTTAAGAGCATCTGGGCTTTCCCTTCGATCTGTTCCACCCCTCGCCTAAGAAAAGAAAACATAGGCCAGGTAAGTTCAGGGCACTGGTTGCTCCATCCTTAACCTTAGTTAAACACCTTGTTTTATCTTCCCAGATCTCACAGGCGGGGCAAATGTACTAGTCGTTTCCGCATACTCAGATTTTCAACTTATTTTGGAATTGCTTATAAATATTCCACATTATTTTCCAAAATGCTTACTTATCCTTTTTAAAACATTCACAATTCATTCTGGGAACGTCGTTACATTTAAACTCATATTCCAAAAGTTTTACAATTCGCAGAAGAAAAGTGCTGCGGAAAGTGCTAAACAAGCTTATTTGAATTAAACAATTTTTAAACATTCGATAATTCATATTTTCCAATCCCAATCTCTTTTAAATCATTTAAATAGATTTATCAAATTTATTCCATATTTTTCCATAATTAAAAACATCCATTTAAACAAATTTCCTATTATGTTCACTAAACTGCACTAGCGTGATTTTTCTAGAAAATTGATTTGGACTTAATTAAAAATCTACTTATCGAAACTTTTTTCTTTCTTCGTTTAGAAGATATGGATATAATAGTCCGAAATTTTCTTATCTCGAAGAATTCCGAGCTATATTCCACTCTATACACTCATTTGAACTTTTCGGCGCGAAATCGCGAACTACCGTTGCGCGACGCGTCTAGTTTTAACTTATTTTTCAATATTTGAAATAATCTATTCAAATTGGATTTCAACACAAATCATTAGAAACCATTTTAAATCAATATTTTCACTTTTTAAAGTATTTAAAATATATTTCCACTATTACCATATTATAATATTATTACATTCCTATTATTTTAATATTAAATTTTAAATTCCAATTTCAACTCAATTTCAATTTTAATCTCAAATTAAACACATTTAAAACTTAGATTTCAAATCTAATTTCAATTTAAACTTCAATTCAATCTCAAACTAAACTTCACTTTTTTCAAAATCGATTTCAATTTCACTATTAATTTCAATTTCTAATTAACTACCCTTTTCAAATCCGTTTCACTTCAAATTTCAAATTCTCTTTCATTTTAACTTTAATTTCACTTTTAAATGGAAAGAGGCTTATTTTTCCACAATTTCTCATATTACTAAAATATGGTCCTACAAAACAAAGCGGTTGCTTGACTAATAGGAATTTGATATCCAAATTATCATAACAACCATACAACATACATATAACATCAATATTTTTCATACGGTAAATGTCATAACATAACTACGGATTATCCAACATATTCAAACATTCAATCAAACACCCATATCATCAAATGGTAATTATTTAACATAACAATTTAGCATGATAATCAATATAATTTAAAAAGCGATGAGAATTTCTCACCATAATATACACTCTGTCAATCTTTAATGTGAGATACGCGTTTCTCGCTAACGTGCTATTTTCCAACGTCTCGCCTTATTGATTCTTTTCCGAATGCTTTTGTTTCCCTTTCTTTTTCCTTCTCTTTTCTTTTTCATTTTTTTTAAAGAGGAGGGTTAGGCATTGGGGTTTAGGCGTGTAGGAGAGGGTAGGAGAGGGTGGTGATTGGCCTAGGGGGTGTGGAGCTCGGCTTGGGCTTGTGTGGGCTCGGCTTGGACTAGTGGGGCTCGGCCTAGGGGGTAGGGCTCGGGTTTTGGGAGGGTGTGCTCGGCCTAGGGTGGTGTGGGGGTGTAGGCGTGGGTTTTGGGTGAGGAGGAGGTGTGTAGGTGGTAGTTTGGCTTGTGTAAGGTGATGTAAGGTGATGGCTTGGAGCATGGAGATGATAGCTTGAAGGTAGAAGGGAAATGGTGGAAGTAGAGAAGGTTTTTGAAAATTTTATGAAATGAAAGTGTAGTGGAAATGAAGAGAGGTGTGGTTGTATTTATAAGTGAACATATTTAGTGGTAAATGACATTAATACCCTCTTCATTTTTGAATTTAAATATACTTTTCTTTTATGTGAAAAAGAGTGATTTGATATGTATTAATGGTGATGGTAAGAAAGATGAATGATTACTTCCTTAGATTTTGTGTTTAAAGAGAATACTTTGGAATGATTTGATTTGCATTAAATGCATGTATGTATGTGTCATTAACTCCTTACATTAGCTTTCTTTCCACTTTTGCATTTGCTCCTTTCCTATGTATAAACATAACATCTTATTAATGAGATATGAAGTAGAGTAATGATGTTGTTTTATAAAAGGTTTAATAATTTTTAAATTTGTCAAATCATGCTTTTTTACTTTTTATACATTTATGTAAATATTTTCAAAAGTAAACTCCTTTTGTTTTTAGTGCTAAATGTATAATGTTTACATAGTTTGTAAACTTGTATTTATAAGTTTGGAAATGTATCAAGTTGCAACAACTTGTCGACAACTTGTTTTGGTTAAAAACGGCGTTTTTGACGACAAATTATACAGTCAAAATTTGACGTTTTTATTAAGCTATATATTGGAGTAAACCAAACTTTAAAATGAATTTTTTACTTCTTTAAATAAATTAAAAAAAAGTCTCTTTATATTTTAAAACTATATTAAATTAATATCAAAATCTCTAATTTTACAGTGTATGTAAAATTGACAAAATGCGACAAATTTTTGGTAATTTTTGTAAAACGATTATTAACAAACTTTTAAATCTTTTAACATACTTTTATTATCTTTATTAGACGTTTTAAATAAGATTTACCTTTTTAGACAAATATTAAAATCTATTTATTTAAGTCTTTATTTATTTTTAACAAAACTTAACTTTTGTCGATTTGTTCTAAAATCCAAATTTATACTTTTTAATACGTTAACTATAAGAATAGATAATTATTTATATATTTAACATATTTATTTAAGATTTAAACTCCTTTTAAATTTAAATCGAACGAAATCTCTCATTTTCGAAGTAGCGAAATTACGGGTCGCTACATTCTCCCCTACTTAAAAGCATTTCGTCCTCGAAATGAAATCAAAGACAAAGGAATCTATCACATACTCATCTCCTCAAATAATTTGACTTATTTCTACTGATGATAGAAAAGAAGAAGGTCGATATCATAACAACACTAAAAAAGATGATGCCAAACATACATACCAAGATTTTCCACACTAACCTGAGTACTTATCATGTACTTAAGGTTATATATACATACATCAAGTTAATTTTTTATTCTACCCATCCTAGTGCATACAACATATTTAAGTTAATATATACAACAATCAAACAAGATTATGCATCCAAAACAACCACACTGATACTATATCAATATAAATGAATACATCCACATAACTCGTTCCATGTCCTGAGCATGTACTATATATGTGGTTTATATATATATATATATATCAAAACATAAGTCCAACCAATATATCTTAATGCCTACTATTTAAGATAACTATCCAACTACTAAGTAGACAGACCCAACACATCATACTATATGTGATATTTGATTCGATCTATTATTTAAATCCACAACTTTTCTTTTGAACTAGTATCGATCCCTTGATTTTCTAGTGAGGACTTTGATCAGACTTCTTAATCACAAACCCTTGCTTTCCTTTCATAGCTCTCAACAATGATAGAAAACTTGTGTACATAATCATAAACTCTCATCAATGTTCGCCATCAAGAATCGAGTGATAAATCCTTTTTCGGATTGGTGTAAACACCTCAAAGTTCTGTATTCAAATCTTAGATCCAAAATTTTATGTGCCAAAATGATCTACGTTTAACTTATATACTTATTCACATTCATCTTTACCTAAAACATTTTTTCAAAACTTCTATTAATCTAACTTTATTTCACAACCATTTACCTTTTACTAAATCCATTATTACTTAAGCTCATAAATATGACTTAAACTTGTATAATATACCTTTACTTCCAAAGAGTATATATACATATCGCTAATCTTCAAACGATCATTACTTCAATTAGGGTCTTCAACAAATGTGGAATTCTACTATTCCAAATAAATAAGTTATAAAACTCAATCCTTAGTTTTCTTTACCTAAGGTTTCAATTCAACTAAAATTATTTATCTAATCCATATATTAATAAGACAACTTTATTAAGTGTACACTTTTTTTTCTTACTGATTCTACGATTAACTTACTTAATTTATTTACCTATTCATTTCCTAAATCAATTTCTTGATCTTAAATCCATCAAATACTTTATAGTTGTGAAACTTAATTCACATGGTATTTGGTACTAACCTTTTTTATCTAACAATTAAACTACTAACCATATAATTCAAAAATATCCACTTCTAATCTTCGTCCATTTTGAATTACAAATGTTACCCTACATGTATCACTAATTCAAAGTTTTTATATTAGGATGATATTTTTGTATATCTCTTATTCCTAAATTTTACTTTGACTTTTAACCTAATCAAAGTGTCTAAATTTCAAATTAACTTAACTCCTTTATAAGTTATACAACTTATCTTTTTATATTATATTTACCTCAAATTTCAATCTTGGCTTATCTTTTCCTATGTTATTGATTATAATTTTTTTATTTTTTTATTTTTTCTCCAATTACAACTTCTAACTTCAATAATATCATCGAATATCTTACAGTCAAATAGTGAATTCTACTTCACAAGATATTTGTACTTAGCTTTTAAACCATCCATTATGATAATCACTTAATCATTATTATTTCTTAACACTAAGTATCTAAGGGTATATGATTAAAGTTCTAAATTCTAGCTTTCAACTAATTGATCCTATATGAAATATCTTATAGTCAAATTGTGCAATTCTAATCACAATATATTCATATTTTAGTTTCACTAAGCAAAGTCACAATCAATCCTTAACTTCTAACCCAAAAGGTAATAGTATTCCCTTTAATATTTATAATATAAACCCAAGGTAAAATTATTTCATTTACCCATTTCCTTTAAAACAAAATCATTCTTATAAAATTAACAAATACACGCTCATATATATAATACTCTCATAACTCATTCTAGGGTGTTACTAACCCTATCTCTAATGAGTTACTCATCCTAGGATATTACTAATCCTATCTCTGGCGAGACTTTACCCATAATAGAGCCAAGGTTCTCGCTTAACCTTCAGCTCTGATACCAAATCTAACAAACGGGTTTTTGCGGACCCGCCCCGGTAGGCTTTTCAACCATCCCGCTACCCTTCTGCTTTTCAACATGGGGGCACTCCTGCTTTTCAACATGGAGGTGACTACATATGGTACCTCGGATCTGCTTTTACGGCAAGCCTCTCGACTATCAACCAACCCTTTCACTCTAGGGACATGTAGGGGCAAGAGTCTAAGCTTCGTCACTATTCACAAAGCGAGAACCCCCTATCATGCTGAACATAATCAAACAAATCTGATCTCCGGTTCCTTCGAAATCCAATCATCGATAAAAAGTGAATATAAGTATATAGGATTTATTAAGTCCCTTTTCACTTTAATTCTTTTCGGATGATTTAGAAATCTCTTTCTTTTAACTTACGATGATTCTAAGGAATTTATTCTTCTGCTTTGGAAAATATCCCAGATTTTCTTACTTAATTCTTGATCCAAATTTCTTTACTTTTAAGCGGGTCAAAAACAATGTTATTTAAGACATCATTTACGATAAACCTAAGTCAAACTTAACAAAAACATTTTTTAGTAAATAGGATCATAGAAATCATTCATCTTGGAGATTGCTTAACTTTCGGATAATACCAATCTTCTTTTATTTTGGAAAACTTAACAGAATCTTTTTATTTAAGAGCATCCGGGCTTTCCCTTCGATCTGTTCCACCCTCGCCTAAGAAAAGAAAACATAGGCCAGATAAGGTAGGGCACTGGTTGCTCCATCCCTAACCTTAGTTAAACACCTTGTTTTATCTTCCCAGATCTCACAGGCGGGACAAATGTACTAGTCGTTTCCGCATACTAAGATTTTCAACTTATTTTGGAATTGCTTATAAATATTCCACATTATTTCCCAAAATGCTTGATTATCCTTTTTAAAACATTCACAATTGATTCTGGGAACGCCGTTACATTTAAACTCATATTCCAAAAGTTTTACAATTCGCAGCAGAAAAGTGCTGCGGAAAGTGCTAAACAAGCTTATTTGAATTAAACAACTTTTGAACATTCGATAATTCATATTTTCCAATCCCAATATCTTTTAAATCATTTAAATAGATTTATCAAATTTATTTCATATTTTTCCATAATTAAAAACATCCATTTAAACAAATTTCCTGTTATGGTCACTAAACTGCACTAGCGCGATTTTTCTAGAAAATTGATTTGGACTTAATTCAAAATCTACTTATCGAAACTTTGATTTTCTTTCTTCGTTTATAAGATATGGATATAATAGTCCCAAATTTTCTTATCTCAAAGAATTCCGAGCTATATTCCACTCTATACACTCATTTGAACTTTTCGGCGCGAAATCGCGAACTACCGTTGCGCGACGCGTCTAGTTTTAACTTATTTTTCAATATCTGAAATAATCTATTCAAATTGGATTTCGACACAAATCATTAGAAACCATTTTAAATCAATATTTTCACTTTTTAAAGTATTTAAATATATTTCCACTATCACCATATTATAATATTATTACATTCCTATTATTTTAATATTAAATTTTAAATTCCAATTTCAACTCAATTTCAATTTTAATCTCAAATTAAACACATTTAAAACTTAGATTTCAAATCTAATTTCAATTTAAACTTCAATTCAATCTCAAACTAAACTTCACTTTTTTCAAAATCGATTTCAATTTCACTATTAAATTCAATTTCTAATTAACTACCCTTTTCAAATCCGTTTCACTTCAAATTTCAAATTCTCTTTCATTTTAACTTTAATTTCACTTTTAAATGGAAAGAGGCTTATTTTTCCACAATTTCTCATATTACTAAAATATGGTCCTA
This sequence comes from Allium cepa, assembly GCA_030765085.1. Taxonomy (NCBI): domain Eukaryota; kingdom Viridiplantae; phylum Streptophyta; class Magnoliopsida; order Asparagales; family Amaryllidaceae; genus Allium; species Allium cepa. Next base: position 169,517,796 of record CM060941.1, on the reverse strand, counting down.
CAAAACAAAGCGGTTGCTTGACTAATAGGAATTTGATATCCAAATTATCATAACAACCATACAACATACATATAACATCAATATTTTTCATACGGTAAATGTCATAACATAACTACGGATTATCCAACATATTCAAACATTCAATCAAACACCTATATCATCAAATGGTAATTATTTAACATAACAATTTAGCATGATAATCAATATAATTTAAAAAGCGATGAGAATTTCTCACCATAATATACACTCTGTCAATCTTTAATGTGAGATACGCGTTTCTCGCTAACGTGCTATTTTCCAACGTCTCGCCTTATTGATTCTTTTCCGAATGCTTTTGTTTCCCTTTCTTTTTCCTTCTCTTTTCTTTTTCATTTTTTTTAAAGAGGAGGGTTAGGCATTGGGGTTTAGGCGTGTAGGAGAGGGTAGGAGAGGGTGGTGATTGGCCTAGGGGGTGTGGAGCTCGGCTTGGGCTTGTGTGGGCTCGGCTTGGACTAGTGGGGCTCGGCCTAGGGGGTAGGGCTCGGGTTTTGGGAGGGTGTGCTCGGCCTAGGGTGGTGTGGGGGTGTAGGCGTGGGTTTTGGGTGAGGAGGAGGTGTGTAGGTGGTAGTTTGGCTTGTGTAAGGTGATGTAAGGTGATGGTTTGGAGTATGGAGATGATAGCTTGAAGGTAGAAGGGAAATGGTGGAAGTAGAGAAGGTTTTTGAAAATTTTATGAAATGAAAGTGTAGTGGAAATGAAGAGAGGTGTGGTTGTATTTATAAGTGAACATATTTAGTGGTAAATGACATTAATACCCTCTTCATTTTTGAATTTAAATATACTTTTCTTTTATGTGAAAAAGAGTGATTTGATATGTATTAATGGTGATGGTAAGAAAGATGAATGATTACTTCCTTAGATTTTGTGTTTAAAGAGAAGACTTTGGAATGATTTGATTTGCATTAAATGCATGTATGTATGTGTCATTAACTCCTTACATTAGCTTTCTTTTCACTTTTGCATTTGCTCCTTTCCTATGTATAAACATAACTTCTTATTAATGAGATATGAAGTAGAGTAATGATGTTGTTTTATAAAAGGTTTAATAATTTTTAAATTTGTCAAATCATGCTTTTTTACTTTTTATACATTTATGTAAATATTTTCAAAAGTAAACTTCTTTTGTTTTAGTGCTAAATGTATAATGTTTACATAGTTTGTAAACTTGTATTTATAAGTTTGGAAATGTATCAAGTTGCAACAACTTGTCGACAACTTGTTTTGGTTAAAAACGGCGTTTTTGACGACAAATTATACAGTCAAAATTTGACGTTTTTATTAAGCTATATATTGGAGTAAACCAAACTTTAAAATGAATTTTTTACTTCTTTAAATAAATTAAAAAAAAAGTCTCTTTATATTTTAAAACCATATTAAATTAATATCAAAATCTCTAATTTTACAGTGTATGTAAAATTGACAAAATGCGACAAATTTTTGGTAATTTTTGTAAAACGATTATTAACAAACTTTTAAATCTTTTAACATACTTTTATTATCTTTATTAGACGTTTTAAATAAGATTTACCTTTTTAGACAAATATTAAAATCTATTTATTTAAGTCTTTATTTATTTTTAACAAAACTTAACTTTTGTCGATTTGTTCTAAAATCCAAATTTATACTTTTTAATACGTTAACTATAAGAATAGATAATTATTTATATATTTAACATATTTATTTAACATTTAAACTCCTTTTAAATTTAAATCGAACGAAATCTCTCATTTTCGAAGTAGCGAAATTACGGGTCGCTACATTCTCCCCTACTTAAAAGCATTTCGTCCTCGAAATGAAATCAAAGACAAAGGAATCTATCACATACTCATCTCCTCAAATAATTTGACTTATTTCTACTGATGATAGAAAAGAAGAAGGTCGATATCATAACAACACTAAAAAAGATGATGCCAAACATACATACCAAGATTTTCCACACTAACCTGAGTACTTATCATGTACTTAAGGTTATATATACATACATCAAGTTAATTTTTTATTCTACCCATCCTAGTGCATACAGCATATTTAAGATAATATATACAATAATCAAACAAGATTATGCATCCAAAACAACCACACTGATACTATATCAATATAAATGAATACATCCACATAACTCGTTCCATGTCCTGAGCATGTACTATATATGTGGTTTATATATATATATATATATCAAAACATAAGTCCAACCAATATATCTTAATGCCTACTATTTAAGATAACTATCCAACTACTAAGTAGACAGACCCAACACATCATACTATATGTGATATTTGATTCGATCTATTATTTAAATCCACAACTTTTCTTTTGAACTAGTATCGATCCCTTGATTTTCTAGTGAGGACTTTGATCAGACTTCTTAATCACAAACCCTTGCTTTCCTTTCATAGCTCTCAACAATGATAGAAAACTTGTGTACATAATCATAAACTCTCATCAATGTTCGCCATCAAGAATCGAGTGATAAATCCTTTTTCGGATTGGTGTAAACACCTCAAAGTTCTGTATTCAAATCTTAGATCCAAAATTTTATGTGCCAAAATGATCTACGTTTAACTTATATACTTATTCACATTCATCTTTACCTAAAACATTTTTTCAAAACTTCTATTAATCTAACTTTATTTCACAACCATTTACCTTTTACTAAATCCATTATTACTTAAGCTCATAAATATGACTTAAACTTGTATAATATACCTTTACTTCCAAAGAGTATATATACATATCGCTAATCTTCAAACGATCATTACTTCAATTAGGGTCTTCAACAAATGTGGAATTCTACTATTCCAAATAAATAAGTTATAAAACTCAATCCTTAGTTTTCTTTACCTAAGGTTTCAATTCAACTAAAATTATTTATCTAATCCATATATTAATAAGACAACTTTATTAAGTGTACACTTTTTTTTCTTACTGATTCTACGATTAACTTACTTAATTTATTTACCTATTCATTTCCTAAATCAATTTCTTGATCTTAAATCCATCAAATACTTTATAGTTGTGAAACTTAATTCACATGGTATTTGGTACTAACCTTTTTTATCTAACAATTAAACTACTAACCATATAATTCAAAAATATCCACTTCTAATCTTCGTCCATTTTGAATTACAAATGTTACCCTACATGTATCACTAATTCAAAGTTTTTATATTAGGATGATATTTTTGTATATCTCTTATTCCTAAATTTTACTTTGACTTTTAACCTAATCAAAGTGTCTAAATTTCAAATTAACTTAACTCCTTTATAAGTTATACAACTTATCTTTTTATATTATATTTACCTCAAATTTCAATCTTGGCTTATCTTTTCCTATGTTATTGATTATAATTTTTTTATTTTTTTATTTTTTCTCCAATTACAACTTCTAACTTCAATAATATCATCGAATATCTTACAGTCAAATAGTGAATTCTACTTCACAAGATATTTGTACTTAGCTTTTAAACCATCCATTATGATAATCACTTAATCATTATTATTTCTTAACACTAAGTATCTAAGGGTATATGATTAAAGTTCTAAATTCTAGCTTTCAACTAATTGATCCTATATGAAATATCTTATAGTCAAATTGTGCAATTCTAATCACAATATATTCATATTTTAGTTTCACTAAGCAAAGTCACAATCAATCCTTAACTTCTAACCCAAAAGGTAATAGTATTCCCTTTAATATTTATAATATAAACCCAAGGTAAAATTATTTCATTTACCCATTTCCTTTAAAACAAAATCATTCTTATAAAATTAACAAATACACGCTCATATATATAATACTCTCATAACTCATTCTAGGGTGTTACTAACCCTATCTCTAATGAGTTACTCATCCTAGGATATTACTAATCCTATCTCTGACGAGACTTTACCCATAATAGAGCCAAGGTTCTCGCTTAACCTTCAGCTCTGATACCAAATCTAACAAACGGGTTTTTGCGGACCCGCCCCGGTAGGCTTTTCAACCATCCCGCTACCCTTCTGCTTTTCAACATGGGGGCACTCCTGCTTTTCAACATGGAGGTGACTACATATGGTACCTCGGATCTGCTTTTACGGCAAGCCTCTCGACTATCAACCAACCCTTTCACTCTAGGGACATGTAGGGGCAAGAGTCTAAGCTTCGTCACTATTCACAAAGCGAGAACCCCCTATCATGCTGAACATAATCAAACAAATCTGATCTCCGGTTCCTTCGAAATCCAATCATCGATAAAAAGTGAATATAAGTATATAGGATTTATTAAGTCCCTTTTCACTTTAATTCTTTTCGGATGATTTAGAAATCTCTTTCTTTTAACTTACGATGATTCTAAGGAATTTATTCTTCTGCTTTGGAAAATATCCCAGATTTTCTTACTTAATTCTTGATCCAAATTTCTTTACTTTTAAGCGGGTCAAAAACAATGTTATTTAAGACATCATTTACGATAAACCTAAGTCAAACTTAACAAAAACATTTTTTAGTAAATAGGATCATAGAAATCATTCATCTTGGAGATTGCTTAACTTTCGGATAATACCAATCTTCTTTTATTTCGGAAAACTTAACAGAATCTTTTTATTTAAGAGCATCCGGGCTTTCCCTTCGATCTGTTCCACCCTCGCCTAAGAAAAGAAAACATAGGCCAGATAAGGTAGGGCACTGGTTGCTCCATCCCTAACCTTAGTTAAACACCTTGTTTTATCTTCCCAGATCTCACAGGCGGGACAAATGTACTAGTCGTTTCCGCATACTAAGATTTTCAACTTATTTTGGAATTGCTTATAAATATTCCACATTATTTCCCAAAATGCTTGATTATCCTTTTTAAAACATTCACAATTGATTCTGGGAACGCCGTTACATTTAAACTCATATTCCAAAAGTTTTACAATTCGCAGCAGAAAAGTGCTGCGGAAAGTGCTAAACAAGCTTATTTGAATTAAACAACTTTTAAACATTCGATAATTCATATTTTCCAATCCCAATATCTTTTAAATCATTTAAATAGATTTATCAAATTTATTTCATATTTTTCCATAATTAAAAACATCCATTTAAACAAATTTCCTGTTATGGTCACTAAACTGCACTAGCGCGATTTTTCTAGAAAATTGATTTGGACTTAATTCAAAATCTACTTATCGAAACTTTGATTTTCTTTCTTCGTTTATAAGATATGGATATAATAGTCCCAAATTTTCTTATCTCAAAGAATTCCGAGCTATATTCCACTCTATACACTCATTTGAACTTTTCGGCGCGAAATCGCGAACTACCGTTGCGCGACGCGTCTAGTTTTAACTTATTTTTCAATATCTGAAATAATCTATTCAAATTGGATTTCGACACAAATCATTAGAAACCATTTTAAATCAATATTTTCACTTTTTAAAGTATTTAAAATATATTTTCACTATTACCATATTATAATATTATTATATTCCTATTATTTTAATATTAAATTTTAAATTCCAATTTCAACTCAATTTCAATTCCAATCTCAAATTAAACACATTTAAAACTTAGATTTCAAATCTAATTTCAATTTAAACTTCAATTCAATCTCAAACTAAACTTTACTTTTTTCAAAATCGATTTTAATTTCACTATTAATTTCAGTTTCTAATTAACTATCCTTTTCAAATCCGTTTCACTTCAAATTTCAAATTCTCTTTCATTTTAACTTTAATTTCACTTTTAAATGGAAAGAGACTTATTTTTCCACAATTTATCATATTACTAAAATATGGTCCTACTAAACAAAGCGGTTGCTTACCTAATAGGAATTTGATATCCAAATTATCATAACAACCATACAACATCCATATAACATCAATATTTTCCATACGGTAAATGTCATAACATTACTACGGATTATCCAACATATTCAAACATTCAATCAAACATCCATATCATCAAATGGTGATTATTTAACACAACAATTTAGCATGATAATCAATATAATTTAAAAAGCGATGAGAATTTCTCACCGTAATATCCACTCCGTCAATCTTTAATGTGAGATACGCGTTTCTCGCTAACGTGCTATTTTCCAAAGTCTCGCCTTATTGATTCTTTTCCGAATGCTTTTGTTTCCTTTTCTTTTTCTTTCTCTCTTTTTTTTAAAAGAGGAGGGTTCAGCCTTGGGGTTTAGGCGTGTAGGAGAGGGCAGGAGAGGGTGGTGATTGGCCTAGGGGGTGTGGAGCTCGGCTTGGGCTTGTGTGGGCTCGGCTTGGACTAGGGGGCTCGGCGTAGGGGGTAGGGCTCGAGTTTTGGGAGGGTTTGCTCGGCCTAGGGTGGTGTGGGGGTGTAGGCGTGGGTTTTGGGTGAGGAGGAGGTGTGTAGGTGATAGTTTGGCTTGTGTAAAGTGATGTAAGGTGATGGTTTGGAGTATGGAGATGATAGCTTGAAGGTAGAAGGGAAATGGTGGAAGTAGAGAAGGTTTTTGAAAATTTTATGAAATGAAAGTGTAGTGGAAATGAAGAGAGGTGTGGTTGTATTTATAAGTGAACATATTTAGTGGTAAATGACATTAATACCCTCTTCATTTTTGAATTTAAATATACTTTTCTTTTATGTGAAAAAGAGTGATTTGATATGTATTAATGGTGATGGTAGGAAAGATGAATGATTACTTCCTTAGATTTTGTGTTTAAAGAGAAGACTTTGGAATGATTTGATTTGCATTAAATGCATGTATGTATGTGTCATTAACTTCTTACATTAGCTTTCTTTTCACTTTTGCATTTGCTCATTTCCTATCTATAAACATAACTTCTTATTAATGAGATATGAAGTAGAGTAATGATATTTATTTATAAAAGGTTTAATAATTTTTAAATTTGTCAAATCATGCTTTTTTACTTTTTATACATTTATGTAAATATTTTCAAAAGTAAACTCTTTTTGCTTTTAGTGATAAATGTATAATGTTTACATAGTTTGTAAACTTGTATTTATAAGTTTGGAAATGTATCAAGTTGCAACAACTTGTCGACAACTTGTTTTGGTTAAAAACGGCGTTTTTGACGACAAATTATACAGTCAAAATTTGTCGTTTTTATTAAGCTATATATTGGAGTAAACCAAACTTTAAAATGAACTTTTTACTTCTTTAAATAAATTAAAACAAGTCTCTTTATATTAAAACCATATTAAATTAATATCAATATCTATAATTTTACAGTGTATGTAAAACTGACAAAATGCGACAAATTTTTGGTTATTTTTGTAAAACGATTATTAACAAAATTTTTAAATCTTTTAACATACTTTTATTATCTTTATTAGATGTTTTAAACAAGATTTATCTTTTTAGACAAATATTAAAATCTTTTTATTTAAGCCTTTATTTATTTTTAACAAAACTTAACTTTTGTCGATTTGTTCTAAAATCCAAATTTATACTTTTTAATACATTAAGGATAGGACTAGATAATTATTTATATATATAACATATTTATTTAAGATTTAAACTCCTTTTAAATTTAAATCGAACGAAATCTCTCATTATCGAAGTAGCGAAATTACGGGTCGTTACATTTTCCCCTACTTAAAAACATTTCGTCCTCGAAATGAAATCAAAGACAAAGGAATCTATCCCATACTCATCTCCTCAAATAATTTGACTTATTTCTATTGATGATAGAAAAGAAGAAGGTCAATATCATAACGACACTAAAAAAGATGATGCCAAACATACATACCAAGATTTTCCACACTAACATGAGTACTTATCATGTACTTAAGGTTATATATACATACATCAAGTTAATTTTTTATTCTACCCATCCTAGTGCATACAGCATATTTAAGATAATATATACAACAATCAAACAAGATTATGCATCCAAAACAACCACACTGATACTATATCAATATAAATGAATACATCCACATAACTCATTCCCTGTCCTGAGCATGTACTATATCTGTGGTCTACATATATATATATATCAAAACATAAGTCCAACCACTATATCTTAATGTCTACTATTTAAGATAACTATCCAACTACTAAGTAGACAGACCCAACACATCATACTATATGTGATATTTGATTCGATCTATTATTTAAATCCACAACTTTTCTTTTGAACTAGTATCGATCCCTCGATTTTCTAGTGAGGACTTTGATCAGACTTCTTAATCACAAACCCTTGATTTCCTTGCATAGCTCTCAACAATGATAGAAAACTTGTGTACATAATCATAAACTCTCATCAATGTTTGCCATCAAAAATCGAGTGATAAATCCTTTTTCGGATTGGTGTAAACACCTCAAAGTTCTGTACTCAAATCTTAGATCCAAAATTTTATGTGCCAAAATGATCTACGTTTAACTTATATACTTATTCACATTCATCATTACCTAAAACATTTTTTCAAAACTTCTATTAATCCAACTTTATTTCACAACCATTTACCTTTTACTAAATCCATTATTACTTAAGTTCATAAATATGACTTAAACTTGTATAATATACCTTTACTTTCTAAGAGTATATATATACATATCCCTAATCTTCAAACGATCATTACTTCAAGTAGGGTCTTCAACAAATGTGGAATTCTACTATTCCAAATAAATAAGTTATAAAACTCAATCCTTAGTTTTCTTTACCTAAGGTTTCAATTTAACTAAAATTATTTATCTAATCCATATATTAATAAGACAACTTTATCAAGTGTACACTTTTTTTTCTTACTGATTCTACGATTAACTTACTTAACTTATTTACCTATCCATTTCCTAAATCAATTTCTTGATCTTAAATCCATCAAATACCTTATAGTCAGATTGTGAAACTTAATTCACATGGTATTTGGTATTAACCTTTTTCATCTAACAATCAAACTACTAACCATATAATTCAAAAATATTTACTTCTAATCTTAGTTCATTTTGAATTACAAATGTTACCCTACATGTATCACTAATTCAAAAGATTTATATTAGGATGATATTTTTGTATATCTCTTATTCCTAAATTTTACTTTGACTTTTAACCTAATCAAAGTGTCTAAATTTCAAATTAACTTAACTCCTTTATAAGTTATACAACTTATCTTTTTATATTATATTTACCTCAAATTTCAATCTTGGCTTATCTTTTCCTATGTTATTGATTATAATTTTTTTATTTTTTTATTTTTTCTCCAATTACAACTTCTAACTTCAATAATATCATCGAATATCTTACAGTTAAATTGTGAATTCTATTTCACAAGATATTTGTACTTAGTTTTTAAACCATCCATTATGATAATCACTTAATTATTATTATTTCTTAATACTAAGTATCTAAGGGTATATGGTTAAAGTTCTAAATTCTAGCTTTCAACTAATTGATCCTATATGAAATATCTTATAGTCAAATTGTGCAATTCTAATCACAAGATATTCATATTTTAGTTTCACTAAGCAAAGTCACAATCAATCCTTAACTTCTAACCCAAAAGGTAATAGTATTCCCTTTAATATTTATAATATAAACCCAAGGTAAAATTATTTCATTTACCCATTTCCTTTAAAACAAAATCATTCTTATAAAATTAACAAATACACGCTCATATATATAATACTCTCATAACTCATTCTAGGGTGTTACTAACCCTATCTCTAATGAGTTACTCATCCTAGGATATTACTAATCCTATCTCTGATGAGACTTTACCCATAATAGAGCCAAGGTTCTCGCTTAACCTTCAGCTCTGATACCAAATCTAACAAACGGGTTTTTTCGGACCCGCCCCGGTAGGCTTTTCAACCATCCCGCTACCCTTCTGCTTTTCAACATGGGGGCACTCCTGCTTTTCAACATGGAGGTGACTACATATGGTACCTCGGATCTGCTTTTACGGCAAGCCTCTCGACTATCAACCAACCCTTTCACTCTAGGGACATGTAGGGGCAAGAGTCTAAGCTTCGTCACTATTCACAAAGCGAGAACCCCCTATCATGCTGAACATAATCAAACAAATCTGATCTCCGGTTCCTTCGAAATCCAATCATCGATAAAAAGTGAATATAAGTATATAGGATTTATTAAGTCCCTTTTCACTTTAATTCTTTTCGGATGATTTAGAAATCTCTTTCTTTTAACTTACGATGATTCTAAGAAATTTATTCTTCTGCTTTGGAAAATATCCCAGATTTTCTTACTTAATTCTTGATCCAAATTTCTTTACTTTTAAGCGGGTCAAAAACAATGTTATTTAAGACATCATTTACGATAAACCTAAGTCAAACTTAACAAAAACATTTTTGAGTAAATAGGATCATAGAAATCATTCATCTTGGAGATTGCTTAACTTTCGGATAATACCAATCTTCTTTTATTTCGGAAAACTTAACAGAATCTTTTTATTTAAGAGCATCCGGGCTTTCCCTTCGATCTATTCCACCCTTCGCCTAAGAAAAGAAAATATAGGTCAGGTAAGTTCAGAGCACTGGTTGCTCCATCCCTAGCCTTATTTTATCTTTCCAGATCTCACAGGCGAGACAAATGTATTAGTCGTTTCCGCATACTCAGATTTTTAACTTATTTTGGAATTGCTTATAAATGTTCCACATTATTTTCCTAAATGCTTAATTATCCTTTTTAGAACATTCACAATTGATTCTGGGAATGTCGTTACATTTAAACTCATATTCCAAAAGTTTTACAATTTGCAGCAGAAAAATGCTGCCGAAAGTGCTAAACAAGCTTATTTGAATTAAACAACTTTTAAACATTTGATAATTCATATTTTCCAATCCCAATCTCTTTTAAATCATTTAAATAGATTTATCAAATTTATTCCATATTTTTCCATAATTAAAAACATCTATTTAAATAAATTTTCTGTTATGGTCACTAAACTGCACTAGCGCGATTTTTCTAGAAAATTGATTTGGACTTAATTCAAAATCTACTTATCGAAACTTTGATTTTCTTTCTTCGTTTTGAAGATATGGATATAATAGTCCAAAATTTTCTTATCTCGAAAAATTCCGAGCTATATTCCACTATATACACTCATTTGAACTTTTCGGCGCGAAATCGCGAACTACTGTTGCGCGACGCGTTTAGTTTTAACTTTTTTTTCAATATTTGAAATAATCTATTCAAATTGGATTTCAACACTTATGAAATCATTAAAAACCATTTTAAATCAATATTTTCACCTTTTAAAGTATTTAAAATATATTTTCACTATTACCATATTATAATATTATTATATTCCCATTATTTTAATATTAAATTTTAAATTCCAATTTCAACTCAATTTCGATTCTAATCTCAAATTAAACACATTTAAAACTTAGATTTCAAATCTAATTTCAATTTAAACTTCAATTCAATTTCAAACTAAACTTCACTTTTTTCAAAATCGATTTCAATTTCAATTTCACTATTAATTTCAATTTCTAATTGACTATCCTTTTCAAATCCGTTTCACTTTAAATTTCAAATTCTCTTTCATTTTAACTTTAATTTCACTTTTAAATGGAAAGAGACTTATTTTTCCACAATTTCTCATATTACTAAAATATGGTCCTACTAAACAAAGCGGTTGGTTAACAAATAGGAATTTGATATTCAAATTATCATAACAACAATACAACATCCATATAACATCAATATTTTCCATACGGTAAATGTCATAACATTACTACGGATTATCCAACATATTCAAATATTCAATCAAACATATCCAACATATTCGAATATCCAACATATTCAAATGCCTTATTGATTCTTTTCTGAATGCTTTTGTTTCCCTTTCATTTTCTTTCTCTTTTTTTTCCTTTTTTTTAAAGAGGAGGGTTCAGCCTTGGGGTTTAGGCGTGTAGGAGAGGGTGGTGCTCGGCCTAGGGGGCGTGGAGCTCGGCTTGGGCTTGTGTGGGCTCGGCTTGGACTAGGGGGCCTCGGCCTAGGGGGTAGGGCTCGGGTTTTGGGAGGGTGTGCTCGGCCTAGGGTGGTGTGGGGGTGTAGGCGTTGGTTTTGGGTGAGGAGGAGGTGTGTAGGTGGTAGTTTGGCTTGTGTAAGGTGATGTAAGGTGATGGTTTGGAGTATGGAGGTGATAGCTTGAAGGTAGAAGGGAAATGGTGGAAGTAGAGAAGGTTTTCGGAAATTTTATGAAATGAAAGTGTAGTGGAAATGAAGAGAGGTGTGGTTGTATTTATAAGTGAACATATTTAGTGGTAAATGACATTAATACCCTCTTCATTTTTGAATTTAAATATACTTTTCTTTTATGTGAAAAAGAGTGATTTGATATGTATTAATGGTGATGGTAAGAAAGAGGAATGATTACTTCCTTAGATTTTGTGTTTAAAGAGAAGATTTTGGAATGATTTGATTTGCATTAAATGCATGTAGCTTTCTTTTCACTTTTGCATTTGCTCCTTTCCTATGTATAAACATAACTTCTTATTAATGAGATATGAAGTAGAGTAATGATGCTGTTTTATAAAAGGTTTAATAATTTTAAATTTGTCAAATCAAGCTTTTTTACTTTTTATACATTTTTGTAAATATTTTCAAAAGTAAACTCCTTTTGTTTTTAGTGCTAAATGTATAATGTTTATATAGTTTGTAAACTTGTATTTATAAGTTTGAAAATGTATCAAGTTGCAACAACTTGTCGACAACTTGTTTTGGTTAAAAACGGCGTTTTTGATGACAAATTATACAGTTAAAATTTGACTTTTTATTAAGCTATATATTGGAGTAAGCCAAACTTTAAAATGAACTTTTTACTTCTTTAAATAAATTAAAACAAGTCTCTTTATATTTTAAAACCATATTAAACTAATATCAAAATCTCTAATTTTACAGTGTATGTAAAACTGACAAAATGCGACAAATTTTTTGTTATTTTTGTAAAACGATTATTAACAAGTTTTTAAATATTTTAACATACTTTTATTATCTTTATTAGATGTTTTAAATAAGATTTATCTTTTTAGACAAATATTAAATTCCATTTATTTAAGCCTTTATTTATTTTTAACAAAACTTAACTTTTGTCGATTTGTTCTAAAATCCAAATTTATACTTTTTAATACATTAACTATAAGAATAGATAATTATTTTTATATATAACATATTTATTTAAGATTTAAACTCCCTTTAAATTTAAATCGAACGAAATCTCTCATTTTCGAAGTAGCGAAATTACGGGTCGTTACAATATTGGTATTAAGTATCTAGACGAATTGCTGTATCATTTTAACACCATTAACGAGCCGAACATAGGTAAGGGCTATTTGGAAAGATTTGGTAATCCAGAGATTTTCTTTGGCAAGTCTGATGTTGGAGAAGTCATGGAGCATTCTCAATCCTTTAAATCTAAGTACAGTAAGCAGGGTGGACCTTCGCCTACTCTGGTCAACATGGTTTTCAATTCGTTCTTAAATATTTGTTGCTAAGGGTTGTTTTGATTGATTATCTCTGGCCCAAAAAAGATTTTGGCTTAAGCTATCTCGATGAGCTTGTTTATCATTTCGACATCATCAATAAGCCGAATTATGGTATTGGTTTTATCTATAATTCCTGTAGCTTAGTAGAAATTGTTGGTCAATCTGAAATCTTGAATGATAAGCCCGTTCCTCTTGTTGTTTTTTTTCTGTTGATTCGTTTAATCCTGTTTTTGATGTTAATGAGATTAATCTGGGTTTTGACCCCATTCTCCTGGATCCTGCTGTCTCTTTATGTTTGGATCGGTATTGTTCTAGTCCCCTTTTGAAAGATTGTGAAATTGTTGAAGACCAGGGTCATCTCTTCAGTTCAGTTCGAAGGAACAAACGTTCTCCCAAACATCATTTTCAAGACAACTTCGAACTACCTTTGTTCAGCAAATATGATTGCCTATCTTCGAGTCCAGAAGCGGATAACCAGGATAATGATTGTGTATTGTCGTTTATCACTGAGCATTTAGTTCAAGTTCAATCGAACAACTCGAAGACTGTTTGTAATGAAGTATCGGTTGATAATGATGGAGGAAGTCATGGTGACAGTCTTAAGAATTTCTATTTTATTAGTGAATTCTTGTTTGACCAAGACCTGGATCATCAAATTAATTTGATTAACATTAAAAAGGATATTCATTTGGAGGTGGATCAGGTTTCTTCTCTGGAGTCGGTTGGTAATGAAGTTGCTATTGATAGCGATTGCGACAGTCAAGGTGACATGCTAATTTTTTTAGTGAGTTCTTGTTCGATCTCGATCTGGATTATCAGAACAATTTGAATGATGTTAAAAAGGATAATCTTTTGGAGGTGGATCAGTTTTCTTCTCTGGATAATGGTTTGTGGTCATCAATGTCAGCAGCTAATCTGCCTCTTGATTCTGATCTATCTGATCAGATCATACAACTGGAGTCTTTAAAAAGCGATAGTGTGTTGGTGGATGATTTGGAGTTTTCAATTGAACCTGATGATTCTTTTTCTTTAGTTTGTTTCGAGAGTGATGTCTTTCGAGATTGGTTCCTCTCTACTGAGCAACATTATAAGGCTGTGAACTCTGTTGAACCAGAGAGCAATGTTGATGATGAGTTTTTAAATTTGCTCAATCCCTCTTTTGATGAGATGCACACTGACACAGTTGTGCATGATGCGCGGGTTCAAGTTATTCTTGATGATAAAATTTCTTCAATTTCTTCTCTGAGTTTGATTAATCAATCTGTGGAAAGTTTCCAAAGTGATAATGTTGATTCTTACACCTTAAATGGTAATGATGTTTTTGATAATGGTGAAGACAAAGTAGCATCCTCTGTTGTGCGTGATAATGGTGAAGACATAATAGTTTCCACTGTTGTGCATGATAATGGTGAAGATAAAGTGATATCCTCTGTTGTGAGTTTGGGTGGGAGTGATAATCTGGTAGTGGCACCTTTGGGTCTTGTTGATTCTTTTGAAACTGGTGCTTTGGATAGGAGATCTGGGCTTCATTTGTCTGGTCAAATTAGGGAGGTTGGTGGTGATTCAGTGCCTTTTTCCTTCTTCGAAGAGAGGTAGACAAAGAAAGTATTCAGCTTCTAGCGGGACAGTTCGTCGTAGTGTCAGGATTCGAGGCAGTCACTCTCAGTCGTTGGGTGAGTTTCCTGGTTCGAACACTGTGAGCGGTGTTTTGGAATCCGTCTCAGGTATGCATTTTGATTTGGGTAGCACATATTGGTCTTATGCTCTAGGCAATTTGTCCACTTCTGAATTCAGTCAGTTAGCCAGTGACACTGCTTTTATTTTCACTGATATTGAGTTAGATCGTGAGTTTATTAGAAGTAAGGAACTTGATAGGGCTAGATCTATGGGTTTATGAGGATCATCAATTGGAATGTTAGAGGTTCGAATGACTTAAATAAATGCGATAACGTTAGAATCTTTTTTAAAGACTATTTTATTGGTATTGCCCTCCTACAAGAGACTAAAATAGAGTGTCTCGATTTTCATTTTTTAGAAGATTAGGAGGCTTTCGTTTTAGAAAATGGGTTTTTTACCTTCTGTGGGCTCTTCTAGGGGTTTAATGATTGGTTGGAAGGATAATTCCTTTAAATTACTTTAGTGTATTCACAAACAGCGTTCTTTACACATTATTTTAATTAATCTAACTGACAATTCTTTTTTAAATATTTCCAATGTTTATGGGCCTAACTCTAAAATTGATAGGCGGATTCTTTGGAATGAATGCCTTGAGTTTAGATATTTTGCCCCCAGTTCTTGGATATTGGGGGGTGATTTTAATGTTACTCGTTTTATTGGGGAGCGTTCTCCCCGAGAAGGAGATTATTTAGCCATGGAGGAATTCGATCAATTTATTATTCATTCTAATTTGATTGAAATTCCTCTATCCAATAGAGAATTTACCTGGAATAATAATACGGAGTCTCCCTCCTTGGCTCTCTTAGATAGATTTTTCGTTAGTGATGAAATTGAGGATAAATTTCCTATCTGTAGAGTGTCAGGTTTACCTTACACCCTTTCAGACCATTGTCCCATTATCCTTACTTGATACCGTCATAGAATTATTAGAAGATCTTTTAAATTTGAAAAAATGTGGCTTCTAGAACCATGTTTTTCAAATTTAATCATCAATAAATGGTTGTCTATGAGTTATTATAGTTCTAAGTTTAGTGATAATTCTGCGAAAGCTTGTATGCTCGAACTTAGAAAACTTAGGATTTTTCTTAAAAATTGGAATAAAAATATTTTTGGTAATATTAAAATTAAAAAAGAAAATATTCTTAATGAGATGCTTAAGCTAAATAAGATTGAAGAAACTAGACATTTAAGTTTAGGTAAGAGAAATGTTCTTAATAACTTAAAAGAAGAACTTAATTCTATTCTTGGAAAAGAGAAAGTTATGTGGAAACAAAGATCAAAAATTAAATGGATCAATGAAGGTGATAATAATACCAATTTTTTTCATAATATAGCCAACAGCAGAAAACGTAGTAATACAATTAATTCCATTTTAGTTAATAATGTGGAACTAGTTGATCAAGGTGATCTCAATAAAGCTTTCACTGAATATTATAAAGACATTTTTGGCAATAAAAATAAGGATAGAATTAGTGTTAGATTGGATGATCTTTATCCGTTTGTCTCTAATATTAATCTTTCTGAATTAGATGTTCCTTTTACCGAAGAGGAAATCCGAAAAGCCATTTTTGATTTACTGGGTGATAAATCTCTGAGTCCGGACGGATTTTCAATTTTCTTTTATAAAACTTTTTGGGACGTTTTAAAATTAGATTTAATTAGTATGTTTAATGAATTTTATAATGGAAATCTTCAATTAGGTAGATTTAATTTTGCTAATGTTATTTTATTACATAAAAAAGTTGGTGCTAATACTTTAAAAGATTTTAGACCCATTTCATTGATTAATTTCTCTGTTAAAATTATTTCTAAAGTTTTAGCTAATAGACTTAGTTTAAAAATGAATGGTCTAATTGACTGTTCTCAATCAGCTTTTTTAAAAGGAAGAAATATCACATATGGTGTTGCAGTTGTTCAAGGATACATTAATCTTTGTTGTAAGAATAATATTACTTGTGTTATTTTAAAATTAGACTTTGCTAAGGCTTTTGATTCGGTTGATTGGGATTTTCTTATAGATATTTTTCATGCTAGAGGCTTTAGTAATAGATGGATTAACTGGATCATGAACTTGCTTAAAACTGGTAACTCTAGTATTATGGTTAATGGTATTTTGGATAATAAAATTCAATCTAAAAGAGGTTTAAGGCAAGGGGACCCTTTATCACCCCTTCTGTTTAATTTAGCGACTGATGTTTTTTCTTAGATTATTAAAAATGTTGTTAATAATAATCTTCTGGGTAATATTGGTAATGATAATTCGAGCTTTGGTTTGTCAGTCCTTCAATTTGCAGACGATACTTTGCTTTTTTCCTCTCATCTTCCTAGACACATAATTGCTCTTAAGTTTATTCTCTATAGTTTTGAACTTTTATCGGGTTTAAAAATAAATTTTGATAAAAGTTCTGTTTTAATTTTAAATGATTTGGAAAAAGTTGAAATTTTAGTTGCAAATACATTAAATTGTAAAACTATGAATTTTCCATTTGACTATCTTGGCTTTGTTATAAAACCTACAAAACTTAAATACGATGATTGGTTTATAATTATTGATAAAATCAAAAATAGGATTACAAATTGGAATGGGAGATTATTATCTAGAGCAGGTAGACTGCTTTTAATTAATTCTGTTTTGTCATCTCTTCCTATCTATTGGATGTCTATGCATCTTTTTCCTAATTGGGTGATTGATAAAATAGATAAAATTATAAGAGGTTACTTATGGAGTGGTGAAAATTCTAATAGTAGCATCAAATGTTTAGTTAATTGGGAAACTGTCTGTAAGTCCAAAAAAGATGGTGGTTTAGGAGTCATTAATCTTCATAATATGAACTTGTCTCTTCTTGGTAAATGGTTATGAAAATTCAGAGATACCAATGATAATGCCTTTTGGAAGGAGATTATTTCTAAATATTACTACAATGGTAGCAACAATTTCTATCATATTAGTCCTTCGGTTACTCTTAATCAATCTTATTTTTGGAAATCCATTTTAAAATGTAGTGAGATTTTTAACTTAGGAGTTAATATTATTGTTCACTCTGGTAATAATACATCTTTTTGGCATGATGGTTGGATTTCAGCTACTCCTCTTAGGAATGAGTTCAAAGATTTGTATGATATTTGCAACTTTAAATATGCATTTATATCTGAAGTTTTTAACTCGAAAAATGATCCTCCTTGGATTTTCAGTTTTAACAGTATTTTAGTAGGTTCAACCCTTAGACGGCTTTATTTGCTTTATGCTAGATTAAATCTTTATAATATTGACAACGAGAATGTTTATATTAGTTGGGAGTGGGATAAGAGCAAGAAATATTCTACAAATTCCTTTTACAAATTTATTAACTTTTCGGGTGCAACTAATAATTGTTTTAAATTTATCTAGAAGATTAACGCTCCTTCAAAATCTAAAATTCACATGTGGCTTATTATTCATGGTAAATTAAATACAATAGAATTTTTAAAAAGAAAAAATATTCACATTGATAATATTTGTTGTTTCTGTAATACTCATTTTGAAGATATTAATCATATTTACTATGATTGCATGGGTACTCATTTTATTCTTATGAATACCCTTAATATTTTTGAGTATAAATTAGTTCTAGAGTTACTGATTGTTTTTTCTATTGGAATACTTTTAGATTTAAGTTTAATAAGGATAATAGATACTTGCTTGATACTCTTTTCACCATATCTAGTTGGTATATTTGGTTTGAGGGAAATCAAATTTTTTTTAATAATAACTATATTCACTGTAATAATTTGATATTTTTTTTAATTTCATCTTTTTGCTTATATTGGGTCTCCTAATTATAAATTAGCCAAAAACATTTGTTTTAAGGAATATCTTAACAAGGTTAGTGATAATATTAATATATTCAAACATAACATTAATAATTTTGACTTCAATAATATTTATATTAATGCCTTTTCCAATTAAAATGATGTTAACATGTTGCATACTAATTTTCTTCCTATCATAGATCATTAAAGTTGTTTCTAGTAATGTTTAGTTTTTCTTACTCGTTTACCTTTTTCTGTTTGGTTCATATTTCCTTTACTTTTTAGTATTGTTAGTTTTTTATAATAGTTTATATTTGCTTTATTTTTCTCATTATTCTCGCATATATGTATATAAATTCTATTGATATACATATATGTTTTGCATGCTGATTATTTTTCCTAGTTTTGTTTCAGGTTTGGATTAGGTAGGTTGCTAGTTGATCTTTTCAGGTTTGCAGGATTGCTAGCATCTTTATATTGGCGTGCAGGATAGCTATTCCCAGGAGTTCAGATGGCGTCGGGTATCTCTTTGGTCAGTTATTCCGTGTCTTCAGATTTCATAGAGTTTCAATTCTGATGGTGCTGGCTTTCAGAATCTCTGGATTTTGTTGTTTGTTTAGTTTTCTAGGTACCTCCAACACCTTATTATCGGGCGGTGACCTTGCCGGAGCTTGGTATTAGGGTGTAATGGGCAGTGGCTTTGCCGGAGCTTGGGTACCTTTTACTTTATTTTTTTCTGGTACACGGCCTAGTCACCTGCCAGGCATGTTGGCAGCACCATTTTATGTGTTTTATATATAGCTTCATGTGTGCTATCCTCTTTTATTATAGGATCACACATTTCTCTCCAAAAAAAATAAGTTTATAAAAGTTAATTAAGTCATAAAAATCAACTAAGTTAACTAAGTTTTATAATAACTAAATAAATCATAAAAATTAATTAAGTTCAACCATAAAACGTGATTGGTAGATATATAAGGTCAACATGTATTTATTCTAATCTGAGTTTGAATTGTGAATAATAAGTAGTATAAAAAATCCCTAACTGCGAAAGCATTATATATCTAACATAAGATTATGTAGAATGTGTATTGACATTATGCATGTCAATATGTTTAAAATGTATGTTTCTGTTTATGCCTTACTCATATATCCTTTTATATATGTTTTCATACATATGCTTCAAAAGCTTTCTCTTTTTCTTTTAGGGAATTGGATGTCTAAAGATGACAAACATGGACATTTTACGATCATGATATTTGGGTATTTTCTTTTATAGAGTCCTAATGGTACTATTATCATATATGTTTAAAAATATCGATTATGAGATATTGTATACACTATTGAATTTGGTGTAATTCTGTTTGTGTATAATATATAATATGTTTTGATTATCAAAAGTTTTATCTTATTGTTGTTTGAGTTGATTGAATTGTTCTAATGTATAGATAGACTATTGTAAACTCAAAGCGGAGTAAAGAAAATAGCATTTTGGAATAGTATAGAAATTTATAATGGCATTTTTTATATGCTATAGAAACCTACAACAGAGTTTCTGATGTGTTGTAGAAAATATACAATAGTGTTTCCTTTATGCTATAATAGGTCATGAATCTACCATGACATGTAGTTATACGGCATACATAAAAACGCTGTTAGATTCTTTTAACAATATTCTTCAAATGCTGTTAAAAATGGGCTATAAATGCTATAAAAAGTATTCTCAGCATCCATCAAAATGTTATAAAAAAGTACTCTTAGCTCTGAAAAAACGCCGTGAAAAAGTGTTTAACAGCATATCATAAACGCTATTGAAAGCTATGCTTTTATAGCATTTTATCTGATGCTATGTTAGATCCTTGACTTTTAATTGCATATTGATATACAACATCATGAAAAATGTTGTTAAAGCCTTTTATAGCGTTTTTTAAACGCTGTTAAAAGCCCTGAATGTTGTAATGTATAAGGAGTGTTTGATCCTTGTTGAACAAAGTATGATTGGTTGTGAGTGAAGTTGAGTTAGCTTCTTTTTATAAGGTAGTGTACTTAAGAATATTACACAAGGTTAAAATTAGTTTTATCTAAAGAATAGTTTACAAAATCATACAAGACAAGAGTTTATAAGAAACCCAAACATATCCTAGGCCAAGAAGTTCAGTAGGCTATGCAAGTCGAAAAACTGCATGTAATAATTATACATAAGGGATTTTGTATGAATCGCCCCAAAAGAAGTTTGGAAACAATAATCATTAGATGACCAATTTATTTTGTGATCATGATTATTGTAAACTAAAACTAAATCACTTTTATTATGAGGCAATTCATAAAGTATTTATAAATACCTACTTTGTTTCACTGAGAAACAATTATGGTTTTAAGAAATACCAACTTCGTAATGAAGGAATTTATTTTAGAAATTATTGGCAGTAAAATGGATTGGATACGATCCAAAAATGAAACTGGTAATGTGGGATGAAATGAAACTAATCTAATCTAAGCGAACACAACGCAGTAGAGTGTCTAATAAGCATTCTCACACTTTGAAGAGAGATTATGAGTTTCTTATTTATATCAAGGTTATATAATCCTTAGTTCTCAATTAAACCATTAAGAATATTGACTCTGCCATATGGAATGATGCACAAATCTAAAAGAATTCCAGATACATTATCAAAATACGATTTTGGTAGTTATACTTGAAGGGATATGATCCATCGGTTGTGAATGTCTCTTCAGGAGCATGACTGATATAGTTGGAATATAATGAGCAACGTCGATAAGAACAACATCATAAATTTCAATTGTTGAAATTAAAGTAACAGATTTGTCATTAACTTGCTCAAGTTAAATTGGATTTACTCACAAAATTGCTGCTTGGTATGACTTTGTGTTTTGGTACATATGTGTTGAAATGGAAAATTGTAAACAACGATTTTGAATAAACTATTTGCACGTAACAACGAAAATGTCTCAAAGTTAGTGGGAGCAATATTGAGCTTGTGAGTTTTTAAGATATGATACAATAAATGGTACGAAAGTATCATTCTATAAGCATCATAATTGAGTAAGTATTTTGATAGAAATATCAAGTAGTTAGATTTTTTGTCAAAATGCAGAGGAAGCATGTGTCTACAAGAAAGAACTGTTAAAGGTACTAAAATATTTGTACAAAAGCAAATAAAACTTTTGATGAACAATGATGTAATCGGGTTAAAATTGTTATAGTTTGGCTGCTTAATACTTAGCATTGGATTCTTAAACGATATCTTTTAGTATCGGTATAAAAGGATGTTAGGAATATCCTAAATGATATGCAAAGACCTCTTATTGAAATGTTTAATCAGGAACATGTAAGATCGGTTCCTTATGCATTGGCAATAGGAATTATCATACATGTTGTATTGTCTACAATATCATAATTTGCTTATATATTTGATGCATAAAGAAAATATCAAATCCAGATTAATATAACTAAATGGTAGTTTAGAGTGTTCTCGAATTTGTATGAAATACTAAAGAACCATTTATAGATACAACGAACTACCGATGAAGGAGTATTTGGACTCAAACTTCATAAATGCTATCAAGTATAATATGTCAAAATTAAATTCATGTTCAAATCCTAATTAAGGAGCTTTAAGTTGGAAATGTTCCAAAAAAAGGCTGCGGCTGATTCAATGGTAAGTCTAAGCATATTGCTTTGAATATCATCATAATAAAAGCAATGTATATACAAATGTACAAATCTATATCTAAGTTATGGATGATTTCAAGTATTGAGAGTACTATGACATCATTATATGATAATAATGTCATAATACTGATCATGAAAGAACTTAGAGCTCATTGGAAATCAAGGAGCATACTCCGAAAAATTCCACATGATAAAGACAAGTTGTCAGCATCAAAGAAAGTTGATTGACTAAGTAAATAATTTAAACAATATACCACATCCATTAATGAAGGGACTGGCTCGGTTAGTTCTCATCAAATTGATTGAAGGGATGATATTGAGATTCTATATTTGGTCCCAAGTGCAAGTGGGAGATTGATAGAGTTAGGGGTATGTCATATGGACAATTTTGTAATTTATTGTAAATTATTTACACTGTACTAAAATTTCTTCAAAATAAAAGGTGGTTATCCTTTTATTGTATACTTGATACGATGTGTTATATTAATTATTTATTTAATTAAAAGTATATTTAATAGAAAATCCATAAATTATGTGTTTTGTGATAGTAATTACAATGTTTTGTAATTACGAGCAATTTATCATAATATAATAAACATAGCATTTTAAATATTCCTACCAAAGATGTATCGACATTGGATATTGATACATCTATTGAGACTATAGTAAATATTGAGCAGTGTATTACTCATGGATGCCAAGGGCACGACAATGTTACACACTGATAGCTATTGAATAATTCTGGAATGACTTATTTGATAGTTTTCTATTGGTTAATATAAAGAATGTCAAAAAGAAAATATCGATGTGACAATATTACACAATTCCCTTAACTTGAGAATACCGTCAAGCTTCAATGTGAAAACTATGCTTTTATTATAGTTACATCATGAGATGTCGTCCATCGAAAGACTATAGTTGGGTCGATTGGAAGCGTTGGAAGTAAAACACTATTTAAGAGAGAACTCGCCTTCTCATTATATGGGGTTAGTATCACGGTCAACTAAAATAAACTCAAAACCAAAGTCTCTAGCCAGAGCACTTCAGTTAATAATAACTATTATTATGGAATCAAGGACTTTGTGTTTGAACTATAAAGCCAAGTATGGACAATATTGGAATTTTAACCATAACAAAATTCTACAAGTCCTAATGTGATATAGTTTAACCAAGAGAATTGATGTAAATAATTATCACTACTGTATAATGTTTACATAAGTATAGCAGGATTTTACTAAAACTGCATAAGCAATAAATTTGGCTATAATATCACACTACTAGCTACGATGACGGATGAATGTTAATATTCGAATTAGTTGATACTAATCGTTGACCCATCCAAGAGTCACACGATTGAAACATTAAATACTCCCAGCACTATTTGATTTAATTAATTATAATTGTTATAAATTAATTAATATTTATGAAATATTAATTACAAAACCTTATTTCATTTGTGTTGATCAATATTAAATAGCGTGCATATAATAGTTATATACGCACATTTCGATATACGACAACGATGTGCATTTGAATTGGGTTACACTATGTATATTTTTCTCAGGGGATAGTTTCTAAGGTAGGGATCGAACTCGCATCCTTTCACTGGACGAAGGCCCCACGTCCACTAAGCTATTACCACAGACATGTGTGTCTGTTCATTATGTTATATGTATGTATAGTAGTGTATTTTATCACGAATCTATCTATGTTTGCGTTGCCTTCATTGGATAGAATTGTATATATGTATATACAAAAAAGAATAAAAGAAACTATTTTGTATATATATTTATATATTGCTTACGACTAAAAGTAAAAAAACATTTTTTTTCCGTTTATAATGATACTAAAATGATTTTAAAAAAAATTGATTTTAGTATAAACATAACTATATAAGGAATGTTTTAAATTTTACTAATATATATATATATATAGCTTTTAGAAATAAACTATATATATAATTCAAATGTAATCTATATAAGTATATTATTCAGTTTACATATTGTATCTAATTTATACACACACACACAAATATCATGAAATATACATATGTAAATATTTAATATAATAAGTAGATTTGTTTACGCAAATCAATATAAAAAAGGAATTTATAAAACAAGTTTAAAACTGCAGGTAAAAAAATTATGGTTAAAATGTGTATGTATTTAATTATTAATTTACATCAAAGCATATTTGTATACAAATCGTATATATATATATATATATAACATTTCTAAATATTATTCTTATATAGAAATATATATTATATGTATATGTTTTAAAATTAGTTTTTTTAGATTTTGTAGTACATTTAATATGTATATATTGTATATATTTATTTAAATGTTAATATATTAATTTGAATTTAAGATTATGGAGATCTAGAACTAAAATTTGAAATTTGAATTTAAAATTTAATTTTGAAATCATAATTATTTACATTAAAACTTTACAATTATTTTATATTGTAACGTGCATACACACACACACACACGTATGTATATATATTTATGTATGTATGTATATAGGATCAATAACACCCTTTATTTTGCACCATTTTGTAACCCTCTAATATGAGCCACAAGTTTATATCTGAATATTTGTTCTTCCTCTCTCTTGTTATATGAACCAAATATTTAAACATAAACTTATAGCTGATATCGGGGTGCTACAAATGGTACTAAATAAAGGAAGTTGTTGATCTTAGCTTATATATAAATGTATTTATATAAACGTTTACATTTTACAAATACAGTTACACATATATAAATATACATATATAGACACACACATATTTAATAATAGTTGTAATAGCTAGGGCGTCATGCTTTTTTGATATTAACGTAAACTATCAAAAACGTCCCTATATATTATCGAATTTTAATCGCTTAAAAATATGATCTAATATTAAACTTCTTTTATAAATTCAGACACCCCTAAAAGTAGGATCTAACAATTAAACATGTTTTACAAGTTCAAAACGCTTCTAAAAATAGGATCTAAAATTAAAATTTCTTTACAAATTCAAAATACTTCTTTACAAATATACATATCTCAATATCACTTGAAAATAAAAAATCATTTATTTTGACTGATTTAAACATATACAATTTATAAGGAAAACAACCTACGCGCGAAGTACGTGCCGTAACACTTGTATATAAAGGGACTGTTATATCCGTATCGGTGTAAATCACAACACTTATACACGGACATATTAAAACACGTTCATCATTTATGATGGCGTACACATGCACACGTATGTATATATGATAAACATATTATATTATATACTATAAATATATAATATTAACATAAAACTTTGTTATAAATAAAATATTTATTTTGTTTAAAATAAATTTAAATAAATTTAAACTTTATAGGTCTATAAGATCCAAATGAAATCTTTATTTTTTTAAATTTACTTATTTATCTCGCTACGTGCTGGTGCAATTCCAATACTTTAATACAACTCTCTAGGTTGAAGTTAGAAACACGAATATTTGTTAATTAATAACTTGATATAGAGATATTCGTTCCATGTTAGAATGTTGCGACGACATCTTACTGATGTCCAATATGAACTTCGAGGATGCAGTTAGCTTTGGCTTTTGTTGTAAGCCAATATAATAATTGTCGTTGGTATATTAATTCTTCTCACACACACCCATATAAAATCAGTGGCGAAAGTAGATAACAATTTTAGATAGGGCGAAGAATTAAATATGACCGACAACCCATTAAAGATAGAAAGAAAACCTCAAAATGGTATTTTTCATAAAGGTAATACAATTTTTGAGCTAGCTTGTGCCCTGGCTGGCCATACAATCCCCCTCCCCCCTCTCCTATAACAAGAAATTTTCCTCAAGGACAAGTTTTAGGGCTTTTTTTTGCTGTAGGACAGCCCGCTATTATTTTTTCCCAAAGGACAAATTATCGTTTTTGCTTTCAGCCCACATTTTTTTTCTTTCCAGCCTACTTTCGCGCGCTTCTTCTTCTTTCTTTCGATCAAATTTTTCAGTCGCGGTCAGATTTTTCAATCGCGATCAAATATCTCTCTCGCAATAAAATTATCGATATATTTCATTCGGTTATTTGAATTTCGTCCTTCTGCTAATGGTAGTTCGTCGATCATTTTCTCCTTCCGTGTGTGTCGTTGATATCGTTCTTTTCATATTTGTATCGTGATCGATAATTTCTTCAAATTGTATTAATTAGGTATGCTTATATTCCTGTATTTTTTGTCGTTTTTCTATTCGATTTAAAATGGCTGTGATTTGTAATAGTGATCATTTTTACAATTGATATGCAGTGTTGTTGTTCTCATTTTTTGTTCATTCGTCCATGGCAACTTGTGGAAGTAGCAGCAGGTTTTTTATTATTATTTTTTTCTTTATGCAGTGTTGTAGTTTAATTTGCTTTTCATTTTATTTACCTTGCATTTTCGTGCATTAATATTGTGATGATTGGAAAAGTATTACTGGTTGGGTTGTATATAAATTTGTGATACAGTGTAGAAGTATCATATTTTAGATTCGGTTTTTGGGTATCATTTTTATTTTTTCTTAGTATCATTTTTTTTATTATCAGTAACTAGGTATCAGTTTTGTATACGGTAGGTATCAGTTTTGTGAAATTGAATAATTACTGTTATATATTGAACATATTTTTACTAATGTTTATTTTATTATTACTTTTTGCAGTGGGGATAACAATATTCTTTGTTTGTTTGTGTTGAATAATAACACTTTTAGCACTCGATTGTCTATCGATTGCTCTTTGTATGATTTGAAGAATGAGATATGTCGATTTTGGTCTCAATTAACTCCTTCTTCTCTTCAGATTTCTTATGTGCTTGAGGACAAAGTTATTATGGTTGACACTGATTCTGATATTCAAAGCATAATTTGTTTTCAGTTATACAAGAAAAGTTCTTTCTTTGGTTCTACTGTTACGGTTAAGGGTTCTGATTTGGAATATGTTGATGGTGCTTCTATTTCAAGTTCATCTTATGTTCGTGCTTCTTCATCTTCTACTGTATCTGTATGTTCAAATGTTGTTGTTAACGGTAAAAGTTATTTAAAAGATATGTTGAGGAGAGGGTCGAAATTATGCATTTCTGATTTTGCTGGTTTTTGTTTTGGAGGAGCTGAGCATTTTAGAGAATTTTTGATGGCATATCAAATTCAAAAAGGATATGAATTAATATTTTTGAAGAATGGTGCTACTAGAGTTACTATAATTTGCTCTTCATATAAGGATGGTTGTCTTTTCAAAGTCCACGCTTCTTGTGATTCTGGAGATTTGAAGAAGTTTTTTATTAGAAATATGGTTGCTGATCATTCTTGTGGAGCTGGTGTTAGAAATGTGAATAATCCACATATATCTAGTTCATTTGTTAAATCACTGATTATTGATGATATCCGTGATTGTCCTAGTAAAAAGCCTAATGATATTATAGTTGATTTTAGAAGAGAATACAATGTTCAATTGTCTTACGGTTATGCTTATCATGGGAAACAACTTGCATTAATGGAGTTTCATGGTAATGATACTTTGTCTTATAATGATTTGAGTTGGTATTTGGAAGCAGTGAAGAAGTCTAATTCAGAAAGTTATGTTGAAATGGATGTTGATCCTTGTAGTAATGAATTTGAGAGGGTGGTTATTGCTTTTGGTACTTGTTTACTTGGATTCAAGCATTGTCGTCCTATGATATTCTTAGATGCCACTCACTTGAAGGGACGTCCTGGTGTGTTGATGAATGCTACTGCAAAAAATGGTGATCAAGGTATGTCTTTGTTTTCAGTTTTGATTTATTTGTATTGAGATCATAATAGTTGGCATTAGCATTAATATTAATTTGTTATCATAATTTGTATTATGTTGGTATCAGTTTTAAGATATATAGTTTACAGTTAACAAGTTTGTAGTATCGGAATTTGCATTATATTGAATTGTAAGTTTGTATTTGATATCATAATTTTTTACTGGTTAGCATGAGATTAGTATCAGCTTGTATATAATGTTAGTACCGGTTTCAAGTATGTTAACATATGGTATCAAATACAGTTGTGTAGTATTGGAATTTTCTTTGTATCATAATATATGTTAATGTTCGTTACTTTGTTGTGCTAGAATGAAGATTAATATGCATAATGTCCTGTCTATCAATATTTTAATAATGGTTGTATCAGGTTTTCGGTATCAGTTTTTTTACTGTTAGTATCAGTTTTATGAATTGTTTTAGATTTATGGTCATTATTAGTTTTACTTTTTTTACGAATTATTTTTTCATTTGCAGGTTTCTTCCCTTTAGCTATGAGTGTTGTTTCTATAGAAAATGTGGATAACTGGACATGGTTTTTGAACCATTTAAAGCAAATGCTTCAAGAAAATCGTACTTTGGTTTTTATGTCAGATCGTCACCAAGGGTTGCTTTCAGGTGTTCGTGATGTTTTTCCTGCAGCTTATCACAGTTATTTCTATTTGCATATGGAACAAAATCTTCTTTCAGCTGTTAAAGCCAAAAATGCAAATGTGTCTATTGTTGATCTTTTCAAAATGTGTTCTAGAGCTTCTAATCTTTATGAATTTGAAGGCGCACATTCTAAGTTCTGTCAAATTGGTGGTGTTGCTGGTGTAAATTTTTTAAAAGACAAGCCATTTGATAAGTGGGTGGATTTATTTTTTCCAAGGAAACGTTATGGTGAATATAGTTCTAATGTTGCAAAAAGTTTTAATAATTGGATTTTAGATGAACGAGCATTGCCCATTACTTTGTGTTTAGATGGTATTTGTGTTAAGGTTATGAAACAAATGGCTAAAAGAAGAGAAGATTGTCGTTTGTGGAAAACAACTCTTTGTCCTTCTATGGAACTGCGTTTAGGTGAATTGATTGAAGAAGGATTTGGATGTGATGTATATAAGTCTTCTGATTTTCGTTTTGAAGTGAAATCTCCAAACTCTCATTGTGTTGTTTTGAAGGAACGTGTTTGTAGTTGCAACCAATGGAAAATTACAGGATTTCCTTATGCTCATGCTATAAAGTGTATGAATAAGTCTAAGTTGTCTGTATATGATTTTGTTGAGTATTATTTCACTGTTGATGCTTACCGCTGTTCTTATGCCAATGCTATAAATCCTATTCCAAATTATGATAGGCCTATTGTTGATGGTAGTATTCAAGATGTTATAAGCCACCAAAGGAGAAACGTGGCGTTGGTAGACCGTCAATTAAGCGCAAAGGAGGATTTTCATATTTTCAGAACAAGCAAAATAGATGCGGCGAGTGCAAGCAATTTGGTCATAATAAACGGAATTGTCAAGATTTGAAGAGGATATGATTTGATTTTACATTTTGAATTTGTACAGATTAATAAGTGGACGTGTGACTTGTTTTGGTGCTTTACTGTCATTGAACCTTGTTATTAATTTGTATTCGGTGTAGCATACTATTAAATTGATTTTAATTTCAGCTTTTTAGTATAAGTGATAGTATCAGTTTTATTATTAGTTATATATTTTTACAGTATCAGTTCTGGTGTTTATTTATTTGTTTATTTATTCCAAACATTTGTTTTGATATTTGTTTGCATACTGTTTGTATCAGTTATCTAGTATCATTTTAAACATTCTATTGGTATAAAATATGGTATCATTTTTCAGTGTGTGACATCAGTTTTGTTCAATTTTGTATAATTCACTTATTTATAATTATGTTGATAGCATGGTATATGGGATCTGATAATTATTGTGTAATTGATTTAACAAAATGATTGAATTGATACATGCTTTCTATTGGTTGGAGATAATATTTGTTTGATTGGATATAAAGGACTTTAGTATCAGTTTTGGTTAGTTTTTAATATTAGTTTTCTGTATTATTATATGTGTTACAATTGGCAGTAGTACTAATAAATAATCATAATGATATGTTGCATTAGCAAAAACTGATACTGGCTCTAATTGTTGTTTCATAAAATATGTTGAGTGTCAGTTTTAGTAAAACTGATAGTATTAGTTATTAAAACTGATACCCAGTTAGTGTTTTGTATTGATATATGGTATAAAATCTTATAACATTATTATACAACTGGTAGCTGCATCATAAAACTAATAATATTATGTAGGATCAATAGTTGCATGTTTGAACATTCAATATGTAATTTTGTTATAATATAAAAAAACAGGTAAAGAAAAGAACATCAATTACAACAAATCATTCCAGGAGATTATCATTGTTTTTACAAGTAAGATCAGCATTGTTTTAAGAACAGAACATCATTACTTCACAAGTTCCAGATTGCAATAGAGCATCATTACTTCATAAGTATCAAATTTAATTATGACCCAATACAATGATATACTTTAGCACACAAAATTCTCAATTTCCGCAGCTTCTTCTTTGCTTGACAGGTTATCTTTCTTCTTCCAAACTAGACATGAACTTTGCTAAGCTCCAGCAGTGCTCTTTGTCAGTCAATATCTCATGTGCAATTCTTGCTCTATATTTCAGCATTTGTTCAGGGGCTATTTTTAGTGGTAATTGACTTTTGTTCAAAGATATGATGAATATCATCACGTATATTCCACAATCAAGCCTGTTTAAAAGAATATTTGCAGTATCAGTTTTGTGTATCAATGTATTAGTTTAAAAGAAAATTTACAGTGTCAGTTTAACTGTCAGTAGGTGACGCAGCGGATATTATGAAAACAAATGAAATCGATGAAATGTAGCAATTAGTGGATTGATGAATACCAAAATGCCCAAATTCGTTGATCCGAAGATATCGAATTCTAGCTATCCTCGTCACGTTGATCGCGCACGATACCATGAAAGAAGATCTTCAATTCTTCAAGCGTTGATCAAGCGCACTTGATACCGCGAATTGGCTTCAACAATCGTTGAATCGAGTGCACTCGATTAACCGAAAGTGGAGATAGGAGATTACACTCAACTACCAATTTAGGATGAAAGCACGCAACAATCAAACAAGAAATTTTATTCCAAAATCAACCACCCTTGAAATTACAACACACTCGCTATTTATAGAAGTTTCCAACCCCTGACCCTTAAGTCGTTGCCGGCTCATGACTCACGACTCAACTAGGTCATTGCCGACCTAACAGATACTACTCGCCTCAATTGCAACACAGCACATATATACAACACATACGACTTAGACAAGGTCGTTACCGACCTAATTACATCACAATACCTTCACACGACCTAAAAATAAACGCAACTCAATATTAGTTGACCCACGACTTACGACTTACCTAAGTCGGTAGCGACTCGTCTCACAACACAGTGCGTGCCTTATCACATAGGCGACTCAAAGCAATTACATCTCAACAGCCTTCGGCTGACTCAACTACATGCCGACTTACGACATATGGAGCGACTCAAATCAGCAGCGTCAAGTGTTGCCTCTTCCTTCAGCCACAATTCCTTAGGTCGTTGCTGACCTAAGTCCTTAGGTCGTTGCCAACCTAAAACCTAAGCTTCCTGTGACTTAAGACTTTCCTCCCCTGGTTGACTCGTGCACGACTTAAGACTTAAGTCCTTAGGTCGTTGCCGACCTAAAACCGAAGCTTCCTGCGACTTAAAACTTAAAAACAAAACTTCCTTAACTCGAGGACGACCCAAGTCTTCCTCCTTAAGTTGTGTACGACTTATCCCCTGAGCTGCATCATCCTCCCCTGATTGAGAAAAATTCATCCTCGAATTTGTAAATCCTTCCACATCAGATTGTCCATCTCCATAATACGGTACAAGATGCTTAACATTGAACACGTCAGAAGTGTACACATCCTCCGGCAGCTTCAACTTATAAGCATTTTCATTAATCTGTTTCACAACTTCTACAGGACCAATTTTTCTGGCTTTCAACTTGTTATAAGTGCCTACTGGAAAACGATCCTTGGTTAACACAGCGTAAACCAAATCACCTTCGTTAAATTCAACATTTCGTCGCTTCAAATCTGCAGTTCGCTTATACTTCTCGTTCGACTTCTCTAATCGTTCCTGAACGATTTTATGACATTCCGTCAAACCATCAACAAAATCTACAGCTCGTTTAACCGTCCCCTTTGGTTGTGGTACTACCGTTAAGTCCAACGATCCCCTTGGTAAATTTGAATATACGATCTGAAATGGACTGAATCCCGTACTACGATTCACTGCATGATTATGAGCAAACTCTGCTTGGCATAACTTCATGTCCCAACTCTTCAGATTGTCCTTCACAAGACATCGTAACAAATTCCCAACGATCTGTTGACAACTTCTGTCTGTCCATCTGTTTGCGGATGATAAGCGCTGCTAAAGTTTAACTTCGTTCCAACCATCTTCCACAAACTTAACCAAAAGTGACTCGGAAAACGAGTATCCCTATCCGACACAATAGATTCTGGCAATCCATGAAGTCGATAGATCTCCTTGAAAAATAACTGAGCGACATGAACAGCATCCGCCGTCTTCTTACACGCAATAAAATGTGCCATTTTCGAAAATCGGTCAACCACCACAAAAATGGAATCGTTACCCCTTTGAGTTCTAGGCAACTCCAAAATAAAATCCATGCTAATGTCCACCCATGGTCTTGCTGGAATAGGTAAGGGCATATACAAACCCGCATTTGTCGCTATCCCTTTTGAAATTTGACAAACATGACATCTCTCCACAAATCTCTCTACCTCTTTTCTCATCGACGGCCAAAAATAAGATTGTGAAATTAACTGTAAAGTGCGATCCCGTCCAACATGTCCTTCTTCATGTAACTCTTTGATAATCTTCATTCTCAAACTACCTTCTGGTATGCACAATTGATTCCCCTTGAACAAGAACCCATCGACCAACAAGAATTCATCAGTTCCCCTGTCCTTGACTTTCTCGACAAATTTCATAAAGTAAGGATCTTCTTCAAGCAATTCTGGCAATAGTTCAAACCCTGTCACTTCAACTTTCATTGTCGTCAACAAATGATTTCTCCTGCTCAATGCATCAGCTACACGATTCGTCACACCTGATTTGTGTTTAACAACAAAAATAAACTGTTGTAAATACGCGATCCATGAAGCATGCCTAGCTGAAATTTTATCCTGCCCTTGCAAATGCTTCAAAACTTCATGATCCGTATAAAGAACAAACTCCTTCTGAAACAGATAATGTCTCCAATGCTTCACTACTTGAACAATTGCGTAAAACTCAACATCATAAGTGCTATATCTCAACTAAGCTCCTGATAACTTCTCACTGAAATAAGCAACTGGTCTTCCTTTCTGACTCAAAACTCCACCAACCCCAACCTTTGATGCATCAGTGTGTAGTTCAAACAACAACTGAAAGTCTGGTAATACAAGAATTGGTGTTGTCGTCAACAGTTCCTTGATTCGCTCAAAAGCAATCCCTGCTTCCTCTGACCATTCAAACTTCTTTCCTTTCATGCAATCGGTTACAGGTGCCATCACACTACTAAAATGTGGAATGAATCTTCGATAGAAAGATACCAATCCATGAAAACTCCTCACTTCAGTAATTTTCTTTGGCTGTGGCCAACTCCTGACAGCTTCTACTTTACTTTCATCCACTTGAATTCCTTCCATCGATAGAACATATCCCAGAAACAAAACACTGTCCGTCATAAACACGCACTTCTTTGTTGCAGCATAAAATTTCTCCTGTCGTAGAATCAACAGTACTTCACGCAAATGCTGGACATGTTTTTCCATGCTTCCACTGTAGATCAAAATATCATCAAAGTAAACTACCACAAACTTCCCAATGAATGGTCTGAAAATCTGGTTCATCACTCTCATAAAAGTACTCGGTGCATTCGATAAACCGAACGGCATAACCAACCATTTGTAACCTTCCCTGGTTTTGAAAGCAGTCTTCCATTCATCGCCCGGTCTAATACGAATCTGATGGTATCCACTCTTCAAGTCAATCTTTGAAAACACAACAGCCCCACTCAGCTGATCAATCAAATCATCAAACCTCGGCATAGGAAACATGTATCTCACAGTGATCTTGTTTAGAGCCCGACTATCCGTACACATCCTCCACGAACCATCCTTCTTCGGTACCAATAAGGCTGGCACTGCACAAGAACTCAAGCTCTCCTGAACACGTCCCTGTTCTAGCAATTCCTCCACCTGCCTCCTTAGTTCCTCATGCTCCGTAGGACTCATTCTGTAATGTGGCATGTGTGGTAATACTGCCCCTGGCACAAGATCAATCTGATGCTGAATATCCCTCAACGGTGGTAACTCCGTTGGTAACTCCTCAGGAAATACATCTCTGAATTCTTCCAATACCGGCTTGACTTCCTCTGGAACTTCTATAGATTCAGTAGCTTCACGCCCAATCAACAAAAACACCTCTGGACTCTCCTCTACTTCTTCGATAAATTCCTTCAAAGTCAACAAAGTCTTGAGCTCCTCAATCTCCTCTGACTTGCTTTCTTCTTGTTGTCTCTTCTTTGGAACCAAAATGATCTTAACACCTTCAAACATAAAGCTGTAACTATTGGTCCGACCGTCATGCTGCACTGCTCGATCATACTGCCATGGTCTTCCCAAAAGTAAATGACAAACATCCATTTCCACAACATCACACCAAATCTCGTCTTTATACTTCTTCCCAATAGAAAATGAAACTCGAACTCGTCTGTCCACCTTCACTTCTCCTCCTTTTCTCAACCACGCTAACTTGTAAGGATTTGGATGCTTCTCCGTTTTCAGCTTCAACTTTCTCACGGCTCCAGTAGAAAGAATATTGTCACAACTTCCTGCATCGATCACAAACTTACAAACCTTTCCCAGAATAGTGCATGTTGACTGAAAGATGTTACTCCTCAACCAACTAGCTTCTTCTTCCTGCTTCGGTATTAAACAAGACCTCCTCATCATTAGATTACATCCTTCATCTTCTGACGCAACATCCTGTTCTTCCTCCTCAACTGGACTGGAATAACCTTCACCAACATTCTCACCTTCAACTTCAGCAATCATAGTTCGTTTCTTCGGCTTCGGACATTCATTACTCTTGTGACCCACTTCCTGGCAATTGTAACATTTGAAACTATTGTTGACCTTTGCCTTCGCAACTTCATTCACAACTGGTTTTGTAACAGCTTTGGAAACATTGGAACTCGCACTAGCACCCTTTACTTGATTGTTGGAATTAGTAAACACACCACCTCCACGCCTTCCCTGCTTCTCCCAAGCCAACGATTTCTGATGTGCTTCTGCTACAGATCTTGGATCAAACATATTCACCATATCCTGGATCTGTATCCTCAACCCTCCAACAAATCTAGCAGTCAGCTGTTCTTCCGTCTCCATAATATCATTTCGAGCAATCAGTTGATAAAATTCATCAGCATAATCATTAACAGTCTTCATCCCTTGCCTCAGATTCTGTAATCTCTGATACATGAGTGATTGATAATTATAAGGTAAGAATGTAGCCTTCATCAACTTCTTCATCTTCTCTCATGATTCAATCTTTGACTTTCCCATTCTCTCCCGTGTAAGTTTAGTTTGCTGCCACCATGCTAAAGCTCTACCCCTCAACCTAGTAGCAACCAACTTCACCCTTCTATGCTCAGGAACCTCCTTGAAATCAAAGATCTCTTCAACATTAGACAACTAATCAAGAAATTCTTCTGCTACCATTCCACCCTTGAATTCTGGAATTTCCATCTTCATACCCGATTCCCATCGACGATCATCATCTACATCTCGATATGAATTTCGAATTTGGTCTCGATCTCGATAATGAATGCTAGCTCTATCACCTTCTTCATCAAAATCAAATATACGTCTATATCAATCTCGACCATCAATATCCCTTCGATCACGCATGTCTCTTCTACTATGTCTCTCTTCATCTCTATATGGCTCATTTTCAAACTCTCGTGGAGTTCTTCTCTCTTCATGTCCATAGTCATGGTGATCTCTCCTTGATGAAATTGATGTTTCTCTTCTTTCCCTAAAAGATTGCGGTGATACCCTTCTCGCTTCCGTAACCAATGGTGAAACTCGGTTTCCTCCATGGTTCGAGATTGGTGATCTCCTCCTTTGATTTTTATTCAAATCATTCATCAACTTCTCTAACTTTCCAATGCCTTCATCAAATTTCTCATTAATGTGTTGTTCCATTTGCTCGGCTTCTTCTCTTCTATACAACGCTTCAACATTTTGATGACGATTAGCTCTCCTTGGTGGCATGATTGAACTTTACAACACTTCAACAAATACTTCAAAAATCTTCAACACAAGTCAAATTCAAACAACTCCCACATTTTGATCCAAAATGAAATGGATCGAAAGCTTCTAACTTGTTGCAACTTCAAGATGAACACGATGAACACCAAACTTCAAACTCCTTGGCTCCAAGATTCGTCTTAGCTATGATTGGCTAAGTCAAGCTCCGATAACAAACTTGACGCAGCGGGTATTACGAAAACAAATGAAATCGATGAAATGTAGCAATTGGTGGATTGATGAATACCAAAATGCCTAAATTCGTTGATCCGAAGATACCGAATTCTAGCTATCCTCGTCACGTTGATCGCGCACGATACCGTGAAAGAAGATCTTCAATTCTTCAAGCGTTGATCAAGCGCACTTTATACCGCGAATCGGCTTCAATAATCGTTGAATCGAGCGCACTCGATTAACCGAAAGTGGAGATAGGAGATTACACTCAACTACCAATTTAGGATGAAAGCACACAACAATCAAACAAGAAATTTTATTCCAAAATCAACCACCCTTGAAATTACAACACACTCGCTATTTATAGAAGTTTCCAACCCCTGACCCTTAAGTCGTTGCCGACTCATGACTCACGACTCAACTAGGTCGTTGCCGACCTAATAGATACTACTCGCCTCAATTGCAACACAACACATATATACAACACATACGACTTAAACAAGGTCGTTACCGACCTAATTACATCACAATACCTTCACACGACCTAAAAATAAACGCAACTCAATATTAGTTGACCCACGACTTACGACTTACCTAAGTCGGTAGCGACTCGTCTCACAACACAGTGCGTGCCTTATCACATAGGCGACTCAAAGCGATTACATCTCAACAGCCTTCGGCCGACTCAACTACATGCCGACTTACGACATATGGAGCGACTCAAATCAGCAACGTCAAGTGTTGCCTCTTCCTTCAGCCACATTTCCTTAGGTCGTTGCTGACCTAAGTCCTTAGGTCGTTGCCGACCTAAAACCGAAGCTTCCTGCGACTTAAGACTTTCCTCTCCTGGTTGACTCGTGCACGACTTAAGACTTAAGTCCTTAGGTCGTTGCCAACCTAAAACCGAAGCTTCCTGCGACTTAAAACTTAAAAACAAAACTTCCTTAACTAGAGGACGACCCAAGTCTTCCTCCTTAAGTTGTGTACGACTTATTCCCTGAGCTGCATTAGTAGGTATCATTTTGAACAACATAAACAACTTACGTGTCTGATCCTTGTTGTGCACATGGTATTTGATGCATTTCATTTGCCTTCACTTCCTTATCCTGTATATTTGTCTTTTTCCAAATTTCTTTCAGCATTTCTTCAATTTTATTTCTCTATTGAAAACAAAACAATACAAAGTTAGTTAATGTTGATTTGTTTAATTAAATTATTTTGCTTCATAACAAAAATATATCATACCAATATCATTGCCTGCTTTAGACTGGGGTTGTTTCTTTCATTAGAATTTCTTCTAGGACATCTAGAATCTAGATGACTCCATTGCATTGTTGGGTATGTCAAAGTTACTAGTGTCCAATGGTATTCACAATGCAATGAGAAATATATAACATCTGTGTATTCATCATCCACAATTTGTTTAAGGAAAGGCAACACTAAAGATTTTATAATTCCATGTATATTGAAAACTATAGATTGCTGTTAAATAAATAAAAAAGTTAGAATTCAATATATATGTACCATTTATGATATTCGTGAATATTAAAGTTTTATTTACCATTATTATTGTTATGAATGCATAGTTGTGCTCTTTCAGCCCACATTTAGATAATTACCAGTCAATTATCTATTTTAACAACAAGAAAATGTAAGTTTTGTTATTGGTGAAACAATATTCAATAATAATTAGTACCTTTTATTTTATTAATGGTAATATATATTACCGATTATAAGAAAAATAAGCATGTAATATGATCAAACAGCTTCTGGGTATCATTTTTGCACTGATTTAGTATCATTTTTGAACATGCTATTAAATCAATTGCTAATAGAAAACAAAAGTATGAATTGATATCAACTGCTATAATAAATTAGTTTTGTACTATTTTGGTATTTATTTTGTCATACATGACAGTTAATACACCATTCAACTAATAGACTACCACTTTGTAATATATAGTACTTAGGTATCATTTTTGGTTATAAGTAGGTATCAGTTTTGGTATAAATAGGACTGGAAATAGCTACTAGATATTATTTTTTGTAATTATTTTTATTGGTAGCAGTATTATAAAGCAAAAAAAAGTGTGTACCGATCCATGTGTGGCATTCTCTTCAAGAAGTTGTCGTAGTACTTTTTTTGTTATTGTACATCCTCCTTTAATTGTGTATTTATCTGTCCATGCTATATCTCTGTTTTAAGAAAATAAGGCATATATTAATTATATAATATTATTTTAACCAGCAAAATTTGTATATATGTTTGTAAACTTACTTATTTGATGATGTCGTAGCAAAGAAAGTTTTGATCGTATTTTGTTGTTATATATTCAAGTATGCCAAAGTTTTGCTGCAGTTTCCTAGTCCCAAATTTGATAGTGTTGGCTCTATTACTTGAATTGGCATTGGGATTGACTCTTTTCCACTTTCTTTTTCATCATTTTTATTTTCTTCCAGTTTTTCTTCATTCTCATTTTCTTCAGCATTTTGATTTTTTGCTGTTTTTTTCATTCTCTGACCATATTCAAAGCTGGGGCTTTCTTTTTTTTTCCTTTCTCTTGTTTTTATTCTTTTCACATAAGAAGATTGCTTATGAACAGTTTGTTTCCTTTTCCGACCAGGAGGATTTGCTGCTTTGTTTTCTTTGTCCTTTTTTGTTATTTCCTCTTGCAATTGTTGTGTGATATTGCGATTGAAAGATGGAGTGTTAAGTCTAGTACTACATCGGTGTATTCTGCAACTTTGCTCTCTTTAGTGGTATCTTCTTCCAATTTTTGAGCCTCTTTTATTTCTTTTTGTGTTGTTTTATCTTCATTTGTTTGCAACACGGTTTCATTTGTTTTGTTCAATATGTCTTCACTTTTTTCTTTTTTGTCCATATCTTTATCTTCATTTGGTTGGAGCACATTTTCATCCACTTGAGTTTCTTTTCCAGTCTTCATGCATGTACTTTCTTTTTCACTTGTTTGGTGCACTTGTTTAACATTAGACTCAGCATTTCTGTCTTCATTATCACCTTCATTGTTTTCAGTTGTGGATTTCTTTTCCCTGTTTTCTATTTCTGTTTCTTCATGCGCATGTTCATTTAGAATGTTGTCATGTTCAACTTCCATGTGCTTATTTTCTAGTTCAACTTTTGAATTTTTCTTCTCATTTTCTTCCAATCTTGATTTGAGTTCTTTCAGTTGTTCTTTCAATTTCAAATTTTCTTTTTCAACCTCTATTCTCAACTTCTTTTCTTTCTCTAATTGCTTCTTTGTTTTCTTAGCTTCTTCTTCCATATCTTTAATGTGCATTTGCAAAACATTAAGGCTTATTAAATCTTCAAAACATTGTCCACTCTGTTCAGCATCTTCGTTTTTTCTTTTTATCCGTTGGTTCTCTTTTCTTTTGTTGCTTGATTCTTCTTTTCTTGATGTTGTTTGGAGTAGCTCATGCTCATGTGGAAGAATAGTGCTTATTTCTTTTACCTGTGTAATTGAAATAGTAATTTTGTTTTTAAATTTAAATGCAAATGTTCTATTTTACTATTTTGTAACTTATAAGTTACAACTGACATTAATAAGTGATTAAGTGATTAGTTTAATAGAAGAAAATAGAATAGTAATGAAATTTATACTATGTACACTTAGTAATTGATTGTGTGCAGTGTTAAAAATGATAACAAGTATTATTGTATATTATAGCTGATACTGTGCAAAATGAAAAGATATACTATGCCGAGGACAAGATGTACTATGCCAAGGACACATTGATACTATGGAAACAAAAATTTAAATGTACACATTGAAACTGATACTAATCAGAAGCTAAACTGATATTGCAAAGAGGCATATTTGATATGTGCATACACAAAATAATTTTTGTATTTGTTCAAACTGATACTATAGACGGAGAAAACATAAAATGTAAACTGATACTCACTAGTGTACGTAAAAATTAATTTTAACTTACACTGCCAATTTTTGTATCATTCAAAAATTGTTTCACAACAATGTCTTTTAGTTTTCTTACATCCCACCGTGCAAATCTCGGTAAATCTTCAGCAAGTTGCCTTCTAGGTTGGATGAGGTTCATTTTCTCACAGATGCAATACTATAAACATTTAAAGATATAATTAGATAACAGTGTTGAATATAACATTTTTTTAAACTAATAATATTCTGCATAACACATCTTACCAGTGGAAGCATGGAACATTCAGACATGTTTCTTGGCTTGGAGATAAACTTTTTGACAAATTTGCTAAAAAATTTCTCTATTGTTTCTGGCCATGAGATAGTTTGCATTGTTTCACTATCAATCAAATATGGTACAATTCCCCATCTTAGTTTTTGTTGGTTGTTGGGTAAGAAAAATGTCAATAGTATTTGCATTATTATCAATAAAGGCAGATCTTCTTCATTTTCTTTTTTCCTTTTTGATATTTCTAGTTTTATTCTTCTTTCCACAACATTTCTTGTTATGTATGTACATGTGCCAAAGTTTCTAGTTGCAAACTCTTTGCA
This sequence comes from Allium cepa, assembly GCA_030765085.1. Lineage (NCBI taxonomy): Eukaryota > Viridiplantae > Streptophyta > Magnoliopsida > Asparagales > Amaryllidaceae > Allium > Allium cepa. Next base: position 169,476,220 of record CM060941.1, on the reverse strand, counting down.
GTCTGGTGGAATGGTTTTCGCCGTCATTTTTTTTGTTGGTTCTATATTTATTCCTTTTAATGGCAGCCCAAATAGCAAGCTTATATCTTTGGCAGTGACCTTCATTGTGTCTTCTCCCAAGATGAAGGTATCAGTTTCCATATAGTAGCAGCTGTACAAAGCATCCAAATTTTGTTGATGCTTTTTGCATTCTTTCATTGTTATTTTTTCTTCATAGATGACTTTGAAGAAGTTGTACAAGGGTGTCTTCTTTAAGATGTCTAATTGCTTTTTGGTCAGTCCATTTTTTTCTTTTATCGGTTTTAATATCTTGAAGACAGCTTGTAAGCCACATCTATAAGTAGTTTCTGGCTTATCATTTTCAGATTTTGCTATCTGTTTCTTTGTTTGTTTTGATGTTGTATGCACGGTTTTGTTAGATGGATTGACAAAATCATCATCATCCTATTTCATGAAAATATGGCATTAAGTTGTTAGTGAAAAAAAAAAAACAGCATAGAAACAAAACAATATATAACAGTATATAGTGGTATCAGTTTTTCTTCAACATGAGATAAAATATGGTATTTTTATCTAGCTAAAATTCGGTATCATTTTTGCTAAATGTAGGTATCAATTTTTAACAAATTATGGCAGAAATACTTCTAAAACTATACATACTAATTTCTAAAGAAACATATTGTATGTATAATGTTTATGTTACATTTGTGTTATATTTGTTATAAATTACATTGAAATATAGGTATCAGTTTGTTATACAGTGGGTATCATTTTGTGAAATATATATATATATCATTTTACTCAAAAATTATAACATTGATATAAGAACAAAAACATTATATACACTAGGTATCATTTTGTAAGAATTTAGTATCAGTTTTCCTAGAAAAAAGATGGTGAACTAATTTGTTAGCTAAAAAAAATCAGCTACACACCATTAGACAATAGATATCACTATTGTAGGTTTTTGATATAAGTTTTTATGTGTGTACTGAATTTAATTTTTATAAACAAAAATTATCACGTTAATTCTAACAAATGTTTGGTATCAAATTTTCAATATATTAGTATTAGTTCTGTAACAAATGGCAATTGTTTTCTAAGCTTTTTAACCAACTATTACTATCGATATATTAGTATCAGTTTTTCAGCAAATCTATTTTTTAACCAACTAAACTTTGTTTTCTACCAAACAAACTATAGGTATCACTTTTTGAACATGAAATTTTTAAAAACTGATATGGCTTGTAGTTTTACCGTGTTTGCTTGATCATCTTCATATTGCCCAACTGCTATTTGTTTTCCCTTATTTGTTTGTGTTTTTTCCTGTTAAACATATTAATACTATTAAAATACATTTAACGATTTAATACTATCAGTTTAATAATTTAATGGTATTACTTACCTGTTGAAGTTGCTGTTGAATTATTTTGTCATTTTTCTTCTTCGATCTTAATTCTCTTTTTGGCATTTGTTGAACAGTTGATTTGTCACCAGGTTTTTTTTTTTGCATTGTTTCTCTAGTTTTCTGTAAAAAATAGTTAAATAGTATCATAATAAAACTACATTGGTTTTGTTAAGCTTCATTTCATAATATCATTTACCTTTTCTTCTGTTCTTGTTTCTTCCTGTTTCCTTTTTGTTCTTTTTTCCCTTTTTTGCTGTATATCTTCTTCCATTTTTCTTTTTAATAATCTTTCCTGCTGCGTCTCTACTGCAGGTACGATACTTGCTTCTTGAAGATTTTCCGATACAGCTGCTATGGTATCAAAATCACATTCTAGGTTTTCAATATCGCATCGATTATCCGATTGATTAGGTGGTACAGTATCAGGTTTTTGTCGAACATCAGATTGAGGGGATACGACATTAGATTCGTGCTCAAACTCTGCGATTGATTTATTTTGTGACGTTTGTGATTGCGATGGAGGTACCAATTTTGTTGTTGTTTCGTCTGCCATTTTTTCTTAATTTTACTTTACCGTTCTGAAGACGAGTGCATTTGAAATCGGCTAGGAAGACATAAGATGAAAACGGAGAAATTTTTAACATGCGAATGAGCTTTGTGCCTGTCTTTTTGAAGCAATTATTTTGTGCGTGTCCTTGTGAATAAGAAATTTAAACCATTTGTTCTTTAAAAAAAATTTCCCCTCCTATAAAATCAACTTTTTTAAATCAATAATCAATGATTTTTTAGACACTTATAACTTTGGTGTTTATAAAACTGCATTTGCAAAATTGTAATCATAGATTAGTTACAAAAGGGAAGAACCAACTTAAAAGGCATAAGCCATCAAAATGGCATCTTTCATCATCATAAAAGGTAAAAAATCTATGCACATGGATCTCACTGCAAAACTTTTGCCTAAACAAAACACATGAACTCGCACCTTGGTGATTTTCTCAACGTCGGGTCCACCATACGTTTGTCTCGACCAATGGGTCCAAAAGCGGGTGCACGAAGTTAATGTGAATATGCGTTATCCATGATCATCGTTATCGCCAATGCACTGAGCTGGCAATTCTCTTCTCCTTTGTAACTGCCACAAAATTTATATTTTAACGTCAATACAGTACGCAACTTTTCTCCATTAAATATTTATTAAATGGTAATATTTTAATCTTCAAATCTTAAATAAGATTTATGCAGAATTACAGATGAGAGATGCAGTTCAAATTAAAGGCGAGGATACTTTTGGCAGTCAAGGGATATGGTGAGATATTGGATAAAGTTGAGAGTAATTTCTCAAAATTTGATATTCCATTATCAAACGTTTGAATTTTGATCATAGATCTGAGATTCACGAATCCATGCGCTTCTTAGGTACCCCTCAAAATCTAATCTTTCATTCTTTTTATGGAGTTTAGATTAATTTTGTAACATTTTTCGTCAGAAAGGTCCTTTTTCTCTCCTTCGTTTGATTATTAGTGGGTATTTGTTGAATTTTAGATGTACTTTGAGATTGAAGGGATCTGAAAGAAAGTAAAAAAAAAGCTGTTGAATTTGTGGAAAATTTTGAACAATTTCCCTCGAATTGCATTTTCTTCTTTTGATCCTATGCACAGTAATCTAAGTAATCGATTACCTTTATTGAAATGGGCCTTTCCCTTTTCCGAAAAATAAAAAGCTAAAGCAGAAGGCATCTCATAAATCTCATCCAATAGCAAAAGCCACAAACTTTGCATACATAGAACAATCCATTTCTCAGTTTTGAGAAATAATGTCTCTTAAAAGCATAGTTAGAGAGTTAAAAGAGATTAGAGATGGAATTGGTAGCTCTAGAAGGGGAAACGGAAGCAGAAGAGCGTTGAGTTGTTCTTGGTCTAGTAAATTACAACCTTGTCCCTTAGAAGAGGAGGATTATGAACAAGGGAGGTGGGCCAATATGCCACCTGAGCTTTTGTTAGATATCATACAAAGAGTTGAGGCTAGTGAGGTGACTTGGCCTGCTAGACGAAGTGTAGTTTCTTGCTCTTCAGTTTGTAGGAATTGGAGAGCGATTGCTAAGGAAGTTGTTCGAACTCCTGAAGAATGTGGGAGGATTACATTTCCTATTTCTTTGAAACAGGTAATTTCCCTTGCAGCTTTGTGTTAATTGCACATCCTTACATTGTTATAATGAAATATATACGTGCTATAATTTATATTTTTATGTCGTTTTCTAACTATGAGATTTAGGGAATGGAGTACAGTGTGACTTTGATTTGAGATAATGAAAATACAGATTGATTTGGGTTTTTCACTGTGCATAAATTTAGTTGCGACATAAACTCAACTAATAATACTTTTCACTGTAAATTGAAATACAAGAAGGATTTAGGTTGTACCACCACATATTAAGGGTACCACACATTTTAGCTTTCGATTGTCAAGTTTCTATTTTCCTAAACTTATCAAACTTTGTACTAACAATGATTTTCTTCATTTGTAATAGCCTGGTCGGAGAGATGGACCAATGCAATGCTTCATTCAGAGAGAAAGGGGGACTTCAACATACCGGTTGTACTTCGGGTTGAGTCCTTGTAAGTAATTCTAAGAGCTATTTAACTTATGAAGCAGAATTACTACAAGTTTCAAATTATGTTGTAGTACACTCTTATCACATTCAAGGTAAATATTTTTAGTAAATAATGTAGACATTTTTGTTACTTTCTGTTTTGTGTGACAAACACTTAATCAAGGACATTGATGCTAATTAATGTGCTGTTACTCAGTATAATTAGATATCGCTATCTTAAGCAAGTAAAGCGTGATAAGTATAGGGGAAAATTAAAAAAGAAAAGGAAGCAAAGATAAAAAGTTACTTCATAGTGGGATATATTCCTATATGTTTTTGACAGTTGTCTTTATCATACTTCATTTTCTTGGAATTGGGTAGTATGTTTGCTAATAATATAAATCACATGTATGACCCATCTTTAGTGGTTTCAAAATATGCCTAAGGTGGTTATAATATTACCTAAGCTAAAATGTTTCTAACAAATTAAAGTAGATTGAAATGAGATAATTGTATTGCTTTCAAAATAGCGACATACTACAACTAAAACCTTGCATTTGAGTAGTAGTTGTATATGTTAGACATGATGCTCCAGAGAAATGTCAATAAAATTATTTACCATCATGATTCTGATAGTTGTTTTTGCATTTCTGCTGATATTATTCGCAAACTATGCAAGAAATTTCAAATTCAATCATATTTCTAAACGAAATCTATTTGTAGCAATCCAAGCTGAGAATGATAAGCTCCTCCTAGCAGCTCGAAGGATTCGTAGAGCAACCACAACTGAATTTGTGATTTCTTTGTCTGCTGATGATTTCTCTAAAAGTAGCAGCACATACATCGGTAAACTGAAGTAAGTCATTCTTCTAAAATGCCTAAACAGTTTTGAAAGGAAAGCAGTTCTCTGTGTATATTATGTACCCGTTCCTGCGTACAATTTTCTGCTAACCTGGCACAAAAGAGTACTATATAACACTAGATATGTTAGAAGAATAACGTTAAGTAGACTTTAAAATATCAAAACTTTGTTCCTTTAGTTTTATCAATTAAGTTGACTTTTGAGTGTGGTTTATGCATAAGAAAAGCCAAGGAAAGTTGATAATAATACAATTTTAACGTCTGCTTTTAGAGACATGTTTAACAAAATCCTTAAATTGTTAACGTGTTAATTGTCGAATAATAGTGTTTAGTGCAAGATGAATGTATTGGATTTGGACTGCTAGATTATAGATTGGCACTGTAACAATCAATCGGTGCGTTTCAGTAACATTTAGGCAATACACACTGAATCTAGTGGTTCAGATCAACAGGTGAATGATTTTTGTTTTAAGCCAAATCAAGTGTTTTAAATCTAGATATTTGTTCCCATGTTACAAGTTCACCCCCCTTATGTGTGTGTGTGCGCGCGCGCGCGCGTGGCTGTTTGTGTTATTATATATGTTGATATTTTGTTCGAGCGCAAATATGTAAACGGAAAGCAAATGCATTTTTGGAATTTCAAAAAGACACCTGGTAAATTAGTGGAACAAATTTTCTTTATTAGTAGTAGAGATATATAGAGGGGGGAATGGGGTGAACTTGCATTTTTGGAATTTCAAAAAGACACCTGGTAAATTAGTGGAACAAATTTTCTTTATTAGTAGTAGAGATATATAGAGGGGGGGAATGGGGTGAACTTGTAACATGTGAATATATATATATATATATATATATATATATATATGAAAATCTATTTAGACAAAATTGGTGACACAAAGAATCTCCACCATTGGGGTGCCCCCTGAATTACACCTTCCCCGTAAAGACAAAAAATTCCAATGGTCCGGATCTTTTGTGTCACCATTTTGTGTTCAATTTTGTATTCAAATAGCTGAGCCCACACACATATATACACACACATATATGTATACACAGTTACACACACATATATGTACCCACACACGTGTATATAGATATATATGTGTATATAGATGTGTGTGTGTATAGCTAATGCAACTTGTGATTAGTGTATATGACACTTGTAAATATACAGTAGAACAAAGGCAAAGCATGATTTTTTTCTGATTTATGAAACAATTATTGCTAGGTTTTTCTAACAATAATGTGATTGTTGCAAGATTTTTGTAAAGTAACATGAACATACAAATATGAAACAGATCAAACTTCCTGGGAACAAAGTTCAACATATACGACAGCCAACCACCTCAAGACGCTCCTATCCCAAAACACCACCATTCAACCCGAAGGTTCCACTCAAGACAAATATCTCCAAGAGTCCCAGCTGGAAACTACAACATAGCAACTTTAGCCTACGAGTTAAACATTCTCAGAACTCGTGGACCAAGAAGGATGCAATGCACCCTTAACTCTATCCCAATCTCATCCATTCAAGAAAACGGGTCTGCCCCAACTCCAACCAGCTTCATCCACTCCCTCGACCAGTTACCATCAAGTTCAAAAGCCAATAACAACGACTTGGTTTCAGAAAAAGAACGTATGGTTGATTTCTCCTCTACAACTTTAAGCGATCATCATCCATGCACTGAGTTTTCTCCCTTAGTACTTAAAAACAAAGCACCAAGGTGGCACGAGCAGTTACAGTGCTGGTGCTTGAACTTCAGAGGGAGGGTCACGGTGGCTTCAGTTAAGAATTTTCAGCTTGTGGCAGCGGTTGACGAATCGCATGATGTGTCTGCAGCGGAGCAGGAGAAGGTGATACTCCAGTTTGGGAAGATTGGGAAGGATACGTTCACGATGGATTACAGATATCCTTTGTCTGCGTTTCAGGCTTTTGCTATCTGTTTGAGTAGCTTCGATACTAAGCCTGTCTGCGAATGAATTTGCTTGCTCATGAACATGAATTGTTGCAGCATGAGGAAGGGAGTTGTATGTTGTGTGTGTTAAATGGTGTATTTGCAAATTGCTTGTGGATTGAATACGAAAAAAATTTGATGTTAGGATGCCTATGTCTGGTATGAAATTGGAAGATGTATGATTAAGAAGCTAATTGATGCTTATGTACTTAACCAGTGTAGATTATTTGCAAAAATTGTACTAGCAGGTAAGTTGTAATATGAATGATAATTGGTCTTGAATTGCCAGTATGTAGTTATGTGATTTTCCACCGCAGCTAGTGGCTGAAGTGCTTGCTGTATTAAAATGAGCTGTAGCTTATATACTACAGCCTTTGTGTTGGTAGCGTTACTGAAGGATATCTTTTTAAGTACAAAATAGAAATAAAACTTGAATAAAATAAAGCAGAAATTGAATCCCCGAAATCGGTCTAATTATTTACATATTTAAGTAAAAAAAATCTCACAACTTTGGGAACTGTTATCTCATTGATTCAGGTTTTTTCCTCCAAATAAACTACAGCCACTTAATTATGCGAATGCATTAATTTCTATGGACTCCTCTTTTCAAGGTGCTTATTATAGTGTTCAAAATCAGCCTCTTAATTTGCGAACTTTTCCTTTCGGTTTTCTCTGCTTAAAATATAGTTTCCTTCAATCCTATTTCCTAAGAAGCAACTGCCGGAAATTTCAACAAATTTTCTATTTTGAACCCTGAACGTTGTTTTTTTTTTCAATTTCCTTTTCATTCAAATTTCATTTAAAATATTGCTAATGGAACATTGTTTGAAATTTACCGATATTTTCATTTGAAATCATATTTTGCTCCAAAAGAATAGCAAAATACAAGTTCCTTATTCAACATAACATAAGCAATGCTGGAATATATAGGTTGGAATATATAGATGTAAACAAATCAAATTATTCATATTACAATATAATAAATAATGAATGACTAACATTTTTTATTTTATAAGTATAGTTGATCCCCAATTATATTTATCAGTGAGTGTTAGTTAAGGATATACGATATGCATCCATTAAAACACTCCAATCATCCATTTAAAGGGATAAATAAATAAATTAATAAAAAAACACTTCAAAAACCCAGTCAAATAGACCAAACTAAACTAAAAATAAAAGAAAAAATTTCATAACAAAACAACATGATATCCAAAAAAGATTTTAATTCTTAAACACACTCTTTTCATCTATTATCATTTTCAATGGCAAAAGAAAGTGAGACAAATAATCATTACTAGAATTATAGTGGTTTACCATCGAAAGTCCATTTTTGTACGTTTCCGATGACATACTGACTACATTTATGTCGTCGGTAAAACTCTCGTTGAAAATTAAGATCGACGACTGTAGACGATAATCGTGAGACCCCGTATCAAAGACTTACGACGACTTAGTTTTCTACGACATACTAATGGCATCATGTTTCGATGACACACCGACGGTTTGTAGATGTCATTAAAAAAATGTATTTCTAGATTTTCGATGACCTACCAACTACTTGCTTGAACCAATTTTGCAGCATTTATGTTGTTTTTCTTCCCCTCAATCCCAACATAAAATCAGCCAATCTTGCAACACCATGCAAGCAAATATAGCATCAAACCAACACAGTATCATATCCCTATGTATGTAAATTGTAAAACAAATAATAATAATAATAATCACACAAAAAGTAAAATAACACTATAAACATTCCATAAAACAACACAAAACCAAATGTATGTGTATACAATCTCATATACAACATCACGTCCATGCTGTAAACAACATTATAAATGCATACATTGTACACAATCGTATTCATACAAACCAACGGCAACGGTAGTAGATTGCTTCGAAAATGCTGGCTGAACATTTGGTACAAGAGATTGACTTGCTTCCTCTGCAAGACCATGTCTTCCTTATGTCTCCTCGCCATCTCCCTTTGTACCACCACCTTCTTCTCAGCTTCTTGAGATACTGTGAATGCTTTCTTGACATCTCCTCCAACTGAGCCAGCACTTGGGTCTACGTCTGATCTGGATAGGGATGTAGGAGGAGCACCTCTTGATGGATTGATATTGTAAATCAATCATATTAAAAAAATCGAGCATTATATCAAAACGAAGCGCACTTTAACTATTTACCAAATATTAGAAAGGAGGACTAGTTACGACATTTTTTATATATATAATGGATGTATGATACGAAGATCATACGAACGTATTTTATGTATGTACGTATATATATGTATGTATGTATATATGATACAGCAGTCTCGGGCATGATGCCCACAACACAAAATAACTGCCAACATGTCTGGCCAGATAGCAAATATCATCAAATAAGCACAAAAGAACTTGCACTAAGCCCAACTACGTCGAAAAAGAAGCGATGACAAATAACCAACGGTATTAGAGCAACCACTCAAAATATAACCAGGGAGATAACAAAACTCAATTCCTACGCATCGATGGAACCGACCAATGAGCTCGGGGGCAATAACCATGAGTGCGTGGTGATAAGATATATTGCATTTGCATAGACTAGTTATGTGTTTAATATTAAATCAAAATTATTCCTAGATATTAAAATTATTCATTTATCATATACTGGCATTGTATATCTATTGCATTGGCACTAGAATGTGTTATCATTAACTTTATATGACCAATACTGCCTAAAATAAGTAAACAAGAAAGTGAAGAAGTGCATTATCTTTATGCTATTGCGCAAAGCTGTAATAGCCAAACTAACTATAGGAACATCAGACGCAACATGGTAGCATCTAACATAAGAAATAATGTGTAACACCTCCAATTTTTGATAACATTATTTCGAAGATTTAATTTGATAAATTAAATAGAATAATATAAATGTTAAGTGATAAGGGGATTGAGAATTGAATGAAAATAAAATAAGACTGTGCTAAATTTAATTAATTAAATGGGTTAAAGAATGGTTTTTAGGTTAATTAATTTGCATAAGGGTATATTAGGAATTTGAGCACATAAACCCTTACCCTTATATATATATTCTCGTTCTCCATTAACATCTCATTTTCCCATTCAAGATTCAAAAACAAAACACTAATATTAAGGGAAGCCGGCCATTTACAAGGAAAAGAGAAGAGAAATCAAAGTAAAACTAGGGATTCAAGCTTAGGGGAAATTAATCTCAACCCAGTCTTCTTATCTTAATCAAGGTGAATAATAATTCTATCTTTTTTTTATAATCATATAATTTCAGATTTAAGTGTAAATTCGTTTTATGATGAATTGGATGATGATATGCTTGAATTATAATTTGTTTAATTTAAACAAGATTGTTTAAATTGGAATTTACGCGGTTTTAGTGGAAAATTGATTTATTTAATGTTTAAATACTATGGAAAAAATTTATGTTATGTAAAACATGATTTTGGAGTTGCGTTTTCATTTTGATAATTTTCCAAGCTATGGAAGGATTATTATGAATTTTCAAAGGAAAATACGGATAATTGGAGTTATAAATTTATTTCGGTAAATATATTGAGAATTTGGGTTTGAAATTTTGATATGTTAGATAACACGATTAAAGTGAATTTTTGGAATTTTTGAGGATTTTTCCTAAGTGATTTGCTCAGCAAATTAAATTATTTTAGAAGAGGGACTTCATTGCAATATTGGTTTTGCTTAATGGAAGGGCTTATTTATTAACTTAACCATGGTTTAGATTTGAAATTAGCGACGGTTATTTTAGTAAAGAATTTGAAAAGTTAAGGCAACCAATTTTGTGTTTACACGTGGCAGGTTAGTTAGAAAGTGTCTACTTTAATTGGTATTAAATTAGGTTTACCCAAAAAAGTTGGTTTCGCTTTCTTTAGAAGTACCTTTTGACTCAGAGTTTCCGCGTTCGATCAAGTCCCACTAAACTGAAACCTATACACAATGTGTCACTTAGATGGTACGCAGTGGATTGGAGGAAGGGCAGAAGGTAAGGTGTTGAAAGCATAGCATCCGATGGGGTCGATACCATTTTGTTTGCTTTAAAAGAGAAGTGCCCACCTTTGTTTTATTTAAGCCTTCGAAGGAGTCGAAGCATATGTTTTCGAAAGAGATCTTCTAAATGCTTTCTAAGGGGTTGCCATCAACTTATGTTTTAAAGAATAAACTTTCGAAGGGGTTCCTTTACCTATAAAATAATGCTTTCGAGTACTGCCGTTCTTTAGCCTTTTGAGTGTATTGAAGTCATCAATGCTTTTGATAGGTAGTGTTTGTTTAAATATGTTTTAAGCCACTTCCAAAATGCTTTAGAAAGGGTCCAAGGGTTTCGAAGGCAATTGCTTCGAACAGGGTTTCAACGCTATCCTTCAGTATTTTGTTTAAATGGTTTGAAGCTTTCGAAAGGGATGGTGCCGATGCCATCAAGTTTTCCCCAATATTTTTATAGTTTCGAAAGAGGTACTTTCGTTTATATTCACTTTGATCCAAATGATACTTTAAGTATAAACCCAATGGTTTCAAAAGGGGAGCTATCAATAATTTTGAAAGGGATACTTCCAAAGGTTTCGAAAGGTGTACTTTCAATGGTTTCGAAGCTATGCTTCTAAGAGTTATTAAGTAATATTTTAGTACGTTCTAAGGTTTTGAAAGAGAAGTTTTAAAGTGTTTCGAAATGCAGGGGCCTAATGTTTTGAAAAGAGATTTATATGCTTTCGAAGGAGGTTATCTAGTGAAGTCGAAAGCAAGGTTTTGAAGGTTTCGATGGCCTTAACCCAATCTCATTTTTAAAAGAGAACCATGGCATAAATATATAAAGTGTTTTGAAAGGAGTTTTTGAAGAAGTTTTCTTTGATTAAAAGGTTAAAGGGATTAACGAAGTTATTGTCCATGCTTCTTCATATATGTAATATTCACATTGTAATGGACCCATAACTGAATTTTGGAGAAGGGCAGAATAACCAGCTAGGTTGATCCAGTGGTGAATATAAATTAAGTTAACTCTTGAATGAGTAGAATTGCATCCAGTAGGTCAGGATGGCCAGAATATAAGATTCTAAAATATTCAAGGAAAAGATATTGGCGCCAATAGGTTCTTAGTAATCCCATGAATAGAAAAATATATTGGCAGGGACCAGTAGGTTCATAGTTAGTCCATGAAAGCTATGTATAAATGAAGATGTCAGAAGGACAGGTTCATGGTAAGCTCATGAAAACTATGATTAGATACTGGCAGTGGACAGTAGGTTTGTAGTTAGCGCATAAAAACTATATCCGGATAAAGATATTGACAAATGTTAATAGGTTTCTAGCCAACCCATTAAAACTAGGATAAGAAGAGAGGATATTGGAGTCACCAATAGGTTCCTAGTCAACACATAAAAACTAGGATAAGAAGAGAGGATATTGGAGTCACACATAGGTCCCTGGTCAACCCATGAAAACTAGTATAAGAGTAAAGATATTGGAGTTACCAATAGGTTCAGAGTAATCTCATGAAAACTATGTATTTGGACAGCGAGTCCTTAAATATCTTACCGTATATTAGTCAGCCCATGAAAACTATTAGGTTAATTGTAAACCTATAAACTATAACCGAGATAGATAATAGAAATGAATGAATATCGATAATTCAGAATTGATTTATTTATTTTGCATATCATTATATCATACTGTTTTGAATTATTTTAACCATGTGGATGCAGGAGCACAGTATATGGTTTTATAATGGTATTAAGATACTAATGAGGGGAAAACCCATACTGATAAATGACGTGGTCTCACTAGATACCTAAATAGGTTGATATGGTAGATTATTATTCATACCACGCTTTATGTCTGACTCGAAGTTTATATTTTTCACTTAAACTCTCGGGTACTCAATTGATTTTGAGAAGTTTGAGAGTTGAGGTTTTCAAGTATCTCATTAGACGAATAAAACTTCCGGAGACGTGGAGGAGGCATGATAGCTATATAGAGTTTTTTTAATTTAATTCCGATGTGTTGTTTGTAATGGCAAAGTTGTTATATTTGTTTTATATACTCCGATCATCCTGGGGGTATCTTCATTTATCGCTCTTGGCATATGTTGTAATAAATATATTTTCTCTGAACGTGGTTAACAATTGTGAGATTATGTAATGATTTGAAAATGTTTTGAAATGAAATGTGATCTTCTTTGATATTTTATACTTTTTCCATATTCATGTGTTTCTGTGTATCAATGGATCTAACACCGTCGTACTTGGTCGTAGATGATTAATAACTATGGATGACTGCAACATCCATAGCCATTAGTTTTGGGCCTCCAAGTAGGGGGATGTTACAAGTTGGAATCAAAGCATAGGTTTATAAAATTTAAAAGAAAGTGTGGACCTCCCCTTTCCTTTGACCAACAGGTCCTCTAACCCGATAATTCATTGATTGATGAAAGGTAGCTTTAGCGATTAATTGAAGCGGTAGAGGCTAGTCGCCAGAAGCAAAGTGATCTTCCGCGACGGGAAGGAGGTCTCCGGCACCTAGAAATGAAAACTTGAAATCTATTTCAAACATAATCTAATGAATCATAAATATGATCGGGGTTATGATAACGCTATAGTAACGTACTTATATTTAATATATATGTATAAATACGTATTCCCCTCTCTCTTAGACCGTTCTTCTGTTACTAAGGCTTGTATGCAGATTTACGAGAAAGAGGAGAAATATCGGTGGACGAAGCACCACAAATAATTGAAAAGCTCAACCTAATACCAGAAGGAACCAAGATTGACAGGCTAATGGTAACCAAAATGTTGAAGCCAATATGGGTGCTGGAAATTCACCGGTAGATATACGGGCGATGTATCGGTTCTTTGTCAATATGATGCAAGCAGAAGTTGCTGCTGGAGTTGTTGGGAATGATGGAGGAGCTAATCATGTGGCTGTAGTTAGGAATTACTATGCTGAGTTGAGCAGAGACTACACCAGTTTAGTTGGAAAACCATTTATGGGAACAGAGAATGCGGTAGAAGTAGAGAATTGGATGTTGCTTTATGAACGTATCTTTGCTGATCTAGGTTTAAGTGATGTGCAGAAGAGAAGGTTGACCTCTAGACAGTTGTAGGAGTCAGCACTTCATTGGTGGAATAGTGTTACTGCCGGAGTTCTGAACGAAGAGTTGACATGAGATGAATTTAGAAGAAGATTTAGTAGAGGTTTCTACCTGAGGTTGCTAAGTCGGCGTTGATGAGAAAGTTTATGGATCTCGTTTAGGGAGAGATGTTAGTTATCGAGTATGCCACTTGGTTTGATGAGCTGTCTGGATATGGATATGCTATTATTGACACTGACATCAGAAAGAATGAGAGGTTTATTCAAGGTTTAAGACCTGAGCTTGTTAGAGCAACCATGATACATATCCATGATCCTTGTAATGTGGTTGTGGAAATGACAATTCGCTACGAAGAGATGCTTGCTGTGTGTGCTAGAGAGAAGCTGGTTGAAACCCCGGGTTCCCAAGGAAAGAAGAGAAAGTTCTTTAAGAAGAAGGGAGCCTAAAAGGGAGATGCTGCCAAGAAGGCCAAGGCTGATTTAGTTTGCTACAAATGTGACAAGAATGGTCATTATGCAAATGTATGCCGATCAGGCAAGGGGAAGAAGGCTGCAGACAAGAAGAATGTGAAGTTCTCCAACTATGACCAAGTTGGAAATTATAAGAACTAGTGTCCAAAGCTAGTCAGGGCAGACAAGGGAAAGGTCTTTGTTATTGGATCATCAGCTAAGCCAACTGCAGCTGATAAAGGAAAGACTGTGATGGAAGGTACATTTTTGATTTAGAGTATATCAGTTAGGATACTATTTGATACTGGTGCATCACGTTCATTTATATCTCAGTGTTTGGTTGATAGGTTATGCTTAGAACCCTTATACCTTGTTACTTCCTTAAGGGTTGCGAATCCAATAGGAGGGTATGCAACTTTGGGGATGAGATGTGACCAATTAGAACATGATTTTTTAGGTCATAAGTTTGCACGCAGTCTGTATGTTTTCGATTTCGTAGATTTTGAAATCATTTTGGGTATGGATTAGTTGAGAAGGTATGAGGCTAGAATATTTTGCCAGGAGGGGGAGATATCACTAAGACACTTTGATAGTCATAACCGAATTATATTATCCGTAGAGAATATCGACCGGAGTAGTTGTGCTTTGTTAAGTGCAATGGATGTGGGAGAAGAGCCAAGTCAGGTTCGAATAGTAAGAGAGTTTTCAAATGTCTTTGAGCCAATCATAGAACTACCACCAAAACAAGCTGTTGAGGTTCAGATAGAACTTGTGCCAGGAACTGAACCTGTGAGTAGACCACCTAGCAGGATGACACCTACTGAGATGAAGGAATTGAAGGTGCAGCTAATGGATCTAAAAAGAAGTAATTTTATTAGACCAAGAAGTTCGCCTTGGGGAGAGGCCGTGGTATTCGTGAAGAAACCAGATGGATCGTTAAGGATGTGTATCGATTATCGTAAGCTGAACGAGAGGATGACAAAGAATAAGCATCCTTTGCCGAGAATTGATGATCTATTTGATCAGTTGAGTGGAGACAGAGTGTCTTCCCAGTTGGATTTGGCGACAAGCTTCCATCGGTTAAGAGTAGCAGAGAACAACATTCCTTTGACAGCATCTTAGACAAGATATGGTTCGTACGAGTTGTTAGTAATGCTATTCGGGTTGACGAATGCGCCTGCTTTCTTCATCGATTTTATGAGCCGAGTCTTCCGAGAGTGTTTAGATAGATTCATGTTGGTGTTTATAAATGGCATTTTGGTTTACTCTAAGAATGAAAGTGAGCATGAAGATCATCTTAGAGTTGTGCTTGAGACACCGAGGCAGAATTAGCTAATGGTAAAGTTTTCCAAGTGTCATTTTTGGAAGAAATGGGTTAAGTTTCTTGGTCACGGTTTCAGAGAAAGGGTTGTCAGTCAATCCAGATAAGATCGAAGCTGTTAATAATTAAAAGAGACTAGAGATGATGACCAAGATTAGAATTTTTCTTGGACTTGCTGGCTATTACCGGAAATTCAACAAGGATTTCTTGCGGATAGCAGCACCTTTGACTAAGCTAATTAGGAAGGAGGTGAAGTTAGTTTGGTCCGACAAATAAGGGAAGCATTCCGTAAGTTAAAACATTTGCTGACCAATGCACCAGTGTTAGTAGTTCCAGACGAAAACCAAGGGTTAATGGTGTATACTGATGCATGTGGTACTTGATTTGGAGCCGTGTTGATGCAGAAGGGTAAAGTGATTGACTACGCTTCACGACATCTTAGACCGCATGAAGTTAGATATCCTACTCATGATTTAGAGTTTGCTACAGTGATCTTAGCATTGAAGATTTGGAGGCATGATCTCTTAGGAGAGTGACTTGAGCTATATACCGATCATAAGTTTTTAAGATACTTATTCTCTCAAAAAAAGTTGAATATGAGACAACATAGGTGGTTGGAGTTTTTTGCTGCTTATGATTTTGGTATAAAGTATACACTAGGGAAAGGTAACAAAGTAGCGAATGCTCTTAGCAGAAGATACTAGAATGTGGTGTTGGCTATGTTGGCAGAATGAAAGGATCTAAAAGCTTTGGCCAGTTGTGGTGTGCAGTTAAGATCGATGGCTAATTCTAGTCAGCATATTTCCATGATATCCTATTTAGAAGTTCGACTAGTGTTGATCGAGATAATTGATTCTAAGAAGAAGGAGGATCCATTATTAGCCTAGAAGATCAGAAGGCTTGCGGTTGGAACCGAGATCGATGATTTATAAGATTTTTGACTTGACTAAAGATGATGGTTGAGAAAGAAGGGACGATTATGTTTTTCGGATGTTGAGAACTTAAGGAAAGAAATTCTTGAGGAATGTCATCGATCCAAGTTTACGTTTCAACTTAGAGGGACCAAAATGTATCAAGATATGAAGGGAATCTCCTATTGGGAAGGTATGAAGAGGGATGCTGGCTTGTGGGTTAGGCAATGGCAAACTGTCAATAAGTGAAAGCTGAACATCAGAAGCTGAGTGGGTTGCTTCAGCCTCTAAAGATTCTAGTTTGGAAATGAGATTCGATTTCATGGATTTTACAGACGGGTTGCCAAGGTCAAATATAGGAAATAAATGTATATGGGTTATAGTGGAAAGGTTGACAAAGAGTGCCCATTTCATTCCAGTAAAGTTAATAAGGACGACACCTGTATTAGCTAAGTTGTTCATGAAGAACATAGTTAGATTACATGGAGTTTGTAGTAGCATAGTCAGCGACAGAGATGCTTTGTTCTTTGAGAATTCTGAAAGAGTCTACAGCATGTGTTAGGCATTAAGCTCAAGATGAGTACTGCATATCACCCTCAGACAGATGTGCAGATAGAGAGAGTCAATAAGGTACTCGAGGATTTGTTGAGAGCTTGTGTATTGGACTTTGGTGGATCCTGAGAGGATTAACTACATTTGGTTGATCTTTCCTATAATAATAGTTATCAGACTAGTATAGGGATGACGTGTTTTGAAGCTTTGTATGGGTGGCTATGCAAATCACCAGCATGTTGGTTGAAGACTGGAGACAGATTGGTCTTAGGTCCAGATTTGGTTAGGGAGGCGTTAGAGAATATTGAGTTGATCCGAGAAAGGATGAAGGAAACTAAATCCAAGCAGAAGTGTTACGCAGATGAAAGGCGTAAAGGCCTAGAGTTCTCAGTTGGAGACATGGTTTTTATTAAGGTATTACTGATGAAGGGTGTGATACGGTTCGGAAAGTCAAGGGAACTGACACTACGATATGTTGGCCCATTGTAGATTATAGAGAGGATTGGAAAGCTCGCATACAAAGTAGAGTTGTCGAGCAGTATGCCAGGTGTCCATAAGGTATTTCATGTGTCTCATCTTTGCAAGTATTGCATGATCCGGAGACTACTATTCCTTCGACAGTGTTGGAAGACTTAGTAGTAGAGCCTAATTTGACTTCTGTTAGACAACCATTCGAGTTGTAGCAAGAGATGAGAAAAAATCGAGGAACAAGGCAGTCAAATTGGTGAAAGTTCAGTGGAGCGACAACGAGAAGGATTGTACTTGGGAGACAGAGGACATGATTTGAGATACTTATCCTGATCTACTTTGAGAGTATGTCTATATTAGGTTTATATAGATAGCTGCTAGTAAGGCAACTGGTATGCTTGTTAGGAGTCGTTACAAGTGATTGCTATGTTTAGTGTTTGGTCCTTACTGAATTTCGAGGACGAGATTCTTTAAGCAGGGGAGCCTGTAACACCCTTAATTTTTGATAACATTATTCAAGAGATTTAATTAGATAAATTAAATAGAATAGTGTAAATGTTAAGTGATAAGAGGATTAGATTTGAATGAAAATAAATTAAGGTCGTGCTAAATTTAATTAATTAAATGGGTTAAAGAATGGTTTTTAGGTTAATTAATTTACATAAGGGTATATTAAGATTTTCGCACATAAACCCTTACCCTTATATATATTCTCGTTCCCCATTCACGTCTCAATTTTCCCATTCGCGATTCAAAAACAAAACACAAATATTAAGGGGAGAGGGCCATTAAAAAGGAAAAGAGAAATTAATGTAATGCTAGGGATTCAAGCTTAGGGGAAATTATTATCATTCCAATCTCCTTGTCTTAATCAAGACGAATAATAATTCCATCTCTATTTCGTTTTATAATCATATGTTTCCGAATTTAAGGATAAATTCATTTTATGATGAATTGGATGATGATATGCTTGAATTATAATTTGTTTAATTTAATATTTAAATTGGAATATATACGGTTTTAGGGAAAAACCAATTTATATTGATGTTTAAATGCCATGGAAAAATATTATGTTATGTAAAACATGATTTTGGAGTTTGGTTTTAATTTTGATAATTTTCCAAGCCATGAAAGGTTATTATGAATTTTCAAAGAAAAATATGGTTAATTGGGTTTATAAATTCATTTCAGAAAATATATTGAGAATTTGGGTCTGAAATTTTGATATGTTAGATAACAGATTAAAGTGAATTTATGAGTTTTTGGGGATTTTTCTTAAGCTATTTGCTAAGAAAATTAAATAATTTTAGAAGAGGCTGCAATATTGGTTTTTCTTATTGGAAGGACTTATTTGTTAACTTAACCATGGTTTAGATCTGAAATTAGCAGCAGTTATTTTAGTAAAAAATTTTGAAAGTTAAGGCAACCAATCTTGTGTTTACACTTGGCATGTTAGCTAGAAAGTGTTTGCTTTTATTATTACTAAATCAGATTTACTCAGAAAAGTTGGTTTCGCCTTCTTTAGAAGTACCTTTCGACTCAGAGCATCCGCCTTTAATCAAGTCGAAAACCACTGTGCCAAAACCAATAAACAAGGTATCACTTAGATGGTACGAAGTGGATTGGAAGAAAGGCGGAAGGTAAGGTGTCGAAAGCATAACTTCCGATGGGTCCATACCATTTTGTTTGCTTTAAAAGAGAAGTGCCTGCCTTTGTTTTATTTAAGCCTTCGAAGGAGTCGAAGCATATGTTTTCGAAAGGGATCTTCCATATGATTTCGAAGGGGTTTCCATCTACTTATGTTTGAAATTTTTTGCTTTCGAATGGGTTCCTTTACTTATAAAATAATTCTTTCGAAAAAGGAGTTTTGACATAGTCGAAGCTCTGCTACCATTCTTTAGCCTTTCGAGTGTATTGAAATCATCAATGCTTTCGAAAGGTAGTGCTCGTTTTAAAGATGTTTTAAGTCACTTCCTAGATGCTTTCAAAAGGGTCCAAAGATTCCGAAGGCAATGGATTCGAAAGGGAGTTTCGACGCTATCCTTCAGTATTTTGTTTAAATGGTTTGAAGCTTTCGAAAGGGATAGTGCCGATACCACCAAGTTTTCCCCAATATTTTTGTAGTTTCGAAAGTGATACTTTAGTTTATATTCACTTTGAACCAAATGATATTTCAAATATAAACCCAATGGTTTCTAAATGGGGACGTTCAATAGTTACAGAAAGTGATACTTCTAAAGGTATCGAAAGGGGTACTTCAATAGTTTCGAAGCTATGCTTCTAAGAGTTATTAAGTAATACTTTAATATGCTCGAAAGGTTTCGAAAGAGAAGTTTTAAAGTGTTTCGAAAGGCAGGGGCCTAATGTTTTGAAAAGAGATTCATACGCTTTCGAAGGAGGTTATCCAGTGAAGTCAAAAGCAAGGTTTTGGAGGTTTCGACAACCTTAGTTTTCAAAGCAAATAACCCAATCGCATTTTTAAAACAGAACCATGGCGTAAATATATAAAGCGCTTTGAAAAGGAGTTTTTTAAGAAGTTTTCTTTGATTAAAAGAGATTAACCAAGTTGTTATGTATGATTCTTCATATATGTATATATTCACATTGTAATGGACCCATAACTGAATTTTGAGGAGGACGGAATAACCAACTAGTTTGACCCAGTAGTGAATATAAATTAAGTTAACTCCTGAATAAGTTGAATTGCATCCAGGAGGCCAGGAAAACCAGAATATAGGACACCAAAATATTAAAGGAAAAGATATTGGTAGGGGCCAAAAGGTTCTCAGTAAGCCCATGAAAACCGTGTATAGGAAAAAAGATTGGCGGGGACATAAGTTCTTACTTAGCTCATGAAAACTATGTATAAATGAAGATTTCATAAAGATAGGTTCATAGTAAGCTCATGAAAACTATGATTTAATACTGGCAGGAGCCTGTAGGTTTGTAATTAGCCCATGAAAACTATATCTCGATTAAGATATTGACATATGCAATAGGTTTCCAGTCAACCCTTGAAAACTAGTATAAGAAGAGAGGATACTGGAGTCACTAATAGGGTCCTAGTCAACCCATGAAAATTAGGATAAGAGTGAAGATATTAGAGTTACCAATAGATTCATAGTAATCCCATGAAAACTATGTATTTGGACAGGGAGTCCTCAAATATTTTACCGTTTATTAGTCAGCCCATGAAAACTATTATGTTAATAGTAATCATAAAAACTATAACTGAGACAGATAGTCGAAATGAACGGGTATGGGTAATCCAAAATTGATTCATTTATTTTGCATATCATCATATCATAATGTTTTAAATTATTTTAACTATTGTGGATGCAGGAGCACAGTATATGGTTTTATAAAGGTTTTAAGATACCAGTGAGGGGAAAACCCGCTCCGCTGAGCGGCGTGGTCTCACTAGATATCTAAATGGGTTTTAGATGGTAGATTATTATTTATACCAGGCTTTATGCCTGACTCACAGTTTATGTTTTTCCCTTAAACTCTTAGGTACTCAATTAATTTTGGGTAGTTTGAGAGTTGAGGTTTTCAAGTATCTCATTAGACGAATAAAGCTTCAGGAGGCGTGTTGGAGGCTTGATAGCTATAAATCTTTTATTTGATTCCGCTATGTTATTTGTAATGACAAATTTGTTATATTGCCTGCATATCTATGATCATCCAAGGAGGCATCTACATATGTCGCTCTTGGCATATGTTGTAATAAATATATTATCTCTGAACGTGGTTAACGATTCTGGGATTATGTAATGAATTGGAAATGTTTTGAAATGGAATGTGATATTTTTTGATGTTTTAAAGTTTTTATATATTCATGTGTTTCTTTGTATCAATGAATATAATATCATCGTATTTGGTCGCCGAGGATTAATAACTATGGATGACTGTAGCATCCGTAGTCATTAGTTTTGGGCCTCTAAGTAGGGTTGACTAGGAAACCTATTGGTAACTCCAATATCTTCTCTTCTTATCCCAGTTTTCATGGGTTTATTAGGAACATATTGACATCTGTCAATATCTTAATCCGGATATAGTTTTCATGGGTTCACTATAAACCTTTTGGTCCTTGCCAATATCAAATCATAGTTTTCATGAGCTAAATATGAACCTGTCTTTTGGAAATCTTCATTTATACATAGTTTTCATGGGCTTGCTATGAACCTATTGGCTTCTGCAATATATTTTCCAATACACAGTTTTCATGGCTTACTGAGAACATATTGGCCCCTGCCAACAGCTTCCTTTAATATTTTAGCATCCTGTATTTTGGTCTTTCCGACCTCCTGAATGCAATTCTACACATTCAAGAGTTAACATAATTTATATTCACTACTGGGTCAACCTAGCTGGTTATTCTGCCCTTTCCCTAAATGCAGTTATAGGTCCATTACAATGTGAATATATATATGTATATGAAGAAGCAAACACAATAACTTGGTTAATCCCTTTAACGTATTAATAAAAAAAACTTCTTCAAAAACTCTTTTTCCAAACACTTTATTTATTTATGCCATGGTTTTCTTTTAAAATGAGATTGAGCTATTCGTTTGGAAAACTAAGGCTTTTGAAACCTTCAGAACATTGCTTTCAACCTCACTGGAGAACCTCCTTCGAAAGCATATAAATCTCCTTTCAAAACGTTAGTCCTCTGCCTTTAGAAATACTTTAAACTTCTCTTTTGAAACATTTTGAATCTAATAAAGTATTACTTATTAACTCTTAGAAGCATAGCTTTAAAATCTTTAAAAGTACCCCTTTCGAAACCTTTGAAAGTACCCTTTTCGAAACCTTTAAAAGCCCCTCTTTCGAAACTATTGGGTTTATACTTAAAATATCATTTGGGTCAAAGTGGATATAAATGAAAGTATCTCTTTTGAAACCATCCCTTATCATATAAAAGTATTGGGGAAAAACTTGGTGGCGTCGGCACCATCTCTTTTGAAAGCTTCAAACCGTTTAAATAAAACATTAAAGGATAGCATCGAAATCCCCTTTTGAAGCCATTTCTTCGAAACCCATAGACCCTTTCAATAGCATTTAGTAAGTGGCTCAAAATGTCTTTAAAAAAACTACCCTTCGAAGACATTGGTGACTTCAATGTACTTGAAAGGCATAAGAACGTCAATAGGGCTTCGACTAGGTCAGAACCCCTTCTTTCGAAAGCATTATTTTACAGGTAAAGAAACTCATTCGAAAGCTTATTCTATAAAACACAAGATATAAATACCTTCAAAAGCCTTTAGAAAACCTCTTTAGGAAACATATTCTTTGACTCCTTCGAAGGCTTTAGTAAAACAAAGGCAGGCGCTTCACTTTTTAAAACAAACAAAAGGTATCCACACCCTCGGAAGCAATGCTTTCGACACCATGTCTTCTGCCTTTCTCAAATCCACTATGTACCATCTAAGTGATGCTTTGTGTATTGGTTTCGGCTTAGTGTGGTTTCGAATTGATTGAGGAAGAAGCTTTGAGTCAAAATATACTTCTATTAGAGGCGGAACCCGCTTTTCTTAGTAAAAGCTTATTAATGCCACTTAAAGCAACTTTTATCTAACTAACCTGCCACGTGTAAACCTATAATTGGTTGCCTTAACCTTTTCAAATTCTTTACTAAAATAATCACCGCTTAATTTTAGATCTAAATCAAAGTTAATTTAGCAAATAAGCCTTTCCATTAAACAAAACCAGTACCGCAAATAAGTCCTTCTTTTTAAATAATTTAATTTGCATAGCAAATCACTTAGGAAAAATACCTAAAAATCACAGAAATTCACTTTGATGTTGTTATCTAACATATCAAATTTCAGACCCAGATTCTCATTATAATTTCTTTAATAAATTTATAAACCAAATTAACCATATTTTCCTTTTAAAATTCATAGTAATCTTTCCATAGCTCGAAAAATTATAAAAATTAAAACCCAACCCAAAATCATATTTTACATAACATAAAATTTTTCCATGGCATTTAAACATCAATATCCCTCAGTTTTTCCCTAAAACCGCATGAAAACTCATTTAAAATATCTTGTTTAAATTAAACAAATTATAATTCAAGCATATCATCATCAAAATCATCATCAAAACGAATTTAATCAAAAATCTGAAAATATACGATCACAAAATAAAATATATATGGTATAAATTATTATTCATCTTGATTAAGATAAGGAGATTGGATTGAGATTAAGATTTATTCCCCTTCCTTAATTCTTTAGTTTGATTTGAATCCTCTTCTCTTTTCTTCCTAGCTATGGCCGGCTCCTCTTACTTTTTTAATTTGTTTTCAAAATGACGTGAATGGGAAATGAAATGATAAGGAACTAGAATATTAAGGGTAGGAGGTTTTGTGCGGCTAATTTCCATTATACCCTTATGTAGATTAATTAACTTAAAAAAGACCATTCTTTAGTCCATTTAATTAGTTAATTAAGCACGACCTTAATTATATTTATTCAAATCTCAATCCTCCTATCACTTAACATTTACATTATTCTATTTAATTTATCTAATTAAATTTCCTGAATAAATTATCAAAAATTAAGGGCGTTATAGGCTCCCCTCCTTAAAGAATTTCGTTCTTGAAATTTAGTAAGGACTAAATACTAAACATAACAATCATCTGTAACGACTCCTAACAACCATACTAGTCCTCCTGACTGGCAATTTTATATATATATATATATATATATATAAATCGAATATAAACATACGCTCAAAGCAAATCAGGATAAGTATCTCGAATCTTGTCCTCTATCTCTCAAGTATAGTCCTCATTGTCGCTTCACTGAACTTTTACCAACTTGACTGTCTTGTTCCTCAATATTTTCTCATCTCTCACTACAACCTGAACTGGATGTCTAACAAAAGTCAAATTAGCTCTACCACTAAGTCTTCCAACCCTGTCAGAGGAATAGTAGTATCTGGATCATGCACATACTTGCAAAGATGAGACACATGAAATACATTATGGAAACCTGCCATACTGCTCGGCAACTCTACTCTGTATGCGAGCTTTCCAATCTCCTCTATAATTTGGAATGGACCAACGTATATCGGTGCCAGTTCCCTTGAATTTCCGAATCGTATCACATCCTTCATCGATGATACCTTAATGAAAATCCTATCTCCAACTGAGAACCCTAGGTCTTTACACCTTTTATCTGCATAACTCTTCTGTTTGGATTGAGCTTCCTTCATCCTTTCTAGGATCAACTCAATATTCTCTGACGCCACCCTAACCAAATCTGGACCTAAGACCAATCTATCTCCAGTCTCCAACCAACATGCTGGTGATCTGCATAGCCTCCCATACAAAGCTTTAAAAGGCTTCATTGCTATACTAGTCTGATAACTATTATTATAGGAAAAATTAACCAGACGTAGTTAATCCTATCAGGATCCATCAAAGTCCAATACACAAGCTCACAACAAATCCTTGAGTACCTTATTAACTTTCTCTGTCTGCCCATCCGTTTGAAGGTGATATGTAGTACTCATCTTGAGCTTAGGTGCCTAAAACATCCTATGGACTCTTTCAGAATTCGCTAGGAACAATGAATCCACGTCATTGACTATGCCACTAGGAACTCCATGTAGTCTAATTATGTTCTTTATGAACAACTTAGCTAATATAGGTGTCGTCCTAGTCGACTTTACTGGAAAAAAATGGTCACTCGTTATAACGACCCGAAATTTTCTAACCCGAAAATTCCAGATAGTTATGGAAAAGAAGAAGAGATAGAAGAAAAAGAAGAACAGAAACATCAACAACTCACATTCGCAGCGGATAAAATATAATAAAATAATAATAATAGCTTACAAAGGAATACTATATATGTCGATTACATTTAATATACATCAGAGTTTTACATTATATACAGTCACTGAATATTTACAATTATCAAGTCTCAGATTAACAGTAATATAAATACAGCGGAATACTCTCTACGATGTTGCCATCCATCTCGCCTCCTGAGCTCCAGAACGTACATACCTGAAAATCTGTAATACTCAATATGTTCACCATGACCCATAAACTTTCATTTCCTTTATTTTTCCTTGGCAACCCATCTATAAAATCCATGGATATCGAATACCATTTCCAGAATGCAATCTCTAGAGGCAAAAGCAACCCACTCGGCTTCTTATGTTCGGCTTTCATTGTTGAAAGTTTGCATACTGCCTAAACCACAAGGCAACATCCTTCTTCATACCTTCCCAATAGAAGCTCCTCTTTATATCTTGATAGAACTTGGTCCCTCCAAGATGAATCGTAAACTTGGATTGATGACATACCCCAAGAACTTCTTTCCTCAAGTTCTCGACATTTGGAATGCACAACCATCCCTTCTTTCTCAACCATCCTCTTTGGTCAAGACCAAAATCCTTCAGATCATTGATCTTAGTTCCAACCTCAAGCCTTCTAAATTTTCAGCTAATATTGGATCCTCCTTCTGCTTAGAAGCTATTCTCTCGATCAACACCGGTCGAACTTCCAAACAGGATAACATGACAATACTCTGACTAGAACTAGCAGTTGATCTTAACTACACACTATAGGTAGTCAAAGCTTCCAAATCCTTCCATTCTGCCAACATAGCTAACAACACATTTTGATGTCTTCTACTAAGAGTATCTGCTACTTTATTTCCTTTCCTAGGAGTATACTCTATACCAAAATCATAAGTAGCCAAAAACTCCAGCCACTTCTGCTATTTAATATTGAACTCCTTCTGAGAGAACAAGTATCTTAAAGACTTATGATATGTGTATAGCTCAAACCTCTTCCCTTAAGAGATAATGCCCCCAAATCTTCAATGCAAAGATCACCCCAGCCAACTCTAAATCATGAAGGGGTACCTCATTTCATGCGTTCTAAGCTGTTATGAAGCGTAGGTAATCGCTTTACTCTTTTGCATCAATATAGCTCCCAATCCAGTTCCACATGCATCAGTATACACCACCAACTCTTGGTTTCCATTCAGAACTACTAACATTGGTGCACATGTCAACAAATGCTTTAACGTAAGGAATGCTTCCTTACATTTGTCAGTCCAAAAAAACTCACGTTCTTCTTAGTAAGCTTAGTCAAAGGCGTTGCTATCCGCAAGAAATCCTTAATAAATCTCCGGTAATAGCCAGTAAGCCGAAGAAAACTTCTAATCTCGGTAACTATCTCTAGCCACTTCCTATTAGTAACAGCTTCGATCTTATCTGAACTGACTGACAAACCCTTCTCTGAAACCATGTAACCAAGAAACTTAACCTCTTTCTTTCAAAAATGACACTTGAAAAACTTCACCTTTAGCTGATGCTGCCTCATCCTTAGAGTACCAAAATATTATCTATAAACACCAACACGAATCTGTCCATATACTATTAGAAGACCTGGTTCATCAAATCCATAAAGAAAGCAGGTTTGTTCATTAACCCAAATGGCATTACTAACCACTCATATGAACCATATCTAGTTCGAAATGCTGTCAATGGAATACTGTCCTCAACCACTCTTAACTGATGAAAGTATGTCGCCAAATCCAACTGGGAAAACACCCTGGCTCCACTAAATTGATCAAATAGACCATCAATCCTCGGCGAAGGATACTTATTCTTTATTATCCTCTAATTCAACTTACGATAATCGATACATATCCTCAACGACGCATCTTGTTTCTTCATAAACACCGTGGCTGCTCCCCAAGACGAACTGCTCGGTCTAATAAAATTCGTTCCTTCTAGATCCACTAGCTGCACCTTCAATTCCTTCATCTTAGTAGGTGCTAGATGGTCTACTCATAGGTTCAGCTCCTGGCACAAGATCTATCCAAAACTCAATAGCTTATTTCGGTGGTAATCCTGTGACTGGCTCAAAGACATTTGCGAACTCTCATGCTCCTCGAACCTGACTTAGCTCTTCTCTCACTTCCATTGCACTTAACAAAGCACAACTACATCGGTCAGAATTCTCTACTGAGAATATAATTCGGTTATGACTATTAGGGTGTCTTAGTGATATCTCCCCATCCTGGCAAAATATTCTGGCCTCGTACTTTCTCAGTCAATTTATACTGAAAATGATTTTGAAATCTACCAAATCAAAAACATACAAACTGCATGTAAACTTATGACCTAACGAATCAAGTTCTAACTTGTCGCATCTCATCCCCAGAGTTGCATACCCTCCTATTGGATTCGCAACCCTTTAGGAGGTTACGAGTTATGTGGCTTCTAAGAATATCCTATCAACTAAACACTGGGATATAAACGAATGTGATACACCGATATTAAATAGTATCCTAGCTGGTGTACTCTGAATCGAAAAGGTACCTTCCATCACAATCTTTCCTTTTTCAGCTGCAATTGGCTTAATAGATGATCCAATGATTAAAAAAAAATTCCCTTGTCCACCCCGACTGGCTCTGAACACTGGTTCTTATAATGCCCAACTTGATCACAGTTGAAGCACTTTACATTCTTCTTGTCTACAGCCTTCTTTCCTTTGCCTGATTGGAACTCACTAGCATAATGACCCTTCTTGTCACAATCTTTAACATCAAACAAGATTAAATTCCATTTCAAAACATTTCCAATTTAGTACATAATATCATAGTCATTAACCACGTTTAGAGAAAATATATTTATTACAACATACGCCAAGTGCGACATATGAAGATGCCCCCTTGGATGACTAGAGTATGTACATCAATTTAACAACTTTGCCATTACAAACAACATAACAAAACTAAAATAAAGAGAACTCTAAATTGCTATCATGCCTGTTGCATGTCTCCAACCTCAACTCTCAAACGACTTAAAATCAATCGAGTACCCAATTGTTTAAGAGGAAAACATAAACTTCAAGTCATACATAAAGCCTATTATGAATAATAATCTACCATCTCAAACCATTTGGATATCTAGTGACACCATGGCGCTTAGCAGAATGAGTTTTCCCCTCACTAGTATCTTAAAATCTTTATAAAACCATATACTGTGCTTCTGCATCCACAATGGTTAAAACAATTAAACACAATATGATATGATGATAAGCAAAACAAGTGAATAAATTCTGGATTACCTTTTCCCATTCAATTTGACTATTTGTCTCAATTATAGTTTCTAGAATTACTATTAAGCTAATAGTTTTCATAGGTTGACTAATAACCGGTAAAATGATTATGGACTCCCTGTCTAATTACATAGTTTTCATGGGATCACTAAGAACCTATTGGTAACTCCAATATCTTTACTCTTATCATAGTTTTCATAGGTTGACTAGGATCCTATTGGTAAATCCAATATCTTCTCTTCTTATCCTAGTTTTCATGGGTTGACTAGGAACCTATCGACATCTGTCAATATTTTAATCCGGATATAATTTTCATGAGTTCACTGTAAACCTATTGGCCCCTGAAAATATCAAATCATAGTTTTCATGGGCTATCTATGAACTTGTCTTTCTGACATCTTCATTTATACATAGTTTTCATAGGCTTACTATGAAACTATTGGTCCCTGCCATTATCTTTTCCTATACACAGTTTTATTAGGCTTATTGAGAATCTACTGGCCCCTGCCAATACATTTCTTTAGTATTTTTGCATCCTGTATTCTGATCTTCCTGATCTTTTGGATGCAATTCTACTTATTCAAGAGTTAACTTAATTTATATTCACTAATGGGTCAACCTAGTTGGTTATTCTATCCTTCCCCAGAATGCAGTTATGGGTCCATTACAATGTGAATATATATACATATATGAAGAAGCAAACACAATAACTTTGTTAATCCCTTTAACCTATTAATAAAAAAACTTCTTCAAAAACTCCTTTTCAAATTTATCTATTTATGCTATGGTTTTCTTTTAAAACGAGATTGAGTTATTTATTTTGAAAAACTAAGGCTTTCGAAACCTTCAAAATCTTGCTTACGACCTTACTGGATAACCTTCTTCGAAAGCGTATAAATCACTTTTCAAAACTTTAGGCCCCTGTCTTTTGAAACACTTTAAAACATCTCTTTCGAAAACTTTCGAATGTAATAAAGTATTATTTATTAACTCTTAGAAGCATAACTTTGAAACCTTTGAAAGTACCCCTTTTGAAACCTTTAAAAGTCCCTCTTTCAAAACCAATGGATTTATACATAAAATATCATTTCGGTCAAAGTGGATATAAATGAAAGTATCTCTTTCAATTTATCAAATAAAAGTATTAGGGAAAAAGTTGATGGCTTCGGCACCATCCCTTTCGAAAGCTTCAAACCATTTAAACAAACCATTGAAGGTAGCATCGAAACCCTTTTAAGAAGACATTGCCATCGAAATCCTTGGACCCTTTCGAAAGCATTTAGGAAGTGGCTTAAAAAAAAACTACTCTTCAAAGGCATTGATGTTTGATATACTCGAAAGGAAAAAGAACTGTAGTAGGGCTTCGACTAGGTTAAGCCCTTCTTTCCAAAGCATTATTTTACAAGTAAAGAAACCCATTCGAAAGCGTATTCTTTAAAACACAAGATAGCAACCCATTTGAAAGCATTTAGAAAACCACTATCAAAAATATATGCTTTGTAACGACCCGAAATTTTCGATCCCGAAAATTCCAGATAGTTAGAGAAAAGAAGAAAGAGAAAGAAGAAGAACAGAAAAGAAACGCACAAACTCACATTCACAGCGGATAAATTATAATATCAATAATAGTCATACCAAAGAAAACTGTATCTATCAATTTACATCGATATATTAGAGTTACAACAATTTTATACAACATTGGATAGATACAATTTAACATGTCTCAGATATATACAATATTATAGTGGAAACTCTCCATATGTCCCTGCCATCCAGCTCGCTTCCTGAGCTCCAGAACGTCCTTACCTGAAAATCTGTAATACTCGGTCTGACCCGAGCATTACATCAAAGTAACACCCGGGTCAGGCTGGAAACCAGCGTGAGTAAACTCATCGAACATGTAATACAAAAGTATGCAACTGATATGAACCCGGGTGACTTATATCAATATACAAGTTCACAAGTCGATAAAGACATCTCTCATTTCATCATCAATTCCTAAGTACCTAAACCTTAGATTAAATGGTTCAATTCTCTTACATCATTTCATTTTAGCATATTGATTTCACCTAGAAATTTATAAAGAATCGAAGTGGTTTCGGGTATTAACTAATACCCGACTCCGGTCTCTTCGAAACCCTTGTCAACTTAACTTAGATTACTCAGGTGAAATACAATTCTACTTTTAATACAGGATGTCACAGTAATCCATCATCAATAGAAAAAAACAACATCACAGTTTAAATTTAACATATCTTATCACATAGCATCATGAACCACATATTAGGGATAACAATAAATTAAAGGCTTCCCATATCATTCTATTTATCCCTTAAATTAATTTAGCAAATTAATTTTCTTAACCAAATATAGTAATTTACCTTTAATTACTCCATAAATTGATTATTAACAATAATTATTAATCACCCTTGATTAATAATATCTAATAATTACTACCCTTAATTACTTCATTGAATAAATTAATCCTTAATTTATTTATCTAATTAATCCCTTGATTAATTACATAGGAATTTAATCCAAATTACTTCATCATCAAATCACCTTCAATTAATGACATACAGTGATTACCCATTAATTACTTCCCTAAGTAATTTTTCCTCATTAAATTACAATAAGTAATTATACTTTACAAATCATCAAATGATTATTTAAACTGAATTAATTAACTTAATCTCATCAAACTAAACTCAATCAATTACAATTAGTAACTAATTTCTTTAATTACTTCCATAAGTAATTATACTTAACAACTTACACAAATGATTATCTTTAAATTAATTAACCTAATTAATTATTAAAATTAATCACATTAATTAATTATTAAATAATCCTTAGTTAATGACCCTCATTAACTATTAACAACTCATTAATTATTTATCTAAAATAATTAACTAATTTTAAATCATTTTTAATTTCAAATTAATTAATCATTAATAAATCATTAATTGACCCTTAATTATTTAATTAATTAAGTGCTATTAATAACTTAATTATTCCTTTATTACTTGATTTATTAATTATTAATCATTAATTAAAATCAAATCTTATTTAATTATTCTTAATTACAAGTTAATTTTTCTAAGAATAATTAATCTTAAACTTTTAAGTTTAAACCGTTAATTACCTTAAGTAATTATCCATTTCATTAATTTATTAAATAAATTAATTATTCATTTAATTACCCTAATAATTAAATGCATAATGAATCATTAACTTTTAATTTAACTTTAACAAGTTTTTAAATCAATTTAAAACTTATAAAAGAAATTTACAAGAGTTAAAACAATTTTTTTTTAAATTCAAAAACATTTAAATTTTACTTTATCATTCAAACTTGTTTTTAACACTTAAATTTATAAAGATTAAATTTATTTAAACCAAAGATTCAAATTCAGATTTGAATCAGTTTTAAACTTTGTTTAAAACATTTCTTTATATATCAATTTCCAATTTAAATACAAATTTCTTTAAAAACATATTTAAACAATAAATCCCTTAAAGTATTTTAAACAATTGGAATTTAAAATCTTATTCATTTCCAGCTATGACTTACATTAAACTAAATGAACTCGAGTAACATCCCACTTACCATTATTCAAAACCTAACAGTATGTCAGGTTTAAACAAACCTGCAACAACGAAAGTACCCGAGCCCATAACAATTTACTCCGAGTCCAATGTCATACAGCTTCGAGCCAAAACACGAATTTACCCGGAACAATCCTGAACAAAAACACGAGAATCCCATCTTCCCCAACCCGTACTCCTTTGTTTTCCTTCATCTTTAAAAACCTGTTCAATTTACTAAACCCAACCAAGTAAAGTTTTTACTTCGAGCAAAACCTATCTGAACTCGACCATCTCTTCGAGACAACCCCTAAAATGAGCTTCTTCCCAAAAACTCAACCATCAGAACACAGATAATAGTGTGCATGGTGCACGGTGAATTCCACGACGCCGACCACCTGCATACCCTCCCACACATCAATAATGACTTCGCCAAGCCATTTCATCATCCAGATTCATCTGCTCTTTCTTGAATCAAAATCGACTATTTCAAACCAAACTGGAAACCCAAACTCAAATGAAAATCAACCCACCGCTGACAATCAAGGTGACTGGAATCATCGGCCTCCCTCCCATAGCAGCCTCACCCCATCAAGTCGCGATTACCACCATCGCGATCAAGCCTGCAGTTCCATTGATGCCGAAATCACCACGATTCCCAACTTCACTAAAAATAATCCACAAACCCTACTACTTTGATCCCAGACTATTCCAATCACTAGAAAAATCCAACTATATTTTTCTAATGAATCTCATCACTAAAACTACCCCTGACCAAAATTCCAAGCTTCATCTTGAAATAGATCGTTGGAAATTGACAGAAATGTCGCAAACCATTAACCCCTCATTTCTCATCTGTTTCTAATCTGAAAATTCAATTCCTATCTCTAAATTCATGAATTTCAATCTAGAATATGATTATAGGCTTGATTCATAATTCCTTAACCATTGAATTTTGACAAATTTTTGCTCAGACCTTTATATTTCACAATTTATAAATAACAGTTCATATTTACCTATGGATTTTATTTTTAAAAATTAAGTTTATATGCTCACAATATCTTTATTTCCAAATTTTAGCCTATCATCATATATCTGGAAAGATATGAATTTTTTCCAAATCCATAAGTCTATAAAATTAACAGAAGAAAAATTTCCAAATTTGCAGTTTTATACAGGCAAATGCCACATACATTCTCATGTATGAACATATACAAACCATAATATCCTTCAAAAACACATCATCAACCTTTAACATATTCTCAGATTTTCAAATCTGTTTTTAAGTAAAGTAATTTCTTAACAAGTTTAAAACAGAAATGGTGAACATTCATTCCCAGGCATGCATCGGACATAACAGCATATCATATAAAAATATTCATGCATTCATTCACATAGCATCAGCAACCATATAAGCATCATGTTAAAATCATAGGTATAAAACTGCTTTTAAATGTAGTTTACTCACAGTTTTGAAGAAGAGAACAGAGTGCAGGTTCTTGCTTCCAGGCTTGTTTGAGTTAATCATGTGATTAATTATTGCATGCAAGATATTTCAACAATTTATCATAGCATCATTGTCAATGGATTAAAAAAAATTAAAATGGCAGCAGTTTACTCACCTTTATAGAAGCAGAGAACACTCATTTGCATTTCATTTTCCTGAAATTGATTTTACTCTGGATTTTGAATCTGCTTGCTGTTGTAGTTGATTAAATTTTTGCAGCTGTTTTGATTTTAAAACTGCATGCTATTGGAACTTGGACTTGCTTTAAACAAATTTCCAGATTTGAAGAAAGATGCAGGCATTTATTTTCCAGATATTAAGAAATACTTGCAGCTTTGATCTTCAGGTTTGCTGTTGATAATTAGTTACAGGGTTTGGATTGATTTATTATCTAGTTTTAGAGGCAAATTTTGTTTTGAGGGATTGTTTGAGTTCATATTTGTTTCTTAGCTTTTGAATTTCTTTTTTTTGAAAAATAAATAGATAGAGAGAAGTATATGTTTTTAGGCTGAAATTTGTTTAACAAAAATAAAAGAGAATTAAATCTAAAAATGCCACTTGTCATAAATCTTAGTTCATTACTTAACACATGTTAATATTAAGTTTTATTATGATAACACTTGTCTTTGTATTATTTTCTTTTTATTTTAAATGTTAATAAAGGTTTTACTTAATTTATTTATTCTTATGTAAAGAAAATGTAATAAAACAAATTATGAATAAAAGCATATCCAAATACCTTTAAATTCCAATATTGCAAAATATCCATCTTTTGAATTGAATTCAAATTCAAATTTAATCCTAAAATCCAATTTGTAAATCAAGTTATATATATATATATATATATATATAGCTACATATTAAAAAAAAAATAACAAATCTGTTTCTATGAGTCTATTTATATTTATAAGAACAAAGTATTATAATTATTATTTGAAATTTTAAATAATTTATAGAAGAGATTATAAATTACTTTTATTATTAAATGAATTAATATATCATATGCTATATTACATTTTAAACTTTTATCTTTAAACCATATATACCAAATAATATTTAAAAAGAAATAAAACAAACCTTTTATTAAAAAATTTAACTTAAGCTAAGATATAAATTTAAAGAAATAACATTTATCTTAAATATTTACAAACCATATAGTTATTTATTAAAATCAAACCAAAGGTTATCTATATTACAATGTATACAAATATATATATATATATATATATATATATTATAAATAGAAAACAATTTATTAACTTTTAAAAGATAAAATTCATAAATTAAATATTTATTAAAAGAAGATTATTGAATCAATTCAAACTTTATTAACATAAATTACCAAATCAATTTAATTTTAATGCAGATTATTAAATTTATAACTCCCAAAATTTCGGGTCATCACATTCCTCCCCCCTTTGAATCTTTTCGTCCACGAAAAGGAACAAAGCCATAATTTATTAAAATACTTATTTTTAGAAAAAATATTCTTCGAAACACTTTTTAAAATTTAGATACTATTATAAAATGGTTTTATAAAAATACTTTTTATAACTCGATGTTTTAATAAGTCCATCTTTGTTCTTACAGAAATTCGGTCATACGTTGATCAGGCGTATGACTGAAAATCTATAAGTACTTAGTAGACCCGTTTTCAACACCCAGTGAAAATACTTGAAAAATAATTTTATTGAAAATATCGAAAACACTTTTGAAAATAGAGGATATATCTTTGGTGAGAATGCTCTGGAAATCATCACCCCCATCCATAGTCACAGTTACATTCCAGGGTTACGTTGCCGTCACAGCAAAAGTCCATGTAACTGCAGGCTCTCTGCGGCCTCTCGATTACGCCATGGAACCCACACAACAGATCATAGTTACATTCAGGGTTACGTTGCCATCGCAGCAAAAGTCCATATAACTGCAGGCTCTCAGCGGCCTCTGATTTTCGCTGTCGAAATGAAACCTCTCCACTCCTACATAGGTCGCAGTCTGCCGATATAAAATCAAACGCAGACTGTTGGCTCTCAACGGCACACACGACTTTCGCTATGTTATACCCTACTCAAAATCACCAGGAACTAGTTTTGTCCGGACTCCTCACAGGATCAACTTTAGAAACCCCCCTTGGGGCACAAGGCAGCACCACCCGGTGGTACTCCTGAGAAGTTCATTTCAAGGGAGCGCCTTTT
This sequence comes from Allium cepa, assembly GCA_030765085.1. NCBI lineage: Eukaryota > Viridiplantae > Streptophyta > Magnoliopsida > Asparagales > Amaryllidaceae > Allium > Allium cepa. The sequence goes on along the minus strand of CM060941.1, from coordinate 169,440,204 downwards.
TCCCCAGAGCCATCATCAAAACATTTTATACTATACATATATAGCATCTTTAAATCATATACCTAGTATGATCTCATTCAAAGCTCCTTTACACAAAATCGATTATTCCAAAATCGATAATTCTCAAACTAGGCTTTCCAAATTTAATATTAATTTTATCCAAAAATCAAAAGCCTTTCCAAATCCATAGGTTCCCAAAACCCTTATTCCAAAATCCTCATATGATCCTTTACACACACATATATATATATATACAGATATATATAATTTTTAAAACTTTGGATCATTTCAAACTTGTATAAAACTCCTTTATACTTCAAACACCTCCAAAAACCATTTTCTTCCGGCAAAAGATTCATCAAGGGGAGTTTTATCTTATATAACAAAGATATATAACTTTGTTTATTAAAAATTAAATATTCAAATTTGATTACTTTCAATATCAATTTCATTCAAATTCGTATGAGGTACACATATCATCCGTACGCTATACCAATCTGATCGCCCACTCGATCACACAATTTCAGTTCCGAACTACTATCGTCCACCCGACTTTCTAGTGCGGACGCAGATCTGGTTTCTTGATCAGAAACCGTCATTCTCCTTGCATAGCCTAACTATGATAGAGAACATCCAGAACTAATCAACAATCCATATCCAGGTTCGCCGTCAAAAATCGAGTGAAAAATCCCACTCGGATCGATAAAACTATCTCGAAATTCTGTGCTCGAATCTGGATCACATTACTATGCGAATAGAATAACATACGTATACCCTACGTATTTATCTTTATTGGTTATTAACCAAATTAATTCCATTTCTATTCACATTCACTTTGATTTTCATTCACTTACTCACAATTGCTTCAATCTATTTGGATTATCACCTCTATTCTTATCTCGATTGGGTATTTAACCAATAACAGTTTGAACTCCGACCAGTTTATTTAGAAAATAGCTTGAAATACTTAAATAATATTTAAAAATAGATAAGTAGTTGGAAAATAATTACTAGTTTGTAAAATAGCTGTAAAATAGTTCAGTAATTGTAAAATAATTGGAAAATAGTTAAATAGTCATAGAAAATTTAAATAATTGCAAAATAGCTATAAAACGGTAATTAGTAGTTGAAAATAGTAATTAGTTTATAAAATAGTTAGAAAATTGTTAAACAATGTCAAAAATAATTGTAAAACAAGTATAAGATAGTTTGGCTTTTAAAAGAAAAATAGCTTGGAAAACAAGTTTATATTAAAATAATTTATATTAAAAATAGTCCAGAGTCAAAACTGTTTACTTCCCAATCTCCATTCTCATCAATTCAATTTAAATTTACTCTACCATTTAAATTGACCCATTTCCAAATTAAATATATTCAATTTCCATTGAAATTGATTCAACCCAATTCGAGTTGAATTAACCTCGGTTTCTTTCCAAATTCAATTCAAATTCCATTCGAATTTAAAATTATTCAACTTTAATTACAATTCCAAATTATTCAAATCAATTCGGACTAATTTCAAATTGAACCCACTTTAATTTCAGATTGTTTCAAATTAATCCAATTCAAATTTTCCATTTGAATTTTATACCCACACATCTTCAATCACAATTTCAATTAATTCAAATCAAATTCAATTTGAACTAATTCAAATTTAAAATTTAAACCACCTTTGGTCTCAATTCAAAACAAATCCTCTTTAAATTTTTCAAACATTTCCTATTTTAAGATCATATTCAAAATAGTTTGAATAATATAATTTCCTTTAACATTTTGAAACCAATTCAAATGTTTTTAAACTTAGAATTCAAGACTTCACAATTTGAAACCCACTTTAATTTACATCCTTCCTAATTTACAAGTTTATTCTCCTTTTTTAAATGGTTACTTCTTTAAAATATTTCATTATTAAATACATCAACCATTTATGATAATATCCAAGATTATCATATGTAAAATCATCCATTATCATCTTATTCTGGAATACTTCTCCAATTCAAGATTTCAATTTTAGTTTGAATTCCATTTCAAACTTATCTTTATTAAATTTCAGTTTGATTGTATTACATTACTTCTTAATTTAATTCCAATAATTTAACAACCAATTAGCTTAATATTTATTAGAAAGAAATATTGCTTTATATATCAAAATATATTCTTATAAAAAACCATTTAAAATCTTTATAAAAGAAAGTAACAAGTACGCTCTCTCATATATATATATATATATATATATATGTATGTATATATATATAAACACACACTCTCAACTCATTCTAGGGTGCCACTTACCCTATCCTTAATGAGTTACCCCACCAGAGCCAAGGTTCTCGCTTAACCTTCAGCTCTGATACCAAATGTAACGACCTGAAATTTTCGATCCCAAAAATTCCAGATAGTTAGAGAAAAGAAGAAAGAGAAAGAAGAAGAACAGAAAAGAAACACACAAACTCACATTCGCTGCGGATAAATTATAATATCAATAATAGTCATACCAAAGAAAACTGTATCTATCAATTTACATCGATATATTAGAGTTACAACAATTTTATACAACATTGGATAGATACAATTTAACATGTCTCAGATATATACAATATTATAGTGGAAACTCTCCATATGTCCCTGCCATCCAGCTCGCTTCCTGAGCTCCAGAACGTCCTTACCTGAAAATCTGTAATACTCGGTCTGACCCGAGCATTACATCAAAGTAACACCCGGGTCAGGCTGGAAACCAGCGTGAGTAAACTCATCGAACATGTAATACAAAAGTATGCAACTGATATGAACCCGGGTGACATATATCAATATACAAGTTCACAAGTCGATAATGACATCTCTCATTTCATCATCAATTCCTAAGTACCTAAACCTTAGATTAAATGGTTCAATTCTCTTACATCATTTCATTTTAGCATATTGATTTCACTTAGAAATTTATAGAGAATCAAAGTGGTTTCGGGTATTAACAAATACCCGACTCCGGTCTCTTCGAAACCTTTGACAACTTAACTTAGATTACTCAGGTGAAATACAATTCTACTTTTAATACAGATGTCACAGTAATCCATCATCAATAGAAAAACATAACATCACAGTTTAAATTTAACATATCTTATCACATAGCATCACGAACCACATATTAGGGATAACAATAAATTAAAGGCTTCCCATATCATTCTACTTATCCCTTAAATTAATTTAGCAAATTAATTTATTCTTAACCAAATATAGTAATTTACCTTTAATTACTCCATAAATTGATTATTAACCATAATTATTAATCACGCTTGATTAATAATATCTAATAATTACTACCCTTAATTACTTCATTGAATAAATTAATCCTTAATTTATTTATCTAATTAATCCCTTGATTAATTACATAGGAATTTAATCCAAATTACTTCATCATCAAACCACCTTCAATTAATGACATACGGTAATTACCCATTAATTACTTCCCTAAGTAATTTTTCCTCATTAAATTACAATAAGTAATCATACTTTACAAATCATCAAATGATTATTTAAACTGAATTAATTAACTTAATCTCATCAAACTAAACTCAGTTAATTACAATTAGTAACTAATTTCTTTAATTACTTCCATAAGTAATTATACTTAACAACTTACACAAATGATTATCTTTAAATTAATTAACCTAATTAATTATTAAAATTAATCACATTAATTAATTATTAAATAATCCTTAGTTAATGACCCTCATTAACTATTAACAACTCATTAATTATTTATCTAAAATAATTAACTAATTTTAAATCATTTTTAATTTCAAATTAATTAATCATTAATAACTCATTAATTGACCCTTAATTATTTAATTAATTAAGTGCTATTAATAACTTAATTATTCCTTTATTACTTGATTTATTAATTATTAATCATATTTAATTATTCTTAATTACAAGTTAATTTTTCTAAGAATAATTAATCTTAAACTTTTAAGTTTAAACCTTTAATTATCTTAAGTAATTATCCATTTCATTAATTTATTAAATAAATTAATTATTCATTTAATTACCCTAATAATTAAATGCATAATGAATCATTAACTTTTAATTTAACTTTAACAAGTTTTTAAATCAATTTAAACTTATAAAAGAAATTTACAAGAGTTAAAACAATTTTTTTTTAAATTAAAAAACATTTAAATTTTACTTTATCATTCAAACTTGTTTTTAACACTTAAATTTATAAAGATTAAATTTATTTAAACCAAAGATTCAAATTCAGATTTGAATCAGTTTTAAACTTTGTTTAAAACATTTCTTTATATATCAATTTCCAATTTAAATACAAATTACTTTAAAAACATATTTAAACAATAAATCCCTTAAAGTATTTTAAACAATTGGAATTTAAAATCTTATTCATTTCCAGCTATGAATCACATTAAACCAAATGAACTCGAGTAACATCCCACTTACCTTTATTCAAAACCTAACAGTATGTCAGGTTTAAAAAAACCTGCAACAACGAAAGTACCCGAGCCCATAACAATTTACTCCAAGTCCAATGTCATACAGCTTCGAGCCAAAACACGAATTTACCTGGAACAATCCTGAACAAAAACACGAGAATCCCATCTTCCCCAACCCGTACTCCTTTGTTTTCCTTCATCTTTAAAAACCTGTTCAATTTACTAAACCCAACCAAGTACAGTTTTTACTTCGAGCAAAACCTATCTGAACTCGACCATCTCTTCGAGACAACCCCTAAAACGAGCTTCTTCCCAAAAACTCAACCATCAGAACACAGATACAAGTGTGCATGGTGTACGGTGAATTCCACGACGCCGACCACCTGCATACCCTCCCACACATCAATAATGACTTCGCCAAGCCATTTCATCATCCAGATTCATCTGCTCTTTCTTGAATCAAAATCGACTGTTTCAAACCAAACTGGAAACCCAAACTCGAATGAAAATCAACCCACTGCTGACAATCAAGGTGACCGGAATCATCGACCTCCCTCCCATAGCAGCCTCATCCCATCAAGTCGCGATTACCACCATCGCGATCAAGCCTGCAGTTCCATTGATGCCGAAATCACCACGATTCCCAACTTCACTAAAAATAATTCACAAACCCTACTACTTTGATCCCAGACCATTCCAATCACTAGAAAAATCCAACTATATTTTTCTAATGAATCTCATCACTAGAACTACCCCTGACCAAATTTCCAAGCTTCATCTTGAAATAGATCGTTGGAAATTGACCGAAATGTCGCAAACCATTAACCCCTCATTTCTCATCTATTTCTAATCTGAAAATTCAATTCCTATCTCTGGATTTTGAATCTGCTTCCTGTTGTAGTTGATTAAATTTTTGCAGCTGTTTTGATTTTAAAATTGCATGCTATTGGAACTTGGACTTGCTTTAAACAAATTTCCAGATTTGAAGAAAGATGCAGGAATTTATTTTCCAGATATTAAGAAATACTTGCAGCTTTGATCTTCAGGTTTGCTGTTGATAATTAGTTACAGGGTTTGGATTGATTTATTATCTAGTTTTAGAGGCAAATTTTGTTTTGAGGGATTGTTTGAGTTCATATTTGTTTCTTAGCTTTTGATTTTTTTTTTGAAAAAGAAATAGATAGAGAGAAGTATATGTTTTTAGGCTGAAATTTGTTTAACAAAAATAAAAGAGAATTAAATCTAAAGATGCCACTTGTCATAAATCTTAGTTCATTACTTAACACATGTTAATATTAAGTTTTATTATGATAACACTTGTCTTTGTATTATTTTCTTTTTATTTTAAATGTTAGTAAAGGTTTTACTTAATTTATTTATTCTTATGTAAAGAAAATGTAATAAAACAAATTATGAATAAAAGCATATCCAAATACCTTTAAATTCCAATATTGAAAAATATCCATCTTTTGAATTGAATTCAAATTCAAATTAAATCTAAAATCCAATTTATAAATCAAGTTATATATATATATATAGCTATATATTAAAAAAAATAACAAATCTAATTCTATGAGTCTATTTATATTTATAAGAACAAAGTATTATAATTATTATTTTAAATTTTAAATAATTTATAGAAGAGATTATAAATTACTTTTATTATTAAATGAATTAATATATCATATGCTATATTACATTTTAAACTTCTATCTTTAAACCGTGTATACCAAATAATATTTAAAAAGAAATAAAACAAACCTTTTATTAAAAAATTTAACTTAAGCTAAGATATAAATTTAAAGAAATAACATTTATCTTAAATATTTACAAACCATATAGTTATTTATTAAAATCAAACCAAAGGTTATCTATATTACAATGTATACAAATATATATATATATATATATATATATATATATATATATATATATATATATATATATATATTATAAATAGAAAACAATTTATTAACTTTTAAAAGATAAAATTCATAAATTAAATATTTATTAAAAGAAGATTATTGAATCAATTCAAACTTTATTAACACAAATTATCAAATCAATTTAATTTTAATGCAGATTATTAAATTTATAACGCCCAAAATTTCGGGTCATCACATGCTTCGACTCCTTCGAAGTCTTTACTAAAACAACGGAGGCGCTTCACTTTTTAAAATAAACAAAAGGTATTGACCCCCTTGGAAGCAATGCTTCCAACACCATGCCTTCCGCCTTTCTCCAATCCACTATGTACCATCTAAGTGATACCTTGTGTATTGGTTTCGACTTATTGGGGTTTCGACTTGATTGAAAGTGGAAACTTTGAGTCGAAAGGTAATTCTATTAGAGGCGGAACTTGCTTTTCTGAGTAAAAGCTGATTGATGCCACTTAAAGCAAATTTTATCTAACCTGTCATGTGTAAACCTGTAATTGGTTGCCTCAACATTTTCAAATTATTTACTTAAATAACCACCGCTTAATTTTAGATCTAAATCAAGGTTAATTTAGAAAATAAGCCCTTCCATTAAACAAAACTAATATCGAAATAAGTCCTTCTTCTTAAATAATTTAATTTGCATAGCAAATCACTTAGGAAAAATCCTCAAAAATTATAGAAATTCACTTGCATCATGTTATCTAACATATCAAAATTGAAGATCCAATTCTCAATATAATTTTGGTAATAAATTTATAGACCCAATTAACCATATTTTCCTTTGAAAATTCATAGTAATCTTTCCATAGCTCGGAAAATTATCAAAATTAAAACCCAACACTAAAATCATGTTTTACATAACATAAAATTTTTCCATGGTATTCAAACATCAATATCCATCGGTTTTTCCATAAAACCACATAAAACCTCATTTAAATAATCTTGTTTAAATTAAACAAATTATAATTCAAGCATATCATCATCCTAATCACATAAAAATGAATTTAATCTTAAATCCGAAAACATATGATCAAAAAATAAAATAGAGATGGTATAAATTATTGTTCACCTTGATTAAGATAAGTGATTTGATTGAGATTAAGATTTATTCTCATTCTTTAATTCCTTAGCTTGATTGGAATTCTCTTCTCTTTTCTTCCTAGGTATGGCAGGTTCCTTTTACGTTATTGTTTTGTTTTCAAATGACGTGAATGGGAAATGAAATGGTAAGAAATGAGAATATATAAGGGTTAGAGGTTATGTGCGGCTAATTCCCATTATACCCTTATGTTGATTTATTAAATTAAAAAACATTCTTTAGCCTATATAATTAGTTAATTAAGCACGGACTTAATTATATTTATTCAAACCTCTATCCCCTTATCACATAACATTTACATTATTTTATTTTATTTATCTAATTAAATCTCCTGAATAATCTTATAAAAAATAGGGGTGTTTGGTAAAGAGATTGTTAACCAGATTTATGGTCAACACCTCAAAAGATACCGCAACCATTTGGGAAGGATAGCCTTGTATAAAAGGAATTGTATCCTCAAGATTTACTTTTGTACTTAGCTTCATTGACCGTCGATTTTTAATTTAAACCTTTCGGCATGATTGGTTGAGTCGGTCTTTTAAATAAGAACTCTTGACTCCAAAAGACCTTTTAAGACATCATGCAAAGCTTTCCTTTATGTTACATATGATTACTTACCGGTTTTATCCCTTTTAATTGATCTTGATGCTTCTGGAAGGTTTGAGATGATTGACCTTATTGACATAGTACAAACAGTAATCCTTAGGCGAAATTCAAGGGCTCTTGACCTCACCGAAAGGTTTGGCTGCTCATTCGAAGCTAGGTTGAGATTAACCACAAGGTATATGATGTCTCCTATCAAGTTAAACTCTATTATCTTATCTTCGGACTTTACTGCAAGGTTCAATCATTTAGATAACAATAGCGAAAGGTTAAATCATTTAGATAACAAGACCACAAGTACTCAACGGCATGGATCAAAGGATCGTTAACTCGTTAACTGTAGTTTTTAAACATCTTAGGAGTAGGTTAACACTTTTGAACCTTTCGAACTTGAGAAAGCATTCCTTATTGCCCGTTGATCGAAAGATTCTTGGAATCCCCCATTCTATTATGATTACTACCCGAGGGGTTCATTTCTATTCTTCGGGCAATCCTGATCATTTTTCTCCGTTGTCACTAATTGGATTTGATGTTTCAGGCATTTATCAACTTAGTGTTGTTTCCATTGACTTCTCGAACTCACTCTATCTGATTTATGTTTTCTATTATTTGTTATAGCTCATCCTAGGGTTATGATGCATTTAATGGAAGTTATTCCTCTTCCCTCATCCACAGATGCTTCACAAGTTATGGAGTTCTTTTACAACTCTAGGAAATCTTTGAAAAAAAGCAACTAACGCCTCCTCAAGAACTCCATCTAAATTGGCAAAGGTCATTGACCTTGATAAGGGTGTGGAAGATACTTCTCCAAAGAATGCTTCAGCAAGTCCAGCTGTTAAAGCCTTAGAAAATAAGCCTCAGAAAATATTAGGGAGTCGATCCCTCCTTCTTCTGCCTCTATTCTGCCTATCTCAGTTTTTGATTTACCATCAAATTAGTACAGGTGCTAGCTGAGCTTTTTAGTACGCCTTCCAAGTCTCACGCTTTCCCAAGATTATTTCCTTATGCTTCTTTCCCAACTGACTTTGGCGATCTTGTGAAGTCTATTCTACAGTTAGAGCCTTTTGTATCTTCTTCTCCTCCGTCTTTTATCTCAAAAATAAAGGAAAACCATCGCTCCCTTGTTGAGCGACTGCTTCTGGTGAGTTATTATTTAATCAACTCAATTATCAATGGGTCCTTCTTATTGCTAACTTACACTTCCTTTTTTGTTGAAGATTACCAGGAATTGGATTTCCTTTAATGAGTATGTTTCTAAACCTACCTCAAGGTCTCCCAACGTTCAAGAGGAAAATGCCGAGTTAAAGAACCAAGTCTCTTTACTTATTGTCGCTCAAAACAATTCCCTCTCTAAATTAGAATCAACCCGGGTTTCCCTTCTCAGAGTTGAGACTGATGTTGAAGCAGAGAAGCGAGCTCATCATTTTACCATCGAGCAGGCTTAGGCTTCTACGTCTAAGGTTGAGGATGACCTTAAGGCCGAGAGGCGAGCTTACCAACTTAATCATGATGAAAAGGTTGTAGGAGAGCTCGCTCTAAAAGATTTTGAAGATGAAAAAACTCGTTTGGCTTCCAAGAATACATTGCTGGAAGATAAACTAAAGAGGTCTAGAGCTTCGCTCAAACTTGTTGTTCAAACTCTTACCAACTTCCAGAAGCATGTTTCTAATTTTTGTGGATTTTAATTTGGGGCCCCTGATGATGAACTACTATTCGGATGACTTCTTGATTGCTTATATGGATAATCATGACAAATGTCCTGATCTTATTTTTCCTTCACTCCACCTTGCTGTAGCAAAAGCAAATACAAATAAAATTACACAATTTGAACTGGGCACTGAGAGGGAAAGGGGAAAGTTAATTTCAAGGATGCCCTTTCTTTTGACATCCCATCGTTTGACGTAGAATCTGATTCCAAGAAGAGGAGGAGGATCAAAATAAAGATTCTAACGAGAAGGAGGATGATGACATACGAATTGGGATACTAACGATGATGGTAACAATCCCCCTAGAGGTTAGGGCCACGGTGGTGACAAGGAAGGCCATCTCGATATTCACTATGATGAAAATGGTTCAGCTAGATCCCCTGAAAAGCGGTCGTCACCTCAGAAAGATGTACCTCCATCGTCTTCTGGACCAGACGTTCCTTTGGAAAGGGAAAATGGTCCAACCCATTCTGGGGATTCTTTTAGGGAAAGAGAAAGTCCCTCAGGTTTCCATTCCAGTTTTTCAGGTGTGGGCATCCTTGTTTAAATACCTTACAATTTGAAGATAATAATTAGCGATGAATTATCTGTCTTAGATAAAGAAGAAGTCAAGTTTTCCATATAGCACAAAACTTGTGTAGAAACAGGCGAAGATTAACAAGTTATATAGGGAGTTAGACAAATTAATAGCGGAACACAATGCTCTGTCTCAGAAATATCATAGTCTGGATAGGCTGCTTTAGCATTTTTTTAATATAAGAGAGCGGCTCCTTTACTAAAGAAAGCACGTAGCCGATACGATGCCCTCTTGAAGGAAAATAGAGAGTTAACAACTCTATTATGGATATGATGGAAGAGAGAGATATTTTAATTAATTTTTTGTATAAAGTATATTGTAGACATTCAATCATAGATTTTTTGTATTTAGGCAAACTCAGCAGGGGCCTACTCAGACGTTTCCATAAGAGATTCTTAGATAAATTTTGTTCTGATCTGCATCCCGGAGCCTGTTCGTATTTACCACGGGTCAGGTCGAATCCATAAGATATCCCTCCTAAAAAGCTAAAGTATTATAAGGATAAGTTTGTTTCTGAGTTTTTCTTTAAATACATTTTTTATGAACCTGATGAGTAATTGTTAATATGTAACAAATAATCGATTTATGAATACATATTTTTGCAATGGTCCCTACACTTAGCTTCCTTTTTCCGTGCTTTTTCAAAATGTCGGTTCTTTAGGTCGAGTTATCCCAAGAGACCATTTAAGTCAATATGTTAACCTAAAAAGGTTTTACTCTAAAAATGCACCACTCTAATAACTTTGAAGTTAGCAAGATACTTGTTTCTTCGGTATTTGAAAAATTATATTTGGAACACCCACGTTTTCGCTTCGACTTTCTTGGTGAAGAGAAGAAACTCTCTTAAGAGAAATCAGGACATTTCATTCCAAGCTAATTTGTGTTCGTGACAGTTCACCTGTTGGAAAATGGGATTATAGTAAATGTCCGCCAATTATTAACCCTGAAGGGGTATATATACCTTTTGACCCGACTGTTATGCTCTCGGATAATACTTTAGGCAAAGGTAGAAATGTAGTCTCTCAACTTTAGATGTAATGAAAGTATTTGTTGTTCCTCTTAACATTTTGGCTACTTGAGCTGCAATTCATTGATATAACAATAAATTCATGTTATCTTAATTTTTATCTATTTTATTTCTTTTTGTTAAATAGGATATTAAGCCATCCCTGTCTTATCTTCTTCAAAGTTTACTTTCTCGCAACGACGCCATTAGAGATAGGCTATTATCAAGGAGTGGTGAGATTGTAATTCATGACAAAGTCCTTCTCGAGCGTTTTAGTGGCAACCTCGAAGCCGTAAACTGGCATAAAAGATACCTTATCCAAAAGACCATAGTCAGTAATCATAAGGATCACATTGAATATCTTAAGGCCGAGACTAAAAAAAAGATGAGGCAATTACTTTGCTTAAGCGACAAGTAAAGTCCCCACAATTGAATTTGATGAGAAGATGTCTAAGCTCATCCAGCGAGTAATTGACTTGGGGTTAAAATTGAAAGGTAGTCAGGCACAATGTGCTTCTTTTGAATTCCTTTTAGGCGATAAAATTTCAAAGATTAAACTTTTGGTTTCACAGGCAACCTCTTCGACTACGGAAACTTCTAGATCTAAGCATCTTACAGATCAAAAATTCCCACCATGCTTAGTCCTCCCCTAGGTTTGGACGACAATGTGGTGGGAAGCTGGTGTTAGATAGTGATATTTGAAATCACTCGGTATTTTAATGAGCAATAAAAAGTCAAGTACTCTCAGACTATTAACGATTATGCTGCCAAGAATCAAAAGCTTGAGCATAATATTTATTTCCTTCAAAAACATGATGCTGAGCTAGAAAGGGAAAACAAAACCCTTAGAGCTTCAAACAGGGCCTTTATCCGTGGTTTGAAAACCAACGTCGAGGCAATTGATGAGAATATTATTAGAAGAAAGAAGAAAAAAATTAAAGAAGTTCTCCACGCAGCATTAACCATGTAATTAATCCTTCCATGGCGGAGACCCTTAATAAAGCGTCTTAAGATTTGTAATTCGTTTATGTATTTGGGTTATGTAAATATACCTAGTACATAACTTTGTTGTTTGTAAATGACTTCATAACTCACATAAATTATTGAAGTTTTGTAAATATCACCTAATTTGTAATCCTTTTTCATGATGTAACCTTTGATATGCTTTTGAATTGTTTATTCAGCTACTTTTGTACTTACTGAATCCTTTGCTATTCCATGCCATTTTGACTTTCCTCGAAACATGTAGCAAATAATGTTTCTAATTGTTAGCTTTTAAATTGGCATATTTGTCTATGTATATCATTCGCCGAGATTAGCAACTCATCTTGCCAATCGTATGAAAAGTAATTTTATTCAAAATGTTAAAATCTCATCTTTAACCATGATGAAAAATGATCATGGTTTAGCTCTTTCCTCCTATTCGGAATGCATAAGACTTGTTGGAAGTAAATCCCCTTATTTTGACATAGTTAGAAGACTGAATCCCCCATTCGAGGAGTCTTAACAGATTCTCTCTAATAATATTATTTGGCCTAGATTCGAGCACTTGGGATGAATATAAATCCAAAGATTGTATACCCAAATTAGGGTCTTAAATAAACAGCAGTCTTAATAGCTAGATTTAGGTGTTAATGATAGAGTCTTGTGTCATCGGATCCAGATTTGAGTATTAGTTGATGGAAGGTAAGTTGAAAGTCACTTTTCGGTATCCTATGATAATAAGTGAGGGATGATTAGAAGGCTAGTTTCAGTAAAACAATATCATAATATCATAATATCCTTCCTGGTAATAAGCAATAGTGGCTCAGAGCACCATCTGTGGAAATAGATAATGTAAGGTTTGAAATCCATATCTGCTGATCTGGTATTAATAATAGAAGATCAGAAGACCATTTTCGGTAATAAGTATCAGAAAACTAGATAACTGTTCTGATAATAAGTAATAGAAGACCAAAAAACCAATCTGGCAATAAGTAATAGAAGACCAGAATATGATTTCTGATAATAAGTAATAGAAGACCAGAAAACTAATCTGGTGGATTTTCGTGGAAAGAAGTCAGTGACTTCTTCCTAATTCTCTTGTTGAATGCGCCACCTCTAGGCTTTGATGATGTCTTGTCTGCTTTTGCTTTCTCGGGCTCGAGTTTTTTTGTCCATTTGTCATTTGTTCTGGCCTATTTCAGGCGGGGACTCTTTTATCCAATTTTTGTTCTTATTTAAGTAGAGCCCATTTCAGGCTGTTTGTCATTTTAGACATTACCAACCTTTTGGGTATTGCTATGTTAAGCAATGTCCATTTTTGGTGGTGCCTATTTCAGGCACGGAATTTTCTTAGTCCGTTGGAAATTTCATTCGGGTTTCCGGTGCGCACGGCTAGATTATTCTAAAGTAGGGCCCGAGGACTTACATGATCTCCCTCTAGGAGATGCCTTAACCTGGCCCTAGTGTAACATGGCTAAGGGCTTGTCGGTACCTTGGCCAGGCCATAACGTCGTAGGACTAAGGGATTATCCATCCTCCCTATAGGAGGTGCCTTATCCTGGGCATAGCGTGATGTGGATAAGGGCTTATGCTGCTTTAAACTAGCCATTTCTGACATTGGCACGGCTATAGGCTTACACCCTCCCTTTAGGAGGTGCCTTGACCCGGCCATCTTGGCGCGGCCAAGGGCTTTCTACCATTATTGGTAGCCTGCCTTTTTAGGTAGTCCAAATTTAGGGAGAATTCATTACTTTTCTTATTTTAAGAATAGAGCATTTATTTCATGGCTTGATTAATCCCTTACGAACTATTTTATCTTTCCTTGTTATAGAAAGTGTAGGACCATTTTTCTAAGTACTTTGCATTGGGCAATATCATGTCTGTTCATGAGATGGAAATTTCAATATACTCCTTTGGACCTTTTCTCCAACCCCGGCCTTTTCTTTTGAGAAGGCCAATAGTTCAGTTCCTCTTGATTTTGTGTATATGTCCTCGATTGACGTCGTAAGATTGTACTATCCATGAAGTATTGATTTTTGAGCCGTTCTTGACTAGCGTCTAAATCTTTTGTTGCTTGGTCCAAATACTTCTTCTTGAGGAATGAACTTTCTTTTCATGGCTCATTGGCTTTCTTCCAAAGGCTTTCCATCCAATCTCAAGGTTTTGGTCAGAAATCTCTTGGTGATTCTTATGTTTCCGCCAGTCATTCCTTTCATCCGTCTTAATTTTTCAGCTGCGGATTTTTCCATATGCTCATAGCTTTCCATGGGGTAATCGGCCTCACTTGTGATCTTATCCATTTGTTTGAGAAATTGTCATAATCCTTTATCATTTCTTTTTCAAAGATGGTTCCCTGGGAATATGATTGGATGGTTTTCCTCATTTTGTTAAAAAAGTTGTCGCTTCTATTTACTCCTCTTCCAAGTGCAAAGATCGGGGTTGGTCCCATGTAGAAGGGGTTTAAGCTCTATTTTTTGGGATCATATGGTTCCACCATCTTTCTATTTATAATTCTCAAGACTTCAAGCCTTAACCTTTGTTCCTCATTTTGATTAGAATCTTTGTTGTCCACAAAGGAAAATCTTGTGAGTTGGGGTTCAGAAGACCCTTGTTCGGACCTCTTGAATCTTTTAGCCTAACTGAATCGGTAACAAGTGATTTTGATGTGAAATTAGCTCAATGAGAGTCGATTGTAGTGTGGAAGATCTACCAAGTTGGAGGTTTAAGCCCTCCTTCTAACGCAAAAAATGTTAACCAAATTTATGGTCAACACCTCAGAAGATGCTGCAACCATTCTAGAAGGATAGCCTTGGATAAAAGGAATTGTATCCTCAAGATTTACTTTTGTACTTAGCTTCAATGACTATCGATTTTAAATTTAGACCTTTCGGCATGATTGGTTGAGCCGGTCTTCTAAATAAGAACTCTTTACTTCGAAAGACCTTTTTAGACATCCTGCTAAGCTTTCCTTTATGTTACAGATGATTACTTACCGATTTAATCCCTTTTAAGTTGATCTTGAGTTCTTCCATAAGGTTTGCGATGATTGACCTTAGTGACAATAGTATAAACAATAATCCTTAAGCGAAATTCAAGGGCTCTTAACCTCATCGAAAGGTTTAGATGCTCATTCGAAGCTATTTTGAGATTAAATGAAAGGTATGTGATGTCTGCAATCAGGTTAAACTCTATAATATTGTCTTCAGACTTTACCGAAAGGTTCAATCATTTAGATAACAACAACAAAAGTTTTTGGTGCTGTGAAGTTATAAGGATCCATCGGCTTAGCTAGAAGTCTGATTTCAGTAACCAATGACTTCAGATGGTTGTAATTATAGCCCGATCAATTGAATTTCCGAACCTACCACACAGAACCTATTAATTGAGTTAATCCTGGAAGCATGAATCAATATAATAAAGAATTTAGTTAGATAATAAGAGATTTAACAAGATACGAAACTTCCCTTTTTATAATTTACTATTGGTCTTTACAAATTCCCCAAATCTATTCTGATTTAGGGTTACGATACATTACTTTGAATCTTATAAGAATGAGGTGGGAAAAGAGAAAATTCCTACAAATCTGGGCCCTTGGGTCCTATTTATAAACAAAGGGGGCCCTCCTTTTGACCTTATGCTTTCGGTTGAGCCAGAACGTTACTCCTTATACGCGGTGCAATCCTTTCGATATGGCCGAAGGGTTTTCCCTTTATGTGTTGCTATGAACCTTTCAACTCCATTGGAAGGGTGCTTCTTTCCTCAATATTGATGAATGGCCTCTGTCCTCCTTGTAAACCTTTCAGGATTGCCACATAGGTGTCCTGCATGTTTCTCGATCTGTTTGAAAGGTTTATTATGCTTTCGAAGAAGCCATTAAATAGTAATATTCGCTTGCTTTGATTCCTTCTTCTCCTTTAAATTCTTTAGAGACTGGAAGCAGATCCTTTTAGGCTTTCGTAAGGTTTTAAGTTAGTGAATTCCTATGGTTGCATCCCTTCGGAAGCTTCGAGAGGTATGGGATGTGCTCTTCTTTTCCTCGCCTGCCTAGTAGTCTTTGGTCCTAGCCGAAAGGTTATTTTTTGGTGTAACAGAGATACTAACGAAACATAAATGGTTAAAGAAAATAGAAATTTTAGTCTGGACTATAACTTACTTTAGGAATATTCCCAAGTTTGGGTATGTGGTCCCTTCTCTCTTTCAATGAATTAGACAAATCTTGAAACACCTGGCCTTCCACCTTTGATTGTAATTCATTGCTCCTTCAGCTCATAACAACATGTTTTTATTAATTTATGATTTTTCAATTTTTTGAATGTGAAATTGAATTAAATTTAATTATAATTTAAATCAAGGTACATGGACGACTTACAATAAACTTAATAGTAGCAGCATCAACCCACTCATATATATGACCCCTCACTCGACTCGAACTAGTGAGTCTGAACATACACCTCCAAAGTAGTTGCATTTCTTCGTTACCCTTTGGACTAATTAAAAAAAGAAAAATAGGCATCAACAACGACTTATTATTATTTGATTTAAAAATTAATTTAAACATACCAAATCCTGCTAATTGTCTGCAAAAGATCTAGAGCCGCTGTAGTGTAATCTTTGATACCCTATTTGCTGCATTTATTTTTACACATGCCTTCATATCTTCCTGCTCCCAATATGACTCAAACTGGTCATAGATGTCTTAAGCAAGCATGTAACACCCCATAAATTTACAAAATTGAATAATTAAATTAAAATGGTAAAATCATAATTTTACATGAAGGAAAAAAATAATAAATTTTTACAAGATCTGGAATTAGGCATTAGGACATATTCCATTACCTTCAGTATTATATTTATAATCAGAAAACATATATAACTTGCTAAATTTGGTTAAACGAGCTAGAAACTAGTAGAAGTCAAACCGGTGACATTTTGATAACATATTACATATATAACTCTATTAGATAAAGAATGAAATTTAAGCCCAAATATTATAATTTTCAGCCTATAATTACATCCAAAACTCTATTTCTTTTGCTCTAAGATTCTGCCTCTACTTATAAAATTCTAATTCCCAAATCAAATCTAAATTAAAAAATAAAGTTGGTCATCGCGAAGAGAGGTATGAAAATAAATCAAGACAATCGAGTAATTTGGAGTTTTAAAGGCAAAGAACTTTTGGACAATGAAGAATTCATATCAAATCGAGGAGGATGCACAACTAGCCGATGAATGAGACTCTTCATATTTGCGTATATATCGATAAGACATAGCAATTCACCTCTTATGGTTTTACATTAAATTATAAAAGATGAATTTGAATAGTATTTACATTAAATTGTAATAAATAAGGATTAGTATGTAGTATGTCATGCTTAGATAATTAAAAAAGTGATTTTTTATTATAATTTGAAAAAGTTGGACTTTTCATAATTTAAAAGTGAAAAAAGCAAAAATGTTCCAAATTAGACATATTATACATCAAAATTATAGTCCTTAATGGCATGAATCCACTAGTGGTGTTCGTTCGTCGATTGGGTGTACAGATTGATCTAAAAATGCACTGAAAGTTCGAGAAACGTGGATCATCCATTTCGATTCAACGGTGAAACAATGGTATTACGATGATAGGGGAGTATAGGTGTGTAGAGGTGAATGAGTAGGTACTCATGGATGCCTTTGATCACCCTATACTAGTGCATGGTAGTGGCAAAACATCAGAAGTCAAGTAGCAGCAAAAGGACACCCATGGTGGCGATGGAGGCAACTGGACTAAGCATATTGGACTTTGTTTGGCACATAGTAGCCATTGGCAGTGTCAGATTGAAGGTATGGCAGCTAATGCGACGGCGATGATGAGGTTTGTTTGGCGATTGTTCGAGACCTGGGGGTATTGAGTTTGGGTATAGCAGAATGCGTAAAGATGGCATAAATAAATATATTCTTCACATTTGTTATAATTTACTGCATCAAGAATTGCTAATAGAGGGTCTCTATACCAACTAACAACAGAGTAAATTATAGGATTAAGGACGCTTAAAAAAGAGAGTAGTAGATATTGATAAGGCCGAGGCATTGTGGAAGCACTGTTAAATTGCACGACCTAGTTAGGCTTGTGTAAATAATGTTACTTACTACAATTAAAATATTTAAATTGTTTGAAATGTTTTCCTATAAAGTTAAAAATATCGGAGTTTGAGATTCGCAAAAAAATATAATAATTGAAGTTTATTTGATGTACTAAAATAACATAACCTCTTTTTTAAGGTTTTATTTTTAAAATGGGGGAATTAGAAAGTAGGGTGGACTTTGGAAAAAAAATAGATGGGAGGACATCAAGTTTTATTTTTGGACTGAAATACGAAATGCCAGTTATAACCAGCATTATAGTCAATTTTTACATTATACAGAATGCTAGTTATAACTAGCATTATTCAAGTGTACACTATCCAGAATGCTAGTTATGACCGTTGGTTTTCCGTTATTCCTCTAAGGACATAATTAAAGGACCTCTATGAAATTTGTAACTTTAAGAATTTTGCCTTAATTTTGGATGTTTTTCTCCCGAAAATGACCCCCTTTGGAATTTTAGTTTTAGTAGATAGTACTCTTAGGCAGCTTTCTTTACTTTATGCGAGATTGAGTCTTTATAATATCAATAATGAAAACGATAATATTAGTTAGGAATATGATAAGAGTAAGAAATATACTTTTAATTCTTTTTATAAATTTCTTAACTTCTTTGGTGTAGTTAATAACTATTTTAAATTTATTTGGAAAACGAATGCTCCCCCTAAATCTAAAATTCATATATGGTTAATCATGCACAAAAAACTAAATACTATAGAATCTTTAAAAAGGAAAAAATATGCAAATTGAGAATAAATTTTATTTTTGTAATATGCATGTTAAAGATATTAAACATGTATACTATGATTGCTTAAATACTTGCCTCATTCTGAATAATACTCTCAAAATCTTTAATTTTAGTCTTACAACTAAAATTTCTTATTATGACCACTATTGGAATAATTTTAGAATTAAGTTTAAAATGGAAAATGGATTTTTACTCGACACTTTATTCATTATAATTTGGTGGTATATTTGGTTTGAGAGAAATCAGAGAATTATTTTAGCAAAGCTAAGCGGGGTTAAATGGACCTATACCAGTTTATTGCCAATAATAATAAAGGTGAAAATATACTGTAACAAGCTATGATATAAAGAGTGATAGAAGGGGAAAATAAAGAGAAAAAACAAAAAGAAATTAAAAACAAACTAAGATAGCCAAATACATGCTATATCAGTTACAAAGCAGAAAGAGCCTTCATTTATCCCACTTCTTATCGCTTGTGTTATTCCAACCCATATTTCCAGCTCTGACTTTACTATCCCATTGAAAATTCTATCATTTCTCTGCCTCTATATGTGAGATACAAATTTTTTGAGAATCAAAAGCATCAACATTCCACTATCATCCTTCCATCTCGTCGCTCTGTATATATAACACCACTCAATATTGCTTATTCGAGAAATGTCAGTCCTTCCAAATTTCAACATCAGCCTTTCCCATAAGCCAAAAACAAAATTGTAGTTAAAAAAAAAGATGCACATTGGTCTCCACCTCAGCAACACAGTAAACACACTTTGGGTCGAGTTGCATTCCTATAGAATAAAGTTTGCTCTTAGTGTTGAGCGAATTCCTCAAAACTTTCCACAACAAAAATTATCTGCCTCCCTACAGTTTTGATTCATGCTCTACATCCCCATGCAAACTGGCAATAAACCCTAGCATTCAAATAGTTATATACAAAGGAGACAATATGCTTCCTGAAAGCATGTGACCACACTACCATATTAGATTGTTCCATTGGGTAGTGTTGTAACATAATTTCTTTCCACAGCTGTCTGATTGTTTGGTTAGATGCGTATGGCAACGTGATAGTACCATTATATATATAGCCTCACCTTAGCATCTCTATGAATACCAATTTGAACTTGGTCGGTATAAGACATAATATTGTTTAAAACAACAATTTGTCAAAACCATGGATCATGCCAAAAGCTTGTCTCCCCTTCTTCAGATGCTATTACTTTAATGTGGTGCAGTAAATCATTCATGAGTTTAAGTATATAACTCTATGTATAGCTACTACCTACTGGAATACCCATAGTCCAGAAATAATTTCCTTTAAGGTTATACTTAAGAGTCCACGCAACCCATATATCATCAGTTCTAACCAGGGGTTTATTGAACTGGGTGCTAAACGCAGCTTTATTATGGTTAATCAAATTTAAAACACCAAGTCCTCCCATCTTCTTCATGCGCTCAACTTTGTCAAAGCTAATGGGTTTCAGTTTCCTAGAATGCACATTCCCAAACCGTAAACAATTACACAAAGCTCTTCGAACCATTAGGAGCAGATTTTTAAGGAAAACGTATGTTCTAAACCAATATATATGATTCAATAGGAATCACACAGGGGTAGATTGATAGAAACCTCTAGTAAAATACCCACCGGTACCCGTAACCCAGCGGATAAAGTACATTACACAGTACATTTTAGGGATTGGCGACTTACCCATTCAGTGACTTTGGCACTGGACGTTCCCAAAATGGGTACTATTGGGTCGGGTGAATTAGAGAATATCGTATATGAAAAGCGGACGTATTTAATTAATGTTAGCCTACCTGCTTGAGTCATGTTTCTATTCGACCAACCAGAAACTGCCTTTGTTGTTTGTCATATAAGCTCATACAACCTGCAGAGGTTATCTTAGAGGTGATAAGAGGGGTACCAAGGTAGGTAGAAGTCTCATTTGAGTGTGGCAAACCAGATAGATGTGACAACTTAATGGCTCTATGGGTAGGAAAACCAGCCATCATAACACTAGATTTACTGAAGTTGACTACCAAGCCCGATAAGTTTTGAAAAGAGGAAAAAACCTTAAGAACACTAGAAATGGTCGATTAGTTGGCTTAGTAAAGATGATCAGATCATCGGCGAACATGAGAGAAGTTATCAAAGGATCAAGACACTTTGGGTAGAGACAAATATTTTTGGAGTCTACCTTAAGATTGATAAGCCTAGTAAGAACTTCCATAACTAATATGAATAGGAAAGATGACATCGTATCACCTTGCCTAATTCCTTGACTACTTTTGAAATACCCTTCCATTGAGCCATTGTAGCATAATGAAAAGTTAAATGTGGAGATGCATGTATATATCCAAGCACCAAAATGTGCAGGAAAACCCATCCTAGAAAGAACTTAGGTAATAGTAGTCTAGTGCAAGGTGCCGTTTGCTTTCCTTATGTACAACTTGATCACGGCTCTAGGTGAAATGGTGGCCCTATTGTAGTCCTTCAATAATTCATGAGTTAACAACACATTATCAATGATGCTTCCACCAGGAAGAAAAGCAGCCTGATTTTAGCTTCATAGCAATGATCTTAGAGATACATTTGTAGATTATATTACAGCATACAATTGGTCTAAAGTCAGTGATATTAGAAGGATGATCACATTTTGGAATGAGAGACAAGTTAGTTGCATTAATTCCGGTTAACATCCTATTTCTTGAAAAAAAAGCTTGTGTCAGCTTTAACTAAATCCAATCCTATTATCTCTGAACATGTTGTGTAAAATATGGAATTAAAACCATCTGGCCCACCACATGACTCCTTATTCATGTTTAATATACTGTCTTTTATTTCCTCGGCAGGAATTTATGATGATAAAACAACTTGTTGGTCCATAGATAAAGAAGGCAGAGGCAAGTCGTCAATTGATAAACAACGCAGAGGCAAGTCATCAATTACAGTAAGATCAGAGATGAAATTGTCAGAATTGCCATGAAGATTTGTCAAATAATCTAAGAAGGCTCTATCAATGTCTTCAGGAGTGTCAGCATGATTGCCATGTTGGTTACTGATGTAGTGTATATGAGATTTTGATCGCCTAATCTTCAATCTATCATGGAAATGCCAAGTGTTCCTATCACCTTCAATGTTCCACTTAACTTTTAATTTTTGTCTATTCATTTCTTCTTCTGTTATTAAAGCTTTCCTATATCGCTCATGTTGATCATATTCCTTCCTTGCCAGTGCTTCATTATCTGAGCTAACCGTAGAATTTTGTTGTGCCTGAACAAGAGCATTTTTTAGAGTGGAAGACAACAAATTGCCTCTGCCAAATTTCTATGCAGCCTAACAACCCAGAGCCTTCTTCACCTA
Source organism: Allium cepa (assembly GCA_030765085.1). Classification (NCBI taxonomy): domain Eukaryota; kingdom Viridiplantae; phylum Streptophyta; class Magnoliopsida; order Asparagales; family Amaryllidaceae; genus Allium; species Allium cepa. The sequence goes on along the minus strand of CM060941.1, from coordinate 169,417,609 downwards.
TATAAGACATCGTTGGAATGTAAACATAGGAGAACCAAAAATGGTAGTGTTCCAAGCATTATTAACAATAATAAAAAATTCAGGTTCATTAATCGAGACATTAAAAAGTTTAAAAGAGGCACTCCTTTTCATTGTATCCAAAGAAAGGCTTACGATTTGAGGAGAGTGGTCTGATAGAAGTGGTGGAGGAAGATGAGTAGAAATATAAGGCAAGAATGTTAATGTAGGTAAGTTACATAGGGTATGGTCAATTTTACTGAATATTCTTCTACTCGACCTATTCATGTTATTCCATGAGTATCTAGCACCATTAAATGGCACATGTAGGTTAGAGTTACTGATGGCACATTTAAAAGGAGATATGTCTTTGAGGGTTAATGGGATTCCTCCAATTCTATCATCCAAAGCATGAAGGCCGTTGAAGTCACCAGCAAGTATCCAAGGATGGGGGTCTTGAGCTAGATGAGGGATATAGTCATACAGCTGTTGTCTAGAGGTAGGGTGGTTGTCAGCATAAATAATGGTAAGGTACATGGAGGTAGAGGAGGGTACATAAGTAAGATGGGAATGAATGAATTGCTTGTGGGATAAGATAGGAGACACGACAAAGAAATTAGGGTCAGACAAGATCATAATCCTACCATAAGGCGCTTCTAACAAATTGTGGTGCATATTCCAAGCTGGATTAATGAGTCTAGCAGCTCTAATGGTCAAAGAATAGTTAAGCTTGGTCTCTAAAATTGCTAGAAGTTGAATTTTTTAATTATGTATGATGTCTTTTGTTTGTGTTAATTTGATATCCTGGTGAGCACCTCTGATATTTCATTTGCCTATTTTTGTATCATCATTCTATACCATGAACTTGATGTTGTATGCTTTGCTTACTTCTATTTGAAGAGGACGGGGTGGAGTTAGATTTTGGGAGCATAATGGTTGTTTTAAGGATTTTAGGCTCGTTGAACTCCTTAAGTTTTTTGTTTTTCTTTTTATTTCTATGGTTATTTTTGTTGTTGGAAATGGGAGTGATAGGAGTTTGGTTGCTTGTAACATATCGCTTGGAGGAGGTGGAATTTCCAGTAATAGTGTTAAGACTAATATCAGAGAAGGTGGTATAGCCTAGTGGCGGGAGGATATGACAGTAAGGTTGAGGTGAAGATGCTAAAACATTCAGAATATTATCGTCGAGATCTGGGGAATTGATATGTTTAGAACGAGGAGGGTTGTTACTGGATGGTGGTTTAACTTGAGAATGGTTATCGAGGTCATTGTCAGAGGCATGAATGTTGGTTAGAGAGTTTTGGGGTTTAAGGATGGTGGGATACACAACCATTTGCTTGTGAATTGGTAATGTTGTCTATGCATCTTGAGAATTATTGCTGATATCATGGTCAAAGGTTGGAATGCATTGTTTCTCACTGACACTTACTTATGCATGACTCAAATTTCCTTGTACATGTAACACTGTTGTCTATTCATCTTGTGAAATACTATAGTTTTCATGCACCAACGTTGGAATGCACAGTTTTTGACCTTATGCATGAGACAAACCACCTTGTGCATGCAAAACTGTATCACTACCCTCATTTAGACCAACATTATCACTACCATCTTGATCAGTCAAGATATGAAAAGGATTGGAATTCATATTGCTAACAGAATTTTCTATGGGCCAACATGACTCATCAGGATCACATGTATTACATCGATCTTTGGTATTTAATTTCTCTTCAACTACCTGCTAATTATTTCTTTTACCGTTTTGAGCATTTTCCTTTTGTTTTTGTAAAGTCCCGTGCAAAACATCATCATTTCCACCCACTTTACCTTTCCTTGTAACATACTTCTTCTTAATCACTCTCCTCCATGGATTTTTTTGGTTTTGTATGATGCCAACATTTCCTGCCTTATCATCGATATTATTCACCCTCTAATCAACAGCCATTTCTTTCAGTTCCTGATCATGTGCCTTTTCACAGTCACCTTCAACGTGTCCAAATACTTTACAGATCAAGCATACATCTGGTTTCCACAAATATTTAACATATACAATTTGCTCACTGTCATCAAGAAGTTTAACTGAAAACTTGTCAACAAGCTTTTGGTCAGGTCTCACTTCCACCATGCATTTAGCATAGATGATTCTCTCTAGCCTTTCAGTGGACTCATCTAAGCATAGAAATCTCCCAACATGTGAAGCCAACCAATTCAAGCCCAAGTGAGACCACGCATAAATAGGAATATTGGCCATTTGCAACCAAACAGGGATAGCTTTAACATGGCCATAGATATTACCAAGGTCGAGATTCCACTCTTGAATTATAAAAATCTTATTTCTCATTATTATTGGGTTAGCTTGCAAACCCTAGCTCTGTCCTCATCACAAGATAAAAGAAATAAAAACATCATGCCATCAAATTTAACTTTAACAGAGCCTTTAAGCCTCCACACTCTTTTGAGGTGCACCACGACAGTTGTGAATGATAATGGTTTAGCCTAAAAAAAACCAACAACATATTCCTTCCACATAGATGTACAAGCTTAAATGACTTCATTAGGTGGAAACCATTGCTTCACCATTGAAAACAAGATCAAGATGAATGGGATTGTACATTTACCAACATTTCTCGGTTTGGCTTAGAAGACCAATCCACTGAAGCAACAGGAAGAGAAGAATAAAGGGAAGACGGGGCAGAAAGCAATGAATGATTGATGGAAGGGGAGAGGAGTGGTATAAATGGCGGAGAAGAGCTCGAGGTAGGTTGAGAAGGAGGAATAGGAAGTGAAAGGATAGGCAACTAGATAGAAGACAAGGGCGGCGAGACAGGGTAAGGTTTGTCAGGAGTCATGGACGAAGGACGTAAAAGAAAGGTTGAAGGAATTGTTAATAGAGAAGGGGACATGGCAAAAGGGGAAGGGATGCCATAATGAAAGTATTTGAAAAGGGGAAAGGACGCCAAGTTATCGGAGAATTTTTAATAATAGTAATAGTCATTTTAACAAGCTGATTTTTATAATTTCCTCATTTTGCTTTAATTGGATTTCAAATTCAAAATATAAATTAGCTATAGATAATTATTTCAAAGAATAACTTAATAAGTTTTTTAATAATATTGAGTTAATTAAGCATAAAATCAATATTTTCGATATTAATAATTGTAGTATTAACACTTTTTCAAACATAAATGATGATTTCACTGAGTATCATAATATCCTTTTTGATTAAAGGACTATAAGGATAAGTTTCGATTTGCTATAAAAAAAATTGGTTTTAGTTGTTTATGTTTTTATTTACAGATCTTTAACTTCTTTGGATCATGGATTCTTTTTAGTCACTTTTGAAAAATATTATTGTATTCTGTCCTATTTTCTTAGCTTTTGTTTCTTTACTTTTATTTTACTAATACATGTATATGTATACAAATTTCATTTATATATATATATATGTGTGTGTGTGTGTGTGTATTATTCTTATATTCTTCAAGTTCATTTTACATATACAGGATTTGGTCAGAAATGATGTTAGATTTTTTTTACAGGTTCACAGGATTGCTGAGGGCAGGATTGCTGTTTGCAGCGAGGAGTTCTTGGTTATTCTACAGCTACATTATGACGTTCTACTCTTTGGTTGATACCTTTTTTAGTGAGGTGCTTTCTCTAATTCTATAGAGTCTACATAGTGGCGCTTTCCAGTCCAGATCATTAACATTTCCATTTCTTTCGAGTCTACAACATGACTTTTCCTTCTCAAATGGAGCTGGCTTTTAATATCACTAGCGTTGAGATGTTCTTAGTTCAACAGGTACTTCTAACACCTTAATACCGGACGATGGCTTGTTGGAGTTCGTTATTGGGGTGTAATGGGCGGCGGCCTTGCCGGAGCTCGATATTGGGGTGTAATAGACGGTGGCCTTGCCGGAGCTCATTTTAGGAGTACCTGAGTTATTTTCATTGTATTTGTACTTGATTAGCTTCCTGCCAAGCATGTTGGCAGCACCTTATCTTCTATGATACATACATACATACATACATACATACATACATACATACATATATATATATATATATTTACATGTTCGCTCTCCTCTATTTTAGAGGATCATACATTTTTCTCAAAAAAATTAACGTTGTCCTTCAACCTAAGAAATAATCTGGTCCTCTAGCCTAGTTTTTTTTCCAAAGTTCATCCTTGTACCTATTTTTCTCTTTGAATTTTTTTGTGTAAGGCGCATTACCGCCCTTATATTTTATCGTGTACTTTGCTTTTTATAAAGAATTTTTTTAAAGTAAATTGACCAGTAAAAATACATCTTTTTGGATGCCTTTTATTGTACAAATATTTTTATCATACTTGAAAAAAGAATTAAAATATTACACTTTTTTGAAAATTTCTAATTCATAAAGGTAAAATGGCATGTTTTATATGTTTATTTTCTAAGTCAAATTTGAACCTTTTCGGTAGAACTAAACTAAAAAAATAATTTAAAATTATTATTTTAAACGTGTGGAAATTTTAAATTCAATATATATGTATTTTTGAATGAAAATAGAGGAATTTTTTATATAAACTCTTGAAACCACACAATTAAAAATGATTCAAAATTTAGAAATTATTTCGGGATTCGATATGAAAATGGTTGTTAGCTAAAATCAAATCTTAAAAATATATTTTATGTGTATGCATGACATATTATTTGAAGTTAGCAGAAAATTGCTAATTTTAAAATAATATAATATATATTTATATATATGATTAAACGGTTATAAATTATATGAAATTATATTTTAAAAATAAAATATGAATATTTCAAAAAATAACCAAAGTTATTTCAAATCCAATTATATATTAAGTAATTAATGTTGAATTTGGTAAAGCTCTAAAGAATTGAGTTTTGGAAGTATAATATTTTTAAGAATGGATATTTTTAAAGATGGTTGAAAAGAAATAGATTGAAAAATTAAAATTAATTTTAGTTATGGTTTCCTATGAAATGATTTAACATCAACCATTTAAAGTAAAAAAATTGAAAAATTATTTAAGTATAATTTAAAGGATTTTTGAAAAAAATATGTTATGATTTTTATTACGGTTTGTTAATTAGCAGAGACCTTTATAGTTTTTTTGCTAAACTTGAGAAAAATGAAGTTAGAAATAAATAAAAATTGATTTAAAAATTGAATTAATTTTTTTTATTGATTTTTTCACTTGAAATTTGAATTGGAGTTATAAAAGAATTGCAAAGCCTGTAAAGTTTTAATTAAATATAGAAAACCAGTTAGAATAGTCAATATGCTAGTGTACCAAGTACTTGCTAGTCTTGAAATTTAGTGATTTGTGGAGTTTTAGAAGATCTAGATGGAAGGAAAATTAGCATAAAATTTGATAGAATTTTCTACCGACGTTCGAGTGGGTAGAGTATCGAATTTAATTTTTCCATAATAACGAGCGATATATACCATTTTGTGCCATTATAACCAAATAAAGTTTGAGTTACTAGAGATGAGTGCAAGATGACTTGAAAGATGAGATTTGGCTAAAAGTTATTACATTTCAAATTAATATGAGAGTAGGCCAATATGTTTTGCCATATGTCATACAGAAGAGACGGTAAATCAAATGGCAATATGTTGATTTTAAGAGCTAGGATATACTTACATAAATGTTATGAAGTATGAGAACACAGTTGAGTGTGAAGTTCCTATGACGACCACCTTTTCGATCCCAAATGTTGACACTAATACATCTAAAATATTCATGTGTTGAACATTCAAGTGCCAAAAAGTCAAAATGTTAGGGTAAAAAAGAAAAAGAAGAAAAGAAGATGAACAAGAAAGAGAAAAAACATCAGGATCTCACAATGGAATGATAAAATATAATATCAAAAATAACACACAATGATACTCTAATATACATAGCATTTTAGAGTTAGTAATTAAAGTACTAACATCAGCGTGGACGGATATAACAGCATGTTCTTACAATTATTGATATATACACATAAAATAATGCGACAGAAATAAGAATACTATAATATGTAAACATCCAGCTCCTCTCTAAGAGCCTAATGAATGTCAATAAAAATCTGCCTTTCTCAGACTACTGAAAGATCACCCATGGAAATAAGGAAAAAAAAGTCATGGGTTGGACAAAAATCTAATGTGAAAAACTCAAGAAACATGTGTAATATATAACAACACCTTTTGAGACCATCGTAACGGTTATCCCCTTAAAAGAGCCAAACCATCTGATAAGTACATATTATGATATAGTAGATAATGTTTAGGTTAAAGAATAAATCATAAAATAGTTGTGATGCTTACATTAATCACACCAAAACAATATTAAATACAATCAAAATTGCTAAGGCGCGTTTGCGTATGAATTTTCCATTGAAGGTACCCTTAATACTATTATTACATAGGTAGGCAGATTTTGAATTTCAATTTCAAATTCAAAATTTGAATTTCCCTCCACCTTTTCACCAACTCCTATGTTCTTAAGAGATATCTTTTGACCGTAGAACATGTCATTTGATTCTCTATTCATTTACTCTTTCTCCATCTATTCATTTTTCACTTTCATTTTCAAATTCAAAAATCATACTCTCTTATCTCTTTAAACTATTCTTCAGTGGCATGCTCAAGCAATAATAAGGCAACCATGTGGCTCTCTAAGAAAATAAAAGAATATCTTTTTAATGACCAATAACTTTTGCAAGCCTATATTGAGTATATATCTTTTGGAAAAGTCTCTCTCAAAAGATTTGCTACTTTTTGAAGATTTTTCTACTCATGATCTTTTTAATCTTTATGTACAAAATGAACTTTTTGGTTTAATCGATGCTTCTCAAAATGATTTCGTTTGTTATCCAAAATTGGTAAAGATGATTTATGTAAATTTAAAAGCAAAGTTTTATGATGGAAGAAATCGAGAAGTTTGAAATAGTGTCAAAGGGACATAAATTGTTTTAAATTATGAACCTTTGAGTCAGTTTCTTGGATGCAAATCTAGTGGAATGGACCGTTCAACTTTTTAAATTGATTTTCAAAACTGTGAAGTGATTCCTAACATTTTTGAAAGTGATGATGATTTGAATTCAAAAACAAAAACTTGCGTCTAAAACCAAGAATTTCAAGCCTTCTTTTGCAACAAAGTATCACTCCTAGAATGGGTAATTATAATAACCCGACACAAAAAGTTTTCAAAGCATTTTTCACCATTTATTGCCAATACGACATAAATTGTTCTCAAGTAATTTTGGATGAACTTTTTCTAAAAATCTTTTTAACCATGAAATCACACTATTTCATGGTGTGAATCTTAATCGAGTTTTCAATTATTTTGGTGTTGATCTTAAAGGAGAGGAAACAATTCCTCGGAAAATATTTGACAAGGCCAACATTTCACCCTAAAATGCTTATGGAAAAGGAATAAATGTTGGCTTGGGAAAAGGAGCAAGATATAGGAGAACAGAAAGAAGGGGAAGAGAAAAGAGAGGAAATAGAAGTTGAGGAGGAAGAACAAGAAGAGGAGTATACTTCCTTGGAAAGTATCAATATGCCACCTAATCCATTCAATAAAGATCTTCTCAAAAATCAAGAGATCATTCACAACCAAAGAAAGCTTAAGAAATCTTCTCAAAGAGATTTACCTTAATTTCCAACAAAATAGATAAATTCTTTGGAAAGATCATTCGTAAGCTTGGTGGTTCTACTTCGTCTTCACCCACATCTTTCTAGTTGTTTATTTAAGCTATCTTCGTATTTGGATTTTCTAATTTTAAGTTTATGTTGATTCTCATATATGTTTCTTTTATTACTTATACTCATCCTTATTATCAATGAAAATTCGATTTCTTGTTGTTATAACTCTGGAAAGTCAAAAAAAATTAACAGTATACGCCAAAAATAGTAGAATTATAAAATAAAGTTGTTTTGAAAAATATAGTGCATATATCGATATATGCAAATCATGTATGTCGACATATATCGACAAGATTTAAAAATAAAATAAAATAAATAACTATCAAAAGACTAATTCATTTCAAATGACTTCTTACCCATATAAATATACACACCTATTCACTCCATAAAATAATTATTTTTAATCTCTATCTTCACCCTTTTCATATATAATTCTCCACACCAAACTTTACGAAAATCTTGAACAAACACTTGAATTGTTCAAGAACATCCTTAATTTCATTCTTAGAAATTAAAGACATTTAGAACTAAGACAAATGAAAATGATTAAAGAGCAAGAGATGCATTTTGATGCTATTTGATGGATGATTTCTTCCCTTAACAAAGAAGAACCAACCAACAATCTAGAATGTTCCATTATTAACAAAGACGATGAAGATTGGGATGCCATCAAAGCAGATCGAATATTTGGTGCTGATGGTTGGGTTGAAGTTCCTCGAAATGTCTGGTTAAATAAGTTTGGGTTTATAATAAAACTGTACAATAATATATTATTAAAATATGTATTTTTGTGGATTAAATTGATATATGTGGATTGATTAGTTTGAGTTTGTTTGATTTGTGAATAATTTGTTTGATTTACTTAGATTGTTGTGATTAATACAAGTTATTTATGTCATCGCCTATCATTATTACCACTTATTATTTTTGTCACTTTTAAATTACTATTATTGCTTATTTTACTTGCTTTTATATGTTAGTATTATATATTATATAGGACCTTAGTTAGGGGAAGTTTTTAGTTAGATTTTTGATTAATGACAAATGGAGAGAAATATATAAACTCTAGGAATCTAGGCATAGAATAATGGGGAGTATTGTAATTCAAGATGAGTTATAACATATTTTACATTGTTGTCATCACCAAAAGGGGGAGATTGTTAGTACCTTAAGCATTGGTTTTGATGATAACAACCATATGACATCATATAAAATGTAGATACTGATGTTTTTATCAAGTTATATTAGTATATAGTGCAGGATATTAGACAGGTATTGATTAAGAATACTATATAATATTAAGAGAAGATTCAAGAGGCTAATATGGAGATTTAAGAGTTAAAGACTTAAGACTCATGAGTATTGAAGAACTCAAGATTTCCCAAATAAGTTATAAAGTCATAGAATTTTTGTTAAAACCCTGATAGAACTTCTTTGATCTCCCTCTCTATTTTTCCTTTTCAAATAATTTTAAATTTCAAATATCATAAAATTCATATTTTTTAAAAGATGTTTTAAAATATACTTCATATTTAAAATCCTTTATATATTTAAAAATGGTTTTAAAATAAATCTTATTTTCAGAATAGCCTTAAAATTATTTCTGTCTTTGGATTTTATTATATTTAATACATTTTGAACATTTACTTTGTCATAAATTTAGGTTTTAAAGATTTTTAAATATTTATAAGTTTATTATGATATTTATTATTACTTTGATTTCAAATATACACAATTTTGCTTTATATTTATTTTTTTTGAAAGAAATTCCTATTTAATCCTTTATATATTTAAATAAATTTTATAAAGTTTTCTTAAGTTTTGATATGACTAAAATAAGTGTAAACTTTGTTTAGATGATTTTACAAAGTATCCAACTATTTCACAAATCTTAATATTTTTAGATTAAAATTTTGTAAAGTGTTTTTCAATTTTGTAAATGATATGTCAACATATATATTTTCTATATGTCGACATAGTGACCGTAATTTTCAAAATTCAATTTTTGAATGGAAGTATCTATTCATCGTATCTCTTCATGAATGGACACGACTGTTGTTTCTTTATAAATAGGGGTTAAACCTACAAATTTTTGTTAACTATTTTCTCATATTTTCTCTCCGCTTTCACTCTCTTGAATTATAAAAGAAAATCCACTCAAAATATTCTCAAATTCAATCAAATTCAAACTCTATGATTTGATTCTCTATTGATTATCCTCTGATTTCCCTCATCTCTCTCACTCAAACAAGTTCAAAGTGCTATTCAAGAGGTTATATGATCATTTGTAATAAATATCAACGATCTGAGTCCGAAGCTCTATCAAATCATATTGTTATACTTGTGGGTGTTAATGTAGCTCGTGTAAATCAACCGAGTGTAATTGTAGCCCATGTAAATCAATAGGGTATGCTTAGTAGCCTAAAAATCTCTTGGGTATGCTTGTGCCCCGTGCAAATCAAGTGACTCTACCCAGTGGTTGGATAGCCTGGATGGTGTCTCGTTGCCTTGAAATTGAGATTGTATTTGCTTTTGCTATTTGAAAAATAAATATGTACAAGGAATTGTATAGGACTAGATGTGGGGTAACTTCGAGCCAATATAAAATCCTAGTGTGCTTTTCCTTTTGACTTTTATTGCATTTATATTTATCTGTGTTTGAATCTATGATTGTTAATTGCATTGTTTAAACTATAAGCTTAAAATAATTCAAAAAGATTCAAAAAAATTATGAAAACATCATTTACCTCTCCCTTCTAGTGTTAAATAAGCCTTAAGATCCGTCTTCCGCTAAACAACAAATATATTGACGTGGACCTCCTGACAAGGGTCAGAAACTACCTTTTGAGTGTTATATATCTCTAGATGAATAACAATAAGGTAACCAATAGCTAGATGACGTCCTAGAACGCAAGCCGGATATCCTCAACTTCTATGAGCAACATATCGAAAGAATCACTAGATATGGAGTTGATATACCCTTAGGGTTAGCTAAACCACCTCGGCTATGGTTCTACTTTGTTTTTTAACAATACCGCTGGTGAAGTCACATTCAGCATCTCAACAAACGAGCTACAACTCAAATAGATCATGAATCCCCAAATGGATTTCAGCATCTCGAATAGATTACGAACCTCTACATGGGTTCAAGCATCTTGAACATATTTCGAATCTCCATGTAGATTCCAGCATCTCAAATAGATCCACCTCCAAGAGATAAAACACGTATTTCAATCTTGAAGTGGTTTTTGATAAGTAAAACGCTTACTGATCCCGGTCTCTTCAAGACTAAATCGATGGATTTCCGGTTAGTTTAACTACCATTCTTTTAGAAATAAACAGATAGCCATAAGGCTGGTGATTGTCTCATATCTAGATGGATTTATTTATCACTTGTCCTAGAAGGGCAAGACCAGTTTATGCGTAGGTTATGTCATCACCGAGTGAATCACCATATATATAATTCTCGTGTTTCCTTAAGATACTTCCCAAGTTAATTTGGTTAAATTTAATAATAATGAGAACGATCGCATATGGAAACCAAGTTTCGTATACTTATCACATTTCTAACCTTCTCAACTTCCGCTACCCCTCAGTCAAAAGTGAAGCTCGATATGTTAGAGCACTATTGCTTCTACATCCTATGTGAATCGTCATTCTTAACTCTCACAGATAGAAACAAGTCTATTTTTTAGGTTTTGTGCTAAGTACACGACAAAATACTTTCCATAAACAAGTAAACATAAAAGCATGATTAACACACACAAAGCACGATCAAGTTATTTAATCCAATTTTGTTTATTTAATCCTTTATTGGTTAAACCTCTTTTACTAGTAAAACTCCTTTTTATCTAATAAAACTATTTCATTAATATGAACTTCTAATTAATTGAAACTTCTAATTAATTAAACTCCTAATTGATTAAACTCCTAACTAATTAAAAGTTCCTTATTAATTGACACTCCTTTATTAATTAAACCTCCGATTAGTTAAACTTCCTTATTTAATTAAACTTCTTTTCAATTAAAACTTAACACTAACAACTAAAACTCTTATTAGTTAAAACTTAACTTATTAAAATTATATATAGATTTAATTTCCATTTATAAAAGATATGTACATATATTTTATTATTCGCATATTTTACTATTCACATACCGTTAACGTATTTTACTATTCATGTATTTACTATTCACCTATACTCTTTTTAATAAATCAAAAAGTATCTATATACTTATCTCAAATGGTAAAAGTACATTCACAAATCATTAACAACATTTACTTACTTTAACATATAATCAAAGAGATTAAAAACAAATGTTACAAAAACATTGTTACTACAGACCCCTTCTCTTTTATAAGTTAAATATGTAACTTTTTCTATATTTACTACAAAGATTTCATACTTGTTATTATCTTTAGAATTCTGTTATTAATGATCTAAGTATATTCATAATCATTTACCAATATATTTTCACTTTAAAATATAAATCATGGGTTTTAAAAATAAATGTTACTAAAACATTGTTTACTATAATCTAAAACTATTTTAATACTTATCATTGATTTCAAGACATTCATTTTAAACTTCACAACGTATCCACACTTACTAAGGTAATGCACTTTTAATTGAACTTCTTAAAATAATTTATTTTAACTTAAGTGTTAAAATAAAAACATCCTTCACTACCTTTTTTTAAAACTTATACATTAACTAAAAACGATTCTGTTATCACCAATATTGATCACAAAGATGTTCAACACGCTACATGATCACGATGCCACATCAATATTCGATAGTCAGAACCATGGCTATGAATCAATGCTGAGGAAATAAAGAATGTTGCATTTCATCGATAAAGAGTTAGATGCGATTCCACATGATGTTACTAGAGCCAAGAATATCGTTCACAATAATGCCACATATGATCAATATCGCATCTCTTTAAAGAAGTAGTGATGTCAAACGTAACGAGTGTCATAAGCCATTAATATATGCGAATAAGACCTATGTCATAGCTCGCTGATGCCGTGTTTTACCAATGCCACCTTTCACTTGTAAGGGTGGAATATATGTTACCCTTTATTGATACTGCATGACATCGATGCCGCTTAAAATTAATGCTGCTTATATAATGATGCCGTGAATTATTGTTGCCGAGGCAAGCTTATCGTTGATACTGCCAATAATGTAGCTCAGAATCAATGGCACCATTATTAGCACCCTCACTATCCCTTGCCGCCACTATTCAATGCCGATCATTGGCTATATCACCACCCAATGATGTCGATACTAATCAATGTCTCCATTTATAAATACCATGTTAAAGCAATGCTACACTTCAACAACACTTAAAGAACGTTGCACGTCTATGCATGCGATGTTGATGCTGATGGTCATCAATATTCACAAGTGTTATTGAGGTCGACATCTTACTTAAGGATATCTCTTCATGCTGATGTCACACTATCTCAATGTTACCGTGCATTGATCCATGGTGATGCCGCATTCCTCTACTAGCGAGATGGAGTTGAAGAAGTACTACAAACTAAAGACTATCGACGATCATAACCAAACAAGGGTAGCTCCATGAACCATCAATAATACTGAAGTTCACGGATGCCGACGTCAAGCTATTGTACAACTCTTTCCCTATAAAAACGGACCTAGGGGCACTATGGAAAGTAGCGAATTATTCTTATCACTCTTCTTACATTTTAAACTTTTCAACCATAAATTAATTTGGAGATTTATAACCAATTGTACGACATTAACTATTGGACTTTGTACCTTCGATATTATATTGAATACTAATAAGAAATCTTGAATATGACATACTTTCTATAACGACCAGCAAATTTATCAATTTGATAAATTATATTTATTTTAAAAATATATTCAAATATAAGATTTTCAAGCATAAACTATGATGTTTGAATAATAAATAATAATGGTAATCTTATTTTGAATAAGTGTTCACAAAAATATTTCCTTTGGAAATATATTGATAAAATGGTCGAAAACCATTTTATCAATAAACGACTCTATAATTATCAGACATCACAAATGAAGCTGAATACATACACTTATTTTTTATAATTGAACAAGAATATTAAATAAAAAAATTATTTTATTTTTGGGAAATTTAATATATTTATGACATTATCGGTGATGCCATTATATTTCATAATTGATTTATGAGTTTAAATTAAGATTTAAGGGTTTAATTATTATTACAATTATTCAAAGAATTGTTTTTAAATGATAATGATTCATTTAAAATAGTTATAAAGTGATAATAAATCATTTATAATATTTTTATAATGATATATATATATTTGATTTGAAAATATAATAAAATTGGTATCGCTTTATTGATATAATAGCACGTTTTGTAAAGGATGTTTAATATTAGTTTATATGTTTTTATAAATCATATGTAATCATTTTAATTAGTTAAAGATGATAAGAAATGAATTTTCAAATTTGGTTTACATTTATACGTAAATTAATTTATAAGTGAAACTATGACCGGTAATCGGCTTCTCGATTTTCAACGGTTTAACAAATGGAAGTTGTTCAAAGTTGTTACAACCTTGTGTATATGTCATGTGCACATATACAACATACACATGGACATGATCATACACACACACATACATGTATACATATACATATAAGTATACATATATTTACAAAATATCTAAGATATTTTACCAAAGTCAAAAGCAAACATCACCTCACCTTACACACACATGTGGGCCAAGCTTATGGATGGTGATGGGGGGTGGAATTATTTTAACGATAGAATTTCTATTGAATTAGAAAATCGTCGATAAATTTATAGTAAAATTTATACCGCAAGCGCACGACGTATAATTTTGTAGTACGTGGCGAGTATGCGTCGATCCGTAGGGAATTTTTTAGATTTTAGAATTTTCTAATCAATCAAATTAGACTAAATTGGAGTGAATATTTTTAAATACAATTTGTAAACAAAATGAATCTAAAATTAGAAGGAAAATGAGATTAAATACTATGGGATTAAAGAACAATTTAGAGGCAAATCCACTCTTCTATTTTTGTAAATCGACAAACAAATAATTTATAATCTCTAGTTATGATATTAAGTGAAATAATTGTTGCATTTATCATAACTATGGTTTATTTATGTAATTAATTAACATAATGTAAACCATCGAACTATAATACAATAATTATACCACTTATAAATTCTCATGAAAATGAAGCTAAAGCAAAAACTATTTTGAGTATGAACTATTTACTATTATAATTAGTAAGATAGATCATCAAATTTTGTTTTTACTTTCTTTTCAAAATTCAAAAATCAATTAGAAAATGATGATGTAAATAGTGTTTATGTTGAATAAGAACAACTCATTTGCATAAGCATCATAAGCTATCAAACCCACCTATATAAAATTACATCAAAATTCACTTTCATGAAGCACAAACAAAAAGAGATCATAAATCATAAAAATGTTGAAATTACATAAAGTCAGAGAGCTTCATTAATCCTAAATTGAATGGGTTTAGCTACTCATTTGTGTTATCAAATCAATACTTGTAAATTTCAACATTAAAAAGCAAAGAAATGGAAACTAAGCAAAGGAAGAAAGGGAGATTAACTACTAACTACTTGCATAAAAACAAATCTACGCTACTTGCATGAATGTAAATTTAATCTCCTAACAAAGAAAAGAGAAGAGCATAGAAATAAGCATGAGCATAAAAGTTACAAAAAAAAGTAGAAAGGAAAGAGCAAGAGACCAGGAAGCCATTTTTATTTCATGAAACATAGAGCTTACAACTTTCATTTCGATTCCTAACTAATTTCAAAGAGTAGAAGATATTTACATGTTCATAAGAAGGATATTTATACATGCATAAAACCCTAATTCAATTTTTTAGATGCTTCCTAAAATGCACTTTAGGAAGTGTGGACGCCAAGTAACCATTAGCCACTAATTAATCCATCATTAAATGTGCATGAAGCTTTAACTTTCACTTAGTTGTCCATTAGCTTCTAATCGTGGATTTAAATAAGTGGCTAGGTGGGGTCCTCCATGAACATGAACTTGAATTATTTCCTCTTCATTCCTTTGTATTCCCTTATGCATGCATATATCTTTATGAAGGACTCTTTCATATGCATCCAAATTCCTATAAAAAACACAAAAAATGTCCAAGTAAATATTCTCAAATTGACACATGTACAAAAATGACCATTTTGCCCCTGAATGAAGATGAATATATGATAATTTGAAAATAATTGAATTTTGATTTTAAACATGTTAAAATGCCCAAATATGATATTTACTTAAAAATAGATAAAATATGGATGTAAATATATGCATATTTACATGCACATCAGATACCTCCACACATCTTTTTATTCATCCTCGAATAAAGGAAAACTAAGGTAAATCCGTTTTCTAAGAAGCACGATTGCATTGAACATATGAAACAAGCCGTTGAACCTCTGGGCATCCCCAGTAGGACGAGTGTTATCTCGTGAGGGTTTTCAACGGACACTACCCACAAAATGCAAATGCGGGACGAAAATATTTACAAAATGCAAGATTTATTTACAAAGAGATGAATGCAAGTTTTTGGACATATTCAAAAATGAAAGATTTTCTTTTAAATAGACACAAATAAGTTAAATATAAGTTTTGGTCATTATCTTGAAAATTTAAGTCATTTACACGTCAAAATTTCCAACAAAAATCAAGTTATCGTAACAAATAGACTATAGTTGAACTCGTTGTTTTAGTTGATAACAAAGTATAACTATGAAATAGATCCTTAGTTGATTATCAAAATTTATCAAAGTCGTATTTCATTTCTTTTCAATAACAAGTCAAATCAAACAAGTAAAAATAATGCTTAGATTTCAATTGCTTACTCTCTCTTATTTGAAAATTTTATTGATATTAACAATATTTAGATATGAAGGTAAACTGAGGCCAGATATATTACCCATGCACTGCCTTGCGGACTGATGTGAGGGGAATACAGAGCGTGGCGGGTGAACACATAAGTGTGAACACTTATCGACTGTAGACGTTATTAAAAAGAATTTTTATAGTCATACACCTAACTCAGATAAACTGAGGCTAGATGTACCGATTGTGCACTGCTTTTCGGGCTTATGTGAGAAGGGTACAGAGCATGGCGAGTGAACACATGAGTGTGAACACATGACTCTGGGTGTTAAAAATTAAAAAAAAAAACATATATACAGAAGTTTTTTTTGAAGATAGAGAGAGTTTTGCGAAATCATCTTAGCACCATTTAGCTTAGAAGATAAAATTGTTATATCCTTTACTTTAAATTTACCACTTTCTTTTAAATAAAGATTTTCAATTAGAACATACTTCGTAATTAATACATAAGAACCTTCCTATACTAGTTAAACCATTGTTATTTGTAATCAAACGTCATTTTTATTTTTGTTAAGATAAATAAATTTTCAAAAATTTCAATTTATTAATTAACCAATACTTACACTTATCCCACACTGTTTCTTCAAAAATAAATCAAAATTGTAAAAGGAAAATGTTTTTGAGATTTTAAAAATTTGAGACATTTTTCTTTTTTTAAGTTAAAAGAAAATGAACATTCAAAAATGCCATGAAACAAAAAAATGAAAATAAGAATGCCCCCACACTTAGTTTTTACCATAGTCAATGCATGGTATAATAAGTGTAACGGAGCAAAATATGTACATATGTAACGATCTGAGATTTTGAACCATTCGCAGTCACACATGTCGGACTTGAATTGCTCAAAACAACAGATTGTTGATTTAGATTTGGCAAACTTCAACATATACAGTAAATAAATCAATCACGGAATCGCAGACATAGAGAAGTAGAACAATAAGCAGCGGAATAGATAAAATAGTAGTTCATAAGGCTATTATATAAACAATAGAGTTTGAAACAAAATACAACAGAGAATCTCAAGTACATAGAAGTTACTAATACAAATGCCAATAATAAGTATGAACACAAGTGGAATAAACTGAAGTAGCTGGAAAGCTAAATAGACAAAGACAGTTCTTCAAGCAAAGCTCCAAACTCCGAAGGTGAGTCTCAAATGCTGTGACATTTAGTCTTGCTCGAGCATAAAGCAAAACACAAAACACTCGAGTCGGGATTAACATTCTTGTATCAGTAAATTTAACTCAAGTGAAATGTCAACTGAAATACAAAGTAACTTAAAGGATGTTTGGGATTCCTATCCTCTAAGGATCCGTGGAACTATCTACTATGTAGTAATATACGCTATTATAATATGTCCATAGTAAATTAAACTATTAAAATAGCGCTAAGGCGTTACCCATATCCCCCTTAACACATTTTATATATTCCCCGTAGTCTATACAATGTCATACGCTCCATCAAACCGGTGGTTTATTCAGAGAACACCATATATGTACGGTACAAAACAAAATCGTAGAAAGCGCGATAGGGCATGTGACGAGGCACACGAGGCAATGCCAGGGTAGATATACCATTTGCACTCCCGGACTAGTGGTAACGCATAGCAGCTACTACCTCCCACTTCGTGACACACTCCCAAATCAAAGGTGCACCCAATCAAATCACAAAGGTAATAGAATGGTATCGAAGAAATGTGTCGATCGAAAGTGCGACCTCAGTTGGCTCGGTATAGCTCCTGTTTTAGCCACATCAAGCTGTCTCGCGGAAGTCAGGATTGCGTTAATACCTCAAATAGAATCGTCACCAAACCATCCTACTTCGATCTGGAATCTCCACCACGTACGCAGTTGTTAAAGTGGTTTTCGGTATTGGCAGAGAGTATGACAATATTTGATTCCTGTCTCTTTAACAGCCAAACGCTTATTTCACACCGTGATCATTTCATTTCAATTAGTTCACACTTCATATCAAAATATCATATTTATTTCAAAACCATATCAATTCGATATCATTATTCACTTTAAATAATATTCATTTCCAGAATCGTAACAGTTTCAAAATTATAACACTTTTGACATCATAACACTTTTGAAATCGTAACACTTTTGAAATCATAACACTTTTGAAATCATAAAACTTTTAACTTTAACAGTTTAGATATTGAAAATAGTATATATTAAAATAGTTAAAGATTAAAATAGTTTATATATTTAAATAATTTATATATTAAAATAGTTTATATATGTTAAAAATAGTTTATATATTTGAAAAATACTCTATATAATAAAAATTGTTTCCTCAAATTTCACAAATTGATTCAAATCAGTTTAAATTCAAAAATTCAATTTAAATCAATCCCTGTTCAGCACTTTTAAATTTAGAAAGATTAAAGATTCAATTCAAATTTCCATAACCATTTCAATTTTTATTAATTTCAAATCCAAGCTAGAACTATCATTTTGATTCCAATAAGATTCAAGCTTTAAATATTAAAACAAATTTCAATATAAGTTTCATTTATATTTTAAAATTTAACTTTAATATTATTCAAATTGGAAAATATTCACTTAATCATTTTCAATAACAATTAATTAAAATCTCAATCTATAGATTTAAATCAATATTAAATATGCAGTCTCAATTTTTCTTAAGTTGGGAATATTCATTTAATCACTTTTTTTCAAATCAAGTTATAAATCAAAATTTTCAAAACCTTAAAATCGATAAGTTTATATCAATTCTTATTTAGATTCAATTATTAACCAATTTAAATTCCAGTTCAACATTAATTTATCTTCTCGACCTTTATTACATTAAGTTATTAATATTTATTTTTTTAAATATTAATAAATTTTTGAATAAATACTTAAACATGTTATAAACCAATTAAATTAAATTTTATTAAATCAAATCTTATTATTAAATTTGTTTTATATTAAATCTTACTTTATGTATTTTTAAAATAATGAAATTATAAGTAAATTCTTAAAAATTATATTCTTAAAAATTAACTTATAAATTAAAATTTCCAACACATGTTTTTTTTAAATCTGAATTTTACACACATATAAAAATATCATACATATATTATAATTTAAAAATCAATATTTATTAAAACCCATATATTTTCAAGCTTTGGAAATAATTTCAACAATATAGATTAACGGTGTCTGTATATAATTTTCTATCTTATGGTCAAATGATACTGGTATTTATCATTTCAACCCGCAATGTAAATATCTACAGGTATATATCATTTCAACCCGCAATTTAAAATCGGTGAAAATCGCTTGGGTTTATCATTTCAACCCATAACGATTTTCCCTAATTCTATAAGATCGTTCGGGTATGTATCATTTCGACCCATAGGGAATTCTAAACTAATGGAGAACTTGTAGAGTGAGAACCAATAAGATAACAATATAACATATCAACAACATGCATATATCATCAGTAACAAATTAAATATAATATATACAACAGGATATGGTGTCATATATCATAGGTGAACACTAGCAAATAATGACATATCATATTTAACAATTAAATAACTTAACAATTCCAATTTAATAGCATATTTTAGTTGTCGTTTCAAGTGAAATCAAATTTACTAAATATAAGAATGTTAATCGTGGGTGATTGCTCACCTTTCGAGGCTATGGAGAAAATGATGGCGAAGATGGTGACATGGGCACAAACACAAATACAGACACGAGCAAAGCAAAAAGTTGTTGCGACCAATTTTGGACAGCAACGAGACAAACGCAAGGCATAATGAGCTGGATTTGATGAAGATCAATTATATAAATGAACTTATATATAAACTATATATATATAATCATATTTTAAATTCAAACACATCTTAGATTTAATCTATATATATTTCAAAAATCATTGTTTAAATTAAAACACATGTCAAAATAAAATTGTTTCATTATACACGAAAACCAAACTCATGTATACACATATATATAACTTACAGATCATACATATCTTATAAAACCAATATATATATACCAATAGATCATATATAGATATATAACTTATATAAATTTATATATATAAAAAACGATTTGTATTACTCATATAAACAAACATAATAGCCCAACAGATCAAATAGATAACTTATACAATGTAAGACAGGTAATGTATATAAACAAACTTATAATAGTATAACAACAATATAGCAGAACACAATGTATAACCATATATATAATACTCGTTTTTTTTCTCTTTATAGAAAAAGCCAAACTACTGTGCTATAACTCTATATATATATATAACTATATACAACTTACATATATGAATAGCCGATTATATACATATAAACTATTTTAAACTTATACATTAAACCCAATAGATTATGTATGAACTAATATATAAATCTTATACATTATAACACTTTAAACATATTATAATTATACTTTATATATATATATATATATATATATATATATATATATATATTAAGCTGGAATGCAAACCAGAACGATGTGCTTGTCTTCTATGGATCTAGAAGTAGGGGCGTAGGAATGTGAGCAATGTTTGGTTATCGGCTACAGGTCTGAAAGCTGAGAGCAGTGGATTACGTGCTATCTTCATGTGCTTTTTTGCCATGCACGTATAACACGAAAAAGAAAAAAGGACTCGAATGCTAAATGGTGAAGCCGTGCTCACCTATGGGATGGTGACTGGGCATGGGGTAGGTGAGTGAAGGGGATGCGGTTGGTGACACGGACATGGATGTTGGTGCTAGCTTGTGAAGGAGAGATGGGTGTTGGATGGCATGGTGATAGGTTGCGAGTGTTTGGCAGCAACAGTGGTCAGGTTTGGCTAGTCTGCGCATGAGGAAAAATGCTAGCAGCGGGTCACATGCTTAGGCGAGGGTGGTAGAGAGGCCGAGCGATGGAAAGCAAGGGGAAAAGTTGGGTTCAAGGGGGGTTCATAGCTGTCAGGGAAAGGTGGTGATCTAAATTATGAAAACAAACTGGAAAGAACATATATTTGTATAACTTTTTTTCAACGCTATGATTAGAATAAAAAACAAAGGAGGGGAAAAGAAGTTTATTTGGTAAAAGTGAATAAAAGAAGAAGAACCACGTTTCAGGCTAATATAAATATAATTTGATATATTGTACTATATTTCTCAAATAAAACTATTTACCATAAGAAAACGTACGAACCGGTACATAGTAAATGGAAATAAAGGGACAACATCAAATTTAATTTGAAATGGTGGAATACTGAAAGTCCAAAAGCTAAAAGTATTTATAGCTGATGGTTGTTTGTTTAATACAGTAGACAATGGAAGGATACATGGAAAACAAAAGGTTCAAAATGGGTACAGATACAGCTAACCGTTTCGTAGATTTCACTGTGTACCGAACGCCGAAACACACCAATGAATATACTGCAAGAGATCAGCATGACGAGACAAACAGAATGTGACACAAATATTGACGATACGATCATCAAATCAAAAGTCAATGTTCGTACCAAAAATGCTGCTAAAACGCCGGAAATAAAATAAACGGGACTATAGCAGTCCAAATTTGGTGAAATGAAATACGACGTCTCACTCGAAAAATGATTTATATTTTTGTTAAGTAAAAATATTCAGATTTCAATAATATTTTATTTTCATCAAATTAACTGATTTTAAATTGAAAACTACACAACAGAATTTACTTTCATATTTTCTAATAATAATTTACCAGTTGCTATGTTAAAATAGACGTATTTCAAATATCAAATTTCCATTATAAAATTTTATAATGGATTCCATGAAAAATTTCAATTAATTATGTTATAAAACCATTAAAATTTACGGGCCATTGTAATATATTAACAAAAGTGGGTTAACATCCTTACTAGACGTAGCTTGGCTCATGAAGGATCATAAGCCTTTCCTCTTGGTTATTTGGCAATTGCAAGAATGATTTCAAACGATGACTGTTGACTTTGAAAATCGATCCATCTCTGGGGTTTTCTATTTCTACGGCACCATGTAGAAAAATAGTTCATACCACAAATGGTCCAGTCTATCTCGATTTAAGTTTCCCAGGGAATAAATGAAGTCTTGAGTCATATAAAAGAACTTTCTGCTTAGGCGAAAAAGTTTTCCTTAGGATTGACTTGTCATGAAAAACTTTTGTTCTTTCTTTGTAAATTTTCTCGTTTTCATACGCGTCGTTCCTAAATTCTTCTAATTCGTTGAGTTGTAGTTTTCGGTTTTCGCCAGCTTTTTTAAGATCAAAGTTTAAGTTCTTTATTGCTCACAACGCTTTGTATTCGATTTCAACGGGTAAATGGAAAACTTTCCTGTAAACTAAGTGAAATGGGAACATCTGAAGGTTAGTTTTAAAAGTACGGTAAGCCCAATGCGCGTCAGTCAATTTCTAAGACCAATCTTTTTGATTTTTGTTAACAGTTTTCTCCAAGATTTGTTTTATTTTTTATTTAAAAATTCAACTTTGCCACAAGTCTGAAGATGATACAGAATGGATAACTTATGGGTTATCGAGTATTTTTTCATTAAATTTTAAAAAGAGCGATTGCAAAAATGGGTTTCGTTATCACTGATTATTGTGCGAGGTGTGCTGAACCTTGAAAAGATGTTTTCTTTGAGAAATTTTGCAACAATTCTATGGTCATTGGTTTTGTAAGGAACGGCTTCGACCCATTTTGAGACGTAATCGACAGTTAGAAGGATATACAAGTTTTCAAAAGAATTGGGGAAATGTCCCATAAAGTCGATTCCCCAAACATCAAAGATTTCAATCGTAAGAATAGGGTTTAGAGGCATCATATCTCATCGAGAAATTCATCCAAGCATTTAACATCGATCACAAGTTTTACAAAATTCAAACGAGTCTTTGAAAAGAGAAAGCCAATAGAAACCACACTGGAGCACCTTTTCCGCAGTTTTCCGAGGACCAAAATGTCCACCGCACGCTTAATCGTGGAAAAACGAAAGAACAGTCATGATCTTGTTGTCTGAAATGCAACGTCGGATGGTTTGGTCGAGACAATATTTGAACAAGTATGGATCGTCCCAACAGAAATATTTCACTTGGGACATGATTTTGTATTTGTCATGTTTGGATCAAGATAAGGGAGTTTCTTCAGTGCCTAAGTTGTTCGCTATATCAGCGTACCATGGATCGATAGAAATTGAAAGAATTTGTTCATAGGGGAAGTTTTCATTGATTGGCAAAGAAGATGGTGCGTTCGGAAGATGAGACAAGTGATTAGCTATGACGTTCTCGGATCCTTTTTTGTCTTTAATTATAAGGTCAAATTCTTGAAGTAAAAGGATCCAATGAATTAAATGGGATTTAGCATCCTTTTTAGAGAAAAGATATCGAAGCGCAGAGTGGTCTGGGTACACAGTAATGTGTGAACCTATCAAGTAAGGTCGAAACTTTTCGAGCGTAAAAGAGACAGATAGAAGCTCTTTTTCGGTTGTTATGTAATTGAGTTAAGAGTCGTTCAAAGTCATACTTACGTAGAAAATAACAAAAGAATTTTGTTGTTGCATTGTCCTAAGACAGCACCAACTGCAAGTTTAAGGCGTCACATATTATTTCAAATAGGAGATCCCAATTGGACGCACAAATGATTGGAGCAAAAATGAGTTCATTCTTAAGACGTTCAAAAGAAGAGATACACTCCGAGTTGAAATCGAATGGAACGTCTTTTCCGAGGAGAGTCGTCAAAGTACAAGCGATTTTGCTAAAGTCTTTCACAAAGCGTTAGTAAAAACCAGCGTGTCTTGGAAATGATCGAATGTCCTTAACCGATTTGAGAATGGGTAGGTTTCCAATGACAACGATTTTCGCTTTATCTTACTCAATGCCTAATATTAGATGATATGTCCAAGGATTATGCCTTGTTTGACCATAAAGTGGCATTTTTCCCAATTCAAAGTCAAATATTTTTCTTTACATCGATTTAGAACCAACTCGAGATGATGTAAACATTGGGAAAAAGAATCGCCTAAGATAGAAAAATCGTCCATATAAATTTCTAGAAAGCGTTCACACATGTCAGAAAAAATGCCAACCATGCACTGTTAGAAAGTAGCAGGAGCGTTACAAAGTCCTAATGACATACTTTATTAAGTATAGGTACCGAATGGGCACGTGAAAGTCATTTTCTCTTGATCTTCAGGAGCGATTGGAATTTGGTTATAACCGGAATAACCATCAAGGAAGTAGTATAATTCATGGCCAGCTAAACATTCTAGCATTTGGTTGATAATGAAAGAGGGACGTGATCCTCATGTGTTGTGGCATTTAGTTTACGATAGTCAATGCAAACACACCGACCCGTTTGAGTATGAGTGGGAATAAGTTCGTTTGAATCATTCTTGACAAATCAAGGAAGTAGTAGAATTCATGGCCAGCTAAACGTTCGAGCATTTAGTCGATAAATGAAAGAGGGAAGTGATCCTTACGTGTTGCGGCATTTAGTTTTCGATAGTCAATGCAAACACACCAACCCGTTTGAGTATGAGTTGGAATAAGTTCGTTTGGATCGTTCTTGACAACGATTAGCCCATATTTTTTCGGTACAACGTGAATTAGGCTAACTCATGGACTATCATAGACTGGGTAAATGATTCCATTGTCGAGAAGTTTAAGAATTTCATCATGCACTGCATCTTTTTTCTAATATAAGGAGGTTTCTTGATATCGGTAATAGTCCACCCACTTGCTTCTCTGTTTTTCGAAGGAATAGAAAGTAAGGAGGATTCTTGATCAAGAGATAGAGTTGTGGAAATTATGACGGGAAACGTTTCGTTATCATCTAAGTGTGCATACTTAAGGTCATCAGGAAGTGGTTTGAGGTCCAACTTCGGGAGTTTTTCGATCGAAGAATTAGGTTGAGTTTCAGACTCAACTAGAAGCGATTCAAAAGGAAGAGTGTATTAAATCTCGTTAGAAATTTCATGAAACAATTTTTTGTACTCGGTCTCACGTTCATCGTTAAGATCAAGTATCTTGTTTTCAAAGTTTTTGAGAATGACACTAACTTCCAACATTTGGTCACGAGTTTCATTCGATTGGATTTCGAGATTGAAAATGTTGAGATCCAAAGTCATGTTTCCAAAAGAGATTTTCATAGAACCGTTACGACAATTGATCAAGGCATTTGAGGCGGCTGAGAATGGTCGACCTAAAACCAATGGAATTTGATTCGTGGGATTTGTCACAGGTTGTGTTTGTAGAACGATAAAATCAACAGAGAATATGAATTGCCCTACTCGAATGAGCACGTCCTCGCTTTCTCCCACGGGCTTCTTAATCGAGCTATCGGCAAATTGAAGTGTGACTTTTGTGGGTTCGAGCTCTCTTATGGCTAATTGTTTGTACACGGAGTATGGAATCAAGTTGACACTCGCGCCTAAGTCCATCAAGCATTTGTTAATCATCTTATCTTTAATTGTACACGAAATCGTAGGGCAGTAGAGATCTTTGTATTTAAAGGGCATTGTTTGGGACAAAACTTCGCTCAAACTGGAGGCTAAGAAGACTATTTTAAGCACTTGAATTTGTCGCTTTTGGGTACACAAGTCCTTAAGAAATTTTGCATACATGGGGACTTGCTGAACAATGTTAAGAAGCAGGATGTTAACTTTCATTTGTTTAAAAATTTCAACATCTTTTTTATTTGGTCTGAATGTTTCTTTAGTTGAAGACGATTGGAAATGGAACATGATACTCTGTAGGAGGGTAACTTGAGTAGAAGAATTTTGATCGGTATTTGATTCAATTTTTGGCTCCACGTTTGTTTCGATTCGTTTGAAGCGTCGAGAGAGGTTTTCGATAAATCGTCTGGATTAACGACTTGATTATTGATTTGTTTACCGAAACGTAGAGTTGTGATAACATTCAATTGGGTGACATTGCTATCTTGAACAACATGGGATTGATTTGAATTTGCGTTTTGATTTCTGGGACTTGGAATGGGCTGGCTTGGGAATGTTCCTCGTTCCTGTTCATTTACGGACGTGGCTAATTGACTCATTTGCAATTCGAGTTTTGCGATAGATTGTTTTTTTTTTTTTTGCATATATGAGGTCAATAAATTTTGCAAATTGTTGTTTGATTGAAGACTTTGAGTAGTTGCTTTAGCCAGCGTTTCAAGAGTTTACTCAAGTGAACTTAAACGTTTATCGTCTTATGGAGAATGAGCAGAATTTGGTCGAAAATTTGATTATTGCGGTTGATTATGAGACGGACCCGCAAAATTTGGTTGAAAATAGTTAGGCTGAAAGGCAGGATTCGAAGCATTATTCGAAAATGCTTGAAAATTGGGATGAACTGTATCCGTGTTGGGATTATTTTGGTTCCAAGCAAAATTCAGATGATTTCTCCAACCCGGACTGTACTTGGAGAAAAGATGTCCTTTTTTTGGCTTTATTGAAAGCATTGATTTGTTCAATAGAATTAGGGCACTGATCGGCTATATGATTAGGATCGTCGCATTTATAACACATTGGTTGGGAAGCTTGGTTCATTTGATTCGATGAGAAAATGTTATTGAATTTTTTAATCAATGCATCGATCTTAGCTTCCAAAGCAAAAGAAAATCCCATCGAGTGTGCACTCCATCATGAGTAAATTGATTTTTCGTTCAAACATTCCCATTGGGATGATTTTTCGATGAGGTTTTCAAGAATTTATCAAGCATCGTCGTGGTGTTTGGGCAAGAAAGTTGCCTTGGCACATTGATTCAAGCATGGTTTGTGAGCTATTTTCTAGTCCATCGTATAAGATTTGGCAAATCGTCCATTTTTCAAAGTTATGGTGTGGACATTTTATCAAAAGCTCTTTAAAACTTTCAAAATATTTTCCAAATAGCTCTCCTTTGAATTAACGAAAATTTACAATTTCGTTTCGGATTCTACTCGTTTTTTCCAAGGAGTAGAACTTTTTCAAAAAAGCTTTCACGAATTCTTTCCATGTTTTAATTAAGTTTGATAGTAAGCTGAACAACCATTTTTCAGCGTAATCCGTAAGAGCGAATGGATTAATCGAAGTTTGATTCCATCATTGGAAAGTTGTTGGAGTTTAATGGTTGTGCAAACTTGTTCGAATTTAGTCAAGAAGATGTATTGATCATCATGTTCAAAATTGCCAAATTTCAGAAGCGTGGCAATATGTTTCGAGTGAATTTCAAAATGGTTACCCGTAACGGGTAATGTGATGCAAGATGGAATAGAAAGTCTGTCAAGAAAGATTCTATCCATAAGGGTTCGAGGGGCGTTCTCGTTTGCCATTGCAGAAGGATCGTTTGTTCGAGTTAAACGTTAGTTGTTAAGTCGTGAGTCCAATGATTTGCTGTTGTGTCACTGGTCCAAGTACTCATGCACAAGTGAAAATCGAGAAGAGAAAGAAGTTAGAATCGAGTCTGAAAAATGAAGTGAAAATTTGATTTTTTTTTTAAAGAGAAGAAAACTATTTACCAAGTGAATTTTAATTTCAAAAAACGAAGTTTGATTTTTTTTTTTTTTTTTTTACTTTTTTGGCTTGTCAAATTTTTATATATTTTTGTTTTTGTAATTTTTTTCTTTCGATTTTCAAATATTTACCAAAAGGAAATTTGTTTTTTGTTTTTTATTTTTTTGTCTTTACAAAATGAGAATTGATTTTCGCTTTTGTTTTTGAATTTTTTTTTTGTTTTTTAAATTTTTTTTCCTTTTTGATTGAAAATTTTCAAAGGGAACGATTTAAAAGGATTTTTTTTGGATTAAAGACTAAGTTAAGTAAAATTTACAATTTTTTTTGGATTTTGAATTTTTTGATTTATTTTAAATATGCATGAACTAATGCAACTAAATGAATGCAAATACAAATTGTTTATCCTTAGTAGCCCCTAATCCAAAATTGTATAATCACACTTTGCCTTAAATCAACAAAAATGTTGCTCAGCCAGGTAACGTGTAGGAGTTATCGGTGCACCACGGATCACCGTAGCAATGCAGCCGAAGGTTTAAGTACTTTCAAAGGAACAACCACTATAATATTTACGAATCACCTTAATATTTATAAATGCTTATAACTCTGCCGTAGCCTAGACACCAAAAAATAGAATTGTCCAAAGAAAACAATTGTGAAGTTACATTAAGCCCTAAGTGAGCTCGTGACACCCTTAAGTCGAATGTCTAACATTTATTATTAGTCAAATTCTATGATAAAATGCGATTCGTGGTCTAAGGGAAGGGTGATGAAATTCCTCACCTTATGCGAATTGGGGTATTGCCCTTAGAAAAGAAAATAAGACGAAATGAATGCAAAACAAAAATTAAAGGTGAATTTACAATGCAACTAAAATGAAGTTTGTTTTTGTTTTTGAATTTTGAATTTTTTTTATAAAACTACAAATACAAGCAACCAACAATGCAGTTCAAATAAAAACAAAGGAAAATGCATGATACCGGAGCATGTAAAATTATTGGCAATTTTTTTAGCAGCAAATTTTTTTAGCAAGTAAGGCGATTATTTTTGGCAAGTGGACCTTTCCTTTTTTTAATTTTCTGCTTCGGCAACCTAAAACTATAAATAAAATATATACAATCGTAATTTTTTTTGAAAGAGAAGATAGCAATAAAACAAAATAATTTTTTTTAAGAATAAAACAAGACAATATTAAAAGAAAACAAACTCTTTTTTTAAGAGAACAAGACAAAACTAGACTAAAAACAAATTAAACATAAGCAAATTCTTTTTTTATTGTTTTTTATATGAGATGGAAGAACAAAAGGGAAACTAATCAATTTAAACAAAACAATCTGTAAAGGAACCAAAAAAAAGTTAAAATCACTCGGCCCACTACAACAATTATTGTAAAAAAAATATTTTTCTCTCTTTTTTTAAAAGAAAATGCACGAGCCAGATCCAATAAACAAATTAAACAAGTTAAACAAATTAAATAAGTTAAACAAATTAAGCGAAATGAACTCAAACAAAAGCAAACTAAAAGAAAAAAGAAAAAATTGTAGGTTCAAAGAAAGCGTGTTGATTGGAATTGCAGTGCGTCAATTAAAGGCGTGGTTAGGTGACTTGATGTGAAGTTCGAAGTTGGGTTTGGGTTGCTCTGAATTGGATTTGGGCGTTTCGATTGTCGAATTGGGTGAAGGATGCGGGGTCGCTGGCAGTCGTTTGATTCGGGGTTGCGGTGCTGTGAAGCGAGGCGTTGGTCAATCACTGTTGCATGGGTTCTTGGTGGAGAGGATGGCGGAGAGGCGGCTGCAGCATTTGAAGTTCAAGGCGATTGGGATTGGAGGTTACAGAGAAACACACATATCAATCCAGGTCTATCATATCAGAGCATATCAACCATCGATCAAGATCAACGACCAGGAGCTTTCACAGCAGTTTGCTTTAGATTACAAAATGTATATGGGCTCGCATATATTTGGCCCATTTGTTCATCTATAAATTATTTTCTGTGTATCAATGTTTCAATATGTTGCATTATCAATAAAACAAATCTTCTTTTCTCTGTTTATGGTATCAGAGCATAAAAGCGAAATGACAAAAATTTTCTATAATCATAATCAAAGAAATTCAAAGATATAGATAGTATTGGCTCCTCTCAGAAAAATATCATCATCGAAGCGGCATACCTTTCTCTCAATCGCACAAGAATCTATTCTGTCAGTTCCATATTCATTTCTTGCCATCCTAAAGGAGAAATCAGTATTTCACTTCATTTTTCTCCTCTGTTTGTGAGATTCATCTCTGTTGTTCATGCATATTACTACTTCTTCATGAAACAGTAATATACACCTATCACAAGCAGTTTGATTTTTCAATCTTTTCTTGTTTCTTAGCTGCTATTCACAAATAGCCACGCCAATACTCCAGTCACTCATTCTTTACACCAAGAAACCGACATTTCAAGATTATTGAATCACCATGGCACTTGATGAAGAAGGAATGACATCAGCCACTTCAGGGAACCAGCCCATGAATCCCCAGAATTTGGATCAGATCTTGATAAAGCCTAAAAGTCAAGTTATCACAACACCATTAGATGAAGACAATTATGTGTTATGGAAATATCAAGTCGAAATAGCTTTGAAAGGATATGACTTACATGATTATGTAGCTGGAACCAAGATCATACCACCAATTATGATAACTGACAAAGAAGACAAGATTGTCAGCAACCCAGATTACAAACACTACCAAAAGCAGGATAATCTCTTATCATCATGGTTATTATCTTCTATTAGTCAAAGCTTACTGTCACAAATGGTAGGATGCAACATCTCTTATGAGACATGGTCAGCAATCGAACGCATTTTTAGTTCACAATCCGCAGCAAAGGTCATGCAATATAGAAGAGAATTACAAAATGCAAGAAAAAATGATATGCCAATGAGGGAATATCTCGCCAAAATCAAAAATTTATGTGACAAATTAAAGGGTGTTAGTCACAATGTGTCCATCAGTGAGCAGATACTAGTGATAACCAATGGATTAGATCAAGATTATGAGTCTTTAATAACATATATTGCCACACAACCAACCCTGCCTGATATTGAATATATCCACACATCTCTGCTTGCCCATGAGGGAAGTATTCAACAAAGGAAATCAATACAAGAAGAATATGATGTCAATTATGTTGTTGCATCAAGGAACAGAAATCAGAAAAATGCGTCAAATCAACCCAGACAAGAAAATCAAAGTCAGAGAGGAGGATATGTTCAAAGAGGCAGAGGCAGGGGGAGGAGTGGATACAATAATAAAGTCAAATGTCAGATTCGTGAAAAATTTGGGCATATGGAAAAAAAGTGTTATTTCAAATATAAGGAAGATTTCAATGCAGGACAAACATCTCAAACCAGCAAACAACCAAATGCTAACATAGTTCAAACTAGCAATCAATCCAGAAACAATGGAGACAACACTACTGATGATACACCTAAAACAGAAGATTACAACATGGATGAATGGTTTCCTGATTCTGGTGCCACAAATCACATCACAAACAATCTACAGAACTTGAATCTGGGGAA
Source organism: Allium cepa (assembly GCA_030765085.1). Lineage (NCBI taxonomy): Eukaryota > Viridiplantae > Streptophyta > Magnoliopsida > Asparagales > Amaryllidaceae > Allium > Allium cepa. The sequence continues at coordinate 169,385,897 of CM060941.1, read as the reverse complement.
CAAAGGATACACATGTAATCAAACTGTACTTATGGGAAATGGTGAAGCTACAAATATAACACATATTGGTACTGGCTGTATAAAAGGTACTAGGCTACTTTATTTAAACAATTTGTTGAGAGTACCAAGTATCAAGAAAAACCTTATTAGCGTTTCACAATTTGCTAGAGAAAATAAGGTATATTTTGAGTTTCACCCAAAATCATGTCTAGTTAGAGATTCAATAAATAAAAATATATTATTACAAGGTAAGCTGGACAATGGTGTATACAAATTCAGCAATATTCAAAACAATGATGCTGCTAATGATAGAATTTGGTCAAATAATGTTAGCGCAAAGAGTGACAGTGATGTGAGGTTGTTTCATGAATGGCACTGTAAACTAGGCCATCCTAGTTATGATGTAGTTAAACTCATCTTAATGCAAAACAATATTTCTGTCCCAAATAAATCTGATTTATCTTTATGTCATCATTGTCAAATGGGGAAAAAGCATAAATTGCCTTTTCAAAATTCTGGAACTATATATGAAAATCCCCTTGAGTTAATTACTGCAGATCTATGGGGACCAGCACCACTCACTTCAACACAAGGATACAGGTATTATCTATCACTTATAGATACACACACAAGACACACTTGGATTTATTTTCTCAAAACTAAATCTGACACTAGTCATGCTATGACACAGTTCATTACTCATGTTGAGAAACAAATTAACAAATGTGTGAAAATAATGCAAACAGATGGTGGGGGAGAATTTAAACCATTAAAAGAATTTTTTAGTCAAAAAGGAATTCTACACAGAACTACCTGCCCCCACATATCAGAACAAAATGGTCTAGTTGAGAGGAAGCACAGACATATAGTGGAGACAGGTTTAACTCTTTTGTCTCAAGCATCACTACCTTTGTAATACTGGAGTGATGCTTTTGCCACTGCAATATATCTTATTAATAGGATGCCAACAAAAGTGCTAAACAATGGCTGCGCACATGAAAAACTTTTTAAAGTTAAACCAAAATATGATCAATTAAGGGTTTTTGGATGTCTGTGTTATCCCTATCTCAGACCATACAATAAACATAAGTTGAGCCTCAGATCAAGTCCATGCACTTTTTTGGGGTATGCACATAATAAAAAAGGATATAAGTGCATGGGCAATCAAGGCAGAATCTATATTTCAAGGCATGTTGTGTTTAATCAAAATGTGTTTCCATTTACAGGCAAAAGAAAGCAGGATCATCGAATCAACAATGACAAAACACATGGCTTTTACATCCCAGAATTGTCAAAGCGTGTTCAAGAAAATAGTCAGACAATACAAAGTGTATACAAAGATGCATCTATATCTAGCACCAAATCAGGATATAGTTCAGACAACAATGTTAACAGCTACTCACCAGTTGATGTAAATGATGAGCAGAATACTAGCATGTTAAGCAGCAGACAAAGTAATGATCAAAGTGCAAATGTGTCCAATGACAATCAAGAAACAGGTGCAACAGCAAACATTAATGATAATCAATTGGAAGATTCTCATAGTCAACATGTGGAAACAAGGCACCCCATGATTACCAGATCTAAGAGTGGTATTTTTAAACCTAAATTATACATTTCTCAACTAAATGAGGTAGAGCCAAATTCTTATGATCAAGCCAGCAAACATGAAAAAATGGAGAAAGGTAATGGATGAAGAAATAAATGCATTAGTTAAAAATAAGACCTGGACACTAGTACAACCACTAAAGAACAAAAATATTGTGGGGTGCAGATGGACTTACAAAATCAAAAGAGAAGCAGATGGTAATGTATCCAAGTATAAGGCCAGATTGGTGGCAAAGGGGTATTCACAGCAGTTTGGTTTTGATTTCACTGAGATTTTTTCCCCGGTGATCAAACCAACCACTATAAGAGTCGTGTTAAGTTTAGCTCTTCACAAAAATTGGAAAATAATACAGCTAGATGTCCATAATGCCTTTTTAAATGGTGAATTATGTGAAGATGTTTACATGCAACAGCCAGAAGGATACAATCATCATATGAATAAAGGTTATGTTTGCAAGTTACACAAAGCCATATATGGGTTAAAGCAAGCCTCTAGAGCATGGTATGAGAAACTTAAAAACACACTGACACATTTGGGTTTTAATGCTACAAAATCAGACAATTCACTTTACTTGAGAAAAGGCAAGCGTGTGAGCACATATATACTTGTGTATGTGGATGATATACTCATCACAGGAAATGATCAACAGGAAATCAACCACATTATAGAACTACTGGACAAGCACTTTGCAATCAAAGACATGGGTGAATTTAAATATATTTTTTAGGAATAAACATCCAAAGAAAAACTGACAGTGAATTTTTTCTATCACAAAAGCAATACATCAATGATATTCTGGTTAGGCATAACATGGACAAAGCAAAGCCATTACCTACCCCCATGACAAGCAATAAGCAGTTGTCAAAAAATAAAGGTGAGCCTATCGATAATGTCAAACAAAACAGAAGTATTGTTGGAGCACTTCAGTATGCTACAATCACTAGACCAGACATTTGTTCTAGTGTCAATAGGGTATGTCAGTGCATGCAGAATCCTCTTAACGAGCACTGGAGTGCCGTCAAGCGAATTCTTAGATATCTCAAAGGAACAAATACATATGGGTTGCATTTAAAGGATAGCAAAGATATAAACATACACGCTTACAGTGATTCCGATTGGGCAAACGAAATTGATGACAGAAAATCCATTTCTGGATATTACGTCTATCTGGGACCAAATCCGATCTCTTGGTGTACGAAGAAGCAATCAACTATTTCCAGAGGCAGCACTGAAGCTGAGTATAGATGTATAGCAAGTACAGTGGCTGAAATCACCTGGATCGAAACCCTAATTTGGGAATTAGGGTTCGAATCAACTCGCAAGCCCATCATTTGGTGTGACAATCTCAGCGCCATCTCACTCTCTATGAATCCAGTTCAGCACACTCGCACGAAACACATGGAGATAGATCTCCACTTTGTCCGAGAAAGGACAGGGAGCGTCAAGCTTGCCATCAACCATGTACCATCTTATTATCAAAGAGCAGACTTTCTAACCAAGGCTCTATCAGCAAAAAATTTCAATCGATTTCGTGAGGAGCTCAGAATTTTTTCGGCCGACATGGAAAGAGAAGAAAAGATAAAACCCTAGTTTTGTTTGAGGCGGCGTATAATGAAACAAACAATGCAAGGGTTACAGAGAAACACACATATCAATCCGGGTCTAACATATCAGAGCATATCAACCATCGATCAAGATTAACGGCCAGAAGCTTTCACAACAGTTTGCTTTAAATTACAAAATGTATATGGGCTCGCATATATTTGGCCCATTTTTCATGTATAAATTATTTTCTCTGTATCAATGTTTCAATATGTTGCATTATCAATAAAACAAATCTTCTTTTCTCTGTTTAGGAGGTTGTCCTTTCCTGAAGGAAGGAGGTTCGTATGTATGTTTTGATTGCTAGGGGGAAGTAGAAAAAGGTGATTGGTGGCTGTAGGTGGCTCTAGCAAGGTTGATGTTGGTGCAGGAAGGGGCTGTCAATTTTGAAATGTAGGTAATGTGATGATGTTGAATTCAATTGAAGCAGTGATAGCGATGTCAGTAGTTATATAGGGTGAAGTGGGCGGGGTGGTCAGTGTGAATGGTTGCTCAGTGATGGTCAACAACTGTTCTGGTGATGCAAGAAGGGTGATGATGTTGCAATGGGGGAAGGAGCATTATCCGTGACATAGTTTTTGGTAGAGGAGTAGTTTGTGATAAACCGTGATTTGGGTCAGTGGTAGAGCACAGTGGAGCGCTGAAAGTGTTTTGAATTAAGGCAGTGTCAGTATGTTGAAGTGCACGATGGAGGAGAATAAGCAGTTTGAGGATGTTTCGTGAATGAATTATGGTAGAGGGGAAGAGGCAGTACGCAGTTTGATCGTTGTTTGTTTGAGGACCGATTCTCTGGTGGTCAGTAGAATGATTGTGGAAGCAGTAGCAATGGTCAGTATTTGGGTTTGTATGCAATGTAGTTGAACTGCAGTGGTTGAGAGAGATGGTCGGAGGCACTGATTTGGTGGAGTGACTTGGATGGCGGTGAGTTGATGGATTTACAGTGCAAGTTTGAGGGGTGGCAGACGGTTTTGAGTTGAACGGTTTTGCAAGGCAATTTTGATTGTTTGCAATGTAGTTGACTGTAGTGGGGTAGTGTTAATGGTAAGGGAATGTTTGATATGTGCAGAGAATGGTCAGCAGAAGTGATGGTGAGTGGTTATTGTTCTACAGTAATTTGATTTTGCGGCAGCCGTGGTGATGGTGGATGTATATTATGCAAGAGGGAAGATTGGGTATGTAGAAGTAATGTGCATAGGAAAAGGAAGAGGATGACAGTATGTTATGGAGATGGTTATGAATGGGATGATATGTAGGAATGGTTTTGGCAAGTTGTAATGATGTGGTGTGGTATGTAGGAAGAAAGTTGAAGTTATGTGACAGGAAGAAAGTTGAAGTTAGGTGTGGGCACTAGTCGTGACAGTGTGAAGAAGGCAGGTTTGCGGATGGTGGTGTGACTGTAAGCACAGTTTTGAGACTGCAATTTTTTTTTTAAATTTAAACAAAGAAAAGAAAATGTAAATATAAATGTAACAAATAGAAATGAAATAATTTTTTTTTTGGTTTTGAAATTATATGTTAATTTTTTTCTTTTTAAAATAGGTCAATGCAATGCAAACAAAAAGAAAATAAGTACGCAAAAATCAAACAAAAAACACACAACTCTTTTTTTTTTAGAAATTAACACACAAAACACTTAATAAAATCAAAAGAAAATAATAATTCGAATAATAGAAAATAAAAGAAAGACAAATTCCTAGGTAACGGTGTCAAAAACTTGTTGAACGATGGAATTTCTATCGAATTAGAAAACCGTTCAAAAATTTATAATAAAATTTATACCGTAAGCGCATGGTGTTCAATTTTAGTACATGGCGAGTACGGATCGATCCATAGAGAATAGATTTTAGAATTTTCTAATCAATCAAATTAGACAAAAGTGGAGAGAAGATCGTTAACTATAATTGTAAACAAAATGAAGCTAAAATTAGAAGGAAAATGAGATTAAAAACTATGAAATTAGAGAACAATTTAGAGGCAAACCCACTCTCCCATTTTTGTAAGTCAACAAGCAGATAATTTATGATCTCTAGTTATGATATTAAGTGAAATAATTGTTGCATTGATCATAAGTGTGGTTTATTTATGTTATTAATTAACATAACTTAAACCATCAAACTATAATACAACAATTATACTACTTATAAATTCTCATGGAAATGAAGCCAAAGCAAAAACTATTTTAAGTTTGAACTATTTACTATTGTAATTATTAAGATAGATCATCAAATTTTGTTTTTACTTTCTTTTCAAAATTCAAAAATCAGTTAGCAAATGATGATGTAAATTGTGTTTATGTTGAATAAGAATAGCACATTTGGAAAAGCAACATAAGATATCAAACCCACACGTATAAACTTACATCAAAATTCACTTTCATGTAGCACAAACCAAAAGAGATCATAAATCATAAAAATATTGAAATTACATAAAGTTAGAGAGTTTCATTAACCCTAAATTGAAGGGGTTTAGCGACTCATTTGTGTTATCAAATCAACACTTGTAAATTTCAACATTAAAAAGCAAATAAATGAAAACTAAGAAAAGGAAGAAAGTGAGATTAACTACTAACTACTTGCATAATAAAGTCACGCTACTTGCATAAATGTAAATTTAATCTACTAACAAAGAAAAGAGAAGAGCATAGAAATAAGCATAAGCATAAAAGTAACTAAAAACAAGTAGAAAAAAGAAGAGAAAGATACAAGGAAGCCATTTTTATTTCAAGAAACATAGAGCTTACAACTTTCGTTTTGATTTACTAACTAATTTCAAAGAGTAGAAGATATTTACATGTACATAAGAGGGATATTTATGTATGCATAAAACCCTAATTCAATTTTTAGGGTGATTCTCAAAATACCCGCCACTAAGTAACCATTAGCCATTAATTAATCCATCATTAAATGTGCATGAAGCTTTAACCTCCGCTTACTTGTCCATTAGCTTCTAATTGTAGATTTAGGTAGGTGGGTCGGTGGGGTCCTCCATTATCATGAACTTGAATTATTTCCTTCCCTTATGCATGCACATATTTTCATGAAGGACTCTTTCATATGCATCCAAATTCCTATAAAAATCATAAAAAATGTCCAAGCAAAAATTCTCAAATTGACACATCCACAAAAATGACCATTTTGCCCCTGAATGAAGATGAATATATGATGATTTGAAAATAATTAAATTTTGGTTTTAAACATGTTAAAATGCCCAAATATAATATTTATTTAAATAAAAATAGATAAAATATTGATGTAAATGTAGGATCGATTTCACCCTAGATGGAGAGTGAATAGGATGATACTATTTGTAACGTCCCGCCTTTTTGCACGCTTTAAATCGACGATAAACCACACATGTCAGACTTAAACCATATAGAAGGACGGATTGTATGGGGTAAATAAAAAAGCAGAGAAAGAAAAGAACAAAACAGAATCATGCAGCGGAACAATAAAATATAATAATCAAATATACAGTTCATGAAGCTGTTTTACAAAATATTCGATTATACTTATACAATACGTATCCAAGTTACACATACCAGAAAACAATAAATACTGCAGCGGAATAGTATGAATGTAGTGGAATACTATAATAAATAACTATAAATCTTCGACTTCGTCTTCCAGAATACGGTCTTTTAAATCCTGAAATGCTCAGGCTGACCCGAGCGAATTGAAAAGACAAAACACTCGATTCAGAACTAAAAGATCTTAAGTAAGTTAAATCAACGGTAAAATATGAGTGGAACGGCGTCAGAGAAGTTTACGGGATTTGACATCTCCTATCCAGTGTCTAACGGAGTGCGGTAACTTAAGAGATGTTCGGGATTCACACCTCCTAAGGATCCGTTAAACTATCTACTATGTAGTAATATACGCTATTATAATAGTGTCTAAAGTAAAGTTTAATATACTGAAAATAGCGTTAAGGCTTTACATTTTCCACCTTAACACACTTTTATATTCTCATAGTCTATACAGTACCGTAATCTCCCCCCGTACTGGGCATCTTCAGAAGGCACTCCATAGGTATGGTACAAAACAAAATCGTATAAGGCGCGCTAGGGTAGGTGACACGGCACAACTAGGCAATGCCAGGAGAGATATACCAATTACGCTTTCGGGCCGGTGGTAACGCATAGCCGCAGCTACCGTCCACCTCGAGCCACACCCCCAAATCAAAAAAAAAAAAAAAAAATCAAAAGTGGCCACCGAATCAATCTAAAAGTCAGAGTATAATATCGAAGGGATGTGTCTGATCAAAGGTGCTACCTCATTAGCCCGTCGATCGCTCCTGTTTTAGCCACCTTATGCCAACTCACGGAAGTCGAGTCCACGTATTTACCTCAAAGGAAACGCCGCCACCATCCTACTTCATTCTGGAATCTCCACTACATACACGATTGTTAAAGTGGTTTTCGGAGTTGGCAGAGAGTATAACAACTTCTGATCCCGGTCGCTTTAACAACCAAACGTTATTAACACCGCGGTCATTTCAAAATAATTTATACTTCAAAACCAGAATACAATATTCATTTCAAAACCATATAAATACAATATCATTTCCATTTTAAAACCCAAATCAATATGATATCATTTTTATTTCAAAATATATCCTTTTTTCCAAAATCATAGCACTTTCAAATCTATATACCTTGAAACTCATAGCTTTGAAACATAACTTCTAATACTTAAATGGTTTAAATATTAAATTACTTTATATAATAAAATAGCTTCTTAAATTTCACCAATAAATTTCAAATTCCGATTTGAACCTCCAAATGAACCATTTCAAATTTCCATATATTTTCAAGCTTTAAACATTCCACCATTTCAAAACTATTTCTTTGATAATTCCATATATATAAATTTCAATTACTATTATTTAGATTTGAAATGTTTACTTAATAAATCCAATATCATTTAAGCAAAACCTTTAACTTCAAACAACTGGATATTCTTTCAATGTAATTAACCTGATATATTCATTTAAACCAACTTTATATTCATTTAAATCACTCTAAGCCAAATCAAGTTATAAGAATCCCACCCTTTAAATCTCAATTTTATTCAAATTTCAAATCAAATTTATTCAAGTGAAATTCTTAATTGATTCAAATTAACCAATTTCATATTTATCTTCCAACTTAATTTTTATTTAAGTCATTAAAACTCTATATATACAATATCTTAAATAGGTACTTAACCATATAATATAAAACAATCAAACTCCATGAATAAACTTATTTTTATTACACAAATTTATACATAGCTTAAATTCAAGAATTTAACTATATATATATATATAAACAATATTTATATAATATCAAAATTTAATATTTATTAAACTGTATATTTCTTTCAAAAACCATAGAAATCATTTTCAAATTATTTATATATATAGACCGACAGTGTCTATATATAGTTTTCTATCCTATGGTCAAGTGATACGGATATTTATCATTTCAATCCGTAATTTAAAATAAAAATACGATTATATATCATTTCAAACTGTAATCCCAAATGTAATGATAATGCATAACAACTTGCAGTTTATTACAATATAACATACAACATCCATTCGTCCAATATCAATCATCAACCATTTATCACAACCATCATCCAATTCGAACAATATCATCAATATATAACAGATAATAAATAGCAGGTATCAACTGTCAGTTTATATCCAGTAATAAATTAAATAACTATTTAACTGGCAGATTATATTAAATAACAATTTAATTCAATAAATTCTATCTACTAATATGATGATTAAAAATATGCCAAACAGCTATAAATAAATTTCAAATCACATCATAAATCAATTTAACAAACATAAGAAATTTTAGAAGTTGTGAGTGGGTTAAAACACCCACCTTTTGAATTTAAATTAAATTTAAATCCAATTTAAACGCAAAATTAGCACAGTCTCGCAATCTGTCCAAACTAATGCCAAAATATCTGGAATTTCAATATGAACCTAGCGGAGAAAACCGCGCTTGAAACAGATATCTTATGTGAAAGATATTATGTTTTGAACATTCGAATATTAAAATTAAAATAGATAAAAAAAGAAAGAAAAAAATAAACTCTCGCCACATGTCCCCTACGTTGACCCAGAAGCACGAAGTAGCAGAACTCATACACACGAACACATCGAACAACCGACCGCCACTTCACATCACCACGCCACGTCGCTACAAGCCACGTCGCCGCCTTCCAGAGTTCGCCGCCGACCTCATCTATCCTTACGCGCGACGCCGCGCACGCAAAACGAGGTGCAGAACACCCAGCCGCCGCCAAACCATGAAACCCTACTCGAATTAAATTAGCCAATCCAGCCGTTAACTCGACGAACGAACACCACTGATGCACTCCCCATCGTCCACTCTACAATAACCAGGAATGATTCGACGGTCCGACAACGTTCATCGACGCGCGATGAATGGCCATGAATGTTTCCACTAATTCCGGATGCACAAAAAACTGTAATCGAAAAACATACAGTGGATCTAGATTGCGCCCCTCAAGAGCTTTCCGACAATATATAATTTGATATTGTTTGAAGAGTTTGAAAATTTGACTTTGCATTTGATTTGGAATTGGAATTGGGAATTTTGGTTGTCTGCCATTGAAATGAGGAAGAGGAGCAACTGGAATTGTACGTGTAGAAAAATGAATATAAGAGTAGGCTAGGGTTTATAACGGGGTATATATAGGAAAGGTTCAAATAGAATAGATGGACCCGATTTATAAACGCGCTGAACGATGAATGGCCTGAAAAGCCCGTTCTGACTCTGGAACGAAATTGGGTCCAACCATATATCAAAATAGTTGTTTTAAAATATTCTAAACGCGATGGAATAGGTTTCAAGTCCAAATTCCATCGTATGAAGAGCTTATGCTAAAATCAGTTTATTTCAAATTGATTTCAATTGATTTCAATTTGATTGATTTTAAGGCGTTTCGAGTCCATACGATCAAACAACAAGTCCGATCGCTACGAAACTTGAAATCCTATAATAATTCACCGTTACGGATCCGATGAAATTGGTTTCGTCGAAATCCGAGTCAGTGGCCAAAATGGTTATTTTTACATTAATTAATTAACTTAACAAATTAACAAATTAAATCAAATTTTCAATTTCAATTCTTTAATTGACAAATTTCATTATTTTTGATTCCTCAATCATTTACAATGATTTAAACAAATTTAAATGTCAATTTTGAGTTGACTAATTCATCAATTTCAATGTTAACCTCAATTTCATTAAATTCACAAATTATAATTTAAATTCTCAATAATCCCATTGAATTTACTTTTCATTCTTATATTCAATCTATTTTTATCAAATGGATGCAATTTACATTGGTTCATAGTTATTGTATTAATATCCTCAAATTTCATCTTAATTTCCATTAACGTGGTTTCTAATTATGTTTTATTTCAAGGATTTAAATCTAATTCAATAGATGAAATAAATGGATAAACAATTAATGATTATCACCATTTTGCCTAATTCAGTCTCATTCTTACTATATTATCAATAACAACATTGTAATTACTAATCTAACCTTGATTGTATCAATTTACAATTTATTGCGTATTACTTCATCCGTAATATCACTTTGAATTCACTCCTCAATTTACTAATTTAAATCAATTATAACTTTAAAATTTAAATAAATTCATTAATTGTCAATTACCATTACAATAAATCCATTCATTTGATTTTTCTTATATTAAATTTATTACCAAATATTCCTATTTACTATCAATTAAAACCTGCAATTATTTCAATCAATTGGGATTGCATTGAATAAATTGTTTATTAGCTTACATCAACATTCTTACCTTTCCTACCTAATTATCACCCAACAATTATTATAGTTACTTATCTATCATTGATTCTATCTAATTGCAATTTATTACATATCATATCATCAATCAAGATAACTTTGAATTTATTTCCCATTACACTAAAATACGCATATTTACATCTTACATTTGTAGTAATGTTACATTAATATATTCAAATTCCTAACTCCTTTGTTAATAAATATCATATTTCCCTTTATTATATCTTTGCCAAATATATACGTTAATTACGATTAAATATTCTCACTAAATTTATTTACTTGGTTTCATGCTTTCGATTACACCAATTACTACCTATAAATAAATTTACGTTCCCACTATTTCCATAAATTTGAATTCCATTCTAATACCAATTTATTACTTTATACATACATTACGTTTTTATGAAATTTATACTTCCACACTTTCCGCTATTATATTAATTGTCATCAAAGAAATGTTCGTTATTGGTCATCAATGATTATACGAACTCATACCATCTTAATTCTACTCAATTCCCATTTATTACACAGATTCATATTAATTAATCAACATTTACGTTTGTTACTTCAATTCAACTTATAACTAAGTTATACCATTTTACATTATTTCATTTAATTGCAATTTCATTCAATTTATACAAATTCAGCTTTAATTAACTTCATCGTTACCTTCCATCCTAATTATTATTTCATTATTCAATATTTAATACCAGGATTAATTGGTTAAATTCAACACTAAATTTTATTTACTTATTTTCCAGTTTAACCAAATGCAATAATTTGTACTACTACACTGTTGGGATTTAACTCCAATTGTCAATAATTGATTTTAATTACCCTTTATTACGTATTATTCCATTAATTTTTATAACTTTGAATTCATTCCCAATTTACAAATTTCAATCAATTATAACTTTACAATTTGTTTCCAATTAATAGGTATTGCACAAATTTAGTTACTTATCAACTTGCATCTACCTTATTACATTGACTTATATTTAATTACTATTCAATATATATTAATTCATTAATAAATTCAATATTTACGTTTGTTTTCTTACATTTGATTTATAGCCTAGTATAACATTTACATTAATCCCATTTCGTTCAATTCATTAATTATTAACCTTAAATTAGCATTGGTTATACCTTGATGCATTAATATGTCCCAATTTCATCTCAATTCTTATTTACGTAATATCAAGCATCAAATTTCATTTAGTTCCAATTAATCCACCTTATTACATTTATATTAATAATCTTGGTTCTCATTCTTACTTTATTATCAAACAACAACTATTATAATTACTCTCTAGCATTAATCCTATCAACTACAATTTATTACGTATTATTTTATCAATTTGCTTTAACCTTTTTACCTAAATTTACGTTCAGTTACTATTAAGCAATATTATTTCATTATTTAATTCAACACTTACTTCTATTTACTCATTTTCTATTTTATAACCAAGTCAACAATTTATACAGTTACATTTTCATTATGACTTCACTTCAATTGTCAATAATTAGTTTTAATAACCGTTGCTACAATTCGCTCTTAACATATACTTCAATATAAATTATAAAAAAATTATTTCTTTCTAAATTTAATTACAAATTTTTTATTAAAATAACTAAATTTACTTATTGAAAATTTATGGGTCGTTACACTCTCCCCCACTCAAAACTTTTCGTCCCCGAAAAGGAAGGAGAAAGGGAAAGGAAAGAATTAAGAAATCAATATATCTTACTTAAAATATTAAATTTATAAATAAATAAATTTACAAAATTAATTAATTTAAATAAAATATACCAATTTATAACCATTAAATCTTTTATACTCATATTAATAATGTTTGGAAAAAAACATTTTCAAAATATTTTCTAAGTCCAAAATTTAAGGAAAATTTCGGCAGAGTCTCCTTTGTACGGAGAGGCTCAGGAGAAAAATATAATATCAAATATAACAATATACAACATATATTTTTCAAATAATATATATCCCAACACGGGAAAAATAATATAATAGCGCTATAAACCGTAATCCGAAAACGTACCTATCTGTCGGGCAAACACGCATAATTATGAAACCAAAAGCAGTAGCAATTGCTTCCATAACCTGTATTTCACTTATATAATCTAAAAGGTTAACAATTATATAAAATAAAATATTTAAAGTTGCTTCAACCATAAACAAACAAATCAATACAAACAACCGTCACATAAAAATCAACACAAATCAATTATTCACTCATATCAACAAACAAATAGTTGTTCGGTTTCAAACTTTAAATTGCACAGAATGGAAAATAAACTACTTAGTGCACCGTTTACTTAATAGTCTTAGATGAAACTAAATAGATTATTTATTCATCCAACCAACTTTAAAGTATCCTGTAACAACCCGGAATTTTGATAACATATTTTAATAAATATTTAATCTAATTTAAATTAAATACAAACTTTTAAATTTTTAAAATGACGAGATCTTTGATATTTAACAGTAATATGTGTTGTAAAGAAAATTTGATTTTAAAAAAATATAATGTTTCAAAACCATTTAAAACAAAATCGGTCTTATTCAATAAAAATCAAAGACTCTATATTTTTATTCTTTGATAGTATACATATGAATACGACTGTAGTTTTTAAAATGATAAAGCTTAAAAAAATAAACAAGCATATTTTTATTAAACATAAACATGGAAATTTAAAACTTAAGTATAAAACAATATAAATGATTATAAACATAAACAAACAAAACATGTATAAATCATAATTATGAACATAAGTATAAACCATAATTATAAAATATAAAATGTGACTAAGAATATAAATATACAAATATAAGTTATAACTTGAAGTATAAAAATACAAACACAATGCTATGAATCAAAGGCTTGTAAAATCTGAAATACAAATAGAATACAAGTAATATAGTCAACCAATAATCTGTAAAATTCAATTGTACAACACAAAATCTTTAATAAAAATTTATAACAAAGATACTTTGTAAATTAAGTATGCAAGAGACAAAGACAAATTAAATATAAACCTTAGGTGCTGCTGTAAGTTTATATGCATAAGAAAAACAAAGTTTTCACTTCAATATAATAAAACAAAATCTGTGTCTTATACAAAATATGTTGGCCGAAATAAAATAAAATAAATATCTTTGTACAACACATAAGTAAGTATCAGTAAACATTAATTACATGTTATCATAAATAAGAGCATAAACATTAATTAGCACAACTTCTTGTTTAAACAAGTACTGCAGCTGAAATCTTAGTGGTAATTTCCTTCTATGGTGTATGGCACTTAACCAATTAAAAGAATCATGACAATACAAATATAAACTGCCTAGATATAACCTATACTGTTCAAAGCTTCTATATATATATCCAATATATATTATGTTCGTTTATAAAAACTTGAACAAAACCTAAAGCAACCCTGAGATAAGAGAAAGAAACAAACAACTCTACTTTGCAAACTTAAAATTAATTAAAAACAGGAAGCTAAAGAAAGGCTTCAGGAAGTTTCTTCTGCAATTTCACCAACACATCACTCTCTGTTCAAAGTTTACCTGGTGAGTAAACTTATTATTTTCAATTTAAAATTTTATATTTAACCTACAAAGATATGTGCTTTGATATCTGCTTGAATATTTAACCTTGAGTACTTCCTGTTGCCCTGTAATATATGAAGTTGTTCTTCAGAAATATTTGAGTATCTGAACAAGCAAAGCAAAGAAATTTATAAACACCTCTTCACATAATTGTTTGAACTTTGGTATTGTTGTGAATTCAAGCTGTTTACCTTAAAACATAGGCATGCAACTTGTTAGAGTTTTACAGTATTTTATAAATACTGTTATTTCAAGTTGCAGGCAAAATAATTAAAAGGAATCAAAATTCGAATGTTTAAATTTGTAAATTCAATAATACATATAGATTTCATACACATAATTATGATTTTTAGCATAAAAATTATGATTTTTAAGCAAGGGTATTAAGAGCAGTTTAAAATGAAACTAAAATGGGTTTTTGTCAATCCTGGATGATTGGATTAATTTTAATTGTTGTAATTGGATATGAAGCAAGCTTTTAATCCATCTAACACAAGAAAAATGCTGAAAAATTTATTCAATGAAGGTTGAGTTTGAATCAAAGGTAGGGTTTAGTTCTTATATTTTCAATGCTCTGTAAAAAAATTGTTTTCGGCTCCATTAGGCAACCGAGTTGAACGCGACTCCAGGAGAGGTGAGGGGTGAGTGTGGTCGAAGTTTTGGTGGAGTTCCATCACCTCCGGTGATCAATGTCGGTGGACCGAGAGGGGTTTTTGTGGTGCGTTCATGGCTCGTGTTCGATCTTCAGGAAAATTTTCAATTTCACCTTGTATTTGAAAATCTGGGTTTTGATTTCGATGCTAGGGACGATTTGGGGTTTGTGGGGGCTGACGCGAGTCGCCGGAGGCGAAGCGAACCACCGTGCACGTGCACGGTGGTGAAGAGGTATCTTTCGATTTTCTGTGAGTTATTGCGTGCTTGAACCCGAGATTTTTGGGATGTTGTTGTGGTTTGTGTCCGAGTCGTATGCGTGAGATTTGCGCTGCAGTTTGATTTATAACCCTTACTTAAAAAAAATATAAAATGAGAAGAAGAAAGGAAACAGGAGGAGAAGAAGATGGGAAGAAGAGGAGATGCAGGGGAAACGTGGAAAAATCTTGAGACTGTCTCGAGTAGAGAAGGTGTTGTCTCGGGTACCTTTCTTTTTGGACGTGTATACTTTTGTTTTAAGTATTTGTTTAACTAAGTTAGTAAAGAAATCAGTTAGTGTTAGGTTAGTACTTGATTTAAAAGTTTATTTAAGAAGAGTCTGTAAAGATAGTTGATGAATATAAAGTAACTAGAATATAAATTAATTTATACATAAAATTAAATTAATAACTTTTAATTAAATTTGTAATTAGAGAATAATTTTGTGTTTAAATCAGTTTAACTTAAGAAAGTTTAAATTAATTACTTAAGGTTAATTAATTAGTAAGTGGTAATCAACTTAAATGATTAATTAAGGATTATATGATTAATAATTGATAATAATTGATTAATTAAAGTAATCTGTGATAATTAAATAAGTAATTAAATCTTATTAACTAATAGTTAAGTTATTAATTAACAATTAAGGATAACGTAATTAACTGAGTAATTAAGTAACAATTGATGAATAAAAGTTAATTAATAATTAATTAAAGATTAGATGATTAATAAGTTAATAATTAATGATAAGTAATTAATTAATTGATCATTAATAAGCTAATTAATCAGTGATTAATTAAGTAGAATAAAATAGTTTATTCTTAAGCAATTAATTAAGTTAAGTAAACCAAAACTGTTCTGGTAGGAATTGGTAATTCTGTTTGATTGACTTTGATATCTGTTGATGATATTTCTGTGATATGTTATAATATATTATGGATATCGGTGATAACCGTGTATGATCTATCTGTTATATCTGTTATGTGAATTCTAATATTAAATTGAACTGTTAAGTTAAATAGACAACTTGGCCCTTAAAATGGCGTTTGGATTCCGATAGGACCAGGATCGGAAGAATCAATTTTGATTCTCCGAAAACCACATCGATCTAAATTAAACGATAGGTCGTGACTTATCATTTGATGATCGAGATGGTGTTTCAGAATGCAAGGGTTATCGTCGTTAACTCTGAAGGTGATTCCAAAATGAGTGTAACGAGATAATGCCTTCGGTTTCGTTCGAACCCGGAACGAACTTGTATGGATTGAATGCTTTCAGCACATCGTCAGACAGACGATGAGCATTCTAAGAATAATGTTCAATAAAGGTAATCGCAGCCTCAAGCCTCATCAACGGGGAATGGCTAAAACATGGGAGATGCAGCAAGGTTAGGTGGGTCATGCCCAAGTAGGACAAGATATTCCCATGTCTAGATGTCCCTTTTATTTCGGCTTTGCGAGCAGTTGTAGGCCACAACTGCGGGGTTATCTTGTTCGGGACTGTTCAGTAAGGAATGGTTCCGGCCTTGTGTTGTAGGTGATCGGGAGTGATCCTCGGTACAGTGATCTAGGCCCTGTACTGTGACGGGCGGTACCCCAGTAGCCCTGCCATTATTGGAAACCCATTTTCCCTACGAGACCCTACGGTTTTGATTTGTATTACCAACTTTCGTGGCTAGTAGCTGGAATTTAATAGATGTAACAATTTCGGCTAATTTCTATTTACTTGAAAACCCTAGACACTATTATAATATCACTGAAGTTCCTATAAAATGTTTTGGTTAGCGTAAGGTAAAACTTACCCGTATTTATTTGTGGAGAGTCTTACGTGATACCTTTATTTCAAATGATTTTCTAAGTTAAACAATTTAACCTGTTTACTCATACCAGATCCATGTCTGGCCCGGAGTTTATATTTTGTTTTTCATATACTCTTGCGTAGTCAAATTTTTATGAGTAGCCAAGTGATAGGTATTTGGGAGTGTTGATTTTCTGGAGAAGCTTTTGGGAAAGAAGACCAGACGTATGTATCTATATATGTAGTCCACTGTGTAGTTAGTGTATGCTGTATTTTGGATGTATGTATGGACATATATGTATATTACACTCCTGTTATATGGTATTATATAACTCTGATGTATGTATAACTATGTAATAGTTATGTGATGTATTATATTTTGTTCCATTCCGCTGTGAGATTCTTATGTTGTTATTCTTTCTTTCTATTCTTTTCTATTTCTATCCCTTTCTTTCTTAATGATGAAACATCTTTCTGGGTTGAGAAAGGCAGGTCGTCACAATTGGCATCAGAGCGCTAGGTCAAGCGAGTACCTAGGCCTTGTGTTATATTTATCTTGAGAGTGCATATTTGTATTTTTATATACTTATATATATATATATCTATCTAAATTTGTTGAGTTACCTGTTCAGGTGACCGACATGAGTTCCAGAAGAAGAGGTAGTGTTAGGGCCAGTACTTCAACAGATGATGGACGGAGTCAAAATGCTAGTGAGGCTGTCAATCCAGTACAGTCTCAAGTTAGTTTTGCAGCTTTATGCAAAGATTTCAAAAATCTCGGAGGCCAACCATTCAAAGGTCAGAGTCAATAATTGAAGTTCAAGACTGGCTATGCTCTTGCGAACGCATTTTCAAGAGCATGAAATTGTCTGATGAGCGTAAGAGGCAAATGGCATCGTGGCAATTCCAGGGTGGTGCAGCAGCATGGTGGGATTCAACTATTGCAAATATTTCTGAGGATGACATTTCATGTGACAGATTTAAGGAGTTGTTTGAAGAGAAGTTTATGCCAACGGGAGGAAAACCCAATTGTATTAGGATTTTCTGTATTTGAAGCAGGGTAGCATTTCTATTTCGGAGTATGAAACCAGATTCAACGAACTCTCTTGTTATGGTCCAGGACTTATCGATACTCCCTTAAAAAGAATGAGAAATTTGTGCAAGGGTTGAGGCCTGAATTCCATGGACAATTGACGGTGCTTTTGAAGGGATCTTTTGTTGATTTGATTGATATGGCATTGAGATATGAAAGTTTGATGAGTAAGAAACCGGGGGCTCCAGTTGCAGTTTCAAGTGGGAATTATACTAATTCAAATAAGCGAAAGTTCGATCCAAATGGAGAAAGCTGAATAAGAAGAAACCTGGAAATAACAACGGACCTCGCAAGTGCTACATTTGTCAACAGAAAGCGCATTTGGCAAATAAATGTCCTAGAAAAGGATTCCAGCAACAACAACAACCGCATCAGAGTGTCCCAGGATCAGCTATGGTACAGAAATCATTGTGCTTTAATTGTCATCAGCCAGGACACATGATCAAGAATTGTCCACTTCTGCAAAGGGCACCTCAGAATAAAGTTTTTGCTTTGGAAGCAGGACCATCTTCTTCTTTGATGGGAAAAGGAGTATTAGAATGTACTTTACTTTTAGATAGAAAATATATTAAAGTTTTGTTTGATTCGGGTGCTTCCTTGAGTTTTATTTCTTTAGACTCTGTTGAAAAGTTCTCTCTTACCCCTAGTTCTGTAGACAGTCCTATCTTGGTATCAAATCCTATAGGAGGGGTGACCAAATTAGACACTATCTGTAAGGACTTGAAGATTTCTTATCTATCCCACAGTTTTTCTTGTGACCCGTATGTATTGAATTTTAAAGGATTTGATCTTATTTTGGGAATGGATTGGCTGGATAAGTATAAAGCCGTTTTGAATTATGATGAAAGAACAGTTTCGTTGAAAACTGATCTGGGTAGAATTGCCAGAGTGTCGTGTGATAATTCTGGAATTCACTTGAGCAGTCTTTTGCATGGAATTGAGACTTCTGAAGAGAGGATTGAAGATATCAATGTGGTTCAAGATTTTCCTGATGTATTTGAAGAAGTTAAGTGTCTGCCACCACATAGAGAAATAGAGTTCCGAATTGATTTGATTCCAGGAGCTGTGCCGGTGATTCAGCCTAGTAGGAGAATGGCTCCTAGGGAAAGAGAATAATTGATTAAGCAGACGCAGGATCTTTTAGAGAAGGGATTGATTAGACCCAGTTTTTCTTGTTGGGGTTCGGCGGCAGTGTTTGTGACCAAATCGGATGGATCATTGAGGTTCTGTGTGGATTATAGAGAATTGAACAAAGTGACTATCCGTAACAAATATCCTCTTCCTCGCATCGATGATCTTTTGGACCAGTTGCATGGTGCTTCTATCTTTTCTCAATTGGATCTAGCTTCAGGTTTCCACCAGTTGAGGGTAGCTGAAGATAGTATTCCCTTGACTGCATTTAGGGGACCGAATTGTTTCTATGAGTGGTTGGTTATGGCATTCGGATTAACCAACGCTCCTGCCTACTTCGTTGAGCTCATGAACCGAGTCTTTAGGGATGTGTTGAATAAGTTTGTGCTGGTATTCATTGATGATATCTTGGTCTACTCCAAATCCGAAGAAGAGCACAGGGAGCATTTAAGGATTGTATTGGAGACTCTGAGAAAGCATGTGCTGAAGGCAAAATTCTCGAAGTGCCATTTCTGGAAATCGGAAGTTAAATTTTTTAGGCACATTTTTTCTGGTGAAGGCATTTCTGTAGACCCGGTGAAAGTTGAAACTATTCTGGAATGGAAACAGCCAGAGACACCGACGGTAGTTCGCAGTTTTCTAGGATTGGCTGGCTACTACAGGAAATCTATCAGGGATTATTCCAAGATTTCTTCACATCTGACTAAGCTGACCAGGAAAGGAGCAAAATTCAAATGGACACCTCAGTGTGAAGAAGTTTTTCAAGAATTGAAGATAAGGCTTACTAGTGCACCAGTACTTGCTATTCCGGATGGGAAAAGCAAATTCTAGGTTTACACTAATGCTTGTATAGTTGGTTTGGGAGCAGTTCTGATACAGAACGGAAGGGTTATTGCGTATGCTAGTCGGCAGCTGAAGCCACGCGAGAAGAACTACGCTACGCATGATCTTGAATTGCTGGCCATTGTTTTTGCTTTGAAAATTTGGAGACATTATCTTTTGGGAGAGAAATTTGAATTGTTCACGGATCACAAACCGTTGAAATATCTCTTCTCTCAAAAAGATCTTAATCTGAGACAGCAACGGTGGGTTGAATTTCTTGCATCCTATGATTTGGATATTTTGTACACTCCGGGAAAAGCGAATGTCATAGCTGATGCTCTCAGTAGGAACGCGGTTCTATCTCTTCTGGAAGTGGTTCCATCTCTTATTGAAAGGATCTCAAGCAAGCAAGAATCTGATAATATGTTGAGGAGGATCATTAAAAAAGTTAGGAAGGGTCAGTGTCCCAGTTTTGAAATTGATGGCCAAGGAACGTTAAGGATCAACGTGAGAATCTGTGTTCCGAAAGATAAGGAGTTGAGGCAGGAAGTGTTGTCTGAAAGTCATCGTTCCAAATTGAATATTCATCTTGAAATTTCGAAGATGTATAGGGACATGAGGAGAGTTTTCTGGTGGCCGAATATGAAGAAGGATGTTGCTAGATTCACGAACAGTTGTGCCATCTGCCGGGTTATTGTAGCCTTTGGAAATTCTGAATTGGAAATGGGAAATGATCTCGATGGATTTTATCGATGGTTTGCCTAGAACCAGGAAAGGGAATGACGGTATATGGGTTATTGTGGATCGTTTAACTAAGAGTGCCCATTTTATACCCGTAAAGGCAACCCGCACTGCAGTTTCTCTGGCGGAAATTTTCTTGAAGGAGATAGTTAGATTGCATGGTGTTCCCGTCAGTATAGTAAGTGACCGTGATCCTATTTTCACTAGCAAATTTTGGGAAGCTCAGCAATCAGCAATGGGAACAAATTTGAGATTGAGTACAGCCTATCATCCTCAAACGGACGGGCAGACGGAGAGGCTTAATCGTATTCTTGAGGATATGCTGCGGGCTTGTGTTTTAGATTTTGGAGGATTTTAGGAGGACCATCTTCATCTAGTGGAATTCTCTTATAATAAGAGTTATCAAGCAAGTATCAAGATGGCTCCTTATGAAGCTTTATACGGAAGACCGTGTAGATCCCCATCTTGTTGGATTGAATCGAAGGATCGTCTTGTGCTCGGACCCGATCTTATTCGTAAAGCTTCTGCGAAGGTTGAGCTTATCAAGAAAAGGATGAAAGTTGCTCAAAATCGACAAAAGAAATATGCTGATAGAAGACGAAGACCATTGGAATTTGAGATCGGAGACTTAGTTTTTGTCAAAGTTTCCCCAATTAAAGGAGCCATAAGATTCGGAAAAACAGAAAAACTTGCTCCGAGATACATTGGACCATTTCGAGTGTCGGAAAGAATTGGAGCTGTAGCCTACAGGATTAAATTGCCAGAATGGATATCTAGGATTCATAATGTGTTTCATGTATCGCATTTGAGGAAATTTGTTCATGATCCATCACTGGTTGTAGAACAGGTAATTCAAGAAGATTTGGAAGTTGAACCCAATTTAACCGTGGTCAGAAATCCAGTTCGAATCGTGGATCGAGACGAGAAGCAACTCAGGAACAAAGTGGTGAAACTCGTCAAGGTGCAATGGAGTGAGGATCCCAGAGATTGTACCTGGGAAACTCTCGATAGTTTTAGGAATGCTTATCCGGATTTATGTACGGATAACTAGTGATGTTTGTTAGAGTAGACTGTTTGATTGTGTTATAGTATGAATGATATGTATGTTTGGATTGTTAATACAAAAGCTTTTGAATTAACTGTTGTTTTAAATTTCGGGGACGAAATTCTTTTAAGGGGGGAGGAATGTAACAACCCGGAATTTTGACAACATATTTTAATAAATACTTAATCTAATTTAAATTAAATACAAGCTTTTAAATTTTTAAAATGATGAAATCTTTGATATTTAACAGTTATATGTGTTGTAAAGAAAATTTTATTTAAAAAAATTTAATGCTTCAAAACCATTTAAAACAAAATCTGTCTTATTCAATAAAAATCAAAGACTCTATATTTTTATTCTTTGATAGTATACATATGAATACAACTGTAATTTTTAAAATGATAAAGCTTAAAAAAATAAACAAGCATATTTTTATTAAACATAAACATGGAAATTTAAAACTTAAGTATAAAACAATATAAATGATTATAAACATAAACATACAAAACAAGTATAAATCATAATTATGAACATAAGTATAAACCATAATTATAAAATATAAAATGTGAATAAGAATATAAATACACAAATATAAGTTATAACTTGAAGTATAAAAATACAAACACAATGCTATGAATCAAAGGCTTGTAAAATCTGAAATACAAATAGAATACAAGTAATATAGTCGAACAATAATCTGTAAAATTCAATTGTACAACACAAAATCTTTAATAAAAATTTATAGCAAAGATACTTTGTAAATTAAGTATGCAAGAGACAAAGACAAATTAAATATAAACCTTAGGTGTTGCTGTAAGTTTACATGCATAAGAAAAACAAAGTTTTCACTTCAATATAATAAAACAAAATCTGTGTCTTATATAAAATATGTTGGTCGAAATAAAATAAAATAAATATCTTTGTAGAACACATAAGTAAGTATCAGTAAACATTAATTACATGTTATCATAAATAAGAGCATAAACATTAATTAGCACAACTTCTTGTTTAAACAAGTACTGCAGCCGAAATCTTAGTGGTAATTTCCTTCTGCAGTGTATGGTACTTAACCAATTAAAAGAATCATGACAATACAAATACAAACTGCCTAGATATAACCTATACTGTTCAAAGCTTCTATATATATCCAATATATATTATGTTCGTTTATAAAAACTTGAACAAAACCTAAAGCAACCCTGAGATAAGAGAAAGAAACAAACAGCTCTACTTTGCAAACTTAAAATTAATTAAAAACAGGAAGCTAAAGAAAGGCTTCAGGAAGTCTCTTCTGCAATTTCACCAACACGTCACTCTCTGTTCAAAGTTTACCTGGTGAGTAAACTTATTATTTTCAATTTAAAATTTTATATTTAACCTATAAAGGTATGTGCTTTGATATCTGCTTGAATATTTAACCTTGAGTACTTCCTGTTGCCCTGTAATATATGAAGTTATTCTTCAGAAATATTTGAGTATCTGAACAGGCAAAGCAAAGAAATTTATAAACACCTCTTCGCATAATTGTTTGAACTTTGGTATTATTGTTAATTGAAGCTGTTCACCTTAAAACATAGGCATGCAACTTGTTAGAGTTTTACAGTATTTTATAAATACTGTTATTTCAAGTTACAGGTAAAATAATTAAAAGGAATCAAAATTCGAATGTTTAAATTTGTAAATTCAATAACACATATAGATTTCATACACATAATTATGATTTTTAGCATAAAAATTATGATTTTTAAGCAAGGGTATTAAGAGCAGTTTAAAATGAAACTAAAATGGGTTTTTGTCAATCCTGGATGATTGGATTAATTTTAATTGTTGTAATTGGATATGAAGCAAGCTTGTAATCCATTTAACACAAGAAAAATGCTGAAAAATTTATTCAATGAAGGAATATTGAGTTTGAATCAAAGGTAGGGTTTAGTTCTTATATTTTCAATGTTCTGTAAAAAAATTGTTTTCGGCTCCATTAGGCAACCGAGTTGAATGCGACTCCAGGAGGGGTGAGGGGTGAGTGTGGTCGAAGTTTTGGTGGAGTTCCATCACCTCCGGTGATCAATGTCGGTGGACCGAGAGGGGTTTTTGTGGTGCGTTCATGGCTCGTGTTCGAGCTTCAGGCAAATTTTCAATTTCAACTTGTATTTGAAAATCTGGGTTTTGATTTCGATGCTAGGGACGATTTGGGGTTTGTGGGGGCTGACGTGAGTCGCCGGAGGCGAAGCGAACCACCGTGCACGTGCACGGTGGTGAAAAGGTATCTGTCGATTTTCTGTGAGTTATCGCGTGCTTGAACCCGAGATTTTTTGGATGTTGCTGTGGTTTGTCTCCGAGTCGTATGCGTGAGATTTGCGCTGCAGTTTGATTTATAACCCTTAAAAAAAATATAAAATGAGAAGAAGAAAGGAAACAGGAGGAGAAGAAGATGGGAAGAAGTGGAGTTGCAGGGGAAACGTGGAAAAATCTCAAGACTGTCTCGAGTAGAGAAGGTGTTGTCTCGGGTACCTTTCTTTTTGGACGTGTATACTATTGTTTTAAGTATTTTTTTAACTAAGTTAGTAAAGAAATCAGTTAGTGTTAGGTTAGTACTTGATTTAAAAGTTTATTTAAGAAGAGTCTGTAAAGATAGTTGATGAATATAAAGTAACTAAAATATAAATTAATTTATACATAAAATTAAATTAATAACTTTTAATTAAATTTGTAATTAGAGAATAATTTTGTGTTTAAATCATTTTAACTTAAGAAAGTTTAAATTAATTACTTAAGGTTAATTAATTAATAAGTGATAATCAACTTAAATGATTAATTAAGGATTATATGTTTAATAATTGATAATAATTGATTAATTAAAGTAATCTGTGATAATTAAATAAGTAATTAAATATTATTAACTAATAATTAAGTTATTAATTAACAATTAAGGATAACGTAATTAACTGAGTAATTAAGTAACAATTGATGAATAAAAGTTAATTAATAATTAATTAAAGATTAGATGATTAATAAGTTAATAATTAATGATAAGTAATTAATTAATTAATCATTAATAAGTTAATTAATCAGTGATTAATTAAGTAGAATAAAATAGTTTATTCTTAAGCAATTAATTAAGTTAAGTAAACCAAAACTGTTTTGGTAGGAATTGGTAATTTTGTTTGATTGACTTTGATATCTG
This sequence comes from Allium cepa, assembly GCA_030765085.1. Taxonomy (NCBI): domain Eukaryota; kingdom Viridiplantae; phylum Streptophyta; class Magnoliopsida; order Asparagales; family Amaryllidaceae; genus Allium; species Allium cepa. Next base: position 169,360,471 of record CM060941.1, on the reverse strand, counting down.
TTGATGATATTCTGTTATATGTTATAATATATTATGGATATCTATGATAACTGTGTATGATCTATCTGTTATATCTGTTATGTGAATTCTAATATTAAATTGAACTGTAAGTTAAATAGACAACTTGGCCCTTAAAATGGCGTTTGGATTCCGATGAGACCGGGATCGGAAGAATCAATTTTGATTCTCCGAAAACCACATCGATCCAAATTAAACGATAGGTCGTGACTTATCATTTGATGATCGAGATGGTGTTTCAAAATGTAAGGGTTATCGTCGTTAACTCTGAGGGTGATTCCAAAATGAGTGTAACGAGATAATGCCTTCGGTTTCGTTCGAACCCGGAACGAACTTGTATGGATTGAATGCTTTCAGCACATCGTCAGGCGGACGATGAGCATTCTAAGAATAATGTTCAATGAAGGTAATCGCAGCCTCAAGCCTCATCAACCGGGAATGGCTAAAACAGGGGAGATGCAGTAAGGTTAGGTGGGTCATCCCCAAGCAGGACAAGATATTCCCCTGTCTAGATGTCCCTTTTATTTCGGCTGTGTGAGCAGTTGTTGGCCACAACTACGGGGTTATCTTGTTCGGGACTGTTCAGTAAGGAAAGGTTCCGGCCTTGTGTTGTAGGGGGTCGGGAGTGATCCTCGGTACAGTGATCTAGGCCCCGTACTGTGATGGGCGGTTCCCCAGTAGCCCTGCCATTGTTGGAAACCCATTTTCCTTACGAGACCCTACGGTTTTGATTTGTATTACCCACTTTTGTGGCTAATAGCCGGAATTTAATAAATGTAACAATTTCGGCTATTTTCTATTTACTTGAAAACCCTAGACACTATTATAATATCACTGAAGTTCCTATAAAATGTTTTGGTTAGCGTAAGGTAAAAACTTACCCGTATTTATTTGTGGGGAGTCTTACGTGATACCTTTATTTCAAATGATTTTCAAAGTTAAATATTTAACCTGTTTACTCATACCAGACCCATGTATGACCCGTAATTTATATTTTGTTTTTCATAAACTCTTGGGTACTCAAATTTTTATGAGTAGCCAAGTGATAGGTATTTGGGAGTGTTGATTTTCTGGAGAAGCTTTTGGAAAAGAAGACCAGACGTATGTATCTATATATGTAGTCCGCTGTGTAGTTAGTGTATGCTGTATTTTGGATGTATGTATGGACATATATGTATATGACAGTCCTGTTATATGATATTGTATAACTCTGATGTATGTATAACTATGTAATAGTTATGTGATGTATTATATTTTGTTTCATTCCGCTGTGAAATTCTGATGTTGTTATTCTTTCTTTCTATTCTTTTCTATTTCTATCCCTTTCTTTCTTAATGATGAAACGTCTTTCTGGGTTGAGAATGGCGGGTCGTTACATATCCTTTCCCAAACAACCATAAACCAAACAAACTACGATTTCAAACAATAGATTAAGTTTATTCTTATTAATTCCATTCATACATTTGCTGTTTGATTTCTTTTCCTTCATATAATGATTTATCTTTTTATTTTACATTTATTTCTTATAATTTTATTTAGAAATAACTTCAACTTATTTACTTAAGTTTAAAATTTCTTACTTATGACACCAAATTCTTTTTTATTAAAGAATTTCATTAATTACTTTCATTACCTCAAGTTTATTACTTGTATAATATCTATTACGTTTTCTTATTAACATTTCAACTTTTTATATCTTTTGGTAAGTTATATATATGCCTTTAAGAATGTAATTGAAAGTTATACAAATTTTTCTAAATTCTTTTAATTTAATTTAATGTTCAATAATTACATCTTTTGTTTTATAAGTTACAAATTTCAACTCTCTTTGTAATTCTATTTATAACTTAGCATTAAATCCCATATTTCCCTCAGAGATTTCAATTATTAGTTGAATTTCATTTCACGACACTAATTGGAACTTTTAATCAATGGAAGTTAAGAACTAAATACCGGGTTTAATTTCAAATTATTTAAAAATAATAGACAAAGATATATACTTACAGTTTATATATCCCATTATATTTAAAACAATTTAAAATTTATATTTGTTATCAAAATAAGTCTGCAGTAAAATACTACAGTGGCCTTCCCACTTAGAGCTCGAAAATGAATGTCGATGATGCGTGCACTCATCACCGAAATTATTTTCCAACGACAGAGAGAGGAGTACAAAACTTATTTCTTTCCAAAATTTCTTTTTAAAACATTTCTTTCAAATTATATTGAAATACTTATATCAGAAAATATTTCTAATAATATTATTATATTTCAAAATCATTCAAAAGAAATTTTCAAAACCCTGGAACTTAAGTTCTAAATTCCCAATTTCCATTTATTTTATTTTCCATCTCATTTCAACTATTATTTTAAAAAAATTATTACATAACAACCAATATATTGCAACCAAATATATATCCTTTATGAAATATTTTATATAGAAAATATAATAGGCAAAATTATTTCATTCACCTATATTAAAACAAATACTGTGTCGGACTGTACTATTGAGTGTTTAGAAATCCCTATTGATGCCATAGCGTCCCATGCATCAACCAGAATTTATAAATACAAAACAGAACAAATTAACACAATATTAAAATCATTTATAACACTAACAAATACGCTCCCTCATATATATACACTCAACGACTCATCATAGGGTATTACTACCCTATTAATAAAGAGTCAGACCCCACAAAGTTAAGGTTTATCGCTAAACCAAAGCTCTGATACCAGATGTAACGTCCTGCCTTTTTGCACGTTTTAAATCGACGATAAACCACACACGTCAGACTTAAACCATACGGAAGGGCGTATTGTAATGGGTAAATAAGAAAAAGCAGAGAAAGAAAAGAACAAAACAAAATCTTACAGCAGAACGATAAAATATAATAATCAAATATACAGTTCATGAAGCTGTTTTACAAAATATTCGATTATACTTATACAATACATATTAGAGTTACACATACCAGAAAACAATAAATACTGCAGTGAAACAATATGAATGTAGTGGAATACTATAATAAATAATAATAAATCTTCATCTTCGTCCTCCAGAATACGGTCTTCTAAATCCTGAAATGCTCAGGCTGACCCGAGCGAATTAAAAAGACAAAACATTCGCAGAACTAAAAGATCTTAAGTAAGTTAAATCAACGGTAAAATATGAGTGGAACAGCGTCAGAGATTTTTACAGGATTTGACATCTCCTATCCAGTGTCTAACGTGAGTGCGGTAACATAAGATATGTTCGGGATTCACACCTCCTAAGGATCCGTTAAACAATCTACTATATAGTAATACACGTTATTATAATAGTGCCTAAAGTAAAGTATAATATACTGAAAATAGCATTAAGGCTTTACATTTTCCACCTTAACACACTTTTATATTCCCATAGTCTATACAGTACCGTAGTCTCCCCCGTACTGGGCATCGTCAGAGGGCACTCCATAGATATGTACAAAACAAAATTGTATAAGGCGCGCTAGAGTAGGTAACACGGCACAACTAGGCAATGTCAGGGTAGATATACCAATTATGCTTCCGAGCAGGTGGTAACGCATAGCCGCAGCTACCGCTCACCTCGAGCCACACCCCTAAATAAAAAATATCAAAAGTGGCCACCGAATCAATCCAAAAGTCAGAGTATAATATCTAAGGGATGTGTCCGATCAAAGGTGCTACGTCATTAGCCCGTCGATCGCTCCTGTTTTAGCCACCTTATGCCAACTCATGGGAGTCGGGTCAACGTATTTACCTCAAAGGAAATGCCGCAATTCTGAAATCTCCACTGCGTACACGGTTGTTAAAGTAGTTTTTGGAGTTGGCAAAGAGTATGACGACTTCCGATCCCGGTCTCTTTAACAACCAAACGTTATTATAACACCACGGTCATTTCAAAATAATTTATACTTCAAAACCAGAATATAATATCCATTTTAAAACCATATAAATACGATATCATTTCCGTTTTAAATCCCAAATCAATATGATATCATTTTTATTTCAAAATATATCATTTTTTCCAAAATCATAGCACTTTCAAATCTATATACCTTGAAACTCATAGCTTTGAAACATAACTTCTAATACTTAAATGGTTTAAATATTAAATTACTTTATATAATAGAATAGATTCTTAAATTTCACCAATAAATTTCAAATTCTGATTTGAACCTCCAAATGAACCATTTCAAATTTCCATATATTTCCAAGCTTTAAATATTCCACCATTTCAAAACTATTTCTTTGATAATTCCATATATATAAATTTCAATTACTATTATTTAAATTTGAAATGTTTACTTAATAAATCCAATATCATTTAAGTAAAACCTTTAACTTCAAACAACTGGATAATCTTTCAATTTAATTTACCTAATATATTCATTTAAATCAACTTTATATTCATTTAAATTACTCTAAGCCAAATCAAGTTATAAGACTCCCACCCTTTAAATCTCAATTTTATTTAAATTTCAAATCAAATTTATTCAAGTAAAATTCTTAATTAATTCAAATTAAACCAATTTCATATTTATCTTCCAACTTAATTTTTATTTAAGTCATTAAAGCTCTATATATACAATATCTTAAACAGGTACTTAACCATACAATATAAAACAATCAAACTCTATGAATAAACTTATTTTTATTACACAAATTTATACATAGCTTAAATTCAAGATTTTAACTATATATATAAAAATAATATTTGTATAATATCAAAATTTAATATTTATTAAACCGTATATTTCTTTCCAAAACCATAGAAATCATTTTCAAAATATTTATATATATAGACGACGGTGTCTGTATATAATTTTCTTTCTTTCCAAAACCATAGAAATCATTTTTAAAATATTTATATATATAGACCAACGATGTCTGTATAGAATTTTCTATCCTATGGTCAAGTGATACAAATATTTATCATTTCAATCCGTAATTTAAAATAAAAATACAGTTATATATCATTTCAAACTGCAATCCCGAAAATGATAATGCATAACAACTTGCAGTTTATAACAATATAACATACAACATCCGTTCATCCAATATCAATCATTAACCATTTATCACAACCATCATCCAATTCAAACAATATCATCAATATATAACAGATAATAAACAGCAGGTATCAACTGTCAGTTTATGTCCAATAATAAATTAAATAACTCTTTAACTGGCAGATTATATTAAATAACAATTTAATTCAATAAATTCTATCTACCGAGATGATGATTAAAAATATGCCAAACAGCTATAAATAAATTTCAAATCACATCATAAATCAATTTAACAAACAAAAGAAATTTTAGAAGTTGTGAGTGGGTTAAAACACTCACGTTTTGAATTTAAATCCAATTTAAACCTAAAATTTGCACAGTCTTGGAATCTATCCAAACCAAAGCCAAAATGTCTGGAATTCCAATACGAACCTAGCGGAGAAAACCGTGCGTGAAATGAATATCGTATGCGAAAGATATTAAGTTTTGAACATTTGAATATTAAAATTAAAATAGATAAAAAAAGAAAGAAAAAAACAAACTCTCGCCGCTACAAGCCACGTCGCCGCCTCCCAGAGTTCGCCGCCGACCTCACCTATCCCCACGCGTGACGTCACGCACGCAAAACGAGGTGCAGAACGCCCAGCCGCGGCCAAACCATGAAACCCTACTTGAATTAAATTGGTCAATCTAGCCGTTAACTCGACGAACGAACACCACTGATGCACTCCTTCGTCCACTCTACAATACCCAGGAATGATTCGACGATCCAACAACCTTCATCGATGCGCGATGAATGGCCGTGAATGTTTCCACTGATTTCAGTTGCATAGAGAACTCCAATCGAAAAAAAGACAGTGGATCTGCATTGCGCCCCTCAAGAGCTTTCCGACAATATATAATTTGATATTGTTTGAAGAGTTTGAAAATTTGGCTTTGCATTTGATTTGGATTTGGAATTGGGAATTTTGGTTGTCTGCCATTGAAATGAGGAAGATGAGCAATTGGAATTGTACGTGCATAAAAATGAATATAAGAGATATGCTAGGGTTTATAACCGGGTATATATATGCAAGGTTGAAATAGAATAGATGGACCCGATTTATAAACGCGTTGAACGATGAATGGCCCGAAAAGCCCGTTCTGACTCCGGAACGAAATTGGATCCAACCATATATCAAAATAGATATTTTAAAATATTTTAAACGCGATGTAACAGGTTTCAAGTCCAAATTCCATCGTATGAAGAGGTTATGCTAAAATCAATTTATTTCAAATTGATCAATTAATTTCAATTTCATTGATTTCAAGGCGTTTCGAGTCCGTACGATCAAACAACAAGTCCAATCACTACGAAACTTGGAATCCCATAATAATTCACCGCTACGGATCCGATGAAACTGGTTTCGTTGAAATCTGAGTCAGTGGCCAAAATGGCTATTTTTACATTAATTAATTAACTTAATAAATTAACAAATTAAATCAAATTTTCAATTTCAATTCTTTAATTGACAAATTTCTTTATTTTTGATTCCTCAATCATTTACAATGATTTAAACAAATTTAAATGTTAATTTTAAGTTGACCAATTCATCAATTTCAATGTTAACCTCAATTTCATTAAATTCACAAATTATAATTTAAATTCTCAATAGTCACATTGAATTTACTTTTCATTCTTATATTCAATCTATTTTTATCAAATGGATGCAATTTACATTGGTTCGTAGTTATTGCATTAATATCCTCAAATTTCCTCTTAATTTCCATTAACGTAGTTTCTAATTACGTTTTATTTCAATGGATTTAAATCTAATTCAATAAATGAAATAAATGAGTAAACAATTAATGATTATCACCATTTTCCCTAATTCAGTCTCACTCTTAATTTATTATCAATAACAACATTGTAATTACTAATCTAACCTTGATTGTATCAGTTTACAATTTATTGCGTATTACTTCATCCGTAATATCACTTTGAATTCACTCCCCAATTTACTAATTTAAATCAATTATAACTTTAAAATTTAAATAAATTCATTAATTGTCAATTACTATTACAACAAATCCATTCATTTGATTTTTCTTATATTAAATTTATTACCAAATATTCTTATCTACAATCAATTAAAACCACGCAATTGTTTCAATCAATTGGGATTGCATTGAATAAATTGTTTATTAGCTTACTTCAACATTCTTACCTTTCATACCTAATTATCACCCAATTATAGTTACTTATCTATCGTTGATTCTACCTAATTGCAATTTATTACATATTATATCATCAATTAAGATAACTTTGAATTTATTTCCCATTACACTAAAATACGCATATTTACATCTTACATTTGTATTAATGTTACACTAATATATTCAAATTCCTAACTCCTTTGTTAATAACTATCCTATTTCCCTCTATTATATCTTTGCCAAATATATACATTAATTACGATTAAATATTCTCACTAAATTTATTTGCTTGGTTTCATGCTTACAATTACACCGATTACTAACGATAAATAAATTTACATTCCCACTATTTCAATAAATTTGAATTCCATTCTAGTACCAATTTATTACTTTATACATACATTACGTTTCTATGAAATTCATACTTCCACACATTCCGTTATTATATTAATTATCATCAAAGAAATGTTAATTATTGGTCACCAATGATTATACCAACTCATACCACACTAATCCTATTCAATTCCCATTTATTACACAGATTCATATTAGTTAATGAACATTTACATTCGTTACTTGCATTCAACTTATAACCAAGTTATACCATTTTACATTATTTCATTTGAAAATGTGTACGTGCTAATATGGTACATACGGATCGTGTAATATGATGTATAACACACAAAAATAAGACTAATCACAGATAATAGAAAATTCAGTAAAATTGAAAAAGCACACCAGAGATTTTTATACTGGTTCGGAGCACAGTCCTACGTCCAGTCCTAGACTTCTATCTGGATTTTCACTACCAACTACCTCGCTTCACCCGGAGGAACAGGTTTACAACACCCGAGCAGACGAACGGGATTTCACGCCTCTAATACACCGAGGACTTCAACACTTGCCTCTTACAACACCGAGGACTTCAACACTTGCCTCTTACAACACCGAGGACTTCAACAAAGATGAAAATAATTGTTTGTTGACGATATGTGTTCTTGCTAACACTATTTTGTCACTTGTAGTACAAACTTCCTATAATCTTATCCTCAAATAGAATATTTGTATATATGAAGATTTGGAAGTGGATATCATATTGAATCAAAAGAATGTTAAATAAATTTCAGGATTCAAAAACGATATATGATAGAATATGAGCAATTTGAGAGCTTGAAAGTATAAGATTGAGATCAATAGAATAGAGATTAGAATAATAGAATTGGTTTTTTGGAATAATGATTTCATGATGTTTATATAAGAAATAAACAGTTGTAACCCTTTGTGAAAAGGTATAAACAAAGGTCATGATCATTGGTGAAGAGAAAGAGAAGCAACCGTTGAAGAAAAGGAAGTGTCTATATGAAAGGTTGCTTTCTGTTTGAAAACGGTCGACAAGTTAAAAAGGACTAGTAGAAAGGAATTTGAATATATATACGTTATGTACACTTGTGCATGTTAACTGAGCATTCTGGCCAGAAACGGTCGACCGCCTTGTTTTAACCGATCGACCGATTTAGCCCAGATTGCACAGTTAATGTGCACTCATTCATATATATATATATATATATATATATATATATATATATATATTCAAAGATTGAAGGTATAAGATTATTTGAGGATAGATTTTAACATAAATAACATTACTAATATACCAAATAATCAACCTCTAACATATGTAGCTCTTTGTGTCTCTTTAATGAATAACTTCTTTTTGTCGATCACGGCTTATCCCTTTGTCTTGTCGATCACGGCTTATCCCTTTGTCAGAAATCAAAACTCTATAAAAATATTGACTCAACATTCTCCCCCTTTTTGATTGATGACAACATAGTTATGAATCTCCTCCTGTTTATGATATCCCCCTGAGATTGTGTCCTGCATATATACTGTTAGCACAATTTTCTCCCCCTTTGTCATCGACGAAAAGGAGTTGTTAAATGGAGGATGTAAATGAGATTATAAGCAACATAAAACTACTACCATAAATCAAGAGTAACATTCACACAAGATGATAATACACACAAGTCTAGTACGAATTAAAACACGACACTATTTAGTACAAGTGCCAGATAATGTCTTTAAACCAAAAACTAAAGTCATAAGAACGCAAAAATAAACTAAAAGAGACTTAATCTGACTCCATCTCACCCTCTTCTTCTTCTTCTTCACCTTCTTCTTCAACAAGCTGAGATTTTCCGTGTCCATGTTCACGACTAGTTCCCGAGCTTGTACCCTCCTCCGAAGATGTCCAAGCAAAAGTAGGAGAAGCTGGGCGCTTGCCAAGGTCTGGAGCTTGCATTGATGAAGATGATGCACCACATGATATTGCTTCCCATATAGAAACGAAGAAAGACTTAAGTTTGTTAAAGCGTTTATCCATTTTTGTATTCATGCGCTTAAGTCGTGCTTCGATAAGGAATTGATTTCGAGCAATAGTGTCAAGTGATTCTTTTGTTGAGGAAGATGGTCGTAAAAGTTTAACTTCCTCAGGTTCAGGGCGGGATGATCGTGATGAAGCTTCTTTATGTCCTTGTTCTTTCCATTGTTCAAAAGGCATAATATTAAAGTATGGAGCGGGAAGCTTCATTCTTTTAATCGATGCTTTTTTGATGACTTTTGGTTTGGAAATTGAAGACTTGGGAGGTTCAATGCCACAATCAAGCAAGAGACGCATAATATACCCGTTATAGAACAAGTGTGGCCAAGAGCAATCATCTACTTTCAAGATCTCATCAAAGATCATACCAATCCAATTTATACGAATACCCCCATAGATTGAGTATAATACCTTGAAATTTTCTTTATAGACGGCATCAAAATTTGCTATACTCGGTAATAGAGAGTGCATAATAGTATGATGAAGAATTCTTGCAGAAGGCCGTAAACCAATAGACTTAGTGCTATCCTTGTCATCTTCAACAAATTGATGGCTAATTTGATTACGGACATGAACATTGCAAAAATTACTTGAGAATTTTTCACCGATAAACGAAGAACCAAGAACGGTTGCCATCCTATCACATGAGATAAACACTTCTTTGCCACAAACAATGGACCAAAGACAATAATTAGGATTCTCTGGCTTGTTTTTCTCTAAATTTAGGTTAGCATAGAATAACTTGATCATTACATGGTTAATTTCCACATTGTTTTGATCAAAGTCAATTAGGTTTTCAATGTCGGCATCCTTTGCTAAGCCAAGAATACGATAACTAGAGAAATCTGAAAATTTGACAAAAGAACCTGGATGGATTGTAAAATCCTTCATCTCATTCCACCTTTTGACTGCGATTGGATCCACAAGCCACTTCCTGACAGAGAGATCGATTGGTTGAGTTTCGAAGGAAGAAGCTTGCTTTAATTTCTTTTGTGGAGGAGCCATTTGGGTGAGATTGGTACAAGAATGTAGTTATAGGGTTATGAGAGTTTGTTTGAAAAAAAAATGAAGAGATGGAGTGAAGAAATAACCGTATATGCCTTTTAAAAAAATAAAACAGCCCGAAACCGGTCGACCGCCCTGAAATCATCGGTCGATCGTTTTCTTACAGAAGCAAAAACGGTCGACAGGTGGTTTCTGGCCGGTCGACTGTTTTGCCTGTAAGTTGCTTTTCTTCTTCTTGCTTGCATTTCTGAGAGTTAACGGTCCATATAATATTGAGTTTATTCAAAACATGATATATATACATATATATCAGTTCATAAAAACAAATACGAGAAAATAATCATAATATTGAAACAAATTTAATGAGAGGTAGAGGAATTATGGTCGGAAGTCTCTTCTTTGATATCGGTAATGCGTGGTTTCCATGGTGACCATTTTTCTTTTGTTCCTTCATTCTGAGCATAGTTTTTATCCCATGAATTTGGGATTCTAGAGGATGAAGGTGCATGAGGCATTGGCTCGTATACGCCATGTTTGTTTGAACCACAAAAGAATGATGCCATTCTTTCTAGAAGAGATAGTTGTTCCGAAGTCAGTTGTTGCTCATAATTCAGTTGTCTTTGAAGATCGATTTGATGTTTTTGATAATGATGAATCTAATTGATCTTTTCTCTGATATGGGGTGAACAAAACAACACCTTCTTTGCTCGTTTCGAAGTTGGCGTATTGCCAGGAGTATGAATGCATTGGTGATGACACTTTGATTTGTGTTTTGGAGTTTCAGGAGAGTAATATTCTTCTGGCTCAGAACTTGTGACCGAAATATGGGACTTTTGAGCACACTCATCACAAATATGTGCCATAATGAACTATATATATAAACTTTTTGGCTTAGATAGGAAGTGATAAAAACAATATTTTTTGTCAAGCTTATATAAAAAAAATTCCTATATATAAGCTTGTGGATGAGAATTGTCATGAAAACTTGGCCGTAGAAAAAATTAGAAGCTCATATTCAATCTCCTAATATAGCAATAGCAAAAAATAATCCGAAAAGAACTTAAGAATATAACAATAGTGATTACTTATCAAGTTCTTTTCTAGAAATTAAACCAAGTTCTCTATGAAATTTAATGAAACTAGACTCAAGTAGAGGCTTAGTAAAAATGCCTGCTAGTTGACTATCAGTTTGGACGTATTCGAGACATATATTTCCTTTTTCAATATTGTCTCTAAGGAAATGATGACGGATATCAATGTGTTTGGTTCTGGAGTGATTCACTGGATTCTTAGAAAGATTTATAGCACTTGTGTTATCACAGTATATAATAGAATTTGATAAATGAATATCAAAATCTTGAAGTGTTTGTTGCATGTATATTACTTGAGTACAAGCGAGAGCCACTGATATATATTCAGCTTCACATGTTGATAGTGAAACACAATTTTGTTTCTTACTAAACCAAGAGACAAGTGATTTTCCAATAAAATGGCACGTACCACTTGTACTCTTTCTATCCGTTCGAGAGCCTCCAAAATCAGCATCACTATATGATACTAATTCAAATGGACATTCTTTTGGATAAAAAAGACCGAAATCTTTGGTATTATTAAGATAACGAATTATACGTTTCACTGCTCGTAGATGTGATTCCTTTGGATCTGCTTGAAAGCGTGCACATAGACAAACACTCATCATTATATCTGGACGACTTGCTGTAAGATAGAGAAGAGAACCAATCATGCTTCGATATAGTTTCTGGTCAACATTCTTACCATTTTTATCTTTTTCAAGATGTGTAGTTGTACTCATAGGAGTAGGTTTACCAGATGTGTTATTTAACCCGAAGCGTTTGATAAGATTTCCGCAGTATTTTTCTTGATTAATAAAGATACCATTCGGAAGTTGATTGATTTGAAGTCCAAGAAAATATGACAGTTCTCCCATATGAGACATTTCGAATTCTTTGGTCATAATATTTGCAAATTCCATGCAGAGTTTATCGTTTGTTGAACCAAAGATGATATCGTCCACATATATCTGAATAACTAGAATATCCTTTTGAGAATGTTTGATAAACAAAGTTTGATCGACTTTGCCTATTTGAAATCCTGAGTTAATAAAATAGTTACGTAGTCGTTCATACCAAGAACGAGGTGCTTGTTTTAAACCATACAGAGCTTTCTTAAGTTTGAACACATGATCAGGATATTTTTCATGTACGAACAAAGGAGGTTGTTCGTCATATACATTCTCTTTGATAAATCCATTGAGAAATGCACTTTTGACATCCATCTGATAAAGTTTGAAATTATGGTGACAAGCAAAAGATAATAGGATTCTAATAGCTTCTAATCGAGCAACTGGTGTAAAAGTTTCTTCATAATCGATACCTTCTTCCTGATTATACCCTTGTGCTACTAATCTTGCTTTATTTCTGGTCATATTTCCTTGTTCGTCAGCCTTATTTTTATAGACCCATTTAGTACCAATAACTGACTGATCAGTTGGTCTTGGAACAAGTTCCCAAACGTCATTGCGCTCGAACTGATTTAGTTCTTCCTGCATGGCAATGATCCAGTAATCGTCTGTAGCAGCTTCTTTTGGATTCTTTGGTTCGATATTTGAGAGAAAAGCGACATGGCCCATTTGGTTAAGTTGACTCCTTGTTCTGACATGTGATGTTACTTCACCGATTATATTTTGGGCCAGATGGTCTCTTATTATCCTTGGTGGTGATTGTAACTCACATATTTGAGGAATATTCTTAATAAATATTTCCGAGTCAGAATCAACATTTGTGATGATTGGATTATCAGTGACTATTGTTTCGTCATCATCTGATATATTTTGAGGATGCTGATAGAATTCATCGAAAGAGACATGAAGTGATTCTTCAATAGTTTTGGTTTGTTTATTAAATATACGATAGGCCTTGCTTCGTTCCGAATAACCGACAAATATTCCTTCATCGGCTTTTGGATAGAATTTGCCAAGCTGGTCTTTCGTATTTAAAATAAAGCACTTGGAACCAAAAACTTTGAAGTATGAGATTTTAGGCTTTCTTTTGTTAAATAATTCATAAGGAGTATTCTTGGTAAGAGGTCTTATGGACACACGATTTAAAACATAACAGGCAGTTGCGACGGCTTCTGCCCAGAAATGTTTTGGTAAGGCGGTTCCATTCAATAATGTTTTTGCACATTCTTGTAAAGTTCGGTTCTTCCGTTCTACAACTCCGTTTTGTTGTGCATTCCTGGGAAACGAAAAATTATGATATATACCTTTCTTTGTACAAAAATGTTCAAATTCATTATTTTCGAACTCTCTGCCATGATCACTTCTTATATTTTTAACTTTAATCCCTTTTGATTTTTGAATTCTTTTGACGAAAGATTTGAAATGATCGAAAGTGTCGCTTTTGTTTTTTAAGAAAATTGTCCATGTGTAACGGGAGAAATCATCAACAATTACAAGCACATATCGACTGTGATTTATTGACTGAACCCTAGTAGGTCCAAATAAATCCATATGTAGTAACTCAAGTGGTTGTAATGTTGATATGACTTTCTTGGATTTAAAAGATGATTTGGTCAATTTTCCTAATTGACATGTGTCACAGATGTTGTTAACCTTAAAACTTATTTTGGGTAGTCCTCTAACTAGATCGTTTTTGGCTAGCTTGTCAATAGTTCTGTAGTTTATATGACAGAAGCGTTTGTGCCATAACCATGGATCATTATCATTAGCCACAAGACACATATCTGAATTATGATTAATATTCATATTCAGAATATGTATATTTCTGTCTCTATAACCTTCGAAAACTAAATTATGGTCTTTATCTAAAATACTACACGTATTATCCGAAAAGGAAATTGTAAAACCCTTGTCACATAACTGACTAATACTAAGTAAATTGTGTTTCAAATTTCTAACTTGCATGACATTAGTAATGAGAGGTAAGTTAGATGTACCGTAATTGCTCACATCGCCTTTGCCGATGATATAGCCTTTTAAATTATCTCCAAAAGTGACGGAGCCACCATCTGAGTATGTAATATTTGTCAATAAGCTTTTGTCTCCAGTCATGTGCTTCGAGCAACCACTGTCCAATATCCACTTTCCTCTTTTTTTAAGTGGGACCTGCAAAAAATAAAATAAAGTCCATGGTACCCACTTTTTATGGGGTCCTAAGAGTTAGGTCTTAGGAGTCCAAACCCATACGGGTCCGGTATCCCCTTTATATATATAATTTGTATTAAGATGCACAATATTCATGAAATTCTGAATATATTCGTTCCTAATCAAATTTTTATTTGTTTTAGGAACCCATATTTTGATAGTCTTGACATTTTTCTTCTGAAATTTCACAACTGGTTTTGGTTTGGATTATAATAAACTAAGATTTTTCTTAGCTTCAATCTTTTGTACTTTCTTCTTCCTTTCATTACCAAGATGTTTCTTGGTTTCTTGTTTCTTATATCCCAAACCTTGTTTATTTGAAACAGATTGTGAACTTTCAATGATTTTTGTCAAATTTTCTCGTCCTTTGTTAAAGTTAGAAACATTTTGAGTAATGTTATCTAACTTAGTTTGTAAACTAGCCTTTTCTAGGTCCAGAATTTTGACTTTCGCCTTAAGCTCATGATTTTTAGTAGTGAGAGCATCATTTTTCTCTTTTTGAGTTTCAATTTCTTGACTAAAAAGAGATAATTGAGAGTCACCATTAGATGATGATTCTTGAAGTTTTTCAAGTCCTTCTTCTAATATTTTCTTCTCGTCTTTTAACATATCTCGTTCAAATTCTGCTCTACTCAAATCTGCTTTGGCTTCTTTTACCTGTCGTTTTATGTCTTTATATTTGATTATCAATTCAGCATTAATATCAAGTACTTCATCAAATGTAGGAATTTGTACCTCATCTTCTGTTTCCATGAAACAGACATTTGCTTGTTCATCTTCCGTATCATTATCACTTTCTGATGAGTCTGTATCATCCCAGTTACCGAGAATGCTCGTTTCTTTGATTTGTCCTTCTTATATTTTAATTTGTCATTTTCTGACTTCTTCTTTTGCTCCAGACAATCCTTGTGCATGTGCCCCTTTTTGTGACAGTTGAAGCATTCTATAGCGGATGATGTTGGTTTATTTAATCCAAATTTCTTTCTGTTATTACGACTGGCTTTTCGCTGTTTTAGGAATTTTTTGAAACCTTTTGCTATGAATGCCAGATCTTCATCTTCAGACTCTGATTCATTTTCGTCTTTTTCAACATGGAATGCCACGTTCTTCTTTTCTTCTTTTTGTTCCTTTCTAGTCTGCAAGTTAGCTTCATAGGACATTAGATTTCCTATCAATTCATCTAGCTTCATGACGGAAAGATCATTAGCTTCTTTAATTGCTAATACTTTTCCTTCCCATTCACTAGTCAGAGAATGTAGGACTGTTGAAACAACATCAAAATCAGAATACTTTTGTCCTAAGCCAATAAGTGCATGGTGGATAGTATGAAAACGTGAATACATATCATTGATTGTCTCATTTGGTTTCGTTTTGAAATTTTGAAATTGACTTTTTAGCATGGCTATTTTGGCTTGTTTAACCTTGCTAGTACCTTCATGAGTGGTTTTCAGCGTTTGCCAAATTTGATATGCAGTAGTGCAGATACTAACACGGTTATATTCATTTTGGTCTAATGCACAAAACAACATATTTATTGCTTTTGCATTTACGGCTGCTGCCTTTCTCTCAGCCACTGTCCATTCTGAATAATCAGTTGTTGGATTCACTATTTCTTTTTGAGTAGCATTCCAGGCATCATAACTGTTTGATTGCATAAAGAATGACATACGTGTTGCCCAATAGCTATAGTTAAGACCATTGAAAAATGGAGGTCTTTGTGTCGATTGACCTTCCGTGTAAGTGGTGTTTTGAGTGCTAGTACTTGCGTTATTTTCCATATTACAAGAATATACCAAATAACTGTGTTATGGTTATATGATGACCATGCTCTGATACCAAATGAAAATGTGTACGTGCTAATATGGTACACACGGATTGTAACGACCCGTAAATCCGTAACCCTTGAGTCAACACTATTCTACAACAATTAACTCAAGTTGCACAGAAATATGAACCATTTGGGTTTAAGAAGAAGAGGTAGAAGAAGAGAAAACAAAATCAACATCAGAATCTAACCATCGCAGCGGAATAAAATATAATAGATAGTAAATAATCTTTACTCAAAATCAAATATACCTGTTTACATACATTACATCATCAGAATACATCAGTCACAACTCAACATCAATATCATACAATGGATACACAACAACTCAACACAGCGGAATACGTATATAAATATACAAGTACGAGAGTACGTTTCGTCATCCAGCTCGTCTCCTGAGCTCCACAACATCATATCCTATACCCTATAATACTCGGTCTGGCCCGAGCATTACAGTTAAAAAACACCCGAGTCAGTCTGGATTACCAGCGTGAGAAAATCACACTCAATTTATTATTAAAGTTTCAAAAATCCTTTGAAAACAAAAGCATCTCGTAAGACCACGCCACAAATAAACATGTCGGGTTTTTACCTTACGATAGCTAAAACAATTTTATAGAAATCCTCTGATATTATAATAGGGTCTATACACAAGTACTTATAAAATAGCCGAAATTGTTACATTATTAAATTCCAGCTACTAGCCACAAAAGTGGGTAATACAAACAAAACTCGTACAAGGCTCGTAGGGAGAATGGATTTCCAACTAATGACTAGGCACTGGGGTACCACCTGTCACAGTACGGGGCCTAGATCACCGTACCGAGGATTACTCCCTTCATCCCCTGCAACACAAGGCCGGAACCATCCCTTACTGGACAGTCCCGAGTGAGATCACCCCGCGGTTGGGATCAGCAACCGCACCACTAAGCCGAAAAAGGAATAAGGGACATCTAGACTGGAATGACCTCACCCTGCTTGGGTGCTACCCACCTAACCTTGCTGCATATCCCCTGATTTTCAGTCATTCCCATTTGATGAGGCTTGAGGCTAAGCGTTACCTTTAGAACGTTTCACTTAGAATGCCCATCGCCCACCTGACGATGTTTCGCAAGCATTCGTCCATACAAGTCCGTCCCGGGTTCGAAACGATCAACGCACTTATCCAATATTGATAGTCGGTTATTTAACTATCAATTAATATTCACAAACATCCATCAACCAATAAATAATTTTCCAAATTATTTATTAATCCCAAAATATCTTCCCGAGATATATATTTCCAATTTTCAACACCTTTTGAAAACAGTTTCAAAACCCGTTTTCCCTTCCCAGGGTACATTCCCAATTATTATTTCCATTGGAACGCCAAGTACAAACACTTAAGTTTAAAATAATTTAAAAACATTTTTTTTATATAAAATATACTTATAACTTTTAAAATTATAACTTAAATATTTTACTAAAATGAATATACTAACAAAATATTTTGTATAAGACAATTTATAAAATATAAACTAAATTTCCTCTTTTAAACTCAATACCAAGTTACTTTATATAGTTATTTCAATAATAGATTTAGAAAAATATACTTGCTTTAAAAATTTAGATTTAGAAATAATAAACTTTCCAAAACCTGCTTTTTAAAACGATTTTAAAAACTTTAAATATTTTTGAAAACCATACTTGGCTATCCAGGGAAATCCTCTTCTGTTTCCCATTTCTTAAAAATAAATCACCATTTTTTTTAAACAGATACTCATTCCTTTAATAAACTCTTACCTTGAATTTATAAAATATCCATCGACACTTTATTTCACTTTATAACCCAGTCATAAAGTCCCAAAATCTCTCTTCACTTTAAATTTAATTTTTAACACCTAAATCAATTTTACAATTGATTTCCATTTACTTTACCCTGAAATAAATTCTCTTACTTCATTTATTTCAAAATTTATTAACTTTAGATTTAATTTCCAATTTATGTTTTAAAATCTTTAAACTGAAAAATACCAAATTCAGATTCCTCAATTTCCTTTCTTTACCTTTAAATTTAATCCTTACATTTAAAATAATGACTTTTATTCACTTAAGTTCCAGAATTTATTATTCCTTTGTTAATTCAATTTCCTCATATTCCATATTTTGTTAGATTTTAGAAATCACTCTATTTTATTTTATTTTCACTTCATTATTCAATTTATTCCAATTTACTAGAATTATTTACTTAAAATTTTACTCTTTTATTACCTTTCAAAAATCCAATTCCATAGATTTTGGTAACTCTTTATGCTGAGTTATTCCATCCAACCATACTATCCAATATTCCAATTATCCATAAAACAATCACAGGATATCAAATATTCATCACACAGAATATTAAATAATCTAATAAATTTGAGGAATCCAGTTGGATCCCTCCAACCTGTTTCCCTGCATCCACAAATGTTAGCACAATATTATTTACTAATTTCAGAATATATCATTCTATAGCACATCAATCAATCAATTTCAACCATTCAAACAATTATTTAAATTTAATCATTTAACTTTAAATTTAAACTGAGTGAGATTAACTCACCTTTGATTTTTGTTTTGCAATCCGACCCAATCCGGCTTGCTTCTATCAGATTTTGACCTTGCATAAATAATTATATGATTTATTAACACTCGAATTAATCGAACTAATTTATTAACATTTGAAATAATTTAACCTTCAATTCCCATTTTATAATTTAATTTAACCAGTGAATTTATTTAAACTAATAGTTTTAAAATTTACTAATTCCCACTAATATAAATGGTATTGGCAACAAAATAATTAACCTATTATATAACTTACTGTTAAATATATAAATATATATCGTTTATCTTCAGTAAATACTAGAATTTACTTCACTGTTGGTAAAAATATCCTACAGTACAGTATATAGATATATATTTCCCTTTGTTGAGAATAACAAAATAGTTCTTTACCGTTATATTTCGTGAAAGAAAACAAATAACGTACACTTTAAATAAAGTTTTAAATTACCTAATACATAATGAATTAAATTGAATTACCTTAACGAGTCGTTTTCCAGAACTCACGATATCTCCACTGATCAAGCCTCCATCGCGGCGTAATCACGCCAACCCACCACGCATGGACGGAGCACCTAGCCAGCACGTCACCGCATGGGATTCTCTAACCCTCCGACCTTGCGCTGCCAGCTCGATCGGAGCCCCACCACACCGCCCTACCAAACCCTAATCGCGTGCACACCCCTCGAATCACATCGTGACACTGCCGCCGCCTTTGAGCAAAGCTCGAACTT
Organism: Allium cepa; assembly: GCA_030765085.1. Lineage (NCBI taxonomy): Eukaryota > Viridiplantae > Streptophyta > Magnoliopsida > Asparagales > Amaryllidaceae > Allium > Allium cepa. The sequence goes on along the minus strand of CM060941.1, from coordinate 169,340,526 downwards.
CCCTCATCAGCCTACCTAAAGCGGTCGATTCAAAATCGATTTCGTTTTTTTTTTTCGAACTGACGATTTTATCTAGAAAGGAGGAAAAAGGATTTGCGTGAATTGAGTTGGGAAATGAAGGAAACGAGGGAAACAAACGAAGGAGGCGCGATTTTGTTTTAGCAGCCATTTCTAATCATTTTTTTGTTTTCACTTTCTTATTATGATTTCGATTTTTGTTTTACTGACGAGAGGAGGAAGGCTCGGCCACTTAAGAGAAATGAAGAGGAAGATTGCGTGATAAGCATTGCCTAGCCACAGTGATTTCGAAAAAGTTACGATGTGATGGAAATTCGGCTGACGTTGACTAGTATAAATAAATATATGCTTAATTAAATTTGAATTTTCGATATAAACAACACGCGTTAATCTATCGTACGATCTCATGACAACTCCATACGCCACGAAAATTGAAATCCGATAAAAATTCAATATTACGGATCCCATGGAACTGGTTTCGTCAAATTCCGAGACCGTGCCTCGGAAGGCTATTTTTAAATTCAATTTAAACAATCAAATTTTAAAACTGAACAAATCAGTGTTAAATTCAATTTTATAACTTCTATTATCTTTATTATTACCGATATAAATTTTATAAGCCCTCAAATTATTTTTAACAGGCTTAAAATTCCAGATTTAACATTTTACCCAATTTCTGATAATTAAATTCAACAATTAATTATCCAAAAATTAGCGATATTTGAAATTAAAGTTAATAATTAACTTTCGAATATTTAAAATTAATTAAATATCCCCATTTCAAATGTCTAAAAATTCCGGGTCGTCACACGGATCGTGTAATATGATGTATAACACACAAAAATATGACTAATCGTAGATAATAGAAAATTCAGTAAAATAGAAAAAGCACACCAGAGATTTTTATACTGGTTTGGAGCACCGTCCTACGTCCAGTCCCAAACTTCTATCTAGATTTTCACTACCAACTACCTCGCTTCACCCGGAGGAACAGGTTTACAACACCCGAGCAGACGAACGGGATTTCACGCCTCTAATACACTGAGGACTTCAACACTTGCCTCTTACAACACCGAGGACTTCAACACTTGCCTCTTACAACACCGAGGACTTCAACAAAGATGAAAATAATTGTTTGTTGACGGTATGTGTTCTTGCTAACACTATTTTGTCACTTGTAGTACAAACTTCCTATAATCTTATCCTCAAATAGAATATTTGTATATATGAAGATTTGGAAGTGGATATCGTATTGAATCAAAAGAATGTTAAATAAATTTCAGGATTCAAAAACGATATATGATAGAATATGAGCAATTTGAGAGCTTGAAAGTATAAGATTGAGATCAATAGAATAGAGATTAGAATAATAGAATTGGTTTTTTGGAATAATGATTTCATGATGTTTATATAAGAAATAAACAGTTGTAACCCTTTGTGAAAAGGTACAAACAAAGGTCATGATCATTGGTAAAGAGAAAAAGAAGCAACCGTTGAAGAAAAGGAAGTGTCTATACGAAAGGTTGCTTTCTGTTTGAAAACGGACGACATGTTAAAAAGGACCAGTAGAAAGGAATTTGAATAAATATACGTTATGTACACTTGTGCATGTTAACTGAGCAATCTGGGCAGAAACAGTCGACCGCCTTATTTTAACCGGTCGACCGGTTTAGCCCAGATTGCACAGTTAATGTGCACTCATTCATATATATATATATATATATATATATATATATATATATATATATATATATATATATTCAAAGATTGAAGGTATAAGATCATTTGAGGATAGATTTTAACATAAATAACATTACTAATATACCAAATAATCAACCTCTAACATATGGAGATCTTTGTATCTCTTTAATAAATAACTTCTTTTTGTCGATCACGGCTTATCCCTTTGTCTTGTCGATCACGGCTTATCCCTTTGTCAGAAATCAAAACTCTATAAAAATCTTGACTCAACATCATTTAATTGCAATTTCATTCAATTTATACAAATTCAGCTTTAATTAACTTCGTCGTTACCTTCCATCCTAATTATTATTTCATTATTCAATATTTAATACCAAGATTAATTGGTTAAATTCAACACTAAATTTTATTTACTTATTTTCCAGTTTAACCAAATGCAATAATTTGCACTACTACACTGTTGGGATTTAACTCCAATTGTCAATAATTGATTTTAATTACCCTTTATTACGTATTATTACATCAATTTATATAACTTTGAATTCATTCCCAATTTACAAATTTCAATCAATTATAACTTTACAATTTGTTTCCAATTAATAGGTATTGCACAAATTTAGTTACTTATCAACTTGCATCTACCTTATTACATTGACTTATATTTAATCACTATTCAATATATATTAATTCATTAATAAATTTAATATTTACGTTTGTTTTCTTACATTTGATTTATAGCCTAGTATAACATTTACATTAATCCCATTTCATTCAATCCATTAATTATTAACCTTAAATTAGCATTGGTTATATCTTGATGCATTAATATTTCCCAATTTCATCTTAATTTTTATTTACGTAATATTCAAACATCAAATTTCACTTAATTCCAATTAATCCACTTTATTACATTTATATTAATAATCATGGTTCCCATTCTGACTTTATTATCAAACAACAACTATTATAATTACTCTCTAGCATTAATCATACCAACTACAATTTATTACGTATTATTTTATCAATTTGCTTTAACCTTATTACCTAAATTTACGTTCAGTTACTAAGATATTATTTCATTGGTTCATTCAACACTTACTTCTATTTACTCATTTTCTATTTTATAACCAAGTCAACAATTTATACTGTTACATTTTCATTATGACTTCACTTCAATTGTCAATAATTAGTTTTAATAACGGTTGCTACAATTCACTCTTAAATTTTACTTCAATATAAATTATAAATTTTTTATTTCTTTCTAAATTTAATTACAAATTTTTTATTAAAATAACCAAATTTACTTATTGAAAATTTACGGATCGTTACACTATTAGTTATAAAAATTATTGCGGAAGTATATATAATATAATTTCAACACAGACAATAACAGAACAGATAATAGCAAGATAATAAAAGCAGAAAATAGAACACACAGATTTTGTGACGCCCCACCTCTATACCCACGCTAGCCATGAACACTACGGTGTAATGCTGTCAACTAGCGTGGAGAATAGGACTGTTGAGGAGCGGCTATCAGTAGTTAGGCCTTACACTAGTATTGGTTATCTCGATAGGAGTGGTATATATATATATATTCTTACATTTTTTTTATCTCTGATTTATTTACTCCCATCGACATATCCCAATTCCAATATAAAACGAACTACGATGGTTCATAATAGTTCAGGACAGTAGATATAATAATAACACAGATAATATCAATAAATGCGGAACACAGATAAAACAAAAAAGTCTCATATATAAAATAACTGATGTCAGTTACAATACATGTGATATAATACATATGATACATCTACAATTGACGACACGGGAAGTTATATATATACAAGCACATTATCGACTAATATACATGAATACACCTCTTCCTACACTAATACACTGACTACTAAAAATGACAGCGACTACTCCTAAAGATATGAAAAGACGTCATAGCTCTAGCAGCAACCCAAAGCAAGATATCTACAACCTGAAATAACCCGGGTCTGACCCGAGTATTAAATTCAAAAGAAAATAATACACGGGTCAGTCTAATTCAAACTCAGTTATTAGTGCACAGAAGCAATAATAATTAAATAATGAATAGACGACAGTCACAATAAGTCTCGTTTATCCGATCTTTAAATAAAGAAATCGGATAACGATAAATATAACACGTAACAGTGTTAAACAACAAATCAGCAAATTAAACCAAATCAGAATACAATTCAGAATATTGAATTGAATAAACAAAACAGTTCAAACAATTGAAATATCAATTAAAAAATTAATTCGAGTAGGGCTGCAGTACACGCACGCGTGCACTGCCTCGCCACTACAGCACATGGAATATGCTAAAGATCAATAAATCAAAACAAAATAGAATATCATAAAAACCATACCGTGTGGCTGCAGTTCACGCTTGCGTGCACTGCCTTGCCACTACAGTGATAATGTACCCAAAAATTCAATTCCGCGTGGTTGCAGTTCACGCTTGCGTACACTGCCTTGCCACTACAGTAATGATGTACACAACCGGGCACATGGTCAAACCCGAACTATTAGCTGGATTCAACACAAGGCAGGTGTACAGACTACGACTTCAAGCATAAAGTAGTTCAATATCCAAGCAACAATGAAAAACAATGGAACCAACTCAAAACAGTCACAATATGAAGACAGCAAGTAAAACTGCAGTGCTCGAACTCAGGTGGACAGTACTGACTTAAGTACACAAGTGACACAGCAATGCATAGAACCAAGACACAAAGGAATGTCAAAATGATAGTGAAGTGGTCCTAATCCATACAACATGAAGTGGCCAAACCACAAAGATAATCAAAGTGGTCAGGCAGTCCAAAATACAAGGCAATGCCTTGATGCACAGCACCGTGCAACAACTAAAACAATAAAAGCTGCAAATGTATGAAGGCAGCAAGGCCAACAGACCAGAGCAACAGGCAACAGCAGTTACAAGTGACTCGAGGAAATGTACAGAAGCAACAACAACTTCAGGTGCAACATAATGCAACAGTGGGTAGGATCAATGCTACTGAAACAAGAGCTAAACTACAAATGCACTTGCAACTGAAACTGTAGCTCAAAGTAAAACCAAAGTATCAGCAACCAACAGATTACTGCAAACTAGTTTGGAAATCACTCAAGAAAATTACAACCAAAAGGCTACCACTTCAACAACATATATACATATATGCACATATATGTATACATGTATATGAGCTCGTAGCAGTGACAATAACCAATGTGCAAAATGTATACAAAGACTCCAAGTCTCCAAGCATCATGCAAATGAAACCAAAAAATACACAAGCAAGACCAGAGCCAATCAAAGACATAAAAACAATGTGTTCTGCCTCAACAATAACAGTGGAGATGACCAGATGTCAAGGATGCAGCATGTACACATGAATACATGAAGTAATGCAACAAAGCCACAATACTCAGAACTTCAGTGAAACAAAAATTGCAGACTCGATGCATCAGTGGACATAAGCACAATGCAAATCATCACAATATCATATAATCAAATACCAGACACCACAATGCATCAACCACTTACTCCAGTAAACAGTAAACAGCAAGAGGGATGCAAGCATCAAGCTGCAGTTTCAAAACAAATGACCAAAGTCGAGTATGATACAAAAATAAAAAAAATTATGGAATCGCCTAAACAAAGTCAAGTGACCAGGAAGAGATCGTCACAGCAGAGTTCAAAATCGATGCTGTGAAAATCAAGCAATCAAGCATCACAAAATATATACGAATTGGAAAAGGTCAGAGATAAATCTCAACATTCAATCAAAATCATACGGCCGAGATAAAGCAATTGACAGTTTCAAATAAATCAAAATAGTGTCGATCAAGTAACCCGAAAAGAACAAATTGAATAACTCAGAGAAATCATCAACATCGACAGGAAATTATACTGCTGAAGCATGGAGTCGAATTAGATGTGAGTGAGGGTTCACTCACCTTAGCATCGACGCGAATTGAAGGAGTTGCGAACGAGCGCAAGTGAAGCAAGCAGTCGATCATCAGAGAAGCAGCGAGCAACGCAACACGCACATCAGAGGATCGATCAACATAAGCGTGCTTCGAAAAGCCCTAATTTCAGAGCATAAAGAGGAACGAAAGCATGGCCGCCATTTTATTTTGTTTTTCATTTATTTGGTACTAGGGTTTGAATGAATCAATGAAAACGAGAGAGCGGGGAACGGTTATAACTCGAAAACTTCACAGCACCAAACAAAAGAAATATGGGCCAAGTTTGTATTAAAGCCCGATAAACCCTTTAATAACTTTTATAAAAGAATTTCAACGAGTTATTAAAATTCCAATAGCAATAACTATCACCATTAATCGAAATGATGATGATTACAAATTGGTGAGAAATTCCTGGGTTGTTACAGACTCCCCTCCTTAAAGAAATTGCGTCCTCGCAATCATAAGGAATAAATGAACAAATGGTAACAACCATAAAGAACATCATCACAAGATGAAGAAATTTGGAATATGAAGTTCACCATAAAGAGCTTGAAAGAGTAAGCCTGAACGTGTTTGCTCGATGAATTCTCTGGATTCCTAAGTGCAATCCTTAGGTTTTGAGAACCATTGAACTTCCGCAAGAAAAACATCTTTATTTCAAAGGTGCTACACCACCGAAGCAATGATGTGAATAGAAGGTTGCTCAAGAATAAAAATCAGAAATCCCTAAGTCATTTGCGTAATTGGAAGACGTGGAAAACGTCATGAATAGAAGAAAATTGAGCCGGTACACCGGCGTAGTATAATATAAATACCAAAGAAATCTTTTAATTTCATAAAAGAAATTCCTAAATTCTCTACAAAATTTAATTATCAATTAGATAATCAGAATACAGAAATCACAAAACATCAATATCTAATTATCGATACGATAATTAGAAGACAACAAAATCAGCAAATCTAATTATCAACAAAGATAATTAGAAAACACAAGTCACAAATATCTAACTATCAAAAACGATAATTAGGAATTACCACAATGGTAATCAAATTTCAAATCAACAAATATTCAATTATCAAAACGATAATCAAATCTTAAATCACAAATATTTAATTATCACAAACGATAATTAAATCTCAAATATCTAATTATCACAAGCGATAATCAAAAACAAGAAATATCTGATTATCAAAAACGATAAATCAGAAATCACAGATTTCTGATTATCAAAAACGATAATCAAAAATCACAAATATCCGATTATCAAAAACGATAATCAGAAATCACAAATATCCGATTATCAAAAACGATAATCAGGAATCACAAATATCCGATTATCAAAAACGATAATCAGAAATCACAAATATTTCAATTAACGAGTCCGGAATTAACCGAAATAGCAAACGCACATGTCCCATAACCACGAGTTTTACTAAATCGTTTAATTTACTTCATCGTTTCCTTGAAAGTGCAAAATTGTGTATTCTAAAAATAACATTTCACATTCTCAAACGAACAAGTTCGGAATTAAGCGAATCAGTAAAAGAAAGGGGTCATAATCCTCGATTTTTTTTCTGAAACGTTTAAATCACTTCCTCATTCTTTTGAAAGCGCAAAGTGCAAAACTTCTGAAAACAATTTTCATTTATTTTATAAAAATAATAATTTACATTCTCAAACGAACAAGTCCGGAATTAAGCGAATCAGCAAAAGAAAGGGGTCATAGTCCTCGATTTTGCTGAAACGTTTAAATCGCTTCCTCATTCTTTCGAAAACGTAAACCGTGAAATTTTTGGAAACGATTTTTATTTTGAAACAATTTTTAAAACACGTGATTAAAACAGCAACATCAGTGGCGGTTTCGACAAGGAAATTGCGCTTCTCAAAATACCGTAAAAACGGACAACAAAATAAGCATCGCGGAATAACCGCTTGAAAATCCATTTTAAAATTAACGGTCACTGAAGTTAATACGTCAAAATCTCATCAAGATAATTGGCATCAAAATATAATACCTATGAACTTTCATTCATCAAAAATGTCACAAGAATCTTCTCAAAGATAGAAAGGGGTATCATACCCTCAACTTGTATTCATAACAAGTCAATGACACACGAATTCACCAATGCACAAAAATTGACAAAACTTATCAATAGTAATCACGAAAATTGGTGAAGCACAAGTTCCAGAAGACTACACAAGAAATCCAAAAATCACAAAATGAGAGTATGAAAACTCAAATGGGAGTATGAAAACTCACCTATACGTGAGCATGAAAACTCACCAACACGTGCAACGCAAAGCGAGAACGGGAGCATGGAAACTCACCTACACGTGAGCATGAAAACTCACCAACACGTGTAACGCAAAGCGAGAACGGGAGCATGAAAACTCACCTACACGTGAGCATGAAAACTCACCAACACGTGTAACACAAAGCGAGAACGGGAGCATGAAAACTCACCTACACGTGAGCATGAAAACTCACCAACACGTGCAACGCAAAGCGAGACGCTATCTCATGGTGGCCAACCATTAAATTTTGACACACGAATGGTCCAAAGACCGTGGGGAGCTACCCCATATGGGTGAGTCGGAATCACCCAGATGAAGTCTAGGCTAACCAAAAAGAAAAAAGGTATGTGTGAATGGAATCACACAAATGGTGTCTAGCCTAATCTCGCAACAAAAAGGTACGTGTGAGTGGAAGCACACAAGTGGTGTCTAGGCTAACCAAAAAGCAAAAAGGTATGTGTGAATGGAATCACACAAATGGTGTCTAGCCTAACCAGAAAGCAAAAAGATATGTGTGAGTGGAATCACACAAATGGTGTCTAGGCTAACCAAAAAGCAAAAAGGTATGTGTGAGTGGAATCACACAAATGGTGTCTAGCCTAACCAGAAAGCAAAAAGATATGTGTGAGTGGAATCACACAAATGGTGTCTAGGCTAACCAAAAAGCAAAAAGGTATGTGTGAATGGAATCACACAAATGGTTTCTAGCCTAACCTCGCAACAAAAAGGTATGTGTGAGTGGAAGCACACAAGTGGTGTCTAGGCTAACCAAAAAGCAAAAAGGTATGTGTGAATGGAATCACACAAATGGTGTCTAGCCTAACCAGAAAGCAAAAAGATATGTGTGAGTGGAATCACACAAATGGTGTCTAGCCTAACCAGAAAGCAAAAAGATATGTGTGAGTGGAATCACACAAATGGTGTCTAGGCTAACCAAAAAGCAAAAAGGTATGTTCATGAAAATCCCTAAGAAAATGTCACTAAAGTCGCTAATAAATGATAGCAACAATCGGAGAATTAACACGAATCGATTAAATTTGGAAACCAAATCAATTCACTAAAATTCACATTCAAAGACGTGAATAAAATCCAAAGAATTCGATTCTAAATCCATCAAAGTAGAAATACCCAAAAATTCCAGAAATAGAAGTTATAACAACTAATCGGAAAAGAAGAATCGATTAACAATTGGAAAAACAAAGCAAAATGAGCATGAATGCATAAATGACTTCAACAAAAGTAAAAATCAAGTCAATGTCGAAGTTAACAAGTAATGGCCACAGCCAAGTACAAAACGAATCAACATCATCATCAAAGAATTCAACGGCAACCAAAGTCAGAGTCTTGGAAATCAAGAAATTAGCAATTTCACAAAAACGAAGTGACCGAAGTTGAATGGAAATCAAGCCGAGGAAAACAGAAAAAATCAAGTTCAAAATCGCTGAGATTCGAACAAAATCAACATCGGCTAAATCAATTCAAAGCCGAAAACACAAGAACAAAATCCTCATCATCAAAAACTTAACTTGAGTTCGCAAAGCAAATGGAGACCGAAGCCAAAATACTTTCACGAAATCAAAATCAAATGCATATGAATAAGCGTTAGGAATTCATACCAAACAATCAAAGATAATCATAGGCAAAGATGAGAGATAAAACATCGACAAATAGTTGTAACACACGTTCCATCTGAGTTATGTTTTATATTTGTCCTAAACCCCAGGCTCTGATACCAAGCTGTGACGCCCCACCTCTATACCCACGCTAGCCAAGAGAACTACGGTGTAATGCTGTCAACTAGCGCGGAGAATAAGGCTGTTGAGGAGCGGCCATCAGTAGTTAGGCCTTACACTAGTATTGGTTATCTCGATAGGAGTGGTATATATATTCTTTCATTTTTTATCTCTGATTTATTTACTCCCATCGACATACCCCAATTCCAGTATAAAACGAACTACGATGGTTCATAATAGTTTAGGACAGTAGATATAATAATAACACAGATAATATCAATAAATGCGGAACACAGATAAAATAGAAAAGTCTCATATATAAAATAACTGATGTCAGTTACAATACATGTGATACAATACATATGATACATCTACAATTGACGACACGGGAAGTTATATATATACAAGTACATTATCGACTAATATACATGAATACACCTCTTCCTACACTAATACACTGACTACTAAAAATGACAGCGACTACTCCAAAAGATATGAAAAGACTTCATAGCTCTAGCAGCAACCCAAAGCAAGATATCTACAACCTGAAATAACTCGGGTCCGACCCGAGTATTAAATTCAAAAGAAAATAATACATGGGTCAGTCTAATTCAAACTCAGTTATTAGTGCACAGAAGCAAAAATAATCAAATAATGAATAGACGACAGTCACAGTAAGTCTCGTCTATCCGATCTTTAAATAAAGAAATCGGATAACGATAAATATAACAGGTAACAGTGTTAAACAATAAATCAACAAATTAAACCAAATCAGAATACAATTCAGAATATTGAATTGAATAAACAAAACAGTTCAAACCATTGAAATATCAATTAAAATATTAATTCGAGTAGGGCTGCAGTACACGCACGCGTGCACTGCCTCGCCACTACAGCATATAGAATATGCTAAAGATCAATAAATCAAAGCAAAATAGAATATCACAAAAACCATACCGTGTGGCAGCAGTTCATGTTTGCGTGCACTGCCTTGCCACTACAGCGATACTGTACCCAAAACCTCAATTCCGTGTGGCTGCAGTTCACGCTTGCGTGCACTGCCTTGCCACTACAGTAATGACGTACACAACCGGGCACAAGGTCAAACCCAAACTATTAGCTGGATTCAACACAAGGCAGGTGTACAGGCTACGACTTCAAGCATAAAGCAGTTCAATATCCAAGCAACAATGAAAAACAATGGAACCAACTCAAAACAGTCACAATATGAAGACAGCAAGTAAAACTGCAGTGCTCGAACTCAGGTGGACAGTACTGACTTAAGTACACAAGTGACACAGCAATGCATAGAACCAAGACACAAAGGAATGTCAAAATGATAGTGAAGTGGTCCTAATCAATACAACATGAAGTGGCCAAGCCACAAAGATAATCAAAGTGGCGAGGCAGTCCAAAATGCAAGGCAATGCCTTGATGCACAGCACCGTGCAACAACTAAAACAATAAAAGCTGCAAATGTATGAAGGCAGCAAGGCCAACAGACCAGAGCAACAGGAAATAGCAGTTACAAGTGACTCGGGGAAATGTACAGAAGCAACAACAACTTCAGGTGCAACATAATGCAACAGTGGGCAGGATCAATGCTACTGAAACAAGAGCTAAACTACAATTGCACTTACAACTGAAACTGTAGCTCAAAGTAAAACCAAAGTATCAGCAACCAACAGATTACTGCAAACCAGTTTGGAAATCACTCAAGAAAATTACAACCAAAAGGCTACCACTTCAACAATATATATACATATATGCACATATATGTATACTTGTATATGAGCTCGTAGCAGTGACAGTAACCAATGTGCAAAATGTATACAAAGACTCCAAGTCGCCAAGCATCATGCAAATGAAACCAAAAAATACACAAGCAAGACCAGAACCAATCAAAGACATAAAAACAATGTGTTCTGCCTCAACAATAACAGTGGAGATGACCAGATGTCAAGGATGCAGCATGTACACATGAATACATGAAGTAATGCAACAAAGCCACAATACTCAGAACTTCAGTGAAACAACAATTGCAGACTCGATGCATCAATGGACATAAGCACAATGCAAATCATCACAATATCATATAATCAAATACCAGACGCCACAATGCATCAACCACTGACTCCAGTAAACAGTAAACAACAAGAGGGATGCAAGCATCAAGCTGTAGTTTCAAAACAAATGACCAAAGTCGAGTATGATACAAAAATAACAAAATTATGGAATCGCCTAAACAAAGTCAAGTGACCAGGAAGAGATCGTCACAGTAGAGTTCAAAATTGATGCTGTGAAAATCAAGTAATCAAGCATCACAAAATATATACGAATTGGAAAAGGTCAAAGATAAATCTCAACATTCAATCAAAATCATACGGTCGAGATAAAGCAATTGACAGTTTCTAATAAATCAAAACAGTGTCGATCAAGTAACCCGAAAAGAACAAATTGAATAACTCGGAGAAATCATCAACATCGACACGAAATTATACTGCTGAAGCATGGAGTCGAATTAGATGTGAATGAGGGTTCACTCACCTTATCATCGACGTGAATTGAAGGAGCTGCGAACGAGCGCAAGTGAAGCAAGCAGTCGATCATCAGAGAAGCAGCGAGCAACGCAACACGCACACCAGAGGATCGGTCAACATAAGCGTGCTTCGAAAAGCCCTAATTTCAGAGCACAAAGAGGAACGAAAGCATGGCAGCCATTTTATTTTGTTTTTCGTTTATTTGGTACTAGGGTTTGAACAAATTAACGAAAACGAGAGAGAGAGGAACGGTTATAACTCGAAAACTTCACATCACCAAACAAAAGAAATATGGGCCAAGTTTATATTAAATCCTGATAAACCCTTTAATAACTTTTATAAAAGAATTTCAACGAGTTATTAAAAATCCAACAGCAATAACTATCACCATTAATCGAAATGACGATGATTACAAATTGGTGAGAAATTCCTGGGTTGTTACAGATTTATCCAACTTCGGCAAAACCCTACCTATGTGCTTTCTCCAAGGTTTCTACTAGAAATTAAGTAGTCAGACGCTTACGTAAACCCACGACACCCGCTACTGACTAACCTAACTCTACCCTCATAACCTTGCCACAACTTAGCCACTGAGTTGTGAATTCTCGAATTACACCACAATAGTTCATCCCATAGTCACACGACTAGAAATTACAAAAGTTTAAAAGGAAAATACAAATTAAAACAATTAAAAACAAAAACCCTAATAAACTAAAGCCCAGTTTTAAAGGCCGGCCTAATGAAGAAATAAATAAATGATTCCCCTTTTCCTTTTTATTATCACTCAGGTTTGCTTTGTGAAAAATGGCTCGTTCCTCTTTGTTGCTCGTTACGTTCTTTGCTAAAAATTTAAGGCTTTAATAATCTTTGAAACCGCAGACTTTGTTCAAGTGGGTGTTCTCGTGATTGCTTTGATGATCGATTGTTTCTTCACTTTGCGCACGGCTACTCCAATTTTGATCGAGTTCAGTATGAATTGGTATGCGATTTTATGCTATTTGCTTTACTCGTTAATTTCCTTGAACTCGGTAATTTTGTAGCTGAAGATGTTAACAGCTATATAGGATTTTAATTCCTAAAGTTTTGTTCGATTGAATTTACGAATTCGTCTGATAATTTTGGGGGTTGGCCATTCGATTATTTTTGAATGATGGTGATTTCTCTGACTTTTTCAATTCGTATAATTTCACTGGCTTGGTCACCACGGCTTCATGATTTTGCTTGATTACCACAGTTTTGATTTATAATTTATTTGATTCTATGGCTACCACGGCTCTGACTTTGGTTTGAAATTACTGTAGACAACGGTTTCTTAATTTTTGCTTTGTTCAAACTTGCTACCACCGTTTTGATTCTATGACATTTTTAAAATTAACTTTGGTCATTTGAAATGATTTCTGGACTTTGGCATATCTGCCATCTCTGTAGCATACTCGGTTTGTACCTTATTTTGTTCATTGTTGCATGATGAACTCTGGTAGTTAATTTTTGTTCATGTAGATATGCACTTGATTCATGTTGTAGTCGAAACTCTGAACTGTTACACATATATGCACTTGACCAATTCAGCAGTTTGGATTTACAATTTCTTTCCTCCTTGACTTGATTTGAAACTTGTAAAACCTTTATTTCTTTAAGGAAGATCATATTGTATTTATGTCTTTGAGCCTGGGCGTGTATGCTTCGTGTAGTCTGCTCTGCGCATTGTAGTCTGTTGCTCGACCATATGCATTTTTGTTGTTGAACTTCATGTTAAGGCTGCACTTGAAGTTTTGTAGAACTACTATCCTGTGTTTCCTTGTTGCCAGGTTTGGTGGTCTGCACTTTTGTACTTCTGATCATGCTACATTGTTCTCTTGTTCACTTGTATCTAATGTGCTATGCTCTAGTTGTTTTTTGAACATTCTTGTTGCATAACTCTATGTATTCATATAGTCTGATGGCTTCACTTACATGTTGAACTAATCCCTGTATTGCTCTGGTGCCTCTGACCTTTTTGCAACTGCTGTCACCAATGTAGTATCTTTGCTTCTTTGCCTTGTACTGAGTCTTCTGGTTGACATTGTGTACATGTTGCATATTGTCATTAACATATGTACTTGCATATGTATATCTGTATGCTTGTTGCACTACATGATGTGTTATTCATGTTTCTGGTTTCGTTGCTGCATTGTTGCTTTTCACTTGCAGTCTTCACTTCCATACTATTGTGTTCTTCGAGCATTGCCTTGAACTGTTCTGGTTTTGAAGCTTGTGCACACTCGATTTTGTATCATGTCTTTCTGTGTCATCTTGAAGTCTGAATGTTTCATCCTGTTATTTACTGTTTACTTTTTTTTCATATGCTTGCATTTGACTGTGCAGTCTGACCTTAATTGATGGACTTGAAACTGTAATTCTGGTTCCATATTTGACCAGCTACATTGTTTTCTTATGCACGTCACTTTTCATTTTTATTTTTAGAATTGCACCTGAGTTGAGTCCAGCTTATAGCTTGGGTCTGACCTTGTGCTAATATCGTGACTTTATTTGTATTTCACTTGAGTTGAACTTGACTTTTAATTGGGTTTGACCTTGTGCTCGCCTTTCCCTGCAATTTTATCAAGTGTATATCGGTGTGCACGACCTTGTGGCTTGTACGGTGATACACTGTGCATGTCACAGTTGTTCTTGTATGATGAATTCAAAACAATTGATGACGAACAACCCAAATAACTGAGGCCAATAATATTTTCACAAATACACATTTTATTTTACATTGCAAAAATATTTCCTTTTCAATTTTACTGTGTCAATGTGTATTTTGCAAATTGCTCTGATGCTGGATTCAATCTGAAGGAGAGTTGAAGATAAAATACGAGTGTATGAGTGACATGTAGTGAGGTGTGCGAATGTAAAAGGAAAATTTTGATGTATTCAAATTGTATTGTAATCGAATTTGTGTATATATAGTGAGAGCTCAAATTTGTACTACTCTAAACTGTAGTAAATATTTGTTTGAATAAAATATCTGTTTGAATTTAAATTCTGTGTTATTTATTTTTTTAGCAAATATTTATTTAATTATGTGAAAATAAAATAGTACTTTAACAAATACATTTAAATGAATGTATATATGTTTATTATCATCAAACAAAAATCATGTGCTTGTATATTCAACAGTAAATATATGCACATTTACGTGCACATCAGAATTCACGGCTAAAGGTGATGGTGGAGATATTTTTCACTTTGCTTAAGGGTTAAGGATTGAAGAATCTATAAATACCCTTCTACATTCATACATTCATACCATTCTCTTCTTCTTCCTCCTTCTTCTTAAAGCTCTAAGAGCTCTTCTTGAATGGCTTCCATACCTAGAAAAAGTTAGCAAAGTTATGGCAAAGAAATGTCAAATTTATATACACATGCAAACTATGTTGCTACGTCCACAAAACAAGCTCAAACTCCCTCCTACATCTCCTATAACCCACAACCATACCCCATGTTCATGTTTGGCCATGCATTACATTTTTTCAAGAGGAGGCCAAGCCCACTATGAGTCAAGGAGGAGATTCAAGGAGCTCTGGAGTGAAATTTGTGGAGATAAATGTCGCTGAAATGATTTTAGGAAGCATCAAGGAGGAGTGGATATTATGGTGAGAAAACTCTACTAATATTTATATATATATATATATATACACTTTGGATGATGTTATGATATCTTGTTTGGTTTCCATGTTTGATCATCAAGTTTGAATATTGATTATATATTTATTTGATTTTGAAATGATTCACGTATAATACACAATGAATATCAGAAAGGAAATCACTTTCCTTAATAAATGAAATGGTATATATGAGATTATTAAAACCCTTAAAATGGTTTAAAATGCTTTATAAATGTTTTATAAACACTAAAATCCAATTTTTCGAAGTTTTTAAAAGTTATAAAAATTGAATAAAAAACATGCAAAAAAGGCCATCGCGTAATGGTAGTTCGTGGTTTCACACTGTAGAAAATTAGATTCATTTATTCGATGAATTCAGAATTCTTTGTAATAAGAATTTTCTAAACGCTTATAATTATATTTTCCAACGAAGAGAGAAAATCGAGATTGCGTCTATTAGATTTTGAAATATGAGTAAAACAAGTTTTCAAAATAGTAGCAGTTTGGCAGTTCGGAAATCAAAGCGACAAATTTTTTATAATTGATATTTTTAATTCTTTAAAAATATGTTTAAATCCTATAAATCTTTTAAATTTTTTAAAGATATTTAAGTTATAAAAATAGATTTCTAAATGGTCAAAAAGTTTTTTCGATCAAATAAGCTTAGAAAACACTGTTCGCAAAGCACTTTTTAATATATTTTGAAATATGGGTTTAAACTTAACAATTCCTTTTCAAATATTTTATTAATGTTTTCAGATAATTACTTAAGTATTTTAAATATGATTTGAATGTTTTATAATTTATTTTAAAAGGTTTTAATAAATGATTTAAAGAAAAGATGTTAAAATTAAGTGATTGAGTCTTAACTCTAAAAGTTGACGAGTAGACTGGATTTTTCTATTCGTGAGATCCGAGTGTGGTGTGTTTAAACTAAGGTGATGTCCAGCAGCAACCAGTGCCCTGGCCTCTTTCCTCGGTGAGGAATAGATAAGGTCAAAATATTAGGAATGAGGCATGTATAAAAGATTTTATTTTTTTCCAAATTTAATACAGCTTTGATTGTATAGAAATAATCTTCTTATACTTTGTATTAAATTTCGAGGAGGGAAACCGTACTATCCACACGAATTTAAAAGGCGATTTTACCATTATTTGACTGATAGTGAAGGTTGCATACAGAAATTGATGTTGAGTAGAATTAGTATAAATTTATGTCGACCTTTTTTACTCAATAAATTTTTGCAATCTGACTTATGAAAATGATTTGATATTTCCAAAGCTAAAGAGAGGTTTAATGATCTCATATACACCGAAAGAAAAGTTTTAAAGATATATATTACTAGAAGATATTTTTTGATAAAAACGAAATAATTAATCAAACGACAAGCACCTATTTACCTAATATCCCTCTTATTGATGATTGATTCGAAGGAATCATGGTCGGATTTGAGTGATTCTTATTCAAAAACCTCTTCGAGCCAATTTACATATTCGAAGTGAAGACATGGAATGATAGTAAATAGAATAAAGGGCTGCTTATCACTGACCCTCGTGGGAAATTTTCCATATCATATATATATGATAATAGTTTCTCCATTTGATCTTCGATGCAAATGATACGACCCTGACTCGACCTTCGAAAATCAGCACTGAATACTTCACCCGTATTCAAATGCCGTAGATTCAAACGTCGAATCTAGTTCGCCAGAGCTTATAACACATTAAGTATAACAACACAGCGGAAGAAAATGAACAATATCATAGATATAAAACATTCAATACAACAATGATACAATGAATATCAATATGCATCAGAGATATAAGAAATAGCAGTGGAAAGGAACAACAGCAGAAGATAAAGCAAACTAGGCAACTGCAGCGGAAATATAATGTCTTCAATGCCAAACTCCAAAGACTCCATCTCCAATCCAAAGCTAGCTCGAACCCTCATCAAGTTGTACTAAGCAAGGTCAGTCATCCAAAGACTGAAGAAGATTCCCAAAGACTGAAGCCTACCGAATCTACACCTACTATTTGATTATCTGAAAAACCTAACTCTAGATTGCCCGTATGGGAAATTATGGGCACACAGAGTTTAGGAAAGGAACAATAAACTCCGGGTCAGTCATGGGACTGGTATGATCAAACAAAAACAGATTTATCTTTAAAATTAACAACAAAAGATTTTAAAAGTTGAAATTCGCAATGCTTTTCGGAAAATGAAACTTCCATAAGGCCTCCCGCCACACACACAATGCAAGCGCAAACTTGGAGGAGATTTCTCCTTATGACAGTCAAAAATGCTTGATACGCAAAAATCATTTTGATATTATTATTAGAGCATAGTGCAGAAAACATTTCGAAAGTATAATATTAATCTTAGCCTGCATACGTACCATTATAGTATGCCTACTATAGATACCATGTTAAATGGCAGGTTCTACAACTAAAACCGTACAAGGCGTGTATTGGATGATTGGATTTCTAACAAATGGTCAGGCAAAGGAACTTCCCACACAAAATGGAACGCCTCTGGAGGGACGCCCCCGAGAACCTAACCGGATCTCTGCTACACAAGGCCGGGTTACCCTTGCCCGGAAGTAACTACTGACACGAGCATGTCATTCCCCGGTCACCACCGACCTTTATCCGAGGGCCCTCAATCCAACAACCACACAGTAAAGTATCTGAGCTCCATACCATGATACCAATTTTAAAATCAACATAAGTAAATATCTGGGCTCCATACCATAATATCACTTTTTATCCAGAAAGAAATGGTCATACCCTCAAAGGGAGCTACCCCCAAATAACCTTGCTGCCACGATTCCTGTTTCGACCATTACCGGGTTGTGAGGCTCGACTAAGTCACGTCCACAAAGCTACGCTTTTCCACAAAGCCATGCTTCGATTAATAAATGATCAGCAGCACTTCGTATGCCACATTACCAAATTGGAAATGTATCACTAGTAACCATCAACTACATAACCTCTGAGCTCGTACGTCTCAGAGAAGGGTGTTAAGCTAAGAGAATAAATTCTCCGCCACCAAACAGAAATGTATTTGATAGAGACTGGCTTTACATCTCAAAGTGTAATGTCTGAAACACATCCATACAAGTCTGTTCCGGGTTCGAACAGAACCGAAGGCACTTCCGAAGAAGCCCTTGCAATTTCGAGGATTCCCAATCCCGATCGGACTCCTCATCACATATGGAGATCTCTATACCGGCGCGACTCAGTGCAAAGACAATCGACGGGTTATCCTTTCATTTTCGAAAATACCCGATCTTCACCACCGGTTCTCAATTGCTATCCATATCATCATATCATTATTCAGAATGGGTTATATGGCACAAGGTCCTCTCCCGGCTAAACCTAATAATGAGCGCAGTATTTAAAAACATATGGATATGGGATCTTAGTTAAGTCACAACTTAAAGTCCAAAATCTTTCTTTCAAATGGTTTAAACAAATTACCATTTCCAATCTTTTAAACAAAAAGATTCATTTCACAAAGTTCACCCATCTTTCACAAAGATTTATTTACGGCTTTCCAAACAATTCCATTTCAATTGGATTAAATCATCCAATCTTTAAATCAAAGATTTAATTAATCGCTTACAAAACCATTTCTAATTCAAATCTTTTATATAAAAGATACACCACTTAAAATCCTCTTCGAAAAACAAGGTTTAATAATCTTTCACAAACAATTTCCCTTTCAAATTGAAATCTTTGTAACACAAACCGGAAGTTCTTTCGTTATGTGAAAGCTATTATTATTTGAAGACAAATAGTTTTCGTTTCGGAATAATCCAATTACATTTATACAAGTTAAAGCCTTTGGATTAAATTCAAATTCTCAAAACTACTTTTAAAATGGTTTAAAACCCATATAAACACATCTATAACTTGTATAACCTTTTTAAACCAAAATTCTCAACATACAATTCAAATTCGAATTTTGAATTCAAATTCAAATTTTGAATTCAAATTCAAATCAAATTATTTAAATTTCAAAACTTAATCAAGCTATTCAAAATAACTTGTATCCTTTTAAAACTTCTTTTCAAAAGCTTTTCATTTTTAACCCAATTATATTTCCAAAATCAATTGGATTCAAAATTCAATTTCGAAACCATTTCAAAAATCTGTGACTTAACCCATTTCCTCATGCAATCTATATTTGTGTGTGTATAGTGTTTTCCAGGGGTTTTACACAATAGTGCAACATCATTAATCATCACAGATCAAGCATATCAATATCGATAAGCGGTATATTCCTATAACTATTATTTTCATTCACAGAATTACCGATAGATAATATAAATTCATCACAGATAAATAAATTACATTTATCACAGATAAATAGATTACATTCATCACAGCTCAAATCAAAACAATTCATATCACACAGCATCACACATCAGGGATATCAAACAATTCAACATACTATAGAATCCAAACATCCATAATTATGATTTATTAATCATCTGATTAATCTAATCGGATAAATTACTTATGAATTTAATTACTAATCCTTGTTAATTAATTATTGATTAATTACAAACCATTTTAATTAATTAACCTTTAATCATTTATTAATTAACCTTAATCATTAAATCAATCAACCTTTAATTATTAATTAATAAATAAATCAACCTTTAATCATTAAATAATTAACCTTTAATCCTTTAATTATCCTTTAAATTAATTACACTTAATTAATTACATAATTAATTATCCCTGAATTAATTACCATTTAATTAGTTATAATAAGTGATTATCCCTGGTCACTTATATTAATAAATCACAAATTTGTTATCACTTGATTAATCCACTTTAATCAATTAATTTATTACTTTTAATTACGTAATTATCTTTAAGTAATTAATTACCCTTAATTAATTATGTTTTAAATTAAAGATGAAGAGATCTCTAGCTGGAGGATCGGGAATTTTGATAGAACCCGTACATTGGGCCGTCAAGCCCAAGTTAGCGTCCGCTGATCCATTATTTTCTTTCGAAGGCCTAGAGAGTCCCTTTCCCCCACCACCATCATTTCTGTTATTATTATTGACATCACCAATATGACCTACTATCATCATGGTCATCATCATTCTTGTTGTTTTCATCATCATCCCTCTCCTTATCTGATTCTGTTTCTTCGTCTGTTGGAGGGTTGTCAAAGGCCAACAGTTTCTTAGCATCAATCTCCTTCTCCTCAAAAGATTCTTTTTCAATGCCTATATTTCCTCTAGTAGAGGTTTAAATTTCTTTTTAAATTTTCCATTCCAAGATGTAAGAAGAAAAGGGAAGTCCAGATTTGGGCATCACTGGATGTTGTTGGCATATGCTATGAAAAGTGCCTTCTTGTAGGATTTCTCGATAACAGTATCGAGAACCCTGTCAACAAAATGAGACATCTTTTGCTTTGCATCATTGATTATGCCAGTTGATTGTTTCAAGAAAATTCTTTTCGTTTGCAATTTCTCCTTTAAGAATCCATTCTCCTCTACAAGCTTGGCCTCCTTCATACCAGCCTCTTTAAGCCCCTTCTCTAAAGCTTTCACTTTATCACTTAAAATTTAATTAGCACTTCTTTCTTTATTAAGTGAAGTTTTCACTTCATCAAGTGAAGTGGCAAGTTTCTCATTCTCATTTACAACTTCATCCTTTGCCGTCATAATGCCGAATATGTGACTATTAAGTGGAGAAACTTGTTCCTTGAGCTTGGAAACTTCACTGGAAGATGCTGAAGTGTCATATTGAAATTGAAACATACGTTTAGCCGTCTGAAAAGTAACTAGTATGAATTAAATTATTATATTAAAAGTTAGGAACTTGATACAACAAAATGAGAAAGACACATATTGATAAAAGTTGCTTAAGAATAGCAAAGAGGTGGTCTTGAGAATAAGATGAAGGTTGTGGTGGCTTAAGAGCAATAAAAAGATGGAGATTGGACGACTAGCTAGAGAAGATCACCGAAATCGATAGTAAGATTGGATACCGTGACTTGAAAGGAAGTAGGTCTTCAGAAGAGACACATAATCCAAGCTCCTTGCAGGAGTACCCGAAAAAGTAATATGAAGGAGTGGGTCTTAAGACTGCTCCTTTTAGTCCTTCGATGAGTTCTTTCCCTGGAAGAGCCAAGATTTAGGTCCCTAAGGCATGAATGGATATTTATAGATGGTTCTCCCTCCATAATAATTGAGGAATACATGCACCCAACCTTGAGCTTCTTGTTAGGAGTGGAAGCAGTAGTGGAACCATCACTTAGTTTCCTTTTTATGAATTTTAAATGAGCTAGCAATAACATCCTCGAGAGATTGAGATTCAGGGGCCTAAGTCAAGGCAGAAGTGCCATATTTATCTTTCTTTGAGAACTTCACTTATGATATCCTCCTCCGTAGGGACAGCTAGTAAGGTAGACAGTCGTAAAACAAAAATAAAAGTTAATTAAACTATAGTATTAGGAACTCTATATTAACTATATTGAAGCTTACCGGTAGACTCAAGTTGAACTAGAAAAGAAGTCAAGAAAGCATTATGTTGTTGGTAACCAATGATTTTTTCCTTGAGCATTTCCTCTCATCATTGGAGGCTCTCTAAGTATTATATGGTTGTCTTGAATTATTGAGTAATAACGAAGGTTTTCCTTTATTAAGAGAATAATCTTATCTCCTATTTTCTTAGATGCTAGAGTATCGCTATCAATGAGGCTTAACTTAATATGGGCCGGATCTAAAAGAAAAACATTTATTGTAAGAGAATAATAAATATAATATAAGTAACAAAAAATATGAACTTACTATTAACGAAGAAAGTTCCCCTAATCTTCGAGTAGCACCTAACATGAAAAAACTACTTCCCCCATCCATTAGCCTTATTAATCGCATTAATGATTAAGCTTTTTGGATAGGGACAAATGTAATAAAGAATAGTGCCTAGGTGCTCAGCTATCTTTGCAGGGCCATTTATGGTATAAAATATTTCACCGCTAAGAGAGGGAAGCTTAGCTTCCCTAGTAAGAATTTTTAAATAAATCAAACAAGTATATGAATTGGGAGTCGACTGGACTGGAGCGATGTTAGGTGGTCTAAGAAAACTAAAAGAAGGTATGGAAAAGGAAGATATACTAAGTGCCATATGTGAACCGGGGTAAAAATGAAAAATCCTTCTAGAGGGTTATTGATTCTGCCAGAAGGACCGGTTGGAACAGCTATAATACATATGATGCTAGATTGCTTAAGGATAGAATCCACTTCTTCATGAGTGGTATTATACGACAAATGAAGAAGATGATCCTTTTTCTTAGTAGAAGAGGAAGCTTTGGAACTTGTGCTAGTCTTTTTGGTGGATTCCTTGCTTATCATTGAACCTTCCATCTATCTGTCAGTGATATTTTTCCAAAATTTAAGAAATGATAATGTTCTTATTATATATAAGGATCATTATATGCTAAATCGGAAATTAAATGACTTATCTACCGTGTAACTGATGGTATCAGGATGCAAAAAGTGTATGATAGTCACAAGTTAATAACCCTTAAATGACACATATTCAGTTTATTAAAAGACCTAAACTCTAACTTTAATAAAGGTATTCCATGGAAAAATATATAAAGATTAAATAAGAGTGGACATGTGACATTAATAATTCAATGTTGATAGATATATTAGTACCAAATATCGCATAGCTTATATTATAAAGCACTAGTAAACACTGCAGTTTTAAGCAATGTTGTGATGATGAGGTTGTCGACTTTAGTGAATAGCGACGACATGATTTGATAATGTGTTGATCAATTAAATGACTTGGAATGTGTTAAATTGCCAAAGTCGTAAGCAATGATATCGAATGAAGCTTAATTGATGGTATTAAACTAGTTATAGAATGATGGCAATGAACAGTAAGACTGTCGGTGTCAAATTTATAACTTCATAAATCAACATCGAAGGTAAACAATGTCATTTGTACGTAAGTGATGTTGCATCCTAATTGGTATAAATTTTCTCATAACGCTAGGAGATTGCCACATCTCATCTTAATCGTTAATGGTATGAGAATTTTGTGTTATCGAGGTGATATGTTAATAAAGAACATTATTTATGCCGAGTGTCATGCTGGTACCACAACATTTTTTTAATTAGTACGGAATCTATTAATGTTGCATCCAATTGACATAAGCCAATTCATAATATTACTCCAATAACGCCAAATAGATTGTCACGTTCCTTTGTTAATGTCACGACCCGAATTCTAGCGTTCGAAAAGCGACATCCGTACTTCACTTGTACTCGAATGTTGCAGATTCAACCATTGAAATCCGATTCGTGCCGGAGCTTATAACACATTAAGTATAACAACACAGTGGAAGAAAGAACAAATATCATATAATTCCAATAAATAAAATATCCAATGATATACAACAATGATCTCAAATACATATCAGAGATCAAATACAATGCTACAATGGAATAAATAACTTGAACTTGAACCACCAAGTGAAAACTCCAATATCTGCAATCTCCATCTCCAAAGAATCAATCCAAAAATATCTCGAACCACCAATCAAGTTGTACTAAGCAAGGCCAGTCATCCAAAGACTGAAGAAGATTACCAAAATCTCCAAAGACTATCGGATCTACATATACAAGATGGTTATCTGAAAAATCCAACTCTAGACTGCCCGTGTGGAAAATTGTGGGCACTCAGAGTTTAGGAAGGGAACAATAAACTCCGGGTCAGTCTTGGGACTGGTGCGAGCAAACAAAAACAGTTTTATTTAAAACAAACAGCAAAAGAATTTTTAAAACATTGAAATCCGTAATGCTTTTTGCAAAATGAAACTACCATAAGTCCTCCCCGCACACACACCATGCAATCACACACTTGGGGGAGATTTCTCCTTATGATAGCCAAACATGCTTACTATGCAAAAGCATTTGATATTATTATTAGTGCATAGTGCAGAAAACCTTTCGAAAGTATAATATTAATCTTAGCCAGCATACGTACCATTATAGTACGCCTACTATAGCTACCATGTAAACGGCAGGTTCTACAACTAAAACCGTACAAGGTGCATATTGGATGATTAGATTTCCAACAAATGATCGGGTTAAGGAACTTCCTATTGCCACATGGTAACGCCTCTGGAGGGACGCCCCGAGAACCTACCCGGATCTCTGCCAACACAAGGCTTGTTTACTCCCTTCCCTTGAGTAAAACCTAAGATATGCCACCCCCGGTCGTTTGCGACCTTTATCCGAGGTACCTCAATCACAAAGCAACATCACACAATGATAAAATTTAAAGTGTACACATGAGTTAAGTATCTGGGCTCCATACCATGATACCATCCTTTTCCAGAAGGAATGGACATACCTTATGGGCGCGACCCCCGCAACCTTGCTGTATCTTTCCTGTTTCGACCATTTCCGGGGTATGAGGCCCTGATGCAGCTCGTCCATAAAGATACACTTTTCACAAAAGCCGTGCTTTGATCGACAAATGATCAGCAGCACTTCGTATGCCACATTACCAAATTGGAAATGTATCACCAGTAACCATCAACTACGTAACCTCTGAGCTCGTACGTCTCAGAGAAAGGTGTTAAGCTAAGAGAATAAATCTCCGCCACCAAACAGAAATGTATTTGATAGAAACCAGCTTTACATCTCAAAGTGTAACGTCAGACACACATCCATACGAGTCTGTTCCGGGTTTGAACAGAACCGAAGGCACTTCTGAAGAAGCCCTTGCAATCCGGGTATTCACAATCCCGATCGGACACCCCATTACATATGGAGATCTCTATACCGTAGCTACTCAGTACAGAGTCATTCGATGGGTTATCCTTTCGTTCTCGAAAACACCCGATCTTCACCACCGGTCTTCAAAAGCTATTCATAACATCATATCATTATTCGAAATGGGTTACATGACACAAGGTCCTCTCCCGGCTAAACGAATAATGAGCGCAATATTTAAAAACATATGGATATTTGGATTTCAGTTAAGCCACAACTTTAAAACCAAATTTTTTCAAATGGTTTAAACAGATTACCATTTCCAAATCTTTAGACAAAAATATTCATTTCACAAAGTCCACCCATCTTTCACAAAGATTCATTCACATATTTCAAAACAATTTCCACTTGAAATCGGATTAACTCATCCAATCATTAAATCAAAGATTTAATTCATAGCTTTGATAACCGTTTTTAAAGATTCATTCATAATTTGGAAAACCATTTTAATTTCAAACTTGAAATCCTTTTAACACAAACTGGAAATTCATTCCTTATATGAAAGCTTTTATTATTTGAAAACGAATAGTTTTCATTTCGGAAGAATCCGATTACCTTTGCACAAGTTAAAGCTCTTTAGGTATAAAATTTGGGTTGAATTCAAATTCCCAAAATAATACTTTAAAATGGTTTAAAACCCACATTTATAACTTATATAACCTTTTTAAGCCATAATTCCCAAATATATAATTCAATTCCAAAAGTTGAATTCAAATTTAAATCAAATTATTTAAATTTCAAAACTCTGTCAAGTTATTTAAATTAACTTTCATTTTTGAAACTCCTTTTTAAAAGCTTTTCATATTAAACCCAATTTCATTTCCAAAACTATTTGAATTCAGAATTCAACTTTAAAACCATTTCAAAAATCTGTGACTTAACCAATTTCCTCGTGCAATCCATATTTGTGTGCATATGGTGTAGTCCAGGGGTTTTACACAATAGTGCAATATCATCAATCATTACAGATTCAAGCACATCGATCACTGATAAGCGGTATAATCCAATAACGCTTATCTCCATTCACAGATTCATTGATAAACAATGTAAATTTATCACAGAAAATAAATTACATCATCACAGATCACACCAAAACAATTCATAGCACAAAGCATAACATATCAGGGATATCAAACATTTCAACAATCAATAAAATTCAGAACATCCATAAGTAAGATAAATAAATTCTTGATTAATTTAATTAATCTCTAATTAAATTACTTGGATTACCTTAATCATGCTTACTTAACGTTAATTAATTATAAATTAATTAATTAACTATCTCTAATTATCTATTTTGACAAATCTTCCTTGATTAGATTAATTACATTTAAGTAATTATCCCTTAATTATTTATTCAATTAATTATTCTTTAATTTATCACATTCGTTAATCTTTGATTAGTCACATTTAGTAATTAATTACCCTTAATTAATTACATTACTTAATTAATTTCTAAATAAAATTTGTCAATTATTCTTAAATTAATTACACTAAGTAATCAATTCTTAATCACTTCCACAAAGTAATTATCTTTCTAATTAATTACACAAAGTAATTAAACCCAAAACTACTTTTATTAATTAATTATCCTTTAATTAATCACATCCAGTAATTACCCACAAATTACTTCACTAAGTAATTATTCTTTATAAATTACACTAAGTAATTATACTTAACCCATTATCCAATGATTATTTTAAATCAATTTAAACTCAATTAATTAACTTAAACTAATCACTTTAATTAATTACATCGAGTAATTAATTCCTTTAATTACTTTCATTAAGTAATTATACTTAAACAATTCCATAAATGATTATTAATTAATATAATTAACTATTAAAATTAATCATATTAGTAAATTATTTAAAAATTTCTAGTTAATGATCTTCAATAACTATTAACAATTCTTTAATTTACTTTCCTTAAGTAATTATGCTTTAATTAACCATTATTAATTAAAAAGTAATTAATTTTTAATTATCAGTTAATTAATCTCTAGTTACTTAATTAATAAAGTGCTTAACTATAACTTAATTAATTTACTTATTTCATTAATTTCTAATCATTAATTAATAATCTATAATTATCTAATCAATGCTCCTTAATTACAAATTAATTAATCTTTAATTAATTAACTTAACCCTTAATTACTTAATTAATTAACTCTTAATTAATTAACTAACAATCCATAATTACTAATTACTTAATACAAAATCATTAATCAATTAACTAAATTAATCATTAATCATTGAAATCTAAATTGTCTTTAGGATAAATCATTCATTTATTAATGACTTTAATTATCATTAACATATGCATTTAAAACATTTCACTTTAAAATTTCAAATTTAAGATTTAAAATGATTAACAAATTTAAACTTTATCCAAATTTAAATCAATTTATAAACCTTTTAAACAAATGTAAAGAAACATTTCTCTTATATAAAAGAAACTTATATAAAGAAAAGTTTTAAACTAACTTACATGATTATATTTAAACCAAGCTTTTAAAATAAATTAATCATTTAACTCAAAAATTTAAGTTAAATCTTATTTATATAACTTTCCATTCAAATATTAAAGAAACTTTTAATAAAAGAATACAAATAAAGTTTTAACATTTTCTTGGTAAACAATTCATTTAAATTATACTTTAAACATTTAAAGTTGTTAAAACATTTTGATTTTTATAAAACTTATTTATTTCAAAATTTGGATACAAATTTAAATTGAATCCATACTTTAAAACTTGATTTAAAACTCTATTTTAAATCTTGCTTCAAATTTCAGATTTATTTTAAATTTTTGGAGACTTGACAGGTTTAAAACCTGTAACAGGCAAATGACTCGAGCCAACATCAAAAAAACTTCGAGTCAACCATCACATGACTTCGAGTCACTTATGAAACCTGACTCGAGAAGAACTCGAGTATCTCCCATCCTTCAAACCCAGGCTTCACCATGAACCAAATTTGCACCATGCACATACACGGTGGCGCCGACCAAATCTGGCCATCCACGACGCCTTCCTCATGTCGACGTTCACGCTCGCACCCAATCCCGACCATCCGAACTCTGATCCTTCATCAAAATCGAATTCGAGCAATACTACTCAAACCTGTAAGATAACCCACAACCTGGAACACCCACTTGCTCACTTTTTCGACCACCGGAGTACCTGAGTCTTCGGCCATGACCTCGTCAACACCCCTACTTCCATTCCCTTAAATATGGTGGCACTAGATCCAACCTAGATGCCATGGTGGATCCAATTCCGATCAAGCTCCAAATTAGGTTTACAAACTTTATTGATTATCCACCGCCTCCACAGCCACTCGATCGGCATTTTGACAATTTTGCCGAAGTCCCCGATCGTCCTTCCTCCTCCAGAAAGAACCACGATACCCATACCTCTTCCACTCGTCGGGATTTGGTAAAATTACTGATTCTGATCAAATCAGCAATGCTCACCCAAACCTCAACTAAAAATTATGTTTTTATTTTTAAAAATCATGAATTTGAATAAGATTTCAGATCATATGCCTGAAACATTTAAATTAAGATGTTGAATTTTTACAAAACTTAAGCTTGCACTGTTTTACTTGATTTTCCAAAGCATTTCAATTTTAGTTCACTTAAATAAAATTTTAAAATTTAATTCATGATTAAACAGACAAAATTTGTTTGAATCCTAAATCCTAACAGTGATTGGTTCAAGAGATAATGAATTTTTATCAAAATCTTAGCTTTTAAAAACTAAGAACATGCAACAAACAGATACAACAACAATCATATATCTATACATTCACATGCACACAAAAAATTAAATCATATACATCCGCACAATACATACTTTATTTCCAGTAATCCACATGCAATCAGATATCAAGATACTTTAGTTTTTAGAAAGAAAGTTACTCACCTGTCACAAATGAACAAAGGCTTTATTTCTATTTTGAAAAGCTTTTGAACTTTAAACTTTGAGTTGCGGAAGTAAGATGCTTCTGATTTTAAAACTTGAATAGCTGTAAAGTGTTTCTTTGATTTAAGAACTTGCATGCTTGCTTTCAAACCGAAATGAAGTTGCTTATCTTATGTTTGCATGCAGGCTTTGGTTCCAGATTGAAAAGAAAGCTTGGAGGCTTGTTAATTTTGATTTCAGGCTTTGTTTCATCTCAGGTTTTGAATTTGAAAATTAAAAATGTTTCAGGCTCTTGATTTTCAGATTGCTTTTAAAAACAGAGATAATTACTTGAACATCTTTGATAAATTCTTAGGCTTGCAAACAACAGGCTTTAGGAAATGAATAGGTTTTGACTTTGAACATGATTTTCTGATTTGAAGATGATTACAGATTGAAAAAAATGAGTTCAGGCTTTGTTGTTTGATAAATTTTGGTTGAGGAGGGTGATTTTTAGATTGTTTTTTAGAGGATTTGATTTTTATAAATTTTCTGGTTTGTGAAAGGATTTTGGTTACTGATTTTCTTAGTTTTTGAATTGAAGAAAAGAAAACGAAGAATGAGAAAACAATGTGTTTATATGAGTTAAATTTTGTGATAAAAGAAAAATCAAAAATAATATGACACTTGTATTAAATTTCACCATTTGTCATATTAAGTTGACCATTAATTTACACTTGTTATATGAAGCCTTAATATGTTAACACCTGTAATTAAGTAATCTTTATTTATTTTTAAATGTTAAGAAAGAGCTTTTGACTTAATTTATTTATTCTTATGTAAATGTATATATGAATTTTTTATAAAGAAAATGTAATAGAACTAATTATATATAAATAAAAGCTCATCCAAATATTTTTAAAATGTCTATCTTTTGAAATTTAAAATTAAATTCGAATCCAAATTTAAATTAAATTTGAAAGTCCAATTTAAAGTCAACTTATATATATATATATATATATATATATATATATATATATATATATATAATCAACACACATATGTATATTATAGAATTTAACTTTTAAACAATTGTTTTGCAAATCATTTGTATTTAATTCAAAATATAACTTTAAAATTATATGTATATTAAAATTAGAAAACAAATTCTTATTAATTTTAAAATATATTTTTAAATCCAATATATATTTCAACACATTTATATTTGAATTTCAAATTCAAAATCAATTTATTTTCAATATTTATTTTGAATCTCAAATCCAAATTCAATTTTTAAAAATCAATTAATATGCATATAATATAAATAAATAAATATCTTGTTTTATTTGGAAAATTCAAATAAATTCATAATTTAATCCAAAAATTATATTAATTACTAATTTAAATTCAAATTTATTCCCAAAAATTTAAATAAATTACCAATACAAATTTAACTCAAAACTGGGGTCGTTATAGTTAACAATATAAAAATTTCTCACGCTTTAAGCTCAGAGTTAGTAACTAAGTAGAGAGCTTAACTAGTACTGGACATCATACTGATATGATAAAGCATTAGTAATGATGAAATATACGGATAACCATTTGACGTTGTAAATCGATACCAAACTTAAGCAATAATAACTCCATTTAATAACTATGCCATAGAAGGTCGTAGCTCAACCTAAATTGGTTACCACATCCTTACACACTACCGGCATGAAAGCCTTGCGCTATTGATTTAAGTAATTTCTAGGTAATTAATCAACATCGCGCCTTCTAGCGGTGTTGTAAAACATTGGCACTAACATATGGAAAAACAAAGTCAGGCTTTGCGGGTTAACTTCATCATCGTTAAATTAAGAATGTTTAGGCTTTCATCATCAACATCGACTAACCTAAAACCCATTTGTACGGCCAATGAATTCAACGTTAATTTAACATTAGACCACAATAAATTGAAAGTCCAATTGATAACATATTGAGGCCCCATAATTAAACCTCGGTATTGATATGAAATCAAGAGAATCCGAACTAAACCCTAAAAACAATTTTAACACAAAATCCTCTGATTGAAGTCGTTAATTTGAATCCATATAGAGCAAATAATATACCTAAACGATGATTCAAGTGTTTGAGTATTAAAATATTTCTAAATTTCCTTGGGAATTTTGATTTCTTGTTCAAGCTTGTAATCCTAGGTAAAGGAATGACAAAGAGGAAGCTCAACTATTTATAGGAAAAAAGAAGGATAGATTGGCATCGTTGATCCAATTCAAATGAATGGTTAAGATTTGCTTGGAATACCAATAGGAGGCAAAGTTAGCATCAATAATATCCACTTGAAAAGTCAACAACTCCACTACACTAAGGAGGCAAATATTCTCAAAGATGTTCGACATGATCAAGATGCCGCATCAATATTCAATAATCGAAAGAATGGCTATGAATTAATGATGTAGAAATAAAGAATATCGCATTTCATAGACAAAGAGTTATATGAATTGCTATGTATTGTTACTAGAGCCAAGAATATCATTCATCACCTATACCGCATATGACCAATAACGCATCTCTTAAGAGAAGCAGTGATGTCGAGTGTAACCAGTGTCATTAGCCATCAATATATGTGAACATGACCTATGTCACATTTCATTGTGTCGAGTTTTTACCATTGCCATCTTTCACTTGTAAAGATAGAATATATGCTACTCCTTATTGATACTGCATGGCATTGATGTCACCTGAAATCAGTACCGCTTATATAATGATAACAAGAATTATTGTTACCGAAGTAAGCTTATTGTTGATATTGCTTATAATGTATCTCAGAATCAATGGCGCCATTATTGACATCGCCACTATCTCTTACCGCCACTCTTCAATGTCGATCATTTCCCATATTACCACTCAACAATGTCGCTACTTGTCAATGTCTTCATTTATCAATGTCATGTTAAAGCAATGCCGCACTTCAAGAATGTTGCACGTCTATGCATGCAATGTTGATGCTAAGGCTCATCAACATTCACAAGTGGTATCGAGGCCGATATCTTACATAAAGATGTCTCTATGCTGATGTCGCACCATATCAATATCATGATGCATTGATATCATTCCATGGTGACGCCGCGCTCCTCTACTACCAAGAAGAAATTAAAGACATACCATATACCAAAGACTGAAGATCATCACCGGAGAAGGTTAGTGCCATGCGGCATCAATGATACCGAAGCTCATGGATGTTGACATCAAGCTATTGTACTACAACTCTTACCCTATAAATACAGACCTGGGGACGCTATGGAAAGGGGTAAATCATTCATGCCACTCTTATTACATTTTAAACTTTGCAACCCCAAATTAATTTAGGGATTCATAGCCAATTGTAGCACTTGAATTGTTGGATTATTGGACTTTGTACCTTTGAGAATATATTGAATAAAAATAAGAAATCTTGAATTCTGACTTACTTTCGAGTTCAGAAGCATATCTGATTTGTTAATCAAGGATTGCTTCGAACTCCAAAAGTACACATATTCCTGATTTCTACATTTTCATACAATTGACTATACGAATTTAATTCGTGAGCATATTATCCTACACGGCTTTGCAGATGACTTTACAATGGACTTGAGCTTGCTTGTTCAGTCCTCTTAAGCCTTGACTCAACCAAGTGTCGCATTGTACCAACACTTGTTGAAGTTAAATTTAGCTCCATCATTTGCCTAGGCTCACTCCCTTGCACTTGTTGGGGTTGATGAAAAAAGTTGTTAATTTTTTTTTAAATTATATGTAATATTTACTTATATTTATACCAATATAAGCTAATATAATTATTAAAATTATAAAATAATTTAAAAGACATTATATTACATAAGTTTTAATATTTAATAAAATCTTTAACTAATTCTCTAGAAACTACATATATTTAAACTATCTTAAAATAATTTAATAATACTTTAAAAATACTTATACTATGGTTTAAAACATTTATATTAAATATTACTTAAAAATAATTATTTTATAATTTATTCAAAAACCATACAAAGCCTGTTTATAATTTAAGACCCCTTACATTGAAAATTCATAATTAATTATAAAAAACATATATCTAAACTTCGATACTTTCCAAGTAATAAGCACACTTACAGTAATTATTAAAAATGCAAAGAAGCCCCGATGATGTCTTTCAAAGCTGACTTTAAAAATTGTCGAATATAAGAGATTTTCAAAGCACATCCATAGCGACATTTTCACTTCTAACTTTCACAACTTTATTCTATTATTTCCACAACTTTCCAAACCAATTCCTTTCTGTCAAACACATTAAAACATTTATAGAGATCAACCAAGTATGTATTTCATAATATATCCACATTTAATCAATTTAGCATATGCTAAATACCAGGGATTTCAAAGTGCGTTTATAGCAACTATTTCACTTGAAACATTCACAACACAATTCAATTTCACATATAACATTATCAAACATGTGAAAAACAAGTCTTGGCCTCCATACATATTTTAGAGGGTTATAAGATAGATTATACTACATATAATGTTGGCACTTACTTTCCAAAGCAAGGGGGTCCAAAAGTAATAACTTGCATTTTTATCTATTTAATTTTTATATTTTAACAACAACAAATACACACACAACATATATGAATTAAATGGTGAGTTAACTCACTCAAGGCTAAGCCAAACCAATATGTAGATAATCTGACTACGAGTGCGACAACAAAGACGACGTCTCAATTGGACCTCGTATGCAAAAGATACAATTTTAGTAGAATTCAGATTAAAGTATTAATTAATTTACTAATTAACTTAACAAATTATATTATTACCTTAATCACATATTCCCCAAACAAAATTTTCTTCTGCCTCTGTACAAGTTGTGCACGTACAAACCCATTTGCACACACCTTCTCTCCTTCCTATCTCGAGCTAGGTCGACGAAATCACGCACCATCACTTCCAACACGTCACTCTTCATGTGTACTCTACTTCCAACCCAATCACCCAAGGTCCACACCTCCCTAGGAAAAGGTGATCTACTCTCCCCACATAGTAGTAAAATGTCATGACCCCTTAGAAGCAGACGCGCCACCTTAACTGGCCACCACAAGCTCATCTTCACATGAGAAGCTTGTTATCCCACCTTTTGGTCAAGGATGGAATATCAACAAAATGACCAGGAATGATGGATATTGGGATTGGAGATCGATTGGAATCAAGGATGCAATCGATGTCATCAAAATTTGGTTGAGCTTCGATCGGGACGGAATCAATTGGAGATGATGATAAGGACTAGGAGAGGCTATGTTTCAAGTTTCAGATCAATCGGAGGTCATATGCATAAGATATGGATGGATTAAGGCACGCAAGGCACGGTTCGTATCGATGCATTTCGCATCAATCAGCGGGGATGTTCGTATCGATGCGTTTCGTATCGATCAGGTAGTTGGTGTTTCGAATCGATCGGCTTCGTATCGATCAGCAGAAGTTCGGCTCGATGGGGTTCGCATCGATCAGGTTTTGGTTCGACTCGATAGTGTTCGTATCGATCAAAGGCAGAGCAGGGTGAAGGACTTCGAATCGATACTGTTCGTATCGATCATCATGGACACTACTCAATGGTTTCGTATCGGTCAGGATGGGAAGAGGTGGCATTTTTCGAATCGATACTCTCGTATCGATAGTTGAAGTACTTTGGCGCTTTCATATCCATGGGAGGCTATCGAAGTTCGTGTCCATCAGGTAAGGCCTCGCTCGTATCCATCAGGTAAGGCTTCGTTCGTATCTAGCTTCGTATCATACCTATCGTGCATTTTTCGTATCGATCGCCTCGCATAACATTATTTCGTATCGATCGGATAGATCGATACGAAACACCCTCCTAAAATCGATACGAAGAACGGCACGATGCGCAGTTGGATACAGATGCGAAGCGAAATTATCGGCATGAATGAACGCGAGTTATGGATGCGAGCGCGAATCAAGCGGAGAAGCATTCAAAGCGGCTAGGACATGCATGGTTTGAAGGAGGAGACCTTCAACTCGGCACGAATTCAGGATCTGGCCTGGGAAGTAGCGCCACGTCATCGATGCGCACGCGCTTCTAATCGAGTCGAAGAAGATGGATGCGAAAGCATGGATTCGAACTCTGCAGTCCACGAGGAACACCAATTTATATCGATCATATCTCCTAAACCGATGATCCAAATGCAATGAAATTTTCACAGCAACTTGCTTACATGATAAAGAACAATCTTGCCAAGTTTCAGCTCGATTGGATCATTTTTTGATGGATATGAAATCACTTCGTATCGATCACAGATCGAGTCGAAACTTGGTGGGGTCGGTCGCGTGGGCCCACTCACGTGCCGGAAAAAGTCTCCCGGAGTTTAAGCTCGATCTCAGCCTCCTACGCCTATAAATAGAGCCCCGGAACCTACAGAAAAAGTGTAACATTCCCGAATTTAGTTAATTTAAATTCGGTAAATTATTTGAACTTTTGAATTTAAATTAACTGAATTTCTAGAGAAATAAAAATATTGTTAATGTTAATATAAATAAATAATAGATAGTTTGGGTCTTAAATAAATAAAGAATAAAATAATAAGAACAAACATTAGCAAACAAATAAGAAATTGTTTTAAAACAATAAATAAAAATATATAACAAGGCAAGAATTAGTGTTATACAATAAAATAAAATATGTGATAAATTGCATGCTAATAGCTAAAACTTTAAGATTAAATTAAATTTTAAGAAAATATACTTTTGTAAGAAAATTTATATAATTATAAAATGGCTTAAGAAAAGAAAGAAAATATACATCCAATATGAAGACATAAAAAAAGAAAACTCTTCCATTTAACAAATCAAAGTAAGTTTGTATTAAATTAATATAATAAATTAAGATTGCTGTAAGTATACAAGGGAGAAAATGAACATTTCATACATGCTTCATTTAATGCCATTTACTCCTCTGCATGTACCCGATCCTACCAGCCCACACACTAGCATTTATTAGCAAGCATGGTTTAGTTCTTTTATATACTTTAACTTGCACTTGTTTTGCTTTAGTAGACTCAGCATATCCTTTCACCTGCACACCATCTTTCCTATATACAATCCATAGTAGTTGCTTTATTTTTGTTCAAACAACTCAACAAAGAAAAAAAACAGAAATTAAAAAGAAAGCAAACATCATTTTTTTGTTGTTGTTTAAGTTAAAAGCAAATTATTGAAGAAGGAAGAACAGAGGAGGATCAATCTTCAGTTTCAAAATCCACAAAATATCTGTCTAAAAACTTGTATTCATTGTGAGTAAACTAAATCGTTAAAAAGGTTTAAATTTTTTCTTAAAACGGTGCAAACTTCATTTATAAACTGTTTGGTACATGTTTCAGTAAGAAACCATGATTGTGATGTTATGTGAAAATTCATACAGGGTTTATGTTGGTTTCAAAACTAAAGTCCATTTGCTGATAACCACTAACAAGCCTTGTTTTTTTCAAATAATCAAGTTGTTTAATCCACGAAACAAGATTTTGCAAAGTTTATTTAAATATGCAGTGGATCATCACCACTGTAACTTTGGTTTACAGGTATTCCACTAATATTGATAAAAATAAATTGTTGCAAAATATTAATCCCAGAATATTTATTGAATCGATACTGCAAAGCATGAATTTTAAAACAAAAATTTAGATTTTTATTTTTGTATTCTCAGACCAATTTGTATATGAACAAAAATTTCATTTTTTCGAATTTCAGACAATCGAATCAATAATAAATACTAAAATTGGGTTTGAAGCATGATGAAACATTAAGGATCTCAAGAAAATTATCAATTAATTTTTCCATTACGTGAGATTTGGATACGAGGTCACATTAGAGTTTTCCAGTTTTTTCGTGTTCTGTAAATTTTTGATGGCGTAACCGTGGGATGATCGAGCGTCACGCATTTCTAGGTGAAGGTAGAGGAGGGCAGGGTCGAGTTATGGCCAGAGTTTCATGGCGTTAGGTGGTCATCGTTGGGGAGGCCGAGGTGATTTGGGTTGATATATTCGTATAGTTGGTTCACGCTTCAGGCAAAATTTCGATTTTGATAATTTCGTGAAGAATTAAGTTTCAATCTCTTATGTAGGGACGCATCGTGGTTTGCTGGCGATCGAAATGGCCAACGGGGTGGCGCCGCGATGATGTGCACGTGCAGAGCGATCGTGTGGATATCAGGCAGTTTTCCCGTGTGCCTGGCTTCGGGAGAGACTGGAAAAAATTCGTGTAATGCTTCGGGTTTGTATTCGTGTTCGAGCGAGTTTTTCCTGATGCTATTTTACCTAGTTTAAAATTAAAAACTTATTGAAAGAAAAAAAAAGGAACAAGTGCGAGGGGAAGAAAGGAGGATAGCTCGTGGAAAATGAACTCGAGTTGAACTCGAGCGAAACCTTGTAAACTCTGGTGTGCTTTGAAATGGGTTTAGGCCAATGAAATTTCAATTTTAACAATTTTTAAGTAAACCTTTGGCATTTACAAGGTAAACAAATGTAGATTTTGTTAAGTTAGAAACTTATTTTAAGTTAAATTCATTGACAATGTTTTAGAATTTTGTTAACTCTTTGATTAAGTAATGAAAATTTAAAATAAAATTAATTAAACCTTTAATTAAACAATTAAATCTAAAACAAGAATAAAAATTTATTTACATTAAAATTAAAATGCAACAATAAATAAAATTTTAAAGTGTAAAGCAGACTTTCAAATGATAATTAAAGTAAATAATTTGTATTAATAAATGACTTTAAAGAAATTAAGAATGAGATGAAATTTGAAATTAAAATTTATTAATAAACAATTAAGCGTCCAAACAAATTTGTAAATTAAGAATTTATTATCCGGATAAATTAAAATCGATAAACCAGATTTAGCGGTTAATTTAAATAACTAATTTTGAAATAATAAAACGAGTTAATCAAGATTTAAATTATTTATTCAAATTCTTATCATTGATTTAAAATAATTTTGTGGTAAATTTATTTAAACTGCATTTGAAAATAAATTAACTATGGCTGTGCATGATATTGATATTTCTATTCTATTTGTGATCTTGTGTGATGTAGATTGCCATGTACTGTACTGTAGTTGTGATTATGGTTTGTTCTGTATTGATGTAAAAACCCTGTTTGGCCGTAAAACGGCATTTAAACTTCGATGCGATAGGGAATCGGATTTCAGTTTGTTATCCGAAACCCTCATCGAACCTGTGAATTTTTGTGAATGACGTCCACATGTTTTAAAATTTGACACTCACCAATCGAATTAGCCGGGAAAGGACCTTTGTGTCGTATAACCCATTTCGAATATGTGATTCGACGTTATAGATAGCATTTGAAGACCGGCGTTGAAGACCGGGTATTTGCGAAAGCGATAGGATGACCTGTCGAATGACTCTGCACCGAGTTGCTCCGGTATAGAGTTCTCCATATGTGATGGGGAATCCGATCGGGATTGTGGATATCCGGATTGCAAGGAATTCTTTGGAAGTGCCTTCGGTTCTGTTCGAACCCAGAACAGACTTGTATGGATTGTATGTCTGACATTACAAATTGAGATATAAAGCAGATTTCTTTCAAATATATTTCCATTGGTGGCGGAGAATTTGTTCTCTTAGCTTAACATCCTTAGAGGTTATGTAGTTGAAGGTTATCAGCGATATATTCCCAATTTGGTAATGTGGCATGCTGAGTGTTGCTGATCATTTGTTGATCGAAGCATGGCTTTGTGAAAAGCGCAGCTTTGTGGACGAGACTTCGTCGAGCCTCACACCCCGGAATGGTCGA
Source organism: Allium cepa (assembly GCA_030765085.1). Lineage (NCBI taxonomy): Eukaryota > Viridiplantae > Streptophyta > Magnoliopsida > Asparagales > Amaryllidaceae > Allium > Allium cepa. The sequence goes on along the minus strand of CM060941.1, from coordinate 169,300,998 downwards.
AACAGGAAAGATGCGGCAAGGTTATTGGGGGTAGCACCGCTTAGGGTATGTGCATTTCCTTCTGGATAGAAGTGGTATCATGGTATGGAGCCCAGATACTTAACTTATGTTGATATCGTAGATATATATATATATATATATATGTATGTATGTATGTATGTATGTATGTATGTATTACTTTGTGATTTGTTGCTGCGGCCCCGGTTAAAGGTTGGTTACAACCGGGAGATGACATACTTGTGTCAGTAGTTACCCAGTTAGGGGTAACCCGGCCTTGTGTTGGCAGAGATCCGGTTAGGTTCTTGGGTCGTCCCTCTAGAGGCGTACCCATGTGGCCCAGGAAGTTCCTTAACCTGACCATTGTTGGAAAATCCAATTCCCAATACGAAACCCTGTACGGTTTTAGTTGTAGAACCTGCCATGTACTTATGGTGGCGCCCCACTGTTTAGATGGTAGCTATAGTAGGCATAGTTCAAAATGTCTATGCTGGCTAAGATTAATATTCTACTTTCGAAATGTTTTCTTCACTACGCACTAGTAATAATATCAAAGAATTCTTTTTCTCGTACCAAGCATATTTAACTATCATAAGAAGAAATCTCCTCCAATTCTGCGTTTGCATTGTGTGTGTGGCGGGAGGTCTTATGGTAGTTCCATTTTCAAAAGCATACTGAAAATTCTTTTATAAATCTAGTTCTTTAAAAGCAACTGTTTTTTTACTCATACGAGTCCCATGACTGATCCGGAGTTTATTGTTTTCTTTCCTAAACTCTGGGTGCCCATTATTTCCACACGGGCAGCCTAGTAGCAGGTTTCTGTATTTTGGAGTGGAGGTATTTTGGAGCTCTTATCTTGGAGATATCTTGGGAGCTTTAGGAGATTTCAGGTGTTTAGCTTTTGGGAGTTCGTTATCACCTCTCCCATTTGAGGACTTTTGGATATATGATCACTGTTGTATTATCATGATGTTGTATTTGGAGTTGTGGTGTATGTATTATATACTCTGATGTAGTATGGATATTATGTTTATATTCATCTAATTGTTGTTATAAGCTCCGGCGATGTGAGTTTGATGTTGTTTGTCGGACATCGAGTTGGGTTGTCACAAGTGGTATCAGAGCTGTTAGTTGAGTAAGAACTTTGGCTACCGAGTATAACACATTAGATGGCTCATTAGAGATAGGGTGAAGTATACCCTAGAATGAGTATAACCGAGACTGAAACTCTAAATTTTATTAGTCTATTTCTTTTACTGCTGATATTCCTTAAGATATTTCGTTCGTGTATTTAAATCTATTTTCTTACTAATTACAGATAGTAAGAAACGAGCGGACGAAGGGGAAGAGTTAGGGGTCAAGGAGGTGCCACAGCACCTGATCAAGATCCCACAACGGAGATAGCGGCAGCTCAGCAACAGCCGAATCTGGCTGACTTATATAAGAATTTCTCGAGACTTGGTAGTAAGCCGTTCAACGGCAAAGAATCGATTGTTGAGGCTCAAGCCTGGATAAGATCGTGTGAGAAAATCTTCAGAGGGCTAAAATTGGAAGACGATCAGAAGCGACTCATAGCTTCTTGGCAACTTCAAGATGAAGCCTCGGCCTGGTGGGAGACAATCACGGTAGATAAGCCAGAAGGCGAGTTTTCTTGGGAAAAATTCAAAGAAGTATTTAAGAAGCGATATCTGCCATCAGCTGGAATTTCTCGAATGTATCAGGAATTTATGGACCTAAAGCAGGGAAGTTTATCATTCGAAGAGTATCTGAACAGATTTAATGAATTGTCTCGTTTTGGTCCCGAATTGGTGAATACGCCTTTAAAGATGAACGAAAGATTCATTCGCGAAATAAATAAGAAATTCCACGAAAGAATGACGAGCCACGTTAAGGAATCTTTTTCAGATTTAGTTGATATGGGGTACAGATATGCTACCCTTGATGTGCAAGAAGCCCCGGTAGAGAAAGGAAATTCAGGTAATCAAAATTGGAAAAAGCGAAAATTTGGAGGCAAGAAACCATGGCAGGGCAACGAGAAAAAGAGGAGCATTCAGGGAAGCGCGGTAGAAAATGTCACTTGTTACAACTGCCAAGAGAAGGGCCATTATTCAAACAGCCGCCCAAAACCGAAGAAGCAAGTTAAAGAATGCTATAATTGTCACAAGGCTGGACATGTTGTTAAAGATTGCCCAGTGATGAAGCCAGCACATGTGGCAAATGTTTATGCGATAAAGAAAGACCCTTCAACTTCGAAAGATGATAAAGGAAAAGGTATTTTGGAAGGTAACCTTACTATTTATAATAGAACTGTTAGAGTTTTATTTGACACAGGAACTTCACATAGCTTTATCTCTCAACAAATCGTAAATGAATTAGGACTTGAAAAAAAAATTGTTAACGATCCTATTTACGTGAAAAATCCGGTTGGAGGTCCCACAAATCTTTGTTTATATTGTAAGAGAGTTCCTATTTCATATGCTAGCTATCGATTTCCTATCAACCTTTTTATCCTCGAATTTAATGAATTTGAAATCTTACTCGGTATGAACTGGTTATCGAGATACGAGCTATATTGGATTGTAATAATCAGACAGTTTTAGTCAAAACAAGTTTTGGAAATTTTATTGAAATCTCTTGTGAGGATCCGAGTCCAAGGAGAGATAGATTGATGTATACTTTGGGATATCCTGAACCCAGTTTGTAGTCTATACCTGTTGTTCGGGAATATTCCGACGTATTCGAAGAAGTGAAATCTTTACCTCCTCACCGAGAAATAGAGTTCCGAATTGATTTAGTACCCAATGCTCGTCCTGTCGTTCACGCAAGTTGCAGGATGGCACCCAGGGAAAAGATTGATTTGGTTCATCAAACTGATGAACTACGAGCAAAAGGATTAATTCGACCCAGTGTTTCTGAATGGGGTTCAGCCGTCGTATTTGTTGCCAAATCAGATGGATCTTTGAGATTGTGTGTAGATTACCGCGATCTAAATAAACAAAATATCAAGAACAAATTCCCTCTACCAAGAATTGATGATTTATTTGACCACTTGCACGGCGCTCGTTTCTTTTCAAAAATGGATCTAGCCCAAGGATTCCGTTAACTACGAATCGCCGAAGATTGTGTCCATTTGACTGCTTTCAGGGGTCCTGATATGTTCTATGAATGGTTAGTTATGCCTTTTGGCCTAACCAATGCTCCAGCATACTTCGTAGATCTTATGACTCGTGTGTTCCGGGAAGTATTGAATAAATTTGTGCCTGTATTCATTGATGATATTTTGATCTATTCTAAGACTAAAGAAGAGCATGCCGAACATCTTACAATCGTATTGGAAATATTGAGGAGAAATGTTCTATTTGCAAAATTTTCCAAATGCCACTTCTGGGTCAAAGAAGTCAAATTCCTTCGCCATATTGTTAATGAAGAACGAATTTCGGTAGATCCTAGCAAAATTTCCGCTATTCTTGATTGGAAACGACTCACTACTCCAAAAGAAGTTCGAATCTTTTTGGGTTTATCAGGCTATTACCGGAAATTTGTTTAAGATTTTTCTAAGTTGGCTAGCCCATTGACTAAGCTAACAATGAAAAATGCAAAGTTTATTTGGACTCCAAAATGTAATGAAGCTTTTGAGGAGTTGAAGAAAAGATTAACCACCGCTCCTGTTCTCTCTATTATCAATGGGAACCAGGGATTATCCGTTTATACCGATGCTTGCGGTGAAGGCTTGGGTGCAGTATTAATGCAAAATGGAAAGGTAGTTGCCTACGCGAGTAGACAATTACGTCCACATGAGAAGAACTACCCGACGCACGATTTGGAACTTTTGGCTGTTGTTTTCGCTTTAAAAATATGGAGACACTATCTTCTGGGTGAAAAATTCGAATTATTCACCAACCATAAATCCTTGAAGTATCTCTTTACCCAGAAAGATCTGAATTTGCGATAACAACGTTGGTTGGAATTTCTGGCATCTTATGACTTAGATATTCTGTATACGCTGGGAAAAGCCAATGTGGTTGCTGATGCTTTGAGCAGAAGACATGATGTTCTCGCATATCTAGTTATCACTCCTACTCTTCTTAAAAAGATCGCGAATAAGCAATATGAAGATGAGTTTCTTCAGGGAATTTATAAAAGAATTTGCCAAGGAGAAGACACTAGGTTTAAGATGGATAATAGAGGAGTAATAAGATTAAAAGGCAAGATTTGTGTTCCAGACTTCCCCGATCTGAAATGTGAAGTTTTGAACGAATGCCACAAGTCCAAACTTAGTATCCATCCAGGAGTTAATAAAATGTATAGAGATATTAAGAGAACTTTCTGGTGGAACACGATGAAGAGAGACATAGTGATATATGTGAGTCGCTGTGCTACTTGTCAGCAAATCAAGAGCGACCAAAAGAAAGTGGCCAGTTTACTTCAACCTTTGGAAGTACCAAAATGAAAATGGGATCAGGTAGCGATGGATTTCATCGACGGATTGCCACGGACCAAGAAAGGCAATGAAGCGATTTGGGTTATAGTGGACAGTCTAACCAAAACTGCTCACTTTATTCCAGTGAAATCCACTCGGACTGCAGCAAGCTTGGCAGGTATATATATAAAGGAAATTATTCGTCTCCATGGTATTCCCAGCAATATAGTGAGTGATTGTGATCCGATCTTCACCAGTAGATTTTGGGAGGCGTTTCAGGACGCATTAGGAACGAAATTAAATTTCAGTACTGCTTATCACCCACAATCTGATGGGCAGACTGAGAGGGTCAACCGAGTTCTAGAAGACCTACTGCGTGCTTGCGTTTATGATTTTGGTGGTTCTTGGGAGGACCATTTGCATCTGGTTGAATTCTCATATAATAACAGTTATCAGGCCAGTATAGATATGGCTCCTTTCGAAGCTTTATATGGTTGTCTGTGTCGATCACCTACATGCTGGATCGAATCAGGTGACATACTTGTTCTTGGACCAGACATGATTAAAGAAGCCACTGAGAAGGTAAACTTTATTCGAAAGAAGTTATTAACTGTCCAAAGCCGTCAAAAGAGCTATTATGACCGATGAAGAAGAAATTTGGAATTTCAAGTTGGAGATTCTGTATTTCTGAAAGTATCTCCGATGTGGGGTGTATTAAGAATCGGGAAAACCGAAAAGTTAGCACCGCGTTATATTGGTCCTTTTCCTATTCTGGAAAGGATTGGTTCTCTGGCATATCGAGTACAGCTACCCAGCTGGTTGTCTGGCGTGCATGATGTGTTTCACATTTCTAATCTTTGGAAGTATGTGCACGACCTAGATGATATTATTGAAGAAGCTGCTCAGCAGGATTTAGAGATCACTCCTACCTTGGCAGTAAAAAGGGAACCGGTAAAAATTGTAGATCGTGATGAGAAGCGATTGCGAAACAAAGTAATGAAGCTAGTCAAAGTTCAATGGAGTGGCGATCCAAAGGACTGTACTTGGGAGACTGAAGATAATATGAAGAAATCATATCCCAACTGCAGAATAGACATCTCGGCTTAAACTGTAAGTCATTTCCTTATTTTTCTAAATTCGTATATTCTTTGTTTGTGTTTCTCCCTCTTTCAATTTCGAGGACGAAATTTTCTTAAGGAGGGGATATTGTAACATTCCCGAATTTAGTTAATTTAAATTCGGTAAATTATTTGAACTTTTGAGTTTAAATTAACTGAATTTCTAGAGAAATAAAAATATTGTTAATGTTAATATAAATAAATAATAGATAGTTTGGGTCTTAAATAAATAAAGAATAAAATAATAAGAACAAACATTAGCAAACAAATAAGAAATTGTTTTAAAACAATAAATAAAAATATATAACAAGGCAAGAATTAGTGTTATACAATAAAATAAAATATGTGATAAATTGCATGCTAATAGCTAAAACTTTAAGATTAAATTAAATTTAAGAAAATATACTTCTGTAATAAAATTTATATAATTATAAAATGACTTAAGAAAAGAAAGAAAATATACATCCAATATGAAGACATAAAAAAACAAAACTCTTCCATTTAACAAAATAAAGTAAGTTTGTATTAAATAAAAATAATAAATTAAGATTGCTGTAAGTTACAAGGGAGCAAATGAACATTTCATACATGCTTCATTTAATGCCATTTACTCCTCTGCATGTACACGATCCTACCAGCCCACACACTAACATTTATTAGCAAGCATGGTTTAGTTCTTTTATATACTTTAACCTGTACTTGTTTTGCTTTAGTAGACTCAGCCAATCCTTTCACCTGCACACCATCTTTCCTATATACAATCCATAGTAGTTGCTTTATTTTTGTTCAAACAACTCAACAAAGAAAAAAAAACAGAAATTAAAAAGAAAGCAAACATCATTTTTTTGTTGTTGTTTAAGTTAAAAGCAAATTATTGAAGAAGGAAGAACAGAGGAGGATCAATCTGCAGTTTCAAAATCCACGAAATATCTGTCTTAAAACTTGTATTCATTGTGAGTAAACTAAATCTTTAAAAAGGTTTAAATTTTTTCTTAAAACGATGCAAACTTCATTTATAAACTGTTTGGTACATGTCTCAGTGAGAAACCATGATTGTGATGTTCTGTGAAAATTCATACAGGGTTTATGTTGGTTTCAAAACTAAATTCCATTTGCTGATAACCACTAACAAGCTTTGTTTTTTTCAAATAATCAAGTTGTTTAATCCATGAAACAAGATTTTGCAAAGTTTATTTAAATATGCAGTGGATTATCACCACTGTAACTTTGGTTTACCGGTATTCCACTAATATTTATAAAAATAAATTGTTGTAAAATATTAATCCGAGAATATTTATTGATTCGATACTGCAAAGCATGAATTTTAAAACAAAAATTTAGATTTTTAGTTTTGTATTCTCAGAACAATTTGTATATGAACAAAAATTTCATTTTTTCGAATTTCAGACAGTCGTATCAATAATAAATACTAAAATTGGGTTTGAAGCATGATGAAACATTAAGGATCTCAGGAAAATTATCGATTAATTTTTCCATTACGTGAGATTTGGATACGAGGTCACATTAGGGTTTTAGTTCCAGTTTTTTCATGTTCTGTAAATTTTTGATGGAGTAACCGTGGGATGATCGAGCGTCACGCGATTCTAGGTGAAGGTAGAGGAGGGCAGGGTTGAGTTATGGCCAGAGTTTCATGGCATCAGGTGGTCGTCGTTGGGGAGGCCGGGTGATTTGGGTTGATGCATTCGTATAGTTGGTTCACGCTTCAGGCAAAATTTCGATTTTGATAATTTCGTGAAGAATTAAGTTTCGATCTCGTATGTAGGGATGCATCATGGTTTGCTGGCGATCGAAATGGCCACCGGAGTGGCGCCGTGATGATGTGCACGTGCAGAGCGTTCGTATGGATATCAGGCAGTTTTCGCGTGTGCCTGGCTTCGGGAGAGACTCGAAAAAATTCGTGTAATGCTTTGTGTTTGTATTCGTGTTCGAGCGAGTTTTTCATGATGCTATTTTACCTAGTTTAAAATTAAAAACTTATTGAAAGAAAAATAGGAACAGGTGCGAGGGAAAGAAAGGAGGATAGCTCGTGGAAAATGAACTCGAGTTAAACTCGAGCGAAACCTTGTAAACTCTGGTGTGCTTTGAAATGGGTTTAGGCCAATGAAATTTCAATTTTAACAAATGTTAAGTAAACCTTTGGCATTTACAAGGTAAACAAATGTAGATTTTGTTAAGTTAAAAACTTATTTTGAGTTAAATTAATTGACAATGTTTTAGAATTTTGTTATCTTTGATTAAGTAATGAAAATTTAAAATAAAATTTAGTTAAACCTTTAATTAAACGATTAAATCTAAAACAAGAATAAAAATTTATTTACATTAAAATTACAATGCAACAATAAATAAAATTTTAAAGTGTAAACTAGACTTTCAAATGATAATTAAAGTAGATAATTTGTATTAATAAATGACTTTAAAGAAATTAAGAATGAGATGAAATTTGAAATTAAAATTTATTAATAAACAATTAAGTGTCCAAATAAATTTGTAAATTAAGAATTTATTATCCGGATAAATTAAAATCGACAAACTAGATTTAGCGGTTAATTTAAATAACTAATTTTGAAATAATAAAACGAGTTAATCAAGATTTAAATTATTTATTCAAATTCTTGTCAATGATTTAAAATAATTTTGTGGTAAATTTATTTAAACTGCATTTGAAAATAAATTAACTATGGATGTGCATGATATTGATATTTCTATTCTGTTTGTGATACTGTGTGATGTAGATTGCCATGTACTGTACTGTAATTGTGATTATGGTTTGTTCTGTATTGATGTGAAAACCCTGTTTGGCCGTAAAACGACATTTAAACTTCAATGCAACAGGGAATCAGATTTCAGTTTGTTATCTGAAACCCACATCGAACCTGTGAATTTTTGTGAATGACATGCACATGTTTTAAAATTTGACACTCACCATTCGAATTAACCGGGAAAGGACCTTTATGTCGTATAACCCATTTTGAATATGTGATTCGACGTTATGGATAGCATTTGAAGACCGGTGTTGAAGACCGGGTATTTGCGAGAGCGAAAGGATGACCTGTCGAATGACTCTGCACAGAGTTGCTCCGGTATAGAGTTCTCCATATGTGATGGGGAATCCGATCGGGATTGTGGATATCCGGATTGCAAGGACTTCTTTGGAAGTGCCTTCGGTTCTGTTCGAACCCAGAACAGACTTGTATGGATTGTATGTCTGACATTACAAATTGAGATATAAAAATATATTTCCATTGGTGGCGGAGAATTTATTCTCTTAGCTTAACACCCTTAGAGGTTATGTAGTTGAAGGTTATCAACGATATATTCCCAATTTGGTAATGTGGCATGCTGAGTGTTGCTGATCATTTGTTGATCGAAGCATGGCTTTGTGAAAAGCACAGCTTTGTGGACGAGACTTCGTCGAGCCTCACACCCCGGAATGGTCGAAACAGGAAAGATGCGGCAAGGTTATTGGGGGTAGCAACCCTTAGGGTATGTGCATTTCATTCTGGATAGAAGTGGTATCATGGTATGGAGCCCAGATACTTAACTTATGTAGATATCGCAGATATGTATATGTATTACTTTGTTATTTGTTGTTGGGGCCCCGGTTAAAGGTTGGTTACAACCGGGTGATAGCATACTCGTGTCAGTAGTTACCCAGTTAGGGGTAACCCGGCCTTGTGTTGGCAGTGATCCGGTTAGGTTCTTGGGTCGTCCCTCCAAAGGCGTATCCATGTGGCCCAGGAAGTTCCTTAGCCCGACCATTGTTGGAAATCCAATTCCCAATACGAAACCCTGTACGGTTTTAGTTGTAGAACCTGCCATTTACTTATGGTGGCGCCCCACTGTTTAGATGGAAGCTATAGTAGGCATAGTTCGAAATGTCTATGTTGGCTAAGATTAATATTCTACTTTCAAAATGTTTTCTTCACTACGCACTAGTAATAATATCAAAGAATTCTTTTCCTCGTAGCAAGCATATTTAACTATCATAAGAAGAAATCTACTCCAATTCTGCGTTTGCATTGTGTGTGTGGCGGGAGCTCTTATGGTAGTTCCATTTTTAAAAGCATACCGAAAATTCTTTTATAAATCTAGTTCTTTAAAAGCAACTGTTTTTGTTTACTCATACCAGTCCCTTGACTGATCCGGAGTTTATTGTTTTCTTTCCTAAACTCTAGGTGCCCATTATTTCCACACGGGCAACCTAGTAGCAGGTTTCTATATTTTGGAGTAGCGGTATTTTGGAGCTCTTATCTTGGAGATATCTTGGGAGCTTTAGGAGATTTCAGGTGTTTATCTTTTGGGAGTTCGTTATCACCTCTCTCATTTGAGGACTTTTGGATATATGATCACTGTTGTATTATCATGATGTTGTATTTGGAGTTGTGGTGTATGTATTATATACTCTGATGTAGTATGGATATTATGTTGATGTTGTAACTATGATGATATTTATGATATTCATTTTGTTCCGCTGTTTTATATTCATCTAATTGTTGTTATAAGCTCCGGCGATGCGAATTTGATATCGTTTGTCGGACATCAAGTTTGGGTCGTCACAAAAAGGACCTTTTTTGGCTATTGGACGTCCAGACTCTGCCTGATTCATTTCAACACTTCGATATAACTATTGTACTCGAAATTCTTCATTACTACTACTGTAATCGTCTGTAACCAGTATGGATAGTCAATAAAAGGATAAAAACTTTGAAGTGGACGTAGGCCCGAGATAGCCGAACCACTATAAATCTTGTGTCTCTGTTCATTACTTTTGGATTATTGCTTGTAATTTGCTGTGATCCGTGATTTGTGTTTGGGATTTTGCTGATTTATATTCATATTTTGGTGCTTTCATGTCATTTGGGGTTTGTGACCAATTTTTGCGCAAACACTTTGGTGGTTTCACTGAGAAGGACTAGCACCCGCTACATCGGATTCGAAGTTCAGATTTGAAGAGTTTAAGGAGTTTTGACTTGAAGACAATGACTAGGCAAAATAGTAGAAGGCAAAAGGCTGAGAGAAGCTAATAGGGAGGAAGTCAAACAGCTTCCTCCGGAGCTGGAGAAGGACAAGCTTCCATCTACATCACCAGGGATGAAATGGAAGCTATGGCAAATTCTATGCAAGAGAGATTGTTGAAAAGTCAACAGGAAATGATGTAGACTTTCTTTGAGAAGATGAGAGCTGCGGGGATGCAGAACTTAGGAATAGCTACAGCGGCTGTGGATGTGGAACAAGGAGCAAGGGTTTTGGAACCTAATGGAGAGCGGAATACAGAGCTAGGAGGTGTCCAACAAGGGCTTGGGGGCATGCCCGCAGGATCCAACACAGGAGGACCTTTGGAAGGAGTTCAACAGGCTAGGGCCAATGTTGCTGCTAATGAGCCACATGAAGAATATGTGCCGGAGTTCCCTCGGGGGCATGGGGGGCAACCCTTGACTGACAATATTGGATTAGTGGAGATCATCAGGAAAACTGTGTGAGGTGGCTTGACCAATAGAGACTCGGAAGGGGTGAACAGGAGTCCATTCGCTCGGGAAATAAGGATGGCTCAGAATCCACCTAAGTTTAAGTTACCTAACGTGGAGGTATATGATGGAAAGGCAGACCCAACTGATCACTTGATGAGGTACACGAGACACATGGAGGTGCTGAGGGCATCGGAGGAAGTAATGGCCCGATGCTTCTCTTTGTACTTGACGGACTTAGCTGCAATGTGGTTTAGGCAGCCGGGAGAAGGATCTATCAGGACTTGGAGGGAATTGGTGGATAGGTTTTTGGGGCAGTTTCGGGTTCATATTAAGAGGCCGAAGAACGTAATGACATTGACATCGGTAAAGCAAAGGATGGATGAATCACTTAGGGCTTTTCTAACCCGATTCAGTGAGGCGGTTGCTTCGGTGGATCGGCCGGATCCATCGATGGTTTTGATGGTGGCAGTATCAAGAATAAGAGAGGATTCAGACTTTAAGGTATCTTTGGTACGAGATCCCACACAGGATCTCGAGGAATTCTTTCACGAAGCCGAAAGGTTACTTCGGCAAGAAGATGCAAGTATGGATTTAAAGTTGAAGGTAAATGCAACTGAGGATAGAGGACCATCCAGTAGAGGTTCGGATAAAGATAAAGGAAAGAGGAAGCTGGATGATGATTCTAGAAAAGCTAAGAAGCGATGGAAGGATCCAAAGTTTACCACATACACAGGATTGAATGAGACGTTGGAGCGGATTTACTTGGAAACTCGGAATCGCCTTCCTTACCGGAGGCTGGAAAGGAAAGAACCATCAGAACGGGAGAGGGCATCAGGAAGGCACTGTCTCTTCCATGATTTAGATGGACATGATACCAACAGCTGCAGGCACTTAAAGGACATAATTGAGGAGCATGTAAGGAATGGACAATTAAGGCAGTATGTTGGGACACGGAATGCAGCGGTGGAGCAGGAGCAACCACCGCCTACCTCACACCATGATGATGTGAGGCCCAGGAATGATGGTCGATTGATTATCCATTGACCATGATAATATGAAATAAGTAACAAGCTACTGGCAAATGGCAAAGTCATTTACACATGTATGGGGACAGAGATAGCCCCTAGGCATGCTCTGAATGATGATAAACCGTGATGCTATGGTTTGTGATTTTTTTTTGTTTTGGATTGGACACTTGATTTTTCTGGTTTGGTTTTGGAGTTTTGATTGAACTCCTGATTTTGTTTTCTTTCTGATTTGGATTTTCCTTTGGATGGTTGGTTTCTATTTTGGATGCTGGTTTGGATTTCTGATTTTCTGGTTTTGATTTGGATTTTGATTGGATTTTCATCTGGTTTTTGATAAAAGGTCATCGGGTATGAATTATGCCTGGCAAGGGGTGAGTCGCTTTGCCCGAACGTGATAAATTGACTCATTCAGGTCGTCGAGTATGGACTATGCTCGACAAGGGTCCGGAGAGACCAGGATTCGGCCTAGGACTTAGGCCCTGTATTATCAATTGTTATTTTCAGGTCGCTGAGTATGGACTATGCTCAGCAAGGGTCCGGAGTGACCAGGATTCGGCCTAGGACTTAGGCCCCATATTATCGATTATTGTTTCAGGTCGTTGAGTATGGACTATGCTCAACAAGGGTCCGGAGAGACCAGGATTCGGCTTAGGACTTAAGCCATGGCATTGTACAACGTCCAGGGACACTGGACCACGTTCATCAAGTGTGGATTGCGCTTGGTAAGAACCCGGTGAGGTTAGCTCAACGTCCAGGGACACTGGACCACGGTCGTTAGGCATGGATTGCGCTTGGCAAGAGCCCGGAGAGGTTATGGATTTGGATATCGACCTGGAGAGGTCCTGGATTCGGTTATTGGATAAGGATGGATTAGGACTCGGTCATCGAGTCCGGGTGTATATGGAATTAGCTAAGGCTTTGGTTATTGGATTTGGAATTGGGCATCGACTCTAAACGGTCAAGGATGATATACTAAACGATATGGCTATGGACTTCGGATGTCAGATTCAAAACTATTCAAAACACGCCTTCTTATCACAAGGCATGTTTTGGGGGGGGGGGGCAAATGTTATCCCACCTTTTGGTCAAGGCTAGAATATCAAAAAAATGACAAGGAATGATGGATATTGGGATTGGAGATCGATTGGAATCAAGGCTGCAATCGATGTCGTCAAAATTTGGTTGAGCTTCGATCGGGACAGAATCGATTAGAGATGATGATAAGGACTAGGAGAGGCTATGTTTCAAGTTTCAGATCAATCAGAGGTCATATGCATAAGATATGGATGGATTAAGGCGTGCCAGGCACGGTTCGTATTGATGCATTTCGCATCGGTCAGCGGGGATGGTTCGTATCGATACGTTTCGTATCGATCAGGTAATTGGTGTTTCGAATCGATCGGCTTCGTATCGATCGGCAGAAGTTCGGCTCGATGGGGTTTGCATCGATCGGGTTTTGGTTCGACTCGATAGTGTTCGTATCGATCAAAGGCAGAGCAGGGTGAAGGACTTCGAATCGATACTGTTCGTATCGATCATCATGGACACGACTCAATGGTTTCGTATCGGTCAGGATGCGAAGAGGTGGCATGTTTCGAATCGATACTCTCGAATCGATAGTAGAAGGACTTTGGCGCTTTCATATCCATGGGAGGCTATCGAAGTTCATGTCCATCAGGTAAGGCCTCGCTCGTATCCATCAGGTAAGGCTTCGTTCGTATCTAGCATCGTATCATACCTGTCGTGCGTTTTTCGTATCGATCGCCTCGCATAACATTATTTCGTATCGATCGGATAGATCGATACGAAACACCCTCCTAAAATCGATACGAAGAACGGTACGATGCGCAGTTGGATACAGATGCGAAGCGAAATTATCGCCATGAATGAACGCGAATTATGGATGCGAGCGCGAATCAAGCGGAGAAGCATTCAAAGCAGCTAAGGACATGCATGGTTCGAAGGAGGAGACCTTCAACTCGGCACGAATTCAGGATCTGGCCTGGGAAGTAGCACCACGTCATCGATGCGCACACGCTTCTAATCGAGTCGAAGAAGATGGATGCGAAAGCATGGATTCGAACTCTGCAGTCCGCGAGGAACACCAATTCATATCGATCATATCTCCTAAGCCGATGATCCAAATGCAATGAAATTTTCACAGCAGCTTGCTTACATGATAAAGAACAATCCTGCCAAGTTTCAGCTCGATTGGATCATTTTTTAATGGATACGAAATCACTTCGTATCGATCACAGATCGAGTCGAAACTTGGTGGGGTCGGTCTGGTAGGCCCACTCAAGTGCCAGAAAAAGTATCCCGCAGTTTTAGCTCGATCTCAGCCTCCTACGCCTATAAATAGAGCCCCAGAACCTACAGAAAAAGGACCTTTTTGGCCATTGGACGTCCAGACTCTGCCGGATTCATTTCAACACTTCGATATAACTATTATACTCGAAATTCTTCATTACTACTGCTGTAAACGTCTGTAACCAGCAAGGATAAGCAATAAAAGGATAAAAACTTTAAAGTGGACGTAGGCCGGAGATAGCCGAACCACTATAAATCTTGTGTCTCTGTTCATTACTTTTGGATTATTGCTTATAATTTGCTGTGATCTGTGATTTGTGTTTGGGATATTGCTGATTTATATTCATATTTTGGTGCTTTCACGTCATTTGGGGTTTGTGACCAATTTTGGTGCAAACAAAGCTCAACTCCACCATTGCCTTGGCTATCGCTACCTCTAGCTCCTCCACGACCAAACCCTAGTTGCATTAGAAAAATGTGGGTCTCGACTAAAACAACCACACACCCCAACTACACCACTGATTTGAAGCTTTTGCCTTCCAGAGTCTAAAGGATCTGGTCTCGTTGCTTTTCATGGTCCATAGTTCTGAATCTAATTAATTGAAAGGGGTGGCTGAGTTTTTATGTTTACAGAATGAAGGGGTAAGAGGAAAATAAAAGAAAGGAGAAGGAATAGATTTATGACTGGGGTGAGTGTATGTATATAATAAAATATAAATTATATTTAAATTTCTCAAGTAAATTAACTCACGTTTCGAGCTTGTACGATCACACGGGATGTCAGATCACAACGGTACTCGTCGATGCACATTGTCATATTTCTTTGGTCTCGAGGACACTAGTTTCGAGATAATGAACTAAGATGATAATTTCATGTGTTTTAAGGCTGATTATTGATAAAACGATTTTCAGTCACATTATCGATATTTCTTCAGACTATTTATTTTTTTGTGAACAAATTTCAAAAACAAGTTTTCCTCCATTAGTTATTATTTAAAAGGGGGTTAACAAGGTTATTCAATCAATTTAATCACATTAAATCCAACTTTAAATATTTAAATAATTCGACTATTTAAATATGAAGTGTCCAAAATTTTAGGTCGTTATAGTTTCCTTGAAAGAATAAGCAATAGAAAATGATTGCATGAGATAGTCTACGATATAGGGCGACCATACTTATTTAGGGAGAGTGACATTATACAGACATATCAATTAGTTCTACGACACATAGGTTTGTTTTATTTTATGGTACATCCACATACTGGTTGTTATTCGTGGTAGATGCCGTTGGGTTATTATTATTCTATGTTATACTTATGCATGTTTCCTTTAAGCTATTCTTATCTATAGAGTACCCAATGAGGGAAATCGTTTCCATTTGAGCCATAATTTAGCATTTAGGTTTGTGCCATTATGGTACGATCTCGTTATCTCGTATGAGTAGTTGAATGTGATAGGTGCTTAACGTCATATTCTCTATGTTAGACATCGATACATTCTTTGATGTTCCTATATAAAGTTCATGGAGTTTACAGAGGCTATGCCATTTGGTTACTAGGCATTATAATTTAGGTTAGTTGGGTGAGACACTATTCAATATTGGGTTGCATCATATATTATACATTGGAAGTGAGTCAATGAGGGCTCCATGTTAGAGTGGATACCATTAAGTAATTATATGTAAAGTGTTTTTGGAGTACAACGATGCACATAAAGGTACTCTAACCCATGTTTATTTATAGGACTTCAAAACCATGTAGAGTTGATTCATTTTTTTGAAGTATCAAGTGTTGTATGATTCTAAGACATGAAGTAAATATCCAGACTTACATGTAGGAAATTTTAAAGAAAGGCGAGATTTGGCAATTTGGAAGAAAATTAATGAATAGGTGAGATTAGTTCTTTTCAATCATTACTTAGATTGAAAGAACAATCTTATTAACTCAATTTTCCATAATAGCTACCTTTTTTGTAATACTTATTTGTATTTCCCAATGCATGTGAAAATAAAGTGAAAGCATGGCTTAGTATAGGAATTGGTTATGGTGATGTGCTTATAAAAAATAAAGCATCTCCCCTTTGTGATATCTATCAATTAAACGATGATGGAGTATGAGGTTCACATAATAATCCTAATTGTTAGTCCATCTAGAAGAGAGACACCGTCTGTTATTGTGTTGTTGTACCAATGGACTTATAGAATGTATTTAAGGAGGTGTGCCAAAGGATGCGAAGATGATTTTCTACTAGTCGAGGATGAAGACGCACGTGATGGAGTATATCTCAAAGTATTTGGCCATAGAGATATGTTAGCGGTGAAGTCTATTTAAATTGAATCTATCGTTGGATATTACATGGTCAGAGAAACCTTAGTTATAATAAAGGAACGAAAACCGCATAGGACACGTGCATAGAGAGTTCGTAGTAGGTGTCATAGTACGTGAGGGACTCACTATTGAGATATATTATATAGGAAATCTAGTGCAATAAGTTGTTGAGATTTTCCCCGATTATATAAGAGTAAGGAAGTAAGAACATTTGAGCGAGCTTCTTGAAAGTTGGAGGCTTTTCACATGCTTTTTGTTTATCCCATATGCGAATGTACATTGATGATTTAGCGATTATGGTAGAGCATAGTCATCTAGATGAGGTGAATGCAAAAGCAAAGTCCAAAAAACTTTGTAGGCTATTCGCATCATAGGCTTGATATGATATGACATAAGAATAAAGAAATGAAACGAGTCTAGGTACTATGAGGAATTATTTTTGGTTGGATTATGTGGGTACTCGAAGAGAGAATCTGAATTTTACATCATGAGCTCTCTTCCAATAAGTTTCTATTTTAATTAATTTGTAGGTTAATTTTCTAGTTACGTCATTATATGTTTGCATGGTTGCTTCAACAACTAGTTGACATAGGAATAGATGTATGGTTGCTAGGATAGGTTGTATGCATGTCCTTATGACGTGTTTTGGTTACTATAGGTACTTTGTTTGAGTTATACCGGTTTATTGTATATCGTCTTGGCTAATACCTCTATACATTATGTTTGGACAAAAAGTTGGCACAAACACCCAGTGAAATATCAAACTATGGAAATTAGAAAAGTAAAGAGAGTAAGAGTGAGAAAAGAACACAAGATTTTTATATGGTTTGGTGAATACTTTGGCCTACGTCCATTTAGTCAATTTCTGATTATCCTTTGTTTTCACAAATTGTTCTTACAACTTGGTGGTTTAAAGGTGAGAATCCAGTAGTGTATCTTTCAAAGTTATGATTTTATAACTCGGTACGATCAAAAGTTTGGAATGAAAATGGAATGAAAAGTCCCATTTGCAAGCACTCTCTGCCTCTCTTTATAGGCGAAGATCTCTATATTTAGATCCAAAAATTGCTGCATGTGATCCCCACATTGCATAATTCATTCCATAAAAGTCGCAAGACCGACCTTGACCCAAGGTTCGTAGATTCCATTGGTTACAGGTTGACACCGATCTAACAATGGGTCTGCTTTGGTCCACTTTGGCCATTACTTCAAGTTCATCTTGGATTGCCTTACTTCAAGTTTTGCCTTTTTTTTATCTTTTACTTCGAATCTCACTTGAGTTTTTCATGAATTTTCCTAGTACACATCTCAATGCTGATCTGTGCACTTGAATTGTGGATCTTGAGTTAAGTTCTTCCTTCTATTTTTTGATAATTTCCTTATTTTTTCTTTGTATGATTTTCCCAAGTTCCTAGGTCCTATTCGTCATTGTTCCTTAGTTTCATTCAACCTTTTGGGTCTGTTCAGAGACTGGAAATTTTGCTGATAACACTTTGCCCACCAAGCATGCCTTGTATATAAAAGGTGTGCTTTGCTCAAGTACAAATATCGAAGTTAGCAAATCGTTAGTAGTTGAGTTGTCTAGCTACGATTGATCAAACAACGACGAATTGTCTAGTTCCTTCAGATTCATTTGTAGATCAAAAGTCGTTCCAAACCGTTATAGCCTAAAACTGAAGTCCTTGCTTAAGCGTTTATCACAAATCATCTCCATTCTGTGTTCTCCCAGAATTACCACATCGTATATTGTATATTATAAATCGAAATCATCCCATATTCTCCTAAGAGTTAACTGTTAACAAGAAATCTTGTCAACACCCCCAAGGTAATGCTAAGGAATGAAGATTATCCTTTAGGCTAGTAAAGTAGGAAGGATGATATGAATCCTTCCTGATTATCCTTTCGAATAGGCTTTAGTAGACTAAAGTTACCCAGATTGACCTTTCGACTCAGTCGAAAGGGTTGGTTTTTGTGTTTAATAACCTTTCGTCCTAGTTGAATCAGTATGGATTCTCCTTTGAAATCTATCCTTTTTGATTCAGTTGAGATACCCTGAATTGGATTTGCTCTAGTTGGTTTTGACTTGGTCGTAGGTCTTAAGCGGTTGAATAACTTGGTCTTAGGTTAAGGATTGGAAGTAGGAGTTTTGACCTTGTCGAAAGGCGGGTCCTTGAGTTCCTTTTGTTAGTTGAAGGTTTAAGTTGGTTGTGACTTGGTTTCGACCTAGTCGCAAGCAGTGGCTCAGTGGGAGGTTGTTTGAAGTATATAAAAAGAGGTTATTTGGATGTAGGAGGTTTCGACTGTCTTGCCATGATCCTTTCGATGTAGACGTAACCTGAGATACAAGAGAAAACCTAATAATAGCGGACAAATCAGTAAAGTAATGTGAAATATTGGAGACTTCCCTTTCGTAAACCAAAGGATGATTTTATTTCTTCAAATCCCCAAATCAAGTTTGTAATTTGGGTTACAACACTTTTCATTAAGAAAAATACAAGTTTAGAGTGGAAGGATTCAGATCCCCAAAACGTGACCCCTTGGGTCTTATTTATAGATGTGGGTTAGCACTCTTCGATCTTGATGCTTCCGACTTGGTCAAAAGGGGGCTGCCGAATGGCTCAAATATGCTTCATCTTTTTCGAAAGGAAGTGCCATGCCTTTCTTCTTTATGTTGCCTTATAAGTGCTTCCGACTCTGTCGGTAGGCATTGTTTGATTATTTCGACGATGTTGGTTATGCTTGAGCACTTGTTTCTGACTTGATGCGAAACCCTCCTGGATCACATTGGCTTTGATCGATTCAAAAGGATTACCATAGCTTTCTAAGGGGTTGTTTAGGAAAATGCTTACTTTTGCATGATTTCAATGAAGGCGTAACCTTCGGTGTTGACAGGTTTAACGCATATCAAATAGCTGTTCTCATTGTCTTCGAAAGGTGCTGCCCTGACTCAATCGAAAGGTCATCATGCATATGAAATGACACGGTCGAAAGGTGACTACTGAAGGTGGAAGGGTGCTTTTGACTCCTTTGTCTCCTTCAAAAGGTATGAACTCGCTGGATCTTTGTTGTAGAGACCTTCCGACACCTTCGAAAGGTTTCCAAACTTCCAGACTTGGACGATAACATCCCTTCAACTCCTTCGAAAGGTCCAGTTGGAATTCTCCTCTCTTGCTCCTTTTTATTCTCTGCTTTCAATAGCTTCGACTAAGTCAAAAGGCGGACTTTGGCGTAAGATTTTCCCCCTCCCCCCGCGAATAGCAGCACTTGGAGACTTTTCTTATAAGTATGTTCTTTCTCCTTCTTCCTCATTTACCTTCAACCAATATTTTGAGTAAAAGTAAAATAATTCCCAAAAATTCTTAAATTTTCTTTCTGCTTCCATAAATCAAAGTAAAAACCAAATCTAATTATAAGTTTGAGATTATGTAATGACCCGGTATGCTTCCACAAATGTCGGACTTGAATTGCTCAAAATATCATATTGTTAATTTATATTTGGCAAAATTCAGCATATACAACAAATAAAATAATCACAGAATCACAGACACAGAGTAATGTAACAATAAGCAGTGGAATAGATAAATAGTAGTTCATGAAGCTACTATATACATTACAGAGTTTGAAATAAAATATGACAGAATCTCTCAAATACAGTGAAGTCTCGAATACAACAGATGACATCTCTGAACAAATCAACTGGAAAAGCTGAAAGCTGAATCGATAGTTGGATCTCCAAGAGAAGCTCCAAACTCCAAAGGTGAGTCTCAAATGCTGTATCACTCGGTCTGACCCGAGCGTGAAGCAAAACACAAAACACTCGAGTCAAAATTGACATTCTTATATCAATAAATCCAAATCAAGTGAAATATCAACTGAAATACAAGTAACTCAAAGGTTGTTTGGGATAACCATCCTATAAGGATCCATGGAACTACCTATTATGTAGTAATATATGCTATTGTAATATGTCTATAGTAAAGTAATCTATTAAAATAGCGTTAAGGCGTTATCCATATCCCCCTTAACACATTTTTATATATATTTCCATAGTCTATATAGTACCATAATTCCTCCGTAAACTGGAGGACTATCAGAGGGCACTCCATAGGTATGGTACAAACCAAACTCGTAGAAGGCGCGATAGGGCATGCGACACGGCACTCGAGGCAATGCCATGTAGATATACCATTTGCACTCCCGAATTAGTGGTAACGCATAGCAGCTACTACCATCCACCTCGTGACACACTCCTAAATCAAAGGTGAACCCAATCAAATTACAAAAGCAATAGAATGGTATCGATGAAATGTGTCCGATATGAGGAGTGACCTCACTTGGCCCGGTATAGCTCTTGTTTTAGCCACATCAAGCTGACTCATGGGAGTCAGGGCTACGTAAATACCCTATAGAATCATCACCAAACCATCCTACTTCATTCTGGAATCTCCACCACATACACAGTTGTTAAAGTGGTATTCGGTATTTGTAGAGAGCATGACAATATCTGATCCCGGTCTCTTTAACAACCAATCATTATTATAACACCGTGGTCATTTCAAAATAGTTTATACTTCAAAATAAAAATATCATTTTCCATTTCAAAACCTTATCAATACAATATCAATTCTGTTTCAAATATATCCATTTCCAAAACCAAAGCACTTTCAAAGTTATAACATCTTCGAAACTAAATACTTGAATTTGTAACACTTTGGAAATCATAATACTTTGAAATTCATAACTTACACCACTTAAAAAGTTTAGATATTAATAATAGTATATAGTAAAATAGTTTATAAAATAAAAGAGTTTATATAAAAATATTTTAATTCAAATCAACTTGAATTCCAAAATTCCAATTTTATTCAATCTCAATACTTAAACTTCGATTCAATTCAGTTTCTCAATAAATCATTTCGAATTTTATTGAATTCAAATACATATTTGAACCACAAAATAAACCATTTAAATTTCAATATATTTCAAAGCTTTAATATTCAAACATTTCAAAACTTGAATTGATAATTTCATACATATCAAAATTTAACTTCATTATTATTTAGTTTTGAAATATTCACTTAATAAATCCAATATCATTTAAATAAAATTTAAATTACATTTGAAATAAACTAGATATTCCTTCAATTTATTTAAATTTGAAATATTCAATTTGTAACTTTAAATCAAATCAAGTTATAGAATCATATCTTTAATCTCAAATTCAATAAGTTTCAAATCGATTTAATTAAATAAAATTCTTAATTAAATATAATTTCAAATAAATTCAAATTTATCTTCCCAACCTTGACTTACAAAATAATTATAAAAATCTATTTTAAAATAAAATGCTAAAGAAATACTTAAACATATTATATATTAATTAAATAAAACTTTATGAAATTAAAGCTTATTATTAAATCTATTTTATATTAAAACTTATTTATATATAAAGTATTTTCAATATTAAAAAACCATATATATTTCCTTTCAAAATCATTTCAAAATATTTATATATAGGCCAATAGCATCTGTATATAATTTTCTATCCTATGGTCAAGTGATACGGATAATTATCACTTCAATCCACAAATAAAATATATACGGGTATATATCATTTCAACCCGCGATCCCAAATTAAATTCAATAAAAATCGCTTGGTTATCATTTCAATCCATAATGATTTTCTCCAATTCTACAGATCATTCGGGTATGTATCATTTCAACCATAGGGAATTCTACACTAACAGGGTACTTGGAGTGAGAACATATATGATAAAATATAACATGCATATATCATCAGTGATTAAATAAAATATAAACAGCAGGATATGATGTCATATCCCATAGGTGAATAGTCATAGATAATAGCATATCATTTAGCAATGTAAATAACTAACAACAACATATTTCAATTGTCATTTCAATTGAAATCAAATTGAATAAATATAAGAACGTTAATTGTGAGTGATTGCTCACCTTTCGAGGTTAGAGAAGAATGAGAATGAGATGAGTTACGAATCCAAGCACGAATTTCAAAGCAAAGCACGATGGACACGAGTTCGATGGACAAAGCAGATAAATTGGGAACCAAAATCAATTTGATAATACAAAAATGAAATGTACATTATATTATTATTATTTTCAAATAAAGTTAATTTAAACACATATTATTTTGAATATATATATATATATATATATATATATATATATATGTATTTCAAAATCATTGTTTTTAAATAAAACCACATACAAAACAACATATCTACGTAGTATAAATTGAAATAAATGAATATGTATACTTATGAGCAAATACGAAAATAGCATGTATTACCGTTCTATGCAAATCAATATGTAACCAAACCCAAAGATTATATAAACTAGTAACACATATATATAAGATAACGCTTTAAATAAATAAGTATATACCTCTTATACTG
Organism: Allium cepa; assembly: GCA_030765085.1. Taxonomy (NCBI): domain Eukaryota; kingdom Viridiplantae; phylum Streptophyta; class Magnoliopsida; order Asparagales; family Amaryllidaceae; genus Allium; species Allium cepa. The sequence continues at coordinate 169,277,872 of CM060941.1, read as the reverse complement.
TTGAAAGAAAATATAAAACAAACTATAAAACATAACTTATTTATCAAATATATATAAAAAAACAAATTGTAAAACATATACTCTGTAACATATATGCATAAGCAAACACACTTGCATAAAGTTTTCGATAGTAGGTAAATAACATACTAAGTTGACAAAGCTTTTGTGCTATGCAAATCTACCCATATACTTATATACACAGATAAGTAATATTAATCTGACCAATTCATGCCGAACAAAAAGTAAGATTATAATAAAATATAAAACACATATATATTTATTAAAATATAACATATACTCTTATATATAAACGTACAGATATATACCTTATATAATATATATATAACACTTAAACACACCTACCAACTTAGTCCGAATTTATATATATAAACAGATTTATATGAACAAAGTACATATGAAAAAATTATAAAAGTCTATGTGACCCAAAACACAAAAACACATATGCAAATATATAACCGAAAAGAAGAGATCCATAGCCTGACTTAATAACTTATTTATACAAACAGAGAATATAAAACACTAACATAAGCTTGTACATGTCATCCTACATAAAGTTTTCAACAGATAATAAAATTCATAAAAGTACTATATGTATATGCCAATAGATTTTTAAAACTTAAAAAAAAAACTTACATATAAATACATGGTAAAGTTACACATACATAAAGCACAAAACTCACACAAACATATATGAAGTTGCAGTAAAAAAAAAACCAACATATATATAGTATAATATAGCTTATATACATAATACCTTAAACATCACAAGAGGAACACGGCCAAGGCAAGAAGAGGACAGAGGTGGGCTGAGGCTTGATAGGTCGGGAAGGAGGGGCTGACACAAGAGAGAAGGGGAGGTCGAAGAGGAGATAGGTGGTTCAGGAAGGAAGTGGATGCATTGAATGGTGGTGGAGGGTTAGGAAGACGTTGAAGGATTTGGAGATAAATGCATATGTACATGGCCAAATTGACAGAGCAATTTCATTAGATATGAACAGTTCCTGGCGAGCGTATATATGACCTTGGCAAAAAAAAATCTTTTTGAAAGGAGGACATTAGAGAAAAGGAATGAAGGAGGATGGAAAGTAACGGTGAAGTTTTGCGTTATAAAAGGAACAAAGTTATAAAGGAAAAATAGAAAAACAAAGTGAACCGTTCAAATTTAATGAATACGAACCATATACAAGTTTTATACGTTTAGACTTTTGAAGCGGTATGGGGTGGCAATGGCAGAATTTTAGTAAATGATGAAATAACTGATAAAATGAAAGTTAGTGGTTGTTTCAATTTTCATGGAAGATAAATGAAAGAGTATAGGAAACCCAAACGTCAAATTGCGGAACCGATACGGAAATCGTTCCGTAGATTTCGCTGTTTTATGGACTTCAAAGCACACAAACGAATATACCACGGAGATCAGCATAACGAGGCGATCAAAATGGTATACAGCTATTAGTGGTGCGATCATCCTATCAAAAGTCGATAATCTGTACCGAAATGCTGCTAAAATGTCAGAGATAAGATAAACTGAGCAATAGAGGTCCAAATTTAATGAAACAAAATATGACGTCTCACTCAGAAGATGATTTACAAATTTATTATATAAAATTATTCAAATTTGAAAAATATTTTGTTATCATCAATTATTAATTGACTTGAATTTAAATAAAATTACATAATAAAATAAACTTCAATATTTTTAGATGAAAATTTATCATTTGCTATGTCTTAATGGACCTAATCCAAATATCAAAAAAAATTATTTCAAAATTTAATTATTTAAAATTTCAAAAAAAATCGGTTAATTAATTAAAAACTTTAAAATTTTACGGGTCATTACACTCTCCCCTACTCAAAACTTTTCGTCCCCGAAAACGAAGGAGGTAGGAGAATTGAAACAACTAGAAAGAAAATAGATTGAAAACCAATACACAATTAATTTAAACAATATATTTAATTAATTGATTCCAATTCATTTTTTTCAACTGTTCCATATATTTTATTCGATTGATTTGTTTCCTATTTATTACAAAATTTTCACAATAACATTTTTTTACTCATCTATTAAATCTATTTGATCAACCATAGTTAATTCTACCTTAACATTCTACTTCAACTATTCAAAAATAAATTAATATTCAACAATTTGGTTTAATCCATTTTATTCAACTAATAAATAGTCATTCAATTTAAAACTTTGATTTTTCTTCATTTTCTCAACCTTTCTTTCAAACAAATTCATTTTAAACTAACCCGTTTATTTATCCATTTATCTTCAGTTAAGTTGATTTCACTAAAATTCAATTTCAACTATTCTTAAGTCCATATTTATTTACTTAACTATAATTCTCCTTTATTTATTGAATTTACATCACTTAATATATATTTTGCAACATATATTACGTGTATAACATTCCTTATAACGCTATATTATTCAACAAATAAATTTTCCTCTTTATTATTCAATTTTTTTTCCAATTTATTATTCCATTTATTATCAGTGAATTCCTTTAGCAAAGTATCATTTTTTTGATATCCTATTACCTATATCATAGTGTATACTATCCAGTTACATTCTAATTACATTTAAACTTTCTAGGTAAGTTATATTAATGTTTCTGAATGTAATTAAACACCATGCAAATTTTCCTTCTATCTACGATATGTATATTAAGCCAGATTTTAGTTTGAACAATTTATTACTTAAGTTTTCTTCTTGTACAACCCTTTATTATATCCTAACATTTTAACTTTTGAATATTTTAGGCAAGTTATATATATTAGAATGTAATTTAGTGTTATACAAATAAGTTTTTACAAATTCATTATTTCAAGTTGGTTAAATTTCATTTATCACTTTAGAAATTCCACTTATTCAAAATTCACTTTATTTCAGTAATTGAAATCATTTCTTAATATAAAACATAAGATTCAAACTTTCCGGTTTTGCTTCAAACTATTTTGAAATAATTATATGTATATATATTATATAAATCAAGTCATATTTAAGAATTTCAAATCAAATCCATTTTCCAAAACAAAAGTGTAGTAAAGCTACTAAATCATTTCTCTATTTTGATCTCGAAAATGGATGTCGATGATGCTGCGGTCATCATCGAAATTATTTTCCAGCGACAAATGGATGAGAGTACAGGTTTTAAACTTTAAAATTATTTTTTTGAAACAATTTCTATTTGAAAAAACTTTAAAATAATGTATCCTGACATTTTTAAACGATAAATTTTCGAAAATACCAGAAATTGAATTCTCAAATTCTTAATTTGAATTCATTTAAATTACAAATTAATTTTTTAAACCATATTTGATAATTTCATCTATTTATATATTATGTGGAAATAGTAAATGGTTTACAAAGCAATAAATGATAATAAAATACTATCATTTCTAGCAACAATTCAGTTAACGATTTAATTTCGTAAAATTTAAACTTTTATGTATATAAAATATAACTATACATGAAATTATTCCATTTACAAATTTTGAAAACAGTATTATGTCGGTTTGCTCTGTTCAAGTGTTTTGGAATTCCTATCGATAGCGTTAGCTAGACAAATCAATCAAAACCTAAAATTCAAACTTAACATCTCAAACAACACAATATATAAAAATATTTTTATATTAATTACAAATACACTCCCTCACTCGATCGTTCAAGAATAAATATTAAAGCAAGGATAAAGATTCAAATAAATAGGACCTTAATCGAAGAGGATTCTAACAAAGCAGATAGACTCAGAAGATAAGATGGATAGATTACAAAAGAGGAAAGATGGATAGACTTATATAAATCGCGGGCAACCTTAACCGGGTCAACCGTGACTTCAAGAATACGATCAATGCTGAATTCCGAGGCAAATCGACATTCGATCACACGAGATAGAATTCGGGCATAGCAAGAGATAGTAGCATCGTAAACCGAGGATACAGACATCTTCGGTGAATCAATGCTTGTCGTAAAGGAGTTTCACCACTTTATAAATCATTCAGTGGAGCTATGGGATGCTTCGGAATCAAGAAAACACGAATAGGGAGAGACAAAATGGATTTCAAAACAAAGGTAGGGTTCTAAAGTTCGAAAGAAATCCAAATCAAAGAGGAACGAATTCAAGCTCGAACGAAGTTGACTCCGTAATTAAATTTACTTTATATGCTGAGATTTGCCTAAAACCAGAGCTCTGGTACCAACTGTGACATTCCGGTATGCCATTCGCATCCACACATGTCGGACTTGAATTGCTCAAAATATCAGATTGTTAACTTATATTTGGCAAAAATCAGCATATACAGTAAATAAAATAATCATAGAATAACAGACACGGAGTAATGTAACAATAAGCAGCGGAATAGACGAATAGTAGTTCATGAAGATACTATATAAACAACATAGTTTAAAATAAAATACAACCGAATCTCTCAAATATGTTGAAGTCTCTAATACAACAGATGACGTCTCTGAACAAATCAACTGGAAAAGCTGAAAGCTGAATCGATAGTTGGATCTCCAAGAGAAGCTCCAAACTCCAAAGGTGAGTCTCAAATGCTGTATCACTCGGTCTGACCCGAGCGTGAAGCAAAACACAAAACACTCGAGTCAAAATTGACATTCTTATATCAATAAATCCAAATCAAGTGAAATATCAACTGAAATACAAGTAACTCAAAGGTTTTTTGGGATAACCATCCTATAAGGATCCATGGAACTACCTATTATGTAGTAATATACGCTATTATAGTAAAGTAAACTATTAAAATAACATTAAGGCTTTACCCATATCCCCCTTTAACACATTTTTATATATATTTCCATAGTCCATACAGTACCGTAATTCCTCCGTAAACTGGAGGGCTATCAGAGGGCACTCCATAGGTATGGTACAAACCAAACTCGTAGAAGGCGCGATAGGGCATGCGACACGGCACTCGAGGCAACGTCAGGGTAGATATACCATTTGTACTTCCGGACTGGTGGTAACGCATGGCAGCTACTACTGCCCTTCTCATGACACACTCCTAAATCAAAGGTGCACCCAATCAAATTACAAAAGCAAAAGAATGGTATCGATGAAATGTGTCCGACAGGAGGAATGACCTCACTTGGCCCGGTATAGCTTCTGTTTTAGCCTCATCAAGCTGACTCACGGAAGTCAAGGCTACGTAAATACCATATAGAATCGTCGCCAAACCATCCTACTTCATTCTGGAATCTCCACCACGTACACAGTTGTTAAAGTGGTTTTCGGTATTGGTAGAGAGTATGACAATATCCGATCCCGGTCTCTTTAACAACCAATCATTATTATAACATCGTGGTCATTTCGAAATAGTTTATACTTCAAAATAAAATATCATTTTCCATTTCAAAACCATATCAATACAATATCAATTCCGTTTCAAATATATCCATTTCCAAAACCGTAGCACTTTCAAAGTTATAACACCTTCGAAACCAAATACTTGAATTTATAACACTTTTGAATCATAATACTTTGAAATTCATAACATCAACCACTTAAAAAGTTTAGGTATTAATAATAGTATATAATAAAATAGTTTATAAAATAAAAGAGTTTATACAAAATATTTTAATTCAAGTCAACATGAATTCCAAAATTCCAATTTTATTCAATCTCAATACTTCAACTTCGATTCAATTCAGTTTCTCAATAAATCATTTCGAATTATATTGATTTCAAATACAGATTTGAACCACAAAATAAACCATTTAAATTTCAATATTTCAAAGCTTTAATATTCAAACATTTCAAAACTAGATTTGATGATTTCATATGTATCAAAATTTTACTTTATTATTATTTATTTTTGAAATATTCACTTAATAAATCAATATCATTTAAATAAACTTTAAATTACATTTGAAATAAACTAGATATTCCTTCAATTTATTTAAACTTGAAATATTCAATTTGTCACTTTAAATCAAATCAAGTTATAGAATCATATCTTTAATCTCAACTCAATAAGTTTCAAATCAATTTAATTAAATAAAATTCTTAATTAATTAAAATTTCAAATAAATTCAAATTTATCTTCCCAACCTTAACTTATAAAATAATTATAAAAATCTATTTTAAAATAAAATTCTAAAGACATACTTAAACATATTATATATTAATTAAATCAAACTTTATTAAATTAAAGCTTATTATTAAATCTATTTTATATTAAAACTTATTTATATATAAAATATTTTCAATATTAAATAAAACCACATATATTTCCTTTCAAAATCATTTCAGAATATTTATATATAGACCAAAGGCGTCTGTATATAATTTTCTACCCTATGGTCAAGTGATACGAATATTTATCACTTCAATCCGCAAATAAAATATATACGGATATATATCATTTCTACCCGCAATCCCAAATTAAATTCAATAAAAATCGCTTGGGTTTATCATTTCAACCCATAACGATTTTCTCCTATTCTACAGATCATCGGGTCTGTATCATTTCAACCCATAGGAAATTCTATACTAATAGGGAACTTGCAGAGTGAGAACATATATAATAAAATATAACAGGCATATATCATCAGTGATTAAATAAACTATAAACAACAGGATATAATGTCGTATCCCATAGGTGAATAGTTACAGATAATAGCATATCGTATAGCAATGTAAATAACTAACAGTGCATATTTCAATTGTCATTTCAATTGAAATCAAATATAATAAATATAAAAACGTTAATTGAAAGTAATTGCTCACCTTTCAAGGTTAGAGAAGAACGAGAATTAGATGAGTTACGTATCCAAGCACGAAATTCATAGCAAAGCACGATGGACACGAGTTCGATGGACAAAGTTGATAAATTGGGAATTAAGAACCAAAATCAGTTTGATAACACAAAAATGAAATGTACATTATATTATTGTTATTATTATTATTATTATTATTATTTTCAAATAAAAGTTAATTTAAACACATATTATTTTGAATATATATATGTATTTCAAAATCATTGTTTTTAAATAAAACCATATACAAAACAACATATCTGCGTAGTATAAATTGAAATAAATGAATATATATACTTATGAACAAATACGAAAATAGCCTATATTACCGTTCTATGCAATCAATATGTAACTAAACCCAAAGATTATATAAACTAGTAATACATATATATAAGATAACACTTTAAATATATAAGTATATACCTCTTATACTATTAAAAGAAAATATAAAACAAACTATAAAACCGAACTTAAACAAATTGTAAAACATATACACTGTAACATATATGCACAAGCAAACACACTTGTATAAAGTTTTCGATAGTAGGTAAATAACATATTAAGTTGACAAACTTTTGTGCTACGTAAATCTACCCATATACTTACATACACAGATAAGTAATATTAATCTGACCTATTCATACCGAACAAAGACTAAGATTAAAATAAAATTTAAAACACACATATATTTATTAAAATATAACATAAACTCTTATATATAAACGTACAGATATATACCTTATATAATATATATATATATATATATATAACACTTAAACACACCTACAAACTTTCCCAAAATTTATATACATAAACAGATTTATATGAACAAAGTATATATGAAAAAATTATAAAAGTCCATGTGACCCAAAACACAAAAACACATATGCAAATATATAAACGAAAAGAAGAGGTCCATAGCTTGACTTAATAACTTATTTATATAAACAGAGAATACAAAACACTAATATAAGCTTGTACATGTCATCCCACATAAAGTTTTCAACAGATAATAAAATTCATAAAAGTACTATATGTACATATCAACAGATTTTTAAATTTTTTAAAAAAACTTAAATATAAATATATGGTAAATTTACACATACATAAAGCACAAAACTCACACAAACATATATGAAGTTGTAGTAAAGAAAAACCAACACATATATTGTATAATATAGCTTACGTATAATACCTTAAACATCACCAGAGGAGCATGGCCAAGGAAAGAAGAGGACATCTCTCAAATATAGTGAAGTCTCAAATACAATAGATGACATCTCTGAACAAATCAACTGGAAAAGCTGAAAGCTGAATCGGTAGTTGGATCTCCAAGCAAAGCTCCAAACCCCAAAGCCGAGTCTCAAATAACGTAACACTCAGTCTGACCCAAGCGTGAAGCAAAACACAAAACACTCGAGTCAGGATTAACATTCTTATATCAATAAATCCAAATCAAGTGAAATATCAACTGAAATACAAGTAACTCAAAGGATGTTTGGGATAACCATCCTCTAAGGATCCGTGGAACTATCTAACAGGTAGTAATATACGCTATTATAATATGTCTATAGTAAAGTAAACTATTAAAAATAGAGTTAAGGCATTACCCATATCCCCCCTTAACAAATTTTTATATATATTCCTATAGTCTATATAGTACCGTAGTTCCTCCGTAAAATGGAGGGCAATCAGAGGGCACTCCATAGGTATGGTCCAAACCAAACTCGTAGAAGGCGCGATAGGGCATGCGACACGGCACTCGAGGTAATGCCAGGTTAGATATACCATTTGCACTCCCGGACTGGTGGTAACGCATAGCAACTACCACCTTCCACCTCGTGACACACTCCCAAATCAAAGGTGCATCCAATCTAATCACAAAAGCAATAGAATGGTATCGATAAAATGTGTCCGATAGGAGGAATGGCCTCACTTGGCCCGGTATAGCTCCTGTTTTAGCCGCATCAAGCCAACTCATGGGAGATAGGGCTACGTAAATACCATATAAAATCGTCACCAAACCATCATACTTCATTCTGGAATCTCCACCACGTACCCAGTTGTTAAAGTGGTTTTCGGTATTCGTAGAGAGTATGACAATATTCGATCCCAGTCTCTTTAACAACCAATCGTTATTATAACACCTGGTCATTTCAAAATAGTTTATACTTCAAAATAAAAATATCATTTTCCATTTCAAAACCATATCAATAGAATATCAATTGTGCTTCAAATATATCCATTTCCAAAACCATAGCGCTTTCAAAGTTATAACATCTTCGAAACCAAATACTTGAATTTATAACACTTTGGAAATCATAGTACTTTGAAATTCATAACTTCCACCACATAAAAAGTTTAGATATTAACAATAATATATAATAAAATAGTTTGTAAAATAAAAGATATTATATAAAAATATTTTAATTCAAATCAACTTGAATTCCAAAATTCTAATTTTATTCAATCTCAATACTTCAGCTTCGATTCAATTCATTTTCAATAAATCTGTGATGTCCCGGAATTTTGGACAATATTTATTTGATAATCTCCATTATTTTAAAATGTGTAATATTGATTTAATAATCTAATTTAACAAATGTTATCTTTTCAAAATTTATAATAATAATAATTTAATTTGGCAAAATTTCTTCTTTTCAAAGTTAATAATATATAATTGATAAAAATTTATCTTTCTAAGCTAATAAAAATATATTCTATATAATGTATATGTGTGTATACATTGTGAATAGGAAGTTCTGTTTTAATTTAAAATAAATAAAAATATTTTCAAATTATAATATATATATATATATGTATATATTGTGATTTGGAAGATTTGATTGAATTTAATAAAACTTTTCAAAAGCTAATTTAAAGTCTATCTTATATTTTCAAAAGTACTTAAAGTAAATATTTATTTTGTTTAAAGATATAATAGCTTAAAATAGTATATTGTAATAAAAGTTTAATGTGTTTTCTTTTAAAAATTGGTTCTTGAAATAAATTTAGTTTATATATATATGTATGTATGTATGTATATATTTAAAAACAATATTTTTAGTTTGAAACTTTAAAATAAGATTTAATTTAATATCCTTTTCTTTTTAAGTTTTCTTTCTTTAAAATGTAGCTTTGGAAAATATATTTTAAATATATAAATAAAACATAAAAGTATGTACTTAATAAAGATAATTTGTATATATAAACATTAAAAGCTAATTGAAATAAACATTAAAACATGTTAATATGGATAAGAAATTAATCAAAATGAATTTTAAAACATTTGTAAAAAAATAAGAAATTATTATAATATTAGAATAAAACATGTGTAAGGTCCTACGAACATGCAAATACACTTGGAAGCATTTTACAATCTAAGATAACATGTGATAATGTCTTACCTTATTTTTTGAAAAATTTATAAATAAATAAGAGAACTTAGCAAAATCATTTTAGTTAAAACATTTTTTCTTCTTTCTAAAAACTGAAAGCCAGATCTAAAAAGAAAATTCAAAACCAAATATAACATCAGTTCAAAAATCTTCAAACCCGAGGTCTTGCAAAAATGAAGATCAACAACAAATCAAAACCAAAACAAACTTTAAATCAACACAAGCATAAACCTCTCTGGATCAAACAACTGCAAAACTTCTCTGGTTCAGATCAGTTTCAAAATTCAACAAGTAAATTCAACTCAAACAGTAAACTCAACATTCAAGTTCCATTGCTTAAACAAAACAATCAGATTCAAAATGCCAGATAAATTCAACTGTTCCAGGAATAAAACAGTGTTCCCTGCTTTTCCCTGTGTGGTGAGTAAACCCTTTTAATTAAAAACGGTTTTATTTCTAATCTGATATCATGCTGACATATATGAAATTTTTTGAAGTAGTAGATTAAACGATATGAATTTGCATGATTATCTTCAACTTTAAAACTGGTTTGAATCTTGCTATGTATTGAAGCGTGTATGTGTATGTTAGTATATAGGTCTCTGTGAAATCTCAGGTTCAATATAAAATTTAAAATAATTCTTATCTTCCTAAATAATCGATATTAGACTTTGTTTAATGAAAATAAAATGTTAATGACAGTATGATCTTGTTTTTCAAAAAAGTTTTAAGTATCATATTTACTAGATAGTTTGGAAAATTTAAGATTACAGTAAAAATTAAAATTTCGTTGAAAATCAATATCTATAATTTCATGATTAGATTGCATGAATGGATTCAGGGTAGGAAATCATGAATTAGGTATAAAGATTGTGATTTTTCATTTGGGTTTCGATGAGATGATCAGTGTTTCTCGTTTTTGGGATTTTAGCCATCTGCCGTTGATCGGCGACGAGTAGGAGCTTGGGGTTTGCCCTGAAGGTGGTCGGGGAGACGGGGGTCTTTGGAAAAAATGGCGAGAGGTTTTTATGTTGTCTATGGTGGCTGGAGAAGGAGGAAGTAGGGTTTTATGCTCAGGTGAGTTGTCGAAGTTGATGGGATTCGTGTGGTGGATCGGAATGGTGCACGATGGAGGAGATCGGCGCTGGAGGTCGAGGGGTTTCTCTGGTAGAGACGACGAGGGTGCTCGTGGTCTAGATCGACGGCCAGAGGAGATTTTCCGATCGTGTTCATTTCCAATTTTGATCGAGATACTGATTTTGGGTTTGCCATCGACTTTCGTTGTTCTGCTTCGTCGTGGAATTTGTTGAGGTCAATTGTGGGTTGGCGGGAGATGGAGGGTTGGTCGGCGTCAAGATTTTCGGTCATGCATGTGCACGGTGACTGATCTGTGCATTTTGATTTTGGGTTTGGGGAAGGAGAAGTTGGCCTGGGGTTTTTGTTATTTTTCCTCGTGTTCGACTCGAAGTTGTGAAGTGGGAATCTTTGTTTGTTGCATCAAGTTTGCACGAATTTGTCTCGAGGGTTTTTCCATGTTTGCTTGGGAACGTTTGTTTCCAGTTTTAACTATAAAATGAAATTTCAAATTTTGAAAGCAAAGCAAATTTAAAACAAAACTTTAACCAGTTTTTAAATATACGAAATGTTTGAGTTTAGAAAATGATGTTTAAACAAATTCAAGTTTTTAAGTATGGATTTTAAAGTTTAAAATTCTGTTTTAAAATTGGTTTTGATTTATAAAAATATTACATTAAACCAAATTTTGTAATTAGTCCATAAATGTTTTCAAATCAAATATAATTGTTGAAATTGCAATATGATTAAGGCAAAAGGTATTTAACTTTAATAAGTTAAAAGATGATAATTTTGTACAAACCAAATTCAAGCTTTTAAATTTAATTTAAAAGGTTGGTAAGAGTTAATATAGTAAATGATTTATCTTAACTTAATCAAGTTTTATTAACAATAACAATTAAAGTATAATTACTTAATTATCTATGATAAGTAATTTAGGTAATTAAATTAAGATAAACTAATTTGTGTAATTAATTAAGTGTAATTGATTACTTAATTGAGGAATTATTAATCAAGGTTAATTAATTAAAGAATAATTAAGTAATGAATGTAATTAGAGGTTAATTACTTAATGTTAAGAAGAATTATAAGGGTAATTACTTAATGAAGTAATTAAAGGAATTAACTACTCAGTGTAATTAATTAAGCTAATGTGGTTGATTTTAGTTAATTAATTAAGTTTAATTAATTAAAGAGGATTACTTGATGATGGGTTAAGTATAATTACTTAATGTAATCAGTGTAGTGTAATTACTTAGTGAAGTAATAAATGGATAATTCCTGGATGTAATAAAAGGGGAATTACTTGATGGAAAGTAATTAAAGGATAATTACTTAGTGGAAGTAATTAAGTATTAATTACTCAGTGTAATTAATTAAAGGATTTTTAAGTAGTTAATTAATTATTGTAAGTTATTAAGGGTAGTTAATTACTGAGTGAGATTAATCAAGGTTGATTAATGAATGTGATTGATTAAAGATTAATTATTAAATGTAATTAAAAGAATAAATAATTAATCAAAGTAATTAGAGGATCATTAATTAATGTAATTAATAAGGATAATTAAAGGTTTAATTGATTAATAAATGTGATTACTTATAAGATAATTAATCAATGAAGTGATTATAGTATAATTAATTAACATAATTAATTAAGGATTAATATAATTAATTATAGTTAATTAATTAATAGAAATTAATTAAGGTTAACTAATAAATGATTAAAGAATAATTAATTTATGTATTTAATTTAAAGGCTAATTACTTAATGTAATTAAGGAATAATTAATCAAGGTTGATTAATTAAGAAAATAACTAAAGGATAATTAATCTAACTAAAGATTAATTAATTGGTTTATAAGGTGATTAAAGAGTGATTAAATAAATGGTTTGTGATTAATTAATTAATGATCGTTTAAATAGGATTAGGTGATTAATTCTCAAGTAATTAATTTAATTTTAGTTGATTAAATTAATTATAGTATGGATTAATGATTCCTGTTTGTGGATGATTGTTTGAGTAGAATGTCTGGATTGATGATGCTTATAGATTGATAATCTGTGATGTGCTATGATGTGATTTTGATTATAGCTGTGATAAATGTGTGATATTTATCTGTGAATGATGCTGTGTGAAGTCAATATTTTTAAATTGAATTAAATTGTTCAAAATGAAATCACTTGGACATTACGATGGCGTTTTGGATTTCGGTGAGACCGGGATCGGATTTCCAAATTTTGAAATTCCCAAAACCACATCGTTCCAAATTTAACGTTCGGTCGTAAATCTCAAGTGAAACGTAAAGACTCGAGGTGTAAGGACTATTCGTCGTTAAAACTCTAAGGGTGGTTCCAATACGAGTTTAACGGGGGTAGTACTTTCAGATTCGAGATGAAGATTCAGAGTGCAAGGGCTATTATCGTTAACTCTGAGGGTGATTCCAAAATGAGTGTAGCGAGATAGTGCCTTCGGTTTCGTTCGAACCCGGAACGAACTTGTATGGATTGAATGCTTTCAGAACATCGTCAGGAGGACAATGAGCATTCTAAGATAGATGTGTTCTATAAAGGTAATCGTAGCCACATGCCTCATCAACCGGGAATGGCTAAAACAGGGGAGGTGCAGCAAGGCTAAGTGGGTAGCACCCAAGTAGGACGAGATTTACCTCTGTCCAAGGGGTTCCTTTTATTCGGCTTGGTGGGCAGTTGACGACGGCCATCTACGAGGTTGTCTTTTTCGGGACTATCCAGTAAGGGATGGTTTTGGCCTTGTGTTGCAGGGGATTTAGGATGGATCCTCGATACGGTGATCTAGGCCATGTACTGTGACGGGCGGTACCCCAGTAGCCCTGTCATTGATGGAAATCCATTTTTCCTATGTGCCCTTTACGGTTTTGATTGTATAACCCGCTTTGTGGCTAGTAGTTGGTATTTAATGAATGTAAAAATTTCGGCTATTTTATATTTACTTGAAAAGCCTAGACCCAATTATAATATAACTGGATTTCCTATCAAATGTTTTGGTTATCGTAAGGTAAAAACTTTCCGTGTTTATGTGCGGGAAGTCTTACGAGATATCCTTTTGTTTTCAAAGGTTTTCAAAGTTAAGAAACTTTAACCCGTTTACTCACACCAGACCCATGTCTGACCCGGAGTTTGTTTTCTGTTTTATTAAACTCTTGGGTACTCAAATATTTACGAGTAGCCAAGGGATCCAGGTTAGCTTTGGCGAGTTCTGAAGGAGATATGGAGCAGAAGGCTTCAGCTTTTGTAGATATATAGTGGTTTCGGTGCTAGTGTTGTATCTGTTTTTCTGTGACGTACTTGAGTTGTAATAACTAGACAAATGTTTATAACTGTCTGGTTTGTGTTGTATTAGCTGTATAATTCTGATGTGTATGATACTATGTAATATCTTATATGATATAATACAATTTATTCTTTCTGCTATGAGATTCTGATGTTGTTTGGTTCTTTTTTTCTATCTCTTCTCTTTTCTATCCCTTTCTTTCTTCTTAATGATGCGTCTTTCTGTGGAATGAAAGGCGGGTCGTTATATTGTGGTATCAGAGCGCTAGGTTGAGTGAATACCTAGGCTTTGGAGTGATTTCTGTCTTGAGAGAGCATACTTGTATTTTTTACATATACATACACACACACACACACACACACACACACATATATATATATATGTATGTACCTACCTATTTATTGGGTTACCTATTCGGGTTTTCCAATATAAGCTCTAGAGGTAGGAGAGGTAGTGGTATGTATAGCACGACTACCATTAGGGGAAGAAGTCTGAGTAATTAAGGTTGGAAGTGTATCTGCCAGGGCAGTATTGGGCATCTTGAGTAAGCTTTGCAGCATAGTGCAAGGATTTCACCAATCTTTGAAGAAAACCTTTTTAAGGTTTGGAGTCCATCTTTGGAGTGTAAGTCTGGTTGCGCTCATGCGAGCGGATTTTCTAGAGTTTGGATCAGTCGGAGTGCTGAAGCGAGTGATGGTATCTTGGCAACCGTAGGAAGGAGTCTTGTTTATATTGGAGTACGAGACTCTGCTTAGCAAGGTTTTTTTTGCTTGGTTTGAAGCCCGAGTTTCTTGAGAGATATCTGCTATCTAAAAGCCTCTTTTTTGGAGTTGGTTGATATAACTTTGTGAGTCAAGGAGCTTTTGGAGAAGGAAGTCTTTGGCATCTGGGACTTGGAGGTGTTGTGCGTGCTAGCAGAATGCTCTCTTGGCTTAGCAGTATCCTAGAGGTGAAGTCCGAAAGCAATAGAGTGGCCTGTTTCTTTGATGATTCAAGTGACTTTGTGATTTTTTTTCTGTCAGTAGGCCGGACAGATGGTGAAGGCTCGTCCGCTTCTTCTAGAAGCTCAACTGGGTTTGTTGTTTATGGTTTGTGGTTGAGGGTGGACCATCAGTTTCTTCTTCAGTTAGAAAGGCTTAAGTTGTTCTGATATGTGAAGAGAGAATAGTTTCTTTGGAATCTGAACTGGGTAGGATCGCAAAAGTGACTTGCGATTGGCTGAGTGTTCTCTTAGTAATCTTTGTTTTGGATTGGGGCATCTCTAGAGGATGTGGAGCTATCGAAGTAATTTGAGATTTTCCGGATAGCTTCGAGGAAGTCAAGGTTTGCATCCACATTAGGAGATTGAGTTCTGTATCGACTTGATTCTTAGGCATTTCCAGTGGTTCACCCTAGTAGGGGATGGCTCCTTGAGAGAGAGGATTGGTTAAGCAGTCAGGATTGATCGGATATAGTTTTCTGGCTGGATTTTTGCTGTGGTGACCGAATCAGACAAGTCACTAAGATTTTATGGAATTTGATGGGCAATGTTGCCGAGATGAGTTAATCAAGCCTGTTCTTGTGTTCATCAACAGCATTCTCATCTTCTTCATATCAGAGTTGTGTAGCGGAAGTAAAGAGCGGCTATTCCAGAATAGAAGCAACCCCGGAGTCCTCGGAAGTTTGTGTTTGTCTTGGATCAAAGGATTTCTACAGGAAGTTCACTCGGAATCTGAAGGCTTGGTTGTCTAGTGCACCTGTTACATTTTTCTGGATTAGAGAAGTAAGTTGAAGTCTTCTAATGTTTGTGAAGTAAAATGAGTGTACTAGATTTCGGTGAATCTGGGGAGGATAATCTTGTGAGTAGGATCCGGAGATCATCTTATTCTTGATCCAGATTTGATCCGAGAGACATCTGCGAAGATTTGGTTGATCAAGAAGCCCAGGATCGGTGGAAGAGTATTGTGGATAAGAGACAAGGTAATTCGAAAATTCGAAGTCGGAGATTTAATTTTGGATAAGTTTTTCTCCGATCGTAAGAGCAATAAGATTTTGGTAAGATTGGAAAACTGGCTCAGAAATGTGTTGGATCTTTTTGTATTCTCTTAAGGATAAGTATTTTGGTCTACAGGATTGTATTGCCAGTTCGGATGGCTGGGATTCGTAATGTATTTCATGTATCTCTAGGGAGTACGTGTATGATCCA
Organism: Allium cepa; assembly: GCA_030765085.1. Taxonomy (NCBI): domain Eukaryota; kingdom Viridiplantae; phylum Streptophyta; class Magnoliopsida; order Asparagales; family Amaryllidaceae; genus Allium; species Allium cepa. The sequence goes on along the minus strand of CM060941.1, from coordinate 169,261,100 downwards.
TCACTGATTTTAGAACTAGCAGTTCAAGGAGATTTAGAAGTTGAATAGGTATTGCTTATGGTCCGATATCCTGTTTAGATTGTAGATCTAGATATAGGAGCTCTAGTTCTGAGTGATGTAGCTAGTTTAGATTCAATAGAGCGATTATCCTAGTGTTTGTACCTGGGAAACTCTAGGAAGTTTTATCCAGAATTTTGTCTGGATAGTTAGGGATGTTTGTTTGAATTGGTTGCTATGGTTGTTAGTATATGATTGAAACATATGCTTGCTGTTAAAACCTGCGTGGGATTATTAAATTATCTTTGCTTTTAAAATTTCGGGGAAGAAATTCTTTAAAGGGGGGAGGAATGTGATGTTCCGGAATTATGGGCAATATTTATTTGATAATCTCCAATATTTTAAAATGTGTAATTTTGATTTAATAATCTAATTTAACAAATGTTATCTTTTCAAAATTTATAATAATTTAATTTGGCAAATTTTCTTCTTTTCAAAGTTAATAATACATAACTGATAAAAATTTATCTTTTTAATATATTTAAAAAATATTCTATTTACAATGCATATATGTGTATACATTGTGAATAGGAATATTGGTTTTAATTAAAATAAATAAAAATATTTTCAAATTTATAATATATATATATGTATATATTGTGATTTGAAAGATTTGATTGAATTTAAAAAAACTTTTCAAAAGCCTATTTAAAGTCTATCTTATATTTTCAAAAGTACTTAAAGTAAATATTTATTTTGTTTAAAAATATAATAGCTTAAAATAGTATATTATAATAAAAGTTTAATGTGTTTTCTTTTAAAAATGGGTTCTTGAAATAAATTTATTATATATATATATTTAAAAACAATATTTTTAGTTTGAAACTAGGTGTTCGAAGCATGATTCATCAACAGGTAAAGGAATCCGCTTCTATTTATTCCGCATTCATTGATCTGGAACAAAGGTACGTCTTTAAAATAAGATTTAATTTAATATCCTTTTCTTTTTAATTTTTCTTTCTTTAAAATGTAGCTTTGGAAAATATATTTTAAATATATAAATAAAACATAAATGTATATACTTAATAAAGATAATTTGTGTATACAAATATTAAAAACTAATTGAAATAAACATTAAAACATGTTAATATGAATAATAAATTAATCAAAATGAATTTTATAACATTTGTGAAAAAAATAAGGAATTATTATAATATTAGAGTAAAACATGTGTAAGGTCCTAAGAATATGCAAATACACTTGGAAGCATTTTACAATCTAAGATAACAAGTGGCAATGTCTTACCTTATTTTTTTGATACATATATAAATAAATAAGAGAACTTGGCAAAATCATTTTAGTTAAAACATTTTTTTCTTCTCTTCTAAAAACAAAAAAATAGATCTAAAAAGAAATTTCAAAACCAAATATAACATCAATTCAAAAATCTTCAAACCTGAGGTCTTGCAAAAATGAAGATCAACAACAAATCAAAACCAAAACAAACTTTAGATCAACACAAGCACAAACCTCTCTGGATCAAACAGGAACTGCAAAACTTCTTTGGTTCAGATCAGTTTCAAAATTCAACAAGTAAATTCAACTCAAACAGCAAACTCGACATTCAAGTGCCAGTGCTTAAAAAAAACAATCAGATTCAAAATGCCAGATAAATTCAACTGTTCCAGGAATAAAAGAGTGTTCTCTGCTTTTCCCTATTTGGTGAGTAAACCCTTTTAACTAAAACAGTTTTGTTTCTAATCTGATATCATGCTGACATATACGAAAATTATTGAAGTAGTAGAATAAATGATGTGAATTTGCATGATTATCTTCAACTTGAAAATTGGTTTGAATCCTGCTATGTATTGAAGCATGTCCGTGTATGTTAGTATATAGGTCTCTGTGAAATCTCAGGTTCTATATAAAATTTAAAATAATTCCTATCTTCCTAAATAATCAATATTAGACTTTGTTTAACAAAAAGAAAATGTTAATGACAGTATGATATTATTTTTAAAATAGTTTTAAGTAATCGTATTTACTAGATAGTCTGGAAAATTTAAGATTACGGAAAAAATTAAAATTTTGTTGAAAATCAATATCTATAATTTCATGATTGGATTGCATGAATAGATTCAGGGTAGGAAATCGGGAATTTAGGTATAAAGATTGTGATTTTTCATTTGGGTTTCGATGAGATAACCAGTGTTGCTCGTTTTTGGGATTTTGGCCATCTGCCGTTGATCGGCGAAGAGTGGGAGCTTGGGGTTTGCCCTGAAGGTGGTTGGGGAGACGGGGGTCTCTGGAAAAAATGGCGAGAGGTTTTTATGTCGGCCCTGATGGCCGGAGAAGGAGGAAGTAGGGTTTTATGCTCAGGTGAGTCGTTGATGTTGATGGGATTCGTGTTGTGGCTGTGGTGGATCGGAATGGTGCGCGATGGAGGGGATTAGTGCTGGAGGTGGAGGGGTTTCTCTAGTGGCGACGGCAAGTGTGCTCGTGGTCTAGATCGATGGCTAGAGGATATTTTTCGATCATGTTCATTTCTAGTTTTGATCGAGATATTGATTTTGAGTTTGCCATCGACTTTTGTTGTTCTGCTTTGTCGTGGTGTTTGTTAAGGTCAATTGTGGGTTGGAGGGGCCGGAGGGTTGGTCGACGTCGAGATTTTCGATTGTGCATGTGCACGGTGACTGATCTATGCATTTGGATTTTGGGTTTGGGGAAGGAGAAGTTGGCCCGGGGTTTTTGTGATTTTTCCTCATGTTCGATTCGAAGTTGCGAAGTGGGAAGCTTTGTTTTATTGCATCGAGTTTCCATGAGTTTGTCTCTGGGGTTTTTCCATGTTTACTCGGGAATGTTTGTTTCCAGTTTTTAAACTTGTCCAGTTTTAACTATAAAATGAAATTTCAAATTTTGAAAGCAAAGCAAATTTAAAACAATACTTTAACCAGTTTTTAAATGTATGAAATGTTTGAGTTTAGAAAATGATGTTTAAACAAATTCAAGTTTTTAAAATATGGATTTTAAAGTTTAAAATTCTGTTTGAAAAATAGTTTTGATGTATAAAAATATTACATTAAACCAAATTTTGTAATTAGTCCATACTTGTTTTCAAATCAAATATAATTGTTGAAATTGTAATATGATTAAGGTAAAAGGTATTTAACTTTAATAAGTTAAAAGATGATAATTTTGTATAAACCAAATTCAAGCTTTTAAATTTAATTTAATTTAAAAGGTAGGTAAGAGTTAATATAGTAAATGATTTATCGTAATTTAATCAAGTTTTATTAACAATAGCAATTAAAGTATAATTACTTAATTAACTAAGATAAGTAATTTAGGTAATTAAATTAAGGTAAATTAATTTGTGTAATTAATTAAGTATAATTGATTACTTAATTGAGGATTGATTAATTAAGGTTAATTAAGGAAAGAATAATTAAGTAATGAATGTAATTAGAGGTTAATTACTTAATGTTAAGAAGTATTATTAAGGGTAATTACTTAATGAAGTAATTAAAGGAATTAATTACTCAATGTAATTAATTAATTTAATGTGGTTAATTTTAGTTAATTAATTAAGTTTAATTAATTAAAGAGGATTACTTGATGATGGATTAAGTATAATTACTTAACGTAATTAGTGTAGTGTAATTACTCAATGAAGTAATAAATGGATAATTATTGGATGTAATAAAGGGGAATTACTTGATGGAAAGTAATTAAAGAATAATTACTTAGTGGAAGTAATTAGTATTAATTACTCAGTGTAACTAATTAAAGGATTTATTAATTAATTAAGAAGTTAATTAATTTTTGTAAGTGATTAGGGGTAGTTAATTACTAAGTGAGATTAGTCAAGGTTGATTAATGAATGTGATTAATTAAAGATTAATTGTTAAATGTAATTAGAAGAATAATTAATTAATGAAAGTAATTAGAGGATCATTAATTAATGTAATTAATAAGGATAACTAAAGGTTTAATTGATTAATAAATGTGATTAATTATAAGATAATTAATCAACGAAGTGATTATAGTATAATTAATTAATATAATTAATTAAGGATTAATGTAATTATTAATTAATTAATAAAAATTAATTAAGGTTAACTAATAAATGATTAAAGAATATTTAATTTGTGTAGTTAATTTAAAGGCTAATTACTTAATGTAATGAAGGAATAATTAATCAAGGTTGATTAATTAAGAGAATAATTAAAGGATAATTAATCTAACTATAGATCAATTAATTGGTTTATACCAGATCGAAAATAATAATTTAAATATTCATTTTTGTCATTTTTTTTCTCGTCTGTCGTGGCAGTTAACTCGATCCCTCCCGTCCTTTTTTCGACCTCTCCCGTTATTCCTGCTTCCTTCTCCTCACCTCTTTTGTCATCTCCATCAAGTCATCATCGTCCTGCTCCTGACCCCCCTCCTCCCCCGCTGCCATCTATACCATTCGCCAATGACCCAACCTCAACTTCTGTTCCATTGCCTTCCTCTTCTTCACTACCACCTCTGCTTCCTAAACCTTCTCAACTGACCTGGACTTCCCTTTTCAAGCGTAAAACGAGTAAAGTAGGAAAGTACATTCCAGTTGAGATGTCCCCTGAGCTCAAGAATGAGATTATGATTCCTCCTCCCAACGTTATTGATGTAGAAGCTCAAGAATGAAGCAACTACCTGACTGGAACAGGATTCTGCAAGGTGACCCCATTGTTATGAGAAACAAACTCTTTATTGTTAAGCAGTGGGATCCTTTTGTGGGAAATGCTTGTGAGAGCATATCTTCTGTGCCAGTATGGGTGAAATTCTCCAATATTCCAATGTTTTTATGGACCCACATTGGAATTAACTGGTTAGCTAGCAGATTGGGTAAACTTGTTTGTATGGATGAATCAACGGAGAGGTTGGAGAGGCTATCTTTTGCTAAGTGTTTAGTTGAAATTAAACCTGATCAGGGTCTGGTTGACTTCTTTCCAATCCATCTTCTTGATGGGGGAACACAAATCATTCATTTGAATACCATTGGAAGCCTGATATATGTTCAAGTTGATGTGTATTTGGTCATTCTGAGTCTAACTGTGAAAAGATTAATTCTGTTGTGGTGTTAGAGAAGAATGAGAAGAAAGATGAATCTATTGAAGTCAATGATAATAAGTTTAAGGTAAACAAGAAAGAAGCTGGTAAAACTTTGAGACAGAGGAAACAAAAATGGAAAGTAGTGAATAAAGCTAGAAGACCAAGGATAAATTCTTCATTTACGAAAGTCAATATGGAGGATTCTCATGAAGATAACAATTCTGATAAAAATAAGGTGATAAGTAGTGATGAGCTTGAGGAAGGGGAAATAGAAAATGTTCTGCATATTAAGACAGTAGATGATGGAGAAATGACTACTGTTATTGGTAACTCAAGTTTGCTGAAAGAAAATGGTTTTCATGTTCTAGCTGAGTTGGGAGAGATAGATACTGAAGAGGATGCTTGCAATTTAAATGGTGATGAGAATGATACAAGTGATGTAAACTATAGTGGTAATCATGGACCTACTAATATCAAGGAAAAGTGTGGCAATAAAAAGCAAGATAATGAATGTAAAATTAATAATGTCTCCCCCACTATTGCATTCATAAACAAGGAAAACAATGTTTTTTCTGTTCCACCTTGCAAAAGCAATTTTGCTTATGTCATTTCCCTCTCTAACATAGAATCTTCACCATCTCTCTTTCTTCCTGCTTTCAGTGCTCAATTTTGCTCATTGACCTCGTCTCCAACTAGTATTAGCAAAGAAATCTCATATACTGCTGAATCAAATCCATCATCTTCTCAAGCTAAATCTGTGCACGTATCCTCTATGCAAATGCACAACCAGAAAGATACCTTATGTAGTTTTGATGCTATGATATCTCCAACAACTAATAATTCTGCTTTCTCCATGGAATCTGAACATCCATATAAGCATATTCAAGCTCCCCATGCTTGGAAACCCCCTCCTCCTTCTCTATCCCTTCCCACTGCAAACCCACCATCCAGCATTGCAAATCAGTATTGGTGCAACAAGCTAGACATACCTCGTCTCGTAACGGTAAAGCATTCAAATCATCAAAATTGCATTCTGACTTGGACCTCAACCCTTGTGTTGGCTCCACAACATCTTCTTCCTTTTATGGAATTAATGTCCAAACCACTCCTCTGACCAGGGGTAGCAAAAAGAAACTCCTACATAACCAATTTGTTGAACAACATCAGTGTGTGGAATATTAGAGGTGCCCACTCGGGGATCAAATTAAACCAATGTAAAAACATAATTGCAACACATTCACTGAGTATTCTTGCCATATTAGAAACCAAGCTTAATGCTCCTCTATCTTCCAAGGCTGCTAATTACATTAACCCGACTTGGAAGATGATTACTTATCTCTCTGAAGCGCCATATGGTAGAATTCTTGTTTTATTTAACCCCTCCATATATTTATTATCTCCTATCATTTCAACATCTCAGCTGATTCACTTGCACTGTATCCATGTATCTTCCACCACTTCTTTTTACCTTACTCTTATTTATTGTCTTAACTCTGTTTCTGCCAGACAATCCTTTCTTAATCTCCTCCCATCGTTTAGACAAGAATCTCATCCCTGGATTGTTATTGGAGACTTCAACTTCTCCTTTCATTTATCTCATAGACATAGTGGCAATCCCATGTCTCTTCGAGAAATCAGACCCCTTAACTGTTCAATCTCGCAATCAAATCTTATTGAAATTAATACTGTGGGTGCCCCTTCTGTTGGAATAATTCTAGAAGATCTTCTCCTCGTACTTTCTCTAAAATTGATTTCTCCTTTTCTAATCAGTACGCTCTAACTAAATGGCCTAATATGTATAATCTGCTTCCTATGCCTGGCCTATCTGATCACTCCCCTCAAAATTTTATCCTTTGGAGCTGCTATGAGGATAAGAAAATCAAACTTTAAATTTTTTAATGCTTGGGTTCTTCACCCTAAATTTTTTCCTATTGTTAACAAAGAGTGGTCCACTCATTCTTTTGGTAATCCTATGTTTGTCTTGCAGTGTAAGCTTAAAGCAGTCAAATCTAAGTTGAAAGTGTGGTCGTTGAGTAAATTTGGCAAAGGCAACTTGGCGTCTACCTCCCTCTCTCACAAACTTCAACAAGTTCAAGAGTCCATGCTGACCGGCACCTTAAACATTGAATTGGCAGCCCAAGAAGCTACCTTATCATCCTAACTTTTTGAGGCCTTAAAGCAGGTGGGACAAATGGTTAAACAAAAGACCAGAATGGAGTGGTTCAAGGATGGTGATAGAAACACTTCCTTCTACCATTCCTCTCTAAAAGCAAAACAGTCAAGAGAATTAATTAGTACTCTAATTGATGATAATGGTGAGTACATCTCTAACCCTCCCCTTATTGCTAATATGTTTCTTGATTATTTCAGCAAGTTGCTTGGTAACAGTAATGAATTTACTCCTTTGCTTAAGCTTCTTGACTTGGTTAACATTCCCAGAATTTCTTCTGAAGATAATGTCTTGCTATCTTCTGCAATTACTGACTCTGAGATAAAATTTGCGCTATTCTCTCTCAATGCAAATTCAACTGGAAGTCCTGATGGACTTAATGCCTGTTTTTGTACTTCATGCTGGGAAATTGTTGGCCCTTCTTTCTTGAAGGCTGTTCATAATTTCTTTATCAAATGCAAAATGATTGGATCTATCAATGCTACTAACATAGCACTCGTTCCTGAAGTGAAAAATGCCTGTCATGTCTCTGAATTTAGGCCTATCTCTTGCTGTAACACCATATACAAGTGTATATCTAAGATTATAGCTAATAGACTCAAGTTAGTTATGGCTAACTACATTTCCTCCAATCAAGCAGCCTTTCTTAGTGGCAGAAGTATCCACGATAATGTTTTGATGTCTCACGAACTACTGAAGGGTTACAACACCTCTCATGTATCTCCCAAAGCCATGTTCAAGCTTGACATCTCTAAAGCATTTGACTCATTGCAATGGGACTCTGTTGTAAGAATTATGGGTTTGATGAATTTTCCCAAACACTTTATGGCATGGATTGAAGCTTGCATCTCTACTGCTAGGTTCTCCATTATGGTAAATAAATGTAACGAGGGATATTTTTATAGTAAACAAGGTATTAGGCAGGGTGACCCTATGTCTGCCTATTCATTCATTTTGGTCATGGAAGTTCTAACTCAAATTCTTATCCAACATGTTCATGATGGTAGTTTCTCGGTTCACCCAAAATGCAAGAATCCTTTCATCACTTCTCTAATATTTGCTGATGACTTGGTAATTTTTTTCAAGCCTACAATGATGACTGTTAAATCTATTATGGATGGTCTTAACAAATTTTTCAAAATCACTGGCTTATCGATTAACTTTTCCAAGTCTGATCTGATGATAGCTGGAGTAGGTAATGACGTGATAAACCATATAACAAACTTTACTTCAATCATGCAACGAGCTGATACTTCCATGTACCTAGGAATTCCATTGGCTACTTCGAGAATTTCTTATTCCCAATGTATTCCTCTGTACGAGAGGATCACTGCTAGACTTTCTTTGTGGACTGATAGGATGCTTAGTCGGTCAGGAAGGCTTACTCTCATAAAATCCATTATTTTCTCCATGTCAGTGTACTAGGCCAGATCTTTCATTCTTCCTAGCAAAGCTGATCAATATGATTAGGAGTGCTATGTCTAATTTTTTCTGGCATGGATCTATTAACTCTAATAAGCTATCACCTTGTGCCTTCTCCAAGCTTGAAATGCCGAAGTCCAGAGAAGGCCTAGGAATCAAAAATATGCTTCTGTGGAATCGTCCTGCCATGGTAAATCACATTGACAACTTCCTGAATCATAAAGAAAATATATGGGTGAAATGGTCTTACAAGTATATCATTGGCAATAAAAATTTCTGGACTATGGCCATACCTCAATCTTGTAGTTGGACTTCGCGTTGTATTCTGAAACTTAGATCTGATATTCTTCCATATGCTAAACGTAGAATAGGTATTAACGGTCGTGTGTCTTTCTGGCATGACCCTTGGGTGAAGGAAGGCACTATCATGTGTCACCTTCTCTCTTTCAATCAGCAAGTTCAATCTGGCATTAGTATTAATGCTCTGGCTATTAATTTTCTTGCTGATGGTTGTGTTGTCCTTCCTTACTCGAGTAATCAGTGTGTTTGACAACACTGGAATCTACTGCGTGGTTGTCATTTTCCCTTATCTCAGTATGATGGTATATCTTGGACCTTTAGTTAGGACAGGTATAGGATTAGTGGCATGTAGAAGCATCTGGTTCGCCAGAGTAATAGCGTGACACTCAGCTGGCATAAGCGTATCTAGCTTAACCATAACTCTGAGAGGCAAAACCTATTTCTTTGGATGATTTTCAGTAATTGCTTGAAAACGAAAATAAGTTGAGACAGAGAGGAGTCAATATAGATACAATGTGCAGTTTATGTCATGCTGCTGAAGAGGATACTCTACACTTGTTCTTTAACTGTCCTTATGTCTACATGTTATGGTGCACTCCGACTTCTATCACCACTGGTTGGACTGTTGCCTTAGTCAGTGAGGTTGAATGGGATCTCATGTACAAGGCCACAAGATGGAAATGTGAATCTTCTTATGTTCTTCTGTTTACCCTTAAAATTTTCATCTCCATGATCTGGGAAGAGAGAAATGCAATTATTTTCAGTGCAAAAAGGAAAACATTCATGCAAATGAAAGGAAGTATTGTGGAGGGATTGAGGTTTGGTATTTCTGCTTCTATGCATGTGCTTGATCCTGCAATTCTGAATGCTCTATCCTGAATCATGCTTGTCTGGTTTCGTTATGTTCCAGTGTTGTTGTTTTTTATTTTTTGCTTTTTGATATGCCTATCCTTCTTTTTTTTCTTGTTCCTTTGTATCTTACTTGCCTATTTATTTAGGTAGATTTGTTTCCTCCAGCTTTGTATTTCTTTCTTGGTATATCAATAAAATGGTAGGGGTCCATTTTTTAACCCCGCTGGCCTTGCCAAAAAAAATTAATTGGTTTAGAAGGTGATTAAAGAGTGATTAATTAAATGGTTTGTAATTAATTAATTAATGATTGTTTAAACAGGATTAGATGATTAATTCTCAAGTAATTAATTTAATTTAAGTTGATTAAATTAATTATAATATGGATTAATGATTCATGTTTATGGATGATTGTTTGAGTAGAATGTCTAGATTGATGATGCTTATAGATTGATAATCTATGATGTGCTATGATGTGATTTTGATTATAGCTGTGGTAAATGTGTGATATTTATCTATGAACGATGCTGTGTGAATTCAATATTTTTAAATAGAATTAAATTGTTCAAACTTAAATCACTTGGACATTAAGATGGTGTTTTGGATTTCGGTGAGACCGGGATAGGATTTCCAAATTTGGAAATTTCGAGAACCACATCGATCCAAATTTAACGTTAGGTCATAAATCTCAAGTGAAAAGTGAAGACTCGAGGTGTAAGGACTATTCGTCGTTAAAACTCTAAGGGTGATTCCAATACGAGTTTAACTGGGGTATTACTTTCAGATTCGAGATGAAGATTCAGAGTGCAAGGGCTATTGTCGTTAACTTTGGGGGTGATTCCAAAATGAGTGTAGTGAGACAGTGCCTTCGGTTTTATTCGAACCCGGAACGAACTTGTATGGATTGAATGCTTTCAAAACATCGTCAGGAGGACGATGAGCATTCTAAGATAGATGTGTTCTATAAAGGTAATCGTAGCCTCAAGCCTCATCAACCGGGAATGGCTAAAATAGGGGAGGTGCAGCAAGGCTAAGTGGGTAGCACCCAAGTAGGACGAGATTTACCCCTGTCTAGAGGTTCCTTTTATTCGGCTTAGTGGGTAGTTGGCGACGACCATCTATGGGGTTGTCTTGTTCGGGACTATCCAGTAAGGGATGGTTCCGGCCTTGTGTTGCAGGGGATTTAGGGTGGATCCTCGGTACGGTGATCTAGGCCACGTACTGTGACGGGCGGTACCCCAGTAGCCCTGCCATTGATGTAAATCCATTTTTCCTACGTGCCCTTTACGGTTTTGATTGTATAACCCACTTTGTGGCTAGTAGTTGGAATTTAATGAATGTAACAATTTCGGCAATTTTATGTTTACTTGAAAATCCTAGACCCTATTATAATATAACTGGATTTCCTATCAAATATTTTGGTTATCGTAGGTAAAAACTTTTCTGTGTTTATGTGCTGGAGGCCTTACGAGATACCTTTTGTTTTTAAAGGTTTTCAAAGTTAAGCAACTTTAACCCATTTACTCACAGCAAACCCATGTTTGACCCGAAGTTTATTTTCCGTGTTATTAAACTCTTCGGTACTCAAATTTTTACGAGTAGCCAAGGGATTCAGGTTAGCTTTGACGAGTTCTAGAGGAGATATGGAGCATGAGGCTTCAGCGTTTGTAGATATATAGTGGTTCCGCTGTGCTAGTGTTGTATCTGTTTTTCTTTGACGTACTTGAGTTGTAATAACTAGATAGGTGTTTATAATTGTCTGGTTTGTGTTGTATTAGCTGTATAACTCTGATGTATATGATATTACGTAATATCTTATGTGGTATATATAATTTATTCGTTCCGCTGTGAGATTCTGATGTTGTTTGGTTCTTTCTTTTCTATCTCTTCTCTTTTCTATCCCTTTCTTTCTTCTTAATGATGCGTCTTTCTATGGAATGAAAGGCGAGTTGTTACAAAATCATTTTGAATTATATTGATTTCAAATACAGATTTGAACCACAAAATAAACCATTTAAATTTCAATATATTTCAAAGCTTTAATATTCAAACATTTCAAAACTAGATTTGATAATTTCATATATATCAAAATTTAACTTCATTATTATTTAGTTTTGAAATATTCACTTAATAAATCCAATATCATTTAAATAAACTTTAAATTACATTTGAAATAAACTAGATATTCCTTCAATTTATTTAAACTTGAAATATTCAATTTGCCACTTTAAATCAAATCAAGTTATAGAACCATATCTTTAATCTCAAATTCAATAAGTTTTAAAATAATTTAATTAAATACAATTTCAAATAAATTCTAATTTATCTTCCCAACCTTAACTTATGAAATAATTATAAAAATCTATTTTAAATAAAATTCTATTTTAAATAAAATTCTAAAGAAATTCTCAAACATATTATATATTAATTAAATCAAACTTTATTAATTTAAAGCTTATTATTAAATCTATTTTATATTACAACTTATTTATACATAAAATATTTTCAATATTAAATAAAACCATATATATTTCCTTTCAAAATCATTTCAATATATATATATATATATATATATATATATATATATATATAGACCAACGGCGTCTGTATATAATTTTCTATCCTATGGTCAAGTGATACAGATATTTATCATTTCAGTCCGCAAGTAAAATATATACGGTTATATATCATTTCAACTCGCAATCCCAAATTAAATTCAATGAAAATCGCTTGGTTTTATCACTTCAACCCATAACGATTTTATCATATTCTACAGGTCATTCGGGTATGTATCATTTCAACCTATAGGGAATTATATAATAACAGGGAACTTGTAGAGTGAGAACATATATGCTAAAATATAATAGGTATATATCATCAGTGATGAAATAAAATATAAACAACAGAAAATGGTGTCATATCCTATAAGTGAAAAGTCATAGATAATAGCATATCATATAGCAATGTAAATAACTAACAGCGGTATATTTCAATTTTCGTTTCAATTGAAATCAAATTTAATAAATATAAGAACGTTAATCATGAGTGACTGCTCACCTTTCGCGGTTTTAGAAGAACGAGAACAATATGAGTTACGAATCCAAGCACGAATTTCAAAGCAAAGTACGATGGACGCGAGTTCGATGGATAAAGCTGATAATTTGGGAATTAAGAACCAAAATCAGTTTGATAACACAAAAATGAAATGTACATTATTATTATTATTATTATTATTTTCAAATCAAAGTTAATTTAAACACATATTATTTTGAATATATATGTATTTCTGAAATAAATGAATATATATACTTATAAACAAATACGTAAATAGCCTATATAACCATTCTGTGCAATATAACCAAACCCAAAGATTATATAAACTAGTAATACATATATATATAAGATAACGCTTTAAATATATAAGTATATACCTCTTATACTGTTAAAAGAAAATATAAAAAAAACTATAAAATAGAACTTATTTATCAAACATATATAAACAAACAAATTGTAAAACATATACACTGTAACATATATGCACTAGCAAACACACTAGTATAAAGTTTTCGATAGTAGGTAAATAACATACTAAATTGACAAAGCTTTTGTTCTATTCGAATCTACCCATATACTTATATACACAGATAAGTAATATCAATCTGACCTATTCACACCGAACAAAGAGTAAGATTATAATAAAATATAAAACACACATATATATATTTATTAAAATATAACATATACTCTTATATATAAATGTACATATATATACCTTATGTAATATATATATATATATATATATATATATATATATATATAACACCTAAACATACCTACCTACTTAGTCAGAATTATATATATATAAGCAGGTTTATATAAACAAAGTTTATATGAAAAAATTATAAAAGTTTATGTGACCCAAAACACAAAAACACATATGCAAAGATATAACCGAAAAGAAGAGGTCCATAGCTTGACTTAATAACTTATTTATACAAATAGAGAATATAAAACACTAACATAAGCTTGTACATGGCATCCCACATAAAATTTTCAACGGATAATAAAATTCATAAAAGTAATATATGTATATATCAACAGATTTTTAAGAGTTAAAAAAATTACATATAAATACGTGCACAGAACCCACACAAACATATATGAAGTTGCAGTAAAAAAAACCAACATATATATAGTATAATATAGCTTATATACACAATACCTTAAATATCACCAAAGAAGCACGACTAAGGCAAGAAGAGGACAGAGGTGGGGTGAGGCTTGGTAGGTCAGAAAGGAAGGGTTGACACAAGAGAGAAGGGGAGGTCGAAGAGGAGATAGGTGGCTCAGGAAGGAAGCGGATGCATTGTACGATGGTGGAGGGTTAGGAAGACGTGGAAGGATTTGGAGATAAATGCATATGCGCATGGCCAAACTGACAGAGCAATATCCTTAAGCATGAACAGTTCCAGGCGAGCTTACATATGACCTTGGTAAAAAAAATCTTTTTGGAAGGAGGACGGTAGAGAAAAGGAATGGAGGAGGATGGAAAGCGACAGTGAAGTTTTGCATTATAAAAGGAATGAAGTTATAAAGGAAAAATAGAAAAACAGAGTGAACGGTTCAAATTTAATGAATACGAACCGTATAGAAGTTTTATACATTCAGACTTTTGAAGCGGTATGGGGCGGCAAAGGGAGAATTTTAGTAGATGATGAAATAACTGATAAAATGAAAGTTAGGGGCTGTTTGAATTTTCACGAAAGATAAATGAAAGAGTATAAGGAACCCAAAAGTCAAATTGCGAAACCGATACGGAAATTGTTCCGTAGATTTCGCTATTTTCCAAAATCCAAAACACACAAACGAATATACCGCGAAGATCAATATGACGAGACAATCAAAACGGTATACAGATATCAGTGGTATGACCATCCTATCAAAAGTCGATAATCAATACCGAAATGCTGCTAAAATGTCAGAGATAAGATAAACGGAGCAATAGAGGTCCAAATTTAAAGAAATGAAATATGATATCTCACTCGGAAGATGATTTACAAATTTATTATGTAAAACTATTCAAGTTTGAAAAATATTTTTTTATCATCAATTATTAACTTATTTGAATTTAAATAAAATTACACAATAAAATAAACTTCAAAAATTTTACATGAAAATTTACCATTTGCTATGTTTTAATAGACGTAATCCAAATATATAAAAAAATTCAAAATTCAATTATTTAAAATTTCAAAAAAAAATATTGGTTAATTAAATAAAACCTTTAAAATTTTACGAGTCATTACATATTATTTCTGCTTTCACAATTTTTCTTTATCTCTGTTTTTACGTTTTTCAGCGAACTTCCCCCTCTTCGATTTTTCAATTGGGATTTTGATTTTAAAAACGGTTTGAATTTAGATTTTGTTAAAAAGCATGTTTAATTTGATTTCAAAAACTTGATTTATACGAGAGATTTTCCCTGATTCAATTCCATGAATCGATGGGTCTTATCCTCGCTTTGAATTTAGTTTCTATGTTTTAGGATTACTGTTATTCTTTAGAAAATAGGGATTTTCATTTTAAAAAATTTCGAAATTGAAGTAACTAAATTATGTTGAAGTCCATTTTCTTATTGGATTCAATTTACTTGTTTTGAAGAAATTTTGAAACCCTGAATTTGCAATCAAGTTTGGGGAAGACTTGGAACCTGTTTTTTTCGACCGAACGTTTCAAATATACGGATGAAAAATTGGCGCCATAAAATGACCCTTCTACCCCTTCGAAAGAGATTGAGGTGACGACATGGGTTTTGTTTCCTTAGCCCCTTTAGATAGGGTCGAAACCGTTGTAGCATAAATTTTATCAACCTTATTGAAAGGCTTAGTAGAGTGTTATCGCCCCTCTCGAAAGCAAGACGTTTTGACTTAGTCGAAACATTCTATGCCGACAGTAATCTATTTTCCTTGGTTAACTTTCAAAATCATAATGCCCCCTCGACCTTTTTGTATCCCTTTGTATCTAATGTGTCGAAATCCCTTTGAGTTATTTTTGTTCGGCTTTGTCGAAATGTTCTAAGTGCGTATGAGTTTAAGTAAGGACCTTTCGACTTAATGAGTATACAAGGTTTCGACGACAATCATATTTCCCTTACGAAACTTAAGATAAAGGTTTCGACGGTGTCGAAGGTTATTGTTATTTTATTTATAAAATGTTTATGGTGTACATTTTTGTCCGAGTTTTTAAGTTAACTTTAACTGTTTCTTCTTGAAAACTTGGTTCGTGCGAAGCCTTTGACATTGTCGAAAAGTTCTACTTTATATTTCCATCTCTCCTTTCAACCTTGTTGAAAGCTCAATGATAGCTCATATTTATGCTTCCGACACTGCCGAAAGGTTGTGGCTAAATGTTTAACTTTCTTTCGCTTTCGACCTTGTCAAAAGCTCTATGAATACTTTTATTTAGACTTTCGTCACTGTTATGAGGTATTTGCTAAATGTTGATGTCCATTTTCCTTTCGACTCTATCAAAAGCCAAATATCTTTAACTTTTAACTCAAACACATTTTTCAAGAATTTTAAATTCCCATTTTGGCTTTATATTCAAGTAGGTTTTATACCATTTTTTATAGTATGCTAAATTCATAATTAACTAAGAATTTTAACTGAAACATTTTCACCTAGCAGAACTATGAGTTCTCTGAAGAAGGCTGAAGTTAGTTCCAAGCATTCTTTCATATCAATTCAAGTCGAAGTCTATACTATCCTCTATGACTTCGGCGTTATTGGTGTTAAAGCCATTCCTCCCAAGGAGAATGATATTATCAACAACCCTCGTGAAGGGTTCTTTGCCTATACTGCCATCCATATATGGCATGAAGGATTCTTGCCTTTTCTAGAGTTCTTATTCACGTTCCTTTCTCATATCGAGATTGCTCTAATCCAATTGTCGCCAAATGTTTATAACTATCTCTTATCCTTGGAAATGATATCATTGGAATCTGGACTTCCCTCCCTTAACGCTGAAGTGTTGAACTACTTAACCTGGCCGATCAAGCTTAGTAACCTTAATAGTTAGATATACAGAGCCAATCCCTAGAGGAAGCTGATACCAAATGGGGTTAATAAGTTCAAAGACTGGGGAAACTTGTTTTTCTTTGTTAAGTGTTTTTCAAATATCAAAGGGGCTTTCGCTTCCTCTCATAAGTCTAGATTTTTGTTATCTTCCATCATTCAATGTTTTCTCTTGCTTAATCTTTGCTTTTGTGAGGTTCCCCTGCTAAAGAGCTTAACTATGATGATAAGAGAACAGTCAAATCTCTGATTGCAGCCTTAAACCAAGTTGGGAGCAGATTGATGTTGTTGACTCCCACACATTTATAAAAGCACTCTCTTCTACCAGCAGACCAAAGAATCCTAGGCACTCCTCCATCTGTTCAATATACTTCCCGAGGCAAACACTTCTTTCTCTAGGAGACCCATTAACTTTCTCTCCCATGTCACCCATTTGTACTGGCTATTCTGGTATGTGAAGAACACTGCACTTGTCATGAATTGCTGTGTCGCTTCTTCAATTTATTTCGCTAACATATACTCTTTTTGGGTTCTTTTTAGTTGCTCCTTAAGTTACAATGCCGGTTAGTGGTGCCGCTTCTCTTCTTACAACTTATGGAGCATCATTTATTATTGAATCTTTACTAAAACTAGGAGGGCCTTCAAAAGGAAATTGGCACCATCATCTGAAATAGAGCCACCCAGGAAGGTTGCTAATGTTGTTGATGTAGAGGAGGAGGATTCATATCTTGATAAAGCCCTAAAAAGCTCAATCGTAGAAGCTCTTAAGGAAAAATCGGGGAAGACTCCAACTGTGACCGACCCTCTTTCTCGCATTTCCTTTTCTGATTCTCTAGCTGCACTCGGAAAAATGTAACTAGCTCTAGAGACGACTCCCTCTTTAAAGCAAATTCCTTTGAAACCGTCATCTTCATTCTCTCCTTCCATTAATTTTGAAGAGATAGCCGAGTCTATCTTGCATTCTGAATCTTTCACCTCTATCCACTTTCCCTCAACTGTCTTTTATTTGGCAAGACATCACCGCTCTTTAATAGAGCAACAATTTTTGGTGAGTTTTACCTTAACTTTGTTATTACTAGTTTTCTCTAAATCTCTAACTTGCCTTGCATTTTCTTCTTTTAGATTTCTAGGAGTTGGTTAGTTTTGAACGAGCAAGCATCAAAATCTTATGTTGAGTCCTTTGAATTCCGAGAGGAGATTTCTACTCTTATGAACCGAGTGTCATCTCTTTCTACGACCAAAGATGAAGCAACCAAAGAACTAGAACAATTAAGAGCCTCTCTTGCCTAAGAAAAAATTGATCTCCTAAAATAAAGAAGGGCTTTCAACTTCTTGTTGACGAAAATTTCGCTATGGAGCTTGCTTTAAAAGATTCTGATGAGGAGAAACCCCGCATAGTAGCAAAGAACACTTCTTTGAAGGAGAAGTTTAAGAAAAATAGTACCTCTCTAAAACTCGCAGTAAATACCATCTCTAACGCTAAGCAGCAAGTATCTCAATTTCTTACTAATACTCTTGGGAAAATCATGTTGAATTCCTATGAAGAAGCCCTAATGCTCGCTTATGCTGATAACTTCAAGAAGTGACCTGATTCAAGTTTGCCCTCTCTCGACTCTACCTTGGTTGATAGAGTAATGGGCAAGATTTATTAAATAAAGCAAGGGATTGAAGTTGCAGAAGAGAAGGAAATTGATGCCTCTAAGATTCTTACCTTCGACGTCCCCTCCTTTGAAATTGAATCCGACTCTGAGGATGAGGGTGACAAGGATGATGCCGCTAAGGAAGAAGAAGATGATTAAATGATAACGATGACTACAAGATGATAATGATGGTGACAATGATGGCAATGTTGATGGTGGTTAGGGCTCAGGTGAAGATGGCGGAGATCACACAACGAAGCCTCTGATAAGGATGGGATGATAACACCAAAGCTTCAGAGAAAGAGCCAACTCCTCCTACAGCTACCCTGCTTGAATCTGTCGGACCTTCTACTCCTCAAGAGAAGGAGCCTGCTCCAGTTAATTTTGAAGAGCCTAAAGGGAAAGAGTAGGCTTCCTAGACTTCTGTCCCGGTATCATAAGTATAGGATTCTCTGTTTAAATATCTTCCTCTTCGAAGGTATTAATAATGTAAATCATTCATTTTAGATAAGGAAGAAGTCCACTCTCCCCTATAAAACAAACTTAAGAGAAAACAAGCTAAAATAAACAAGTTATATAAGAGTTAGACAAGTAAATATGGGAGCATATCGTACTTTCGGATAAGTATCATAGACTCCATAGAAGTGCCTTGGTGCCGGTGTCTTTTAAAAATCAAAAGGCAGTCCCCTTATTAAAGAGAGCATGCCTCCGATATGACGGTCTCTTGAAGCAAAATGGGGAGTTAGTCACTCTATTTTGGATTCTGATTGAAGAAAGGGACATTCTAATCAACTTTTTATATAAGGCTTATTGTAGGCATTCAATAACCGATTTTTCATACTTAGGCGAATTTAGTGGGGGTCTACTTAGACATTTTCATAAGAGATACTTGGATGAATTCAGATCTTTCCTACACCTTGGAGTTTGTTGGAACTTACCATAAGTCAGAATTATTCCGCAAGATCTCCCCCCTAAAAAGCTTAAGTATTATAAGAACAAATTTGTATCTGAGTTATTTTCTAAATCTATTTTGTGTGAACTAGATGAGTAGTTTTAAACATGTAACATCGTATTGATTTATAAATATTTGTTTCAGTTTTGCTCTTTACGCTTAGCTTCATTTTATTATATTATCACAGAGTGACTGTTCACTAGGTCGACTTGTTTTTTGAGACCATTTAAGCCAATACGTTAAATCGAGAAGGTTTTATCTTGAAAAGGCATTTAAAATCTTCGAAATTGGCAAGATATTGTTTTCTTAGAGATTTATAAAAACTCTACTTGTAATATCCTCATCTTCGATTTGACGTCCATGGTGATGAGAAGGAAACACTTTTTAAGGAGATCAGAACATTCCACTCTAAGTTAATTTATGGTCATGACATTCCTCCAGTTGAGAAATGGGACTATAGCAAATGTCCTCCAGTTATCACTCCAGAAGGAGTCAATATCCCTTTCGATTCAACAGTTACCCTTTTCGCTAACTCATTAGATAAAGTTAGAAAAGTAGTTTCTCAGCTTTAGATGTAAACTAGTAGTTTATTGTATCTTTCGTTAATGTTTGAGTGGTAATTTGTTACCATAATAACAAAGAGACTTCTGTCTTGATTTTAACTTTGTTTTATTTCCTTTTGCTTAAATAGGAGCTACAATTAGCTATAGTTTCTCCGCCTGTGATTTATTATCGTGCATCGTTACACTTAGAGAGAAAGTTAAAATCAAGACGAATGAGTGAACTTAGCATTGATATTTTACTAGAACGCTTCGGTGGCAACGCTAAAGCCTTGAAATGGCACCAAAGATACTTTGTTTAAAAAACCATTGCTACCAATCTAAAAGAGCAAATTGCCTATCTTGAGGCTATACTACAAGCAAAAATGAAATGATCTCATTACTGAAGCAACAAGTAAATTTTAACCCTTCAGCGATTTCGATCATAAGATGTTAGAGCTTATCCAATAGATCAGTGATTTAGAATTGAAATTGAAGGATAGTCAAGCTCAGTGCGAACTATTAGAGTTCATCATGGGGGAGAAGATTTCAAGTATTGATTTGCCAATTCCTTGAGCTACTCACTCGGTCTCTAGATCCACGAGGTCGAATTTTCTTGCTGCTCAAAAATTTCCCTTAATAATTAACCCTTCCCTAGTCTTGGATGAGAATGCTGTGAGTAACTGGTGCAGGTTTATGAGCAACAAAGAGTGTTCTCAGAGTATCAACGAGTATGCTGCTATGGTTCAATAGCTCGAACATGATAAGTGCTTCCTTCAGAAGCATGTTGTAGAGTTAGAAAGGGATAATAAGACCCTTCAGGGCACAAATAGAGCATTCAACCATGCTTTGAAGACAATATTAATATGATTGATGACACAAACAACATAAGAAAGAAGGAAAAGAAACTGAAAGAAGTTCTCTACGCTGTAGTTCGTCACATAATTGATCCTTCAGTCACTGAGAATCTTAACAAAGCTGCTCAAGACTTATAATATATTTGCATCTTTGAAATGTATAAACTTGTTTTGTATATATGTGAATAACTTCATAGTTTTGTAAATAACTTCATGACGTATGTAAATCATATAAATTTTGTAAATATCGTCTAATTTGCAATCCTTTCCTATAATGTCACTTCTGAAATGCTTAATAGTTCGTTCATTATTTTTGTTCTCACTGAATCTTTCATTTCTCTATGCTGATTTCTTTGAGAAGTATGAAACAAAAAATATTTCTAATAGTTATCTTGAAATTGACATACCAGTCTATGCGTATTATTTGCATAGATTAACAAATCATCTTGTTAATTTCATGAAAAGTAGTTTATGTTAAATGTCTAAATCCCATCTTCAACCTTGATGAGAAATAATTAAGAATTCAACTCCAACCATTTGGCCGGAATGTCTAAGTCATGTTGATTGAAAATACTACCCTTAAACAAATGTTGGAATGTAATCTTTAAGAAATATTTAATAAAGAATGAAATTCGAAAACCATTATCTGAATATCTGTAGTAGATACCCATTAACCTATTATAGGGTAATAATGAGATTTGAAAGCATAGAAACCCGAGACCCAGATTCACAAATTAGCAGAAACATAGAGTAATGATCTCCTTAGAAGTATTCTTAGACCCAGATTCAGACATTTTTGATAGAAATCCACTATAGAGATTCATAATAGAAGCTCCAAGCCTAGATTAGGGCACTTATAAGTAGTAGCCTCACAACCCAGATTCAGGTATGACGAATATGTTTCGGTGATTGATAAAGACCTGAAACCCTGATTCAGGTATTAATAAATGAAGTTCTGAAATGAATATCTCGAAACCCAATTTTGGGTATTAATTGATGAAATTCATATATGAGAGACCCGAAAGCTAGATTCGGGTATTAATAGATGAAATTCCGGAATGAGAGACCTAAAACCCAGATTTGGGTATTAATAGATGATGTTTAGAAATGAAAGTCCCGAAACCTAGATTCGGGTATTTATAAGTGGAGCTCTGTTATACTCCTTTGATGTGTGAACCCATCAGGTCTTGTAGGAAGTAATTTGTTTAGTTTCCTCTTGAGTTCAGATGTCTTAGTCCTGAATTGGATATGTCATTTCTCGGGCTTGGACATCTTAGTCCATTACCGAATGAGCCTCCTCTTGGGCTTAGATGTCATAATCCATAATTTGATGGGCCTCTTCTTAGGCCTGGACATCTTAATCCATGTTTAATGGGCCTCTTCTTGGGCTTGGATGCCTTAGTCCATTGTTGTCCGGTGCTCTTGGTTAGCTCATCTTAGAGGCTAGAACCATGGACTTACCCGACCTCCCTCTAGGAGGTGCCTACCCTGGCTCTTTTGCGGCGCGGACATGGGCTTGTTCAGTGCTTTATCCTGGCCATCTTATGGCGTGGATAAAGGCTTACTCCGTCCTCCCACCAGGAGGTACCTTACCCTAGCCATAGCATGACATGGATAAATGCTTGTTTGATGCTTTAACCTGGCTATCTTATGGCGTGACAAAAGGCTTACTCCATCCTCCTTCCAGGAGGTTCCTTGACTTAACCAGAGGCACGTTTAATGCTTGTCTGGGGTTTTAACCTGGCCATCTTATGGCACGACTAAAGGCTTACCGGCCATCCCTCCATGAGGTGCTCTGTCTTGGCCAACTCGGCGTAGACAGAGGCTTTTCTACCATCTTAGGTAGACCACCATCTTAGGTAGTTTTCAAATATAAGGAGCATTCCTCTCCCAACCATGTCGATTTTCTTTTTAAGAAAGTAGATCTATATTGATTCTGTCTCAAAGTCTCTTTACATATTCATGGATCTTTCCTTGTCGGAAGAAATTTATGATCAACCCCTTCGGGGCTTTATAGTGATTGGTTTCATGGCCATTCATCATATGGAATAACACTAGGGTCGTCCAAAATTCCTTTCATGTTTCAATTTATTTTTCTGTGATGGCTAATAATTAAGCTCATCCTTAGTAAGCAAGTAGACATTCTCTATAGATGTTGTTAAGTTGCATTCTTTTGGAAGTCTAGACTTGAAGATTGTTTCTTGGAGATGGCTCTTTGATATTTTGTTTCTTGGCTTCATGCTCTTCAATTGCTTTTATTTTTTCCACTCTTTGTTGTTCCTTAGTTGGAATGTGCAAAGGCATTGTAATCAGCCATTATTTCTTCCTCAAAGATTGTGCCTTTGGAATAGAGTTGGATAGTTCTTTTCATTTGATTAAACATATTATCACTTCCATTTGTTCTTTTTCCTAATGCAAATATAGGGGTAGGGCCAACATAAAATGGGTTTATGCTCCATTTCTTAGGATCATAAGATTCCACTTTTTTCTGGTTTATAATTCTTAGGGCTTCTAGCCTTAATCTTTGCTCTTCATTCTGATTAGAATCCTTGATGATTATGGGGAGAAACCTACCAAGTGTGGTTCATATGACCCTTACTCGGATCGCTTAATCCTTTTGGCCATGATTAAACCAAAGTAGTTGAACTTGAGATAGGGTTGAGTGGGGTTAGAGAACAGTAGTGTTGGATGTTTAACCAAGATGGAGGTTCGAACCTTCCTTCTAGCACCAAAAATGTTAACAACAAATCTTGTCAGCACCCCAAGGTTGTGCTAAGGAATGAAGATTATCCTTTAGGCCAGTAAACTAGGAAGGATGGTATGAATACTCCTTAAGTTTCCTTTTGAATAGGATTTAGTAGACTGAAGTTACCTAGATTGACCTTTCAACTCAGTCGAAAGGTTGGTTTTTGTGTTTAATGACCTTTCGACCCAGTTGAATCAGTATGGATTCTCCTTCGAAAGCTTTCCTTTTTTGATTTAGTTGAGATACCCTTAATAATATTTTCCTTAGTTGGTTTCGACCTGGTCAGAGGTCTTAAGCGGTTGAATAGCTTAGTCTTAGGTTAAGGATTGGAAATAGGAGTTTCGACCTTGTTAAAAGTCGGATCCTTGAGTTCCTTTTGTTAGTTGAAGGTTTAAGTGGGTTGTGACTTGGTTTCGACCTTGTTGAAAGTAGTGGCTCAGGGGGAGGTTGTTTGAAGTATATAAGCTAAGGTTATTTGGATATAGGAGGTTTCGACTGTGTCGACATGAACCTTTCGATGTAGACGTAACCTGAAATACAAAAAAAAACCTAACAATAGCCTACAAATCAGTAAAGTAATGTGAAATATTCGAGACTTTCCTTTCTTAAGCAAAAATATGATTTTTATTTCTTCAAATCCCCAAATAAATTTTGTAACTAGGGTTACAACACTATTCATTAAGAAAAATACAAGTTTAGAGTGGAAGGAATCGGATCCCCAAAACATGACCCCTTGGGTCTTATTTATAGGTGTGGGTCTGCTCCTTTCGACCTTGATGCTTCCAACTTGGTCGAATATGGGCCGTCGAATGTATTAACGATGCTTCGTCTTTGCCAAAAGAAAGGGTTGTGCCTTTCTTCTTTATGTTTCCTTGTAAGTGCTTCCGACTCTGTCAGTAGGCATTGTCTAATGGTTTCGACGATGTTGGTTATGCCTGAGCTCTTGTTTCTGACTTGATGTGGAATCCTCCAGGATCACATTGGCTTCGACCAGTTTGAAAGGTTTACCATAGCTTCGAAGGGGTTAATAAGGACAATGCTTGCTTTCACATGATTTAAATAAAGGTGAAACCTTTGGTATCGAAAGGTTTGGCGCATATGCAAATAGCTTTTCTCATTGTCTTCGAAAGGTCATCATGCATATGAAATAATCCAGTCGAAAGGTGGCTACAGAAGGTAGAAGGGTGCTTTCGACTCCTTTGTCTCCTTCAAAGGGTATGAACTCACTGGATCATTTGTTGTAGAGACCTTTCGACACCTTTGAAAGGTTTCAAAACTTCCAAACTTTGACGATAGCATCCCTTCGACTCCTTCTAAAGGTCCAATTGGAATTCTCCTCTCTTTCTCTCTTTTGTTCTCTGCTTTGAATAGCTTCGACTAAATCATAAGATGGATTTTGGTGTAACGTTGACTATCGTATGTAAATCAATATCAATGTCTTCCTGTGTTCCTTGGGACTTCATCGTCGTAGCTAAATCATATAGCTGGTAACCATGAATAAATAATCGTGGAAGTTCATTGCCATTGGTTGGAGAATTTGCTTATAAGTCATCTAGATCACATAGTATGTCATTATAAGGATGTCCGATTGAATCTAAGTAATGACTTTGATCAATTATTCAGTTATCATAATTCCTCAAATACGGTAGGCACTGCCATCAACTAGAGAATCATCTATAAATCATCACCCAACATCCCACTATATATCAATCTAATCGAATCGAGCCAATGACGTAATCCAGTGATCACTATCAAATCACTTCGAAGTTGAGTGATGTTGTAATCCTAATTTTTGGTTTCTAATATCCCTAAATCACATAGTCGACATCCGGTCTAGGTTTCGATATCTCCTGATCGCATAATTAATGTCTGGCATAGCTTCTAACTTCTCAAGATCACGTAATCCAATCCAATATTTGATCTCTTTGGATCTTATAATCACATATCCAGTTTGTTTCTTGATCTTTTCGGATCACATATCTAGACTGATCCCAATTCCCTCACTCTTCGATGAAGGAAAATATTCAAGTAATTCCATCCTCTCACTTTTTAGTGCAGAGACAACCGAGCACACTCATCCACTCACTCTTCGGAGAGGGGGCTTGCTATCTAAGTGTCCTCATCCATTCACTCTACGGTGAATGGGATTGTTATCTGAGTGCACCCATTTATTCACTCTTTGGAAAAGGAGCTCGCTATTCGTGCGCTCCCATCTACTCACTCTTCGACGAAGAGGCTTGCTGTCCAAGCGCACCTGTCCACACGTTCTCCGATGAAGGCGTTCGCTAGCTTAGCGCACCCATCCACTCACTCTCTGTTCAAGGGGTTTATTATCCTGTATCAGTCCATTCACTCACTCTCCGGCGAGGACTCATATTCTATATATTCATTATTCTTGTTTTAAGGAATAACCAAACTTTGTTGGAAAGCCATTGTGATATCAATATCAATCATCACGTTCGATTGATTTCTAAATCCATACATCTAACATTTATATATTTATCAAGTTCAAACATTAAAGCATCCAATCTGATCAAGGATTACTCTTGGACCTAAACTTAGGTTGTGTTGGTGATCGATCGAGATCCCGTGCATGTGTATATGGTCTGGTATTAGTCCTTTGAATTCTTATTCAAAGAAAAAAGTGCTAAGATCATTCCTGATCCCAATTCATCATGATCATTTGATAATCATCCTTGACCTTGTGTTCCATGGCCATATCTAGATAAATTTATCGCAGATGGTGGGCACTCTGACTGCACCACTGCGGTTTGGTTCCTTACATATTGTGGCAATTAGTTATTCCAAATCTACTCCTCTATCGAATCTAGCAGATGCCTACACTCATTCATTTCATGCTCATCCAGCTTAGGAGACATGCAAAATTATCCAAACTTCTTCTCCCAATCCATTGGCCCTTTCTTTGCTGGTTTCTAATAGGGAGTGTGCCCTTTTACATCTAAGTAAATCCTCTCTTGAGTTTCAGTGCATTCAATATAACAAGAAAATTTAGGATCCCTCTTCTCGCTTAGGTCTTCCAAGGCCATTATCAGCTTTTCACTTTCCTTTCTCCTTCCCATGTCCTATTTTGATTGGTTCTTCATCATCCACAACATTTGCATCAGTTCCATCATTTGCTTTAACATCCTCCTAACATAGGAATCTCTGAGCTTGATAACAAACATCTACCTGATCTTGGTGGATTTCTCTCCAAAGCAATCTTAAAGTCAGTCTTATATGTAACTCCAAACACTATTGCCATCAGAACTATCATTGGATTTGACTTATGAACTGTAGCTGCTGCCATGTGAATCTACTTAAGTAACTCGTAGGGTCTCTCCGACCTTCACCTCATGTTCAAAAGCATTATCACGTTCTTTGGTAATGTATATGAACTTTGAACTTTTTCATGAATCTATATACTAATTCGGTTTACGTGCCAATGGACCCATTCTCCAGTTGTTAGAACCACATTGCTACCAAATCCATTAAATATATTGGGAAATACCATCCCATTACCTCCTTAGAAGCACCAAACATGTCCATATGTCGAATATACCTCATTAAAAGATTGGTCGTATCCATCCTTCCATTATACGTCTGTAGCATCGGTAGTTTGACATCAAGTGGATTCCTTGCATACCTGATGCTTGGGGTGAATGAATTTCTATTCACTTCCTCCAAGTTCTATTCCTAGGGTCACTCTAAGTCTTACTATTTCAACAATCTCGTCGCCATCTATGGAAGTCTTCGATCTATACCTTCATCCTAGTAATACCCTATAAAATAAAAGCGAAAAGATAAAATGAAATTAGTAAATAATTAAATAAGATTGAAAAATGGAGTTCGATCAAACTTAAGAATTTGGCCATAAAACTTGCACCATTGTGTTCATGACAATTTTCTAAGCAATTTTCATACATAAAGTTTTACAATCAACGTTCAAATGAAGAATTTATATGTGTTTGAAGTTTTTGCATCAAAATAATTAAAAAGGAATTCAAAATTAGGAAGTAAATAAAAATTAACTCCTGGACACTACCATCACACTCTATGAATTTCGACTATAGAAGTAGTTGTGATCATATCCTAAATGCAACTATGGGTTGGAACAATAAATAGAGTTAAATTTACGTACCTACCCAGAATACCCCACAAAGTGTAGGTCATATTGTAAGGCGTTGACCAAGAAGAGCATGAGCATAACATATTGAAGGATCCCTGAAGTTGAATGGTACTTGACTCCTTTATTGGGCCTACATTGGCCTACGATTGTGGATTTTGTTGGATAGCCGATTAAAGACATACATTTCATCCACATAGATGGAAGTAAGACTTATATCTTGTAAATTTCCAGAGTAAAGTGTAAATATGAGTCGAGAAAGTTCACGCAAGGAGGTTTGCATTAACCATCACAAGATGAAAGCTCGATTTTTAATAAGAAGAAGTTAAGAATAAAGGAAAAAAGAAGAAAAGACCAAAAGAAGGGCAATTAAAATCCATTTCCAATCTGACCCCATGTAAAAGAATTTAATAAAGGATTTTAATTCTTTCGAAATACCCAAAGTATTTTTAAAAGAATATTTTTAAAAATAAAAGGACACTAGAAAGTTATTATTTTGAAAAAGCCAGAAAATTTGAAAATTTATATAAAGGAGCTATTAGAGATTCCTAGTGAAGTTTAAAACTGGTTGGGTTAAATTTTTTAAATTTAAACGTTTTGGATAAAGGGATTTTTTATTTTTAAAGTAAACGAGAAATAGAGTGTATGTTTGCCTAAATGTTTTTTCTATTTTTGTAAATTTGGAAGTTTTAAAATTATTTCTAAGAGGTGAATAAATGGAAATGATACACGAATTAAATAGGATAAGTGGGATGGAAGGGTAAGAATACCCAATAATGAAGACAGACAAAACAATATTCTAGTATAAGGAAAATGTAGAGAAAAACAACTGAAATAGATTTATGCATAACTGAAATAGATTTATGCATATATCTTTTCATGCTAATGAAGTGAAGAAAATCCCAATGGCTAAAACAATAGGCGAATGCACTGAAAATTTGACTGAGAAGGGAGAATTTTAAAATAAATTTATAAGAGGTTTCAGGATTAAAATTTAAGGAGTAAAGGGATAGACGACCAAGACAATAGACTAAAGCACCGCCATGTTGGATGAGGATTTTTTAGAACAGTTACGGGTCGAATCAGATTGTAGAAGATGGAGTCTGTGCAAAATAGAAATATTTGTAAATAAATATTTAACCTGCCATGATTAGCATCAAGGTTTAACATGGGCCTAAGAAATAGGTAGCGGTCAACCGCCTAGGATTAACAGGTCGACCAGTAGCAGTCGACCGCCCAGATTCAAACGGTCGATCGGTATGCAGGTCTCAGTTATGACCCGTACCTCGAACGCAAACATATAGTCATGCCCAGATGTTTCCTTTCCCCATTTCTTTCCATCTTCATCTCCTTCCTCTTTCAATCTCTTCTATCTCACTCACCAACCCCACGAGTGCCCCCCATCATTAGCCACGAGCGACGCCAAGCACCCGAAGGCAGCATGCATTTTCAGATCTAGCGCCTCTCAATCCACATTTAATCCCCCAAGATCCCCCGCAAACTAGTCCATGGCACCACCTCTTTAAGGCATTACCACCTCACACTACCCAATCTTACCTCTTAATAGATCGCTTGGCTCCTAGGCGACAATGATAAGATTTCAATTATTGTATTTTGCAAGGAAGACCGGTGAAGTTCAAGGACTTCTCCAGGTATGGATTGGAGAGCTATTCATGGCTTTAGGATTTGCATTGATCTTGAGCTTGAAGACTTTTGTGCGGGAATGTTACCCGATATGCATGCAGCTGTTTGATGCCAACATGGAGTATAAGTTTGATGAGGATATCAACTAATTCACATATGAGGTGTAAGGGATGAAGATCACCTTAAAGGATGATGATTTTGGGAGTATTTTAAGGATCCCCATGATTGGAGCAGATTTGGACGAGATTTAGGCTACCGACTAAAGATTTTGCAGTGGATTTTCTATAGGGGAGTGGGTGTCTGGAGAGTGGACAAATGCAAGACCACCCCCGTCTCGTTACTTGGACTATCCAGTACAACATCATCCCCAAGATAGGGAGTTTCGACTAGATATGTCCTTTGGTGTAGAAGGCCACATATGCCATTGTAGTTGGTATTATGGTTAACTGGGCCAAGGCTATTATTAGCCAGCATATAGACCCTGACCTTGGGACTCTTAGGAGCTACATCCCGTACGATCTTCTCTTTACTTGCATTTTTAGGTAGTACAAGGTGAACTTTCGGGGAAAGCAGGTGTAAAGAAGGCCCTCGCCTAGTTGGATAGGTCCTATATTAGGAGAATGAGGATTAAAGAGGTGCCAGTAGAGGTAGGAGCACAAGAGGCCATATGGAAAATGAAGGAAGCCTAAGGCAAGGTTAGAAGGTTGTAGGGTTTCAAAGTGCTGAGCTACGAGAGATTCAAGCCGAGCAGTAGACCAAGGCCACTAGCTTGGATGTATAACTACCATACTACGCCAGTTCAGGGGTCGTGGTAACGGCTCGATCTCCCACAGGGGATTAGGACCATCCCATAGCTTGTAAGTAGTAGTTAGGATTATTAGCAGTAGCCGTTATTATCTTTCTTGCAGCATTTTTTTTAAGGTTGTTTGGTTTATAACCGTTAGTTGTCTCTTTGTAAAATAAAAAAACACTACAAGAAAAGTTGTTTTTTATGACGCCAATTGGTAACACCATATTCGGTATTGTTATTATTTGTTTTTATTTGTTTTATTTAATTTAAGAATTCACTGGGTAACGCTAAAAGCGGACAATCTTAATAAATTATTTCCGTGGATGCCAATTCTCAATTTATTTTGCCCTTCCCTCTGCCTTTCGTTCTTTTCTCTCTCTCTCTCAAACCAGGAACTACAAATTCCCAATTTCCAAATCCCTCAATCATTACTCCTAATTATTTTCGTAGCAAGGCATCGCCTCCTCGATGCTTTTCTCAACCGCGTTACCTTTGACCTGGGATCTCGTGGTAACTTCGATGGTGCTGAATGTGCTCTGGAATCTCATGGCGACTTCGATGGTGCTGAATGTGATTTGGAACCTCGCAACTACTTAGAATCAAGAGCATATAAAGATATTAATTTCTTTTGAATCATTGAATCTAGCCACCTAAAACAAACGAATGGTGCTCCAACATAAGTGTCGGTTCAGGTTTTTTAAGATTTTTTCAATTGGTAAACTCGTGAGGGTAGAAAATACTAACAAGTCCAAGGAATCATTAAGCTAACTGCATTTGCTCCTCCTCAAAATGTCCTTCATCCATAGCTAGTCTAAAGCACAGCCAGAACTAAACCGGTTCATTTGATACAGGAGATAACAGATCTGACATGATGAATTACATTTTTATGTATAACAAGGAGAATAAAAGTAATCAAAAGTTAAGTTAATAACCTGCTTACCATTCTTTATGTTTCAGCATGCTTTATCCATTTTTACTGTATTAAACAAAAGCTCTGTTTAATTGTTTTTTATACATAGTGATTTATTTATGAATATTTAATTATTATTTTTGAGTTATTTAGAAAGATTTTCGAATATAAATATGCTGGATGAGTTAATTGTATGGGTTAATAGGTTGTGCTTAATGTGAGGAAACTTTGGCATTTTGTCTCTACTTTTCGTACTCTCGGTTTATTGGTCGACGTTTTATCAACTTTTTTTTCTCTTTATCAAAGACCAATACTATAATAGTTGGGTAAATATGCATGTCCTCTCAAAAATGTGATGTTGATACATTGTAGTTTATATAATTTTACTTTTGAAGAATTAAGTACAATCGCAACGTTCACATGGTATATATTTTTCATAATGATAGATTTTGTGTTTAAGTTGAACTCTTATTGTAAAACAGAAAGTTAACCCAAACATGCACATTAAAAATTAGCGTGAGTGGATATTTTTTAGGTAATAAATATAAGGTCAGCAATTTGACATATTAGAATTCTTTGTCATTGTTTACTGTTGTAATTTGAAGAACTCTGTTGAATATTGTTTTATGTTACTATTTGCATTGGTAAATGGACTATGTTTTTCTTTACTGAAATATCTTTTGTAACAGATATGAAATTGTTTTTGTTTACATAAATTTCAATGCGTGGATGTCTAGGTTCATTGAAAACTATTGACTAAGACAAACTCTTTGCCATATTGACTTAGCAGTGTTTGTGTTTTACCATACATGTATTTGCACCAAAGCATTGAGTTGAAAGAGAACGAGGTATGTTGTGCATGCTTACATGTTTTGTTACTTATTCTTTGCCATCTAGTTTCCTTTTGGTTTGTTTCACCTTTAGTAGAACCGTCAGTTTACTTATAAAACCAAAAAATTCCAGAGACTATTTTTTCTAGCTTTGTACACAGTCATAACCTTTAATCAATCTATACTACCAATCTATATTTTATTATTATATTTTAGTTCTCCTTTGATAAGGTAAGAAAATACAACAATTCTATACCATAACATCAAGTTAAACTCATTCACGTATGTCTTTACATATTTTGGGTGAATTAAAACTCAATACTTGCTTTAAGTGTATTTTGCATAATATAGAATTTTGTAGGCACGAGAATATTTTAAAGTGTATTGAAGCTGTACCTATTATCTTCTAACTTTCAAACTGGTCAAGAAAATAAAAAAGTTGGTGCTGTGATTTTGGTTGATGGAATGCGGGTATTTATTGAAATAACTATTTTCTTATCTAGTTCATTGCAAAGTACAATGTTTTTTGAACTCGTCACGTTTATAATTATTGCATACTCTTGACCGTTGGTAACTTAAATTTAGCTCTCTGCTTTAATTTCTACATCATGGCAGTCTCAATATGGAGTATTAACAGAATCTATCAATCTTAGTACTTTATTCTGTAATAAAACTAAGCATATTTTGGTCAAATTGTGAACCACTTAAAGATAAATTTTAACAAGTTCATTTGGGATTTTATTAACACACTTTGGACTGATTGTATTTTTTCTGATAGACAACATTTGAGTTTGCATCGCAATGTCGATCTTGTCATGGTGAATAGCTTGATGCCATGGGGAAACAACCACTAACTTCGACGTGGTTCTTTAAGAAAGCCTCTAACTGCACTTGGGAGAATAGATATCATAGTCCTCCATCATGCCAATTTGGTACGAAACTATAAATGATTACGCTTCCATCTCTTTTGTTCAAATTACTTTCTATTATTTGTGTCTGTATGCGCAACATGTGGAGTGATTGTACTGTACTCTAAGGAAATCTCTTCCTTTTTGTGTGAGCGTGCGCTTGTGTTTATTTATAAGTGTGTGTATCCATGTGTGTGCACGTGCGTGCGTGCACATGCATGCTAATGAATTGACAAATTCACATTTCTTATGAACAGCTTAAAGTAATTGAGTCTACCGTCAGAAAAGAAACCGCAACAGCATCGATTTATTTTACTAGATCAGCACCATTATACTTTTTGAAGTCAATGGTACAGACTCCAAGTTGCCGTTGAGTATTCTATATGATACTGTTGTGTTGTGTGTTACCGGGATTGGTTGTACAGACGCCTTTGTGTTCATAATTAGCCAGGTATATCTCAATCCTGTCCTTTGAGTCATGAACGAGCCTGTTTGCTTTCGTTACCTATTATGTATATTTCTCACCGTTTTTAATTGCACTATACAGATTGGACCTTCCCATATTGATAGGCTTGATTTAGATGATCACGATCAATTTCAATCTGCTATCAGTAGTTTTTTTATAAAAATAAATGTCATTCATTATTTCAATCATTCCAGATCTACAAAGCTATTTTTCCGTTGGCCAAGGTTTTAAATCTCGGGTATCGGACATGTTTCGTCTCGACGATTTTAGTGACTCGGTATCATATCGGGAAAGATCTCAGATGAGATGAGTGCATCTCGGACCCCAATATCAGATTTACATCTCGGACCTAAAGTTCATCTCGGGAATATATCGAAGTATAACACATCACATAATTTAGAAAAAAATGCATGATATTGGTTTATTTAACATTTATAGAATTACTGCAAATAATCTTCGCTATTCTAACTGAAAAAATAATGTAATTATACCTCAACTATATGAAATTGTTCAACAAAAGTTACAAAACATCATCAGTTTTAACAATTAGATATAAGTAGATGAAATGCGACAAATTAATTGAAAAAGCGGGTTCTATACAATTACATATATGCAGTAAGAATAACATAATAACAATATCAGGAAATGATGCAAATAAAAGCAAATGCATATAAGGGATATCGGGAATCGAAAGGTTTCAAGCAATGCAAATCTACTTGCAGAAGATTATGTAGTAAGAATAACAAACTAAATCTACCTACACATCTATTCTAAATTATTATGTATATTCAATTTTTGAAATATTGAATTTCATTAAAATAGAAACAACCGTAATTTACATACATGTACTCCATGTACAGAGTACAAAGATTGTCGAAGACGAAGCTGCAGACTGTCAAAAGAGAGATCGAGTGGAAAGAACCGCGAGCTGTTGGATGTTGAAAGAGGGAGTTAGATTTTTTTTAAAAGAGGGGTTCGATTTTTTCTCTAGAGAAGAGGGGGTTCGATATTTTGACGAGGAACGTGATCTTTTGAGAAGTTGAATCGGAAAGAAAAGGGTTTTGTTCTTTTTTTATGATAGACTGAGATGGGCCTAATTTTTTGAAAAAAATAATATCTCAGGGATAACTCGGAATATCGTTTCGCTCCAAATATCGGCCGATATATGTAAATTTCGGTCCATATAATCGAAACAAGATATTAACCGATATCTCATGTTTTGTTTCGTCCAGGCCTTCAACCGAGATCTCGGCGGAGATATCGACCGAGATGGCTAGCTTTAAAACAGTGTCGTTGGTCGTGTTATTTTTTATTAGTAGCTATACCGATTTTAGAAAACAAATGCACTCATCTTAATAGCTCTTTCCATATTAAATTTGATGGGTGTTATTGAACTATAAACTAAACTAATATATTTTGTTGAGATTATACCATGTGCGCTAAATTATGTACATCTCTCTGGTACACTAAGTTGTTAGGGCATCTCTAGCAAAGGGTCGATTTTGGGTGAGGGGAATTTTTTTTTTATATAGAAAAAAGAGATTAAAATACATACATTCGAGCAAAGTTGAGATTACTCTCATTTTTAATGTCCAGGATCTATATATGATCAAAGACTTTGTCCATAAACTTCGAAATCTCTTGAAGAGAAAAGTTGGTATTGTGATGACTGAAAAGGTACATTTTGAACTTGATAAAATACATTCCCAAGCGATATCGTTTGAAGACAGTACGCATGTACAAACATACTTTTATGAAAATTAACTTTGCCTATTGACAAAGTTTATGAAAATTAACTAAGTTTATGAAAATTAACTAAGTTTGTAATAATAATAATCAAGTGATGAATTATGTAACATCCCTAATTTTTGATAACATTATTCAAAAAATTGATTAGATAAATTAAATAGAATAATGATGATAAGGAGATTGAGATTTAAATAAATTATATAATAGGCCGCGATTAATAATAAAAATTAATTAGGCTTAAATTGGTTTATAGGTTAATTGAACTACCCATGGACATATTAGTAAAATAGAACATAAAATATTAACCGAGTTAACTAAATTTTACAAAAGTTAACTATATATATATATATATATATATATATATATAACTAACTATAGCAACAACAATAATTTAAGTAATTTTATAAATTCAACTTTGTTTATATAAATTAGTAAAATATTAACTAAGTTAACTAAGTTTGATAACAAATAACTAAATTTTGAATAACAATAACAATAATAGTAATAAATTATAAAATATTAACCAAGTTAACTAAGTTTTATAAAAATAGCTAAATTTGTATATAACAACAACAACAATAAATTAACTAAAATAATAAAAACCATCTCCTTTTGTTAAGTTATATAAAAACTAAATAAGCTTATAAAAATTAAATAAGTTGATAATAACAATAATAATAATTCAACTAATTTTTGTAAAAATTAATGTTTATAATAATAGTACTAACAACAACAATCATAATAGCAACAATAATAATAAATTAACTTAGTTTTATAAAAGTTAACCAAAATTAAGATAATAATAATGCACATAATAAATTATAGAATTTAGCTAAATTAACTAAGTTTTATAAAAAAATAACTAAATTTATTTATATAATAATAAAAATAATAAATTTACTTAGTTTATTAAAATTTATTTAGGTTTATAATAAAATATTACTAATAACAACCATAACGACGATAGTCATAATAGTAATAACAATAATAAACAAACCATGTTTATAAAAATTAACCTAGTTTCATAACAATTAACTAAGTTTAGAATAATGATCATAAAAACATTCTAAAAATAACACTATAAATCATAGGAAATAAGTTTTTACGAAATAAACCCATAAGCATATAACCTGCAAGGAGGAGGTAACTGTGTAAAACGCCTAAATAAATTAGCAAGGAGATTCAATGATAAGCTGAAGAGCCTTGTGTTTGAATTGAGTTCCAACCTGAATGGTTCTTTGATCGTGAACGCTGATGATTACGACATTGTATCAAATATAATTATGAATTATGGTAAATACGGTTTTGAAGTTGCGGACTCTACATGCTGCTACGTATCTAGGAAGTTTGGTGGGGTGATATCATGTGGGCCGACTTTGAGGGTCTGTGTGGATTGGTCCAAGTATGTGTCTTGGGACCCGTACCATCATTCAGATGCCGCCAATCTGATTACTGCAAAGAGGATGTTTAATGGGGGTCTGAATGACATTTTTCCTATAAATGTTAAGCAGCTTGTAAAAGCTTCTTTTTTATAGTTCTTATGCGTGTTATTCAGCTTGTGTTCGTAGTAGTGAATTAGTGGGATTTTAGTGCAATGTATATGATTTTCCTTGTATTTCTAACAAATTTATTTCATTTGTTCTTAAAAATATGTCGACATAAGGGACTGGATTCAGAGCATTGAACAACATACCTCTGACAATGTTAACAAGATTTTGGTTGGAAACAAGGCCGTTATGGATGAAAGCAAGATGGTATATTTTTTACATTTCCTTTTTCTATTCTACAAATCATTGATTTTCAGTATCTTTTTTTGTCAAGAGCTTTGATCTTAATTGTTGTTGTTATGTTGTAGGAAGGTGTTTTGGAAAGAAAGGATAATGGATAGATGTAATGTTGACTTGTCATCTTCGAACACATGACAGTTTGAGAGGGATTTCTTCTGACTCAGTAATCTTTGTTTTACTCTTCATTTTGGTTATTTTTATCATTTCATAGTGCACTCAGGCATGGATCGAATATATCGTTTAATTAGAAAGTATTTCAACTGTCATGGTAATTGTAATTTTGTGTTAATGAATGATTCATGTGGTATGGTGTAGGTCTGTAGCTTTTGCAATGTGGATTCCACTTCTGTTTCATTCTTTATGACAAGATGGACTATTTTGTGATCATTACCTTACTAGCAATGGTCAGAGCTTTTTTTCTTTTTTCTAGGCAATACCTACTTCAATGGGCTAAGAACTTGTTGACGAATATGGAATCGAGTTTTTTGAGACTAAGAGGTTTCCGTTCATTAACATCTTCTTAATGTACAACCATCATTAGAATTAAGTTTACATGCACACAACATACATAATCCTCATTTACTCTAATGAATGAAGATATGATGCAGAGAATGTTTTTTTTCTCGTAAAACCTAAAAATGAAACATCTGTACTGATCTATTGGTAGTATGGATTAAACTGCCCTTTTTCTAAAATTTGAATGTTGATATGGTTCATGCTGGAGTTATGAGAGTGTTCAAAGCATAAATTGAACTATGTATTTTTTTTAATAAACAATACTAATTTATGTATCATATAAAAGGGATAATATTACATTAAATTATGTATCATATCACAGTTTTATTTTATTATTTTCAAACTGTTTTGAATTTTCAGGAAGTACCATCAATGACCGAAGACATGCATGAAGAAAGGCA
The DNA here is from genome assembly GCA_030765085.1 of Allium cepa. Lineage (NCBI taxonomy): Eukaryota > Viridiplantae > Streptophyta > Magnoliopsida > Asparagales > Amaryllidaceae > Allium > Allium cepa. The sequence goes on along the minus strand of CM060941.1, from coordinate 169,223,337 downwards.
TTGAGCAGTTCAAGTTATTAGTGATGCATTTGGTACTTGTAGACGTTAACTTTGAACTATGTTGTCTTTTGTTATCACGAATATGTATTGAATTTGGTAACTCATGTATTGAACTTATTTTTTATTAGTTCATACTTTATTTTGTTATCATGTTTATGCGTTACATTTGCTGATTATTATATTTGTTTTCGGTCATACATTGTTCAAATTGTTATCTATTTGAAGAAAATTCATTTTGATTGTTATTATTAAATGTACTAGTGGGATGCATCAAATATATAGTAAAATAAAGCATAGCTCCTAAAAAGCATTATAACTATATGAAATAAATGCTATAAAAAGATAATGCAATGTATGAGGTTACCATCAGAGGATAGTAGTAAATAGGCGTTATTGGATCAACACGTTTTATTAGTGGTATATATATGCTATGAAATTATGCTCTTTTATAGCGGTTTTTGTGTGTGTTATAAATGTGCAATTCTTTTTTATAACATATCGATATACAACGTTTATCAAACCGCTATAGTTCTGTTCAATAGCGGCTCTATGTCGCTATAAAAGATTGTTTTTTTGTAGTGAAAATTACGTACGATATATTATGAGATGTATTCTTATATATTTGTTGTGCTAATTTTTTTGATATGTTGGACTGCTATACTATGTTGGAGTATGAATATAAAAATTTCATATAGGCACTTAACTTAAAACAAAAGCAAAGTAAGATTGGAAGTTCATAAAATAAATTTTTGCAAGTGTTGGATAAGGAAGGGTAGTGATGAAACCACGAATCATTACCCCTATGCCTTAAAATCTGAAATTTATATATATGCTCGTGTGTTGATTGTTGTTTTGAAATAAAAGGAAAAAGTGTTCATAGTCTAATATTAACCGTGCAATGCTAGAGCCAATCATATGCATTAACTCATTGATTGAATCCCATTTACCTTAAGATGTGGCTTGATTTATTTTAAAAGATGTAAAGGAAAATACTTTTGAAAAGTTATGCTTAAATTATATTGAAAATTTTAATTTCGAAACCATTACGAATTTGATTGAAAAGGGAAAAAGATTTTTAATGGAAAAAGAGAAAATTTCTAGTTTTCAAATGATACATGCTTAACATAGAAAGGATCAATGTCCTAGTAACTGTGAATTTTACCGTTTAGCAAGGATGGCAGTATACAACATTGATAATAGCAAGGGAAAAAGCTATTTTAGCTTTGGAATTTCTATTTTCTATCTTGTTGATAGTAAATAAAACTTTCTTTTAAAATAATTCTGTTTTAAAAAGAATAAACCTACTTATGTGAATTGTGGTTGGAAAAAAATTGGAAAAGATTTGGAGGTAAGAGAGAAAGTTCCAAGGTATAACATAATTGACATCCAAAAGAAGCGTAGAAATATAAAATTCACCATCTAAATTCTTTTTCGACATTGGAGGTATAGATTAAGGAAAACTGGATTTTCAAAATTTTAGATGTTAGAAATTGTGTGTCAGGTAGTGGAAGGTTGGAATTGGATGTAAAATTAATTGAATCATGCTCCTATTCGTAGGAGTATGGAATTTGTTGTGTGAAAATAAGGATTTTTACTTTTTGAAAACTTGCTACATATAGAACGCCGGTATATATAGGTTGTTTCATCATATTTTCAAAATAGTTTTAAAAGAATGTATTCATATAGGAGGCGCTGGTTTAGTATTATTAAGCATACATATCATATATGTTGTGACACACCATTATAAACATTTAGCTGCAAATTTGATTGTACACTAATTGGTTGGAATGTTTAGAATAGCTGTGAGATATGTTATATGATTCAATCCTTGAAGAACTTCGAGGATGAAATTCTTTTAAGGGGGAGAATGTAACACCGCATGAAATATATAATGAATAGACAAAAGGAAATCGGTAAATAATTAAATACGACTTAAAATGGAGTTTGAGAAAATGTCACAGTTTGAACACAAAATTTACACCATTTGTATTCGTGGCAATTTCCGAGCGACTTTCATATATAAATTTTGCGAACTCAGTTCAAACAAAGAAGTTATAAGTGTTTTATGTTTTCAAATAAAAAATAATTCAAAAGGAATTCAAATCAAGAAATAAATAATAATTAACGCATGGACCCCACCGATCGACAACAGAGGAACGGCTGGTTGACCCCTCGCGGTCGACCGAGTCGACTGCTGCCTTGGACCGACCAATTGGTCGATTTAGGGCCAATATGCACTGAACCTTGACCGAACGTCCCAGAATTATTATTTTTTATTTTTTTTGGCAAGGCCAGCCGGTTTTATAATGGACCGTCCACTTTTATTACGAACGTAATAAAAACATGAAGTACAGGAGTAAGGTAGAGATACCTTAACTACTAGAAAAAGGAATAAAAAATACAGCACAGGAGCGTGACAGACATGTCACGGCTACTATATAACAAACTAGACTATGACTCCTCCAAAGGGATAGTACCACCAACATCAACTTCCACCTGAGTAGATTCCAAAGAGACATTCCCAAGTAGACCAAAAAAGGGGCGAAATAGGAGAGCAAGAGAGGGTTCATAGATGTCAACTTCAGATGAGTAAAGAAAGGAACGATCCCAGGAAGTATCAGCAAGCATGACAGAAATTAACTCAGCATACGTACCATCCAAATCAAGAACCAAAGAATCACCAGACGGTCTGTAATAAAGGCATCGAAGGTCCTTAAGATCATCAGATACATATCTAAAGTAGGAATCATCCACAGGGTTGTAACGCAAATCAGAACATCGATCAACCCAATATCTCTCAGACTCAACCCAAACTATCGGCAATTGATTCGGAACAAGATCTGTAACAGCATTGAAATCCACAGAAACAGTACTAGGAACAATGGAAACAAAAGGGGATGCAGGCCGAGTAGAGGAAATCGGCAATCCAGGGACAGGAACAACAGGAGGAGGAACGTGAGAGACCTTGGGAACCCATTTCCTAAGCGGAGGCCAGGGCAGAGGGATCTTAGGCGCAGAAGCGGAAGCAGTAGAATGGGTGCAGGCAGAACCTAAATGGCCAAAGGAGTGACAGGAGGTACAAATGTCGGGGATCTAACCATACCGAACACGTACATCAACTACATGGCCAACAGCTAGCTGTACAGGAATAGAGGAAGGGAGAGGCTTATGGGGGGTAATCTCAATCAAAGCCTTAGCGTACACCAGCTTTTCACGCGCAACCGTATTAGCGTCAAAACATTTCAGCTTACCAACGTTGCAAGCAAGCCAATTCAAACCCAACAGAGGTTGTAGAGCTGAAGGAATTTGAGAAAAATAAACCCAAATGGGGATAGATAAAACTTGTTCACAAGCTCTAGCTACCGAAGGGGACCAGGGAGTAATAATAAATGGTATCCCATCAAAAAAAGATGGCTCCTCCTCAAGAACACGACGTCGATTTTCAGAGGAGGAGAACAAAAGGAAACACATAGAGTCAACCAGCCTAACACGTAGATTACCTCGAAGCCTCCAAGCCGTACGACAAACAGAAGACGCATCATGTAGGCGATGTTTAAGATCCAAAAAGAAGCCAACTAAATATTCAGACCAATAGTCCAATCCAGCTTGCATGACATTTGAAGGTGGGATCATCACTCCATTCTCCTCAACGATATCAAATTCCACTGGATCATAAACTCCAGCGTTACGGGGTAGGGAAGAAAAAAGTGAAGTCCAAGCTTTGGATCCAGGAGGAGGAGCAGCAGGATGAACAACATCCACAGCAGGACCACCAACAGAAGACGCAAGCTCAACAAGGGGGAGGCTGCAAGCAATGTTCCACCATTTCTCAATACACTGCAATTGGAGACTTCCTTCACAACAGATTTACTACAAACACATGGTGTGCATGGAGCTAAAGTCGAAATTCTTGCATCAGTCGAACACAGCATACTATCATTCACACCACTGGCCTCATCAATAGCACCAGGAACATCAACTGCATTCACAAGAGTATGCATAGAACCACAGTTAGAACGACAGACCTCACCATCCAAAGCGAACACGGGTCGCACACAAGGGCACTCAACAGCAGCAGAGCACGTCGAAGCTGAAGGGAGAGGAGGGAACTCCGATTCAGATAGTAAAGCCGGCATAGATAAGGACGTACCTAGGGGAACCTTATAAATTCTACCAGAACGTGTAGAAAAGGGGGAAGAAGATGGAGCTACGGAGAGGATCGAAAGATGAGGAGGAGAGCTTGGCATGAACGCGGATGGGAGGGGAGAAGAGAACTAACGTGATCTGGAAATGAGATTCAAAACGAAAACATCAACATGAAAAGGATTTTATCGACCATTGTTGATTCACAAGAACGAGATTGTCATCACCCAGGATATATCTTATATATAAAAGGAAATGGTTTTTCAACGTCCTGGAATTATTAATACTCAATAAAATATAATCGAGTTGACAAAATTGATTTGAGCATCTATAAATAAAGGCCTTGCCCCTTACTTTTATTCTCATATTTTCTGAACATAGCAGCAGAGCTCTGCCATTTTCCCTTCTCCACTCTTTCTAGAAACTATTAAACTACTATCATATACATACATACACACACACACACTATATGCATATATATATATATATATATATATATATATATATATATATATATATGAGGGGAAAAAAGATGAGAAGAGAAGGAGTGAATTAATTCGGTGAAAATATAAACTTTGTAATTATAAATCCAATTTTTCAAGTAACTCAAATATCCCATCAGATCTATAATTTATATATATTTCTAGGTTGGAAAGGAAAAAAGGATCAACAAAAGGAATGAATTCGAATTTGGATATTTTAAAGCTAGAAAGGTGTGTGGGAAAATTATATAATTTATTTACAACATTGAAATTTATATCTTTGAATTTTATTTATTATTATGCTAATGCAAGAACCATTGAATTGTAGGTTTAGAATGAATATATTTAATTGAAATCTTGCCTACATGGTATATAATTTATGTAATTATAGTGGAATGACATATACACCATAATTTGGAAAGTTTGGGAAACGAGTCCATAAAGTTGTTAAGTACGATGCTAATATGATTATGAAGTTTATTCCACATCTGCGTTAACTGGGTAATAAATTGTTTAGCCTTCATTAGGAATGCCCTAGTTTGATTTGGAGTGTAATTTCTATATTTTAATATATTGGGAGCATTGAACGTACAATATAGTTGTATTTATTTCCGTGTACGTTTCCATATACTGCTTAACTATGTAGTGCATCAATTGGAATAATAAAGAATATTTCCAAATGAAAGAGATATGTATAGCAAGGATGTCCTTCTCCGTAGTTTGCACTGTTTATTCCAATAAAAATGAAAGGAGATAATTTCTTGTAATTTCAAATCCATTTTTAGGTAGTTTATGAAAAGTTACTACATTAGTAATTTTCTTTTTTAGGAAAGCTCCAATTTATTGAAACGTGGAAACAAACATTCTTTGTATGATTTACAAATAATTGTATATCATTAGAATGCTCTTTTTTTGACTCTGCTAATTCTGCATCATGGGTGGCCTTCATTTCTCAATCTAATCTATTTGAGACCTATCCAGTGCCTCGATAATGGCTTTATTCTTCCCTTTGATGTAACTACTTCCTTTAGTCAAAGAACTTAACGTTTTGCTCAACGTTTTCTTACCGATCTACTCCTCAACCTTGAAAATTTTAATGTGAAACTCTTCCAAGGACTTCACTCTATTTAGCCCATTCACGAGGATGTAAATCACTTCTAGAAGAGATATGGTGGGAATCAGCAAGCAAATGAGCAAGAGGGTCCCATGGTAGGGCTGTTGGAACTCGTCAAAACCTAGATCTGTGGGATTAGTATGACCACGACCTCTTCTTTATTCTTCTCTTTATCCTTGTTTTTGGGAGTAGGAGTAAGCGCCCTTTTCTTTTCAGTCTTCTCCCGTTGCTTGGAGGTCTCTGAACCCTATATAGAAAAAGTAGAAGCCCTTGGAGATTTAAAGGAGCTACCAGGGGTCCTAGATTTTGATGTACTTCCAGGAGAGCAAAATATCTTTCTCGAACCGTCTTTGGGGTCTGGATTGCCTCTTTCCCCAACAAGGAAATATAATAATTTCTCTCTTATTTTGAGCTCCATAAATGGATGCCCCGCATTCTCACTCGAACCGAATGACAAGGCGGCCTTCTTAGCATCTACGGGGCGCATCTGACTTGAGCCGTTTGAATTTAGACTGTAGCTTTCCTCTTCTAGAACTCACTCTTTCTGTGATAATATAAAAGCAAAGAATTAGAACCAAGCGAATATCCAAAAAGTGCATAACTATCATATGCGTCTACATGAATGTGTATGGAAGAGTGTATGACATCTGGACGAACCCTTGGGGTACTCATTTGGTTTCCAACTAACATTGGATTTCTGCTATCGAAGATAATTCTCCATAATCGATCCCTAGCTCGAGATCATAAAGATAGTCATAAACTGTTATATCCCTAAGAATAAACTCTTATCCTTCCTTGGCCCCAAAAGAACGAAGAAGGGCTTTCACCACAGCTAAATTAAGTGAGATGTCAAAGACAATATGCCCAGAAGAAGGTGCTTTTCTACGACCAAAAGTGGCGCACTCGTTGTCGAGAGAATGAGGGCATGCCCGCTTTGCTGTCTTCGTGTAAATGTTATCGTCATGTCATTCCCTTAAGACCATAAGTCAACCTCTTTTGTGAGGTTCAATCTAAAGGAATCTAGTGTTGACTCTTCTATATTCGCAAAGGCAGTGGAGTCAGCTCCAAGTGAGTTTGCAGTCATGACATCATCAGAGATGGAATGATGAGAGGACAAAACTTCACTTGGCTCTCTATTTGTAGAAGCTTTCCCCTTCTCCCTCTTTATGGGATTATGAGTAGAGGATGCCCCGGGTTTCCTGATTGAGCTACCAGTAACCAATCGTCCAAGCTACCTCAAATTATCATCCGTAACTAAACGAGGGCCCTCACGAGCTCCATTGGGATTTGTTGAAGCCTTCGTTGCATGTCCTCCAGGTCTTCTTCTATTGCTACTCTCACCACACCTAGAAGAGAAGTCTAAAGAAAAAATTTAATGCTTAACATGGAACTCCTTAAGGCGAGAATTTGAAGGAGATGGACGAGAAAAATGATTTACATCCAGAATGCCACTAATGGAAGCATGGAGAATCATCTCAGATGAAGAAATACTCCCTTTTAAACATGCTATACTTAGAGTACGAGTTCCTAATAAGTTTGAACTTACTCCCCATCTTAAGATAAATGAAAGGAGAGCCTTCCATTTTGCACTTTATAGCATTGAAATATATAATCTGACGATGATTTGGGGGAACCAGAAACTCCCTATGTAACGACCCGTAATTTCACTACTTCGAAAATGAAATAATTATTTTATTTTAAATTAAAAAAGGTTTAAAACTTAAATAAATATGTTATATGTAATAGATAATAATAGAGAAATTATTTATTCTTATAGGTAATAATTAAAAAGCATAAATTTGGATTTTATTGCAAATCAGCAAAAGTTAAGTTTTGTTAAAAATAAATAAACGCTTAAATAAATAGGCTTAAATATTTATTTAAAATGATAAATCTTATTAAAAACACCTAATAAGATAATAAAAGTATGTTAAAATATTTAAAAAAATATGTTAATAACCGTTTTACAAAAATAACCAAATTTTATCGCATTTTGTCAGTTTTACATACACTGTAAAAATAGATATTTTGATATTATTTAAATATGATTTTAAAATATGAATAGACATATTTTAATTTATTTAAAATAAGAAAAAATTTCATTTTAAATTTGGTTTACATAAATGAATAGTTTAGCTAAAACGTCAAATATGACCCGTAAAATGTTTTGTCGAAAATCAGCGTTTTGTCAACTAAAAACTGTCGCAACGTTGTTACACCTTTATTTTCTTATATGTGAACATATATTCAAATAGTAGAAGTATTATTTAATTCGCTAATCAAGTTTACTTTTACTAAACGAGTTTAGAAACAAATAGCAAAATTAAACACAAAAGGACAAAACATATCAAATCAAACCAAATCTTTACTTTTTCTTTACTTAAATATTAAGTGATTAAAGTGATGATGTGATAAGGTGATGGTAAGTGTTGAAAAAGTAAGATAAAGTAAGAATATTTTGGTAATTTTGTAAAGGGTTAGTTTTGTAATTCACCACTCCTTACTTTTCCTATAAATACCCATCCATTCTTCCCATTTTTCACACTTCTCATTCTTCTTCTTCTTCTTTTAAGCTATTTTAATGGCTTCTCTCTTGAAGAGAGGTAGAAGGGTTAAAAATAGTGGAGTGCTTAAGCACTATTCCACATGTTACTTTCTAACCTCTTCTTAATCTACTTCCTCTTCTCTTCGTTAATGGCGCTTGGCCGTGAGAAATACGGAGGCGGGGAAGCATGACCGAGATCAAAGCAAAGGTAGAAGTGATGGCCGAGAGTAGGGAGTAAGGAGTTGAATTGGGCAAGTTTTGATTGAGTTTAGTAATGATTTAGATGAAGTGTTGTTGTGGTTTGAATGTTGGTAGGAAGTTAAATCAATTTGGTTAAAGTGAGAAATTCTCATCGCTTTTTGAATTATTTTGATTATCAAGTTTAATTGTTATGTTAGATAATCACCATTTTATGATATGGATATTTAAATAATTGTTTGAATGTTAGATAATCCATAGTAATGTTATGACATTTATCGTATTATACCCATATTGAATATGTTAATGTCATATGATTGTTTTATGGTTGTTATGTTAATATGGACATCAAATTTATATCATTACAGATTAAGTAACCCCTTTGTTTAATAAGATCCAATTTTGGTGATATGATATACTTCGAAAAAATAAGTCTCTTTTCAATTGGAATTGAAATTAAAGTAGAAATGAAAGAGAATTTGAAATTTGAAGTGAAACGAGTTAAAGGATAGTGAAATTGAAATTGAAATTGATATGAATAATGAAATTGAAATCGATTTTGAAAATTCAAAATTGAAAGTGAAATTAAGGTTGAATTTGAGTTTAAATTTAAATTAGATTTGAAATCTAAGTTTTAATTTGATTTATTTTGAAGTTAGAATTGAAATTGAATTGAAATTGGAATTTAAAATTTAATATTAAAATAATAGGAATAAAATAATATTATAATATGGGAATATTGAAAATACATTTTAAATACTTTAAAAAGTGAAAATATTAATTTAAAATGGTTTGTAATAATTTATAAGTAATAAAATTCAATTTGAATAGATTATTTCAAGTGTTGAAAAATAGGTTAAAACTAGGTGCGTCGCGCAACGGTAGTTCGTGATTTCACGCCGAAAAGTTCAATGAATGTATAGAGTGGAATATAGCTCGGAATTTTTTGAGATAAGAAAATTTCGGACTACTATATTCATATCTTCTAAAGAAGAAAGAAAATTAAAATTTCACTGAGTAGATTTTGAATTAAGTCCAAATCAATTTTCTAGAAAAATCACGCTAGTGTAGTTAAGTGACCGTAACATGAAATCTGTTTAAATGAACGTTTTTTCTACTACGGAAAAATATGAAATAAATTTGATAAATCCATTTAAATGGTTTAAAAGAGATTTTAAATGAAAAATATGAATTTTCAAATGTTTAAAAGTTGTTTAAATCAAATAAGCTTATATAGCACTTTCCGCCGCACTTTTACGTTGCGAATTGTATAAATTTTTTGAATTTGAGTTTTAACGTAACGATTTTTCACAGAATCAATTGTGAATGTTTTTAAAAGAAAATTTTAGCATTTGAAAGATAATTTGAAATCTTTATAATCAATTCCAAAATAAAGTTGATAATTGAGTATGCGGAAACGTCTAGTACATTTGTCACGCTTGTGAGATTTAGGAATATAAAACAAGGTGTTTAACTAAGGTTAGAGATAGAGCAAGCAGTGACATGAACTTGTTTGGCCTCTATTTTCTTTTCTTAGACGAGGGGTGTAATTGATCGAAAGGAAAGCCTGGATGTTCTAAGATAAAAAGATTGTATTAGTTTTTCCAAAATAAAAGAAGATAAGTATTATTCAAATTTTAAGCAATCTCCAAAACGAACAAACTGCAACTTGAATTGTATAGAGATAATCTTATTATACTTTGTATTAAAATTTGAAGAGGGAACTCGTCCTATTCGTGGAATTTAAAAGATGATTTCACCATTATTCTGCTCATAACACTTGTTGAATACAGAAATTGATATTGAGTAAAATTAAAATGATTTCTATGGTCCTATTTACTCAAAAATGTTTACTAAGATTGATTTTAGGGTTTATCGTATACAATGTCTTAAATAACATTGTTTTTGACCGCCTAAAAGTTAAGGAATTTGGATCGAGATTTAAGTAAAGAAATTTGAGATATTATTCAAAGCAAAAGAATGAATTACTTAGAATTATTCTAAGTCAAAAGAAAGAGATTTCAAAATCATCCAAAAAGAATTAAAGTGAAAAGAGACTTAATAAATCCTGTAAATTCATATTCACTTTTTTTTATCGATAACTGGATTTCGAAGGAATCGGGATTGGATTTGGGTGATTCCTATTCGAAAACCACTTCGAACCAATGTATACGTTCGAATGTGAAGACATGTTGAAGATGATGATTATTGATGACCGTGGATCTTTGTAGCGTGAGGACCGCTTGTTGACGTGTTCTGGGTAGCTCCCAATATAGAGTTATTTATAGTAGTGGTCTTCGAGTTGTGGAGATTTTTCGGATTTCAAGGACTACTCGCTACTAGTGGTAGTAGGAGAGTGTCGTCGGTTTGTCCTGTTCTTGGATAACTTATATGGACGTTTGTTTGACATTGCATTACTAAAGATTACGTACATTGGTTTTTACAAACGTACATCAGTGGTGGTGGAGAAGGCAATTTCTCTTAGCTTAACACCCTTCTTGAGACATACGAGCTAAACGGTGGTATTTTTGTGGAAGGCAATTAGTAGTCAACGGAAATGGAAATGTGGCATTCAGAGATGAGATATAAGCTATGTGAAAAGTCAATCGTTGCCTCAAGCCTCATCAATCGCAAATGATTGAAACATGGTTAGATGCGGCAAGACTAAGTGGGTCATTCCTAATCAGGTATGATCATCCCTTTCTAGATATATTTCTTCTTGCTATGACGTTCGGGATGCAAATTAATGTGGTTTGGATGCTCGAGCTCTCGATTTAAAGGTCGATAACAACCGGGGATGACATATTCATTACTATCTAGTAACAGAGATAGGCCGGTCTTGTGTTGGTAGAGAATCCTTTGTGATGGTCCTTGGGACATCCATATAGAGGTGTACCCATCAGAAGGTAGTCCCTTCACCTGGTCATATTTATAGAAATCCATTCTCCAATAAGAACCTGCAGTTTTGTTTGTGTTGGCGTAATGAATAGCCTCGAAATACTATATGGGTGACCATTTCAGATAAGATTAATAAGTTTATTTGCAAATGTTTTCAAAGAATGTCATTAGAAATAATATCAAACATTTTGAGATATAAAAGTATTTTAGTTATCATAAGGTAAAAACCTGTCCGTGTTTATGTGTGGGCATGGCCTTATGAGATACTCTTTCATTTCAAAGGATTTTATTTAAAGGCTAATATATGACACTGTCATTTATTATTAAGTTCTTCTCACGCTGGTTTATCAAGCCTGATCTGGGTATTTTCAATACTCGGGTCAGATCCGAGTAGTTGCGGGTTTAGTTGAAGACGGTAGAAGTTTTCAGAGGAGAGCTGGAGATATTCATCTACGTATGGACATATTCTATTATCCACCGTGGTTTGTTAGTTTTAGTCTGATGTTTGTCAGCAATTGTAAGGATAGATGTTTATAACTGTCCAAGCTGAATTTAGGTCAGACTCTGATATATATATTTAAAAGTTGTCCGCTGTAAATATATTGTTCAATATTATATGTTATTCCATTCATGTGAGAGTATGTTCTGTCTATTTTTCTTTTTACCCTTGATTATCCATATTTTCGTGCAACTTGGACGGGACATGAGTGGTTTATTGTCGGCTCAAAGGGTACGGAATTGTGGGTCGTCACATCCTCATGAAAATATCATATAGACTAGTTAGAATAGCAAAACCATTGGGATGCAGTGGGAATGGAGCAATCTTCATGTACACAGCCTGTGATCCATTGGTGAAGAGGAGGCAGGGCCCAGGCCGTGCAATGATATCGAAAGTAAACACGAATCCTTTCGATATGGCACGTGCCCATTGTTCCGAAGTGGGCGAATTCTCTAGGAAGACAATGAATAGCTATAATGATGTTTAGCTGCCTAGGAGTTAAGATGGAGGCCTTATAATTGATAGGTGCTTCCAATAATTATGTTGGCCTAAACCCATGCACTAGAGAATGAGAAGTACTAGGCTATGGCCAGATGTCGTAGGATTTGGAGGAGCAGAAGAAAACGGAGCCTGACCTCTAGAAGCAGTTAGTGAACGAGTCTAGTGATGATCGACATACCTATATAATATAACAACCAATCTCACATACTATCATAGAGTGTGTGGGTGCTCATGCATGTGAGTGTGTGCAAATACAAGGGAAATATAACGGATTCTTAGACAATGTTATTATCTTCTCCGTATCGACGACATGAAATATACAATATGGATCGATTGGAGTTTAATAACCTCTTAACAATTTTTCATGTTCAAGTTCTTAACAGAAGACAACAAAACCCTGACTTTAAACTTTCAAGACCCTCTCTACTCTAGATTGTTCTACCATCAGGGCTCCATTTTTTAAATTTCTCCTTATGAGTGAACTTAATCTTTGGGTATCGAACGTGGAAATCCGAACTACTAACCCAACACTATATTTACTGAACATGAATCATGGCAACAAATTCAATGTTGTAAGAATTTGGACCGTGAAAGAAAGAAGGTTCACCGAGAATAGTGAAGGAGATGACGATTGAAGTGATCCAAGAGAGTTTGATGCAAAGTCATTGTAGATGTGTAAGTGGGAGGCAAGCAGGTTTTGAAAAGGAGGCATCTCGAGAAATGAGAAGGTGTGTTTAGATGAAGGTAGACTCAACATTTGTATTGGCACACAAGTTCATCCGACACCGAAGCAAGAAATCTAAAATAGGATATAGGCAGGGTTTGATCAGTAAGATGTACAATGGAACTAAAAATTTGATGTTGGCAACAAACAAAGCTTCCTCCATATCCTACGAACCAAGCTTTGGGAGGCAAGTGTTATGTGCATTTATTTTCCTTAGAGACCAAGACTTAATAGGATAAAAAAAAGTAGGTGAAAAGCAGGCGAGGAGGTAGGCTAACATAGTTCACCTTTTTGTTCGACAGTGAAGATAGGCAGGATGAGATCCCCTGATTTGTTTACGCCAATATCGAATAGAATATCCTATTCGGTAACCCAAGTACCGAATAGGAATCCATGTTTGATTATTTAAAATACCAAAAAAAGATCTTGTTCGGTTCTCAAGTATCGAATAGGATTCCTTGTTCGGTTACTCACAATACCGAACATGAGACCCTGTTCGGTTACATACAATACCGAATAGGAAATCTTGTTCGGCTACTCAAGTATCGAACACGAGTCCTTGCTCAGTTATTCCCAACACAGAACATGATAATTTGTAGGGTGTATTTTGAAGCTATCCTAAGTAGCCAGATAGGGGATCCTAGTTGTCATGGTTTCGACACCGAACCGAAGGATGGCAGGCCAAACTAAGGTGAGTCGTGCAAGAACATGGCCGGTAAGGTGTCCATGCCCATTTATCGAACTGAATTATCTTAAAAAGAGTCTTTCCAATCGAACCAAATAGGATATATATGGATTGAAATCTGGGTATATTTGAAAATTTATGATCGTATCTTTTATAGGTGGAAATATAGAACCGAGAAAGTTATAAATACATTTCTTGATTTGCTGAAGTGACCTCTCTACCTATGCATTCCTATAAATATCCGAGCTACTGGGAGCTGTAGGGACAATTTTCGGAACCTCTAGCCCCTTCCAAACAGAAATAGCCGAACATAGCTTATAGATTTCAATATAGCGAAAAATCATTATATTTGATATTCAAACACTTACAGAGACTCAAATATGAGAAAAATAATAAAAATGAATAGCGGATGTAGGCCCATTATGGTTGAACCACTATAAATCTATGCATACCTTACTTTTTTTGCATTCTATTTATAATGAATCTGTTGTTGTAAACTTGATTGGAAGTGTTTGCCTACTTTTCATGCAAACATGATTAATTAAAGAATTAAAACATGACATTTATGGAGCAAATGGAATGGGAATAATGAGATAGATTTAAAACAAATAAATGTCATTAATGATTGTCCAATTTAAATAATGATGACCATTTATAAAGGACAATTATTTCGAAACGAAGAAATAAATGACATTTAGGAAATGAAGAATATAAGCATATAGGATAAGAATAAGTTCATAGTCGGTAAATAAATGAATACTAATAAATGAACTGAAGAGGCATAATAATTTCCATAATGAGAATTATATGGACTTAATAATACATTCATCATGTGCAAGAATTAGTAGGCCTATCCCAATATTTAGGTTAAGGATAAATGGCTTGGTTTAGTATTGGTTGGGATGATGGGTCGGTAGAGTTACACAATGGAAGTATGTCCTTCACCTAGAGGCTATTAATAGTTGTGTATACGTACTAGTAATGTGGGACATCCCCAATTATAGGGTCTAAAGTGGGGGGATATACGTTCATGTGTAGGCGTATGAAAATGTACCAAGGGTTCACCTCGGATATGAAGCATTAAATGGCTCAATACCTTTAGGGATGTCAAGGAGTTTACTTCGAGAATTATGGTATTAAATGGCAAATGGTTTTACCCCCTCCTTATTTTTTATTGGAAAATGTGGCCTGCTTCATTTCTAAACAAGAGGTATTAACTGGAGTGGGCATTTTTCTTGACTTATGTTAGGTAAGTCTAAATGGGTTTGGCCGTAGGGGTCAGCCGGCTATGTCTGTATTATTGGTACCCAATATTTAAAAGTAATATTGACATGTAGGCTTGACTACCAGTGGTCATAAGCGGTCGTTAGCAAGGACTTGGGTTATGCCCCAGTGGATTATGCTTTTACAAGTGTAAAATCCATATGAGATATGTAAGGACCTCAACGTTTAATTAATCATTTATTGTTGAAGGTGGATTAGTTAACACTTAGATAAGACTATGAGATGAGTTAGTAATATGGCTGATTATGTTATAAAGTCGTGCCTAGAAGTCATCGGCCTTTAAGGTTAAGGTTGGTTGACTATCAATTACGTTATGGAGGTCCTGCTTTAGGGTTGAGGTATTAAGTGGTCGTTGGGTATGCCTCCTTCCTATTTAAGAAGTACAAACTGGATGAAGTTTCCTTTTGGGTAGTACAACGCTTACATATACATATGTATATTTTTTACCCACTTTTTGACCAAAGCAGCTAATTTAAACAAGCCTTGAGAACTCATACGGAGTCGGATTGACTTGAAATTTTGGCAGAATACTTAGAAGACATAAAAGAAAGCACTCGCAAAAAATGGGCCTGATTGGATAAGGATAAATGGATCACTAGCGACCTAACTAGATGGATTGCTAGCAATCCATGTAGATTGGCCCATACCATGTGAAATTTTTGGGTAGGTCCTAGACACTCTCTAGAGTGTACACACAAAGTTTCGTCTGATTTCATTAAATTTATGCAAATTATGGATTATTCTTCTAGACCAGATGACCCATGAAGATGGATGATCAAAAAAACTCCAAACGACTTGATATTTGGATAAGGCATTCAAATAGATTAAAGGAAGGCAACACAAAAGTGTAGGCTCAAATATAGTTTAAGGGCATGGATCACTAGCGATCCATCATGTTAGCTCGTGTCGCTCTAATTTTTTCTAGACTTCTTCCTAGCATTAGATAGAGGCTTCTGACAACTCGGCCCTGGCCCAGCTACTTTCCTACTCCTATAACTACGATCCAACCTGCAACATAAATAGGATCTTCTGCATGTGCTGCTGGAACTCTGTAGAGATTATTCTTCACTCTTCTTCCCTATACAACAGTCATCTAGGAGTTTACTACGGTTCTCTAGTGAACTCTTGCACTTGTGACTTATTCTAATCTCATCAACTTGTAACCTAATTCAACTTATAATAGTAGTTAGTCGATAATAAAGCTTATAAAGTGGACGTAGGCTTCGTTAACAGTTGAACCACTGTAAAAATCTTCTTGTCTCTTTTCTATTTCTACTCTTCTACATTTATTTTTTATAATATTGCTCTATAAGAACAAGGTCGGCGCTTTCACACTCAATTCAGGGTGTTGATCCATTTTTTGGGTTAACTTTTTGGTGCTTTCATTGAGAAAATTAAACTTTAGGATAGATCTGAAGACTTGAACTTTAAATCTAAGACATGGAGAAGATGAGCAGGCCTAATACCATAGCTAGAGCTGAAGCAAATAAACCAAAGCCTAGGGGAAACCAAGATGTATCCTTAAATTCTCATTAACCCAACTATGTGATTAGAGAGGAGATGGAAAGGATAATGAAAGAGATATAGGATGGAATCTTAGCTAGACAACAGGAAATGATGAACGGCTTCTTCTAGAAGATAGAGCAACAAAGGATGGCTAGATTTGTAGGGAATATGAATCAAACTCCAAGGAACAATGCAAGAGCTGCCGGAGTTAGATTAGAAGAAGATAAATTCTTGCCCCCATGCGTAGAGCAACCGGTATTTAGGGGCAAGGCTGGAATCAACATGGGAATCAAACCCAATGCCGGAGTGACTATTGAAACACTAGGACTGGTGGTATGTCCAAATACTAATATGCAACCGACAGAGGAATATGCACCAGAACTCCCTCGATTGAACGTAATTTGAATGAAGCTAGATTTATGAATCGAAATATAGGCGTGCAGCCGGAAGAGTACATCCTAGGATAAACCCACTGGAACAGGCCGCAAAATATTTCTTTAGGATGAAGATCTTCATTGGACAATGAGAACCAAATTGCTGAATTGGTACGAAGGTTCATTAGAGGTGGACCCCCAGATCAAGGTTTGGAAGACATAAACAGGAATCTGTTTACTACTAATATCCAAAATGTTAGAAATCTTTCAGATTTCAAGCTTCCTATGCTGGAAATGTACGACGAGAAGGCAGATCCGACGATTCATATGATGAGATACATCCAACATATAGAGGTGCTGGGTTCTTCTGAGGAGGTAATGGGTTGGTGCTTTCCATTATAATTAACGGATTTAGTTGCAATGTGGTTCAGGCAGTTGGAGAATGGGTCCATAAGCATATGGATCGACTTTGTAAGCAAGTTCCTGAGACAATTTAGAGTTCATGTCTCACAACCGAGGAATGTACTTGCGCTCTAAACGTAAAATAAAGCCTTGGAGAGTCCTTAAAAAGTTATTTAAAAGATTCAATGCAGCTGCAGCTGCAGTCGACATGCCTGATCCATCGTTTATCCTAATGGCAGCAGTATTTGGAGTCGCGAGTAAGACTAATTTCAAAACTGCATTTAAAAGGGATCAACCGATGGATCTTGCGGAATTTTACTACGAAGCTGAGAGATTCTCTTCATACACAGACCTGACTGAAACCTCGGAGAGGATATACTTGGGTAGTAGGGGGTATAACCTCTACTGGAAGCCACCAAGGAGGGAGCCTACTGATCGAGAAAGATTTGGAAAGTTTCGCATCTTCCATGAGCTAAATGGGCACGAAATAAATGAGTGCCGACACCTTCATGATTTGATTGAAAAAATGGTTTGGAACAACCAACTTTCACGGTACGTGAGGAACATAACTGCGGTAGAATTGCAAGAACAACCACCATCCGCAGCAAATTCATAAAGAAATGCGCAAGGATTTGAGCCAAGATAAATTGTCCCATGATTGGAGTAGATGGGAGCCAGATCCGGCTCCCATGCTTTGATTTTTCATTTCTTTTTCCACACTTTTCTTTTGGTATTTAGATAATAATAACCTTGAGCCACTTACACATTTACGAGATCCTGAACGATCTTCGGGCATGCTTTGAGTCGGATGTTTAAGATGACTATTTAGGATAATAATAACCTCCAACCGCTTACACGTGTATGAGACCCAGATTGGTCTCTAGGCATGCTCTAAGTTAGATCTCCGAGGTGAATATTTAGGATTTTTTCTTGTTTTGATTCCTTCTTGTTTGATTTCTACATTTTGTGAGAAAAATGTGTGATCCTCTATAAATAGAGGAGGGCACACATGCAACTATATATCATAAAATAAGGCGCTGCCAACATGCTTGACATGCAACAAAAACTAAGTACAAGAATCAATAATACTCAAGTACTCCTAAGATGAGTTCCGACAAGATCACCACCCATCACACCCTAATATCGAGCTCCGGCATGGCCACCGCCCGATATTAAGGTGTTAGAAGTACCTAAAAACTAAAGAAAAGCCAATAATACTAGATGTCGTCATAAGCTAAGAAGGAAGCTCCTTGCTTCTAGTTCGGAAGGAATGGAAAAGCAACTACTCTGAAGTGGAACTAAAAATGATACTGAATGGAAAATCCGATCTAAAGACTCTGTACAAATGGAAGAAGTGCCAAGTAGAAGAGTAGATCCTCCTAAAAATAGAACGCCATAAAGAAGATGAAGGTGTCCTATATCTGAGGTGGAACTGCTAGTGGATCTAAGAGGAAAACTCTGCTCTGATGACCTTTTGCAATCCGAAATCCTGCAATCTTGTATCATGAGTACCTGCAAAGTGAACCCAACACCCTATCACCCATACCTGCGTCTGAAGAATGACTAAGAATTATTTTAAGAATGATACATACATACATACATATATATATATGTATATTTATTAAATTTATATACATATATATGTATGAAAGAGGTAGGAAATAAAATATCTAAATAAGACTAACCGGACAAATACTAAAGAATTAAAAGATATATAAGCTAATAGCAACAATGACTAGTACAATAATTGGTACAAAGCTTAAAATATTCTTATGGACCTATGATCATAAGTAAGTTATGATTAACGGTGAGATCGTCATATAAGATTGAAAAAATATTAATACTACTATTGTTAATGTTAAAAATATTATTATTGAATTTAAATAGATTAACATTATAACTAACCTTATTAAGATACCCTTAAAATCGGTTATTTTTAGCTAATTACATTTGGGATTAGAAATCCAATTAAAACAAAATGAAGAAATTATATAAATCAATTTATTAAACAACTAATAATGAATAAAGTGTCTAATAAGAGTCTAATATTCTTTTTGAACCTAAATCTAAAATTATTCCGGTAGAAGTCACAGTCAGAAATTTTAGTTATTATATTAAAATAAAAAAATTTAAGAGTATTATTTAGGATGTAATAAGAATCCATACAATCATAGTATATATGTTTAATATCTTCAAAATGTAGATCACAAAAATAACATTTATTGTCGTTTTGGATGTTTTTTCTCTTTAAAAATTCTATAGTATTAAGTTTTCCATGAATTATTAACCACATGTGAATTTTAGATTTAGGAGGAGTATTATGTTTCTAAATAAATTTAAAAGAGTTGTTTATTTTACTCGAAAAATTGATAAATATGTAAAAAGAATT
Organism: Allium cepa; assembly: GCA_030765085.1. NCBI lineage: Eukaryota > Viridiplantae > Streptophyta > Magnoliopsida > Asparagales > Amaryllidaceae > Allium > Allium cepa. The sequence continues at coordinate 169,203,593 of CM060941.1, read as the reverse complement.
AGAAGTTATATTTCTTACTCTTATCCCATTCCCAACTAATAATATCATTATCATTATTGATATTATAAAGATTTAATCTAGCATAAAACAAAGAGAGTTGCCTAAGAGTTGAACATACTAAAATTCTGTTAAAACTAAAATTCCAAGGAGGATCGTTTTCAGGAGAGAAAACTTCAATAATGAAAGCAAACTTAAAATTACAGATTTCATAAAGCTCTTTAAATTCTATCTTAAAACGTAAACTAGAAATCCAACGGTCATGCCAGAAAGAAGTACAATTACCAGAATGAACTATCGTATTAAGACCTAGGTTAAAAATCTCTTGACATTTCAAAATGGATTTCCAAAAATTAGATAGATTTTGAATGACTAGAGAAGTATTTTGATATAAGTTAATACAACCATTATAGTAATATTTTGAAATGATCTCTTTCCAAGTAGCATTATCATTAATATCCTTAAACTTCCATAACCATTTACCTAGTAAGGACAAATTCATATTACGCAAATTAATTACTCCTAAGCCACCTTCCTTTTTAGCTTTACAAACTGTTTCCCAATTTACTAAACATTTTATGATATTATTAGAATTTTCCCTACTCCATAAGAAATCTCTTCTAATTTTGTCTATTTTATCTATTACCTAATCTGAAAATAGATGCATGAACATCCAATAAATCAGGAGGGCGGATAAAACAGAATTTATTAAAACTAATCTACCTGCTCTAGATAAAAATCTCTCATTCCAATTAGAGATCCTATTTTTGATTTTATTAATGATTGTAAGCCAGTCATCATATTTGAGTTTAGTAGGTCTAAATACAAACCGAGATAGTCAAAAGGAAAGTTCATAGTTTTGCAATTTAGAGTATCAGCGACTAAGTTTTCAATATTTTCAAAATCGTCTAAAACTAAAACAGAACTTTTATCAAAATTTATTTTTAAATCTGATAAAAGTTCAAAACTGTATAAAATAAACTTAAGGGTGATAATGTGTCTAGGTAAGTGGGATGAAAAAACAAGGTATCATCGACAAATTGGAGAACCGATATACAATTACTCGATATGTCATTGCCTGTACATCCTAGGGATCCATTATCAACTGCTCTTTTAATAATCTTAGCAAAAACATCAACGACTATCTTAAATAATAAAAGCAATAAATGATCCCCTTGCCTTAAACCTCGCTTAGATTGAATTTTATTACCTAATATACCGTTAACCATAATATTAGAGTTACCGTTTCTAAGCAAATTCATAATCCAGCTGATCCATCTATGACCAAAACCTCTAGATGAAAAATATTTACAAGAAAATCCCAATCTACCGAATCAAAAGCTTTTGCAAAGTCCAGTTATAAAATCGCACAAGTTATATTATTCTTACAAGAGTGAGAAATATATTCTTGAGCAACATCTACTCCATCGGTGATATTTCTCCCTTTAATAAAAGCCGATTGTGAGCAACCAATTAAATTATACATTCTTATACTAAGTCCATTAGCTAGAAATTATTTTAACAGAATAGTTAATCAAAGAGATAGGTCTAAAATCTTTTAAATTTTTAGCTCCTACTTTTATGTGTAATAAAATAACATTTGCATAAATAAATCTCCCTAATTGCAAATTAAAACTATAAAAATCATTAAACATATTAACTAAATCAAGTTTTAAAACATCCCAATATGTTTTATAAAAGAAAATTGGGAACCCATCTGGGCCCGGGGATTTATCATCTGGCAAGTCATTAATAGCTTTTCTATTTTCCACTTCAGTAGAAGGATTATCTAACTCAGATAGATCAACAATAGAATCAGACGGATACAAATCATTCCATCTAACATTGATTCTATGTTTGTTTCTAGTACCGAAAATATCCTTATAACAATCTATAAAATCCTAGTTAAGATCTCTTTGATCAACTAACTCTTCATTATTAACAATAATAGAGTTAATTGTATTGCTACACTTTCTTCCATTAGCTATATTATGGAAAAATTTAGTATTATTATCTCCTTCGTTGATCCATTGGATTCTAAATCTCTGCTTCCACATAACCTCCTCCTTTTCTAAAATAGAATTAAGTTCATTTTTTAGATTGGCAAGAACATTACGTTCACCTAAATTTAGTTGCCTAAATTCTGGTATCTTATTAACTTTAAGCATCTCGTTAAGAATATTATCTTTTTTGATTTTTATATTGCCAAAAACATTTTTGTTTCAATTTTTAACAAAAATCCTAAGATCCCTAAGTTTTGAAGCAAAAGATTTTGCAGAATTATCCTTATTTCTAATATTATAATAACTCAAAGAAATCCATTAACAATTAATTAGGTTCAAGAAATTAGAATCCAAAAACCACATCTTTTCAAATTTAAAAAAACTATTAATAAATCTATGATGCTCATATGTGAGGATAATAGGACAATGATCTGAGTACATGTAAGGTAAACCTAAAACTCTACAGATTGGAAATTTATCTTCAATCTCATTACTAACGAAAAACCAATCAAGAAGAGCCATAGATGGAGACTCCCTAGCATTACTCCATGTAAACTCTCTATTTGAAAGAGGGATCTCAATCAAATTAGAATTAATAATAAATTGATCAAATTCCTCCATAGTGAAGTAATCCCTTACCCTAGGAGAACACTCTCCTATGAAGCGCATAACATTAAAATCACTCCCCCAATATCCATGAACCCGGAGCTAAGGATCTAAATTCTTGGCATTCTTTCCATAAAATTCTCCGATTGATTTTTGAATTAGGCCCATAAACATTAGAAATATTTAAAAAAGAATTATCAGAAAAATTAATAAGAATAATATGAAGAGAATGCTGCTTAATAATACATTGAAGCAACTTTAAATAGTTATCATGCCACCCAATCATTAATCCCCCTGAAGCACCCACAGAGGTAGAAAAAACCATTTTCCAAGATGATACCTGCCTAATCTCCCGAAGAAACGAATATCAGGACGATTAATTTTAGTTTCTTGAAGTAAAGCAATGTCAATAAAGTAGTCTTTAAAAAAAACTCTAACCTTATCGCACTTATTCAAATCATGCAAAGATCTAATGTTCCAACTAATGATCCTCATAAACCAACTGTACCAGCCCTCTCTAATTCCTTACATCTAATATACTCCCAATCAATCTCAACATCAGAAAAAATAAAAGATGTATCACAAGCTAGCTGACTAAACTCAACAAATGATAGACTGCCTAAAGCATAAGTAGAACGCATACTATCAAAATAGAACTCATACCTGAGCCTGGATTCGTAGCGCCACTCATGGCACTCGATCCTGGTAACTCACCCATAGATGGAGACTTACAGTTGCAAATCCTAGCACTTCAACGAGCAGATCCACTAGAAACTACTGATTTCTTGCGCTTTCCTCTCTTCGACGATGAGAAATTAGGAATTGATCTGATGCCACTCTCCATCCTTTTTGACTACGAAACATTTACTTCTTTAGTCACAGTCACCACACCAATGCTCGAAGTAACACAACTATCTTCTGGTACACTACCAGAGCAACATCTACCAACACAACTGATGATCTACCCGAAGAATTAAGATCATTTCTGTTAATTGACTCAAAGAAGTTTCTTTACTTAATCTGCTTCCCAAAAATAGCATAATTTTTAGTCCACTCTTCTATTGAACCACTCTAAATCGAAATATCATTTCGCAAACTTTCCCCTTAACAGATTCTGTAACAATAGAAATATCCACCTCTTCTTTTGAGGTTTGGAATGTAAACTAATTTATATCAAGATAATCAACCTTCTCCTTTTTTGCAAAAACTTCCTCTTCCATTCTGTCCATCCCCATAATAGACAACATACAATTTTAACACCATTATCAGGACAAACATTGCTATAGTCATTTCTGTCGTCATCAAACATAGATGAAACATCACCAATATGGATTACGTTCCGAATATATTTCTAACCATGTACATTGATATCTGTGTGCACATCAACAGTAATAGGCACGAAACAACAATCCAAATTCTTACTTAGATCATTCTCCAATATCTCATCTACTTTAACTGATGATTTCGATAATAGGAACCCATCAAAAACCTCTCCATGATGAAACTTGGCTACTTCTTCTAGATTTTTAGAGATTCCATCAATCAAGGATATCTCAATAGAATTATCCAAAGCGTTAAACTTTCTAAAGTATTTGAGTTATAAGAGCTCTTAGAACAGTCCACTAGCGTATCTGTTGCACTTCTACAAGATGAAATACTGCTGTCTATTATAAGATCAGAATGTTCCAATCCAAGTTTAAAATCTTCTTTATCAACAAAAGCCAGGCATTTAAACCTATACCAGTCTTTATCTCAAAATTAACCAATTTTTGGATTTTGATCTTTTGCCTCTAACTCGATTAAAGCCACTGAATAATTCGTAACCATTACCCTTAGCAAGAATATTCATGGCAGAGCCTAAAAAATTCGTCATTTTATCAACCTCAGAAGCACTGGAATCCATTGAGTATTGTATAACAGAGTAATCCATTAACATAGGATCAAAATCAATAATCACTTCCTCCTTAGTATTAGTAGATAAGACATATTCAGATTTCCATTATAATCTATCAAAACATCGGCTATCACAACATTATCATTTGATTTTTTTGAACAAGACATCAGATTTTTCGAAATAATCTTCTGGATCATCAAACCTATCCCTGTAACCCTTGCCAATATTCAGTGAATTTATCACGTCAAAAAGAACAAAAAATTCTTCCAAGAGTTGAATCTCTTTGTTTCTCTTTTGACATAGATTGTCAAGAAGAATACCATTGAGCAACACACATTATAATGTAAGTTGAAAGCCATGATCGATATATTATGGCCCTGAATCTATGATCTTCGATTTCATCCAACAAGAATTCTTCTTAAGACCTGAAATACCACTTGCGAAATAATAATGATCGATGTTTTGTGACCCAGAGGCTACGGACTTAGTTTTCATTGAGGAAGAAAATTTCTTGTGACCAAACTTTCCACAAGCGGAACACCTGATGGGGTCTCTACATTGAAAAGCAAGATGATCGCGATCTCCACATCTAAAGCAAAAATTGTTGCCTTTCTTAACAGCCCAGTTTTTGAAACATTGTCGATTCCAAGAATTCGAAGTTGTTAAACCCTTCTTAACGATTTGGGCATAAGAACGAAGACGGGAAGCACGATCAAAAATGAAAGTTAGATCTGTCGAATACGATCTGGATTTAGAATTCAAAAGAGAAGGTTACGATTAAACGCAAGAAGCCGAGGACAAAGACGCCTTTATTCTCTTATTTGATTTCTACTTGTTTGGTTTGATTTGAATATTTGAATTTTGAAAATTCCACTTTGAGTGTGATGACTAATATTGATCACCTTAGAGTCCCGACACGGGACCGAAGTGCAAGGTGCAAGTCCCCTAGCCAGAAAAGCAAGTGGATGGACTTGCAATTGCCAAAGAGTCCCGACAGGGGACCGGAGTGCAAGGTGAAAGTCCCATTGGATGGACTTGTATGATATTTATCGTCTTAGAGTCCCGACTAGAGAGATGGGACCGAAGTGCAAAAAGTAAGCCTCTTCACTGAGGAGTGGGTGGATGGGCCTATTTAATCCCTTCTAACTTTGCAAACAAATGATCTGAAGAGTTCATCTCCTTTAGCAAAAACATTAAACTAAACATAAAACGATCTAGAGAGATCGAACTGATTTGAATTAATAAAAGGATTTAAATGCCTTATAAATAGAATAAAACTGATAAATCCTGGATGAGCCACAAGATGATTTTAATATTTGATGTGATTTTGATATATGACGTGAGGTGATTTCGATAGATAATATGATTTTGACAGATGATGTTATAACTCTGAATGAGAGTCAGAATGATAATAATGTAAATCAAGGATGGACATGGGGTAGTTAGAGATGTGTGATGTAATAACCCCGAATGAAATTGGAATGATTGTGATGTATAGATTACACTTAGGCAGAGTCTAGATTCTTAGGCTGTAACAGGTATGGAACGACTTGTGATTGGCAAGAGAATCCAAAGGAACCAGAAAGCTTAGCTATCGAAGGCCGAAGATTGGAACTTGTTCTTAAGCAAAGAAAACCATTCATTCAAAAGGCATACTTTGGGAGGCAAACGTTTACCTGCTTTTTGACCAAAGAAGCTAACTTAAAACGGACCTAGAAAATTGATACTTAGTCTAAATTACTTGAAGCTTTGGGAGAACACCTAGAAGACATAAAAGAAGGCACTCGTATAAAATGGGTTTGATTGGATAAGGCTAGATGGATTGCTAATGACTTAACTAAGTGATATCAATCCATGCAGATTGGTCTCCTCTATATGAAATTTTTAGGGTAGGTCCCAGACACCCACTAGAGTGTACCCGAAAAGTTTCGTTTGATTTCGTTAAGTTTGGAGCAAGTTATGGATGATTCTTCTAGACCAGATGACCTATGAAGATGGATGATTATACATTCCAAATGACTTGATATTTGGATAAAGCATTCAAATAGATGAAAGAAGGGCAAATCAAAAGTGTAGACTCAAAAATAGTTTAAAGGCATGGATTGCCAGTGATCCATCAACCATGGGTCGCTAGTAATCCATTATGTTAGCTCGAATTGCCTTGAGTTTTTTTGGACTTCCTCCTAGCACTGAGTAGAGGCTTCTGACAAGTTGGCCCTGGCCCAACTGCTCTCCTACCCCTATAAATACAATCCTACCTGCAATACAAAGAGGATCTTCTAGACTGACTTTTGGAATTCTAAAAAGATTATTCTTCACTCGTCTTCTCCCACACAACAATCATATAGAAGTTCACTGTGATTCTTTGGTGAATTTTGCACTCGTGACTTATTCTAATCTAATAAACTTGTAACCGAATTCAATTTGTAGTAGTATTTAGTCGATTATAAAGCTTATAAAGTGGACGTAGGCTCCGTTAACAGCCGAACCATTATAATAATCTTCTTGTCTCTTTACTATTTCTGCTCTTTTTACATTTATTTTCTACATTATTGCTTCGTAAGAACAGGGCTGACACTTTCACACTCAATCTAGGGTGTTAATCTATTTTTTGGGATAATACATATATATAATTATAACTCGAAGAAGGTTGGATATATCGTATGCACAAGTGGAACTAAATGAATAACCTTATGAAAAATAGAAAAAACACTTAAATAGAAATCAATCGATATAAACTAAAGTTATGAACAAATTACATACTTTACCAATCACTAGAACGTTGTTCTTACCCTTTCCTCATTACAACCATGGGATAGATTTATAGGAACATGCTACAAGTGCAAGGTGGGAATGATAGATGGAGATCTCTTCTCATTCATGATCGACATTAACAAGACAAATAGATATCCAAGAAATAATATTGGTTCCAAGGTAGTAGCCTTAGTTGGTATATATGTTTTACTATATTTAACTATTTATCTGTGAGTTTGCTCTTTGATATACTTATTCTTATTGTAGGTTACCAACACCAATGATTCATACCCTCTTGCCTCCTGTTCCTACGAGGAACTTTTAGCTCTAATTCCTATTGTTGTAAATTTACATTCACATTTTCATTCCCATTCTATGGATCAACTCATTCCTCAAACATGCTTCATCCTGTCTAACTCCCGCATCCATCATGCCATTAAAGACCTATGACTCAGCAGTGAGTTGTCCCCATGGATCGACATCGGTCTATGAGGTCCCTATGGGGTTGACTCCAACTCTTCCTGTCTCATTTCATATGCCCTTGTTTCGCTTTTCGGCCTCTGATTCTAGTTTCTAGCAATTCCAACTATTCCCTATTGTTCCATTCTTCTATAGAATTTTTAGCATTTCCTCCTAGTGAGCTATAGTCCTATCTTGCGTCTCCTTTATCATTCTCTCCATAGTAATATAGATAGAAGGGGGTTCGATCCTGAGGAAACCTCCTAGCCTCTCCTTGTTCCTGTTGGCTTCTTCTAACAACCTATCTTGTGCTAGGCCTTTTCATCTTCTTCGAAATCAAGTTTTAAGTTTTTGAATCCAAGTTTTCTTAGTACAAGCACCGAAATGTTTGGACTAAAAATTGGTGTACACACCCAATGAAATATTAAACTATGAAAATTAGAAAAGAAAAATGAGTAAGGGTGAGAAAAGAACACATGATTTTTATAGTGGTTCGGTGAATACTCCGACCTATGACCACTTAGTCAATTTCTATTGATTATCCTTTGTTTTTACAAAGCTGTTCATATGACTCGGTAGCCTCAACTCGGTGAGAATCCAACAAAGTATTTTTTAGAGTTATGATTTTACTAAACATTGGCATTAAAAGTTAAGAATGAAGAAGAAATGAAAAGTCTAAGTCCTAAACACTCTACATCTCTATTTTTATGCAAATATCTCCACATTAGCTCCAAAAATTGCTAGATACGATCTCCACATCCCATACGTTATTCCACAAAAATTGCATGGCCAACCCCGACCAAAGCTTCATAGATCAGCTACGATCCTTGGGCTACAGATCGATGCCGGTTCGACTTCGGGTTTGGCTTGGGCCACTTTTGCCATTCCTTCGAGTTCATTCTTGAGTTGCCTCACTTCTGGTTTTTCCATATTTTACTTCAAGTCTCACTTGAAATTTTTTATGACTTTTATTAGGTCACAACTTAGTGCTGGTTTGTTCACCCGAGTTGTGCATATTAAGTTGAACTCTTCCTTTCATTTTTGTTATTTCTTCTATTATTCCTTTCTATGATGTTTCCCAGGACCTTGGGTCCTTTTCTTCATCACTCCTTAGTTTCGTTCAACCATTCGAGTATGTTTGAATAGTATGGAAATTTTGCTGATAAATCATTCTAACCTAAGATATGTACCTATGTTTATGTGTTTTAATTTATGCTCAATGATTATATATATGATATTTATTGTATCATCATATATATGTTTACTTCTTATGTTTATGGATATGGTTATTTACTTACACTCTAATATGGATGTTTTATATGGATGCATGAATGCACATGCATATAAAATGTATATATTTGCATATATTAGAATATTTGTATACATTTTTGGTTGACATTGCATGTGTATTCATATAAGAGGCCTATTCAGTTGCATTTGTACTCATACCACATCATATCATTCTATTTTTATCTATCATATTTATTATACACGCTTAGTTGTGTTTTTGCTTGTGTTATATGGTGGATTCTAGATGGATGTAGCCATATTTGTTTTGTATATTTTACGATGTAAAGTGAGCTACATTGCACATCTCGTAGAATTTCAAGAATGAAATTCTTTTAATGGGGGAGGATGTAACACCCAATAATTTTATGAAATTAAATAATTAAATTATAAAGGTAAAATCATAATTTTACATAAAAGGCAAAATAGTAAACTTTTACAGGATAAATTAGATTTTATAATCTATTTTACTACATCCGAAATGCTGTTTATTATCTAAAAACTTATGCAACTTATTGAATTCGATTATGCGAGCCAGAAATTAGAAGAAGTCAAACCCAATGACATTTTCATAATATATGGAGTATGAAATTTGCCAAATAGTATTTTTAGCCTGTAAATACATCCCTAACTCTATTTCTTTTGATTAAAAAATCTTGCCTCTGCTTATAAAACCTTACTTCCCAAATAAAATCGATATTAAACAAAGTCACCATGAATGGAGCTATGAAAATAAATCAAGAAAATTAAGGAATTTAGAGAGTTGAAGGTGAGGAGTTTATAGAGAGCAAAGAAGATAAACAATTCAAATCAGATTAGAGAGAATGCAAGAATAATCGGTTAGATTCTTCATATTTGCGTATATATTGATAAGATGTAGTAATTCACCTCTTATGATCTTAAATAAAATTATAAATGATGAAATTGCATAGTAATTATATTAAGTTGTAATCAATTAGGATTATACTATAGTATGCTATGGATAGATAATCAAAAAAATAATTGTAATAAGACGAAATTGAATAAAAAGTGAAAAAAACAAAGATGTTCCAAAATAGGCATATTATGTTATAAAATTGTAGTTCTTGACTACATGAATCATTGGTGTTGTATGTTCATCAATAAGGTATATGGATTGGCTAGAAAACATGCCAAAAATTTCTAGAAATGTGATCATTCATTTTGATTTAATGGTGAAACAACGATAATTTGACGGTCAGGAATATGGGCGAGGGTCAAGTAGGTGCTAACCGTGGGCTCTGATCCCCCTAGATCAGATCATGGCGGTGGTAAAATTAAAAAAAATTCAACTAGCAGCGGTTGCACCTATGAAGGCAATGGAAGCAACCAGACTAGACACATTGGACTTGGCCCGGCGCATCTTAGCCAGTGGCAGCGTCAGATTATAGGTATGGTGGTTGAAACGATGATGGTGAGGTGGTTTGTTTGATGGCTAGTCGAGATCTGGAGGTGTCGGGTTAGGAGTACTAGAAACGTACAAAAGTGAAAATAAAGAAATAAATAAAATTAAATAATTACTATAATGCCCCTATCTTTAAGTGTTCATAATTATTGCATACGACCTCTATTTTCACGCATGGTTCACGATATCATTATCGTGGTGAGACGAGGAATGTTTTGGTATGTGCCTTGTTATGTTTTGGAATACTTCAAAAAGGTTACTTACTATAGTAGATTTGTTATATCAATGTTTAACTAGGGTATTTTAGTACACATGTGAGGAATGGTCCCTGGTTGTACTAATGGCATTTGGCAATGACAAGTTGAGACTTAATCCAGTAGTTTCGTATATGAGGGGCAGTGATGAGTTTTGGGCTAACTCCTAATAGTGTTGTAGACAATTAGGTAAATAAATAGAACGGACCAAACTACTGCGAATAACTATTATGTTTTCAGCATTTGAACCGAGATTTTATCTCAGACATATTTTTAAGTAACTGTGAGTTAGGACTTTACGCTCAATCGTTTTGCGGTCGTTTTCGACATGTGAGCTGAGACTTTAGGCTTGGCGTATGCGTATATTTTTGATGATGGAAAGTTTGGACTCAATCATGTTGTATTTGTTTTTGGCAATCAAATAAAAACTTTGGGCTTGGTCATGTACAAATATTTTGGTAATGGCAAGTTGGGACATTGGGCCCAACCGTGTCGTAGTTATTTCTACATACGAGTTGAGACCTTAAGCTCAGTAATATGCATATGATTAGACCCGGTATAAATTTTAGTGAGACCATAGCATATGATGTCACTAGAGTATAATATCATGTTTAGCTGACTTGTTGGGTGCATGGTATTCGAGCGTAAACGTTGTTTTACTAGCTTATTCATATTATATGCTTATATGATGTGTTTCACTCGTTAGACTTTTTCTTGACGCCTCTAATATTTTCTTCTTTTTATTTAAACTCTAATGGGTCGATAGAAGGGATCAGTAGTGGTTTGGAGGTGGATGATGTGATGGAGACATATTTATTCATGTATTAGCTATCTACTATTTTATTTCCAAATATTAGACTATTTCTATTACAAATATAAAGAGATGCTGTATTTGGAGTTTATTTTGATATTACATTGTTGTTTGCTCCAAAATTTGCCACAAATACTAAAAGTAGTGAAAGCACCAGTGTTCACACACAATTCCTTAATATCCAAACGTAGAACTCAGATCCAGATGATGAAGAGAGTAGAAAAATAATGAAATAATAAAATTAAAATGAAAGAAAGTAAAAGAAGACACAAGATTATAATGGTTCAGCGTTATAGCCTACGTCCACTTTGAATAGTTTGTTGTTTATTGATGATTCTCAACCGATTTACAATAGTACAATCAATAGCACTCAAGTTACAATGCAGTTTCAGCAGAGTAAAGACGCAAAAGAGAAAAAGGTCCTCTTTCAGTAGGCATAAGGGTGCTATTTATAGGAGTAAATCTGGTAATCACTCCCTTAAACCTTGGAATACCTCTTCTCATGCATAGATGGACCTACCAGATCGATCCGGAGTGGTGTGGGATCGATCGAAGATCAATCCATGTTACGTTTGTATCAATCCAAATTAACCCCAATGGAGTTGTGATCGATCATACGAGCTCTTGAGTTGATATGGAAGCTCCCATGAAAATTTCTTGATGTTTGGACTTGTAGTCTAAGAGTTATGATCAATCCAAGATCTAGTTTGCAAGAAGGCTGAAGGCTTCATATCCATCCAAAGCTTTGTATCCATCGACATGTATTCGTCAGTCCCTATATCCATAGCCTTCGCATCGATCTGAGCTTCACATAGTGATCCATGTTGAGGGCTTCTTCCATTGACCCGTTCGCATCGATCGATACGAATTGTGCCTTCGGATCCATGCAATGTAGCTACCCTTCATATACATTGATTTGTTTTATTCCTCGCATCGATCCCAACTGTGATCCATACGGAGTGTATCAACATTCTTTGCCTTATCCATCCAGTCCCTCCGTGTGTGTCCTTCGTATCGATCAATAAAGGATTGACGCGAAATGCTTTTCCAAACCCCTTTAACTATTTCCTCGTATCCATGCCTTTCGAATCCATCCACCGTCCTTTCTTTCGTATTGATCCGAAGCCATGTCATTTGATCGATACGAAAGCCATCGATATGAATTGATCCAACCATCCAATCGTTACACACATATCGATACAAAATCCACATCCATCACCCTAAATTCACCGTAGAGTCAACGGATTGGTACAAATACAAGATGTATCAATCCGAAGACCGATCGATCCAAACCAAACACCTCAATCGTTGATACGAACATATCGATACGAGACCATTCCTCACTAATATTGATCCATCCACAACTTGAGCGTACGAACTCCGATTGACATGAAATTTGAAAGATAGCCTCACCAAGCCGATTTATCATTCACTATCGCTCCCACCTTGATTGGAGCTTGGTTCAATTTTAACGGTATCGATCGTAGCCTTGCTTTTCAATCGATCTATAATCCTTTTATCCATCTTTTTTTGCCAATTTGTTGTTACCTAGCCTTGTTCGAAAGGCGGGTTATCATTTATCTCCCAAAACAAGCCTTGCGATAGGAAGGCATGTTTTTAATAGCTTTAAATCTGACTTCCAAAGTCTATATTCCATCCATAGTCATATCATCCGACCCATAATCCAATCCATTACTAGGCAATTCTATCTAAGCGCCATAGCCATATCCTTATCCAAATCAGCAACTATTTTGAGTTGATATCCGATTTCGAATACAGTAACCAAATTCTTAGCCAATTCCATATCCATCGGAACCCAACAACCGAGTTATGATCTATCGATATTCAAAATCCAAAAACCAAATCGATGACCTCTCCGCGTCAACATCAAAATCCGAGACCTCCCTGGGTCCTATAATTCAAATCTAAGACCTCTCCGGGTCCTCAGCCAAAACCGACACCTCTCTGGGTCCATATCCAAAGCCATTGGCCTTTCTGGGTCATTTCATCCTATTCTAGCCTCGACCCTTTGGTCGAGTGCTCATCCATGGTTTTCCTTCTCCGACCTCGACTCTTCGATCAAGGATTTATCTTCTCCAGCCCCGACTCTCCAACTGGGGACTTATATTCTCTGGCCTCGACTCTCCGGTCAAGGATATCTTCTCTAGCCCCGACTCTCAATTTTGGGACTTATATTCTCCGACCTCGACTCTCCGATTGAGGAATTGATCTAAGTTTGATTCCATCCTGTCGCTCTCGGGCGAAGGAACTCATAACTCGTGGTCATTGCCCTATCTCTCCGATCGCGACCAGAACCATGTGGCCTGTAGTATTTATTACATTAATTCAAATCCAGTCAGTACAGAGTTTAATTTATAAAATAAAAGTTCGTACAACCAAGAAAACTAAATAACAAAAGTAACAAAAAAGAAACTAGAGCTTGTAGAAAAAGAAAAAACAAGATTTCATAAACCCGAGCATCACGGGTTGTCATCATCTCAAAGCATGCCTGGGTACCATCCTCGATCCAGTACATGTGTAAGTGACTTAGCCACATTATTTTGGGGTTTTACTTATTCCATTCCATAAATCAATCAGCTGATAATAAGCTGACGGCGATGCCTAGATCCAGCACCATCTTCGGTTGAGGTGAGCGGTGGTTTCTTCTGTTCCATCGCCACAACTCGATTCCTTATGTATTGTTGCAAATGACCATTCCTTATATGTTCCTCAATAATATTCTTCAGATGCCTATAGTAATTCATGTTGTGCCGATCTACCTCATGGAATAGGCAATGCTTTCCCGATGCCCGCTCGTATTCGTAGGGTACCCTTCTTGCCAGCCTATGATACTGGAGGCGTCCTCGAGTATCCAAATAAATCGTTTCTAGATTTTCGATCAAATCCATGTAAGAAGAGAAATTTGATTTCCGCCATTGCCTTTTCGATGTGTTACCGTTGTCATTCATTTTCCTTTTGCCTCTATCGTCCTTATTCGAATCCTCCCTGTGTGGACCTCCACCTTTTACCGCATAAACTTCAGCCTCTCTCCCCTCTCCTTCATCCTTTTCATCTTCCTGTTGTAGAAACCTCTCTGCTTCATGGTAAATCTTTCCAACATCCATTGGTGGATCCCGCTCCAATGATATCTTAAAATCCAAATTATCTGTAATACCTGAGACTGCTGCCATCAAAACCATCGATGGATTGGGTCGATCCACACTACTGCATTGAATCTAGTTAAGAAATCCCTAAGTAATTCTCCCTTCCACTATTTCATCGATGTTAAAGTCATAACATTCTTGGATCTCGGGATGTGGAGCCGAAATTGCCTCATAAACTTCTCGATCAACTCCGTCCATGCGCCAATAGAGCCGCTTTCCAGTTGTCTGAACTATAGTGCTGCTATATCCATCAGAAACAAAGGGAAGCATCGCGCTATGACTTCCTTTGATGCTCCTAGTACTTCCATATGTCTCATGTACCTTGTCAAGTGAACAATAGGATTCGTTCTCCCATCATACATTTCAAGCATTGGTAGTTTGAAATCTGGAGGATTCCTAGCTTGCCTAATCATAGGAGCGAAGGGGTTCCTGTTCACATCCTCCAAATCACTATTTACCAATCCTCCCCTCATAGACCATCCGATCATGTTTGCTAACCTATCATTGTCATCAAGTGGTACTCTTTGTTCATTGCCTCCGTCCTGCCCCTCAAGTTTTTGAGGGAATCCTGAAATCTTCTCTCTTAGACGAGCATTCATTCCTCTATCGACGCTAAATTGCATAGCACCTCCTGGTATCCTTTCTGGAATTGAGTCAACATGATCCGAGAGAATGCCCTCGAGTGCAGGAGCTGCTCCCGATGGTTCCACTCTGTCCCGTATCCCATTTGCTATGTTTCTTTGGTCTTGATTCTGGATTGCCTCTATTCCTACTGCTCTAGCTTCGCCATCCACATTTCTAGTATTCCCTGTAGCTCCGTTCTCTTAGTTTTTCACTCCAGCTTGTCTAATTTGTCGAAGTAGGTTCTATATCATATCCTCTTGCCTTTTCAGCATCGCTTCCATCTCATCTCTAGTAATGAAGATTGAGGCCTGATTAGCTCCTGAGGAAGTCTTCTGACTTCCTTCATGCTGACTCCTCTCCATTCTCTATCTCCTTGTTGATTGCTTAGCCACTGCTTCCCAGAATTCGAGTTCCTAAGCTTTTAAATCCAAAATCCAAGCTTTCAAATTCCAAAGTGCTAGCATTCTCAGTGAAAGCACCGAAGTGTTTGCACCAAAATTGGTCACAATCTCCAAAAGTAGTGAAAGCACTAGTGTTTACACATAAATCCTCAATATCCAAACGCCGATCTTAGAGCAAGACGATATAGAGAGTAAAAAATGATGAAATAATAAAATTAAAATGAAAGAAAGCAAGAGAAGACACAAGATTTATAATGGTTCGGCATTGTAGCCTAGTCCACTATGAATAGTTTTTTCTTTATTGATGATATTCAACTGATTTACAACAGTACAATCAATGGCACTTAAGTTACAATGAAGTTTCAGTAGAGTAACGATGTAGAAGAGTAATTGATACGAAGTATGCCTTCAGATCCGTCCAATGTAGCTATCCTTCGTATCCATCGGTCTGTTTTATTCCTCATATCGATGCCAACTGTGATCCATACGAAATGTATCAACATTATTTGTCGTGTCTATCCAGTCCCTATGTGTGTGTCCTTCGTATCGATCATTAAGGGATCGATACGAAATTCTTTTCCAAGCCCCTTTAACTATCGCCTTGTATCCATGCCTTTTGAATCTATCGAACGTCCTTTCTTTTGTATCGATCCAAAGCCACGTCATTTGATCGATACGTAAGCCATCAAATATAAATCGATCCAATCATCCAATCGATACGCACATATCGATACTAAATCCACATCCATCACCCTAAATTCACCCTAGAGTCAAATGATCGATACGAGGTGCATCAATACGAGATGTATCGATCCGAAGACCGATCGATCCAACCAAACATATCAATCTTTGATATGAACGTATCGATACAAGACCATTCCTCACCAATATTGATCCATCCACAACATGAGTATACGAACTCCGATTGACCTAAAATTTGAAAGGTAGCCTCATCAAGCCTTATTTATCATTCCCTATCGATCCTACCCAGATTGAAGCTTGGTTCAATTTTGACGGTATCGATCATAGCCTTGTTTTCCAATCGATCTCTAATCCTGATATCCATCTTTTTTTAGCCAATTAGTTGATATCCAGACCTTGTCCAGAAGGCAAGTTAACAATTGTTTTATTTGTTTGGAATTGTATTATTGATTTTATATTTCATTCCTTCTGCTGTAAATTTTAGAAAGTGTAGAATATTGTTGATAGCTCTGTGGTCTGTTTCATATTTTACTTTAAAACGATCCACCGTCAACGACATCTGCAATGTTTGTGCCTTTTAGACATGAGCCGGGACATCATAAACAATGAGTTTTTACAAAGCATCTTAACATTCGTCCCACATTTCTACATCCCGTACACCATCTCTCTGAATTTTGCTGATTCCAAATATGCCATCCCTATCGTTACATTTAACAGCATAAAAAGAAGAAAGTAGAAGGCATAACAAAAGGAATTGTGAAAAATACACGAATTTCTCTAGTTGTACCATAATTGGAACCTTAAATATTGATAAAGAGTTTATTTATTACCTCTGCTCCTAGATTTTTCTAATGTAGGCATGTAGGGTTTCCATGATATTCACTTTGCATTTGTACTTAAATATATATTACCAACATATAAATTTATATATAAAAAAAATCATGTATGCATTAAATTTATTTTACCACAAAATCATTAGACATGGCGTCTTTGACATTGGATGGAATTTTCTAGAATTTAGGCTAAAATTGATTCACCCTAGCAAGAATCAAATTGAGAAAAACTGAGAATGATATCACTCATGATTCCACTACTGAAGTCAGCTCTGCATATACATAATTGTATAATTAATGTGAAGCTATTTGAGATGAGAACCTAATTATATAAAAATAAATATAAGTGCAATTTTTTCACTTACCCTCTTTGGCACAGTGAATAATGCCGACTTGACCCATAGATGCGCTGGAATCTGTAATAGATTCATGCGTAGATGGACCAACATCATCGCGGTCATCAATATGATCGAAGCTGATGAATGGTGATAACACGTACCAAGGATCATCATTTACAATAGGTGACTGAGACTCTCCCTCGTCTAAAGATGTCCCGGTGAAATAGATGCTAGGGGATCATATGCTGCTGAATGATGGATTTCGATAACCTTTTTTTGTTTGTCTATTATCACCCAGGTATTCATACCTATTAAAGTCAACTACACAATAAAATAAAACTACTAGACTTAAAACTAAAACAACAATTTACTTAAATCGATTTCAATGCTGGGTTATAAGGAGGACATCCAATCTTTAGTTGCTACCACACTTGAAATATGATATCACTAATCATAATATGTTATTAATTTGGCATCAAGCACTAAAATGGTAATAAAATTAGATTACGTAAATCAACCATCTAATTATGCTAATAAATCAAATTCCAAAAATCCCTGTAGAGTAATAATAATGAAATAAATAATTCATGTCATTACTTAATAGAGAAAGTACTTATATATGCAAGTGCTTCAAATAACTATCCAAGTAAACAAAAAAAGCAATAGCAAGATAAACAATTCATGATAAAGAATAGTCAAATAATAGCAAAATAAGTAGTTTATAATGAAGAATAGTTGTACGTTCATACTGATAGATTTTAAAGGAAAAAACATATAAACCAATATAAAATTAATACTTATGATAGCATCAAAATACATATACTAGTAAGAGTACATTAAATTCTAGTCTCACAATCAAATGTGTATACCATGAGATCAACGTTTTTGTCACTAATGTCATTGTTTACACTATTCTCTTCATCTTCAAAGTCATCTTCTTCAACATCAACCTCAAAGTCAGTATCATCTTCATTTCCTTCATTATCAACTTGATCGTCGACGTCGACATCTTCATTTAATTCAAATTCACCGAATACTTCATTGTTATGTGGTCCTATATTGTCTGCATCTTATATGATTTGCATTACTTTGTTTGGATTAGGATCTTGTTAATATGGCTGATCATCAATTATGACTATGTCTATGTTAAATAATCATCTTGGTTTTATTTTGATAACGACCCACTAATATGCCTTATCAAGATAAGCTGCATTGTAGGCTTTTGTTGCTTTTATCACCAATACAAATGGACTGTAACCTTGATATTACTTTTTTGATTTACTTCAATTAGTAGGTAATAACTGTGTGCACTTTGATTGCCTATATCCTTCCTAGTATCATATTAGTCTTATTTGAATAAAAAATATTTTATGCTTCGATACCATCGAGTAAGTTAGTTCAATTATTTTTTGTAAAATGCCATAATAATCTTCTAAATAAATACTCTCATTTCTGTCTATGAAAGGGGAAGAAGGAAGTGGGTGAAGGAGAAGACGAAACTGAGGGAGAAAGGGAAGAAGGAGGAGAGGATGAAGGAGATGATGATGATGATGAGGACAATGGTTTGGGCGAGAGCCAACCATAGGGAGAGACATCTCCAGAAGATGATACGGTCCTTATCCCATCCCATCTAAAGCGCTTGGTTATTAAGTCTTCCCAACAGTCCCCTGGTCAATTCTAGCACCTACGGATGATGCGACTCCTCCTATGGGCTCTTAAGAGAATATCTCGGGTCATTAGGTAATCTCGATAGTCTCTTAGCCTTTGGTACAGAAGGTGTTACTTTTGAAGATATTCTTATTGCAAGCCCTAGAGAATTCAGCTTCCGGTTTGAGGATCTCATTGCCGAACGTGATGAAACCCCATCCTTACGAACCCATGAACATGAACCATTATGTGCTTATAGCAATACCAGCACTTCACGCTCTTCTAAGATTATAAACACAAACACTCTACACTCATTCTTAATCTAGTACCTAAATTCTAATATACCCCTTCTCCTTTTAAGTATAATGGGAAGATATCGTTACAGCTATCTTCGTTTGGGCATGACCTGGCACCACTTGTCAACTCCGAACATTTACACTTAGTATACTGTCTCACACATAGAGTCGGAAGGTGACACGAGGAGGGGAAAGGAGAAATAAAGATAAGATAAGAAGGATATTCAAAGGCATCGTGACAAAGAGAAAGACTGTCTTGATGTGAAAAGAAACAACGTTGTCAGAAGGAACTATAGGGCCCTCGTGAACACTGCAGGTATGACTCGAGGGCCTCTTAGATGTGTACCCGCTCTCAAACTCCTTGACAGCAAGCTCACTCAACTCAACCTCTTGTCACTACCATATCTAAATCCTATAAATCCAAAGAGGTTTCAACCCATGCACCTCCACCTTCAGCCCATCTACAACCATCGAAACTAGGATTGAGGCAAACTTGCCTAACTACTGCCTAACAGGGGTTAAGTCTGATTGCAATGATCATGATATCACTTTTCAAGGGGCTAACCAAAAGATGGATGGGATCAAATAAATTTTGAACCAGCTATTTGAGTAGAAGAAGACAGTTAAAGACCTTTTTGATGCCAATAGAATTGATCAGATGCTCATCCTATCATTCAAATTAGAGAGAAAGGATCATGAAAATAGTGTCAGATTATTAAACGGAGCTAATCTTACTAAAGAAAGGGAAGACGTGTTAGGATCTACTGAATAAGCAGTTAATAGTAGAGATATCAAGAGCCCGCACCCAAGTCACCACAGTAATGAAAGATCAAATCCAAACCTCTCAATGTCTTGCTTGTGGAAGAAGATAAGGACAAAGAGGATAAACTAAAGGCCTTCCAGAATAAGGTAGATAGCCTAAAGGCCAGCTTAAAAGTTTAATCGAAATCCAAAACTGTAACGACCCTTATTTTTTCAACTATTTTAAATTATTAAATTTAATATAATTTTTGAATAAAAATGGTTAAAAATAAATTTAATGATTTATTAATGTAATTTATTGAATATGAACTTAGATAAAATTTTAAATAACAAAATTCAATATGAGAAAAGATGATAACTAATGTTTGAAAGTAAATTGAAAAGTATTAAATTGTAAGTAACTGATAAAATAAATTGAAATGATCAACGTTAGGTAAATAAAGAGCTGGATGAATGTTCATTTAAAAGTAAAGCATAAATTTATGTATATGAAATTCTATGTATTGAATGTGTTTACAATCAATTAGTAAAATTAAATAATGAATGTTGAATTACTTAGATGAAATAAAATAATTATTTGATAAATAAAATTTGTTTGAAATTCTAATATTGGAATTCATCGTAATTGCATTATCCAAGGGCTTTGATTTATGAATTGCAATCTTGATATTTCATGTAAGAACTTTTGTTGTTATATATTTGAACAAACATTTTAATTTACACAATAGTTTAAGATAAAAATTGAATTTAAAATATTTAGTTGATTTTAAATAAATTAAGTAACTTATATTTCAAATATAATGATTTATTCATTAATTTAATTGTCAAATTTCATATTGGAAATTATTTAAATAACTGTATTTCGAGTTAATATGAATGAAATGATTTTAAAAGTTGATTTAAATTTTATCTAGACAAGAATGAAACTTTTAACTTTTAAATTAAATTCAAAAGCGAATAAATTGAATTTGGAAATTACTTATTTTAATTAACATGTAAAATAGCCATGTTCGTCACTATCTCGAATTTCGAAGAAACCAATTTCATCGGATCCGTAATAGTGCATTATTATAGGATTTCAAATTTAGTAGCGATCAGACTTATCGTTTGGTCATGCGAGTTAGAAATGCGTAAAAATCAATTAATGAAATTTTAATTGAAATAAATAGATTTTGAAAAGCTATCTTCTAAACATGATGGAATTGGCTCCCGAGACTAGTTCCATTGTGTTTGAAATAGTGGTATGACATATAGAACGCCAAGTGGCACGCTTCGTCTGGAGTTTGAAAATTTTGTCCCGTGAATAGTATTTTGAGATGTGTATATAAGGACCCATTATTATTCATTTTCGTTCAAACCCTAGTCCTCTAAACCCTGGCCGCTACTTGTTATTCTTTTAATGGCCTAAATTGTTTGACCTTCTCCCCTTGATTTCTCCTCATCCACTTATTGGATTCGAATGATTCCAAAAGGAAAAAGGACGATCTCAACCTCCTTTACGAGATGTGTGGTTGGATCTAAGTGGTTTGCTTCAAAATCGCCAGGATCTAGGTTAATAGGGAGCGTGGTTTTTGTCAGTTTTCCCGTCAAAGTTTGGGTTTGGCGAGACTAGGCTTAAAATGGGGGAAGAGAGGCGGTCGTTGCGGTGGGGCATGATTGGGTTCCAGTGGCATGAGGTATCGTGCGTGCGTGGTGTTGAGCTGCATTGATGGGTTCGCGTACGTGAGTGGAAGCGAGGGAGAGATGAAAAAGCATGGATATTAATTTAAAATTTTAAGTTAATTATAATTTAATTATATCGTGTGTTTAAAAATCCGTAACTTTTTTATACGAGGTCCATTTCGAGTGAAACAAGTCGCGTTGCGATCATATCGACGAGGACTACGACATGGAGTTGAATTAAAGTTTATTTGACACTGAAAAAATTTCAGCCTTAATTAAAGGTGAGTGTTTTAAATATTCACAAAGTACAAATTATTCTTATGATTAGCTAAATCAAAATCATGAAGTGATTTATATTTATTGATGGTTGTTTGGTAAATTAACTGATACTTAGAATTGACAATTAAATTGAAATTGAATTGGTATTTAAGTTTCATTATTGATAACTAGTTAATTATTGTGATTTATTGACTAAAAATGAATTGGTTGAACTTGAATTGATTAACAGTTAAAACCGACAATTTAAATTTGATTGATAAATTTGATATTAAAATTGATAGTGTAAATTGACATTTAAAATTGTTAGGAATTTGACTGTTAAGTGGATAGTTGGAATTGATGGTAAATGTGACATATAAATTTGATAGGAAAATTTTGACATTCGATGTACTTATTAAATCGACATCACATATTTAAATCGATATTGGATACACTGATAATTATTGGTTGCTGTCTGATATGGTTGACTTGGTTGATTTGAATGTTACCTCATATTGTGATGAATGATATTGTTGATTTGTTGCACGTTGTTGGTGGTTTTGATATTTCCGTGTTATCATGCTATTATTGCCACCGTTGATTTGATTGATCACCTGGGCATTTAAATTTGATACGGATGTTGATATCCAATCTGATATGCGAATTTTGATGCATTGTTGACTGCTTTAGCAGAGTTGTGACTTTGTGATTCTATCGCCATTCGGCGAAAATTGAGTTTTATTTATTGAATTTTAAAAGGTTTTAATTCCAACCTTTAGAAATTTACATATTATAAAGATTTTAATTTTGTTACTCAAATTAAATTTAGTTTCTGGAATTAACTTGAATTTCATTAAAAAAATTCAAGTTCTAATTTTATAATAGTATATTTTTTTCTAAAAGAGCAATAAAAAGGGTTTCAAAATTTTCCTATAGCTTTCATAAATTAAAAGGAAATGTTATAAGAAAGCCGATGTTTGGAATCCAACCATTAAATAAAACTTGATACGTTGAATTGGATTATTTTAAAAAATTCAATTTTTGGAACTGTAGGAATTCAAATTTTAAAAGAATTTGTGTAAAGAGTTCAATTTGGAATTTCGAAGTTATAATCGATATATGTTATGAATTTTGGAAATTGGCTTATTTTGAAGATTTGAATCTTACAAATTCGAAGATTGAAGTTAAATTATTTTAAGTGATTAAATTAGTATATTTAGATTGGACTTGAATTTATATAAACTGAAATGGTTTCGAAATGAGATTTGAATTGAAACTTGAGCCATTAAAATAAATCATTTAAATCAAAATTGAATTAATTTAAATTGAATTCAAAATTGAAATTAAATGAAATTGAATTCAAAAGGAATTGAATTGAAACATTGGGAAGTTAATTTGTTTGTTTGATATTTAGATCTGAGTCCAGATTTGTTGGGAATGGAAAGAATCAGTTCATTTTGAAACTATATTTCTCTTGATATTGATTTCACTTACATGAGAACTTTTAGTCCTGACTCAAATGTTTTGTTTTTCATTACGCTTGGGTCAGACCGAGTTTTTTCAATTATCAAAGACATTTATTCTGAAGGATGAAGACAAAGATTTGATATATCACATCTACTAGTATTTATTCCGCCGCACTATTTCTTTTTGTCTATAAAAAATGTATAACTGTGATAGTATTGTATAACTCTGATTGATGTTGTAAATTGAATTGAGTATATATTATTAAACAGCTTGATCAACTGTTTATGTGATTATTATATTTTTTTTCGTTCCGCCATGGAATTCTGTTGTAGTTTCTTCTTTTCTTTTTAATTCTTTAAAATAAACCCATCGATAATCTATCTTTTAAATGGTTTGAGTTGGATATGTGTGTTTATTGTCGACTTAAACTATTCAAAAAGGTGGGTCGTCATAGTTGGTTTCAGAGCTTTGGTTTAGGGTATACCTAAACCTGTAGGATAAGCTCATGGAGGGTATATATGTGTATGAGAGAGCGTATTTGTTAGTGATATAAAAATATTTTGAAATTAACAAATGAAAAGATTTTAACCTAGATTATATATAGAACATAAAAGAATGAATTCTGTAAATCGATAAAATCATTCGTGATTGTTGATGATGATTGGATGTTATCTCTATGTTTATTGATTGTTTGAACAATATGGATATGCATATTATCACTTATTAATTGATGAGTCGTGCTTGCCTAGTTTATGCGCATCGACTATTGGCTGTTGATTTGAGCATTTGACTATGGTTGGAATTTTTTTTTTTGAAATATATTTAACCAGTTTGAGTAACTGCATGTTTTAATATGGATTTTGAAGTGAATATATATCTGAATTTCCCCCTGTATCATTTTAAAGAGAATGGATATTATTTGAATGTGATATATGAAATATGGTTTATCTGGATATGATTAATAAATAAACAAAAAGTTATTCAGACTGGAAATTTGAGAGTTTGAATTCCAGGAGTTTTTGAAATTAAGTTTAAAGATTCTGGAAATATATAACAACATAACTTGAAATTATTTTTCGAATAGAAATGTTATAAGTAATTTCAAACTGATTTCAAAGGGGATTTTCAAAAGATTTAAAAGAAATGAAAGTCCGGAGATCACTTCTGTCGCTGGAAAATAAATTTTGGTGATGACTGAAGCATCATCGACATTCGTTTTCGAGTTTCAAAGTTTGGAAGGTCACTCTAGTAGCTTTGCTATTTGATTGTTTAATGAAACTGATTTCATTCAAATTCCTAAAGTATGATTTGGTATTCGAAAGAAATATGTATATATTTATTTCAAATGATTTGAATAAACCCGATGTTTAGTTCTTGAATTTTGGATTGAATTATATTATGAACACATGTATCCTATGCATCTGGATGGAATGATTGATTGTCTCGTTGAGATGATTGATTGCTGGTTGCCAATTTTTTATGACTTGGGGTTTGATTTTTCCGACTATTTTGAATAATTTGATACTCCTAAATTGAGATTTAAAAATCTAAAGCTCGGTATTTTGGAAAGTGTATAAAGTTTAGTTTTGTAAATTTAAGGTAAAGACTAATAGAAGTTGAATAAGTTTTAAAAATCTAAATATTTTGATAAGTAAATTGTATAAGTTTATTTTGAATTATGCAAATATGGAATTTAGTTTTGAGAATTATTTAAATAGAAAGAGTTTTAAGGAATGTTTTCGAACGTAGTAAATGTCTTATAAAAACTTATTATTTGCAAAATGACTTTTAAAAGCAAATTTGATTCTGTATAAATGCTAAATTTAGTTTCGGAGGGTTTTATATTAAAATTTATTTCAAGTAATGTTTATAAACTTAGCAAAAGTTTTATAAAGTTATTTATGCATAAAATGATTATGGAAATATTTGATTTCTGAAAAGAAAATCTTGATTTATTAATTTGATATAAATGGTAAACTGAAGTTGTGAAAAACTATTAATCTGAAGTTTTGAAAATTTTGAATTTTGAATGATATTCGATTTGAGAGGAAAAAATGATTGTTGAGATCGTATATGGATTTGAAACTGAATTGATATATGAAAATGGACTGATTTCAAAGACCTTTGACTCTCGTTAAATACTTGATTTGAAAGTTTTCGATTCTTATATGAAAATGGTTTGTATAAGTATGGAGTTTTCTTGAAAACTATTGATTTGAAAGGTACTCGATCTGAAAGCGATAACCTTATATATAACGGAATTTATATAAGAATGATATGATATATTCGAGACTATCGATTTTTAAAGGTGTTCGATCTGAAAGCGATAATCTTATATATAACAAAATTTATATAAGAATGATATGATATATTCGAGACTATTGATTTTGAAAGGCACCCAATTTACAAACGAGATCTTATATATAATGTAATTTATATAACTATGGTATTTGAAGTTATGATTTAAGAAGGGTACTATATATGGTATGTTGTATTTCAAAGTAAAAGATATGGTAAGTACCCTCCGTGACTTTCGATAATCCACTTGGTGAATTCATTCTATTGATTGACTTAGGTCGTCCGGACATAAACTTATAAGTCCCTTCGAATTCCATAGGGTAACCTATGGTCTTATGATTCGATTAGCATAGCGTAATTCACGGGGCGTGATGTCTATTGTCTACTTATGATTTTGCTGGGATAACGACGTAACCATTGTGTAGTTGTGATCTATGGTCGATGTACTTAGCATAATTCGAGGTGTAAGTGATTGCCTATAGTTTACTATGTTTTCACTAGTATAGCGACATAACCATAGGGTGTAACCACTAAGAAAACTGCGATCCACATGACAAAATTCGAGGAGCCGTGATTGCCTATAGTCTACTATGTTTTCTCTGGGATAGAGATGTAATCGTTGGGCGTAATCGCTAAGTAGACTATGATCCATGGGCTATTTTATTTTTTATTTGCATGGCGTAATTCGTGGGGTAGAGATTACCGAAAGTTACAGATGTTTCCTCTGGGATAGGGCGTAACCAATATGTAGTTGCGATCCATGATTGGTTTTCGAGTGGTATTTTCCATATCTATTTTAAAATTTTTCCAATTATTTTCACTGGTGTTGAAACGAGTATATTAAGTACTTAGAAATTTCTTGTCTTGTGTCTAATCAACATATTACTAGATTCTATAAGAACAAGGATAAACTTGTTGAAACATCGAGTTATCAAAAGTATTTTCTATATAAAAGAATTTTATATACAAGAATATTTTACAAAGAAAATTTTCAAACATTTAAGAATTGAATATAAAACCACTTGAATTACTTATTAGTGTAATTAAGAAACCAACGAAATAAATATGTAAATTGTATATAGATCATTCTATTTGCATTTATAGTTTTGATTCAGATTTGAGTACATGATTTTAAGGTAATTCAGACCTATCCGATTTAGGATTGTTCGCTTGATTGTCGATGACGAACAATGATATGGATTAATATGGATCTAAAGTTCTTTGTCATAGTTTATTACTATGTAAGGAGGAATGGAAGTTTCTAATCAAAAAGTGATCAGAGTCTGCACTATAGTAGTTGGGTTACCAATACTAGTTCGGAAAATAAAATTGCATATTCGAGTAAAAGATCGAACTTGTTATACATACGAATGACATATATATATATATATATATATATATATATATATCGTACGGATTTTAATAAAATGATTGTATGCTCTGATTGCTAGCTATGATTGTTTCTTTCTTATGATTGGTATGCTGTTTGGTTGAATGCAGTTTAACATCATTCTTATCAGTTACATTACATTCAAGTGTTTCACATAGTTATTATAATAATTTCTAGTTGCATTTAGCTTTTGCATCATTATAATTTCATATAGAATTGCATCGTCCTTGTGGTTGCGTCATATTACCATGTTATATCTGATTGCTTTATTTTAATGATGCTATGTTGTTTTGGTCGCATGTAGTTTTATGTTTCATTATAAATGTGAAGTAGTTGCTAATGTGTTAAACATAGTGAAATAAATTGAATGTAAATGAAATAGATGTGAATCAATTGAAAATAAACCAATTAAATGTAAAAAAATGGATGTTAATAAGGAATGAATGTTAATAAAAATGATAGTGCATAAATTAAATATTGACATTGAAAATGTAAATTTATGTAGTTATGAATTAATTGGGTGAATATTAATTGTTGAATGGCTTTGTTGGTTGTAAATCATTGTTATTACTAGTTTTGATTTCATATGATTATTATGTTGTGTATTGATGCTTAGGTTTATGGTTTGGATTTAGAATTCATGTCATATAATTCTATCAAATTCATGCTTGGTTCTATATCTTACTATAAGTAACTAATATTAAAATTGAGTTGAGATAGGTACATTGAAGACCATTCGGACATACATGCGTTTTGGCTCGCTTTAATATGAGCGAACTCGCTCGTAATAATAATAATAAGGTAAATATTTCAGATTGCAGATAATACTTTCATATTTTTCCTACAGGATGCCTCACCATTAAGATGAATTGTATATTCGATATATTTGTTTTATATATTGTATTGTAAAAAAAATCGATCGAGCCGCTCAAAGGAGACATTGCCAAAATTTTCCGTAAATCCGTTATGTCGGAGAATGCCGAACATTTATGCCATGTCTCTACTGTGGTCGCTTGATCGTCGTGACTTCACAAGCATATACCCACGTACACTTCCATCGTTTTTTCAATCTGATCTTTAAACATCCTGTTGACTAAGCGCTATTAAGTTGCTCCTGCATTCTTCCGTCCAAACGACATCACCACATAGCAATATAATGCAGCACCAGTAATGAAACTGGTGTGCTCTTGATCGGGAATGTGCATTGAGATTTGGTTATATCCTAAATATGCATCAATGAAAGATACAAATTCGTGTTCCGCGGTTAAGTCCACCAGATGGTTGGTCCTCGGGAGGGGAAAACTATCTTTTGGACACATCTTGTCAAGATGAATAATTAATACATGTTCTCCATTTTCCATTTTCCTTTTTCACAAGCATGGGATTAGATACCCACTTAAGGTAGAGGACATCGCAGATAAATCTATTGTCTTTGAGTGTATCCACCTCCTCTTTGAGAGCGACAGATGTCTTCGAATCCATGCCGTGTCTTTTTTGTTTCACCAGGACATGCCTCGGGTTAATATTCAATACATGGCTCGCAATGGCAGGTGAGATTCCACACATGTCAAAGTGAGTCCAAGCGAACACATCAAGATCTGCTTTGAGAAATCCGACAAACTCTTTCATCATCGAGATTCTGAGCTGTAATTCGATCTTTAGGACCCATGACGGGTCATCGTGGATGACTATAATGTCAATCATCTGCTCAGCCTTTGCAGCCTTAGTCTCTTTGAGCTCCTTTTTGTTGTCTCTCAGATCTATCTCTATAGAACCGACTGTGGAGCCCAAGCCAAGGCTCAAGAGCTCGTTATCAATCTTCGGTAGCTTGGATGTAGACAATCCTTTCCACACCCTTACCTTTCTTTTTGCGTTGAGCATCCCTCAACTTACTTACATAACAGGCACGTCCGGTCACCTGATCACCATGAACAACTCCAACACCATTATCTGTCAAAAACTTCAAATTCAAATACCATGGGGCAAGGGCTTCCTGAAATTTGGCAACGGTGGGTCGGCCTAGAAAATTTTGTAAGGAGATTCAACATCCAAAACAACAAACGACATGATCTGCGCTCTCCTATGGTAATCTTCTCATAACTCTACAGGTAATTCAACATAACCAACGACTTCAATTGCAACACCATTAAAATCTTGTATGCGGGCTTTAGACGGCTTCAAGTCCTTTGCTTCCATCTTCATCTGATTAAATGCTTTCTTGAAAATTATGTGTACAGAACTTCCACGGTCAACCAATATCCTTTTCTCAAAAGCAAGGCCAATTGTGGTCGAAATGACCGTTGGGTCGATCGTTGGAGCCTCCACCTTGTTTGCATCTCTATTTCTAAAAATGATATCATCTGCCATTGTACGTTGCTATTTCACCAGAGCACCATCCTCTGTATTTAAACAGCATTCGAAATCCATGTAACGACCCACTATTTTGGACCATTCAAATCGACAATAAAACCATACATGTCGGAATTGAATACTTCAAAAAAAAGATTGTTAATATATTTTGGAGCAAATAAAACCAATCATAGAATCACAAACACAGAATATCAGAATAACTCGCAGCGGAAATAAAATAGCCATAGTAGTTCATGAAGCTACTGCATACAAAGTCTCAAAACAAACACAAAATACTAGAGTCTAAAAGCCAATACAATAAAAATCCACTAATACATAAGCTGAATAGAAATAACTGAAATACAATATAGATAAACAAATAGATAGATAGATAGATAGATAGTCTCCAGCAATTCCCTAGCTCCAGAAGGTGAATCCAAAGCTGTGATACTCAGGCTGACTCAAGCGTAAAGCAAAACGCAAACACTCAAGTTAGAACATACATACTTATAAAATGTAAATCGACTCAAGTGAACTGTAATAGGAATGCACAAGTAAGTTAAAGGATGCTTGGGACCACCCATCCTTTAAGAATACGTTAAACTATCTACTATGTAGTAACATACGCTATTATAATAATGTCTAAAGTAAAGTATACTATTTTAAAAATAGCGTTAAAGCTTTATATTTTCCACCATAACACATTTTATAGTGCCAACAGTCTATACAGTACCGTAGTACCTCTAGATCGGAAGGCCACCAGAGGATGCTCCATCGGTACGATACAAAACAAACTCGTAGAAAGCACGCTAGGATAGGTGACACGGCACATCTAGCCAATGCCAGGGAAGATTTACCAATAACACTTCTGGACTGGTGGTAATGCATAGCAGCCACTACTGCCCACCTCAAGCTACACTCCCAAAAAAAAAATCAAAGGGTGCACCCAATCAATCATAAAGTAATAGAATGGTATCGAAGGAGTGTGTCCGATCAGAGGAGCTACCTCATTGCCCCGTCGATTGCTCCTATTTTAGCCACCTTATGCCAACTCACAGGAGACCCGTCCACGTATATACCTTATATAGGATCATCGCCACCATCCTACTTCATTTCGGGAATCTCCACCGCATACACAGTTGTTAAAGTGGTTTTCGGAGTTGGCAGAGAGTATGACAACTTCCGATCCCGGTCTCTTTAACAACCAAACGTTATTATAACCCATGGTTATTTATTTAAAGTGGTTTATATTTAAAATCAAGCATATTCATTCAAAATTATTTAAAATCAGTACCATTATACCTTCAAAATAATATCCATTTTCAAAGTTGTAACACGTTCAAAAACCATACGCTTAGTCATAACACTTTAAAATATAATACGTTAGAAATTATAACACTTTGAAAATGTGACCTTTATATAATATCACTTTGAAAATGTTACCTTTTTAGAAATAGTAGCACTTTAAAAAATAACGTAAAGTAGCATAGCACTTTGAAAGCATAACTGAAAATAGCATAACATTTTGAAAATGCTACAAATTTTACAAAAACATGTTTAAACATAATATCTTCATATTATCATAGTTTTTATAAAATCTATTTTATTATACAAACATATCCATATCATAAATAAAATATTACTATTACACGGTTAGATTTAAAACTCCATATTAAATCCAATTAAATTATTAAGCTATATTTAAAATTTATATCATAGGTAAAATCTTTAAATTTAGTTTTAGGCCATTTATTTACTTCTAATGTTTTTTACTTATTGGAAAAACCAATATATATTATCTAAATCATTTAAATCAAAATTTAAGTTAAAATTTCATATATTAAAAATTCAAATACTTAATAATTTTTCGAAAACTATTATTTTTAAATTTACCATGGGTCTGTATGATATTTTCTAACCTAGGTCAAGTAGTACGGATATGTATCATTTCAATCCGTAATATATAAAATCCTGGGTTTTATCATTTCAAACCCACAATTCCAAGTCAAAAATAAAAATCGCTTGATCCTATCATTTTAGCTCATAACGGTTTTCCCTATTCTAAAGTCCGTTCGGGTATATATCATTTCAACCCATAGTGAGGGAACTTGCAGTGTGAGAAACAGAATATAAATTATACATAATAACATAGCATATCATGTCATGTGATAAAACAGGTATAATATAAGGTGATAACATCATATAATATCGTATCATATGCATATATGAGACTATTATCATCATGGCATATCACTACTACAATTCCACAAGTCATCGATTCACTTAAATATAAGTACGTAGTTGAGAGTGATAAACTCACCTTCTTTGGCTAGAGATGACAATTCAAAACACAAGAACAAATCCCCGAAAAGCACGACAAAGCACGAATCAAACTTGAGCGGAAGTAGAGCCAAGATCCAAATCTTGTAAACAAACAAAAATACAACATATCTAAGAAATTATCTATATATAATAATATAGATCAAAACAAAGCAAAATGGTAAATCATGACCATGTGAGCTCGGCTACTTTGCAAGTAGGCGTGACCATCTTGAAACATGGTTCGGCCATGATGTTTTTGAAGCATGTTAGGTTCGACTAGAATGGCATAGGGCACGGCCATAGGTAGATGAAAGGATGGCAAGGCAAAATGGCAAGGGGAAGGTAAAAAGACAAGGCACAAGTGCCTTTTGGGTTCGGCCTAGGGTCAACGGGTTCGGCCCTATGTGTTAAGGCTTGGGTCAAGCGGTGCAATGGGTCAAGGCACTTGAATTGTCACGGCTAGAGGAGTAGGTGATGGTCACGGCTAAGCAAAAGGAGGTGGTGGCCGAGGCATAGAGAAGAGGAGAGATGATAGTATAGGATCGGCTAGGGTTTAGGCAATATGATGGTGGTAGTTTTGGATCTAGTATCATGGCTATGGTTGAAGTGGTGACGAAGTGGTGGCCGATCAATACTAGACGGTGATGAGGGTAGAGATGAGGTTGGCAAGGGGATGAGCATGTCTGGACTATGTTTGAGGAGAAACAAAAAGAAAAAGAATAAAAAGAAGAAGAAGAAGATAGGAAAACTTACTGTGATTTTTTTTGTTTAGGAAAGTGAAAACGAGAAAGAGAAAAGGAGAGGAAAGTTTTGTACGTGAGTGGCAAATCAAAAGACACCACTTCAATTTGAAAAGGCAAACTCATGTCTATTAGGAAATCCTAAGCTCAATAGAAAAGCCCACTTCCAAAACAAGCCAAAAATTCAAGCAAAAATCAAGCTAAAACCAAAATAGGAAATAGAAAATAAAAATACGGAAAAATATTTGCGTGTGAAATGCCAAAACTTTATAGATTTAAAAAGTATAAATTAGAATTTGACGAAACGAAAAGCATAAATAATGTTAAAATCAAGTCCAGCTTCAAGAAAAAGAATAGAAATTTAAAATTCAAATTTAAAAATTTCAACTGAAAGTCAAATTTTGACCAAAGTTGACCAAAAATTCAAATTTCAGAAAAATCTTTATTTTATTATATTTGAAAAAATAATTCTCAACAAATCCCAAAAATACATTGTGAAATACCAAATTTTCAAATTTAAAATGATTTAAAATCAAATTTTCCAAAAAAAATTATTTAAAATATTGGCTAAAAATATGGGTTGTTACACTCTCGCCCACTCAGAAC
Source organism: Allium cepa (assembly GCA_030765085.1). NCBI lineage: Eukaryota > Viridiplantae > Streptophyta > Magnoliopsida > Asparagales > Amaryllidaceae > Allium > Allium cepa. The sequence continues at coordinate 169,170,246 of CM060941.1, read as the reverse complement.
TTTTCGTCCTCGAAAAGGAACGAGATACGGAAACAAAGGAAGATAAGATAGAATAACGAATAGTACCTGAAATGAACAATTTCGAATTTTAAGCACGCATGCTCTCCTTTGTCTCCTAGGTACAATCTCAATCATCAGTACTCCACTGCACTTTGACCAGGTTGACAGATTTCCTTCTCGGCTGCTTCGTACCTTTATCGATAATATGAAGTGGCTTCGTATCGACAGTAAGGTTTGGCTCAATATCCAAACTCTTAAGAGTAGAAGGCGGAACAACCAAAGATGGATCATGAAGATACCGATGAAGATGCAAAAAATGGAATACATTATGCACTCCAGAAAACTTCTCAGGCAAATCCAGGCGATAAGCTAAGGAACCAACCCTCTCTAAGATGCGGAAAGGACCAATGAACCTGGGAGCAAGCTTCCCTCTCCGACCAAACCGAATCACATTCCTTAAGGGAGAGACCTTAAGGAAAACCTGATCACCAATAGAAAACTCCTAACTCCTCCTACGCCGATCAGCATACTTCTTCTGCCTATCCTGAGCGCTCCTCATCTTCCTCTTAATCTCCTCAACTCTCTCAGAAGCTTCCAGAATCATATCGGGACCAAGAACCAAATGATTACCGGATTCAATCCAGCATGATGGGGATCTGCAAGGTCGTCCGTAAAGAGCAGCAAACAGAGACATTTCAATACTTTGTCTAGATTTAAAGATGAAATGAGATATATAAAAGATTAAGACGATAATAAAATAGAAGATTTGATATTATACCTGATATCTATTGTTATAGGTGAATTAAACAAGATGGAGATGATCTTTCCAAGATCCTCCATGATCAAGAACACAAGCACGAAGAAGATCCTCTAGAATCTGATTCACTCTTTCCGTTTGACCATCGGTCTGTAGATGGTAAGCAGTGCACAGATTCAGGTGAGTACCTAAAGAATTCTTAAAAGCTTTCCAAAACTGACTGGTAAAGATGGGATCTCTGTCACAAAGAATACTAATAGGAACACCATGAAGGCGAACAATCTCCCTCATATAAATCTCATCCGAACTAAAAGCAGAACAGGTAAACTTGACCGGAATGAAATGAGCTGACTTAGTCAATCTATCCACAATAACCCAAATATTCTGATTACCTCTCCTAGTCCTTGGTAATCCATCAATAAAATCCATAGAGCCCTGTTCCCATTTCCAATTGGGAGCCTCAAGGGGCTCTAATAAACCAGGGGTCTTCTGATGATCGGCCTTGACTTGCTGATAAGTCGCACACCTACTAACAAAGATGGAGATATCACGCTTCATACCTCTCCACCAATAAAGCTTCTTCATAGCATGATACATCTTCATCACACCGGATGAACAGAAAGTCTGGATCGATGATTTTTTCAAAGTAACTCTTGCCTCAATCCATCGAAATTCGGGACACAAATCAGATTATTAATCCTCAAAATCCCTCTATCATCGATCTGAGCTCCACTACCATCAAGGCTACTATCACCAACCTTGCTACGAACATTCTCCCTAATCAATCTAATAATTATATCCTCATCCTGCTTAGCCATATTACAATCCAAAAGGGGAGAAGAAGAAACAACAAGCTGACACAACATCGCCTTTTTCCGACTCAAAGCATCGGCCACAACATTAGCCTTCCCAGGGGTATAGCTGATGTCGAGGTCATAAGAAGCGAGGAACTCAATCCATCTAACCTGCCTCTGATTCAATTCCTTTTGGGTGAAGATATACTTCAAAGACTAATGATTTGTAAAGAGCTCAAACTTAGTACCCAAAAGACGATGCCTCCAAAGCTTCAAATAAAAAATCACGGCAAGCAATTTCAAATCATAAGCTGCATAATTGGCTTCATGGGTCGTCAACTGGCGACTAGCATAAGCAATAACCTTCCCATCTTACATCAGAACAGCTCCCAAACCCTCACAACAAGCATCAGTATATACCGTTAATCCCTCATTTCCATTTGGAACAATAAGAACTGGTGCGGAAGTATGCTTACTCTTTAACTCATTGAATGCAGCTTCACACTTATCATTCCATATAAACTTAGCATTCTTACGAGTCAAAGTAGTGAGAGGTGCAGCAATATGAGCAAAATTCCCAATGAATCTCCGATAATAACCGATAAATCCCAGAAAACTATGAATATCAGATGGAGTCCTAGGAGTTTCCCAATCCTGTAACATAATAGGGAGAATTAAGGACCACAGAAAAGATAGAATGATTTATTACAAAGAGAGAAAAGAAGAAGGACTTACATTGATCGCAGCGATCTTAACTGGATCAACAGAAACTCCATTGCCAGAAACAATATGCTCGAGAAATCGGACTTCATCCTTCCAGAAATGGCATTTCAAGAATTTAGCCTTCAACTGATGATTCTTAACATTCTCCAGGACAAAATTCAAATGTGACTCTTGCTCTTCCCTTGACTTAGGGAAGACAAGAATATAATCGACAAAACAAAATTATTAAGAACATCACGAAAAACACGATTCATAAGATCATCAAAGAAAGCTGGGGCATTAGTCAAACCAAAAGGCATAACTAACCATTCATAAAAACCATTCTCAGTACGGAAAGAAGTCTTGGGAATACTTTCCTCAGCAATTCTAAGCTGGTGGAAACCTGTGGCAAGATCAAGCTGAGAGAAAACAGTAGCTCCGTAGAGCTGATCAAACATATCATTGATACAAGGCATAGGATATCTGTTTTCATAGTGAGCTTGTTCACCTCCCTATAATCAACACACATCCTCAAAGAACCATCGGATTTAGTGACGAAAACCACCGCTGCTCCCCATTAGGAATGGCTAGGTCTTATCAAACCCTTAGAGAACAAGTCCACAATTTTCTTCCTCAATTCAACCTTCTCATGGGTGCCATTCTTCTGGGAGGAAGAACTACATGTCGAGCTCCAAGAATATGATCAATATGGAAATCGATTTCCCGCTTAGGAGGTAAAGCAATGACTTTACCTAATACATCGGAATAAAGTTTGACCACATGAGTCGAGTCAAGATCATCAGGAGGATAATCAAGAGAATAAATAAAGCTACCAACATAATCCTAGGCAAACGACACCGAATCACCAAAGAATCACCCTTATCGCCAGCAAGAGAAACAGTTCGGGTTTTACAAGAGATAACAACTTCATGAATCTTCAGCCAATCACCTCTAAGTAATAGATCAAAGGCATTAAAACCCAGAACATAGAAGTCATCAGAAAAACGATAACCAAAATAGAATATTTTCACCCTTCTACAAATCCTACTAAGGTTCGCAGGACCACCAATAGGATTTTTAACACACAAAGGTTCAGGAGCATACTCAGGAGAAAGGAGATGCTCGAACTTATCACAAAGATCCATAGAAATAAAACTATGGGAAGCTCCAGTATCAAATAAAACATGAACATGAAAATTAAACAGAGAAATGGTGCCCTGGAGAGTACCTTGAGTATCACTAGGAGAAGGTGGAGTAGGTGAAGTGGCAGAGGTAATAGCAAAGATACGAGATGGCATGCCCTTCTACTGTGTAGGACAATCCTTCTTGAAGTGGCCAGGCTGCAAGCAAATATGACAGAGATCACGCCTATTCAACTAAGCGGGAGGAGGAATAGCAGCACCAACTGAAGTTGGGCAAACATTGGCATGGTATCTCTTCTGGTCACACTTGAAGCAAGTGACAGAAGATAGGTCGATGGGATGCCTCTGAGAAGAAGAAGATCCTAAACCAAGAGTCTAATTCCAATTCTTCTTATGCTGAAAGTTAGGCTTTCTCTTCTTAGAGTTACCAGAGTGAAAGGCTTAAATGAAGGGGCACGAGCAACAGAAGGATCCTTAGAAGTAGGATTCTCATATCTAATGGTCATATCCATCAAACCAGTGAAAGGTCTATGCACATGAGAAATGAGACAATCATAAAACTCTGGGTGAGCTCCAGCTATAAACTTCTCATTCTTCTTAAGAGGGGTGTCAATCAGGCTAGAACCAAACTTGGAAAGTTCATTGAACTTCCGCTCATACTCAAAAATGGCATGTCTCCCTGCTTAAGATCCATAAACTCCTGGTATAGCCGAGACTTCCCTGCTTCGGGCATCCACTTTACCACAAAAGCATCCCTAAAGCACGATGTTGAAACATAAGAAAGATTCCAAAAAGAGAAAATTGAACCAAATTCAAAACTAACACAAGAAGGTACCTAAACTACTCCCAAGAAATATCAACCTCAATAGCGTGAGCCGTAATAGACTCCCACCAATCCAAAGCTGCTTCCTTCAACTGCCAAGCAGCCAACTGACGCTTCTGAGCATCACTGATCTCAAGACCGAAGAAATTCCTTTCTAAACCCTCAAACCACTGTTGAGCCTCGATAATGCTCTCTGATCCGGTAAACTTGGTACCACCAAGCTCAATGAATTCCTTACAGAGAGTAGTGAACCTAATGGGTGCAACAGGCTCAGGAATTGGGGCAATACCATGACCCCGGCCTCTGGTATTCCTACGATACATCCAGAAAAATCAAGAATGAATTTTAGGATAAAGGTAATTGAGAAACAAAAGACAAGCTTCAACTAGAATGGAAATCCTAATCTAAGAACTTAATTAACAAGGTGGATAAGGAAAGGAAGGAAGTTTAGGAAAATTAGATTTTAAAAGAAGAAAAATGTATATCCAAAATAATCTTTAAAATCCTTTAAAATAATTGGAAATCATTTTTTACTTAAGAATACGTTTTCTCATGAAGAAATGATTCCAAGATTGATTTCATTCATTCTAGGGTATTTCTACCCTATCTCTAAAGAGTTTTTGTCCGTAGGCTATGATTTGCCTAAAACCAAAGCTTCGATACCAAATGTAACGACCCACTATTTTGGACTGTTCAAATCGACAATAAAACCACATATGTTAGACTTGAATAATTCAAAACAACAGATTGTTAATATATTTGGCAGCAAATAAAACCAATCACAGAATCACAGACACGGAATATCAGAATAACTCGCAGCGGAAATAAAATAACCATAGTAGTTCATGAAGCTACTACATACATAGTCTCAAAAAAAATAGAATACTAGAGTCTGAAAGCCAATACAATAGAAATCCACTAATACATAAGCTGAATAGAAATAACAGAAATAGAATATAGATAGACAACTAGATAGATAGTCTCCAGCAATTCTCTAGCTCCAGAAGGTGAAATCCAAAGTTGTGATACTCAGGCTGACCTGAGCGTAAAGCAAAACACAAACACTTGAGTCAAGACATACATACTTATAAAATGTAAATCAACTCAAGTGAACTGTAATAGAAATGCACAAGTAACTCAAAGGATGCTTGGGACCGCCCATCCTTTAAGGATCCGTTAAACTATCTACTATTTAGTAATATACACTATTATAATAATATCTAAAGTAAAGTATACTATTTTAAAAATAGCGTTAAGGCTTTACATTTCCCACCTTAACACATTTTATAGTGCCAATAGTATATACAGTACAGTAGTACCTCCAGATCGGGAGGCTACCAGAGGATGCTCCATAGGTATGACACAAATCAAACTCGTAGAAAGCACGCTAGGGTAGGTGACACGACACAACTAGGAAATGCTAATGTAGACATACCAATTACACTTCCAGACTGGTGGTAACGCGTAACAGCCACTACCGCCCACCTCGAGCCACACTCCTAAAAATAATCAAACGGTGCACCTAATCAATCACAAAGTAATAGAATGGTGTCGAAGGAGTGTGTCCAATCAGAGGAGCTACCTTATTGGACCGTCGATTGCTCTTGTTTTAGCCACCTTATGCCAACTCACGGGAGTCGGGTCCACGTATATACCTCATATAGGATCATCGCCACCATCCTGCTTCATTCTAAAATCTCCACCACGTACACAGTTGTTAAAGTGGTTTTTAGAGTTGGCAGAGAGTATGACAACTTTCGATCCTGGTCTCTTTAACAACCAAACGTTATTATAACCCATGGTTATTTATTTCAAATGGTTTACATTTCAAATCAAGCATATTCATTCAAAACCATTTAAATTCAATACCATTATACCTTCAAAATAATATCCATTTTTCAAAGTTGTAATACTTTCAAAAACCATACGCTTGGTCACAACACTTTAAAATATAATAAGTGAGTAACCATAACACTTTAAAAATGTGACCTTTATATAATAGCACTTTGAAAATGTTACCTTTCTAGAAATAGTAGCACTTTAAAACATAACCTAAAGTAGCATAGCACTTTGAAAGCACAACTGAAAGTAGCATAGTATTTTGAAGATGCTACAAATTTTACAAAAACATGTTTAAACATAATATCTTCATATTATCATAGTTTTTATAAAATCTATTTTATTATACAAACATATCCATCTCATAAATAAAATATTACTATTACATGGTTAGATTTAAAACTCCATATCAAATCCAATTAAATTATCAAGCTATATTTAAAATTTATATCATAGATAAAATCTTTAAATTTAGTTTCAAACCATTTATTTACTTATAATTTTTTTTACTTATTAGAAAAACCAATATATATTATCTAAATCAAAGTTTAAGTTAAAATTTCATATGTTAAAAATTCAAATACTTAATAATTTTTAGAAAACTATTATTTTAAAATTTACCATGAGTCTGTATGATATTTTCTAACCTAGGTCAAGTAGTACAGATATATATCATTTCAATCCATAATATATAAATCCTGGGTTTTATCATTACAAACCCCCAATCCCAACTCAAAAATAAAAATCGCTTGAGCCTATCATTTCAGCTCATAACGGTTTTTCTCTATTCTAAAGTCTGTTCGGGTATGTATCATTTCAACCCATGGTGAGGGAACTTACAGTGTGAGAAATAGAATATAAAATAAACATAATAACATAGCATATCATGTCATGTGATAAAACAGGTATAACATATGGTGATAACACCATATAATATCATATCATAGGCATATATGAGACTTTTATCATCATGGCATATCACTACTACAATTCCATAAGTCATCGATTCACTTATGTAAATCTTGTAAACAAACAAAAAACAACATATCTAAGCAATTATCTATATATAAAAATATAGATCAAAATAAAGCAAAATGGTAAATCAAGACCATGTGGGCTCGGCCACTTTACAAGTCGGCTTGACCATCTTGAAACATGGTTCGGCCATGATGTTTTTGAAGCATGCTAGGCTCGGCTAAAATGGCATAGGGCATGGGCATAGGTAGATGAAAGGATGGCAAGGAAAAACGACAAGGGGAAGGAAAAAAGACAAGGCACAAGTGCCTTTTGGGTTCGGCCTAGGCTCAATGGGTTTGGCCCTATGTGCTAAGGCTTGGGTCAAGTGGTGCGATGGTTCAAGGCACCTGAATTATCGCGTCTAGAGGCGGAGATGATGGTCACGGCTAAGCAAAAGGAGGTGGTGGCCAAGGCATAGAGAAGAGGAGAGATGAAGGTATGGGATCGGCTAGGGTTTAGGCAATAGGATAGTAGTGGTTTTGAATCTAGGACCACGACTATGGTTGAAGTGGTGATGAAGTGGTGGCCGGTCAATACTAGATGGTGAAAAGGGTAGAGATGAGGTCGGCTAGGGGATGAGCATGTCATGGCCAAACTATGTTTGAGGAGAAACAACAAGAAAAAGGATAAAAACAAGAAGAAGATAGGAAAACTTATTGTGATTTTTTGTTCATTCAGGAAAGTGAAAATGAGAAAGAGAAGAGGAGAGGAAAGTTTTGTATGTGAATGGAAAATGGAAAGACACCACTTCAATTTGAAAATGCAAACTTATGTCTATTAGGAAATCCTAAGCCCAGTAGTAAAGCCCACTTCCAAAGCAAGCCAAAAATTCAAGAAAAAATCAAGCCCAAACCAAAATAGAAAATCGAAAATAAGAACACTGAAAAATATTTGCGTGTAAAATGCTGAAAATTTATAGATTTAAAAAGTATAAATCAGGCTTTGATGAATTGAAATGCATAAAGAATGTTAAAATGAAGTCCAGCTTCAAAGAAAAAGAATAGAAATTTAAAATTCAAATTTAAAATTTCAAAGTCAAACTTTAACCAAAAATTCGAATTTCAAAAAAATCCTTATTTTATTATATTTGGAAAAATAATTCTTAACAGATCCCAAAAATATATTGTGAGATAACAAATTTTCAAATTTAAAATGATTTAAAATCAAAGTTTCCAAAAAAAAATTATTTAAAATATTGGCTAAAAAGATGGGTTGTTACAATCCACATGCTATAACGCACTAGCATTGCGCTCCATCTCATGTGAAATTTTATCAGCCGGATGCGATCCTCCAACTATTATATTGATCACTAATCTACCACCAGTCCGTGTAGGTTCCTCGGCCCTATGCGGCAAATTTGTCCTTGGTTGGGGTTGGATGTCCCCTGCCCGCCATCCTGTGGGTTTTTTACGAACTGCTATAACTTCCTTTCTCGAATTGGATTTTCAATAATATTCTAAAGATTCCTGCATTCATTAGTGTTATGCCCATAACATTCATGAAACCGACAAAACTTCCCGATTTGTTTCTTCTTTTCTATTGATTCTTTCGAAGTGGCTTCCTGTACTGCATTGTATTGCAAGTAGATAAAAATAAACATCCTCCAGGGATGATTCAGTATCATGTAAGTGTTGTACATTGGAATCCTAGGCCTTCCTTTCCTAGAATCCCTCTTTCATTCTTGACTCTTATCTCTGCCTTTCTTTTGCTAGTTTGGTTTGTTTTGAACATTCACTTGAACATTTCCTGACCTTTCATTAGACCGCTTTACTTCAATATTACTCTGCACTCCCTCTCCACTTTGTCCTGCAACGTTCTTCTTCCTAGAGGATTTGGCTTCCTCCTTTTTTAAATATCGAGCTGCCTCTATGTAAAAGTGTTCCAATGTTGCGTAAGGCTTGCCAACTAACCAATCGCCGAAGTTAGATTCTGGATCCATCCCTCTCGTTACGGCTGTTAATATCGCATGGTCATTCGGATTACTGATCTCCATAACAGCTGTATGAAATCTCTTCAATCTTTCAACGATTCTCCTAGAGCCTGAATCACGTTGGACAGGGACGTTACATCCTTGGGACGAGTTGCGTGCATTCGTAACGACTCCACGAACTTTATTGCCGAATCAATGAATCTAGGTATTGATTGTGGGTTAACTATTGAACCACATTATCGCTATTCCAAAGAGAGTTCTGGGAAAACATCTAAATTTGGTTACATCATTGCTCGTGCGGAATCCACCAGTCATTCATATCTCATGATATGCTACCCGGGGTTGAATTTTCCCTCATAGACATCCATTGATGGCATGTTCAATCTCCTTAGATATTCTTCGTGAAGAACATTATCAGTGAACGGGGTATGGCTTCTTGAGATTCCCCAATCAACATTGGTCAAGCCTTGGCTTTCTCTTACTAGTTGTCTATGCATAGTAAACAAGTCCGATGTTTGGATAGTCGATGCCAAGCAGTGGTCGTGTTCTACCTCATGTGAATGCTATGGTTGATATCTACAAGCCTATAACATCCCTAATTTTTAATAACATTATTCAGGAGATTTAGTTAGATAAATTAAATAGAATAATGTAAATATTAGAGTGATAAGCGGATTTAACTAGAGGCCGTGCTTGAGTAAAAATAATGAATGAGTTTAAGGAAATGGTTTATTAGATAACTAATAAGAGAATAAAACAAGGGCATAATGGGTAATTGCTGCACCATAATCCCATAACCTTTAAAACACATGTTCCCATTTCTCTTCATGTTCATATTTTCGTTATCAAAATACGTAAAGAAAAGAAGAAAAGCAAGCAGGTCATAATCTTGGAAAGAAAAAGGGGAAAATCAACTAAAGCTAAGCAATCAAGCAAGGGGAATTAATCAAAGATCAAATCTAAAGTTCCTTACCCTGATCAAGGTGAATAATAATCAAAATCATCTCTATTTTTGTTTTTAAAGAGCATATGATTTTGGGTTTAGGTTTAAATCCATTGTGATGATTTTTGATGATGGTATGCTTGGATTTCATGGTATGTTGTATTCAAACAAGTTTTTCGATAATTGTTTTTTCTGATTTTATGGCCAAAATCATTTATATGGGGTTTCAAATGCCATGAAGATTTAATATTTTATGTAAAACGTTATTTTGGAGATGGATTTAATTTTCTGTAATTTTCCAATGCATGGAAAATTTATCATGAATTTTTGAAGGAGAAAAATGAATAAAACGGGTCTAAAATTATATCGGTCATTATATGAATTTGAATTTGGATTCAAAATTTCTATATGTTAGATAACATATTAAAAGTGAATTTTTATGATTTTTGGGAATTTTTCTTAAGTTATTTACTATGTAAATTAAATTATTTTAAATGGAGGACTTAAATGTTTTATTTATTTTAGTTAAGGAAGGGCTTGTTTGTTTAATTATTTTAATCAGATCTGCAATGAATGCGGCGGTTTTATTTTGGAAATAATTTGAAAAGTTTATGGTAACGAATTAAATTTTTACAAATAGGCAAGTTAGTTGAAAAAGAAAGCTCTTGGAGAGGCAATAAAATAGTTTTTACATAGAAACAATGTTCTACTACTTCTAGTAGCTACCTTTCGACCCTATACTTCCACCTCAACCAAGCCAAAACCAATACACAAGGTATCAATTGTTGGTACGTAATGGATTGGAGAATGGCGGCAGGTTTGGAGTCAAAACCTAGTTTTCGATGGGGTCGAAGCCTTTGTTCTACTATCCAAAGAAATGCACTTGCGTTATTTCCAAAAGAATGCTTTCGAAAGGGTTTACTATAGCTTGTGAAGAATCACGGCCTTTTTGTTTCAAAAAGATAGCTTTCGAATGAGCTACCCTGTTTTTAAATCAATGCTTTCAAAAGGGTAGTTTGAATGCCGTCGACCTTATACCTTTCGAATGAAGTGAAGTCATAAACTAGTTCGAAAGGTAGCTTTTGTTTTATAAATTTAATAAGCCACTTCCCAAAGCTTTCGAAAGGGCTCCAGTAGCCACATAACGGTTTCGAAGGCAATGGCTTCGAAAGGGGTTTCGAAGATATACTTCCAGATGTTTTACTTAAGTGATTTAAGCTTTCGAATGGATGGTTCTGAAGCCATCAGTTTTCCTAAACTCTTTTATATGAAGGCTATTGGTTTCGAAAAGGGTACTTTCATTTATATTCACTTTGACCCAAAAGATATTTTAAAGATAAACCCAATGGTTTCGAAAGAGATATTTTCAAATGATTTTGGAAAGGGTACTTTCAAATGGTTTCGAAGCAATGCTTCTATTTATACTTTAATACTTTTGAAAGGACTATTTTGATGGTTTCGAAAGGAACATTTCGATGATTTTGAAAGGTTTTGGAAGTCATATATTTTGAGTGTTTTGAAAGGCATATGCTTAGTGTTTTGAAAAGAAGATTTGAATGCTTTTGAAGGAGGTTTTTCAATGGTTTCGAAAGTCTAGTTTTCAAAATAAAGAACCCAATCTCATTTTTAAAGGAAAAACCCATGGAAAAATTAATGAGTTTTGAAATGGCTTTTAAGTATGGAGTTTTTGAAGAAGCTTTCCTTGATAAAGCAATAGGTTAAAGGGATTAAGCATGTTTCATATGAAAATGATTTCAAGGATATTAAACCATAGATGTTGGTGTTATTATGTTATTATGTTTACTTCTTCTAATATACATATTCACTGTAAAATGGACCCATAATAGTATTTTGGGGAGTAAGGACAGAATAACCAGGTAATTTGACTCAGTAGTGAATGTAAGTTAAGTGACTCCAGAATGAATAGAGTTGCATCCAAGAGGTCAGGTAGACCAGAATATAGGATCCCAACGACTAATTAAGAAGTTATCAGTTTAGATAGGTTCACAGTGAACCGAAAAATCTATATTTAGAAAGATTTATTGGCAGGGGCCAATAGGTTTGTATTGAACCATGAAAACTATATCTGGATTAAGTTATTAATAGAAGTCAATAAGTTCATAGTCAACCCATGAAAACTATGATTGAGGGAAGTTATGGAGATACCAATTGGTTCCGAGGGAACCCATGAAATAAATGTATGAAGTTATTGGAAGGGGACAATAGTTTCTTAGCGATCCCATGAAAACTATGAAATAGGACAGGTAGTCTATAAACTTTAAACATGTTACTAGCCAACCCATGAAAACTAATAGGTTAATAGTGACCCTAGAAACTATAACTATGAAAGATAGTCAAATGAATGAGGATGAGAAATCCAGAATAATTTACTTATTTACATATCATCATAATATTTTAAATTTATGTGTTTTTAACTATTGTGGATGCAGAAGCATGGTATATGGTTATTATAAGTTTTTGATAAGATACTAGTAAGGGGAAAACCTGTTCCACTAAGAGGCGTGGTCTCACTAGATATCTAAATGGTTTGAGATGGTAGGTTATTATTCATATCACGTTTTATGTCTAACTCGAAGTTTATGTTTTCCCCTTAAACTCTCGGGTTCTCAATTAATTTTGAGTAGTTTGAGAGTTGAGGTTTTGAGCTACCACTTCAGACGAATAAGCTTCTAGAGATATTAAGCAGGCAAGCTAGCTAGTAGGAGTTTTTTTTCTATTTTTATTTTTCCATGTTTCGTTGTAAAGGTAAAGTAGTTTAATTGCCTAGCGATATACTCTGATTATCCAAAGGGCATCTTCATATGTCACTCTTGGCGCATGTTATAATAATTATATTTCCTCTAAATGTGGTTCTCGGATATGGGTTATGTAATGAATTAGAAATGAAATGAGAAAGTTGTTTAATGATACTAAAGAATTTCCATATCTATGTGTTTCTGTTATATAAATGTATCCATCGTTACTGTATTTGGTCGCCGAGGATTAATAACTATGGATGACTATAGCATTCGTATCCATTAGTTTTGAGCCTTTAAGCGGGGAATGTTAAAAGTTGGTATTAGAGCATAGGTTTATAAAAACTAAAAAGAAATTTAAGCCTAAAAGATTTTTCAGAACATAATCCAATGAGTTAGAAAATAAGATCGAGGTTTGGTTAACATTATAGTAATGTACTTGTATTTGATATATATATATATATATATATATATATATATATAAGTACGTATTCCCCTCTCTCTTAGGCCATTCTTTTGTATCCTATTAAGCCTCATATGTATATTTACGAGAAAGGAAGATATGAAGGCAGGAAATGGAAGAGAAAATGTCGATGGAGGAAGCATCACAACAAATGAAAATATTTGACCTAATACCAGGAGTATCCCAAGTCGACATGCTAATGCAAATTAAAATGCAGATGCTAATGTAGGCACTGGAAATCTGTCAGGGGATACGGGGATGATGTATGAGTTCTTCGTCAATCTGATGCAAGCTGAAGCAGCTGTAATAGTGGCTAGAAATGTTGGAGAAACTAATCCTGTGGATCCAATTGGAAACAATTATGCTAAGTTAAGCAGAGATTGCACCAGTCTTGGTGGGAAGCCATTTGTGGGAACGGAGGATGCCATAGAAGTTGAAAATTGGCACTTTCATTATGAGAGGATCTTCGCTGAATTGGGATTGAATGATGAGTAGAAGAGTGTTCGAACGGCTAATCCCTATCGGTTTAGAAAATAGCCGATCAAATTTTAAATAAAAATAACCGCAAGCACATGGCATACAATGTTAATACGTGGCGAGTACGAGTCGATCCATAGGGAATTGTTTAGATTTTAAATTTTTTTATTCAATCAAATTAACCAAGTTGAGATTATGTTAAGCTAAAAAATATTGTAAAAACTAAAAAAAGCTAGAATGGATAAAAATGTGAGAGTAGAGGGCAATTTAGAGATAAATCAGCTCCCTTGATCACATAAATCAACACAACGTGAAATTATGATCTTTTTTTGGTCATTAGTGAATTTAGTTAATATGTTTGTCATAAGTATGCCTATTTGTGCTAATAATTAGCTCAACATAAGCCATCAAACTTTAACACACCCACTAAATCACTTTTTAGCTCTCATGAAAATTGACAATAAACTTGAAAATAAAATCTATTTTAAGCATGACCTATTAACTAATGATTAGAAATCTAGACCATCAAATTTTGATTCTAAATCATTTTCTCTTACCAAAATCAATTAGTTAGATGATGATGTAATTTGTGTTTATTGGTGTAAGCATAACCTATATGTGATTAACATCATAGACTATTAAGTTCTTTAATAAACTTACATCAACATGCAACTTTCCAATAAGCACAAAAATAGAGCAAAATGATCAAAATGTGTTGAATTCACATAATTAAAGAGCTTCATTACCCCTAAATTGAAGGGGTTTAGCCTCTCATATTTATTATCATATCAATAAATGTAGATTGTAACATAAAACAAAAATAAGAAGAAAAATGCAATCTAATGATAATAAAGTGAGAACTAATCTAATTGCATAAAATAAAATCCACGACACTAACATGAAAAGAAAGAGAGCATGTGAATAGAAAAGAACATTAATTGGCATCGCATACAAAAGAAAAATACATGAAAGAAAATGGCAACGTAACCATAAAAAAAGAAAGAAAAAATTTGTTTAATTTTGAGCCTCAAACTAAACTAACAAAATGGAGGCTAAGAGAAGAGTGGCTAATTACGTGAACATATGGGGTATTTATACATGTATGAAACGCTAATCATATTTTTGGAAACTACCCAAACTACCATCTTAGGAAATGTTGCCTTCAAGTAATTATTAGCATTAGCAAAACCCTCCATTTAAATGTGCATGTAGCTTTAATCATGTGTATTAGCTCTTAAGAGCGGATCATGGTAAGTGGGGAGGTAAGGTTTTCCATGATACATGGTTTGAATTATTTACATCTTTATTCCTTTATCTTCTCTTGTGCATGCATATTTTCCATGAAATCACTTGTAATTGAATCCAAATTCCTACAAAATAACATAGAAATTTCCAAGTAAATTTTCTCAAATAAATATATGCATAAAAATGACCATTTTGCCCCTATATGAAGATGAACAATTGGTGATTTGAAAATAATTTGAATTTTGGTTTAAACGTATTAAAATACCCTATATGCTAATTTATTTAACTAAATTCGATAAAATAAAGAAGTAAAAATATGCACATTTACATGCACATCAAATACCTTCATACTTATTTTTTTATTTGTTCTCGAATAAACTAAAAACTAAGATAAATCTAGTTTCATAGGGAGAAAGATTGCATTGAGCATATGCAACAAGTCGTTAAACCTCTAGGTGTCTCTCGTAGGATGAGTGTTAGCTCGTGAGGGTTTTCAGTGGATACTACCCACAAAATCCAAATGCAGCATGAAAATATTTACAAAGTGATGAATGCATGTTTTTAAGAATATTTACAAATGAAGGATTTATTTTTAAATCAACGCGAATAAGTTAAATATAGGTTCTTGTTATTATCAGGAATTTTAATCATTTTACTTGTCAAAATTTCTAATAAAAATTAAGTTATCATAACAAATAGACTCTAGTTTGGCTAGCTGTTTCAGTTGATAACATAGTGCAACTATGAAATGGATCCTTAGTTGATTATAAAAGTTTTTCAAAGTGGTATTTTCATTTTTTTCAGTAACAAGTCAAATCAAACAAGTTAAAATAGTGCTTTGATTTCAATTGTTTACTCTCTCTTATTTTATAATTTTATTGATATTGATAATATTTACATATGCCTGACTCAGAAAACCGAGGCCCGATATATTATCCATGCACTGTCTTTTGGGCTTACATGAAGGGAAAAAATGTTATATATCCATTTCTTTTAAATCCACCACTTTTTTAAACAAAGAATATCAATTTCAGTTAGGATCTATTTCATAATGATCAACATAAATCTTTCTATATATTGTTACTTGTACTCAAACTTGTTTTTATTTTTGTTGAGTAAATAAATTTTCGAAAATTTCAATTTAATAACCAAAACCACATATTCATTCTATAGTTTTTCTTTAAAAATGAATAGAAATGCTTAAAAAATTCTTTTTTTTTGTTTTTGAGATTTCTTTTTTTGTTTTTTAATTTTTGAGTTTTTTTAAATTTTGAAAAGAAAATGTAAAAATAAACCATGAAAAATTAAAATTTACCATAAAAAACTAAAAATGAAGATGAGACTTTCCTCACACTTGATTTTGACTGTGTCCCCACAGACAACCCAAGTGAAAGGAGAAAAATAAAATAAAAATATGACCTATATTTACATGAAAATGAAAAGATTATAATTTACAAGACATCGAAAAATAAATCGTTAAAAAGTAAATGAAATGGTCTTCCGAAGGCCAATTCATTTGTCTCGTCAAGTATACAAGACACAGCTTAAGCACAGAAAACCAAACCATAAAAGATTTTAGAGTTGAATATTGATTTGGAAAAACGAATGTTTTTTTATTAAAAATCGTATGAGGTGTTTTAGTTTAGATGATTTTTGGGGTTGATAAAACTATTGATTAAAGTTCAGGTTTATTTTCACCAAATTAAAATTCCAACTAATCATTGAAAACTTCTTCAAAAGTATTAACTTCAAAATCAAAATATTGATTTAACTCTTCCCTATCAGAATTCGACAACTCATCTTTGGAAAGTCCAAAAAAATTGTGTTCATAAAATTCGTCTTCCTTTATTGAATTATTCACAACTTCATTTTATATATCATGTTCAAAGTCCAAAGTTATTGTATTTAAATTTTCAAAATCGAAAAAAGGAAGTTCGAATTTAAATCGAGTTTCTCACCCTCAAAAGAATTGAAATCCAACTCAATTACAAATTTTCAACAACTTCATTAAGATCATCATTTTCAATTTCAAAAGTTGCTATTTGAAAATCGTCAATTTGGGTAAAATGTGAATTATTATTTGACTCGTCACACATTGGGATTTGATTTTGTTTCTCACGTTGTTTCGTGTATGTTTCAAATAACAAATTCGTGTGATTATTGTAAATTTCATCCATTTGCTCAGCAAAATCCAATTTATAATTATTAATTTAAGGATTTCCAATTAGAAATTGTTGAGAACAACAAATTTCACCTCCATTGAAAGAACTCCATTGCCAAAATCATTTAAACAATTATTTCCATTTTGATTTTGAAATTCATTTTGGAGTTCGAAATTGAATTGGCGTAGATTACACTTGAAATTGTTTGAATTTTGAAGTGAATTCGATTTTAATTATTTTGAAAACTTTGACTTAAATCATTGCATAAATATGAATTAGACAAATCATTTATCATTTGATTTTGTTGTGTAGATAGTTCAAGCAAAGACGAAATCATTTCAATGCTATTTTCAAGATTTGAAGGTTGGTCATCACTTTGAAAATTTTGTTCAAAGTTTGAATTGTTTACACAATATTTGTTGTTGAAATGTCCCTAAAAATTTGGTGTGAAATTATATGGATTATATTGATTTTCAAAACTATTGTAAAATTCATGTAAGTAGGAAAACTCGAAGATTATCAAGAATGTTCTTTTTTCTTTTTTGGATTATTTTATAAAGGAAAACTATTTACCAAAAGTAATTCATTTTTCGAAAGGGATTTTGATTTTTGTTTTGTTTTTGGATTTTCAATTTCAGTTTTTTTGTTTTTGAAAATGTTTTATATTATTCTTTTTTGGATTTTTAGTTTACTAAGAAAAAGTGACTCAACTTTTTCTAGATGTTTGATTTTGATTTAAAAAAATTCAAACGAAAGGATTTAGAAACTAAGTTAAGGAATATTTACAATTTTTTTAGTTTTGTTCTTTTGAATTTTTTATTTATTTTAAATATGCTCGAACTAATGCAACTAAATGAGTGCAAATGACTTAATTAAAAAAAAGCAGCTCGTAACCCAAAATTGTATAATCACACTTTGTCTTAATTCAACAAGGTAGTTCTCAGCCAGGTAACGAACATGATATATCGATACACCACGAATCACCATAGCAATGCAGTCGAAGGTTTACGTACCTTTAGAGAAACAACCACTATAATATTTACGAATCACCTTAATATTTATAAATTGTTATTGCTCTACCATAGCCTAGACACAAAGAAAGTAGATTTTCGAAAGAGGACAACTTGTCAATATACAATTAAGCGTTATCGATGTTTAACCGTTATTATTAATCAAAATTCTAGGATGGAATGCAAAGCAGAAATTAAACATGTATTAACAATGCGGCTATGAATGAATTTTTGTTTTTGTTTATGAATTTTTTAAATTTTTTTCTAATATTCAAGAAAACAACAATACAAAGCAAATAAAAACAATAGATGTGGGCATGATACCAGAACCTGCAGAATTATTTGCAATTTATTTATTTTTTTAAAGCAGCTGATTTTTTTAATAAGCAAGCAAACAGAGTAGTTAAAAGCAGCAATTCTTGTTTATTTCCTGCAATCTGAAATTAAAAACAAGATATATATAATTTTTATACAAATCAAACAGGAAACTAAAAAAAGGGCAAAACAAAACAAACTAAAATAATTGAAAACAACTTAAAATCCCTTTTTCCTTTTTTTAAATGAAACAAAATTGAACTAAACCTGAAAAAGAGAGTTGAAAACGACAACAAATTAAAACAAAACAAAACTTAAAACAAAACATTTGAATTGAACCCAATTATTTAAATCAAACAAAACCCTTCTCTCTTTTTTATGAAAAAAGGAAAAAATGAAACTAACAAAACTTGTTTTTTAACAATCTAACTAGGTCCCGGCCCAAATTAAAAATTCACACTTCAAAAGTGAAAAAACTCACCATGCAAATAAGCGAATTTCACAGATTCAGAAACACAAATCAAATTCGCATGCGAAATTTCACAATCCCCAAATCAAAATTCTCGAAGTCAAGCAAAACTCCAAGTTACAGCAATTTGCACAAAAACGTTCATGGTTTGTTTAAGGCGATGTCGCGCGTTGTAGGGTGTTGTTCGATTGCTGGTCATGGTGGTTGAAGGTGAATTTGATCGAGTAACGGTGAGGTTGCGGTTTCGAGAGGTGTGGAGGCAATTATGGTTATTACTCGAGGCTATTGTTGCGGTGGGGTTGAGAATTTGATTCTGGTAAGCGGTTTCTTTTTTCGAGATGATGATTTGCATAGTTGATTGTGGTAGGAGTTTGAGGTTGCGAATTCGTTGGTTTGGGGTATTGTTCGATGGCTGTGGGAGGTGGTTGGTGATGAGGTGGGTGAGCAAATGGAACTGGTGGTGGACAGTTTGTTGTAGATGATATCAACGATTTGTGTATAGTGGATGATGAAGTTATACGATAGTATGGGGAAGGCAGAAATAAGGAACTTGTATGCTTTGATGGTTGATGATGTCTTTGATGAAGTGTGACAGTGGAGTTTGTAAGTTGATGACTGGAGTTTGTAGTAGCTGGTTTTGTTTGAGAACTGATAAGTATATGAAAACAAGGGAGAATTGATGACACTGGTGTATATGGATGAACTATAGTGGCTGTTTCTATGAAGTTGGTCAGGGACTGGTCAGTGTTTGAACTGTGGGATGTTGCTGTGTTTGTATGGCAAGATGATGTGCTTATATTGTAGTTTCTGGTGGTTATGTAACAGTGGGATATGGGTTGCAACAATGGTGAATCTGTTGATATGGTGATGCAGTGGCAAGGTTCGAGGAGAATTTGTTTATTTGAGTTTGTATATGGAGAGTTCATGAAATGGATAGGTTGTATATGGCAGTGAACTATGAACTGTAGTCAAAGTTGTTATAAGTGGTTGTGAAGTTTTTGATAGTTGTAGTTGACGGTATGGGATGATTATATGGTAGGGTAGTGAAGGCAATGAGATGTTATGCTGGTAGAGGAAGGTGGCCGCCGCTGTTAATAAACTGTGGTAACTATGGTAATTATGGAATGTTGATGAACTGTCAGGTGCAACAGTAAGGAGATGAACTGGGTATATGTTAGTGCAGGTTTTTTTTATGTTGATGTATTGTTTAAGGTGAATGGAAGTGATGAAGAATATGCATTAATATGTATGGTGTTGTCAGGTAGTTCCTACAAGCAGTAAGAATGGTGTAAGTTATATGTATTTTCGGTTGTGATGGTAGCAGTTTGGTGGAGCAAAGGAGGGGCAGAGGGGGGAGTAGTGGTTGGAGATGATGTAGAATGTGGTGAAGAGGGGGGAGGCAGTAGTGAATAGCCAGAGCAGTGGCATGGAGAAGTTAAGTGGTCAGAACAGTGCACAGTAGAGGTGTGTTTGCACAGTAGAGGTGTGTTTGTGCAGTGGAAGAAATGAAGTAGGATGGTTGCTGTATATTCTGTAGAAAAAGAAATTTGTAATTGTAAAAAGAAATGAAATGGATTAAAATAAAATAAAAATTCAAATAGAAAGTTGAAAATGCCAAATGAAAATAGACTAGAAAACAAGCACTTAACACAAGGAACGCAAAACTCACACAACAAACATATAATTTTTTTAAAATACAGTACACACAAAATAAACGCACTAAAAAATCAAACGAAAATATTTCGAAGAATAGAAAATTAAAATCAAGACTATTCCCCGATAACGA
Organism: Allium cepa; assembly: GCA_030765085.1. Classification (NCBI taxonomy): domain Eukaryota; kingdom Viridiplantae; phylum Streptophyta; class Magnoliopsida; order Asparagales; family Amaryllidaceae; genus Allium; species Allium cepa. The sequence continues at coordinate 169,149,616 of CM060941.1, read as the reverse complement.
TGCCAAAAACCTATTTGAATGGCTAATCTCTATCGGTGTAGATAATAGCCGATCAAAATTTAAACAAAAATAACCGCAAGCGCACGGTGTACAATGCTAGTACATGGCAAGTACGGGTTGATCTATAGGGAATTGTTTAGATTTTAAAATTTTATATTCAGTCAAATTAACCAAAGTTGAGATTGCGTTAAACTAATTTTTTTTAAACTAATAAAAGCTAGAATGAATAAAAATATGATAGTAGAATGCAATTTAGAGATAAATTCACTCTGTTGATCACATAAATGAACACAATATGAAATTATGATCTCTTTTTTTGGTCATTGGTGAACTTAGTTAATGTGTTTATCATAAGTATGGCCTATTTGTGCCATTAATTAGCTCAACATAAGCCATCAAAATAAAACACACCCACTAAATCACTTTTTAACTCTCACAAAAATCAACAATGAACTTGAAAATAAAATCTATTTTAAGCATGACTTATTAACTGTTAATTAGAAATATAGACCATCAAATTTTGATTTCAAATCCACTTCCATTACCAAAATCAATTAGTTAGATGACGGTGTAAATTGTGTTTATTTGAGTAAGCATAACCTATATATGATTAACATCGTAGGTTATCAAATTCACTAATAAACTTACATCAATATGCAACTTTCCAATAAGCACAAAAAGAGCGCTTAAATGATCAAAATGTGTTGAATGTACATAAGTACAAAGTTTAATTACCCCTAAATTAAAGGAGTTCAGCCTCTCATATTTGTTATCATATCAACAAATGTGGATTGCAACATTAAACAAATATAAAAAGCAAAATGCAAGCTAATGAAAATACAGTGAGAACTAATCTAATTGCACAAAATAAAATCTACACTACTAACATAGAAAGAAAGTGAGTGTAAATAGAAAAGAACATTAATTAGCATTGCATAAAAAAGAAAAATACATGAAAGGAAATGGCTAAGTGGCCATGAAAAAGAAAGAATGTTTTTTTTTTTGAGCCTCAAATTAAACTAACTAAATGGAGGGTAAGGAGGCTAAGAGAAGAAAGGCTAATTACGTGAACATATAGGGTATTATACATGTATGAAATCCTAATTATATTTTTGGAAACTACCCAAATTAACCTCTTATGAAATGTAACCTCCAAGTAATCATTTGCATAACATAACCCTCCATTTAAATGTTCATGTAGCTTTAATCATGTGTATTAGCTCTTAAGAGGGGATCATGGTAAGTGGGTAGGTGGGGTCCTCCATGATACATGATTTGAATTATTTCTATCTTATCTTCTCTTGTGCATACATATTTTCCATGAAGCCCCTTGTAATTTGAATCCATTTTCCTCCAAAATAACATAGAAATTTCCAAGTAAATTTTCTCAAATTAATATATGCACAAAAATGACTATTTTGCCCCTATATGAAGATGAATAATTGATAATTTGAAAATAATTTGAATTTTGGTTTAAACATGTTAAAATACCGTATATTTTCGTTTATTTAACTAAATTCGATATAATATAGAAGTAAAAATATGCTTATTTACGTGCACATCAAAAAGGAGACTAGCTTCTTGGTAGTTGTAGGGAGCAGCGCTTCATTGGTAAAATAGTATTACTGCCGGAGTTTCTAGGAAAGAGTTGACTTGGGTAGAGTTTAGAAGGAGGCTCGAGCAAAGCTTTTTATTTGATGTTGCTAAGTCGGCATTGTTGAGGAATTTTAAGGATTTGGTGTAGGGAGAGATGTCGGTAATTGAGTATGCTACTAAATTTGACGAGCTGTCTAGATATGGGTATGCTGTTGTTGACACCGTCATCAAGAGGAATGAGAAGTTTATTCGGGGATTGAGGCCCGAGATTGCTATGGCGACACTGCCACATCTCTATGATCCTTGTAATGTTTTTGTGGAGATGACAATCCAACATGAGGAAATGATTGGTATTTGTGGGAAGGAAAAGCCAGTTGAAACCCAAGGTTCTCAGGGGAAGAAGAGGAGGTAGTTTAGAATAAGGGTATCCAGGAGAGGCTTCCAAGAAGGTAAAGGATGATTTAGTTTGTTTCAAGTGTGGTAAGAAAGGTCATTGTTCTTATGAATGCAAAACTAGCAAGGGGAAGAAGGCCACAGATAAGGAGTGTGAAATGCTTTAACTACGACCAAGTTGGACATTATAATAATCAGTGTCCAGAGCCGGCTAGGGCAGATAACTGAAATGACTTTGCTGTTGGACCATCATCAGCTAGGCCAACTACTATTGAGAAGGGAAAGACTGTGATAGAAGGTATGCTTTTGATTTAGAGTATACCAGCTAGGGTACTTTTTGATATTGGTGCATCACACTCATTTATATCTCAATGCCTGGTTGATAGGTTATGTTTAGAACCCACCTACCTTTTTACATCCTTAAGGGTTGCGAAACCGATAGGAGGGTATGCAACTTTAGGGTTGAGATGTGACCAGTTAGAACTTGACTTGTTAGGTCATAAGTTTGTATGCAGTCTGTATGTTTTTGATTTCGTAGATTTCGGGATCATTTTGGGTATAGGCTTGATGGGTAAATACGATTCTAGAATATTTTGGCAGGATAGGAAAATATCGTTGAGACACCCTAATAGCCATAACCGAATCATACTCCCAGTGGAAAATTTTGACTGGAGTGTTTGTGCTTTGTTAAGTGCAATGGAATTGTAAGAAGAGTTAAGTCAGGTTCGCGCAGCAAAATATTTTACAGATGTTTTTGAGTCGGTTATAGGACTATTACTGAAACGGGTTGTTGAGTTTTGGATAGATCTTATGCTAGGAGTTGAACCTGTAAGTAGACCACCTAGTAGGATGATACCGACCAAGATGAAGGAATTGAAGGTGAAGCTAGTGGATCTAGAAGGGAGGAATTTTATTAGACCAAGCAGTTCGCATATGAGAGCTGCTGCGGTGTTCGTGAAGAAACCAGATGGGTCATTAAGGATGTGTATTGACTTTCGTAAGTTGAACGAGAAGACAATTAAGAATAAGTATCCTTTGCCGAGAATAGATGACCTCTTTGATTGGTTGTATGGAGCCAGAGTATTTTCTCAATTGGATTTGGCTACAGGTTTCCATTAGTTAAGAGTGGCAGACGATAGTATTCCATTGACAACGTTTCGGACTAGGTATGGTTTGTATGAGTGGTTAGTAATGGCAATTGGTTAACGAACACACTAGCTTTCTTCGTGGATCTGATAACCGAGTTTTTCGATAGTACTTGGACATGTTCGTATTGGCGTTTATAGATGGCATTTTAGTATACTCTAAGGATGAAAGAGGGCACAAAGATCATCTTCGGGTAGTGCTTGAGACGCTGAGGTAGCATCAACTGAAGGCGAAGTTTTCCAAGTGTTAATTTTGAAAGAAAGAGGTTTAGTTTCTTGGTCGCGTGGTTTCAGAGAAGGGCTTGTCAGTCAATCCAGATAAGATCGAAGCTGTTAATAACTGGAAGAGACCAGAGATGGTGACTGAGATTATAAGTTTTCTTGGACTCTTTGGCTATTACCGGATATTTATTAAGGATTTCTCGTGGAAAGCAGCACCTTTGACTAAGTTGACCGGGAAGGAGCGAAGTTTTTCTGGTCCGAAAAATGTAAGGAAGCATTCCTTAAGTAAAGCATTTGTTGACCAATGCCCCTATGTTAGTAGTTCCAAGTGGAAACCAAGGGTTGGTGGTGTATACGGATGCATGCGGAACCGGGTTAGGAGCTGTGTGATGTAGCAGGGTAAAGTTATTGCCTACGCTTCACGACGGCTTAGACCGCATGAAGTGAAATATCCTACTTATGATTTAGAGTTGGTTGGTGATCTTCACATTGAAGATTTGGAGATATTATCTCTTACGGGAGATATTTAAACTGTATACAGGTCATAAGTCCTTAAGGTATTTATTCTCTTCGAAGGAGTTGAATATGAGATAACAGAGGTGGCTGGAGTTTTTAGCTGCTTAGATTTTAGTATAGAATATACACCTGGGAAAGGAAATAAGGTAGTGGAAGCTCTTAGCAGAAGACATCGGAATGTGGTATTGGCTATGCTGGCAGAATGGAAAGATTTAGAAGCTATGACTACTTGTAGTTTGTAGTTAAGATCGCTATTAGTTCTAGTCAGAGTACCGCCATATTATCCTGTTTAGAAGTTCGACCAGTGTTGATCAAAAAGATTGCTTCTAAGCAGAGGTAGGATTTATTATTAGCCGAGCGATTTAGAAGGCTTGAGGTGGGAACTGAGATCAATGATCTAAAGGATTTTAGTGTTGACTAAAAGGGATGGTTGAGAAGGAAGGGACGGTTGTATGTTTCGAATGCGGATGACTTAAGGTAAGAAGTTCTTAAGGAATATCATCGATCCAAATTTACGACTCATCCTGGAAGAACCAAGATGTATCAAGATATGAAGAGGAGCTTTTATTGGGAAGGTAAGAAGAGGGATGTTGGCTTGTGGGTTAGACAATGTGCGGACTATCAACAAGTGAAAGCCGAACATCAGAAGCCGAGTGGATTGCTTTAGCCTTTAGAGATACCAGTTTGGAAATGGGATTCAATATTCATAAATTTTATAGACGCGTTGCTAAGGTCAAATAGAGGAAATGAAAGTATATAGGTCATAGTGGATAGGTTGACAAAGAGTGCCAATTTCATTCCAGTTAGGTGAACTAGGACGGCACCTTTTTTAGCTAAGTTGTTCATGAAGAACATATTCAGACTACATGGAATTCCTTGTAGATAGTAAGTGACCGAGATGCTTTGTTTACTAGTGAATTCTAGAAGAGTCTATAATATGTGTTAGGTGCCAAGCTTAAGATAAGTATTGAGTATCACCCTAAGATGGATGGACAGACAGAGAGTCAAGAAGGCACTTGAGGGTTTATTAAGAGCTTGTGCTCTAGACTCTGGTGGATCTTGGAAAGATGACCTACACTTAGTGGAGTATTACTATAATAATAGTTATCAGATTAGTATAGGAATGGTGACTTTTGAAATTTTGTACAGAAGGCCTTGCAAATCACTGGCATATTCATTGGAAACCGAAAACAGATTGGTCTTGGGTTCAGATTTGGTTAGAGAGCCGATAAAGAAGATTAAGTTAATCTGAGAAAGGATGAAGGAAGCTCAGTCTAGATAGAAGAGTTACATAGATAAGAGGCGTAAGGCCCTAGAATTCTCAGTTGGATATAGGGTTTTTATTAAGGTATCACCGATGAAGGGTGTGGTACGATCTAGAAAGTCAGGGAAACTGGCACCGAGATATGTTGGACCGTTCCAAGTTATAGAGAGGATGGAAAAGCTCTCATACAGAGTAGAGTTGCCAAGAAGTATGGCAAGTGTCCATAATGTATTTTATCTATCTCATCTTTGCAAGTGCGTGCATGATCCAAAGACTACTATTACTCTATCAGGTTTGGAAGAGTTGATAGTAGAACCGAATTTGACTTTTGTTAGGCAACCAGTTCAGTTGTAGTGAGAGATGAAAAAAGGGTTAAGGAACAAGACAGTCAAGTTGGTGAAAGTTTAGTGGAGCGAAAACGAGAAGGATTGTACTTAGAAGATTGAAGACAGGATTAGGGATACTTACCCAGATCTACTTTGAGGGTATGTTCTAAATTTGTTTTATATAGACTGTTGCTTGTCATTTAGGCTAGTATGGTAGTTAGAAGCTGTTACAGATGATTGCTATGTTTACTATTTAGTTCTTACTGAATTTCAAGGACGAAATTCTTTAAGGAGGGGAGCCTGTAACACCCCTAAATTTTTTAATAACATTATTCAAGAGATTTAGTTACATAAATTAAATAGAATAATGTAAATACTAGAGTGATAAGAGGATTGCGATTTGAAAACTTAACCAGAGGTCATGCTTAATTAAAAATAATGAATGAGTTTAAGGAAATGGTTTATTAGATAACTAATAAGAGAATAAAACAAGGGCTCGTACCATAATCCCATAACCCTTAAAACACACGTTCCCATTTCTCTTCATGTTCATATTTTCGTTATTCAAAAACATAAAGAAAAGAAGAAAAGCAAGTCAGCCATAATCTAGGGAAAGAAAAAAGGGTAAAACAACTAAAGCTAAGCAATCAAGCAACATGAATTAATCAAAGATCAGATCTCAAGTTCCTTGTCCAAATCAAGGAGAATAATAATCAAAACCATCTCTATTGTTTTTAAAGAGCATATGATTTTCTAAATCCTTTATGATGATTTTTGGTGATGATATGCTTGGATTTCATGATATTAATAGATGTTTTATTCGATCTTAAGGCTAAAATCGTTTATATTGGGTTTCAAATGCCATGGAGATTTAATATGTTGTGAAAACATTATTTCGGAGATGAGTTTAATTTTCTATAATTTTCCAAGCTATGGAAAATTTATTATGAATTTTTGAAGGAGAAAAATGAATAAACTGGATTTAAAATTATTTCAGTTATTATATGAAGGAATTTGGGTCTGAAATTTTTATATATTAGATAACATATAAAAAGTGAATTTCTATGATTTTTGGGATTTTTCCTAAGTAATTTATTATGGATATCAAATTATTTTAAATGGAGGACTTAAATGTTTTATTTGTTTTGCTTAAGTATTAAATTATTTTAATTAGATCTGGATGAATGCAATAATTTTATTTTGGATAGAATTTGAAAAGTTTATGGTAACCAATTAAATTTTTACGAATAGGCAGGTTAATTAAAAAAAGCAAGCTCTTCGAAAGGCAATAAAACAATTTTTACATAGGAATAATGTTTCGCAACTTCCAATAGCTACCTTTCGACCCATACTTCTGCCTCAAGCAAGTCGAAACCAATACACAAGGCATCAATGTGTTGGTACGTAGTGGATTGGAGAATGACGCTAGACATGGAGTCGAAACCTAGCTTTCAAAGGGGTCGAAGCCTTTGTTTTACTATCCCAAGAAATGTGCTTGCCTTGTTTCTAAAAGAATGATTTTGAAAGGTTTGACTATAGCCTTCGAAGAATCCGTAGCCTTTTTGTTTCGAGAAGATAGTTTTCGAATGAGTTACCCGGCTTTTAAATCAATGCTTTTGAAAGGGTGGTTTGAACCCAATTGAAACCATGTTGTTGACCTTATACCTTTCGAACGAATTGAAGTCATCAACTAGTTCGAAAGGTAGCTTTTGTTTTGTAAATATAATAAGCCAAACTTCCTATAGCTTTCGAAAGGGCTCCAGTAGCCACATAAGGGTTTCGAAGGAAATGGCTTCGAAAGTGGTTTCGAAGCTATCCTTCCAAATGTTTTACTTAAATGATTTAAGCTTTCATAAGGATGGTTCCAAAGCCATCAGTTTTCTCCAAACTCTTTTATATAAAGAGTAATGGTTTCAAAAGGGGTACCTTTGTTTATATTCACTTTGACCCAAAAGATATTTTAAAGATAAACCCAATGGTTTCGAAAGAGGTAATTTTCAAAGCAATGCTTCTTTATATACTTTAATACTTTCAAAAGGATTGTTTTTATGGTTTCGAAAAGAAGGTTTCGATGCTTTCGAAAGGTTTCAGAAGTCATATGTTTTGAGTGTTTCGAAAGGCATATGCTTAGCGTTTGAAAAGAAGGCTTGAATGCTTAGGCGGTTTTCCAATAGTTTCGAAAGTAAAAGGTCTAAGGTTTCGAAAGCCTTAGTTTTCGAAACAATGAACCCAATCTCATTTTTAAGGGAAAACCGATGGAAAACTTAATGAGTTTTGAAATGGCTTTTAAGTATGAATTTGTTGAAGAAGCTTTCCTTGATAAAGTAATAGGATAAAGGGATTAACCATGTTTCATATGAAAATGATTTCACGGAGATTAAACCATAGATGTTGGTGTTATTATGATATTATGTTTGTTTCTTCTAATATATGTGTTTACTGTAAAATGGACCCATAACAATATTTTGGGGAGTAAGGGCAGAATAACCAGGTTGGTTGACCAAATAGTGAATATAAGTTAAGTAACTCCTAAATGAATAGAGTTGCATCCAGGAGGTCAAATAGACCATAATATAGGATGCCCAAACACTAATTAAGAAGTTGTCAGTTTAGATAGCTTCACAGTGAACCCATGAAAACTATGTTTAGAAATATTTATTGGCAGAGGCAATAGATTTATAGTGAACCCATGATTACTATATTCATATTAAGTAATTGACAGAAGTCGATAGGTTCATAATCAACCCATGAAAACTATGATATGAGGGAAGTTATTGGAGATACCAATAGGTTCAGGGGGAACCAATGAAATAAATGTATGAAGTTATTGGCAGGGCCCAACAGGTTCTTAGTGATTCCATGAAAATTATGAAATAGGATAGGTAGTCCATGAATTTTAAATAGGTTATTAGTCAGTCCACGAAAACTAATAGGTTAATAGTGACCCAAAAAACTATAACTATGACAGATAGTCAAATGAATGGGGATGAGAAATCCAAAATAATTTACTTCTTTGCATATCATCATAATATTTTAAATTGCTATGTTTTTAATCATTGTGGATGCAGAATCACAGTATACGGTTATTATAAGTTTTTGATGAGATGCTAATAAGGGGAAAACCCGTTTCGCTAAGCCACGTGGTCTCATTAGATATCTAAATTGTTTAAGATGGTAAGTTATTATTCATACCAGGCTTTATATCTGACTCGAAGTTTATATTTTCCCCTTAAACTCTCTGGTGCTCAATTAATTTTGAGTAGTTTGAGATTTGAGATTTTCAAGTACCTATTTAGATAAATAAGCTTCCGAAGACGTGCAGGAGGCAAGCTAACTAGAAGGAGTTCTTTTCTATTTTGATTCTGCTGTGTTTTGTTGTAAAGGCAAAGCTGTTTAATTGCCTAGTTATATACTCTGATCATCCAAGAGGGTATCTTCATATGTCTCTCTTGGCGTATGTTGTAATAATTATTTTTTCTCTGAACGCGGTTCTCGAATCTGGGATTTTTTAATGAATTTGAAATGATTTGAAATGGAATGAGAAAGTTGTTTAATGATTTTAAAATTTTTCCATATCATGTGTTTTTTATATCAATGTATCTAACATTACCATATTTTGTCGTCGAGGATTAATAACTATGGATGACTGCAGCATCCATAGCCGTTAGTTTTGGGCCTTCGAGTGGAGGATGTTATAGAGTAGTTCCATGCCTTCTTGGTTCAACGCCTTCTCGATGTGTATCTCATAAATTTACTTTATCGTCATTTCGAGGAAGCATTTGGTCAACATTTAACTGAACACCATCATCCAAATCATACATAGCAGCTCCAATTTGAATCCCAGCATGTAGAGGTAAGTTCCCATCTCTGGTGGAGGGATCAGCGCTGATCAGTCCTAGTAGACCATGATGGTCTGCCTGTTGATGTCCCGAAGTTTCTACACGATATTTATTTGTTATGCAACTCCTATGCCCTGTGATACTCATCTGATGAACTAGAGCTCTCCAATTCCGAGTAAGGGGTAGGGTCCCTCCAAGCTTTTTCTTTCTATTGTTGAGTGAGTTGGTTCATTAGGTTGATATTGGTCTGGATCTGCTGAATTAACTCTCGAAGGCTATTCATTAGCTCTCTCATCAGATTCTAAAATTCAGCTCTCGTAATAGAATCAATTGGATTCTGAACTTCAACTGGTTCAGCATTCACATCCATTGGTTGACTGCTCGGGCCTCCTTGTTGGATAGTAGCATTTTCATTTCCTTGCATGTTCTGAGAAGTAGATCTAGTATTTTATTCCATTATTGATATCTCTACTTAGATTTCTACAAATCTGAATAGTATGAGCAACCTCCTAAAGATTACTGCATATCTGCTTTGGGGGATTTATTCAATCCAGTAGCAACAAAGAGATCCTAATAAGCTGAAATCAAGGTTCTCAGTGAAAGCACCAAAATTTTGCAACTAAAATGGTCACAAACACTCAAGAATAGTTTTTGCAAAGAAGTTAGTGAAGAAAAACAAAATTAAACTGAGTAGATAAATTAGTAAGCAATAGAGAATAAGTAGTAACCAAAGACACTGAGGTTTATAGTGGTTCGGCGTTGAATGGATACATCCACTTTGGAAATTATCCTTTGTTACTCTCTTGTGAATCTGATTACGATAGTAGAACAAATCTAACACTCGATTACAATGGAGTCTAGTGTAACAAGTAGTGTAAAGATCCTGAAAATGAATCCACGGGTCTGTATTTATTGGGTGAGATGATGACATATTCTTCTAAAATTTTGGTACAAGGCTCTCTAGGTCCATAGGGTCCCACCATAACGATCGGTGGCCCTAACTCGATATTTAGGAATGATCAGCTATAGTTATGTCGATCGTTATTTTTGGTCTCCAAATGATATGTGATCGTTTTTGGGGGGTCCCACGTACCTCATGAACTTGCCCCTAAAATATGAAATCATTCCGAGTTATGGATTATGAGATATGGATCAACCTTTGTTGCATTTGGAACGTTCACTAAGCTACACCAATCGTTATGAAGGATCGGCATAAAACGAACGGCCTAAAATGATCGGCCTTCTTAAAACCTCAAAGTTTTGACATGCGATCATTTTTATGGGCTTCGGTCTTCAATATACCGGTGCTCTAAAATTTTCAAGTGGATTGGCCTTGTGGATTTTGAGATATCGATTGATCTTCGCATATTTGAGCTATTTTATGGATCTGCCCAACCATCATCCACAGTATTATATATAATCGAGCCTTAAGGATGTCAACCATCCATTCCTAGCCAAATCGATGATCTGAAAGAAATATGTTTCCATATCTTGGCAACCGATCAACTGCCTACCTAGGATCGGTCGACGACCTAGGTAGAAGCAACCGACCAGTGGGTGCTGTAAAGGCTAGGGTTATTCTGGCCAGGAATAGCCCGGATTTTATTAATTCAAATCCAAACGATTCTAACGAATTCTAACCACTATAAATAATAACCTGGCCCCTTTTTCTTTTATTCACAAATTATTTAGGAATGTATGTGAAGCTTTTCCAGTTTCTTTCTTCCGCATGATTCAAAAATTTCTTAAGATCTTCGAGTAAGGAATTTTTGATATTTATGTTCAATTTCCAATTGTATTCTCCTCCAATCCTTGAAATTCTAAATCTAATTAATTTACAATCCAATTATTGTATATTTCAAAAGGAAGAGATCTAGGAAGAGATTAAATAGCAGGCGTGTTCAAATACAAAGGAGGTAGCTGGGAGTTCTCTTTGAATGGAAATCTTAGTTTTGCTCATTTTAGTAATTGTATAGTATAATTTGGATTTGGTATATGCCTTGGGGAATTTTGGTTCATGAAAACTTCAAATCTAAACTCCTAAAATCCCCCCAACGTGAAATATTAATTCTCATGTTTTGGAATCTCAATTATTCTATAATAAAGGAGCAGAATTTGTGTAGTTATTACAATTTTAATATTTCACATTCCTTTACACTTCTCATTCTTCTCTATAGATATGAATGACGGTTTTGAATGTTAGGAAATGGTGTTTAAAATATGGATTCTCTTATTCATAGTTTGCACCGTCTATTTCCATAATTTAAATATGAATCCTTTTTCTATTTTATATATGGCAGTTGAATGGAGTGTAAAAGTTTGAATTGTAAATTTTATCAATGTTGATCCTACTATTTTGATGTAAAATAAGTTTGGAAATTTATTATATGTTCTTATACATGTCTATTAATGGAATAAAGATATTAGCTAATTTGTATGTTATGGTATGGAATTAGACTTGTATAAATTAAATTTTTTGTCATTTAACAATCACCATAGGGTGTAACCTTCAAATGCCTAGGAATATTTTAGTTATGTATACACACACACACACACACACACACACACACATATATATATATTAGTGCATGAATAATGTATAATTAATAATGTACTAATCGCGTAATAAATAGGTTAGTAACTAGAATTAAAACCCCATAGGATGGAGGTTTTGGATGGTTATGATTAGTGGTGGAATAAAGCATCTTTCTTCATAACCTTAGTAGAATACGATGAGATGTATGATAATATGATTAAGGGGGTGTAAATTATGACTAAGGTATAGGGATGCGAAGTCAGTCAAAAGTACACGGAAGTTCAACTAGCTAATTTGGCTACCAGCATTATGACTTTGGAGTTGATGTGTGACATCATCTTTAATAAGTATCCATAGAGGATGAAAGGTTAGTCTCAATTCTTTAGGGTAAGTCTACCTAGTTTATCTGGCTAACAGTGCCCATGAATGGTCGGACTTATATGAGATATCATAGTAGACTTACGGGTCATAATACTTAGGACCTGCTTAGCGGATCGGGGGTAGTAAGTTGTAACGACCGTGAATTTCACTGCTTTGATTTGTGAATATTTAATTAATTTTAAGTATTCAAATAATATTTTTTATAATTAAAATAAAACTCTTTTAAATAATAAGTAATAATGGTGAAATAGTTTTCAAAATATGTTTACAAAAATAATTAATTCGAAGAAAAATTGAAAATATGACCGAATTCTTTTCGAATTTTCGACGTTTCATTGTATAAAAGTTGTTTGACAAACTATAAACACCTTAGTAGACATATTCATATATATATATATATATATATATATATATATATATGTTACAAACACAAGATGGTTAGGATATAATGAGATTTATTGGTTTACTTAAGTTAATTAAGTTGGTTTAAAATAAAATAAAATATAAAGATACCTTAAGAGACAAGATGTGACATTTTGGCAACTCTAAGTCCTTTAGGTATTTAATAGCATGTTGCCTTAGGAATATAAGAGGAGGACACGGGAAAAATGTGTGGAAACATGAAGGAACAAGGGTGGTGAGGTGGTGTGAAGCTAATGGAGGGCATGATACAAGGGTAAATTAGTAATTCTACTTATTCCACTTATTTATACAAAAAATAATTTTCCTAATTTCTTTTCCATTTTCTCTCATTCTCTTTCTCATGTTGAAACTTCCTAAGCTTTTGAAATATCATCCATTGCCACTAAAATAGTTCCTAAGTTATAAAAACCATAGTTTTATACTTGAATCTTTTTAAAAGTTTGCTAAAACACTTTACATTCAGTATTCCACTTCCTATATTTTTCCTCCCACTTCATTCGACCATAACTTCCTCTAGACTACTCAAAATCAAGATTTCCGTTTTTTCCAACTATGTAGAATTTCAATGGCTACAACTTTAACCACTTTTTCAAATTTCGAATAAATTTGGGTCAAAAATACTTCTTGTGACTAATTTTCTAACCCATATTTTCAAGCCCGAATATAACACTCCTTCCTTTCACCATATCTCCATTGAGTGATTCTATTTTGAAATGATAGAGAAAAATAATTTTTTAGAACTTTTCTTTTTATCACTTTTTAAATTCTGAGAGTGACATCGCCAAAAATCAAAGAGAAGATGATCCATTTTTGAGTTGATTTTGTTGTTTTCCAAGATTTGCAAGTTCCAAAGTATTTCAAGTTTTCGAAAGAGTTTTGCAAAATTTTGATGAGAAAACTCTTAATTTTTGGAAAAAAGTTTACCTTTGCATTTATTGCCCATTGGTGATAAAATAATTTGATTGTTTGGTTGGATTATTGTATTGTTTGAATGCATATGTTGCTTATATATATGAATGCATGTAGTAAAGTTCGTGTGTGCTTGAATGTGAAGTCTAGATATTTGTGAACGATGTAAAAATGTGATTTTATTTTTTTAGGTTTGTGGTATGAATAAGTTCTTATGGACATAATTATGTGGTTGTTGTGCAAAGAAAAGTAACAAAGTTAACGATTAGATTTGGTTAACGGTGAAGAATCCTTTATGAAAAGTACGAATTTTGGTTTGCAATCAAAATCGATTTATGTTGGAAATTTGGTTTCAAAATATTTATTTTTTGTTTTGAAAAGTTAGTTTTCTTTATGGTATTAAGTTTCCAAAGAGAAAAGCTGAAATATTTGCAAATGTGACATCCATAGCAATAATTGCTACAGATGCAGTTTCGATAAAAGTCCTTTTTATTAAAATTCAATTTCATACTTTATTATTTTGGAAAGGTTTTATAAACTTAACAAAAATGTTTTAGAAAGTTTTAATAATTAATTATTTAAGTTTGGAAATTAATAATTAATTAAGTATTAAATAAGGTAATTAATCTTAATTACATTATGATTAATTACAGTTAATTATCCTTTAAAGGTCAGATTAATTTTTAATTAATTATGAGTTAAGTATATGTTTTATTTTTGATTGATTATTAATCAAATATAAGTTCAATCGTTTAATTATTTATTAATCAAGTGTTTAACTATTTTTAGTGATAATACCGTTGAGATAAGTAATAAAAGTTTCCCATGTATAAAAGAGATGTAAGGGTTTTGGTAATAATGTTGTGTAAAGATCTATTGATCAACTTTTACAAAATGAATTTATTAACTAAATATTAAGTTAATAAAGGCTTAGTGGATTCCATATGGGATTAAATCCATGTTTGAATATTTGTTTATTTGATAGTTAAATAACCGACTATCAAACTTGGACCAAGATGTAACTTTGGAAATATCTAGAAGAAATACGTGAGTTATATGGCATAGTCATACCCATTGATGTTGTACTGTGTGTATAAATCTCATTTCGTTATTCTAGGATAAATGATAAGGAAATCCATCCACTAACGGTTATGAGATGATATCCGCTTTTATCTTTCGATTTATTTCCTATGGAATAGGGGTTGAGTTTACCAAAAATTATCGAAAGTTGTTTCGAAGAGACCGAGATTAGATATGTTATCCAAAAACCACTTCGATCCAACTCAAGCGTTTCGACTTGAAGACATTTTGAAGAATATGGAATCGAAGATAGAGCTTTAAAGTGCAAGGGCTATTTACTATTAATCCTAGAAGGGATTCCCAGAAAAGGATATAATAGAAGTAGTGCCGTCAGTTTCGTTCAGTCTCAGAATGAACTTGTATCAATGAATGTTAGCATTGTATCGATGCTTGGAGAGCATTGTAGCATTCCAAGTGGAAAGTGTTAAATATGATAGAGTTAGGGGTATGTCCTATGGGCAATTATGTAATTTGTTACATATATCTAACTCATTGACCAATCTTGTTCGAAATAAAAGGTATTTTCTTCCTATTATATACTTGATATAATGTGATTATATTAATTAATTAAATTAATTAAACGCATATTTAATAGAAAAATCCATAAATGGTATATTTTGTTATAGTAGTTACAAAGTATTGTAACCGTGAGTAATTTATCAGAACGAAACAAATATACCATTTTAAATGTTCCTAGTCAAGATGCATCGAGACTGGACATCGATGTATCCATTGAGACTGGAGTATGTAACACTCTCTAAATGTTGGGCAATGTATTACTCTTGATTGCTGGGGGCACCTAGGAGTTACATACTAATAGTTATTGGATAACTATGGAATGACTTACTCGATAGTTTTCTATTGGTTAACATAACTAAGGTCAAACAGAAAATATCGATATGACTGATTTATGTAGTTCTCTCGATTTGAGAATACTATAGATCTTCAATATGAAAGCTTCACTTTGATTATAGCCAAATCATGGCACAACGCCCATCGAGTGACTATAGTTGGGTCGAGTGGAAGTATTGGAAGTGAAGCACTATTCAAGAGAGGATTCGTCTCCTCATTTATATACGGTTAGTATCATAGTCAACTCAAGTCAACTCAAAGTCAAAGTCTCTGGCCAGAGCATTTCGGTTAATAATAATTGTTATTATTGAACCAAGGAATTTGTATTTGGACTATAAAATTGAATGTGGATGAGGTTGGCATTTTGACCATTACCAAATTCCATAAGTCCAAAGTGATATAGTTTTGACGAAGAGAATTGGTGTAAACAAATGTCACAATCAGGTAACGCTTATTAAACTAAAATTGGATTTTATCGAAAATGGGTAAGCGATAAATTTGGCCATAATGTCACACCACCTACTAAATGACGTGTGAACATTAACATTAGAATAGTTCGATGTTAACCGCTGACCAAATTTACACCCAGGAGTTACACAGCCATAATGATGAATTCCTTTAAGACCAAACGATTTAATTAATTTATAATTGTTATAAATTAATTAAATTAATTCATATTTATGAAATATTAATTAAAATTTTGAATATAATTTGAGAAATAAATAATGTTATATATATTTATAACAATTATAAATATATCGATTGATATACAATACCGACAAGCGATTAAGTTAGATTTAGTTGCATAGTATTTTGGCTTGGGCTTAGGTGGATTTAAGGCCCATCATTAGGGCTCCAAATTTCAGTTTTGGAAAGGTCTAGGGGTGGCTAAAACATAGACAATTTGCTGGGGGATAACTGGTTGAGATCAAGTGACAACGGTTAAAAGGTTTTCCTCGTTTCTCTCTAATACAGCCCTATGTGTGTGTGTGTGTGTGTGTGTGTGTGTGTGTATCTCTAAAAGTAATGACTAACCTTTTGGCCGTCATTACCTTCTACATTACTGGTTAAAACATAGCTCTCAATCCATTCCAAAATTCTCAAATATATTTCAAATTAAAATAATAATATTCGATGGTTAGAGGTCGGTAATTCCGGACTTGCAATCTGAAGAATCAAGAAAAGTAAAAGGAAGGGAGATCATTGCTTCAATGTGGATTCAAAGGCATCATTAAATTAGTAATTTTAATTCATATTACACTAATTAAATTATATTCTATGATCCTATAATGAGCAATTTCGTATTTGTTTAAATATATTGCTACTATATGTTAGGTGAGATTTTGTAAGTAGATGTAGTTGTCACAAATCAGTTTGGTTATGTGCATAATTTGTTTGTTATACAATTTGATTTATGTAGTGACAAATGTTTTTTACAATACAAACCAATTTTTGTCATTAATAATCGTTTTATATATTTTTATTAATAAATTCATATATATATATATGTGTTATTGTATATTTCTCTCACATAATAGCATATATGCATACATAAGATATATATATATATATGATTTAAAAATTTTAGTACACTTACTTATATATAATATGAATTTACAAATTCAAAAATTAATTATCATACATATGTTCATATTTTGAAATTCACCTATAACTTCCGCTGTAGGCTGGTCTAGTTCCGACAATGGTATCAGAGCCCAATAGCCTATGCGGTCTAAATTAGTCATATTAGGGCTAACTATTTAAGCGTGCCTACTTAGTACGGTGTTCGGAAAGGTAATGTCTAGGTGTGGAATTGGGTAATCAAGTATCATCTCCTACATGGTTACTGGCCTGGCCCGAAAGGTAAAGTAAGCCGAAAGGTAGCTCCTAATAAAAAAAGCCCAACTTAATTTAGGTCTTGAGCTAATTTTCAAAATCGTTTTGAAAATTAACGTTCAAGATTTTAAATTTAATAGTTAAATTTAAAATAAAAAATGTTTATTATAAGAATTATAATATTACATAAGATTTCAAAATGTTTGAAAGGATAATGATATTTTCTAAATGTTTGAAAATATTTATATAATAATTTCAAAATTTAAATTTATTAATAAGCTTAATAAGTAAATTAATTAAATATGCTAATTAATTAATACATATATACGTGTATTATATATGTTGATATATGTTATGTTATTTTAAAATGTTTAAGATAACATAAGTATACATGTATGTATACAAAGGAAATTTTGAAATTAATAAATTTTAATAAAAAAAATTAATTGAATAAATTAAATTAAGGTTAATTAATTAAACAAAATACACGTATATATGATATATGCGTGTTACACTATAAAGGTTATAGTATAAACTATAAATGTTATAATAGATATGTCCAATATAAAAGTTATATTGGAATACTAATTTTAAATTAATTAAAGAGTTCATTGATTAAAATTAATTAGATAAGATTTCATTAATGATATATTATACGTAAGACTATCATATAAGTAATATAAAATATAAAAGTCATATAACAATAAAACTTATATGATATGTGTACAAACTAAATGTGGAACATTAAAGAAACCCAAATAGACTTGAGAAATAAATACATATGTAAATTTAAATATACCATGATTTCTGATGTGTCTGACACTTGAATCGCTGGGGTATTTCATATAAAATATATTATTCTATAATCCGAAATCGCTCAATATATATATTGAAGATTATGAATCTTCTATAAATGTTGTCCTCTACCATATATATATTACTAAATTACTTACATACTCCTTGGTTGTTGAGCAAACTCAAGCTAGGGATGTTATGCGTAGTATATTAATATATTGAATAGATGAGGTAAGATAACTATATGTATTTGTTGAGCAAACTCAAGGTACAAATATTATACTTAGGCCATCATGATATGGTAGGTATGAGTGAATAATCTCTTTCGATTTGTTGAGCAAACTCAAGGTTGAAATGAGATTAGAACAAGGAAAATGGGTTCGGAGTTTTATGCGATACAACCGATAAGGAGTTATCCATCGTTTGTGGGGCTATGATTTGTTGAGAAAAATTAAGATCAGAATAACAAAACAAACGAGTCCTAACACCCACTAGTGAAGTTGTTAGACTTTTATGCTTCATCTTAGGGTCTGGAGAAACATAAAAGACTAGTATGAGCATTATTAGAAAAATGAAATGGTTGAAAGTGTGTAGGATCGTGTAATATGGAATATACTTAAATCTAAATGTGGAAACAGATGATAATCTCAAAGTAGATGGAAATAAGTAAAATAGAACAAGTACACCAGGAATTTTTATACTGGTTCGAACTTCCCGTTCTACGTCCAGTCGCAGACTCCTTTCTGGAATTTCAACTACAATAACCCTAACTTAACCCAGAGGAACAGGTATATACAGTCTGAGCAGCAGAACAAACACCTGAGAAACTGAAACAGGATTTTCGCCTCAGCAGCAGAAGAGGACTTCACTAATACAAAATAATATCTGACACTGTGTGTTCTTGATAACACTTATTTGTCACTGATAGTACAAACCTCCTATAATCAAATCCTCAAGTATATGAAGTATATGTGAAGATATGAAGAGAAGGTAATGCTAAGAATCAAATATTACGAAAGTTATTTGTATATTCAAAGCAGTAAAAGCGTATGTTCGCTGTTTGAATGCAAATATTAAAGTGCAAGAAGAATATTAGAGAGTTAGAATGAAAATCGATGATTGTGAAGTGTTTGGGAGTATATATATATATATAATAGTTGAAGAGTTACTGCCATTGGTGAAGGGTTCTGACGAAGAGGAGCACCTATTTCCGTTCAGAGAAGAGTTGCATCCCTTCCGGAGAAGAAGATGTCTTTTCGAAAATATGGCAGTTGGTCTCGGGTCAGTCGACTGGTCGTTTATGGTAAGTCGACTTACTATGCAGAATATTTAAAAAATAAACGGTGCATATGTACATGTACACAGTCAGTCGACTGGATGGTTACGATAAGTCGACTGGCTGTGACATTTTACATAGCGTGCTTCTGTTTTGAATGTTTTTGTGAAATATGAAGTGCGGACTACTTGAGGATATATTTTAACATATTTCTAAGACTCATTTATACATACTAGACAGTGAAAGCATAGATTAAAAGTCTTTGATGACATAGCCATAGTCCGTTTTCTTTTGTCGTGGATTCTCTTTTTCTTCTAACTTGCTTTGTCATGAATCAAAACTAGTGATTCAACATTCTCCCCCTTTTTGATTGATGACAAACTTACATATATATAAAAGTCATATATATAAAAGTCCTAGAGAACAGATATAAAAACTCCCCCTGAATATATGATACTTATTGTACCTGCATAAAGATGATTAGGACAACTTTTCTCCTCCTTTGTCATCGACGAAAAGGAGATATAGCAAAAATAATTTCAATATAAAGTGCAGAAATAAATATCAAAATGAGACTATTTAGTACAAGTCTCAAAAGATAAATAATTAGCAAGTTACAGTATGTTTAAATAGACAACAAAGTTATAGATAAGCAAATAGGTCATACCCAACTCACTCACCAAAAGGATTACTCATCAAGATCCCAATTGTATTCTCCCTCTGGTGCTGGCTCTTTTCCTGGTCTAGAAGTGCCTTGAGCACCACTGCCTTCTCCACTAGTGTCGCAACTAGTATGCTCCTTGGATGTTGATCATGTAAATCGATGTGCGGGGAGTTTTCCTTGGGCGATAGATGTGGCGGCGGTTGAAGAAGAACATGATAATGCATCCCATAATGTAGAAAAGAAACCTTTGATTTTATCGAGCCTCTTATCCATTTTCTTGAGTCTAGAATCCAAAATAAGTTGATTGTGGGAGAGAATTTCTATGGATTCATGGGTGCTAGAGGAAGTAGCTAAGGAATATCGCCTTCTTCTTGTTGTGCAACTGGTTCTCAAATTGTAGGACCTCCAGATTGTTGTTGTTGAGCCTGTTGATGCTTCCAATCTTCAAATGAAGTAAAAGGTGGCGGTCGTGTTGGTAGCTTCATAAGACTTATGGTCCTTATATTTATCATTCCGACAGTTGAGAATTCGGAATACGGTTGATGAACACCTGCATCTAGAAGAAGTCGCATAATATATTCTCCAAGGTAGATAACATGCATATTCCCATGTGTGAAGGTGAGAAATTCATCCATAATACGACACAACCAATTAACACGTATATTTCCCCATATGGCATAAAGAGCTTTGAAATTTTCTGGATATATTAATTCATATGATCCAGTTCGTGGAAGAATAGATCGCATAAGCGTCTTGTGTAAAATTCTTGCTTTAGGACGAAGAAGCTTAGAACGCAATTCAATCATGTCATCACCCATGAACATATGACTTATTCTATCTCTTTTTCTTGGATTGCATTCGACATCATTTAAATCTATTCCTTCATTCGGAGATTGAACTATATGTGCCATTCTATCAAGGGAAAAGAAAACTTGTTGTCCATATACTAAACTCCACACACAATTATTTGGATTCGATGGTTGTTGGTGACCAAGATTTAAATTGGCGAAGAAAAGTTTTACCATAAGATGATTAATATTGTGGCGGTTTGCATTGTAGTCAAAGAGTGACTCTAAACCACATCTTCGCATTAATTCTTGAAGGGAGTAAGCACCAAAATCAGAATAAACCATGAAGGAGCCTTCAAAGATCCTAGAATTCTTCATCTTCTCCCATCGTTCAATTGCGGTTGCATCATATAGCCAATGAGCAACATGAGTATCAACAAAGGATGAATTACTTTGTTTTGAGCGTTTAGATCTAGGAGGGGCCATTAATTTTGGTGTTTTTCGAGGAATTTGTGAAAAAAATGGGGGCTAGGGTTTTGGCGGCAGTAAAAACGAAGAAGGTAAAGTGAATAGATGGTGAAATAAAGTTTAAAAAGACACAAGAGAAGTTTTTTTGTACATCCAGTCGACTGGTCGGGGTAGGTCAGTTGACTGGTTGATAACCCGAGAGTTTTTTGCTCTGTAGTCAGTCGACTGACCCATATGACTCAGTCGACTGGTTGACATCCCGAGAGTTTTTCCACCCTGTAAACAGTCGACTGGTTTGAAATATCAGTCGACTGACTGTAGACAAGAAATGCAGTGAAGCTTTAAAACAAAATTTTTATTAAAAAGTCATACACATAATTGAAATTCAAGTAAGCAAGAACAATAATATACTAAAAAACATTATTTAGGAGTTTTTGGAGAGCATTCATGTGGTTCAACCTTGGTGTTCTCAACATAAGGTTGCAAAGGAGACCAATAATTTTGGCACCCATGAGTTTGGAGATGCCGAAGGTTGAGGTGGAGTTTGCTCCCATTGTTTCCAGCCGGATGAGTTTGGATGACGAGATGTTGAAGGTTCAACAATGTCATGCTTAGATGATTTTCCACAGAATTTAAGAGCAATTGATTCTATAAGGCTAAGGCGATTGGAGTTCATTCTTTCTTCATAATACATTTCTCTTTGTAGATTGATTTGCTCCTTTTGATAATGATGGATTTCATCAATTTTTTCTTTCGTTTTTGGAGAAACAAACAATGATCTTCGAGACTTCTTAGGTTTTGGATAAAAACCAGTGTGAAATAGACCTGGTTCATGTACAGGGGTAGGAGTTGGCAAGGATGGGGTAGAGCTACTGGAAGAATTATAGCTACTAGAGGAAGTTGGAGTAGCAAATGACAATTTGGAGTCAGAGGAGTCGTGAGAGGCCATTGAGTGAAACTTGAAGTTTAAAGTTTTTTTTTTTGAAGAAATTGTAAGGATGAAAAAAAATGAAAGGAATGCAGATTAAATAGATGAATTTGAGCTGAGATTGAGTGGTTAAAAACAGCAGAGCATTAATAACCAGTGAGGGAAAATGATACAAGGAATGAATGAAATTTGATTGAAAGATGCATGGTTAAGAACGAATGAAGAATAAGACTCAGTAGGAAAAACATACATATCACAACTGGTAAGACATTGAACTACCAGCTAGGAGACCCAAGTTCGAGCTCCAGTAGTTATGTATTTAATTATTATTTTTTGAACGAAAAATTTCAGAATTATTAAAACCAAACTTCTAAATTGAAACAAGAAACAATCATAGCTCAATTGGTAAGAAGCAATTGAAATACAATAAAGGAGCGGTCATTGGTTCAAGTCTCTCTAGAGTCATAAATATTTTTTTTATTTTGATAAAATTTGAGTGAGAGTTATATATATATATATATATATATATATATATATATATATATATATATATATATATATTGTCAAGTTTTGTTATGAAAAACTACAAATACAAATAGTATAAAATTTATAAATTTTTAAAAGAGATAATTCCAAGTTCTCGTCGTAAATTAATGAAAGTGTTTTCATTTAAAGGTTTTGTAAAAATATCTGCCAATTGTTTATCAGAGGAAGTAAATTCTAGTTTTATCAAATCCTTGTCAATATTATCATGAAGAAAATGATAAATGTCAATGTGTTTTGTTCGTGAGGGATTAACATGATTTTTAGACAAATTAATAGCACTAGAATTATCACAGTAAATAGTTGACTTAGATAAATGAAAACCAAAATCTTGTAGTGTTTGTTGCATATCGATAACTTGAGCACATGCCAGAGCTGCAGAAATATATTCTGCTTCACATATCGATAATGAAACACAATTTTGTTTCTTACTAAACCAAGATACAAGAGACCGTCCAATGAAATGACAAGTCCCACTTGTACTTTTTCTATCTGTTCGGCTTCCTCCAAAATCAGCATCACTATATGATACTAATTCAAAAGGATATTCCTTTGGATAGAATAGTCCAAAGTTCTTGGTTTTATTAAGATACCGTAGTATGCGTTTCACTGCTCGTAAATGTGATTCTTTGGGATCTGCTTGAAATCGTGCGCACAAACAAACACTCACCATTATGTCTGGTCTACTAGCTATTAAATATAGTAACGATCCAATCATACTTCGATATAATTTTTGGTCAATACTTTTGCCATTTTCATGTTTATCAAGATGTATGGTTGTACTCATAGGAGTTGGTTTGGTAGAAGTATTTTCCATACCAAAGCGTTTAATTAGATTGTTACAATATTTTTCTTGATTAATAAAAATACCATTTTCTGGTTGTTTTATTTATAAGCCAAGAAAATAATTTAACTCACCCATATGTGACATTTCAAATTCTATTGGTCATTATTTTGGAAAATTCTTGACAAACTCTTTCATTTGTAGATCCAAAAATTATATCATCAACATATATTTGAATAATTAAAATATCCTGTTTATTTCTTTTAATAAAAAGAGTTTGATCAACCTTTCCAATTTCAAAACCAGAATCTATTAAATATCTTTTAAGATGATCGTACCAAGCACGGGATGCTTGTTTCAAACCGTATAAAGCTCTTTTAAGCTATAGACATGGTCAGGAAATTGTTCGTGTATAAATAACGGAGGTTGTTCAACATAAACATTTTCTTTTATAAAACCATTTAAAAAAGCACTTTTGACATCCATTTGATATAATTTAAAGTTATGAAAACATGCAAATGCTAGTAAGATTCGTATTGCTTCTAGTCTAGCAACTGGAGCAAATGTGTCTTCATAGTCAATTCCTTCTTCTTGATTATATCCTTGAGAAACTAATCTAGCTTTATTTCTAGTAATATTTCCTTGTTCATCTGCTTTATTTTTGAAAACCCATTTTGTACCAATAACTGATTGATTACTAGGACGTGGAACTAATTTCCAAACATCATTTCTTTCGAATTGGTTTAGCTCTTCTTGCATAGCGATTAACCAATTTTCATCGGTAGATGCTTCTTTAATATTTTTGGTTCCATATGAGAAAGGAAAGCTACATGACCCAGTTGATTTAATTGACTTCTTATTCTAACAGACGAATTTAGTTCTCCAATAACATTAATAGGAGGATGATCTCTTAATACTCTAGGTGGACATCTTAATTCATTGTTATTGTAACACAATGTTTTCATTAATTTCAAAATTTGACGTTTCTGTATTTGTGGTATTATCAGGGAAATCTTCATCATCTCTTATACTTGGAATTGGTTTAAAATTCTCATTGAAAGATACATAAAGAGTTTCTTCGATGATATTTGTTCTTTTATTATAAATTCTATAAGCTTTGCTCCGATCCGAATATCCTAAAAAGATTCCTTCATCGGATTTTGGATCAAATTTACCAAGCTGATCCTTTGTGTTTAAAACAAAACATTTTTGACCAAAAACTATAAAATAAGAAATATTTGGTTTTCGTCCATTAAGAAGTTCATAAGGAGTATTCTTAGTTAGTGGTCGAATAGAAACACGATTCAAAACATAACAAGCTGTTGCAACTGCTTCAGCCCAGAAATGTTTTGGTAACGTACTTCCATTTAACAAGTCCTTGCACATTCTTGTAAGGTTCTATTTTTACGTTCTATAACTCCATTTTGTTGTGGAGTTCTAGGAAATGAAAAACTATGGAATATTCCCTTTTTCTTACAAAAATGTTCAAAGGCTTCGTTTTCAAATTCTCCTCCATGATCACTTCTTATATTTTTGATTTTCAAGCCTTTAAAATTTTGAATTCTTTTGACAAACGTTTTGAAACTATCAAAGGTATCACTTTTATTTTTCATAAAGATAGTCCAAGTATACCTGGAAAAATCATCAGCAATAACAAACACATATCTACTATGATTAATGGATTGTACTTGTGTTGGTCCAGCTAAATCCATATGTAGTAATTCAAATGGTTGTAATGTTGAAATGACCATTTAGATTTAAAAGATGACTTAGTTAATTTTCCTAACTTACATGCATCACAAATATGATCAATTTTAAAATTCATTTTTGGTAGACCTTCTACTAAATCATTTTTAGAGAGCTTGTTTATAGTTTTGAAGTTAATATGACAGAATCGTTTATGCCATAACCAATGATCATTTTCTTTGGCTATTAAACACAAATCTGAAATATGATTTATTTTCATATTCA
Organism: Allium cepa; assembly: GCA_030765085.1. Taxonomy (NCBI): domain Eukaryota; kingdom Viridiplantae; phylum Streptophyta; class Magnoliopsida; order Asparagales; family Amaryllidaceae; genus Allium; species Allium cepa. The sequence continues at coordinate 169,124,081 of CM060941.1, read as the reverse complement.
GAACATAGATATTTCCGTCTCTATTTCCTTCAAAGATAAGATTTTGATTTTGATCGAAAATACTACATTTGTTTTCAGAAAAAGTGATTTTGAATCCTTTGTCACACAATTGGCTGATACTAAGTAAATTATGTTTTAAATTTTTGACAAGTAAAACATTTGAAATAAGAGGTAAATTTGAAATACCATTGTTTCTCACATCGCCTTTGCCGATGATATAGCCTTTGGAGTTGTCTCCAAATGTGACAGAGCCTCCATCTGAGTAAATAATATTTGATAGCATATCTTTGTCTCATGTCATATATTTTGAGCAACCACTGTCGAGTATCCATTTTTCTCTTTTCTTGAGTGGGACCTACAAAAAATATAAGATAACATTGGTACCCACAGCCTTAGAAAACCAAACCCAAGAAGTTTTAGTATCCCATTTAAAAGTGTAATCTTTATTTTTATGAACAGTTTCTAAAAAGGTGTTTATATATCTCTTCCTAATCAAACTGTTGTTCGTTTTAGGAACCCAAACTTTTATGCTTTTTGGATAAGAATTCCTTTTTTTTGTACTGTAGTAGGATTAACATTTCTCCTAATTTTCTTTTTAGGTGGAGCTGTTGTTTTCTTAACATATCCTAATCCTTTCCTACTTGAAACAGATTGAGAACTATCAATAATTTTTGATAGAGTTCCTCTTCCTTTATTAAAGTTCGAAACATTTTTGGTGATGCTTTCTAACTTAGTTTTGAGACTAGCATTATCCAATTCTATCAATTTTACCTTTGTTTTTATTTCATGATTTTCAGAAACAAGAGCGTCATTTTTCTATTTTTGAGTTTTAATTTCTTGACTCAAAAGAGTGATTTGAGAATTGATATTAGAGAATGATTCTTGTAATTTTTCAAGTTCTTCCTCTAGTATTTTCTTCTCATCTTTAAGCATATCTCTTTCGAATTCTTCTTTGTTCTGATGTTCACGAGTCTTCTTATATTTTCTTTTGAGATTTTTCAGAGTGTCAACTAGTTCTGAATTTATCTCAATCATATCATCAAAAGTAAAATCACTAGCCTCGTTTTCAGTAGTCATGAAGCAGACACTTGCTTGCTCGTTTTCACTTTCACTACTGTTATCTAATGAAGAAGTATCTGAATCATCCCATGTTACGGAGAATGCTTTCTTTTTCTTATCTTTTCTGCTCTTGTTGAGGTATTTTTTCTTTAATTCTGGACATTCTTTCTGGATATGACCTTTCTTATGTGAACTAAAGCATTCTAAAATTGAAGATGATGGTTTGTTTGGAAAGTTTCTTTTTCATTTTTGTTGTTTTTCCTGAATTTCAAGAAAATTTTGAAATTTTTGGCAATAAATGCTAAATCTTGTTTATCCGAATCTTCATCTTTTTCTTCTTCAACATGGAAAGCTATGTTCTATTTGTCTTGTGCTTGTACTCATTTTGCCTGTAAATTCACTTCATAGGACATTAGATTTCCTATTAACTCTTCAGGTTTTATGGTAGAGAGGTCATTCGCTTCTTCAATAGCCAAGACTTTTCTTTCCCATTCATCCGTTAAATAGTTTAGGATTTTTGATACAATATCAAAATCAGTGTACTTTTCTCCTAATCCTAATAGTGAATGATAGATATCTTGAAATCTAAAGTACATATCATTGATGGATTCATCTTGTTTCATTCTAAAGTTTTGAAACTGATTTTTTAGCATGGAGATTTTGCTTTGTTTACCTTGTTAGTTCCTTCATGAGTGATTTTAAGCGTTCTCCATATTTCATAAGCAGTTTGGCACATGCTAACACGATTAAATTCATTTCTATCTAGTGCACAAAATAACATGTTCATAGCTTTAGCATTGGCAGTAGCATCTAATTTTTCTCTGTTTGACCAAGTGGAGTATTCTCCAGTAGGAAGAGTGTATTCATTCTGTGTGATATTCCATGATTCAAAACTATTTGATTGCATGTAGATTCTCATACGAGTAGACCAATAATTATAGTTTAAACCATTAAAAAATGGAGGTCGTGAAGTGGATTGACCTTTAATAAAACTAGTGTTAGTGGTAATGCTGGTGTTATTTTCCATATCAGCAAGTTATCAGATAACTTTGTAACGGTTATAAGATGCCTTGCTCTGACACCAAATGAAAGTGTATAGGATCGTGTAATATGAAATATACTTAAATCTAAATGTGGAAACAGACGATAATAGCAAAGTAAATGGAAATAAGTAAAATAGAACAAGCACACCAGGAATTTTTATACTGGTTCGAACTTTCCGTTTTACGTCCAGTCTCAAACTCCTTTCTGGAATTTCAACTACAATAACCCTCACTTAACCCATAGGAACAGGTATATACAGTCTGAGAAGCAGAACAGACACTTGAGCAACTAAAACAGGATTTTCGCCCCAGCAGCAGAAGAGGACTTCACTAATACAAAATAATATCTGCCACTGTGTGTTCTTGATAACACTGATTTGCCACTGATAGTACAAACCTCTTATAATCAAATCCTCAAGTATATGAAGTATATGTGAAGATATGAAGAAAAGGTAATGCTAAGAATCAAAGATTATGAAAGTTATTTGTAGATTCAAAGCAGTAAAAGCGTACGTTCGCTGTTTGAATGCAAATATTAAAGTACAAGAAGAATATTAGAGAGTTAGAATGAAAATCGATGATTGTGAAGTGTTTGGGAGTATCTATATATAATAGTTGAAGAGTTACTGATATTAGTGAAGGATTCTGACGAAGAGGAGCACCTATTTCCGTTTAGAGAAGAGTTGCATCCTTTCGGAGAAGAAGATGTCTTTTCGAAAATATGGCAGTTGGTCTCTGGTCAGTCGACTGGTCGTTTATGGTCAGCCGACTGACTATGCATAATATTTAAAAAATAAGTAGTGCATATGTATATGTACACAGTCAGTTGACTGGATGGTTACAATCAGTCGACTGGCTATGACATTTTACATAGTGTGCTTCTGTTTTGAATGTTTTTGTGAAATATGAAGCGCGGACTACTTGAGGATAGATTTTAACATATTTCTAAAACTCAATTATACATACTAGACAGTGAAAGCATAGATTAAAAGTCTTTGATGATATAGCCATAGTCCGTTTTCTTTTTGTCGTGAATTCTCTTTTTCTTCTAACTTGCTTTGTCATGAATCAAAACTAGTGATTCAACAATGGTAACATTTAACCTTTCTAATAATGTAAGAACATATGTTATATAATGTTATAATTATCTACAACGATAAATTTGTGCATTTAATGTGATTGATAAAACATTTGTCAATTAACATATATAAACAAATTAAATTGAAAGTTGACAAATAGAAATGTAATATATAGTTACTAATAATTTTGATTTCATGTTATTTAATGATTCTATACCCATGCAAGTGCCTAATTTCAACTACTTAATACATTCGTAAGTTGGTCACTTATATGATTTCAAAAGGATCATATTGTGTTAATGTAATACAAGACCATAAACTATGATATACATCTATGAACTCGATCGTTGAAATGTCATCTTGATCGGTTTACATAAAGTGTAATATATTCGATGTCTTAAATGTTAAGATAATGGAATGCCCTTTTGTAAAAGGTTTGTTATGATATTGTAGTAAGGTTTTTTTTGAATAGTTTGACCATTTGAAAGAAAATGAATGTATAAGAATAGATGTAATTTAAGGTAAAGTTGGAATAAAGAGAATGAATAGTCACTTCTGCTTCATAGAAAAACATTGGAAACAAGAATTATAATACTAGTTGATACTTAATATTGGAATATGAAATATGATTTTTATTACGAAATGTATTTCCATACAGAAAATTGTTTTCTATAACATTTATTTATTTGAGTTCAAGATATTTGATCAAAGAACTCTCCACTGTTGCAGCATATGAAATAAGTAAACAATATTAACAATATTAAGTGAATGATGGACTCTAAATTTTGTACTCTATTATAGTAATGATGAAAACAGTGGGAGCATGCCATATAGCACCTAATGATTACATCAAATTATGAAAATTGTTCTCAATTTTCGTAAAATGTACCGAACATTATTTGTGAAATAATGTTTGTTTTTGGTATTTACTGAAAAATAGATATAATTATATTTCAATATGAGTATTATGAATATTCATTATAAAACAGAACTATATTATGGAATTTGTTTTCATGATAAAAGTGATGCAACAAAAAATACATACGCGTGTAATATTATTTACAAGTGTTTTGGAATTATAGACTAAGCCGTGGTTTTGAGAAATAATTTTACTATATGAATATGAATCATATGATACAGGTCAATTATATCTCAAACAAATAATGGCTATGCACCCATTCAATAGGAGCATCATAAGGGTTGATGAACTCTTTGAATTAATACATATTGATGTATACAATTATAAGTCTATTAATACCAAAAGGGTTCTACATACCTGTTAATATTCATCGATGATTTATTACCAACATGTACATTTGTATTAAGTTTATGATAAAGCCATAGAATATAAAGGAAAAGTAAATAAAATAGCATGCAATAGAATAAATGATTTGATTTAGTCGAATAAGTAAGTATATTGGAAAGAGTTCCAAATGTTCCTAAACAGAATATAGATTCAATCTCAAAAGTCCCTCCTCTATGTGATACATAATGATGCATCAATAAGGAGTAATCAGACATTGTTGGACAATTTACGATTAATTGTGAGTGAAGTGGTGTAAGTTTCTTTCTATAAGGTCATGTAATTAAGAGTAGTACACAAGGTTCATATTATTTAATCTAAACAACAGTTTACAAAACCATACAAGACAAGGGTTTGTAAGAAATCCCAACATATCCTAGGCCAATGAGTTGGTAGGTTGTGCGATTCGAAAGATTGCATGTAATAATTATTCATGGTAATCTTTTATGAATCTCCAAAATGTTTTTGGAAAGGTCTATCATCAAATGACATATTTACATTTTGAACATAATTTTTGTAAGCTAAAATCAGTTTTATAAATAAAAAGGTTCTAAAGCGTTTATGAATCCCTTTTCTATTTGCATTAAGAAACAATTGTTGTCTCAAGATATATCTACTTTGAAGGAATTTCTTTGAGAAATTTTTGATTGTAAAATGGAATTGGTTCCGATCCATAAATAGAACTGATTATATGAGATGAAGTGAAATTAACTGACTTAAATGAACACATAGCATTAGAATGTCTAATAAGTATTCTCATACATCGAAGAGAAACTATGAGTTTCTTATTAATGTCGAAAATATACATTACCCTCGGTTATTCAAATAAACCATTAAGATTATTGACTCTATATGGTATGATGCACAAATATGAAATAATTCCAAGTACGCTATCAAATATGATTTTGATGATTGTAACTAAAGATATGTGACCCATCGGCTGAGATTGTGTCTTTATTGGAAAGACTAATATGGTTGGAATTAAATGGGCAATATTTATAAGAATAATATTGTAAATTTCAATTGTTGAAATTAGCATAACAGATTCGGTATCCAACATGCTCATGTTAATTCAAATTTACTCACAAAATTATTACTCGATATGACTTAGTGTTTGGTACTTACGTATTGAAATAGAAAAATCTAAATAATGATTTAGAGTAAGCCGTTTACACATATTAACCAAAAATGCCTCAAAGTCAATGGAAGCGATATTGAGTTTGTGAGTCTTTGGATATGAACCAAGAAATGATATGAATGTATCATTTTATAAGCATCAAGATTGAGTAAGTATTTTGATAGAAATATCAAATAATTTGATTTTCAATCAAAGTGCAGAGGAAGCATGTGTTCATAAGAAAGAACGTTAAAATGTACATTGTCTAAACTATAAGTAAACAACACGTTGTTGATTTTAACAATATGCTTGTATTAAAATCAACTTTAGTTGTTTTAATACTCTATTTTGAACTGTAAATGATGTCTTTTATGGTGAGTATAAAAGATATAGGGATTGTCCCAAAACGATATACAAGAGCACCCTAAAAGAGAACATGCAAGTTGGATTCCTTATGCATTAGCAATTGAAATTATCATACATGTTATGTTGTATATGATATTGTGTTTTGTTTATGTATTTGATACATGGAGCAAATATAAAATCCAAATCGATATCACTAAATGGTTGTTTGAGGTGTTCTTGCATATTTGTGAAATACTACAGAATTGTTTATAGAAACAACGAACTTGTTATGATGGAACGTTTGGACACAAACTTTTATAAGTGATATTGAGTATAACATGTCAATGATAAAATTAAAGTTAAAATCTTTAATTTGAAAATGTTTTAAAATAAAAGTGATTGCGGTCGACTCAACAAAATGTTGAGAACATTAACTTGAATAGCACTACAATAAACCGATGTATATAGATATAAATGCATTAATTTATAATTGAGCCAAATGTGATTCCAAATGTTGAGAATCCCATTATATTGTTATAAGATAACAATGTCATGAAATTGGTCATGATAGAGCTTAAAGCTCGCTAGAAGTTGAAAGACATACTTCGAATCGTTCCACATGATAAAGGTAGTTTATCAATGTTAGAGAGAGTTAATCGACAAAGTAGATAATTGAAACATAATAGCATACTCATTCACTAACGGACTGACCTAATTGGTTTTGCAAAGTCTGATTGGAGAAGTTGGAATTAGATTCCATAATTGACCCCAAGTGCAAGTGGGATATTAATAGAGTTAGGGGTATGCCACATACCCTAGGAAAAATTATGTAATTTGTTACGTATATCTAACTCATTGACCAATCTTATTCGAAATAAAAGGTATTTTCTTCCTATTATATACTTGATATAATGTGATTATATTAATTAACTTAATTAAAAGTATATTTAATAGAAAAATCCATAAATGGTATATTTTGGGATAGTAGTTACAAAGTTGCAACTGTGAGTAATTTATCACAACGAAAAAAATATATCATTTTAAATGTTCCTAGTCAAGATGCATTGAGACTGGATATCGATGTATCCATTGAGACTGTAGTACGTAACGCTCTCCAAATATTGGACAGTGCATTACCCATGACTATTGGGGGGCACCTAGAGGTTACGTACTAATAGTTATTGGATAACTATGGAACGACTTACTTGATGTTATCTATTGGTTAATACGACCTTGGTCAAACAAAAAAATATCTATGCGACTAATTGACACAATTCTCTCGACTTGAGAATATTGTCGATCTTCAATATGAAAGCTCCGTTTTGATTATAGCCAAATCATCACTTGGCGTCCATCGAGTGACTATAGTTGGATCGAGTGGAAGTACTGAAAGTGAAGCACTATTCAAGAGAGGATCCGTCTCCTCTGTTATATGCGGTTAGTATCACAGTCAACTCAAGTCAAGTCAAAGTCAAAGTCTCTGGCCAAAGCATTTAGGTTAATAATAATTATTATTATTAAACCAAGGACTTTGTATTTGAACTATAAAGTTGAATGTGGATGGGATTGGAATTTTGACCATTACCAAATTCTATAAGTCCAAAATGATATAGTTTTGACGAAGAGAATTAGTGTAAACAAATATCACAAACAGATAACGCTTATTAAACTAAAATTGGATTTTACATGAGTAAGCGATAAATTTCACCATAATGTCACACCACCTGCTAAGTGACGTGTGAACATTAACATTAGAATAGTTCGATGTTAATCGCTGACCAAATTTACACCTAAGAATTACACAGCCACAGCCGAAATGATGAATTCCCTTAAGACCGAACGATTTAATTAGTTTATAATTGTTATAATTAAAATAATTAATATTTATGAAATATTAATTTTGAATATGATTTGAGAAATTGATAATGTTACATACATATATCGATCAATATACAATTTTGACAAGCGATTAAATTAGATTTAATTGCATAGTATTTTGGCTTGGGCCTAAATGAGTTTAATGCCCATCATTAGGGTTGCAAAATTTCATTTTTGGGAAGGTCTAGGGTGGCTAAATCATAGGGAATTGGCTTGGAGATAATGGTTTGAGATAAAATGAGAGTGGGTAAAAAGGTTTTCCTCATTTCTCTCTAATATAACCATATATATATATATATATATATATATATATATATATAATGACTAACCTTTTGGCCGCCATTACCTTCTACATTATGGGTTAAACATAGCTCTCATTCCACTCCAAAATTATCAAATATATTTTAAACTAAAATAATACTATTCGATAGTTAGATGTCGGTGATTCCGAACTTGCAATCTAACGAATCAAGAATAGTAAAAGGAAGGGAAGTCATTGCTTCAACATGGATTCAAAGCTGTGCAGTTAAAGCGCTCGATAGATTCAAAGCGGTGGAGGTGCAAAAAGTCATAGCGGGGATACAGCGAGGATATATCGGGATATAGCGAATAGCTCTAAAATAGCATATAAAACTCGTACTTAACGTTTTTACAAATATATAAATGGTAATTAAATGAAAATTTATCATTCAATTGAATTATAATTAATACATAAATGATTTTAAACAAAAAGCATGTGCAAATATACTTTAAATAAACGTGAAACTGTTATATAACATAATTGAATTTAGTAGAATATTAGAGTATTTTCATTTCTGAAAATATATTAAAAATTAAATCAAATAAATTAGTTTCATAATTTTTATAATGTATAAATGCAGTTTTTTAATTCATTTTATTAAAGAAGATATAGCGGAAATAGCAAAATATAGCAGGAATAACAGGATATAGCGGAAATAGCGGGGATTAAAGCGGAAAGTCTATATTTTGGGGCTATATGGAAAAATCACAGCGGTAGAAATCCGCTATGAGATATTACGGGGTTATAGCGGGGTAATAGCGGGGCATTAACTACATAGATTCAAAGGCATCATTAAATTGGTAATTTTAATTCATATTACAGTAATTAAAATATATTATATGATCCTATAATAAGCAATTTCATATCTGATTAAATATATTCCTACTATATGTTTAGTTAGCTAAGATTTTGTAAGTAGATGTAGTTATCACAAATTAGTTTGGTTATGTGTATAATTTGTTTATTATACTATTTGATTTATGTATAGATAAATGTTGTTTTATGTACAAAATCAATTTTCGTCATTAATAATTGTTTTATGTATATTTATTAGTAAATTCATATATATATATATATATTAATGTATATTTCTCTCACATAATAGCGTAGATGCATATATAACATATATATATATATATGATTTAAAAAATTTAGTACACTTATTTATATATAATATGGATTTACAAGTTCAAAAATTAATTATCATACATTTTTCATATTTTTAAATTAACATTTATTGAAATTTTTATTTTTTTTATTATATATAAAATAATTGTTAGACTAAAAATTAAATTTTATATCTTTAAAAAATACTATATCGTTTCAGAAACATATAGAAAAAATTTAGGAATTTTTCAATAAAGTTTATTGTTTTTAACGATCAATATTATTTTGAATTTTTTTATGGTTTATTAAAAATAATAATTTAATTGAAAAAAATTCAAAGTTTTTTGTAACCATACATTCATGATCCTAGAATTTCTAAAATTTTAAATTTTGAATTTTTAATAATATATTATTTTATATCAAATAATTATTACAAAAATAAATGTATTTGTTTTTTTTAAAAAAAAAATCAACTTTGAAAAATCTCTAGATTTTTTCTCAGCTCTATTTTATGATCCTAGATTTTCAAAAATTGTAAAATTTGAATTTTGATCAATGGATTATTTTACGTCAATTATTTATGGATGAAAACATTATTTTATCCATAATATATACAAACTAAAATAATGAAATTATTATGTTTGCAAAAATAAGTTAATTTTTAATTATAAATGATTTCTATGTATATGCATGTGTATGTTTTATATTCATATATTATATATAATATATTTATACTTACATGTGTGTGTGATATATATATATATATACACACATATATATACATATACATACATACATACATATATATATATATATATATTTATTTATATTTGTAACACAAGTACATGCACATATTTGGACAACATACATGACATACAAAATGAGCTAATATGTCCGTTGCGATGTAAATCCCAACATCTGCATATGGGCATATTATACATTTCACGGATTATTATGTTACACATGCACTCACATATATATTTATTTGATACATTTATGTACGAACTAAATCAAATAAAATTAATTTCATATTTTAATATATTTAAATTTAAATAAAATAAATGGTTTTATTTAAATGAAATTTAGAAATGTTCTAATTCAATTAGACTTCATAGGCCCATTAAAGATCCAATAGGGTAAATTTTCTGAAATTTACCCATAACTTCCATTGCGGGTCCAATTCCAACAAAATAAAGGTAAAACTTAGCCTCAAGCCTCATCTGTCGGGATATGACAAAAATCGGACATGCAGTAGGGACACGTGGTCGCTCCCATCAGGGTATGGTCATCTAAAATCTAGATCGATTACTATCTATTCATGTATGTTTCGAGGTCCAAAGTGGGGTGATCATATTAGGTACTACTAGTCAAGTGGTAGGCCAGTCTTGTGTGGCAGGGGTACAAGATGTTTTTGTCAGACCCTGGTGGATTTTATCTAGAGATGTACCATCGAATGGTAGTTCCTTACCTTGTCATAGTATGAAATTCATTCTCCAATACGTGCCTTTACGGTTTCAAATGTACATAGCTATGTTGAAATACGAGATGCAAGCATTTCAGCTATATTCATATTTTACTTGAACTGTTAGACATTATTATAATATCATTGGATTTTCTATAAAAGTGTTTTCCTTATCATAAGGTAAAAATCCGTCCATGTTTATGCGCAGCATGGTATTATGAGATACCCTTGATTTTAAAAGTTTTTTAAAAGAAATACTTCAGTTGTTTGAGTTTACTTAGGAACCAACTATCTTAATAACCTAAATCTGGACAACAGTGAATATAAAGGTAAAAACTCTGTGTGTGTTAGGAATGGAGCCTCACTCAGCATCACTCACTTTGGTCACACGAGCATCATTTCTCAGAAAAATAGAAGAATACTTCATTTGAGTAATCTGTGAGAGTTTCCCAAATCAAGAAAAAATTGTTAAGTATGTCACAATTTGCAAAAGACAACCATGTTTTGTGATGACCCGAACTCGATGCCCGACAAACGACATCGAAATCCGTATCGCCGGAGCTTGCAATAACATTAGATGAAAAACAACACAACAGAAACAAAAGATGATATATTGTATATGGATACAATGTCAGATACAACATTTGATAGAAACAACCCAACACCATCAGAGAATATATAAAACACAACACCACAACAGAAATATATCGACATTAGCAAAGTCTTCAAGAGAATCCAATACTGCAACTCCAAACCAAAACTCCAAAGCCAAAGCTCTCAACTTCAAGCTCGAACCACCATCAAGCTGAACTTGTAGCAAATGCAATAGCGAATGCGATTGCCAAATCAAAACTTCGAAGACCCAAAGACTGAAGAATATTTCTAAATGCTACCAAACTAAAGACTTCGAAGGCTATCGAATCTATACCTATTATTCGATTATCTGAAAAACCCACTCTAGACTGCCTGTGAGGAAAATGTGGGCACCCAGAGTTTAGGAAGGGAACAATAAACTCCAGGTCAGTCATGAGACTTGTATGAGCAAACAAAAACATTTTATCTTTAAAACAAGCAACAAAAAGAATTTAAAATTTGAAATCCGTAACGCTTGTTGGAAAATGAAACTACCATAAGGCCTCCCGCTGCACACACCATGCAAACGCAGAATTGGAGGAGATTTCTCCTTATGATAGTCAAATATGCTTGATACGCAAAACCATTTGATATTATTATTAGTGCATAATGCAGAAAATATTTGCAAGTATAATATTAATCTTAGCCAGCATAGGTACCATTATATTATGCCTGCTATAGCTACCACCTGAGGTGGCAGGTTATACAACTGCAATCGTAAAGCGCTCGTATTGTTTGATTGGATTTTCAACAAATGGACAGGCTAAGGAACTTCCTATTGCCGCATGGGTACGCCTCTGGAGGGACGCCTCGAGAACCTACCTGGATCTCTGCCAACATAAGGCCGGTTTACCCCCTTCCCGGGAGTAACACCTAAAGATATGCCATCCCCGGTCGATTGCAACCTTTATCCCAGGATCCTCAACCACAAAGCAACAATCACATGGTAATAAATTTACAGTGTCACATGAGTTAGGTATCTGGGCTCCATACCACGATACCACCCTTTTCCAGAAAAAATGGACATACCTTAGGGGCGTGACCCCTGCAACCTGCCGCACCTTTCCTGTTTCGACCATTTTCGGGGTGTGAGGTCCTGATGCAGTCTCGTCCACAAAGCTATGTTTTTCACAATGTCATGCTTCGATCAACAAATGATCAGCAACACTTCGTATGCCACATTATCAAATTGGGAATGCATCACTAGTAACCATCAACTACATAACCTCTGAGCTCGTACGTCTCAAAGAAGGGTGTTAAGCTAAGAGGATAAATCTCCGCCACCAAATAGAAATGTATTTGATAGAAACCAGCTTTACATCTCAAAGTGCAACGTCAGACACACATCCATACAAGTCTGTTCCGGGTTCGAACAGAACCGTAGGCACTTCTAAAGAAGCCCATGCAATCCGGGTATTCACAATCCCGATCGGACTCCCCACCACATATGGAGATCTCTATACCGTAGCTACTCAGTGCAGAGTCATTCAACGGGTTATCCTTTCACTCTCGAAAATACCCGGTCTTCACCACCGGTCTTCAAATGCAATCCATAACGTCGTGTCGTTATTCGGAATGGGTTATATGACACAAGGTCCTCCCCCGGCTAAACTGAATAATGAGCGCAATATTAAACACATATGGATATTGGGATTTCATTTAAGACACAACTTTAAAACTCGAAACCTTCCTTTCAAATGGTTTAAACAAATTACCATTTTCAAATCTTTAAACAAAAAGATTCACTTCACAAAGTTCACCCTTTTTTCACAAAGATCCATTCATAGATTTCAAAACAATTTCCATTTCAAATCCTTTATATAAAGGATACACTTTTAAGATCCCTTTCAATTTGAAAATAAAGTATACCAATCTTTAACAAAGATTCATTCATATTCTTTCAAAACAATTTCCCTTTCAAATTGGACCAACTCATCCAATTTATGAATCAAAGATTTAATTCATAGCTTTCAAAACCATTTCCAAAGATTCATTCGTAACTTGGAAAACCATTTTCATTTCGAACTTGAAACCCTTTTAACACAAATTGGATATTCTTACATGAAAGCTTTTATTGTTTGAAAACAAATAGTTTTCGTTTTAGAAAAATCCGATTTCATTTATACAAGTTAAAGCCCTTGGGTTAAATTCCCAAATCAATACTTTTTAAAATGGTTTAAATCCATATAAACACATTTATAACTTATATATCCTTTTTAAATCATAATTTCCAAACATAGAATTCAATTTCAAATCTTGAATTCAAATTTAAATCAAATTATTTAAATTTAAAAACTTAATCAAGATATTCAAAATAACTTTTATCTTTAAAACTCCTTTTCAAAATCTTTCCATATTTAACCCAATTCCATTTCCAAAATCATTTGGATTCAAAATTCAACTTTAAAGTCATTTCAAAAATCCGTGACTTAACCAATTTCCTCGTGCAATCCATATTTGTGTATGTATGGTGTAGTCCAGGGGTTTTACACAATAGTGCAACATCATCATCATCACAGATTCAATCATATCAATATCGATAAGCGGTATATTCTTATAACGCCTATCTTCCTTTCACAGATTCAAAGATAAATAATATACATTCATCACAATAAATAAATTACATTCATTACAGCTTGAATAAAGATAATTCATATCACAAAACATCACACAGTAGAGATATCAAACAATTCAAAACAGTTCATACAATTCAAACATCCATATGTAAGGTTAATAGATCATCTAATTAATTGAAACCAGATTAACCACTAAACAAGATTAATTAACATTAATTAATTACAATTTATGTTAATTAATTATCCTTTAATCATTTATTAATTTACCCTAAATGATTAATCAATTAATCTTTAGTTATTAATTAAGTAACCTCAAATAATCATCCATTAATCATTAAATAATTAACCTTCAATTATTTAATTATTCTTTAATTAATTATACTTATTAATTAATTACATTAATTAATTATCCCTTAATTAATTATCCTTAATTAATTATTTATTTATCCCTAGTTATTAATTAATTAAATCTTAATCACCTTCATTAATAAATCATTAATTAATCCTTAATTATAAATTAATTAACCTTGTTATTATTATTTTTATTTTTAAATCTTTAATCATCCTTAAATTACTTATATACTTAATTAATTTAAAGATAAATCATTAAAATCTTTAATTAATAAACCTCATAATTAATCATTATTAACCATAAATTTATTCAAGAGATTAGGGTTAATTAAAACAACATTTTATCTTGATTAACTCTTTAATTTTAAAATAATTTAATAATTAATTATAAATATTGATCACATAATCAAAGGACTTAATTACTTTAAACATAACTTTTTTAACCCTTTAATTATCCAATTTTAAATCAAGACAATTATTTTTTAAAACATAGGTTTAAAATTGTTTTAAAATCTAAATCTGGTTTTAAAGTAAAAACTATTTTTACAGTGAACCCGAGACCCACTCGAGTCCACCCCCGAGTTAATAAGCCATTCACTTCGGGTTTTTCCCCCAAACAACCCGAGACTCTTTTCAACTTTAAAATTTGTGTAAGTTGTAGAAAAAAACTCAGTACAATGCAAATACACTCGAGTCAACACTCGAGCCAATCCATCATATCCCCGAAAATTACTTCAAGCAACATACTTCTTCCCCAGCAACCCAGACAAATATGCACAGGTGCACGCATTCACGTGCACCGGTGATCGCCGACCTTCTGACCGACGTCGAACTCTTCAACAAGTTGCTGATGATACCCACAAGCCTCCCGACCATCCAATTTGACACGATCATCTGAGAATTAAAATCGAACCTTTTTCAACCCCCACTGGCACCAACATGACAAACTAAAACCACTCATGCCACCATGTGATGCCGCCAGTGGCTTCATAACTTCGACTAAAGCTTCCTCGATCATCCATGAGTTGTCTCCCCGCGACCGATGCAGTCCGATCCCTTGACAAAGTCACGATGACCAGTTTTCACACTTCTACTAAAAACTGGGGTTAAACCTCAAATTAACTTCGTCAACTTCCATGATGAATTATAAAATCATCTTGCATTTTTCTCGAGTTTGACGATCATTCCAGCACCTCTGGAAGCAAACCCAACCCCCAAACATGCGCCGATCACCAGAATTTCATAAAAACTCATATTCCATTCATCTAGCAAATACGACCTCAATTCAAAACTAAAAACCCTGATTTTGTTTTAAAAATCATTATTTTCGAAATGGATTTGGATGATGTAAATGAATCTTGAATCCATGCAGATTGAAAATTTGATAAATTTTGAATTTCACTGTATTTCTTCTTCCAAACAAAATCCATCTCATATTTCCTTGGAAATATATTTTTAAAATTGGGTTATGGAGATTTTAAACCTGTTTTGTTTTAACATCACAAGCTAGAAAAGATTGAGGAAGGTGGAATTGAATTTTTTTGAACTAGATTTAACCCTCTAAATTTTAACAAAGGGCTTCTTGCTAGTTTCCAGATACATACACAGAGTGTGTGTGTCTATATATATACACACACACACACATAGACATATTTATATAACCATACAAGCATAGTTTGATTCATAACTACCCAGATGAACACATGCAAACCAGATATTTAAACAAATCTTGGGTTTAAGAGTGATTTTACTCACCTGTATGAAGAACAAAGGCCTGATATTGTTGAATTTGTTTGCTTGATCTGGAATCTTTAAACATGATCTGAAACTGATGATTGTTGAAGTAAATCTTTTTATTTAGTCTGTTGTTTGATTCTTGTTCCCATGCTTGTAAATTGATTTGCAACTTAATTTTGTTTCCAGCTTTGCTTGATTACAGGCTTAGTTGCTTGATGCTTTGCCTTGATATTTTCCAGGCTTTGAAGATTTTGAAGCTTTGATTTTTTTTCTTTGATCTGTGTTTTTATGTTTTGATATTGAGATGATTTTTTTTATTGATTTCATTTTTGATGTTGAAGATATGAGAAGAGGAATGTAATTTGGTTTTGCTCTTCAATTTATAAAATTCTAATTTATTTCAAGAAAAGATTAATGCCACTTGTTATTATTATTAACACTTGTATTTGCATGTAATCTCAACATTACAAATGTTCGTATGTAACATTTTGTGTTTATATCCTTAATCTAAATTATTTTATAAATTTTGTTTTAACCCTTTATGCATTTATATTTTCATATCTTAACATATGTTTTTGTTGTAAATGTTTATGTCTTTAACTTCTTATATATTAACTTTATATTAATATATGTTTTACATTTTTTTATTAATCCATTTCCTATTATTTATTATTATATAACTTTTAGAGAAAATGTTTTAAAAACTCAATTTCTATATTAATCCCAAAATATAAATTAAATTTTGTTTTCAATATTTTTTTTTTGAGTTTCCAGATTCAAATTTGTATTAAAAATTAATACATATCTATAAACAAACAACTAGTATTTTTATTTTATTTTGGAAAAACTAAATTTAATTCACAATTTAATTTTCAAAATTAAATTAATTATCAATTTAAACTTGGTTAAAATTCGGGAATGTTACAGATTCCCCCCTTAAGAAAATTTCGTCCTCGAAATTTGCCAGGGAGACAACAAAGAACAGATGAAAGATAGATAAATATCTTTTCAGATCAAACCGAATATCTGTTCTGCATTTGGCTTACCAAATCAGAATATCAACAATAGATATGAGAACAATTCTATCCAACACTTTACGAAATACTCGGGTTATCCAGTCTACGAAATATACAGGGGTATTGGTTAGTTTGAAAGGATAACTAACCATTCGTAAAATATATCAAAATCCAATGAAACTGACAAAAATAAGTTTGTCTACGATCTCAGATTCAAGATTTAACTTATTTACGATTTGCTGAGAAATGAAATTTTGTGCAGCTCCTATGTCCAAAAAACTTGAATAAATTTATCGTAAACGAGAAGGTTGCCTTCTAAAATTCCTTTTCCTTTATCAGCCTTTGATGTTGAAGGATCGTCTTTGATTGCATACACCTTCGCTACTTGAGCTTGCTTCAATACTGGGCAATCCTTGATCCTATGTCCCGGCTTGTGGCAGCAATAGCATCCCCTAGATTCCTGTTCTGGCTTTATAAATGGCTCTCTCTTTCCTTGCTTCCAGGGATTCTTGCAACTGTTCGAGTAATGGCCTTTCTCCAAGCAATTGAAACAAGTAACATCTTTCACCTTTTATTCTGTGTATTCTTCTTTCTTGTGCCTCTCCACGGTTTCTTTCCGCTGAACTTCCTTTTCCTCCAATTCAGATTGTTTGTATTCCCTTTCTCCTCTAAAACTTCTTGTCTATCTAGAGTAGCATATCGATAACCCATATCGATCAATTGAGAAAAAGATTCTTTTACGTGAGTAGTCAATCTCTCATGGAACTTCTTGTTCATTCCTTGAATAAACCTTTCATTCTTTTTAAGGAGGTGTTTACTAGCTCCGGACCAAACCGAGATAATTCGTTGAATTTGTTCTAGTATTCCTCAAACGATAAACCTCCCTGGTTCAAATCCATAAACTCCTGGTACATTCTGGTGATACCAACAGACGACATATATCGCTGCTCGAACACTTCCTTGAAACGACTCCAAGTAAACTCATCCGCCAACTCATCCAATGTAATAGTTTACCACCATGCTAAAGCCTCTTCCTGGAGTTGCCAGGAAGCCATCAATCACATCTGATCATCTTCCAATTTTAGTCCTTTGAAATCCTTTCACACGATCGAATCCAGGCTTGTGCTTCAAATGGTTTCCTTGCCTGTGAATGGCTTTCCACCAAGTCTGGAAAGACTTCGATATAAATCAGCCAGATTCGGCTGAGGTTGAGTGGGAATAACTGTTGTTGCAGGGACTTGACCAGTTGAAGTGGTACTTCCCCGTCCCATACCTCGTCCTCTTCTTCCACTCATTCTTACTATTTGTAAATAGTAAGAAAACCGATTTAGGCATTCGGACAAGATATCTTAGGGAATAACAACAGTTAAAGAAAATATACCGAGTAATTTGGGTTTTCAGTTCCACGGGTTGTACTCATTCTAGGGTATACTTCACCCTATCTCTAATGAGCCATCTAATGTGTTACATTCCGTTGCTAAAGTTCTTACTCAACCTTTAGGTCTGATACCACTTGTGACGACCCGAACTCGATGCCCAACAAACGACATCGAAATCCATATCGTCGGAGCTTGCAACAACATTAGATGAAAAAACAACACAGCAGAAACAAAAGATGATACATTGATATACAATATAAATACAATGTCAGATACAGCATTTGATAATAACAACCAACACCATCAGAGAATATATACAACACAACACCATATATACAACACAACACCACAGCGGAAATATATCGACATTAGCAAAGTCTTCAAGAGAATCCAATACTGCAACTCCAAACCAAAACCCCAAAGCTAATGCTCTCAACTTCAAGCTCAAACCACCATCAAGCTGAACTAGTAGCAAATGCGATTTCGAATGCAATTGCCAAATCAAAACTTCGAAGACCCAAAAACTGAAGAAGATTTCCAAATGCTACCAAACCAAAGACTTCGAAGGCTATCGAATCTTTACTTATTATTCGATTATCTGAAAAACCCAACTCTAGACTGCCCGTGTGGAAAATTATAGGCATCCAGAGTTTAGGAAGGGAACAATAAACTCTAGGTCAGTGTCATGGGACTGGTATGAGCAAAAAAAAGTTTATCTTTAAAACAAACGACAAAAAGAATTTAAAAATTGAAATCCGCAATGCTTTTTGAAAAATGAAACTACCATAAGGCCTCCCGCCGCACACACTATGCAAACGCAGAATTGGAGGAGATTTCTCCTAATAATAGTCAAACGTGCTTGATATGCAAAACCATTTGATATTATTATTAGTGCATAGTGCAGAAAACATTTGCAAGTATAATATTAATCTTAGCCAGCATATGTATCATTATATTATGCCTGCTATAGCAACCACCTGAGGTGGCAGGTTATATAACTGCAATCATAAAGGGCTCGTATTGTTTGATTGGATTTCCAAAAAATGGTCAGGCTAAGGAACTTCCTATTGCCACATGGGTACGCCTCTGGAGGGACGCCCCGATCACCTATCCAGATCTCTACCAACACAAGGCTGGTTTACCCCCTTCCCGGGAGTAACAACTAAAGATATACAATCCCCGGTCGTTTGCGACCTTTAACCGAGGATCCTCAACCACAAAGCAACAATCACACAGTAATAAATTTACAGTGTCCGCGTGAGTTAGGTATCTGGGCTCCATACCATGATACCACCCTTTTTCAGAAGAAATGGACATACCCTAGGGGCGCGACCCCTGCAACCTTGCCGTATCTTTCATATTTCGACCATTTCCGGGGTGTAAGGTCCTGATGTCGTCTTGTCCACAAAGCCATGCTTTTTCACAAAGCCATGCTTCGATCAACAAATGATTAGCAGCACTTCGTATGCCACATTACCAAATTGGGAATGTATCACTAGTAACCATTAACTACATAACCTATAAGCTCGTACGTCTCAGAGAAGGGTGTTAAGTTAAAAAAATAAATCTCTGCCACCAAATAGAAATGTATTTAATAGAAACCAGCTTTACATCTCAAAGTGTAATGTCAGACACACATCCATACAAGTCTGTTCCGGGTTCGAATAGAACCGAAGGCACTTCCAAAGAAGCCCTTGCAATCCGGGTATTCACAATCTCGATCGGACTCCCCATCATATATAGAGATCTCTATACCATAGTACTCAGTGCAGAGTCATTCGACAGGTTATCCTTTCGCTCTCAAAAATACCCGGTCTTCACCACCGGTCTACAAATGCAATCCATAACGACGTGTCATTATCGGAATGGGTTATATGACACATGGTCCTCTCCCGGCTAAATCGAATAATGAGCGCAATATTTAAAAACATATGGATATTGAGATTTCATTTAAGTCACAACTTTAAAACCCAAAACCTTCCTTTCAAATGGTTTAAATAAATTACCATTTTCAAATCTTTAAA
This sequence comes from Allium cepa, assembly GCA_030765085.1. Classification (NCBI taxonomy): domain Eukaryota; kingdom Viridiplantae; phylum Streptophyta; class Magnoliopsida; order Asparagales; family Amaryllidaceae; genus Allium; species Allium cepa. The sequence continues at coordinate 169,103,671 of CM060941.1, read as the reverse complement.
CAAAAAGATTCACTTCACAAAGTTCACCCATTTTTCACAAAGATCCATTCACATATTTCAAAACAATTTCCATTTTCAAATCCTTTATAGAAAGGATACACTTTTAAGATCCCTTTTCAATTTGAAAACAAAGTATACCAATCTTTAACAAAGACTCATTCATATTCTTTTGAAACAATTTCCCTTTCAAATTGGATTAACTTATCGAATCTTTAAATCAAAGATTTAATTCATAGCTTTCAAAACCATTTTTAAAGATTTATTCATAACTTGGAAAACCATTTTCATTTCAAACTTGAAACCCTTTTAACACAAATTGGAAATTCTTATATGAAAGCTTTTATTGTTTGAAAACAAATAGTTTTAGTTTCGAAAAAATTCGATTTTATTTATACAAGTTAAAGCCCTTGGGTTAAATTCCCAAATCAATACTTGTTAAAATGGTTTAAATCCATTTAAACACATCTATAACTTGTATATCCTTTTTAAATCATAATTTCCAAACATAGAATTCAATTTCAAGTCTTGAATTCAAATTTAAATCAAATTATTTAAATTTCAAAACTTAATCAAGATATTCAAAATAACTTTTATCTTTAAAACTCCTTTTCAAAAGCTTTCTATATTTAACCCAATTCCATTTCCAAAATCATTTGGATTCAAAATTCAACTTTAAAATCATTTCAAATATCTACGACTTAACCAATTTCCTCATGCAATCCAATTTGTGTGTGTATGGTGTTGTCCAGGGGTTTTACATAATAGTGCAACATCATCATCATCACAGATTCAGTCATATCAATATCGATAAGCGGTATATTCTTATAACGCTTATCTTCCATTCACAGATTCACAAATACATAATATACATTCATCACAATAAATAAATTACATTCATCATAGCTTGAATTAAAACAATTCATATCACAATGCATCACACAGTAGAGATACCAAACAATTTAAAGCAGTTCATACAATTCAAACATCCATAAGTAAGGTTAATTGATCAATTGATTAATTGAAACCAAATTAATCACTAATCAAGGTTAATTAACATTAATTAATTACAATTTATTTTAATTAATTATCCTTTAATCATTTATTAATTTACCCTAAATGATAAATCAATTAATCTTTAATTATTAATTAAGTAACCTTAATTAATCATCCATTAATCATTAAATAAATAACCTTTAATTATTTAATTATTCTTTAATTAATTATACTTAATTAATTACATTAATTAATTAGCCCTTAATTAATTATCCTTTAATTAATTATCCTTAATTAATTAATTATTTATCCCTAATTATTAATTAATTAAATCTTAATCACCTTCATTAATAAATCATTAATTAATCCTTAATTATAAATTAATTAACCTTATTATTTTTATTTTATTTTTAAATCTTTAATCATCCTTAAATTACTTATATACTTAATTAATTTAAAGATAAATCATTAAAATCTTTAATTAATAAACTTTATAATTAATCATTATTAACCATAAATTTATTCAAGAGATTAGGGTTAATTAAAACAATATTTTATCTTGATTAACTCTTTAATTTTAAAATAATTTAATAATTAGTTATAAATATTGATCACATAATCAAAGGACTTAATTACTTTAATCATAACTTTTTTAACCTTTTAATTATCCAATTTTAAATCAAGACAATTATTTTTTAAAACATAGGTTTAAAAATGTTTTAAAATTTAAATTTGGTTTTAAAGTAAAAACTGTTTTACAGTGAACCCGAGACCCACTTGAGTCCACCCCGAGTTAACAAGCCATTCACTTCGGGTTTTTCCCCAAACAACCCGAGACTCTTTTCAACTTTAAAATTTGTTTAAGTTGTACGAAAAAACCCGGTGGTATGCAAATACACTCGAGCCAACACTCGAGCCAATCCATCATCTCCCCAAAAAGTACTTCGAGCAACATACTTCTTCCCCTGCAACCCAGACAAATATGCACAGGTGCACGCATTCACGTGCACCAATGATCGTCGACCTTCTGACCGACGTTGAACTCTTCAACAAGTTGGTCACGATACCCACGAGCCTCCCAACCATCCAATTTGACACGATTATCTGAGAATTAAAATCGAACCTTTTTCAACCCCCACTAGCACCAACATGACAAACTAAAACCACTCGCGCCATCACGTGACGCCGCCAATGGCTTCGTAACTTCGACTGAAGCTTCCTCGATCATCCATGAGTTGTCTCCCCGCGACCGACGCTGTCCGATCCCCTGATGAAGTCATGGTGACCAGTTTTCACGCTTCTACTAAAAACTAGGGTTAAACCCCAAATCAAATTCGTCCTACTTCCACGATGAATTAAAAAATCGTCTCGCATTTTTCTCGAGTTCGACGATCATTCCAGCACCTCTGGAAGCAAACCCAACCCCCAAACAAGCGCCGATCACTAGAATTTCATAAAAACCCATATTCTGTTCATCTAGCAAATACGACCTCAATTCAAAACTAGAAACCCTAATTTTTGTTTTAAAAATCGTTATTTTCGAAATGGATTTGGATTATGTAAATGAATCTTGAATCCATGCAGGTTGAAAATTTGATAAATTTTGAATTTCACAGTATTTCTTCTTCCAGACAAAATCCATCTCATATTTCCTTGGAAATATATTTTTAAAATTGAGTTATAGAGATTTTAAACCTGTTTTGTTTTAACATCATAAGCTAGAAAAAATCGAGGAAGGTGGAATTGAATTTTTTTTTAAACTAGATTTAACCCTGTAAATTTTAACAGAGGGCTTCTTACTAGTTTCCAAATACGTAAACAGAGTCTCTGTGTGTGTGTGTGTGTGTATACAGACATATTTATATAACCATACAAGCATAGTTTGGTTCATAACTACCCAGATGAACATATGCAAACCAGATATTCAAACAAATCTTGGGTTTAAGAGTGAGTTTACTCACCTGTATGAAGAAGAGGCCTGATAATGTTGAATTTTGTTGCCTGGTCTGGAATCTTTAAATATGATTTTAAACTGATGATTGTTGAAGTAAATCTTTGTATTTAGTCTGTTGTTTGATTCTTTTTCCCAGGCTTGTAAATTGATTTGCAACTTAATTTTGTTTCCAAGTTTGCTTGATTACAGGCTTAGTTGCTTGATGCTTTGCCTTGATATTTTCCAGGCTTTGAAGATTTTGAAGCTTTGATTCTTTTTCTTTGATCTATATTTTTTTTGTGACACTGAGATGGTTTTTCTTTCTTTCTTTTTTACTGATTTCAGTTTTGATGTTGAAGATATAAGAAGAGGAATGTAATTTGGTTTTACTCTTCAGTTTATAATTTTTTTTATTTATTTCAAGAAAAGATTAATGCCACTTGTTATTATTGTTAACACTTGTATTTTGCATGTAATCTCAACATTACAAATGTTCATATGTAACATTTTGTGTTTATATCCTTAATTTAAATTATTTTATAAATTTTGTTTTAACCCTTTATGCATTTATATTTTCATATCTTAACATATGTTTTTGTTTTAAATGTTTATGTCTTTATCTTCTAATATATTAACTTTATATTAATATATGTTTTACATTTTTTATTAATCCATTTCCTATTATTTATTCTTATATAACTTTTTAGAGAAAATGTTTTAAAAACTCAATTTCTATATTAATCCCAAAATATAAATTGAATTTTGTTTTCAATATATTTACTTTTTTGAGTTTCCAGATTCAAATTTCTATTAAAAATCAATACATATCTATAAACAAACAACTAGTATTTTATTTTATTTTGGAAAAACTCAATTTAATTCATAATTTAATTTTCGAAAATTAAATTAATTATCAATTTAAACTTGGCTTAAATGCGGGAATGTTACATGTTTACTTTGAGTTTCATCCCTAATTCTGCCTGATAAAGGACAACTAAGCAATGAAATTTTATTGTAAGGGAATCTTTATACAGTGCTATACAAACTCCATCTCTCAAGAAGTAGAGACTCAAATTATGAAGAAATGGATTGCAGCCTTGCTGAGACTACAGTAAAAAATGGTAACAATGTGTTGAATATATGGAATAATTGATTTGGTCATGCTAATATGAAAGTTGTAAAGCAAGTGTTGAATAAAAATAGAATTCGTTACCTAAATTCCGAAACTACTAATGCTTGTATCCACTGCCAGATGGAAAAGAGTCGCAAATTGTCATTTCCAAGATCCACCACTATTTATTCTAAACTACTTAGACTCATTATCACCGATCTATGGGGTCTATCCCCTATCATATGATTATGAGTTCGAGTACTATATATCATTTGTTGTTGTATTTTGTTGACATACATGGATTTAAGCTAAGAGTGAAACTTATAGCACTGTCACAAGTTTCATTGCATTCATAAAAAGGTAGTTTAATTATCAAGTTAAGGCTATTCAAAGGATGGTGGAGCTGAATATAAAATAATTTGACAGTTATTTTCAAAATAGAGGAATGAATCATAGAATCACACGCCCACATTCATTAGAACAAAATAGGATTGTAGAGAGGAAACACAAATACATTGTTAAATGTGGTCTCACTATGCTTGCTCAAGCATCACTACCCTTAAAGTTCTGGCAAAAGCCTTTGCAACTGCTATACACATTATTAACCTAATGCCAACCAAAATACTAAATTGCTATTGTCCTATTGAAGTGTTGTATAATAAAATATCCGACTATCATCACCTAAAAGTATTTCGGTGTCCATGCCCCCTCCCCATTTGCAATAATATAATGATCATAAACTCTGCAGATCAAGTCCTTGCACATTTTTAGGATATTGTAAGAATCAAAAGGGCTATAGATGTCTACACACGAATGGTAAGATTTTCATCTCAAGACATGTAATATGCGATGTGTATATTTTTCCCTTCAGTGATACAAACAACAAGAACACAAAGAAGGACTTCAACCATCATATATATATATATATATATATATATATATAGCCTACCTATTCCAGTACATAAATTCAACCAACATGAGCAAATACAAAGAATATTGCAATCAATTCAAATCAAAATGCAACTAATCTATAGGATTTCCCAATAATGTATCTAAAAACACAAGCATAGGTGAGTCTAACCATGATAATATGGGAAACACAAACTTTGAGCCAATAGGAAATGAATTAACCTCGTATGCGCCATCTCCTCTATATAAAGAAGTCACTGGACATCCCATGACAATAAGAGCTAAGAGTAGCATATTTAGACCAAATATCTACGCTGCTAGTTTCACTCATGATGAACTAGCAAGCTTTCATGAAGCCTTGAAGAACGATTATCGGAAAGATGTTATGTAGGAAGAATATAAAGCTCTAATAAGAAATCACACTTGGGATCTCTGCCCTCTTCCCAAACACCAGAATGTTATAGGGTATAGATGGACATACAAAGTGAAGAGGAACCCAAATGGAAGCATATGCAAACACAAGGCCAGATTGGTGGGAAAAGGAATTCGCTCAGCATCATGGATTGGATTTCAAAGAGACCTTCTCTCTTGTAGTAAAACCTACCTCCATCAGAATAATACTCACCATAACACTATATAGAAACTAGAAGCTGAAGTAATTTGATGTGAATAATGCTTTCTTGAATAGTGATTTAGCGGAGGAAGTCTACATGGCTCAGCTTAAAGGATTTGATCAAGGAAAAAAGGGTGAAATGGTGAGCAAATTGAACAAAGTTATATATGGACTATAGCAAGCCCCTGAAACGTGATTTGAAAAACTCAAACACACTCTTACTAAACTTGGTTATATAGCAATAAGATCTGACAATTCAGTATTTTCCAAGATTACTAGAAGTACTACTATATATATACTTGTATATGTTGATGACGTCGTTATCACCGGGGATGATAACACTGAAATAGCCAAGATTACTTAGCACCTTGATCTCAAGTTCTTTATAAAGGATTTGGGAAAGCCCAAATACTATTTGGGAATTGAAGTATTAAAGAAGAATGGCACTGGAATTCACCTAAGCCAAAAGAAGTACATAAAAGAAACCTTGTGCAAAGAAAAAATGGACAATATCAAACCTCTGCCTACACCTGTGATGAGCAATTTGCATCTCTCAAAGGATGTTGGAGACCTCGTTGACAACTCACAACAATACAAAAGCATAATAGGTGTCTTACAATATGCAACTACTACTAGACCAGAGATTGCTTTTAGCGTAAACAAGGTATCACAGTTTATGCAAAATCCACTCGCCGAGCATTGGAAAGCCACTAAAGGAATACTTAGATATCTAAATAGAACTCTGGATTATTATTTGAAAGTTCATGCAAGCAGGTTTCTTAATTTACAAGCTTATGCAGATGCTGATTGGGCCACCGATATAGATGACAGGAGATAAACTTTAGGTTTCTGCATATTTCTAGGAGAATCTAATTTCCTGGAGTTCAAAGAAACAAGCAATGCAATCTAGATCAGTGCAGGTAAAGTCCCGCTATAATGCATAACTCCATTTGACTGCTATGATATTTCAATTAGCGTTATTAAATGGTAGATCCACTATTTGACTGCTACGATATTTCAATTTAGAATTATTAAATGGTAGATCCACTTTAAACTCCGTTATTTTCTGATACATCCGCTAAATCAAGGATTTTTTGCATCTGCTTTAGCAACATTAATATACAAAGGCTGATTTGACTAGTTCTCTTTTAAAACAAATCAACAAAGTTTATGTAAAGACCTAATTTTAAGGCATAAATGTTCAATATAAGTTAGAAATTTATTATAGTCACCAAATCTAGTCTGCATAAATCATAATATTCTTCGATTTTGTTGTATAAGATTAAACAATACATTCTTTTCCTACAGAAATGATGTGTGAATGAGAACAAATTGACTTTAAATATTTGGTTTTATATCTAATTAAGCTTTTTGCACCTACGGTTATTTCCTACTATATTCTTGCTATAACTTTTTGAACCTCCACCGCTATAGAATCACTAAGTGCTTTAACTGCATAGCTAGATCATCTACTGAGGTTGAGTATAGAGAAGCATTGCCTTCACTACTGCTGAATTAATGTGGATTCAAACCTTGTTGGCTCAACTGAAAGTCGAAATAGTGAACATGCCTATAATCTGGCGTGACAACTTAAGTGTTATTCCTTTGTCATCTAATCTCATTCTTCATTCAAAAAACAAAGCATCGAGTTGGACATCAACTTTGTCAAAGAGAAAATTGCAAGAAGACTGTGTATTAACCATGTGCTAGCTACACATCAAAAGGCAGATACACTAACAAAGCCTTTGAGTCGACAATATCTTACAAAACTGAGAAATGCTCTAACTATATGCACTACTTGCGATAATGAAGAAGGCAAAGGCAAAATGATGTGAAGAAAAAGGTTAGAGAAGTGAAACTGAGGGGAGTTGAGAAGCACAAGAGGGGCAGTGAAGAGGAAGACAGAGGAGAATTAGTTAAAACTGAGGGGGAATGTTAAAGCATATAACATACTTGACCTGTTAAAATTGATTATGTCTTGATTAGTTAATTACTGTTAGTAGTCTTGTAACTAACTTCTGTGTTGTGTACAAGCATTGCTGCTCTATATATGCAAGCGTATGTATGTATGATCAGTTGTACATCTTCTTCTGACCTAAATAATATAATAGTTTTTGAGTGTTTTCATTTTCCATCTACCTTTACATCTTTCAGATGTATTAAATAAAATGTACATTCCATGTTTTATCTCACACACACACAGTACACACACACTTTTCTCTACAGGTTCTAGTTAACTGCCCGCCATATGTTTGGCCTTTTCCTGTGTATTTAGATCAAGAATTTATTTATATTGATTCAGTACAGTTCATGCTTTTTGTATGTATATGCATGGGTGTTATAATATTTTAACCTCGCGAAATTACATAGCATGGTATAGGAACTTGTCTCAAAATGTGTTTGCTATTTCTTATTTGTCATTACTTGTACCTAAAAAAATAACAAATATATGTTTAATAGGAGATGTCCATCCATTTATTATGTATTTATATAACATGTGTGGTACATAATAACTTGACAAGGAGCTAGTAGAGGCCAAGATCAAGAACTGAAAGATGCAAATGATGTAGATGAAGGTATATCTTACATTATATTTCTAGCATTTCATTCAGTTATGATTTTCGGCTTCTCGTTATGGTATAATATAATATTGTTTCCTTCAATTTTTTAGTATACACCTAACTTATTAAGGTCAATTACACGCATTATTCATAGAATTTCCAAATGAAGTAGCGACTCCACTCGACATTCCTAAAAAAAAGAGTTTCACCAAGTACAGAGGACTGAAATATTTCAGAACATCATCATGAGTACCTAAAGCGAGTACAACTGCAATTGTACTTTCATATTATTTTTCTTTGTAAACCCAAAACGTTTCTTCTTATTGCATAACTTCTTTTGATGGGCTTGATAGGAATCCTTAAGATCGGAATATATAAGAAACTTTACCCTTGATAATTTGAATAGGACACAAAGTCATGTTCCTTCTAGAGTTAAAGTATTATAGAAGGGTTGGTACATAGCATCCCCAAAAAAATATAAATAACATATATATTCAAATAAAGGAATTAATTAAATATTTGAATTGTGAATTAAATATTAATTAAATAGATTTAATAATCTTATTTAATTTCTTTTAATTGATAAATAACAATGGTAAACTCATTTCGTAAATTTATTACAATAATAAATAGTTCGAATAAATAATAAGAAAATCAATTGTTGATAAAACGATTTGATTTTTAATGACGTATTTTTAAATGAATTTATAGGATTTTTCCATAATTTTTTATTTGTTAAATATTTAAATTTTCTTTTGACGTATATTTTGGCATACCACGATATTTTTGAAATTTCACAAAATAAGATAACTAGTGTATTTTATTGTTGTTTTGGGTTCATGTCGCATTTTTGCACGTGATCGTATTTTTATTTCTATCGTTCATGATTCATACGCGAAGGAAATTCTGTATAGCTAAGTGCCGTAAATTGTAAAATAAACAAAGTTCCGTACTTAGAATTTTCTTTACTTTTCTTTTTTTCCCTTTTATTTTTCATTCCTCCTCTTCATGTAAACATGAAAATCAAACCTTCACCATTAAAAATCAAAATAAAAAACTTGATACCACGATAACTCACGACATTCGATACATTGCGTTCATGCAAGAGAGGGCTACAAATCCTTACCACCTTTGTTGTGTACAGTCATTGTTGGTCAAGGTGAAGGTTTGCAAGGTGAACTAGGGTTCCATCTTGCCGGAGCTAGAAGAGACGTTGGGCAATGGCGTTGGTACCATTGAGTTACTCTTCGCAAAACACACCTTCCACGGACTTTCATCAACTTCGGTTCACCATAGCTTGATGCTTCATTTGAGGGTAGAGGACTGGCTTCTAGGTCGCGACAAGAATGGAAGGGTCAAGTTTGACTTCGTAGTGTCAGTGGCGAAGCTCGTGCGAAGTGTAGTTCGATGGAAGTGGTTTGGCGTGATTACTTTCACCCGAGAGGAAGAGAAGAGGGGAGAGGTAGTCACTGTTTTTGGGTATGAACAATTTGTGCATGTACAGGCACGACTTCAATTGGGGAACAAGTGTTTGTTTGGGTGATTAGTAGATTGTGTTAATTAATTAGTTATTTAATCTTAACTTCTTGTAAAATCAATATCTCACTCATATGAGATCGGATTTGGACGCATTCATTTGTGTTGGACTCATAACGATGTTATCCATGCGTTCGAGTTGGATTCGTTGAATTTGAAGCTGGTAAAATTTTGAGCTAAAAATGAACGATCAAACCGAAACGCGAAAGCGTCGAATGGAATTTTGGTGAGTTTACCCACCTCTAAATAAACTAAATGATATCTATGTTGCTATAGATTATTGTTGAATGCTTGGATGATAGTTTATATATTCTTGTTCGATCATTTGTTTGGATCTGATTCCTGCTTGGAAGTGGATGGCATAAATATCCATTGTGTTGTAGGGTACAAAAGCAAGAGGAAGTCGAAGTGTATACGTAGCGAATAGGTCGCTATGAAACACTTTGAAATACACATACATATATGTGATTTATATAAGACGTTTGTGTAGAGCCCTAAGGAGTTTCTCGCCAATGTGGATTTACTTATATTCTTATGTTGCTTATATTGATGTTTGGTTGAAATATTGGTTTGATTTGTGTAAATTTCGTTATAGCAATTATCGCTACATTAATACTTATGAGATATCATCTTCTTAAACCTTTGTATGTATTGAACTTGTGCTTGTATTTTTACAAAATAAAAGTTTGGTTTCATTTTTGCCCTTTTGAAAGTTGTTTAAAAGTATATTTTTATGTATTTTTAGAAATTTGGAATAAAGGGTAACTGTATTTAAAATTTATAATAAGAGTTATAAATTTGATTAACTATCTTTCCATATAAACAATGTTGTTTTAAATTTATAAAAATATTATAAATTTGATTTATTTTCCTTCGAGATAATTAATTTTGTTTTAAATTTATAAAAAAATTATAGATTTGGTATATTATCTTTCGGGATAATTAATGTTGTTTTAAATAAATGAAAAAATTAAAATTTGATTAATTTTCTTTTTGGATAACTAGTATGAAATTTACAAAATAGTTCTATCAATTATCTTCCGAGATGATTAACATTGTTATAAATTTATAAAGTATTTTAAACCGATTTTAATCGTCCGGGATAATAAATGTTGTTCTAAAGTTATAAACGATAGTTTGCAAATAAGAAAATCTCTAAAAAAGGAATGTCTAAAAATAAAGCAGAGTTTATTGGGTTTATAGTAAACGATGTTTTAATGACATTTTTTTTACCCTTCTTTTTAACACACTTAGAAATATAATTTTCTCTTTAAAATGAATATGTTAAATAGTGTTTTTTAAGTATTTTACAAACATTTGTGATGCGAAAATCAAGCACATGTGTGAGTCAAATGTTTTAAAAGTTCGATTCGTTTATTGAAAATATTTAGTCTTACAGTTAGCACAAAACGTTGAAGGAACTCTTGTTATTCTTAAAGTTAAGAATGTTGCCGTGACAAGGTGAAAAGCAACACTGCCCTCCGACGTCATTGTCTTCACCCACATAGTGCTAGCTTGAGATCAATTAGTTATGATAAGTATAAGAGATTTAATTTTCATATACGAACATTTTATTATTCCCGATAGTTAACTTATCGACTATCGATTCGGATATATTCTTTTTATTCGTCGATTCAAGACGATTTTGTTGCATGTTTGGGCCATTAAACTCTTGCTATTCTTAAATTTAAGAATGCTGTCGAGTCAAGATAGCAAGCAACACTGTCCTTACTTGTCCAGCTTTATTATTTTCTCTGGGGAAGTACTAGTCTACTTTTCGGTAGTTGATTCATCGATATTGATTTTAATATTCTTCTTTGTGCTTCCTCAATCTAAGAGGATTTGTAGCTCATTTTGAGCGTTGGTATCTAACACCAAAGAACTAAGAGCAAAGTATGAGTGGGAGCCAAGCCATGGATCGCACCCATTAAGGTATTATCTAGAGAGGTGTCGACATGCATCTGTTGATGTGAAATATTCGTATGCCTGCATTAAGTCTACGGGTTCAACTTGAAAGTTTCCAAGAGTGATGCGTATTCTCTCAAGTATATTTTGTCTAGAGGTACACTTTCGGTATAAGGAATGCACCCTCCTTGTCATGTTGGATAAATTCATTCTTCTTGTTTGATTCAAACCTTGGAATTAATCATTTCTTAATTACATCAAGAAATGCCTTGAGCTCTTCTCTAAATTTAATTACCTTTTCTATTCTTTAAGTGTCGATTTTGATCTTATCTGTGTCCATCCTTTCTTATTTGGATTGTTGTTCTGATTTGTTTTCCATTTCTTCATGTATGAATGTTGTTCTTATGAGGTGAGAACTTGTTTCATATTTAGCATCGTGGTCTCACATAATTATTATATGTTCATTATATTTCTTGAGTTTTCTTACGCTGGTTTTCCAGACTGATCCAAATGATATTTAATTATAATGCTCGGGTCAGATCGAGTTTTTCTAGGTCGTCGTTGGTGGGACATGAAGCTCATGAAGCAGAGTTGGATGTTCACATGCCGTAGTATTTTTATTTTCCAATGTATTATTATGTAAGCCATCATCAATTGTAAGGTCAGAAAGTTATAAATATCCAAACTGATGATGTTTGTTTATAACTTTGATATACTTAATATCTTGGAGCTACAGCTCTTACTATCTTTATTATATTATATGTTGTCGTTTTGCTGTGAGATTTTATTTTGCTTGACCTTTTCCTTTTTACCCTAACAATCCGCCTTTTTGGCACCTAGATGCTCGACATTTGAATATTGTGGATGTATTAAATGCCAATTTTCGAGAGTCAAAAAGGAAGATCGTTACATTTGGTATCAGAGCTAAATGTTAAGCGAGAATCTTAGCTTTGGTGGGGTAAATTCATTTGAGATAGGGTAAGTGACAGCCTAGAATGAGTTGAGAGCATTATATATACGAGAGCGTATTTGTTATTGCTAAAAAAATATATCGTTTTAATTGGTCTGTTAAAGTTGAATTTTGAATTCTAGTCAAGACGTGGGATGTCTCGGTGTTGATAGGGATTTTTAAACACTTGAATAAGGCTAATGGACACAATATTTATTTTTGAAAATTTGGTAAATGAAATATTTTACTTAGGATTATATATTTTTTATATATAAAGGATTTTTTTTAAAATTGCTATAGTTATTTATGGTGTGTTTGTTTGTTAGTGATAATTTTTCTTATTATCATTTTTATTTTTATTTGTCATGCTCAGATAGTTTAGAAGCATTGACTATTTCTTGTTGATTGTTGGTTTATGCTCGACCAGTATATAAGCAATTATTGTTTTGATATTTGTAAGTACATTAAAACGAAACCTTTATGGATTAATTTCACGATTTGACTATAAGATATTTGGTGCTAATGTTAATTTAAAAATCATCTTTCAATAAAGTTGTTTGATATAATCTAAATGGGAAGGTAAGATATTTAGAGGATAAATGATGGTGAAAAGTTTATTCTAATAAAGGAAAGATATTGCGATCGAAATGAGTTTGAATCTAAATGAACCCAAAATGAGTGTTAGTGAATAAATTGTAAAAGTTATTTTATATATAGAAATATATGTAATATGATTTCAAAAAGAATTTTGAAATAAAAATCGATATTTAGTTCTTAAGTTTCTTAAAGGAAATTTATTTAAAATAAAAGGTATTTTGATAAAAGAACGATAGAATAAATGTAATTTTTTGCTCTTGGATAGAGAAGAGATAATTTAACTCAAGTTTTTAAATTGGTTAAATTGGATAGAAAGGTTTTAATAAGCAGTGTTTTATTCTGTAGTTTTTGTTTAAACATCTTTCCTTAGAACACTTTAAGTAAAAAGGTCAAAGTAGTCAACTCAGTATTAAGACCCATATTTTGTATGCGCCTCCATTTGAATTTTAAAAAAATAAAAATAAGAAAATAAGAAAAAAAAATTAAGAATCGACATTTTTCATATATTCTTAGGATGTAGAAGAGTATTATACAAGTAAATAATAGTGGAGCAAGTTTTAATTTAATGTTTCATAAAGATGTATCTTTATAAAATGTTTATAAAATTAAGTGAAATTTTTTGAAGTATTCCATACATAATTTGAGTATTGAATTAAATACTAGAAATGAAAATGAAAATGGTTTAGAAAGATACTGGTATGGTTAAGAAACCAATAAAATTATGCATTTAAGTTATACGTAGATCATTTTATTCGTACAGTTCTTGATATAGGGTTTGAATACATAACCTTGGGCTGATTCACACCAGTCCAAAAAAAGATTTCTCACTTGTTTCTTCACAGCGAACACTTGATTTGAATTCTTGATATAATATTAAGGTTTTCTATCATAATATATGGCTATACAAGGAGAACAGAGGTTTCTAATGAAGGAACCTAATCTAAATCCACACTAGAGAGGTCGAGTGAGCGATACTAGTTCGGAAGTAAAGTTTATGTATCCGAGCTAGTGGTTAAATTAGATATTGCGTATGGACGATCCATGTACATCTTACTGACTTTAGTATATTTGTTCGCTTTGTTGTGTGGCTTAGGAAATTATGGAAAGTGGCTTTAAATTTTGTTTGAGGGAGCTTAGATAATCTTCTAAGTAATAACCAATGGCTGATGAGTGTAATGGTACGCTTAGAAAATTATCTATATCCTTAGATGATCGAGAAAGATGTAAACCTAAGCAAATCCTAAATCTTGTTTGTTATGTTGTTTAATATTTTAAATAATATTAAGTGTTAGTTTATTTCTTTATGGAATTTTATTTAATTGTGTGATTTTATATACTACGGTTAATAAAGTAAGATTTTATAAACAAAGGATTTTTAAGTTGTTATTTTATTAAGGCTTAAATCCTAATGCTTTTGAAAAAAAGTGATTTTGAAAGAATTTGTGAAAGAAACAATATTATTGTTATTTTGAAAACTTTGGTAAGTATTATTATTTTAGGATATTTGTGAGTTTTTGTGAAGTGATTTTTCAAATATTTTTTTGTTATGACTAAAGTTGGTTGATTAAGAGTTTTAAAATTTGGAAGACTCGCATGGTATATTTGTTTACTCTAGTTATAGTTTTAGGAGGAACCAGAATAGCACTGGATGCTCCATGTTGTTTTGATTCTAGAATTATACCATACTTCGGTAGGAAGAGCCCCCTACTTGTCATAATTGATTTTGGTTAAATATATTTCTCTTTGGAGGAATTAGAAAATATATTTTACATATAAAATCCTGGGCATTTATTTCTAAATTTATCTTTTAAAAAGATTGGATGATTAATGTTTTATTATAGAGCATTCTTTGCACTTTTGTTGCATATCGTTGTTATATTGCTTTTGGTTGGACCTAGCTTTATGTTAAATAGAGTTGCATCATTATTATTAGTTACATCATATTGCCATGTTGCATTTGGTTATTATATTGTTTATGTTGCCAGTATATTGCTCTTTTGTCAGCATGATTCTCTTTTGCATTATGTAAGTTCAAGATAGGTACAGTGAAGCAAGAGATTACTATTTGATTTCTTGTGCAAGTGCATTCACATCGAGATTATAAGTTGCTTGCAAAAGAGTTATGTAGTATATTAAAAGTTCGATAAATTGATGATTTTACCCCCCAAATATGGGAGACCACTTTTAGGCTTTTGTTTTCTTTGTTGGTTTGGGCCAGCTGTGGCGAGTTGTAGTTTTCGGATCTAGTCGTGCAAAAGTGGTGCTGTTGAAATTTTCTGTAACATAAGGAACATTAAAAGCCTAAGGGTGAGAGGACATTTTCTTTCTTTGAGAATTTCGGGGACGATTTTCTTTTGGGGAGGAGAATATAACATCCTTGAAAAATATAAATAACTTGTATTCAAATATGGAGATCAATAAATATTTGAATTGTGAACTAAATAATAATTAAATGGATTTAATAGCTTTATTTTAACTCCTTTTAATTAATAAATAATTATGATGAACTCATTTTGTAAGTTTATATACAATAATAAATAGTTTTAATAAATAACAAGAAAATCAATTGTTAATAAAACGATTTGATTTTTAATGATGTATTTTAAATTAATTTATAGGATTTTTTCATAATTTTTAGTTTGAAAAATATTTAAATTTTCATTTCATGTATATTTCGGCAAATGGTAGCATTTTTGAAATTTCATAGAATAAGATAGCCGGTATATTTTATCGTTATTTTGAGATCGTGTCGTATTTTTGTACACTGTCATATTTTTAATCTATCATTTGTGGTTCGTACGCAAATGAAATTATGTGCAGCGAAGTACCAGAAATTGTAAAATAAGCAAAATTCGACACTTAGACTTTTTTTCACCATTCTTTTTTCCCTTTTACTTTTCATTCCTCTTCTTCCTGTAAACATAAAAATCAAACCACCATCGTTAAAAATCAAAATCAAAAGATAGAGACCACGATAGATCATGACGTTTGATCCATTACGTTCATGCAAGAGAGGTCTTCAAATCTATACCACCTTTGTCATGTACGGTCGCGATTGGTCGAGGTCAACGTTTGCAAGGTGAACTAGGGCTCCATCTTGTCGGAGCTAAGGGAGACGTTGGGCGATGGCATTGGTACCATTGGGTTCCTCTTCGTCAAACACACCTTCCCACCAACTTTCATTAACTTTGGTTCACCATAGCTAAACGCATCGTTTAAGGGTAGGGAACTCGGCTTCTAGGTTGCGACAAGAAAGTAGGGGTCGAGTTTGATTTTGTAGGGTCGGTGGTGGAGCTCTACGGAGTGTAGTTCAATGGAAGTGACTTGGCGTGGTTTCATTCACGTAGAGAAAGAGAAGAGTAGAGAGGTGGTTGCTATTTTTGGGTGTGCATGATTTGTACATGTACAAGCATGAGTTCAATTGGGGAAGAAGCGTTTATTTGGGTAATTAGTTGAATAATAACATTGATCAATTATTTATTTATTGTCAACTTCTTATAAAATCAATATCTCACTCATATGAGATCGAATTTGGATGTGGTATTTTGCATTATATTCGTATAGATGTTATATATGTATTAGAGTTAGATTCTTTGAATTTAGAGCAAGTAGACTTTGGAGCGAGCCGTTCGATTTTAGATCCAACCGGAACGTGAAAGCGTCAACTGGAATTTTAGTGAGTTTACTCATCTCCAAATAAACTATATGATATCTATGTTAATGCTTGAATAATAGTTTATATATTGTTATTTGATTGTTTATTGGAAGAGGATAGCATAAACAACCATTATGTTGAAGGGAACAAAAGCAAGAGGAATTTGAAATGTATACATAGCGAATAAGTCGTTACGGAATACTTCAAAATACATATATACGTGTGTTTGATTTACGATGGACTTTAGTAGAGAAACCCAATGGGGTTTCTTGCCAATATGGATTTACTTATACTCTTATGTTGCTTATATTGATGCTTAGTTCAAATATTTATTACATATGGTTTGATTTGTGTAAGTGTCGTTATAGCAATTATCGCTACACCGACACTTATGAGATATTATCTGCTTAACCTTTGTGTATGTTAAACTTGTGCTTGTATTTTTATAAAATAAATGTTTGGTTGCGTTTTTTCCGTTTTGAAAGTTATTTAAAGTATTTTTATAAGTATTTTTGAGAATTTCAAAATAAAGGGTAAATATGTTTAAAATTTATAATAAGTTATGAATTTGATTAGTTAACTTTCTTGATAATTAATATCGTTTTAAATTTATAAAAAGATTATAAATTTGATTCATTTTTCTTTGGGATAATTAATCTTATTTTAAATTTATAAAAAGATTATAAATTTTATTGATTATCTTTCGGGATAATTAATGTTGTTTTAAATATATAAAAAGATTATAAATCTGATTTAATTTTCTTTTCGGGATAATTAATGTGGTTTTAAATTTATAAAAGGGTTGCATCAACTATCTTTCGGGATAATTAGCATTGTTTTAAATTTATAAAAGTATTTTAAATTTATTTTATCTTTTGGAGTAATAAATGTTGTTTTAAAGTTATAAATGATAGTTTATAAATAAGAAAATCTTTAAAAAGAGGAATGTTTAAAAATAAAGCTAAGTGTAAATTATTTTGTGCTTATAGTAAACGGTGTTTTAACGACACTTTTTTGACACACTTTTTAATACACTTAGAAATATAATTTTTCTATTTAAAAAGAATATTTTAAAGAGTGTTTTTAAAGTATTTTATAAATATTTATGATGCGAAAATCAAGCATAAGTGTGAATCAAATATTTTAAATTTTCAATTCGTTCGTTGAAAATATTTAATCTTACACTTAGCACTAAACATTGAAAGAACTCTTGCTATGCTTAAAGTTAAAAATGTTGTTGTGACACGGTCGGAAGCAACACTACCCTTACTTGTCCGATTTCACTGTTTCCCCCTGGGTAGTGCTAGTTTGGGATCGACGAGTTATGAGAAGTGTAAGAGATTTAATTTTCATATACAAACATTTTTTTATTCAAATAGTTGACTTATGGACTATCGATTCGGCTATCTTATTTGTATTCGTAGATTCAAGACGATTTTGTTACTCGTTTGAGCCATCTAAACTCTTGCTATTCTTAATGTTACAGTGTAGTCGAGTCAAGATAGAAAGCAGCACTGTCCTAACTTGTCTGACTTCATTGTTTTCCCCATGGTATTACTAATTTGTTTTCCAATAGTTGATTCATCGACTATCGATTTTGGTGTCCTTCCTTGTGCTTCGTCAATTTAAGATTATTTGTAGGTCGTTTTGAGCGTTGTTATCCAACACCGGACAACTAAAACCATAGTACGAGTGGAAGCCAAGCTATGTGGATCGCACCCATCAGTATATGTTCACATCTATCTAGAGAGATTTCGGTATGCATGCGTTGATGTGAAATATTCGGATGCCCGCATTAAGTGTACCGGATCCAACTTGGAAGTTTCCGAGGGTGACGCATATGCTTTCAAGTATATTTTGTCTATAGGTATACTTTCGATGTAGGTGGTGCATCCTCTTAGTCATGTTGGGTAAATTCATTCTCCTTGTTTGGCTCGAACCTTGGAATTAATCCTTTCTTAATTGCATCGAGAAGTGCCTTGAGCTCTTCTCTATGTTTAGTTACTTTTGCCCATTCTTCAAGTTTGGATTATGATCTTGGCTATGTCCATCCTTTGTTGTTTGGATTATTGTTCTGATTTTTTCCTTTCTTCATGTATGGATATTTTTCTTGTGAAGTAAAAACATTAATCGTGTTTAGCGGGGTGGTCTCACGTAATTATTATATGTTTATCATATTTCTTGATTTTTCTCATATTGGTTTTCCAAACTGATCCGGCTGTTTTTAATTATAATTGTGGATCAGACCTAGTATTTTCAAATTGTCATTGGTGGGACATGAAGCTCATGAAGCAGAGCTGGATGTTTATCTACCGTAGTATTTTTGTTTTCCTCTGTATTATTATGTATATCCATTAACAATTGTAAAGTCAGGAAGTTATAACTGTGCAGGCTGATGATGTTCGTTTTTAATTTTGATCTAACTTATATCTTGAAGTGACGGCTTTTACTGTCCTTATTATATTATATGTTGTCATTCCGCTGTGAGATTATAATTTCTTTGTTCTTTCTATTTTTACCCTAGCAATCTGTCTTTTCATCGCTTGGATATTCGGCATTTGAATACCGTGTATGTATTAAGTGCCGATTTCGATGGTCGAAAAGGCGGATCGTTACATGGTATGTTCGCTAATGATTTATTTAATTTATTAAAATAGATAGCAATATAACTAGCCAGAGGTGAGTGTTATTCTCATGACAGAATTTTAATCGTGCATGCTTTATCATTTTTTCTCAAAAAGTTGTCTTTTGTCTGTTAACACCGACTTTGTCGTGCTGATATTGAATAGAATGTTCATATTTATAGTTACTCTGAATTATGGTTTTAATATTTTTTATATTTACTATGAATAAATTTTATGCATTTCATATTTAGTTTACTTATTACAACGTATTGTATTCATGAGGTGAGGTTGGGATGTCCCAGAATCTCCAATTTCGTAGAAACTAATATTGGATTCACCTTTAGTTCCAGGCCACCTACACAATTTGTATTTTGATCAGGACGAGAATTACTGCAGCAGAAAAAATGTCATATACATGCATCATTCAATGTCAACTAACACTAGCTGAAGTCATTATCAATTGAATGTATCAACATCAGCTTCTTGTGTGCTCTTCTATTTACATTTTACATCATTAAACCTTGATTTCACTATACTGAAATGTGAATAAAACAAGATGTATGTTGAGTTTTGCAGGGATTGTTGGAAACATGTAAGAGTTATATTGCTTGCTTATGTGCACTAAAAATCCTCTTCAAATATTTATCATTTCAATTGTTTATATTACATATTTCTTTATCAATTGCAATGATGTTGCTATAACTGTAAAAATCAATTGTTATTGATCTGCAGCTAAGTTATGGTAATTGAGTTTGGATGAACTTCTTGGGGGTATCGATGAGGAATAATAACACACTTTCAGGTCCTGTTGAGCAAACCGATGTTTACTTTTGAAACAGAGCTGCTATGCATCCATAAATAAGCTTTGATGAAGTGATTGTACCAGTATAATGCAAGTATCCAAGTAAAATACTTGCACATATATTTTTATTTTTATTTTATTTAGTAGCAAAAATGAGAGAGCTCATATCCAAAGCCCATTGTCTGTCATATTTAAAGCCCATTGTTTGTTGAATGTACCATCCAGAAAAACTACTTTGCAGGCCCACGACATGAAGTAATATTAACGCATCTTTTCTGCTCATTGTAAATGTATTGTTTAAACTCCCAAATCACAGACGAGATTACAATTGCTTCTCGAATCATTGGCCTGAGTCAATTTCTCAATTTACTTTATTTCCTCGGCATTGTTAGTTTATGTTTTTTGCTGCAATATTTTGTACCGTACTATTATAGTAGATGTAGTCGAAATATTAAGAAGACATGATCTGTATAGCTTGGAACGAATTTGGTAGAGATGCCAAAATTCATTTATACGCGACTGTCAATTTGACTATTTATTTTATTGAATTGAGCGAGAACTTGAAGGACTATGATTAATTTGGGGACAAAAGTTCACATAGGCAGATAAAAAAACTTGGTTGTCATTATAAAAAAAAATGGAAGATTCACTGAACATATTACTTGTCATTATAGACTTTGTTAGGAATTTATTTCCTAAATAGAACTCATTTTGCAGTCTCTATAATCACAACATGCATTTTTATTACTTGTACGAGTATGGTGGTACGTCCGTTGGACGTGTACCAAAAAGAAAAGGTGAAAATTTTGTGTGCGCTACAGTTATGGTAGTGAAATATACGCACATAGAGACACATACATACGTATGTACACAGATGTGCGTGTATATATATATCTTTAATAATAGTTAATATCTTTGGTGTCACACTTTTTTGGTGTCAGCATGAACTACCAAAAATGCCTCTACTAAATCTTAATATCACTTGAAAATATGACATAACAATTAAATTTCTTTTACAAATTCAAAACGCTACAAATGTTATTTAATTTTAATATCACCTAAAAGTAGGATCTAATAAATAAAATTATTTTAATAATAGTTGTAATACCTTTGCAACTGAAATAATGTAAGTGAGATATAAGTCACATTCAAGTCAATGAAATAAGAATCACATATATCTTACAGTTAGAGAATAAATAAATTAACCATTGTAGAAGAATTTGAAAGGTTTCTTATACCGATGGAGTTTTTTCTTTGTCGTGGTATTAGTTGTATAAATCATAATCTAAATTTGTAAGAATTTATTACTATCTTAACTTCACTTAACACCGTTTACTTTTTTTATTGGCACATAGTCCAAATCCAGGAATAATGATGTGAACTTATGCTCATTTCATTTTTGGATACATTTGAATATTTTTTTCCTTGAGATTTATGGCATGTGTTTATGCATCTGTAACGTTATTATTTGATCCTAGTTACAGTAATTTTGTGTTACATTAATATTTGATGCTAAGTCTAGTAACTATTAATGACTATTTTATTACAGAAACATGCATTTTGAATAGATTAAGTTTAGCTTTATGCTCAAACACTGATAGTAGGACATTAATATATGCAATCAGCTTCAGTTTCATTAATAATCAGTAGTGTAAATACAACCATAATGTTGTAGGTTAACATAAAAAAGCATTTGAAGCAACAACTTAATTCTAATTTTTAGCATTTGAATAAATAAAGGCTTGATAAAACTTTCATTGTAGCTTTCTCCACCATTGATTCTAGTAATATGCCTCGTAAAAAAAAACCTAATGAAACCAACATATCACTTTTTTTTAATCACGAATTCAGAAAAGATGTATCATCGTGGAAAGAACATTGTTGAATATTACACCTCCTTGTGGGCATCACTACACTACGATGTAATTAATTAAAAGAGATATGCTACATAAACAATAAAATCAACATATCAAAAATAAACTTGAACTTAGAAAAACCAAACCTATAATTCATCATTATGTTATCAAAACTTAAGCAAAGCTGCAAAGAAATCCTTTCAAATTTACATTTATCCTTCGCATGATAAAAATACTGAGTTGATTCCTACCCATCGCTATTTACCTTTATCCTTCCTATGATAGAAGTACTGAATTGATTCCTACCCATTGCTATTATCCTTCCCTCCACTCATCTGCCATCAGAATTGTAACGATCCCGATTTTTAAGCTAAATTTAAATTGGCAATTAATTTAATTTTTGAAATTAAATTGTGAATTAATTTGGTATTTTCCAAATTTAAGTAGATATTTGTTTGTTTATTATTATAAATATATATAAATATGATTTTAAATAGAATTTCTAATTGGAAATTCAGAAATAAATATTTTGAATAATATATTGGGTTTGGATTTATTTGTGAATTTATTTGAGAAATAATTTGAATATTTGGGAATAAAAACATATAGTAGATTGTGAAAGTAGAATTTGTAAAAAGAATTTTAATCTGGGAATTCTAAAATAAAATATATTGTAAAACAGAATTTGGTTTGAAATTCAAAAAACAAAATATTGGAAACAAAATTGGATCTAGAATTCTTTATTTTAAAGAAACAAATATATATATATATATATATATATATAAATATATGATTATTTATTAGTAATGAATATTTGATTCCAAATCATTTTTTCTTTAAAAGTTGTATAAATATAAGTAATATAAAATATATGAATACCAAGGTAAGATTGGTTTGAAAATATGAAAAGTGAGATTTAATTCAAGATTTAAATTATATTTTCTCTTAAAATGAATAAAAATAGTTTGTATGTTTAAAATATAAACATATGTAGATGATCTACATAAATATATAAAAGTTTAAAAAGGGTTTAAAAAAACTTTATAAAATTATTTAAAGAAGGGCTTAAACATAAATTTTGTGATTTTTAACATTTGTAAAAGGTTACATAAGTAAATAACATGTGTAAACATTTTATAAACCAATCTTACATTTGTAATTAGATTAACAAGAAAAGAAAAGACAAGTGTTGGTTCAATTTTGTTTTATAATTACAAATGTCAATTGTCTTTTATTTCAAATTAATCAATATAAAGGTGGAACAAAGCTATTTATACATAACTATTCTCCTACTTGTTTCTTGTTGTTCATATTTTTTAAAATCCACAAAATCAGAAAAAAAAATTAAATCAAAACCTGTTAAATTCAAAAACTTGAAGTAGCAACTTGATCAAATCATCAACAATCAAACAAAACAAAACCAAGGCAAAGATCAAACCAGATCAAACAACTTCAATTTATTTAAAGCATTACGAATCTGAAATAAAACCAGAGATGGAATCAATGATCAAAATAGATTCCAAATCAACTTCCAGCTTTAATTTCAACTAAGCTAAAGATCAGTTAAAAGCCTGAAACAAAACAAGATCTGAAGCAATCAAGTGCAACCTGACTTGATCCAGGGCAAAGCAGATGAAATAATCAAGTAAAGTTTCAAGGCAAACCTGGAAAACAGAGATAAAGTAATCAAACAATCAATTCCAGATCATTTCATAAGACCTAGCTCAAACTCTTCTCTATTCCTCTCTGTTCTTCATTCTGAGGTGAGTAAACTTCTAAATTCAAAGGCTTGAATCTGTTTGTTTTTTACGATGCTTGAAATAAAGTTGTGAAATGTGCTTGCATGAATGTAAATGTGCTTGTATATATATAGATTTATGTCAGTATATAGGTATATCGGGTTCTGTTTTAAGTCTACAGGTTTAAAACCTAATAAAAAAAAAATCAAAAGTTCCTCTTCCATTTCTTTTTAGGCTTTAGTTGTTTAAAAAAAACAATGTTCAAATTAACAAGATGTTAAGCTTAAAGATGGTTTCATGTTGAAAAGTTGGGTAACTATTTTAAAAATATGAAATAACAGTAAGAAATCAAATTAAGTGAAAAATTGACGATCATGAATTCCAGTTTCCTTTACATCAACTTGTTAGTTTTGGAAAATCGTGAATTTTAAAAGTAAGTTCGTGATTTTTCGAGTTGTATCGATTGAAAAATCCAAAGTTGAACGGAAAAGCAACTTTTGTTAAATGCTGGTGATCACGAAGGTCAGGGTCATTACATTTGGTATCAGAGCTGAAGGTTGAGTAAGAAGTTTAGCTCAGGAGTATAACACATTAGTTAACTCATTAGAGATAGGGTTACAAATACCCTAGAATGAGTCTATCCCTAAGATATCCATCTGTATGCCTTAGTAAATTCTCTTATTGTCCACCGATAGTGAGTATGAGTGCAAGAAGAGGACGAGATAGGGGACAGGGAAATACCACTATGGTCAACACCCTACAACAGTGGAAACAATCTTTTCTCTTGTTCATCATCCAGTTTCAAATTCTTTGATTGCTTCGTGGCAGCTCGAAGAAGAAGCTTTGGTGTGATGGTGGCCCTGCGTAATTAGAATCAATCTTTTAACCTTAATAAATTTGAAACTCTAATTGGGATAAATTGGTAAATAATAATATGAAGCTGAATTGGTTTGTATCAATAAAATGACTACGATTAAAAACCAAGGTTTGAAATTTTTGTTGTGATTTCTTGTGAAATATCAAAGTCCGAAGAGGGACAAGTTGATGTATACTTTGGGATATTCCAACCTGGATTGAGTATCTATTGTTTGTTCCATCGGGTCCAGATATATTCTACGAGTGGTTAGTTATTCCTTCGGACTAATCAATTTCCCCTGCATATTTCGTAGATCTGGTGACCCAAGTATCTTGTGAAATATGGAATGAGTTCGTTCTCATAATTATTATTGATATTCTGATTTGGTAAGCCAAACGTAGAATGAATACTCAGTTTGATCTAGAAGAACATTTCTTATCTGTTCTTTGTTGTCTTTCCGTCCAGCAAATTTCGAGGACGAAATTTTCTTAAGGGGGAATCTGTAATGATCCCAATTTTTAAGCTAAATTTAAATTGGTAATTAATTTAATTTTTGAAATTAAATTGAAATTAATTTGGTATTTTTCAAATTTAAATAGATATTTGTTTGTTTATTAATATAAATGTATATAAATATGATTTTAAATAGAATTTCTAATTGGAAATTCAAAAATAAATATTTTGAATAATATATTAGGTTTAGATTTATTTGAGAAATAATTTGAATATTTAGGAATAAAAACATATAGTAGATTGTGAAAGTAAAATTTTTGAAAAGAATTTTAATCTGGGAATTCTAAAATAAAATATATTGTAAAACAGAATTTGGTTTGAAATTCAAAAAATAAATATATTGGAAATAAAATTGGATTTAGAATTGTATATTTTAAAGAAACAAATATATATAAATATATGATTATTTATTAGTAATGAATAATTTGATTCCAAATCATTTTTTTCCTTAAAAGTTGAATAAATATAAGTAATATAAAATGTATGAATATCAAGTAAGATTGGTTTGAAAATATGAAAAGTGAAATTTAATTCAAGATTTAAATTATATTTTCTCTTAAAAAAAAATAAAAGTAGTTTGTATGTTTAAAATATAAACATATGTAGATGATCTACATAAATAAATAAAAGTTTAACAAGGGTTTAAAAAACAAAAACTTATAAATTTATTTAAAGAAGGACTTAAACATAAATTTTGTGATTTTTAACATTTGTAAAAGATTACATAAGTACATAACATGTGTAAACATTTTATAAAACAATCTTACATTTGTAATTAGATTAACAAGAAAAAAAAGATAAGTGTTGGTTCAATTTTGTTTTATAATTACAAATGTCAATTGTCTTTTATCTTCAAATTAATCAATAAAAAGGTGGAACAAAGCTATTTGTACATAACTATTCTCCTACTTGTTTCTTGTTGTTCATATTTTTCAAAATCCACAAAACTAGAAAAAAAAATTAAATCAAAACCTGTTAAATTCAAAAACCTGAAGCAACAACTTGATCAAATCATCAACAATCAAACAAAACAAACCAAGGCAAAAATCAAACCAGATCAAACAACTTCAATTTAAAACCACTACAAATCTGAAATAAAACCAGAGATGGAATCAATGATCAAAACAGATTCCAAATCAACTTCCAGCTTTAATTTCAACTGAGCTAAAGATCATTTAAAAGCCTGAAACAAAACAAGATTTGAAGCAATCAAGTGCAACCTGACTTGATCCAGGGAAATGCAGATCAAATAATCAAGTAAAGTTTAAAGGCAAACCTAGAAAACAGAGATAAAGTAATCAAACAATCAATTCCAGATCATTTCATAAGACCCGGCTCAAACTCTTCTCTGTTTCTCTCTGTTCTTTATTCTGAGGTAAGCAAACTTCTAAATTCAAAGGCTTGAATCTGTTTGTTTTTTATAATGCTTGAAATAAAGTTGTGAAATGTGCTTGCATGAATGTAAATGTGCTTGTATATATATAGATTTATGTCTGTATATAGGTATATTAGGTTCTGTTTTGAGTCTACAGGTTTAAAACCTAATCAAAAAAAAAAAATCAAAAGTTCGTCTTCCATTTCTTTTTTGGCTTTAGTTGTTTGTAAAAAAACAATGTTCAAATTAACAAGATGTTAAGCTTAAAGATGGTTTCATGTTGAAAAGTTGGGTATCTATTTTAAAAATATGAAATAACAGTAAGAAATCAAATTAAGTGAAAAATTGATGATCATGAATTCCAGTTTTTTTTACATCATCTTGTTAGTTTTGGAAAATCGTGAATTTTAAAAATAATTTCAGGATTTTTCGAGTTGTATCGGTTGAAAAATCCAGAGTTGAACGGAAAAGCAATTTTTGTCAAATGCTGGTGATCACGAAGGTCAGGGTCATTACAAGAATCAACAATGCAGTTCATCACCAAATAACTATTTTGATAATATTGTTTAGGAAAGTCAAATGCTTCTCAAAAATAGTATAGTTAACTCTCTGTCTCTTATTAAATCAAAAGACATGCATTAATCTTGAAAAATCATACATTTTTTAAAGATTAAAATGGTAAGATTTTGGTAAGTGGATTAGCTTTCAAATTTGATTAATACTTACACACATGGTACTATTCTCTTGTCTCACCTCCTATCATATTGTGTAGTTATAATTTTGTATGTTTATGTGTACAAATGAAGTAATTTGTTATTGTACTTTAAACTATATAATTGCACACCTAGTTTACACCATAGTACTGTAATTTTAAGTCCTACAAATGACATACCTATAGTAATAAATTACAAACATGTAAGTGTTAAATACTATCTTTTGTAGTAATATCTACGACATTCTACTTGAATTTTTTGACTGTTCCCAAAACGAAAATGCTAAATACACAGTGTAAAGATTTTTCTTACTCTTCCTATATGTTTTCAGAGATCTCCATGCATTATCTTCCTCTTTATTTCTAGAAACTTGTAAACCTACAAAATATGGTCAAAATAGTGAAACATATCCATCTTCCTAAATGAAACAAAATGGAAGTATCTGTATCATTCATTCATAGTGATAACTATAGCTTGCCTACACATGTAACCTCTATGCTCAAATCAATATCAGACATTAATGTAAACATTTCAGTTTTGCCTAATCTTTTTTAATTTAAATCATTGATCATTATTAATTTTAGTATTTTTTTTTTCAAATTTGTTTATTGCATAAAATGAATTGGTATTCAAAATCTGAAAAAATAAAAAGAAACTTGCATTGCTATGCAGAAAAGCAAAGTTGTGTAGTGAAGGATTTTTGGTGCCTGAGTTTTAAAGAGTTGGTAATTTCATGAATGAAAATTAAGGCTTGGTGTGTAACATGGTGAAAATGTGTGATAACCGAAGCATTTGGTGTAACGTTGAAGTGAGTTTTAAAATCTTCTAAATTTAGTTTTCTCATTCATCTTTTCATAATATTGATTTTTCCTAATTTACTCTAGGGGTAGTAATGACATACGATTAATATGCAATAAGAATGTATAGCTAAAGTACTAAATAAATTACCAACTTATGGAACATACATGCAAGTCCAGTGAAAAAATATTAATTGAATGTTCATTATCTTTTGTATGTTTTTTGTAGGTGAATTCAGCAATACATAAGACATAAAAAATGCATTAGGTATGAAAATCTAAACATACATCATTCAGTGCTGACTTTTTTATATGATAATATATCGTTTCTTAAACTCTAACAGTTAGATTATTTTTTTGTATTAAACTATGGTAATTGTTAAAAAAGATAATTATTCCCACTTTCATTTGTATTTCATCAATGGAATTTTAATAATTTAGAGACTGAATAATATAGTAAATAGAAAAGATCCGAATATACCTAGGGATGCAAATTGAAGTTGTTTAGCACAATGTCGATACCATGCACTGTATAATATTTTCTACAGTGTTTAGTTTTCTTTACATATAATATACATATACAAATCAATTTATATTTTTTTGTAATATAATAAATAGGTGTTTTGTTGTAGATTCAGTTGATCGAAGAAACTTTCTTCCTATTGTCTTGTGAAACCAAATAAATAATTAACATTATAAAATAAGATTGATATACTTGGGACATTTACAAAATAATATTGTCAACTGAACAAAGACAATAGAACAATAGCTTAAGCTTATATAAATTAATCAGCAGTAAAATATGATTAGCAGGTTTGATTGTGCTATTGAATAAGCAAGTTGATGATTCGGCAAATTACATATAGGTTTTCATTTGAAAATTCAACTCATAAATACTATAAAGCTATCTATAATTGGTCCTTCTAATAGTCGGAGAATATTATCTTTGAACTTGGCAAAAGCAATTAGGATTTTAGAATAAACATAAGGTAATTTTTGTGGTAAAAAAGAAAATTTAAGGATCAATACTTTCTCAAATGCAGATAATCATTACAAACCATGAGGAAAAAAAAACGATTGATACCAAAAATATATAAGAGACGATACCTGACTTTGAACATCTCCTATTTAGTAATTCCCCCATTCCATATCCGTTAACCCCTCTCCTCACTGGTTAATTTCTTATAAAGTTGTTGACTCTCCATTTTGTATCTGTAAGCATATCATAACTTCAACACCGGCCTTTGTAAAAGCAACACATAAACTGATCTGCAACTGAAAAGAAACCAAGCAAACATAGTTCTCATTTCCTAAACAATATAGCTGTAATTCGAGCAACAGACAAAGTATTCACACATCGCATATATCAACTCATCGTGGCCTTCTCCTTAGCAAGGTGACCCTTTCAAGCGAAGCAATGCTTAACTTCATTATTAAAGCTATCTGCCTCTAGTCTTCGAATAGTACACAACTGAAATAAACAACAAACACGACCCTCGAAGATCTCGGCTATGTAATCGAAGCAGCAAATCGATTTGAATCTCCATGCAAACTTCGCTACTTCGGATCTACGACCGTTATAATCAAGAAATTCCATGACTCTATGATCTAACAAAATCAATAAATAAAAAAGTATTGGCAAAAATAATTATAAAAGAAAGTTGATACCTTAATCAGCTAATGGTTGATGTGTATTAATACAAAGCTCAACTTGAGGAAGAACCGATTTTAGAACATAAGTTTTAAATTGGAAGAAATAATCAAGAATAAATAAAAGTAGGCATGCGGGTTTCTATTTGATGATGAATTGAGGAAAAGGCTTTATGCATAACGTGAATTAATCAACAAACAATGCTTAATTCTCATGCATAACGTGAAACAAAAACTCGCTGAATCTGAGTTTGAGTAGGAGATTTTAGAACTTTAGTATATACGTAGTCCATATCCTTAGTTCAAGCATGAAACCCCATAGATCGAGCTAGTTCAGTGTGCTATCAGGTAGCTATAGCTGCTTCAGCCTATCAATCAAGAAAATAGTTTGAGAAAAATAATCCTGATTGACAGAAAACTCTGAATCGCCTTTTCTCCTTTTTGTATTTGTCTCAAATCAATCCTCCGCTTCGATTCAATTCGATATAATTCAAGTTTAATATTAGTAGGTTTAAAGCCTAATAAGGATAAAAGAGAGGAATAGTGAATAATTGCTAGGAATGTGGATGATGAATGAGGAGGGAAATAGCAAGGAGTAATGCATAAGAGAGATGGTGGAAGAACATGGATCGAGAAAGATGAGGAGAACTAAATGATCATGGAAAATGGGAGACTTCTTTGACGTGTTAAGCATAATGACAATAAAATCCAAGCCGAGTTTATCAAATTAGCTTTTAAAATAAGGTTATTTCTATAAATGCCAAAAAGGCTTCACTTTGACCATTTTGACCAGGGTTTTGCTTTATAGTATAGATATGTTAGTATGTGCTGTTTCAGAGATTTCACGTAAGCATTTATATAATTCAAATGCTAAGTTTATAATATATTTTATTTGAAATTTGTAGATGTGGATTTCACAAATGCACATATACAAATCTAAATCATATAGGGCGAACTAACCTCTCTTCATTCTATTTTTTTTGCTCTAACCAGCAAACCTGAGTCTCCTTTTATTCTAAACCTAAACTTCTTCACAAAACCTACACAAATTCAATATTTTCCTTTGTTTACCTTTGCTACTAGATTATTACTCATACTCCACTCAAATCAAAAGTATTGACTTCAAACTCTCCTTTTAATTTGTAGAGATATTTGTTGTCATTTGTTTATTAAGAAATATAGAAGATAGTTGTGTTAACATATTTATTAAATGCATCTACTAATATATGTGAAAATGACAATCATAATTTTGTGGAGAATGTCATTGGTTTTAATTATTTATTATTAACATGGAGGATATTGGTTGATGAGGACGGTAAACATAAATATGTTGACCATAAACACAAAACGCTAAAAATAAGAAAAGAATATCATTTTAAGCGGCTTCAGGATAGTGTTTTATAAAGTGAAAAAAAATGACTCTTAACTCTTATGTATTTGACATAAAAGTAGTAACGAAATGTATGGAAGATGATGTTTCATTACTTTTTGAAGTAATAAATGGCGACTATACAAATTCGAGGAATAAGAATATTGGAATTTTATGTCACCAAAACAAAGTTGAGATATGTTGAAGAGTCACCACCTTCGACACATTTTAAAGAGTCGCTTCCTATGACATATTCCGAAGAAACACAATCCTCATCAATAACTCTTCCATTACTTTTGAAAAATTTACACATTTGATGAATAGACTTGATTCACTTGTTAATGCATCGTCTAAACAATCACAATATCTAGTGTTGTCCAAAATAATAATATTCAACATACTGGTTTTGTAGAGATCGCCCAATATTGAATGTAGTTCGATGATTGATGTAATTCGTAAAAATACTACTACTGTTTTTGTTTTGTAAAATAATTGAAAGTGCAATGTAATTTGAGAAAGATAAAAGATTGTCAATAATGAATAAAACAATGATAAGACAAAAAGTTCAATGTGGTTCAACGATGTTCATCTTCCTATGGAGCAATTTGTATAAAAATACTCAAGTTCAATATTCAAAGCTATGAAAACCAATTCATATTTCTATACAATAATGAATTTTATACATTTTTTAAATCAATGCAGGTCTTTGCGATCCAAATTTCTTGGTCTGAGACTCTTATTGTCTAGTTCAGGTAATTGTTCTTGTTAGTGTAACCATGCAAGGTATTTGACTATTTGTTATTTAAAATGAATCTTTATAAGGGCATTTGTACTACTTGATTTTGGATTATTCAAGGTGATGTTGTGCGCATGGTGTTGTGGATGGGCATTTTACAAGAGGGATCTTATGAGGGTATTGATTGGTTTCACAATTGAAATGATGTGCCAATGTTAATATGTTAGCATCCTCGAGCAAGTAGATTCTATGGTGTCCTCGAAAATCATCCATAACATTTAGTCCAAGTTCATTTTCATACGAGAACAAATGAACTTAATTGCAAGCGAGTGTGTGTTAAACAAGTTAAATAAAATATTGTGCCTTGACCAACCTTTTTACGACCACTACGTGCACTTCCCTGACACAATTGTCAAATGCGTCTCTTCAATTTATACATCCATTGGATTTTAGATCAACACCTATAAGTTTATATGAGTTTTCTTTGAAAATATTTCCCTACATCCGACATTTTCCTCTTCCATACTTTTCTTCATTGTCCTTCATTAATTTTTACTCTCAAGCTCTACCGTTTTTATAAATTTCAGCAATTCATAAACGTTTTGTGTCTCATATTCATCATACACATAAACCCATGTTATTCGTTATATGGCTAAACTACGTTAATTGTTGCATTTTTGCCGTAGTTAAAATTACAATAAGATTCTTGGGTTGATTTTGATGAAATTTGAATCGTTGGTTCTTGTCTTTAAGTATATGAAGTCATTTTAGTTGTATTGTTGTGGTTAAGTATTTAAAGTTATTTCCCGCTTAAATTTGTGATTTTGGAAGGGTTGTTATATAATGCTTTAGGCATTGGAAACAGTTGCTAACCATTAACCTTACTCAAATGATGTGCTTTTTAATTATTTCATTTCCATGTCGATTGATCAAGGATTTGGTCGAATTTGAGGATGCAATCACTCATAATGGAGGTAGATTCTACGATGCCTAGAAAAAATAGGTTTTCTTAAATTTTGAGTGCTCCTATATGATATCTATCCTACTTAGAATTCATTAGAAGCTCTTGATTGGGATTTTTTCGAATAAGAACATTGAAAGGTCTCACATGAAAATTTGTGGTTGGAAGTTTCTATGGACTCTCATATGGTAACCCTCAAGTTAACTTTTTATGAAGCTCTCGCATGAGA
The DNA here is from genome assembly GCA_030765085.1 of Allium cepa. NCBI lineage: Eukaryota > Viridiplantae > Streptophyta > Magnoliopsida > Asparagales > Amaryllidaceae > Allium > Allium cepa. The sequence continues at coordinate 169,070,689 of CM060941.1, read as the reverse complement.
GCATGTGAACTGGAAAATTTGCAAATTCTCGTATGGGAGATTTATAGTATTCAACATCTGAAATCTCAAATGGTTATCTATAAAATCATTCATATAACTTCTAGCTTATTCTAGCTGCTTTCTATTGCCATTTTGGTCGTATTAATGCAAAATCAAGAGTATCATATAAGCATGTTCAAAGATCTAATTAAAAAGCAAGATGAGTTACAATCTAACTTCCATTCGAAGCATAGGTCAAAGTTATCTTAAGGCCCAAGGGCAATCGAGCTTCTAAATCTTTCCTTTATTTCTCCTCTACATAGTTATATGTTTGTTCCCATTTTGACCAAATATGAGGTAAAGGTCACATATCAAACCTTATTGTTGATCGCGTCCAAATGGAAGTTCCAATTGCAACTAAAAGCCTACTTATTGATTAAGCATCATGTATTGTTGATGTATTAGGTCGAGCAAACAACTATCTGCCTTGATTTTTTTCTTTAAATGACCTTCTAAATCATGAATTTCTTCTGTATATTCTTTAGTTTTGCTACATTCCAATACATGTTGCTTCTAATTTGAGTCGGTTGGTCATTTCATCGTAGGCTATACTTATAACTTCTTGTGTTAAGGACCTTTTTTGGGAGAGAAAAAAATGAAATCGAGGAAAATCAAGCTTTGAGCAAAAGAAAGGTCTGCTCTCCACAAAAGACTACTTGAGCTTGAGAAATGAGTTATTATAGGAGATGAAGAGAGGATCCATTAGAGATAAGCTGTCATGCAACTTGAGAAGGCGGGATTTCCAACCTTAGGAAGAAAGAAAACGATAAAAAACTTGAAAAAAGGTCAAGGAAGAGATTTGATAGTTGAGGAAAGAAAAGGATATGGTCGAATAGAAGTTCGGTAACGATCAGCCTTTTTGGACTTTTTAAACCGACGATAAATCAAACAGACTTAAACCATTCAAAGGGGCAGATTATTATGGGGTAAATAAGAAAAAAGAGAAAGAAATAAAACAAACATAGAAACTCGCAACGGAATGACCAAATATGATAATCATATAACAATTCATGAAGTTGTTTTACAAATACATTTGATTATTCTTTTACAACACAAAACCAAAGTTACATAAAATAGGAATAAATAAATAAATGCAGCGGTATAGCATGATGCAGTGGAATACATAAAATAAGTAATAGACGTACTCAATCTTTGTCTTCGCCCTCTAGAAAGCGGTCTTCGATAAACTGAAAATCTCAGACCGACCCGAGCGAATTGAAAAGACGAAATAGTCGAGTCGGAACTAAAATATCTTATGTAAGTTAAATCAATAGTAAATAAATATGAGTGTAATGGCGTCAGAGATGTTTACGGAGTTGGACATCTCCTATCCGGTGTCTAGCTTGAGCGCAATAACTTAAGAGATGTTTGGGATTTCCATCTTCTAAGGATCCGTTAAACTATCTACTACGTAGTACAATACACTGTTATAATAGTGTCAATAGTAAGGTAAAGTATCAAAATAGTGTTAAGGCGTTACCCATATCCATTTAACACATTTTTTATATTCGCGTAGTCTATACAATGTCGTAAGCTCCACCAAACCGGTGGTTTACCGGAAGGACACCCCATAGGTATGGTACAAAACAAACTCGTAGAAGGCACTCTAGGGTATGTGAACACGGAACTTGAGGCAATGCCAGGGTGTATATACCAATTGCAGAACCGGGCTGGTGGTAATGCATAGCAGCTACTACCATCCATCTCGGAACACACTCCCATAATCAAATCGAAGGGTGGCCACCAAATCATCACAAAGTCGTCATATGATATCGAAGAAGCATGTCCGATCGGAGGAATGACCTTACTAGGCCTATGTATAGCTCCTGTTTTAGTCACATCTAAGCTGACTCATGGGAGTCAAGGTCACACAAATACCTCATACAGAATCCTTTACCAAACCATCATACTTCATTTCTGGAATCCCCACTACATACATAGTTGTTAAAGTGATTTTCGATATTGGAAGAGGGTATGACAACACCCGATCCCGGTCTCTTTAATAACCAAACGCTTATTTCACACTGGATGGTTTTTTACATTTCAAAAAGTCAATTCACAATTTATATTAAAATATCGTATTCAATTTCAAATCATATCTTTTTCGAAATCATATTCACTTTCAACCATATTCACTGTCAGAAATCAAATTCACTTTTGAATTTATCGATAAGGTAGGTTAATTAAATCCTATTTCCAAAATCATCATATTTACTTAAATATGTCAATTTTATAAAAGGTATCAATTCCACATTCCAATTTAGTTTGTATCATCATCAAGAATTTAAATATAAATACTTCAACTTTACACAGTTTGAAATTTTAGAAAATAGTTTAGATAGTCATAAATAGTTTGAATAGGTTGAAAATAATTTAAAATAAATTAAAAATATTTTTAAAATAGTTTAAATAGATTTAAATTTGATTAATTAGATTTTTTAAAATGATTTAAATAGATTAATTATATATTTAATTAGATATAAAATGATTTAAATAAATTAAATATAGGTTAAGATTCAAATTATATTTAATAGGTTTTAAATAGATTAAATAAATTTAAAATAGATTAAATAGATTTAAATTATATTAAATAGATTAGATAATTTAATTAGTTTAAAATAGGTAAATTAGATTAAATTGGACAAAGTACGTTTAATAGATTAAAATAAGTTAAAATAGTTTAAATTCGCTAGGATAGTTAATTTAATAAAAATAGTTTAAATTAGTTCAAATAGATTTCAAAGTTATATCCAAACTTTTCCAATAACTAAGTTCCGATAAATTCATTTATATTTGACACTTCAACTTTGAAATTCCAATTTAAATCCCTTGAACAATTCATTAAATCAATTCCAATTTCAACATTTAACACTTGGATTATCGAAAATAATTCAGTTTATATAAATCGATTCCTATTTCGAAATGCCAGTAGACTGAATTCAAAATTTAAGGAACCAAAAATGATTTAGTTTAACCAATTCGGTGTGCGTATATAATTTTCTACCCTATGGTCAATTGATATGGATATTTATCATTTCAATCCGAATATAAAGATTTACGGTTATATATCATTTCAAACCGCAATCCCGAATTAAATAAAAATCCATAAAATCGCTCGGGTCTATCATTTCAAGCCATAACGATTTTTCCCTAATTTATAGATCGTTTGGGTATGTATCATTTCAACCCATAGGGAATTTACAGTGTTATAACACTATAAAAATACAACATCCAGTCAACCAATCTCAACAATCAAATATTCACCACAATTATCATCCACATCAATTAATAAACATCAACAGATAACTGATAATCAATAACAGGTATTAAATTGACAATTTAAATTCAGTATTAAATTAAACGATGATTAAATGCAGTAAAAGTCAATTTTAACCAGAATAACAATTTAAACATACCAAACATCAATCAGTTGATTTCTAATCACGTCATAAATTTAATTTAACTAACATAAGATAATTTAGTAATTGCGAGTGGGTTAAAACACCCACCTTTGATTTTAAATCAATTTGAAATCTAAATAAAGGCCCAAATTTCAACAGTTTTAGAATTCGAACAAACCAGTTCGTTGTTGTCCGAAATTTCGATGTGATCACAAAGGAAGAAACCGCACATGAATCCGAGCTCGTGTGCAAAAGTTATGCTAATTAGACAATTCAACAAATTTAAATTAAATTAATAAAATAATAAGTAATAATACGCGTCATCATACCGGTCAACAACCTTAACCGCATCGAACCCTTGCGATCGAACACGGAACCAAGAATGGCCGCCAGCTGTTCGATCAATTTTTGCCGACCGTACGACCCCCTAGCGCGAAATCGACCACCTCCATGCTGCTCCATGGCCAGAGCCGCCCCTTCCTCTCTCTTGTGGCCACCTCCAGCTCGCCCACGGGTTGCCGCCGTCGTCTACTATAGTAGCCAATATCCGGCGATCTAGCAACATCTAGCCCCAACGAACCGTACCGATCGTCATGCCTCAACACCCTCTACACTCCAATGCCCTCCGATCGAGCCATCGTCGAAGAACCACCATCCAAACTCAACCACCATACACGAACGGCCGAAACTAAATCCTTGATTTTTGGACAAATGGTGATTCGGTGGAAAAAACAAATTCCACCAGTGGATTGCGCTCGTCGAGTGCCTCAAAACGATATATAATTTGACAGGGTTTGGAGGAGCGTGATTTTGGATTTGGTCTTGATTTGCAATTAGGGTTTGGGAATTTGAATATGTTCTGCCATTGAAAAGAAGAAGATAGACAAGAAATGTACGTACTGAATAATGGAATAAGAAAAAGCTAGGGTTTATAACGGGCTATATATAGGTAGATCAGAAATAGAAACGAATGACTAGATCGATTTGAAAGTTGAATGATAAACGACCCGCAAAGCCTGTTTCATTCCCGAAACGAAAATGGGTCATCCCTATATCAAAATAGATGTTTTCGATATTTTTAAACTCAATGGAACAAATTTCAAGTCTTAATTCCATCATATACAGAAGTTAGCTTAAAATCAGCATATTTCAAGTTGATTTCAATTGAATTTAATTAAATTGATTTATACGCGTTTCGATTCCATACGATCAAACGACAAGTCCGATCGCTATGAAACTTGAAATCCTACAATAATTCTGTAACGACCCAAATTTTTTAACTATTTGATAACGTAATTAACTGAAATTTTTCTTGAAATTTAACAATAATTTGGCAATGGAAATTTGATATTTGTTATGCGCCAATTTAAACATAGCAAATGATAAATTTTCATCAGAAAATATAAAAGTTAGTTATGTTGTATAATTTTCAACTTCCATTTAGTATTAGTTAAACATGCGAAAATAATTTTTTTTTCAAAATCTGGATATTTTATATAAAAAATGTATATCATTTTCTAAGTAAGTCATCATATTTCATTTCATCAAATTTGGACTTCCATAGCCCATAATTTAGACGATTTTGCAATAGTTTAGCAGCGAATATTGATTTTTGATAGGATGATCATATCACTCATATCTATGTACCATTCTGTCCGTCTCGTTGTGTCGATCTCCGCCGTATATTCATTCGTACATTTCAATGTCCGATACGTGGCAAATATCGATAAAACAATTTGCCATATCAATTCCACATTTTGGTCATTTGGGCTTTCTGTGTCTTTTCGTTTGTTCATCTGTTATAGTTAATAGCCACTAATCATAAATATTTCCAGATTCAATGGCTGACTATTACCATTCCCTTTATTATATATATTAATTGTTGGTTCGTCCTTTCACTTTTATTTTCTCTGTCTTTAGTTTTGGTTCTGCTCGTTCTTTTGAGAAAATTTTATATAATATAATAGTTTGCATTCTACTGTTCTGAAAACCATGCCTTCTCATTCTCTTCCTATTATTTCGATCAATAAAAAATATAAAGCTCATATATTTAGATTTGTGGTAAGCTGCTCATCTCCTTCTTCGTTTAGCCTTCCATTTCTTCGAACCCTTCACCGTCTCCCTCCAGCTACCCATAGCATTTCCTCTCATTGTACCCTCGCAGCCGCTCATCTCCCCTTGAACCCTTGTCGAGCTAAACCCACCACTCATAGCCGCGTTCTTTCCCTGACCCCACTCAAACCCGAAATCGACCAGACCTGTCCCCTTCAAACCTCACTTTGCTTCCTCGATCTGTGCTCCACCACGCAAGCACTAACCGTGCCTCCATCCTCTATAGCACTCCTCGCCTCTCTAGCGACCACCACGGACCCCAACTCTTCCCCCTCCTCCATGCAAAAATCCCTCAGCCTTGCACCATCACTCTATATGTGCAGCACCCCTCTACACAGCACCTCCAGGTTAGCCACCACATCCTCGCACTCCAACCACCACACAACCATCTGCACTTGACCCGATCTCGCTGCCCCACCGCTAAATCTCCATAACCCTGGTTAATACTTCTTACTTAGCCATACACACTTCTTTATATATATATATATATATATATTATATGTTGTTATATTTTGTTCCTAAGAACCTCTACTTCCCATTTCATTCTTCAGCCAATATTCACAATTTTCTCTCTTCTTTATGAAATAATATATATATATATATATATATATATATTTATATATATATATGCTTTTATATATGCTTTCTTATATGAAGGTTTTGTTCTACAACTTCTTTTATTTTATATTGCTTTTATGTTTATTTCAGTAAAGCATACTTGATTCGTTTAGACTGCCTTGTTTTATATATATATATATATATATATAATATGTATGTTGCATATTCGCATGAAGCCCGCTTTGCTATTTTATATAGTATAGTTTGTTTTAAATATTTACATTTCACATTAATATTTTAAATTAAATTTTGTAACAACTAATATATATATATATATATTAAGTCTGTAATATATATATATATATATTATATTATACTGGTTTTACATATATATAGGTTTATAGTAATAGTAATAATAAATAAGCTATATTGATTTTTCAATAGATATTGTTTTTAATATATGTATAAGTTTATATGTATATGTTTATATGTAAGTATACCCGAGTCTGGTTTTCAAATATATATAGATGGAGATTTCATTTTTATGGGATTGAATTTAATATTGATATGATTATATATATATTTTATTTTTATTATATGTTTTTAAATTGTTTTTTTTAGAAAATACACATACACACACATATATATAAGTATATAACATATACTTTGTATCATCGATCTCTAGTCCATCTTGACTTACTTTCTTAATATCGAATTTGTTGTAGCAATTCCTAGCTTGTCGCTGTCCCGTTTGTTCGTGTCGTATTCATGCGCGTGTTTATGTTATCTTTTTGTTCTCTAGCCTCAAAAGGTGAGCAATCACACACGATTAACATTCTTATATTGAGTAAACTTGTTTTGCAGGAAATGACGATTGAAATATGCTGTTAAATTTGAATTATTAAGTTATTTAAATTATTAAATATGAGATTGTTTGCACAAAAAATGGGCAAACACCTCCAAGTCGTATGATTTAGTCGATTTTATGTTGTTCTTAGTGATTTGGGTGATTTATGCAAATATGTAAAAAGCAGGGACTAAACTGTAAAAGACACACAGATTTATAGTGGTTCGGCCAGAATGTGCCTACGTCCACTTCATATGCTATTCTCCTTCACTATCCGGATTACAAGTACAAAGCTTTGATTACAAGTGTATGAAAGTCGTTTAAAAGTTCTGTTCGTGCTTGCCCTCTCCCCCATTGTTGTACCCCTACCCCTCTATTTATAGAGTCAGGCTGGGGGTAGTGGTCTTGGATGTATATAGTTGCTGGTGGGCCTGGGCTGACGTGATCTGGCCTGGCAATGTTGGTTCGGTAATGTCTTGGTCCGGTGGTGAGTGGGGCGTGAATTGGTCCGGTAGTGAGTGGAGGGTGATTGGTTCGGTGGTGAGTGGGGCGTGGATTGGTCCGGTAGTGAGTGTAGCGTGATTGGTCCGGTAGTGAGTGGGGTGTGGATTGGTCCGGTAGTGAGTGGAGAGTGATTGGTCCGGTGGTGAGTGGGGCGTGGATTGGTCCGGTAGTGAGTGGAGCATGATTGGTCCGGTAGTGAGTGGGGCGTGATCTGGTCCGGTAGTGCCTTGGTCCGATCGTGCCTTGGTTTGGTCGTGCCTTGGTTCGGTCGTGCCTTGGTCCGGTGGTGAGAATACGACCAACATTTTCCCCCTAAAGTGGGGCATATGCCTGCATATGTCGCGCTTTGTTTTAGATCATTCAATTTGTGCACTTTCATTCGGCCCAAGTGCCGAACCAGTTGGTCCGGTCATCCTACGCTCGCCTATAAGTATGGGCTTCACGCCCCTGTTATTCTTTACTGTTTGAAATAGCCGAACCAAACTTTTGTCCGCCGAATCAATCATATCACCGAACCAGATTTTACTGCCGGACCAGGTGAGGCTTTTTTCTGCCGAATAAACTTTATGCTTGAATTACTGAATGATCTTTAGGGAGTATGAGTGCCGAATGGACTCTTAGTCTCGAACTACCGAATGAAACTTAGGGAGTACGAGTGCCGAATGTGCTTTTAGCCTCGAACTACCTAATGAAACTTATGGAGAATGAGTGCCGAATGGGTTTAGACTTGAACTACTGAATGAAAATTTTGTGCTTTGAATTATGAATGAGATTCCAGATTGTATGTACTTGTTTGTTTTATATCTCTATATTCCTGGCTCTAACGACATGCTTTCTCGTGTTGCAGATAATGTTTCATAAAGTAGAAACTCGCTCTGATAAGAAGAAATCCAAGGACAAAGGAGAGTCCTCCATAGTGTTCCCTGTTCAGTCAGAGCCTGAACGAAATGGACCATCCCCGAGATCATTAGTAGATGGGTACGGCCCTCAGGAGCTCTTGGACTCACCGCCTGACCGCTTTCCCAGCTCCCTCAAAGATGAGCAGCTTGACGTTATATCTAGATCGTTTGGGATTGACAGAGCGCATATGATGTTGCCAGGGAAAGAAGTGATGCCGTATAACCCCCTTGAAGGATATTTTGCTTATAGTAGATGTCACTGCATGTGCGGAGCCATTCCTCCGATCAACGCTTGGATAGTCAGCTTCATCACATACTTGAAGGTGGCCCCTTTCCAGCTCCAGCCCAACTCCTATGCCATCTTGGTGAGTATGTTCATTATTTTCCAGAGAAAATATGGGCGTCCCCCTTCCAACCGGGAGATCTGGTACCTGTACAACTTGAGAGGCTACAAGAAGGGGTCTCCATATATTAGCTTAGAATCGGCCGTGTCTTTCAAGCCAGTCCTGGACTTATATTCAAAATTTAGCATGTTCATGAAGGAATGGTTCTTTGTCAAGGATGACTCTGTTTCTTTCCACTGCTTCACCTCTGGCTGTAAGTTGAATCTCATTTATAATTTTCGTTCTTTACAATGCTCCTCCTTATGTGCTTTGTTTCTTGCTTGCGACAGGTGGCTTTGCAGTTGTAGAGAATGATCGTCTGGTTCAGATGGCTGCGGAAATAGAAGCCATTCCGAAAAAAGTGAGGGCAGCTTCTTATTTGATCAGGAATGCTACTCTTTTGGGGCTCAACTTGATTCTGCCATGCCAGTCTGTGGTCAAGCAAAGAGACACAGCTGAGGAGAGGGCCATCAAAGCTAAAGGAGGGGCTACAGCGAAGAGCGGCAAAAGGAAACCCTTTTCGAAACATCCAATTGCCAGAGGGAAGAAACTCAAGAAATTCGATGGACCCTCCCCCGGCACATGTCCAGACATCCAGGAGGAGGAAGATGTGGGGGAGGAAAGAGGCGAGGATGAAGGAGGTGAGGTGGAGAATGGAAGTGGTGGAGAAGGTGATGGTGATGGTCATAGCGATGATGGTGGCGACGAACAGAGTGGCGATGGCACTGGGCTTTGTCTTCTAAGCAAGCAAGTGTGATCCAGGAGTGGACAGATGATGCTTTCCGTCTAGCTTTTGAAGGGTTGGAGGGAGGATCGGCTTTAGTGGAGAAGTCTAAGAAACCTGACAAGGCCGAGACCGGTGCCGATTCATCTTCCAAGAGCGCTTCAGCTGAGGCAATTCCTGCGATTCAAGGTGAATTTTTGACTCCTGCAGACTCCATTTATGATAAGGATTTAGGAATATTTTATGGTCATCTCCCGTCCTCGAATGAGATCTAGGACTTATTACAATATCCTACTCCTCCCCAGGGTTTGTATGGCAAAAACGTCTCTTTACTCTTCTTATCTTGATATATTTCTTGAATTATAGTTCAATGTTTTCTTGTAACGCTTGGTTTTTATCCCAGAAGCGGGTAAGGCGGCCAAGACATCAGATGTCCGACACTGTCTTGAACAATACAAACTTCTCAAGGCTTCTACTAAACCAAAGCCTCTGACTGACCGCCCTGGAGACGTAGTCGGCTACCGCCCTCTTCTTGGAGTTATCGAGGAGGATATCCAAAGGAAGAAGAGGAGTCGTTCCTTGTTTGAATCCTCACCTGGTCCTAAGTCCCCAACTCAGCCTCTTCGGGATACCATGAAGAAGAATACTGAATTTATACCTTCTCCGCACCCGTCTGAAAATCCTACCGTTACCCTGATAGGCCATCCCGGCTTGGCTCGTAATCCGTTTGCAAGTCATCCGGATCTGGATCCGGATTCTTGTGATATTACCTTTGATGAGGCTACCGGTGAGCACCTTCTTCCCCGTAATCCCATGGTAAGAGTATTGGATAAAGCTAAGTCTCTGGACTTTGATTTGCTTACCACTCGGGTTGTAACTTTGGGGGACGAAGCTAAGGCAAATGTTGACTGGGTTGCTGAGGAAACCAGAAAGCTGATAGGGCATCATGCACGACTGGTCAAGGCTGGAGAAGAAATTGGAAGTGCTAACATTCGACTGCGGCTAATGGTTTCCAACCAGGCCAAACAACTTGCTGATCAGGCCATCCAAATCTCTTAACATGAGGCCGCCTCAAGACAACTAAAGGAAACCCTGGAAAAGGCCAGTCGAGCAGAGTTACAGAAAATGGAGGTTGCTTGTAAGGGACAGATTGATATGACTATCGCGATGGTGGATGAGGTCTGGAAAGCGGATCTCGAGCGGGTACAGGAGTTATCCGGGAAGCTTGAAGCCGCAGAGCTTACTCAAACCAAGATGAAGGAGGAGATGGAGGCAATGAGAAAATCCTTTCAGGCTGACTACTCACGATACCGATCGGAGAGGGATGCTGCTATTGTAAAGTTGTTGGCTTCTGAGGACCGAATAAGGGAGTTCGAGGAGAATGAAGGGATAATGGATGAGATGTTTCAGGACATATACTTTCGCACCTGGAAACAGGGTAACTTATCTTGGATGGATGATTGTCCCCGAGTCATGGCCAGGATTTATCTCAGGGCCCTGGAGGAGGCTAAGGCCAATGCAGATAGGGAGGGTGGCGTGGCCTTTAGAATGGATGTGGTCACGGCTCAATTCACCAAGGAGGAGAGAGCAGCGGTGAAAGAGGGTATGCGGCTGCTTACTGTTGAGGAGGCTGGTGTGCAGTTAGAGGATGATGATCAAGGAGCAGATGCTGGTAAGTCTACCCTTTCAGCTTCTCGTAACTTGATTGCTTATTGTTTTATGACTATTAGTGGATTCTCTCCCGAATTGGACAGGCGGGACCTCTGGAGCACCAACCACCTCTGTTTAACATGTTGAGAGTTCCAATCCCGCGGTCAAGGAGTTCTCGGAGGGCCAGTAGGATAGAGGTAAAGCTACGACGCAGCCGATTCCTTGACTTGATCTGGATATCTTTTGGTTTGTTTGACATTGCTGCCTATGTCAGTCCCAAAACATTCGTGTAACCTTTAAGCTGTAATTGTGTTATTGGTAACGAATGACTTTATTATGTAATTTCAAACTTAGGCTGATTCTGTCATATTTGAATGCTTTTGTCATTTTGGTGTGTTGCATAAGAAATACAGCTGTGCACACGCCCGTGATTTTATTGTGTTTGATGTCAAGTTCTTGCTTAAAACATAATTTCATATCTTGCAATATTAGTGTGATGTGCGAATAAATTATAGCTACGTATTCATATACAAAAGAAGAAAGTACCGCCTTCATGTTTTAGTTGTAGATGGTTGCTTCGAATGCTTTGTCTGACTGAGTATGGAATGCAGCTGAGCGACTTGTCATCCAATTGTGAGTTCCTGTCCCCATTAGTGAGCATCTCCTATTTCGTGTCCTGTACTTTAGGGATCGTCATAGAAGATAGGAGGAAAGTTTTTAAATAAAATAGAAATATAAGAAACAATAAAACTTCCAATCATGGAAGGCCTGCGACGTGCTTAAGTTCGTGGCAAACGGGTTTTGTAGTCACTTTCCCTAGCCGTGGGTCTTGGAGACATTTGTCACTCATCTTACACCTCCGTGGGGAGTTTCTCTTTTTTTACCATAGCCGTACTTAAGGCACTCGGAGCCGAGATCGCGCACAGTAACTACCCGGGCCATTATGGCCCGTAATCGTGGGTATTATCCGATTTACCGTAGCTGGCTAGCATGGGTGTCGATCGTCAACTGTGAACTACCCCTGGCTGGCCACACCTTATGTTGGGGTATAAAGTCGGTTCACAGTTGTCGGCGAGACGAACGCCGTAATGAGCTGCCTAGGCTATAGTCGGCCTACTCGATGGCTTATAATCGGCTCATTACAGTTGGCATTAAGGGACGATCGCGAGCAATGAGTTAACCCGCAGAGAAGGGATGCTGGAGCAAAATTGTCCCACTGGCGAGGGCATAGATTCGTATAGTACCTGTTAGGTCTTGTCCAGGTGAAGTTGCGCTGTGATGTGTCTTAAATGGAGATGTCATTACACAGGATTTTGTTCAACAGAAAAGAATAAAGTTAACAAGAAGCCAAGACATAAAGGAACAAGTTAAAAAAGAGACAAGTTTTTAAAGTGGTTCGGCACGAAAATGCCTATGTCCACTGATTCTCTTTATTAATTCACTTCATATGGGCAGTACAAGTTAAGAAAAGTATCGAAGAAGGTGTTGGATGTTCCATGCCCTCTGGAACACCTCTTCGTCCACTGTTGACAAAATATAAGCTCCGTTGTGGAGATCTTTATGAATTACATATGGTCCGTCCCAGATTGGATCTAGTGCTCCGGGGCACGGGAAGACTCGCTTGAGGACAAGATCTCCTTCTTGTAAGCTACGATGCTTGACTTTGGAGTTGTATTGTGCTGCCACTTTTTGCTTGTGGGCTGCTGCTTTGAGTGCTGCATCGTTTCTTCTCTTTTCAATAAGATCCAAAGACATGTGAAGGAGTTCTTCGTTCTCTTCTGGGTTATAGTGGATCCTGCGGTGGGAAGGCACTACAGTTTCAACTGGGAGCATGGCCTCCGATCCGTATGCCAAAGAGAAAGGAGTATGCCCCGTTGATGTTCTGTAAGATGTGCGGTAGGCCCAAAGTGTCATAGGAAGTTCATCCACCCAAGCGCCTTCCGACTTTTCAAGTCTCTTCTTGATTAGAGTTTTGAGAATTTTGTTGACAGCTTCGACTTGTCCGTTCGCCTGGGGGTAAGCTACAAATGAGAAGCTTTTGTGAATTTCATGCTTTTGGCACCAGTCGGCGAACTCTTCGCTGTCAAACTGAAATCCATTGTCCGATATGATTTTGAGTGGAACCCTGTACCTGCATAGAACATTTTTGATCAAGAAGTTAATAACTTTTGCCGAGGATATTTTATTTAGAGGTTCCGCTTCCACCCATTTGGTGAAATAGTTGACTGCCACTATAGCATATTTGGCTCCGCCTCGGCCCACCGGCAGTTCGCCAATCACGTCAACTCCTCATACTGCAAAGGGCCAAGGGATGGTCATTTGGGTGATCTCATTTGTTGGTAGTCGAGGAATCTTAGTGAACTTCTGACATCTGTCACATTTTTTGACGAAGTCTAAAGCGTCCTTTTTTAAGGTGGGCCAGAAATACCCATATCGGATTATCTTCTTTGCTAGAGTCTGCCGTCCATTGTGATCTCCGCAGCTTCCTTGATGGATGTTTGATAAGATTTCATTGGCTTCCCTTCCAGCGACACACCTTAATAAGGGGTTAGAGAAGCCGCGCCGATAGAGGATGCCTCCCTGTATTGTGTAGCGGGAAGAAGATTTTCTTGACTTCGTTACGCCCATCGGGCAGAGGGCCATCTTGTAAGAATTTTCGGATGGGAGTCATCCAAGTTTCCTCTTCGATTATAGCTATCAGATTCACTTGCTCGAAACTCGGGGTTAGCTGCTTTGAGATGGCTACTGTTTCGGAAATGGTGTCGCCTCTCATGCTAGCTTGCTTTGCCAGTTCGTCAGCCTCTTGGTTCTCTTCTCGAGGAATGTGTATGATCAAATAGTGATCCAATTGATCGAGTAGCAGCTTGGTCTTCTTCAGATATGCTATGAGTCGTTCTCCTCGAGCCTGAAATTCTCCTAGCATTTGATTTACAATAAGTTGCGAATCACTATGAAGACATAGAGAACTGACTCCAATCTCTAGGGCCAGTTCTAATCCAGCTATTACTGCTTCATAATCTGCATCGTTGTTGGTGGCAGCGAATTTCAACCTTAGAGCATAATGTAGCTTCCTTCCCTTGGGAGTGATTATTACAACCCCTGCCCCCGAGCCTTGTTCGTTTGATGCTCCATCCACAAAGAGATTCCATTTGATGTCTTCTGCTATTTCAGATTGCTCTTTACCTTCGTTGGCAGTGAATTAGGCAATGAAATCGGCCATGGCTTGTCCCCTTGATGGCGGTACGAGGTTGGTAGGTAACATCATATTGACTCAGTTCAATGCACCATTTAAGTAGTCGCCCAGAAGTGTCGGTACGATGGAGTACCTGCCTTAGCGGTTGATCGGTTAGAACTCTGATGGAATGGGATTGGAAATAGTGTCGCAGTTTTCGTGATGTGATTAGTAAACAGTATGCTAGCTTCGCTAGTTTAGGATATCTGGCTTCTGCCCCCGTAAACCTCTTGCTCACAAAGTATACGGGCCGCTGTGCGCGGTTGTCTTCTCTCAACAAAGCGGCGCTCAGAGCATGAGATGACACAGCAAGGTATAGATATAGCTCTTCGCCTTCGTTTGGAGTTGAGAGTACTGGTGGTCTCTGGAGGTGTTCGATTAGGTTGAGGAAGGCTGTTAAGCATTCGTTAGTCCATTTGAACTTTCCTTTGTCTTTCTTTAGAGCTTCGAAGAAAGGGTTGCGCTTGTCAATCGCTTTAGAGATGAATCTGCTTAGGGCAGCCACTTTTCCATTTAGGCTTTGCATTTCTCTTCGAGTGGAAGGTATCCTGATATCTCTCAGAGCTCGTACTTGTTCGGGGTTTGCTTCAATCCCCCTGGCACGGACGATGAATCCCAAGAACTTTCCTGATGATACTCCGAATGAGCACTTTAGAGGATTCAGCTTCATTCCATATTGGCGAAGTACTTGAAACATCTCGCCCATGTGGCTTTCGTGATCGTTGGCTTTCCTCGATTTTACTAGCATGTCATCCACATAAACCTCCGTCGTTCGTCCTATCAGTTCCGCAAACATCTTGTTGACGAGGCGCTGATAGGTAGTTCCGGCGTTTTTAAGTCCAAAAGGCATTACTCTGAAGGAGTACAATCCCCGGTCAGTGATGAAACTAGTGTGTTCTTGATCGGGTGCGTGCATAGGAATTTAGTTATATCCTGAGTATGCGTCCATAAAAGATAAGAGTTCGTGCCCGGCTGTGTTGTCCACCAGTTGATCGATTCGGGGGAGTGGGAAGCAATCCTTCGGGCAAGCATCATTTAAGTTAGAGAAGTCAATGCATGTTCGCCACTTTCCATTATCCTTCTTTACTAGTACCGGGTTAGCGATCCACTCTAGGTAGATGGCTCTCGTATGAAGTTATTGGCAAGCAAGTTCTTTACTTCTTCATCGAGGGCTGCTGATCGTTCTGCCCCTATACTTCTCTTTTTATGCTTTACTGGCACCTTGGTAGGATCGATGTTTAGTACATGGCATGCCACATCTGGGGAGATTCCAGTCATGTCAGCGTGCGTCCATGCAAATATATCCAAGTTGTGGCAGAGAAAATCAATGAGTTGATCCCTCAATTCTGCTCTTAGCTGAGATCCGATTTTCAACAGTCTACTTGAGTCATGTTTGTCTACAGATACAAACTCCATAACCTCTACAGGCTCGACGGTGGCCTCCTCCTCTTTGTCTCTGGGGTCTAATTCATTGAAAGGATCACTGGTATATCAAAGAGGAGGGGCTTTCTTTAGTTGCTATGCTTCCAAGTTTTTCATGCAGAGAGTAGTCTCTGTATTCTTTCCTCTATCCTTTCTACGATTATTGCGAAGTTCAGTTACATAGCAATCTCGAGCGGCGTCTTGATCTCCCTCTACTTCCCCTATTCCATTGTCTGTTGGAAATTTCATCTCCAGGCACCACGGAGCCAATACAATTTGGAAGTCAGACAAGGCTGGTCTTCCTAAAAAGGCGTTGTAGGCCGAGTGGTTATCTATTAGCACAAACGTTTGTTTCCGCACAACGGAGCGGTGTGACTTCCTATTTCAACAAAGAGGTCCAATTGCCCGAGGGGCATCTTCATGTCTCTAATGAAACTGTGTAGTGGTTTGTTGCAGGGAGACACATCCTTCATTGACGGCTTCATTCTGTCGAAAGCATGCTTGAATAGGATATTTACTGAGCTTCCAGTGTCTACTAGAATTCGAAAAACTTCGGCTGGGCCGAACCGGGAAGAGATGACCATAGGATCCATGTGAGGGTACTTCCTTCCTTCTAGGTCACGCCTATTGAATGTAATGTCATCATTCTCTTTTCGCTTCGGGTGGCGTTCTTCCATAACAGAATTAACGTAGCCTTTATAGTTTCTAAGTGACTTTCTGTATCTTTCCATCTCTGTCCAGTTCCTGTCGGCGATGTGTGGTCCTCCCGATATGGTATGGACCACCATCTTCTCTTGACTGGAGCCGCTAGTGTTGCGATTTCCACCTCTTGTTTCTGGGAGGGGTAGCCTTGGGTCCCCATTGGCAGGAGCTGGGGTCCTGTTCTGACCTTTTACATAGCGTTCCAGTCTCTTCCTTCTGATGTGTTCTTCAATTAAGTCTCGGAGATGATGGCATTCATTGGTATCATGCCCATGAGATTCGTGGAAGCGGCATAACTTTTCAGACTTAATTGCATTATCTGATTCCTTCTTGTACGGGGGGCGTCTGTATTTAACTTCGTCTTGGGTGGCCAGGAAGATGTTTCGACTGTTTCATTCAAAGGAGTGTAAGTGTCAAATCTCAGTCCTGGCCGATATAGACGTTTTTCTCCCTTCTTGCCCCCAACATTGTCTCTCGAGTCATTTCTTCGAATGTCCTTTTCTACGGCGGGTGTGTTGCCATGAGCTGCCTTAGTTTGTTGCCCTGTATGCCTTTCATTGGCAGCGTCTTCAAGTCTCATATACTTCCCGGCTTCATGGAAGAAATCCGGTAAGGTAGCTGGTTTTTCTTTCGTTATTCTTCTAGCAAATTTAGTATCCGGATGCACACCACTACAGAGGGCCATTAAGATAAGTTTCTCATCGGCATCTTGGACTGCGGCCGCTGCGACATTGAATCAGGTTAGATATTGTTGTACCGTCTCTCCAGGCTTCTGTTTGATATTAGATAAGGAATAAGCGTCCTTGGGTTGTTCCATATGAATGCAGAACTGGCTGATGAACTTCTCTTTCAACATTTCCCATGAGCTGATGGATTCTTGGGGTAGATGGCAGAACCAGGAGGTAGCTAGATCTGCCAAGAATAGTGGAAAGAATTTACACAATACTCCTTCTGTGGCTCCGCTCATGAGCATATGCTGTGTGTATCTCTGCAAGTGTACAACGGGGTCAGAGATTCCCTTGTAAGGTTCCATTGTTGGCATTTCCCATTCTCGGGGGGTGATGGCAATTTCGATATTGCGGGTGAAAGGGCTGGTTACCCTAGCGTCTGTCCCTCGATCTCTTTGATCCCGTTGGACGCACTCCCTGAACAATCGCGCCATCCTTTCATCAGAATTTGGAGCAGATAGAAATGAGTTTGGTTCTTCTCTGCGAGATTGATTCTGTCCAGATGACCTGTAGAGATGGTATCGTCTATCACTCCTAATATTTTCCACTGGCTGTCTCTGGTCTTCTGGGAGCATGCTAGGGTCAGCTACAGTTGGCCCTTGCCTTGATCTTCCCCTGCTGGGTTCTGTTCCGAGCACTTCCTAGGGTCCAACATTGGGGTGGATCCTAGCTCGGCCCCGTTCATTGGTGTTTCCATGGCTAGGTAGCATGACAGGCTCAGCTACAGCCGACCCTCGCCTGGTACCTCCCCGCTGGGTTCGGTTCCAAGCGTTTCCTCGGGTCGGAATTTGGGCTGAGTTCGGGGTCGGCTCCTACCATTGTTGTTTCTGTTGTTAGCTTCTTCGAAGAAGAAAGATCTTTGTCGCCTCCGAGATCCTCCAGACTGGGACTTATCCCATGATTCAGTGTTGCGGTTGGATTTTTCAGTATCCCTTAAGCGTAACATGAGTCTGTTCACCATGGCTTCTTGTTGGGATGTGAAGCGGTCAGTCACTTTTGCCACACCCCTGTCTAGATCCGCCCTAGTAATTGCTGCCGACTGTTCCATGGCAGGGGCTGTTGGATTTACATGATTTTCATTTGGTACTGCTGTTGGAATGGGACGATTCTCTTGATCTGGTATCACTGGATCTGGAATACTACTAGTTGTGACGTTCTTTCCTTTGTTAACATATTTCTTCTACCTAGGAGGCATGTTTTCTGAGCAATGAGCGATGCTGTTAGGAAGAAGGTTAAGTGGGAGAAGCTGAAGCTTCGAGCTCCCGTTCTCAGTGAAAGCACCAAAAATGTTTGCACAAAAAATGGGCAAACACCTCCAAGTCGTATGATTTAGTCGATTTTATGTTGTTCTTAGTGATTTGGGTGATTTATGCAAATATATAAAAAGCAGGGACTAAACTATAAAAGACACACAGATTTATAGTGGTTCGGCCAGAATATGCCTTCGTCCACTTCATATGCTATTCTCCTTCACTATCCGGATTACAAGTACAAAGCTTTGATTACAAGTGTATGAAAGTCGTTTAAAAGTTCTGTCCGTGCTTGCCCTCTCCCCCATTGTTGTACCCCTACCCCTCTATTTATAGAGTCAGGCTGGGGGTAGGGGTCTTGGATGTATATAGTTGCTGGTGGGCCTGGGCTGACGTGATCTGGCCTGGCAATGTTGGTTCGGTAATGTCTTGGTTCGGTGGTGAGTGGGGCGTGGATTGGTCCGGTAGTGAGTGGAGCGTGATTGGTCCGGTGGTGAGTGGGGCGTGGATTGGTCCGGTAGTGAGTGGAGTGTGATTGGTCCGGTGGTGAGTGGGGCGTGGATTGGTCTGGTAGTGAGTGAGGCGTGGATTGGTCTGGTAGTGAGTGGGGCGTGATCTGGTCCGGTAGTGCCTTGGTCCGGTCATGCCTTGGTCCGGTCGTGCCTTGGTCCGGTGGTGACAATACGCCCAACAGAGATGACATTATCTGTAATTGTTTACCCCTAACATATAACACCTTAACCTATTGTATACGTTATATTCAAATTGTTAATGATGATATATGTCTTCTATTGATATGTACGTCATTTTATAATATTATTTTATATTGTTCCCACTCTGCAAGTTCCCTGTTAGTCTAGAAATCTCTATGGGTTGAAATGATATATACCCGAACGATATTGTAGATTAGAGGAAAATCGTTATTGGATGAAATGATAAATCCAAGCGATTTTCATTGATTTTGAATTTTGGGATTGCGGGTTGAAATGATATACACCTGTAAATATTTAATTTAGGGATTGAAATGATAAATATCCGTATCACTTGACCACATGATAGAAAATTATATATAGACACCATTGGTCTATATTTTATAAATGATTCCCAAAGTTTGAAAGGAAATATATGGGTTTTAATAAATAATGATTTTTAAAATATAATATATATAGGCTATTCTTATATATGTGTAAAATTTAGATTTTTAAAATAATATGTTTTGGAAATTTTAATTTATAAGTTAGCTTTGAAAATATAATTTTTAAGATTTTACTCATAATTTTATTATTTAAATATATATATATATATATATATAAACTAAGATTTAATATATAAAATAAGATTT
This sequence comes from Allium cepa, assembly GCA_030765085.1. Lineage (NCBI taxonomy): Eukaryota > Viridiplantae > Streptophyta > Magnoliopsida > Asparagales > Amaryllidaceae > Allium > Allium cepa. The sequence continues at coordinate 169,050,896 of CM060941.1, read as the reverse complement.
AATTAAGGGTGATCAAATAAATATTTTCAACTTTAAATAAAATTGAATATTCATTTTGATTTAAGTTTGTAACTTGATTTTATTTCAATGGTTATTAAATTGATCAAGTGCATATTTCCAAATTAAAATTAAATTTAAAGTTGAATTTGAAAGATAAAAGAAAGTTATCAATTTTAGCTATTATGAACTGTCTGAATATCTATACTTTATAACTATTGAAATTGGAAGTGGATTAAATTGTAGTTCAAACCTGCATTTGAAATCGATATAGATTAAAAATGGTTTTAAATGAGAATTTCAATTGAAATTTAAACCGTTGAACAGAGATTGAATTTGGGAACTAAAATTTATTTATGTTGAAATTTGGCACCAAAGCTGACTGGAATTGATTTATGAAATTTGAGGAGCCAATTCTTATTTGAACTATTTTGATATAAACTATTTTAGTATATAAACTCTTTTAATATATAAACTATTTTATATGTATATATAATATTTTTAAATTATAACTATTTCAATACATAAACTATTCAATATTTAAATTATTTAAGTTGGAATTGTTATGATTTAGATTTAGTGGATTTAAATGTGAATATTTGATATGATGGATTAACCTATTTTGTGGTTAAGATTTGGAAATAAATATGATTTTAAAACGAATACTAATTTGAAAGTGATATGATTTCAAAGGTGATATGATTTTGAAATGCATATGATATTTTGATTTGAACTATGAACTATTTGAAAATATAAAATGACCACGGTGTGAAATAAGCATTTGGTTGTTAAAGAGACCGGGATCAGATATTGTCATACTCTCTACCAATACCAAAAACCACTTTAACAACTGTGAAAGTGGTGGAGGTACTAGAACGAAGTACAATGGTTTGGCGATGATTCTATATGAGGTTTTAATGCAGCCCTACTCCCGTGAGTCAGCTTGATGTGGCTAAAACAGGAGCCATGCCAAGCCAAGTGAGGTCAATCCTCTGATCGGGCACATTTCTTCGATACCATTCTATTACTTTTTGATTTGACTGGGTGCACCTTTGATTTGGGAATGTGTCCCGAGGTGGGCGGTAGTAGCTGCTATGCGTTACCACCAGTCTGGATTCGAGAACAGAATATCTTCCATGGCATTACCTCACTTGCATTGTCACATCCCCTATCGTGCCTTCTACGAGTTTGGTTTGTTCCATACCTATGGAGTTCCCTCTGATAGCCCTCTAGTTTATGGAGGAATTACGGTACTGTATAGACTATGGGAATATATAAAAATGTGATAAGGGGATATGGGTAATGCCTTAATGCTATTTTGATACTTTACATTATTGATAGACATATTATAATAGCGTATATTACTACATAGTAGATAGTTTCACGGATCCTTAGAGGATGGAATTCCTAAGCATATTTTAAGTTACTTGTATTTCTGTTGACATTTCACTTGAGTTAATCTACCGATATAAGAATGTTAATCCTGACTCGAGTGTTTTGTGTTTTTCTTTATGCTCGGGTCAGATTGAGTGTCACAACATTTGAGACTTACCTTTGGAGATTGGAGCTTTGTTTGAAGATCTATCTTTCCAGCTTTCAGTTATTTCATTATTTTAGTCATTTATGTTCAGACTCGTCAGTTGCTTATGTATAGAGATTCATTTGTATTTAAGATTCTATTGTATTTTTTTCAGACTCTGATGTTTATATAGTAGCTTCATGAACCATTATTTATCTATTCTGCTGCTTATTATTATATTAATCTGTGTTTGTGATTCTGTGATTGATTTTTTTACTATATATGCTAAGTTTTGCCAAATAGAAATTAACAATCTGTTGTTTTGAGCAATTCAAGTCTGACATGTGCGGATGCGAATGGTTTGAAATACCGGATCGTTATAAGTGGTATCAGAGCTCTAGTTTAGGAAAAAACTTAGCATATAGAGTAAAATTTCATTTCGGTATCACCTTCATTCGAGCTTTAGTTCCTTTCTCTTTGATTAGGATTCCTTTTATATTTTGGAACTTCCTCTTTTGTTCTGAAATCCGTTTCATCTTCTCCCATTCATGTTTTTTGATACTGGGGCATTACATAGCTCTATTTCCATCTATCTCTAAAATAAATTCAATCTCTACTGACAACTTCATCCTGGTGTGTGTGAATCATTCCATCGGCAGTCCTGCCAATCCTAATCTGATTTGAAAGGGGGTGAAACTCCTTTATACGGGTGTTGATTCACCAGATATTTCTATGTCCTCGGTTTTAAATGCTGTTATTTCTTATAACGCCTGAACTATTTCTCGGTAGATGATCCGAGTAATTCTCTTGTGATCAAATGTCAAATGCCTAAGGTTATGCAAGCAATTCTAGCTTTCGTTAATGCTCAGCTTAGAGATTTTGACTCTATCCGGATAGTCAGGGAATATCCTGATGTTTGGTGAAGTCACTCCCTATCTCCTAAACGGGAAATTTGAATACCGCATCGATTTTATTCTTAGAGCTCGACCTGTAGTCCTTTCTTCCAAACAAATTATTTCTATAAATGATTATTCATTCCCTATGGATTAGTCAATACTCCTGTCTTCTTCATCAATCTCATGAACCGTGTTTTCCGCGATATGCCAACTAGTTTGACTCGGTTTCGTTGATGATCTTCTTTTTTTTCTAAGCCGGTTGACCCGTTTAAGGTCACCCATGATTGATATTTGCATATCCATCTTTGCTCTTTTGTAAGTTAATTATTTTATATTCCTTTCGAGCTTATCTTCTTTGTTGAATTCTCTTTGTTGGGTGTTCCTCTAAATTTGAATTCCTATTCTTGTTTTAAAATCTATTCTTGAATCACCCTGCAAGGGAGTGTATTTTAATTAATGTAAAATGTTTACATTGTGTTGCTTGAGGTGTTAAGGTTGATTTGGGGTTCCGATCGACTCTTCTGGCCAACACTGTCGATAGCGATTCCAAACACTTGAACAGAGCAAACCGACACAATATTGTTTTCGAAATTGGTAAATGAAATTTTTTGTATGAAAATATTTTATATATAAAGGTAAAATTTTCTAAAATCAGATAGTTAAATAAATTGGTTATTAGAAATGATAATACTAGATTTATCATTTATTGTTTTTTCAACCATTAACTATTGTTTTATGTTGGATTATAAATGTATTTAACGAACAATATGAATTTAAATTAAGGATTTGAGAATTTAATTTCCCATGCTTTTCCAAATTTGGTTTCTAAAGTTTTGAAAATATACCATTTGAAAGTATTTTCAAATGGAAATTGTTTTCAAAGTATTTTAAAAGAGGTAAGTCAATACTCTCTTTTTTGTGCTGAAAAATAATTTCGATGATGACTGCAGCATCATCGACATTTATCTCAGAGTGGAAAGACCATTTAGTAGCTTTGGTACACATTTGTTTTAAAGATGGATTTGATCGAAATTTCTTGAGTATGATTTGATTTATAAAATATATAGGTATATGTATATATTTATTTCAAAATAGTTGGAAGTGAAACCGGAAATTCAATTCTTAAATTCTATGTTAAGTAAAAATTCTCAATTATGGAAATAAAGCAAAAAAAATTGAATAATTAGAGTGTATAAAATGGAAAGTGAAATTGAAATAACTTGAAACTAGGGTAAAATTTATTTGTATAATACTCAATTGCATTTTTAACATATATAACTTACCTGAATATTCAAAAATTTAAAACGTAATGTAAATATGTAATTCAAGGTTATACTAGTAAAATTTAAATAATAAAAAGGGTCCAAACTGAATTTGTTAAATAGATATGTTGTAAATAAAGGTTAAATTTGTATAATTCTCAATTATATTCTGGTACATTAATAAACTTACCTGGAAAAATTTGAATGTAATTGAATAGTATGCCATATAAATGTAGGTAATAAGATGTCCAAAAAGAAGAGAAAAGTTTGGTTAAGGGAATTTATAAATAAAATTTAGTAGCTATAACAAAGGTGTATACACTTAATTTATGTTATATGATATGCTAAGTAGAATAAATTGAATAATAAAAGAAAATGCTGTCTAAGTAAATAAATATGAACCTAAAAATAGTTGATATTGAATTATAAATGAAATTAACTTAAGTGAAGTCAAATCGAATAAATAAATGAGTTAAATAGAATAAGTTTTGTTTTGAAAGAATTTCTTTTTTACAAATGAAAATAGATTCAAAACAAATCAATTTAATGAAATATCTTGAACTAAAATCAACCAAATGTGAATATATTGAATATTCATTGATTGAATAAAATGGATTTAAACAAATTTATTGAATATTAATCAATTTAAAACTAGTGAAATTTATATGGTTAATTTTTGTATCTAGTACTACGTATTTAAATCTATCTTTTCTTTCTGATTATTCTTATTCTCCTACATTTTTCCTTTTTGGGGCCGAAAAGTTTTGAGTGGGGGAGAGTGTAACGATCCAAAAAATTTCATGCTTGATAAAGTAATTAACTGAAATTTTGCTTGAAATTTAACAATAAATTTGGCAATGAAAATTTGATATTTGTTATGCGTCAATTTAAACATAGCAAATCGTAAATTTTCATCATAAAATATAAAAGTTAGTTTTGTTGTGTAATTTTAAACTTCAATTTCATATCAATTGAAATGACGAAAATAAAATGTTTTCAAAATCTGGATATTTTTATTTAAAAAATGTATATCACTTTTTGAGTAAGATGTCATATTTTGTTTCATTAAATTTGGACTTCTATATCCCCATTTATCTTAATTTAGACGAATTTGCAACAGTTTAGCAGCGAATATCGATTTTTGATGGGATGATCGTATCATTCATATTTGTGTATCATTCTGTCCGTCTCATCATGCTGATCTCCGTAGTATATTCATTCGTACATTTCGGTGTCCGATACGTGGCAAAGATCAATAAAACGCCGTATCGGTTCCACATTTGGGTCATTTGAGCTTTTCTGTGTCTTTTCATTTGTTCGTCTGTTATAGATAATAGCCACTAATAATAAATATTTCCAGAATGCAATGGCTGACTATTACCATTCCCTACATTATATATATTAATTGCTGGTTCGTCCTTTCACTTTTATTTTCTCTGCCTTTCAGTTTTGGTTCAGCTCGTTCTTTTGAGAAAATTTTATATAATATAATAGTTTGCATTCTATTGTTCTGAAAACCATGCCTTCTATTTCTCTTCCTATGTTTCTGTCAATAAAAAAATAGATATAATGCTTATATATTTAGATCTCGGTAAGCTGCTCATCTCCCTCTTCGTTCGGCCTTCCATTTCTTCGAACCCTTTACCATTTCACTACGGCTACCGGCAGCCTTTCCTCTCATCGTCACCTAGAAGCCGCTCATCTCCCCCGAACCCTTGCTAAGCTAAACGCACCACGCATAGACGCGTTCTTTCCCCGACCCCAATCAAACCCGAAATCGAGCAGACTTATCCCCTTCAAACCCCATTCCGCTTCCTCGATCTGTGCTCCACCACGCAAGCACTAACCCAGCCTCCATCCTCTGCAACACTCACCGCCTCTCCAACGACCACCACGGACCCCAAGTCTTCCCTCCTCCTCCACGCAAAAAGCCCTCAGCCTCACACCTTCACTCCACACGTGCATCGCCCCTCCGCATAGCACCTCCAAGTCTGCCACCACATCCTCCTACTCCGACCACTACACAGCCACTCTACCCGACCTCGCTGCCATACCGCCGGATCTCCACAGCCCTTGTTAATACTTCTTACTTGGCCATACACTCTTCTTTATATATATATATATATATATATGTTGTTATATTTCGTTCCTGAGAACCTCACTTCCCATTTCATTCTTCAGTAAATATTCATAGTTTTCACTCCTCTTCTTTAAGAAATGATATATATATATATATATATATGCTTTTACATATGCTTGCTTATATAAAGGTTTTGTTCTGCAACTTATTTTATTTTGTATTTCTTTTATGTTTATTTTAGTGAAGCATACTTCATTCGTTTAGACTGCTTGTTATATATGTATGTATGTATGTATGTATGTATGTTTAATAATATGTATGTTGCATATTTTCATGAAGCCCACTTTGCTATTTTATACAGTATAGTATGTTTTAAATATTTACAATTTACATTAATAGTTTAAATTAGATTTTGTAACAACTAATATATATATTAAGTCTGTAATATATATTATACTATACTGGTTTAACATATATATATATATATATATATATATATGGGTTTATAGTAATAATAATAAAGCAAGTTATATTGACTTTTCAATAGATATTGTTTTTTTAATATATGTGTAAGTTTATATGTATATGTTTACATATAAGTATACGCAAGTCTAGTTTTCAAATATATATATATAGATGGAGATTTCATTTTTATGGCTTGAATTTAATATTGATTTGAATATATACATATATATATATATATATATATATAATTTTTACTATATGTTTTTAAAATGTTTTTTGAGAAAATACATACATACATACATATACATATATATATATATATAAGTATATAACATATACTTTGTTTCATCGATCTCTACACCATCTTGACTTACTTGCTTAATATCGAATTGTTGTAGCAATTCCTCTCTTGTCGCCGTCCCACTTATTTATGTCGCATCTGTACGCGTGTCCGTGTCATGTTCTTGTTCTCTAGTCTCGAAAGGTGAGCAATCACTCACGATTAACAATCTTATATTTAGTAAATTTATTTCACAGGAAATGACGATTGAATATGCTGTTAAATTTGAATTGTTAAGTTATTTAAATTATTAAATATGAGATGCCATTATTTGCAATTGTTTACCCCTGACATATGACACCATAACCTGTTATATATGTTATATTTAAATTATTAATGACGATATATGCCTGCTATTAATATGTATGTCATTTTATAATATTATTTTATATTATTCCAACTCTGCAAGTTCCCTGTTAGTCTAGAAATCCCCATGGGTTGAAATGATACATACTCGAATGATATTATAGATTACGGGAAAATCGTTATGGGTTGAAATGATAAACCCAAGCGATTTTCATTGATTTTGAATTTTGGGATTGCGGGTTGAAATGATATATACCCGTAAATATTTAATTTGCGGATTGAAATGATAAATATCCGTATCATTTGACCATAGGATAGAAAATTATATACGGACACCTTTGGTCTATACTTTGAAATGATTCCCAAAGTTTGAAAGGAAATACGTGGGTTTTAATAAATATTAATTTTTAAAATATAATATATATATATACACACTATTTCTATATATATGTAAAATTTAGATTTTTAAAATAATATGTTTTGGAAATTTTAATTTATAAGTTAGTTTTGAAAATAATTTTTTTAAGATTTTATTTATAATTTTATTATTTAAAAAAATTTATATAAAAAATAAGATTTAATATATAAAATAAGATTTAATTAAAGGAGATAAAATGAATATTTTCAAAATTTAAATAAATTTGAATATTTAATTTTGATTTAAATTTGTAATTTGATTTTATTACAATGGTTATTATATTGATTAACTGAATATTTCCAAATTAAATAAAATTTCAAGTTGAATTTGAAATATATATGAAAGTTATCAATTTGAGTTATTGTGAACTGTCTGAATATTTAAACTATTGAAATTGGAAGTGGATTAAATTGTAGTTCAAACCTGGATTTGAAATCAATATAGATTAAAAATGATTTTAAATGAGAATTTGAATTGAAATTGGAATCATTGAAATGAGATTGAATTTTGGAGCTAAAATTGATTTAAATTGAATTTTAGAACCAAAGTTGATTTGAATTGATTTGTGAATTGGAGAAGGCTTTCTAATTTAAACTATTTTGATATAAACTATTTTAGTATGTAAACTCTGTTAATATATAAAATATTTCTGTTTATAACTTATTTTTATATATAAAATATATTATTTTTAATTTATAACTCTTTCAATATATAAACTACTCAATATTTAAACTGTTTAAGCTAGAATTGTTATGATTTAGGTTTAATGGATTTAAATGCGAATATTTGATATAATGTTCTGACCTATTTTGTGGTTAAAATTTGGAAATAAATACGATTTTAAAATGAATACTGATTTGAAAGTGATATGATTTCGGAAGTGAATATGATTTCTAAGGTGATATGATTTTGAAATGGATATGATATTTCGATATGAAGTATGAACCGTCTGAAAATATAAAATGACCACGGTGTGAAATAAACGTTTGGTTGTTAAAGAGACGGAGATCGGATATTTTCATACTCTCTGCCAATACCGAAAACCACTTTAACAACTGTGTACGTGGTGGGGATTTCAGAATGAAGTAGGATGGTTTGGCGACGATTCTATATGAGGTTTTAGCGCAGCCCTCACTCCCGTCAGTCAACTTGATGTGGGTAAAATAGGGCCATGCCGGGCCAAGTGAGGTCATTCCTCCGATCGGGCACATTTCTTCGATATAGTTCTATTACTTTGTGATTTGATTGGGTGCACCTTTGATTTGGGAATATGTCTCGAGGTGGGCGGTGGTAGCTGCTATGCGTTACCACTAGTCAGGATCCTCAAACAGTATATCTACCCCGGCATTGCATTGCGTGCCTTGTCACATGCCCTTTCGCGTCTTCTACAAATTTGGTTTGTACCATACCTATGGAGTGCCCTTTGATAGCCATCCAGTTTACGGAGGAATTACGCTACTGTATTGACTATGGGAATATATAAAAATGTGTTAAGTGGGATACTGGTAGCACTTTAACGCTATTTTAACACTTTACTTTACTGATAGACGTATTATAATAGTGTATATTACTACATAGTTTATAGTTCCATGGATCCTTAGATGATGGAAATCCCAAGCATCCTTTAAGTTACTTGTATTTCAGTTGACATTTCACTTGGATTAAATCTACTGGTATAAGAATGTTAATCCTGACTTGAGTGTTTTGAGTTTTGCTTTATGCTTGGGTCAAACTGAGTTTCACAATATTTGAGATTCACCTTTGGAGATTGGAGCTTTGTTTGAAAATCTATCTATCCAGCTTTCAGTTATTTTAGTTTATTTCAGTCATTTATATTCAGACTCGTCAGTTGCTTATGTATTAGAGATTCATTTGTGTTTGAGATTCTGTTGTATTTTATTTCAGACTCTGATGTTTATATTGTAGCTTCATGAACTACTATTTATCTATTACGCTGCTTATTGTTATATTACTCTATGCTAAGTTCTGCCAGATACAAATTAAAAATCTATTGTTTTGTGCACTTCAAGTTCGACATGTGCGGATGCGAATGGTTCGAAATACCGGGTCGTTACAAATTCACCATTACGGATCCGATGAAACTGGCTTTGTCGGAATTCGAATTAGTGGCCAACATGGCTATTTTTACGTTAATTAAGTAAATTGTTATTAAATCAATTAAATCACTTTTTAAATTCAATATTTATAAAATAACAAATTTTCATCATTTTTGATTGCTAAGACAATTATAGTAATTTAAAACAAGTCTGCATATAATTTCAGTATTAATTATTACATCAGTTGCAGTGTCCAATTTCAACTGAAATTTAAATCAAGTTAAATATAATTTAATTCCAATAAATTGATTTAGTTTGATTTCAATCTTTTAATTTAATCAATTATTACTTTATAGGCACAGTTAACATTTGTTTATATCCTATTATACTAATATTCCACAATTATCATCTCTTACCACATTAATTGAAGTATTCCAATAATATTGAGCCTTTGTTGATTTTGATATTAATTAAAATTTATAATCCTAATAACTTCATTTATCTTGGTTACATTTTTTATTATTAAATTTATTTATTTCCTTATAAGTGAAATTGACAATTCTGTACATTTTATTACATTCCCAATTTGTAGTTATTGTATATACTCACATTAATGTAACATTTATTTATATTTTTTTGTAATTGATTAATTAAATTGGTAACAAATAACAATTGTCAGCATTTCTACATTTAATAACATTTGTTAGTTTGTTATCTACACACAAATGTCATAACTACTTCCATAACACGACCTTTATCAATTACAATTAGTTACATACTATTTAATTAATACAACATTTAAATTATCAATTACCCTTTAAATCCAATTATAAATTTACACATACTATTAAAATTAATTTACAATCTATCACCAATTATAAATCTTTAATCATTTTATTAATTGGAATTATATTTAAAGCAGTTATCAATTACCTTAAACTAATACCATTACATTGCATTCCCATTGTATTCTTATTATTAAATTACAACTTTTATTTCTTCCAACATTATATCACAAAACATAATTAAATTAACTATTTTTACGGGTCGTTACACTCTCCTCCACTCAAAACTTTTCGTTCTTGAAAAGGAAAAGAAGGGAAAAGAAGGAGTTAAGTAATCCATATACCTTATTCAAAATATTAAATTTATAAACAATTAATTTACATAATTAAATAATTTAAATAAAATATATCAATTTATAATAATTAAATCCTTTTATATTCGAGTTAATAAATGTGTGAAAACATTTCATAAAATTTTCTAAGTCCAAAATTCACGGAAAATTTCGGCAAAGTCTCCTTTGTACGGAGAGGTTTGGAAGAAATAATAATATCAATAATAACAATATATATCATATATTTAAAAATAATATATTCTAAACCATGGAAAAACAATATAATATCGCTAGAAATGCATAATCCAAGAATGAACCAATTCGTCGGGCAAACAACACTTATTTTATGAAACCAAAAATAGTAGCTATTGCTTCCATGCCTGTATTTTACTTATATAATCCAAAGTAGTTAATAATTAAATAAAAGAGAAAATATTTAAGTCGTGTTAATTAATAACAAGCAAAAATCACAACATAATAAAATTTTCATAAATAACCATACAATCATCACATATAGTCAAAATATCATTTTTACATCCATAGCAACCAAAAACAAATGGTTTATTCGGGTTCAAAACTTCTAATCATATAAAATGATAAATAAATTATGAAGTAAACCATATACTCAATAGTCGTACATAACTTTATGGATTATTTATACATCATTTTACAAAATAAAAGTATCATTTCCCAACTAATCCATAAGCCAATACAAATAAAGAATCCAATACATTTTTAAGTTTACTCTATTTATCCTTTTCACATCATTTATTATTCATTTTTTCATACATTGATTTTCTTTAATTCACGTTCATTACTTACAAAATTTTGATTCTCATTCATTCATATAAGGCTTATTTCATTAATTTACATTCTTTACTTACATAAGTTATATCCATTTCATTTATTTGAAACATAAATAAGTTCATTATTAAAGTACTGTATACCTTTTATTTCAGTTTATTTCACATTTACAATTTAGTTTGATTTTCTTTTTTTCTTCGTCATTTACTTTTATTTTCTCATTCACACAATGTTTATTTTCATTAATTTAGATTCGTTATTACTTACCAAAGTTCATTTCTCTTTTATTCATACAATGCCATTTTCTTTCATTTTATTACTTTACATTCGTTGCTTAAGTAAGTTATTTTTATTTTAATTATTGGATTATGCATTATTAGGTAAGCTTCTTTACAGTTAAATTCACCATATATAGATTATTCCATTTTCACATTCATTCTTCCACATAAAGTATTGTTGAATATTAAACCCATTTTAAAATCATTTCAATGGTTTCTAGAGTTATAACCATTCCATTAATATAGTATTCACTCTTAATATTCGTTTTAGTTGTAAATAGCTACAACATTTACATAAGTTCATAATTATTCACTTACGGTATTCACTGTTGTATTAAATTGATTACTAGCAATCTTTAATTGTTAACTTAAGTTTATAACAATTTTATAACATCCGAGTTCTTATTTATAAACATAATTTCAATGAAAACTTCATTACTCAAGTTTAACTTGTATAATATTCCATTACTTATTCTTATTACATTTCAACTTTTAACAGTTTGGTAAGTTATATATATGTTTTCAGAATGCAATTGAAGTTTACACAAGTTATCGTATTTATTTTAATTAACAAAATGTTCAACAGTTACATTTTCTTATAATCGTTTCCCTTTTATTTACAGTTTACAAATTTTCATTTATTTTTTATTTCATTTATCATTTTAATATCAAATTTCTTATTTTTATTTTAAAAGTTTTCAATTATTAATATAGTCAAGATTTCATCCATTACAATAATTAAAAACTACTAATTATCAGAAGGTTTAAGAACTAACTCCGGTTTATATTTCCAAACCATTTTAAAATAATATATATTCATATCCTTCTTAGATCAAATCATATTTGGCAATCAAAATTTAAGATTTGTCTGTCAAAACAAGGTGTAGTAAAACTACTACAACCGTCTACCTTACTTTGAAACTCAAAAATGAATGTCAATGATGCGTGCACTAATTATCGAAACTATTTTCCAACGATAGAGAGGGGGTACAAAAATTATTTCCTTCAATTTCTTTCAAAACATTTCTTTCAAATCATCTTGAAATATTTATGTCATAAAATATTACTATATAATATTATTATTATATTCCAAAATCATTTGAATGAAATTTCCAAACTGCCGGAACTTTAGTTCTGGACTTTCAATTAATATTCATCTTATTTACAATACCATTTTACAGTAATGTAATTATGACTTACTCTCAAACAACATATAACATCCGACGGTATCATTTATAAAATTTATTATTATATATAAAAAATATATAATAGGCAAAATTATTTCATTTACCTATATTTCAAAACAATATTGTGTCGGTCTGTCCTATTAAGTGTCTAGAAATCCCTATCGATGTCATAGCATCATATGTACCGACTGAAATTTATAAGTACTAAACAGAAAAAATTAACATAATGCAAAAACTTTTATAACACCAATACGCTCTCTCCTATATATATATATATATATAGACACACACACACTCAGCAACTCATTCTAAGGTATTACTACCCTATTTTATATGAGTCAGACCCCACAAAGCTAAGGTTATCGCTAAACCAAAGTTCTGATACCAACTGTAATGACAGCCTTTTTGGACGATTTAAATTGACCATAAACCACACACGTCAGACTTAAAATATTCAATGGGGTAGATTGTTATGGGGTAAACAAGAAAAAAAAAAGAAATGAAATAAATACAGAATGTCGCAGCGGAATGACGACCAAATATAATAATCAAATAACAGTTCATGAAGCTGTTTTATAAACACATTTGATTATTCTTTTGCAACACAAAACCAGAGTTACATAAAACAGGAATAAATAAATAAGTGCAGCGGAACAACATGATGTAGTGGAATACATATAATAAGTAATTGAAGTACTCAATCTTCAATTTCGCCCTCCAGAAAGTAGTCTTCGATAAACTGAAAAGCTCAGACTGACCCGAATGAATTGAAAAGAAGAAACACTTGAGTCAGAACTAAAGGATCTTATGTAAGTTAAATCAACAGTAAATAAATATGAGTGTAACGGCGTCAGAGATGCTTACGGGGTTTGACATCTCCTATCCAGTGTCGAACATGGATGCAAAAACGAAAGAGATGTTCGGGATTTCCATCTCCTAAGGATCCATTAAACTATCTACTATATAGTACAATACGCTATTATAATAGTGTTTACTTTAAGGTAAAGTATCAAAATAGTGTTAAGGCGTTACCCATATCCCACTTAACACATTTTATATATTTTCGTATTTTATACAGTGCCGTAAGCTCCACCAAACCAATGGTTTACCCAGAGTACATCCAATATGTACGGTATAAAACAAACTCGTAGAAGGTGCTCTAAGGCATGTGAACACGATACTCGAGGCAATGCCAGGGTAGATATACCAATTGCAGAACTGGGCTGGTGGTAATGCATAGAAGCTACTACCGCCCACCTCGGAACACACTCCCATAATCAAATCGAGGGGTGGCCACCAAATCATCACAAAGTCATAATATGGTATCGAAGAAGCATGTATGATTGGAGGATTGACTTCACTTGGCCCGGGTATAGCTCCTGTTTTAGTCACATGTAAGCTCACGGGAGTCAGGATCGCGTAAATACCTCATACAGAATCGTTCACCAAACCATCCAATTTCATTTCTGGAATCTCCACCACGTACATAGTTGTTAAAGTGGTTTTCGGTATTGGCAGAGAGTATGACAACATTTGATCTCGATCTCTTTAACAACTAAACGCTTATTTCACACTAGATGGTTCTTTTACATTTCAAAAAGTCAATTCACAATTTATATCAAAATATCGTATTTAATTTCAAATTATATCTTTTCAAAATCATATTCATTTTCAACCATATTCACCTTCAAAAATCATATTCACTTTTAAATTTATCGATAAGATAGGTTAATTAAATTCTAGTTCCAAAATCATCATATTTACTCAAATATGTCAATTTCACAAAAGGTATCAATTCCACATTCGAGCTTAGTTTGTATCATCATCAAGGATTTAAATATAAGTACTTCAACTTTACACAGTCGAAAATTTAAGAAAATAGTTTAGATAGCCATAAATAGTTTTAATAGTTTGAAAATAATTTAAAATAGATCAAAAATAGTTTTAAAATAGTAAAATAGTTTAAATAGATTTAAATTTGATTAATTAGATTTTTAAATATAATTTAAATAGATTAATTATAAATTTAATTAGATGTAAAATAATTTAAATAAATTAAATATAGGTTAAATAGATTCAAATTATATTAAATAGGTTTTAAATAGATTAAATAAATTTAAAGTAGATTAAATAGATTTAAATTATATTAAATAGATTTAAAATAGGTTAAATATATTTAATTAGTTAAAAATAGTTAATTGGATTAAATTGGATAAAATATGTTATCATATATTAAAATAAGTTAAAATAGTTTAAATTGGTTAAAATGGTTAATTTAATTAGAATAGTTTAAATTATTTTAAATAGATTTCAAAGTTATATCCAAACTTTTCCAATAACTCAGTTCTGATAAATTCATTTATATTTGACGCTTCAACTTTGAAATTCTAATTTAAACCCCTTGAATAATTCATTAAATCAATTATAATTTCAACATTTAACACTTGGATTATCAAAAATAATTCAGTTATATAAATCGATTCCTATTTCAAAATGCCAGTAGACCGAATTCAAAATTTAAGGAACTAAAAACCATTTAATTTAACCAATCCGGTGTCCGTATATAATTTTCTACCCTATGGTCAAGTGATACAGATATTTATCATTTCAATCCACAACTTAATAATTTACGGTTATATATCATTTCAAACCGCAATCCCGATTTAAATTAAAATCCATAAAATCGCACGAGTTTATCATTTCAAACCACAACGATTTTTCCTGATCTATTGATGGTTCAGGTATGCATCATTTCAACCCATAAGGAACTTATAGTTTTATAACAATATTAAAATGCAACATCTAGTCATCCAATATCAACAATCAAACATTAACCATGATCATCATCCACATCAGTCAATAAACATCAACAAATAACTGATAATCAATAACAGGTATTAAATTTACAATTTAAATACAATATTAAACCAAATGATGATTAAATGTGGTAAAAGTCAAATTCAACCAGAATAACAATTTAAACATACCAAACATCGATCAACTGATTTATAATCACATCATAAATTTAATTTAACTAACATAAGATAGTTTAGTAATTGTGAGTGGGTTAAAACACTCACCATTGATTTTAAATCAATTTGAATTCCAAATAAAGGCCCAATGTAATGACCCGGGATTTTGGTCATTTAATTTTGAACATTTAACTTATTTTAAATGTTGAATTTGAATTATTAACGGATTTTGAATATGGAAGAATCTGTGAGATGGTTCATAGTTTCAAATATAGCGATCAATAAATTCAATACATAATAAATTTAATATTTGAAAATGGGTAATTATGTGGATGTGGAAGTTAAACATGAACAAAAAAGATTTTTAAGTCAATCTGAATTTTATTTTGACTAGAATTATAATACTTGATTTTGAATGAGATTAAAAAGTCGATAAGTTAAAATTTAGGATGTTATATATATATTAATTTAATAGTGGAAATTAATATACATAGTAATAGTGTAAATAATTGAACTTTGATTTAATATGAATCAGAATGATTTCTAAAAAGGATATAAATTCTGTTTGAATCATAGTGGAGTTAGTAAAATTTTAAAATTAAAAATTTAAACGATTTCGACGATTTTGAAAATCGCTCGATTTAATCGACGTGTTAAATGGCCTTCCGAGGCACTGCCTTGGAATTCGGCGAAACTAGTTCCATTGGATCCAAAATAGTTTACTATTATAGATTTCAAATTTCATAGTGTTAGGAATTACCTTGTGTCGTACGGGAGAGAAACGCATTGAAAAATATATCGAAAATTTAATATTTTAAATCGATTCAAAAAGCTATCTTCCACATACGATCGACGTAGGCCTCAAAATACATTCCATTATGTTCGGAATAGGGTAAAACATTATAAACGCCTAGCAACACGCTTCGTTCGGAGTTCGTTTTAAAAAAGTACGTTAAAATTGAAAATAATATATATACACTTATATATACACGGTTGGAAACAGTAAACCCTAGCCTAAACCCAGCCGCCTCCATCAAAACTTTAATGGCCAAAATCCTCTAACTTTTCCTCCTCCTCCATTTCTCTCCATCCATCAACAATTAGGCTTCGACTTCTAAAGGAATATTGTAGACACGGCGAGCTCTACGATATCAATGGTGATGATCGTGTTTCAAGCAACGAGGAACGAGAAATCAAGGCCGAAAGCGCCATCGTTTCTTCACAAATTTCGTAGAGAGAAAGGCGTCGAGCTTGATCGGGTTCCTGGAGGAGATAGAGTTCACGGAGGGCTTCGATATGGTGGCCTCCGATCGCAGGCCAGGCGATTGAGGAGGTGCAGCTATAAAACCCTATACGGCGGCTATAGGTTTAACAACTGTGATGACCCAATATTTCTGGGTATTTGAAATTGGATATTTAATTGATTTTAAATATTTAAAAGTTAATTATTAACTTGAATTTCAAATGTCACTATTTATTGAATGGTTTAATTATTAAAATTAAACAATTGAGAATTTGGTAAAATTGTTATATATGAAATTCTAAGCCTATTATAAATAATTTGAAGTATTTTGTTCAGTTTTAAAAATATGTTATTCAAATTTGATATTTAAAAATAGCCTTTCGAGGCACTTCTCGGAATTCGACGTAACTAGTTCCATTGGATCCGTAATATTATATTATTATCGGATTTCAAATTTATTTGGAGCGATCGTTTGGCCGTACAGTAGAAACACGCTGAATTTATATCGAAAATTTAATTTAATAACTGGGTTTAAAAAGCTATCTTCTCCATACGACCGAGTTAGTACTCGTAACCTTTTCCATTATGTTCAGAACAGGGGCTTAACATTATAAACACCTAGCGGTACGCCACGATAGGAGTTTAAAATTTTGAGTTGCATTCATCGATACGATTTAAATTTGAATTCAAATTTAAATTAAATGTATATATACCTGTACAATCAACAAATTCAATCACGTTTCATACATTAGACACGTGTCTACCCTCCTCTTTAATTTCATTCCAAAGTCCTTTTCTCTCAAACTAAAATCAAGATGGCCAGATAAAAGTTTTCGCTCATTTTAAAAATTAAAAATCGATATGATGCTTCAAATTAATAATGGCCGTTTCTTTTTGAAATCAAAATCTAAGTTCAAAAATTCATGGCTCGCGAGATTCGAATTCAAGATTTGTCTTTCTAGTGGAAGCGATTATTGCAGTAATTGAGGGGGGCGGCGAATTGGGTTTTAGCATGTGGAAGGCTGTGGCGAAGGCGACGGTGGAAGGAGGCGAGAGGCTCACATGTGTCGAAGATGTTTCCACCAGTGGGCGCGCATGGCAGGATTTAGGCGAAGGTGGGAAGGCAGACTCGATGCGGCCAGTCGATAAGGTCAGAGTTGATTTCATGAGTTTGCATGAGGCCTGGAGAGCGGTGAGTGGTTTGTGGCTGCGGCAGTCATAGTAAGCGATTCCAGCGATGAAGTGAGGTATTTATTCTGTTTTCTTTCAATTTAAAATTTATATATGTATGTATGTATGTATATATATATATATAGACACACACACATAGATAATAAAGTAAGGTTTAAATCCCATATTAATTTTGATTCCAATTATATATATATATATATATATATATATATAGACAGAAAAAAGTATAATATAAATATACACACACATATTTTATTATAGGAAATCAGAAGATTATTTTAAATAAAGTTTGTAGAAAGATGGGAATTTAAAAAGTGATATATAATTAAAAATTTGATTTTTTTTCTTTAAAAATATGTATAGATTATTTTACAAGTATATATGTAGTTTCAAAGGGAAGATAAATATACATATCTACATTTTAAATTTACAAGTTTATTTTAAAATAATTAATTAAAGTGATTAATTTGTTTAATTAACCTATATGACTTATTTTAGTTACTAAAAGATTTTTAAAGGGAAATCATTAGTTTAAAATTTTAATAATTCGTTTAAATTGAATTATTAAATAGAAATTGAATTTTATTTTATTTCAATATTGATAAACCATAAAATGTTATACAAGGTCTGAAATCGGGGAGAAAACAAGTCGATATGGAAATGGATTGCATGCATAGTTAAAGGTGAGTTAATCTCACTCATCTGCATTGCTATTTAAATTTAAATGGTTACATTTAAATAATTGGTTGAATGATTGAATTAATTGGATGTAGTATATTATATAGTGTGTGTATGTGTGTGTGTGTGTATATATTGGAGTGATTGATTTCCCGCATTATATAGCGGATGAGACCCTATGTGCCGCATAATAGTGGATGAGATAATATAACCCCATATACCGCGATATTCCACCTCGAAGTGGAATTGGTATTTTATATTGTGCTAACATCTGTGGAAGCAGGGAAAAAGGTTGGAGAGATTCAATTGGATTCCTCAAAATATTTTGATTTGTTTAACTATTCTGTGTTATGATTTATTGGATAATATGTGATAGATTACAATGGTAATTGGAAATAATGGATGCTATGGTTTTTTTGAACATATTTGGGTATACTGAGTTCCAAAAAATATATAGATTGGATTTTGAAAAGAAAATAAAAAGGGAGAATTTGTAAGTAAAATGATTATAGATAATTTGGAATAACTTGAAGGATGAATGGAAAAAGGATAAAAGTGGATTTTTAAATTTTAATAAATATATCCCGAGTATGGAAAAGGAGATTTTGAAAAAAAAGGAAAATGATGAATTTTAAAACTTAAGCGATATTATTTAAGGAAATAAAGACTTTATTTTAAAAATTCAAGGTATAAATTTGTTTGGAAAAGATAAGAAAGAAATTTAAAAAGTATGAAATTTGTATGTTTAATTTAAATAAGATTTTAAATCAGGATAAAGAAGTCAAATCTGAAATTAATGAGTTTTGAATAAATTTGGATAACAAAATAAATTTATTTTAAATGGAGTTAATTTTGAAAAATCAATTGGAAGATTGATTTAGTGATTGAAACTATGTTTTTAAGAAAGATGAGACTATGGGATTTATAAACCGGGTTTATAAGGTGAAACAAGATATCAGTGGATATTTGGAAATATAAATTCACGGTGGGAATTTATAAAGGAATGGATAAATTGTCTTAAAATAAATAGTGGTTCATTTTTAAAGGTATGGAAATGGGAAGTGTATTTCCCTAGAAAGTCAAGTGTATTTTAAAAGAGACTTTTATGTATAAGCTAAAGGCTTTAAAATTTTGTTTTAAGGAAATGTTTTAGAAAATTTATTATTTTTAAATGTTTTAAAATTTAAAGTAAATATTTTTCAAATTTATTTTAGTAGTAATTATTTAAAGGTTAATTGGTGTTATGTTTTAAAAAGATAATTATTAATATTTTATAAACTATTTTAAAGATAGTTTGAGTAAAGTTTTATTTAAAGACTTGTATAGAATATCGTAATTCTTATTTCAAAATTTAGTTTGGCTTAACTTTTATTTTTAAAGTTAGTTTTATATTTTATAAAGTAGTTTTACTGTAATTATTTTTAAAGCATATATTTTTGAATAAAGTGTTTAAGTAGTTTGATTTAAATGTTTTAAAGTGTATTTTATAATAAAGTGTTTTAAATTATTTTAAAATCTAAAGTATTTGTACTTGGTGATTTCAGTTGAAATAGAAAATATTTGGGAATTTATTCCGTGACAGAAAGATTGTTTGAAACTGTTTTCAAAATGGTTGAAAAGTGGAAATATATCTTGTGAAGATATTTTGAAGGTAATAAATAATTTGGGAAATTATTATGGATTGATGATTGTTTATGAATGTTATCTGATAGTTAAATAACCGACTATCAATATTGGCCAATGCACTGATCGTTTCGAAGAGACCGGGATTGGGATTTATTTCCTGAAAACCACTTCGATCTGGTTTGAACGTTTTTGTGAGGAAGACAAGAGCCGGGAGTCGAAGATGGAGCAGTGAAGTGCAAGGGCTAATCGCTACTAATTCTGAGGGTGATTCTAAAATGGATGTATTCGGAGTAGTGCCTTTGGTTGCGTTCGAACCTGGAACGGACTTGTATGGACGAATGCTTTCAGAACATCGTCAGGGGGACGATGAGCATTCTAAGTGATTGCGTGCTACAAAGGTAATGCATAGCCTCGAGCCTTATCAACCGAGAATGGCTAAAATAAGGGAGATGTACACAGGCTAAGTGGCTAGCAACCAATTAGGGCTAGGTTACCCCTGTCTAGATGTCCCTTTATATTTTGGCTCTGTGGCGGTTGCTGATCCCAACCGTGGGGTGAACTTATTCGGACTATCCAGTAAGGGGTAGCTCCGATCTTGTGTATCAGAGGATTTAGGGTGAATCCTCGGTATGGTGATCTAGACCACGTACTGTAAGGGGCGGTGCCCCAATAGCCCTGCCATTTATGGAAATCCATTTTCCCTACGTACCTTTACGGTTTTTGTTTGTAGAACTCACTTTATGGCTAGTAGCTGGAATTTAATAATGTAACAATTTTCGGCTATTTGAATAAGTATTTTTATATAGACACTATTACAATATCAGAGGAATTTATAAGAAATGTTTTGGTTATCGTAAGGTAAAAACCCGGCATGTTTATTTGTGGTGCGGTCTTATGAGATACCTTTGATTTTCAAATTGATTTTGAAACTTTAATAATCTAATTAAGTGTATTTTCTTATGCTGGTTTTCCAGACTGACTCGGTTGTTATTTAAATATAATGCTTGGGTCAGACCGAGTATTATAGAATACATGAAAGGATGTCGTAGATCTCAAAAGACGAGCTGGATGGCGAGACGTACTTTCATACTTGATTATTATTCCGCCGTGTATTCAGTTTTGAGGACAAGTTTATATAATTGTCCAGCCTTTGGATATTGATTGTGTTGTTGAATTGAGTTGTACTCTGGGAAATGTGTGTAGATATATGATGAAACATATTTTTGTGTTTAAAATCGATGTTATATATCATATTTTATTCCGCTGCTTTGGTAACATTCTGCTGTTGTTTTCTATTTCTTCTTTTACCTCCTTCTTCTTTAACCCTAATGGTTCGGCTTTTCGGTTTCCTTGTTCGGCATTTAATTTCAGTGGATGTATTGATATCGATTTTCGAGCGTCGAAAAATCGGGTCATTACATTTGGTATCAGAGCTGAAGGTTAAGCGAGAACCTTGGCTCTGGTGGGGATTACTCATTTAAAATAGAGTCTGTAGTACTCTAGAATGAGTTTGAGAGTATTAATAGATATGAGCGTGTATATATTAGTGAATATAAAAATTGTTTTTATATTGTGTTTACTTATCGGTTGAGTGATTATAGATTCTGGTCGATATGTGGGACGTCATGTCAGCGATAGGGGTTTCTAAACTCTTAAACAAGATAAACTGACACAGTATTGTTTTAAAATAGGGTAAATGAAATAATTTTACCCAAATTATTTTTGTATATAGAAGAAATAATTTTTGTAAATTATTATTGTATATCGTTGCTTGATTGTTAGGGGATAATAATATTAAATTATTATCATTATTTTGTAGAAATTGAATAAGAAATTGAAAATTATAACTAAAGCTAAGAAAGTAAATTCATATTACATAACCAAATTGAAAGTGAGAATTATAAATGTAATTTATAATTTGAAATAAAATTCCAGAGTAATGTCTGAATATGAATTGAAAGAATTTGGAATTTGGAATTTTGGGAAAGTTTAAATTTCTTTTGGGTTTGAAAATGACTTTCAAAGGATCTGGAGAATTAATAGTGATATTATTTCGGAAATATTTTGGGAACTGGATTTGTAATCTGATGAAATTTGGGATTTAAAAACATTTGATTAATGTTTTTAAAGGAATAAAAGCATTGAACTCACTTCGGTCACTGAAAAGTAACTTTGGTGATGACTGCAGCATCATCGATGTTCATTTTCGAGTTTCCAAGAGAGGAATTGCTACTCAAATGATTTAAATTGGAGTTGTTTGCAAAACTGGGTTGGATTTGAAATTCAAAGAGATAATTAAATTTACCAAAGGATTTGGATATAATTGATTTCAAAGATGATTCTGAAATATTGAGTAATTGTTTAATAAAGACTCTGGAACCTTATTAAAAATGTAACTGGATTATAAATAAGCTGGAAAACTTATAAGACTTAAAATTTCGAATTAAAATGGAATGTAATTGGGCCTGGTAAATAAAAGTAAAAATTTATTGGAAGTAAATTTGTGGGAGAACAAATTTATTTAAATTTGTGAGTGATAGAACTAGAATTAAATTTGAATAATGGAATCAGTTTGAATTGTGTCAAGAAAAGTGAATTGTAAATTTGTTCGAAGGAACTAAAAGAAGTAAAGGTTTAGAAATAAACTTTTTATTTAAAATTTGAAATTTGTAAGATTTAACTTGAAAAGGGTAAATAAAGGTAAGTGTGACTAGAGAATAAATTTAGAAGGATAAGCCAATTAAAGAAGGCTGGTAAATGGAATGGAAATAAAATTGTGGATAGATAAATGAATTTGCATTTGCAAGAAAATAGAGTTGAAACTGAATATTGGGAATTAATTTAAACTGTGTGTAGTGGAAGTTATTCAAGGTTTGACTAAATAAAATAAAGGACTGAAATAAAATTAGTGAGTAAACTAATTGATTCAAGAGGGTAAGCAGATGAATTGGTATTGTATGTTGGGATGATATTTAATTTAAAATGTGTAAAATAAAGTAAAGTTATAAAATTAACTCGAAGTGAACTAAAATTATATTAGTTTGGAAATAAGAAATTGTTTGAAATTTGATTCGGCTTTGTCCAAGTGGTTAATTGATTCGGCTTTGGTGCAGGATGCCACAAGTTCGAAACATGCTTTCGAACGTTTATTTGACATGAGATATGTTGTCCCAATGATTTGTTGTATATAAAGTACCAGTTCAAAAAAAAAAAGAAATTGTTTGAAATTTGAAATAAGTTAGTAAGTGGAACTGATTTAAAATAATGATATGAACCAGTTGTGAACGGAAGATAGTTGATAAAATTCAATATTCATAATTTTAAGATGAATTGAATTCAAGATGGATTGAAAATGAAAATCTGGATGAAAGTTTGGAAAAGGTATTGAGATTTGAGATTAATTAGTAAATTGAAGCAAATTGAATCTATATGGAATTGGAATCCGAATTGATTAAATATAGGTAAAAACCAAGTGATAAAGTGAAGTTGAAAGATTAATTTGTAGTAGACTAAAAATAATTTAAAGTTGGAAATAAATCCATTGGGATTTAAATAAATTATTAGTGAGACCAATTAAAGAAATAATTAATTGAATATGGCTTGAGATGAAGGTAAATTGAATTCTTATGGGATTGGAGCTTCAGTTTAAAAATAGATGGATATAAAGGCTAAAGTAGTAGAGTAATAATATAAGAGTATATAAAATGCTTATATTAAACTTAAGAAATGAATGGTAAAATTCTTAAGTAAGTTTGGTATTGGAAATATACTAAGTAAGTTTGGAATGGAGATTAAGTTGTGAAATGAGATAATTGTGAATAAGTGAATAGAAATCAATAATGCGAATAAAGGTGAACTGATATAGTTAATAATCAATGGATATAAATATGTAAGATGTACGTATATTTATTTTATTCGCGTAGTGATTGGATCCAGATTCGAGCATAAAATTTCAAGGTAGTTATACCGATCCGAGTTGAGATTTTTCACTCGATTTTCGATGGCGAACTCTGGATATGGATTTTTGATTGATTCTGGAAATTCTCTATCATAGTTTGTGGCTATGCAAGGAAAATGACAGTTTCTGATCAAGAAATCATTTCTGAGTCCGCGCTAGGAAGTCGGGTGGACGATACTAGTTCGGAAGTGAAATTGTGCGATCTAATGAGCGATCGAATTGGGTATTGCGAACGGATGATATATATGCATCGTACGGATGTGAATGAAATAGATATGAAACTTTTGAAAAGAAATGTATAAAATGGTTTTTGAATACCGTGATTGGAAATTATTTCTAAATAGTATACAGGTGTTTTAAAAGCAAAAAGGAAACTAGAATTTTTGAATTTAGAATATAAATTGAATTGCTCGACAAAAAGGCATGTGTTTAAATTTCTATATGAAATTTGATGATTTTCTTGTCTTGCCACTTAGATTTTTTTTTCTTTTTGAATTTAGGGTCCCGTAGAGTCATTATGTAGTTGTACCGAGCTAGTTGCGCAAAGGAGAGACTGGCAAAAAAATTTCGAAAAATTTTGAGAAATTTTGATAATATAAAATTTGGTTTCAAATTCTAAATTTAATGGTTGGGTAAGTGATATTGGTTGGAAACTATGGAAGGTTTTGAGAAGTTAGTAGAAGTAATAGTGGATCTTTAATTAAAATATTTGTGTTCGTAAGTTGTTAAAACTGTTTGGCTTTGGAAAAGTAGAAATTGGGTTGTAGATCATTCTTCCTAACTATTAATTTGGGAGACGAAATTCTTTTAAGTGGGGAGGAAATGACGACCCAAAATTTGTGGATATTTAAAATGGGATGTTTAATTGATTTTAAATATTTAAAAGTTAATTATTAACTTGAATTTCAACTGTCACTATTTATTGAGTGGTTTAATGATTAAAATTAAAAAAAAAGAATTTCGTAAAATTATTGAATTTGAAATTCTAAGCCTATTATAAACAATTTGAAGGATTTTATAATTTATATTTAGAGTACTGGAGATAGTGAAGGCTTTAAAATGATATTTGAAGTATTTTGTTCAGTTTTAAAAATATATCGTTTAAAGTTGATATTTAAAAATAGCCTTCCGAGGCACAGTCTCGGAATTCGATGTAACCAGTTCCACTGGATCTGTAATAGTATATTATTATCGGATTTCAAATTTTCGTAGTATTTGGAGTGATTGTTTGGCCGTATGGTAGAAACACGCTGAACTTGTATCAAAAATTTAATTTAATAACTAGGTTCAAAAGGCTATGACCGAGTTAGGACTCGATATGTTTTCCATTGTGTTCGAAATAGGAGTTTAATATTATAAACGTCTAGCAGCACGCCTTGATAGGAGTTCGAAATTTTGATTTGCATTCACCGAGAAGATTTGAATTTAAATTTGAATTTAAACTAAATGTATATATTCCTATACAATCAAAAAATTCAAACACGTTTCATACATTAGAACACGTGTCTACCCTCCTCTTTAATTTCATTCCAAATGCCCTTTTTCTCTCAAACTAAAATCGAGATGGCCAGATAAAAGTTTTCGTTCATTTTAAAAATTAAAAATCGATACTGATGCTTCAAATCAATAATGGCCGTTTCTTTTCGAAATCGAAATCTAAGTTCAAAAATTCAAGGCCGAGCTTCCCCTTCTCGTTTAAAATGGCAGAGACCTTTCGACGCAATTGAAGCTTGCGAGATTCGAATTCGAGATTTGTCTTTGTAGTGGCTGCGATGATTGCAGTAATCGAGGGAGCAGCTAATTGGGCTTTAGCATGTGGAAGGCAGGGGCGAAGGCGAAGGTGGGAGGAGGCTCAAGGCTCGTGTGTGTCGAAGATGTTTCCACCGGTAGGCGTGCGTGGCAGCATTCAGGCGAAAGTGGGAAGGCAGACTCGACTGCAGCTAGTCGATGAGGTCAGAGTTGATTTCGTGAATTCACGTGAGGCCTGGAGGGCAGTGAGTGGTTTGTGGCTGCGGTAGTCATAGCAAGCGATTCCAGCGATGAAGTGAGGTATTTATTCTATTTTCTTTCAATTTAAAATTTATATGTGTATATATATACATAGAGAATACAGTAAGGTTTAAAACCCATATTACTTTTGATTCTAATTATATATATATATATATACAGAAAAAAGTATAATATAAATATATACACACATATTTTATTATAGGAACTCGGAAGATTATTTTAAATAAAGTTCGTAGGAAGATAGGAATTTTAAAAGCTATATATAATAAAAAAAATTGATTTTTTTTCTTTAAATATTTGTATAGATTATTTTACAAGTATATATGTAGTTTCAAAGGGAAGATAAATGTACATATCTACATTTTAAATTTACTAGTTTATTTTAAAATAATTTATTAAAGTGATTAATTTGTTTAATTAACCTACATGACTTATTTTAGTTACTAAAAGATTTTTAAAGGGAAATAATTAGTTTAAAATTTTAATAATTCTTTTAAATTGAATTATTAAATAGAAATCGATTTTTAGATTATTTCAAATATTGATAGACCATAAAATATTATACAAAGTCTGAAATCGGTGAGAAAACAAGTCGAGATGGAAATAGATTGCATGCATAGTTAAAGGTGAGTTAATCTCACTCATCTGGATTGCTATTTAAATTTAAATGGTTAAATTTAAATAATAGGTTGAATGATTGAATTGATTGGATGTGGTATATTATATAGTATATGCATATATATATATATATATATATATATATATATATATATATTGGAGTGGTTGATTTCCCGCGTTATATAGCGGATGAGACCCTATGCGCCGCTTAATAGCGGATGAGATAATATAACCCCATATACCACGATATTCCACCTCTAAGTGGAATTGGTATTTTATATTGTGCTAACATTAGTGGATGCAGGGAAACAGGTTGGAGGGATCCAACTAGATTCCTCAAAATATTGATTTGTTTAACTATTATGTGTTATGATTTATTAGATAATCTGTGATAGATTATAATGGTAATTGGAAATAATGGATGCTATGGTTTTGTAATAACCCCCTTATTTATCGAGTTTATATTTAAATATTTTATTTATATATTATATCGTTAATCGGATTTTGGTCCGAAAAGCTACTTTTTGCAAACGGTCAAATTAGGACTCGAGACCACTTCCATTGAGTTCGAAATGTCGTTTACAACTTTTTTAAGTATAAACATCGATAGGTTTGGAGTTAGTGAAATTTCACTAACTTTTCCCGCTTTGGACTTTAGGTTAGTTTAGCCTATTAAGCTCAAGTTCCAACCCCCTTCTCCTCACTCTTCATAAATTCCTAACTAACTTGAAATTTGCATTAATGGTGAAGAGAATGGGAAATTAAAACTCCAAGCTCAAATTTAATTGCTAATCCAACATTCAACTCCAAATTCAACTTGAAGATATTGGATTCAAGCTTTGGGTTGCTTCTCCATTGGCTTCAAGCTTCATCTTCATCCATTTTAGTGAAAAGGTGAGATTTTTATCTCACAATTCTAGTCTATAACTATATTGGACTGTTGGGAATGATTCCCTATCACTTTTGCATGCACATTTGCATTTGGTTTGAATCGAATTGGTGAAAAACTCCAATTTTTAGTGTTTTTGGTGAAATTCTGCACTTAGGTCGTTCTGCCTATGCTAGGTCGTTCGCGTGGAAAAGTCTCGGCCTCAAAATAGCTCGTTTCCGACCTTAAAATGGCCTACAACGTTAGGTCGCTCGGCACTCGGAATTAGGTCGTAGGTCGTATGGCTCTTAGGTCGTAGGTCGTGGGCTTTTAGGTCGTTAGGTCGCTAACACTTAGGTCGTTTCTGGCCTTAAATCCCCTATACAGCCTTAGGTCGCTTGGCTCTGGCTCCTTAGGTCGTAAGTCATGGGCCTCTAGGTCGTAGGTCGTTAGGTCGTTAGGCCTTAACTCGTGTGGCCTTGGTTCTTTAAGTCGCTCGGCCTTGCCTTCCATTTTTAGGTCGCATGACCTTCTAACCCGCTAGGTCGTTGGACCTATAACCCGTTAGGTCGTTGGGCCTATAACCCTTAGGTCGTTAGGCCGTTAACCCACTAGGTCGCATGACCTATAACCTGTTAGGTCGCTTGACCGTTTACTCCGTTAGGTCGCCCAACCCTACTACAAGTATTAGGTCGTATGACCTTGTTCCACTAAGTCGCTCGACCCTTAGGTCGTAACACTTTAGGTCGCACGACTTTCACACCATTAAGTCGCGAGTTTAATTAGGTCGCTCGGCCTTAAAACGTTAGGTCGCTTGACCTGTGCTATTGTTAGGTCGCTCGGCCATCCTTGTTAGGTCGCCCCCTATAGGTCGCAACGTTCCAACCTACTTTAACTCCTTTAGGTCGTGACTCTTTAGGTCGAAACCCTTTAAGTCGCTCTATCCTATCCTTCCTTAGGTCTTCACTAGGTCGTACCGTTTTGGTCGGGGTGCTGCCCTCTGCACCCCCGCGACCTGACCAGGCAGGTCGAACCCCGTAGCGGTGGCGTTGCCCCCGCACCCCCACCTTGGGGGGTTGCCACCCCCCTGGACCCCCCCTCCGTAGGGGATCTTAGATGAAAGGTGCATTTTGAGCTAATTTCCTTGGATTTCATTCACGTCTTTGAACGTGAAGTTTTTGTGATTTGTCACTTTAATAAAATAAAGGTTTCAATACTAGTAGTAAATATCAAAACTCTTTCATCAAAACAATTTTAACTCTATTATCAATACCAAAGCTCTTTTCTTAACCCGTTTTCCAATCTACCAGTATATAAAAATCTTTACCTCACTCGGATGAGAAATCTAATTAAACGGCTTAGTAAAACAAGTGTATGAAACGCTTGCGTTTGCTTCGTCGGTTAATTCTTGGACTTGTTCGATTGAACCTCTTGTGACAATTTTCTAGCGAAGTTTACAGTTTGTTCGGAAATATTTAAGTTAAGCAAGTGGTTATGGGACATGAAGCTAAACTTTTATATTTACTAGCTTAGTGTAATTGACACTTCTCGTTGATCATGACGATCATTCTTATGATTTAGACTAGCAGTTGTGCGATGTCTCTTGTTTGCTTGGTTAGGCTAGACACCACTTGTGTGATTTCATTCACACATACCTTTTACCTTCTTGGTTAGTATAGACACCACTTGTGTGATTTCACTCACACATACATTTTTGTTTGCGAGGTTAGACTAGACACCACTTGTGTGATTTCACTCACACATACCTTTTTGCTTTTTGGTTAGTATAGACCTCATCTGTGTGATTTTGACTCACACATATGGGGTAGCTCCCCATGGCCTTCGGACCGTCATGTGATAGGCCTCTTTCCCTTTTTCTGTGATTTCTGGATTTCTTGTGTTGATTTATGGAATTTATGTCATTGACTTGCTATGAGTACAAGTTTAGGGTATGATGCCCTCTTTGGATCTTTGAGAAGATTCTTGTGGTATCGATTTATCTCTTATTGATTGATCTTCTGTTGATCATCATTTGCATACTTATAGTAGTATGTCAGTATGGATACTTTATGTTTATGCCATATCTTTTATTTTATACCATGTCATCTGATATTTATAGCTAGACTGATCCATTTATTATTTTCTTAAATAATACTCGGGTCAGACCGAGATGTTACAGGTGCTTCTGCTTGACTTCTTCCTGGGATTTGCTACTCTTACTTTTGGCTAACTATTTAGATTAGCAGTTTTTTGTTGTATACACTTGAGACATAGACTCATAGTTGTATTCTTTTGTATAGCACGTGTTGCTATTCTTTTGTATTATTGTGGATCTTTTTGACCACTACTCTGAAGTATACTTTCATGTGCTAGTTGTATATTCATATCTTCTTCCGCCTCTGTGATATGGATGTCTGTGACTGATTTGTGTTATGCTTATTTCTATGTTTGTTTCCGAAGATTATTTATAGCCACCGTGTGATAAGCAATCACATGGATGGTCGCTCCTCAACAGCCTTATTCTCCGTGCTAGTTGACAGCACTACACCGTAGTGTTCTTGGCTAGCGTGGGTATAGAGGTGGGGCGTCATAGGTTTGTTTGAACATATTTGGGTATGCTAAGTTACCAAAAATATATAGATTGGATTTTGAAAATAAAATAAAAAGGGAGAATTTGTAATTAAAATGATTATATAAAATTTGGAATAAATTGAAGGATGAATGGGAAAAGGATAATAGTGGATTTTTAAATTTTAATAAATAAATACCGAGTATGGACAATGAGATTTTGAAAAAAAGGGAAATGGTGAATTTTAAAACTTAAGTGATAATATTTAAGGAAAAAAAGATTTTATTTTAAAATTCAAGGTTTAAATTTGTTTTGAAAAGATAAGGAAGAAATTTAAAAAGTATGAAATTTGTATTTTTAATTTAAATAAGATTTTAAATCAGGATAAAGAAGTCAAATCTGAAATTAATGAGTTTTGAATAAATTTGGATAAGAAAAGAAATTTATTTTAAATGGAGTTAATTTTGAAAAATCAATTTGAAGATTGATTTAGTGATTGAAACTGTATTTTTAGGAAAGATGAAACTATAAGATTTATAAATTGGGTTTATAAGGCGAAACAAGATCTCAGTGGATATTTGGAAATATAAATTCACGGTGGGAATTTATAAAGGAATGAGTAAATTGTTTTAAAAATAAATAGTGGTTTATTTTTAAAGTATGGAAATGGAAAGTGTATTTCCCGGGAAATCCAAGTGTATTTTAAAGGAGACTTTTATATATAAGCTAAAGGCTTTAAAATTTTGTTTTAAGGAAATGTTTTAGAAAGTTTATTATTTTTAAATGTTTTAAATTTTAAAGTAAATATTTTGCAAATTTATTTTAGTAGTAATTATTTAATTATTAATTGGTATTATGTTTTAAAAAATAATTATTAATATTTTATAAAACAATTTTATTTTAAAGATAGTTTGGGTAAAGTTTTATTTAAAAACTTGAATAGAATTTCGTAATTCTTATTTTAAAATTTAGTTTGCTTAACTTTTATTTTTAAAATTAGTTTTATACTTTATAAAGTAGTTTTATTGTAATTATTTTTAAAGAATATATTTTTGAATAAAGTGTTTAAGTAGTTTAATTTAAATGTTTTAAAGTATATTTTATAATAAAGTGTTTTAAATTATTTTAAAATCTAAAGTATTTGTACTTGGTGATTTCAGTGAAATAGAATGTAACGAACCATGTTTTTAACTAGTTTAAATTGTGAAATTTAGATGATTATTGAATAAAATGGTTAGAAATAAAATATAACGATTCGTTAATATTAATTTATTGGATAATTTAAATTGTTTAAATTTAATATAGGAATTTATTTGAATAATTGAATTATGGATTTAATATGATTAAAATGGTGTATAAAATTGATTCAGATTGTTAACATTTAAAATTGGAGTTAAATTTGAATAATTTGAAATTTGAAATTTTATACATTGATTGACGAGCAAAATTAGTCATTTTGTTCACTGTTTCGGATTTCGACGAAACCAGTTTCAACGGATCCGAAATGGTGAATTATTGTAGGACTTCAAGTTTCATAACGATCGGACTTGTCGTTTGGCTGTGAGAGCTTGAAACGCGTAGAAATTCAATTTCAAATTTAATTAAAATATTCGATTTAAAACGCTATCTTTCGCATATGACCGAATTGGACCCCGGGACTAACTCCATTGAGTTCGAAATGTGGGTAAAATATTATAAACGCCGGGTGGCATGTTTCGTTTGGAGTTCGTGACTTCGCGAGTCGTTCGAATCAGATATTTTCTTGTTATTTTAATATGAAAATATAAATATCTCATAGCTTGTTCAAACGCACGTTCCACCTCAGCCGTATAACCCTCTCGTCTCCCCTTTTATTTCAACTACCAAATCTATAAAAAAACGATCGAAGAAAAAATGGCCATGGCAAAATTAAAAAAAAAAGAAACGCGACTTCGATTTGGGAAGCCGTGAGGATCTAGGCGATGAGGAGGCACACTAGGGTTGCACGTATTGCGCAGGATGGTGGCACGATGTCAAGGCAGCAAGCACGATGGAGCTACAGGCGAAGACGAGGGCAACAAGTGGATCTGGGCGTGTGCGCGAGGAGAGAAGCTAGTGATTCCGCGCGAGCGTTGGAGATGAGGCGGCAGTTCGCGTGGAGCAGCGGAGGATGGGTTCGATCATCATGGGGTGGGTTGCGGCTGTCAGAAGATTTTTGTGCGTTTGAACAGTGTGCGGCTGAGGGAAGAATTTAGGTTTGTTTCTTTTATTATTATTATTTTGTTGATTTAAAAGTCAATAAAAAAATTTGTTAAATTAATAAACTCGTATTGCGCTCGTACGAGGTCCGACTCGAGCAAGAAAAATTGCGCTGGGATCGTATGAAGTCATCTTCGACTTGAAGTGGAATGGGAGTTTATTTAAAGCTGAAATTATTTCCAGTTTCGAATAAGAAGGTGGGTGTTTATATGCTCACGTTCGACTATTTTATTTTTATGTTAGTTAAGTTATATTATATTGTGAAGTGATTTTAATTCATTGATAGTTGTTGATAAATTTAGTTGACATCCAATTGACTGCTGAATAAATTATTAGGATTTGAATTGATAATTAAAGTTGAATTAGAATTAATCTGCTAAAATAAAATCCCTTATTTTCGATAATTGATTAATTGTTGTGCTTATTGATTGTATGGATGATTAGTTGTGATGGATGTTATTGGTTGTTAATTTGGATGTTTATTTATTATGATATATCATTTTATCACCCTGTATATTATTTATAGTATATTAAACTATAAACTGAATTATTTCGAATACATTAAGAAATATGTTTAAATGATATATATACCTATGACATCTATTTGGAATGAAATGATATATATATATCCATCCTTGAAATTTAATTAGAATAATTATCCACTTGGCCATAGTTAGAAAATTATATACGGACACCTGGTTGGTTAAATTAACTCATTTTAAAAGTTGTTTGAAATTATTTAAATGAATTGATTTTTAAGAATAAAATCAAATTTATGAAATTGAATTATTTTGAATTGAAGCTCGAAATGTTGGAATTTAAACTTGGTAAACGAAATTGTTTAATTAATCAAAGTTTAGATTTTTAAGTTTAAAAATTTAAATACGGCATAAATTTTCGAAAGTCAATTTGTTTTAAAAGATTGGTCTTTTATTCGAACTTTGGATATTTCTAAGAAAAAAATTGATATGAAATGATATTTAAATTGAGTTTAAAATTGAAAACTTGGATTTAAAAATTGGTGTTGGATGTAAATTTAATTTAGGTATGTAAGTCGATATTTTGAAATAAATTTGGAATTTGAAATGGGAAATAAATTTATAATCTGGAATTGGAAATTAATTTGAAATTAGAATTTTAATTCATTTGGAATTGAAATTGGAAATTAATTTGGAACTGAGATTTAAATTAATTTGGAAATGGAAATTGAAATTGAAAGAAACTTGTGTGGAACCGAAATTTATTCGAGTTGAAATTGGAATTGAATCGATTCAATCGAAATGGAATTTGGAATCGATTTGGGTAGGAAATTGGAAAGTTGACCGGTTTGACTTTGGAATTATTTTAAAAATGAATATTTTAGTATAAATGATTTAAAATCTATATTCTTTAAATATTCAAACTATTTTTATTTTTACAAACTATTTTATTATATAAACCATTTTTTATTCAAATTATTTCCAGTAAACTATTTTCAACTATTTTCTAAAAATAAATATGGTTAAAGGGTAAAGTGTTTATATTTAAATCTTGGATTTAAATACGAACTAGGTTAAAGTAAAGACTATAGCCTAAATTGAATTCGAATAAAATTTTGGAAGTGAAATTGATTTATCGGACAAAATTGAAAATTTTGAATATATAAGGATTTCAAAATGGATTTGATTTTAAAGCGAATATATGATTTCGAAATGGATTTGATTTTAAAGTGAATATATGATGGTTTCAAAATGGATTTGATTTTTTGAAACGAATATGATATTTTGATATCAAACATGAATTGTTTTTGAAATGTAAACATACCAACTAGTGTGTAAAATGACGATTGGTTGTTAAAGAGACCAAAGCCTCTTATTGAAATACTCTCTTTCAATATTGGAACCACTTTGACAACCGTGTACGCGGTGGATGATATCCAGAATGTAGTGGTTGAATTGACAACGTTTACTGGAATGAAGTAAGAGAACGATGATGGATAGCCTTGACCTTCGTGTCATAATTAAAATGACTAAAATATGAGCCTATGTCTGGCCATTGAGCTTAGCTACCTCTAGCGACGTTGATCCCTCGTATTATTATTGTGGTTTCGGATTCGATGGGTGCAACTTATTTGTCGTTTGGATTGATTGTCGCGGTCGGTCACAGATGGGTTACGACCAGCCAGAAAGGGTAAACTGGTAGAATCCTACCTTGGGCATTGCCTCACATGCCTTGTCATATTTATCCCTATACGAGCCCATTACGACTTTGATTTAAAACTGTAAAATGTATCAAGGTGGATCAATGTAAAGCCTTAACGCTATTTTGATATTTATTTTACCGATAGACATTATGTATTATAGCATAAACTATTATATATAAATAGTTTAACGGATCCTTAGGAGATGGAAAATCCCGCAACATCTCTTAAGTTATTGCACTCATATTTGTGATATTGATTTGAATTACATAAGGGTATTTTAGTCCTGACTCGAGTGTTGTGTCTTTTCGTTGCACTCGGGTCAGTCCTGAGTTTTTTTAGCGTATTGAAGACTATTCTCTGGAGGACGAAGACAGAGTTTTGGTATATTACTATTATTATTATCCCCTGCATTATGCTATTCTGCTGTATTGATATTTATCCCTGATGTATAAATATAACTCCGATAAATGTGTATAGATTATGATCAGATGTATAATAAACAGCTTTTGAATTTTTATTTGATTATTATATTTTATTGTTTCCGCTGTGAGATTATGTGTTTTGTTTTCTTCTTCTCTTCTTATTTTTCTTATTTAACCCCATTGATTATCTACGTTCCAAATTGTTTAATTCGGACATGTGTGAATCGTTGTCGATTTAAACCTTCCGAAATGTGGGTCGTCACAGTTGGTATCAGAGCGAAGGTTTAGCGATAACCTTGGCTTTGTGGGGTTTGACTCATTAGAGATAGGGTAGTAATACCCTAGAATGAGTCTGTTTGAGAGTATATATATGAAAGAGCGTATTTCTTAGTGTTATAAATAGTTTTATATTGTGTTTACTTATCCGTGAGTTGTTTATAAATTCTGGTCGATGTGCGGGACGCCGTGTTATCGATAGGGGTTTCTAAACACTTAAACGAGACAAGCCGACATAATATTATTTTAAAAATCGAGTAAATGAAATAATTTTGGCTAAACTATATTATATATATAATGGAATTTTTTAATGAAATTGTTGTTTGGAAATGATAAAATTTAATTATCATCGATTATTTGTTGAATTAAAAAATAAAACGAATACTTAATAAATTTATTTTAGGAAGAATTTGAGTTTTAAATTGAACTGAAATAAATTAAAATGAGAATTGATTAAAATGACCAACTTGTAAATTAATGGATTATTTGGTAAATAAGTTAAGGAAATTTGTATAAGTATATTACAATATAGCTCATATATAGAAGTGATTTTTTTTAATTTTTTTGTTGTTGAGATTTTAGAATTTAAAACCTTTTATTTTCAAAATTGTTTTCCAAAGCCTTAAAAATTAATTGCAAGTAGAGTAGATTAATCAAAAATTTGAATGTTAACTAATATAATATGTTATTGAAAGAAATTAATTAGTTAAAGTGGATTTAATAGAAGCTGAATGAAATAAATTATGAAAAAAGGGTTAATAATATGAATTGAGTTATAAAATGAAATTTACTTTAGTAAAATAATAATGTGAATTTGAATAAATGAAGTTAGTAGATGTATTAATAATAACTTAAGATATGAAGTGATAATAATAAAAGTGTGTTGTGTTGTATAAAATGTTTATAATAAATTTAGATAATTTATAAATGATGTTAATATAAAAAAAAGAAAAAAGGAGGATATACTAGCTGGAAATATAATATATTTAACTTAAGCATTGTTAAGTGGAATAATTTTATGAATGATCCATAATTGAATTTATATGAAATAGGCTGAAAAAAAAGTGAACCAAATTGGAATTTCACAAATTGGATTGAATAAAAAGTGAATATAATGAAATTGCAAAGAATGTTAATAAAATTGAAAGAAATCAATAGAATGAAAACCAATTAAATATGGATGAAACAAATAAGAATAATCGAAACAAATCGATGGAATGTAAACATATATTGAATTGAAATAAATCAAGTGTGAATGCAATAAATATTGAATGTAATAAAAGAATGAATTAAAATCAAAATTGTTGAATGTAAATTAATTAAAAGCGAATGAATTGATTATAAATCTATTGTATGATTAACGAAATAAATAATTAAGTGAAGATGAATCAACTTTAAAAATATGGAATGTGGTATGGAATTAAATTACTCAAGTGTGATTAATTATATGAATTATTGAAATTAAAAAAAATGAATGTAACTATAAACAAGTGTAAATAAATAGAATGTAAATTTATTGATGTTGATAAATGCAAGCAAATCAATTAGAAGAAAATAAGTTGAAAAATCAGCTTAAAGTGAATCTAATTGAATAAAAGTTGTTGAATGCATATAAAGTTGAAAAGAATCAATTAAAGTGTTAACGAAATGAATGTTAATAAGATGACGGGTATAATTTTTTTTGACTTTGGATAATAAAAATTCACATGCTTATGAATTAATTGGATTAATTGGACGGATTTTGATGGTTAGATGGTTTCTTTTGTTGAAAACCATTGTTTTTACTGTTTTGATTGCATATAACTGTTGTATGTTATGTATTTGTAATTATTTGTGTTGTTTGGATTCAAAATCCATGTTGTATGGTTATATTGGACTTATACATGCTTCAATATCGTTGTATGTTAACTAATATTATTGATTTGAGTTGTGATGGATACATACGAAGACTGTTGGACGTATATGTGGATTATTATATGCTTTGCTTGCTTAATACGAGCGAACTCGCTCGTCTTATAAATAATAAGGTTCGTATGTCGGATTACATACTTCGATTTTATATTTTGCCCTTTGGGATGCCTCATCATTGAGATGAGATGTATATTTGATATATATTGGTTATATTTGTGTTATATATTGAATTGTAATTTTTTCCGATGGAGCCGCGCAAAGGAGACTCAGCCGAAATTTCTTGTAAATCCGAGAGTTAGAATTTTTTTAATGTTTTAAAAGAAATTTAGTTTATTTTTGTGTATAAGTTATATTTTTCGTAAACCGATAGCGGAATGGCGTAGTTGAAGCGTAAAAATAGTTTCGCAAATAAGATTGTTATGTTTCATAAGTTATTGTGTAAATAAAATCCATTGTGTGTTAAATTCTTTACTTAACGCCTTTTAGAGGACGACAAGTTTTAAGTAGGGGAGTATGTAACGACCCGTGTTTTTAACTAGTTTAAATTGTGAAATTTAGGTGATTATTGAATAAATGGTTAGAAATAAAATATAATGATTCGTTAATGTTAATTTATTGGATTGTTTAAATTGTTTAAATTTAATATAGAAATTTATTTGAATAATTGAATTATGGATTTAATATGATTAAAATGGTATATAAAATTGATTCAGATTGTTAACATTTAAAATTGGAGTTAAATGTGAATAATTTAAATTTTGAAATTTTATATATCAATTGCGAGCAAAATTAGCCATTTTGGTCACTGTTTCGGATTTTGACGAAACCAGTTTCAATGGATCTGAAATGGTGAATCATTGTAGGATTTCAAATTTCGTAACGATCGGACTTGTCGTTTGGCCGTACGAGCTTGAAACGCGTAGAAATTCAATTTCAAATTTAATTAAAATATTCGATTTAAAAAGCTATCTTTCGCGTGCGACCGAATTAGACTTCGGGGCTAACTCCATTGAGTTCGAAATGGGAGTAAAACGTTATAAACGCCAGGCATCACGTTTCATTTGGAGTTCGTGACTTCACGGTTCGTTCGAATTAGATATTTTCTTGTTATTTTAATATAAAAATATAAATATCTCATAGCTTGTTCAAACGCACATTCCACCTCAGCCGTATAACCCTCTCGTCTCCCCTTTTGTTTCAACTACCAGATCTATAAAAAAAAGAACGATCGAAGAAAAAATGGCTGCGGCAAAATAAAAAAACGAGACACGACTTAGATCTGGGAAGCCGTGAGGATCTAGGCAATGAGGTGGCGCGCTAGGGATTGCACGTATTGCGTAGGATGGTGGCACGATGTCAAGGCAGCATGCACGATGGAGCTACAGGCGAAGACAAGGGCAGCAAGTGGATCTGGGCATGTGCGCGAGGAGAGAAGCTAGTGATTCCGTGCGAGCGTTGGCGATGAGGCGGCAGTTCGCCTGGAGCAGCGAAGGATGGGTTCGATCATCATGGGATGGGTTGCGGTTATCTGAAGATTTTTATGCGTTTGAACAGTGTGCGGCTGAGCGAAGAATTTAGGTTTGTTTCTTTTATTTTTATTATTATTTTGTTGATTTAAAAGTTAATAAAAAAACTAAAATTAATAAATTCGTATTGCGCTCGTACGAGGTCCGACTCGGGCAAGAAAAATTTCGCTGGGATCGTATGAAGTCATCTTCGACTTGAAGTGGAACTACAGTTTATTTAAAGCTGAATTATTTCTAGTTTTGAATAAGAATGTGTGTGTTTTATATGCTCACGTTCGACTATTTTATTTTAATGTTAGTTAAATTATATTGTATTATGAAGTGATTTTAATTCATTAGTTGTTGATAAATTTAGTTGACATCCAATTGACCGCTGAATAAATTATTAGGATTTGAATTTATAATTAAAGTTGAATTAGAATTAATCTGCTAAAATAAAAATCCCTTATTTTCGATAATTGATTAATTGTTGTGCTTATTGATTGTATGGATGATTAGTTGTGATGGATGCTATTGGTTGTTAATTTGGATGTTTATTTATTATGATATATCATTTTATCACCCTGTATATTATTTACAGTATATTAAACTGTAAACTGAATTATTTCAAATAAATTAAGAAATATGTTGAAATGATATATATAGCTATGACATCTATTTGGATTGAAATGATATACGTCCATCCTTGAAATTTAATTAGAATAATTATCCACTTGGCCATAGGTTAGAAAATTATATACGGACACCGGGTTGGTTAAATTAAATGATTTTAAAAGTTGTTTGAAATTATTTAAATGAATTGATTTTTAGGAATAAAATCAAATTTATGAAAATTGAATTATTTTGAATTGAAGCTCGAAATGTTGGAATTTAAACTTGGTAAACAAAATTGTTTGACTAATCGAAGTTTAGATTTTTAAGTTTAAAAATTTAAATACGGCGTAAATTTTCGAAAGTCGATTTGTTTTAAAAGATTGGTCTTTTATTCGAACTTTGAATATTTCTAAGAAAAAAATTGATATGAAATGATATTTAAATTGAGTTTAAAATTGAAAACTTGGATTTAAAAATTGGTATTGGAAATAAATTTGATTTAGGTATGTAAATCGATATTTTGAATAAAATTTGGAATTTGAAATGGGAAATAAATTTATAATCTAGAATTGGAAATTAATTTGAAATTGGAATTTTAATTAAGTTGGAATTAAAATTGGAAATTAATTTGGAATTGAGATTTATATTAATTTGAATATGGAAATTGAAATTGAAAGAAATTTGTGAATTGAAAGAAATTTATGTGGAATTGAAATTTATTCGAGTTGAATTGGAATTGAATCGATTAAATCGAAATGGAATTTAGAATTGATTTGGGTAGGAAATTGGGAAGTTAACTGGTTTGACTTTGGAATTATTTTAAAAATGAATAATTTAGTATAAATGATTTAAAATCTATATTCTTTAAATATTCAAACTATTTGAATTTTGCAAACTATTTTATTATATAAACCATTTTTTATTTTTATTCAAATTATTTCCAGTAAACTATTTTTAACTATTTAACTATTTTAAACTATTTAAACTGTTTTCTAAAAATTAAACTGGTTAAAGGGTAAAGTGTTTATATTTAAATCTTGGATTTAAATACAAACTAGGTTAAAGTGAAGATTATAACCTAAATTGAATTCGAATAAAATTTTAGAAGTTAATTGATTTATCGGACAAAATTGAAAATTTCGAAAATATAAGGATTTCGAAATGGATTTGATTTCAAAGCGAATATATGACTTCGAAATGGATTTGATTTTAAAGCGAATATATAATGGTTACAATTGGATTTGATTTTTTTTGAAACGAATATGATATTTGATAACAAATACGAATTGTTTTCGAAATGTAAAAGTAACAACCGGTGTGTAAAATGACGATTGGTTGTTAAAGAGACCGGGGCCTCTTATTGAAATACTCTCTTTCAATATTGGAACCACTTTGATAACCGTGTACAAGGTGGATGATATCCAGAATGTAGTGGTTGAATTGGCGACGTTTACTGGAATGAAGTAAGAGAACGATGATGGATAGCCTTGACCTTCATGTCATAATTAAAATGACTAAAATATGAGCATATATCTAGCCATTGAGGTTAGCTACCTCTAGCAACGTTGATCCCTCGTATTATTATTGTGGTTTCGGATTCGATGGGTGCACCTTATTTGTCGTTTGGATTGATTGTCGCGGTCGGCCACGGATGGGTTACGACCAGCCATAAAGGGTAAACTGGTAGAATCCTACCTTGGGCATTGCCTCATGTGTCTTGTCATATTTATCCCTATACGAACCCATTACGACCTTGATTTAAAACTGTAAAATATCTTAAGGTAGATCAATGTAAAGCCTTAACGCTATTTTGATATTTATTTTACTGATAGACATTATGTATTATAGCGTAAACTATTATATATAAATAGTTTAACGGATCCTTAGGAGATGGAAAATCCCGTAACATCTCTTAAGTTATTGCACTCATATTTGAAATATTGATTTGACTGACATAAGAGTATTTTAGTCCTGACTCGAGTGTTTTGTCTTTTCATTGCACTCGGGTCAGTCCTGAGTTTTTTCAGCCTTTTGAAGACTATTCTCTGGAGGACGAAGATGGAGTTTTGGTATATTACTATTATTATTATCCTCTGCATCATGCTATTCTGCCGTGTTGATATTTATCCCTGATGTATAAATATAACTCTGATAAATATGTATAGATTATGATCAGATGTATAATAAACAACTTTTGAATTTTTATTTGATTATTATATTTTATCGTTTCCGCTGTAAGATTCTGTGTTTTGTTTTCTTCTTCTCTTCTTATTTTTCTTAT
Organism: Allium cepa; assembly: GCA_030765085.1. NCBI lineage: Eukaryota > Viridiplantae > Streptophyta > Magnoliopsida > Asparagales > Amaryllidaceae > Allium > Allium cepa. The sequence continues at coordinate 169,009,007 of CM060941.1, read as the reverse complement.
TTAACCCCATTGATTATCTACGTTCCGGATTATTTAAGTCAGACATGTGTGAATTATTGTCGATTTAAACCTTCCGAAATGTGGGTCGTCACATAGCAAATATTTGAGGAATTTATTCCATGAGAGAAAGATGGTTTGAAACTGTTTTCAAAAGGTTGAAAAGTGGAAATATATCTTGCAAAGATATTTTGAGTGTAATAAATAATTTGGGAAATTAGTTTGGCTTGATGATTGTTTGTGAATGTTATTTGATAGTTAAATAATTGACTATCAATATCGACCAATGCGTTGATCGTTTCGAGGAGACCGGGATCGGGATTTATATCCTGAAACCACTTCGATCTGGTTTGAATGTTTTCGTGAGGAAGACAAGAGCTGGGAGTCGAAGATGGAGCAATGAAGTGCAAGAGCTAATTGCTGCTAATCCCGAGGGTGATTCCAAAATGGATGTAGTAGGAGTAGTGCCTCCGGTTTCGTTCGAACCCGAAACAAACTTGTATGGACGAATGCTTTCAGAACATCGTCAGGGGGACGATGAGCATTCTCAGTGATTATGTGTTAAAAAGGTAACGCATAGCCTCGATCCTCATAAACCGGGAATGGCTAAAACATGGGTGGTGCACACAAGGCTAAGTGGCTAGCAACCAATTAGGGTAAGGTCACCTCTGTCTAGATGTCCCTTTATGTTTCGACTGTGTGGTGGTTGTTGGTCCCAGCCACAGGGTGAACTTATTTGGACTATCCAGTATGGGTAGCTCAGGTCTTGTGTTGCAGGGGATTTATGGTGGATCCTCGGTACGGTGATCTAGACCATGTGCTGTGACGGGCGGTCCCCAGTAGCCCTGCCAATGATGAAATCCATTTTCCCTACATGCCTTTACGGTTTTAGTTTGTAGAACCCACTTTATGGCTAGTAGCTGGAATTTAATAATGTAACAATTTCGGATATTTGAATAAGTATTTGTATATAGATACTATTATAATATAAGAGGATTTTATAAGAAATGTTTTGGTTATTGTAAGGTAAAAACCCGACATGTTTATTTGTGACGTGGTCTTACGAGATACCTATGATTTTCAAAATGATTTTGAAATTTTAATAATCCAATTGAGTGTATTTTCTAACGCTGGTTTTACAGACTGACTCGGGTGTTATTTAAATATAATGCTCGGGTCAGACCGAGTATTATAGAATACAGAAAAGGGTGCTGTGGAGCTCAGGAGATGAGTTGGATGGCGAGACGAACTTCCGTACTTTATTATTATTCTGCTGTGTATTCAGTTTTGAGGACAAGTTTATATAATTATCCAGCATTTGGACCTTGATTGTGTTGCTGAATTGAGTTGTACTCTGGGAAATATGTGTATATATATGATGAAACAGATTTTTGTATTTAAAATCGATGTTATATGTCATATTTTATTCCGCTATATTAGTAAGATTCTGATGTTGTTTTCTATTTCTTCTTCTACCTCCTTCTTCTTTAACCCTAATGGTTCAGTTTTTCGGTTTTCGATTGTTTGGCATTTAATTTCAGTGGATGTACTGATGTCGATTTTCGGGTGTCGAAAAATCGGGTCGTTACAATAGCCCTGGAATGAACGGTTGGAAGAAGAAGCAATCTTTGGCCTTGATTTCGCCAGGTGAAATATATGGCCTCGATCTTTTCTAAGTAATATAAAAAGAAAGTAAATTTATTAATATAAGTTATATTTCAAAACTTTAAAATTTCATATCTTATCCATACGATGTCGGAATCGGATGAAACAAAAGCGATACCTAAATCATAGAAACGAGCACTACGCTGTGCTGCAGATCTGGAGTCGATTGGGGCTAGTGAAAATTTTAGGTTAAATCGACCACCGTTCGATTTAATTTAAAATTGGAGCGTTTGGCGAATTAAACTCAAGCTGAGATAATCTCACTCAATTTTGGACGGCTGGCTTAAATCTTAAGTAGTTAAATTATTAAATGACCGATTGGTTAAATTGACGCATTTTATCAGTTGGATGTGATACTATACATAGTAGTATATATATATATTGGAGCGATTGACATTCCCACATGTATATATATATATATAGCGAATGAGACCCTATGCGCCCCGCATTATAGTGGATGACCCTATATACCGAGATATTCCGCCTCGGAGTGGAATTGGTATTTTTATGTTGTGCTAACATCTGTGGATGCAGGGAAACAGGTTGGAGGGAACCAACTGTATTCCTCAAAAATGTTGAATTTAATTGCATATATAGTGATATATGCTTTTTTGAAAAATCTATGACAAGTTATTGTGCGATCTGAATTGATTGAATGTTATGGCAGTTAACCTGGATTTTTGGTGTTTTTCAATACCAATAAAAATATGTTTTAAATTGGTAAAGAATTGTAAATAGGGATTTTTGTAATCAAAGTATATAAAGGATTTTAAATAATAAATCCATAAACGGTACTTGTTTAAAAATAAAAGGTTAAAAAATCAAGATTTAAAGTATTTTTAAAGGATAAAAGAGAATTGGAAAATAAGTATAAAATTGGTTACACTGCAATTTAGTAGGATTTTCAAATTTACGGAATGAAATTGGAAATCGAGAAAATTAGACTTGTTATAAAAAGAGAATTTTTGATTATTAATTTGATAATTTTTAAAGGTGTTAAAATATTCTAGAGTATTAGTTGTTTTAAGTATTTTAAATTGTTTAAAGCATATTTTATTATAAATTAGTTACTTTATAATGATTATTAAAGATTTATTATTATTTAAGCATTAGTTAGCATTAATATTTTTAAAGATAATTGGTAAATATTAATATGGCTTTGTATAGTAACTTTTATTTAAGTATATTTGACTAGATTTAACTTGAAATTTATTTTAAAATTTACAAGCATTATTTTGGGATAATTTCTAAAAATAAAGTTTTCGGAAAGTAATGGTATACTCGCGCGGTGTAATCTGAGGCAGCGAGTGCCTGTAGTTAAGTTTTGGATTTCTTTAGGATAGAGACGTAACCGTTGAGTTGTGATCCATGGTTTAATACTGTAATGGTACTTTCCACATTATTTTAAAAGTTTTTTTTTATATATTTTTGAAAAGGATAATTTGTGAATATACTGAGTTCGATGAGATAAGTATAAATTTTGGATAAAGGGATTTAATTTATTTAAAATTCAATTTAAATAAGACTTGGTGTTTTTCAGTGAAAATGAAGTGTTGGTTGAATTGGTTGTTTATTTGATAGTTAAATAACCGACTATCAAATCTAGATCCAGAACATAACTTTGGAAATATCTGGAAGAAGTATGGGATTATATGGTATAGTTACCGTTCGAGGTGCTATACTGTACGTATAAACTCGTTTCATTCTTCTCGGACGTTTTTAAAGAAATATGTTCACTGACAGTTAGAAGGTAATCTCCGATCTTATCTCCATCTGTTTATTTCCTAAAGAACCGGGGTTGAGTTTACCGGGAATATCGAACGTTGTTTCGATAAGACCAGGATTAGATTTGTTATTCGAAAACCGCTTTAATCCAACGAGTACATTTTCGTAATGAAGACAAAAGCATGGAGTCCAAGATGGAGCCATAAAGTGCAAGGGCTAATCGATACTAATCTTGAGGGTGATTCCAAAATGGATGTAGTAGGAATAGTGCCTTCAGTTCCGTTCAGACCGAGAATAGGCTTGTATGGATGAATGCTATGAGTACATTGTCATTGGAGGACAATGAGCTATCTAGGTGTATATTTCTACAAAGGTAATCGTAGCCTATAGCGTCATCAACCGAGAATGACTGAAAAGCAGGGGAGATGCAGCAAGGCTAAGTAGGTAGCATCCAAGTAAGATATGTCTATCACCTTTCTAGATAACCTCGAATATTATCACTACGTGTGAAAGGAGCTCGAAAAGGGTGGGAACACCTGGAGTGATAACATATTTGGTCTATCCAGGTCAGGGATAGTCCGGTCTTGTGTTGGTAGGGACCGATAGGTTCGATCTCGGTACGAGATTCTAGACGTGTACCGTGACAGGTGGTACCCCAAAGTCTAGTCATTCAGTTGGAATCCATTCTTCAATAAGCGCCATACGGTTTTGATTGTGCCCAACAATGCTGGAACGTGAGATGCAAGCATTTCAACTATTTGAATAAGTATTTGTACTTGACACTATTATAATATTAGATAATTTTGATATGAAATATTTTAGTTATCGTAAGGTAAAAGCCCGTCATGTTTATTTATGGCGTGGTCTTACGAGATACCTTTGATTTTCAAAGGATTTTGAAACTTTAATAATTTATAATTGAGTGTGTTTTCTCACGCTGGTTTTCCAAGCTGACTCAGGTGTTATTTTATTATAATGCTCGGGTCAGATCGAGTATTACAGGTTCAGGTTAGGATGCTATGGAGCTCAGGAGTTGAGCTGGAGACCAAGACGTATTACTTGTACTTGTTTATTTCTACTGCGGTGTTTTGTTTAAAATTTCCATAAATTGTGAGGGCGGGTTATTACAACTGTCCAGGCGGGTAATTATTAATTTGTGTACTATGATGCGAGATATGTATATTACAGTTTTGATTTGTGTAAAGAACTGTTTATATTATATGTTATTCAGTCCGCTGTGAGATTCTATTTTGTTTTAGGTTTTTCTTCTTCTTTTACCTACTTTCTTTTCCCTCAACAATCTGTCTTTCAGGCACTCGATCTTTTGGCATGTTATACAATGAATGCATTAAGGTTGATTTTCGAGGGTTGAAAGGGCGGGTCATCACGTGTGGTATCAGAGCTTAGGTTAGCGATATACTTATACTTTGGTGGGGTTACTCATTAAAGATAGAGTCCTAAGTACTCTAGAATGAGTTTGAGTGTATTAATAGATATGAGCGCATAATTGTTAGTGAATATAAAATGTTTTTATATCGTGTTAACTTATCGGTTGAATGTTTATGAATTTTGGTCGGTACAGGAAGTACAACCATATCAATAGGAGTTTCTAAACTCTTAAATAAGGTAAACAAACATAGTATTAATTTAAAGTGGGTAAATGAAATAATTTTATTCAAAATAATATTTTTATATAAAAGAAATAATTTTCTAAAATTATTATACTGTGTGTGCTTGGAATGTTTTATTGCTAATATTATAATCAAATAGATTATAAAAGTTGAGATGTTTTATATATAATCAAAAGAAATCATATAAGAATAAATTTATACAATATGGAATAACTAAAATTAATTTAAAACTAGAATTTGAAACCTGGAATTTTAGAGAATGTTTTGAATTGAATTTGAACTAAGTGTTTGGAATTTCTAAGTCTTGAGAATTTTGGAAATGTTTTCCCAAAATGGGTTGTGAGGAATAATGGAGTGGTATTTGAAAATGTCTTTGGAATATAAATTGTTTTAAAAATGAATATTGAAAGTAAGGAAGCACTGAACTCACTTAAATCGCTAGAAAATAATCCTGGTGATGATGGCCACATCATCAGTATTCATTTTCGAGTTTCTAAGTGGTGGATTGCTACCGTGGTGGTTGGGTATGGTTATTTGTTCTGGACTTGTTTGATAAGAAAGTTTGTCTTAGAAATTCCAAAGGGAAAATGTTTTGGGAATAAGCCAAGTGGTTTTAAGATTTCAAGGTTATGATTTGATATAGCAAAGTGATATATGTATATTTATGATTTTAAATTGTTTTGAAATAAACAGGGTAATTGAATTCGGGGGTTTCCCATTTAAATGTTTTGTAAAATCAGAGAAAATCGGTCATTGAACTTACAAATTGAAGTTGATATAGATAAAATGGAAAATGAAAATTTTAATTCTCGAATTAAAATTTAACTCGAGTAAATTAAAGTAAATAAGATACATTGAAATTTAACTTAAGATAAGTTAAATAAAATAGAAATTTGGATTGGAATTGCGTGGAATATAAAGTTGAAATGTAGAATAATTATATAACTATAATTTTTAATTATTGAATGGGATGAATAAAATTAAGCTATTAAGTGATATAGACAATCGAGAGTTATGATTATAATATGTAAATGAACTTAAGTAAGTAAAATGGGATTCTAAGTAAATAAGTTTTTTAACGTATGAATTGGAAAATGCAATGGTAAAGCCTAAATGAAGATGGTGGTGTTATGGCAAAGAAATGGAAATTAAAAATTTTGAATCTTTAATGGAGAATGAGTTAAGGTAGGGTAAATTGAATATAAGTATGAATTGTGAAGTGTTTATATAAGTATATGTTATAAATATTAAATGTGAGTAAATTTAGGTTAAAAATTCAAGGAATTGTGAATAAGTAGGTTAACTTATTAAATTGGGGAAGTTAAAAGGTATAATAAAGTCAAATGGTTAAGAAATTGATAACAAGGAATGATTTTAATGTAAGAGTAAATAAATTGAATATGATTTGAAATATTACTTTAGAGTAAGATGGGATATAAACTTAAGTTATAGACTAAATGTGAACTTATGTAACAATATGAAATGTTGTAATAAACATTTGAAATAATTTTATGAAATGTTATCCAAAGTGTTATAGTATAAATAGGGCATACTAAGTAAATGGAAGTGAATAAATTGAATGGATCTATTTAAAAGGAATTAGAATTTGGTTGCCTTGGAGATTTAACTTAAGTGATTATTTATGGATTGATTCATAGATAAAATTAACATGGATTGGAATGTGTTAATGTAAAATAAAGTAAACAAGGTTTGGTGAATATCATAAATGGGAATCAAATGGACATTAAATAAATTGGTTTAAAGTCAATTTTTAAAAGGAATAAATTGAAGTTGATAAAATGGATTTGCATATAATAAGTGAATAGTGAATGGAATGCAAACAAGTTGATTGTTAATCAATTTGCAGTTGAATAAAAAGGGTAAATTTATGCAAGTAAAGCACGTATAAATAAATTTGGAGTGAATATGAGTTCGGTTGTTATAAAGTTGGTAGTAAGACCTTTCGAATTGAGTGAAATGATATATGAATCCATAGGAAGAAATTAAATTAGTGTGGGAACCTTATAGTTGCTTGTGAATATATGGTTGGCATGTTTGGATTATGAAGTTTATGTCTTTAGCTGGTTAAATAAAAGAAATGTTGTAAAATTTCATGGTTTTTGAAAACTTATGTGCTTATTTTGAGTAAGCACGGGTATAGGAAGCTGTTTGGATAGATTTTGGGTTGCGTAAATGCATATAAAATAAGCTGCTCGCTTAATAACGCTAATATGAGGTACGTCTATGCAATAAAATAAAGAAACGATAATATATTGATATATATTTTGTTTTCAAAATTCAAATACAATATTGATATATAATAAAAGGCTCTCCATACAAAAAAGAGGCTGCTAAAAATTTTGAGTGTTAAAAAATTTTGAAATTTTTTAGAGGTTCGTTTTTGAATTGTATTGGAAATCAAGGCTTTGAATTAGAACTGAAAGCTAGTTGTTTTGGAGGAAAGAAAAAGCGTTAGAAAAGTGAATATAGGATTTTGACTAAGGGGGTTTTGTGTAAGTTAATGGGTTTGGGAGCATTTTTCTCTTACCTTAGCAAATTTCGGGGATGAAACTTTTATAAGGTGGAAGGAATGTAATGACGCGGGATTTGATCGTTTAATTTTGAACATTTAATTTATTTTAAATGTTGAATTTTAATTATTAATTGATTTTGAATATGGAAGAATCAGTGAGATGGTTCATAGTTTCAAATATAATGATTAATAGATTCAGCAGATAATAAATTTAATATTTGAAATTGGTAATTATGCGGATCTGGAAGTTAAATGTGAACAAAAATGATTTTAAGTCAATCTAAATTCTATTTGGATTAGAATTATAATATTGTATTTTTGAATGAGATTTAAAAGTCGAAAAGTTAAAATTTGGGATGTTATATGTATTGATTAATTTAATAGTGGAAATTAATATGTATATAGTAGTAGTGTAAATAATTGGACTTTGATTTAATATGAATCAGAATGATTTCAAATATGGATATAAATTCTATTTGAATTATAATGGAGATATTAAAATTTTAAAATGGAAAATTTAAACGATTTCGACAATTTTGAAAATTGCTCAATTTAATCGACAAGTTAAAATACCCTTCTAGGGCACCGTCTCGGAATTCAACGAAACTAGTTTCATTGGATCCGTAATAGTGTACTATTATAAGAATTTAAATTTCGTAGCATTTGGAATTACCGTTTGGTCGTACGGGAGAGAAACACGTTGAAATAAATATCGAAAATTTAATATTTTAAATCGATTCAAAAGGCTATCTTCCATATACGATCAAATTATGCCCCGAAATATGTTCCATTGTGTTCGGAATAGGGGTAAAACATTATAAACACCTAGTGGCACGCTTCGTTTGGAGTTCGTTTGAAAAAAGCACGTTAAAATTGAAAATAATAATACAATAATATATGTGCGCTTATATATACACGGTTGGAAACTGTAAACCCTAGCCTAAATGCAGCTGCCTCCATCAACACTTAATGGCCGAAATCTTCTAACATTTCCCTCTCGATTTCTTCCCATCTATCAACAATTTGGCTTCGACTTCTAAAGGAATATTGTAGAGCTCTACGTGCTCTACGATATCAACCGTGGTGATCGTGTTTCAAGCGACGAGGAACGAGAAATCGAGGCCGAAAGCGCCATCGTTCGTTCACAAATTTTAAGGTAGGAAAGACGCCGAGCTTGACCGGGTTCTTGGAGAAGATGGAGTTTACGGAGGGCTTCGATATGGTGGCCTCCGATCGTAGCCTAGGCGATCGAGGAGGTGCGGCTATAAAACCCTAGATGGCGGCTATAGGTTTAACAACCCTGGAATGAACGGTTGGAAGAAGAAGCAATCTTTTTCCTTGATTTCGCTAGGAAAACATACGGCCATGATCTTTTCTGACTAATATAAAAAGAAAAGTAAATTTTAGGTCGGAATTGGATGAAACAAGCGGAATCGCAGTGACGATCACTACGCTGTGGTGCAGATCTGGAGTCGATTGGGGGAAGTGAAAATTTTAGGTTAAATCGAACGCCGTTTGATTTAATTTAAAATTGGAGCGTTTGGTGAATTAAATTCAAGGTGAGTTAATCTCACTCAACTTTGGATTGCTGGCTTAAATTTTACGTAGTTAAAATTAATAAATGACTGACTGGTTAAATTGATGCATTTTTATCAGTTGGATGGATGAGACCCTATGCGCCCCGCATAATAGCATATGACCCTATATGCCGCGATAATCCACCTTGAAGTGGAATTCGTATTTTTATACATCTGTGGATGTAGAGAAATAGGTTGGAGGGATCCAACTAGATTACTCAGAAATGTTGAATTTAATTGCATATATAGTGATATATGTTTTGTTGAAAAATCTATGACAAGTTATTGTGTGATATGAATTGATTCAATGTTATGGCGGTTAACCTGGCTTTTTGGTGGTTTTCAATACCAATAAGAATATGGTTTAAATTGGTAAAGAATTATAAACAGGGATTTTTGGAATAACAGTATGTAAAAGGATTTTAAATAATAAATCCTTAAACGATAATTGTTTAAAAATAAAAGGTTTAAAAATCAAGATTTAAAGTATTTTTGAAGGATAAAAGCGAATTAGGAAATAAGTATAAAATTGGTTATATTACAGTTTAGTAGGATTTCTAAATTTACGAAATGAAATAGGAAATCGAGAAAATTGGGCTTGTTATAAAAAGAGAATTTTTGATTATTAATTTGACAATTTTTAAACGTCTTAAAATATTCTGGAGAATTAGTTGTTTTAAGTATTTTTAATTGGTTAAAGCATATTTTGTTATTAATTAGCTAATTCATAATGATTATTAAAGATTTATTATATTTAAGCATTAGTCGGCATTGTTATTTTTAGACATAATTGTTAAATATTAATATGATTTTGTATAGTAACTTTTATTTAAGTATATTTGACTAGATTTAACTTGAAACTTATTTTAGAATTTACAAACGTTGTTTTGAGATAATTTATAAAAATAAAGTTTTTGAAAAGTAATGGTATACTGGCATGGCGTAATCGAAAGCAGTGAGTGCCTGCAGTTAAGTCTTGGATTTCTCTAGGATAGAGACGTAACCATTGAGCTATGATCCATGGTTTGATACCGCAGTGGTACTTTCCACATTATTTTAAAAGGGTTTTTCAAATATTTTTGAAAATGGTAATTTGTGAATATAATTAATTCGATAAGATAAGTACAAACTTTGGATAAAAGGATTTAATTTTTTCAAAATTTAGTTTAAATAAGACTTGGTGTTTTTTGGTGAAAATAAAGTGTTGGTTGAATTGGTTGTTTATTTGATAGCTAAATAACTGACTATCATATTTGGACCCAAAATAACTTTAGAAATATCTGGAAGAAGTGTGAGATTATATGGTAAAGTTACCGTTCGAGGTGTTATACTGTACGTATAAACTCGTTTCGTTCTTCTAGCACGTTTTAAAGGAAATCCGTCCACTAACAGTTAAGAGGTGATCTTCGATCTTATCTTCGTCTGTTTATTTCCTAAAGAACAGAAGTTGAGTTTACCGCGAAGAGACTGAGATCGGATTTGTTATCCAAAAACCACTTCGATCAATGTGTACGTTTTCGTAATGAAGACATGAGCATGGAGTCAAAGATGGAGCAGTGAAGTGAAAGGGCTAATTACTACTAATCCCAAGAGTGATTCCAAAATGGATGTAGTAGGAATAGTGCATTCGGTTCCGTTCAGACCGAGAACGGACTTGTATGGGTAAATGCTATCTATACATTGTCATTGGAGGACAATGAGCATTCTAAGTGAATATTTCTATAAAGACAAACGTAGCCTCTAGCCTCATCAACCGAGAGTGACTGCAAGGTGGGGAAGATGCAGCAAGGCTAAGTGGGTAGGACGTAAGTAGGGTATGTCTATCACCTTTCTAGATAACCTCGGATATTATCACTACGTGTGAAAGGAGCTTGAAAATGGTGGAAACACCTGGGGTGATAGCATATTTGGTCTATCCAGGTCAGGGATAGTTCGGTCTTGTGTTAGCAGGGATTGATTGGTTCGATCTTAGTACGATGTTCTAGACGTGTACCATGACAGATAGTATCTTAGTACATACTCATTCAGTTGGAAACCATTCTCTAATAAGCACCATACGGTTTTGATTGTGTCCAACTATGCTGGAACGTGAGATGCTAACATTTCAACTATTTGAATAAGTATTTGTACTTAGACATTATTATATTATCAGATGATTTTGATATGAAATGTTTTGGTTATCGTAAGGTAAAATCCAGTCATGTTTATTTATGGTGTGGTCTTACGAGATACCTTTGGTTTTCAAAGGATTTTGAAACTTTAATAATTCAAAATTAAGTATGTTTTCTCACACTGGTTTTCTAGACTGACTCGGGTGTTATTTTATTATAATACTCGGGTCAGATCGAGTATTACAGGTTCAGGTTTGGTGCTATAGAGCTCAGGAGATGAGCTGGAGACCAAGACGTATTACTCGTACTTCTTTATTTCCACTGCAGTGTTTTGTTTGAAATTTTCAGAAATTGTGAGGGTAGGTTATTATAACTGTCCAGGCTGGTAATTATTGATTTGTGTACTTTGATGAGAGATATTTTAGTTTTTTTCTTCTTCTTCTACCTACATTCTTTTCGCTCAACAATTTGTCTTTTCGGCACTCGATTGTCCGGCAAGTTATACAATGGATGTATTTATGTCGATTTTCGAGGGTCGAAAGGGCGGGTCATTACACCCAAATTTCAACAGTCTCAAAATTCGACCAAACCAATTCCATGTTGTCCATAATTTTGGTATGATCACAATGGAAGAAGCCGCACGTGAATCCGAGTTCGTATACAAAAGTAATGCTAATTAGAAGATGCAACAAATTTAAACAAATTAATAAAATAATAAGTAATAATACACATCATCGTACCTCTCTGCAACCTTAACCGCATCGAGCCCTTACGATTGAACACGGAACCAAGAATGGCCGCCATCAGTTTGACCAATTTTTGCTAATCGCACGACCCCTTAGCGCCGGATCGACCACCTCTACGCTGCTCCGCGGCCAGAGCCGCCCCTACCACTCTCTTGCGGCCACCTCCGGTTCGCCCATGCGTTGCCGACGTCGCCGGCTATAGCAGCCAATATTTGGCGATCTTGCAATATCTAGCCCCAACAAAACGTATTGATCGTTATGCTCAACGCCCTCTACACTCTAATGCCCTCCAATCGGGTCATCATCAAATATTCGCCGTCCATACTCAATCACCGTACATGAATGGTTGTAACTAAATCCTTAAGTTCTGAACAAGCGATGATTCGATGCTAAAAACGAATTCCACCAGTGGATTGCGCTCGTCGAGAGCTTCAAAACGATATATAATTTGTCAGGGTTTGTAGGAGTCTGATTTTGGATTTGGTCTTAATTTGCAATTAAGGTTTCGAAATTTGAATATGTTCTACCATTGAAAAGAAGGAGATAGACAGGAAATGTATGTACTAAATAATGGAATAGGAAATAGCTAGGGTTTATAACGGGCTATATATAGGAAGATCAGAAATAATGGACTATATCAATTTGAAAGTTGAACTATAAACGACCCAAAAAGCCCGTTTCGTTCCCGAAACGAAAATGGGTCATCCTATATATATCAAAATAGATTTTTTCAATATTTTTAAACTCAATGGAACAAGTTTCAATTTCTAATTCCATTGTATACAGAAGTTAGCTTAAAATTAGCTTATTTACAATTGATTTCAACTGAATTTAATTAAGTTGATTTCTACGCGTTTCGAGTCCGTATGATCAAACGACAACTCTGATTGCTACGAAACTTGAAATCCTACAATAGTTCACTGTTACGGATTCGATGAAACTGGTTTCTTCGAAATGCGAGTCAGTGGTCAAAATGACTATTTTTAGATTAATTAAATAAATTATTATTAAATCAAGTAAATCACTTTTTAAATTCAATATTTATAAACTAACAAATTTTTATCGTTTTTGATTGCTAAGACATTTATAGTAATTTAAAACAAGTCTACATATAATTTCAATGTTAATTATTTCATCAGTTACTGTTTCCAAATTCAACTGAAATTTAAATCTATTTAAATATAATTTAATTCCAATAAATTGATTTAGTTGGATTTCAATCTTTTAATTTTATCAATTATTACTTTATAGGCATAGTTAACATTTGTTTATATCCCATTATACTAATATTCCACGATTATCATCTCTTACCACATTAGTTGCAGTATCAATAATATTGAGCCTTGTTGATTTTGATAATAATTAAAATTTATAGTTTCATTTTTTATTGTGAAATCAATTTATTTCCTTATGATTGAAATTGACAATTCTGTACATTTTATTGCATTTCCAATTTGCAGCTATTGCATTAACTCACATTAATGTTACATTTATTTACATTTATTTGTAATTGACTAATTAAATTGGTAACAAATAACAATTATCACCATTTCTACATTTAATAATATTCGTAAGTTTGTTATCTACACACAAATGTCATAACTATCAGCAATTATCAATTACTCTTTAAATCCATTATAAATTTACACACATTATTACAATTAATTTACAATCTATCAAGAATTTTAACTCTTTAATCATTTAATTAGTTGGAATTATATTTAAAGCAGTTATCAATTACCTTGAATTAATACCATTACATTGCATTCCCGTTATATTCTTATTATTAAATTACAAAATTTTATTCTTCCAACATTAAATCACAAAACCTAATTAAATTAACTATGTTTAATTATCGAAAATTATGTGTTGTTATAAGTTTTGATATGATAACCAATATGTAAAAGGTTGATGGAAGATGTGTTCAGTGCGTTTTGATTGTATAAATTTGATGCAAAATTTTGATTTCTTTGGGTTTTTAGATGTCGATAAGAAGAGGGCCAAGGAAGCCATCAAGAGAAAAAGTGTGTGGGTAAGTTGTTGATGCCAAAATTGGATCAACACCCAAAAGTCGATTGAAAGCACTAGATCTAATGACATAAATGTAAAAGCAGTAGAAAAGATACAATTTTTATAGTGGTTCGACAAATACTCCTCCTTATGTCCACTTTAATCTTCACCATCGATTGTTTTCCTCCGGATTCCAATGAACTTAATCAGATCCGACCATAGTCTATTAGATCTTGAATTTAAGAGTGTTTGAAGTATTTGGGAAGAAGAATATAGAAGAGAAATCAATGTTTGAAAAGTCAAAAAAGAAGAACCCCCCTCTTCAAGTTGCGGTTAGCTTACTATTTATAGAATAATCGTGTAGCGGAACCGGATGTCCCCGAAATATCAAGTTTAGATCCAAGTCCAAGTGTTCAGAATAGGGCTTTGGGGCCTAAATATCAGTAAAAACCTCTTGGTACCAATTGATTATTATAGAGGAAAATCTTCACTCCTACTTTGTTTTCTATCTCAGATGCATTGCGTTTCGAACTCTTTTCTTTGAGTTGTAGTTATTTCGGAGAGGTTCTGATACCACTTGTTGCATGTCTTTGGTCGGAAAATTGTTAGAGTTGCTCGTCTATTTTATGAGAAAAGAACTCCATGACACCTAAGGTAATTCTTCAAGTACAACTGGTGGTCCATAGTGGAGCAAAGAGCTCTTGGTATCGAGTGATTCCTCTTGGTACTAGATGGTCCACTTTGCTACAAATCTTCTATAATTTCTTGAATGTGTTTCTATTGCCCTTCTAAGCATGTTTCTAAGTTCTTGCGTCATTACATCTTCATCTTGACATTCTGGTTCCAGTGAAAATTTGCTTGGTCAAAACCAAATACTGTTTGAATAGAGCACATAGTGATTAAGGCATAGCTCAAATTTCAATGATATCCTTTGTAGCGTATGACAGCCTCACGGTGTGTAAGTTGGATAAAGGAGCATTTAAACTTATGGAAGTTGAGAAGGAGCCTAAGTGATCTTGGTTTGTCATTTTTTTTGAAAATTGAAATATTTGTAGAAAGTTTTGTTGTAAAATTTGAAAATACTTTCTTAAAGTTTCTGTTTTTTCTCGAATTTCTTCTCCTGCAAATGTGTGATTGGTTCGGTTTACAAGTACATTTTTTCTTTATGTACTGGCTATAGGTCCTTTTTCAAACTAGACTCAATCTTTGGATGATTGCATTTTCCATATCAAATTGCAATACATCATCTTTGTACCTATACTAGGATCCAATAATTATCCACCAATGCTCATCGTATATGATAGTGTTAATTCACAAACTTATACTTAGCACGGAGTTTGAGATCTTTATCTTGTCTTACTTTAGTTCCAACCCTATATTTTTGTACTTCTATTAGTTTGAAAACTACATTTTTAGCTGAAGTTTACCATAACACATTTTGTTCATAGAGAAACGTTCAAAAGGAAGTTCTAAAGTTGGACTTGAGTAGAGTAGTACATATCATTGGAAAACTCCTAGAATTTGAATATGTCTTTGAGTTTTGACTAAAGGCATTGGACAAATGGTAAGTCTCTGCCTACGATCAGAGGTATTAGATTGAAAATAGGATCCTTGGATTCATTATTGTTTCACTTATTCTCTTTATATAGAATTAATTAGCAAAGAACCTTAAATTTTTATAGTGCATGTTTAATGAATCCTCAAGCCGTTTGGACGTGTAGTACTTTGTATATTTTTGTACTTGCTTTTATTTGTACCCATATAGTTTATGGCCTATATCTACAACACATAACATGAATGTATGAATGGCTATGTTGGCTTGTTGTAGAATATTACTAATTATTAGGTAATTGGAGTTTTCCTTTCATACTTCGTGCTAGCGCACATCTATATGCAGTCCTTAATAATCGAGAATTGTTTGTTCGATAGCTAATTGGTAGCCAAAATAGCTTATGCTTATAATGGGAAGGGGCCTGTTTTAAGTAGATACATTTGTGGTATGTGTAAACTTATTTGTCAATGCTAAATGGTCAATCATGTTGAATAATCACTTATTATTGGTTGGTTGCTATTTGTAGAAACACAATCTTGGATTGGAGATCGCATGTAGACTTATAAGTGTTCCTGATTGCTACTAATCAATTGTCTCTACATGCATCGTGCTTCGATCGTTTCTTAAAATCCCAAGTTTGTCCACTCAGAAACAAGAGTGTAATTTAAGTAACGAGCGATCACGATCAATCACCTCTAGGCACAACCATCTTGGAACCTCATTGGAATGACATGACATAGGCATAATTAATAATAAGATTTATTAAGTGATAATTAAAAGAATTTGCTGAAGTAAAATTTGATTAATCAAGTGCAAGACACTTAGAGGATTATTTGAGTGAACCAAGGGTAATTATTATAATTAAATGGATGAAGAGATTTTTCATAATAAGGGGTTAATGAATTAATAAGATTATGCAAGGAGAGATTTTAGCTCAACTTCAAATTTTTAACCTTATATCCATAAATACATGTTACTCTCTTCATTCCCTTCCGTTTCACCAAAACAAAATAGAATCGCCATGTTTGGCCATCATTAACAAAAAGAAGATAAGGAAACTAATCAAGGTTCATTTCTAAATATCAAAGAGAAGGTTTTAATTAAGCTTCATTTCACTCATTCTATTTTCTTATCCAAATCTATTTAGACTCACAACTGGTGTTTATTTGCTACTTATAATGATGATATACATGTTTTAATGATGATAGATTAATTCTATCTAAGTTTGGTTGTTAAATGACATTGTTAATGACTTGTTTAAGAGTAAAACATGAGTTAATCTCCTCTAAATGAATTAAAAAATTTATATACTGCTAATAGTATGGATATGAAATGGGTTTTAAATTTCATAAATCTGAATTAACAAAGGATTTATTACGAAGTTTCTAAGAGGAAATTAATCAATTCTAGATGAAAAATAATAATTTGAAGTATTAAAATTCAATATTTTGATCGGAATTTATTGGATGTAGAAGAATTGTTTGATTTTTGTGTGATTTTTTGAGAATTATCCCAAATTTTTTTGAATTGGTATGAATTAAATGGCAAGGTAGAAAGTTTCCTTAACTAATGTGTTAATTAAAGAAATATTTAATTAAGAGGTAATTACAGGAAAGAATAATGGCTTGATTCAAAAATCTCTGCCATAAACCTAAAAGTAACGAATGGAAATATGACGCATAAAGACTAAGTCAAAAAGCAGCTATTTTGTTAAGTAATATATTGGTTTTCCAATTAATCATGGATTTTCCATTATTGACTTGATAACATTAACTTATATATGCAAGAACTTATAAACTTGATAACATTAATCTATTGACTAGATAACATTAGTCTATAGACTTGATAACTCCATAATCTATAACTCGATAGCATCATTCTATAAACCTGATAGCATTAATCTATAGACTTGATAACATGATTTTATAGACCCGACAACTCCATAAATTCATAACTCAATAGAATTATTCTATATACTCAATAGCTTTATACCGTATAAAATGGATAGCTATAAGCGTGATTGCTTTATCTTATGAACTCAATAACGTTGGTTTATAAACTCGACTATGTTGGTGTTGTTCAAATTTCTCATGAGTATGATTAGTCGGCCAACACATCAAGACCCAGTTCTAACCTAGGTCAGTTGACACTCAACTCGGCTCAGTTCAGACCGGCTATGATTGGTCTAGCTCTATTTCAACATATCCAACAATTCACACATGGGCCAGTTTAGGTTCCTATGCCAAGATCGACCCGGCATAAGTTGATAAAGCCAACTCATCTGATCAGACCGTCTCAAGCGTGACCCTTCTTTTGTTTGGCTTTATCTTAGCCTGGCTTAGGCCAGTCCTAAATAGACCTTCTCGTCATTTGATGAATGGCTCGACAGAGCTCATGCGACTTGGTCCTTAGCGATATTCAACTACACTTAGAAATCTTCATCGAAAAGCGACCAATCGCTAAGCTTCTCATCCGCCTTGCTATTTGGAGAAACAAAAGTAAACGATAAATAGTGCAACTGGCCCTACTGGATACTATAGCATGTTTTCCAAAAGCATGCGTACTTCTTAAAGGATACTATAGCATATTCTTCGAAGAAAAATCGATAATGTGACCCAAAATCGGCTTATCGATAAACAAATTTTCGATCGATATAAGTTGTTCGAACTTTTATGAACTTGACTAATAATCAAATGAACACATTAGAAATTATTTAAAATGCATACACCTTTATAAAACTCGAAATGTTCTAGAAGCCTCTATAAGGATAAGAGATATTATCATGAGAGGGGTAAAATGGTAAATAGCAAGTAACTTAAAGGACAACTAATGGGAGGTGAAGCTTCCATGGCATGGTAGGGGGTGAGGAGAGCTTAGGCAGCACCATTCCTAAGTCTATGTAAGGAGGAGTGTAACCTTAGTTATCATTCACAAAAATTTACAAAGCTTACAGTTAAAAATCAGTGTCCTTTTCTTCTTCCTCTTCTTAATTTCCTAAAACAAAATATTTGCAAATCAAATTCAAACCACTTAAAACATGGAGTGAAGCCTTACTACCACGTAAAAAATACTCCACCTAGTTAGATCTTGAAGGTTGGAAGCCAAAATCCCCCCACCTCTCATAGCTGTGAGCAATTAATGAAGGAGGAAGGATGAAAAAAGGCAAAAGCAAGAGAGGAAAGAAAGGAAAGGAGGGTGTTAGCTTGGGTTTGGACTTTGGTTCTTTGATCTTAGTTGTTTGTTGGATAAAAGATGAGCTAACTCATCATTTTTATTGGAAAATATCTCTCTCTCTCACACACACATGTATATATGTTGATGTTTAATTGTATTAATGTTGTTGAACTAATAGGACATATGTGAAAACATTGATTTTACTTCTTGCCTTAAAAGCAAGTGCATATTCATGGACTTGAATGGACTTGTATGACATGTAGGAAGACGTTGGAACAAAGCACATAGATTGTAGTTGAACATAGGTTTGAAAATGCCTCGAACTTGAAAATGCACTTATAGCGATAGTAGCATAGATATAGTTGTAAATTGCCTTGTTTTTGGAGATTGCTATGGAACTTTATAGAGAGATCCTTAGTGGATTCTCACCATATTTATAATGTTTTATATATATGTTTGTTGTTATTAAAAGTTTGGGCAGTAAAATAGTTAAGTAACATCTTGAAAACGATCAAAACTGCATTTGTGCAAAACTGCCTCGTTTAGACTTGATTTTTGGATTTAAAAAGTTTGAAAAGATATTTAGATTTAATTATTTTGTTTCATTATTTTTATAAGTATTTACTAACTATCATTAGAGTACTTTAAAGTAGTTTATGGTCTTTTTGAATTTTTAAGAATTAATTATGAATTTTTAAAGAAGAGGTTTTTTGAGTAAAACATGTTCTTTTCCAAGTTTTATAGATTTTATAAACATTTTATTTTAAAGTAATATTTGGATAAATGTTTAAAAAATATTATAAGTAGTTTCAAGTATTTTAAAAGTATATACAAATTTTTTTAGAAAGGGGTTAAAAGGTGCTTAATGGCTAAATGGTTAATTATTTGATTACTTGTTTGAAAAGTAATTAACTATGTTCAACACTAAAAACTGACGAAATAAGACTTATCTATTTATGAAAGTTAAGATTGATGTCGAGTAGGAATGGAGCAATATGAAAGTTAAGATTGATGTCGAGTAGGAATGGAACAATAGATCTTTAACTTACCAATTTCCCTCTTGACCGAGGAATAGTAAGTCGAAAAATATCGAAAACATGTTAAACATATTGATTTCTTATTATTTATGGAAACCATTAATACAATACTTAAACTAAAAGATGATGAGATAGACATATCTATTTGTGTGATTTCATAAACAAGTGTCTAGGCAAGGCTTTGATGCAACCAGTGCTCTAACTTACATGGCTTCACTCTTAAACGAGGAATAGTTTAGTTGAAATGTTGGAAAAATGAATTAAGCGTACGAACATTAATTTGTATAAGCAATTGTTTTTATTAGATAATCGATTAGTTGATTATCAAACTTGACCTAATATTGACTTAAGAAGTTATCGAAAGGCTTTGTAATTTTATACCAATAAAATCTCTCGGAGAGGAGTTTGTACGAAACGTCTCTAGCTTTCGCTTACTTTTAAAAGAACCTAAATTGAGTTAACCTTAAATTCATCGATCGGTTTTGAAGAGTCTGGGATTGGTATGTGTTTTACTTACATAATACCACTTCAAAACTAGTATACAGATTCTATGTTTTGGAAGTGGTTGAGAAAGGGAGTCTATGTGGAGATTCAGGATTTGTTCGAGATGCTTGAATACATGTAGTGATTCATTATCCGTTCGTGATGTGGGAATCCATTTAAGGATTCGTTTTATTTTCGAGTGATGAATACTCACATGAAAGATGTCGAATGAGACCTCAACGTCGAAAATGGCTAAAGACATAGTAGGATGCAAAATCCGGGGTTTGGTTGACCCACGACGAGGTATTATCTACTCTGTACATAAAGACTACTTATTGATATTGGGACTAGGAGTTGATAGTATTTGGTACCATGTGGTTTATGTTTAGGCATAAGCCTTTGTGTTTACCTTATGGTATATTTTATCTAGAGATATACAGTGCTCGAAAGGTGTTTTCTGATCCTAGTGCATGGAGATTGGGTTTTGGCTTGACTATAGGGATCTCCATGGAAAATCCATTATGCAAATGTATCTTAGCAGTTTTGAGTGTAACCTAAATATGTTGTGGCGTGACCAATATAAGCATCGTAGCTATTTAATATAACTTATATTTTATACCCTAGACTATCCTCATATCACTATATTAAACGTAACGAATGGTTGGCTTCTTTTGAGGGAAAAACTGTTACGATAATCCATACGGTCTCAATAGGCACAGTTACATGTTGCATGTATCTTGGGTTTTCTCATACCAGACTTATGTCTAACACTTAGTTTTTGTTTCCTTAAAATTCAAAATTCAGATTAGCGTCAAGACTTATGTCTTTAATTATGTCTTGAGTATGACAGATTGTAACTTGGACACTTCAAAATTCAGAAGACGAGCTGGAGGCTTTCATTATCTATCTATTTCTATTTCCATTATTCCATATTTTCTATGTTCATATTTTAGGAACGTAAGGACAGACTGTTATAACTATGCAGGTTGATGATAGTACTTAGGTTTTGTAACTCTGAAATTCCTATACTCAGCGTAACCATTTGTACTGTTCTTTTGATATAATATATTACCGTTCCACTATGTGATTCGAATGTTTTGTTCTACCTTTCTTGTTCTATTCTTTTTTTTATTTTAATCTAACGTTCTATCTTTTTGGTACGTGGGTGTTCGGCACAAGAATACAATGGATGTATTAGTATCGACATTCGAGGGTTAAAAAGTCAGGTCGTTACATACCATATTCCATACAACATCAAAGAGAATGAAAACTAGTTGAATTCTTATATTTTCTCAACACAAAATATTTCTCGTCGCAAGAAAATCCTTTCAGAGCCCTTATGTTTATTATCACTGTAAGCTTAAATGCAAAGTTTTTATTATCTTCTTGTAATTTCTTATAATTGTAAGAGATAAACATAGTAAGAGATCTTCATAGTGGATGTAGGCAAATCTCCATCGATCCACTCTACATCTTTGTGTAATTTACTTAATTTTCTTGCTTTTCTCCTTATTTTACATTTTAAGCCTAACATTAATAAGTAATTGCTAATTTGCATTAGTCCAATTTCAATGTTGAATAATTAATTAGTCAAAGGTTGGTTTATAGACTCGATAACTACAAACTCGATAGCGTTGGCTTATAGGCTCCGTATATATATGATTGATAAACTCGATAGCCCAATATTGGAAACCATATATTTAAACAAGTATATATTCGATAGCAAAATAAGGATTGTTGGAAGCGTTTTAGATGCTTGTTTCCATGATGTTGAACTTGGATATTTGTAGCATGTAAAGTTGTGAAATAAATAATGATAAGTTAAAGGTAATAGTTAATGTGAAGATGGAAATAGCTGAAGCCAAGGGTAACTAAGGGATGATAAGTCATATCGTTTTATGTAAAAGGTAAAATTGTTATATCTAGAACTATTGAAAGATTTTGACCTTATATAAGTAACCATGGAATGTGTAGGGTACATGATTATTAATTGAATAAATGGATTGAACCAAAGATTTTAAACATACTCCCTCATGGGGATATTGCATGGCAGAATGTTAATGGTTCACTAAGTCTAAACTCATTGGGTATATAGTAGGGTCTTAAGACTTGGAAAGTATAATGGGTTCGTTTTAGAAAAATAACTCTAGTGTGAGTGAATAACATCAAAATGGATGTAATCAATGGATGAATCGACGATGTGAAACGAAAGAGTTAATGGGACTAGGGGGAGCTAGTGATGCTTAGTAATGACGCTTGTTATGATGTATTTAGAGTGCTTACATTCAACCTCGTAGAAGAGTCGAGGTGACTCTTAAGGTGAAGAGTGACCATTTCACTAGTGATGTTGTCGAGTAAGATGAACTAGTGATAAATAAACCGATTGTGGTAATCATCACATAAAGTTAATTATAATTTGTAAATTGACACCTAAATAAGAGTCTACATGATGCATGTGAAAATGAATGATAACAATATGACGTGACTTATAAAATAGTAATAAGTATAGATCATATGTAACGTCCCGCCTTTTCGCAAGCTTTAAATCGACACACGTGCCAATTCAAACCATACGGAAGGGCGGATTGTTATGTGGTAAATAGGAAAAACAAGAAAGAAATAAAAACAAACAGAATCTCACAGCGGAAGGATAAAATATAATAATCAAATATACAGTTTATAAAGCTATTTATAAATATTCGATTATACTTATACAGCATATATCAGAGTTACACATACCGTATAACAATGCAGCAGAACAATATGAGTGTAGTGGAATATAATAATAAATAATAATAGAAATCTTCGTCTTCATCTTCCAAAGCTAAAGTCTTCGAAATCCTAAAATACTCGGACTGACCCGAGCGAATTGAAAAGACAAAACACTCCAGTCAGAACTAAAAGATCTTATGTAAGTTAAATCAGCAGAAGTAAAAATGAGTGCAGTAACTCAAGAGATGCTCGGGATTTACATCTCCTAAGGATCCGTTAAACTATTTACTATGTAGTAATATTTCGCTATTATAATAATGTCTATTTATAAAATAAACTTACTTTTAAATAGCGTTAAGGCTTTACATTTTCCACCTTAACACGTAATAGTCCCAGTAGTCCATCCAGTATCAGCGCATCTCCAGATCGGGAGACTCCCCTAAATACTTCACGGGCTATGAGAGAAAACCAAACTCCTACAAGGCGCGATAGGGTAGGTTACATGGCACAATTAGGCAATGCCACGGTAGATATACCAATTACGCATCCGGGCTGGTGGTAACGCGTAGCCGCAGCTACCGCCTACCTCGAGCCACACCCCCAAAAAGAAAATCAAAAGTGGCCACCGAATCAATCCAAAAGTCAAAGTATAAAATCGAAGGGATGTGTTCGATCAAAGGTGTTACCTCAATTGGCCCGAGAATTGCTCCTGTTTTAGCCACCTTATGCCAACTCACGGGAGTCGGGTCCACGTATTTACCTCAAAGGAAACGCCGCCACCATCCTACTTCATTCTGGAATCTCCACCGCGTACACGGTTGTTAAAGTGATTTTCAAGGTTGGCAGAGAGTATGACAACCTCCGATCCCGGTCTCTTCAACAACCAAACGTTATTATAACACCGCGGTTATTTTAAAAAACATTTATACTTTAAAACCAGGATAAAATATCCATTACAAAACCATTTAAATCCGATATCACTTCTTCTTTTAAAAGAAAATAAATATGATATCATTTCAATATATCCCTTTCTAAAACTCATTTAAAAGTTATAATATTTTGGAACAAATACTTGAAATATAGCCTTCCAAAACATAAAACTTTGAATTTCATAACTTTGAAATATAACTACACCACTTAAATGGTTTAATTATTAAATTACTTGATAAAATAAATCAGCTTCATTAATTTCGCAATCAATTCTAATACGGATTTAAATCCTCAAATAAACCATTTCAGATTTCATATATTTCAAAGCTTTAATATTAAATGTTTCAAAACTAAATTTTGTAATTCACATATATATCAAATTTACTTTACTATCATTTAGTTTTGAAATAATTTAATTTAATCAATCCAGAATCTTTTAAATAGACTTCAAATTCAACCATTTGATATTCCTTAATTTATTTAGACTTGATATATTCACTTAAATCACCTTAACCCCGAGTTTTGTTATAAAACAATATTCTTTTAAAATCTAAATTTTAATAAGTTCCAAATGAACTCTTATTAAATATAATTCTTAATTAAATAAAATCTCAATCAATTTCACTATCTTCCCAACCTTGATTTATAAAATCAATTTAACTCTATATCAAATATAATTTAAGTAAATACTTATCCATATTATATTCAAGAAAATCAACGTTATTTATACCTTAAACCAATGTTATACGTAGCTTAAAACCAAAAATTTAACTATATAAAATAACCTTTATCAAATATCCGAAATCAATATCTCATAAAACCACACACACACACACACACACACACATATTTCTTTACAAAACCATAGAAAATTATTTCAAAATAATTTTATATATATACCGCGGTGCCTTTATATAATTTTCTATCCTATGGTCAAGTGATATAGATATTTATCATTTCAATCCGCAATTTAAAAATAAAAATGCGTTGTATATCATTTCAAACTGCAATCCTGAATGTAATGAAATGCATGATAACTTGCAGTTTATTCAATATAAAATACAGCATCCATTCATCCAATATCAACCATCAACCATTTATCACAATCATCATCCAAATAAAGCAGTATCATCAATATATAACGGAAATTAAACAACAGGTGTTAAATAGTAGTTAAATTCAATAATAATTTAAATTAACTGTTTAACTGGCAGTTTATATGCAATAAAATAAATAACAATTTAACTAGCAGTAAATATGCAATAATGAATTAAATAACAAGTTAATTAAATAAATGCAAATTAACTGAGATAATGATGAAATATATGCCACAGCTATAAATAAATTTCAAATCACATCATAAATGAATTTAACAAACATAAGAAATCTTAGAAATTGTGAGTGGGTTAAAACACTCACCTTTTGATTTAAATTGAATTTAAACCCAAAAATTCAACAAACTCAGAATCTGTCCAAACAAGCGTCAAAATCTCCGGAATTTAAATACGATCCTAACGCAAGAAACCGTGCGTAAATTCGAGATCGTATGAGAAAGTTATTCGATTTTGAGCATTGATAAATTCGAATTAAATAAAAAGACATAAAATAATATAAAAAACTAACCACGTCATCACACTTTACACGACTCCCCCATCTTCTTCTTCACACGATACAGTACCAAACCGGAACCCATTTATGCCACCTTTGACCAAACTTCGCGGCCGCCCTAGGCTACTACGGCCGCCACCACTCTCGCCATCGTGCAAGTCGTTTCCCCCTATACCTATGGAAACCATGCGGCCTCCCTAGAAGACGCCGCCGCCACCCCTAATTAGCATTTGCCAAACCCTAAACCGTCAAATACCATCACCTCCGGCCAAATTGAATAGCCGCACCACCACCAAACGGATCCTCATGCTGCCCTCTTCAAAACCCATATGCCAATTTCATCGATTAGAGCCCCAAATCAAAAACCCCAAATTGGCCTAGGGTTTCGAAAATTCAAGGGTTTGACTGCGATTTCTGGTTGACTCGATCGTACATTGCAAAAACAGTAGCTACGGGTAGATTAGTAACGATGAGAACTACAACATATACTTTTTTTTCAAATTTTTCTGAGGAGTTTGAGTTTTCATTTGATTATTGAATTTGAAATTGGATCTAGGGTTTGCAGCCATTGGAAGAGGAGAAGTTGATGGAATTTTACACCTAGACAATTGAGAATAGACGTAGGGTAGGTTTTATAGCTGGATATTTATAAAGAAGGTTGGAATAGGATGGATCGGGTAAGATAGATGAACGCGCTAATGACAAAGTGGCCCAAAAAGCTCATTCTGTCCCCGGAACGAAATTGGATCAACCCATATAGCAAAATAGGTGTTTAAAAATATTTTAAACGCGATGGAAAAGATTTCAGGTTCAAGTAGCATCGTATGAAGAAGTTATGCAAAAATCAATATTTTTCAAATTGATTTCAATTGATTTCAATTAAATCGATTTCAGGGCGTTTCGAGTCTGTACGATCAAATGACAAGCCCGATCGCTACAAAACATGAAATCCTACAATAATTCACCGTTACAGATCCGATGAAACTGGTTTCGTCGAAATCCGAGTTAGTGGCCAAAATGGCTATTTTTATATTAATTAAATAAATTAAAAATAAGTTAATTAAATCGAATTTTACAAATTTACTTTAATTATTTACAATTTTTATCAGTTTGGATTACTAGGAAAATTTAGAATCCTTTTTAAAATTTCTACATCAATTTATCATTGAAAATTCCCAATTTACAATGTTAAGTTTAAATTTCAATTTATCCAGAAACTGACTTAAATTCCCAAGAAATTCATTTATTTGGTTTTTAAATCCTGTTAATTACTCCATTATCTCTAAGTAAATAAATTAACATTTTTTTCATGGTTTATTATATTGTTATTCTCCATTCTCATCTTAAACTCCTTTAACGTAATATTTAAACGTTTAATTTCAATTTATTGCAATAAACCCAATTACCCTAATTTATTCAAATAAATAAACAAATCTTGATTACCGTTCTTATTATTCAAACAAATTGTTATCCTATAAAAATATTTAGCATTTGGTTACGTTACGTTACCCTGATACTTTCCATTTCGCCTTTATTCGTATTAACTATTTTATTTCCACTAACTGTGTAATAACTGCAAAATTCAATCCTATTGAAATTTGTCAATTTCACCCATAAATCTAGATTTTTAAATCCAATAATTAATTTACCCGGGCTCCATTCTTTATTACATCAATTGTTACTTTAATTTACATTAACCAAATGTTAAATTAAGATTTATTGTAATCGATTACCAATATTTTATTTGATACATTAATTAAACAAGCAACCTATATTAATTGCATTTATAAGTTCGTTACCTATCAAACCAGATTTATAATTCCATATCCAACGCTAATTTTTTTCATTACATTAATATATGCCTATTTACATTTTAATTTGAATGAATATTATATTTTTAAATGTGTACTTCTTATCAATTTGAACAAATAAATTACGATTTTTAAATACTTTACATTCTATTAAATTTACAACATTAAATTTACATTCTATTAATTACTTTACGTACTTTACGTATTAATTACCCAATTAACATAATTTGAACTTATTTCCCAATCCACCGATTACTTCTTAAAATAAATTTGCGCTTCTATTTATTTATATTCACACTTTCGTTACTATATTAAAAATCATTAAAGTAACGTTTATTATCAATATCAACATTATAATTAGTTAACTTTTAAATGAACTTTATTCCCAATAAATTCATTTACCACTTAATTAGGTAATTTATAATACTTGTTATCATACTCTTAAAATTTACACTTAAGTTTATGTTATATTCAAAAAATTTTATTTCATAAATTGATTCAATATTTACATCCACTTATTACAAATAACTTCCATTTGACGTAAAACCTAGTATATATTTACAAAAATCCCATTTCATTCCATCCATTAATGGGTATTGCATTGAAATTTAATTTATTAGCTTATATCAACGTTATTACCATTAATTTGCAATAGGATTACCAAATTTATTCAATACCCTAAATAAATAAAATATATCAATTCATTAAATTAGTTCACTATTTACCTTTGTATTCTTATGTTCAAATCTTAGCCTAGTATAACAATTTACATTACTCCAATTATTCGTAATTTCATTTCAACTGTTAATACTTATCTTAAATTTCCATAGATTCATTCCATTTTCAACATTCGCTTCATTATTAATTATAATTTTTTTTCATTTCTTCCTAAATTAAATTCCAATATCTTATTAAAATGACAAATTTAATTAACGAAATTTACGGGTCGTTACACTTTCCCCCACTCAAAACTTTTCGTCTCCGAAAAGGAAAAGAAGGGAAAAGAAGAATTAAGAAATAAATGTATTTATATCAGTAAGTTTCCAGAATTGGAAAATTTGAATAAGATATATAGATTTATAAACAATTAAATCTTTTATATTCAAATTAATAAGGTTTGGAAATATTTTCAGAAATTTTCTAAGTCCAAAATTTACGGAAAATTTCGGCAGAGTCTCCTTTGTACGGAGAGGCTCGGGAGAAAATTTAATATCAAATATACAAAATACCACATATAATATCCAACATATAATATCCCAACACGGGAAACTATAAAGAATAGCGCTATAAAATCGTAATTCGAAAGCGTGCCTATTTGTCGGGTAATTAACGCTTATTTTATGGAACCAAAAGTAGTAGCAATTGCTTCCATAACCTGCGTTTTACTTATATAATCTAAAAGGGTTAACAATTATATATAATGAAATATTTAATGTCGTTTGAACCTTAAACAACAAATCAATACAACCAACAATCATTTGCAACCATCATATAGAATCAATACAAATCAATCATTCATTCATATCAACAAAGCAAATAGTTGTTCGGGTTCAAACTTTAAATTGCACAGAATGAAAAATAAACTATCAAGTGCATCATTTACTCAACAATCTTAGATGAAACAAAATAGATTATTCATTCATCCAAACAATTTTAAATTTCCTTACCCAAACAACCATAAACCAAAACAACAACAACGACTAGTTTATTCTTATTAATTCTATTCATTTTCATTTATTGCCTACAATTATTCATTTTCATATATTCAGGTCATGTAAGTTTCTTTTTATTGCATTACATTTATGCATTTCTCAGTTCCATTTATTTATTTAATGCTTACATTTCTATTATATTTAATTATAGTAAAATTTTAATTACCACTTAAATTTATAACTCTATAACATCAATTCTTATAAATAAAGAATTTCATTAATTACCTTCATTTATTAAAGAATTTCATTGAGTATTTTCATTACCTCAAGTTAATTACTTGTATAATATCTATTACATTTTCTTATTAACATTTTCAACTTTTATCTCTTTTGGTAAGTTATATATATGCCTTTAAGAATGTAATTAAAAGTTATACAAGTTTTCTCTTTTCCTTTAATTAATTTAATGTTCAATAATTATATCTTTCGTTTTATAAGATTACAATTTCCACTTTCTTTTTATTTCATTTATAAACTATCCTTTAATTTCTTTTTATTTATAACTTAGCATTAAATCTCTTATTTCCCAGAGAGGTTTCGATTATTAATTACTTACGTTCAAATTCATTACAATAACTGAAACTATTAATTAATGGACCCTTAAGAATTTAAATACCGGGTTAATTTCAATCATTTCAAATAATAGATAAATATATATACTTACAGCTTATAAATCCAATTATATTTAAAACAATTTAAAATTTATATTTGTTTATCAAAATAAATCCATAATAAAACTACTACAGTGGCCTTCCCACTTCGAAACTCGAAAATGAATGTCGATGATGCCTGCACTCATTACCGAAATTATTTCCCAGCGACAGAGAGGGGAGTACAAAATTTATTTCTTTTCCAAATTTTCTTTTTAAAATATTTCTTTCAAATTATATTGAAATATTTATATCAAAAAATACTTCTAATAATATTATTATTATATATTTCAAAATTATTCATAAAAAATTTCAAAGCCCCGAACTCAAATTCTAAATTTCCAATTTTCATTTTCTTTATTATTTTCCATCTTATTTCGACTATTAATTATAAATTTATTACCTAACAACCAATATATTGCAACCAAACATATATATATATATATATATATATCATTTAAAAATTTATTTTATATATAGAAAATATAATAGGCAAAATTATTTCATTCACCTATATTAAAAACAATATTATGTCGGTCTGTCCTATTAAGTGTTTAGAAACCCCTATCGATGTCATAGCGTCCCATGCATCAACCAGAATTTATAAATATATAATGGAACAAATTAACACAATATTAAAACTTTTATATAAGATTAGCAAATGCGCTCTCTCATGCATACACTCAGTGACTCCCATAGGGTATTACTACCCTATTACTAAAGAGTCAGACTGTAGAAAGCTAAGGTTTATCGCTAAACCAAAGCTCTAATACCAGATGTAACGTCCTGCCTTTTCGCAAGCTTTAAATTGACACATGTGCCAATTCAAACCATAAGAAAGGGCGGATTGTTATGGGGTAAATAGGAAAAACAAGAAAGAAATAAAAACAAACAGAATCTCACAACGAAAGGATAAAATATAATAATCAAACATACAGTTTATAAAGCTGTTTATAAATATTTGATTACACTTATACAACATATATCAGAGTTACACATACCATATAACAATGCAGCGGAACAATATGAGTGTAGTGGAATATAATAAATAATAATAGAAATCTTCGTATTCGTCTTCCAGAGCTAAAGTCTTCGAAATCCTGAAATACTCGGACTAACCCGAGCGAATTGAAAAGACAAAACATTCGAGTCAGAACTAAAAGATCTTATGTAAGTTAAATCAATAGAAGTAAAAATGAGTGCAGTAACTCAAGAGATACTCGGGATTTACATCTCCTAAGGATCCGTTAAACTATTTACTATGTAGTAATATTTCGCTATTATAATAATGTCTATTTGTAAAATAAACTTACTTTTAAATAGCGTTAAGGCTTTACATTTTCCACCTTAACACGTAATAGTCCCAGTAGTCCATCCAGTAGTAGCGCATCTCCAGATCGGGAGAATACCCTAAATACTCCACAGGCTACGGGAGAAAACCAAACTCGTACAAGGCGCGATAGGTAGGTGACACGGCACAACTAGGCAATGCAGGGTAGATATACCAATTACGCATCCGGGCTGGCGGTAACGCGTAGCCGTAGCTACCGCCCACCTCGAGCCACACCCCCAAAAAGAAAATCAAAAGTGGCCACCGAATCAATCCAAAAGTCAAAGTATAAAATCGAAGGGAAGTGTCCGATCAAAGGTGCTACCTCAATTGGCCCGAGAATCGCTCCTGTTTTAGCCACCTTATGCCAACTCACAGGAGTCGGGTCCACGTATTTACCTCAAAGGAAACGCCGCCACCATCCTACTTCATTCTGGAATCTTCACCGCATAC
The DNA here is from genome assembly GCA_030765085.1 of Allium cepa. Lineage (NCBI taxonomy): Eukaryota > Viridiplantae > Streptophyta > Magnoliopsida > Asparagales > Amaryllidaceae > Allium > Allium cepa. The sequence goes on along the minus strand of CM060941.1, from coordinate 168,977,560 downwards.
ACGGTTGTTAAAGTGGTTTTCGGGGTTGACAGAGAGTATGACAACCTTTGATCCCGGTCTCTTCAACAACCAAACGTTATTATAACACCGCGGTTATTTAAAAAAAATTATACTTTAAAACCAGGATAAGATAACCATTATAAAACCATTTAAATTGGATATCACTTCTTCTTTTAAAAGCAAATAAATATGATATCATTTCAATATATCCCTTTCTAAAACTCATTTCAAAGTTATAATATTTTGAAACCAAATACTTGAAATATAGCCTTCCAAAACATAAAACTTTGAATTTCATAACTTTGAAATATAACTACACCACTTAAATGGTTTAAATATTAAATTACTTAATAAAATAAATTAGCTTCTTTAATTTCGCAATCAATTCTAATACGGATTTAAATCCTCAAATAAACCATTTCAGATTTCATATATTTCAAAGCTTTAATATTAAATGTTTCAAAACTAAATTTTATAATTCGCATATATATCAAATTTACTTTACTATCATTTAGTTTTGAAATAATTTAATTTAATCAATCCAGAATCTTTTAAATAGACTTCAAATTTCAACCATTTAATATTCCTTAATTTATTTAGACTTGATATATTCACTTAAATCACCTTAACCCCGAGTTTTGTTATAAAACAATATTCTTTTAAAATCTAAATTTCAATAAGTTCCAAATGAACTCTTATTAAATATAATTCTTTATTAGATAAAATCTCAATCAATTTCACTATCTTCCCAACCTTAATTTATAAAATCAATATAACTCTATATTAAATATAATTTAAGTAAATAGTTATCTATATTATATTCAATAAAATCAACGTTACTTTATACCTTAAACCAATTTTATACATAGCTTAAAATCAAAAATTTAACTATATAAAATAACCTTCATCAAATATCCGAAATCAATATCTCATAAAACCATATATATAGATTTCTTTACAAAACCATAGCAAATTATTTCAAAAATAATTTTATATATATACCGCGGTGCCTGTATATAATTTTCTATCTTATGGTCAAGTGATACGGATATTTATCATTTCAATCCGCAGTTTAAAAATAAAAATGCGGTTGTATATCATTTCAAACCGCAATCCCGAATGTAATAAAATACATGATAACTTGTAGTTTATTCAATATAAAATACAGCAGCCATTCATCCAATATCAACCATCAACCATTTATCACAATCATCATCCAAACAAAGCAGTATCATCAATATATAACGGAAATTAAACAATAGGTGTTAAATAGCAGTTAAATTCAATAACAATTTAAATAACTGTTTAACTAGCAGTTTATATGCAATAAAATAAATAACAATTTAACTGGCAGTAAATATGCAACAATGAATTAAATAACAAATTAATTAAGTAAATGCAAATTAACTGAGATAATGATGAAATATATGCCAAACAGCTATAAATAAATTTCAAATCACATCATAAATGAATTTAACAAACATAATAAATCTTAGAAATTATGAGTGGGTTAAAACACTCACCTTTTGAATTTAAATTAAATTTAAAATTCAATTAAAACCCAAAATTCAACAGCCTCAGAATCTTTTCAAACCTGCGTCAGAATCTCCAGAATTTAAATACGATCCTAACGCAAGAAACCGCGCGTAAATTCGAGATCGTGTGAGAAAGTTATTCGATTTTGAACATTGATAAATTCGAATTAAATAAAATAAAAACTAACCACGTCAGCACGCTTTACACGAGCCCCCCCATCTTCTTCTTCACGCGATACAGTACCAAATCGGAACCCATTTACGCCGCCTTTGACCAAACTTCGTGGCCACCCTAGGCCACTACGGCCGCCACCACTCTCGCCATCGTGCAAGTCGTTTCCCCCTCTACCCATGGGCACCATGCGGCCCTCCCTAGACGACGCCGCCGCCACCCCTAATTAGCGTTTGCCAAATCCTAAATCGTCAAATACCATCACCTCCGGCCAAATTGAATAGCCGCACCACCACCAAACGGATCCTCATGTTGCCCTCTTCAAAACCCATATGCCAATTTCATCGATTAGAGCCCCAAATCAAAACCCCCAAATTGGCCTAAGGTTTCGAAAATTCAAGGGTTTGACCGCGATTTCTGGTTGACTCGATCGTCCATTGCAAAAACAGAAGCTACGCATAGATTCATAACGATGAGAACTACAACATATATATTTTACAAATTTTTCTGAGGAGTTTAAGTTTTCATTTGATTTTTGAATTTGAAATTGGATCTAGGGTTTGCAGCCATTGGAAGAGGAGGAGCTGATGGAGTTTTACGCGTAGATAATTTAGAATAGACGTAGGCTAGGGTTAATAGCAGGATATTTATAGAGAAGGTTGGAATAGGATGGATCGAGTAAGATAGATGTACGCGCTAATGACAAAGTGGTCGAAAAAGCCCGTTCTGTCCCCGGAACGAAATTGGATCAGCCCATATATCAAAATAGGTGTTTAAAAATATTTTAAACATGATGGAAAAGGTTTCAGGTTCAAATTGCATCGTATGAAGAAGTTATGCTAAAATCAATATTTTTCAAATTGATTTCAACCGATTTCAATTAAATTGATTTCAAGGCATTTCGAGTCCGTACGATCAAACGACAAGCCCGATCGCTACAAAACATGAAATCCTACAATAATTCACCGTTACGGATCCGATGAAACTGGTTTCGTCGAAATCGGAGTCAGTGGCCAAAATGACTATTTTTATATTAAATAAATAAATTAAAAATAAGTTAATTAAATCGAATTTTACAAATTTACTTTAATTATTTACAATTTTTATCAGTTTGGATTACTAGGAAAATTTAGAATCCTTTTTAAAATTTCTACATCGATTTATCATTGAAAATTCCCAATTTACAATATTAAGTTTAAATTTCAATTTATCCAGAAATTAACTTAAATTCCCAAGAAATTCATTTGTTTGGTTTTTAAATCCTGTTAATTACTCCATTATCTCTAAGTAAATAAATTAACATTTTTTTCATGGTTTATTATATTGTTATTCTCCATTCTCATCTTAAACTCCTTTAACGTAATATTTAAACATTTAATTTCAATTTATTGCAATAAACCCAATTACCCTAATTTATTCAAATAAATAAACAAATCTTGATTACCGTTCTTATTATTCAAACAAATCGTTATCCTATAAACATATTTAACATTTGGTTATGTTATGTTACCTTGATACTTTCCATTTCACCTTTATTCGTATTAACTATTTTATTTCCACTAACTGTGTAATAACTGCAAAATTCAATCCTATTGAAATTTGTCAATTTCACCTATAAATCTAGATTTTTAAATCCAATAATTAATTTACCTGGGCTCCGTTCTTTACTACATCAATTGTTACTTTAATTTAAGTTAACCAAATGTTAAATTAAGATTTATTGTAATCGATTACCAATATTTTATTTGATACATTAATTAACAAGCAACCTATATGAATTGCATTTATAAGTTCGTTACCTATCAAACCACATTTATAATTCCATATTCAACGCTATTTTTTTCATTACATTAATATATGCCTATTTACATTTGAATTTGAATGAATATTATATTTTTAATGTGTACTTCTTATCAATTTGAATACATAAATTACGGTTTTTAAATACTTTACATTCTATTAAATTTACAACATTAAATTTACATTCTATTAACTACTTTACATACTTTACGTATTAATTACCCAATTAACATAATTTGAACTTATTTCCCAATCCACCAATTACTTCTTAAAATAAATTTGTGCTTCTATTTATTTATATTCACACTTCAGTTACTATATTAAAAATCATTAAAGTAACGTTTATTATCAATATCAACATTATAATTACTTAACTTTTAAATGAACTTTATTCCAAATAAATTCATGACCACTTAATTAGGTAATTTATAATACTTGTTATCATACCCTTAAAATTTACACTTAAGTTTATGTTATATTCAATTTTTTATTTCATAAATTGATTCAATATTTACATCCACTTATTACAAATAACTTCCATTCGATGTAAAACCTAGTATACATTTACAAAATCCCATTTCATTCCATCCATTAATGGGTATTGCATTGAAATTTAATTTATTAGCTTATATCAACATTATTACCATTAATTTGCAATAGGATTACCAAATTTATTCAATACCCTAAATAAATAACATATATTAATTCATTAAATTAATTCACTATTTACCTTTGTATTCTTATATTCAAATCTTAGCCTAGTATAACAATTTACATTACTTCAATTATTCGTAATTTCATTTCAACTATTAATATTTATCTTAAATTTCCATAGATTCATTCCATTTTCAACATTCGCTTCATTATTAGTTATAATTTTTTTTTGTTTCTTCCTAAATTAAATTCCAACATCTTATTAAAATATCAAATTTAATTAACGAAATTTATGGGTCATTACATCATACTTATGTTAGAATTGATGAAAGTACAACATAATTCATACCATGATATTAAGTATATGATATACTTATATTTAAATGGATGCTTATGTGCTTATGCACATGATATGATGTTTTGAGGTTACATGATATGATGTAATTACTGTAAATGATTTAGTGAGAGGAAAACTTATTTCACTAGGCAGTGTTGTCTCACTATATGTATAATTGTGGAGATGTATTACTCATACCATGTTTATATTTGACCAGTGTTTTCCTCATAAATTCACTAGTATTCTTTTGAGTACGCTAAGTTTATAAGCTTAACCAGACTATCTTGAAGATGAATAAGGCTCTAAAGACAAAGCGTGAACCTTGGTAGTTACCATTATTTTGTTTTGTTCCGCTATTGTAAAACAATGTAATATAACCGGTTAAGTGAATATACTACCGCCTTCATATGTTAGGTATGTCACTATTATCTATCTTTTATTATATTTTGTCCTACGTGGGCACGTTTTGGGAAATAAATATGTAAAACAATTTGTTTAATAAAAGAGTATTTAGCTCATTTGTGTAATTAATATTGTCACAAAATGATCTCATTTTGTTGCTTAAAAATTAATTATAGTGGTGACTGCAGCATCATCAACATTCATGTTCGATTTTCAAAATATGGGATGTTATAATGTGATATCAGAACTTAGGTTATGAAGCATTTACGTAAATACAGAGCTAAGTATAAATCTTTATAGAAAATAGATAATTAAATGTGAATGCCGTAGGTAAGAGTATACGCCATATACAAAGTACTTGTAATTTGATATAGATATATAAGTGGATATATTTATCGCTCTATTGTTGGTTGCACTCTCTTTACTTTTCATTTCATAGGAGACCTTGCTTACACGGTAAACAAGAATGGAAACCAAAAGCGAACGATTGATGCTAAGAAGTGCTAAGGGAAATGTTAGTAGGGAAATTGCAAGTATGCAAACAAATGACTAAGGAGCATAAGCAGCCTTGCATATTAATTTAGAGACTGGCGCTCAATGCCCGCCTATGCAGCCAAGCAATGGACATGAACCTCTCTTTCCTTGGTATATGATAGATAGGCAACAACTAGCTGAAATTGTTAAGCTGACATGGTTAGAGTAGATTTTTCTAAGATGTATCAATATTACCGAAATCGTAGGGAAAAGTTGTTTATCGAGAAAGAGTCAACATTGCAAATTCTGAATTGGTCAAAGGTGTATGAGCGTATCTTTGGAGATATGAGATATGATGACGTTCAGAAAAAGTGCTTGGCTTCCTTAGCTTCATGAAGATGCCTTGGGTTGGGATGAGACATTGACATTTGATGTCCCAGAGTGTTCACTTTGGATCAATTTAAGAAATAATTCAAGACTCAATTTAATCCTAAATCGTAGAATGTTCTCTGTACCGAGAGTTTTTAGAGTTGAAACAAGGGATATGACTCTGGCAATATGTATTCGACATTTTAATGCTTTGTCGAAGTACAGAAGGTAACACCTTCGGACAATGTTTAAGAAGAATGAATAGTTCATTGAAGACTAGAGGAAAAGAATGAACCATAAAGTGATAACAGATTTACTATCTCCCTTTGAATTGGTAATGGAGATCGCAAAGAGGTATAATCGATTGTACCAAGAGGAAAATAAAGATGACGCCGGACTCAAGATGGGCAGAAAAAGAGTTTCATCCGTATTAGAATGAGAATAAAAACCCGACTAAAGAAGGAAAGACCACATAAGAAGCGGCTTAGAAGGTAAATGTGGTTGATATTACTTGCTTTAACTACGAATAGAAGGGTCACTATTCAACTAAATGTACCATGTTCGAAGTAACTGGAGGTAAAAGAAAGCATTTATGATTTTTTGTTTTTTGGGAATTTTTCCACAATTTTTATAATTAATATGAATTAAATGATAAGACATAAAAGTTCCCCCGTTAATGGGTTAATTAAAGGAATAGTTAATTAAGACGTAATTACATGAGGTAATAAATGCTTGATTGTGAGATCTCTACCATGACCCTAAAAGTAACAAATGAAAATATGATATGTGTAAAGGCTAAGTCAAAAGGTAGAAACTTTATTAAGAAATATATCATTTTTCCATTTAGTCATGGATTTGTTATTGTATTACTCAATAGCATTATTCTGTAGACTCGATAGCTCCATAATTTTAATTAGATGGCATCATTTTACAGACAGAATATCATTAACCTATAGACTCGATATCATGATTTTATGGACCAACAGTTCCATAATCTCATGACTCGATAGAATTATTCTATAGACTCCATAGCTATATATCTTATAAAACCTAATAGCTATGAGTGCGATAATGTTATCTTATAAACTCATTAATGTTGGCTAATCAACTCGATAAGGTTGGTCAATAGACTCGATAACTACAAACTCGATGGCATAGCTTATAGACTTGATAATTAAATGATTGATACACTCGATAGCCCAATGTTGGGAACCCAATAGTTAAATAAGTATACATTTGATATCCATATAAGATATTTTCGAAGGCATTTTCCATGATGTTAAACTTGGATTTCTATAGTACTTAAAGTTGTAAAATAATTAATGATAAGTTAAAAACGTGATAATTTGATGGAAATAGTTAGAGTTTAGGGTAAGACAAGAGATGATAAATTGTATTACTTTATATATGAAAGATAAAAATGTTTTATCCAAATAAATTGAAAGATTTTGACCTAAACATAAGGGATTATGGAATGTACAGGGTACATAATTTTTAACTGAATAAATGGATTAAACCAAGGATTTTAAATATACCGACTCATAGTTATATTAAATGGCGAGAGTGCCAAAGCTTAGTGAAGTCTAAATTTAGTAAGTATATGACAGGATGTCAACACATATAAATTGAATGATTTCAATTGAGAAAAATAACTATAATGTGAGTCAATAACATCAAAATAGATGTAACTAACGAATAAGTCGACAAAGTGAAACGAAAGTGTTTTTAGGACTAGGAAGGACCATTGATGCTTAGTAATGACATTTGTTGGAATGTATTTAGAGTGCTTACATTCAACTTCATCAGTGACATTGTTCAAGCAAAAAGAATTAGTTACATATAAACCAAGTGTGATATTCATTAAATAGAGTTAATGATAACTTGAAAATTGACAACTAAATAAGAGTACATGAGGCATGTGAAAAAGAATGATAATGGTATAACATGACTCATAAAATGTTGATAAGTATGTGTTGTGTGTTTATGTTGAATTTGATGAATGCACGACATGGTTCATAACATGATATTAAGTATATGTTATACTTATGTTTGAATGGATGCTCATGTGCTTACGCTCATGATATAATGTAATTGTTGTAAATGATTTAGTGAGGGGAAAACTCGTTTAGCTAAGAAGTGTGATCTTACTGTATGTATGATTAAGAAGATGTATTACTCATACCAGGTTTATATTTGATCTGTATTTTTATTATTATTCTTCCCATAAACCCACATACTCAGTTTAGTTGGCTGAGTTAATGGGATTAGTTGGTCTATCTTGAAGATGAATAAAGTTCCAAAGATGAAGAAAGAGGTTTAATAGTTATTAGTATTTTATTTATCCCGCTGTTATAAAATCATGTTATATAATTGGCCAAGTGAACATGCTAATATCTTCTTATGTCGGGCATGTCACTGTTATCTATGTTTTATTATATTTACCTATATGTGGGCACATTTTGAGAAATAAATATGTTAAGGCAAGTTGTAAAAAAAGAGTAATTAGCTCCTCTATTTAATTAATGTTGTTGAAAAAAACTGATCCCATTGTGTTGCTTAAAAATAATTATAGTGATGACTGCAGGATCATCAATGTTTATTTTTGAGTTTCAATATAAAGCATGATAAGATATGGTATCGAAGCTCAGGTTAGGAGATATTTAAGTAAAACAAAGCTAAGAATAGATCTAGGTAGAAACTTGATAATTGAATACGAACACGGTGGGGAAGAGTATACATCATACAACATACTTGTACTTTGAATAAATGTATAAGTGGTTATATCAATCCATCTACTATTAGTTTATCTCTCCTTACTTTCATTTCTTACCAGAGCCTGCTTACGAGAAAGAAAGAATGGAAACCAAAAGCGGATGATTATTGTTATGAAGCGGTAGAAAATATTAGTAAGGAAACTGCAATTACGTAAACAAATGGGCAAGGAGCGGATGTAACCTCAAATATTAGTTTGTAGACGGGCACCCAAATGCCTACCCTGACGGTTGAAGCAATGGACATGAACTCTCTTTCGTTTGTATATGATGGAGATGATGAAACAATGACTAGCTGAAGTTGTTGAACTAAGATCTGTGGTTGGAGGGGATTTTTCTAAGAGGAATTAGGACCACTGAAACTACGGAGAAAAGGTTTTTACCAAGAAAGAGTTGACATTGAAATTTCTAAGTTGGTTGAATGTGCGCGAGTGTATCTTGGAGATATATGGTATGATGATGCTTAGAAAAGGTAGTTGATATTCCATCAATTTCAAGAAAATTCCTTGCACCGATGGGAAACATTGACAGCCGAGGTCCTGTTGAGGGGACCACTTGGGATTAATTTAACGATCGATTCAAGACTCGGTTAATTCTGAATCATAGAAGATTCTCTGTGTTGAGAGTTTCTAGAGTTGAAATAAGGTACATGACTCTGGTAGAGTGTATTGAGTGTTTTAATGCTTTGTCAAAGTATGAAAAGTGACACATTCAGACTCCGTTAAAGAGGAATGAAAAGTTTATTGAAGGACCGAGAATTGGGATGAACCATAAAGTGATAGTGCATTTGTTATCTTCCTTTGATTCGGTAGTGAATATGGCAAGGAGGTATGATCAATTGTACCAAGAGGAAGGGAAACTTGATGCTAGACCTAAGAGTGGGCAGAAGAAGAGGTTCACCCATATCAGAAGGGTAATACGAACTAAGCTAAAAGAGGAAAGACCAAAGAAGAAGGGGCTAAGAAGGTATGTGGCTGATATTACTTGCTTTAACTATGACCATAAGGTTCACTATTCGACTGAGTGTATCATGTCAGAAAATAAAGGGAAGGCCAAATGTTTTAATTGTAACAAGCCTGACTAGAAGAAGAGAGATTGTCCAGAGCTAGGACATGCAAAAGTTTGCGCTTTGGAGGGGCCAAAAGCTGGACCATTTGTTGAGTAAAATGAGAAGGGTGTAGCGCTTGAAGGTACGATTTTGATTTTCAATATTACAGTTGAGTTCGGTTTGATATTAAGGCCATGCACTCTTTCATTTTGAAAGATTTATTTAGCAGGATGAGGTTATCATTACTTGTTTGGTTACATTTTTACACGCAGTTAATTGAATTAGTGGACATGCCACTATTGGGATAAGGTGCATGGATGTAGAATTTGTTTTGTATGGATATCTAATTTGTCGCGATCCATGTGTATTTAACTTGGTAGGTTATGAGGTTGTTTTGGATATAATGCATTGGTTAGTACATAATGTTACTAGAATTTATTTTGTCGATAGAATTACCGCTTTATGATACTCTATAGGAGGTGAAAGAGTAATTGCAGCATTAAATTTACCAAAGGAGAAGTTTGGAGCTTCCTTTTTTTATATTAGAAGCTAAGGAAAGTGAGATCGAAAAGTGCTAGTAGTTCAAGAATTTATAGATCTTTTCGAGCCATCGATAGGAATGCAATTTATAAAAGTGACTGAATTCCAAATAGACTTTATACCAGTGCAGAACTTATTAATAGACCACTTAATAAAATGTGGTCTAAGGAGATGGAGGAATTAAAAAAGCATGTAGTGGAACTTGAGCATAAGAGTTTCAATAGACGTATTTGTGAAAAGTTGATGAGAAACTTTGGATGTGTATTGACTACTGGAAGTTGAATGAGTCGACTAAAAAGAATCTTATCTCTTGCCTTGGATAGACGACTTGTTTGACTAGTTGAGTGAAGTTAGTATCAAGGCCGGTGAAGTCTAAATCCAATGAGCATATTGCATGGTGCCAAAACTTGGGAAGTCTAATAGGTTAAATTTAGAAAATTAAATCTAGTTGAGCGAATAATGTCAAAATTTATGTAGTTAATTAATGAATCGACAACGTGAAACGAAAGTGTTTCTAATAATAGAAGGGGCTATTGATGCTTACTAAGGACGCTTACTAGAATATATTCAGAGTGCTTACATTCAACCTCCAAATAAAGTCAAGGTAGCGTGACTCTCATAGTGGATGAATGGTCATTTCACCAGCAACATTGTTCGAAAAAATAAATTAGTGATAATATGCCAAGTGTAGTATTCACTAAACAGAGTCAATGATAATTTGTGAACTGAGACATAAACAAGAGTCTAAGTGATGCATGTGCAAATAAATGATAACAGTATGACATGGTTCATAATATGTTGATAAGTAAAGTTATTTTTATGTTGAAATTGATGGATGTATGACACGGTTCATAACATGATATTACATATGGTGTAAACTATGTTTTAATGAATGCTTATATGTTTACACTCGTAATATGTTGGTTTGAGGTTACTTGATATAATGTAATTGCTGTGAATGATTTAGCAAGGGAAAAACTCTTTTCGTTAAGCAACGTGGTCTCAGGCTTATGTATGATTCTTGTTTTTATTATTATTTTTACATAAACTCGTGATTACTCATTTGAGTATGCGAAGTATGTGGGATTGGCTAGGCTATCTTGAAGACAAATAAAGCTTTGAAGACTGCATGAAACTTAGCAGTTATTAGTATTTTGTTTTATTCCACTGTTGTAAATCCAGGTTATATAACTAGTTAAGTGAACATGTCGGGATCTTCATATGTCTAACATGTCATTATGATCTATGTTTTATTATATTTACCAAGGTTTCCAAACTCGAGTTTGATTTCGGCCATTTGAAATTTTATTAGTTTCGGTCAATTTCGAAAGTTTCAATTTTATTTCGGTCTCGGTCCCAATATTGGATTTATGTATTTTTAACAAAAAAGTAATGACAAACGTTGCAAATAAAATACAAAATGTAGTCTATAGAGAGATAATATTATAACATACAAGTATTACATTCAGAAACTGTTTTCTAAAGCTACATATGGATTATTTTTATAGTTTTCTTCATCTTGTATAATATAATATGATGGATAACCATATTGCATTTTCTCTAGACCCATAAATATTGTAATAATATTATCAAACGACGATGGTTCATTATTTTGTGCTGTATACAAAATTTGATTATTTTGATCACTCGAAATATGACTATATGTTTCATTTATTCCATAATAGAAATTACAACCTGTATAGTCTAAGTTGAATGCTTACAGTTTGGTGGATTATTTGAAGTATATGGATTGTCGTGCTCATAATCATGTTGATCTCCATATTCAATATTTGAATTATTATCTCTTCGACTAGGATTGTCGCTCGCACATATTCTTTTTGAATATGTTTGAGTTGGTTTATGTTATTCACTACTATCACTTGAATTACTACCATAATTACTTCTTAAACCTACACCGTTCCCTCCACCATTACCATAATCATCATTTGACGAGCCGTTAGTATATTCATTACTTTGACTCTTAGTTGTTCATGTAGGTAGACCATCAATAGCAGCAACTGCATCATTCAATGTATTAGTTATCTAAAAATCATTATTCAATAAGGATAATTCAACTTTAATAGTCCATTCTACTTACGAACCCTCTTTATAATATATATTCCAAATATATTAACTTATTTTCAATATCGTGGCATTTTGAATTTTTTTCTCTTAATCTTACATTATAAGGCACATATACCAAATTTTCATATTTTTCATTTTTATTTTTATTCTTTAATTTTGAATGGATCATCGAAAATGTAGTCTAGTTTCTTTCGTAATTTGAAATGGAAATAGTTTGGCTTAAAATATGCATTGCTAAATGTTGGAACTGGACCAGCCCGCAGCGGAAATTATGCGTGAATTTCAAAAATTTCACCCTATTGGATCTTTATTGAGCATATGAAGTCTACTGAATTAGAACATTTCTAATTTCATTTAAATAAATCATTTATTTTATTTAAATTCAAATATATTAAGTTATAAATTAATTTTATTTGATTTAGTTTATACATAAATGTATCATATACATATATGTGTGAGTGCATGTGTAACATAATAATCTGTGAAATGTATAATATGTCCATATGTAGATGTTGAGATTTACATCGCAGCAGACATAATAGCTCATTTTATATGCCACTTATGTTGTCCAAATATGTGCATGTATATGTGTTACAATATATATAAATACACACACATATATGTATAAATATATATATATATATATAGTATATGAACATAAAACATTTATATATAGATAAATATATTTATCGAAAGAGAGAGAACAATTATTAAAAATTATTTATAATTCAAAATTAACTTAATTTTGTAAACATAATAATTTTAGTATTTTAATTTGTATATATTACGAAAAAATAATGTTTTCATCCATAAATAATTAACATAAAATAATCTATAGATGAAAATTCAAAATTTACAATTTTTGAAAATCTAGGATCTAAAATAGAGCTTAGAATAAATCTAGAGCTTTTTCAAAGTTAAAATATTATTTTTAAAAACAAATACATTGGTTTCGTCAATAATTATTTGGTATAAAATAATATATTATTGAAAATTCAAAATTTAAAATTCCATAAAATTTAGGATCATGAATGAAAGGTTACAAAAAAGTTTGAAGAATTTTTCAATTAGATTATTATTTTTAATAAATCATAAATAGTTTTTTCAAAATAATATTAATTATAAAAATAATATACTTTGTTGAAAAAAATCCTAAAATTTTTCTATGCTTTTCGAGAATGATGTAATACTTTTAAAATATATATAATTTAAGTTTTAATTTAATTATTATTTTATATATAATGAACAATTCAAAATTCAATAAATGTTAATTTAAAAATATGAATATTTGTATGATAATTAATTTTCAAATTTGTGAATTCATATTATATATAAATAAATGTACTAATTTTTTTAATTCACATATATATTTGATATACGCATATATGATATTATAAGAGAGAAATATACACTAATATATATATATATATAAATTTATTAATAAATACATATAAAACAATTATTAATGACAAAAATTGATTTTGTACAATAAACAACATATTTATATACATAAATCAAATAATATAATAAACAAATTATGCATATAACCAAAACTGATTTGTGACAACCACGTCTACTTACAAAATCTCACCTAACTAAACATATAGTAGCAATATATTTAAACAGAAATGAAATTGCTCATTATAGGATCATATAATATAATTTAATTACTGTAATATGAATTAAATTTCCTAATTTAATGATGCCTTTGAATCCACATTGAAGCAATGACTTCCCGTCCTTTTACTGTTCTTGATTCATCAGATTGCAAATATATTTGAGAATTTTAGAGTCGATTGAGAGCTATGTTTTAACTAGCAATGGATAAGGCAATGGTGGCCAAAAAATGGTAAGTTACTATTTTAGAGATACATATATATAGGGCTGTATCAGAGAGAAATGAGGAAAACCTTTTTACCCGTTCCCACTTGATCTCAACCCATTATCTCCATGCCAATTCCCTGAGTTTTAGCCACCCCTAGACCTTCCCAAAACCGAAATTTTGTAGCCCTATTGATGGGACTTAAACCCACCTAAGCCCAAGCTAAAATACTATGCAATTAAATCTAGTTTAATCGCTTATCAATATTATATATCAATCGATATATTTATAACTGTTATAAATATATATAACACATTATTTATTTCTCAAATCATATTCAAATTTTATAATTAATATTTCATAAATATTAATTAATTTATAAAATTGTAAACTAATTAAAACGTTCGGTCTTAAGGGTATTCACCTATTTCGACTGTGTAACTCTTGGGTGTGAATTTGATCAGTGATTAACATCGAACTATTCTCATGTTAACGTTCACACATCACTTAGAAGGTGGTGTGACAATATGACCAAATTTATCGCTTACTCATTTTCAGTAAAAATCCCATTTTAGTTTAATAAGCGTTACCCGGTTGTGACATTTATTTACACCAATTCTTTTCGTCAAAATTATATCACTTTGGACTTATAAAATTTGGTAATGGTAAAAATTCCAACCTCGTCCACATTCAACTTTATAGCTCAAATACAAAGTCCTTGTGTAAGGACTCATAATTTTACCACTTTGAAAATGAGATATTTTATTATTTTAAATATTCAATTACAGAATTTTCAAACTTATACAATCAATTTTTATATGATAAATAAGAATGGTAAACTTATTTTTGATATTAAATAAAGATTTTGGATTTCCATTGTAAAAATTAACAAAAGTCGATTCCGATAAAGTAGGATAAATATTCAAAAAAATTATTTTAAAGGAAAAATAATTCTTTTTAAATATATATATAATCGATATCAAACTCATTTAATAATAATACTAATTTAATTTATAATGGTTCGATAAACATATAAAACTTGTTTTATAAAAGTTGACAAATTTCGTCGCATATCGATAAATCGATATCGTATTTTTACAAAAAGATTTGGATATTGTTTTATATTATTTTATAAGTCAAATATGCTTGTTACAACTATTTAAAGATAATAAAAAATTTATTTTGAAGTTTGGTTTACATGAATAAATAGTCTAACAAAAACATCACAATGTGAGCTGAAAACGTTTTGTCGAAAATCAATGTTTTGTTCAAAATAAGTTGCCGCAACATTATCGCACCCTTTTTAACATGTTTTAACATATATATCATACATTTTAATACCTAAACATGTTTAGTTTTACTAAATATAATTATAAAACTTCTAGAACATCATTAATAAAAGTAAGTAAGTTTAAGTGAAGTCAAAAATAAACATCAAATCCAAATCATATCAAAATCCAACAAAATAATTACTTTTCTTTACTTAACCTTTAAGTGACCAAGACATAAAGTAAGAAGTGAAAGGACGATGTTAAGTGTTGAAAAAGTGACGGTTGCTTTAGGTTGAAGTAAGACTTCTTTGGTAATTAGGTAAGAGGTTTTTTTTTAAATTTACTGCTTCTTTCTTTTTCTATAAACTAGTGAGTGGCCCGTGCTACGCACACGGGCATTGTTGGATTTAATATGAAGATATTAGAGGTATGTGTTGTCGTGGGAAAGACATGAACGCAAACAAAACCGCAGAATGAAATGAAATCTTGATATATGATGTACAGGCTTATATAGTAAGTGTAAGTAAGTTCTATATTTCAAAATATGTTGTAGATAATTGTACAGGCACATAACAAATTTGGTTTAGTCTTACCATGGAGTATAGTACAGTTTGAGTAATAAGCAGAACAAATTGTTGAAATAGCACTTCCATGTTAACTGTATGTGATTACGAAATGGATGGTGATAATTATTAAGAACATACTTTGTTTACTTGTAATATTTGACCAGGAAATGTTTACATTTTTAACTTGTAATTTTCTTGTTTTTCCTTTTACCTCCACTAAATTTTTACCCATGCTTTCATTTATACCTTATGAAAACAGTTTGTAAAGTAGTATTGAAATAATGAACAAACAAAAAAACATCAAAACATCTTGTGTTATGCATAGTTCTTTCTATTTCCGAGCTGCATTCCGAGCTGCTAATGTTTTCATCAAAAGCCCACCCATCTTAGCTAAAAAATTTAGAAAACGAAAGGTGTCATTTACATGTCAGTCTGGCAAATTTCACATCATAACAATACAGCACAGAGAAAGCAGTAGGAATCGGTGCATTTCGTTGGTGAAAACTAATAAGGGAGTATTAATTAAATAATGCTGATGTAAACCCTTTAACATGAGAATCATTCGTGGTTGTGTTTACCTACCAATTGTACAGCTGAATCAGTAATAAGAAAAAGAAAAACATGAACTCATGCTATGCATAGTCCCATATTGTGATTAAATTTTACAGAGAACAAACAAATAGAACAGCAGTTTGAATTTTGCAGATGTTTCAAAATTTGCATATTGGAATGTAGAAAGCTAAAATTTTAATCCCACAAAATAGTCTAAAAAAACTTTACGTGTGCAGTACATTAAGTCAACTGCAATGTAAATGTATTTATAAAATAGTCTGACTGCAATGAAACTGACATAAACTCAAATGAAAAAAGGTGCCCAAGTTGCTCATAATTTTTGATAACACATACGTAATACAGATCTACGGTTAGCATATCGTGTACGGTAAAATACCGAATGCCTGAAGCCTATGATTCCACCCAATGTTTGGTGAAAACTCAAACGCAGACTCCCTGTTGAACTGTACCACTAACGCGTTATAGCTGTGCAACATGACAACATCATCAGATTAGCCCAGATGTAAATATTCTTACCTGTTTTTCCAGTAGGCACAAAATGTGTACCAATCTTCTCTACGACTCCTGCAAAAACACTGGCTGCCTGCAAAAGCAAACAACGACCTTTAAAAAAAAGAGGTAACAGGTGCAGTCAGGGTATAACGTAATTAATGCTGATGATTCTTGGTGACACGTAGCAAAACTGTTACCATTAACATTGCAGTACAAATATACCATATTCATGAACAGTGATGAAAATACAGATAAAGCATATATATATATATATATAAACCGTTGGAAAAAAAGATTGATATCGAAAATGTACAAAAAATACAGGAAACACCAATCGAAATAAAATTAAAGCACAATGTAACCGAAGTAAAATTAAAGTAAAAAAAAGAGTGGTATCCAAAATGTAATTAAAGTGATTCTGCTAGTTGAGACTTTATATATCAGAAGGGGTTACTGCATATTCAATTCAAACATAGCAGCCCATAAAATTAACTCAATCATAAGAACACCAAGAAAAATAAAATGCACTGAAAAGCATGTATTAATATTCAAAATAAATAAGCAAATGACTGTAAAGAGAATACTCAATATTTCAAATTCGCTACCATATGCTACAACCTGCAATAGTGGACAAATTAATTTGGAAACAAACTAATTTTTTCATTAAAATATCATGTTTTAATAACTTCCTAAGTATTAACTTATGATGCTTATGAATTTTAAACTGAAAACAGTTGTAAGTTGAATATTGAGGTTTCAAATCATTAGCAGTAGGATGTTATGTGATGTGGTAACTAATAAATAATCAAAGATTTACCTACCGAAACTGAAAGGAGATTGATGTTCGTTCTTATCCTAAAAAAGCAGAAGAGATATTTAGAGAAAAAGTGAGTGATGCATCAGTACCATCTGCTGACATGCGGAAATGCATATGTTTCAACAAATGATAAGTGGAAAGGGATGTGGAAAACTGTTACCAAATCAGCATGCAGTAAAAATTCGATGCAGGACATAGGCAGGCAGGGTGAATGTAGTTTCAACTGTTAAATCAGCGTGACGTCAATTAAAATGCACAACAATCGGTATAATTTCTGTTTAGACGGCATGGATGATGGCGGCATGCAAAAGCAAACGGTGGAGTTAAAGGAATTTAGTAGCTGATCCAACCAGAGTCTTGTGTCATTCATGTTGCTAATACTTGGTTGCAGGTAAGGAAATAAACAAAGACAACATCGCAACAAAAACATGTATTAAATTTTGTACAAAGAAACCGCAGACGATAGTGAATAAAAGTTTAGTTCATGTCATATGCATACAGTGGTTAATACAGGGTAGGATACCGTATCGTTTAACCATCGAATCTGAAATACACATACTCTTTTCTACAGGCTGCTAACTTTACTGTCAGTTACGCACATGTCATTTTTTTCATCACATTTTGTTCGGTATAATATTCAAAATAATTGTTTTCATACAACAATTCTGAACAGCTACCGAACCCTAGGTGCAAGCAGCCTCAATCCCTTCCTTTAAATTACCGTCTCCTGCTCCTCTTTGATCAAATCGGTCGCCTCCATTTTAAGGTTTTAACCAAAGTCTATAAATTTATCTTCAGGTTTTTTCATTCCTATCCATAGATTTTAACATGGCTGATGATGAGATAAAAAAAATGAATCTTAGCGAATTTCATTGAGACTGGTCAATGATTTCATTTGTTACACAGGCTGAAGCCATTAATTTCTTTTGCAGATCATCCATTTGCTGTTGTTTTTGTTTTGTTTTTTGTTTCTAGAAAAAAAATAAAAATATTTCCAAAATGGAACATAAAGTACAGAGCTGCGATGATGTTGTTTATGGAACAAGTGTTTGGGCAGTGGATTTTTCGTAAGCCTTTAACCCAAATTATGACTTCTCCTTCCACTGAGCACCTCTTTGTATCTTATGTATTATTTTAGTTTTGTGGCATCATTAAGTGATTAGTTAATGGCAATGAGATGTTAATACATTTTCATGTAGAGAATGACGCACCTTTATGATTTTAATAACAATGTATTCATTTATGTTTCCTTATAATAGGACGTTGACTATATTGTCAAAGAAATATGCCTTGTTGGATTGATGGAAAATGGGGTAGATTTTAGTACCTAATACTTTTTTCGAGTAAAACAGAACTTAGATTGTATAAAGTGAAAAATGTTTTGTAGGAAATATGCCTCTCATCACGATTATTTCATGGTCGTAAATTTTCATGAAATAAATGAAAAAAATAGTTCAATATACCATCATGTTTGAGAATCTTTTAGCTAATTAAAAACATGGTTATACTGTATGTGCCTACATATGCTTGATTTTCGAGGTTAAGAGTGATAGAATTGGTACATAAAAGCAGCATTAATGGGTTTTTAATGAACCATGCTGAGGAATAAAGATTCATAACAAAAATATCATTGAGTGAAAACTTGCCAATGTATGTTCAATAGTACACATACAATTAAATACAGCCTACAATACTATCATGTAAAAATATCCTAAAATATGTAGGCATATGAGCAATGTTTGAAATTTTATATTAGGAGTACTAATTATAATTACTTCCTTGGAGTAAGCGTTATGGTGTTACACTACAATTCTCTGACTAAACTTTAGCCTTGGAGTAGCATATACAGTTTCGACTCGTAGTAAAGCGGTGGTGGTTTCATTTCAGCTAATTCTATTATTAAAAATGTGGTAGAGGTCAAACTAAAAAAACACATGCTTGAATAATGGGAGTTACTGACTGCAGCAAAGCTCAAAATGCATGCAACATATAAACTCATACTGATTGATATCTAGTTTTGTAAACGGCTTCTTATCGTTTACATAAACTCATATAAGTCGTGGCAGTCGTACTAAGTAATAACAGTTTAGCTAGCAAAATAATGTATGCACGTCAAAATAACTTACCGAAGGAATATAGCGATAGATTGCAAAAAGTATTGGAAGAACTCCAATCTGAAACGAATCCAGCCTTTTTGGAGAACAAACCTATAAAATGCATATATTGAAATAACTGAAATCAAATAAATAATATACAAAATACTGCCAGTACACAGAAGATTTTAAAATTAAATTGGTCAACCATCAGGGCTGCTTGTGATAGATCCTAGACGTATCAAAGTAAAAATGAAATAAAAGGAAAACTACGAATAGAAGTTCAATTTTACACGATTTCAATAATGGCAGAATAGTGATTGTAGTTTGAAAACTGCAATGCATTTGCAGGTCTGCAAAACTGGTCAGTGTACATGGATATAAATACGGACAGTCCACATAAAAAAGTTATGCCTGCATGAACTGGTTTTATTTTCAATAATGGTTGTGTAACCCGTTATATTACAACTTTGAAAACTGTTGCAGCAAATGAATTATCACTGCATAAATTAGTTGGTTGGCAGGGCATATATATTAGTACACATGCGCTTGTTAAAACCAAAGTAAAAGTTCCCTCTATACAGACATTTATGTATTAAAAAATGAAATAGCTAAAGGAACTTGTGTAGTGAAAGTTTATGTTAAAAAGAGCGTATTTTTATGTAATGAATTTAAATGTTTTAGCGAGACATTTGTTGATTCAGTAGTCATACCACACAACTCTTCATTCATGCTTCTTATGAAGTATGCAACACAAACCATGACATATTTTTGAGGTCTGCATTAAAATACAGGTGATGTTCATGTATTGCTGGGTCTACCTGGCTATGAAATAATATGTCTACTGAGGGCGTACACAAACGGAATGGAGTGGATAATTTTTCGGTCATCCCGAACAAAGCTTGCTACCTAACCACGGATACACAGACAGCAATTTCAGCTCACTTTCTTACGTTATGATGAGGAACTAAGAATGTGCCGAAACTCAAATAACCGTCTGATTACGAACATACAACGTCTCGTGCACCATATGTCAGCTTCAGGAATCACGAGGACAAAGCAACCAAAAAAAAGGACCAAACATACGTGGGCCGTGCATTCAACAAATCCTTAGTCGAATAAGTCGTACAAAAAAAATAAAATGGAGCAAAATAATTAGTTACAGCGGAAACTAAGTTTTGTTTACATAAGCTGCAATCATAAGCTTGCAAAACCGTCCAATTCAGCAAATTGGTTTATGTAGAGAAACATTAACAGTACGTGCGGCTTGAAGATGGGAAAACGTATGGTCACAAACGACTGTTTGGATATGGAAAAACTGATTGTAAATGAGAAATATATGGAGGTAAATTCGTCAGTTTGTAGGTTGCAAAAAAAATCGGTACAGTCACGGGGGCAATTCGAAAAGAAACACATAATAGGTAGTAAATCAGGCGGGACAGAGGACAGTAAAACCGAAAAAACGATGAGGAAGGAAGACATTACCTGCACAGGCGGCCGAGCAATCAAGCGAAGGAAGGGGCTAAATCAGGCCATATTCTGGTGGCAGTCGTCCACAAGCTTCGCAAATGGAAGGTGAAGGTTCAGAAGGCGGTTGGCCGAAGCAGTAGATGTGCGGAGTTGGAATCCAAGGGCGGCGATTAGTTCAAGGGAAGGAGTGGAAGGGGAGGAGGCGGTGGGTCGGAGTAGGGGTGGAGGCGTAGAGGTGTGGAATTTAGGAGGAACGTGTTAGAGAGGGAATAGGGAAATTAGAGAGGGAATAGGGAAATTTAGCAAGAGTAGGATGAAGGATGTGGGGTAGCGGTTGGAGATGAGGTACAGGGGGAAAAACGTGAAATTTCACAAGGAAGTAGTATTTTGAAATGAAGGAAGTGGAGGAGTCCACGTTAGTTTGGAAAAGTTCCTGCTTTAATATAAAGTAATAGATACTCATCTCCTTCTTCACTTTCATTCACACTTCTTCTTTTTTTCTCAAGATTCTTCACCTTCTTCCTCTCCTCTCTAATGGCATCCAAGCCATAGAAAAAAATTAGAAAGAAATAATGTCAAAATATTCAAAAGAAAACAATGTTCATCCTCTTCAAATCAAACTCCTTTTTTTTTCTTCATATTTTACCTTTTCTTCACTCAGCCATAACTTTTTCAAAACAGAACCAAATTACCAAATTATTTTATTCAAATCAATTATTTTTCCAGTGGCTACAACCTTTATATTGACCACTTTGTCTCACTCTAAAGATAAGTATGTCAAAAATATACTTCTTTCCAGTGTATTTTTTGGCCCAGTTTTTAAGACAGATAATAGCTCATTTTGTTTTGATCATAACTTGATCATAACAGATAAAAATTAAGAATTTTTTTTGAAACCATATGAAATTCCAGTGGCTACAACTTTTATGTTTATCACTTTTTCCAGTTTTGAGGTTCAGTATACCTGAAACTCGATTCTTTGAAGTGCATTTCGGGCTTCACTTTTGTAATTCCGACAATGCCTCTTCTTCATTCTATCATATCTCCCTCCAAATGACTTGTATTCAAATGATTATTTTTTTAATTCAAGAGAAAAGAATTTTCAACAACTTTTTAGTTAACAACTTTTCTAAATTTTGAGATTTATAGGGTCTAAAATTAGATACAAGATAACCTATTTTTCGGATCAAAATCTTGGGAATTCAAGTTCAAAGCTCTACCGCTTCTTCTCTGTACTTTCGGCCAACCTCCATATCAAGCCTCGGTCAAGCTATTGGAAGGGAGACGGTGTTGTTTTCTAGTGTTTAAATGGAGTATGGATTAATTAGCGCAGTGTTGGTTGATTAGAATGTTGGTAGGAAGTTAATTGCTTTGGTTTATGATGAGAAACTCCATTTAACATCTCTATTTATATATATGTGTATATATACATATTTGATAATGTGTTATGATTGCTATAGATGCTTATTTATGCTTTGATCATCAAATATTGATTTTTTTGATATGGTTGTTAAATTTTTTTACCAAGTCACGTTAATACACGTCGATACACACAAAGGAAATCGCTTTCCTTTTGAAAATGAAATGATGTATATGGAATGCTTAAACCTTTGGGAAATAGTTTTAAAATGAGTTATAATTTTTTTTAAACATTTAAATATGTTTAAAGAAATAAAGAAAGAAAATCAAGATTTCATCTTTTATATTTTGAAATATGTCCAAAACAATTTTCCAGAAAAATCGCGCTTTTACATCAAAGTGACCAAAATTTAAAATTGATATTTTAAATGTGACCAAAGCTTTTGCAACACTTTTCGCAACGGTTTTCGCAGCAGTTTTTAGTAACATTTGAAATGTAGTTTTAAACTTAACAATTTTTTTCCAAATATTTTGTGAATGATTTTAAAAGATTGGTTAAGTACTTTAAAAATAATTTGGAAGTTTTAGTAAGAGTTTTAATAGTGTGAATTATTTATAGCACTTAAATGGTAATTGAACAATATAGAATATAATAACAAATTGAGCACACAGAAAGGACTAGTACATTTGTCCTTCCTGTCAGAGCTAAACGGTAAAATAAGGTGTGTAACTAAGGTTAGGAATGGAGCAACCAGTGCCTCGAACATACCTAGTCTTTGCTTTATCTGTTAGATGTGGGGTGGAACATATCGAAAGGAAAGCCCGGATGTTGTAAGAAGATCATATTTAAGTTTTTCTAGAAAAAAAAGTGAAAAAAATACTTTGAATATCAATTAACCACTTTACATCTTTTATTCGATGATTGGTATGAAGGAACTGGGGTTGGATTTGGATGATTCCTATTCAAAAACCAGGATTAGATTTGCTTGATTATGTTCGGCGTGATAGGGGTTTCCCGCTTTGTGAACAGTGACGATGCTTAGACTCTTACCCCTACATGTCCCTAGTGTGAAAGGGTTGGTTTATAGTCAAGAGGCTTGCCGTAAAAGTAGATCCTAGGTACCACATGTAGTTACCTCCATGTTGAAAAGCAGAAGTGCCCCCATGTTGAAAAGCAGAAGGCTAGCAAGATAGTTGAAAAGCCTACCGAGGCGGGTACGAAATTGCTCGTTCGTTACATTTCGTATCAGAGCTGAAAGATAAGCAAGAATCTTGGCATTGGTTGGGTATAGACTCATCAGAGATAGGGTTAGTAATACCCTATGATGAGTAACTCATTATAGATTGGGTTAGTAACACCGTAGAATGAGTTGAGAATATTATACATTAGTGCGTATTTGTTAAGGTTATATATAATGGTTTTGTTTTAGAAAATTGGCAAATGAAATAATTTTACCTAGGATTATATTTTGAATATGAAGTAATATTTTGAAAAACTATATAGTTAGAAATCAGGATTAGTGAAATTTAAGTATGAACATCTTATGATTAGAATTACACGGCTTGACTATAAGATGTTTCATAAAGGCAATCAATAAGTAAGAAATCTGATAAGGTAATTAAGATCTTAACACTTATTCTAAAATAATAAGTTAAGATATGATAATGTTAAGTTACTATCATAAATTGGTCAATTGTTTGATTTAAAAGTTTAAAGTACGAATAACTTGTGAATTAAGTTTCATGATTTGACTAAAAGGTGTTTGATAATAAGATTAGTTTAAGAAATGACCTTATAAGATAAAAATATATTTAACAAATAGAAAATGATTATGTAAAAGGTAAATGTAAAAGGAATGAGAATTTAAATTCGAATTGTTTAAAAGAATTGTGAGAATTTAAATGAAGATTAATATAAGATGAATTTATAAAAAGAATTTATAAAATAGGTTTTATAAACAAAATTAATCTCTAAATGATTTAAAAAAAAGATATTTTATGACAAATAGTTCGAATGGCTCGAAAATAAACTAAAAATGGGCAGGAGATGTGTTCGGATGGTAAACACTTCTCTTAAGTATTACTCTTCTTGTTAAGAAGATATATGATACTATTGGTAGTACTCAGTTCCTTGGTATTGTTTTAGAGTTACTTGTTCTATATAATTTTCTTAATTTATAGAGATAAGGTGAATCATTAATTGATACATTGATTAGTAATCTTTATAAAAGTGTTTATACCAAAGATAAATTTAGAATCACTAATTGATAATATAAAACAAGATTGTCGACGATTTTAGACAGTCGAAAATTCCTGAATCACACCAAACTCAAAGCTAAGGAATTTATGAAAACTTTTGGTAAAAAATAGACGATTGTAAAATGTATTAAGTAAATGAAATTGGATGAGTATAATTTATAAATGTGATTATAAATAAAAATAATTTAAAAGTGGAGGAAATTTATGATAGCATTAAATCAGAAATAAATTTTGTAATTATGAATTTGAAATGATAGCAACCTGCAACAACTTAATTCACCCAGATATAAAGCAGATTGAGAATTTGGGATGTGTATATATAATATTAGGATGTAAAAGGGTATTACACAAAAATAGATTTAAGTAATGAACAATTTATACACTTAAGTAAAATAATGACTCTTTAAAATCTAATTATAAACTGGTAGATGTTTCATTAATGAATTCTAGCATTAATTAAGGATTTGGACTTAAGTTTTTAAAAGTGATGGATTTACATAATTGTATAATAAACTTAAGTAATAGTTTTACGAAATGATTCATAAACAATATTAGTTTGAAAGAAAATAGGCTAAAAATAAAAATAATGCGAAAAAAATAAAGCATGTGCATAAAGAGAATTGGGTATAACTAAGAAAACCCAATATAATAAATATGTAATTTATATGTAAATCATTTCATCACACAAATTTTGATTCAATATCCGAGTATGGAACTTTGAGGTGTTTACACCGATCCGAAGAAGGATTTATTACTCGATTTCTTCACGGCGAGCATTAATGATGTTTTGCGGTTAGTTACTAAAGTTCTCTATCATATGCAAGGAAAGCAAGTATATCTGATCTAGAAGTGTGACAGCCCAAAATTTTCAACATTTGAAATTGAAATATTTAATTGATTTCAAATATCTGAATCGTTGATTTAAGCTTGAATTTCAAGTTTTAACTATGAATTTAGCAATTTAATTATCAAATTTAATTATAGAAATTTGGGTAAAATTGTAAATCTTCAATTTTGAGCCTGTTAAAAATAATTTGATGGCTTAGAAAATTTACATTGATAATGCTGAAGATGATAGAAGCTTCAAAATTGAATTGGAAACTGTTTTGTTCAGTATTGAATTTTATCGTTTAAATCGATATTTAAAAACAGCCTTCTGAGGCACCGTCTCGGAATTCGACGAAACCAGTTCCATTAGATCCGTAATATTGTCTTATTGTCGGTTTCAATCTCCGTAGCATTCGGAGTTGTTGTGTGATCGTACGGATTGCAAACGCGCTGAAAATTTAATTGAAATGTAAATTAATAACTGGGTTCGAAAAGCTATCTTCTCCATACGATCAAATTTGGCCTCGAAATCTTTTCCATTGTGTTCGGAATATGGGTTTAACATTATAAACATTTGGCGGCACGTCTAAATTGGAGGTTGAGATTTTGAGTTGTGTTTATCGGAGCAATTTGAATTTAAATCGAAAATATAATATTTGTTTTACAAGGAAAATGACACATTCTTTTTTCTTCAACACCTGGCAATTGTTTTGATACGCGTCCGTTTTCTTTGAAAAAAAATATAATGTTAACGCAAGTAATAAGAAAAAAAATTCAAATGTTGTTCCTCAAATAAAATAAAAACAATGTCGCTGCTTACCTCTTAACACAAATCAAAATCCCCAATTAATGGCCATGTTCCTAAATTCCCCTTCATCTTAAAAAAAAGGAGGGCAAGACATCGCGAGCTCGACTCGAACTTGAGCTCAAGAAAAAGGGGTAGAGATCGAACTCAGTCTCGAGTCGATGCTCGAGCGTTATCGATGTCACGGCAAAGGTCGTGGGGTTCGCAACCACACGCGTACGAGTTATCGAAGCAGCATGATGGCGACGGCAGTAAGAGCCATTCGATTTGCAAGGGTTCGAGGGTTCGATCGAAGCTACGAAGTTGCGTTCATTTGGGGTCACGACTGTGATGGGGAGGAAGGTTCATGTCCCGTGCGTTCGATAGGATTCGTCGGTGGATCGAAGTGGACATTCTAGAGTCGAGGCTGGAGTTTGTTGAGCCGGGATGCTCGGCATTGGAAGTGTACATCGTTGAAGTGGAGAAGGCAGTAGGTATTTTCCTCTAATTAATTTAAGTTTGCTAAAAATTTAGGGTAATTAATTTTAGTATAAAGAATACATATATACAGTAAGGGAAATCAGTGTTGTTATTTTCAGGTTAGAAACAAAATTGTACAGTAAAAGAAATTTTATTTAATGCATAATGTATGTATGCATGTTGGAAAATTTTAAAATATATTTACAATATATAATCTATAGTAAGAAGGAATTTTATTTTTAAAGCTGTAATTATTTTATAAGTACATTTATATAGTACAATAAAGAAATAAATTAGTACAATGGTAAATTTGTTAGTAAACTTATTTAATTATTTTTGTTGTTAAAAATATTAAAAGGAAAATTTGTTTAAAATTTAATGGTTTGCTTAAAATAAAAATTCATTGGTTAACTAAGCTATTAAATGAAAATTTATTTTTAAATTAAATAGTTAGTTAGTTAAAACTATGAAATGGAGATAAATTATTCGATTATAGGAATTAATTTGTTTAAATGGTTCATTTAATTTTTGTCATTATAAAAATATTTTTTAAAATTTAATTTTAGTTAGATAAATTTGTTAAAAGGAAATTTGTTTAAAATTAAAAGTATTAGTTTAAAATAAAATCATGAGTTAATTAAGTTATCAAATGGAATTTAATTGTGTGATTTAATTGAATATTAATAAAATCATATAATTGTTATGCAAGGTCAAAACCGTGAAATCAAGTCGAAATTGGATTGGATTGCAAATAAAAAGGGCAAAGGTGAGATATTCTCACTCAATCGTGATTTAATTTTAATAGTTAATTTTTAAATTGTTGATTACATGCTTGGATGATTGATTTTTTCGGTTATATTAGTTTAGACCCTATGCGCCGCATAATAGCGGATGATATTATATTAAACCTATATACCATGATATTCCACCTCGAAGTGGAATTGGTATTATATATGTATTTGGAGTTGTTAATTTCCCGTATTATATAGCTGATGAGACCCAATGCGCCGCATAATAGCGGATGATATTTTATAAATCTCATATATCGCGATATTCCACCTCGAAGTGGAATTGTTATTTAATTATTGTGCTAACGTCTGTGGATGCAGGGAAAAAGGTTGGAGGGATCCAACTGGATTCCTCAAAACATATTGATTTGTTTTCAAAATTGTGTATTGAATATATATAATCTATGTGTGATTATTTGTGATTAAAATCCTTGAAGGCTAAAATTTAGCCAAATATATTTTTGGTATCATAGGATACCAGAAATATATAAAAATTGGATCTTTAAATTTAGGTAGAAAACCTATAGCGAAATCCTATTGAATAAAATTCCAAAATATGGAAAAAAAAGTTTAATAAATGGTTTTCAAGTAATAATATTCAAAAGGTGAAGAATTTATTTTAAAAATATGGTTTTTAAATAATTTGGAAAAGATAAAGGAATTTATTTTAAAAATAAATTCGGAAATTGATTTGGTGTTAAAAGAATAAATCTTTAGGAAATCAATATGAAAATTGATTTAGCGGTTGCATGAAAATCGATTTGGTGTTTAAATAAATTTAGAAATTAAATTTGAAGATTAATTTGGTGTTTTAAAAATAAAACCCTTGGAAATCAATATGAAAATTGATTTGTTGATTGAAACAAATTTAAAAATCAATTTGGAATTTGATTTGGTGATTGAAATAAATTTGGAAATCAATTTAAAAATTGATTTGGGTGTTGAAAGTGAATATTTGAAAAACGATTTGAAAATCGTATATCGTTGGGTATCTGAAAGTTTAAAATTCATAATGGAATTTTTATAAAGGAAAGGGAATTTTGTTTTAAATTTAAATATCAGTTTTTTTTAAAGTGTGGAAAGAAATATACAAATTTGGAATGTAAATTAAAATAAATCGAGAAGATTTATTAATTTATTTGAATGGACCATTTTGTAATGGAAAAAGAATTCTTCCCTGGAAAGCCGAGTATATTTTTAAAATAGCTTTTGAAATAAAATTTAAAAGTTCTAGATTTGGTTTTAAAATAATATTGTTGAAGAAATTAGTTTTAAATATGGTTTTAAATCTTTAAAGTAAAAATTTATTAAATTAATTATATAAGGGATCATTTTAAAGAATAAATGGTTATTTGATTTAGAAAATAGTTATTTAAATATTTATACTCTGTCTACCAATTTTATTATAAAATTAGTTTGGACTTGAAGTCTTATATGTGATAATTAGTATAATGATTTCATAACCAATATTTAAGTAAGTATTTAAGATGGTTTTATTTTAAATGTTCCAAGAATATCTTGGATAAGTGATTCGAATTATTTTAACTCGGTAGAGTTTTAGTGGAAATGAATAAAAATTTGAAAATATATTCCACGTAAGGAAAATGATTTGAAAATTTGTTTTCAAAATATTAAAGTGTTAAAAAGTACTTCTTGTGAACATATTTTGGAAATAAATGATTTGGGAAAATTATTTGAAATCCAGTGATTGTTGTGAATGATGATTGATAGTTAAATAACCGACTATCAATATTGGCCTTTTTAAATGGCATTTCAATTTCGATGCGACCGGGAGTTAAATTCCAAATGGATATTCGAGACCCACATCTAACCTTTGTGATTGTGATGGATCTTTTTTTAAAAGATCGAAGTGGAATTTGTTGTGATTTGTTTGAATATGAATGAACACTTATTTTTAAATATAAGCGCTCGTTATTCGGATTAGCCGAGAGAGGACCTTCTGTCATAAAACCCATTCCGAATAACGATATGACGAAATGGGATTGCATTTGAAGATGGTGTGTGAGACCGAGTATTTTCGAAAGCGAAAGGATTATCTGTCGAATGTCTGTGCACCGAGTTGCTTCGGTATAGAGATTTTATCACCCTTTGTGATGGGGAATCCGGACGTGATTAGTGAATATCCGGATTTGCAAGGGCTTCTTTGGAAATACCTTCGGTTCCGTTCGATCTCGGAACGGACTTGTATGGATGTGTGTTTGACGTTACACTTTGAGATGTAAAGCTGGTTTCTATCAAATACATTTCTGTTGGTGACGGAGAATTTATTCTCTTAGCTTAACACCCTTCTCTGAGACGTACGAGCTTATAGGTTATGTAGTTGATGGTTACTAGTGATACATTCACAATTTGGTAATGTGGCATACGAAGTGCTGCTGATCATTTGTTGATCAAAGCATGTATTTTGTGAAAAGCGTAGCTTTGTGGACGAGACTTCGTCAGACCTTACACCTCGGAATGGTCGAAACAGGAAGGATGCAGCAAGGTTATAGGGGGTAGCGCCCCTTAGGGTATGTTTATTTCCTTCTGGATAGAGTTGGTATCATGGTATGGAGCTCAGATACTTAACTTATGTGGTTGCTGCAAATTTATTACTTTGTAGTTGTTGGTATTGAGGATCCTCGGACAAAGGTTGTTTACGACCAAGGGATGGCATACTCGTGTCTGTAGTTACCTATTTTTGCAGAGGTAACCCGGCCTTGTGTTGGCAGAGATCCGGTTAGGTTCTCGGGGCGTCCCTCCAGAGGCGTACCCATGTGGCCCAGGAAGTTCCTTGGCCTGACCATTTGTTGGAAATCCAATCACCAATACGCGCCTTGTACGGTTTTAGTTGTATAACCTGCCATCTAATATGGTAGCTATAATAGGCATACTATGATTGTACGTATGTTGGCTAAGATTAATATTATACTTGCAAATGTTTTCTGCACTACGCACTAATGATAATATTAATAATATTTTGCGTATTAAGCATGTTTGACTATCATAAGGAGAAATCTCCCCCAAGTGTGCGATTGCATTGTGTGTGTGCCAGAAGGCCTTATGGTAGTTTCATTTTCCAAAAAGCATTGCGGATTTTTTTTTAAAATTCTTATGTTAAAGTATAACTGTTTTCTAAGATCTCACACCAGTCCTACGACTGACCTGGAGTTTATTGTTCTCTTTCTAAACTCTGGATGCCCATAATTTTCCACACGGGCAGCCTAGAGTCAGGTTGTCAATTATTCTGGAGCGAAGTCAAGAAGTTGCTGTGGAGATCAGGAGTGAAGCTGGATGGCGAGGCGTATCACTTATATATGTAATATTTCTTTTCCGCTGTTTGTTGTTGTAAACTCTGATAATGTGATGTATAAACTGATAAAGTGCTTTTGTTTTAAAAGATTATTCTTTATCTATTATATATTGTTCCGCTATGAAATGTGAGATTCTGTTATTCTTTCTGTTCTTCTTCTATCTTCTTCTTCTTTAAGCTTAATAGTTCGGTTTTTTGGCATTCGACTGTGCGACATTTGATACAGTGGACGTATAAATGTCGACTTTCGGGCATCGTAAAATCGGACCATTACAAATTTGGTATCAGAGCATTTGGTTAAGCGACAACCTTGGCTCTATAGGGTGTTACTCATTAAAGATGGAGTCAGCAGTACTCTAGAATGAGTTTGAGTGCAATAATAGTTATGAGCGCGTATTTGTTAGTGAATATAAAAATTGTTTTATATTGTGACGATTGGTTTGTTGAGTGGTATATGGATTCTGGTCGGTATAGTCCGTACAACTCTATCGATAGGAATCTCTAAACACTTGTACAGAACAATTTGACACGATATTGTTCTAAATTAGGGTAAATGAAATAATTTACCCAAACTACTTTATACATAAAAAGAAATATATTTTTTGTGAATTATTATAGTATATGGTTGCTTGGTTGTTAGGAAGTGATAATATTAAATTATTATCATTGAAGTTGAATAAGAAATTGAAATCATTATCAAAAGTTGAGAAATAAAATCCATATACAAATGGGATTTGCAAATATAAATTGTAAATGTGTTTTACAATTTGAAATGGAATTACAGAGAAGAATTTGGGAAAATGTTTTTGAAGGGATAAAAGTTCTAAACTCTTTTCGGCCGCTGGAAAATAACTTCGGTGATGACTGTAGCATCATCGATGTTCATTTTCGGATTTTGCAAAAGAGGGATTGCTGCCAAATTATTTTAAATGAAAATTGTTTGCAAAACTGGTTTGGATTTTTGAATTCAAATAATAATTCAAATTTCTTTCAAAAATAAATTTTGAAAGGTTGAAAAGACTCTGAAATGTAATATAAAATATTTATGGAATACCATTAAGTTGATAACTTATAAAGTTTGAAGTTGTTAAAATAAAAATCTAACTTAAAGAGAAGTTAGATAAAGGTAGACGTGGAAACAAAATAAGTTGGAAGGAAAATTTAATTCAAGTGAAATTAAAAAAAATGAAAATTGAATAAAAGAATTGAAATTGAAAATTTGAGTTAATTTGAATAAATGTGAATTTGAGAAGTCTTATAGACTAAATGATTGGAATAGAATCTACAAAGGTGGAAAATAAAATTGTGAATGAATGAATAAATTTACAATTACAATTAAATGAAAGTGAAATTGAATGTTGAAATTCATTTCGAATTTGTAAATAGAATTGAACTGGAATTGTATTTGATTTGTAAAGCAAAGTATTAAAATAAAATTAGTAAGTGAAATTAATTGAAGGAATGACCAAATAGATATGGTTTGGAATGAATTGAATTCAATAATTATAAATAAAAGATAAATTAAATTCATATTGAATTTAAAGTCCAGTTTAAATTTAAGTGGTTGTAAACCAAAATGGTGAATTGAAATTGAATTGTGTTTGGGAATGAACAAAAGAATAAATTGGAATCGAAACTGAATATTGAAAACCAATTTGAATTGTGTGAAATAAAATGAAGTTGTAAAAATTAGTTCGAAGTGAACTAAAGGAAATAAAGGTGGAAACAAAATTTTTGTTTGAAATAAAATGTATTGGAATTTGTAATGAATTAGTAAATGAACTGATTTAAAATAGTGATATGAATCAGTTGGGAATGAAAGATGATTGATAAAATTCAATATTCAGAAGTTAAACGAATCCAAATAAATTGAAATTGTAAATTGAATTCAAATGAATAAGATTGAATGAAAATGGATATATAAATTCAATAGTGAAGTAAAAATGGTATAAGAAGTGAGTATTGAAAATATTGTAATGGAATGTGCAAAATGATATTTGAATGTTGTAATTGGATATTATGGCTAGGAGGATATACAGGTGTATTAAAGGAAATGGAAATGAGATTTGATTTTCGAAGATAAAATTGAATTGCTCGACAAAAAAGTATGTATTTGAATTTCAGTATGAAATTTGATGATTTTCTTGTCCAGTCGCTTCGCTTTTCGTTTTCCTTTTGAAATCTGGGGGCCGTGGTGCCATTTTTGTAGTCTTACCGAGTTAGCCGCGCAAAGGAGATGTTGGCAAAAAAATTCAAAAATTTAGGGAGTTAGAAAAATTTAGAAAGTTTAAAATTTGAATTTAAATTTAAATTTGAATTGGTTAAGAAAGCAATGTTATTTGGAAATTATGGAAGACTTGGAAAGTTAGTCGAAAAGATAGTTGTTAATAAAAAGGATTTGTTTTGGAAAGTTGAAAATGTTTAGTGTTGGGAAGATAATAAATGGGTTAAGGATCGTTCTTCTTAACTAGTAATTTCGGGATGAAATTCTTTTAAGGGGGGAAGGATGCGACGATTCAAAATTTTCAACATTTGAAATTGAAATATTTAATTGATTTCAAATATTTGAATCGTTGATTTAAGCTTGAATTTCAAATTTTAACTATGAATTTAGCAATTTAATTATCAAATTTAATTATAGAAATTTGGGTACAATTGTAAATGTTCAATTTTGAGCCTGTTAAAAATAATTTGATGGCTTAGACAATTTATATTGATAATACTGAAGATGATAGAAGCTTTAGAATTGAATTTAAAACTGTTTTGTTCAGTATTGAATTTTATCGTTTAAATCGATATTTAAAAATAGCCTTCCGAGGCACAGTCTCAGAATTCGACGAAACCAGTTCCATTGGATCCGTAATATTATCTTATTGTCGGATTTCAATTTCTGTAGCTTTCGGAGTTGTTGTGTGATCGTACGGATTGCAAACGCGTTGAAAATTTAATTCATAACTGGGTTCGAAAAGCTATCTTCTCCATACGATCAAGTTTGGCCTTGAAACCTTTTCCATTGCATTTGGAATATGGGTTTAATATTATAAACGTCTGAGGGCACGTCTAAATTGGAGGTTGAGATTTTGAGTTGCGTTTATCAGAGCAGTTTGAATTTAAATTTAAAATTTAAAATATAATATTTGTTTTACAAGGCAAATGACACGTTCTTTTTTCTTCAACACCTGGCGATTGTTTTGACACGCGTTCGTTTTCTTTTAAAAAAATATATAATGTTAACGCAAGTAATAAGAAAAAAATTTCAAATTTCGTTCCTCAAATAAAATAAAAACAATGTCGCCGCTTACCTCTTAACACAAATCAAAATCCCCAATTAATGGTCGTGTTTCCAAATTCCCCTTCATCTTAAAAAAAATAGGGGCACGGCATCGCGAGCTCGACTCGAACTTGAGCTCAAGAAAAAGGGGTAGAGATCGAATTCAGTCTCGAGTCGATGCTCGAGCGTTATTGATGTCACGGCAATGGTCGTGGGGTTCGCAACCACACGCGTACGAGTTGTCGAAGTAGCATGATGGCGATGACAGTAAGAGCCGTTCGATTTGCAAGGATTCGAGGGGTCGATCGAAGCAGCGAAGTCGCATTCATTTGGTGTCGTGACTGTGATAGGGAGGAAGGTTCGTGTCCCGTGCGTTCGATAGGATTCGTCGGTGGATTGAAGTGGACATTCGAGAGTCGAGGCAGGAGTTTGTTGAGCCGGGATGCTCGTCATTGGAAGTGTACACCGTTGAAGAGGAGAAGGCAGTAGGTATTTTCCTCTAATTAATTTAAGTTTGCGAAAAATTTAGGGTAATTGATTTTAGTATAAAGAACACATATATATACAGTAAAGGAAATCAGTATTGTTATTTTCAGGTTAGAAAAAAAATCTACAGTAAAAGAAATTTTATTTAATTCATAATGTATGTATGCATGTTGGAAAATTTTAAAATATATTTACAATATATAAATCTATAGTAAGAAGGAATTTTATTTTTAAAGCTGTAATTATTTTATAAGTACATATATATAGTCCAGCAAAAAAATAAAGTAGTACTATGGTAAATTTGTTAGTAAACTAATTTAATTATTTTTGTTGTTAAAAATATTAAAATGAAATTTTTTTTGAAAATTTAATGGTTTGTTTAAAATAAAAATTCATTGGTCAACTAAGCTATTAAATGAAAATTTATTTTTAAATTAAATAGTTAGTTAATTAAAACTACGAAATGGAGATAAATTATTCGATTAGAGGAATTAATTTGTTTAAATGGTTCATTTAATTTTTGTCATTATAAAAATATTTTTTCTAAATTTAATTTTAGTTAAATAAATTTGTTAAAAGGAAATTTGTTTAAAATTAAAAGTATTAGTTTAAAATAAAATCATGGGTTAATTAAATTATCAAATGGAATTTAATTGTGTGATTTAATTGAATATTAATAAAATCATATAATTGTTATGCAACGTCAAAACCGTGAAATCAAGTCGAAATTGGATTGGATTGCAAATAAAAAGGGCAAAGGTGAGATCTTCTCACTCAATCGCTGATTTAATTTTAATAGTTAATTTTTAAATTGTTGATTGTGTGCTTGGATGATTGATTTATTTTCAGTTATATTAGTTTAGACCCTATGCGCCGCATAATAGCGGATGATATTATATTAAATCCATATACCGCGATATTCCATCTCGAAGTGGAATTGGTATTATATATTTATTTGGAGTTGTTGATTTCCCGTATTATATAGCAGATGAGACCCTATGCGCCGCATAATAGCGGATGATATTTTATAAATCCCATATACCGCGATATTCCACCTCGAAGTGGAATTGGTATTTAATTGTTGTGCTAACGTCTGTGGATGCAAGGAAACAGGTTGGAGGGATCCAACTGGATTCCTCAAAACATTTTGATTTGTTTTCAAAATTATGTGTTGAATATTTATAATCTGAGTGTGATTATTTATGATTGAAACCCTTGAAGGCTAAAATTTAGCCGAATATATTTTTGGTATCGTAGGTTAAAAGAAATAAATACAAATTGGATCTTTAAATTTAGGTAGAAAATCTACAGTGAAATCCTATTGAATAAAATTCCAAAATATGGAAAAAAAATTAATAAGTGGATTTCAAGTAATAATATTCAAAATTGGAAGAATTTATTTCAAAAATATGGCTTTTAAATAATTTGGAAAAGATAAAGGAATTTATTTTAAAAATAAATTCGGCAATTGATTTGGTGTTAAAAGAATAAATCTTTGGGAAATCAATCTGAAAATTGATTTAGTGTTTGCATGAAAATCGATTTGGTGTTGAAATAAATTTAGAAATTAAATTTGAAGATTAATTTGGTGTTTTAAAAATAAAACCCTTGGAAATCAATATGAAAATTGATTTGTTGATTGAAACAAATTTAAAAATCAATTTGGAATTTGATTTGGTGATTGAAATAAATTTGGAAATCAATTTAAAAATTGATTTGGGTGTTGAAAGTGAATATTTGGAAAACGAATTGGAAATCGTATATCGTTGGGTATTTGAAAGTTTAAAATTCACAATGGAAATTTATAAAGGAAAGGGAATTTTGTTTTAAAAATAAATATCGGTTTATTTTTAAAAGTGTGGAAAGAAATTTACAAATTTGGAATGTAAATTAAAATAAATCGGGAAGATTTATAAATTTATTTGAATGGACCATTTTGTAATGGAAAAAGAAGTCTTCCCTGGAACGCCGAGTATATTTTTAAAATAGCTTTTGAAATAAAATTTAAAAGTTCTAGATTTGGTTTTAAAATAATACTGTTGAAGAAATTAGTTTTGAAAATTGTTTTAAATCTTTAAAGTAAAAATTTATTAAATTAATTATATAAGGGATCATTTTAAAGATTAAATGGATATTTGATTTAGAAAATAGTTATTTAAATATTTATACTCTACCTACCAATTTTATTTTAAAATTAATTTGGACTTGAAGTCTTATATGTGATAATTAGTATAATGATTTCATAACCAATATTGAAGTAAGTATTTAAGATGGTTTTATTTTAAATGTTCCAAGAATATTTTGGATAAGTGACTTAAATTATTTTAACTCGGCAGAGTTTCAGTGGAAATGAATAAATATTTGGAAATATATTCCGCGTAAGGAAAATGATTTGAAAATTTGTTTCCAAAGGATTGAAATGTGAATTGTGATTGAACTTTGTTTTCAAAATATTAAAGTGTTAAAAGTACATCTTGCGAACATATTTTGGAAATAAATGATTTGGGAAAATTATTCGAATCCAATGATTGTTGTGAATGATGATTGATAGTTAAATAACCGACTATCAATATTGGCCTTTTTAAATGGCACTTGAATTTTGATGCGACCGGGAGTCGAATTCCAAATGAATATTCGAAACCCACATCGAACCTTTGTGATTGTGTTGGATCTTTATTTAAAAGATTGAAGTGGAATTTGTTGTGATTTGTTTGAATCTGGATGAACACTTATTTTTAAATATAAGCGCTCGTTATTCGGATTAGCCGGGAGAGGACGTTGTGTCATAAAACCCATTCCGAATAACGATACGAAGAAATGGGATTGCATTTGAAGATGGTGTTGAAGACCGGGTATTTTCGAAAGCGAAAGGATTACCTGTCGAATGTCTCTGCACTGAGTTGCTTCGGTATAGAGATTTTATCACCCTTTGTGATGGGGATTCCAGACATGGTTAGCGAATATCCAGATTTGCAAGGGCTTCTTTGGAAGTGCCTTCGGTGGTTTCTATCAAATACATTTCTATTGGTGGCAGAGAATTTATTCTCTTAGCTTAACACCCTTCTCTAAGACGTACGAGTCCAGAGGTTATGTAGTTGATGGTTACTAGTGATACATTCCCATTTTGGTACTGTGGCATACGAAGTGTTGCTGATCATTTGTTGATCAAAGCATGGATTTTGTGAAAAGCGTAGCTTTGTGGATGAGACTTCGTCGGACCTCACACCCCGAAATGGTCGAAACAGGAAGGATGCAGCAAGGTTATAGGGGATACCGCCCCTTAGGGTATGTTTATTTCCTTCTGGATAGAGGTGGTATCATGGTATGGAGCCTAGATACTTAACTTATGTGGTTGCTACAAATTTATTACTTTGTGGTTGTTGGTATTGAGGATCCTCGGATAAAGGTTGTTTACGATCGGGGGATGACATACACGTGTCAGTAGTTACCTATTTTTGGAGAGGTAATCGGCCTTGTGTTGGCAGAGATCCGGTTAGGTTCTCAGGGCGTCCCTCCAGAGGCGTACCCATATGGCCCAGGAAGTTCCTTAGCCTGACCATTTGTTGGAAATCCAATCACCAATGCGCGCCATGTACGGTTTTAGTTATATAACCTGCCAACTAATATGGTAGCTATAGTAGGCATACTATAATGGTGCGTATGCGGGCTAAGATTAATATTATACTTGCAAATATTTTCTGCACTATGCACTAATGATAATATTAAAAAGATTTTGCGTACTAAGCATGTTTTACTATCATAAGGAGAAATCTCCACCAAGTGTGCGATTGCATTGTGTGTGCCGGGAGGCCTTATGGTAGTTTCATTTTTCAAAAATCATTGCAGATTTTTTTTAAAATTCTTCTATTAAAGTATAACTGTTTTTTAAGATCTCACACCAGTCCCACGACTGACCTGGAGTTTATTGTTCCCTTTCTAAATTCTGGGTGCCCTAATTTTCCACACGGGCAGCCTGGAGTCAGGTTGTCAATTATTCTGGAGCAAAGTCAAGAAGTTGCTGTGGAGATCAGGAGTGAAGCTAGATGGCGAGGTGTATCACTTATATATGTAATATTTCTTTTCCTCTGTTTGTTGTTGTAAACTCTGATAATGTGATGTATAAACTGATATAGTGTTTTTGTTTTAAAAGATTATTCTTTATCTATTATATATTGTTCCGCTACGAAATATGAGATTCTGTTATTCTTTCTGTTCTTCTTCTATCTTCTTCTTCTTTAACCCTAAACGGTTCGGTTTTCCGGCATTCGACTGTGCGTGATATAGTGGACGTATAAATGTCAACTTTCGGGCGTCGAAAATCGGGTCGTTACAAGAAGCTTGATCAAAGTACACACTAAAGGATCGGAGATCGGTACTAGTACGGAAATAAAGTTGTGAATTCGAATAAAAGATCAAATCAGATATTTTATACACAAGATTTGGATACATTTTATAGGTTTAAGTTTGTAAAATTATAATTTAGGTAAAAAAAAATTGGGTTTAGGTTCAGGGTAGTTTTGGGGACGAAATTCCTTTAAGCAGGGGGGAATGTAACGACCCGTAATTTCCACATTGAAAATGGGATATTTTATTATTTTAGATATTCAAATGTAGAATTTTCAAACATATATAATCAAGTTTTGTATGATAAATAAGAATGGTAAACTTATTTTTGATATTGAATAAAGTTTTTGGATTTCCATAGTAAAAATTGACAAAAGTCGGGTTCTGATAAAGTAGGATAAATATTCGAGAATTTTTTTTAAAGGATAAATAATTCTTTTTAAATATATATAATCGATATCAAACTCATTTAATAATAATAGTAATTTAATTTATAATGGTTCGATAAATATATAAACCTTGTTTTATAAAAGTTGATAAATTTCGTCACATATAGATAAATCGATGTCATATTTTCACAAAAAGATCTGGATATTGTTTTATATTATTTTATAAGTCAAATATGCTTGTTTTATATCTAGTAAAAAATTAATTTTGAAGTTTGGTTTACATGAATAAATAGTTTAACAAAAGCGTCAAAATGTGACCAAAAAACGTTTTATCGAAAATCAAATTGTTCGAAATAAGTTGCCGTAACATCATCGCACCTTTGTTAACATGTTTTAACATATATTTTACACATTTTAATAACTAAGCATGTTTACTTTTACTAAATATAATTAGAAAACTTCTAGAACATAATTAAGAAAAGTAAGTTTAAGAAAAGTCAAAAGTAAACATCAAATTCAAATCACATCAAAATCCAACAAAAGAATTACTTTTCTTTACTTAATCTTTAAGTGACTAAGACATAAAGTAAAAAGTGAAAGAATGATGTTAAGTTTTGAAAAAGAGGAGGTTGCTTTAGATTAAAGTAAGGCTAGTTTGATAATTAGGTAAGAGGTTATTTTGTTAAATTTATCACTTCTTTCTTTTTCTATAAATACCCACCTTCTTCTTCACATTCATTCACACTTCTTTTTTTCTCAAGTTACTTCACTTTCTTCCTCTCCTCTTTAAGGGCTTTCATGCCGTAGAAAAAATTAAAAAGAAATAATGTCAAAATATTTACAAAATATTTAAAAGAAATCAATGTTCATCCTCTTCAATCAAACTCTGCTTTTCTCCATATTTTACATCTTCTTCTCTCGATCATAACTTCTTAAAACAGAACCAAAAAAAAATTGTTTTTTTTTCAAATTACGTATTTTTCCGGTGGCTAGAACTTCCATGTTGACCACTTTGTCTCATTCTAAAGATAACTATGACAAAAATACACTTCTTTCCAATGCATTCTCTGGTCCAGTTTTTAAAATAGAGAATAACCTATTTTGTTTTGATCATAACTTGATCATATAAGAACCAAATCAAAAAATTCATTTTTTAAAACCATACGAAATCTCAGTGGCTACAACTTTGACATTGATCACTTTTTTCAGTTTTGAGCTTTGCTACACCTAATACCCAATTCTTTGAAGTGCATTTTCGGGCTTCATTTTTTTCGATCCGACAATACTTCTTCTTCATTCTATAATATCTCCCTCAAAACAATTTGGATTCGAATTATTCTTTTTTTCAAATTCAATAGAAAATAAATTTCAACAACTTTTTAGTCAACAACTTTTCTAAATTTTGAGATTTAAAGGCATAAAATCAGATACAAGGTAACCTATTTTTTGGATCAAAAACTTGGGAGTTCAAGTTCAAAGCTCTATCGTTTCTTCTTTATACTTTCGGCCAACCTCCATATCAAGCCTCGACCAAGCTATTTAAAGGAAGAGGGTATTGTTTTTTAGTGTTTAAATGGAGTATGGGTTAATTAGCACCATGTTGATTGATTAGAATGTTGGTAGGAAGTTAATCGCTTTGGTTTATAGTGCGAAACTCTATTTAACATCTCTATTTATATATATACATGTTTGATGATGTGTTATGATTGCTATGGATGCTTATATATGCTTTGATCATCAGTATTGATATTTCGATATGATTTTTAAATTGTTTTACCAAGTCACATTAATACACATCGATAAGCACAAAGAAATCACTTTCCTTTTGAAAATGAAATAGTGTACATGGAATGCTTAAGCCTTTTGGAAATAGTTTTAAAATGAGTTAGAAATGTTTTATAAATAATTAAGTATGTTTAAATAAATAAATAAAGAAAATCAAGATTTCATCTTGTATATTTTGAAATATGTCCAAAACAATTTTTCAACAAAAATCGTCCTTTGGCACCAAAATGACAAAGTTCAAAATTGATATTTAAATGTTTTAATATGAAATAAATTATAAAAATCTTTTATATATCTTAAAAGAGATTTAATTTATAAAGATGGATTTCTAAATGATATAAAGTCATTTGAAGAATTTAGCTTTTAAAACACTATTTGCAACGCTTTTGCAATGCTTTTCGCAGTCGTTTTTAATAATATTTTAAATGTAGTTTTAAACTTAACAATTCTTTTCCAAATATTTTGCGAATCATTTTAAAATAATAGTTAAGTAATTTAGAAATTATTTGGAAATTTTAATAAGATTTTTAATAAATGTTTAAGAGGAATTGTTTATAACACTTAAACAATAATTGAAGAATGTTGAATATAATAACAAATTGAGTACGCAGAAACGACTTGTACGTTTCTCCCGCCTGTGAGAGCTAAATGGTAAAACAAGGTGGGCAACAATGGTTAGGAATGGAGAACCAGTGCCCTGAACTTACCTGGCCTTCGCTTTATCTATTAGACGAGGGGTGGTACAGATCGTAAGGAAAGCCCGGATGCTATAAAAAGATCATATTTAAGTTTTTATAAGAAAAAAAAAGAGAAAAAAATTCTTTGAATATTAATTAACCACTTTACATCTTTTATTCGATGATTGGTACGACGGAACCGGGATTGGATTTGGGTGATTTCTATAAACCGGGATTGGATTTGGGTGATTCCCGTATGAAAATCACTTCAAACTAATTTTCGAAATCCCATATGAACTTTATATCTTTTTATCGATGATCAGTACGAAGAAACTAGGATCAGATTTGGGTGATTCCTATCTGAAAACCAAGATTGAATTTGAGTGATTCCTATCCGAAAACTCGTTCAAACTAAATTTCGAAATAAAACATATTGAAGACGAAGATCTTCATAATGTATGACTACTTGCCACTAGTCTCTGGAGGTGAAATTACCATATTTAAGGTGACAGTAGTGCTCTGTTATGGAAATCTTTGATTTGCAAAAATATGATTTGAAGTTAAGAAAGAAATATTTGATTAAGATTTAATGGATGATATGGGAATATTTTCTCTAAATTAAAAGTTATAACTTGAATATAAAAAATCTTTGACCAAGTTTTAATGAATGATTTGGGAATATTTTCCCTAAGTTAAATATTATAACTTGAATATAAGAAATCTTTGATTAAGATTTAATGAATGATTTGAAAAGGTTTTCCTAGGTAAAAGAGAAAATAATTGAAATTATTCCAAGATCTAAAGAGGTTTAACAAATCAAATGATTTGATAAATGAGGCTTAATGATTCCATATATTCATGAAAAGATAATAAAATAAACTGAAAAGAATATATCTAAGAAAGATACTTAATTAAATGGGAAAATAAAGTAATGAATTGGCGATTGATAATCATATATGAACTAAACATTTTTTAATCGATGATTGTGTTCCAAGGAACCGGGGTTGGATTTGGACGATTCCTATCTATAAACCACTTCGAACCAATCTATGTTTGAAGTAGAACATGTTTGAAGGCAAGTGATTTTGAAGATGGAGATCTCCATGATGTAGGGTTGTTTGCCACTAGTCCCTCAAGGTGAAAATAACCATATCATATGGTGGCAGCAGTGCTCTATTATGAAAATCTCTGATGCAAGAACTTCTTGCTACTCCAAGAGAGTACCTTCGGTTTATTCTGTTCCTGGACAACTTGTATAGACGAATATATGACATAGCATTTCTAAGATCATAATGTTGACTTTTACAAACGTACATCTGCTTGGTGGCGGAGACTGCAACTTCTCTTAACTTAACACCCTTCTTTGAAATGTACGAGCTCAAAGGCTGTATGTTTGTGAAAGTCAACACTATTATCAAAGGTATCCCAATGTGGCGTTCAAAGTGAAGAAGATGTGCTATGTGAAAAGGTAATCGTTTACCTCAGGCCTCATCACCTGAAAATGACAAAAATAAGGTAGAGGCGGCTAAGTGGGTCGCTTCCAATTAGGAGATGTCATCATTCTTCTAGATTTAATCTACATATGTCTAATTATATGGTATATGACTCGGTACTCCTTAAATTGTCGGTAACAACCGAGGTGATGACACATTCGGTATTATCCATTGTGAGAGGTAGGTCGGTCTTGTGTTGGTTTAGGCGTTCAGTGTCTGGACCCTATGTGTATCCCTTTAAAGGTGTACTATCGGAAGGTAGACCTTTACCTTGTCTTTTGTATGAGAATCCATTCTCAATAAGTTCCTTTACTATCTTAGATGTAGAAAGCCTTGTATTACAAGGTGGTATGCTGAAATTTAATAATGTAACAATTTCGGCTAAGATTAATAAGTTTATTTGCAAAAAAATTCAAAGAGATGTCATTAATGAAAGTGCGGTGTGTATACAATTATATGTGCTAATATAATATACACGGATCGTATAATATGGATTACAATACAAATGCAGAAATAGATGATAATAGCATTGTAAAATAGAAAATAGAAAAATCACACCAGAGATTTTTATACTGGTTCGGAGCACCGTCCTACGTCCAGTCCCAGACTTCTATCTGGATTTTCACTATTAACTACCTCGCTTCACCCGGAGGAACAGGTTTACAATACCCGAACAACCGAACGGGATTTCACGCCTCTAATACACTGAGGACTTCAACACTTGCCTCTTACAACACAGAGGACTTCAACAAAAGAACAAATACAATTGTTGTTGACAACTTGTGTTCTTGAAAACACGGATTTGTCACTAGCAGTACACCCTTCCTATAATCTTATCCTCAAAGTATGCGATATGATGTTTTGAAAAGATTAAGGAAAGTATATTATTGAATCAAAGGATATGAAATAGTTTCAAAGATTCAATAAATAATTTAGAGCTTTTATAATACAGTATTGAGATCAGAGATTAGATTAAAAGAATATATGAAATCGTTGTAAAAACTTGTGTTTGAATCAATGATTTAGATGAGTATATATAGAGAAAAATAGTTGTAACTCTTTGTGAACAGTTGCCATTAAGAGTTATGATCATTGATGAAAGATAGGAGATGCAACCTTTGGAGAAGAGAAGTGTCTTTTGGAAAAGTTGCTTTCTGTTTAAAAACG
This sequence comes from Allium cepa, assembly GCA_030765085.1. Classification (NCBI taxonomy): domain Eukaryota; kingdom Viridiplantae; phylum Streptophyta; class Magnoliopsida; order Asparagales; family Amaryllidaceae; genus Allium; species Allium cepa. Next base: position 168,932,846 of record CM060941.1, on the reverse strand, counting down.
GTCGACAGGTCAAAAATGGACCGGTAGACAGGAATTCAAATATATATATATACGTTATGTGCATGTGTGCACGTTCACTGTGCAATTTACACAGGAACGGTCGACCGCACATATATTGATCGGTCGACCGGTGCCTGTTAAATTGCACATTGAATTGTGCAACTGCATGCAACTTATAAATTATTCGTATATATATTGATTCCCTTGATATGCATGATTATTTGAGGATAGATTTTAACAAATTTATTACTATTACAACAACAAATAATCAACCTATAATCTAGAGTACCATATATAGCTCTATTGACCTTGTTTTTGTCGATCGCCTTGTTTGTCAGAAATCAATCGCCTTATTTGTCAGAAATCAAAACCTTTCATAAAGCTTGTGACTCAACATTCTCCCCCTTTTTGATTGATGACAATATATATATCTGCAAATCTGAATCTCCCCCTGAGTATGTGATTTCTTTCCTGCAAGCAATTGTTAGCCCTTTCTCCCCCTTTGTCATCGACAAAAAGGAGTAACAGATCACTAGAATATGATATGCGTAGAATGAATATGATAAGCATAGAAAAATAAATCATTAACACATCAAAGACATAACAGAATTTACTACAGAACATAATGTTAATTGAAAAGCATAAATAACGACACTATTTAGTACAAGTGTCGAAAAATGTTTTTAAAGAGCTAAAACATAATAGAATCTAGGATGAAGCAGATCGAATCTCCTCTTCATCATCGTCATCGTCGTCGTCATCATCATCTTCATCTTCTTCCTCTTCCTCCTCATCATTGTTCCCTCTAGACGATTCGCCCTCGTCAGATGATGTCCATGTGAAAACCGGAGCAGCAGGACGTTTTCCTGGATCTTGTGCTTGAACAGAGGTGGATGAGGAACATGATATAGCGTCCCATAGCATACCGAAGAACGACTTGACCTTATTGAAGCGCTTATCAATTTTAGAGTCCATACGCTTGAGACGAGATTCAAGCAGAAATTGATTACGCGCAATGGTTTCAAGAGATTCTTTTGTTGATGACTTTGATCTTAAAAGTTTCACCTCATCGGGACGAGATCGAGAGGAAGTTGCTCTTTGTTTTCTCGGTCCTCGTTGTTGCCATTCTTCAAAAGGCATAATCTCAAGATAAGGTGGAGGAAGCTTCATTCTTTTGATGGTTATGGAATCAATGCATTTTGGTGTTGAAGTTGCAGAATCAGGAGGATTGGCCCCACAAGCTAACAAAAGTCTCATGATATATTCATTATAGAAGAAATGAGGCCGGGTTGAATTATTTACCTTGAGAATTTCATCAAAAAGCATGTGAACCCAATTGATTTGGATTTCACCATAGATAGCATAGAGTGCCTTGAAGTTTTCTTTGTACACTGCATCATAATTTCCAAGTCTAGGAAAAAGAGAATGCATCAAGACCCGATGAAGTAACCTTGCTGTCGGTCGAAGTCCAATAGACTTAGTGCCATCACTATTGTCTTCTATAAACTGATGACTTGTACTATTTCGGGTGAAAACTTCGCAGAAGGTAGATGAAAATTCTTCGCCTCGATTTGGTATGCCAAGTATAGAGGCAATTCTAGCATGAGTAAGAAAAATTTGTTTTCCACAGACCATAGACCAGATGACGCCGTTTGGATTATCAGGTTGATATTCATCAAGATTCATGTTGGCGTAAAATAATTTAATCATTAAATGATTTATCTCCACACTATTTGCCGAAAAATCTATCAATGGAGTAATGTTGGCATTATCGGCTAACCTTCGAACTCCGTAAGCTGTGAAATCATCAAATTTGATAAAAGATCCCGGATGAAACTTGTAATTTGTCATTTGATTCCATCGTGTTATAGCAATTGGAGTTTGAAGCCATTTTTTGACGGAGATGGTATGAGATGAAGTTTCAGAGATTGCTCCTTTCTTTGATTTCTTTTGAGGAGGAGCCATTGTTGGAGGATTTGTGATTTGGGAATTGAAGAATGGGAACTAGGGTTTGTGATTTGGGGATAGAGAATAGTTTGAGTAGAGAGTGAATGAGGGTAGAGGGTAAAGTAACGTATAGGGTTATATAAAAAACTGAAAAATGCGTAACCGGTCGACCTACAAATTTTGGCCGGTCGACCGTTTTCAACCAGAGAGTAAACGGTCGACCGGCAATAAAATGGGCGGTCGACCGGTCCTGGTCTGTGTGCATATAGGATTCTTTTTCAAGTTTTTTTATTATATATCAACCTATATATATATATATATATATATATTTTATACATAATACAAAATATAACCATCATTATACAAGAGATAGACAAATATATAACAACTATATATAAATCTAATGAGAAAGTTCGTCTTTAGAATTATCGTTGTTTCCTTCAATACGATTCGACCATGGACTCTATTGTTTCTGAGCTCCTTCATTCTTTTCATAGTTCCGATCCCATGAGTTAGGACTTTTAGATGTTGATGGCCTAGATGGCATTGGTTCATGTACGTCATGTTTGTTGGAACCGCAGAAAAATGTTGCCAACTTTTCTAAAACAGACAATCGTGCCGATGTCCGTTGTTGCTCGTGATAAAGTTGACTTTGCCCGTAATGGAGTTGTCTCTGAAGGTCTATCTGATGTTTTTGGTAGTGGTGTATCTCATCAATTTGAGCTTTGGTTCGAGGAGAATAGAATAGTGTCCTTTTAACTCGTTTTGAATTTGGAGTTTTATCAAACATATAAGAGCATTGATGATGACAGCTCGATTTTTGTTTTGGAGTAGTAGGAGAATAATATTCGTCCGACTCAGAGCTTGTAATAGAAATGTGAGATTCTTGCGCACATTTGTCACAAATATGAGCCATAGTGTAAGTTGAATATAGTATTATGGTTAGATAAGAAGTAAAGTTGAATAAAATTTTTTTTGCAAGCTTATATATATAAGTTTCTTATATATACTTTTATGGATGAGAGTTAATGATAACTTTTATCCACGAAAATATAAGCAGAAATTTTATTGTAAATCTAAAAATAGCTTTGTTTTTAAAACTGAATTTATAAAATGAGTAAATAGATTTTAACCATTAAATAAAGCAATGGCTAATATTTAATATAAAAAATAGGTTAAGTAAAAGATACGGTTACTAGGAGAAAAGACATTAGTTTAGTTTAAAAAAAAATTATAATTAAAGAGAATAACCAAAAGAGAAGGTGTACATTAGTAATTGCTTAGTCAAGATTTTTTCTTGAAATTAATCCAAGCTCTCTTCGTAATCTAATAAAATTAGATTCGAGCAGCGGCTTAGTAAAAATGTCTGCTAATTGATTTTCAGTATGGACATATTCAAGACATATATTTCTTTTTTCAATATTATCTCGAAGAAAATGATGACGGATATCAATGTGTTTAGTTCGAGAGTGATTCACTGGATTTTTAGAAAGATTTATAGCACTTGTGTTATCACAGTATATAATAGAATTTGATAAATGAATATCAAAATCTTGAAGTGTTTGTTGCATATATAGTACTTGAGTACAAGCGAGAGCCGCTGATATATATTCAGCTTCACATGTTGATAGTGAAACACAATTCTGTTTCTTACTAAACCAAGAGACAAGTGATTTTCCAATAAAATGGCATGTACCACTTGTACTTTTTCTATCTGTTCGTGAGCCACCGAAATCAGCATCACTATATGATACTAATTCAAATGGACATTCTTTTGGATAGAAAAGACCAAAATCTTTGGTATTATTAAGATAACGAATTATACGTTTCACTGCTCGTAAATGTGATTCCTTTGGATCGGCTTGAAAACGAGCACATAAACAAACACTCATTAATATATCTGGACGACTAGCTATAAGATAAAGAAGAGAACCAATCATGCTTCGATATAATTTCTGGTCAACATTCTTACCACTTTCATCTTTTTCAAGATGTGTAGTTGTACTCATAGGAGTTGGTTTACCAGATGTATTTTGTAATCCGAAGCATTTGATAAGATTTTCACAGTATTTTTCTTGATTGATAAAAATACCGTTTGAAAGTTGTTTGATTTGAAGTCCAAGAAAATAAGATAGTTCTCCCATATGAGACATTTCGAATTCTTTGGTCATAATACTTGCAAATTCCTTGCAGAGTTTATCGTTTGTTGAACCAAAGATGATATCGTCTACATATATTTGGATAACCAGAATATCTTTTCGAGAATGTTTAATAAACAAAGTTTGATCGACTTTGCCTATTTCAAATCCTGAATTAATAAGATAGCTACGTAATCGTTCATACCAAGCACGAGGTGCTTGTTTTAAACCATACAGAGCTTTCTTAAGTTTGAACACATGGTCAGGATATTTTTCATGTACGAATAAAGGAGGTTGTTCGACATAGACATTCTCTTTGATAAATCCATTGAGAAAATCACTTTTGACATCCATCTGATAAAGTTTGAAATTATGATGACAAGCAAAAGATAATAGAATTCTAATAGCTTCTAGTCGAGCAACTGGTGCAAAAGTTTCTTCATAATCGATACCTTCTTCCTGATTGTATCCTTGTGCTACTAATCTTGCTTTATTTTTGGTAATATTTCCTTGTTCGTCAGCCTTATTTTTATAGACCCATTTAGTACCAATTACTGACTGATCAGTTGGTCTCGGAACAAGTTCCCAAACGTCATTGCGCTCAAACTGATTTAGTTCTTCCTGCATGGCAATGATCCAGTAATCACCTGTAGCAGCTTCTTTTGGATTCTTGGGTTCGATATTTGAGAGAAAAGCGACATGACCCATTTGATTGAGTTGACTCCTTGTTCTGACATGTGATGTTATTTCACCTATTATATTTTGGGCCGGATGGTCTCTTAATATTCTTGGTGGTGATTGTAATTCACATATTTGAGGAGTATTCTCAATAATTACTTCTGAGTCAGAATCAGTATTTGAGATGATTGGATTATCAATGACTATTGATTCGTCATCATCTGATATTGTGTGAGGATGCTAATAAATTTCATCAAAAGAGACATGAAGTGATTCTTCAATAGTTTTGGTTCGTTTATTAAATATCCGATAGGCCTTACTTCGTTCCGAATAACCGACAAATATTCCTTCATCGGCTTTTGGATCGAATTTTCCAAGCTGGTCTTTCGTATTTAAAATAAAGCACTTGGAACCAAAAACTTTGAAGTATGAGATTTTGGGCCTTCTTTTGTTAAACAATTCATAAAGAGTATTCTTGGTAAGAGGTCTTATGGACACACGAGTTAAAACATAACAGGCAGTTGCGACAGCTTCTGCCCAGAAATGTTTTGGTAAGGTGGTTCCATTCAATAATGTTCTTGCACATTCTTGTAAAGTTCGGTTCTTTCGTTCTACTACTCCGTTCTGTTGTGGAGTTCTGGGAAATGAAAAATTATGATATATACCTTTCTTTGTACAAAAATGTTCAAATTCATTATTTTCAAACTCTCCGCCATGATCACTTCTTATATTTTTAACTTTAATCCCTTTTGATTTTTGAATTCTTCTGACGAAAGATTTGAAATGATCGAAAGTATCACTTTTATTTTTTAAGAAAATTGTCCATGTATAACGAGAGAAATCATCAACAATTACAAGCACATATTGACTGTGATTTATTGATTGAACTCTAGTAGGTCCAAATAAATCCATGTGCAGTAACTCAAGTGGTTGTAATGTTGATATGACTTTCTTGGATTTAAATGATGATTTGGTCAATTTTCCTAATTGACATGCATCACAAATGTTGTTAACTTTAAAACTCATTTTGGGTAGTCCTCTAACTAGATTGTTTTTGGCTAGCTTGTCAATAGTTCTGAAGTTTATATGACAGAAACGTTTGTGCCATAGCCATGGATCATTGTCATTAGCCACAAGACACATATCTGAATTATGATTAATATTCATATTTAGAATATATATATTTCTGTCTCTATAACCTTCAAAAACCAAATTATGGTCTTTATCTAAAATACTACACTTATTATTTGAAAAGGAAATTATAAAACCCTTGTCACATAATTGACTAATACTAAGTAAATTGTGTTTTAAATTTATAACTAGCATGACATTAGTAATAAGAGGTAAGTTAGATGTACCGCAATTGCTCACATCGCCTTTGCCGATGATATAACCTTTTGAATTGTCTCCAAAAGTGACTGAGCCACCATCTGAGTATTTAATATTTGTTAATAAGCTCTTGTCTCCCGTCATATGCTTTGAGCAACCACTGTCCAATATCCACTTTCCTCTTTTCTTCAGTGGGACCTGCAAAAAATAGAATTAAGTTCATGGTACCCACTTTTTATAGGGTCCTAAGAGTTAGGTCTTAGGAGTCCAAACCCATTTGGGTCCGGTATCCCCTTTATATATATAATTGTTATTAAAATGTACATTATTCATGAATTGCTGAATGTATTTGTTCCTAATCAAATTATTATTTGTTTTAGGAACCCATATTTTGATAGTCTTGACATTTCTCTTTTGAAATTTCACAACTGGTTTTGGTTTGAAATATAATAAACTAAGATTTTTCTTAGCTTCAGTTTTTTGTACTTTCTTCTTCCTTTTATTTCTAAGATGTTTCTTAGTTTCATGTTTGTTATATCCCAAACCTTATTTATCTGAAATAGATTGTGAACTTTCAATGATTTTAGTCAAATTTTCTCGACCTTTGTTAAAGTTAGAAACATTTTGAGTAATGTCATCAAACTTTGTTTGTAAACTAGCTTTTTCTAGGTCTAGAATTTTGACTTTTGCTTTAAGTTCATGATTTTCAGTAGTGAGAGCATTATTTTTCTCTTTTTGAGCTTCTATTTCTTGACTCAAAAGAGATATTTGAGAGTCAACATTAGATGATGATTCTTGAATATTTTCAAGTTCTTCTTCTAATATTTTCTTCTCATCTTTTAACATATCTCGTTCAAACTCTGCTCTACTTAAATCTGCTTTGACTACTTTTAATTGACGTTTTAAGTCTTTATATTTGACTATCAATTCAGCATTAATATCAAGTAATTCATCAAATGTAGGAATTTGTACCTCATCTTCTGTTGCCATAAAGCAAACATTAGCTTGTTCATTCTCCGAATCATTTTCACTTTCTGATGAAGATGACTCTGAATCATCCCATGTTACTGAGAAGGCTCGTTTCTTTGATTTGTCCTTCTTATATTTGAATTTGTCATTTTCTGACTTTTTCTTTTGGTCTGGACAATCCTTCTGCATGTGTCCCTTTTTATGGCAGTTGAAACATTCTATAGCAGATGAAGATGGTTTATTTGATCCAGGTTTCCTTTTATTGTAGCGACTGGCTTTTCGATATTTTAGGAATTTTTTGAAACCTTTAGCAATGAACGCCAAATCTTCATCTTCAGAATCTGATTCATTTTCATCTTTTTCAACATGAAATGCTACATTTTTCTTTTCTTCTTTCTGTTCTTTTCTAGCCTGCAAATTTGCTTCATAGGACATTAAATTTCCTATCAATTCATCTGGCTTCATGACGGAAAGGTCATTAGCTTCTTCAATTGCTAATACTTTTCCTTCCCATTCATTAGTCAGAGAATGTAGGACTGTTGAAACAACATCAAAATCAGAATACTTTTGTCCTAACCCAATAAGTGCATGGTGAATGATTTGAAAAGGTTTTCCTAGGTAAAAGAGAAAATAATTGAAATTATTCCAAGATCTAAAGAGGTTTAACAAATCAAATGATTTGATAAATGAGGCTTAATGATTCCATATATTCATGAAAAGATAATAAAATAAACTGAAAAGAATATATCTAAGAAAGATACTTAATTAAATGGGAAAATAAAGTAATGAATTGGCGATTGATAATCATATATGAACTAAACATTTTTTAATCGATGATTGTGTTCCAAGGAACCGGGGTTGGATTTGGACGATTCCTATCTATAAACCACTTCGAACCAATCTATGTTTGAAGTAGAACATGTTTGAAGGCAAGTGATTTTGAAGATGGAGATCTCCATGATGTAGGGTTGTTTGCCACTAGTCCCTCAAGGTGAAAATAACCATATCATATGGTGGCAGCAGTGCTCTATTATGAAAATCTCTGATGCAAGAACTTCTTGCTACTCCAAGAGAGTACCTTCGGTTTATTCTGTTCCTGGACAACTTGTATAGACGAATATATGACATAGCATTTCTAAGATCATAATGTTGACTTTTACAAACGTACATCTGCTTGGTGGCGGAGACTGCAACTTCTCTTAACTTAACACCCTTCTTTGAAATGTACGAGCTCAAAGGCTGTATGTTTGTGAAAGTCAACACTATTATCAAAGGTATCCCAATGTGGCGTTCAAAGTGAAGAAGATGTGCTATGTGAAAAGGTAATCGTTTACCTCAGGCCTCATCACCTGAAAATGACAAAAATAAGGTAGAGGCGGCTAAGTGGGTCGCTTCCAATTAGGAGATGTCATCATTCTTCTAGATTTAATCTACATATGTCTAATTATATGGTATATGACTCGGTACTCCTTAAATTGTCGGTAACAACCGAGGTGATGACACATTCGGTATTATCCATTGTGAGAGGTAGGTCGGTCTTGTGTTGGTTTAGGCGTTCAGTGTCTGGACCCTATGTGTATCCCTTTAAAGGTGTACTATCGGAAGGTAGACCTTTACCTTGTCTTTTGTATGAGAATCCATTCTCAATAAGTTCCTTTACTATCTTAGATGTAGAAAGCCTTGTATTACAAGGTGGTATGCTGAAATTTAATAATGTAACAATTTCGGCTAAGATTAATAAGTTTATTTGCAAAAAATTTCAAAGAGATGTCATTAGTGAAAGTGCGGTGTGTATACAATTATATGTGCTAATATAATATACACGGATCGTATAATATGGATTACAATACAAATGCGGAAATAGATGATAATAGCATTGTAAAATAGAAAATAGAAAAATCACACCAGAGATTTTTATACTGGTTCGGTGCACCGTCCTACGTCCAGTCCCAGACTTCTATCTGGATTTTCACTATTAACTACCTCGCTTCACCCGGAGGAACAGGTTTACAATACCCGAACAACCGAACGGGATTTCACGCCTCTAATACACTGAGGACTTCAACACTTGCCTCTTACAACACAGAGGACTTCAACAAAAGAACAAATACAATTGTTGTTGACAACTTGTGTTCTTGAAAACACGGATTTGTCACTAGCAGTACACCCTTCCTATAATCTTATCCTCAAAGTATGCGATATGATGTTTTGAAAAGATTAAGGAAAGTATATTATTGAATCAAAGGATATGAAATAGTTTCAAAGATTCAATAAATAATTTAGAGCTTTTATAATACAGTATTGAGATCAGAGATTAGATTAAAAGAATATATGAAATCGTTGTAAAAACTTGTGTTTGAATCAATGATTTAGATGAGTATATATAGAGAAAAATAGTTGTAACTCTTTGTGAACAGTTGCCATTAAGAGTTATGATTATTGATGAAAGATAGGAGATGCAACCTTTGGAGAAGAGAAGTGTCTTTTGGAAAAGTTGCTTTCTGTTTAAAAACGGTCGACAGGTCAAAAATGGACCGGTAGACAGGAATTCAAATATATATATACGTTATGTGCATGTGTGCACGTTCACTGTGCAATTTACACAGGAACGGTCGACCGCACATATATTGACCGGTCGACCGGTGCCTGTTAAATTGCACATTGAATTGTGCAACTGCATGCAACTTATAAATTATTCGTATATATATTGATTCCCTTGATATGCATGATTATTTGAGGATAGATTTTAACAAATTTATTACTATTACAACAACAAATAATCAACCTATAATCTAGAGTACCATATATAGCTCTATTGACCTTGTTTTTGTCGATCGCCTTGTTTGTCAGAAATCAATCGCCTTATTTGTCAGAAATCAAAACCTTTCATAAAGCTTGTGACTCAACAATTAGGAATAATATAAAATGTTTCGATATATAAAAGTGTTTTAGTTATCATCAAGTAAAAAACCCATCCGTATTTATGGATGGGAGCGGTCTTATGAGATACTCTTTTTTTCAAAGGATTTTTTTCAAAGGCTGATATATGACATTGTCATTTATATTTTGAGTTTCTTACGTTGGTTTATCAAGCATGATCTAGGTATTTTAAATACTCAGGTCAGATTCGAGTAGTTTCAGGTTTAGTGATGATGGTTGGAGTTTCCAGAGGAGAGCTAAAGATATCTATATATGAACGTATTCTATTACCCTGCTTTGCTTAGTGAGGTTCGTCCGTTGTTAGTTTGTTTTGTTGATGTTTGTCAGCAATTGTAAGGATAGATGTTTATAAATATCCACGCCGAATTTAGTTATACTCTGATATATGTATTTTAAAAGTTTTCCGCTGTAAAGGTATTTATTCAATATTATATTTTATTCCATTTGTGTGAGATTTTATTTTTCACCCCTTAAAGATCCGCTTATTCGTACAATTTGAGTTGGACATGTGTGGTTTACTATCGGCTCAAAGGTGAAAGTCTACAGGGTGGATCGTGTAGTGTATATGCAAGTATATGTGACAAAATATATGATGCAACTAAACTAATATTAATCTAAGTAAATATAGAATAAGCAGACCAGAATTTTATACTAGTTCGGACCTTCCGTCCTACGTCCAGTCCCGAAGCTCCCCTTCGTAATTCGACTATCAAAAGCCCTCGCTTCGCCCATATGAATAAGCTTGGCTACAATAGGTTGTTCTTGTCAAATGCGTATTCTAATATAAAACGGATGTTGACTAATTAGTGCTATTGCTTCCATTATATATCTAAAGAATATTGTATATGAAAAACTGAGTGTATGGAAGAGTGAATACAAGTAAAGATCGCTAGACTGCAGAGATCAAGAATATATGATAGAGTATAGAGTTAGAGAGCTTAAGTAAATAAGGTGAGATTGTTCTCTTGATTCTTGATGCTTGTATAGTTGTAGATAGGTATCTTGGGTAGTTGCATCCATTAACGAACAATCTAAAGTTGCTTCTGTTGATAGTGAAGAGTTGTGGCGAAGAGAAGCGGAGATGTCCATTCGCATGTGGCACTTGCAATTCTTTTCTGACGATCGAGTTTGAATTCAAACGTCTGGTATCTCTTTCATACGTCTGATACTATTTATGTTTTTGGACATAGTAGATTTTTAAATGTCTGAGTGCTATTACCAAACGTGTGATTTAGCCTGTTTGTTATTTCAAAGGACTTTTCCAAACGTCTAGCTTGTGCACCCAGACGTCTGATACTGGTGCAAGTCTGTTTTGTGCATCTTTTCTTTTGCTTCTTTGTACCTATCAACTTTTAATCTCTTATAGTGTCCTTTGAGCCTTGTCTTGTCTTTCTAGTGATGTTGTTCTAGCAAGTACCTATGTGTATATTCATATATATATGTTTGTATGCATGTTTAATGTCCATTGTATAGTTGTTGTCATCGAAACTGTAGACTAGATTTCCCAATATCCTCCCCTTTTTTGATGATCTCAACTATACAATGTACTTAGATATAATTATAAATCTCCCCCTGAATATGTGCTTACCATTATTTCTCCCCCTTTGGCATTATAAAAAAGTATGAATATCTATAATGCAAATAGCATGTACACACTATTAATTTGGAATATTTACTAATTGCTGTAAGGTTATAGCAGATTACGTAGAAGTAAAAAAAGCACTTTTTATAATCATTAAATACAATAATTACATGCACTGATTTTTGATTTTGTTACAAAAGATGAAACCTAAAAAATATCTAAGGATCTCTTGGGAAGCTTGAGCTTGATCATCTCCTTCATCCTCATTCTTTGAAGAACTAGCTTGTTTTTTAGGAGGTGTTGGAATATGTTCGAGAGGCTCTTTTTCCTCTTTAAAAAGTTTAGAGTGTTTTGAAGGAGGAGGAGAAGATATTGGAGTTGGCCAATCTTCTGAAGGTGATGTAGGGCCACAGACTCATTGAAGAACCTCTTTTAGAACAGATAAAGTTGTTGAAAGCGATGTTTCGTTAGTGGCTAGGCGAGATGCAAACTTTGTTTTAAAGCTACCAATACGCTTAGTCAATAATTTTTGATTTCCTGATTAGATATGTTGATTATGGAGAGTTAAGTCTTGAATACTTTCATTTGGATTGGTCTCAGTACGAGTCTCTAAAATGTCATGTTAACATGGATAATCAAAAGATGTAGGAGGAAGAGGAGTTTATTCGTGATGTTGTTCCTCTTCCTGCGATGGTTGTGGTGTTTGTTGATGAGGTTGAGTCCTAGATTGCCCAGCTTGTTGACGACGTTGCGTCCATTCTACAAATGATATAAAATCCGGAGGATTTTCTGGTATGTGCACAAGAGAGAAGAACTTTGTGGAGGCGTACTTGGGAGAAATCTCCTAAAAAATCGAAAAGTATGATGGAATATTGTGAGCTTTCAGAAGACGCATGATGTAGGTAGGGTAGATGATAGATGGACGTGATCGAGTCCAATAGTGTTTAAGCTCATCAAATATGAATTTCGCCCAATTTACCCTCGTTCCCTAAAGATGGCATATAAAGCTTTGTGCTCTAATTCCGTAATTTTCTCATGATGGCCAAGGTGAGGAATGATTATGTAATCATCCTGGTGAGGAGTCTTGTCTCAGCTTGTAAGTGTTTGAAGCAAATTTTGGCGTTTCATATTCCCAAATTTGATGAGTGACATTATCTCATGGTTTTAGACGCATATCCGAAATGTTATATAAATCTTCTTCAGAGTCGGAACATCCTAAAGTACGGCCTATACTTCTCAAAATTAGGCGAATAGTGTTTCTGTAAACACTTGACCAAAGCCAATTATCATCATTGTCGGTATTTCATACGGAAGTGCTATCAAGACTAGCATAGAAAAAGAATATGAATATGGCGAGCCGATCGATTTGGACATTATTGGATTGAAGGAAATCAATGTTTCTAACCTAGCATTTTCACACATTTCATCCAAATCGTACATAGGAAATTTAAGTAGATTATAGAAAGGACCTGTATGTAGCTTCTTCTTCTAAATATAGTCATATCTTTTGATTGAATGAGGCACTCTATTCATCCATCTCTCAATTTGATCATCAGAGCAGAGTTGCGGGTTGGAAGATGTGGCTTGCTCTTGCTTTCTCTTTGAAATTTTAGGGTTTTTAGTTTTGGTCGGCATTATATCGTGCAAATTTTTGGAGATAGAGATTTGAAAAGTTAGGATTTTGAATATAAAAGAGAAATGAAGTGAAATGTGAGATAAAAATTTAGGTAAAGTAGTCGTTATAAGGTTACTGAAGGCCGTCGATTGAATTTCAAACGTCTGGGAAGTGAGTCAGACGTCTGATTTTAACCTAGATTGAAGACAATAAATATGTCCAGACGTCTGGAAGTTATTGGCAGACGTCTGGAATAGATAGATTTTGTAACTCTTGAAGACAAAAAGTGTTGTAACACGTCTGGATATAGAAACAAACATCTAGAATAGACAGAAATGTACTTTTTAAAGACAGATTCTTTCCTCAGACGTCTGGATAAAATATCAGACGTCTAAAAATTGCCTGAATTTGTATATTAGGAGACAGGGACTTTGTTCAGACGTTCGGTCACTATTTCATACACCTAAAATAGATTGTTTTGTAATTTTTATGAGCCAGAGATAATTTTCAGACGTTTGGAAGTTTATATCAGACGTCTGATACATGCATAGTAGTAAAAAATTGGTGTGTCACAAAGATGTCAGACGTCTGAGAGCACTGTATAGACGTCTGAAATCTTTTATATGTCTAAACATATACTTATTTTGGATGGTTATGCGCGATTTTCAAGGGATTATTTTTATTGAAACATGATATTATTATTTTTGAAAACAAATACAAAAATACATATATGAGAAAACGATAAATAAATTTAGTGAGATGAAGATGGAGCATTGCGATCTTCAGAGATACTATCCTTCCATGGTTTTAGTGGAGAGCAAATATTTCCACGTTTGTTGGTTCTTGGGGAACCAGAAAATTGCCTAGGTGGAGGATCCTAAGGTGTACGCTAAGATGCAGAAGGATCCAGAGGATTGTAGGGAATCGAAAGTGGTTCACGTACATTCTTTTTTCGCGAATTGCAAAATTTGATCGCTACTTGCTCTAGAAAACTTAGTCGTCGCGCATTGACTTTTTGTTCAAAGTATAATTCCCGTTGTAAATCTCTTTGTTGCTTTTGGTAATGATGTATCTCATCGATTTTCTCCTTGGTGTGAGGAGAGGCAAATAGAGATCGTTCAGACCATTTTTTATCGGGAGTGAATCCCGTGTGGTATGAGGACCATTTATAGGTCGACTTTTGGCCTGGTGTAGGAGTAGAAAATCGATGAGGGGTATCTGCTGAACTATCTGAGGTTGGTGTTCAGAAGGAGAGATGAGAGTTGTCGGAAGATATGTGTTTTTGTTTTCTTTTGTTTGTAAAGGAATATGATATCTATATTTTTTTTATTTTTTGTCAAAAGAAAGGCTATTTATACATGATTTAAAAGGTTATACACGGTTAATTTCAGAAAATAAATTTCTAAAAACATTTCGGTTAGTGTTAAAATTTTTGATTTGTAGATAAAAAAAATTTAACCAAAAATAGATTGAATGAAATGTAGTAATAGCTGAGAAGATCATTTAGAGAACATATTCCTAAATCGCGCCGTAGTTTATCAAATTTGTTCATTTATTGGTTTTGCGAAAATATCTACTATTTGATTCTCAGTATTTTACGTATTCTAATGTAATAATTCCTTTTTCTACATTGTCATGTAAATAATGATGTTGTACGTCTATGTGTTTAGTACGTAAGTGATTTACATGGATTTTTGATAGATTTATTGCACTCGTATTATCATAATATATTGGTGATTTATCGATAAATTTTTCGACATCTTTAAGCGTTTGTTGCATGTAAATCACTTGTGCACATGCAAAGGCTGTTGAAATATGTTCGGCTTTACAAGTGGATATAAAGACACAGTTTTTCTTTTTGCTAAACCATGAAACCGACGATTGTGCGATAAAATGACACGTTCCGCTAGTACTCCTACGATTTGTTTTACATCCACCGAAATCCACGTCACTATATGAAACAAGTTCAAATGATGATCCCTTACGATAAAACAAACTGTAATCTCTATTACTAGTTAAATAACTTAAGATACGTTTAACAGCTCTTTGGTGAGACTCTTTTGGTTTTGCTTGAAATCGGGCACAAAGACATACGCTCACCATAATGTATGGTCGACTAACCGCCAATAAAGTAAATAGCCAACCATACTACGATATAATTTTTCATCAAATTTTTTTATGTTATCATCTTTTTTTGAGTGAACACTAGTACTCATTCTGTTGGTTTGCTTGAAGTTTTATCCACTTCAAAATGATGTAATAAATCGTTACAATATTTTTCTTGGTGAGTAAAAATGCCATTTTCAAGTTGTTCTATTTGTAAGCCTAGAAAAAAAATTCAATTCACCCATGTGAGACATTTCAAATTCATTTTTCATAATATTTGAAAATTGGGTACAAAGATTTTCGTTAGTTGAACCAAAAATAATATCGTCTACGTAAATTTGTACAACTAAGATGTCGTTATTTTCTCGTTTAATAAATAAAGTCATGTCTATTTTACCTATTTGGAAACCAGATATAATTAAGTGATCTTTAAGACGTTCATACCAGGCACGAGGGGGTTGCTTTAAACCATATAGAGCTTTGTGCAATTTAAAAACATTATCGGGACATTTTTCGTGAACAAATAATGGCGGTTATTCTACATATACGTTTTCTTTAATAAAACCATTTTAAAAATGCACTTTTAACATTCAATTGAAATAATTTAAAATTATGATGGCTTGCAAAAGAAAGTAATGTACGTATGGCCTCGAGTCTTGCTACTGGAGCAATAGTTTCGTCATAGTCGACACCTTCTCCTTGATTATAACCCTGAGTGACTAAACGTGATTTGTTCCTAACTATATTTCCGTTTTAATTTGCTTTGTTTTTAAATACCCATTTTGTTCCAATAACTGATTGATTTTCTGGTCTTGGTACTAATTTCCAACATTACGTTCAAATTCGATTTAATTCTTCTTGCATGGCTATTATACAAAAGTTATCGTTTGAAGCTTTTTACTAATTGTTTGGTTCAAAATTTGACACAAATGCAATATGACTTATTTGGTTAAGTTGATTTCTAGTTACTCTAGAGTTAAGATCCCCAATGATATTAACTTTTGGGGTGATCTTTTAGAATTCTAGGGGATGACACTAAACTATTATTTTGTGCATTTATCTCATTATTAGATGAGTTTGTTGTATTTATTATTGGAATAATTTCTTCATCGTAATTACTATGATGGGTAAGAAAATTTTCATCAAATGAAACATGTAAACTTTCTTCAATTGTGTTAGTACGTTTGTTAAAAATTCTATATGCCTTGCTACGATCTGAATATCCAACAAAGATTCCTTCATGGGCCTTTGGGTTGAATTTTTCCAAATTATCTTTTGTATTTAGTATAAAACATTTTGATCTGAAAGTTTTAAAGTATGATACTTTAGGTTTTCTTCCGAAAAATATTTCAAAACAAGTATGTTTAGTTATAGGTCGTATGGTTACTCGATTCAAAACATACCAAGCCGTAGCAATAGCTTGAGCCCAAAATGTTTTGGTAAACCACTACTATTTAATAGTGTTCGTGCACATTCTTGTATCGTGTGATTTTTTTTCTTTCTAGTTCACCATTTTGTTGAGGTGTGCGGGGAAAAAAATAATAATGACTTACGCCCTTTTTATTAAAAATTAGTACAAAGATCATTTTCGAATTCTCCACCATGATCACTTCGAATATTCTTAATTTTCAAATCCGTTTGAGTTTTAATTCTTTTAGCAAAAATTTTAAACATACCAAAGGTGTCACTTTTATGTTTTAAAAATAAAATTCATGTATATCTTGAAAAATCATCAACTATTACGAAAATATTTGTTGTGATTTATAGATCATATTTGAGTTGGACCAAATAAATCTAAATGTAATAATTCTAAATGGTTGTTTTGTAGAAATATTATTTTTAGATTTAAAAGAGCTTTTCTTTAGTTTTTTGATTTGACAATTGTCTAATAAATTTTCTACTTTATAATTTATTTTAGGCAAACGACTAACTAGCTCATATTTTGCTAATTTATTAATATATTTAAAATTAATATGACAGAATTGTTTATGCCATAACCATGGATCGTCATGTTTGGCGGTTAAGCATAAGTTTGAATTTCGATTTATATTCATATTTAAGACATAAATATTTTTGTTTCTAAAACCCTCAAAGATAAGTTGTTTGTTATTATCAAAAATATTACATCTATCTTTTTCGAAATTAATTTGAAAACCTTTATCGCATAATTGACTAATGCTAAGTAGGTTGTGTTTTAAATTTTCTACTAACAAATCATTTGTAATAATAGGAGAGTTAGAAATACCAGAGTTGATGACTTCTCCGATGCCAAAGACATATCCTTTTGAGTTATCTCTAAAAGTTATCATTCCACCATGATGCATGTTATATTTGATACATTTTTGAGTTTCCGGTCATATGCTTGGAGCAGCCACTATCAAGTATCCATTTCTCCTTATTTTTTATTTTGGGTACCCGCAAAATAAAAATGGTTTAATTGGTACCCATATACTTTGTTAGGGTCCTAGATGTTAGGAGTTGGTAGCCACACCCAAGAAGGTTTGGTACCTTTATGAACATAATTTTTGTTATAGACTACGTTATCTAGAAAATTATTAATATGTTTTTGTCTAATCAAATTATTATTTGTATTAGGAATCCAAATTTTTATATTTTTGGTATTGTATTAAACGTAGGTGATCTGTTAGTGCTTTGATAAATAAAAATATATTTCTTAATATTATTCCCTTTTTGCTTTGGCATATTTTTAAATCCTATTGCATTTCTATTACCTGACAGTTTGAAGTTTTGATAAGATTTTCCAAATCTTGTTTTCCTTTATTAAATTTTGAAACCTTATTTGTAATTTTATCTAATTTTCTTAATTCTAAATTTACAATTTTCAATGTTTCTATATTTTTTTTCAAGTTGATATTTTCTTTTAACAAGTTATCCTTTTCTAGTTTAACTTTTTCAAAATCAATGGATATAGTCTCATTTTCAAAACTACTTTTATTTTTTTCTTGAGATAATTCTAGTTCCTCCTCTAAAACAATTTTTTCATCTTTTAACATTCCAATTTCAAGCTCCAATCTATTTATTTTGGCTATGTGTTCATTATTTAATTTTTTAATTTGTCTAAATTTTTCATCTAATTCTATGCTAAGCTCTAATAATTCATCATAGTTAAGTTCGCGACATGCCTCATCAGTTTATGCCATAAAACATACATTAGCTTATTCTCCGTCACTATCGCTGTCACTGTCTGATGATGGTGAAGAGTCTGAATCATCCCATGTTACTTTGAAAGCTTTCTTCTTTGAAGAGTCCAAATTGATTGCATCCATAGCATTTGATTGTCATTTGATTTGTTGAGTTTGACTTTCCTCCTTCCTGAAATCTGGTCAATTTTCTAAACTTCTCGAATTTATTGTAGTTTTTGGCAATAAGTACGATTTCTTCTTCGTCTAAGTCGGAGTCTTCATTTATTGCTGGAAATGCTATGTTTTTCTTCTTCGAATTTTGTTCTTTTCTTGCCTGTAGATTAGCTTCATAGGACATTAAATTTCCAATCAATTCTTCAACTAAGTGTGTTGAAAGGTCCTTAGCTTCTTCGATAGCTAATACTTTTCTTTCCTACTTTGGAGTTAAAGAGTTGAGTATTCTAGATACTAAGTCTAAATTTATGAATTCAACTTCATGTGCCATTAAATCGTGTTGAATAGTTTGGAATCTAGAGTACATGTCCACTATAGATTTACTTTGTTTCATTTTAAATGATGAAAATTGATTTTATAAAATTTAAATTTTATTTTTCTTAACTTTGTTCGTACTTTCGTGTGAAACTTGTAAAGTATGCCAAATATCATATGCAGTGTTACATAACATGATAGGTGAAAATATATTCTTATCAAATGAACAAAATAAAACATTCATAGCCTTGGCATCATTCGAAGCTGCGGTTTTTTACGCATCATTCCATGTGTTCATAGTAGTGTCAGGTCCTTCATATTTATTTTGAGTAGTTGACCAAATTTCTAATCCATTAGCTTCATGAAAATTCTCATAAATATTGACCAGTATGCATAATTAGAACCATTAAAAAGTAAGGGACGCGCTATGGATTGTCCTTCTTGAAAAATACTTTCCATATTAAAGTGATTCAAATACATATTACTGTACTTTGATCAAACCTTGCTCTAACAATAATTGGAAGTCTATAGGGTGGGTCATGTAGTGTATATGAAAGTATATGTAATGAAATATATGATGCAACTAAAGTAATATTAATCTAAGTAAATATAAAATAAGCACACCAGAATTTATGCTAGTTCGGACCTCCCGTCCTACGTCCAGTCCCAAAGCTCCTCTTCGGAATTCGACTATCAAAAACTCTCGCTTCACCCGGAGAAATAGGTTTGGTTATAATAGGTTGTTCTTGTCAAACGTGTTTTCTAGTATAACAAGGATGTTGACTAATTAATACAATTGCTTCCAATATATATCTAAAGAATATTGTATATGAAGAATTGAGTATATGGAAGAGTGTATATTGGTAAAGATTGCTAGAGTGCAGAGATCAAGAATATATGATATAGAGTTAGAGAGTGTAAGTAGGTAAGGTGAGATTGTTCTCTTGATTTTGATGTTATATATAGTTGTAGATAGGTATCTTGAGTAGTTGCATCCATTAACGAACAGTCTAAAGTTGCTTCTGTTGATGGTGAAGAGTTGTGGCGACGAGAAGCGGAGATGTCCATTCGCATGTGGAAGTTGCAATTCTTTTCTGAAGTTCGAGTTTGAATTTAGACGTCTGGTATCTGGTTCAGACATCTGATACTATTTTTTTTGGACATAGTAGATTTTCAGACGTTTGAGTGCCATTACCAGACGTCTGGTTTAGCCTGTTTGTTGTTCCAGAGGACTTTTCCAGACGTTTGGCTTGTGCACCAAGACGTCTGATACTGGTGCATATCTGTTTTATGCATCTTTTCTTTTGCTTCTTTGTACCTATCAACTTGTAGTCTCTTGTAGTGTCCTTGTGCGTTGTTCTTGTCTTTTTAGTGATATTTTTCTAGCAAGTACCTGTATATATGTGTGTGTGTGTGTGTGTGTGTGTGTGTGTATCTGTGTGTGTATGTATGTATATTTGATTTCCATTGTATAGTTGTTGTCATTGAAACCTTAGATTGGATTTCCTAAAAAAAGGTATGGAACTTCGAGCCTTTACACCTTGGTTCAATAATAACAATCGATATTAAACAAAATGCTCTGGCCAGAGACTTTGACTTTGAGTTGACTGTGATACTAACCGCATATAACTAAGGAGACGAATCCTCTCTTGAATAGTGCTTCACTTCCAATACTTCCACTCGACCCAACTATAGTCACTCGATGGACGCCATGCCATGATCTTGCTATAATCAAAGTAGAGCTTTCGTATTGAAGATCCATAGTATTCTCAAGTCGAGAGAACCGTATAAATCAGTCGTATCGATATTTTCTTTTTAATTTTAGTTATAGTAGCCAATAGAAAATTATCAAGCGAGTCATTCCATAGTTATCCAATAACTATTAGTATATAACCCTTAGGTGTTCCAAGTAGTCATGAGTAATACACTACACAACATTTGGAGAGCATTACGTACTCTAGTCTTAATGGATACAACGATATCCAGTTTTGATACGTCTTAACTAGGAACATTTAAAATGGTATATATTTTTCGTTGTGATAAATTACTCACGGTTACAATATTTTGAAATTACTATCACAAAATATACCATTTATGGATTTTTCTATTAAATATACTTTTAATTAAGTTAATTAATTAACATAATCACATTATATCAAGTATACAATACAAGAAAATACCTTTTATTTTGAGCAAGGTTGGTCAAGCTAGATATATATAACAAATTAAATAATTACCCTTAGGGCATACCCCTAACTTTATCTATCTCCCACTTTTACTTGGGGTCAATAATGGAATCTAATTTCAACTTCTCCAATTAGTTTTCCCAAACCCAATTAGGTCGGTCTCTTAGTGCATGGGTATGATATTGTGTTTTAATTATCTACTTTGTTGATTAATTCTCTTTGACACTGATAAACTACATTTGTCATGTGGAACGATTTGAAGTGTGTCTTTCGAATTCTAGTGAGCTTTAAGTTCTATCATGATCAATTTCATGACATTGTTATCTTATAACAATATTATGGGATTCTCAACATTTGGAATCACCTTTGGCTCAATTATAAATTTATGCATTTATATCCATATACATTGGTTTATTGTAGCACTATTCATGTTAATGTTCTCAGCATTTCGTTCAATCGACCACAATCACTTTTATTTTGAAACAATATAAAATTAAAGATTTTAACTTGAATTTTATCATTTACATGTTATGCTCAATATTACTTATAAAAGTTTGTATCCAAAACGTTTCATCATAATGAGTTCATTGTTTGTATAAACAATTCTCTAGTATTTCATAAATACACGAGAACACCTCATATAAACATTTAGTAATATCAATTTGGATTTTATATTTGCTCCATGTATCAAATACATAAACAAAATACAATATCACACACAACATTATCTCTATGATAATTCATATTGCTAATGCATAAGGAATCCAACTTACATGTTCTTTTTTTAATAGGGTGCACTTGTATATCATTTTGGGACAATCCCTATATCTTTTATACTCACCATAAAAGACATCGTTTAAAATTCAAAATTGAGTATTAAAACAACTAAAGTTGATTTTAACAAAAGCATATTGTTAAAATCAACAATGTGTTGTTTACTTGTAGTTTACAAATATCAATGTACCTTTTAACATTCTTTCTTACAAACACACGCTTACTTTGCACTTTGATTGAAAATCAAACTATTTAATATTTCTATCAAAATACTTATTCAATCTTGATGCTTATAAAAGATACATTCGTATCATTTCTTGGATCATGTCCAAAGACTCACAAATCCAATATCGCTCACACTGACTTCGAGACATTTTTGGTTAATATGTGTAAACGGCTTACTCTAAATCATTATTTAGAATTTTTTGTTTCAATACATAAGTACGAAGCATTAAGTCTTATCGAGCGATAATTTTGTGAGTAAATCTGAATTAATTAAGCATGTTGAATACCGAATCTGTTATCCTAATTTCAACAATTGAAATTTGCAATATTATTCTTATCGACATTTCTCATTTAATTCCAACCATATTAGTCTTTCCAATAAAGACACAATCTCGACCAATGGATCACATCTCTTTAGTTATGACCACCAAAATCATATTTTGATAGTGTACTTGGAAATTCTTTCAGATTTGCACATCATACCATATAGAGTCAACATTCTTAATGGTTTAATCGAACAACCGAGGGTAATGTATATTTTTGACATTAATAAGAAATTCATAGTTTCTCTTCGATGTATTAGAATATTTATTAGACATTCTAATGCTATGTGTTAATTTAGGTTAGTTAATTTCACTTCATCTCATATAATTAGCTCTATCTTTGGATCAGATACAATTCTATTTAACTACCAAAAATTTCTTAAAGAAATTCCTTCACAATGAAATTGATATATCTTAAAACAACAGTTATTTCTTAGTGGAAATGGAATAGAGATTCATAAGTGCTTTATGAACCTTTTTATTTATAAAACCGATTTTAGTTTACAAAAATTATGTTTAAAACATAAATATGTCATTTAATGAAAGACCTTTGCAAAAAACTTTAGAGATTCATATAAGATCCCTCATAAACAATTATTAAGTGCAATCTTTCAACTCGCGTAACCTGCCAACTTCTTGGCCTAGAATATGTTAGGATTTATTACAAATCTTATCTTGTATGATTTTGTAAATTGTTGTTTAGATGAAATAATATCAACCTTGTGTACTACTCTTAAGTACACGACCTTATAGAAACAAATTAACTCAACTTCACTCACAAATCGTAAATTGTCCAACAATGTCTGATCACTTGTAGCAACCCGCATTTTTTACGATTGTATATTTAAATATTTTATTTAAATATAGTATCGTTAGTCGGATCAAAGTTTGAAATCTTACTTTTTGCAAACAGTCGAATTAGGGTTCGAGACCACTTCCATTGAGTTCAAAATGGTGTTTGCAACCTTTTTGAGTATAAACATCGATATGTTTGGAGTTGAGTAAAATTTTGATGTTTTCATTTAGGGCTTTGGGTTTGGGTTTGGGTTTCAGCCCACTAACCCAACTCATCTAATATCCTAACTCCATCCCCTCTCCACTTCATTCATTCCTCATTTCCTAACACTTCAAGCTTTAGTAAAAATGGGAGAGCAGATTGGAAACTAAAATCCTAAGCCCTAGTTTTCTTTGCAAATTCAAGTTCTAGCTCCAAAATCAAAGAGAAGCTTAGGTAAGCATTCTCTTCTTTTCTCCATCTCAATCTCTCTCCAATTTTAGAAATTTTCTATAAACTAACTTAGGAAATATTTGCTTATGATCATAGATTGGAGCTTTTAGAGTTGAAGTTGAAGAGTAGTTGATCTTCCCTTTGTTTTCAAGCTTCTCCTTTGTTGTTTTTGAGTTTTAAAGGTGAGTTTTTGAACTCACATCTATGTCTATATCTTTTATAGTTGTTAGGTAGTGATTCCTAACATCTATTCCTTGTCCATTTGCTTTGGATTGAATTGGTTTTATGAATATTTCAATTTTTGGTGTTTTGAGGTCAAATCTTTAAAAATCCTAGTTTTGATGTTTGAATATATTTTTGGTGGTGTATCGAAGAGGCTATAGGGCTGGGTTGCCGATTGGCATAAACCCCTAGCATCCACCCCTCGTCTGACTCCAATTTGTTGGATTTTTGCCCTACTTAGGGGCTAGGCTGATAATGCTGTGGAAGCAAGTTCAGTCGACTGAACCAGGAGGTCAGTCAACCGAACCAGGGGACAGAAAATGCTATGTCCTGTATCATTCGACTGACCTACAAACCGAAAGTTTCCAGGCAATGGGTCAGCCGACTGACCACCTGGGTCAGCCGACCGATGTGCTTGCCTCGGCCCAATTTACTTCTTTTGCTTGGGTTTCCAATTTTGATCGATTCGTGTTGATGCGATTTGTTGTTATCATTTATTATCGACTTTGATGACTTCTTTTTCGAGATTTTTGGGAATATCCATTTTGATGGATTGGTATCGATTTCTATGGATTTGATTTACATCTTCGTACGTGAATTTTTGATGATTGATTGTTTCTACAATCATTTCTGTGACTTGTCACTATGAATACAAAGGTTTTTATACTAATAATAAATATTCAAACTCTTTTACAAAGATGATTTCAACTCTATTTTTAATACAAAGCTCTTTATAAAACCGTTTTCCAACCTACTGATATATATAAACCTTTACCTCGTTCGTATGAGAAAATCTAATTAAACGACTTATCAAAACAAGTTGTATGAAACACTTGCGTTTACTTCGTCGGTTAATTTCTAGACTTGTTCGATTGAAACTCTTGTGACAATTATCGAGTGGAGATCTACAATTTGTTCGTAAATATTTAAGCTAAGCCAGTGGTTATGGGACATGAAGCTAAACTCATTTATTTACTAGCTTAGTGTAATTCACACTTTTATTGATCAATGATGATCATTTTGTGATTTAGACTAGAGATATGCTACGTCTCTTTGTCCATATGGGCGACTGTACCCCGTTTTATCGAGTTTCATCACACTTCTTTTATAGGCCAATGACCTATGGATTCTTTAGAGTTTCGACTCATTTTTGTAGGCTAGCTGCCCACGTTCTTTTATGGAGTTTGGTTCATCGGATGTACCGTTGTACTACGTCGTTGTACCGACTTATCAGGTTCACCGAACGTATCGTTGTACTACGTCGTTGTTCCAAATTATTCGAGTTTCAGGTTCCACGGGCGTACCGTTATTGTACTACGTCGTTGCACCGGCTCTATGTTTAGCGACCATGGGTTAGCGACTCGTTTGTGATTCATGTGTTGGTGAGTTTTTATGCTCACATTTGTGATAGGCCTCCCCCTTTTTGATTTCTGGATTTCTAATTGATGATTTCTAGAATTTGTGTTTAACCAATATTTTGATTGTCATTGATATATTTATCAATATTTGTGGTTTGTTGAATAAAATAAAGAATATGACATTCTTTTTTATTTCTGAGATTCTTGAGATATTGTATGATTTTATTATTGATAAATGTATATTTCTCATAGTATGGCGTTATTGTTATCACACGTTTTTGTATATCTCTTATCCTATCTCGTTTTATCTGATATTTATAGCTAGACTGATCCGTTTATTATTTTCTTATTAATAATACTCGGTCAGACCGAGATGTGACAGGTGCTTCTGCTTGACTCCTTATCTGGGACCATCATCCGACTTTTTTCTCACTATTTAGTTTGGTAGTTTTTGTCATTATACATTCGAGATAGAGACTCCTTGATGTATACATATTCTTTTGTGACACTTGTACCTATTCTTTTGTGATGTAGTGGATCTTGAATGCCCACTACTTTGATATACACTTTTATGTGATATATTCATATCTGTTTCCTCCTTTGTGATATGGATATCTGTGGTTGATTTGTGTTATGCTTATTTCTATATTTGTGTCCGAAGACCACATAGCCACTGTGTAGTAGCTTTGAGATTGTATTTGATATGTCAGATTTCCTCTTGAAAAGAAATGGGCAACAGACCATCTAACATATCCGTACTCGCACAAAGCCATCAACATGCTTATTCTTCGTGCTAGTCGATGGCCATTCAAGGTTTCCGAAAGTGTTACAGAAGTCCGATTGGCTTAGAACATGCGATTGCATCTTTTCTCGCATGAATCTTATTGATCTTCATTGAGTCCAAGTGGCTTCTAGTATGCTCCAAGAAAGAGCATTAGATTGGTATGAGCTTCTGATTTCTAAAATTATTGAAGTGAATCTTACTTGGAAGCAATTTCGAGAAAGATTTGAATCGAAGTTTGTGTCGGAAGCTGAAAAGGTAACTTTAGCTCGGCGCTTTATTGATCTTGTTCAAGGTGAATCTTCTGTAACGGATTGCGTCACATCTTTTGAATCCCTCTATAAATATGGGGTCGAGTACATTAATACCCCATTGAAGAAAAATCAGAGGTTTGTCTATGGATTGAATAAGAATCTCAAAAAGCCTTTACTTATGAAATTGGAAGTTTCTTTCGACCAACTTGTTGATATCGCTCTTCGACTCGAAGAAGCTAATAAAGAAGATGATGTTGAATTTGTTGGTGCCAAACCGAATTTCAACAACAACAAGAAGAGGCCTATTAATTTCAAAGATCCTTATCCCAACAAGAAAGGGAAGCGAGCAACTCCGGTAGCAAAGACTTCTACCTATAGTCATGGGCAATGCTACAATTGTGGTTCTAAGGACCATTTCGCTAATAGATGTCTGAAACCTATCTTTTGTCGTTATTGTAAAAGTTCGGGTCATCTTTTATATTCTTGTCCCAAACATCAAAGCAAGAACGAGGGAAAGCTAAATGTTATGCAACCCCTAATAACACTTCTCGTGGTCAAGGTATTTCTCATTCTATCCTTGATGGCATTATTATGTTTCGTGATCATCCTATTCAAGTTCTTTTTGATACGGATGCATCCCATTCTTTTATATCAAAACAACTTGTTTATACTTTTTCTTTATGTATTAGGGCTTTGATGACTTCTTTGAGAATTGCGAATCCGGTTGGTGCATCCGCAACACTCAGTTTGCTTTGTAAAGATGTCGAGATTATTTTATGTGATTTTTCCTTCCGTGGCGATTTGCATGTCATGCGTTACTTGGGCTTCGGAATGATTTTGGGAATTGATTGGCTTAACCGTTATGAAGCCCATATCCTATGTCCCGAGGGGACTATTCATCTTCGACATCCTCTATCTGTTAAGCAGAATTCTATTGTTCTCAAAGATTTGAATTCTAAATTGGCAACGTCCTTATATTCCCTAAACCCTCATGATGACGATAATGATGATGAGGAAGATGTCATTTCCCTCATTCACATTGTTCATGAATTTCTCGATATATTTGAGCCCGTTTTAGGATTACCACCTAAGCGAGCAATTGAGTTCAAAATTACTCTAATCCTTGGAGCTCTACCTATCACTCATCCTCCTTATCGTATGTCTAATAAGGAAAATGGGGAGATGTGTAAACAATTATCTGAATTGGAGGAGAAGCAGTTTATTCGCTCTAGTTCCTCCCCTTGGTATTTGCACAAAAAATAGGCAAACACCTCCAAGTCGTATGATTTAATCGATTTTATGTTGTTCTTAGTGATTTGGGTGATCTATGCAAATATGTAGAAAGAAGGGACTAAACTGTAAAAGACACACAGATTTATAGTGGTTCGGCTACAATGTGCTTACGTCCACTTCATATGCTATTCTCCTTCACTATCTGGATTACAAGTACAAAGCTTTGATTACAAGTGTATGAAAGTCGTTTAAAAGTTCTGTCCGTGCTTCCGTTTCCTCTCCTATTGTTGTACCCCTACCCCTCTATTTATAAAGTGAGGCTGGGTGTTATCCCGCTTTTTGGCAAAGTCGTGATACCAAAAGATCAATCGAAAACAAAGGACAGTTCGTCTCAGAGATTGATCATACAGCTTCACTGTGAATATCACTGAATTTTGTCCGAGTCCAGATTGAGCTGCAATTGATGGGACATGACTAGCAAATCCAAGAGAGCAAACGTTTCAAATTTCAAGTCAATCCGAGTTCGTATGCTCAAGTTATGATGGATTTGACCCTATGGATTCGACCCTACCGATTCGACCCTATGGATTCGACCCTAGCGAGTCAACCCTATGGATTCGACCCTATCGAGTCGACCCTATGGATTCGACCCTATCGATTCGACCCTACGGATTCGACCCTATGGATTCGACCCTATCGATTCGACCCTATCGAGTCGACTCTATGGATTCGACCCTATCGATTCGACCCTATCGATTCGACCCTATGGATTCGACCCTATGGATTCGACCTTATCGATTCGACCCTATAGATTCGACCCTATCGATTCAACCCTATGGATTCGACCCTATGGATTCGACCCTATGGATTCGACCCTATCGAGTCGACCCTATGGAATCGACACTATTGATTCAACCCTACGGATTCGACCCTATGGATTCGACCCTATGGATTCGACCCTATGGATTCAACCCTATCGATTCAACCCTATGGATTCGACCCTATGGATTCGACCCTATGGATTCGACCCTATCGATTCAACCCTATCGATTCGACCCTATCGATTCGACCCTATCGATTCGACCCTATCGATTCAACCCTATCGATTCGACCCTGTCAATTCGACCCTATGGATTCGACCCTATCGATTCGACCCTAAGGAATCGATTCGAACAAAGCTTGTTGACCGGAAGCGCAATCTTGAATCGATCATAACTCGAGATCTACAAGTCCAAATGTTATGAAATTTTCACAGGAGCTTATATACATGTTGAAGAATGCCCACACCAAATTTCACCTCGATTGGATGCTTTCTTGATCGATTTGAACCCTACTTCGAATCGATCCCAATGTGGGCCCAATTTCCTAAGGACGGGCGTGTGGGCCCCCCTCACGTGCCAGAAGCGGTCTTCCCGGATTTTAGGCGAAATATCAGCCTCCTACACCTATTTTATAGAGCCCCTGGTCATTCAGAAAAGGGGACGGAGAATTCTTGGAGATAAAAGCACGCCCGGACGCTGCCAGAATCACTCCATACCATTATGATTGCTGCTGATTTTGAATTTAAGCTTATTATCTGCTGTACTTCGCTTTAGAACATCTTGTAATCTTCAAGTATCAATCAATAAAGTGATATAACTTCATAGTGGACGTAGGAAATCGCCGAACCACTCTAAATCGTTGTTTTCTGTGCAATTTACTTTTCTGTGTCTTGGAGTTTTTGTTAGATAATCTTCATTTTAAATTTAATTTCTTCATTTATTATCTCTTCAAAAACTTCCGAAGGGTGTTGCCCAATTTTGGTGCAAACACTTTGGTGCTTTCACCGAGAAAACCCAGCTTTTCTCCTACTCTTTGGATCTATCATCGATACCGGATTGAATAAATCTAAGAGAGAGATCCAAATCGTCAAATCCAACTTCTTTCCCTTCTATTCTGATTTGCACAAAGTCTAGGAAAGGAATTCAACTTTTAAGATGGTTAGCACAAGGACCACCTCAAATGCTGTCAATCAAGAAGAACATGATAGACAAAATCCGGCTCCACTACCTCCATCTAATCAAGATGCTACTGGACACTCGGAACCGTCAGGTCCGGTCACCCGATAGGAGTTGCAGTCGCTACTCCAAGAGCTAACCCAGAGTCGGCAACAGCTTACAGAGCAGCTACGCGCTAACGCCGAGCTGATCAACCAACTGGATCGTCAGAAGCGAAAGAGATCCAAGAGAGACCATGCTTCTCACTCATCCAGCGAAAGCTCTTCCTCTTCTGATTACCATAATCGATCTCCACGACCCCGGCTAGATGAGAGTCACATGCCAACTGCTGGAAATCAACCAGCAATGACCGTTGAACCAGGAGTCGATGCTCAAGACCAGTCGAACCTGGACCATCATCATCATGGACATACTCCTGAACCATACGTCCCCAAGGACTATGAACCAAGAACGTGAGGTTTAGACCGTCGACAGCATCCAGTCCAACTCCAGAGTATGGAATGCAATCACACTCCGGCACAAGCCACACAAAACGTGCAAACGCCGGATATTCCGACTATGATACGACAAATGATCCGTGAAAGCCAGGATCTCACGAACGAAGACTGGGGAATCTCCAGAAGTCAAAATCCATTCACGAAGGACATTCTTACTGCTGAACCCCCACGGCGATTCAGAATGCCAACTCTACCCACGTACGAGGGAAACGCCGACCCCAACCAACATATTCTGAAATATGAATGGTCGATGACCGCCGCCAGAGCCAACAATGCAGTAAAGTGTCGTAGTTTCCCCATATCCTTGGGGGCATCGCTATCATGTGGTTCACTCGACTGCCACCTCGATCTATCTCTTCCTTCGACCAGTTGGCCACAAAATTTGTTGAACAATTCCGCATGCACGTTGCAAGGCCAAAAGATATCAACACTCTATCTAGCGTCACTCAAGCTCCCGGAGAGACGCTTAGACACTACTTAGAGAGATTCCATACC
Source organism: Allium cepa (assembly GCA_030765085.1). Taxonomy (NCBI): domain Eukaryota; kingdom Viridiplantae; phylum Streptophyta; class Magnoliopsida; order Asparagales; family Amaryllidaceae; genus Allium; species Allium cepa. The sequence goes on along the minus strand of CM060941.1, from coordinate 168,902,337 downwards.
GCATGTGTGGAGATCAGCAATCCGAATGATAACTCCATCCTTTTGGCACTGACTAAGGGGGTTGACCCCGATTCTGAATTTGGCAACTGGTTGGCTGGAAAACCCCCTGCATCGTTGGACCGTTTCCACGCCAAGGCGGCTCAATTCCTAAGAAGGGAAGACGCGAAACGGTCTAGGAAGCAAACTGATGCAGGACCAAACACGGAAGGGATCCAGAGAAATATTGCAATCAAACAGTCCGATGAGAGCTCCGGAAAAGTTCAGTTGAACGTGAACCAAACTAGAAAGCGAGATCAGAACCGTGGCCCACCGCGAAGGAATCCTATGTTCGACAGTTATACTCCTTTGAATACTTCACTAGAGGACTTGTATTTACAAACCTGTAATACAATTCAATATAAAAAAGCTGCTCCAAGACCATCGTCAGAGAAGCAAATCCAGACGGGAAAATTTTGCAGGTTCCATGAAGGCTACGGGCATAATACGAACGAGTGTCGTCGCTTACAAGATCTCGTTGAGAAATTGATCAGAGAAAAGAAGCTGGAACAGTTTGTTTGGATGCCGCAGCCGGGAGAAGCGGGCCCATCAAATCAAAGTAATGAATGCAATCAACTGATGCAGGAAAACTCCGCCCCCACCGGCTGGAGGTTAGTAGTAAATGATGTTGGAGGTGTCCCTCATGCGACAAAGTGAAGCTGGGATGAGATGAAGTCATATACCAGCCCCACTAGGCATGCGGATTCTGCATGCTGTAGAAATTTGAAAGATAGAGTTCCGATCAAACGACAGAAATCAAGGATTGATGACATTGTATTTCAGTGTAATAATGATGACAGAATCATAGTCCCGACTACTGATCCACTAGTCATATCAGCACAGGTAGGCCACGTGTGGATGAACATGATTCTGGTTGATAGCGGAAGTTCCGTGAATATAATTTTTAAGCGAGCCTACGACCAAATGAATCTAAATGCCAAAGACTTGAAACCATACTGATCCAGTATTCACGGCTTCGACGGGAGCGCGGCCATACCCATTGGAGAGCTAGAAATACCGATGGAGTTGGGAACTGGACAGTGTTGTAGAGTCCGGACGTTGCAATTCATAGTGATGGACATAGATTCCCCGTACAATGCTTTCTTAGGCCGACCAGCCCTTGCTAAATTCATGGTCGTTATCGCCCCATGGTGCCTAACCTTAAAATTCCCCACTGACAAAGGAATTGGTGTTGTTATAGGAGACCAGGCCGACTTGAGAACATTCATACTCCGAAAGCGAGTTTCTCGGTCGCACGATGTCAATGTTCAGCTCCAAACCTTCAAAATTGGTGATATCGTCTACGGAAGAGTACACTCAACACCATTGCACGAGAAACCAACGTGGGAAGGGCCATGTGTGATTGAACAAAAACTCGAGAATGACCTGTTCTTGCTGTCGACATTGGGCGGTCCTATTTTACCAAGAACCTGGAGAAGCGAGAACCTTTGCCATTGCTATGCATAACAGGCTCTATTCAATCTATGAATACTTTACAATTTCCTTTACATTCTGAAGTTTGAACTCACTGACTTTGCCATATTTTCTTATTTCAGCAATAAATTACTATCTCTTCAAGCTAGAACAGTGATTCACCGAATGCGACATTCAACAATCACGACACATGAAGAGTTAAGTTCCATCAAACATTGGAATTTATTCAAATAGCGAGTGACTGTGATACGACCGGCCACTCACTAAGTGAAACCCCAGCTTGGGGGCAAGCCATCACATCAAAGGCTGAACTGGACCAACACACGACGGTCCTACAACTAACTCCAACTTCCCAGAGCGTGAATTGGAGTATAAACATCCAATAACTTATTCCCAAAGCGCGAACGGACTCCAAATTCCCAGACCGTGAATTGGAGTACAAACATCCAACAACTCGTTCCCAGAGTGCGAACGGACTCCAAATTCCCAGACCGTGAATTGGAGTATAAACATCCAACAACTCGTTCCCACAGCGCGAACGGACTCCAACTTCCCAGAGCGCGAATTGGAGTATAAACATCCAACAACTCGTTCCCACAGCGCGAACGGACTCCAACTTCCCAGAGCGCGAATTGGAGTATAAACATCCAACAACTCGTTCCCACGGCGCGAACGGACTCCAACTTCCCAGAGCACGAATTGGAGTATAAACATCCAACAACTCGTTCCCAGAGCGCGAACGGAATCCAACTTCCCAAAGCGCGAATTGGAGTATAAACATCCAACAACTCGTTCCCACAGCGCGAACGGACTCCAACTTCCCAAAGCGCGAATTGGAGTATAAACATCCAACAACTCGTTCCCACAGCGCGAACGGACTCCAAATTCCCAGAGCGCGAATTGGAGTATAAAATCCAACAACTCGTTCCCACAGCGCGAATGGACTCCAACTTCCTAGAGCGCGAATTGGAGTATAAACATCCAACAACTCATTCCCACAGTGCGAACGGACTCCAACTTCCCAGAGCGCGAATTGGAGTATAAACATCCAACAACTCGTTCCCACAGCGCGAACGGACTCCAACTTCCAAAGCGCGAATTGGAGTATAAACATCCAATAACTCGTTCCCACAGCGCGAACAGACTCCAACTTCCCAGAGCGTGAATTGGAGTATAAACATCAATTACAGGTTCCCGGAGCGCGAACTGAAACATCCATGCTAGCTCCAAGTTCCCAGAGCGAGAACTGGAGGATAAACATCAATTCCCGGTTCCCGGAGTGTGAACTAACACATCAACGCGAACTCCAAGTTCCTAGAGCATGAATTGGAGTGCGAACATCAATTCCAGGTTCCCGGAGCGTGAACCAAAATATACCTCATAACTCCATATTCCCAGAACGTGAAACGGAGTATAAACATCCAGTCCAGGTTCCCGGAGCGCAGACCTAAGTATAAATATCAACTCCAAATTCCCAAAGTGTGAACTAGAGTACAAATGCCAAGTCAAAGTTCCTAGAATGCGAACTGTGCTACGAACGTCGATGACTCTCAAATTCCTAGAGTGCGAACAAGATTATCGATCACAGATTACCTAAGTCCCCGGAGTGTGGACAAGTACACAAGGTTTGCAAAAGGTGCGATTGACCACCGAAATACAAATGTTGTTCCCCAGAACCGGGGGGCAGAAAGATTAAGTGTTAATCACTAACCAAAGCGATACAAAGTCCAGAGTTCAAATCATTCATCGGTTACGATGTATAATCGAGATCTTCGGGCTTGACAAATAAAATAAATTCTACTTAACGGTAAAAACACCACAAGTACAACGGATTGAAAGAAAACACGCAAATGACAAAGCTTCAAAGTCTGGCTATAATCATCGTCACTTATACAAAGCTCATCGATGCGAATGAACATTTTGCATCCACCGAATTCTCCATTTTCCAATGCAGAGTCAATCCTTCAACGTTCTATATCGGTTCGATAGAGGATCAATACGAAGGAACTTCGTAAAACAACTGGCAAACGTTGCTACAACTCAAATCTTACATCAATTCAGGAGAGGATTGATACAACAGGATAGTCCCAAGCAACCATCAAGCGTTGTTTCAACTTAAATTTCAAACCGATTCAGGAGAGAATCAATACAAAATTCGACAACGAACTAAACCGACAACGACTCATGAACACTCGACATTAACTAAGTCAAGTTAACATATATGCATGTACGTCGGACTAGTATTTGATTTTCAGCATTCACAGGAATCGAATACTCAGCTTGTTACGATTACAACAGCCAACCACTAAAGCAATATTCTACAGCAATCAATCATATCAACGCAAGGTTACAACAATATGGAATACAACTTTCAGCAAAGCATGTCATAGTTGACCAACACGAGACTACAGCTTTTCAAAGCACGTCATGTTTACACAAGACGTACTTTGAGGGGCAAATGTTATCCCTCTTTTTGGCAGAGCCGTGATACCAAAAGATCGATCAAAAACAAAGGACAGTTCGTCTCAGAGATTGATCATACTTAGCTTCACTGTGAATATCGCTAAACTTTGTCCGAGTCTAGATTAAGCTGCAATTGATGGGACATGACTAGCAAAGCCACGAGAGCCAACGTTTCAAATTTCAAGTCAATCCGAGTTCGTATGCTCAAGTTATGATGGATTCGACCCTATGGATTCGACCCTACCAATTCGACCCTACCAATTCAACCCTATGGATTCGACCCTAGCGAGTCGACCCTATGGATTCGACCCTATCGAGTCGACCCTATGGATTCGACCCAATCGATTCGACCCTATGGATTCGACCCAATCGATTCGACCCTATGGATTCGACCCTATGGATTTGACCCTATCGATTCGACCCTATGGATTCGACCCTATCGATTCAACCCTATGGATTTGACCCTACCGAGTCGACCCTATGGATTCGACCCTATGGATTCGACCCTATGGATTCGACCCTATCGAGTCGACCCGATGGATTCGACCCTATCGATTCGACCCTATCGATTCGACCCTACAGATTCGACCCTATGGATTCGACCCTATCGAGTTGACCCTATGGATTCGACCCTATGGATTCAACCCTATCGATTCGACCCTATGGATTCGACCCTATCGATTCAACCCTATTGATTCAACCCTATGCATTCAACCCTATGGATTCGACCCTATCTATTCGACCCTATCGATTCGACCCTATCGATTCGACCCTATCGATTCCACCCTATGGATTCAACCCTATGGATTCGACCCTATCGATTCGACCCTATGGATTCGACCCTATGGATTCGACCCTATCGATTCGACCCTATGGATTCGACCCTATCGATTCAACCCTATCGATTCAACCCTATGGATTCGACCCTATCGATTCGACCCTATGGATTTGACCCTATCGATTCAACCCTGTCGATTCCACCCTATGGATTCAAACCTATGGATTTGACCCTATCGATTCGACCCTATCGATTCAACCCTATGGATTCAGCCCTATGGATTCGACCCTGTCGATTCGACCCTATCGATTCGACCCTAAGGAATCGATTCGAACAAAGCTTGTTGACCGGAAGCGCAATCTTGAATCGATCGTAACTCGAGATCTACAAGTCCAAATGCTATGAAATTTTCACAGGAGCTTATATACATGTTGAAGAATGTCCACATCAAATTTCACCTCGATTGGATGCTTTCTTGATCGATTCGAACCCTACTTCGAATCGATCCCAATGTGGGCCCAATTTCCTAAGGACGGGCGTGTGGGCCCCCCTCACATGCCAGAAGTGGTCTTCCGGATTTTAGGCGAAATATCAGCCTCCTACGCCTATAAATAGAGCCCCTGGTCATTCAGAAAAGGGGACGGAGAATTCTTGGAGATAAAAGCACGCCCGGACGCTGCCAGAATCACTCCATACCATTATGATTGCTGCTGATTTCGGATTTAAGCTTATTATCTGCTGTACTTCGCTTTAGAACACTTGTAATCTTCAAGTATCAATCAATAAAGTGATATAACTTCATAGTGGACGTAGGCAAATCACCGAACCACTCTAAATCGTTGTCTTCTGTGCAATTTACTTTTCTGTGTCTTGGAGTTTTTGTTAGATAATCTTCATTTTCAATTTAATTTCTTCATTTATTATCTCTTCAAAAACTTCCGAAGGGTGTTGCCCAATTTTGGTGCAAACACTGGGGGTAGGGGTCTTGGATGTATATAGTTGCTGGTGGGCCTGGGCTGATGTGATCTGGCCTGGCAATGTTGGTTCGATAATGTCTTGGTCCGATGGTGAGTGGGGCGTGGATTGGACCGGTAGTGATTGGAGTGTGATTGGTCCGATGGTGAGTGGGGCGTGGATTGGTCCGGTAGTGAGTGAAGCGTGATTGGTTCGGTAGTGGGAGGAGGTGATCCAGTTCGGTAGTGGGAGTAGGTGATCCGGTCGTGCCTTGGTCCGGTCGTGCCTTGGTCCAGTGGTGAGAATACGCCCAACATTTGTCCCCCAAAGTGGGGCATATGCCTGCATATGTCGCAATTTTTTTTAGATCATTCAGTTTGGGCACTTTCATTCGGCCCAAGTGCCGAACCAGTTGGTCCTGTCATCCTACGCTCGCCTATAAGTATGGGCTTCAAACCTCTGCTATTCCTTACTGTTTGAAATAGCCGAACCAAACTTTTGTCTGCCGAATCAATCATATCACCGAACCAGATTTTACAACCGGACCAGATGAGGCTTTCTTTTGCCGAATAAACTTTATGTTTGAACTACCGAATGAACTTTAGGGAGTATGAGTGCCGAATGGACTCTTAGTTTCGAACTACCGAATGAAACCTAGGGAGTACGAGTGCCGAATGGGCTTTTAGCCTCGAACTACCGAATGAAACTTATGGGGAATGAGTGCCGAATGGGTTTTTAGACTTGAACTACCAAATGAAACTTATGGAGGATGAGTACCGAATGGGTTTCTAGACTTGAACTACCGAATGAAAATTTTGTGCTTTGAATTATGAATGAGATTCCAGATTGTATGTACTTGTTTATTTTATATCTCTATATTCCTGGCTCTAACGACATGCTTTTTCATGTTGCAGATAATGTCTCATAAAGTAGAAACTCGCTCTAATAAGAAGAAATCCAAGGACAAAGGAGAGTCCTCCATAGTGTCCCCGGTTCAGTCAGAGCCAGAACGACATGGACCGTCCCCGAGATCATTAGTAGATGGGTACGGCCCTCGGGAGCTCTTGGACTCACCGCCTGACTGCTTTCCCAGCTCCTTCAAAGATGAGCAGCTTGACGTTATATCTAGATCCTTTGGGATTGACAGAGCGCATATGATGTTGCCAGGGAAAGGAGTGATGCCGTATAACCCCCCTGAAGGATATTTTGCTTATAGTAGATATCACTGCATGTGCGGAGCCATTCCTCCGATCAACGCTTGGATAGTCAGCTTCATCACATACTTGAAGGTGGCCCCTTTCCAGCTTCAGCCCAACTCCTATGCCATCTTGGTGAGTCTGTTCATTATCTTCCAGAGAAAATACGGGTGTCCCCCTTCCAACCGAGAGATCTGGTACTTGTACAACTTGAGAGGCTACAAGAAGGGGTCTCCAAATATTAGCTTAGAATCGGCCGTGTCTTTCAAGCCAGTCCTGGACTCATATTCAAAATTTAGCATGTTCAAGAAGGAATGGTTCTTTGTCAAGGATGACTATGTTTCTTTCCACCGCTTCACCTCTGGCTGTAAGTTGAATCTCATTTATAATTTCCGTTCTTTACAATTCTCCTCCTTATGTGCTTTATTTCTTGCTAGCGACAGGTGGCTTTGCGGTTGTAGAGAACAACCGTCTGGTCCATATGGCTACGGAAATAGAAGCCATTCCAGAAAACGAGAGGGCAGCTTCTTATTTGATCAGGAATGCTACTCTTTTGGGGCTCAACTTAATTCTGCCACGCCAGTCTGTGGTCAAGCAAAGAGATACAGCTGAGGAGAGGGCCGCCAAAGCTAAAGGAGGGGCTACAGCGAAGAGTGGAAAAAGGAAACCCTTTTCGAAACATCCAATTGCCAGGGGAAAGAAACTTAAGAAGTCCGATGGACCCTCCTCCAGCACATGTCCAGACATCCCGGAGGAGGAAGATGTGGAGGAGGAAAGAGGCGAGGATGAAGGAGGTGAGGTGGAGAGTGGAAGTGGTGGAGAAGGTGATGGTGATGGTCATAGCGATGATGGTGGCGACGGATAGAGTGGCGATGACACCGGGGCTTTGTCTTCTAAGCAAGCAGGTGTGATCCAGGAGTGGACAGATGATGCTTTCCGCCTAGATTTTGAAGGGTTGGAGGAAGGATCGGCTTTAGTGAAGAAGTCTAAGAAAGCTGACAAGGCCGAGACCGGCGCCGATCCATCTTCCAAGAGTGCTTCAGCTGAGGCAATTCCTGTGATTCAAGGTGAATTTTTGACTCCTGCAGACTCCATTTATAATAAGGATTTAGGAATATTTTATGGTCATCTCCCGTCCTGGAATGAGATCTAGGACTTATTGCAGTATCCTACTCCTCCCCAAGGTTTGTATGGCAAAAGCGTCTCTTTACCCTTCTTATCTTGATATATTTCTTGAATTATAGTTCAATGTCTGCTTGTAACGCTTGGTTTTTATCCCAGAAGCGGGTAAGGCGGCCAAGACATCAGGTGTCCGGCACCCTCTCGAACAATACAAACTTCTCAAGGCTTCTACTAAACCAAAGCCTCCAACTGACCGCCCTGGAGACGTAGTTGGCTACCGCCCTCTTCTTGGAGTTATCGAGAAGGATATCCAAAGGAAGAAGAGGAGTTGTTTCTTGTTTGAATCCTCACCTGATTCTCAGTCCCCAAATCAGCCTCTTCGGGATACCACGAAAAAGAATACTGAATTTATACCTCCTCCGCACCCGTCTGAAAATCCTACCGTTACCCGGATAGGCCATCCCGGCTTGGCTCGTAATCCGTTTGCAGGTCATCTGGATCTGGGTCTGGGTTCTTGTGATATCACCTTTGATAAGGCTACCGGTGAGCACCTTCTTCCCCGTAATCCTATGGTAAGAGTATTGGATGAAGCTAAGTCTCTGGACCTTGATTTTCTTACCACTTGGGTTGCAACTTTGGGGGACGAAGCTAAGGCAAATATTGATCGGGTTGCTGAGGAAACCAGAAAGCTGATGGGGCACCATGCCCGATTGGTCAAGGCTGGAGAAGAAATTGGGAGTGCTAACATTCGACTGCGGCTAATGGTTTCCGACTAGGCCAAACAACTTGCTGATCAGGCAATCCAGATCTCTCAACATGAGGCCGCCTCGAGATAACTAAAGGAAATCCTGGAAAAGGCCAGTCGAGCAGAGTTACGGAAAATGGAGGCTACTTGTAAGGGACGGATTGATATGGCTATCGCGACGGTGAATGAGGTCCGAAAAGCGGATCTCGAGCAGGTACAGGAGTTATCCGGGAAACTTGAAGCTGTAGAGCTTACTCAAACCAAGCTGAAGGAGGAGATGGAGGCAATGAGAAAATCCCTTCAGGCTGACTACTCGCAATACCAATCGGAGAGGGATGCTGCTACTGTAAAGTTGTTGGCTTCTGAGGACCGAATAAGGGAGTTCGAGGAGAATGAGGGGATAATGGATGAGATGCTTTAGGACATATACTTTCGCACTTGGAAACATGGTAACTTATCTTGGATGGATGATTATCCCCGAGTCATGGCCAGGATTTATCTTAGGGCCCTAGAGGAGGCTAAGGCCAATGCAGATAGGGAGGGTGGCGTGGCCTTTAGAATGGATATGGTCACAGCCCAATTCACCAAGGAGGAGAAAGCGGTGGTGAAAGAGGGTATGCGGCTGCTTACTGTTGAGGAGGTTGGTGTGCAGTTAGAGGATGATGATCAAGGAGCAGATGCTGGTAAGTCTACCCTTTCAACTTCTCGTAACTTGATTGCTTATTGTTTTATGACTATTAATGGATTCTCTCCCGAATTGGACAAGAGGGACCTCTGGACCACCAACCACCTCTGGTTAACATGTTGAGAGTTCCAATCCCGCGGTCAAGGAGTTCTCGGAGGGCCAGTAGGATAGAGGTAAAGCTCCGACGCAGCCGATTCCTTGACTTGATCTGGATATATTTTGGTTTGTTTGGCATTGCTGCCTATGTCAGTCCCAAAACATTCATGTAACCTTTAAACTGTAATTGTGTTATTGGTAACGAATGACTTTACTATGTAATTTCAAACTTAGGCTGATTCTTTCATATTTGAATGCTTTTGTCATTTTGGTATGTTGCATAAGAAATGCAGCTGTGCACACGCCCGTGCTTTTACTGTGTTTGATGTTAAATTCTTGCTTAAAACATAATTTCATATCTTGCAATATTAGTGTAATGTGCGAATAAATTATAGCTACGTATTCATATACAAAATAAGAAAGTATCGTCCTTCATGTTTTAGTTGTAGATGGTTGCTTCGAATGCTTTTTCCGACTGAGTATGGAATGCAGCTGAGTGACTTGTCATCCAATTGTGAGCTCATGTCCCCATTAGTGAGCGTCTCCTATTTCATGTCCTGTACTTTAGGGATCATCATAGAGGATAGGAGGAAAGTTTTTAAATAAAATAGAAATATAAGAAACAGAAAAACTTCCAATCACGGAAGGCCTGTGATGTGCTTAAGTTCGTGGAAAACGGGTTTTGTAATCACTTTCCCTAGCTGTGGGTCTTGGAGACATTTGTCACCCATCTTACGCCTCCGCGGGGATTTTTTTTTTTACCACAGCCGTACTTAAGACACTCGGAGCCGAGATCGCGCACAGTAACTACCCGGGCCATTATGGCCCGTAATCGTGGGTATTATTCGATTTACCATGGCCGGCTAGCGTGGGTGTCGATCGTCAACTGTGAACTACCCCTAGCTGGCCACACCTTATGTTGGGGTTTAAAGTAGATTCACGGTTGCCGGCGAGCCGAACGCCGAAATGAGCTGCCTAAGCTACAGTCGGCCTACTCAGTGGCTTATAATCGGCTCATTATAGTTGCCTTTATGGGCCGATCGCGTGCAATGAGTTAACCCGCAGCAGAGGGATGTTGGAGCAAAAGTGTCCAATTGGCGAGGGCATAGATTCGTATACTACCTGTTAGGTCTTGTCCAGGTGAAATTGCGCTGTGATGTGTCTTGAATGGAAATGCCATTACACAGGATTTTGTTCAACAGAAAAGGATAAAGTTAACAAGCAGCCAAGACATAAAGAACAAGTTAAAAAAGAGACAAGTTTTTAAAGTGGTTCGGCACGGAAATGCCTACGTCCACTGATTCTCTTTATTAATTAACTTCATATGGGCAGTACAAATTAAGAAAAGTATTGATGAAGGTGTTGGATGTTCCATGCCCTCTGGAACACCTCTCCGTCCACTGTTGACAAAATATAAGCTCCGTTGTGGAGATCTTTATGAATTACATATGGTCCGTCCCAGATTGGATCTAGTGCTCCGGGGCGCGGGAAGACTCGCTTGAGGACAAGATCTCCTTCTTATAAGCTACGATGCTTGACTTTGGAGTTGTATTGTGCTGCCACTTTTTGCTTGTGAGCTGCTGCTTTGAGTGCTGCATCGTTTCTCCTCTCTTCAATTAGATCCAAAGACATGTGAAGGAGCTCTTCGTTTTCTTCTAGGTTATAGTGGATCCTACGGTGGGAAGGCACTATAGTTTCGACTGGGAGCACGGCCTCCGATCCGTATGCCAAAGAGAAAGGAGTATGCCCCGTTGATGTTCTGAAAGATGTGCGGTAGGCCCAAAGTGCCGTAGGAAGTTCATCCACCCAAGCGCCTTTCGAATTTTCAAGTTTCTTCTTGATTAGAGTTTTGAGAATTTTGTTGACAGCTTCGACTTGTCCGTTTGCCTGGGGGTAAGCTACAGATGAGAAGCTTTTATGAATTCTGTGCTTTTGGCACCAGTCGGCAAACTCTTCGCTGTCAAACTGAAGTCCATTGTCCGATATGATTTTGAGTGGAACCCCATACCTACATAGAACATTTTAGATCAAGAAGTTAATAACTTTTGCCGAGGATATTTTATTTAGAGATTCCGCTTCCACCCATTTGGTGAAATAGTCGACTGCCACTATAGCATATTTGGCTCCGCCTCGGCCCACCGGCAGTTCGCCAATTAAGTCAACTCTCCATACTGCAAAGGGTCAAGGGCTGGTCATTTGAGTGATCTCATTTGTTGGTAGTCGAGGAATCTTAGCGAACTTCTGACATCTATCACATTTTTTGACGAAGTCTAAGGCATCCTTGTTTAAGGTGGGCCAGAAACACCCATATCGGAGTATCTTCTTTGCTTGAGTCTACCCTCTAGTGTGATCTCCGCAGCTTCCTTGATGGATGTTTGATAAGATTTCCTTGGCTTCCCTTCCAGCGACACACCTCAATAAGGGGTTAGAGAAGCCACGCCGATAGAGGATGCCTCCCTGTATTGTGTAGCGGCAAGCTCTCCTCGAGATTTTTTTGACTTCGTTACGCCCATCGGGCAGTGTGCCGTCTTGTAAGAATTTTCGGATGGGAGTCATCCAAGTTTCCTCTTCGATTGCAGCTATCATATTCACTTGCTCGAAACTTGGGGTTAGTTGCTTTGAGATGGCTACTGTTTCGGAAATGGTGCCGCCTCTCATGCTAGCTTTCTTTGCCAGTTTGTCGGCCTCTTGGTTCTCTTATCGAGGAATGTGTTTGATCAAATAGTGATCCAATTGATCGAGTAGCAGCTTGGTCTTCTTCAGATATGCAGTGAGTCGTTCTCCTCGAGCCTGAAATTCTCCTAGTATTTGATTTACAATAAGTTGTGAATCACTATGAAGACATAGAGAACTGACTCCAATCTTTAGGGCCAGTTCTAATCTGGCTATTACTGCTTCATACTCTGCATCGTTGTTGGTGGCAGTGAATTCCAACCTTAGAGCATAATGTAGCTTCCTTCCCTTGGGAGTGATTATTACAACCCCTGCCCCCGAGCCTTGTTTGCTTGATGCTCCATCCATAAAGAAATTCCACTTGATGTCTTCTGCTATTTCAGATTGCTCTTTAGCTTCGTTGGCAGTGAATTCGGCAATGAAATTGGCCATGGCTTGTCCTTTGATGGCGGTGCGAGGATGGTAGGTGATATCATATTGACTCAGTTCAATGCACCATTTAAGTAGTCGCCCAGAAATGTCGGGACGATGGAGTACCTGCCTTAACGGTTGATCGGTTAGAACTCTGATGGAATGGGATTGGAAATAGTGTCGTAGTTTCCGTGATGTGATTAGTAAACAGTATGCTAGCTTCTCAAGTTTAGGATATCTGGCTTCTGTCCCCGTAAACCTCTTGCTCACAAAGTATACTGGTTGTTGTGCGTGGTTGTCTTCTCTCACCAAAGCGGCGCTCAGAGCATGAGATGACACAGCAAGGTATAGGTATAGCTCTTCGCCTTCGTTTGGAGTTGAGAGTACTGGTGGTTTCTGGAGGTGTTCGTAGGTCGAGGAAGGCTGCTAAGCATTCGTTAGTCCATTCGAACTCTCCTTTGTCTTTCTTTAGAGCTTCAAAGAAAGGGATGCACTTGTCAGTCGCTTTAGAGATGAATCTGCTTAGGGCGGCCACTTTCCCATTTAGGCTTTGCATTTCTCTTCGAGTGGAAGGTATCCTAATATCTCTCAGAGCTCGGACTTGTTTGGGGTTTGCGTCAATCCCCCTGGCATGGACGATGAATCCCAAGAACTTTCCTGATGATACTCCGAATGAGAACTTTAGAGGATTCAGCTTCATTCCATATTGGCGAAGTACTTGAAATGTCTCGCCCAGGTGGCTTACGTGATCGTTGGCTTTCCTAGATTTTACTAGCATTTCATCCACATAAACCTCCATAGTTCGTCCTATCAGTTCCGCAAACATCTTGTTGACGAGGCGCTGATAGGTAGCTCCGGCGTTTTTAAGTTCAAAAGGCATTACTCTATAGCAGTACAATCCCCGGTCAGTGATGAAACTAGTGTAGTCTTGATCAGGGGCGTGCATAGGAATTTGGTTATATCCTGAGTATATGTCCATAAAAGATAAGAGCTCGTGCCTGACGTGTTGTCCACCAGCTGATCGATTCGGGGGAGTGGGAAGCAATCCTTCGGGCAAGCGTCATTTAAGTTGGAGAAGTCAATGCATGTTCGCCACTTTCCATTAGCCTTCTTTACTAGTACAGGGTTAGCGATCCACTCTGGGTAGACGGCTTCTCGTATGAAGTTATTGGCAAGCAAGTTCTTTACTTCTTCATCGAGGGCTGCTGATCGTTCTGCCCCCATACTTCTCTTTTTCTGCTTTACTGGCACCTTGGTAGGATCGATGTTTAGTACGTGGCATACCACGTCTGGGGAGATTCCAGTCATGTCAACATGCGTCCATGAAAATACATCCAAGTTGTGGCGGAGAAAATCAATGATTTGATCCCTCAATTCTGCTCTTAGCTGAGATCCGATTTTCAACAGTCTACTTGAGTCGTGTTTGTCTACAGATACAAACTCCATAGCCTCTGCAGGCTCGGCAGTGGCCTCCTCCTCTTTGTCTCTGGGTTCTAATTCATTGGAAGGATCACTGGTATATCGAAGAGGAGGGGCTTTCTTTAGTTGCTATGCTTTCAAGTTTTTCATGCAGAGAGTAGCCTCTGTATTCTTCCCTCTATCCTTCCGGCGAATATTGCGAAGTTCAGTTACATAGCAATCTCGAGCGGCGTCTTGATCTCCCTCTACTTCCCCTATTCCATTGGAAATTTCATTTTCAGGCACCACGGGGCCAGGACAATTTGGAAACCAGAGAAGGCTGGTCTTCCTAAAAAGGCGTTGTAGGCCGAGTGGTTATCTATTAGCACAAATGTTTGTTTCCGCACAACGGGGCGGGGGTGACTTCCTATTTCAACAAAGAGGTCCAATTGCCCAAGGGGCATCTTCGCGTCTCCTGTGAAACCATGTAGTGGTTTGTTGCAGGGAGACACATCCTTCATTGACAGGTTCATTCTGTCGAAAGCATGCTTGAATAGGATATTTACTGAGCTTCCGGTGTCTACTAGAATTCGGAAAACTTCGGCTGGGACGAACCGGGCAGAGATGACCATAGGATCCATGTGAGGGTACTGCCTTCCTTCTAGGTCACGCCTATTGAATGTAATGACATCATTCTCTCTTCACTTCGGGTGGCGTTCTTCCATAACAGAATTAACGCAGCCTTCATTGTTTCTTAGCGACTATTCGTATCTTTCCATCTCTGTCCAGTTCCTGTCAGCGATGTGTGGTCCTTCCGATATGGTATGGACCACTATCTTCTCTTGACTGGAGCCACTGGTGTTGCGATTTCCCCCTTCTGTTTCTGGAAGGGGTAGCCTTGGGTTCTCATTGGCAGGAGCTGGGATCCTGTTCTGACCTTTTACATAGCGTTCCAGTCTCTTCCTTCTGATGTGTTCTTCAATTAAGTCCCGGAGATGATGGCATTTATTGGTATCATGCCCATGAGATTCGTGGAAGCGGCATAACTTTCCAGACTTAATTGCGTTATCTGATTCCTTCTTGTACGGGGGCGTCTGTATTTAACTTCGTCTTGGGTGGCCAGGAAGATGTTTTCGATTGTTTCATGCAAAGGAGTGTAAGTGTCAAATCTCGGTCCTGGCCGATATAGATGTTTTTCTCCCTTCTTGCCCCCAGCATTGTCTCTAGAGTCATTTCTTCGAACGTCCTTTGCTCCGGCGAGTGTGTTGCCATGAGCTGCCTTAGTTTGTTGCCCTGTATGCCTTTCAGTGCAGCGTCTTCAAGTCTCATATACTTCCCGGCTTCATGGAAGAAATCAGGTAAGGTAGTTGGTTTTTCTTTCGTTAATCTTCTAGCAAATTTAATATTTGGATGCACACCACTATAGAGGGCCATTAAGATAAGTTTCTCATCGGCATCTTGGACTGCGGCCGCTGTGGCATTGAATCGGGTTAGATATTGTTGCACTGTCTCTGCATGCTTCTGTTTGATATTGGATAAGGAATAAGCGTCCTTGGGTTGTTCCACATGAATGCGGAACTGGATGATGAACTTCTCTTTCAACATTTCCCATGAGCTGATGGATCCTTGTGGTAGATGGCAGAACCAAGAGGTAGCTAGATCTGCCAAGAATAGTGGAAAGCATTTGCACAATACTCCTTCTGTGGCTCCGCTCATGATCATATGCTGTGTGTATCTCTGCAAGTGTACAACGGGGTCAGAGATTCCCTTGTAAGGTTCCATTATTGGCATTTTCCATTCTTGGAGGGGTGATGGCAATTTCGATATTACGGGTGAAAGGGCTGGTTACCCTAGCACCTGTCCCTCGATCTCTTTGATCCCGTTGGACGCACTCCCTGAACAATCGCGCCATCCTTTCATCAGAATTTGGAGCAGATAGAAATGAGTTTGGTTCTTCTCTGCGAGATTGATTCCGTCCAGATGACCTGTAGGGATGGTATCGTCTATCACTCCTAATATTTTCCAGTGGATGTCTCTGGTCTTCTGGGAGCATGCTAGGATTAGCTACAGTTGGCCCTTGCCTTGATCTTCCCTTGTTGGGTTCTGTTCCGAGCACTTCCTCGGGTCCAACATCGAGCTGGACTCTACCTCGGCCCCGTTCATTGGTGTTTCCATGGCTAGGTAGCATGACAGGCACAGCTACAGCCGACCCTCGCCTGGTACCTCCCCCGTTGGGTTCGGTTCCAAGCGTTTCCTCGGGTCGGAATTCGGGCTGAGTCGGGCTCGGCTCCTACCATTACTGTTTCTGTTGTTAGCTTCTTTAAAGAAGAAAGATCTTTGTCGCCTCCGAGATCCTCCAGACTGGGACTCATCCCATGATTCAGTGTTGCGGTTGGATTCTTCAGCATCCCTTAAGCATGACATGAGTCGGTTCACCAAGGCTTCTTGTTGGGATGTGAAGCGGTCAGTCACTTCAGCCACAACCCTGTCTAGATCTGCCCTAGTAATTGCTGCTGGCTGTTCCGTGGCAGGGCTGTCAGATTTTCCTGATTTTCATTTGGTACTGCAGTTGGAACGGGACGATTCTCTTGATCTGATATCACTGGATCTGGAACACTGCTAGTTGTGACTTCTTTCCTTTGTTAACATCTTTCTTCTGCCTGGGAGGCATGTTTTCTGAGCAATGAGCGATGCTGTTAGGAAGAAGGTTAAGTGGGAGAAGCTGAAGCTTCGAGCTCATGTTCTCAGTGAAAGCACCAAAAATGTTTGCACAAAAAATGGGCAAACACCTCCAAGTCGTATGATTTAATCGATTTTATGTTGTTCTTAGTGATTTGGGTGATCTATGCGAATATGTAAAAAGCAGGGACTAAACTGTAAAAGACACACAGATTTATAGTGTTTCGGCCAGAATGTGCCTACGTCCACTTCATATGCTATTCTCCTTCACTATCTGGATACAAGTACAAAGCTTTGATTACAAGTGTATGAAAGTCGCTTAAAAGTTCTGTCCGTGCTTCCGTTTCCTCTCCCATTGTTGTACCCCTACCCCTCTATTTATAGAGTGAGGCTGGGGGTAGGGGTCTTGGATGTATATAATTATTGGTGGGCCTGGGCTGACGTGATCTGGCTTGGCAATGTTGGTTCGGTAATGTCTTGGTCCGGTGGTGAGTGGGGCGTGGATTGGTCCGGTAGTGAGGGGAGTGTGATTGGTCCGGTGGTGAGTGGGGAGTGGATTGGTCCGGTAGTGAGTGGAGCGTGATTGGTCCGGTAGTGGGAGTAGGTGATCCGGTTCGGTAGTGGGAGTAGGTGATCCGGTCCGGTCGTGCCTTGGTCCGGTCATGCCTTGGTTCGGTTGTGCCTTGGTGCGGTCGTGCCTTGGTGCGGTCGTGCCTTGGTCCGGCCGTGCCTTGGTCCGGTCGTGAGAATACGCCCAACACTTGGGGAGCTTCAGCTATTTTTGTGAAGAAATCTGATGGTACGCTAATGCTTTATGTTGACTACCGCAAGCTTAATCATCTTACCATTAAAAATAAATATCCTTTACCTCGTATTGATGATTTATTTGACCAACTTTGTAGTGCTAGAGTCTTTTCACTGTTAGACCTAGCAACAGGTTTTCATCAGCTTCGTATTGTAGAGGATAACATTCCTTTGATAATGTTTCATACTCATTATGGATCTTATGAATGGCTTGTTTTGCCATTTCGTTTAACGAATGCGCCAGCTTATTTCATTGACCTTATGGATCGAGTTTTCAAAGACTTTCTCGATCGATTTGTTCTCATCTTTATAGATGATATTCTTGTTTACTCTAAAACCGAGGAAGAGCATGGAAAGCATCTTCGGGTTGTGTTGGAAACTCTTAGGAGCAATCAATTGAAAGTAAAATTTTCTAAGTGCCACTTTTGGCAATCTCGTGTGAAATTTCCCAGTCATATTATTTCCGAATTCAGAATTTCCGTGAATCCTTCAAAGATCGAAGCGATTCAAAATTGGAAGAGACCGGAGAGTGTGAGGAAATCCGTAGTTTTCTTGGATTGGCGGGTTATTACCGTCGGTTCATAAAAGAATTTTCTAAAATTTCCGTGCCTCTTACTAGTTTGACAAAGAAGAGAGTTAAATACATTTGGTCAGACAAATGTGAAGCTTCTTCTTAGAAATTAAAAGAATTCCTTTCCGATGCTCCTATTCTTGTGATTCCCGAAGGGAACCAAGACTTTATTATTTATATTGATGCTAGTCGTGTTGATTTGGGAGTCATTCTCATGCAAAGGGAACGTGTTATTGCTTATGCTTCTTGGCAATTAAAGCCTGCCGAGACTAGATATGCCACTCATGATTTAGAGCTCGCGGCTATTGTTTTCGCCCTTAGAATTTGGCGTCATTATCTTTTGGGAGAGAAATTTGTTCTCTACACCGGTCATAAATCTTTGAATTATTTAGTTTCTCAAAAGGAACTTAATTTGCGTCAACAACGTTGGCTTGAGTTCCTTACACTTATGATCTTGATATTTTTTATACTTTCGAAAAGGGAAATCGTGTTGTCGATGCCCTTAGTCGTAAGCAACAGACGGTTGTTTCTATGATGACATCCGAATGGAATTATCTCAAGATTTTATCCACTTGTGAGATTCGAGGTCGTGAATCCGATTCATGTTCATCTCTTGTTTATGTAGCCTTGAGGCTCATCCATCTCTTTTAGACCGCATTCTTGAAGCTCAAAATCTAGATCCAGAATTGGCTCTTTTTAGCCAAAATTGTAGGGATAAAATTGATATTGAAGGATTGAAAGACTTTGATATCGATGCTCATGGCGGCATAAGAAAATTTGGTAGATTTATCGTGCCAAATATTGGTAATCTTTGTAAAGATGTTTTAGAGGATTCTCATCGTTCTAAATTTACTATTCATCCCGATGGTAGTAAAATGTACACGGATATGAAGTGGCTTTATTATTAGGATGAATGAAATCTGATATTGCTAACTTTATTAATCGTTGCATGATTTGCCAACTTGTTAAGGCCGAGCATCAAAGGCCCGGTGGGTTATTGCAACCTTTGGACATTCCAATTTGGAAGTGGGATCAAGTCTCCATGGACTTTATTGATGGTCCTCCCCGTTCTCGTTCGGGCCATGATAGTTTATGGTAATTGTGGATAGACTTACAAAATCCGCCCATTTTATTGTCGTTCGGTCTAATCGGACCGTACCTCTTTTGGCCAAACTCTATATTAAAGAAATTGTTAAATTGCATGGAGTTCCTAATTCTATTTGTAGTGATCGTGATCCATTTTTTACTAGTGGATTTCGGAAGAGTCTTCAAAAGGATTTAGGAACGAAGCTTAATTTTAGCACCGCTTATCATCCTCGGTCCGATGGACAAACCGAGCATGTGAATCAAACTCTTGAAGATTTTCTTCGCGCTTGTGTTCTTGATTTTGGTGGAAGTTGGGAAGATCATATTTCTCTTTTTGAGTTTTCCTATAATAATAGCTTCCAATCTAGTATTGGTATGGCACCTTTTGAGGCACTCTACGGAAGGCCATGTCGATCTCCTTTTTATTGGCTTGAGGCAGTTGAGAAGCTGGTTTTAGGTCCAGATTTTATTCATGATTCCACAGAAAAGATTGACCTTATTCATCAAAGGTTGAAAGAAGCTCAAAGTAGACAAAAATCTAATGTGATGACCGAAGAAGAAAATTAGAATTTTTTGTGGGAGATTTGGTGTTTATTCGTGTTTCATCTATGAAGGGTGTTGTGCATTTCAGTCGATCAGGAAAATTAGCGCCTCGATATATTGGTCTATTTCCCATCACCGAGCATATTGGTTCTGTGGCTTATCGCCTTTTATTACCGGCTTAATTTTCTGCTATTCATGACGTTTTCCACGTCTCTCAACTACGAAAATGCCTTAGGCATTCCGATTCTATTCGTGAGCACGGTGTTATTGAAGAAATTAAAGTTTCACCTAATTTGACTTATGAGCAACATCCTATTCGTACCACTGCATCGGATGTTAAACGCCTTAAAAATAAAGATGTTTCGCTTATGAAAGTTCAATGGTCCTCAAATCCTAAGAATTTCTCTTGGAAATCTAGAGAATTCATCGAGCGAACACACCCGGACTTACTCTCCCGTGCTCTTTGAGGTGAACTTCTTATTTCAAATTTTCTTTTGGTGTTGATATGCTTTTATGGTTGCTACTTTTTATTTTATTCTTAAGTATTGCGAGGATGCAATTTCTTTAAGGAGGGGAGTCTGTACAACATGCATAATTTACGATTGTATATTTAAATATAGCATCGCTAGTCGGATTAAAGTCCAAAATGTTACTTTTTGAAAACAGTCGAATTAGGGCTCGATACCGCTTCCATTGAGTTCAAAATGACATTTCCAACCTTTTTGAGTATAAACATCGATATGTTTAGAGTTGAGTAAACTTTTGATGTTTTTATTTAGGGCTTTGGGTTTCAGCCCACTAACCCAATTCATCTTATATCCTAACTCCACCGCATCTCCTCTTCACTCATTCCTCATTTCCTAACACTTCAATCTATAGTAAAAATGGGAGAGGAGATTGGAAACTAAAATCCTAAGCCCTAGTTTCCTTTGCAAATTCAAGTTCTAGCTCCAAAATCAAAGAGAAGCTTAGGTAAGCATCCTCTTCTTCTTCTCCATCTCAATCTCTCTCTAATTTCATAAATTTCCTATAACCTAACTTAGGAAATATTTGCTTATGATCTTAAATTGGAGCTTTTAGAGTTGAATTTGAAGAGTAGTTGATCTTCCCTTTGTTTTTAAGCTTTTCCTTTGTTGTTTTTGAGTTTTAAAGTTGAGTTTTTGAACTCACGTCTATGTCTATATCTTTGATAGTTGTTAGGTAGTGATTCTTGATATCTATTCCTTGTCAATTTTCTTTGGATTGAATTGGTTTTATGAATATTCCAATTTTTGGTGTTTTGAGGTCAAAACTTTAAAAATCCCAGCTTTGATGTTTGAACATGTTTTTGGTGGTGTATCGAAGAGCCTATGGGGCTAGGTTGTCGATTAGCATAAACCCCTAGTGCCCATCGCTCGTCCGATCACAATTTGTTGGATTTTTGCCCTACTTGGAGGTTAGGTTAATAATGCTGTAGAAGCAGGTTCAGTCGACTGAACCAGGTGGTCAGTCGACTGAACCAGGGGATAGAAAATGCTCTGTACATGTATCAGCCAACTGACCTTAAGGTTCAGTCGACTGACCTGGAAACCGAAAGTTTCCAGGCATTGGGTCAGCCGACTGACCACCTAGGTCAGTCGACTGATCTGCTTGCCTCAGCCCAATTTGCATATTTTGCTTGCGTTTTCAATTTTGATCAATTCGTGTTGATTCGATTTGTTGTTATCATTTGTTATCGACTTTGATGACTTCTTTTTTGGGATTTTTGAGAATATCCATTTTGATGGATTGGTATCGATTTCTATGGATTTGATTCACGTCTTTGTATGTGAATTTTTGGTGATTGATTGTTTCTACAACCATTTCTGTGACATGTCACTTTGAAATACAAAGGTTTCTATACTAGTAGTAAATATTCAAACTCTTTTACAAAGATGATTTAAACTCTATTTTTAATACATAGCTCTTTATAAAACCGTTTTCTAACCTACTAGTATATACAAACCTTTACCTCGTTCGTATAAGATAATCTAATTAAACGACTTAGCAAAACAAATGGTATGAAACACTTGCGTTTACTTCGTCGGTTAATTTCTGGACTTGTTCAATTGAAACCCTTGTGACAAATTTCGAGTGAAAATCTACAATTTATTCGTTAATATTTATGCTAAGCTAGTGGTTATGGGACATGAAGCTAAACTCATTTATTTACTAGCTTAGTGTATTTCACACTTTTATTGATCAACGATGACCATTTTGTGATTTAGACTAGCGATATGCTACGTCTCTTTGTCCACTAGGGGGATTGTTCCTCGTTTTATTGAGTTTCGTCTTATTTCTTTTATAGGCTAACTACCTATGGATCTTTGGAGTTTCGACTCAATTTTGTGGGCTAGCAACCCACGTTATTTTATGGCGTTCGGTTCATCGGACGTACCGTTGTACTACATTTTTTTACCGGCTTATCAGGTTCATCGGGCGTACCGTTGTACTACGTCGATGTTTTGAATTATTTGAGTTTCAGGTTCCTCGGGTGTACCGTTATTGTACTACGTTGTTGCACCGGCTCTATGGTTAGCGACCATGGGTTAGCGACCCATTAGTGATGCACGTGTTGGTGAGTTTTCATGCTCCCGTTTGTGATAGGCCTCCCCCTTTGTTATTTCTGAATTTCTAATTGATGATTTCTAGAATTTGTGTTTCACCAATTTTGTGATTGGCATTGATATATTTGTAAATATTTGTGGTTTTGAGAATAAAATAAAGAATATGGCATTCTTTTTTATTTCTGAGATTCTTGAGATATTGTATGATTTTTGTTGTTGATAAACGTATACTTCTCATAGTATGGCATTACCGTTTTCATACGTTTTTGTTATATCTCTTATTCTATCTCATTTTATCTGATATTTATAGCTAGACTGATCCGTTTATCATTTTCTTATTAAATAATAGTCGGGTCAGACCTAGATGTTATATGTGCTTATACTTGACTCTTTATCTAGGACCATCATCTGACTTTTGTCCCCCTACTTAGTTTGGTAGTTTTAGTCATTATACATTCGAAATAGAGACTCTTTGATGTATACATATTCTTTTGTGTAGCACTTGTACCTACTCTTTTGTGATGTAGTGGATCTTGAATGACCACTACTTTGATGTACACTTTTATGTGATATATTCATATCTATTTCCGCCTTTGTGATATGGATATCTGTGGCTGATTTGTATTATGCTTATTTCTATATTTGTGTCCGAAGACCACATAGCCACTGTGTAGTAGCTTTGAATTTGCATTTGATATGTCGGATTTCCTCTTGGGAAGAAATGAGTGACATACCATCTGACATATCGGTACTCGCACAAAGCCATTACGTGGATGGTCGCTCCTCAACAGCCTTATTCTTCGCGCTAGTCGAAGGCATTACCCCGTAGTGTCCTTGGCTAGTGTGAGTATAGAGGTGGGGCGTCACATTACTCCTTATCGATACATCATTATGTATCACATGGAGGAGTGACTTATGAGATTGAATCTATAATCATTTTTAGGTACATTTGGAACTCTTTCTAATATACTCACTTATTCAATCAAATCAAATTATTTTATTCTATTGCATGTTATTTTATTTACTTTTATTTTATATTCTATGATTTTATAATAAACTTACTACATGTGTATCTAATACACATGTTTATGTTGGTAATAAATCATTGATGAATATAACAAAGTATGTGGAACCATTTTGGTATTAATAGACTTGTGATTGCATACATCAATATGCATTAATTCAAAGAGTTCATCAACTCTTATGATGCTTCCACTGAATGAGTGCATAGCCATTAATTGTTTGAGATATAATTAACATGTATCATATGATTCATAATCATATAGTAAAATTATTTCGCAAAACTACGGCTTAGTCTATAATTACAAAACAACTATGAATAATATTAGACATATTTATTTTGGTTACATCGCTTTTACTATAAAAACAAATTCCATAATATAGTTCTATTTCATAATGAATATTCATATTACTCATACTAAAATATAGTTACATCTATTTTTCAATCAATACCAAAAATAAACATTATTTCACAAATAATGTTTGGTACATTTTACGAAAACAATTTTCACAATTTGATGCAATCATTAGGTGTTATATGACATGCTCCCACTTTTTCCCACTTAATATTGTTAATATAGTTTATTTATTTCATATGCTGCAACTAGTTTACAATGGAGAGTTCTTTGATCAGATATCTTGAACTCAAAGAAATAAATGTTATAGAAAATAATTTTCTATATGAAAATACATTCGGGATAAAAATCATATTTCATATTCCAATATTAAGTATCAATTATTATTACAATTCTTGTTTCTATTGTTTCTCTATGAAGCAGAAGTGACTATTCATTCTCTTCATTTCAACTTTACCTTAAATTAAATCTATTCTTATACATTCGTTTTTCTTTCAAATGGTCAAACTATTCAAAAGAAGACCTTAATACAATGTCATAACAAACCTTTTACAAAAGCGCATTCGATTATTTGTAACATTTGAGACATCAAATATATAGCAATTTATGTAAACTGATCAAGATGACATTTTAACGATCAAATTCTTAGATGTATTTCATAGTTTATGGTCTTGTGTTACATTAACACAATATGATCCTTTTGAAATCATTCAAGTTGAATACATGATCTAAAAATACAGTTTATAGGCTTACTTCAAATGAACTAACTTCATCGAAATATTGTACTCCACAAACTATGACTGTTCACCATATAACATTTATATGTGAAAGTATATGGATCAAATATCCATAGTCTTGAATTGCATTTAGAGTTCAAAAACTCATAAAATGTAATACGCGGTCTAAACCAAATAAACGTATAAGTGACCAACTTACAAATGTATTAAGAAGTTGAAATTAGGCAGTTGTATGGGTATAGAAACATTATATAACATGCACTTAGAATTATTAGTAAGTATAATTATATTTCTATTTGTCAACTTTCAATTCAGTTTGTTTATATATGTTAATTGACAAACGTTTTATCAATCATACTAAATGCACAAATTTATTAATGTGCACTTAAATATGTATATTTTTACCACCATATTTAATCTATTTAAATTAGATAAATGATCATATTGGATATTTTAACTTGTTTAAACTAAAATTAAAATTATTTTCAAATCATCATATCTTCACTTCATATAGGAGAAAATGGTCATTTTTATGCATTTATTAATTTGTAAAAATTTACTTGGAATTTTCTATGTTGTTTTGTAGGAATTTTAGTGAATTTTACAAGTGGTTTCATGAAGATATATGCATGTACAAGAGTGAAGAGAACAAATGAAGATGGAAATAATTCAAAACCATGATCATGGAGGACCCCATCTACCCACCTACCTTAATGTAAATAGAGCCAATCCACATGTTAAAAGACCACACTTAATGGATGGTTCTTGGATTCTAATGTTTACTTGGCCACAACACTTCCTAGAGGGGTAGTTTGGGCATTCTCCAAAAAAGTGAATTAGGGTTTTAAACTTGTATAAATACCTCTTATGTTTCATGTAACTCTCTTTTTCAATCTCTCTTCCCTTAGGCACTCTTCCTTTAGGCTTTCTTCTCTTAGTTTAGATAAAAACAAAATGAGATCTCTTTTTCTTTTCATGGCTACTTAGCCATTTAATTTATGTAATTTTTTTATGCAATTTTAGTTCAAGTCTTTTCTTGTTTATTTACTTTATGCAAGTAGTGTAGATCTTCTTTTATTTTATTCAAGTAAAATAGCTCTTCTTTTACTTTGCTTTCATTTTATTCTTTTTTGTGTTTCATGTTGCATGCTACGTTTATTGATATGATAATACAAATGAGAGGCTAATCCCTTTAATTTAGGGGTAATGAAGCCTCTAATCATGTCGATTCAACATTTTGATAACTATTGCTTGCTTTTTGTGCTTATTGAGAATGCATGAATAGGTTTAACATGTTGTTTTTGCTTTGAATTTGATAGCCTATATTGTTGACACTAAATAGGCTTTGCTTAAACAATTACAAAACACAAATTGCCTCTCATCTAAATGTGATTATGGCAAAGAAGTGAATGTTGAAATTAAAATTTTGATGACTTATATTTCTAATTAAAGAAATAGGCCATGCATAAAATAGATTTTGCTTTCAACTTTGTTGTCATGTTTCATGAGATTTAAAAGTGTATTAGTGGCTATGTCATAGTTTGATAGTTTATATTGGGCTAATTAATAGCACAAATATGCCATATTTATAATAAACAACAATTAATTTCACTAATGACCAAAAGAGAGATCATAATTTCATATTTGGTTGAACTATATGATCTGAGAGTGGTATTATCTTTAAATTGTCATTTTATTCTTATAGTTTTCATTTACTTTTATAGTTGTTAGTTTTGCAATTTTTAGTAGTTAGCTTAAACATTTCAAATCTTGGTTAATTTGATTGAATAGATTTTTAGAACCTAACATTTCCTTACGGATCAACTCGTACTTGCCATGTACTAACTTTTGTATGCTGTGCGCTTGCGGATATTTTTATTATAAATTTTTTGGCAATTTTCTAACTCGACAGCAAATTCGTCGTTAAACAAGTTTTATAATCCTTTCTTTTGACATTTTTTCGATCAAAATCAAAAGTCCAAAACATTTTGAGTTAGTTTTTTCAAAAAAGCAAAAATCAAAAAAAAAATTATAAACCTTTTCAAAAAACAAAAAAAAAAATTACAAAAGCAAAAAACCAAACAAAAATCAAATTTCCTTTTGAAAATTAAATTCCATTTTGTAAATATTTTTCCTCTATAAAAAACCCAAAGTATTCTTGAAAATGTCTGAATTTCCATATTCACATGAATTCTACGATAGTTATGAAAATAAATATAATCCATATAATTTCACAATAAATTCTTATGAATATTTCAATAGCAAATATTGTTTAAATGATTCAAATTTTGAACCACAAAATTTTTAAAATGATGACCAACCTTCAAATCTTGAAAATAACATTTCGTATTTACTTGAAATCTCTACACAACAAAATCAAATGATAAATGATTTGTGTAATTCTTATTTGTGTGATAACTCAAGTCAAAAATTTTAAGTAATCAAGATTTGAATTCACTTCAAAATGCAAACGATTTCAAGTATAACCTATGCCAATTCAATTTTGAACTCCAAAATGAATTTCAAAATCAAAACGAAAATGCGTTTTACTTTTCAAATAATTTTGGCATTGGTAATAATTTCGATTACGATACGAGTGTAATTTTTTGTTCTCAACAAATACAAATAAAAAATTCTCAAGTTAATAACTATAAATTGGATTTTGTTGAACAAATGGATGAAACCTACAATGATCACATAGATTTGTTGTTCGAAACATATATGAAACAATGTGAGAAACAAAACCAAATCCCAACATGTGGCGAGTCAAATGATAATCCATATTTTACCCAAATCGACGATTTTCAAACAACTACTTTTGAAACTGAAAATAATGATTTTAATGAAGTTGTTGAAAACACGGTAATTGAGTTGGATTTCAATTCTTTTGAGGGTGAGAAACTCGATTTAAGATTGGATCTTCCTTTTCCCGATTTTGAAATTTTGAACACAACATCTTTGGATTTTGAACTTGATATATGTAATAAAGTTGTTGATAATTCAATAAAGGAAGACAAATCTAATGAACATGATTTCTTTGGACTTTTTGAAAATGAGTTGTTAAATTCTAAAGGGGAAGATTTGAATCACCATTTCAATTTTGAAATCAATAAATTTGAAAAATTTGTCGATGATGAGCCTAACTTTTAATTTGGTGAAAACAAACTTGAATTTCAATCAATTGTTTTATCAACCCCAAAAAGCATCGAAAATAAAACAACTCATACGATTTTCAATAAAACGACATTCGTTTTTCCAAATCCACATTAAACTTCAAAATCTTTATTATTTGGTTTTCTACGCTAAAGTTGTGTCTCGTATACTTGACAGGACAAATGAATCGGTCTTTGGAAGACCGTTTCATTTACTTTTTGATGATATATTTTCTGATCTCGTGTAAATATCGCTCATTTTCTTGTAAATGTAGGTTATTTTTATTTTATTTTAATTATTTTTCTCCTTTCACTTGGGTTGACTGTAGGGACACAGTTAAAATCAAGTGTGGAGGGGAGACTCATCATCATTTTTGAAAATTAAAAGAAAATCTCAATACCAAAAAAACAATTTTTTTAAAGCATTTTGATCTATTGTTAAAGAAATACTATAGGAAAAATATATGCTTTTGGTTAACAAAATTGAAATTTTTTAAAAAATTATTTGTCTCAACAAAAATAAAAATGAAGTTTGATTACAAATAACAATGGTATAACTAGTATATAGGAAGGTCCATACGTGTTAATTATGAAATATCCTAATTAAAAATCTTTGTTCTAAAAAGTGGTGAATTCAAATAAAAGGATATAACATTTATTTTGTATTCTAAGTTAAATGGTGCTGAGATGATTTTGCAAAAATCTCACTACAAAAAAAATAAAAAATAAAATATTTCTTTTATATATGTATATTTTTTAGTAAACACCGAGAGTCATGTGTTTACACTCATGTGTTCACTCGCCATGCTCTGTAAGCCAAAAGGCAGTGCACGATTGGTATATCTGGCTTCAGTTTATCTGAGTTAGATGTGTATACAAAAATTACTTTACTAATAACGCCTACAGTCAATAATTGTTCACACTTGTGTGTTTCACTCGCCACGCTCTGTATTCCCCTTAAAT
The DNA here is from genome assembly GCA_030765085.1 of Allium cepa. Classification (NCBI taxonomy): domain Eukaryota; kingdom Viridiplantae; phylum Streptophyta; class Magnoliopsida; order Asparagales; family Amaryllidaceae; genus Allium; species Allium cepa. The sequence goes on along the minus strand of CM060941.1, from coordinate 168,873,850 downwards.
AAGTCCACAAGGTGGTGCACGGGTAATATATCTGGCCTCACTTTATCTGAGTTAGGCATATCTAAATATTGTACATATCAACAGAATTTTTAACAAAAATAGAGGGAGTAAGTAAATGAAATCCAAGCATTATTTTTTACTAGTTTGTTTTGACTTCTTATTGAAAAGAAATGAAAATATCACTTTGATAAACTTTGATAATCAACTAAGGATCCATTTCATAGGTGCACTATGTTATCAACAGAAACAACGAGTTAAACTGTAGTCTATTTATTATGATAACTTGATTTTTGTTGGATGTTTTGACGAGTATAAATTTTCATGACAATTACCAAAACTTATACTTAACTTGTTCGTGTCAATTTAAAAGAAAATCCTTAATTTATAAATATTTTCAAAAACTCGCATTCATCTCTATGTAAATAAATTTTTCATTTCGTAAATATTTTCATCCTGCATTTGGGTTTTATGGGTAGTATTCGCTGAATACCCTCACGAGACAACACTCGTTCTACTGGGGACACCTAGAGGTTTAACGGTTCGTTGCATATGCTCAATGTAATCGTGCTCCCTACGAAAATAGATTTATCTTAGTTTTTCTTTATTCGAGGATGAATAAAAAGATAAGTATAGGGGTATTTGATGTGCGTGTAAATATGCATATTTTTACCACCATATTTAATCTATTTAAATTAGATAAATGATCATATTGGGTATTTTAACTTGTTTAAACCAAAATTAAAATTATTTTAAATCATCGCATATTCATCTTCATATAGGGGCAAAATTGTCATTTTTGTGCATTTACTAATTTACGAAAATTTACTTAGAATTTTCTATGTTGTTTTGTAGGAATTTTAGTGAATTTTACAAGCGGCTTCATGAAGATATATGCATGCACAAGAGTGAAGAGAACAAATGAAGATGAAAATAATTCAAAGCCATGATCATGGAGGACCCTACCCACCCACCTACCTTAATGTACAAATTAGAGCATATCCACATGTTAAAAGGCAATTAAATCTTCATGCATACTTAATGGATGATTATTGGATGCTAATGGTTACTTAGCCACGACACTTCCTAGAGGGGTAGTTTGGGCATTCCCTAAAAAAGTGAATTAGGGTTTTAAACTTGTATAAACACCCCTTATGTTTCATGTAACTCTCTTCTTAAGTCTCTCTTCCCTTAGGCTTCCTTTAGGCTCTCTTCTCTTAGTTTAGATCAAAAATAAAATGAGAGCTCTCTTTCTTTTCATGGCTACTTAACCATTAATTGTATGTAATTTTTTTATGCAATTTTAGTTCAAGTCTTTTCTTCTTTATTTACTTAGTGCAAGTAGTGTAGATCTTCTTTTATTTTATTCAAGTAGAATAGCTCGTCTTTTACTTTGCTTTCATTTTCTTCTTTTTTGCGTTTCATGTTGCATGCTACTTGTGTTGATATGATAACACAAATTAGAAGCTAATCCCTTTAATTTTGGGGTAGTGAAGCTTCTAATCATGTAGATTCAACATTTTGATAATTATTGCTCGCTTTTTGTGCTTAATGAGAATGCATGAAGTGGTTTAACTTGTTGTTTTTACTTTGAATTTGATAGCCTATATTGTTGACACTAAATAGACTTTCCTTAAACAATCATAAAACACAAATTGCATCTTCATCTAAATATGATTATGGAAAAAAAGTGAATGTTGAAATTAAAATTTGATGGCTTATCTTTCTAATTAATAGTAAATAAGCCATGCTTAAAATAGATTTTGCTTTCAACTTTGTTGCCATATTTCATGAGATTTAAAAGTGTATTAGTGGCTGTGTTATAGTTTGACGGTTTATATTGGGCTAATTAATAGCACAAATATGTCATATTTATGACAAACAACAATTAATTTCACTAATGACCAAAAGAGTGATCATAATTTTATATTTGGTTGAACTATATGATCTAGAGAGTGGAATTATTTCTAAATTGTCATTTTATTCTCATAGTTTTCATTCACTTTTGTAGTTGTTATTTTTTTCCATTTTTAGTAGTTAGCTTAAACATCTCAAATCTTGGTTAATTTGATTGAATAGATTTTTAAAATTTAACATTTTCCTATGGATCGACCCATACTCGTCACGTACTAACTTTTACACGCCATGCGCTTGCGGTTATTTTTACTATAAAATTTTTGACGGTTTTCTAACTCGATAGAAAATTCATCGTTAAACATTTATCATTATAGATAATTATAACATTATAGAGCATATATTCTTAAAATAATCGAAAGGTTAAATTTTACCATTTCATTTTTCTAATTGTGCTCCCACTAGTCTTTTATGTTTCTCCAAACCCTCAGATGAAACATAGAAATCTTACAACTTCACTAGTAGGTCTTAGGACTCGTTTGTTGTGGTATTCTGACCTTGAGTTTGCTCAACAAATCATAGCCCCACAAACAAAGGGTAACTCCTTATCGGTTGTATCACATACAACTCCTAACCTATTTTTTCTTGTTCTAATCTCATTTCGACCTTGAGTTTGCTTAACAAATCGAAAGAGATTATTCACTCATACCTACCATATCGTGATGGCGTAAGTAGAGTATATGTACCTTGAGTTTTTTCAAAAAATACATATAGTTATCTTACCTTATCTGTTCAATATATTAAATATACTACGTACAACATCCCTAGCTTGAGTTTGCTCAACAACTAAGAAGTATGTAAGTAATTTATTAATATATATATATATATATATGGTAGAGGACAACATTATATTGAATATTCACAATCTTCAATATATATATTGAGTGATATCGATTTATAGAATAATGTATTTCTTATGAAATACCCCAGCAATTCAAGTGTCAGATACATCAGAAATCACGGTATATGTACATTTACATATGTGTTTATTTCTCAAGTGTAACGACCCGTAAATTTCAACAATTTAATTTGTTTACTTAATAGGATTTTTGTAATTTATTTTAGTAGAAACAATAAAGGGGTTAAATAAATGTTAAAATGAAGGCTAAAATAAATTATGTAAATGGTGACTTAAAACCTATGTATATAAATTTGAATAAAATCCAAATTGAATTAAGTAGAAAAAGGATTCTTACCTGGATATAAAATTTAATATGAGAAATTAATGAAAATATTAAATTGATTTAAATGCAATAAAAGAGTGTAAACGGTAATTGGAATAAATTAAGGAATCATGTTATTGCAAGTTCATAATTTACGACTTGAATGAAATTCCAATTCATTAAAATCATTTAAATGTTATGATTTGATTTTTAAAAGGAAAAATGTAAGGATTTGATTAATATATATGTTATTTATTCAGGGTATTGAATAAAATTGGGAATCCAATTGTAATTAATGATAATAATGTTGGTATTAGCTAATAAATTAAATTTCAATGCAATACCCATAAATGAATGGAATGAAATGAATGTATGTGAATGTATACTAGGTTATTTATCAAATAGAAGGAAAGAAAAGTAAATATCGAATTGATTGATGAATAAATATGCATCGAATAGTAATTGAATATTTCGTTAGTATGAATTTAAAGGAATATGGGGTAATTTGATTAAATCAATAAAAGACAATAAATGCAATGATGGTGGGTTATTAATAAAAGTGAATAGGGAAATGATTGTTATAGTAAGAATGGAATTCCAACAGGTTGGAATGGAGTAAATACACTTAGTAATAAATTTAGTATAGGAAAACGAAATGGAAATATTGAATTAATTAATTCGTATATATATAAATATATATATATATATAGTAAATGGTGATTATTGGATTGTAAATAATAAACTTATTAAAGGTAATCAAGAGTTGTGACCACAAGTTATTATGAGTGATACATATATATTTAATTCATTCAATTGATTTGGAAATCATTGCAATAAATATAAATTAAATGTTACGTTAAATAAATTAAGGTAATAAATGGAGAATAACGTAAATGTTCTTCATAAATATGATGATTTGTGAATAAAGATTGGAAATAAAGTTGTATCAATATATCGGAATTTAATTTATGATAACAAGGTTAATTGCAATTAGATGAGTTAAATATTTAAACGGGAATCAAGCTTTATTTATTCATTTGGATTTAAAATATGATAATTTGAATCTATTGAAATTAATGGAAATTGAATATAACATTTTACGTTAATTGGAAATAAAGATGGAAATAGGAAGGTTTTTAACTAAGGGAGGGATATGTAATAATTGCATTAATTTGTAAGTAGAAATAAAACGTTAATGAGAACAAGTATTTAAGATTTACCATCTATTTAGTATATTAAGTTATAACGGATAATCAATTGCAATAATTAAAAATATATTTATTACATTAACGATAATGAAGCAATATTTGAAATTTAATATTTAGATATTATGCAAATATAATTTTAGATGAAATTTGAGAGATTTACGTAATAAAGTATGAATACAATGATAAATTTATCTATTTGACAAAAATACATGGAAAGTAAATTTAATTAAATTATTGGAATTTTAATTTATAATTGGTGAATTTAATGAAAATTGAGAATTTATAGATTTTAATTCAACAGTTAAATTTTGTTTAAGTTCGTAAAGATGATTTGAGAAATTTATGATGATAAGAATCGTCAATTATCGAAGTGAAATGGGAAATTTGATTTAATTGACAAAAATTTAATTTATTTAAATTATATAAAAATAGCCATCTTTGTCACGGACCCGGATTTCGACGAAACCAGTTTCGTCGGATCCGTAACAGTGAATTATTGTAGGGTTTCAAATTTCATAGCAATCGGACTTGTCGTTTGATCGTACGAACGCGAAACGCCTTGAAATCGATTTAATTGAAATCAATTTGAAATCAATTTGAAAATATTGATTTCAGCATAACTTCTTCATACGATGGAATCTGGACGTGAAACTTTTTCCATCGCGTTCAGAATATTTTAAAACACCTATTTGGATATATGGGTTTACCAAATCTCGTTCCGGAGTTAGAACGAGCTTTTTGGGCCAATTATCTTTTCAACACGTTTGTTTATCGGATCCATCTATTCGAATTTCTAACATATCTATATAAACCTAGTTATAAACCATACCCTCCATCTATCCCCATTTGTTTGTGCGTTCATTTTTCTCAACTCCTCCTTTCCAATGGCCGCAAACCCTAGATCCAGATTCAATCCAAATAAAAAGTCAAAAATTCAAGTCCTCGGAAAATTCCGAAAAAAAATATATATCGAAGATTGCATCGATACAGATCTGCGTCAAGTGTTCGTTTTCATTTTTGACGCGCGAATTAGCAGCAAATTGTAGTCAAAATTAAAATTGGGCATTTTTTATTTAGGCTTCGATCGGGGAAACGGTTTCTGGGTATGGAAGAGTTCGTCAAGGGGAAGCCAGAAATGGTGGCCGTGTGGAGTAATTTGGTCAGAGGTGTTCGAATTCGTTCGATTTAGGTTCGAAAACCCTAATTGTCGAGGAGGCGGCGGCACCGATTGGGGACACCGGAGGCAACGACCTCCTAGCCGTGGGTGTGGCTGAGCAAGGCGAAGACAATGGACGAGGTGGCCTGGGCTATCGTGGCCGGAGGTGGGTGTATTTGGTGGTCAAAGTGGACGGTTTCATGAAGGGGATGGGTTCGGTTGCGTATATGTGATCTGGGAAGAACGAGAAGTTTGCGCGTGTGTTGATGACTTACGTGGCAAAGCTTTGTGAGTGGTTCATGTTTTCTATTTATTTATTTTTATTTTTCAAATTTTCAAGTCGTTAACGATGATAACTTTCACATACAAGCTCAGTTTCACGCGAGTTTTTTTTGCTAGGATCGTAATAAAATTCTGGATCTACTGACGCTGGTTTGGACCAATTTGGAGACTATCAAATTTTTGGGTTTAAATCGGATTTAAATTCGATTTAAATTCAAAAGATGAGTGTTTTAACCCACTCACAACTTCTAAAATTTCTTATGGTAGTTAAATTGATTTTAGATATGAGTAGAAATTTATTTATGACTGTTTGGCATGTTTTATTCATTATCTTTGTTAAATCGCGTTTATTTAATATAACTGTTAATTAATTTTATTATGGCATATAAAGTGACAGTTAAAAATTATTTATTTGCATATAAACTGATAGTTACGCAGTTAATGAATTTATTTTGAATATAAACTGTTAGTTAATAACTGTCATTTATTTCCTGTTATATTGCATATGCTATATATTGATGTTTGTTTAAATTGACGATGATTGAAATAAATTAATGATGATTGAAATAAATTGGTTGATGATTGATATTGGGTGAATGGATGATGTGTTCTATCTTATATAAACTGCAAGTTATCATGCATTTTCATTTCATTCGGGATTGCGGTTTGAAATGATATACAACCGCATTTTTATTTTTAAATTGCGGATTGAAATGATAAATATCTGTATCACTTGACCATAGGATAGAAAATTATATACAGGCACCGCGGTATATATACAAATTTTTTTGAAATTATTTTATGGTTTGGATATGATATGGTTAAATAAATATTAAATTTAGATATGATATAAATATATTTTATATATACATATATAGTTAAATTGTTGAATTTAAGCTATGCATAAATCTGTTAAATAAAAATGAATAAGTTGAAAAATGGCATTTGATAATTTATATTATACGTTTAAGTACAGGTTTAAGATCTTGTATATATATAGAGTTAAATGTTTTAAATCAATAAAGATTGAAAGATAAATTTGAAATTTAATATAAATTGAGCTTATTTGAAAATTTAACTCCATAAGTTGATGTTAAATTTTTAAAATTAGAAATTTTAAAGGTATGATATTTATGACGGGATTTAGTAAATAATTTTGGTATAAATAAATGTAAGGAAATTTTTAGTGTAATAAATTTAGCTTATTTTAGATGGTTATGGATTTATATGTAAACCTTTCAAACTAAATAACAGGAAAATGAATTGTTGATTCAAATTCACAACAAGTTAGAAAATATTGAAATCGAAATGTTTTATTTAAACTGAAAGTGAATCTAAAAGTTATGGGTTTAGACTGGAATTAAAGTGAATAAAAATTGTGAAGGAGTGGAATTTATTTATTTTTAATGAAATTTTAAATTCAACTGTTTTATTTTATATATTGTTGAATATCCAAACCATTTAAGTTTGAAAGTTATGGATTTAAAACTATGGATTTTGAAGTATTATGTTGAAAGTAAAATTTAAATATTTGGTTTCGAGGTATTATAAATTTTAAAAGTGGCATGATTTTGGAAAAGAAATATATATGAAATAAAATGATATCATTTTTATTTGGGTTTTAAAAGGGAATGATATCGTATTTATGGGTTTTGAAATGGAAAATTTTACTCTGGTTTTAAAGTATAAATTATTTTTAAAGGACCGCGGTGTTATAATAACGTTTGGTTGTTGAAGAGACCGGGATCGGAAGTTGTCATACTCTCTGCGAACTCCGAAAACCACTTTAACAACCGTGTACGCGGTGGAGATTCCACCGACCCGGACACATCCCTTCGATATTATACTTTGACTTTTGGATTGAATCGGTGGCCACTTTTGATTTCTTTGATTTGAGGGCGTGGCTCGAGGTGGGCAGTAGCTGCGGCTATGCGTTACCACCGACCCGGAAGCGTAATTGGTATATCTACCCTGGCATTGCCTAGTTATGCCGTGTCACCTACCCTAGCGCGCCTTATACGATTTTGGCTTTGTACCATACCTATGGAGTGCCCTCTGACGACACCCAGTGCGGGGGAGATTACGGTACTGTATAGACTATGGGAATATATTTTGTGTTAAGGGCTATATGGGTAACCCCTTAACGCTATTTAAAAATAAGTTTATTTTATAAATAGACACTATTGTAGTAGCGCAATATACTACATAGTAAATAGCTTAACGGATCCTTAGGAGATGTAAATCTCGAGCATCTCTTGAGTTACTGCACTCCTGTTAATTTAACTCACATAAGATCTTTTAGTTCTGACTCGAGTGTTTTTGTCTTTTCAAATTTGGTCGGGTCAGTCCGAGCTTTTCAGGATTTGAAGATTTTATTCTGGAGGACGAAGACGAAGATTTGTAGTATTACTATCTACTATATTATCCCACTACACTACTTAATTCCGCTGCATTGATATTATTGGTATGTGAACTCTGATATTTAATTGTATAAAGAAGAATCAAATGTTTTGTAAACAGTTTTACGAACTGTATATTTTATTATTATATTTTATCCTTCCGCTGTGAGATTCTGTTTTCTTTTTATTTCTTTCTTATTTTTCTTATTTACCCCATAACAATCCGCCCTTCCGTATGGTTTGAAGTGGCACGTGTGTCGATTTATAGCGTGAGAAAAGGCGAGACGTTACATCTGGTATCGGAGCTTTGGTTTAGCGATAAACCTTAGCTTTGTGGGGTTTGACTCTTTACTAATAGGGTAGTAATACCCTATAGGAGTCGCTGAGTGTATATATGAGAGAGCGTATTTGTTAGTGTTATAAAAAGCTTTTAATATTGTGTTAATCTGTTCCATTTTGTATCTATAAATTCTAGTTGGTGCATGGGACGATGTGACATCAATAGGGATTTCTAAACACTTAATATGACAGACCGACATAATATTTGTTTTATTTAGGTGAATGAAATAATTTTGCCTATTATATTTTCTATATATATAATAAAATTTTCAATGATATCTATATTTGGCTGAAATAGATTGGTTGATAGGTAATAAAAATTATAATAATAGTTGAAATGAGATTTAAAAGAAATAAATAAAATTTGGAAATTTAGCACTTAAGATCCGGGGTTTTGAAATTTCTTTCGAATAAATTTTGGAATATAGTAATATTGTTTATAAGTATTTTCTGATATAAATATTTAGTATAAAATTCGAAAGAATTGTTTTAAAGAAGATTTTGAAGAAAATAAGTTTTGTACTTTCCTCTCTGTCGCTGGAAAATAATTTCGGTGATGGCGGCCGCATCATCGACTTTCATTTTCGAGTTTCAAAGGGGGAAGGCCACTGTAGTAGTTTTACTGCAGATTCATTTTGATTGAAAATATAAATTTTGAATTGTTGTAGATATAATTATAGATATATAAGTTTTAAGAATATATTTATCTATTGTTTTAAAATAAATTGAAAATGTAACCCGGTATTTAATTCTTAAATTTCCGTTAAAAAAATTTGTTTCAATTATTGTAGTGAAATGAAAAGTAGGTAATTAATAATTGAAACCCTAAATAAAATAAGAGATGTCGTCTAGGTGAATTTCCCTCTTCGCTCCTCCCCCTCCGTGAGTTCCCCCTTCTCCTTGTCATTTCCGCGATCTCTCTCCTTCCCGTCCTTCGATCCCTCTCTCTCCCTCCTCTACTCGCTCTGGTCGACTGTATTCGGATATGTCTGTGGTAGCCCCGAGTCCAAGCATGCTAACTTCCGATGACTTTCCCCCTCTTCTAGCCAGTAAACGAGCTCCTATTTCTCGCCCTGCTACATCTGCCGCGGATCTTGCTGCGGGTCCTAGTAGTTCGCCTACGTCTGGGATGCTGTCTTGTCCTACTCCTGATGCAATTTTTGGTTTGCAGGTGAAAACAAATTGTGATATAGGGTTGCAAGAACCTAATGTTGTGTACGGTGTTGAGAATAATTGTGGATTGTCTGGTGGAAATGAGGGTTTAGTCTCGTCTGTAGTTTCTGGACAATGCACATCTTCTGTTTCTTTGAATGCTCCTGAGACATCTGGCCCTCTAGTTAGTGAAAAAAGTTATGGTTCTTCTAAATCTGTAGCATCTCCCGCTTTGCCCCATGTTGAAGTTCAATTTGGCCTTTCTGTTACTTCCCCGTCTTGCCACAAACCATGGTATTCACTTTTCAATACTCTGCCTCATAATGCGGGAGATTACAAACCAATTGTTTTTGACATTGTCGAAGAGAATGGAGTGATGATCCCTCCTCCATTGGTTTTGCAAGCCGGATTTGATTTTTGGTCTGAATATTTGGTTGGTTTTTTTCTTGAACCTAATCACCGCCTTCGTGATCCGACCTTGGTTTTACGTAAGTCTTGGAAGCTACGTGGTAACTTGCAAGTTAAGCTGATTGACTCCTTATATTACCTCAAGTTTTCCTCTTCCGAGGTTCGTCGGCTCGTTCTTTGTGCTGAGCCTTCTTTTTTTGATGGTAGGCCATTTGTTATTACTCCCTGGTCTCCCACGTTGGCGAGAGTTCGTGAACAGGTGCTTTTTATTCCCGTTTGGGTGTACTTTACGCAAATCCCCTCTGCGCTTCAGCCTTTGCTTGGGTTGAATTGGTTAGCCTGCAACATTGAAAAATTGAAATGCTTTGATGCTAACACGGTTGCCCGAGATAAATTGATGTATGCAAAAGCTTTAATTGAGATTTCCTCCTTTAAGCCTCTTCCTGCTTCTATTCCTGTTCAGCTTGCTATTGGGAATGTTACGGAGGTCCGTGTTCGCTATGGTTGGGTTCCTGATATATGCTCCTCCTGTCACTCTTTTGGCCACCTTCCTTCATCCTGTCTGCACTCCATATCATCTGCAGTTCCTCCGAAGATTCCTATGCCTCGTCCCCCGCTCCAGAAATGGATCCCTAAGGCCCCTGTCTCTAATGACGCCCCCCTCCTGCGGCTTCCTTGTCTGAGCTTGGTCCGCCTCCTTCTGATGCTATGCCTACCTCAAGTATCCTTCATCACCCTGTTTTCCAGGTTGCCCCTACCTTTGCGGACTCCTTGCCTGATCTTTGTCCTCTTACTTCCGTTTTTTGGCCTGCCTCCCCTCCTATTGTTGTCGTTCCTTCCGCTGCCCCAGAGTATCCTCTGGATGTTTCTGATTCTTCCCGGATTGTTTGAGAAGAATCTGAAAGGTGTTGGGTTGACCTTGATTCTGATGTGAGATTTAGCCCAGTGAATGATTTTTTCTTCAGATTTGTTTTTGATGATCAGTTGGACCTTAGATGCTTATATTACATTCCGTCTAGTGATGCATTAGTTATTGATATGGATGGTGTTTTTGCGAGCGAGAATTCTGCCATGCTAGCTGACTCTTCTTGGGATCGCTCCTTCATTTACTCTCCTGATGTCATGGGGTACGACCCTAGTCTTGCTATCTGATTCAGACCCTTTGCTGGTCATTATGGCAAAGACCCTTTGGTCCCTGTTGTCATTGGTGTCTCTTCCACTTTGGAGGAGACCTAGCTCTCGTGATTTTGTAGTTCTATGACACGTCTGTCACATACCTGTGCTGTATTTTCTATACATTTTGTAGTTAAGGTGCTTTTACCTTACTCCTGTACTTCAAATTTTATTACTATCGTAATAAAAAGTGGACGGTCCACTATAAAACCGGCTGGCCTTGCCAAAAAAAATAATAAGAGATGTAAATGCTAAGTTATAAATGGAAATTAAAGGAAATTTGGAATTTGTAACATAGGAAACAAAGAGTGATATTGTTGAACATTAAAATTAAAGGATGAGAAAACTTGTATAAGTTCATTTGCATTTTCTTTAATATATATAACTTGCCAAATATAAAAAGTTGAAATGTTTAATAAGAAATGTAATGGAATTTGTACAAGTGAAAGTAGGTAATGAAGTATCCAATGAGTTGGCTATTAAATGAGAATTTAATGTTATGAACTTAAGTTATAATTGAAATTTTACCAAATAAATATAATTAAAGGTAAGTATCATAAATAGATGATAATAAACTTTAGTAAATGTTAAAGTAAATTGTTTTAATAAACAGAACGATGAATACTGTGAATAAATAAGTTAAGCAGTGAATAAATGAATATAAAACAATAAAAGGAAAATTCATGATATGAATGAGTGAAAATTTTGGTAGAAATAAGGTGAATAATTGTAAGTACTAAATGAAAATTTTAAATAATCACTGAATAAATGAAAGAAAGGAAATCAAACAACTAAAGTATGAAATAAATTGATAATAAGTTAATTTGATTTGTTGGTTTGAATTGTTGTTGTTTAAATTATGGTTGTTTGGGTAAGATGCTTTAAAATTGGGATTGGATGAAAGAATAATCTATTTAGTTTTATCTAAGGCTGTTGAGTAAATGATGCGCTAGTAGTTTATTTTTCATTCTGTATAATTTTAAAAGTTTTGAACCCGAACAACTATTTGTTTGTTTGGTTGAATGGTTGCTTTGAATTTGTTGTGTATGCTATTTGTCAAATTGATGGTTGTTGTACTGATTGTTGTTAGTAATTGAAACCACTTGAATATTTCACTTTATATAAATTGTTAACCCTTTAGATTTTATAAGTGTTTATAAGTGAAATGCAGGTTATGGAAGCAATTGCTACTACTTTTGGTTCCATAAATTTAGCGTAAGTTGCCCGACAAATAGGTACGTTTTCGGATTACAGTTTATAGCGCTATTTTATATATTTTCCCATGTAGGGATATATATTATTTTGGAAAATAATTGTGTATATTGTTATATTTATATTATATTTTCTTCCGAGCCTCTCCGTACAAAGGAGACTCTGCCAAAATTTTCCGTAAATTTTGGACTTAGAAAAAAATTGAAAATGTTTACAAACTTTAACAATTTATGTATAAAGGATTTAAATGGTTATAAATTGGTATATTTTATGTTAGATTATTTTATTTTGTAAACTTATTTGTCTATAAATTTAATTAAGAAAGATATATTGTTTTCTTATTTCTTCTTTTCCCTTCTTTTCCTTTTGGGGACGAAAATTTTGAGTGGGGGAGAGTGTAACGACCCGTAAATTTCGGCAATTTAATTTGTTTATTTAATAGGATTTTTGTAATTTATTTTAGTAGAAACAATAAAGGGGTTAAATAAATGTTAAAATGAAGGCTAAAATAAATTATGTAAATGGTGACTTAAAACCTATTTATAGAAATTTGATAAAATCCAAATTGAATTAAGTAGAAAAAGGATTCTCACCTGGATATAAAATTTAATATGACAAATTAATGAAAATATTAAATTGATTTAAATGCAATAAAAGAGTGTAAACGGTAATTGGAATAAATTGAGGAATCATGTTATTGCAAGTTCATAATTTACGACTTGAATGAAATTCCAATTCATTAAAATCATTTAAATGTTATGATTTGATTTTTAAAAGGAAAAATGTAAGGATTTGATTAATATATATGTTATTTATTTAGGGTATTGAATAAAATTGGGAATCCAATTGTAATTAATGATAATAATGTTGGTATTAGCTAATAAATTAAATTTCAATGCAATACCCATAAATGAATGGAATGAAGTGAATGTATGCGAATGTGTACTAGGTTATTTATCAAATAGAAGGAAAGAAAAGTAAATATCGAATTGATTCATGAATAAACATGCATTGAATAGTAATTGAATATTTCGTTAGTATGAATTTAAAGGAATATGGGGTAATTTGATTAAATCAATAAAAGACAATAAATGCAATGATGGTGGGTTATTAATAAAAGTGAATAGGGAAATGATTGTTATAGTAAGAATGGAATTCCAACTGGTTGGAATGGAGTAAATACACTTAGTAATAAATTTAGTATAGGAAAACGAAATGGAAATATTGAATTAATTGATTCCTATATATATAGTAAATGGCGATTATTGGATTTATCATGTCAACCTTTCAAACTAAATAATAGGAAAATGAATTGTTGATTTAAATTCACAACCTTAGTTTTGAAATTCATTAAATACTCAAAGTTAAAAAATATTGAAATCGAAGTGTTTTATTTAAACCGAAAGTGAATATAAAAGTTATGGGTTTAAACTGGAATTAAAGTGAATAAAATTTGTGAAGGAGTGGAATTTATTTATTTTTAAAGAAATGTTAAATTCAACTGTTTTATTTTATATATTGTTGAATATCCAAACCATTTAATTTTGAAAGTTATGGTTTTAAAACTATGGATTTCGGAGTATTGTGTTGAAAGTTAAAATTTAAATATTTGGTTTCGAGGTATTATAAATTTTAAAAGTGGCATGATTTTGGAAAAGAAATATATATGAAATAAAATGATTTCATTTTTTATTTGGGTTTTAAAAGGGAATGATATCGTATTTATGGGTTTTGAAATGGAAAATTTTACTCTGGTTTTAAATTATAAATTATTTTTAAAGGACCGCGGTGTTATAATAACGTTTGGTTGTTGAAGAGACCGGGATCGGAAGTTGTCATACTCTCTGCCAACTCCGAAAACCACTTTAACAACCGTGTACGCGGTGGAGATTCCAGAATGAAGTAGGTTGGTGGCGGCGTTTCCTGTAAGGTAAATACGTGGACCCAACTCCCGTGAGTTGGCATAAGGTAGCTAAAACAGAAGCGATTGACGGGTTAATAAGGTAGCACCTTTGATCGGACACATCCCTTCGATATTATACTTTGACTTTTGGATTGATTCGGTGGCCACTTTTGGTTTCTTTGATTTGGGGGCGTGGCTCGAGGTGGGCGGTAGGTGCGGCTATGCGTTACCACCGACCCAGAAGTGTAATTGGTATATCTACCCTGACATTGCCTAGTTGTGCCATGTCACCTACCCTAGCGCGCCTTATACGATTTTGGCTTTGTACCATACCTATGGAGTGCCCTCTGACGACACCCAGTACGGGGGAGATTACGGTACTGTATAGACTATGGGAATATATTTTGTGTTAAGGGCTATATGGGTAACCCCTTAACGCTATTTAAAAGTAAGTTTATTTTATAAATAGACACTATTGTAATAGCGCAATATACTACATAGCAAATGGCTTAACGGATTCTTAGGAGATGTAAATCTCGAGCATCTCTTGAGTTACTGCACTCCTGTTAATTTAACTCACATAAGATCTTTTAGTTCTGACTCGAGTGTTTTTGTCTTTTCAAATTCGCTCGGGTCAGTCCGAGCGTTTCAGGATTTAAAGATTTTATTCTGGAGGACGAAGACGAAGATTTGTAGTATTACTATCTACTATATTATCCCACTACACTATTTAATTCCGCTGCATTGATATTATTGGTATGTGTACTCTGATATTTAATTGTATAAAGAAGAATCAAATGTTTTGTAAACAGTTTTATGAACGGTATATTTTATTATTATATTTTATCCTTCCGCTGTGAGATTCTGTTTTCTTTTTATTTCTTTCTTGTGTTTCTTATTTACCCCATAACAATCCGCCCTTCCGTATGGATTGAATTGGCACGTGTGTCGATTTATTGCGTGCGAAAAGGCGGGACGTTACATCAAGTCTATTTGGGTTTCTTTAATGTTCCACATTTAGTTTATACATATATCATATAAGTTTTATTGTTATATAGATTTTATATTTCATATTACTTATATGATAGTCTTACGTATAATATATCATTAATTAAATATTATTTAATTAATTTTTATCAATTAACACTTTAATTAATTTTAAATTAGTATTTCAATGTAACTTTTATATTGGACATATCTACTATAACATTTATAGTGTGTACCATGACCTTCATAATGTAACACACATATATCATATTTATGTGTATTTTATTTAATTAATAAACCTTTAATTAATTTATTCAATTAAACTATTTTTATTAAAATTTATTAATTTCAAATTTTACATGTATACTTATGTCATCTTAAACATTTTAAAATAACATAACGCATATCAACATATATAATGCATGCGTATATGCATTAATTAATTAACATATTTAATTAACTTATTTTATTAATCTTGTTAACAAATTTAAAATTTGAAATTATTATATAAATATTTTCAAATATTTTGAAAATATCATTATCCTTTCAAACATTTTGAAAACTTATGTAGTATCATAATATTTATAATCAACATGTTTTATTTTAAATTTAACTATTAAATTTAAAATCTTTAACATTAATTTTCAAAATGATTTTGAAAATTAGCTGAAGGCCCAAATTAAGTTGGGCCTTTTCTATTAGGAGCAAGTTTTGGGCTCACTTCACCTTTCGGGCCTAATCGGTAACCGGGTAGGACATGATACTTGATTACCCAATTCTAATCCTAAGCATTATCTTTCTAGACACCGTACTAAGTGGGCATGCTTAATTAGTTAGCCTTAATATGACTAATTTAGACTGCGTAGGCTATTGGGCTTCGATACCATGGTTGGAACTTTACCAGCCCGCAGTGAAAGTTATGAATGAATTTCAAAAAATTTATCATATTAGATCTTTATTAGGTCTAAGAAGTCTAACTGAATTAGAACATTTAAATTTCTTATTTTATTTAAATTCAAATCTATTAAGGTATGAAATTAATTTTATTTGATTTAGTTTATACATAAATATATCATATACATATATGTATGAGTGCATGTGTAACATAATAATCCGTGAAAGGTATAATATGCTCATATGTAGATGTTGTAATTTGCATCACAACAGACGTACTAGCTCATTTTGTATGTTATGTATGTTGTCTAAATATGTGCATGTATATATGTTACAAAATACACACACATATGTTTGTATAAATATACTATATATAATATATATACATAAAACATTTATATATAGATAAATATATATATATATATAAAGAGTGTAACGACCCATAAATTTCATGCATTTAATTTGGTTGAATTCATGAGTTTTGTAATTTAATTTAGTTTAAATAAAAACTTTATAAACAAAAATTGAAATGAACACTAAATTAAAATATATAAATGGTGACTTAAAACCTATTTACTAGCAATTTGAATAAATTTCAATAAATGAAATGGGGTAAATATTATACCTAGATATAAAATTCATTAAAAGGGAATCAATTAATATGTTAATGTAAATTAAGAAAATGTTATAATAAATGATAATTCCATTTTGTACTTGTAAGCTGTTACTATAAGTTGCGTGTTGAAGAGGGTTGATTGAATTGAAATTTATATTTAATTTAAATGGAAATATTAAAGGCTTGGAATAACAGAAAATTTATGTAATAAAAGTTAGCACAGGTGAATAAACGATAACCATATAAGGGAATAGCATTAATATAAATTATGTTGGAACAAATTGGATGTAGAGAAGTAAATGTAAGCATTTAATGTATTAATTAATGTTGGTTTGATGATAACGTTACTTGGTGATTAATTATATAGTAAGGTAGTGTGAACGTAAAGTAAATAAAGAACAGATTTATGTTAAGTAATGATTTGTGTATACACGGGATTTTAAACGGTGATTGTTAAGTAATAAACCTATAAGGGCATGTAAGGAAATGGGTAACAATCTATATGTTGTTTATTTTATTTAGTATGATAAATAAAGGTTGGAATTCAAATCACAATTAAAGGAGAGTAGGTAGTACGTTATTAGGAAGTAAATATAAGGGTAGCTAACAACTATTGTAAATTCCCTAATTAATTGGTCGATAAATTTATTTGAAATAACGATCATTCGAATGTGAGTAATTACAATGTCGTTATTGATTTTAAGCGTTATTTTATTAATTATGATTAATTGAGAAATTAAAACAAGAAGTAGGTAAAGTAATACCTAAGGTAGTAATACGTTATAAATAAATATAACCTAAACTTAAGGGTAAGTAAAAAGGTTGAAATTGAATCTAATCCATTCAATTGGAAGCTTATTAAAATAAATTGGATTCAATTTAAATAAAGGGTAATTTTAAGAAATTAAAATAAATTCTATAATGGATGAATTAAATTACTTTAATTTGAGAAGAGAATTGGTTTAAAGAATTATAAATTTATAAGTAAATCAAGATGGTCAAATTTATGAATTATAAAATTTGAATTTTTAATAGTGAGTTAATTTATTTAATTTATTTAATTTATAATAATTGGTTCTATTGCAAATGAATGAAATCAAATATATAACTATTACGATAATTTAAAAATTAAGTTGAAAACTGGAAATATTTATGTGATAATTTTGAATCCAATATTAAACCCATCTATTTGAAATATATGAATGGAATAATCATTGATTTCTTTGATTCAAATATAAATTATTAGAAAGTTAATTTATAATTTTGAATTTAATAAAATTAAGAATTAATATTGAAATTTATGAATTAATCTTCGCTAAATTGAAATTGAAATTTGTTTAAATCATTGCTAAGGTTTGAGAAATATAAAAGTGATAAAATTTACAATTTTAAAATTGGAATTTAAAATTTGATTTAAATCAATTAATTGTAAATTTATTTAATTAATGAGAAAAATAGCCATTTTGGTCACGGACTCGGATTTTGACGAAACCAGTTTCATCGGATCCAGAACAGTGAATTGTAATAGGGTTTCAAGTTTCGTAGCAATCGGACTTGTCGTTTGATCGTACGAACGCGAAACGCCTTGAAATCGATTTAATTGAAATCAATTTGAAATTATTGATTTCAGCATAACTTCTTCATACGATGGAATTTGGACGGGAAACTTTTTCCATCGCGTTCAGAATATTTTTATTCGATATATGGGTTTAACCAATTTCGTTCCGAAGTCGAAACGGGCTTTTTGGGCCAATTATCGTTCATCACGTTTGTTTATCGGATCCATCTACTCTATCTCTAAACTACCTATATAAACCCAGCTAAAAACCCTAGCCTCCATCTGTTCTCATCTGTTTGTGTATATAAATCACACAGTTCCTCCTCTTCTTCCAATGGATGCAAATCTTAGATCCAAGCACAATTACAAATCAAATCAAAGGTCAAAAATTCCAAGTTCTCAGAAAAATTTCAAAAAAATATATGTTAATGCTCTCGACGAGCGTAATTCAATGGTGAAATTCGTTTTTCGATCCGAGTTGCTATTTTTCCAGAAATTGATGAATAATCCGGGGCCGTTCATCTGGCGACGATCAAGTTTGTCTGATCGTCAAATCGACGATATGGGGGCGTAGAGATTGATGAGCATGGTCCATCGGTGTGGTTCGTTCGTGAAGTCGACGGCTTGATTGAGCGCTAAAATTCGATTAGGGTTGGAAACCCTTAGGCGGCGGCTGCCAAATCGCGTGCTTGGTGATAAGGGAGGGCGCCGCGGTGGTCGTGGGGTTGTAGGTTCGGCGCGCGCTTCGAGGGGAGGCTGGTGGTGGCGTGCCTAGGCGGCGGTTCGCACGTTCGAACGCGTGAGGCCGTACGTTGTTTTCAGAGGGGAAGGAGGCGTTCCTGTAGGCGTGATGAAGAATACGGTGACGTGGCCATTTCTGTTAGGGTGAGCATTTTTTTTTTTGAAATTCAAATGTTCAAATCAATGTAACTTCCATATACAACATCCGTTTTACGCGCGGTTTTTTTGTTGGGATCGTATCAAAATTCCAGATCTGTTGACCCTAGTTTGGACAAATTCTGAGACTGTCAAATTTTTGGGTTTAAATCGGATTTAAATTCGATTTAAATTCAAAAGGTGAGTGTTTTAACTCACTCACAACTTCTAAAATTTCCTATGTCTGTTAAATTGACTTAAGATATGAGTAGAAATTTATTTATAACTGTTTGGCATGTTTTATTCATCATCACTGTTAAATCGCATTTATTTAATTTAACTGTTAATTAATTTTATTATTGCATATAAATTGACAGTTAAAATTTATTTATTTGCATATAAACTGATAGTTAAACAGTTAATAAATTTATTTTTGAATATAAACTATTAGTTAATAACTGTTGTTTATTACCTGTTATATTTTATATGCTATATATCGATGATTGGTTAAATTGATGATGATTGCAATAAATTGGTTGATGATTGATATTGGGTGAATGGATGATGTGTTCTACATTTTATAAACTGCAAGTTATTATGCATTTTCATTTCATTCAGGATTGCGGATTGAAATGGTATATATCCGTAATTTTTAGTTTTAAATTGCGGATTGAAATGATAAATATCTGTATCACTTGATCATAAGATAGAAAATTATATACAGGCACCGCGGTATATATATAAAAAAAAAATTGAAATAATTTTTTTAAGGTTTGGATAGGATACGGTTAATAAATATAAATTTTGATGTTATATAAAATCTTGTTTTATATATACTCTATAATTAAAGTATTGAATTTAAGCTATGTATGGATTTGTTAAATAAAATAAATAAGTTGAATAAATGGAGTTTGATTATTTTATATGGTTAAGTACATGATAAGATATTGAAAATATATAGAATTTTAAATGATTTAAATCAATTAAGATTGGGAGTTAAATTGGAAAATTTATTTGGAATTGAGCTTAATTAAGAATATAACTTCATAAGTTGATGTAAAATTTATTAACTTGAAATATTAAAAAGGTATGATATTTATAACTTAATTTTATTCAAGCTGAATTAAATACATATTTCTAGTATAAATAAATTGAAGGAATTTTTTTTTAGTAATTTGAGTTTTACTTAAATGATTACGGGTTTATTATGCAATTATTGCAAACTAAATAATAGGACTTTAAATTGTTGAATAAAAATTTCCAACCTTAGTTCCAATTGTTCAATATTCAAGGTTTGAAATATATTGAAACTGAAGTGGTTATTAAAACTGAAAGCGATTTTTAAATCTATGGATTTTGACTTAATATTAAATAAAATAAATTGTAAGTCGCGGAAATTATTTTCTTTTATAAAGAAACTTTAAATGCAAACTATTTTATTTTATATACCGTTTGAATATCCAAACCATCCAAGTTTTAGAAGTTATGGTTTTCAAACTATGAATTTTCGAAGTATTATGGTTGAAAGTTATAATCCAAATGTTTGGTTTCCTATTATTATAAATTTTAAAGCAATATGATTGTGGAAAAGAAATATATTTGAAAAAATGGTATCATTGATTTGGGTTTTATAAAACTAATATCAAAATGAATTGTTTTGGAAATGGAAACGATATCGTATTTATGGGATTTGAAATGGATAATTATATTCTGGTTTTAAAGTATAAACTATTTTTAAAAGACCACGGTGTTATAATAACGTTTGGTTGTTGAAGAGACCGGGATCGAAAGTTGTCATACTCTCTGCCAACTCCGAAAACCACTTTAACAACCGTGTACGCGGTGGAGATTTCCAAAATGAAGTATGTTGGTGGCGGCGTTTCCTGTAAGGTAAATACGTGGACCCAACTCCCGTGAGTTGGCATAAGGTGGCTAAAACATGAGCGATTGACGGGTTAATATGGTAGCACCTTTGATCAGACACATCCCTTCGATATTATACTTTGACCTTTGGATTGATTCAGTGGCCACTTTTGATTTTATTTGGGGTGTGGGTCGAGGTGGGCGGTAGCTGTGCGCTACGCGTTACCACCGACCCGGAAGCGTAATTGGTATATCTACCCTGGCATTGCCTAGTTGTGCCATGTCACCTACCCTATCGCGCCTTCTACGAGTTTGGATTTCTCCCGTAGCCCGTGTGGTATCATCTGGTGGCTTCCCGATCAGGAGGGACTATGATATTGGATGGACTATTGGGACTATTACGTGTTAAGGGCTATATGGGTAACCCCTTAATGCTAAGAAAAAAGTAAGTTTATTTTACAATTAGACACTATTATAATAGCGCAATATACCATATAGTAAATAGTTTAACGGATCCTTAGGAGATGTAAATCCCGAGCATCTCTTGAGTTACTGCACTCGTATTTATTTCTGTTAATTTAACTTACATAAGATCTTTTAGTTCTGACTCGAGTGTTTTGTCTTTTCAATTCGCTCGGGTCAGTCCGAGCATTTCAGGATTTGAAGATTTTATTCTGGATGACGAAGACGAAGATTTGTAGTATTACTATCTACTATATTATCCCACTACACTATTTAATTCTGCTGCATTGATATTATTGGTATGTGAACTCTGATATTTAATTGTATAAAGAAGAATCAAATGTTTTGTAAACAGTTTTATGAATTGTATATTTTATTATTATATTTTATCCTTCCGCTGTGAGATTCTGTTTTCTTTTTATTTCTTTCTTTTTTTTCTTATTTACCCCATAACAATCCGCCCTTCCGTATGGTTTGAATTGGCACGTGTGTCGATTTATAGCGTGCGAAAAGGCAGGACATTACATCTGGTATCAGAGCTTTGGTTTAACGATAAACCTTAGCTTTGTGGGGTTTGACTCTTTGTTAATAGAGTAGCAATACCCTATGGGAGTCGCTGAGTGTATATATATGAGAGACCGTATTTGGTAGTGTTATAAAAAGATTTTAATATGGTGTTAATCTGTTCTGTTTTGTATTTATAAATTCTGGTTTGTGCATGGGACGCTGTGACATCAATAGGGATTTCTAAACACTTAATAGGATAGACCGACATAATATTTGTTTTAATATAGGTGAATGAAATAATTTTGTCTATTATATTTTCTATATATAAAGTATATAATTTTATATTTGGTTTGTAGTATTTTGGTTGTTAGGAAGAAAAATTATAGTAATAGAAATATGATTGAGAAAAAATATATATATAAATGTAATTTGGAAATTTAGAACTTAAGTTCCGGGATTTTGAAACTTCTTTCGAATAAATTTTGGAATATGATAATATTGTTTATAAGTATTTTCTGATATAAATATTTTAATATAATTCGGAAGAATTGTTTTAAAGAAGATTTTGGAGAAAATAAGTTTTGTACTTTCCTCTCTGTCGCTGGAAAATAAATTTCGGTGATGGCGGCCGCATCATCGGCTTTCATTTTTGAGTTTCGAAGGGGAAGGCTACTGTAGTAGTTTTACTGCAGATTCATTTTGAAAAATATATAAATTTTGAATTGTGTTGAATATAATTAGAGATATATAAGTTGTAAGAATATATTTATCTATTGTTTTAAAATAAATTGAAATTTAACCCGGTATTAAATTCTTAAATTTCCATTAATTAATTTTTCAATTATTGTAGTGAAATGGAAGGTAAGTATAATAATTGAAATCTCTAATTTAGGTAAGAGATTTATAGCCAAGTTATAAAGGAAATAAAAAGGAAGTTGAAATTGTAACTTATAAGAAAAAGGATAAAAATTTATTGAACAATGAATTAATTAAAGGAAATGGAACAAACTTGTATAACTTTCAAATTACACCCTTAAATAACATATATATAACTTACCAAATATTAAAAGTTGATATGTTTTATAAGAGATTGTAATAGAATATTATACAAGTAGAAATTTTAAATAATCAAAGTATTCAATAAAATTACTGTAAAATGAGAAACTAATGAATAAACTTAAAGTTATAAATGAAACTTTACCAAAGAAATATAATTAAAGGTAAGTATGACAAATAGATGATTATAAACTTAAGTAATTAAAGTGTTGAAGTTTTTTATGATAAATGGAAAGATGAATGCTGTAAGTAAATGAAATTAAGTAATAAATGAATGGAATGGTGAAACGCATAAATGAAATGCTATAAAGAAAAACTTACATTACATTAAAATGGAAAAAAATGAATGTAATATGATAAAGAGAAATTGTAAACTTAAGAAAAAAGGTTGAAGTTATTTCTAAATAAAATTTAAAGAAATAAATGGAAATAAAAAGATAAACTGTTATATGAATGAAAAGAATCAAGCAGCAAATGTATGTATGGAATAAATAAGAATAGACTAAATCTATTGCTGAAATTTGTTGTTTGTCGTAGTTTGTGGTTGATTGGATAAGGAAACTTTAAATTTGTTGGGACGGATGAATAATCCATTGTGTTTAATCTAAGACTGTTGAGCAAATGATGCACTTAATGGTTTATTCTTCATTCCGTACAATTTAAAAGTTCTGAATCCGAACAACTATTTGTTTGTTTGATTGTATGGTTATTTTGTATTTGTTGCGTATGCTGTTTGTTGAAATTGTTGGTTGTTGTATTCATTTATTGTTAGTGATTGAAACCACTTAAAAATTTCACTTTATATAAATTGTTAACCTTTTAGATCTTTATAAGTGAAATGCAGGTTATGGAAGCAATTGATACTGCTTTTGGTTCCATAAATTAAGCGTAAATTGCCCGACAAATAGGTACGTTTTGGATTACGGTTTATAGCGGTATTTTATATATCTTCCCGGGTTTGGATATAATATTTTGGATAATATATGTAATATAATTATTGTATTTTAATATTATATTTTATCCCGAGCCTCTCCGTACAAGGGAGACTCTGCCGAAATTTTTCGTAAATTTTTGGACTTAGAAATTTTTGAAATACTTTTTTCCAAACTTTATTTATTCAAGTACAAAAAGATATAATAATTATAAAATGGGTATATTTTATTTAAAGTAATAAATTTTGTAAATTATTGTTTATAAGTTAATATTTTGAATAAGATGTATTGTTTATTTAATTCTTCCTTCTCCCTTCTTTTTCCTCTTCGGGGACGAAAAGTTTTGAGTGGGGGAGAGTGTAACGACCCGTAAATTTCATGCATTTAATTTGGTTGAATTTATGAGTTTTGTAATTTAATTTAGTATAAATAAAAACTTTATAAACAAATATTGAAATGAACGCTAAATTAAAATATATAAATGTAACTTAAAACCTATTTACTAGCAATTTGAATAAATTTCAAAAAATGAAATGGGGTAAATATTATACGTAGATATAAAATTCATTAAAAGGGAATCAATTAATATGTTAATGTAAATTAAGAAATGTTATAATAAATGATAATTCCATTTCGTACTTGTAAGCTGTTACTATAAGTTGCGTGTTGAAGAGGGTTGATTGAATTGAAATTTATATTTAATTTAAATGGAAATATTAAAGGCTTACAATAACGGAAAATTTAGGTAATAAAAGTTAGCACAAGTGAATAAATAATAACCATATAAGAGAATAGCATTAATATAAATTATGTTGGAACAAATTGGATGTAGAGAAATAAATGTAAGCATTTAATATATTAATTAATGTTGGTTTGATGATAACGTTACTTGGTGATTAATTATATAGTAACGGAAGTGTGAACGTAAAGTAAATAAAGAACAGATTTATGTTAAGTAATGATTT
Organism: Allium cepa; assembly: GCA_030765085.1. Classification (NCBI taxonomy): domain Eukaryota; kingdom Viridiplantae; phylum Streptophyta; class Magnoliopsida; order Asparagales; family Amaryllidaceae; genus Allium; species Allium cepa. Next base: position 168,848,828 of record CM060941.1, on the reverse strand, counting down.
TTGTATACATGGGATTTTAAACGGTGATTGTTAAGTAATAAACCTATAATAGCATGTAAGGAAATGGGTAACAATCTATATGTTGTTTATTTTAATTAGTATGATAAATAAAGGTTGGAATTCAAATCACAATTAAAGGAGAGTAGGTAGTACGTTATTAGGAAGTAAATATAAGGGTAGATAACAACTATTATAAATTCCCTAATTAATTGGTCGATAAATTTATTTGAAATAACGACCATTCGAATGTGAGTAATTACAATGTCGTTATTGATTTTAAGCGTTATTTTATTAATTATGATTAATTGAGAAATTAAAACGAGAAGTAGGTAAAGTAATAACTAAGGTAGTAATACGTTATAAATAAATATAACCTAAACTTAAGGGTAAGTAAAAAGGTTGAAATTGAATCTAATCCATTCAATTGGAAGCTTATTAAAATAAATTGGATTCAATTTAAATAAAGGGTAATTTTAAGAAATTAAAATAAATTCTATAATGGTTGAATTAAATTACTTTAATTTGAGAAGAGAATTGGTTTAAAGAATTATAAATTTATAAGTAAATCAAGATGGTCAAATTTATGAATTATAAAATTTGAATTTTTAATGGTGAGTTAATTTATTTAATTTATAATAATTGGTTTTATTGCAAATGAATGAAATCAAATATATAACTATTACGATAATTTAAAAATTAAGTTGAAAACTGGAAATATTTATGTGATAATTTTGAATCCAATATTAAACCCATCTATTTGAAATATATAAGTGGAATAATCATTGATTTCTTTGATTTAATATAAATTATTAGAAAGCTAATTTATAAATTTGAATTTAATAAATTTGAGAATTAATATTGAAATTTATGAATTAATCTTCGCTAAATTGACATTTAAATTTGTTTAAATTATTGCTAAGGTTTGAGAAATATAAAAGTGATAAAATTTACAATTTTAGAATTGGAATTTAAAATTTGATTTAAATCAATTAATTGTAAATTTATTTAATTAATGAGAAAAATAGCCATTTTGGTCACGGACTCGGATTTCGACGAAACCAGTTTCATCGGATCCGTAACAGTGAATTATTATAGGGTTTCAAGTTTCGTAGCAATCGGACTTGTCGTTTGATCGTACGAACGCGAAACGCCTTGAAATCGATTTAATTGAAATCAATTTGAAATCAATTTGAAATTATTGATTTCAGCATAACTTCTTCATACGATGGAATTTGGATGGGAAACTTTTTCCATCGCGTTCAGAATATTTTTAAACACCTATTTCGATATGGGTTTAACCAATTTCGTTTCGGAGTCGAAACGGACTTTTTGGGCCAATTATCATTCAACACGTTTGTTTATCGGATCCATCTACTCTATCTCTAACCTACCTATATAAACCCAGCTAAAAACCCTAGCCTCCATCTATTCTCATTTGTTTGTGTATACAAATCACACAATTCCTCCTCTTCTTCCAATGGATGCAAATCTTAGATCCAAGCACAATTGCAAATCAAATCAAAGGTCAAAAATTCCAAGTTCTCAGAAAAATTTCAAAAAAATATATGTTAATGCTCTCGACGAGCGTAATTCAATGGTGAAATTCGTTTTTCGATCCGAGTTGCTATTTTTCCAGAAATTGATGAATAATCCGAGGCCGTTCATCTAGCGACGATCAAGTTTGTCTGATCATCAAATCGACGATATGGGGGCGTAGAGATTGATGAGCATGGTCCATCGGTGTGGTTCGTTCGTGAAGTCGACGGCTTGATTGAGCTAAAATTCGATTAGGATTGGAAACCCTTAGGCGGCGGCTGCCAAATCGTGTGCTTGGTGATGGGGGGAGGGCGCCGCGGTGGTCGTGGGGTTGTAGGTTCGGCGCGCGCTTCGAGGGAAGGCCGGTGGTGGCGTGCGTAGGCGGCGTTTCGCACGTTTGAACGCGTGAGGCCGTACGTTGTTTTCAGGAGGGAAGGAGGTGTTCCTATAGGCGTGATGAAGAATTCGGTGACGTGGCCGTTTCTGTTAGGTTGGCAAATTTTTTTTTTGAAATTCAAATGTTCAAATCAATGTGACTTCCACATACAACATCCGTTTTACGCGCGGTTTTTTTCGTTAGGATCGTATCAAAATTCTAGATCTGTTGACACTGGTTTGGACAAATTCAGAGACCGTCAAATTTTTGGGTTTAAATTCGATTTAAATAAAAGGTGGGTGTTTTAACCCACTCACAACTTATAAAATTTTCTATGTCTGTTAAATTGACTTAAAATATGAGTAGAAATTTATTTATGACTGTTTGGCATGTTTTATTCATCATCTCTGTTAAATCGCATTTGTTTAATTTAATTGTTAATTAATTTTATTATTGCATATAAATTGACAGTTAAAATTTATTTACTTGCATATAGACTGATAGTTAAACAGTTAATAAATTTATTTTTGAATATAAACTGTTAGTTAATAACTGCTATTTATTACCTGTTATATTTTATATGCTATATATCGATGATTGGTTAAATTGATGATGATTGCAATAAATTGGTTGATGATTGATATTGGGTGAATGGATGATGTGTTCTACATTTTATAAACTGCAAGTTATTATGCATTTTCATTTCATTCAGGATTGCGGATTGAAATGGTATATATCCGTAATTTTTAGTTTTAAATTGCGGATTGAAATGATAAATATCTGTATCACTTGATCATAGGATAGAAAATTATATACAGGCACCGCGGTATATATATAAAATTATTTTTGAAATGATTTTTTTTGTGGTTTTGATAGGATACGGTTAATAAATACAAAATTTTGATGTTTTATAAAATCTTGTTTTATATTTACATCTATAATTAAAGTATTGAATTTAAGCTATGTATGGATTTGTTAAATAAAATAAATAAGTTGAATAAATGGAGTTTGATTATTTTATATGGTTAAGTACATGTTAAGATATTGAAAATATATAGAATTTTAAATGATTTAAATCAATTAAGATTCGGAGTTAAATTGGAAAATTTATTTGGAATTGAGCTTAATTAAGAATTTAACTTCATAAGTTGATGTAAAATTTATTAACTTGAAATATTAAAATGGGTATGATATTTATAACTGAATTTTATTCAAGCTGAATTAAATAAATATTTCTAGTATAAATAAATTGAAGGAATTTTTTTTAGTAATTTGAGTTTTACTTAAATGATTACGGGTTTATTATGCAATTATTGAAAACTAAATAATAGGACTTTAAATTGTTGAATAGAAATTTCCAACCTTAGTTCCAATTGTTCAATATTCAAGGTTTGAAATATATTGAAACTGAAAGCGATTTTTAAATCTATGGATTTTGACTTAATGTTAAATAAAATAAATTGCAAGTCGCAGAAATTATTTTATTTTATAAAGAAACTTTAAATGCAAACTATTTTATTTTATATACCGTTTGAATATCCAAACCATCCAAGTTTTAGAAGTTATGGTTTTCAAACTATGAATTTTCGAAGTATTATGGTTGAAAGTTATAATCCAAATGTTTGGTTTCCTATTATTATAAATTTTAAAGCAATATGATTGTGGAAAAGAAATATATTTGAAAAAATGATATCATTGATTTGGGTTTTATAAAACTAATATCAAAATGAATTGTTTTGGAATTGGAAATGATATCGTATTTATGGGTTTTGAAATGGATAATTATATTCTGGTTTAAAAGTATAAACTAATTTTAAAAGACCGCGGTGTTATAATAACGTTTGGTTGTTGAAGAGACCGGGATTGGAAGTTGTCATACTCTCTGCCAACTCTGAAAACCACTTTAACAACCGTGTACGCGGTGGGGATTTCCAGAATAAAGTAGGTTGGTGGCGGAGTTTCCTGTAAGGTAAATACGGGGACCCAACTCCCGTGAGTTGGCATAAGGTGGCTAAAACAGGAGCGATTGACGGGTTAATAAGGTAGCACCTTTGATCGTACACATCCCTTCGATATTATACTTTGACCTTTGGATTGATTCGGTGGCCACTTTTGATTTTATTTGGGGGTGTGGCTCGAGGTGGGCGGTAGCTGCGCGCTACGCGTTACCACCGACCCGGAAGAGTAATTGGTATATCTACCCTGGCATTGCCTAGTTGTGACGTGTCACCTACCCTACCGCGCCTTGTACGAGTTTGGGTTTCTCCCGTAGCCCGTGTGGTATCCTCTGGTGGCTTCCCGATCAGGAGGGACTATGATATTGGATGGACTACTGGGACTATTACGTGTTAAGGGCTATATGGGTAACCCCTTAATGCTAAGAAAAAGGTAAGTTTATTTTACAATTAGACACTATTATAATAGCACAATATACTACATAGTAAATAGTTTAACGGATCCTTAGGAGATGTAAATCCCGAGCATCTCTTGAGTTACTGCACTCATATTTATTTCTGTTAATTTAACTTACATAAGATCTTTTAGTTTTGACTCGAGTGTTTTGTCTTTTCAATTCGTTTGGGTCAGTCCGAGCGTTTCAGGATTTGAAGATTTTATTCTACTATCTACTATATTATCCCACTACACTATTTAATTCCACTGCATTGATATTATTGGTATGTGAACTCTGATATTTTATTGTATAAAGAAGAATCAAATGTTTTGTAAACAGTTTTATGAACTGTATATTTTATTATTACATTTTATCCTTCCGCTGTGAGATTATGTTTTCTTTTTATTTCTTTCTTGATTTTCTTATTTACCACATAACAATCCGCCCTTCCATATGGTTTGAATTGGCACGTGTGTCGATTTATAGCGTGCGAAAAGGCGGGACGTTACAAAGAGAGAGAACAGTTATTAAAAATTATTTATAATTCAAAATTAACTTAGTTTTGTAAATATGATAATTTTAGTATTTGAATTTGTATATAAAGGGAATTAGCCGGAAGGAAAAAACTGAGACTAATTTTAGACTGAAGGACGTGAGTTTTGAAGTTTAATCTTAAGGACAATAGAATGCTATATTCATATAGCATTGCACATATATAATGTTATATTCATATAACATTACGTACATATAGAATTAGAAAAAGTTCTAAAATTTCAAAAACTCCTCAATGACGCATAATTAGATACGGGCATACGAATATAGCATGTGTGTGTGCGCGTATATCATTATGTGAATATAAAAAGAAAAAACAACTGTAATGCTTATAATTAGACAGATCGGTTAAGCCAACTACTGATTGTGGAGAACAGAAACAACCAAAAACCATTTCTCGCTGATTAGCCAAGGGGAGACATGTACTCTTGCTGCAAGAAGGCATGATTTAGGGTAGAAATAAAATATTATAGGCACAAGATAGAATAACGTGAAAAAATGTAGTGGGCTCAACAAAGGAAGCGTGTACTAGAGCATATTCAAAGTAGCATGTAGTGGGAAGTGTGAAACAGAAGTAGATTGCGTAAGATGACAAGCCGCATAGTATAGCTTGAAGTGGATTTTGGATAAAATCAACAAGAAGTCTAAGCAGCATGTAAAAGCAATGAAAGTTCATAACAATATGGTAAAGGAATGAGTGCAAAACGCTGCATGGCACAAGATAATAGATGCAAAACACCACCGTGCAGCATAATTCAGTGCAATATGAGTGACATGACAACTCAAAATAGCGTGGTAATGGAACGAAAGCAAACCAAAATCATAGATGCATAATGCTATATGAATAAGCATTATATATGTGTAATGATATATTAATATAACATTTTGTTGTCCTTCAAACTAAATTATGAAACTTGTGTCCTTTAGACTAAAATTAATCTCGAGTTTTTCCTTTGTACTAATTTCCTCTTCTATATATTATGAATAAAATAATGTTTTCATCCATAAATAATTAACATAAAATAATATATTAATGAAAATTCATATTTTATAATTTTCTAAAATCTAGGATCATAAAATAGAGCTTAGAAAAAATCTGAAGATTTTTCAAAGTTGAAATATTATTTTTGAAAACAAATACATTGATTTCTGCAATAATTATTTATATAAAATAATATATTATTTGAAATTTGAAATTTTAGAAATTCTAGGATCATGAACGAAAGGTTATGAAATTTTTTAAAGAATATTTCAATTAAATTATTATTTTTAATAAATCATAAACAGTTTTTCCAAAATAATATTAATTATTAAAAATAATAAACTTTATTGAAAAATCAAAAAAAAATTCTATATGTTTCTAGAATGATATAATATTTTAAAAATATAAAATTAAATTTTTAATGTAATAATTATTTTATATATAATAAACAATTCAAAATTTAATAAATATTAATTTAAAAATATGAAAATATGTATGATAATTAATTTTGAATTTGTAAATCCATATTATATATAAATAAGTGTACTAAATTTTTTAATATGTTTTATATATGCATATAAGCTATTATGAGGGAGAAATATACACTACTATATATATATATATATATATATATATATATATATAAATTTATTAATATATATATATAACAATTATTATTGACAAAAACTGATTTTGTACCGTAAACAACATTTGTCTATATGTAAATCAAATGGTATAATAAACAAATTATGCACATAACCAAAATGATTTGCGACAACTACATCTAACAAAATCTCACCTAACTAAACATATAGTAGCAATACATTTAAATAGATATGAAATTGCTCATTATAGGATCCTAGAATATAATTTAATACTGTATTATGAATTAAAATTACCAATTTAATGATGCCTTTGAATCCCCATTGAAGCAATGACTTCCCGTCCTTTTACTGTTCTTAATTCGTGACATTGCAAGTTCGGAATCACCGACCACTAATTATCGAAAATATTATTTTAATTTGAAATACATTTAAGAATTTAAGAGTGGATTGACAGCTATGTTCTAACCAGAAATGTATATGGTAATGGAGGCCAAAAAAAGGTTAGACATTATTTTATAGATACATACATACTACAATATATACATACATATACATACATACATACAGGGCTGTGTGAGAGAGAAGCGAGGAAAACATTTTTACCCATTCTCACTTGATCTCGACCCATTATCTCCAATATAATTCCCTAAGTTTTATCCACCCAAATACCTTCCCATAAACAAAATTTTGCAGCCCTAATAATGGGCCTTAAACTCATCCAAGCCCAAGCCAAAATACTATGCAATTAAATCTAATTTAACCGCTTGTGGATAATGTGTATCGATCGATATATTTATAATTGTTATAAATATATATATAACAATATTTATTTCTCAAATCATATTCAAATTTTATAATTAATATTTCATAAATATTAATTAATTTAATTAATTTATAACAATTATAAACTAGTTCAATCGTTAGGTCTTGAGGGAATTCATCATTTCAACTATGTAACTCTTAGGTGTAAATTTGGTCAGCGATTAACATCAAACTATTCTAATGTTAACGTTCACACGTCACTTAGCAGGTGGTGTGACATTATGGCTAAATTTATCGCTTAATCATTTTCGGTAGAAATCCAATTTTAGTTTAATAAGCATTACTCGATCGTGACATTTGTTTACACCAATTATCTTCGTTAAAACTATATCACTTTGGACTTACGAAATTTGGTAATGGTCAAAATTCCAACCTCATCCACATTCAACTTTATAGTTCAAATACAAAGTCCTTGGTTCAATAATAACAATTATTATTAATCGAAATGCTCTGGCCAGAGACTTTAACTTTGAGTTGACTTTAGTTGATTGTGATACTAACTGCATATAACTGATGAGACGAATCCTCTCTTGAATAGTGCTTCACTTTCAATACTTCCACTCGACCAAACTATAGTCACTCGATGGACACCATCCCATGATTTGGCTATAATCAAAGTGGAGATTTCATATTGAAGATCCACAATATTCTCAAGTCGAGAGAACCGTATAAATTAGTCACATCGATATTTTCTGTTTGACCTTAGTTATATTAACCAACATAAAACTATTGAGTGAGTCATTACATAGTTATCCAATAACTATTAGAAAGTAACCCCTAGGTTCCTCCACTAGTCATGAGTAATACGTTGCCTAACATTCGAAGAGCGTTACGTACTCTAGTCTCAACGGATACATCGATATCCAGTCTCGATGCATCTTGACTAGGAACATTTAAAATGGTATATTTGTTTCGTTGTGATAAATTACTCATGGTTACACCACTTTGTAACTACTATAACAAAATATACCATTTATGGATTTTCTATTAATATACTTTTTATTAAGTTAATTAATTAATATAATCATATTATATCAAGTATATAATAGAAAGAAATACCTTTTATTTCGAACAATATTGGTCAACAAGTTAGATATATGTAACAAATTACATAATTGCCCCTAGGGCATACCCCTATCTCTAACACTAAACGTGTTAAATATAGAGAATTATCTCATGCAATTATTGACCACAACTGAGCATGAAAACATGTCTTTACAGCTACATCTGCTTTTGCAGAACGAAATGCACCAATTTCATTGCATATCTTTCCACATGTTGATGTATAAGTTAAATGTTTATGTCTTGAACGTTAAATGATTTTCATAAATATTATGTATGTTAGTTTTAACTTTTTTTTTCAATTTCAATTGTTAGAATATCTGGCACTGTCCTTTCAACGACGTTGGTAAATCAATTTAATACTTCTCCATCATTTGTGCATTCCTATATTTAATTATAAGATTAAGAAAATATCCTATATAGAAAAAATGTAACATATTATTGAAATGTTATGTATTTGACTATTTATACGACGATAAGGTAAAACAAATTACCTGTTGCATGAAGAAGTCAATGTAATTGTCTTTACCTTTTTTGTCTATTATATCCCACCATGTTTGGTATTGCCAATGTTTTTTCTAATCGATTTATTTGCCTGATCCATCGCATTGGAAAGATATCTCATATCTTCTTTGTCATCACTATTCACTATTTTTAAAACTTTCACTAATAACTCATAAGCAAGGATGATGGAAGCAACGCCAATCCAAAAATCATTGTTGTAAATCAATGTGGAGATCATGTTTGCTGTTATTTTGTCTTAAGTATTAAGCGTATGAATTTTCAATGTTCACCCACTCGAAGCCACAATTCTTCTCATGTCATCTTTATGTTTATGAATAGAGTCCAGTCTGATGAAATGGGTTGCAAACTGTGTTCCTGTCGATTTAATTAATTCTTTGTCGTTAATCTCTTTTCTCGTAATGGAAAGCAGTCAACCATGATTGAATATAAATCTTGTTATTAACTAACAATTTAAGATAGCGGTTGTTACCTCTTTCTTTTGAAATATCTTCTAAAATCAAATCAACATAGTATGCTGCACAAGATGTCTAGTATAGATGCCTTCTTTTTTGCATCAACAATTGACTAGAAGTTTTATAGTTTGCTTCGTTATTTATAACCACTTGTACTACCTCATTTTCACTGATTGTTTCAAAGATATCATCCATTAACTCATGGATATATTCTCTACTTTGGAATTCATCTGTGGCATCCGCAGATTTGATAAATACTGTTCCATGGGTGGAGTGCATGAAATTTTATATAATTTTCGTTGATCCTGTGTACTCCAACCATTACACATTAGTATGCAACCTATTCATTTCAAAAAAATTGTAACATTTTAATATATTTTCCCACTTCTTTATTTCAATTTTAATGTATGAATGTGATATTTCATATGCAGCAGGTGGATCAATTCCACAACCACGTCAACCATTGTTGTATAATAAGGACTATTAGCAACGTTGTGTGGTATATGGTTGAAAAAAAGAAATTAGAAGTTACTCGAACTATATACTTTTGACCAATATTATCAAAATGAGATTTAAAGCGTAAATCGTAAAATTTAAATTTTAAATTGAAATAAGATTTGAATCGTAAATAGTAGATTTAAAAGATCCATATTTTAAGGTTAGTATACACATAAAAATTGATTTTGATGTTTAAACTTCTATATCTAAACCTAAAACTCAATTTTTGTTCATTTGTTCGATTTTGATTTTGTTTAAAAAAACTTATAAAAATTATAGACCAAAATAAGTATATTGGATCCATCAAGATGTATTGAATGAATTTTCTCTACTGTTGTTTTAACTGAGTTTGAATCGGAATGTAAATTGAATCGAAAGGGAAAGATTCGATTTGAAATGGGATTTAAATCGCAAGATTTTCAGATTTTTGACAACAATGCTTTTGGCATCTTTAATACATTTCATTGCAGATTTAATAAAACATTGAGTTCTACTTCCTCGTTTTTGCATATGTGAGTCAATTCGTCCAGCAGCATGAATGTCAAAATCACCATCTTTGGTAGATCTTCCGCGTACATTGCGCTCTGTTTAGCTCTAACCACCACCTTATTTTCAATGAGATTTGTGCATCTCTTCATTTTTGTATGTGTCTTTGTTCTCTTGCATGACACATCAAACTTTTTTACCGTTTTCTTTGTCATCATTGCTTGACAGTTATTTGCGGTCTTTTAATTAATTTCCCTTATAAATGTTGCATGTTTACTTTTTCTTTACTTTATTTATTTCTTTTTTCAATGATATTTTGATCATACGAGTTGTTTAACTTCTTTATGGATAACTACACATGCCAACATGTCATCATGTATTCCTGCCATATGTTCTTTCAAATGTATTACGCCACTGTCATTAATTAGTTTGTTGCAAAAGTTGCATTTTTTTTGAATCATCGATTGCAATACTGTAACTCTAACCGATTTCGGTTTGATTTGCCATTGTACACCTAAGATTATATATGATATAATAGAACTATCCATTTAAAGATGGATGAAAATTTAATTTTTCCTAAATAACCCTAAATTAAAAGCAAACCCAACTCATTATCAATTACGAAGTCCATTATCAATTGCCATACTCATTTAAACATACAAATTAAACATATAAATTAAAGACCTAAACTAAAATCCACTAATTTAATTACCTAGCCCATTATCGATTGTTATATTCATTTAAACTTCTAAATTGATTGTAGAACCCTAATATAAATTACCCAACCCATTACCAATTTCCATATTCATTTAAACATGTAAATTAAAGGTTTAAACTAAAATCCTCAAACCCGTTAGCATTCAGCTCATCATAAAGCAACCCCAAATATCACGTTGACTACGCTAGGTTATCCCAGCTGAATTTTATTATGAGAATATTAAAAAAATGAAAGAAAATCAAAACGTGCTAAATTCTTTAAATACACTCAAAGTCGAAGCCGAAGTTGAGATCCTCGTTGTCGAAGTCAAAGTTGTCAAAGATGCTCGTTGTGGCCGAATTCGAAGTTGATTCCGAGGTAAGTTAAATTTTCAATTACGTGCTTAATAAATGAAATTTTGATTCAATTTTTACCCTACTGTCATGGATTTTCCTAGTAATTGAAAGTGAACTAATATATTATTCCATTTAGACTAGGGTTTGCTTTTTTAGATCTAGATTCTATTCCTTTGCTTTTTGTTGTCGTTTACCCTTTTCTCACAATCAAAGGAGCAATTATAATGTTTTTAATTAACAAGTTACAGGACAAGATTTTGACCTATCCCATCCCATCTCTGGCCGAAACCGAGTTGAGATGCTCGAAATCTGATGGTTCCAAATATAACCTAATACCTTTATATTTACCTCTGTGTGGGCACATTTTTGGAAATACACATATGTAAAAACAAGTTGTGTGATGAAAAAGTATTTAGCTGCTTTGTCTACTTAATGTTGTTAAAAAAAATCGATTTCATTTTACCACTAGAAAATAATTCTGCTGATGACCGCAACGTTATCAGTGTTTATTTTTAGGTCATAAGATGGAGGATGTTACACTTGTTCATAATCTTCAGAAGGCCTACTAATGATTGATTTATGCATTCGATTTGTGTGTGGTCCAACTTAGTCACTAGTAAACGTAACCCTTGCCCTTCGTTTTTTACAAAAATATAAATAACAAGCATTTTTATTTTATTTTCAATTAATTACATGGTCAACTGCCTCATAGAGCAACTTTATTACATGAAATAAAATGAAAGAGATTAAAACACTTGTCAAGGACCACTAGCTCAGTTGGTATAATCTCAGTATTATGGTTCTAGAGGTTTTGGGTTCGATCTTCTTGGACATCAAAATGAGTGCTCTACTTAAATTGAGTATCAATTTTGTTATCAAAAAATAAAATAAAAACACTTGTCATTTCAAAAGCTTGTAGTAGTTGATAATAGTATTGAAGCTCTCATAACTCCATGTCAAGGATAGCTTTTTCCTTAGGCTCGAGCGAGCTTATAGATTTCTATTTGCATGACTTCATCAAATACGTAAGGGCCTCGGTAACTAGGACAAAGCATACTTCAAGATGGATAAACTTGGAAGTATACTAAATCATTGATGATGATGCTTCTACTCTTTACGTGAGAATTGAAGTAATGATTGATCTTTTGTTAGAAGGACACAATCAATATATTTTCATCTTCTTTCTTTTCATCAATTAAGTTAAAAGACACTCAAACTGATTAGTTATTCCTTTCGACATAAAAATAGAGGGGATGATGAGTTGACACATCAACTATACTCAGGAGCATGACCTCGAACCCACAAGTTAAGAGAGTAAAGTGTATGCCTTAGGGGTAATTTTGTAATTTGCTATTAATTATTAATTCTGCAATAAAATCTTATTCTAAATAAAAGGTGGTTTTTTCCAATTTTATACTTGTCATATTGTGATATATTAATTACTAAATAATTTAAGTGTATTAAAATAGAATATCCTTAAAAGATATGTTATGTGATAATAATTACATTAAATTGTAATTATGAGAAAATTATTATAATATAAAATAACATATTATTTTAAATGTTCCTAACCAAGATATTTCGAAAAAGGATATTGATACATCCGCTGAGTCTAGAATGCGTAATGCTTACTAAATGTTGGCTAGCGTATTATTCATAGCTGCAGGGGCACCAAGGGGTTGCATCTCATAGTTATTGGATAGTAATGGAACGACTTATCCAATAATTTCCGTTGGTTAATAAGAACAATGTTAAAGAGGAAATCTCAAGGTGACGATGTTGCACAGTTCACTTGAGAGCACCATAGAACTTCAATGTGAATACTCCACTTCGATTATAGTTAAATCGTGACATAACGATCCATTGAATAGCTATAGTTAGGCCTTGGTTGAAACATTGGAAGTGAAGCATTGTTCAATAGAGGATTCTTCACCTCAATTGTATAAGGTTAGTATCAGTGTCAACCGTGGTCAATTCAAAGTCAAAATCTCTGGACATAGTAGTACAATTAATAGAGGATTCTTCACCTCAATTGTATAAGGTTAGTATCAGTGTTCATTCTAATTAACTGGGCCTATTTAGTTTAGGTAGTTTAATTATAATTTTTCATTCTAGTTTAGGTGTGTAAATAAATTATAATATTTAGTTTGATTTTAATGCTTTATATTTAATTTGTATTTAATTTTAGCTACATTATGCTAAGTCAAACTATGGCAGCTAGGACGAAACTGAAATTAATCGAAACTTCAGAAACTTTCGAAATCGATCGAAACCATGAAAATTTCAAATGACCAAGACCGAAATCGAGTTCTCGAATATTGATTAAGATAATATTAATAAAATATAATTTTATTAAAAATACCCGGATTAGGTTTAGTGAAACTCATTATATTCCATAGGCGTACTATGACCCAAATTAGAACTTTTTTGATATTTATCCATTTCACCCGTTGTAGACTATGCCAAATACTTAACAAACTAAGATAATGCGTGAGTGCTTTTTTTATTGTCCTAATTTACACGCAAATGGACCATTGTACCCAAGGCGACTCATCATCTGAACTCTTCACCTTTTTGGCCGTCTAGAGTGTTCTTTAGCATTAAATTACAGTCTCAACTAATCTATTTGCTAGAGGGTGAGCGACGAATGAGAAAGATTTTATAATTTCATGCAAATGCAAAACTCTATAAACAGGTTACACTCAAATTATGTTTCATTAGTCTAAATTATTTTGTGTGGAGCCTAGAACAACAATCAATAATTTTAGACTACAAATTTAAGAATTTTCCTTGATATGCAGTTGCTAAGGGCTCAACTTCTACCCATTTGGTGAAGTAGTCTACTTCGACCACAACATACTTCACCCCACCCCTACCTTGACAACTAATCGATTAGATCTATCTCTCATATTGCAAATAAGTGTCAAATAAGGAAGGATTGGTCAATTGTATGAGGTTATCGGGAGGGGCGTAGTGTTTTGTAATGCTCTTAAATTGTTTCCACCATTAAAAACAGTGTCGACCAAAATTTCTACAATTTCATCATTGAAGTTCACCAAAGATGATCTGAAGGGGCTGAAAGATGATCATAGGTCGAATGTGACTCATCATGATGAGGTGGATGAGTCCTTGCAGCTTCCAGGCCTATGTCAGTGTGTGCATGGTGCGCACACGCACACATGCACACCCTTATAAACGAGACAGGTTCTTGTTAATTTGTATCTGGATAGCATTTGGGTTTGCTATGATGTAACCAGGGTTGTACATGAGTTATGAGAGGATGGTTGTGTTTATATATAGAGTCGGTATTATGAATTGTAATGCATGCATCAAATAAAGTTCAGTTTTCATTTCTTATTATCTACTTCTTGCTCCCTTATCATTTATACTTCTCTTATAACTTCTTGCTGCTAACTCGTTCCTCCATTACTCTTCTATCTATTCCAAAAATCTGCACACATCTTACTTCCAATCCTTCCCTGTTAATTCTTTCACCTAAACTTCCTCCTTCCAGCTTCTTATAGTTGCAAACCTTCACTGCTAAAAAATGTTTAGTTAAAGAGTGAAACTAAAGGCAGAAATTTTGCAGTCCTTAACTAAAAACTGATACAAGACTGAGACAGTCTGTCTTTAATTCTAGATACTAGAGACTGAATACCAGTTTTTTATCTGTTTTTAAATTTTAAGATTAATTAAAAACTAAATTCAATTTTTAATTTATTCTTTCAACAAGTAGCTAAAATTTCAGCGATTTAGATTTTGTTCCTTTTTGAATCCAATGGTTAAATATACTGATCCATTTGATAGTGTTTGGGATTGAGTAACTTTATATTGGCCGAAATTAAAGCAACCTTTTATTTACTGAATACATTTAAATGCTCCATTGCCTCCTTTAATTATGGTCATGATTCATATAACTTATTCTTTATGATAAAAATACTACTCTACAACCGCCTCCCCAAATTGAAATAGAACCCATCTTCATACCTTTTCCTTCACTACCCACACACAGAGACCATAAAAAGAAGATAGGAATCATTAAAAATTATTATCTGTCTACCCTATTCAATATCATGATTGAAGTGAATGAAGCTTAGACTGGCAAAAAAGCTACTCAACCTAACACATATACAGAGGTACTATTTAGGAGATTACTAATATATTAAGCGATTTATTTTGATATAAATGTCATGAATCAAATCATGTGCATGCTTGTTGAATTTATCATTTGTTGAATCTGAGTGTACATGCTTATTGGTTTTGGAGTACTATTCATGAGCTGCTGTATAAGTAGGATTGTTACTATGTTCTTAGTCTAGACTGTTTTGTTTTGGTTTTGGTCTTCAACTTGTGATGTTTTGGTAAATGGTTATTAGTTGCATGACCAAAAACACAATATTGCACACATTTTGTGTGGTTTATAATCAAATTTGGCAACAACTTTAACAACTTCACCATTATATATTTCTACTTTAAATTCGTCCAAGAATTCAATATCCATATTGGTTTCAACCAACACTTTAGCTTATGTTATTCATTGCCAGAAGAGTGATGGCCCCTTTATCATAATTAAATTTTTAAATCTAATAAATTAATCGAGATAAGCACAAAATTTAGATATCCTTTTGTAAATTTCATCCCCATATGTCACTTTTTGATGATAAAAATTCAGAAATTAAACTTTATAAGGTCCCCTTTGTAGAGTTACATTAAGATCCTCTTTATTTTCAGTTTGACCATAAATAGATCTTATGGTTTACTATATATTATGAAATGCCCAACTGGTTTCCAAACTAGTTCTATGTACCATTTGAAATGCAAATAGTAATGACGCCTACCAAATAGGGATGCCTATCAAATAGGTGGACTATAAGAGAATTACCCTTTATCTGAAGAAACACAACAAACCGAAGATGCCTTTATCTCAGCACTTTAGTCTCTTCACTTCTTAACCGTCAGATCACATAAGATCCGAAGGCTCACGCGCATTAAAAGATCAAGACACGGATTACTTATGTTCTGGGCCTAGCCCATTTTGTGTATATAAATATATGTAATACCTCTGTATCATAATGTACAGTTTTTGTTATTCACAACAGTTTGATTGTAAATCTGCTTCTTGCAATACAAGTTTTATCTGATTTCTAATTTGGTATGAGAGCTTATTTACCTAAAGGCATTTTTTCTTCTGCAGATCATCACTGAGGCAAGGCTTTGCTTTATTCCCCTTAGAATATATCTTCGTCACCGGGGAGTTAACCTCTCCGATCAAGTGCAGTTCTTGATTCTCACCATCCTGACTGTGCCTCGCCAAGAAAGGATCAGAGCAGCCTCTTCATCTCCATTTCTGGCTGCAACATATCTCCATTCACCTATTCAAGAAACAAGGCAATAATCAGTTTTTATCACATTTTCGCAATGGCTAATGAGGAAGATGACATAACATCTGCAACATCAAGAAATGATGTAAAAGAAACTGCACCATCCCTCGTCAAACTTAAAAGCAGTGTTATAACCACCCCTCTCGATGAAGACAACTACGTCTTGTGGAAATACCAAATTTACACGGCCTTGAAGGGACATGGCCTTCAAGACTATATCAATGGCACAATTCCCATTCCACCTGTCATGAAAAAAGATAGAGAAGGAAACCTTGTTAGCAATCCAGAACACATCAATTATCAAAAACAAGATAGTCTATTATCTTCATGGCTACTATCTTCTATAAGTACTACTCTTCTATCACAGGTTGTTGGGTGTAATTCCTCTCATGAAATATGGTCATGTATCGAACAAATTTTCAACTCACAGTCAGCAGCAAGGATAATGCGCTACAAGAGACAATTACAAAGTGCAAGAAAAGAAGATACGAGCATGAGGGACTATCTTGCTAAAATCAAGAACTTGTGTGATAAATTAAGTGCTGTAGGTCACAAGATATCAGACAGTGAACAGATCCCCACCATAACTAATGGTCTAGACGAGGAATATGAATCAGTGGTTACCTTCATCGCATCACAAAAGACACTTCCAGACTTGCAATATGTGCAATCTGCACTGATTGCTCATGAAGGTAGAATAGAACAAAGAAAGGCAATGCAATTAGAAATATCAGTCAATTATGCATCTGGTTACAATTCAAGAAACAAGAATCAGCAAAGACTGACACAAAGCCAAAATCCTAGATCAGACAATCAACAACAAAGAAGCAATCCATCACAAAGAGGAAGAGGCAGAGGCGGAAACAACTACAATAACAGAATAAAATGCCAAATATGTGAGAAGTTTGGCCACACAGCAAACAAGTGTTACTTCAGATTCAACTCTGAATTCAACACTGGTCAGTCAAGTCAAAGGGGAATTAATGCCAACATGGCTCAAATAAATCAACAGCTAAAGACCAACAGTGATTGCATCATGACACAAGGCAGCAATGGTGATAATTTGGTCAAATCAGAGGATATAAACATTGAAGATTGGTACCCAGATTCGGGAGCGACAGATCAAATCACCAACAATCTTCAAAACTTGAACCTTGGCAACAAAAGCTACGCAGGTATGGAAGCTATTCATATGGGCAATGGTGAAGCCATAAGTATATCACATGTTGGAATTGGCAGCATTATAGGTAAGAGGGAATTATTTTTAAACAACCTATTAAGAGTACCCAAAATCAAGAAAAACTTGATAAGTGTCTCTCAGTTTGCCAATGACAATAAGGTATATTTTGAGTTTCACCCTAAATTCTGCTTAGTTAGGGATTTACTAAACAATAATATATTATTACAGGGTAGTTTGGACAAGGGCTTATACAAATTCACTTCCATTAAGTCAAATAAAGATCATATAGGGAGAAACTGGTGTAATCATGTCAATACTAGCATGTTATGTAGAGGAAATAGTCTTGAATGTTGGCACAAAAGACTGGGACATCCCAGTAATGACATTGTAAAAAGGATTCTGATAGATAATAAAATAAAATTTAATGACATACCTGTTTCTGAAATTTGCACACACTGCCAGATTGGCAAAATGCACAAATTACCATTTGCTAGTCTGAAACTATGCACAAAGAGCCACTGGACCTAATTGCAGCAGACCTATGGGGTCCAGCACCGCATGATTCATCTTCTGGCCACAGGTATTATCTTTCCTTTGTTGATGCATATTCCAGGTATGCATGGATATTTTTTCTTAAATCAAGATCTGAAACTTCCAGCATAGTGAAACAATTTATTACCCTTGTAGAGAAACAAATCAATCATACTGTAAAAATTTTCCAAAGTGACGGAGGAAAGGAATTCTTACCTCTTAAAGATTTTTCCAAGAAAAAGGCATTTTTCATAGAGTTACATGTCCTCATACATCAGAACAAAATGGGTTAGTAGAAAGAAGGCATAGACATATAGTAGACACTGGTCTAACATTAGTATCACAGGCCTCTATGCCCATGAAATACTGGAATGATGCATTTTACACATCGGTTTACCTCATAAACAGAATGCCCAATAAAGTTCTAGAGAACATGTGCCCCTATGAGAAACTTTATCGTATAAAACCCAACTATGATTTCTTAAAAAAAATTGGGTGTCTTTGTTTCCCATATCTTAGGCCTTATAACAGGCACAAGTTAAGTTTGAGGTCAAGTCCTTATACTTTCTTGGGTTATGCTAATAATCAAAAAGGCTATAAATGTTTAGACAACAAAGGAAGAATTTATATCTCAAGACATGTCTTGTTTAACGAACACATATTTCCTTTTGCAGGAAAAGATGCTACTACAAGAAAAAAGCCAGAAATGATAGACATTACAGTTCAATCCATTACAATCTTGCCTAAGCACTGTACCACAAACAAGAATGGCAAGGATCAAAACTCCACTGAAGAACATGCATCTGATACAAGGTCAGAATACAGCTCAGAAAACTCATATTCAGACATACTGCTACAACCAGATGAATGCACTCAACAAACTGATAACAATGGAAACAACACATCCAATATGAATAAAACCACACAAGATATGTAAAACACATCAAGTGAAAGTGATCAGGAACAGCAACAAGATGCAGCAGCTGCTGGCCACCATATGATAACAAGGTCAAAGAGTGGAATTTTTAAACCAAAAATATACTCAGTTTCTATCAGCAATTTCTGAACAAGCCATCAAACATGATGAATGGAAAAAGGCCATGGATGAGGAATATCATGCACTCATAAAAAATCAAACATGGAGCTTAGTTGGTCAACCAAAACACAAAAATATTGTGGGATGCAAGTGGACTTACAAGATTAAGAAAAATGCTGACAACAGCATAGCCAAATACAAAGCCAGACTAGTTGCAAAAGGCTATTCACAACAGTTTGGTTTTGACTTCAACGAAACTTTCTCCCCTGTTGTCAAACCCACCACTATTCGACTTATATTAACTCTAGCACTATGCAATAATTGGAAAATTAGACAGCTAGATGTATGCAATGCATTTTTAAATGGAGATCTTCATGAAGAAGTGTTTATGCAACAACCAGAAGGGTACATCATAGATCATAACAAAGTATGCAGACTCCACAAAGCCATTTATGGCTTAAAAAAGGCGTCAAGATCATGGCATGAAAAACTCAAGGCCACTCTCTTGAGTTTTGGATTCACTCCCACCAAATCAGACAACTCATTATATATGAAGAACAACGGCAACATCATTTATTTACTTGTCTACGTGGAAGACATCATTATTACTGGTGATAATGATAGTGAAATCAGAAACACAATACAGCTACTTGACAAAACATTCGCCATCAAAGACCTAGGAGACATAAACTATTTCCTGGGTATACAAGTCACAAGAAAATCCAAATCAGAACTATTTCTATCTCAAAAGAAATACATTGGTGAAATTCTCAAAAGAGCTAACATGAGTGAAGCCAAGTCTTTACCTACTCCTATGGTCACAAACTTGCATTTATCAAAGCACAGAGGTGAAGCTATTGACAACATTAAACAATACAGAAGTATTGTTGGTGCTCTACAATATGTCACAATAACTAGACCTGACATCTGCTTTAGCGTGAATAAAGTTTGTCAACACATGCAAAATCCACTCGACGAACACCGGAAGGCTGTCAAACGTATCCTCAGATACTTAAAAGGGACTCAAAATCATGGATTATCTCTAAAGACTTGCGATGACATAAACATAAATTTTAACAGTGATGCAGATTGGGCTAGCGACGTGGATGACCGCAGATCCACCTCCGGATATTGTGTATTTCTCGGACCAAATCCAATTTCATGGTGCACAAAGAAGCAAACCACCACATCATGCTCCAGCACAGAGGCAGAGTACAGATCACTCGCAAGCGCCACTGCCAAAATTACTTGGATAGAAACCCTGATGTCAGAATTAGGGTTCAATATTCGAAAGAAGCCGATTGTGTGGTGTGACAATCTGAGCACCATTTCTCTTTCTGCCAACCCCATTCAGCACTCACGTATAAAACACATCGAGATCGATTTACATTTTGTACGTGATCGAACAGAAGCTGGAAGATTGGACGTAAGGCACATTCCCACATACTATCAACGTGTCGACGTCTTAACCAAGGCTCTCTCAGCCAAAAACTTCGTCAGACTAAAGGAGGAATTAAAGGTTTTACAAGACAAAGATGAGAAAGAGGGAATAAGAAAACCGTAGATAAAATTGAGGGCGGCTATCTGAAGAAACACAACAAACCGAAGATGCCTTTATCTCAGCACTTTAGTCTCTTCACTTCTTAACCGTCAGATCATATAAGATCTGAAGGCTCACGCGCATTAAAAGATCAAGACACGGATTACTTATGTTCTGGGCCTAGCCCATTTTGTGTATATAAATATATGTAATACCTCTGTATCATAATGTACAGTTTTTGTTATTCACAACAGTTTGATTGTAAAACTGCTTCTTGCAATACAAGTTTTATCTGATTTCTAATTCCCTTTTTGTTCAAAATTACTGTAAAAGTGTTGTTGAGGAATGAAAACCTGATTCTTAGATTATGCCTAGCTGCTATATGTAATATATATTTTATTTTATTGTACCTATGGTTATTACAAGAAGTGTTAATTATGAAAGGGCTATTCCTATTGAACAGAGCCATTAAGGAGATGACTTGAACATTTTTGAACTATCATGGCTGGGCTAACAAAATGAGCTAAAGGTCCTATCCTGTTGTGCTACGTTTGAATAAATAATGTAGCTCGTGTGCATTATTGGTTTCGCTAACTTTGCATATTCCACTGCTTTGGTAGATTGATAGTTTAAGAATTTATGTTCAAAGTTTCATTGTAAAATAATGCTTGTACTATTTGTGCCCACTCTGATGGGTATATATCTATATGAAATTAGTAACATGGATTTGTGATCCATGCAAATTCTAATTGAAAACTCTAGTGAATTTGTAAGAAATACATTTTTAAGTTGCGGTTATTTATGTAAATGTTGGTTTGTGATCCATTTAAAAGTTCCTAAATTTTTTGATAATCTATACTTTTTTATTATATGTTTAAATTCGAGTTCAGGAAAAAATTAACTACGTTGTTTGATGTTCCATCAGTGAGATGAAATTATTTACATAAAAATTGTAAACATGGTTCCAATATATATATATATATATATATATATATATAATTTGAGACCGATCAGGTACCACATTTTAGTCTTTAAAACTCAATCTTAAAACTATTTAAGACGAATTTCTATCTTTAAATTTTAACACTGAAATTTCAGTGACAAATTCTTTTTGGGACTTGGGAATCAGAGTGTGAACACTTAAGTATATAATCGGTCTTTAAACTTTAGTTAAAGACTGAGTTGCTTAGTAAAAAACTGAATTTTTCAGTCTCTATTTCAATGTATTTTTGTAGTGCTTTCACCATGGCCACATAAGACAACAGGCCAAATAAAAGAGTTATACCAAAGTTTATAAATGATTATTCTAAGAAAAGAAATACCAAGGATACACATAAGGCACTTGCGAAAATGACCGGGAAAGAATTTTGATTAGATGAGCAAGTTCATGTTGATGATTGACAATCTATTAAAACAACGAGGATGGTTTACATGTTTATGTCATCTTTTCAACTAGTCATCACAGTAAAACTTTTTTATGTATCCAAAGAAACCTTTATACCAATGTTGAAACTATTAGAAGTAACTAAAATCCTTGAGGGCCTGCACCTAAGCATGGCCAAACTTGGTGATAGAGATGTGTCTGATCCTAGTAGCACCGAAGTTTCTATGATCTTAGAGCAAGTAATGTATAATTTTGGTGAAGTGGAAGGAGTTGCTTGAAGATGAGGCAATATGGAAGGAATATTGAGAAGTTATTAAGAAATTCCCAACTTTGGACCTTGAGACAAGGTCCATTTTCTAAGAGAGAGGGATTTGTAATACTCTTAAATTGTTTCCACCATTAAAAACGGTGCAAACCACAATTTCTGCAAGTTCATCGTTGAAGTTCACCATAGATGATTTGAAGGGGCTGGAAGATGATCAGAGGCCGAAGGTGACTCGGCATGATGAGGTGGATGGGTCCTTGTAGCTTCCAGGCCTTTGTTAGAGTGTGCATGGTGCACACATGCACACTCTTATAAATGGGAGTGGGTATTGTTAATTTGTGTCTGGTTTGCATTTGGTTTTGCTGTACACGAGTTATGAGAGGATGGTTGTGTATATATATAGAGTCAGTGTTATGAATTGTAATGTATGCATCAAATAAATTTTAATTTTCATTTCTTATTATCTACTTCTTGCTCTCTTATAATTCTTATTTCCCTTATAACTTCTTGTTGCTAACTCCTCTGTCCATTACTCTTCCATCTATTCCAAACAATCTGCACACACCTTAGTTTCAACCTTTTCCTGTTAATTCTTTCACCTGAACTTCCTTCTTTCACCTGCCTGCATTTTTAAACCTTTCACTATGGCCAATACAAGGCAGCAAACCAAAGAAAAGAGCTATACCAGGTTTCTTGAGGATTCTAGCATTTCTCACATTTCTTCACAGATTCCATGACATTTTCCATTCATGATCAACTACAAATATCTTTATTTCAAAATTTTAGTTGCCACTCTATCCTCTTGATGGTTGTTATGGAATTCTCCATAAACTTTCTAAAAAACTATTTTTAGCCTCACTGTTTTATGATGCATCACAAAAAGTGTATTTATATGATGCAACATAGCAAACAACATTGTAGAGTTGCCTTCGAGCTACTTTTTAACCCCAAGGAGAAGTTGATTGGCTAGATACTTGATGACAGGATTCATCTATGATGTTTTTTCTTTGATTAACATGCTACATTTCTCCTTAAAATATAATTTGGGTAGTTAGGAATTTCATCAAGAATAATGTTGGGGCCTACTATTTTTGGCAATTGTAAGCATTGCAAGCGCGTCTACATTTAGATTCTATTTTCAAGAAATTTTCTTAATAACGCATTGGTCAATTACAACAATGACTCTCTCGCCTTGTTTGATATGCTACTGGGATCGTTCGTTGAGCTTGATAATGACAAAGAACTTGGTTTAGAACCAATTATGAGTTGTTGTAAACCTTCAACACTTGAACCTTAAGCTTTTTTGTCATTTTGAGATTGCAAGCAATGCCTAGTACTTTGCCTCATTGTTACCACCATGAAATCTAACTTGACAACATAATGTATCTTGAGTCCTTCAAGGTTGATTAAAACTAGTTTAGCTCCAGTGCCTTGCTCGTTTAAACTCCATCAACAAAAAAGTTCCAATGTGCCTACTCTAGTATGTTTCTTGATGGCCTTTAAGTGCATTCGACTTTTTAGCTATGAGGGCTTATTCCTTGATGGCCTCTTGTGGATAATAAATATGATAATATCCTGATTTTGATCAGTTTGGGCTTTTCATTGGATGTGCTTGGAAGTATAGTTAAATCTTGTTCAATGCTATATGCAACTAGTAAACCAATTTTGCTATTAATTTGATATCATAGTATAGAGGCATAAATTTTTTTTGTTCCTTTGATTTCTAAAGGCGGGTGAAAGAGTTGCTACCTTATCTACTGGAATGCTCAACTGCATTTTTTTGTTCATTCCAATTTCTTCTCCACTTTAACCAGACTAAAGAAATGAATATGTTTGTCATTAACTTACTTAATGTCATGATCTTCCATGTCCATGTCAAGCTTTGGACATCTTTATACTTCTTTGGAAATTTTATTTGAGTAAACTCAAAATTCCTTGAACTTTCTTTGATCCCTCGAGAATTGAAAATATATATGATGATTTTTTTCAACCACATGGCCAAAAACACTTTTGTGAGTTCAACTTCGTCTCATACTTTTCGGGTTCTTAAACTTTTCCTTCAAATATTGCACATGCCCCAAACTTTCTCGATTTCACAAACATATTGTTAATGTAAACCTAAATATTTGCATGAACACATGTGGTTGCTAGCTTCTGATACATTAATTTCATGTTTTTGAATCTAAATGAGATTACTTTTTTTGCAAAACAAGAATGGTTATGAATCCTTTACGCTCTTGATCATTGGCAATTGGCATGCATCAAGACCTAATTGTGTTTTGAATATGTAGTGATAAACAAAAGAAGGTCGTGTCCGTAAGCTGGTCTATTCGAGGCATTGAGAAGCGATCCTTCGAGCGTGGTTTATAGAGAGTGGTGAAGTTTATACATGTGCACCATTTCACAATAGGTTTCTTAACTAGGACCATATTTGCGTTTGGCCATCCAACTTGGATAATATGCTTTTCGAATAAACATATTCTCCTTCAACCTTTTAACTTACTTTTAGAGTTGCACATCTTTCGACATGGGCCTTTTTGTCAAAAGGTGACACTTGAGGATCCTATAATAGATACCAACCATTTTCGAATAAGACCATGGAAAACTATACAACACACCAATTCAACCCTAACTCAAGGTTGAAGTTTCTTCTACAAACTAGAACAATTGGCGATAGATAGTTATTTTTGAGCTGAATTTCCTCAAGCTCTTTGATATGTTCAAATTTTGTTTTTCCCCTGAAGTAAGAGTAGATTTTGACATTTTAGCTAAAACATACACTAATAAACACTCAATTATGTTACACTAATAAGCGCATACGCTAATCAACCCTAATTAGCCTTAATTATACTTTAATTTTCAGATTTAAATACTAATAACTGTAATTAACATATCTCAATCAAACTATATACAATTGTATACAATCAATGAGCTATTTTAACAAATATAACCACAAGTTAACACTAATTTTATCATAATTCGGATTAATTAGTTTAGGGGAAGAATACACTTGATTTTTGATGAATTGAAGACGTAGATGGTTGGAGATTGCAAAGGAATGAAGATATCGATGGATGATGACAAGATATAGCGGTCGACGATGGAGGTGGTGGAATTTGGTGGAGAATTTAGGTTTTTGAATTGGGGAAAGAGATAATGAATTAGGTTTAGCTATGGTTGTTGTATAATCATGATTTTCCAACGTTTCCGACGACTGTCGACTATTGTTAGCAACAGCTTTCAACGGCTTTCGAAAGTAAATTCATATATTTACTTAAAATTTTACTCTTTTAAAAAAGATTAAAAAAATTAGTTTGTCAAAAAAATTTAATTTCTTGTAAAAATTGAATAGTTTATATTTGTTACCGTTGAATATGAAATCAATATTAATAATTACAACCTTTTACTGGTCTTTTTAAATTATTTAAACTTTTTTAGTTATAATCACACAATGGTTAAAAAATATATTTAAATTTCTAAAACTATAACGTATCATAAATTTCACCAAAGTTATACAATTAACGGACTGAAAATTGCGTAAAATGATTATTTTTTTTCGATTTTCAATAAAATTAAATATCGAATATAATTATACAACAAAAGATTATCGACAACACTAATTTAGTTAATCACAAACCATCATAAATTTGAATAATTGAATTCAATGATTTTTTTATTTTTGGGATTTAAAATTATTATTTTTAAACAAATTTCAAAATTATATAACTAATATATTTTGATAGTGTAATTACTTTAATTAAATAAATTAAGCAGGACGGAGCAATAGACGGTGGTTGAAAACCTCCGTCGAAAATAGCTCCCTTTATAGTAGTGAACTTAGTGGTGGAAATGGTTTGTTACCATGATCATGAGAAAAAAGCCATTACCAACCACTACTTATTCAGTAACTCAAAATCAAAACCAAACCAAAACCAACTAAATTATTTGATTTAAAATAATTTTCGATTTACTAAAAACTGCGGTAGGTAGCGGTCGGTAACGGGCCACTACCATATAATTGTTGAGCCAAAAGATTGCGAAATAAGTCATTTATTAGAAGAAATGAACTACGATTTTTCTGTGGTTTGCTATTTTTTGTGACAAATACTGCCGTACCGGCACATGCAATACAGAAGCCGATGGAGCAAGTCACTGTCTAATTAAATAATAACATATAGTTCATTAAGAAAAGATCTAGTGGTGATGATTAAATACGGATGTAGAGGAGGATTTTCACTCAAAGGGCCTTTTTGTGCAGGGTAATAAATAATAAGGACAACGCTTCTGAAAAATTAGTTTTAAGAATAATTTACAGAAAAATTATAAATGAACTGATCACTTTCAGTTATACAGAAATAATGATTGAATTTATCATTTTGTTGTATAACTTTAAAAGATAAATGAATTTATTATTTTTCTATAAATTGTTCTTAAAACTAATTTTTAAGAAATGTTTTCCTTAAAACTTATTACCCTGTTATCTAAAATGAGAAGTCTTTCAACCAATTTCCTCAATGTAGGATGTGCAGATGTGAATCATGCGATGGTCAGCCGCCTTTTATTAAAGACCGAAGTGTTTGAACATTCATAACAACAGATCCAACATGCTCGCTCTTTGCAGCAAACCGTATACACAATGTTGTATATGTAGCCACTGTTATTGGTATGGCACATTGATCAAACATAAGCATCTTAATTCTAGAATCAAGGACATTAGAAAAGAAGAAGAAAACATTAACATATATCAATTAAGTTGACCAATGCAGCAAGAACCGTTGTAGCAAGGTCACCAAAAAGCATCTCCATTTTTTCAATCTCATTTTTGTTGGTGCATGATTCCAACAACAGACCACTCAAATCGAAACTCCACAAGCACAGCAGAAGACGAGATCGTGATAAGAAGTGTAAAAACAACCTTTTGATAATTCAATTTCAATCTCAATTGATCCAAACCAATCACAATCACAAACAAGTAATCCAGGAATCAAAGCAATAACGAAAAATAAATCACACAGCGATTTATGGTGGTTCCACTAACGTTGTGTTAGTGTACATCCAATTTAAGAGAGAGCTTTTATTAATATTGATGAAAAGAGTACAAGAGATTGAATACAATGATCAAAATTCTATTTAGAATTGATTTGTGGAGAAGAGAATTGAAGAAAATTAGGTTTCGATAAACCCTAATTTGGTGGAGGCTAATCTCTTGCGGTTGCTTGCACGCTTGTAGATATGAAACCTAAGGCTAGCTTATATAGGAGAATAAAAATCCTAAGCAATCTTTCGAAATTGCTCCTACAAATATCGCAAATTTTCGTCCAAGACCGTACGAAGAAAAACTGAAGGAAGTCATTCCAGACGTCTGGCCCAAAAATTAGACGTCTGGCCCAAAAATTAGACGTCTGAATTAAGTCACTAGAGCGGCTTTGCTTCGACCATACGTCTGACAAAATGCTCTGGAAGCATTTCTGCCCAAATCAGACATCTGAGTCTTTTGGTCAGACGTCTGAAAGAAGGCTCTCCCCCAACTTCGCCCTCTTCGCCTTTTCTCTTATAACTTCCACCTCCGATTTGCGATTTGTGAACCGTTTTCTCCGTTACGAAGCTACTTTCGACCTCTACAAATCCACATATAGTGTCGCCAAAATTCAACACTCCATCTCGACACTATTTTTATCTTCAATTACAATGGTACCATACCATCAACGACAACTGATAGCGCCAACTATCACTTCTTCTACCTTCAACCGAACATGAATGCTTTCCCAATGAGCTCCGGCAAAGCCATCGCCCATTGCACTCCACCAACGAGCTCAGGCAAAGCCCCCGCCCGCTAATGAAATGTTGAAAACATCCGAATGCTAAGCTATCTCACCAAAGACTAGCATTTACCAAGAAGATAGAACTTCAATCTCTCAACCGATAATCTTCCTCATCTACCACCAAGCTCCTCCCTTAACCGTGCCACCCCGTGGCACCTAACACTTCTCCAAGCGAATCAAGTACGAGCAATACTCGAACTTTCCAACCGGCAATACCTTAGTGAACATATTCGCCACATTATATTTTGTGTGCACTTTTCGAAGATATACTTGTTTATCTTCATCCATGGCTACTAGAAATGACTCTCTCACCTCATTATGCTTAGTCCGTGAGCTAAACGCCGAATTCTCTGCCAAATGAACAGCACTCTGGCTATCACATCGAACATCAATACGATCATGCCCGAATCTCAAGTCACACAACAATCGCTTCAAATAGATGCCTCCTTTGCCGCCTCCACTACGGCTATCAGCTCTGCCTCCGTAGTGAATAAAGCAACTATGGTCTGCAATCTAGATCTCCAACTTATGGATGTACTCCCAAGTGTGAAGACATTTTCGAAAGTCGATTTTCTTCGATCCCTATCACCGGCGTAGTCTGAATCACAATAACCAACCAACTTGCAATCCATCGCCTTACTACCGCCAAAAACAAGACCATGAGATGATGTGCCTCTAAGGTATCTCAATATAAGCTTCACAGCTTCCCAATGCTTTTTTCCCCGGATTAGCCATGTATCGACTAACCATCCCGATGGCATTTGCAATATCGGGCCTTGTACACACCATAGCATACATTGGACTTCCAACCGTACTAGCATATGGCATCTTTGCCATATATGTCTTGTCTTCTTCCAAGATATGTGGTCCTTTACTTGAAAGCTTCGTATGTAAATATAAAGGTGTATTTAACGCCTTTGCATTCTCCATGCTAAATCGGCAAAACACTTTCTCAATATACTGCTTTTGAGTTAGTTTGAACTCAGAATGCTTTCGATCCCTTACAATTCCATGCCCAATATCCTTCTTGCTTCTTCAAGATCTTTCATTTCGAATTCCGATTTCAAACTCAGTTTTAGATTGTTGATTTCATTCTTACCCTTAGAAGCAATGAGCATGTCTTCCACATATAAGAGTAAATAAACCCAACAATCATTTTTCAACTTCTTGAAATAAACACAAGCATCTTTGATGCTTCTTTCAAAATCATTTTCAAGCATGAAATGATCAAACCTCTTGTACCATTGTCTAGGTGATTGCTTTAAACCATATAGTGATTTCTTCAACTTGCAAACCAAATTTGACTTACCATCTACAACAAAACCTTCCGTTTGCTCCATGTAGATATCTTCATCCAAGTCCCCATGCAAGAAGGAGGTCTTCACATCAAGTTGCTCCAACTCCAAGTCGTGAATAGCAACAATAGCAAGTAATATCCGGATAGAAGTATGGCGCACAACCGGTGCGAATATCTCATCATACTCCTTTCCTTTGTGCAAACCCCTTAGCCACTAGCCTATCTTTGTATCTTCCATCGTCCTTCACCTTGTATATCCATCTGCACCCAATAGCACGGTTTCCTTTAGAAAGTGGAACCAAATCCCAAGTTTGATTCTTCAACGGTGATTGCATCTCTTCCTCCATGTCACAAATCCATTTCGAGCTATCACTCGACTTCATGACATCATCAAGGTCCATCAGCTCATCTTGGACTACATGAAGAGCATAGTCCAAATTATCACAAAAGCTAAGATAGTTCCAATCACCATTTCGGGTGGTCTTATAGTACGACGACCAACCCGAGTAGCAATACCATTACCTGAACTCCCTTCAGCTCCACTTTGAATCGAATCTTCTCTAGAATCAAGTACATCACCAACATTACTAGAGGCATCCTGTGGACTATGTGATGTAACATCAACCACTATTTTCTCACAAGCATCTCCAACTACTCTACTCTCTCTTTTCCTTGGACAAAATGTGGAAATAATTTCCTTCTCCTTTGATTCATCATGAACCAAATCCAGAACATCTGATGAGCTCACATTCTCCTTGAACATCGCCGACTCATCAAAAGTAACATGACAAGAATTCACTAACTTCTTCATTTTCGGATTCCAAATCCGATAGCCTTTTACATCATCCGTATAGCCAAGCAAAATCCCCTTGAAAGCTCTTGGTTCAAGCTTATCATTTCCCGGATCATGCACATAAACCGGACTGCCAAACACACGAAGATAACTCAAGTCAATGCTCTTTCCCTTCCACACTTCCTCCGGAATTTTGTTACCAATAGATGAGCACGGAATTCGATTAATAATATACACTGCGGTTGACAAAGCTTCAGCCCAAAATCCATTAGCCAAACCCGATGTCAATCTCAAGCATCGAGCTTTCTCAAGTAGAGTACGATTCATCCTCTCCGCAGCACCATTCGACTGTGGATCTCCAGGTGTAGTAAAATGCCTCCGAATACCATAATGCTCTGGAAGCATTTCTGTCCAAATCAGACGTCTGAGCCTTTTGGTCAGACGTCTGAAAGAAGGCTCTACCCTAACTTCGCCCTCTTTCCCTTTTCTCTTATAACTTGCACCTTCGAACTTCGATTTACGAACCGTTTTCTCCGTTACGAAGCTACTTCGGACCTCTACCCCATATAGTGTCGTCAAAATTCAACAATTTCAACTATATTAACACTTATTTGAGTTAACTTACAGGAATAAAAAGTACATTGAGTAATAATTAACAAATATTAAAAAAAATTGAAATTAAATAGTACGTCCACTAAGCTTGCAAGGTATATAGTTATATAGGTAAGTATTGAAACAGCTAAATACAATTAACCGACATAGCTCTAACTGTTGGTGTAAACCAAAATTAAAGAGGCGTGTCTGCTGATGTGAAAAGTCATGTCTATTCGAATGAAGAGTCGTGTCTATTTGAATGAAAAGTCATATCTGTTCAGTGAAGAGTCGTGTCCGTTCACTGAAAAGTTGTGTCTATTGAAATGAAGAGTCGTGTCCATTAAGTAAAAGTCATGTTTATTGAAGTGAAAATGTGTCTATTCAAAAAGGTTATGTCCGTTTGTAAGGGTTGTAAACCACTATATATATGTGGTCATTTTGTTGTGTTGTATGCAAGTTGTAGGCAAGACAAAAGCAAGTTAAAAAAATGTCTATTCTCCTCTAAAATTATAGTTCTCTTCTCTTTTCTATTTTAACAAATTGGTATCGGAGCTTAGTTGAAAAATGTCAAACAACCTTGTCTCCCTTGTTCCTCGATTCAACGGTGAAAAGTTTGATTATTGGAGCAATCTAATGAGGCTCTGTCTTGAATCTCAAGACTTGTAGACAGTTGTTGAAGAAGGTGTTGGTGCGCCGGAAGATGAGACGCAACTCACAATTGCCCAAAGAGATCTTCTGAAGAGCAGAAAACAGAAAGATCGGAAGCCTCTCTTCCAAATCTATCAGACACTTGAAATTCAAGTTTATGAGAGAATTTCAAAAGTTTCAAATGCTCAGGAGGCTTGGAAAATATTGAATACAACGTATTTTGGCCAAGATCAAGTAAAAAAGGTTCGCCTGCAGTCACTACGAGCTGAATTCGAAAAGCTCGAAATGAAGGATAGTGAGAAAATCTCAGAGTATTTTACTCGTCTCATTTCCATCATAAATCAAATGGCTTCAAACGGAGAAGTCGTGGAGACTCAAAGAGCAGTTGAAAAAACACTACGGAGCCTACCAATCAAGTTCGATCATATTGTGGTTGCAATTGAGAAATCAAATGATATTACTTCACTTTCTCTTGAAGGCTTGCAAGGAAGGCTGGAAGCTCATGAGGCTAGGATCTTGATGAGAAGTAAACAAACAAATTCTTCTCAAGATCAAGCCTTAAAATCTCAATTCACATCCACAAAAGGTCAAGGCCCATCCCATGGCAAAAGTAACAGCAGAAATAGTGGAAAACGTGAAGAATCAAAGGAGGAGAAACCATCATTCCAAAATAACAATGCACGAGGCAAATACAGAGGCAAAAAACCATATTTTGAATGCAATTTCTGTCACAAGCCAGGTCATAAAGCAAATGATTGTTGGGAGAAACATCCTGAAAAGAAGCCAGTTGCTGGTTTTATGCATAATGAAGCAGAAAAAACTGAATCTTTGTTGATCGCTTCGGATGGAAATGTTGAAAACGTATGGTACTTGGATAGTGGTGCAAGTAGGCATATGACTGGAAATAAAAAATTATTTTCAAGTCTTGTGGAAGCTGATGATGGTAAGGTTACTATTGGAGATGCAAAATCATACAAAATTCAAGGTGTTGGCGAAATTTCTTTCAAAACCAAGGCTGGAAAAGTTGAAAAAATATCGGAGGTTCTTTATGTACCAGGCATACGCAGCAATCTTCTTAGCGTCGGTCACTTTCTGAAGAAAGGATTTGATTTTCGATTCGTTGGAGATCAATGTAGCATGAAGAAGAACGACCAACAAGTGGCAAATATTGTGATGGGATCCAACAAATTATTTCCGATCAAACTTGACATTGTGAGCAGTACGTGCATGATTGCTACTTCTAATGATGAAGTTTCCAAGTTATGGCATGAGAGGTTTGGGCATTTAAACTTTCGGAGTTTGAAGAAGATGTCTACCAAAGAAATAGTCCGAGGGCTGCCTAAACTTGAAGTGATAAACGAATCATGTGAGGAATGACAATTGGGGAAACAACATCGTGAACCTTTTCCATCCAAATCGAAGTGGATTTCTCAATCACCTTTAGAGCTTGTTCACACCAACCTCTGTGGACCAATGCAAGTGTCATCGCTTGGAGGCAGCAGATATTTCTTGTTATTTGTTGACGATTACACAAGAAAAATTTGGGTTTACTTTGTCAAAGAAAAATCAGATGCCTTCTCTTGCTTCAAAGAGTTCAAATTTCAAGTTGAAAAACATTCTGGTCATCAAATAAAAAATCTAAGGAGTGACCGTGGAGGAGAATATATGTCCTCTCGGTTAGAAGAATTCTGCCAAAATCATGGAATCTGCCATGAGTTAACTGCTAGGTACTCACCTCAACAAAACGGAGTCGTAAAGCGCAAAAATCGAACAATAATGAATATGGTCAGATGCATGTTGAAGAAGAAGAACTTGCCTGCATGTTTTTGGGCTGAAGCGGTCTCTTGTGCCGTTTACTTAATCAACCGATCACCAACGAAGAGTTTAAAGGATTCCACTCCAAATGAAGTCTGGTATGGAAAGAAACCAAATGTTGCTCATTTAAAAACTTTTGGTTGTCTTGCATACTCTCATATTCTTGATACTTTAAGATCGAAGCTCGATGACAAATCTAAAAAAGGCATTTTCATCGGTTATAGCCAAAGGACTAAAGCCTACAAGCTTTACAATCCGAAGACGAAGAAGATGATTATCAGCAGAGATGTTCGCTTTGATGAAAATGGCTGTTATAATTTTTCAGATTTTGCAGAATTACCTGGATGGAAGACTCTAAATCTTGAAGAGAAAACTTCTTTGGAACAAGGTGTTGATGCTGATGTTGGTATTGAAGAACAACAGCCTAAAAATAATGGGTTTGAGCAGGAGCAAAATTCACCACCAACGGCGGAAAGAAGGACGCGATCCTTGAGAGAAATCTATGATGCAACCGAAGAAGTTGACACTACGTATCATGTATATTTTGCATTTTTTGCGGGAGAAGATCCAATCACTTATGAAGAAGCATCAAAGGAAGAAAAATGGGTGAATGCAATGAAGGATGAAATCAAGTCTATTGAGAAAAATGGTACGTGGGAGCTTACCACTTTGCCTTCACACAAATCAGCCATTGGTGTAAAATGGATGTTCAAAACCAAAACAAATCTTGATGGCTCCATCAACAAGTACAAAGCACGTTTGGTTGCGAAGAGGTATAAGCAAAAAGAAGGGGAAGATTTCAATGAGGTATTTGCTCCTGTCTCTCGACTTGATACAATTTGATTGTTGATTTCTCTTGCTGCCCAAAATGGCTGGAAGCTGCTGCAAATGGATGTGAAATCAGCTTTCTTGAATGGTTTTCTTCAAGATGAAATTTATCTTCAACAACCTCCAGGTTCTGTGAAGAGGGGCGAAGAGAAAAGGTGTATAAGCTGCGGAAAGCTTTATACAGGCTGAAGCAATCCCCCCGTGCATGGTATGATCGTATCAATAATTTCTTCTTGAAGAATGACTTTGAAAGGTGTCCTTTTGAACACACTCTTTACATGAAGAAGCATTCAAAAGGAGGTTTCATGATCATGAGTTTATACGTGGATGATCTGATTTTTACTGGAGATAATATGGAGATGTTATCTGAATTCAAAAATTCAATGATGAAGGAGTTCGAGATGACGGATTTGGGAGAATTACATCATTTTCTAGGGATAGGTGTTCAGCAATCAAAATGTGGGATTTTTATCTCGCAAGAAAAATATACTGATCAAGTATTGGAGAAGTTCAATACGATGAATGTAAATATAGTTTCAATTTCTTGTGTTGCAGGTTTGAAATTGTGCAAAAATGGTGAAGGAAAGTTTGTGGATCCAACTATTTTCGAAGTCTAGTTGGAAATTTGATGTATCTCACTGCTACAAGACCCGACATTAGGTACGCAGTAAGCTTGATTAGCAGACTCATGGGAAAGCCTTTCTCAAACCATTGGGAAGCTACAAAAAGAATTTTACGATACGTCAAAAGAACTATTGACTATGGCATTTTCTATGAAGCTCATGTGCCTGTGAAGCTTGTTGGATATACAGACAGCGATCTAAGTGGAAGCATCGATGATTTCAAGGAGTACTTCAGTTTATGCATTTAATCTTGGAAGTGGAATTATTTCTTGGTGTTCAAAAAAACAACCAGTTGTGGCACTTTCTACCACCGAAGCGGAGTACATCGCAGCATCTCTAGCAGGATGTCAAACTTTATGCCCAAGAGGAATTCTTGAAAATCTAAGCTTCAAGTAAAAAGATCATACGATCATTTATTGCGACAATAGTTCTACTATCTCTGTCTTAAAGGATCCTATTTTGCATGGAAGAACAAAGCATATTCGTCTACGTTTCCATTTTCTACGAGAACTCGTTCGTGAAGAAGAAGTGAGTCTTGAGTATTGTCGAAGTGAAGAACAAATTGCTGATATCTTCACAAAGCCGCTTGGAGGGACTGCTTTCTCAAGAATTATTGCTGCATTAGGTGTTCGAAGGAATTTTGGTTTAGGGGAGGCATTGTTGGTGTAAACCAAAATTAAAGAGTCGTGTCTGCTGATGTGAAAAGTCATGTCTATTCGAATGGAAAGTCATGTCTGTTCAGTGAAGAGTCGTGTTCGTCCACTAAAAAGTCGTGCCTATTGAAATGAAGAGTCGTGTCTATTAAGTAAAAGTCATTTCTATTGAAGTGAAAATATGTCTATTCAAAAAGGTTATGTCCGTTTGTAAGGGTTGTAAACCACTATATATATGTGGTCATTTTGTTGTGTTGTATGCAAGTTGTAGGCAAGACAAGAAGCAAGTTAAAAAAAATTGTCTATTCTCCTCTAAAATTATAATTCTCTTCTCTTTTCTATTTTAACACTAACATAGTACAAATATGTCCTTGGCTGTAAAAATAGTGACAGAATATCACACAATATGGAATGTTTTTAAATGTTACTGGTTAGTGTAAACAAAGAAGCATCATGGCTTTGCATAATTTATTTTGTACACATTCAGTAATTACGGTTTGATACCGAATTAAAACTTCAGTGTATCATAATGCATGCAAGAGATTTAAAAAAACTACAATATAATAGTGGTTTTCATAAACAGAACAAATTAAAGATATAACAGCGTACAGTTGAGAATAGAGATGGAACTGATAATAAATTGGAAAATAGAATAAACTTAAGATGACGACAGAGTTTGCTAGTATCAAAAAAGACATCAACACTACAATATCAGGAATCAACCCAAGTGGAGCTCTTACCATAAAGCCAACGAATCAGAAGGAAAGGAGTCAGGTGAATCAGCGGAGGTAGGTGTATCAGCAGAATCGGCTGCGTCTGGAGCTGGGCTGGCTAAACTTAAACACTAACAAAACCAATGACTTAGGAAAACATAGAAGAACAATTAGTTAACCGATGCTTTGCAGTTGGTAAGGAAATTACATCACTCACCCTATAACTAACACTAATATATAACAGGCTATGTTTCACTACATCTACATGCTAAACCGAGTTATATTCCACCGCATGCTAAACCAAGTTATTCAAAATATTTAACTTGGTTGTAGAAATGGTACACAAAACGTGTTACCAAAACCATACCATTTCCATTAAGTCGGTTTGGCAAACGGAAAAATAAAATAAAAAATGGTACCGATAGTTGCAGTACCATTATGCTTGGTTTTGGTTGGTAGTATGCTTTGGTTGGTTATG
Source organism: Allium cepa (assembly GCA_030765085.1). Classification (NCBI taxonomy): domain Eukaryota; kingdom Viridiplantae; phylum Streptophyta; class Magnoliopsida; order Asparagales; family Amaryllidaceae; genus Allium; species Allium cepa. The sequence goes on along the minus strand of CM060941.1, from coordinate 168,811,906 downwards.
TGGTAGAAATTTCCAGCCCTAGACTGTTACTGCATAATACTTGAAGTATAAAAAATAGGTTTAGATTCGTGAAAATGATGGAGATCCTTCCATTAGATTGTTGAAATGAAGTCTTATTTATGACAATTTGTAGGTAAATTGTAGAAATAGTTGAATGAAAGATTTACAAATGAAGGGGATTAGGGGTTTGAACTTATTTTGAACACCAGAAGCATTGCTCCACATATTAGCTAATTTGTACATGCACATCTGCTAAAGTAAAATAAAAAGTTAGAGGTAGTTGTACATGCGCATTCCACAATGCATATGTGTTGATTACAAGGCCTCAAATGAAACTTATTTTGACAATTAGTTTACCAGGAAGCCGATTGTGACATGAAATTTAGGACATTGGTTTTACGACTTCTATTTGTTAGAATTTGATGACGATCAGCATGGATATTTAATCTCTAATTGAATTTGAAGAAAAAATGAAAATAGAATGATGATTTATTGATTGATACTTGAATGAATAATACAGATACAAGATGCATATTTATATACAGGAGGTATTATACTAATGGGTTGCACATATGACCCAGACCCGCTATCTTTGCTATTTAGTTGCAAACATATTCGAACATATTCGAATCATTCAATCCAGTATACCATATTCCTTAACAATCCTCCTCAAACCGACATTCGGGTTTTCATGACGACCACCTTCTCCTTGCGCCGCCTCAAAAAATTCGTTGGACTTTCTCAGATTTTGAGCGATATTTGCTCAGATCTGGGTGAGTTCATCGACATACCAGACTTCTTCATATAGATCTGGGTGATTTCTTTGACATGCAAAGCTCTTTCTATATCGTTGTTCATCTTTATGCTGGTTTTATTGGTAGATCTGTTGCTCTTTGTATCAAAGCTGTCAACTTTTCTTTGTTGAAGCTCTGAAGCTTCTTCTGGTTCACTTGAATCAGTGAAGAATGCTACCACTTTTAATTCACTTTTAAATCTGGTGAAGTTTTGCTTCGATAATGCTTTGGTAAGTGTGTCCGCTCTTTGGTAAGCAGATGGTAAGTTATTTACATGTAAACTTCCCTTTTGTATCTGTTCTCTGATAAAATAAAGATCAATCTCAATATGCTTCGTTGTCGAATGCAGTTTTGGATTGGCTGACATATAGACCGTGCTTTGATTGTCACACCATAATGTCGGTTTGGCTTGTACTTTAATGTTTAATTCATGTAATAAAGACTGTATCCACATAATTTCTATGGTTGCACTTGTAACACTCCTGTATTCAGCCTCTGTGCTGGATCTGGAGATGATAGATTGTTTTTTCGAGCACCGTGACACTGGATTATCTTCTATATATATACAGTACCATATAGTTGATCTTCGATCATCTGGGTATGTTCCTCAATCAGCATCAGTGTACCCAGTTATATTCATATTATTGCTTTTCTTCATTAATAATCCATAATTTGTTGTTCCCTTTACATATCTCAAAATTCCTTTTACTGCTTTCCAGTGGTCATCTCTTAGTTCCTGCATGAATAGGCAAACTTTGTTAACACTAAAAGAGATGTCTGTCCTTGTAATTATTAAATATTGTAAAGCACAATACTACTTCTGTATTGTTTAGTGTTTGTTATGCATTCTCCACTCTTTTTAGATAAATGTTGATGGCTTATCATTGGGGTAGGTTGAGGCTTGGCACCGTCCATCTTAGTTGGCCACTAGCTCCATGCTGTATTTTCTCTGACTGAGAATAATTTCGAACTTTAATCTTCTCTTGACTTCTATACCTAGAAAATAGTTCAGTGGGCCCAAGTCTTTGATAGAGAATTCTTTGTCTAAATATTGAGCAAGACATTTGATTTCATCCTCATCGTTTTCTGTAATTACAAGGTCATCAACATATATTAGAATATAAACACTAGATTTATTATTAAATTTAATGAACAGAGAGTTGTCTGATTTGGTAGACCGGTAGCCACGATGAATTAGTGTAGTTTTCAGTTTATCAAATCAGACTCTTATAGCCTTTTTAAGGCCATATATAGCCTTTCTTAGTTTGCACACATAATTTGAATTCTGCCTATACTCCTGTGGTTGCTCCATATATTTCTTCCTGCAATGTTCCATTTAAAAGGCATTATTGACATCATATTGACTAATATTCCACTGATTGTATAGAGCAATACTTAATTCTTATAGTAGTTGGTTTAAATATAGAGGAAAAAGTCTCATTAAAATCAAACACATATTGTTGTGTGTAGCCCTTTACTACCTGTCTTGCTTTGTATCTAGACACTATTCCATCAGGGTTCTTTTTTAATCTGTATGTCCACCTGTATCCTATGATATTTTTATTATCTAGTGTACATACAAGATCCCATGTATTGTACTCAGGGCCGGCTCCAGGGCTGGTCGGACCAGGCAGCCCCTGGGGCAACCTCCCTCGGCGGGGGGAATAATTGAGGGTAAATATGCTAATAATGAATGATAAGTTGTTAAAAAATAAATTTTGTTATATATTTATGGTAAGGTTCTTCAGTTCAGTTGGTAGTATCCTTGCTTGCATTCCGGGAGGTCATGAGTTCATTTCTTAGAGGCAACAAATTATTGATTTTTACAGTTTTTCCCACTTTACCTATAGGTCGCCTACGGCAACCCAAGTTTTGCAGTCGAGTCTGACTGTTCTTTATTAGAGCATTATATTCTCCATTTATTGCTTCCTTCCAGTATTTTCCCTTTGCAGCTTGCTCAAAGGTTTCTGGTTCCTCTAAATTTAATGCAGCAGTATATAGTTTTATTTTAAAGATTCCACCTTTTGATCTTGTCACCATTGAATGACCAGTTCTAGCCTGTGGTGATATTTCTATACTTGTTTGATCATTGTCATTTTCTGATTGTATTTGTGAGTTGACGGACTCTCTTTCATTAGCTGACCGTGCTTGATCCTTTGAATGTATAGGAGTTTGACTGAGATAGCTGGGTGAGTTCAATGATTCATGACCTGATTGATTAGACATGATGAGTTGTGGATCATGGACCTCAGTAAGACAGTAATCCTTTCAATCACCTCAGGTTGAAGGTCATCACTGTAAACACGTATACTAGGTATAGAACCTTTTGAGTTATATATTTTTTGAGTTATTTTAATATCTGCATTGCTAAAAGGAAAAATACGTTCACTGAACACAACATGTCTTCTAATTATAATTTTGCCACTATCATCATGACATTTGTACCCTTTTTGATTTGATCCATATCCTATAAAAGTACATGGTTTTGCCCTGAAACACAATTTATTGTTACTATATGGTCTTATGTAGGGAAAGCACAAGCATCAAAACATTTTTAGACTTTGATAGTCTGGCTTAACACCTAGTAGTTTCTCAACTGGACTGATTTCTTTATGAACTTTTATGGAAAGTCTATTAATTAAATAAACAGCAGTATTAAAGGAATCAAGCCAGAATTTTAGTGGTAGTGATGCTTGAGCAAGTAATGTTAACCCATCGCAACAATGTGTCTTAGCTTTCTCTCTATTAGACCATTTTGTTCAGATGTGTAGGGACAAGTAGTTCTATGAACAATTCCCTTCTTAATAAAGTAATTGCTAAGGGTTTTGTACTCAGTGCCACCATCGGACTGGATAATCTTAACTTGACTGCCAGTTTTCTTTTCAACCAATGATATAAAATGTACTACTGGATTATAATTTTCAGATTTAGCTTTTAGAAAATATATCCATGTATATCTAAAATATACGTCAATGAATGATATATAATACCTATAACCATAATCTGAGTAAATTATGGCAGGTCCCCATAAATCATTAGCAACCAATTGTAAAGGTTTTGAATACTTGGTTAAAGAACATTAAAAGGTAATTTGTGACTTTTACCCATTTGACAGCATGTACACACATATGGTAAAGTAATATCATCAAATACAATTTTACTTTTCTCATGCACTTTTTTCACAACATCTATGTTTGGATGACCAAGTTTGTAGTGCCACAAATCAAACACACTTCTATTCTTTTCCGACTGACCGATTTCACCTATGTTACAACACTTTTGATTTCTCTGAAGTTTGCTATTGTTTTTTAAGATTGAATCTGTATAATCCCTTGACTGCTTCATCCTGCAAAAGATTTTCATTAGTCAGTATGTCTTTAACTAAGCAGTAATCTGGATAAAATTCAAAGTATACATTATTATCTTTCGCAAACTGTGACACACTCATAAGATTTTTCTTTATCTTTGGTACGCTCAATAAATTATACAAAAATAATTATCTTTTTCCATCAATACAAGCATTATCAATGTGAGTAATATTAATTGACTCACCATTCCCCATGCATATAGACCGTTTACCTCTATACTCCTTGTTGCCAAGATTTAAATTGTCAAGATTGTTTGTTATGTGATTGGTTTCCCCTGAATCTAGGTAGCAGCTTTCATCATGTATGTGTTCTGATCTTGTGATTGTGCTTTGATTAATTTGACCTCTACTGTCACCATGATTGCTAGGATCTAACTGTGTTTGAGCCATGTTAGCACTAGCATTTCCATTCCTTTGATTGTTTTGGTTCTGATTTGGTACATAATTAGCATTAAATCTAAAATAACACTTCATAGCAGTGTGACCGATTTTCTCACAAATTTTTCACTTAGGTCTGCTGTTATTATTATTCCATCTATCTCTGCCTCTAGATCTACTTGAGTTTCCTCACCTTTGATATGCTTGACCTTGCTTGCTTCGATTTTGTCCTTTATTCCTTAAGTTGAAAGTATAGTTGATTGATAGATCTGTATCTTGAGGTTTCTTATGATCTATTCTTGCCTCATGTGCAAGAAGTGTGGCATGAACATACTGTACATGTGGCAAACGTGGTTGAGATGATACCACTGCAACAACTGCTTCATATTTCTCACTGCGTCCATTCAAGATGTTCAGTACTTGCTCTGTTTCATGTAATTTATGTCCTGCCGCTTCTAACATATTGCAAATGTTATTAACTTATGACAAATGATCCCTCATTGGTTGATTTCCTTTAGTAATGTTCTGCGGTTGTCTTTATAGTGCATAATCTTAGCAGCAAACTGAGTGTTGAATATCCTTTCAATGGTAATCCATATATCATTTACCGACTTGCGGCCTATAACTTGTGACTGTAGTTTTGTATCAATTGATGATAGAAGCCAAGAGCTTATTAGTCTATCTTGCCTGTAGAATTTTGTGTATTCCCCATTGTTGATCATCTTGTTTTGTGAATCAGTGATAAATCCTTGGGGAATTGGAATTGAGCCAAGAATAAGCTTTCTAGCCCATATCCTTGCATTGCTGTTTCAACTTGTAACTTCCATAAGAGCTAGTTATCTTCCTCGAGGTGCACAGTGATTAGCTGACTTTGAGGACTGATAACAGTTTTAATCAGATTCTCTATTGCATCAGTGAGAGATTGCCGCTGTGGGTTGTCAATGTTATCTAAAGTTGCTGAAGTATTATCTCCTTCAGCCGTGATTACAGAATTCTAAAACAGATGCTAAAATTTGATAGTTCAGATGATTTACTAATTCAAGATCATTCTGACTGTGGCAAAAATAGGTTAGTTGCAGCCCAGACTCAAGTGATGAATCTGTTCTGATGAATCTAGGCATGGCAATCACTTTAATCTTCTTGCCTTTGATTGCTTTCTTGAATTAATTTTTTTATTTTCTGTACTTTCTTGCTATGGATTTGCTTGATTCTTTGAGGAAAACTTGTTGCAATCAGAAATCTGAGTGATTTCTTGGTACGACACCTGTATTTCACAAAATAACAAATTCAATAACCAACAAAAATGATGAGATTTCAGCTGATGGGTTAAAGGCTTTCAAACGATGATAGTTTTCTGATGAAACCCGGTTTGAACAACTTTTGAATTTGAAACTGCTACCGTTAGGCTTTAAAGAGAACTTGATTTTAATGATTTTGTATTTAGATGTTGTTGCCGCAAGGCCTGAACAGCTCTGATACCATATTAGAATTTGATGATGATTAGAGTGGATATTTATGTTGCAATATAAACTTGATTTGTTAATTTCTAGAAGTTTATTATTATTAAAGTTTCTAGAGTCTTCTTGTATTTAATAGAATTTGAAGAGAGCTCTAGAATTTTATATTAGTTGCTAGAAATAAGAATTGTATAAAAGTCATGTTTCTAGAGTTTTTTAAAAAGAAAGTTTTAGAGTTGTCAAATAAGTCATGTTTCTAGAATATTCTACATCTAGAATGTTCTATTGAGTCATATAAATAGAGGAGCTCTCCCCTCATTTGTAATCAAGCAATCTAGCAAAGGAAAAATAATATTAAAGCATTACTTGTGAGAACAAGTTTCTTCTCTCAAGTCTCCAACCTTTTTTTTTCAAATATATATTTCAACAAAGTGGTATCAGAGCAAGATTTAGGGATGACTTCCAACAATATGTTGCAACCTCAACTTCATCGTTTGACGGGAAAGAATTACAATCAATGGAGCATTCAAATGAAGGTCTTGTATGGCTCTCAAGATCTTTGGGAGATTGTTGAAAATGGACATGAAGAACCGGAGAATCAAGCAACACTTTCAACACAACAATTGAATACTTTGAAAGAGATTCGAAAGAAGGACAAGAAGGATCTTTATTTTATCTATCAAGCGATGGATGAAGCAATTTTTGAAAGGAACTCTTCGGCATCAACATCAAAGGAGGCATGGGACATCCTCAACAAGGCGTACAAAGGTGAAGAAAAGATAAAGATGGTAAGACTTCAAGCTCTAAGAGGTGAGTTTGATTTACTCAAAATGAAAGAAAGTGAATCGGTGGAGAAATTTTATAATAAAACTGTTTCTATTGCTAATCAACTTCGAATCAATGGTGAAGAAATTTTGGATAAAATAATTATTGAAAAAATTCTTCGAAGTATGACAAGGAAATTTGAGCATGTTATTGTTGCTATTGAAGAATCAAAAGATTTGAATACTTTCTCTCTTGAAGAATTGTTGGGCTCACTACAATCTCATGAGCTTCGCATTAAACAATTTGATTCATCTCCTTCCGAGCAAGCTTTTCAAATTCGAGACACCAACCGTGGTGGATTTAGAGGAAGAGGTGGAAGATCAGCTCGTGGTAGAGGACAAGAAAGATGCCAAATTCAAAGTGAAAATTCAAGCCCATCTCAAGGAGGAAGAGGTCGTGGAGGATACAGTGGAAGAGGAAGAGGTAACTCTTATAATATTCAATGTCATTATTGTCATAAATATGGGCATATGAAAAAGGATTGTTTTAAAAGAATTAATGATGAAAAGGATAATTTTAATTTTCTACATGAGAATTTGGAGACACAAGATGAAAGTATGCTTCTTGCTTGTGATGTTCAAGAAGCTTCTTTTGATGATATATGGTATATTGATAGTGGTTGTAGTAACCACATGACCGGAAATAAAAGTTGCTTTGTGAATTTTGATGAAAGTGTCCAACGAGAAGTCAAGACAGGTGATAACAAAAAGCTCATTGTCAAAGGCAGTGGCGATATTCCGATACTGACAAAGCAAGATACAAATTATATTTCTAGTTTATTATGTTCCCGATCTTAAATACAAACTTTTGAGTGTTGGGCAACTTTTAAAGAAGGGACATAATGTGAATTTCAAAAATGATTTATGTGAGATCAAAGACAAAACTGGTGCTCTTATTGCAAAAGTGAAGATGACACCAACAAAAATGTTTCTGTTGAAAATTAAAAATGAAGCATTTCCATGTTTTGCTAATATTGTTAATGACAAGTCATGGCTTTGGCATCTTCGTTATAATCACTTGAGTTTTAGCACTCTATCTAAGATTTGCAAAAATCATATGGTTAGAGGCATCCCAAATATTAGCAAACAAAATCAAGTATGTGAAAGTTGTGTTTTTGGCAAGCACCATCGAGATCCATTTCCAAAAGAAAAGGCATGGCGAGCAAAGAATCCTTTGGAGCTAGTGCATTCGGATTTATGTGGACCTATGCGCACAAACTCTCTTCGAGGTAATCGGTATTTTCTCCCTTTTATTGATGACTATAGTCGCAAGATGTGGATTTACTTTTTCAAAGAAAAATCTCAAGTATTTGAAGTATTCAAAAAAATTTAAAGCACTTGTGGAGAAGCAAAGTGGTTTTTCTATAAAGACACTCCGATCCGATCGTGGTGGAGAATATATGGCGGAAGAATTCGGAAATTTCTTAAAGGATCATGACATTCATCATCAACTAACGAACCGCTCAACTCCTCAACAAAATGGGGTGGCCGAAAGAAAGAACCGTATCATCATGTAACTTGTTCGAAGTATGTTGAAGACAAAAGGATTGCCTAAAATATTTTAGGCCAAAGCTGTAGCATGTGCATGCTATGTTCTCAACCGTGCGGCAACTAAAAGTGTTCAAGGAAAGACTCCACAAGAAGCATGGAGCGGTCACAAGCCATGTGTCTACCACTTTCGAATTTTTGAAAGCATTTGTTACTCTCATGTGCCGGATGAAAAGAGAGGAAAACTTGATGACAAATCTGAAAAGTGCATCTTTGTTGGTTATAGTGAAAGATGCAAGGTATATAAATTATATAAACCCATTACAAAGAAGACTATTATTAGTCATGATGTAATTTTCAATGAGGAAGAAGCATGGGAATGGAAAAATGAGAAAAAGTGTACAAGTATCTTGTTTGATAATGATGCATTTGAGCCAATTGAAGAAGAAGGATCGACTCCACCTACTCCACCATCTAATTCTCCTCCAAGCTCATCATCTTCAAGTTCAGAATCAACACCTACAAGGACAAGACCTGTTGCGGAGATTTATGGAGAAACAAGAAGAATTTTAGAAGATGAATTTGTTGATTTTGCTTTATATGCAATTGCGGATCGAGTTGATTTTGAAGAAGCCGCCAAGGAAGACAAATGGAGACAAGCCATGGATCAAGAAATTGATACAATTGAAAGGAACCAAACATGCGAGTTGGTTGAAATACCTGAAGGGAAGAAACCCGTTGAAGTCAAATGGGTTTACAAGACAAAGTTGAATGCACAAGGTGAAGTTGAAAAACATACTCCAAAAGAAAGTCCACTTATATATTGTGATAGCAATTCTGCTATAGCACTCACCGAAAATCCAGTTTTTCATGGGAGGAGCAAACATATAAGAATCAAGTATCATTTCATTCGAGACTTATTGGGAAAGGAGAAGTAGTTGTAAAGCATTGCAAGACGCAAGATCAAATTGCCGATATTTTAACGAAGCCTTTGAAGTTGAAGATTTTCAAGGAGTTAAAAAGAAACTTGGTATGCGTAAAAGTTTAGCTCAAAGAGGAGCAAATCAAGTTTAAATGGTAGTGTTGGAATATAAACTTGATTTTTTAATTTCTAGAAGTTTCTTATTGTTAAAGTTTCTAGAATCTTCTTGTATTCAATAGAATTTGGAGAGAGCTCTAGAATTTTATATTACTTGCTAGAAATAAGAATTGTATAAAGGTCATGTTTCTAGAGTTGTCTAAAAAGAAAGTTTTAGAGTTATCAAATGAGTCATGTTTCTAGAATATCTACATCTAGAATGTTCTATTGAGTCATATAAATAAAGGAGCTCTCCCCTCATTTGTAATCAAGCAATCTAGCAAAGAAAAAATAATATTAAAGCATTACTTGTGAGAACAAGTTTCTTCTCTCAAGTCTCCAACCTTTTTTTTTCAAATATATATTTCAACAATTTAATCTCTGATTCAATTTGCAGAAAAATGAAAATAGAACGATGATTTTATTGATTGATACTTGAATGAATAATACAGATAAAAGTTGCATATTTATATACAAGAGGTATTATACTAATGGGCTGCATATATGGTCTAGACCCGCTCTTTTTACTATACAATTGCAAACATATTCGAATCATTTAATCCCGTATACCGTATTCCTTAACAGTATTTTATGAAATTGCATTATGTGTCTGTCAATGAACAAGTTATATAAAGTAGGCAGGAAAATTTGTAGTTAATTGTATGCAATAAGAAGTTAAATAGGGATGTAGTTAGTACAAGTCACTTAAATATATCATATTATTATGGGTATTTATTCTAGTTTATATCTCATTTTCCAGTATGTCATCAATATTATAAACTAGTCTTTTTTTTTCTTTTTTTTCCAGTATATATATTGGCTAAAGTCAGCATGGAAGTCTCACCCCTTTGAAATAAAGATCACTAATCTATTAATGGTTTTCCCCAATTTTGGTTCAGATTTCTTCTTTATTTAGATGCATACACACATGCATATCATTCCGCATTTCTAATGTTTAACCTGAGAATTATACAAGAACGTAGCTAGGATCATTAAGTCAATGTGGTTGGTCTGCATTCAAGACAAATAGGAGCAACTTAAATAAATATTGTTTAAAGATATGATCTACCAGTGCACTCTTTTAGCTTTCCATCCAGACTGGAGATTCCCATAATTGCTTAGATACGAACAAGTAACAGAGAAATAATGGATCATAACACTTTAGGCATAAAAAGTGTGACAATTTGAAAGCTACATTACATGGAATGAATAGCTAGCTTTTTCCTCCACAATTTTTTAAGTGCAGGATTCTATGTTATTCGGTCCTTGCCTATTCCACTACAATGGAATAACTGCATCATATCTTATCTTACCATTTCATATCACATATACTTTTTCGCTACAATTTACTTTCTCTTAGGATTCTCTTCTTTTCTTGATGTTAATTGGTTGATTTCACCATGAGCTAGATTCTTATAGTAGGTTCCCTGGCACATAAGCATTATGCATTTCCCTGCACTTATGAAAATACAGCATCAAAATATTAGAAAATTAGAATCTTTTCCCTTTTCTGTAAACTAGCCTAAAGTTGGTTAAATTTTAATATATACTGATAATGTAAATGAGTAAGACTTATTTTTCTTCTCAACACTGCATCTTATTTACTAAACAAGTAAAACTATAACGTGTTTACTTTATTTTTATTTTTTTGTCTAAGTCAAGCACACTTTTTTGCTAATCAAGTAATCTTTAGTCTTTACTAGTGTGCTCTGACATTAAAATGTCCTCATACAAGCAGCTGATATATCATTTTAATCATAAATAATTATCTGATGTTTATGCTCTTGGTAATATCATTATATATTAATTTGAAGGTAGACGGCCGATAATAAGAATGTTGGGTTCTTCCATTGACCTGTCCTATCACACTGAATCTTGCTAAATTCCATCCGGATATTTGGACAGGCTGCGTATATATCACCTCTAGTTTGCGTGAAAAAGCGTTTCTGTTGTTGTGGAATAAGAAGCCTTCCAACTTGCTAGAATAATACCCAAGCTCTTGGGATAAAAAGAAAAGAATCAAGAATTACTGCTTTACCATAAATTAACAGTAAGTGATAAGGATTCTATGTTTCTGTTCTTTTGCATCTTGGTATTATTACATGTTAACTAATTATACATTTATCCATTTTGTTTTAAAGAATATATCACTTATACTTCCACCAGTCAAGCTGGAGAAGATTCTTATGTTCATCAGCTCAAAAATTAGTATAAGTTTTTATTATTTATTATTTATTATTTTTATTTTTATTTTCAAAAAGGTTTTCTGTAGAAGGTGACGTGGTAAATTTAGCACGTGGCTTATTACGCTGCACCATACTCAAATACTTCATATGCTGTATAAATGTCACAATATATGCCAAGAACAAATATCACGTAATAACGTATAAAGCAATCATGACTTCAAGTTTTTTGCTGCATGTGCATGTGTACAGTATTTACTGAATAGTGTTGCAAAGCTTGTTTGTAATATGAACAGTCTCACATTATTAATTTCTGAGGTTATACCAAAACTTTAGCTAGATTTTGACACTCTCTTAGTATTATGAAGAAGCTGACAAAAGTTATAATTTCTCTGCTATCTGGTAACTGCATATCCTCTATTGCTATCGATTTATCTAATAGTTTGATGTAATTTAGTTGCTAAACTTGTGGCATTAATTAGTTTATGAAAGAATCATGTTTCTATTCCACGTGAAAGGATCCTACCATGTAATAATTTTTTAATGGATTATTGACATGATGGGTTTGCAAGCTTATGGCCATTGGGAGATAGCTGATTATAACTTTTGAAATAAGACCACGTGTGTCTAATAGAAGATTCCGATTATTCCAAAACTTGACCATGACAGACAAAACTTATCCTTTTGGGCCTAAGTCATTGGAGAGGAGCATCACTTCAGCTTTAAATCTTTGAACGCTAGAAGGTACTGGCAGTACTTATAATATCTAGGAAAAAGCGAATAAAATCAGTCGTTTGTTATCAAAAAAATATTATATCATAGTATATGCTAATATGTGAGGCCTGTTATATCATTGTGATTGTTGCATAAATGCTTCTTTTTTATTAAAGTGGATCCTCTTTGCAACTTGTAAGAAGAATATCTGAATTCTAGCAAGGAAGGAATCAGTTATTTGACTTATTACTCATTAGCTTTATCATGTTGAATTTTGCCACACAAACACAGTAATTGACATGGTAGATGATCGGAATGAAGTAAGAGAGGTTTAATTTAAGCCAAGCCTTCATCTCTTCTCTAATGAACCTTACTTCATTCACTAATTGTTATTGCAATTCCTTCATTCAAAATGAGGTTCCCCATCAAACCCAATTATTCAATATATTGTACTCTCTGTACTCTCTAAATACTGGGTTGCTCTTATGGTGCGTTGAGCAATACTTTGATATAACCATCTATATCAAAATTTTGGTCCAACAATATAACATATTTATTTTAATTTCATTCAATTGAAATTTTTGTTTATCTTAAAAATGCTATAATACCCGAATTAAATTCGGGTATAATTGCCGACTAAGAGAGAAACAACTGGATCCCCCTGAATTCCGCCTGAAATTCGAGGGGTGTAATACAGTTCTTCTTTTCTATTTCGGTGCATATACCAGATACCAGATTCTGCTTCGGGTATTGTAGCAGTACTCACGTGGTGTAATTCAAGCAGATTTGCATTAAGGTTTTGATGCAGACTTCCATATGTAATTTTTTATTTTAGCTTTTCATTGTATGTTTGGTTTATTTTATCGCCCTGTCTGTTTGATAAACTATTTTTTTTTTTTAACATAGTTATTATCTCTGTGAGATTGGATAAGGTTTTGAACCTGTTATTTCTATGATTTGTAATATTTTATGTATTGCTCTTACATTGTAATACATTACATAATCACATGTCATCACAAAAGCAATTGACAATTTAACTATTGCATCTTAAGATTTATATGAATTTCGTTGTGTTATTCTTTCGATTGACTTCTCAATTATACGTGCTGCCCACCCTCCCCTCGATGTTGGAGTTCTCAGTTATTACCTGCCCCACACCAACACCCCCCCCCCCCCTCCTCTACTCCTCCTTCCCCAACCCCCCACCCCCCCCCCCCCCCCTCCTCCTCCACTCCTCCTTCCCCAAAACCCCACCACCACCACAAACAACGTATAGTATATCTTGAGCTAAATACATGTATGTACATTTATATTTTACTTAACCCCCGTATGCGACCATTTATTATTACAAAACCAACTAACAATGTGACGAGTAGTCTTTTTATATTTATAAAAGACACATTTTATAATTTTTGGAAGGCAGACTAAAACACAATAAACCACATGTTGTGTGGTGACAAATTTGACATCTGTCTAAAAAGCAACATTTGTGCAACTACTAAACTGCTATAGCCTGTAACACACAGACTTTTTAGCTAAATTTCGATGTGACTCAGTGTTAAAAATGATCCAGTTGAGCCTGTCAAACGGGTTGGATTAGATCAAAATGGGTTAGGTCGAGTTTGACCCAACTCATTTATGACCCATTCTCTTTTATCCATTTATGACTGGTTACACATTTAACCCATTTAAAGATTTAAATTTAATTTAACTAATAAAAGACAAATAAATATAAAATAATTCTAATTCTAATTTTTATGTTTTGAGATCCGACAAAAATTTAAAATTTTAATTCTAATTTTCATCAAAATTCAAATACGGGGATGGTGTAGCTTATTATTTTCTAAGTACAACTATCAGTTTCCATGGAAAACTACAGTGTGCGTTCACATGATAAAGTATCCGAGTGTTCCGTACTATCCGTAATTTAGGTAGTAGTTAATCGGTCGAAGTCCTGCCTGATTCTGAGTTAGAGCGAAAGAGTTATTGCAGTCTGAACAAAAAAAATAGCAGCTTCTATACCATGCGGAGTTCATATACATGGATGTGGTAGCATGTTATTTTCCAAGTACAACTGTCAGTCTCATTGAAGAACTATAGTGTGCGTTCACACGATAAAATATCCGAGCGTTGCATATTATCCGTAATTTAGGTGGGAGTTGATCGGTCGAAGTCTCGCCTGATTTTGAGTTAGAACGAAGGAGTTATTGCAGTTTGAACAAAAAAAATAGTGGCTTCTGCACTAGACGGAGTTCAATATGCAAATGTGGTAACATGTTATTTTTTAAGTACAATTGTCAGTCCGTTAGAGAGCAACAGTGTGCATTCACACGATGAAGTATCCAAGTGTTTCATACTGTCCGTAATTTAAGTAAGAGTTGATCGGTTGAAGTTTTGCCTGATTTCGAGTTAGAACAAAGGAGTTATTATAGGCCGAACAAAAAAAATAGCGGATTCTGTCCTAGGCAGATTTCAAATATGGAGATGTGGTGGCTTATTATTTTCTAAGTACAACTGTCAGTCCCCTTGGAGAACTACAGTGTGCATTCGTCCGATGAAGTATCCGAATGTTTCATACTGTCCGTAATTTAGGTTGAAGTTGATCGGTTGAAGTCTCGCATGATTCGCATTTAAAACGAAGAAGTTATTGCAGTCTAGATAAAAAAAAATAGCGGTTTCTGCACTAAGCGGTATTCAAATATGCGGATGCGCTAGCCAGTTATTTTCCAAGTACAACAGTCAGTCTACATGAAAAAGTATAATGTATGTTCAAAATTCATATTTTTTAAATTTATATTAAGATTTAATGTTTTTAATAAATGGGTTACCAATTTATAACCTTTTTAAAAATGGGTCAACCCAATTCATAATTCATTTAATAATATTCATAAATGAATTGACCCAACTCATTTATAAGTAGAGTAAATGGGTTCGGTTAATGGGTTGGATCAAATTTTGATAGGTCTAGATGCAGTATCATGCATGTCAGGGATGGTGATTAACTGCATTTGGTTGAAAACTTGCTAAGGATGGATGATCACGCTGATGGGCATTTTATCATGTAACGTTTCTATTTCAAAACATTAAAGAATATTTCAACTAGATTTGTTTTGGAAATGATTTTACCGTGTAGAGAATTTTGTGGTCGCATCCAATTTTGTGAACATGGGGCTATAGGAAATTGTACTGTTAAAGTATCCAAAGTCGGCATAAAATGCCTTCTTTTTTATGTTTAAGTCACTGAGGTCCCGCTAGAATTTGCCATTATTTTGTAGAGGTATGAGGTAGGAATATGATCAATTGGCATATATGAGATGTTAATAAATTAATTCACCAATCCATGGATTTTTGAATTGCAGATATGCACTCTTTGCATCAAAACTTTCTATTCCAATATCAGTGGAGCTTCTTTCTTTGTTCCTTCTGTGGAATATAAAGCTGGATGATTGATCAGTTTGAAAAGATTTTACTATGATGCTTAAAGTTCAGGTACTATGCTTTTGGCTACGCACACTAAGAACTGTAAAGATTAGGTACATAAATGTTTACTCTCAGCATGTTCTACATGTCATAGAATTGGTGTTTCCGTCCGTGGGGGACATGAAACTTAGTAAACATTATTTAACAAAAGAAATGATGTGAGACTTTTTTTTTCTTTCAATCCGGCCGTATCATGCACATGCAATACCAGACACCCGACACTTCCGTGGGTTTTATTTTTTTTATTTTTTTTATTTGGTCAAGTGATTTTTCCTGTTGTTATTAAATAATTTTTACGTACATTCACAAAATAAATAAATAAAAAATGGCCATATCCTGGGTGTGTTATTATATTTTATAACAAGCAGTGTTATTATCTTCAGTGTACAATTGCCATGCTACCTGAAGTGTTGTTGGTGATATTGTCATCCTTGTGTAGTGACTATATCAATTTTCCAAATCAGTGGCATCTCCCTGAAAGTTCATCTCAGACCGTAATTGTCTAGGTTGGGAATCTCAGTTAATGATCTTTGATTTTAATCCACTATTTCTACTTGATGTCATGACAACGAACTTAACATAATTTTCTTCTTATGTTATGTGTTATTGTGTTCAACTTGATGCTTCACGCCTATGGTTACACAGCATTTCTATGTAAATTTCCTTGTTTAAATACCAGTACCAAGATTATCTTCCATTTGTTTCCACCTTGTTTCATATAATCTAAAGCTATGTATCCACGTACTCGGATCTGAAAACTTCAATTGCTATGCTATTAATTTAAATTTTTTGTTTTTAAGCAGATCATTTAGTAAATTCTGTATTTCGCTTGTTGGGTGGAAGAAAAATGTAGTTGCAGAGGTACAGGGCAGAGAGGCGCAGTTTAACAAGGTTTAGAAAATTGATAATCTATTTTCGACATCATATTCCATATAATGCATAACATAATTTCGGATTGATTTGAAATAGATTTCTAACCGTAGTACTACAACTTATACTAGTTACGACAACATAAGATATTGTCTTGAGGTTTAAACAAAAGAGAAAAACGAGCAATACCTTCCTCAGTTGTCTTCACGATGGCAACTAACTCCATCTCTATGGCCGACAACGCAACCATAAACTGTAGTTTTGATCTCCACGAAACAGGCCCCATGATAAGTGTAAACACATAACTCGACACTGATTTCCAACATAATCTATCCACCACATAATCTGAGTCGCAATATCCAGCAAGGACAAGTCCCTTACCAAATCTCATAAATAACAAGCTAACGTCTGAATTTCATTGCAAAAATCTAAGAATTCACTACGCTAACTGATAATGAACTTTATTTGGGTTGGACATATACCCCTCTGGATGATGGATATAACTATCCTCTTCGAGATCTTTATACAAAAATGCAGTCTTCTCATCTAATTGCTTATGCTTGAAATCGAAATGAGAAATTAGAGCCAATAATACACGAATTTAAGTATGTCTCACAACCGGAGAGAATGTGTCATGAAACTCATCATCCTTCAGCTGTGCATATCTCTTCGTCACTAGTCTCGTCTTGTATCTTACACCTCCATCTCCATTGTTTTTCACTTTATAGATATATGTACTACCAATGACTCTCTTTTCGAAGGAAAAGACACTAAATCTCAAGTGTGCCTTTTGCAATGACTCCGTCTTCTTCTCTATAGCTAGCCTCCATTTGTAATAAGCGGCTGATATAGTAGCAACCCTATGGTCCATCAACTCATCATAAATAATTTCCAAAGCATATGTAACCATGTGATCAAAATCAAAATCCTTAATACTAAGCTCCACAAAATCATGAAGCCAATTAGACTTCTTCTTCTCTCTAACTGGCCTAGATTGAGACTAAACTCCATCATAAGTCAGAATCTCCTTATCAACCACGATGTTATTGATAACAACATCAACTACCTCTACGAAAAGAATCTGATGACTTACTCTATGTTTGATACTCCGTGTCCTTGGACTAACATCAACTGAAGTAGGCTCCATCTTCAACATAGCATTCTCATCAAACGAAATATGTTTTCTAGACACGGACTTCTTCATACTAGGACACCAAATCATATACATCTTCACTCATTTACGATACCAAGAAAACCACACTTGCTCGCACTTGGATTTAACTTACATTTGCTCTCATGAACATAAGTTGGACATTCGAGCACGCTATGAATAACTCATAGGGCTACCCTTTCATACTTCCTTAGGGATTTTCATATCAAAGAAGGTGTATGGTTGATAAGGAAAAGCGTCATAAATAAGGCCTCAACCCAGAAGTCTTATCCAAACCAGCAGTTGGTCACAACATCAGGTCCTCCAACAGCATTCAGTTTTTCCTCTCCACCACACCATTCGACTATGGACGCTCGGTGCGGTATAATGTCTATTAATACTTTCGGACTCACAGTAGCAGATGAATTCTTGTGACATAGATTCACCACCATTGTCTGATCTTAGAAACTTCAGTTTCTTCCATGACTGCTTCTCCATTATCGTCTTCCACTTAAAAACATGCCAAGGCGATCTTTGAACTTCGTGAAATATAGCCTTTCCATGAGAAATCAAACGTAAAAGAGATTAAAAAAACAATTTGATCCACCCAACAAAGCATGTGGCGAGGGCTTCCACACATTAGAATGTCCATATTTGAACACATCCATTGCCTTGTGTGAACCAATATAAAACACACTATTATGTTGTCTATCGAGCGCACATTCCTGGTTAAACACAAGCTTTAAAATATCAACAAAATCAATCAAACCACGTCTGTGTAACAACTTCAAACTTCTCAATCCAACATATCCCATACTGAGATGCGACAACTGGGTAAAGACTGGATTAGAAAACCAACTACTATAATTGACTCTCTTATAATAGTGATCCCTTTCAACAGTAAGTTACCCGCTCTTGCACCTTCCATTAAAACTTGTGAACCCTTCGCTAGAGTAAATCTCCTACTTTCTACAACAATCCTCAACCAAGCCTATTAAAAACTCAAATTTATAATAAACTCCTACATAACTGCAATATGTATCTCACATCAGTAATAGTCCTGACCATCCCATCAAATATCATAATCCTCACACTTCCAATACCAAGCATATGACAAGATGAATTATTTTCCATAAGAATCGAAACTCCATCAACTTCACTAAGTGATGAAACAACTCTTATATGGTGTCCAAAGATAAGATGAATAAGAGTCAATAATACATAGTGCATTCCTCGTAGAAGATGCACTAGTTAACAGAACGGATGCATCATCATCACCGCTCTCATCTGATGTATATGTCTCTGTTGTAGACGTCGATGTCTTATCTTCTACTTTTTGTTTCTCTCTTCTTCTTCAATTTTGAATACTCATGCTTTGATTCCTCAGCCTAAGCATCCTACATGAGTAACAAATCCCCCTTCCAAGGCCCTTTAGATTTGAATTTAGATTGTGATATGTTACTGTCTTGCTTGGATTTGTTCTGCTTTCTCCCCCTAAAAAACAAAACCTCTTAATCATCTCTACTTTCATTACTAATCAACTTCCCTATCTACACTTCGCCATAAAACCTTACTTTAACATCAACTAGGGTATTCTGGGATAATCTTGCACAAGCCCGTACAATTCTTCTCTACTCAGAATTGAGATGACTCTAAAGTGATAGTTGTTTTTTTTCTTAAAAAAATTCATTAAATCTAAAACGGTCGTTTTTGTGTAAAAAAACGATGATGTCGATCTCATCAACAATGTTTTCCACTATGTGCAAGTCTAAATGATTCTGTCCAATCCATGCAAACATGAAAAGAAAATTTATCCAGAAAGCATTCCATACGCAGAAAAATCGCTTATCGCCCACAACAAAGAAGCAAACAATCTAAACTTCTTTTTATTTGAGACGTCATACATAATAGTACCCTCAGTCGCAAGTTTTTCAACTCATCAATCAAAGACACCATAACAGTAGATGTATATAACCGTTGCAAATTTGATGTGATAGGAAAATAATGCATTATGTTGAAAGATAGGCCTTTACCACTGGTTTATATCGATTTATAACTAGGTTGTTTACAAAATTTACACAAAGCCAAATTTTTATATTTCTTCCAATAAATCATGCATCCATTTGGGCACATATCAATTTTTCCATAAGGCAATTCAAAGGCAGAGACCTCTCTTTTAAGGGAGTAACAGTGCTCTACCAATGCATTGTCAGGTTGAAACATTTCTTTACATAAGCTAATAACTGCATTCATTAGGTTTTATTGATGCTTTGGATTCAAATTTTATAGCGACTAACCTAAATGTTATTGCCAAGTTTGTCATTTTACGATTTTTATAGAGTGGTTGTTTCAATGCTTCTAACAAATTGAAAAACTTTTTGCTTCCAAGTCAAGATCTTTCTTCAAATCTAGTTTTTTGGTTTACATACTTGACCAGCAGAATCATGAAATATTTTAGTCATTCTATTTTCTATACCTTCAGTAAGAGATTCATCGCAATCCACATCCATATTTACGGTATCATCTTGTACAACATGATATTTTTCTTCATTATATATCCACAATGATAGTCAGGTATAAAATCATATTGGTGCAACTGTAATATCGTAGTATAATACTTTATAAATTTCAAGCAATGACATTTCAAACAATGGACATCGGACTTTTTTCATGTTAGTTTTATTATTAAATGTCATTTCATGAATGCATACACACCATTTTTAAAGTGTAATGCGATCGTTCCTCTATTTTTATCTCATATACATCCAATTTTGATCTTTCATATAATCCATCCTTTAGTTCCACACCTAAACATAATTTGCATTATCTTTCACATGGTAGTATTATTAGTTCAAAACAAATAACATAATTAATTTTATCATTACTTTAAATAACACTATTAATTTTGTTAATAATTTATATAAATTTATCAATTTCGTTCTTAATCAAAATAACAATATTAATTTTATTAATAATTAAATAATATTGTTCATTTTGTTCTTAATTTAAATAAAATTATTAATGTTGTTCTTAATTTAAACAACGTCGTTAATTTTATTATTACTTTAAATAACTTTATTAATTTTATTATTACGTACTTTGAATAATTTTATTAATACATTCAATAACATAACTAATTTTGTTATTAATATCAATAACATTATTAATTTTATTATAAAACAACGGAATTCACAAATAATTTCAAGGTCATATAACCTCAGGATTTTAACACATTTTTAAATAGCCGGTCATCCTATTTTCTATTACAAACGAAATGATATTTACGTTTCGTAAATCATTTCAAAATGAACGATTAACAAATTTTGGCAGCAGTTCCCCTCATTTTCTATATTATACATAAACGAATGTACACTGGGAACAAGAAGGAAGTGTCGTCGAAATTTCATTAAGCATCAATCTGAAATATTGATTTACGACACATAAATATTACTGCGTTTATAATTATCCAATATTGGAGCAAATTCGAAATACCGATTTTCATTTTATTACAAAAACGAATATCTATATAACGATTACAAATAGTACTTGTGAGACGGGGCCAAACTAAATATCTACAGCGTTTGATTAATAATACAATATCGATAATAATGACTTTATCTACCAATTTCATAACAATATCAATGATCAAATTATATATTAACAATCATACCCAAAAAATCTTCACCAACTACCATTTGTTAACGAATTTTTAACAATGAATCAATATCAAACTATAACATACTGAACGAAAAATGAACGAAAGCATTTAATCATACCCACAAAGACAGGGTGCTTGCGGTGCCTTCAGATGTGGGATAGTGAGGGTTGGTCGAGGGGGAGGCGTGATGGATGTAGGTGCGGGATTCCAACACGAGACCACTCAAATAGAAACCCCACAAGCACAGCGGAAGACAAGATCTAATAAGAAGTGTAAAAACAACCAATCAACAACTCAATTCCAATCTCAATCGATCCAAAAGCAATCACAATCCTAAACAAGCAATATAGAAATCAAAGCAATAACGAAAAGTAAATTACACAGCGATTTATAGTGGTTCCACTAACGTTGTGTTAGTGTACATCTACTTTAAGAGAGAGCTTTTATTAATATTAATGAGAAGAGTACAAGAGATTGAATACAATGATCAAAATTCTATTTAGAATTGATTTGTGGAGAAGAGAATTGAAGAAAATTAGGTTTAGATAAACCTTAATTTGGTGGAGGCTAAACTCTTACGGTTGCTTGCACGCATCCTTAGATCTAGAACCCGAGGCTAGCTTATATAGGAGAATAGAAACCCTATGCAATGTTTCAAATTATCCCTGTAGATATCACAAAATTTCACCCAAGTCCGTACGAGAAAAAACAGACAGAAGACGTTTCAGACGTCTGACCAAAAGGTCAGACGTCTGGTTTAACTCACCGGAGTGACTTCACTTCAGATCAGACATCTGACCCATTTGGTCAGACGTTTGACAGAATGCTCTGGAAGCAATTCTGTCCAAATCAAACGTCTGAGCCTTTTGGTCAAACGTCTGAAATAAGTTTCTGTCCCAACTCAGCCCACTTCGCTTTTTCTCTGATAACTTCCACCTTCGAACTCCGATTTGTGAACCGTTTTCTCCGTTACGAAGCTACTTCAGACCTCTACAAATCCCCATATAGCGTCGCCAAAATTCAACATTCCACCTCGACACTATATCTACCTTCAATTCCAATGGTTCCATACCATCAACGACAACCGATAGCACCAACTATCACTTTTTCTACCTTCAACCAAACATGAATGCTTTCCCAATGAGCTTCGGCAAAGCCACCGCCCATTGCACTCCACCAACGAGCTCAGGCAACGCCCCCGCCCGCTAATGAAATGTTGAAAACATCCAAATCCTAAGCTATCTCACCAAAGACTAGCACTTACCGAGAAGATAGAACTTCAATCTTTTACCGATACTCTTCCTCATCTACCACCAAGCTCCTCCTTTAACCGTGCCACCCCGTGGCACCTAGCACTTCTCCAAGCGAATCAAGTTCGAGCAATGCTCGAACTTTCAAACCGGCAATGCTGTGATGACCCGGGTTTCTGTGCCCAGGAAACCGTTTCGTCTTGAAGAAAGAAAGGGGTGAGAAAATAGTAAAGATAGAGAAGAAAGAACAACAACATCAGAATCTCACAGCGGAACGAATAAATTATAATAATCACATAAGTATTTACATAGTATACAACATCAATCAGAGTTATACAGATAATACATCACATACTAGGCAGTTATAGACACCTGTCTAGTTAATTCAACTCAACACAATACATCTCAAACAATACAACTCAGAGATACCAACACAGCGGAACTATAAGTATATCTACAACGCTGAAGCTTCCTGCTTCATTGCTCCTCCAGAATTCGTCAAAGCTAACCTGAATCCCTTGGCTACCCGTAAAAATTTGGGTACCCGAGAGTTTATGAAAAACAGAAAATAAACTCCGGGTCAGACATGGGTCTGGTGTGAGTAACAGGTTAAAATTGCTTAATTTTGAAAATCCTTTGAAAATAAAAGTATCACGTAAGACTCCCCACACATAAACATGGGTAAGTTTTTACCTTACGCTAACCAAAACATTTGATAGGAAATTCAGTGATATTATAATAGGTCTAGGGTTTTCAAGTAAATAGAAAATAGCCGAAATTGTTACATCTATTAAAATATTCCATCTACTAGCCACAAAAGTGGGTAATACAATCAAAACTGTTGGCACTTATTGGATTGTTGATTCCATATAATGGCAGGGCTACTGGGGTACCGCCCGTCATAGTACGTGGCCTAGATCAACGTACTGAGGATCACTCCCGACCCCCCTGCAACACAAGGCCGGAACCATTCCTTACTGAACATTCCCGAACAAGACAACCCCGTAGTTGTTTGCAACCAACTGCCCACACAGCCGAATAAAAAGGGACATCTAGACAGGGGAAGATCTTGTCCTGCTTGGGCATGACCCACCTAACCTTGCTGCACCTCCCATGTTTTAGCCATTCCCAGTTGATGAGGCTTGAGGCTGCGATTACCTTTAGAGAATACATTTCTTAGAATGCTCATCGCCCACCTGATGATGTGTTGAAAGCATTCAATCCATACAAGTCCATTCCGGGTTCGAACGAAACTGAAAGCATTATCTCGTTACACTCATTTTGGAATCACCCTCAGAGTTAACGACAATAACCCTTGCATTCTGAATCTTCATCTTCATTTCAGATCCACGACCTATCGTTAATTTGGAATCGATGTGGTTTTCGGATGTTCCAAATAAGGAAACCCGATCCCGGTCTCATCGAAATCCAAAACGTGTCTTTTAATGCCAAGTTGTGTATTTAGTCTTAACAGTTTAATTCAATATTATCAATATACACAGATAGATAATTCATAACATCACAATAGATAATCACATCATCTCATAATAGATAATCAATATTATCATCCAAACAAATAATAAATATTATCATACTTAAACCAAACATCCATGTCACATAGATATTACTCATGTCATATCTGAATTCCAAATCATCAAATGAAATATCAATATCATTCATCCATAAGCAATGATTTATAATCATACCATTTATAATTAATTTAAAATGAATTAAATTAACTACTTCTATCTCTAATTAATTTAAAGTAAATTAAATTAATTACTTCATCTATAAATCTTGCTTATACAACCATTAATTAATCATAAATCAAATTAATTAATCATCCTCTAAATATTTATCTTGATTAAACACCTTTGATTAAACATCTTCTAATTACAATAAGTAATTAGTCTTTAATTAATTCCACAAATTTAATTATTTAATTACTTCATTTATTAATTAAATATAATTAATTACATTTATTCTTAATAACTACATAAATAAATCACCACATTATTAATTATTTCTTAATTAACCAATTCTTATTTACATCATTAATTATATAAATTAATGATCTCTAATCCAGATTTAAATGAAATTACCTTATTTAAATTAATTACATTAAATGATTAATCTTTAATTAAATACAATTATTAATCATCTTTGATTAATATCATCCAGTAATTAACTACCCTTAATTACTCATATTAATAAATAAATTATCCCATAATTAATTATCTCCATTAATTAATCCCTTGATTAATTACAAAAGTAATTATCCAAATCACTTCATTAACACATCATCTTTCACTAATTACATTCAGTAATTAACATTAATTACTTCCTTAAGTAATTATGCCCATTGAATACACTAAGTAATTATACTTATCAATTCATCAAATGATTTTCTTAAATTAATTAAAATAAATTGATTAACTTAAATTAATCATTTTATCAAAATTAATTACAACAAGTGATTAATCTCTTAATTACTTTTATCAAGTAATCACATTTAACAATTTACAATAGATTATCTAATTAATCTAATTAATTATAAAAAGTAATCACATATATTGATTAATTAATAACCTTTAGTTAATTATCTACATTAACTAATAACATTTCTTAAATTAATTTCTAGTATAAATTAATCTAAACTATTAATTTATAAAATAAGTCATTTCTTAATTAACTTATTCATTTAATCATTTAAATATCTTAATTATTCCTACGATAATTTATTTCTTTATTAATGACTCATAAATATTAAAGTATATTAGAACATTACATTTTAAATTTAAATTCAAATTCCATTTTGAATTTAAGATTCAAAATAACTATTTATTTCAACATTTACTAAATTTTAAATTCAATTTATAATCTTGTAAATAAAATTAATTACTTACATATGAACTTATATAAGAAAGGCCTTTAAATTCAATTACTTAAATCTTTATTTAAATTTAAATTCCCAAAATACATTAATATTTTACTTCCATTCAAAACCCCTTTAAAAAGAACTATGTCAGAAATCAATTCAAATATTTATTTGAAACAAATTTACTTTTCAAACTATTTTATTTAACTGGTTTTATATATTTAGATTTAAAAACTAATTTAAATTTCAGATTTGAATTCAAAAGAAACTTGAATTCATTAGTTTAACTTTGGATTTAAAACTTTGGTTTTAACTTGCTTTTGAAAAACTTGATTTTTAATTCTTGATTTAAAATCTAAATTCATTTATAAAACCTTAGATTCAAAGTTCCATTTGAAGTTATACTTTGACCCTTAAATTTAAAACACAGCATAAAATCCTGTTTTAAGAAATTTTGGACAAAACTTAAACCTGGGAAAATCAGGTTTATTAAAACCTGAAACCATCCTCTGCCTCGAGACAAAACCCAACTTGCTTCGAGTCTTCACCTCCCACGCTTCGATTTAAACACTCGAATATCTCGGGTCTTTCCCGAGCCCAAAAACCCTGCACCCAACCTCAAATATTTCAGCATTTCAATGGCACGGTGCACGTGCACCGTGGCCCCAGCCACCTCCGGCCATCCACACAAACCTCAATACGACGCCTACCATCACCAGATGCCATCACGTCCCCACCGAAGCCACCCACTCGCTCGAATTGGAAACGAGCTTCTGATCCAAACCTGGAACAAGCTAGACATCCCATTCCGCAACCTGTGAAACGCCTCGCTCCTGCCGTCACGACCACCGGAGGCGCTGAGATTATGGTCACGACCTCGTCACCTCCCCCACTTCCAATTTTCAAGAGCATGCGACACTCGATCAATTCCAGGCAAGGAACGAATCGAACAAGACAGCCTCACCAAAATTAGGTTAAAAATATTCAAAACCCCACCGCCGCTTCCTCGACGAACTGGAGCAACTCCAGGTATTTTTCCCAACACCTCTGGAGGCTCCTTCACCCCCACGCCAAACATCAAGCATTCCGGTCCACTCGATCGCCTAATAAACGACCATAACCCATTTCCCTTCAACCCAGAACTGCATCAAAAATCCCTCACTAAAAATTGTGATTTTGCTTCTAAAAATCATGATTAGGTATGAAGTTTCAAATCCTAGTCCTGAAACAATAAATTTTGAAACTTAAATTTCTACCTATTTTAGTTTTGATCAGTAAATCTGGTTTCCAGAGTCAAAAATATTATTTGACTTAAGTACCATTTTTAAAACTAGAGTTTACAATTAAGCAACCCAGTTAGATTTGTACATATAGTTTAAACCGAGACAAGATCAAAGATTTGAGTTTTTTTTATATATATCAAAACTGGAATACTGGAAGATAAAAGCGGAGAGTATCCAGATGAAACAAATATACATATGTATACAGAGAAAGCACTAATATAATCATGCACTCAACATAATGATTCCAGAGATTTCATGCAACAAATTACTACTTAAGTTTACCATGTGAAGTTACTCACAACAAATAAAAAAACAGAGCAAGTTTACAATGAAGGCAGTTTGAATTTGCAGGTTTGAAATATACAGAATTTCATCACACAAACACCCAGAGAAAAAAATGAATATATAAATATTCACACAATATATTTAAGCATCCAAATATTATCATGCAACAGATTTTAAAACTTAAGTAATTTTAAAAATGTTACTCACCTTGCTTTTGGAAAGAGACAGAGCATTCATTTTTGTCAGAAACAGTTTGAACTTTAAAAACTGGGAATGATTTGCTTGATTTTCCTTTGATCCTTCTTGCCTTTTATTGTTGATGTATGATGCTTTAGTTACAAAAAGGAAAAGCTTGCTATGTTGAGTTGAACGAATGAAGATATAAGAAGACATGATATATATAAAAGGTTTCACGGGAAGGTGATAACTGGGTTTTGCAAATGCCTGGTACACTGTATATTCTTGTTTTATCAGGCAAGATCTTTTAATTAGGAGGCTGAGTTGATTTTTAAGCAATTTGAACTGACTTAAGTTGTGCTAGCATTTAATGTTTAAGTACTTGTGTTCCTGTAACGACCCGTTAAATTTGATAATATTAAATGGATTAACTTAATATAATTTTTAATCTAATTTATAATAAATGTAGGAGTTGGATATAGTAACTGAGATTAAAGATTTAACAATTGAAATGTTATATGGCAATAGGTAGAATAACGAAGATTTGTGTTGTGGTTATAAGTCATAATTAGTTGATTAAAATGGTATTAATGAAATAATAACTGAATTTAATTGCAATATATAAACATCAGAAAAATTTAATTGGTGGATTAAATTTGTTAAAGTTCATAAGTTTTGTAATTTAGTTTAGTAGAACTTTAAATTATAAACGAAGATTGAAATAAACGATAAATTTAATTATGTAAATGGTGACTCAAGACCTAGGTTATAGGAATTGGAACATAATCCAATTTGAATTAAGTAGAAGAAGGATTTGGTTAATATGTAAGTTATTGTTCAAGGTATTGAATAAAAACTTGGAATCCAATCATAATTTAATGATAATAACGTTAGTATTAGAGAATAAATATATTTCAATGCAGTACCCGAATGAACGGAATAAAATGAATATATATTGAATAGAAATGAAATGTAAATTGGCACATTTGGTTGAAAGTTAATTTTAAAAAACATATAAATGTTGAATTTGTGAATATTAATATAAATATTAACTTGAATGGGATTCATTAATACAAAGATGTAATAAGTGTAGATAGTAAAAATTTAATGGCTGTAGTGGATAAAAAAAATCTAGTAGTAACATAAAATTTATTTATATGGAAAAAGAGTATAGATTTGAACAAATTTATGAAAATTTGATAAGAACAGTGGTTGTAATCAGTTTGGTTATTTAATATTTGGAAGATAGAGATTTGTAAATCCGTTAATGAATTTATAATGGGAAGGAATGGTAAGAATGTAAAAATTATAAGCATTTGATTCAATTAAGGGAATTAAATTATAATAAATGGTCATTTAATAAATTCAACGTTCTGTGAGAAATCATAATAGTTGTGTAAAATGTGTACAAACTTCGATTTGGAAATTTATTGGATTTATAACGGTTTTGGTATTACATTTATGAGTTTAAAAGTTATTCCATTTTGTAAAGTAATAAAAGCTTATTTAGGTGACTAGAATTTAGCGTAACGACTATTATGTGTTACCTATTCTTGTTGCTTGTTAATTTAAATTTTGGGAATCAAATTCAATTTATCCGCCAATTTACCGCAGTTAAAGTGAAATGAATTGGTGAATGGGTAATGTTAAATACAAATAAGATGTAACCAAGAAAAATCCCATTTATAATAATTTATGTAGAATAAAGTAAAGAAACCAGGAAATGAAAATGTGAAAATGTGGATGCAATGAGATCTTAAGTAATAATAACTTTGTTAGGTAAGTGATGACGGATTTTTTTTGTATAACCAAATAAAGATCCAAATTTATTTGAAAATTAATCGCGATCAATTGAATTTATTGCAATTAAATGGATTTAATATTTAATAGTTATGTAATTATTATTTGGAAGAAATTGGAGTTATTTGTAATAAGTATGAACCTAATGTTAATTTTTCTTATAGGATTGACAATTGATATGGAATGAAAAGAAGAAAATTTGGGTCAGTAAAATTTGGAATTTATGCATAATAAAATGGATTCTAACGTTAAATACTACGTTATTGAGATTTAAATTAGACTTAAAGAATAATGATGTGAATCAGGAACTAATGTTTATGGCATCTTTATTTTAGGTGAAAGTTGAGAATATAAAGATTAAAAATCTAAAGTATGGGTTTTGAGAATATAATTTATAAAATTCTTAAATATGAGAAAGTGTAGAAATTAACATTACAATTAATATACTGTCAACTTTTAATTCACAGCTAAGCCTGTTAAATCTTTTCAATTAATTACGAATCATATAAGAAATAAAATTTGGCCAATTTTAGAATTTAATATAAAATTTGGATTTTTATAATTTATTTAATTTATTTAATGAATATTAAAAATAGCCATTTTGGCCACGGACTCGGATTTCGACGAAACCAGTTTCATCGGATCCGTATCGGTGAATTATTATAGGGTTTCAAGTTTCGTATCGATCGCACTTGTCGTTTGATCGTACGGGCGTGAAATGCCTTGAAATCAATTTTAATAAAATCAATTTGAAATCAATTTGGAAATTTTGTTTTCAGCATAACTTCTTCATACGATCAAATTTGGACGTGAAACTTTTTCCATCGCGTTCAGAATATTTTAAATTACCTATTTGGATATATAGATTTACGAAATTTCGTTCCGGAGACATAGCGGGCTTTTTGGGCCATAGTTTGTTACGCACGTTCATTCTACGGTCTATCTACGCTACCTCTAACCCTCTATATAAACCCAGCTATTCAGCCCTAGCCTCCGCCTAATTACATTTATCTGCGCGTATTTTCTTCAAGCTTCTCTTCTTATTCAATGGGGGTTAACCCTATAGATCCAGTCAGTTCAAAAACAAAATGAAAATTCAAAATCTCCAGAAAAATTCCCCAAAAATATCTGTCAATGTTCTCGGAAAACGTAATCTCATGGTGTAATTCGTTTTTCGAATGGAGTCATCGTTTGCTCAGAATAAATTCAAACAGTTCGTGGCCATTCATCAGCGCCGTAACAAACTTCGTCAGATCGTCAAACGGTTTCTGGGTATTGTAGAGTGGACGATGGGGATCGCATCCATATGGGTATTGAGGCGAGTTGATGGTTGGATCGTCGCAGAATTTCAGTTAGGGTTTCGAAACCCTAGTTTTAACTGGCGGCCGGCGGCGTATAAGGGGACCGGATCTCTGGGGAAGCAAGGAGGAGGAGATGGCGAAGTCAGGTGGTGCGGCGGCAAGGCACAGGGACGGCCGAGGTGGGCGGCAGCGTTGGTCAAAGTGGAGGCCTATGCGTGTAGATGGATGCAGACGTGTTTTCATGAATGCTGTAGGGAGGGAAGCGCGTTTCACTGTGGGGAAGGAGAGAAGTAACGTGATGAGGTGGCAAATTGATAATGTGTTCCACCTTTCTTTTATATTTTTAAATTTATTCAATTACATTTTTCGATATATCTTTCTCATACGAACTCCATTTCTCGTGCGATTTCTTTTGTTAGGATCGTAATTTAATTCCGGACTTGATGACGCTGGTTTGGACGAATTCCGAGACGGGCGAATTTTTGGGTTTAAATCGAATTTAAATTCGATTTAAATTCAAAAGGTGAGTGTTTAAACCCACTCACAACCACTAGAAGCTTTTATGTTTGTTAAATTAATTTTAGAAATGAATAGAAATTTATTTATGAGTATTTGGCATGTTTATTTCACTCATATTTGTTGAATTGCATAGATTAAATTTAACTGTTATTTTAATTTATTTATTGCGTATTAATTGATAGTTAGAATTTATTTGTTTGCCTATAAACTGCTAGTTAACAGTTATATAGATTATTACTGAATAATAAACTGTTAGATTAATAGTTGTTAAATTTAATCTGAATAAAATTGCCAGTTATTACCTGTTATATATTATCAAATATAAATTGTTATTGATTGATATTGCTTGATGATTGTGATTGGATGATGGGTGATGTTGATGAATGGATGTTTATTGTATATCATTAAATTGCAAATTATCATGCATGCTTCATTTCATTCGGGATTGTGGTTTGAAATGATATATAACCGCAAAATTTTATATCTTTTAAATTGCTGATTGAAATGATAAATATTCGTATCACTTGACCATAGGATAGAAAATTATATACAGGCACCGCGGTATATATATATAACTATTTTAATGTGATTTCTATGGTTTGGATGGAATACGGTTTATAATAATCTTAAATTTTATATTGTATAAATATTTTTTCTTCCATATATATATATATACATATGAAGTTGAAATTTTGAAATTAAAAGGTGTATAAAAATCTTTATTAAAAATGGAAGAAAATTAATAAAATGGAGTTTAATAATTTATATCATATGTTTAAATGTTAAGTTTGGAAATTTTAAGATATGATATTTATAATTGGATTTTTCCCAAAATAAATTGAAATGAATATTCTAGTATAATTTGAATTGGGAAAATATATATATTTTATTACTAGAAATTGAAGTCTTATTATTTATGGATTTCATGTGAATATTCAAGACTAATTAATAGAACATTCGATTTGTTGAAAGAATAAAATCCAACTTTAGTTTGAAATATTAATACTCCAAATGGATATACGTATATATATATAAATTGAAGTGGTTTTGGAACTTGAGAGAGATAATACAAATTTTGGTTTAGACTTTAATAAAGAAATGTATTTGTAAAGCCATGAGAACTATTTTCTTTACAAAGTAACATTCAAGTTAAACCTTTTAATTCATATACCGTTGAATATCCAAACCATTCAAGTTTTAAAAGTTATGGTTTTAAATTATGAATTTCGAAATATTATGCTTTGAAAGGATATTTGGCTTTCAGACGTTATAAATTTTAAAGCATTTGGATTTTTGAAAAGGTTTATATTTGGGATAAAGGATATCATATTGTTTTGGGTTTTAAAATGATATCGTATTCATAATTTTAAAATGGAAATGTTTATTCTGGTTTTAAAGTATGAGCTATTTTTAAATGACCGCGGTGTTATAATAACGATGGGTTGGCAAAGAGACCGGGATCGGATATGGACATACTCTCTGTCGATACCGAAAACCACTTTGACTAACCGTGTACACGGTGGAGATTCCAGAATGAAGTAGGTGGTGGCGACGTTTCCTGTAAGGTAAATACGTGGACCCGACTCCCGTGAGTTGGCATAAGGTGGCTAAAACAGGAGCGATTCTCAGGCCAATGAGGTCATTCCTCTGATCGGACCCTCCTCTTCGATATTATACTTTGACTTGGATTGATTCAGTGGCCACTTCTATATTTTGATTTTGGGGAGTTAGTCCGAGGTGGGCGGTAACTGCGGCTACGCGTTTCCACCAGCCTGGATAGCAATTGGTATATCTACCCTGGCATTGTCTAGTTGTGCCGTGTCACCTACCATACCGAGCCTTTACTACGAGTTTCTATTTGTGTCGTACCTATGGAGTATCCTCTGGTAGCTTCCCGATCAGGAGGTATTACGGTACTGTATAGACTATTGGCATTATTTGTGTTAAGGGCTATATGGGTAACCCCTTAACGCTATTAAAAAGTAAGTTTACTTTATAAATAGACACTATTATAATAGCGCAATATACTACATAGTAAATAGTTTAACGGATTCTTAGGAGATGTAAATCCCGAACATCTCTTGAGTTACTGTACTCATATTTATTTCTGTTAATTTAACTCACATAAGATCTTTTAGTTTTGACTCGAGTGTTTTTGTCTTTTCCAATTTCGCTCGGGTCAGTCCGAGCGTTTCAGGATCGAAGACTTTAGCTTTGAAGGACGAAGACGAAGGAGTCGTATTATTATTATCTATAGTATTGCACCACACTCATACTGTTCCGCTGCATTGATTGTATTGGTATGTGTAACTCTGATATTTATTGTATAAAGCAAATCAAGTGTTTGTAAACTGTTTTGAACTGTATATTTATTATTATATTTTATCCTTCCGCTGTGAGATTCTGTTTTGTTTTTATTTCTTCTCTGTTTTTCTTATTTACCCCATAACAATCCGCCCTTGCGTATGCTTTGAATTGGCACGTGTGTCGGTTTAAAGTGTGCGAAAAGGCGGGATGTTACAGTTGGTATCAGAGCTTTGGTTTAGCAATAAACCTTGGTTTTGTGGGGTTTGACTCTTTGTTAATAGAGTAGTAATACCCTATGGGAGTCGCTGAGTGTATATATATGAGAGAGCGTATTTGTCAGTGTTAATAAAGATTTTGATATTGTGTTAATCTGTTCCGCTTTGTATTTATAAATTCTGGTTGATGCATGGGACGCTATGACATCGATAGGGATTTCTAAACGCTTAATAGGACAGACCGACATAATATTTGTTTTTAATATAGATGAATGAAATAATTTTGCCTATTATATTTTCTATATATAAAAATATTTTTATAAAGATATATATATATATATATATATATATATATTTGGTTGCTATAGATTGGGTGTTAGGAAATAAAATATTTATAACAATTGAAGCTAAGTTGAAATTATAATAAATCAAATTGGAGATTTTAGAACTTAAGTCCGGGATTTTGAAAATCTATTTTCAATGGATTTATGGGATATAGGGATTTGGTTTATAAGTATTTTCTTATATAAATATTTAGTATAATTCGGAAAAATTATTTTAAAGAAGATTTTGGAGAATTTAAATTTTGTACTTTCCTCTCTGTCGCTAGAAAATAATTTCGGTGATGGCGGCCGCATCATTGACTTTCATTTTCGAGTTTCGAAGGGGAAAGTCCACTGTAGTAAATTCTACTGCAGATTTGTTTTGAAATTATTTAAAATTTAATTGTTTTAAAAGATAATTAGAGATATAAAAGTTGTAAGAAATTAATTATCTATTATTTTTAAAGTAATTTTGAGGTTTGACCCGGTATTTAATTCTTAAATTTTCATTAATTAATTGTTTTAAATTATTTTAGTGAAATAAAAGGTAAGTAATTAATTGAAACCTCTAATGTAGGTAAGAGAATTAATGAAAAGTTATAAAGAGAAATTTGAAATTGTTACAAAGAGTAATATTGATTAACATTAAATTTAATTAAAAGATGAGATAAAGCTTGTATAAGTTTAATTGCATTTTTCTTTGACATAAATAACTTACCAAATATAAAAGTTGAAATGTTAATTAAGAAATTGGATTAGAATATTATACAAGTAGAAATTTTGGAAATAGTGAAGTATTCAATAAATCGTTGTTATAAATGAGAAATTATTGGTATAAACTTAAGTTATAATTGAAATCTCAAGTTAAAGATAAGTAATATAAATAGGTGATATGAACTTAAGTAGATAAAATGAAATTCTTTATTAAATAAGGATTGATGTGGAGGGTTATAAACTTCAGTACGGTATGAAAGCTACTACTTTAAAATTAATAAAATGGAATTGAGAAGAAACTTGTAAATTTTCACTTACATTCTTAAAACATACATAACTTACCATATAATAAAAGTTGCAATGTTATTAAGAAAATGAAAGGAGAAATCTTACAAGTGAAGCTTGAGGTAATAAAGGTATTCTATTAATTTGCTATTGTAATGAGAATTAATTGTATAAGCTTAAGATAAATTGGAAATTTTACTATATAAGTAAAGGTAAGTAGTATAAATAGATGATATATACTTTAGTCAATAAATTGGAATACAAATATAATGAATTTTGTAATAAATGGAAAATAAAATTGTAAGAAACAAAGAAATCCCTCCATGAATGAAAGAAAGAAAATCAACCCACAGAAGCATGAAATAAATGTATAATAAGTTAATTTGGTTGTTGGTTTGAATTGTTATTGTTGATTTATGTTTGTTGGGTAAGGAATTTGAAGTTGTTGGATGAATAAATAATCTATCCTTGTTCCATCTAAGACTGTTGAGTAAAGGATGCACTTGATAGTTAATTTCATTTCATACAAATTTCAAGTTTGAACCCAAACAACAAATTGGTTGATGGATTAATGGTTGCTTGTTTGTGGTGTGTGCTGTTTGTTAAAAATCTATGGTTGTTGCATTTGATTGGTTGATTAATGGTCGAAACCACCTAAACATTTCACTTTCATATAAATATTTAACCTTTTAGATTATATAAGTGAATACAGGTGATGGAAGCAACTGCTACTGCTTTTGGTTCCAAAATAATAAGCGTATATTGCCCGACAAATAGGTACGTTTCCGGATTACGTTTTAGCGCTATTTTATATAATTTTCCCGTGTTGGGATATAATATTTTGATAATATATTTGTATATTTTGATATTATATTTTCTCCAGAGTCTCTCCGTACAAAGGAGACTCTGCCAAAATTTTCCGTAAATTTTGGACTTAGAATTTTGTGAAAATATTTTCCCAACTTTGATAATTTAAGTAAAAAAGAATATAATGATTATAAAACTGGTATGTTTTATATAAGGGAATTAATTTAGTAATATTGTCAATAAGTTAATGTTTGAAATAAGATGTACTGTTTTACTCTTCCTTCTCCCTTCTTTTTCCTTTTCGGGGACGAAAAGTTTTGAGTGGGGGAGATTGTAACGACCCGTTAAATTTGATAATATTAAATGGATTAACTTAATATAATTTTTAATCTAATTTATAATAAATGTAGGAGTTGGATATAGTAACTGAGATTAAAGATTTAACAATTGAAATGTTATATGGCAATAGGTAGAATAACGAAGATTTGTGTTGTGGTTATAAGTCATAATTAGTTGATTAAAATGGTATTAATGAAATAATAACTGAATTTAATTGCAGTATATAAACATCAGAAAAATTTAATTGGTGGATTAAATTTGTTAAAGTTCATAAGTTTTGTAATTTAGTTTAGTAGAACTTTAAATTATAAACGAAGATTGAAATAAACGATAAATTTTATTATGTAAATGGTGACTCAAGACCTAGGTTATAGGAATTGGAACATAATCCAATTTGAATTAAGTAGAAGAAGGATTTGGTTAATATGTAAGTTATTGTTCAAGGTATTGAATAAAAACTTGGAATCCAATCATAATTTAATGATAATAACGTTAGTATTAGAGAATAAATATATTTCAATGCAGTACCCGAATGAACGGAATAAAATGAATATATATTGAATAGAAATGAAATGTAAATTGGCACATTTGGTTGAAAGTTAATTTTAAGAAACATATAAATGTTGAATTTGTGAATATTAATATAAATATTAACTTGAATGGGATTCATTAATACAAAGATGTAATAAGTGTAGATAGTAAAAATTTAATGGCTGTAGTGGATAAAAAAAATCTAGTAGTAACATAAAATTTATTTATATGGAAAAAGAGTATAGATTTGAACAAATTAATGAAAATTTGATAAGAACAGTGGTTGTAATCAGTTTGGTTATTTAATATTTGGAAGATAGAGATTTGTAAATCCGTTAATGAATTTATAATGGGAAGGAATGGTAAGAATGTAAAAATTATAAGCATTTGATTCAATTAAGGGAATTAAATTATAATAAATGGTCATTTAATAAATTCAACGTTCTGTGAGAAATCATAATAGTTGTGTAAAATGTGTACAAACTTCGATTTGGAAATTTATTGGATTTATAACGGTTTTGGTATTACATTTATGAGTTTAAAAGTTATTCCATTTTGTAAAGTAATAAAAGCTTATTTAGGTGACTAGAATTTAGCGTAACGACTATTGTGTGTTACCTATTCTTGTTGCTTGTTAATTTAAATTTTGGGAATCAAATTCAATTTATCCGCCAATTTACCGCAGTTAAAGTGAAATGAATTGGTGAATGAGTAATGTTAAATAAAAATAAGATGTAACCAAGAAAAATCCCATTTATAATAATTTATGCAGAATAAAGTAAAGAAACCAGGAAATGAAAATGTGAAAATGTGGATGCAATGAGATCTTAAGTAATAATAACTTTGTTAGGTAAGTGATAACGGATTTTTTTTGTATAACCAAATAAAGATCCAAATTTATTTGAAAATTAATTGCAATCAATTGAATTTATTGCAATTAAATGGATTTAATATTTAATAGTTATGTAATTATTATTTGGAAGAAATTGGAGTTATTTGTAATAAGTATGAACCTAATGTTAATTTTTCTTATAGGATTGACAATTGATATGGAATGAAAAGAAGAAAATTTGGGTCAGTAAAATTTGGAATTTATGCATAATAAAATGGATTCTAACGTTAAATACTACGTTATTGAGATTTAAATTAGACTTAAAGAATAATGATGTGAATCAGGAACTAATGTTTATGGCATCTTTATTTTAGGTGAAAGTTGAGAATATAAAGATTGAAAATCTAAAGTATGGGTTTTGAGAATATAATTTATAAAATTCTTAAATATGAGAAAGTGTAGAAATTAACATTGCAATTAATATACTGTCAACTTTTAATTCACAGCTAAGCCTGTTAAATCTTTTCAATTAATTACGAATCATATAAGAAATAAAATTTGGCCAATTTTAGAATTTAATATAAAATTTGGATTTTATAATTTATTTAATTTATTTAATGAATATTAAAAATAGCCATTTTGGCCACGGACTCGGATTTCGACGAAACCAGTTTCATCGGATCCGTATCGGAGAATTATTATAGGGTTTCAAGTTTCGTATCGATCGCACTTGTCGTTTGATCGTACGGGCGTGAAACGCCTTGAAATCAATTTTAATAAAATCAATTTGAAATCAATTTGAAAATTTTGTTTTCAACATAACTTCTTTATACGATCAAATTTGGACGTGAAACTTTTTCCATCGCGTTCAGAATATTTTAAATTACCTATTTGGATATATAGATTTACGAAATTTCGTTCCGGAGACATAGCGGGCTTTTTGGGCCATAGTTTGTTACGCACGTTCATTCTACGGTCTATCTACGCTACCTCTAACCCTCTATATAAACCCAGCTATTCAGCCCTAGCATCCGCCTAATTACATTTATCTGCGCGTATTTTCTTCAAGCTTCTCTTCTTCCTCAATGGGGGTTAACCCTAGATTCAGTCAGTTCAAAAACAAAATGAAAATTCAAAATCTCCAGAAAAATTGCCCAAAAATATATGTCAATGTTCTCGGAAAACGTAATCTCATTGTGTAATTCGTTTTTCGAATGGAGTCATCGTTTGCTCAGAATAAATTCAAACAGTTCGTGGCCATTCATCAGCGCCGTAACAAACTTCGTCAGATCGTCAAACGGTTTCTGGGTATTGTAGAGTGGACGATGGGGATCGCATCCATATGGGTATTGAGGCGAGTTGATGATTGGATCGTCGCAGAATTTCAGTTAGGTTTCGAAACCCTAGTTTTAACTGGCGGTCGGCGGCGTATAAGGGGACCGGACCTCTGGGGAAGCAAGGAGGAGGAGATGGCAAAGTCAGGTGGTGCGGCGGCAAGGCACAGGGACGGCCGAGGTGGGCAGCAGCGTTGGTCAAAGTGGAGGCATGTGCGTGTAGATGGATGCAGACGTGTTTTCATGAATGCTGTAGGGAGGGAAGCGCGTTTCACTGTGGGGAAGGAGAGAAGTAACGTGATGAGGTGGCAAATTGATAATGTGTTCCACCTTTCTTTTATATTTTTAAATTTATTCAATTACATTTTTCGATATATCTTTCTCATACGAACTCCATTTCTCGTGCGATTTCTTTTGTTAGGATCGTAATTTAATTCCGAACTTGATGACGCTGGTTTGGACGAATTCCGAGACGGGCGAATTTTTGGGTTTAAATCGAATTTAAATTCGATTTAAATTCAAAAGGTGAGTGTTTAAACCCACTCACAACTACTAGAAGCTTTTATGTTTGTTAAATTAATTTTAGAAATGAATAGAAATTTATTTATGAGTATTTGGCATGTTTATTTCACTCATATTTGTTGAATTGCATAGATTAAATTTAACTGTTATTTTAATTTATTTATTGTGTATTAATTGATAGTTAGAATTTATTTGTTTGCCTATAAACTGCTAGTTAACAGTTATATAGATTATTACTGAATAATAAACTGTTAGATTAATAGTTGTTAAATTTAATCTAAATATAATTGCCAGTTATTACCTGTTATATATTATCAAATATAAATTGTTATTGATTGATATTGCTTGATGATTGTGATTGGATGATGGGTGATGTTGATGAATGGATGTTTATTGTATATCATTAAATTGCAAATTATCATGCATACTTCATTTCATTCGGGATTGTGGTTTGAAATGATATATAACCGCAAAATTTTATATCTTTTAAATTGCGGATTGAAATGATAAATATCCGTATCACTTGACCATAGGATAGAAAATTATATACAGGCACCGCGGTATATATATATATAACTATTTTAATGTGATTTCTATGGTTTGGATGGAATACGGTTTATAATAATCTTAAATTTTATATTGTATAAATATTTTTTCTTCCATATATATATATATATACATATGAAGTTGAAAATTTTGAAATTAAAAGGTGTTTAGAAATCTTTATTAAAAATGGAAGAAAATTAAGAAAATGGAGTTTAATAATTTATATCATATGTTTAAATGTTAAGTTTGGAAATTTTAAGATATGATATTTATAATTGGATTTTTCCCAAAATAAATTGAAATGAATATTCTAGTATAATTTGAATTGGGAAAATATATATATTTTATTACTAGAAATTGAAGTCTTATTATTTATGGATTTTATGTGAATATTCAGGACTAATTAATAGAACATTCGATTTGTTGAAAGAATAAAATCCAACTTTAGTTTGAAATATTAATACTCCAAATGGATATACGTATATATATATAAATTGAAGTGGTTTTGGAACTTGAGAGAGATAATACAAATTTTGGTTTAGACTTTAATAAAGAAATGTATTTGTAAAGCCATGAGAACTATTTTCTTTACAAAGTAACATTCAAGTTAAACCTTTTAATTCATATACCGTTGAATATCCAAACCATTCAAGTTTTAAAAGTTATGGTTTTAAATTATGAATTTCGAAATATTATGCTTTGAAAGAATATTTGGCTTTCAGACGTTATAAATTTTAAAGCATTTGGATTTTTGAAAAGGTTTATATTTGGGATAAAGGATATCATATTGTTTTGGGTTTTAAAATGATATCGTATTCATAATTTTAAAATGGAAATGTTTATTCTGGTTTTAAAGTATGAGCTATTTTTAAATGACCGCGGTGTTATAATAACGATGGGTTGGCAAAGAGACCGGGATCGGATATGGACATACTCTCTGTCGATACCGAAAACCACTTTGACTAACCATGTACGCGGTGGAGATTCCAGAATGAAGTAGGTGGTGGCGACGTTTCCTGTAAGGTAAATACGTGGACCCGACTCCCGTGAGTTGGCATAAGGTGGCTAAAACAGGAGCGATTCTCAGGCTAATGAGGTCATTCCTCTGATCGGACCCTCCTCTTCGATATTATACTTTGACTTGGATTGATTCAGTGGCCACTTCTATATTTTGATTTTGGGGAGTTAGTCCGAGGTGGGCGGTAACTGCGGCTACGCGTTTCCACCAGCCTGGATAGCAATTGGTATATCTACCCTGGCATTGCC
Organism: Allium cepa; assembly: GCA_030765085.1. Taxonomy (NCBI): domain Eukaryota; kingdom Viridiplantae; phylum Streptophyta; class Magnoliopsida; order Asparagales; family Amaryllidaceae; genus Allium; species Allium cepa. The sequence continues at coordinate 168,770,951 of CM060941.1, read as the reverse complement.
TAGTTGTGCCGTGTCACCTACCATACCGAGCCTTTACTACGAGTTTCTATTTGTGTCGTACCTATGGAGTATCCTCTGGTAGCTTCCCGATCAGGAGGTATTACGGTACTGTATAGACTATTGGCATTATTTGTGTTAAGGGCTATATGGGTAACCCCTTAACGCTATTAAAAAGTAAGTTTACTTTATAAATAGACACTATTATAATAGCGCAATATACTACATAGTAAATAGTTTAACGGATCCTTAGGAGATGTAAATCCCGAACATCTCTTGAGTTACTGTACTCATATTTATTTCTGTTAATTTAACTCACATAAGATCTTTTAGTTCTGACTCGAGTGTTTTTGTCTTTTCCAATTTCGCTCAGGTCAGTCCGAGCGTTTCAGGATCAAAGACTTTAGCTTTGAAGGACGAAGACGAAGGAGTCGTATTATTATTATCTATAGTATTGCACCACACTCATACTGTTCCGCTGCATTGATTGTATTGGTATGTGTAACTCTGATATTTATTGTATAAAGCAAATCAAGTGTTTGTAAACTGTTTTGAACTGTATATTTATTATTATATTTTATCCTTCCGCTGTGAGATTCTGTTTTGTTTTTATTTCTTCTCTGTTTTTCTTATTTACCCCATAACAATCCGCCCTTGCGTATGCTTTGAATTGGCACGTGTGTCGGTTTAAAGTGTGCGAAAAGGCGGGATGTTACAGTTCCCTACTTAGCTAATTTTATCATTTCTTATGTATAGATATCTTTACTTAGCTTTGCACTTCTCTTCTCTAACCTGCATATGTAATTTTATTTACTTTGTTTCTTAATTTTACATTCTATCCTACAGGCTACATATTTAATATGCCTGACAGCTTTCATTTTTTTTAGATACATAGATGTTTAATTTGCTTTTTCTTAGCTTTGTATTCCTTTTCTGCCTGCATTTTAATTTTACTTTGCTTATTTCCTTTTTTTACTTGTACTTGCATATATTCTTACAGGCAACGTACTTATGACTTTGCCAGGTTTACTTTTATTATTTCGTCTTTTGTCTTAGTGTATTCTAGTTATTAGTTATAAACTTTAACTTATGTATTAAGTTCTATGCTTAGTTATGCTCATGTACATATATGAAGTTGTTTTAGTTGCTAGCATTGGTTTGCTTTGTTTATACTTACTTCACTTTGATTACCTGCATATATTTGTTTAAATATTTTATTTATTTATTTTCTCTTTCAAGTTCATAGATATTTTATTATGTCATTTACTTATGTTAAATATAAATAAGATTTATTTTATTATAAACAAATTTTATAAAGATTTGATTTTAACTTCAAAGTTTCTCCTAAATATATGTATATATAAAATAGTTCCTATCTATATTAAAATCTATTTGTAAAAATATTACATTATTAAAAAATCTCACTTTTTTTTTAAAGAAATTGTCTCTTATCTAATAAATTACTTATTTAATCAAACTATATTTAAAAAGAAAATAAAACAAACTTTTTATTTATATTTAGGCTTAGGCTAGAATACTTTAAATAAACAACTTTTATCTTGAGTAAATAAAAACATATGATTATCTATTTAATAGCTAAATACTAAATTTAATCAAATTTCCAAATCATCAGAAATATTAAAATTTGAAAACATGACTTCATTTATTAAATTTAAAACAGAGCTTATTTATATATAATATATACAAATATATACATATATACATATACATAGAAACAATTTAAATTAGCTTTTAAAAAGAAAAATTTATCAGATAAATATTTATTTAAAGGAAGATTATTTAAATCAAATTAAATCTTATTAATAATTATTATCAAATTAATTTAATTTTTACACAGATTATTAAATTTATATTGCCAAAATTTCCGGGATATCACATTCCTCCCCCTTAAAAGAATTTCGTCCCCGAAATTTAAAACAAAGGTAATTTAATAATCTAATTAAAGATTTAAATTTTAAACACAAGCATATATCAATCAAATGCTAACAACCATAGCAACCAATTCATCCAAACAAACAAATCTAACTATCCAGACAAAATTCCGGATAAAATTTTCTCGAGTTTCCCAAGTACAAATATCGGGATACTCGCTCTACAGATCCCAAATAAACAATACTACTAAGCTACAGAACTTCTACTCATCTAGATCTACAAAACAAGACAGTATATCAGACACAGACAAGTCTGAATCACAACCAAAATTCCCTAAACTGCTGGTTTTACAACCAGAGATAGATCTTACACGTACTCCCTCAGAGATACGTGAAACACAACGAATTCCAGTTATCCAAACTGACAATTCAATCCTGAAGACCAAACACTTATCCAAATCAAATTCCCCACTTCAGAATCCAAATTCCTCCATTTCTTATCCATAAAGCTCTTCGGATGATCCTGGGGTGCCTACATCTTTCCTGATCAGCTCAACTCTTGCTGATGTCCTTAGAAACAAACTGAACCAAACAATCCAACAAATTGATCTTTCCAAGATCGACCAAAACTCAGAACACAAACTCTATTCCAAATCAGAAAACAGAACTCACTTCTCTCATCTGAAAAAGATAGAACATGTGCACTCCAAACTGGCCTCAGATTCTGAGAAATCTCCTGTAGACTCTCCAATCGAAACATTGCAACATCTAATTGCTTCCAAAGTAAAACAGCTGCCACCATGCTTCCACTGCACAATTCTGATTGAACGGATGAAAATGCTGACTATGAACTCAAGCATAGACTGGTCAACATATTCCAAAAATAAAACTTAGAAGTTCTTCCAAAACCTGAGCCACTTCACCAAACTCAAAAATCATCCTATTACTACTAGGCTGATTCATCGGTACCACTTTTGAAATCTAGTCGATACCAAACTCAATCTTCAGATGCTAGCAAATCTCTGACTTCTTGAAGACATCCAAGAAAATTTCTGAAACACAAGAGAACGCTCAAACAATCGCAAGTCACTTTTGCGATCGATCCAGCCAAATTCCAAAGATACTGCTTCTAAACTCCACTGCTGACTCAGAAGACAAAGACTACTTAATCCAAAGCTCTTCGAGAAACTCGGACCTCAAACCAACAGAAATATTCTACTGAACTCTTCCATAATTTGTTCCAAAGAAACATCTTCGGAGACATCCATAATCACTGTGTCTCATCACACAGCTACTGCACCTTGATGTATCAAGATATCATGACTTGCTTCTGTCCACCCGACAGATCTAAACTCTAGCTCATCCAAAATACACCTCAAAGATGAACTCCGAACCTTAACAGGTTTCCTTCAGAGATCGATGAAATCCTTACACCGTCCAAAACTTACTCAAGACGGTATTAGGTCTTCAGTCTTGACAAATACACTTCCAACCTCAATCATTCAAATTCTAACCACTGGTAGTTGTGTTACACACACCACTGCCCAGTCTACCTCTATAGCTTATTGGAAAACCTGAACAGGTAACCCAACAATAGGTAGAAATAAGTAAATATATATATATATATATATATATATATATATATCAAAATTACAAATACGCTCTCTCAGGAAAGAAATCACTCAAGAGCCTAGGTATTCACTCAACCTAGCGCTCTGATACCAGCTGTGACGAAACGGATTTCTAGGCGGAGAAACCCGGGTCGTCACAAATGCCTTAGTGAACATATCCGCCGCGTTATCATTTATGTGCACTTTCTGAAGATATACTTGCTTATCTTCATCCATGGCTACTAGAAATGACTCTCTCACCTCAATATGCTTAGTCCGTGAGCTGAACGCCAAATTCTCTGCCAAGTGAATAGCACTCTGGCTATCACATCGAACATCAATACTATCATGCCCGAATCCTAAGTCACACAACAATCGCTTCAAATAGAGTGTCTCCTTTGCCGCCTCCACTGTGGCTATCAACTCCGCCTCCGTAGTGGATAAAGCAACTACGGTCTGCACTTTAGATGTCCAACTTATGGCTGTACCCCCAAATGTGAAGACATATCCGGAAGTTGATTTTCTTCGATCCCTATCGCCGGCGTAGTCCGAATCACAATAACCAACCAACTTGCAATCCATCGCCTTACTACTGCCAAAAACAAGACCATGAGATGATGTGCCTCTAAGGTATCCCAATATAAGCTTCACAGCTTCCCAACGCGCTTTCCCCGAATTAGCCATGTATCAACTAACCATCCCGACGACATTTGCAATACCGGGCCTTATACACACCATAGCATACATTAGACTTCCAACCGCATTAGCATATGGCACATTTGCCATATAAGTCTTGTCTTCCTCCAAGATAGGTGATCCGTTACCCGAAAGCTTCGTATGCAAAGGTAAAGGTGTATTTGGCGCCTTTGTATTCTCCATGCTAAACCGACAAAGCACTTTCTCAATGTACTCCTTTTGAGTTAGTTTCAACTCAAAATGCTTTCGATCCCTTACAATTTCCATGCCCAATATCCTCCTTGCTTCTCCAAGATCCTTCATTTCGAATTCCGATTTCAAACTCAGTTTTAGGTTGTTGATTTCATTCTTATCCTTCGAAGCAATGAGCATGTCATCCATATACAAGTGTAAATACACCCAAGATAATTTTTAAACTTCTTGAAATAAACACAAGCATCTTTGATGCTTCTTTCAAAACCATTTTCAAGCATGAAATGATCAAACCTCATGTACCATTGTCTAGGTGATTGCTTTAAACAATATAGTGATTTCTTCAACTTGCAAACCAAATTTGACTTATCATCTACAACAAAACCTTCCGGTTGCTCCATGTAGATGTCTTCATCCAAGTCTCCATGCAAGAAGGCGGTCTTCACATCAAGTTGCTCCAACTTCAAGTCGTGAATAGCAACAATAGCAAGTAATATCCGGATAGAAGTATGGCATACAACCGGTGTGAATATCTCATCATACTCCTTTTCTTTCCTTTGTGCAAACCCCTTAGTCACTAGCCCAGCTTTGTATCTTCCATCGTCCTTCACCTTGTATATCCATCTGCACCCAATAGCACGGTTTCCTTTAGGAGGTGGAACCAAATCACAAGTTTGATTCTTCAACAATGATTGCATCTCTTCCTCCATGGCACAAATCCATTTCGAGTTATCACTCGACTTCATGACATCATCAAGGTTCATCGGCTCATCTTGGACAGCATGAAGAGCATAGTCCAAATTATCACAAAAGCTAAGATAGTTCCAATCACTATATCTTTCGGGTGGTCTTATAGTACGACGACCAACCCGAGTAGCAATACCATCACCTAAACTCCCTTCGACTCCACCTTGAACCGATTCTTCTCTAGAATCATGTACATCACCAACACTACTAGAGGCACCATGTGGACTATGTGATGTAACATCAACCGCTACTTCCTCACAATCATCTCCAACTACTCTACTCTCTCTATTCCTTGGACAAAACGTGGAAATAATTTCATTCTCCTTTGATTCATCATGAACCAAATCCGAAACATCCTATGAATTCACATTCTCCTTGAACATCCCCGACTCATCAAAGTAACATGACGAGAATTCACCACCTTCTTCGTTTTTGGATTCCAAATCCGATAGCCTTTTACACCGTCCGTATAGCCAAGCAAAATCCCCTTGAAAGCTCTTGGTTCAAGCTTATCATTTCCCAGATCATGCACATAAACTGAACTGCCAAACACACGAAGATAACCCAAGTCAATGCTCTTTCCCTTCCACACTTCCTTCGGAATTTTGTTACCAATAGCTGGGCACGGAATTCGATTAATAATATGCACTGCGGTTGACAAAGCTTCAGCCCAAAATCCCTTAGCCAAACCCGATGTCAATCTCAAGCATCGAGCTTTCTCAAGTAGAATACGGTTCATCCTCTCCACAACACCATTCGACTGCGGATCTCCAGGTGTAGTAAAATGCCTTCGAATACCATGATGCTTGAAAAACTCCAAAAATTCTATGGAAACATACTCTCCGCCATTGTCAGACCTAAGAACCTTCAAAGACTTTCCACTCTCATTTTCAACAAGAGCCTTCCATACTTTGAACTTTGCAAATGCGTCTGACTTGGCCTTCATTACATACACCCAAACTTTCCGAGAAAAGTAATCTATAAAGGAAATATGATAGCGAGCTCCATCTGAAGAAGATACATGTGCCGGTCCCCAAACATCCATATGAACGTACTCAAGAACCCTTTTAGAATCATGCTTTCCCTCATCGAATGAAACTTTAGTTTGCTTCCCCATGACGCATTCTTCGCAAAACTCTAACTTATTGAAACTTTCTCCATCGATCATCTCTCTCTTTCGAAGAAAATCTAAACTCCTCTCCGAGACATGACCCAACCTCAAATGCCACAACCTAGTCGCATCCAAGCCATGAGAACTATCAACTCCTATACAAGTTTCACCTTCTACAGTCACTCCTTGAAGCAAATAAATACCATGAGTCCTTGCACCCTTCATCACCACAAGTTCCCCCTTCGAAACCCGCAAGCTATCACTCTCAATAGTGATCTTACAACCAAAAAAATCTAACTGCCCCAAAGAGATAAGAGACTTTCTAAGTCCCGAAACATAGCGCACATTAGTGAGAGTACGAACCACTCCGTCAAACATTCGAATTTGCACGGAACCAATGCCTTTCGACTTGCAAATAGCACCATTTTCCATAACAATTGAATTTCCTTCTTTGTCAATGTAAGAAGAAGAAAAAATTCTATTTGGCGTCATATGATAAGACATCCCAGAATCGAGCACCCATTCGCTACCTGAAACATCCGATGCTACCGCCGACAAAACATCTACATCTCCCTCAACACCTGCACTCTCCACCGCTACTGATGAAGATGCTACTTCCTTCTTTGCCTTCTCCTTGTCCGAACACTCATTCTTCCAATGACCCGGCTTCCTACAAATATAGCACTTGCATTTTCTTTCCTTCAACTTTTCTCTCCAACCGGGGTTCCTTGATTTAGAACTCCCCCAGTTCTCCTTCTTCACATACCTTTCCTTCTCCACAAATAAACCATTACCACTACTAGCAACACTACTACCATCACCTAACTTCTTCATTTGATACCGCAACTTCTCGCTAAGAAGATCCGTCTTGACATCATCAAGATTCAATGTATCCCGGCTATAGATCAAACTATTTGAGAAACCTGTATAGCAATCTGGCAACGAGCACAACAATATCATTGCCTTTTGTTCTTCCTCGATCTTCAAATCTACCGCCTTCATCTTCATTAGCAAATCATCAAAAATATTTAAGTGTGCCTTCAGCGAAGTACCTTCCTTCATCTTATAGGTGAAGAACGTTCGCAATAAGATCAAACGGTTTGTCAAGGACTTCTTCATATACAATTCCTCCAACTTGTCCCAAATACCCTTAGCAGTTGTCTCGCCACTAATTTCAGAGATAACATTCTCTCCCATAGAAAGTTAAAGTGTAGTGAATACCCACTCTTCCATCTCCTCTCTCTCAACATTTGAGATGTCCGCTGGCAACAAATGTGTGTTAAACACTACCCGATGCACCCGATTCCTCCTTAGAACCGCTTTCATCTTCCATTGCCATTTTTTAAAGTCATTATCGCCATTCCACTTGTCTATTACCAATTGTGATTCTGAAGCTGCGTACGAGCCACGTACATAAGGAGCTACACCATTTGGATTACCCATTGAGGAACTACTAGAGTTATTACTTGATTCAGGCATTTCTACAACCACCTACCAATACCAATGCTCTGATACCAAATGTAGGTGCGAGATTCCAACACGAGACCACTCAAATAGAAACCCCACAAGCGCAACGGAAGACAAGATCGTGATAAGAAGTGTAAAAACAACCAATCAACAACTCAATTCCAATCTCAATCGATCCAAAAGCAATCATAATCCTAAACAAGCAATATAAAAATCAAAGTAATAACGAAAAATAAATCACACAATGATTTATAGTGGTTTCACTAACGTTATGTTAGGGTACATCCACTTTAAGAGAGAGCTTTTATTAATATTGATGAGAAAAGTACAAGAGATTGAATACAATGATTAAAATTCTATTTAGAATTGATTTGTGGAGAAGAGAATTGAAGAAAAATAGGTTTTGATAAACTTAATTTGGTGGAGACTAATCTCTTGCGGTTGCTTGCACGTATCCTTAGATCTGGAACCTGAGGCTATCTTATATAGGAGAATAGAAACCCTAAACAATGTTTCAAAATTGCTCCTGTAGATATCACAAATTTTCACCCAAGTCCGTACGAGAAAAAACAGACAGAAGACGTTTCAGACGTCTGACCAAAAGGTCAGACGTCTGGTTTAACTCACTGGAGTGACTTCGCTTCAGATCAGACGTCTAACCCATTTGGTCAAACGTCTGACAGAATTCTCTACAAGCAATTCTGTCCAAATCTGACGTCTGAACCTTTTGGTCAGACGTTTGAAATAAGTTTATGTCCCAACTCCGCCCACTTTGCCTTTTCTCTTATAACTTCCACCTCTGAACTCCGATTTGCGAACCGTCTTCTCCGTTACGAAGCTACTTCAGACCTCTACAAATCCCCATATAGTTTCGCCAAAATTCAACAATGGAGACATATGAGGCTTGCGTGTTGGGGAGGGGGTTGGGGCTGATACTTAAAGGCTGGAGGCTTGCGTGGGGGAGGGGAGACTTACGGGTTGGTGCTTAGGGGCTGGAGGCTTCCACGGGGGAAGAGAATTACATGGCCGAGGGGGAGGTGAAGGGGAGATGTTAGGGTGTTAGGTTTTTTTTCTTTCTTTATTTGATTCTTTTGTAAATGGGAAAGAGAAACAACGCTTGGGGGTTATGTAGAGGGGCAACATCATGCCAACGCTCTACCGACATCTTAACATAGGCATTTGCATAACATCATTAATTTTGTATAGGTAACAAGTTACCTACGGCTTACCGGCGCCATAAATAGTGGTGTCGGTGGGACATCGGTAATGTAAAGCAGGTAATAGTAAGTTTTCTAGTAGTGCTTCTATGTAACTGCAATGTGTGTCTCACATTAGTACTATCCCTAACCACCTCATCAAACATCATAATCCTCACGCTTTCAATACCAACCATATGACAGGATGCACCATTTTTCAAAATAATCGAACCATCATCGACTTCCCTATAAGTGACAAAACAATCCTATGCGACGTCATGTGATAAGATGATCTGGTGTCAATAATTCATAGTGCATTCCTCATAGAGGTTGCGTTAGCTGAAAGAACATAAACATCATTATCACTTGCCATCTGATATCTATACCTCTTTTGTAGATGCCAATGTCTTTTATTCTATTTTATTTTATTTCTTCTTCTTCAATTCTGGATACTCATACTTATGATGCCAGCCTAGGCCTAGGTGTCCTACGTGAGTAATAAATCCCCCTTCTTAGGCCTTTTAGGTTTGGATCTAGACTTCGATCTATCACTGCCTCACGTGGATTTATTTTGCTTTCTCGCCTTAAAAAACAAAACCTCTAAATCATCTCTACTTTTATTACCAACCAACTTCTCTATCAACACTTCGTTATGAAACCCTGCTTTAACATCAACCAGGGTAAGTCCTTCCATAAATCATGGAATTCACAAACATACTAAACTTCAAAGGTAGTTAGCATAACAGTATGACCGCATGCACTTCATCTATAATATCTACAACCACTGCCTTCAACTTCATCACCAAAGTTGTAACAACCCGGTATTTCGTACCGATTATTTATCGTCTTTGGACGGTTTCTTTTCCTAGCAAATTACTGGTTGGAATTTTCGCTTAACCAGTTGAAACTCTTTTGAAAAATCTATTAAAGGCTGACGGGCTTTAAAATAAATTCTCGGCCAACATTTTCAAATGTTTGAAGCCGTGAAAAGTTTGCAAAGCTAATGTACACGTCCCCTTTATCTCAGTGCCAACCCATTCTTCAAGAAACTCGACCCGCCCCTTTACCATTTTTCTTTTATTTCGTTCGTAACCCTAAAACCCTCAAAAGAAAATAAATGGCGGCATCTCATCTTCGTTCGTCTGAAGCTAGGGCGCGTTCAAAATTTACGATGCTGGCTTCTTCAATTCGACGTGCTCGTGCTCGATTGGGCTTCGGTTGATAGCTTCAATTCATCGACAAGGTGAGTGATCCCCTTCACTCACATCTAATTCCTATCTCGTGTTTTTTAGTGTTCGAATTCGATGATTTTCGTTCGTATTTAATTGTTGAATTCGTCCCTTGATTTGTCACTTCGGTCATTGCATGATCTATTCTGATTTCGGCATTGTTTTGATTTCGAACTGCATATTGTTTCTGGCTTTATCGTTTCGAGCTGTCCGTTTTCGTGGTCATCACTCAACTCTGACCTGTTGTGTTCTTCCCTGTAGCTTGACTTGAGTGAGCTTCAGGCTAGACATGTCTTTCTATTTGATTTTTTTTTCCTTGCTTTGGGCATATGTATACTGTTGCGGTTTCGAATGATGCATGTTGTACCTGGCCCCTTTTGTTGTTTTTTGGTTTCTCTTGACAAGTTTTGTATTGCTTGATGGACTTTGGATCTTTGATTCAATTGGGGTCATTTACTGTTTCACTGCATATGTTTTGAGTCACTATTGCATTCATTAGACTTTGCATTTGTTCTCATTCACCTCGAGACAGTTTCAGTTGCAAGTGCTATTGGTTATTTTCACTTGACTCGGTTAAGCTAGTACTTGTGTCACGGTGAGATATTTATCCACCGCTGGTTCTTGCATTTTGTTCATCCAGTATGCACTCCCACATTGCTAGGTAGTTTTGTGCGGTATCTGGTCTTTGATTTTTGCATTTCCTATGTGCATTGGCTTCGGCCATTATGCAATTGATTTATTGCATCCTTAACTTTGTTATACTCGGCATATGCCCTGATACTTGTATCCTTGTTCGAACTAGCTGGGTCACCCAGTTATTTGTGCACTGCATGTGTAAATGACGTGTTATTCATGCGGTTGCTCCATATATTTTTTGCCATATATGTGAACATCCACTTAAGTACCTACCTGTTTGTAATTGCAGTGTTATTTTGACATTGTGTTTATTTTGTTACACTAGTGACAGTGTTTGGCATTCTTCAGTTTGGTGGTGTCACTCTTGTTTACATAAATAAGTGTGGTTATACTACATATAATTATGTAGTTCACTGCTTCATGTATTTGGGGCTTACTTCTTTGATATTGAGGCTACACTTAAGTCTTGTTTAATTCATTGAGGCACTGTGCATTGTTGCCAGTTGCTTCTCTCTGTTCACTTGAGCTGCTGCAGTGTGCATATATGGTTATTTTAACCATTTCATTTTGAGGCTGTGTCACTGATGTCGGCTTGCCTTATTCATTTCTCAGTCGAACTTTGGTTCATTTTACCGTGTCATCCCCCATGTAATTTGCAGTTGCATTTCTGGTCAATCTTTGTACCTGAGTCACTAATGTTGGTTTGCATTATTTTGTTCATCTGGATTTAACAATCTTGTTGAGTTCACTTGAAATCCCTGTATGCATGTCATATGGGTTTGCTTGTGGTACACTATACTGCATTCCTGAGTTAGTTATTGTCATTTTCTACATATTTATATATGTGGCCTTGTACTATTTGATGGCATTTGGATTGATTTTCGAATTACACTTGAGTTGAATTCGGTGACTCGGGTTTGATCTTGTGTTTGCTTGTGAATTTTCATTGGGTACATCATCACTGTGGTGGCAAGGCAGTGCACGCCAGCGTGAACTGCAGCCACACGATATTCATTGGGTACATCGTCACTGTAGTGGCAAGGCAGTGCACGCAAGCGTGAACTGCAGCCACACGGTACTGCTTTTATTGTTATTTCTTTTGCTTTGATTTATGGATCTATTTCGTATTCCATATGTTGTAGTGGCGAGGCAGTACACGCGTGCGTATACTTCAGCCCTACTCGTGTTGACCTTTTAATTGATGTTCCAATTGTTTGAATTGGTTCACGTTATATTTACCGTTATCCGATTTCTTATTTAAGAATCGGATAGGTAAATTTATTTTGACTGTCGTCTAATTTCTATTTAATTATTATTGCTTCTGTGCACTAATAACTGAGTTTGAATTAGACTGACCCGAGTATTATTTTCTTTTGAAATTTAATACTCGGGTCAGACCGAGTATTTACAGGTTGTAGATATTCTGCTTTGGGATGCTGCTTGAGCTATGAAGACTCTTCATATCTTTTGGAGTTGTCGTGTCATAGTATAGGTTGAGATGTATTCATGTATATTAGTCGATAATGTACTTGTATATATAACTTCCTGAGTTGACTGTTGTAGTTGTATCACATGTTCCGTGTCAAATGTATTGTAACTGATATCAGTTATTATATATATAAGACTTTCTGTTTTATCTATGTTCCGCATTCATATTATCTGTGTTATTATTTTATATTTTTGTCCTAGACTATTATAGCCACTGTGTAGTAGCTTTGAGTTTGCATCGGCATGTCGGATTTCCTTCTGAAATAAAATGCACGTTTTTACTATCTGGCATATCGGTGCTCGCACAAGGCAATTACACGGATGGTCGCTCCTCAACAGCATTATTCTCCGTGCTAGCCGACAGCACTACACCGTAGTGTTCTTGGCTAGTGTGGGTATAGAGGTGGGGAGTCACAAAAGTAGTCTAGATACCCATTCCTTCGAAAATGAGCTTTCGAGTTTCATTCTAAAAGTATAAAGCTGCTGCTGAAGAAAAATACTATTTATCAAGAACTTATTATGATACGTTGTTGTCAACGCGTTCCATAGCCTTTTCTCCTTTATGTGGAAAAACTTTTTAATGATCTCGTCTGAAAGACATAGCAGAATAGTGGCAGTGACCTCTTCCTCCTCCTCCAGTTTCTCCATTGATGGATCTTTCAATTTATCCGGCTGTAAAGCTATTTTAAAAGTCCTTTTCTTCTTAAGCATCGCCTCCATATTCAGCCATGATGTTCCAAGCTTCTTTTCCATTGAATTAATTCACTACATAATTATTCAAAATATCTTTAGATCCCATCATGGTCAACTAACCTCCGATGACTCTCTTGCTTTAATACCAACTTTTAGTATAATTGATTAAGCGATTAAAAAATCCGGTGATACGAGCAATTATAGATTCAATAAGAAAAACACAAAATTGGATTCCAATATTTTTCTTTGTTAATAAAATTGAGGGGAACAAGAGAGATTACAAATTAGAAAAGAATATTACTGGATAAAAAAATTGTATTTTTTATCACTTTATATGCTTGATTATAATGGTTAAAGCATCTACGATTATACACAAGAAAGATGACTTGGAGAGGAAGAAATTTCGAGTTATTCAATAGAAAATATCTTCTTGAAAATAACATCCAACTTTGATTCAGATTCAACACTTTGATATGATATATTATGACAAATAATTTCAACAGTTTCAGATCCGAAAACATCAATTCTATGTTATTGATTTGTGAAAACTTGTTTTTAGGCAGATCATTTAGTAAATTTTGTATTTTGCTTGTTGATTGGAAGAAAAATGTATCCCAACTTGTTATATTGAGGCATAGGGCAGAGAGAGGTAGTCTGTCTAGGTTTAGAAAATTGATAGCCTATTTCGACATCATTTTCCGTATAATGAATAACATAAAATCAGATCTATTTGAAATAGATTTCTTACCTTAGCACTGCAGCTTATACTAGTTACAACAACATAAGATATCGTCATGAGGCTTAAACAAAAGAGAGAGAGAGATAAATACAGGGAATCATCCATATTTTAGTGATTAATAACGAAAATCTATCGTATTTAATTGATTTTTTTTATCATAAGTTTGCCTAATATGACCACAAAACACTTATTGTGGTAAATGGTTGAAATATTTTAAAACTAATAAGAATTGAGCCTTTTTTATATGCTTCTTTTGAGATTATATTGCTTGGCACATCATACCAACAGAGAGAACAAATTTAATTATAAACAAAAACCTCAAAAGGAGATGATTAGTGACTATTAATCTGATTTTATATTGCGAAGTAGCACAGTCTTGGTCTCTCCAAATATTCTTACAACTTTCTCAGGCTATAAATCTTGTGTACCATCCCTTAAATCAAACAAACTAATTCAAATCATTAACTACTTTAACTCTTCGCATAATCAACACAACCATATCTGAAATCGATGGCTTACAATAATTCGATGCCCCGCAACTCGGGATCATCTTGGACAGCTAGGCAGAACAAGCTTTTCGAGCAAGCATTGGCAGTATATGACAGGGACACCCCGGACAGGTGGCAGAATGTGGCTCGTGTAGTGGGAAAATCGATCGAGGAAGTGAGGAGGCAATATGCGATGCTCGAAGAAGATATCAGGCACATTGAAACTGGACACGTGACCTTTCCCTACTCTTACTCTGTGTCAAGAACTGATACAAAGAACAAAGGTATTACGATCTCATTTGCGTTATATTAGAATTTAGGCGATTGGTGATTAAGTTAACTCTAGTTGCTTGGATAAATGTTGCTGTGGATTTGAAAAGAAAACGGACCAAATCTTTTGTTAGGTTATAAAAAAGTAATCGTATATATGGAGTCATCTTAAACACATGCAAAGCGCAATTATATTGCTTGTAGTAAAAATAAAATTTAGTAATTATACTAAAACTAATCTAGACGGTGATAAATGAAATGATCGTCCTCCATCAAACTATTATGACCATTTTACATGCATTGAATTTCAGTCATTAAACTATACTTATGTTAGGTTATAGAAAGTGCTTATATGTGTGGAGTCATCTTAAATACCTACACCAATAAACAACCATGGAAATTGTTCCCTGTTTAACCAATCGTGTGACAATAAACCAAGTGAAAATGTAGACTTTTTTTTGGATATTGTTTGGAACACTAGGTGTATATATGTTTACTCTAGTGTTAATTTTGGTGTTATTGCACTACCTATGTTTTCACAGGATTTGCACTTTAACGCATAGATCCTCGAATCATCAACTTGTTATTTTTTGGCTCTACAACCATTTTTTTCCTTCCTTTTTTGCCATTATAATGGAGATTTCCTTTGAAATGTTCTAAGTGTGGTGCTAAATGGTTGCTTTCAGCTGGAATAAGTTAAACTAAGTGTCCGCGAGCGCGGCGTATTGAAAAGGAGACTTGAGTTTTGATAAAAAGACACAGATTCGATTTCTACTATGCGTTTCTCTATCCTATATAAATTTACCAGAAGGTATGTGGGCTTGGATCAGTGGACGACTTTACTAACCGTAAAGAAACCATATTGAGTGAGGTTTAATTACAAAATAAATTTGATCCGTGTTATAAATAATCTTGTCTTTTTTTTTTGGCGTATCACATTTACTTAATTTCATGCCTTTATCTATAATATTTTTTCACAACAAGACATGTTCTGATATCATGTATCTTTTTGTATAACAGGATGAGTTATTACTGTTCAAGCAAAAAAGCATAAATAACTACAGTTAGAGTGGAATCTAAAAAGCAACTGCATATGAGTAGCGGATTCTAAACATGCGTGACTCTATATGAGTTTCTTGATGTTTCTTACTCCTATAAATCTTTTGTAAATGGTGTAGGATTGCTCAACAAGTGTAGTTTGGGTTAGTCTTACTACCATTCTATCTGTTAAATCATTTTACCAAATGATTTCGGGTTTTTAGACTATTGTGTATGCTTGTCCTACATGGAGGACTTTGTCATTATAAATCAATTTGGTCATATCATGAACGTGGCAATGAGCTATATATACTATAAAAATGGAGAACATTTCGTATTTTTGTATTTATCTCAATACCAGTGAAGCAAAGCTCTAAATTAGAGGTATTTAATTTTAAAGCTGTTCAAGTCAATGTTTGACATATAGAAAAACATATCACAGTTCTATAATTCAAATTCTCCACCCATGTCAAAATACTTTAGTAGGCAACCAATAGATGTATAGTAAAATTACATCATACTCAAGTGGTTCTTTATTCGAGGTATATAATTTGGAAAGATTTACAAATATTTTGTAAAAGTTTTTGATATGGAGTGGCGTCCAATTAGAGCCATTTATGGAACAAATTGATGGAATATTTCTCTAATGCACTGTAATGGAGACCTTTAACTTGAGATCTTCATTGTTGTTCGAATTATATTCTAAAATTACTATCTTTTATGTGTAAAAGTAGAATATTGCCTCCCAATTACATCAAAGAATAGATATAATATGAACGATAAAACAAAATATTCTATGAAATAATTAATTGACTAACATTCCCAAAATAAGGCTCCTAACATCATGAAAGCTCCGGTAGCATCTTATGGTCCGACGTCAGAATATGATTTACATCTACGGTCAATGAGGTGCTCAAATGGTACAAAAGGATAGATTTCTTTACGTTATCCTTAAGGCTTTGGACATCGGATCTAAACCTTAAGTTTTGTTTATTCTTCTATAAATTGGTATATTTTTTTCATCTTATGCACGTTACCTTTTCAAACACCTTCTCTTCGTTGCAAATATCTTTCACCATCTACAAAATGTCAAAATGAATGTGATTTCAGCTACGCCCTTCGTCATAGAAGCGACATAGACATGGAGGGTTCAGAAAATGAAAAAGAGTGCAGATAAATAATTCAAAAACAGAAGACTAGGATAGTAAGATTGCTCTGAATATTCTGATGACTTGAATTTCTCGCGAAAGTAATGATGACTTAATTTTTAACGGTCAGTCAGTAATCCACACCGTACATCGTATATGGATAAATGATGTCCTAAACTCTCACGAAAACATAACTCCCCATCTATTTTTCCAAAAAAAAATTCTTTTTTGAATGTATATAATTGGGTGCATGGTAGCAGGACATGATACTCATACACATCCTAGGTAGTATACAGTACACTATGTTTAAATCTGTTCAATGTTTCGAAACACGCTATGCTAAACATGTAATGTGTCGTCCCGACCCAGTGCCTATACTACCAGAGAGTAACAACCATTCTATAGTCAGAACAAAGGACACGATATGAATGATTTCTCGTATACATTCCCTTTTACCAACACGGATACATTGCAGTGTAGATTTGAGAAATAATGTTTTGAGTCAACAGCCATGGAAGTTGTGCTGTTTTGTTAGAGCAAAGAAGAAGACATTGAAAAAAAAATTGTTTTATATATTTCAGCTGTACTTCTTACAGAAAACAATCACCCTTATAAACTGGGTGCATACATGTTGGGCCAACATGCCTTATTATCTTTGAAACTCATTTACAAATATCTATGTCAACACCCCCCTTCAAGTTGGAGGGTGGTTATTAATCATGCCCAACTTGGATAATATTGGTCTCAGATGAATGCCTGCTAGGGGCTTGGTTAAAAAATCTGCTAATTGCTCTGATGAAGAAGTGTGCGAGAGAGATATCAAACCTTCCAAAAGCTTTTCTCTAGCGAAGTGGCAATCGAGTTTTATGTGTTTTGTTCTTTCATGAAATACAGGATTGCGGGCAATGTAAATTGCTGCTTGATTGTCACATTTCACTGGTATAAGTGTAATGCCCTCCACCCCTATCTCATTTAACAACCTACTTAGCCAAGACAGCTCAGCACAAACACGTCTCAAGGACCTATATTCAGCTTCTGCTGATGACAGTGAAACACTTTGTTGTTTTTTAGACTTCCAAGAAATCAAATTATGCCCCATAAAAATGACAAATCCACTCACAGATCGACGAGTATATGGGCAAGAAGCTCAATCTGCATCACAAAATGCCTTCAACTGAAAGTCATCTGAATCAGTGAGAAGAAGTCCTAAGTGAGAAGTACCCTTAAGGTATCTCAACACATGGAAAGCAGCATTCATATGGGGATGTCTTGGTGCTTGCATAAATTGGCTAAGGAACTGTACAGCATAAGCTAAATCTGGTCGCGTATGTGTCAAGAAATTAAGCTTACCAATTAACTTTCTGTATTGAAGTGGATCATCTAGCAAAATTCCTTGATCTGGTTGTAACTTCAAATTCATTTCTAGAGGGCTGGCAGCAGTTGTCAATTTTTCACAAGAAAATTCTTTAAAAATCTCGTGAATGAACCTTCTTTGACTCATCACCAAGCCATGTGAAACCGGAATAAATTCCAACCCTAGAAAAAAATTTAGAGATCCTAAATCCTTAATTTTAAATTCTGCATTTAGAAAAACTTTGAGTACATCCATCTCTACCAAATCATCCCCTGTCATCAAAATATCATCAACATAGACCGCGACAAACACTACAGAAGAAGACGATCTTTTATAAAAAAAAGAATAATCATTCATAGATTGTTTATAGCCTCTTGATTTCAGAGAAGTGCTCAGTTTAGAATACCACTGTCATGATGCTTGTTTCAAGCCATATAGGGATTTTTTTAGCAAACAAACCTTGGACTGATCATTCACTTCAAGCCCTGGTGGCACCTTCATGTAAACATTTTCGTCTAAATCTCCATGTAAAAAAGCGTTATTTACATCTAATTGGAATATATTCCACTTCCTTTTTAGTGCCGCTGAAACTAGAGACCTCACCGTGGTCATCTTGATGACAGGTGAGAACGTCTCACTATAGTCTATCCCTTCTTTTTGTGTAAAACCCCTCACCACCAGTCTTGCCTTGTACCTATCTATCACTCCATTTGCTTTTCGCTTTATTTTATAAACCCACTTGCAACTTATAGCTTTCTTTCCCTTTGGTAAATCAACAATATCCCAAGTATGATTCAGTTCTAAAGCTGCAAATTCCTCCTTCATGGCTTGCTGCCAAACCAAATGTTTGCAAGCTTCTGCATAAGAAAAAGGTTCAAGGTCTGGCTCATAGTCAACATCAGTGATGCTCATCGGAAAACTGATTGTAGAAGTGAGAGTATGAGCACAAAAATTGTGAGTGTCGGTGATAGCTCCACATACATAATCAGCTAAGCAGGAAGGAGGTGCATGACTTCTGCTGGATCTTCTCAAGCTTGGATGCAAAGAGGCGTCTGATTGAGATGGAGAGGATGGAAAAGATTCTTTTGACGGTGTTTCTTTATCTTCAAAAGTTGTAGGATGGGAGGAAAACATATAAGTGCCATGTTGTGTTTCGATGGGTATTTTTGCAAATGGAAAAACAGTTTCATGAAAAACTACATCCCTAGAGAATTGGATTTGGTTTGTCTCAAGGTTATACACCTTGTATGCTTTCTTAGCAAAGGGATAACCTAGAAAAACACTCGGGGAAGCCCTAGCCATGAACTTATCTCTTCCTTGCCTCAAAGTCGATGTAAAGCATAAGCAGCCAAAAGTTCTCATGTGATCATAATTTGGCCGTTTTTGAAAAACAATCTCATATGGTGTCTTTTGTTGAAGAAGTTTTGAAGGCAGTCTATTGATGATGTATACTGCAGTCAAAACGCTTTCTCCCCAAAACTTGAGAGGAAGTTTAGACTGAAACATGAGTGCCCTTGCTACCTCTAATATATGTCTATGTTTTCTTTCTACTACCCCGTTTTGCTGAGGTGTTTTTGCACAAGAAGTTTGATGCACGATTCCTTTTGAAAGAAAGAATTCTGATCCCGCCCTGCTGCATCCTAGCTCTAGTGCATTGTCAGTTCTTACTACCCTTATTTTTTTACTAAACTGAGTTTCGACCATAGAAATAAAATTCTTAATCAATTCAAAAGCTGAGCTTTTAACAGACAATAAATGCAGCCACGTTGCTCTACTGTAATCATCAACTATAGTTAAAAAATACCTATAACCATCCAAGGTAGGTACTCGATATGGGCCCCACACATCAATATGAATCATATGAAATGGATGCACTGTATTTATAGAGCTATTTGGAAAAGAAAGTCTACGTTGTCTAGCTTGAGCACACATATCACAAAACTGCAATTCAGCTTTATTACATTCATTTGCAGTAACAACATTTAAAGTGCTCAACTTGTATGAAGGCAAATGACCAAGTCTCATGTGCCAAACTTTAGTTCCAACATGACAAGCAAACAAATTATAATTTTTCAGTATACCTTCTGCCTTTGTCTTTAACTGTTCTGTATGCATTAGAAAAAGATTCCTATCAGCTTTACCAATCACCATCTGTTCCTTCAAAGTTGGGCCCTGCAAAACACATTTTCCTTCTGTGAACAAGACATTGCAGCTCATATCTCTTAATAATTGTCCTACTGATAAGAGATTGCACTTGAACATTGGAACATATAACACATCATTCAAGATCAAGTTTGCAAGGAGGTTTACAGTTCCAATAATATGTACTTCTGCAACTCCTCCGTTTGGCATAGAAATCACAAAGGGCCTCTCTAATCTTCTTTTGTTAGTAAACAATGTGATATCGCAACTCATATGACAGCTTGCACCACTATCAATTATCCAAGAAGTTTTATTAAAAAAACTTTCATAGGAGCTAGTACCTGCAAAACCTGCGAAAACATCTTGTACTATCCCTTTTCCTTTAGCATTGCTAGCATTCAACAGCTCCAGTAACTGAGCAACCTGATCTGGTGTGAACTCCGATCGAGTTGTTCCTAATGCCGAACCAGATTCTGAACCTGCATTGTCTGTGTGTGAAGCCGAACCAACAAATTTTCCTTCATCTTGCCTTTTCTTATTCTTAAGCTGCTTGTTTTGTGGAAATCCAATAATGAAATAACATCTGTCTATGGTGTGATTTGTCTTTTTGCAATTAGTGCAGTAAAGAGGCTTTCGGTCACCATTGCTTCGAGGATTCCTAGTTGATCCTCCATTTGAACCAGCTGTCGCCATCATAGCTGCAGAATCCGACATGTTTCTTGTGTTTGCCTTAACTTCTCTTTGTGTTTCGTCTTGTGATAGAAATGAGTATGCAAGGCTCATCTCTGGAAGTGGATTCATCATGAGAATTGTGCTACGCACGCTTGCGTACACGTCATTGAGTCCCATTAGAAAGTGAATCAGACGTTGATCTTCCTCGTACTTTACAATTTTATCAACTGAACCACATGTACATGCTGGAGCTCTGCGCAGGCTATTAAGTTCATCCCAGAGAGACTTTGACTTTGTGAAAAAATCAGATATGGTGTTAGTGCCTTGATCTAGCGAGTTGAGCTCCTTTTGCACAGCATAAATCTGTGCGTTGTTTGATTGACCAAACCGAGTCTGTAGCTCCTTCCATATTCCTGTTGCAGTCTCAATGTATAACACAGATCTGCGAATTTCACTGCTTAAACTGCTAATCAACCAAGAAATAACCATATCATTACATCGTTCCCATAAATGAAACTTATCTGAAGTCTTGTCTGGTCGTGCTAGGGTTCCATCTATGAATCCAGCCTTGTTCTTTGCCGAGAGAGCAATCCTCAACGATCTACGCCATTCTCCATAGTTCTTGCCATCAAAAGGTGGAGTAGCTAGTACAAGGCCTGGATGATCACTTGGATGTAGATAGTGTGGATCGCTAGAATCAACAACTTGAATCGCCATGTGAATCTAGATCTATGAAAGGGGGAAACTGGATAAATGAAACGAAAATCAACAATCAGCCTAAAAGGCCTGCTCCGATACCATGTAGATTTGAAAAATAATGTTTTGAGTCAACAGCCATGGAAGTTGTGCTGTTTTGTTAGAGCAAAGAAGAAGACATTGAAAAAAAAATTGTTTTATATATTTCAGCTGTACTTCTTACAGAAAACAATCACCCTTATAAACTGGGTGCATACATGTTGGGCCAACAGGCCTTATTATCTTTGAAACTCATTTACAAATATCTATGTCAACATGCAGTTGAATGTATTTAAAACGATATGCATTCATCTTCGCACAAATTAATGCACATGAGTATGGAATACACATAAAAATAACCCAGAAATAAAACAAAGAAACCTAAGTATGATATCACAGTCGAAATGACCAAAATATGGTATACACATTAAAGATTTCATAGTACATGGACATCTCAAAATACATACATATACACATGGCAGACTACATCAAATTAGCCTAAAATGACATACATATACTACCGATGCTATTGACACTACATGTAACACCTTACAAATTAATAAATAATTAATATAAGAATTAATTATGAGAATAAAGTTTAAATGGTCCAATATGAAATTAATTAATATGTGTGATAAGTATTTGAATGTACATTTACTTATCATGATTGTTACTTAACGAAATTAACTAGAATGAATTAAATTAGAAAGAGAGCCAATGGGCCGGTGACCCAATCATTCATGGGATTAAAGTTAACTCCTTTCCTTTACTTTTCACTCTACTATCTCAAATTAAAACGTAACTTTGAAGCATTTAATGGTGAGGGCCTACGTAAGAGAAAAAGGAAGGAAGAAGATTAAAATTATGGAACTAGAAACGTTATCAACTACGAATCTAGATGAGTATATTCTCCAATCACGTTTTCCTTTATAACTGCTCATGACCAAATTTAATTATGATCATTTCCTATGCTTCTTGTTATTCAAATGATCCGAAAATTTAATATGGTGTTATGAATAGATCATTAGAGATGAATTATTTATAGAATTTTTCCAAAAGTAAACTAATTAGGTATGAAATATCTAAGAACCGTATAGTATAGAAAATGATTTGGAATAGAAAATTCAGGAAATTTTATGAAATACATCTATATATTTACTAATATTTTCTAGAAATAGTTTATGTGAACTACGAATGAAAATACAATTAGCCGAATAGAGATTTATGGGTATCCAAAGGCAAATATATGAGGCCGAGAGGTAATTTAAATGTGTAAAGTATTAAATAATTGGTCAATAAACTAAATCCACAATATATATATACTTAACACGTCACGAAAGCACTATGTCGAACAACGAAAAATTCTATCGATTAGAAACCGCCGAACTTAATCGTTATAAAAATGGAAATGCACAACGTACAATCATAGTACGTATACGAGTATGGGTCGATCCACGGAGAAAAAAAAAATCTAATATTAGTCAATCAAATTAGCCCAAAGTTTTTAAATTGTTTAAACTAAGAAAATTGTTGAAAAACAAACTAGAGCAAATGTAAATAAAAAAATGAGATTAAGGAGCAATTTAGAAGTAAATTCACTTTTAATCATTCATATAAATCAAACACAAAATGCATCTATAGCCTCTTATTTATATTCTAAGTAGAAATGAATTTTGTGTTCATTATAAGCATGACTTATTTGTGTTACTAATTAGCACAACTTAAACAACCAAACTCTAACACACTACTCAAACTCACTTATCAACTCTTATGAAAATGACATAAAATTAAAAATAAAAACTATTTTGAGCATGATCATAATCACTTAGGCAAATGATCAAATAGTTTATGTTTATATTGGATTAAGCATAGCCTAATTGAGATGTCAACATAGACTATCAAATTCACTAAAAAAAGAAACATAAACTACCATCATTCTTAATTTGCAGTAAGCACAAAACAAGAGACTATAAATGTAACCATTTATTGTTAATTTAGTATGATTCATGAGAGCTTCATTATCTCTAGATTGAAGGGATTTAGCTTCACATATTTGAATTCATATCAATATAAAATGATTTAAGCATAAAAAGTAAGGAAAATGAGAGCTAATTAAAAGAAAAGAGAGCTAACTACTTACATGAAATAAAGCTAAACTAATTGCAAGAATTAAATCTACGCTACTAACATGAAATAAGAGAATCATAAAATAAAATATCAGTAAATGAAAGCATGAAATGAAAGTGCATGAACAACGCTAAGAAGCCATTAAAGAGATATTTTATTTAACATTTTTTATGCTACAACTTTTCATAAAAGAGAAGAGATCATTACATAAAATATAAGGGGTATTTATACATGCCTAAAATTCTAATTCCATTTTTAGAGGACTATCAAAAATGCCCTAGAAATCTGATAGCCTCCAATTAATCATTAGGGCATTAAATAATCCCCACTAATATGTGCTTTTTGCCTTTAAATCTTCATTAACATGTGCATGTGCTATTAATTATGGTCCATTGGTTAGTGAGCATGTGAGCTCTTCCATGTTGCATTATTTCTTTTCTTTTCTACATTCTTTTAGTCTTGAACACTTGTGCATGCATATATCCATGAAGCTCCATCCAATTTGCCCTCAATTTTCTATAAATAAAAATGTACAAATAAATTTTTTCAAAATTCATTCATACAAAATTATCATTTTTCTCCCAAATGAAGACGAATGAAGAATGATTCGAAAACAATTTAGATTTTGGTTTAAACATGTAAAATACCCTAAGAGCTCGCTTATTTTAATAAAGAAAATTAGATATGGGAGTAAAAATATATATGTAACAACCTAGTATTTTTGATTATTTTAATTGTTTATTTAATTATTTAAATTGAAACTCCTGATTTAAAATTTTTATTTTATTTATTAAAATGAATAAATTTTGTTATTTTAAAAGCATATTTCGATCTTTGTGTGAATTATAATTTCAAACCTGAATAAATAGGATATTTTCAAAAAATGTGGATTTTGGTCAATCTGGTCAAACCTTGATTTTTAAATTTAAAATTTAAATTTTTGAATTTTATCCTTTATTATGAAATTATATTAAATTTCAAGAATACTACTTTTTGTTTCGTTGAAATCCGATTTGTATTGTGAAAGTTATGCTTTTTATAATATTGTATGTAAATTGATTTATTTAATAAAATTGTCTATTTTAAATTATATAAATAATATTTTATTTGTCCTATCATGTTCTAATATGTGTAATATGACATGTTAGATTTATGTTTTATTTTTAAAGAATTTTAAAGTAATGTTATAATTTTTCCAAAATTTACTGCATTCATTTCCAATTTTTAAAGGCTATTTTCTATTTTTCTGCCATTTTCTTCATTTAAATTATATTTAATTAAATTATATTTATTTATTTTGTGAATGCATTTTTATTTTATTTTCTTATCTTTATTTACAAATATTTTCCAAGTCCATATAAAAATTTCAAAGTATATTCTGTTTATTTTCAAATTTTCTAGTCTAGTTTTCATATTTTGTGCTATTTTCTTATTTTAACCATATGTTATTAATAATTATTTATTTATATTTTATATTTTTTATACATTTTCGAATTTAAACTGAAATTATAATTATTTTCAGTTATTTAAACTTATGTAAAGAAAATAAAGAAATTTGAAAAGGTTTATGGCTTTTTATCTCCTAAGCCTTTTTATATTCCACCTTTTCACATTTTCAATATTTCTTTTCATCAATTGGCCATAACACTTCACTTCTTCAGCCGCACATCTCATTCCTTACTCACGTAAATTCGTTTTTTCTCATTCCTGAAGAAGAAGAAAATCGACCTCCATTGCTTTGAAAAAAAAGTTGGTAAAATCTTCTTTCTTTGTTTATTTGTTTTTCATTGTTTTTGATATTGTTTTGCACTTGTCTCCTTCCTCATAGGTTCGGCCTACCTCCTCTACATGCCCTGCCGCCTCCACCACCACCTGAGAACATCACCATCACCACCTCCTCTCTGGCCAACCCCAGCCGAGTCACCAAAGTTTGATTATCCATCACTTAAATGCACCAAAACTCCAACCTTATGCATAGCCGAGCTCTACCATGTTTCCACCACCTTCAACACCCCTTAGCCGCCACCATCTCCACCTCCACCACCTTCAGCTCCACCTGAACACTCTGCCACGTCACCCCCTTGACTGCAACAGAGGAGTCTGTGACCCATAGGCCTTGACCGAGCCTTGATTTGGCCTTGAATCCATGTGATGTTGCTTGTATGTTGATTGTTTAGTGAAGTTTCCCATCTCCACATTTTTGCACCATGTTAACCAATGTAGGCCGACCCCTAGGGAACCAAAACCTCCCTTTAGCCTTGTACTTCACCTATGGCCGAGCCTAATGAAAGTTGGAAGCAAGTGCAAAGCAATTCTGCTTTGATTTGTGCGGTTATTTCTAGTTAAATTTAATCGTATTTGAATTGAAAGCTTATATTCGTTATATTATTTTGTTTGATTTGTTTGCAAGGGAATTGATACTTTGGCTCTCTCACTCGTATCTTGTCATGCTATCGTGCTTGTGTGGATCTCTTTTGTGCATTCGTTGTTTTGTCTCCAGCTTAAACCAGTGAGTTATTCTCACCTGACAATGTATACATATATAACCAGTAAATTAACCACTTATGAATCTGTAAAATGCATAACCATATCACATCTGCTATGTTATGATTATATGATGTTCATTCATGATTAAACACTTGTTATATCATATGTTACTGTTATATTTTGCTGTTCTGTTATTTATATCAGTTTATCACACTGCAAGTTCCCTTTAGATTAGAATCACTATGGGTTGAGATGATACATAACCGAATGGACTTTAGAATAGGGGAAAATCGTTATGGGTTGAAATGATAGGCCTGAGCGATTTTCAATTTATTTCATGTACTTGGGACTGCGGGTTTGAAATGATAAAACCCAGGTTTTCTTTGTAAATTATGGGTTGAAATGATATATTACCCGTATCACTTTACCTAGGCTAGAAAATTATATACAGACCCGTAGTTAAATTATATTTTTCTAAAATTTTTAAAATATGTTTGAAATGTAATTATTATAATATTTTGATTTAAAACTTAATTAAAAATTATTTTTATAAAGTATTATTGATTTTTTGAAATTTATAAGTGAAATTAATTAATGGTAAAGTTATAAAATTTGAAATTTAAGTTATTTTGGAAATTTTAAATTGGTGATGAATGGAATTTAAATTAAATATGAAAATATGATAAATTTATGTTATTTTGAATTTAAATGATTTTTATAATATATTAATGGATTTTGAATAAGTTAAATGTGAAATAAATGAATATTGAGTTGAATTTTGAAATATAACTTAAATTGGAAAATTGTGAATTTTGTTTAAAATTAAAATTTTGAAGTTAAGTAAGTAAAATGTAAAATAATTTATATTTTGAAATTTGAACTTAAGTGTTAAGTTAAAAATTTAATTATATGAATTGAAATTGAATGTTGGAATTTAATAAGTGTATTATTATTAAATATTGATTTTTGAATGAGAATTTAACTTTATAAAATCATGAATTTAAGGAAAAGTAATTAATAGTTATAAAAGTAAAAATATATGATATTATAAGTTTGAAATGGTTTAAATGAAAAATATAATTGTTTGTGAAATTATATTGAATATTTGAAGTTAATTAACTGCATTCTCGAAATGCTATTATTTCTAATGTAAATGATAATACAGCATTTGTAAATGCTGTAGCTGATAGAAATGAACTAAATGGCTAAATTTAATTAAAGGCCATTATAGCATTTTGTAAGTGCTATAATTGTTGAATTTAACTAAGTTTTATTTGAAATTAATGTAACCTTATTACAGCATTTTAAATATTGTCTTTTGTTAAATGGAATGGTTTGAATGTAACTTTCGGTAGCATTTTCTAAATGCTGCGAAAGTTGAATTTTCATTGTTTTTAATAAATTTAAGTGAATAAATGAGTTTTGAAAGATTAAAATTTTGGAAATTTAATAATTTAATTATTAAATATAATAACTTCAATTGATGATTTAAAATGAAGTAATTTGTTCTAAAATATAAACTATTTTGAAATGTGTGTTGAAATGGTATTTTAAATAAATGAATGTGGTTTGGAAGATACAATATTTGATATTTTGAAATGGAGTTTTGAATGATATTGAATTTTTGAAATGATATTTGATTTCGATGTATAAAATACCATTTTGTAATTTTAACCACTGGATGTATATAATTTATAGTTTAACTGGCTCTTAAAGGATGGGTGATCCCATGCATCCTTTAAGTTATTGTGCATTTCTACTACAGTTCACTTGAGTTGGTTTACATTATATAAGTATATATGTCCTGACTCGAGTGTTTTGTGTTTTACTTTACGCTCGGGTCAACCTGAGTATTCACAGCTTTGGATTCTATTTTTGGAGCTGGTCTTTGCTGGAGTTTCTGCTTATCTACATTTATATCTATTTTTGTTTCAGCTGTTCTAGTTTATCTCATGTATTAGTGAACTTCTATGTATTTGGGATTTCTATTATGTTGTTTTCAGACTGTATTTATGTATTCGGTTTGAGACTCTGTTATAGTAGCTTCATGAACTACTATGGTATTTTAAATTTCTGCTGCAAGCTATTCTGATATTTCTGTGTCTGTGATTTGTATTTCATTTGCTCCAAATTTATTTACAATGTGGTATTTTGAGCGATTCAAGTCCGACATGTGTGGATGCGAATGGCTGAAAATATCGGGTTGTTACAGTTGGTATCAGAGCGAGGTTTTTTAGGAAAACCATAGCCTACGGAGCAAAAGCTCATTAGAGATAGGGTAGAAATACTTTAGAATGAGTGAAATCAATCTCAGAATCCTTTCTTTGTGAGAGAACGTATTTTCGAAGTATAAAATAATTTCCAAATTATTTTTAAAGGATTTTAAAAGATTATTTTGGTATAAAAACTTTCTTATTTTGAAACCAAGATGTCCTAAACTTCATCCCTTTGGTATCCACCTTATTAGTAACCTCTTGGTTAGGATTCTTATCTATTAGGATTCCTTGAACTTTGGAACACTCCCACTTGTTCTGAAGTCCAGTCTTGTCTTTCCTATTTTATCCTTTTGATTTTGGAGCATTCCATAATTCTACTTTGGAATGACCTCTATAAAGATCGGTGATTCCGCAAACCTTTAAATGATTTGCAAAGGGGTGAAACTCCTTTACAATTGGCATTGATTCACCAAAGATTTCTGTATCCTCGGTTTATGATGATATCTATCTCATGCTCTACCTGGTTTCTATCTCTAGCAATCGAATGTCGATTTGCCTTAGATTCGTATTGGTTATATTCCTAAAGTCACGGTTGGCCAGTTAAGGTTGCCCACGATTCATGTAGGCTTATCCATCTTCTATTATTGAATTATCTAATCTTAGTTCGAGCTCATCTTCGAATCAGGATTCTATTTGATTAGAATTCCTCTAAATTCGAATTTCTGTTTGTTTTGAAATACATCCTTGAATCATCCCTTGGAAATTTGTGTTTGGTTGTATTTTGAAATTGTGCATACATCGAAACTATTATTTTGATAAGGATGACCATATTTTATATATAAAAGTGAAATGTTTTCGACAAGGATTATATACCTTTTAAAAATGAAAATTTGAAATTTCGAAAGGATTTGAAATTTTGAAAATTTTATAAGAATTTGACTTATATAAAAATGATTTATAACTAAAAGGTTTTTGAATTTGAATTTCGAGGAATCGAACTCCGGTGTTTTGAAATCGGTTTTAGGACTTTGGAAAATATAATAATAATAATATGATTTAAAGATATTTTCTGAGTAAGAAATATTTCAAATGTATTCGAATGAATTCCAATGATTTCTAAGAGATTTCAAAGAAGTTTCAAGAAAATAAAAGTCCAGAACCCACTTATGTCGCTGGAAAATAATTTCGGTGATGAATGCATGCATCATCGACATTGATTTTCGAGTTTCTGAGTGGGGGAGAGGCCACTCTAGTAGCTCTGCTATGCGAATGATTTTGTGAAACAAATTTGATTTCAGATTTCGATGTATGGTTTGATGTTCGAAAGATATATGTGTGTGTGTGTGTGTGTGTGTGTGTGTGTGTGTGTATTTGAAATGATGTAAAGTAAGCCAGTGTTCAGTCCTCAGGATTCAGATTTGTTTTGGTATAACCCTATCTTTTGGAATTGGTTTACTGATTTATTGGCGATTTCCAATTCTTGGATTGAAATTATGATTTCTTCGACTATTTTGAAGGTTCGAGCACTTCCAGATCAAGGTTAACTTTTCAAAGCTAAGTAATTTCGAAAAGTATAAGGTATTTGATAAAGAATATAAGTTTAGTTTGGTGTGTCTAAAGTATAAAGTATTATGATTTATATAAGTTTGAAACTGTTTGTTGAGTGAAATAAATAAGACTATTTTGAATTATACCGGTATGAATTATAGATTTGAAATGTTTTGAATAAATTATATATATATAGAATAATAATCTTTCCAATGGTAAATTTGATTTTCCATATAGAAATAAATAATTTGAAGGTTTTAAAAAGGGTGGTTTTAAACTTAGTAACCATTTTAGATATTTTGATGATTGAAATGGTTTGGAAATGATTTAATCTTTATTTTGATAAAGAATGTGAATTTGAAATGACAATTGATTTTGATAAATGAATTTGAAGTTTATATTTATATGAAAGGATATTTGGTTTACTTGTAATTTGAGTTTAATTAAAAAATGATGGATTTATGAAATGAATATTTCAAAACTAAGTAATAATGAAGTAAAATTTAAGATATATGAAATTATAAAATCTAGTTTTGGAATATGGTATATTTAAGCTTTGAAATATATTAAAGATAGAATAGTTTATTTTATGGATCAAATCTTTATTTGAAATTTGATAATATTTGAAATGGTTTTGTTGGAAAACTAAATTGAATTGAAACTGATGGTTTGAATTGAATTAAAATTGGAAATTTTATATTTGAGTTTAATTGAATAAATTTGTGAAATGTAAAGAATTAAAAGAATGTTTTATGATTTCAAATGTATGATTTCGAAATATTATGATTTTCAAAGTGTAATGATTTCAAGTATTTTGGTTTCGAAAGATTTATAACTTTGGAAGCATTATGATTTTTGAAAGTGAATATATGTTTGAAATGGAAATGAATTTGTTTGACCTAAATTTTTCTTGATTTGGGAATTTGGATTGTTTTCTAAATCTATTGTTTTAGGAAACTTTGACACTGAATATATGCAAGTAGGAAGAAATGATCAGGCGAAATCATATATGATTTTGAAACTGAATTGTTATTGAAATGGTTTGAAATTGAGAACCTTGTTTATATAAATACTTTGATTTGGGAGTTATCGGACTTACATAAATGGATTTGTATAAGTATGAAATTGATTTGTATAAGTATGAAGTGATTTGGAACTATTGATTTGTAAAGGTACTCAACTTGTAAAGAGAAATCTTATATAATCGAAGTCTATATAAGTATGATTTGATACACTATTGATTTGAAAAGTATTTGATTTGAAAATGAAATATTATATATAATGGACTTTATATACGTATGATATTTGGAAGTGATTTTGAAAGGTACTATATGATACATATTTTCGAAGTAAAGATATGAAAAGTGCCTTCTGCTTGATATCCGCTTTGTGGCCACACTGTGGATTCATTCTATCGATATTATTCTCTCCGATTTGGGTTTTTCAGATATGATACTCGAGTGTCCATCGAATTCCATGGAGATCTCCATGGTCTTACGAGCACGGCTGCATAGCGTAATTCACAGGGGCTATGAGAGCCTATGGGTACAGATGTTTCCTGGGGGATTCAGGCATAACCATTGTGTATCTGTGATCTATTGGGTCGCTTGGAAGCGTAATCTGCAGGGGCTGCAAGAGCCTAAGGATACAGATTTTTTCTGAGGGATCCAGGCGTAACCATTGTGTATTTGCGGTACTACCAGTCTTCATGGCATAATCGCAGGGCTGCGGTAGTCAGCCTACGGGTACGGATGTTTCTTGGGGGATCCAGGTGTAACCATTGTGTGTTCGCGATCCATGATCGATATGTTTGGTTTGGTTGATTTATTTGGATTGTATTTTTCATATCTGTTGTTTTAAAAGGTTTTCCAGTATTTTCACTGGGTGTTGAAACAAGTCTACCAAGTATTTGGAGAATTCTAGCTTTGCGCCTGATCAAAGCATAGCTAGAGTCTACAGGAACGAAAGTAAACTTGTTAAGACATCGAGTTATAAAAGTATTTTGATACAGTATATTATATAAAGAATATTTTGATCATTTATTTTACTTGTTTAAATGATTTAAAAAAATGTTTTAAATATTGTTTACATCGAACTAACAAATTTGAATCAAATGACTATTTATCATATTATAAATTGTTTAAAATGTTGCAAATATAAAATTTTAAATTGAAATTTATATGGTTTTAAAATAATGGTCCATCCTTGTGTTCCAACCTATTTTCCCTTCTAGTTATTTCTACCTTTTTCTTTTCGAGGGTCCTTTTCGCATTTGTGGAAAGAAATGGTTCTTTGGCTCATCGTTTGGATTTGCCCAAGAAGCATTCTGGAGTGCATGATGTATTCCACGTCTCACATCTTCTCTGGTATCTTCTTGACCTATCTCTTTTGGTTCATCCTTCTACTCTTGATGGATGGGATATTGAGCCTAATCTGACTGTCGAGAGTAAGCCACTTCGTATTGTCGACTGAGGTACGAGGCAGCTAAGAAGGAAATCTGTTAGTTTGATCGAAGTACGATGGTGTACTGATGATCGAGATTGTACCCGGGAAACGGAGGAGAAAATTTGTGCTTCGAATCTGAAATTGTTTTTCTGGGTACTATTTGTTGTCTATCATGCTTTTCCTTATTTTCCTTGTTCGTTCTTTTCGAGGACGAAAAGATTTGAGTGGGGGAGAGTGTAACAACCCAGTATTTTATGATTATTTTAATTGTTTATTTTAATTATTTAAATTGAAACTCCTAATTTAAAAATTTTATTTTATTTATTAAAATGAATAAATTTTGTTATTTTAAAATCATATTTTGATCTGTGTGAATTATAATTTCAAACCTGAATAAATAGGAAATTTTTAGAAAATGTGGATTTTGGTCAATCTGGTCAAACCTTGATTTTTAAATTTTAAATTTAAATTTTAAATTTTTGAATTTTTAATTTTATCCTTTATTATGAGATTATATTAAATTTCAAGAATAATACTTTTCGTTTCGTTGAAATCCGATTTGTATTGTGAAAGTTATGCTTTTTACAATATTGTATGAAAATTGATTTATTTAATAAAATTGTCTATTTTAAATTATATAAATAATATTTTATTTGTCCTATCATGTTCTAATATGTGTAATATGACATGTTACATTTATTTTTTATTTTTAAAGTATTTTAAAGTAATGTTATAATTTTTCCACAATTTACTGCATTCATTTCCTATTTTTAAAGGATATTTTCTATTTTTCTGCCATTTTCTTCATTTAAATTATAGTTAATTAAATTTTATTTATTTATTTTGTGAATGCATTTTTATTTTATGTTCTTATCTTTATTCATAAATATTTTCCAAGTCCATATAAATTTTCCAAAGTTTATTCTGTTTATTTTCAAATTTTCTAGTCTAGTTTTCACATTTTGTGCTATTTTCTTATTTTAACCATATATTATTAATAATTATTTATTTATATTTTATATTTTTGTTACATTTTCGAATTTAAACTGAAATTATAATTATTTTCAGTTATTTATACTTATATAAAGAAAATAAAGAAATTTGAAAAGATTTATGGCTTTTTATCTCTTAAGCCTTTTTATATTCCACCTTTTCACATTTTCAATATTTCTTTTCATCAATTGGCCATACCACTTCACTTCTTCAGCCACACATCTCATTCCTCACTCACGTAAATTCATTTTTCTCATTCTTGAAAGAAAAAAATTCGGCCTCCATTGCTTTGAAAAAAAATTGGTAAAATCTTCTTTGTTTGTTTGTTTGTTTTTCATTGTTTATGATATTGTTTTTCACTTGCCTCCTTCCTCATAGGTTCGGCCTACCTCCTCTACATGCCCTGCCGCCTCCACCACCACCTGAGAACATCACCATCACCACCTCCTCTCTGGCCCATCCCAACCGAGCCACCAAAGTTTGATTATGCATCACCTAAATGCGCCAAAACTTCAACCTTATGCATAGCCGAGCTCTACCATGTTTCCACCACCTTCAACACCCCTTAGCCGCCGCCATCTCCACCATCTTCATCTCCACCTGAACACTCTGTCATGTCACCCCCTTGACTTCACCAGAGGAGGCCGTGACCCATAGGCCTTGACCGAGCCTTGATTTGGCCTTGAATCCATGTGATGTAGCTTGTATGTTGATTGTTTAGTGTAGTTTCCCATCTCCACACTTTTGCACCTTGTTAACCTATGTAGGCCGACCCTTAGGGAACCAAAACCAGATCAAAAACCTCCCTTTAGCCTTGTATTTCACCTATGGCCGAGCCCAATGAAAGTTGGAAGCAAGTGCAAAGCAATTCTGCTTTGATGTGTGCGGTTATTTCTAGCTAAATTTAATCGTATTTGAATTGAAAGCTTATATTCGTTATATTATTTTGTTTGATTTGTTTACAAGGGAATTGATACTTTGGCTCTCTCACTCGTATCTTGTCGTGCTATCGTGCTTGTATGGATCTCTTTTGTGCATCCATTGTTGTGTCTCCAGCTTAAACCAGTGAGTTATTCTCACCTGACAATGTATACATATATAACCAGTAAATTGACCACTTGTGAATCTGTAAAATGCATAACCATATCACATCTTCTATGTTATGATTATATGATGTTCACCCATGATTAAATACCTGTTATATCATATGTTACTGTTATATTTTGTTGTTCTGTTATTTATATCAGTTTATCACACTGCAAGTTCCCTTTAGATTAGAATCACTATGGGTTGAAATGATACATACCCGAACGGACTTTGGAATAGAGGAAAATCGTTATGGGCTGAAATGATAGGCTTGAGCGATTTTCAATTTATTTCATGTACTTGGGACTGCGGGTTTGAAATGATAAAACCCAGGTTTTCTTTGTAAATTACGGGTTGGAATGATATATTACCTGTATCACTTTACCTAGGCTAGAAAATTATATACAAACCCGTAGTTAAATTATATTTTTCTAAAATTTTTAAAATATGTTTGAAATATAATTATTACAATATTTTGATTTAAAACATAATTAAAAATGATTTTTATAAAGTATTATTGATTTTCTGAAATTTATAAGTGAAATAAATTAATGGTAAAGTTAGAAAATTTGAAATTTAAGTTATTTTGGAAATTTTAAATTGGTGATAAATGGAATTTAAATTAAATATGAAAATATGATAAATTTATGTTATTTTGATTTTAATGAATTTAAATGATTTTTATAATATATTAATGGATTTTGAACAAGTTAAATGTGAAATAAATGAATATTGAGTTGAATTTTGAAATATAACTTAAATTTGAAAATTATGAATTTTGTTTCAAATTAAATTTTTGAAGTTAAGTAAATAAAATGTGAAATAATTTATATTTTTAAATTTAAACTTTAGTGTTAAGTTAAAAATTTAATTATATTAAATGAAATTGAATGTTGGAATTTAATAAGTGTATTATTATTAAATATTGATTTTTAAATGGGAATTAACCTTTATAAAATCATGAATTTGAGGAAAAGTAATTGATAGTTATAAAAGTAAAAATATATGATTTTATAAGTTTGAAATGGTTTAAATGAAAAATATATATTTTTTGTGAAATTATACTGAATATTTGAAGTTAATTAACTGCATTCTCAAAATGTTATTATTTTTAATGTAAATGATAACACAACATTTGTAAATGCTGCAGCTGTAGAAATGAACTAAATGGCTAAATTTAATTAAAAGCTATTATAGCATTTCGTAAGTTCTATAATTGTTAAATTTAACTAAGTTTTATTTGAAATTAATGTAACTTTATTACAGCATTTTAAATGCTGTCTTTTGTTAAATTGAATGGTTTGAATGTAACTTTCTGTAGCATTTTCTAAATGCTGCGAAAGTTGAATTTTCATTGTTTTTAATAAATTTAAGTGAATAAATGAGTTTTGAAAGATTAAAATTTTGGAAATTTAATAATTTAATTATTAAATATAATAACTTCAATTTATGATTTAGAATGAAGTAATTTGTTCTGAAATATAAACTATTTTGAAATGTGTGTTGCAATGGTATTTTAAATAAATGAATGTGGTTTGGAAGATACGATATTTGATATTTTGAAATGGATTTTTGAATGATATTGAATTTTTGAAATGATATTTAATTTCGAAGTATAAAATACCATTTTGTAATCTTAACTACTGGATGTATATAATTTATAGTTTAACTGATTCTTAAAGGATGGGCGATCGCAGGCATCCTTTAAGTTATTGTGCATTTCTACTGCAGTTCACTTGATTTGGTTTACATTATATAAGTATATATGTCCTAACTCGAGTGTTTTGTGTTTTACTTTACGCTCGGGTCAGCCTGAGTATTCACAGCTTTGGATTCTCTTTCTAGAGCTAGTCTTTGCTGGAGTTTCCGCTTATCTGCATTTATATCTATTTCTGTTTCAGCTGTTCTAGTTTATCTCATGTATTAGTGAACTTCTATGTATTTGGGATTTCTATTATGTTGTTTTCAGACTGTATTTATGTATTTGGTTTGAGACTCTGTTATAGTAGCTTCATGAACTACTATGGTATTTTAAATTTCCGTTGCGAGCTATTCTTATATTTCTGTGTCTGTGATTCTGTGATTTGTATTCTATTTGCTCCAAATTTATTTACAATATGGTATTTTGAGCGATTCAAGTCTGAAATGTGTGGATGCGAATGGCTGAAAATATCGGGTTGTTACAATATACTTTTATGTGCACACCAACTACCCCCACAGTTATTTTTTATTCGTCTTCATATAAACTTAAACTAGGATAAATCTGTTTTTTTGTAGGAAGCACGATTGTAGTGAGCGTACACAACTGGACATTAAACCTTTAGGTGTCCCTAATAGGACGAGTGTTGTCTCCTGAGGGTTTTTAGTGGATACTACCCACAAAATCTAAATGCGATATGCAAATTCTAATGTTACTACATGATACAAGTTTTTGAAAATATTTACAAACGAATAATTTACTTTTAAATTGATATGAGTTTTGGTTATTATCAACAAATTTTAGTCCTTTTACTCATCAAAACTTCCAACAAAAACTAAGTTATCATCACGACTCTATTTTGGCTAGTTATTCCAATTGATAACATAATGCGACCATGAAATGAATCCTTTAGTTGGTTATCAAAGTTTTGCAAAGTGGAATTTTTATTTCTTTTGAATAACTAGTCAAATCAATTAAGTGAAGATAGTGCTTGGCTTTCAACTGCTTGCTCTTACTATTTTGAAAAATATTAACATTATTATTGTTTATACACCTAATTCAGATATACAGAGGCTAGATATATCGATCATGCACTGCCTTCGTGCTTATGTGAGAAGAGTACAGAGTGTGGCGCGTGTACACACTTGCATATGAATACATGACTATAGCTGTTTATTTTTATTATTACAATTTATTTACATACACCTGATTCAGATATACCGAGGTCAGATATACCGATCATGCACTTCCTTTTGGGCTTATGTGAGAAGAGTATAGAGCGTGGCGAATGTATACACTTACATGCGAACACATAGCTCTAGGTGTTTCTTATTATTATGAATTTTATTTTTAAAAAGAGAGAGTTATGCAAAATTATCTTAGCACGACTTAACTTAGAAGATAAAAAATATTACCGCCTTTACTTTAAATCAACCCTTCTTTTACACAAAGATTACAATTAGGATATACTTCATAATTATCACCTATGAACCTTTCTATATACTAATTACACCATAGTTGCTTGTAATCAAACTTTCTTTTATTTTTGTTGAGATAAGTAAATTTTCAAAAAAAATCAATTCAATAACTAAAAACGTATGCTTATTTTATCGTGTTTCTAGATATGTAAATCGATATGCTAATAAAATCGTTTTGGGATTTTTTTTTTCTTTGTTTTTATTCAGAAAGAAAATGCAAAAAATAAACATGAGACACCCCCACACTTGATTTTGACTATGTCCCCACAGTCAATGCATGATATAATGAGTGTAACGGATAAAAAATATGTACATATGGTTTTCTATTTCTATGGCACCGTATGGAAAAATGGTATGTACCACGTATGGTCCTGTCCACCTTGATTTTAATTTCTCAAAAAACAAATGAAGTTGGGAGTCATACAAAAGAACTCTATGATTTGACAAAAATTATTTTTCTTAGGATTGACTTGTAATGAAACTTTTTTTTTCTTTTTAAATTTTCTTATTTTCATACGCGTCGTTCCTAATCTCCTCTAACTCATTGAGTCGGAATTTTCTTTTTTTGAGAGGTTTTTCAAGATCAAAAGTTTATGTCTGAATCGCCCACAATGCTTTATGTCCAAGCTAAACAAATAAGTGACACGCTTGATTTGAAGATTTGAAACTTCAACTTAGCTGCAAGTTTGAAAATGATAAGGAGTGAATAACTTGTGACTTATCGAGTATTTCTTCATTAGAGTTTCAAATGATCGACTACAGAAATGGGTTCCATT
Organism: Allium cepa; assembly: GCA_030765085.1. Lineage (NCBI taxonomy): Eukaryota > Viridiplantae > Streptophyta > Magnoliopsida > Asparagales > Amaryllidaceae > Allium > Allium cepa. The sequence continues at coordinate 168,732,556 of CM060941.1, read as the reverse complement.
ATCGCTTATTATTGTGCGAGGTGTTCCAAACCTTGAAAAGATATTTTCTTTCATGAAATATACAAAAAATTTGTGGTCATTTGTTTTACATGGAATGGCTTCAACCCATTTAGAGACGTAATCAATAGCAAAACGAATGTACAGAATTTGGAAAGAGTTGGAAAACGATCCCATAAAGTTAATAACCCAAACATCAAAGATTTCGATCATAAGAATGAGGTTCAAAGGCATCATGTTTCGTTGAGATAATTTTTGCTAACATTTGGCAGTGATCACAAGTTTACAGAACTCGAATACATTTTTGAAAAGTGTAGGCCAGTAAAAACCACATAAAAGCACCTTTTTAGTTGTTTTCCTAGGACCAAAATGACTACCACAAGCTTCGTTATGACCAAACAAAAGGACACTCTTAATTTTGCAATTTGGGATGCAATGTTGAATGATATGGTCGGAACAGTACTTAAACAAGTATGGATCATCCCAATAGAAATATTTCACCTGGGAAAGAAATTTGTATTTATCCTGTTTTAACTAAAATGAAGGAGTTTTCTTAGTGATTAAGTAGTTCACTATATCGGCATACAATGAATCGACGGAAATAGAGAGTTGTCAGGAAAGTTCTAGTTGATCGGTAAAGAAGATGGTGTGTTTGGAAGATGCGATAAGTGGTCAGCAATGACATTGTCGGATCTTTTTTGTCTTTGATCGTAAGGTCAAATTTTTGGAGTAAAAGGATCCAACGGATCAAATGAGACTTGACATCCTTTTAAGCAAAAAGGTACCTAAGTGTAAAGTGGTCGGTGTAAACCGTAACCTGTGAGCCAACCAAATAAGGTCAGAACATTTCAAGCACAAAGATTACTGGTAGAAGCTCTTTTTCAGTGGTCGTGTAATTATATTTAGCATCGTTTAAAGTCATATTAGCGTAGTAAATGACATGAAGAATTTTGTTGATGCATTGTCCTAAGACAGCACCAATCGTGAAGTTAGAGACATCACACATTATTTCAAAAGGAAGATCCTAGTTAGGTGAGAAAATAATGGGAGCGAAAATGAGTTCATTTTTGAGATGTTTGAAAGTAGAAACAAGGTCAGAATTAAAATCAAATGGAATGTCTTTTCCAAGAAAAGTCGGCAGAAGTCGAGCAATTTTACTAAAATCTTTCACAAAGTGTCGATAAAAACCAGCATGTTTTAGAAATGAACGAATGTTCTTGACAGGTTTGGGAATGGATAGATTCGCAATTACACCAAATTTTGCTTTATCTACCTTAATTCTTTTGTTTGAAATGACTTGCCCAAGAACAATGTCATGTTTGACCATAAAATGGCATTTTCCCCAGTTTAACGTTAGTGTTTGTTCATGTATCAATTCAGAACCATCTCGAGATGGTGTAAGCACTTGAAAAAAGAATTTTCAAAGATGGAAAAATCATCCATAAATACTTTTAAAAGGCATTAAATCATGTCGAAAAAGATGCAGACCATGCATTTTTGGAAAGTAGCAGGAACGTTGTAAAGGTCAAATGCATATGTCGATATGCAAAGGTGCCAAAGGGATATATGAAACTCGTTTTCTCTTGATCTTCGGTAGCGATTGAAATTTGGTTATAACAGGAATAACCATCAATAAAGCAATAGAATTCGCGGTCAGCTAATCATTCAAGCAATTGGTCGATGAAAGGAAGAGAGAAGTGATCCTTATGTGTTCCAGCATTTGATTTTCGATAATCAATGCAAACATGTCAAACCATTTGAGTATGAGTTGGAATGAGTTCGTTAGCGTCGTCCGTGATAACGGTAAACCTGGACCTTTTAGGCACGACATGAATTGAGATAACCCATGAACTATCAGAAATGGAGTATATTATTCCGTTATTGAGGAGTTTAAGAATTTCGTCTCAAACTGCGTCCTTCATTTTGGGTTAAGCCTTCGTTGCGCGTCATAAACAGGCTTGGCTTCATCAACTGAGTGGATGCGATGTTGAAAAAGAGTGTGACTATTTTCCTTAATATCAGTAATGGACCATCCAACTGCCTCTTTGCTTTTCGACAAAATTGAAAGAAGGAAAGCTTCTTGATCAAGAGAAAGATTTGAGAAAATTATGATATGAAATGTTTCACTGTCGTCTAAATATGCGTACTTAAGGTGATTAGGAAGAGGTTTGAGTTCAAACCTAGGAGTATGCTTAATCAAAGTATTTAGTAGAAGTTCTGACTCAACCATGAGGGGTTCAAATGGAAGCGCATTTTCGATCATGTTAGGCTCCTCTTGAAACATTTGTTCATATTCAGCCTCGCTTTCGCTGTTAAGGTTTATCAAAATTTTCTTGAATGGAGCCAACTTCCAACGTTTGGTAAAGTGGTTCATTCGATTGATTTTCGAGATTGATGTTAAGATCCAAAGTCATATTACCAAACGAAATTTTCATCAACCATTTTGACAATTGATTAGAGCATTCGAAGTGGCTAAGAAAGGTCGTCTTAAAATAAGTGGAATTTGACTCGTCGGATTATTCATAGGTTGTGTCTCTAGTACGATGAAATCAACGGGGAATATGGATTGACCGATTTTTATGAGTACATCCTCGATTTCTCACACGAGTTTCTTTACTAGAAGATCGGTAAATTGAAGAGTTACTTCCATCGGTTTTAGTTCACCCAGGCCAAGTTGCTGGTAAACTGAATTAGGAATCAAATTGACATTCGCACCCAAGTCTAATAAGCATCTATTAATTGTTTTATCTCCTATCGGGCATGAGATCGTTGGACATTCGGGATCTTTGTATTTTATGAGAATTAATTGAGACAAAACTTCGCTAAAACCGACAGCTAAGAAAATTTTATTGGCCAAGTTCTCAAGGAATTGTCAAGCATCGTCGTGACATTGAGCGAGAAAATTGCCTTGGCACATCGATTCAAGCATGGTTCTGAACTATTTCTTAGTCCATCATATAAGATTTGGCAAAGAATCTATTTTTCAAAGTTATGTGTGGATATTTTATCAAAAGCTCTTTAAATCTTTCAAAGTACTTTCCAAATGATTCACCCCTGAATTGATGAAAATTCACAATTTCATATCGTATTTTGGTTGTTTTTTCCAAGAGGCAATTTTTTTTAAGAAAACTTAACAAATTCTTCCCAAGTTTTGATCGAGTTCAAAGATAAGCTATACAACCATTTTTCTGTATAATCGGTAAGGGTGAATGGAATTAACCTAAGTTTGATTCCATCGTCACATAATTGTTGAGGTTTAAAGGTTGCATAGACTTGTTCAAATTTTGTCAAGAAGATGTATGGGTCATTATGTTCAAAGCTACCAAATTTCGACAGTGTGGCAATATGATTTGAATGAATTTTGAAGTGGTTACCTATTGGGACGGATAATGTGATACAGGAAGGGATAGAAATTCTGTCAAGAAAGATTATATCCATGAGAGTTGGGGAGCATTTTCATTAGGCATCATTGGAGGATCGTTCGTTCGAGTTAAAACGATGTATCGTTATGTCACGAGTCCAAGTATTCATGCATAAGTGAAGATCAAGGAGAGAAAGACGTGAAAATTAAGGTTAAGAGAGTGAAATAAGGTTTAAAGAATGAAATGAAGTGAAAAATTATTTTCTTTTATTTTTTTAAAAGAAAAAAATTTACCAAAAAGAATTTATTTTTCAAAAGGGAGATTTGATTTGTTTTGTTTTTTTGGATTTTAATTTTTTTTCCTTTTTAAAAATGTTTTTGTTTTTTTGTTTTTTTTTTAATATATGCATAAACTAATGCAAGGACTTAGCTACAAATTTTCTATCCTTAGTTGCTCCTAAGCCGAAATTGTATGATCACACTTTGACTTAATTCAATAAAATAGTTCTTAGTCAGGTAACAGACATGAATTATCGATGCACCACGAATCACCGTAGCAATACAACCGAAGATTTAAGTACCTTCAAAGAAATAATCACTATAATAATTATGAATCACCGTAATATTTATCAATTTATGACACTATAAATTTAAATACCTTCAAAAAACAATCACTATAATATTTACGAATCCCTAGGTAAGCTCGTAACACTCTTAAGTTCAACGTCTAACCGTTATTATTAGTCAAATTCTAAGACGATATGCAATTTGTGGACTAAGGAAATGGTGATAAAATCCTCCACCTTATTTGAAGTTGGGTATTGCCCTTAAAAAGAAAACAAGATAAAATGAATGCAAAACAAAAATTAAACGTGTATTAACAATGCAACTACGAATTAGATTTTTTTAAAATGCAAGCAAGCACAAATGCAAGGGAAATAAAAACAGGAGATAAGAATACAATAGCAAAGCGTCCAAAATTATTAGAAAATTATTTTAAAGTAGCGATTTTTTAGCATAGATTTTTAGCAAGCAAAGCAGAGCAGTTTTTATAGCGAGCAATTCTCATCCAACTTGTCTTCTTTTGCAACCTGAAAAAGCATTGAAAATAATATTATGTATATATAATTTTTTTTCAAAGAAAAATGAAGTTTCTTTTTAAAGAATAGAAAAGAACAAAGGCAACAAAAGAAATTTGTATATATATTTTTTTTAGAAGAGTAATTTTTCTTTAAAACAAAAGAAAAATTAGAGAAGAAGAATTGAAGAAAAGAATGAAAGTTTAAACGAAAGAAAACTAAAAAAATTAAAACTCAACCCGAATAATCCATGCTATATGAAAGAAAAATTATTTTTTCTTTGGTTATTTTTAAAGAGAAGAATACTTATAAATGAAGGTTTAAATATGAAGAAAACAAAAGAAATTTTTTTTAACTCAGCCCAAAATTGAAATTCAACCTAATTCGCACCGAAACCCCAGACAATTTGTTTTATCGTTCCGAAACAACGCTAACAAAGAAAGTACGGAAAAGACAACCAAAAACAATGTCCTCAACCCAAACGTTATTCTCAATCTCAAAACAAAAATAAAAAAAATCTTGTTCCAAAATTCTAAAATTTGATTTACTTCAGGCGATTGAAGGTGAATTTAGGTTTGCTGAGATGAGGTTACAGGTTTACTGTTTGTGAGGTAGGGAGATGGCGGTAGTTAAGTGATGGATCTGCTTGAGGATTATGGGAATTTGGGGATTCGTGAATGGAGTGGCGATTTGGCTTCTGGTTTGTGGAAGGAGGTGGTCACAATCGCTAATAGGGAGGCATGCGATAGGCGGGTTAGAGATTGTCGAGAGTTGGTGAAGAAGCAGCACGGTGGAAATGGATTTGGTTACGTGTGTGGGATTTGGATTGAAGCGAGGTAAGTGCAGCTGCAGGTTGGTCGAAGTTTGAGTACTTGAGGTAGGGAGGTTCGAGTTTGCAGGCGTTAATGAAGAGGGTGGTGGCGCTGGGTTTGTTCAAGATGGTGATCTGAAGTGTGGTTGCAATTTTGGATAGCAAGGATGGTGAGTATGATGTGTTTGGTTGAATTGCAGGTGTTTTTTAGTAGGTTGAAGGAGGAAGGTTGTTCGATTGCAGTTGCGGGTTTGGTAGTTGGGCAGAAGATGGTTGCGATGCAGAGTTGTGAGGCAAGGAGGAGGTGATTGGAGGAGTGTAATTGTGGACTTGTAAAAGAGAAAAAGGGCAATGCAGTTTGGGTTGAGGGAGGTTTGGGTTGTCAAAGGAGTTTGTGTGGATTAGGTGATGCGTTTGAGATGCGGATTGGTTGTGATGAAGAGTTTGTAGTAGAGTTTGGAATGATGTTGATGTATAGGGTGGCAGAAGGTGGTTCAAAGGTATTAGAAGTAGAAGTTAAAGGCTGTGATGGAGTTGAAGTTGTAGGAAGTGGATTGTGTTGTGCACAAAAGCATGGTTGTATTGAGTTGGTACCTTTTTGTATTGGAGATGGAGCTGTTGGTTGTGATGGTGGAGGGTTGATGCAGAAGTGATGGTTTCTGTAAGAATTAGGTAGTGGTGGTTGAAGTTGCTGTAGGCACAAATGAACTACAAAATAAAATAAAATGCATAGATGAAAAATCAATAAATGTAACAGTGATAGTATGTAATGCAGAATTTTTTTTTTCTATTTTTATTTTTATGAAACAGTGAAGTACCAAGAACAACAGAGAACTACAAGGAAAGTGTATGAATAGTGAACAATAGAGAAGTATACAGTGAATAAAGAAAATTGTGTAATAAAAGAACAAGAGATAACAACAAAAAACAACTAAATGGCTCAAACTAATAGTGATAATATGCAATGTAATTTTTTTTTAATGAACTGAAAACAGATGAGTGGAGAGAAGCATACTAGTTTCAATTTTTAAGAATAAAGGAGACATCCAAAGTTGCAATAACTACAGAGGAATTAAACTTATGAGTCATACAATGAAGCTTTGTGAGAGAGTCATTGAACATAGATTAAGAAGAATGACAAGTGTTTCAAAAAACCAATTTGGCTTCATGCCTGGGAAGTCAACCACAGAGGTGATTTTCTTGATAAGACATAGAGAGGTTTAGGAAGCAAAAGAAGGATCTACACATGGTATTTATCGATTTGGAGAAAGCTTATGACAAGGTACCGCGAAAGGTGATGTGGTTGGCTCTGGAAAAGAAGAGAACCCCAACAAAGTACATTACACTTATTAAGGATATGTACGATGATGTTGTGACTAGTGTCAGAGCATGCGATGGTGAAACTAGCGACTTTCCCATTAACATAGAATTACATCAAGGGTCAGCTTTGAGTCCCTACATTTTTCCTCTAGTGATGGATGAGGTTACGAAGGACATACAAGGCGAGATTCCTTGGTGTATGCTATTTGCTGATAATGTTGTGCTAATTGATGAAAGTAGGACTGAGCTTGATAGACAACTGGAGTTGTGGAGACAGACTTTAGAATCGAAGGGATTTAGACTTAGCAGAACTAAAACAGAGTATATGAAGTGCGGGTTCAGCGGTGTCAGGTCGGAGGATGGAGATGTCACTCTGGCTGGACAATTAGTTCCCAAGAAGGAATCATTTCGATATCTTGGATCAATGTTGCAGTATAATAGGGAGATTGATAAAGATGTTAGTTTTAGAATTCGAGCGGGATGGGTGAAATGGCGACAAGCGTCTGGAATTCTCTGTGATAGGAAGGTCCCACAAAAGCTTAAAGGAAAGTTCTACAAAACGGCAATCAGGCCTGCGATGTTGTATGGTGCAGAATGTTGGCCCACTAAAAGCCAACAGTGCAAATGATAAACGTAGCAGAGATGTGTATGCTGCGATGGAGCTACGATCATACAAGAAGAGACCGAATTAGAAATGATGATATACGTGATAAACTTGGAGTAGCACCAATTAAGGAAAAGCTAATTCAACATCGCTTAAGATGGTTTGGACATCTTCAACGAAGGCCTTCCGAGGCACCTGTGAGTGTTGGAATTATAGGCCGCGTTGATTGCTCAAAGAGAGGTAGAGGTCGACCAAGATTAACATGGGAGGAAGTAGTAAAAATGGATTTGAAAGATTGGGGCATATCCGAAGAGCTGGTGACGGATCGGAGCGAGTGGAAGTTAGCGATTTACTTACCAGAACCATGAGCATTGAGTTTTAAATCATAGGACTAGAGAACATGAGCTTAAGACGTAGGTTTAGTCTTTGACCAATATTACTGTTAGTATCATTATTGCTATTAGTATTATTTTATCATTCCTCTTATATATACATATACATTTTTATTTTATCTTATTTTACTTAGTTATTATTATTAATTTACCTATTTGACTTTATTTTTTTTTAATTTTTTTAGGGTTCCATCTCTAGTCGACCCCAACTTGTTTGGGAATAATGGCTTTGTTGTTGTTGTTGTTGTTGTTGTTGAACTGAAAACAGAGCTATTTGTGGAGAATATTGAAGTAAAAACAAAAAAAAAGTTTAATATGTAGTGCATAGATGCATTAAACGAAAAGAAAACCAAAAAACTAGAACCACACTTTAAACCCAACATAAGTGAACAATTGCACAATGAACAAAAAAAATGTGAACAAAACAATGGACACAATGCAAAATGTAACGACAAGTGCACAACACGTTCTTTTTTAATGAAAATAACACCAAAAAAAATTCCAAGAGTAAACTTAAATTAAAGTGCTTTCTTTGGCAACGACGCTAAAAACTTGTTAAACAATAGAAAATACTATCAATTATAAAATCGCCAAACTTAATCGTTATAAAACCGCAAGCGCATGGCGTACAATAGTAGTACGTATGGGAGTACGGGTCGATCCACTGGGAAAGCAAAAATTCTAATATTACTCGATCAAATTAGCCTAAGTTTTTGAAATTGTTTAAACCAAGAAAATTGTTGAAAAACAAACTAGTGCAAAAGTGAATAAGACTATAAGATTAAGAAGCAATTTAGAGGTAAATTCACTTTTAATCATTCATATAAATCAAACACAGAATGTATCTCTCATTTATATTTTAGGTAGAAATGAATTTATGTTTATTATAAGCATGGCTTATTGTGCTATTAATTAGCACAACTTAAATCATCGAACACTAATACACTATTCAAACCCACTTATCAATTCTCATGAAATTGACATGAAATTAAAATTAAAATCTATTTTAAACATGATCTATTTACTATTTTGAGACTAGTAATATAGAACATCGAATATTGATTCTACTTTTAATTCCATGAGCAAAATCACTTATGCAAATGATCAAATAATTTATGTTTATATTGAATTATGCATAGCCTATTTGAGATGTCAAAATAGAATATCAAATTCACTAAAAAATTGAAACATAAACTACCATCATTCTTAATTTCCATTAAGTACAAAACAAGATACTACAAATGCACCCATTTTATGTTGATTTAGTATGATTCATGTGACCTTCATTTTTGAAGGAGTTTTGCTTCTCATATTTGAATTCATATCACTATAAAATGATTTCAGCACAAAAGGCAAGGAAAATGAGAGCTAATTAATAGAAAAGAGAGCTAACTACTTCCTTAAAATAAAACTAAACTAATTGCAAGAATTAAATCTATGCTGCTAACATGAAATAAGAGAAGCATAAACTAAATAAGCGAGCATAAAATAAACTATCAATAAAAAGCATGAAATGAAAGTGCATGAAAGTAAAGAACAAGGCTAAGAAGCTACTGAAGAAATATTTTATTTAACACTAATTTTGTGCTACAACTTTGCATAAAAAAGAAAAGATCATTACATGAAATATAAGGGGTATTTATATATGTCTAAAACCATAATTCCATTTTTAGGGGATACCAAAAACGCCCTTGAGATTGTGTAGCCTTCAAGTAATCATTAGAGCAATGATTAATTCGCACTAACATGTGCTTTTACCTTTAAATCTTCATTAACAAATGCATGTGCTTTTAATTATTGTCCATTACTTAGTGGACATATGGGCTTCTCCATGTTGCATTATTTCTTTTCTCTTCTACATTCTTTTGGCCTTGAACACTTGTGCATGCATACATCCATGAAGCTCCATCCACTTTGCATTCAAATTTCTATAAATTAAAATAAAAGTGTGCGAATAAATTTTCTCAAAATTAATTCGTACACAAAATTTCCATATTGCCTCCAAATGAAGATGAATGAATGATGATTTGAAAACAATTTAGATTTTGGTTTAAACATGTAAAATAGCCTAATATTTGCACTTTGTTTAGTCAAAGAAGATTAAATATGGGAGTAAAAAATATACACTTTTACATGCACATCATACTAAATAATTGTAAAAAGGAGAAGTCGGAATGAATGACAGGCCGACATGTGTAAAGGTAGTGTCAAATGTTGAGTAGGCATGCTTTTAACGTGTGGGGAGAGGTAGTACCGAAGGAAGTGGAACCAAATCGAGATGAATGGACTAGAAAATTAAGTACAAGGCTTAAATGAAAAACTGAGAAATGGTAGGTATGACTCTAGGTTTATGAACCGAAGATGTTGGCCGAAGGTCGAAGGGGACGAGGAATATGGACGAAATATAGGTAGAGAAGGTGATTTCCAAAACCTAGAATTAAGATTCCATTTACTAATGAAGCTAAACTAAGTCGAACTTCCTTAAATGAGACCAAGGGTAATGATTGTTGAGAATAGATTAACTCTTGGTAAAATGTTGAAACCGGGACTAATTGACATCCAGGAAAAGAAAGTTATGCAACAATGAAGACCAAAACTAGTACTTTGAACATCGTGAAAGAGGCTATGCGGTAGGATCGTATAATATGGAATAGTGGAATGATAGATAAATAACGATAAGCAATAAGTAAAGTAGACACCAAGATTTTATACTGGTTCGGACCTCTTGTCCTACGTCCAATCCCTAAGCTCCTCTTAGAAATACTAACTAACAACCCTCACTTAACACGGAGGAATAGGTTTGCAGCTTACCCGAACAACCGAACGGGATTTCTCGCCTCAACTACCGAAGAGGGCTTCAACTCAATTACAAAAAAAAACAATATTCGACTTGTTGTGTTCTTGTCAACACTAATGAGTCTAATGTAGTACAATATTCCTATAATCTTATCCTCAAGAGTATCCAATGTATCTGTGAAGATTTAGGAAATGTGAATTGCTATGAATCAAAAGAATGTTAAAAACAAAGCAGTGATTCAAGCAATAGATTGGTGATTGCTTTGAAAATTTCTAGAGAATATGTTTAAGAAAATAGTAAGATTAAAGCAAGAAAATTCGGTGAATGGAAGATGTTAGAATCATGTATACTTGTAGAAGAGGTGCATCTGTTGGCTAAGGGTGCAGACAAGAGATGCTTCCATTTCCATTAGAGAATGATTGCAACTCTTGGGAGGAAGAAGGTGTCCATTCAGAGAAAATTCGCAGGTTCAAATTCAGTCGACTGAATAGGGAATTCAGTCAACTGAAAATATGAACTAAAATTTTTCAGAAACAAATTCAGTCGACTGAGCAGGGTGTTTCAATCGACTGAAACTGTGCATGTTTGTATATGTGTAACAGGTTCAGTCGACTGGTCATCCCTGTTCAGTCGACTGAACTACTAAATTGTGCACAGTGAGTGTTTATTAAAAACTGAAGTTTATAAAATGTGTTCTAGTGTTTGTGCAAGCCTCTTGAGGATAGATTTTAACAATAAATCTAAACTAAGACCTATATAAAAATCATACTTATGTTTATCCTTGGTCTTCATCGTTCTTTCTTTAGCTTTGCACATATCTCTTCCTTTTTGTTGAAGCATATTGTCATTGATCAAAATCTTAGCGTATCAACATTCTCCCCCTTTTTGATTGATGACAATACTCATGTGTGTAGAGATTATTTCCTCTCCCTGAATATATGCTCTATCTTTTCTACAAAAACAAAGTTAGTATCATAGATTTTCTCCCCCTTTGTCATCGACAAAAAAGAAAGTAATAACCGTAGAAGTATATTACCAACACAATCACGGAAACATGGAATGTAGCATAGATAAATAAAACATAGAATGTCTATTTAAACAAGCCATAAGAAAGTTATGAAATATAACATCAAACCACAAGAAAATTATTGATCTTTATCCCAATCATTTGAGCCTTCTCTCCCTCCCTCTGGTTCATGAATGATTGGTCCACCTGTGGGTGGTCTATAGGTTCTTCCTCCTTGACCACCACTAGTGACACTCGTGCTGCTGCTTGGATGTTCTTCGGATGATGTCCATGTGAAAGTAGGTGTAGAACGCTTACCGCGTGATGTTGAAGCGGTAGTGGAAGATGAGCATGAGATGGCATCCCATAATTTATTGAAGAATCCTTTAATTTTATCAAGTTTGTGATCTACCTTCTTGAGGAGATTATCAAGAATTTGTTGATTTCTTGATAAAATTCCTAACGATTGATTGGTAGTAAAACTTGGCTCAATGATACGAATTTCATCTTCTCGGTCAAAAGGTTCTTCATGTAGAGCTTGTGGAGGTTGTTGTTGTTCTTGATGCCTAGCTTCCCATTCGGCAAGAGATATGATGCGAGGAGGTCTAGCCGGGAGTTGCATAAGGCTTATAGTCCGTTGGTTAATTTGATGGACCATTGTATTTTCGGACTCGGGTAATGGCGTATCAACATTGAGGAGAAGTCTCATGATATATTCTTCAAAATATATAGTTCGCATTTTGCCATTATTAAATGTGAGAAACTCATCAAGAATTAGTTGGACCCAATTGACTTGAATATTTCCCCAAATAGCGTATAGAGCTCGATAATTGATTGGGTGGACAATTTCATATGAACCTGTTCGTGGAGTAATTGTTCTCATAAAAGCTTTGTGAAGGATTCTAGCTCTAGGTCGTAGGGAAGTGGATTTAAAATCTCGAATGTTAACATTATAATCCAGAAATTGATAGTTTATGTTATCTCGAATTTGTGGATTGAATTCTACCTCGTCAAGCTTTCTCCCTACATTAGGTGATCCTAAGATGTGTGCAATTCGATCTAAGGAGAACCAAACTTTCTTCCCGCACACCATACTCCAAACACTACCATTTGGATTTCTTGGAGTTTGGTGTCCAAGATTAAGGTTTGCATAAAATATTTTACCATGACATGATTTATTGCATGATCGTTTCTTTTTAAATCCAAGAGAGAAGTTAAACCTGTCTGATCCGTTAATGCTTGGATGTTGTATGTCTGAAGGCTTTGAAAATCAATGAAGGAGTGTCCGAAAATGCGAGAATTCTTCATTTTATTCCACCTCATTACAGCTACTCCATCATAGAGCCATTGTGCAATTTGAGCATCAATTGGTTCGGAGGATGAAGAAGAAGAAGCTCTTGATTTTTTTGGAGCCATTTGTTGTGAGATTTGAGAGTAATTTGTGGATTGGGGGCTAGGGTTTTGGAAAACAATGGGGAAGAGAGAACTTTTGCAATGAAAAAAGTGAAGGAAAAAAGGTGAAAACTGGTGGATAAAAGGGAAAAGTTGCTTGGGAATTGGCGTTCAGTCGACTGAAAAGTCTGTTCAGTCGACTGAATTGAAGGCCGAATATTTTCTGTGTTGAATTCAGTCGACTGAACAGGGTTTTTAGTCGACTGAACTGTGATATGTAAGTTTCTGTTAAAAATTTAGTCGACTGTGCAGATGTGTCAGTCGATTGAGCTATGGAAATTTTGTTTTCTGCCTTATGTTCAGTCGACTGAACAGTAAGATTTAGTCAACTGATCCTTGCATTTTTTTTCGTGAATTTTGACAGAAAACGTTTTATTGAAAGAAATAATTACAATTGTATAGATATATAACAACATGAGTTGAATTCAAAAGTAATTATTTCTTCGAAGATGGACTATATTTATTTGGTGTCTTTTTCCCTTCATTCTCCATATAGTTTATATCCCATGAATTTGGACTATACTGAGGAGTCTTTGGCGACATCCAAGGATTCATGGGATTGAATGATATACGGTAAGACGAAGACGGATCATATGAACTAACAGGTCGAGGTAGGGGCTCAGTCACTTTGTTTTTCTTTGAGCCACAAAAACGTAAATCGATTTGCTCTAGGAAGCTTAATCGTCTAGCCGTTACTTTTTGTTCGAAATATAATTCTCGTTGAAGATCTATTTGTTGGTGTTGAAAGTGATGAATCTCATCAATCTTTCTTTTTGTATCTGGAGATATAAAAAGTCCACGTTTTGCCTTCTTTGATTCAGGTGTGTAGCCAGTTCAATAGTTGTCCCATTTATAGACTGGCTCATGCTTTGGTGTTGGAGTAGGAAGTTATGGTGATGTTGGTGAGTTATCGACCAAAAAGGTGATGTTGATTGGGGAGTATGAGTTGTTTGAGGACATTTTTATATCGACTTTTCAATCTTTTGCAAGTGAAAATGAGTTGTGAAAATGAAAATATGTTTAAACGTGTATTTATAGGATGAATATTCTAAAAATATTATGGCGATAACTTATTAAAGTTTTTTAACCAATCAAAGATTTAATGGTTGAAATAAATCAGTTAGAAATGTATGGATTAGAGATAACCCTTATATTATTATTCATTATGTATCATTATTTGAAAATATAAATTGAAAGTTATAGTTTTCTTCATTCATTCGACTGAGCATATAGATTTAGTCGACTGAAAATATATTTTTTAATAACTTTCTCTATAAAATATCTTTAAAAGAGATTATTCCTAATTCTCGTCGTAATTTTATAAAGGAGTTTTCTAATAAAGGTTTAGTAAATATATCGGCAATTTGATTTTCGGTAGAAGATGTTCTAAATTTATGATTCCTTTTTCGATATTGTCACGTAGAAAATGGTGACGAATATCTATATGTTTTGTACGAGAGTGATTAACCGGATTTTTAGATAAATTTATTGTACTTGTATTATCACAATATATTGTAGAGTTTGTTAAATTTATATTAAAATCCTTAAGTGTTTGTTGCATGTAGATAACTTGAGTGCAAGCTAAAGCGGCTGATATATACTCTGCTTCACAGGTGGAAAGCGAGACACAATTTTGTTTCTTACTAAACCAAGATACAAGTGATTTTCCAATGAAATGGCACGTACCACTTGTACTTTTTCTATCTGTTCGAGATCCACCAAAATCTGCATCATTGAATGATACTAACTCAAATGGACACTCTTTTGGATAGAAAAGACCAAAATATTTAGTATCATTAAGATATCGCATAATTCGTTTTACCGCTCTTAAATGTGATTCTTTAGGATTAGATTGAAAACGTGCACATAAAAATACACTCATCATTATGTCTGGTCTACTAGCGGTTAAGTAAAGTAAGGAACCTATCATACTTCTAAACAATTTTTGATCTATACTTTTTCCATTTTCATCTCGATCGAGATGAGTAGTGGTACTCATAGGAGTAGGTTTAGCAGAAGTATTCTCCATTCCGAAACATTTAATTAGATTAGCACAATATTTTTCTTGGTTTATGAAAATTCCATTTGTTAATTGTTTAATTTGAAGTCCGAGAAAATATGATAATTCTCCCGTATGAGACATTTCGAACTCCTTAGTCATTGTATTTGAAAATTCTTTACATAAATTTTCATTTGTCGAACCAAATATAATATCATCTACGTATACTTGAATTATTAAAATATCTTTAGTAGTATTTTTAAGGAAAAGCATTTGATCAACTTTTCCAATTTGAAATCCCGAATTTAGTAAGTAACTTTTAAATCTTTCATACCAAGCACGAGGTGCTTGTTTAAGACTATATAGTGCTTTCTTTAATTTATATACATGATCTGGATATTTTTCATGTATAAATAAAGGAGGTTGTTCTATGTATACATTTTCTTTTATAAAACCATTTTAAAATGCACTTTTAACATCCATTTGATAAAGTTTAAAATTGTAAAAACATGCAAAAGCTAATAGAATACGTATTGCTTCAAGTCTTGCAATGGGAGCAAAAGTTTCTTCAAAATCAATACCTTCTTCTTAATTATATCCTTGTGCTACTAGTCTAGCTTTATTCCTAGTTATATTACCTTGTTCATCTATTTTATTTTTGTAAACCCATTTTGTTCCTATAACAGATTGATTATTTGGACGGGGAACTAATTCCCAAACATCGTTACGTTCAAATTGATTTAATTCTTCTTGCATTGCAATAATCCAGTAATCGTCTGTTGATGCTTCTTTAGGATTTTTAGGTTCTATTATAGAAATGAAAGCTATATGTCCCATTTGATTTAGTTGATTTCTTGTCTTAACTTGAGAATTGATTTCACCTATTATGTTTTAGATTTTCAACTAATGAAACATTTGTTATAAAAGGTAAATTTGATGTACCGTAATTGCTCATATCTCCTTTGCCAATGTTATAGCCTTTTGAATTGTCTCCGAAGGTAACCGAGCCACCATCAAAGTATGTGATGTTTGTAAGCATATCTTTGTCTCCGGTCATGTGTTTTGAGCAACCACTGTCTAGTATCCATTTCTTCTTTTTAAGTGGAACCTGAAAATAAATACAAAATTATTGGTACCCACCTTTTAATAGGTCCTAAAAAGTTAGAGCTTAGGAAGCCAAACCCAATTTGGTTTAGTATTATTTTTATAAATATAGTTTTTATTATAATGAACACTATCCATAAATGTTTTAATATATTTATTCCTAATTAACACATTGTTAGTCTTTGGTACCCAAATTTTAACTACCTTGGTTTCTACTTTTGTTTCAATAGGTTTTCTTAACAATATTTGTTGTTTTGAATCAATATTCCTTTTAAGATTTATATCCTTTTTATTAGGAATTTTTGACTCCTTTTTTTATCCTAAACTTTGTTTATTTGAAGATGATTGAGAATTTTCTAATATCTTGGATAAATTTTCCCTTCCTTTGTTAAAGTTAGATACGTTTTTAGTTATGTTATCTAATCTAGCTTGAAGACTACTATTTTCTAATTCAACTTGTGTAATCTTAGTTTTTAACTCATGATTTTCAGAAACAATTACATCATTCTTTTTCTTTTGAGTTTCAATTTCTTGACTTAAAAGAGATAATTGAGTTTCCGAATTCGAATAAGGTTCTTGAACTTTTTCAAGTTCTTCTTCTAGAATTTTCTTTTCATCGTTTAACATATCTCTTTCAAATTCAACTTTGTTTTGATTTACACGAATTTCCTTAATTTTCTTTTTAAGAATATTTATTGTGCTCAAAAGTTCAGAGTTTACTTCAATTAAGTCATCGAAAGTTAAATTACTTACTTCAGATTCTTGAGCCATGAAGCATACATTTGCCTGTTCATTGTCGCTATCATTTTCACTTTCGGATGAAAATGAATCCGAATCATTCCATGTTACAGAGAATGCCTTCTTTTTGAATTTCTTTCTCTTGTTTTTGTTGTTGAGAGCTTTTTGATTCTCCTTCTTTTGCTCTGGGCAATCCTTGTGCATGTGACCTTTCTTGTGACAGTTGAAACGTTCTATATTCGAGGATGTAGGTTTGTTAAAGAAATTCTTTTTGAGTCCGTTTTTGTTTCCTTTTCTATATCTTAAGAATTTCTTGAAATTTTTGGCTATGAATGCTAAATCCCCATCTTCAGACTCTGATTCTTCCTTTTCCGCATGAAAAGCAACATTCTTTCTTTCTTGAGCTTGATCTTTCTTATCTTGCATATTTACTTCATACGACATAAGATTTCCAATCAATTCCTCTGGTTTCATTGTAGATAGATCATTTGCTTCCTCGATTGCTAGTACTTTTCTCTCCCATTCATCAGTGAGTGAATTTAGAACTTTAGACACAATGTCAAAATCCGTGTATTTGTCTCCTAGTCCGATTAAAGCATGATGAATGTCTTGAAATCTCGAGTACATGTCATTGATGGATTCATTTTGTCGCATTCTAAAGTTTTGGAATTGATTCTTTAGCATGGATATCTTTGTTTGTTTAACCTTGTTTGTGCCTTCATGTATGACTTTAAGTGTTTCCCATATCTGATATGCAGTAGTACATATGCTAACACGGTTGAATTCGTTTCTATCCAGGGCGCAAAATAGCATATTCATAGCTTTGGCATTTGCACTAGCTTCATTCTTTTGAGTTTGTGTCCATGTAGGATAATCGGTTGTGGGTACAACGAACTCTGCTTGAGTAGCACTCCAGGCTTCGAAATTTGTTGCTTGCATATAAATCCTCATCCTTGTAGCCCAATAGTTATAGTTTAGTCCATTGAATAGGGGGTTCTTTGGGTAGATTGTCCTTCCGCAAATGTAGAACTATAGGAAGATGTTGTGCTTATACTTGCGTTATTTTCCATATTATCAATATGTCTAATAACGGTGTTATGATTATAGGACGACCTTGCTCTGATACCAATTGAAAGAAGGCATGCGGTGATCGTGTAATATGGAATAGTGGAATGATATAGATAAATAACGATAAGCAATAAGTAAAGTAGACACCAAGATTTTATATTGGTTCAGACCTCTTGTCCTATGTCCAGTCCCTAAGCTCCTCTTAGGAATACTAACTAACAACCCTCACTTAACCCGGAGGAATAGGTTTACAGCTTACCCGAACAACCGAATGGGATTTCTTGCCTCAACTACCGAAGAGGACTTCAACTCAATTATAAAAAAACAATATTCGACTTGTTGTGTTCTTGTCAACTCTAATGAGTCTAATGTAGTACAATATTCCTATAATCTTATCCTCGAGAGTATGCAATGTGTTTGTGTAGATTTAGGAAATGTGAATTGCTATGAATCAAAAGAATGTTAAAAACAAAGCAGTGATTCAAGCAATAGATTGGTGATTGGTTTGAGAATTTCTAGAGAATATGTTCAAGAAAATAGTAAGATTAAAGCAAGAGAATTCGGTGAATTGAAGATGTTAGAATCATGTATTTATACTTGTAGAAGAGGTGCATCTGTTGGCTAAGGGTGTAGACAAGAGATGCTTCCATTTCCATTGGAGAATGGTTGCAACTCTTGGGAGGAAGAAGGTGTCCATTCAGAGAAAATTCGCAGGTTCAAATTCAGTTGACTGAACATATTTTCAGTCAACTGAAAATATGAACTAAAATTTTTCAGGAACAAATTCAGTCGACTGAGCAGGGTGTTTCAGTCGACTGAAACTGTACATGTTTGTATATGTGTAACAGGTTCAGTCGATTGGTCATCCCTGTTCAGTCGACTGAACTACTAAATTGTGCATAGTGAATGTTTATTAAAAAATGAAATTTATAAAATGTGTTCTAGTGTTTGTGCAAGCCTCTTGAGGATAGATTTTAACAATAAATCTAAACTAAGACCTATATAAAAATCATACTTATGTCTATCCTTGGTCTTCATCGTTCTTTCTTTAGCTTTGCACATATCTCTTCCTTTTTGTTGAAGCACATTGTCATTGATCAAAATCTTAGCGTATCAACACATTGATGATAATGTAATAAATAGGGAGATAGCCAAAGGTAGTCGGACTTATAACGGCTTAATAAATAGCTAAAGGAAAGCCTAATGTTTGGTCGGTTATGTAGGTAATTGGATGATAGATGGATAGCGTATGACCATATGTGGTAGTCAAGAACCGAAAAGGCATGTGTAATGCCTAAATGGGAACTAAAACCAAAAGCCTAAGTGTGGGCCTTGGATTGGCAACTAAACCAAAGAACGAAGGTGCAAGGCCTCAAGTGGCAACTGCAATTGAAAGCATTGGTGTAAGCCTTACGGTGGAATTCGAAATACAAAGGCATTGGTGAAAGGCCTAGAGTAGAAACCAAGGAAAATCTTGGTAGATGGTGTAAGGTCTAATGCAGGAACCAAGGACTTAAAGTGATTTAGGAGTAAGGGCTGGCGTGGTAACAAAATCTCGAAGCGAAGCAGGTAGAAGGCCAGAAGTGGCAACCAAAACAAGAAAGCGTAGGTGTAAGGCCTTGAGTGGCAACCAAAATAGAGTAGTATTAACAGAAAAACAAAGAAAATTGTTGGTGGGAATTTTTGTCTCACAACACCTTAATTGATTAAGAAGGAAACTGTTAACATTTATTCACAAATTTGAATCCACAAACTTAACTTATATTAAGCTTGCATTTGTATAGTAACTACATTACTTGATACTTACATAATTATATAGCTGCATTCCAACCGTTTCTTAGAATGTCACATCCAATTCATATAGAGTTATAATCTAATGCAAATATAAATAGATAATGGTGCATGAAAGTAAAGATAGACAGAAATTTTTACGTGGTTTGAATTCCTTTAGGTCTTACGTCTATGGGTCGAGTCCTTTTCTTATATCGTTTCTAATAATACAAGTATTTGATGATAACAAGATGATACAATTTCTCTTATTCAAAAACGAAGAAAAAGCCAAAAGTCCCCCATATTCCCAATCATCTCCTATTTATTGCGTTGAGGATTTATGTGGATTGCCACCATCCTTCCTTCACCATTATGTTTCCACCTTTCGATCATGCCATGTGTCTTTCATCCACATTTTTGGTTTAGTACACTTAGATTGCTAACATGTCTTTTGTGGGAAGGCATAATTTGGGCGATTGAATTATAGTCCTTAACGGAAAGTCTAAATTGGAGGCTGAACTCTTGAAATTGAGTCTGGAATACTTGGAATTGTAGTGGGAGACCTTAGCAGGTCGTGCATTTCTGATCTGATGTGGTGAAGGGTTTATACTCTACCTTAAGAGGACATTAAAAACAACTCATTGGTTTCTAGGGTACTGCCGGTATATTTGGGGATGAGTTTGTATTGATGTGCGATACTTGCGTGATGTCGCTGTGCTTGCGTAATACATAGATGCGACCGTCCTAGGCTATTTTAGACTTCAAGGTGTGTGATTGATCATTTCCTAGGAGTTAGTCCGGTACATGATTGAGCTAACTATGATCTGAGTTACCCTCGATTTGAGTCATTGATAATGGTGATTCATATCTTTTCTATTTTTCTGCAAATGTGGATCTACACTGGAGTGTTATTTGAGTGGTCTTGTGTGCAGTCCTTTAGGATGCTTCTGACCCCCTATGGTATTGCCTAGGTAGACCTCAGCATGCACAGTACGAATCCATCTTGAGGGCATTAACAAAGTATGAGTTATGGGGATATTGGCAGTGTAATTCAATCATTCATTTATTATGGCTTGTAAGCACATTACTTCATTGCCCGCTCCTTGTGACTTTGCCTTATTTTGATTTTAGCATCATAATGCAATATTGAAATTGAGGGGTAGGGGCAGATTTGATATCTTTATGGCCTTCCTTGTGGGCATTGTAGTTCATTCTGTTGTTGTTTCCTACTTTTTGGTTGCAGTTATTTTGGTAGGATCAGATGCCATGATCGTAGATCGATTCTTTTTGTGCAGTGCCAATTAGATTACTTCAAGCTCTTCTCTTTTCATCTTAACTTTCGTTATGAGGGCAGCTCTCTCGGCTCTGTGAATTATTTAATTCCCTTTTAACACAGCTTAAGAAGCACGGGTGTAACATTTAACCCCTCTAGTCTGCATTGATCGTAGATTGACATAGATTTGTCACCAGCCTACACACCTTGTCGCTTTTTCAATCCCTCCTTTTTTTTGGTTAGTGGGAAAAGGTCTTATCAATTGCTTTTTCATTTAATGCTCTTGTCCTTGTGTTATTCCCTCATTGGACCACTATCCGAATCGTTTTAAATCAAATATATTGTTTTTCTTGGTAAATCTATATCAAGCTTTATATTCATTATTTTGGCAACTTAATCGGTCGATGTCTATGCAAATTGCTTCATTATTTCAATCGTGTATCCATTGTTCAAATTAAGGTATATATATTTTCTTTGTCTATTTTTACGCTTTTATTCAAGAAGGAAAGGAAGTTTCAAAATCAATTCTGTCTCTACATTCGGAATATCTTTTAGATCAAAGTAAGAAACTTATTTTGTTTTGTTTTCTGCTAGATCTCTTTAGTTTGATATCTTTTCTTTTAATTAACCGTACGATTTTCAAAATGGCTTTCCCTTCGTTTTCCTCTTCACTTCTGCTATCATAAATTACTCGGTTGGAAGATGCCAATGGTGTCCTAAATCAATTTAGGTTTTTAGGTTATGAAGCTAGGGTTCCTGAACCCCACGAACATATTAATAATCTTCCAGATGGGTTTACTCCCATTACTCCTGAGCACATATATTGTGGTCTCTAGCTTCCTCCACATCCAATCCTTCGTCAATGGCTTTCCTCCCTCGACCTTGTACCTGTTCAATCGCCCCCTTTTCTTATTCCTTAATAATCGCCACTTCTATTCTTTATGCCGAAAATGACTATACCTTTTCTTGTGATGAGCTTAGGTTTTTATTTAACATTAAAAAAAGTCCTAAAGAGGCGGCGCTGGTTTTTTTGTGCCCAAGCCAAGAAAGAGAACCTGACGGCCATTCCATGAAATACCTAAAATTGGTTGGGTTGTATTTCTTTATTTCCAACTTTGAGGATTTCCCCTCTTCTTTCCTTCCACATTTTACTCAATTTGTTTATTCTGAAAAGATATCAAGGAGTATGAGAAGCTAGGGATCACATTGAAGAATAAGTGAAGAGAAGATATAGCTTCGGATATTTTTTACTAAAGAAATGCTAATAAAGAATGAATTCTTGCATCCATGTCATCATTATTCTCGTTCCATTCATAAGCCTTCCTCAGTTTCAGTTGATCCTAGTGGTATAACCTACCAATGATAGATTTTAGAGTTACCATTCTTATAATTCTATTTTTTATATGGAGCTTCTCCTGATTATAATATTCATTTTCTATATAGCTACAATAATGCTTCTATTGTAGCCACACTTCGCCAGTCAAGGAAAGCACCGCAAAAGGCTACTAATAGAAGAGACAATGATTTGGTCCCTTATTCTTACCGGGTCGTAAAAGATGGCTACTTCCTCTTCTCCTCCTGCTACAAAGGTTCCTTCCCCCTCTAACTTAACGGCGCTGCATATTCCTCATTTGCAGAGTAGTTCTGGCCCTGATGCTTGCTACTTGCCTTTACTCAGGAGAGCTATATCTGATTTAGTAAAGAAATTGAGGAAGACTGCAACACGTACATTGTTTTATATTGCCTCGTCTTCTCCATCCTCTCTCCTTCACTTCCACATCTTAAGCTCTCTTCTTTCATTCAATAAACAAATTGGAAAGTCCTTGTCTTACATAAGCACTATTATCTTTCTCCCTCTCCACCTCTTTTTTTTTAATTACTGTTTATTTTTATAGCATGTTGCCCTGATGGTAAAAGCATGAGAGAGGGAGGGTGAGCAAGCCGCCACTCTTGATCGGATGGTTAGACTTGAAGCAAACCTTACTTCACCTAAAATTGAGAGACTTAGCCTTGTTTCCATGAAGGCTAAGGTCGAGGAAGATATAAAAGCGATTTAGAAAAAGGTTGAAAAAGATTCCAAATCGACTATGGAGGTCTTACCCTTAAAAGATTGCGAGTTGAAGGAGAAGGAGAAAGAGCTAGCAGCAAGGCAGGAAGAAGTTGAAAATGGCGTTGGAGGAGTTGAAAACGGTGCGGGAAGGGTTGAAAACAATGCATGAAGAGCTTAATGAAAGCACTTTCACTGTAACCTACATTCTGTACACTTCAGCTTGAAGCGAATATAAAAAGGTGATCAATCTTGACTTTTTGGGAAACCATTCTATGATTGATCATGTTTGTGCTTAATATCGAGCTCAATGGGATATGGAGTTTGAAGTGAAAGATGCTGCGAGAATGCCACTCCTTCCACCTTTTAAAGCAATTGAGGATGAGGGAGGAGAGACCAAAGAAGATGAGGGGCCTAAGGGTGTTGTCATGATTACGAAGCCGAGGTTATTTCAAATCACAATGCAAATACTTAAAACCTTTTGTATCAACACTTAGACATGTGATTGTATGAGACTTTCCTTTGAGTCTGTTATGAATGGTTTTTTGTATTTAAATGCTGCGAGAATGCCACTCCTTCCACCTCTTTAAAGCAATTGAGGATGAGGGAGGACGAACCAAAGAAGATGAGGGGCCTAAGGGTGTTGTTGTGATTATGAAGCCCGAGGTTATTTCAAATTGCAGTGTAAATACTTAAAACCTTTTGTATCAACACTTACACATGTGACTGTATGAGACTTTCCTTTTAGTTTGTTATGAATGATTTTTTGTAGTTAATTTAGTTTGTTACTGCTTAACAAATGTTGGTTCATTTTTTGCTTGTTCTATTTTTCTATAGAAGCTTTGTTTGCTAAGCTTCTGAAGGACGTAGAGGACGTGCTCAAAACCAAAACTTTAGATCGACTTGGTCTTATTATCGTGGCTATCGGTAAGCGCAAGAGTGATTTAGATGAATCTTATACCAAAGTTAAAGATGAAAACCAAGAGTTGCTTTCGAGGATTAATCAAGTAGTTAAAGAAAAAGAGGCGCTTAGTAACTTTATACTGCGTCGATGACAATATAAGAAAATAATTCCATTTCACCCGATGAACCTCACTTGAAATGGTATAGGCTTAAATTTAGGAATTTGCATTATATTGAATTCTATTTTGCTTTTGCTACTTTTCTATGTATGGTCCTGTTGAATTAACGTTGTTAATAAGAGAAATTTATATTGGACCTTTGTTTGATATCATTAGATTGTCTTTGAGATTACATATTTTTTCTTTTGTTACTAATTAGGCTGGCTCCTACTAAACTGTACCTGATCCTCATGAAGTCTTCACACCTAACCCTCTTTCGGTGCCCCTCATTCTTGGGTCGGATGAGACAGGCATATCCAAATTTAAGGTTGAGGTGAAGGATTTTTATGCCGGAATTAAGGCAGAGGTTAGCTACCTCCAAGCCGTGAATGACAGGTTTGAAAGGAAGTAAGAGCATGTTCGTAAGGAGCTCAAAGAAGCTGAAGTTGCGCTTACCTATTAGTATGAATAGAAAATTAGGTTATGCATTGGGCTTAACACTGATGAATTAAAGTTAAGTGAGATGCATCAGTTAATGAAAGATAGAGAGGATCTTTATTGGATTGTTCTTCAAAATGAGATTGAACAGTAGAAGAAAACCATTGAGTCCATGGAGATTGTTTGCCTAATTAGAGAGAAAGAGGCTATTAAAAGCGAGACGGTTGTTATGACACCCACTCTGATATGGTACTTGCACTTCATGTGGGTTCTAGGTCTTCTCGGATGATCGATCAGACGAGGGTGGTAAAGTCGAGGAGACCTTCCCGTTCATGGACTGAAGGATGGAGAACCAATGCCCATTGGTTTTTTGGTGCTTTTTCGAGATGAACCAAGAAGACTAAGGCCAAGCTAATCGATACCTTAGAGAAAACAAGGGAGAAGGCTATATTGAGGATTCATGCACTTGAGAATTTCCTATGTGATGCTCAAGGCTGGGTTGCTTCCTACTTAGAGAAACGTAAGTGGGAGAAAATTAAAAGTAAGAAGGTGCAGATTCTTCTGTAGCGTGCAAGGGATTCTTGAATTTTTCAACCCTTCTCTTGATCAGAATTTCTTATATAATATTACGGGTTTTGAAGCGACTGCAAAAGGGCCAATCAAACATTGGGTTAAAGCTTGTTATGACCCCCAAAGGACCTTCTCCATTTAATTTTGCCTTGACTTTATCTTCCATGCATTAGGTGTTTTAAGATAGAATGATTTTTTAACTTACGTCACGTTCGAGGTTATATACATGTTATGTGAATCAAGGTTTTAAATATTGGATTTCGGTCACGTTTCGTTTTGGAATTTTTACACAAGTTATCTCGTATTGGGGGAGATCTCGGACGAGATGAGTACATATCGGGTGTACATCTCGGATTGACATCTCGGGCCTTATAATGCATCTCGGGAATATCTCGGATGTACATATGTGTCTAAAACTGATATGTCAAAAATTTATTTAACGGTTATAACTTTCTTAGTAAAAATAAAAATGGTAATGATTGAATAATATCCTTTTATTTAAACATAATAAAGAAGTGAAACCTTTTGCTATGACTCATTAAGATAAAAAGTGAAGAATATGTTCAAGAAGTTGGTAAATTATAATTGGATCGAGTAGTTTCTTTTGAATCAATATGAAAATAAAAAATATTATGGAAAATAAGAAAAATGTATAATTTCGGGTGAGATCTCGGATTGAGATTTTGATCCATATATCAGGTGAGATTTGAATATCTCGGACGAGATGAGTGTCGAGGGAGATATGGAAGAGATTTGACGTCTCGTTTAAGTGTGAAAAGGAGATCTCGGGCGATATATAGAAGATTTAAAACCATGATGTGAATTGAAATTTCTTTATGAAGTTTGCGAGTTCTTTGTACTTACTTTATTTATTTGTACTCTCTTTTGATTTCGTTCGGGCCCATTTGATTTTTAGCCCACATCTTTTGATCAAGGTTTTGAGGTTGCCATTCTTACAGAGAAGCTGGATTTTGCCCTGACCAGAGTTGCCGAACTAGAAGGTCTATTGAAGGATACCGAAAGTATATACGAGGTCGTTTATAAAAATTAAATTAAAGCTTTGAAACATAAAGTTGAAGAATTAGATGTGTAGATTGCACGGTGAATTAGCACAAAAGATGCTCCTTTCGTAATCTTGGTCAGTGGTTCTTCTTCGAGACTAGATGCTGCCCCCATGCCCACTTTCGAGGACCACCGGGACTATAACACTACTAATTTTGAGTAACGCTATTTAGAAGATTTAATCAAATAAATTAAATATGATATTGTGTGGTTGATAAGGGGATTGAAATTTGATAACTAAGTGAGTTAGGAATTAACTATTAATTAATAAGATCATTTTAAACTTCACATACAGAGAAATAAATGAAAGGGGAAATTAGGAAAAGAGCCTCCCATAAGCTGTTAAACTCTCGTTTATTCATTAATTCTCATTTATAAAATAATCTAAAGAAATATCAAGCAATGCTGACCATTACTAAGGAATATTAGAAGATGAAAACTAAAGAAAATCAGAGGAAAAGCTAGGGAAATCATTCTCCATCAAATCTCAACTCCACTATCTACTCTAAGGTGAATAATAGTAAAATCATCTCATTTTATGCTTATTTGAATTCGGATCTTACTTAGTTTCGATTCATTGATGATATTATGAAGTGCCATTTTTTATTCTACCTTTATTTGGTCAAATGATAAATTATTGGAATTTTTATAAAATTTGCATGATAGGTTTATGGGTAAAACATTATTATATGATCTTCGATTGATTTGGTTTTTGGATATTTTATGTAAAACATAATTTGGAGATGATTTTTTAATTTCATAATTTTTCAAATTAATAGGAATATCTTATGAATTTCCTAAAGAGAAAATGACATTTATTTTGGGTATTAGTTGTCAAAAATAATTAACTAATGATTTGGTCCCGTAGTTTTATATGTTAAAGAATATGTTAACTCTGATTTTTGGAGAATTTTCTCATGCAGTTATGATTTTTTATGAATTTAATAGGCTTGAAAAACTTCTGATTAATATTGATTAAAGGCTGTGAAATTGATTTTGAGAAGGTTTTTAAAAATGAAATTTTATTAAGATTGTTTTTAACCAATAGAAAGTTGACAAGGGTTAAGAGTTTTTAAAAAGTAACTGCTTTTAATAGAAATAAAATAGTTTTTATAATAATTACGACATTGCCATATTGCCAATTTGTATACCGAACCCCAGTGATACTAACATGAATGGATGCATATGATATCAACTAAGTTGGTATGGAACAAATCTATTTGGGTTAAAACCATATATTATATGGTGTTTGACATTAAATCAATATCGACTTGGTAATCTCATAACGTACTAGAATTATGCCGACCTCCCTTGTTTCTTTGATTTGAAAACGATGCCACCAGTTTTCACCATGGTCTTAAACGATGTCGCATACTTCTTATTTGATGCCCTAGCTTAAGGTGGTAATGCATCAAGTATTATTTTCGACATTAAATACTTTATGCAATGATGCTGTTAGTATTACTTTCAAGATAGAAGTATTATCGCAATGATTATGCTTGTGCATATATACTTTCGACATTGATATAAAATGGTAATGATGCCGCCTATTATCAATTTCAGTTTTCTTACTATAGCCGCATATTATCCCAGTTTTATGAAAACAATATCAACTGTTTTAAGGCATTGATGTCGGAAGTCATCATCGTTGACCTTATTGTTTTAAAGCATCCAATATCAATAGTTTTGTAATATTGATGTCGTATGTCATCGATGTCGGCCTTATTGATGTTGTAAGTTTTGAATAATGAACATATTCTAACTTATGATGTTATGCCTTATAATGAAGAGGTGCGGCTTCCTCATATTTATATCAAAATTATACATGGTGAAATCAAAATGAATTATAAATTAGCATGAGAAATTGGTAAAGTAATAGGCTATATTTCACTTATTTTAAATATGAATTAAGGAGATTAATCATATATAATGATAAAGGTTTTTAAGGAATAAATTATGCCTTAGCCCAAGATTTTATATGAAATTGCCAAAGGGAGTTATTACTTAAGATCTAGTAAATTATAAGATGCCAATGACCATCTATTGAACATATTTGAATGATGGATGCTATATGTTCTTGTTATTCTTTGATCCATTATTTTTACGTGGTTATTATTGTCATACTCACATCATCATGACTCGTAACTGAATTTTGAGATATTTAAGGGTGGAATAACAAGTTAGGTTGACCCAATAATAAGTATAGTTAAATTTAACTCCTGAGTGAGTAGAATTATTTCCATGAAATTAAGTAGATCAAAGGTGTAAGATGCCCAAACCGATCAAAAGATTAAAATTTGAGATATGGTATTAAAAGGATCCAATAGGTTCATAGTCATCCCATGAAAACCATAGCTCGAGTGATGTTATTGGTGAATCCCAATAAGTTCTTAGTGATCCTGTGAAAACTATGATTGAAGGTATGTTATTTGAGAATCCCAATAGGTATATAGCTATCCTATGAAAACTATGGTTTGAGAAATGTTATTGGAAAATTCCAATAAGTTCAGAGTGATCCCATGAAAACTATGATTGGAAAGTATTATTGGTGGTAGCCAATAGGTTCTTAGTGATCCCGTGAAAACTATGATTTAGGACAAGTAGTTCCTAAGAATTTTGACAGGTTGTTGGCAGTCCGTGAAAACTAATAGGTTCAAAGTGAACCTAGGAAAACTATGAGTTGAAACACGTACTCAATTTTGTGAGAATAGGTAAACTTAGGATAGATATAACCCTAAATTGACAGAAAAGTCAGACTTACTTACATTGCATACCTGCATAAGATTATGTATGTTGTTCTAACCATTGTGGTTGCAAGTGAATGACTATGATTGACATATTTTGGATAAGATACTAATGAAAGGAAAACCCATTCTGCTTGATGATGTGGCCTCATTACCTATTTGGTTCGAGATAAAATGTTACTATTTACACCGGGCTTTTTGTGTACCCAAAATTTTTGTTTTCCCCTTAAACTCTTGAGTACTCATTTGAATAGGTCAGGAGAAGGGATTTTCAGGTTAGACGAATAAACTTTCGAAGACGTGCAGAAGACAAGCTTGCTATTAGTAGGAGCTTTTATTTTCCTTTGTTTGGTTTTTTATTTAATGGATGCAATGACAGAAGTTAACTGTCAAGTAGAAGACTCTAATCAAGCAAGAGGGCATCTTCATATGTTACTCTTAGAGTCTATAAAAATTATATTTTCTCTGAATATCGGATGCGAATAAGATTGTGTAATGGATATGAAAGCTTATTTTGAAATGAAATGTGAAAATTTATTAATGTGATGTGTTTTGGAAAATTTCATACTCATGTGCATCTGATGTTATATATGATTAGCATAGCCGCATTTGTCATGGGAAATAAATACTTGGATGACTGCATCATCCGTAGTACTTAATTTCAGGCCTCAAAATGGTGAATGTTACAACTTAGTATCAAGTATAGGTTTATGTAAAACTTAAAAGATTAGAAGATTTTGAAAACATAATCCAATGAATCGGAGAATAACATTGGGGTGTGGGGGTAACTCTAAAGTAACATACTTGTATTTGCTATATATATGTATGTATTATCTCCTCTCTCTTAACCGTTCTTATGTATCTTATTAAGGCTCGTATGCAGATTACAAGAAAGCAAGATATGGAAGAACAAAATAGAATAGCGAATCTAGGTGGAGGAAGTATTAAAACCAATGGAAATGTTTGATCTAATACTAGAAGGAACCAAGGCGATAGGAAAATGCAAACCAAAATGCAAATGCCAATGTAGGTGGTGAAACCCCACAAGTAAATATGGGGACTATGTATCAGTTCTTTGTCAAAATTACGCAAGTTGGAGTTACTACTGGTTTGATTGAAGGGACTATTACTAATGGCGAGGAGCTAATCTCGTAGTGCTAGTTGGAAAAAACTTTGCCAAGTTGAACCGTGATTATACTAGTCTTGGAGGAAAGCTTTTTCTTGGAACTGAGGATGCTATTTAATTGGAGAACTGGCTATTGCAATGTGAGAGGATTTTTACTGATCTAGGGTTAAACGATGAGCAGAAAAGTAGATCTTCTTGTAGGCAATTGCAAGGAGCTACACTTATTTATGGAATGGGGTTCCTGAAGGTGTACCTGAAGACGAATTGATTTGGACTAAATTTCTTAGGATATTTGAGGAGAGGTTCTTATCTGAAGCAGCCAAGTCAACCTTGCTTAGGAAACTTGCTGATTGGGTGCAAGGAGAGATGTATGTACTGAATATGCTACTATGTTTGATGAGTTGTCCAGTATGAATATGCTACCATTGATACTGTGGTTAGGAGGAATG
Organism: Allium cepa; assembly: GCA_030765085.1. NCBI lineage: Eukaryota > Viridiplantae > Streptophyta > Magnoliopsida > Asparagales > Amaryllidaceae > Allium > Allium cepa. The sequence continues at coordinate 168,702,288 of CM060941.1, read as the reverse complement.
CAAAATTTATCCGACGTTTGAGACCGAAGATTACTAAGGCGACTATGACATATCTCAAGGATCTGTGTAAGTAGTATTGAAGATGGAAATCAGGGATGAGGAGATGCCTTCTACTTTCGGGGAAGAAAAGTCAGTGGTGACTTAGAATTTCTAGGCAAGAAGAGAAAGTTCTTCAAGAAGAAGGGGCTTGGAAGGGTGGAGCTGCAAAGAAAGGAAAAATTGATATTGTCTGCTTCAAGTGTGACAAGAAAGGATATTTTGATCATGAGTGTCAAACAGATAAAGGAAAGAAGGTTGCATAAAAGAAAATTGTGAAGTGTTTCCATTACAACCAGATAGGTCATTACAATAGACAGTGTCAAAAACCAGCTAAAGCAAATAAAGGAAAGGTATTTGCTTTGGAACTATCTATATCGAGATAAACTGCTATAGAGAAAGGAAAGCCTATTATGGAAGATACTCTTTTGATTCATGACATGCCTATTAAAGTATTATTTGATATTGGTGCATCATATTCTTTAACTCTCGATGTTTGGTAGATAGTTAGATTTAGAACCATCATACCTTGTTACTTCCTTAAGGGCTGTGAATCCAATCCGAGGGTATGAAACTCTTGGGATGAGATGTGACCATCTAAAATTTATGTTATAGGTCATACTTTTTCTTGAAGTTTGTTTGTGTTTGATTTTTGGGCTTTGGGATAATTTTGGATATGGATTGGTTGTGCGAATATAATGCTAGGATATTTTGCCAAGATAGGAAAATATCATTAAGATACCCTAGTAGTAGTAACTGAATTACATACTCAGTTGAGAATTTAGGTTCAGAAGTTTGCGCTTTGTTGGGTGCAATAAAAGTGGAAGATGAGTTGAAAGAGTTAAAGGTGCAGCTGGTGGACTTAGAAGGAAAGAATTTTATTAGACCAAGAAGTTCGTCTTAGGGTGTGGTTGCAGTGTTCGTGAAGAAACCGGATGGGTCTTGAGATTATGTATATCATAAGGTGAAGGATAAAAAATAAAATAAAGAATTGGTATCCTTTAATGAGAATTGATGATTTATTTGATCAGTTGAGTGGAGCCAAAGTATTTTTCAGTTAGATTTGGCGATAGGGTTTCATCAATTGAAAATGGCAGAGGATAATATTCCTTTGACAGTGTTTCGAATAAGTTATGATTCATACAAGTAGTTAGTAATACCATTCGGGTTGACTAATGCGCCTGCTTTCTTTGTGGACTTGATGAACCGAATATTCCAAGAGTGGTTAGTAATGCTATTCGGGTTGACTAATGCGCCTGCTTTCTTTGTGGACTTAATAAACTGAGTTTTCCAAGAGCACTTGGATAGGTTCATGATGGTATTAATGGATGACATTTTGATATATTCTAAGGACAAAAGAGGCCATGAGATAAATCTTAGAATATTGTTTGAGATGTTGAGTTAGCATCAATTAAAAGCGAAATTTCAAAGTGACATTTTTGGAAGAGAGAAGTGAAGTTTCTTGGTTATGTAGTTTCAGAGGAAGAGTTGTCTGTGGATCCAGCTAAGAATGAAGCTGTAAATAAATGGAAGAGATCTAAGACAGTGACCGAGATAAAGAGTTTTCTTGGATTAGCTGGCTATTACCAAAGATTCATCAAGGATTTCTCTTAGATAGCAGCACCATTAACTGAACTAACCAGAAAGGATGTAAAGTTTATTTGGCCTATTAAAGGTATGGAAGCATTTCAGAAGCTAAAACATTTATTGACAAATGTGCCCATGTTAGCTGTGTCAGATGGTGATCAGGATTTGGTGGAGTATACAGATGCGTGTGGAACAAGATTAAGAGCCGTGCTGATGCAAAGAGGTAAAGTGATTGCCTACGCTTCTCGACAACTTAGACCACATAAAGCTAGGTATCCAACTCACGATTGGAGTTGGCAGTTGTAATCTTTGATTTGAATGTATGGAGACAACATTTTTTGGAAGAAAGATTCAAGTTGTATATGGATTATAAGTCTTTCGGGTATTTATTCTCCCAGAAGGAGTTGAATATGAGACAACAGAGATGATTGGAGTTTTTAGCAGCTTATGGTTTCGGTATTGAGTATACGCCAGGGAAAGGAAATAACGCTGCTGATGCACTTAGTAGAAAACATCAAAATATAGTATTAGCTACGTTAGTAGTATGGAAAGATTTAGAGGCGTTGAGTGCTTGTAGTATGGAGTTAAGATCACTGTTATTTCTAGTTAGAGTACCGTTGTATTATCATGTTTATAAGTTCAATAAGTAATGATCGAAAGGATTATTTCTATGCAAAGTGATGATCCATTGCTAGCCAAAAGGATAGGAAGATTGAAAGGTGAAACTAAGATTGATGATCTAAAGGATTTTAGGTTTGACAAGAAGGAATGGTTAATAAAGAAGGGACGATTGTGCGTTCCAGATGTTGGTGACCTAAGGAAGGAAGTTCCTAGAGAGTTTCATCGATCAAAATTTACTATACACCCTGAAGTAACTAAGATGTATCAGAATATGAAGAGAAGTTTCTTCCAGGAAGGTATGAAACCGGATGTAGGCTTATGGGTAAAGTAGTGTTTGAATTGCCAGTAAGTGAAACCGAGATTTAGAAGCCAAGTAGTTTGCTTCAGCCTATAGATATACAAGTTTGAAAATAGGATTCTACATCCATGGATTTTATTTTCAGGCTACCAAGGTCGAATAAGAGAAATGAGAGTATTTGGGTTATAGTGGATATACTAACCAAGAATACACATTTTATTCCTATAAAGTCGACCGCAATGGCACCTATATTGGCTGTTGTTTATGAAGAATATTGTTAGACTGCATGAGATTCCTAGTAATATAGTCAATGACAAAAATACTTTGTTTACTAGTGAGTTCCGGAAGAGTCTACATGAAGTGTTAGGTACCAAGTTTAAGATGAGTACCACTTATAATCCACAGGAAGATGGACAAACAGAGAGAGTCAACAAGGTACTTGAAGATTAATTGAGAGCTTACATGCTTGATTTTCGTGGGTCATGGGAAGACCATTAGCACTTAGTTGAGTTTTCCTATAATAATACTTATCAGGCTAGTATAGGAATGACGCCTTTTAAAAATTTGTATGGAAGGTATTGAAAATCACCAACATGTTGGTCAGAGACTGGAGACAGATTAGTTCTTGGTCCAGATATGATAAGAGAATCCATAGAAAAGATTGAGTTGATCCGAGTATGGACGAAAGAAGCTCAGCCTAGGCAGAAAAGTTATGCAGATAGGCAGAAAAGTTATGCAGATAAGAGGCGTAATGATTTAGAGTTCTTAGTTGGGGATCGCGTTTTTGTTAAAGTATCACCGGTGAAGGATGCGATATGATTTTCAAAGACGGGAAAATTGGCACCGAGGTATGTAAGTCCATTTCCTATTATAGAAAGAATCGAGAAACTCTCTTATGGAATAGAGTTACCAAACAAGTTGGCAAAAGTCCATAATGTGTTTCATATTTTTCATCTTAGAAAGTATGTACATGATTCAAAGATTACTATTAATCTGACTACATTGAAAGATTTAGTAGTGGAACTAGATATGACTTTTGTTAGGAAACCAGTGAAAGTTGTGGCAAGAGATTAGAAGAGGTTGAGGAACAAAACAGTCAAGTTAGTGGAAGTTCAGTGAAGTGACAAGGAAAAAATTTATATTATGGAGATGGAAGACATGATTTAAGAGACTTGTCCTGCATGTTTAATGGTATGTTCTATATTTTTTGTATATAAACTTTTTGCTAGTCGGGTAGGCTAGTATTTTTGTTATGTGATGTTCCAAATGTTTGCTTGATTGATGTGCTTGTTATTATCCTTATCGAAATTTCGAGGACGAAATTCTTTAAGGAGGGGAGTCTGTAATACCCCTAATTTTGAATAATATTATTCAGAAGATTTAATCAAATAAAGTAAAAAGTATAATCTATTGTGTGATAAGGAGATTGAGATTTGATAATTAATTAGGTTAGACCTTAACTAATTAACTAGTAAGATTGTTTTAAACTTAACACAAAATGGAATACATGAAAGGAGCAAATTAGGAAAAGAGCCTCCCTTAAGCTCTTACCCTCTCATTCATTCATTCTCAATTTTACAAAATTAACTAATGAAATACTCAAGCAAGGCTAGCCATTATTAAAGAAGACTAGAAGAGGAAAGCTAAAGCAAATCAAAGGAAAAGCTAGGGAAATCACTCTCCATCAAATCTCAATTCCACTATTCAATCTAAGGTGAATAATAGTAAAATCATCTCATTTTATGCTTATTTGAATTCGAAACTTGCTTGGTTCCAATTCGTTGATGATATTATGAACTTCCATGTTTCGTTCTACCTTAGTTTGGTTAATCATGAATTACTAGAATTTTTATGAAATTATCATGATAGGTTTTCGGGTATAACCATAGTATATGATCTTCAATTGATTTGATTTTTTGGTATGTTGTGTAAAACATAATTTTGGAGATGATTTTTTGATTTCATAATTTTTCAAACTAATAGAAATATTTTATGAATTTCTTGAGGAGAAAAGGGCATTTATATCCGGTATTAATTATGAAAAATAATTAAATACAGATTTTGATTCCGTAATTTTTATATGTTAAAGAATGTGTTAATTCTGATTTTGGTGAATTTTGAGGATTTTCCTATGCAATGATTTATTATCAATTTAATAAACTAGAAAAACTTATAATTAATATTGATTAAGGGATGTGATATAAATTTTGAGAAGGGAAATAGGTTTTGGCGGCTTTTTTGAAACAAAATTTGATAAAGATTGTTTTTAACCAATAGAAAAAAGACAAGGGTTAAAAGTTGGTAAAAACTAATTAGTTTTGAAACCGTTTTTATAATAATTACGACATTACCATGTTGGCAATGTATATGCCGAACACCAGCGACATTGACGTGAATGTATGCATACGATATCAACTAAGTTGGTATGGAATGAAATAATTTGGGTTAAAGCCATATATAATAAGCTGTTCGGCATTAAATCAACGTCACATGCTAATCTCACAACGTATTAGAACTATGCCTACCTCCCTTGTTTCTTTGTTTCAAAATCTATAACACATGGCATTGATGCCGCAAGTTTTCAGCATGCTTTTAAACGATGCCACATACTTTCTATCTAATTCCATAGTTTAAGGTGGTAATGTAATAAGTATTATTTTTGACATTAAATGCTTTAGGCAGTGATGCCGCTAGTATTACTTTCAAGATAGAAGTATTATGGCAATGATGCCGCTTGTACATATGTACTTTCGACATCGATATAAAATGGCAATGATGCCACTTATTACCAATTTCGTTATTCTTACTATAGCGGCATAGTAGCCCAGTTTTATAAAATCAATATCAACTATTTAAGGCATTGATGTCGGAAGTCAACAATATCGACCTTATTGTTTTAAAGCACCTCATGTCCATAGTTTTGTAATATTGATGTCGTATGTCATTAATGACAGCTGTATTGATGCTGCAACTTTTCAATGATGAACATATTCTAACTTATGGCGCTATGCCTTATAATGAAGAGGTGCGATATCCTCATATTAATATCGAAAGTGTACATCATAGTATTAAAATGGATTATAAATTGGCATGAAAATTTGGTAAAGTAATGGGCTATACTTTCCTCATTTAAATATGGATTAAGGGGATTTATCATATATGACGATAAAGGTTTTCAAGCAATAAATTATTGTTTAGCCTTACTTTTTATATGAAATTGCCAAAAGAAGTTATTACTTAAGATTAAGTAAATTATAAGATGCCAATGACCATTGATTGAGTATATTTGGGTGATGGATGCTATATGTTCTTGTTATTCTTTGTTCTGTTATTTTTGCATAATTACTATTGTCATACCCACATCATCATGACCCATAACTGCATTTTGGGGATAATTATGGGCAGAATACCAGGTAAGTTGACCCAATAGTAAGTATAGTCAAATTTAACTCCTGAATGAGTAGAATTGCATCCAGGAGATCAGGTAGATTAAATGTATAGCATGCACGAACTGATCAAAAGACTAAATTCGAGATATGATATTCGAAGGATCCAATAGTCATCTCATGAAAACTATGGCTCAAGTGATGTTATTGGAGAATCCCAATAGGTTCTTAGTGATCCCATGAAACTATGATTGGAGGTATGTTATTGGAGAATCCTAATAGTTTCATAGAAATGCCATGAAAAATATGGTTTGAGAAATGTTATTGGAAAATTCCAGTAGGTTCATAGTGATTCCACGAAAACTATGATTGGAAAGTGTTGTGGGTAGATGCCAATAGGTTTTTAGTGATCCCATGAAAACTATCATTTAGGATAGGTAGTCTCTATGAATATTGATTAGTTATTAGTTAGCTCTTGAAAATTAATATGTTCATAGTGACCAAGTAAAACTATGAGTTGAGACAGATAGTTTTGTGAGAATGAATGAAATTAGGGTAGATATAACCCTAAATTGAAAAATGAGTCAGACTTGCCCACATTATATACCTGCATAAGATTTTATATGTTGTTCTAACTAATTGGTTGCAGGTGCATGACTATAATTGACATATTTTGGATAAGATACTAATGAGGGAGAAACCCATTCCGCTTAGAGGTATGGTCTCACTAGATATCAATTTAGTTCAAGATGGAATTTTATTATTCATACTAGACTTATTTCCGGACCTAAAGTTTTTTGCCCTTAAATTCTGGGGTGCTCATTAAAGTAGGCTGGGAGTAGGGATTTTTAGGTTAGACGCATAAGCTTCCGGAGACGTGCAGAAGGTAAGTATCATGACCTTAAATTCAGTGTTCGAAAATCGACATCAAATACCTCACTTGTATTCGACTGCCGATGATTCAAACATCGAACTCCAGTTTGGATGGAGCTCATAACAACATTAAACGAATATAAACAGCGGAAATAAAATGTATATCATTGATCACATATATAACATCATCACAATATCCATTACGACAACATCAGAGTATTTTTATACATATAACACAACTTCAAAATAGAACTTCACAGTGGAACAACAAGATATCATACTTCAAGAAAGTCTTCAAAGAAATAAAGTGATAGCGAACTTCCAAAACTAAGCACCTTGAGATCCAAAAGCTTTCAAAAGATCTCCAAGTCAAAAGCCTTCAAAAACTGATAGCCTCAAAACCAAAAGACTTCAAAGATTCCAAGGCAGCACCAAAACACGGAAAACTTGCAACTAGGCTGCCCGCGTGGAAACTATGGGCAACAGAGTTTAGAAAGGAAACAATAAATTCCGGATTAGTTATGGGACTGGTATGAGTAAACAAAAACAGTTATTTGAATAAAACGAATTTTTAAAAGAAAACCGTTCATGCTTTTGGAAAATGAAACTACCATAGGCCTCCCGGCACACACACAATGCAATTTCATACTTGGGGGAGATTTCTCCTTATGATAGTCAAATATGCTTTATACGAGAAAACCCTTTAAGATTATTATTATTAGTGCATAGTGTGAAAACACATTTCGAAAGTATAATATTAACCTTAGCCAGCATAGGTACCATTATACTATGCCTACTATAGTTACCATCTGAGGTGGCAGATTATACAACTGAAATCGTAAGGGTTCGTATTGGTGATTGGATTTTCAATAAATGGTCAGGCTAAGGAACTTCCTGGGCCACATTGGTACGCCTCTGGAGGGACGCCCCGAGAACCTAACTGGATCTCTGCCAACACAAGGCCGGGTTACCTCTGTAACTAGGTAACTATTGACACGAGTACGCCATCCCTCGGTTGTAACCAACCTTTATCCGGGGTCCCACCAACAACAATCACAAAGTAATATATTTGCGATATCAACATAAGTTAAGTATCTGGGCTCCGTACCATGATACCACTTCTATCTGGAAGGAAATGTATATACCCTAAGGGGCGCTACCCACATTAACCTTGCTGCATCCTTCCTGTTTCGACCATTACCGGGTTGTGAGGTTCTACGAAGTCTTGTCCACGCTTTTCACAAAATCCATGCTTTGATCAACAAATGATCAGCAGCACTCAGCATGCCGCATTACCAGGTTGGGAGTATATTACTGATAACTTTCAACCACATAACCTCTGAGCTCGTACGTCCCAGAGAAGGGTGTTAAGCTAAGAGAATAAATTCTCCGCCACCAACAGAAATGTATTTGAAAGAAATCTTCTTATATCTCAAAATGTAATGTCAGACATACAATCCATACAAGTATGTTCCGGGTTCGAACAAAACCGAAGGCACTTCCGAAGAAGCCCTTGCAATCCGGGCATCCACAATCCTGATCGGACTCCCCATCACATACGGAGAACTTTATACCGAAGCAACTCAGTGCCGAGTCATTCGACAGGTTATCCTATCGTTCTTGAAGACACCCGGTCTTTACCACCGTCTTCAAATGATATCCATTTCGTCGTATCACTATCCGAAATGGGATATATGACACAAAGGTCCTCTCCCGGCTAAACCGAATAGTGAGCATCAATTTAAAAACAGGTGGATATGTCATTCACAAAGATACACAAGTTCGATGTGGGCTTTGGATAACCAACTGGAATCCGACTCCCTGTCGCATCGAAATTCAAAAGCCGTTTTATGGGCCAAAGGGTTTTTCATATTCACACAGAAATAAATTCAACACAGAATCACAGCTCAACACAAAGCAATTCATATCATATAGCATCACGATTACATATCGGAGATATCATTCAGTACACAACATACAATAGTTATCAATCATCTACAACTAAGATGAATCAATCATGTGATTTAAATTAATTAATCACATAATTAATTTCATTAATTATCTTTAATCAATGATTAGTTATCCTTAATTAAAATTAATTGAATCTTAATCACCTTCACTAATTAATTATTCCTTAATTAATTATCTAAATTAATTAATCCTCAATTGTTAATTAATTAAATCTTAATTACTTTTATTAATTAATTATTCCTTAATTAGTTATCTTAATTAATTACAATTTAATTAACCTTAATTAATCTTTAAATATTAAGTAATTAATTTAAATAGTCTATTCTTTAAGTAAATCATTTAACACTTAAATAAATCATTGATTACCTATTAAATTTAAAAGATAAACCTTCTTACTTTTGTTAAACATTTTTCTTATCTTGTAAACTTGGTTAAATAAATCATCCTTATTACATAAAATTTACTTAAGAGATAAAAATTACTGTACATAACATTTTATCTTAACTATCATTCTCATTTACATTATTTGACTAATATAAATAATTTTATAAAATAATGTAAAAAAATTAAATTAAATTAAAAAAATGCCTTACTTAAAAACTTTAATTAGTTTTAATCTCAAATCAAAATTATCATTTAAAAAAAAACATGAGTTTAAAATTTTATTTAAAAATTTGAATTTTATTTTAAAGAAAAACTGTTTTGTACGTCACCCCTGAAACTACTTCGAGTTTCCCTCGAAACATTTTACTACTTGCTTCGAGTTATCAATAAAACCCACCCGTGTGCTTATATTTTTTTCCTCAAATTGTCTAAGTACAAAACCTGTATGGCCAGAATTTGCTTCGAGTCCATACATTAGCTATCTCCTTCATTTCCCGACAGTCGCTTCGAGTCATTTCGCTTCTTCTCCCATTCGATACCACTGACATCCCTTAATTCGTTATGCACATGCACAACTGTTTTGATTGCCTCTGGTCGATGCTACGATCATCGACCAATCGACGATTATCTACTCGACATACCAAAACATCCAACATTGCGAAACTATGATGAATTTGAAATTCGACTGTACGACCGAGATTCGTACAAAATCGAGCCACCTTTAAACGCCTAGTTCTCCCTTGCTCGATCATCAGAGGTCATGATACTCCACCCTAAGCTTCGCCAGCCTCTAACGTTTCTGATGGTTCCGGTCCGATGACCTCCGATAGCCTACAGATGGCGCAACGATCACGTTTCTAACCTCTACTCGTTTTAAACCTTAAACCCTAACTCAATCAAAATCAACATCCATGTTGATCTAGAATTTAATCCAACATTTTTCCCAAACTCCACGGTCTTCCAGCTAGCTCCGGTTACTAACACGAAGTCCCTTGCCTTATCGATCACCAGAATTTCAAGAAAATAGCAATTCCGTTCATCCCCATTTTCCTCAACGAATACTTGATAAAAAAAATTTAATTTAATTTTTAAAAATCATCAACTTCAAAGACGATTCAATTTTATATTCAAAATTTGAAATCATATTTGATGAAATTTCTGTTTATATTGAGTTTGCCTGTATTATTCTATTTCCAAACAAGACTTTTGTTTAATTTACCAACATTTATTTTTAAAATTTAGAGCATGATCATACGAACATGTTTTCTTTTGATCTCAAAGCCTAAAAACAATCTTTTATAGTGTTTTTGGATTTTTGAGATAGGTTTTGGAACCTGTAGGGATGGAACAGGGTTCCTGTTGATGTGCACAAACATGCATCTTATTTTCATGTATAAATATATACATGCAAACACACATTTTATCATTCAAAATTCAATATTGTTCACAACAACAATTTCCAGTTCAAGTCAAAGAGTTTACTCACCTTGTCAACTGAAACAGAGAACCTGTTTGGATTTTAAAATTGAAATCCTGGAAATTGTTTTTCTTACTTGATCTTGAATTTCTTTATCTACAACTTGTAAATATAAATTTGCTTAATATCTGATGGATTTCTTACTTAATTTCTCAACAACAAACTAAAATCCAAACTTACTTACAGTTTTGTTCTTAAGGAAACAGAGAAACATTGGTCTGTAACTTAAAACTTGAGTTTGCAATTTATTCGAGTCGATCCCGCTTCTTATTTATTTGTTGAAGTTGACTCCTACTAATGTTGAATTATTTGTTGAAGGCATGAAGTTATTCTTGAATTCCCTTTTTCTGGCTTGAGATTTGGAAGAAAATTTGTTACAGCTTTTATAGGAATTTAGTCTTGAAAAAGTTGAGGAGGTTTTGGTTTAATTAGTTGTTTTAGTGATATTTTTTTCTGGTTTAAAGATTGTTTAAGAAACGTGTAAAAGAGATAAGAGGAGGATGATGAATTAGCTGATATAATTTTATTTTCTTTTCCATGAATTTCTAAGGAAAATGAAAATGAGGTAATGACACTTGTTTAATCCTTTCTACATGAATTACTCTTGTTAATTCATTTGTTAAATTTAAACACTTGTTAATACATATGTTACTTACTCTCCACATGTCCCTTGCATGAGAAAAATGATACATATATATAATTTTTAATTGATTTTCTTCTTAATTTTAAAAATGCATTTCTCTTTTACTTGAATAAAATTTAAAAAAAAAATATTTTTAACCCAATTATGCATTAAATAAATTACCCATATATACATTATTTTAAAATCAAAAATATTTTACTAAAGCATTTATTTAAAATTTAAATTCAAAATCAAATTCAATATATAAATTCAAATCTACTCGTATATGCACACATACATATATATTCACATATATATAAAATTTAAATTCAAATGATTTTAAAAACATTTATTACTTTTAATTTTAAACTCAAAAGAAATTGAAAATTTATTCACATAAATTATCACTTATTTTATTTGTTTTGAAACTTTTCAAATTATTTTCAAATTTAATTCCTAAAGTTCAGATAAATTACCAAATTTAAATTGATAAATTTTGGGATGTTACAGATTTTCCCCCTTAAGAAAATTTCGTCCTCGAAATTTGAAAGAGAGAGAAAAGAAAACAAAGAATATACGAATTCAGAAATAGATAGAGAAATGGCTTACCAGTTTAAGCCGAGATATCCACTCTGCAATTGGGATAAGACTTTTGGATACCGTCCTCTGTCTCCCAAGTACAGTCCTTTGGATCACCGCTCCACTGCACTTTAAACAGTTTTACAATTTTGTTCCTTAATTGCTTTTCATCGCAGTCCACAATCTTTATTGGTTCTCTTTTAACTGTTAAATTTGGTGTGATCTCGAGATCCTACTAGCTGCCTCTTCGATAATACTGTCTGGATCGTGCACGTATCTACGTAGATGTGAAACATGAAACACATCATGTACGGTAGATAACCAGCTAGGTAGCTGCACTCGATATGCCAGAGGACCGACCCTTTCCAGTATAGGAAAAGGACCAATGTATCGTGGTGCCAGCTTACCAGTCTTCCCGAATCTTAACACACCATGCATTGGAGACACTTTCAAGAAAACAAAATATCCAACTTGAAATTCTAAAGCTCTTCTCCTGCGATAACTCTTCTGGCGACTTTGAGCAGTTATTAATTTCTTTTGAATAAAGTCAACTTTTTCAGTGGCTTCTTTAACTATATCTGGTCCAAGAATGAGTCTACCAGATTCAATCTAACATGCCGGTGGTCGACACGGACGACCGAATAAAGCTTCAAAATGAGCCATTTCGATACTGGCTTGATAGCTATTATTATATGAGAACTCAACCAGATATAAATAGTCTTCCCATGAACCACAAAAGTCGAGAATACAAGCTCGCAAAAGATCTTCTGGTTGAGTCCGAAAGAATAGTGTGTTTCCTACTCAAAGCGAGAATAGTGTGTTTCCTACTCAAAGCATCGGCAACTACATTGGCTTTACCAGTCGAATATAGAATGTCTAGGTCATAAGATGCTAGAAATTCCAACCAACATTGTTGTCATAGAATTAAATCTTTCTAGGTAAAAAGATATTTCAAAGATTTGTGGTCGGTGAATAATACGAATTTTTCACCCAGAAGATAGTGTCGCCAGATTTTCAAAGCGAAAATAAATGCTAGAAGTTCGAGATCATGAGTTGGATAATTCCTCTTATGCGGGTGTATTTGTCTTCTTTCATAGGCTATTACCTTCCCATTCTGCATTAGTACCGCACCCAAACCATCTCTACAAGCATCGGCATAGACAGATAACCCTTGGTTCCCTTTAATGATAGCGAGAAGGGAGCGGTAGTTCATCTCTTTTTCAATTCCTGAAAAGCTTCATCACATTTTGGAGTCCAATCAAATTTCGCATTCTTCATTGTTAGCTTAGTCAGTGGACTGGCCAACTTGGAAAAATCTTAGACAAAATTTCTATAATATCCCGCTAAACTAGGAAAATTTCAAACTTCTTTAGGAGTAGTAGGTCGCTTCCAGTCCAGAATAGCAAAAATCTGGCTTGGATCAATAGAAATCCCTTCTTCATTAACAATATGGCCGAGAAATCTGACTTCTTTGACCCAAAAGTGACATTTTGAAAATTTTGCGCATAGGATATTCCTTCTCAATATCTCCAAAACAATTCTGAGATGTTCAGCATGCTCCTCTTCAGTTTTGGAGTAGATCAAGATATCATCAATAAATACAATGACAAATTTGTTCAATACTTCCTGGAATACACGGGTCATTAGGTCTACGAAGTATGCTAGAGCATTGGTTAGTCCGAAAGGCATGACTAACCATTCGTAGAAAATGTCTAGACCCTTGAAAGCGGTCAAGTAAACACATTCTTCGGCTATTCGTAGTTGATGGAATACCTGAGCAAGATCCATTTTAGAAAAGAATCTATCGCCATGAAGTTGATCGAATAGACCGTCGATTCTAGGTAAAGGGAATTTATTTTTGAGAGTTTTTTCATTGAGATCGCGGTAGTAAACATACAATCTCAAAGATCCGTCCGATTTGGCTACGAAAACCACAGTTGAACCCTATTCGAAAACACTAGGGCGAATCAATCCTTTTCCTAGTAAATCTCGAGTTTGATTGACTAATTCAATTCTTTCCCTGGGTGCCATCCTGCGGCTTGCGTGAATATAGGACGAGCATGGGGTACTAAGTCAATTCTGAATTCTATTTCTCTATATGGTGGTAAGGATTTTACTTCTTCAAATATATTGGAAAATTCCCGAACAACAGGTATAGACTCCAGACTGGGTTCATGATATCCCAAAGTATACATCAATTTATCTCTCTTAGGACTCGGATCCTCACATGAGATGTCAATAAAATTCCCAAGGTTTGTTTTGACTACAATTGTCCGATTATTACAATCCAATTTAGCTTCGTATCTCGATAACCAGTTCATTTCGAGTAAGATTTCAAGTTCATTAAGGTCGAGAATATAAAGGTTGATAGGAAATTGATAGCAAGAATATGAAATAGGAACTTTCCTACCATACAGACAAAGATTTGCAAGACCTCCAACCGGATTCTTCACGCAAATAGGGTCGTTAACAAATTCAGGTTTAAGTTCTAATTCATTTACGGTTTGTTGGGAGATAAAGCTATGTGAAGCTCCCGTGTTAAATAAAACTCTAACAGCTTTATCGTAAATAGTAAGGTTACCTTCCATAACACCTTTTCCTTTATCAGCTCTCAAAGTTGAAGGGTCTTCCTTTATCGCATAGACATTTGCCACTTGTGCTTGCTTCATCACAGGAAATTCTTAACTACATGTCCAGGCTTATGACAGTAATAACACTCTCTAACTACCTGAACAGTCTTCACAGGTTGTTATTTCTTAACTTGCTTCTTCGGGTTTTTGCAGCTGTTTGAATAATGGACCTTTTCTTGGCAATTGTAACAAGTTATATCTCTAGTTGGATTTCCTTGATTGTTCTTCGTATCCTTGCCTTGATGTGGTTTCTTGCCCCCCAAACCTTCTTTTTTTCTAATTCTGATTACTTGAATTTCCTTTTTCCCTTGGAATTTCTTGCATATCCAGGGTGGCATACCAATACCCCATATCGATAAGATCAGAAAAAGATTCTTTGACGTGTGCTGTCATCCTTTCGTGGTACTTCTTGTTCATCCCACGAATGAACCTCTCATTTTTCTTTAGAGGTGTATTCACCAATTCCGGACCGAAACGGGATAGTTCGTTGAATTTGTTTAAGTGCTCCTCAAATGACAAGCTCCCCTGCTTTAAGTCCATAAATTCTCGGTACATTCGGGAAATTCCTGCCGACGGCATATAGCGCTTCTCAAACACCTCCTTAAATCGACTCCAAGTAAACTCTTCTTCTGGTTCATCTACAGTGACTGTCTCCCACCATGCTAAGGCTTCTTCTTGGAGTTGCCAAGAAGCTATGAGTCGCATTTGATCGTCTTCTAATTTTAGCCCCTTAAAAATTCTTTCACTCGATCTAAAACAAGCTTGAGCCTCAACAATTGACTCCTTGCCAGTGAACGGCTTACCACCAAATTTCGAGAAGTTTTTATATAGATCATCCAGATTTGACTGATTTTGAGTAGGTATTGCTGCTTCTGCTGTTGGGAGAACTTGACCAGCTGTAGTGGCGTTTCCTTGACCCCTAGCTCTTCCTCTTCGCCCGCTCATTCTTACTATCTGTAATTAGTAAGAAAATTTGATTTAGATATACGGACGAGATATCTTAAGGAATATCAGCAGTTTAAAGAAATAGATCAAGAAAATTTAGGGTTTTGGTCTCGGGTTGTACTCAATCTAGGGTATACTTCGCCCTATCTCTAATGACCCACCAAACGTGTTATACTCCTTAGCTAAAGTTCTTACTCAACCTTTAGCTCTGATACCACTTATCACGACCTGAAATTCAGTGTTCGAAAATCAACATCAAATACCTCACTTGTATTCGACTGCCGAAGATTCAAACAGTTCGGATGGAGCTTATAACAACATTAGATGAATATAAACAGCAGAAATAAAATGCATATCATTGATCAAAGACACAATATCGTCACAATATCCGTTACGACAACATCACCAACATCAGAGCATTTTTATATATATAACACAACTTCAAAATAGAACTTCACAGCGGAACAACAAGATATCATACTTAAAGAAAGTCTTCAAAGAAATAAAGCGATAGCGAACTTCCAAAACTAAGCACCTTGATATCCAAAAGCTTTCAAAAGATCTCCAAGTCAAAAGCCTTCAAAACCGATAGCCTCCAAACCAAAAGATTTCAAAGATTCCAAGACATCACCAAAACACGGAAAACCTGCTACTAGGCTGCCTGTGTGGAAATTATGGGCACCCAGAGTTTAGAAAGGAAACAATAAACTCCGGGTCAGTCATGGGACTGGTATGAGTAAAAAAATAGTTGTTTGAATAAAACGAATTTTTTAAAAGAAAACCATTCATGCTTTTGGAAAATGTAGCTACCATAAGGCCTTCCGGCACACACAATGCAATTGCACACTTGGGGAGATTTCTCCTTATGATAGTCAAATATGCTTTATACGAGAAAACCTTTTAATATTATTATTATTAGTGCATAATATGAAAACACATTTCGAAAGTATAATATTAATCTTAGCTAAAATAGGTACCATTATACTATGCCTACTATAGCTATCACCTGAGGTGGCAGGTTATACAATTGAAATCATAAGGGTTCTTATTGGTGATTGGATTTCCAACAAATGGTCAGGCTACGGAACTTCCTAGGCCACAGGGGTACACCTCTGGAGGGATGCTTCGAGAACCTAACCGGATCTATGCCAACACAAGGCCGGGTTACCTCTGTAACTAGGTTACTACTGACACGAGTATGCCATCCACCAGTTGTAACCAACCTTTATCCCGGGCCCCAACAACAACAATCACAAAGTAATATATTTGCGATATCAACATAAGTTAAGTATCTGGGCTCCATACCATGATACCACTTCTATCCAGAAGGAAATGCACATACCCGAAGAGGCGCTACCCCCAATAACCTTGCTGCATCCTTCCTGTTTGACCATTACCGGGTTGTGAGGTTCGACGAAGTCTCGTCCACAAAGCTATGCTTTTCACAAAAGTCATGCTTTGATCAACAAATGATCAGTAGCACTCAGCATGCCACATTACCAGGTTGGGAGTATATTACTGATAACCTTCAACTACATAACCTCTGAGCTTGTACGTCTCAGAGAAGGGTGTTAAGCTAAGAAAATAAATTTTCCGCCACCAACATAAATGTATTTGAAAGAGTTCTGCTTTATATCTCAAAATGTAATGTTAGACATACAATCCATACAAGTCTGTTTCAGGTTCGAATAGAACCGAAGGCACTTCCAAAGAAGCCCTTGCAATCTGGGAATCCACAATCCTGATCGGACTCCCCATCACATATAGAGAACTCTATACCGGAGCAACTCAGTGCAAAGTCATTCGACGGGTTATCTTATCGTTCTCAAAGACAACCAGTCTTCACTACCGTCTTCAAATGATATCCATTTCATCGTATCACCATTCGGAATGGGTTATATGACACAAAGGTCCTCTCTCGGCTAAACCGAATAGTGAGCGTCAATTTAAAAACATGTGAATATGTCATTCACAAAGATTCACAAGTTCGATGTGGGTTTCGGATAACCAACTGGAATCCGACTCCCTGTCGCATCAAAATTCAAAAGCCGTTTTACGGGCCAAAGGGTTCTTCATATTCACACAGAAATATATTCAACGCAAAATCACAACTCAGCACAAAGCAATTCATATCACATAGCATCACAACTACATATCAGAGATACCAATCAGTACACAGCATACAATAATTATCAATCATCTACAACTAAGATGTATTAATCGTGTGATTTAAATCAATTAATCACATAATTAATTTCATTAATTATCTTTAATCAATGATTAGTTATCCTTAATTAAAATTAATTAAATCTTAATCACCTTCTTTAATTAATTATTCCTTAATTAATTATCTTAATTAATTAATCCTCAATTGTTAATTAATTAAATCTTAATTACTTTTATTAATTAATTATTCCTTAATTAATTATCTTAATTAATTACAATTTAATTAACCTTAATTATTTACTTAATTAATCTTAAAATATTAAGTAATTAATTTAAATAGTTTATTCTTTAAGTAAATCATTAATCACTTAAGTAAATCATTAATTACTTATTAAATTTAAAAGATAAACCTTCTTACCTTTGTTAATCATTTTGATTATCTTGTAAACTTGGTTAAATAAATCGTCCTTATTACATAAAATTTACTTAAGAGATTAAAATTAGTGTACATAGTATTTTATCTTAACTATCATTCTCATTTACATTATTTAACTAATATAAATAATTTTATAAAATAATGCAACAAAATTAAATTAAATTAAAAAAATGCCTTACTTAAAAACTTTAATTATTTTTAACCTCAAATCAAAATTATCATTAAAAAAACATGAGTTTAAAAATCTATTTAAAAATTTGAGTTTTATTTAAAGAAAAACTGTTTTGTGTGTCACCCCTGAGACTACTTCGAGTCTCCCCCGAAACATTTTACTATTTACTTCGAGTTATTAACAAAACCTACCCGTGTGCTTATATTATTTTTTTCTTAGATTTGTCTAGCTACAAAACCCGTGTGGCCAAAATTTGCTTCGAGTCCATACCCTAGCTATCTCCTTCATTTCCCGAGTGTCGCTTCGAGTCATTTCCCTTCTTCTCCCATTTGATACCACTGACATCCCTTAATTTGTTGTGCACGTGCACAACTGTTTTGATTGCCTCTGGTCGATGCTAAGATCATCGACCAGACGACGATCATCAACTCGACACACCAAAACATCCAGCATTGCGAAACTATAATGAATTTGAAATTCAACTGTACGACCGAGATTCGAACATAATTGAGCCACCTTTAAACGCCTCGTTCTCCGTCGCCTGATCATCAGAGGTCACGATACTCCACCTTAAGCTTCGCCAGCCTCCCACGTTTCTGATGGTTCTGGCCCGATGACCTCCGATAGCCTATAGACGGCGCATCGATCACGTTTCTAACCTCTACTCGTTTTATACCTTAAACCCTAACTCGATCAAAATCAACAAACATGTTGATCTAGAATTTAATCCAACATTTTTCCCAAACTCCACGGTCTTCCAGCTAGCTCCGGTTATGAACACGAAGTCCCTTGCCTTATCGATCACCAGAATTTCGAGAAAATAGCAATTCCGTTCGTCCCCATTTTCCTCAGTGAATACTTGATAAAAAAATTTAATTTAACTTTTAAAAATCATCAACATCAAAGACGATTCAATTTAAATATTCAAAATTTGAAATCATGTTTGATTAAATTTCTGTTTATATTGAGTTTGCCTGTATTCTTCTATTTCCAGACATAACTTTTGTTTAATTTACCAACATTTATTTTTAAAATTTAGAGAATGATCATAAAAACATGTTTTTTTTTATCTCAAAGCCTAAAAACAATCTGTTATAGAGTTTTTGGATTTTTGAGACAGGTTTTGGAACCTGTAGAGATAGAACAGGGTTCCTGTTGATGTGCACAGGCATGCATCTCATTTTCATGTATAAACATATACATGTAAACACACATTTTATCATTCAAACTTCAATATTGTTCACAGCAACAATTTCTGGTTCAATTCAAAGAGTTTACTCACCTTGTCAACTAAAACAGAAAACCTGTCTGGATTTGAAAATTGAAAGCCTAGAAATTGTTTTTCTTACTTGAGCTTGTATTTTTTATCTCCAACTTGTTAATATAAATTTGCTTAATCTCTGATGGATTTCTTACTTAATTTCTCAACAACAAACTCAAATCCAAACTTACTTACAGTTTTGTTCTTAAGGAAACAGAGAAACTTTTGTCTGTAACTTGAAACTTGAGTTTGCAATTATTTGAGTTGATCCTGCTTCTTATTTATTTGTTGAAGTTGACTCCTGCTAATGTTGAATTATTTGTTCAAGACTTGAAGTTATTCTTGAATTCCCTATTTCTGGCTTGAGATTTGGAAGAAAACTTGTTACGGCTTTTACAAGAATTTAGTCTTGAAAAAGTTGAGGAGGTTTTGGTTTAATTAGTTGTTTTGGTGATTTTTTTTCTGGTTTAAAGATTGTACAGGCTTAAGAAATGAGTAAAAGAGATAAGAGGTGGAAGATGAATTAGCTTATATAATTTTATTTTATTTTCTACGAATTTCTAAGAAAAATGAAAATGAGGTAATGGCACTTGTTTAATTCTTTCTATATGAATTACACTTGTTAATTCATTTTTTAAATTTAAACACTTGTTAATACATATGGTACTTACTCTCCATGTGTCCCTTGCATGAGAAAAATGAAATATATATATATATATATACATATATGATTTTTAATTGATTTTCTTCTTAATTTTAAAAGTGCATTTCTTTTTTACTTGAATATATAAAATTTAGAAGAAAATACTTTGAACCCAATTATGCATTAAATAAATTACCTATATTAACATTATTTTAAAATCCAAAATATTTTACTAAAGCACTTATTTAAAATTTAAATTCAAATAAAAAATTAAATTCAATATATAAGTTCAAATCTACTCATATATGCACACATACATATATATTCACATATATATAAAATTTAAATTCAAATGATTTTAAAAACTTTTATTACTTTAAATTTTAAACTCAAAAGAAATTGAAATTTTATTCATATAAATTATCACTTATTTTATTTGTTTTGAAACTTTTCGAATTATTTTCAAATTAAATTCCAAAAGTTCAAATAAATTACCAAATTTAAATTGTTAAATTTTGGGATGTTACAGATTTCTCCCCTTAATAAAATTTCGTCCTCGGAATTTGAAAGAGAGAGAAAAACAAACAAAGAATATACGAATTCAAAAACAGATAGAGAAATGGTTTACCAGTTTAAGCCGAGATATCCACTCTGCAATTGGGATAAGACTTTTGCATACTGTTCTCTGTCTCCCAAGTACAGTCCTTTGGATCACCACTCCACTGCACTTTAACCAGTTTCACAATTTTGTTCCTTAATTGCTTTTCATCACGATCCACAATCTTTATTGGTTCTCTTTTAACTGTTGATTTGGTGTGACCTCGAGATCCTGCTGAGCTGCCTCTTCGATAATAATGTCTGGATCGTGCACGTATCTCCGCAGATCTAAAACATGAAACACATCGTGTACGCCAGATAACCAGCTGGTAGCTGCACTCGATATGCCAGAGGACCGATCCTTTCCAGTATAGGACCAATGTATCATGGTGCCAGCTTACCAGTCTTCCCAATCTTAACACACCACGCATTGGAGACACTTTCAAGAAAATGGAATCTCCAACTTGAAATTCTAAATCTCTTCTCCTGCGGTCATAATAACTCTCTGGCGACTTTGAGCAGTTATTAATTTCTTTCGAATAAAGTCAACTTTTTCAGTGGCTTTTTTAATCATATCTGGTCCAAGAACGAGTCTATTACCAGATTCAATCCAGCATGCCGGTGATCGACACAGACGACCATATAAAGCTTCAAAAGGAGCCATTTCGATACTGGCCTGATAGCTATTATTATATGAGAACTCAACCAGATGTAAATAGTCTTCCCATGAACCACCAAAGTCGAGAATACAAGCTCGCAAAAGATCTTCTAATATTCGATTTATCCTTTCAGTCTGTCCATCAGACTGTGGGTGATAAGGAGTGCTGAAATTCAGTTTTGTTCCCAATGCGGCTTGAAACGCCTCCTAAAATCTACTAGTGGAGATCGGATCGCGATAACTCACTATATTGATTGGAATACCGTGGAGACGGACAATTTCTTTGATATATATCTCAGCCAAACTTGTCGCTATGCGGGTGGATTTCACTAGAATGAAATGGGCTGTTTTAGTCAAACGGTCAACAATAACCCAAATTTCTTCATTTCCCTTTCGAGTGCGAGGCAACCCGTCGATGAAATCCATCGATACTTGATCCCATTTCCACTTGGGTCCCTCCAAAGGTTGGAGTAAACCAGCTACTTTCTTTTGATCACTTTTAATTTGCTGGCAGGTAGCACAACGACTCACATAAATAGATATGTCCCTTTTCATTGTCTTCCACCAGAAAGTTCTTTTGATATCTCTATACGTCTTATTAACTCCTGGATGAATACTGAGTTTAGATTTGTGACATTCATCTAAAACTTCACGTTTCAAATCCGAAATGTCTGGGACACAAATTCTTCCTTTCAATCTTATAACCTTATTGTCGTCGACTTCAAGACTAGTATTTTCACCATGACGTATTCTCTCATAAATTTGATGAAGAAATTCATCTTCTTTATTTTGCTTGCGATCTTTTCAAAGAGAGTAGGAGTGATAACAAGATAAGCGAGAATAACGTGTTTCCTACTCAAAGCATCGACAATTACATTGGCTTTACTAGGCGTATATAGAATGTCTAGGTCATAAGATGCCAGAAATTCCAACCAACATTGTTGTCGTAGATTCAAATATTTCTGGGTAAAGAGATATTTCAAAGATTTGTGGTCTGTGAATAATTCAAATTTTTCACCCAGAAGATAGTGTCACCAGATTTTCAAAGCGAAAATAACTGCCAGAAGTTCGAGAGCATGAGTTGGGTAATTCCTCTTATGCGGGTGTAATTGTCTTCTTTCATAGGCTATTACCTTCCCATTCTGCATTAGTACCGCACCCAAACCATCTCCACAAGCATCAGTATAGACAGATAACCTTTGGTTCCCGTTAATGATAGCGAGAACGGGAGCGGTAGTTAATCTCTTTTTCAATTCCTGAAAAGCTTCATCATATTTTGGAGTCCAATCAAATTTCGCATTCTTCATTGTTAGCTTAGTCAGTGGACTGGCCAACTTGGAAAAATCTTGGACAAACTTTCTATAATATCCCGCTAAACCCAAAAAATTTCGAACTTCTTTAAGTGTAGTGGGTCGCTTCCAGTTTAGAATAGCAGAAATCTTGCTTGGATCAACAGAAATCCCTTCTTCATTAACAATATGGCCGATAAATCTGACTTTTTGACCCAAAAGTGACATTTTGAAAATTTAGCGTATAGGATATTCCTTCTCAATATCTCTAAAACAATTCTGAGATGTTCAATATGTTCCTCTTCGGTTTTGGAGTAGATCAAGATATCATCAATAAACACAAGGACAACACAACACCAGAAAAGCAATTTCCTCACGGTCATAAGCGTGACAAAACTAACTTGTTACGGTTATAACCGTGAAAATTGGTACCGTGGGAAAATTCAGTCACACTTTTGCTCACGGTTATAACCATGATAAAAATATTAATTTCTCACGCTTATAACCGTTATAAATTTAGATATTATCACACTTATAACCGTGACAGAACAATATTTACTCACGGTTATAATCATGATAAAATGGTTATTACTAACTCTTATAACCGTGGGAAATTTAGATAGTATCACACTTATAACCGTGACAGAACAATAGTTTCTAACATTTATAACCATTACCAAAAAGGAAACTCTTAACACTTATAACCGTGACAAATGCAAATTATATCACAGTTATAACCATTACGAAAGGTTATTTTCTAACACTTATAACCGTGATAACTAAAACAATATCAAACAAACTATACGGCACCAATATATTATTACAGCTACAAACAATCTATACAGAAAGTATATAGTATTAACATTAAGAAAACATACGATCAATAATTAGAACAACACCAAACATTTATGTTTCATACAAACACCACAAAGGATACCATACATTTCAGTGTATCCTCCTCACTTCGCTAACATCAATACCATACATCGCCACTTCCTTGTCTTTACCATACTATTGTCATTATCAACCATCTGCCATTGCCAAAACCACTTCAAATAACATCATCGGCTTGAAACAATTGCCAACTGCTATTGCCTTACCATATCACACAACACATACATTCCATAATTGTCGAGCCTCCACTATCACCAACCCCATTGTACATCAACATATACCATTGCAACTCATAACCCAGTTCAACACAACCCATATCAACACAAAAACACTACCACACCAGTTCTTATCTCTGCATACAACACATCACAAACCATATTTCAGTGCACATCTACCACAATACTGCTCCACCCACTCCAGAAAAATGCTATGTACATACATTACCCCAACCATTCTTCCACAACCACTAAAGCAAACCCCCTCTACCTTTGACCAACATTCACATCCCCTATAAACAAACAACTGCAGCCACCCAACAACAGACTTCACCAAATAACCAAACAAGTATACTGCACACCACAACATACAAACTTCTTTACTGTAATATCAATTACACACTTCAAAACCCCCACTGTCTTCATATCAATTTTGAACATCATATACATCACACTCCATCCACATTTCAATTTCCCACAAGAACTAACTGATCACCTTTCTATACCACCTCCAGCCATCAGCCCCTGCTACAACCTCACCACAATTCATCACTACTTGCCAAACTCCACTGCCTTTCCAAACTTCATCCTGCATAAACCATATATCATCCACCCAATGCCATGCTCAATACACAATACCATCTTCACCATCCTGCAACTTTCCAAACTTCATCACCATATTCATTACAACATCCACGCACTGATGTTCCAAACCTCCATCTCTGTAACTTTACATAACCATCAACATTACGTACCCTGCACAGTGCCATACTTACCATTAACATCACCTAAACACTACATCTTCATTTCAAGGATATGTCCATTTTCATTTGTAATCATATTCATAAATTACATGTACATTTGATTGTATACTATGGAAGCTTGTATGGAAGACATATATGCAGAACAAAAGGAAGTATTAAAAGACTGTGTGGTGGATACTGCAGCTTCGTTTGTAGATGTTTTGACATCTTAAATAGGTACCCTATGCCAGAAACTTTTGTTGACAATGATCAGACATTATCTAATACTGTAGAGACGAGGAAAGAGATCTTCTATAGCCCTATATATGGTTGTAAGAGTTCAGTTTCAGGTAAGCCATACTTTTTTCTTTTGTTCAATTAATTTAAATGTCATTAACCCAATTTAGACCATCGCAGTTTCTATTTGAACTATCTCATCCATCAACTTAAAGATGTGAGTCAAAAGACCATCATTTTTGAAAAATTGCTTTATAGAATCGAAAACCGCACTATTTGGATGACAACAAATTATTTGATTCTCTTGAGCAATAAGCTCCGGTACACTTAAATCTGGTCGTCAAACAAAAGAACCAAAAATTCATAAATCTAGTCGTCAAACAGAAATACCAAGGCTAAATTTTTTTAACCAAGTCAGCTTTTTCCACTCCTATGTTTATACATTAATCTTTACTTTCTTACACAATACACACAAATTTGTAAAACTAATCAAGTCAGTTTACTAATTTTCCACCCTACTAACGGTGTTTTACCTTCTTTTTCTACTGCAAATAATCGCTCACTTTGATATTGTATACATACTAGAGTAAAGTATTTATTAGAAAAAAATTTAAGATTCGATGGACAGCTTATAGTTCTATTAACTTTTTCCTAAATCACATTATTGCAACAACTGTCTGAAAGACCTTGCTACTATACAAATTTCAAAGTATCATTGCTGTTACGTATCTTAATGTTACAATATAAGTACTGCTTATCAGACGTAACCTTGCTTTACAGATGCACACTTCTCAAACCAATTTTGTAAATCATTTATAATCAAATATAACCAATTAGTATTGGCACGGTTTCTTATGGATATGGATATGTGACATATGTGAGAAGGCATCACTTCAATAGGATTCATATATATATATATATATATATATATATATATGATTCTTAAATTTAAAAACCTGACAATACTGGTTAAACAAACATAACCGTTCCTTCTTAAAACATATGCATTATAAAAAATAGCATATGGCTAGATGAAAATTCAAAAGTTGCAGCAATATAATGCAAAATTAACATATTCAACCCACCCTATGGAAAAAATGTCCT
The DNA here is from genome assembly GCA_030765085.1 of Allium cepa. Lineage (NCBI taxonomy): Eukaryota > Viridiplantae > Streptophyta > Magnoliopsida > Asparagales > Amaryllidaceae > Allium > Allium cepa. The sequence continues at coordinate 168,676,464 of CM060941.1, read as the reverse complement.
TTAGTATGCACAAGAATGTTCTACAGCTGCTATTTGCTAAAAATATTGTTCAACCCATGTGTGAAGGATACAACATAACATATATAAAAACATCCATATATAGGAGATAAATTAGATCCAACAAAAAGAAAAATAAGCATGAATACAAACTCAACTAAACATGATTGGTTAATACCTACCCCTAAAACATAAAAACTTCACTGACTATAGCAATTTGGATACTCAGGTTTACAAAGCAGTAAATTAAATGAGTATAGTAATATTCCATAAAGTGGAGGTACTACTCTTAATTCCTTAAAAATGCCCATGCAGTTGTGAAAAGTTTCCACCAGTTTCTTTAATTCCATAAAAATGCAGGCTTGTCTTTGAAATGAAAATGATACAAAATGTACACATGAGCTTGATAGCCTCTTATATGTTATCAAAGCTATAAATCAAAGACTTACATATTTTTCAACGGCTCAAGGAAGCAGCTCCCCGGTTTTTTACTTGTGTGCGCCACTTTTCGTGCCTTTGCTCGTATAATTTTACATTCGGGATTATCAGTTTCCTACATGAATAAATGTAAATATATTAAACAATTATAAAATATTATCGCGATTAGTTGTCAAAGACTTACTGCGTACCAATTCTTCACATAGTCTACTATAAGATTTTCTTCCCAATGTATGGTTTATGGTGTTCTTTCTTTTATTATCAGCATTCGTCTTGCATTGTTTTTTCTTCTTATCAGCATACTCAACGCCGACGAACCCCTCCTACTGTACTTAATCAATGTCTTCGGGTCAGTTATCAATCGCAAGACGCCTAGGCAATAACTCTCCTTCTTTTGTTTTAAGACATAGCTCACACATACTTGCATACTTGCATGTCACCTGCATTTGCATTGAAATATACTATCTCTGTTGCATTAGAAGGATGGTTTTATATATACCTAGTACCTGCTGGAATTGTTGATCTCGTAACTATTTTTTAGAAGTTGTAAATGTTATATGATATCCTCTAATGAAATATAATAAAGTTGTTTTGTTTAACTGTCAGCACTAATGGATTTAACTTCATTTAATTAATACAGGTGTGAAGCAAAGATTTCTCAGCAACTATCAAGCTCCACGCAGGATGGGAACATACTAAAAAGCAATGCAAGCAGTCACATTTACTTTATAAGCACCATGCAGGGAGCATCCGATACATATACATTTAAAGCAAATCCACTATCCCAAATCAGCTTGTTTCTTCACAATTCTTCACAATTTAGACCTTGAATAACAATTTATAATTTTATTAACATTTGGAATAACTGAATGATTAATTACCATTAAATATATTTAATTAATCAAATTTTTTTTAAACTATTCCTCTCTTTTTTTTATAAAATTATTTTTTTATTTTTTAATGACATAAAATTAAACAGGTTTATGAGACAAATTAAGCACTACTTAATAAATTTAATTTTAACTTATCATTTGATTTAAACCAAAAATTTTCTTTAATAAATTATTTTCGAAGGTAAAAATAATTAAATGGACCAGTTAAACGAATTAATTATATTAGTATCCTATTTAAAATAAATTAGTAAATTTAAAATGTAAGAATGTATAGTAATTTTTCTTGTGAACCGCATATACCCTTATAAAAAAAATTATAACTTCCAAATTTTTTGATTTTAAACTAATTTTCTTTTACTTCAATAAATAACAAATAAAATCCTACCCTACAGTAATTATTTTTCTAATACCTATGAGTATATTGAAACTAAATTAAACTATAACAAGGCAAATTATACCTTACCGCCCCTTCGAGAAACGAACACCCAGATCAACTCTGGCCACAACGAAGACTGCACGCCACCACCATCTCTCTGCGCACCGCCATCACCATCTCCTAACGCCCAGCTCGAACGAAAAGCATTCGACTTCGAACGCGACTCTCTCTTCCTCACTGCAACGCAAAGCCATCATCACCATCCCCCGCTCATGCACGTAAACTCCACGTCCCCTTCCCAACCGCCTACACTAGCGCATCCAAACCCACATCGCGACTAACCCTAACTGTCAGCACTAATGGATTTAACTTCATTAAATTAATACAGGTGTGAAGCAAAGATTTCTCAGCAACTATCAAGCTCCACGCAGGATGGGAACATACTAACAAGCAATGCAAGCAGTCACATTTACTTTATAAGCACCATGCAGGGAGCATCCGATACATATACATTCAAAGCAAATCCACCATCCCAAACCAGCTTGTTTCTTCACAATTCTTCACAATTTAGACCTTGAATAACAATTTATAATTTTATTAACATTTGGAATAATTGAATGATTAATTACCATTAAATATATTTAATTAATCAAAAATTTTATTTAAACTATTCCTCTCTTTTTTTTATAAAATTATTTTTTTATTTTTAATGACATAAAATTAAATAGGTTTATCAGACAAATTAAGCACTACTTAATAAATTTAATTTTAACTTATCATTTGATTTAAACCAAAAATTTTCTTTAATAAATTATTTTCGAAGGTAAAAATAATTAAATGGACCAGTTAAACAAATTAATTATATTAGTATCCTATTTAAAATAAATTAGTAAATTTAAAATGTAAGAATGTATATTAATTTTTCTTGTGAACCGCATATACCCTTATAAAAAAATTTATAACTTCCAAAAATTTTGATTTTAAACTAATTTTCTTTTACTTCAATAAATAACAAATAAAATCCTACCCTACTGTATTTATTTTTCTAATACCTATAAGTATATTGAAACTAAATTAAAATATAACAAGGCAAATTATACCTTACTGCCCCTTCGAGAAACGAACACCCAGATCAACTCCGGCCACAACGAAGACTGCACGCCACCACCATCTCTCCGCGCACCTCCATCACCATCTCCGAACGCCCAGCTCGAACGAAAAGCATTCGACTTCGAACGCGACTCTCTCTCCCTCACTGCAACGCAAAGCCATCATCACCATCCCCCGCTCATACACGTAAACCTCACGTCCCTTTCCCAACCGCCTACGCTAGCGCATCCAAACCCACATCGCGACTAACCCTAACTGCCCTCCTCGAACTACGCGGCTCGTGCATCTCCCTCTCGATCGATTGAGAGACGACCCTTCGCATCGCGACTTCGAGTCGCGGTGGCTTTCCCCTCTCTCTCTCACGAACTCCATTCGCGATTTCATTTCAATTCTTTTTTATTATATAAAAGATGCAAAATCGATTTGAAAAGCTCGGCCCCCCTTTTCTTTTAACTGAGGGTTTCGATTTGAAGAATTTAGGCTTCGGCCATTTTTTTTTCTCTTAATTTAGTTTAACTGAGTATTCCATTATGAAGAAGGAGGCTTCGGTGAATTTATTTAAGGGAAATGAAGCTTGCGTGATAAGAGAAAGGGAGACACGATGATGATGGCATGTACGAGAGGAGGCAGCGATTTGAAGGAAAAGTAGCTGATGGTGATTAGCACGTGAATATATATATATATATATATATATATATATATATAATTTTAAATAGAATTTTCGATGTAAATTTTCAATGCGTTTATATATCGTATGCTCACATAACAACTTCAAAACTACGAAATTTGAAATCCGATAATAATACAATATTACGGATCCAATGGAACTGGTTTCGTCGAATTCCAAGACTGTGCTTCGAAAGGCTATTTTTAAATTCAATTTAAACGATATAAATTTCAAAACTTAACAAACCATTTTTAAATTTGATTTCATCACTTCTATTCTCTTTAGTATTATCAATATTAATTTTATAAGCCTTCAAATTATATTTTAACAGACTTAAAATTCCAAATTCAGTATTTTACTCAACTTCACTTATTTAATTTAATAATTCAATTATCAAATAAATTGTGGTATTCGTAATTCAAGTTAAAATTACTCTATTGAATATTGAAAATCAATTAAATATCCCGATTTTTAAATGCTCGAACATTCCGGGTCGTCACATTCCTCCCCCCCTTAAAAGAATTTCGTCCCCGAAATTACTAGTTAGGAAGAATGGTCCAATACCCGTTTACTTTTTCCCCGAAACCAAACGATTTCTGACAATTCAACATCTTACCAACTATCTTTTTATAAAAGACCCATTATTATTCTTATTAACTTTTCAAACTTTTCCAAAACCTTCTATAGTTTTCAAATAACTTACTTGTTCAACTATTCAAATTATAAGTCAAAACTAAATTTTGAATTATCAAAATTTTCTCAAAATTTTTCTAACTCCCTAAATTTACGAATTTTTTTGCCAGCGTCTCCTTTGCGTGGCTAGCTCGGTACAACTACAAAATGGCTCTATGGCCCCCAAATCTCAAAAAGAAAACAAAACGCCAATGGGCTAGATCCAAAAACCCAATCAAATTTCACAGAAATTTAAACGCATATCTTTTTGTCGAGCATTTCAAATTTATCTTCTGAAATCAAAACCAAATTTTCTTTTCCTTTAATAATACCTGCATATCCTGCTTAGCACTAATATCCAATCATAACTTTCAAAATATTTTACCGACTTCCTTCTAAATGTCAATATTTATTCGTTCAAATATTAATCCAGAATATATTTGTAATATTCAATTTCCAATTAAAAATGCACCATTCCTTACTTAAGTTTAGTATAAGCATTATATATGCTTCTTGTATTTATTTTCATCTTACCACTTCGGTTTATATCTATTTCTATTCAAATAACTTCTTTCATTTCCATATGAATTCAATTTATCATCAACTCTAAATTTTAAATTTTGTTTTTCATTTATACTGATTCATGTCATTATTTTAAATTACTTTCATTTACTAATTTATTTCAATTCCCAGTTTTAAACCGTTTTGTCGTTAACAAAATTTTCCAAAAATTTTCAAAAATTTTCTAACTCCCAAAATTTTCGAAAATTTTTGGCAGATTCCCCTTTGTACGGAGAGCTTTTGCAATTTGACAAAAGATATAAATATATATACATCGACCCACACGGTTGGAAAAACCAAAAACAGTTCATATTTCGTATTTTTATTGCGTAGGCGTACCTTATTTTGCATTTTTAAGCAAGCACCTTATTATCTTTAGCAAATAGCACAACCAAATCCAGCCACACGGCTTCCAGGTACCTGTACTTACTCAATTTAAACATGTAAGTGCCATATATATAAAGTTTTATCAATATTTCACTTATTTGCAATAGTTAAACACATGAATTCTAAAAGAAATGCACACCAAACACTTTCCGTAAGCAATTTATATAGTTTTCATACTAATTCAACTGTTTTAATTAATTTATAAACCATTTTCATTCAATTTGAATGGTTTTCAATCCATTAGTATACAGCTTCATCAATTTGAATGATTTAAACTCAATCGCTTACATTTAATTTTTTTTAAGCAAACCGAACTCATATTTAATTCAATTGCTCTCAAAATCAATTTATTTTACTCCTATCAATTCATAGAATTTTAATTACTTCCATTTCCATCAAATGACAATTTATTCTATGCAATTTGACGAGATCTATGTGAATAAATAACTCTTTATGTTTTATAACCAATTTAAATGGATTTCAACTCAATTTATACTCAATTCTATTCCATTTTTAAATTTATTCACAATCCATATATTCTCATTTTTATTACATTTCAGATTTGAATCCATTCACTTACATTTTATTTTATTAACCAAACTAGTTTCATTGTTCAAACAGGTTCCATTCAAAACCATTAACAATTTAGGTTCAACTTTATTACCAATTAAATTTCCTTTTTATTTTAATTCATTTATGATCATTTATTTAGCTCGACCCATTCCAAACTTGCATATTACTAACCATTCCTGAATTAGTTCAAACCAAGCTTTAATTTAACGGTCTTCCATTTTTACTCGTAGTCGAGCTTCTAATTATTCTCAACTTAAGTTAATTTACTCCATTTACTCCACTTCAAATTTAAGTTTACTTCCATTTGATTCCCATTTATTCCATCCATTTATTTATTCAATATAATTAGTTTACCCACTCAATCCATTATGAATTTTTATTTCCTTAAATATTTTTTATAACCCATCAAATTCTATTTCGATTCAAATTTATTTTCACTTGATTTAAATCCAACCCAATATCATTAAACTTAGTTTTAAGTTGAATTCAATTCAATTCTCCCCCATCTATTTAGCTTAAGTCAATTTACTTCAATTTATTCATTTTTTTTTATATATATACTTAAGCTTATTTCATTTTACAAGTAAATTTTTCTCTTTTCTATTCAACTTAACTCTATCACAATCAAATCTCATTTTAAATCTACAATTTCGTTTGATTGGTTATTATAAAATTTAACTTTCCAGATTCAACTCATTCAGTTTATTTCCAATTTACTCCATTTATTTGGATTTTATTTGCAATTCAAACCATCACTATTTTAATCCAATTTCATTTTTCTTTATTCGACACATTTCCAATTATATTTAATTTGTTAACACTTCAAGTCAAATTTTAATTAATAAATCAAATTCTGATTCTACCATTCTTTTTAATTTACCATCCAATTATTTAACTTATAATTCAATTTCATACTCGATTCATTTAATTAATTACAAGGCCACCTCCAATTATATTTTCTTCACTCATGATTCAAGTCGAATTTGATTTATAACTTGAGTTTTATTCCCAATCTTCATTATTAGTTTATAATTCAGCTTCTATTTTACTACATTAGGTTTCCATTACATATTTCATTAATTAATTTATCAGCAAATTAGTTCTTTCCTTGGTTAAAATTCAATACTTGATTTTAAATCTCAAAATCTCTTCATTTAATTTTTTTTTAAGTTCAAATGTATTTTATAATTCACGTTTTGATTTTCATTTTATTTTTCAATTCATCAAAAATATTTATTTTGGGTTTTCTATCCCACTTTTCAAATTTTATAAGTCACAACTTTTATTTACACAATTTCGTTCATTATAGGCTTGAATATATTCTTCTTTTATTTTTAACTCAAGCCTTATGCTTATTTATAACCCAAGCATATTTTATTCTTTGCACCTTTAATTATTTCATATGTTATTCTGATTTATTTATTTCAATCTAATCCTTATCCAACTTATTTACCATTTATTCAGGTATCTAATTCCATTTAATAACCCAGTTTAATTCTTATTCCAGTTCAATTCTATTTTAACTCAGATTTATTAACTCAATTCGATTCCAACTTAATTCGAATACAACTGGATATTATTTTCAACCTATTCAAATAATTTCAATCCAGTCAAATTTTTATTCCCCAATCCAAGTTAATTTCATTTTTAACTTTTCACTTTAAATTTAAATTACCAACATTCAAAGCTTATGTTTCCTTCCTGATTTAAAAGTCATCTCAATTTATAAGCTTACAACCTATCTCATCAGAAATTTAAAAACACCCGGCTTTTGGTTTCAAATTATTTTGAAATCTCCAATATCACAAATCACATTTCTCAAAAGTCAAACCAATCCTGGTTTTACCCTCAACAAATTTCTTTTGAAATTTTCAAAAACAACTAGCTTTCCTAAACAAATCAAATTTCGGCAGCAATCCGTCACTTAGAAATTCGAAAATGAATACTGATGATGCGGCCGACATCATCAGAATTATTTTCCAATAATCATTGTGATTTCAATGCTATATCACTTTCAAAATCCATTTAAAACAACTTTCCTTTCAGAAGTACCTCCAAAACAATAATGCTATCATTTATCTTCAAAATACTTCCAAATCTCCTGGATGTTAAATTTCCAAATCCTGCTTAAATCAAATTTTAACTATAATTCATTTGGATAGCTTATTCTCATACAAATTCTTATTTGATTATATTTCAATTTATAAATTACATTTATAATTCATATTTATAAATTTCATTTTACAATGAATTTATTTCTTCAAACTTTGGTTATATTTCAATTTCTAGTTAAATTTTTACACAACGATGATAATAATTTAAATATCATCATTCTTAACATCCAAGCAACCATATATGAGCTAAATAGTTTACAAAAACTTTTTTATATCAACGTATATTTTGGGTAAAATTATTTCATTCACCCACATTTAAAACAATATCGTGTCAATTGTTCTATTCAAGTGTTTAGAAACCCCTTCGATATAGTTGTCCAGACTGTGCCGACGAAGGTTCATATGCCACTCAATAAACCAATCAACACAATATTAAAACAGTTTATATTCACTAACAAATACGCGCTCATATCTATTAATACGCTCAAACTCATTCTAGAGTAACATAGACTCTAATTGAAATGTGTAGTTCCTACCAGAGCCAAGGTTATCACCAACCTATGCTCTGATACCAAGTGTAACAACCCGCAAATCCGTACCCCTTGAGTCAGCACTATTCTACCTAAATCAACTCAAGTTGTACAGAAATACGAACCATTTGGGTTAAAGAAGAAGAGGTAGAAGAAGAGTAAATAGTAAACAACAACAGAATCTAACCATCGCAGCGGAATAAAATATAATAGATAATAAATAATCTTTATTCAAAAATCAAATATCTCTGTTTATATATATTAACATCATCAGAATACATCAATCACAGCTCAACATCAATATTATACAAATGGATACACAACAACTCAACACAGCGGAATATATATATAAACAAGTACGGAAGTACGTATCGTCATCCTGCTCGTCTCCTGAGCTCCACAACATCGTATCCTGTATCCTATAATACTCGGTCTGACCGGAGCATTAAAGTTAAATAACACCCGAGTCAGTCTGGATATACAGCGTGAGAAAATCACACTCAATTAATTATTAAAGTTTCAAAAATCCTTTTGAAAACAAAAGCATCTCGTAAGACCATGCCACAAATAAACATGTTGGGTTTTTACCTTACGATAGCTAAAACACTTCTTATAGAAATCCTCTGATATTATAATAGGGTCTATATACAAATACTTATAAAATAGCCGAAATTGTTACATTATTAAATTCCAGCTATTAGCCATAGAGTGGGTAATACAAACAAAACTCGTACAAGGCTCGTAGGGAGAATGAATTTCCAACTAATGACTAGGCACTGGGGTACCACCTGTCACAGTACGTGGCCTAGATCACAGTAACGAGGAGTACGCCCGCTCCCCAGCAACACAAGACCGGGACTACCCCTTACTGGATAATCCCGAGTGAGATCACCCCACGGTTGGGATCAGCAACCGCCCACTAAGCCGAAAAAAAGGGACATCTAGGCAGGGATGACCTCACCCTGCTTGGGTGCTACCCACCTAGCCTTGCTGCATAACCCCTGATTTTCAGTCATTCCCATTTGATGAGGCTTGAGGCTAAGCGTTACCTTTTTAGAACATATCCCTCAGAATTCCCATCGTCCACCTGACGATGTTTCGCAAGCATTCATCCATACAAGTCCGTCCCGGGTCCGAACGGAACCGAAGGCACTATTCCTACTACATCCATTTTGGAAATATCCTCAGGATTAGTAGCGACTAGCCCTTGCACTTCACTGCTCCATCTTCGAATCCAAACTCGTTTCCACGAAACACACAAACCGGATCGAAGTGGTTTTCGAGAAATAAATCTCGATCCCAGTCTCTTCGAAACGATCAACGTATTTGGCCAATATTGATAGTCGGTGATTTAACTATCAATTAATATTCTCAACATCCATCACATAATAAATAATTTCCCAAATTATTTATCTATCTCAAAATAGCTTTGCAAGATATATTTTCACTTTTCAAACCTCTCTTTGAAAACAATTTTCAATTGTCTTCCTTTCTCAGAATAAATTCCAAGTATTTTCTATTTCCACTGGAATCACCAAGCACAAGATTTTAGATTTTTAAAATAATTTCAAAACACTTTATTGTAAGATATATTTAATATTTATATAGGAAATTTTACTTTAATACTTAATTTTAAATAATACCCTAGAAATAATTAAAAATTAGTTTACTTTATAAATATAACTCGATTTTCTTCTTTAAACAAAATATCAAATCATTCTTTGAATAATTATTATAATAATAGATTTAAACAAAACACTTACTTTGGAATTTACTTTAAAACATTTAAGTTAAGACCACTTCAATAATTTACTAAAAATACATACTATATAAACATTTGAAAATAAAGTTACTTAATGAAATATAAAACTGGATTTCTATTTTAAAAAAACAAAATACTAAGTTACTTCATAATAATTACTGCTAAAATATATTAAAGGAAAATACTTACTTTAGACTATAAATATTAGAAATAATAAATTTTACAAAACTTGCTTTCTTTAAAAATAACTTTAAAACATTTAATTTATATTTAAAAATTTACTTTTAAAAACATGTACTTGGTTATCCAGAGAAAATTCCAACTTCAATCACTTAAATCAATTTTCCCAAATTGATTTCCAATTTATTTTATTTGAAATAAGTTCCTTTAATTACTAAATTCATTTCAAAATTCATTAGTTATGGACTTATTATTATTGTTATTATTTTCCGTTTGATTTAAAATCTTTTAACTGAAATATACCAATTTCAGATTTTCCCAATTTCTTCTTTATTCTTCTTAAATAATTTAAATCTTAAATTTTAAATAAATGTTTTAATCATACTGAAGTTTAAAAATTCATTAATCTTCTGTTTATTCAAAATTTCCCTTCCATGTATGGAATTTATTTATTCGAATTTAAAACTATTATTATACTTATCCAATTCATTCCTAATTTATTTAAATTCTCTATAATTATTTCACTTACAAATTCTCTTCATTTTATTTCCAAAATCCAATTCTATGTATCTTGATAAATTAGTGCACCGAAACATATCCAGGTAAACCATAACATCCAATATTCCAATTGCCAATAATATTCATCACAGAATATAAAATAATCACAACAGAGGGTATTAAATAATTTAAATAAATGTTAAGGGATCCAATTGGATCCCTCCAACCTATCTTCCCTGCATCACAGACGTTTGCACAATACAATATTCCAATTCCAAAATATCATACTATAGCACATTAATCAATTCAACCATTCAAACAATTATTTAAATTTAATCATTTAAATTTAAGTTTAACTGAGTGAGCTTAACTCACCTTTAATTTTTGGTTTGCAAATCCACTATCCCAAACCAGCTTGTTTCTTCACAATTCTTCACAATTTAGACCTTGAATAACAATTTATAATTTTATTAACATTTGGAATAATTGAATGATTAATTACCATTAAATATATTTAATTAATCAAAAATTTTATTTAAACTATTCCTCTCTTTTTTTTATAAAATTATTTTTTTATTTTTTAATGACATAAAATTAAACAGGTTTATCAGACAAATTAAGCACTACTTAATAAATTTAATTTTAACTTATCATTTGATTTAAACCAAAATTTTTCTTTAATAAATTATTTTCGAAGGTAAAAATAATTAAATGGACCAGTTAAACAAATTAATTATATTAGTATCCTATATAAAATAAATTAGTAAATTTAAAATGTAAGAATGTATATTAATTTTTCTTGTGAACCGCATATACCCTTATAAAAAAATTTATAACTTCCAAAATTTTTGATTTTAAACTAATTTTCTTTTACTTCAATAAATAACAAATAAAATCCTACCCTACTGTAATTATTTTTCTAATACCTATAAGTATATTGAAACTAAATTAAAATATAACAAGGCAAATTATACCTTACTGCCCCTTCGAGAAACGAACACCCAGATCAACTCCGGCCACAACGAAGACTGCACGCCACCACCATCTCTCCGCGCACCTCCATCACCATCTCCGAACGCCCAGCTCGAACGAAAAGCATTCGACTTCGAACGCGACTCTCTCTCCCTCACTGCAACGCAAAGCCATCATCACCATCCCCCGCTCATGCACGTAAACCTCACGTCCCTTTCCCAACCGCCTACGCTAGCGCATCCAAACCCACATCGCGACTAACCCTAACTGCCCTCCTCGAACTACGCGGCTCGTGCATCTCCCTCTCGATCGATTGAGAGACGACCCTTCGCATCGTGACTTCGAGTCACGATGCCTTTCCCCTCTCTCTCTCACGAACTCCATTCACAATTTCATTTCAATTCTTTTTTTATAAAAGATGCGAAATCGATTTGAAAAGCTCGGCCCCCCTTTTCTTTTAACTGAGGGTTTCGATTTGAAGAATTTAGGCTTCAGCCATTTTTTTTTCTTTCTTAATTTAGTTTAACTGAGTATTCCATTATGAAGAAGGAGGCTTCGGTGAATTTATTTAAGGGAAATGAAGCTTGCGTGATAAGAGAAAGGGAGACACGATGATGATGGCATGTACGAGAGGAGGCAGCGATTTGAAGGAAAAGCAGCTGATGGTGATTAGCACATGATTATATATATATATATATATATATATATATATATAATTTTAAATAGAATTTTCGATGTAAATTTTCAACGCGTTTATATATCGTATGCTCACATAACAACTCCAAAAACTATGAAATTTGAAATCCAATAATAATACAATATTACGGATCCAATGGAACTGGTTTCGTCGAATTCCAAGACTGTGCTTCGGAAGGCTATTTTTAAATTCAATTTAAACGATATAAATTTCAAAACTTAACAAACCATTTTTAAATTCAATTTCATCACTTCTATTCTCTTCAGTATTATCAATATAAATTTTATAAGCCTTCAAATTATATTTTAACAGACTTAAAATTCCAAATTCAGCATTTTACTCAACTTCACTTATTTAATTTAATAATTCAATTATCAAATAAATTGTGGTATTCGTAATTCAAGTTAAAATTACTCTATTGAATATTGAAAATCAATTAAATATCCCAATTTTTAAATTCTCGAAAATTCCGGGTCGTCACAGCCCTGCCTCTTCACGATGCTACTAAGGAGAAAATCAAATGAAAAGCAAACAAACATTGACCTTGAAAGGATGATTTTTAAAACTTATAAAGCAAACAAACATTGACCTTGAAAGGATGACATAGTTTCAAAAGTACAAGGGCATTAACCATAACCATAGCTATATTATTTATGAAAAAGCAGTGATTGTAGTATAATACTAAACTGTTGTTATCGGGAGTTTGGGTACAATCACAAATGTCGCTGAAACACACTCATGTTTCGAGCAAGCTGTGACACCCTTAGTTACAAAACAAGAAACTACTACTTCAATCAAGCTCATCTATTTGGATTCAATACATTTCAACAATGTTGTTAAGATAGACTGCTCCTTTAAAACTGACTGGAAATTTGTTGGCATCTCGTAATCATCCACACTATCAGTCAAATAATATGCAAATACAAAATAAGAAAGATGCCCAAAACAATCAAATAATATTGGCAACTTTAGTGAATTTTGTAACTTTAATACACATTAAACGCTCATTAAATACATTTCAAATGCACTTTAAATACACATTAATACATTTTAGAAGCACTTTAGTACACATGTTGGAGAACAAAACAAAGGTTTTCATATATAGAAGTTCTGTATTCGTATATAATTTATAAATGTGTGTGTGTTACACGGACGCGCGCACATGCACACATATTGAAACTCCACTTTAGCACACATGTTGGAGAAAAAAAACAAAGGTTTTCATATATAGAAGTTCTGTAGTCATACATGTAATTTATAAATGTGTGTGTTATGCGGACATGCACACACACATGCATATTGAAACTCCATACACAATGGTAAGAGAGATGGGGATTTCTATTGATTTGGTTTTATGTTTCACACTAAAATCGAGACGCAACAAATCTACAATCAAGGTGTTCATACGGATATGGCCTGAATTGGTTAAACATACATTTAACTGCTCTTGCTTTCCACAATTCACCTTTTGCCTTACATCGATTTCAGATGTAGAATATTTGGATTGCAAGAATAAGCAAAAGCAGCAGGTTAAACTGTACTTGATCGCGTTCTACTGTGAGAATGAAAGGCATTAATTAAAAGCGTAGGCAGGAACTGCTGTCTAGTACGAATCTATTTCGAATTAGGCAGGCAATCTTGGTTATTTTCAGAGGCAATTTCCACTAGATCTGGGCGTAACAAAGACATTTTAATATGGATCAAAGAGTTATGGTAATCATTGACTGCCAATAAATAGGACTAGAATCACGGTGTAATTATCGAAGTGAAAACTGCAAACCTGGTTTTTGAATCTCTACTTTGACATAGATTTGGAAACTAGAGATGCAGATCGACAAAAGTTTAGAAGGATAATCGAAATAGGGCCTAAGATGGTTACGTTCATCTTTAATTTTAAACAGCAAGACAAAACGCGAAAGTGAAACATACCTGCACTGAAACGAGGTCGAAGGCAGAGGGGTTGGTAAACGCAGCTAAAATTTTGGCTTGTGAAATAAGGAAGGGGGCAAGTTAGAACCGTGACAAAGGGCAGAGATAGCAATAGATACCAAACTGGCGAATCTACCCACTATGCTTTTAACTACTTACGAAAATACCAGATTGTGTTAGGGTAATAACCGTGACTGTTATATATCACGGTAATAACCGTGATAAATTTCCCACTCTAATAACCTTGAGAAATCGAAATAAAAAAAGTGTTACAAAATGCCATATTTGGTGTTGTGCAAATTTGTTCAATGCTTCCTGGAATACACGGGTCATTAGGTCTACGAAGTATGCTGGAGCATTGGTTAGTCCGAAAGGCATGACTAACCATTCGTAGAAAATGTCTGGACCCCTGAAAGCGGTCAAGTGAACACAGTCTTCAGCTATTCGTAGCTGATGGAATCCCTGAGCTAGATCCATTTAAGAAAAAAAATCTAGATCCATGAAGTTGATCGAATCGATCGTTGATTCTAGGAAAAGGGAATTTGTTTTTGAGAGTTTGTTTATTGAGATCGCGTTAGTCAACACACAATCTCAAAGATCCGTCTGATTTAGCTTCAAATACCATAGCTGAACCCCATTTGGAAACACTAGGGCGAATCAATCCTTTTCCTAGCAAATCTCGAGTTCGATTGACTAATTCAATTCTTTCCCTAGGTGCCATCCTGCGGCTTGCGTGAACGACAGGACGAGCATTGAGTACTAAGTCAATTCTGAATTCTATTTCCCTATGTGGAGGTAAAGATTTTACTTCTTCAAATACATCGGAAAATTCTCGAACAACAGGTATAGACTCCAGACTGGGTTCAGCATATCCTAAAGCATACATCAATTTATCTCTCTTAGGACTCGGATCCTCACTAGAGATTTCAATAAAATTCCCAAGGTTTGTTTTGACTAAAATTGTCCGATTATTACAATCCAATTTAGCTTTGTATCTCGATAACCAGTTCATTCCGAGTAACATTTCAAATTCGTTAAAGTCGAGAATATAAAGGTTGATAGGAAATTGATAGCAAGAATATGAAATAGGAACTTTCCTACAATACAGACAAAGATTTGCGGGACCTCCAACCGGATTCTTCACGCAAATAGGGTCGTTAACAAATTCAGGTTTAAGTTCTAATTCATTTACAGTTTGTTGGGAGATAAAGCTATGTGAAGCTCCCGTGTCAAATAAAACTCTAGCAACTTTATCATAAATAGTAAGGTTACCTTCCACAACACCTTTTCCTTTATACACTCTCGAAGTTGATGGGTCTTCCTTTATCGCATAGACATTTGCCTCTTGTGCATGCTTCATCACCGGCAATTCTCAACTACATGTCCAGGCTTGTGACAATAATAACACTCTCTAACTCCCTGAACAGTCTTCACAGGTTGTTCTTTCTTAACTTGCTTCTTCGGGTTTTTGCAGCTGTTTGAATAATGGCCCTTTTCCTAGCAATCGTAACAAGCTATATCTCTAGTCGGATTTCCTTGATTTTTCTTCTTATCCTTGCCTTGATGTGGTTGCTTGCCCCCAAACCTTCTTTTTTTTTTTCCAATTTTGATTTCTTGAATTCCTCCTTCCCTTGGAATTTCCTGCATATCCAGGGTGGCATACCTATACCCCATATCGATAAGATCAGAAAAAGATTCTTTGACGTGTGCTGTCATCCTTTCGTGGTACTTCTTGTTCATCCCACGAATGAACCACTCATTTTACTTTAGAGGTGTATTCACCAATTTCGGACCGAAACGGGATAGTTCGTTGAATTTGTTTAAGTACTCCTCAAATGACAAGCTCCCCTGCTTTAAGTCCATAAATTCTTGGTACATTCGGGAAATTCCTGCCGACGGCATATAGCGCTTCTCAAACACCTTCTTAAATCGACTCCAAGTAAACTCTTCCTCTGGTTCATCTACAGTGACTGTCTCCCACCATGCTAAGGCTTCTTCTTGGAGTTGCCAAGAAGCTATGAGTCGCATTTGATCGTCTTTTAATTTTAGCCCCTTAAAAATTCTTTCACCCGATCTAATCCAAGATTGAGCCTCAACAATTGACTCCTTGCTGGTGAACGGCTTACCACCAAGTCTCGAGAAGCTTTTATACAGATTAGTCGAAGATTCGGCTGATGTTGAGTAGGTATTGCTGCTTCTGCTGTTGGGGGAACTTGACCAGCTGTTGTGCATTTCCTTGACCCCTAGCTCTTCCTCTTCGCTCGCTCATTCTTACTATCTGTAATTAGTAAGAAAATTTGATTTAGATATACGGACGTGATATCTTAAGGAATATCAGCAGTTTAAAGAAATAGACCAAGAAAATTTAGGGTTTTGGTCTCGGGTTATACTCATTCTAGGGTATACTTCACCCTATCTCTAATGAGCCACCTAATGTGTTATACTCCTTAGCTAAAGTTCTTACTCAACCTTTAGCTCTAATACCACTTATCATGACTTGAAATTCAGTGTTCAAAAATCGACATCAAATACCTCACTTGTATTCGACCGCCGAAGATTCAAACATCGAACTCCAGTTCGGATGGAGCTTATAACAACATTAGATGAATATAAACAGCGGAAATAAAATGAATATCATTGATCAAAGATACAACAATATCACAATATCCATTACGACAACATCACCAACATCAGAGTATTTTTATATATATAACACAACTTCAAAATAGAACTTCACAGCGGAATAATAAGATATCATACTTCAAGAAAGTCCTCAAAGAAATAAAGCGATAGCGAAGCTTTCAAAATATCTCCAAATCAAAAGCCTTCAAAAACCGATAGCCTCCAAACCAAAAGACTTCAAAGATTCCAAGACAACACTAAAACACAGAAAACCTACTACTAGGCTACCCGTGTGGAAATTATGGGCACCCAGAGTTTAGAAAGGAAACAATAAACTCTGGGTCAGTCATGGGACTGGTATGAGTAAACAAAAATAGTTGTTTGAATAGAACGAATTTTTTAAAAGAAAACCGTTCATGCTTTTGGAAAATGAAAGTACCATAAGGCCTCTCGGCACACACACAATGCAATCGCACACTTGGGGGAGATTTCTCCATATGATAGTCAAATATGCTTTATACGAGAAAACCCTTTAATAATATTATTATTAGTGCATAGTGTGAAAATACATTTTGAAAGTATAATATTAATCTTAGCCAGCATAGGCACCATTATACTATGCCTACTATAGCTACCACCTGAGGTGGCAGGTTATACATCTGAAATCGTAAGGGTTCGTATTGGTGATTGGATTTCCAACAAATGGTCAGGCTAAGGAACTTCCTAGGCCACATGGGTACGCCTCTGGAGGGACGCCCTGAGAACCTAACCGGATATCTGCCAACACAAGGACGGGTTACCTCTGTAACTAAGTAACTACTGACACGAGTATGCCATCCCCCGATTGTAACCAACCTTTATCCGGGGACCCAACAACAACAATCACAAAGTAATGTATTTGCAATATCAATATAAGTTAAGTATCTGGGTTCCATACCATGATACCACTTCTATCTAGAAGGAAATGCACATACCCTAAGGGGCGCTACCCCCAATAACCTTGCTGCATCCTTCCTGTTTCGACCATTACCAGGTTGTGAGGTTCGACGAAGTCTCGTCCATAAAAGCTACGCTTTTCACAATAGCCATGCTTTGATCAATAAATGATCAACAACATTCAGCATGCGACATTACCAGGTTGGGAGTATATTACTGATAACCTTCAAATACATAACCTCTGAGCTCGTACATCTCAGAGAAAGGTGTTAAGCTAAGAGAATAAATTCTCCGCCACCAACATAAACGTATTTAAAAGAAATCTGCTTTATATCTCAAAATGTAATGTTAGACATACAATCCATACAAGTCTGTTCTGGGTTCGAACATAACCGAAGGCACTTCCGAAGAATCCCTTGCAATCCGGGCATCCATAATCTTGATCGGACTCCCCGTCACATATAGAGAATTCTATACCGGAGCAACTCAGTGCAGAGTCATTTGACAGATTATCCTATCATTCTCGAAGACACCTGGTCTTCACCACCGTCTTCAAATGATATCCATTTCATCGTATCACTATTCAGAATGGGTTATATGACACAAAGGTCCTCTCCCAGATAAACCGAATAGTGAGCATCAATTTAAAAACATGTGGATATGTCATTCACAAAGATTCACAAGATCGATGTGGGTTTCAGATAACCAACTGGAATCCGACTCCATGTTGCATCGAAATTCAAAACCCGTTTTATGGGCCAAAGGGTTTTTCATATTCACATAGAAATATATTCAACATAGAATCACAGCTCAGTACAAAGCAATTCATATCACATAGCATCACAATTACATATCAAAGATATTAATCAGTACACTGCATACAATAGTTATCAATCATCTACAACTAAGATGAATCAATCATGCAATTTAAATTAATTAATCACATAATTAATTTCATTAATTATCTTTAATCAATGATTAGTTATCCTTAATTAAAATTAATTAAATCTTAATCACCTTCATTAATTAATTATTCCTTAATTAATTATTTAATTAATTAATCCTCAATTGTTAATTAATTAAATCTTAATTACTTTTATTAATTAATTATTCCATAATTAATTATCTTAATTAATTATAATTTAATTAACCTTAATTATTTACTTTACTAATCTTTAAATATTAAGTAATTATTTAAATAGTTTATTCTTTAAGTAAATCATTTATCACTTAAGTAAATCATTAATTACTTACTAAATTTAAAAGATAAACCTTCTTACCTTTGTTAATCATTTTGATTATCTTGTAAACTTGGTTAAATAAATCATCCTTATTACATAAAATTTACTTAAGAGATTAAAATTAGTGTAGATAGCATTTTATCTTAACTATCACTCACATTTACATTATTTAACTAATATAAATAATTTTATAAAATAATGTAACAAAATTAAATTAAATTAAAAAAATGCCTTACTTAAAAACTTTAATTAGTTTTAACCTCAAATCAAAATTGTCATTTAAAAAAACATGAGTTTAAAAATCTATTTAAAAATTTGAATTTTATTTTAAAGGAAAACTGTTTGGTGCGTCACCCTGAGACTATTTCGAGTCTCCCTCGAAACATTTTACTACTTGCTTCGAGTTATCAACAAAACACACCCGTGTGCTTATATTGTTTTTCTCAAATTTGCCTAAGTACAAAACCTGTGTGGCCAGAATTTGCTTCGAGTCTATACCCTAGCTATATCCTTCATTTCCCGAGAGTTGCTTCGAGTCATTTCCTTCTTTTCCCATTCGATACCACTGACATCCCTTAATTCGTTGTGCACATGCACAACTATTTTGATTGCCTCCGGTCGATGCTACGATCATCGACCAGTCGACGATCATCAACTCGACACACCAAAACATCCAGCATTGCGAAACTATGATGAATTTGAAATTCGATTGTGCGACCGAGATTCGAATAAAATCGAGCCACCTTTAAACGCCTTGTTCTCCCTCGCCAGATCATCAGAGGTCACGGTACTCCCCCTGAGCTTCGCCAGCCTCCCACGTTTCTGATGGTTCCGGTCCGATGACCTCCGATAGCCTACAGACGACACAACGATCACGTTTCTAAGCTCTACTCGTTTTATACCTTAAAACCTAACTCGATCAAAATCAACATCCATGTTGATCTAGAATTTAATCCAACATTTTTCCCAAACTCCACGGTCTTCCAGCTAGCTCCGGTTACGAACACGAAGTCCCTTGCCTTACGATCACCAGAATTTTGAGAAAATAGCAAATCCGTTCATCCTCATTTTCCTCAGCGAATACTTGATAAAAAAATTTAATTTCACTTTTAAAAATCATCAACTTCAAAGACGATTCAATTTAAATATCCAAAATTTAAAATCATGTTTGTTGAAATTTCTGTTTATATTGAGTTTGTCTATATTCTTCTATTTCCAGACAAGACTTTTGTTTAATTTACCAACATTTATTTTTAAAATTTAGAGCATGATCATACGAACATGTTTTCTTTTGATCTCAAAGCCTAAAAACAATCTGTTATAGAGTTTTTGGATTTTTGAGACAGGTTTTAGAACCTGTAGGGATAGAACAGGGTTCCTGTTGATGTGCACAGACATGCATCTCATTTTCATGTGTAAACATATACATGCAAACACACATTTTATCATTCAAACTTCAATATTGTTCACAGCAACAATTTCCAGTTCAAGTCAAAGAGTTTACTCACCTTGTCAACTGAAAAAGAAAACCTGCCTAGATTTGAAATTTGAAAGCCTGGAAATTGTTTTTCTTACTTGATCTTGAATTTTTTATCTACAACTTGTTAATGTAAATTTGCTTAATCTCTAGTAGATTTCTTACTTAATTTCGCAACAACAATCTAAAATCCAAACTTACAGTTTTGTTCTTAAGGAAATAGAGAAACTTTGGTCTGTAACTTGAAACTTGAGTTTGTAATTTATTTGAGTTGATCATGCTTCTTATTTATTTGTTGAAGTTGACTCCTGCTACTGTCGAATTATTTGTTGAAGACTTGAAGTTATTCTTGAATTCCATTTTTCTGGCTTGAGATTTGGAAGAAAATTTGTTACAAGTTTTACAGGAATTTAGCCTTGAAAAAGTTGAGGAGGTTTTGGCTTGATTAGTTGTTTTGGTGATTTTTTTCTGGTTTAAAGATTGTATAGGCTTAAGAAATGAGTAAAAGAGATAAGAGGAGGAAGATGAATTAGTTTATATAATTTTATTTTATTTTCTATAAATTTCTACGAAAAATGAACATGAGGTAATGACACTTGTTTAATTCTTTCTACACGAATTACACTTGTTAATTCATTTGTTAAATTTAAACGCTTGTTAATGCATATGTTACTTACTCTCCATGTGTCCGTTGCATGAGAAAAATGATATATATATATATATATATATATAATTTTTAATTGTTTTTCTTCTTAATTTTAAAAATGCATTTCTCTTTTACTTGAATATATAAAATTTAAAAGAAAATATTTTTAACCCAATTATGCATTAAATAAATTACCTACATATACATTATTTTAAAATCCAAAATATTTAACTAAAGCATTTATTTAAAATTTAAATTCAAATTCAAAATCAAATTCAATATATAAAATCATATCTACTCATATATGCACACATACATATATATTCATATATATATAATTTAAATTACAATGATTTTAAAAACTTTTATTACTTCAAATTTTAAACCCAAAAGAAATTGAAATTTTATTCATATAAATTATCACTTATTTTATTTGTTTTGAAACTTTTCAAATTATTTTCAAATTAAATTCCAAAAGTTCAAATAAATTACCAAATTTAAATTGATAAATTTTGGGTTGTTACAGATTTTCCCTCTTAAGAAAATTTCATCCTCGAAATTTGAAAGAGAGAGAAAATCAAATAAAGAATATACGAATTCAGAAACAGATAGAGAAATGGCTTTCCAGTTTAAGCCGAGATATCCACTCTACAATTGGGATAAGACTTTTGCATACTGTCCTCTGTCTCCCAAGTACAGTCCTTTGGATCACCGCTCCACTGCACTTTAAACAGTTTCACAAATTTGTTCCTTAATTGCTTTTCATCACGAACCACAATCTTTACTGGTTCTCTTTTAACTATTAAATTTGGTTTGATCTCGAGATCCTGCTGAGATGCCTCTTCGATAATGCTATCTGGGTCGTGCACGTATCTTCACAGATGTGAAACATGAAACACACCGTGTACGCCACATAACCAGCTAGGTAGCTGCACTCGATATGCCAGAAGACCGATCCTTTCCAGTACAGGAAAAGGACCAATGTATCGTGGTGCCAGCTTACCAGTCTTCCTGAATCTTAACACACCACGCATTGGAGACACTTTCAAGAAAACAGATTCTCCAACTTGAAATTTTAAAGCTCTTCTCTTGCGGTCGTAATAACTCTCTGGCGACTTTGAGCAGTTATTAATTTCTTTCGAATAAAGTCAACTTTTTCAGTGGCTTCTTTAATCATATCTGGTCCATAAACGAGTCTATTACCAGATTCAATCCAACAGCCGGTGATCGACACGAACGACCATATAAAGCTTCAAAAGGAGCTATTTCTATACTGGCTTGATAGCTATTATTATATGAGAGCTCAACCAGTTGTAAATAGTCTTCCTATGAACCACCAAAGTCGAGAATACAAGCTCGCAAAAGATCTTCTAATATTCGATTTATCCTTTTAGTCTGTCCATCAGACTGTGGGTGATAAGCAGTGCTGAAATTCAGTTTTGTTCCCAATGCGGCTTGAAATGCCCTCCAAAATCTACTAGTGAAGATCGGATCGCGATCACTCACTATACTGCTAGGAATACCATGGAGACGGACAATTTCTTTGATATATACCTCAGCCAAACTTGTCGCTATGCGGGTGAATTTCACTGGAATGAAATGGGCTGTTTTAGTCAAACGGTCAACAATAACCCAAATTTATTCATTTCCCTTTCGAGTGCGAGGCAACCCATCGATGAAATCCATCAATACTTGATCCCATTTCCACTTGGGTATCTCCAAAGGTTGGAGTATACAGGCTACTTTCTTTTGATCACTTTTAATTTGCTGGCAGGTAGCACAACGACTCACACAAATAGATATGTCCATTTTCATTGTCTTCCACCAGAAAGTTCTTTTGACATCTCTATACATCTTATTAACTCCTGGATGGATACTGAGTTTAGATTTGTGACATTCGTCTAAAACTTCATGTTTCAAATCCGGGATGTCTGGGACACAAATTCTTCCTTTCAATCTTATAACCTTACTGTCGTCGACTTCAAGACTAATATTTTCACCATGACGTATTCTCTCATAAATTTGATGAAGAAACTCATCTTCTTTATGTTTGCTAGCAATCTTTTCAAGGAGAGTAGGAGTGATAACAAGATGAGCGAGAATAGCGTGTTTCCTACTCAAACCATCGGCAACTACATTGGCTTTACTAGACGTATATAGAATGTCTAGGTCATAAGATGCCAGAAATTCCAACCAACGTTGTTGTCGTAGATTCAAATCTTTATGGGTAAGGAGATATTTCAAAGATTTGCGGTCGATGAATAATTCGAATTTTTCACCTAGAAGATAGTGTCGCTAGATTTTCAAAGCGAAAATAACTGCCAGAAGTTCGAGTTCATGAGTTGGGTAATTCCTCTCATGCGGACGTAATTGTCTACTTGCGTAGGCAATTACCTTCCCATTCTGCATTAGTACCGCACCCAAACCATCTCCACAAGCATCAGTATAGACATATAACCCTTGGTTCCCGTTAATGATAACGAGAACGGGAGCAGTAGTTAATCTCTTTTTCAATTCCTGGAAAGCTTTATCACATTTTGGAGTCCAATCAAATTTTGCATTCTTCATTGTTAGCTTAGTCAGTGGACTGGCCAACTTGGAAAAATCTTGGACAAACTTTCTATAATATCCCGCGAAACCCAGAAAACTTCGAACTTCTTTAGAAGTAGTGGGTCGCTTCCAGTCCAGAATAGCAGAAATCTTGGTTGGATCAACAGAAATCCCTTCTTCATTAATAATATGGCCGAGAAATCTGACTTCTCTGACCCAAAAGTGACATTTTGAAAATTTAGTGAATATGATATTCCTTCTCAGTATCTCCAAAACAATTCTGAGATGTTCAGTATGCCCCTCTTTGGTTTTGGAGCAGATCAAGATATCATCAATAAACATAAGGACAAATTTATTCAATACTTCCTGGAATACACAGGTCATTAGGTTTATGAAGTATGCTGGAGCATTGGTTAGTCCAGAGGCATGACTAACCATTCGTACAAAATGTCTGGACCCCTGAAAGCGGTCAAGTGAACACAATCTTCGGCTATTCGTAGTTGATGGAATCCCTGAGCTAGATCCATTTTAGAAAAGAATCTAGCTCCATGAAGTTGATCGAATAGATCATCGATTCTAGGTAATGGGAATTTGTTTTTGAGAGTTTGTTTATTGAGATCGCGGTAGTCAACACACAATCTCAAAGATCCATCCGATTTGGCTACGAATACCACAGCTTGCGTGAACGATAGGACACACATTGGGTACTATGTCAATTCTGAATTCTATTTCTCTATGTGGAGGTAAGGATTTTACTTCTTCAAATACATCGAAAAATTCCCAAACAATAGGTATAGACTCCAGACTGGGTTCAGGATATCCCAAAGTATACATCAACTTATCTCTCATAGGACTCGGATCCTCACTAGAGACTTCAATAAAATTCCCAAGGTTTGTTTTGAAAAAAATTGTCCGATTATTACAATCCAATTTAGCTTCGTTTCTCGATAACCAGTTCATTCCGAGTAAGATTTCAAATTCTTTAAAGTCAAGAATATAAAGGTTGATAGGAAATTGATGGAAAGAATATGAAATAGGAACTTTCCTACAATAGAGACAAAGATTTGCGGGACCTCCAACCGGATTCTTCACGCAAATAGGGTCGTTAACAAATTCAGGTTTAAGTTATAATTCATTTACGGTTTGTTGGGAGATAAAGCTATGTGAAGCTCCCGTGTCAAATAAAACTCTAACAACTTTATCATAAATAGAAAGGTTACCTTCCAGAACACCTTTTCCTTTATCTGCTCTCGAAGTTGATGGGTCTTCCTTTATCGCATAGACATTTGCCTCTTGTGCATGCCTCATCACCGGGCAATTCTTTACTACATGTCCAGGCTTGTGACAATAATAACACTCTCTAACTCCCCGAATAGTCTTCACAGGTTGTTCTTTCTTAACCGCTTCTTCGGGTTTTTGCAACTGTTTGAATAATGGCCCTTTTCTTGGCAATCGTAACAAGTTATATCTCTAGTTAGAATTCCTTGATTGTTCTTCTTATCCTTGGCTTGATGTGGTTTCTTTCCCCCAAACTTTCTTCTTTTCCAATTCTGATTACTCGAATTTCCTCCTTCCCTTGGAATTTCCTGCATATCCAGGGTGGCATACCTATACCCCATATCGATAAGATCAAAAAAAGATTCTTTGACATGTGCTGTCAACCTTTTGTGGTACTTCTTGTTCATCCCACGAATGAACCTCTCATTTTTCTTTAGAGGTGTATTCACCAATTCCGGACAGAGACGGGATAGTTCGTTGAATTTGTTTAAGTATTCCTCAAATGACAAGCTCCCTTGCTTTAAGTCCATAAATTCTTGGTACATTCGGGAAATTCCTGCCGACGGCATATAGCGCTTCTCAAACACCTCCTTAAATCGACTCCAAGTAAACTCTTCTTCTGGTTCATCTACAGTGACTGTCTCCCACCATGCTAAGGCTTCTTCTTGGAGTTGCCAAGAAGCTATGTGTCGCATTTGATCGTCTTCTAATTTTAGCCCCTTAAAAATTCTTTCACTCGATCTAATCCAAGCTCGTGCCTCAACAATTGACTCGTTGCCGGTGTATGGCTTACCACTAAGTCTCAAGAAGCTTTTATATAGATCAGCCAGATTCGGCTGATGTTGAGTAGGTATTGCTGCTTCTGCTGTTGGGGGAACTTGACCAACTGTTGTGGCATTTCCTTGACCCCTAGCTCTTCCTCTTCGCTCGCTCATTCTTACTATCTATAATTAGTAAGAAAATTTGATTTAGATATACGGACGGGATATCTTGAGGAATATCAGCAGTTTAAAGAAATAGACCAAGAAAATTTAGGGTTTTTGTCTCGGGTTATACTCATTCTAGTGTATACTTCACCCTATCTCTAATGAGCCACCTAATGCGTTATACTCCATAGCTAAAGTTCTTACTCAACCTTTAGCTCTAATACCACATATCATTAGTTGAAATTCATTGTTTGAAAATCGACATCAAATACCTCACTTGTATTCGACTGCCGAAGATTCAACTATCGAACTCTAGTTTGGATGGAGCTTATAACAACATTAGATGAATATAAACAGCGGAAATAAATTGAATATCATTGATCAAAGATACAACATCATCACAATATCCATTACGACAACATCACCAACATCAGAGTATTTATATATATATAACACAACTTCAAAATAGAATATCACAGCGGAATACCAAGATATCATACTTCAAGAAAGTCTTCAAAGAAATAAAGGGATAGCGAACTTCCAAAACTAAGCACCTTGAGATCGAAAATCTTTCAAAAGATCTCCAAGTCAAAAGCCTTCAAAAACCCATAGCCTCCAAACGAAAAGACTTCAAAGATTCCAAGACAGCACCAAAACACGGAAAACCTTCTACCAGGCTGCCCGTATGGAAATTATGGGCACCCAGAGTTTAGAAAGGAAACAATAAACTCCGGGTCAGTCATGGGACTGGTATGAGTAAACAAAAAAAGTTTTTTGAATAAAATGAATTTTTTAAAAGAAAACCGTTCATGCTTTTGGAAAATGAAACTATCATAAGGCCTCCCGGCACACACACAATGCAATCGCACACTTGGGGGAGATTTCTCCTTATGATAGTCAAATATGCTTTATACGAGAAAACCCTTTAATATTATTATTATTAGTGCATAGTGTGAAAACACATTTCGAAAGTATAATATTAATCTTAGCTAGCATAGGCACCATTACACTATGCCTACTATAGCTACCACCTGAGGTGGTAGGTTATACAACAGAAATCGTAAGGGTTCGTATTGGTAATTGGACTTCCAACAAATGGTCAGGCTAAGGAACTTCCTGGGCCATATGGGTATG
The DNA here is from genome assembly GCA_030765085.1 of Allium cepa. Classification (NCBI taxonomy): domain Eukaryota; kingdom Viridiplantae; phylum Streptophyta; class Magnoliopsida; order Asparagales; family Amaryllidaceae; genus Allium; species Allium cepa. The sequence continues at coordinate 168,649,298 of CM060941.1, read as the reverse complement.
CCTCTGGAGGGACGCCCTGAGAACCTAACCGGATCTCTGCCTACACAAGGCCGAGTAACCTCTATAACTAGGTAACTATTGACACAAGTATGCCATCCCCCGATTGTAACCAACCTTTATCCGGGGTCCCAATAACAACAATCACAAAGTAATATATTTGCGATATCAACATAAGTTAAGTATCTGGGCTCCATACCATGATACCACTTCTATCCAGAAGGAAATGCACATACTCAAGGGGCGCTACCCCAAATAACCTTGCTGCATCCTTCCTGTTTCGACCATTACCGGTTTGTGAGGTTCGATGAAGTCTCGTCCACAAATCTACGCTTTTCACAAAAGTCATGCTTTGATCAACAAATGATCAGCAGCACTCAGCATGCCACATTACCAGGTTGGGAGTATATTACTGATAACCTTCAACTACATAACGTCTGAGCTCGTACGTCTCAGAGAAGGGTGTTAAGCTAAGAGAATAAATTCTCCGCCACCAACAAAAATGTATTTGAATGAAATTTGCTTTATATCTCAAAATGTAATGTTAGACATACAATCCATACAAGTCTGTTCCGGGTTCAAACAGAACCGAAGGCACTTTCGAAGAAGCCCTTGTAATCCGGGCATCCACAATCTTGATAGGACTCCCCATCACATATGGAGAAATCTATACCGAAGCAACTCAGTGCAGAGTCATTCGACAGGTTATCCTATCATTCTCGAAGACACCCGGCCTTCACCACCGTCTTCAAATGATATCCATTTCGTCGTATCACTACTCGGAATGGGTTATATGACACAAAAGTCCTCTCCCAGCTAAACCGAATAGTGAGCAATCAATTTAAAAACATGTGGATATGTCATTCACAAAGATTCACAAGATCGATGTGGGTATTGGATAACCAACTGGAATCCGACTCCCTGTCGCATTGAAATTCAAAAGCTGTTTTACGGGCCAAAGGGTTTTTCATATTCACAAAGAAATATATTCAACACAGAATCACAACTCAACACAAAGCAATTCATATCACATAGCATCACAATTACATATCAGAGATATCAATCAGTACACAACATACAATAGTTATGAATCATCTACAACTAAGATGAATCAATCGTGTGATTTAAACTAATTAATCACATAATTAATTTCATTAATTATCTTTAATCAATGATTAGTTATCCTTAATTAAAATTAATTAAATCTTAATCACCTTCATTAATTAATTATTCCTTAATTAATTATTTAATTAATTAATCCTCAATTATTAATTAATTAAATCTTAATTACTTTTATTAATTAATTATTCCATAATTAATTATCTTAATTAATTAAAATTTAATTAACCTTAATTATTTACTTTATTAATCTTCAATTATTAAGTAATTAATTTAAATAGTTTATTCTTTAAATAAATCATCTATTACTTAAGTAAATCATTAATTACTTATTAAATTTAAAAGATAAACCATCTTACCTTTGTTAATCATTTTGATTATCTTGTAAACTTGGTTAAATAATTCATCCTGATTACATAAAATTTACTTAAAAGATTAAAATTAGTGTAGATAGCATTTTATCGTAACTATCATTCTCATTTACATTATTTAACTAATATAAATAATTTTATAAAATAATGTAACAAAATTAAATTAAATTAAAAAATGCCTTACTTAAAAACTTTAATTAGTTTTAACCTCCAATCAAAATTATCAGTTAAAAAAAATATGAGTTTAAAAATCTATTTAAAAATTTGAATTTTATTTTAAAGAAAAACTATTTTGTACATCACCCTTGAGACTACTTCGAGTATCCCCCAAAACATTTTACTACTTGCTTCGAGTTATTAACGAAACTCACCCGTGTGCTTATATTTTTTTTCTAAAATTTGTTTAAGTGCAAAACCCGTGTAGCCAGAATTTGCTTCGAGTTCATACCCTAGCTATCTACTTCATTTCTCGAGAGTGGCTTCGAGTCGTTTCCCTTCTTCTCCCATTCGATACCACTAAAATCCCTTAATTCATTGTGCACATGCACAACTATTTTGATTGCCTCTGGTCGATGCTACGATCATCGACCAGTCGACGATCATCAACTCGACACACCAAAACATCCGGCATTGCGAAACTATGATGAATTTGAAATTCGTTCTCCCTCGCCAGATCATCAGAGGTCATGATACTCTACCCTAAGCTTCGCCAGCCTCCCACGTTTCTGATGGTTCCGGTCCTATGACCTTCGATAGCCCACAAACCGCGCAACGATCACGTTTCTAAGCTCTACTCGTTTTATACCTTAAACCCTAACTCGATCAAAATCAACATCCATGTTGATCTAGAATTTGATCCAACATTTTTCCCAAACTCCACGGTCTTCCAGCTAGCTCCGGTTATTAACACGAAGTCCCTTGCCTTACGATCACCATAATTTTGAGAAAATAGCAATTCCGTTCATCCCCATTTTCCTCAGCGAATACTTGATAAAAAAATTAATATCACTTTTAAAAATCATCAACTTCAAAGACGATTCAATTTACATATCCAAAATTTTAAATCATGTTTGATGAAATTTCTGTTTATATTGAGTTTGCCTGTATTCTTCTATTTCCTGACAAGACTTTTGTTTAATTTACCAATATTTATTTTTAAAATTTAGAGCATGATCATACAAACATGTTTTCTTTTGATCTCAAAGCCTAAAAACAATCTCTTATAGAGTTTTTAGATTTTTGAGACAGGTTTTGGAACCTGTAGGGATAGAACAGGGTTCCTATTGATGTGCATGACATGCATCTCATTTTCATGTATAAACATATACATGCAAACATACATTTTATCATTCAAACTTCAAAAAATTTCACAGCAACAATTTCCTGTTCAAGTCAAAGAGTTTACTCACCTTGTCAACTGAAACAGAAAACTTGTCTGGATTTGAAAATTGAAAGCCTGGAAATTGTTTTTCGTACTTGATCTTGAAATTTTTTATCTGCAACTTGTTAGTATAAATTTGCTTAATCTCTAATAGATTTCTTACTTAATTTCTCAACAACAAACTAAAATACAAACTAACTTACTGTTTTGTTCTTAAGGAAACAGAGAAACTTTGGTTTCTAACTTGAAACTTGAGTTTACAATTTATTTGAGTTGATCCTACTTCTTATTTATTTGTTGAAGTTGACTCCTGCTAATGTCGAATTATTTGTTGAAGACTCGAAGTTATTCTTGAATTCCCTTTTTCTGGCTTGAGATTTGGAAGAAAATTTGTTACAGCTTTTACAGGACTTTAGTCTTGAAAAAGTTAAGGAGGTTTTGGTCTAATTAGTTGTTTTGGAGATTTTTTTTCTGGTTTAAAGATTGTACAGGCTTAAGAAATGAGTAAAGGAGATAAGAGGAGGAAGATGAATTAGCTTATATAATTTCATTTTCTTTTCTATGAATTTCTAATAAAAATGTAAATGAGGTAATGACACTTGTTTAATTCTTTCTACATGAATTACACTCGTTAATTCATTTGTTAAATTTAAACACGTGTTAATTCATATGTTACTTACTCTCCATGTGTACCTTGCATGAGAAAAATACATATATATAATTTTTAATTGTTTTTCTTCTTAATTTTAAAAATGCATTTCTCTTTTACTTGAATATATAAAATTTAAAAGAAAATATTTTTAACCCAATTATGCGTTAAATAAATTACCTATATATACATTATTTTAAAATCCAAAATATATTTAACTAAAGCATTTATTTAAAATTAAATTCAAATTCAAAATCAAATTCAATATATAAAATCATATCTACTCATATATGCACACATACATATATATATTCACATATATATAAAATTTAAATTCAAATGATTTTAAAAAAAATTATTACTTCAAATTTTGAACTCAAAACAAATTGAAATTTTATTCATGTAAATTATCACTTATTTTATTTGTTTTTAAACTTTTCAAATTATTTTCAAATTAAATTCCTAAAGTTCAAATAAATTACCAAATTTAAATTGATAAATTTTGGGATGTTACATATTTCCCCCCTTAAGAAAGTTTATCCTTGAAATTTGAAAGAGAGAGAAAAGCAAACAAAGAATATACGAATTCAGAAACAGATAGAGAAATGGCTTACCAGTTTAAGCCGAGATATCTACTCTACAATTGGGATAAGACTTTTGCATACTGTCCTCTGTCTTCCAAGTACATTCCTTTGGATCACCGATCCACTGCACTTTAACCAGTTTCACAGTTTTGTTCCTTAATTTCTTTTCATCACGATCCACAATCTTTATCGATTCTCTTTTAACATAAATTCGGTGTGATCTCGAGATCCTGCTGAGCTGCCTCTTCGATAATACTGTCTTGGTCGTGCACGTATGTCTGCAGATGTGAAACATGAAACACATCTTGTACGCCACATAACCAGCTAGATAGCTGCACTCGATATGCCAGAGGACCGATCCTTTCCAGTATAGAAAAAGGACCAATGTATCGTGATGCCAGCTTACCAGTCTTCCCGAATCTTAACACACCACGCATTGGAGACACTTTCAAGAAAACGGAATCTCCAACTTGAAATTCTAAAGCTCTTCTCCTGCTGTCATAATAACTCTCTGGCGAATTTGAGCAGTTATTAATTTCTTTCGAATAAAGTCAACTTTTTCAGTGGCTTCTTTAATCATATCTGGTCCAAGAACAAGTCTATTACCAGATTCAATCCAGCATGCCGGTGATCGACACGGACGACCATGTACAGCTTCAAAAGGAGCCATTTCGATACTGGCTTGATAGCTATTATTATATGAGAACTCAACCAGATGTAAATAGTCTTCCCATGAACCACCAAAGTCGAGAATACAAGCTCGCAAAAGATCTTCTAATATTCGATTTATCCGTTCAGTCTGTCCATCGGACTGTGTGTGATGAGCAGTGCTGAAATTCAGTTTTGTTCCCAATGCGGCTTGAAACGCCTCCCAAAATCTACTAGTGAAGATCGAATCGCGATCACTCATTATACTGCTAGGAATACCATGGAGACCGACAATTTCTTTGATATATCTCAGCCAAACTTGTCGCTATGCGGGTGGATTTCACTGGAATGAAATGGGCTGTTTTAGTCAAACGGTCAACAATAACCCAAATTGCTTGATTTCCCTTTCGAGTGCGAGGCAAACCGTCGATGAAATCCATCGATATTTGATCCCATTTCCACTTGGGAACCTCCAAAGGTTGGAGCAAACCAGCTACTTTCTTTTGATCACTTTTAATTTGCTGGCAGGTACCACAACGACTCAAATAAATAGATATGTCCCTTTTCATTGTCTTCCATCAGAAAGTTCTTTTGATATCTCCATATATCTTATTAACTCCTGGGTGGATACTGAGTTTAGATTTATGACATTCGTCTAAAACTTCACGTTTCAAACCTAGAATATCTGGGACACAAATTCTTCCTTTCAATCTTATAACCTTATTGTTGTCGACTTCAAAACTAGTATTTTCACCACGATGTATTCTCTCATAAATTTGATGAAGAAACTCATCTTCTTTATGTTTGCCTGCGATCTTTTCAAAGAGAGTAGGAGCGATAATAAGATGAGCGAGAATAGCATGTTTTCTACTTGAAGCGAAAATAACTACCAGTTGTTCGAGATCATGAGTTGGGTAATTCCTCTCATGCAGGCGTAATTGTCTACTTGCGTAGGCAATTACCTTCCCATTCTGCATTAGTACTGCATCCAAACCATCTCCATAAGCATCAGTATAGACAGAAAACTCTTGGTTCCCGTTAATGATAGCGAGAACGGGGGCGGTAGTTAATGTTTTTTTCAATTCCTGGAAAGCTTCATCACATTTTAGAGTCCAATCAAATTTCACATTCTTCATTATTAGCTTAGTCATTGGACTGACCAACTTGGAAAAATCTTGGACAAACTTTCTATAATATCCCGCTAAACCCAGAAAACTTCGAACTTCTTTAGGAGTAGTGGGTCGCTTCCAGTCCAAAATAGCAGAAATCTTGCTTGGATCAACAAAAATCCCTTCTTCAATAACAACATGGTCGACAAATCTGACTTCTTTAACCCAAAAGTGACATTTTGAAAATTTAGTGAATAGGATATTCCTTCTCAATATCCAAAACAATTCTGAGATGTTCAGCATGCTCCTCTTTGGTTTTGGAGTAGATCAAGATATCATCAATAAACACAAAAACAAATTTGTTCAATACTTCCCGGAATACACGACTCATTAGGTCTACGAAGTACGCTTGAGCATTGGTTAGTCCGAAAGGCATGATTAACCATTCGTAGAAAATGTCTGGACCCCTAAAATTGGTCAAGTGAACACAGTCTTCGGCTATTCATAGCCGATGGAATCCTTGAGCTAGATCCATTTTAGAAAAGAATCTAGCGCCATGAAGTTGATCGAATAGATCATCGATTCTAGGTAAAGGGAATTTGTTTTTGAGAGTTTGTTTATTGAGATCGCGGTAATCAACACACAATCTCAAAGATCCGTCCGATTTGGCTACGAATACCACGGCTGAACCCCATTCGGAAACCCTAGGGCGAATCAATCCTTTTCCTAGAAAATCTCGAGTTTGATTGACTAATTCAATTCTTTCCTTGGGTGCCATCCTGCGGCTTGCGTGAACACAGGATGAGCATTGGGTATTAAGTCAATTCTGAATTCTATTTCTCTATGTGGAGGTAAGGATTTTACTTCTTCAAATACATCGGAAAATTCCCAAACAACAGGTATAGACTCCAGACTGGGTTCAGATATCCCAAGGTATACATCAATTATCTCTCTTAGGACTCGGATCCTCACTAGAGATTTCAATAAAATTCCTAAGGTTTATTTTGACTAAAATTGTCCAATTATTACAATCCAATTTAGCTTCGTATCTCGGTAACCAGTTCATTCCGAGTAAGATTTCAAATTCGTTAAAGTCGAGAATATAAAGGTTGATAGGAAATTGATAGCAAGAATATGAAATAGGAACTTTCCTACAATACAGACAAAGATTTGCAGGACCTCCAACCGGATTCTTCACGCAAAGAGGGTCGTTAACAAATTCAGGTTTAAGTTCTAATTCATTTATGGTTTGTTGGGAGACAAAGCTATGTGAAGCTCCCGTGTGAAATAAAACTCTAACAGCTTTATCATAAATAGTAAGGTTACCTTCCAGAACACCTTTTCCCTTATCATCTCTCGAAGTTGAAGGGTCTTCCTTTATCGCATAGACATTTGCCACTTGTGCTTGCTTCATCACAAGCAATTCTTAACTACATGTCCAGGCTTGTGACAGTAATAACACTCTCTAACTACCTGAACAGTCTTCATAGGTTGTTATTTCTTAACTTGCTTCTTCGGGTTTTTGCAGCTGTTTGAATAATGGCCCTTTTCTTGGCAACTGTACCAAGTTATATCTCTAGTCGGATTTCCTTGATTGTTCTTCGTATCCTTGCCTTGACGTGGTTTTTTGCCCCCCAAACCTTCTTTTTTTCCAATTCTGATTACTTGAATTTCCTCTTTCCCTTGGAATTTCCTGCATATCCAGGGAGCATACCAATACCCGATATCGATAAGATCAGAAAAAGATTCTTTGACGTGTGCTGTCATCCTTTCGTGGCACTTCTTGTTCATCCCACGAATGAACCTCTCATTTTTCTTTAGAGGTGTATTCACCAATTCCGGACTGAAACGAGATAGTTCGTTGAATTTGTTCAACTACTCCTCAAATGACAAGCTCCCCAGCTTTAAGTCCATGAATTCTTGGTACATTCAAGAAATTCCTGCCGACGGCATATAGCGCTTCTCAAAGACCTCCTTAAGTCGAATCCAAGTAAACTCTTCTTCTGGTTCATCTACAGTGACTGTCTCCCACCATGCTAAGGCTTCTTCTTGGGGTTGCCAAGAAGCTATGAGTCGCATTTGATCGTCTTCTAATTTTTGCCCCTTAAAAATTATTTCACTCGATCTAATCCAAGCTTGAGCCTCAACAATCGACTCATTGCCGGTGAACGGCTTACCACCAAGTCTGGAGAAGCTTTTATATAGATCAGCCAGATTCGGCTGATGTTGAGTAGGTATTGCTGCTTCTGTTGTTGGAGGAACTTGACTAACTGTTGTGGCATTTCCTTGACCCCTAGCTCTTCCTCTTTGCCTGCTCATTCTTACTATCTGTAATTGGTAAGAAAATTTGATTTAGATATATGGACGGGATATCTTAAGGAATATCAGCAGTTTAAAGAAATAGACCAAGAAAATTTAGGATTTTGGTCTCGGGTTATACTCATTCTGTGGTATACTTCACCCTATCTCTAATGAGCCACCTAATTTGTTATACTCCTTAACTAAAGTTCTTACTCAACTTTAGCTCTGATACCACTTATCATGACTTGAAATTCAGTGTTCGAAAATCGACATCAAATACCTCACTTGTATTCGACTGTCGAAGATTCAAACATCGAACTCCAGTTCGGATGGAGCTTATAACAACATTAGATGAATATAAACAGCGGAAATAAAATGAATATCATTGATCCAAGATGCAACATCATCACAATATACATTAGGACAACATCACCAACGTCATAGTATTTTTACATATATAACACAACTTCAAAATAGAACTTCACAGCGGAACAACGAGATATCATACTTCAAGAAAGTCATCAAAGAAATAAAGCGATAGCGAACTTCCAAAACTAAGCACCTTGAGATCCAAAAGCTTTCAAAAGATATCCTAGTCAAAAGCCTTCAAAAACCGATAGCCTCCAACCAAAAGACTTCAAAGATTCCAAGACAACACCAAAACACAGAAAATCTGCTACCCCATGTGGAAATTATGTGCACCCAGAGTTTAGAAAGGAAACAATAAACTCCAGATCAGTCATGAGGCTGGTATGAGTAAACAAAAACAGCTGTTTGAATAAAATGAATTTTTTAAAAGAAAACCGTTCATGCTTTTGGAAAATGAAACTACCATAAGGCCTCCCGGCGCGCACACAATGAAACTACCATCAGATTCCTTTGAATCCTACATCCATGTACGGAACAAGTTGTTTTCTTATATCATTTCTAATAATACAAGTGTTTGATGATAACCAGAAAAATACAGTTTCTCTTATTCAAGAAGGAAAAAAAGCCAAAATTCCCCCATATTCTCGAACATCCCTTATTTGTTGCATTAATACATAGTTTGCCATCATTCTGTCCTTCGCCATTATATTTCTACCTTTTAATCATGCCAAGTGTCTTTCATCCACATTTTTTTGACACACTCGAATTGTTGGCATGTCTTTGGCGGGAATGCATAATTTGAGCGGTTGACCGGTGGTTCTTGGTGGGAAGTTTGAATTAGAAGCGGAACTCCTGAAACCGAGGTAGGAATACCTAGAATTGAAGCAGAAAACCTTAGCAGATAGTACATTTCTGATCTGATGTAGTAAAGGGATTGTGTTCTGCCTTAAGAGGACATTAAGAGTCACTCATTGGTTTCTTGGGTATTGCCGGTATATTTAGGGATGAGGCTGTACTAGTTTATGCACGATATTTGCATGCTGCTGCTATGCTTGCCTGATACATAGATGCGGTCCTCCTGAGCTGCTTTGGGCTTCATTGTTTGTGATTGACTGCTTCCTCGAAGTTAGTCCTGTACATGATCTGAGCTGCCCTCGATTCGAATTATTGCCAATGGCGATTCATTTTTGCAATTTTCCTACAAGTGTGAATCTGCACTAAAGCATTATTTGAGTGGCCCTATGTGTAGTACTTTAGGATGCCTCTGACCCTGTGCCGTACTGCCTAGGTAGACCTCATTATGAACCGTTCAAATCTGTCTTGAGGGCGTTAATAAAGTAAGAGTTTTGGGGATATTGGCAGCACAGTTCAATCATTCATTTATTGTGGCTTGTAAGCACAGCACTTCATTGCCCGCTTCTTCTGTCCATGCTTGATTTTTGTTTTAGCATCATAATGTAATATTGAAATTGAGGGACATTGGCAGAATTGACATCTTTATGGCCTTCCTTATGGGTTCACTATTTCTTTTTATTACCACTTCCTGCTTTTTGGTTGCAGTTATTTTGATGGGATCAGGTGTCGTGACCGCATGTTGATTCCATTTGTGTAGTACCAGTTGGAATGCTTCAACCCCTTCTCTTTTCATCTTAACATTTATTATGAGGGTAGCGCTCTCAACTCTATGCCTTAGTTGATTCCCCTTTAACGCAGCTTTAAAAGCATAGATGTAACAGAAGTAGTGGACACATAAGGCCTCAGTGGCAGCCGAATGCTTTGTTGCTTAGGCTTGAAAAATAATGTAATTGTTATTGAACAGCATACCGAAGAAAATGACTATTGAATCTAATTAAAGTATCATATCATAAATGAGACCCTTAGGAATAGAATAATAACTTATGCTTATGTTTCAAGTTCTTTAAATGAATGTTATGTGATAGTAAAGGAAAACTGATTCCCTGCTTTTGCGGCATGGTCTTGCTATGTTTATTATTTAAGGTAATATATTGTTCATGCCAAACCTTATACCTAACCCATGTTTTTATTATTGTTTTTTCCATAAACTCAAGTGTACTAAATTGAGTAGGTAGAGTTTATGGATATAGGTAGGTAGCTTTTGGAAGATGAATAGGGAGTTCCTAAGACAAAGAAAAAGGTTTAGATGATATAAATGTTGTTCTATATCGATTGTATTAAGTGTTTATGTCTGCATCTTCGTATGTTTGGTATGTTACTATTAACTATGATTGTATTATATTTTTGATCTTATGTATGCACGATTATGTGAACTAATTTGGAATTGTAATGGTGAATTCATTTAATGCTATACTTTGTTGCTCTATTCACTTAAACTATTTAATATGTATAACTGATCTTATCTCTACTGTCGAAAGATAACTCCAAGGTGACTACAACATATTGGAGTTCCTTCTTTGAGTTTTGAAATGAGGGATGTTATAGTTATATCATATCATAGGTTAGGTGACACTTATTAGCGTCAATTTACCGCCAATGCCCAAACAATATGAAAGCACCACCAATCCAATCATAATTTCAAAACAGAGAATTAAATATCTAGATCACAGATTCAATAGAAAAAAGCAAATGAACACGTGAATTTTATAGCGGTTTGGAAAACTCTAGCCAATGTGCACTCCAATAGTATTTTTATTACACTATAGGATTACAAACACAATTTGTTTTAACCTTAGAAAATTAATGGAGGAAGGAAAGAGAAATAACAAAGAAGAACCAAAAGAAGATCCCCTGCAATGAGCCAATGATCCTGTAATTATAGGAGAAGACGCCAAAATATCTAGTTGAAAATCTGCTTGCAGAAGTCTAAGATGAAGACGAACCAGTAAAGAAAGTTTGGGGCCCACTTGTGCCTTCTATAAGGATCGGCACCGATCGACGGTGGGGGCCACATGGAGCTATGCGATTGGTTGTGGTGGTCCTCCTCCACTTCCTCTTCGTGTTTCCAAAGTGGTTTGCTTGGTAACCCCACATTTGTTGAGATATTGACCGATCTCTGTTGATTTGAACTGCCAATCCAAGTGTTCCAAAGCCATAATGATCTGATCCATTCCTAACTATATCGATCTAATCCGATCCCCTACCTACTTAGTCATTTCTTGGATGCTACTTGCTTGAATACGCTTGACTATCATCCATATACTTACTTATAACAAATCATTGAACCCGCTAACTATCTCTTCGAGCTTCCTACCTTGATGATCACGTAATTCTCTTAGCCAAATCCATAGTATCATAGCCTTGTCAAAAGGCGGGATAACATTTGCCCCCTAAAACATGCCTTGCGATAGAAAGGTGTGTTTTGAATTGCGACAAGTCCGAAGTCCATAATCCATCTATAACAAAATCTTCCAATCCAGAATCCATCTTTTGCCAAACCGAATTTCCGTAATCCCCAACTGTTCCTAGTCGATAGCTAATTCTAAAACCATTCCAAATTCTTAACCATATACATGTCCATCCAAAACCATTAATCGAATCCATGATCTCATGGATCATTTTCCAATTCCAAGGTCTCACAGGACCAACAGCCTGGTTCAAAGTCTCTTTGGACCAAACATAGCCTCTCCGAGCTCTTGTTGGACCCCATCCAGTCACTCTCTAACGAAAGAGGGAACAATAATAAGTAAGTCGATCCTGTCTCTCTCCGACAAAGTGGCATTTCTTCCTACACTCCGGTTCTGTGTCCCTAAACATAAAGCGATGTTATGACCTTCCTAGGCCGATCATGGTCTCTCAGGACCCATGCTGGACCCCATTCACTCTTCGGCAAGAAGGGCATAACGATAAATAGGTCGATCTATCGTTCTCCAGTGAAGCGACCTAATTCTTGCAACTTTGGTTCAATCTCTTAGATCGAAACATAATGCGATCTGTGGGGCTTATTCTCTAGCCACTATCCTCCAATCGGTGACTTAATTTATGTACGAGTCCATCATGTCACTCTCCGTCGAAGGGACTCACACCTTGCGGTTATTGCACTGTCTCTTCGATCGGAACAACCGCGACCTTTTCCATTTATTACTTTTAAATGCAAATTTTAGCATTCCAAAATCCATTCATTATTAAATTTAATTTCTTACAACCAACATACTAGAAAACCAAAAAAAAGAATAACCATATACCGCCTCTTCGGACATGACGGTTTATCGTCGTATCAGAGTATGCCTAACGACCGACCTCGATCCCGTACATGTGTAAGTGACTTAACCATTTTATCATGGAGTTTATTATTTATTTAGTTCATGCCATCCCGATCAAGAGATAACAATATGTAACCTCGATGCAAGGCTATTTCCATTTAATGCAGACAATGGCTGCTTCTATTCTATTGCCGCTTTCTGAGTTCTTATATATTGTGGTAGCCTATCATTCCTGACATGTTCCTCAACCATATCCTTGAAGTGCCTGCAATCGTTGGTAGTGTGCCCATCCAGCTCATGGAATAGGCAATATTTATCTAAAGCCCGCTTAAGCTTGGTGGGCTCTCTCCTTACCGGCCTTCGATATGAAAGGCGTCCTCGAGTATCCAAATAAATCCTTTCCAATGTCTCGTCCAAATCAGTATAAGAAGAGAATTCTGATTTTCACCTTTGCTGCGTTGATCTGTCGAAGCTACCATCCACTTTGCGCTTTCCTTTGTCTTTGCCTAAACCTTCCCCAGATGGTCCTCTATCCCTCAATGCATTAAACTATTTTCTACCGGCCTTAGCATCTTCCTACCTCAAGAACCTCTTGGCCTCATACAAAATTCTCTATGATCCATTGGTGGATCCAACTCTAATGAAATCTTAACGTTCGCGCCATCTGCAATCCTAGATACCTCTGCCATTAAGACCATCAATGGATCCGGTCAATCAACCGAAGAAACTACAGCATTAAACTATGTTTAGAAACTTCTCAAGGACTTTCCTACCCTTTGTTTCTGTGTTCCAATGATATTATGCTCTTGGATCTCGTGATATGGACTCGAAATTGCCTCATAAATTTATCAACGAACTCTATCCAAGTATCAATAGAACCATTTTCCAATTGCCTAAACCACAGTGCAACTATATCCACCAAGTACAAGGGAAAACATCACGCCATCACTTCCTCTGATGCCCTCAACACCTCCATATCCTCGTGTACCTTATCAAATGAATAGTTGATTCCAATTTTCCATCATATTCCCTTAGTGTTGGTAACTTAAACTCTAGTGGATTCCTAGCACCCCTAATGTTAGGGGTGAATGAACTCAAATTCACATCTTTCAAATTCCAGTTCACCAATCCTCCTCTCATAGCTTGTCTGATCATCTTTGCAAACCTATCACTATCATCCAAATGTATCCTCCAATCATCATTTCCAACATGCCACCGTCTCTAGGAGGGAATCCCGGAACATAGTCTTCCTAATATGCATCTGCATTTTGATCTGCACCAAACCATACAGCATCGACCACTAGCCTACCATGAATCGATCCAGCCTGATCCAAGGGCATGCCCCCTTACTAATGGCGATCGGCGTCGATCCCTTCTTATTGGTAGGGAACTGCCCCCGACTGCTCCATTCCGTTCTCTCGCTATTGGCTTCAACTCCATGCTCCTGGTACTTATTTCCTGTAGCTGCTCCAATTCCTTGATCCAGATTGCCAACTACTCCAAATCCTTGGTTTTGTGCTCCAACTTGTCCAATTTGCCTGAGAAAATTCTGCATCATATCCTCTTGCCTTCTAATCATCCGCTCCTGCATAGCATCCATCATAGTCTCCATCTTATTCTTAGTGATTTAGACGGAGGGTGGATTAGCTCTAATTCCTGAGTATGCCTCCTGACTTCCTCCGCCATGACTCATGTCTGCCAACGCTCCCCTTGTTAGTTTCTTTGCCATTGATTCCTTGATTTGAGTATCAAAGCCTTCAAATCAGAGATCCAGGCTTCCAAATTCGTAGGTGCAAGTACCTCTCAAAGAAAGCATCAAAATGTTAGCGTCAAAAATGGCCGCCAACACCCAAGTAGTATGAAAGCACCACCAATCCAATCAAAACTTCCAGACAAAGAATTAAATGCCTCGATCATAGATTCAATAGAAGAAAAAAATGAACATATAAATTTTATAGTAGTTTGGCAAACTCTGGCCTATGGCCACTATAATAATCCTTTTACTTTACTGTAGGATTACAAATACAGTTTATTTTAGCCTTAGAAAATTAATGGAGGAAGAAAAGAGAAATAATGAAGAAGTGCCAAAAGAAGATACCTTGCAATGAGCCAATGATCCTGTATGTATAGGACAAGACACCGAAATATCCAATTGAAAATCCTTGTGCTGAAGCCCAAGACCAAGATGAACTGATCCAAAAAGTTTGAGGCCCACCTGGGCCTTCCATAAGGAACAAAACTGATCATGGCTACGCGGCACCATGCGATCGGTTGTGGTGTTCCCCCTCCACTTCCTCTTCGTGTTTCCATAGTTGTTTGCCTGGTTTCGTCAATATTTGTTGAGATATTGACCGATCTCTATTGCGTTGAACTGTCAACCTGCGTGATGCATAGCCATAATGATCTGATTCGATCCGATCCATTCCTAACCATATTGATCCGATCAAATCCCCTACCTAGGGGAATGCGAATTCATACTTAGCCATTTCTTGGATGCTACTTGCTTGAATCTACTTGACTATCGTCTATAGCCTTGCTTATAAAAAATACCCGAACCTGCTAACCATCTCTTCGGACTTCCTGCCTTGATGACCACGAAATCCATTAAGCCAAATCCATGGTATCATAGACTTGCCAAAAGGTGGGATAACAATACTCAAGTAAAATGGAGCTAAGTAAAGGTTTAGGTATAAAATTAGACTATAAAATTAGACGGTAACACCTTGGGGAAGGTATACATATATGCCACTATACGACATACTTGTATTTTGTGTATAAATATATAGGTGGATATATCTATCTCCATAATATTTTTTTGTTCTCTTTTCTTTCGATTGTAGTTAAGGGTTTCAAATAGAAAAGAAAGGAAGGAAATGAGGAGTGAAGGCCATAGAAGGATCTAATACTAGGAGGAAGGCCGAGAGTACATAGACTAATATATGAAATGGGAGAAATGCTACTGGTAGCCAAGAATAAGGCGGAACCACCTGTTGTCGGAATGGATGTAAACGATTTATTCCAGCAATTCATGGTACAGATGATGAGGGAAATAATCGAGGTTATTGAGCCGAGACCAATGGAAAAAGAAGATTTCTCAAAGCTGAATTAAGAATATCAGAACCTAAAAGGCAAGATGTTTACTAGAAAGGAGTGAGTTGTCGAAGCAATAAACTTGCTGAAAGAGTGTGAATGCATCTATGGAGACTTAAGGCTGGATGATGCACAAAATTGAAGTCAGGCTTTGAGATAGTTGCTCAATGATTCTATGATAGTTGCTCGATCCATTACTCATGCTTACAAAATCTTTCATACTGCAACTAACTAAGCATTTTGCCTTAGGGATATTTTACTAATATATTTTGATGTACTCTTGACATTATGTATGTTTATGTATAACATAAATAAAACAAAAGGACATGCTTGTAAGAATTTTTATGAGACTTATGTTACACAATCAAATTACATAATTTTCACTAGGATATACTCTTAATTCTATTAAGTTTGGCATGATAGGTACTTCAACCAAATGTACATTTGAGAGGAGATGCTGATATCAAAATGGATATCCACTCTCTTGATAATTCAAAACGATGTAGGGTGAATGATGATGACCTATTAACATTCAAGCATGGTAAATTGACAATATGACGAGCCTCCTATTTTATTTCAACAACTGGAGGACAGATGGCCTTGGGACCAAATGTTATGTGGTAAATATACAACATCAACGTACAATTACTTTATAATTAATTTCAATAAACTTGAATTCAATAAAGAATACTATTTTATTATTATGTCACAATTCAGGCAGGTACTATGACAATTAGTTCTTGGTGTGCACCAATCGAGCAAGTATTCATTCACATCCCAACATAGAGGTAGCACCTTAAACATTAAACCAATGAAACACATTTAAAGACATACTTAATTTTTGATGTGATTGAAGCCATGTAAATATATCGGTGGCATCACACACCATAAAATATGCATGTAGAATTGATATAGCTTGATCTTGTTAAAACATACACAATGTAGAAATCCAAATTATATGGCTTGTATGTTATACACAATAATGATTCACGTATAACATGTTTAGTAGACAATATTGTGAGATACCCTTGTTAAAGTTACACAAATAAGACTCCTTATAAGATAGCTAAAATCCCCCAACATTAAGGTGTATTTGATCCATCTTTGATTCAAATGTCATGGAAAGAATTCTTGCAGAAGTGATAAAGTGTCATAATACTTGGTGGCGAAGGATTTTTGCTACTATAACGTATATTAAAATCTATATGATTATATAAATTAGAATTTTGTGCTAACATTAAAGAAAGAATACGAGTTCTCGACCTCGCTTGGTCAAGAGAGACCTTTGAATTATAAGTAGATCCCTTGCCCATACCTCTTATGATATGTAAATGGAAAAGCATCTACATACATCTGATGATGTAGTAAATGGAAAATCATTTACATAAAAGAAAATAGTTAGATCATGAAACTGATTCCTCGACTCTAGAGCGATTAGATTCCTTTATACGCCATTTAACAATTCTTTAGCCAAACTACCACTATTGAAATTGTTTCGAACGGGTGCTATATCACCTCTTGCCCATACCTAAATATGGTTTGAACCTATAACCAAGCCAACCAAGAAATCCCAACTGTCCCTCCTTCACATCCACTTCCTTAAGCCACTCCACTTACTTACAAAGACCGATTCTTAGTCTCATTTTCATGGATTTGATTCAATTCGACTTCAAACAACAAATTAAGATGGTTTCCAGTTAAAAAACAGCTCCTAAGCATCTCACCTCCCCTTATAAATACTAAACTAATACATTATATAACAATTCAATTCGAACATTGACTATCAAACTCGAAACTCTATTGTTATTCATTTTATCTGAGGTATTATATAGTAATCAATCAAAATATAATAAAATCAAAAATAACAAATATAAAGAAAACGTCGATTTCGTTAACAACTGTTTAGCCATACCACCTCTTGCCCATACCTAAATATGGTTTGAACCTATAACCAAGCCAACCAAGAAATCCCAACTGTCCCCCCTTCACACACCACATCCTTAAGCCACTCAACTTACTTACAAAGACCGATTCTTAGTCTCCTTTTCATGGATTTGATTCAATTTGACTTCAAACAACAAACTAAGATGGTTTCCAGTTAAAAACCAGCTCCTAAGCATCTCACCTCCACTTATAAATACCAAACTAATACACCAGATAACAATTCAATTTGAACATCGACTATCAAACTCGAAACTCTATTGTTATTCATTTTATCTGAGGTATTATACAGTAATCAATCAAAATATAATGAAATCAACAATAACAAATATAAAGTAAACAACGATTTCGTTAATGATCAAACCAATATGAAAATTCTTGTATTATTTATTTCTCTATCATGTTTTTTCACATTTTACTCTATATTATATCATACTAAAATCTTTCACTATCCTGATTCGAACATAATCAAAAACCGACAATTTACGATGAGTTAATCCTTACAATGTTCAAATTTCATGTCCAAGATCAGCAACCGGATCTTGGGCTCAACAGGCAATCATTCTTCGGGTGTTGCCTTTTTTTGTGCAATCAGTGAGTCAACTAAGAGGGAAGACCAGGTTAAGGGATTTTTAGGGCTACTGCAAGGGTTATTTGGTTCTTTTGTCTATACAAGGGAGCATTTTATGCATTGAATTCTGTCTCAAAAAGAATACATAAGAATTCAGTTTCATCCTTTTTCAAGAGGGTGAAAACAATTCCTTATGTTGAGGGGCTGAAATTGAATACATGATGGCAGTGATTGAAATTGTTATTCAATTTGAGGCCACCCCCTCCTCTCGTTGGCGGTAATTATTTTGGTCCACTTGGAAACGAGTGAACAAGTTTGTATTCAGTTAAATACTATATAGTATTTGATTGTTCCTTGTCCTTCCCCAAAGAGTGTGGCTCTCAAACATATTAATCATAACTTTATTCCTTCATATATTCCATCAATTTGCACTACTTCCTATATTATAAGTAGAGCTCCCACTTCTTACATCTCAACACACAATAACTTCAATCTACTTACTACTTCTCTACAATCATCATCTTCTTCTTTCGTCGATTCATTTACATGGAGTCATGGACACCTGAACTAAACAAATACTTCGAACAACTTTTGGCAGCCTACGACAAGGACACGCCCGACAAGTGGCAAAATATTGCACATGCAATCGGAAAATCAGTCGATGAAGTGAAGAAGCGCTATAAGCTCCTTGAAGAAGATGTTAGGGGCATTGAATCCGGATGTTTTTCTTACAATCAAACATCATTTGGCTCTAGAGGTCATGCTCGAGATGAGGAACAAAGGTAACATCTCTTCTTACATCACTATTCTCTTAATTACTCATGTTTTTTATATATGTCACAAGATATTAGATATCATTTGCATATTCTGATATAAAATTCATTCAGTCCGGTTTGTGAAACATTTTACAATAACAACATTACTCTTATTGTTTATGAAATGTTTATAAAGCTTGTTTCATTTTAAAAAACCGGGGAACTTTATACCTGCTTTGTAATGCTAGCAACTGCAAGGCCAAGTTTTATTATGCTTCATCTCATATATTTTGTGTTGTAGTAATCTATGTATTGATTTGCCTTCCTTTTTTCCTCCAGGCTAAGGTACTTAAGGCTCTAGTCAAGTACAAGAATATGCAAAATAGTTGCAGAGATTAATTATAAGTATTATTGTTCAGCTAATATCTTGTACTGGTTATGTGTATCTTCTACGCCATCATTCCATCTTTAATTCAAGTTGTATACTCTAGCGTTTATCAAATCAATGTAATTTTTAAGTATATATAATGTTTATATTGTCACTACAAAGTTGATACAGGATTGTGCATATTGATATAGTAATGTGTTGTTCACTGGAAAAAAGAAGAGTGTAGAATCTTTTATATTCAGTTTCTGGAATCTCAGTTTTAATCTTCTAATGTAAAATATGGTCAGTATGTTTATGCAGCCCATGCATATTGGTGTAATCATTAGGGAGTATTATAACGTCGGTTCATTTCAAAAAGATGACACAGATACATGTATGTATATATGCTATGTATTTATGTAGTTCTACAAGCTTGTAGTTGCCTTCTTCTAAGTTGCCAGTGAGACCCACAACTATAGCTGTCAAAGTGATTCTTTAGCTTTGAGATATGACATCAATTCACAATAAAGAAAGTCAGCACTATCCATAAAAGTATAGTTGATATGAAGTAGAATAAAATGTTGATCCATGCCTACACAAATTGGTCCAATGATGACAACATTGCGCGTGTGAGTATGGTAAAGACCAATCGTACGTAAGACATGTAATCATTTATATGTTTAGTTCCACATGTTGAGGAAGTAGAAGGAAACTTATGAGCATAGTACATAAAGCTCAAACATAAACTTTGGAGCGTAAACCAAAGCAGATTTCCATGCTAGATATATCTACTTAATCAAAAGTCTAATTGCTTAAGTCAACCTTGGCATTTTATCAAAATTTCAAAATATTTAATATGATAACTTGGATCGATTGTTTAGTATTAGTAGAGCTTTGAAATAGAAGTCTAATTTTTAATGGGTCAGTTTTGTATATTTTTCCAACTGGAAGATAAGATTAAAATCTGTTAGGTTATTTATTCCACCCCACCACAGATTGTTCTTCCAGTTCTATCAAAAAGATATATTCTGTCAACTTGATATAACGTCACACCGTGTGTATTATACCTCATTTCAACTCTTAAATTATTCACCAATTCAAATCTTCTTTATCGCTTACTTCACACAAACAACATGTTTACCAACGATGTGTATGTGGACGAAGGATCGAGTGTCCTGAGGTAGAATGTACTGGAAATAGGGATGACAATGAGACTGGTTTAGGTCTAAATCCGGTAAATCCTCTGTTTTGATCCGTTCTAACCCATCTCATTGGATCATTCGAACGGATAGACCAATGACACGTTCTTAAGAGTTCCGTATCTAGGGTCGGATCGGGACATGGCTGATCCGCCCCTACACGACACGCACTAATGAGATCTCATAAAATTGTTTTACTATATTGATGATTTGTTAATTCTTTTATACATAAGTAGTTCTAGCAAGGATATTCTAATTTTCTATTCAATAAGTTACATGGGTTTTATGGTATCAAATTGCATCACTAATAATTATATAATAACATATGCATATTTTTCTTGAACCTTTATCATACAATTCATTTTTATTATCTTACTTAAGACTGTAAGCACATTAATATATATATATATATATATATATATATATATATATATATAATTTAGTGACAACCCCCATAACAAATAATATAAATAAATATATGTACATTAATACATAATTTGAATGAATATGTAAAGCTTTACCGGGTCTAGGGGTGCGGCGGGTCTACCCAGACCCGTATGGGTTACGGGTATGGGGAGAAAATCAAGACCCACACCGGGTCTATAGGACGGGTCTGGGATAGGGTTTTAAAAACCTAAGGCGGGCCTGGAGCCTAAAATACCCGTCCCAACCCGTCTCATTGTCATCTCTAACTGGAAGTTAAGATATGAAGTTAAAAGTTGCACTTAAGATTGGAAATGTAATTAATTTGTATCAATAATATTTGTTTGAAGGACAAACTATGATGGCCTCACTAATCCCCGGTACCATGTGATACCATAAATAGTGCGATGCGTCTGTTTTCGGCTGATTTAGGGAAGCGGTCAAGGGTGAAGAAACAGTAATCCAAATCAGATTATGTCGTATATGCCAGAACACATGGATAACATATAATAGAAAATAAATATAAAACACGCGAGATAATAACATAACAGAATAATCCAAAGTAAATTAATGTGCATCAAGTTCGTTACAATTATATAAAACAAAGTAAAATAGAGTTATACATCTTGATCAAATAAGAAAAGTGGAAATATAAAAATGATATAATTATACAGCACTACACAGTTGAATATACCAATATAGCTTTATGTATAAGAATATAAAAGTAAGCTTTCTGCTTGTCCTCCGCATAGCTCTATGTGTTATTTCATACCTTCTATACTCATTTAAGATATTTGAAATTATAAGAAGCAATAATGTAAATAACCTCGGGTTGAAAAAAGGTCTGAGCAAATCTATAATCTCAAAATAGATATAAATAGTGTAACATCGTAAATAAAAATAAACGGTACTTAGAATCATATTTGATATGCCCTTGCATCAAACAAATTAGCATATATAAATAGTATATGATAAACTATCATAGAGTGTACTACAATCAAAGTATAGTACGAGGTGTCTAGATATCTAACATCGATAATACCTAGATTTTGTGACATCCATAGCAAAAATAGAAAACACAGCAACCATCAAACAATCTAGATCACTTACTCTACCGCATTGATATATGATAATTTGTATGACCACGCACTATTATAAACAATGCAATTTATATACGTGGATATACCGATGCCAAGCTGATGCCACAAATATGGTGTAGGTGGGGCGTAGGTAAGGCATAGGGAAGATGTAGCCCATGCAATTTTATTGATACCTTACTGATGACTGGTTTTTAGCATCGGCGTGACGTTCGTACGTCTTTGCCCCTTTTCAAATAAGCACTCCATTGCCTCCATTTTTAGCCCTATTATAATCAACTTATTAAAAATTTAACTCCTTAACCCCGTTTACTCCAAGATTTTGGCCCCTCCAACATCGCCATGCCATTACCATAGCCTCCACTAAAGTCGCCTCCTCTAAGGCCGAATCCAAAGTCATCATTACCATAACCTCGATCCAAAGCCGCCATCAACCAAAGTCGCTAGCTACCAAATTCTCTCCGCCGAAGTTGATCCAAACCCAAAATCACCCCTAAAACTAAACATGAAGTCGCTTGTTGCCATCACCACAGCCTTCTAGCCATTTAGGCCCTCCTAATATGATTATTAATTTAATTATATGCTTAAAATTATAATATCCATATATCAATAGTGATTATAAAACTGGATAAAAAAAATAAAAATTCTAACAAGGTCTGACATCAACAAACAAAAATTTAGATATATTTCATTTTTTATTCAATGATGTGACATTTTTTGTATATGATTTGGTCATTTTGGTATTGTTGTGAAATTGTTTGATAAAGTCATTTTTATTGATATTGTATTATTAAATAAAACCCTTAGATGTTTAATTTGGCCTCTTCTGACAAGTACCATACATGATCATTATATATATATTTATTTTTGAATAAAATTAAAATTGATATTCATTTGATATGTTATTTGTTGGATTTGTTTCAGTATTGGACAAGCTAAAAACTCACTGATATTCATGTTTTATAAATTAATATTTCAAATCGAACGGTTAATGAATTTCGATGGAACTTCTTTTTTGTTTTTAGTGTATACTCTTTTGCGTATGATATAAGGAATAAGAGGAAATACTGTCAAAATTTTATTAATCGTTCGATTTGGAATGATTTATGAAATGTGAATACCATTGCATTTGTAATGGGAAGCGGGATGACTAGCCATTAAAAAAGTGTAGAAATCCTTAGGTCATATAGCTTTGAAATTATTTTCGGATTCCATTCTTTTAAAATTATTTTATAATATAATTTATATGTTATTGAAATTAATAATGTTATAAGTAATAATAAAATTAATTACGTTATTGAAATTAATAAGCTCTTTAAATTAATAATAAAATTAATAATGTTATTAAATGTAACAATGAAATTAATAATGTTATTTAAGTTAATAATAAAATTAATAATGCTATTTTAATTAATAATGTTATTTAAATCAACAATTAAATTAATAATAAAATCAATAATGTTATTAATGTTTAGTTTTATTGAATAGATGATAGTATTGTTATTATTAATGTTTGGTTTTATTAAATAGATGATAGTAATGCTACTATTAATATTTGGTTTTATTAAAAAATTAAGAATAATACACGAGATTACATTTGTTTGAGTAAAATGGCAGCCGATGTTTTTTCTTCTTTCCTCTCGATCTCATACATTGCCTTAATCCTTCATCCGCCATCGCCTCTTCCATCCTCCCCTCCTACCTTTTTGTTTCTTCTCTCCTTATGCCTCTAAGGAAAAACAGCAAACGTCGCTTCTCCAATAGCTTAGATCTAGATCCAAACCACTGTGTTGTAATGAGGACGGAGCTTGAACAACAAATGTCCGATGAATGCAAATCTCAGGCTTTACCATAATTGTATTTGGAAAGAGTATTATTCAGAAAAGTAATATATCTTATGCATTTAAAATTATAATACCAAAAACATCAACTGTAGGCCTAATTGGCTTTCCCAATCCAATTCCAAACTCTAAGCAATTATCGTTAACAATGCAAGAGAAGGCACTCGAATCACTTACTACCTTTCAATAGGAATTAGGCAGACTCCGACCATTTAATACGTATAAAATAGGCAGGTCCTCATCATTTAATACCTAACCGAAGACGGGTCTCTCTTCGTTCTCCCTAGCTGACATCATAAGAAATCCCATAGGTCATGTAATACTTCTTATATACAAAATGGCGAACCCTACAATAGTCACCTAATACCCCCAAACCAGAAGCAGACCCCTCCAATAATCTCCAACCTACCCTATCCAAAATGTATTTATGACTCATAACCCAACTGTGACGATTCAGATTAGTCCGGCCATTTGCAGGTACTAGTAGCTAGATTACTGGGTAGACTCACCCTACCGAATTGGGACTAACCTCGCATCCACCAAGGTTATTTATTATAGCCAATGTCTCATATCAGTCCCTAAAGTCACACTATTGGTCGCCATAATTAACTGGGCAAATTTCTGTATGCTTTAGACTGACCTTGCATCCCTATAACTTTGTCATACTTCATATATATACTTTCTTATACCACCAACACTCATGGCCATATAAGGTAATACTCCTTATTCCACCTTTACTTATGGATTAATTTCCATAATCATTAATTACTATCTTCATAGGAAATTAAATGCTATTAAATACCCTGTTAATAAAATTCAATACGATCAATACGCTATAATTAATACGTTACTAATATATATATATATATATATATATGCTCGATATCTAAGGCATAACTAAATATTCCTAATCATGTGCAAAGAATTCGCTTACTAAATTAATTAAAATGTCAAACTCACACAAGCCCTAAGTTCCAAACAAAAATAGCTAATATTGTTAGCCAACACAACTAGACTTGTCCAAAAATGAAATGGTACCAAACTTACCTCATATTAATAAAATAGAATTAACTCCTTTATTTTAAGAAACACATCTTCCAATTTAAACATTTTATATTCTATTCAACTTTTGTAATTACCACTTTGGAGTGAAAGAGGGGTTCATACTTATTAAATTTACAGAAATAAGCGATGCAAACTACAAATAGTCAAATTCATACTGCGCAAATCATTTCTAACTTTATTTATTTTTAGAATCCTTTAACATTACAAGAAAAATCAATGAAGATGAAGTTGAATAGATTATAAATTGCTTAAATCCCAAACATAGATCTGATTCTACTATATTAGTACAAGACAATTGAAATTCCAACATATCGATAGATTGACATTTACTTGGGAAATTATAGGATTTTGGTGTTATGTTTCCGTTTACCAAAATTTCCCTAGGCATATATCAAATCCAACAAATACTACACAATTACTACAATGGAAAAACTGATATTTCCATTCACAGACAATTTTGCTGCTTCCTATATTGGATTTGATTCACATCACTCCTATTTTACCTTTCTAATTTTCCTTTTTGAGTTATACAACAAGTGAATTGTATATATAGATTTGATTCAAAATTTGGGATTAGAGAAGAATACAATTAGAAATTGAATATATAGATCTCTAAAATCCCTCACCTGAAAATCCTACTGATTTTGAATTAAGAAGAAAACTAATAGAGCTCCACTAGCATTCCTAAAAATTTATGAATAAAAATGAGCGGGCTTGGCCTCTATTTATAGAGGTTAAAAAGCATCAGAATCGTCAAATCAAAATAATACAATTTGAGTGGTTCATGGCTTAAGAAAACCTATTCGTCAACACTTTCACCAGTCGACCGCTACCCTTGTGCGGTGGACCGCTTGCCTATGGTTGGTCGGCCGATCTTTGTTTGTGACCATTGTTTTATTTCCCACTGTTTTTATTTTATTTGTTACTTAATTTAACTTCATTAATTCCTTAATGTGATCACCAACATTTACTTAGACCTTAAGCCTCTGTTAACCTTTTAATTTCAAATTCCAAATTTCAAATTTTAAATTTAGACATGTTTGAATTATTTTAAACTCGAAAACGTCAAACGTCCATAAAATCTTTATTTAAACTCCAATTATAAAACTTTGTATATATATAGATCGATCAAAAAATCGCCACAGATGCAATGGTGCAACTTCTATGACCAAATCTTAACATTTACAGAATTTTCAATTTTAGCCTTATTTTAATTAATTAATTAATTTCTTATCAAAATATACGGGATGCTACACTCTCCCCCTTTAAAAATGGAATTCGCCCTCGATATCCCTAAGGAAAAATAGTGTAACGCACACTCAAAAAACATGATATACAAGTAATCTATACAACTATATAATCAACCAAAAATACATTGTGATTATGTGTGCAACATACTATAGGTGAGCCTAATCCTAGTGTGAATGCAATATCGTCATATATGGGCATATATGCAAGCATCTTAAGTATACATGAAATTCTATATGAGTGCATAAATAATAGTAAAAGGTGTGGCGACCAACTTCTACCATCCAATCTAGCAACCATAATGCAACCAAATATTAAATTTTGGAGAGAAAGATTTACCAAAGAAAAGCTCGAGATAAGAAGCCTTCATCATATCTTCGGTTTCTAATATGTATTATATGGGTTATCTCTCATTGTACTCGGACCAAACTAATTTCTTTATTACGAAAGTTCTTAATTCCATGCCCCACTATGCGAGCAGGAGCACAAGGGGATAAAGGCTCTATCTCAACATCTTTTAACTGATCATGCACTACAATAGTGGCAGTGTCATGCAGACATTTCCTCAAGTGTGAAACTTGAAAGACATCATGAATTCTTACTAATTTGTCCAGAAGCTATACCCTATAAGCAAGTTCCCCCCCCCCTTTCTAGGATTTAGAAAGGCCCAAGGTATGGTTCCAACTTCCTAGATGTACCGAATCTCATAACATTCCTAATAGAGGAAACTTTGATAAATACCATGTCCTCAACCGAAAACTCTAAATCCTTTCTTCGGCTGTCAGCACAGGAATTCTGATGGTCTTGCATGGCCTTCATTCATCGTCTAATCACTTATACCTTCTCTGAGGTCTCGCGGATTAAATCTGGTCCAAGTAGGATTTTATTGGTAGTTCTTACCAATAATTAAGCGATTTACATAGCCTCCCATATAAGGTTTCAAAGAGTGC
This sequence comes from Allium cepa, assembly GCA_030765085.1. Taxonomy (NCBI): domain Eukaryota; kingdom Viridiplantae; phylum Streptophyta; class Magnoliopsida; order Asparagales; family Amaryllidaceae; genus Allium; species Allium cepa. The sequence continues at coordinate 168,622,045 of CM060941.1, read as the reverse complement.
CAAACCAATGATTACTTGGTTGCTATTATTATATGCGAACTCTACCAAAGGTAAGTGCTACTTCTAAGGTCCTCCAAAATCCATGATGTAAGCTCTTAACAAATCTTCAAGAATTTTTTTCGCCCTTTCTGTCTGACCGTTGGTCTGTGGGTGATAAGCGGTACTATGATTCAAGGTCGTTCCCCAATCATATTGTAAATCCCTCTAAAATTCACTAGTGAACAAGGGGTCTCTATCACTAATAGTGCTGATTGGAACATCATGCAGTCACACTACTTCCTTTACATAAGTCTGTGCTAGAGATGCTACAGTCCTATTACTCTTAAAAAGAATAAAGTAGGCACTCTTAGTGAGCCTATCCACTATAACCAAATAGCTTCATTGCTACTTTGACTTCTAGGCAGCCAATCTATAAAGTCCATAGATATATACTCCCACTTCCAAGTTGGCACCTCTAATGGTAACAATAGTCCTTCGAGCTACCCTTGATCTACCATAAACTTTTGGCACGTTAAACCTAGAGACATACTCTGCTACACTTGTCTTCATCCCTGACTAATAGAAAATCCTTTTCATATCCCTATACATTTTATCTCCTTCAGGGTGAATAGTCATCTTAAAATTGTGATACTATGCTAGAGCATTTTCCAAAACAACTTCTAATATGGGGACACATAGTCATCCATCTTTTTTCAACCATCCCCTTATATCTATTTCATATCTACCAATATAGAGGAAATGTTCTCCTCTACCCGACTTGTTAAAAATTTCTACTAGCGTCATATCTTCCTTTTGTCTTTGCCCGATGCACTCCACTAATGCTAGTATTACCTCTATTACTGCCAAACATCCTTGAGTGAGTACGACTGGTGATTGGAAATTAAAATTCGAGAGGAACACCAACTGCCTCCACTTATATATAACACAAAGAGTTGTAAACCTCCGACTGAGGGCATCAGCAACGACATTCCCTTTGTCGAGGGTATACTTAATCTCAAAGTCACATGATGCTATAAACTCCATCCATCTTTGTTGTCTAAGATATAGTCCCTTGAGAAAAGAGATATTTAAGATATTTGTGGTCAGTGAATAATTCAACCTCTCCCTCAAAAGATAGTGCCTCCACATCTTCAAAGCAAAAACAATAGCCGTCAATTCTAAGTTATGAGTATGATACCTTTTCTCATAGTCTTTTAATTATCTATCAGCATACGCTGCTACCTTTCCTTCTTACATGAGATAGCTCACAGCCCTGTCCCACAAGCATCGATGTAAACAGTGAAAGACTTCAATGCATTTGGGATTATTATTACGGATGTGCGCTAATTAGTAGCCTCTTCAATGTCTCAAAATAATTTGCACAACTTTCATCCTGTATAAAGACCGAGGTCTTCTTAGTTTGGCAAGTTAATGGTATTGTTATCTTTGCAAAGTCTTTAATGAAATTCAATAGTATCTCACTGAACCAAGAAAACTCCTAACTTTTGTAGTTTCCTTATAATTTTCCAATCTTGAATAGCTACCACCTTAGCAGGGTCAATAGATAATCCCTTATAAAAAATAATACGACCTAAAATTTTCACCTCCTTTCGCTTGAAATGGCACTTGGAGAATTTGGCTTTTAGTTGGTTTCTCCTCAAGGTCTCTAGTACCTCCCTTAGATGTTTCTCATGTTTACTACCCTTTAAAAACTCTGCTCATCAAATCCAAAAATCATGCAAGGGTATTAGTCAAACCAAAAGACATCAATATCCCATTTATATAGTCCATCATGTGTGCAAAAAGCAGTCTTCACCTTACCATCTTCAGCTACCCTTAAATGATGAAATCCGGTGGCCAAGTCCAATTGGGAAAATATTTTTGCACCAACAACTTGATTGAAAAAATAATCTATCCTAGATAGAGGGTACCTATTCTTCTTTGATAATTTGTTCTGGCTCGGTAATTGATACATAACTTTAATGACCCATCTACCTTAGTGGTAAAAACAACTGGTGCTCCCCATTCTGAAATACAACAGTGAATAAATCTTTTCTGCAAAAGCTCTGAAATCTATGTATCCAACTCTCGCCTTTCTTTAAGAGCTGTTTTCCTTAATGGCAGTGCGATAGGTATATGATTCTTCTCTAAATCAATCCTTAACTTGATCTCCCTATGTGGTGGAAGATCATATACTTCTTCAAAAATATCTTGAAAGTCTTGGATTATGGGCACAGATAAGAGATCATCTCTTGACAAGCTAAAATAGCTTAACTCGACTGAGTTTTAGGATGCACAACGAATATCTATATCTCACTTCTTACAACTCCTTAACCAAACGAAACTTCTCTTACAATCTAAGATGGCCTCATAGTAAGATAACTTATCCATGCCTAGGATAAGTCCATACCTCTCAAAGCCAATACCCTATGCGTTACCTGTAAAATCATCATTACAAGGTCTTTACAAATTAAAGAAAGATATATCAATCCCCAATAGGATTGGATAAGACTATTGGGTCGGTGACAATATGGTTTTTCAGATTCACAGATTTAACTATATTAATAGCTATGAATGAATGGGATGCTTCTAAGTCAAATAAGTTATGAATAGTATTTCTAGAGATAATAATTTTACCCTCCAATGTGGCTTTCCCTTGGTCTTTTGGAGGTGGTCTACTCGAGATAGGAACTGCTTTAATAACATAAGGTTTCCCACTATGTCCTTTAGCTAGCTTTGGACACCAATTCTTGTAGTGCCATTCCTTAAAGCAGTGGTAGCATTTTCCTTTGAATTCCTCCTTCATCAAGCTCACTCTGCAGTCTTCAATAATGTGCCCTTTTTTCTGATACCTTCTACAAGTTACTCCCTCCTTCTTGATCTTCCCCTTAGCTTTCTTGTTTGTCCAAAATCCTTCCTTCTTAGCTCCTGCTTGATTTTGTGTCGACCCAACCTCCTTCCCCTTTCCTTTCCCCTCACTACCAGCAGTTTGTAGCAACGCAATTTCAACAATCACCGCATAAGTAGCGCCTATGGAAATCTAGGCCAAAAGCAATTATCTAAGCGAAGAATTTAGACCTTTGACAAATTTCATCGCCTTCATCATAAAGGTGTCAATCAAGCTCAATCCAACTTTACCAACTCTGTGAATTTTTCGAAGCAATCCTTCAGATTGGAGTCTCCTTGCTTCAACTGTATAAATTTCTCCAACAGCAGACTTCTGCACTCAACATGAACCTTGACTCAAATCGAGTCCTAAACCCAAACCAAGTGATTTCCTCCTTGGCATTTTCTTCTGCTACAATAGTCCACTAATCTAGTGCCTCTTTCTTAAGATATCGTTTAACCACCCACCTCTTAATCCTACCTTCCCATCCAAGATTTCTAAATATGCGATCACAGTCACTGATTGAAGCCTTTTTCTTAAGAAGGTCCTTGGCTTCGGCATACACACTTCCTTCCAAATTCCGAAAGCCCTTGCATAGTTTGGGGAAGTCTAAAAATCGGGGTGTTGCTTTAATAGGTGATGGTGCAGCTCATTGTGGAGATGGAACCTTCTCCACATGCCTTAAGGGCTGCTTGAACCATTCTAGCATAGCTAGTACGTTGGATGTTCCTTAAGTGAATGGATTCCCAATTTCTGAACTTTCAGCCATATCAACTATCTGTAGTTTTAGACTTTTTAGTGATAGTTTCTAACTTTTCAGTGATAGTTTCTAAGATAACATCACTTGCTAAGATAAATATTTGCCTACTGTGTTTGTGCATGTCCTTTAAAGGATATATATACATTTATATATATAAGGGTTTTGAAAATTACTTCAAATATAACAAGTATGCAATCTTACGTGTACCTATTCCCTATTGATTGGGCAACCTAAGTTCTGATACCGAATGTAACAACCTACTCATCTATTTTAAGGATATTTAAATGTCACATGCCTTGAATCTAGTGATGAGGGCGATGGCTCCTCCTTTGATAGAGAGGGTTAGCTGTGTATTATTAGTTGCTTTAATGCTCAGCCTTCCTCCTGTATAAAATCTGATTTTCTTTCTTTGAATAAAAATTGGATGGTCCACTATTAAATCGGCTTACCGTTCAAAATAAATTAAGAATTAAATTCATTGCTTTAAAAATAATATAATTTTTTTACATGTGGAGTATAAAAAATGGATTATTCGAAAGATCAAACTTGGATGTAAATGAAAGGTAAAAAAGGAGGAATGATACCGTTGCACTTTAAAAATGGTGTGGATGCATTCATGAAGTTAGCAACTTTTATAGAAAAAATACGAAATAAGTACGATGGTCGTGTTTGAAATGTCATTGCTTAAAACTTATAGATGACAATACATTTACACCAATGCGGTTTTATGATAAAATATCTTGTGTGGATATATCATGAATAAGAATATCATGTTATGCAAGAGGAGACCGTAATGGATGTGGATTGTTATGAATTGAATGTTGATTTCGAAAATAGAATGACTAAAATGGTTAATGATGCTACTGGTCTGCGTATGTAGACCGATGAACTAGATTTAGAGGAAGATCTTGACTTAAAAGCGAAAAAGTTTTTAATCTTATTAGAAACATCGAAATGACCACTCTATAAAGGTTGTAAAATAACACATTTGTTAATGATATTTAGGTTCATCACTATAAAATCGAAATATAATGCAACAGAAACCTAATGAATATAATTCTTAGCTTGTGTAAAGAAATGCTTCCAATTGACAATGTATTGATGGAAAATTTATACTTCCTTAAAAGAGAGGCCTTCACCTTTTGTCGTAGAAAAAAGTTAACACATTTCTATGTGGATGCATGATTTACTGGAAGGAAGATAAAGATCCGATGTGTAAATTCTATAAACAACCTGCATATAAGTTGGTGAAAAATAGTGGTGAAGTTGCACCTTTTACCAGAATGCGTTAACTTCTGATTACATCGAGATTGCAAAGTTATATGCAGCTACTGCTAGGATGAAACACATGTGGTGGCTTAGTGAATGACATCCAGATGAAGGTGAACTTTATGTCATCCTTTAGATGGTGAACTTTCGAAACATTTCCATATGACATATCTTGATTTTGCTAAAGAATTACATAATGTTTGACATGGTTTATTTACGAATGGTTTTACTTTATTTGCGTCCTTCAATAAGCGTTACTCAATGTGGCTAGTTATTCGAACAACTTACAATCCCCCTCCTTGCATGTGTATGAACAATCCATAATGTTTCTAATTGTAATTGTTCCTAGACCTAGAAATTAAAAAAAAGGGATAGACATGTGCATGTAGCCTTTGTTGGTTAATTGAAAAAATTATGGATAGAGGACAACGTTTCAAATAAAAAACTTTAGACTGTTTGCTTCTTTACCGTGGATGATAAGTGATTTTCCTGCATATGGGATGCTTTTTAGATTGTGCACTATCAGTAAATTTGGTTATACTGTGTACATGGATTAGACATAATCATTTCGACTTACAAACGGTGGAAAACCATGTTGGTGGGATCGACACTATCGTTTTTTGCACATAAACAATCATTTTAAATTTGGTAAAAAAAACTTTAGACAAAATAAAACTATTACTTTCGAGCCACCTTCCATTCTAAGAAGTGAAGACGTGCTCGAGCTCATACAAGATTATCCTAAAATACATGAATCGAGCCAAAAGGCTACTCAACATCTTGGTTCCATCAATGCTCAAGTCCATGCCTCTTCGAGGCCAGGAAATTAGACCTACATATCAACAAGTTCCAGGTTAAATGGATTACATCGTTTTTTTTTTATAAATTTTTTTATATAAGAACAACCAAAAGCTGTCAACAAGCCTGACAGGTAATGGAAAATAAACAAAAACGAGAATGTACAAGAGAAATACACAGAGATAGCCAAAAAGATGAAACAAAAGCCTCTAACAAGAAACGCTTCAAAAGGACCACTGCCAGCAAGCACACAGCACACCCGAATAGCTCCAGAAACCCACCTGCCATCCAACCTCGTAATCGAGCTCCGGCAATGTCACCGCCCGACTACGATGTATAGATACAACCAAGCAAATAGATATCAAGCCCAGCAGAAGACCGTCAAAGAAAGTAGAATTAATAAACAACCAACATCCCAGCAACTGAATGGCCAATAGCCGAAAAGAAGAAGCCGAATCCCTCTAAGCAAGCTCCAAACAGAAAACGGACGGAGAAACACAACCACCCCTAAATGCCATAACCTGAAAGCAATAGCCGCAAAGTGAGAAAATAAGGGGGGGAAGAAGGGCAAGAAGGGTAATAGAAAGTCAGAACCACCAGTCTCCGGAGAGGCAATCAACCAATTCCGGCTCTAATAGAAGAACTACTACAGGTGATCGATAATAGATTCACTAGGCGTCCGGAACGAGAGTTGACTGCACCTCCGAACGGACGGCCCCGAAATGCCAAGTAAACATCATCTCGAACCTTCCGAATAACTGAGAGGGGGTCCATACGAGTCTCGTCAAAAATTGCCTTATTCCGCGCACACCAAATGTGCCAGCAAATCAGACAAGGAATCAAACGAAAGATGATAGAACGAAGGGAACGACCAGAACGACGAAACCACCAAGAGGACAGCAAATCAATAGACGAGTTGATGGAACCACGGACCCCCACTAAATTACCGAAGTAATTCCAGCAGGACCTGGCACACCAGCCTACGAATAGCAGATGATTCACCGATTCTGTCTCCCCGTTGCCGCAGCATCTACAACGAGAAACAAAAGGAATGCCGATCCGTTGAAGGTTTTCATCAACTGAGAGTCCATTATGGAAGGATTGCTACACAAGAAGAGAAACTTTAGGAGGGATACGGACGTCCCAAATGAAAGAAAAAATGGGAAGGACTGGAGAAGGGATTCTAGAAGAGGACCAAGCCTTCAGGATAGAGAACGGACCACCATCCCAACCGGAGAGGCCGTTATGAGCACTTTGACCAATTGCATATGCTTCCAGGTCTCACTCGCGTATGAAGGAGAACCGGAGAACCCCGAAGCAGCCAGTCTCCGGTACTTAGCATGAAGGAATTTCGCCCATAAGGAGTCGTTAGTCCCAAACCTGGACCACAACTTGCATGCGAAAGCCAAGAAGATGTCCTTCGGATTACGCAATCCTAACCCACCCTCACTCTTAGGACGGCAGATAACATCCCAAGACACCCAATGATGTCGACGATTGTCACCCTTTGAACCCCAGAAGAAAGAAGAAGCCGAAGATTGGAACGAACGAAAGAAGGAGGAAGTAGGGGTCATCGCGGCGAAAACATGAACACCCAAAGAGCACAAAACCGATTGGATAAGCACCAATCTACCAGCCTGAGATAGGAGAGACGCATTCCAACGGATAATCCTTCCCCTAAATTTGTCCGAAAGTGGATCGAAAAGGGCGTTCAGTTTCCTACCTCTGTAGAGAACAATACCCAGATAAGGAAAAGGGAGGGAAGCAGCCCTAAACCCGGTATAAGATTCGACCCACGAAACTCTCAACTGACCCATGTCCTTCGCGTGAACGAAGCAACTCTTCGCCGAGTTGACCAGTTGGCCCGAACACCTCTCGTACAACTGAATGAAACGAATAAGGAGGCGAATAGAGGAACGATTATCGTTAGAGAAGATGACAATGTCATCCGCGAATGACAGAGAGGAGACGAGCGGACACCCACTTGGAATGCCAAAACGCTGAATTTGACCAAAGACCGTTAAAGTGTGGATGCCACGAATGAAAGCCTCGACCGCTATAACGAAAAGAGTAAGGGATAGAGGATCGCCCTGGCGGATACCTCTACCAGCTTTGAAAAAACCATTGGCAGATCCGTTAACGATAACAGAAAACCAACAGTTGGAAATGAGCCTCCAAACCAAATCGATAAGGGTTTCAGGAAAACCGAAGGCACGAAGAACCTTGATGATGAAAAACCAAGACATACGATCATAGGCCTTTTCCATATCAAGTTTGAAAATAATGTTAGAACCCCTGACCTTACGATCAATCTGAGAAACGAGTTCTTGGGCTAAAAGGACGTTATCAGTGATCAAACGACCTTTTACAAAGCCAGCCTGAGAGGAGGAGATAATGCGATCAAGGTACGGAGCCAAACGAATGGCTAGGACCTTAGAAATGACTTTATTAGCGAAGTTACACAGGCTGATCGGACGGAATTCCGAGCACATCCGTGGATTATCACACTTAGGGATGAGGATCAAGTTAGTGGAAGACCAGCTAATGGGAAGAACGGCACCAAAAAAAAAACTCTGAATAGCTAAGCAGAAATCCGATTGGATGATGTGCCAGGTACGTCGAAAGAAGGATCCATTAAAACCAACTGGCCCACTGGCACTATCCTTGCTGAGCGCAAAGACACTAGCACGTATCTCTTCTGGCGAAGGCGGAAAAGCTAAATCGGCACTACCCTCAGCAGGAACTAGCCGAGGAATGAAGGACAGGATGTCCGAAACCGGGTCAGACATCGATGGAGAACCCAAATAAGATTGGAAATGAGAAACTAAAACCTCTACAACTTCAGACGGAGTCGAAGCCACAGAATGGTCCGGTCTCAGAATCTCACGGATAGAAAGCAAATTAGCTTTCTTTCGTATAGAAGAATGGAAGAACTTCGAGTTTGAATCACCTTCGATCACCCACTTGATCCTCGCCTTCTGGCGGAGGTAGGAGTTTTCAATGCAAAGTTTCGAAGAGAAAACGAGTTGGGCGGTAGCCCAAAACTCCTTGTTCTCGGCTGAAGGATTCTCGTCGAACAAAGATTCGGCAATAATCAGGGATTCTTCAGCCGCTCGCACACGGTCGAAGATGTTCCGGAAAACAAGGGAATTCCATGTCTTAAGGCAAGACTTAAGACGCTGAAGTTTCCGAGAGAAGGCCCACATGGGAGCAGCCAAAATGGGAGCGGACCACGATTCCTCCACCACCTGCAAAAAACTGTGGTGGGAACTCCACATACTAAGGAAACGAAAAGAAGAAGGTCTCGACAAGGACCGCGAAGCGCACCATAAAACCAACGGCGCATGATCAGAGCAGGCTCGGTGGAGATGAGAAATAGAAAAGGAAAAGGGGAAGAGAAACCATTCAGCAGACCCAAAAACCCTATCCAACCTGGATAGAATCCGATTTGGCCCTACCTGATTATTAGACCAAGTAAAAGCAGAGCCAACGAAAGGGATTTCAGATAACCCGGAACTCACAATGAAAGAATTAAAATCAGAAACCGAGAGCCTATTGACGGCCAACCCGCCTGCCTTTTCAGCCTGGCTAGCGACAACATTGAAATCGCCCCCCACCACTGAAAGCGAGCAACCGAGGACATCAAGAGACAAAATGTCATCCCAAAGAGATAATCTGTCAAACCGGTCACACTTGGCGTACACCGCCGAAAAAATGAACGGTTGTGGGAAATCGGGAGAGGAACAAATGACAGATAATAGTTGAGACGAGTCAAAAACAGGGCGAACAACGAATTCTTTGGACCAAAGAATCCAGATCTTACCCGAGATATTAGACACAGCACCGCCAAAACCAAGCGACAGAATAGCCTTGGTAATCTCTCCAGAACCCAAAAAGGGTTCTAAAATAGCCACTAAACCAATGGAGTGCTTACGGACAATCCTCCTAAGTCTAGCAGAGGAAGCTTCGTTGCCGATACCACGAATATTCCAAAAAAGAAAATTCGACATGAAGACAACAAAAAACAGAAAGAAAAAGACAAGCCAAAGAAGACAACGCAGACGCAAATCAGATACGATACAAGGAGGATAGAGAAAACCGGTCGATCTGCTCAGTCGCCGCTATAGAGCGAGTACGGATAGTCCGGGGGATGCCGGTAGCGCCACGCGAACAACGCCGAGAAGATCTGCGAAGAGGCTGACGCATAGTCTCGGACAATGAGGAAGCACCTAAACTCTCCTTCGAATCGGCCAGAGAAGAAGAGGATCTGGATGGATCAGAGTTCTCGGTAAGACGAGACAGCCGCTCATTAATCAACGCAATTTCCTCTACACTAAGCAACGGGATGTTGATCGAAAAGGCGCAAGAAGACGAAGGAAGAGAGCAACGGGAAGAGCAACAAAGAGGAGGAGAAGCCGAAGAATCCGAGACAGATAAAGAAAAACGGAGATATGTAGAGGAGCTAATAATACGCAACCCACGATGCTGTAGGAACCTAACCCATGCCGGACTGTCACTAATGAGACAGACCCGCGAGACAGGCGAGGTTCGCACTGTGGCTCTAACAGAGCTATCACCTGCTCGAATCGCAAATGACTGGTAATATTCCAGGCTGCCCGCATAGTGGACCGCAACAGGGTACACTATGTGACCAGGAATGGAACACCGCCTAAGCCAATCGACCCAGGCAGAAAAATAACTCCGTAGAGACCAATGGTGATCAACCAGAACAGACAGAATAGACGGACGATACGAAACCACAAACGACACTGACCAGTCCTCGCTATGGCTCATAACAAAAAACCAAGATAGAGATCCACACTGTCTGCTCCAAACGGAGAAAACAATGCCTACGGGACCTGACACGCCATCATCCAAAACAATGCAAAAAGTGTCAGGGAGCACTCGCCGAAGCGAGTCAAGGCTCAAAAACACAAGGAACAACCCAATAGGCATAATCCGACAAGAGAACAAATACCCAAAAACATCGTACAAGTGGAAGAGCACCAACAAAATACTCACCTGACCGGACAAAGCGCCACAAGCCTGCAGCGGCGGGACGAAAGGAGCAACAGAGCCACCGGGCACAATCTGCTCGCAAAACAAGCCACTTAACAGACAGGGGAAAACCACCCCGCCTGCATGAGAAGAGCGGACCGACCAATCCAGAGAGAAAACCGATCCAATACCAAAAACACCACAAACCACCGCCAACCTGCATCTCGCAACCCCAAAACCACGAAACACCAAGGAAGGAACAAAGGGGGGACAAGCCACAACCCACCTGGAGGAAACCAATTTCCCATCGACCAAAACATCCAAAGCTACACCAAAACCACCGCCGAAAGCACAAAGTACCGATACCCCAACCGACGCATCGATGCTAACCACTCCCAAACCACCAGAACCAACCATAGATACACAATCCGCCGAGTGAGAGGCGTGGAATGGTATCACCGCAGCCTCAACCGGAGGGGTGATGAAATCCCCTTCGACCAAGAAATCCGATCCAAAGCCAATATCACAACCAACCGAGTCCACCACCAACGACTCAACTCCATCAGGAAGAAAAGCACAATCGGACGAGAACGAAACAGACGGCACGAAAATCTAGGTGAGTGTCCTCACATACCCCTAATCTACAAGCATAATCGAAACTTTTGAGATATCAACGATCCCTTAGTACACATCCCAATAGTAGAAAATATCATACATTTCACTTCACAAGTTCACATCGTCAACCTTGCCTCCTCAGACCATCATCGGATATTGCAAACACTTTCCATTCGATTCAAACAACTCACATTGTTGAGTCGTCGAAGTTCAAAGCATTTTTCACCATTTCACAAATTTTTTGAGTTCCCTCACATTGAGCCAGTATTCATCCCTTATTTTTTCATGTCAAACCCAAAGAAATAGCAGAGCTGTCCTGCATTTTCCTTTCATCTCCACTACTGTTTAGCCTTTAAACTAGATCTATTGTCATAGGCAAACAACTCACAATCCACTCATACAAGCTTGGTGCGATCGATCATGTCAGCTCCTGACACCATACCAAATATCCCCGATCGATTACAAGTAATGATGATCGATGATGATCAACCTCCAAGATTTCCTCACATCTTCTTCGTGTTTCTGATCCCAAGTCTTGAAGTCGCTCTATATTTTCCCTGCATTTCCATTATATAAACACTTGGTTGCAATCTTGAACTTAGATTAATCGATAGTGCCATTAGCTCTGTGTTTTTGCCTTAAAGACCATAAGTAGCCATCATATGCGCCTCTTGTCGGGCATGAGCTATCATCCAACTCAACTTCATCAACCCCACATTAGCCAAACCCACTCGTACTTGTAACGACTGCCCTACACCGTCGGTATCTAGTATAACCAAATTGTCCATGTAAGGAAGAGAATCTTATCATCCCTTACCCATGCTAATCTTGAATTGGGCATTGGGCCAACCCATTAACTTATTAATTATCCATTAAGCTCTCTAAAATTGAGTGGAACTTCAACATCTATATCTCCCTAACAATAAGTCCATTTTTTTATTGTGACGACTCTATGGAAAGGGAAACTATCATTACGATCTAATGAAAGTTGTTTCAAACACATTTTGACTCCTCTCAAAAGTTATAAACCACACAAGATTCTAAGGGTCAAAATGGTTATATAGAAATCTGACAAATATCATCAATATGGAAAATATCCCTAAGAGTCATTTTTTGAAATTTAGAATCATACGATCTTATATGAATATAATATTAATATTCTATAATCCTCGATACATCGAATATGAGTCATTACATTCTCCCTCCTTTGTGAATTCTTCCCTTGAAATTCCAAACAAAAATCAATAGGTTCATCCCGCATGCCTAACACCTATACACAGGCATATGCAACCATCATACATCAAATATGAATACATGGCAATTAAGTGGAAAAAAGAAAACATCCGAACCTGTCCTAACATGCAGGATAATATACTAAGGTATATACTTCATGATATATGCTATGACAGATGTATACTAACGGTAAAAATCGTTACAGAAAACCAAAGAAGGACGTTGGTGCTAAAGATGTTAACTTTTGTAGCAGTCGATAAACGCAATGAATCTAATTTTTGTAGCATTTCTAAAACGCAACAATATGTTAAGTTTTCCTAGAGTTTTCTAGAACGCCACAAAAAGTTTCAAACTTTTAGTAACAAGTCGTATAACAGCGTTTATGAAACGCTACTATAAGTTTTGATACCATTTTTTCAACACTACTAAAGGCCGATTCTAGTGTAGTGCTTAAAGCCTTGGCACTTAACCCGACCCGAGCCCTGTAATCAAACGATCATAACAAGAGATCAACACCACATGCATCAGGGAACAAGAGTGGGCCACCATAGCCGATCCGACGGCAAAGAACTAAAGTAAACAGAGGCACAGAAAGCAGTGCCATATGTGCTAAGGCAACCATACCTCTTGAAATCGCACTATGTCAATACCCAAAAGAATAGGTCTGCTTTAGCACATATCAAGGGAAACCTATACAACGTCATGCAGATCCAAAATCACTCCAAAGGGGTTGTATACATGACCACTCGAAATATGCTTCAACGCGGACCCAATCTCATAGGCAAACGACAAGTGTGAAGTTCTCTTTCTCTCATCAGCAATTGAAGTATGCTTACACAGAGAGATATTCCAATCACGAATAGCCTTAAACATGTTCCAGGCAGGTACCAAGTCAACCCATGGAATAGAATAAGGAAAAGCTTCTCATTTCGACCTTATACCTTACTACATCAATCAAGGGCATCACAGGTATCGTAAGGCATTGTGGGCTGAGTACTAAACAACATTCATCACTGCATCTTTCTCAATAATACCTCGAAGCTCTAGGGAGGTTCCCTACCATTCCTCTCAAAATATTCACCATTCTGAGAGAAAGAGACCGACCCATGCATACTCGAGATTCTTGCCCAACTTTTCAAACATCCGGCTTTAAATTTCCAAGATCCCGCCAATGTCATGATTTCCCACAAAAAACCTATCATCAATCCAGACACAACGAATAGGCACCATAGATAAGCATTAAGCGGCAAAATATGAAGGCGGAGGTTGAAGGAAAATACTAAAGTCGATTACATCAAACTACAATACACTTTTGATATTAGAAGGAAAGGTTAGAGAATGAAGAAAGGGTTCATGACTTGGATCTTCTTTTAAACTTCTTCTCATTCCAAAAAAGATATTATGTGCCTATAAAGCCATTGTAATCATTTGTACTAAATTTGCAAAGATATGGTGGAATATCTTATGGACGTAGGATTAACATTGATCTGAACTATGTAAAAATCTCTTTGTCATTTATTTTTACTATTCTATTATTTGATTTTGGTTTTCCCTTGTAACAGCCCAAAATTTAATCCATAATAATTAATTCATTAATTAATTGAATAATAAAATAACATTATGAAGTTATCAGAATTGAGCCATGAGAGTTGCACCATTGTATCCGCGGTAATTTTCTGGTCAATTTCCATATATAGAACGTCAGACACCGAGCTAGTATGAACAAGATAGGAACTAAAAAAATGAATATATACATATATGGCAGGTCGACCGGCTAGTTGACCTAGGCACCAGGCGGTCGACCGCCCGGTCGACCCGCCTGCTGTTTTAGGGGTGAACGAACAATCGTTTGTTCGTTCGAATGATGGCTCAATTTTTTTAAACGACTATGACGTGTTTTGCATTCTTAAAAACAATTCGGTCCCTCCATTCTTACATCTGATGACTGCTATTCAGCCTATGACTTAGTTGCATCCTATTTAATCTTCAAATCCGACAGTCTGAGATCCACTTCCACCGCTATAGATAAGACCATAGACCTAACACTTTTTCTCATTCTAGATCTTCTCCACTTGGGTTCACCTTTTTAGGAAGGTCCCTAAAAGGAATAATTTTCCAAGGAGAAAATCTTTTTAATAATAATATTTTAACAACCCTAAATGGATCTGTGAAGGCCCAAAGGGAAGGACTTAGGACCGGAGGTGAGTGATTGTGATTATTTTAAGATTTCCTTAAGTAATTTAAAATAATAGGATTTCCAATAGTTATACTTTTACTACAATTTTGGAATAACTTTTTTATCTATTTTAGATTTATTTTTCAGTATATTCCCTTTTAGTTATTCTTTTTTCAATTAATTATAATTTATTACTGTTAAGCATAAATTTTTATTTATTTACAGTTTACTTATAGTATATAAGTTCATTTTCCGTTATTTATTTCTTATTTACATCTTTTTCGACGTTTTAGATTTTATGCAACCATCTATTCTCTTCTTCCTCTTTTTCTTCGCCTATGGATTAGAATAAATTAAACTCGAATATGGATTATATAAGTAAGAATATTAAGCGAAGAAAATAAGATGTAAAGTACAAAGATTGTAATATAAATGAAATTTCAATAAAATTATGCCTAATTGGACTGAAATTATGCCTAATTATGACATTAATTGGACTGATTAAAAAGATTGGCCTAGTTATAACTTAGAATTATAACTAAAAAGAGTAAAAGATGCAAGAGGCTTATTTTCACACCTACCTTAGGCTAAGTGATAGGCATGATAATAACGTAGGTTATAATAAGAAAAAGAACATAATAAGGCTTATTTTAAGACTTAGGATAAATTAATAAGCACAGATAGTAAAGAAAAGTGTAAAGGCTTATTTAAATAATTTATCTAACTTAATAAGCAAAGATGAAAGTATGACCTGTACCAAATAGCATTCCCTATTAGACAAAACGGTGGGCTCACATTAGCCTGAAGTGAGACGAGGGCATGCTTATGCTAAAAATGGTAATATTTGATCAATTAGAAGTCCAAATCATGGAGGATTTGGATAAGCGGCATAATTAGATATTGTTTGGATGACGGGCGAGTACCAAAAGCATTTCCCTTATAGTTTCTATGGACATACGATGGTCTCACATTAGCCTGAAGTGAGATGAGGGGCAAGCTTATGCTGGAGTTTGAGGTAATAAGAAGACCTAATATGTAGAGCAAAAGGTAGCATGGGCATGGTGGCAGTTACGCATGCGACTTCCAGTCCTGTGCTCAGTAATCACTATGAGTTCCAAACGCTTAGTATGGGTGTCATTCTTAGACACTATTGCCTTCTGTATAGGGAGCTATATATGTCGTCCAGATCCACAGTGGGTGCCTTGAGCATCTTTCATGGATACCATTGGCTGCTGTGTAGGGAGTTATATAGCGTCTGGTCCGCAGTAAGGTCTACAGAGTAGCAGGCTGATCAAAAAGGGTAGAATTAGGGTTACATCCTAAATATAGGATTAGGAATTCAGCCTAATCAAAAGCAGAAATCTAGGACAAGTGCAAGCAATTAAAGTTAACATACCTTATAAATTGAGCAATATTTAATCGTATTTATCTCCAGTTTATCTTTTTCCTATTTGTTTTATTTCTCTTTATATACTAGAACTATTATAGAGTCTACTACTTTTACTTTGCTTAAAGACTGTAATAATTACTATCATTCACCAGACTTTTAGTCTGACTCACTCCTATATTTTCCCATTTCCCCCCTTAGCCAATCAAAGGAGAGGATAGTATATTGCAGTTGCTTGGAGATTTCTTGGGGGAGTTTGCTACCATGTATTTCTTTTCTTTCAACTTTTGTTCTTTCTATGTATAGGCTTATTATGAGGAATATTATGTACTTTGATTTTTGAGACTATGAGTTTTTATTTCATGGGACATATTGGATTTTTAGACATGTATGTGGTAGTTGGTATTTGACTTTTTTATGAAACAATTATGAAGTTTTTTTCAATTAAGTTGTTATTTTAAGTTTTCATCATTTTTATCTATTTTTGTCTTATGAATCTTAGTTCATGTTAGCTTTAGTTATACCTAAAATGTACCATGCCTTTTAATGTGTCCTTTTAGGTATATTAAGGGGTGTGGGGGTGTTTCAATTGGTATCGGAGGCTAAGGTTACATGATTCCTAAAATTTATTTTAAAAGTAAAGTATATTTCCAAAATAACTTGTTTTAAAAGTATTTTTCAGGAAAAACTCTTAGAAATAGTTTTTATGTATAAAAGAGTTTTTATAAAATTCCCTAAAAGTCTAATTCAACCTTCTTTTAATTATTTCGAGCCTAAATTTCCTTTTCTTTGCGTAGTATGGTTGATAGGTTCCGTATAACTATGATACCAAAGGTGCAAGGGAAAGCGCCCAATACAGCAGCAGTAGGTGGAAATCCCTTTAATCCTCCTACACCAACCAATTTTTCTAAGCTATGCAAGGACTTTACTAGCATAGGGGGCAGAATGTTTTCTAGTACAAAGGATTTCAAGGAGACACAAGCTTGGTTGGAAGATTTGAACAAAAGTTTAGGCAGTTAGGCTTGGAGGACCGACAGCTAATTCAACCTACTTATTGGAAGCTAAAGGGAGAACTTAAGGAGGTTCCTACAAGGTCTAAGGAACAGCGGTGGAAGGACAAGAAGGATAAGAGGATAGCAAAGAGACCTCAGAAGCAAATCAAGAAAAATGGGAAGTGCAAGCGTTGTAGAATGAATGATCATTATGCAAAAGACTGTAAGAAGGTAGGAATGGAGAAAAGGTGTTTCAGTTGTAGACAGCTTGGTCATTTAGTAAAGTAAGTCCTCAGAAAGCAAGGCGGGCGGTAAGCATACCTGTAACACAGATTCCTTCCAACAGTAGACCAAATCAAGGTAGGAAAGTTTGATTTCTATTTCTGATATTTTTCATTCGATTTTTTTCAATCCTAGAGCATCGCACTCTTTCATCTCTAGTTCTTTGGTAGATTGTTTGCAGTTAGACATTTCTTTAGCAGACCCTATTGTTGTTTCAAACCTCATAGGAGGATCGGCACACTTGACTATGGTTTGTAGGGGTTTGAAAATTTTATTCTAGGCATTGAATTTGACTGCAACGCCTATATATTGGATTTTAGGGGTCTTGGATGATTTTGGGAATGGATTGGCTATCCACATATGAAGCTATATTTGACTGCAAGAGGAGAGTCATTAGATTAGAGAATTTCACTAGTAGGACTCTCGAGGTATCTTGTGACCCACAAGGGTCAGTGATGTTGAGTTTTCTCTATTTCCTCGATTCTTCTTCATTAGAGTTGCATTCGGTTACTATCATCAGAGATTTTGCAGATCTCTTTGAGAAGGTTAGGGGACTACCTCGTAAGAGAGGGATTAACTTCAGGATTTATTTGATCGAGAATGCTAAGCCAGTATTGTTACCTATAAGGAACATGGCACCTAGGGAGAGGAAAGAATTGAGCAAGAAGATCCATGAGCTTTTGGAGAAAGGATTCATAAGAAGAAGCATATCGGAGTGGATAGCGCCAGTCGACTTCGCCACTAATGCGAATGGTTCCCTTCTAATTTGCGAGGGCTATAGAGAGTTAAGTAAGCTCCTAAAGAAGAACCAATATCCACTCCCTAGGATAGATGATTTTTTGATGATTTAGTTAGCTCTTCGGTATTCTCCCATCTTGATTTAGCTAATGGATTTAATCAACTTAGGGTCATTGATGATAACATTGATAAGACTGCATTTAGGACACCAGACTGATTCTTTGAGTGGTTAGTCATGACTTTTGGACTAATCAACGCCCTAGCCTATTTTATAGATATGATGAGCCATGTTTTTAGGGATGTCCTAAGTAAGTTCATGGTGGTATTCGTAGAAAATATTTTGGTGTTTTCCAAGAAGCATGGAGGAGCAAGTTATCATCTTAAGGAGGTTCTTTGTACAGTTGAAGATAGAACTCTTGAAGTGACACTTTAAGCACTAGGAAGTGTGTTTTTGAGGCATAAAGAAAGTCTACATATGGTAGGAACGATTTGTACACTTAGGATTCGGATTTCGGAAATCCAAAGAAAAGGTAGGCTAAGGTTAGAGATGTACAATAAAATTCAATAGATAAAAAGCCCATGTGTAGGTAATTGCAGAAATTATAATCATCTCAAACTAGTGGATTTGACGATAATGCCTTAGAATAAATATGAGTATACAAGAGGAATAGGAGTAAAAGCCTTTAGTTTAGGAAAATTACTCCGATGATAGTAAGTAGGATGATCCACTTTATGCTAAGCCCAATAAAATGAAAATTTCGAAATTTAAAAAGTTGAATTTTTTTTTGAAACATTCCATTATTAATATTCTCTTTCATAAAATAAACATAGATTTTTTGAAGAATGGTATGAAATTTAAGCTGGTTTTTTATATTATAAAAAATTGGAATTCTTTTTTAAGAATTATGGAGTGTGTGTGTGTATATATAACTCACTAGTATCATTGTAAGTAAACAGAGATTTTAAACATAAAAACCTAGAGTGTATCAAGTATCGAAAACGTAGATTACAATTTTATTGTTGTAATAAATGTTTTCATGAAAAATAAGTGGGGCTAGGCTATAACACTATTGTTATAGTAAGTGACTCTCAAGAGAAATATTTTTACATAGGAATATGAGATTTGTTGTTATTTATTTAGTTGAATCATACACTAGTTTTTTTGGGTTGTAGTAACGGTGTTTTGCGCAACATCCGTTTTAACCCAAATAAAAATGTATTTTAAAATGTCATTTCTAAGTACAGAAATAAAATAGTCTGCAAAGTACACTTATTATTAATAAAGTATAAGGAAGTGTTTTTGTAGTTATGGAAATATTAAAACAGTTTTGAAGATGAGTTTTTCTAAAAGGAAAATGTGTAAGTTAGATATTAGTTAATATTTATCATGGAAGAATATAATTAAACATACTTTAATCTATTGGAATGAAAAGAATAATGGTCATGATTTTCTATGAAACCAATAAAAATGTTTTGTGCAACTTACAAGGAATACATGAAAGAGATGTACAAGATATAGGAAGTACCATATTTTGTATAGCCTATTTCAAAATATAGAATAAATTCGTTGTAACTTCACAAAAACATGAAGTCCTCTTTTGAAAGGTTCATAGAAGATTTTAACGTTGATAACTTCTCATAAGAGAAAGTAGTTCCAATACATTAAGATATGAGACTGTTAGGTGTAATAAGAAGCTGTTTTGAAAACACATAAAGGATATTTTATAGATATTTTAAAAGAAAATGGTTTGTTGAAAAATTAAATACATTTTTGAAAAGAAAAAATTAATAAAAGTAAAATTTGAAAATTTAAATCTTTATAGAAAAATGTAGAAGTCTTTAAAAGATAGAGAGATACAAGTTTTAGACTTAAAATTTTGAAAGTTTTTCCCTCTAGGCTTGGGAAATAATATTAAGTGAACAAGTATTTTTGAAATCAATAGAACTAAAAAGAAAACACTATTAAAAACAAATATTTTGGGATTTGATGTTTTAAATTTTTTAGAAACCTTAGTTTTTAAAACAAGGTGATAAATATCAAACCAAACTCTTAAATGTGGAGTAGATAAGAATCATTTCATGGGAGTAACGGAAAATGTGTAGGGAGATAACAGTAATTAATTATAGAAGTAATAATGGAAGTTTTTGTAAAGTGTATAGGACACTAGTAAGAACCTAGGAATGTTGATTCCTGAAGAATAGTAAAATGAAATTAGTAGGATAGTAAGACAGGCATAGTTGAGCGTGAGTATTCTTGATTTTTGAAGAACTTGGAAAAACATCTTTCTTTAGTGGAATACATATAGCGGTAGTTTTCAAGCTAGCATTGGAATGACACCTTTTGACGCTCTTTTCGAAAGGCTATGTAAGACGTCTTCATGTCGGTTGGAGTTTACGGAAAGGTTGCTTCTTGGTTCCAACATGGTTAGAGAGATTTCGAAGAAGACTAATTTGATTAGGAGAAAATTTGTATCTCATATTCATATCTCTTTGATAATAGGTTTTAGAATTTCCTTTTTTCATCTTTAGTTTTGAATAGGTTCTTTCCTTTATTATCCTTTGGGAGGGTAGAACTTAGGATTTAACCTATGGAAGGTTGGATTTTATGTAAACATGTTAACAGAACATGCTATGAATGATGTATGCTAGTGGTTGCAAGTGTTTACTAATGGATGCTAATAGATGCATATAGGTACACTAGGCACTATTATTCTTTAGGGATCGGCCTAATTAGGACACTAAAGTATATGCATATGGATGTGTATGCATTTTTACTTTATTTCCATGGTTTCCATAAATGGATGTTTATCACACGATTGTTGCATTTGGATGATGGTTGTAGCACGCATATAGAACTATCGATTATCATTAGGAATTTTTGCATTCATTTGAATACATGGCACATACATGATTGCATAAAAGGAGGTCAGCTGAATCAGTGGACCGTCTAATCTTTTGCATTAGTTAGGGACATTTATACTACACTAATTGCATAAGTACCATAAGTTGCATTAGAAAAACTTAAGGACAATGAATGAATGGTTGATGATTGAGTAGTTGGATGAAAACATTTAGTACATTCTTTTATCCTTAGAGATTTCGGGGAGGAAATTCCTTTTGGAGGGAAAAATGTAACAATCCAAAATTTAACCCATAATAATTAATCTGTTAATTAATTAAATAATAAAAGAACTTTGTGAAGTTATCAGAATTAAGTCATGAGAGTTGCACCAATCTGTCCATTGTAATTTTCTGGTCAATTTCCATATGTAGAACGTCAGAAAATGAGCTAATATGAATAAGATAGGAATTAAACAAAATGAATATATATATATGGTCGGTCGACCGGCCGATCGGCCTGGACACTATGCGGTCGACCACCCAGTCGACCCGCCTGCTGTTTTGGGGGTGAATGAACAATCGTTCGTTCGTTCGAATGATGGCTCGATTTTTTAACCTAGAATGACGTGTTTTGCATTCTTAAAACCAATCCGGTCCCTCCATTCTTACATCTGATGGCTGCTATTCAGCTTATGACATGGTTGCATCCTATTCAATCTCCAGATCCAATAGTCTGAAATCCACTTTACCACTATAAATAAGACGCTAGGCCTAACACCTTTTCTCATTCTAGATCTTTTTCGCTTAGGTTCACCTTTTGAGGAAGGACCCTAAAAGGATAATTTTCCAAGGAGAAAATCTTTTTAACAAAAGTATTTTAATAACCACAAGTGGATCTATGAAGGCTTAAAGGGAAGAGCTAAGGACCATAGGTGAGTGATTGTAATTATTTTGAAATTTCTTTAAGTAATTTAAAATAATATGTTATCCAACTGTTGTAATTTTACTACGATTTTGGAATAGCCTTTCTATCAGTTTTTAGATCTATTTTTCAGTCTATTCCCTTTTGATTATTCTTTTTCAGTTAATTATAATTTATTACCGTTAAGCATGGTTTTTTATTTATTTACCTTATTTAAGTTCATTTACTGTTATTTATTCCTTATTTACATCTTTTTCGACGTTTTGGATTTTATGCAAGCGTCTACTCTCTTCTTCCTCTTTTTCTTCGCGTATGGATTAGAATAAATTAAACGGGAATGAGGATTGTATAAGTAAAAATATTAAATGAAGAAAATAAGATGTAAATTACAAAAACTGCAACATAAATAGAATTGGAATGAAATTATGCCTAATTAGACTGAAATTATGCCTAATTATGATATTAGTTGGACTGAATTAAAAAGATTGGCCTAGTTATAACTTAGAATTATAACTAAAAAGAGTAAAAGATGAAAGAGACTTATTTTCACAGTTAGACCTTCGGTTAAGTAATAAGCATGATTATAACGTAGGTTATAATAAGAAAAGGAAAATAATAAGGAGTTTTTAGGACTTAGGATAAATTAATAAGCATAAATAGTAGTGAAAAGTGTAAAGTCTTATTTAAATAATTTATCTAACTTAATAAGCAAAGATGAAAGTAGGACCTGTACCTAATAGCTTTCCCTATTAGACAAAATGGTGGTCTCACATTAGCCTGAAATGAGACGATGGCACGCTTATGCTAAAAATGGTAGTAATTGGTGAATTAGAAGACCAAATCACGGGGTATTTGAATAAGAGGCGCAACTAGATATTGTTTGGATGACGGGGCAGTACCAACAGCATTTTCCCTATATTTTCTATGGACACATGTTGGTCTCACATTAGCCTAAAGTGAGATGAGAGGCACACTTATGCTGAAGTCTGAGGCGATAAGAAGACCCAATAGGTGGAGCAAAAGATAGCATGGGCATGGTGGTAGTTACACGTGCAACTTCCACTCTGATGCTCTGTAATCGCTATGAGTTCAACCGCTTAGTATGGGTGTCTTTCATAGACACCATTAGCTTCTGTGTATGGAGCTATATATGTCGTCCGGATCCACATTGGGTGGTTTCTGCATGTTTTGTAGATACTATTGGCTGCTATGTAGGGAGTTATATAGCATCTGGTCCGCAGTAAGGTCTATTGAGTAGCAGGCCGATCAAAAAGGGTAGAACTAGGGTTATATCCTAATTATAGGATTAGAAATTCAGCCTAATCAAAAGCAGAAATCAAGGACAAGTGCAAGCAATCAAAGTTAATATATCTTATAAATTGAACAATATTTAATCGCATTTATCTCCAGTTTATCTCTTTCCTATTTCCTTTGTTTCCTCTTTATATACTAGAACTTTTGTAGAGCCTATTACTTTTAATTTACTTAAAGACTCTAGTAATTACTATCATTCACCAGACTTTTAGTCTGACCCACCCATCTATTTTTCCCTTCCCCCTCCTCCTTAGGCAATCAGAAGAGAGGACGCTAGATTGCAGTTGCTTGGAGATTTCTTGGAGGATTTTTCTACCATGTATTTCTTTTCTTTCAGCTTTTGTTCTTTCTATGTATTAGCTTATTATGAGGGATATTATGTACTCTGATTTTTGAGACTATGGGTTTTTGTTTCATGATATATATTGGATTTTTAGGCATGTATGTGGTATTTAGTATTTCACTTATTTATGAAAAAATTATGAAGTTTTGTTTTAATTAGTTATTGTTTTAAGTTTCCGTTATTTTCATCTATTTTTGTCTTATGAATCTTAATCTCTGTTAGCTTTCGTTATACCTACAACGCACCATGCCTTTTATGTGTCCTTTTGGGTATATTAAGGGGTGTGGGGTGTTTCAGCCCTTTTAATTGGTAAAATGATTTTGACATTTCAACATTCAATTGATGTGCAACTACACGGCTATATAAGCATCCAATGGTACAGCCGCTTCTAAAAGGTGGACTTAACATAGCTTAAGTCCGCTGGTTCTAACTCGTTGAAGCAATTCACAATTAAGTTGCTCCACGATCTAGTTGAGTATGTTGAAGCCAAAAAACTTCACTAACATTTTTTGCGCTAGAGGGAGGCCCGAACCTCCGTCCCTCCTCTATTACCAACCAATGGCTTCCCAAACACACGGAGGTGTTGGTTTTGTCAGCAACTCCGACAAAGAAATGAAAGCAAGCTATAGAATGCTACTACAAGTAGGCCGATGGGGGTCTCCATACTTTTTGCTCGAAGAACAGAAGATTCATTTGCCAGGACGTGAACATCAACTATCTTCATGCTCAAACGATATGCAGAGATGACTTAGTTGCAAATGGAGTTGAAGATACATAAGAGAACTATTTTAAGAATAGCAGAACTCATGCAGAGCGGCCTTCCAAATAAATAAAGAAATAAATAAATGTATATGTATAAATATACTAAACTGGTCATAGGGATACTAGACAGCTCGAAACCGTAAAAAATATTTGTATTATTTCTATTCGAAAGGAAGTTTAATACACATTCATAGTACATAGCAAATATTCGCTGATTAAAACTTAACGCATGATTGGTAGGATGACACTCTCAACACTGAGTACAATGAAATTTAAACTACACACTTGAACTTGCATCAATGCAAGACCGGCTTCTCAGCCATGCACCGGACATGATGAAAAATTACCCTGAACCGGCAGGAATATTCCTTTGATAACAATCATAGGAAGATTGGTCATAGGGATATTGGAATGCCTGAACCATTATAAAACAAACCTTATGTTAGTTAATTTGACATACCGTACTAGAAATATGGATATTAGATGACTACAACCAGTTTGGAAAAACCACGCCCATGCGATAATGGGTTGTGTATACACGACTGACTTCCTAGTAAAATCTTCTTTTACTCTTTATAGATCACTACCGTTGTTTAAAGGTGACGCCTATGAGCAACACTGACAATCTCAAAAACGAGAAAGGTAAACCTATAGAAGAATGCAACTAGGCATACAGCTAAGGACATTACTCCCCAAACAAGAGGCAGGTCAAAATGGACATACAGCCAAATATACAGCTAAGGACATTATGCCTCCGAACAGAGGGCGGGTCATAACAAACATACAGCCAAGCATACGGCTAAGGATATTTCGCCCCTACCAAATATGAGGTAGGTCATAATAAACATACAACCAAGTATACGGCTAATGACATTACGCCCCAAGCAAGGGGCAGGTCATACTCGGCATGTGGCTAAGGCAACAAAGGATGCTCAGCTCCCAAACGTAAGGGAAGATCATGTCGCGTATGTGATCAGACTGGTGCAGGATGTTACACCTAGACCAGCGCTCAGGTCGCTTCAACGTGTAAGAAAAGGCTGCTAGCTATCAGGTCATGACCAGGAGACATATGTTACTCTAGGAGACTATCCTAAGCATGGAAAGAAAGCATAGTACAAGGAATTACCAAAAACCTATCAATCCGATACAAGTCCAATTTTTTCTCAAAACTTGTCAGGTATATATATATCAAAAAATGGATTATTAATACTCAGTTATGAATCTTACATGTCTACCTGAAATAATGTTATCCATTTCCACATACCCTCATGTAATTTACAATCTGGGTCATATTACAAATAAAAATTAAGCTACGACTCTGGTCCAAACTTGGAAAGCTAATTGGACATGACCGCGCCATGCCATTACGTTCTTTTGGAATGCGATGCTACGGACTGAAGCATATGCTAAACAAAAAGTAGAAAATTAGTTTTCCAACTCAGTAATTACGAATGATGATCATGAATGCAAAACCCTTCTATAAGCGGAGGTGCATTAAGAGATGTGAGGATCATAGTTAGTGCATGCCCAAAAGTTTTCACAGTATGAGGATCTATACTCATAGTCGGGCCAGTTATACAAAAAGGGCAAATTGAGTCCAGGCCAAAAACATCTAAAAACATCAACCATGCATTACTAGCGATGTCTACTATCCTTGTTTTCACCTTCTCTTTATGAAGCTCATCCAAAAGAGATGCCATATCCATCTTATCTTGAGAAACTATGATGTAATCTAGCCGAGCCTCACACTCCAAATTATATATCTTGTTCTCTAAGGCATTTATCCGCCTCAAATATGTTTTCCTAATCCTCTCGAGTTTGCCCGAGAGGTGCTCCATTGTCTTTTCGACATCCCTAGGGAAGGGACCAAAGAACTCGTCCTCAGTTGATATGAACGATGAAAATCGAGTATCTATTATCCCTATTTCTCCCTTTAAATAATCCTCTAACTCTTTGATTAGAGTCTTTACATCATTCTGGATAGAGTTAGGGATATGCTCTAGAGGTAATTATGTAATTTATTACATATATCTAACTCGTTGACCAATCTTGTTCAAAATAAAGGTGTTTCCTTTCTATTACATACGTGATATAATATGGTTATATTAATTAATTAAAAGTATATTTAATAGAAAATCCATAAATGGTATGTTTTGTGATAGTTGCTACAAAGTGTTGTGATCGTAAGTAATTTATCATAATAAAATTAAATATACCATTTTAAATGTTCCTAATCAAGATGCATTGAGATTGGATACCGATGTATTCGTCGAGACTGGAGTACGTAGCACTCTGTAAATGTTAGGTAGTGTATTACTCATGACTGCTAGGGCACCTAAAAGTTACATACTAATAGTTATTGGATAACTATGGACCGACTCATTCGATAGTTTTCTTTCGGTTAATATAATTTAGTTCAAACAAAAAATATCGATGTGAATAATTTACACAGTACTTTCCACTTAAGAATACTGTAAATCTTTAATATGAAATCTCTGCTTTGATTATAGTCAAATCATGGCACAACATCCATCGAGTGCCTATAGTTAGGTTGAGTGGAAGTATTGAAAGTGACGCACTATTCAAGAGATGATTATTTTCCTCGGTTATATGGGATTAGTGTCACGGTCAACTCACATTAAAAGAAAGTCAAAATCCCTGGTTAGAGTTGTACGGTTAATACTTATTATTATTATTGAACCATAGACTTATGTTTGGACTATAGAGTTGAATATGGACAATATTGGAATTTTGACCATTACCTAATTCAATAAGTCCAAAGTGATAAAGTTTTAACGAAAATAATTGGTGTAAATAATTGTCACAACTAGGTAACGCTTATTAAATTAAAATGAGATTTTTCCAAAAATGAGTAAGCGACAAATTTGGCCATGTTATCACACTAACTAGTAAGTGAAGTGTGAACGTTAACATAAATAGTTCGACGTTAATCGCTGACCGAATTTACACCCTAGAGTCACAGAACCGAAACAATGAATTTTCTTTAGGTCAAACAAATTAATTATTTTATATTTATTGTAAACCAATTAAATAAATTAATATTTATGAAATATTAATTATAAAATTTGAATGTGATTTGAGAAATAAAATTATTGCATATATTTATAAAAGTTATGAATATATTGATCGATATAAGATATCAATAACAAAATAGGTTATATATGATTGTACATATTTAATTTGAGTTAAATGAGCTCACAACCCATGAGATTTAGAGAGGATGGGCATTGGTGTGAGAGAGGTTGGAGCCAGCTACAACATAGGATTAGGATTTGGAGATGTGTGGCTAAGATCTTGTGCGAAACTTACGTAGTTTGCTCTCTTGCCCTACGTATATAAATACTAATCTCAAAATCCTAATCTAATAATCAATTCATTTTTTTGAGCCACCACATTCTTCTTCTTTCTCATTTTAATGGTAGCAACTATCCTCTAAAAAAATCCCAAAGTTCTCAATCCCAATCCAAATTAAAAAAAAATACTAATTTGTAGTAGAAGGTATCCAATCTCGAATTAGCAACCTGACGGATCGAGAATTGTTCTAAGAGGAGAAATCATTGTTCAACATGAATTCAAAGGCTTCATTAAGAGGTGAACTTTCATAAAATATTATTGTTATGATATGAAGTTTCATATAAAATTGATTTACATCTAAATCGTCTATTTGTAATCCTATATGTTTATTGTTTAGATTAGGTGGGATTTTTGTTAGTACATGTGTTTGTTACAATTGGATTGGTTATGCGCTTCTTGTAAGATTTTGTTTATTGATTTATTATTGAATTAAATTTCTAAAGAAGAAGGAAAAGAATATGTTTTTAATTTTGATTTATGTTAGTGTATATATAGATCTAGACTAAATATATAGAGTTATGCAAAATGTCAATATGTATAATTAGATATATGATTACATATCGTATATATTTGATGTTAAAATTTTCTTCTAATGATTCATACTTATTATGGATCATAAAATATATTTTTTTAATAAATATATATACATGTTGTATTATTATTTAATGATTTTGTTGGTTGTTTATTATGTGTAAAATAATTAATAGTTGAAATTTTCAATTTTATATTTTTAAAATTTATGCACCATACATTAAGCTTACTGTAAAATTTTCAAAATTTTAAAACTTAATGTTATATATTTTAAAATTAATTAACTTTCAGCCTAAAATCAATTATTTAATTAAAAATATAATTTCAATTGAGAAAATTCTGGAAATTTACCTTAAGCCTCAAATGTGACTCGTGTACCTTTAGAAAGTTTTTCGGATTTTTATACCTTAATTTAATAATTTTTATAATTAACGTGTTTTCAGCCTACAATAAGTTATTTAATTAAAAATATAATCCTAATTGAGAAAATTCTAGAAATTTTTATTAAGCCTAAAATATCTCTTCGGAAACTGTTGAAAAAGCTTTAGAATTTTTCAACATGATTTCATGTTTTCAAGAATTAATCTGATTTCGAGCTATTATCAATTATTTAATGATAAATATTATTTTAATTAAGAAAATTCCATAAATTATTTTTATACCCAAAATATGTTTCTAGATTTTTTAAAGTTATAAAACTTTTAAGTTTTCATATAATTATTTTACATTAATTTATTATGGCTAAAACCATTTTATTCAATAAAATATTCATGTGTACATTTATATATTATGTGTGTGTGTGTATGTATGTATGTTCATTTATATATATTAATATTTTTTTACCATATCATATAAGTATATATTTGAACAAATTACAGTACATACAAAATGAACTAATGTGTCCGTTGCAATGTAAATCACGTCATCTATATCCCGACATATTATAACCTTCGTGGATTATCATGTTACACATGCACATATACATACATATATGCATTTGGTACATACATACATATGTATGTATGTAAATTAAATTTAATCAATCAATTCAAATTAAAGAGAGAAATGAAAGGTTCATCTCTCCATTTAATGTAATTAATGCTCTTAACTAATTACTGGTTTTCGGAAAAGAAATGAAAGGTTTCCTTCTCCTTCTCTATGTACATTAAATCTTATTAATGCTCTCAATTATTTGCTTGTTTTAGGAAAAGATTTAAAAGGTTTCCTTCTCCATACACGAGCGCGTGCGCGCACACACACATATATATTAACTCTTATTAAAAAATATTAGACGTATTTAATGTACTATACATCTGAAATTAAATTTATATAAACTTCCCTTTAACTAATTTAAATAAAATATATGATTTTGTTTAAAATAAATTTGAAAATTGTCTAATTAAATTGGGTTTTATAGGCTCAACTAAGATCCAATAGGGTAAAAAAATGAAATTCACTCATTTTTTCTGTTGCGGGCTAGCCCGGTTCCTTCAATAGTACCAGAGTACAATAACTTATATTGTCTAAATTAGTCATGTTAGGGCTAATTAATTAAGCTTACACACTTAGCACGATATCTAGAAAGGTGATGTCTAGGATTGGAATTGGGCAGTCAAGTACCGTGCCCTACTTGATTGCCTACCTGGCTAAAAAAGTGAAGTGAGCCCGAAGATTGCCCCTAATAGAAAATGCCCAATTTGAATTAGGACATGGGCTAATTTTCAAAATTATTTTGAAAATTGAGAAAGGATTTTAAATTTAAAAATTAGATTTAAAATAAAAACATCTTATAAAATTTCAATTTTTTTAAAATTATTTGGTATCAATTTCAAAATTTAAAGTTTATTAATATGAATAATAAAGAAAATTAATTAAATGAGTTAATTAATTAATACTTATATGCACGTAATATATATGTTGATATATGTTATGTTATTTTAAAGCGTTTAAGATAGCATACACATATGTATATATAAGATAAATTTTGAAATTAATCTAATTTAGCTAAAATTATTTAATTAGATAAACTAATTAAAGGTTAATTAATTAAATAAAATACGCATATATAAGATATATGTGTTATATTGTAAAGGTTATAGTATATGCTATAAAGGTAGTAGTAGATATGTCCAATACAAAAGTTGTATTGGAATACTAATATAAAATTAATTAAAGAGTTAATTAATTTAAATTAATTAAATAAGATTTAATTAAACAAAATATTATACATAAAATTTAAGTAATATGAAATATAAAAGTTATATAATAGTAAACTTATCTGATACGAATGTATAAACTAAAAGTTGGAACATTAAAGAAATCAAATAGACCTAAGGAATAAATACACGTAAATGTACGTATACGGTAATTTCTGATGTGTCTGACACTTAAATCGCGAGGGTATTTCATAAGAAATACATTATTCTTTAAGTCGGTATCACTCAATAGAATATATTAAAGATTATGAATCTTCAGTATAATGTTATCATCTACCATATATGTGTGTGTGTGTGTGTGTGTGTGTGTGTGTGTGTGTTATTTGCATACTCCTTAGTTGTTGAGAAAACCCAAGCTGAGGATGTTACATGTAGTATTATTAATGTATTGAATAGATGAGGTAAATAACTATATGTATTTATTGAGCAAACTCATGGTGTATATATTTACTACAAGAAAAACAGTCTTATATAGCGACGTATAGCCGCTATTAAACACAACTATAGCGGTTTGATAAACGATGTATATGGACATTCATATAAAGAATTACACATTTATAAAACATAAAAAAAGTTGCTATAAAAGAGCATGATTTCATAGCATAAAGTAGCCGCTATAAAATAGTTATTCTATAACGCATATTTCATGCTATACATTAACATGTTTATAGTATATTCTACATCCTTTTACAGCATATATATACCGCTATAAAATATTTAGATACAATAACGTCTATTTGCTGCTATCTTTTGACAGTAACCTTATACATTTCATAATCTTTTTATAGCCCTTACGTCATATAGTTATAACAGTTTTTAGGAGCTATGCTTTATTTTACTATATATATGACGCATCCCACTATTGCATTTTAATAATAACAATCAAAATGAATCTTTCTTAAATAGATCATAATTTGTGCGATGTATGAACGAAAAAAAATATAATAATCTGCAAATGTAACGCATATTCATGATAACAAAATAAAGTATCAACTAATAAAACATATGTTCAATACATGAGTTACCAAATTCAATACATATTCATGATAACAAAAGACAACATAGTTCAAAGTTAACATTTACAAGTACCAAATACATCACTAAGAACTTGAACTGCTCAAAGCCTTTCTTCATTCATGTCTTCGGTCATTGGTAGTACTTCTTGAAAATTCAGAGAAATTTGAAAATAATTATATAAAACTGTGATAAATGAGTAATTTCACATGAAAAAAGGATCTGAGGTCGGTGTTATAGCTTGAAGATCATGCTATAGGGATTAGGTGTCATTGTTTTTGAATCAGTAGTGTATTAGTCCACTATACTGAAGCCAAAATAAGATCATCCATAGCAAAAAATGAACCGATCTACATCATAAACATAGTTCAGAACATGTATTGACGAGTGCAAAAAGAGTAAAAGCATGTACAATGGGAAAATATAGAATAGAGCGATGTGTAGGGGAAAAAAACAGGCTTGGCACTCCGAAATAGCGGGCAAACCTAGATGAATGCCTATGTAAAATAGTATGGAAATGATGCTAATACAACAACTAAAACAACGATTAAAGGTGCAGAACTGGGACATGTACAGGCTGAGAGAACAAGAAGGCCTGCCATAGTTACTGCATTGCGGAAAAGGGCTAACCTCAATGAGGCACCTGAACTGAAATGTCGTTACAAACACTTGTAATTGCCAACAATTTCATCTATTGACCCTTTGGAAATCCCTCATTTGACCTAATAATAACCACTCATTTTCTGGTCACGATCATATTGATCAATAGCCTGAAGTTTCGGGTCCATCTTAGAATGAAAGTACTCCACCATTAACATTGTATAACATGAACCCATTACTGTTCATTTTGGGCAACGTGGCTTCCAGTCACTACCAAGTTGAAATAACCTCAATATAAAACCGAAATGATGCTCCACTCACATGCTTCACGTCAACTTCTTCTTCCTTGCCGTTACCTTTCATTATTTATCCATAACTGCTCTCCTCCAATCTCCCGTCATCCAAATTCACCCTTAAATGATGAGACTACCATGCCGCCTACCAACCGTGATCTAATACTCAATGAGGACACAAAAGCCACTACAAAGTATCTATAGTTTGCATTTATACGTTTCCACCACCTCAACCTTTCAGGTCTGCCCTCTTGGGTTCTGAAGCAGATTCTATTTGCCGTAATATGGATCTGTTCCATTGTTGCGTCAATAATATGGTTCGTATGATGCTTTCAATGTTCCGGCCTTCTTTCCTCACCATCGGCCTAACATCAAATGCTGCCCTCCTATTACACAAACCCATTTCTCCACCGAACTCAGACCAACATCACAGTGTTACAATAAGAAGTGACAATAGGAAATGATAATAATTCTTCTGATAACAGTAACATAGGAAAATGAAAATTATTTACCTCTTACATGTAGACAAAAATTAATGCAACTGAAGACACTCCATTTGAATTCAAAGCTACAGCTCCAGAAGAGGTAACTGCAATCATACACTGTCTAATTTAGTCTCACAAATCAAGCCGAAAGAAAGAAAAAGTAAAAGGAGCAAGGTGAGTTCTCCTCCAGTAACTATGAAACTAGGAGAGCTACTTCTATCGATAATTCGTTCCTCATACGATACTTGACGGAAATGATTTTCCCAAGAAAAAAATATGATGTTATTGAGCACATAATAGGTTAAAAACCTCAGGGATGTGTTTTATTGAGCATCAGCTAAATAATGACCTTATTCTTACATCTCTTAAAAGTTTCAAACAAACTGGGATTACATATATAATACAGTTGGATGGAAACAAAAGAATAATGATGTTGTAGGATCCTAAAATATTGAACATCGACATCTTTTCTAATGAGAGCCAAAAGATATCTTGTCCATTGCAAAATAATAGTGGTTTTAATATATTCTTTGCTGTTGTATATGCGAGAAAGGTATGTTAATTGTTTCAAATATTATATGGTTATTTCTTTGTAAATAGTTTGAGTGATCTATATTAGAAACATCTCAGTCACATTATAACTTCAATTTAAAAAACACTTCATATGTAAACCTTTATGTGTACCATGCAAGCGTTCCCTGTATTAAAGATATCTCTCTCGTTACCTTAGTTATTATATACAATTCATATTTACTTTTGATTATCCACACAAAGGACGATTGATGGTCCATTGGAGAGGTGGACGAGTGGTGGTCATAATATCATCCTCAGCTTAACCTATGCTGTTAAGGTGAAAATAGATAAACTATAATGCATTGAATAGATAGTATTTTTATTCTACTGTTATAGTTATTCTATTTAAGGTACTGCAATAACTAAAATAATTAAGAATAGGGTATAAATGTACAATATGTCTCTACTTTATCATTAAAGCTAGCTATCAAGAAGTAGATGGTTAAACTAGTTTACAAAATCAGTAATGCTAGATAAAATATCATATGATTATCAGTGTCATACTTAGCATATGTAGTAACCATCATAAGTCAAAAAACATAAGTTGCAACTGAACAATAAAATATTTGCAAATTATTAACAAAAATCTATTGATACACCTTAAGAAGATGCCCTCTCGTACCATTAATTTTGTCATTGCTGGCACAAAATCAGTTCAACTTATGAAGCTTCCAGTACTGTAGTCGTAGACAATAAAATCATGTTACATGTACTTGATGATTTCATGGAGCTATCATATGTCAACTTTGAAGTGTCGTGCTCGTCTGCCCTTGTAGTCGGTTCAACCAATGGTTAGCAACATGAGTAGACTTGTCTTGTTCACTTTTTTCATCAATTAGTTTTGTTAATGAATTTTGAATTTTGTTTCGGATGTGCGCGCGCACGCACACTTATTTTGAATTTTATTTATGTAACAAGTTCCCGACTCTCCATACACACAATCAGAGTATCATCAACATTATCGGATTTCTCTACTCACATTGACACCCGGAGACCATCAACACCTCAATACCCAATCAGGAAGGAGTTACCAAACATGGAAGTTTAAGTATAAAGTGCACCTTAGATTTGATATTATGATACACATTAAAAATTGAATATGTCTTAAATATCTTCATAATACATTGATTTATAAAAATTTATAAAATTAGTTAATTTATTGTTGTTGTTGTTGTTGTTATATATATATATATATATATATATATATATATATATATATATATATAGTTAACTTTTATAAAATTTAGTTAACTTAGTTATTATTTTATGGTTTATTATTAATATTAATATTATTATATAAATTTAGCTAATTATAAAACTTAGTTAATTTGATTAATATTTATAGTTATTATTATTATTAACTTAGTTAAATATTATAAAACTTATAATTAATGTATTATTACTATTATAATCTTAGTTAACTTTTATAAGACTTAGTTAACTCGGTCAATAATTTATAGCTTATTACTATTCTAAACTTATGAACATGGTTTTATTATTATTATTATTATTAGTATTATGACCTCCGTTGCAATCGTTGTTGTTGTTAGTATACTATTATAAACTTAATTAATTTTAATAAACTAAGTTAGTTTATTATTTTTATTATTATATAAACAAATTTAGTTCTTTTTTACGAAGCTTAGTTAATTTAGTTAATATTTTATAATTTATTATGAGTGTTGTTTGCACAAAAAATGGACAAACACCTCCAAGTCGTATTATTTAGTTGATTATATGTGATTTTCAATGATTTTAGATGAGTATATAAATATAAAAGAAGTAGGGGCTGAAATGTAAATGACACGCGGATTTATAGTGGTTCGGCCAGAATGTGCCTACGTCCACTTTATATGTTATTATCTCTTTCCTTCAGATTACAAGTACAATGCTTCGTATATGAGTATATGAAAGTAGTTTGAAAGTTCCTTCCTTGCTTGAGCTCTCAAACTTGTCTGCCATTGTTGTACCCCTGCCCCTCTATTTATAGAATGAGGTAGGGGGCAGGGGTCTTGGAGGTATATAGCTGCTGGTGGGCCCGGGCTGAAGCAATCTGGACTGGCAATCATCTGGTTCGGCGGAGGCTTCATTCGGCCGTGCTTGGAGAATGGTTTGGTCATGGTGGTTCGGTTGTGGTGGTGGTTCGGTTGTGGCTTGGATCGGTGGCGATTGGTCCGGTATCATCCTCGTTCGGTATTGTATTGGAGAGGCTGGTCCGGCATCATCTAGTTCGGTAGTGTATTGGAGAGGCTGGTCCGGTATCATCTTGCGAGAGGCTGGTCCGGTATCATCTTGCTCGGCAGGAACTTATGCCGAATGAGGATATAGGCTGGGTTTGCCGAATGAAGGGGCCGAATGGACTATAGGCTGGGCTTGCCGAATGAAGGGACCGAATGGAGGCCCGGGCCGAACGAACTTCTTCATGGAGAATATTGGATGGACTTCTAGGTTGGTATTGTCTATCGAACGAAGTGGAGGTTGCGAGCCCGGGTGAAATTGCGGCTTCTTGGTCTTGAGGTCTTCTGGGTGAAAATTCGCCCAACATTTGCCCCCCAAAGTGGGGCACGTGCTTGCATGTGTCGCGCTTTGTTTTTCTTGTTGCAGGAAGATTGGCTTTGTAACGCCAGCGATTGGACGTTCGTATTCTGTTAATGTCCTGCAAAGGAATTTACAGTTTTAGTGTGATTTCGAATAACGGCCGTTCATGATCGAAATATTCGAGATGAAGTGAACTGTGCCGTTCAGGACGAGAGAGTGAGCCCCGAAGGGGCTCGGCATCGTCGATGCCCGGTTTATGTTTGTGAAGATGGTTTATTGCCAGCTCAGAGCATGCCTAGGGATCGTTCGCAACCCCGTACATGTGTAAGTAGCTTAGCCATTTCATAATTATCAAATATCCATATGACCGATGGGCTTAAAAATGCGTGTCAAAGTCGTAAATTCCCACGATGGTAGGGTTAATAACCGTTCAGAGCGTGCCTATGGACCATTCGAGGTCGCGTACACGTGTGAACGATTTAATCCACGTCGGTGAGGATTTTACGACTTATTCATCGCTATCATATTCTTTATTTTATTAGTAAGATCTGGGGTTCGGGACTTATCTGAGTGAGGCGCCCTACATGCCCCCAGTTTCTGGCTTCTGCTGGTAGAGACAGTTTCATTCGGTTTCGAGTAGGCATATATTCTTATTCGTTTGGAGGTTGGTTGGGTATGGAAGGTTTCATTCGGTACATAGTTGGTCCGGTTGTTGTTGGTCCGGTTGTTGTTGGTCCGGTGATAGGTTCTCGTTCGGCATGGGGTTGGTCCGGCAGTAGGTTCTCGTCCGGTATTCCAGAGCTCGCCTATATATAGAGGCTACACCCCCCTTAGTTTTTCTCTACCGAACAAGAGGAAGCCGAATCAAAAGCCCACCGAACCAACTATTTGCCGAATCAAATATTCGCCGAACCAGGTATATACTCTTTTACCGAATGAACTCTATAACCGGATGGGCTTATGCCGAATGGGCACGGAAGCTTTGCTTTGCCGAATGAACCTCAGATTCCATTGCCGAATGGAAGTCAGATCCCATTGCCGAATGAACTTGTACTGCCGAATGAACGTAAGACCCTAGTGCCGAATGGTCTTGAACCTCCAGTGCCGAACGAACTTTGTGTCTGGACTTTGAGTGGAACTCCGGACTTATGTATGCTTGTTTGTTTATACTGTCGTTCTAACATCATGCTTTTTACTTTTGTGTATGCAGATAAATGTCTCGCAAAGTTGAAACTCGATCGGGCAAGAAGAAATCCAGGGATAGCGGAGAAACTTCTGCCGTGCCCCCAGCTCAGCCAGATCCAGCACAGCACGGACCTGCTCCGAGGTCACTAGTCGATGGGTATGGTCCCCAGGGGCTTCTCGTCTCTCCTCCTGATTGCTATCCTAGCTCTCTGAAAGAGGAGCAACTTGATGTCATATCCCGTTCCTTCGGGATTGACAGAGCGCTTATGTTGCTGCCGGAGGCTGGTGTCATGCCGTACAACCCTCCCGAGGGGTATTTTGCCTATAGCCGATATCATTGCATGTGTGGGGCCATTCCTCCTATCAACGCTTGGATAGTAAGCTTCACCACATATTTGAAGGTGGCTCCCTTCCAGCTTCAGCCTAACTCATATGCTATCCTGGTGAGCCTCTTTGTCATCTTCCAGAGGAGGTACGGGCGTCCTCCTTCTAACCGGGAAATCCGATACTTGTACAACCTGAGAGGCTATAAGAAGGGGTCTCCGTATATTAGTCTGGAGGCGGCCGTACCCTTCAAACCAGTTCTGGACTTGTATTCCAAGTTCACCATGTTCAAGAAGGAGTGGTTCTTCGTCAAGGACGATGCTGTTTCTTTCCGCCTCTTCACTTCCGGCTGTAAGATTGATTTCATTTATATTTTTCATGCGTTTTGACTGTAGTGTTTTTTCTGACATGCTTCTATTTCTGGCTAGCGACAGGTGGTATTGCAGTCGTGGAGGACGATTCCTTAGTGCGAATGGCTGCTGAACTAAAGGCTATTCCGGCACGGGACCGGTCGGCCTCTTTCTTGATCAGGAACGCAACTCTCTTGGAGTATAATTTGATCTTACCGCGCCAGTCCGTGGTTAAGCAAAGGGATACGGCTGAGGAGAGGGCTGCTAAAGCTAAGGAGGGGGCTACGGTAAAGAGCGGTAAGAGGGAGCCTTTCGCAGCGCGTCCTGCGGTTGGGGGGAAGAAACTGAAGAAGTCCGATGGCCCTTCTCCAAGTACTTGCCCGACTGTCCCGGAGGAGGAAGGTGTAGAAGAGGAGGAAGGAGGCGAAGTTGGAGAAGGGTCGGAGGGTGGAGGAGATGGCGACGGTCAAGGTGGTAGTGGTGTTGCTGCTCTAACCTCTGAACAAGACCTCGAACTGGATGAGGCTCTCCGTCGGGCCTTCGGGGAGTCGGAGGGAGAGTCGGAAACGGAGAAGGGAACGGAGAAGGCAAAGGAAACCGGCAAAGCTGTGGCTGGCACTGACCCATCCTCTAAGGGTTCCTCAGCTAGGGTGATTCCGGCGATGCAAGGTGAACTTTTGTCTTCTGCCGATTCTATTTTCGATAAGGACTTAGAAATTTTTTACGGTTCACTTCCGTCCTGGAATGAGATCCAGGACTTATTGCAGTATCCCACTCCTCCGCCGGGTTTGTATAACAGATGTGTCTCCTTACTTTTCTTTCTTTTTAACTTAGCACATTTTTTGAATTGCGGATTATTGTATGTTCGTAACACTTGTTCTTTATTCCAGGGGCAGGCCAGGCGGGTAAAACGTCGGATGTTCGACACCGCCTTGAACAATTTAAGTCGAGGAGAGCTTCCGCGAAACCTTCTACTGATCGCACTGGGGACGTAGTCAAGTACCGCCCTCTTCTTGGGGTCATCGAAGAGGGCATTCAGAAAAGGAAGCGGAGCCGTTCCTTATTTGAGTCTTCTTCTGCTTCGCAGCTTCCTACTCTGTCTCCCCCTACTCAGCCTCCTCGTGATACTACGGAGGAGAGCACGGAGCCCTGCCCCCCTCCTCCTCCTTCCAAGAGTTCTACTGTCATTCATATAAGGCGTCCCGATGTGCCTCGCCCCGTGCCTCGTGACCCTTTTGCCGGCCATCCTGATTTAGACCCAAGTTTTCGGGACATTTCATTCGATGAGACCACGGGCGAGCACCTCCTTCCCCGCAACCCCATGGTAAGAGTGCTGGACGAGGCCAAATCTTTAGATCTTGATTTACTTACTACACGGGTAGTCACCATGGGGGATGAGGCCAAAGCTAATATCGACCGGGTGGCCGCAGAGACCAAGAAGTTAATGGAGCATCATGCTAAGTTGGTCAAGGCCGGGGAAGAGATCGGGAGTGCTAACATTCGGTTGAGGTTAAAGGTTGCCGATCAGGCCAAGCAACTCGCCGACCAAGCCATCCAGATTTCCCAGCATGAGGAAGCCTCCAAGCGTCTGAAAGAGACCATGGAGAAGGCCAATAGGGCGGAATTACGGAAGATGGAGGTCGCTTGCAGGGAACGGATTAACATAGCTATCGCAACGGTGGATGAGGTTCGAAATGCGGATCTCGAGCGGGTAGAGGAATTGTCAGGGAGGCTCGAGGCTGCGGAGATGGCTCAGGCCGAGTTGAAGGAGGAGATGGAGGAGATGAGGAGGTCCCTCAAGTTGAAGGAAGAGGAAATGAGGAGGTCACTCCAGGCTGACTGCTTGAGATACCAATCAGAGAGGGACGTCGCCATCGCCAAGTTGCAAGCTTCCGAGGCCCGGGTGAGGGAGTTTGAGGAAAACGAGGGGATGATGGATGAGATGTTGCAGGATATGTACTTCCACACTTGGAAGGAGGGCGGCTTGTCTTGGATGGACGATTACCCTCGGGTCATGGCCAAGGTGTATCTCCAGGCTTTAGAGGAGGCCAGGGTGAATGCGGGTAAGGAAGGCGGAGAGGCTTTCAACTTGAGTGCGGTTACTGCTCAGTTCTCAAAGGAGGAGCAAGCGGCGGTGAAGGAGGGGATGCGGCTACTCGCTGCAGAGGAAGCGGGCGTGCAGTTGGATGATGAGGATCAAGCGGCGGATGCTGGTGAGTTATTCTTTTCCCTTTCTTTTCTTTTCGTGCTTTCATAACTTGATCGTTCGTTTAATGAATTCCTCTTCTGATCTGGACAGGTGGGACTTCAGATCCACATGCTGGGGGCTCTGATCCTGCGGCTAAGTAGGCTGGGGGAGTTGGTGATGGAGTGTGGATGCATCTGCCATCTTTTTGTTTCTTTTTTTATCACTGTTCATGTTAGTCTTTGATATGCAACTGTAATAAAATTATTTGCAAAGAATAACTTCGTGTGATCTTATAATATAAGCTGATTTTGTCATGTTTAAATGTTGTTGCTATCTTTATGTGCTGTGTGAGAAGTATAATTATGTATATGCCTGTGATTCCAGTTGTGTTTGATGTTAAGTTTTTGCTTGAAATATAATTTCACGTTTTGCAATGTCAGTGTATGAATAAGCTATAGTTACGCATTTATGTACAAGAGAAGAGAGTACCGCCCTTTATGCTTTATTCGCAGGCGGTAGCTGTGAGTGTCTTGTGTAATTGTTCACGGGTATAGCTGAGCGCCCTGCCACCCAGCACGCAGGCTTGGAGCCTCATGAGTGAATGCTTCCTATTTGGTTTCCTGCACTTTAGAGTTTGTTATACAGGATAGGAGAAAAATATTTAAGTGAAATGGAAATATAGTAAAAGTAAAACTTCCAGTCACGGAAGGCCGTCGATGTGCTTAAGTTCGTGGCAAACGGGTTTTGTAGTCACTTTCCCTAGCTGTGGGTCTTGGAGACATTTGTCACCCATCTTACGCCTCCGCGGGGAGTTTTCTTTTTTACCACAGCCGCACTTAAGACACATCGGAGCCGAGATCGCGCACGGTAACTACCCGAACCATTATGGTCCGTAATCGTGGGTATTATTCGATTTACCGTGGCCGGCTAGCGTGGGTGCCGTTGGCCGTGAACTACCCCTGGCTGGCCACACCTTATGTTGGGGCTTAAAGTAGGTTCACAGTTACCGGCGAGCCGAACGCCGTAATGAGCTGCCATCGGCTATAGTCGGCCTTTATGATGACTTATAATCGGCTCATTACAGTTGGCTTTGAGGGCAGGCGCGCAATGAGTTAACCCGCAGCAGAGGGATGCTGGAGCAAAAGAGTCTCATTGGCGAGTGCATAGAATCGTAGCGTACCTGTTAGGCCTAGTCCAGATGAGGCCGCGGTGCGTCTTGAGTGGAGATGCCATAGGATTTTGTTCAACAGAAAGGGATAAAACTTAACAAGTAGCCAAGACATAAAGGAACAAGTTAAAAAGAGACAAGATTTTTTAAAGTGGTTCGGCACGAAAATGCCTACGTCCACTGATTCTCTTTGTTAATTCACTTCATATGGGCAGTACAAGTTAAGAAAAGTATCGACGGAGGTGTCGGATGTTCCATGCCCTCCGGAACACCTCTCCGTCCACTGTTGACAAAATGTAAGCTCCGTTGTGGAGATCTTTGTGAATTACATATGGTCCGTCCCAGATGGGGTCCAGTGCCCCGGGGCGCGGAAAGATTCGCCTGAGGACAAGATCTCCTTCTTGTAAGCTGCGATGCTTGACTTTGGAATTGTATAGTGCTGCCACTTTTTGTTTGTGAGCTGCTGCTTTGAGTGCTGCATCGTTTCTCCTTTCCTCAATCAGTTCCAAAGACATGAGGAGGAGTTCTTCGTTTTCTTCTGGGTTGTAGTGGATCCTACGGTGGGAAGGCACAATAGTCTCAACTGGGAGCATTGCCTCCGATCCATATGCCAAAGAGAAAGGAGTATGTCCCGTTGATGTTCTGAAAGATGTGCGGTATGCCCATAGTGCCGTAGGAAGTTCGTCCACCCAAGCGCCTTTTGACTTTTCAAGTTTCTTCTTGATTAGGGTTTTGAGAATTTTGTTGACAGCTTCAACTTGTCCGTTTGCCTGAGGGTAAGCTACTGATGAGAAGCTTTTATGAATTCCATGCTCTTGGC
Organism: Allium cepa; assembly: GCA_030765085.1. Taxonomy (NCBI): domain Eukaryota; kingdom Viridiplantae; phylum Streptophyta; class Magnoliopsida; order Asparagales; family Amaryllidaceae; genus Allium; species Allium cepa. Next base: position 168,580,089 of record CM060941.1, on the reverse strand, counting down.
ACCAGTCGGCAAATTCTTCGCTGTCAAATTGGAGTCCGTTGTCTGATACGATCTTGAGGGGGACTCCATACCTGCACAGAATGTTTTTGATCAAGAAGTTGATAACTTTTGCTGAAGATATTTTATTTAAAGGTTCCGCTTCCACCCATTTGGTGAAATAATCGACTGCCACTATAGCATATTTGGCTCCGCCTCGGCCCGTTGGCAGTTCGCCAATTAAGTCGATTCCCCATACAGCAAAGGGCCAAGGGCTGGTCATTTGAGTAATTTCGTTTGTGGGCAGTCGAGGGATCTTGGCGAACTTCTGACATCTGTCGCATTTCTTAACGAAGTCTAGGGCATCTTTGTTTAGTGTGGGCCAGTAATATCCATATCGGAGTATCTTTCTTGCCAAAGTCTGTCCTCCAGTGTGATCTCCGCATCCTCCCTGATGGATGTCTGTTAATATCTCCTTGGCTTCCCTTCCTGCGACGCATCTCAATAAGGGGCTAGAGAAGCCACGCCGGTAGAGGATGCCTTCTTGTATTGTGTAGTGAGGAACTTTCCTCAAAATCTTCTTGGCTTCGTCTCGCCTGTCGGGTAGTATGCCATCTTGCAAATATTTCCGGATAGGGGTCATCCAGGTTCCTTCTTCGATTGCAGTTATCAGATTTACTTGTTCGAAACTTGGGGCTAGCTGCCTTGAGATTGCTGGTGCTCCGGGAATGGTGCTGTCCTTCATACTAGCCTGCTTTGCAAGTTCATCTGCCTCTTGGTTTTCTTCTCGAGGAATGTGTTTGATTAGATAATGGTCCAATTGATCGAGCAGCAGTTTGGTTTTCTTTAGGTATGCTGTGAGTCGTTCTCCTCGAGTCTGGAATTCTCCTAGTACCTGGTTTACGATAAGCTGAGAATCACTATGAATACATAAGGAATTGATTCCAATTTCTAGGGCCAGTTCCAATCCCGCTATTACTGCTTCATATTCAGCATCGTTGTTAGTGGCCGTGAACTCCAATCTCAATGCATAGTACAACTTTCTTCCCCTGGGGGTGATGATCACAATACCTGCCCCCGAGCCTTGTTCGTTCGATGCTCCGTCTACAAAGAGGTTCCACTTGATGTTTTTTGCTACTTCAGATTGTTCCTCGCCTTCGTTTATAGTGAATTCGGCAATGAAATCAGCCATGGCTTGTCCTTTGATAGCGGTACGAGGATGGTAGGTGATATCATACTGACTTAGTTCGATGCACCATTTGAGGAGTCGCCCAGAAGTGTCAGGACGATGGAGCACTCGTCTCAGTGGTTGATCGGTTAGAACCCTGATGGAGTGAGACTGGAAGTAGTGGCGCAGTTTTCGTGACGCGATCAATAAACAATATGCTAATTTCTCAAGTTTAGGATATCTGGCCTCTGCCCCTGTAAATCTCTTACTTACAAAGTAAACCGGGCGTTGTGTGCGGTCTTCTTCTCTTACCAAGGCGGCGCTTAGAGCATGAGATGATACAGCGAGGTATAGGTATAACACTTCACCTTCATTTGGAGTTGAGAGTACTGGTGGTCTCTGAAGGTGTTCGATGAGGTTGAGGAAGGCTTTTAAGCATTCGTCGGTCCACTCGAACCTCCCTTTGTCTTTCTTGAGTGCTTCGAAGAAAGGGACACACTTGTCAGTTGCCTTGGAAATGAATCTGCTTAGGGCGGCCACCTTTCCGTTTAGGCTCTGCATTTCTTTTCGAGTGGAAGGTATCCTTATTTCTTTTAAAGCTCGGATTTGTTCAGGGTTTGCTTCGATTCCTCTGGCGTGGACGATGAATCCTAAGAATTTTCCCGATGATACTCCGAAGGAGCACTTTAGAGGATTCAGCTTCATTCCATATCGGCGAAGTACCCGAAACATATCGTCCAGATGGCTTACATGGTCGTTGGCTTTCCTGGACTTCACCAACATGTCATCCACATATACTTCCATAGTACGTCCTATCAGTTCTGCGAACATTTTGTTGACGAGGCGTTGATAGGTAGCTCCAGCATTTTTGAGTCCAAAAGGCATGACTTTGTAAGCAATATAATCCGCGGTCGGTGATGAAGCTAGTGTGGTCCTGATCGGGAGCGTGCATGGGGATCTGGTTATATCCGGAGTATGCATCCATAAAAGATAGGAGTTCGTGCCCAGCTGTGCTGTCCACGAGTTGGTCAATTCGGGGAAGTGGGAAGCAGTCTTTCGGGCAAGCGTCATTCAGATTGGAGAAGTCAATACATGTTCGCCACTTTCCATTGGCCTTTTTTACTAGCACTGGGTTAGCGATCCATTCTGGGTAGATGGCTTCCCGTATGAAGTCATTAGCAAGTAGATTTTTTACTTCCTCATCAAGGGCTGCTGATCGCTCTGCCCCCATGCTCCTCTTTTTCTGCTTTACTGGTACCTTGGTGGGATCGATGTTCAACATGTGGCATGCTACGTCTGGGGAGATTCCTGTCATATCGGCATGGGTCCACGCAAATACATCTAAGTTGTGGCGGAGAAAGTCAATGAGTCGATCCTTCAATTCCGTTTTCAGCTGAGATCCGATTTTTAATAGTCTACTTGAATCATGCTTATCTACCGATACGAATTCCATAGCCTCTGCAGGCTCGGCGGTAGCCTCCTCCTCTTTATCCCTGGGGTCTAGTTCATTGAAGGGATCGCTTGTGTATCGAAGAGGAGGGGCTTTCTTTAGTTGCTATGCCTCCAAGCTTTTCATGCAGAGAGTAGTCTCTGCATCTTTTCCTTTATTCTTTCTGCGGTTGTTGCGAAGTTCAGTCACATAGCAGTCTCGGGCAGCGTCTTGATCTCCTTCTACTTCTCCTATTCCGTTGTCCGTTGGAAATTTCATTTTCAGGCACCAGGGGGCTAAGACAATTTGGAAGTCAGACAAGGCTGGTCTCCCCAAGAAGGCGTTGTAAGCCGAGTGGTTCTCTATTAGTACGAACGTTTGTTTTCGCACCACGGAGCGGGGATGACTTCCTATTTCGACGAAGAGGTCAAGTTGCCCGAGGGGCATTTTTGCATCTCCAGTGAAACCGTGCAGTGGTTTGTCGCAGGGAGACACATCCTTCATTGATAACTTCATTTTGTCGAAAGCATGTTTGAACAAGATATTTACGGAGCTTCCCGTGTCTATTAGAATCCGAAAAACTTTAGCTGGACCGAACCAGGCAGAGATGACCATGGGATCCATATGTGGGTACTGCCTTCCTTCCAAATCACGTCTACTGAATACAATGTCATCGTTTTCTTTTCGTTTCGGGTGGCGTTCCTCCGTAATGGAGTTAACATATCCTTCGGCATTTCTAAGCGACTTGCCGTACCTTTCCATCTCTGCCCAACTTCTGTCGGCAATGTGTGGTCCTCCTGAGATGGTAAGGACTACTATCTTCTCTTGACTAGAGCCACTGGTGTTGTGATTGTTGCGACTCCCTCCGCCTACTTCTGGGAGGGGTTGCTTTGAGTTCTCATTGGCAGGAGTTGGAGTCCTGTTCTGACTTTTCACATAACGTTCCAGTCTTCTTCTTCTAATGTGTTCTTCGATCAAGTCCCGAAGATGGTGGCATTCATTGGTGTCATGTCCGTGGGATTCGTGGAAGCGACAGAACTTTCCGGACTTGAGTGCGTTATCTGATTCTTTCTTGTGCGGGGGGCGCTTGTATCCGAGTTCGCCCTGAGTGGCTAGGTAGATGTTTTCGATTGTTTCATTCAAAGGAGTGTAGGAGTCAAATCTTGGCCCTGGTCGATATTGGCGCTTCTCAACCTTTCTGCCCCCAGCATTGTCTCTAGATTCATTTCTTCGAGCGTCCTTAGCTGCAGTGGGAACCTTGTCCTGAATTATCTTGCCTTGTTGCCCTGGCTGCCTCTCCGTAGCAGCGTCTTCAAGTCTCATATACTTTCCAGCTTCATGGAAGAAATCAGGCAAGGTAGCTGGTTTTTCCTTAGTTAATCTTCTGGCAAACTTGGTGTCTGGATGCACACCACTACAGAGGGCCATTAGAGTGAGTTTTTCATCGGCATCTTGAACTGCTGCCGCTGCGGCGTTGAACCGTGTTAGATATTGTTGCAGCGTCTCTCCGGTTTTCTGTTTGACATTGGATAGAGAATAAGCATCCCTGGGTTGTTCCACATGGATGCGGAACTGGCTAATAAACCTTTCTTTTAACATCTCCCATGAGTTGATGGATCCTTGGGGTAGATGGCAGAACCAGGAGGTAGCTAGATCTGATAGGAATAGCGGAAAGCATTTACATAATACTCCTTCTGTTGCTCCACTCATGAGCATATGCTGGGTGTATCTCTGCAGGTGTACGATGGGGTCGGAAGTTCCTTTATAAGGTTCCATGGTTGGCATTTTCCATTCCCGGGGAGTGATGGCAGTTTCGATATTTCGGGTAAAGGGGCTGGTGACCCTAGCGCCTATTCCCCGGTCCCTTTGCTCCCGTTGGACACATTCTCTGAATAATCGTGCCATTCGTTCGTCAGAATTTGGAGCGGACAAAAATGAGCTTGGCTCTTCCCTGCGGGATCTATCTCGTCCAGATGACCTGTAGGGATGGTACAATCTATCACTTCTAGCATTATCCAGTGGTTGTCTTTGGCTGCTTGGATGCACGCTAGGACCAGCTACAGTTGCCCCCTGCCTTGATCTTCCCCTGTGGGGTTCTGTTTCGAGCACATCCATGGGGTCAACTTCGGGCCGGGTCCTAGCTCGGCTCCGTTCAGCGGGGTTTCTATGATTAGGTGGCATGACTGGCTCAGCTACATCCGACCCTCGCCTGGTGCCTCCCCCGCTGGGCTCGGCACCAAGGGCTTCCTCGAGTCGGGATTCGAGCTGAGTCCGGGCGCGGCCCCTATCATTGTTGTTTCTGTTGATAGCTTCTTCGAAGAGTGAAGACCTTTGTTGCCTCGGGGATCCTCCGGATTGGGATTCACCCCATGATTCCGTGTTGCGGTTGGACTCTTCAGCATCCCTTAAGCGTGACATGAGTTGGTCCACCAAAGTTTCTTGTTGGGATGTGAAGCGGTTAGTTACTTCAGCCACAACCCTGTCCAGATCTGCCCTAGTGATTGGTTGTTCCGTTGCGGGACCAGTTGGATTCTCCTGATTTTCATCTGGTACTGCTGTTGAAGTGGGCTGATCTGTGATTGCTGGATCTGGAAGGCTGCTAGTTGCGATGTTCTTTCCTTTGTTAACATCCCTTCTCTGTTTGGAAGGCATGATTTCTAAGCAACGAGTGATGTTGTTAAGAAGAAGGTTGAGTGGGAGAAGATGAAGCCGGAGTTCAGCTCTCAGTGAAAGCACCAAAAATGTTTGCACAAAAAATGGACAAACACCTCCAAGTCGTATTATTTAGTTGATTATATGTGATTTTCAATGATTTTAGATGAGTATATAAATATAAAAGAAGTAGGGGCTGAAATGTAAATGACACGCGGATTTATAGTGGTTCGGCCAGAATGTGCCTACGTCCACTTTATATGTTATTATCTCTTTCCTTCAGATTACAAGTACAATGCTTCGTATATGAGTATATGAAAGTAGTTTGAAAGTTCCTTCCTTGCTTGAGCTCTCAAACTTGTCTGCCATTGTTGTACCCCTGCCCCTCTATTTATAGAATGAGGTAGGGGGCAGGGGTCTTGGAGGTATATAGCTGCTGGTGGGCCCGGGCTGAAGCAATCTGGACTGGCAATCATCTGGTTCGGCGGAGGCTTCATTCGGCCGTGCTTGGAGAATGGTTTGGTCATGGTGGTTCGGTTGTGGTGGTGGTTCGGTTGTGGCTTGGATCGGTGGCGATTGGTCCGGTATCATCCTCGTTCGGTATTGTATTGGAGAGGCTGGTCCGGCATCATCTAGTTCGGTAGTGTATTGGAGAGGCTGGTCCGGTATCATCTTGCGAGAGGATGGTCCGGTATCATCTTGCTCGGCAGGAACTTATGCCGAATGAGGATATAGGCTGGGTTTGCCGAATGAAGGGGCCGAATGGACTATAGGCTGGGCTTGCCGAATAAAGGGACCGAATGGAGGCCCGGGCCGAACGAACTTCTTCATGGAGAATATTGGATGGACTTCTAGGTTGGTATTGTCTATCGAACGAAGTGGAGGTTGCGAGCCCGGGTGAAATTGCGGCTTCTTGGTCTTGAGGTCTTCTGGGTGAAAATTCGCCCAACAAGTGTTAATATTATTATTGTTATTATTTTACACGTTGATAAATTTTAGAAAACTAAGTTATTGTTATTATTGCTATTATGATTATTGTTGTTGTTAGTATTATTATTATAAACATTAAATTTTATAAAAATTAGTTGAATTATTATTATTATCAACCAAATTAATTTGTATATGCTTATTTAAATTTTATATAACTTAACAAACAAAGTTAATTTTTATAATTTTAGTTAATTTGTCATTGTCGTTGTTGTTATTATACAAAATTAGTTAATTTTTATAAAACATGGTTAACTTGGTTAATATTTTGTAATTTAATTTTATTAATATACAAAATTTAGTTAATTGTTATCAAACTTAAATAAATATTATATAAGTTTAATTATTTTTTATAAGACTTAGTTAAATTGGTTAATATTTTATAATTTATTATTAGTATTAGTATAGGTATTAGTATTAGTATTATTATTATTATCCTAAAATTAGTTATTGTTATGAAACTTAGTTAATTTTATAAAATTAGTTTATTTATTATTATTATTGCTATTATGATTACTATTGCTGTTGTTAGCATTATTATTATAAACTTAATTAAGTTTCATAAACATTAGTGAAATTGTTATTATTATTATAAACTTGATTAATTTTTATAAACCTAATTTTTATAAAACTTAATTAACAAAGTTAGTTTTTATATTTTTACTGAATTTATTTTGATTTTGACTATTATTCTATATATATAGTTGATTGTTATAAAACTCAGTTAACTTTGTTAATATTTTATTTTTATTATTATAATTATTATATCCTTAGTTAGTTTTATAAACTTATAATTGACATATAATTATTGTTATTATTGTATGAACTTAGTTAAATTTTATAAAATTAATTAACTTGGTTAATATTTTATTATTTATCATCATTAATTTTATTATAAACTTAGTTAATTTTTGTAAACTTAGTTAATATTTTATTATTATAATAAAATTATTTAATTTTTACAAATCTTACTTAACAAACAAGGATATTAACAACTTCTTAAATCCAATACATTTAAATAGTAGCAATTGATTATACTAGGCAACTCGTACTGGTAGAAAGTAAAAAAAATTAAATAACCATACCTCATTTGATACCACATCCTATAAATCGTCACTTGTAAGAATGAGGAATCAAGTAATCCATCAAACGCCTCCTCCTACATTAACACATAAAAGTCCTTCACTTGCATAAATTAATCAATAATGAACAGTATGTTCATTTCAATTGCAAAAATATGCACAACTAGAATATAACAAGATGAAGAAAATATCTTACTTTCAGGCTCAGTAACAACATATTAATTCAAGGTTTTATCACTAAATATGCAAGAAACATCAAGCACATTGCCCACTCTCCATATAACGATTTGGGTTTAATCTTGCATGCACCAATCATCTAAATTCAGTTTAAGGAACTAGTTTTGATACCTTAAAAACTTTCGGGTTTTACAGTACTATATTGTTAATTCTATTACAAACCTTGCCGGCCAAAGAGAAGTTGCCTACATCATGTTCATAAATACTTTCTAAGTCTTGGTATTGCAAATTCAAGTTCCTATATACTACTTAAACATAGTTTAGAAGTGATAATTAATGACCTGCAGTTGCAAGCTTGCTTGCCACTGCAAACAAGAAATTTGAAGTTACAAACAAGAAACTTGAATTTGCAAGCTTGCTTGCAATAGGTAACTTGCAACTGCAATCATGCAACTTGCCAGCAACTTATAGTTGCAAGCTTGCTTGCAACTTGCAAGCAACTTCCAGTTGCAAGCTTGTAGGTTGCAGGCAACTTGTAGTTGCAAGCTTGCTTGCAACTACAAGCTTATAACTTGCAATAGTAACTAGGAAGCCTATTGAAATAAGGTTGTGCAAAAATATAACATGGGACAATCAAAGTTTTGCAAGTGTATATTTGTTTTTATTTCTTTTTCGATATAACAATATAGTAAATCAAACATCCCATATTTTATGATTGATCTTAGTAAGAGTTATAGATGTAGTGTCTTATTGTTAATTTATTATCGTTGGGCTGATGTAACTGTTAGGAAATCAAATCTACGGTTTCGATAACAACAACTATACAATGGAAATCGAATATGCATCTATATTTCTGTTTACAGGCAATTACTAAAGTAACATCACTAGAGAGACAAGAACAAGGCTCAAAAACGCTACAAGAGACTACAAGTCGATAGGATCAATAGAGCAATGAAACAGAAGCACAAAAACAACATGCACAGGGATCAGACGTCTTAGTGCACTAGCTAGACATCTGAAGAAATCCTCAGGATTATAAACCAGACAGGATCAGACGTCTGGTTAATGTACTTAGACGTCTGAAAGGCTACTATATACAAAAAATATATAGAGCCAGACGTCTGAAACATATACCGGACGTCTGGAACTGAACTCGGATTTTGAAATTCAAATAACAACTGTTGCACTTGAAAAGACATCTTCTGTAACAGCCCGCAAATCCGTACTCCTTGAATCAACACTATTCCACCTAAATCAACTCAAGTTGTACAGAAATACGAACCATTTGGGTTAAGAAGAAGAGATAGAAGAAGAGAATAGAAAACAACAACAGAATCTAACCATCGCAGCGGAGTAAAATATAATAGATAATAAATAATCTTTACTAAAAAATCAAATATATCTGTTCACATAAATTACATCATCAGAGTACATCAATCACAGCTCAACATCAACATCGATAACATGCAAACGGATATACAACAACTCAACACAGCAGAATATATATATATATATATATACAAGTATGAGAGTACGTATCGTCACCCAGCTCGTCTCCTGAGCTCCACAGCAGCATATCCTGTATTCTATAATACTCGGTCTGACCCGAGCATTACAGTTAAATAACACCCGAGTCAGTCTGGATTACCAGCGTGAGAAAATCACACCCAATTGATTATTAAAGTTTCAAAAATCCTTTGAAAACAAAAGCATCTCGTAAGACCACGCCACAAATAAACATGTCGGGTTTTTACCTTACGATAGCTAAAACAATTTTTATAGAAATCCTCTGATTTTATAATAGGGTCTATAGAAAATAAATAGAATCTAGCTGAAATGCTTGCATCTCACGTTTCAACAATAATTGGGCACAATCAAAACCGTACGGGCGCGTAGGGAAAATGGATTCCAACTAATGGCTAGGCACTGGGGTACCACCTGTCACGGTACCTGGTCTAGGTCAGCGTACCGAGGAGCCACCCTAACTCCCCTGCAACACAAGACCGGAACCATCCCTTACTGGATAGTCCCGAGCAAGATCACCCCGCGGTTGGGATCAGCAACCGCCCACTAATCCGAAATAAAAGGGACATATAGACAGGGATGACCTCACCCTCCAGTGGGGGCTACCCACGAAGCCTTGCTGCATATCCCCTGATTTTCAGCCATTCCCATTTGATGAGGCTTGAGGCTAAGCGTTACCTTTATAGAACATATTCCTTAGAATGCCCATCGTCCACCTGACGATGTTTCGCAAGCATTCATCCATACAAGTCCGTCCCGGGTTCGAACGGAACCGAAGGCACTATTCCTACTACATCCATTTTGGAAATATCCTCAGGATTAGTAGCGATTAGCCCTTGCACTTCACTTCTCCATCTTCAAATCCAAAACCGTTTTCACGAAACGTACAAACAGGATCGAAGTGGTTTTCGAGAAATTAATCTCGATCCCGGACTCTTCGAAACGATCAACGTGTTTGGCCAATATTGATAGTCGGTGATTTAACTATCAATTTACATTCACAAACATCCATCAACCAATAAATAATTTTCCAAATTATTTATTAATCCCAAAAATATCTTCACAAGATATAGTTTTCAATTTCAATCCATTTTGAAAACAGTTTCAAACCAGTTTCCTCTCATAGAATACTCTTTGCCATTATTTATTTCCACTGAGACGCCAAGTATAAAATACTTTAGATTTTAAATAATTTTAAATCACGATATTATAAAATATACTTATAATATTAAAATTAAACTACTTTAACACTTTGTTAAAAATGTATGCTTAAGAATACTTTAAACAAGACCACTTTATAAAATATAACTACATTAATAGTTTTGAAAACATTTGCTTTAGAAGTTAAACATTTTGAAATAATAGACTTCTAAACATGCTTTTAAAACAACATTAAACCTTTAACTTATATTTAAAATTTCTTTGAAAACCATACTTGGCTATCCAGAGAAATACTCTGCGCTTTCACATCCTTTTAAAAATAAATCTCCATTTATTTTTAACCATTTTATCATTCCTTTAATAAATTCACACCTTGAATTGACATTTCCAAATCCACTTCACCTTTATAAACCCAGTTTATAAATTTCAATATCTCACTTTTCTTTAATTTCAATTCCAAACACTTAAGTAAACTTACAATTTATTTCTAACTTACTTCACTTTGAAATAAATTCCTTCCTTCATTTATTTCAAAATTTATTAACTATAAGATTTTTATTTCTTTATTATGATTTAAACTCTTTAACTGAAAATACCAATTCAGATTCCCAAATTTCTTCTGTATCTTTTAATTAACTTCAAACTGGATATTTAAAAATAAATTCTTTATCCTTTATTCTTTTAATGCTATCACTTAAGCTTTAAAATTTATTATTCCTCTGATTATTCAAATTCCATCGTTTCATACTTAGAATTTAATTATTCGAATTTTAAAAAGAATTACTTTTATTTTTCCTTTAACTCATTTTTTTATTCAAATTCTCTATAGTTATTTTACTTAAACTTTTACTCTTTTATTTCGTTTCAAAAATCTAATTCTATAGATTCTAATAACTCAGTATCCCAAATATTCAATCCAACCATATCATCCAATACATCAATTATCAATAAAATTATCACAGGATATCAAATATTCATAACAGAGAATATCAAACAATTCTAAATAATTTTGAGGAATCCTGTTGGATCCCTCCAACCTGTTTTCCCCTGCATCCACAGATGTTAGCACAACATAAAATACCATTCTCAAAATATACCATACTATAGCACATCAACCAATTCAACCATTCAAATAATTATTTAAATTTAATCATTTAAATTTAAACTTAAATTAACTGAGTGAGAATAACTCACAATTATTTTCCATTTGCAATCCGATCTATCCCGATTAGTTCCCTCATGAATTGAACCTTGAAAAAACAGTTTATACGATTTATTAATACTTGAGTTAACCGAACAATAAATTTAATTACCCCAAATTTCATTTAAACTATTTTTTTTTATAAACACATTTGAAAAACTACAAAGATATATTAAATAAGTAAATGTTTTAAACATTATTTAAATTAAACTACCAACAAAAATATGTAGATGTATATATCTATATTCATTTCCCTTCGAAATTATCTACATATATATATATATATGCTTATAAAATAATATATATATATCTTAAAAAATCACATTTTTTATATAAATCTACATATTTAAATTCCTAATTTTTTTTTAACATAAACATGTATTGAATAAAAGTTAGAAGGGTTATACCTAACTGCCAGATCGAAACCCTAGCCTCGCTTGCATCCCATCGCACACTCGCACGCGAACCCAGGTCACGATCGAGAGGCCACCGAGATCCATGCCACCGCGGTTGCGAGCTTCACGCGCGCGAACCTCGCTTCGCCTTCCCTCCTTCTCTTTCAAATCGGCCGCGCTCGACTTCACTGCCAAACCCTCACCATGAATCGAAGCCCTAAATCGAACTCGCGATATCGAATCGCTTTCCAAACGAAGAATACTGCAGGATTGTTGCGATTCCAAACGAGGCTCGGCCTCGATCCCCCCCTCCTCTTCGATTTGATTTCACGCGGATGTAATTTTTTTTCGAGGCGAAGAGGATTTGCTTTGAGCGATGAATTTCGACGCTGATGATTTTTATTTACCTTTATTATTTGTTTTCTTTTTCGTGCCGAGAGGATTTGATGCAAAAGAATGAGAAGCACGTACTTTCATTCTCTTTTCGTTCAGTTCCTTCTGAACGAAGCCATTATTTATTGATATTTTTGTTTATACGCGGCTTACAGCTTCCACTTGAAGCCTCTTTCTTTATTTATCTATTTATTATATTATTTATTTATTTTTATTTATTTATTTTTAGGTTAGTTCAAGTATTTTGATTGTTGATTGAACGGCTTAAAATTGGGAATGTATGTGATTAAATGACAGAAAGATGGTGTATACCAGAAGCTTGATTAACTAAATTAAATTTCATCAAATTATTACCAATTAAATTTTCAGCGTGTTTATACATCGTACGCTCACATGACAAGTCCAAACACAACGAGAATTAAAATCCGATAATAATACAATATTACGGATCCAATGGAACTGATTTCGTTGAATTCCGAGATTGTGCCTCGGAAGGCTATTTTTAAATTCAATTTAAACGATATAAATTTTAAAACTGAACAACCACTGTTAATTTAAATCTTAACAACTTTATAATTTCCAGTATTATCAATATAAGTTTCATAAGCCCTCAATTTATTTCCAACGGGCTCAAAACTCCAAATTCAACATTTTACTCAACTTCAAATTATTTCATTTAATAATTAATCACTAAATAAATTGTGATATTCGTAATTCAAGTTAAAATTGCTCTATTGAATACTTAAAATCAATTAAATATTCCGACTTTAATTGCTTGAAAATTTCGGGTCGTCATATTCCTCCCCCCTTAAAAGAATTTCGTCCCCGAAATTAGTAGTTAGGAAGAATGATCCCATACCCGTTACTATTTTTCCCAACCAAACAGTTTCTAACAGTTCAACATCTTACCAACTATCTTTTTATAAAAGATCCATTATCATTCTTATTAACTTTTCAAACATTTCCCTAGTTTCAAACTATATTATTCGTTTAATCATTCGAGTTTCAATTTAAAACCAAATTTTGAATTATCAAAATTTTCTCAAAATTTTTCTAACTCCCTAAATTTCCGAAAAATTTCGCCAGTGTCTCCTTTGCGCGGCTAGCTCGGTACAACTACAAAATGGCTCTACGGCCTCCCAAATCCAAAAAGAAAACAAAAAGGCCAAGTGGCTCAATCCAAATCCCAATCAAATTTCATACCATATTTAAATACATACCTTTTTGTCGAGCATTTCAAATTTTTATCTTTGAAATCAATCCAATTCTCTTTTCCCTTTATAATACCTGCATATCTTGTTTAGCACCAATATCCAATCACAATATTCCCAAAATATTTTATCGACTTTCTTACAAATGTCAATATTTATTCATTCAAATAACAACTTAGAATATATTTGCAATATTCCATTTTCAATTAAGAATTTATCATTCCCTTCTTAAACTAGTATAAGCATTCTATATGCTTCTTTATTTGTTTTCACTTTACCACTTTAGTTAATATTTATTTCCATTCAAATTGATTCTTTCATTTCCATATGGATTCAATTTATTTTTAACTCTGCATATATAAATTTTATTTGTCATTTATTACTAATTCATGTCATTACTTTAATTAGTTTCATTTACTAACTTATTTCAATTTCCAGTTTGAACTTGTTTTGTCGTTAACAAAATTTTCCAAAATTTTCAAAAATTTTCTAACTCCCAAAATTTCTGAATTTTTTTGGCAGAGTCTCCTTTGTACGGAGGAGCTTTTGCAATTTGACAAAAGAGATAAATATATATACATCGACCCACACGGTCAGAAAAACCAAAAATAGTTCATATTTCCTATTTTAATTGCGTACGCATACCTTATTTAGCATTTTAAGCAAGCGGCTTATTATTTTTAGCAAATAGCACAACCCAATCCAGCCACACGGCTCCAAGGTACCCGTACTTACTCAATTTAAACATGTAAGTACCAAATATTTGCAGTTTAACTATATTTCACTTAGTTGCAATAGTTAAAACATATGAATTCTAAAGGAAATTCACACCAAACATTTTCCCGTAAGCAACTTATACAATTTTCATACTAATTTTACAATTCCAATTAATTTATAACCATTTCCATTCAATTTGAATGGTTTTCAATCCATTCGTACACAACTTCATCAATTTGAATGATTTAAAACTCAATTGCTTACATTTAATTTATTATTAAGCAAATCTGAACTCATATTTAATTCAATTTGCTCTCAAAATCAATTTATTTTACCCTTATCAACACATCAAATTTTAATTACTTCCATTTACATCCAACGACCATTTATTCCATGCAATTCGACGAGATTTATGTGAATAAATAAGTATTTATGTTTATAACCAATTTAAATTGATTTCAACTCAATTTATACTTAATTCTATTCCATTTTCAATTTATTCACAATCCATATATTCTCATTTTCATTGCATTTCAGATTTGAACCCATTCATTTGCATTTCATTTTATTAACCAAACTAGTTTATTCAAACCATTTACAACCTAGGTTCATCTTCATTTCCAATTTAATTTTCTTTTTTTATTTTAATTCATCCACAACCATTTATTTAGCTCGACACACTCCTTTTTAAATTTCATTTACAATCCATTTATTTACATTTCATTCCATATTTGTTTATTCCAAACTGTTTTGTTTAGCTCGGAGACAATCCAAGCTATCTCATCCAATAACTATTTCAATGTTAAGCACGATATATTCAATAGTGTTTCATTCCTTATCCGCATTCATTTAAATTCATTTTATTAACTTAAAAACATTCCATTTCCTTATTGTCTCCAATTATTTCAATTCCGTAACAATTTAAATGATTTACAATTATTTATTTAAGAATTTTCTTCCCATTAAATATTATTTATAACTCCCCGAATTCTATTTCGATTTAAATTTATTTTCACTTATTCGGATTTTTATTAGCAATTCATACCATTACTATTTTAATCCATTTCATTTTTTTATTCTATACTTTCCAAATTATATTTACTTTGTTAACACTTCAAGTCTAATTTTAATTAATAACTCAAGTTTTGATTCTACTATTCACTTTTAATTTACCATCCAATTTATTAACTCACAATTTAGCTTCATTCTCAATTACTTTCACTTCATCAACAATTTGAATCAAATTTTAATTTATAACTTGAGTTTATTTCCAAACTTCATCATAAACTCACAATTCAGTTTCATTAACTAATTTATTATCTATTTAGTTCTTCCCTTATTTATAATCCAACACTTGAATTTTTATTCTATGCAATTTAATTCTGATTCTCTTATAAGTTATTCTAATTTATTTACTTCAATCCCAATCCTTACCCAATTTATTTCCATTTATTCAGGTAAGAATTTAATTCCATTCATTAATTCAATTGAATTCTTATTCCAATTCAATTTAATTTGAACTCAGACTTATTTAACCCAATACGATTTCAACTTAATTCGAATACAACTCGATATTATTTTCAGCTTATTCAGTTAATTTCAATCCAGTTAAGTTTTTATTTCCCAATCCAAGTTAACTTCATTTTCATTTTAAATATAAATTCCATTATTCAAAGCTTATGTCTCTTTCATGATTTAAAAATCATCTCAAATTTATAAGTTTATAACCTATTTCATTAGGATTTTTCAAACACCCAGTTATTGGTTTCAAACATTTTGAAACCTCCAACATCTCAAAATCAAAATTCTCAAAAAATTAAACCAACCCTGTTTTTATTCCCAACAAATTTCCTTTGAAATTTTCAAAAACAAACAGGTTTTCCTGAATAAATCAATTTGGCAGCAATCTATCACTTAGAAATTCGAAAATGAATACTGATGATGCGGCCGTCATCATCAGAATTATTTTTCCAATAATCCAAGTGATTTCAATGCTATATCACTTTCAAAAAAAATCCATTTTAAAACAGATTTCCATTCAGAATTATCTCCAAAACAATAATGCTATCATTTATCACTAAAACACTTCGATAAACATTTCCAAATCTCCGGGATTTTAAATTTCTAAAGCCTGCTTAAATAAATTTTAACTATAATTCATTTGTACACTTTATTTATACAAATTCTCATTTGATTTATTTTAATGCATAAATTTCATTTATAATTCATATTTATAAATTTCATTTCATAATTGAATTTATTTCTTTAAATTTTAATTACATTTCCATTTCTAGTCAAATTCTCACTTAACAATGAAAATGCTTTAATATTATTCTTCCTAACATCCAAGCAACCATATATTAGCTAAATAGTTTTCAAAAACTATTCTTTATATCAAAATATGTTTTTGGGTAAAATTATTTCATTTACCCACATTTAAAACAATATCGTGTCAATTGTTCTATTCAAGTATTTAGAAACCCCTTCGATATAGTTGTACAAACTGTGCCGACGAAGGTTCATATGCTACTCAATAAACCAATCAACACAATATTAAAACAATTTATATTCCCTAACAAATACGCGCTCATATTTATTTATATGCTCAAACTCATTATAGAGTACTACGGACTCTATTTTAAATGAGTAATTTCCCACCAAAGCCAAGGTTATCACCAACCTAAGCTCTGATACCAACTGTAACAGTCCGCAAATCCGTACTCCTTGAATCAACACTATTCTACCTAAATCAACTCAAGTTGTACAAAAATACGAACCATTTGGGTTAAGAAGAAGAGAATAGAAAACAACAACAGAATCTAACCATCGCAGCAGAGTAAAATATAATAGATAATAAATAATCTTTACTAAATATCAAATATATCTATTTACATATATTACATCATCAGAGTACATCAATCACAGCTCAACACCAACATCGATAACATGCAAACGGATACACAACAACTCAACACAGCGGAATATATATATATATATATATATATATATATACACACAAGTATGAGAGTACGTATCGTCACCCAGCTCGTCTTCTGAGCTCCACAGCATCATATCCTGTATTCTATAATACTCGGTCTGACCCGAGCATTACAGTTAAATAACACCCGAGTCAGTCTGGTTTACCAGCGTGAGAAAATCACACCCAATTGATTATTAAAGTTTCAAAAATCCTTTGAAAACAAAAGCATCTCATAAGACCACGCCACAAATAAACATGTCGGGTTTTTACCTTACGATAGCTAAAACAATTTTTATAGAAATCCTCTGATTTTATAATAGGGTCTATAGAAAATAAATAGAATCTAGCTGAAATGCTTGCATCTCACATTTCACCAATAGTTGGGCACAATCAAAACCGTACGGACGCGTAGGGAAAATGGATTCCAACTAATGGCTAGGCACTGGGGTAGCACCTGTCACAGTACCTGGTCTAGATCAGCGTACCGAGGAGCCACTCTAACTCCCTTGCAACACAAGACCGGAACCATCCCTTACTGAACAGTCCCGAGCAAGATCACCCCGCGGTTGGGATCAGCAACCGCCCACTAAGCCGAAATAAAAGGGACATCTAGACAGGGATGACCTCACCCTCCAGTGGGGGCTACCCACGAAACCTTGCTGCATATCCCCTGATTTTCAGCCATTCCCATTTGATGAGGCTTGAGGCTAAGCGTTACCTTTATAGAACATATTCTTTAGAATGCCCATCGTCCACCTGACGATGTTTCGCAAGCATTCATCCATACAAGTCCGTCCCGGGTTCGAACGGAACCGAAGGCACTATTCCTACTACATCCATTTTGGAAATATCCTCAGGATTAGTAGCGATTAGCCCTTGCACTTCACTGCTCCATCTTCGAATCCAAAATCGTTTTCACGAAACGTACAAACCGGATCGAAGTGGTTTTCGAGAAATTAATCTCGATCCCGGACTCTTCGAAACGATCAACGTGTTTGGCCAATATTGATAGTCGGTGATTTAACTATCAATTTACATTCGCAAACATCCATCAACCAATAAATAATTTCCTATATTATTTATTAATCCCAAAAATATCTTCACAAGATATAGTTTTCAATTTCAATCCATTTTGAAACAGTTTCAAACCAGTTTCCTCTCATAGAATACTCTTTGCCATTATTTATTTCCACTGAAACGCCAAGTATAAAATACTTTAGATTTTAAATAATTTTAAATCACGTTATTATAAAATATACTTATAATATTAAAATTAAACTACTTTAACACTTTGTTAAAAATGTATGCTTAAGAATACTTTAAACAAGACCACTTTATAAAATATAACTACATTAATAGTTTTGAAAACATTTGCTTTAGAAGTTAAACATTTTGAAATAATAGATTTCTAAACATGCTTTTAAAACAACATTAAACCTTTAACTTATATTTAAAATTTCTTTGAAAACCATACTTGGCTATCCAGAGAAATACTCTACGCTTTCACATCCTTTTAAAAATAAATCTCCATTTATTTTTAACCATTTTATCATTCCTTTAATAAATTCACACCTTGAATTGATATTTCCAAATCCACTTCACCTTTATAAACCCAGTTTATAAATTTCAATATCTCACTTTTCTTTAATTTCAATTCCAAACACTTAAGTAAACTTACAATTTATTTCTAACTTACTTCACTTTGAAATAAATTCTTTCCTTCATTTATTTCAAAATTTATTAACTTTAAGATTTTTATTTCTTTATTGTGATTTAAACTCTTTAACTGAAAATACCAATTCAGATTCCCAAATTTCTTCTGTATCTTTTAATTAACTTCAAACTGGATATTTAAAAATAAATTCTTTATCCTTTATTCTTTTAATGCTATCACTTAAGCTTTAAAATTTATTATTCCTCTGATTATTCAAATTCCATCGTTTCATACTTAGAATTTAATTATTCGAATTTTAAAAAGAATTACTTTTATTTTTCCTTTAACTCATTTTTTTTATTCAAATTCTCTATAGTTATTTTACTTAAACTTTTACTCTTTTATTTCGTTTCAAAAATCTAATTCTATAGATTCTAATAACTCAGTATCCCAAATATTAAATCCAACCATATCATCCAATACATCAATTATCAATAAAATTATCATAGGATATCAATTATTCATAACAGAGAATATCAAACAATTCTAAATAATTTTGAGGAATCCTGTTGGATCCCTCCAACTTGTTTTCCCCTGCATCCACAGATGTTAGCACAACATAAACTACCATTCCCAAAATATACCATACTATAGCACATCAACCAATTCAACCATTCAAACAATTATTTAAATTTAATCATTTAAATTGAAACTTAAATTAACTGAGTGAGAATAACTCACAATTGTTTTCCATTTGCAATCCGATCTATCCCGATTAGTTCCCTCATGAATTGAACCTTGAACAAACAGTTTATACGATTTATTAATACTTGAGTTAACCGAACAATAAATTTAATTACCCCAAATTTCATTTAAACTAATTTTTTTTTATAAACACATTTGAAAAACTACAAAGATAAATTAAATAAGTAAATGTTTTAAACATTATTTAAATTAAACTACCAACAAAAATATGTAGATGTATATATCTATATTCATTTCCCTTTGAAATTATCTACATATATATATGTTTATAAAATAATATATATATATATATATCTTAAAAAAATCACATTTTTTATATAAATCTACATATTTAAATTCCTAAATTTTTTTTAACACAAACATGTATTGAATAAAAGTTAGAAGGGTTATACCTAACTGCCAGATCGAAACCCTAGCCTCGCTTGCATCCCACCGCACACTCGCACGCGAACCCAGGTCACGATCGAGAGGCCACTGAGATCCATGCCGCCGTGGTTGCGAGATTCACGCGCGCGAACCTCGCGTCGCCTTCCCTCCTTCTCTTTCAAATCGGTCGCGCTCGACTTCACTGCCAAACCCTCACCATGAATCGAAGCCCTAAATCGAACTCGTGATATCGAATCGCTTTCCAAACAAAGAATACTGCAGGATTGTTGCGATTCCAAACGAGGCTCGGCCTCGATCCCCCCCTCCTCTTCGATTTGATTTCACGCGGCTGCAAATTTTTTTCGAGGCGAAGAGGATTTGCTTTGAGCGATGAATTTCGGCGCTGATGATTTTTATTTACCTTTATTATTTGTTTTCTTTTTTTTGCCGAGAGGATTTGAAGCAAAAGAATGAGAAGCACGTACTTTTATTCTCTTTTCGTTCAGTTCCTTTTGAACGAAGCCATTATTTATTGATATTTTTGTTTATACGCGGCTTACAGCTTCCACTTGAAGCCTCTTTCTTTATTTATCTATTTATTATATTATTTATTTATTTTTATTTATTTATTTTTAGGTTAATTCACGTATTTTGATTGTTGATGGAACGGCTTAAAATTGGGAATGTATGTGATTAAATGACAGAAAGATGGCGTATACCAAAAGCTTGATTAACTAAATTAAATTTCATCAAATTATTACCAATTAAATTTTCAGCGTGTTTATACATCGTACGCTCACATGACAAGTCCAAACACAACGAGAATTAAAATCCGATAATAATACAATATTACGGATCCAGTGGAACTGATTTCGTTGAATTCCGATATTGTGCCTCGGAAGGCTATTTTTAAATTCAATTTAAACGATATAAATTTTAAAACTGAACAAACCACTGTTAATTTAAATCTTAACAACTTTATAATTTCCAGTATTATCAATATAAGTTTCATAAGTCCTCAATTTATTGCCAACGGGCACAAAACTCCAAATTCAACATTTTACTCAACTTCAAATTATTTCATTTAATAATTAATCACCAAATAAATTGTGATATTCATAATTCAAGTTAAAATTGCTCTATTGAATACTTAAAGTCAATTAAATATTCCGACTTTAATTGCTTGAAAATTTCGGGTCGTCATATCTTCGCTTCTCTTCGTTGCAACTCTTCATCGCCATCAGAAGCGACCATAGATCACTTGTTAATGGATGCAACTACTCAAGGAATCTCTCTACCACTATAAATAACATCAAGAATCAAAGAGAAGATCTTACCTTACTTACTTGCGCTCTTTACTCTTATACTACGTTATATTCTTAATTAGCAATCATATACTTGTATTTCACTCTTCCATATATTCAAGAACTCCTCAATCAATATTCTCTAGATATATATATTGGAAGCATTTGTACTTAATAGTCAATATCCGTGTTATAGAACACATATTTGACAAGAACAAGCTATTGTAACCAAGCCTATTCCTCCGGGTGAAGTGGGGGTGTTTGATAGTTGAATTCGGAAGGGGGACTTCGGGATTGGACGTAGGACGGGAGGTCCGAACCAGTATAAAATCATGGTGTGCTTAGTCTATATCTTACTAGATTAATATATATTAGTTATATCATATAGTTAGTTACATATACTTGCATATACACTACACGATCCTTCATATAGACTTTCAATTGGTATCAGAGCATGGTTTGATCAAAGTACAGTAACACGTTTTTGAATCATTTTAATATGGCAAGTATTTTTCAAGAAGGACAATCCACAGCACGACCCCCACTTTTTAATGGCTCTAACTATGCATATTGGTCAACACGTATGAGAATTTTTATGGTAGCTAATAATCTCGAAATTTGGTCAGCCACTCAAGATAAATATGAAGCACCCACTACTGCTATGAACACATGGACCGATACACAAAAAACAGCAGCTTCTAATAATGCCAAAGCTATGAATGTTTTAATTAGATAAAAATGAATTTTCACGTGTCATGCTATGTGACACTGCATTTGAAATTTGACGTACTTTACAAGTCACACACGAAGGCACAAACAAAGTTAAAAAAACAAAGATTTCAATTTAAAAAAATCAATTTTCATCATTTAAAATGAAACAAAATGAATCTATAATAGATATGTACTCTAGATTTCAAACCATTCAACATGATTTAATGGCACTTAGAGTCAAATTCACAAATTTTGATTTAGTATCTAGAATATTCAATTCCTAAACTCTAGAGTGGGAAAGAAAAGTATTAGCTATCGAATAAACTAATGATCTCTATCTGTTAGTTGAAGAATTGATAGGAGATTTAATGTCCTATGAAGCTAATTTTCAGGCATGAAAAGAACTAAATTCGGTAAAGAAGAACATAGCATTCCCAGCAACAAATGAAGACACTGGCTTAGACGAAGAGGAAATTATATTTATTGCTAAAAATTACAACAAATTCAAAAAGTTTAGGAAAATGACTAAATTTCAGAAAGGAGGAAAATCAAGCTCAACGAATCAAACATCAATCAAATGCTATGAATGTGATCAATTTGGACATATGAAGAAAGACTGCCCCAAGCTCAATAATGGTAAAAAGAAGAACAAATTTGAAAAAAAAGGCTTTCAAAGTAACATGGGATGACTCGGATTCTTCATCATCTGAAAGTAATAGCGATAGTGACGGAGAACAAGCTAATATGTGTTTTATGGCACAAACTGATGAGGTATGTCCCGAACTTAGCTATGACGAATTATTAGAACTTAGCATGGAATAGATGATAAATTTAGACAAATTAAAAAATTGAACAAAGAACATCTAGCCAAAATAAATAGATTAGAACTTGAAGTAGGAATGTTAAAAGATGAAAAAATTATCTTAGAAGAAGAACTAGAATTATCTCAAGAAAAAATTAAAAATAATTTGGTAGAAAGTGAGGCTATTGCTACTGATTTTGATAAAACTAAAATAGAAAAGGATAATTTGCTAAAAGAAAATGTCAACTTGAAGAGTAAGATTGGAATATTGAAAATTGAAAATTTAGAATTAAAAGAAAAATTAGATAAAATTACAAATAATATTTCAAAATTTAATAAAGGAAAATAAGATTTGGAAAATCTTATCAAAACCTCAAAACCATCATGAAATAGAAATGGAATAGGATTTAAAAATACTCCTAAACAAAAAGGAAATGATGTTAAGAATTATATTTGTAAAAAGATCAAAAGTTTACCTAAGTCTAATATGAATACCAAAAATATGAAAATTTGGATTCCTAAGGCAAATAATAATTTGATTAGACAAAAACATATTAATAATTTCTTAGAGAATGTAGTCTATAATAGAAATTATATTTATAAAGGTACTAAACCATCTTGGGCATGGCTACCTTCTTCTAACATCTAGGACCCTTACAAAGTATATGGGTACCAATTAAAACATATTTTATTTTGCAGGTACCCAAATAAAAAATAAGGAGAAATAGATACTAGATAGCAGATGCTCCAAGCATATGACCGGAAATTCCAAAATGTTATCAAATATAACATACATCGATGGTGGAACGGTAATCTTTGGAGATAATTCAAAATGATATGTCGTGGGCATTGGAGAAGTCATCAACTCTGGTATTTCTAAATCTCTTATTATTACAAATGTTTTATTAGTAGAAAATCTAAAACAAAACCTACTAAGTATTAGTCAATTATGCGATAAAGGTTTTCAAATCAATTTCGAAAAAGATAGGTGTAATATTTTCGATAATAACAAACAACTTATATTTGAAGGTTTTAGAAGCAAAAATATTTATGTTCTCAACATGAATATAAATAAAAATTCAAATTTATGTTTAACCGCCAAACATGATGATCCATGGTTATGGCATAAACGGTTTTGTCATATCAATTTTAAATATATTAATAAATTAGCAAAATATGAGCTAGTTAGAGGTTTACCCAAAATAAATTACAAGTAGAACATTTATGTGATGATTGTCAAATTGGAAAACAAAAGAAAAATTCTTTTAAATCTAAAAATAATATTTCTACTAAACAACCATTAGAATTATTACATTTAGATTTATTTGGTCCAACGCAAATTCGATCTATAAATCACAACAAATATGTTTTCATAATAGTCAATGATTTTTCACGATATACGTGGACTTTGTTTTTAAAACATAAAAGTGATACCTTTGGTATGTTTAAAATATTTGCTAAAAGAATTAAAACACAAATGGACTAGAAAATTAAAAATATTCGAAGTGATCACGGTGGAGAATTCGAAAATGACCTTTTTACTAATTTTTGCAGTAAGAAAGGAATAAGTCATAATTTTTCTTTTCCTCGCACACCTCAACAGAATGGTGTATTAGAAAGAAAAAATCCTACGTTACAAGAATGTGCACGAACACTACTGAATAGTAGTGGTCTACCGAAACACTTTTGGGCTGAAGTTATTGCCACATCTTGTTATGTGTTGAATCGAGTAACCATACGTTCTATGACTAAACAAACTTGTTTTGAAATGTTTTTTGAAAGAAAACCTAAAGTATCATACTTTAAAACTTTCGGATCAAAATGTTTTATATTAAATACAAAAGATAATTTAGGAAAATTTGACCCGAAGGCCGATGAAGGAATCTTTTGTTGAATATTCGGATCGTAGGAAAGCATATAGAATTTTTAATAAACGAAATAATACTATTAAAGAAAGTTTACACATTTCGTTCGACGAAATTTTTCTTAATCATCACAATAATGATGATGAAGAAATTATTCCAATACCAAATTCAATAAATTCTATTAATAATGAGACAAATGTGCAAAATAATACTTTGATATCATCCCCTAGAATTCTTAAGGACCATCCAGAAGATAATATCGTTGGAGATCTCAATTCTAGAGTAATTAAAAATCAACTTAATCAAATAAGCCATATAGCATTCGTGTCAAATTTTGAACCAAAAAATTATAAAGAAGCTTCAAATGATAATTTTTGGATAATAGCTATGCAAGAAGAATTAAATCAATTTGAACGTAATAATGTTTGGAAATTAGTACCAAGACCTGAAGATCAATCGGTTAAAGGAACAAAATGGGTATTTAAAAACAAAGCAGATGAAAATGGAAATATTGTTAGAAATAAAGCACTTTTAGTTGCTCAAGGCTATGATCAAGAAGAAGGTATCGACTACGATGAAACCTTTGCTCCAGTAGCAAAATTGGAGGTCATTCGTACATTACTCGCCTTTGTAACTTATCACAATTTTAAACTATTTCAAATGGATATCAAAAGTGCTTTTTTAAATGGTTTTATTAAAGAAAATGTATATGTAGAAGAACCCCCATTATTTGTTCAACGAAAATATCCCGACCATGTTTTTAAGTTACACAAAGCATTATATGGATTAAAACAAGCTCCTCGTGCATGGTACGAACGTCTGAAAAATCACTTAACTACATATGATTTTCAAATAGGCAAAATTGATACAACCTTATTTATTAAACGAGAAATAACGATATTTTATTAGTACAAATTTACGTTGACGATATTATATTTGGTTCAACCAACGAAAATCTATGTGATCAATTTTCAAATATTATTAAAAATAAATTTGAAAATGTCACATATGGAAGAATTAAATTTCTTCTTAGGTTTACAAATAAACCAACTTGAAAATGGTACTTTTATTCATCAAGAAAAACATTGTAACGATCTATTACGTCGTTTTGAAATGGATAAAACTTCAAGCAAACCAACACCAATGAGTACTACTATTCTCTTAGAAAAGGATGATAATGGAAAAGATTTTGATGAACAATTATATTATAGCATGATTGGTTCTTTACTCTATTTGACGGCTAGTCGACCCGATATTATGATGAGTGTATGTCTCTATGCTAGATTTCAAGAAAAACCAAAAGAATCTCATCTAAGAGCCGCTAAACGTATATTACGATATCTATCTAGTACTAGAGATTACGGCTTATTTTACCCTAAAGAATCATCATTTGAACTAGTTTCATATAGCGGCGCGAATTTCGATGGATGTATAACAGATCGTAAGTGTACTGGTGGAACATGTCACTTTATCGGACAATCATTATTTCTTAGTTTAGCAAAAAGCAAAATTGTGTTTCCTTATCTACTTGCGAAGCCGAATATATCTCAGCAGCTCTAGCATGTGCACAAGTGATATACATGCAACAAACACTTATGGATTTCGGCAAAATTATCAATAAATCTCCAATATATTGTGACAACACAAGTACAATAAATTTATCAAAAAACCCTGTCAATCACTCACGAACTAAGCATATAGATATACGACATCATTTTTTACGAGACAATGTTGAAAAAGGAACTATTTCATTAGAATACGTAAATACCGAGAATCAAATAGCAGACATCTTTACAAAACCACAAAATGAACAAACTTTTATTAAACACCGACGAGATTTAGGGATTTGCTCTCTTCATGATCTGCTCGCTTAATAATCGCTCCTTCATTTAATCTATGATTAGCCATTAGTTTTCTATCCACAAATTGAACTAATAAATTCTGCACCTTTGGTTTTTTAGATAGTCACTTTTTACAAATTTTCTATAAATAATTTTTTTGAGGGAAATGTGTGATCCTCTAAGAATAGAGGAGAGCACACATATAGCTATATATATAACACAGAAATAAGGAGCTGCCAACATGTTTGGCAGGTGACAAAATGAAGGTACAAAATCAAAAACAAAATAAGGCACCCCTAAGATGAGGTCCGACAAAGTCTACCCATCACACCCTATTATCGAGAACAGGCATGACAACCGCCCGATATTAAAGTGTTTGAAGTACCTAAAAAGCACTAGAAAAACCTAAAATACAAGACGATGACACAAGCTAAATAAGAAGCTCCCTGCTACAATGGAACAAGAGCCAAGCCGAAAAGCAGATCCTCTAGATGTAAGAGCTCCATAATGGAGATGAAGGTGCCCTAAGATGAAAACTCTGTGCCTAAGCCCTTTCCGCAATCCAAAGCCCTGCAATCTGAAGTCGTGTGAACCTGCAAAGTGAACCTAAACACCCTATCGCTCGAACCTGCACTGCAGAAAGACTAAATAAGGAGTTAGAATGATACATATATATGTATATTAGAAAGTTAATATACATATATATATATGCATAAAAAAGGGGGGGAAGATTAGATTTCTAAGTAAAACATCTATCTAAACTAAGCCACGTATAGAAAATAGTACAAAACAAAACCTTAAGTGCCTTTGATCCTAATCAAATTATGGTTGACAGTGAGATCATTGGATAAGTTTGGATAAATATAAATACTATTATTATTAGTGTTAAAAATATTATTATTGAGTTTAAAAGATTTAACATTATACCTAACTTTGTTAAGGAACCCTTTAAAGAATTTGTTTTTAGTTAATTTATATTTGGGGTTGGAAATCCAATTAAAACAAAAAGAAGAAATAGCGTAAATCAGTTTATTACCCTGACTAATATTATTGTTAAAAATTCTTTGATTTCTTTCGAACCAAATATACCAACAAATAATAGTGAATAAAGTATCTAGTAAGAATCTAATATTCCTTTTGAACCTAAATCTATATCTGCTCCAGTAGAATTCACAATCATTGATTTTAGTTGTAATATTAAAATTAAAAATTCTGAGAGTATTGTTCAGGATGTAATAAGACTCCAAGCAGTCATAGTAAAGGTTTTTAATATCTTCAGCATGCAAATTACAAAAATAACAATTGTTGTCATTATGAATGTTTTTTCTCTTTAGCAATTCTATAGTATTAAGTTTTCCATGGAGTATTAACCACATATGAATTCTAGATTTAGGAGGAGCATTTGCTTTCCAACTATAGTTAAAAGAGATGTTTGATGTGCCTGAAAAGTTAATAAAACTATGAAAGGAATTAGGAGTATATTTCTTACTCTTATCCTATTCCCGCATAATGGTGTCATTATCATTATCAATATTATAAAGACTTAATTTAGCATATAGCAAGGAAAGCCGCCTAAGGGTTGAGCCTACTAGAATTCTGTTAAAAGTAAAGTTCCAAAGGGGATCGTTATCGGGAGAAAAAACATCGCTAATTAACGCATACTTAAAGTTGCAGATTTCGTAAAGCTCTTTCAATTCTACCTTAAGAGGTAACACAGAAATCCAACGGTGGTGCAAAAAAGAAGTACAATTACCAGAGTGGACAATCGTACTAAGGCCTAGGGTGAAAATATCCTGACATTTCAAAATGGATTTCCAAAAGTTAGAAAGATTTTGATTGTCAGGAGAAATGATTTGATAAGAGTTAATACAACCATTATAGTAATATTTTATAATGATCTCTTTCCAAGTAGCATTATCGTTTATATCCTTAAACTTTCATAACCATTTACTAAGCAAAGACAAGTTCATATTACGCAAGTTAATTATTCCTAAGCCACCTCATTTCTAGCTTTGCAAACAGTTTTCCAGTTTACTAAACATTTTATGCTATTATTAGTATTTTTCCCACTCCATAAGAAATCTCTTCTAATTTTGTCAATTTTGTCAATTACCCAATCAGGAAATAAATGCATGGACATCCAATATATTGGAAGGGCAGTTAGAACAGAATTTATTAAAACTAATCTACCTGCTCTAGATAATAATCTCCCATTTCAATTGGATATTCTATTTTTGATTTTATCAATGATTATAAACCAGTCATCATGTTTGAGTTTAGAAGGTCTAATCACACAGCCGAGATAATCAAAAGGAAAGTTCATAGTCTTGCAGTTGAGAGTATTAGCAACTAAACTTTCAACATTATCATGATCGTTCAGGACTAGAACAGAACTTCTATCAAAGTTTATTTTCAAACCCGATAGGAGTTCGAAACAATATAAGATGAAATTAAGAGAAATGATATGTCTTGGTAAATGGGAAGAAAAAAGCATGGTATCATCATCAAATTGGAGGACTGATATACCATTACGCGATATATCATTACCTATATTTCCCAATGATCCATTAACAACTGCTTTTTTAATTATCTTAGTAAAAACGTCTACGACGAGGTTAAATAGAAGAGGCGATAAAGGGTCCCCTTGCCTTAAACCTCTCTTAGATTGAATTTTATTACCTAAAATACCATTAACCATTATACTAGAATTTTCAGTTTTGAGCAAATTCATGATCCAGCTAATCCATCTATGACTAAAACCTCTAGCATGAAAAATATCAATTAAAAAATCCCAATCGATGGAATCGAAAGCTTTGGCGAAATCTAGTTTAAGGATAGCACAGGTTAATTGCAAGCTTCCATCATAAAAATCAGTAAACATATTAATTAGGTCTAATTTCAAGACATCCCAAAAAGTTTTATAAAATAAAATGGGGAACCCATTCGGACCCGAAGATTTATCGCTAGGCATGTCGCTAATAGCTTTCCAAATCTCCTCTGCGGTGAAAGGTTTATCTAGTTCAGAAAGATCAACATTGGATTCAGGCGGGTAAATATCATTCCAGTTAACATTTATTCTAAATTTATTTTTAGCACCAAATATATCTCTATAATAATCTGTAAAAGCCTTATTAAGATTTCACTGATCAACTAAAGTCTCATTATTAATAGAAATAGAATTAATTGTATTAATTCGTTTTCTACCATTGGCCATGTTATGAAAAAAAATTGTATTATAATCACCTTCATTAATCCACTGGATTCTAAACCTCTGTTTCCACTAACCTCCTCGTTTTCAAGAACAGAATTTAGCTCCTCCTTAAGATTAGCGAGAACGTTACATTCTCCTAAATTTAGTTGTCTAGTTTCTTCAATCTTGTTTATTTTGAGCATCTCATTAAGAATATTATCTTTTTTAAATTTTATATTACCGAAAACATTTATATTCCAATTTTTAAGAAAAATTATAAGGTTTCTAAGTTTTAAAACAAAATTTTTAGCAGAGTTATCTTTATTTCTAATATCATAGAAACTCAAAGAGATCCATTTATTTTGAATCAAATTGAAAAAGTTAGATTCTAAAAGCCACATTTTTTCAAATTTAAAAAGCCTATTAATTACCCTATGCTTATCACAAGTAAGAATAATCGGACAGTGATCGGAGTATGTGTAAGGCAAACCAGAAACTCTGCAAATGGGAAATTTATCCTCAATCTCATCACTAACAAAGAACCTGTCAAGAAGAGCCATGGAAGGGGATTCCCTACTATTACTCCAAGTAAAATCTCTGTTAGAAAGAGGGATTTCAATCAAATTGGAGTTAATAATAAAATGATCAAATTCCTCCATGGTAGAGAAATCTCCTTCACGAGGAGAATGCTCTCCCAAAAAACGAGTAACGTTAAAATCCCCCCCAGGATCCAAGAGCCCGGAGTTAAAGATCTAAATTCAAGGCATTCATTCCATAAAATACGGTGATTAATTTTTGAATTAGGACCGTATACGTTAGAAATATTTAAAAAAGAATTATCAACAAGATTAATAAAGATAATGTGCAAAGAATGATTTTTTGGAATACATTGAAGGAGTTTAAAATAATTATCACGCCAACAAACCATTAGGCCCCCAGAAGCGCCAACAGATGGTAAAAAAGCCCACTTTCTCAACCGATAACCTCCTAATCTTCTAAAGAATCTAAAATTAGGCCAATCAATTTTAGTTTCCTGAAGGAGAGCAATGTCAATAGAATAGTCTTTCAAAAAAGTTCGAACTTTGTCACATTTATTTAAATCGTGTAAACCTCTAATGTTCCAACTAATAATCATCATGAACCAACAGATCTAGCCCTGTCTAACTCCCTACATCTAATAAACTCACGATCTATCTTGGCATCAGAAAAATTGAAACAAGTATCAGAAGTTAACTTACTAAATTCAGAAGCAGATTGGTTACCTAATGCGTACGAAGAATACGTACTACCCATATCGGGACACATACCTGAGCCTGAGTTCGAAGTGCCGCTCTTGGCACTCGAATCAGGAAACTTACCTGAGGCCTGAGACTGGTTACCTCTGATCCTGGCGCTACGTCTAACTGATCCACTAGCAGCCCACATCTTCCTCCTGCCTTTCTTAGACAAAGTTGAACTAGAACTATGCTGCTTAATTCTCCCACCATAGGATTCAAATAATGTAGTATTAGAATCCAAAGTAGCCCCAGAAAAAACTTCTCTGCTCATGTGAATAATAGCATCTGTATTATTATCTTTGGACCCAAAACCAAGCCCATTGTTATCTCTCGAACCAGAATCAACGTTCTCATTACAAAAAGCATCAACACACATTTTTGCAATACATTTGGCCTATCATCATTTAAAAATTATATATAAACAGTTGTACAACAAGAAACATATATACAATTTTTTTTCAAGAAACAAAATATAGTCATGACTTCTGAAAATTCTTATATATCCATCTCGACACCTACAACGGATAGCTCGGCGGATACAACACAACGGCTTCGTACACCCACACCAAATCAGGAACCGACGTATAGGTGGTCGTCATATCACACGGGATTCACTCCCGATAGCAAGAAGTCCAAAAGATCTTTATTTGTTTCTCCTAACACAAAGGATAAAATTGATGAAATACATCACTATCAAAAACAACAAATAGATCTTCAACGAGAACTATATTTTAAACAAAAAGTCATGGCACGTCGACTAAGCTTTTTGGAACAAGCAGCGATGAAGTTTTGTACTTCACGGAAGAAAGATATCCATGAACCACTTTCGATGCCTTGAAGTTCCTTGGATCCCTCTTCCTCGTATCGTACACCTTCGAATCCTTCACTAAGACGATTCTCTGGCTCCTCGAGAACCCATGTACGTGGAAATATATGGTCACCACTTAAACCATGGAGGGATAACAAGTCAGAAGATCGTAAAACTCCATCGCCATCTAAATAGATTATATTTTTTATTGTATGTTTATCTATGTTTATTTATTATTCTGATTCACATAAGTAATACTGCATTTCGTTTTATAGAAATAGAAAATTGAGAAATAAGCAAAACCATTAATTTTTAGGCTATTATTAGAAAAATTACCTATTTCAAACATCTGGTTATGGACCTCAGACGTCTGACACTTTGATATACCTCGAATTTTTTTAGTACTATGCATATGTCAGACGTCTGTTATACCCCACAGACGTCTAAAAATTTGCTCTGCCTCCTAGAAATTGAAATGAGACTATTTCAAACATCTAAACTTTGATCCAGACGTCTGAGTTATGTCTCTTCCACCAAGCTTTAAAAACTTGACATAATTGAGACGTCTGATATTTTACCCAAATGTTTGGAAAATCCCTCTGCCTATCAAATTTTTAAAACTCGACCAAACCAGATGTCTAACAATTACATCAGACGTCTTAAATTATCTACTGTGTTGGAATTAGGGTAAACCAGAAGTCTGAAATCACTTCCAAACGTCTGATATTCAATCGACACTTTAAAAACACCCAGATAACGTCTATTTTTTTCATCTCACTTTTATTTTCAACCGATTATATACGACCGACGATTTTTTTCAAAAAAAACCATCTTTTTCTAGTCGCTCGATTACAATGCCTCCTAGAACTAAAATCCCTAAGATATCCAAAAGAAAACAAGACCAACCAACATCATCCTTAAATCCTTAAGTTTGCTCAGATGATCAAATCAAAAGATGGATGAATCGGGCACCACACTCAATCAAGAGATATAGATATACAAAAGAAGAAGCTTCACACAGGTCCATTTTATAACCTACTTAAATTTCTAATGTATGATTTGGATGAAATGTGTGAGAATGTCGGACTAGAAACATTGATATCGTTCACTCCCAATGACATCCAAATCGATCAATTGGCAATATTTATTTTTTACGCAAATTTGGATAGCACTTCAGTATAGAACACTGAAGATGAAGATAATTGGCTATGGTCTAACGTGTATAGCAACACAATTAGACTCACTCCGGCATAATAGGTAGAACTCTAGGATGTTCTGATATGGGTGAAGATTTATACAATATTCCTGATATGCGCTTCAAACCAAGAAATATTATAAACACATCAAATTTGGGAGGATGAAATGCCAAAATTTGCCTCTAAATATCTACGTCCAAAAGCATGACTTCTTACTCAAATGATAATCTATACCATCGTTCCCTGAATGGGAAGTCATGAGCAAATAACCGAGTTAGAGCACAAAGCTTTATATGCTCTATTTAGCGGAACAAGGGTGAATTGGGCCAAATTTATCTTTGACGAGCTCAAACATTTTTGGACTCGATCATGGCCATGAATTATCTACCCCACATACATCATGCGACTTCTACGATCACACAACATCCCTTCCTACCTATCAACTTTCGAAGAAATCTCTCCAAAATATGCTTCCACCAAGTTTTTTTTCACTAATGCACTTACCAGAGATTCCCCCGAAATTTATGTCTTTTGTAGATTGGACGCATAATCGTCAAACCAAACATGTTGAACCTCCACCTCAACCACAAATTAAACCGTCACAAGAGGAGGAACAACATCGTGAGACAACTCCTCCTCCTCCTACACTACTTGACTATCCAAGCCAGGATGATATTGTGGAGACTCGAATAGAAACAAATCCAAATGAAAGCATTCGAGACCTCACCCTCAAAAATCAATATATATTGTCTCAAAACCAAAAAGTTTTAGCTAAGCGAATTGATAGCCTTGAATCTTCTTTTGCCACATGCCTAGCAACAGTTGAAGAGTCACTTTGAACTGTCGTATCGGTTCTCAAAGAAGCACTTCAACGGGTTCGCGGTCCGACATCTCCTTCTAAAGATTGGACAACCCCAGTACCTTCTCCTCCCGCGAAACATTCCAAACTTTCTAGGGATGAACCTCTAAAACAAGCTTCGACATCTCCTACAAAGCCTAGATCTTCCCAAAAAGAAGAAACAGGAGATGATCAAGAAAAAGCTTCTCCGAAGGAATCGTAGATTTTAAGATTTTCGAATTTCAACTTTGTATAATTGACAAAATCTATGAATGTAATCGATTTCGAATTATTAATGAAATTTTCTTTTGTGTGTTATCTTTGACGATTGGCTAATAATTTATAATTCTTTTTTATAATGCCAAAGGGGGAGAAATAAGTATATTTATAAAACATTAGAAATAAGCGTGTAACGATACGAATTTTTCGCGTTCGAAAATCGACATCCATACTTAGATCGTACTCGAATGCCACAGATTCGACCGTTCAAATCCGAGTCGTCGGAGCTTATAACACAATTAAGTATAACAACACAGCGGAAGAAAATAATGAATAATACATTGATGATACAATATCCAATACAGCAGATATCAATATACATCAGAAATACAAGAAAACAGCGGAAAGAAATAGATAATACCAATAGCAGAACAAATAACTCTAATAGAGTCTTCAATAAAGAACTCCAGCAGCAGCTCGAACCAACTTCACGATGGACTAAGACAAGCAAGTCTCGTCCACATCCAAAGACTGAAACTAGCTTCAGATAATCTACCAAACCTAACTATCTGAAGAAAAAAACCCAACTCTAGACTGCTCGTGCGGAAAATAGTGAGCACCCAGAGTTTAGGAAAGGAACAATAAACTCCAGATCAGTCATGGGACTGGTGTGAGTAACAAAAATAGTTGCTTTTAAAGAAACTAGATTTATAAAAGAATTACAGTATGCTTTTAAAAAATGAGACTACCATAAGACCTCCCGCCACACACACAATGCAAACGCAGAATTGGAGGAGATTTCTTCTTATGATAGCCAAACATGCTTGATACGCAAAATTTTGATATTATTACTATAAGTGCAAAGTGCAGAAAAACATTTCGAAAGTAGAATATAAATCTTAGCCAACATACGACCATTATCGTATGCCTACTATAGCTACCATGTTCAATAGCAGGTTACCGCCACATTCCGTGGCAGGTTAGACAACTAAAACCGTACAAGGCTCGTATTGTTTCTTTGGATTTTCCAACAAATGGTCAGGCTAAGGAACTTCCCACTTTCCATGGGATCGCCTCTGGCGGGACGTCCTGAGAACTTAACCAGCTCTCTGCCAACACAAGGCCGGGTTATCTCTGTAACTAGGTAACTACTACACGAGCATGCCACTCCCCGGTCCATTGGGACCTTTATCTGAGGCGCCTCTAAAGCAACAACCATACAGTAAATGAGATTGGAGCCACCACATAGGTAAATATCTGGGCTCCATACCATGATACCACCCTTTACCAGAAGGGAATGACACACCCTAAAGGGAGCGACCATCATAACATTGCCGCATCTTTCCTGTTTCGACCATTTCCGAGGTGTGAGGTCCTGATGCAGTCTCGTCCACAAAGCTACGCTTTATACAAAAACCATGCTCTGATCACAAATGATCAACAAATGATCATCAACACACAGCAGCACTCAGCATGCCACACTACCAAATTGGGAGTACATCGCTGATAACCTTCAACTACATAACCTCTAAGCTCGTACGTCTCAGAGAAGGGTGTTGAGCTAAGAGAATAAATTCTCCGCCACCACAGATATGTATTTTAAAGAAATCTACTTTATATCTCAAAGTATAGTGTCAGACATACAACCATACAAGTCTGTTCTGGGTTCGAACAGAACCGAAGGCACTTCCGAAGAAGCCCTTGCAATCTGGGTATTCACAATCCCGATCGGACTTCCCATCACTTAGGGAATCTCTATACCGGAGCAACTCAGTGTAGAGACAATTGATAGGTCATCCTATCGTTCTTGCAAATACCCGGTCTTCACCACCGGTCTTCAAATGTTATCCATAACGTCGAATCACATATTCAGAATGGGTTATACGACACAAAGGTCCTCTCCCGGCTAAACCGAATAGTGAGCGCAACATTTAAAACATATGGATGTGGGATTTCAATTAAGTCACAAGTTAATAATTCAAAACTTTCTTTCAAATGGTTTAAACAAATTACCATTTTCAAATCTTTTAAACAAAAGACTTATTTCACTAAGTTCACCCATTTTTCACAAAGGTCCATTTACGGATTTCAAGACAATTTCCATTTCAATTGGATTAACTCGTTTAAAATCTTTAAATTAAAGATTTAACTTATAGTTTTCAAACCGTTTCCATAACCTGGAAAATCATTTTCATTTTTTTTAACTTGAAATCCCTTTTAACACAATTTGGAAGTTCACTTCTTATATGAAACCTTCTATTATTTGAAGACAATAGTTTCATTTCAGAAAGATCCAATTTTATTTACACGGGTTAAAGACTTTGAATTTAAATTCAAATTCTCAAATCAATATCTTAAAAATAGTTTAACCCATATAAACTGGTATAACATCTTTAGTCCCTAGTTTCCAAATCATAGAATTCAATTTCAAATATTGAATTCAAATTTAAATCAAAATATTTACATTCCAAAACTCAATCAAGTTAAAAATAAATTTCATCTTTGAAATTCCATTTCAAAAGCTTTTCACTTTAAACCCAATCTATTTCCAAAACATTTGAATTTATATATTCAACTTTAAAAATCATTTCAAAATCTGTGACTTAATCGATTTCCTCATGAAATCCATATTTGTGTATGTATAAGTGTGGTCCAGGGGTTTAACACAATAGTGCAACGTCATTCAATCATCACAGATCAAACACAGAAATATAGTTCATAAGCGATATAATTATAACGCTTATCATTCATTCATAGATTTACAGATAATATACAGATGTATCATCAATAAATGAATAAATTATACATAGCACAATCCACAGGACAAAATATCATAGATCAGATAGGACAATCAATTCAAGGCATTTCATACGATACAATCATTCATAAGTAAGGTCAAGCATTTAATAATCATTTATAAGATGAATTAAATAACTTGATTAATCCTAATTGATTCAATTTATTTCCATGTAAATTAATAACTTAGGAATTAATCACCCAAACATGATTAATTAATTACAAATCATTTGATATAAGTTAATTTATCAAACACTTTACTTAATTAATTAATTAAATTATTCTTAATTAATCATATTAATTAAATTAACCTTTAAACCAATTTTATAATTAATTGACTCCTTAGTTAATATTTTTAAGAAATTAAACCTTTAATTACTTACCATAAAGTGATTACACTTACACAATTTCATAATGATTATCATTAATTTATTAATCTAAATTAATCATTAAAAATTTATCACATTTATTAATTATTTAAATAATCTTAGTTAATGACCTTCATTTACTAATAACAATTCTTTAATTACCGTTCTACCAAAAATTTCTTACATTAATCATTAAAATTGATTTACCATTAATAATCCATTATTGAACTAATTAAGTGTTACTTGTAACTTAATGAATTCTCAATTACAATTTAATTTATTCCTTAGTTAAATTATTTTTACTTTAATTAATAAATTCATAAGCTTACAACTATTAATTAAATCCATATAAACAATAATTACTCATTCTTAATGAAATTATAAATCATTAACTCTTCATTATTTAAAGTAAAACTCATTCATATTTGTGATTTAATTATTATTCACCATATGTTTGAAATCATTGATTTCAAATTTCCTTTTTCTTTCAATTTAAATTTAAGTTTGAAATGAATTCTTATTTACCTTGAATAAAGTTTAAAACAAATTTCCCTAACATTTTTAAATTTACATGTTAAAGAATATTTTGTTATAAAAGAAATTTAAAAGAGTTTAAAATCAAATTTCTTTTAAATTCAACATTTTTAAAGATTTACTTAAATTTTAACTTACTGTGAACATTTAAAGTTATAAAACTTTATTTAATTTCAAAATGTGGAATTTAAAGATAGATTTAAACTCAAGTTTACGATTTAATTTAAACTTTGTTTAAATTTCTTACTTTACAAATTTTGAATTCCATTTTAATTTTCAAATTCTTTTAAATTCTTCTTAATCGCTTAAACCTTTAAGTTATTAAAACAATTTGAATTTTTAAAACTTGTTTCCAAATTTAGTTTAAAAAAACTGAACTTGTATTTATATTTTTTAACTTTGATTACAATTTAGTTAAAACCTTGTTTATCAGTTTTAAACTAAACTTTACAATTCCAACAGAAACAGGTTTTTGTTCAAACCTGGAAAACAGGTTATACCGAGCCTTCACCTCTTTTTTTCCTTCGAGTCCAATTTCCCACTGCCCCGAGCAAGACTACCCAGTGCTTCGAGTAATACTCGAGTAAACCTACGAACTACCCAGATCCACTCTAACACAACATGATTTCAAACTGCTCCGAGCAAACCACGCAATTACTCGAGATTAAACACGAGAGTTTCCCCTACTCTCTGCCACACAATACCCAGATCCAAAGCAACGTGCTCGTGCACGTGTACATCACCGTCGCTTGCTTCCAGCCGCCGCCTCGACGCCGAGCAAGTCGACGTTCACCCTCGCGTCCATCTCAGCCCATCAGAATCCCCATTTTCCACTCAAATTCAAATTCGAGTAAAAACTCAAAACTTGGAGCACGAGGAGGAAACAACACCCTATCCTGTCAACGCGCCGTTCACCCAACCTCGGCCACCGGAATTCGTGCAACTTTGGTCACGCGATCATCAACCTCCCCTCCTCCATCACCCACGGTCGCGTGCAACTCGATGCACGAGAGAAGCCACGTCAGTCGATTCCCTGACCACTCAAAAAATTAGGTTTACAAACTTAAACCTTGCGCCGCCGCCGCCTCGACCATCTGCACCTCCATCCACCATTTTTCCTGCAACCACCGTATACTCCTCCATCTCCACACAAAACCCCGACCCTCCTCCTCGACATATTCGCCAGAATTTCCCCAAACCATGAAATTCGAACAAAACCCAACCTCTGTTGAATTCGTGATCTAAAAATTCCAATTCTTGTCTTAAAAATCAAGTCAAGGTATAAGAATTCAAATTATATATTTGAATTCGAGAATTAAGACATTCGAATTTTCTGTATATATGATGATGTTTCTCAGTTCTTGGCTTTTCCAGAGTTATTTTCAAACTTTTTTTAACTTAACTATATGTTTAAATCTTTAGTTAGAATATAATAACCAATATTGTTTTATCTCTCATCTCAAACAATTAAGTATATCCAGAAAAATTTATTTTGAAATCAAACATTTGTATTGAGGAACTCAAACAGAGGTCTTGAGCAATCAATAAACTGAAATAACACTTCCAGTTTAAATATTCAAAGTATCCATATCTACATATATAACCTATTCACAGAGATATAAATAAACAACAAACTTATATTTTTAAAATTTAAGAAAATGAGTTACTCACTTGAAACTTTGAAGAACAGAGGATACTTCTGTAGTGTTGAAACTGGCTTGTGAAATTTGCAAGGGGAAGATCTTTTCTTTTTAATCTCTAGTTGTAGTTTGTTTGCAGTTGAAGTTTTTTTTCTTTTTAAGTTTTTAGTTTTGTTTACTTCAGATTTTCTTAGTTGTTGCTTAATGGACGAACTGGTGATATATAAAGAGAAGTGTACAGAGGTTACAAGTTTGTACAGGGTGATAAAGTTGGTTTGTACACAGGTCAGAGATACTTCTTTTTTTTTCATTTGCTTAAGCATAATTTCGGCTGAAAGCAAATTTTATTCATGGGTTAGAGATATAACATTAAATGCCATTGTCCTCTATGCTTTCAAGTCTGCTTACAGGTTAAAAAAAAATTTTTTAACTTCATGTACATATATACTTTGTTTATTTATATACTTGAGTATATTTATTTCCTTTGCTTCAACATGGTGGTTGCATTTATTATGTTTGTTTTGTTTAATTATCCTCTTGCATTCGCACATACATACTCACAACAAATACTTGTTATTAATATTTTTTTTTTCTTTTACTTACTTCTTGTGTGCTGGTAGACATTGCTTCTACATACTTATAGCTTGCTTGTATTTTGTCTTATTAATGTGTATTGACTTTATAACATAATGTTAGATTTGAGTTAATATGTTTACTTTAAAGTTTACATAATTTATCAATATGTTTGAATATTTGAATATACTTTCTTTACTTTGGCCTTATTGCTTTAGAATATAAATGAAGTCCTATTGTAATAAGTTGTTTGCAGTTAACTCATGTCTTCACTTTATAATTTATACCTAACTATATATTTTATACACATATGTCAAATATCCGGATTAAATTCAATTAATCCTTAATTTAACAACTATTTCATACTAATTACCAATTATTTCACAATTTTATTCAAAAATAAATT
This sequence comes from Allium cepa, assembly GCA_030765085.1. NCBI lineage: Eukaryota > Viridiplantae > Streptophyta > Magnoliopsida > Asparagales > Amaryllidaceae > Allium > Allium cepa. The sequence continues at coordinate 168,539,883 of CM060941.1, read as the reverse complement.
TAATTATCAATTTAAACTTTATTAAAATCCGAGATCGTTACAAAGCGCATATTCAAAGGGAGATTTATAAATTATATATATAAGTACAGTGTATAGTTTTCATCATCAAAAATGGAGAGATCGTTAGAAAATCAAATCTACGGTTTCGATGACAACAACTATACAATGAAAATCGAATATGCATATAAATTTCTATTTACAGGTAATTATTAAAATAACATTACTAGAGAGACAAGAACAGGGCTCAAAGAACGTTACAAGAGACTACAAGTTGATAGGATCAATAGAGCAATGACACAGAAGCATAAAAACAACATGCACAGGGATCAGACGTATGGGTGCACTAGCCAGATGTCTGAAGAAATCATTTGGATTATAAACCAGACAGAATCAGAAGTCTGGTAAATATACTTAGACGTCTGAAAGGCTACTGTATACAAAAAATATATAGAGCCAGATGTCTGAAACATATACCAGAAGTCTGGAACTGAACTCGGATTTTGAAATTCAAATAACAACTGCCGCACTTGAAAAGACATCTTCGCTTCTCTTCGCTGCAACTCTTCATCACCATGAGAAGCGACCATAGATCACTTGTTAATGGATGCAACTACTCAAGGAATCTCTCTACCACTGTAAATAACATCAAGAATCAAAGAGAAGATCTTACCTTACTTACTTGCGCTCTTTACTCTTTTTTTTGGCAAGGCCAGCCGGTTTTATAGTGGACCGTCTACTTTTATTACGAACGTAATAAAAACTTTAGATACAGGAGTAAGGTAAAAACACCTTAACTTGCGCTCTTTGCTCTTATACTCGATATATTTATAATCTCTAGCAATCATATACTTGTATTTCACTTTTCCATATATTCAAGAACTCCTCAACCAATATATATATTGAAAGCATTTGTACTTAATAGTTAATATCCGTATTATAGAACACATACTTGACTAGAACAAGCTATTGTAAGCAAGCCTATTCCTCTGAACGAAGTGAGGGTGTTTGATAGTTGAGTTCCGAAAGGAAGCTTGGAGACTGGACGTAGGACGGGAGGTCCAAACCAGTATAAAATCCTGGTGTGCTTAGTCTATATCTTACTAGATTAATTTTATATTAGTTACATCATATACTTAGTTACATATACTTGCATATACACTACACGATCCATCATGTAGACTTTCAGTAACATTAGGGACAGCTAAGTATGAACAAATGATTACTGTCTAAAATTCTCTATATGAAAAATGTAACCAATAACCTACTGAAACGTGTGCAAACGTTGCATACATCACTATGTAAGAGAGAGAGAGTGAGTGTATGTTGTATAGTCATAATATTGAAAAGATAATATTTATGCATACAAATATATACAAGTTATACAATGCCCACTTTGTATTTGACCATATAAAGTGGAATTTGGGACCAAGTGTTACACCATGTTTGTATATAGTCAAATTGTAATGAAAATATAGTTTGCAGAATAAAAAAATTAAACATAAAATATAACGACTGAAATATTGTAAACAAAAACCTTGATTGATATCAAATATGATCACATAATTAGTATTTTCTTTTATATACAGTCACGATCAACTTATTACCGAGAGCGCCTAAAGTTATTAAATCATTAAGAAACCGCAATAGGATGATCCAAATTATTCACCAATTAAGAGAAAACTTTAAATAAAGTGGTCGGCAGCTTTATATTTCAGTATGCCATGACGCAATTGTTTTATTTACCTATCTAGATAAGTTGTACGTAAAAAATAACACAGACCATATGTTTTAGTAGTAAAGAAGTTTACTTAAAAGCAGTTGAAATACAAAGCATAGCATATCAGTCATTACGATATCTATTCTACAAGTCTTCCTGTGCATGGAATTTGCTAATAAGAATTCAAAGAAATTGCTTCAAAGATATTTGGTCCACCAAAATGCAAAAAATTTAGTGAAGTGACAGTCTATGTCTATATGAACACGTTCATCGCCAAGAACACTAGACCAAATTAACCATCTAAGAAGTATGCCAGCACAACTTAGTCTACTTGCGACTTCATAATCTGCTCGCTGTCGTCTAATTTACTCAACTAACATGATTACATCAATATAGAGGTGCAAGATCTACCGAGTGTTAAATTTGAAATTAAGCAATTCAAAATATGAAGTGACATCCGAAGAGTCTGCATGTAGTCGCTTGAATAATTACAGTTTCCTCAATATGCACTTAACTCTGGCTAAATAGTTTATTTTTGACTAAGAAAGGAATTATATGCTCAACCATCTTAGGTAATTACTACATCAACAATAAGACATGAAAAATAAGTAATATAACATGCACTGATTCTGCTAACATACTTTGCATGCATGTTCTGCTCGTACAATTTGCTCGTAATGTAGCTTCCCCCTCTGCACAAAACTATCTGATACGACCCTATCAAACACTTATCGCTGACAATGTGTTCCAAGGCCAAGTGAAAAGCTGTTGTTCTTCTTAGCACATTAAATATAAAAAACAAAAGGCAGTTATGAACATCCTTGTGGCAACAACATAAAAGATTGAACAACAAGTACATCACTGCCTTTGATACACCTAATTCATGTGACCTATTTTTATTCTAGGCTTACAACACTTATAATCATCTGGACCAATCAATTTTCCATGTCACGAATCCATGATAATTTTATGCTACCAATACTGTTAATCCACATCAAAATCTTACTATGTTTGACTATAGTAACGCAACATGAAATGGATGTTAAGATACACATGCACAGACTTTTAAAATAGAAATGCAGTATGCTTATATCAATCCATCCAAAAACATAATATATTTGGTACAGTGAACAAAAATATAACAATCTATTAAATATTGGTTATAGAAACTGTACATCATTCTAATCTTTTCTATACAAACAATCTACAATGCTTTCTAAAATATAAGCTGATGTTGACAAAATGGAAGAATACAGGTTGTAACCATCTTTGAAGCAGTAAGATCTTGTACAAAAATGTAATACATATGGTGATAGAAGATAAAAGGTATGGGAAGGCGGATGAGACTTGAGTACATGAACCTTTATACAATAAACAAATTTGTATGACAAACGCATAGAATTCGGCTTGAATAATGTTTATAAAAATGAACAAGTATTTGAATATAAGAAGAGGGATCTATAATCAATAAGCTAACCATTAATTAATCTTATTAAGAGAAGCTGGAAGATGAAGTCCCTTTGCATATATTGAACTCTCAACTCCTTTGTACGGTATGAATTGTGGATTTGAACAGCCGACGATATTAGTGAGAGAAAATAAGGCGGATGTCGTCAAATTATGGATCTAAGAAAACAAACTTGGAGAAGAAATTTGCAGTAAGTAGTGAGTTATCGTGCTATCAGAATTGAAGATAAAATTGACTTACACCGTGCGTGATTAGGAACCCTAGATTTGGAAGGAAGAGGAAATTATCTGAACGGGTAGGTATTTGAAGAAAAGAGAGAAAAATTTGAGTAAATGATTCGGGAAGAGGGAAATAAGCAAGGAAGAGCGAAAGTGAAATAACTCGAGGAAGACGCGGTCACCCAAATAATTTCCGCTTTGTAAGAGCATTATATATGAGTGCCTACTTCACGGATGAACAAATTAAAGCAAATAATTACACTACAAAATGAAGCGTTACCCATTGATGTTATAAAAACTAAATTTTCTTGTAGCGACTATACTTAGGTCATTATGATATGATAGGTATGAGTGAATAAACTCTTTTGATTTGTTGAGCAAGCTCAAGGTTGAAATGAGATTAGGACAAAGAAATATGGGTTAGGAGTTGTATGTGATACAACCGATAAATAATTATCTATCGTTTACGTGGGTTATGATTTGTTGAGCAAACTCAAGGTCGGAATATCAAGACAGATGAGTCCTAACACCCATTCGTGAAGTCGAAAGACTTTTATGTTTCATCTTAGGGTTTCGAGAAACATAAAATACTAGTGAAAGCCTTATTAGAAAAATGAAATGACAACATTTAACCTTACTAATATTGTAAGAACATATGCCAAATAATGTTATAATTATCTGCAATAATAAATTTATGCATTTAATATGATTGATAAAACGTTTATTAATTAAACTATACAAATGAACCGAATTGAAAATTGACAAATGAAAATTTATTATAATACTCGGTATTAAATTCCTATTGCATGTTAATGCTTTCTATACCCATGCAAGTGCCTGATTTTTACAACTACTTAATACGTTCGTATTATAGTCACTTACATGATTATTTTGTTGAGAGCATGTATTGCATTATATGAGTTTCAAACTTTAAAAACAATACAAGACTACGGATATTTGATCCATATACTATCACATATAAATGTTAAATTGTGAACGGTCACAGTTCATAATGTACGATACTTCAATGAATATAGTTCATTCAAAATAAGCCAATAAACAGTACTACGAGATCGAGTATTCAATTTGATTGACTGCCTAAAAGATCATATTATGTTAATTGTAATATAAGAACAAAACTACAGTATAAATCTAAGAACTTGATCGCTGGAATATTAGTTTGATCGATCTATGGAAAGTGCAATATATTGGTTGTCCTTAAACGTTAAGGATAATTGAATGTGCTATTGTAAAAGATTTGTTACGCTACTATAGTATGAGTTTTATTTGAATGGTTTGGCTATTTAGAAAGGAAAGCGAATGTATAAGAGTAAATGTGATTTAAGGTACAGTTGGGATGAACAGAGTGAATGATCAATTCTGCTTCATGAGGAAACATTAGTAATGATAATTGTAGTAACAATAATAATAATTAATACTTAACATTGGAATGAGAAATGCAATTTCAATTCCAAATAGTAATTTCATATAGAAAAATGTTTTATGTGGCATTCGTTTTTTTGAGTTCAAGATATTTGATCAAAACTCTTCGTCATAAACTAGTTACACTATATGAAATAAATAATCCATAGTAAGTGAATAATGGACCTTCAAATTCAGTATGCTATTATAGGAATAGTGGAAATAGTGGGAGCATCCCATATAACATTTATTGATCGCATCAAAATGAAAATAGATTTCGTAAAACATGGCGAACATTATTTATGAAATAATGACTTTTTTTGGTGCCGATTGAAAAATAGATATAGTTATATTTCAATGTGAATGTTATGAATTTCGTTGTGAAATAAAACTATAATGTGCTGTTTTTTCATAAAAAAATGATGCATTGAAAAATACAGAAGTATCTAATATTATTTACAGTTATTTTGGAATTATAGATTAAGCCATAGTTTGGAAAAATAATTTTATTATACGATTATGAATCATATGACATTGGTTAATTATATCTCAAACAATTGAAGGGCTAGGCACCTATTCAATGGGAGCTTCATAAGAGATGATGAACTCTTCAGATCGATACATGTAAATGTACACAATCGTTAATCTATTAATACCAAAATGGTTCCACGTATTTCATCGCATTCACCGATGAGTTATCATCGACATGGGCATGTATATTTGATACACATGTCGTATGCCTATGGTAAACTCATAGAGTATAAAACGGAAGTAAATAAAATAACATGTGATAGAAATGATTCAATTTGATCGAATGAGTGAGAATATTGAAAAAAGTTCTGAGCATGCCTAAAAGTGAATAAAGATTCAATCTCAAAAATCATTCCTCAATGTGATACATAATGATGCACTGATATGGAGTAATCGAACTTTATTAAACAAAGTATGATTAGTTACGAGTGAAGTTGGGTTAATTTCTTTCTATAAGTTTTTGTGCTTAAAGTTAGTACACAAGGTTAATATTACTTCATCTAAATAATAGTTTATAAAACATACAAGATAAGGGTTTATAAGAAAACCCAATACATCCTAATTCAAGGAATTGGCAGGATGTGTGATTCGAAAGTCTGCACATAATAATTATTTGTGAGGGATCTAGTATAAATCTCCCCAAACAGAGTTTGGAAAAGTCTATCATTAGATGAGATATTTATGTTTTGGACAGTTTTGTAAACTAAAAACTAAATCTATTTTATATAAAAGGAAATTCATAAAGTGTTTATAAATACTTATTCCATTGCAGTGAGAAATGATTGTTGTTTCAAGAAATACCAACTTCATTGTGAATGAAACTCTTTGAGAAATATTGGTAGTAAAATGAAATTGGATACGATCCAAAGATAAAACTGATTATGTGGGATGAAATGAAATTAACATAATCTAAATGAACACATCGCATTACGATGTCTAATAAGTATTCTCGCACGATGAAGAGAAACCATGAGCTTCTTGTCAATGTCGAGAATAGATAATCCCCAGTTGTCAAATAAGCCATTAAGAGCATTGGCTCCATGATACGGTATGATGTACAAATCCGAAGGGATTCCAAGTACGTTATCAAAATACGATATTGGTAGTCATATCCAAAGGATGTGATCCATCGACCGTGATTATATCTTTAAGAGACTAATGCAGTTAGAATTTAATGAGCAACATTGATAAGAATAACCTCGTAAGTTTTAATTGTTAAGTTAACGAAATAGATTCATTATTCAACGTATTCAAGTTAATTCGAATTTACTCACAAAATTGTCGCCAAGTATGACCTTAGGTCTTGGTATATATGTGTTGAAACAGAAAGTTCTAAATATAGATTTAAACTATATTGTTTGCATAAACAACCAAGTGCCTTGAAGTCATTGGGAGTGATATGAAGTTTGTGGGATTATGGATTGATCCAAAGAATGATAGAAAGTGTCATTTTATGAGCACCAAAATTGAACAAACATTTTGATGAGAATATCAAATAGTTTGATTGTCAATCAAAATGGAGAGGAAGCGTGCACTCATAATAAGAAAGTCAAAAGGTACACTGATATTTCTAAACTATAAGTAAACAACACATTGTAATTTTAACGCTGTACTTGTGTTAAAATCAGCCTTGGTTGTTTTAATACTCAACATTGGATTGTAAATGATTTCTTTTATAGTAAGCATAAAAGATATTGGGAATGTCCCAAAACGACATGTAAGGACACCTTATTAAAATGTTTAATAGAGAACACGTAAGATGGACTCCTTATGCATTGGCAATCAGAATTATCGTACATGTTATGTTGCTCACAATATTGTGTTTTATTTATGTATTTGTTACATGAAGCAAATATCAAATTTAAATTGATATCACTAAATGGTTGTTTGAAGTGTTATCCTATATTTATGAAATACTAGATAATTATTTACAGAAACAACAAATTCCTTATGAAGGAATGTTCAGACTCAAACTTTCATACGTAATATCGAGTATAATATGTCAATTACAAATCTTTAAGTTGGAAATGTTCCAAATGAAAGATCGTGGCTGATCCAATGAAAAAGGTTAAGTACATCATCATGAATAGCGCCACAATGAAACCAATGTATGTGAAAATATAAGTACACAAATTTGTAACAGAGCCGATTTCAAATGTTGAGAATATCATGTCATAGTTATATGATAACAATGTCGCAATATAGTTCATAACAGAACTTAGATGTAACGACCCACAAATTCATCACTTTAGTAAATTAAGATTATATTTAAAATTTTCAAATATAAGGATTTTTAACCCCAGTAATGATGTTTTGAACCAAAAATAAAAATGGTAAGCCTTCTTAAAAATATATTAAATATGATTTAATTAATTTATGACATCATTAGTATTACCAATATATATAATAATTAATTAATGATTTTAAATTAGTATTTAAAGATTTAATGATTATTATAAATATTCAAATAATAGTTTTAAAATAATAATAATTAATTTATAATAGTAATAAAGCGATAATAATTAAATGTGATAGTTTTATAATTTTATAAATAAGATTTGAAATTAGAAGAAAAATCGATATCGGTTTATCGATATAATAACACTTTTTGTAAACAATCGTTTAATATTGATTTTTAGGGTGTTATGAATCAAATATGATCATTTTAATTCATGAATAAAAATAAGTAAATAGTTTTCAAACTTTTTTTACAAATATATCTACGTTAATTAATAAATGAAAATATGACCTAAGATTGGAATCCGAATTCATAACGGTTTAATGTATATAAGTTATATGATGTTTTTCAAATGACTTATACACCTTCGTGACATGCGCGCGCACACACATCATCATATACATATGCACATGATAATAGTAAGTAAATATTTACGTAAGGTAAAGGAATAAAAATTTAAAGTAGTAACTACCTTTAAAAAGCAAACATCAAATCAACCTTACAACATCACATCACCACCCTACACCATCATCACCACCATCACCTACACCTCACCACCACATGGCTAAGGAGGACAGGGGCGGCTGCCATGCTCCTAAGGGGAGAATGGGATGGGTGAGGGAAAAAAGGTCGTTCACCATTAAAATATTTTATTTTCTAAATTTGCCTATAAATACCCCACCTCATTTCGCAATTTTCCTACAACTTTTCTTCATCTTCTTCTCCATATTTCAAAGCTTTTTAATGGCTTCTCCACTTAATAAAACAATAAAGAAAATATTCGTGGAAATAAATCATATATAATATATATAGTATATGCTGCTAAAAACACTTCAAAAACACTCCTTTTCACCATCAAAACCCATGGCTATCATAATCCACCACCTTGACCGTGAGCAACAACCACCTCCATGTCTGGCCGTGAGCACTATAGCTTCCAAGGACCAAGGTTGAGCCACTTCAAGGCTTCGGGGATTGAGTTTGTAGAGTTTTAGTTCGTGTTAGCGAAGCTATAGCAAAATCTAGTCAATACGATATCAAATAACGGCGAGAACTCCTAAATTAATTCTTTATAAACAATTAAATGTTTAACATGACCATTGAAATGCTTAAGATGTTTGGTTGGACGAATTACAATAATTAGGGGATATTTGGAAAGTAATTAGTAACAAAAAGTTAGATATGCTATATATAAAAAATTAGAAACTCCATTCATATTATACTGTTAACAAGATTTCATGTCAACATCCCCAATGCTATTCATAAGATAATATAATTTGAACAAGCCCAGGTTGCCGAGAGGATTCTCCCCTTTGTAAACATGCCATTCGACTAGAGTGATACAGTTACAATGAAGTGAAGTGATAGCTCCATCTTTCGACAAGATTGGCTTAATTGAAAGGATTTATGAGTTGCCTAACCTTCCTACTAGATTGGTACAGCCGAAAGGCCTCAAGGAGTTAACTTTGAACATAGTTTTTGAGATCTTCATTTTTTGAGTCTCATTCTCCTAGTGAATCGAAAGTAGCCTATAATCTTTGTGTTTCACCCCTTTCGATCATGTCGAAAGATAACATCCAAGACCTTTCGATTATGTCGAAAGGAGATGCTACTTCATTAGTATGTCTTAGTTGCTTTCGACCCCATGGTTTCATTATTCTTAATATGAAAACCCTTTGAAAGGTTTATTGGGGTCTCAAAGAGTTGATCTCCTTTGAATGAGTTCCACTATATGTAACTGTTAGCCAAATATAAGCTAAGATTTCTTTCGGAAATACTCCTTTCGATCGGATCGAAAGGTGTATTTTCTTTCGAAGCAATCCTAGCTTATTATTGTCTATAATTCACTTTATTCCCTTGTATAAGATCAATCTAAGTGTTCCCACGATTCATGCACTCAACATGGTCGACACCCCATCATCATGTAGGTTTCGATGATGATGTGTTTCGACTGGAAATGCTCAAGTTGATCCTATACACAATATAGACAAAAAGAGATCATGAGAAAAGGTTAGAATCATGTGAAATTGATCATTAGGCTAGCTAATGATCTTCTTTGTCCCCAATATCCTTAATGAACAAGCCTTCTCCCATTTTTATTATAATCCAAATGACTTACAAGATATTAAGCCTTTTTCCTTAATTTGATTTAGGGTTTCTTTCCAATACAATTATCACTAAGAAAGTAGAGTCAAGAAAATGAATTTAGGATTTCTAAAATTCGGTCTCCAAAACTGGACCTCTTGGGTCTTATTTATATATGCAGGCAGCCCCCTCTTTCACTCCCTTGCATTCGACTAAGTCGAAAGGACCCTTTTTATATGTTATTTTACGCCTTTCGACATAGTCGAAGGCCATGCTTCCTTTCGACGTTGTTGAAAGGTTTCCTTTGCTCTTCTTTTCTCACTGTAGCAGTTCGTGTATCCTTTCTAGATCTTTCGACTGAGTCGAAAGGGCCTTTATCTCCTTTTGCCTTTGTTGATTTCTGTGTACTACTTCCTTCACAACATCTTTTCGACACTATCGAAAGGATCTTGAAAGCCTCTTTACCTTTTTTTGTTAGCGGAAGTAAGTTTGAGATTGTCGACACTGTCGATATGCCAATTATATTGGTTTCAAAGAGATTCAATTGTTAATGGTTTCGATGATGTTGAGTAGCTCCTGAATGCATGCCTATGAGCTGCTGCGGAATCTTCTATTAATATTATGGCTTTCGAAAAAGTTGTGATGGGGTGAAACCTTTGTCTTAGAAAGGTTTAGCATATAGCTGGAAAAGCACCATTGGTTACCTTCGAAAGGGGTTTCGAAATCATTCTTGCTTGTTTATCTGTGTTGAAAGGTTAGTAGTGGAAGAAGTGTTTATCTATTTCCATCCGGGTTGAAGGCCTTTGCACTGTATGTGTATTTGGCACCTTCGACTCCTTCGATACCCGCTCAATGCCTTCGAGACACACTTTTTACATCCTTTATGATGTCTTGGCTTATTTCTTCATCGAAACCCCAAACTTATTAGCCTTCTTTCATACGCTCCCAAGTAGGTTTTATGGCTAACATTTTCCTTCTCTTGTATGAAAGAAGCTTTTGTTCTTTAGGACAAAGGTTTCATAACCTTCTTACTCTTCATAACTTTATTTTCCCTACAAAAATTAAAGTTAGTGATATTCGTTGTTGTTATTATCATACTTTCATGCATGTTACCAATGCCCTCATTCGCTTGGTTAACATCATTTGAAATTAATAAACACTAGCTTTAATTTTGGCATTAAGACAACCAGCCTGAAACTTTCGGTTGTCTGCAATAGACTCGATTTTATCATATCTCCGGTTTAGGATTTGATAAAGATTAGAAAACCATGAAATCCAACCTAGATTAGGGTATTAACTAGTGAAGTTTGGAAGCTGATAAAGTGACACTAAGAATCTAGATAACAATATTTGAAAAATAATTCTCTATGTAGCATTTCCGAACCCAGATTCGTGTTTTTCGAGTAAATTAAACGAGAATTAGTAAGCATTGTCTTTATGTTAATCCCTAGCTCAGATTAGGCCATATGTTAGATAATCGTTATTGCAAAGGGATTCTCTAACCCAGATTTAGATACTTATTGTATAAGCAGACTTTCATAGCAATAATTGAAAAAATAAAAATCCTTTGCCCAGATTGGGGCATGTGTTGGACAACCAGAGGTCCATAGAAATTATTTTTTATTATAGAAGCCACGAACTCAGACTAGGACTTCAAGGAAAAATCAGATAATAATCTCAAAACCCAAGTGAGTATAAAGAATCATAATGATCAGTAATGTTCTTTTAACCAGATTTAGGCATAATAGAGATGGTGATTAATGAAGTCCAAAACCCAGATTCAGGCATATGTGATAGATAAATAGAATTCTGTTATTAAAATTTCACACCCATATTAGGATTCAAATGAGTAATTGTCTTGATACCCAGATTTAGGTATAAAATAATGAAGTTCTGAAATGAATATCTTGCAACCTAGATTCGGGTAGTTAATTGATGATATTTAGAAATGAAAATGCCGAAACCCAGATTTGGGTATTTATAGTCGGAGCTCTGTTCTACTCCTTTGATATGTGAACCCTTCTGGTCTTGTATGGAAGTAATTTGTCCAGTTGCCTTTTGAACTTGGACATCTTAGTTCGTAATTTGAAATGTCTCTTTCCCGAGCTTGAACATCTTGGTTCATGATTTGATGAACCTCTTCTCTGGCTTAGACATCTTGGTATATTGCTGAATATGCTTCTCTTTGGTTTTGGACATCTTAGTCCATTGTGATTGAGCCTCTTCTTAGGCTTGGACATCTTAGTCCATTGTGATTGAGCCTCTCTTCGGGCTTGGACATCTTAGTCCACTATGATTCAGCCTCTCTTCGGGCTTGGACATCTTAGTCCATTATGATTGAGCCTCTCTTCGGTCTTGGACATCTTAGTCCATTATTGTCTGATGCTCTTGGTTAGCTCATTTTAGAGTCTAGGACCAAGGACTTACCCGACCTCCCTCTTGGAGGCGCTCTGCCCTAGCCCTTTTGCAGCGTAGACGTTAGCTAGTTCGGTGCTTTACCCTGACCATCTTATGGCGCAGATAAAGGCTTACTCTATCCTCCCTCCAGGAGGTGCCTTACACTGGCCCTTTTGCGATGCGGATAAGGGCTTGTTCAGTGCTTTATCCTAGCCATCTTATGGCGCGGATAAAGGCTAACTCCGTCCTCCCTCTAGGAGATGCTTTGACCTGACCAGAGGCGCGACCAAGGGTTTGGCCAGTGCTTTAACATGGCCATCTCATGGCACAGCTAAAGGCTTACCCACCCTTCCTCCAAGAGGTGCTCTGTCCTAGCCATGTCGGCGTGGATAGAGGCCTTTCTACCATCTTAGGTAGACTCCATCTTAGGTAGTATCCGAATATAAGGAACATTTCACTCCCAACGACATAGATTTTCTCTTTTAAAAAAGTAGCTCTTTATTGATTCATTTTTCGAAAATGCGGCCTTAAATGCTCAGCATTTTAACGACTAGTTTTCTAAGGGTTTATAAAATAGCCAAAAAATTTCAAATTAAATTTAACCGTAAGCGCACGACGTACTATCGTAATACATGGCGAATATGGGTCAATCCCACAGGGAATTGTTAGATTTTAAATCTCTATTCAATCAAATTAACCAAAGTTGAAAATGTAATTAGCTAAAAATGTAGAAAACTAACAAAAGAGAATTGATAAAAGTATGAGATAGCTAAGACAATTCAGAGATAAATCCACCATCTAGATCACATAGTTCAACACACATGAAATTACGATCTCTTTTATTTAATCATAAGTAAGTTTAATTGATGTGTTGATCATAAGTATGGCTCATCTGTGCTATTAATTAACTCAACATAAGCCATCAAACTATAACACAACATTTAAACCACTTTTAATTCTCATGAAAATGACAACAAAGTTGAAAATGAAAATCTATTTTAAGCATGGCCTATTAACTATTGTTTAGAAATATAGGCCATCAAATTTTGATTTAAACATTCACTTCTTTGTCATAATAATATATAGATGAAGAGGCAATTTTTGTTTGTGATTGTTTGAGCATAGTCTATTTGTTATAAACAACATAGACTATCAAATTCATCATGAAACAATAAATCACATCAATATTCATTTAAGCACAAAAGAGAGCAATAATTACCAAAATGTTGAAGCTACATGATTAGAGGCTTCATTACCCCTAAATTGAAGGGATTAGCCTCTCATTTGTATTATCATATCAACATCTGTAGCTTGCAACATGAAATAAAACAAGAATAAAAGGAGAGCAAAATGAAAAGAAAAGCTAAGTAAAAAGAAGTAAACACTAATTTACTTGCATGGATAAATGAAACTACACTACTAGCATGAAAGGAGACAAACAAGAAAAGATAAAAACATTAGTTAATATACATAAGAAAAAAGATTACATGAAATAAAAAATGGCTAAGTAGCCATGAAAAAAGAAGAGAAGAGCTTGTCTTTTTATTTTGAGCCTAAACTAAACTAAGAGAGACTAAGGAAGAAGAGGGTTACGTGAAACATAAGGGGTATTTATACATGTGTTACACCCTAATTCATATTTTTGGGGAATGCCTAAACTATCCCTAAGGAAGTATGGTGGCCAAGTAACCATTAGCATCCAATAACCATCCATTAAGTGTGCATGAAGATTTAATGGCCTTTTAGCATGTGCAATAGCTCCTAAGTGTACCTTAAGATAAGTAGGTAAGTAGGGTCCTCCATGATCATCATTTTGAATTATTTCCGTCTTCATTTGTTCTCTTCACTCTTGTACATGCATATATCATCATGAAACCACTTGTAAAATTAACTAAATTTCCTACAAAAGAACATAAAAAATTCCAAATAAATTTTCACAATTTAATAAATGCACAAAAATGACCATTTTACCCTTATATGAAGATGAATATGTGATAATTTGAAAATAATTTGAATTTTGGTTTAAACAAGTTAAAATACTCAATATGATCATTTATTTAATTTAAATAGATTAAATATGGTGGTAAAGATATGCACATTTACGTGCACATCAAATACCCCCACACTTATCTTTTTATTCGTCCTTGGATAAAAAAACTAAGATAAATCCATTTTCATAGGGAGCACGATTACATTGAGCGTATGAAACATGCCGTTAAACCTTTGGGTGTCCCCCGTAGGACAAGTGTTGTCTCGTGAGTGTTTTAGCGGATACCACCCACAAAATCCAAATGCAGGATGAATATATTTACAAAGTGCAAGATTTATTTAGAAAAAGATGAATGCGAGTTTTTGAAAATAGTTACAAAGAAGGATTTACTTTTAAATCAACACAAATAAGTTAAATGTAGGTTTTGATCATTATCTTGAAAATTTCAGTTATTTACTCATTAAAATTTCTAAAAGAAATCAAGTTATCATAACAAATAAACTATAGTTTAACTCGTTGTTTCAATTGATAACAAAGTATAACTATGGAATAAATCCTTAGTTGATTATCAAAGTTTATCAAAGTGGTATTTTCATTTTTTTCAATAACAAGTCAAATCAAATAAGTAAAAATAGTGCTTGGATTTCAATTGCTTACTCCCTCTTATTTGAAAATTTTATTGATATTAACAATATTTACATATGCCTAACTCAGATAAATTGATGTCAGATATATTACCCATGCACTGCCTTGTGGACTTATGTGACGGGAATACAGAGCATGGCGAGTGAACATACAAGTGTGAACACTTATCGACTGTAGGCGTTATTAGTAAAAGAATTTTTATGTACATTCACCTAACTCAGATAAATTGAGGTCAGATATACCGATCGTGCACAGTCTTTCTGGTTTACGTGAGAAGGGTACAGAGCATGACGAATGTACACACGAGTGTGAACACATGACTCTATGTTTTTATTAAAAATATATACATATATATAAGAAATATTTTTTAGAGAGAGTTTCGCAAAATCATCTAAGCACCCTTTAACTTAGAAGACGAAAAAATGTTATATCCTTCTATTTGAATTCACCACTTTTTAAAACAAATATTTTCAACTAGAATATATTTCATAATTATCACCATGAATCATTCTATATACAAGTTAAACCATCGTTATTTGTAATCAAACTTTATTTTTATTTTTGTTAAGACAAAAAAACTTTCACAACAATTTAATAAACCAAAACCATATATTCACCCTATAGTGTTTCTTTAAAAACAAATTAAAAGAAAATTTGTTTTTGGGATTTTTTTTGAGTTTTTTTAAACAGAAAAAGCAAAAATAAACCATGCAAAATTAAAAATGAAGATGAGTCTCCCCCATACTTGATTTTGACTATGTCCCCACAGTGAACCTAAATGGAAGGAGAAAAATAAAAACATAATCTTTATTTAAATGAAAATGAAAAGATGATTAGTTACATGACATCAGAAAGTATGCCGTTAAAGAGTAAATGAACCGATCTTCCAAAAACTGATTCATTTGTCTCGCCAAGTATGCGAGACACAGCTTAAGCGCAGAAAACCAAATCGTAAAAGGTTTTGGAATCGAATGTGGATTTGGAAAAATGAATGTCGTTTTATTAAAAATCGTACGAGTTGTTTTATTTTCGATGATTTTGGGGTAGATATAAAGATTGATTGAAATTCAAGTTTGTCATTGAAAAATTCTTCAAAATTATTGATTTCAAAATTATTGATTTCAAAATCAAAGTGGTGATTTAAATCTTCCCCATTGGAGTTTAACAACTCGTCATCCAAAATTCCAAAAAATTCGTGTTCATTAAATTCGTCTTCCTTTGTTGGATTATCAACAACTTCATTGCGTATCTCAAGCTCAAAATCCAAAGTGGTTGTATTTAAATTTTCGAAATCAAGAAAAGAAAGATTGAATTTTAAATTCGGTTCCACACCCTCAAAAGAATTGAAATCCAACTAAATTACCATGTTTTTAATAACTTCGTTAAGATTATTATTTTCAATTTAAAAAGTTGTTATTTGAAAATCGTCGATTTGGGTAAAAGATGGATTATTGTTGACTCGTCCCATGTTGGGATTTGGTTTTTTTTCACATTGTTTCATATATGTTTCAAACAATAAATCCGTGTGATCATCATAAATTTCGTTCATTTTCTCAACAAAATCCAGTTTATAGTTATTAGCATAGGGATTTTCACTTTGAAATTGTTAAGAACAAAGATTTTTAATCATAACGTGGTTAAGATTTTCCCCATTGCCAAATTCGTTTGAAAAGTTGTTTTCATTTTCCTATTGAGTTTGAAATTCATTTTGGAGTTCGAAATTGAAGTGGTATGGGTTATAATCGAAATCGTTTGAACTTTGGATTCAATTCAAATTTTGAAATCCTTGACTCGAGTTATTATACAAATATGAATTACACAAATCATTTATACATTGATTTTGTTGTGTACAGAATTCAAGTAAAGATGAAATGCTATATTCAAGAGTCGAGGATTGTTCATCATTTTGAAAATTTTGTCGTTCGAAATCCGAATTATTTACGTAATAGTTATTGTTAAAATATCCATAAGAATTTGAAGTGAAATTACATGGGATATATTGATTTTCACAACTATCGTAAAATTCAAGTGAGTGGGGAATTTAGATATTTTTCAGGAACGTTTTTTGTAAAGGAAAGGTATTCACGAAAAGGATTTATTTTTCAAAAAGAAATTTTGATTTTTGTTTTGTTTTTTGGTTTTTCATTTTTTTAGTTTTTAAAAATATTTTTAATTTTTCATATTTTGTTTTTTCTAAATTTTTTTGGATTTTTGAAATTTCAAAGAAAAAGGATTTAAAATTTTCAAAGGAAAGGAATATTTACAATTTTTTTAGTTTTGGATTTTGAATTTTTTTTAAGTATGCATGAACTAATGCAACTAAATGAATGCAATGGTTAATTACAAATGATTTATCATAAGTTAACCGAAAATTGTATAATCACACTCTATCTTAAATCGATAAGATAGTTCTTAGTCAGGTAACGGACGAGATTTATCAGGTGCACCACGAATCACCGTAGCAATGCAGCCGAAGGTTTAAGTACCTTCAGAGAAACAACCACTATAATATTTATGAATCATCATAATATTTGTAAATGGTTATTACTCTTCCATAGCCTAGGCACTAAGAAATTAAATTATTCAAAGAAGACAACTTGTAAATATACAATTTAGTGTTATCGATGTCTAACAGTTATTATTAATCGAAATTCTAGGATGAAATGCAAAACAGAAATTAAATGTGTATTTACAATGCAACTATGAATGAATTTTTGAAACTTTTTTTGGATTTCTAATTTTTTTTTTCTTATATATAAATGCAAATGCAGGCAATCAACAATGCAGAGCAATTAAAACAATAGAGAAGGGTGCAAAAAAATTTCATAAGCAAGCAATTTATTTCCTAAAACGCTAAGCAGAGCAAGCACTCCTCCAGTCTGCTTTGGCAACTTGAAAAAAATAATATACAAGTTCTTTTTAATATATATGGATGGAACTTAAAAAAAAATAAAACAGAACAAATTTACAACTATTTTTTTTAAAAGGGGTAAAAAAAACAAATTGAGCAAACCCCTTTTTTTAATCAAGGAAGAAACTCAAAATGATTGAAACAAAAACAATTTTTTTTAATGGAACAAAAAAAAATCTAAAGAACAAATCCAAAAACAATAACAAGAAATGAAAATACGAGGCCCAACTTGAACCAAATTTAGAACTTTTCAACCCGGCCCATTATTTCATCATTTCATCAATTTACAAAACTGAACATTGTTCCCCCGTTTTCCCTTAACCTCTACTCAACAGAGCAAAAGCAATTGAAAGGGAAAAAAATGTTGTGAATTGAATTAAATTGTGGTTAAGGAGATTTGCGTATGGCTGCTCGATTATATTGCTGTCTTTGGGTGAGGAGATTTAGGGAGATTGGTGGCTCAAGTTGGAAGTTGTTCGAATTGGGTTTTGAGGTGATGGTTTAGGGTCGCGGAGAAGTCCATGGTATAGCTATAGTCACGATTTTGGGTTATGGTTGCAGTTCATGGTGGAGTGGGTGAATTGGTTGAAATGTTGTGGTGATGAGGCAGTGAAGATTAGTGAGGGAGGAGGAGAAGGGCAGCAGTTGTGAAGTGTATGTGGTGTGGCTGTTGTCGTAGTTGTAGTTTGGGGTGTGTTGAAGGGGGCTTTGTCTGATGAATGTTTGTATATGTTGTGGGTAATTTCTGTTGAAGTTGTTGGGGGTAAGGTGTTGACTAGAGTGGGATATGGTGAAGTTGCAGTTGGTATCGGTTGCTTGTACTGTGATGTTTTCTATGAAGTGAAGAATGTTATGAATTGTATGTGGTAGGAGAACGGGGATGTGGTTACTGATGTTGGTATTACTAGTAGTGGAGCTAAGTTTTTGGTTGTTTTATGTAGTCTGATGGCAACGGGCTGTCGGATGATGGTGTATGCTTGTAATGTTGGGGATTTTACGGTTCGAGACAAATTTGATGGCGATTGCAAAGAAGACAATGCTATACTTTCGACTTCAAGAATCTATGGAATAGATTCTTTCAGACAATAGTTCAACCCACCAGGTACAAACGGGTTATCGAACTATCGACTTTCAGGATTCAATGAAGCCTTATAACAGCGTAATCGGATTCAAAGTTTGTATGACTTTGATCCGACCAAGAACACTTTAGAACGGTTTCTGATGATGCAATTTGTAGAGAAAGAGATGAAGAGAAGAAGAAGAAGAAACAAATCTGCAACGTTCCAGCATCTGCAACACCTTCAGATGTTGCAAAATATAGAGTAATGGAAGTGCAGTGATTCGCAACACTTCCTTGGCGTCGTAGATCCGTGCAAGAGGAAGAAGAAGAAGAAGAGTGTAGAGAAGAACTTACCGAAACATGTTTTGGGCGTCGCTATTTATAGTGGTGAAAAGGTGTCCATTCGCGAAGCGTCGCGATAGTTAGCAACGGTTCGCAACTGTTACGAACGGATTCAAAAATCAAACGTCGCGTCCATTCATATTTGCAACATTACAAATTCCCGCCATCAATTCAAATTTTGAATTTCGGTTCTGGGTCCTTAACGGGATGAAATCTGGCCCGTTACTGTTCATATACGATCCAAAAATATTTTCGGATCCGAACCTGGCCCGGTTAGGTCGGACGGCGGCGGCGCGCGTGTAGTGTTGCATGACTTCTCTCCTCACAACAAAGCAAACATGTGGGATGTGGGATCCCCAAGGCCCCAACATCCACTTGAGAGAGCTATACTTATACAAGTATAGTCTTCATTTTTCTACAATGTGGGACTTCTCTTCTTCCTCTTTACTTCTTGTCTTCCAAAACCAAAACCAAAACCCAAACCCCAAAGCTTTTGAAAATTTTACAACATGTAATACAGTCAGATGTTCGAGAGGCAAGATTTGGTAGCAACAGAAAGGTGGTTATGTCACTGGAACATGGAGATGAAATGACTGGCAATTGTGGAGAAGTGAAGTTTTGTGGTAGGCAAGTAGAAATGGAGATATACTGTGGTATGAAGTTATAAGATGGTGTTAAGAAAGTTCAGGTTGAAAGTGGAATTGAACTGTTGCTGGTGAAAGAAAAGGGGTGAGTGCAACGGTAAGGCAACAGAGTAGTTGTATGTGATGTTGGAGGGGTAAAGTTGTCGGTTGAAGTGGTGATTCGATTGATTGAGTTGGATGGGCGAAGTTGTGATGGAGTTGTTGCTGAATTGCCTTGGTTTTGTGATTTGAAGTTGTCGATTGTGTTCGTCTGTATACAGAGGAGTTGGGTGAAATTTGAGTGTAATGGTAGAGGAGTTTGCAGTATATATGTTGAAATCGTATATGTTTTGGCAATGTTTTGGAGTTTTTTTTGTATGACTAGGAAGTGCTTGATTGGTTGTGATATCATGGTTGCGGTGCTTTGTTATGACAAAGAGTTTAGCAGAGGGTCGGTTTGATGGTGATATTGCTTCATTGATATCTACAGTGAATCGTTTGGCCGAAGTGAAGTGCAGTTCGAAGATGTTAAGGGTGCAGTTACGTGCATGTTGATGAGTTAGAAGGTGGTTCGGTGGATGTTCAGGCGAAGCGGTTGTATATGTTGATTATGTGGTATATGTGGTATGGTGGAAGTAATGATGTAGATGATGTGTAATGGTGTAGATGTTGAAGGTTGTTGATGGTTGTTTTGAAGTGAAAACAGTTGAAGCTTGATGAGTAATGAGGCAACAGTTTTGAATGAAGTAATTGGTTGTGTCGTAGGCAAGGTGACGACAGTAAATGGTTGGAGTATGAAGTATGTCACTGTTGTGGGTTGGCGATGGTTATGATGTGTTGAAGTAAGGGTTGCACAATTGCACAGTAGTAGCTGGGAGATGCGTATGATGATCGGGGGTTATCTATGATAGGTGGTGGAAAGGTAAATGATGGTGAATTTTGTTTGGTAGGAGGAGTGATAGTGAACTATTTTGTTTGGTAGATGATGAGGAACTGTTTTGGTAAACAGCAAAGTGGCGCACAGAAATGTAAACAGCAAAGTGAATAGTGAAATGGAATTGTTCGCAAATGTAAAAGCAAAAGTGGTAAAATCAAAGCAAAAATTCTAAATATGCATGAAATAAAAATGTTTTTGTTTTTTTAAATATGAAATGCAAATGAACAAAACACTAGAAAACAAAAGCAAACACACAAACAAAATGAAAATAAAAATCAAACAACAAACATAACACAATTTTTTTAACACAAACACACAATGAAATCAAACAAAACTAATTCGAAGAATAGAAAATAAAAATTAAAATTACTCCCGGCAACGGTGCCAAAAACTTGTTTAACGACTAGTTTTCTATCGGTTTAGAAAATAGCCGAAAATTTTCCAATTAATTTAACCGCAAGCGCACGGCGTACAATCGTAATACGTGGCGAATACGGGTCGATCTGCAGGGAATTGTTAGATTTTAAATCTCTATTCAATCAAATTAACCAAAAATGAAAAATTTGATTAGCTAAAAATGTAGAAAACTAACAAAAGAAAAGTGATAAAAGTATGACAATTTAGAGATAAATCAACTCTCTAGTCACATAGTTCAACACACATGAAATTATGATCTCTCTTTTTTAGTCATTAGTAAGTTTAATTGATGTGTTCATCATAAATACGGCTTATTTTTTATATTAATTAGCTCAACATAAGCCATCAAATTATAACGCAACCTTTAAAACACTTTTAATTCTCATGAAAATGACAACAAAGTTGAAAATGAAAATCTATTTTAAGCATGACCTATTAACTATTGTTTATAAATATAAGCCATCAAATTTTGATTTAAACATTCACTTCTTTGCCATAATCATAAATAGAAGAAAAGGCAATTTTTGTTTGTGATTGTTTAAGCATAGCCTATTTGTTATGAACAACATAGACTATCAAATTCATCATGAAACAATAAATCACATCAACATTCATTTAAGCACAAAAGAGAGCAATAATTATCAAAATGTCGAGGTTACATGATTAGAGGCTTCATTACCCCTAAATTGAAGGGATTAGCCTCTTATTTATGTTATCATATCAATACTTGTAGCTTGCAACATGAAATAAAACAAGAGTAAAAAGAGAGCAAAATGAAAAGAAAAGCTAAGTAAAAAGAAATAAACATTAATCTACTTGCATGAATAAATGAAACTACACTACTAGCATGAAAGGAAATAAACAAGAAAAGAGAAAAACAATCATTAATATTGCATAAGAAAAAAATTAAATGAAATAAAAAAGGGCTAAGTAGTCATGAAAAGAGAAGATAAAAGCATGTCTTTTTATTTTGAGCCTAAACTAAACTAAGAGAGACTAAGGAAGAAGATGGTTACATGAAACATAATGGGTATTTATACATGTGTTAAACCCTAATTTATATTTTTGGGAAATGCCCAAACTACCCCTTAGGAAGTGTGGTGGCGAAGTAACCATTAGCATCCAATAATCATCCATTAAGTGTGTATGAAGATTTAACGGCCTTTTACCATATGCATTAGTTCCTAAGTGTATATTAAGGTAGGTGGGTAAGTGGGATCCTCCATGATCATCATTTTGAATTATTCCACCTTCATTTGTTCTCTTCACTCTTGTGCATGCATATATCATCATGAAACCACTTATAAAATTCACTAAATTTCCTACAAAACAACATAGAAAATTCCAATTAAATTTTCACAATTTAATAAATGCACAAAAATGATCATTTTATCCCTATATGAAGATGAGTACGTGACCATTTGAAAATATTTGAATTTTAATTTAAACAAGTTAAAATATACAATATGATCATTTATTTAATTTAAATAGATTAAATATGTTGGTAAAAATATGCACATTTACATGCAATCAACATTCCATGTATTAGGGACCGTATTTCCATCTGGGAGACATAATTTGTAGGCTGTCAGAGGGATTAGTTTGCAAAGAACTAATGGTCCCTCCCAGTTTGGTCCTAGATGTCCATCTGTAAGATTTTTTGTATTGGGCATTACTCTACGGAGTATCAAGTTTCCCTCGCGAAATGATCGTGTTTTTACTGTTGAATTGTAATACTTCGAGATTCTTCTCTGATATTCGACGGTTCTTACCGCTACTTCATCTCTTGGTTCATGTATCAAATCCAATGATTCTCTTTTTAACTCTTGATTCTTATCAAATGTATAGGCAATTCTTCGATGTGAGGGAATCTCAATCTCGATTGGTAGCATCGCCTCACACCCATATGTTAAAGAATAAGGGGTATGTCCCGTTGCTGTCTTAGTAGATGTTCGGTAAGCCCATAGCAAAAGTGGTAGCTCTTCTACCCAATTTCCTTTCGCGTTGTTTAGACACTTTTCCATACTTATTTTTATGGTTTTTGTTTGCAACCTCAACTGCTCCATTGGCTTTTAGATGTGCGACAGATGAATTTTTTTTAATAATCGCATTCTTGTTGCAGAAGCAAGAGAATTCTTCGCTCTCAAATTTGGTTCCATTGTCAAAAATTATTTTTTAGGGAATTCCGAACTCGGTTATGATGTTCTTGATAAAAATCTCAGTACTTTCCTAGAAGTGATTTTCGGAAGTGGTTCCTCTTTAACCCATTTAGTAAAATAATCAATGTCCACCAGACATACTTCGCCCCTCCCTTTGGAATTGGCAATGGGCCAATTAAATCTATTTCCCATACATCAAAGGGCACTGGACTAGCAATTGGAGTTAATTGACTTGGGGGCAATCAGGGTATCTTTGAATATTTTTGACCTTTTTCGCATCTTTTCACATAGTCTATGGCTTGGCTTACCATATGGAGCCAGTAAAACCCTTGCCTTAATATTTCTTTCCAGCTTTGTCCTATGTGAATGATCTCCACAAAACCCTTCGTGTGCTTCCGTCATTAATTTTACCCCATCATTCATGCTTACACATCTCAAATAGGGAAGAGCATATCCCTTTTTGTAGATAATTCCGTTCAATATTTCGAAGGTAGGAGCCTGTCTCTCGATTTTCCTTGCCTCTCCTTTGTCGGAGGGGAGTATTCCTTTAATAAGATACTCAATAATAGGCAACATCCATGTATCATCATATGAGCTATTTGGCCCTGGTTGATTCATCCTTTAATGTGTTAATTCTTTATCACTTTCTTTCTCCTCCAACCTTTGGGACGTGGCTTGAAATCTCGTCATAACTAGCAATTCCTTCCCTTGCTCGGATGTTTCCTTCTCGATACTTGGCTTTTCTTGATATCCGACGGGGACAATTCGCGTTTCTGGAGCTCCCCTTGAGCTGGCTAATTTTGCTAAAGAGTCTGCCTGTGCATTTTCTACTTTTGGAACTTGATTTATCAAAAAATCCTCAAACAAAGCAAGCATTCGAAATATTTCCTTCACATATAATGATAACTTGAGGTCCTTTGTTTGGTATATTTTCTTTACTTGATTTATTATCAGTTGAGAGTCGCTAAAAATATGTATTCGTGGGATTTTTTGTTCCAGTGCCAGGGTTAATCTCGCTACCATTGGTTCATACTTGCCACATTATTGGTTATAGGAAATTAGTTTCGTGGCATAATGAAGATGATGTCCACCTGGGGTCATGATTATATCCCCTGCTTTGGTCCCTTGTTCATTTGATACTCCGTCCATGAATAATTGCCACATGGGCTTCTGATCTTTTTTTTTTTCCTTTATAAAACTAGTACACTCATTTACAAAGTCTGCCAGTGCCTGCCCTTTGATTGTAGCCCATAGTTAAAATTCTATATCATATTGACTAAGCTCAATCCCCCATTTCACCAATCTTCTAGAAGTCTCAAGCCTACTAAAAACTTGCCTAAGAGGAAAATTGGTTAATACCTTGACCGAATGTGCCTGAAAGTATGCTCTGAGCTTTCGGGCTACGAGAACCAAGTAATAAGCTAATTTTTCTATAACCGGGTACTTAAGTATATACCAGAAGCTGTGTTCCATTTTCTTCTTTAATGAGTACCGAGCTGACTGCATGTTTCGATACTTCCATGTATAGGTGCAATATTTCCCTGCTTTTGGGAGTTGAACGTATCGGTGATTAAGAGCATGATGCATTATAGTCGGATCGATTGCCTCTATATCAAAATATGACCAAGCGAACACATCCTTGTTATCTCTGAGGAACTGTATCAAGTTTTTCTTTAACTCACTATCGAGATCTTCTCCCACTTGACTATTTTAGAAGCATCCTCTGAATCTATGTGGGCTTCCTCAAGGTGTTCTATGGGTTTTATCCGCTCTGTTTTGCCTCAGCAGTCGAACTCTATGACTATAGGACCCTCCTTTGTTGAGTTAGCATCAATTCTCTTTCTCTTGCTTCCTATAGGGATGTACCTTTGATACATACGTTTGTTAGACTTTTTAATGTTAATCTTTGCTTCGAATGTTGGATGTGAAAATCCATCATCCGCAGGATGTAAAATAGTAGAAGAATCAAAGTAAGAAGAATACTCCCTTTTATATTGGTTAAGTATAGCAAAATACATTTCCCGTGAGTTAAATTTTTCCCCTCGTACAGTCCCCCATCCTCGCTTTGTTAGGAATTTTACCATGAGGTACTATGGGGAGACAAATGCATCAATCTCATCCAGGGCTGGTCTGCCAGAGAAGGCGTTGTAGTAGGAAGGTTGATCAATTATCACTAAATTAGTTTCAAATGTTCGGCAAGTTGGTGGCACTCCCATTTGTACAACTAGCTTTATCTGCCTCATTGGAGTTGACCCTTTGTTGTTGAACCCAAATATCAGCTTTGTGCTCTGCTCTAATTTGTGCTCTGGGATATTCATCTGATTGAAGGCATGTTTGAAAATGACATTAATCGCACTGCCTGTATTGACTAGAATCTTTGAGACAATGGATAGCCCAATTTGGGCCGTAATCATGAGGGGGTCATTATGAGGATGATGGATTCCTTTACGTAGTTCTTGCGAGGAGACCAACAGATTAGGCATTTGGATGCTACGGCATGGATTTTTCGTTGGAGGCTCTTCTTGCACAGAATATATCCCTTCTTTAGCTCCATGATATATTTGCTTCGGGGCCCTCTACTACTCCCTACTAGATGTGGCCCGCCATGGTTCATATCAATTATGTTGATTGGTGGGCTTAAGCTTAAAGGATCCTCATCTTCTAGCATATTCACAGCGTTGCCTAGGCGCTTCTGCAGAGCATTTTTGTTCGCTGGGCTTTATGCCGGTCTTGAACAAATTCCTTTGGATGGTCCTTCCCAAATCAGCTTTTAGATTATTCCAGCTAGAACTCTGCACTCATCAATTTTATGGCCATTAGCTTTGTGGTAAGCATAGTATTCCCATTTTTTCTGCTATGGATTATTCTTGGCTTTGAAGGAGGTTGGAAAGTTGACTCTTTCCTTAGCTATAGCATATATGTAAGACAATGGCTTGTTTAAAGCAACTGCATAAGCAACTGGTTCTTCCCATATGGTCCTTTTGTGGCCACGGTCGAGGCCAAACCTTCCCCCTTCCTTCCTAGGAACTATTTTCTTCTTGGCGTAATAAAGCTCATCCATACGGATGAACTTATCTGCTTGAAAGTGGAATTCCTGTAGATCTTTTCAGCCATTGAGAAAAAGATGCTTCCAAGGAGGGGTATTCTCAATCAAGATAGGACAACTGTGAGATTATCACAATCATTCATATCCTTAGCCTTTAAAGCTTCAGAGTTGAACCTTCTCAAGTAGTCCCCTAAAGACTCTCCCTATCTTTACTTTATATTTGCCAAGACTGTATAGTCAATAGTAGGATCCTTACAGAAGCAGAATTAGGCCGAGAATTCATAAGAAAATTATTTCTAGGAGTAGATGGTCTTTTCTCTATATTGCCTATACCATTTGGCTGCCGCTCCCTGGAGAGTAACAAGGAACAGTCGACATTTGACTACCCCAGAAACATCATACAAATCCATCTGGCTATCAAAATCCATAAGATGATCATCGGAGTCCGTATCCCCATGATATTTCATAGACATGATTTTGACATACGGAATTATTACTGTAGCCATGATCTCGTTGGTGAAAGGTGGCACCCACTCATTGCCATTGACATTTTCGCCCATAGTTCTTTTTCTCTTGGAATTCATGGCATATTTGATAACCTTCTCAGCAGCATCTTTCAAAAAAGCTTCGACATTTCCATAATTCTTCTGACTTAGGTGGTACTCTTTAGATGTTGAACTGCCAGACTGTTCCCAGTATTTGTCGACAATTCTTCCCTGATTATTGGCTCTTGTTTAGGGAAGTTCCTTCTTTTTCAAGGAGGTCAAGTCCACTCTGTCTTTGCATTCTTTGGAATCAATCTTTAGATTCCTCCTATAAGAGTCCACTTCTTCTCCTTGAGTTAGCTTTGGGGTCTTTGTAGTCTTTTGAGAAAAGGCCATCTTCAACAACTCCTTCATTTCTTGTAGTTGTTGTTCCAAACGCTTGAGTTTTTTTGTATTTTCATCTTGTTACGCCAGCGATAAAGTCTGCTCTAGAATGACCCCATCCAGGTTAATAGATGGAGCTATATTTTCTTCCAAGGTGGTAGTGTGTATTGTTTCCTCCAAAATTCCACTCTAACACTTTGACCTCATTTTTCCTATTCAAGAGTAATGCACTATAATTAGTCTATATGTAGTGACAAGGTCGAAGGTTCATGCCCTCCTTCTAGCACCAAAAATGTTAATAAGATTTATTATCAACATCCCTAATGTTATTCATAAGATAATTTAATTTGAACAAGTCCAGGTTACTGAGAGGATTCTCCCCTTTGTAAACATGCCATTCGACTAGAGTGATACAGTCATAATGATTTGAGGTGATAGCTCAATCTTTTGACCAGATTGGCTTAATTGAATGGATTTATGAGTTGCCAAACCTTTCGACTAGGTTGGCACGGTCGAAAGGCCTTGAGGAGTTAACTTTAGGACATAGTTTTTGAGATCATCATTTTATCGAGTCTCATTCTCCTAGTGAGTCGAAAGCATCCTATAATCATTGTGTTTCACCCCTTTCGATCATGTCGAAAGGTAACATCCAAGACCTTTCGATTATGTTGAAATGATATGCTACTTCATATGCACGTCTTGGTTGCTTTTGACTCTATGATTTCGTTATTCTTACTATGGAACCCCATTGAAAGGGTTATTGGGGTCTCAAAGAGTTGATCCCCTTCGAATGAGTTCCACTATGTGTAACTGTCAGCCAAATATAAGCTAAGATTTCTTTCAGAATGCGCCTTTCGATCGGGACGAAAGGTTTATTTCCTTTCGTAGCAGTCCTAGATTATTATTATTATCTATAATTAACTTTATTCCCTTGTATTAGAACAATCTAAGTGTTCCAAAGACTCATGCACTCTACATGGTCGACACCCTATCAGCATGTAGGTTTCGATGATGATGTGTTTCGACTAGAAATGCTCAAGTCGATCTTATACATTGCATAGACCAAAAGAGATCATGAGAAAAGGTTAGAATCATGTGTAATTGATCATTAGGCCAGCTAATGATCTAAATGATCTTTCTTGTCGTTAATAACTTTAGTGAACAAGACTTCTCCCATTTTTATTCATATTTTAGAACGAATTACAAGATATTTAGTCTTTTCCCTAATTTAATTTAGGGTTTGATTCCAATACAATTATCCTAAGAAAGTAGAGTCAAGAAAATGAATTCAGGATTTTCGAAATTCGGTCTCCAAACCTGGACCCCTTGGGTCTTATTTATAGATGCAGGCAGCCCCCCTTCCGAGCCTTTGCTTTCAACTGGGTCAAAAGGACCCTTTTTATACGTTGTTTTACACCTTTCGACAAAGTCGAAGGCCATGCTTCCTTTCGACGTTGTCGGAAGGTGTCGCCTTTCGACATAGTCGAAGACCATGCTTCCTTTCGACGTTGTCAGAAGGTGTCCTTTGCTCTTCTATTCTCACTCTAGTAGTTCGTATATCCTTTCTAGACTTTTCGACTGAGTCGAAAGGGCCTATATCATCCTTTCGCCTTTGTTGATTTCTGTGTACTACTTCTTTCGCAGCATCTTTTCGACATTGTCGAAAGGTATCTTGAATGCCTCTTTACCTTTTTGTTGTTAGTGGAAGTAAGTTTGGGGTGGTCAATACTGTCGATAGGTCAATTATATTAGTTTCGAAGAGATTCAATTGTCAATGGTTTCGATGATGTTGAGTAGCTCCGAAATGCATGCCTGTGAGCTGCTGCGGAGTCTTCTTTTAATATTATGTCTTTCGAAAAGGCTGTGATGGGGGTAAAACCTTTAAATTTGAAAGGTTTGGCATGTAGCTGAGAAAGCACCATTGGTTAACTTCAAAAGCGTTTCCAAAATCATTCTTGCTAGTTTATCCGTGTCATGTGTAGTTGGCGCCTTCGACTCCTTCGATACCTGCTCAGTGCCTTCAAAACATCCTTTTAACATCCTTTATGATGCCTTGGCCTAATTCTTCATCGAAACCCCAAGCGTATTAGCCTTCTTTCATACTTCTTCTCCCAAGTAGGTTTAATGGCTAAATATACATACATATATTGGATGCTATTTTTCTTTACAATGATTATTTATCATGTTTGGATCTTGTGAAAATATTGTTGTGTGAATATATAGATAAGTCACGTTACATGTCAATATTACATAGGAAAAGCACTTTCTAAATCAAGTAATGAAGATAAAATTGAATCTTTAAAACTCTTTTAAATGATTTTAAATTGATCTGGAAATGTTTTATAAACATATATACCTGTGTCGACGAGTTTTGAATGGAAATTGAAAAAGGGTCAAAACTAGGCACATCGCGTAATGGTAGTCCGCGATTTCACGCCCAAAAGTTAAATGAGTATACAAAGTGGAATAGGTCTGTCAACGGATACTTTTGGACGTGGATAGTGCCATATCCACATCTGCATTCAACATGATTTTCGGATATCAAATATCCGCATTCGCGGATACGGACGGATATCGAATAATTATCCTATCCGCTAACGACCGATATATTAAGAAATGTAAATATAAATTTTAAGTTCAACGTACATTTTTTCAATCCAATTAATTATAGAAGCATTAAAGATAAACAATTATCGTGATAATAAATAGTTTTGAGTAGTTAATAAGCATTAAATGCATATAATATAAACTATTAACCTAATAAAACAATAAATAAATATATTTCATTATGCTAGTATATACATAATTTATACTATAATCTTGATAAAGACCGGACGGATAATTTTCGGATGCGGATGTCTTCGTATCCACATCCGCATTAGTTTTTTCGGATGTCGGATATTATTCGCTTTTCGGATACGGATGTAGACAGATTTCGAATTTTTCGGATATCCATTGACAGCCTTAAAGTGGAATATAGCTCGAAATTCTTTGTAATAAGAATTTTCCCAACTATTATATTCATAGTTTTCAAATAAAGGAAGAAAATAAAGATTTATCTTGTAGATTTTAAAATATAAGTAAAACAAGTTTCCGAAATAATCGTGGTTTTGCAGTTAGGAATCCAAATTGGATTTCTTAAAATTTATTACTTTTAAATGTTTTAAAAATATGGAAAAATCTTTATAAATATTTTAAAATATTTTAGAAGTGATTTAAGTTGTATAAATAAATCAAATGATAGAAAAGTTGTTTTGGTCAGTATAACTTTAAAAACACTATACGTAGCGCTATTTGCAGGGGTTTTCAATAACTTTTGAAATATAACTTTAAACTTAATAATTCTTTCCCAAGTCTTTTTAATGTTTTTAAATGAATAACTAAGTGTTTTAAAGATGATTTGAAGATATAATGATTTATTTAAAAGAATTTAATAAAAGAATTTAATAAAAGAATTAAAGAAAAGATGTTATAATTAATTGTTTTAATCTTGGCTCTAATAAGCTGATGAGTACACCTGATATTTCTATTCGTGAGATCTAGTTAGGATGCTTAAACTAAGGAGATATTCAGGAGAAACTAGTGCCCTGATGTAACACCCCTATGTTTAAATAATATTATTTAGAGATTTAATTGGATAAATTAAATAGAATAATGTAGAGACTAGAGTGATAAAGAGATTAAGATTTGAAAATTGATTTGGGTCGTGCCTTAATTAAATGGATTTATAAAATGGATCATAAGTAAATACTAAAGAATGATTTGTAAGTTAAAAACTAAGTTAAGTAATGCAAGGGTAATATGGGAAATAGCCATATACAATAATCCCATAACCCTTAAACTCTTAACCTATTTTCATTTAGACTTTCATAAAAAAACAAAAAAATATAATAAACAAAAGGAGATCAAGGCCGGCCATAACCGTAGGAGAAAAGGGGATTAAAATCAATTAGGATCTTAGGATTCAAGCAAAGAAGAATTAAGCAAGATCAAAACTCAATTTCCTTATTCAAACAAGGTGAATAATATACTAAACCATCTCATATATGTTTATTTGAAAATTTAATTTTGGGTTTAAGTTTTTAAAACCGTTGGGATGGATTGAACGATGATATGCTTGGATTAAATGCCATTTTTGATTTAAATAAGTTTTTTTATATAAAGGTATAATTCGATTTTAAGTTTAAAATCATGTAAAATGGGCTTCAAATGCCATGAAGGTTGAATATGTTATGTAAAACATTATTTTTGAGGTGGATTTAAATTTTCATAATATTCCGAGTGATGGATAATTTATTATGAATTTTCGAATGGAAGAAATGGACAATTTTGGGTTTAAATTATTTACGGCAATTATATATTGATTTTGGGCCTGAAATTTAAAGATGTTAGAAACATATTAAAAGAGAATTGGTGTGATTTTTGGGGAATTTTCTTAAGTTTTTTAATATAGTTATTAAATTATTTAAGTTAAAGGAGTTAAATGTCTGAATGTTTTACGGAAGGAAAAGGCTTATTTATCAAAATATTTTCAATTACTAATTGATGAATTCGACAGCCTCTTTAGAGAAAGATCTCGATAAAGAAATGGCAACCAATTACATTTGAACAAATAAGGCTAGTAGGTGAAAAGAAATTTATTTTGAAGGCTAAAAATCAGTTTTCTTGGACTTACTACTTCGCCACTTCCATCTATTAGCTTCCGACACCATACCTTCGCTTGAGAACCCATTCAAAACTAATGCACAAGGTATCAAGCGATTGATACGTAGTGCATTAGAGGAAGACGGAAGGGATAATGTCGAAATCTTGCTTTCGAAGGGGTAAAATCTATTCTTAGTAACTTTGAATTACTTCATTTTGTAAACAATGCTTTCGAAAGGGTTGTCGCCTTATTGTTTTAAGAAAAGCTTTCGAATGAGTTGCCACTTTTTTAGTTTTAAAAAGAAGATTTTGAAAGGAGTAACAACTTAAACCTAGTCGAAACCAAGCTGCCGCATTCATGCCTTTCAAATTAGTTAAATGTCGCTTTCTTTATAACTTTAAATTAATGATTTCGAAAGGGAAGCTTTCACCCTTGTACAATTTAAAGCCGCCTTTCCAATGCCTTTGAAAGGGTTCTTGTTGCCGCTTTTATCAATGATTTCAAAAGGGTGGTTTCGAAGCCATCCTTTTTTCCAATTCTTTTATTTGAAGATTAATGCTTTCGAAAGAGGTTACTTTCGCTTTTGTTTTCTTTGACCAGAAGATATATTTAATGTTAAACCCAATGATTCGAAAGAGATTCTCTTAAATGGTTTTAAAGTTGTACTTCTATTAATTTTACTTGAACTAAGTGCCTTCGAAAGATATGCTTTAAGCATTTCGAAAGGTAAATTTTAATGGTTTCGAAAGGATGTTTTCAATGCTTTCGAAAGGAATGATTCTAATGTTTTGAAAGCTATATCTTTAAGTGTTTTGAAAGGATGGTTTGATTACTTTCGAAAGGTATGTTTTTATGGTTTCAAAAGAGAAGGCCTAAGGTTGCGAAAGCCTTAGTTTTCAAACAACAAACCCCATCTCATTTTTAAAAGTTAACCCATAGCAATATGAAAAGTTTTGAAATGGCATTTAACTTTGGTGTTTGAAAAAGATTTCCTTGCTAAAGATAATAAGTTAAAGGTATTAACCATGTTTCATTTGAAAAATGATTACAAGGAAATTAAACCATAAATGTTTATATTATTATGTTATGATCAATTATCATGTATACTTCTTTTGTAAACGTATTCACTTAATATTAACCATAACTACATTTTGGGATGTTAAGGGCGGAGTAACCAGCTAGGTTGACCCAATAGTGAATATACATTGAGTTAACTCTTGTGTGATTAGAATTGCATCTAGGAGGTCACGCGGACCAGAACATAGAATGTCCAAAGATTGATCAAAGAGTTATTGGTTTAGATAGGTTCATAGTAAGCCCATGAAAACTATGTATGGTAATTGTTATTGACAGAGTCCAATAAGTTCTTAGTGATCCTATGAAAACTATATCCGGATTAAGTCATTGACAGAGATTAATAGGTTCACTGTTAACCCATGAAAACTATGACATGAGAGAAGTTATTGGAGAATCCAATAGGTTCATACTGAGCCCATGAAATTTATAATTGGATGAAGTTATTGGTATATGCTAATAGGTTCCCATGAAAACTATGAAAATGGACAGATAGTCCGTAAGCTTGGAATAGGTAATTGGTTAGCCGATGAAAACTAATAGGTTCATGGTGACCCTTAATACTATAACTTGCGACAGATAGTCAGAAAATGGGGGATGGGAAATCCAGAGCATATTGCATGTTTGCATATCATCATATTACCTTTTATTATGTTATGCTTTAACCATCGTGGATGGAGGTGCACTGTATATGGTTAATTATAAATTGGAATTAAGATACCAGTGAGGAGAAAACCTGTTCTGTTAAGCGGTGTGGTCTCACTAGATATCTATGTGGTTCGAGATGGTAGGTTATTATTCATGCCCGAATTTTTGTCTAACTCGAAGTTTATATTCACCCCTTAAACTCTCGGGTGATCAATTGATTTTGATTAGCATGAGCGTTAAGGTTTTAAGTTTTTCCTTTAGACAAATAAGCTTTCGGAGACTTGCAGGATGCAAGCTAGCTATTAGAAGTTTTTTTCTGTTTGATTCCGTTGTGTTTTGAATGAAATGGCAAAGTTATTTAATTGCCTATATTTTGACTCTGGTTAACTAATGGGCATCTTCATATGTCACACTTGGCGTATTTTGTAATAATTATTTTTCTCTGAACGTGATTTATGAATTGGGATTATGTAATGAATTTGAAAGGTGATTTGAAGTGCAATGAGAAATATTTTTTATGATTTTAAATTTTTTCATATCCATGTGTTTCTGTTATATCAATGTATCTAAAATTACCATATTTGATCACCGAGAATTAATAACTATGGGTGACTGCAGCATCCATAGGAGTTAGTTTTAGGCTTCCAAGTGGGGGATGTTCAAGTTTGGTATCAAAGAATAGGTTTATTTAAACTTAAATAATTCAGTACATAATCCAATGAATTATAAAATAAGATCGGGGTTTGGGTTAACGCTATAGTAACGTACTCATATTTGTTATGTACATACTCCTCTCTCTCTTAGACCATTCTTCTGTATCTGACTAAGGCTCGTATGCAGATTTATGAGAAAGAAAGAGATGGAGGCAGGAAACGAAAGAGGAAATCTAGGTGGAGGAAGCACCACAACTAACGGAAATGCTAAACCCAACACTTGGAGGAATCTGAGTCGATAGCCAAATGCTAATCCAAATGCAAATGCCAACGTAGGTGCTGGAACCCCGCCAATAGTTATAGGAATGATGTATCAGGTCTTTATCAATCCGATGCAAGCTAGAGAAGCTGTAGGGAAGCTGGGGGTTATGCTGTGAATGTTAGAGGAGTTAATCCCATGGTCCTAGTCGACAATAATTATGCTAAGCTAAGCAGGGATTACACCAGTCTTGGTGGGAAACCATCTTAGGAATGAAGGATAGTATTGGAGTAGAAAACTGGTTATTACATTGTGAAAGGATCTTCACTGACTTGGGATTAAACGATGGGCAGAAGAGGAAACTTGCCTCTAGACAGTTGCAGGGAACATCACTTCACTGGTGGAATAGTGTTACCGTGGGAGTTCCCGAGGAAGAATTGACTTGGGTAGAGTTTAGTAAGAGATTCGAGGAGAGGTATCTATCTAAAATTGCCAAGTCGGTATTGTTGAGAAAGTTCATGGACTTAGTGCAGGGTGAGATGTCAGCGATTGAGTATGCTACGAAGTTTGATGAGTTGTTCAGATACAGATATGCTACCATTGACACCGTCATGAGAAGAAACGAGAAATTTATTCAAGGGTTAAGACTCGAGATTGCTATATCGACTATGCCACATCTCCGTGATCCAAGTACATTTGTAGTAGAGATGGTAATTCAGAATAAAGAGAAGCTTTCTATTTACGGAAAGGAGAAGCTGGTTGAAACCCAGTGTTTTTAGGGAAAGAAGAGGAAATTCTTTAAGAAGAAAGGAGCTCAAAAAGGAGGAGCTACCATGAAGGCAAAGGTTATTCTTGTTTTCTTTAAGTGGGATAAGAATGGACACTACGCTCATGGATGTCGAATTGGTAAAGGGAAGAAGGTTGCAGATAAGAAGGGGGTGAAGTGCTTCAACTATGACTAGATTGGGCATTACAAGAAGTAATGTCCAGAACCTATCAAAGTGGACAAGGGAAAGGTATTTGTTGTAGGAACATCGTCTGCTAGGCCAACTACTATTGAGAAGGAAAAAACTATGATGGAAGATACTCTTTTGATTCGTAGTATACCAGTTAGGGTACTATTTGATATTGGTGCATCACATTCATTTATATCTCATTGTTTGGTAGATAGGTTATGTTTAGAACCCTCATATCTTGTTACTTCCTTAAGGGTTGTGAATCCGATATGAGGGTATGTAACTTTGGGGATGAGATGTGACCAGTTAGAACTTGATTTATTAGGTCATAAGTTTGCATGTAGTTTGTATGTTTTTGATTTCGTTGGCTTCAGGATCATTTTGGGTAGGACCGTTTAGAAAGATATGATGCTAGCATATTTTGTCAAGATAGGAAAATATCACAAAGGCACCTTAATAGTCATAATCGGATTATATACTCAGTAGAGAATTCAGGTCGGAGTGCTTGTGCTTTGTTGAGTGCTATGGAAGTAGAAAAAGAATTGAATTAGATTTTGATAGCAAAAGAGTTTGTAGACATTTTTGAGCTGGTCGTAGGTTTACCACCAAAGAGAGCTATTGAGTTTCAGATAGATATTATGCTAGGAGTAGAACCTATAAGTAGACTGCCTAGCAGTCTAACACCGACCGAGATGAAGGAATTGAAGGTGCAGCTAGTGGATTTAGAAGGAAAGAATTTCATTAGACCAAGCAGTTTTGCGGAGTGGTTGCGGTGTTCGTAAAGAACCGAATGGGTCGTTAAGAATATGTATCGACTCTCGTAAGTTGAACAAGAAGACGATCAAGAATAGGTATCCTTTGCCGAGAATCGATGATTTATTTGATCAGGTGAGTGGAGCTAGAGTATTTTCCCAACTAGATTTGGTAACGGTTTTCCATCAAATAAGAGTGGCATATGACAGTATTTTGTTGATGGTGTTTCAGACTTGGTATGGATCGTACGAGTTGTTAGTAATGCTATTTGGGTTAACTGATGCGTCAACTATCTTTGTGGATTTGATGAATCGAGTTTTCCAAGAGCACTTGGATAGATTCTTATTGGTATTCTTAGATGACATTTTAATATACTCTAAGGATGAAAGAAAGTGTGCAGTTCATCTTAGAGTAGTGCTTGAGATGCTAAGGCAGCATTAGTTGAAAGCAAAGTTTTCAAAGTGTCATTTCTGGAAGAAAGAGGTTAAGTTTGTGCCACGTGGTTTCAGATAAGGGTTTGTCTGTTGATCCAAATAATATCAAGGGTGTTAACAACTAGAAGAGACCAGTGACGATGACTTAGATCAGAAGATTTCTTAGACTTGCTGGTTATTACCAGATATTCATTAAGGATTTATTGCGGATGGCTGTACCTTTGATTAAGCTAACCAGGAAGGACATGAAGTTTATTTGGTTTGATAAATGTAAGGAAGCATACCATAAGTTAAAGCATTTGTTGACCAACACGCCTGTGCTAGCAGTTCCAGATGGGAATCAAGGGTTCGTGGTGTATAAGGATGCACGTGGAACAGGGTTAGGAGCCGCTTCATGACAGCTTAGACCACATGAAGTGAGATATCCTACCCATGATCTAGAGTTGGCAGCGGTGATCTTCGCACTAAAAGTATGGAGACGTTATCTCTTAGGGGAGAGATTTGAGTTATACACATATTATAAGTCCTTAAGATATTTATTCTCTTAGAAGGAGTTGAATATGAGATAGTAGAGGCGGTTGGAGTTTTTAGCAGCTTATGATTTTGGTATAGAGTATAAACCTGGAAAAGGAAATAAAGTAGTAGATGCTCTTAGCAGAAAACATCAGAATGTGGTGTTAGCTATGTTAACGAAATAGAAGGATTTAGAGGCTTTGACTACTTGTAGCGTGCAATTAAGGTCAACTACTAGTTCTAGTTAAAGCACTGCTATGTTATTTTGCTTGACAGTCCGACCAATTTTAATCGAATGGATTACTTCTAAGTAAAAAAAAAGATCCACGGTTAGACGAGAAGATTATAAGGCTTGAGTTTGGATCGAAGATTGATGATCTAAAAGATTTTAATCTTGACCAGAAGGGATGGTTGAGGAAAAAGTGACGGTTGTGTGTTTCGAATGTTGAGGACTTAATAAGAGAAGTTCTTAGCGAATGTCATCGATCAAAATTCATGATTCATCCTGGGGGAACCAAGATGTATAGGGACATAAAGAGGAGTTTCTACTGGGAAGGTATGAAGAAGGATGTTGGCTTATGGGTAGAGCAGTGTGTACACTGTCAACAAGTGAAGGTCGAACATCAGAAGCCGAGTGGGTTGCTTCAACCTTTGGAGATACCAGTTTGGAAATGGGATTCGATATCCATCGGTTTTGTAGATGGGTTGCCGTGGTCGAATCAATGAAATGAAAGTATATGGTTCATAGTGGGCAGGTTGACCAAGAGTCTCCATTTTATTCCAGTTAAGTCAACCAGGACAGCACCTATTCTAGCTAAAATGTTTATGAAGAACATAGTTAGACTGCATGGAATTCATAGTAGAATAGTAAGTGATAAAGATACTTTGATTACTAGCAAATTCTGAAAGAGTCTACAGGGTGTGTTAGGTACGAAGCTCAAGATGAGTAATGCTTGTCACCCTCAAACAGATGGGCATACAGAGAGAGTCAATAAGGTAATCGATGATTTATTAAGAGCTTTTGTGCTAGATTTTGGTGGATCTTAGGAAGATCACCTACATTTAGTTGAGTTTTCATATAATAAAAGTCATCAGACTAGTATAGGAATGACGTCTTTTGAAGCTTTGTATGGGAGGCCATGCAAGTCACCAACATGTTGGTTGGAAACTTGAGATATATTAGTCTTAGGTCCAGATCCGGTGAGAGAGGCAATAGAAAAGATTGAGTTGATCCAAGGTAGGATGAAGGAAGCCTAGTCTAGATAGAAAAGTTACACAGATAGGAGGCATAAAGATCTAGAGTTCTCAGTTGGAGATAGAGTTTTCATTAAAGTATCACCGTTGAAGGGTGTGGTGCATTTCGAAAAGTCAGGGAAACTGGCACCGAGATATGTTGGATCATTCCCAATTATAGATAGGAATAGAAAGCTCGCATACAAAGTAGAGATGTCGAGCAGTTCGGCAGGTGTCCATAATGTGTTTCATGTGTCTCATCTTCATAAGTGTGTGCTTGATCCAAAGACTACTGTTCCTCTAAATGCAGTAGAAGACTTAATAGTAGAACCGCATTTGACTTTTGTTAGGCAAACGGCTTGGGTTATAGCGAGATGAGACGAAGTTAAGGAACAAGACAATCAAGTTGATGAAAGTTCAGTAGAGCGACAACAAGAAGGATTGTACTTGAGAGACAGAAAACAGGATTGCAGATACTTATCCTGATCTACTATAAGGTTATGTTCTATATTTGCTTTATATAGACTGTTTTCTAGTGAGGTAGGCTAGTATGGTATTTAGGAATGTTACAGATGATTGCTAAGATTAGTATTTAGTTCTTGCTAAATTTTAAGGACGAAATTCTTTGAGGATAGGAGCCTAGAACACCCTTAAGTTTAAATAACATTATTCAGGAGATTTAATTGGATAAATTAAATAGAATAATGTATAGACTAGAGTGATAAGGGGATTGAGATTTGAAAATTAATTAGGGTTGTGCTTTAATTAAATAGATTTATAAAATTGCTCAAAACTAAATACTAAAGAATGATTTATAAGTTAAAACTAAGTTAAATAAGGCAAGGGCAATATGGGGAATAGCCGTATACCATAACCTCATACCCCTAAACCTTTACCTCATTTTCATTCATACTTCCATAAAAAATAAAAAAATAAAAACAAATGGACATCAAGGTCCGCCATAACCCTAGGAGAAAAGGGATTAAAATCAATTAGAAGCTTAGGATTCAAGCAAGGAAGAATTAAGCAAGATCAAATCTCAAGTTCCTTATTCAAACATGGTGAATAATAATTTAAACCATCTCATATATGTTTATTTGAACAATTTAATTTCGGGTTATGTTTTTAAAACCGTTGGTGGATTGAATGATGATATGTGTTGATTATATGCCATGTTTGATTTAAATAAGGATTTTTATGTAAAGGTATAATTCGATTTTAAGGTTAACATCGCATAAAATGGGTTTCGAATGCCATGATGGTTGAATATGTTATGAAAAACATTATTTTGGAGATGGGTTTAAATTTTCATAATATTCCAAGTGATGGATAATTCATTATGAATTTTTGAATGGAAGAAATGGAAAATTTTGGGTTTAAATTATTTACAGCAATTGTAAATTGATTTTGGGTCTGAAATTTAACTATATTAGAAAAAAAAAACATTAAAAGAGAATTAGGGTGATTTTTAGGGAATTTTCTTAAGTATTTTAATATAGTTATTAATTATTTAAGTTGAAGGACTAAAATGTTTAAATGTTTTATGGAAGTGAATGGCTCATTTGTTAAAATATTTTGAATTACTAATTGGTGAATTCGACAGCCTTTTTAGAAAAAGATTTTGATAAAGAACTAGCAACCAATTACATTTTGACAAATATGGAAAGTATGTGCTTTTAAAGATAAAATTTAGTTTTGCTTGTATTTACTACTTCGCCACTTCCTTATGTTAGGTTGCAACTATTGAGACTTGGTTTGATTCATGACGCAAAGCTATCACTACAACATATAGATTTGATGACTGCTACGACAAAAAGAGACAAGAAGACGAGACTTTAAAAACCGGTGCATCAACTATCGTATTTTGTTTTTAAGTCTTAGATTAATATTTGTTAAAATCTCTCCTCGATTATGTCTACACTAGCTTATATATTTAATCACTTTATTTACTAAATATTTTATACACATATAAGCTCACATTTAAATTATTAAAGTAATATAAAGTTATAGAAATATATATATATATATATATATATATATATGTAAATTGTGCAAACTGCACAAAAATGACCAGCTCAGTTGACTGACCTACAGAACCAGTCGACTGACACTGGAGTTTTTGTGCAGCATGCACCGTTACATAAATATATACGAATTTAAATTTCAAATTACATTTGAATCTTCAGTCGACTGACTTTGTAGCTTAGTCGACTGAATTTCTATAACAACCATTTTTTTGAAAGGACACGAATTTTTGAAGAGTTGCGAACCTTTAACGAAAGATTCGGATGCAACACTTCGATCGAAACTCTTCACCAATAGTTGCAACTTTCTAACTCTTATAAATACAAACTCCAACTTCATTTCAAATCACTTAATCACAATCAATTTCTCTTATTCTCTGATCTAACTTTCTGAAATCTATTTGCTATCGTACTTTCAATTATTCTACATAAAAGCAATACTATACATTTCTATTCTTCATATACTTCAAGTATAAACATATATACTCGAGGAGAAGATTATAGGAATGGTGTTCTACAAGTGACAAATTAGTATTATCAAAACACACATTAATCAAACTATTTTCTGTATTTGTTGAAGTCTTGTTCTGCTGCTCACGCGAGTAAAGCCCTCTTCGGCTGTTGAGGCGTAATCCTGTTCTGCTGCTTAAGTCCCTGTTCGGCTGCTCAGGGGTGTATAGACATGTTCCTCTGGGTTAAGTGAGGGTTGTTGTTTTAGTGAAATTCCAGAAAGAGTCTGGGAATGGACGTAGGATGGTGCTATGAACCAGTATAAAAATCTCTGGTGTCCTTTTACTATACTGCTTTTTATTCCGCACTATTTACAGTATTGTTATCATCATCATACTCTGCATTATCATATATTCATATCACACGATCCATAGTACACTTTCATTTGGTATCAGAGCAAGGCCATCATATAACCATAACATAGTTATCTGATAATCTAATAATATGGACACTAACACCAGCACTAGCATCAACACTAGCTTTGTTGAAGTACAATCCACTGTACGTCCACCACTATTTAATGGCATGAATTATAGCTATTGGTCCACACGAATGAGAATATATAAGCAAGCAAATACTTTTGAATCATGGAATATAACTCAGACAGAATATACTATTCCTTCTGAAGAATATTCCACTTGGTCAAATACACAAAACTTAGATGCCACAACTAATGCAAAAGCCACGAATATGTTATTTTGTGCCTTAGATAAAAATGAGTTTAACCGTGTTAGCATGTGCAATACTGCATATGAAATATGGCATACACTCAAAATCACACATGAAGGAACCAACAAGGTTAAACAAAGCAAAATATCCATGCTCAAGAGTCAATTTCAAAACTTTAGAATGAAAGAAAATGAATCCATAAATGGCATGCACTCAAGATTTCAGGATATCTATCATTCATTGGTAGTACTAGGAGAAAAATATTCATATTTTGATATCGTGTCCAAAATCCTTAATTCTTTAACGGAAGAATGGGAAAGAAAAGTTCTCGCTATTGAAGAAGCAAAAGATATTTCCAAAATAACTCCAGAAGAATTAATGGGAAACCTAATGTCTTATGAAATGAATTTGCAGGCAAAAAGAGTTCAGGCTCAAGATAAAAAGAATATAGTATTTCATGTAGAACGAGAAGAATCAGACTCAGACAAAAACGACCTAGCTTTTATTGCAAAGAACTTCAAGAAATTCTTGAAATATAGAAAATGAAATAGAAATAATGGAAAAAGAAGCTCAACCAGCAATAAACCACCGTCTTTATCAGTCATGGAAGCTTTAACTGTCACAAAAAGGGGCATATGCAGAAGGACTGTCCAGATCAAAAGAAAGAATACCAAAATAAAAGGAAGGACAAATTCAAAAGAAAATCCTTTTCAGTCACATGGATGATTCAGATTCCTCATCTTCTTCTTCAGGAAGTGAAAGTGACAGCGATAATGAACAAGCTAACGTATGTTTTATGGCTAAAGCTAATGAGGTCCCACTCAAGAAAGAGGAAAATGGATACTCGACAGTGGTTGCTCAAAACATATGATAGGGGATAAAGATATGCTGATAAATATTACATACTCAGGTGGAGGTTCTGTCACTTTTGAAGACAATTCCAAGGGATATATCATCGGCAAAGGCGATGTGAGCAATTACAGTACATCTAATTTACCTATGGTTAGTTAAGAATTTAAAACATAATTTATTAAGTATAAGTCAGTTATGCGATAAAGGATTTAAAATATCATTTTCTAAAAATAAGTGTAGTATTCTTGATCAAAATCAAAATCTTATTTTTGAGGGATATAGAGATAAAAACATTTACTTTCTAAATATGAAAGTTAATCATAACTCAAATTTATGTCTAATAGCTAAACAAAATGATCCACGGATATGGCATAAACGATTTTGTCATATCAATTTCAAAAATATAAATAAAATTTCTAAATATAATCT
This sequence comes from Allium cepa, assembly GCA_030765085.1. Taxonomy (NCBI): domain Eukaryota; kingdom Viridiplantae; phylum Streptophyta; class Magnoliopsida; order Asparagales; family Amaryllidaceae; genus Allium; species Allium cepa. Next base: position 168,496,936 of record CM060941.1, on the reverse strand, counting down.
TGTAAAAGGATTACCAAGTATGAATTTTAAAGTCAATGATATATGTGACTCATGTCAATTAGATAAACTAACTAAATCCATGTTTAAATCTAAGGAAGTTATCTCGACATTACAATCGCTCGAATTACTTCATATGGATTTATTTGGCCTAGCCAAATTCAATCCATAAATCATAATAAGTACGTATTTGTAATAGTTGATGATTTTTCTAGATATACATGGACTATTTTTATGAAAAATAAAAGTGATACCTTTGAAAATTTTAAAACATTTGTTAAACAAATTCAAAATTTAAAAGTTATTAAAATAAAAAATATTAGAAGTGATCACGGAGGTGAATTTGAAAATATACAATTTGATAACTATTGTAAAAAGAAAGGAACGTTTCATAATTTTTCATTTCCTAGAACTCCACAACAAAATGGAGTTGTAGAACGAAAGAATCGAACTCTACAAGAATGCGCAAGAACTTTACTAAATGAAAGCACGTTACCAATTTGGGCAGAAGCTATTGAAATTGCTTGTTATGTTTCGAATCGTGTTTCTATTAGATCTCTAACCAAAAATACTCGTTACGAACTTTTTAACGGTAGAAGACCAAACATATCTTATTTTAAAATATTTGGATAAAAATGCTTTATATTAAATACTAAAGATCTGCTTGGCAAATTCGATTCAAAATGTGACGAAGGGATATTTCTTGGACATTCGAATCGAAGTAAAGCTTATCAAATTTTTAATAAATGAACAAAAACTATCGAAGAATCACTCCATGTATCTTTTGATGAAAACGCTAAACTTGTTTCTACTACATTTAATGACAATGACTTATTTAATAAAACTAAAACAATAATAAACAATTTGAGAGATGACGACGATATCGTTTTATCTAGAGAAGACGAAAACATTGTTTATAATTAGAAAATAGAAATACTACTAATACGATAAGATATGCTCGAAGAGTTTTACGAAATCATCCTACAGCAAATATAATTGGAGAAATAAATTCAAATGTTTGAACTAGAAGTCGATTAAATTTAATGAATAATGTAGCTTTTGTCTCTACTATAGAACCTAACACTACACCAAAATGGTGTATTTGTAACGAATATAGTCGTTACAAATGAAATTTATAACAGATATAGTCGTGACCGGTACAGGCGTGAGGAATGTCGTTACAAATATTTATAACGGCCTCTACCCGTTATTAGATATATCATTTACCAACGGACTTTGTCGTGAGAAATATAAATTTTTGTAACGAAAAAGTTTGTTATTAGTTGCATCGGTTTGTAACGGGTATTTTCCGTTACTTAATTTCCCCTTTCATGGTAGAAGAAGGGGTTGTCATTCTAAATTATCACGACCTTGTCCATTACAAATTCCATCATTGGTAACGCACTTGTTCGTTACAAATTTCATCAATAGTAATGACTATGCTCGTTATAAATTTCGTCTTTAGTAACGAATATGTTCGTTACAGCTACCAAACCATGTAGAGTTGCATTTTTGCTAGCATTTACACTACAGAATTGTCTATTATAATACATTAGGTACATACATATCAAAAATTATAGAATTTCGATAACAATATGCAATTACGCATCCAAACATACAACTTAAATTGCACAAATATTTGACAACAAATTAAAGGAAGATTCGAAATTTCACAAGTTCATCATACATAACTAAAGAGTATGAAATCAAAATCTTCAAAACTTCAAAACTTCTACTTCCATTGCTACCATTGACACTAGAGTTTTCCTTTTGTCTTTCCTCCGCTGCTTCAACTAATGCCTACATAATACCCAAATAATTTATAAACAGAAGTTGAACTTGAAAATATTTTGCATATTAAATAAAGTAAAAGCATAAACTAAAGAAAACCCGACGTTTAAAAATAAAGGAACCGCATTCTTATGATTTGAACACAACAGCTAATTTAGAGAATAACGTCAACTTCGAGTAATTAGGTCATATTAACTCATATTTATGATTTCAGAAAACCGGACGTTCATGTTAACTCATGTAATTAGGTGCATAAGAGAACAGGATGCAAATTACCTTGTACCATGGATGAGCCTTTATCTGAGGAAATTTGAACTCGGTATAGTTTGGGTTCATGCACTTAATCTCTTCTCTCACTTTAATTATTTCAACAAGCTGATCAACTCCACTCTCACCAGGAAACACAGGCTGCATGAGAAAAAGAAATTTCATTAGGGAAAAGAGAAAGGTCTAATGAATTGCAGTTATATATAATCACAAAGACTTCATCCTAAACAACCTGGCTAAGTAACAACTCGGTCATCACACAGCCTGTGGACCATAAGTCAATGGCAGTGGTGTACTCGGTAGCCCCAAATATGAGTTCCGGAGCATGATAATATCTTGAGCAGATATAAGAGATGTTTGGCTCTCCTTTCACCTGAACAATGTAACAAATATCATAGCAATTCATACTTAGTTTAATGGTTTTATACATATGCTTAAAGCCGACGAAGACTTACCAGAACTTTTGCACTACCAAAATCACACAATTTAAGCTGATGAGTATGTGGATTGACCTGAAACAGGTAAAACATATTACAAACCAACAAGAGAAATAATTCACACCAAGAAATTATTATGATTATTTCTGATGGATTCTAAATTTTTAACATTCTTTTTCTTTGTGGTTTACGATTATATTCCTTTTCTACTTCACGATCATCAGCTAGCACCGTAAGATTATGTTGTGTAATTGCAATTTTTATTGCTAGCTAATCAGTCATAAAATTCTAATAATACCATGGAGATTTTAGAAATAGCATCTGGAAAAAAAAAATTCTTTTGTGGAGAACTTGGCATATAAGCTCAGTGTTGGATTTTGTTACTTGTAGGCATATAAGCAACTAATGAATATATTAAAGTAGTAATGTGGTATATGTGCATGCTTTGATTTGTCTCTTATTTTTAATTGTTGAAACTAGAAAAAAAAAATCTTCGTCCATGGATAAAGCTTTGAACAAGCTTAGGTCTACCCAACCAAAGGCTGAAGAAATGCAAAGCAAAGTAAGGTCTTGCAAATCCAATCAAAACAGAAGGACTAGCAAAAATGCTTCTTTAGTCAGTACATCAGGCCATTTGAGTTTCTTACAAAGCTGCTTTTCTTGCCATGTGTCTTAGTACATTAGTATATTTCTTTTTCAACCATCGTTGTATCATCTTCTTTTAAATAGTGTTATAATGTGGAAAAAATCAGTGAAATAATATGAATTAATTTTATTGGCATGGTATAAATAGACATCGATAACTAAGTAAGCATTACATTTTCCAAATCAAGTATCAAAGTACTCTACACTTTGTGAAGTAAGAAAAAGACATTGTCCAATTATTTAATGAGCAATGATTCCTCCAAAAGTATAACATGATTTTTATGACATTTCATATCAAATATGAGTCTAATGCATGATCCATGCCTGATATGTATTTACTGTAAAAATATTCCTAGAGCAGTATACTAACTTTTCATATCAAACATTAGACTAATGTGTGACCCTCCAACTAAATTCCAGCTATACTGATATTACCTCTTCTTAAGAAGCTACCAATCCATTAAACTACATGTTGGTGCGCACATTCAAAGGCATCAACTCAATATTCTTCGGTCTCCAGATAATTTTGTTTTAATTCCGATTTCGAATTTAATTCCAACATTACTATTTTAATATGTCTTCAAATTGAAATTGTATAGTTTGATTTACAACGATAGTATTGAAAAAGATGTTGATGTAATATGTTCTTATGCAACCAAATGACAACTTACCATGTGACTCCAACAAAAACTCCAAAGCTTTGCCTTTGTTCTACTTGATCATTAGTCAAATCTCCAATACCTGGAAAATACAAAAGTATAAAAAACCAATTGTAAGAACTTAAGTTGCATTTTAGATGATAACTAAGATGCTTGTAAGATAGAAACATAGATGAAAAATGTTGGTTAATAATTTTCATTCTTCTCTCTTCTCGCTGTAGCAATCTCAACAGCTTTATCTATTGTTGTTTTTTACTTCCTCATACCCTGCATTTTTTGCATATATTTATCAATTTTGTCATACTAAGAACGACAGCTTTTTCTTTTTTGAACATGAATAACAATAGCTTTTTCTATTTATTATGTAATAATGTGATTTGTTATTGCAGGCTGAGGAGCTGGGAATCAACTGTGAATTAATATACCAATGAATGAAATCTCTCTCACTGATTATAAAATCTCGGGCATGTGGTTTCCATTTAACCAATCATTTCGATGCAAGAACGTTTAAAACCATATATCTAGGCAAAACTCTCTTCTCCAAACTCAAACCTGTTAGTACAGGGTATTTCGACGAGACTGACGTCTGCCGCATAAATGTCTGTGATTAAAAATCAATCATCTTCTTCATCTTTCCTTCCGAAACCACCATAAAATGGATTTATTAGTTCACTATTCATCTTTTATAATAAAATAACATGGATTTATAACTTTCGTACATCATAATTTTTGTTATTAAATTACAGTAACAATACACTCTTATATCATGGTACTTGTTGCTAAGCTTAAATTCAAATTCGTATGTAAGAAATTGATATGAATTTGAAAATAATGTTCATACCTGAGTAGACGAAGGTAGAAAAGCGAAACCCTAGATTTGTAGTTCGCAACCCAGTTCTTCCTTCATCTTCGTCGATTTGAAAATGCAAAGAAAGGAGACGGTGGCAGAAGATGGAGGCGGTGGTAAACGGTGGAGGCGATGATAGACGGCGGAGGCGAAGATAGAGAGTGGAGGCGGTAGGAACGAAAGAGAAGTAAAAAGTGAGAGTGAGAAATGAAAAATTACCATGAGAAATGAGATAATGAATGATAGAAGATAAATTTACAATCTTATCCATAGTGCTTTTAATAATTTACTAAATTACCATATTTACTAACGGTTATAATCGTTGTAAACGGTTGTAACGGAAATAGCCGTTAGAAATTTGTAACGGTTATAACCATTACAAATTGAAAGTGGAAAAGTGTTACTAAATGGACTGTTTGGTGTAGTGTAAAAATACTAAAGAAGCATCATCCGATGAAAATTGGATTATTGCTATGCAAGAAGAATTAAATCAGTTTGAACAAAATGAAGTTTGGGAAATAGTACCCAAACCGACCGATCAGACGGTTATAGGAACTAAATGGGTTTATAAAAATAAAGCATACGAATTAGGAAATATAACTAGAAATAAAGCAAGACTAGTAGCACAAGGATATAACCAGAAAGAAGGAATAGACTACGAAGAAACTTGTGCTCCAGTTGCTAGACTAGAAGCAATACGAATCTTATTGGCGTACACGTGTTTTAATAATTTTAAACTTTATCAAATGGTGTTAAAAGTGCATTTTTAAATGTTTATATTAAAGAAGAATGTTTATGTTGAACAACCTCTTTTATTTATTCATGAAAAATATCCAGACCATGTATATAAACTTAAGAAATCTTTATATGGATTAAAGCAAGCACCACATGCTTGGTATGAACGTCTTAAAAGCTATCTAATTAATTCTGGATTCGAGATAGGACAAGTAGATTAAACATTATTTATAAAACATTCTAAAAATGATATATTAATAGTTCAAATATATGTTGATGACATTATATTTGGCTCAACTAACAATGAATTATGTAATGAATTTTCTGAAATAGTGACTAGAGAATTAGAAATGTCTCATATGGGAGAATTATCATATTTTCGAGGACTACAAATTAAACAAGTTTCAAATGGAATATTTATTAATCAAGAAAATTACTGTAATAATCTTATTAAATGTTTTGGAATGGAAAATACTTCTGCCAAACCAACTCCCATGAGTACAACGTCATATCTTGATAAAGATGAAAACGGAAAAAGTGTAGACCAGAAATTATATCGTAGTATAATAGGATCTCTACTTTATTTAACAGCAAGTAGACCAGATATTATGATGAGTGTATGCTTATGTGCATGATTTCAAGCAGACCCGAAAGAATCACATCTACGTGCTGTAAAACGTATACTACGCTATCTTAGTAAAATTACAAATTTCGGCCTTTTTTTATCCAAAAGAATGTTCGTTCGAATTAGTATCATACAACGATGCTGATTTCAGAGGATCACGAATAGATAGAAAAAGTACAAGTGGTACGTGTCACTTCAGTGGTAAATCGTTAATATCATGGTTTAATAAGAAACAAAACCGTGTCTTTCTATCAACTTATGAAGCAGAATATATTTCTGCAACACTAGTTTGCACACAAGTAATTTATATGCAACAGACACTTAAAATTTTTGGAATTAACCTATCAAAATCAATAATTTACTGCGATAATTCTAGTGCAATAAATTTATCTAAAAATCCAGTAAATCACTCAAGAACTAAACATATAGATATTATACATCACATTTTACGTGATAATATAGAAAAAGATATAATAAATCTAGACTATGTATCATCAGAAAATCAATTAGCCAATATTTTTACTAAACCACTATTTGAGAATACGTTTATAAAATTACGACGTGAGCTCGGGATAATTTCAAGTAACTATATATAAATAAAAATATAAAATTTTAAACTAAAAGGTCAAAAATATTTTTTTTTGAAAAAAAATTTCAAAATTCTGACCATGCTGAGACTCGAACTCGTGACCTGTGGTGAATAGCTCAAGTGACTTAACAGCCTGAGCTATTAATGTTTTCTGCTCTAGTCTCTTATGGCCATTTTATTATATTGTAACAAGTATTTTATACTACATTATATGTCACAGTTATCTTTATAATTTACATTAATAAGTTTACAAATATTATAACTGTTCAAATCAGCTCAGCCAACAGAAAACCAATGTCTCTACATACTTTTAGGCTAGAAATAATATAATCTACAAAGTAATATCCTATTTTTTCTAAAATAAATCTATAAATAGGTGATATTCCTATTCCTATGCACTCAAAATAAAAGCATTCGATTCTCTGCAGTAAAACATCAATTAACAGCAGTTTTTAAAACAATGTCAACTTCCTCTACTACCGACTCTATCGACATCATTGCCTCGACCAACTCTCCAAGAACTCCGGACCACAAAGGTTCACCATCATCGGTCTACCACACCGGATATACTCCGGACAAGAAAAAGGAAAAGAAGACCATTGATATTTCTCCAAACATAAAACAAAAGATCGACGATCTCCACCATTATCAATAGGAGTCTCTAATGCTTCAACGGAAGATGTATTACGAACAGAAAATAAACTCAAGACATATAGGTATAATCGAGCATATAGCGATGAAATTTTGCGGGGCTTCGTCACATCCGATAGACGAAAATGCTGTTTTGCCTATTAGACGCCCTTCGACTTCGTCTCCTCCGTGACCACCATACTCACCAAATTCGTGGGATCGCAACGAAGCTTCGAATATTCGTCGTAAACAACTGAAAGAATTCAAGACACTGAGTCCTAAGAAATAATCATACCATTTAATCATTTTTCGTTGTTTTTTAAATAAATTTTCTATATATGTGTACGTTTATATTTTAAATAAAATTATTTTTGGTGCATTAAAACGACCACTCATATATAAAAAAAAATTCACATTTAACAGAAAAATAAAGTTAGTTCTATATCATTCAGTAAAATAAAAATAATTATATTAGTAGAATTAACAAAATATACACAATTTATATCATATAAAAATTAATTGTGAAAATACTAATGGTCAGTCGACTGGATCTGGAAATCAGTCGACTGACACTTCAAATATTTTGTAAATATACACGGCCAATTGACTGTTGCAGGGCCTCAGTCGACTGGACCGGAAGGTTGAATATTATCAACCGTCAGCTTCAGTCGACTGACGTCCTTAGCCAGTCGACTGACGCTGTAATATGGAGTTTTATATAACAGGCCCAGTCGACTGTTGCAATGCCCCGGTCGACTAGACCAGAAGGTCGAATGTTATCAACCTTCAGCTTCAGTCGACTAAAGCCCTGAGCCAGTCGACTGAGCCGTAGATCTGAAGGGCTTTTTACCTTTTCACCTACCCCTTTACCCCTTTATTTTTCACTTTACCTTCTCTCCTCTTTTCCAATTCAGTTTTTCAAAGTCTTCAAAACCCTAAGCTCTCCAAAACTCCAATTTTTTCTCCTCAAAATCAAATGGCACCAAAACGTAAAGGTCAAGCCTCCTCCTCCTCTCAACCTCCATCTAATGAACAAATTCAGCGGTGGCTGTTTGATGACACTGCAATGAAGAGGTGGAGACAGATGCAAGATTCAAGAATATTCGAAGGTTCGTTCGCCAAATTCCCTGATTTTTCACCCTATCACATTCAAGAATTAGCCCGACGAAGCAAGTTAGAGTCGTTAATTGATATCGACGACAATAAACACAAAATCAACCAAATTATGGTGAAGTTGTTCTATTCTAATCTAAACTTGGGTCATCAAGATGTTCCAAATCAAGAAGATTGCATATGGAGTCTCGTATGTGGTAAGCCCGTCTTCTTTTCTCTAGACCGCATGGCTCATATTCTAAAAACAAAAAATAATGGAGTTGAATTGACTACTATTGATGTTGATTTGGTTGTTCGAGACCGCATAAGCCATTTATTTCTTGAAGACGATATGCGTCAGTTAAAATCGATGTCTTTACGACCAAAGGCACGAATTATTCATCGCGCCTTAATGAAAACCATAACTCATAGAATCGGGAGTTATGAACTTGTCTATGAACATAATTTTGGAGCCTTGTATGCAATTTTTGGAAACATCAAAGTAAACTGGCTTCGTTTAATACTTGACGAGTTTTTAAGCTTTAACAAAGGTAAGATGAATATTATTTATCATGGAAAATATATTATGCATCTTTTCAAAGCTTGTGAGGTTCCAGAACCGGATTCACCAGTTTCTACCTTTGGTTGCTTGAACGCTCGGACCTTAGCCTTGATGAAATTACCGGTTGCCCGACCTCCTACTATAATATCTTTTGAAGAATGGACCCAAAGGAAAACAACTCAAGTCCAATCTGTACAACAAGGCGAGCCTTCTCACCGACCTCTCATCAAACATCAACTCGATATCAACAAGAAGAAATTACGATTCCAAATTAAGGTCTTCAACCACATGAGGCCATCAATATAATGTACCGTAATCAACATATCCTTCAATCAAACATCCTCAAAGTTGATAAGAAGCTCGATAAATTCAAAGGATTTTTCACAAAATTGTGGCAAGCTATATCGTGCTCTTATGGTACATCTACTTCTACTATAGGCGATCCGGGTAAGCAATCCGTATTTACATGGTCTTCTTCTTCTTCTAGGGACGATCAAGCTAGTAGTGATGATGATGGTGATGAAGGAGACGGTGGTAGGGGTAAACATCCGATGGAGTAAAATGTTCATTTAAGACATTTTCTTTTTAATACGGCGTGTACCAAATAGCTATTCTAGTTTATTTATTTTTAAACACTCTTGTCTATGGATGTTAAATGTTTGGATGATTGTTCTTGGTTCTATTTCATATTATCTTTCACATCATAATATCATATAACTTAGTCCTTTTTGTCGATGACAAAGGGCAAGAAGTATTATTGCTACATGTAAGAATGCAGGATATAGAGCGTCAAAGATTCAGGAGGAGTAAGTATTCATTTTAATAAATACAGTCGAAATCTATATCTATGTACAGATTGTCATCAATCAAAAAGGGAGTGAATGTTGAGACTTGGTTTTGATTCATGACATAAAGCTATCACTACAACATACCGATTTGACGATTGCTACGACAAAAAGTGACAAGGAGACGAGACTTTAAAAACCGGTGCATCAACTATCGTATTTTTTTTTAAGTCTTAGGTTAATATTTGTTAAAATCTCTCCTCGATTATGTCTACACTAGCTTATATATTTAATCACTATAGTTACTAAATATTTTATACACATATAAGCTCACATTTAAATTATTAAAGTAATATAAAGCTATAGAAATAAATATACATATGTAAATTGTGCAAACTGCACAAAAATGACCAGGTCAGTCAACTGACCTACAGAACCAGTCGACTGACACTGGAGTTTTTGTGCAGCATGCACAGTTACATTAATATATACGAATTTAAATTTCAAATTACTTTTGAATCTTCAATCGACTGACTATGTAGCTCAGTCGACTGAATTTCTATAACAACCATTTTTTTGAAAGGACACGACTTTTGTGAAGAGTTGAAAACCTTTAACGAAAAGATTTGGATGCAACACTTCAATCGAAACTCTTCACCAACAAGCGCAGCTTTCTAACTCTTATAAATACAAACTCCAACTTCATTTCAAATCACTTAATCACAATCAATTTCTCTAATTCTCTAATCTAACTTTATAAAATATATTTTGTTACCTGGAGAATCGACCAGGCAACTAGAACGTTCGGCATGCAGGGTCGTATTCGGCACAAATGAGCACTCGACACGTTTGAACGTTCGGCAGTCAAGGGTTGTACTCGGTATTGAAGAACGTACGTCCATCCAGGTTTGCACTCTGCACGAGACCTTCAGCATTTCACTCGGCACTCCCTCCACTCGGCCTGCTCTTCACACGGCATACCCTTTGTTCGGCACATCCCGTGCTCGGCATACCCTTTGTTCGGCACATCCTGTGCTCGGCATGTCCTGTGTTCGGCACTCCCTCTACTCGGCGTATCCTTTCACTCGGCATCCACGCCTCACTCGGCATCCCAGCATCGTTCGGCCCGCTTCCTCCATTCAACAGAGAGATCCATCGACTTGGAAAGGAGGGCTCGGCATGCTGACCGTTCAGTATGTTCCACTCAGCATGCAGGGTGCGTCCTATCTAGACCGAGCTGTCTAGCCATCTGGCCCACCAGGGAAGTCCAACCCACATTCATCTATAAATAGAGGGGCAGGGGCACAGAAAAGGGGGATCAGATTTCAGAGAACACAGGGGAGACTCTGCCTCATCCAAACCTCATCCAAGACTTCTACTTTTATTTCACAATTGTATTCGAATATTTAAAAGCAGATTGTATCTGTAATCAAGTTTAAAGTGAAGAAATAAAGGATCAACTTCAAAGTGGACGTAGGCTACAACGCCGAACCACTATAAATTCTGTGTTCTCGTCTCCCGCATTTTAATTTATATTATCTTCTCTATTTTAATTTATCTTCTTCATTAATCTCTCTACACAAACTCTCCAAGGGTGTTAGTGACCAATTTTGGCACTAACATTTTGGTGCTTTCACTGAGAATCGAATTCTCAGGTTGTGAGGATCTACTTTGTAGCTACTGGATTGCATAAATCCCCTGAAGAAGATCCGTAATTATTCATAAGGCATCTGTTGATTCTACTCAGAGTTACAACCAATGACTCTACCATGGGAAGACCACGAACAAGATCGACCTCCCAAAATGTAGATGCCCGCGAAATCGCTAGTGTTCAACAACTTGGACCTAACGATCAACAAGCAATTCGAGGCACGGGGCCCTCCAGCCAAAACCAAGCGGAAGCTGTTTCACGAACAGAATTGAATGACTTGATAAAAGATCTTACGGAAAGCAGAAGGCAACTCGCTGAGCAAATGCAAGTTAATGCTGACCTCATGGCCCAACTTGCTCAACAGCAGCATCAGAATGCTGGAGGTAGCCCTGTCCTCTACTCCGAAGATGATAGCTCAACTTCAGCTGATGAACCTCCCAGGCGTAGACGCCGCAAGGATGAAGATGACCAAGCAGGTGCCACTGATCGCTCTACTAGAAATCAAGCCCGTGGAGCGGAACCCAACCTTCCTCCTACCATGCAAACCCCGAATTTGACAGCTATGGTCAGGCAGTTGATGAGAGAGAATCAAGGTTTGACTAATGAAGATTGGGGAATGTCTAAGAGTCATACTCCCTTCACAGATACCATCCTACAGGCTGAATACCCAAGGAAGTTTAACATGCCCACCATACCCGCCTATGAAGGAAAAACTGACCCTAGACAACATGTAATGAGGTATGGATGGATGATGGATTCAGCAAGGGCCAACGACGCAACTAAGTGCAGGTGCTTTCCAATAACCCTGTCCGGAATCGCTACCATGTGGTTCACTCGACTTCCTCCACGGTCAATCTCAAACTTTGACGAATTAGCAAGGAAATTCATAGAACAATTTAGGATACACGCCACTCGACCCAAGGATGTGATGTCCTTATCAAGCGTGACCCAAGCTCCTGGAGAATCACTGAAATTATACTTGCAGAGATTTCATGTTGCCGCTACTGAAGTGAGCAATCCCAATGACCACGCAATTTTGATGGCAATAATGCGTGGAGTGGATCCAGATTCTGAGTTTGGAGATTGGTTGGCAGGAAAGCCCCCAGCCACGCTGGAACGTTTCTATTCGAAAGCCCACCAGTTCATAAGGAGGGAAGAAGCTCGGTGGATAAGGAAAGACAAGGCACCAGGGTCCGTTCAGGAGTCTGTAAAGGGCAACATCGCCATGAAAGCAACCGACGATAACCCTGGAAAGACTCAGGCCAGCGTCCAAAATAAGCCCGGGCAGTCTAAGGGAACTGGGAGTGGAAATCCTGGAAAGAAGAAGGAAACGGGGAGACGGAAGTCAAGGATCCCAACCTACAACGAATACACTCCACTGAATGCGTCTCTTGAAAACATCTACTTATCGACCTGCAACACTTTTCAATACAGAAAACCACGCCCTAAGGAATCAACAGAGGAGCAAAAGCGGACTGGAAAGTATTGCCGCTTTCACGAGTCTTATGGGCACAACACAGACGAATGCAGGCATCTCCATGATGCTATTGAGAAATTGATTAGGCAGAAGAAGCCGCAAGAATTCGTCAAAGATACGCCAGAAGGAAGACAAGAGACTTCAGACCCCGGACGTGGCCCAGCTCTACACCAACCAGAGCAACCTACTCGAACTGTGGGAAGATTGATTATTAACACAATTGCTGGTGCACCTCATCATGCGGATAAAAATTGGCAGGAAATGGAGAGATATGCTAATTCCTTAAGACATATAGAGCATGAGTGTTGTTCAAATGTGGAGGATGGAACTCCCGCAAAGCAGTAACGCACGATGCACGACGATATTGTATTCAGGAATAGAGACGCGGATAAGGTGGAAGCTCCCACCATCGATCCATTGGTCATATCCGCAACCATCGGACCGGCATTCGTAAGGAGAATCCTAATTGATTGCGGAAGTTCCGTTAACATCATCTTCAAGAAAGCGTATGACCAAATGAAGCTGGAGACTAAGGATTTGAAACCATCTAAAGCCCGAATTCATGGCTTTAACGGCGCAGCCACAGACGCAGTAGGATATGTGGAGTTACCAGTTGAACTGGGACAAGGTGAACGCAGGAGAGTGCGAATCCTACCATTCATAGTGCCGGATGTTGATTCACCCTACAACGTGTTTTTGGGACGACCAGCCCTCGTAGATTTCAGGGCAGTCTTGGCCCCGTGGTGTCTCACACTGAAATTCCCGACAAACAAAGGAGTTGGCGTAGTGCATGGCGACCAAGCAACCGGACGTGCATGTTACGTGGCTGAGCTGAGAGAGGCCCAGCGCAGAGAAAAGGGGAAGACTGCGGATAGCATCGTCCGCATCCCGAATTCTGATGATTGACAATTAGCGCCCGAACCCTGGCTCGGGCGACATTCTCGGATCGTTGGAGACATAGATCCGAGAGATGACAAAGGGGAACCCAGGGAACCAGACACAGCACCGGCCGAACTAACAATTGATATTCCAGTCAGCCACAGCGACCCGACACGAGTTCTTAAAATTGGGTCACAGCTCGATCCCCTGATGGCAGAGAATTTATCTGATTTCCTCCGAGCGAATCTTGATGTCTTCGCCTGGACACACTCTGATATGCGTGGGATTTCCCCTGCAATTGCGAGCCATATGTTGAATATAAACCCGAAACACGTACCAGTGAAGCAAAAAAGGAGAGGCATGGACCCGGAGTGGTCTACAGCTCTCAAAGAGGAGGTGGATAAACTCAAAGCCAATGGGTTTGTCCGCGACGCCCTCTACCCGGAATGGGTGTCCAACCCTATGTTGGTAAAGAAAGCAAACGCGAAATGGAGAACCTGCGTTGACTATTCTGATTTAAACAAAGCATGCCCGAAGGATAGCTTCCCGCTACGACGAATTGATCAGCTGGTCGATTCGACTGCCGGGCATGAGCTACTATCTTTTATGGATGCATACTCCGGGTACAATCAAATCCCAATGCACATCCCGGACCAAGAACACACCAGCTTCGTCACAAACGTCGGGCTGTATTGCTGTGTAGTAATGCCTTTTGGGTTGAAGAATGCAGGAGCAACCTATCAACGCCTGGTGAACCGAATGTTCAAGGATCAGATTGGTAGAACAATGGAAGTCTATGTGGATGACATGCTCGTGAAGTCACGACAGTCAAACGACCACATCCGAGACTTGGCAGAAATGTTCGGTGTACTAAGGCACTATGGGATGAAGATCAATCCTTCAAAGTGTTCATTCGGCATGGCATCAAGAAGTTCTTGGGATTCATTGTGAATGCACGAGGAATTGAAACTAACTCGAAGAAGATCCAGGCCATCCGAGATATACAGGCACCTAGAACCATAAAACAGGCACAGAGCTTGAACGGAAAAGTAGCTGCGCTCAGTCGATTCATATCCAGAGCCATGGATAAGTGTGTTCCATTCTTCGATGTCATAAAGAAAGGAAAGAGAAACTTCGAATGGACGACTGACTGCGAGGAAGCATTCTGAGCCCTGGTAAGACACTTGGAAAGTCCTCCAGTGTTGTCAAAACCAGTAGACCATGAGACGTTGTACGTATATTTGGCTGTGTCTCAGCATGCTATCAGTACAGCCCTAGTTCGCGAAGAAGGCAAGGTTCAAAGGCCGGTGTACTATGTTAGTAAACGACTGACGGGGGCAGAAAAGAATTATCCAAAGATCGAGAAACTTGCCTATTGCCTGGTGATTGCATCACGCAAGCTTCGTCCCTACTTTCAGGCGCACTCAATCAGTGTTTACACTGACCAACCCTTGCGACAGGTACTCCAACGATCGGAAACTTCCGGTAGGATGCTAAAGTGGAACATCGAGCTAAGCCAGTTTGATATCACCTACCTGCCGCGAAGGACCATCCAAGGTCAAGCATTAGCTGACTTCGTTGTTGAGTTCACCATTCCGGATGAATCGAGTGAAAATCACAAAGTAATCCCTCCTGTCCGATGGAAGATGTTCACTGACGGGGCATCTAACGACCGTTGGTCGGGAGCTGGGATAGTTCTGATAACTCCCAAAAAGCGATCGATTTGCTACGCTTTGAAGCTCGAGTTTATAGCGACAAATAACGAAGCCGAATACGAAGCACTGATTGCTGGCTTAAGACTTGCCAATGAACTGAGGGTAAAGTCCATCGAAATCTTCTGCGACTCACAGCTGGTGGTATATCAGGTACGGGGAGACTACCAAGCGAAAGGACAAAGACTGGCTCCTTACCTTGCTCGGGTCCGGGAGCTACTAGTAAACCTGGAATATTATGACACTTCGCATGTCCCGCGCGAACAAAACAGGGAGGCCGACTCGTTGGCTAAATTCGCGGGTACTGGCGATGCACAGCAGATGGGATTGTTCCCTGTCGAGACTCTGCTTGCTCCAAGTATAGACATGATGGAGATAGATCTCGTCTTGGAGACCGAACTCGAAAGGGGATCATGGCTGACCCCGATCAAACAATACTTGCTATACGGGGACTTACCTGAGAAAAGAAGCGAAAGACACCAAGTCCTTCGTAAGGCTTCGCGTTATGTAATGCAAGACGGGATAATGTATCGGAGGGGATTCTCGACCCCCTTACTCCAGTGCATGGCCCATGACGAGGTAAAACGGGTGTTGGAAGAAGTCCATGAGGGAGAATGTGGTGATCATACCGGGGGGCAAACTTTGGCGAGGAAAATCCTCCGCTATGGATATTATTGGCCGACTGTAAATCGGTATGCAACAGACTATGCGAGAAGATGCGACAAATGCCAGATATATGCAAAGATTCCGAGAGCTCTGCCAACGGAACTCACACAAATGGTTAGTCCCTGGCCATTTGCAATGTGGGGAATCGACCTAATTGGATCTCTGCCCATAGCCAAAGAAGGCGCGAAATATGCAATAGTGGCAGTCGATTATTTCACCAAGTGGGCGGAAGCAGAGCCAATGGCCACAATCACCACCAAGAAAGTCATTAATTTCGTTGTACGAAATATCATATGTCGTTTTGGCCTCCCACGGACCATCATAACGGATAACGGAACTCAATTCGAAAGTAAGGAATTCAAAGAGTTCTGTCAGAGGTATGGCATTGAGAAAAGGTTCGCAGCAGTTGCTCACCCGAAGGCGAATGGGCAGGTAGAAGCCGTCAATAAAAACATCAAGTCCATATTGAAGAAGCGTTTGGAAAAGGCTAGAGGCAAGTGGGTGGATGAACTCCCAACAGCGCTTTGGGCCTATAGAACTACCCACAAGACCGCGACTGGCCACACACCATTCGCACTGGCGTACGGCACGGAAGCCGTCATACCCGTAGAACTTGAAGTTCCGTCACACCGGGTAACCTATTACGATCCTGCGTCAAACTAGGATCTCCTATTGGAATCATTAGACTTCATTGATGAGAAACGCGAAGAAGCTGATTTGAGAGCAGCCTCATACAGACACCGAGTCGCTAAATATTATAATGGAAAAGTCCAGCCAAGAACCTTTAGTGTGGGAGATCTCGTTTTGAAACGAGTCTTTCCAACCCCTTCACACATGAATCCCGCATGGGAAGGTCCATACGTCATCGAACGGAGGCTTGGAGAAGGAACTTTCAAGCTAACGACCGTCGATGGTGCGACACTCCCCCGAGCATGGAACAGCGAGCATTTGCGGCATTATTACACTTAGTCTATTTCCTTTATGCGGTAGTTGCATTTATTTCTAGTATGCTTTCTTCTTGGCATGTAATAAGATAATCTAGCTTGTTTTCATCAATAAAGGCTTGAAGCCATCTTTTCCATGAATGACCAATGTCTCTTCGTATGATATTCCTGTGACACGCAATTAAAAATTATGATATCCTGGCTAGCGTACGAACGCTTATAATAAACGACAAAAAATCTCCAAGTCCCCGGAGTGCGGACTGGAGTACTCTAAGTCCCCAGAGTGCGGACTCGAGTATAAACGATTTGAAACCTCCAAATCCCCAAAGCGCGGACTGGAGTACTCTAAGTCCCCAGAATGCGGACTCTAATATAAACGATTCAAAATCTCCAAGTCCCCGGAGCGCGGACTGGAGTACTCTAAGTCCCCGGAGTGCGGATTCGAGTATAAACGACAAAAAATCTCCAAGTCCCCGGAGTGCAGACTGGAGTACTCTAAGTCCCCGGAGTGCGGACTCGAGTATAAGCGATTCTAAATCTCCAAGTCCCTGGAGCGCGGACTGGAGTACTCTAAGTCCCCAGAGTGCGGACTCTAGTATAAACGATTCAAAATCTCCAACTCCCCGGAGCGCGGACCGGAGTACTCTAAGTCCCCAGAGTGCGGACTCGAGTATAAACGATTTGAAACCTCCAAATCCCCAGAGCGCGGACTGGAGTACTCTAAGTCCCCAGAATACGGACTCGAGTATAAACGATCTGAAATCTCCAAGTCCCCAGAGTGCGGACTCGAATACAAATGACTCGAAATCTCCAAGTCCCCGGAGCACGGACTGGAGTACTCGAAGTCCGGTGTATAGACTTAATTACAAGCAGTTCAGACCTCCGAGTTCCTTGAATAGGAACTACGACGCAAATGACTTGGATATGTCAAGTCCCCAACATACGGGCTATGAAATATTCTAAGTGCTTGAAGCACCAAGTGGAGATTGATCAAATCCAGGGAAGCTCCCAAGCCATGTAAAGACGAACCAAGAAGTCTAAGTTACCCATAACAATTCAGATTTCAATCACAACCATAAAAGAAACTGAATAATAAAAGTCTTTTGAGAAGACAAAAGTGAAGATCAAATTTTATTCACAAAAAGCTTCCCGTTACAAAAACGCTCCGAAGTCTGGAGCCAACAGCCTATTTACACAGTCTACAAAAATTAGTACATGACTTAAACTAGTTCTCGTTGAACGGGGACGACGGTCATTTCTTGTGTTTCTTTGACTTCTTCCCGGATGGTTACTTCCCAGAGCGCTTACTCTTGGAATCCTTCCCTGACGGAGGGGTGACGACCGAAGACGTAGGGGGAACATCCATGGGCTGGGACTTGCCAGGAAGAATGACCTTCAATGGTTTGTTCAGAGGATCGTCCAGGTCCACGTCACGCGGCTCGACCTTGACTGAGGTCGTATCTCTTTTCTCTTTCTCGAGCCGTTCCTTCATGCTCAAGTCGGATGTGTACTCAGAGGCGCCTGTGATTTCTGCTTCGAAACTCTCCGAGGAAGAGTCAGATTTGTCTTCATCCAGCGCCCCGATTACTTGAGCATCTGGACCAGGATCTCCGCCGACTTGAGCAGCCTCACTCGCCTTTATCTCCACCTCCTTGGCGGCATCGCTCCTCGGAGTGGGCTCGGGGTCAGAACAGCCTGCACGGAAGACACGAAAATAAACAAGTGTTAGAATACAGCAACTTCTGAGGGAACGAGAAAGATCTTTGTGAAGCCCAGAGGTTACTCACCAGATGCCGGTGGGTTCTCAGTCGCCAGGGGTGTGCCGCCCTCCAGGATGGGAGATAAAACATGAATGCCAAGCCGGGGGCTTCCGGGTCATAACCAACGTGCTGCTCGAAGGGGTCAAGTGTTGACCGACTGGACGATTGGGTAGGCACGTGAACTGGGGGCACAACGCCGGAAGGGTCCATAGCCGCCTCTTTCCCTTTCCTGGAGGGAGAACCTTTGCTGTAGAGGGCTTTAGCCACTGATAAATCTGAAGGCTCCTTCCCCCTCAGGAATTCTTTTATCAATGCTTCTTCGTCAACCTCATCGGCGTCGCTCTCAACCTTCCTGATCTGAATCAGGGTCTCCCATGCCTCGACCAATGACTCAAGGTAGTCGTCGCCCAGAAAAGTTAGATCTCGATGCATGAGAACTCGGGCATTGAACTCAGCGATAAGCGGGTCGAATTCGGTCTTTATCTCCTCCCTGCCTTCTTCCTTGGCCGCCTCGAGGCGAGAGTCGATGTCGACAGTTGCTGCCCTTTTACCTTCCTCACGGGCCTCATTCCTCAGTGCCTCGACTTTGGAGAGATCGTCTTCAAGTTTCCCCTTTAGGAGTCGGGTGGCGACAATCTCATCACAATAATGTTGTGCCTCAACCTGGGCAGCCACTTTCTCTTTCCTTTCCTCGAAAAGTTTCTTTTCGAGTTCCTTAACCCAATAACTAAGTGTGTCCCGCTCCTTCTGAACGGAGTCTTTCTCCAAAGCTAATGCCCCACACCGTTGAACCGCTTCATCGAGCTCTTTCTTATAAGTCAATTCAACGCGGGAAACAGCCTCGGCGGTGTCCTTAGCGCTCTGACGCGTAGCTTCAAGCTCGGACTTATAGGCGGCAATTTCTTCATCCTGGGCCTTAATGATATCCCTGTCATGAATAGCTTCAAGCTTTAGGCGGTCAATTTCGTGCTGGCGCTCCATAGAGACTTCAGAAAGTTTCTCAGCCAGATGGACGAACGCGTCATGTTGCACGTAGACGTCATTGGTACAGGCGATAGCATTTTGTTTAACATCTCCGGGAATAGGATGAATCGCCGGGAGGAACTTTAACCCATCAAAACAAATCTTCGGAAACTTAGCCTTAAGTTCGTTCAATCTCTCCGACACTGTCGGGTCTGTTACGGGAGCGGGAGGAGACGACTTTGAAAGTTCGCCCTTCCTATGAGAATCTCGGGAGTGCCGGGTAGAAGAAGAGTCAGAGTGTTGGTCCCGGGGAGCATCAGAATGCGACCTCTTATGGCCACGTTTGTCTTTGCTTCGCTCCTGATAAGAAGAGGTCTCCTGGCGGTGTTCGGGCTGATAATAAGTTTTCTTCCAGGATGACGAGTCCCGGGCATGATAATCTCGGTCGTTGTCGCTGTCTCTGTCTCGGCGCTTCTCGAGGCCCAAGTCCCGACCAGACTGGCGTAAAGTCGACGAACCGCGAAGGCGGTCGTATCCGTGAGAGCGCCCCATGTCACCTGCAATCAAACAATAGCGAATTAGCGAGAGAGCAGAATGGTGAAAGAAAAGTAGGTGCAAAGTGAAATGCATGTGTCTGTGTGTGTCCTAGTGCTACCCCCCGATGGACTAGTGGCTTTGCTAACGGGAGTTTTATCCCCTTGGATCGGGGCCGGGATGCCCACATCACCCCTGACGGGTGAGCGAAACTTAAACAGCATCGGGTCATCGAAATCATAGTCGAGCAAGTCGTCGGGAATGGAGAGGTTCGATAAGCCTTTCAGAGAACTTCCAACGCGCTGTGAAGAAGCCTCTTTCTCTGGCTGAACAGGCGTAACTTTGGAAGTCCCACCAACCTTCTCTTTCCTCAACTTGTGCGCCAGCTCTTTTCTCCCCTTCGAAGGGGAAGATGACGTTTCGATATCATGAACTTCAGCTGCAGGACCTAAATCCTCACCTCGCTTTTTAGGTGGCTCGCCTAGAATTTCCCCTTCTTCCGGTGCTTTAAGAGAAGGGCGAACGGATGATTCAGGAAATTTTTTCCCTCTGACGGGCACGGACTTGGGAAGTGATACGCCCTCTGGAAGGCTAACCCGGCGGCCAGGGGCTAGCAAGCCGAACTTCGGTAGTGACTCATTGGAAATGAGGGCTCGAATATCTCGCTCTTCAGCAGGAAGATCTCTAATGGCGTCGACAGCATCGGAGTACCCCCGGCCCTCGGGACGGGGGACGAGATCTGAAAAAATAGAACAATGAGTTAGGAGAAGTTCAACCTCAATCGGGAATGGACATCAACTCAGAGAAAGGACTTACTTCCTTCAACCCACCACCTCGCAAAGCCTTGGGGGCAGCGCACATAAAACCACTCCTGTTTGTACAGGGTGAATTTGCTACTCCACGCGCTAGTGAAAAGTTGACACTTCCGATGTGGCTCAAGAAATATGTAAGAGGGGCTTTCTCCCCGTTTCTTGGTCATATAGATGTACCTTATATCGCCGGGAGTTGGAGGCCTGGAGAAGACGGCCATGAAAAGCATGTACGTGCCATAAATGAAAGCGTGACCATTTGGATGAAGTTGAGACGGGGCGACGTCCAGATACTGCAGCACGTCGCGAAGGAATAGATTGAAAGGTGGCACGCTACCAACCCAGCACATGAACTTGCTACACGCCGTATATCCCACTGGGGGCAGATGTGGGCGGTCATGCCCCGTCGGAACGAGCACGTCAGTAAACTGAATGCCATGAATAGAACATATCCGCTTAAGAGCGGCCTCAGTGACTCTCGAAGCCTGTGAGTCAACTGGGTCATCCAGTAAAATCGACGATTCCAAAGTATCGGGAGCCCAGTCATGAGCGGGAGAAACTGACGGGTCAGTTGTGTCGGGGGCCGTTCGCTTAGAAGACGGCCCAGGTTTGTCGGAAAGTGTAGCAGAACTGGATCTTTTGGACATCTTGAATAAATAGCAGACCCAACCAAGCACCTGTGTGAACTATACTCGAAAAATGATCGACGTTAGAATTAACAACGCAGATAACCCCCCCGTGTGGTGTGTGAACTAGTGCAATCAATCGTGCATAAGCATTTAATATAACGTCAAGCCTAAAAACATCGCTTCCGGAAACCGTCATCGCTGACCGTCTCCGAAAGCCTTCTGAATAACGACTGCAGTAAGACACTAGAGGTAATTATCCGATTATGCCAAGTAAAGACCAGTTATGAAATTGGGCAAGGGGAGTATGTTCGGCATTTGTATATGTCCGACATTTATGTGTGCTCGGCACTTAATTATGCTAGGAATGCTAACTATGTTCGACATGAAGATAGGTCCGGTATTTATGTATGATCGGCCTGTTAAGTATATTCGGCATTTGCTTGTGTTCGGCATTTAGGTCTGTTCGGCACCTAGTTATGTTCGGCATGATAGTTTGTTCGGCATTCATTTGGGTTCGGCATTAAGGTCTGCTTGGCACTTAGTTTGTTCGGCAGGATAGTTTGTTCGGCACTCAAGTACGTTCGGTATGTTGGTTTGCTCGGCATGGAGGTAGGCTCGGCATTTATGTACGCTCGGCATAACAGTTTGTTCGGCTAAAGTAGTGGCTCGGCAGGGCTACAATTCGGCATACGGCCATCATCCGGCCCAGCTTCAGTTCGCACTGAGCTAGTGTCGTTCGGCCAAAACTACGCCGTGCCAAACTAAGATTATGCCGAGTCCAAACACTCGGCATATCCTCCATACCTTCTCCTCCTCCACCGAACACTCACTAATGATCCTACAAGGCATTCGAATTTGGTTCTCTCTCTCTCTACAACTAGACGCTCGACCTTGGAAACATTCCAAATCGAACTTAAGTCCCCACCAACAGCGAATCGATGGGAAATTGCCAGAAGAGGAACTCGGGTAAGAAGATACCTAGTACGCGGATCGAACGTAGGAAAGTTATGAGAAACCCTTGAATTCTGATTGCACGAATGGTTTGTGAGCTCGGGATTGTAAAAGTAAGAAGTGAGAAAAGAGAAGGAAAAAAGGCGGCTTTTATAGAGAAGAAGAGGAAGATAAGGGGACTCTGACCGGCTCTACCGGTAAAAACGGTTTCACTCGGCTTCCAGTAATTCGGCGCTCGCATCGTTCGGCAAGATCGTTCGGCATCCTTGGCATTCGGCGGCAATGCACTAATCCAGTAGTTCAAAGCACACCCTGTTCGAACACAAGGTGTACTTTGGGGGGCAAAATGTTACCTGGAGAATCGACCAGGCAACTAAAACGTTCGGCATGCAGGGTCGTACTCGGCACAAATGAGCACTCGACACGTTTGAACGTTCGGCAGTCAAGGGTTGTACTCGGCATTGAAGAACGTACGTCCATCCAGGTTTGCACTCGGCACGAGACCTTCAGCATTTCACTCGGCACTCCCTCCACTCGGCCTGCTCTTCACATGGCATACCCTTTGTTCGGCACATCCCGTGCTCGGCATACCCTTTGTTCGGCATACCCTTTGCACTCGGCATGCCGACCGTTCAACATGTTCCACTCAGCATGCAGGGCACGTCCTATCTAGACCGAGCTGTCTAGCCATCTGGCCCACCAGGGAAGTCCAACCCACATTCATCTATAAATAGAGGGGCAGGGGCACAGAAAAGGGGGATCAGATTTCAGAGAACACAGGGGAGACTCTGCCTCATCCAAACCTCATCCAAGACTTCTACTTTTATTTCACAATTGTATTCGAATACTTAAAAGCGGATTGTATCTGTAATCAAGTTTAAAGTGAAGAAATAAAGGATCAACTTCAAAGTGGACGTAGGCTACAACGCCGAACCACTATAAATTCTGTGTTCTCGTCTCCCGCATTTTAATTTATATTATCTTCTCTATTTTAATTTATCTTCTTCATTAATCTCTCTAAACAAACTCTTTAAGGGTGTTAGTGACCAATTTTGGCACTAACATATTTGCTATCATACTTTCAATTATTCTGCATAAAAGCAAACTATACCTTTCTATTCTTCATATACTTCAGATATAAACATTTATACTCGAGGAGAAGATTACAGGAAGGGTGTACTACAAGTGACAAATCAGTGTTATCAGAACACACATTAGTCAAACTATTTTCTGTATTTGTTTAAGTCATGTTCTGCTGCTCACGCGAGTGAAGTCCTCTTCGGCTATTGAGGCAAAATCATATTCTGCTGCTTAGGTCCCTGTTCGGATTCTCAGGGGTATATAGACTTGTTCCTTTGGGTTAAGTGAGAGTTGTTGTTTTAGTGAAATTCCAGAAGGAGTCTGGGACTGGACGTAGGACGGTGCTCCGAATAGTATAAAAATCTCTGGTGTCATTTTACTATACTGCTTTTTATTCCGCACTATTTACAGTATTATTATCATCATTATACTCTGCATTATCATATATCCATATCACATGATCCATAGCACACTTTCATCGACACCATACCTCCATTAGAGAACCCATTCGAAACCAATGCACAAGTTACCAAGTAATTGATACATAGTGCATTAGAGAAAGATGGAAGGGACAGTGTCGAAACTTGCTTTCGAAGGGATAATAGCTATTCTTATTAACTTTGAATTACTTCCGTTTGTAAATGATGCTTTCGAAAGGGTTGCTGCCTTGTTGTTTTAAGAAAAGCTTTCAAATGAGTTGTCACCTATTTAGTTTTGAAAAGAAGCTTTCGAAAGGGGTAGCCGCTTGAACCAGTCAAAACCAAGCTGCCGCATTCATGCCTTTCAAATAGTTAAAGGCCAATCTTTATAACTTTAGATCAATCCTTTCGAATGGGAAGCTTTTGCCCTTGTAATATTTGAAGCCGCCATCCCAATGCCTTCGAAAGGGTTCTTGTTGCCGCTTTTATCATTGCTTTCGAAAGGGTGGTTTCGAAGCCATCCTTTTCCCTAATACTTTTATTTAAAGATCAATGCTTTCAAAAGGAGTTGCTTTCACTTTTGTTTTCTTTGACCCAGAAGTTATATTTAATGTTAAACCCAATGATTTCAAAAGAGATACTGTTAAATGGTTTCGAAGCTATACTTCCATTAATTTTACTTGAACTAGGTGCTTTCAAAAGATAAGCTTTAAGCATTTCGAAAGGTAAATCTTTAATTGTATCGAAAGGAAGTTTTCAATGCTTTTGAAAGGATTAATTAGAATGTTTCGAAAGGTATATCTTTAAGTGTTTTGAAAGGAAGGTTTGATTATTTTCGAAAGGTATGTTTTTATGGTTTCGAAAGAGAAGGCCTTAGGTTTCGAAAGCCTTAATTTTCAAATAAGAAACCTCGTCTCATTTTTAAAAGTTAATCCATGGCTATATGAAAAGTTTTGAAATGGCATTTAACTTTGATGTTTTGAAGACTTTCCTTACTAAAGATATTAGCTTAAAAGTATTAACCATGTTTTATTTGAAAAATGATTACAAGGAAATTAAACTATGAATGTTTATATTATTATGTTATGATCAGTTATCATGTATGTTTCTTCTACAAACATTCACTTTATATTGACCCGTAGCTGCATTTTGGAGTGTTAATGGTAGAGTAACCAACTAGGTTGACCCAATAGTGAATATACATTGAGTTAACTCCTGTGTGAGTAGAATTGCATCCATGAGGTTAGGCAGATCTTAACATAGGATTCCCAAAGACTGATCGAAGAATTATTGGTTTAGACATGTTCATAGCAAGCCTATGAAAACTATATATGGAAATTGTTATTGGCAGGGGCCAATAGGTTCTTAGTGATCCCTTGAACACTATATCTGAATTAAGTTATTGACAGAGATGAATAGGTTATAGTTAACCCATGAAAACTATGACATGAGATAAGTTATTGCAGAATCCAATAGGTTCATAGTGAGCCCATGAAAATTATAATTGGTTGAAGTTATTGGCTGATACCAATAGGTTGTTAGTGATCCCATGAAAATTATGAAACCATATAGATAGTCTGTTAGCTTGGAACTGATATTTAGTTAACCTATGAAAACTAATAGGTTAATAGTGATCCTAAAAATTATAACTTGCGGCAGAAAGTCTGAAAACGGGGGTTGGAAAATCCAGAGCATATTGCATGTTTGCATATCATCATAATACCTTTTATTATGTTATGTTTTACCCATTGTGGATGTAGGTTCACAATATATGGTTGATTACAAATTGGGATTAAGATACTAGTGAGGGGGAAACCCATTTCGCTAAGCGACATGGTCTCACTAGATATCTATAAGGTTCTAGATGGAAGGTTATTATTCATACTAGACTTTTTTTCTGACTCGAAGTTTATGTTTTCCCCTTAAACTCTCGGGTGCTCAATTGACTTTGAGTAGTTTGAGAGTTAAGGTTTTTAGGTTCTCCTTTAGAAAAATAAGCTTATGGCGATACGCAGGAAGCAAGCTTGCTATTACGAGTTCTTTTTGTTTGATTCCACTTTGTTTTGAATGTAATGAAAAAGTTGTTTAATTGCCTATATTTATACTTTGATCGACCAAGAGGGCATCTTCATATGTCGCTCTTGATGTATTTTAGAATAATTATATTTCTTTCAATGTGCTTTACGAATTGGGATTATGTAATAGATTGAAAGATGATTTGAAATGGAATGAGAAATTTATTTTATGATCTTAGAATTTTACATATCCATGTGTTTATATTATATCAATGTATCTAACATTGCTTATTTGGTTATCAAGAATTAATAACTGTGGATAACTGCAGCATTCATAGCAATTAGTTTTAGGCCTCCCAGTGGGGGATGTTACACCTGGCTCACCCGACCTCACCTAGACGAGGGATAGATAAGGTCGAAATATCGAAAATGAGTTAAGTATAAAAGATTGAATTTCCCAACTTTAAACAACGTGGGTTGTATAAGGATAATCTTCTTATGGTTGATATTAAATTTCTAGGGAACTCGTGCTACTCCTATGAATATAAAAGGTGATTTCACCGTTATTCCACGAATAGTACTTGTTGAATACAAAAATTAACATCAAGTATAATTTGAAATAATTTCTATGGATTCATTTCTTTTAAATATTAGCTAATTTGGATTTACCACCTTAGATAACATGGTTTCAACTTATTAAACAATTACGTTTTTGGAATTGAGAAATCTTTGTTATAATTTAAGTAAAATGATTTGGAATTATTCTAAGTTTTAAAAGGAGTTTAATTAAACCAAAGGATTTAATAGATGAATTCCGTATATACTAAAAAGTAATGGTTTCAAAAGATAAATATCTCTAGAAGATATTTTGGATAAAAAGATATTAATTAATGGAACATTAATCACCTATTTATAAACCATCTTTTTATTTATGATTGGCTTAAAGGAACAGATTTGGGTGATTCCTATTCGAAAACCACGTCACACCAATTTACGCATTCGAAAATGAAGGTATATATTGAAGACCATAATTTTGAAGAAAGAAGATCTTCATTTTGAAAGGGCCGCTTGTTGATAATCTCTGGGTAGCTTCCAAGATAAATAACTAGCAGTGGTCCCTTCATTCTGACAATCTTCGAAATATGAGGATTATTCGCTACTAATCCAAGAGGCAATTCTTGATAAGATGTGGTAGAAAAGCACCTTCGGTTTGTCCTATTTTGGACAACTTGTATGGATGAATGTTTGATGTTGCATTTCTAGGTCTTATTGATTTATCTGTATGAACGTATCATCTGTTTGGTGGCAGAGAAGATAACTTCTCTTGGCTTAACCCTCTTTCCTAAGACATACAAGCTTAGAAGTTATAGGTTTGTAGAAATCAGTTGTGTGATTTCAAAGTGAAATATGTTCTATATAAAAGGTAACTGTTACCTCAAAGCCTCACACCTTGGAACGGTGAAACAAGCATGATTTGAGGCTAAGTGGCCCGCAACCAATCAGGGTATGAAATCACCTTCTAGATCTATACAATTTCCACCCACTATAACATCAGGTTTAAACTAAGTGGTGTGTGCTATGAGGCATCTCCGATAGGTCGATAATGATCGGATGATGTAATTCTCGAACCTATTCATGTAATATTCGGATAGGCAACCTTAATTCATATGACGACCAACATAGAGGCCTTGGGTGTATTCCTTTAGAAATGCACTATACGAGAGGTAGTCCCTTACCTTGCTATTCTGTTGGAAATCCAATCTCCAATAAGTGCCTTCGGTTTTTTTGTAGAAACTTAAATGATTAGGTCCGGAATTTAATATGGTAACAATTTCGGTTAAGATTCATAAATTTACTTGCAAATGTTTTCATGAGAATTTCACTAAAAATATTACCAAATTTCCACATAAAAATGTTTTGGTTATCATAAAGTAAAAATCCATTCTGTGTTTACATGCAGCGTGGTCTTATGAGATACCTTTTGCTTTCAAACACTCATATTTTTAGTTTCTCACATCAGCCCCATGACTGACTCGGAGTTTATTTCTCTTTCCTTAAACTCCGGGTGCCCTATTATTTTGAGCATACTAGTAGTCAAGTTTACTTAGAATAAATATGGAAGAGCTCAGAGGATGGAGTTAGAAGATGCTCCAGTAGGATACTACCTCTTTTTCCACCATAATTGTGTACTATTTTATTCCATATTTGTATGGATGGAGATTTATAACCGTCCATGTTTAACTCTGATAAATGTATTAAAAATTTCCGATTTTCGATGTAAAGATTTTATATAATGAAATAATATATGTTATTCCATTCATGTAAGATTACGTTCTATGCCTACTTTTCCTTTTACCCTTAAGGAACCACCCCTCTAGCACTCGGATTTGCAGCAAGCAAATGCCGATGATGTATTAATGTCGATTCTCAAGGGTCGAAGAAACGTTTCCTCACATTTGGTATCAGAGCTTTGGTTTAGCAAATACCTGAGCTTGAAAAAAGTAAGAACTCATCAGAGGCAGAATTAGTAATATCCTAGGATGAGTAACTCATTAGAGATAGGGTTAGTAACACCCAAGAATGAGTTGAGGGTATTATACATATGTGCGTGTATTAGTTAATATATAAAAATGATTTTTAAAAATATGGTAAATGAAATAATTTTACTTAGGATTATATTTAAATATAAAAGATATATTTTAAAAAATATATAGTAACTTGCATGATTGTCTAAAAATAAGTTAATAAAAAGATTTAATAAAACATCTTGTGAATAGAATTTCATAATTTGGCTATAAGATGTTTATTAAATAAGAGTAATAAGAGGATGCATTTAAAACCTCAGAATTTGGATAATGAAAACTTTGTCAAAAGAGTTTTTAAAGAAAGTCTCCAAAGGATTTCTGTATTGGTTTAGGAGAAGCAAAACCAAGCGTTTAGCGAATTATTTAACCATCAACTAAAATTATTATACCGAAAGGTTATAAAGTAAAGTAATAGAAACTTTCATTTGCAAAGTTTTTGAGAAAGAAGTTTTAAAGGATTATGAATGTTAATAATAATGTCTGAAAAACGATTTGGCAAGGATTTAACAAAATAAAGATATCGATTGGTTTTCTAAGATTTGATCAAGTATGATTTTGAGGGAAATACCGAAGTACTAAGATAATTATTACTCTTAACTATCAAATGAATTTGTGATAGGATACATTTAAATTTAAACCTTGACATTAGAATAAGTTAGTGTCCATATCTAAGAAGACTTTGTTTGCATTGGTAGAAACCATTCATGGGAAAGTATTGAAAGGGGGGTCCTCAAAGAGAAAGCGAAAGAAGAAAGACAATTTGATTGTCCTATCAAGCAATGAAGAACCCATGCAGTGGCCACCAAGAAATGGTCGGCTCATCATAGAGGAAGAATTAAATCAGTATACTAGGTTAGATAAAGACGGCTATCCTATAGCTGCAATGCTTTTACCTCTACCCACTTGTGAACTTATCATTGTGTCAAGCGACGAAGAAATTGCTCCAGCCTCCGAGAAACCGATGGAAGAGAAGGAATCTGAGCCCGTGGAAGATCTAAATTCCATGATACCTAATGAATCAAGACATGACAACAATATGATATTGGATTTAGAAGGAGACCATATCGATTGGCGAGAAAAAATTTCGATCACACACATTATCTACAAGTGGAAGGAAAAACCTAAGGAAGTAGATGTTAAAATTTCTAAAGAGGAGGAAGTGCAGGGGAATAATGATGACGATGATGATGACGATGATAAAGGAAATGATGAGGAGATATTTGATATTGGTTATTGGAATGAATCAGCTTCAGAATGATGCTAGTGTTTGAAATCTAGT
The DNA here is from genome assembly GCA_030765085.1 of Allium cepa. Classification (NCBI taxonomy): domain Eukaryota; kingdom Viridiplantae; phylum Streptophyta; class Magnoliopsida; order Asparagales; family Amaryllidaceae; genus Allium; species Allium cepa. The sequence continues at coordinate 168,466,922 of CM060941.1, read as the reverse complement.
TCTTTATCTAGTGGTATTTAATATTAAGTATTAGCTCGTATATGAGTTAGAGATTTGAGGAGATAATATTTAGTGATGTATGTACTAGTGTCCATAGTGTGAACCCCTATAAGGTTAGAATGACTTAAGAATGTTTCTAGTATGTATGCTGAGATGGTGATGTAAAAAAAATTATCTATAAAAAATTTATGACCTTCATTCATAACTTTTTAGATAACAAATACATGAATCACTTAAGAAAAATTTCATAAAACCTTTAGTAAAATATTTAAGTAAGAATTTCCTTTGAAAATGAATAATACTATATTTTTATGAAATGTTTAAAACTTGGTCGAAGGCAAATATTGATAAGGGTTTGTAGTCAGATTGCTTACATTTCTATCATAGTTAAGGACCATGTAAGGAGAATAACAGCCTCTGAGCCTAATCAAGATCCGCACTTGAAAATCTACTAGTTCAGAAGCAAAATGATATAGCCGAATTTAAGATCAAATAAAATAAGTGCATACGAATAATACATAAGTACCACTCGACGATATATTTGAAATTTCAACTTTGGAATAAGTATTACCGACTTTGTGCTTAATTTCGAGGATGAAATTCTTTAAAGGAGGGGAGTTTGTAATGACCCGCAAATTCATCACTTTAACAAGTTAAGATTATTATTTAAATATTCAATCAGAAGGGTTTATAACCCGAATAATGATGTTTTAAACCATAAATAAAAATGATAAACCTGTTTAAAAATATATTAAAAAGATTTAATTGATTTATGACGTCATTAGTAATGCCAATATGTATAATAATTAATTAATGATTTTAAATTAAGATTTAATGATTATTATAAATATTCAAATAATATCTTTTAAATGATAGTAATTACTTATAATAGTAATAAAGAGGTAATAAATCAAATGTGAGTTATATCAATTTAGAAATAAGACTTGAAATTATAAGGAAAATCGATATTGGTTTATCAATATAATAAGACTTTTTTAAAAAATCATTTAATATTGATTTATAGGGTTTTATGAATCAAATATCATCATTTTAATTCATGAATAATAATAAGGAAATAGTTTCAAAACTTTGTTTACAATATATTTACGTTAACTAAAAAATTAAAATATGACCAAAGATTGGAATCCAAATTCATAACGATTTAATGTATATAAGTTATACGACGTTGTTCAAATGACTGGTACACCTTTTTGATATGAACATACACATTATCGTATACATATACGCATGATAATAGTAAGTATATATTTACTAAAATGTTGGCCACAAAATTGGTCACCAACATCTAATTATGTGAAAGCACCAATATCCAGTCACATATCTCAAATAGTATCTAATGTAAAGAATATAATATGAAGAAAAAAAAACTAAAAATGAAAGCAGGTAAAAAAACAAGATTTATAGTGGTTCGGCTAACTCCAGCCTATGTTCACTTAAGAATAATCCTTTTTATTATACTATAGTTTGTTTACAGTTACAATCGAAAATCCAAGAATAAAATTGGCAGAGTGTAGCCTAGGTTGAAGATAAAGAGAAGCAAAAGAACATCCTTTTTCTGTCGCCATGCCTGTTGCATTTATAGGGGAAGATGTGAACGGATAGGGCAGAAATTTTAGCAAAAGAACCTCCAGGCCATGACGAGGCCACAGAAGAATTTTTAGGCTCATTGGGGCCCACAATAGGGATCATCCTTGATCCCTATTTTTGTGTACAAATGGGATGTGATCCCTTTTAGGGTTCCCCATGATGTTAGCTACTTGTCATCCAAATTTTATGTCATTCCGACTTACGGTTTGTGAGATATCGCGTTTTTTGTGAAGCGGTGTTGCATATATTCTGATTTTAGTCGATCCCTTTGAAGGGATAGGAGCCGATCCCTCCGAAACATCCTATTTGATGTTCAATCCCTATGAGGTGTTTTAAATGTTGTAGTAAGCTATTGCTCTAATTTTTATGTCAATTGGGTGCGCAGATGTTGAGATATTGATCGATTTTTGCTATAAAGTTGGGTTTAGCCGATCCTTAAGAGGGAAGAGGGCCAATCCCTATTGAGAGTTTGGGCCGATCTCTCTAAACCTCTCTAAATGCCATGCGATCGCCAAGGTAGACTCCCTAGTGTCCCCTCTTTCTATTTCTAAAGTTTCATTTCAATCCACCTTATGGTTGTTGAGTTATAGAGCGATCATTGTTGAGTTGTGTTGTGTGCATCCTATTTAATTTGATCCCTCTATTCTAATCCCACTATTTCAATCCTATGCTCCGATCCCTCTTCTAGGTGAAGTATTAGTTTCACACTTAGCCATTTTTTGAGTGCTATCTATTTGAATTCATTTGATTATAGGCCATAGTTTTAAATATAATTGATCTCCAATCCCGGAAACCATCTCACTAGGTTTTCTGCCTTGACGATCATGAAGTCTATTTGATTAAATACGCTTACGTACTGCCTTGCCAAAAGGCGGGTTAACACTTTGCTCCTAAAAAAAGACTTGCGAGAGGAAAGTGTGTCTTGAATTGTCAAAAATCCAAGATTCGAACCCCATAATCCATCGATAGCTATATTATCCAGTCCGAATCCAATCCGTTGCCAATCCAAATCCATGATCTCTTTGGATCGTTTGTGAAATCCATGACAATTTCGAATTGATAACCAATTCTGAATCCGTGATCTCTCCAAATCGTTTCATCCAAATCCATATCCATTGCAAATTCACGTTCTCTTTGGATCCTTTTTCCAAACCTTCGACTTCAAGGGGTCGTTAGCCAAATCCAGGACCGCTCCGGGCTTATATCCAAGTTCCCGACCGCTCCGTGTCAATGTCCAAATAAATAGTTGTTCGAAGCTAATATCTAAATCCGTGACCTCTTTGGTCCTTACCAAGCATAACCATACTTGATTTCCAAGTGAGCTGATCCTACCGCTTTCAGGTGAAGCAGCATTATTTCCTATACTCCAGTTCAGTATCCCTGAACGTCAAGTTGTGCCTTGGCTTAAGTTCTAGGCCGATAGTGGTCTCTTCGGACCCTTGCCGAGCATAATCCATACTCGATGATCTATGTAGGCCGATCATTCCACTCTCCAGTAAAGTGACCTACTCCTTAGCAGGCATAATCCATACATGGCATCCTATTGCGTTTTATTCTCTGGCCTTAACTCTCCAATTGATGACTTAATCCATGTACGATTCCATTCTATCGCTCTCCGACGAAGGGACTCGCACCTTGCTATTACCACCCTGCCAGCCCGATCGGGACAATAATCGCATCCTATTTTATCCATCACAGTAATGTAGATCATAAATAACCTAACAAATAAGAGTTCGTACATCTAGAAATCTAAAAAACAAAAAGGGTGCCTGTACAGGCACGACGGTTCATCATCATCTCAAAGCATGCCTAAGGACTATCCTTGATTCCGTACATGTGTAATTGACTTAGCCGCCCTATTATAGAGTTATTATTATTATTATTATGGCTGGAGTCCATGTTCTAAACTTGGCCCTTATCATCATGATCAGTTGATGATGATCCGTGATCCCCATTCACGACCACTCCTGTTTCAATTCGATGCAGACGGTGGCTGCTTCCGTTCCATCGCCGTTGTCCGATTCCTAATGTACTATGGCAGTCGGCTGTTCCTAACACGCTCTTCAATCATATCCTTTAAGTGCCTACATTCATCCTTGGTATGCCCGTTCAATTCGTAAAACGGGCAGTACTTTCCCGATATACGCTCCCGCTACATGGGATCCCTCATTGCCGGTTTTCAATAGGGGAGTTGCCTCCTAGTGTCCAGATAAATCCATTCTATGCTTTCCGTCAAATCCAAGTAGGAGGAGAACTTCGGCTCCCGCTCTTTCCATCGCTTTTTTGTCCCATCATACACATCATCCAGTTTCTGTCTTCGTCATCAACAGCTTTGGTAGCCAAGAACAGCACCTGTCACCTGCTACCTAGTCTGCCCATCCCAACATGGATGAACAGCCCAAGGTAATAAGAGTTGAACATAAAACCTTGAGTCAGACAATAGTCTTAGTGAGCAGTAAATTAACTATCAAACATACCAAAAGAGCATAAAGGGTAAAAGGAATAGGAACTCAACCATCCCACTCCACCTCATCCTACAATGATATCCCCCAGACCCACTAAGCATAAACAAGCATAGCAAAGCAGACATTCAAAATAAAGTAATTATCACTCGAGTCAAGGTCGATGTTTTCCAAATACAAACCCCCAAGGCCTAAACCAAGATCAGATAAGCACCCAGAAAACACCGCTCTTGAGACCGAATGATGATACAACCAAACATCCATGACTCTGGCTATCACTGATATCATTGCCTCGATATCACCGTTAGTTGAATGACCGCCTGTCAAGGGCTAATGGTAACCCCGGTTCTAGACATAACTCCGCACGTCGTCGCAGCCCGTGCCTAGGAATTTTCGCAACTACCCAGAGTACTAGCACGTCGTCGCAGCCCGTGCTTGGAATGTCGTCGCAGCCCGTTCCAACGTACTCTTGCTTTGAGCATGCTAGAACCTTCAATAAAGATAAAATCTCAGCCTTCTAGTCATCCTCCTCGACGACTATTCCCATACTAGCTCAAGCGCCTCTCAAGCTAACCATTATCAACCAACTCGAATCGCATCACCGAGTTATCAACATGCTTGGGATGATCCCGTCTGGATTAAACCAAGGCTTTCTCACATCATACTTTGCTTCATTGCATCATAGCAAAGTCCCACCTCAACATCATGGTTTTCCTCATCGTATCATGGCAAAGTCCATCATCATCAAATCTATCCATATGAGCTTCCGCATCCACTTCATATGCCACAAGCAGCTTTCACCATTCAAGAGCCCTTCCACTTAGCTTTTGAATCATCTTCGACCAACTTGTTCAAATCAATTACTAGCTAATTTGAAACAATCAAACCAATCATAAATCAATCATTAATCCAAGCAATCAAACATTCAACAAGATCTAATAAGCAATTACAACAATAATGGAAATTTGGTAATTAAGGTGTCCAAATCTAACAAGTATGAATCATAGGCAAATGTCTCTATAACTTGATGAATGAACTTGCATAAGTGAACATGTAGTAAAATAGATATCAAAACTTCATAGGTGATAGATCTACATGCAGACTTAAGGAAAATGCAAGAAATCGTTATCTTTAACACATAAGCAAGCCACCAATCCAATATACTCCCTTGGGTCCGTGTGAGAGATAACTACCACTCACCAAATCACCTAAACACCTTAAAAACAACCAACTCCAGATCTGGACAGCAAAGAAACAAGCTTGATCCGGAAAAATCTCGCTTCAAACGATGAAATCTCTCTTTGTTGGATGAAGATCTTCAACTTTAGCTCTTGGATCTTCGATCTTGATCTTCGATCTTGGATGGATGTTAGCACTAGATTAGAGTGGAGAAAAAGAAGTGAAGAAGTGTTGTAGTCGAGCTCTCAAAATGGCAGCACTTCGTCGCTTCAAAATCCGGTGCCAAAAAGTGAGCCAAACCCCTCTATTTATAGGCAGATCCATGAGTCGTCCACGACCTAACCTTGCCGACTCAACCAGCCTTACGACCTAACTAACACGGAGCCTCACGCGCGACTCAACACAACAACGCTCACACGACCTAGCAACTCACGACTCATCTATTCTGCCGCATTTCCTAAGTCCTAAGTCGTTTGAACGACTTAACTCCTATCCGACTTAACAAAATCAACGGTCCAGATGTTATGCGACCTAAAAATGAACGCGGATCTACGATGCCGCGACTTAGCTAAGTCATTAACGACCCAAAAACATCCCGGGTTAACAAATACCTTGACTTAACTTCCTAGCGACCTACCTTAAGTCGTCCAACGACCTAACGACTCAAGCCCCTAACGACCTAAGCCTTCGAACGACTTACGACTCATGCACGCCGACCTAACAACTTAACCACCACGCGACCCAAAACACATGCCGACTCAACACTGGCACGACTCACGACTTCAGCCCTTAACGACGTAACCTATCTCCCTCTTAGGTCGTAACCCTTATATCGTTGGCTCCTAAGTCGCTAACTACTGGGTCATTAACTTGCTCAGCCGACCTAAGCCTTATCTCGTATGCCCCCCCTTAAGTCGGTCATGACTTAACTAAGCACACAGCCTAACTATAACACGGCATAGCCACTAGGTCGCTGCCTTCTCTAACTCGCTAACCTGTAAGTCGTAGCCTTCTTAGGTCGTTACCTCGGTCTAACACACTAACTCGGCAACACCTTAAGTCCCTTATACGAGCTAACTTCCACACGACCTAAGCACTAAGTCGTTAACTTCCTTAACTCGTTAACTCGACCTAACATTCTTAAGTCGTAACTTCTATAGGTCGCTCCTCTCGACCTAACTCTCACACGACATAAGCTTCACACGAGCTAACCCTTAACTTGTCTACGACTTAAGCACCACCCGAGCTAGTTATTACACGGCCTAACCCCTTAAGCCGTAAACCCTACAACTTAGGTTCAAAACGACTCAAGCAATACTAACGACCTAATGCAACTATTTTACGATTTATCGACACATAAAATACGGGTCGTTACAACTTCGGCTCCCGCTCTTTCCATCGCTTTTTTGTCCCATCATACACATCATCCAGTTTCTGTTTTCCTTTAACATTCTTGTTTGCATCTCCCGATGATCCTTCGTTTTGCACATCGTTTACCTCTGGTTTGTCGGCTCATGCATCTTCCTTCCACAGGAACCTTTCTGCTTCATGACAAAACATCCCGAGATCCCTAGGTGGATCCCATGCCAATCGATACTTGAAATTGGTGCAACAATTCCTAATACAACTACCATCAAAATCATGGATGGATCTAGCGGATCCACCGATGTCACCACAGCATTAAATCGTGTTAGAAAACTTCTAAGAGACCCTCCAGTCCTCTGTTCCAGTGCTATCTATGTCATAACATTCTTCGGTATCGTGATGTGGATCTACAACTACCGCATGAACCAATCTACCATCTCGTTCCATGTCCTTATTGAACCATTCTCCAGCTTCCTAAACTAGAGTGCAGCTAACTTCATCAAATACAGTGGAAAACACCTTGCCACGACCTCCTATGATGCCCTCGGCACTTCCACGTGTCGTATTTATCTCATCATATGCATAGTTAGGTTTCAAATTTTCGTCATATACCTCCAACGCTAGTAGTTTAAACTCTAGTGGATCTCTGGTATTCCTGATATTAGAAGTGAACGGACTTCTATTTACATCCTCCAGATCCCTATTCACTAGTCCTTTATGCATAGCTTGCCTGATCATCTCTATAAACCTGTCATTATCATCCAACGGTAGTCTCCTACCACGAGGGTATTCCAAAATGTACTTCTCCAAACGAGCACCCAAATTCGAATTTGCACCAAGCATTATGGGATCGACTACAGGTCCTCCAACATCACGATCAACCAGACCAGGGATATGCCTTTAGCCTTTGAGGATCGGGGTAGATCCCTCTAAGATGGCCGGGGACTGCCCCTGGTTGCCCTGTTCCAGTCCTTTATCCAATAGCTCCATCTCCATGTTCCCGGTTCTAATTTCTAGCGGTTCCTACTGCTTAAAATCCTTTATCTAAGTTGTTATTAGCTCCTACTACTCTATTCCCTTGGTTCTGTGCTCCAGCTTGTCCAATCCATCCGAGTAAATTCTTCATCATCTCCTCCTGTCTTTTCAGCATTCTTTCCTACATAACGTCCATCTTTTTTTCCATTTCTCCCTGATGATGTAGATAGATGCTTGATTAGCTCCATCTCTTGAGGAAGCCTCCTGACTCCCTCCATGCTGGCTCCTTTCCGACAGCACTCTCCTTGTTAATTGTTTCACCATTGCTCCAAATCTAAGCATTATTTCTTTTCCAAGCTCTGAATTCGAATTCCAAATTCGCGGGGGCTAGCTCGATTAGTGAAAGAACCAAAATGTTGGCGTCAAAATTGGCCACCGACACCTAGTTATGTGAAAGTACCAATATTTAGTCATAGATCTTAGATAGTATCTAATGTAGGGAATATAATATGAAGAACAAAATAATTAAAAATGAAAGCTAGTAAAAAGAGATAAGATTTATAGTGGTTTGGCTAACTCCAGCCTATGTCCACTCCAGAATAACCCTTTTATTATACCATAATTTTTTTTATAGTTACACTCTGAAATCCAAAAATAAAATTGGCGGATGTAGCTTAGGTTGAAGATAAAGAGAAGTAGAAAGAAGATCCTTTTTATGACGCCATACCTACTGTATTTATAGGGGAAGACATGCACGGATTTGACTTAAATTTTAGAAAAAGAACGTCCAGGCCATGACGAGGACACACAAGAATATTTAGGCCCATTGGGGGCATACAATAAGAATCGGCCCCGATCCTAATTTGGTGTCCAAATGGGGTGTGATCCTTTTAGGGGGTTCCCCATAATGTTAACTACTTTCCTTCCAAAACATATCCACATCACATCACCACCCTACACCATCATCACCACCATCACCTACACCTCATCACAACATGGTTAAGGAGGTGGAGAGGGCTGCTGCCGTGCGCCTAGGGGGAGGATGGGATGGGTGAGGGAAAAAAGGTCATTTACCATCCAGATATTTTATTTTTTAAATTTGCATATAAGTACCCCACCTCATTTTACAAATCTCCTACAGCTTTTCTGCATCTTTTTCTCCATATTTCAAAGCTTTCTAAAGGGTTCTCCACATTGTAAAATAATGAAGAAAATATTTGTGGAAATAAATCAAATTTATATAATATATATATAGTAGTATATACTCCTTAAAACACTTTAAAATCACTCCTTTGCACAATCAAAACCCACAGTCACCACCATCCACCACCTTGGCTGTGAGCAAACACCACCTCCATGCTTGTCCGTGTGCGTTAGAGCTTCCAAGGACCAAGGTCGAGCCACTTTAAGGCTTTAGGAATCGAGTTTATAGAGTTTTAGTTCGAGTTAGCGAAGCTATAGCGAAACCTAGTCAATACCATATCCAATAAAGGTGGGAACTCCTAAAGTAAATCTTTATAAATAATTAAATGTTTAACATGACTATTGAAATGCTTAAGATGTTTGGTTGGATGAATTACAGTAATTAGTGAATATTTGGAAAGTAATTAGTAACAAAAGGTTAGACACGCGATATACATATACTGGATGTTATGATTGTTTATAATGATTGTTATCATGTTTGGATGTTGTGAAAATATTGTTGTTTGGATATATAAAAAATCACATTAAATACACGTCGATATTACACAAGGAAATCACTTTTCGAACCAAGTTATAAAAGTAATGTAATAACTAGAACTCTTTAAAATGACTTAAATTTGATTTGGAAATGTTTTATAAGCATATAAACTCTTCTTGACGAGTTTTGAATGATAATTGAAAAACGAGTCAAAACTAGACCACCGCTTAACGGTAGTTCTTAATTTCACGCTGCAAAAGTTAAATGAGTATATAAAGTGAAATATAGCTCGGAATTCTTTGTATAAGAATTTTCCAAACTATTATATCGATAATTTTCAAACAAAGGAAGAAAATCAAGATTTTATCTTGTAGATTTTAAAATATAAGTAAAATAAGTTTTCAAAATAATCGCGGTTTTGTAGTTCGGAATCCGAAATGAGATTTCTTAAAATTTAATATTTTTAGATGTTTTAAAAATATGGAAAAATGTTTATAAATGTTTTAAAAGAGATTTGAGTCGTATAAATAAATTTTCAAATGATAGAAAAATCGTTTTGGTTAATAGAACTTTAAAAACACTATCCACAACACTGTTTGCAGCGGTTTTCAATAACTTTTGAAATATAACTTTAAACTTAACAATTCATACCCAAATCTTTTACAAATGTTTTTAATGAATAACTAAGTGTTTTAAAGATGCCTTGAAGATTTAATGTTTACTCAAAAGGATTTAAATAAAAGAACTAAAGAAAAGCTATTGTAAGCAATTGTTTTAATCCTGGCTCTATTTGTCGACGAGCACACCTGATTTTTCTATTCGTGAGATATAGTTGAGGTGTTTAAATTAAGTAGATGTTCAGTAGAAACCGGTGCCTTGGCTCACTTGGCATCTCCTAGGCGAGGGATAGATAATGTCGAAATGTCGATAACGAGTTAAGTATAAAAGATTGAATTTCTCAAATTTAAACGACTTGGGTTGTATAGAGATAATCTTCTAATAATTGATACTAAATTCCAAGGATGGGACTTGTACTACTTATATGAATTTAAAAGGTGATTTCACCACTATCCGATGGATAGTGCTTGTTGAATACAGAAATTAACATAAAGTATAATCTGAAATAATTTCTGTGGATCCGTTTCATTCAAATATTAACTAATTTGGATTTACCATCTTAGATAACATGGTTTCAACTTATTAAAAAAATTACATTTTTGGAATTGAGAAATATTTGTTAAAATTTAAGTAAAATGATTTGGAATTGTTCTATGTTTCAAAAGAGTTTAATTAAACTGAAGAATTTGAAAAAGAGAGTTTTAATGAATTCCATATATACTACAAAGATATGGTTTTCAAAAGATAAATATCTCTAGAAGATATTTTGGATAAAAATATGTTAATTAATGGAATACCAATCATCTATTTATAAACCATCTTTTTATCGATGATTGGTTTAAAGGAACAGGGGTTGGATTTGGGTGATTTCTTTCTGTAAGCCACTTCGAACCAATTTACTCATTCGAAAATGAAGATATATATTTAAGATTATAATTTTGAAGATAGAATATCTTCATTTCGAAAGGAGTGCTTGTTGATAATCTCTAGATAGCTCCAAAGATAAATAAATAGCAGTGGTCCCTTCGTTTTGAAAATCTACGTAACACGAGTACTATTTGCTATGTGGTAGGAAAATACCTTCGGTTTGTCCTGTTCCTGGACAACTTGTATGGACGAATTTCTGACGTTACACTTCTAGATCCTTGTAATTTTCAGATAGGCCGGTCTTAGTTCACATGAGGACCAATATAGGGTCCTTAGGTCCATTCCTCTAGAAATGCACTATAAGGGAGGTAGTCCCTTACCTTGCTATTCAATTGGAAATCCAATCTCCAATAAGTGCCTTCGGTTTTGTTTCCTAGAACCTTAAATGATTAGGTCCGGAATTTAATATGGTAACAATTTCGGCTAAGATTCATAAGTTTACTTGTATATGTTTTCAAAATAATATTACCAAATTTCCATGTAAAAAAGTTTTGGTTATCATAAGGTAAAAACTCATACCGTGTTTAAATGCAGCGTGGTCTTATGAGACACCTTTTGTTTTCAAACACTCATATTTTGAGTTTCTCACACTAGTCGCATGACTGATCCGAAGTTTATTTCCCTTTTCTTAAACTTTGGGTGCCCTATTTTTTCGATCCGCCTAGTAGTTTGGTTTAGTTAGATGAAATCGGAAAGAGCTAGGAGCATGAGTTAGAAGGCTCTTCAATAGACTATTACCCCTTTTTTCATCAAGTTTATATACTATTTTGTCCCACATTTGTATGGGCAGAGATTTATAACTGTCCATGTTAAACACTGATAAATATATATAAAATTTCCGTTGTAAAGATTTTATATAATGAAATAGTATGTGTCATTTCATTCATGTAAGATTCGGTTCTATGTCTATTTTTCCTTTTAAACTTAAGGAACCACCTCTCCAACACTCGGATTTGTGGCATGTGAATGCCGAGGATGTATTAGTATCGATTTCGAAGGATCGAAGAAACGGGTCCTCACATTAGGCTCACTTGAAGTCTAGAGACATGCTCTGAATTGTTCCACATGATAAAACAATTTATCACTGGTGAAGCGAGTTGATTGCCAGAGTGGATAATTGAAACATAATAATATACCAATTCATAAAGTGACTGACCCAATTGGTTCTAAGAAAACCGATTGGAGAAGTTGGAATAAATTTCCATAATTAACCCCAAGTGCAAGTGGGAGATTGAAAGAGTTTGGGGGTATGCCTAAGGCGAATTATGTTTATTACATATGTCTAACTCGTTAACCAATCTTGATCGAAATAAATGCATTTTATTTCTATTATAGACTTGATATAATGTGGTTATATTAATTAGTTAATTAATTAAATTAAAAGTATATTTAATAGAAAATCCATAAATGGTATGTTTTGTGATAGTATTTACAAAGTGTTGTAGCTGTGAGTAATTTATTACAATAGAATTAAATATAGCATTTTAAATGTTTCTAGTCAAGATGCGTCGAGACTAGATATCGACGTATCTATTGAGACTGGAGTACATAACCTCTCCAATGTTAGGCAATGTTTTACTCATGACTGCTGGGGCATCTTGGGGTTACGTACTAACAGTAATTGGATAACTATGGAACGACACATTCGATAATTTTTTGTCGAATATAATTAAGGTCAAACAGAAAATGAATAATTTAACAGTTCTTTCGACTTGAGAAAAGTGTAAATCTTTAATATGAAAGCTCTGCTTTGACTATAGTCAAATCATAGCACAACGTCCATCGAGTGACTATATTTGGGTCGAGTGGAAGTATTGGAAGTGAAGCACTATTCAAGAGAAGTTTCGTCTCCTCGGTTATACGGGGTTAATATCATGGTCAACTCAAGGCAAACCAAAGTCAAAATCTCTAGCTAGAGTATTACGGTTAATAATAATTGTTATTATTAAACCAAAGACTTTGTGTTTGGACTATAGAATTGAATGTGGACGATGTTAGAATTTTGACCATTACCAAATTTAATAGGTCCAAAGCGATATAGTTTTGACGAAGAGAGTTGGTTTAAATAATTATCTTAACAAGGTAACGCTTTTTGAATTAAAATGAGATTTTTTTAAAATGAGTAAGCGATATATTTGGCTATATTATCACGCGACCTACTAAGTGAAGTGTGAACGTTAATGTTTGAATAGTTCGATGCTTAATTACTGATCGAATTTACAAGCTAGAGTCAAACAACCAAAATGATGAATTTCTTTTAGACCAAATAGTTTAATTAGATTATAATCGTTATAAATTAGTTAAATAAATTAATGTTTATGAAATATTAATTATGAAATTTGAATGTGATTTGAGAAATAAAATTATTGCATATATTTATAATATATTGATCGATATGAGATATCGATAATAAAATAGGTAAAATATGATTGTACATAATTAATTTGGGTTAAATGGGCTCACAACCCATGAGACTTAGAGAGGATAGGCATTGGTTTGAGAGAGGTTGGAGGCGGCTATAACATAGGATTAGGATTTTGAGATGTATGGTTAAGATTTAGTGAGAAACTTACATAGTTTGTTCTCCTATCCTATGCATTTAATACTAATCTCAAAACCCTAATTTAGTAATCAATTCATTTTTGTTAAGCCACCACTTTTTTATTCGTCTTCCTCATTTTAATGGCTGCAACTATCCTCTAAAAACCATCCCTAAATCCTCAGATCCAATTCAAATTAAAAAATACTAATTTGTAGTACAAGATCTCCAATGCCATATTAGCAACCTAACGGATTAGGAATTGTTCTAAGAAGAGAAACCATTGTTCAACGTGGACTCCAATGCTTTATCAAGAGGTGAAATTTCATTTATTATTGTTTTGGTATCAAGTTTATCATATAAAATTGATTTACATCTAAACAACTATTTGTATTCAGATCCATTTATTGTTTAGATTTGGTGAGATTTTTTGTGGGTACATGTGTTTGTTACAATTGGATTGGTTATGTGGTTATTGTAATATTTTGTTTATTGATTTACTGTTAAATCAAAATTTATGAAAAAAAGAGTAGAAACTTTTTTTTAATTTCGATGTATATATGATTACATATCATGTATATGATCTCATAATTTACTTATGATAATTTATACATATCATGGATCATAAAATATAAAAATATTTTATTAAATATGTATATAAATATTTTATTTTATTTAATGACTTTGAGAGTTGTTTATTATGTATAAAATAATTAATTGTACAAAATTTCAATTTTATATTTTTTAATTTTTTTACACCATGTAAGAAGCTTACTGTAAAATTATCAAAATTTTAAAACTTACTTTAATATTTTTTAAAATTAATTTACATTTAGGTTGCAATCAATTATGCAACTAAAAATATAATTTCAATTGAGAAAATTTCAAAAAAAATTCTTAAGCCTAAAATATGTCTCACATACCTCTAGAACTTTCATATTTTTATAACTTAAGTTAATAATTTTAGTAATTAATTTATTTCAACACGCAATTGATTATTTAATCAAAAATATAATTTCAATTGGGAAATTCCAGAAACTTTTCTTAAGCCTAAAATTTGTCTCTAATATCTTCGGAGTTTTTTTAGAAATTTTCAACTTGATATCATATTTTTAAAAAAAAAATTATTTCGGGCTGTTATCAATTATTTAATGATAAATATTATTTTAATTGAGAAAATTCCATAAATTATTTTTAGGCCTAAAATGTGTTTCTAGATTTTTTTTTTAAATTATAAACGCTATAAATTTTCATACAATTATTACATTAATTTATTATGGCAGAAATTGTTTTATTCAATAGAAATTTGTATATACATTTATACATTATGTATGTATGTGTGCATATATAAATATATATATGTATGTATATATGTGTATTTGATTTACATATATTAATATCTTGTTTTTCCGTATTGTACAAGCACATATTTGGACAAATTACAGAACACACAAAATGAGCTAATGTGTGTGTTGCAATGTAAATCCCAACATCCATATACGGACACAATATATCCTTCAAGGATTATCATGTTACACATATGCACACATACATAGATACACACACACATATATGTTTGATACATATACATACATACATACATACATACATACATATATATATGTTTGATACATATACATACATACGTACGTACGTACATACGTACGTACATACATATACATATACATATACATATATATATATAAATATATATCTGTGTGTGTGTATGTATGTATGTAAATTGAATCTAATCAATCAACTCAAATTAAAGAGAGAAATGAAAGGTTCATCTCTCCATTTATTGCAATTAATCTCTTAATTAATTAGTTGTTTTAGGGAAAGAAAGGAAAGGTTTCCTTCCCTATACATTAAATCTTACTTATGCTCTCAATTAGTTACATATTTTAGGGAAAGAATGTAACGATACAGAATTTCAGTCATTTGAAATTCATATATTTAATTTATTTTAAATATTCACAAGTTAATTTTATAAGTCGAATAACTTATATTTCAAATATATGGATTTAATTGGATAATTAAATTGTTAAATTAATATTTGAAATTACAGAAATAATTGAAATTTGAATTTAATGTGAATGAAATGATTTATAAAGTTGAATTAAATTTTATTTGAATTAGAATGATGTTAGTAAACTTTAAAAATTGAATTAAAACTTAATTTGTAGAAATTGAATATTTAATATTTAATTAACGTGTAAAAATAGTCATTTTTCATACAGTCTCGGATATCGACGAAACTAGTTTCATTGGATCCGTAATTTTATATTATTGTAAGATTTCAAATTTTATATCAATCGGACTTACGGTTTGTTATAATATTGGAATGCACGGCCCAGATTTGCCTAGGGTTTGAAAAATTTAGTAAATTATATATTAAAAATTTACAATCTTTAAAATTGCATAACTTCTTCATATGAGGTCTGTTTTTAACGAAACAAATTGCATTGGGTCTGTATTGACGAGCGCTGCATTTTAGTGCTATTTTGATTTGATTGGATCTAGCGTAAATTTTTGGTAAAATTAAATGGCTGTTTAATTTTATTTGGAATAAAACACTACAACTGCTATTGGAACCAATATGAGTACAACTCACTCTTCTGACTCACTAATATTTTTATATAAGTGGGAATAAATTTATTCTGTGATGATTAATTATTGTTTGGATGATATATGATATATTATATATATATATATTGATTGGTATTTGGATATATTCCTGCCAATTGGAGTAGATGACCCTATACGTTCCCGTATATGAGCGGATGACCCTTTGTACGTGCGTCTGCCTCGAAGCGGACATTGTACATATATTTCTAATATGTATATTTGTTACAGGTGGTAAGTTGGAGGGATCCAACTGAATTCCTCACCAGTATTGGTTTGTTTACAAATATTGTGATATATTCTGTTATCATATGAGATATGATGTTATGGTTGTCGTGATTGATGTATTTAGCGCTGTTGCAGCATTGGACCTATTTTGGAATTTTAAAACTGTTAAAGTGATTATTTCCAAATTTAAAAAGGATTTTCAAGTCATTTTGGAAAATAGATATTTTATTAATTTTGAATTGTTAAGGAAATGAATTTATTTTAAATAAATAGTAATAATTTTTATGTTATAAAAATTATGATTTTTGTGAAATATAACCAAAACGTCATTTTTGAAATGTGGAGTTAACTATTTTGTCAATAGTTTAAATTGAGATTTTGACTCATCATAAATGGTTTATATACAAGATTTATAAAATTGATATTTTATAAATCAAATATTGGGACTATAAAGGAGTTTTGTAAACGATAAAATAGAGTTATAAATGAATCTTATAAGTGGATAAGATATATAATTTAAGAATTTATAAAAAGAATGATTTTGAAAATAGATGATTTATAAGTAAATTAACTTATAATTTGGATTTGGCATATAAATGAGATATATATGGAATTAGATAATGAAGGGATTATTTATATAGTAGTTTTTATAAAATATAGATGGAATTTACAAACATTGTTTTATAATTTCGAAATCAATTGAATTGGATAAGTTAAATATTGAAGTTTATAAAGGAGATATATCCACGATTTTGGACAGTGGATAATCCTTTAATTAAAACTTGCAATAGTGATGAATTAGGTAAAGGAGGTGTATCCATGATTTTGGACAGTGGATTATCTTTAATAAATGTGTAGAAGTAATAAATATGGTAAATGAAGTATATTCACGATTTTGGATAGTGAATAATCTTTTAAATTTAATGAACTTTTTGAAAAGTGATCTTTTAAATAAAGTTAAACGGTTTGAAGATGCTTTAAAATATGTTAAGTATTGAATATATAGATTTCAACATTCACTGTTGAAATAGACGCTTTCGAGAAAAAGGAAATGATGGACTATACCATTGTGTTATAGTAAATGATTTTCGTAAGAAAATATTTTGTATAGTGTATGAGATTTATATATCTATCTAATTTTTGAATCCCTATATTCATGATTTTGGGTTGTCGTAACGATGTTTCACGCAACATTCGTTTTGATCCAAATGAATATGTTTAAAAGAATATTTTCCTTATAGAAAAAAAATATACTTAATCCTGATTTAAGTATATAGGATATTTTCTAAATGTTGAAAATAAATTGAATTGTGAATTCTTATTATTAAATAAGCATATGGAAATGTTTTCCAATATAGAAGTTGAAATGGTTTTGAGATTTATATCTTTTTAGAGATAATTTGAAGTGAATATTTGGCAAGTGATTTAATTAATAAAAGATTAATTAAAAGTGCCCAATGATTGTTATGGTGCTGAATATTTGTTTGTTTGTTTTGATAGTTAAATAACCAACTATCAAATTTGGCCAAAATTTTAGTTCCTTGACTTGATGTGGGAACTATTGAGTCGTACACTTAGTACGTAGCCTTCTGTGTAGGCTTGATTTTCTTTTATGTTGAGGATGTCGATTCGTATAGTGCAGAGTATTACTCAAATCTATCAAGATTCCTTCTTGGTCCGAAGCATAGCAAGTTGAAGAACGTGATAAGCCTATGAGACCTAGTTTCTGTGTGAAGTTGAGAAACACTTTTGCGTTGTTTGTGCGAAGAGCCGGGATCAGATTTATCTGAAAACCACTTCGGGCCAACATATATGCGATGATTGTGTAGGTTGCCTGTGATGATATTGATATTCCAGATTTTCATAATGGAGGACTGCTTGTTGATCGTTTGGGGTTAAAATCCCAATATACATATAGTAATAACGGTCTCTTCATTATGGAATATCCAATGCAAGGACTATTCACTACTGATCCTAAGGATTTCCCGACAGGATGTGGTAGGAAAGTACGTTCAGTTTATCCTATTTCTGGACAACTTGTATGGATGTTTGTCTGACATTGCATTTCCTAAGATTACGTACATTGGTATTTACAAACGTACATCAGTGGTGGCGGAGAAGACAACTTCTCTTAGCTTAACACCCTCCTTGAGACGTATGAGCTTAAGGGTTGTATTTTTATGGAAGGCAATTAGTAGTAAACGGAAATGGCCGTGTGGCATTCAAAGTGATGTGATGTGTGATTGTGAAAGGTAATCGTTACCTCAGGCTTCATCAACCGGAAATGACCAAAACAGGGTTAGATGTGGCAAGGCTAAGTGGGTCGCTCCCAAGTAGGGTATGGTCATTCTCTTATAGATATATCTTTACACGCTATGACGTCATGTATCTGATTATTGTGGTTTGTATGTATGAGAGCCCTCGATAAAGGTCGGTAACGATCGGAGGATGACATATTCGATACCATCTAGTTATAGAGGTGGGCCGGTCTTGTGTTGGTAGAGAGAAGATGCTCTGTGCCTCAGGACATCCATCAGGAGGTGTACCCATTCGGAAGGCAGTCCCTTCACTTGGTCATTTGTATGGAAATCCAAACTCCACAACGTACCTGCCATTTTATTTGTAGAGTCTAGTATGCTGAAATTTAATAATGGTAACAATTTCAGCTATTTTGAATTTCAGCTATTTTGAATATTATTTGTATATTAGACATTAGTATAATATAAGAAGATTTGATATGAAATATTTTAGTTATCGTAAGGTAAAAACATGTCCATGTTTATGTGTGGATTTGTCTTATGGGATACTTTTTTTCATAAAGGAAAAGTTTAGCAATTTAATAAATTCAGTGGAGTGTGATTCTCACGCTGGTTTACCAGACTGATCTGGGCTTTCTTTCCTTTCAATGCTCGGGTTAGACCGAGTATATTTATAGGTTTAGATTGGTGCTTTTGGAGCTTCAACAGGAGAGCTGGAGATCTTCATTTTCGTATGCACGTATCTGTTTGTTTTGATTATCCACTGTGCTTAGTTGTTGTATATTATTGGCAATTATGAGGACATGTTATTATAACTGTCCAGGCTGATAACTAGTGATTGATTATTGAACTCTGATTGATGTATGTATATACAGTTTCTGTTTTGCAAAGATCATTGATATGATAATATATGTTTTCCGCTGCGATGTGAGATTCTGTATTGTTCTGTTTGGTTCTCTCTTCTCTTCTTCTTCTCTTCTCTTCTTCTCTCTTCTTTTCTTTCTTTGACTTTCCATCAGTCTGTGCTTTTTGGGACGGACATGTGTGATTTATTGTCGATTCAAAGGGTACGGATTTGCGGTTCGTCACATTTGGTATCTGTTAATCGGCTAATTTTCCATAGGTTTAGAAAATAGTTGAAAATTTTCAAATTAAAATAACTGCAAGCGCACAACGTACTATTGAAGTACGCGGCGAGTATGGGTCGATCCACAAGGAATTTTTAAGATTTAAACTTGTTATTCAATAAAATTAGACCAAAATGGGAGAAACTTGTTTTCTACAATTTGTGAACAAAAAGAAGCTAAAACTAAAATAAAAATAAGATTAAAAACTATGAAGTTAGAGAACAACTTAAGGGCCAATCCACTCTCATATATTTGTAAATCAATCAAACAAATAATCTATGATCTCAAGTATCGATATTAAATGAACTTATTTTTTGTATTTATCATAAGTGTGGTTTTTTATGTCATTAATTAACATAAAGGAAACCATCAAACTATAATACAACAAATAAGCCACTTGTTAAATCTCATGAAAATGAAGCAAATCAAAAGCTATTTTTAAGTGTAATCTATTTACTATTGTGATTAGTAATATAGATCATCAATTTTGTTTTCACCTTCATTTTAAAATCAAAATCAATTAGCAAATCATGATGTAACTTGCGTTTATATTGAATAAGAATAGCTCATTTGCAAATGCATCATAAGCTATCAAACCCACTTGTATATACTTACATCAATATCCACTTTCATGAAGCACAAATACAAGAGATCATAAATCATAGAATTGTTGAATTTACATAATACTTAAGAGCTTCGTTACCTCTAAGTTGAGGGGTTTATCTACTCATTTGTGGCATTGAAGCAACACAAGTAAATTTCAACATTAAAAAGAGAAGAAAATAGAAAATAAGCAAAGAAGAGAATATAGTTAAACTACTAAACAACAAAAGGAAATAAGCTACACTACTTGCATAATGTAAAACTAATTTACTAACAAAGAAAAGGAAAGAGCATAAATAAAAGCATGGAAAGTAAATAAAAGCTTGTAAATAAGAGAAGAGAAAGAGGAAAAGAAGCCATTTTTATTTCATGAAACATTGCTTACAATTTTGCGCTCTTATTTCCTAAGTAATATGGAAGGTAGAAGATAGTCTCATGTACAAAAGAGGGTTATTTATACATGCATAAAACCTAATTCTTTTTTTAGGAAGCTTCCCAAAGTACCCTTGAGGTAGTGTGGCCTCCAAGTAATCATTAACATCCACTAATCCTCCACTTAAATGTACATGAAGCTTTAATGACCTTTTGGCATGTGCTTAGCTCCTAATTGAAAATTAAGGTAAGTGGGTGGGGTTCTCTATGATCTTGAACTTGAATTATTTCATTTTCATTCCTTTGTAGTTCCTTGTGTATGCATACATCATCATGAATCCCTCTTCTATATGCATCAAAATATCCTATAAAAATCATAAAAATTGTCCAAGTAAAAATTCTTACATTGACACATGCACAAAAATGACTGTTTTGCCCCTGAATTAAGATGAAAATATGATGGTTTGAAAATAATTGAATTTTGGCTTTAAACATGTTAAAATGCCCAAATATGATGTTTATTTAAACAAAAAGAGATAACTATGGATGTAAATATATGCACATTTACGTGCACGTCAAATGCCCCTACACTTTTCTTTTTATTAGTCCTCGAATAAAGGAAAACTAAGTTAAATCCATTTTCGTATGGGAGCACGATTGCATTGAGCGTATGCAATACGCCGTTAAACCTCTGGGTGTCCCCAGTAGGACCAGTGTTGTCTCGTGAGGGTTTTCAACGGATACAACCCACAAAATCCAAATGCAAAGTGAAAATATTTACAAAATGCAAAACTTATTTACAAAGAGATGAATGCGAGTTTTTGGAAATATTTACAAATGAAAGGTTTACTTTTAAATAAACACTAAATTAGTTGAATACAAATTTTGGTCATTGTCTTGAAAATTTAAGTCATTTACTCGTCAAAATTTCCAATAAAAATCAAGTTGGCATAATAGATGGACCATTGTTTGGCTAGTTGTTTCGGTTGATAACACAATATAATTATGAAATGGATCCTTAGTTGATTATCAAAGTTTATTAAAGTGGAATTTTCATTTCTTTTTAATAACAAGTTAAATCAAGTAAGTTAAAATGGTGCTTAGATTACAATTGCTTACTCTCTCTTATTTGAAAATTTTATTGATATTAACAATATTTACATATGCCTAACTTAGGTAAACTGAGGCCAGATATATTACCCATGCACTGCCTTCGAGCTTATGTAAGGGGAATATAGAGCGTGGCGAGTGAACACACGAATGTGAATACCTATCGACTAATACAAGAATTTGTATATACATAAACCTAGCTCAGATAAACTGAGGCCAGATATACCGATCATGCACTACCTTTCGGGCTTATGTGAGAAAGGTACAGAGCATGGCGAGTGTACACACAAATGTGTACACCTATCGACCGTAGGTGTTAATAGAAAATATTTACATATATAAAAATGTTTTCGTTTTTTTTTTCATTTTTTTATAGAAAGAGAGAGAGATTTGCAAAATCATCTTAACACTTTTTAACTTAGAAGATAAAAATGCTATATCATTTACTTTAAATTTACCACTTTTTTAAACGAAGATTTTCAATTAGAACATACTTCATAATTAACACATATGAACCTTCCTATATACTATTTAAACCATTGTTATTTGTAATCAAACTTCATTTTTATTTTTGTTAAGACCAATAAATTTTCAAAAATTTCAATTTTATTGACCAAAATTTATACTTATTCCATAGTGTTTCTTCAAAAATAAATCAAAATGCTAAAAAGAAAATGTTTTTGAGATTTAGGAATTTTGATTTTTTTTTAGATAAAGCAAAAATAAAAATTCAAAATGCCATCAAAAATGAAAATGAGACTCCCCCCACACTTAATTTTGACTGTGTCCCTATAGTCAATGCATGATATAATGAGTGTAACGGGGAAAACTATGTACATATTTACAAAAGAGGGTTAATATTCTTACTAGACGTAGCTTGGCTCATGAAGGATCATGAGCTCGTCCTCTTGGTTACTTAGCAATTCCAAGAAAGGTTTCAAACGATGACCGTTGACTTAGAAAATCGATCCATCCCTGGGGTTTTCTATTTCTACAGCACCATGTGGAAAAAACAGTTCGTACCACAAATGGTCAGATCCATCTTGATTTAAGTTTCCCAAGGAATAAATGAAGTCTTGGGTCGTATAAAAGAACTTTCTGGTTGGGCGAAAATGTTTTCCTTAGGATTGACTTGTCATGAAAAACTTTGATTCTTTCTTTGTAAATTTTCTCATTTTCATACGCGTCGTTCCTAAGTTCTTCTAGTTCGTTGAGTTGTAGTTTTCAGTTTTCGCCAGCTTTCTCTAGATCCAAGTTTAAGTTTTTAATTGCCCACAACACTTTGTGTTCGATTTCAACGGGTAAATGGCAAGCTTTACTGTAAACTAAACGGAATGGGGACATCCCAAGGTCAGTTTTAAAAGCAGTACGGTAAGCCTAAAGCGTGTCAGTCAATTTCTGAGACCAATCTTTTCGATTTTCGTTAATAGTTTTCTCCAAGATTTGTTTTATTTGTCGATTTGAAACTTCAACTTGACCACAAGTCCGAGGATGATACAGAGTGGATAACTTATGGGTTATCGAGTATTTTTTCATTAAAGTTTCAAAAGAACGGTTGCAGAAATGGGTCCTGTTTTCACTGATTATTATGCAGGTGTGCCAAACCTCGAAAAGATATTTTCTTTGAGAAATTTCACAACAATTCTATGATCATTGGTTTTGCAAGGAATGGCTTCGACCCACTTTGAGACGTAATCGACGGCGAGAAGGATATATAAGTTTCCAAAAGAATTGGGAAAAGGTCCTATAAAGTCGATACCCTAAACATCAAAGATTTCGATCGTAAGAATGGGGTTTAGAGGCATCATACTTCATCGAGAAATTCTTCCAAGCATTTGACATCGATCGCAAGTTTTACGAAATTCAAACGAGTCTTTGAAAAGTAAAAGCCAATAGAAACCATGTTGAAGCACCTTTTTCGCGGTTTTCCGAGGACCGAAATGTCCACCACACACTTGATCATGGCAAAAAGAAAGAACACTTTTGATCTCGTTATCTATAACGCAACGTCGGATGACTTGATCGAGGCAATATTTGAACAAGTATGGATCGTTGCAATAGAAATATTTCACTTAGGACATGAATTTACATTTTTCTAGTTTGGACCAAGATGAGGGAGTTTCTTTAGTGACTAAGTAGTTCACTATATCAGCGTATCATGAATCAATAGAAATTGAAAGAAGTTGTTCATCGGGGAAATTTTCATCGATTGGCAAAGAAGATGGTGCATTCAGAAGACGAGACAAGTGATCGGCTATGACGTTATCGTATCCTTTTTTGTCTTTGATTGTAAGGTCAAATTTTTGAAGTAAAAGGATCCAGCGAATCAAATGCGATTTAGCATCCTTTTTAGCGAAGAGATATCGAAGTGTAGAGTGGTCTGTGTACATAGTGATGTGTGAACATACCAAGTATGGTCGGAATTTTTTGAGAGCAAAAACGACAGCTAGAAGCTCCTTTTCGATTGTTGTGTAGTTGAGTTGAGCGTCGTTTAACGTCATACTCGCGCAGTAAATGACGTGAAGGATCTTTTTGATGCGTTGTCCTAAGACAGCACCAACCGCAAAGTTAGAAGCGTCACATATTATTTCGAAAGGAAGATCCTAATTGGATGTGCAAATGATTGGAGCATAAATGAGTTCGTTTTTGAGACGTTCAAAAGAGGAGATACGCTCAGAGTTGAAATCTAATGGAACGTCTTTTCCAGAAAGAGTCGTCAAAGTGCGAGCGATTTTGCTAAAGTCTTTCATAAAGCGTCGATAAAAGCCAACGTGTCCTAGAAATGATCGAATATCCTTAATACATTTGGGAAGGGTAGGTTTGCAATTACATTGATTTTCGCTTTATCTACCTCAATGCCTTTATTTGAGATGATATGTCCAAGGACTATGCCTTGTTTGACCATAAAATGGCATTTTTTCCAATTCAAAGTCAAATATTTTTCTTTACATCAATTTAGAACCAACCCGAGATGATGTAAACATTGGGAAAAAGAATCGCCAAAGATTGAGAAATCGTCCATAAAATCTTCTGAAAAGCGTTCAAGCATGTCGGAAAAGATTCCAACCATGCATCGTTGGAAAGTCGCAGGGGCATTACAAAGTTCGAATGTCATACGTCGATAAGAAAAGGTACCAAATGGACACGTGAAAGCCGTTTTCTCTTGGTCTTCTGGAGCAATTGGAATTTGGTTATAGCCGGAATATTCATCAAGGGAGCAGTAAAATTCGTGGCCAGCTAAACGTTCAAGCATTTGGTCAAAGAAAGGAAGAGGAAAGTGATCTTTACGTGTAGTGGCATTTAGTTTTGGATAGTCAATGAAAACATGCCATCCCGTTTGAGTACGAGTTGGAATAAGTTCGTTTAAATCGTTCTTGACAATTGTTAGCCCAGACTTTTCGGTACAACCTGAATTGGGCTAACCCATGAACTATCAAAGATTGGGTAATGATTCCATTGTCGAGAAGTTTAAGAATTTCATCACGCACCACATATTTCATTTTTGGATTAAGCATTCATTGCACGCCACGAACAGGCTTGGCATCATCGATTAAATGGATGCGATGTTAAACAAGAGCGGGACTAATTCCCTTTATATCAGAGATCGACCATCCAATTGCTTCTCTTTTTTTTGAAAGAATAGAGAGTAACGAGGTTTCTTGATCAAGAGAGAGAGAGAGAGTTGCATAAATTGTGAAGAGCAACGTTTCGTCTTCATCTAAGTATGCGTACTTAAGGTGATCGGGAAGTGGTTTGAGGTCCAATTCTAGGAGTTTTTCGATTAAAGAGTTGGGTTGAGATTAGGACTCAACTTGAAGCGATTCAAAGGGAAGAGTGTATTCGATCTCGTTGGAAATTTTGTGAAATAATTTTTCGTACTCGGCCTCACGTTCGTCATTAAGATCAAGTGTTTCATTTTCAAAATTCTCGTGAATGACACTAACTTCCAACGTTTGGTCACGAGGTTCATTCGATTGGCTTTCAAGATTGAAAATATTAAGATCCAAAGTCATGTTTCCGAAAGAGTTTTTCATCAATCCGTTACGACAATTGATTAAAGCATTTGAGGTGGCTAAGAATGGTCGGCCTAAAATCAACGGAATTTGACTCGAGGGATTCGTTATGGCTTGTGTTTCGAGAACGATAAAGTCAATGGGAATATGAATTGCCCTACTCAAATGAGCACGTCTTCGATTTCTCCCACGGGCTTCTTAATGGAACAATCAGAAATTTGAAGCGTAATTTTCATGGGTTTGAGCTCACCTAAGCCTAATTGTTCGTACACGGAGTATGGAATCAAGTTGACACTCGCGCCTAAGTCTATCAAACGTTTGTTAATCGTCTTGTCTCCAATTGTACACAAAATCATAGGACAGCCAGGATCTTTGTATTTAACGGGCATGGTTTGGGACAAGATTTCACTCGAACTGGCGGCTAAGAAGACCTTTTTGGGCAGTTAAGTATGTAGCTTTTGGGTGCACAAGTCCTTAAGAAATTTTGCGTAAGTGGGGACTTGTTGAATGATGTCAAGAAGCGGAATGTTAACTTTGACTTGTTTAAAAATTTTCAATATCTTTTCCATTTGGTCCGAGTGTTTCTTAGGTCGAAAACGATATGGAAATGGAAAACGATACTCGGTAGGCAGGTGTACTTAAGTAGAAGAAGAAGAGTTTTGATTGGCATTTGATTCAACGTTTGGCTTCAAGTTCTGTTCTGAGTCGTTCATCATTTTAGAAGTGTCGAGAGAGGTTTCCGGTAAGTCGTTTGGGTTAACGACTTGATTATCGATTTGTTTACTGGAACATAAAGTTGTGATAGTATTCAATTGGGTGACATTGCTTTCTTGAACAACATGGGCTTGATTTGAATTTGCATTTTGATTTCTAGGATTTGGAAGGCGCTGGCTTAGGAATGTTCCTCGTTTGCGCTCACTTACAGATGTGGCTAATTGACTCATTTGCATTTCGAGTTTTGCAATCGATTGGTTCGTGTTTTGCATATACGAGGTCAATAAATTTTGCAAATTGCTGTTTGATTGAAGACTTTGAGTAGTTGCTTTGGCCAACGTTTCAAGAGTTTTCTCAAGAGAAGTTAAATGTTTATCGTCTTGGGGAGGATGAACAGAATTTGGTTGAAAATTTGATTGTTGCGGTTGATTATGGGACGGACTCTCAAAGTTTGGTTGAAAATTGTTGGGCTGAAAGGGAGAATTCGAAGCATTATTCAGGAATGCTTGAAAATTGGGACGAATCGTATTCGTATTGGGATTGTTTTGGTTCCATGCAAAATTTAGATGATTTCTCGAACTAGGGTTGTATGTTGGAGAAAACGAGTCATTTTTGGCTTTATTGAAAGAATTGTTTTGTTCGACAGAATTGGGACATTGATCGGCTATATGATTAGGATCGTTGCATTTATAACACATTGGTTGGGAAGCTTGGTTCATTTGATTCGATGAGAAAACGATACCGAACTTTTTCATCATTGCGTCAATCTTAGCTTCCAAAGCAAAAGAAGATCCTATCAAGTTTGCACTTGATCATGAGTAAATTGATTTTTCGTTTGAACGTTCCCATTGGGACGACTTTTCAGCATGGTTTTCAAAAAATTGCCAAGCATCGTCGTGATGTTGGGCAAGAAAGTTGCATTGGCACATTGATTCGAGCATGGTTCGTACGCTGTTTTCGAGTCCATCGTATAAGATTTGGCAAATCGTCCATTTTCAAAGTTATGGTGTGGATATTTTATCAAAAGCTCTTTGAATCTTTCAAAATGTTTTCTGAATGGTTCTCCCTTAAATTTATAAAAATTTATAATTTCATTTCGAATTCAACTTTTTTTCCAAAGGGTTGAAGTTTTTTAAAAAAGCATTTACAAATTCTTCCCAGGTTTTAATCGAGTTCGATGGTAAGCTATACAACCATTTTTCAGCAAAATCCGTAAGAGCGAATGGGATTAATCGAAGTTTGATTCCGTCATCGGAAAGTTGTTGGAGTTTAATGGTTGCACAAACCCATTCGAATTTAGTCAAGAAGATGTAAAGGTCATCGTGCTCGAAATTGCCAAATTTTGGAATCGTGGCAATATGATTCAAGTGAATTTCGAAGTGGTTACTCGCAGGGGCGGGTAACATGATGCATGATGGAATAGAAACTCTATCAGGAAAGATTCTATCATAAGAGTTAGAGAGGCGTTTTCGTTCGCCATTTCGGGAGGATTGTCTGTTCGAGTTAAACGATTAGTTGTCGAGTCGCGAGTTCAACGATTTGTTGTTGTGTCACGAGTCCAAGTACTCATACACAGGGAAAGTTGAGAAGAGAAAGAAGTTAGAAACGAGTTTAGAGAATGAAAGAAGATTTGAAAACTTGTTTTTTTTTGAATTTTCTCTTCTTTTTTTTACAAGGAAGAAAACTATTTACCAAGTGAGATTTATTTTCAAAAGAAAAGTTTGATTTTTGATTTTTCAATTTTTTTAAATGTTTTTGTTTTTGTATTTTTTTTTTTGTTTTTTGAATTTTCAAATATTTGCCAGAAGGATTTTTTTTGTTTTTTAGAAAACAGAAATTGATTTCTGTTTTTGCTTTTGAATTTTCAATTTTTTTCTTTTTGAAAAGATTTTATATTTTTTTGGATTTTTTTTTTATTGAAAATTTTCAAAGGAAAGGAAATAAAAGGATTTTTTTTGGATTAAAAACTAAGTTAAGTAAAATTTACAATTTTTTGGATTTTGGATTTTGGATTTTTTTTTGTCTTTTTAAATATGCATGAACTAATGCAACTAAATGAATGCGAAGGACTTAATTACAATTTCTATCCTTAGTAGCTCCTAACCCAAAATTGTATAATCACACTTTGTCTTAAATCAACAAAAATATTTCTCAGCCAGGTAACGGACATGAGTTATCGGTGCACCATGAATCACCATAGCAATGCAGCAGAAGGTTTAAGTACCTTCAGAGGAACAACTAGTATAATATTTATGAATCACCGTAATTTTTATAACTGGTTATTACTCTGCCGTAGCCTAGACACCAAAAAATAAAATTGCTCAAAGAAAACAATTGTGAGGATACAGTTAAGCCCTAAGTGAGCTCGCGACACTCTTAAGTACAACGTCTAACCGTTATTATTAGTCAAATTCTGCGATGAAATGCGTTTATGGGCTAAGAAGAGGGTGATGAAATCCCCCACCTTATGTAAATTGGGATATTGCCCTTAGAAAATAAAATAAGATGAATTGAATGCAAAGCAAAAATTAAACGTGAATTTACAATGCAACTAAAATAATTTTTGTTTTTGTTTTTGAATTTTGAATTTTTTATATATAAATGCAAATGCAAGTAACCACCAATGCAATTCAAATAGAAAACAAAAGATAGGGGCACGATACCAGAGCGTGCAGAATTATTAGCAATTTATTTTTAAGCAACGATTTTTTTAGCAAGCAAGCAAGAAATATATTTTTTTGGCACATGTTCCTCTTTTTATTTCCTGCTTCTGCAACCTGAAAATACACACGCACACACACGCACACAAAAGTTATAATCTTTTTTTTTAAATAACTTCTTTTAAAAATAAAAAAAGAGATTGGATCAACAAGGAATGGCTGGATAGTCCGCAGAATTGAAAGATGATGGAAGAAAAGTCCCTCTCGAAATAGTTATGAAAATTAGGTCCCTATTTTTAGTTTTTAGCTAATTTATGCTACTTTTGCCCCTGATTTTTATGCTGGACAGATTTTCAGTGAGGGGATAGTTTGGTAAAAAATAACAAAATAGGGACCTAATTTACATTGATTTATGAACAAGGACTTTTTGTGCATGAGCTTTGAGAATAGGGACCTTTGGTCCAAAACCCCTTGGATCAAAGCAATGATGAATGAAAGTAAAAGGATTCTCCTTTTTTTTAGATCATGAGTTAAACAAATTAAAATAGAAGAGGGTTTAATAATTAAAAAAAATAAAACTAAACTAAACTTTCACAAGCCCACTTATAAGATTCCGGCCTGCTAAAACAAAGAAGTCACGTCCTCAATTTTACAGCACAAATTGCAAATCAAATTCACGAATCAACCGAAAATTTTGCAAAAATTCCTCAATCGAATTTTATGAATTCACGAATTATCGCTATTGCCGGTTTGAATTCACAAAAATTTGCAACCAAGGTCTTGGCTTCAGTGGCGATCGGTAGTTCAGGGTGGATGGATTTGGAGAGGGGAGGTCATTCGATTTTTTTTTTGGAATGTTGTGTGTCGTTGATGGTGAAGTGTCGATGAGGTGTTTTGATGTTCGCGATGTCAAGTTTGGGGCTTTCGATGGAGGATTTGGGGTTGCGGTTGGTGGTTGCGGTAAGGAATGGCGAGGTTGAATGTAAGGAGGCAACCTGGTAGAGAAGTGAATGCTGTGTTGGAGGCAGTGAAGGCCGCGATGCGGTTGATGAATTGCGTGTTTCGGTGAAGGGTGTTAGGAGAGTGGATAGTGACTGTTCCATGAAGAAGCAGGTTGCGGCGGTTTGGATGCTCATGGAGGTTGGCAAGCGAAGTGCATTGATGACTGAATCAAGTGTGGGTAGGAAATGCACTGGTTGTTGTATTTGGACTAGTGATTGTTTGATGATGGTGATTCAGAAGTGTGACTGGTGATGGTAGGTATTTGAGAAGTTGTGAGGAGATGATTGGTTATGGTTTTGGTGAGGGGTTATGACTGGTTTGTAGTAAGATTTGCAGTGGAAATGTTGCAATGCTGTGTTGAGGAGTCTGGGCAGTAGTCTGTAGTGTGAAGTCAGTGAAGTAGAAACTGGGTAGAGGTGATATGTGGTAGTGATTGCTGTTTTGTGGTTGAAGAGGGAATATATGGTGCTTGTAATGGTTGAAGGGTGAAAAGGAGGATGGCAGAGAAGTTTGTATAGGTGGATGTGCACTGTTATATTAGTGTAGTTTGTTTGGCAGAGAAATGATGTAAGCAGTGGGCAATGTGGTTAGGGTGAATGAGGAGGATGTTGGGTGAATTGCTGTTGTTTGGGGAGTATGTAGGGGATGATTGAGGCAGTAGTTTGTGATTTTAATGGAGCAGTGGCGAATGATGGCTGTTTGTCTGGTGATTGACTTTGGTAGTGGCTGCAGTTTGATGGTGGCAGAAGGAGTGCTGCGCAGTACTTGGCAGTTAAAGTGCTTGAATTGCTTGAAATTGGTCTGTTGCTTGAAGTTAGTCACTGCTTTGCAGTGCAAGGAGCTGTCTGGTAGGGAATGCAGTGGCAATGGAAAGTTGGGGATGTTGATGTATATGTGTCTATCAGAGGAGTTCAATATGGCAGAGTTTGATGAGAGGAGTTTTGGCCAGAGGTGAAGAGGCTGTGGAATGTGACTGTATAGTAATGTAACAAATGTATATGCAAATGTCAGAGGAAAAACAGTGAATGTATACAATGCAGCAATGAATGTAAAACAGTCAATGCAATAGTGAATTGTAAATGTAGAGATTTGAATGCAAATGTAATTGAAAATGGAAAATAATAAAGAAAAATTTGTTTTGAAATTGTGATTGTTTTTTTTAATGAAGAGATGCAAATGCAAAATGAAAAGAGAACAACAAGCACACAACAAATTGAAAGCTAAAATCAAACAACACACAATTTTTTTTTTCTTTGTTAAATGCTCACATACACAAAACAAAAACACACAGAAATCAAACTAACTAATTCGAAGAATAGAAAAATAAATTCAAAAACTATTCTTTGGCAACGGTGCCAAAAACTTATTAATCGGCTTTTCAATCGGTTTAGAAAATAGTCGAAAATTTTCAAATTAAAATAACCGCAAGCGCACGACGTACTATTGAAGTACGTGACGAGTACGCGTCGATCCATAGGGAATTTTTAAGATTTTAAACTTGCTATTCAATCAAATTAGACCAAAATGAGAGAAACTTGTTTTCTACTATTTGTGAACAAAGAGAAGCTAAAACTAAAATAAAAATAAGATTAAAAACTATGAAGTTAGAGAACAAATTAAGGGCCAATCCGCTCTCATATATTTGTAAATCAATCAAAGAAATAATCTATGATCTCAAGTTTTGATATTAAATGAACTTATTGTTGTATTTATCATAAGTATGATTTATTTATGTCATTAATTAACATAAAGGAAACCATCAAACCATAATACAACAAATAAGTCACTTGTTAATTCTTATGAAAATGAAGCAAAACAAAAACTATTTTTAAGTATAATCTATTTACTATTGTGATTAGTAATATAGATCATCAAATTTTGTTTTCGCCTTCATTTCAAAATCAAAAATCAACCAACAAATCATGATGTAACTTGTGTTTATATTGAATAAGAATAGCTTATTTGCAAATGCAACATAAGCTATCAAACCCACTTGTATAAACTTACATCAATATCTACTTTCATGAAGCACAAATACAAGAGATCATAAATCATAGAATTGCTGAATTTACATAATACCTGAGAGCCTCATTACCCCTAAGTTGAGAGATCTAGCTACTCATTTTTGGCATTGAAGCAACACAAGTAAATTTCAACATTAAAAAGAGAAGAAAATAGAAAATAAGCAAAGGAGAGAATGTAATTAAACTACTTACAACAAAAAGAATTAAGCTACACTACTTGCATGAATGTAAAACTAATTTACTAACAAAGAAAAGGAAAGAGCATAAATAAAAGCATGGAAAGTAAATAAAAGCATGTAATAAGAGAAAAGAAAGAGGCTAGGAAGCCATTTTTATTTCATGAAACATTGCTTACAATTTTGCACTCTAATTTCCTAAGTAATATGACAGGTAGAAGATAGTCTCATGTAAATAAGAGGGTTATTTATACATACATAAAACCCTAATTCTTTTTTTAGGGAGCTTTCTAAGTACCCTTGTGGTAGTCTGATCACCAAGCAATCATTAACATCCAATAATCCCTCACTTAAATGTACATGAAGCTTTAATGACCTTTTAGCATGTGCTTAGCTCCTAATTGAAAATCAAGGTAAGTGGGTAGAGTCCTCCATGATCTTGAACTTGAATTATTTCCTCTTCATTCTTTTGTAGTTCCTTGTGTATGCATATACCATCATGAATCCCTCTTCCATATGCATCAAAATATCCTATAAAAATCATAAAAATTGTCCAAGTAAAAATTCTTAAATTGACAAATGCACAAAAATGACTGTTTTATGCTTGAATGAAGATGAAAATATAATGGTTTAAAAATAATTGAATTTTGGTTTTAAACATGTTAAAATGCCCAAATATGATGTTTATTTAAATAAAAAAGATAACTATGGATATAAATATATGCACATTTACGTGCACATCTGTACTAGAGCTTAGATTTTGTATATTCCTAAGCTTTGATATGTACTCAATGTAGCCACGGACAGTAGCACCTAGATTGAGTTGAATATATTATATATATGAGCGCGTATTTATTAGTGAATATAAAAATATTTTATATTGTGCTTGCTTATCCGTCGAGTTGTTTGTGAATTCTAGTCGGTATGTGGGACGCCATATTATCGGTAGGGATTTCCAAACACTTAAATGAGGCAAGTCGACATAGTATTATTATTATTTTAAATTGGATAAATGAAATAATTTTACCTCGATTATATTATATTTATAAAAGAAATAATATTTTACAAATTATTAAAGTGTATATAAATTGATTGTTTGTTTGTTTGAAAATGTAAATATATATAAGTTAATAAAGTTGTTTGAACAATCTAAATAAAAGCAACAACTGCAAAACAATAAATTATATAAGCAAATGAATTACAAAGTATGAAATTATAATTAATATGATTTACAAATGTGAAATGATCTTATATATAAGAAGTGAAACTATATGGATATATTTATAAATATGAGTTGTAAATAAAAATGAATTTAAACTAAGAATTTGAAATTTTGAATCCCGTTTATTTTGAAAGTTGTTTTTCAAAATTTAAAGAGATTATATGGTTATAAATCTAAATATGATAAATAAATTTGGAATGATCTTATGTAAGTAAGTAAAATAGTGAAATTATATAAGTAAAAGATTTATAAATGTGATTTATAAATATAAAAGGAATTTTTTAAAAAATAAAAAGCACTAAATTCACTACTATTGCTGGAAAATAATAAGGGTGATGATTGCAGCATCATCAGTATCATTTTCGAGTTTCTGCATGATGGATTTGCTACAAATAGTAAATTGAAATTGAAGTTTGTTTTGATAAACAATTTTGAATTTAAAACCCAAGTTGAAATTGATAAATAAAAATAAAATGAGTTTTGGACTTGTAATATGGAATAATAAATTTAACTTTAGTAAAGTTGAAATAAATTTGAGTTATTATAACAAATATATGATTTCAAATTTAACTAAAGGTAAGTTTAAATAAATTGAATTGGATTTGAACTGGATTAGATAAGTTATTGAAATGAAAATTAAACTTAAGTGGTAAGTGACTATATAATATGAATTTGGAAGTTTTAATAATAATAAGTTTATAACTTATAAAATGGAAAAATTTAAGTAAAATCAATTGTTAAAACAGTTAAACAATTTTGTTAAGTAAAAAAATAATTGAATTTGAATAAGGATATGGAATTTGACTTAAGTAAAAGTTAAATAAAATTGAATTTGAATTAAATTGGTAGCGAACTTAAGTTGTATAATGGAAGTAAATGCAAGAGAAGATGAAATGAAACATAATTCAAGTTATGTTGAATGAATTTGAATTTGATATTGAAACGAATTAGCAATTGAATTAACGAATGAAAGTCAATTGAATATTAAACGAATTGAACTAATGAATTAGATTAGTAAATGAAATATGAATTGAATATTAATCAATCGAATGTAAATAATTGATATGGAATAATAGATGTAAGTGTTAATTCATCAAAAGCTAATGAAATTTTAAATTGAATAATTAAAAGTGTTGAAACAAATTGAATGCAAGCGAAGTAAATTAAATAAATTTGGTTATGTCGGATATGCATTGGTTGTTAGATGAATGCTAGTTGATTGAACAGAAATTCATTAAGTATCAATGAAGTTGAGTTAATGAAATTGGAAGATAAATAATTGAATTCAAATTGAAAGTGAAGTAAACTTAAGCAGAATTGAATTTGATTTAATTTGAAAGTGGACTAACTTGAATATGGTCAGTGAATGTAAACTAATTGAATTTGAATAAATGAATGTTAGTAAAAATCCAATGTTAATGAATTAAATGTGATTTAAATTGAAAATCAATTTAATGAATATTAATGAAAAATGAATTTATATTGATTTGGTTAAGGATTGATTGGATAGATATTGGTTTGTTGGATGATAGTTGTTTGATGGTTGGACATGTTGCTTGTGATTGCATTTGCTGTATTGGCATATATAGTTGTGGTATTGGTATATGTTGTATATTGATATTAGTTTTATATTTACATGTTTCTCATTTGTTTGTTGAGTGCATAGTAGGTGCAGATAGCGCTTGCTTCGCATTTGGAGCTCGCTTTTGCGCTATATTAGCCGTATATGCTCGCTAATAATATATAAGGTACATATCTCGGATTACATATCGTACTTTTACACTTTTTCCCTACGGGATGCCTCATCCTCGAAAGATGAGATGTATATTTGTGATATATATATATATATGTTGTGATCCTATTACGATTGAACCGCGCAAAGGAGACGTTTGTGAATTTTTTTGAAATTTAAAGCATTAGAAATTTTTTGAGAAAATTTTCCAATTTTTGATAACTAAAATTTTGGTATTGAGTTATAGTTTGAAACGGTATTAATTGGTTTTGAAAAGAATAACTATGAAAGGATTTAAGAACTTAGAAAGTTTTTATAAGAGTTTAACGAATGGATTTTGGAAAAGTTAAACACTTAAGAGATTTGGTAATCCCATTTGAACAAATTTGTTTTGAAAGGTTAATGGATTTTGTGACTTTTTCCTGCTTATTGATTTCGGGGACAAAATTCTTTTAAGTAGGGGAGACTGTAACGATCCAGAATTTTAATCATTCAAAAATCGTATATTTAATTTATTTTAAATATTCACAAGTTAATTTATAAGCCGAATAACTTATATTTCGAATATCTGGATTTAATTGGATAATTAAATTGTTAATTAATATTTGAAATTACATAAATAATTCAAATTTGAATTTAATGTGAATGAAAATGACTTATAAAGTTGAATTAAATTTTATTTGAACCAGAATGATGTTAGTAAACTTTTAAAATTGAATTAAAAGTTAATTTGTAGAAACTGAATATTTTAATATTTAATTAACGTGTAAAAATAGTCATTTTTCATACAGTCTCCGATTTTGATGAAACTAGTTTCATTGGATCCGTAATGTTATATTATTATAAGATTTCAAATTTCATGTCAATCGAACTTATGGTTTGTCCGGGGCAAGCTAAAACGCTTAGAAATCTGTTTAAGTGAATTTTAAATTTAAACAAGTCGATTCGAAAACCTATCTTTCAAATACGATCAAATTCGCTTCCAATATATTTTCATTACGTTCAGAATATGGGTAAAACATTATAAATGCTAGATGGCAAGCTTCATTTGGAGTTCGAAATTTTTTTCGGATGAATAATGCACGAGAATTTTCTATAAAAGGACCTTAATTTCTTCATTTTGCAAAAAACCTTAGCTAGGGCTTACAGCCACCGCTTACAAACCGATGGCCACAAACATTTAAATCTTCCACCTCGATTATCTCACAATCCATCGATAATTTTCAAAAACTCTTAACTGCAACTTTGAAGAGCATGATGAGATCTAGCCGATCAACGGGTATGATCGAAAACTACGAAGCAGATCGACGCCGGTCCTCGCTCAAAGTCGCCACGGTCGCGCACGATTTTCGGGGCTAGGGGACGACCAGACTTGCCGTGCTCGTGGCCGATGGTGGCACTCGCAATGGGCTTCGAAAGGATGGCAATCGATCGTCTTCAAGTGGCCCGAGGTGATCGATAAAATTCAATGAAAAGAGGCGGCCGAGTGGGTTTCTTCGATGGGTTCAAAATGAAGAAGAAGGAAGCAAAAATCGATAGCTGTGATTTGCTTTGTTTTAAAGCATGGCCCAAATTTTTCTAGGGTTTGAAAAAAAGGGTAAATTATTATATATTAAATTTGTACAATCTTTAAAATTGCATAACTTCTTCATACGAGGTCTGTTTTTGACGAAACAAATTACGTTGGGTCCGTATTGACGAGCACTACATTTTGGAGCTAGTTTGGAGTTGACTGGAGCTAGTATATATTTTGGATAAAATTAAACGACTGTTTAATTTTATTCGGAATAAAATACTACAACTGCTATTGGAACCAATGTGAGTACAACTCACTCTTTCTGACTCATTGATATTTTTATATAAGTGAGAATAAATTTATTCTATAACGATTGATGATTGTTTGGATGATATATGATATATATATATATATATTAATTGGTATTTGGATATATTCCTGTCTATTAGAGAAGATGACCATATACGTTACCGTGTATGAGCGGATGACCCTTTGTACGAGCGTCTATCTCGAAGCAGATATTGTACATTTATTTCTAATATGTATATTTATTGCAGGCGACATGTTGGAGGGTTCCAACTGGATTCCTCACCAGTATTGGTTTGTTTACAGGTATTGTGATATATTCTGTTATCATATGAGATATGATGTTGGTTGCCGTGATTAATGTATTTTGTGTTGTTGCAGCATTGAGCCTATTTTTGGAATTTTAAAATTGTTAAAGTGATGATTTCTAAATTTAAAAAGGATTTTCAAGTGATTTTGGACAATAGATATTTATTAATTTTGAATTGTTAAGGAAATGAATTTATTTTAAGTAAATAAATAGTTATAATTTTTATGTTATAAAAATTATGACTTCTGTGAAATATAACCAAAATGTGATTTTTGAAATATGAAGTTAACTATTTTATAAATAATTTAAATTGATATTTTTGACTCATTATAAATGGTTTATATATAAGATTTATAAAATTGATATTTTATAAATCAAAATATTGGGATTATAAAGGAGTTTTGTAATTAATAAAATGGAGTTATAAATGCATCTTATAAGTGGATAGATTTATAATTTAAGAAATTATAAAAATAATGATTTTGAAAATAGATGATTTATAAGTAAATTAACTTATAATTTGGATTTGACATATAAATGAGAAATATATGGAATTGGTTAATAAAGGGATTATTTATATAGTAGTTTTTATAGAATATAAATGGAATTTATAAACACTGTTTTATAATTCCAAAATCAATTGAATTGGATAAGTTAAATATAGAAGTTTATTAAAGGAGATATATCCACATTTTTGGACAGTGGATAATCCTTTAATTTAAATTTACAATAGTGATGAATTTGGTAAAGGAGGTGTATCCACGATTTTGGATAGTGGATCATCTTTAATAAATGTGTAGAAGTAATGAATGTGGTAAACGAAGTATATTCACGATTTTGGACAGTGAATAATCTTTTAAATTTAACGAACGTTTAGAAAAGTGATCTTTTAAATAAAGTTAAATGGTTTGAAGATGTTTTAAAATGTGTTAAGTATCGAATATATAGATTTTAATGTCCATTGTTGAAATAGACGCTTTCGAGAAATATGAAATGATGGACTATACCACTGTGTTAGAGTAAATGATTTTTGAAAGAAAATGTTTTGTATAGTATATGAGATTATAAATCTATCTAATTTTCGGATCCCTATACTGATGATTTTGGGTCGTCGTAACGATGTTTTACGCAACATTCATTTTGACCCAAATGAATATGTTTAAAAGAATGTTTTCCTTATAAAATAAAATATATACTTAATCCTTATTAAGTATATGGGATATTTTCTAAGTGTTGAAATTAAATTAAATTGTGAATTACTTATTATTAAATAATTATATGTTAAAGTTTTCCAATATATAAGTTGAAGGGTTTTGAGATTTATATCTTTTTTAAAGATAATTTGAAGTGAATATTTGGTAAGTAATTTAATTAATAAAAGATTAATTAAAAAGGCCCAGCGATTGTTATGGTGCTGAATATTTGTTTGTTTACTTTGATAGTTAAATAACCGACTATCAAATTTGTCCAAAATTTTAGTTCCTCGACTTGATGTGGGAACTATTTAATTGCACATTTAGTACGTAGCCTTCTGTGTAGGCTTGATTTTCATTTGTGTAGAGGATGTCGATTCATATTGTGCTGAGTATTACTCTAATCTATCGAGCTTCCTTCTTGGCCCAAAGGAAAACAAGTTGAAAGTTGGAGACGTGATAAGCCTCTGAGACTTAGTTTTTGTGTGAAGTTGAGAAACGCTTTTGTGTTGTTGGTGCAAAGAGACCGGGATCAGATTTATCTAAAAACCACTTCGGACCGATGTATATGCGAGATTGTGCAGGTTGCTTGTGATGATATTGATATTTCGAATTTTCATAGTGGAGGAATTCTTGTTGATCGTTTGGGGTTAAAATCCCAATATACATATAGTAGCAATGGTTTCTTTATTATGAAGTATCAAATGAAAGGACTATTTGCTACTGATTATAGGGATTTCCCGACAGGATGTTGTAGAAAAGTACCAGTTTGTCCTATTCCTGGACAACTTATATGGATGTTTGTTTGACATTGCATTTCTTAAGATTACGTACATTGGTTTTTACAAATGTTCATCAGTGGTGGCGGAGAAGGAAACTTCTCTTAGCCTAACACCCTCCTTGAGACGTATGAGCTTAAGGGTTGTATTTTTAGTGGAAGGCAGTTAGTATTCAACGGAAATGGCCGTGTGGCATTCAAGGTGATGTGATATGTGATTGTGAAAGGTAATCGTTACCTCAGGCCTCATCAACCGGAAATGACCAAAACAGGGTTAGATGCGGAAAGTATAAGTGAGTCGCTCTCAAGTAGGGTATGATCATCCTCTTCTAGATATATCTTTACACGCTATGACGTCGTGTATCTGATTATTTTGGTTTATATGCTATCAGGGCCCTCGATAAAGGTCGGTAACGACCGGAGGATGACATATTCGGTACCATCTAGTTGTAGAGGTGGGCCGGTCTTGTGTTGGTAGAGGGTAGATGTTCTGTGCCTCGGGACATCCATCTAGAGGTGTACCCATTCGAAAGGTAGTCCCTTCACTTGGTCATTTGTATGGAAATCTAAACTCCATTACGTACCTGCCATTTTATTTGTAGAGCCTAGCATACTAGAATTTAATAATGGTAACAATTTTGGCTATTTTGAATATTATTTGTATACTAGACACTAGTATAATATAAGAGGATTTGATATGAAATGTTTTAGTTATCGTGAGTTAAAAATATGTCCGTGTTTATGTATGGACTTGTCTTACGAGATACTTTTTTTTTTGATAAATGAAAAGTTTGGTAATTTCAGTTGAATGTGATTCTCACGCTAGTTTACCAGACTGATTCGGATGTTCTTCCCTTTCAATGCTGGGGTCAGACTGAGTATACTTACAGGTTTAGATTGGTGCTTTTGAAGCTTCAGCAGGAGAGCTGGAGATCTTAATTTTCATATACACGTATCTGTTTGTGTTGACTATCCATTGTGCTTAGTTGTTGTATATTATATGCAATTGTGAGGACATGTTATTATAACTGTACAGGCTGATAACTAGTGATTGATTGTTGAACTCTGATTGATGTATGTATATGTAGTTCCTGTTTTGTAAAGATCATTGATATGATATTATATGTTTTCCGCTGCGATGTGAGATTCTGTTTGGTTCTCTCTTCTCTCTTTCTTCTCTTATCTTCTTCTCTCTTCTTTTCTTTCTCTTAACTTTCCGTCAGTCTATGCTTTTTGGATCAGACATGTGTGGTTTATTGTCAATTCAAGGGGTACGGATTTGCAGTTCGTCACAAAGAAATGAAAGGTTTCCTTTCATATATATATATATTAACTCTTGTTAATAAATGTTAGGTGTATTTGATACACTTTACATTTGAATTAAATTTATTTGAACTTCCATTTAATTAATTTAAATAAAATGCATGAGTTTATTTAAAACAAATTTAGAAATGTTCTAATGAAATTAGGGTTCGTTGGCTCAACTAAGATCAAATGAGGTAATTTTTTTTGAAATTCACCCATTTATTCCACTACGGGCTCGCCCAGTTCCTTCAGTTCTTCCATTTAAGGACCATATCGGATCAGCCCAGACAGTGGCATAGGAACCACATCCAACCCGAGGGGCGTGCGTGAGATTAGAATCATTAGAGAATTTTCTTCTACGCTCATGCACAGGGCCATCTCTCTATGCATCTCTACAATCCTTTTCCTTAACTTTTTGATTTCATCCTTATATATGGCCCCATATATACTCTCAGCATTTTTTATAGGTCTTCGAATTCTGCTACTCTGAGCAGAGTAGAATCTAGCCTCTTCTAAAGAATGGCTACCTTTGAACCCTAATTGAAAAAATTCAAACCAAGCAAAAGTAAATAAATCCACACATATCAGAATCAAATAAATAAGCAAAATAAGATTACTAAAAATTTATAAGTTTTGTAAAGAAATATTAGAACTTCTTAATTATGTCAAATACTACAGAAAATGCCGTCCTTATCCTAAAATTCTTTACAATAGAATACAAAGATAATCTCTAAGGGACGCTAGGAAGAGGTGGAGCCGTACTGACAACAAATGTCCGACGAGGTTCATAATGCGCTCCTGCCCAAGGATCCATCCCCTAATCAACTGCCATTTCAAATCCTCTTTTTCATTTAGAAAATTTTGATCCAATGTTCGATAGAAGAAGCCCAAAACATCTTGAGACCCCTGTAATAGATCCTCAGCTCTACTACTTCTTACTTTCTCTTGCTCACGCTTATTCGAGTAAGAAATGATCCTATCTTGGGCATCTTGTAATGAGTCCTCAAGCTCACATACCTTTCTACCGCTTTTTTCCTAATCTCATTTAAAATCTCAATTAATTAAGCCTTTGTTTTCCTACTCTTATTTCAAATGACTTTCATCTGTCACCGTGAAGACAAGTGTAACACCTTTAATTTTTAATAACATAGATTTAATTAGGATAAATCAAATAGAATAATATAAAGTGATAAGAGGATTGAGATTGGTAAATAAATATAGTGGTCGTGCTTATTTAAAATGAATGAACTTATAAATGATTAAGTGTTAGCTAATTAATCATGGGCGCATTAGGGTCATTTGCCGCCCACATTCTCCACCCTTATACTATTATCCCCTTAGTCATATACATTCATTTTATCTTCAGCAAAATTATAAACGTAAGAAATAAAATATTAAGGCTGGCCATTAGGAGGAAGATAAGAAGAGAAATCAAAGTAATGCTTAGGATTCAAGATAGAAGAAACCGATTTCAATCAATCTCTAATTTCCTTATCTAATCTAAGGTGAATAATAATCACCACATCTCTATTTTTGGTTTTATAATCATATATTTTCGGATTTAAGGGAAAATTCATTTTTATGATATACTGGATGATGATAGGCTTGATTGATGATTTGTTTAGTTTAAACAAGATTGTTTAAAAATAAATATGCACGATTTAAGGGCAAAACCGAAATAAAATGATTTTTAAATGCCATGGGAAAATTATATGTTATGCAAAACATGATTTTGGAGTTGGGTTTCGATTTTTATAATTTCCCAAGCCGTGGAGAATTAGTTATGAATTTTTAAAGGAAAATATTATTATTTGGGTTTATAAATTTATTTTGGAAACTATATTAAGGATTTGGGTCTGAAATTTTAATATATTAGGAAACATGATTAAGGTGAATTTCTATAATTTTGGGGATTTTTACCAAGTGAATTAGTGTAACGACCCGATTTTTCGACGTCAAAAATCGATATCAATACGTCCACTATACTAAATGCCGATCATTCGAATGCCGGAAAAATGGACCATAAGGGTAAAGAAGAAATAGGGAGAAGAAGAAACTGAAAACAACATCAGAATCTCACAATCGCAGCGGAACAATATATAATAGATAAATGACTTATCTTTATACAAAAGAAAATTGTAATTGTTTAATATATGCATCATCAGAGTACAACATCAACAAAACACAACATTGGACGGTTATGATAACTTGTCCACATAGAAACTGAATTTGCAGCAAACCATACATAGCGGATAATACATCAAATACGTGTGATATGTCTCGCCATCCAGCTCGTCTCCTGAGCTCCACAGCATACTTTCCTGTATCTACAATACTCGGTTTGACCCGAGCATTATAGTTAAATAACACCCGAGTTAGTCTGGAAAACCAGAGTGAGAAAACACACTCAATTAGATTATTAAAATTTCAAAATCCTTTGAAATCAAAGGTATCTCGTAAGACCACGCCACAAATAAACATGCCAGGTTTTTACCTTACGATAACCAAAATAATTTCATCAAATCCGTCTAATATTATAATAGTGTCTATAGAAAGAAAAATAGAATCTAGCTGAAATGCTTGCATCTCACGTTTCAGCATTGCTGGGCACAATCAAAACAATATAGGCGCTTATTGGAGATTGGATTCCATACAATGGCAGGGCTACTGGGTACTGCCCATCACAGTATGTGGTCTAGATCACCGTATCGAGGATCCACCCCGATCCCCTGCTACACAAGACCAGAGCTACCCCTTACTGGATAGTCCGAATAAGATCACCCCGCGGTTGGGATCAGCAATCGCCCACACAGCCGAATAAAAGGGACCTCTAGATAGGGATGACCTTACCCTAATTGGTTGCTAGCCACTTAGCCTTGCATGCATATCCCTTGTTTTTAGTCATTCCCGGTTGATGAGGCTCAAGGCTATGCGTTACCTTTTTAGCACACATTGACTTAGAATACTCATCGTCCTCCTGACGATGTTCTGATAGCATTCATCCATACAAGTCCTTTTCGGGTCCGAACGGAACCGAAGGCACTACTCCTACTACATCCATTTTGGAATCACCCGTAGGATTAGTAGCGATTAGCCCTTGCATTTCAATGCTCCATATTCGATTCCAAGATCTTCTCTTCCTCACGAAAACGTTCAAATCGGATCGAAGTGGTTTTTGGGAAATAAATCCCGATCCTGGTCTCTGCGAAACGATTAGTGCATTGGCCAATATTGATAGTCGGTTATTTAACTATCAATAACATCCACAAACAACCATCAGGCTTTATAATTTTCTAAATTGTTTATTTCAAAATATCTTCGCAAGATATTTTCTATACTTCAATCCTTGAAGATAGTTTTCAAGTCACTTTTCTCTCGTGGAATAAATCCCACCCAATTGTTTTATTTTCACTGAAA
Source organism: Allium cepa (assembly GCA_030765085.1). Lineage (NCBI taxonomy): Eukaryota > Viridiplantae > Streptophyta > Magnoliopsida > Asparagales > Amaryllidaceae > Allium > Allium cepa. Next base: position 168,422,877 of record CM060941.1, on the reverse strand, counting down.
ATCACCAATCACCAATCTTAAATACTTTAGATTTTGAAATAATTTAAATCACTTTATCTAAAAATATATACTTTAAAACGTTTCAAATAAAAACTACTTAAAACACTTTATTTAAAATGCTAGTTATGAAATATTATAATAACTTCTCATGTAAATCGTAAGCCAAAAATAAATTTAAAATAAAAGTTATGCTATACGGTATAAATATTAAATAATTATCTTTAATTAATAATACTAGTTAAATTTTTTTAAAATAATTTACTTATATAATTAACTTAAAATATTTACTTTTAAAAATTTTAAAACAACTAAATAATATTTTTTTTAAATACATTTTTTTAAAAATAACTTTAAACCTCTAACTTATACTTGAAAATCTTACTTTGAAAAATATATACTTGGCTTTTCAGGGAAATACACTTTGCATTTCCATACCTTTAAAAATAAACCCCTATTTATTTTTAAACAAATCACCGTTTCCTTATAAATTCCCATCCTGAATTTATACTTCCAAATTATCCTCTGATCAATATTTCACTTTATAAACCCAGTTTATAAATTACATAGTCTCATCCTCCTTTTAAAATATAGTTTCAAACATGTAATCAATTTCCAAATCGATTTCCAAATTTACTCCATTTTAAAAATAAATTCCGTTACTTAATAAATTTATTTCAAAACATATTAGTTTCAGATTTAACTTCTAACTATGATTTAAAATCTTATATACACTGATAATGCCAATTTCATTCTTTTTCAAATTTCTTCTTTATCTTTTCCAAACAAATTTTAAACTTGAATTTGAAAATAAATTATTTATTCCTTTAAATAATATCACTTAAGTTGAAAAATTCATTTATTCCTATTTATTCAAAAATCTCCTTACCCATACTCGGAATTTATTCTTTTCCAATTCATTCTTTAATTTGTCCAAATTCTCTATAATTATTTACTTAAAATTCCCTATTTTATTTTCCTTTAAAAATTCGATCTTTATATTTTTTTGATATCTCAATATGCCCAAAATATATTTAGTCAAACCATAACATTCAATATTTTCAATTCCCAATATAATCTATATAATCTATCACAGATTACCAAATAAACCACAGACTGTAAAATAAGTTCCACTATTTTGAGGAATCCAGTTGGATCCCTCTAACCTCTTTCCCTGCATCCGCAGATGTTAGCACAATGTAAAATACCAATCCCACTACGAGGTGGAATATCACGGTATATGGGGTCATTCGCTATTATGCGGGACGCATAGGGTCTCATCCACTATATAATGTGGGAATATCAATCACTCCAATATATATATACTATTATATATAATATCACATCCAGTCAATTCAATCATTCGACCAATAATTTAAATTCAACTATTTAAATTTAAATGGTATTCCAAATGAGTGAGATTAACTCACCTTTGATTTTGGCTTTGCAATCCGATCCATCTCGACTACTTTCCTCACGACTTCAGACCTTGTATAAACATTTTACGGTTTATTAATATTTGAACTAATCAAATGACCAATTCCATTTATTAAATTTAATTAATTTAGTTAACCTCCCTAATATACTATATTTGAAATAACCAAAATAATTATATAAGTTGATTAAATAATTTAATCGCCTTAATATACAATAAAAAAAGGTTTGTAATCTATATTTAAAATTAAAGATCTAAATTTTTATAAAACTCTTCAACATTTAAATTTCTGTACTTTCCCAAAATCTTACATATATACATATACATATACATATACATATACATATATATATTAAATTTTAATAGAATAAAATTTCCTTTCAACCCTATATATTAAATAAAATAGAATTATTTCCAATATCTTACTATACAATATTTATTTTATTTCCTTCATTTTCTTTAACATATTCATATACATAAGTTATTAAATCTAAGCTGAAACATATACCTTGTTGTCCTATATATATAGCTGATTCAAATTTTTTTAAATTTTTTTTTAGAAAAACAGAACTGTTTTGTATTCTTCTGCAAATACAATACCATATCTATTTATAATTATTTCCTGTTTAAACCATATACTTTTAATTTCTTGTATATATATATTATTAAGTCAAAATTGACTGAAGAAAGAAGACTCAAACCTCACTGCCGTATAGAACAATCCCCAAGTCGCGATGCCCAAACCCATGCGCGACTTCTCCGCTTCGCGAATCCCTTCCCTCAACCTTCGACCTTACCATTTCCCATCGTCGTTGCCTCTCACGCTCGAGCACCTACCCTCCTCGACTTCAGAACGCAACCCAGATCTACTGATGCATGAGATTGCTCCACCTTTCTCCTGACTTTGCTCGTCGCTCCCCAATGCTCACTGCGCCACCATCAATTTCGCGACCCAGCCCACTAGAACCTCCAGCTCGCGATTGATTTTGTAAAAAGAACTCGATTTCGAAAATCGAGTGAAGAGGAAGAAGAAGAACACGACATGAATTTTTATTTTTCGTTTGAAGTATTGGCATTGATTTGAAAATGATGCCGCCATTTTTTGATTTTTATTAAGAAAGAAAGGGATAAGCGATTGATTTATAAAACGAGGCAGCCCCTTTTCTTCGATTCTGTATATTTTACATCTCTTTTCGTTTCTCTATAAAAGGAATGAAGGACATTTGGAGCGTGATAAAAAAATAGTAGACACGTGTTCTAAGGTTATAAAGGTGTTAAATTTGTGAATATATATATTTAATTCAAATTCAAATCGTCTCGATTTGCGCACTCTAAAATTCCAAACCCTTATCGAGGCGTGCCGCTAGGCGTTCGTAAGGTTATACCCCTATTCCAAATGTAATGGAAAATGTTTCGAGTCCTAATTCGATCGTATGGAGAAGATATTTTTTTTGCACTCAGTTATTATATTAAATTTTCGACATAGATTTCAGCGCGTATATATCATACGGCCAGACGACAACTCCAACACTCCGAAATTTGAAATCCAATACACTATTACGGATCTAATGGAACTGGTTTCGCCGAATTCCGAGACTGTGCCTCGGAGGGCTATATTTAAATATTGATTTAAACAATATATTTTCAAAATATAACAAATCACCTTTAAATTCAAATTTACAACTTTCATTATTTTCAGTACTATCACTATAAAATTTTATAAGCCTTTGCAATATTTTTATCAAGCTTAAAACCCGTGATTCTCTATTTTACCCAATTTCCAATTTTTAATTCATCATTTTAAATTAACCAATAACCAGTGATATTTGAAATTCAAGTTAAATTAACTTTCAAATATTTAAAATCAATTAAATATTCCAATTTCAAATATCCAGAAATTCCAGGTCGTCACATTCCTCCCCCCTTAAAAGAATTTCGTCCCCGAAATTGCTAGTTAAGAAGAATACTCTAACTCGTTTACTATTTTCCTAAGCCCATACATTTTATACAACTTCCCAAAACCAAACAGTTTTAACACTTCTCAAAACAATCTTTTTATTTAAGACACTATCACCCTTTCTAACTTCCTAAACTCATCCGTACGTTCTAAACAATATTACTTACTCAACAATTCAAATTTAAAACCAAATTTTAAATTATCAAAATTTCTCAAAATTTTCTAACTCCCTAAAATTTTGAAAATTTTCACCAGCATCTCCTTTGCATGGCTAGATCGGTACAACTACAAAATGCCTCTACGGGCCTCCAAATTTCAAAAGAAAACAAAAGGCCATAGGGCTAGATCTGAAAATCATCAAATTTCATGCTGAAATTCAAATACATACGTTTTGTCGAGCAATTTCATTTATCTTATGAAATCAAAAATCTCAATTTCCTTTTGCTTTTAAAACACTTGTATACTACTTAGCAATAATACCCAATCACAACATTCAAAATCATTTTATACATTTCTTTACGAAAGTTTCAATATCTATTTCATTTAAACCCGTATGATATACACATATCATCCATATACAATATCAAATCCGATCGCTTACTCGATCACACAATTTCACCTCTGAACTAGTACCGTCCACCTGACTTCCTAGTGCGGACTCAGATCTGGTTTCTTGATCAGAAACTGTCATTCTCCTTGTGTAGTCCCAAAATATGATAGAGAATTTCTAGAATTAATCAAAAATCCATATCTAGGGTTCGCCGTCGAAAATAGTGTGAAAAATCCCAACTCGGATCGATATAACTATCTCGAAATTCTGTGTTCAAATCTGGATCAAATTGTTATGCGAATAGAATGATATACGTACATCCTACGCATTTTATCTCAATTGATTATTAGCTATATCAATTTTCTTTTATTCACATTTTATTTTGATTTCTATCCACTTATTAACAATCACCATTTCACATACCCTTATTAAACCTTCATTCATATATTAACTGAGTATATTTTCCCAAATACCAATTTTACTCAAGTATTTTACCATTTACCTTCCTTAAGCTCAAATAAATATTTTACCCACTTAAAAATTTATTTTCACTTCACTACTTAAGCTTGCACATATATTTTCATTTAACTTAAATTTTAAATTCCATTATGAATTCAATTTACCTTTCATTTTAAATATTGAATTCTATTCATCTTATCCCAATCCTTTTTTATGTCTAAACTTTTATTATTTTTAGTCCACTTCAAATTAATTCTATAACTTTATTTTACTTGAACAATTTAAATTGAATATCATCCCCATATTCAATTTCAATTTATTGGCTTCCATTTAAATCAATTAGTTTACTTACAAATTTTAGTTTCAATACTTTGTTTTGTTTAGTCCAACATGACTAATTTCCATTTTACTTTATTCAACACAATTCAAATTTAATTCCAATATTCAACTTCCATTTTACTTACTTACAAATGTAAATTCATTTATTCATTTAAAAATCTATTCCAAACTAATAAATTTTATTTCAATAACCATTCTATTTAGTTTACTTAGAATTTTCCTCAAATTCACTTTTATTTATCTAGATACAATTACATTCCAACTAAATTCAATTTTAAACTTCTATAAGTTTTTCTCACTTATTTTCATTTCATTCCCTAATCCCCTTTGGTTTTATTTTCTTAATTGGTTTGCCTTCCGACTTATTCCATCCATACCTACTTCTATTTAATTCTACTTTAATTTAAAATTTTCTATTCTAACAAATTTCAATTTTAATAAGTTATCAAACCCATTCATAATTCCATAAACATTTCCAATTTACTTCCAGATTTTTAAAAAATTTCACAACATTTCCAAATCACCTTTGAAATCAATTATTTCTTTGAATTTCAAAACCAAACTCAGTTTTGCAAACAACTCCAATTCAAAATCTCCAGGCAACAATTCCTCCATTGGAAACTCGAAAATGAACATCGATGATGTTGCAGTCATCACCGAAGTTATTTTCCAGCGACCGAAGTGAGTTCAATGCTTTTACTTCTTTTAAAACATTTTCAAATACTTTTGATTCCAAATCCCTACCAGATTTCAAATCCAGTTCAAAAATATTTCTCAAATAATATCACTATTCTTTCTCCTAAACCTTTGAAAACCATTTTCAAATTCAAAGGAATTTAAATTTCCCCAATTTTCAAATTTCAAATCCTTTCAATTTATTTTTAAATATTTCTTTGGAATTCTATTTCAAATTATAAATCACATTTATAATTTATATTTACAAACCCCATTTGTATATGAATTTATTTCTTAGCTTTCAATTTCTTATTCAATTTCCCCACAACAATGACAATAATTTAATATTATCACTTCCTAACAACCAGACAACCATATACTATAATACTTGATGAAAAATTATTTATTTTATATACAAAAATAATCTGGGTAAAATTATTTATTTACCCTATTTTAAAACAATATTGTGTCGGTTTATCTTGTTTAAGAGTTTAGAAGCCTCTATCGATGACATGACGTCCCACGTATTGACCAGAATCCATAATCACTCAACCGATAAGTCAACACAATATAATTTTTTTTATTCACTAACAAATACATGCTCATATCTATCAATACACTAAAACTCATTCTTAGAGTACTACCGAATCTATCTTAAATGAGTAATCCCCACCAGAGCCAAGGTTCTCGCTTAACCTTTCGGCTGCAATACCAACTGTAATGAACTGATTTTTCGACGCCCAAAAATCGACATCAATACGTCCACTGTATTAAATGCCATACGTTCAAATGCCGAAAAAACAGACCGTTAGGTAAAGAAGAAAGAGGTAGAAGAAGAAATAGAAAACAACATCAGAATCTCACAATCACAGTAGAACAATATATAATAGATAAATGACTTATCTTTATACAAAGGAAAACTGTAATTGTTTTATATATACATCATCAGAGTACAACATCAACAAAACACAACACTAGACCGTTGTGATAATTTGTCCACATAGAACTGAATTTCAGCGAACTATACACAGCGGATAATACATCAAATACGTGTGATATGTCTCGCCATCCAGCTCATCTTCTGAGCTCCACAACATACTTTTCGGTATCTATAATACTCAGTATGACCCAAGCATTATAGTGAAATAACACCTGAGTTAGTCTGGAAAACCAGAGTGAGAAAACTTACTCAATTGGATTAATAAAGTTTCAAAATCATTTGAAATCAAAGGTATCTCGTAAGACTACGCCACAAATAGACATGTCGGGTTTTTAACTTACGATAGCCAAAACATTTTTATCAAATCCGTATGATATTTTAATAGTTTCTATAGAAAGTAAAATAGAATCTTGCTGAAATGCTTGCATCTCACGTTTCAGCATAGTTAGGCACAACCAAAACCGTAATAGCGCTTATTGGAGATTGGATTCCATACAATGGCAGGGCTACTGGGGTACCGCCCATAACAGTATGTGGTCTAGATTAGCATACCGAGGATCCACCCTGATCCCCTGCTGTACAAGATTGGAGCTACCCCTTACTGGATAGTCCGAATAAGATCATCGCTCGGTTGGGATCAGCAACCACCCAAACAGCCGAATAAAAGGGACATCTAGACAGGGATGATCTTACCCTAATTGGTTTCTAACCACTTAGCCTTGTGTGCACCTCCCTTATTTTAGCCATTCCCCATTGATGAAGCTCGAGGCTATGCGTTACCATTTTAGCACACATTCACTTAGAATGCTCATCGTCCTCCTGATGATATTCTGATAGCATTCATCCATACAATTCTGTTCCGGGTCCGAATGGAACCGAATGCACTATTCTTACTACATCCATCATTGGAATCAACCTCAGGATTAGTAGCGATTATCCCTTGCACTTCACTACTCCATCTTCGATTCCAATTTCATGTCTTCCTCACGAAAATGTTCAAACCGGATCGAAGTGGTTTTCAAGAAATAAATCCCAATCCCGGTCTCTTCGAAACGATCAGCGCATTGGCCAATATTGATAGTCGGTTATTTAACTATCAATTAACATCCACAAACAACCATCAGGCTTTATAATTTTCCAAATTTTTTATTTCATAATATCTTCGCAAGATTTTTTCTATACTTCAAACCTTGAAAATAGTTTTCAAATCACTTTTCTCTCGTGGAATAAATCCCACCCAATTGTTTTATTTTCACTAAAAATCACCAAGTCTTAAATACTTTAGATTTTTATATAATTTAAATCACTTTATTCAAAAATATATACTTTAAAACATTTAAAATAAAACTACTTAAAACACTTAATTTAAAATGCTAGTTATGAAATTTTATAATAACTTCTCATGTAAAATTTAAGCCAAAACTAAATTTAAAATAAAAGTTATTCTATACGGTATAAATATTAAATAATTATCTTTAATTAATAATACTAGTTAAAACTTTTTAAAATAATTTACTTATATAATTAACTTAATAAATATTTACTTTTAAAAATTCTAAAAGAACTAAATAATAATTTTTTAAAAACATTTCTTTAAAAGCAACTTTAAACCTCTAACTTATACTTGAAAATCTTACTTTGGAAATATATACCTGGCTTTTCAGGGAAATACGCTTTCAATTTCCACACCTTAAAAAATAAACCACTATTTATTTTTAAACAAATCACCCTTTCCTTATAAATTCCCATCCTGAATTTATACTTCCAAATTATCCTCTAATCAATATTTCACTTTATAAATCCAGTTTATAAATTCCATAGTCTCATCCTCCTTTTAAAACATAGTTTCAAATATGTAATCAATTTCCAAATCGATTTCCAAATTTACTCCATTTTGAAAATAAATTCCTTTACTTACTTAATTTATTTCAAAACCCATTAATTTCAGATTTAACTTCTTTACTATGATTTAGAATCATATTTAAACCGAAAATACTAACTTCATACTTTTCCAAATTTCTTCTTTATCTTTTCCGTACAAATTTAAACCTTGAATTTGAAAATAAATTCTTTATTCCTTTAAATCATATCAATTAAGTTTAAAAATTCATTTATTCCTATTTATTCAAAAATCTCCTTTCCTATACTCGAAATTTATTATTAGAATTTAAAAATCAATTTTTACTCTTTTCCAATACATTCTTTAATTTATCCAAATTCTCTATAATTATTTACTTCAAATTCCCTATTATATTTTCCTTTAAAAATTCAATCTTTATTTTTTTTTGATATCTCAATATACCCAAAATAGATTCAGTCAAACCATAATATCCAATATTTTCAGTTCCCAATATAATCAATACAATCTATCATAGATTACCAAACAAACCGTAGACTATAAATTAAATTCTACTATTTTGAGGAATTCAGTTGGATCCCTCCAACCTGTTTCCCTACATACATAGATGTTAGCACAATATAAAATACCAATCCCACTTCGAGGTGGAATATCGCGGTATATGGGGTCATCCGCTATTATGCGGGGCGCATAGGGTCTCTCATCCACTATATAATGCGGGAATATCAATCACTCCAATATATATATATATATATATATATATATAATATCACATCCAATCAATTCAACCATTCAACCAATAATTTAAATTTAACTATTTAAATTTAAATGAATGGTATTCCAAATGAGTGAGATTAACTCACCTTTGATTTTTGCTTTGTAATCTGATCCATCCCGACTAGTTTCCTCACGACTTCAAACCTTGTACAAACTTTTTACGGTTTATTAATATTTGAACTAATTAAGTGACCAATTTCCATTTATTAAATTTAATTAATTTAGTTAACCTTCCTACTACTCTATATTGGAAATAACCGAAATAATTATATAAGTTAATAAAATAATTTAATCGCCTTAATATACTTGAAAAATTAAACAGTAGGTTTATAATCTCTATTTAAAATTAAAGATCTAAACTTTTATACAACTCTTTAACTTTTAAAATTCATGTACTTTCCCAAAATCTTACATATACATACATACATATTAAATTTTAATAAAATAAAATTTCCTTTCAACCATATATATTAAATAAAATAGAATTTTTTCCAATATCTTGCTATACATTATTTATTTTATTTCCTTCATTTTCTTTAACATATTCATATACATAAGTTATTAAATCTAAGCTGAAACATATACCATGCCATCCTATATAATATACCTGATTCAAAAATATTATTTATTTATTTACTCTATTTTTTTAGAAAATAGAACGGTTATGTTTTCTTCTGCAAATATATTACCTTATCTATCTATAATTTTTCCTGTTTAAACCATATACTTTTAATTTCTCATATCTACACACACACACACACACACACACACACACACAGATATATATATAAAATCAGAATTGACTGGAGAAAAAAGACTCGAACCTCACTGCCGTATAAAATAATCCCCAAATCGCGATGCCCAAACATACGCGCGACTTCTCCGCTTCGCGAATCCCTTCCCTTATTCTTCGACCTCGCCATTTCCCGCCGTCGTTGCCTCTCACGCACGCGAGCACCTACCCTCCTCAACTCTAGAACGCAACCCAGATCTACTAACGCATGAGACAGCTCCACTTTCCTCCTGACTTTGCTCGTCGCTCCACCATGCTCATGGCGCCACCATCAATTTCGTGACCCAGCCCTCTAGAACCTCCACCTCGCGATTGATTTTGTAAAAAGAACTCGATTTCGAAAATCGAGTGAAGAGGAAGAAGAAGAACATGACATGAATTTTTATTTTTCGGTTGAAGTATCGATTGATTTGAAAACGATGCGGCCATTATTTGATTTTTTATTAAGGAAGAAAGGGATAAGAGATTGATTTATAAAACGAGGCAGCCTCTTTTCTTCGATTCTGTATATTTTATATTTTTTTTCCTCTATAAAAAGAAACGAAGGACGTTTGGAGCGTGATAAAACAATAGGCACGTGTTCTAAGGTTATAAACGTGTTAAATTGTGAATATATATATATATATATATATATATATATAAATTTAATTCACATTCAAATTGTCTCGATTTACACATTCTAAAATTCCAAACCTCTATCCAGGCGTGCCGCTAGGCGTTTGTAAGGTTATACCCCCATTTCGAACGCAATGGAAAATGTTTTGAGTCCTAATTCGATCGTATGCAGAAGATAGGTTTTTTGGACTCAGTTATTATATTAAATTTTCGATATAGATTTCAGCACGTTTATATATCGTACGGCCACATGCCAACTCCAAATACTCCAAAATTTGAAATCCGACAATAATACACTATTGCGGATCTAATGAACCGGTTTCGTCGAATTCCGAGACTGTACCTCGGAGGGCTATATTTAAATATCGAATATATTTTCAAAACATAACAAATCACCTTTAAATTCAAATTTACAGCTTTCATATTTTCAGTACTAGCACTATAAATTCTATAAGCCTTTGCCATATTTTTATCAAGCTTAAAACCCATGATTTATCTATTTTACCTAATTTGTAATTTTTAATTCAATAGTTTAAATTATCCAGTAACCAGTGTTATTTGAAATTCAAGTTAAACTAACTTTTAAATATTTAAAATCAATTAAATATTCCAATTTCAAATATCCAGAAATTCCGGGTGTTCACAATTAGCATGAAAATTAAATTATTTTGAAAGGATGACCTAAATGATTTAGTTGTTTTGTTAATGGAATGGGCTTATTCATTAAATGTTAATGGGGTTTAGGTCTGAGAAAACGAGGCAAATATTAGTACAATAATTTGAAAGTTTATGTAACCAATCATCTGTTTACATGTGGGTAAGTTTGTTATAAAAAATTTACTTTATTTGGTAAAAACAACCTTTTACTCATAAAAGTAGGTTCCGCATCCTTTGGAAGGAGCTTTCGACGTAGAGTTTCAGCCTCCAACCTAATCGAAACCTTCTTGGTCGAAACCAGTAAACCAATACACATAGTATCATTTAGCCGGTACGTAGTTGATTGAAGAAAGGCGGAAGGTAGGGTGTCGAAAGGGTGGGTTCCTTTGTTTTGTCTTTAAAAGAAAAAGTGCTTGCCTGTTTACATAAGGGTTTCGAAAGAGTATTTCAAAAGAAGCTTTCGAAGGAGAGCTACCACTTTTGTTTTAAATTAATAGCTTCCGAAGGAGTTACTTAGATTTTTATTGAAGCTTTCGGAAGGGGTAGTTTCGACCAAATCGAAATACTTCTATGATTTTGATACCTTTCGATCGTATTTAAGACATCAATGTTATCGAAAGGTGCTATTTATTTTATAAATATAAGCCACTTTCTACTGCTTTCGAAAGGGGTTAAGGGTTTGAAGGCAATGGTTTTAGAAGGTGTTTCGAAGCCAACCTTCAATTGTTTTACCCAGATGTTTTAATGCTTTCGAAAGGATGGTTTTGACACCATCAAGTTTCCCCAAATACTTTTATGAAATAAAGAATGGTTTCGAAAGAGATGCTTTCGCGTACGTTCACTTTGACCCAATTTTTTTATTAATATAAACCCAATGACTTCGAAAGGTATTGGTTTTTAAGGGTAACCTACAATGGTTTCGAAAGCAGTATTTTTGAATGGTTTCGATGCTATGCTTCTATAATTATATGATAATACTTCAACACGGTCGAAAGAATTTGAAAGAGATGTTTTAGAGTATTCAAAAGGAAAGACTCTAATGTTTTAAAGATAGGATTTAATGCTTTCAAAGGAGGTTATCCAATGAAGTCTAAAGAAAGGTTTCAAAGGTCTCGAAAGGTTTTTAACCCAAACCCATTTTTTAAAGGAAAAACCCATGGATAAATGAAGGAGTTTTGAAATGACTTTAAGTTGTAAATTTGAAGAAATATTGCCTTGATAAAAATATTGGTAAAAGGGATTAACTATGTTTCATATGAAAAGTATTTCAACGAACCCACAGGAGTGGTATTGTTAAGTTATTATGTTTGCTTCTTCAAATATGAATGTATTCGGATGATAAAGGACTCATAATTGTATTTTGGGGATAAAGAGGCAGAAGAACCATCTTGGTTAACCTAGTAGTGAATATAAATTGATTAAACTCATGAATGAGTAGAATTGCATCCTGGGAGTCAGGGAGACCAAATTATTGGATACCTAAATCTTGTAGATGTTCGAGAGACTGGTTTATAGTAAACCCATGAAAACTATGATTAGGAAGTTATTGGGGGTAACCAACAGGTTCATAGTAAACCCATGAAAACTATGTATTAAAGATGGTTAGGAGGGGCTAATTGTTTTGTAGTGAACCCATGAAAATTATATCCGGATTAAGTATTGACATCAGTCAAAAGGTTACTAGTTAACCCATGAAAACCAGGATAAGAAAGAAGTTATTAGAGGCATCCGTAGGTTCCTAATCAACCCACGAAAACTAGGCTAAGAAGGGATTTACTGGAGAATCCATAGGTTCCTAATCAATATATGAAAACTAGGATAAGATATGAGTTATTGGAATGATCCGTAGGTTCAGGGGAACCTATGAATCAATTAAGTTAATTGGCAGGGGCCTATAGGTTCTTAGTGATTCCATGAAAACTAAGAAGTAAGACAGGGTGCACATGAATTATAAAAAGGTTATTAATAAACCCATGAAAAATAATAGATTAATAGTGACCCTGAAAACTATAAATATGACAGGGAGTCAGTTAAACTTGGGAGAGGAAATCCAAAATGTTTATATATGTATATTATCGTAATATTATGAAATGCTATGTTTTTAACCGTTGTGGATACAGAGCATAGTATGTGGTTGTATAAAAGGTTTTAGGATATTAATGAGGGAAAAACCTGTTCCTCTAAGTTGCGTGGTCTCACTAAATATCTAAACGGTTGAGATGTTTGATTATTATTCATATCAGGCTTTAAGTACGACTTGAAGTTTTTATTTTCCCCTTACTCTTGGGTACTCAGTTGATTTTGAGTAGTTTGAGATTTAGGATTTCCAAGTTCTCTTATTAGAAGAATAAAGCTTCCGGAAACATGCAGGAGGCAGTTAGTTATTTAGGGTTATCTTTTTTTTGCTGTGTATTTTGGATGTAAAAGCAGACTTATTAGCCTTATTATATACTCTGATCAACCAAGGGGGCATATTTGTATGTCGCTCTTGGCGTATGTGTAACAATTATATTTTTTTAAACGTGGTTAACGTTTGTGGGATTATGTAATGAACGTGAAATATTTTGAATGGAATATGGATGTGTTTTTAATTTGTTAATTTTTTTCCATATTCTTGTGTTCTATGGATCAATGTATCTAACACCACCGTATTTGGTCCCAACGATTAATAACTATGAATGACTATAGCATCTGTAGCCACTAGTTTTGGGCCTCCAAGTAAGGGGATATTACAACAAGAAAGCCCAAAACTAGTGGGAGGAACATGAGCTAAATTTGAGTAAGGCACCTCTACCATCCTCCCATATTTTGCAGCCTATTGCTCACCAAATAATTTGGCAATCTCAGTAGACATATCCTCAACTTATTTCTTATATTGTGAAATCTCTTCTTTACAAACAATTCCATAAAGTTCTTCTCCAGCCTTTACAGTCTACTTATTCCCTTTCAACTCTGATGCGGCATCTCTTAACCATGTACGTAGTCTCTTATTGCAGACATACTGACGTTCAAGCATGTTTTTGGCACTTGCAAGCTCTGCACGGTTAAGTTTCAACTCTGTTTTAAGCCTCTCAACATTATATCTAAGTTGTGCAACGTAATCGTCAAAGGCATCCTAATGATGAACGTAGTTAGTGTCGAACAAAGTCCAAAGCAAATTGACCAAAATCATTATAGGAGTAAAACTTAATTACATAGTCGAAACATAATAGATTTGGTGTTAACATTAAAACATACAGTACTAAATGCTTCGTCCTTACTTGATCACATACTTGGAAATCATATGTAAATGAAAAAAAACATGAAAAAGTTATTCATTAATCAAGTTACTAAGATTAAGCCTAAACCGCTCAAGTTAAGGGTTATCAGGTGGAAAAGAAACACTCTCTAACATATGTCGCCATCGATGCAACATGAAATCACTAAGGGCTTTTTCCCAAACTACTTGGCCTATTTGGGCTAAAAACTCCTTAGTTTTGATCTTAAGATCCGAATGAGTCCTGTCTAATTATTTTCATGTCGAGTCATAGCTGTGATGTTCAACCCAATACGATTTAAAGTGTGTTTATTAAGCCTAGCCTCAGTCTCCCTCGATAGTTTTGTGAACCAATTCTCGTTAGAATACTAAACAAAACAATGAGAAAAGTGCGATCATTCGTAACGAAAATATAACCAACACAATATCACGTTACGAACACCAAAATAAAAATTCAAAGTTTTTAGTACAACGATATATAAAAGATGTTTATGACTAATCGTCAAAATCTATCAAATGATTTGAGTTAACCTTGTTTATAGATGTGTTCTCTTATCCTTCAGACAGAAGGTTCCTACAACAACCCGTACATCAATGGCCCAAATTTTGACAAAATTCGAAACCTAAGTCCACCAAAGCACAAATAGTTGAATTTGGTACCTGTAATAAATAAAAGCATATCAGATATCGATCAAAAAACTCACAGTGGAAGAATTAACATTAGGATATAAAATATCAACAGTGGCTACTACATCAGAATTTATAGAATTCCTAGGACATCAGTCGCCTTGTCAATACCGAACATGGGAGAGATAAGACAACACTATCAACCAATCATATCCAGCTCCATTGACCTATCCCTCTAATCCACTATGTGGGTTGTAATAAGGAAGGATGTTAAAACAATGTTCTTGTGAGTGAAAAATCTATACATTTTCCATAACATAAATTTATACTAATAGATTCTCATTTAATTGCTATGTCTATTATCTAAAGTAAACGTATTTTTTTTTACCATGCACATACTGTAACGACCTAATGTTTCGATGCCCGAAAGTCGACATCAATACGTCCACTGTATTGAATGCCGAACAGTCGAATGCCGGAAAACCGAACCGTTAGGGTTTAAAGAAGAAGAAGATAGAAGAAGAAATAGAAACAATAACAGAATCTCACATATCGCAGCGGAACAAATATAATAGACAAATGAATATCTTAAAAACAAAAGCACTATATCAGTTAGTACATTACATCACATTATCAGAGTTTACAACAACAAACAGCGGAAAAGAAATATTACATATATAAGTAATACGCCTCGCCATCCAGCTTCAACTACTGATCTCCAACAGCAACTTCTTGATAGACTTCGCTCCCGAATAATGATAACCTGACTCTAGGCTGCCCGCGTGGAAAATTGTGGGCACCCAGAGTTTAGAAAGGGAACAATAAACTCCAGGTCAGTCGTGGGACCGGTGTGAGATCTTAAAAATAGTTATTTTCACAAAGAAAATAAAAAGAAATCCACTATGCTTTTGGAAAATGAAACTACCATAAGGCCTCCCGCCACACACACAATGCAAACGCAGAATTGAAGGAGATTTCTCCTTATGATAGTCAAACATGCTTAATACGCAAAATCCTTTCGATATTATTATTAGTGCATAGTGCAGAAAACATTTCGAAAGTATAATATTAATCTTAGCCAGCATGCAACCATTATTGTATGCCTACTATAGCTACCATGTTCAATAGCAGGTTACCGCCACATTCCATGGCAGGTTATACAACTAAAACCGTACAGGGAGCGTATTGTTTCTTTGGATTTCCAACAAATGGTCAGGCTAAGGAACTTCCTACTGCCACATGGGTACGCCTCTAGAGGGGGGTCCCGAGAACCTACCCGGATCTCTGCCAAAACAAGGCCGGTTTACCTATGTAACTATGTAACTACTACTCGAGTATGCCATCCCCCGATCGTTTGTGACCTTTATCCGAGGATCCTCAACCACAAAGCAACAACCACAAAGTACAATAAATTTGCAGCAACAACATAGATAAAATATCTGGGCACCATACCACGATACTATCCTTTTTCAGAAGGAAATGACATACCCTAAAGGGCGCGACCCTCATAACCTTGCCGCATCTTTCCTGTTTCGACCATTTGCGGGGTGTGAGGTCCGATGAGGTCTCGTCCACAAAGCTACACTTTTCACAAAATCATGCTTTGATCAACAAATGATTAGCAGCACTTCCTATGCCACATTACCAGTTTGGGAATATATCACTAGTAACCATCAACTACATAACCTCTGCGTTCGTATGTCTCAGAGAATGGTGTTAAGCTAAGAGAATAAATTCTCCGCCACCAACAGAAATGTATTTGATAGAAACCAGTTTTATATCTCAAAGTGTAATGTCAAACACACATCCATACAAGTCCGTTCCGGGATCGAACGTAACCGAAGGCACTTCAAAGAAGCCCTTGCAAATCCGGATATCCACAAATCACGTTCGAAACTCCATCACAAAGGTGATAAAATCCTTATACCGGAGCAACCCGGTGCAGAGACATTTGACAGGTAATGTTGAGTCACAGCTTCTATGAAGATTTTGATTGCTGACAACAATATTAAAGCGATCGACAAATCAAGACCTACATATGGTACTCTAGATTATAGGTTGATTATTTGATGTTATAATAGTAATAAAATTGTCAAAATCTATCCTCAAATAATCATGCACAAAATATAATATATATATATATACACATTTATATAGGTTGTGCACTTTATTGTCCAACTTAACAGAGACCGGTCGACCGGTCCAAAAATGAACGGTCGACCGTTCCTGTTGAATGTGCACAATAAACGTGCACACATGCACATAACGACTATATTTTTAAAAACCTGTCTACCGGTTAGTTTTTGACCTGTCGACCGTTTTTAAACAGAGAGCAACTTCTTCCAAAAGACACATCTTTCTTCAATGGTTGCGTCTCTTCTTCTTCATCAATGATCATAACTTTTGACTGCAACTTTTCACCAAGGGTTATAACTATTTTCTCTCTATAAATACACATCAATATCATTGATTAAAACAACAAGTTTTATTAAGATTATATATGCTCTCTATCTATTCTCTGAATTCACTTGCATTCAAAAAGCTCTAAACTACTTTCATTCCTTATTGAATCATTGACACTATCTCATATATTTTGATTCAATAAGCAATATAAATTCCATAATCTTCACAAACATCATTCACAATTTGAGGATAAGATTATAGGAAGAGTGTACTACAAGTGACAAATCCGTGTTTACAAGAGCACAAGTTGTCAACAACAATTGTAATTGTTTTTGTTGAAGTCCTCGGTATTGTAAGAGGCAAGTGTTGAAGTCCTCAGTGTTGTAGAGGCGTGAAATCCCGTTCGGCTGTTCGGGTAATTGTAAACCTGTTCCTCCGGGTGAAGCGAGGTTGTAATTAGTGAAAATCCAGATAGTAGTCTGGGACTGGACGTAGGACGGAGCTCCGAACCAGTATAAAAATCTCTGGTGTGATTTTTCTATTTTCTATTTACAATGCTATTATCATCTATTTCTGCATTTGTATTGTAATCCATATTACACGATCCGTGTATACTATACTAGCACGTACACCGCCCCCAGCATTTTCAATTGGTATTGTTAGTCGCTATGCACTGGATCAATGATGGCCAAATATATAGATACAGAGTTGACGTGCAGTAATCACAATAGCAGCAATATAAATATAATAGTAGCGCGAATAAAAAGTAAAGCAAGAAGCAATCACAGCAAAATTTTTATACTGGTTCGGACCTCCAGTCCTACTTCCAGTCCCAGACTCCTTCTGGAATTTCAACTAACTATCACCCTCACTTCGCCCGGAGGAATAGGCACCTGAGCAGCAGAACAGGATTTCAGTACACTTGCCCGAGCAGCCGAACGGGACTTCAATATTTTCTTTTACAAAGAAATAACTTGACTATATATTGTGTCTTCAATACACTGAGTAGTCGAACTTGAGTACAACTTCTATAACCGGTAAAAATGATGTAGAATGAGCGTGCAGAGGTTAGGAAGTGGATTAGAACCAGATTTGTATGTTGTGGAGTGAAATAGCACTGGTCTAAATTTGCTTTTAGAATGAATATGGAAGTCGGAGCGTTTGAAATCAATACGAGAATGATTTAAGAGAATATAATTCATTTTGTTTTTGGGATGGTGGGAGGCTTATATAGAAGTGAATGGAAGCCAATAAGTAGTCACAATCCTTCAGAAATTCTCATTAGAAAAGATGCATCCGTTGGAGGTTTGGAATTGGTTGAATAGACACATGAATAGCAACTTGACTATTCGCTTTGGAATGCTTGAATAAAGCAGCCGTTGAGATCAAATTCAAAACGCGGTGTAGCACAGTTGGTACAACATGCGCATGTCTCTGTTGTGTGCTGGGTTCGATTCCCACGTTTGTTGTTTTAATTTTCATTTCTTATTCGCTTTGGAATTCTTGTGTAAAGTAGCCGTTGATGCTAACTTCAAAATGTTCTATGGCTTAGTTGGTAAGATGTGCGGCTACCATCATAGTGTGCTGGGTTCGAATCTTACTTTCGTGCTTTTAATTTTCATTTCTTATATCTTTTGTTAAGTAGTGTATGGTAGCATAACATGTTGTGGTGGAGTGGTAATGGTTGCTCGTTCCATGTTGAGTGTGCTGGGTTCGAATCCTATTTCTTTTTTATTTCTCCATTCACTTTTACTTCATATAATAAAATCCTCTAACCACCTAATAATAGAAGAGCTTGTAGTAAAGTTGGTTTCCATGTGTATTCTAATGCAAGCATGCAGGTTTGAATCCCGCTTGGCTGAATTTTTGAACGATTTTATTTTGCTTATTTTTCTCCGGACAATGAATAACCTGAAATCACTTAATAAACATTTTAGTAGCATTGTCATATAGTTGTTATCATCAAAACACTAAAATTGTGTTTTCAACATTCTCCCCCTTTTTGATAATGACAACTATATGACTTTCTAAAATAATATTATATTGCTCCCCCTTAGTATTTGCTCCCTCTAAATTTAACATCTCCCCCTAAGTATAATATCTCCATCTATCAATATGCATATGAATCTCTCCCCCTTTGTCATTATCAAAAAGAATGAGTAAATATATAAAATATCTTGTATATAACGAGATAAACTCATTATTAATTATGAAGGAAAAGTAAAATAAATTTTACCACATTTACCGAAGTCCATATTTATTTGTAAGCACATAATTCTATTAAACATATGAACATTCTTTGAAATTCCAAAATCTATCCTTTTCCTTTTGTTTCTCTGAGTACCTGTAAAAAATAATAATAATTTTCGGTACCCACTTACTATGTTAGGGTCCGGGGGGTTAGGTCTTTGGAAACCATACCCATTTGGGTGTGGTTGAACCTTTATAAGTATAATTTTCATTACAAATTACATTCTTATAATAGTTGCTAATATAAAGTTGTTTATCATGATCAATTATATTAGCTGGAATCCATATCTTAATACTATTAGTCATTAGCTTAGTACTTGAAGAATAATTTCTATCATTTCTAAACAAAGTACTATTATGACTATAACTGGTTTTAAAATTATCTTGATTACTAGTACTAGCACTAAAGTTAGTATACATGAATGCATATCTAGTACTATTTTTACTTTTAGCTTGTTTATAGCCTACACCACTTCTATCATTGTGAGCTTTTGAATTCTTAACATAACCTAATCCCTTCTTATTTGAAGCAGGTTGAGAATTTTCAATAATCCTGGATAAATTTTCTCTCCCTTTATTAAAATTGGAAATATTTTTAGTAATGTCATCAAGCTTAGTTTTGAGACTAATGTTATCTAACTCAACAATTTTAATTTTTGTTTTTAACTCATGATTTTCAGAAGCTAGAGCATTATTCTTTTCTTTTTGAGCTTCTATTTCTTGACTTAATAGAGCGAGTTGAGAATTGTATGAATCTTGAATTTTCTCAAGTTCTTCTTCTAATATTCTCTTCTCGTCTTTAAGCATATCTCTTTCGAATTCTGCTTTCTTCTGATTTTCCAGAGCTTCCTTATATTTTCTTTTGAGACTTTTTAAAGTGTCTAGAAGTTCTGAATTTATTCCTAAAATATCGAAAAGCCAGTCGCTACAATAAAAGGAAACCTGGATCAAATAAAGCATCTTCATCTGCTATAGAATGTTTCAACTGCCATAAAAAGGGACACATGCAGAAGGATTGTCCAGAACAAAATAAAAAGTCAGAAAATGACAAATTCAAATATAAGAAGGACAAATCAAAGAAACGAGCCTTCTCAGTAACATGGGATGATTCAGAGTCATCTTCATCAGAAAGTGAAAGTGATTCGGAGAATGAACAAGCTAATGTTTGCTTTATGGCAACAGAAGATGAGGTACAAATTCCTACATTTGATGAATTACTTGATATTAATGCTGAATTGATAGTCAAATATAAAGACTTAAAACGTCAATTAAAAGTAGTCAAAGCAGATTTAAGTAGAGCAGAGTTTGAACGAGATATGTTAAAAGATGAGAAGAAAATATTAGAAGAAGAACTTGAAAATATTCAAGAATCATCATCTAATGTTGACTCTCAAATATCTCTTTTGAGTCAAGAAATAGAAGCTCAAAAAGAGAAAAATAATGCTCTCACTACTGAAAATCATGAACTTAAAGCAAAAGTCAAAATTCTAGACCTAGAAAAAGCTAGTTTACAAACAAAGTTTGATGACATTACTCAAAATGTTTCTAACTTTAACAAAGGTCGAGAAAATTTGACTAAAATCATTGAAAGTTCACAATCTATTTCAGATAAACAAGGTTTGGGATATAACAAACATGAAACTAAGAAACATCTTAGAAATAAAAGGAAGAAGAAAGTACAAAAAACTGAAGCTAAGAAAAATCTTAGTTTATTATATTTCAAACCAAAACCAGTTGTGAAATTTCAAAAGAGAAATGTCAAGACTATCAAAATATGGGTTCCTAAAACAAATAATAATTTGATTAGGAACAAATACATTCAGCAATTCATGAATAATGTACATTTTAATAACAATTATATATATAAAGGGGATACCGGACCCAAATGGGTTTGGACTCCTAAGACCTAACTCTTAGGACCCTATAAAAAGTGGGTACCATGAACTTAATTCTATGTTTGCAGGTCCCACTGAAGAAAAGAGGAAAGTGGATATTGGACAGTGGTTGCTCAAAGCATATGACGGGAGACAAGAGCTTACTGACAAATATTAAATACTCAGATGGTGGCTCAGTCACTTTTGGAGACAATTCAAAAGGTTATATCATCGGCAAAGGCGATGTGAGCAATTGTGGTACATCTAACTTACCTCTTATTACTAATGTCATGCTAGTTAGAAATTTAAAACACAATTTACTTAGTATTAGTCAGTTATGTGACAAGGGTTTTATAATTTCCTTTTCAAATAATAAGTGTAGTATTTTAGATAAAGACCATAATTTGGTTTTTGAAGGTTATAGAGACAGAAATATATATATTCTAAATATGAATATTAATCATAATTCAGATATGTGTCTTATGGCTAATAACAATGATCCATGGCTATGGCACAAACGTTTCTGTCATATAAACCTCAGAACTATTGACAAGCTAGCCAAAAACAATCTAGTTAGAGGACTACCCAAAATGAGTTTTAAAGTTAACAACATTTGTGATGCATGTCAATTAGGAAAATGACCAAATCATCGTTTAAATCCAAGAAAGTCATATCAACATTACAACCGCTTGAGTTACTGCACATGGATTTATTTGGACCTACTAGAGTTCAATCAATAAATCACAGTCAATATGTGCTTGTAATTGTTGATGATTTCTCTCGTTATACATGGACAATTTTCTTAAAAAATAAAAGTGATACTTTCGATCATTTCAAATCTTTCGTCAAAAGAATTCAAAAATCAAAAGAGATTAAAGTTAAAAATATAAGAAGTGATCATGGCGGAGAGTTTGAAAATAATGAATTTGAACATTTTTGTACAAAGAAAGGTATATATCATAATTTTTCGTTTCCCAGAACTCCACAACAGAACGGAGTAGTAGAACGAAAGAACCGAACTTTACAAGAATGTGCAAGAACATTATTAAATGGAACCACCTTACCAAAACACTTCTGGGCAGAAGCTGTTGCAACTGCCTGTTATGTTTTAAATCGTGTGTCCATAAGACCTCTTACCAAGAATACTCCTTATGAATTGTTTAACAAAAGAAAGCCCAAAATCTCATACTTCAAAGTTTTTGGTTCTAAGTGCTTTATTTTAAATATGAAAGACCAGCTTGGAAAATTCGATCCAAAAGCCGATGAAGGAATATTTGTCGGTTATTCGGAACGAAGTAAGGCCTATCGGATATTTAATAAACGAACCAAAACTATTGAAGAATCACTTCATGTCTCTTTTGATGAAATTTATCAGCATCCTCACACAATATCAGATGATGACGAATCAATAGTCATTGATAATCAAATCATCTCAAATACTGATTCTGACTCAGAAATAATTATTGAGAATACTCCTCAAATATGTGAATTACAATCACCACCAAGAATATTAAGAGACCATCCGGCCCAAAATATAATAGGTGAAATAACATCACATGTCAGAACAAGGAGTCAACTCAATCAAATGGGTCATGTCGCTTTTCTCTCAAATATCGAACCCAAGAATCCAAAAGAAGCTGCTATAGATGATTACTGGATCATTGCCATGCAGGAAGAACTAAATCAGTTTGAGCGCAATGACGTTTGGGAACTTGTTCCGAGACCAACTGATCAGTCAGTAATTGGTACTAAATGGGTCTATAAAAATAAGGCTGACGAACAAGGAAATATCACCAAAAATAAAGCAAGATTAGTAGCACAAGGATACAATCAGGAAGAAGGTATCGATTATGAAGAAACTTTTGCACCAGTTGCTCGACTAGAAGCTATTAGAATTCTATTATCTTTTGCTTGTTATCATAATTTCAAACTTTATCAGATGGATGTCAAAAGTGCTTTTCTCAATGGATTTATCAAAGAGAATGTCTATGTCGAACAACCACCTTTATTCGTACATGAAAAATATCCTGACCATGTGTTCAAACTTAAGAAAGCTCTGTATGGTTTAAAACAAGCACCTCGTGCTTGGTATGAACGATTACGTAGCTATCTTATTAATTCAGGATTTGAAATAGGCAAAGTCGATCAAACTTTGTTTATTAAACATTCTCGAAAAGATATTCTGGTTATCCAAATATATGTTGACGATATCATCTTTGGTTCAACAAACGAAAAACTCTGCAAGGAATTTGCAAGTATTATGACCAAAGAATTCGAAATGTCCCATATGGGAGAACTATCTTATTTTCTTGGACTTCAAATCAAACAACTTTCAAACGGTATTTTTATCAATCAAGAAAAATACTGTGAAAATCTTATCAAACGCTTCGGATTACAAAATACATCTGGTAAACCAACTCCTATGAGTACAACTACACATCTTGAAAAAGATGAAAGTGGTAAGAATGTTGACCAGAAATTATATCGAAGCATGATTGGTTCTCTTCTTTATCTTACAGCTAGTCGTCCAGATATATTAATGAGTGTTTGTTTATGTGCTCGTTTTCAAGCCGATCCAAAGGAATCACATTTACGAGCAGTGAAACGTATAATTCGTTATCTTAATAATACCAAAGATTTTGGTCTTTTCTATCCAAAAGAATGTCCATTTGAATTAGTATCATATAGTGATGCTGATTTTGGTGGCTCACGGACGGATAGAAAAAGTACAAGTGGTACGTGCCATTTTATTGGAAAATCACTTGTCTCTTGGTTTAGTAAGAAACAGAATTGTGTTTCACTATCAACATGTGAAGCTGAATATATATCAGCGGCTCTCGCTTGTACTCAAGTACTATATATGCAACAAACACTTCAAGATTTCGATATACATTTATCGAATTCTATTATATACTGTGATAACACGAGTGCAATAAATCTCTCTAAAAATCCAGTAAATCATTCTAGAACCAAACATATTGATATCCGTCATCATTTCCTTAGAGATAATATTGAAAAAGGTAATATACATCTTGAATATGTTCACACTGACAATCAAATAGCCGATATTTTCACTAAACCATTACTTGAATCTAGTTTTATTAAACTACGAAGAGAGCTTGGCTTAGTATCTCGGAAAGATCTAGAATAGAATAAGTAACCTTCAAACTTAGGCTATATATTTTTCAAATAATTCTTAAATTTCAGCCTATAACAAACTATACCTATTTTTATAACTTTTTTATGCATCATTGTTTTTGTTTACGGCTAATTATCTCTAACAAATCCTATCCTCAAGTTCATTGGCAAACTTTTTTCTATATAAACGTTTGAAAAATACACTTTCATTCATTCACCTTCTTGCTGAAAATTATAAATCATCTTAAACAAGCTATCATGGCACACATTTGTGACAAATGCGCAGAGGAATCTCATATTTCTATCACAAGCTCGGAGTCGGAGGAACAATACTCTCCGATTACACCGAAACAAAGGCCGGAATGCCCTCACCATTGTTTTCGCACACCTGGCCATACTCCAACATCCAAGCGTGCAAAGAAAGCACTATTCTGCTCTCCGCGCACGAAGGCGCAAATCGATGAAATTCATCACTACCAAAAGCATCAAATCGATCTTCAACGACAACTACATTATGGTCAAAACCTACTATACCATGAACAACAACGTACTTCAACTCGTTTATCCGCTTTAGAACGAATGGCTTCATTCTTCTGCGGTTCGAACAAACACGATGTTCATGAATCAATGCCGTCAAGACCATCGACTTCAACAACTCCAAACTCTTGGGATAAAAACTATAACGAGAATGAAGGAGCTCGATATAAGTGGAGTCCGTGGGCTAAACGAATTGAAAACGACAAGAATTCTAATAACAACTCACCTTCTCATTAGAATTCCATAATGTATATTATTTTGCTTTCATATATAATTCTTGTAATACAGTATATTTTTGCAATAATAACATAATATATAATATATTCATTCAACTCGTTTTCAAAAATTTTGCCAAATTCTGCATTTTTGCACACAGAGCCAAACCGGTCGACAGCCTGAAATATGACCGGTCGACCGTTTTGCTCTCTGGTTGAAAACGGTCGACCGGCAATACGCAGGCGGTCGACCGGTCGGCAGTTACTTCTTTTTTTATATACTTCACGTATATATTTTGCCACCAACCCTCTTTACTTTCTACTCTCTACTGAAAATTTTCCCATTTCCAAACCCTAGTTCATATTCTCAAGCTTCACAAACTCTCAAATTCTCTTCAATGGCTCCTCCTCAGAAGAAATCAAAGAAAAGAGCAACATCAGAAACTTCTTCTCTTACTCTCTCTGCTAGAAAATGGCTAGAATCTCCGGTTGCAGTAACTAGATGGAATCAAATGACAAATTACAAGTTCCATCCGGGCTCATTCATCAAATTCGACGATTTCACTGCATACGGTATTCAAAGATTAGCAAATAGATCTCGTATCTCTCCTCTTATTGATTTTTCTGTAAATAGCGTACAAATTAATCATTTGATGATTAAGCTATTTTACGCGAATATGAATTTAGAGGAATATACTCCGGATAATCCAAATGGAGTTATTTGGTCAGTAGTATGTGGCAAACGAATCTATCTCACTTATGATAGAATTGCTTCTATTTTGGGAATACCGAATAGGGGTGAAGAGTTTTCATCGACATTTTGTGAAGTTTTCACCCGGAATAGTACGAGTCATAAATTTATAGAAGATGATAGTAACGGCACCAAATCGATTGGGCTACGACCGACTGCAAGGTTGTTACACCATGTCCTAATGCACTCTCTATTTCCTCGATTAGGAAACTATGATGCCGTTTACAAAGAGAATTTCAAGGCTCTTTATGCTATCTACCATGATATCGAAATAAATTGGGTTCACGTGATTTTCGATGAAATTCTTAACGTAAATAACTCTACTCGTCCACATTTCTTCTATAACGAGTATATTATGCGTATGTTGCTTGCATGTGGAGTCACACCCCCGGATTCGGCATATTCTACACCAAAGTGTATTGACTCCACTACTATCAAACGGATGAAGCTTCCTCCTCCATATGTTCATATTATGCCTTTCGAACAATGGCAACAACGCGATACTCAAGAACAACAAGCTCCACCATCTCGTCGTCGTTCTGAAGATGTTAGATTATTGAAATCTAAATCATCTACAAGAGAATCTCTTAAAACCATCGCTCGGAATCAATTTTTACTTGAATCAAGACTAAAACGAATGGATTCGAAAATTGATAGACGATTCAATAAGGTAAAGTCATTCTTCGGCGCTATATGGGATGCTATATCATGTAGCACATCCGTCTCGACCCAACATCAAGACCCCGGAAAACGTCCGGCTCCTCCAACTTTTACTTGGTCGACATCCGAGGAATCCGGTGATACAAGCGGACAAGGTCGTGGGGACAATGACGATGATGATGACGATGAAGATGACGACGACGACGATGATGATGATGATGATGATGATGAGGAAGAGATTCAGTCGGAATGAAGTTAGTTTGTTTTTCTTTTCATTTCTTTAAAAACATCTATGGCACTTGTACTAAATAGTGTCCATCTTTTTATTCGTAGTAGACTATGACTTGCATTGTTCTTCATCAAAACATCCTGTGTTTGAATGTATGCATTGTTCTCTTTGGTTTATATTTTCTATTGTTTACTCCTTTTTGTCGATGACAAAGGGGGAGAAAGGTGCTAATAATTGTTTGCAGGATGAAAGAAGCTAATAATTGTCTGCAGGAAATCACATATTCAGGAGGAGATTCTATACTTGAGTTTTTATATTGTCATCAATCAAAAAGGGGGAGAATGTTGAGTCACAGCTTCTATGAAGATTTTGATTGCTGACAACAATATTAAAGCGATCGACAAATCAAGACCTACATATAGTACTCTAGATTATAGGTTGATTATTTGATGTTATAATAGTAATAAAATTGTCAAAATCTATCCTCAAATAATCATGCACAAAATATAATATATATATATACACATTTATATAGGTTGTGCACTTTATTGTGCAACTTAACAGAGACCGGTCGACCGGTCCAAAAATGAACGGTCGACCGTTCCTGTTGAATGTGCACAATAAACGTGCACACATGCACATAACGACTATATTTTTAAAAACCTGTCTACCGGTTAGTTTTTGACCTGTCGACCGTTTTTAAACAGAGAGCAACTTCTTCCAAAAGACATATCTTTCTTCAATGGTTGCGTCTCTTCTTCTTCATCAATGATCATAACTTTTGACTGCAACTTTTCACCAAGGGTTATAACTATTTTCTCTCTATAAATACACATCAATATCATTGATTAAAACAACAAGTTTTATTAAGATTATATATGCTCTCTATCTATTCTCTGAATTCACTTGCATTCAAAAAGCTCTAAACTACTTTCATTCCTTATTGAATCATTGACACTATCTCATATATTTTGATTCAATAAGCAATATAAATTCCATAATCTTCACAAACATCATTCACAATTTGAGGATAAGATTATAGGAAGAGTGTACTACAAGTGACAAATCCGTGTTTACAAGAGCACAAGTTGTCAACAACAATTGTAATTGTTTTTGTTGAAGTCCTCGGTATTGTAAGAGGCAAGTGTTGAAGTCCTCAGTGTTGTAGAGGCGTGAAATCCCGTTCGGCTGTTCGGGTAATTGTAAACCTGTTCCTCCGGGTGAAGCGAGGTTGTAATTAGTGAAAATCCAGATAGTAGTCTGGGACTGGACGTAGGACGGAGCTCCGAACCAGTATAAAAATCTCTGGTGTGATTTTTCTATTTTCTATTTACAATGCTATTATCATCTATTTCTGCATTTGTATTGTAATCCATATTACACGATCCGTGTATACTATACTAGCACGTACACCGCCCCCAGCATTTTCAGGTAATCCTTTCGCTTTCGAAGATACCCGGCCTTCAACACCGTCTTCAAATGCAATCCTATTTCGTCGTATCGTTATTCGAAATGGGTTTTATGACACAAGGTCCTCTCCCGACTAATCCGAATAACGAGCGCTTATTTTTAAAAATAAGTGTTATATTCAGATTTCAACAAATCACAACAATTTTCACTTTGCTCTTTTAAATAAAAGATCCATCACAATCACAAAGGTTCGATGGGGTTTTCGGATATCCACTTGGAATCCGACCCCCGGCCGCATCGAAATTCAAATGCCATTAAAAAGGCCAATACTGATAGTCGGTTATTTAACTATCAACCAACATTCACGACAATTACTGGATTTCAAATAATTTTTCCTCAGTTATTTATTTTCCAAATAACTCCGCAAGATAAGATTCCCGATATTTAACTATCAATCAACACTTCATCACTTTGAAAACGAATTTCAAATCACTTTTCACTCGCGAAATAAGATTCCCGATATTATTTATTACCACTGAAAAGCTGCCGAGTTCAAATACTTTAAAATACATTAAATCATTTATCCAAAATGTACTTGGAAAAATTTAAAATAAAGTATTCTAGAATATTTTTCTTAAATTAGTTATGAAGAATATTATACTAATATCTCATATAAAAATCAAGTCCAAAACTAATTTTAAAATAAAATTAGTACATAGGATATAACTATTTAAATATCCATTTTCTAAAACAAATTTCAATTAAAAATTTAAATAATCACTTCTATAATAAATTAAAATATATTTTAACTTTAAAGATTTTCAAAATAACTTAAGGAAATAATTTTCGCAAAACATGCTTTCCTTAAAACCGTCTTTACAACTTCAAATTATATTTATAAACTATATTGAAAACATTTCGGCTTTTAGGGAAAGTACACGTTCCATTCTAAAATGGTTCACTCAAATCAATTTATAAATATATCTGGATTTATTTTAAATTTACGTCCCAAATCTGTAAATTCCTTTCCACACTTTTAAAAAATAAAACAATATTTATTTTTAAAACAAATTTCCCTTTCTTTTATAAAATTTCCATTGTGGATTTTAATCTTCAAATATCCATAGATATATAATCTTCAAATTGTTTCCCAAATATTCACTTTCAAAACCAAATCAATTCTCAAATTTATTTCAATTACCACATCCAATTTCAAATTGATTTCTAATCAATTTTCATATTGATTTCCCAAGGGTTTTATTTTTAAAACACCAAATTAATTTTCAAATTTAATTTCTAAATTTATTTCAACACCAAATTGATTTTCATTCAAACACTAAATCAATTTTCATATTGATTTCCCAAAGATTTATTCTTTTAACGCCAAATCAATTTCCAAATTTATCTTTTAAAATAAATTCCTTTATCTTTTCCAAATTATTTAAAAACCATATTTTTAAATTAATTCTTCACCTTTTGAATATTATTACTTGAAATACATTTATTAAAAATTTTCCCATATTTTGGAATTTTTATTCTATAGGATTTCACCATAGATTTTCTACCTAAATTTAAAAATCCAATTTTAATTATTTCCGGTATCCTACGATATCAAAAATATATTCGGCTAAATTTTAGCCTTTAATGGTTTCAATCACAAATAATCACACATAGATTATAAATAATCAACACAAAATTTTGAAAACAAATCAAAATGTTTTGAGGAATTCAATTGGATCCCTCCAACCTGTTTCCCTGCATCCACAGACGTTAGCACAACAATTAAATACCAATTCCACTTCATGGTGGAATATCGCGATATATGGGATTTATAAAATATCATCCGCTATTATGCGGTGCATAGGGTCTCATCTGCTATATAATGCGGGAAATCAACAACTCCAAATACATTATAATACCAATTCCACTTCGTGGTGGAATATCGCGGTATATGGGTTTAAATATAATATCATCCAAGCGCATAATCAACAATTTAAATTTAACTATCACAATTCAACAATCAATCAATAACTGAAATTTTCAATTTTATAATTTGAGTGAGAAGATCTCACCTTTGCCTTTATTTTGCAATCCCAATCCAGCTTGTTTTTCATGCTTTTTTCTTTAACCTCGTATACACAATTCACAATTTATTACTATTTGAATTTGCCAAACGATTAATCACTATTCAATAAATTAAAATTTTAAAGCTAATGATTTAACTAATTAATTTTTTTTTAAAACTAAATTTTCTTTAGTAATCTAATCAACTAAAATTTAGTCTAAACTAATATTCCCTTTAAAATATCCTTTGATAACTAAAATAAATTTAATAAGTTAATTTAACCATTTATCCACCAAATCCATTATTTAAAATAAATTAGCAAATTAAAATGTGTAAATGTATATTCATTTCATTTTTGAAATTTAATATAGATTTATAAGAAATAATCTTTTAAAATATAATCTTATCTTTATACCATTTTTCCAAAGTTATATATATATATATGATAACTGATTCCATCTTTAAAATAAATTGCTTTAACGTTGCTGTAACTTATTTTGTTTCATTAAAATTCGATTTGGTGAAAAAGAAAGCTCAGTCAAAAGATTACTAGAACCCCACCTCGGCCTTGCGACATCACCGGAGAAACTCGCCTTGCTTCGTACGAACCTACCATCATGAGCCACCCCAATCACCTCGACACCATCGCGCCGACCCTAAGCTTGAATTCGCGACACCAGACCTCGCGCCCAAATTCAATCGATCACCCATCAACATCGCTCGCCGCCATTTCTATTGTGTGCGCCACTTCCTTACGCGCATGCGTGGATGCTGCTGCTTCCTCGGTTCGAGCACGATTTCAAAAATGCAAGCATCCCAAACCCTAACCGATGATGCTCGGCCTCACGAACCCATATAACAACGCTACCCCACAAACGCGCGCTAAACGATACACTTTGTCCCCACGCCAAGATTGAGGTCGCCGTTGCTCGCGATTGAAGCTGCTGTAAATCGCGCGCTGAGACTTCGATTTGGATTATCTCGGCTGCCACGAATTTGGGTTTTACTTCGATTTCATTTTCGGCCATAATTTGAATCGAACTAAATTCAATTGAGGACTGAAGGGAAGAGGGATTCATATTGAATTGTAGGCCATTTTTTTTCTTCTTTTCATTGATTTGAGAATGCCGAAGGAAAGAAGATGCATGGTCGGCTATGTTAGCTGATGGGATGCAATAGGGTTTGACTTAGGAATTGATAATATTATTTAATTCCAAAATATCTCATTTAACATATCTGAAAATTCCGAACCCCTATTGAGGTATGCTGTCAAGCATTTATAAGATTTTATCCGTATTTCGAACACAATAGAATGTGTTTCGGAGGCTAATTCGATCATATGAAGAAGATAGCTTTTTGAACCAGTTATTAAATTAAATTTTGATATAATTTTAGCGCGTTTTCTTGTCGTATGGCTAAACGATCACTCCGAATGCTATGAAAATTGAAATCCAATAATAATACAATATTACGGATCCTACGGAACTGGTTTCGTCGAATTCCAAGACTGTGCCTCAGAAGGCTATTTTTAGATATCGATTTAAACGATATATTTTCAAAATTAAACAAAACATTTTCAAATTAAATTTTGAAGCTTCCATTACCTTCAGTATTATCAATATAAATTTTCTAAGCTATCATATTATTTTTAACAAGCTAAAAATTGAAAATTCAAATTTTTACCCATCATTAATAAATCAAATTCAATAATTTAATTGCCAAAGTAATATTTATAATCGAAATTCAAGTTAAACTAACCTTCAAATATTTAAAATCGATTAAACATTTCATTTTCAAATGTTAAAAATTTCCGGGTCGTCACATCCTTTCCCCCTTAAAAGAATTCACCCCGAAATTACTAGTTAAGAAGAATGATCCTCAACCCGTTTAATATTTTCCAAACCAAACAGTTTCAACTTTCCAAAACAAATCTTTCTATTAAAGATCCATTATCATTTCAACTGATTTTCCGAAATCTTTCATTGTTCCCAAACAATATTGTTTTCCTAACAATTCAAATTTTAGATTTTCAAAATTTTCTCAAAATTTTTCGAACTCCCTAAATTTTCGAAAAATTTCGCCAGCGTCTCTTTTGCGCGGTTAGCTCGGTACGACTACGAAATGGCACCACAGTCCCCCAGATTTCAATAAGAAAACAAAAAGCCAAGTGGCTAGACAAGAAAATCATCAAATTTCATACTGTAATTTAAATACATACCTTTTTGTCGAGCAATTTCAAATTTATCTTCGAAAATCAAATCCCAATTCCATTTCCCTATAACACACCTGTATATCCTGCTAGCCATAATATCCAATTACAACAATCAAATTTATTTTGCACATTCCTTTACAAAATCTTCAATATATACTTCTTATACCATTTTTACTTTACTATTGAAGTTATATATCCATTTTCATTTAACCTTGCATTTTCAATTTCCTTTAAATTCAATTTACAATTTCAATTTATTTGGACTCAATTTAACTTCTGAATAATGAAGTTTATCAATTATCTTTCATTCACAACTGATTCATATCACTATTTTAAATTAGTTTTATTTACTAATTCATTACAAATTCCGATTCATTTTATCTCAAACCATTTTTTATATTTCCACCTTTATTATCTTTAGTTCACTTCGAACTAATTTTACAACTTCATTTGATTTCACACAATTCAAATTGATTTTCATATTCAGTTTCAATTCCGGTTTTATTCTTTTATTCATTCAAAAATTTATTTTCACTTCAACATTTTGGTTTACAACCACTTATATTTTAACTGGATTTCAAATTCCATATGAATTCAATTTACTTTCATCTATAAATATTAGATTCAATTCATTTTAAACCATATTAATTTGTCATTTCTTCAATTAATTTCACTTACTAATTTCATTTCAATACTTCGCTTTGTTTATCACAAATCAAATTCAATTTCAATTCCAGTTCTATTTATTTACAAATTCGAGATGAATTTCAACATTCAATTCACTTTCATTTAATTTCAATTGTAAATTTATTTATTCACAACCTAATTTTCCACCTTAATAAATTTTATTCCAATCATTTAGTCTATAAGACCTCTCAAATTCACCTTTATTCAAATTAACTAATTTCAGTTTAATCTGAATTTTCTAAGTTTTCAAACTTATTATTCCATAACTTTTTTTATATGATTCCAGATTCTTTCCACCTTTTCCAAAACCATTATTGAAAACAATTTAAATTATCCTTTGAATTTCAAAACCAAACCCAAATTTTCAAAACAACTTCCATTTAAAACAATTTGGCAGCAATTCCTCTTTTGGAAACCCGAAAATAAACACCAATGATGTCTCGATCATCACCGGAATTTATTTCCAGTGACCGAAAAGAGTTTAGAGCTTTTATCCCTCCAAAAACATTTTTCCATCCCTTGAAAACTATTTCCAATCCCAAAAGGAATTCAATTTCCAAACTTCCCGAATTTCAAATATTTTCAAGAACATTTCCAAATATTTCTCCGGAATTCTATTTCAAATTATAAATCTCATTTACAATTTACATTTACAAATCCCATTTGGATTTTTATTTTCTTAGCTTTTGGTTTTGATTTCAATTCCTCATACAACGATGATAATAATTTATTACTATCGCTTCCTAGCAACCAAGCAACCATATAATACAATAATTCGCAGAAAATTTATTTCTTTTATATACGAAAATAGTTTGGGTAAAATTATTTCATTTACCCTATTTTAAAAAGATATCGTGTCGAATTTGTTCTGTACAAGTGTTTAGAGATCCCTATCAATAATGTTAATTACTCTTATTGAAAAGAATCCATATACCACTCAACAAACCAATCAACACAATATAACATTTTTTATATTCACTAACAAATACAGCTCATATCTATTATTACACATAAACTCATTCTATAGTACTACTGAATCTATCTCTAATGAGTAACACCCAACAGAGCCAAGGTTGTTGCTTAACCAAATGCTCTGATACCAAAATGTGACGACCTAATTTTTCGACACCCTAAAGTCGACATCAATACGTCCACTGTATCAAATGCCAAAAAACCGAACCGTTAAGGTTTAAGGAAGAAGAAGATAGAAGAAGAAACAGAAACAATAACAGAATCTCACATATCGCAGCGGAACAAATATAATAGATAAATGAATATCTTTTAAACAAAAGCACTATATCAGTTATTACATTACATCACATTACATTATCAGAGTTTACAACAATAAACAATGAAAAAGAAATATTACATATATAAGTAATACGCCTCGCCATCCAGCTTCAACTCCTGATCTCCACAACAACTTCTTGATAGACTTCGCTCCCGAATAATGATAACCTGACTCTAGGCTGCCCATATGGAAAATTGTGGGCACCCAGAGTTTAGAAAGGGAACAATAAACTCCAGGTCAGACATGGGACTGGTGTGAGATCTTAAAAATAGTTATTTTCACAAAGAAAATAAAAAGAAATCTGCTGTGCTTTTGGAAAATGAAACTACCATAAGGCCTCCCGCCACACACACAATGCAAACGCAGAATTGGAGGAGATTTCTCCTTATGATAGCCAAACATGCTTAATACGCAAAATCCTTTCGATATTATTATTAGTGCATAGTGCAGAAAACATTTCAAAAGTACAATATTAATCTTAGCTAGCATACAACCATTATTGTATGCCTACTATAGCTACCATGTTCAATAGCATGTTATCGCCACATTCCATGGCAGGTTATACAACTAAAACCGTACAGGGCGTGTATTGTTTCTTTGGATTTCCAACACATGGTCACGCTAAGGAACTTCCTACTGTCATATGGGTACGCCTTTGGTGCGACGTCCCGAGAACCTACCCTGATCTCTGCCAACACAAGGCCAAGTTACTTCTGTAACTAGGTAACTACTACTCGAGTATGCCATCCCTCGATCGTTTGCGACCTTTATCCGAGGATCCTCAACCACAAAGCAACAACCACAAAGTATAATAAATTTGCGGCAACAACATAAGTAAAATATCATGGCTCCATACCATGATACTACCCTTTTCCAGAAGGAAATGACATACCCTAAAGGGTGCGACCCTCATAACCTTGCCGCATCTTTCCTGTTTCGACCATTTCCGAGGTGTGAGGTCCGATGAGGTCTCGTCACAAAGCTACACTTTTCACAAAGTCATACTTTGATCAACAAATGATCAGCAGCACTTCGTATGCCACATTACTAGTTTGGGAATATATCACTAGTAACCATTAACTACATTACCTCTGAGCTCGTATATCTCAGAGAAGGGTGTGAAACTAAGAGAATAAATTCTCCGCCACCAACAGAAATGTATTCGATAGAAACCAGCTTTATATCTCAAAGTGTAACGTCAGACACACATCCATACAAGTCTGTTTCGGGATTGAATGGAACCGAAGGCACTTCAAAGAATGTGACGCCCCACCTCTATACCCACGCTAACCAAGAACACTACGGTGTAGTGCTGTCAACTAGCGCGGAGAATAAGGCTGTTGAGGAGCGACCATCCATGTAATTTCTTATCACACGGTGGCTATAAAATAATCTTCGGAAACAAATATAGAAGTAAGCATAATATGCGAATCAATCACAGATATCCATATCACAAAGGCGGAAAGAGATATGAATATATATCACATAAAAGTGTACATCAGAGTAGTGGTCTAGAAAGATCCACGATAATACAAAAGAATAGCAACGCGTGCTATACAAAAGAATACAACTATGAGTCTATATCTCAAGTGTAAACAACAGAAGCTGCTAATCTAAACAAGTAGCCAAAAGTCTGAGTAGTGAATCACTGGGGGAGGAGTCAAGCAGTAGCACCTGTAACATCTCGGCTTGACCCGAGTATTATTTATAAGAAAATAATAAACGGATCAGTCTAGCTATAAATATCAGATGACATGATATAAAATAAAAGATATGGCATAAACATAAAATATCCATACTGACATACTACTATAAGTATGCAAATAATGATCAACAGGAGATCAACCGATAAGAGATAAATCAATATCACAAGAATCTTCTCAAAGATCCAAAGAGGGCATCATACCCTAAACTTGTACTCATGACAAGTCAAAGAGATAAATTCCAGAAATCAACACAAGAAATCCAGAAATCATAAAAAGGGAAAGAGGCCTATCACATGACGGTCCGAAGACCATGGGGAGCTACCCCACATGTGTGAGTGGAATCACACAGATTGAGGTCAAGACTATCCAAAAAGCAGAAAGGTATGTGTGAATGGAATCACACAAGTGGTGTCTAGTCTAACCTTGCAATGAAAGAGACATCGCGCAATTGCTAGTCTAATTCATAAAGCGATCATCAAGATCAACGAGAAGTGTCAATTACACTAAGCTAGTAAATATAGAAGTTTAGCTTCATGTCCCATAACCACTTGCTTAACTTAAATATTTACGAACAAACTGTAAATCTTCACTAATAAAATTGTCACAAGAGGTTCAATCGAACAAGTCCAAGAATTAACCGACGAAGTGAACGCAAGCGTTTCATACCACTTGTTTTACTAAGTCGTTTAATTAGATTTCTCATCCGAGTGAGGTAAAGGCTTGTATATACTAATAGATTGGAAAACGGTTTAAGAAAAGAGCTTTGTTATTAAAAATAGAGTTGAAATCATTTTGTTGAAAGAGTTTTGATATTTACTACTAGTTTTGAAACCTTTATATTTTAAAGTGACAAATCACAGAAGCGATTGTAGAAACAATCAATCACAAAGGTCACATTCGAAGATGTGATAAAAATCCAAGGAAATCAGCTCAGCAAGTTCTGTTGAATATTTTTCAGATAAGATCCCCTACGGAGGGGGGGTCCAGGGGGGGTGGCAACCCCCCAAGGTGGGGGTGCGGGGGCAACGCCACCGCTTACGGGGTTCGACCTGCCCGGTCGGGTCGCGGGGGTACAGGGGGCAGCGCCCCCGGTGGGGTGCGGGGCAGCGCCCCGTCCAAAACGGTACGACTTAGTGAAGACAAAATGAGGTCCAACGACCTAAGAGGGATAGGGTCGAGCGACCTAATAGTTGCGACCTAGGGGTCTAAGGGGCACGACCTAGTGGTCCAGCGACCTAAAGGGTATAGGTCATGCGACCTAAAATGGGTTCGCGACCTAACACTCAAACGACCTAAAGAAATTAAGGAGCCGAGCGACCTATAAGAAGCAGCGACCTAAGAAGAAACGAGGCCCAACGACCTAGGGGTTAGGTCATGCGAGTTAAGAAGGTCAGCGACCTAACAAAGACACGCGACCTAATAAAGAAACGCGACCTAAAGGCACGCGACCTAGCGACTTAAGAGGCGAGCGACCTAAGTGTTACGGCCTAAGAGTCGAACGACCTAGCGTGGAAGCGGCCTAAAAGCCAAACGACCTAACGACCTAAGGTCATACGACCTAGCGACCTAAAGCCATACGACCTAACGACCTAAGGTCATATGACCTAGTGCAACACGCGACCTAAAAGGTACGCGACCTAATGCGGCCGAGTGGTTTAAGGTCGGAGACGACCTACGACCTATAAAGGTAGACGGTTGAGCGAGCTAATGAGGTCCAGAGTCGAGCGAAGGTCCAGAGAAGGGCGACTTAAAAGAGGCGCGACCTAAAAGAGGCGCGACCTAAAGGAGCGCGACTTAATGGGTTATATGACCCAACGACCTAAGCCACTAACTCGCGAGCGACCTAAGTCCTAGGTCGTGAGCGACCTAACTCCGAGTGAGCAAAAATGGCCAGAGTCAAAGCAGAGCGACCTAACGACCATACGACCTACGACCTAAAAGGCTTGCGACCTACGACCTAAAACCGAGTGAGTCAAATACGAAGGCCGTGACTTTTCCACCCCGAGCGACCTAATGAAGACAGAACGACCTAAGAGCAGCTTTTCACCAAAAACACTAAAAATTGGAGTTTTTCGCCAATCCAATCCAAACCAAATGCAAATGTGCATGCAAAAGTGATAGGGAATCATTCCCAACAGTCCAATATAGTTATAGACTAGATTTGTGAGATAAAAATCTCACCTTTGCTCCAAAACCCAATGAAAATGAAGAACAAAGCTTGAAGGCAAATGGAGGAGCAACCACAAGCTTGAATCCGATGTCTTCTTCTTGAATTTGGAGTTGAATGTTGGAGTTGCAATAAAACAAAGACTTTGGAGTTTTAATTTCTCATTCCATTCACCATTTTTGTTGAAGCTTTAGTGTTAGGAAATGAAATGAAGTAATGAAGAAGAAGGGGGGTGGAACTTGGGCCTAATGGGCTAAAAGTCCAAACCAAAGGCTCGAGTGAAAAAGTGGTGAAATTCCACTAACCCCAAGCATATCAATGTTTATACTTAGAAGATTGCAAACGACGTTTCGAACTCAATGGAAGTGGTCTCGAGTCCTAATTTGACCGTTTGCAAAAAGTAGCTTCGGACCAAAATCCGATTAACGATAAAATATTTAAATAAAATATTTAAATATGAAAATCGATAAATATGCGGGTTGTTACAAAGAAGCCCTTGCAAATTTGGATATCCACAAATCACGTCCGGAATCCCCATCACAAAGGTGATAAAATCCCTATACCGGAGCAACCCGGTGTAGAGACATTCGACAGGTGATCCTTTAGCTTTTGAAAGTACCCGGTCTTCAACACCATCTCCAAATGCAATCCCATTTCATCGTATTGTTATTCGGAATGGGTTTTATGACACAACTCTCGGCTAATCCGAATAATGAGCGCTTATTTTTAAAAATAAGTGTTATATTCAGATTTCAACAAATCCCAACAATTTTCACTTTGATCTTTTAAATAAAAGATCCATCACAATCACAAAGGTTCGATGTGGTTTTTGGATATCCACTTGGAATCTGACCCCCGGTCGCATCGAAATTCAAATGCCATTAAAAAGACCAATATTGATAGTCGGTTATTTAACTATCAATCAACATTCAGAACAATTACTGGATTTTAAATAATTTTCCACCAGTTATTTCTTTTAAACATATCTCCGCAAGATATATTTTTAACACTTCATCACTTTGAAGACGAATTTCAAATCACTTTTCACTCGCGAAATAAGATTCCCGATATTATTTATTACCACTGAAAGGCTGCCGAGTTCAAATACTTTAAAATACTTTAAATCATTTATCCAAAATGTACTTGGAAAAATTTAAAATAAACTATTTTAGAATATTTGCATAAATATTAGTTATGAAGAATATTATACTAATATCTTACATAAAATTTCAAGTCCAAAACTAATTTTAAAATTAAATTAGTAGATAGGATATAACTATTTAAATATCCATTTTCTAAGACAAATATCAATTAAAACTTTAAATAATCACTTCTATAATAAATTAAAATATATTTTAACTTTAAAGATCTTTAAAATGACTTAAGTAAATAATTTTTCAAAACATTCTTTCCTTAAAACCATCTTTACAACTTCAATTTATATTTATAAACTATATTGAAAACATTCTCGTCTTTCAGGGAAAGTACACATTCCGTTCTAAAATGGTTCACTCAAATCAATTTATAAATCTTTCTGGATTTATTTTAAATTTACGTCCCAAATCTGTGTATTCCTTTCCACACATTTAAAAAATAAAACAATATTTATTTTTAAAACAAATTTCCCTTTCTTTTATAAAATTCCCATTGTGGATTTTAATCTTCAAATTGTTTTCCAAATATTCACTTTCAACACCAAATCAATTCTCAAGTTTATATCAATTACCACATCCAATTCCAAAGTGATTTCTAATCAATTTTCATATTGATTTCCCAAGGGTTTTATTTTTAAAACACCAAATTAATTTTCAACTTTAATTTCTAAATTTATTTCAACACCAAATCGATTTTCATTCAAACACTAAATCAATTTTTTTATTGATTTCCCAAGGGTTTATTCTTTTAACACCAAATCAATTTCCACATTTATTTATTTTTTAAAATAAATTCCTTTATCTTTTCCAAATTATTTAAAAACCATATTTTTAAATTAATTCTTCACATTTTGAATATTATTACTTGAAATCCATTTATTAAACTTTTTCCCATATTTTGGAATTTTATTCAATAGGATTTCACTATAGATTTTCTACCTAAATTTAAAGATCCAATTTTATTTATTTCTAGTATCCTACGTTACCAAAAATATATTCGGCTAAATTTTAGCCTTCAATGGTTTCAATCACAGATATTCACACACAGATTATAAATAATCAACACAAAATTTTGAAAACAAATCAAAATGTTTTGAGGAATCCAGTTGGATCCCTCTAACCTGTTTCCCTGCATCCACAGACGTTAACACAATAATTAAATACCGATTCCACTTCGAGGTGGAATATTACGTTATATGGGATTTATAAAATATCGTTCGCTATTATGTGGTGCATAGGGTCTCATCCGCTTTATAATGCGGGAAATCAACAACTCCAAATACATATATAATACCAGTTCCACTTCGAGGTGGAATATCGCGGTATATGAGTTAAATATAATATCATCCAAGCACATAATCAACAATTTAAATTTAACTATGACAATTCAACAATCATTTAATAACTGAAATTTTCAATTTTATAATTTGAGTTAGAAGATCTCACATTTGCCTTTATTTTGCAAACTAATCCCAATCCAGCTTGTTTTTCATGATTTTTTCTTTAACCTTGTATACACAATTCATAATTTATTACTATTTGAATTTACCAAACGATTAATCACTATTCAATAAATTAAAATTTTAAAAATAATGATTTAACTAATTATTTTTTTTAAAAACCTAAATTTTCTTTAATAATCTAATCAATTAAAATTTAGTTTAAACCAATGTTCCCTTTAAAATATCCTTTGATAACTAAAATAAATTTAATAAGTTAATTTAACCATTTATCCACCAAATCCATTATTTAAAATAAATTAGCAAATTAAAATGTGTAAATGTATATTCATTTCATTTTTGAAATTTAATTTAGTTTATAAGAAATAATCTTTTAAAATCTAATGTTATCTTTATACCATTTTTCCAAAGTTCTATATATATATGATAACTGATTCCATCTTAAAAATAAAATTGCTTAAACCTTGTTGTAACTTATTTTGTTTCATTAAAATTCGATTTGGTGAAAAAGAAAGCTCAGTCAAAAGATTACCAGAACCCCACCTCGGCCTTGCGACTTCACCAGAGAAACTCACATTGCTTCATACGAACCTACCATCATGAGCCACCCCAATCACCTCGTCACCATCGCCCCGACCCTAAGCATGAATTCGCGACACCAGACCTTGCGCCCAAATTCAATCGACCACCCATCAACATCGCTCGCCGCCATTTCTATCGCGTGCGCCACTTCCTCATGCGCGTGCGTGGATGCTGCTGCTTCCTCGGTTCGAGTACGACTTCAAAAATGCAAGCATCCCAAACCCTAACCGATGATGCTCGGCCTCGTGAACCCATCTGACAATGCTACCCCACAAACGCGTGCGAAACGATGCACTTTGTCCCCACGCCAAGATTGAGGTTGCCGTTGCTCGCGATTGAAGCTGCTGTAAATCGCGCGTTGAGACTTCGATTTGGATTACCTCAGCTGAAACGAATTTGGGTTTTACTTCGATTTCGTTTTCGGCCATAATTTGAATCGAACGAAATTCGATTGAGGACTGAAGGGAAGAGGGATTCATATTGAATTGTAGGCCATTTTTTTTCTTTTCGTTGATTTGAGAATGCTTAAGGAAAGAAGATGCGTGGTCG
Organism: Allium cepa; assembly: GCA_030765085.1. Classification (NCBI taxonomy): domain Eukaryota; kingdom Viridiplantae; phylum Streptophyta; class Magnoliopsida; order Asparagales; family Amaryllidaceae; genus Allium; species Allium cepa. Next base: position 168,380,602 of record CM060941.1, on the reverse strand, counting down.
GCTAGGTTGGCTGATGGGATGTAATAGGGTTTGACTTAGGAATTGATAATATTATTTAATTCCAAAATATCTCGTTTAACATATCTTAAAATTCCGAACCCCCAGTGAGGTATGTTGTCAAGCGTTTATAAGGTTTTATCCGCATTCCGAGCACAATGGAACGTGTTTCGGGGGCTAATTCGATCATATGAAGAAGATAATTTTTTGAACCAGTTATTAAATTAAATTTTGATATAATTTTCAGCGCGTTTGCTTGTCGTACGGCTAAACGATCACTCCGAATGCTACGAAAATTGAAATCCGATAATAATACAATATTACGGATCTAATGGAGCTGGTTTCGTCGAATTCCGAGAATGTGCCTCGAAGGCTATTTTTAGGATCGATTTAAATGATATATTTTCAAAAATTAAACAAAACATTTTCAAATTAAATTATGAAGCTTCCATAATTTAATTGCCAAATTCACATTTATATTCGCAATTCAAGTTAAACTAACTCCAAATATTTAAAACCGATTAACTATTTCATTTTCAAATGTTAAAATTTTCGGGTCGTCACATGTACGGTAGGTTATATACCCAAAATCTACTTAACATTTTCCAAAGGTATGAATTATGCTATTTAGCCACTTAATACTTCCTAAAATGAAGCGGACCCTCTAGCATAGTCAACGTTAGTTTATTGGTCCTAGCTACGGAGACCTTCAACCTCCATACATGGCTTTTTATATATAATTGTCATTCCACTAACACATTTATCGCCCATAAATGTATAGCTATGTGAGAGAAAGTACCCAAGCCATTTAATACCTTTATAATAAGGACTAGGTAGACTTATGACCATTTAATACATGGAGAGAGGCGGGTCCACAAAAAACCACTTAATACCTTCAGAACCCCCAAAGTAGACCCCCGTCATTTAATACCCGACCTCAAGAAGACTCCCCAAAGGTACAATCTAGTTGACGTTGCTTGGAATCTCACTTAGTCACTAAATACTTTTGTTACAGGTAGAGGTAAACCCTATAACAGTCACTTAAAAACTCAAACCCAAAGTGGACTATCCCCAAGATATCCTTTATTGCTCTTAACTACATATACTGACCATTTAATACTTTTCTAATTAAGGAAAGAGGGGGGCCCTTAAATAAACACTTAATACCTCAAATCCTTCAAGCAGGTTCTTTAATAATTTTCATGGGTCGACCATTTATACATCGAGAGAGATGAGTCCTCAAACAACCACTTAGTACCTTCAAACTCCTGAAGCAGTTTCTTCGATTCATAAGCTATACTCACAATGAAATCTCATATTAGTCCGACTATTCATAGAAACTGGTAGTCAGATTAGCTGATTAGATTTAAACTATAGATTTGGAACTAAGCTCGTGTCATCACCAAGTAATTACCATAGGAGATATCCCTATGACTTAGCCATTATTACCGTACTCTTATATATATACACACATCTCACCGTGCCGATTAATTAGGCTATATAAGAATTCCTTCTAATTTTGCGATAATAGTCATTTATTCGGTTTCTATAGTGGGAAATATCTCCAATCAGTAATAAGTATGTGCAACTACCAGTAGCCTTTAGGTGACGGACATACTTCTGTTGTGAAACTCTACTGACCTCTCATTTCCAACCCACTAAGTCCAATCAATTAACCTAAGCTTATTTTTATTTTATTTTAAGCCATACCATCCAAGGCTTATTATTCTTAAATTTATTTATTATCCCAAGTTGCATATTGGACTTAGCTTACTGATCCCCATTTATTATTTAAGGCTTTATATCTATCTTAAATATTCCATTACTAATCAATTCTCTTTTTACTTACATATTCATAAATGTCAACTTATCTAAGATAAATGAATATCAACCTAAGGACATTTCCCAAGACATTTATATTTATATGTTTACTAATCCAATTAGTAATCTTTTTAACTATTCCATAGTTATTAAGTCAACTTCTTTATTTACCAGTCTCATTAATCCATTTAACCCATCAAATTATTGCAACTTCCATATTTATTTTGATTTATTTCTCATTTACTTGAGTTATAACCTTTTAAATTCCTTACCCATTAGCTAATTATCCTAAATGCGAATATCACATGTAAGCGCTGTTATTAGTTAAATTATATTTTAATTATTATAAGCACAATAAATTGTTTACAAATATCTACTTTAATCAAATATATTCTAGCTATACATCTTCACTAGAATATTCTTTTTCATGTTCAACTGTTGGAATCATATCCAAAAAGATTATCCGCTGTAATTTCCAAAAATTAGTGCAAAACAAAATATTTAACTTTAAAATATAAAAGATTACGTCGCTTGAAATTACAAAGAATAACCATTTCTTTTAATTGTTGAAATAGACAGTGTAAACCATAATGAATTCATATTTTACACATCTCTTTCTCTTTTTATTTTCATATATTCCTTATTAAATCAAACGCTGTATTTTTCTTAAAAGGAAAGAAATCAAACTAATTTACAAACATTAAATGGATTAAAATTTTAACAATTCGAAAATAGAAAAGTTTACATTCCAACAAGATTAGGGTAATAATCCAAATTCATAACATTATTATACAACCTATTTTTAGATTTGGAATAGATTTCATTTAAATCAACATCTAAATTCATACTTTTGGGACTAATTTCGAGATCAGCCAGTAAACAATTCTTAATCAATTCATAAGCAATAATACTTAGGCGATATTTATTATATTCGGTTATATTAAATTTGTCACCTACAACACATATACAATTATTCAGTTAGGCATAATAATCAAATAAACACCAATGTGATATTCTTCATATTATAACAATCTATAAAATTTCCTACCCACCTTTAAAAAAGGCTCCAAATCTCCAGATCTAAAGGAACTTTAACTCAAATCCATCTTATTTTTGACCCATGAAATATGTATAAAAATGGGAATATATATACGTTAGGATTTCAGATCTGAGAAGAGATTTGGGTTGGAAGGGAATAAAAATATTGATATAAAAATATGAACAAAGAATTACCTTGAATGCACGTATTGTTGGTTGATTCTTTTCCTTTTCTTTCTAATTTCCATTTTTCTCCAATTTGTGTAAATATATAAATATTTTATAATTTTAGAAAAGTAGCGGAGAAGAGAAATGGCAGAGCTTCGGTATTTTTTCCAGAAAAATATGAAAAGAAAGGAGAGGGCTGGGCCTAAATTTATAGGTGCAAGAATCAACCACAACAATACGATTAAACATATTAAATCCATGTCGTTGTGGTCTAGGAAAACACTAACTACCATATGCCCAACGGTCGACCATATATGGGTCATCGGTCGACCGCCAATGGTTGCCCAGCCGGCTTGTGGGCCTGCGCGATTAATTATAAACGTTAGTAAATTATATTGAATTATTTTTGGCAACTAACTAACTTTAATAATTAACTAACGTAAAATTTGTGTGGTGTTACATTCTTCCCTTTTAAAAGAATTTCATCACCGAAATTTATACCAATGACTAACTCATGGTTATTATCCACGCTTACCCTAAACTACACAATCAATTTGCATACATCCAATTTTGCATCCAAATGTGCACAAATGTATAGTGCATTACTGTATCACCTTACAAAAAACATGTATGTAGAATGATTCTAAATCGGGCACTACTATATGAATGCATTTCCTTTAAAAAAAATTGAAAAACGATGCAAACAACCTAAATATAATTGAAGTTCTACATATATGTAAATTTGAAAATCCTTTTTCATCCAAAAATCTCTATACTTCTATGAATACAAGCATGGTGCAATCAATTTTGCATTCGATAATTACCATCCAGAGATCTAACGCATTGAAAAATTGCTTCGTAAATGTTATTCCTATGCCGAGAAAAAGGAATTTAAGTGGAGAATTTAACATTCCTACCCACTCTATAAGCATCTCATTCCCGTAGTACAGTGGCAATTTCCTCGCTGCCCTAAATTTAGTCCAAAGTTTCCATGCACACAATGTATAAGGTGGCTTGTTTTCAAGCTCTAAAACGGAATTAAGTCTAAAAATAGACTCACACGCATTATGAACAAGGTATGGAAACAAAAATTCCAAGGCCAAAATAGTTTTCCCTTGTTATTCCTTGTGTTTTATCATATCGTTAATCCTAATGCACCTCTAAATCCGCATATTCTAGCTCTATTTGCCTTCCCTACGCCTAACATGTAGCCTTAAAATCAAAGATTCACCGAAACTGTCCTCACATTTTAAATTTGTGCGTCATTTGAAAAATAAATTCAAAAATATTTAAACGTGCATTTTTCCTTGAAATCAAATTTTGAACAAAAATTATAAAAAATATTAAGATCCAAAAATAACTCAAACCCAGGACTTTTTTCCAAAAGATTTTAAATCATGGGAAAATTTTCAAAATATTTTTTTCTTTAAAAATTTTGATAAGTCAAGCCACAATTTAGCGTGATTGGAAGTTAGTTATGCATGAAACACATAGACCAAATTCTAAACTACTACAACTAACCTTAACCGACAACAAAACTCGACGATTTTTTTTAAAAAGTCAACATATTTATTATTCAAAAAATTTAGCTTTTAAGGAATAGGAGCAATAACCCATGATACCAAAACAACTATACCCTGTCCTTTGCTAAAATTTTCCAACTATTCTAAATATCTAGTGTTATATTGCATTTACTGTTAGTTAAGTGTCTTCACGAGATTTCCATATTTATATTGCTTCTTTTTTATACATGTATAAGAGTGGCTTGCATATCCAGAAATAGTAGTATAGTAAATAAATATGAACATTCTTATAATATCGTATGTACCTTTTTACAAGAGACAGCTAATAGTTACAACCTAAACAATCTAAAAGAAAAGAATAAATGTGGGAAAGGAAAAGACAAAAACACCATAAATCCTAAAATACTACATACAGACTATGAGACGTCTTGCTCCGCAGCTGGAGCTCGAGCCATTGCTCATATCCATGAATGGTTGTAGCATGCGCCTATACATCCAATCTCGTACCACTACTGTAGTTGGTGTTGCTGGCAGCTTCAGAATCGTCATCTTTCTATAGGAGGATTTATCGAATGCAGAAGGAACCTTCTTTTAAACCGCCTCATTATGTTGATTCACCCTTATTGTCTATAGACGAAAGTGAATATGTGACAATCAGAAGGTAACTCCATGGAGCGCCGACTCCTCAATTGACAAAATGAATCATGAGGGTGCATGCCCAATTGATGGCCACGCCATCAATAACTATATGGGTGGCCTTCCACACCATAGGATAAATATAGTCGTAACTTCCCGTCTTTGAGATGATATTGTGCTGAATGATGCACACAACCAGACGTTAGTCAGACGTAAATTATCCATCTTTAGAACATTGATATCCTGGGAAAAGATTCACTGCAAGATCTCTAACTTGGTCATCTCTAAATCATCCAAGTCCACGTCCACCATGGAAACCTCCAAAACCTTAGCGAGATCATAATTAGTCAGTACAATCTGAACATCCTTCACCTCTAAATGAATCAAACTATTGCCTTTATCAAAATTATATACCAACAGGGCAACATAAATATGGATGTAGCACCGATAATATTCCCGCTTAAAGGTCTTAAAGTGGAGGATCGGTGAAAATTCTACCACGACGAATAACTCATTTAGCCTAAAAGCGATGAAATCTTCGGCTCCTTTTGGTCCAGCCAAGCGACCTCTTGAAGGCTTACACTAGGATGGCATGAGGAAGAATTGGTAGTGTAGGATGGTGCCATAGGTTAAGAAGTGGTCGAAGGGAAGAAATAGGGTTTAGATTTGGAGGGGGGAGGAGAGAGATCTAACGTGCAAAACTAGCGCGAAGGGGGAAGCAAGGCTGCTGCTCCTAGGAGAGGGAGAAAAATGGCTTCACCTGGTGGTGGAATGGAGAAGAGAGGCTGCTGCTTTGGAGGAGGAGGATAAAGATAGGGTCCGGCTAGTTGGGTAAGGTAGAACGAAAGAATGCAGTTGAGGGAATTCAGATGTGACTTTTATAGTCACGTTCTAGGTTTAGGTTGTGCCAAAACTAGTTGATTGGTAGACTGCTGTAGGTTTTCCGCTGGGTGGTCAACTGCTAGATAGACTTTGAACATTGGTCGAACCTGGGCCCAATTAGGGTCGGATTAAATAATAATAACCATTCCATGATGTCTCCTTTAAATTGACATGATCCAAAAAAAAATTGTCCTCGTCACGATAGTATCAATGCCAACCGTCTAGTTTCGAAGTATTCTCTAACAATTCATAGTAGTCCTAACAAAAACTACCGCGACTGACAACACTATCAAAAACCTGAAAATATTCCAACTATTATTCCGCATTATACAAAAATATTCCTTCTAATAGCTGGTGAGTAGAACAATAGTTAAACAACATAACCCAATAGACATAAATGTCATTCCCTACTTTGTTTATCGCTTGGAAGAGAGAACTTTTAAAACTTCCATTTTATAAACCGAAAAATCATCGAGCTAAACATATGCTCTTTTGTACTTATTTCTAAATAATAGACATTATTTCATACCAAAACTTCTTATAAATCAAACTTTTATTATACATACATATATGTATATATATATATATTTCAGGGGTTCAAAAACCTCTTTTTTAAAATACAAACATCCTAAATAGAATTAGAAGCAAAATCCTTTGATACCCTCAACATCTTGAAGCATTTCCTATATATATACATATACATATACATATACAAATACATATACATATACATACATATATATATAATTTCTCTTATAGGGTTGGTCTAACGAATTGAATAAATTTCTCTAAATAAAAAGATCTGATTGGCTATCAAAGAGACGATCGATGAATGCACCCTTGCAAGATCTTACTTCTGAATAATTTCCCATTTAAAATATCAAAAGTTATTGACATATCACATATTGACATACTATATTGGATTTTTATGAGTGATGGTCGTTAGAGATATGATAGAAATAGAGATGGTCATGGAATTTTTACCAATCAAAAGTTATTATAAATCTTGTTTAAATTTCTGAAGAAATTTACTAAATATACTGTCTCAATTTATAATATATGATTAATATCAACGTTCATCACTTTTCAATCACTATTTATCTTTTCGGTAATCAGTAGGGAGTCATATTAGTTAACGTAGTCATTTAAGATTAAATCCAAAAATAATTATAAAATCAAATTTTCTAAAATGACTAATCAGAAACAAGGTCAACAAAAACGATTTTATGGAAGGTGCTTTATAAGAAAAATGTCTGCTATTTGAAAATCATATGAAATTTAAAACATGCAGATATTTTCTTCAAAAACGACGCAACTACGGAATATCTCAACATAAATCACGTTCCACTAGTAATTTTTCTATCAACTAGATTTCTAGTGTAATCTGCATCCGAATTTCCCTTTAACTCAAGATAATCATTAGTTGGACGTTACAGTCCAGACTGTGAAGTTGCAATACGTACTTTAAAATCGTTTTACACCTTTTAAATGAAATTCTTTTGAATTTGACTTGAAACCGTAAAATATGCAAACAATGAACATAGTGTTAGATAAGATAAACAAATATATCCACTTGCATCATGAGTAATCAACAATCAATAAAACACAATTATTAGTCCAAACAAATCTAGATGAACTAGTTCAAAGTGTTCTCGTCATAAAAAGATAATTGGCCAACAATTTTGAATAAGTCGGAATCAAAATCAACATTCATCACTTTATCACATAACCAGCTGATTTAATTTAGATTATGGTGCGGATTTTCAGATTTAATAGATCATTCAAGATAAATGTACCATTACTTATTACCTTTACCGATAATTTTTTGTTGTTGCCCATTATGATTCTGCCACTATTATACTAGGCTAAGAAACTTTGATTTGTCGCCCATTTTGTTAGTCCTTGAGTTGATGGTTTTGATGACAACAACCTTAGAATAAGATTATAAGATATAAATACTAACATTATAATTTAGATATACATGTACATGTAGGATTTAACCATGCGGGTACCAAGAATGAAGACTGTACAGTATAGAGATTCAAGATATCAAGATTGAAGACTCATGAGTATCAAGATTATTAAGAGTTCAAGATAAGTAATTTAATTAGGAATTTTATTAAAACTCCTAGAAAAGCACTAGCATCTTAAAATCTAATTTATTCGTGGAATGGAATCCACTTCGAGCCCGTTAAAGGGATGTAACCCTAAGTAGGATGGAACCTACGAAAAATCTGGTGGAACATTGTTTTGTATCCGCTAACTTTTTATTCAAAATGATTTTTCAAAATTATATCCTGTTTTCATAATGTTTTCAAAACCTTCCTTTTAAAAGCATCAAAAACCTCTATCCTGATTTTAAATAATTTTAGCCTTAAAATTATCTTCAATTTCAAAGTCAAAATTACTCCTGATTTTAAACTATCTTTAAAATAATATATTTAACTTTTAAATATTTATACTTAAGATTTAAATATAAAATTATAGTTAAATTATATATATATTATTCTCTATATTTACTTATGTAATTTAACTATAGTCAAGTATATTAGAAAGGTTTGAAATAGTTTTAATATAAGATAAAGCTTATTTTCAAAGAAAATCAAATCATCAAAAATTGCTTTGGGATGTCGACATGCCTATGGTGACCATGTCGACATGGTGTCAGTTGAGTTCAAAATTTAAATTTCAAAAGAAGTGTCTGTTCGCCATAACTCTTCATGAATGGACATTGCTGTTGTTCTTCTATAAATAGGGGTTAGTTTCAACGAATTTTAGATCAGATTTTATGGTTTTTCACTCCTCTTCTTCTTCCGCATTTCTTAATACATACTCTTACCATTACTCTGTCGAAACCAATATTGAATCATACTCGAATACTTCTAGTTTGATTCTCTATCACTATCTCAATAAGGTTCTCAGTGCTATTCAGAGTTATAGACTTCTTTGTAATCTATTAAGCGAGAAAAGGTGTAATTGTGGCCTTGAAAATCAATCAAGCAAGAAAATGTGTGATTGTAGCCTTGGTAAATCAATTGGGTAAACTTGTGGCCCGGAAATCAAGTATCTCTACCCAGAGGATTGAAATTCTAGAGGGTGTACCTCGTAGCCTTGAAATCGAGGGTGTAATTGTATAATTGCTTTTGAAAGGAAATCCATACTTGTCTTGCGGGACTGGATGTAAGGTAACTCCAAACAAGTATAAAATCCAGTGTGTTCTTTCCTTTACTGCTTTTATTTTATTTCTGCATTTGTGTTTGTTTCTGTGATTATCCCTGTATCTTTAGATTGCATACATCTGTGTCCAAATTAACATAAACTCAAAAAGATTTAGTAATTCTTTATAAACACTATTCACCCCCCTCTAGTGTTAATCCTAGCCTTAAGATCCGTAATCCGCATTTCTTTCAAGTATCTCTATCCAGAGGATTGTGAATCTGGAGTGGTGCACCTCATGGTCTTGAAATCGAGGGTGTAGTTGCACAATTGCTTTTGAAAGGAAATCCGTACTTGTGTACGGGACTGGATGTAGGGAAACTCCGAACCAGTATAAAATCCGGTGTGTTCTTTCCTTTATTGCTTTTACTTTATTTCTGCATCTGTATTTGATTCTGTATCATATATGTGTCTGAATATTGCATACATTTGTGTTCAAATTAACAAAAACCCAAAAAGATTTAGTAATCCCTAAAACACTATTCACCCCCCTCTAGTGTTAATCCTAGCCTTAAGATCCGTATTCCGCATTTCTCACATTTGGTATCGGAGTAAGGTTTTCAAAGTTTTCATAATATGAATTTTGAAAAATTTGAAAATGGCTACCAACACTGGTACTGTTAACACTACCAACACTGGTTCTATTATCCCTGTCACTATTTCATTTGTAGAAGGTCAGTCTACTGTCAGACCACTACTTTTTAATGGTAGTAACTATGCATATTGGGCATGTTGGATGAAAATATATTTACAATCTATAAGACTAGACACTTGGAATGTCACATAGAGTGAATATTACGAACGCACAACTGATTTTGCATAGTGGACTGTTGAGCAAAAGACTATTGCACAAAATAGCTCTAAAGCTATGAATATTTTGTTTTGTTCACTTGATAGAAATGAATTTAATAGAGTGCCAGTTTGTAAGTCTGCATATGATGTGACGACCGAAAACTTTGAGCGTCTGAAATTGGGATATTTAATTGATTTTAAATATTTAAAAGTTAATTTTTAACTTGAGTCCAAATATCACTATTTATTTAATAATTAAATTATTGAATTAAATAATTTGAAGTTGGGTAAAATGTTGAATCTGGAGTTTTAAGCCTGTTAAAAATAATTTGAAGGCTTGTTAAATTTATATTGATAGTTTTGAAGATAATAAAAGCTTTTAAAGTTGAATTTGATAGTGTCTTGTTGAGTTTTAAAATATATCGTTTAAATCGATATTTAAAAATAGCCTTCCAAGGCATAGTCTCGGATTTCGACGAAACTAGTTCCATTGGATCCGTAATATAGTATTATTATCAGATTTCAATTTTCATACCATTTGGAGTTGTGGCGTGAGCGTATGATAAATGAACGCGCTGAAATTTATATCGAAAATTCAATATAATAACTAGGTCCAAAAATCTATCATCTCCATACGATCGATTTAGGACTCGAAACCTTTTCCATCATGTTTGTAATAGGGGTATAACATTATAGACGCCTAGTGGCACGCGTCGATAGGAGTTCAAAGTTTTGAGCGGGGTAGAGTCAGATATTAATAATTAAAAAATATTTTAGTCTGACGAATCAAGGCCTTGCCTTCTCCAACACGATGTTTTTTTTCAGCCGTATATCACTTCCATTCCTCTTTGATTTCAATTAAAAAAAAATCAAAATCACGAGGCTAATGCCTCCTTTCCAGTTCATCATTCTCGAGATTGAAATAAAAAAAAGGAGTCTTTGCACGAATGCGACTTGCTCGAACGTGCATACACATGGCCTACTAGCGGTGGCGCCTAGTGGCGAATAGTATGAGGGTGGATGGCTTGACTTCGTCGAGCGGAGAATCTCTAGGTAGCGAACGCGAGAGGGAGGGTGGAGTTGGCAAGGGTTTCAGGTGGTGTGGGTTTTCACGATTGTAGAAATGGATTTTCGCAGCCTTGGATTGGACGGTGGATTCGATTAGGGCGTGGGCTCAAGCTCGCGATTTGAGGGAACGCAGAGATGGCGGCGCTGATGAGAGGGAGTGGCGAACGTACGACGCTTGATGAAAGAAGGCCTATGTGGGTTTTGTTGTGATGGTGACGGCTTCGAAGGCGAAGCAGTTCGATGATGTAGTGAGGTATATTCAATTTATTTTCCGTTCAAAAATTTATATATCTATCTGAGATATATTTAGGAAAGAAATCATATATATAAGATAGGAGATTGAAAAGAAAAATAATAATGTAAATTTACAGTAAAGAACCTTTACTGTCTACTTTGCAAATTTTTAGATTTATATTCATATATGTAGCTTCAAAGGAAAAAAATAAATATAGATACCTTCACTTACTAGTTTAATTGTAAATAATAAATTATGAAGATAGATTTGTTTATTAAACTTATTCAATTATTTTAATCGCAAAAGATATTTTTATTTAGAAGAAAAATCTGTTTAAGATTAAATTATTAAGTTTAAAATAAAATCTTTGGTTAATTAAATCTGAAAATGGAAAACGGTTTAAAATTAAATATTATTTGTTTAGAATGAAATCTCTGAGATTTAATTGTTCAATTGACTCGAACATTGATAAAAAATATAAATGTTTATACAAGGTTATAACCAAGGAAACCAAGTTGAATTGAAGTGAACTGCAAAAAAATTTAAAGGTGAGTTAATCTCACTCATTTGGTAATAATTTAAATTTTAAATGATTAAATTTAAATAATTGGTTGCATGGTTGAATTGATTTGATGTGCTATATTATAGTATATAATATATCCTGGAATGATTGATTTCCCACATTATATAGTGGATGAGACCCTATGCGCCGCATAATAGCGGATGATATTATGTTAATCCCATATACCGCAATATTCCACCTCGAAGTGGAATTGGTATTTTATATTGTGCTAACATCTGTGGATGCAGGGAAATAGGTTGGAGGGATCCAACTGGATTCCTCAACATTTATTTAGATTATTTAATATCCTCTGTTATGATTATTTGATATTCTGTGATGAATTATATTGGAATATTGAATGCTATGGTTTGCTTGAATATATTTCGGTACACTGAGTTATCAAAATACATAGAATTGGATTTTTGAAAAGAAAATAAAAGAGTGAAATTTTAAGTAAAATAATCATAGATGATTTGAATAACTTAAAGAATGAACTGGATAAGAATAAAAGTAATTTTAAAATTCTAATAAATAACTCCGAGTATCGAGAAAGGGGATTTGAATAAACAGAAGGAAAAAATAATGAATTATAAAACTTAAGTGATATTATTTAAAGGAATAAAAGAATTTACTTTAAATCCAAGGTTTAGATTTATTTGAAAGGATAAAGAAGGGATTTATAAACTGGGTTTATAAAAGTGAAGCAATATATCAGTGGATATTTGAAAAATAAATTGACGGTTGGAATTTATTAAAGAAATGGAAAATTTGTTTAATAAAATAAACAATGATTTATTTTTAAAGGATGTGAAGAGAAATATATTTCCCCGAATAGCCAAGTACGTTTCAAAGTAAATTTTTAAAAGTTCAATGTCGTTTCGAAAAGCATGTTTTAGAAAATTTATTATTTCTACATGTTTAAATTCTACAGTAAGTATTTTTCAAAATTTATTATCGAAATAATTATTTAAAAGATGATTTGGTAATTTGTTTAAAGGAGAAAATCTAGTTTTATATTTTATGAAATAACCTTATTTTAACTATTCCTAAAGTATTATTTTTAATTAAGTATTAAAGTAGTTTTTCTAAATTTAAATGTTAAAGCATATTTTACAATAAAATGTTTTTAAATTATTTTAAAAATATAAAGTTTTGTGCTTGGTGATTTCAGTGGAAATAGAAAATATTTGAAAAATTATTTATTTTGTGATGGATGTTTGTGAATGTTAATTGATAGTTAAATCACCGACTATCAATATTGGCCAATGCGCTGATCGTTTCGAAGAGACCGGGATCTCGATTTATTTCTCGAAAACCAATTCGATCCAGTTTGTACGTTTCGTGGAAAAACGAGTTCGGAGTCGAAGATGGAGTAGTGAAGTGCAAGGGCCAGTCGCTACTAATCCTGACGATGATACCAAAATGGATGTAGTAGGAATAGTGCCTTCGGTTCCGTTCGAACCTGGGATGGACTTGTATGGATGAATGCTTTCGGAACATCATCAGGTGGACGATGAGCATTCTAAGTGAAACATTCTAAAAAGGTAACGCTTAGCCTCAAGCCTCATCTACCGGGAATGACTGAAAATCAGGGGTTATGTAGAAATGCTAGGTAGCACCTATTTCAGCGTGAGGTCATCCCTGTCTAGATGTCACTTTTATTTCGGCTTAGTGGTGCGGTTGCTGATCCTAACCGTGGGGTGATCTTACTCTGGATTATCCAGTAAGGGATAGTCCCGGTCTTGTGTTGTAGGGGGTCGAGAGTGATCCTCGGTATGTTGATCTAGACCAGGTACCGTGATAGGTGGTACCCCAGTGCCTAGTCATTAGTTGGAAAACCATTTTCCCTATGCGTCCGTAAGGTTTTGATTGTGCCCAACTATTGCTGAAACGTGAGTTGCAAGAATTTCAGCTAGATTCTATTTTACTTTCTATAGACACTATTATAATATCAGAGAACTTTAATAAAAAGTGTTTTGGCTATCGTAAGGTAAAAAATCGACATGTTTATTTGTGGCGAGGTCTTATGAGATGCTTTGTTACCAAAGGATTTTTGAAACTTTAATAATCAATTTGAGTGTGATTTCTCACGCCGGTATTCCAGACTGACTCGGGTGTTATTTAACTATAATGCTCGGGTCAGACCGAGTATTATAGAATACATGATATGATGCTGTGGAGCTCAGGAGACGAGCTGGATGGCGATACGTACTACCATACTTGATTTATATTCCGCTGTGTATTCAGTTGTGTGAGGACAGGTAATGATTACTGTCCAATTGTGTGTTATGTGATTGATGTACTCTGATGATGTAATGTATAAACATATTTGTTTTTGCGTAAAGATCATTTATTATCTATTATATTTTATTCCGCTGCGATGGTTAGATTCTGATGTGGTTTTTCTATTTTCTTCTTCTACCTCTTCTTCTTTAACCCAAATGGTTCGTATTTCCGTTCATCTTGAGTTGATTTATGTAGAATAGTGTTGACTCATGGGGTACGATTTGTGGGTCATTATAGTTGGTATCAGAGCTGAAGGTTAAGCCAGAAACTTGGCTCTGGTGGCAATTACTCATAGAATAGAGTCTGTAGCACTCTAGATTGAGTTTGAGTGTAATATAAATGTGAGCGCGAATTTGTTAGTGAATATAAAATTGTTTTATATATTGTGTTGATTTGTCGGTTGAGTGTTTATGGATTCTGGTCGATGTGTGGGACGCCATGTCATCGATAGAGGTGTCTAAACTCTTAAACAAGATAAACTGACACAGTATTGTTTTAAATAGGGTAAATGAAATAATTTTACCCAAATTATTTTTGTATATAAAGGAAATATTTTTTTGTAAATTATCATAGTTATATATGGATACTTGGTTGTTAGGAATGATAATATTAAATTATTATCATCAATGTGTAAAATTGAATGAGAAATTGAAACAATAACCAAAGATGAAGGAATAAATTAATAAAATAAATGGGATTTGTAAATGTGAATTATAATTGTGATTTATAATTTTAAAATAGAATCCCAGAGAAATTTTGAAAATGTTTCTGAAAGAATTTGGGATTTGAAAATTTGAAAATTTAAATTCCTTTGAATTTGAAATGATTCTTAAAAAGTTGGAAAAAATGATATATATTTGAGAAATAATTTTGAATCGGATTTGAAATCTAGAGAGATTTGGAATTTAAAAATATTTGAAGGGATTTTAAAGTGATAAAAGCATTGAACTCTTTTTGGTCGCTGGAAAATAATTCTGATGATGATCGCGACATCATCGGTGTTCATTTTCGAGTTTCCAAGAGGGGGATTGCTACCTGGATGCTTTGGATTAATGTTTGTTTAAGAAATTGAGTTTGATTTTGAAAGTGAAAAGGAATAGTTTGGTTTAGATATACATGTTTTCAAAAATTTAATTTTGGACAATTTAGTAATGGTCTAAACTCTGGAGTTGGTTTGAAATGTTTAGGTATGTTTAAGCAAAAATTTTGGAATCTTATTAAAAATGTTCTGGAATAATGAATGAGTTTGGAAACTTATAAAATTTAAAGATTGTTTTAGAGTAGAAAAATTTAACTTGAACAAAGGTTAAAAAAATTTAGCAAGTAAGAAAACGAAAGTAAGTTAAAATGTAAGCCAATAATTTAAGTGAATTAAGGTAAGTTAGCAACAGAAGGTAAGTAAATTGGAGAACTTATAAAGACTTAAAATTTGAATTAAATTAGAATGTAATTAAACCAAGTTAAATAAAAAGTGAATGTAGAGGAAATAAATCTAAGCAGGCTGAATGAAATAAGTTAATGAAATAAATTTATTAGTTAGGAATGAATAAATGAGTTTAAACTTCTAAGCAAAAAGGGAATCGAAACTGAATGTTGAACTTAAGTTTGAATGGAAAAAAAATTTAGTCAAGTTGGACTACATAAAACAAAGTTTTGAGATTAAAATTTGTAAGTAACTGATTGATTTATATGGTATGCAAATGAAATGAAATTGAATATTGGATGATGTTTGACTTAAAATTGTATAAAATAAAGTGCAGAATTAGTTCAAATGGACTAAAAATAATTAATGTTTGGAAATTAAATTTATTGGTTGAAATTGAATTTGTGAATGAATATAAATAAGTGAGTAGCTTATAAAAATTTAAAAAGGAAATAAACAAGCCGAAATAAAAGTATTGGTCTTTTGGAAATGAAATGAAATGAAAAGAAAAAAAATCCAGCTCAAACATAAATTGAATGACCTTATTACTAATGAATTCAATAATGAATTGTTAATGTGAATTAAAATTTAAAAATGGATAAAAGAATAAACTAATCTAATAAATTAGTAAAATGGTTGGGATTCGATCAAGGGAAAAATCAAATCAAAGATTTAAATGGAGGTTGGTGGAATAAAATAAACTTAAGTTTTGGGTGGAATAGTTTAAAGAAAATAAATAACTTAATTAAATTATGAGATGGTTATTTAATATATTGATTGTCGAGTTTAATAAAATGGTTTGGAATCAAACTTTTTGGATATGAAAGAAAATACAATGAAAGGTTTGTGAATAAATTAAAATAGGATGGAATCAAGTGTAAATTGAGTTGGAATCAACTTAAAATGGTTATAAGCGTAAGTAATTATTTATTCACATGAATATAGTCGAATTGCGTAGAAATAAATTGTTGTTGATGGAAACGAGATTAAATAAAATTCTATGAGTTATTAGAAGTGAAATAGGATGATTTTGGAATCAATTGGAATGAATATGAGTTTGTTTTGCTTAAAAATGAATTGAATGTAAGCATCTGATTTGTTAACCATTCGGATTAAGTAAAACGATGTGTGATTGGTTGTAAGCAATTAAAGTTAATGTTAGAACATTGAAAGGGCTTATGAAAGGTGTTTAGTGTGCATTGCTTTTAGTATTCATGAATTGTAGTTGTTATAAAGAGTGAAATGATAATGAATTTCATATATATGGCACTTACATATTTAAATTGAGTAAGTACAGGTATCTGAAGGCCGTTTGGCAAGATTTTGGTCACGCTAAATGCTAAAATAATAAGCCGCTTGCTTAAAAATGCTAAATAAAGGTACACCTACGTAATAAAAATAAGAAATATGAACTGTTTTTGTTTTTCCGACCGGGTGAGTCGATGTATATATATTTATGTCTCTTGTCAAATTGCAAAAGCTCCTCCGTACAAAGGAGACTCTGCCAAAAATTTTTGAAATTTTGAGAGTTAGAATTTTTTTTTAAAATTTTCACTAACGGCGAAGGATTTAAAATTAGTAAGAAAATTGATTTAAAACAGAATATTGAAATCTAATTTAAAATTTGTATGCAAAGTAAGGTGAAATTGAAGAAATTGTTTAAAGAAACTAAAGGAAGAAAAAGTACGCAAATAAACTTTTGTTGAGATTTTAAATAAATTAGTAAGTGGAACTAATAAAAGGAAATGGTTAATTAAATATGGGTTGAGATAAGGTGAATAAAATTCAATATTCAAAGTTTGAAGGCAAATTGAATACAAATGGGATTGTAAAGGCATAGTGAATAGAAATGGATATAAACTCCAATAGTGAAGTGAAAATAAATTTAAGAGGTGTATAAAATATTTATATTGAACTTAAGAAATGAAAGGTGAAATTCTTAAGTAAGTTTGGTATTGGAAATATGCTAAGTAATTTGGAATGGAGAAATATTCTAAGTTAATATTAGAATGAAGATTTAATAAAAGTAATAACTAGGGATAAGTGAATAGAAATCAAAAATGAATGTGAATAAAAGAGAATGGATATAAATACGTAGGGTGTACGTATATTATTTTATTCGCATAGAAATTTAATCTAGATTCAAGCATAGAATTTCGAGATAGTTATATCGATCCGAGTTAGGATTTTTCACTCGATTTTCGACGGCGAACCCTGGATATGGATTTTGATTGATTCTGGAAATTCTCTATCATAGTTATGACTACGCAAGGAGAATGACGGTTTCTGATCAAGAAAACAGATCTGAGTCCGCACTAGGAAGTCGGGTGGACGATACTAGTTCTGAAATGAAATTGTGTGATTGAGTAAGCGATCGGATTCGGTATTGCGTACGAATGATATAGGTACATCATATGGGCTTAAATGGAATGAATATTGAAATTTTGTAAGGAGTCAAGTAAATGATTTTGAATGTTGTGATTGGATATTATTGCTAAGTAGGATATACATGTATTATGAAGGAAAAGAAAAATGGGTTTTGATTTCAGAAGATAAGTTTGAATTGCTCGACAAAAAGGTATGTGTTTAAATTTCTGTATGAAATTTGATTGGATTTTTGATCGAGCCACTTGGCCTTTTGTTTTCTTTTGGAATTTGGGAGCCCATAGAGGCATTTTGTAGTTGTACCGAGCTAGCCGCGCAAAGGAGACGCTGATGAAATTTTTCGAAATTTAAGGAGTTAGAAAATTTTTGAGAAAATTTGAAAATTTAAAACTTGGTTTTGAATTATAATTTGAATGATTGAATAAATAAAGTTGTTTGGGAACTATGGAAAAGTTTGGAAGGTTAGTTAGATGGGTAGTGTGTCTTTAATAAAGATTGTTTGGTTGTTATTAAAAACTGTTTGGTTTTAGGGAAGATAGTTAACGGGTTATGGACCATTCCTCTTAATTAGTAATTTCGGGGACGAAATTCTTTTAAGGGAGGAGGAATGTGACGACCCGGAAATTTTAAGCGTTTGAAATTGAGAAATTTAATTGATTTTAAATATTTAAAAGTTAATTTTTAACTTGAATCCAAATATCACTATTTATTTGATAATTAAATTATTGAATTAAATAATTTGAAGTTGGGTAAAATTGTGAATCTGGAGTTTTAAGTCTGTTAAAAATAATTTGAAGGCTTGTTAAATTTATACTGATAGTTCTGAAGATAATAAAAGCTTTTAAAGTAGAATTTGATGGTGTTTTGTTCAATTTTAAAATATATCGTTTAAATCGATATTTAAAAATAGCCTTCCGAGGCATAGTCTTGGATTTCGACGAAACCAGTTCCATTGGATCCGTAATATTGTATTATTATCGGATTTCAATTTTCGTAGCATTTGGAGTTGTGGTGTGAGCGTACGATATATGAACGCGATGAAATTTATATCGAAAATTCAATATAATAACTAGGTCCAAAAAACTATCTTCTCCATACGATCGATTTAGGACTCAAAACCTTTTCCATCGTGTTTGTAACAGGGGTATAATATTATAGACGCTTAGTGGCACGCCTCGATAGGAGTTCAAAGTTTTGAGTGGGGTAGAGTCAGATATTAATAATTAAACAATATTTTAGTCTGACGAATCAAGGCCTTGCCTTCTCCAACACGATGTTTTTTGCCGGCTGTATATCACTTCCATTCCTCTTTGGTTTCAAGTGAAAAAAAATCAAAATCACGAGGCTAATTCCTCCTCTCCAGTTCATCATTCTCGAGATCGAAATCGAAAAAAAAGGGAGTCTTTGCTTGAATGCGACTTGCTCGAACGTGCAAATGCATGGCCTACTAGCGGTGGCACCTAGCAGCGAATGGTATGAGGGTGGATGGCTTGACTTCGTCGAGCGGAGAATCTCTAGGTAGCGAACGTGAGAGGAAGGGTGGAGTTGGCAAGGGTTTCAGGTCGTGTGGGTTTTCACAATTGTAGAAATGGATTTTCGCAGCCTTGGATTGGACGGTGGATTCGATTAGGGCGTGGGCTCAAGCTCGCGATTTGGGGGAACGCAGAGATGGCGGCGCTGATGAGAGGGAGAGGCGAACGTACGACGATTGATGAAAGAAGGCCTATGTGGGTTTTGTTGTGATGGTGACGACTTCGAAGGCGATGCAGTTCGGTGATGCAGTGAGGTATATTCAATTTATTTTCTGTTCAAAAATTTATATATCTATCTGGGATATATTCAGGAAAGAAGTCATATATATAAGTTAGGAGATAGAAAAGAAAAAAAAATAATGTAAATTTACAGTAACGAACCTTTACTGTTTACTTTGCAAATTTTTAGATTTATATTCATATATGTAGCTTCAATGGAAAATAAATAAATATAGATACCTTCACTTACTAGTTTATTTGTAAATAATAAATTATGGAGATATATTTTTTTATTAAACTTATTCAATTATTTTAATTGCTAAAGATATTTTTATTTAAAAGAAAAATCTGTTTAAGATTAAATTATTAAGTTTAAAATAAAATCTTTGGTTAATTAAATCTGAAAATGGAAAATGGTTTAAAATTAAATTTTACTTGTTTAGAATGAAATCTCTAAGATTTAATTGTTCAATTGACTCGAATATCGATAGAAATTATAAATGTTTATACAAGGTTATAACCCAGGAAACCAAGTTGAATTGAAGTGGACTGCAGACAAATTTAAAGGTGAGTTAATCTCACTCATATGGTAATAATTTAAATTTTAAATGATTAAATTTAAATAATTAGTTGAATGGTTGAATTTATTTGATGTGCTATATTATAGTATATAATATATCTTGGAATGATTGATTTCCCGCATTATGAGCATGTGAGACCCTATGCGCCGCATAATAGTGGATGATATTATATTAATCACATATACCGCGATATTCCACCTCGAAGTGGAATTGGTATTTTATATTGTGCTGACATCTGTGGATGCGGGGAAACAGGTTCGAGGGATCCAACTGGATTCCTCAACATTTATTTAGATTATCCGTTATGATTATTTGATATTCTGTGATGAATTATATTGGAATATTGAATGTTATGGTTTGCTTGAATATATTTCGGTACACTGAGTTATCAAAATATATAGAATAAATTTTTTGAAAGGAACATAAAGAGTGAATTTTTAAGTAAAATAATCATAGAAGATTTGAATAAATTAAAGAATGAATTAGATAAGAATAAAAGTAATTTTAAAATTCTAATAAATAACTCCGAGTATGGAGAAAGGGGATTTGAATAAACAGAAGAAAAAAATAATGAATTATAAAACTTAAGTGATATTATTTAAAGGAATAAAAGAATTTACTTTAAGTCTATGGTTTAGATTTATTTGAAAGGATAAAGAAGAAATTTATAAACTGGGTTTATAAAAGTGAAGTAATATATCAGTGGATATTTGAAAAATAATTTAACGGTGGGAATTTATTAAAGAAATGGAAAATTTGTTTAATAAAATAAATAGTGATTTATTTTTAAAGGATGTGAAGTAAATATATTTCGCCGAATAGCCAAGTATGTTTCAAAGTAAATTTTTAAAAGTTTTAATGTCGTTTCGAAAAGCATGTTTTAGAAAATTTATTATTTCTAAATATTTAAATTCTACAGTAAGTATTTTTCAAAATTTAGTATCGTAATAATTATTTAAAAGATGATTTGGTAATTTGTTTAAAGGAGAAAATCTAGTTTTATATTTTATGAAACAACCTTATTTTAAATATTCCTAAAGTATTATTTTTAATATAGTATTAAAGTAGTTTTTCTAAATTTAAATGTTAAAGCATATTTTAAAATAAAGTGTTTTTAAATTATTTTAAAAATCTAAAGTTTTGTTCTTGGTGATTTCAGTGGAAATAGAAAATATTTGGGAAATTATTTATTTTGTGATGGATGTTTGTGAATGTTAATTGATAGTTAAATCACCGACTATCAATATTGGCCAATGCGCTGATCGTTTCGAAGAGACCGGGAATGTGATTTAATTTTCGAAAACCACTTCGATCCGGTTTGTACGTTTCGTGGAAAAACGAGTTCAGAGTTGAATATGGAGCAGTGAAGTGCAAGGGCTAGTCGCTACTAATCCTGAGGATGATTCCAAAATGGATGTAGTAGGAATAATGCCTTCGGTTCCGTTCGAACCCGGGACGGACTTGTATGGATGAATGCTTTCGGATCATTGTTAAGTGGACGATGAGCATTCTAAGTGAAACGTTCTAAAATGGTAATGCTTAGCCTCAAGCCTCATCAACTGGGAATGACTGAAAATCAGGAGTTATGTAGCAAGGCTAGGTGGGTAGCACCCATTTGAGGGTGAGGTCATCCCTGTCTAAATGTCCCTTCTCTTTCGTCTTAGTGGTGCGGTTGTTGATCCCAACTATGGGGTGATCTTACTCGGGATTATCCAGTAAGGGATAGTCCCGGTCTTATGTTGCAGGGGGTCGGGAGTGATCCTCGGTATGCTGATCTAGACCAGGTACCGTGACAGATGATACTCCAGTGTCTAGTCATTAGTTTTAAAACCATTTTCCCTACGCGCCCGTACGGTTTTGATTGTGCCCAACTATTGCTGAAACGTGAGATGCAAGCATTTCAACTAGATTCTATTTTACTTTCTATAGACACTATTATAATATCAGAGAACTTTAATAAAAAAGTGTTTTAGCTTCGTAAGGTAAAAACCCGACATGTTTATTTGAGGCATGGTCTTACGAGATGCTTTTGTTTACAAAGGATTTTTGAAACTTTAATAATCAATTTGAGTGTGATTTCTCACGCCGGTATTCCAGACTGACTCGGGTGTTATTTAACTATAATGCTTGGGTCAGACTGAGTATTATAGAATACATGATATGATGCTGTGGAGCTCAGGAGACGAGCTGGATGGCGATACGTACTTCCATACTTGATTTATATTCCGCTGTGTATTCAGTTGTGTGAGGACAGGTTATGATTACTGCCCAACTGTGTGGTATGTGATTGATGTACTCTGATGATGTAATGTATAAACATATATATTTGTTTTTGCGTAAAGATCATTTATTATCTATTATATTTTGTTCCGCTGCGATGGTTAGATTCTGATATGGCTTTTCTATTTTCTTCTTCTACCTCTTCTTCTTTAACCTTCGTATTTCCGTTCATCTTGAGTTGATTGATGTAGAATAGTGTTGATTCAAGGGGTATGGATTTGCGGGTCGTTACATATGAAATTTGGAAAACTTTGCAAGTTACTCATGAAGGAACAAGCAAAGTTAAACAGACCAAAATTTCCATGCTCACAGAATTCTAATGAGTCTATTTCAGATATGTATAGTAGATTTCAAAATATTGCGCATTCTCTAATACCCTTGGGAAATGAATTTTTGTAAGAAGATCAAGTTAGAAAAATCTTAAATTCTCTTACTCCAGAATGGGATCAAAAGGCACTTGTGATCGAAGAGGCAAATGACATCAGTACCTTAGAGATAGAAGAATTAATTGGAAATCTAATGTCGTTTGAAGTCCAAATGATTGAAAGAAGAGAAAACAAAGCGTCTGAAAAGAAATCTATGGCATTCAATGCATTGACCGATGGATCAGATTCAAGCAGCGATAATGATGAAGAAATAGCCCTTATGACCAAGAATTTTTGGAAATTCCTGAAATACCGAAAGATGAAAAATCTCAAGAGAAACAACTATAAGAACTCTGGAAATCAGAATGTAGTGCCAAACAATATCAAATGTTTCAACTATGACGAACCAAGCCATATCAAAAGAGACTGTCCATTTCCAGATGGGCAAAATCCTTCTATAAGCAATGATTCCGTAAAGAAACAAAAACGTGCATTTACTGCTACTCTAGATGATTCAGACTCGTCCTCAAGCAATGATGATCATAAGACAGATAATTCAAACATGTGTTTCACGAAAGTTCACGACTCCGACGAATTCAGAGAAACGGACTCAGAAAAAGGTACACATTTACAATACAATTGGTTGAAATTGCATGCTTAGAATTGCATGCTTGATTGATTGATTTTGAATTGTTGTGTTGTTTGAATTTTAAAATTTTATTTTTTTACTATTATTTTATTACTTTTTATTATTTTTATTATTTTTATTTTTAGTAGTATCATAATATTTTATGGAATATATTATAATTCTGGTAATATTCCAGACATATATATAGACATTGCAAATAATATATATATGTATGTATATATATATGTATGTATGTATGTATATATTAGAATACTTAAGAAAAATAATCATGGAAATTCAAAGGCACGTGTCGACATTGTCCCTACCATGATGTTGACATGGGTACAGAATTTGAAATTCAAAATTTGAATTCAAAAAATTGAATTTCCCTCCAACTTTTTACTTCATTCAATTATCTGAAAAGCTACCTTTTGACCAGAGAATATGTCATTTGAGAATCTATTTATTCACTAACTTTTATCACAACTTTTCACTCTCATTTTCAAATTCAAACTCTTATCTCAAAACTTCAAGCTCTCTACTATAATGGCTTCTTCAAGCAACCCTTCCACAATGAGAATTTCCAAAAAGATAAAAGAGCAACTCTTCAATGATCCGGAGGCCATAAAAGCATCAATTATGCTAACTATGGAAAAGTCCATCTCGGAAAGTTTGCTTTTTTCAAGATTTTTCTTCTTATGAAGCCGATTCTCTTTTTGCAAACAATCAAGTTCTTAGTCTTGTTGATGCTACTCAAAATGATTTTGTTTATTATCCAAGTCTTGTTAAAATTTTCTGTGCAAATTTAAACCGTGGATTTTATAATGGAAATGATGATGATATTGAGAGTAGTGTCAAAGGCACTAGAATCGTTTTAAATTGTGATTTTTGGGTACCATTCTCAATTGCAAAAGCATGGGAATGGATCTTTCTAGTTTTAATATCGATGAAAATGATCGTGAGACATTTCATCTCATTTTCGAAGGAAATGATGATTTTGAATTCAAAAATCGAAACTTTCAACCAAAAGCTAGAATTGTTAATCTTCTTTTACAACATACTTTGACCCCAAGATCCGCGAATTTCAACAATCCTACCTCAAAAGTTTGCAAAGCACTTTTTGCTAAAATGATGATATTAATTGGGCGCAAGTTATTTTGGATGAACTTCGTCCCAAAAATCTTGAAATGGGAGAAAACACTTTGTATCATGGAATCTATCTCATTCGGATTTTTAACTATTTTGGAGTAGATTTCAAAGGAGAAGAATTTGTTTCGAGAAAGGTTTATAATCACTCAAACATTTCTCTTATGAAAATTCCATTTGTTTTTCAACCTTACGAGACTCTTGCCGAAAAGGAAGAGTGTTTGGCTCATGAGGAGATGGAAGAAGAGGAAGAGGAAGAAGAAGAAGGGGATGAAATGGAAATAGAAGAAAAAGAAAAGGTGAAACATCCTTGGAAAGTATTGACTATCCTCCCAATCCAACCAACAAAACCCTTCTCAAAAATCAAAAGACTATTATCGAGAATAAATGGATTCTTAAACGGTCCATTAGTAAGAAATTGGATAAATTTCATCCAAGATGAACAAGTTTATCTCCAAAGTCAGCAAGAAGCTTGGATTATCTTCTCTTCATCATCCTCTAACTAGTTCTATCTTTCCATTTCATGTTGTATTAGTTTAGTTTGTTTTAATGTTCTTGTAGTTCTTAATGTTTAATCGCTGTATCGTCTTGTTATGAAATGAAATTGAGTTTCCTTTATGTTATCCAGCTTATCTTATCTCTAGAATAAATTTTAGTATATTATATAAAGGGGCATTTCACTAGAAGGAAAAACATTGCAGTCTAATTAGTTTCTAGGACACACATCCACAGAAATTAATTTCAAGGCCAAAGTCAGCAGAATAATTACTTTTAAGGACAAAGTCAGCAGTCCAATTACTTTCAAGGTTATAATTTCATAGGTTTTTAGGCCTTAGAAACTAATTATTTTTCATTTTGTCCTTAAAAATAATTATTTCAATTGTATGTCCTAGAAACTAATTGCACTTTCTAAAGAGGCCCTTGTGGCTAATTTCCACTTATATAAATATATACACACACACACAAAATTATTCACAAAATCAAAATAAGTCATCAAAATTCACTGAACCATGTCGACATCCCCATCTTGACCATGTCGACATGTACTTGTCAGAAACAACATTTCATTTTAAACTTGAAATTTGAATAACTACCTTATGTCTATTCATTTCAAACGAATTTCTACACCTATAAATACCTATTTCTTCTAGAATTCATCACTCAATATTATTTCTTATCTACTTTGTCTCTCATTCTTCTCACAAACTCAAATATGGCCAATCCAATTCATAATTTAACTGAGAATCTTGAAGAAACTCTTAATTCTTTCAAGAATATTCTTTCGTTCATTCTTCGTAACCAGCGACACTTAGAGTTGAGTCAAATGTAGATGATCAAGGAGCAAGAAAAACATTTCGATGCGATACGATGGATGATTTTCTCACTACACAAGAGTGATAATGAAGCACATCCTCCTGTCTTCCTCACCAATGATAATGAAAATTGGGATGCCATTAAAGCAGACCCTATATTTGGTGAAGAAGGATGGGTGGAAGTTCCTCGTAATGTTTGATTTTATTTGATTTCTTTGTTTTATTTTAATTAATTGCTTGAATTGATTTGATTTGTTTTGATTTGATTTGCTTTGGTTTGGTTTGATATTTGGTGTGCAAAACATGTATAAATATGCATTGATATTTATATGATCTTTGATTAATTATCATGTCTATCAGTATAATTATCTCTTAATCTATCTATTATATATTCCATTGTATAGTTTATTAATGCAGGTACTTTAGTACAAGAAAGAGGGGAAGTTATATAGTTTGGAGTTATATAGTTTCGAGTTAGTTTTTGTTGATGACAAAAGGGGAGAAGTATAAAATAGGATAGTTAGGCAGAGATTAAGGGGGTTATTAGTTTTAGGGGGAGTTATTAGGATAGAAGTAATATTTTATAAACAAAGGTTGTCCTCATCAAAAAGGGGGAGATTGTTAGTCCTTGAGATTATGGTTTTGATGACAACAACCTTAGAATAAGATTATAAAATATAAATACTAACATTATAGTTTAGATATATATGTATATGAAGGATTTAACCACGTAGGTATCAAGAATGAAGACTTTATAGTATAGAGATTCAAGATATCAAGATTGAAGACTCATGAGTATCAAGATTATCAAGAGTTCAAGATAAGTAATTTAATTAGGAATTTTGTTAAAACTCCTAGAAAAGCACTGGCATCTTAAAATCCAATTTATTCGTGGAATGGAATCCACTTCGAGCCCGTTAAAGGGATGGAATCCTAATTAGGATGGAACCTACGAAAAACCTATTGGAACATTGTTCTGTATCCGCTAACTTTTATTCAAAATGTTTTACAAAATTATATCTTGTTTCAAAATGTTTTCAAAATTTTCCTTTTAAAACAATCAAAAACATCTATCCTTGTTTTAATACTTTTAGCCTCAAAATAATCTTTATTTTCAAAATTAAATTATACTTGGTTTTAAACTATCTTTTAATATATATTTAATTTTTAATATTTATACTTAGTTTTAGATATAAAATTATAGTAAAATTATATATATATATTGTTTGTACCAAAATTGGGCACAACACTCTTCGGAAGTTTTTGAAGAGATAACAATGAAGAATGTAAATTTAAAATGAGGATTATCTAACAAAAACTCCAAACAACAGGAATATAAATGCACAGACAAGCGATTTAGAGTGGTTCGGCGTATTGCCTACGTCCACTATGAAGTTTTTGCAACTTTATTGATTCTCTGTTGTCGATTACGAATGGTTACAACAAGCAACAACAAATTACAACTTGGAATTCGAATTCAACAACAATAATATGATGCAAGTCTTGATCCGGCAGAGTCTGGGCGCTTGGGAATCAAAAGATCCCTCTTCTGTAGGCTCTGGGGCTCTATTTATAGGCATAGGAGGCTAAGAATTCGCTCAAACTTCAGGAGATTCGCTCTGGCACATGAGGGGACCCACACGACCAATTCCTGAAAGTTTCAACTCGATCTGTGATCAATACGAAATCATTTCGTATCGACCAAGATCATGTCCGATGGAGCTGAAATTTGGTGGAAACTTTCCTTGGCTTGTATGTAATCTTCTGTGAAAATTTCGTATCATTTGGATCAGCGGATCTTGTGATATAATCGATACGAGTTGAGATTTCTCGGATGGTTTTTTGGTTCAACACCATAGCTTCGAATCGATCCCCTCGTGTCGATGGTTGCACTTGTTTCTAAGATGATGTGGCGTGCGTATTTTGAACCGATCCACCTTTTGCTCCGAGTTGACCGTGTCACCCCAAGTATTTCGCTGCGTCCGTATCCATAATTAACGTGTCATCCTAGATCGGTTCGAACCGATGGATACGAACAAGCCACCACCTATAGATTCGAATATGAGTCCCCAAGTGCACAACGTAACCCTCTGATGGATACGAATGTCGGGTATGTGATGGATACAAACCCTTGCTTTGTGATGGAAACGAACTAGCAAAGGAGAATGGATACGAAAGGGGGAGTTACTTCATGGATACGAAATAATGACTTGTCGCAACTGATGGATGCGAAGTAGTCATAACTCGATGGATTCGAACAGCAGCAGTCATTGATCGATATGAACAGATGAAGACCGATGGTTACGAACTAGACACTAGCTGCCCAATACGAAGCATACTACTTACCGATCGATACGAAACTGATCGATTCGAAGTATGGCATAATGATGGATGCAAATGAGATCGATATGACCCGGGGTTCCTTAGATGGATACGAAGATGCTGTCGCTCTGATGGATACGAATGTGATGGATTGAAACCGGAGCTTGGCGATGGATATGAAAATGGGGTTATCACCTTCAATTTGCATCAACCATAACTTAAGCATACGAACCCGGATTGACTTGAAATTTGGAATGCAGGCTTTCAAGGCTTCGCTTGTCCTGTCATGTTAATTATAGCCCGATCCGGACTCGGATAAAATTCGTTGACATCCATAGCGAGGCTGTGCATAATGGACATCCAAGATGTTTAATGTTGAGCTTGTAATCAGTTCTTTGATATCTCGACCTTGCCAAAAGGCAGGATAACATTTGCCCCCAAAGTACGTCTTGTGGAAACATGACGTGCTTTGAAATGCTACAGTCTTCACTCTGAATAGCCATTACTCTTTTGTCGAAGGTTGTAACCTTGCGTTGCTAAAACTGATTGCTGTATGATGGGGCTTAGCTGTTTGTCGCCGTAATCGTCATTAAATGAATATCCAATTCCTGTTAATGCTGAAAATGGGATATTGTTTTGACATATGCACATATGCTAACCTGACTCTCGTTAACGTTGCACGCTCACGAGTCATTGTCAGTTTTCTTGTATCGAATTTCGTGTCGATCCTCTCCTGAACCGATGTGAAATTTGAGTTGCAACAACGATTGACAGTTGTTTTCTTAATGTTACTTTGTATCGTTCCTCTCCTGGACCGATATAGAAGTTTGAAAAGTTGTTCTCGCATCGACATGTATGGCAGTGATGGACGTTCATCACTCTCTTCGTATCGATGAATCCTGCTGTTTGTCTTGGATAGGCGATTCACAATTCGTATCGATGTTAATGTATAAGTTATGATGAAAACGAAATCGCTGTTCGTATCGATGTGCAGTGGATGGAGTTACGAACTCGTCGATGCGAACGAGGGCTTCGAGTCGATGAACTTCATCATCTTCAGCCGTCCTCGCTGTGTGCTTCGTATCGATGGATTCACTGTCCATTTCGAATCGATGGAAATTTTGGTCAGATGGATACGAACAGAGCATTTGACTCGATTCGTGGGTTGACTGGTTGCGACCGGTCACGTGGACCGGGAGGCCAAACGACCCAGTTTCTCTCCAAGCTCCATATAAATACTCTGGACTTCAGCCATTTACACTTTTTACCTTTTTACTGCCGCCTTTAACTTTCGCATCGATCCAGAAACTTGAGAGAGGAGAACTGTGTCGTGCTTTTAACTCGATCAGATTCAACCCTTCAAATCTTCGAATTCCAATTTAAAATTAGGTATTTAATCATGAATCCAAACGACGAAGTTATCTCAGATCCACTCCATCTTCATCAATTATCCATTCTGGCAATTGGTAAAACCAGATCTAGGTCAAAGCTCGGTTGTAAATGGCCATGTGAATGCTCCTGTAGATTGGAGAAGGAGTGGAAAAAACAAAAAAATGAATTGATCCGTGTTTCATGTCGATCTGGGGACCCGTGTTTGAGTTGATGAAGGCAATGATGTTTTTCCTTGGATTTCGCATCGATCCATGGGGATTTCCTAAGGGAGGTGATGCAGTTCGCACCGATTGCGATGGTGGTGGTTCGTATAGATATGAAATGATCGATACGAAAATTAGGTAAACGGTCGCTTTGAAGTTCTCAGCTTTGGATCAATACGAATTTTACTCTCATGTTCAATATGAAAATTATCGACTCGAACGTGATCGATGTTTAGCTGTGACTTTCCTGATCGATACGAACCTGACAATCAAGGATCGATTCGAAGTAATCCTTTTTTGATCGATGCGGACTCGAGCCTTGGTGATTGATGCGAACTCGAGCCTTGGCGATCGATTCGAAGCATGCCCCCAGGATCGGTACGAACGTGTATCCTGATGGATTCGAACAAGCTTCCTGTGATCGATTCGAACCCATCCCATGATGGATACGAAATTTTTAACACTCTTTCGCACAATTCCGACGAGCTTCATCCTTGCATACTTGGATTTGACAGTTAAATTGCATACTTGACTACCTTTCGAAGCTCGTCGATGGAACCATAACAACTTTAAAACGGATCGATTGCTAATATTTAGATGACTTGGTGATGACGGTCAACGATGACGGTCATTCCAACTGGAATCCGATTACCTTCGTTGTTTGCCAGCTTTTCTCTAACTCTGCAAAAATTATCCAAGTAATGCACAGCACTGCACAACACACACTTCACACGAGGGGAACACACCGGCTCTTTGTCGTCTAATGATGATTTCTCGTGAGTTAGTTAGCTATGGAAACTCCAAGCTCGCAACCACAGGAAACTCAAAGTTTGACTCCTCCCAGACTTGAAATACCAGACATCGAGGTCGAAGTCATTGGTCCGGCCCCGGACGAATTACCCGACGCATCCTTCATCAACAATTCATCAGACTCTGTCTCGTCTCATATTTCTGAAGATATGCTAAGGAGAATATGCTTGAGGCATGGTCTGTCAATGGACGATGTAATATTGCCAAGACCAAGTGACAGACCACACAACCCACCAGAGGGGTATACCGCTTTCAACCGACATGCGTGTGCAGCTGGGACGCTCCACCCATTCAATCAGTATATAAGAGAAGTGTTGTCTTTTCTGGGGATCGCCCCATCTCAGCTACACCCAAATGGATACGCTTTACGCAATAGCTTGTTCATTGCATTTATGGAGCACCTCTATCGTCCACCCCGACTGACTGAGATACGATACTTGTTCAATTTCAAGAGTCGGACAGACAGTCAATCTTTCACATTTCTGGAGGCCGTGAGAAATTGTCAAATAATTACGGGATCATGGACTAGGTTGAACTACTTCAAGGCAGAGTGGTTCTATGTTAGATGCCCTCCAGGATTCGCCCGACGATGGCTATTTAGACGTGAGTATTGCTATCTTTTCGAGTAGTCGGCAAGACAGTTGGAAATGAAACCCAACTCATACTCTTTTTTCTTTACAGCGATAATTCAGTGACCCGAAGGCGGTTATTACAAGGAGATAGTTCGGGTTTTTCAAGAGGTCCCAAGCGAAGACAGGAATATTGACTCGGTCCTTACGGACAGGAATCCTAGAACTCTCGGGCTGACCGAGCGAAGACAAAGTATAATGCTCTACGGTGCATTAAGAACTGCTTCGAAGGAACGAGTTAAACGAAAAATGCCTAGAGTTGTTATAATCGAGGAGGCTGACTCCGAGGAAACTCACACCGATGAGGAACCGTTGGGCGAACCTGTGGATGTAGCCCACGATATCGAAGAGCAGAAAAAAGGCAAGGCAGTTGTTTTTAAGCCATCTAAAAAGGGGAGATGGAAATCGGTTGTCACGTCCCGGCCCGCCTCCGGAATTAGAATTTCAGAGATGTCTCCCCCAAGAACAGAGAATCTTTATGAAGGGCACACCGATCTTCCAATTCGGACGATGTGTGCTTACAGCATGACGCTGGATTGGACGAACTTTCACAAGCCTTAGTTGTAAGGGAGTCTCTACCCACTAGTGCGGTTGACACATCTAGTTGGTCGGGGGGTTGCACATACATACACACTTCGCGGCACTACACAATTTTTTGACCGCAAGCTGCCTTTTCCTGAAGATTACTAATTTCATTTCCGTTTTTGCTTTGCAGATACCATGTCCGGTCGAAGCTCGATGCTCGGCAGCTTGCGTAGCATACGTCGATCTTCATCATACTATGAACCACATAGAAGGGAAGGAGATCGGGATTATGATCAAGGGTATTCTAGCCAGGAACGGACTGATAGGGATAGAGAACATGTACATCGTTCTAGATCTCGCACACCCCCTCCTAGAGCTCCTGCACCGCCTCCGGTTCATGTTTTGAGGCCTTCAGAGACTCCACGGCACAAGCAGTCTTCCCACTCTTCACGGTCCGATTCTCATCGCCAAACTGAGGTAGTAGACCCCTCGACCACCGCACAGGCACTTGTCGAGCCCAATGGAAAGGAGCGTAAGGCTTGCTCAACTGAAAAAGGATTTCCCCGACATTCTTTTTGATGTGTTTGTCTTCCCTCTGCGCTTAAAAAGGGTGCCGGCGTCGGTTGAAACCACGGTGTATGATTCCATTGCAGATATATTTCTCCAGTATCCGGAGTGGTCGAAGACCACTATAAAAGCATCGAAAGTGGCCTTTGATCGAGCAGCCAGGATTGAGAAGCTAGAGAAAGAACTCGGTCAAAAGGATTGAATTATTCAAGTGCTCAATAGTGAGGCCGAGTCTTCTCGCAAATCAGAAATCGAGGCCCTTAAGAAAGCCGATGAGGCCCAGGCGGCGATGGATAGGATGAAGCGGGAGCACTATGCTGCTGTAGAGGATATGGGCCACCGGAACACCATCATGACCGCTAAGCGGGATGCAGCCCTTAAAGAGCTTAATGAACTTAAATCCAAATTTCTGAAATCATAAAGGAAAAGGATGCTGCGAACGTTGCCGCACAGGAAGCGTGCGATCAGGTGGTGGTGCTTCGGAGGGAAAGAGATACGGCCATGGTAAAGGTCCGCGAGGTGGAGGTCGAAGTTGATGAGAAGGTTCGGCTGGCTGAGACTAGGCTTGAGGCGGACATGAGGAGCTTCTCGTCACATACAACGCCAACGTACCGAGACATAGGAACTAGGCATGGCTTGACGACTACTCTACACATCTATACAATGCCTAGAATTTGCTGGTCGAAGAGGAAAAAACAGTGCAGCTGGGTGGAACTTTCGATGAGTTTGAGTTAGAGAACCGCATACTGAACGAAGATGAAAAGAAAGTTCTCCATGATTCTATGATCTCTCATGCAAGAGAGAGACTGGGCACCCAACACTTAGAAACTGGGGAAGTTTTCGGAGTTGAGCATCATGTTACTAGTTCCGAGATCGTTACTTCGTCTCGATCTGAGCCTACTCCAGTTATCGAGCCCCAGCCTGTCCCGGCTTATGAGCCTGAACAACCACGCCTATCTCTTATTAAGGAGCATTCATCCGAAGCTATTCAGCCAATCGCAAGCCGAACTGAGGAAGGTATACTGAACAAATTTCATGTGCATTTGAAATGAAGGGCTTGTTTTCGAAGTGTGTTCTAACAACCTCTTTTCTTCTTTGTCCAGTGAGCGAAGTTACATTGACGGCGCCTCCTACAATCCAAGAATCACATCAAGCGCAGAAGGCCATTATTACTGAGGCGATTACTACGACCGCGGTCGCGCTGACGAAGATGACACAGGGGAGCTCACTGTCTTTGGATGAGCAAATGATGAACGAGCTCCTAGGTCAAAACAGCGATCCTTTTGCGGACATGCCATTCGTTCTTGGCGCGTTCCCGCCTGCTTCCATTGCTTCGTCACAGTCCACCACTACCTACCATGAAGCTCGTGTCGCTCGTGAAGCATATATTTTGGCCCAAATTAACGCTGAGATGGAGGCGGCGGCTCGCGGCGATGATTCTGAGGGTGGAGTGACGGCGCCGGGTCCGACTCCACTTGTGATCATATCACCCGGGGGGACGCTGGTCGATACTAGAGTGTCCATTCCGCCCCCGGTTGCAGATCCAGTTGCCCCGACTCCTCCTGAAGAGAGCATCCCCATAGACTCGAGTTCGGAGGAAGATGTTGATATCATGCCTTCTTCAGGGGATGATTCGCCGAAGGGTAAAGGTTCAAAGCGAAAAACTGCTAGCCTTCCGGCAGTTCCGCCTTGAAGAGAAGGCTGAAGAAGAAAAGTAGATAAGCCCCCCTCTGGCGTATTTTTGGCAGTTAGGAGTGTACTTTTCTCTTTCTTTCTATAGGTCATGTATAGATGCAGGCTTGGCCCCCTGCGAGTAGAAATTTTTGGAATAACTTGTACATGAATCTTCACATATAGTTAGTTGGAATGAAATTTTGTTTCTTTGCTTCAATTTTTATTTCTTTTACGCTCAAGTATTTGCAGTATTTGAATTTCAGTCCAGTGCACTTGTGGTGTTTTTACCTTCAAGTTGAGTTTGTTTTATTTGCCAAGTCTGAACTCGTGATCACAAGTCGTAATTGATGAATGAGTTGAATTTCGGACATTGCATCGTTTCGGTTAGTGATTAACACTTAATCTTTTCCCCCAGTTCTGGGGACCAGCACGTGCACTTCGGTGGTCAATCGCACCTGTTGCAAATCTTGAGCACATGTCCACACTCCGGGGACTTAGGATAATCTGCGATCGATAATTTGGTTCGCACTTTGGGAATCGCACTCTGAGAATTCGAGAACTATTGACGTTTGTAACATAGTTCGCACTTCGAGAACTTTGACTTGGTATTTATACTCCAATTAACACTTTGGGAATTTGGAGTTAGCATTTATATTTCGGTTCACACTTCGGGAACCTGGAATTGATGTTTGTACTCCAATTCACGCTCTGGGAGTTTGGAGTTAGCCGATAGATGGTGAGTCACATCTGTTTAAGCTTTTTAGGAATTCGTTCACACTCTGGGAATGACGGATTTATCGGGATCGTGGATGGTCGGATCGCATCCACCCCGAGTTAACAAGCGAAGTCGTTAGACGGACGGGTCCATCCTCCTCAAACTTGGTTAGGATATGGCCAAAGTCGTTAGGTGGACGGTCTACCCTCTCTGGAACCGTACTTAGAGTTTTCACATTCCAACTCGCACTCTGGGAGTTTGGAGTGGTTTTAAGGATTGTTGTGTATCAATCCTTTTCGGTATTATCGCAGTGGCTTGCCCCCCAGCTCGGGTATCATTTAAGGAGTGACCGGTCATATCATAGTCACTCGCTATTTGAATAAATTCCACCGTTCGATGGAACTTAGCTCTCCGTGCATTGTGATGTTGTACGTCATATTCAATAAAACACAGCTCTGGCTCGAAGAGACGACATTTTATTGCTGAAATGAAAGAACATGGAAAAATCAGTTGCCTTATTATAAATTCAAATTTTGAAATGCGAAAACAAACTGCAAATAAAAGAATAAATTGGATAAATGAAGCCTGTCATATGTAGTAGCGACGGAGGCTTTCACTGTTCCAAGCTCTTGGCAAAGTATGACCGTCAACAGTCGACAACTTGAATGTGCCATCTCTGAGATTTTGAGTGATCATATACGACCCTTCTCAATTTGGCTTCATGTGCGAAGGGACCGGATAAATTTATTTTAGAAAAGACCGCCAAGTTCGAAGGTCCGTGGTCGGACCTTGGCATTGTATAACCGGGCAACTCGATTTCGATATGCGGCTGCCCTCAAATCAGCCTCTTCACGCTACTCATCCAGTAGGTCCAAAGATTCAGCGAGTAATATGGCGTTAGTTTTTGGGTCGTAATAAGTTACACGATAAGAAGGTACTTCAATTTGACTGGGGTAACGGCTTCTGAGCCGTAGGACAGAGAGAAGGGAGTGCGTCCGGTTGCAGATTTATGGGTCGTTCGGTAAGCCCATAAAGCCATAGGTAATTCATCAACCCACTTGCCCCCAGCCTTTTACGGTCGTTTTCCAGAATAGATTTTATAACCTTATTAACAGCTTCGACTTGGCCATTCGCCTGAGGGTGTGCAACCGCCGAGAATTTCTTGTGGACGTGGAACCGTTGGTAGAAATCCTTGAATTCAACACCGTCGAATTGAGCTCTGTTATCAGTGATAATGGCATGCAGGAGATCAAACCGGCAGATGATATTACGAACTACGAACTTGATTACTTTTTTCGTTGTGATAGCCGCAAATGGTTCAGCTTTAGCCCATTTAGTAAAGTAATCAACTGCGACGATGGCATATTTTGCTCCCCCTTTGGCAAGTGGTAGAGTACAGATGATATCAATGCCCCATGCTGCAAGCGGCCAGGGACAGACCATTTGGGATATCTCAGTAGGTGGGGCCCTAGGAATTTGAGCATGTCTCTGGCAACTATCACATCTTCTTGCATAATCCGATGCATAACGGTTCACCATTGGCCAAAAATATCCATATCGAATACTTTCTTGGCGAGGGCTTGCCCCCTACTGTGATCACTACATTCTCCCTCATGCACATCACGTAACACTCTTTTGATTTCTTCGTGGGTGATGCATCGGAGGAGAGGAACGGAATATCCTCTTCTATACATGATTCCATCCTGAATGGTAAACCGCGAGGCTTTTCGAAGAATCTATCTCCTTTCACTCCTACGCTCGGGCAGTGCCCCGTGCCCGATATAGTTTCGATAGAGGGTCATCCATGACTCCTTTTCGGGAGCGATTTCAAATGCAAAGTCAGTTTCCATCTGATCAATGCTAGGAGAAGATAAGTTTCAACAGGGACGAGCCCCATGTGCTGTGCTTCGCCTGTACTTGCTAACTTGGCTAATGAATCAGCCTTCTGGTTGTGTTCGTAGGGTATGCAGAAAATAGCGTAGTGATCGAATTGATCAAATACTTCTTTAACTCGAGCTAAATAGGCTGCCAGTCTTCGATCCTTGGCCTGATATTCGCCCCGAACTTGGCATACGACTAGCTAAGAGTTGCATTAAATTTCCACAGCAGTGATTCTCAGATCGCAGGCTAGCCTCAACCCAGCAAGTAAAGCTTCATACTCAGCTTCATTGTTGGTCGCGCAGAACTCGAATTTCATAGCATAGCATATGGATCGGCCCTTGGGAGTTTCAAGTACTACCCCAGCACCTGAGCACCGATCATTGGATGCGCCATCCGTATGCAGCTTCCAGATACACTCGGGAGATTTATTGGTTTCAGGAAA
Source organism: Allium cepa (assembly GCA_030765085.1). Lineage (NCBI taxonomy): Eukaryota > Viridiplantae > Streptophyta > Magnoliopsida > Asparagales > Amaryllidaceae > Allium > Allium cepa. The sequence goes on along the minus strand of CM060941.1, from coordinate 168,343,346 downwards.
GTCCTCTGGGATGGTGAATTCGGCTATAAAATCCGCTAGGACTTGACCGTGAATGGCTCTTCTTAGGATATAGGTGATATCGAACTGGCTTAGTTCGATGTTCCACTTGAGTAACCTACCAGACGTCTTAGGCGGCGTGAGGACCTGTCGTAACGGCTGATAGGTATACACAGTGATAGGGTGAGCCTGAAAATATGGACGGAGCTTTCTCGAGGCAATGAATAAGCAGTAGGCCAATTTCTCCAACTTTGGATAGTTTCTCTCAGCTTCGGTTAACCGCTTGCTAACGTAGTAGACCGGTTTCTACACTCGGTCTTCCTACCGAACTAGGGCAGCGCTGATTGCATTTCCGATACCGCCAAGTAAAGATACAACTGCTCATGGTTGATAGGCTTCGATAAAATTGGCGGTGTGGAGAGATGTTGAGCCAGTGCTTGGAATGCGCCTTCGCACTCCGTAGTCCATTCGAAGTTCCGCTTTCCTCTTCAGATCAGATCAAAGAAAGGGATGCATTTATCGGTGGAATTCGATATGAACCTTCTCAACGCCGCTACCTTCCCGTTGAGACTCTGAGCTCGCTTTATTGTTCGTGGATTTTGCAAGTTCCTGATTGCCCAAATCTTTTCTGGTTTGGCTTCTATTCCTCGAGCGTTGACAATGAACCCAAGGAACTTTCCGGATGCAACTCCAAAGTGACACTTTAGCGGGTTGAGCTTCATTCTGTACTTTCGAAGGATGTTAAATATTGACTCCAAATCTTTGATGTGATCAGTGGAGAATCGTGATTTCACCAGCATGTCGTCTACATAAACTTCCATGGTCTTCCTAATCTGATTGGCGAACATCCGGCTGACTAGACGTTGGTAAGTCACTCCAGCATTCTTTAGTCCGAATGGCATGACTTTATAGCAGTAGAGTCCCAGATCGGTTACGAAGCTGATATGTTCTTGGTCAGGTACATGCATGGGTATTTGATTGTAGCCGGAATAAGCGTCCATGAAAGACAATAATTCGTGTCCACCTATGGAATCTACAAGCTGATCATTCCTGGGAAGTGGAAAACTGTCTTTCGGGAAAGCTTTATTTAGATCAGAATATTCAACACATGTCCTCCATTTCCCATTCGGCTTTCGGACAAGCACGGGATTGGATACCCACTCCGGGTATAAAGCATCTCGAATAAATCCGTTTGACTTGAGCTTATCGACTTCTTCTTTAAGGGCGGCAGATCTCTCTGGATCCATACCACGCCTTTTCTGTTTGACCGGGATACACCTCGGGTCAATATTCCGGGTGTGGCTCGCGATGTCCGGCGAGATCCCACACATGTCAGAATGTGTCCAGGCAAATAAGTCGAGATTCGCTCGGAGAAATTCAACCAATTCTTGCTGCGTCTCATGGCTCAACTGAGATCCAATTTTTAACATTCTCGAATCATCATCATCGTTGTCGTCGATCGGGACATCAATCGTCAGTTCAGCCGGGGAGCTTGACTCTCTATGGATTCCTCCCTGTTCTCACTTTCTCTAGGGTCAAGATCCCTTTGGAATTGGTAGTGGTGCCCGGGCCAAGGCCCAGGCACCGATTGTCAATTATTTGCAAAGCGAACGCAGAGAGTCTCCTCTACGCCCTTTCCTTTCTCTCGTCGCTGCATCTCGCGCAGCTCTGCAAATAACAGGCTCTCCCAGCAGCCTAATCTCCTTGAATAACTCCAATCCCACGATCGGTGGGGAACTTCAAAGTTAAACACCATGGGGCAATTGCTGCCCTGAATTCACCGAGGGCCGGTCGGCCCAAAAATGCGTTATAGGGGGATTGAATGTCCAACAAAACGAACTGCAAAATCCAGACTCTCCAGCACTCTCCAACTCCCAACTCCACTGGCAACTCTACTACTCCAGTGGTTACATTGGCACTTCCATCGAAGCCATGTATTCGTGATTGGCAAGGTTTTAAATCCTTGGCCTCCATCTTCATCAGATCGTAAGCTCTCTTAAACAGAATATTTACTGAACTCCCACTGTCAACCAGGATCCTCTCCATCAAATCAGGACTAACCTGGGCAGATACGACCGGTGGGTCAATGGTGGGGGCTTCGACCCTATCAGCATCTCGGTTTCTAAACACGATACCATCAGTCATTGTTTTCTATTGTATGGCCGAGGGAACTTCAAAGTTAAACACCATGGGGCAATTGCTACCCTGAATTCACCGAGGGTCGGTCGGCCCAAAAATGCGTTATAGGGGGATTGAAAGTCCAACAAAACGAACTGCAAAATCCAGACTCTCCAGCACTCTCCAACTCCCAACTCCAATGGCAACTCTACTACTCCAGTGGGTACATTGGCACTTCCATCGAAGCCATGTATTCGTGATTGGCAAGGTTTTAAATCCTTGGCCTCCATCTTCATCAGATCGTAAGCTCTCTTAAACAGAATATTTATTGAACTCCCACTGTCAACCAGGATCCTCTTCATCAAAGCAGGACTAACCTGGGCAGATACGACCGGTGGGTCAATGGTGGGGGCTTCGACCCTATCAGCATCTCGGTTTCTAAACACGATACCATCAGTCATCGTTTTCTATTGTTTGGCCGGTGCCCCTTCACCAGAATTACTACAACACCTGAAGTCCACATGCCTGATAGAACTGGAATACGACTCCATATCCCTCCAGCTTCGGTCTGCTAGATGGGGACCACCACTAACTGTATTTATAACTAACCTCCCGCCTGCACGAGCGGGTTCCTCCTGTCTTTCTTGACTCTGCACACGATGTGGGTTGAAGGGACCACGCCTCCAGATTGCGACGCCTGCACGAACTGATTTAACTTCCTCTCCCTGATCAACTTCTCAATGAGGTCCTGCAAATGTCTACACTCATTGGTGTTGTGGCCGTAACTCTCATGGAATCTACAGAACTTTCCCATTTGAATCTGCCTCTCCGATGACGGCTTCGGAGCAGGTTTCTTATACTGCATAGCATTGCAAGTTTGCATATACACATTTTCTAGCGACGTATACAATGGTGTGTAGTTATCAAACATGGGAGCCCTACGTCGCGGGCCACGGTTTTGGTCCCGTTTCTTATTCTGACTGTCATTGTTTCTTGGTTGAGATTGCTTGTTCTGTATATTCAACTACACTTTTCCAGAACTCTCACCTGACTGTTTAACTGCCACATTACTTTGAATCCCCTCACTAATGGGCCTCACGTCGTCCTGCTTCCTAGACTATTTCGCGTCCTCGCGCTTTAAGAATTGAGCGGCTTTGGAGTAGAAATGGTCCAACGACGCAGGAGGCTTCCCAGCTAACCAATTCCCAAATTCAGAATAAGGGTCAATCCCCTTAGTCAGTGCCATTAGAATTGAATTGTTGTTGGGATTACTGATCTCTGCACATGCCGCGTTGAACCTTTCTAAATAGCGTCTAAGCGTTTCCCCCGGGGCCTGGTGACGCTGGATAAAGTGTTTACATCTTTTGGTCTGGAAACATGCATATGAAACTGCTCTATAAACTTTGTAGCCAACTGGTCAAATGAAGAAATATGTCGTGGTGGTAGCCTTGTAAACCATATTGTTGCAATGTTCCCTAGAGAGATGGGAAAACTACGTCACTTCACAACGTAATCAGCCCTTAGCACTAATTGACCACTCGTATTTCAAAATATGCTAATCGGGATCCGAATTTCCTTCATACATCAGTAATGTCAGCATCCTGAATTGCCGAGGAGGTTCAGCATAAAGAATCTCGTCGGTGAAATGGGTATGACTCTGGGAGATTCCCCAATCGTCGTTGGTAAGACCCTGGCTTTCATGGATCATTTGCCTAATCATGGCTGGAAGGTCCGACATTGCAACATTCTGTGCTCGTTGGGCCAAAGTGTGGTCGGGTTCCAAATTGCGATGTTGGACCGGGATCTGTCGAAGGTCCACGTCTCGCCTCCTTGGCTTAGTGTCTTCTGGGATGCAAGGTTCAGGAGTACGTCCGTATTGATTTTCGACATCAACTCCTATGTCAACTGCAGTAGTGGTGGGACGGTTATATGTGCTGTACTGAGGGACAGTCCCACCCTGGGAAGAGGGTCCAGTATGAAAGCTGGCCGATGGACCAACCCTTAGCCGTCCAACAGTCATGGTGGGCTGACGTCCGGTGGCCTGTGCATGACCTTCATCTGGTCGAGGATGAACAGATCTTTGATCGTAGCCAGATGAGGAAGAACTTTCTGTAGAGGAGCGAGAGACTTGATCTCTTCTATGCCTTCTACGCTTCTGCCGGTTTAGCATGTTGGTCAGCTCAGCATTTGCACGAAGTTGTTCTGTCAACTACTGTCAACTCTGCGTCAGTTCCTGTAGAAATAACTGGAACTCTTGCCTAGTAACCGGGCCTTGTGAATCTGAAGGTTCGGTTGCATTCTGGTTGGTTGGTGGCAACTGTGTGGGATTTTGCCTATCCCGACCTTCCTGGTCGCCAACGTTAAAGGTGGTTCTTGGGCTAACCATCTTGAGGGATGAATTCCTTTCTTAGATTTTTTGCAAATCTGAATAGAGTGGAAGGAATCGAACTTGTGATCTGGATCTCTCTCTTAGATTTATGCAATGCGGTATCGATGACAGATCCAAGGAGCAGGAGAAAATCTGGGTTATCTTCTCAGTGAAAGCACCAAAGTGTTTGTACGAAAATTGGGCAAACACTCTTTGGAAGTTTTTGAAGAGATAACAATGAAGAATGTAAATTGAAAATGAGGATTATCTAACAAAAACTACAAACAATAGAAATATAAATGCACAGACAAGCGATTTAGAGTGGTTCGGCGTATTGCCTACGTCCACTATGAAGTTTTTGCAACTTTATTAACTCTCTTTTGTCGATTACAAATGATTACAGCAAGCAACAACAAATTACAACTTGGAATTCGAATTCAACAGCAATAATATGATGCAAGTCTTGACCCGGCAGAGTCTAGGTACTTGGGAATCAAAATATCCCTCTTCTGTAGGCTCTGGGGCTCTATTTATAGGCGTAGGAGGCTGAGACTTCGCTCAAACTTCGGGAGATTCGCTCTGGCACGTAAGGGGGCTCACACAACCAATTTTAGAAAGTTTCGACTCGATCTGTGATCGATACGAAATCATTTCGTATCGATCAAGATCGTGTCCGATGGAGCTGAAATGTGGTGGAAACGTTCCTTGGCTTGTATGTAATCTTGTGTGAAAATTTCGTATCATTTGGATCAGCGGATCTTGAGATATGATTGATATGAGTTGTTCGACCCCATAGCTTTGAATCGATCCCCTTGTATCGATGGTTGCACGTGTTTCTGAGATGATATGGCATGCGTATTTCGAACCGATCCACCTTTTTCTCCAAGTTGACCGTGTCACCTCAAGTATTTTGCCGCGTTCGTATCCGTAATTAACGTGTCATCCCAGATCGGTTAGAACCGATGGATACAAACAAGCCATTACCCATGGATTCGAATATGAGTCCCCAAGTGCACAACGTAACCCACTGATGGATATGAATGTCGGGTATCTGATGGATACGAACCCTTGCTTTGTGATGGAAACGAACTAGCAAAGGAGGATGGATACGAAAGGGGGAGTTACTTCATGGATATGAAACAATGACTTGTCGCAACTGATGGATGCGAAGTAGTCATAACTCGATGGATTCAAACAGCAGCAGTCATTGATCGATACGAAGAGATGAAGACCGATGGTTATGAACTAGACACTAGCTACCCAATACGAAGCATACTACTTATGGATCGATACGAAATCGATCGATTCGAAGTATGGCATAATGATGGATGCGAATGAGATAGATATGACCCGGGGTTCCTTAGATGGATACGAAGATGCTGCCACTCTGATGGATACGAAGGTGATGGATTCGAACCGGAGCTTGGTGATGGATACGAAAATGAGGATATCACCTTCAATTTGCATCGACCATAACTTGAGCGTACGAACCCGGATTGACTAGAAATTTGGAATGCGGTCTTTCAAGGCTTCGCTTGTCCTGTCTTATTAATTATAGCTCGATCCGGACTCAGACAAAATTCGTCGATATCTATAGCGAGCCTGTGCATACTGGACATCCAGGACGTTTAATCTTGAGCTTGTAATCAGTTCTTTGATATCTCGACCTTGCCAAATGGCGGGATAACATATATATATATATATACCAAAATATTATTCTCTATATTTACTTATGTATTTTAACTGTAGTTAAGTATATTTATAAAGTATAAAATAGTTTTAATATAAGATAGAAGTTATTTTCGAAGAAAAACAAATCACCAAAATTTCCTTTGGCATGTCGACATCCTCAAGTACCCCATGTCGACATGGTAGCAGTTTATTTCAAAAATTTGAATTTCAAAGGAAGTGTCTATTCGTCATATCCTTTCACGAATGGACATGGCTGTTGTTCTACTATAAATAAGGGTGGTTTTGAATGAATATATATATATATATATATCTGGTTTTCATTCCTCTTCTTCTTGCACATTTCTTTATACGCATTCTTTCCATTACTCTGCGGAAATCAACAATGAATCTAACTAGATCATTTTTGGTTTGATTCTCCATCACTATCTCAACCAGATCTCAGTTCTATTCAGAGTTATAGACTTCTTTGTAATCAATTTAGTGAGAAAAGGTGTGATTGTATCCTTAGAAATCAATCAAGTGAGAAAAGGTGTGATTGTAGCCTTGGAAATCAATCAAGTTAGAAAAGGTGTGATTTTAGCCTTGGAAATCTATTGGGTGAACTTATTGCCTCTGAAATCAAGTATCTCTACCCAGAGGATTGTGAATCTGGAGTGGTGTACCTCGTGGCCTTGAAATCGAGGGTGTAATTGTACAATTGATTTTGAAAGGAAATCCGTACTTATGTACGGGACTGAATGTAGGGTAACTCCGAACCAGTATAAAATCCGACGTGTTCTTTCCTTTATTGTTTTTACTTTATTTCCGCATCTGTGTTTGATTATGATCATATCTGTGTCTGAATATTGCATACATTTGTGTTCAAATTAAAAAAAAACTCAAAAAGATTTAGCGATTCCTTAAAACACTCTTCACCCCCCTCTAGTGTTAATCCTAGCCTTAAGATCCGTATTCCGCATTTCTCACATTTGGTATCGGAGCAAGGTTTTCAAAAAAATTTCAAAATCTGAATTTTGAAAATTTTCAAAATGTGTACAAACACTGGTACTGTTAACACTACCAACACTGGTTCAATTATCCCTGTCACTAGTTCATTTGTAGAAGGTCAGTCTACTGTCAGACCACCACTTTTTAGTGGCAATGACTATGCATATTGGGCATGTTGGATGAAAATATATTTACAATCTATAGGACTAGACACTTGGAATGTCACATAGACTGAATATTCTGAACCCGCAATTGATTTTGCACAGTGGACTGTTGCGCAAAAGACTGTTGCACAAAATAACTCTAAAGCTATGAATATTCTGTTTTGTTCACTTGATAGAAATGAATTTAATAGAGTGTCAGTTTGTAAGTCTGCATATGAAATCTGGAAAACTTTGCAAGTTACTCATGAAAGAACAAGCAAAGTTAAACAGACCAAAATTTTCATGCTCATATAATTCTAATGAGTCTATTTCAGATATGTATAGTAGATTTCAAAGCATTGTGCATTCTCTAATACCCTTGGGAAATGAATTTTCGATAGAAGATCAAGTTAGAAAAATCTTAAATTCTCTTACTCCAGAATAGGATCAAAGACACTTGCGATCGAAGAGGCAAATGACATCAGTACCTTAAAGATAGAAAAATTAATTGAAAATCTAATGTCGTTTGAAGTCCAAATGATTGAGAGAAGAGAAAGCAAAGCATCTGAAAAGAAATCAATGGCATTCAATGCATTGACCGATGGATCAGATTCAAACTGTGATAATGACGAAGAAATAGCCCTTATGACCAAGAATTTTTAAAAATTCCTGAAATACAGAAAGATGAAAAATATCAAGATAAACAACTATAAGAACTTTGAAAATCAGAATGTAGTGCCAAACAATATCAAATGTTTCAACTATGACGAACCAGGCATATCAAAAGAGGCTGTCTGTATCCAGATAGGCAAAATCCTCCTATAAGCAATGATTCCGTAAAGAAATGAAAACTTGCATTTACTCTACTCTAGATGATTCAGACTCGTCCTCAAGCGATGATGATCAGAAGACAGATAATTCAAATATGTGTTTCACGACAGCTCACGACTCCGACGAATTCAGAGAAACGGACTCAGAAAAAGGTACACATTTACAATACAATTGGTTGAAATTGCATGCTTAGAATTGGATGCTTGATTGATTGATTTTGAATTGTTGTGTTGTTTGAATTTAAAATGTTTTATTTTTTACTATTTTTTTACTATTTTTTTTATTATTTTTTATTATTTTTATTTTTAATAGTATCATAATATTTTATGGAATATACTATAATTCTCGTAATATTCCAGACATATATATTGACATTAAAAATAATATATATATATATATATATATATATATATATATATATATATATTAGAATACTTAAGAAAAATAATCATGGAAATTCAAAGGCACATGTCGACATGGTCCCTACCATGATGTCGACATGCGCACAGAATTTGAAATTCAAAATTTGAATTCAAATTGTTGAATTTCCCTCCACCTTTTCACTTCATTCAATTATCTGAAAAGCTACCTTTTGACAGAGAATATGTCCGTGAGAATCTATTTATTCACTACCTTTTATCACAACTTTTCACTCTCATTTTCAAATTCAAACTCTTATCTCAAAACCTCAAGCTCTCTACTCTCTGTAGGATCGATTTCACCCTAGAGGGGGGTGAATAGGGTGATGGTATAAATTATAAAAATTAATCGCGGAAGCTTATTAATTAATTTCAATTCAGATCACAGAATAGCAGCACAGATATTGCAGAATATAAATAACAAAAAAAAACAGAACAACACAGAATTTACCCAGCTTCGGCAAAACCCTGCCTACGTGCTGCCCCCAAGGTTTCTACTAGAAATTTGATAGTCCCTCGCTTACACACGTAAACTCGCTATACCCGCTATTGACAAATCTAACTCTACGCTCAAAACCCTGCCACAACTCAACTACCGAGTTGCGAATTCCCAAACTACAACACGTAGTTTGTACCCTAGTCACACGACTAGAAAGAGATAAAACAGTTTAAAATAAAATAAAAAATTAAAATTAAAATTGAACCCTAATTATAAATTAAAAACCCCTTAAAACAAACTCCCTTTGAAAGTAGGCCGGCCTCCTTTGCTATTTGACCCGTCTCTTTTATTTCTCTGTTTGTAATGGTGGTCGTTCCTTTTTAGGGCTTCGTCCTTGATCAAATTGGGGCTTCGTCCCTTTGATGCAATTTAGGGCTTTCAAATTGAAGCGCCGACCTTTGATACTTGTTCGACTTCGATGCTCTTTGCGGCTGCTTCGTTGATCGAATTCCTTCTTCGGTATGTAATTGTATGCTTTTTCTTTTACTGATTTTATGCTTTCTGGAATTCGATGGATTAAATGCCGATGATGATTATGTTTAAATAGGAATCGAATTCCTATATTCTCGTTCGTTCTGATGATTTGAATTTGTCAATTTTTTTTATCTCTGCCGTATGATTATGCTTGAACGATTATGATCTCTCTGACTTTGTCACTTCGTATATATTTTGTGATGCTTGCTTACTTGATGTTCACGGCATCAATTTTCTTTGACTTGGGTATCCTTTGTTGGCCACGGCTTCGATTTTTGACTTTGTGATGAAGTTTGACTCATTCATCATTGACTGTGACGATTTTTGGCTTTGGCTTTGCTATGCTTCCACGGCTTCGACCCTTACATTGTTCACCTCGGCCTATAGTGTTCATGTTGTACTTGGATAGTTGGTTACTGTGTACTTGTTGAAAAGATTGAGACTTGCAGTTTACTTGGCTTTGAATTTTTCTCTGACTTGATAAATTTGGTACAACTTGATTTTTGATAATCAACGTTTTGACACGTGACTTGGCCATTATGTCTTTGATGTTTATTATTCTTCTTTGACTTTAATATTTTGTAAATTGGCTTCGGCCACTGTCTGCATTCCTGTAGCTTTGTTCAAGTTATCTTGGGCATTGTTGTATCCATTGCAGTCTTGTAATCTTCACTCTGACCATACTGCATTGTTTCGATGTCATTGATTTGTTTAGCCTCGGCATTGACTGGTTTCATGCTTGATGTCATTTTCAACTGGTCTCTGTACATTTCTTTGTGTTCATTTGAGTTGTTGATATTGTCAGTGGTGCACTTGGTCATTCGAGTCTTCCCTGCATCATTATCTGTTGCATCTTTGGTTTTGGGGCTGTTGTGTTGGTCTGTCTTGTTTTTGGCCAGATTTGAGTTTTTCATTGTGTTGACATTTGTTCACTTTGATCCTGCATAACTTGTAGCTTGCTGTACATATGAACTTGCAGTTCTCTGGTCTAGTTTGACTGTCCAAATGCTCTTCACTGAGCATACTATAGCTGGTCATTGCATTTTGTTATCATTGATTTGTTGTGCTTGCTGTATCTTGTAGTTGCACTTCTAGTCTGCATTTCATATGCTCTGAGTTTCACTGCCTTCTGTCCATGTTTGTACTGGCTGTTGTTGCTGTGTTCCACGAACATGCTTCACTGTTTACTGCACTGACTCATCATGTTGTATACACTCCATAATATCGTTGAATTCATTTGAGTAGTGTTTCATTGTGGCATTGTATTTAGTCGAGTCTTGTTCTAGCCATTGTTTTGATTTGAACCTGATGTTGAGGCAGATGCATCCTGACTTGTGGTATTTTTTGCTGTTAGATGGTAATGTTGTGATGTTTTTGCTATTCACTTGTGCTGTGCAGTTTTGTGCTTTGAGTTAGTTTCATTGTTGATTTTTGAAATTTCACTTGAGTTGAATCCAGTTTCAAAACTCGGGTTTGACCTTGTGCTCGTGTCGTGATTTTCAATGTTATTGCACGTGAGTTGAACCCGGTTTTTCATTTGGGTTTGACCTGTGCTCGCCTGTCCCTGTAAATCAATCAAGTGTATATATCAGCGTGCACGGCCTTGTGACATATACAGTAATACACTGTGTATGTCACAAGTTGTTCGTGTATGATGAATTCAAATTTAAATTATGACGAACAACCCAAATAACCGAGGCAAATCATATTTTCAAAAATTATCTTTTATTTTTGAATTTGCAAAAATATTTCTTTTTCAATTTTACTGCGTTAGTTTATATTTTTGCAGATTGCTCAGATGCTGGATTCAAACTGGAATAAAGTTGAAGATAAATACGAGTGTGAGTGATATATAGTGAGGTGATGATATGTAAAATAGTGATGTAATTGAATTTGTATCACAGTTGTATAGTGAATAGTGAGAGCTTGAAATTGTATACTATTCAAAATTGTAATAAATATTTGTTTGAATAAAATATTCGTTTGAATTCAAATTCCGTGTTATTTATTTTATTCAGCAAATATTTATTTAATCTGTGAAAAAATAAAATAGTATATTATCAAATACATTTAAACGAATGTATATATGTTTATTATCATCAAACAAAAATCATATAAGCGCATATTCAACAATCTCCCCCTTTTGATGATAACAAACATATATTTAAGATTTTGATTATGTTAAATGTATTTGATCATTGATATGCTCTAATTGCTCCCCCTATTTAAATGCTTCCTCTCTACACAAAACTCCCCCTACATATATGCATACAAATAAAATATGCAAATGAGTCTAGATGCAAAATGGAAAATTATTTGACCTTTGCTTGATTTTATTTGACAAAATCTTAACTTTTCTCTCCCCCTTTTGTTATCAGCAAAAGAATAATAGTGTTAGAGAAAATAGAGATAAAGTAATCGATATCAATCCAACATTAAAACTCAATTGAATATAAATATTAAATTTCAATAAAAAGTCAAACAAAAATCATAAATATTTTGTTAGGCGCATATTCCACTTTTAGAATGATGGAAATGATGTCATCATATAAAACCATACAGTTGTGTCTATTTATGGTATATTTATATCAGGAATTTGAATATCTACTAACCATGCATAACCGTTAGGACTTTTAAATGAGATTAGTGGTATTCCAATTTTATTTTAAAAAAAATGAATTCAAGTATCTTCTAACCACGCATAACCGTGAGGACTTTTAAATGGGATTAGAATCAACTTGTTTATTTTACAAATCAACTTTTGATATGCGTTCCATACATGCATAACCGCGAGGACTTTTAAATGAGTATGGAAGCACATAACAAATTCCAAGTAATTCACCCATGCATAACCGTGAGGACTTTTAAATGAGAGTGAATACTTTGGTATTTATTTATTATTATTATTAATTAATTTTTTTTTAAAATATGAAAATGAAAAACGAACGATTCCTGTTTAAAGTACCACATATCGACAAACTATATAGAATTTTGATGAGTGATGGTTGTTAGAAATATGATAGATATAGAGATGGTCATGGAATTTTTACCAACAAAAAGTTTTATAACTCTTGTTTAAATTTCTAAAGAAATTTTCTAATTATATTTTCTCGAGTTATAATATATGATCAATATCAACACTCATCACTTTTGCAATCACTATTTTTCTTTTCAATAATCATTTGGGAGTCAGATTAGTTAATATAGTCATTTAAAATCAAATTCAAAAATAAATATTAAATTAATTTTTCAAAAAATGACTAATCTGAAAATATGGTCAAAAATGTTTTTCTCCAGGGGGTTTTAAAAGAAAATTTTCTGCTATTTGAAAATTATTTTAAATGAAGAATATGCAGATATTTTCTTTGAAAAACGATGCAGTTACTAAATGTCTCAAAAATCACGTTCAACTAGTAATTTTTCTATCAACTAGATTACTAGTGTAATCTACATCTGAATTTCTTTTTCACTCAAAATTATCATTAATTGAATTCGATTGACCAAACCATGAAGTGTGCAACAAAAATTTCAAACTCAATTTTAACAACAATTTAAATGACATTCTTTTGAATTTGAATTGAAGCCGTGTAAATAATCGAAAACCGTGAATAAAGAGTTAGCCGTATTATAACCAAATGTATCATCATTCAACAAAACACTATTTTTAATCCAAACTGATGTATAAGAAGTAATTCAAAGAATCTAGAGAATTTTATAGTGTTTTTGGCATAAGAATATAATTGACCAACTATGTTGAATAAGTCAGAATCAAAATCATCATCTCAATATTGGCTGATTTTAATTCAGAATACGGTGCAGATTATCACATTTAATATATCGTTTAAAACATACCATTACCTGTTTTACCTTTACGATATTTTTCGTTGTTGTCCATTGTGATTCTGTCACCTTTATACTAGACTAAGGAACTTAGCTTTGTCGCCCGTTGTGTTTCTGGAACAGCCAAAATCCAGAGAAAACAATTGTTGTTCCTTAGCCTGCCACCACACCTACACGGAAAAGGATTTATGTGACCTATTTGTTTTTATAGGTCCATGGTTGTTAGTGGCAGAAAATTTTGAAAAACAATTTTGTAAAGACCCAAAACTATTTATAATTGTTCCCTTCGGCACCCAAATTTGTTTAACTTTGAGAGATTTTATATTTGTGCCTTTTGGAACCCAAATCGGTATAGTTTTCACATGTTTGGGTCTATACCAACAATTATTGTGATCATGTCCAAATTTTCTACAAATTGTGCACATAGAATTAACTTGATTAATATTGCTTGCAACAATTTTTGAATTATTATATCCAAGTCCTTGTCTAACTGTATTAACAGTTTGCTTTCCTAATAGCATATTCAACGATTTTTCACTTTTAGAAAATTTATCTAAAGTAGTAGACAGTTGTTGGACTTGTGATTTGAGAGATTCATTTTCGTTTAACAATTGTGTGCACTTTTTAATAGAATTCTCTCTCCTAGTATTTTCATTCTCCTTTAAAATCAGAATTTCATTTTCAAGTGATTTTATATTGATTTCTGATTTTTTAATTTCCTTTTCAAATGTTGGACACTTATCACACTTAGGGATCCTACTTTGATAGGTTTTAACTAATTGATCAAGTTGTTTATTACATTTTATCAAAGTAGCTTTTTGAGATTCAAGTTTGGCGTATTTTTCCCTAAGTCGTTCAACACAACCGTTTACTTCATGAAAATATATAAGCAACTCAGAATGGGTAAGTTTTGACACCTCACTTGGCTCGTCATCGTCACTGTCAGTTGTATCACCTCGAAGACACAATTCTGCCTTTTCGCTTTCACTACCAGTGCTTTGATCATTCTCGTCTATTTCATCCCAAGTGGCTGCAAAACTTTTCTTTTTCTGCTTCTTTCCTTAGCTTGATTTAATTTGTGGACAATCGGGCTTGATATGGCCGGGTTTGTTGCAATTATAACAAATAAACTTTTGTTCTTCCGAGTAGTCTAGTGCTTTGGCTATTCTGCTTTTTGCTTTTTGAATTCGAGCTGAGTTACCATGTTTTTGATTCCATTTTTTGAATTTCCTTATTAACAGCTCCAATTCTGCTGTTCCATCATCTTCATCGTTTTCATCATCACTTTTGGTTGTTCCTTTGAGAGCTATTGATTTCTTTTGAGTGTCACCTCCTTCACGCTCTTCTTTGAGTTTCATTTCTAGCTCATAAGTGGAGAGATTTCCGATGAGTTCTTCAACTTTAAGTTGTTGTAAATCTTTCGATTCTTGTATGGCAGTTACTTTTGCTTCAAAGCTTCGTGGAAGGACTCTGAGGATTTTCCGGACTATTTCTAATTCGGTGTATGTTTTTCCGAGAGCTTTTGATTTGTATACGATATTGGAGAGTCGTCCGTACATCTCTTTGACATTTTCTTCCTTCGCCATTTTGAAGTTCTCGTATTCGCTGCTTAGCATTGCAAGGCGAGATTCTTTGACTTGAGATGTTCCTTCGTGAGTCACTTCTAGTATGTGCCATATTTCCTGCGCAGTTAGACAATGTGAGACACGATTAAATTCAAATTGATCCAATGAATAGATAATAGAATTCATAGCTTTGGCATTAGTATTTTGTAATTTATTTTCTAGTTCTGTCCATTGTTCCTTTGGTTTCTCTATTTCCTGATTATCTACAGTTATAGTTGGTATAC
This sequence comes from Allium cepa, assembly GCA_030765085.1. NCBI lineage: Eukaryota > Viridiplantae > Streptophyta > Magnoliopsida > Asparagales > Amaryllidaceae > Allium > Allium cepa. The sequence goes on along the minus strand of CM060941.1, from coordinate 168,328,129 downwards.
TATAACCTGTCTCAACAACATTCCAAGCGTCAATGGTTTTCAGAAAAATTTGCATTCTATTTTTCCAGTAAGCATATTCACCATTGAACATTGGTGGTCTAACTATGGATTGACCTTCTGCAAAAGCATTATTAAAAGAAGCCATTTTAAAAATTCAAAATTTTAAAATAAAAACCAATTTTTTTGAAACACGAATTTTTAAAACAAAAATTGATTTTTGTAAAATCAAATTTTTAAAACAAAAACGGCTTTTGTTCCTAGCTCTGATACCACTTGTAGGATCGATTTCACCCTAGAGGGGGGTGAATAGGGTGATGGTATAAATTATAAAAATTAATCGCGGAAGCTTATTAATTAATTTCAATTCAGATCACAGAATAGCAGCACAGATATTGCAGAATATAAATAACAAAAAAAAAACAGAACAACACAGAATTTACCCAGCTTCGGCAAAACCCTGCCTACGTGCTGCACCCAAGGTTTCTACTAGAAATTAGATAGTCCCTCGCTTACACACGTAAACTCGCTATACCCGCTATTGACAAATCTAACTCTACGCTCAAAACCCTGCCACAACTCAACTACCGAGTTGCGAATTCCCAAACTATAACACGTAGTTTGTACCCTAGTCACACGACTAGAAAGAGATAAAACAGTTTAAAATAAAAAACAATTAAAATTAAAATTGAACCCTAATTATAAATTAAAAACCCCTTAAAACAAACTCCCTTTGAAAGTAGGCCGGCCTCCTTTGCTATTTGACCCGTCTCTTTTATTTCTCTGTTTGTAATGGCGGCCGTTCCTTTTTAGGGCTCCGTCCTTGATCAAATTGGGGATTCGTTCCTTTGATGCAATTTAGGGCTTTCAAATTGAAGCGCCGACCTTTGATACTTGTTCGACTTCGATGCTCTTTGCGGCTGCTTCGTTGATCGAATTCCTTCTTCGGTATGTAATTGTATGCTTTTTCTTTTACTGATTTTATGCTTTCTGGAATTCGATGGATTAAATGTCGATGATGATTATGTTTAAATAGGAATCGAATTCCTATATTCTCGTTCGTTCTGATGATTTGAATTTGTCAATTTTTTTATCTCTGCCGTATGATTATGCTTGAACGATTATGATCTCTCTGACTTTGTCACTTCGTATATATTTTGTGATGCTTGCTTACTTGATGTTCACGGCATCAATTTTCTTTGACTTGGGTATCCTTTGTTGGCCACGGCTTCGATTTTTGACTTTGTGATGAAGTTTGACTCATTCATCATTGACTGTGATGATTTTTGGCATTGGCTTTGCTATGCTTCCACGGCTTCGACCCTTACATTGTTCACCTCGGCCTATAATGTTCATGTTGTACTTGGATAGTTGGTTACTGTGTACTTGTTAAAATGATTGAGACTTGCAGTTTACTTGGCTTTGAATTTTTCTCTGACTTGATAAATTTGGTACAACTTGATTTTTGATAATCAACGTTTTGACACGTGACTTGGTCATTATGTCTTTGATGTTTATTATTCTTCTTTGACTTTGATATTTTGTAAATTGGCTTCGGCCACTGTCTGCATTCCTGTAGCTTTGTTCAAGTTATCTTAGGCATTGTTGTATCCATTGCAGTCTTGTAATCTTCACTCTGACCATACTGCATTGTTTCGATGTCATTGATTTGTTTAGCCTCGGCATTGACTGGTTTCATGGTTGATGTCATTTGCAACTGGTCTCTGTGCATTTCTTTGCGTTCATTTGAGTTGTTGATATTGTCAGTGGTGCACTTGGTCATTCGAGTCTTCCCTGCATCATTATCTGTTGCATCTTTGGTTTTGGGGCTGTTGTGTTGGTCTGTCTTGTTTTTGGCCAGATTTGAGTTTTTCATTGTGTTGACATTTGTTCACTTTGATCCTGCATAACTTGTAGCTTGCTGTACATATGAACTTGCAGTTCTCTGGTCTAGTTTGACTGTCCAGATGCTCTTCACTGAGCATACTGTAGCTGGTCGTTGCATTTTGTTATCATTGATTTGTTGTGCTTGTTGTATCTTGTAGTTGCACTTCTAGTCTGCATTTCATATGCTCTGATTTTCACTGCCTTCTGTCCATGTTTGTACTGGCTGTTGTTGCTGTGTTCCATGAACATGCTTCACTGTTTACTGCACTGACTCATCAAGTTGTATACACTCCATAATATCGTTGAATTCATTTGAGTAGTGTTTCATTGTGGCATTGTATTTAGTCGAGTCTTGTTCTAGCCATTGTTTTGATTTGAACCTGATATTGAGGCTAATGCATCCTGGCTTGTGGTATTTTTTGCTGTTAGATGGTAATGTTGTGATGTTTTTGCTATTCACTTGTGCTGTGCAGTTTTGTGCTTTGAGTTAGTTTCATTGTTGCTTTTGAACTTGGTTCACATCATGTTGATTTTTGAAATTTCACTTGAGTTGAATCCAGTTTCAAAACTCGGGTTTGACCTTGTGCTCGTGTCGTGATTTTCAATGTTATTGCACGTGAGTTGAAACCGGTTTTTCATTTGGGTTTGACCTGTGCTCGCCTGTCCCTGTAAATCAATCAAGTTTATATATCAGCGTGCACGGCCTTGTGACATATACAGTAATACACTGTGTATGTCACAAGTTGTTCGTGTATGATGAATTCAAATTTAAATTATGACGAACAACCCAAATAACTGAGGCAAATCATATTTTCAAAAATTATCTTTTATTTTTGAATTTGCAAAAATATTTCTTTTTCGATTTTACTGCGTTAGTTTATATTTTTGCAGATTGCTCAGATGCTGGATTCAAACTGGAATAAAGTTGAAGATAAATACGAGTGTGAGTGATATGTAGTGAGGTGATGATATGTAAAATAGTGATGTAATTGAATTTGTATCACAGTTGTATAGTGAATAGTGAGAGCTTGAAATTGTATACTATTCAAAATTGTAATAAATATTTGTTTGAATAAAATATTCGTTTGAATTCAAATTCCGTGTTATTTATTTTATTCAGCAAATATTTATTTAATCTGTGAAAAAATAAAATAGTATATTATCAAATACATTTAAACGAATGTATATATGTTTATTATCATCAAACAAAAATCATATAAGCGCATATTCAACAATCTCCCCCTTTTGATGATAACAAACATATATTTAAGATTTTGATTATGTTAAATGTATTTAATCATTGATATGCTCTAATTGCTCCCCCTATTTAAATGCTTCCTCTCTACACAAAACTCCCCCTACATATATGCATACAAATAAAATATGAAAATGAGTCTAGATGCAAAATGGAAAATTATTTGACCTTTGCTTGATTTTATTTGACAAAATCTTAACTTTTCTCTCCCCCTTTTGTTATCAGCAAAAGAATAATAGTGTTAGAGAAAATAGAGATAAAGTAATCGATATCAATCCAACATTAAAACTCAATTGAATATAAATATTAAATTTCAATAAAAAGTCAAACAAAAATCATAAATATTTTGTTAGGCGCATATTCCACTTTTAGAATGATGGAAATGATGTCATCATATAAAACCATACAGTTGTGTCTATTTGTGGTATATTTATATCAGGAATTTGAATATCTACTAACCATGCATAACCGTTAGGACTTTTAAATGAGATTAGTAGTATTCCAATTTTATTTTAAAAAAAAATGAATTCAAGTATCTTCTAACCACGCATAACCGTGAGGACTTTTAAATGGGATTAGAATCAACTTGTTTATTTTACAAATCAACTTTTGATATGCGTTCCATACATGCATGACCGCGAGGACTTTTAAATGAGTATGGAAGCACATAACAAATTCCAAGTAATTCACCCATGCATAACCATGAGGACTTTTAAATGAGAGTGAATACTTTGGTATTTATTTATTATTATTATTAATTAATTTTTTTTTATTTTAAAAAAAATGTGAAAATGAAAAACGAACGATTCTTGTTTAAAGTACCACATATCGACAAACTATATAGAATTTTGATGAGTGATAGTTGTTAGAAATATGATAGATATAGAGATGGTCATGGAATTTTTACCAACAAAAAGTTTTATAACTCTTGTTTAAATTTCTAAAGAAATTTTCTAATTATATTTTCTCGAGTTATAATATATGATCAATATCAACACTCATCACTTTTGCAATCACTATTTTTCTTTTCAATAATCATTTGGGAGTCAGATTAGTTAATATAGTCATTTAAAATCAAATTCAAAAATAAATATTAAATTAATTTTTCAAAAAATGACTAATCTGAAAATATGGTCAAAAATGATTTTCTCCAGGGGGTTTTAAAAGAAAATTTTCTGCTATTTGAAAATTATTTATATGAAGAATATGCAGATATTTTCTTTGAAAAACGATGCAGTTACTAAATGTCTCAAAAATCACGTTCAACTAGTAATTTTTCTATCAACTAGATTACCAGTGTAATCTGCATCTGAATTTCTTTTTCACTCAAAATTATCATTAATTGAATTCGATTGACTAAACCATGAAGTGTGCAACAAAAATTTCAAACTCAATTTTAACAACAATTTAAATGACATTCTTTTGAATTTGAATTGAAGTCGTGTAAATAATCGAAAACCGTGAATAAAGAGTTAGCCGTATTATAACCAAATGTATCATCATTCAACAAAACACTATTTTTAATCCAAACTGATGCATAAGAAGTAATTCAAAGAATCTAGAGAATTTTATAGTGTCTTTGGCATAAGAATATAATTGACCAACTATGTTGAATAAGTCAGAATCAAAATCATCATCTCAATATTGGCTGATTTTAATTCAGAATACGGTGCAGATTATCACATTTAATATATCGTTTAAAACATACCATTACCTGTTTTACCTTTACGATATTTTTCGTTGTTGTCCATTGTGATTCTGTCACCTTTATACTAGGCTAAGGAACTTAGCTTTGTCGCCCGTTGTGTTTCTGGAACAGCCAAAATCCAGAGAACACTATTGTTGTTCCTTAGCCTGCCACCACACCTACACGGAAAAGGATTTATGTGACCTATTTGTTTTTATAGGTCCATGGTTGTTAGTGGCAGAAAATTTTGAAAAACAATTTTGTAAAGACCCAAAACTATTTATAATTGTTCCCTTCGGCACCCAAATTTGTTTAACTTTGAGAGATTTTATATTTGTGCCTTTTGGAACCCAAATCGGTATAATTTTCACATGTTTGGGTCTATACCAACAATTATTGTGATCATGTCCAAATTTTCTACAAATTGTGCACATAGAATTAACTTGATTAATATTGCTTGCAACAATTTTTGAATTATTATATCCAAGTCCTTGTCTAACTGTATTAACAGTTTGCTTTCCTAATAGCATATTCAACGATTTTTTACTTTTAGAAAATTTATCTAAAGTAGTAGACAGTTGTTGGACTTGTGATTTGAGAGATTCATTTTCGTTTAACAATTGTGTGCACTTTTTAATAGAATTCTCTCTCCTAGTATTTTCATTCTCCTTTAAAATCAGAATTTCATTTTCAAGTGATTTTATATTGATTTCTGATTTTTTAATTTCCTTTTCAAATGTTGGACACTTATCACACTTAGGGATCCTACTTTGATAGGTTTTAACTAATTGATCAAGTTGTTTATTACATTCTATCAAAGTATCTTTTTGAGATTCAAGTTTGGCGTATTTTTCCCTAAGTCGTTCAAAACAACCGTTTACTTCATGAAAATATATAAGCAACTCAGAATGGGTAAGTTTTGATACCTCACTTGGTTCGTCATCGTCACTGTCAGTTGTATCACCTCGAAGACACAATTCTGCCTTTTCGCTTTCACTACCAGTGCTTTGATCATTCTCGTCTATTTCATCCCAAGTGGCTGCAAAACTTTTCTTTTTCTGCTTCTTTCCATGGCTGGATTTAATTTGTGGACAATCGGGCTTGATATGGCCGGGTTTGTTGCAATTATAATAAATAAACTTTTGTTCTTCCGAGTAGTCTAGTGCTTTGGCTATTCTGCTTTTTGCTTTTTGAATTCGAGCTGAGTTACCATGTTTTTGATTCCATTTTTTGAATTTCCTTATTAAAAGCTCCAATTCTGCTGCTCCATCATCTTCATCGTTTTTATCATCACTTTTGGTTGTTCCTTTGAGAGCTATTGATTTCTTTTGAGTGTCACCTCCTTCACGCTCTTCTTTGAATTTCATTTCTAGCTCATAAGTGGTGAGATTTCCGATGAGTTCTTCAACTTTAAGTTGTTTTAAATCTTTCGATTCTTGTATGGCAGTTACTTTTGCTTCAAAGCTTCGTGGAAGGACTCTGAGGATTTTCCGGACTATTTCTAATTCGGTGTATATTTTTCCGAGAGCTTTTGATTTGTATACGATATTGGAGAGTCGTCCGCACATCTCTTTGACATTTTCTTCCTTCGCCATTTTGAAGTTCTCGTATTCGCTGCTTAGCATTGCAAGGCGAGATTCTTTGACTTGAGATGTTCCTTCGTGAGTCACTTCTAGTATGTGCCATATTTCCTGCACAGTTAGACAATGTGAGACACGATTAAATTCAAATTGATCCAATGAACAGATAATAGAATTCATAGCTTTGGCATTAGTATTTTGTAATTTATTTTCTAGTTCTGTCCATTGTTCCTTTGGTTTCTCTATTTCCTGATTATCTACAGTTATAGTTGGTATACTATAACCTGTCTCAACAATATTCCAAGCGTCAATGGTTTTCAGAAAAATTTGCATTCTATTTTTCCAGTAAGCATATTCACCATTGAACATTGGTGGTCTAACTATGGATTGACCTTCTGCAAAAGCATTATTAAAAGAAGCCATTTTAAAAATTCAAATTTTTAAAACAAAAACCGATTTTTTTGAAACACGAATTTTTAAAACAAAAATTGATTTTTGTAAAATCAAATTTTTAAAACAAAAACGGCTTTTGTTCCTAGCTCTGATACCACTTGTAGGATCGATTTCACCCTAGAGGGGGGGAGGTGAATAGGGTGATGGTATAAATTATAAAAATTAATTGCGGAAGCTTATTAATTAATTTCAATTCAGATCAAAGAATAGCAGTACAAATATTGCAGAATATAAATAACAAAAAAAAACAGAACAACACAGAATTTACCCAGCTTCGGCAAAACCCTGCCTACGTGCTGCCCCCAAGGTTTCTACTAGAAATTAGATAGTCCCTCGCTTACACACGTAAACTCGCTATACCCTCTATTGACAAATCTAACTCTACGCTCAAAACCCTGCCACAACTCAACTACCGAGTTGCGAATTCCCAAACTACAACACGTAGTTTGTACCCTAGTCACACGACTAGAAAGAGATAAAACAGTTTAAAATAAAAAACAATTAAAATTAAAATTGAACCCTAATTATAAATTAAAAACCCCTTAAAACAAACACCCTTTGAAAGTAGGCCGGCCTCCTTTGCTATTTGACCCGTCTCTTTTATTTCTCTGTTTGTAATGGCGGCCGTTCCTTTTTAGGGCTTCGTCCTTGATCAAATTGGGGCTTCGTCCCTTTGATGCAATTTAGGGCTTTCAAATTGAAGCGCCGACCTTTGATACTTGTTCGACTTCGATGCTCTTTGCGGCTGCTTCGTTGATCGAATTCCTTCTTCGGTATGTAATTGTATGCTTTTTCTTTTACTGATTTTATGCTTTCTGGAATTCGATGGATTAAATGCCGATGATGATTATGTTTAAATAGGAATCGAATTCCTATATTCTCGTTCGTTCTGATGATTTGAATTTGTCAATTTTTTTATCTCTGCCGTATGATTATGCTTGAACGATTATGATCTCTCTGACTTTGTCACTTCGTATATATTTTGTGATGCTTGCTTATTTGATGTTCACGGCATCAATTTTCTTTGACTTGGGTATCCTTTGTTGGCCACGGCTTCGATTTTTGACTTTGTGATGAAGTTTGACTCATTCATCATTGACTGTGACGATTTTTGGCTTTGGCTTTGCTATGCTTCCACGGCTTCGACCCTTACATTGTTCACCTCGGCCTATAGTGTTCATGTTGTACTTGGATAGTTGGTTACTGTGTACTTGTTGAAATGATTGAGACTTGCAGTTTACTTGGCTTTGAATTTTTCTCTGACTTGATAAATTTGGTACAACTTGATTTTTGATAATCAACGTTTTGACACGTGACTTGGTCATTATGTCTTTGATGTTTATTATTCTTCTTTGACTTTGATATTTTGTAAATTGGCTTCGACCACTGTCTGCATTCCTGTAGCTTTGTTCAAGTTATCTTGGGCATTGTTGTATCCATTGCAGTCTTGTAATCTTCACTCTGACCATACTGCATTGTTTCGATGTCATTGATTTGTTTAGCCTCGGCATTGACTGGTTTCATGCTTGATGTCATTTGCAACTGGTCTCTGTGCATTTCTTTGCGTTCATTTGAGTTGTTGATATTGTCAGTGGTGCACTTGGTCATTCGAGTCTTCCCTGCATCATTATCTGTTGCATCTTTGGTTTTGGGGCTGTTGTGTTGGTCTGTCTTGTTTTTGGCCAGATTTGAGTTTTTCATTGTGTTGACATTTGTTCACTTTGATCCTGCATAACTTGTAGCTTGCTGTACATATGAACTTGCAGTTCTCTGGTCTAGTTTGACTGTCCAGATGCTCTTCACTGAGCATACTGTAGCTGGTCGTTGCATTTTGTTATCATTGATTTGTTGTGCTTGCTGTATCTTGTAGTTGCACTTCTAGTCTGCATTTCATATGCTCTGAGTTTCACTGCCTTCTGTCCATGTTTGTACTGGCTGTTGTTGCTGTGTTCCATGAACATGCTTCACTGTTTATTGCACTGACTCATCATGTTGTATACACTCCATAATATCGTTGAATTCATTTGAGTAGTGTTTCATTGTGGCATTGTATTTAGTCGAGTCTTGTTCTAGCCATTGTTTTGATTTGAACCTGATGTTGAGGCTGATGCATCCTGGCTTGTGGTATTTTTTGCTGTTAGATGGTAATGTTGTGATGTTTTTGCTATTCACTTGTGCTGTGCAGTTTTGTGCTTTGAGTTAGTTTCATTGTGCTTCTGAACTTGGTTCACATCATGTTGATTTTTGAAATTTCACTTGAGTTGAATCCAGTTTCAAAACTCGGGTTTGACCTTGTGCTCGTGTCGTGATTTTCAATGTTATTGCACGTGAGTTGAACCCGGTTTTTCATTTGGGTTTGACCTGTGCTCGCCTGTCCCTGTAAATCAATCAAGTGTATATATCGGCGTGCACGGCCTTGTGACATATACAGTAATACACTGTGTATGTCACAAGTTGTTCGTGTATGATGAATTCAAATTTAAATTATGACGAACAACCCAAATAACTGAGGCAAATCATATTTTCAAAAATTATCTTTTATTTTTGAATTTGCAAATATTTCTTTTTCAATTTTACTGTGTTAGTTTATATTTTTACAGATTGCTCAGATGCTGGATTCAAACTGGAATGAAGTTGAAGATAAATACGAGTGTGAGTGATATGTAGTGAGGTGATGATATGTAAAATAGTGATGTAATTGAATTTGTATCACAGTTGTATAGTGAATAGTGAGAGCTTGAAATTGTATACTATTCAAAATTGTAATAAATATTTGTTTGAATAAAATATTCGTTTGAATTCAAATTCCGTGTTATTTATTTTATTCAGCAAATATTTATTTAATCTGTGAAAAAATAAAATAGTATATTATCAAATACATTTAAACGAATGTATATATGTTTATTATCATCAAAAAAAAATCATATAAGCGCATATTCAACACTCTCTACTCTAATGGCTTCTTCAACAACCCTTCCACAATGAGAATTTCTAGAAAGATAAAAGAGCAGCTCTTTAATGATCTGGAGGCCATAAAAGCATACATAAATTATGCTAACTATGGAAAAGTCCATCCCGAAAAGTTTGCTTTATTTCAAGATTTTCTTATGAAGCTGATTCTCTTTTTGCAAACAATCAAGTTCTTAGTCTGGTTGATGCTATTCAAAATGATTTGTTTATCATCCAAGTCTTGTTAAAATTTTCTATGCAAATTTAAGCCGTGTGTTTTATAATGGAAATAATGATGAGATTTGGAGTAGTGTCAAAGGCACTAGAATCGCTTTAAATTGTTATTTTTGGGTATCATTCTCATTTGCAAAAGCACGGGAATGGATAATATCGATGAAAATGATCGTGAGACATTTCATCTCATTTTCGAAGGAAATGATGATTTTGAATTCAAAAATCGAAACTTTCGACCAAAGGCTAGAATTGTTAATCTTTTTTTACAACATACTTTGACCCTAAGATCCGGGAATTTCAACAATCCTACCTCAAAAGTTTGCAAAGAACTTTTTTCTAAAATTATGATATTAATTGGGCGCAAGTTATTTTGGATGAACTTCGTCCCAAAAATCTTTAAATGGGAGAAAACACTTTGTATCATGGAATCTATCTCACTCGGATTTTTAACTATTTTGGAGTAGATTTCAAAGGAGAAGAGTTTGTTTCAAGAAAGGTTTTTAATCACTCAAACATTTCTCTTATGAAAATTCCATTTTTTTTCAACCTTACGAGACTCTTGCCGAAAAGAAAAAGCGTTTGGCTAATGAGGAGATGTAAGAAGAGGACGAGGAAGAAGAAGGTGATGAAATGGAAATAGAAGATGAAGAAGAAGAAGGTGAAACATTCTTGGAAAGTATTGACTATCCTCTCAATCCAACCCACAAAACCTTTCTCAAAAATCAAAAGACTATTATCGAGAATCAACGGCTTCTTAATGGTCTGTTAGTAAGAAATTGGATAAAATTTCATCCAAGATGAACAAGTTCATCTCCAAAGTCAGCAAGAAGCTTGGATTATCTTCTCTTCATCATCCTCTAACTAATTCTATCTTTTCATTTCATGTTGTATTAGTTTAGTTTGTTTTTATGTTCATGTAGTTCTTAGTGTTTAATCGTTGTATCGTCTTGTTATGAAATGAAATTGAATTTCCTTTCTGTTATCTAGCTTATCTTATCTCCAGAATAAATGTTAGTATATTATATAAATACACACACACACACACACTCTATTATTCACAAAATCAAGATAAGTCATCAAAATTCACTGAACCATGTCGCATGTCGACATGTACTGGTCAGAAATGACATTTCATTTTAAATTTGAAATTTGAATAACTACCTTATGTCTATTCATTTCAAACGAATTTCTACACCTATAAATACCTATTTCTTGCAGAATTCATCACTCAATATTATTTCTTTTCTACTTTGCCTCTCATTCTTCTCACAAACTCAAATATGGCCAATCCAATTCATAATTTAACTAAGAATCTTAAAGAAACTCTTAATTCTTTCAAGAATATTCTTTCGTTCATTCTTCGTAACCAGCGACACTTAGAGTTTAGTCAAATGCAGGTGATCAAGGAGCAAGAAAAGCATTTCAATGCGATACGATGGATGATTTCCTCCCTACACAAGAGTGATAATGAAGCACATCCTCTTGTCTCTCTCACCAATGATAATGAAAATTGGGATGCCATTAAAGCAGACCCTATATTTGGAGAAGAAGGATGCGTGGAAGTTCCTCGTAATGTTTGATTTTATTTGATTGCTTTGTTTGATTTTAATTAATTGCTTGAATTGATTTGATTTGATTTGTTTTGATTTGATTTGCTTTGGTTTGGTTTGATATTTGGTGTGCAAAACATGTATAAATATGCATTGATATTTATATGATCTTTGATTAATTATCATGTCTATCAGTATAATTATCTCTTAATCTATCTATTATATATTCCGTTGTATAATTTATCAATGCAAGTCCTTTAGAACAAGAATGAGGGGGAGTTATATAGTTTGGAGTTATATAGTTTTGATTTAGTTTTTGTTGATGACAAAAAGGGAGAAGTATAAAATAGGATAGCTAGGCATAGACTAAGGGATAGTTATTAGTTTTAGGGGGAGTTATTAGGATAGAAGTAATATTTTATACACAAAGGTTGTCATCATCAAAAAGGGGGAGATTGTTAGTCCTTGAGGTGATGGTTTTGATGACAACAACCTTAGAATAAGATTATAAAATATAAGTACTAACATTATAGTTTAGATATATATGTATATGCTGGATTTAACCACGTAGGTACCAAGAATGAAGACTTTACAGTATAGAGATTCAAGATATCAAGATTGAAGACTCATGAGTATCAAGATTATCAAGAGTTCAAGATAAGTAGTTTAATTAGGAATTTTGTTAAAACTCCTAGAAAAGCACTGGCATCTTAAATTCCAATTTATTCATGGAATGGAATCCACTTCGAGCCCATTAAAGGGATGGAACCAGAAGTAGGATGGAACTACGAAAAATCTAGTGGAACATTGTTTTGTATCCGCTAACTTTTATTCAGAATGTTTTACAAAATTATATCTTGTTTTCAAAATCTTCCTTTTAAAACAATCAAAAACATCTATCCTGGTTTTAATACTTTTAGCCTCAAAATAATCTTTATTTTCAAAATTAAATTATACTTGGTTTTTAACTATCTTTTAATAATAATATATTTAATTTTTAATATTTATACTTAGTTTTAAATATAAAATTATAGTAAAATTTTATATGTATATATATACCAAAATATTATTCTCTCTATTTACTTATGTATTTTAACTGTAGTTAAGTATATTTATAAAGTTTAAAATAGTTTTAATATAAGATAGAAGTTATTTTCAAAGAAAAATAAATCACCAAAATTTCCTTTGGCATGTCGACATCCTTAAGTATCCCATGTCGACATGGTAGCAATCTATTTCAAAATTTTGAATTTCAAAGGAAGTGTCTATTCGTCATATCCTTTCATGAATGGACATGGCTGTTGTTCTACTATAAACAGGGGTGGATTTGAACGAATATATATATATATATATTTCTGGTTTTCGCTCCACTTCTTACACATTTCTTTATACACATTCTTACCATTACTCTGCCGAAATCAACATTGAATCTAACTAGATCATTTCTGGTTTGATTCTCTATCACTATCTCAACAAGATCTCAGTTCTATTTAGAGTTATAGACTTCTTTGTAATCAATTTAGCGAGAAAAGTTGTGATTGTAGCCTTGGAAAAAAATCAAGTGAGAAAAGGTGTGATTGTAGCTGTGGAAATCAATCAAGTTAGAAAAGGAGTCATTGTAGCATTGGAAATCAATTGGGTGAACTTGTTGCCCTTGAAATTAAGTATCTCTACCTAGAGGATTGTGAATCTGGATTGGTGTACCGCGCGGCCTTGATATTGAGGGTGTAATTATACAATTGCTTTTGAAAGGAAATCCGTACTTGTGTACGGGACTGGGTGTAGGGTAACTCCGAACCAGTATAAAATCCGGTGGGTTCTTTCCTTTATTGCTTTTACTTTACTTCTGCTTCTGCGTTTGATTCTGTGATCATATCTGTGTCTGAATATTGCATACATTTGTGTTCGAATTAACAAAAACTCAAAAAGATTTATTTATTTCTTAAAACACTATTCACCCCCTTCTAGTGTAATCCTAGCCCTAAGATCCGTATTCCGCATTTCTCACACGTCTGTGCCTGGAACAGCCAGGATCCAGGTAATACTATTGTTGTTCCTTAGCCTGGCACCACACCTACACGAAAAAGTATTTTTGTGACCTATTTTTTTTTATAGGTCCATGGTTGTTAGTGGCAAATGATTTTGAAAAATATGTTTGATGTGATATCCCAGAATTTTTGGCAATATCAATTTAATAATCTGTATTAAAATTAAATTGATTTGATAATTTTTGTTAATAAAAAATTTGAATTGATTTAATAATCTTTCCTTAATAAATATTTAATTGGTGAATTTTTACCTTTTAAAGCTAATAAATTGGTTTCTATTTATAATGCAAATATATGGTTTATATTGTAAATAGATTAGCTTTGTTTTAATTTAAAAAATAAAGTCATATTTTCTAATTTAATATTTTTGGTAATTTGGAAATTATGATTTAATTTAATATATAACTTTTCAAAAGCTATTTAATAAATGAGTTATTTTTAAATAATAATAATAATGTATTGTTTTTAATAAATGGATTTTAATAAAATATTTTGTTATTTCAAATTGAATTTTAGAAATTGATTTGAATTTGAATTTAGAGTTTTGAAATTCAAAGTATAGATACTTAAATTGTTTTGGATTTTAAAATATTTGTATAAACTTTTATTTATATATATAATTGTTTCATTTCTTTTAAAAATTATCTATATATAAAAATACTAATTAACTAATTAATTAGGCATAACCACATTAATATTTAACTAAATAACTAATGTTAACTTAAAAAGACATGTGTTAAGTAATTAACATATCAAAATGACAAATGTATAGAGTTTTAACAAGTGTCATATTGTATTTTTATTTTTTTCTTTGATTTTTAATAAATCATAAATTTAGTTATATAAACTCATACTTCTTCCATTTTTTTCTTTTTCTCATTTTCATTTCTAAGTAAAGAAAATTTTCAGCTGAAACTTATTACTCTAAAACAATCCTCAAATCAAAAAGAAAATCTGAGAATCAAAACCATTTTCTATACAAATCTGAATCACTTCTCATAAAACAAATCTGTAAACATAAATCCTCATTCCAAAACACAAACCAGAAATCCATCTAGAATCCCTGAAACCATTTCACAAACCAAAATCCAAATCAAAAGATCATTTCCCCTGAAATCACTCTTCAAGATCGTTACCCTGTAACCATCTTCAAACCCTGTAAATCAAATCCTTGTAACCTTTTCAAATCTGTAGCCTGCACATTTTCAAACAAAAGCAAATTTGAAATCCGTTCTAAAATCTGGATGCATGCAACTGCATTTTCAAATCAAGCACACAAGTTTTCAAAGAAGCGTGTCAGTTTTTAAAAGAGTTCATGTTTTCAGAGGGCTTTTCAAAACAAAAAGGGGATGCTCTTTCTTCATCTTCAAAAGGTGAGTAACATCACTTTTTAAAATTTAAGAATGAATATGGTTGCTTGATTATCTCTGGAAATCATGTGCATTTTTGTATGTTTATGTGAATGTATAGATGTGAGTATGCATGCCATTATCTGTTGCACCTCTGCTCAAAATTTTCAAACTAAGATTTAAAACAATATTCATATTCTCGGGATCTAATTGCTGTTAGAATCTAGACTATAACAAAACTTGTTTGTTAGAGGATAGAGTAAAGATTAAAAGTTTATTTAAGTTAAACTAAATTTAATTTTTACTTAGGAAAACCAAAAGAACAGGCAAGCTCTAGTTTGTCTAAATTTCAAACATCTTAATTTGTTAAGTCAGGTATATAATCTGAAAACTAAATCAAAGATTTGATTTTTAAAAATTAAATTATGATTTTTAGTAATGGATTACGAGTGCATTTTTGGTTTAACCAGAAATTGGTTATTTGGGGTTTTCTGGTGACCTATGAGTTTGGAGGGGTCGGGGTGATGGAGGAGTGATCGTAGTATCTAGGAAATATGCCAGAACGTTGATCAAAGCTTTGTGGTGATGGTGGTTAATTTTTGAAATCTGTAACCCTAGTTTTTAACTAGGCCAATTGATTTGGTCGGCAAGGCCTGTAGGAGTGATCTAGTTTAATGAGTTTTTGGGGGATGATTGTATGGTAGTTGACGAACATGTGGCCGGAGTCGCTGCTATTCCGGTGGTTGGAAGGTCGGGGATGAGGCATGTTCCAGGTTTGGTGGTGATTCCAGTTTTTCTATTCCAGGTTTGGGGGTTTTGAACTTGAATTCAATTTCGAGCTTTGGAATGATGAATTTGATGATCGTGTTTGGACGTGGGGTTGGTCGCCGATGAGGGAAGACCGTCGGAGATGGTCGGAGGTGATTAAAGTCACTGTGCATGTGCACAGTGCATTGCAAATTTCTGGTGATTTTTGTATTGTTTGGGGTTGTGGTCTCGAGTTTGACTCGAAGTAGTGGTGAGTTTTACTCGGGAATAGGATGGGTTGGACTCGAAGCAAAATAAGTTGCCTCGGGTTAATAATTAGTGACAGGTTTTAAAGGAAATCTGTTTTGATTTTAAAATTTAAACTGAAGTTTGAATTGTAAAGCAATGTTTTGAAACAAATTTAAATTAAAGTTTTTAAATCTGATTCAAGTTTAAATCTCAGTTAAAAAATATAATAATAAAGTTTATAAATTTAAATTGTTTTAACTACTTTAAATTGGTTAAGTAGTTTGAATTTTAAAAATGAACTTTTAAAATGTAAATGGTTTTAAAATCTAAGTTAAATCTGGAATCAAGATTTAATCTGTATTCCAGTTTTGAAACAAATGAAAGTTTTGAAATTTAAATTGATTTAAACAACTTTGAATGTTAAAATGTATTTTTAAATATAGGTTGAATTTAAAGTAAATTTGGATTAAAATTCTCTTAAGCTTCTTTTATAAGGTGTGTATTTCTAACATGTGAAATAAAAAAGGGTTTTAGGAATTGTTTTAAACTTTGTTTAAAATAAATTTGTATTCATTTTAAATCTTAAATTTAAAATGAAATTTGAAAGTAAATTTAAAGTAAATTGTTTTAAAATACTTTGTAAATGATAACTTAATCATTAATAAGAACAAAGTTTTATCTTAAAGTAAATTAGAATTTAATGATTTGTAATTCATTAAATTATTAAGGTAATTTAAATGGATAATTAATTTATTTAATTAATTAATGAAATGGATAACTAATTAAAGTAATTAGTGATTTTAAATTGATTAATCAAAATTTAAGATTAATTATTCTCAGAATAATTAATTTGTAATTAAGAAATCATTAATAGGATAAGATTAGATTTTAAACTAATGATTAAAGATTAAATAATGAAGTAATTAAAAATTAATTAAGTTACAGTTCGCACTTAATTAATTAAATAATTAGGATTAATTAATGGATTATTAAAATTTATTAATTTGTAATTAATAATGATTAATGTAAGTTAATTACTTTAGGAAGTAATTTAAAGAATTGTTAATGATGGTCATTAACTTAAGATTATTTAATAATTAATTAATGTGATTAATTTTAATAATTAATTAGATTAATTAATTAATGATAATCATTTGTGAAATTGTTTAAGTTTAATTACTTAAGGGAAGTAATTAAGGAATTAATTACTTAAGGTAATTAATTAATTTTAAATGTATTTTGTTTAAGTTAATTAGTTAAGTTTAATTAAGTTAAACACTGGATGCTTTGATAAATAATTACTTAACGTAATTAATGGATTGAAATTACTCGGTGAAGTAATTAAGTGATAATTACTGGATGTAATTAATGAAAATGATTTAAGAATGGAAGTAATTTGGATTAAATTACTTTATAATTAGTCAAGGGATTAATTAGGATAATTAATTAAGGAGTAATTAATTTATTTAATGAAGTGATTAAGGGTAGTTAATTACTGAATGTGATTAATCAAAAGTGATTAATAATTGTGGTTTAATTAAAGATTAATTACTTATTGCAATTAATTTTAATAAAGTAATTAATTAAAATGTTATTAGGGATCATTACTTAATATAATTAATGATGTAATTAAGGATTGATTAATTAAGATTAATTAATCAATAATAAGTGACTAATGATAATTAATTAAGGATTAATGTAATTAATTATAGTTAATTAATTAATGAAGTAATTAAAGATTAATTACTGTTTTTGGTATTAAGAGTAATTAATTTGTGAAATTAATTAAAGGATAGTTACTTGAATGTAATTGAAGAATAATTAATCAAGGGTGATTAATTAAGGTAGATAATTAGTGAATAATTAGTTAATTAATTAATGGTTAAATAAGAAAGATTTATATTGATGTAAGTAATTAATTTAATTCACTTTAAATTAATTAGAGATGGAAGTAACTAATTTAATTCATTTTAAATTAATTATAGATGATGTGATTATAGATCATTGCTTATATATGAATGGATGATATTGGTTGCTTTGAATGGTTTGAGATCTCAGATATGAGATAAGTAATGCTGTATGATATGGATGCTTTGGATTGCATTATGATGATAATATGGATTATCTAATGGTAATGATAATATGGATTATCTTTTCATAATGATAATATGGATTATCTGTTGTGATGATAATGATGATTATCTATTGTGGTATGCGAATTATCTATCTGTGTGTATATATATAATGAAATTGAATTGTTTTAAAACTTAAAAACAACTTGGCCTTAAAAGATACGTTTTGGACTTCGATGAGACCGGGATCGGTTTTCCAGATTTGGATATCCGAAAACCACATCGATCTAAATTAACGATAGGTCGTGAATCTTAAGTGAAGAGTGAAGACTTGAGGTGTAAGGACTATTCGTCGTTAAAACTCTTAGGGTGATTCCAATACGAGTTTAACGGGGTAGTACTTTCAGATTCGAGATGAAGATTTAGAGTGCAAGGGTTATCGTCGTTAACTCTGAGGATGATTCCAAAATGAGTGTAACAAGATAATGCCTTCGGTTTCGTTCGAACACGGAATGAACTTGTATGGATTGAATGCTTTCAGAGCATCGTCAGGTGGACGATGAGCATTCTAAGATAGATGTGTTCTATAAAGGTAGTCGTAGCCTCAAGCCTCATAAACCGAGAATGGCTAAAACATGGGATGTGCAGCAAGGCTAAGTGGGTCATGCCCAAGTAGGACGAGATTTTCCCCTGTCTAGAGGTCCCATTTATTCGGCTGTGTGGGCAGTTGGAATGCGCACCAACTGCGGGGTTGTCTTGTTCGGAACTGTTCAATAAGGAATGGTTTCGGCCTTGTGTTGCAGGGGATTTAGGGTGGATCCTCGGTACGTTGATCTAGGCCACATACTGTGACGGACGGTACCCCAGTAGCCCTTCCATTGTATGGAATCCAAAATCCAATAAGTGCCATCGGTTTTGATTGTATTACCCACTTTTGTGGATAGTAGCAGGAATTTAATAGATGTAACAATTTCGGCTATTTTCTATTTACTTGAAAACCCTAGATCTATTATAATATCACTGGATTTCCTATCAAATGTTTTGGTTAGCGTAAGGTAAAAACTTTTCCATGTTTATGTGTGGAAAGTCTTACATGATACCTTTCTTTTCAAAGGTTTTTCAAAGCTAAGCAACCTTAACCTGTTACTCACACCAGACCCATGTTTTACCAGGAGTTTATTTCTGTTTTTCTTAAACTCTTGGGTACTTAAATTTTTATGGGCAGCCAAGGGATTCAGGTTAGCTTTGACGAATTGTGGAGGAGCAATGGAGCAGGAGGCTTCAGCGTGTAGATATATAGTGTTCCGCTGTGTTGATATAAGTATTGTGTATTGGGTTGTACAACTAGACAGGTGTTTATAACTGTCTAGTATGTGATGTTTAATCTGTGTAACTCTGATAATGGTTGTATACTATGTAATACTTATGTAATTAATATAAATTTATCTGTTCCGCTGTTGAGATTCTGATGTTATTTCTTCTTTCTTCTCTTTCTTTCTCTTTTCTATCCCTTTCTTTCTTATTAATAATGCGTCATTCAGTGGAGATGAATGGTGGATCATTACATTTGAGTAGACCCAAAACTATTTATATTTGTTCCTTTAGGCACCCAGATTTGTTTAACTTTAAGGGATTTTATATTCATGCCTTTTGGAGCCCAAATTGGAATGGTTTTCACATGTTTGGGTCTATACCGGCAAATATTCTGATTATGTCCAGTTTTTCCATATGTTATGCACTTTGAATTGACTTGATTAATTTCATTTCTATCACGTCCTGATTGATTATACACAAGTCCTAGTCTAACCGTATTAACAGTTTGTTTCCCAAATAGCATATTTAATGATCTTTCACTTTTTGAAAGTTTTCTGAAGTCGTAGACAGTTGTTGGACTTGTATTTTGAGAGATTCATTTTCATTTAATAATTATGCGCACTTTTTAATAGAATTTTCTCTCCTCTTATTTTCACTTTCTTTCAAAATCAAAATTTCATTTTCAAGCGATTTAATTTTAATTTTTGATTTTTTAATTTCTTCTTCGAATGTTGGACACTTATCACACTTAAGGCTCTTGCTTTAATAGGTTTTAACTAATTGATCAAGCTATTTATTTAAATCTATCAAAGTATCTCTTTGTGATTCAATTTTAGTGTATTTCTCCCTAAGTCGTTCGAAAAAGCCATTTACTTCGTGAAAATATGTAAGTAGTTCTGGGTGAGTAAGTTTTGATACCTCGCTTGGCTTGTCATCATCACTGTCAGTTATATCAATTCGAAGGCACATATCTGCTTTTTCACTCTCACTACCAGTGCTTTTATCATCTTCAACCGTTTCATCCCATGAGGCTGCAAAACTTCTCCTTTTCTGTTTCTTTCCATGGCTGAATCGATTCTGTGGACAATTGGGCTTGATATGACTGGGTTTATTGCACTTGTGACATATGATCTCTTGCTCGTCTGAGTTGTCTAGTGCTTTTTCTATTCTGCTTTTCAATTGTTGATTTAGAGCTGGATTTCCGTATTTGCGCTTCCATCTTTTGAATTTCTTTATTAATAGTGCCAGCTCAGCTGCTCCATCATCATCACCATCATCATCACTTTTCGTTGTTCCTTTGAGAGCTATCGATTTCTTTCAAGTATCACCTCCTTCATGCTCTTTCTTGAATTTCATTTCAGCTCATAAGTGGTGAGATTTTCGATGAGTTCTTCAACTTTCATTTGTTTCAAATCCTTTGATTATTGAATGGTAGTGATTTTGGCTTCAAAATTTTATGGAAGAACTCTGAGGATTTTTCAAACTATTTCCAATTATGTGTATGATTTTCCGAGTGCTTTTGATTTTTATACAATATTGGAAAGTCGTTCGTACGTCTCTTTGACATTTTCTTCCTTGGTCATTGTGAAATTCTCATATCCACTACTCAGCATGGCAAGGCAAAATTTCTTTGATGTTCCTTCGTGAGTCACTTCAAGTGTATGCCATATTTCCTGTGTAGTTAGACAATGTGAAACATGATTAAATTCGATTTGATCCAATGAACAAATAATAGAATTCATAGCTTTTGGATTAGCATTTTAAAGTCTATTTTCAAGATCTGTCCATTGATCCATTAGTTTATCTATTTCTTGATTATCTACAACTATATTTAGTGCTCTGTAACCTATCTCAACAATATTCCAAGCATCAATGGTTTTCAGAAAAAATTTCATTCTATTTTTCCAGTAAGCGTATTCATCATTGAACATTGGTGGTCTAACTATGGACTGACCCCCAGCAAAAGCATTATTAAAACAAAAATCAGATTTTGAAAAATCGAATTTTTTAAACAAAAATTCACTTTTGTTCCAAGCTTCGATACCACTTGTAGGATCAATTTCACCTTAGAGGGGAGGTGGATAAGGTGATACTATTAATGATAAAAATTTGATGCGGAAGTATATAAAATAATTGCAACACAGAAATAGCAGAATAATAGCAGCACGGATAATAGAAAAAGAACAGCATAGATTTACTCAGTTTCGGCAAAACCCTGCCTACGTGCTGCCCCCAAGGTTTCTACTAGAAATTAAGTAGTCAGATGCTTAGACATGTAAAATAGCGACACACGCTATCGATTAACCTAACTCTACGCTCAAAACCCTGCCACAACTCAGCCACTAAGTTGCGAATTCTCGAACTACACCACCATAGTTCATCCCCTGGTCACACGAGTAGAAAATTACAAACATTTAAAAATAAAATACAAAATAAAAACAATAAACCCTAATTTAAAAATATTAAAGCCTAAAGTAATTTAGAGAGGCCGGCCCAAAATAAGTTAGGTGATAAAAAAAGTGTCCCTCTTCTCCTTTTATTATCTGTCGTTTCCTCTTCATAAATAATGTCTGCTTCTTGCTCGTTCGTTCCACTTCAAGAAAAATTAGGGCTTTTGGAATTTGTTGAAGTCGTCGACAGATTGATGGCCGAGTACAATGGCTATTGCTTTGATTTGCTTCGGCAATCGACTTACTTCGATTTGCACACGGTCGCTTCAATTCGACGAGTTCAGTATGAATTGGTATGTGATTTATGCTCTTTGCTTTATTGGTTAATTTCCTTGAACTTGATGCTTTACATGCCGATGATGACTAGGGATTTTATAAGGGTCAATTTCCCTAATTTTTGTTCGAATATGTTATTTTAATTCGTATTTGCTATGCTTTTGGCTATTGATTTTCAAATGATTGCTTGTGATATATCCTGACCTTTTCAATAAGTATATTTTTAGGTTGTACTTGCTTGGTCACCGCGGCTCTAACTTTTGTATGTGATAATCTGGACTTTGGCTTTTGATTCCATACTTTATGTTGTTGACTTCGGCCACTTTTAATCGATTTCTACAATGACTATGCACTTTGATTTGTTCAATTCGAACTTGTTATTTGGAGATAATTCTTGCGACTTTGCTGACTGATTTGTTGCTGGAAGCCGAACTTGTTTCACTTGATATCTGTACCATCGTATATGTACATATATACATATGTATGTGTGTATGTATGTGTTTGTTGAAATTCACTACACTTGTATCAGTCCATTTGCCATGTTGCTTTGTTCTTGAAGTCTATAGTTACCTCAGTTTTGTATGGTTCGAGCCATTGCATATGAACTTGAATTGTTTTCTATTTTTACTAGGTCTGGTTGTCTTGAGTATATTTGTGTTGTACTGATTTGTTTCACTTGAGTCTCCATGCATCTCCTATGTCTTGATCATCTTGAACTGTTTGCGTCATCACTGTTCATCCATGCTTATGGTTCTGTTGGTCATTGTTAAACTTCATGTATGTTTTGTTGCCAGGTCTAGTTGCTATTTTGTTGTATCCACACACCTCTTGTTGTATTCTATTCATCATGAGCATTGTTCTATTTACTATTCTACATGTTTGCTTGTACTACATGATGTGTTATTCATGTTTCTGGTCTGGTTGGACTTTGAACTTCAGGTATGCTCGAGTCTGGGTTGCTCCTGACCATTTTATTGCATTAAATGAGCTTCTGCTTTACTATTAATCTTCATTGTAACCTCTTTTCTTCTTCAATTTGTGTTTTTGTGGCCCTTTGAGTTACACAGCTTAATGTTGCACTGTGCTCTGGGTTGCAACATGGTTTTTCTGACCACGTGTGATAGTTTTGGCTGAAGTTGTTGGTTCATGTGTATACTTATTTGCCTTTTTATGTGATGTTCACTACTTTTTATACTTGTTCATTTTTAATTTTGGATTGGTTGAGTTGTTTTAGTTGTCTTGACCATTTTACTGAACTTGTACATTTGGATTGCACCTGTGTTAAATCCAGCTTATAACTTGGGTTTGACCTTGTGCTCATGTCATGACTTTATTTGTATTACACTTGTGTTGAACCCGGCTTTTGATTAGGTTGGAACTTGTGCTCACCTGTCCCTGCAGATTTATCAAGTGTATATCGGTGTGCAGGCCTTGTGGCATGTATAGTGATACACTGTGCATGTCACAAGCTGTTCGTGTATGATGAATTCAAATTTAAATAACGACGAATAACCCAAATAACCGAGGAAAATGATATTTTCAAAACACATTTTATTTTTAACTGCAGAAAAATATTTCTTTTTCAATTTTACCGCGTCAGTGTTTATTTTTCAGATAACTCAGATGCTGGGTTCAAGCTAGAATAGAGTTGAAGATAAATACGAGTGAATGAGTGTTATGTAGTGAGGTGCAAATGTATATCGAAAAATTGTATTATAATTGAAATTTTTTGTATATATAGTGAGAGCTAAAATTTGTACTATCCAAAAATTGTAATAAAATATTTGTTAGAATAAAATATCCGTTTAAATTTAAATTCTGTGTTATTTATTTTATTGAGCAAGTATTTATTTATGTGAAAAATAAAATAGTACATTAACAAATACATCTAATTATATATATATATATATGTTTATTATCATCAAACAAAAATCATATACTAGAATATTCAATACCTGAGACGTTGAGACACCACCAATTGAAGGCAAAATTTTCGATGTGTTAATTTTAGAGGATGAAAGTGCGATTTTTAGGTAATGTTGTCTCAGAGTAGGGCATCATTGAGGATGCTATAAGGCACCAATAGCCTAGGATTGGGAAAGGCCTAAGAATGCTACAAATATGAGGAGTTTCTTAGATTATTGGGATAATATGATGATTCGTAAAGGACTTTTCAAAGGCAGCGGCACTATTACCTAAGTTAACGAGGAAAAATCAGACTTTTACTTAGGACATAAGGTGAAAGCATATGTTTACAAGGTTGAAGGAGATGTTGACAAGTGCACAAGAGTAGTTATTCCATGTGGGAATGAAGAGTTGCCAATATGCACAGATACATGTGGTACTGGACCTAGGGTGGTATTGATGAAGAGAGGTAAGGTCATCGCATATGCAAGTATGAAATTAAAAACACATCAAAATAAATACTCGATCCACGATTTAGAACTAGCAATGGTAATATTCACATTGAAGATATGGATGCATTACATACAGGAGAGAGGTTCGAGTTATTCACCAACCATAAATAGTTAAAATGCCTTTTCTCATAGAAGCACCTTAACATTAGAGATGGTTAGAGTTCTTATCCTCATACAAATTTAACATTTCCTGCATTCTTACTAAAGGAAATGAAATTCTTGATCATGGAGTAGGAGACATGCTAGCTTAGGAGCTATGATCCTAGAGTGGACACGGTTAAAGTATATAGATAGGTATGGTTTCCGACCTAGATGTGAACTAGAGCAAGATATGTTGGCAAGGTTGACTATTAGACCTACTCTAGTAGGGCAGCTTGGTACTGGCAGAGGCTGATGCTGAACTAGTAGAAATTATCTTCAAAATAGAGACAAGAATAGAGTCTTAAGATATGAAGAAGTACAGATTCAATCGTGATGGTTAACTTTGTAAAGATAGAAGATTATATATACCCGATGTTGATGAACTTAGAAATGAGGTCTATGAGAGTTTCATCATTAGAAGTTGACTATCCATCCCGGAGCCAATAAGATGTATTAAGTTATGAAGCAAACATTTTATTTAAAAGGAAAGAAGAAGGACATTAGGATATTTATCCCAAAGTGTATGAATTGTTAGTTAGTGAAGGCTGAGCAGAAGAAATTGAGTAGTTTGCTGCAATGGCTTGAAGTTCCAGAGTAGAAGTGGGAACATATAACAATAGATTTCATTAATGGAATGCCGATGACTAGAGGAGGGTAAGACATCATTTAGGTCATAGTTGATAGATTTACAAAGTGTGCTCGATTTATATCTTTAAAGTCCAATAGGGCATTGAAACTTGTTGAGTAGTATGTTAAATGGATTGTATGATTTCATGGAGTGCCAAAAAGCATTATGAGCGTTCGAAACCCATTATTCATAAGCACATTTTGGAAGAGCTTACAAGAGGAATTGAGAACTTTGTTACTTTTTAGTACATCTTATCACTCATGATGGTCAGACCAAGAGAGTGAAACGTATGTTAGAGGATCTTCTATAAGCTTGCATATTTTACTTTGGAGGCTCATGGGATGATCATTTGCATTTAGCAGAGTTCGCATACAATAATGTTTAATAGTAGAGCATTGGTATGGCACCATTCGAGGCATATACGTCCAACCATGCAACACTCCTTCATGATAGTGGGAAGTGGTTAAGAAACTTATACTAGAGCTAGATATGATTAGTGAGACTTCAAAGTAGATTGAGATTATTCAAAAACGAATGAAAGATGTAGAGGATAGATAGAATAACTATGCTAATAAGAGAAGATGTGATTTAGAGTTTCTTCTAGTGATATGATGTTTGTCAAGATTTTTTCGTTGAAGAATACAGTTCCATTCGATAATTACGGGAAGTTGTCATCGAGATTTATAGGACCTTTACCAATACTTGAGAGGATTGGGAACCTGGCATACAGAGTTCACTTATCTCGGAAGATGGATGTTATGTACAATGTATTCCTTGTCTCACATCTTAGTAAGTTTATGCATGACTCAAATATGATTATGGCATCAGAAGCTTATTCGTATAGTCAAACAGAGTATGAAACATCTTAGGAGGAAGATATGAAGTTTAGTAAAGGTTTAATGGAGTGAAAGCGAATACGATAGCACTCGAAAGACTAAGGAGAGCACGAGGGTCGCTTATCTGGAGCTCTTTACTTAGTAATATTCCATTTTATTATCAGCTTTCACATATAGCATTTTATCACGTTTAAATTAGTAGCTTGCATGCTAGGGTGTTTGCATAGGTTTATTACTTGCTTGTTTGCATGATTGATTATTGTTATGCTTATTTGATTGTTAGGTATGCTTGGTATTGTTATTGTTTTGGTTGTGTTTTGTTTGGATAGAATTTCATGGGAAAATTTTTTAATTGAGGAGAGAATGTATAACCCATGCTTTTACGTATTGATAGATCGTAAAAATATTATTTCATAACCAAATTGGGTCTAAATTGTCTATAACTTTGGAAAATGTTAAGTTTTGACATTTTTGACTCTTACAATAAATTTTAGATAGTTTTTACCTTTAAAAATTGTTAGAGCTATAGCTTCTGATGGAAGTCAAATTAGGGTTTGAAACCATTTTCAGATGAAAGATTTGATGGTTTAACTTTCCGTAGAGTGATCATAAAAGATTTTGGCCTTATGATTTGTGAGACCTCGCAATTTTAAGTTTGAAATTTTTTAGGCAGATTAGTTGGTAATTAGCCTAAATCCAAAATTAAGCTTGTTAATCCATTTCAAAATTAGGGTTAACAGCAACATTAGAGATAGTCCTAGTCACTTTTCTACTTCCTATAAACTTATGCTAACCTCCATTATTCCATCTCCTATTAAAACTTCATCAAATCTATACTAAACTAGTTTAATCAGGAAATTAAGAGTGTTTTGGTAAGGAAATCTACTAACTACTATTTTGGGTGCTTTTATATTCATGCATTTGCTGTTCATTTCAGATTTACATTGACTTTTGTGTACTTGATTGAATTCACATCGATAGTTGAGTGATCTATCATCTCACAACCTATTTATATCTTTGTGAATGTTAAAAACATGTTTTAGATCCATTTTTGAAAGTAAAAATATGATTTTGGACTAATTTGAAATTATAAATGAGCGGTAAATGAATTCAAATGATTTTAAATTAATTTTAACATGCATATGCACTTCGAATTATCATATGAATGATCGATTAGGATATAATTGTTATAATGATTTATTGTATGGATACGATGCTTATTTGCTTGTATAAATGTATGTTTGCATGTTTGGATTGGTTGAGAACTCTTATCGACAATGAAATTGGGATGGGATTATTCTATTGGCAAGTATCTTGTTGGAGAAGTAGATTGATAATGTACCATTCAAATTTGATTACACAAACAGGGTCAGATCTAAATTGATGGAAAAATATTTGATGGACTGGTTCTAGATCAATTTAAATCGTATCGATGCAATGGAGATTGAATTCAAAACGAAGCAGTAAATCAAATTAATGTCGACGTGGCTTTGCTAGAAAAAAACTTAGCCAAATCTTGGCTATGTCAAACTTGATCGGTACTGATTGACCCATATGGGTCGGTACTGATTGACCCATATGTGTCAGTACAGTAATGACCAGTACTCTACTTATCGAAGGATCGTAGAATATTAATATTATTTTCATATGAGGTCCTATAATTCTAAAATTTTGGATAATGACTTTTAGGAACATTCTCCTCATCTATAATTTTTATCGGATTTCAACGTGACCATTTTGACTTTGAGAATCTTCTATGGCCTATAACTTTTAATAGGAACAGAGTTGGGTTTTGAAACCACTTCTCTTAGATCGGGATGATGGTTTCCCTTACCATAGTGGTTATAATAGGAAGCTGGACTTACCGTTAGGGAGATAGGATGTATAAAGTTCTACTTGATTTTAAACATCTTAATGGGTAATTATTATATTATTGTGTATGCCCATAACCATTTTGGGATTAGCATAGGATTAGGGCTGATGGGACTCTCTTCCATCATTTCATACTTACCAAAATTAGAAATAATCCCCCATTAACAATCTTCTTAACTTGAAAGTTACCCAAACCCTTAATTTAATTAGCTTGAATGTGTAATTACACTATGCCACAAAGTGAATCAGACTACAGTGATCACACAACATAAGGTAGATTTTTTGTTATCCTACTTTTTCACAACCCAAGAAATAACCATCTGCTGTCTGAAGAGCCCCTGAAATCTTTCATCTGTTGTCCGAATAGCCCATGAAATCTCTATGAACATGCTTGTTATTCAGATAACATTTATTTTTCATCTAATTTAAGTTATCAAATTTTTTGTTTTGGCTCTATCTTTTCCGCTTCAATTATTTAGTGGTTGCTCTTTTTATTTTGTTTTCCCCATGTGTTCGCTAATTATTCCCTCTTTTCATTTCTTTTTCCCCATTTCTCAAATTAGAGAATCAAATAACGAAACCTTATTCACCCATATTTACTATATTTTGATTGTGTCAATTGATTAAACCCTAATCTCGCTCTAGCTCCTCGTCATCGATTGATTGCGTGCTTGATTCTCTGGATGAGGAACCTCTTTGGTAGCTCTTTGTCAAGTAAGAATGATTGGAAATTTGGTATGGACTCTCTGATTTTAGTTTTCAATTTATGCTCTGTGCTCGACTATTTGCCAATAATGATTTTGGGTGAAATTTATAGGGATAGAAACCCTATATTATAGTTTGGATATTTTGGTTTGAATTCAATTAACTAGTTCAATTTCACTAAGTGCTCGATGTGTTTTGTGCTTGACTACTTGTAATGTGTTTCCTTGTTTTTCCTTTTAGTTCAATTTCGTTTCCGTCAT
The DNA here is from genome assembly GCA_030765085.1 of Allium cepa. Classification (NCBI taxonomy): domain Eukaryota; kingdom Viridiplantae; phylum Streptophyta; class Magnoliopsida; order Asparagales; family Amaryllidaceae; genus Allium; species Allium cepa. The sequence continues at coordinate 168,299,173 of CM060941.1, read as the reverse complement.
ACCTTGTGTTCTTGAAAATTGCTGAAACTTGCAATTTGATTTGATTTAGTTTCTGTTGAACTTTTGTTTAATGCCTATGCTCGACTACCTGAAACCTACAATGAGTTGCCTTGTATTTCTTGCAATGACTAGTTCAATTTGGTTACGGACATGATTGATTTCAATGTGTTGCCATTGGTATGCTGCCTTGTTTTGAAATTCCATACATACATATGTATGTATGTAGATATGTGTGAATGTTTATGGCACTGCCTTATTTTAATCTGTGGCACTGCCTAATTTTGGGAAGTTAAGTTCGACTGGTTTTGTTTTTGACTGATTTTGTTTCCAACTGATTTTGTATATATAATTTCCCATGTCTAAAGGATGAAGAAAAACAAACCCATAAACTAAGGCAATACTAATATTCAAATTCAATTTTATTTTTGCAATTTAGGTTTGTTTTCTTTTGCCATTTTACTGTGTTGTTTTTTGGACAACTACAGGAGATGGCTGAACGCAAGCTGGAGCAAGAAAATCAAGATCAACATCAAAAGTAAACTTGTGTGAGTAAAAGAGATGTTGTATATGAAAGTGTATAGAAATGTTGTAAATATAAGAGTGATAGTGAAAGTTGTATTTGAAAATGTAAGAGTGATAGTGAAAGTTGTTTTGTATTCGAATATTATTTGAAATAAAATATTTGTTTTCAATAAAATATTTGAATTTCATTTTGTGAACAATTATTCATATTAGTCAATATTTATAAGTTGTCCAATAATAATTTCTAGAGATGATACTATAACATCAAACGACATATTCTTTTTTCATTCTAGTGCATATCAGACGACAGGCATCTTTGTGATTTGGTCTGCAATAGGATAGCACAGATTAAGGATAAATAGATATGCAATCAGACAAAGGACCATATCCCTCGTATGATGCTTTTTTCCTATAGTATTAGAAGGAGCTTAGCGAGATTAACATCTTGGATAAGAGATCAGCTTTTGGAGTTCACCTTGGAGTTGATGTTCATACTTGGATTCATGGAGCTTGGATAGGATTGCTTAGGACGTAAGTGAGTCGTTTTAAGCCTATACTCACTAATTAGCCTTAGACTTTAAATGATGCCTTTAAATGATGTTCAAACTCTAAAACACATTTTAAACCATTTTAAACAACATATACGAATTTCAAGTAATTTGAATAAGTTTTGAAAATTCATGTTCTCAGGGATACTATGTGTTCTTAGGATACAACCTTTAGATTTAGAATACATATTAATATGTTTGTTTATAAGCTTGTTAGTATATGTTACTTATGATGATTGCTTGATTTTATGATGCTTAAATGGTTGAAAATGCCAAACGAATGGCGACATAATTTTAGGAACAACTTAGGGAGCGGTATCGATCCACGAGTTGTTCCCTAAACTTGACGCGTTTGACATGAGGTGGCAAGAAAGCCTCATAATGCTATATTCTAAATTTCAAGATGTTTGGAATTCATATGCTCGAGATATTGAAGGATCGGTCTGATTTTACATTGATGGATTGGTGCGAATGATAAGGATGGTTTGCTACTTGTTTTAGATCGCTTGCATGGATCGTTCGCTATATGTTGGGAGCATCACCTTAGGATCGCTCACTTGTATTGATGGTTCTCATGGAGATTTGGTGAAAAACCTAAGTGAAGGATTAGTGCAGCATACTTTGGATTGTAACAAAGGATCGGGACGAGCGTGGTAACTTGGAGAAAATAAAGTAGGTGGAGGAAGAAGAGCCAAGTTTTTGGGATTGGTCCCCATGGATTGGTACTGATCCATGTGTATTGACCCATACGACTTATGATCCCTTGAGGATGGCCTCATAAGGAAAGCTGCTAATATGTGAAGTGTGGGCTCGAGGTGAGCATGGATCGATGGTGGTTTGCACAAGGAAGCTGACTTCGTATCTTCGAGTACTTGCTTTAGGTTTTCTCATGTATGCTTCAAGATGAGACAGAGTTTGGCTGGAGTTGGGTATGTAATAGCCCAAACTCGAGACAAGCCAAGCATTTAGCAAATATGTCTAAGTGTGGGGATCAGTACCACACTCTAGGTTTGATGGCAAATGTGGATGACGATGATGTGTGGTTCGAGGATGATGATTCCATGATTGAAAGGGACGGCTTCGATGATGATAGTTGTACTTTAAGATGCAAAGTTGAGGATCATGAGCTGCATTGAAAGGCAACTATTACGTGATGGCTACGAGATACATAGTGGTATTCTACATAATGATGATAGCAGAGAATCATCCCAACTGCGGTAACTTCGTGATGGGAGTCGCGAGATAAGTTTCAGGATATACTCTGTTGTAGATGACATGTGGAAAGGGATCGTAGATGCTCGAGAGTTCATAGGGTAGTCGTAAAAAGTTATACTTGGGACATGATGGTCCTTGAAGCATGATGGCTCTTTATTCTAGATATGATATTTGTGTACCCTAGACTGACGTGATGGTGGGTCTAGTTCCTAGCCGACTGATTGACGTGGATTCGAGTATCGAGGAGCTAGGATGCGGGCTATCATGATGGATAGTCTAGTCTTGAATATGACGGGTCGGCGAGTGGTCTTACATATAGCACACTAAGTGAGTGAATGTGAGGATGGATGATGTATGCTATGTTTGTTATGATTACTTTTCACTCTAAGGATGTCATAGGAGGTTGTCATTATTGATGTAGATATCTAGACATCCCTTCATACTTTGCTGTATAGTACACCCCTAATGATCATGATACAGAATAACATATATTTTGTATATGTTCTAACTCTATGGATGTAAGAATATTTCAGGTATGATCTCTCATACCATTTGTCCTATTCTAGTGGTATATTATTATTTAGAGATTTATTTTTCCCATACTAGACTATTGCCTAACTCGGGATTTTATGGTTTGCTTCCTATTACTCTAGCTTTTAAATGAGCATATTAGGGATACTAGGACTGGCGAGCAAGTGGAGTTGGACAGGTGGCGAACAGGAGGTTGTTCTGTAATATTATTATTATATATACTCATTTTCTATTCCTCTGCACAACACTATGGAGCTTGATAGTGCTTTATTTAGAGCAGTTTATGAGTTATTATATGATGTATAACTCTATTTCCTATACTATACCGTATGGATCTACGCACTCTGTTTCTATGACTCATTCAATTATTTACCGTCTCACCTATTTTATATCTGGTTTGTTACTATTATATTTTATTCGATATGTGGTGAGATATATAGCGGGTTCTATGTAGCTTTAATTTCATTTTTAACCCTTGACGATCACCCTACCTCCGCTGAGCACATCAGCATTGCACTATTTGGTTATATTGCGTGCCAGTGGTGTTAGGCAGTCATCACATTTGGTATCAAAGCTTAGGTTGCATTATTTAACTTAAGGGATATCGTGATCCAATAGAGATAGGAATAGGAGTTCTCGCCCTAGACTAGATCGAGAGTGTATATATATGAGAGCGCGTACTTGTTATATTTTGATTTTCAAAATTATATAGTAGTATATAGTATATAAGTCGCACTGGATATACGAACGCTACTAAAGGAGAATTCCTTATAGAGAGACTGACCATCCTTATTATAGATTGAAGGATGAGTCATCAAACAAGGAATGCTGCTAGGAACTCCATTTCGAGAGTCGAAGAAGGGGCTAGCTCGGGAGCTACTAATCCCAATCTGCATACTATATTCAATACTATGATGTAGAGCATGAAGCAAAATGCTCAAGTAGTTACTCCAAATATTGTTGTAGAGGGTGGTGCTCTATGTAGGCACCAAAAGAAATTTTGCCAAGCTGAATAAGGACTTCACTAGTCTTAGAGGTAGACCGTCTCTTAGAACGGAGTCGGTGATGGAAGTTCGGGATTGGCTCAACAATTATTAGAAAATATTTGATGATCTTGAACTTAATGATGCTATGAAGAGGATGTTGGCCTTACATCAACTTCAAGGAAGTGCGATGAACTGGTTGAACATCATGAAAGTTGCTATGCCCGAGGATCAGTTTATTTAGGATCAGTTCAAAGCCTATTTTGAAGAGAAGTTTATACTGATAGCTTAGAAGTAGGTCTTATTTTGTATGTTTGTGAAACTGAAGCTAGGAGATATGACTGTCTTTGAATATGTTGTTGAGTTCGATGTCCTGTTGAAATATGGGATGTCCTTCATTGACTCTATATTAAAGTTGAACGAGAAGTTCATCATCGGCTTGGGTGGCTATTTAGGAGAGAAGCTCATAGGTCACATTGACGAGACTTTCGAGATGTTAGTCAAGATGGCTTTGAGGCTTTAAGCCTTTATCCGAAGTCGAGGACTATTATTTCCAAAGAAATGCCAAATTTATAATTGAACATGGATGAAAGAAGAAGTTGAACAATAAGAGGAAGCAAATTTTGAACAAAGGCAACCAAAAGAAGAGTAAGACCATGCTCATTTGTTAAAACTGCGGTGATAAGGGCCAGTATAGTTGAGACTGCAAAGTTGAGGGAAAGAAGTGTTATAACTGCACCAAGCTTGGGAACTTTCAAAAGGACTATCCAAAGCTATTAAAGTAGAAGTAGGTGGTGAAAGAATATGCTATCACTGTCATTTTGAGTTCATCAAATACTACATCGGCAAAAGAGAAGGGGAAATGCATCATTATTCAAGGTATGCTTTTCATTCATGATGTTCATGTGTAGTCTTATTTGATAATGGACTTCACATTCCTTCATATCTAGTGACTTAGTAGATAGATTGGGATTGAGATCCAAAGTTGTTGACCGACCTTTGATTGTGATAAACCCTGTTAGAGGCTCTACTAGTATGTGTATGATTTGTCGTGGTTCGGTTTTATCGAGTCATGGATGCTCTTTTTATTGTGATTACTTTGTTTTGGGTTCTGTATTATTCTAGGGATGGACTGTCTTCATAAGTACAGAGTGATGGTGGATTATGAGAAGTCATTGGTGACGATAGGGGTAGGTGATAGGCAGACGTCAGTGTTTGGCTGCCTTCTAGATGATGACGAGATGGTCAGTTTTCTAGCTTCGTTCAATATCCCACATGATGAGTTATCATTAGTGCTTATTTCTAGGGAGTATACGGATGCATTTGTGGAGGTGACTGGACTTTCACTACATAGAGAGAATGAGTTCCTTATTGACTTAGTTAGAAATGCAAAACCGATAGTGACGTTGTTGAAGAGGATGGCCCTTAGGGAGTAGAGACAGCTTAAAGGGAAAGTGAATGACTTTTTGCAAAAAGGGTTATTCCAGGAGTGTTTCTGAATGGGGGGCACCCGTAGTATTCGCCACGAAGGCAGATGGTTCCTTGAGATTGTGTATTAACTACTGTGAGCTAAATAAAGTGATGAAGAAGAAAAAGTACCCACTCCCATGTATTGATGACTTTTTTGATCAGCTTCATGGTGCTGGAGTATTTTCTCAATCAGAACTTGCAATGGGATTTCACAAACTGTGACTAGCGAAGGAGGGTGTGCTAATTACAGCATTTCGAACATCGTCTGGGTTCTATAAGTGGATGGTTATGATGTGCACGCTAACCAATGCGCCAACATACTTTGTTGATCTCATGAGTGTTTTCGGGTTCAGCGAAATAAATTTATGCTTGTGTTCATTGATGATATTCTTGTCTATCCACGGATGGAAGAGGAACAATAGATGCATTAGAGTATCATGCTTGTGGTGTTGAGAGAGCACTAATTGAAAGCAAAGTTTTCCAAGTGTCACTTCTGGAGGAGGGAAGTGCGATTATTGGGCCATGTTATTTCTGAGCAAGGCATTTCCATATATCCTGCAAAAGTCATAGAAGTCCATGAATGGACTAGATCCAAGAACTTTAAGGATGTGAGAAGTTTCTTAGGTTAGCTGGATATAATAGACCATTCATTCACGACCTTTCTATGGTCGAGGCATCATCGACTTGGTTGATTAAAAAGAATCAGAATTTTACTTGTGATGACAAATGTGAGCATGCAGTTGTGAGTCTAAAGGAAAGGTTGACAAGTGCACCCATAGACCATTCCGGGGGGGGGGATGAAGAGATGATGACATACAATGATGCTTGTGGTACGAGATTGAGCGCGGTATTGATTTAGTGTAACGATCTGCCTTTTCGACCATCGAAAGTCAGCACTCAATACGTCCACAATATTCAAATGCCGAACATCCAATCACCAGAAAGACATATTGTTAGGGTAAAAAAATGGATAACGGGGGGAAAATATCTCTTAGTGGAAACGACAACAAAAAAACAGCAAAGATAGTATAAACTATCACTCCATGACACAAGATACATCAAGGTTAAAAAAACCTCATCGGTTGGATAGTTATAATTTTCTGACCTTACAATTGTTGATAGGTATACAATATAATACAATGGAAAATAAAATATCATGGTAGGTGAACATCCAGCTCTTCTCCAAGATCTCCATAACACTAAAGCCAACTTGGGAAAATACTCTACCTAACCTGAGAATTTTAATAAAATAACACCCGGGTTAGCCTGGAAACTAGCATGAGAAAACTTAAGGGATATGGTAAACATAAAATAAATAGTAGGACCACGTCGCAAAACACAGATTGAGATTTCACCATACAAAAACAACATCCATACATATGAGAATAGACAAACAACAAAATAAATCCAAATAAAAAGGATGGATAGAATTAATGATAAATCCCATACTTGAAGAATGTACAAAATCCAGACTTAAAGAATGGAAAAAAGTAATTAAACAAGGAGAAAAGGATAAGGAAAAGGCACTTCTTGATGTAATTAAGAAAGAATCAACTCTAAGATTCGAATTAAAACAAGGGGAATGAATTTATCCAACATTACTAGGAGGGTGTGCCCCACTACGATGAAAGTGTACCTCAAAATAAAATATACTTGAGAGCCTATGCCAAACATGCATCACTATCAAGAACTTTCAAACTGGACCTCGGTAAATCACGGGCATCCGAATATACTCACATCACTGTATGCATGTTGCCGATAAATCTCTAGATAAATGTGAATATACCCTAATGTGTGTGAACCACACTGTCTTAGCTCCCACTCGCTCTTTGGTTTTAGTTATCCATGGTGTTGGATGCCAATGTTCAAAATGAGGAACAAATCGACATAAAAGGATAGATGTCTGCTATGCGCTTCCAATCAGGGCTATTGGACCAATGATAATTACAACTGTGTCTTAGAAAATTTAAATAAGTATATATACAATGAAAAACTTCACTCTCCAATTAATTGAAATTTCAACTGATGGGATGTGGTTTCAGTCTGGTTGTGAGTATGTTCAGTAGAGCGGTTAGCAGCAGTTAGCAGTGTTTGGGGATGGAGGGAGTATGACTGTGGTAAAAGAGTTGATGGGTGGTTAAAGTTGAATTGTTGTATTGTGTAGTATGGAGTTGAACTATTGTATGTGTAATGGCTTTTGAAGGCTGATTGTTTGACTAGCGGAGGAGTTTGATGGTTGGCAAGGCAATGGCTATTGGTTTGATAGGAAATTACTGTAGAATAGATGAAGATTTTTGTTTGATGGAATGGCAGCACTATTAGGTGTGACTGTGTGGTGAATGGAAGGCAAGTTGATTGTTTGAGGGGAGGGAAATGGCAGATGTTGGTGATATTGTCTATGATGGTGGCTTGCAAGGGATGGCAATTGATGTTGGGAGCGTTGTATTGTGTTTGGCAAAATTTTGTGATGGAATGGAGAATGAGGTGTTTGGTATGCACTTGAAGTGCACTGCTGCTATTGCACAGAGATGTTCAGTAGCAGGGGAAGTTAATGGTGGATGAACAGTATGTTTGATGGTGGAGAAATGACTGATGTAGGGGATGTTGGTGGAATGTGCAGGCTTAATGACAAAGGAGATGATTGATGCAGTTGAAGTCGTAGAGGGCTATGAAGGAAGTGGTATAGTGGGAAGAGGAATTGTATGGTATGCGATTGGTAGTCTTCTATTATGATGCTGCTGCTTAATGATGTTTGCAGTGGCTTTGTAGGTAGTGTTGTGTTTGGAGAGAAGCTGTTTGTTTATTATGGTCTCAGGTGGTAGAGTGAAGGGGAGAAGTTTATTGGTTTGTATGATAGTGTTGGAATGTAGGAATGATGGCTGCAGAGCAGAGGGGTTATATGGTAGAGAAATGGCTGTGATATACAATGGACAGTAGAAATGAAATGTAAAATGAAATACAAGTTTGTACAATAGAAAATGAAATGCAATGTAAATTTGGAAAAATGTTTATGGATATTTTTTTAGTATCAAATGCAAAATGAAACTGGAACGAGAAAACAACACACAAACATAATGTAAATAAAAATCACACAACACAAAAAAAATTAATGCAAACAAACACACAAAATAAAAACACACGATAAAAATCAAATGATAATAATTCGAAGAATAGAAAATTAAAATAAAAAATAATCCTTGGCAATGACGCTAAAAACTTATTTGTTGTAGTATATTAGTGAGTATTCCCGCCAAACGCAGGTGACCGGGTTCGTTTCCTGGCAATGGCGCTAAAAAATTATTTAACGACAATTTTTCTATCGAGTTAGAAAATCGTCAATAAATTTTGAGTTAAAAATAACCACAAGCGCACGGCGTACTATCGTAGTACGTAGTGAGTACGGGTCGATTCGCAGAGAATTATAGATTTTAAATTTCCTATTCAATCAAATAATACCAAAGTTGAGAGTGGTTAGCTAAAAAAGAGAAAAATGACAAAAGAAAATAGATAAAATTATGAGAGTGTGAAGACAATTTAGAGGTAATTTTCACTCTCTAGATTACATAAATCAACAAAATGAAGTTATGATCTCTCTTTTGTTAATTAGTGAAATTAGTTGATGTGCTTATCATAAGTATGATATATTCTTGCTATTAGTTAGCTCATTATGAACCATCAAACTATAACATAACCACTAATATACATTTAACTCTCATGAAATATGACAACAAAGTTGAAAGCAAAATTTATTTTAAGCAGGCCTATTAACTAATTTTTAGAAATATAGGCCATCAAATTTTAATTTCAACATTCACTTCATTACCATCATCATATGTAGATGAAGAGTTAATTTTTGTTAGTGATTGTTTAAGTATAGCGTATTTGGTGTCAACAATATAGACTATCAAATTCAAAGCAAAAACAACAAGTTAACCACTTCATGCATTCTCATTAAAGCACAAAAAGAGAGCATAAACATCAAAATGTTGGATCTACATACTAGAGAGCTTCATTACCTCTAAATTGAAAGGATTAGCCTCTTATATTTGTTATCAAATTAACAAATGTAGAAATCAACATGAAATAAACAAGAAGAAAAAGAGATAAAAATGAAATGAAAAGATAAGTAAAAAGAAATAAACACTAATCTACTTGTATGAAAAGTAAACTACACGCTAACATAAGAAGAGAAGCATATAAATAACATAGAACACTAATTAACATTTCATAAAAAAGGAAATTACATGAAATAAAAATGGCTAAGTAGCCATGAAAAGAGAAAGAAGAGCTTTGATTTATTTTCCTAAACTATGAGGCTAAGAAGAGAACCTAAAGAAGAGGAGAGGGTTACATGAAACATAAGGGGTATTTATACAAGTTTAAAGCCCTAATACACTTTTTTGGGAACTACCCAATATACCATCTTCAGAAGTGTGGTGGCCAAGTTATAATTAACTTCGAATAATCATCCACTAAGTGTGCATGAAGATTTAATTGCCTTTTAGCATGTGCATTAGCTCCTAAGTGTACATTAAGGTAGGTGTGTAAGTGAGGTCCTCCATGATTACCACTTTGAACTATTTTCATCTCCATTCCTTTGTATTCACTCTTTTGCATGCATATCTTCATGAAGCCACTTGTAAAATTCACCAAAATTCCTACAAAATAACATAGAAAATTCCAAGTAAAGTTTCACAAATTAATAAATGCACAAAAATGACCATTTTGCCTCTATGAAGATGAATATTTGACAATTTGAAAATATAATTTGAATTTTGGTTTAAACAAGTTAAAACACCTAATATGATCATTTATTTAATTTTAATAGATTAAATATGGTGGTAAAAATATGCACATTTCAAATGCATAATAAAATCAAGCTTATAATCGCAAACCAGCAAGGTTAAACACAAAAATCTAGTCTTAACAAGTGCATAAGCGAAAACAAATCAGAGTTCATAACAAGGTTCATAAAATCTACATATGTGTTGACAAGCTAACAAGGAATGCATATGGCAGGCCAAAGTACTAGTACATAACAAGTGCATGTGTGCATTCCTAATGCAACAAGCAGTTCAAAATCACTAAGATAGCAAAGCAACACAACTCAAAGAAAACCAGTCTTGCATAGAAAGTGCATATACAGGAACAAGCCAGTCAAAACAGGAAAAACATAAGTTCAGTTTTAAAGTATAGGAACGAGTGCAAGTGCACACATGTAATCTTATAGGCAAGGAAAGAAATACAAGGTGCACATATACACAAACAAGGCAAGAAAACAAAATCAGATTTAAAATGCAAGATTTCACAAGTGCATAAGTAGAAACACAAAGCTTTAATGACAAGTGCACTACAACAAATCAACTTAGGTCCATGTGCACACAAGCCTTAAACACATACACACTCACATATTAGGACCAGGCAAACATAAGCTAATTTAGAAGCACATAAAGGCAAGCATAAAGTACACTAGGCATGCATATTTAAGCAATATCATATAGGCACACAGACCAGGCATGGAAGCACAGTAACACACAAGCTCAAAAAAAAGAAGTGCACAACTTAGGATGACAACAAGGTCATGCATGCACACACATAAAATAAATCAAGGTCGGTATGTATAAGAAATCAGGCTAAAAGATAAGCCATCAGTGCACATTTCAGATTTATGCAGGAAAATCTCGGAAATGAAAAATAATCCAAAGTTTGTAGTTGAATAAATCAATAATATCAAGCCAAAGAACTATATAAGATCAAGCAAAATCAAAGTGCTAAATTGACAAATCAAAAGCCAGAGTTAAAGCCAAACAGAGAATGAACAAAGTCAAAAAGAGTATCAAGAAGTACATGGAAATCCAAGAAGACTTTCTATCAAATCACTCTCTACATAAACACCAATTTATCATCGACAATACGTTAAAGTCGAGAAAGAACAAATGTCTTCAATAATAAGAAAATCAAAACCATATCCAATTAATCAATCGCACAACTTCTCGACCAAGGAAGCAATGTCACTTATCAATCACCTAGTAATCGAAGATAGCAACGGATAGTGAAGTAAAGGGGTTAATACATTGATGAATTTTCAAAGCAGTGGCTTCAAAGGAGGAACCCTAACAAACAAAAGGGGATTGGTCCTATAAAAGAGGGAAGATGGAAGTGTTTTATCTTGTTTTGGGATGGTGTAAATTATAAGAGGATAATGTAGGGTTTTCCTTTTCTTTTTATTGTGTATTTAGTTTTATTTTAAACTTCTAGTTTTAAATAGGATTAAACTATGGTTTGTAATTTGGGAAATTCTCAACTAAGGTTCAGAGTTGAGGCTGGATTTCTAGGCATATGGTTAAAATAATCAGATTAGCGATAATCGCAAGTTTACTGGGAAATTGTAAGCGGTCGATTGTTTAATCTTAGAGAAATCTTGTAGGAAACATTAGGCAAATTTTGCCAAAGAAGGGTAAATTTGTATTTTTCTTTTATTTTTCACATTTACTTTATTATTATCTGTAATATGATTTTTAACATTATGCGAATTTATAGTAAACCCTATTCACCCTCCCCCTCTTTCTATGGTTAATTTGGTCCTACAAGTGGTATAAGAGCAAGGTAGTTAAATTCGTACTTTTTAAACAACGGATAATTTTAATAATTCTTTTTTTGAAGAAAATTCATAACTAGGCCATTCATGTTTAATGGCACTGATTATTCGTATTGGAAAACTAGGATGAAGTTTATTCGTAGGAAAATTAGGATGATTAGTGTCTACTTACAATAAAAATAGATAAGCAGGAAGTCCCTAAGCCTAAAGATAAACGGGATGCAAAACGACTTATTCTTTATCGTTCAAATGCTAAAGCTATAAACTCCATTATATGTGCCTTAGATAAACTAGAATATAGTAGTGTTTCTCATTATATTACTACATAGGAAATTTGGCATACTCTTGAGGTGACTCATAAAGGTACATCACAATTAAAGGAATCTCATCTAGTCATCTCAGTACCGAATACTAGAATTTTGTAATGAGATAAATTAAAAATATAAAGGATATATATATATATGGACGATTTTCAAATCTGGGATTAAAATCCAAAACATTAAGAAGAGCTTACGTAGAATTGAAGATGGTTCAAAAAATTCTAAATTCCTCTAGAGAATTTTTGAAGCAAAAGAGACAACAATCAAGAAACCTAAAGATTTGAAACAGCTTAAGTTATAGGAACTATTTGGAAATCTCATATTTATGAGATGGATCTGAAAATCAGGAAAGAATGTAAAAATGGAGACTAGAAAAGTAAATCAATTACCATATAAAGTACAACCAATAATGAGGAAGAAGATGATGTTGCAGCTGAGCTAGCATTATCTATTCAGCGATTCAAAATTTGGACAAGAATGCATGAAAAGCCGTAAATAAACTAATGAATAACACTAGCATTGCTAAAGATTGGGTGATACTGAGGAAGAAATCATATGTCATAGATGTAAGAAGCCAGATTACATCAAACCAAACCGTTTGCTAAAGCGACTTGACAAAGGAAAGAAGAAGAAGAGAAGGAGTTTCGCAGCCATTTGGGATGAGAGTAAAGAAGAAGAGGAGGAGAACACTAATAGTGAGAAGGAAGATGCAAATTTGTATTTGATGGTAGAATCAATCGACAATGATGTTGAACCTAATGAGGTAGCACACTTATCCTGTATTGAGTAACTTTTGGTATATCACGATTAAATGGAAATATTAGTAGGCTTTAAAAAAATATAACAAATTAGAATACAAAAAAATAGTCTACTTGGTTTAAATAATAAATTAGAACCGATGGTTCAAACATTAGAAAAATTAACTCAGAATGTAAGAAATTTCAGTCTCTAATGGACGAAATAAATAGGTCTAAGACTAAGATTAATCCTTGAAAATGAAATTTTGACTCTGAAAAAAAAAAGATTATACAAAAAGAGAAAATTACAATAAAAGACGCACCTCACTTTTGAATGAAAGTGTTGCTCTTAGATCTAAGATTCAATCACTTGAATTGACTAAAGGAGAATTTTATAAATGAGAAAAATTACTAAATATGTCGTTAAGTAATCAGACGATTACCAAAAATAGACAAGGACCGGATATGCTAGGGTTGAACAAATTAAGCGAAAGGATTGTAATAAGATCAATTTTCATAGGGAATTTTTAGAGTGTTTAATGTAACGACCTAGAATTTGACCTATACTATTTAGAGTGATTTTAAATATAAAATATAAAATATGAAATGTTTTATGATTTAAATAATATTCGATAGGATTTGTAAGTAGAAACATACATAGAAATAGTAACGTTTGCCTATATCGACAAAAATGACGAAATGCTGATTTCAGAAAAGTATATTTCAATGGTTAAATAAATTATCTTAATTAACTTATGAGTGTTTATATTTTTAAATGGCATTATAAAAATTTATTTTTAAATTTATTTGACATAAATAAATAGTTTAACTAAAACGTCAAAGTATGACCGTAAAATATTTTGTCGAAAATCAACGTTTTGTTTAAAATAAATTTGTTGTCACACCTTTATTTTCTTATATAGGAATATATATTCAAACAGTATAAGTATTAAATAATTCACTAAACATGTTTACTTATACTAAATAAGATTAGAAAACTTCTAGAAGTCATTATTAAAAGTATGTAAGAATTAATAAAAGTAAGAAAAAGTAAACATCAAACCACATCAAATCAAAACCAACATAATTATGATATTCGTTACTTAATCTTTAAATGACTAAGAAATAAAGTAAGAAGTAAAAGATGATGTTAAGTATTGAAAAAGTGGATCTTGCTTTAGGTTGAAGTAACGATAGTTTGGTAATTTGGTAAGAGGTTATTTTGGTAAAATTACCACTTCTTTCTTTTTCTATAAATACACACCTCCTTCTTCACTTTCATTCACATTTCTTCTTCTCATTTTCACAAGCTTCTTCATCTTCTTCCTCTTCTCTTTAATGGCTTCCAAGCCATAGAAAAAAATTAGAAAGAAATAATGTCAAAATATTTACAAAATATTCAAAAGAAATCAATGTTCATTCTCTTCAAATCAAACTCCTCTTTTCTCCATATTTTACCCCTTTTTCTCTCGGCCATAACTTCTTCAACACCGAACCAAACACAAAATTCTTTTTTTCAAATCTTATGAAATTCCAGTGGCTACAACTACACTTTTGATTACTTTTTTCAGTTTTGACGTTTGCTATATCTAAAACTCAATTCTTTGAAGTACATTTTTAGGCTTTATTTATGTGAATCCGAGAATAGATCTTTTTCTTTTGACCTTATTTTCCTCAAAATTAATCAAAATAAAGTGATCCTTTTTTTAAAATTCAATAGAAAAGAATTTGCAACTAATTTTCAGTTAACAAGTTTTTCAAATTTTGAGAGTAAGAGAATCAAAAATATGAGAGAAGATGGCTTATTTTTCGGGTCTATTTTTGGGAATTCAAGTTCAAAGCTCTAGCACTTCTTCTCTATAATTTCGACCAATCTCCATTTCAAGCCTTGGCTAAGCATTAGGAAGGAGGAATTCAGTTTTTTTCATTTGGTTGCGAAGCATGGTAGGAAGTATGTATTAGATCTTAAGTTCCTTGCCTTAAAGTTTGACGGAGTGGAATCCAAAGTAAGTTATTTCTTATTTTAAGTTCATTAAAACCATTGCTAAGTTGAAAGAACTTTAAGTGTTAAGTTTTATTTGAAAACCCTTGTTGAATGCTTGTTTACTTTGTTTTCTAAAAACAATGGTTTGATTTCCTTACTCGATATTATGTTTGGATGGTTAATTGAGTTTATTTAAATTACAAGTTAAATACTTAATGGGGTATGTGGAAACCACTAATACGTGTGTTTCGTCTGTGAGATCCAAGGAGACACGGACGCGGGACAGAACATGTCGAAGGGAAAGCCCGGATGCTCAAAAATAAATATCAAACCATTTTAACCCAAGATAAAGTAAAGTGTTATAAATATCTGATAGATGAAGGAATTATTATTATCTATTGTTGTGTTTATGTCATTGATTGATTGTTTGAATTAGGCTCGGCCAGTTTATGAGCATTGATTATTGTTTATTGATTATTGACTTTGCTAGACCAGTTTATGAGCAATTAATTATCCATACGCATGGGCTGGATAGAAAATAATTGTAGGCTAACACCTTGTGATTTATTTCACAATTTGACTATATGGTGTTTATCGGTAATATTTGGTTCACTTCAATTCAATGAATTGTTTTGAAAATTGGTTTTCAAATGGAAATGTTATGAAATGTTTTTCCCTTTCAAAGAAATAGAAATGTTTGGTAATGAATATTTTGAAGTTATATTATATGAAAGTGATTTATATAAGAGTGGTTTTATAAAACTGTTTTATGAAACGGAAAGAATTTCGAGGACTAAACCTAATTATTTTAAGATGATTTTTGAAAGGATTTAGGAAATGAAAATTATTATAGATTTGAAAGTACTTGTGAATATTAGTGTGAAATGATTTATCTCTTCGGGATATAAAATGATTTGTTATGTTACCAATGATTCTGGTAACCCGTAACTAAAAAGTGGGCATGTTTTTTTTTTTGTATAGTCTTCTATTAGAATAGAGAGATATACTTATTTATCGATTGTATTAAGACTGGACCTAGTTGCCTTGTTATTGGAAGAAACCTCCCAATCTGGTTGTGTATGGTTTGATATGTTTTTATTATAGTATTTGGGATTTCCAAATAAACTTTTTAAAAGTGATTTGATTTAAGATACCGAAGTAAAGTATAATTTGAATATAAAGGATATATATATTTCATAAGTTTTGAAATAATAATTCAAGAATAAAGTCCAAAGGATAATTTCCGTAAAGGTAATTAGATTTGAAAATCTAAATTTAAAGATTAAGCCTATGGGTAGTTTTGAAAATTGCATATTTGTTTGTTGCATCATAGGCTACATAAGTCCTATATGCGGTAGGAGAACTACGTTGGCTTGATCCTGTATCTAATTGGGTACCCAATTAGATAGGGGTACGTAGGCAGTCACAAGTGGTAGTGATGCAGCCCTTAAAATAAAATAACCCTTTCATGTTTATCGATTATTGGTTGTTCTTTATCTTGTGTTATTGTATCTTTCCTGCTTACTATTTTGTTCCGCATTTACATTGTTTATTGAGTTCGCAGGCAAGGATGGTGATGTCTCTCTCATCAGAGTTGTGCAGTGGTAGATTTATAGTCATTGTATTTGGTATGTATTAAAACACACTTTGTAGAATTAGTAAATAAATAAATTACTCTGATAAGTTGTATAATTAAAATTGTATCCTATACATTTAGTAATATTGAATATTTATCAAATATGGCGTATTAAGTTGGTAGTTTTCATTAGTAGTTTTAGAACGGACGGATTTTTTGGCAGTTTTAACTAGTCTGAAAATTCGGATTTTCACATTTAATTTGTGGAAAAATTGGACCTAAACAAAATAAATTTTGGAATAGGAACAAATAAAAGACTGTTAAACAAATCTGAGTTCCAAAAGATACAAATGTAAAGTTTCTTAAATTTAAACAAGTTTGGGTTTCCAAGAATACAATTGATATTACTAACGGTTTGCTATATAATAAATTTGGGTAGCAAAGATTCTAAACATAAACGAATATTGTCTTACATCCTTTATTAGCCCACTCGCCTCTTCTAATATTTAAGTATAGAAATTGGAAAAGGAACAACTACGATAACATTAGACTTCGAGTTGTCTTCCATACCGATGAGCAAAAATTCCAATGTTTCTTAGCTAGAAAAATATGAAGCAGAGATCTACGTATTTTGGATAAAAATGGTGAACAAAAATACAACTCCAATGCCAAGTTAAGGCATGATCTCCAAACCTCTACTTTTTCAATTTTCTCTTCTTATTTTGAAATCTGATTTTCTGGAACTACTATCTTAAAATTGACATATTTTGAGCTTCAAGCTCTGATTTACAAAATCTAAGATGTTCTAGAAAATAGATAGAAAATTATATAAGTTTTATATTTTTTGTTTTCCCAGAATTTGAACTTCGACCAATGGAAAACTCTAAACCATTTAGTATATTGTTTGAAAATTATTTCAAAATTTCCCAACACAACTGTAGTACTTTGACTATAATCACTACTCTATTATTCCGATTTATAAAATTGTAGATCTTTCAAAAACATTCTAGATAATTCTACAATATTCTAACTTTGTTCTTTCGACAATTCATTTCAGAAATCCTTGAAAAACTGCTTTTAAAAATTATCATTCTGGAATTTTTTAACATAGCTATGGTAAATTGATCATAAATTGAACATTGCTACTCCAAAATTTGAAATTCTAAAAGTTATAAAAGGGTATTTGATAACACTACAACATTAATGTCTTGACTTTTTCTGATTCACTTTACAAAACCATGAAAAACAGTAATCATTTTCGAATATTACTTGAAAAGTGTTTCTGATTTATGCAGACAAGTTGCAGTATTTCAGACATAACATTTGATCGATTTGTTGTTTTGAATTGAAACCAAATTTGTTGATTAGTAATATTAAATATCTGAATCATCGGTTTAGTGTTAATCAAATTATGGGCTTAAAATTTTCAAATAGCGGTTTCAAATGGATTTAGTTTTCAAAACAAAAATGGTCATTGTCTATCTTCGACGATTACTTTTTTGCATTTATTACCTTTAATGGTGACTAACAAATCATTACCTGGAGAACTTTTAGTTATATGTGCCTTTGTTTGATGCAAATGACTTTGCCTTTACTTGATGTAAATGTTTTTAGATATGCAAGGAAATTCGAATTCTTAAACCAATTCGATTGAAACTGTGAAGTGGATAGTTTACTTTTTGATAATTCTTATATTTCAAGCTTAAAATTGATAATGAGAAATTGAGAGACTGAACGAAAAGTTAGTATCTAAATATCATTATTCGCCGCTATCGGCATTACGAACAACCTAGGTAATAAGTGGTATCATGTAGGCTTAATTTCTTCTTTCTTATCAAATCATCCGACATGGCTACTATACTTTGTGATTCCTTCGGTCCGAGATTTATGATATGTTTTACAAATTGATTGATACCTCACACATTTTATAAAGATCCCCATAGTTATTCATGAAGTGAATATATTGAAATACAACATTTTGGAATAATATCATTTAAAAGGCTATCTAGTTAATTGAAGAAGCACAAATGTCATGCTAGGACAATTTAGTTTCTTGGCTAATAATAAACAAAATCGTCTTGCATTATCACCACTAACTTAGAAGATATTTACATTGACCACATTTAAATTGATTTTTAGTTATCATGCATTTCTACAAAACCCCTTCCAGAGAATAGATTTTCACAAATTCGTTTGGATTTAGGAATTTTACAAATAACTTAGACTTTTCTATTTTCTTTACTTTTTGATTTTCTTTTAATAAAAGATACTCTTGTTTTTTTACATAATAAATTTACTCTTAAAAAGAAGGTGGTTGATTTCTTGAACCTCTTGAAATTTATTAAAAATTATTAATAGTGATTGAGGAAATAATATGTAATGATTAAATTATACTTCATAACTAGAGGAAGGATATGTATTCTTGAATTTTTTTTATGTTTTTAATAATTAACACATATTCGATGAACATTTCTATTCCTATTATTTTTCTTAAAATCTATGCACCAAAATTTAATATAGTGTGCAGATGTTGGTATTTCAAAAATGGAAGGATTATATTTTTTAATTGATTTATATAATTTATTCTATTCCAAAGTATCCACTCCCATTTAAAAGTCATTACGGTTATGCATGGGTGAATAACTTTTAGTCTCTAGATATGTGCTTCCATTCTTACTTAAAAGTTTCCACGGTTATGCATGTATGGAACACTTTTATATGAGAGGGATAAATATTCAAGTAACTTCTAATCGCATTTACAAGTCTTAACAGTTATGCATAGTTCAAAAGGCTTGGCATTTATTCTTTAAGTAACAACTAACATCATTTAAAAGTCTTAACGGTTATGCATGGTAAGAAAGTGCTTAACATTCTTATTTTCTCTTTTCTTTGTTTAACTCTTTAAAAAAATTCCTTTATCAAAAAAATAACATACTGCTATCACTATATAAAATTCTTCCTAAACCACAATTTGATCATCACCCTAAAATAGGATATGTGTCTAATTAATAAAATATTATAATTTTTTTTGTTTAATTGGAATTTTTAGTACTCTCACCTCTATATGATTTATGGTGTCAATCAAATCTATCACAAGGTCAATTATTATTTGAATTTTTGATGATAATAAAAGTGGGAGAGAGGTTAGATTTTGATGGTTGAGTAATAACCTTGCTGATTTTCAAGATTTGTTTTCCTTTGGCATAGGCAAAATTACTTTCTTTTGGCATTTAGTTCAAGAAAACATATTTAAATGAGAAATGAATTCAAAACTTCTTAGATTACATAAATTTCCGAACCGCCGCTTTATTTAAAGTCGGTTTTGGTCTATTTACTGAAACCAATGCCTATAACTTATAATACACATAACTCCTTTATCGAATTTTGATCCGGACAAACCAATATACCATCTCAACCACAAAAATGAGCTTTACACAATGGTATAGTTCTTATTGCCAAGTTTTGAATTTATGAAATTACCATTTTTTCCATTATTAATAAAATATACGTCTAAATCACACGGAGTATTAACTAATTAATTTTTCGCTCAAGTAATTTTATAATAAATTTATAACATCTAGAACAATGGTAAAATGAGGAATTTGATTGAGTCAATATGATATAGAGTATTTACCTCTAGTAGTGATATAGAGACAAGAACTAGCTAATTTTTTTAATAGAATGTACATGGTGTATCAAAAAGTAGTTCGAAAGGGAAAAATGGATGAGGTAAAATGGCAATTGTTTATGGATGGTATGTCAAATGAACAAGGAGCCAGAGATAGATATGTAAAAATGACTCCTAATGGACATCGGTTACATTATGCAACGAAATTAGGATTCGACACAACCAATAACGTGGCTAAATACGAATAGATGATAGTTGGATTAACCTTATCTCGATAGCTCAAGATTAATTAGTAAACCAATTAAACAACACTTATCAAATGAAAGATGCACAATTATCTTAATATGTAAAAGGGACACATTAGATGTTAACTCAATTTGAAGATTTTTCAATCGTCAAAACCATGAGAGAAAAATGCATAAGCAGATTCGTTAGTGAACCTTGCTAGTTCGCATGGAGCCGCAGAAGTAAAAATTGTTCCCATTGGATTCCAATAGGATCCTGATAAAAATAAGCTAAAAGATGAAGCATTTGTCTTAACTTGATCACAAACTTGACAGTTGAAGGGTAACGAAGAAAGTTCCAAAGGTAGTGATAATCATGTGATAGTTTATTGAGGAATGTAAAAAAGGATTATGAGATAACTCATGAGGAGATACCCAAAGACAACTATAGGGACCAATATGCTGGTAACTGGATGACACCAGTAATAGAATATTACATAAAGGAGTACTCCTAAAAGATTAAAATAAGATGAAGAAATTAAGATATCAAGTTCCTTCTTATACCATGATTGATGAGATATTTTACAAGAAAGGTTATTTAATTCCTTATTTAAGATGCATAACTCTGGAGGAAGAATTAGGAATTTTGAAAGAAGCACACGAAGGCTTTTGCGGCGACTATTCCAATGATGTAAAATTGCATAAGAAAGTATGAGATAGGGATACTATTGGCCTCAAATGGATAAGGATGTTTTGAATGATGTCAAAAGGTGCGATAAATGTTAGCGATTGTCGATAATTCCACACCTATGCTGAGTTAATTGACCTCTATCACAAGCTCATGGTCGTTTGGTGTTTGGGCGATCGATTTGATAGGACCTTTATTTATATTAAAAGGAGGTGCAAATTTTGCAATAGCTTTAATCGATTACTTTACCAAATGGGTTGAGGCCGAATCTTTATCTAATATAACCACCGAATAGGTCTCGAAGATCATAATCAGGAATATAATTGGTTCCTTCGGACTTCCAAACATTATAATTTTGATAATGAGACACGGTCTAAAAGTGAAAATTCTCTCACTTCTGTAAAAATAATGGAATAACATCTAAGTGATAATGGAGCAGTAGAAGTTACAAATAAAACCATTAAGAATATCTTAAAAAGCAATTGGACAAGGAGAAAAGGGAATCGGGTAGAAGAATGTCCACTTGTTCTATGGTCATATAAGAATTCTTCGGAAATAACAATGGGACACACCCATATTCATTAATATATGGATTCAAAACAATGCTACCAGGTTAGGTGGAAGTCCCACCACATTGAAGAATCGCATATGCCTATGAACCTAATCAAGAGAAGAAAAGGAAATCTTATACTTGATTAATGAGTTACGAGATCAAGTTGCACTAAGAATAATGGAATATTAAAGAAGGATTACTAAATATTACAATTTAAGGGTAATAAAAGATCTTTTCAAAAAGGGGATTTGGTGCTTAGAAAAGTGATGGCAAACACAAAAAATCTGACGGATATGCAACTAGGACCAAATTTGGAAGAACCCTTAATTATTCACGAAGTAATCTGACTAGGAATCTATCGATTAAGTAGACCCGACGGAAACATAATTGCAAGATTTTGAAATACTAAGATTTTAAGACCTTACTTTTATGACTTTGGATGAATAAAGAGACAAAGGATTATTAAGGGTCTATCCAAACATATCACCGCTAAATTAAATGTACTATACTTGATGTTATCCAGCCTTTTAACTGAGCAATATATGTTTGGACTTGACAAATTAAACTTAAAAGCTGTCGAGGCAGAAGGACCGTAGATCAAGTACAATCAAGATCACGAGATAAAAATAAATCCATTCCAAGAGAACCAAAGGACAACCCATCACTTTAATGGATCGGTACCGATCCATTGGTTCACCCAAAAAGCTATACTTACTCCTACTACCAAGTCTTCATGCCAGAAGCCTATTCCAAGCTTCGTGTATATATCGCCTATCATCTGCTATCGAATACCTCAAGCATAGGAAATAAGCAAGTATACCCCTTCAACGATCCATCATTTGGACTCAAAAACAAGCTATAGCTGTACAAACAAGTTGGGAAACAAAATTCTAACGACGTATCACTTCATCCCAAAGCGACTAGAAGGATCCATAAGGCAATCTTATAGATCGGTACCGATCCATAGCTGATTGCTAACATAGCCACGTTTTTTTGAGACCAACCCTAGCTAGAATAATGAAGGTCGTGGAGGAGAACGTGGCGGAGCATTTCCTGCAAACCTATAGCTATAAATAGGAGGCTAGGGACTCATTTTTGAGAATCTTTTTGTTTCCCTGCAATTTTAACATATTCTCTTGCAATTGCCTATGGAGTGGTATCGAACTATAAGAATAGCTCTTGTAAAATAACAGTATAATTAATAAAAAATCTCAAGTGGACGTAGGCAACAGTTGGCCGAACCACTATAAATGGGTGTTGTTATGTCTTTTCTCATTTTAATTTACTTTTCATCAATTTTATTCTCTACTTAATCTTTCGAAAATTGGTGCCACATTTTGGTACCAACATTTTGGTGCTTTCACCGAGAACCGATCAGTCTGTTTGGATCCGTCATCTACTATTGGATTGCATAAATCTAAAAGATAGATCCAGTTTTCTTTATTTTGTAATTTTTAACTACTTTGATTTTCAGAAGATCAACATAAGTGCTTTCTACCATGGCTCGTAGAAGAGATTGATCCACCACATTACATGTCGGTAAAAATGTTGAGAATGTTGGTCCCAACATGTTGAGGAGGTTGCATAGGAAAATGTTAGTGAACGTCAAAACCTAACAGATATGATTACTAGGGTTGAGATGGACCATATGATGAAGCAAATGGAAGATAAGCTCCAGGAAAGCCGCGATGAACTGGATCAGCAAAAGAAGCTGAGCTTGGATTTGTTGAATCACTAACAAACGACCGCAGGAGAAATAGGAGGGACATGACACCTTCTAGTTTAAAATTTGATAGTTCCTTATCATTAGAGTAGAGGCAGGGCACGAAAGCATACGATGCTTAGGAAGGACACCGAGAAGTTGAAACAGATGTAGAATCAGGCCATAGTTAAGGCCTATGGATCGGTACCGAACCATCAAACATAGGCTTGAGTGGTCAATATTTAGGTGATGGTGCTAGTTTGACTACAAGACGTGCTGTAGATGACTAGAATTTCGAAGATCAGCCGACTATTGCGAATCCACCATGAAGAGACTATGTGCGTGGAACTTCTGAATGAACGGTTCTCCTGGAGTCTGGGGCACCCAGTATCGTCAGACTAACCAAGAGCGTTTAATGGGCCAAACACTCAAGGTGGATTATGTTTACCGCCATTCAGTAGATCCACTTGAACCGAATTTTAACAAAATGGTTAGGAGACTTAGAATTAAGAGCCAATATCATACTAATGATGAGAGGGGTTCCTCCCTTAGTCGGAATTCGCTCATCGAAGATATCCTACGTGAGGAATACCTAAGTAGGTTTGTGATGCCGAACATACCGTCGTATAACGAGAAGATAGATCTAAGGCAACATCTGATAAAATATAATTTTCGCATGGATTCTGCCAAAACTACTGGTGCTATAGGATGTTATTGTTTCTTGATTTTCCTTGAGGGAGTGGTAACGTTGTGGTTCACCGGGCTACCGAGTTCCATGTCGTCTTTCAATAAATTTACGTAATAGTTTATTGAACAATTCTGAATCCATACAACTCATGCAATGGATGTTATGTCACTTTCCAAACTCATCTAGGGAGTGGGAGAGTCTTTGAAGGATTTCTAACACTGATTTCATACTACAACGATGGAACTGAGCAATCCTCAAGAGAATACCATGTCGATGGCACTGATTTGGGGGATTCATCCTGAAACCAATTTCGGGAGGTGGTTGAAGATGAAACCCCTATTAATGATGGATATATTCTATAAAAGGAAAAATCTTTTCTTGCACTAAGAGGAGTAAAGTACTACCATCGGGAGGGCTAACGCCGATCATTCGGCTGAATTATAAAGAGTATTATTGCTTTGAAACAGTCCGGAGGGAGTTACAAAAATGTTGATGTTATTGTAGAGAACCGAAGTGTGGACAGGGAAGGAACAATAGTAGAGCTTAAGTCAAGAAGTTGGATTCAAGGAGACTTCCGAGAATCTCAAAGTTTGATAATTACACTCAAATGAACAAGTCATTCAAAAACATTTACCTGGCCATTCTGGGTAAAGAGTAGTATAGGAAGCTGGCTCCAATGGAGTCAATTAATAAGGGAAACATATTTGGAAAAAAATTCATATTTCACGAATTACATCGTCACAACAACAACGAACTCAAGCATTTGCATGATGTGATCGAAGTGTTGATTTGTAAGAATAAATTACTATAGTTTGTGCAATCCCCGTAAAATGGCTGGCAAGGAACTTCAAACCCCTAGTAATGGCAAGCCGGTCCTGGTGTTGATGAGCCTAAGAAGCTTGAGAAAAGCCTTGTGATAGATAGTTATCGGTGGACTGCATCCAGTTGAGAAAAGTTAGAGTGAGATGGAACGATATATAGGAATGTTGAAACATGTAGTGAATGAGGGCTTTTTTTTCATCAAGAATGATGTTTCGACAAAGCAACTTAGAACTATGAAGATGATACCGTGTTGGGAAATAGAGATGCTGATGGGGTAGAGACCCCAATGATTGATCTGCTTGTGATATCATCCATGATTGGCCCTGATGTTGTGGGAAAAGTGTTGGTTGACTATGGGAGTTCAATCAAAATTCTGTTTAAGAAAGCCTACAGCCAGATGTTTCTAGAGGGAAAGGACTTAAAGCCATGTAAATCTCCAATCTAAGGATTTAAATGACCCCTATCGAGCCTATGGGACGCATGGATCTACTGGTGGTACTTGGGAAATACAATCTCAGGAGAGTACGAGTTATTCCTTTCATTGCATTGGACATATATCCCGCATAATATATTTTTTTGAGCCGACTGGCCCTTGCTAAATTTAGAGCGGCCATCGCTTAATGGTGCTTAATGATGAAGTTCCGAAGCAAGAATTATATGGGAAATGTTCGAGGAGATCAAGGGTTGGCCGCAAGTGTTACATCATAGATCTGAAAAAGGCTAGGCGAAGAGAAAAAGGAAATGATGTAGAGAGGACGCTTTATATCAAGGCTTTGGACACATAGCAACCACCAACTGAGCCCTGGCTTAGGCATCACAGTTGGTTCCATAAGGATAGGGATCTGCAAAATGAGCTGAAGGATGGAAGAGCTACACCAGTCGAGGTAACGAACAACATCTCGATTAGTCAGCATGATCTTATTGTAGGATCGATTTCACCCTAGAGGGAGGGGGGTGAATAGGGTGACAGTATTAATTTTAAAAATTAATTGTGGAAGCTTTTAAAATAATTTCAACATAGATCACAGAATAATAGCATCACAGAAAAATAGTAGAATAATAAAATGCAGAAATAGAACGACACAGAATTTACCCAGCTTCGGCACTGCATATGTGCTGCCCCCAAGGTGTCTACTAGAAATTAGATAATCAGACGCTTACACACGTAAACTCGCGACACTCACTATCGACTAAACCTAACTCTACGCTCAAAACTCTGCCACAACTCAGCCACTGAGTTGTGAATTCTCAAACTACGCCACGTAGCTTGTCCCCTAGTCACACGACTAGTAAATACAATGGTTTAAAATTTAAAAATAAATTTAACAAACAATTTAATAATAAAGGACAAAAACCCTAATTAAAAAACCCTTAAATAATAAAAGAGAAAGCTTTTAAAAAAACAGGCTGGCCCCCTTTTATTTTTTATTTAGATCTGATCCTCTTTGTTTCTTTGTGAAATGGCGGCTTGATCCTCTTTTTCCAGAAATTAGGGTTTTCTGAAATTTGGAGATTGCGATTGTAATGTTTGATTTTCTAGCTCTATTGGTCACTCGTCTCTTGGGATGACTTCGACTACTTTGTCGAGTTAGTTTCTGCTTCAGTAAACTTGTTCGCGGTTCTTCCTCCTTGATCAAGTTCGGATTTGATTTGGTATGTGAATTTCACCTTTTGATTTCTGGTTTCAATGCTCGAACTCAGTTGATTGTTATTGCCAATGATGATTGTGGGTTTTAATGCTTGAACTCGATGATAATTGTCGATGATGTCAATTGTAATTTATAGGAGTCTAATTCCCAAAATTATGTAACATCCCGGATTTTTGAGCTATTAAATTTTGAACATTTAATTCATTTTAAAT
The DNA here is from genome assembly GCA_030765085.1 of Allium cepa. NCBI lineage: Eukaryota > Viridiplantae > Streptophyta > Magnoliopsida > Asparagales > Amaryllidaceae > Allium > Allium cepa. Next base: position 168,272,523 of record CM060941.1, on the reverse strand, counting down.
GTTAACTGAGGATTTTTAATTAATTTTGAAACAAAAAGAATTTGGTTCAATCAATAAAATAAGTTATAATTTCAAAATATGGTAATTCCATTTGAATTTGAATAATAATAATAAATATTAGAACTGTGGATAAATTAGAAATTTGGATGTACATAGTTATAAGATGATTTTAAAATTTATTTTTGAGTCTATTTGGATATAAATAATGTTGTTGGACTTTTAGATGGAATTAAAAGTTGATAAGTTAATATCTGGAATTTTATATTAATTGAATAATGGAATTTAATAATGTAATAATACAAATATTCAAATTTTGATTTAAACTGAACCAGGATGATTTTAAATGTGAATAGAAATTTTATACGAGTTATAATAGAGTTAACAAAGTTTTAAAAAGTGAAATTTTGAGTGATTTCGACAATTTCGGGAATCGCCCGATTTAATCGACGAGTTAAAATAGCCTTTCAGGGGCACAGTCTCGGAATTCGACGAAACCAGTTCCATTGGATCCGTAATAGTTAGTTATTATCGGATAGCAATCGGAGCTGTCGTTTGACCCCGGCAGCTTAAAACGCATAGAAAATACTTTAATCGATTTAATTTAAAATTGATCGTTTAATTCCGTAACTCGCACGTATGACCGAATTAGCTTTCGAAACCTGTTCCATTGTGTCCGGAACACGGAAAAACCCTAGGAATGCCTATTGGTACGTAAGAATTGGAGTTCGTTTGCATAAGTTGTTAAATTGAGAATTATATTAATAAAATAATATTAAACAATATTATATATTCATCTCTATTTGCTAAACCCTAGACTATACTTCAGCAGCCGCTTGAGGCATTTCCAATGGCCGAAAACCTACTACCTTCTCCTCAATTTTCGATAAATCCATGCAACGATTCTGAAAATTTTCAACTGAAGAAACGTAGAGTTCGATGCACTCTTGAAATCCAACGGTTGAAATTAAATATAGCGGAGCGTGGTGGCCAAGATCGTGACCGATAAGGAGGCCGCTTTTTCGCGTTTTCCAAGGGCTCGAGACGATCGAGCTTGGTCAGACGCCTGGTGGTAGACGAGCTCGCGTAGGCGCACCTTCTAGCGGCGATGGATGGGGTTCCGCTGGCGTGTGGATGGAGCGGCAATCGAGAGTTTTGCGTGATGTTGGGTTCGATATCCTGTAGCATGCTCGCATGGGAGAAGAAGGATTTCGATGGCCCTGATTTTGAACGTGGAGATGAACGGCCGATGGAAGCAACGGAATCGCAGCGTCGCGAGCTACCCTGCAGCACAGATCTGGGGTCGGTTCGGCAAGTGGAAATTTTAAATTAAATCGAACGATTCGATTTAATTTAAAATTTCAAAAGCTCGTCGGAAACCTCAAGGTGAGTTTAACTCACTCACATCTGGGATGTTTGCTGATTTAAATAGTTAATATTTTAATATATGTGTGATTGGTTGAATATAAATGTTGTTATCAGTTTTGATTGATATATATAATTGTTGTGCTAATATTTGTGGATGCAGGAAAACAGGTTGGAGAGATCCAACTGGATTCCTCACGATGTAGTAATTATTTTATAATTGATAATATAATCTGTTTATATGTTGTGATTGATAAATCTGAAATTAAATTGTATTGGAATATTGTTGGAAAAATTATAAATCCAGAATTTAATTATAAATGGATAAATTGGGTCTTTAGGAAATAAAGGATATTATTAAATAAAGAATTTAAAAGAATTAAAATTGAAATCTGTTTGGGATGAAAATTGGAAATTGGTAAAATTTGGAATGATAAGCGAAGAGGAAAGTTGATAAAGGTGAAAGTAAAAATATTTGGAGATAAATTTAATAGAATCATAAATGATTACAAAATAACGATGGGATTATTTGGTGATGTTTTCCAGGAAATTTAAGTATATGTTCAATGAGGCTTTCCAAATATAAATTAGCAGTTTAAAGTGTAAATAAAATATTTGTAATGCATTTTTCACCAATGGGATTTTATTTTAGTAATTCATAAGTATTATTTTCCTTTAATAAATTCTCAAAGGTTTATTTTAAAAGATTTTTAAACCCGAATTTTGAAAGTGAATTTCCAGGAATGGAAAACTATGTTTGGGCTTCGAAAGAAGTTATTTTTAAAACATGGAAAGGAAATTTATGTTATTAAAACATGAATTTGAATGGTAATAAATCGCTAGATTTATAAGATGGATCCTTTGGGATGTGGGAATGGAAGGAGAGTTCCCTGGGTAACCAAGTTCGAGTTTTAAACAGATTTTTTTTAAAAAAAAAAGAAGTTTAAGTTTAAACCTGTTTAAATGAGAGTTTTGAAAATTATTATTTTGAAGTGACTAATTAATAAACTAGCAATAGTGATTATTTGCGAATACATTAGTAATTATTTTTATAAATGGATTTATTTAAAGGATAGTCTTGAATAAAATTATTTGAAATTATTATTAATCCTTTTAAAACTCTACTTTTAAATTTAGTTTAACTAAACCTTTATTTAAAATTAAGTTTATGTCTTAATAAATGGTTTTAATTCACATATTTTAAATTTATATTTTGAGTAAATTGCTAGAAGTAAATTTATATATTTCAAAGTATATTTTAGAATAAAATGTTTTAACTGTTTTAAATCTAAATGTTTTTGAACTTGGTTATTCCCAATGGGAATAAATGGTAAAAGATTTACCTTGTAAAGGAAGAACTTTGGGGAATTGTTTTCAAATAAGCTTTGAAAATTTGGAAATATATCTTTAAAGATATTTGAGGCAAATAAATAACGTGAGATTATTTATTGTGTGGTGAATGTTTGTGAATATAAATTGATAGTTAAATCACCGACTATCAATATTGGACAAATGCGTTGATCGTTTCGAAGAGACCGGGATCGAGATTTATTTCTCGAAAACCACTTCGATCCGGTTTGTACGCTTCGTGGAAAAAAAAACGTGTTCAGAGTCAAAGATGGAGCAGTGAACTGCAAGGGCTAGTCGCTAATAATCCTGATGATATTTCCAAAATGGATGTAGTAGGAATAGTGCCTTTGGTTCCGTTCGAACCTAGGGCGGACTTGTATGGATGAATGCTTACGAAACATCGTCAGGTGGACGATGGGCATTCTAAGGGATATGTTCTAAAAAGGTAACGCTTAGCCTCAAGGCTCATCAACCAGGAATGACCGAAAATCAGGGGATATGCAGCAAGGCTTCGTGGGTAGTCCCCACTTGAGAGTAAGGTCATCCCTGTCTAGATGTCCCTTTTTATTCGGCTTAGTGGTGTGGTTGTTGATCCCAACCGTGGGGTGATCTTATTCGGAACTGTCCAGTAAGGGATAGGTCCGGCCTTGTGTTGCAGGGGATCGGGCGTGGTCCTCAGTACGGTGATCTAGGCCCCGTACTGTGACAGGTGGTACCGCAGTGCCTAGTCATTAGTTGGAATCCATTCTCCCTACGAGCTTTGTACGAGTTTTGTTTGTATTACCCACTCTGTGGCTAGTAGCTGGAATTTAATGAATGTAACAATTTCGGCTATTTTATAAGTATTTGTAAGTAGACCCTATTATAATATCAGAGGATTTCTATAAAAAAGTGTTTTAGCTATCGTAAGGTAAAAACCCGACATGTTTATTTGTGGCGTGGTCTTATGAGATGCTTTTGTTTTCAAAAGGATTTTTGAAACTTTAATAATCAATTTGGATGCATTATTTTCAGCTGGTATTCCAGACTGACTCGGGTGTTATTTCATTATAATGCTTGGGTCAGACCGAGTATTATATGTTCAAGACATGATGCTTTGGAGCAGCAGAGGAGCTGGAGTCCGAGACGTATTATTCGTATTTATATATTCATCCGCTGCTATGATTGTATGATTGCCTGACTGGTAAATGTTGTTTGTATGAGATACTCTGATGATATGATGTATAAAACAGATTTAATTTCATTTTGTGTAAAGATCTATTATTTACTATTATATTTTATTCCGCTGCGACTGTGAGATTCTGATATTGTTTAGTTTCTTCTTCTATCTCATCTTCTTTAACCCTAATGGTTTGTATTTCTGTTCCACTTGAGTTAATTGATGTAGAATAGTGTTGACTCAAGGGGTACAGATTTGTAGACTGTTATAAATTACATCGTATATTCTTATTTGAATTCGTCAAAACATTTTCTCTGCCACTTGATACTGCTTGAACGTTTGAGATTTCACTGACTTGTTCAATTTGAATCTTTCCTTTTCTTCACTATCACGGTTTTAGCTTGAAATCGTTCGATCGTTCCTTGATCGTTACGGCGGCTACTTTCCTATTTTATTTGGATTTGACTTTTGACTTTTTCCATTTTTATACTGCGTTGATTTCTGACTTAATTAAAATTCAATATTGATTTGTAAATTCAACTTCATTTTTCTGATGCTTTGACTTTGGTCACTTTTGCATAAATGTTGAACTCATTCCTCCACTGTGGCCTTCGACTTTACATTCTCTGGACGTGAATTTGTAGTCTTTGTATTGTCACTGTAATGTATTCTTCAGGCAGCTTGGATATTGTTGGTCTCTAATTCATTGTTGTTGCCCTTTGTATATTTTGATTGCCATATCCTATGCACTGATATCTGTAGCTTGCATGATGCATTTCTTTGCTTCATATGTTTTGGTTGTTGACTTGACTTGATGCTGGTTTGAGGCTGTGCTTGCATGTGTACCACTGATCATATGCTTGTTGCACTTGCAGTGTTTTGATTGTTTGAGTCTTGTTCATCCAATTCATTGATCCAAATTACTTTTTCTCTTTGGTCTGCATTATGTATATTCATAATGCCTTCTTGTGATGTTGCTCTACTTTGTGTTAGCATTGCTTTGGTCGGTTGCATACATGTGAGTTGTTTTATTTATGTATATATACTGTTTCATGTGCTTGTTCCTTCTGTAGCATGCATATAGCCATACTGTTGCAGTCTTTTGTGGTTTAAATCATGTAATTTGTTCTGTGCACACTTTGATCTTGGTTTGCATGTCAATTGTCTTTGATGCATTGCCCTGTACATTTTGTTGCTTGATTATGGTCTCTGACTTCACTGATTATTATCACTTTGATTTTGTGGCCCCTGTGTACTTCGGCTCTGTCCTTCTTTGTGTTCATCCTGAACATTTTCAATCTGCTGTATTTTGGTATTTGCAGTTGAGTTGTAACTGCTGTTCTTGACTTTGGGTTGCACTGATTTTCATTGTTTCATTTCGTAGTCTGGTCTTGGAGCAGTTGCTATGCCTTTGTGCATTTCACCGTGTTCATTTGAGTTTGGCATTGTTTTTGGTTTTCCATGACTTGAATGCGGCACTGTTGTATTATGATTTGTACATAGAGTTGAATCCGGCTTAAACGCTCGGGTTTGACCTTGTGCTCGTGTCGAGATTTTATTTATATTGCACCTGAGTTGAACCCGTCCTTTTATTTTGGGTTTGACCTTGTTCTCACCTGTCCCTGTAACATTATCAAGTGTATATTGGTGTGCACGGCCTTGTGGCATGTACAGTGATACACTGTGCATGTCACATTGTTCATGTGTGATGAATTCAAATATAAATCATGACGAACAACCCAAATAACTAAGGCAAATATTATTTTCAAAATTCACTTTTTATTTTATACTGCAAAAATATTTCCTTTTCAATTTTACTGCTTCAAAATTATTTTTGCAGATTTCTCAGATGCTGGATTCTAACTGAAATGAAGTTGAAGATAAACTACGAGTGTGAGTGATATGTAGTGAGGACTTTATGTAAATTGAATTGTGATGTAATCAGAAATTGTATGTGTATATATATAGTGAGAGCTTGAATTTGTACTATTCAAAAATTGTAAAAATATGTGTTTGAATAAAATTCTGTTTGAATTCAAATTCTGTATACAAATACATTTACACGAATATATATATGTTTATTATCATCAAATAATAATCATAACAGAATCGCATATTCAACACTTATACGGGTTCTAAAAAATGGATCATAGGTCGGCGTGAAGATAATGAAAGAGTTGGTTAGATTTCTTCGAGCAAACCTAGATGTGCTTGCATGGACTCACTCAGACTTGTTTGGAATATCATTGTTAATCTACCTTTTGGCAAGACAGTACAAAGGTGGATTTTACTCGACGGACTTCATGATCATTAAGGCAAAAAAACCTGAAGAGATGGTTACCAGGATTGGAGATTGATTATATTTGAAACAATGGACTATAGTTGAATGTACTCAAATGGATAACACTCAAAAATGGCTAAGTATGGAACTAGCACCACCCTAGGAGAGGGATCATATCAGAATATTTACTCTTCAAAAAGGGATCGGAATAGTGGGATCACAATAGAGGAATCAGATTGAACAGGATGCACAAAACACAACTCAATTATGATCACTCCATAATTCAACAACCACAAGGCAGATTGAAGTAAAACTTTGGGAATAAAAGAAGGGACTTCAGGGAGCCTGCCCTAAGGATCGCATACCAAATAGAGCAAGTTAGAGGGTTCTTCCCTCTTCCTCCATAGGGATCGGCTATAATCATCTTTCGCAACATATTTCAAAAAAGATCGATGAAGAACTCAACATCTACATATCCAGTTGACATGAAAATTGGAGGATAGTTATATTATGGCACGGGAGACCCATCATAGGGAACACACCCCATAAAGCAGCAAAAATATAGAATGGCCTTGATCCCTATTATGGAGAATGATCGGTTCAAGTTTCTTTAGGATAGGTCGTCTGGGCCTGGAGGTGCTTTTATTGAAATTTTAGTCCAATCCGTTCACATCTTCCCTAACAAATACAACATGCATGGCATCATAAATAGGTTCTTCTTTCTGGTTCATTTTATCTTCTATATAGGCTGTACTCTACTATCTTTATTTTGGGATTTCATTAATTTGTAACTATAACAGTAGCATAAACGAATAAAAAGAAAATCTTTGGAGTGAATGTAGGCCGGAGTTAGCCGAACCACTATAAATCTACGGCTTTCTTACTTGGTTTCTTGTTGTTTTAATTTTATTCTTCATTTATTTCCTTTCATATTTTTGTGATTGGTTTGGATATTGGTACTTTCACATACAACTGGGTATTGGTGGCAATTTTTGATTCCAACATTTTGGTGCTTTCTCTAATAGAGCTAGCTCCTCGGATTTAGAGTTCAGATTTGGAATCAAATAGATAGCTTAGATTTGGAGCAATGGTTGAACAATCAATATGGAGAGTGCTTTCGAAAAGGATTACAGAGGGAGTTAAGAGGCTTCTTCTGGAGCTGGAGCTAATCAAACATCTACATCACCAGGGATGAATTGGAAACGATGATGGATGCTATACAGGAAAGGATGTTAAAAAGGCAAGAGGAGATGGTGTAGAATCTACTCCGACAAATTGGACAAGCTGGAGCACAAAAAGAGAATAGAGTAGCAACAGCTAGTGACATATTAGATCATGGAGTTGAAGAAGAAGGAATCACTGGAAATCAAAACCGAGAACATGGAGATGGATCTATTGGACAAAGGAATGGAATGGAGCAGCCAAGGGCAGTCCCTGGCCATCTTAGAAGGATCGACCCTGATCCCCAAAGGGTTAGGGGCATGCCCCCTGGTCTGGTCGATTGCGATGTTGGAAAACCTATGGTCTAACCCGTGGAGCTTGGCATGAATTGAAATTTGGATGCTCGCCCGAAGGAGTACATTCTGGAATTCCCATGTGGAATAGGGGGCGATTTGGAAATGATGATAGGAGACTACCGCTGGATGAAAATGATAGGTCTGCAGAGATGATCTGGTGAGCTATGCATGGAGGATTTGTGAACATGGATCTAATGAACAGAAATATAAGTCCATTCACTTCTAATATTAGGAATGCTAGGAATCCACCAGAGTTTAAACTACCAACGCTAAAAGTATATGATGGAAAGTCGGACTCAATTATGCATATAATGAGATGTATATGGCACATGGAAGTATTAGAGGAATCACAGGAAGTCATGGAACTATGCTTTCCCTTGTATATCACGAATATAGCTGCACTGCTATTCAGGCAGTTGGAGAGCGGTTTGGTTGGCATATGGACGGAGATGGTCGAAAGATTTATAAGGCAGTTCAGAGTCCACATTTCGAGACCCAAAATTTGATGAGTTTGGTAACATTGAAATAAAGGATTGAAGAGTCTCTAAAGAGTTTTCTAACATGATTCAATGCCACTACAGCATTGGTGAAACAACTAGATCCGTCCATGGTTTTGATGGCAGTTGTATTAGGAATTTCTGATGCCACATATTTCAAGGATTCATTGGCTCGGGAGCCACCTATGGATCTCGAGGAGCTTCTTAATGAAGCAAAAGGGTTCCTACAGTAGGAAAATGCATGAGCAAAAAAACTGAAGGTAAATCTTATGCAAAGTGGAGGATCATCAGGAGATGCAAAAAAGAATGATAAAGAATAATGGAAACTGGATGATGAATATGAGGGGACGAAAAGGTGATGGAAAGAGAGGGAGCTGAAGTTCTCCTCCTACTCTGATTTGACGGAAAGCCTAGAACGGAATTTTCTAGACACTAAAGGGAAATTCCCCTATCAGAAGCTAGCAAGGAGGGATCCCATAGAGTGGGAGAGCATGTTTGGAAAGTACTGCATGTTCCACGAATTGAACGGGCACACCACAGATGAATGCAATCATTTGAAGTATATGATTGAAGAGCATTCAGGAACGGTAGACTACCACAGTACATGAGGAATCAGACAACAGTGATGGGACAGGAGCAACCACTGCCTACATTAAATCTAAATAGGAATGGCCCCGAATCGAGGTCATGGATCACCATCAAGTGATCATGATGGTAAGGGCCGAGTTTAGGACTTGGACTCCGACCATAATAATGATAAACTCTATAATAAAGCTGTTAAGTCACTTGCACATATACAGGATCGAGGGCGGTCCCTAGGCATGTTCTAAGATGATGATGGACTATCATGATCGGATAGGCACCCTTCGGCTTTTTTGGTTTTTTGGATTTCTGGATGTAAAAAATCTTATTAGTTAAGTTATTTATGATTCACCTTATTGCGATAAATAAAACAAGATGTGATTATTGCCCTAAACGAAGTGACGAGGTGGTAATCATAAGGCGTGAGTCCCTTTACCGTAGTGTAAGAGAATTGACTCGTATGTGGATTAATTTCTCGACTGGAGAGTCAAGGCCAAATAATAAAACCCAATAGGATATCGGGTATGGATTATTTCTAGCAAAGAGTAGGTTGCTCCACCAAAGAGAGACAGTATAATCCTACTTAGATCATCGAGTATGGATTATGCTCAATAAGAGTGCAAAGTGACCACGATCACCCTAGGACTTAGGCCAAGACATCACTTAATGTTCAGGAACACTGAATTGGAGTACAAAAAGTAATGCCGCTTCATCGAAGAGTTACAGGATTGTCTTACTCGGTCGTTGAGTATGGATTGTGCTCGACAAAGACCCGGAGAGGTCACAACTTTGGATATCAACTTCGAATAGCTATGGATTTGGACATCCTCCCAGAGCGGTCGTGGATTTGGATATGGGCCTGGAGTGGTCCTGGATTTGGCTAATGACCCCGAGACATCACAGATTTGCATATCAGCCTCGAACTGCAAAGAATTTGGCTTTAGATGGATAAAGATTTGGATAGAACGATCCAGAGAGATCGTGGATTTGGATATCAAATAGGAATGGTTATGGATTTCACTAATGATCTAGGGAGATAATGGATTTGGATGGACAATGGATTGGATTCAGATTGGATAATATGGCTATCGATGGATTATGGACTACGGATTTTGGATTTATGGCAATTCAAAACACACCTTCCTATTGCGTGGTATGTTTTGGTTGCTAAAGTGTTAACCTGCCTTTTGGAAAGGTAGAACATTTAGCCTAATGGAAATCATGATCATCAAGGCAAAAAACCCAGAGACATTGTTACTAGGATTGGAGGTCGATTATATTTGAAACTATGAACTATAGTTGATAGGATTCGGATGGACAACACTCAACAAATTGCTAAGTATGGAACTTGCACTCTTCCTAGGAAAGGGATCAAATCGGGATATTCACTTTAAAAAAGGGATCGGAATAGAGGGATCGAAGTAGAGGGATCAGACTAAACAAGATACAGGATGCACACAATACAACTCAATGATGATCATTCCATAACTCAACAACCACAAGGCAAATTAAAGTGAAACTTTGGAAACAAGAAGATGGGACCCTAGGGAGTCTATCCAAGTGATCACACATCAAATAGACCGAGTTGGAGGCATCGGTCCTCTTACCTCTATAGGGATCCATTATAATATATCTTCCGGAACATATTGCAACAAAGATCGATCAGTAGCTCAATATATACACATCCAATTGACATGAAACTTAGAGTACAGGTATATTATGGCAGGGGATCCACCATCGGGATCGCACCCTATAAATCAACAAAAATAGGGATTGGCTCCAATCCCTATTTTGGAGAGCGATTGGTCTAAGTTTCTTTTGGCCTGGCCCTTTGGTTTTGGAGGTACTTCTAGCGAAATTTCAGCGAAATTTCAGTCCGATCCGTACACATCTTCCCCTATAAATATAGTAGGCATGGCTTCAGAAAAGGGATCTTTTCTACTTCATCGTATCTTCTATTTAGGCTATACTCTACCATTTTTATTTTGGGATTTCACGGATTTGTAACTGTAACGACAACATTAATGTACCAAAGGAAAATCGTTTGAGTAGACATAGGCCGAAGTTTGTCGAACCACTATAAATCTCTGTCTTTCTTACTTGCTTTCTTATTGTTTTAATTTTGTTCTTCATTTATTTCTCTTCATATTTCTGTGATTGGATTGGATGTTGGTGCTTTCACATACCACCATGTTGGTGGCGATTTTTGATGCCAACATTTTAGTGCTTTCATTGAGAGAGCTAGTCCCCATGGAATTATAGTTCATATTTGGAATCAACTACATAGCTTAGATTTGGAGAAGTAGTTAGAAAATCGACAAGGAGAGTGCTATCGAAAAGAAGCCATCTGAAGGGAGTCAGGAGGCTTCCTTTGGAGCTGGAGCTAATCAAACATCTATCTACATCACCAAGGTGAAATGGATACGATAATGGATGTTTTGCCAGGAAGGATGCTAAAAGACGGGAGGAGATGGTGACAAATATGCTTCGTGAGATTGGATAAGCTGGAGTGTAGAACTAAGAGAATGAGTGGTAGTAGCTTATGACAAATTATATCATGCAGTTGAAGAAGAGGGTATCATTAGAAATCAGAACCAGGAAATGGAAACGGAGCTATTGCACAAAGAAATGGAACGGAGCAGCTGAGGGTAGTCCTTGACCATCTTAGAGGGATCAACCTCGATCCTCAAAGGCTTGGGGGCATGCCCCTAGATCTGGTCGATCGTGATGTTGGAGGACCTGCAATTGACCCCATGGAGCTTGGTGCGAAGCGAAATTTGGATGCTCATCCGAAGGAGTACGTTCCAGAATTACCTAGTGGACTCAGGGGACAGTTTGGGAAATGATGACAGGAGACTACCGTTGGATGATAATGATAGGTTTGCAAAGATGATCAGGCGAGCTATGCATGGAGGATTGGTGAATATGCATCTGAAGGATGTAAAAAGAAGTCCATTCACTCCTAATATTAGGAATTCTAGGAATCCAACAGAGTTTAAACTACCAACGCTAGAAGTATATGATGGAAAGTTGGACCCAACTATGCGTATAATGATACACACACACACATATATACACGGCACGTGGAAGTACTGAAGGCATCAAAGGAAGTCATGGCACTATGCATTCCCCTGTATTTCATGAATATAGCTGCCCTGCGATTCAGGCAGCTGGAGAGCGATTCTGTTGGCATATGGACGAAATTGGACGAAAGATTTATAAGGCATGTTAGAGTTCACATTTTGAGACCTAAAAATGCGATGAGTTTGTTAACACCAAAGCAGAGGATCAGAGGGTCTCTAAGGAGTTTTCTAACATGATTTAATGTCGTTGAGGTATCAGTGGATCAGCCGGATCCATCCATGGTTTTGAAGGCAACTGTATCAGGAATTGCTGATGCCACATACTTCAAGGATTCATTGGCGCGGGATCCACCTATGGATCTTGGGGAGCTTTATAATGAAGCAGAAAGGTTCTTATAGCAAGAAGATGCATGAGCTAAATAGCCAAAGGTGAATCTTATGCAAAGCGTGTTAGTCCGTGATATGATGGTTTTGATGACAACAACCTTAGAATAGATTATAAAATACAAATACTAACATTATAAGTTTAGATATATATGTATATGCAAGTTTTAACCATGCAGGTACCAAGAATAAAGACTGTACAGTATAGAGATCCAAAATATCAAGATTGAAGACTCATGAGTATCAAGAATACCAAGAGTTCAAAATTTGAAGTAATTTATTCTTTAATTAGAAATTTTGTTAAAACTCTTAGAAAAGCACTGGCATCTTAAAATTCAATTTATTCGTAGAATGGAATCCACTTCAATCCTGTTAAAGGGATGGAACCCTAAGTAGGATGGAACCTACAAAAAATCTAGTGGGACATTGTTTTGTATCCGCTAACTTTTTATTCAAAATGATTTTTCAAAATTATATCATGTTTTCAAAATGTTTTCAAAACCTTCCTTTTAAAAGCATCAAAAACCTCTATCCTGGTTTTAAATAATTTTAGCCTCAAAATTATCTTTAATTTCAAAGTCAAAATTACTCCTGCTTTTAAACTATCTTTTAAAATAATATATTTAACTTTTAAATATTTATACTTAAGATTTAAATATAAAATTATAGTTAAATTTTTTATATATATTATTCTCTATATTTACTTATGTATTTTAACTATACTCAAGTATATTAGAAAAGTTTAAAATAGTTTTAATATATGATAAAGGTTATTTTCAAAGAAAATCAAATCATCAAAAATTGCTTTGGGATGTCGACATGCCTATGATGACCATGTCGACATGGTGTCAGTTGAGTTCAAAATTTAAATTTCAAAAGAAGTGTCTATTCGCCATAACTCTTCATGAATGGACATGGTTATTGTTCTTCTATAAATAGAGGTTTGTTTCGACGAATTTTAGTTCAGATTTTCGGGTTTTTCACTCCTCTTCTTCTTCCACATTTCTTAATACGTACTCTTACCATTACTCTGCCGAAATCAATATTGAAACATACTCGATTACTTCTAGTTTGATTCTTTATCACTATCTCAACAAGGTTCTCAGTGCTATTCAGAGTTATAGACTTCTTTGTAATCTATTAAGCGAGAAAAGGTGTGATTGTGGCCTTGAAAATCAATCAAGCGAGAAAAGGTGTGATTATAGCCTTGGTAAATCAATTGGGTAAAATTGTGGCCCAGAAATCAAGTATCTCTACCCAGAAGATTGAAATTATGGAGGGTGTACCTCGTAGCCTTGAAATCGAGGTTGTAATTTTACAATTGCTTTTGAAAGGAAATCCGTACTTGCATTGCGGGACTGGATGTAGTATAACTCCAAACTAGTATAAAATCCGGTATGTTCTTTCCTTTACTGCTTTTATTTTATTTCCGCATCTGTGTTTGTTTCTGTGATTATCCCTGTATCTATTGATTGCATACATCTGTGTCTAAATTAACATAAACTCAAAAAGATTTAGTAATTCTTTATAAACACTATTCACCCCCTCTCTAGTGTTAATCCTAGCCTTAAGATCTGTAATCCGCATTTCTTTCAATTGGTATCAGAGTTAGGTTTTCAAAGTTTCATAATCTAATTTTTGAAAAAGATTTTTAAAATGGCTGTATTTGTTAATACTAGTTTAGAAATATTCAAATCGTCATTGTCTCATGAGTCTGCATATAATCAATATTCAAATTCAAGTTATCTATCAAAATTGTTCGATGTGCAGGAATCAGGCTTTATGGCTTTTGAGGAATCAATCCACAACAGACAAATTGTGCAGATCAGAAAGAACAAATGGATACTTGGTAGTGGGTGTTCTACATACATGACTGGTAATCCAGATATACTGAATGATATTATATACAAAGATGGAGGACTGGTTAAATTTGGAGACAATTCAAAAGGATATGTGATTGGCATTGGCAAAGTCGGTAATTCTGAAACTCCTACTATTGCTAATGTTTTTCTAGTTAAGAATCTAAAACATAATCTGCTAATTATAAGTCAGCTCTGCGATGAAGCATATAAAATTAAATTTGAAAAAGATAAATGTCACATCGAAGATAATAATTCAACCATAATATATAAGGGAGTCAGGAAAAAGAATATTTATATTCTTAGTATGAAAGTTTCAAATGATAACCTATGTCTGTTGGCAAATACAAGTGACCCTTGGATTTGGCATAAGAGATTTGGGCATTTCGAATTTCAATCTCTTGTCTTGATTATCAAAACATGATCTAGTAAGAGGTCTCCCTAAATGAATTTTAAAATAGATAGTTTATGTGATGCATGTCAATTAAGAAAACTTAGAAAAAGTTCCTTTAAATTAAAAGATATGATCACAACTTCAAAACCTCTTGAATTACTTCATCTTGATTTATTTGGTCCATCTCAAATTTTGTCAATAAATTATAGTAAACATGTTTTTGTAATTGTAGATGATTATTCTAGATTTACATGGACAATATTTTTGAAACATAAAAGTGATACTATTGAATGTTTTAAGACCTTTTCAAAAAGAATTCAAAATCAATTTTCTCTAAAAATTATAACTATTCGAAGTGATCACGGTGGTGAATTTGAAAATGAAAAGTTTGAGGAATTCAGCAATTAAAAGGGAATAACTCATAATTTTTCATTTTCAAGAACTCCACAACAAAACGGAGTAGTAGAACGTAAAAATAGGACGATTCAAGAGTGTGCGAGAACTATGCTTTCAGATAGTAATTTACTAAAGATTTTTTGGGCAAAAGCAGTTGCTACCACCTGTTATATTTTAAATAGAATTTTAGTTAGACCTCTAACTGATAAGACATCTTATGAACTTCTTTATTCAAAGAAACCTAAGGTATCTTATTTTAGAATTTTCGGAAGTAAATGCTTTATTTTAAATGCAAAAGGTAATTTAGATAAATTTGATCCTAAATCCGACAAAGGAATCTTTATCGGATAGTCTAATAGAAGTAAAGCATACAAAGTGTTTAATTTAAAAACTAACACCATTGAAGAAACAATGCAAGTTTAATTTGATGAAAATTTCAAAAGTTTTGAAGATACAAATGATGAAGAGGATTTAATCACTCAAAATCAAGAATCAATTGAAACTAATAATGGAATTAATCATCCTAATAAAAGGACAAAACTTTTAAAAGATCATCCTATATAAAATATACTGGGAGATATGCAATCTTTTGTTAAAACTAGAAATCAACTAAGTCAAATGAGTAATGTAACTTTTATATCAACTATTGAACTCAAAAATCCAAAAGAAGCATAAACTCATGATTCATGGATTTTGGCTATGCAAGAAGAATTAAATCAATTTACTAGAAATGATGTTTGGGAACTTGTTCCTAGACCTGAAAATAAAACTATAATTGGAACTAAATGGGTTTATAAAAATAAAATGAATGAACAAGGAGAGGTAGTTAGAAATAAAGCTCGATTAGTCGCTCAAGGTTATTGTCAAGAAGAAGGAATAGATTTTGATGAAACCTTTTCTCCCGTAGCAAGATTGGAAGCCATTAGGATTCTACTTGCTTTCGCAAATCATAATAATTTCAAATTATTTCAAATGGATGTTAAAAGTGCCTTTTTGAATGGATTTGTAAAAGAAGAAGTATATGTTGAACAACCACCACTTTTTGAAAATGATAAATTACCAAATCATGTTTACAAACTTAAGAAAGCTTTATATGGTCTAAAACAAGCTCCTAGATCCTGGTATGATAGACTAAGATCTTATTTATTGCAATCTAATTTTGAAATTGGTAAAGTAGATAATACTCTTTTTATTAAAAGACATAAAAATGATATTCAACTAGTACAAGTTTATGTAGATAATATTGTTTTTGGATCAACTAATTTTCAAATGAATAAAGTTCTGAAATAATAACAAAAGAGATTGAGATGAGTCATATGGTTGAATTAAATTCTTTTTAGGATTACAAATAAAACAATTAGATAATGGTATCTTTATTAGTCAAGAAAAATATGCTAAATACCTAATTAGTAAATTCGGTTTGACTATTACGAGTGGAAAACCCACTCCCATGGCAACCAATGAGTACCTTAGTAAAGAAGATCTTTCGAAAGATGTAGATCAAAAATTATATAGAGGAATGATTGGATCACTACTCTATATTACTGCCAGTAGACCTGATATCATGCATAGTGTTTGTCTTTGTGCTAGATATCAATCCCAACCTAAAGAGACTCACTTAAAAGCCGTAAAACGAATCATAAGATATGTTAAACACACATCTAATTATGGTTTAGTTTACCCTAAAAATGATTCTTTTGACTTAATATCTTACCGTGATGCTGACTATGCTGGTTGTAAATCAAACCGAAAAAGTACAAGTGGGACTTGTCACTTTTTAGGGCATTTTCTGGTTTCTTGGCATAGTAAAAAGCAAAGCACAGTTTCTTTATCAACAACTAAAGTATAGTATATTTCTGCTGCTTTGGCTTGTTCTCAAGTAATATATATGCAACAAACTTTAAAAGATTTTGGTTTAAAATTTTCAAAATCACCAATTTATTGTGACAATATGAGATTGATAAATTTATCCAAAAATACTACTCAACATGCTCGAACTAAATATATTGATATCGGACATCATTTTCTCAGAGATAATATAAGTAAGGAAGTAGTTACTCTCGATTATATCAATTCTGAGAATCAAATTGTTGATATCTTAATAAAACCCTTAAATGAATCAATATTTGCTAAATTTAGAAGAGAATTAGGTATTTGTTCTATAACTGAAATATAAAATATAAATAACAAGTATAATTAATAATTAACATTAAAATAAATCAAATAGTAAAAATAAAAAGGACCATGTCGACATCCCCTATATACCCACGTCGACATGCAACGTTTTTCTTTTTAAAATTCTTTTCCCACCAAAATTCAAAATAATTGGTTATATATTCTTCACATTTTCGAAATTTTATTCATCATTTCTATTATCTCTCTGTTCTTCTCTCTGAAATCAAATAATCAATGGCCTCCTCTTCCAAACCAAACATAAAATCAACCTTTTCGTTCCCCTCTCCTACGTCTGGTTCATTTCAACGTACTACTCTTACTCGTGTGACTAAAATAGAAGACTCTTTGAAGGATGTACTTCAGATGATAACTGAAATTCAAGTGATTCAACTCCATATGGCAAAGGAACAAGAGAAGAAAGGCAAGATTCTTAGGAATTTGCAAAATTTATAATGGATAATCAAGCCAACCCTATCTTGATTGATGAAGATTCTTCACTCAATCAAGAGGCCAGCGAAGAAGAAGAATAAGAAGAACCCATGGAAGAAGCGCACGCGGAGGATGATGACCAAGTCGTGTGTGTTGGAGAAGTATGTTTTGACAAGAATGGGAAACTTGTCGAACAACGAGGAAATTTTTGTTTCCACTATCCAAACTATTCGATTCATAGATCTCCTATGTTTAAAAACACACATTAGTTTCTTCTCTTTCTTTACCATTGTTGTTTATTCTTTCTTACGTTTACAACGAAAAATGTAAATTCAACTATATGATTAATAAATTAATTGTGTTCTTATATGTGTTCTTCTTATTAATACATATAACTATACGGTTATTATATACTTAAGATAGTTAGTAGTTTTGGACTAGATTTATTATTAGATCTAAGTGTTGATTATTTATGATAACACTATTATTATAATCACATAGTATATTGGAATTAGGGAGAGTTATATAGTTTGGAGTTATAAAGTTTAGAGTTTGTTTTTGTTGATGACAAAGGGGGAGAAATATAAAATAGGTTAGTTCTGCATAAATTAAGGGGGAGTTATAGATTAAGGGGTAGTTATTAGGATAGAAGTAATATTTTATAAGCGAAGGTTGTCATTATCAAAAAGGGGGAGATTATTAGTCCGTGAGATGATGGTTTTGATGACAACAACCTTAGAATAGATTATAAAATATAAATACTAACATTATAAGTTTAGATATATATGTATATGCAGGTTTTAACAATGCAGGTACCAAGAATGAAGATTGTACAGTATAGAGATACAAGATATCAAGATTGAAGACTCATGAGTATCAAGAATATCAAGAGTTCAAGAATTGAAGTTATTTATTCTTTAATTATAAATTTTGTTAAAACTCATAGAAAAGCACCGGCATCTTAAAATCCAATTTATTCGTGGAATGGAATCCACTTTGAGCCTGTTAAAGGGATGGAACCCTAAGTAGGATGGAACCTACGAAAAATCTAGTGGAACATTGTTTTGTATCCGCTAACTTTTTATTCAAAACGATTTTTCAAAATTGTATCATGTTTTCAAAATGTTTTCAAAACCTTCCTTTTAAAAGCATCAAAAACTTCTATCCTGATTTTAAATAATTTCAGCCTCAAAATTATCTTTAATTTCAAAGTCAAAATTACTCGTGATTTTAAACTATCTTTAAAAATAATAATTTAACTTTTAAATATTTATACTTAACATTTAAATATAAAATTATAGTTAAATTTTATATATATTATTCTCTATATTTACTTATGTATTTTAAATATAGTCAAGTATATTAGAAGAGTTTAAAATAGTTTTAATATAAGATAAAGGTTATTTTCAAAGAAAATCAAATCTTCAAAAATTGCTTTGGGATGTCGACATGCCTATGATGACCATGTCGACATGGTGTCAATTGAGTTCAAAATTTAAATTTCAAAAGAAGTGTCTATTCGCTATAACTCTTCATGAATGGACATGGCTGTTGTTCTTCGATAAATAGGGGTTAGTTTCAACGAATTTTAGATCAGATTTTCTGGTTTTTCACTCCTCTTATTCTTCCACATTTCTTAATACATACTCTTACCATTACTCTGCCGAAATCAATATTGAATCATACTCGATTACTTCTAGTTTGATTCTCTATCACTATCTCAACAAGGTTCTCAGTGCTATTCAGAGTTATAGACTTCTTTGTAATCTATTAAGAAAGAAAAGGTGTGATTGTGGCCTTGAAAATCAATCAAACAAGAAAAGGTGTGATTGTAGCCTTGGTAAATCAATTGGGTAAACTTGTGGCCCGGAAATCATGTATCTCTACCCAGAGGATTGAAATTCTGGAGGGTGTACCTCGTAGCCTTGGAATCGAGGGTGTAATTGTACAATTGCTTTTGAAAGGAAATCTGTACTTGTGTTGAGGGACTGGATGCAGGGTAACTCCGAACCAGTATAAAATCTGGTGTGTTCTTTCCTTTACTGCTTTTATTTTATTTCTGCATCTGTGTTTGTTTCTGTGATTATCCCTGTATCTGTAGATTGCATACATCTGTGTCTAAATTAACGTAAACTCAAAAAGATTTAGTAATTATTTATAAACACTATTCATCCCCCCTCTAGTGTTATCCTAGCATTGAGATCCGTAATCCGCATTTCTTTCAAAGCGGAGGATCATCAGGAGATGCAAACAAGAATGATAAAGGTAAACGGAAACTGGATGATGAATATGATGGGATAAAAAGGTGATGGAAAGATCGAGAGTTGACATTCTCCTCCTACACAGATTTGACGGAAAGCCTAGAATGGATTTATGTGGACACCAAAGGGAAAATCCCCTATCGAAAGCCAGCAAGGCGGGATCCCACGGGGCATGAGCGTATGTCTGGAAAGTATTGCATGTTCGACGAATTGAACGGGCACACCAGGGATGAGTGCAGGAATTTATAGGATATGATTGAGGTGAATGTCAGGAATGACAAACCATCATAGTATGTGAGGAATCATACAATGGCGTTGGATCAGAAGTAGTTACCGTCCACATCGAATGGAAAAAGGAATGGCCTGAATCGGGTTCATGGATTGTCATCAACTGATCGTGATGCTTAGGGCCGAGTTTAAGACTTGGACTCTAGCCATAATAATAATAATAATAATAATAATAATAATAAAATCTATAATAAGGCGGCTAAATCACTTACATGTGTACGGGATCGAGGACGGTCCTTAGGCATGCTCTGAGATGATGATGAACCGCTGTTCCCGAATAGGCACCCTTTAGCTTTTTTTAGTTTTTTGGATTTCTGGATGTACAAACTCTTATTCATTAGGTTATTTATGATCCGCATTACTACGATAAATAAAATAGAACATGATTATTTTCCCTCTCGTAGTGACAGGGTGGTAACTGTAGCGTGCGAGTCCCTTCGCCAAAGAGGGACAGAATGTATTCACACATGAATTACGTCCTTGACCAAAGAGTTAAGGCCGGAGAATAATACCTAACAGGATGTCAGGTATGGATTATGCCTAGCAAGGAGTAGATTGCTTCACCAAAGAGGACAGGATTGGTCTGCTCAGTTCATCGAGTATGGATTATGATCAGCGAGGTCCGAAGAGACCACAATTGGCCTAGGACTTAGGCCAAGACATCACTTAATATTCACGAACACCAAATTAGAGTGCATAAATTAATGTCGCTTCATTGGAGGGTGACAGGATTGGCTTACTTGGTCGTTGAGTATAGATTATGCTCGATAAGGGCCCGAAGAGGTCACAGATTTGTATATTAGCTTCAAACAGCTATGGACTTGGATAGGGGCCCAGAGTGGTCGCGAACTTGGATATAGGACCGGAGCGGTCATGGATTTTGATAACAACCCGAAGAGTTCACCGATTTGGATATCTGCCTTGAATTATAATGGATTTGGCTTTAGATGGATACAGATTTAGATAAAATAACCCAAAGAGATCGTGGATTCAGAATTGGATATCGATTTGAAATGGTCATGGATTTTGCTGACGATTTGGAGAGATCTTGGATTTGGATTGGCAACGGATTAGATTCGAATTGGATAATATGACCATCGATGGATTATAAACTTTGAACTTTTGATTTAAGGCAATTCAAAACGCACCTTCTTATCACAAGGTATGTTTTAGGAGTCAAAGCATTAACCCACCTTTTGGCAAGGTAGTGCACAAGCAGATTTAACCCAATGGACTTCATGATCATCAAGGTAGAAAGCCTGGAGAGATGGTTACTGGGAATGGAGATCAATTATATTTGAAACTATGGACTATGGTTGAATAGATTCAAATGGACATCACTCAAAAAATGGCTGAATATTGAATTAGCACACCCTCTGGGAGAGGAATCTGATCGGAATATTCTCTTTATAAAAAGGGATGGGAATAGAGGGATCAAATTGAACATGATGCACACAATACAACTCAATGATGATCGCTCCATAACTCAACAATCACAAGGCGAATAAAAGTGAGACTTTGGGAACAAGAAGAAGGGACCCTAAGAAGTCTATTCTAGGATCAGACATAAACTAGAGCAATTTGGAGGGATTGGCCATCTTCCCTTCATAAGGATCGGTTTTAATTAGCTTTTGCAACATATTACAACAAAGATCGATCAATAACTCAACATCTTCAGATCCAATTGACATGAAACTTGGCGGAAAAGTATATTATGGCATGTGGGACCTATAGTAGGGATCGCTCCCCTTAAATGAACAAAAATAGAGATTGGCCCTGATCCCTATTCTGAAAAGCGATCAGTCCAAGTTTCTTTGGGTTGGATCGTTTGCGCCTAGAGGTACTAGCGAAATTTAAGTCTGATTCGTACACATCTTCCCCAATAAATATAGTAGGCATCACATCATAAAAGGTATCTTCTTTCTGATTCATTCTATCTTCTGTTTAGGTTATACTCTGCCATTTTTATTTTGGGAATTTATGGATTTGTAAATTTAGTGACAACATAAATGAACAAAAGGAAATTTTTTGGAGTGGTTGTAGGCCGGAGTTAGCCAAACCACTATAAATCTTTGTCTTTTTTACTTGCTTTCTTATTGTTTTACTTCTGTTATTCATTTATTTATCTTCATATTTCTGTGATTGGATTGGATATTTGTGATTTCATATACAACTAGTTGTTGGTGGCTATTTTTGATTCCAACAGTCACCGGAACCATGGATGGAATACAAATCCTATGTGCATTCCTATGAAATAAAAATGCCTCTGTTTAGGTCTGGAGAGCTCCACCTCACTCAAGAAAGAAATGGAGAAGCTGAAAGATAAAGGGTTCATATATGATGCCCTAAACCTGGAGTGGGTATGAAACCCAATCTTGGTAAACAAATAAAACGGGAAGGGAAGGGCATGAAAGTCGGCTATTCTGACCTGAATAAGGTATGCCTAAAGGATAGCTTCCTACTCCCAAGAATCGATTAGCTAGTCGACTCAACAGCCGGACAAGAATTACTGTTGTTCACAAATGCATATTATGGTTACAATTAGATTCTAATGCATGTCCTAGACCAGGAACAAACTAGTTTTTAAACGATCTGGGACTATACTACTATCGTGTTATGCCTTTTAGATTAAAGAATGCTGGAGCGACTTACCAAATGTTGGTGAATAATATGTTTGAAGATCAGATCGGATGCTCAATGTAGGTATACATGGATGATATTCTTATAAAGTCATAATCATCAAGGAATCATGCTAATGATTTGGCAAATATGTTCAACGTTCTCCAGAAGTACAGGATGAAGCTTAACCCTTTGAAATGCACATTCAGTATTGCATGAGGGAGATTCTTAGGGTTCATCATGAGCTCCTATAGTATCGTAGCCAATCCTGTGAAGGTCGAAGCATCGAGGAACTTCAAAGCACTTAAAATGATCAAAGATGTTCAAAGCTTGATGTGATCAAGAAGAGGAAGAGGAATTTATCTTGGATGCAAGAATATATACATGCATTCCAGGCTTTAGTGGATCACATGGGAGACCTTTTATTCTTTCAAAGCCACTAAGCGATGAGCACTTGTTTATTTATCTGGCAATGCCAGTCCACGCTTTGAGTGTCACACTTATACGTGAGGAGTCCCAGATCCAAAGACTGGTGTACCACATAAATAAGTCGTTGACAAGAGTAGAGTGAAATTATTCGAAGCTGTAAAAGCTCGCATATTGCCTGCCAATCACTTCAAGGAATATCGCCCCTACTTCTAAGCTCATCCAATCAAAGTTTTGACCGACCAACCTGTAAGATAGGTCTTGCGACGACCTGAGACCTCTGGAAGGCTATTGAAATGGAACACTGAATTGAGCTAGTATGACATAACTTCTCATCCTTGGAGAGTTATCCAGGGTCGAACTTTAGCGGATTTCATTACTGAATACATGTCATAAGATAACATTCCAATGAGCAGTAGAGAGTAGAACGCTAGATTGAAAATGTACACGGATGGTGTGTTTGACAAACGTTGCTCTAGTGCAGGAGTTATGCTGGTGGCTACCAAGGACCATCTGATTTGTTAGTTCCTAAAATTCGGCTTTTCTACAACAAACAGTAAAACAGAATATGAGGCCTTGATTATGGGATAGGTCGTCTGCCTGAATAAAATAGGCATCTGCCTAAAAAGGATACGCGGTTGACGTTACTCTGGACATTGTCGTGGTATAATCACATCTCATCATAGTGTATGTTTATCTACTCCCTACATATGTACGTTGGAACCAAATGGGAGCTGACCTAGCCTGAGCTCATCAGGTTAGTACGAAACATACGCTTTAAAATCCGCAGAGTCGATAATGGCCATTCTTGCATCTGGAGAGTTGATGCTGCAACTTCCCTTGTGATTCTAAAGTCTGTTGTGGATGCCTAGCCTTACATTCCCCCTTCCATGGGCTAAACAGAGGAACACACTATGGAAGAAGGGGAGTTTGAATTAATGTTCAGGAAATAAGCCCTGTTTCAGGTATTTCTCTTGTCCCTCTAATGTTTCAAAAGCTTCGGTTCACTCCCGATTCTTTTTATAAACTTTACTATTTTGTCAAATTGTAGGTCAACCACATCCACCTCCTCGGCCTCCAGCTACACAAGGGTCCGAAACTGCAATTATCTTTACTTTGTATACCACCTTCTTCATGGGGCTTACCATAATTGATCATACCTCCTGCTCTAGTCCAGGAACCCATTATGAAAAGCTTATCGCCTTAGAGAATTTGAAGGATGTTTCTATCTCCTAGGAGGAGCATTTGACGATCTTAAGTGCTTCTGACTCGACGGATCATAAGACCATGGCTGCAAGGCCGAAGGTAGATATAGAGAAAATAAAAGTGAAACAAAAGCCTGGAGTCACCCATCCTTGCTCCCTTTAAGCCGGTAGGCTCAAAACAAAAGATTCCCACGTTGAAGATCCGACCACCTATAACAAATTCCACTAAGACTCCAGCTGGCTAGTCTGAAGAGCTACACAACACAACTTGTGGAGAATATACACTCTCGAAAGGTGAGACTCCTCCTGATAGGATGACCAAGGAACAGAAGAAGCACAAGCCTCGTCCTGGTCGCAAAGGTGGTAAGAAGGGGAAGGCCTAGCATGAGATGTTGGTTGAGCGGTTTGTTTTTGTATTATGCTGTAGATGGGTCTGTACTTCTTTCTTTCTGTCTTTAACAAGACGAGCTTGTGTAGGTGTAGCCCCTACTATTTTATGTATAGAAAAATCATCGATAATGAAAGATTGATTTTTTTGCTTTGTAATCTCTCTACATTTTATGTACTATACCTGTTTGTGCGTAATTGCCCACTTATATAATATAACTGCTTGTACTGGAATTTTTATTATAATATATACTTTCTTTTTTCTATGCCATATGCTTATTTACTACAACTCCATGCATGTAAATAATATTTCTACTATTGCTTTAGTTATATCTAGTTATTTAGCTCTATTTATATATGGCAAAATTACTCTATTTGATGAAGCAGAACTATCGTTTAGCTGACTTTGTAGCTAGTCACATTCGGGTATGATCGAGTTCTTTTCGACCAAGTGTTTGTGCATATGCCCTTGTCCATAGAATTAATTATTCTAAGTGCCAGAGTCCGAGCATTTATGAGGGATTACATATTTTGGGCAACTTGTCTTATTGTCCCTAGTCCAGTCCTTAATTTTACTCTAGGATTGGGTAAGTTCAATAATCCAGCTCTTGATTCTCTACGACTATTCCTACCTATCCTAGTCCGAGCGTGTCCTACTTGGTCTTTACCCTCATCATAGAAATCCTATCTACATGATAGTTCCTATATCCATGAAATGGTTACCTTGCTTCTTGATTCTAAGTGTTATGCCTTCGATGCTGGCTATCTCAGGGCTGTAATTGAATTCTTCAAAGTTGACATCCTTAGCCAATGTCATTTTAGACGTATGTACTGTAAAGATGCGTTGTAGTCACCTTTCATCATAAAAAATTCCAATTTCGACATTTAGAATCTAGTCCTGCCTTAGCTTCTACCTCCGAAAGCTAGCATTCCATTGGTTATATTCCAAGGATTTCTCCTTGATATTGCCTATTTACGAACAACGTTCCGGGTTTTTAAGCTAGGGTTGAGATGTTCGGTCAACCCAAAAATAATTTTATTTTTCTATCATTGCCTATCCTTAGATGGCATATTCTTGAAGGGTTCATTCGAGTGCTAGTTTCTATCTTTGGAAGTTAGCGCACCAATGATTTGAATCCAAAGACTCCATCCCAACACTACTTATCTTCAAGCGGTACTGCAATATATATGTTGAGATCGAATTATATGATTGATCATTGAATGAATTATCAAACCTTTTCATCATTATCTATCTCCATGCAATGACGAATTCCTAAAGGTTCATAGTTTTTCTTCCAAACGTCGCCTATTTTGGGCAATGCTGAATATCGGTAAGTTGGGGTCAATTTTCACTATCGACTCGACGATTTAGACCTTTCCGACTTCGCCTATCTATGGGCAATCATAACAACCTGGTTCGAAAATAGGCCTAAATTCTACCAAGAAAAGACCCATCGAAACTTAGACACATTCCTAAGCTGGATGTTGGTTGGTAAAAAGAAAAACTATATAGAGTTATCTATCTATTTTTTCATAACTCATAGTAGAAGGAACAAAATATAGTAATAATAACATTGCCATTTTATTTCAAATCAAGTCAAAAGCTACAATACATAACATAATGTCAATAATAACTGTTACATCATCTTGTTCAAAATTACATTTATAAGTAAAATAGAAAATAATACAAATAGATAAATTACAATTGCCACAAGCTCCGCTCTCGTCATCTTCAAGCATTATTGGCTCCTTCTCTAACATGTGTTATAATGAGTAAGGAGTCGGAACAACAAATGTCTGATTAGTAAAAACCTCAAGCCTTACTATTTCAATACTTGGGCAGTATATGTGAAAATAAGAATATGTCTTGCGTATTTAAACCATTTGATACTTCGTATAGGGAAATAGAGGTGGGCCCTCACACAACCACTTAATACCTTCAATTCTCTAAAGCAGGTTTCCCAATTTTATAACCCATAATCATTGTTATTAATATCTAACAATGCAAGAGACAGTACTCAAGCTACTTAATACCCTTTACTGAAATAGGCAGACCCTGACCATTTAAGACCTTAATCTAGATAAGCCCCTATCGTTTAACATCTATTCCCAAGGAGAACTCCTCTTAGGTGCCTATCTAGCTGACATTGCATGGAATCTCTTCAAGCTACTTAATACTTCAAGGGAGAAACCTGTAGCCACTTAATACCTTATCCTAAAGCGGACTCTTTCCATGATACCACTACGTTGCTTAACCACTAACCCTTGAACACTTAATCCTTCATTTAGGAAAAAGAAGCGGGCCCTTAAAATCACAAAGTAGGTCATTCATATTATGACCCATACTCATGGAGACGTCTCTCATTAGTCCAACTATTCATCGAAATAGTAGCCTGATTAGCTGGACAGATTACCCTATAGAATTGGAAGCAACCTTGCGTCATCCCTAGTTACATGTCACCTTCTGACTTAATTATATATTCAACACTCGTAATATATATTATCAATGATCTTACCGTTTTGATTATTTAGGCTATGTAAGAATTCCTTCTTATTTTGCCTTAACAATCAATTATTTTACTAATGGGAATTTAATGATAATTATTACCTAATTAAATATGCAATTAATATGTTATAATTGCACGCTATTACGGTAATATATGTATGTATGTATGTATGTATGTATGTATGTATGTATGTATGTATGTATGTATGTATACACACACATACACACACTCTCTTATTATTTTCTATGCATGTAGAGGTTACGCTCTGACCAACATTAAATGTCAATTCCTTTTTAACAATAATAATACAAGTCATTTTCATATTATCAATGATGCCAAAATTCTAATAGCCATAATAAGGCATTCTAATATCCATAATAAAGGATTAATTATTCATATCCAAAAATTGCAAGAAATAGACTTGTGTATAAATATCTAAACTCAGTTTATTACATAAAACCAATAGAAAAATCTTAACAATAGAAATTGTAATTCTGAATTCAATCCCTCTTTTACAAAGAAATAAACAAGGGAATTTCTATTTAATTTTTATGGAATAAGTTGTGCAAACTACGTATAAAATTCATGCTTTACACTATTATTCTTTAATCAAAATTCATAATCAAATCCAAGAATAAGGAGTGGAATACAATTTGAAATTATCAAAAATTGCAAAAACTATGTAAATCCATTAATTCAGCATAAACAGTTGATAATTTCTATCTAGATTTGACATTTCGAATCAAAGGAGTTTTAGGGGGTTTTACAGTGCTTAGTTTTTGCAATCCTAAAACCATTGTGGAATATTCAAATCCATTACATACTAATCACTTAGTGAAATAAAAATGCTAAGATTTACACTCACATAGTATTCTTAGCTTTATCTTCTTTGAATTTGCAACGCCTTGCAACCTCTTCCAATTCTCTCCTTTGATATATGTGTATACACATCAAGGGATAGTAATATATATTTGTTAGATTCAGAAAACCGGAGAAGAATATGTTGGAGGAATTAATTGAAAAATAAATAGGATTCTTACCCGAATTTCCTAATGGAGTTTCTAAATCCATAGGGGAGATAAAGTGGTAGAGTTTGGTTGGATTTTCAAATATTTTATGAACAAAAGTGGAAAGGGTATGGTCCTATTCACAGAGGTTGAAATACACCAGAATCGTAGGATGAAAAAAGTTAAAAATAGAAAAAAATTGGTATGGTCGTCACCTTAAAACCCTAGCTGCCACCCCCGGGTAGCAATCGACCGCCCTTGTAACCCGGTCGTCCGCTAGGGGTTGACCGGTCGACTATAAGTGTCGATCGCTCTCCTTATATTTGGAATGTTATCCATTTTGCAATTGTTAATTTATTTTATTCCACAATTACTTTTCAACACTAACGTTAACTTAACCCCCAAGTCTAATCTCAGTTAACTTTGAAATTTTAAAATTATTTATTCATCTGAATTTGAATTCTCTTTAAATTATTTTAATCTTGAAAACTTCAAACGCTCATAACTTCTTCATTTGAGCTCCGTTTTTAGCATATTATATATGGAAATTCTTCAAAATTTGTCACAAATGCAATAATTTATCTTTCATGGTCAAATTCCAACTTCTGCAAATTTTTCCATTTTTTACCCTATCTTATTTAATCTAATTTATTTATTTTTATTTACTTATTAACTTATTTGTTTATAGCTAATTTTATGAGGTGTTACATCCTCCCCTTAAAAGGATTTCATCTCAGAAATCTTTCTAAGGAGCGAATAGCGTAACGTGCGATAACACTCATGTTGTACAGCTAAGTTTTCTACATAACCATCTACTTAACCAAACTCCATTGTTATTACGTACTGCAAAAATACTAAAATGAGCTCAATCTTAGCATTAGTGTATGATCATGTCATATAAGTATGAATGAAAATACCCTAAACATGCATAAAAATTTCTAAAGGGTGCAAAGTGATAGTGAAAGTGTAGCAACCATCTCCTACCATCCAATCTAGCAACCACATTGCAGTCAAAATCAAAATTTTAGAGAGAAAAGTTTACCAGAGAAATCCTCATGCTTTCCACCGGATTTTCCCCCTATTATACTCAGATTAGTCTAATTTCTTTGTTGGGGAGCTTTCTAGTTCCGCTCGACAATGCAGCAGTGGCACAGGACGTTATTGGCACCATCTCAATATTCCCTAATTGTTTAGGCTCTACCACAATTGTTGTGCTAAGAAGGTATTTCCTCAAATGCAAAACGTGAAAAACATCATGAACTCTTGCCAACTTATCGTGTCATTCCACACGATATACAAGTTTTTTTTTCTAGTATCAGGAAAAGGCCCAAAAAATCTTGGTACCAACTTTCCAGATTTTCAAATCTTACAACCTTCACACGTTTCCTAACTGACATAATCTTCCTGAAGTCTAGTAATTCAAATATGGTCCAAGTAGAACTTTGTCGATGGTTTCCCACCAACAATTTGGCGATTTATATAGCCTCCTACAATGTGCTTCAAGGGCGCCATACCAATCGACTACTATTGACTACTATTATATGCGAATTCTGCTAAAGGTAAGTGATGTTCCCGATCTCCTCCAACGTCCATGATTGTTGCTCTTGGTGCCCTTCAAAGTCAATGATGCAAGCTTTCAAGAAATCCTTCTACTTTCCATTCACTCTTTAAATTTGTCTGTCAGCCTACGGGCAGTAAGCATGCTAAAATTTAACAAAGTTCCTAAAGCTGCTAGCAAACTTCTCCAAAAGTTGCTAGAAGACAACAGGTTCCTGTTACTAACGATGCTAACTGGAATTCTATAGAGTCGAAACACCTCCTTGATATAGACCTGTGCTAGGGATGCTGCAGTCCTGTTTCCTTAATGGGTATAAGTTTTTTTTTTTTTTTTGTAAATTCTACTACCCCTTTTACATTCTTGCTCAATAGAAAATTCTTTTCGCATGTCTATATATTATATCTCTTTTTGTTGAATGGTAACAATTTATGAGCTAAAATTTCTTTTTGTCAAAATTCTAAAGTTTTAGGATTAAAACATTCGTTTATGTCAAGTTGCTAATCTAATTTCCTCATTAACTTCCAGTCTTACCTATACATTATTACTAGTTAAGTGTCCCCATGAAGTTTCTTATTTACTTTGCTGTTTTTATTTACGTTGCTTCCCAATACATTTACACACACACACACACACACACATATTTATCAAGTAGTTTAATTACATTCATAAATTCAACACAAGAACAAAACATGGATATATCTTATACCACATCATATGCTTTCCCAATAATCAAGGGAGACAACTAGTGAATTATAACCCAAAAACTCTAGAAGAAATTTTTGCTAGAAGCTGCCATTTCTCATAAACTGATATAAATGGTGTTAAGGTCCTAACACTCCTTACTAAGTTAAGTTGGGTATTTATAAATTATCATTCCATTATTACCCATTTTCCTTATTTTTTATTTTTGGTTATAATAAATATGGTACATCCATTGCTTCAATTAAATATTTATGGCAGTTGATCATTATTATCAAAATTGGACCATCCACCACTAAATTTTATTTAATCCCTCTAACCTTTTCAAGTTCAAAATCCATCCATTATTCCAATTCTTTTCTTTCATAAATGTCATATTAAGTTTCCCTAATTAGTCCTTATTTAATCCCTTTTTTCCTCCCATTAACTACAAATTTATTGCCTGTTAAATTTATAATTAATGTCCATTATTTATAATCCATTAATTAATAATTAATATGTATATAATCATAATTTATGCTATTTATATTTTTTTATTTTTAGTCGTTAAGCATAGTCATACATGTGTACTAATTTCTAAACTAGATGACTTATTTCTACCTTTTGAATTTATTAGAGCTATCCTTTTAAAAAGGATTACCATTATAGTTCCTATAAATTAACCATAAATAAAAAAAATTCTTTGTTTGAAATTACCAAGAATTATTCCTTTTCTTTTATTAAGATAGATAGTGTAGACTATGAAAAAGGATATCGATATCCTACACATCTCTTTCCCTTTTTTAGCACATCCTTGGTTAATTTAAACAACGTGCTTTTATACATAATTTTGGAATATGATAATTTATGGAAATTACGTAGTAACTGCTTCGAATAAATTAAAACATAAAAATTTATATTCAAAGTCATCTATGGGAACCTAATTTATAACCCAATTATAGGTTCGAAATATCTTCATAACTATACTAACTTTTTACAAATAGAGGTTTGAGACTTTCCAAATTTCCATATCATATTGTACATTCTGTTCCCATTTTATTAATATTATAAAATCTTTAATTTGTCCTACCTAAGTAGTGATCCCTATCTACTCAATAAAAAAAGAATTTGTTTCACTATTCTTTATAAAACCAAAATTTCAGCATACAAAATAATTTTCAATAAATTGTTCTATACAAATAAACTTATTACATTAAATTCAAACTCAGCATTTATTATCCCATTTCTTGTAAAAGTAAAATTTCACAAAAATGAAGTATTGAATTCAAAATTTTCGCTTTGCAAAATATGAACTTAAATACCTTTATCTAGAATTCAAAATTGCTTAATTCTAGAACGGAACAAAATAATTTCCTTTTAAATCTTTTCATCAAAGATTTATTCCTTAAATGCTGGAAATTCATAACATTCCAAAATTGCTTGGTTTCCGAAAGGAACTATGAAAAAAACTTCCATTTTTTATTTTTACCACGCGTTCAAACCCAGAGGTAGGTTTAACACGGAGGAGAATTTCTCTTTGACAACTAAAGATTGAGACCTAATCATTCTCACAAGGGTAGGAGTGGTAAGGCTAGATTCATCCCCAATTGCAATGGCCAAATATTGACAAGATATTTTACTTTTTAACAAGTCCTCTTTAAGATTCTCTATCCTTTGATATAGTTGAGCAATTTTTGCATCAGTCCCAATTATCTAGTATAAAGCATCAGATTGGCTAATCACATTCATGTGCTCTTTCATCTCTAGAATCCCTTTATTTGTCTTTTCAATTTTCTCCTTTATATCCTAGATCATTTCTTTCACACCGCTTAGTGTTGATCTTAGTTTAGAATAATTAGTGCACCATTTCTGAGCTTTTGGTTATCAGGAAACAGTCGGACCGAAGCATTTTGAGAAGAACGTTTCTTTTGTCGTCCAACATCAATCTAGTTCTAACATAGTCTAAATGGGAAAGGAGGTTAGGATCATAAGAAACAAGTGTCAATTGACTTTCTTATTAAAAATAGATAAAAGAAAAGGAAATAAATACACAAGGAAACGTGTTACCAATTAGCAACAAGAAGATTTATAAGCACTAACAAATTCAATATACATTAGCAATATAAGTTTTATATATTATTATAGTTTGAAGACTTTAGTTTGAGGGTTTTAGAGTGAACTCATGGATATAGGATATGTAGCGTGAAAAGGAGCATTAAATCCCAAAGGGGTATTAATTTGTGGGAACTGATGGTCATCCCATTTCCCAAACGGAGACCGGCTTCCGTACATAACAATTTGGTGTAATTAGTTCACACTTCTTTATAAAAAATTGTCCTTTTCATTTCCAAGTAAATTGAAATACAAGTAACGGAGTTATGTGTAAACTTCCTTAAGGTCCCTAAGGAAGTGGTACTTCACTAACCGAGAAATTCTAAGAGTAAAAATTTCTCCAAAAAATCCCTTTTTAGCTTGACAAATTTACCTAAAAGTTCCATAGGAACTAGACTACCGGATGATTCCTTAATCTATATGATTTAAGAAAATAAGCTAAGATGCAAAGAAATGAAAATATTGAAATTCATAACATCATCTGAATTACATATTACAACAACAAGTTTACTTGGGTTCATATAGTATTAACCCTTTGAAAAACACGGAAATGAATCTCTTTTAATTGAATTTAACTTTCTTTTATTGAATTTAACTTTCTCATAGGGGAGAGTATTAGGGGAAAGAGGAACGGTCGTGACCCTATAAAGATTCAAGCATTCCCTCGGATGAGGATTGCTCCCATGCTTGTTTAAATATCTATTATGGAGACCTCTAATTGGACCCCCACTCTTCTCCCCTAAAAAAGAAAAGTCAATAAAAGGACTATTAGAATAAATTTTGTAAAGGAACTCTAATAAAGCATCCCTATCACCAATAAGCATCTAGAAGAGAGTAGTTGGCACTCCATTTTCTCTTATCACTCCCTTCCAAAGAAGGAAAGATTTATTCAATAACGAGGCTACTCGCTTTTTGTAACATCCCATATCTTGAGGTCAAAAGCTAAACGCTGCAGATGTTGTAGTCATCAATATTATTAACTTTTGGTGATAAAATATGGTAATGTTAATGATATCCATAATATTAAAGACACATGAATATGAAATATAATCATCATATGTTAACACAACTTTTCGGATTACATTTCAAAATAATATTTAATATTCAAATACAAAATCCCATCGCTTTTCCAGGTTTAGATAAAATATAAATATTACATAAATACGCCAAGTGCGACATATAGAGTTGCCACCTTGGTTGGCCAGAGTACTATGTAGTCAAAACTGACATAATACAACGCAGCGGAATCAAACAAAATAAAACAACAACCCCCAAATAGCTATCCGTTAGCCATCTGCTCATCTCTGGAAGATTTGTTCGCTAACCTACTAAAAACCTAAAAATCATCAACCCTTAGCCCGTTGAAATTAATTTTGGGCACCTGAGAGTTTAAGGGGAAAACATAAACTTCGAGTCAGACATAAAGCCTGATGTGAATAATACTATACATCTCGGTTATTTGATATTAAGTGAGACCATGCCGTTTAGCTGAGTGGTTTCCCTTCACTAATATACTTTCAAAACATTTTTTTTAAATCATAACCCTACAACCAAAACTGGTTAAAGCTGTAAAGCATTATCATGTAAACGTACGTATTAGGTAACAAATGGACTATCTGTCTAAACGACATAGTTTTGTTTGGCTAACTACTAACCTTTGGCTCATTCGGGCCTACCAGACAATATAAACAAATAATCTAACATCTGTTAGATACTCCTTTTCTGGATGGACTGTCCCCAACTTATCTTCCCCCAAGGTCGCCTGATCCTAATGGTTTTGCGGACTCACCAATAACCTATCTCTGTATATACATATACATATATGTATATGTATATGTATATGTATATGTATATGTATATGTATATGTATATGTATATGTATATGTATATGTATATGTATATGTATATGTTTGTGTGTGTATGTGTGTGTGTGTATTCCATTCTGTGTGTAACATCATTTTATTCTTTCCCGTGACAAATCCCTACACACTGGAATTTTGGACTAAATTAGCTAGGGGCTAATATATAGGGTGCGACCTTATACCAGTCCCATCTGCTATACAAATGTCGGAATCATTTTACTTAAGGTAATCTTCCCTTAAACTTTACTTGAAAACCTTTGAATCTCAAATTGATTTAAAACATTTAAATCAAACTTAAAAAAGGAAATTATATACTATATGCTTTACTCAAAATAGCCTTGCCATGTTGTTTATAGTTTATTCAAATCTTCGTTGATGAAAACTTTTATACCTTTAAAGTACCCCTTTCGAATCCATTGAAAGCATCCCTTTCGAAACCATTGAAAGTACCCCTTTCAAAACCAAGTAAACCCCTTTTATAACCTAGGCCTAAAGGGCAAAGCATTCCTTTTGGAAAAATTCATATAAACCTTCGAAACCATTAAAAAACCTTTCCTTCGAAAGATGTAAAACCTTAGACATCCTATCTTTAAAACACTTAAACATCGCATTTCGAAAAAATTGGAAAACCTTTCGAAACCATTGGGAAGAACCACTTTGAAACCTTCATTAAAATCTTTCGAAAGCATTAAAACATCAAACCTTTCGAAAGCCTTTAGGCACAAGTAAAACTTGTGGAACATCCTTTCAAAACCACTCAAAACTATCTTCTTCGAAACCTTTGGGTTTTACCTTCAACATATCAAAAGGGTCATCAAAACTTTTAATTCGAAAGCATTCCTTTCGAAAGCATTTTTTAAGTAAACAAGCGATGGTGTCGAAACCAACCTTCTGAAAGCAATAGAGAAGAGGCTTGGGTTTTAAATCGAAGTATACCTTCCGAAACTATTGACTTCGAAAGGTAGAAAAGCGGCCGCTAGGGGTTTCTACCTTGACGAAAGCATTTACTTAAAAACAAAGGCGTAACCTCCTCAAAACCATTCTTTAATTCAATTTTACCCGGTCGAAAGCCAACTAAGTTGAAAACATACCCTTTGAAAGCAATGCAGACGTGTTTTCATTGAAAGCAATGTAGCGCTTCGACCCCTTCGGAGCCCCTGCTTTCGATCCAATACCTTCCGCTTATATCCAATTCACTATACACCAAGTCTTTAATGCCATGTGTACTGGTTTCGATGGTGATGGTGGTGGAACTACTAGGTCGGAACCCTAGATGCTGAAAGTGGCGAAACGTGTGAAAAGCCTGTATAAACTAAATTTTATCTTTTTAAAATAATATTTTCAACTAACATGCCTTTTTGTCAGAATATGATTGGTTGCTAATTTCTTTTCTAAAATTGCTACCAATATTTCAAAATAGAAAATTTAGTTAATTTAAAAAATACCTCTTCTCCTTTTATAAATATACAAAACATTTAAGTCTCATACCTTAAATAATTTTATATATCTATTAAAACACTTAGGAAAGTTCTATAGAAATTCCAGGAAATCATTTTTAATATGTTTTCTAAATACTTAATTTCAAACCCAAACCTTAAAAAATTTAGCCATAAATTATTTTAAACCCCAATAATCATTTCTGATCTAAATCTAAAATCACAAGGCTTTGTATGTCATTGAATAAGGTTTGGGGAATAATTCAAATTCAAAGAGCTGTAAAAATGCAAGTCTAGAAAGATAAAACGTTAAGTAACCAAGTAGTTTTGAATTTACTAGAAACTTCAAAGTAACATTTTTAAAAGCAAGAATTTTGGGATTTGATGTTTCAAAAATTTAGAAGCTTTAATTTTTGAAATAAAATGATAAATACCAAACCAAACTTTTAAATATGGAGTAGATAGGAATCATTTCCTAGGTGTGATGGAAAAGGTGTATGGCTATGCAGGAGATAGCAGTGATTACTTTTAGTAGCAATAATAGAAGTTCACATAAAGTGTATAGGATACTAACCTAGGAATATTTCTTCATGTGTGTAGACTATAGAAGAATAGTGAGGTGATATTAGTAAGATAATAGGACACAGGTGGTTGGGGTAGGTAGACTTTAATTGGGAAAAATGAAAGGAAAAGGTAAAGAAAAAATTTCTCCAAGCTTAGTTGCCTTTTTAAATAGAGACTGCATAGATTAAAATCCTTATTCGTTGTAGTAAATGAGACTTAATTATTCCATTTGAGTATGGAATGGAAAAGATGAATAGATCTTATTCATTGTGAGTAATACAACGTAAGTTAATAACGAGAAATAGGCGGTAGGAGGAGCATATGAGTTATTTGGATTCTTAGAGTAGGACCTTTCTATGTTAGAGTGGACATGGTTTAAGCCTCCTACCCTAGATGATAGCTTTGTTTGGCTGCTATATTTACCTATCTAGTATCACTTTGTAGTAGGACTTGTTTTCTCTTTAGTTATGAGATTGTACTCTTATGTAAGCATTTAGTTCCTATTATAATAAATCAGTAATGATTAGTATGATGCTTTTTCTTTGTGTTTTTGTGATGTTCACAAGAAGAGAATAAAAACACAGGATCTAAGTAATAAAAGAAAAGTAAAAGCCAAAAAAAGAAACTAAAAGTGAAATAGTAAAATCTAAAGAAAGCGATCGAAACGTCAATAAAACTAAATGAAAATTGCAAAAGAAAAATACATTTTTTCCAAAAATTAAGCTTGCAAAAATTTGGAAAGGAAGTTTTTCTTATGAAAACCATGCTTGGGAAAGAAAATAGAGATTTTTATAGAATGACGGCATAAGTTCCAAGTACAGAGAAAGAGGTGCACAAAAGTAAAATGGTAAATATGAGGTTTTCCGTCTTCTACCTTCTTTCTGACATAAGAAATCGAGTTTGGAAAAAATTTAGATTTTTTTGAAATTCTAATATTATAAGTTAAGTGGTAGGATTTGGATGTAAAATTCGTTGAACTATGCCCCTATTCAGTAGGAGTGTGGAAAAAATTGGATGAAAAATGTTTTGCGTTTTCAAAAGATTGCATTCATATAAAAATTGCAAGTATATTTAGAATGTGTGCATCATTTTTTAAAGAAGTTTTTAAAGAAGAAAAACATTCATATAGGAGGTACTGCTTAGAAATTCTTGTACATGCATATATTTTATGTTGAATAATACTTTAAGCAAGGACACAGATGGTCGTAAAATTGAATGTGCACAAAATGAATGTGATTGATGCGGAAAATTACATACTTTTACCCTTATCGAATTTTGGGGATGAAATTTCATGAAGGGTGGGAGAATGTAACACCCCGCATTTTTATATAATTAAATAACCAAATTAATTATTAAACAGTGAAATAAGCATTTTTGGAATTGTAAAAATATGGGCTCGGAAATTATACCATTGTGTTCGTGGTGATTTTCTGATCAATTTCCATATATAACTTGTCGAAATTCGAGTTAATATGAAGAAGTTATGAGAGAAAGAAGAAATCAGAATTAAATGAAAAAAAAAGAAGTAAGACCTATGGGTCGACCCGCAAAGCACACAGGTCGACCCAGGTCGACCCACAAAGGTTAGGGGTCGACCTGCCTTTTTGCCTAGATAAGAAATCGTCTAGGGATGTGCCGAAGTTTTAAATTTTGATTTTCAATCGATCTGACTATGAAGTCTAACTATGTTCTATATTAACAACTTAGCTTGGACAGGTGTCGCCCTAGTTGACTTAACTGGAATGAAATTGGCACTCTTGGTCAACCTGTCTACTATGACCCGTATACTTTCATTTCCTCTATTTGACCTTGGCAACCCATCTATAAAATCCATGGAAATTGAATCATACTACCATACCAGAATATCCAATGGATGAAGCAACCAACTTGGCTTCTGATGTTCGGCTTTTACCATTTGGCAGTTCAAATTGCTTCACCCATAAGCCTACATCCCTCTTCAGACCTTCTCAGAAGAAACTTCGCTTCATGTCATGATACATCTTAGTTAAACCTGGATGAATATTGAACTTTGAAAGATGGCATTCCTTCAAAAACTTCCTTCCTTATGTTTCCCACATTTGGAATACATAACCACCTTTCTTTCTTAACCACCCATTTCAGTAGAGATTGAAATCCTTTAATGTCATCGCTCTCCGTTTCTTCCTTTAACTTTCTGACCTGTTCAACCAATATTGGATCATCCTCTTGTTTAGAAGCAATCTTTTCGATCATCACCAGTCGAAATTCTAAACAAGTCAACATAATCGTTCCTTCACTAGACCTAACTTTAGATCTCCACTACACTTTGCAAGTCGACAACATTTCCAAATCTTTCCACTCTGTTATCATTGTCAATACTGCATTCTGATGCTTTCTGCTAAGTGCATTTACAACCTTGTTACCTTTCCCTAGTGTATATTTAATTACAAAATCATAAGCAACAATAAACTCTAACCATCTTCGCTGTCTCATGTTCATCTCCTTCTAAGAGAACAAGTACTTCAACAACTTATGATCTATATATAACTCAAATTGCTCTCCTAATAGCTAATTTCTCCACACCTTTAATCCAAAAATCACCGCAGCTAGCTCCAAATCATGTGTCGGATATCTAACTTCATGTGGTCTAAGCTGTCGAGAAGCATAGGCAATCACTTTACCTTTTTGCATTAACACAGCTCCTAATCCAGTTCCACATGCATCTGATATACTACCAAGTCCTGATTCCCTTTCGGAACAACCAACACAGGTGCATGAATCAATAAGTGTTTCAAGCTCTAGAATGCTTCCTCACACTTATTGGTCCAAACAAACTTCACATCATTTCGCGTTAACTTGGTCATCGATGCTGCTATGCACGAAAAATCCTTAATGAACCTCCGATAATACCCAGGTAATCCAAGAAAACACTTTATCTCGGTCACTATCTTGGGTCTCTTCCAATTATTCACCGCTTCAATGTTAGTCGTATCTACAAACAACCCTTTCTCTATGACCACATAACCAAGAAACTTCACTTCCTTCTTCCAAAAACGACACTTCGAAAACTTTGACTTCAGCTGATGCTGCCTCAGCATCTCAACCACCACTCGAAGATGAACTTCATGCTCTCTTTCATCCTTAGAGTATATCAAAATAGCATCTAAAAAACTAACATGAACCTATCCAAGTTCTCTCGAAAGATTCAGTTCATCAAGTCCACAAAGAATGCTGGCATATTAGTTAGTCTGAACGACATCACTGACCATTCATGCGATGCATATCTGGTTCTAAACACCATCAAAGAAATACTATCCTTTGCTACTCTAAGATGATGGAAACCTGTTGCTAAATCCAACTGAGAAAATACCTTGTCTCCACTCAACTAATCGAACAAATCGTCAATTATTGGCAATGGATATTGATTCTTTATCGTCTTCTCATTCAATTTACCATAGTCGAT
Organism: Allium cepa; assembly: GCA_030765085.1. Classification (NCBI taxonomy): domain Eukaryota; kingdom Viridiplantae; phylum Streptophyta; class Magnoliopsida; order Asparagales; family Amaryllidaceae; genus Allium; species Allium cepa. The sequence continues at coordinate 168,232,703 of CM060941.1, read as the reverse complement.
ACATAACCTCAACGATCTGACTGGCTTCTTAGCAAGCACTACGCTACTTCCCAAGGTGAACTACTTGGCGTACTAAAATTCTTGCCTTCAAAATCCATCAACTACACCTTCAACTCTATCATCTTTGTAGGTGTCATCCTGTTTGGCGGCCTACTCACTGGTTCTGCTCCAACCACCAAATCTATCTGAAAATCAATGTCTCATTTCGGCGGCATTCCTACTACAGGTTCAAAACATATGCAAATTCTCTAACCATGAAAACTCGATTCAGTTCACCTTCTACCTCCACTGCATCCAACAAAGCATTCACCTCACAACTAGGGTTTTCTACGGTATATACAACCCGACCACTACAATCAGGGTGTCTAAGTGATATTTTCCTATCCACATCCAAAATAATTCCGAACCTTACATAGTCAAACAAATGAAAACTGCAAACAAAGGTATGACCTAATAAATCAAACTCTGGGTGGTCACACTTTATCCCAAGTGTCGCATGCCCTCCTATCCGATTTGCAACCCTTAAAGAAGTAAATAGATAGGTTTAAGCTTCCAATGCAATGTACCAGTATCAAATGGAACGCTAATAGAAATATCATGGATTTGAAGCAAACCTTCTAACAATGCCTTCTCTTTCTCCTACGCTGTTAGTCCTGAGGTAGCATGTTCTAATGCAAATACTTTGCCCCTCCATCCTTAGCAGGCTCTTTGCACTGGTTCTTATAATGACCAATCTGATCACAGTTGAAGCACCTGATTTTCTTCTTCCTAATCACTTCCTTCGCCTTCCCAGTACGACATTTATTAGTGAAATCCCCTACTTGTCGCACTTGAAGCAAACAATCTCTGATTTCCCTTTCTATGTGGCTCAACCTTTATGAGCTCCCTTCTTATGAAAGAACTTCTTTTTCTGACTCTGCACCACCTGGACCTCCTTTGCCTTATTCTTCTCTAGAGAAGCAAGTATCTTCTCATGCCTCAACACCACCTGTAGCACATCATTACAAGGATCCTTAATATGAGGTAATGTAGCCCTTGCCAACTCAGGCTTCAACCCCCTTATGAACTTCCACATAGTAGCATACCCATACCTTGACAACTCGTCAAACCTTCTAGAATACTCTAACACCGTCAACTTCCCTTGCTCCAACTCAGCAAATTTTCTGAGCAAAGCAAACTATGCCAATATAGACATAAACCTCTCCTGGAACCATCTCCTAAACTCATCCCATGTAATCGTCTCTACATTTACTCCATCCATCACACTATTCCACCAGAATGAAGCTGCTCCCTGAAGCTTTCTCGAAGCAAGCCTTCTCTTTTGCTTATCATTAAGCCCCAAGTAAGCAAATATTCTCTCACAATGCAACAATCATCTCTCCACCTCAATAGCATCTTCAGTTTCAATAAATGGCTTCCCTCCAAGCCTAACATAAACTTTGCTCAAGATAGCATAATTATTGACCATTGGAGCTTCCTGAACTCTTATTCTAGCATTTCCTCTAACCACCCCATCAACAATTCCAGCTTGCATCATGTTTACAAAAACTGATACATAGCTCCCGTATCCACTTGTGGAATCCCTACACCAACATTCCCTGCTTATGCCTAACTTGGTTCCTTCTACTATTCGGTCTGGCGTTTTAATTTATGGTGGTGCTTCCCTTAAGATTCACTCTTCCACTTCTAACTTCCATATATGTATTCAAGCCTCGTGAGATACAGAAGAATAACCTATGATAGATAGGAGAATAGAGATATAGTGTATACTTATGTATAAAAAATACATGTATGTTACTATAGGGTTTTCCTATACCTTGATCTTACTCTAATTCCTTAGGATTATGTTTTTAAAAATCATTTTTGTTTTAAAGTTTTTTTTTTCAATAACATTGATTTGAAACTCAAAAGTAAATGGCTCATGTATCTTTCTCCCACGATCGTAGATCTTCCTCTTCTTTTCAACTCTCTTCTTCCCTCTCATCGGATTTTTTTTCATCGGGATCATGTTCCTTATCGATTATATGCACAGGTGGCACGGGATCGATAATTTCCTCATCGATTTCAGAGACTGTCTCCGCAATCTTTTTACAAGAATTCGACCGATTCTAGGAATAGAAAGGATATTTTCTTTAGATGTGGAGGTCTTAATCACTATGCTTTTCAATGTCGCGAACCCATTATTTGTTTCGCTTGCGGCAAAACTGGACACAAGAAATTTTCTTGTTCATCTAAATCATTCGAATCTGTCTCCTCTGCAATTATGGTTGATCATGGATTCCAATTCGTATTAAAGTGTATGCTTTTGAAGGGGATTTTATTGGACCATTTATGGCAAAAACATAGTGAAGGTATTAATTATCTAGAAGATTTGCTGTAACATTTCAACGTTATCAACGAACCAAACATTGGTAAAGGGTATAGAGACAAGTTTGGCGATCCAGAATTATATTTCAAAAAATCTGATCATATTCACAAAGTTTCGAAAAAGAATAATCTTGCCAGTGTATCTGAGAGTGGTCTTCCTGGCTCTATCAAGAAAGAAAATCATCAAGGTTTGATCCTATTTTGATTGATCCTAATGTTGTTGCTTTAAGTAATAAATCCTCTATCTCTCAATCTGGAATCAATTCGAATTATTGTTTTAATAAGGTAAAGGCCAAAAAATACAGTTCACATACTAGAAGATTGGTGAATTTCGAGATCCCTACTGCTAATAGATTCGATTATCTTGAAATGGATTCAATCTCTGATCCTATGGAGGGAGAAGTGGACAAGGTTATGAATGTTCAATTGAGTGTGAATTCCTGTAACAATGGCTTTCTTAATGATGTAGGTGGCAGTTTAAAAGATTGTTTGGCTGTTAGTGATAATCTAAATAGCCTGGAAGATCTTAGTAAAGATCTGGATATTAGAGTGGATTTAGATCACTTACATTCATCTTCTGAATGGTATAATGTAAGGAATCTAAATCGAACATAGGCTTTTCTCAAGTGAAGACCAAGAAAGTGATGGTTGGTAATGAATTCTCTGTTGATAATGATTGCGGCAATCAAGGCGACAGACTAAAGAATTTTTATTTTTTAGTGAGTTCTTGTTCGATCTAGACCAGGATTATCAAAACAAGTGGATTGATGTTAAAAAGGATATTCTTTTGGAGGTGGACCGGTTTTCTGCTTTGGATTATGGTATGTGGTCATCATTGTCAGCAGCTAATCTGCCTCTTGATTTCAATCTATCTGATCAGAACGCACAACTACAATCCTTAAGTAGCGATAGTGAGTTGATGGATGATTTGGAGGTTTCAATAAAACCTGATGATTTTGATTCTTCAGTTTGTTATGAGTTTGATGTCTTTTGTGATTAGTTCCTTTCAACTGAGCAACATAATGGGGTTGTGATTTCTATTGAACCAGAGAGCAATATTGATGATGAGTTCTTATATTTGCTCAATCCCTCTTTTTATGACATGCACACTGGCACAGTTGAGCAGGATGCACGGGTTCAGGTTTCACTTGTTGATGATACTTCTTTAATTTCTTCTCTGAGTTTGTTTAATCAATCTGTGGAAACTTTCCAAAGTGATAATGTTGATCCTTACTCCCTACATGGTAATGTCATTTGTGATAATGGTGAAGACAAAGTAGTTTCCACTATTGAACATTTGGGTGGGAGTGATAATCTGGTAGTGGCTCCTTTGGGTATTGTTGACTCTTTTGATACTGGTGACGTTTGTGATTATGGTGAAGAAAAAGTAGTTTCCACTATTAAGCATTTGGGTGGGAGTGATAATCTGGTAATGGCTCCTTTGGGTACTATTGACTCTTTTGATTCTAGTGCTTTAGAGGGGAGATCTGGATTTCTTTTGTCAGGTCAGATTAGGGAGGCTGGTGGTGATTCAATACCTTCTTTTTCTACTTCGAAGAGAGGTAGACGAAGAAAGTTTTCAGCTTCTAGCGGGATGGTTTGTCGTAGTGTCAGGATTAGAGACAGTCGCTCACAATCGTTGGTTGAGTTTCCTGGTTCGAACACCGTGAGTGGTGTTACGGAACCAGGCTCAGGTATGCATTTTGATATGGGTAGCTCATATTCATCTTATGCTCTAGGTAATTTGTCAACTTCTGAATTCGGTCAGTTAGCCAGTGGCACTGCTTTTATTTACACTGATATTAAGTTAGATCGTGAGTTTATTAGAAGTAAGGAATTTGATAGGGGTAGGTCTATGGGTTTATGAGGATCATTAGTTGGAACATAAGAGTTTTAAATGATTTAAATAAATGCGATAAAGTTAGAATCTTCTTTAAAGACTATTCTATTGACATTGCTCTCCTACAAGAGACTAAAATAGAGTGTCTCGATTTTTGTTTTTAAAAGATTAGGTTGCTTTCATTTTAGAAAATGGGTTTTTTTACCTTCTGTGGGCTCTTCTGGGGGTTTAATGATTGGTTGGAGGGATAATCTCTTTAAATTACTTCAGTGTATTCACAAACAGCACTCTTTACACATTATTTTAATTAATCTAACTGACAATTCTTTTTTAAATATTTCTAATGTTTATGGGCCTAACTCTAAAATAGATAGGCGGGTTCGTTGGAATGAATGCCTTGAGTTTAGAACTTTGGCCCCCGGATCTTGGATTTTGGGGGATGATTTTAATGTTACTCGTTTTATTGGGGAGCGTTCTCCTCAGGAAGGAGATTATTCGGCCATGGAGGAATTCGATCAATTTATTACTCATTCTAATTTGATTGAAATTCCTCTATCCAATAGAGATTTTACTTGGAGTAATAATAAGGAGTCTCCCTCCTTGGCTCTCTTAGATAGACTTTTCGTTAGTGGTGAGATTCAGGATAAATTTCATATCTGTAGAGTGTCAGGTTTACCTTACACCCTTTTAGACCATTGTCTCATTATCCTTACTTGCAATCGTCATAGAATTATTAGTAGGTCCTTTATATTTGAAAAAATGTGGATTTTAGAACCATGTTTTTTAAATTTAATCATCAATAAATGGTTGTCTTTGAGTTATTATAGTTTCGAATATAATGATAATTCTGTTAAAGCTTTTGTGCTCAAACTTAGAAAACTTAGGATTTCTCTTAAAAATTGGAATAAAAATATTTTTGGTAATATTAAAATTAAAAAAGAAAATATTCTTAATGAGAGGCTTAAGCTAAATAAGATTGAAGAAACTAGACATCTAAGTTTTGGTGAGAGAAATGTTCTTAATAACTTAAAAGAACTTAATTCTATACTTGAAAAAGAGGAAGTTATGTGGAAACAAAGATCGAAAATTCAATGGATTAATGAAGGTGATAATAATACCAAATTTTTTCATAATATAGCCAACAGTAGAAAACGTATCAATACAATTAATTCCATTATAGTTAATAATGTGGAGTTAGTTGATCAACGTGATCTTGATAATGCTTTCACTGAATATTATAAAGATATTTTTGGCAATAAAAATAAGCATAGAATTAGTGTTAGATGGAATGATCTTTATCCGTCTGACTCTAATATTAATCTTTCTGAATTAGATGTTCCTTTTACCGAAGAGGAAATCCGAAAAGCCATTTTTAATTTACCGGGTGATAAATCTCCAGATCCAGATGGAGTTCCAATTTTCTTTCATAAAACTATTCGGTAAGTTTTAAAATTAGACTTATTTAGTATTTTTAATGATTTCTATAATGGAAATCTTCAATTAGGTAGATTTAATTTTGCTAATGTTGTATTATTACATAAAAAAGTTGGTGCTAATACTTTAAAAGATTTTAGACCCATTTCTTTGATTAATTGCTCTATTAAAATTATTTCTAAAGTTTTAGCTAATAGACTTAGTTCAAAAATTAATGATCTAATTGATGTTTCTCAATCTGCTTTCATTAAAGGAAGAAATATCACAGATGGTGTAGCTGTTGTTCAAGAATACATTAATCTTTGTTGCAAGAATAATATTACTTGTGCTATTTTAAAATTAGACTTTGCTAAGGCTTTTGATTCGGTTGATTGGGATTTTCTTATAGATATTTTTCATGCTAGAGGCTTTAGTAATAGTTGGATTAACTGAATCATGAACTTGCTTAAAACTGGTAACTCTTGTATTATGGTTAATGGTATTTTAGGTAATAAAATTCAATCTAAGAGAGGTTTGAGGCAAGGGGACCCTTTATTGCCCCTTTTGTTTAATTTAGCGACTAATGTTTTTTCTAAGATTATTAAAAATGATGTTAACAATAATCTTCTGGGCAATATTGGTAATGATAGTTTTAGTTTTGGTCTATTTGTCCTTCAATTTGCAGATGATACTTTGTTTTTTTCCTCGCATCTTCTTAGATACATAATTTCTCTTAAGTTTATTCTCTATAGTTTTGAACTTTTATCGGGTTTAAAAATAAATTTTAATAAAAGTTCTATCTTAATTTTAAATGATTTGGATAAAGTTGAAAATTTAGTTGCAAATACTTTAAATTGTAAAACTATGAATTTTCCGTTTGACTATCTTGGTTTTGTTATAAGACCTACCAAGCTTATGCACGATGATTGGTTAATAATTATTGATAAAATCAAAAATAGGATTACTAACTGGAATGGGAGATTATTATCTAGAGCAGGTAGAGTGGTGTTAATTAATTCTGTTTTATCAGCTCTCCCTATCTATTCGATGTCGATGCATCTCTTTCCTGATTGGGTGATTGATAAAATAGATAAAATTAGAAGAGATTACCTTTGGAGTGGTGAAAATTCAAACAGTAGTATCAATTTTTTAGTAAATTGGGAAACTGTCTGTAAATCCAAAAAAGATGTTGGTTTAGGAGTCATTAATCTTCGTAATATGAACTTGTCTCTTCTTGGTAAATGGTTATGGAAATTCAGAGATACCAATGATAATGCCTTTGGAAGGAGATTATTTCTAAATATTATTACAATGGTAGTTACAATTTCTATCATATTAGTCCTTCGATTACTCGTAAACCATCGTTCTTTTGGAAATCCATTTTAAAATGTAGTGAGATTTTTAAATTAGGAGTTAGTATTATTGTTCACTCTGGTAATAATACATCTTTTTGGCATGATAGTTGGATTTCAGCTACTCCTCTTAGGAATGAGTTCAAAGATTTGTATGATATTTGCAACTTTAAATATGCATTTATTTATGAAGTTTTTAATTCTGAAAATGATCCTCCTTGGATTTTCAATTTTAATAGAATTAGGTTCAACCCTTAGACAGCTTAATTTGCTTTATGCTAGATTAAATCTTTATAATATGGACAATGAGAATGATTATATTAGTTGGGAGTGGGATAAAAGCAAGAAGTATTCCAGAAATTCCTTTTATAAATTTATTAACTTTTCGAGTGCAACTGATAATTGTTTTAAATTTATCTGGAAGACTAACGCTCCTCTAAAGTCTAAAATTCACATGTGGCTTATTATTCATGGAAAATTAAATACAATAGAATTTTTATAAAGAAAAAATATTCACATTGATAATAAATGTCATTTTTGTAATACTCATTTAGAAGATATTGATCATATTTACTTTGAATGCATCGGTACTCATTTATTCTTATGAATACCCTCAATATTTTTGAGTATAATTTTAGTTCTAGAGTTTCTGATTGTTTTTTTATTGGAATACTCTTAGATCTAAGTTTAATAAGGATAATAGGTACTTACTTGATACTCTTTTCACTATATCTAGTTGGTATATTTTGTTTGAGAGAAATCAAAGAATTTTTAATAATAACTTTACTCATTGTAATAATTTGATTTTTTTAATTTCATCTTTTTTCTTAAATTGGGTCTCTAATCCTAATTATAAATTAGCCAAAAATACTTGTTTTAAGGAATATCTTAACAAGGTTAATAATAATATTAATATATTTAAACATAACATTAATAATTTTGACTTTAATAATAATTATATTAATGCCTTTTCTAACACAAATGATGTTTACATGATGCATACTAATTTTCTTCCTATCACAGGTTCTTAAACTTTTCTAGTAATGATAAGTTTTGTAACATCCCGTATTTTTAAGCCATTGAATTTGAACATTTAATTCGTTTTGCATGTTTAATGTGGATTCTTAATTGATTTTGAAATGGATGGATTCGGGTTCAATCAATGAAATAAGCTATAATTTTTAATTATAGTAATTCCGGTTGAATTTGAATAATGGAAAAATATAATTAGATATTCGGGATTTAGATAAAAGGGTAAATTTGGATGTAAATAGTGATAAAAATGGTTTTAAAAATTCATTTTGAGTTATTTGAGTGTATATAGTGTGGTGGGAATTTTAGATGAATTTTAAAGTTGATAAATTAATATTTGGAATTTTATATCAATTTAAAAATGAATTTAATATTATTAAAATGCAATTTAATCAGATTTTGGTCTGGAATGAGCCATAATGATTTTTAATGTGATTATATATTTTATATATGATTTATTATTAAGTTATTAAATTTTAAAAGGTGAAATTTTAAGCGTTTTCGTCAATTTTGGAAATCGCCCGATTTAATAGACGAGTTAAAATAGCCTTCCGGGGCACAGTCTTGGAATTCGACGAAACTAGTTTCATTGTATCCGTAATAGTTAGTTATTATCGGATTTCAATTTTCGTAGCATTCGGAGTTGTCGTTTGACCGTGGCAGCTCGAAACGCTTAGAAATCGATTTAACCGATTTAATTTTAAATTGATTGTTAAATCCCGTAACTCGCACGTATGATCGAATTAGCTTACGAAACCTATTCCATTGTGTCCGGAATGCAGAAAAACCATAGGAACGCCTGTCGAAACGTGAGAATTGGAGTTCGTTTGCATAGTTTATTAAAACAGTGAAGAACGATATTATAATAATATAAAATTAGATTATATAAATAAATATCTTTGCAAACCCTAGCAGTTTTGCGTGGCCGCCGCTTCATGATTTCAATGGCCGATAATAAATCTTCTTCTCCCTCTAATCCCTCTTCATCTATTTAGTTTTAGCCAAAACTTTTAACTAAAGAGTCGGAGAGTAGCTCGAGCTCTACGTCGTGGATGGTGGTGATGGGTTTTGGCCAAGCATAGTGGAGATACAGGGGCCGCGTTCGTGGATGTTGCCGGCCAAATTTTGCGACCCTGAAGGAGCCGAGCTCGACACGGAGCTTGGTGGAGGTGTGTGGCACCGTGCTCTTCAAGGTAGCGGAGCCTGATCGCGCTCGAATGGGTGTAGGAGGAGCGGCCTCGAACCCTAATTCGCGAGTTGATGGGTTCGACTTTCTGTACCAGCTCGCATAAAGGAAGAAGACGCATGGATGGCCTCGATTTCTCACTGCTCGATCTACGGCTGTTATTGTTTGGGTAATAGTAATTAAAATAACAAGAAATTGTTTTAAAATTTAATTTCAAATCTTTAAATTTGAATAACTTTATCATACAATATCAGATTCGAACGAAATTCGCGGCGATGGGATCGCAGAATGGAATACTACGAGATGGTGCAGATCCGGAGCCATTCCGGGCAAGTAGGAATTTGGGTTAAATCGAACGTCGTTCGGTTTAATTTAAATTTCGAACGCTCGCCGAAACTCAAGGTGAGTTAATCTCACTCACATCTGGAATGTTGGCTGATTCAAGTAGTTAATATTTAAATAATTGTGTGATTGGTTGAAATGTTTATTTATATCAGCCTGAATTGATATATATATTGTTGTGCTAATATTTATGGATGCGGGGAAAAACAGGTTGGAGGGATCCAACTGGATTCCTCACACTATAGTAATTATCTTTATAATTGATGTTGTAACCTGTTATATATTGTGATTGATAACTCTGAATTAATTGTACTGTGATATTGATGGATAAGGATATACACAGAATTTTAAAAATAAAATAAAATAAATTGGATTTTTAAAGAAATAAAGGAATTGATAAATAAAGAATTTAAAGGAATAAATTTGGAATCTGGGTTGATTGAAGAATGAAATTTGAGAACATAAATTAGTGGAACATTTAGTAGTTGATAAATGTGAAAGTATGAATTTCTGGTGATAATTTCGATAAGAAATTATAAATGGTTAAAAATAACAATGGGGTTATTTTGATAATAATGTTCCCTGGGAACTAAATATGATTTCAAAAGAAATCCTTCAAATTAAATTAGCAATAAATTGCAAATTAGAATGATTCAGAAATACTATTTATAACCATTGAAATTTAAGTAGGTATTTATTTGAGCAATTCATTAAGTATGATTTTCATTAAATAAATTTATAATAGTTGATATATAAAAAAAAGACTTTTAAACCTATACTTTGAAAAGAATTTCCGGGAATGGAAATGTGGTTAAGCTTCGTAAGAAGTTAATTTAAACGTGGAAAGTGAATATATGTTATGAAAACATAAAATGAATTGAAACAAATCGACAGAATTTATAAGATGGATTTTTCTGGGATGTTTAAGTGGGAATGAGTTTTCCTGGAAAACCAAGTTTGAGTTTTTAAATAGATTTTATTAAAAGAAAGTTTAAAGTTCAAACTTGTTTAAAGGAGTGTTTTAAAAATTATTATTTTAAAGTAACTAACTAATAAAATAGCAATAGTGATTATTTGAGATTACATTAGTAATTATGTTTATAAATGGTTTTTATGTAAAGGCTAGATTTGACCTAAGTTATTGAAATTAGTATTAACCGTTTTTTAAAACTCTACCTATAAGTTTAGTTTAAACTAAACCCTTATTTACAATCAAAGTTTATATCCTAATAAATGGTTTTACTTTACATATTTGAAATTATATTTTTGAGTAATAATTAGTAATAAATTTTCATATTATAAAATATATTTCAGCATAAAGTGTTTTAAGTGTTTTAAATCTAAATTGTTTTGAACTTGGTTATTTCCAATGGGAATAAACGGTAAAGAATTTACCTTGTAAAGGATGAACTTTGGGAAATTGTTTTCAAATGGGTTTTGGAAATTTGAAAATATATCTTCTAAGGATATTTGAGGCAAATAAATAATGCGGGAATTATTTATTGTGTGATGAATGCTTATAGATGTAAATTGATAGTTAAATCACCGACTATCAATATGGGACAAATGCATTGATCGTTTCGAAGAGACCGGGATCGAGATTTGTTTCTCGAAAACCACTTCGATCCGGTTTGTATGTTTCATGCGAAAAACATGTTCGGAGTCGAAGATGGAGCAGTGAAGTGCAAGAGCTAGTCGCTACTAATCCTGAGGATATTTCCAAAATGGATGTAGTAGGAGTAGTGCCTTCGGTTCCGTTCGAACACGGGACGGACTTGTATGGATGAATGCTTGCGAAACATCGTCAGGTGGACGATGGGCATTCTAAGTGAAAACGTTCTAAAGGTAACGCTAAGCCTCAAGCCTCATCAACCGGGAATGACTGAAAATCTGGGGATATGCAGCAAGGCTTCGTGGGTAGCCCCCACTGGAGAGTAAGGTCATCCCTGTCTAGATGTCCCTTTTATTTCGGCTTAGTGGTGCGGTTGCTGATCCCAACCGCGGGGTGATCTTATTTGGAACTGTCCAGTAAGGGATGGGTCCGGCCTTGTGTTGCAGCGGATCGGGAGTGGTCCTCAGTACGGTGATCTTGGCCCCGTACTGTGATAGGTGGTACCCCAGTGCCTAGTCATTGTTGGAAATCCATTTTCCCTACGAGCCTTGTACGAGTTTTGTTTGTATTACCCACTTTTGTGGCTAGTAGCTGGAATTTAATTATGTAACAATTTCGGCTATTTTATAAGTATTTGTAAATAGACTCTATTATAATATCAGAGGATTTCTATAAAAAGTGTTTTAGCTATCGTAAGGTAAAAACCCGACATGTTTATTTGTGGCGTGGTCTTACGAGATGCTTTTGTTTTCAAAGGATTTTTGAAACTTTAATAATCAACTTGGATGCATTGTTATCAGCTGGTATTCCAGACTGATTCGGGTGTTATTTCATTATAGTGCTCGGGTCAGACCGAGTATTATATGTTCAGGATAGGATACTATGGAGCAGGAGAGGAGCTGGAGTCCGAGACGTATTATCTATACATATATATATTCCGCTGCTATGATTGTATGGATTTGTCTGATTGATGATGTTGATGTATGAGATACTCTGATGATGTGATGTATAAAACTGGTATAAATTTCATTTTGTGTAAAGGTCTATATTTACTATTATATTTTATTTCCGCCGCGACTGTGAGATTTTGACATTGTTTAGTTTCTTCTTCTTCTATCTCTTCTTCTTAAACCCAAATGGTTCGTATTTCTGTGCCACTTGAGTTAACAGAGGTAGAATAGTGTTGATTCAAGGGGTACGGATTTGCGGGCTGTCACAAGTTTTTTGATCGTTTACCTTTTTCTGGTTGGTTCATATTTCCTCTACTTTTAAATATTGTTAGTTTTTGGTACTAGTTTATATTTGATTTATTTTTATCATTAGATTTTCTCGCATATATGTATATAAATTCTATTTATATACATACATGTGTTTCATACTAATTATTTTTCCTAGTTTTGTTTCAGGTTTGGATTAGGTTGGTTGCTAGTCTATCTTTTCAGGTTTACTGGATTGCTAGCATCTTTATATTGGTGTGAAGGATAGCTATTCCCAGGAGTTTTGATGGCGTCAGGCATTTCTTTCAGTTATTCCGTGTCTTCAGATTTCTTAGAGTTTCTGTTATGAGGGTGCTGGCTTTCGGATTCTCCGGATTTTATTGATTATTTAGTCATCTAGACACCTCCAACACCTTATTATTGGGCGGTGGCCTTGCTGGAGCTCGGTATTAGGGTGTAATGGGCGGTGGCTTTATTGGAGCTCATTTTAAGGGTACCTTTTTATTTATCTGTTTCTGGTACATTGGACTTGCCACCTGCCAGGCATGTTGGCAGTACCATTTTATGTGTTTTATATATAGCCTCATGTGTGCTCTCCTCTTTTATTAGAGGACCACACATTTCTCTCAAAAAGTTTAAAGTTTTTCATAAGCCTATGCTCTGTTACCAAGTTGTAACGTCCCCTATTTCTAGGCCAAAAGCTAAACGCTACAGACGCTGTAGTCATCTATAGTATTAACTTCTAGTGACAAAATACGGTAATGTTAATGGTATCCATAATATCATAGAGACATAAATATGAAATAAAATCATCATAGATGAAATCAACATAGATAAAAAAAATTCTGATTACATTTCAAAACAATTTCATATTCATAATACATAATCCCATCGCTTTTCTAGGTTCAGATAAAATATAATTTTTACATAAATATGCCAAGAGCGACATATGAAGATGCTCGCTTGGTTGACCAGAGTGCTAAATAGTCATAACTGACATAATATAACACAACAGAATCAAACAAAATAAAACAACAACTCCTAAATAGCTATCCGTTAGTGACCTGCTCATCTCTGGAAGCTTTATTCACCAACCTACTAAAAACCTAAAAATCGTCAACATTCAGTCTACTCAAATCAATTTTGAGCACCCGAGAGTTTAAAGGGAAAAACATAAACTTTGAGTCAGACATGAAGCTAGTATGAATAATATTATATATCTCGATTATTTGATATTAAGTGAGACCATGCCGCTTAGCGGAACGAGCTTCCCCTTACTAAATTCTTTTCAAAACATATATTTTGAAAATCATAATCCTGCAATCAAAACCGGTTAAAACTGTAAAGCATTATCATGTAAACACACATATCTGGTAACAAATTGACTATCTTCTTGAACAATATAGTTTTGTTTGGCTAACTACTAACCTTTGCCCGACTCGGGCCTACTAAAAAATATAAACAAAGAATCTAACATCTATTAGATACTCCTCTTCTAGAGGTCTGTTCCTAACTTATCTCCTCCCAGAGTCGCCCGATCCTAATGGTATTGCAGGCTAACCTATATACACACACACATACACACATTCCCTTTTGTTTGTAACATCATTTTATTCTAACCTATGAAAAACCCCTACACGCTAGAATTTTGGACTAAATTAGCTACGGGCTAATAGCTAATGTATAGGGCGCGATCCTTTACCAGTCCCATCTGGTATACAAATATCGGAGTCAATTTACTAGGGTAATCTTTCCTTCAATTTTCCTTGAAAACCTTTTCATCTCAAATTGATTTAAACCTTTAAATCAAACTTAAACAGGGAAATTATATATTCTATGCTTTACTCAAATTCACCTTGCCATGTTATATATGCTTTATTCAAATCTTTGTTGATGAAAACTTTTAAACCTTTGAAAGTACCCATTTCAAATCGATTGAAAGCATCACTTTCGAAACCATTAAAAGTACCCCTTTCAAAACCAGATAAACCCCTTCTATAACCTAGGCCGGAAGGCCAAAACATTCATTTCGAAACCATTCATACAAACATTTCGAAACCATTGAAAAACCTTTTCTTCGAAAGCTATAAAACCTTAGACGTCCTATCTTTAAAACACTTAAACATTTCCTTTTAAAACATCGAAAAACCTTTCCTTTCAAATCTTTTAAAACCATTAGGGAGCCACCCCTTCGAAATCTTCATTAAAATATTTCAAAAGCAAAACTCTCGAAAGCCTAGGGTACAAGTAAAATATGTAGAACATCCTTTTGAAACAATTTAAAACTATCTCCTTCGAAACCTTTAGGTTCTACCATCAACAGAGAAAAAGGGTCATTAAAAAATTTAAGTTGAAAGCATTTCCTAAGTAAAGAAGTGACGGTGTCAAAACCAATCCTTTTAAAGCATTGGAGATGTGGCTTGAGTTTTAAAATAAAGTATACATTCCAAAACCATTGGCTTCGAAAGGTTGAAAAGTGGCAGCTAGGGTTTTCGACCTTCACGAAAGCATTTACTTAAAAACAAAGGCGTGACCTCCTCAAAACCATTCTTTAAATCAATTTGGCCCAGTCAGAAGCCAAGTAAGTCGAAAGCAAAACCTTCGAAAGTAAAGCAGACGTGTTTTCATTTGAAAGCAAAGTAGCGCTTTGACCCCTTTGGAACCTCTTGTTTCGATCCCATACCTTCCGCCTATATGCAATCTTCTATGCACCAAGTCTTTGATGCCATGCAAATTAGTTTCGATGGCGATGGTGGCAGAACTACTAGGTCGAAACCCTAGGTGCCGAAAGTGGCGAAACAGCTAAAAAACGTGTTTAAACTAAATTTTATCCTTTTAAAGTAATCTTTTCAACTAACCTGCCTCGTATTTTAGAATATGATTGGTTGCTAATTTCTTTTCTAAAATTGTTGCAAATATTTCAGAAATGAACAATTTAATTAATTTAAAAAATGCCCCTTCTCCTTTTATAAAGGGTGAGTTTGGCTCACATCTCTAATAAGTTTCAAAATAGAAAAAACATCCTTCCCAAACTAAAATTACATTTCCGGTCCCTATTTTCAAATTCACACACACAAAAGACCCAAATACCCTTTATGTTTTTAACATTTCAAACGCGTATAACTTTATGTAGAAAAATCAGATCAACATACCGTTTTCACCAAAAAATCACAAATTTTATGATCTTTAAAATGAGATCCATTGTTGATACCAAAAAATTCATATTTGTAGCAAATGTGTAATTATTTCATATATTTGAGACAATTCAGCAAATTTTGAACATTTTCTTTTTTTTTTCAAATTTACAAATTTGCAAATAATTGCAGACATTTCTGCAACTATATGGTATAGTTGTACAAATGTCTACAACTATTGTATATAGTTGTAGACATTTCTGCAACTATTGCATATTTGCAAAAATGCAACTATTGTAGATAGTTGCAAAATTTTCTACAACTATATGGTATAGTTACAGAAATGTATAGTTGCAGAAATGTCTGCAACTATATGGTATAGTTGCAGAAATGTCTGCAACTATTGCGTACAGTTGCACTTCTACAACTATTGTATATAGTTGCAGAAATGCAACTATTGCATATACTTGCAGAATTGTCTGCAACATTGTGTATAATTGCAGACATTTCTGCTACTATTGTGTATAATTGCAGTTTTTCATTGAAATCGAGAAAGTTAAGCTCGCCATTGAAGAAGAAAATGAAATCAAGAAAGATAAGTTCGCCAATGAAGAAGAAGATGAAATCAAGAAAGATAAGTTCGTTATTAAAATCAACCGTGAAAGAAGCGGAGGGGTATTTTAGGGAAAAAATAGCCGAAATGAAAAACAGGGTCCTGTAAATTATGTCTTTTTGCAGAAGGAGTTTTAGTGAATTAAGTTTGTTTTTAGGGATGCGTGCCTAATTTCACTTTTATAAATATATAAAACATTTAAGTCCCATCCCTTAAATAATTGTATATATCTATTAAAATACTTAGGAAAATTCTACAAAATTCCAAGAAATCAATTTTAATATGTTTACAAGCATATATTAATTTCAGACCCAAAACATATATAATTTAGCCGTATATTATTCTAAAGCCAAATAATCATTTTCTTCGCCAGAAAATTAATATAAAATCCAAATTATTTCAGAAAATTATGAAAATTGAAACCCATCTCTAAAAGATCACTTCTAATCTAAATCTAAATTCGCAAGGTATTTGATGTCATTAAATTGGGTTTTCACAACGTATCATAAAACCTATATGAATAAGCATAATTCATCAACAAGCATATATAAACATTTAGTCATTCAAAACATGGCATAATCTTGCAAAATAAATCAGGTTTTACCTTAAAAACGAAAACAATAGAAAATATAAGTGTAGTCAATATTCACCTTAGCTTTGAGATTTGATCTTGATTAATTTGCTTAAGCTTTTCCTCTTGAAATCTTCTCTTTTTTTTTTCTTAATGGTGGCCAGCCTCTAGCTTGTATTTTTGTTTTGTGAATTTAGAATGAATGTGAGAGTGATGGGGTTAAGGGTTTTGGATATTAGAATACACTTATTCCAACTTTATCCTTTATCTATTTTCCTTAACATTTTATTTCTTTTGTTCATGTGTATATGGCACGGCTACCCTTACTAATCACAAATCTCAACCCATTAACCATTTTACATTATTTCATTTAACCTACCTAATTAAATGTTTCAATAATGTTACTAAAAATACGGGGTATTAGACTTTTCTTTGAAATTCCTTAATCCCATGGCATAAGCAGAAAGACGCCTATGTTTCCTATTGTAATCTTCAACTTCCTTCTTAATCTCTCTATTTAATTGCGACACCTTCTTTTCACTATTCTTATATAAAATCTAAAAGTAATACTTGTTTCTCTTCCTTAACTAAAATGGTAAATTTATTAACTAAAGTTAACAAATCATAAAAAGAACTTGAAAATGATAAACTATATACTTGTACCATGATCGTTTGTAAAGAGGAAACCTAGATTTTCTCCTTGTTCAATTCTTTGCTAGCAATTTGGACATCTTTTGATGGGATAGCTTCGTGAGAAACACCGTGAGGTCTGAGAAGATCAGGAAGATTTGTATCATGGGAAGACAAGTCTAAATCTTGATCACATGATCCATCACATCCATCTCTTGGTCCTTTTGGATCCTTGTCTCTATCGTCACCACCTTGATCGTCGTCATCATCATTATTGTCTTTATTACTGTCTTCCTCTTAGTTAAAATGTTCTTCACCTTCAAGTGTAGGGTCATCGAAAGATGAAAACTTCTTTGGATTGATAGTTTTTCTCAAGAAATTTTCCATGAAGCAATCCTTGTACTCCTCCCAACATAAGATCAAACTTCCTCTTGAATTCGTTATTTAATTCTGAGAAGGGGGAAATTCCAAAATGGGGCATTTTCCAATATTGTTATTATAAGCAACAAAAAGAATGTCTTCATAGCATATCTCCGTGATTATAGTAAGAGCCTGATCTGGGAAGAAAGAGACTTTCTTCTTGGTAGTATTTAAAACATTATTGGCATAGACCAAGGTGGCATCTTTGGTTTCCAACTGGCTCTCTAGAGACTTTATCTTATCAGCCATTATGGCCTTTTCTATCTTTAAAGTATTCATACTCTCTTCAAGCAACAGTTTTTCTTTCTTCTTCGGATCAAGGGAGGAGGCATGTTTGCTTTTCTCAAGAATAGCCTCATTCCTTTCCATTACAATATCAATCATTTAGCCCTGCAAAAGCCCGACTTTAGTTGTTAACAAAGAAACTTGCTCCTTACTCTCTACAACTTGACCTATGATTCTTTGGGAGGCTTGTTGAAGGAAAAACAAATGCTTGGCTGCCTAAAACATATGGCAGATGTAAGTTAAGTAAGGATGTACCGAATAAGATCTTGATTACTATAAGGCAATAAGAGTTACTGATAAAGAACACAAAGATGGTTCTTGAAAAAGTTGATGGCTACAGTTGCATGAGAGAAGCCATAGTGGGAGATTGGACAGTTGAACTAATAAGATCATTAAGTTCCATAGAGATAATTTGAGCCTGGGCCTTTGAAGGGAGAAATTCAGTAGGAAGGGGAGTCATATCTAATCCCTCGAACAAATATTGGAAACCAGAAGTGAAGGTAGGAAGCAAGATGTTTAGTAAAAGATTTGGGATGTGAGCTTCCTTTGTATGTTTTAACGCACTCCGGTCTAGGGAACTTAAATTAATCATGGAAGGATCATGAATGGCCAAAGTAGCATCCATATTCGACTTCTCAACAACAATAATGAAAGTACAGACTTCCCTAAACTTAGTCTTTTTGCTCCTATGAGAGATTAATGCTTCAATTGGAGCACCAAAGATTGCTTTCCTTTTTATAGCGTCGATAGCTTTGGTAATAAAGCCCCTAACAAGGGAAGACTTAGTTGATTCAGCCAAAAAAGTGACGTGAGCTTTAGTCTTCTTATGCTTAGAAGCAACAATAATGGAAGATGAACCTAAATTAAAGGGAAATTCATAAGACACCAATGTAAGAAACTTTATTTAAAACATTAATAAACTTACCAGAAGAATCATGCTAAATAGGGGAAGAGTTAGAAAAGGCATTTTAGTTGCCAATCGCTTGGAATTATTTTTTATGAGGATCCTTCTTTATCATGAAAGGTTCCCTAAGCACTTTATGGAACTCCAGAATAAGGAGTAAATTTTGAGATTGACCTCAATTAGAAGTTTATATCTATCTCCTAAAGTCTGTTATGTTGAGTTCAATTCTCTAATCGTTTTAGCTATGGAAGAATCGGTCCCTTAGGGCTAGTTCTAAAGGAGAATTACAACTGTAAAGCAACAACAAAAGGTAGTATAAACAATAAAGGAAAAGTGACAAAGCTAACTAAGAGTAGATAAAGACCCTTAAATTTTAGGGGTGTGGCTCTTAACAAAAAAGAACTGGTTTTCCTAGCCGCTAGATTTGTTTAATAGGTTTCTAATCAAACTTTAATGAGGTAGATGGCAACACACGGTACCCTCTGGCATTTTTCCACCATAGCAAGAGTTACTAACGAGCGAAGGGTATCTACATCAAGAGATCAAAGGTTAGCTTCCCTGATCAGAATGTTAAGGCAGCTGAAATATGTGTAGGAATTAGGCTGCAATTGTATAAGAGCAATGCCTAAATGGTCTACGTATCGAACGAAGAAGTCAGAAAGTGAAGATAATTAGAATTCCAAATGTGAATTGGAGTAAAGGTAAAGAAACCTTCCGGAGGATTGTTTATCCTTCCATATGGGCCAGCTATTCTCGCTTTAGCTTCAGTAATACCAAATTGACAAAGGATGGAGTTGACTTCATCATGAGAGGTAATAAGAGGTAGAACAAGTTTGTAGTATCTTTTCATGGGAGAAGTAGAAGGTTTGGGTCCCTTACTAGATTTTTTTTCCAGTCATTTATCTATCAAATTATATTGCCCAAGACCAATGGAGCGTTACATTTTTTAAAAAGGCCTAAAATGTTAAGAATAAGTGGGATTCCCAAGATATAGATGCAAAGGTGAGTAATTAAACGCCTAACTAGTAAATAAATAAACTAAAACTAACTATTTAGTTCATGCCAAAACCAAGGCTAACTTTAGAACATTAACTGTTCGAAAAATCCACTAAGAAGTCTATTTATAGGTATTAAACCTATAACAAAATGTCAAATTTGTAAATGTCTAAGGTATGAAAAACCAACAGAAAATTTCTTAACAACTATTAGATTTACGATTGGATGTCGAGTTCACAATTGGTCAGTAAGGTTCAATTAAAGTATCGTACTAATAGCTTCTTATAAAGGGATGTTGAATCGGCAACTTGATATCAAATCCATAAAAGGTTCATAACTGATGATTGGAGTTAAACTTATTTAGAAAATGTTTAGCCTACTATTGAATTTATAAGGCGTCGAATACATAAACAGTTTATAAATCTATGATATGATAATCGCATTCTGAATTCATGATGTCATATCGGACTTAAACAGGATATTGAATTTTTAGCCTATATATCAACTCTTTGAGCAGTCATCTAATTTGTAAAGGAATAGTGGATCACTTTGAGTTACCGAGTTTAAAACCAATGAAACTATCCCTTGAAATAGTTGACGAACTCCTAAATAGATTTTGAACCCCTAATTGGTTGGCGAGTTATAAAAAGGTTTTGAATTTCAATTTAGATTTCAAATTTCATAAGACTGGTCAACCCGAGAACCAGGCAAGTTGTCGAGTTTTAATCATGTTGAGTTTTTAACAATCAATTGAATTTTTAATTGGATGTGAATGTCTTAAGGGTACCGATTTTTATCATCAAAACTTCAGAGAGATAACCTTCTAGAAGGATTTTGAATTTGTAACAGCTTTTAATCTTCAACCAACAAAAGGAAATACCACAATCTACGCTTGAATGCAAATGCTAAGTTTGTGGGAATCAAAATAGAAATACTACTTCAATAAAACTTGTCGAAGCACCCAATTAATTAGACCCTAATTATGAAATTGAAGACCCCAATTTTCTTTATCCCGTGTCTAAATTAATTAAAGATGAAGGTCAAACCTTAAGATTGAGCTTAAATGCCGAAGAATGTTGAAATTTTTAAGTAAAAACTGGGTATAATTTTTTTGTTTCATGTTCGATTTGCATGTAAAAAGTAAGAGGAAGAATAAGGACATGTATTTATAGGGAGAAAAAGGAACAATGAGAGTTGTTGATCTCAATGTGAGTAAACAAGAAAGATCTGAAAGGAATTCCAATGGAGTTCAATGTGGTTATCCAAGCACCAAGTATTGATATCAAGGTGTTCACTTGAAAAGTAAAACTTTCTTCTACACCAGAGGGGCCAAATGTTACTACAAATAATGATGTCGAACATGTAAAGAGAGCATATCAAGGTGCTGAATGCTAAGGAAGAACATATCAAAATTCAAGATGTTGGGTGTGAAAAAGAAAGAGGATTCAAGTATTCCGTAAGGGATATCAAACTTCAAGCAATCCCAAGGAGATGTCGAACCTCTATAGTCAAAGGTATCGAATGTTTAAGAAGGGGCGGAAAATATCTAAAGATGTCAGATTCCAAGAAATTAGCAAACACAAAGGATATCGAACGAGGACATAGTGATAAACTATCAAGTTTCAAAAATTAAAAATAATTATCAAACATATTCCAGAAGAAGGTGATGAATCGATAATTGTTTAAAGGTGTCGAACTACAACAAGCCTGGAGGAACCTAAGGTGCGGAGCCTCTACAATATAGAGTGTTGTAGAGCATATAACAGAGGAGAGATGCTGCATCACCATAGGTGCTAACCTATTAAGGTAGGATAGTGTGTATATACATTCCAAGGGATGGCGCTTATTAATGAACTGAACAATATTAGATATCTACACCATAGAGGATTGCAGATATCAACAATATAAAAGATGCCGATCTACGAAGGATGGTGTAGTCTATAATTTAAAGGACGGCATGTGTATACAATTTTAAGGATGCTGAGTCCTAAAAATCTAAAGGGTACCATATACCTACAATATGAAAGATGTTGAATATTTACAATGATCAATGAAATAACGAATATTTGCAGTAAACTATGGGATGTCGAATAGCTATAACATACGAGGAGATGGCGGATATCTATAATATATAAAGGAACAATGGGTATCTACAATACCAAGAGTATCAAACAACTACTATATAAAGGATGTCGAGAATTTACAATGCAAATGAAGATGTCATATTTCATAAGTATAACAAGAAATATCGAAAATCAATAGTTCATGGCGAACGTCAAATGTTGGCAATTCACTACATGCCGAGTAACACATGGTAGCTAATCCGCCTGCCTCTGCTCCTATAAATATGTACCAGTAGCAACTTAGGAGGGGAACTCTTCTTTTCTCCTTTTTTACATTTTCAAATTTGTAAACCCTAAACCAAATTGGGATTTGTAAAGATGACTGTACTTTGTGGACTTTTTGCATAGGGACTTGAACAACAGACATTGCATAGCATACTTTAATCGGAATAATACTTTTCCAATTATTAGACATGAGACATGTATATGAATTCTTGTACTTGACTATGGACGTCCATAATTTATTAAATTGGACTTGGATTTGGATTTTTATGATGAAAATGAGTGATCCTCACAAAGAGTATAGCACTCATATAATTTTATTCTATAATTATGAATAAGCTACTAATAAGCCTGGCAAGTAGAAAAAGTCCCCCATACAAATAAAAGAAAATAAAAACCTCCCATAAACCTATGTAACTAAGGTCCACAATAGAAAAATACAATAAAAACATGTGATAAATGCTCAAATCCTCAAGCTCGATAGAATCCAATCAATCCAGTAACTCTGCATGTGGCTACTAGGAAAACAATACAAGAAATTTAAGACTGACTTATATATGTATATAAATATAAATTCATATACATATATACATACATATATATAGATATGCAAAATAAAATAAAATAAACTAATAAAAAAAGAAATAGAACAAGAAAAATAAACTAAACTAATAACAAGTTCAGCTCCTGGCACAAGATCTATCTGAAACTCAATAGCTCGTTTCGATGGTAGTCCTGTAACCGGCTCAAAGACATCTGAAAACTCTCTTGCTACTCGAACCTAACTTAACTTTTCTCCCACTTCCATAGCACCTAGCAAAGCACAACTACTCCTGTCAGAATTCGCCATTTGTAATTTGATTCGCTTATGGCTATCATGGTGTCATAGTGACGTCTCCCCATCCTGGAAAAATATCCTAGCCTCATACTTACTTAAGCAATCCATACCCAAAATGATTCTGAATTCTATGAAATCGAAAACATACAGACTGCTTTCAAACTTATGACCTAAAAATTCCAGTTCTGACTGGTCACATCTCATCCCTAGAGTTGCATACCTTCCTATTGGATTCACAAACCTTAAGGAAGTAACAAAGTATGTGTTTTCTAAGCATATCCTATCAACCAAATTCTGAGATATGAATGTGATGCACTGATATCAAATAGTATCCTAACTGGCATACTTTGAATCAAAAGCGTACCTTCCATCAGTCTTCCATTTATCAGCGACAGTTGGCCTAGTAGATGATGGTCCAATAGCGAAAACCTTTCCCTAGTCCGCCCTGACTGGCTCTAGACACTGGTTCTTATAATGTCCAACCTAGTCACAATTAAAGCACTTCACATTCTTCTTTTCCGCAGCCTTCTTCCCCTTGCCTGACTGGCACTCATGAGCATAATGGCTTTTCTTGTCATACTTTGAAACAAACTAAATCGGCCTTTACCTTCATGGCAGCCTCCCCCTCTTGGACTCCCTTCTTCTTAAAGAACTTTGTCTTCTTTCCCTGAGAACCCTGGGTTTCAATTGGTTTTTCTCTCGCACAAATAGAAAGCATCTCCTCATGTTGGATTGCCAACTCCACAACTACATTACAAGGATCACAGATATGAGTCAGAGTCACCCTGGCAATCTCAGGCCTCAATCCCCGAATGAACCTCCCATTCCTTCTAATGATGGTGTCTATAGTAGCATACCCATATTGGGACAACTCATCAAACTTAGTAACATACTCGACTACCGACATCTCTCCGTACACCAAATCCATAAACTTTCTCATCAATGCTGACTTAGCAACATCAGATAAAAACCTCTATTCAAATATCCTTCTAAAATCTACACAAGTCAATTCCACCTTCGAAACTACAGTAGTAACACTATTCCACCATTGAAGTGCTTCCCTTGAAACTACCTAGAGGCCGGCCTTCTCTTCTTCTCATCATCCAAACCCAAATCAGTGAAAATTCTCTCATAGGGCAACAACTAATTCTCAACTTCTATAGCGTCCTCCGTTCCCATAAATGGTTTTCCTCCAAGACTAGTGTAGTCTCTACTTAACTTAGCATAATTATTTCCAACTAGAACCACAGCTCCTCTAACATTCCCAACAACTCTAGCAGCAGCTCCAGCTTGCATTATATTGATAAGAACTGATACATCGCCCCCATATCCACTGGTGGACTTCCAGCACCCACATTGGCATGTGCATTTTAATTATCGTCAACCTGTTGACCTGGGTTCCTCTTGGTGGGTTGAACATTTTCTTGGTTGTGGTGCTTCCTTCAACGAGATTTCTTCTTCCGTTTCCTACCTCCATATCTTCTATCTATTAAATTTGCACATGAGCTATAGTAAAGATAGAAAAGAATTGTCTAAGAGAAAGGGGAACATGCACTTATATATATATGTATGTATGTATGTATGTATATTCAAATACAAGTATGTTGTTATAGCGTTGTCTCAAACCCCGATCTTATTTACAGATTCATTGGATTAGGTACAAAAAATCTTATAGGTTTTATTTTTTTTAAGTTTCATAAACTTATTCTTTGATACCAACTTGTAACAACCCCTACTTGGAGGCCCAAAACTAATGGCAACGGATATTGCAGTCATCCATACTTATTAATCCTCGAGGACCAAATACAGTAATGTTAGATACGTTGATATAAAAGAAACACATAGATATGGAAAAATTTTAAAATCAACAAACAACTTTCTTATTCCATTTCAAAGCATTTCACATTCATTACATAATCCCAATACGAGAACCACATTTAGAGAAAAATTAATTATTATAGCATACACCAAAAGCGATATATGAAGATGCCCCCTAGGATGATCAAAGTATATAACTAGGCAATTAAACATCTTTGCCTTTACAACAAAACACAGCAGACTCTAAATAGAAAAAAACTCTAAATAGCTGTCATGCCTTTTGCACGTATCTGGAAGCTTATTTGTCTAAAGTGGTACCTTAAAGCTTCAACTCTCAAACTACTCAAAATCAAGTGAGCGCCCAAGAGTTTAATGGAAAAACATAAACTTCGAGTCAGGCATAAAGCTTGGTATGAATAATAATCTACCATCTCAAACCATTTAGATATCTTGTGAGACTATGTCGCATAACGGAACGGGTTTTCCCTTCATAAATATACTAAAACTTTATAAACCCATATACGGTGCTCCTACATCCACAATTGTTAAAATATAACATTTCAAAATAATATGATGATATGCAAACAAGTAAATAAATTCTGGATTACCTATCCCCATTCATTTTTGACTATCTGTCTCAGTTATTGTTTCTAGGGTCACTATTAATCTAATAGTTTTCATGGGCTGACTATTAACGTATTTAACACTTATGGACTCCCTGTCCAGTTTCATAGCTTTCATGGGATCACTAAGAACCTATTGGCCCTTGCCAATAACTTCATTGTTTCATGGGTTCTCCCTAAACCTATTTGTATCTCCAATAGTGTAACATCCCCCTACTTAGAGACCCAAAACTAACGACTATGGATGTTATAGTCATCCATAGTTATTAATCTTTAGTGACCAAACATGGTAATGTTAGACAAATTGATATACATAAACACAAGAATATGAAAAAATTTAAAACCACAAACAAAGTCCATATTCCATTTCAAATTATTTCCAATTTATTACATAATCCCAGTGCAAAGACCACGTTCAGACAAAATATACTTATTGAAAAATACGCCAAGAATGACATATGAAGACGCCCTTTTGGATGATCAGAGTATATAATAAGGCAATAAAACTAGTTTACCTTTACAGCCAAACATAACGAAAATAAAAAAAAACTCTAAGTAGCTAGCATGCCTCCTGCACATCACTGAAAGATTTATTCCACTAAAAGAACAACTGAAAACCCTAAACCTCAAACTACTCAACGTCAATTAAGTATCCAAGAGTTCAAGGCAAAAACAAAAACTTCAAGTCAGACATAAAGCATGTTATGAATAATAATCTAACATCTCAAACCACTTAGATTTCTAGTGAGACCACGCCGCTTAGCGGAATGAGTTTTCCACTTACCAATATCATAAAAACTATAAAGCCACATACTGTACTTCTGCATCCACAATGGTTAAAACAATTCAAAATAATATGATGACATGAAAAATAAGTAAATCAATTCTCGATTACCCATCTCCGTTCATTTTGACTATTTGTCTCAATTATAGTTTCTAGGATTATTATTAACCTAATTATTTTCATGGGCTGACTAATAGCCGGTTAAATGTACAAGGACTCCCTATCCATTTACGTAGTTTTCACGAGATCACTAAAAACCTATTGGTAACTCCAATACCTTTACTCTTGTCCTAGTGTTCTTGGGCTGACTAGGAACCTATTGACTATCTATCAATATCCTAATCCAGATATAGTTTTCATGGGCTAATTATAAATCTGTTGGCCCTTGCTAATATAAAATCATAGTTTTCATAGGCTGACCATGAACCTATTGGCCCCTTTCAATATCATTTCCTTTACACAGTTTTCATGTGCTTACTATGAACCTATTAGCCTCTACCAATATCTTTAATTAAGATTTTAACCTTTCTTAAGTTATATTCGCTACTGGGTCAACCTAGTTAGTTATTCTGCCCTTCATTAAAGTACCGTTATGAGTTAACTACAATGTGAATAAATACATGAAGAAGAAACCATAAGAACAACAAAATAATACCAACACCTGTGGTTTAATACTTTATGTAAAACTTGGTTAATCTCTTCAACCCATTATTCAAGGAAAACTTCTTATATTTTAAACTCTTTAATTTATTTTATGCCATAATTTTTCCTTAAAATGGAATCCGGTTATTTGTTTTGAAAACCATAAAACATCACTTTCAAAACCCCTAGATAACCTCCTTTGAAAGAAACGTAAATTCCTTTTCAAAACACTATGTATATACCTTTCATAAGTATCAAAATGTTACTCAAAAGTCTTTAGGAACATAGCTTCAAAACAAATGAAACTGCTCCAATCAAAAGTATTGGGCTTTACTTCTAAAAAAATCTTTGGGTCAAAGTGGTTATATGCGAAAGTAACCTTTCGAAACCCTTAATAATATTATTTTGGGAATTTTTTTGATGGTGTCAGAACTATCTATTTGAAAGTCCAAAACCATTGAGTAAAACTTTAGAAGGGTAGCATTGAAACTCCCTTTCGGCACCATTGCCTTAGAAACTCCTTAACCCCTTCGAAACAAAGATAACCCTTCGAAAGCATTGATAGCTGCAATGCATTTGAGAGGTAAAAGAATAGCAGCTGGGTATTGACTAGGTCGGAACCACTACTTTCGAAAGCGTTCTTTTATAAATAAAATACCCACTTTAGAAGCTTATACCTTTAGAGCATAAAATGGAAACTTCCATTGAAAGAAATTTACAAAAAAAACCTTTCAAAAAGATATGCTTTAACTATGTCGAAAGCATTAAGTAAAACAAAGTAGGCACTTAACATTTAAAAAAACTAAGGTTTCGACCCCATTGGAAGCATTTCTTTTGACACCATGGCTTTTGTTTTTCCTCCAATCCACTACATACCATCTAAGTGATACCTTTTGTATTGGTTTCGACAAGGTAGGTTTCGGTAGGGTTGATTTCGACCGAGTAGAGGTGAAAGCGTTGGGTCGAAGGCCACTTTCAAAAGAAGCGGAACAAACATTTTATTTTAAAGGCTGAATTAAGTCTAAGTTTAGTAATTGCTTTATAACTAACCATCCTATTTGTAAATACCTGATTGGTTGCCTTAAACTTTTTAAATACTTTACAAATTAACTGCCCCATTTTTTAGATTTAAATCAAGGGGAAAAGTAACATTTAAGCCCTTCCATTAAGCAAAACCAATATTGCAAATAAGTTCTTTTTTTAAAATAATTTATTTTCCATAGCAAATTAATTTGGAAAAATCCCTAAAATCACACAAATTCACTTTCATCATGTTATCAAACATATTAAAATTTCAGACCCAATTTCTTCCTGAAATAATCGAAATAAAATTTAAACCCAAATATACGATATTATCCTTTAGAAATTCATAGTTAATTTTCTATAGCATGGAAAATTACGAAAATTAAATCCCATTTCTAATATCATATTTTACCTAATATATAATTTTTCCATAGTTCTAAAATCAAAACAATCGATTTAGCCCTAAACCGTGCAAATTTATATGTAGATGAATGTGTTTAAATTAAACATATAATAATTCAAGCATATCATTATCCGAAAACATATGATTATAAAAAATAGAGATAGAATAAATTATTGTTCACCTTGAATATGATAAGAGCTTTGAGATTTGATTTAAGATTAATCCCCTTGCTTTAATTCATTAGCTTGATTTAATCTTCCTCTCTTTCTTCCTTGTAATGGCTAGCTTTCTTAGGTTTACGTTTGTTTTGTTTTTGAAAGATGAAATGAATGTGAGAAAATGAAAGGATACATGAATAGGTGGGTTATAGAAATGAAAGCAGTTATTCCCTAATAGGCCTTTATGTAAATTAATAACATATTAGTTCATTTAAGCCCATTTGTAACTATTAAGCACCGCCTTAAGTTTTATTTCAAATCTCAATCCCCTCATCATTTTAATTCTTACATTATTCTACTAATTTATCTAATTAAATATCCTGAATATAAAAAATTAAGAATGTTACAGGATCCCCCTTAAAGAATTTCGTCCTCAATATTCAGTAAGGACAAAATTGCAATCGTGTGCAACAACTTCTAATGACCAAATTAGCATATCTGACTAGCCACTATCTACATAAATCTAATATGGACATACCCTCAAAGCAGATCTGGATAAGTATCTTTAATCATGTCTTTTGTCTCTCAAGTACAGCCCTTCTCGTTTTCGCTCTACTGAACTTTTACCAACCCAATAGTCATGTTTCTCAATCTTTTCTTATCCCTCGCTACAATCTAAACTGGTTTTCTAACAAAGGTTAAATTTGGCTCTACTATCAAATCTTCCAACCCTATTGGAGGAATAGTATTCTTTGGATCATGCACATACTTATGAAGACGAGACATATGAAATACATTATGGACACCTTCCATACTGATCGGCAACTCTACTTTATATGCGAGCTTCCCCATCCTCTCTAAAACCTGGAATGGTCCAACATATCTTGGTGCTAGTTTCCCTGTCTTTCCAAATCATATCACAACCTTCATCGGTGACACAATAATAAAAACCTTATTTCCAATTGAGAACTCTAGGTCTTTACACCTCTTATCGCGTAACTTTTATGCTTGGATTGAGCATCCTTCATCCTTTCTTGGATTAACTCAATCTTCTTTTATGCCTCCCTAACAAAATTTGGACCTAAAACTAATCTGTCTCCAGTCTCTAACCAATAGCTGGTGATTTGCATGGCCTTTCATACAAAGCTTCAAAAGGCGCCATTCCTATACAAGTCTAGTAACTATTTTTATAGGAAAACTCAATCAAATGTAGGTGATCTTCCCAAGATCCACCGATATAATATGCAAGCTCTTAATTGATCCTCGAGTATCTTGTTGACTCTCTCCATCTGCCCGTCTGTCTGAGGTTGATATGCAGTACTAATATTAAGCTTGGTACCTAATACTTCCTGTAGACACTTTTAGAATTCACTGGTGAATAAGGCATCTCTGTCACTGACTATACTACAAGGTGAAAGGGAGTGCGGATTAAGGATCTTAAGACTAATTTTACACTAGAGAGGGGTGAATAGTGTTTAATGGATTCTAAGACTTATATGAACTAATTTAAAATTATGACACAAACAAATGCAGAACTTAATCACAGAATCAAACCTAGATGCAAAAAGTAAATAAAAAGCAGTAAAGGGAAAGAACACACTGGATTTTATACTGGTTCGGAGTTACCCTACATCCAGTTCTGTACCAAGGCAAAACCACCTCATACAGATTTTTATTATACCAATGTCGAGATTACATTCCTCAATTTCTAAAGACCTTGAGGTACCCTCCTGTCTCACAAGTCTGAGGCAAACTCTCTTGATTTACGGGCCATAAGATTACTCAATTGATTTTCAGGCACAACCACACCTTATAGAGAGACTCAATAAAATTTTGATTACAAATTGATCTTAGAACTCTGAATAGCACATTGATCTTTGAGAGAGGGCAGAGAATTAAACAAGAATGAGATTCTAATTTGATTCACTTAAGAATTCGGCAAATCGGCATGATCTTAAAAATATGAAAATTATAGAATATGGATTTGTGGAGAAGAAGAAGTAAAGAAAACAGATGATTAATTTTTTTTTTTGTGAAGCCTATTTATAAAGCACCAACATTCATAACCATTCATGAAGAGATTTAAACGAATAGACACTTCTTTTGAAAATTGAAACTTTTTAATTCAACGGCCATTATGTCATCATGGGGTATCCCATGATGTCTACATCCCTATGTAAAAAACAACGTAATTTTTTTTTGAAAACGAAGTTTAAAATAAGAGTTTATTTTAAAACAAAAACAAATAATATTTTAAGGCTAAAACATCTTTTTGAAAAATCATTTGAAAAGATAATTTTAAGGCTAAAATATTTTGAAAAGCAGTTTCAAAAACCATTTTGAAAAACCATTTTGAAGTAGTTTTGCAAGCTTCTTCCTACAGAATATCTCATCACATCAGGACTCGAGAACTTGTATAAAACCAAGATGTTCATGGGTTTGTAAGCCACTTGTCATAGGTTTGTAAGCTACTTGTCATGGGTTTGTAAGTCACTAAAAGGTAGAAATGGGTTCCATCCCAAATGAAATGTGGAATGAAGATTTCCATGCTACTATCAAGTTTTAACAAATAAATTAGACAAATATCTTAAAATCTTGATCTCGATACTCTAGAGTCTTCAATCTTGAGTCTTGAGTATTTATACCGATCAGTCTTCAATAATCAATACCTGAATATATATATATATATATATGTATGTATGTATGTATATATATCTTGCATATACATATCTATCTAGACATCAATGTTAATATATATGTTATAATAAGATAAGTTAAAAAGGTTGTTGTCATCAAAACCAACATCTCAATTCTTAACAATCTCCCCCTTTTTGATGACGACGGCCTGTATTTATAAAAAAACTTATCATACCATAACTCCTATCATAACTCTCCCTCACCTCATAACTCCCTATAAATCCAAGCCAACTATTATTTTATAACTTCTCCCACTTTGTCATCAACAAAAACTTCTTAAAAATCCCTGAACTTGTTATAAGATAATCAACCATAACAAAATAGGGTAAACCATATATAAATGTAATAAGTGCTAAGTGTGATTACAAGTGCACTCCAAAAGGTAAATCGATCATCAGCCAATCATATTTACAGTAATTATTCAATCCGAACATATATACAAACCATACCAAATAAGTTAAGTCAATCAAGTTTAAAACACACTAATCAAATCAAATAAATAACATACAGAATGACTAGACATTCCTTAGTACTTCCACCCATCCATCTTCTCCAAAGATAGGGTCTGCTTTGATGGCATCCCATTCTTCTTTATCTTTGTCGAGAGTGACTGGTGGATTTCCTTCGAGATCGTCCTTATTAAAGGCTGAGATCATCCAACCAAGGGCATCAAAATATCTCTCTTGCTCCTTGATCATCTATATTTGACTCAATTTTAAGTGACGCTGATTACGAAATATGAATGTAAGAATATTCTTGAAGAAAATGAGAGTTTCTTCACGACTATCAGTTAGATTCTTAATCGGAGAAGCCATAATTCAAGAAATAGGAAGAACTACGAAAGAGAGTGATTAGAGATGAAGTTTTATAACTTATTCTCGAAGAAACAGATATAAATAGGGGTAGAAAGTTGTTTGAAATGAATAGACACAAGTTAGTTACATGAAAATAAAATTTGAAAGTGTAACTATTTTCTTTCCATTGGATATCGACATGGGGGGATGGTGTATGTCGACATGCCTCTGCTTAAAATGACATTTTGCTTTGTTTTGAATATTATGAACAAATCTATTAACTAAAATTTGTATAATATAAAAACAAGCAATTACAAAGACAAATGAAGTTGAATAATAGGAAATGAAAGATTCCATTAATAATTCTAGTCAACATTACATAAGATAATATAATATTAACTAAAATAAAGGAAATACAAAAAAGAACTCAAGATAACATGAACTAAAACTAGGTAGATAAAGACGAAGAAGATGATAGTCCAAGCTTTCTACTAATTTTCTCGAAGAACTTGTCGATTGTAGTGGAAATCTTATCCATTTTCTTACTCATTGATCTTTTAAGTGTCTTTTGATTTTCCACTATAATTTTTTGATTATTGAGAATGGTCTTGTTGGATGGATTAGCGAGATTAGTAGGATATTCAATATTTTCTAAGGAGGTTTCTTGATCTTCCTCTTCCTCCTCTACAATTTCCATTCCTTCCTCTTCTTCTTCTTCCTCCATTTCTTCCATTTCTTCATGAGCAAGTCTTTCTTCCTTTTTCGTAAGTGTTTCATATGGTTGAAACACTAATGGAATTTTCATAAGGGAAATGTTTCCATGGTTGAACACTTTTCTAGTTATAAATTCTTCCCTTTTGAAATCAACTCCACGGTAATTATAAATCCGGGTGAGATAAATTCCATGATATAATGTGTTTTCACCCATAGTAAAATTCTAGGGCCTTAGCTTATCCAAAATAACTTGAGCCAATTAATACCATAATTTCCAAAAATTGCAAAAAGAGCTTTGCTAACTTTTAAAGTCGGCTTGTTGTAGTTTCTCGATCTTGGTATAAGAGTTTGTTGGATAAGAAGATTAAAAATTCTTTCTTTTGGACGAAAATAACGATTTTTGAATTCGAAATTGTCATCCCTTCAAAGATGCGATGAAATGTCTCTCGATCATTTTCATTGATTTGAAATTCCGAGAGACTCATTCTGGTATACTTACATCCCAAAATATCTTACAAAATTTCATAATCCAAAACAATTTGTGCTCCTTTAACACTACTCCAAATTTTTCCTTCTTCTCCATCATAAAAACCACGATTCAAATTCGCATAAAACATTTTAACAAGATTTGGATAACATACAAAATCATTTTTTTTATCAACTAAACTAAGAATAGAACATTGTTGAAAAAGATTTTCAATTTCATAAGAAGGAAAATCTTCAAAAATATAAAATTTTCCCGTATGAATTTTACCAAAGTTTACATAGTTGATGTAAGCTTTGATAGCTTTAGGGTCATTAAAAAGAAAGTTTTTGGCAGATTTTGAAAGCCTAATGGTGTTAGGAGTGCTTGAAGAGGCCATTGAAGAAGTTTGACAGAAGTTGAAGATAATGAAGATAAGTTTGAAATTTGAAATAAAAGTGAAAAGTGATGATAAAGAGAGTGAAATAAATAGAGATTTTATAGGCATGTTCTTTGGTCAAGAGACATCTTTCCAAAACATTGAAGTTGGTGAAAAGGTGGAGGGAAATTCAAAAGTTTGAATTCAAATTCCGAGGGACATGTCAACATCGGGTATCCGGTATGTCAACATATGCCTATTGAATCAAAGGACAAGTTTCTATTCCTAATTCCTAATATACATACATACATATATATAAATATATATATTATATCCTATATTCTAATTATATATTTCCTATGATAACATTAAATATAATAATACTTAAATATTAATAATTTAGTATTTAAAATATTATTAAAATAATATCATTTTTGAATTTAAAATTCAAATATCAAGGGATAAATATGAATTTAAAAATTCAAGGAATTTTAGAACAATCAAGCAAACAAACAAGCATCCATTCAAATAAGAAAAATAAAAAATAATGTAAATGCATACCTATTTTTAGATTTATACTCCTATAGCAGTGAAACACATATTTGAATTATCCGTCTTCTTTTCATCGTCACTGGATGATGAGTCTGAGTCATCAAGAGTTGCAGTGAATGCTTTCTTTCTTTTCCTTGATGAGTCATTGTTTGGAGGGAACAACTGTTTATTTGGATACAGGCAATTTTTTCTATAATGCCTGACCTTATTGCAATTGTAGCATCTATCATTGTTGACGTTCTCCGTATTATTTCTGGAATTCCTTTGATCATTTCATTTGTAATTATTCATTTTTCTATATTTTATAAATTTTCGGAAGTTTCTTGTCATGAAGGAAATCTCCTCATCACTGTTTGGTTTCGAATCTTCAGTTGTTGCAATGAATGCCAATGACTTCTTTTCTATAGCCTTATTTTCTCTTCCAGTTGAATTTCTTAAGACATCAGATTCCTAATCAATTCTTTTATTTTCATGAGACTGATATCATTTTCTTCTTCGATTGCAAGTGTCTTTTGATCCCATTCTAGAGTGAGTGAATTTAGAATTTTTTTGACTTGGTCTTCCTTCGAAAAGCTTTTTCCTAGTGCAATTAGTGAATGAACAATATCTTGAAATGGATAATACATGTCGGAAATGGACTCATTTGCATGCATTTTAAACAATTGAAACTGATTAGTTATTATGGAAATTTTAGTCTATTTAAATTTGCTTGTTCCACATTGAGTAACTTGCAAACTTTTCCAGATTTCAAATGCAGACTTACAAATAGACACTCTATTAAACTCATTCATATATAGTGAACAAAATAATATATTCATGACCTTTGAGTTATTTTGTGCAACACCCTTTTGCTCAGCAGTCTACTGGGAAAAATTGGTAGTTGGTTCGATATACTTAGTTTGTGTGATATTCCATGTGTCTAATCCTACAGATTGTAAATAAATTTTTGTTTTACAAGCCCAATATGCATAATTACTGCCATTGAAAAATGGTGATCTGATAGTAGACTGACCTTTAAAAAATGAACTAGTGTTAGTGATAACAGAACTAGTGCCAGAGTTGACATTACCAGTGTTGGTGGCCATTAAAACAATTTTCAAGTTTCAGATTGTGAAAACTATGAAAACCTATGCTCTGATACCAATTGAAAGGGAGTGCGGATTGAGAATCTTAAAGCTAATTTAACACTAGAGGGGGCGTGAATAGTATTTAATGGATTCTAAGACTTATATGAACTAATTTAAAATTATGACACAAACAAATGCAGAACTTAATCGCAGAACAATCACAGAATCAAACACAAATGCAGAAAGTAAATAAAAAGCAGTAAAAGGAAAGAACACACATGATTTCATATTGGTTCGGAGTTACCTTACATCCAGTCCTGTACCAAGGCAAACCACCTCATATAGACTTTTATTATACCAATGTCTAGATTACATTCTTCAATTTCTAAAGGCCTTGAGGTACCCTCCTATCTCACGAGTCCGGGACAAACTCTCTTGATTTACGGGCCACAAGATTACCCAATCGATTTCCAGGCACAACCACCCCTTATAGAGAGACTCCATAAAATTTTGATTACAAATTGATCCTATAACTCTGAATAGCACTTTGATCTTTGAGAGAGGGCAAAGAATCAAACAAGAATGAGATTCTACTTTGGTTCACTTAAGAGTGCGGTAGAATTTTGGCACGATCTTAAAAATATGAAAATGATAGAATATGGATTTATGGAGAAGAAGAAGTGAAGAAAATATGAAAATAGATGATTAGAAAATTTGTTTGTGAAGCCTATTTAAAAAGTACCAACGGTCATAACCATTCGTGAAGAGATCTAAACGAATAGACACTTCTTTTGAAAATTGAAACTTTTGAATTCAATGGCCACCATATCGGCATGGGGTATCCCATGATGTCGAGATCCCTATGTAAAAAACAATGTAAAATTTGTTTCAAGATACCTTTAGAGAAAAAATGGCAACCTCCTTTGAAAGCTATTTAGAAAAACCCCTTCGAAAACATATGCTTCAAGTACGTCGAAAGCATTAAGTAAAAAAAAGAAGGAACTTAACATTTAAAAAAAAACTAAAGTTTTGACCCCATCGAAAGCATTGCTTTCGATACCATAGCTTATGCTTTTCCTCCAATCCACTACATATCATCTAAGTGATACCTTGGTTGTTGGTTTTGAATAGGTGGGTTTCGGCAGGGTTGGTTTCGACTGCGTCGAGGTGATAGCATTGGGACGAAGGCCACTTCCGAAAGAGGGGGAACCAACTTTTTATTTAAAAGGATGAATTAATGCTAAGTTTATTAATTGCTTTATAACTAATCTGCCTATTTGTAAATGCCTAATTTGTTGCCTTAAAACTTTTCAAATACTTTACAAATTGACTGTTGCATTTATCAGATCTAAATCAAGGGAAAAAGTAATGGTTAAGCCCTTCCATTAAGCAGAACCAAATAAGTCATTCCTTTAAAATAATTATTTTCCATAGCAAATTAATTATGAAAAACCTCCAAAAATCACAGAAATCAAAATAAATTTTAAAACCAAATATACCATATTTTCCTTTAGAAATTCATAATAAATTTTCCATAGATTGAAAATTATGAAAATTGAAACCCATCTCTAAAATCATGTTTTACCTAATATATATTTTTTACATGGCATTCTAAAATCAATAACAATCGGTTTAGCCTTGAACCGTGTATGTAAATGAATTGGTTTAAATCAAACATGTAATAATTCAAGCATATCATCATCCGAAACATCATAAAAATGAATTTAATCTTAAATCCGAAAACATATGATTAAAAAAATTAGAGATGGAATAAATTATTATTCATCTTGAATATGATAAGAGCTTTGAGATTTGATTTAAGATTAATTTCCTTGCTTTAGTTTTTTAGCTTGATTTAATCTTACCCTCTTTTCTTCCTTGTAACGGTCGACTTTCTTAGGTTTTCATTTGTTTTGTTTTTGATAAATAAATGAAAGTGAGATAATAAAAGGATACGTGAATAGCTGGGTTATAGAAACGAAGGCGGTCGCTAATAGGCCTTTATGTAATTAATAAAATATTAGTCCATTTGTAACTATTAAGCACGACCTTAATTTTTATTTTCAAATCTCAATCCCCTTATCATTTTAATTCTTACATTATTCTATTTAATTTATCTAATTAAATCTCCTGGATAATGTTATCTAAAATTAAGACTGTTACAAATAACTTCCATCTTATCCTAGTTTTCATAGGTTGACATGAACTTACTGACTTCTGCCAATAACTTAATCCAGATATAGTTTCCACGGATTCACTAGAAACCTATTGGTCCCTGTCAATAACTCAATCTAGTCATAGTTTTCATTACTATGAATCTGTCTATCTTACAACTTCAGTATTTAAGCATCCTACACTCTGGTCTATCTGACCTCTTTGATGTAATTCTACTCATTAGGAGTCAACTTAATTTATAGTCACTACAGGGTCAACCTAGCTGGTTATTCTGCCATTTCGCAAAATACAGTTATGGATCGATTATAATGTGTGTGTGTGTGTATATATATATATATATATATATATATATATATATATATGACGAAGTAAACATAGTAACATAATAATACCAACACCTATGGTTTAATATCCTTGAAATCATTTCATATAAGTTAATCCCTTTACCTATTAATCAAGGAAAACTTCTTCAAAAACTCCATACTTAAAATCATTTCAAAACCCATTTATTATGCCATGGTTTTCCTTTAAAATGAGATTGAGATTTTTTATGGCTTTTGAATCCTCAAAAATGTACTTTCGAAACCATTGCACAACATCCTTCAAAAGCATTCAATTCTTATTTTCAATACATTAACATATACCTTTTGAAACTCTTAAAACATCTCTTTTCAAACTATTGAGTTTATCCCTAAAATTATATTTTAGGTCAAAGTGAACACATATGAAAGTACCTTTTTAGAAACCATTAATCTTTATATAAAATTGTTTCAGGTAAAGTCGATGGCTTCAGAACCATCCATTCGAAAGCTCAAATCATTTAAGTAAAATATATAAGGATAGCATCTAAACACCCTTTCGAAGCCATTGCCTTCAAAACCCTTAAACCCATTCAAAAGCTTTTAGGAAGTGGCTTAGTATAAATTTTTTACATTTCGAAAGCATTAATGACTTCAATAACTTCGAAAGGCATAAGATTAGTAGCAAGGTCTCGACTAGGATGGAACCACTCTTTTCATAAGCATTGATTATAAAAAAGGAACTCATTTGGAAGCTCCATTTAGAAAAAAAGGTGGCAACAGATTCGGAAGCAAATGTTCGACTTGGTTAAAAGCTTTCTTTTGGAAACAAGGCAGGCACTTATCTTTGGAAAAAGAAACAAAGGTTTCGACCCCATCAAGAGCAATGTTTCGGTACCATGTCCTCCGCTTTTCTCCAATCCACTATGTACCATCATTGTGATACCTTGTGTATTGGTTGTGGCTTTGGTAGGTTTCGACTAGGTTGAAGCGAAAGTAATGGGTCGAAAGGTGCTTTTGAAAGAGGCGGAACCCACTTTTCTGGGTAAAAACTGATTTAATGCCAATTAAATCGAACACTTTATAACTAACCTGCATATTTGTGAACAATTGATTGGCTACCATAACTTTTCAAATTCTTTACAAAAATAACTGTCGCATAATTTCAAATCTAAACATGGATTAATTTAACAAATAAGTCCTTCCATTAACGAAAACCATAAAACAATTAAGTCCTTCATCTAAAATAATTTTATTTTCATAATAAATTACTTAGGATGATCCCCAAAAATTATAGATATTCAGTTTCAATTATGTTATCTAACATTTGAAAATTCCCTACTCAAATTCTTCATAAAATAATCGAATTAAATTTCTAAACCCAATTATTCATATTTTCCTTTAAAAATTCATAATAAATTTTCCATAGCTTAGAAAATTATAAAATTTAAAACACATCTCTAAAATCATGTTTTACAGAACATAAAATTTTCTCATGGCATACGAAAATCATTATAATCGGTTTTACCCTTAGAACCGTATAAAATAATTATCAAATTATTTTGTTTGAACCCAACATGTCCAAATCCAAGCATATCATCAATCAAAAAGCATCATAATAATGGATTTAATCTTAAACCCAAAAAACAAATGATCATAAAACATAAAAGAGATGATTTTGACTATTATTCACCTTGGTTATGTTAAGGAACTTGAGATTTGGTTGAGATTAATTTCCCCTAGCTTGAATCCTTAGCTTTAAATTGATTTTCTCCTCTTTTCTCCTAATGACTGACTTTGCTCTTCTTTTGTTTATGTTTTGTATTTTGTAAAATGAACGTGAGAAAGAATGAATTGTTGATTATAAGGGTTATGGTAATAAGGTGCGACTATTTCCTAATAAGCCCTTGTGTAAATTAATTAGCCTATAAGCTATTCTTAAGCCCATATAAATAAGTAAGCACGACCTTTTATTTTTTATTCAAATCTCAATCCCCTTTCACTCTAATGCTTATATTATTCTATTTAATTTATGTAATTAAATTTTATGAATAATGTTATCAAAATTAGGGGTGTTACATGATATTATTTTATAATAGTGGTTTATATATGCTTGAACTACTACAACACCGTCTAT
The DNA here is from genome assembly GCA_030765085.1 of Allium cepa. NCBI lineage: Eukaryota > Viridiplantae > Streptophyta > Magnoliopsida > Asparagales > Amaryllidaceae > Allium > Allium cepa. The sequence goes on along the minus strand of CM060941.1, from coordinate 168,192,878 downwards.
GATATTTCTACTCTTTATACATGCGTTTGGGTACTATCTATTAACTCGTTCAGAAATAATTTTAAAAGAACAGTTTAGAGACGAAATAGATCTAAAATATTTCGATTGGTCATCACCTATTTTCTTATGTGATAAAATTACATTTATGAAATTAAACATTCCTAACTGCAACGAACCATCATAAAATTCATTGAACATTTTTATTATACCATCTTTTAAAACATTCCTAAAGGTTTCACGGAATATAGGAAATCCATCTGGACCTGAAGCTTTATCATTAGGTATATCTTTTATAGCCTTCCAAATTTCTTCTTCCATAAATGAAACATCTAACCCTAATAAATCAATCTTTGTATCTTTAGTGTAAAGCTTATCCCAATAAGCTATAATACTTGTGGTTTCAAAAATTTATCTACAATAATTGGTAAACTCATATTAAGTTCTGTTTGATCAAAAATCTCAATATTATTAATTAAAATGAAATTAATCGTATTATTACGTTTTCTACCATTGGCTACTTTACGAAAAAATTTAGTACACATATCTCCCTCATTCATCCATTGGACCCTAGATCTTTGTTTCCACGTTATTTCTTCTTGTAAAATAACTTTATTTAATTTTTCTTTTAAATTTGAAAGTACATTTTTTTGAAATACTTAAATTCCTATATTCTTCAATTTTATTTAAATTTAAGACATCTTTCATTAATTTGTCCAATCTAAGTTTAAGTTGCCAAAAACGTCTTTAATCCATTTCTTAAGAAATAATAGTAAGTCTCTAAATTTACTAACCTAGACTTTGGCAATGTTATCTGGAAATCTATAATTATAAATATTCATAGAAAGTCGTTTCTTTGCAACTAAATCTTCAAAATTATTCTCCAACGACCACACCTTTTCAAATCTATAAATTTATTCCCAATATTTAGGTTAGTACATGAAAGAATAATTGGGTTTGATCCGAATAAATATTCGAAAGACGCACGACTTTACAAATAGGAAATTGGTCTTCTATTTCATCACTAATAAAATATTCGTGTAGAAGAGCCGTAGAAAATCTTCCCTACCGTTTGACCAAGTAAACTGTCTAATACTGATTTTTATCTCAAGTAGGCTACAATTAATAATAAACTGGCCTAACTCCTCCATTGCAATAAAATTCGCGTCTCTTGGTGATCTCTCTCTTAATAATCTAGCAACCTTAAAATCTCCTCCCATAGCCCAAGGTCCTGGGGCGAGTGATCTAAATTCTAGACATTCATTCCATAGAACCCTACGATCTAACTTTGTGTTCGATGCATAAATAATAGAAATATTTATTATTAAGTCATCATTAACGTTAGTAAAAATCAAATGCATCGAATATTTAATAATAGATTAAAAAAGTCTAACACAATGACTCTTCCAACACATCATATGTCCCTCTGCACTGCCCTTAGCTAGAAGAAATGACCAATGATTAATATACAGACCCTCTAAACACTATAAAGTCTATAATCGTGGATTTCTATTGTCATCTCTTGTAATAAAACAATGTTAATATTATTATCCTTAAAAACGAATTAATTTTACTACACTTACCTAAATCATGCAAACCTCTAACATTCCAACTAATGAATCTTATGATCCAAAAGAACTAACTGGCTCTAATTCCTTACTCCGGTGTCAATCTGAATGTTATCAAAAATAAATCTAGAATTCTTAGCCAAATACTGCATATCACTAGTGGATAAACTACTCAAAGCATATATACTATAAATACTATCCAAAAGAAAATCTGTACCCGAGCTAGAGCTTCAAAAGCTCTCATGGCCGCTGTACGAAGACGAGCACTCCTCCTCGTTAATCTGTGCTCATTCGAACTAGAACAAGCCTCTATATGCATTGTAATATCATCTCCACTACCCCTTGAACCAAATGCTTCAGGCACTTTAGTACCCGATCTAGAACACTTATTCTTCCTCCTCAGTGTTCAATCTGATTATTCAACATGATACTTAGAATATGCAGACCTAGAATGTTTACTCTTACCTATACCCATCTCTTTGGTTGTACCAGGTTCCATCGCACTATCATAACCAGTACAATTCTCATAGTAAAAACCAACTATATGATGAAACGTATTTTTCAACCAATCCTTTAAATCCATGTAAATAATAATTTGCTTCTTATTTGAATTTTCGTTCTGCACTATCCTTTCTACAACATTTATACTTTTACTTTCTATAGCCGCAACTGCCTTTGTACCTTATTTACCACCTTACCTACAGCTATGTATTTTTTGTTCAACAACTCATCCGATGAATCTAAAAAATGACACTGTAGTACTGGTACATTCAAAATCCCATAGTCATCTACAAATTTTTAATCTTACCAACGTCTTCCACCATATCATGCTGCACATATGCACACTCATTACTGATACATCTGCATATATATGTGCTCAACTGTGCATTATTTTCTATTTCATCATACTGACTATAATCCATTTTAATCTTCTCAAATGTTTCAAAAGGCATCTCAAATGCAAAGTCATTTCTCCTCCCACCTTCCCTATTCACTACACAAACGATGCCCTATCCATCAATATCCCCATTTAAGACCACCGTCTCTTCTCTATCTCTTCCCAAATATATATCATTAACAATCTCGCATCCACCATTAATCACTTTTGATATAACACAATCAGCGTTTGTTGCTATGGCACAGTTAGAATTTGTTGCTACGGCACAGTCAGTATTTGAAACCTCCACCAACACATGTTTTCTACCAAATGCATCTACATTTACATCCTTACCTTATCTGCATCACCCATCCTCATGCATCGTGCAAATTTATTTCCAACTCTAGAATCAGCCTTCCCTCCCTCTTTCGACAAAACTGCTGGCTCAGAGATGCCTTCCATTTGGTAACTAGTCCACCATACAAGCTTAACACCTTCTCTTCCGCTACCAAACCCTCAACCACATCCCTACCTAATGATACACCCACTGCCTCAAGCTACTTAAAAGGTAAATCCTTGATTACCTCACTAACAGCCTCTCTCACTTCATTGTCCATGTCAGTTTCATTCAAAGCATCAAAATTGTTATGCATTTGAGTGACAAAACAAACAATAGCTTTCGATTTGGAACTGCACTTGGTTGCCATCATGAAGTCAGAGATTAAGCTCAATACTCATCGTCCTCCCTAAGATTTGCAGTAATGCGAGAAATAGAAAGGTACGAGAAAAGGAATGATCTACTGAGCGGCCATTGGCAGCCCAAAACACAAGGATCTAGAGTCATTACATCAGAATTATTCACTGGAACATGATCAACTAATCGATGAGCATCCATACAATTATCCATTGCCTGTTCATGTTGGTGCTGCTCTATAGATGCCAGCCTAGCCTGTGTTGTGAAAACTACAGAAACGTGGTTTTCAAACGTGCCGTATAATCGTTCCATTTTTTTTCCAAATACGGGCAGTTGTCGATGGAAAAATAAGGGCTTTGATTTGAGTCCGAAGCTATAGGTATTGAAGATCAAAAGTAAAACGAGAATCAATTGAAGAACCGGTCTGGGGTAGAGAAGTCCACGGCGCCTTAAGGATATCCTCAGATTTGAATCGCAGTGCATAGGCGAACTTCTTGTGTACTAGCGTACCACAATAGAAGCACGGAAGGGGTCTCTACAAGCTGCCACTTGATGATCTGACCCTCCACACCAATAGCAGATATGCTTATTCTTCCGCAGCCATGGAGACTGCAACGGTTGTTTGTGTTGGAATTCCTAAATGAATGAAAACAAGATAGTCCCGCATCATCAAAATTGCAAAGCTATTCTATTATATTAATAGCTTTTCAATGAAAGAGTTGGGGCCTTGGAGTATCCAAACATTTGCTTCGTTACAAGGAGAGAGATCATGTATCACCACCACACCCGCGCGTCGCCGTTCGTCTGACCAAACCGGCTTGAGTTTGGGTCTAAATGATCCTATTTTTTCTGCAAAACTGGATCGGATTTTCTAACAGTTGTAGACTATACGAACAGGTGCGAATCAGTTTCAGAAGCGGACGCGGATTGACTGAGAAGGTGCAACTTCTGAAACGGGCACGGGATTTTTGGCGAACAGACGCATCCATTAGCAGACGGATGCGGGTGCGACCCGTTAGACGTGAACGGATGCGACTTATGGCAGCAACGGATGCAAACTCAGAACCAGTAGCGAATGGATGTGGCCGTTAACGAACAGCAGCAATGAAAGGCAACGGGTGCGACCCGTCAGGCGGACGCGACTGTTCGAAGAGGTGCGGACGAAATTATAAATAGAAGAGAATACATTCTCATTCTATTCCAATTCTGACCGGTTATTCTCATTCTATTAAATCAAACGTTATACAACATTGATTTAATAATAACTATAGCGATAAATCAAACGTTATACAACATTGATTTATCGCTATACCGGTTATTCTCATTCTATTCCAATTCTGACCGGTTATTCTCATTCTATTCCAATTATAGTTATTCTCATTCTCATTCTATCGCTATAGTTATTCTCATTCTATTATCGCTATAGTGGACGAATTGTACTATTTCTTTAAATAGTATAACGTTTGATTTATCGCTATAGTTATTATTAGTATAGTGGTTAGTTTGTGGTTGTAATTTAATTACGACATACTTAGTGTTTAAATTGGCTAATACGACTTCCATAATAATGGAAATCTGATTGATAAACTTATGAGACGAGTTTATAATTGATTATTCTCTGTTTTGGTATACTAGACGTATAATATCTTAAGATTTTCCTGTTTTCGCTAAAACAGAGATGGCAACAGTTGAACTATCAACAAAGGCTACTACATACAACAGGGCCGATCCTTTTAAAGGAGATGGTGACGACTTTCTAACATGGCAGAATCGTATGTTATTTTATCTCACCACACTTGGTCTGCAATGGTATCTCGAGGAGGAGGAACCGATTCCTGCACGAGGCAACGAATCAGATGTTGATATGTGGAAGCATTCCGATTTTCTATGCAGAAACTATATTCTGAATTGTCTCGACAAGGTGCTATACAAAGTATATTAGTCTCTAAAGACAGCAAAAGCACTTTGGAATGCACTTGCCGTGAAGTATAAGACGCAAAATATCAGTCTTAAGAAATTCATTGTGGACAAATTCATGGACTACAAGATGGTTAACCCTAAACTGGTGACTGCTCAACTGCATGAACTGCAAATCATCATTCATGAACTCGAAGCGGAAGGTCATAAGGTTGGAGAATCGTTTTTGGTTGAAGCCATCATGGGAAAACTTCCGCCGTCATGGAGAGATTACCGCAACTATCTAAAGCATAAGAAGAAGAAAATCTCTTTACAGAATCTCATAGTCCGATTGAAAATTGAGGCAGATAACCGTGGAATTACAAAACCAAGCAAGGAAGCATTTGTGGCTGAAGGTTCAAAGAACAAAAACAAAAGAAAGAATTTCCAGAAGAAAAGGAAAGCTCTAGAAAACAAACCAAATGACAACAAACGAACCAAAAAGTTTAATGGCGAGTGTTGGGTTTGTGGAAAGGTTGGACACGCTGCTAGAGATTGTAGATACAAGAAGGAATGCAACCCAGAGGCAAATATAGTAGACAACATAGAAGTAGACGAGTTCAACTTCTCGCAGTTGTATCTGAATGCAATATGGTTCAGAATCCTAACCAATTGAGGGTAGACACAGGCGCTACTCGTCATGTCTGCTCTGACAAATCCGTGTTTTCTACATACTAGAAATTCGATCATGAAGAAAAACTCTATATAGGCAATTCTGCAGTATCCATGATCGAAGGAAGTGGCACATTAATCCTCAAGTTTACTTCTGGAAAAACTGTCAAGTTGAACGACGTGCTCCACGTTCCAGATATACTAAGAATCTCATCTCTGGTGCAGTACTATCAAAGGAAGGATTCAAAATGGTGTTCGAGTCAGACAAAATGGTTCTGTTCAAAGCTGGAATATATATCGAAAGGGGATATTTATTTGATGGCCTATTTAAAGCAAATGTAGCCGTTATCGGCAATAAAAATATGTATTCTGATTATGCTATTAATAAAATTGAAGTTTCTACTTGCTTGAGCACGAAATTTTACTATGGCATGATAGATTGGGACACATAAATTTTCGAAAAATGAAAATATTATCAAACTTGCGATTAATTCCGAAATTCTAAGTAGATAAGAACTACAAACGTGAGACATGTGTAGAAGCAAAAATGGTTAAAAAACCATTTCAATCTTTTGATAGAAGCACCGAACCACTAGGTTTGGTTCATACAAATTTATATGATTTAAATCATTACCTATACGAGGTGGAAAAAAGTACTTAATCACTTTTATTGTTGGCTATACACAATATTGCTATGTATATCTTTCAATTAGTAAGGATGAAGCAATTACATCGTTTATGAAGTATAAAGCTGAGGTAGAAAATCAGTTAAATAAAAAGATCAAGATATTGAGATCTGATCGAGGTGGAGGATGTGAATCACCATTTGAACAGTTCTGTGCCGAAAATGGTATAATTCATCAAACAACAGCTTCATATTCACCACAACAAAATGGTGTAGCCGAGAGGAAGAACAGAACATTAAAAGACATGATTAGTGTCATGCTTTTAACCTATGGTCTACCGAGGAACTTGTGGGGGGAGCCTTAAATATGTCTAATCACATATTAAACAAAGTCCCTCACAATAAAATAGGAATAATTCCATATGAGTTATGGAAAGGACACAAACCAAGTTTTAAATACCTTAAAGTGTGAGGGTGCTTGGCAAAAGTTCTAGTTCAGCCTCCCAAGAAATTCAAACTTGGACCAAAAACAGTAGATTATTACTATTTAGGGCCAGCCCAAAATAGTAATGCCTATAGATTTTTGGTATTCAAGTCTGATATAGCTGATATTCATGTAAATGCAATCATGGAATCTAGAGATGCCTCATCCTTTGAAGACGTGTTTCCGCACAAAAGGAATGAAGTGAATAATGTTCCTAAAAGGACAAGAGAAGAATCAAGCAATTCACATGAAGATGAAACTCAACATGAAATTGAGGAAGTTGAACCAAGGAGAAGCATAAGGGCTAGGACTTTCAAGATATCTGGTTCGGATTTTTTCACATATGTGTTAGAACACGAACCTCAACGTACAAGGAATCAATGTCATCTTTTGAATTTTCATGTTGGAAAGAAGCGATCCAAAGTGATATTGATTCAATTCTAAGTAATAAAACTTGAGAAATTATCGATATTCCACCTGGAATAAAACCTATTGGCTGTAAATAGATTTTCAAGAAGAAAATGAAAGCAAATGGCTCTATCGATAAGTATAAAGCCAGATTAGTAGCCAAAGGATATCGTCAAAAAGAAGGAGTAGACTTCTCTGATACATATTCGCCGGTAACACTAATAACCTCTATAGGAATGCTAATAGCAATTGCATCAATCTATAACCTAGAAATTCATCAAATGGATGTAAAGACAGCATTCTTAAATGGAGATCTCGATGAGGAGATCTACATAGAGAAATCTGAAGGGTTTGTTTCTAAAGGAAATGAAAACAAAGTCTGTAGATTAGTAAAATCATTATACGGACTAAAACAAGCTCCGAAACAATGGAACGTAAAATTTGATAGTGTCATGATGAGAAATGGTTTTCGTATAAATAAATGCGATAAGTGTATTTATTATAAACAAATTGGACAATCATATGTGATGATTTGTTTATATGTAGACAATATGTTAATATTTGGTCCAAATACTCATGTAACAGAGACCATAAAAAAGATGTTCACTAGCAATTTCGCTATAAAAGACTTAGGTGTCGCAGACATTATTTTGAAAATCAAAATAATAAGAACACCTAATGAAATTGAATTATCTCAATCGCACTATGTAGACAAAGTGATTGAAAATTTTCAAAATTTTGGAATTAAAGGAGTAAGAACACCTTTTAATCCATCAGAAGTACTGCATAAAAATACTAATGAGAGTGTAATGCAACTGGAATACTCTCGTGTAATAGGTTGTCTCATGTATCTCATGAATTGCACAAGACCAGATATAGCTTATGCAGTAAGTTGACTGAGCAGGTATACAAGCAATGCGGGAGAGGAACACTGGAAAGCACTAATGAGAGTGCTTGGATATATAAAAATACCACAAATTATTCCTTACATTATGGAAAATATCCTGCTGTCTTAGAAGGATATAGTGATGCAAACTTGAATGATGATTCAGAGGAATCAAAATCAACGGATGGTTATGTATTTACCTTAGTAGGGGCAGCAGTGTCATGGAAATCTACTAAACAAACATGCATAGCTCGATCCACTATGGAATCAGAGTTCATCGCTTTAGATAAAGCAGGCGAAGAAGCAGAATAGCTTCGTCACTTTATAGAATATATTCTATTTTGGCCTAAACCTGTACCGGACATATGCATACACTATGATAACCAAGCTGCGCTATGTAGAGCACACAACTTTGTGTATAATCGAAAATCACGACAGATTCGTCGACGCCGTAACACAATTAGGCAGTTACTCTCAAATGGAACTATTTCATAGATTATGTGAGAACAAATGATAACATAGCAGATTCATTTACTAAAGCTTTATCAAGAGAGAAAACTGACCGCGCATCGAGAGGAATGAGTTTAAAAGCCTAAACCACCAAGAGTTATCTTATACGGAAGTCTATCCTAGCGACTGAAGATCCCACGGACTAGGATCAATAGGCAAATCAGTTCTGAGTAACTCAAGACGTAATGCATTTCCTTGGACATAGTCCAGCTCCATTCCTATGGTGCATAATATAAATGCATGCCTATAGAAGTATTTAAAGGTTAAAACTATGTTTTTTTAATGATGACCATAACTTGAATATAACAAGTGGGGTATAAGTAGGATACTCTTAATGGTTGCGATCGCCTATGTTAGTGTGAGCTGGGTCGGCACTATGAGAATATTAAAGGCTTATATTTTCTATAAACACCTGCAAAACCAAAAATTGTTCAGGACGAAAATGAATACAACCAAGAGATTGGATGAGAAAGGAATCAATACTTCGTAAAGCTTATTGTCTGGATATAAAATAAAGGTCGACGGTTCAAGATGAAATAATTCACTGATTAGCCAAGTAGATCCGATAAGTTTTAACTAGAGAAAGTTCAAAGTGAAATATCTACTTATCCACGATAAAGCATTGTTCCATATGTACTCTGTGATATTTCGCTTTGTGTGGGTGATATGTATATTATCATTCATGTAGGGGATTGTTGGAATTCCTAAATGAATGAAAACAACATAGTCCCACATCGCCAAAATTGCAAAGCTATTCTAGCATATTAATAGCTTTGCAATGAAGGGGTTGGGGCCTTAGGGCACCCAAATGTTTGCGTCGTTGTGTGGAGGGAGATCATGCATCACCACCACACATGCGCGCGCCGCCGCATCCATCCGTCTGACCGAACCCGGCCGGGCCCGGGCTCGGGTTTGGGTTTGGGTCTAAATGATCCTATTTTTACTGTAAAAATGGACCGGATTTTCTAACAGTTGCAGGCTATACGAACAGGCGTGAATCTGTTCAGAAGCGGACGCGGATTGACTGGGGAGGTGTGACTTCTGAATCGGGCGTGGGATTTTTGGCGAACAGACGCATACATGAGCAGACGGATGCAGGTGCGACCCATTAGACGCGAACGGATGCGACTTATGGCAGCAACGGGTGCAAACTCAGAACCAGTAGTGAATGGGTGCGGCCCATTAATGAACAACAACAATGAAAGGCAACGGGTGTGACCCGTCAGGCGGACGCGACTGTTTGAAGCGGTGTGGATGAAATAATAAATAGAAGAGAATACTGATCACATTCTCTTTCTATTCCAATTCTATTTTCTTGTACTTCTTCTTTTCTACTGCTCTATACAATATATCACAGAGTTGACATACTCGTTACAATCTCATGCAGATTACGTCTGTTGTATCTTGGGAGACTTTAAATAAAGTCTTAAGAAAATTGTTACGACAAGCCTCAGACGGAATTTCCTTCTTCAACCGGTTAGGTTTATAATTGATTTATATGTGTATATATATCATTTTTGTTTCTACGTTTTACTATTTCTTTAAATAGTATAACGTTTGATCTATCGCTATAGTTATTACTACTATAGTGGTTAGTTTGTGGTTATAATTTAATTACGACATACTTAGTGTTTAAATTAGCTAATACGGACTTCCAGAGTAGTGGAAATCTGATTAATAAACTTGTGAGACGAGTTTATAATTGATTATTCTTTGTTTTGGTATACTAGACGTATAACAGTTTGGATACTTGGGAGCATTGGGGTTGGAGATGGCCTAAGTTTAGAACTTCCGCGTAAGTTAATCGAGGTGAGGAAGAGAAATGAGGTAACAAGAAAGCGAAAGATCGTCTATGGAGAGAAGAGATTCGAAAAAAGAGTTACTGTCACTTTTGGTTGCCATTTTTGATGTATTCTACATAATTGACATAGAGCATCTCCAATAGTTCAGAGTGCGGAAATTCGATTTTCCACGCTCCAAAATGTTGGAGCCCTTATTTCTGCAACAGAAATAATGGCAGGCGCCTGTTCAACAGGCGTCCGTGATTATAAAACATCGGGCGCCTGTTGAATAGGTGCCTGATGAAGACGTCTATATCAGGCGCTTTTTCCTCTCTCCCCCTCATTTCTACCTCTTCTATCCTCTTTTTAGTTAATTATTTTATTTTATTTTGCGTTCAAATGCCGCCCCGTCCGGTCAAAACTGGTAGACACACCATTCGATATACGACCGATGCCAATATTGGACCTGCTCATGTCCCTCCTAATGCTACCGTGACTCTAAACGATCTTCGATCCTTGCACGACTTGCCCCCTACTATTTCACATCGACTTACTGAAGCTATAGTGACGCCACAAGTATACATTTATTTCTTTATTGCTTGATGAACAACCATGTAACTATATATGTATGATAATTCTTTGTTTACTTTAATATTAAATATTCATATATTTAGGTTCCTCACGTAGCGATGCGAGGTGGTTGGTATAGGTGTATGTCTGAGTATTTTGATTAGTTACCACAACCGATTTTGGATAGGCTACATGCGCCACCTTTTGGTGAATTTCTAGCTTTACCTAGATTTTCACATGTAGATCGTTTCCTGGTAGAGGCCCTCACCGAGAGATGGTGGCCTACCACTCACACATTTCATTTCCCTGATCTTGAGCTTGGACTGACTCCTTTAGATTTTTATATGGTCACTGGCATAGAGATTGATCGACCGGACCGTCTCACTGTTCCATTTGATAGTTCATTTGAGGAGTCCGAGTCATATTCAGCTTATTTACCGACTTTGGTCGATGAGGAGGAGCTGTTACTCTCCCTTGTTTGCAGCGGTATATAGTAGAGTATATGGCCGTTGATGATATGCACACTCCGGTTATCCGTGCCTTCATATTATATCTTTTTGGGTCTACATTTTTTAGTAACAATAAGGGTACCATTAGGCTTAGTTTTTTGGCTTGATTAGTAGGTGTGGCTGTACTACATATATATGATTACGGTACAGCTATTACTGTTATTTGTACGTAGCATTAGATACTTATGCGCTTCAGCAGTCTAGACAGATGTATGGATTTTGGTACATTCTTCCATTTTGATACTACGAGTATACTACCAATATGCACCCCCGACTTATTATAGAGGCGAATGCCACACCTTATATTTGCTTTCCTAGATTGCGTCGTTGGGGTCCTCCTATGCATTTGCCCCGTGTTGCACAAGGGGTGCACAATGAGCTGATGGAGGCTAGACAGCAGATAGATATGAGGCGGCGTAGTAACATTATCATTCGTCCATGGGTCAGTATTTACAGTTCCTAGTGCCCGGTCCTGATCATCCACTCACTTTTCAGTTTTCCATCTCGCGACGCAGGATTTTCTTTCAGGTTCCTACATGTCCATTCATATGGTATTTATGGGAGCGGTGTTGGCTACAGTTGTATGGTATAGTTCGCATTCCATCAGATCCGCTACCATAGGATGATATGTATGGTGATATTAGGGTTGGACCAGCTTATATTCTTGCGATGAGGGGTGCGGGATAGGTGGATGGTGAGCCTTTTACAGTTCTTGGAGACTTTGATTCATATTGGGCTCGAGTAGCCCCACGTGCTTACGCGTTGCTCGGTTATATTCGAGGTTTGAACTCCGGTCATATTGTCTGCGTACCTCTTCCGGTAGAGTTCCACTGCCGCCTGCCACCTTTGAGCCTACATCATCTCAGTATACGCAGCCTCCTACTTTTGACCCCCCTCCTCATTCGTTTAGAGCGTATGATGTACATGGTCAGGTGGTGGAGTATCCCTTGCAGTATCCTACAGATGACGGTATTACGGGCGTACCATCCACCGGATTGTATCAGCCTCAACAGGTTTGTACGAGTTTTAACTGTTTTTTAAATTACTTGTCATTATATTCTCCGTCTATGTATAATTTTTCTTGTGCGCATATCAGTATTCTCGGTACATGGATTATGATAGACAGATGATTGCTGCATTTGAGAGTATAACGCTCGATTATACACAGATGATGCACCAGAGTTACCAGACTGCGGTCCAGTAGCAGCAGACTCAGTATGATGCACAGATATAGGGATTACAGACCCAGATTCAGCAGCTTTAGGAGCAGCTCCATGCCGGACCTGAGCCTTATGACTTTGATGACGTCAACGAATAGTGACGACGATAGTGAAGACGATGAGGAGATTGATAGCGGTTCCGATCACATAGACTGATGTATTGCATTTAGATGTTTTAGACTGTGTTATTATTTTTCACACCTTACATTAGTTGGTTGCATATTATGTTGGTGATGATGCTACTGTTATATGTGATTGTCTATATGTTATGGCATTGTGTCGATTATATTTTATGTTGAGTATTGCATTGTATTGATTTTAATTTACGCTTGTTTATTATTAAGCGTATATGAAGTCAAAATGTTGAAGTAACAAACATGGTTGTGTTTGTTTGTCAAAATTTTTATGGTTGTTTGACATATGGACGTTAATCTCATGCTTCATTTTTTGATGCGTATCATGACCTCTTTATTTAAGATAAAGTTTTATATTCTAATGTCACAACATTTAAAAGTTTAGTAAATTCAATCAATGTGTAACATAATATTTTCGGCTACAGAATTGAAACTGTTAGTGAATTTTTTTTATATAAACTTATCAGATGTGCGATGATGAAGAGATAATGGCAAATCAGTTTTGGGACACTATTGTTGAACTTTACAATAGCAATGTTGAGTGTAGAAGTAGACATACGAAGGTAGAGTTGAGGATTGGTTATGAGAACTTCTGCAATGCCTGTACGCGGTACAGTACAATTATCAATGAGTTTATATTTGAAAATTTGTTTGAACCAACCCATTCCACATTTGAAGGTCATTACTTTCTCAAATATCACAGCACATTCACTGGACATGAGGCTTATATCATACGTCAAAATTAGCTAGAACGATTTGGATATCCATAATTTGAGTGTATTATTATTGAGTGTATTATTGTTTCTGTATATGCATATTTATTATTGTCTTGTTTATGAGTGATTTAACTTTCTACTGCATTGTAAAATCAAAACATAGTTCTAATATTTAAACATAAATAACTTTAACATTCACACGCTTCAATATATATGTAAGAGCTTTTCTTCTCAAACACATAGTTCAGTTGTCCGCTCCTTCAATCTTCTAATCCTCATATCAATGCCTTCCTGGTCATCATCTATTGACTCTAATGTCGGGTATGTTCCAACAGAAAGCGAACACACCGATGAAGATTGGTATTCAATTATCAAGGCCAGTATTACGAGGACGTTGCTCGTGAATTTCCAAATCTTGACCAACTCACACTTCAAGAAGATGTTCAACCTCTACACAAACAGTTGGTTCATCAACAACCACAGGAGGTTGAACAAGTACCAAATTTGCAACCTTCGTTTGAACAAGAGGTTAACTCTTACACACTATTTTGCCACTGTGGTAATAAGTTTGAAGTTTTGGTTAGAGCTGATGGCGAAGATATTGGTCGTCGAATCCAGTTGTGTCCTTTCTGGCCTGAAGGGTGCAATTATGCAGAATGGGTTGATGAACGGCTGTGCTGAAGGGCCATAACATATGCCAACGAGCTAGAACAAGAAATAAGACGTCTTCGAAATATCGTGCACGGCTTACAATTTGACCGTAACCGGTAGTTTCTTAGTGGAGTGTATTTTTATTATGGAGTGTATTATTATTATTATTATTGTATTATTGTGGAGTGTATTATTGTTTGTGTATGTATTGTCGTTGACTATATTAATGTTTGGGTGTTTCAGTAACATTGTCTTGTTTCGTTTTGTATTATTACGTTAAGAACATGGCTACAGTTATATGATGGGATGAGACACTGCATCAATAGTCAATAGTGTATGGAGGGGACAAGGCAGTGCAGATGTGACACTACAGACAAGACACTGTATCAACAGTTAATAGTGTATGTTAAGAACATGGCTACAGTTGTATGATGGGGCGAGACACTGCATCAACAGTCAATAGTGTTTAGATGGGACGAGACACTACAGCCGTGACATAAATGGAATCTACTTTATAGATGGTGGTTGAATTTAGTTAATGCTACCCACATGTGATTGTTTGTTTTGTTATGAAACCCAGCAAGTGATTTAAGCTATAATAAGCTTGTTAGATGCTGAGAAGTATTATTGCTCATTCTTATTTCATACAATTTCAAGTATAACAAATGGCGGTAGAAGATTATATATTGTTTGATGATAGCGATGACGAATTTGATGAAATGATGGAAGATCATTTTCATCGTGAAATGGAACTAATAAGTATGGGTGCACTATAGGTTGGTCAATCGAGTAGGCAACATGGTGGATCAGTTGTCGGTCGTCGGTATAAAAATCATAGACATTCATGGCACAATGACAGACTGATAGAAGACTACTTTGTTCCAAATCCTACTTACACAGATGCTGATTTATGAAGAAGATTCCACATATGGCGTCCTCTATTTCTTAGAATCCTACAATGTATCAAGCAGCATGACAAATATTTTATCTTCAAATCCAATGCATCTCGTACAATGGGATTTACTGGAATTCAAAAAATGACAGCTGCACTAAGAATGCTTGCATATGCAGGACCGACGGACGCACTTGAAGAAAATTTGAAAGTGGCGGAAAGCATGGTATTAGAGTGTCTGGAGCATTTTTGTCAAGCTATCGTGGACATTTATGGTGATCAATACTTATGCAGACCGAACGAGGCGGATATAGTAATGTTATTAAATATGCATGGTAGCAGAGGTTGTCCTGGAATGTTAGGCAGTATAGACTGCGTGCATTGGGAGTAGAAGAATTATCCAAAGGCATATACTGGAGCTTATTAGGGTAAGTCTCGTAGGTCCTCTATTATTCTTGAAGCCGTAGCGTCATATGACTTATAGATATGGCATGCATTTTTTGGAATGCCGGATTCGAACAATGATCTTAATATAGTCGAACGATCTATGTTGTTCAATGATTTAGCAAACGGTAGATCAACTCCTTGTACCTTTACTTTAGGAGGTAACACATACGATCGTGGATATTATCTTGGCGATGATATATATCCTAAATGGAGTACCATTGTCAAGACAATTCCTAACCCATAAAACAATAAACACTCAAAATTTGCAGCGAAGCAAGAAGGCTAGAGGAAGGACGTTGAAAGATCATTTGGGGTTCTTCAGTCTAGATTTTCCATAGTCAGTAATCCATGCAGACTTTGGTCACAATCAAAATGAACAAAATAATATACACTTGTATTATCTTACATAGTATGACTATAGAGGACGAAAGAGACATGGAAGAAGATTACTTTTACGAGGGTGCTCTAATACCACCGCCTGTTTGGCGCGACGATATGATTGGAAGCGCACTAGAACTCGAGTTTCATGTAGGAAACCAAATGTCCTACCGTAGTGTTCAACTACATCGAAGACTGCAACATGATCTCATAGATCATCTTTGGAGGTTTTCTGAAAATAAGTGAAACTATATTTCTGTTCTTACTTTTCCTATTGTTGATTATGTTATTATTATTTATTATTGTTATTGTAATCTGTTTATGTTTAATTAACGTAATGTTGTTATAATCTTTTTTCAATGTAATGCAATTTCAATGAAAATGCTTATATTAATAAATTCTTGCATTTAGAACACAATACAAATAACAATAATGAAAAGATAAAAATGTTGTAGAAATGGTAATTCATTTAATACCCTCTTCAAGTCTACGTCTCATAATTTCTCTCCTTCTTTGCTCGGTATACTGCAGTTGTTCTACAGACATGTGTGTCGTATTCATGAACATTATTGCATCTTCATCTCTTTGCCGATTTCCAACAAGAAGTTGATCCATTCTTGATAACTTTTCTTGGTGTTGAATTGCTCGAGTTTCCATTTTTCGGTTAAATCTATCTTCAGATTCAAGTAGGAATTTTTTAATTTCTATTTGATCCGCTCCAGCAGTCTGCTTCTTTTTCACCGCTTTTGCTCCCTGTGACCTAACAAAATGATCTTCGGTTGGGGATGGGTCTTCTTCTGGTCCTAAACCGTAGCTTCCTAGCGATTCCCTAGGACTAGAGCTTTCTCCAACTCTAGGCGTTTTACCCCGACCACTGTTTGATTGAACTTGTTGAATGGTTTTCTGAAGTGATGATTTCCATTTAACGTGCTCGACCAACATGTCATAAACATGCATGAACTGATAAAAATGTGATGCTTGTTTACTATCAAGTTTATAGATTTGTTTGAACAACTTGTTTGCGACCATTCTCTGTTAAAAAATATAACTAGTATAATTAGAGAACCATGATAAAAAGCAGAACAATGAAATTATATTAAAGCTTACTAAATGCGTTTCATTTCCAAATCCACTAGGATTCGTTTGTTTTAGCTTGAACATTTGAGAATCGAATGTTTGCGTTTGACGATTTATTTTTCCATAACGACCTTTGACTGAAGATAGCGTTCTTTTCCGATCGATGTTCTTCTGATTGTAGCAACTAGTAATTTTGCCCCAAAAAAACTCACCATATTGATCAGTCCCTCAAATAGGGACCTAGACTGCACAGTAAATGTAACAAAGATCGTAGTCTTCTGCAGCGCTCCAACTTGCATTAGTTACTTCTCTCCCAATCGGAACAGTAACGTCTTGTAAATCGTAGTCTTCAAAATTGGACCTTGCAGCATCGACGTCGAAATCGGAGTACATTTTTAGTTGAGATTAGTGGCAGTAAAAAATTGTAATGGAGGAAGGAAATTGGTTGTGAATGGAAGAAGGGGGAGGGAGTTGTATTTGAAGGGAAAATATGGCCATTGGTAGGTGACCGTTGGGGGGATACAAGCGGGCGCCTGTTAAACAGACGCCTGAATGAGGCGCCTGTTCAACAGGCGCCTGGTATCTAGGCGCATGTTTAACAGGCACCTCTTCGAATCACACATTCCCGCACCAAAACCCCACATTTCTGCACTATCACGAATTCACGTACGCTGTTGGACTGATTCGAGGGTGCGGATTCAAGAATTTGCAACTGTTGGAGATGCTCTTAGATTTGGATTTTATCTAGCATACTTCTCTCAAGCTTACACACCACTTAAGCCCTTATTTCAAACTGACTTACCCTATCTTGCATATTTTTGTAACGCCATACTCCGAAATCCATACTATCAAAGGTTATTATAGAGAATATTGTCTGCTAGTGGTGAGAATAGGGTTGGTTTAGAGCAACCATCCATGAATTTTATTTTAAGCGAACATCGATAGGGCGATTAATTTTTTATATTTTTTTCACAAGTGGAATCGACATATGCAATCCAGGCTTAAAAAACTACAGTGGTTAAAATAATAATCCAGAACAATATATAATAAATACAAATCACAGAATCACAGATTACATAATATACACAACGAAATAAAATTAGATATAAGCTGATTATAACGAATAGGTACATAAAGTCAACTATAAAACTGCGGTCATTATGAACCACAATATATACAAGTCCAATATCCCATAAGCACAAACGCGTACAATAAATGAGTCTAAACTCGATATAAGATACAACACTATATGAATATGTACACATATATAAGATGAAAGTAGAATAAACAATAACTAGACAACTGGAGTGAAATCCTCTCTAGAACTATCAAACCAGAGCACCTAAAATATCTCAGTCTGACCCGAGTATTATAAAATAAAAAACGGATTGGTATGGACTATAATGAATGGGTAAAGAAAGATGACCAATTGATGTAATGATATAAATTCCAAATATGAACATAAAGCCAGGAGTTGGCTAACAACAAGAATGCTTCACTACACTCCCATTATGTAATCATCAAATATCAAAACCCAAAATAGCTTCCAAAAGAAAAAAAATCATTTGGTGATAACACAAATAGCATAGAATCTAGAAATTATAATAGAAATCCAGAAAATCACATAAAAGGAGGAAAGGCGCCAAAACTCCCAGATTAGTGAAATAAATTCACCCACATGCATGTAACTCCAAGGTAGACGTATAATTCTATAAACATCAAGATAGGTATGGGACCTATAAACATCAAGACAGGAACAAATCCTATAATCTTCGAAATAGGTACAAGACCTATAAACATCAACATGGGTACGATACCTTTAAACATCAACATAGGTACGAAACCTATAAACATCAAGATAGGAACAAGTCCTATAAAACTCCAAGGACAAGTCATAAACTCGTCGATAAGTGTCATATACCCTCGAATAGTAACCAAACAAATGACAACCATGAGCCACATTCTATATGGGTTTATTTAAACGTTTATTATAGGTTAGTATACTCCACTTTTGTGTATAAATGGCTCAATCAAACAAGTCGGGAATTAATTAAAAAAATAAACATGAGCGCTTCATATTAATTATTTTATTAATCCGTTTAAATTGATTCCTCATGTGATTGATGTCGTGCAATTTTATAAAATAACTTAGTTCGAAATCCTTCTCGAAAATATTGTTTTATAAGCTAGAATATATACATCTATAAGTACAATTTCAAACCATTATTCTGAATCAACTTTAAAACCATTATTATTATAAATAGAAATATATTACATATATATTCCAAATATATTTTCTAGAAAATATATTCATAGTTAAAATGATTTGAGAAAATGGTTTGGATTAAAAATCCTTTTTTTTTTAAATCTAGTTGAAAACATGCGACGGAAATAGTCTATTGTGTCATTGACCCATAGAGAAATTCTATGGTATAATAAACTCCAAGATGAACTCACAAATTCATAAGTTAAAAATCGAAAATAGCATTGAAATCGGTATAGAAAAAACACCAAAATCAAGTAAATAGGTTCAAGCGATCACACGGACGAACAGAGGGACGAACGGGCGCAACCGAAGAGCCGAATGGCGTGACCAAGGATCGGCACAGGTCACCACCGGTCCACTAGTCTGGTGGGACCGGTCCATCAGTGGTCATGCCTAGATTGAGTTCCAGGCGGCTCCGTGCCCCGATGGCCCATTGTCACTTGTATCTTCGCTATCGCTCTTCTTAGGTTTGGGGTACTGAATTAGCATTCAAGCAAGCACACAAACATGTAAAGTTGGATGCAATTAATCATTATATTATGTGGGTTTTCAGCAATAGAGAAATTGGATAACATAAGATACAGATGACATAATAATATTGAGATCAATTCAACATAGATTCATCCAATTCAAAAAGTACCAACGGGCATTCTATTATAGGCTAAAAGTGTGAGATTAAATCACCAAATTTGAACGTAAATTAGTTCTTAGAATCAGATTCAAATAAGCTATCAACTCTCAGCCACAAAACCTAGGTTTGCTTCTTAGGTATTTCAAAAATAAGATTACCAATCCAAGATAAAACTGAAATTAAAACTCCAATAGATGCGATATAGGATCTAAGAGATTAACTGAGTTGATTATCTTCAATAATTAGCCAATTACCCTTGGACTTAACTCGAATTTAAGGAGTATTTAAGTTTCTAGGGTTTTAGAAATGAATAGAATGCGTTTTCATGTTATAGATCTAAAATAAGAAATGGGAAACAAGTGTACACACTTGTTTCTTATTTCCTCCATGGGCCAACAAGGTTTGGGTATAAACCCAATAGCATGATGTTACAAATTTTGGGTGAAGTTTTACTAATCTTATTTTGTGTTATCACTTGTAAAATACCAATTTAAGCATAAACAATATTTTATTTAACAAACATTGATTCCTTTAATTTTCTTAAAAGAAATAACATGCCCGAAATTTTATTTTCTATTGATATTGAAACATCTTATAAAAACTAAATACAGCTTTTTGAAAAAAAGTTATTCGTAATACTTTTAATAAAATCGACTATTAATTGAATAGTCACATTTTAAAAAGTTAATCACAATACTACCATTTAATTAATTTACAACATTTGTTATAATAATTTGAAATGGAAATTATTTATCATAAACCTCCTTTATAATAAATAAATGAATAAACCTTAGAAAAATTCATTTTTAAATTACAAAATTATTTCCACATATTTTATAATTCTACTTTTCCCCAAAGCTATTCTTATATTGTCAAATATTACACAATCTCTAAAATTAATATGTTTTCCCAAATTTATTTATTTCCATCTAAAAATTCACTTTAATTTGGAAATTATAAAAATAAAATTTTCCAAATTCATCCTAAAATTAATTAAGATAATTTTAAACATATTTTTTATTTAATTTCTGGCAATCACGACCAGGGTTGTTACAAGTTGACAAACAAATTTGTTAACATTAGTGACTTACTATAATAAAGACTCACTTCTTTTGAAAATAGGATTATTAACCCAAAATATTCAAAAATTCAGTTATAATTCCAAAATAATACATTTTCCTTTGTTAAACATTTATTATTTCAAAGATATTTCTAGTTGCAAGATAGTTATGTCATTCTAAAATATACATCTATTGCTTTTCAACAATGCATTGTCGCTCAATTAAATACCTTTTATAACTTTGTTCAAAACTCCCATGATATTCTAATTTAAACAAGTTCTAAATTCGAATAGGAAAAATGTTTATACAAAATTTTCATCTTCACATTAATGCTTTTCCTTATATACAAAAAATATCCCAAATTATCATTAATTACCATCATCTAATTCCATATTATTGTCAAAAGCACTTCACACAACTTTAAATGATGGAAAATTGGAGTAGACAAGGATAAATTCTATTTTATTCGTACTACACCTCTCCTATATTATTTACGTACGTGATCAATTCGAACCAGAAGCGATACGAAGCCATCGATACGAATTGTATCGATACAAACTAGATAGTGCTTTGTAAATGCAGACTTGGATCGATCATAACTCAAAATCTACAAGTTCAAATGCTACCAAAATTTCACAAGAGCTTGCGTACCACCTCTACTTAGTTTATGATCGAGCTCGGCCCAAATGGATGTGTTTTGGATCGATACGAAATGAGTGCTTATTAATCATGGATCGATCCCAATCAACATCGGATCGATTTGGTGGGCCCACCCACGTGAGAGAAGGAGTCTTTCGAGATTTGAGCCAGATATTTGCAGCCTACACCTACAAATATTGACCCCGGACCTATAGAAAATGGACTTTTCGGCTTCTCTACACCGATACTCTGTCAAAATCGTTACTATACTTTAGTTGTACTATTGTAATATCTTGTAATCAGTAAGTGATCATCAATAAACATCAATCATTTCATAGTGGACGCAGGCAATACGTCGAATCACTCTATATTTATATGTTGCTGCATTTGTTCTTATCTACCGATTGGTGTGTTTGTTAGATCTATCTCATTTTACATTTATTTTCTTCATTTTATCTCTTCAAACACATCCGAAGATTGTTGTGCCCAATTTTGGTACAAAACTTTGGTGCTTTCACTGAGAAAACCCAGCTTTTCTCCTGCTCATTGGATCTACTGCCAATATTGGATTACAAGAATCTAAGGAGAAGATCCAACTCCCAAGCCTAGAAGTTCTTCCATCATATTCAGATTTACACCAAGTCTAGGTGAGAACTTCGCTATTCACCATCGTTGCAACCAAGACAACCTTAACCGCTGCAGATTTAGAAGGACGGGATAGTCAGAACCCCACACAACTTCCCTCTACAGACCAAAACACTGCTGGACCTTTGGATCCCCAAGGCTCAGTCACTAGGGTGGAGTTCCAGCTATTGATGCAAGAGTTGACTCAAAGCCTCCAACAGCTTACCCAGAAGCTCCATGCCAACGTGGAGTTAACCAATCGGCTGAACCATGAAATATGAAGGAGATCCAAAAAGGATCAGGCTTCCTACTCATCCACTGAAAGTTCAGCTTCTTCTGATTACAATCACAGATCCACGCGCCTACGGTTGGATGGAAGCTATACATTGGCTACCCAACATCAATGCACTTTTCTGGGCGACCAAGAGTTGGTCCATCAACCAGCCATCAGACTGGACCCTCCTCCCAAGGAGGGACGGTTCCTTATCAAACTACTAACAACTGCGCTGATGCTATTGCTATTGAGTTGGAATCCGACACTCGGAGCTGAACGGATCCAAACCATCGCCGACATGATTATACTTCTGAGCCTTATTTTCTTAAAGACCTATAGCCAAGGAGGCGAGATATGGACCGTCGACCGCACCCGGCCCATCCTCGCATTGTGGAACCCGACCACACCTTGGCTCAGCATGCCTGTAATGTCCAGATGCCAAACATCCCGATAATGATCCGTTGGATGATCCGCGAAAGCCAAGGCCTCACTAATGACGACTATGGAATCCCCCGGAGTTATACCCCTTTCACCGATGACATCCTCTATGCTGAACCGCCTCAACGATTTAGAATGCCAACTCTGCCTATTTATGAAGGGAGCTCTGACCCTTACCAACATATTTTAAAGTATGAATAGTTAATGAATGCCGCACGGGCTGATGATGCGGTCAATGCCGAAGTTTCCTAATCTCTCTAGGAGGCAGCACAACTATGTGGGTTACTCGCCTACCACCCCGGTCTATTTCATGTTTTGACTAGTTGGCAACGAAGTTTGTTGAGCAGTTTCGCATGCATGTCACAAGGCCCAAAGATGTTAATACCTTGTCTAGTGTTACTCAAGCTCTCGGAGAGACACTTAGACGTTACATGGAGAGGTTCCATGCTGCATGTGCCAAGATTAGTAACCCTAATGGCAATTCTATTTTGTTGGTGCTGACCAAGGGAATTGATCCCGACTCCGAATTTGGCAACTGGTTGGCTGGAAAGACCCCTACGTCATTGGATCGTTTCTATTCCATGGCAGCTTAGTTCTCGAGAAGAGAGGATGCAAAATAGTCTAGGAAAAAGGACGACGTAGGGTCCAGTATGGAAGGAATCAAAAGCAATGTCGCAGTGAAACAAACCGGGGAGAGTTCCAAAAAGGTATAGTTAAATATACAGAATAAGCAAAATCAACAGAAAGGCGATGGAAATCAGAGTAGGAAGCAGGATCAAAATTGCAGGCCGCGACATAGAGCTCCCATGTTTGACACGTATACTCCTTCAAATACATCTTTGGAAAATATGTACTTGTAAACTCGCAATACTAACTAATATAAGCAACCGACTCCGAGGTAACAGTTAGCCAAACAGATTCAAGCTGGGAAGTTTTGTAGATTTCACGATAGTTTTGGCCGCAACACGAACGAGTGTCGTCGTCTATAGGACATTATCGAGAAGTTGATGCGAGAAAGGAAGTTGGAGCAGTTCAATCGGGCACCGCAGTCTGGAGGTGCGGGCCCATCAAATCAAAATCAAATACCGAATCAGGTTAGACCGGAAGAACACACACATACTGGTGGGAGGTTAGTGATTAATACTGTTAGTGGTGGTCCTCATCCAGCATGGAGCTAGAGGGAAATAGAATCGTATGCCAGCTCTATTAGGCATGCGAGCTTCGAATGTTGCAGTAACTTGGAAGATGGGGCTCCAGCCAAACAAAAGAAAACTTTGACATACGATATCGTATTTCAAGACAGGGATGCCGACAGACTCGAACCCCAACCATTGATCCACTAGTCATTTCGGCTCAGATAGATCCTGCTTGGATGAAGAGGACCTTGGTGGACAGTGGAAGTTCGGTAAACATACTCTTTAAGCGAGCCTATAATCAAATGAAGATGGAAGCGAAAGATTTGAAGCCTTATCAGTCTCGTATTCATGACTTCAATGGAAGTGCGACATACCCATTGGAATGGTGGAGCTACCAGTGGAGTTGGGATTTGGGAGTTGGAGAGCGCCAGAGAGTCCGATATTGCAGTTTATTGTATTGGATATTGACTCACCATACAACGTTTTGTTGGACCGACCGGCCCTAGATGAGTTCCGGGCTACCATCGCCTCTTGGTGTCTAAATTTGAAATTCCCTATTGACAACGGAGTCGAATTCATCTATGGAGACCAAGTTGCTAGACGGGCCTATTATGTTGCTGAGCTATGGGAGGCGCAGCGAAAAGAGAAGGGTAAGGGCGTAGAGGAATCTCACTACGTCCGATTTGCGGATAATTGATAGTTAACGCATGGGCCAAGGCCCGGGCACCACGACCAATTCCCTAAAGATCTTAACCCAAGAGATACTGAAAGCGAGGATGAAGTCAAAGACAATCAGGCTTCTCCGGTAGAGCCGACGATCGATATTTCGATCGATAATGATGACGAGTCTAAAATGGTAAAGATTGGATCTCAGCTAAGCCAACAGATGGAGGAATTGGTTGAATTTCTCTGGGCAAACCTCGAGGTGTTTGCCTGGATGCACTCGGACATGTGTGGGATCTTGCCGGACATCACGATCCACACATTGAATATTGACCCGCGGTGTGTCTCGAACAAGAAAAAAAAGGCATGGTATGGATCTAGAGAGATCTGCCGCCCTTAAAGAAGAGGTGGATAAACTCAGGTCGAACGGGTTTATCTGGACGAGTTATATCCAGAATGGGTGTCCAACCCTGTACTTGTTAGGAAACGTAACGGAAAATGGTGAACATGCGTTGACTACTCAGACTTGAATAAAGCTTGTCCTAAAGACTGTTTTCCACTTCCTCGAACTGATCAGCTCGTAGACTCAATGGCCGGACATGAACTCTTATCCTTCAGGGATGCATATTCTGGGTACAATCAGACACCAATGCCCTACCTAATCAGGAGCATACCAGCTTTGTCACCGATCCGGGACTCTATTATTATAAATTGATGTCGTTCGAACTTAAGAACGCCGGGGCAACCTATTAGAGACTCGTCAACCGAATGTTCGCTAACCAGATTGGGAAAACCATGGAGGTATATGTGGACGACATGCTTGTGAAGTCACGATTCTCCACCAATCATATAAAATACGTGGAAACGATGTTCATCATCCTCCAAGAGTACATAATGAAACTCAACCCATTGAAGTGTCATTTTGGATTCATCGTTACTGCTTGGGGAATCGAAGCCAATCCCGAGAAAATCTGAGCAATTAGAAATCTTGAGACCCCATGGACTATAAAGCAAGTTCAAAGCCTCAAGGTAAAGGTTGCAGCGGTGGGCAGGCTCCTTTCAAAAGCTGTCGACAAATACATTCCCATCTCCGATCTAATCAGAAAAGGGAAATGAAATTTTGAATGGACTACAGAACGTGAGGGCACATTCCAAGCACCGTTTCAACATCTATCCACACCACCCATTCTACCAAAGCCTATTGATCACGAGAGATTATACATCTACTTGGTGGTGTCAGGAAACGCAATAAGTGCTGCCTAAATTCTGGAGGAGGACCAGATACAACGGTTAGTCTATTACATCAGCAAACAGCTAACCGGAGCAGAGAAAAATTATCCAAAGTTGGAGAAGTTAGCTTACCGTCTTGTCATTGCCTCGACAAAGCTCCGTCCGTATTTTCAGGCTCATCCTATCACTGTCTACACCGACCAGCCATTATGATAGGTCCTTACATGGCTTGAGATGTCTAGTAGGTTACTCAAGTGGAATATCGAGCTGAGTCAATTTGACCTTACTTACACACCAAGGCAAGCTATCAAAAGACAAGTCCAAGCAGACTTCATCGCCGAGTTCACTATTTCGGAGGACTTTCCCGAAACTAGTGAATCTCTCGAACATGTCTGGAAGGTATGCACTGATGGTGCATCAAATAACAGCTGCTCATGCGCTGGGGTTGTGCTTGAAACTCCTAAAAGCCGATCTATATACTATGCTTTAAATTTTTATTTCATGCGACCAACAACGAGGCTGCATAGGAAGGCCTACTCGCCGGACTAAGGCTTGCTAGAGATTTAAGAATTATCACTGTGGATATTTACTGCGATTCACAATTGGTCATGTGTCAAGTTCGAGGGGAATACCAGGTCAAAGACTGGAGACTGACTTCTTATCTTGTTCAGGTGGAGAAAATATGAATCAGTTCAAATTTAATGCCATCTATTGCATATCCCAAGAACACAATCAAAAGGCTAATTTTTTTTGTAAAGTTAGCCAGCACTGGTTAAGCACAACAAATGGGACTCGTTCCCGTTGAGACACTATCTTCCTTGAGTATTGATCAGATGGAGACCAACTAGGTACTTGAAGCCACATCCGACAGGGAATCATGGATAACTCCGTTCAAGAACTTTCTAGAGCATGGAACCTCAGAATGGAGTGATGTATAGAAGAGGGTACTCTGTTCCTTTATTCTGGTGTATCGCCCACGATGAAATCAAATGAGTATTGCATGATGTACATGAAGGAGAATGTGGCGATCACACCGGGGGCAAGCTCTTGCTAAGAAAGTGCTTTGATATAGTTATTATTGGTCGACTACAAATCGTGACACATCAGATTATGCCAGGAAATATGACAGATGTCAAAAATGTGCTCGGATTCTAAGATCCCTGCCTACTGAAATAACTCAAATGGTTAGTCTATAGTCGTTCGCAATATGAGACATCGACATTATTGGGTCTCTACCTCTAGCTGAAGGTGGCGTGAAGTACGCCATCATTGCAAATGATTACTTTAACAAATGGACTAAAGTCGAACCCCTCGCTACTATCACAACGAAAAAAGTGATCAACTTTGTTGTACACAACATTACCTGTCAATTTGGTCTCCCATATACCATAATCATTGACAACAGAGCCCAATTCGATAGTGTCGAGTTCAAGAATTTCTGTCAACGATTCCATATCTAGAAGAAGTTCTCTGCAGTTGCACACCCTCAAGGGAATGGACAAGTCGAAGTTGTTAATAAAGTTATAAAGTCCATTCTGAAGAAACGATTGGAAAAAGCCGGGGGCATGGGTGGATGGACTTCATATGGCCCTATGGGCCTACCAAACGATCCACAAGTCTGTGACCGGCCATACTCCATTTTCACTTTCCTATGGCTCAGAAGCCGTTATTCTAATCAAGTTGGAAGTGCCTTCTCATCATGTGACATATTATGAACTAAAGACAAATGCTTAATTACTTGCTGAATCTCTGGACTCATTAAATGAGAAGCGAGAAGAGGCTGATTTGAGGGTAGCCACGCATCTTAGTTCAGTCGCCCGATTCTATAATGCTAAGGTTCGACCCTAAACCTTTGAACTCGACGATCTCATCCTTAAAAAGAATTTACCCTGTCCCTTCGCATATGAAACTAAAGTGGGAAGGGCCGTATGTTATTGAACGAAGATTCAGAGACGACACCTTTAAATTATCGACCATTGATGGTCTCACTTTGCCGAGAACCTGGAATGGCGAGAGTCTTTGTCACTTCTACACATAACATGCTTTATTTATTCATTCACAATAAAATGCAATCTCTTCATGCTAGAATAGTGATTCTTAAAGTGTGTTATGCGACCATCACAATGCACGGAGAGCTAAGTTCCACCCTACGGTGGGACTTATTCAAATAGGGAGTGACTGCGATACGACCGGTCACTCGGTAAGTGAAACCCGAGCTCAGGGGCAAGCCATCACGCTGAAGCCAAAAAAGGATTGATACACACATTTATCTAACTAACTCTGGCTCCTACAGTGCAAGCTGGAGTATAAACTTAAAAATGCGGACTCGAAGAGGGTGGATCCGTCCACCTAACGACTTTGCTCGTGTTTAAACCAAGTCTGAGGAGGATGGATCCGTCCATTTAACGACCTCACATGTTAACTCAAGGTGGATGTGACCCGACCATCCATGATCCTAATGAATCTATCATTCCCAGAATGCGAACGAAATCCTAAAACTCAAAACCAACGTGATCGACCATCTGCTAACCAACTCTAGATTCCCAAAGCATGAATTGAAGTATAAACATCAAAATGGGTGTAACCAACCACCCATTGACTAGATCTAAGTACCCAGAGCGCACATCGGAGTATAAACACTAATTGGGTGTGGTTGATCACCCACGAATCAATCTAAGTCCCTAAAGTGCGGACGAAATTCTAAATATCAAACGGGTGTGACTGACCGCCCGTAAAATAACTTAAGTCCCTGGAGTGCGGGCATATCTTTAAACATTAAATGGGCGTGACTGACCATCGACGTACAAGTGCAATCCCCAGAGTGTGCATGCGATTCCCAATAGATGAGCGAGTGTGATCCGATCACTCGAACCCATCTCTTTTCAACTTCATTCTAAGTTAAGCTTGATTTATCGAAGGCGGAAAGTGGCTACCCAAATTCAAGTACCAACTACTAATCGAGACAGTACAATATTGAGAATCGACTTAACGCTCGGTTACGACCCGAAGCCATAACTTCGGAATTTAACAACTAAAATCAGATCCGATTCAGAGACTAAGGCTTCACAAGTACATTGAATGGAAGTTCGAGTGCAAAAGACTTAAGCAAATAAACACAAAACTATGCTGAAAACAAAATGGAATTTCATTTCAACTGTTCTTTGAAAAAAAGGATAAGTACAAAATTATTCCAAGAAATCCAATTAACGGGGGTCGAACCCGCATTTATACATGGCTTACAGGAGTCAAAAAAGAAATTCCTATCTATCTACCAAAAAAGAAAGTAAAAAGACATGTCTATTCTCTTGATTTCTTCTTCGACGTTGACCCAGTGGAGCTACCGCTCGGGTGCCTCTTCAAATCTTTGCCTTTTGGTGTTTGATCTTCAATCGGGGGAATAATGGTGACCTCTTCCTCCGAATTCATAGGAATTGGAATATTTTATGAATGTGGCGTCGGAGGGATAGAAAGACTCTCGATGTTGGAAGACGAGGAACGCACACCAGTGTCGACAATTGTACCGCCGGGTGAAATCATTCACAGAGGAGCCGGACTAGGACCTGCCATACCACCTCCAATACCACTGGCCCATGCGGCTGCTTCCATCTCGTCATTAATCTATGCTATTATATCTTCTTTGTTAATTGTTTGAGCCTCAACGGGGATGCTGCCAGTTGGGTCCTAAGAGCTGGCCATGAATGCGCCTTCGCCCATGATAAATGGCAGGTCGGTAAGTGGGTTACTTTGATAACCAAGGAGTTCCTCCATCATCTTCTTATCAAAAATAAAAGCGCTCCCCTACACTCCCTCAGTTGGTGCAGCAGCCGTTGTCATGGTTTCCTCCATCGTAAGGGTCGCATGCTCATGATGTGGCTCTTGGGTTGCAGGGGACACGACTTGTGCGGCTCCTATCGCTAAATAAAGAAAAGAGAAAAGGTGTTACTGACTACTTCAAACAACGCTTCTGATATTGAATAAATGCAAGAAATGTTCAGAATACCTTCCTTAGATTAGCTCGCAAGTGGAGCCGAAGCAGCTTCATGGACATGCTCACAAACTGGAGACAACTATGGTTGATCAGGATTGTAAGCTGGCACAGATAGAGGATCAAATGAATAGTAGATTCGGGCTGGGTTGGCATAGAAATTTCAGAGCCTGTATCATGATGCTCAATGCAAGAACCCTCTCCAACCTCTGGATGCTGAGTATCGAATCTCTCTTTCTCGAATATAATAGTGGCATCATGGAGAACTCTTCTCTCATCCTCATTCAGCCCCGATTCTCTAATTCGAACTCATCGATGGATTCAATATGGTGCTCTGTTTTTCATCTTCAACCAAGTGGCACCAAATATTGTATAGATGTGATGGATAATCTTCGAGCCAGCTCAGATTTTGGTGCTTCAGAACATTGACATTATATGTAATGATAAGATCTTCAATGTCACCCTCCAACCTGGCCTCTACCGCTCTTACTTCTCCCTCAACCCTGGCTTCGGCTTCCTGAACCTTTAGCATTGCCGCATCCCTCTTATCCCTGAGTGCCATAGCCTGCTTGCACGCTTCCTGAGAAGCTTTATTTGCATCGTCTATTTCTTTAGCGACTTTAGTAAATTTAGCTTTAAGCTCCTCAAGCTCTTTTAGCCCCGCATCTCTTTCAGCCATGACTATGATGGTCTGGTGCCCCATTTCCTCGACCAAGGCTAAGTGTATTCACCTCATCTCCTCCATCCTCCCGGTTGCCTTGTCGGCTTTTTTTTAGCCTTTGGTTTTGAATTTCTCACAGTCTCATTTTCATCATTAAGTATCTGAATTATGCAGTCCTTCTGAGCAAGATCGTTTCCTAGTTTCTCGATTATTTTCGCCCACTCGAAGGCCACTACTGATACTTTATCCGCGGTCTTCATCTATTCCCAATATTGGCCATAAACATCGTATACGTAGTCATACATCATCTGTTCTACCTCATCAGGCATTCGATTTAAGTGCAGGGGAAATATGAAGCCATCAAAACAAATATTTGAAAAATCCTTTTTCAACTTAGCGATTCTAATCATTCCTTCCCAAGTGGATTCTATGATGGCCCGTTTAATGGTGATGGGAGTTTCAGTTTCAGTCCTCTGACACTGTTGGTCAAGCCTTAATGCTTGGGGAGGTGGTATTTGAAATGAGGATTTAAAGGGTTGTTTGCCAGAGTCGGAAAATTGTGTTGGACCTCTGGATGGCGGGGAGCGCGATCGAGAATGGTGATTGTACTACCTATCCTTCTCCCTCTCCTTGTCCCTTTCCCTGTTGTAGCCTCCCTCTCTCGACTGGAGTAGCTGCAATCGCGGTCTCTATCAGCCTCACATCTGCGAGACTCAAAATATGAGCTAGATGAACGGCGTGTAGAATGAAGGCTACCAAGCATAGATTCCCGCTTCGACGTCGTATCTATAAAATGAGAAGAGAAAAGGAGTTGGTCATCTCCAAAGATGAATAGATTGTGACTAGAAATTGTATGGTGCCATGAAGTGTGTTTATGCATATGCAAACCCTCCAACCAACCGGTTGTAATATCCATACTCGGTGGAGTTGGCTCTTCTACATCTAAGGCACTTTGAAGCCCCTTTAATCTGGTATCTTAATGCAAAGGCAAATCATGGAATGTGGATGTCAGCCAGTCCCACAAAGGACCTCTCCATCTGCGAGAGAGGAGTACCTTGACTAGTAACAGGCAAAGAGACTATGATGGTTTTGTACCTTATAGATTTTCGAGCAATAGATACGCCTCTTCTCTTTTGCTCTAAATATCGAGGTCTTCATGAAGGCCCAGTTGCGGGCTCATCTCCAGCGGTAGTATTGTCATCACTGCCTTGTCCAGTAATTATTATCTTGGGAGCTCTCCTTCAAGCTTTCCTCATCAGCCCGGCCTAAGAACTCCTACGAGTCGAATACTTCAATCTCTATCAGTAAGCCCAATGGCAACCAGATTCTCATCTGTAAGGACTTCATCGATTTCTCTGTGTACAACAGGCACCTCTTGAAGAACTCGTACCATCACCCTAAACTGAGCACTTTCAGATCGTTGAATTGAAGTTGTTAAAGGAAGAAAATGTTAGACCCGACATCGATTACAACTATCCAGTTAGTCAGCAAAGAGGATGGGGCACTTACGTCTTGCTAGCCACCGTCTGGCGAACCCCGGTGGACACTAAACATAGAACCATTTGGTCTTAAAGTAACTCGGCTTGCTCCAAACCTCGGTCATGACTTGGCAATTTCTAACTGCTTCTAGAAAAGTAAAGGAAGGCTTGTCCTTGCAACTCTTTATATTGAATAAGTATCTGATCTCCTCTATCATCGGAGGACGAAAGAGGTGCTCCATGAAGATGACAAACAAACTATTGAGCAAGGCATATCCATTCGGGTGTAGCTGAGACGAAGTGATCCTCAAGAAAAATAGAACTTCACGGATGAATTGGTTGAAAGGAGGAAGTGTTCCGGTTGCACACATAAATCTATTACAGGTTGTATACCCTTCCAGAGGGTTGTAGGCTCTTTCTTCTGACCTTGTAGTAAAACATCGTCCAACGACAACCTACGCCTTAAACAAATTCTGCCCAGCATATCTTCAGAAATATTAAAGTGAATAGAATCTTATGGATGTGTAATGAAGGCTGCTTCTTGTAGCTCATCTGGAGCAGGGTTAATGACTTCGGCTGTGATAGTCGGCATTTCGATCATGGAGAGAGGCGGGCTCTGGACATCGTGCGACTGTGAACTCCTAGGTTCGATAACTATTGGACTCGGTAAAAATCATTGTTAGACGACAATAAACCCATGTTTCCCTCAGTGTGAAGTGCATGAATGTGTTGTGTTATGCAGTGCTACATGATACTTAGAAATTCTACGAGATTGAAAGTGTTTGGAGGACAAGACATCGAAATTCAACCACAGTGACTGTCATTGCTGACCATCACAACTGTGCCAACCAGACTTTAGAGATCGATCCAAGTTAAAGTTTGTCAAATTTTGTTAAGTTACAGTTCCATCGACGAGCTTTGAAAGGCAGTCAAATATGCAGTGAAACAGTTAAGTCCAATTATGCAAGGCGAAAGCTCGTCGGAGTCGAATGCTTTAGTGTGCAAAAAGCTTCGTATCCATCAAGGTTCAAATATGGATCGATCCCCAGAGAACAGATTTTGTATCGACCATGGGATACCTCGTTTCGTATCGATTATCGAAGAGATAGCTCGTATCGATACAATCGTCCATTTCGTACCGATGCTCAACGGTGCCTTTGTATCGATCGACAATCTCAAATTTTTGTATCGATCACTTTGGATCGATACAAAACTCTTTTACCACCCATACGTACGAATCCACCTTATCCATCTGCTCTTCTTCTCTAGATGGCTCGAATTTCTTTTCAACCTCCCACGACCTTGCTCCAACCATTTATGGTATCCTATTCACCAGAATCATCCATGGATACATGTGGAAAGGCACTAGAGTTCAAATATCATCATTTAACGTTGATTTAGTTCAATGATTTACCTAATTTGAGCAGTTAGATGGATTGACTAACTTGAAGGCAAAAGGCAGTTTTAATTTTCCTTAACTTGGAGCGATATGAAAGCAAGGCTGAAGGAAGAATGAACAAGTGAATTTTTTTTACTGAGTTCAAAGTTTATTTATATGGGTATGATACCAAAGAAAGAAAATGATTCATCTCCCAGTGCTAATAACCGGTGGAAGCGGTTTCCATATTATCGTCACGAAGAAGCCTTCTTCGTATCCATCCACCATCGATTTGGAGCAATAGCTGTTCGTAACCATCGACTTGAATCATTCTAGAGTATGGCCATTCGAATCCATCAATGATTCACCGATACGAAGTGAAAATTTCGTATCCATCACCTTAAAGATCATAGGAGTTCGTCTCAATCAATACAAACGATACTCGGAGGACCAGTTGGACTATTCGTATCGATCATAAGTCCATCAATACGAAGATGATTTTCCAACTTCTCAAATCAATCCAGGAGAGGACCGATACGAAGGGATACTCTAAAAGTGACCATCAAGCGTTATTACAACTCGAATTTCACATCGATCCAGGAGAGGATCGATATGAAACTCGATAAAAAAACTTGACAATGACCCCTGAACGTGCAAACATGAACAGGAGTCAAGTTAACATACATGCATGAATGAAGGACTAACATTCAATTTTCAAAATTTACAGGAATCCAAAGATCGCCTTATGATAATCACAACAGTGAACGACAAGTTACTAGCACTCGATACTCAGTTAGGACAATGCACTACATAATCATTGGCAGCCAATAGTTCAACATTTATATTACTGAAAATCGATCAAAGGTTACATCTCTTGATGAAAAGGCAACGACTATTCAACGATCGGATAGCGCTTTTTCAGAATAAAGAATGCATCTTTACAAAGAACGTCGTGTTCACACAAGACGTACTTTAGGGGGAAAATGTTATCCTGTCTTTTGGCAAGGCCGTGATACTAAGGACTTGACTAGAAACCAAGGACAATTCGGCCTGAATATCGGTTATACACAGGTTCACTATGGATACTGGTAAATTTGGTCCGAGCCAGGATCGAGCTACAATGACAAAACACGACAAGCAAAGCTTTCAAGTCGATCGGAGTTCGTACGCTTAGGTTATGGATCGATCAAGTTCCATGAGAATCACATTCTGTTTCTATCCATCTATTTCTTATCGATCCATTTCGTATCCATCATCTTGCAACCATCCTATTCATATCCTTCATGATCTCTTCACTTCGTATCCATCAATAAGAAGCACTTCGTATCGATATCGTCCATATGTGTAATGACCCGGAATTTAGGGTCGCTAAAATTGAACATTTTAATTCATTTTAAATGTTGAATATGGATTATAATTTGAATTTTGGAATAAAATTTTTTTGGTTAAGTTAATAAAATCAGTTAAATTTCAAATATGGTAATTTAATTGGAACTTGAATAATAATAACTTAATATTAGAATTGGGGTAATTGGTAATTTTGAGGGTAAATTGAGATAAAATTAGATTGTAAAATTTATTTTAAGTCTATGTGGGTTTGAATTTTAATATTGGACTATTGGATGTAATTAATAGTCGATAGATTAAATTTGGAATTTTATATTAATTTAATAATGGAATTTAATAATATAATAATGCAAATATTCAGATTTCGACTTAAACTGAATCGGGATGATTTCTAATGTGAATATAAATTTCATACGAGTTATAATAGAGTTAGTAAAATTTTAAAGGTGAAATTTTAGATGATTTCGACGATTTTGGAAATCGCTCGATTTAATCGACGAGTTAAAATAGCCTTCCGTGGCACAGTCTCGGAATTTGACGAAACTAGTTCCATTGGATCCGTAATAATTAGTTATTATCGGATTTCAATTTTCATAGCAAACGGAGTTGTCGCTTGACCCCGGCAGCTTAAAACACATAGAAAATACTTTAATCGATTTAATTTAAAATTGATCGTTTATTTCCGTAACTTGCGTATATGATCGGATTAGCTTCCGAAACACGTTCCATTGTGTCCAGAACATGGGTAAAACCTTAGGAACGCCTGACGGCACGTGTGATTTGAAGTTTGTTCGTAAAAGTTTGATAAATGTGAGAATAATATTAAAATAATATTAAATAACGTTTATATATACACGTTTTTGAGAAACCCTAGTTCTCTCAACACAGCCGCCACCTATATACGTTTAATGGCCGGCATTCAATCTTCTTCCCTCTAATTTTTCTCAAAATCTATGTATTATTTCTCAAAACTTTCTAAACAAAAGTCGTAGAGCTCTCAAGGCGAGCGCATCCAACGGTCGATTTCATGTGAAGCTGTCGTCTGCAGGTGATTTATGGCCACGTTCGTCGTGCGTTTATGCATGACTTTCGGTGCCAATAGATGACCGAGCTCGCTGCGTTTCGTGGTGGTAGCATGTGGGGACGTGGGCTTCGATGTGGAGGTCACCGATCGTGGGTTAGATGATCGTGGGGAGGTCGACGTTCAACCCTAAAACACGGTGTTAGGTTCGGTTCTTCCTGGAGGCTCACGTGGTAAGGGAGAAGAAGGTTTCGTTACATGCAGCGTTGATTCTTGGGTTCCTGATCTTGCGGCTAGAAATCATTTGGGTATAAAAATTAAATTGCAAAGGAATTAGTTTTCAAATTTATATTTAAACTTTATAAATTGATATCTATTTCAAATGTTGTCAGATTTAAACGATTTTGGTGGCGTCGGAATCGCAGCGACGCGCTCTTCACTACAGCACAGATCCAGAAGCGTTTGGCACTAGCGAGAATTTTAGGTTAAATCAAACGCGGTTTGATTTAATTTAAAATTCAAACGCTCGTCGAAGGCTCAAGGTGAGTTTAACTCACTCACATCTGGAGTGTTAGTTAATTTAAATAGTCGATATTTAAATGAATTGTTGGATTGGTTGGATATGATTAAATCGATATATGTTGTCGTGCTAATATCTGTGGATGCAGGGAAAACAGGTTGGAGGGATCCAACTGGACCCCTCACAAATAGAAATTAATTTATATTATGTGATATATCTTATTTATTATTTCGTGATGAATTGTTTAGATATTGTTATGCCGTGTTTTATTTATATACTGTAATGAATTAAATTGAAAATTTAAATTGTGTTATGTTGTGATTCGGTGAATACATCCTGAAAACTTTAAATGTAAATAGATGAATTGATTTTAAAGGATATAAAGAAATTCCCAAGTAAAGAATTTAAAAGGAATTAAATTCAAGGAATTTGTTGATAATATGCAGTGTTTAAATTTATGGTTTGGGAAGGAAATTGAGAACTGTTAAAATAATAGCGAGATTTATTTTAAAGAATGAGAAGTGTGCTTTCTCGTGGAAATTTTGTTTTGTTTTAAGAAAGCTTTCAAATCTATAAATTTGCAGTTTAAATATGTCTAGAATATTTTTAGAAAGAAATATTATTTTAAAATATTTTTAAGAGAAATCAAATATTTGATTAAGTAATTATGGTATTTAATTATTTTGAAAGAAGTATAGTAGTATTCAGTTTTCAAAAGAAAATTTTAATATGAATATTTGATTTAATAACCTTATTTTAAAAGTGGAATTTTATTTAAAATACATAGGAAACCCTATATATTTCCTTAGGTATTATTTTCAATTAAATAATTTCTAGAGTTTATTTTAAATATTTTAAACGTATGTTTGGAAGTGATTTCCAAGAAATAGCAACGTCTTTAAAATAAAAGGAGCTATTTTTAAAGTATGGAAAGGAATTTTACGGGATGAACGTAAAATTGAATTGGGTAAATCGTGATTGGATTGATAAAGAGAATTCTTGGGTTATCTTGAAAAGAAAGTATATTTCCTTGAGATGCCAAGTTGTTTTTAAAGATGATTTTTGAAAGGTTATGAGTTTTGAGTTTTATTTAAAGAATGGTTTTAAGAAAATTATTTAAGTTATAAGAATTTTTGAAGTAAATATACATTAAAGTAGTTATAAAAGTAACTATTTGTAAAGGGTAATTAGAATCATGTGTTAAAGAATATTATTATCATTTATACATTATAACTGGTTCTATTTAAAGAAATTCAATTAAAGCTTTATTTGAATTTTGTATAAGGATTCATAACTTTATGCCTAAAACTAGTATGACTTAACTTATTTAAAGTTAATTGTTTATATTTTGTGAAGCAGTTTTATTCGAAATATTTTTAAAAGTATATGTATATTTTAAATTAAGTATGTAAGTAAATTTGATATGAATGATTTTAATGTATCTTGAGGGATAAAGTATTTAAATTATTTTAAACCTTAAATATGGGTACTTGGATGTTTCAGAGGGAATAAAGATTGAGAATCTATTCCATGAGGAAATTAGATTTGAAAAGTGTTTTCAAAGGAAATTTTGAAATTGGAATTATATCTCGTAAAGATATTTTGAGGGAATTGATAATTGGGAGTTATTTATTTTTTGATGGATGTTTGTGAATATTAATTGATAGTTAAATCACCGACTATCAATATTGGACAAATGCGTTGATCGTTTCGAAGAGACCGGGATCGAGATTTATTTCTCGAAAACCACTTCGATCTGGTTTGTACGTTTCGTGGAAAAACGTGTTCAGAGTCGAAGATGGAGCAGTAAAGTGCAAGGGCTAGTCGCTACTAATCCTGAGGATATTTCCAAAATGGATGTAGTAGGAGTAGTGCCTTCGGTTTCGTTCGAACCCGGGACGGACTTGTATGGACGAATGCTTGCGGAACATCGTCAGGTGGGCAATGGGCATTCTAAGTGAAACGTTCTAAAAGGTAAAACTTAGCCTCAAGCCTCATCAAATGGGAATGAATGAAAATCAGGGGTTATGCAGCAAGGCTTCGTGGATAGCCCCCACTTAAGAGTAAGGTCATCCCTGTCTAGATGTCCCTTTTTATTTCGGCTTAGTGGTGCGGTTGCTGATCCTAACCGTGGGGTGATCTTATTCGAAACTGTCCAGTAAGGGATGGTTCCGGTCTTGTGTTGCAGGGGAGAGGGCGTACTCCTCGGTACTGTGATCTAGACCACGTACTTTGACAGGTGGTACCCCAGTGCCTAGTCATTGTTGGAAATCCATTCTCCCTATGAGCCTTTTACGAGTTTTATTTGTATTACCCACTCTGTGGCTAGTAGCTGGAATTTAATGAATGTAACAATTTTGGCTATTTTATAAGTATTTATATATAGACCCTATTATAATATCAGAGGATTTCTATAAAAAGTGTTTTAGCTATCGTAAGGTAAAAACCCGACATGTTTATTTGTGGCGTGGTCTTACGAGATGCTTTTGTTTTCAAAAGGATTTTTGAAACTTTAATAATCAGTTTGAATGCATTATTATCAGCTGGTATTCCAGACTGACTCGGGTATTATTTCATTATAATGCTCGGGTCAGACCGAGTATTATATGTTCAGGATAGGTTGCTATGGAGCAGGAGAGGAGCTGGAGTCCGAGACGTATTATCCGTACTAGTATAAATATCCGATGCTATGATTGTATGATTGTATGACTGGTAATATTGTTGTATGAGATACTCTGATGATATGATGTATAAAACAGATACATTTTCAATTTGTGTAAAGATCTATTATTTACAATTATATTTTATTCCGCTGCGACTGTGAGATTCTGATATTGTTTAGTTTCTTCTTCTATCTCTTCTTCTTTAACCATAATGGTTCGTATTTCTGTTCCACTTGAGTTCATTGATGTAGAATAGTGTTGACTCAAGAGGTACGAATTTACGGGCTGTTACACTTGGTATCAGAGCTTAGGTTGGCGACAACCTAGGCTTTGGTGGGGAAATTACTCATTAAACAGAGTCAATATTACTCTATAATGAGCTGAGCGTATTAATAGATATGAGAGCGTACTTGTTAGTGAATATAAAATTGTTTTTATACTGTGTTGACTTATCGGTTGACTGTTTATGAATTCTGGTCGGTACGGGAAGTACAACCGTATCGATAGGGGTTTCTAAACTCTTAAACAAGATAAACCGACATAGTATTGTTTTTAAAGAGGGTAAATGAAATAATTTTATCCAAAATTATATTTTGATATAAAAGGAATAATTTTATGAAATTATTATATATATATATATCTGGTTGATTGGTTGTTAATACCATGATTAAATAAGAATCTAAAATTTAATCTAAAATTTGAATTGGTTATAACCAAACAAAATTCTATGAGTATAAATTATACAAAAGAGGAATAACTAAATTTGAACTGAACCAGAATTTAAATCCCGGAAATTTTGAAAAAGATTTTAAATGCATTGAAACAATGTTTAGGAAATTTAAAATCTTGGGAATGTTTGAAATATTTGCTACGGTATTTGAAGGCAATAATGTAATATTATTTTGGAAGTATTTTTGAATGAGAATTTTTTTGGAATGAATATGGGAAGTAAGGAAGCACTGAACTCACTTCAGTCGCTGGAAAATAATCCTGATGATGCTGGCCACATCATTAGAATTCATTTTCGAGTTTCTAAGGTAATGGATTGCTACCAAAGTGGTTAGTTATGATATTGTTTGGACTTGTTGGTATAACAGTTGTTTTGGAAATTTCAAATGGTGAAATTGTTTTGGTACAACCAAGTTGTTTTGGAAATCTGGAGATTTGATTTGGTATACCAAGTAGGTATGAGTAGATTATTATTTCAAGATGGTTTTGGAATAAAACCGGGTAATTGAATTCTGGAGAATTTTATTTAAATATTGTGTAAAGTTAAAATGAATCAACTATTGGACTTATTAAGTGAAGTTGATATTAATAAGGAAGGAATGAAAGTTTCAATCTTGGAACTAGAATTTAACTTCAGTAAATGGAAGTAAATGAAATATATTGAAGTGAACAAAAAATTTGAATTTAATTTGGGATAAGTATAATAAATTGGACCTAGAATAAAATTGATTCGGGTTAAAATTGAAATGTAAAATGACTTTGTAATTGTGGGTCATTATGTAAGGAATTGTACTCATGAAAGTGTTATACTTATAGTTTGAAATTGTGGATTTAAAATTTGCAAAGAATTAAATTGGAAGAAAATTTGTATCCTTAAGAATTCAGAGATTCACATATATATAAAATTTGGAATTGTGATTATAAGATGTAAATGGATTAGATTGAGCTATATAAGCTTTTAAATAAATAAGTTGGTGAACTTATAAATAGAAAATGGGATTATAATCACAAATAGGGATAATTACTTGATATAATTAAGAAGTAATTAATCTGGATGATTAATTAAAATTGTAATTAAGGAATAATTACTTAAAGTAATTAAGAAATAATTAATCAAGGGAGATTAATTGAAGTGGATAATTAAGTGATATTTAGTTAATTAATTTTTAATTAATTAATGAATAAGTAAGTTGGATGATAACCCAAGTGATTAAGCAAGGAATTAATTTGATTAAGAATTAATTAAATTAATTAAGAACAGTCCCAACTTGTTTGTGGCTGATTAATGATTGGATGATAAATATCATTGGATTAGTTAATGATATTTGATGATATTGGATGTCATTGGGGAATTAAAATCAAAATTCAATTGTGTTATGAATAAAATGAATAGAATTAAATTCTTATTTAAATAGTAAGAGAAATAAGATGAATGCAAGTTGACCAACTAAAACTTAGTTGGACTTGAATTAAATTGAAAAGGAAATTGACTTCAAAGAAATTTAATTTATTTGAAAGGATATTGTATGGATAAAATTTCAACTCAAATAGATCCAAAGAAATTTGTTTGAGAATGAATTTAGCATAAGCTAAATTAAATAAAGGGAAGCTTGAAGATGAATTTAGTGGAAACTAAATTAAAGGGAATTTGTATTGGCATGGATGAAATTTTAGTGGTTTGTTAAGAATTTAGAAAAAAAATGAAAACCCAGTTCTAGTATGGAAATTTAATATTGGCAATAAAAAGTTGTGAGTGTGAATGAATAATGTAATTAGATTATAATAGTGATGGTTTGAATTGTAAATAAATTCCAATGAGTGAAATAATTTAAAATGGTCTCTTTGTTAATAAAATAAATCTAAAAATGGATTGAACAAATAAACAAAGTGCATTAAAATTTGTAAATGGATTGGAATTGATTTGGATGAGAATCGAATGAAAATAAAATAATAATTGATATAAGAAGATAATGAAAATATTGTGGAAGAACTTAAGCAAATTGAATAATAATTGTGGTCGAGCTTTATAATGTTGTCTTGGATAAATTTGTTTAGATAACAAGCATTGAAATGCAAGTGAAGAGAATTTTAATTAATTATTGTGATAAAATAAGGTTGTATGAGTTGTAAATAATGCAGAATGGAATGATATTAATATAAACTTGAATTGGTTAATGAAATTGAATAATTGTAATATGATAAGAATGCTTGGATTGTGAACCATGCAGAATTGAATAAAATTTATATGTATCTAAGTTGGAAATTAGTTTTAACTGGTTATAAGCTTAAGAATTGGTTATTTGTTCGCATAACCACAACCTGCATAGAAATTAGTCGTTAAACTTAAGTGACTGAATCAAAAGAAGTAAATGAAATTGATATTTGAATAATGGAAAATGGATTGGAATCTATTTAGTGGGTTTGTATGTAAATGCATGTTAATTAAAAAGAAAAGTAAATGAATCAAAAGATTATATTACTCTTATTGAAGTGAATGTGAATCTAACATTTTGCAACTCGGATGTAAGTCATTCGAGGGGAATATAATGAAGTTTGAATTTGGTAAAGAAATGCAAATAAATCAAATTGGAAGTACATTGGATTGTGAATCAATTTGAATTTAAATTGAAGTAAATTGAAAATAGTGAAGCATATGTTCATAATATTGAAGTGAATATGAATTGGTGGTAGTAATTATGAATTGAGAATGGTAAACTTGTAAATCATTTGTGTTAAATGAAATGGAGCTTGGAATTAGAAAAGAAACATTGTACATGCTATAAAATATGATTTACTTTTGAAATCATGCAAATTGTTGATTGGGTTATGAAATTGATATGTTTGGCTTAGATTAATATTGGAAATGTTAATGAAGTGTTCATATCCTTGAAAACCGATGAGTTTGTTGAGTAAGTACAGGTACGGGAAGGCGTTCGATAGAGTTGGAGCGCGTATATGCGTTATATTAGCAGCTTGCTTTAAAAAAAAATTGCTAAAAAGGTACGCCTACGCAAACATAATTGGGAAATGATATATTTGTTGTGATATATTTTGATTTTCGACCGTGTGGGTCGACGTATATATAATTATCTGTATCGTAATATCGCGAAAGCTCCTCCGTACATGGGAGACTCTGCCAAAAAAATTTCAGGAATTTTGGGAGTTAGAAAATTTTTGAAAATTTTGAAACGTTTCATTAATGACAAAGTGGATTTCAAATAACAACTAAAATAAAAAGGAATTTGGAATGGAAGTCGAAACTAGCAGTTTCGATTTGGAACTAAAGAGTTTAGGCAAAGTGAATTTGGGGTTTTCACTAAGTAAGTTTTGCTATTGAGTTTGGAACATTCTTTCCACCTTAGCAAATTTCGTGGACGAAATTTTTATAAGGGAGGAGGAATGTAACGACCTGGAATTTAGGGTCGCTAAAATTGAACATTTAATTCATTTTAAATGTTGAATATGGATTATAATTTGAATTTTGGAATAAAAATATTTTGGTTAAGTTAATAAAATCAGTTAAATTTCAAATACGGTAATTTAATTGGAACTTGAATAATAATAACTTAATATTAGAATTGGGGTAATTGGTAATTTTGAGGGTAAATTGAGATAAAATTAGATTCTAAAATTTATTTTAAGTCTATTTGGCTTTGAATTTAATATTGGACTATTGGATGGAATTAATAGTCGATAGATTAAATTTGGAATTTTATATTAATTTAATAATGGAATTTAATAATATAATAATGCAAATATTCAAATTTCGATTTAAACTGAATCGGGATGATTTCTGATGTGAATATAAATTTCATACGAGATATAATAGAGTTAGTAAAATTTTAAAGGTGAAATTTTAGATGATTTCGACGACTTTGGAAATCGCTCGATTTAATCGACGAGTTAAAATAGCCTTCCGGGGCACAGTCTCGGAATTCGACGAAACTAGTTCCATTGGATCCATAATAGTTAGTTATTATCAGATTTAATTTTTGTAGCAAACGGAGTTTTCGTTTGACCCCGGTAGCTTAAAACGCATAGAAAATACTTTAATCGATTTAATTTAAAATTGATCGTTTATTTCCATAACTTGCATATATGATCGAATTAGCTTCCGAAACACGTTCCATTGTGTCCGGAACATGGGTAAAACCTTAGGAACGCCTGGCGGCACGTGGGATTTGGAGTTTGTTCGTAAAAGTTTGATAAATGTGAGAATAATATTAAAATAATATTAAATAACATTTATATATACACGTTTTTGAGAAACCCTAGTTCTCTCAACACAGCCGCCGCCTATATACGTTTAATGGTCGACATTCAATCTTCTTCCCTTTAATTTTTCTCAAAATCTATGCATTATTTCTCAAAACTTTCTAAACAAAAGTCGTAGAGCTCTTCGAGGCGAGCACATCCAACGGTCGATTTCATGTGAAGCTGTCCTTTGGAGGTGATTTATGGCCGCGTTCGTCGCGCGTTTATGCACGACTTTCGGTGCCAATAGATGACCGAGCTCGCTACGTTTCGTGGTGGTAGCGCGTGGGGACGTGGGATTCGATGTGGAGGTCACCGATCGTGGGTTAGATGATCGTGGAGAGGTCGACGTTCAACCCTAAAACACGGTGTTGGGTTCGGTACTTCCTGGAGGCTCGCGTGGTAAGGGAGAAGAAGGTTTTGTTACGTGCGGCCTTGATTTTTGGATTCCTGATCTTGCGGCTAGAAATCGTTTGGGTATAAAAAATAAAATTGAAAAGGAATTAGTTTTCAAATTTATATTTAAACTTTATAAATTGATATCTATTTCAAACGTTGTCAGATTTAAACGATTTTGGT
Source organism: Allium cepa (assembly GCA_030765085.1). Classification (NCBI taxonomy): domain Eukaryota; kingdom Viridiplantae; phylum Streptophyta; class Magnoliopsida; order Asparagales; family Amaryllidaceae; genus Allium; species Allium cepa. Next base: position 168,148,309 of record CM060941.1, on the reverse strand, counting down.
GGTGTCGGAATCGCAGCGACGTGCTCTTCACCGCAACGCAGATCCGGAAGTCATTGGGACTAGCAAGAATTTTAGGTTAAATCGAACGCGGTTTGATTTAATTTAAAATTCAAACGCTCGTCGAAAACTCAAGGTGAGTTTAACTCACTCACATTTGGAGTATTAGTTAATTTAAATAGTCGATATTTAAATGAATTGTTTGATTGGTTGGATATGATTAAATCGATATATGTTGTTGTGCTAATATCTGTGGATGCAGGAAAAACAGGTTGGAGGGGTCCAACTGGACCCCTCACAAATAGAAATTAATTTATATTCTGTGATATATCTTATTTATTATTTCGTGATGAATTGTTTAGATATTGTTATGCCGTGTTTTATTTATATACTGTGATGAATTAAATTGAAAATTTAAATTGTGTTGTGCTGTGATTTGGTGAATACATCCTGAAAACTTTAAATGTAAATAGATGAATTGAGTCTAAAGGATATAAAAGAAATTCCCAAGTAATGAATTTAAAAGGAATTAAATTCAAGGAATTTGTTGATAATATGCAGTGTTTAAATTTATGGTTTGGAAAGGAAATTGAGAACTGTTAAAATAATAGCGAGATTTATTTTAAAGAATGAGAAGTGTGCTTTCTCGTGGAAATTTTGTTTTGTTTTAAGAAAGCTTTCAAATCTATAAATTTGCAGTTTAAATATGTCTAAAATATTTTTAGAAAAAAATATTATTTTAAAATATTTTGAAGAGAAATCAAATATTTGATTAAGTAATTATGGTATTTAATTATTTTGAAAGAATTATAGTAGTATTCAGTTTTCAAAAGATAATTTTAATATGAATATTTGATTTAATAACCTTATTTAAAAAAGTGGAATTTTATTTAAAATACGTAGGAAGCCCTATATATTTCCTTAGGTATTATTTTCGATTAAATAATTTCTAGAGTTTATTTTAAATATTTTAAACGTATGTTTGGAAGTGATTTCCAGGAAATAGCAACGTCTTTAAAATAAAAGGAGCTATTTTTAAAGTATGGAAAGTAATTTTACGGGATGAACGTAAAATTGAATTGGGTAAATCGTGATTGGATTGATAAAGAGAATTCTTGGGTAATCCCAAAAAGAAAGTATATTTCCTTGAGATGCCAAGTACGTTTTTAAAGATGATTAATGAAAGGTTAGGAGTTTGGAGTTTTATTTAAAGAATGGTTTCAAGAAAATTATTTAAGTTATAAGAATTTTTGAAGTAAATATATATTAAAGTAGTTATAAAAGTAACTATTTGTAAAGGGTAATTAGAATCATGTTTTAAAGAATATTATTATCATTTATACTTTATAACTGGTTCTATTTTAAAGAAAATCAATTAAAGCTTTATTTGAAATTTGTATAAGGATTCATAACTTTATGCCTAAAACTAATATGACTTAACTTATTTTAAAGTTAATTGTTTATATTTTATAAAGCGGTTTTATTCGAAATATTTTTAGAAGTATATGTATATTTTAAATTAAGTATGTAAGTAGATTTTATATAAATGATTTTAATGTATCTTGAGGGATAAAGTATTTAAATTATTTTAAACCTTAAATATAGGTACTTGGATGTTTCAGAGGGAATAAAGATTGAGAATCTATTCCATGAGGAAATTGGATTTGAAAAGTGTTTTCAAAGGAAATTTTGAAATTGGAATTATATCTCGTAAAGATATTTTGAGGGAATAGATAATTGGGAATTATTTATTTGTGTGATGGATGTTTGTGAATATTAAATGATAGTTAAATCACCGACTATCAATATTGGACAAATGCGTTGATCGTTTCAAAGGGACCGAGATCGAGATTTATTTCTCGAAAACCACTTCGATCTGGTTTGTACGTTTCGTGGAAAAACATGTCCGGAGTCGAAGATGGAGCAGTGAAGTGCAAGGGATAGTCGCTACTAATCCTGAGGATATTTCCAAAATGGATGTAGTAGGAGTAGTGCCTTCGGTTCCGTTCGAACCCGAGACGGACTTGTATGGACGAATGCTTGCGGAACATCGTTAGGTGGGCGATGGGCATTCTAAGTGAAACGTTCTAAAAGGTAACGCTTAGCCTCAAGCCTCATCAAATGGGAATGAATGAAAATCAGGGGTTATGTAGCAAGGCTTCGTGGGTAGCCCCCACTTGAGAGTAAGGTCATCCCTATCTAGATGTCCCTTTTTATTTCGGCTTAGTGGTGCGGTTGCTGATCCTAACCGTGGGGTGATCTTATTCGAAACTATCCAGTAAGGGATGGTTCCGGTCTTGTGTTGCAGGGGAGAGGGCGTACTCCTCGGTACTGTGATCTAGACCACGTACTGTGACAGGTGGTACCCCAGTGCCTAGTCATTGTTGGAAATCCATTCTCCCTATGAGCCTTTTACGAGTTTTATTTGTATTACCCACTCTGTGGCTAGTAGCTGGAATTTAATGAATGTAACAATTTTGGCTATTTTATAAGTATTTATATATAGACCCTATTATAATATCAAAGGATTTCTATAAAAAGTGTTTTAGCTATCGTAAGGTAAAAACCCGACATGTTTATTTGTGGCGTGGTCTTACGAGATGCTTTTGTTTTCAAAAGGATTTTTGAAACTTTAATAATCAGTTTGGATGCATTATTATCAGCTGGTATTCCAGACTGACTCGGGTATTATTTCATTATAATGCTCGGGTCAGACCGAGTATTATATGTTCAGGATAGGTTGCTATGGAGCAGGAGAGGAGCTGGAGTCCGAGACGTATTATCCGTACTAGTATAAATATCCGCTGCTATGATTGTATGATTGTCTGACTGGTAATATTGTTGTATGAGATACTCTGATGATATGATGTATAAAACAGATACAGTTTCAATTTGTGTAAAAATCTATTATTTACTATTATATTTTATTCCGATGTGACTGTGAGATTCTGATATTGTTTAGTTTCTTCTTCTTCTATCTCTTCTTCTTTAACTATAATGGTTCGTATTTCTGTTCCACTTGATTTAATTGATGTAGAATAGTGTTGACTCAAGGGGTATGAATTTGCGGGCTGTTACAATATGCCCTTCGTATCAGTCTCCTCATCAACTCAATACATATCGATCAGCCAACGATCGATACAAAATGCCACTAAAGTTATCAATATGAATGATGTGTGGAAAGATCGATATGAAACGATATCTAGGTCATCGATACAAAATGCATTAGTTCGTATCGATATGAATCAATTACAAAGCATGAGTACGAAGAAGTGCAAACCATCGATACAAAAGTAATACTCCGGATCAATACGAACAAAGCATGTAAAAGTAGAAGACTCGGTCATTCGACAAGAAGAGTGGATCGATCCTAGAACTTAGCACCACGTCACTTGGTCGATACGAATCAAAAGCGATACAAAGCTATTGATACGATTTGTATCGATACGAACTCGGCAGTGTTTTTTAAATGCAGACTTGGATCGATCATAACTCAAAATCTCACGTCCAAATTCTATCAATTTTTCACAAGGGCTTGCGTACCATTTCTACTTGGTCTATGATCGATATCTGCCCAAATGGATGTGTTTTGGATCGATACAAAATCAGTGCGTATCGATAATGGATCGATCCTAATCAACATCGGATTGATCTAGTGGGCCCACCCACATGAGAGAATGAGTCTTCTGAGATTTGAGCTAGATATTTGTAGCCTACACCTATAAATAACGACCCTGGACCTATAGAAAATGGACATTTTGGCTTCTGTATGCTGATACTCTACTGAAATCATTAATATACTTCAGTTGTACTGTTGTAATCTCTTGTAATCAGTAAGTGATCATCAATAAACATCAATCATTTCATAGTGGACGTAGGCAATACGCTGAGCCACTCTAAATTTGTGTGTTGCTGCAATTTTTTCTATCTGCTGATTGGTGTGTTTGTTAGATCTGCCTTATTTTACATTTATTTTTTCATTTTATCTCTTCAAACACATCCGAAGAGTGTTGTGCCCAATTTTGATACAAACACTTTTTATCAAATTCTTTCTCATGGGTAGGATTTAAAAATTGGCTTTAATTGTTCTTCCATTGAACTTTCCTACTTACTCGTTTAAAAAAATCTAATTATCTTCTTGTGGTGATTAATGTACACCTTTTTATGGAAGTTTGATTCATTCCTTCTTTACATGTTACTTCTGGGTGTTTACATCTACCTTATGATATTTAATTAATGCCTAACATTTTTATTTATTATTTCCATGAATGTCACTTTGTCCGTATCAAATGGTTATTATCTGATTGGATGTTTCCTAAAACATTTACTTACTTATTCAAATTTTACCTTAATGGTCTCATTAATATATTCAATTTCTTATAACTCCATGCATATTGCACATTCATTGCATGTTAAATTTTAGAGTTACATCATTTCCATCTATATTTTGTATCCCTATTATTTAATATGCTTATAGGGCCCAGAATTATAAAGAAGTCTAGGTCAAACAAAGGAATCAAGTACCATTCAGCTTCTGGTATGCTTCCATATGTTGTAGTCGTGCTCTTCTTAATCCACTCCTTACAATATGACCTCCGCTCCATGGATAATTGGGGTACGAGTATAGATTTAACTATGTTTATTTTTCCAACTCAACGTTGTTTCACTTGCCCTTTCAAAATATGGTCGCAATAGCTTATGTGGTCAGAATTTATAGAGTTAGGCATATATCAAAATAAGTATATGTCCATATTTATATAGTACGGTTTATGAAAAATATTTTCAAAAATAATAAATACGTCACACATGTGTATTCTTTTCCCTATTGACCGGGTAATTTAAGCTCCGATACCAAATGTAACAACCTGGGCCGAAGTATGCCTAAATCCTGACACAAAAAAGTCCATCGAAAAATAATACAGATCTATTTGTCTATTCTTTCAAACTCACAGCGAGAGGAACAAAACATAGTAACAATAATAGTACCTATATTATTTAAAATCGAGTAAAAAGTTACTAAACATAATATAATGTCAATAATAATCGTTACATCATCTTATTCTATGGGTACAATAGAAAATAACATGAATAGATGAATTACATTTCCCAGAAGCTCCACTCTTGTCATCTTCAAGCGTCATTAACTCATTCTCTAAACTTTGTTGGACTGAGGAGGAGTTAGAACAACAAATGTCTAGTGAATAAAAACCTCAAGTCTTACTATTTTAGCGCTAGGTAGTCTATTTCAAAATAAGAGTATGTCTTGCATGTTTAAAACCATTTGATACTTCATATAAGGAAAGGAGGCGGGCCCTCAGATAACTACTTAATACCTTTAATTCCCCGAATTAGGTTTCTCAGTTTCAAAACCTCTGACCATCGCTATTAATGTCAAATAATGCGAGAGATAATACCAAAGTCACTTAATACACTTTATTGAAAATATGTAGACTTTAAAAATTTAAGGCCTTAATCGAGGTAGGCCCCATCATTTAACACTTATTCCCAAGGCAGACTCCTCTCAGGTGCCTATCCAGTTGAGATTGCATGGAATCTCTTTGAGCCACTTAATATTTCGAGGGCATACCCTACAACCACTCAATACCTTATTCCTAAGCAGACTCTTTCCAAGATACCACCTACCGTGCCTAACCACTAACGCTTGACCATTTAAAACTTCATTTAGGGAAAAGAGGCGGCCTTCAAAACCCTCGAAGCAAGTCCTTCATATTATGACCCATACCCACGGAGCTCACATTAGTTCGACTATTCGTAAGAACCGATAGCTAGATTAGCTAGTCAGATTTACCCACAGAATTGGGGCTAACCTTGCGTCATTCATAGTAACTTATCATAGAAGATGTCCCTATGACTTAGTCATATTTACAACACTTTTAATATATATTATCACACATCTCTCCGTGGTCATTATTTAGGTTGTGTAAGAATTCCTTCTTATTTTGCCTTAACAATCAGTTACTTTCCTAAGGGAGATTTAAAGATAATTACTGCCTAATCAACTGTGCAATTAATAGGTTATAATTGTATGCTATGTACGTAATATATGTATATGTGTGTGTGTGGTCTATATATATATATATGCATTTATTATTTTCTATGCATGCGGTGATTACGCGCTAACTAACTTTAAATGTCAATTCCTTTTTACCAACAATAATACAAGTCCTTTTCCATATTATCAATGATGCTAAAATTCCAATATCCATAATAAGGGGTTCTAATATCCATAATAAAAGATTCAAGATTTATACCCAAAAATTGCAATAAACAGACTTGTATATAAAATTCTAAATTCATTCTATTACATCAAAACAATGGAATAATCATAACAATAGAAATAGCAATTCTAATTTCACCTTCTACTCAGCCCCTCTTTTCGTAGAAATAAACAGCGGAATTTCTATTTATCTTTTATGAAATAAGTGGTAAAAATTACGAATAAAATTCATACTTTACAACTGTATTCTTTAATAAATATTTCATAATCAAATCAAAGAATAAGGAGGAGTGGAATAGAATTTGAAATCATCAGAAACTGTAAAAGCTACGTAATTCCATTAATTCAGCTTAAACAAGTGAGGATTTCCTTCTAGAGTTTATATTTCGAATTAAAGGAGTTAATTTTGGGGATTTTTATAGTGTTTTGTTTTCGCAATATCGAAACCCCTAAGGCATATTAAAATCCATCATATACTAATCAATTACTAAAATAAAAATGATAATATTTTCACTTACATAATATCCTTAACTTTATCTTATTCGGATTTGCAACGCCATATAACTCTTCCAGATCTATCCTTTGTACACACACATACAAAAAAAAGGATATGTGTATATATATATATATTCACTAGACACAAAATTTTTTAAGAAGAATGGGTTGAAGGAATTAATAAAAAACTAAATAGAATTCTTACCTAAATTTCTAATGGAATTTCTGAAACTATTGGAGAGAAAAAGTGGTAGAATTTTGCTAGATTTCCTAAATATTTTATGAATAAAGTGAAGAGGGTAGGGTCCTATTTATAGAGGATGAAATGCACCAAAATTGTAGGATGAAAATATGTTAAAAATAGAAAAATCTGGCATGGTCATTACCTCAAAACCCTAGCAGCCACCCATGGGTAGCGGTCGACCGCCCGTGTATACAAGCTTACCACTAGGGGTAGACCGTTCGACTATAAGGGCTGGCCGCTCCCCTTATATTTGGAAACGTTGTTTATTTTACCATCGTTATTTTATTTTATTCCTTTATTACTTTTAACATTAATGTTAATTTTAACGTCTATTTAACCCTTATATCTAATCTTAGTTAAATTTTACAATTTAAATTTATTCATTCATTTTAATTTGAATTGTATTTAAATTATTCTAAGCCAAAAAATTTAAAATGCTCATAACTTCTTTGTTTGAGCTTCGTTTTCAACATATTATACAGAAATTCATCAGATTTTCGTCACAAATGCAATGATATAACTTTCGTAACCAAATTAAAACTTTTGCAAAATTTTTATTTTTACCCCTATCTTATTTAATCTAATTTATTTACTTCTATTTACTTATTTATTTACATATAGGGTGCCACAACAATGCTGGTTCGTAGAAGCTTAGGTTTGATTTTCATTGTAGACTAGGCAGTTTAGACCTTCTCGACATCGCCTATCCCTGGGCAACGCCATTTCTCAAAAGGTTATAGTTGATTTTCACCATCAACCTAGTGGTTAAAGTACTTCCCGACATCACCTATCTTTGGGAAATGCCGATTTCCAAAAGATTAGGGTCATTTTTTACTATCGACCTGTTGATTTGAGACCTTCCCGTTGTCACCTATCTTTCGACAACACCAGTTCTTAAAAAGTTAGCATCGATTTTCACCATTGGCTTAGTGATTTGACACCTTCCCGACGTTGCCTATCTTTGGGCAACACCGGTTCTTAGAAGGTTAGGGTCGATTTTCACTGTTGACCCGGCTATTTAGACCTTCTTGGTGTCACCTATCTTCGAACATTGCCAGTCCTCAAAAGGTTAAGTTAATTGTGCAGTACACGAATCCTACTTACAAGAACATGGTTCCATTTATTCAAGAAGCCAACTTTATTTTTGAATAGAAAATGTGATAAGGCCTGCCTATTTACAGTGCCCCCAGTGCCTCTGGGTGGCTTATTTGCAAAAACAAATATGGAAAAACTAAATGTAGTAGTGCTGGAGCAAATCGATGTTCCATGCACATGGGAAAAGGACTTCGTCAATGATTTCCAGTTTGAATGTTCCATCTCCAAGATTTTGGTCGGTCACACTGGATCCTTCCCAGTTCAGGCGAAGCAGTCCCGTTCCTACGAGAGCTAGTTTTTGAATCAGATCCCCTACCTATGGTTACGAATCTTGGCATTAAAGTGTCATGCTACTCTTTTTTGGTGAGCAGCTACCCTTAGTTCAGATTTTCCTACTTCTCATCGACTAGTCGAGGGCTTCGAGTGGTAGTTCCTTATTTTTCTCTGGTTAAAGTGTCTCCTAGGGTGAGATGGGACTTCCAATTCCATTGCGATCATAGATTCTGAACCGTAAGCCAAGGCAAAAGGAGAGTGTCCATCACCAATTTGTGTGTGCTCTTAATCTATAATGCTAATGGAAGCCTATCTATTAAATTTCCTTTAGCTTTAGTAAGACGTTTTTTCAACATGGATTTGATGATTTTGTTCATTGCTTCCACTTTCCCATTTGCCTATAGGTGTGCCACTACAAGGAAGCTTTACTTGATTTGATACCATCTGAAAAAATCATTGAACTTAGTGCTCTCGAACCGAGTTCTGTTTTATGTAATAATCTTCTTGGGTACTCTGAACCTAAAAATAATATTCTTTGTTACAAAATTGATTACCTTTTAGTTTTTATCATGGAAAGCGGTTTCCATTCAGCCTATTTTGTAAAGTAATACATTGTGATGATTGCATATTTTGCTCTTCCCTTTGCTATCTGTAGCTTATATCAGTTGCATATCGATAACTTCAGTTCCTCAGATTGCTAATGACCATGAACTGACCATTTGCGTAAGCTCTAAAGATGGGGCTCTTGGAATTTTCGTGAATCTTTGGCACTGATCGCATCGTTTGAGATTCTCAGCAGCATCTATATCCGTAGTGAAGTATCTTCATCACAGTGTTTGTCTCCCGGTGTGATCGCCACAGCTGTTCTCATGGATTTCCATAAGGATCTTCCTAGCTTTATCATTGGCTACACATAGAAGCAGTAGAGTTGAGTATCCTCTCATGTACAACACTCTATCTTGCATTACAAATCGTTGCATTTTTCAGAGAAGTTTGTTCCATTCATTCCTATCTCTCAAGAGAGTTCCCTTTGATTAGAGTCATCCATGACTCTTCCTCTTCTGTAGTCTTTAGAATCCATGCAACACCTATCTAATCTATACTAGGAGTAGTCAAAACTTCTATCAGAACCAATCTCAATCGCTGTGCTTCCCCCGAGCTAGCCAGCTTAGCTACTGAATCAGCTTTCATGTTTTCCTCTTTGGGGACGTGCATTATTGTATAATGTTTTGTGTCTTCGAGCAATTCTAGTGCTTTTGGCAGGTCAGGGGATAGTCTCGCACCTTTGTCCTGGTACTCTTTTTTAATTTGGAAAACCACTAGCTGGAAATTGTTGTAGACATGCAATATTTTTATTCCTAATTCTTAATTGATTTTCAATCCGGCTATCAACGCTTCATACTCAACTTCATTGTTGATCACTAGGAATTCCAATTTGAAAGCATAACTGATCGTCCTTCAACAGTTTCTAGCGCAACCCCTGATCCTAAGTAGAATTCATTCGATGCATTATCAATAAACAACTTCCATTGAGATTTCGTTATATAATGCCTTTTTCCTCGCCATCCTGAATGGTGAACTTGGCAATGAAAACTGCCATTGCTTTCCATTTATTCCTTTTCGGGGAAGTTAATTTATAGCGTACTTGCTCCTCTCAACGTTCCATTTTAGCAACCTTCTTGAGGTCTCAAATCGGTATAATACTTATTTCAAGGACTGATCCATTAGTGCCTTAATCAGATAAGCCTGGATATGTAGCCGTAACTTTATTGACGTTATCAATAAGTAATACGCAAGTTTCTCCAAATTTAGGTAATTCTTTCTTGTTTAGTAAATCGATTACTGATGCAGTAGACATGTCTTTGAATCCTGGTTTCCTCATGCACAAGAACTACGCTCAATGCATGTGCTGACATGGCCAACTAGATGAATAAATCATCTCTGCTCATCGGTTTAGATAGGACTGATGGTATCTCCGTATGCCTCAACAATTCCTCGAAGGCACTCTAACAGTCCTAATTCCAATTTAAATTCTTCTTACCTTTCTTCAAAGTGTCGAAGAATGATACACACTTATCTGTTTCTCTTGAGATGAATTGGTTCAAAGCAATAATCTTTCCATCTAAGCTTTATAACTCATTATTCATCATTGAGGCTCTAACAGTCCGTAAGGCGTCAGTCTGCTCACGGAAGGCCTTAATGCCCCTTTATTTCACAATAAAACCAAGAACTTTTCCAGAAGTAACGTCTAAAAGCACTTTAAATTATTTAGCATCATTCCATACTTTTGTAAGATCTCGAACATTTTTGATAAATCATCCAGATGATTTCGACGCGCCATGATTTCACAAGCATGTCATCTACATATACCTCTATTGTTCATCCAATATGATCCATGAACATTGCATTTACCAATCTTTGGTGTGTAGCTTTGGCATTCTTTAGACCAAATGACATTACACGAGAGCAATATATCCCTATATCCATGATAAAGCTAGTATTATTCTAATCTAGCACATACGTTGGGATCTAGTTGTATCCTAAGCGAGCATTTATAAATGAGGGTAATTCATGCCATATAGTTCCATTAATAAGCTAGTTGATTATGGGTAATGGAAAAGTAATCCTTCGACAAGCTTTGTTTAGCTCCAATTAGTCAATACAAGTTCGCCATTTCCCGGTTGGTTTTCTGACCAACGTATGGTTTGATACCCATTCGGACTATTAAGCATCGTGAATGAAGCTGGTGACCAACCGCAAATTCATTTCTTCCTTTAACATAGCAAGTCGCTCCAGACCTAGACGGCTTCTTATCTATCTTACTAGTGTAAACTTGGGATCGATGTTAAGTGCATGACAAGCTATCTCCGACGATATCCTACACATAGCAGAGTGTGTCCAAGTATAACACATCCAGATTTCCTGGGAGAAAGTTAATCAGTTCCTTTTGTAAACCAAGAATAAGTTATGACCCAATTTTCAAGATTCGAGTTAGGTCATCCATATCAACAAGGATATTCACCGTAAGATCCACCAGTCTACCCGTATTTCCCCTGACTTCTTCCTGGGATCCATAAACTTGTCAAATCAGTTTTGGTTCCCGAGGCAGGGGCCATTTTGTAATTTCTATACTTATGGTTCTTGAATGTGGAGAATCTTCCCCGCATTCTTTCCATTCTCCCAATGCTTAGCTTCTCGTAGTTCTACCACATAGCATTCTCTTTTTGCACTTTGGTCTCCTCTCACTACTCCTATGCCATTCTTGGTAGCAAACTTCATCTCAGACACTATGGAGCCAAAGCGATCCTGAAATCAGCTAGTGTAGATCAATCTAAGAAAGAATTGTATTTCGAGTACTCATCAATAATAAAGAATATTTGAATATGAACCACCCTATGTTCTCCTTCGCCAAGCCCTACCGGTAGGCTAATTGTCCCTATCGACTGCTTAGCTTCACCCATAAATCCTTGAATCTTTGTCTTGCAGCCAGTCATATCCTTCATACTGATTTTCGTTTGGTCGAAAGTCTTTCTGAACCGAATGTTAACCGTGCTCCTATTATCCCCTAAAACTTGATGTACAATTACTAGTCCAATCCCTTCTATATCACCATGGGATTAAGGTTTGGAGCTTCAACTCCATCAAAATCTCGATTTCTAAACACAATATCATATATTATCATCTTTTGTTGCTTAATCAAAGCTCCATCTTTGACGGCCTAGCAACTTTACTATAGTGCATGCTTCGGTGAACTTGCATACCTCTTTGTCACACCCTTGCTTTTCTCCATTTGGGTGAGATCCTTCAATTATGATATTAATTGACAACCTTCCATCAGTACATCTGGTCCTTCACCATTGGCCCAAGAGGTTTTCCTTAAGTTGGGAGTCCTTGAGGACTCATAGCTTGGCCAACATTTGTTGTTGTCTATTTTTCCGTATTAGCTCCTCAATCAAGTCCTTCAAGTCACGACATTGATTTGTCTTACGCACATGAGTTTTTTGAAAATGGTAGAACCTTCCAAAATATTTCTCCTTCTTTTTCGCCTTATTCTCGGACTGCTTCTTATATTGCTCAGTTACTTGAGTAGTGAGATAAATATTTTCAGTATGTCATTTAGGGGTGTATAATCCTTTGGTTGCATATTCCTTGGATGCTTTCTATTCTCGCTACGCCTGTTACCAGAGTTTTGGTTCCTCTTTTTCTGATTCCCAGAAATTCCAACATTTCCTACAACTCCACTAGAGTTTTCTCCATCAAGTTTAACCATCACATTGCTTTGAATTACCTCCTTCGACTATCCATCGCTAATCTTTCCTTCAGCCATGCTTGCTTCTTGTAATTGCAGAAATTGGTTTGCCTTTCGATGGAATTCTTCCATTGTAGTTGGTTGTTTCATCTTCAGACATCTACCAAAATCTATGTTCGGTTGAATGCCTAGACCATTGCCACGAATATCAGGTCTTCCTTTAGATTGCTAATTTTTGTAACAGTGATTTTGAATCAGTTTAAGAAACCCTTCATTAACTCTTTGGATCCTTAAGACAAACCATATAAGGACATCACATCCTTCGGTCGGGCGATATGGAGCCTAAACTTCTCCAAGATTATCTTAACTAATTCATCAAAAGAAGATGTAGACCTTGTCATTTTCCTAGTGAACCATATAGAAACGGCTCCTCCCAAGAAGATAGGGAAACATCTACAACGAATAGAATCCATAGCTCTAGCTCCAACCATATGCCATTCTTGCTTGAGTAAGTGTTGTCTGAGGTTGGTAGTTTTATTGTATGATGGCATTGTTGGCATTAGAATGTTTTTCATAGAAGGAGCTCCTTCGAGTCAAAGGCGATGAACTTCAAGGCAAGCTTCAGGATAAGGCAAGGAAGGAACTCCAAAAGACAAAAGCCTAAAAATTTCTAAATATATAAGTCAGTATTGACCACTTCAAGTCGGTATCGACCTTTTTCTTGGTAGTATGCTGGTGCCAGGAACTCTAGGAGGCTTAAGACATTGGAAACCGGAGCTCTAAGCATGAAAAAGGAAAGTGGTCAGGGGGAGAAGTACTTAAAGAGGTCAGGTGGAGAAGTACTTAACCAATATTTGTCTATGTATTGGTTCTGGAATTCATACCAGTACCAACTTGTTTTGGTCAGCACTAACATGAATTTTTTAGGCCTATGAGGCTAAACTTCCAAGAGGAGGAGAGGATGTCCTCTAGGCCATGCTGAAGGCGTTTATTTGTTCGCTTAACGTTCAATGACAATGTGGTAGCGTGATGAAGGATGATAGGTTCAAAAATTAAATTATGGTAATTCGACGGTGAATGGAGTTATTCTCCAAGGATGACAGCTCGATGTTGAATGGAGTCACGAGGATGATTATCCACAAGAGCAAATTGTAGAAAGGGTGACCTATGGATAGAATATTGAATGGTTTTATCATGGAAAGAAAGTAATATGGAATGTTCCTTGAGGATGAGTGGAAACTATATAAAGCAAGGAAAGTGCTCAGATATAGTGCTAAGGGATTTTTGATACTCAAAGTGTTTTTAATGTACTCGAAAGCAAGGGTATTGTACGGACACTCATTGGGTACGTGGAATGGCTACCCAAGATTGGTGGAATGGATCTGTATACCTTGGGTCGATGGAATGGATCTAATGTCGGTGGTTGTAAGTCAGTACACTAAAAACCAAGATTTTTCCATTAATCACTGGTAGAGGAAAGATCATATGAGTTATCATATGTCTGGGGAACATTAAGTGATAATGAGGATTGTTTGATGGATGCTTTGTTTGCTTTGGTTGTTCTTCCCATAGTCTGTCATTCTAGGGATGTCGTGAGATGTAGATATTATGGACATGGACAACCGGACACCCGTATAGAACATAGGTTGTGGTAAATCTTTATGATGCTTATAGAGTAGCATATTATGTTAGTTATGTGCTAACTCATTGATTACAGAGACATGCCAGGTATGGTTCGTATACCCTTGTTACTTACTATATTGACTTGTATTGTATATTAAATTTCCTTTTGCTCACACCAGACTATTTCCTAACTCGAAGTTTTATGCTTTGCTTATTAATATCTTTGGTACTTTTAAATGAGGAGACTAAATAACAGGTCTAGGCGATACATGGTGGAAGTGCAAAGGACAAGCTGGAAGGAGCTTTCTCGTATTGTATATATGAATACTTATGCTTATTTCACTGTGCGACATTGTGGAGCCTAGACGGTGTTCATTTATTACATATAGTAGAGATAGTTTAAGTTTATTATAAATTGTATAAACACTATTTTCATTTGGTATAACTTTGTGAACCTATGTACTCTGATATTGTGGTTTATTTTAGTTATTACCATCTTGACTATTTTATATCTATGATGTTATTATTATATTTTATTCGATGCGCTGTGAGACATATGATGGGATTTGTGACTGTTTCTATTCTTTTCACCTTTGGCAAATTAGCCAAGCACTGTAGTAACACACTTATACACATATATTGGGTGCCGAATGTGTAGGGCGATTGTCTCACAAAATATACCATTTACGGAATTTCTACTAGATACATTCAAATTAAACAAATAAAAGACACTATGTCAATTATATAGCAAAAAGAAACACGAATTTTATTTAGGATGAAATTTTATTACAGAATTATAATTTACAATATATTAAAAAAATTGCCCCAAAGTCACACCCTTAACTCTAACACATAAGATCAAGCGTAGGATAGATTTTAGTTAGACCTTAGCATATAATATCAATATAGTGTTACATTGTATTTGGATGACTTGTTGGGTGCAGATGACTGTTTTTCGAGCATAATTGTGTTTTACAAGCATATTAGTATTATACGGTAATATAATGCATTTCACTCACTAGATGTATGCCTGACCCACTCTTTCATTTTTTTTTTCTTTTTAGTTATACTCTAATAAGTCGACAAAGAGGACTGATGGTGGCTTGAAGGCGAGATGGTGCAATAGAGGTATGCATTTATTTATCCATCAGCTATCCACTATTTATTATATATTAATTTTTCCCAAACATTAGACTACTTTTCATTAATGGTGTAATTGATGTTGTATTTGGAGTTTATGTGATATTACATTGTTTTATTTGTCTAGGATTGTATTATTGATTTTTTTTTCCTTCTACTATAAGTTTCGAAAAGTGTAAAATATTATAGTTAATCTTGTGATCTATTTTATATATTTTACTTTAAAAAAATAATCCACGGCCAACGACATCTACGTGGCCAGTGCTACTTTTAGATGTGGATCAGGACGTCGTAAATGGCAGGTTGTTTCAAGTACCTTATAATAATGTTTGATTGTAAATTTTCATAAATAAGACATGTAGTGACTCTAATTATAGTGACACATTCTTCTACATATATAGGTACACGATGACTGTAGTTTATTTCAAAAATCCTCCTCCATATATCTAAGTGTAAACACTAAAACATGGTAATAGGATTAACTAAAAGGATATGGTTTGTTTGAGCTTTACCTTTCTAGATGATGTACATCTATTATATATATAATTGAATGTTGAACTATTTGTATGCTCTTCACTTATTCATTCTCATTTGAAATCCTACCTTGTTATTGACCTAGGAAAAATATTTCACTCACCCCATAAGATCTTTGAACATATCATCAAACCTTTTCATTTTTTTGAACATAAGACATAAATGCTTTAGACTCCAAAAGTCACGTATTCATTTTGACAATTAATTCTTTAAATTATTTTCTTTTATCTCTTCTAGTTCACTATGTGGATCTAATTTAATTTATATTTCCTATGATTCCTCTTTTCTTTTTCCTATCTATTCATCGATTTATTATGTATCTACTATTATTTTCTATCTATTCTACTATATATAAAAGACAACATGGGAGTACCATTTTTCTTTTTTCTATTTATTCTCAGCCCAATCATTTTCCTAAGGCATTCTACTATAGATTTGTAATCTTTACTATGCAAATCTGGTTTAATTTATATTTCTTTTGATTCCTATTTACTCTTTCCTATATATTCTATGATCTATTATCTCTCTATTATGATTATCTATCTAGTCTACCATATAAAAGACAACATGGGAGTAGCATTTTTATTAATTCTAAGCCCAATCATTTTTCCTAAGGCAATCTACTATAGATTTTGTAATCTATCCATCACAATATGAATCAATTTGAAAATTTCTCTTGTCATAATAAATTATGTTTAACACATAGGTACTGTTAGAACCTAGAATTTTGATGTTTTGATTGTGACAACTATATAAGTAAATATTATGTAAACTAAACAAAACTTGTAGGAGAAGATATTGTTTTCACTCGAGAAATAGTCTACCAATTTGCAGACCATATTTAAGATTGAAGCTGTATTAAGTTTAAAACTCTGAGTTTAGTAGTAAATATATGTCAAAAATCTCTTCGAAGCGGTATATGCACACACACACACAATTTAAAGTTTTTCAAAATATTGTAGATAAGCCAGAAAACAAAAAATTATGCCGACTGAAAGGCTTGAAATAGACGGTTGAATATAGTGCATATGCATAACTTATTTAAATATTTAGGCGGCTGACCATGTTATTTGAATTGGCTGAATTATGTCTATTTTACGTTGTTTACCTGTAGGTTCGTTTTTAAATCCATTCAGTTGGCTGAATTGCTCCATTTAGACGGCTCAATCTTCATAACGGCTTTATTTTCAAAAGACGCTTCAATTCAACGAACACATATCTCTTCATGGCTATTTTCATGAACGAATGCAACTCTTAATTTCTACAGATAGCTGTGAATTCCATCGTTTTAATCATGAATTCTAATTCTCATTCTTATTTTCTAATCCATTTTGTCATTTGAACTCTAAGCATCCGGTACCTCATTTTGATCACTTGTCCATTTAAGCATACTTCATTAGTGATTTAATAAACTTCTATCTTCACGAATTACATAATATACCACAAAGGAGAAGATTATAGGAAGGGTGTACTTTAAAGACTTATTGTGTTATTAAAAGAACACATTCAATTTAGATAATTATCTCTATTATTGAAGTCGTGTTCGATTGCTCAAGTGGTTAAAGTCATATTCTATTACTTATGCGGTTCAAGTCCTGTTCGGTTGCATAGGCGGTTAACCTGTTCCTCCAGGTTAAGTGAGGGTTGATAGTTAAATTGTAGGAATCTCGGACTGGACATAGGATAGGAAGTTCGAACAGTATAAAAATATGTGTTGTCATTTACATTATTACTTTACTTTTACATTTACACTCTGCATAAGTAGCTATTTTATTTAATATTCCATATTACATGATCCTTAGTCACTTTCACTTGGTACCAGAGCAAGGTTATCATATAACCATAACACAGTTATTTGATATTCGGTTAATATGGGAAACAACACTAGTATAAGTTTTATTGAAGGTCAATCCACTGCACGACCACTACTATTTAACGGTTTGAATTAATATTATTGGTCAACTCGCATGAGAATTTATATGCAGGCAAACGGATATAACACTTGGAATACAACTCAGGATGAATATATTATACTAACCATAACATATGCACAATAATCAAACACACAAAAATTAGATGCAACCTCAAATGCAAAAGTCATGAATATGCTATTTTGTTCTTTAGATAAAAATGAATTTAATGGATTTTAGCATGTGTACATCAGCTTATGAAATTTGGCGAACTCTTAAAGTTACACATAAATGTACTAACAAAGTTAAGCAAAGCAAGATTTCTATGCTTAAGAACTAAAATTTTAGAATGAAGCAAGATGAAACTATAAATTAAATCTAGTCTAGGTTTCAAGATATATATCATTCACTTTTGGTATTAGGAGAAAATTACCCAAATTTTGATACCGTTTCAAAAATCCGCAACTCTTTAAAGTATGAATTGGAACGGAAAGTCTTAGCAATTGAAGAAGCTAATGAGATTTCAACCACAAAACCAAAGGAGTTGATAGGAAATATGATGACATATGAAGTAAATTCGCAGGCAAAAAGAGAACAAGCACAAGACAAAAAGACCATAACATTCCAAGCTGAACAAGAAAATTCAGAAGAAGATGAAGTGACATGGCTTTTATTGCTAAGAACTTTAAGAAATTTTTAAAATTTCGAAAGAACAATAAATTCGAAAACAACATGAGAGACAATACCAACAAACCATCGACTTCAAATCTCCAATGTTATGAATGTCACAAAAAAGGTCACATAAAGAAGGAATGTCCTGATCGAAAGAAAGACAGGTACAAGAATAAAAGGGACACATATAAAAAGGAGCAAGCATTCTCTGTTACATGGGATGATTCAGAATTGTCTTCCACATCAGATAGTGACTCTGAACAAGCCATTGTGTGCTTTATGGCTTCATCCAACGAAGTAAGTGATCTAAACTTTGATGATTTAATTGATATAAACTAAGAGCTATTAGATAGACTAAAAATGTTAAAAGAAAATATAAAGATGCTTTAGAAAAATATAAAGATGCTCAGAGATGAAAAGAAAATCTTAGAAGAAGAACTTGTCAAAACACAAGAATCTTTGTCTAATGTATCTTCTCAACTCACTATCTATAGAATGAGATTGAAGTTCAAAAAGAAAAGAATATGGCACTAGCTGCAGAAAATCACGATTTAAAATAAAATATCAAAATTTTTGAATTAAACAATACTAGTCTCAAAATCGAGTCAGAAAATGTTAATTAAAATATTTCTAAATTTAATAAAGGTAATATTAATAACTCTCAAACCTCTTTCAATAAAAAAAATTTAGGACATACAAATTCCTTAAATTCTATTTCAAAGAGAAACATTTCACTAAATAAAATTTCAATATACATAAGAATTTTATAAAATAAAAACCAAAACCAAAGTTTTTCGCTCAAAAGAATAACAATTACACCACAAAAAATATAAAGATTTGGGTACCAAAAACTAATGATAATTCAATTAGAATAAATATATATTAAGACTTTTATAAACCACAGTTCATAAAAATGAAAATTTTACTTATAAAGGGAATTCTGAACCCTTTTGGGTTGGGTTTCCTAAGACATTCTTACCAACGTCATCTCTATATTTTTTGTAGGTACCAACTAGGAAAAGAGGAAAGTGGATACTTAAGAGTGGTTCTCAAAACATAGGATGTGAAACAAAGATGTGCTGACAACATTATCTACTCAGATGGAGGATCTATTACATTTGGAGATAATTCCAAAGGATATATCATCAATAAAGGCGATGTGAGCAATGACTGTACATCTAACTTACCTCTTATTACAAATGTTTTACTAAGGAAAAATTAAAACATAATTTGTTTAGTGTAAGTCAACTATGCGATAAAGGTTTTAATATACCTTTTTTAGAAAATAAATGTAACATTTTTGATCAAAACGAGAATCTTATCTTTAAAGGAACTTGAGAACGTAATATGTACATATTAAATATGAGCATTAATCATAACACAAATATGTGTCTAGTAGCAAAAGAAAATGATCCTTGGTTATGGCACGAAAGATTTTATCATATAAACTTTAAAGCGATAATCAAATTATCTAAAAATACTTTAGTAAAAGGTATACTAAAAATGAATTTTAAAGTAAATAGTAATTATGATGCTTGTCAGTTAGAAAAGTTAATCAAATCTACTTTCAAATCAAAGAAAATTATTTCTACATTACAAACACTTGATTTATTACATTTAGATCTTTTTGGACCAATTTAAATTTAATCTATAAATCATAATAGATATGTTTTTGTAATTATAGATGATTTTTCAAGGTACATTTGAACAATATTTATGAAAAAAAGTGATACTTTGAAAATTTTAAAAACTTTGTTAAGAGAAATTTAAAATATTAAAAATATAAACAATAAAAACATTCGAAGCGATCACGGTAGCGAATTCGATAATGATAATTTTGAAAAATATTGTAATAAGAAAGGAATTGTTCACAATTTTTCATTTCCTAAAACTCCGCAACAAAACGAAGTTGTAGAAAGGAAAAATAGAACACTTCAAGAATGTTATAGAACCTTATTAAATAGAACACTCTACCTAAATTTTTTTGGGCAGAAGCAGTAGCAACTGCTTATTATGTTTTAAATCGAGTCCCCATTAGACAATTAACAAAACATACAACATAAGAACCTTTTGTGGAAGAAAACCTAACATATCATATGTTAAAGTTTTGGGTTCAAAATGCTTTTTATTAAATACAAGAGACCAAATTGGTAAATTCGATCCAAAATTCGATGAAGGAATATTCATTAGATACTCAGAATGATGCAAGGCATATAGAATTTATAATAAAAGAACTAAAATAATCAAAGAAACACTTCATGTGTCATTCGATGAAAATTTCAAATTTAATAATAAAAATGAAGATGAAAAAATAATTCCTAAATCAAATATCACAGAAGATGATATTGAAAATATTGAAAATTATACTGAAACTAAAAACAATAATTTACCTAATGAAAATGAGATTCGATCTCCATCAAGACTTCTAAGGAATCACCTAATTGAAAATGTTATTGGAAAAATAAACTCTAACATAAGAACACAAAATCAATTAAATAAAATGGGTCATGTAGCTTTCCGATCGAACATTGAACCCAAAAGTGCTAAAGAAGCCTCAACTAATGATTAATGGATTATAGCTATGCAAGAAGAGTTAAATCAATCTGAACGAAATGAAGTTTTCGACTTAGTTCCAAGGCCTAGTAATCAAACTGTCATCGGTACTAGGTGGGTTTACAAAAATAACGTCGATGAGCAAGGGCATATTATTCAAAACAAAGTTGGATTAGTTGCTTAAGGGTACTATCAGGAGGAAGGAATAAACTATGAAGAATCATTTTCTCCTATATCCCGAATAGAAGCAATATGTATTTTATTAGCTTTTGCATTTTTTCATAACTTTAAACTATATCAAGTGGATATAAAAAGTGCTTTTATAAATCGTTTTATAAAAGAAAACATGAATGTAGAACAACCACCTCTATTTGCATATGAAAATTTTCTAGACCATGTTTATAAATTAAAGATAGCTTTACACGGTATATAACAAGCACCTCGTGCTTGGAATAATCGTCTTAAAAGTTATCCTATAATTATGGTTTTAAAACTAGAAAAGTAGATCAAACTTTGTTTATAAAACAAGATAAAATAAATAATGGAATTTTTATTAATCAAGAAAAATATTTTAATAATCTAATAAATCGTTTTTGGTACGGAAAATACTTCTGCTAAACCAACACCTATGAGTACTATGGTACATCTCAATCGAGATGAAAACGGCAAAAGCGTTGACCAAAATCTATATCGAAGTATGATTGGATCTTTACTTTACATAACTGCTAGTCGTCCCGATATAATGATGAGCGTATGCTTATGTGCACGATTTCAAGAAAATCCCAAAGAGTCACATTAGCGAGTAGTGAAATGAATTTTATGCTACTTAAGCAAAACTAAATACTACGGTCTCTTTTACCCGAAAGAATGTCCTTTTGAGTTACTATCCCATAGTAATGCTAACTTTGGAGTTCGAATGGATCGAAAGAGTACAAGTGGTATATGTCATTTCATTGGACAATCTTTAGTATCCTGGTTTAGTAAGGAAAAAAATTGTGTTTCACTTTCGACGTGTGAAGCAGAATATATTTCTGCTGCTTTGGTTTGTGCTCAAGTAATATATATGCACCAAATACTTCAAGATTTTTGTATAAATCTATCTAAATCAACAATTTATTATGACAATACAAGTGCTATAAATTTGTCAAAAAATGCTATAAACCACTCTAGAACTAAATATATTGCCATCCGTCGTCATTTTCTTCGTGACAACATAGAAAAAGGTAATATCTCTCTTGATTATGTATCTTCAGAAAATCAAGTTGCAGGCATATTTAATAAAACTTTAAATGAAAATATTTTTCCTAAAATAAGACGTGAACTGGAAATTATGTCATTACATGATTT
The DNA here is from genome assembly GCA_030765085.1 of Allium cepa. Classification (NCBI taxonomy): domain Eukaryota; kingdom Viridiplantae; phylum Streptophyta; class Magnoliopsida; order Asparagales; family Amaryllidaceae; genus Allium; species Allium cepa. The sequence goes on along the minus strand of CM060941.1, from coordinate 168,125,939 downwards.
ATAGTTTAATAATCAAGTGTAAATAAAAGGTTATAAAATAAATACAAATTTAATTGGACAAAAATTGGAGATGATAGCATGCAAACTTTGCACTCATAGGAGATAGTCATATGTATTATTATATTATTTGCACTAAGACCTTACATTCTTTCTATTTTATATACGGTAATGATCCTTTATATTATTTTTTTACCTTGCAGACTTATTACTATTTATAAGTTGTAGATAATAAATGATTGGCTGAAGTTTTGTAATCACTGTTAATCGAAAAATTTAAAATCTTCATAAATAGAAAATAAAATCAATATATATATATATATACATGAAGAGATTTTTTTAATTCATGTAAAACTAACTTTAGGTATACATATACATCCTCTTATAAAATGTCGTCTCAAGAAAGTCCCGATCTCTCATCAGTTGTTTTCAGCACTCCAACTTTGGATTCGTCAATAAATCTATTCCTGTGAATGTTCCAGTAAAGATTACTCCATCTCCTAATCACCATACCAGATATACACCAAACGAAAAACGAGCTTTAAAAAACTTAGAATTTGGATCACCTTTTACCAAGGAGAAAATCGATGATATTCATCACTACCAGCATGAAACTTTAAGTATACAGCGTGAGATGTATTGTGAGCAAAAAACCATGGTATACATTTAAATTTTCTTGAACAATTAGCTCTCAAATTTTGTGGAACGACTCCTAAAAAAATGCGCACAATTCATCTCCTCAATGACCTCATGTATCTCCAAATTCTTGGGAACAAGGTGCCCGACATAATGTTTGGTCTCCTATTAATCCACTACATGATGTCACTAAAGTTGAACCAAACTCATTCGAAATTTCCTCTTCATAATCCAAGGCTTCTAAAAAATAAAATCTATGTTTTTATAAATTTATATTCATGAAATTGATATTGAAATTTTTAATATATGATATGTTTGTTGAAATAATTATTTTTAACATGAGAATAAAGCTCAAAAAAAAATATATATAGATATAGCTTTTTTGTTAACCAAATTAGATTGAATGGAAAATAAGCTACACCTCAAAAACTCAACAGATTTAGCTGATTGAACCTATGGGTTCAACTGACTGAACATTCAAATATATTAAAAATTTATTGTAAATTCAGCCGACTGAATCCACCAATTCAACGAATTGAATCATGCCCATTTTGAACTAAATCCTTGTGGGTTGCAATTCTTCCAATTTCAACCAGCTGGTTCACTTTATTTCTATTTTTTAAAATAGAACTGCAAGTTTTTCAATACAAGTATCCTATTAATCCACTTCTTATTACCATATACTCCTTTATATTCAACATACCCAACCATTGACTACTCAAAAAAGCCCAAAAGCAAACCCTAACTTCTTTTAAATAAAATTCCAATTTCATAAAACAAAGTGGCTCCAAGATTAAAGATAGCAAGAGAATCAACAACCGGACCTTATGAAAATCAAATTCGAGCATGATTATATAATGTACAGTGGTTAATAGATTCAATAGCATGAAAAATTCCAAGCTTTTTGAAGGAGAATTTATGAAATTTCTAGAATTCAATGTATACGTGACTAGAGAGTTAGCCGAAGCTCATGGTTTCAATTCACTCATTGGGTATGATCCTAATCATGTTAAAATCTACCCTCTTTTGATTAAGCTCTTCTATGCTAATACGAGTCTCAATCATCAAAATCCCTAAAACAAAGATGATTGTATATGGACGTTGGTTTATAGAGTAAAATTTATTTACCCCTTCAAAGATTAAGCCACATTTTAAGATGTCCATCCGAGGGGCTGGATATTAATGATATTGAAATTGATATGTACAATCGCGATGAAGTATCACATCATTTCTTGTTGAACGATTTAACTATTTTAAAATCTAGTGCCTTACGTCCAAAGACAAGGATTATCTATCATGCTCTTATTCGATCTCTACAACCCCGAACCGGTAGTTATGAAAATGTTTATAAAAGAGATTTTCAAGCTTTATATGCTATTTACTCCTCTCAACAAGTAAATTAGGGTAAAATTATATTGGATACTGTTAATCATAGAAGAAGCTATAAAACGATTCACTATGGAGATTGCATATTGCAGATTCTACCAAATTTTGGGGTTTCATTGCCCAATTCCAACTTCATGACTACAGATGATCTTAACTCCGAAACCTTTAGCCTCCTGGGTCTTCGTCAACGTCCCGAAAGCCAAAAAATTATTAGTTTTCAAGAATGATCGCAAACCATAAACAAGGAATTCTGCAACCTTGAGACACGAATATTGCCTCCTCCTCTTCTCAAGACCCTCAACAAGAAGAAGAGGATGATGAAATTCATGAACTATATATTGACATGCCTTCTAAGAAAGCTTTTGTCACATTGTCGTGGAATCAAAGCAAATTCAATTGACATTTAGCAAATGTTGAGAAGAACATTTCTAAAGCAAAAAATAAGCTAAATTCGATAAATAGTTTTCTAAACAAAATTTGGGAAAAAGTTTCTTGCTTCAAATCCACTTCGATTTGTATTATTAATCAAGGTAGTGAATAATTCTAAACTCTTTTTGTTGTGTTACTATGATAGTTAATTCATGACAAGTTGTAGTATTATTATTTTATAAGATATATTTTTATGATGTTTATGTGTTTGTAGTACTTTCTTCAATCAACAATATTCTATATGAAGTTTCTATGTAAGATGTTTATTTGTTTATCATATCTATATGTTTATATAACTATGTGAAATGTTTTATTTCTCATATCAATTATTTTTTCTTTTTATCGATGATAAAGGGGGAGAATGATACGATTGATAGAGGGAGTATTAAGTCATGGGGAGAAAGTTACTCTGTATATTTAAATACTTAAGTAGTTGTCATCATAAAAAAGGAGGAAGAATGTTAGAACCTAGAATTTTGATGTTTTGGTTGTGACAACTATGTAAGTATATATTATATGAACTAACCAAACTTGCAAGAGAAGATATTGTTTTTACTCGAGAAATAATCTACCAATTTGTAGACTAGATTCCAGATTGAAGCTTCAGCATAGTATTAAGTTTAAAAGTCTGACTTTAGTAGTAGATATATGCCAAAATCTCTCTTAAGTGGTATATGCGTGCACACACAATTTAAAGTTTTTCAAAACAATGTAGATAAGTTCGAAAACACAAAATTTAGCCAACTGAAAGGCTTGAAACAGCCGACTGAATATGATGCATACGCACAGATTGATTTAAATATTCAGATGGCTGACCATGCTATTTCAGCTGGTTGAATTGTATCTATTTTACATTGTTTTCTTGCTTGCTTTTTTTTAAGTCAATTCAGCTAGCTGAATTGCTCCATTCAGACGGCTGAATCTTCATAACGGCTATATTTTCAAAAGACACTTAAATTCAATGAACAGAAACAACTCTTGATTCAAGAGTTGCTTCCATATCTTTTCATAGCTATTTTCACATACGAATGCAACTCTTAATTTCTATAAATAGCCATGAATTCCATTGTTTAAATCATGAATTCTAATTCTTATTCTCTAATCTATCTTGCTATTTGAAATCTAAGCATTTAATACTTCATTCTGATCATTTGTTCATTCAAGCATACTTCATTAATGGTTTAATAAACTTCCTATCTACATGAGTTACATGATATGCCACAAAGGAGAAGATTATAGAAAGGGTGTACCCTAAAGAATTCTCTATGCTATTAAAAGAGCACATTCGGTCGAGATGATTCTCTATATTTTTGAAGTCTTGTTTGATTGCTCAGGAAATTGAAGTCCTATTCCATTGCTTATATGGCTGAAGTCGTGTTCGGTTGCTCAGGCGGTGTTCCTTCGAGTTAAGTGAGGGTTGATAGTAAAATTCTAGAAGAAGTTTGGGACTGGACGTAGAATGGAAAGTTCGAACTAGTATAAAAATCTCTGGTGTCATTTACTTTATTACTTTATTTTTACATTTACTCTACATAAGTAGATATTTTATTTAATATTCCACATTATATGATCCCTAGTCACTTTCAAGTATTACGTAATCAATATCGTTTAGTAGTTTACATTATCCCTATGTTCCTTTTCCCAAAACCTAAACTTCTTAACTAATGACAGTGAACGTGGAGCGTCTTAGGAATTGACAACGTCGCTCTCCTTTTTATTATATATGAGGTATTCGTCGTTTTTCTCATCTTTCCCATATTTTAACTCTTGACGCCTTGCAATTGTGGTAATTTCCTACCCATTATACAACAATTTCAATTTTAGAACCTTTTACATTCTTTTACCGATTCACTTCACCTTTGTAATTTTTGAAACCAACGATGGTGCACTGTTGATTATGTTAAGAGGTGAGTATCTTCATAATCCATGTTTCAGGTATAATTGTTAATTTACATATTGAGAATTTAACAGGGGTTGTGTCATGGATGATGCCACTACTTAAGCGAAATTGGCAAGACTATGGTGCAATCAATAATTGTAGTCTGCTCCCCGAGATTAACACAACGACCGTTCAAATTTGTACACTTAAGGTTGAAGGATTTGAAGATTTATAGAAGTCACTAGCTAGTATTTTAAGTATTTTGGAAAGATAAATTTAATTTTAGAGAAAACTGTAGGGAGGCAAAAATGAAGAAGATACCTTTTTTACAATAGATTTTTCATTCGTTTTTCAAAAAAGAGAGAAATGAGGGAGAAAAAAAATAAACATAAAATTATCCTCTCTCTCTTGAGTCTATCAATCACAATAATAAGCATTCCATAAATAAAAATAGGTTCTCATTAATAAATAGTGCAAAAGGTCAAACAATGAAAATACTTTAATTTTTTGTATTTATCCAACAATCCCTCACTAATTAAAACAAAAGTCAAAGAAGATGAATGGAAATAACCTAGATAACAAGAAAATTTCATACATAAGTACCAATGTCTTTCAATTGAATTGTTACATAAAGGAATGAGTTCAAAACTTAATCTAAGTAATGAATTTCTTCTTGAACTACAAAGATTTGAGTTGAAATCTCAAAAGACATACTACACTTTCAATTTCTGTAAACTCCATGATAAATATGCTCTTTTAATGGCTATGAACCTACCTCAGAAACTCATGAGTGCTCTAGAGAGCTCAAGTCTCTCAGAAGCGGCCCATCTTCACACTGAAGTAAGTTAGTCCATCAAGTGCTCCACTCTAGCACCACCACTTATGGCTATGGATTCATTAAGAGGAAAAGGCTCAACCTTAAAAAATAAATAAACATAATTCATTAAGCACGTATCAAAAGCACCACTAATACTGCCTCTGCATTATATATAAGTAATAAGGCATTGCCTTAGATAAATTAATGAAATCCATCAAGTGCATATTAAAGCACCACCAATGATGATTATGGATTTGGAAGGAGCAGATAAGCTCAAACTAAGATAAATCAATACATCCATCAAGTACATCTAAAATGCATGACCAAAAACCGGCTATGGAATATATACAAAGAAAAGAAGCTCAAAATTATAACAAATAGTAGAATCCATGAAGTGCATCCCAAAAGCACCACCAAAAACTAGTTATGGATTTTATAAATGGAAAGAAACTTAAAATCATATCAAATAGAAAAATCCATCAAATGCGTCTAAAAAGAACCACCAACATCGGTTATGAAATATAAAAGCAAAGAAACTCAAACACATATTAAATACAAGAATCCATCAAGTGCATCCCAAAAGCACCACCAAAATTATTTATGGATTATATAAAAGCAAAAAAACTCCTAAACAAAAAAAATAGGAAGGTAAAGAGTAACATGTTGCATTGTTTAACCACTAAAAGGTATCCATCACATTTTTCTCCACTATAGGCCAAAGGTCCATTCTAGCTGAAAATTCAAGGACTAATCTCCATTGAATAATTTAGAAAGTTGATCCATGAAGTTTTATTTGATATTATTCATTTTTACGAGATCATTTCATCCAATAATTTCTCAATTGCCTTACGTTTTGAATAGATGTGTCTTCTCTGTCTGTTACATGCTCTTATAGAAATTCCAAAGTTTATCAATAGGGGTATAAATGTAACTTCTCGCATTATAAGTAATAGTATGTTTAATAATTCAAGAGAAACATAATGCTTCTTCCAATTTTACCACATTTATCATTTGGTTAATTATGTTATTTATTCTTACATATACAAGAACTAGGGAGAGGTAAAATAGGCACTACATCAAAACAATCAAATATTTCCATGTTTATTTGAATGTTGTGAGATTTACCTAAATAATTCAATTTTCCTCACATTAGCCTTTCGTTAATTTGATGTCTTAATAGGAGGACATGAAGGAACTCAAAATAAAATATGCAATTTCCATTATGGATTTCTCTAAATCGTGTAGACCCACTTTAGCTAGATATCCCCATAGTTCAAAATTTCTAATTTGGAATACCTTTTCAAAATCCAAGAATAGATATTTCTAGTTTCTCACTATTACTTTAATGTAGTTCTTATCATTCTAGTGATTTGAATATTTCATATTCAATTCAAATTTGCCTAAAATCATTAATTTTGTTATCATTTAGTAATCATCATAACAATCAAATCTTTGTGCCAAAACACAATTACTCCATAAGAAAGATGGATTTAATTTCGCTTTCAAATCATTGGGCTTTTATAGGTAGGAACAATGAAGAGAAATTGGGAATTGTGTTATGCATGAGGCCGCTACCTTGAAAACGAAATTTAACACGACTATGGCGCAATCAATAATTTTCATCCACTCCCCAAGGTTTACAAAGCAACCCTTTAAACATGTGCACTTAAGGCTGAAGAATTTGGGGATTAGTAGAAGTTGCTGCCTAGGAGTAGTATGTTTAGAAGACATATTTTATTTAAGAGGAAATTGTAGAGGAAAGAGTGGAGGAAGACGAATTCAGTTACTGTAAAATTTTGTTTTCTTTTTCAAAGAAGAGAGAGAAAGTAGAGAATTAAAATGAACATAGGCTTTTTTCTATCTTTCTCTTGGATGAATCAATCATAATAAATATGCATAACATAAATTGGAATAGATTTTCATTAATGAAGAATGCAAAAGTTCAAGCAATGAAAAGATCTAGAATTTTATTGTAGTTATCCAACAATTCCCCGACAACTATAAGTAAATTTAAAGAAGATGAATGAAAAATAACCAAGACAAGAAGAAAGTTTCATACATAGTACCAATTTCTTTTGACTAAACTTATACATAAAGAAGTGAGTTTACAACTTAATGTAAGTAGTGAATTTCTCTTGAACTACAAAACTTATGTTATTCAACTTATCCAAAATAGTGAATTTCTCTTGAAGTAAAAGATTTCGGTTGAGATCTCATAACATGCACCACACTTTCAATTTCTGCAAACTCCACGATAAATATGTGTTTTTAATGTCCATGCGCTTACCTTGGGAACTTATGGATGCTCTAGAAAGTTCAAGTCTCTCATATAAGGCAGCCTACCTTCATACCCAAGTAAGTGGTCCGTCAAGTGCTCCACTCTAGCATCACCATCACTAATGGCTATGGCTCATTAAGAAAAAAGCTCAACCTTAAAAAATAAATAAACATATTTCGTCAAATGCATCTCAAAAGAACTACCAATACTAGCTATGAATTATTTAAGAGCAATTAGGTATAACCTGGTATAGATCGATGAAACCTATCAAGTGCGTCTTAAAAGCATCACCAATGTTGGTTATGGGTTTATATAGAGCAGAAAAGCTAAAAGTAAGATAAATCAGCTATATATCAAGTGTGTCTCATAAGTACCATCAATAATGGTTATGGATTCAATATTTGATTTTAGTTGAGCCTTTTTGCACTTATATAATTCTTTAACCATTTTTGGTGGTGCTTATGAGACACACTTGATGGATTTCACTTATTTATCTTACTTTAAGTTTTATAAGATATTAATATTCGTAGACACCTGTTATCCCAGAAAATAGATCAATACCTAGAAATCAGATAAAGTACTAGTTCTATTCAAAATAAATGAAAATGTAGAAAAGTAAAAGAACACATGAGAATTTTTGTAGCGGTTTGGCTTAACCTGCGGCCCATGTCCACTTTAATCTCTGTTATCAGTTGTTCTCTATCCGAATTACAATCAAATCTGACCACTATCTAGTAGATATTAGATTTACAATGGAGTTTCTAGAATAATTTTTAGGTAGAAGATATGAGTGAAAATGAAGAAGTTCCTGATCCAAAAGTAGAGAGCTGAAGGAGATGGAGCAGAAAGAAGATGAGAAAGAAGTCTCCAATGGCAGAGAGATCAGGTCAAAAGTGAAGAGAAGATCCTTTTTTTGGTTGTAGGTAGGCTTTATTTATAGAGAAATAGAGGTATTCGTCCAGAAGCCCACTTGCATGAGGTCTAAGAGATAGTCCGAAGCCATAAAAGGAAAATTGGAGTCACATGACCAAAAATTATAGGTCAATACGAGCTATATTTTTGGGTGGAAATTAAAGTCTTCCACCTGCTATATCTTTCTATCTTCTAGTTGAGTCATTCTAGCCTCTTTTCCTTCAATTTTGAGTTAACTCTTGCGATCTTTCGTATAGCCTCTTTCCTTGCTTCCTTCTCGTTATTACTTGGAATAGCTTATCCAAACCATTGGAATCACTTGATCACAAGCTATTGGAGTAGCAAAGGAGGTGTATGAGTTTAGGAAGTGGAACGATGAGTTTATATGTCGACAGCAACCTATCATAGCTCGGCACTGAGCTATAAACTTAGCAGTATCTTAGTTGAAACTTCTTAGAGTTATTTCTCTATTCTTTCTAAGTGTGTTTCCAAGTTCGAAAATAGTGTCGTTCTTGTTTGGATCTTCCAAGTCTAGTAGAATTCTGCTTTGCTAAAAAGCATCCTAACGCTTGCCCCTCAAAGTATGCCTTTTGAATGTAAGATGTGCTTTGCTCAAGAACAAATTACATCGCAATCAATCTTTAGTAGTCTAGCTTTTTGGCCTTTCATCGATCTTGATCTTGGTGAATTGTCTGGTTCCTTTAGATTCTCTTTCAAATCAAAAGTCGTTCCAAAACCGTTGCTGCTAAGAACTCTAGATTTTTCTTAAGTGTTGTTCATACATCTTTATCATTCCGAATTCATTCGAAGTTATTACATCGCATATCAAAATCGTCCCATGTTCAATCGGGATTTATCTGTTTTGTTCTAAGTACAAGGCATTCAAATCCTTTTAACAAATATGTTTCCTTTCTATGGTTCGATCTCTCTGGATTATTTTATATTCAGTTTAAGGTGATATCTTCCTTAATCATTTATGATTTTAATCTAGGACTCGATCTCTCTAGACTATGTGACTCCCAATCTATGGTTCAATCTTTCTGTATCCTTGTTGAGTCTTCTTGCCCTCCTGTAAAGGAACTTAACGACCATGCAAGCCCATTCGCTCACTCTCCGGTGAGGAAACTTACTTTTCATACAAGTCCATCAACTAGTTCTCCAACAAGGGAGCTAGAACCCTATATTCTGGTCCCGACTCTCTGGATGGAACTTAAAACGATTAATATCATACAAGCCCATCCCTTCACTCTTCAACGAGTGGACTAGCACCCTGCACTTTGGTCCCGTTTCTCTGAACGAGACTTAAAGTGATCAATACTGGTCATCACATTCAATGTGGATTTTTTAAAAGTCAAATATTCAAATCAAACCAAGCAAGCAAAAGTCCTAATTATCCATCTTGGACATCTAAATTAAAGCATGCCTAGGGATCAATCTAGGACCCAAACACGTGTAAGTGGACCGAGCTTATTATTGTTCTAAATAGTCATCCTTGATATTCGAATTAGAGCATACCTAGAGACCAATCTAGGCCACATACATGCGTAAGAATTCTGAGATTATTATCCTAATTATTCAAAGCAAGGAAGAGCAAAGCAAGGGAGTAGAACCTGACTCCCGACTATCCTGATCATAAGATTTGAGTCTCGGACCAGATCTATGGTTGTTCCTTTATGCACTCGTTGTAGATGGTGGTTGCTTTGGCCACACCATTTCAATTTGGTTCCATATGTATTACTGTAGCTAGTTGTTCCAAACCAGTTCTTCTATCAGATCATGAAGGTATCGACACTCATTCGTTTCATGTCAGTCTAGCTCATGAAAAATGAATAACTTTCCAAATCTTTTCTCCCGCTTAGTAGGCTCTTTCCTAATTACCTTCGATATCGGATCTGCCCTCTTAGTGTCCAGATATCTTCTAGGAGGTCTCTGTTATCTTACTATAAGAAGAGAACTTATGTTCCCTCCACTGCTATTTCGATTCTTCGAATTCATCATCAGCTCTTTTCTTTCCTTTTTCCTTTTCGTTTCCTGCTCTGGACAATCCTTTGTCATCCACGACATTAATTTTAGCATCCTTAGCTTCGTCGTCTTCCTGCACAAATATTTCTCATCTTCATAGTAGAATTCCACAAGGTCCATCAGTAGATCGCTTTCCAGTGCAACTTTGAATTTGGTCTTGCTCGCGACTCCAGATACCACCGTCATTAAGATTATATATCGATTTGATTTATCGACAACTGTAGCTACTGCATTGAACCTTGTCAAATAGCATCTCAAGGTCTCTCTGGGACTTTGTTTCATATTTAATAATGTCATCACATTCTTCGGTCACGAGACATGAACTTTGAATTGTCTCAAGAACTTGCTCAATAATTAGTCCATGTGCTAATATACCCATTCTCCAACTGTTTGAATCATATCGCTCTCAAGTCTGTTTAGTATAATTGGAATCACCACCTCATTACCTCTTTAGAAGCACCCAATACCTCTATATGTCGAATATATCTTTTCAGATGAATTGTCGGATCCGACTTTCCATCGTACATTTCCAATGTCAGAAGCTTGCAATTGGGAGGATTTCTCGCATTCTGGATATTAAAAGAGAATGAATTCCTATTCACATCCTCCAAGATTTAGGCTAGGAGTCTACCTGTAACTGTTCTTCAGCAACTCGGTCTTCACCATCCAATGATGGTCTTCGTCCAAATGCCTCTGTTCCTGCAGTGGAATTCTTGAACATATTCTGGCATATACTCCTCTGGCTTTCCATTAGCATTCTGACCCACTCCTTTGGTCTCATTCTGCCCTCCATTCCTAAGGGAAGCTCTAGCATATACTCATTCAGTCGTTGCTCATTCACATTCTAATTTGTGTCTCTAGCTAAAGCATTATCCATTCCTTGTATCCCTGCAGTCACATCAACATTTCCCCTGAGTATAGTTCTCTCGATACTGAGTCGATTTGGGTCGGCGCCAAGTTATTCTGTTTATAGGGGCATCTCTCTAGTTTGCTCCACTCCAACTCCAAATGTTCATGCATTGGCTCCTAGCACTTGGTTTTAAATTCCTTTAACTCTAGTTATTCCTTGTTGTCTCATTCTTTGGAAAAATCCTTCAAGCATTTTTTTATTGTCTAGTCATTAACCATCTTGCATCTCCTTTATCATTTTCCCATCTCTTCTCTAGTCATGTAAATGGATTGATGAGAATTTAAGGACACCTCTTGGTTGCCTCCATGCTTTGGTTGGCTTCCTTCGACCTTAGATACAGCGTTAGGCCTCTTCATCTTCTCCAAATTTCTGATCCAAGTTTAGGTTGTTTAATCTAGCTTCCTTCTAAGTGAAAGCATCAAAATGTTAACCCAGAAAATGGATCAACACCTATGGATTAAATAAAAATACCTATTCTATTCAAAATAAAAGAAAATGTAGAAAAGTGAAAGGAGGCACAAGAACTTTTTTTTGCGGTTCAGCGTAATATACGGCCTATGTCCACTTTAATCTATGTTATTAGTTTTCTCACTCTAGAGTCACACAACCAAAAACTATAAATCAGTCCTAAAATATATAGCTCGTTGCCGAGCTATACTTTTGGGTGGAAGTTGAAGTCTTCCACCTGTTATCTTTTTTATCTTCTAGTTAAGCCATTTTAGCCTCTGTACCTTCGGCTTTTAGTTGATTCTTGCATTCTTTATGATGGCTACTTTCCTTGCTTTCTTCTTGTTAAATTTTGGAATTGCTCATCCAAATCATTGAAATATCACTTGACCGCGAGTTATTGGAGTAGCACATGAGGTGTATGGTGTTTGGGATATGAAACGGGGAAGATTTATAGGCCGGTACCGACCTATCATGGCATGGAACTGTGCTATACACTTAGTTCTATCTTGATTGAAACTTTCCAAGTTGTTTCTCTAGTCCTGCTAAGTGCATTTTCAAGCTCGTGAATCATTTCATTCTTGTTTGGATCTTCTACGCTCAATTGAAATCTACTTTGCTAAAAAGTGGTTTAACACTTTACCCCCAACGTATGCCTTATGTAAGGTGTATTTTGCTCAAGAACAATCTACGTTAGCAATTTTTCTTTGGTAGTTGAGCTCTTCGACCTTCCATCGATCTCCATTTTAGTGAATCGTTTGGCTCCTTCAGATTCTCTTGCAAATCAAAAGTCATTCCAAACCTGTCGCAGTTAAGAACACTAGTTTTTGCTTAAGTGTTGTTCATAAATCTTTGTAATTTAAATTTCATACGGAGTTATTACATCACATATCAAAATCATCCCGTGTTCATCTAGGATTTATCTGTTTTATTCTAATTATAAGGCATTCAAATCCTTTTATTAAATTTGTTTCTGTTCTAAGGTTTCATCTTTCCAAATTAGTTTACATTCAATCTAACATGCGATCTTTCTAAGTCGTTCATTATCTTAACTAGGATTCGATCTCTTCGGATTATTTAAATTCCAATCTAGGATTCGATCTCTTCGCATCATTAGTTCCAAATTTAAGGTTCGATCTCTGCGAAGTCTTATTGAGTCCACTTTCTCTACGGCAAAGGAACTCAACGATCAAGCAAGCCCATCAGCTCACTCTCCAATAAGGTGGCTTACTTTTACACAAGCATACCACTGGCTCTTCAATGAGGTAACTTGCACCTTGCACTCTGGTTCTATCTCTCTAGACGGGGCTTAAAGCACCCAATATCAAACAAGCTCGTTCGCTCGCTCTCCGACAAGTGGACTTGCACCATGCACTTCGGTCCCATTTCTCCAGACGAGACTTAGCGATTGATATCAGTCATCACATTCAATATGGATTTTTTTAAAAGTTAAATATCCAAATCAAATCAAGCAAGCAGAAATCCTAATTATCCGTCTCGGTCATCTAACTTAAAGCGTGCCTGGGGAACAATCAAGGTCTCCTATACAAGTAAGTGGTCCGAGGTTATTATTGTCCTAAATAATCATCCTAAACATCCAACTCAGGGCATAACTTGAGAACAATCTAGGCCTCGTACACATGCAAGCGGTCTGAGGCTATTATTATCCTAATTAATTAGAGAAAGAAAGAGCAAAGCGAGGGAGTCGAACCCAACTCCCAACCATTTCGATCATAGGATAACTAGTCTTATTAACAAGATCCATGGTTGTTCCTTGATGTGTTCACTGCAGATGGTGGTTGCTCTGTCCGCAACATTGTAGTTTGGTTCCTCATGTATTGCTGTAGCTAGTAGCTTCAAACTAGTTCTTCTTGGCACTCGTTCGTTTCACGTCCATCTAGCTCATGGAAGATGAAGAATTTTCCATATATTTTTCCCGATCAGTGGGCTCTCTCCTAGCTGGCTTTCAATATGGGATCTGCCCCCTAGTGTCCATATATATCCATTCAAGGGTCTTTGTTAGTTTAGTGTAAGAAGAGAACCTCGGTTTCCTCTTCTTACATTCCATTTCTCTGAAGTCATCATCAACTCTTCTCTTTCCTTCGTCCTTTAGGTTTTCTGCTCACGACAGTCCTCTGTCATTCACGTCATTAATTTCAGGATCCTCAACTTTGGTGTCTTCCTGATGCAAATATCTCTCAGCTTCAAGGTAGAATTCTACAAGATCCATCGGTGGATCCCTTTCCAGTACGACTTTGAAGTCGTCTTGCTTGTGACTCCAGATACCTCTGCCTTTAAGATTGTAGATGGATCTGGTTTATCGAAAACTGCAGCTGCCTTATTGAACCTTATCAAATAGCTTCTCAAGGTCTCACCAGGCCTTTGTTTCGCTCTTTATAATGTCATCACATTCTTCGATCATGAGACATGAACACTAAAATATCTCAAGAACATACTCATTAAATCGATCCACGTGCTAATGGACCTATTCTCCAACTGTTTGAACCACATCACTAAAAAAGATCGTTAAGTATATAAGAAGCACCGCCCCATTACCTCCATAGAAGCACCTAACACCTCCATATGTCAGATGTATCTCATAACATGAACTGCCAGATTAGACTTTCCATCGTACATTTCCTATATCGTAAGCTTCAAATCATGAGGGTTTCTCGCATTCCTCATATTAGAATTGAACGGATTCTTGTTCACATCCTCCAAGCTTTGATTTGGGGGTCCACTTTAACTATTCTTTTTACTAACTCAGTAATTCGATTTTCATCATCCAATGATGGTCTTCATCCAAAAGCCTGCCCCCGCTCTTGTAGGGGAATTTCAAAACGTATTCTGGCACATACTCTTCTGGCTACATATCAGCATTCTGACCCACTCCTCTAGTCTCATTTTGTCCTCCATTCCTATGGAGAAATTTTGGCACATACTCTTCTAGTTGTTGCTCATTCACATTCTGATTCATGTCTCTAGCTTTGGCATTATTTTTCCGGCATCTCAATAGCCACACCAATATTGCATATGAGTATAGTTCCCTCCGTACGGGGTTGGGTCGGTACTGAGTTTTTCTGTTTGTGAGGCATTGTTCCAGTTTTCTTCGCTCTAACTCTGGATGGTCGTGCATTGGTTCCTAGCACTTGGTTCTGAATTCCTAGGCTCCTAGCACTTGGTTCTGAATTCCTATAGCTCTAGTTATTTCTTATTGTCCCATTCTTTGGAAAAATTCTTCTAGCATTTCTTTGTTGTCAAATCATTAATCCATCTTGCATCTCCTTCATCATTTTCTCCATCTCCTCTTTAATCACATAAATGGATTGATGAAAATTTAAGGACATTTCTTAGCTTCCCTCATGCTCTGGTTATCTTCCTTCAGCCTTATATTTAGTGTTAGGTCTCTTCATCTTCTCTAAATTTCAAATCCAAGCTTTAGGTTGCCAAATATAGCTTCCTTCTCAATGAAAGCTACAAATTTTTAACCTAGAAAATGGATCAACACCCAAAAATTAGATGAAAGTACTAGTTCTATCCAAAAGAAAAGAAAACGCACCAAAGTAAAAGGAGACACAAGAAATGTTATAGTGGTTCGGCGTAATCTCTAGGCTACACCCACTTTAATATCTGTTATTAGTTGTTATATCTCTGGATTGCAACCAGTTATATCAAATCTGACCGTTATCTAGTGGATCTAAGATTTACAATGGAGTTTCTAGAATGTTTTTGAGGTAAAGGATTGGAGTGGAGAAGGAGAAGATCCAAATCCAAAATTTAGAGAGTTGAAGGGAATGAAGTGGAAAGAAGTTTGAGGAAGAAGTCTCCAATAGTAGAGAGATCAGATTTAGAGTGAAGAGAAGCAGAAGAAGATCCTATTTTCGTTGTAGGTATGCTGGTATTTATAGAGAAATAGAGGTATTGGTTCAGAAGTCTGCTTGCACCGAAGTCCAAGAGATAGACCGAAGCCATAAAAGGAAAATTAGATTCACAAAACCAAAATCTATAGATCAGTGCCCAACTATACTTTTGGGTGGAAGTTGAAGTCTTCCACTGTAATCTCTTTTATCTTCTAGTTGAATTGTTTAAGCTGCATTTCCTTCCGTGTTGAGTTGTTGCAATCTTTCTAACAGTTGCTTTCTCTCATTAATCCTTGAAATTACTTGTCTAAAACATTGGAAAATCACTTAACCTCGAGTTACTGGAATAGCACAAGAGGGTATGGAGTTTGGAAAGTGAAATGGGGAAGATTTATAGGTCGGTACTGGCCAATCATAGCTCGGCATCGAGCTACACACTTAGCTATATCTTGGTTGAAACTTCTTCGAGTTGTTTCTCTACTCCTTCTAAGTGTGCTTCTAAGGTCGTGAATTATCACATTCTTTTTTGGTTCTTCTAAGTGCATTTGAAATGTGCTTTGCTAAAAAGAGGGTTAACAACACCCATAAAGTCTCATTACTTGGTTCCAAAATTATTTCATCATGATTTTTTATTCAAATCAAATAAATAATTAAATGCTCATAATTTGCGTCCATAAATAAATCATAAACCAAATTTATAATTTAATGTTCATAAAATTCTTAATAGAAACATTTGAAGCAAAATGACTATTGTGAATGTCCAACTTATATGATAACTTCAGTTTAAAAAATAAATGGTTATCTTTTGTTTTCAACTTTTAAATGTATTGAAAATGCTTCATATGGATTAATCAACAAATCTTTCATTTTGGAATTTAAATATTATTGTGAAAGAAAACAGCAAATGCTCGAGCAAATGGAGGGTCAATTGTTAAATTGACGGTATTATACTTACAAGCATTTATGATTTAAATGTTGTTTTAACTCATTTTAGAACTGGAAGGGAAAATTTTTAAGTAGTCTTGTGTTATTATAACTATAACACCACAAAATATAATGATTTTGGTATGAAATTCAAGATGAAGAATAACATTTCTATATTATCCACTTCTTATGTAGCATATCGAAAGAATAAAGGTTTTCATTAGAAAAGTTTTATTTTCTTCAATTTTTGATTATATTGAGTAAATATAAACAATGGTTATGCCGTTTATTAAAATTACTAAAGGAGTAGATAAATTTAGCACATCATTTTAAATAGAAGTATTAATGTACATGACAATGACTGTATCACACTTACACAGTAAGTAATATTTATAACTTATATACTTACTTCAAGAAACGCTTTTTTACTTACTAATTGTTTACCCATTGATTAGTAGTAATTTATATAACTTTTTCATATGGTTGTCTTTATGAAATTTAATTCATCCATGCATTATAAATTCTCATTCCGAATAAGAGGTTTAATACCTCATAATTGTAAAGTTTTCATGTCATAATTTTTCACTAAGTGCTTACAACTTAAATCAATGGCATACGATGGAATTCATAAAACTTTTCATCCATCTTTTGCAAAAATGAAAAATATTCAATTTAGATAAATACAACTTCACAAAATAAATTGGTTCCTATCTAAACTATCTAATAAAACCAACTATTTTTAAACGATGTAATTTTTTAGAAACAAAAGGAGATCACTGCCGAGAGGTATCATTTCACTCATTGTGTCTTGAAACTTTCACTTTAATCAATCAAGATTCAGTGGCCAGCAAATATAATATGTTCGTGGTTAATAATAAAATATAGCTTATCTATGAAAATTTGACCATAACCTTAATAATGATTTTTGTCACAAACTTTTATATGAAATACTTGGCACTATAACATATTCAATATTTATCTTATTGTGATTAACATATATATCAACAACCAAAACCAGTTCTTTATCCACTTTACAATCTTGATATTATTAACTAAATGGCTTATTGTTAAAACCCAAAAATAATTCAAATAGGAAGGTAGAAGGAGATTTTGGATTGTACCTTAGCAAATTTAGTATAATTATTGTCTTTTTAATGTTATGAGACACTCATGTATAATTTAACTTGGCTCACAATCCTTACTTATCTTCTTCAAATGCACTAATTGTCATAATAGTCCAATCTTTGCTCCGAAACGCAAAGAGTCAATTCCTTATAAATGATGGATTAAAATTCACTTTCAAATTGTTGAACTTTATAGGTAGGAACAATAAAGAGAAAGTCGTAAGTGTTCTTCCATGGATAAAGCCACTTCCTTGAAAGTGAAATTCGGCACGTCTGTAGTGCAATCGATAATTCCCATCCGCTCCCTTAGGTTAACATAATGACACTTAAAAATTATGCACTCAAGGCTGAAGGCTTGGGGAATTATAGAAGGCATTGCCCAGGAGTTTTAAGTAATGTTTAGAAGATCGATTTTATTTAGGAAGAAATTATAAAGAGAAAGAGGGAAACAAGATGAATTTAATTACTATAAACTTTTGTTTTCTTTTTCAAAGAAGAGAGAGAAAGTAGAGAATAAAATGAACGTATGCTTTTTCCTATCTTTCTCTTAGACAAATCAAACATAATAAATAAGCATTCCATAAACAGAAACAAATTCTCATTAATAAAGAATGCAAAAGGTCAAACAACAAAAGACTTTGAATTTTGTTATGGTTATCCAATAGTTATTATATTGGATTTCCATATTATTTGATTTTAATGGAAGTTGTTACTGATTAGATGCCTTGACATTTCACAAACTCCCACTTATGTTCTAACTTTCTAAATATACGGATACCATAACTAGTTGTGCATATTTATTCCTAAACCAGCAATAATACATGTATAGGAGAACCAAACATAAAACTGTGGTTACACACCAAAATTATTCATCCCTTTTATAAATGGTTTACAACAAAATAGATCTTTTTCTTGCATACATGATTAATAGGCATTTGAATAGAGTTGGTAAAATAATATAGAAAAACATATACGATGGGATACCCATTGGACTTACCCACAAGCCCATACGTAGGCCAACTGGGTAATTAAGTGGCCCAAGTGAAAAGTACCGTATTGGTTTTAGTGAAATGAAGAGAATAATTCCTATTGGTGGATAAAAATATAATTTCCTATTAACACCTTAATGGTATTTACATATAAAGAACAGAAAACCCTAATAGTATGAGCTCTCTCTACCCAGTGATCTAGTTTTCATCTCCATTAAGAAAGCTTGTCAAACTAAAGGGTCCAAGAGGGAAAAATGAAATTCTCGGCAATTATTTACTAGAAATTAATTGCTTTTACTGTGAATCAAGGTATGCTCTCTTAATCTATTATATGATTATGAAAATCATTTTGTTCAAATATCTAGCCTATTTTGATTTTGATCTAACCTTTTATGATTTAGATCAAGTTTATTATATTTAGATCTAGCCTATTATGATTTAAATCTAATATATTATGATTTAGATCTAGCCTATTATAATTTTGATTTAGATTATTATGATTTATGCAAAATTACTTTTCTTTTTATTATTATAAATGTTAACGATTACATATGGTATTAGAACTTAGGTTGAGACCTCAATGATTTTCCATGAATGCTTTAATATTTTTTTCCCCATTGCAATATATTTTGAATTTATCAAGTAATGCTATATATGATTGTATGTATGCTTGCTTGTGTCTCACATAATAAAAGGATATATTATTTTATTGCTATAACAATTTTGGCTTGTATGTAATGCTTTCGTTTATGGTACACTGTTGTAAAGGATTAATACACACACACATACATACATATATACATACATACATATATATATATATATATATATATATATATATATATATATATATTTGTCTTATGATTATATTCACAATACGCATATGCTACCATTTGAATTAAAGTATTATCAGTATGATGCTAGGAACACCATAATAAAATGGTGTTGCAAAAAGGAACAGTTGTACTTTAATGGATATGGTTAGAAGTACGACAAGAAATTCATCTTTACTCAAATCATTGTGGATCATGCTTTAAAGACTATTATATATTTGTTGAACGGGGTTTCTAATAAGGAAGTTCCAAGGAAAACTTTTGGATAGGAAGGAAACCTAGTTTAAGGCACCTCCATGTTTAGAGTTGCCAGTGGGAGTAAGAATTTATAATCCATAAGAAAAGAAACCGTATTCAAGTACAATTAGTGGTTTCTTCATTGATTATCTAAAAAAATGGTATTGATTATATTGTCCAAATCATAGTACAAGAATTGTTGAAACTAGAAATGCTAGGTTCAATGAGAATGGTGAAGTTAGTGGAAGCATGGAACCACGTAAATTGGAAATTCAAGAAGTTGGAATACAAATTCCTTTGCCTATAGATTCTTCTCAAGTTTTTATTCCTCTACATATTAATCATGTTAATGATCTGCAAGAACAACAAACTAATGATCAAATACTACAGAATGAACTTGTCATGAACCTATGATAGATGAATCGTAAGAAATCGCATTAAGAAGATCTAATAGGCAAAGAAGATATGCTATTTCTGATGATTATGTGGTTTGTCTGCAAGATTGACAATTTGGCATAGGAATCAATGATAATCCGGTTTTTTCATAAGCTATAGAAAGTGATAGTTCTACAAAGGTTAAATGCTATATAAAACAACTAAAGTCAATGGATCACAATTAAGTTTGGGACCTTGTTGAATAGAAGGTTGCAAAGAGTTGGATGTCAAAGGGTTTTTAAGGCCAAGCATGACTCAAATGGCAATATCGTATGTCATAAGGTAATACTAGTTGTCAAAAGGTTTTTGTGACAACCCACATCCTAGTGGGTCTAAATTTCCACTAAATTGAAACTCAAGGCCCACCAAAGTATGGATCGATGATTTGGTATCCTACAAAATAAACAAATAACTGCATATCATAGCACCATCGATATAACGCGCCGCAGAATAGCAAATATTATAAAACATATAATTACCAACCACGATTGATACTGCCAATATTTAGTGTCTCTATCAGTGCCGAGCATGCATCAGGAAACCTATTCTTCCACTATTCTTGCCTTGCACCAGTACCTGTCCCTCTAAAGCTATCTCATGGGTTGTAATGAGGAGGGAGTCCGAAAAAATCCGGTGACTGGTAAATTATGCATTTTAAACATAACACTAGTTTACGCTGATTGTCTTCCATTACGTGTATGTCTTCTTTTATTTTACTTAATCGTCTCGAATCCACGTACGCGTACGATACACCCCATCTACCCAAAGTAGACCATAACTATATACGTATATATACGTATACACACACACACACATATATATATATATATATAAGCTCAACCATTCTCATTTGGGCTAAGATACTGAAACGACCCTGACTCGACCTTCGAAAATCGACACCGAAAACATCTCCCGTATTCGAATGTCGTAGATCCAAACATCGAATCTGGTTCGCCGGAGCATATAACACATTAAGTACAATAACACAGCGGAAGAAAACAATATATATCGTTGATATACAATAGTGAATTACAACAATGATACAACAAGAATTAATCAATAATATCAGAGATATAAGGTACGGCGGAAAGGAACAACGCCAAAAGAGGAACATCAACATATGCCTTCAAAAAAGAGAGATAACTTGAGAATCCAAATTGCAACTCCATCTCCAATGCTCCAAAACTCCAAATCGAAAGCTCGAACCACCATCAAGTTGGACTTAAGCAAGGTCAGTAATCCAAAGACTGATGAAGTTTTCCAGAGATTGAAGGCTACCGAATCTACACCTACTATTTGATTATCTAAAAATCCCAACTCTAGACAGCCCGTGTGGAAAATTGTAGGCACCCAGAGTTTAGGAAGAGAACAATAAACTCCAGGTTAGTCATGGGACTGGTATGAGAAACTAAAAACAGTTTTCTTTAACAAAAGCAAAACAAAAGAATTTAAAAGAAATCCATAATGCTTTTTGAAAAATGAAACTACCATAAGACCTCCCGGCACACACACACACAATGCAATCGTACACTTGGGGGAGATTTCTACATACGATAGTCAAACACGCTTGATATGCAAATCCTTTTGATATTATTATTAGTGCATAATGGAAAACATTTGCAAGCATAATATTAATCTTAGCCAGCATACGTACCATTATAGTATGCCTACTATAACTACCATGTTAGATGGCAGGTTCTACAACTAAAACCGTACAAGGCGCATATGGAGATTGGATTTCCAACAAATGGTCGGGTTAAGAAATTTCCTATTGCCACTATGGGTACGCCTCTAGAGGGACTCCCCGAGAATTTAACCAGCTCTCTGCCAACACAAGGCCGGGTTACCTCTGCCCGGAAGTAACACCTATAAGTATGCCATCCTCGATCGTTTGCGACTTTTATCCGAGAGCTCTCAACCACAAAGCAACCACAAAGTAATAACTTTGCACTGACCACATGAGTTAAGTATTCGGTCTCTATACCATGATACCACCCTTTTCCAGAAGAAATGGACATACCCTAGGGGCGCGACCCCTAATAACCTTGCCGCATCTTTCCTGTTTCGACCATTTTCAGGTTGTAAGGTCCGACGAGATCAGGTCCACAAAGCTACGCTTTTCATAAAAACCATGCGTCGATCAACAAACGATCAGCAACACTCAACAGCACTCAGCATGCCACACTACCAAATTGGAATGTATCACTAGTAACCATCAACTACATAACCTCTGAGCTCGTATATCTCAGAGAAGGGTGTTAAGCTAAGAGAATAAATCTCCGCCACCAAACAGAAATGTATTTGTTAGAAACCAGCTTTACATCTCAAAGTGTAATGTCAGACATATATCTATACAAGTCTATTTCGGTTTTGAACAAAATTGAAGGCACTTCCAAAGAAGCCCTTGCAATCTAGATAATCCCTATTCACGTCCAGACTCCCCATCACAAAGGGTGATCAAATCTCTATACCGGGCCATTCAGTGCAGAGACATTCGACGGGTTATTCTTTCGCTTTCGAAAATATCCGGTCTTCACCACCGGTCTTCAAATGCTATCCATATCATCATATCATTATTCGGAATGGGTTATATGACACAAAGTCCTCTCCCAGCTAAACCGAATAATGAATGGAGTATTTAAAAGCATATGGATATTGAGATCTTAGTTAAGTCACAAATTAAAGCCCAAAACTTTTCTTCAAATGGTTTAAACAAATTACCATTTCAAATCTTTTAAACAAAAAGATTCGCTTTACAAGGTTCGCCAATCTTTCATAAAGATTCATTCATAGCCTTTCAAAACAATTCCAATTCCAAATCTTTTATACAAAAAATACACCTTTAAGATCCTCTTCAATTTCAAAACAAAGTTCAACAATCTTTCACAAAGACTCGTTCACATCTTTCAAACTATTTTCATTTCAAACTTGAAACCTTTTCGAAACAAATTGGAAATCCTTTCTTTATATGTAAGCTATTATCATTCGAGAACAAATAGTTTTCGTTCCGGAAAAATCCGATTACATTTTTCCAAGTTAAAGCCCTTCAAGTATAAAACTTGGGTTAAATTCAAATTCCCAAAACAATACTTTTAAAATGGTTTAAAACCCATATACAAACATTTATAACTTGTATAACCTTTTTAAACCATAATTTCCAAACATAGAATTCACTTTCAAATCTTGAATTCAAATTCAAATCAAACTATTTAAATTTCAAAATTTTATCAAGTTGTTCAAAATAACTTTTATCTTCAAAACTCATTTTCAAAAGCTTTTCATATTTAACCCAATTCCATTTCCAAAACAATTTGGATTCAAAATTCAACTTTAAAACCATTTCAAAAATCTGTGACTTAACCAATTTCCTCGTGCAATCCATATTTTTGTGTGTATAATGTAGTCCACGGGTTTTACACAATAGTGCAACATAATCAATCATCACAGATTCAAACACAGCAATATCGATAAGCTGTATAATACTATAACGCTTATCTTCCATTCACAGATTCACAGATAAATAATATAAATTTGTCAAAGGTAAATAAATTATATTCATCATAGATAAATAAATTACATTCACCACATCTCAAATCAAAACAGAGCATAACACATCAGGGATATCAAACAATTCAACATTCAATAGAATTCGAACATCCATAAGTAAGACCAAATAATTATCTAATTAATTTAAATCAAATTAATTACTTATGAATAAATTACTAATCCTGGTTAATAAAATTTAATTAATTACCACCATATTAATTAATTATTCTTTAATCATTTATTAATTAACCATTAATAATAAATTAATTATCTTTTAATTATTAATTAATCAACCTTAAATCATTGAATGGTTATCCTTTAATTAATCTATTATCTTTTAATTAATTACATTTATTAGTTACTCCTCAATTAACTATTATTCCCTAATCAGCTTCATTAATTAACCTTTAATTAATTAATTATCCTTAACTAATCGCACTAATTAATTAGCCCTTAATTAATTACCATTTAACTAATTATCCTTAATTAATTATAATAAGTGATTATCCCTAATCACTTTCATTAATTAATCTTTAATTAATTAATTATCCTCAAATCAATTACCTTAATTAATAAATCGCTCAAATTAATTATCCTTAATTATTTATTCTTCAATCACTTGACTAATCAATCTTTAATCGTTAACTAACCTTTAATTAATCTTTAATTAATTTTTTATTAATTTCATTAAGTAAGTACCCCTTAATTACTTATTTTAATTAATCAACTTTTAATTATATTAAGGAAATTAACTTTTAAGTAATCACATTATGTAACGATCCTTTAATTTATAAATCAAAAATAAATCATTACATTATCATTTAAAACTTTTATTAATTAAACCTTTGTAATAAATGACTATTTACAAATAAACAACTTAAATCCCTTAAGTTCAATTAATGGTTTAAACACTTCATTTTTTAAAATTATTTCCTTAATATTACTCAATTTATTAAAGTTAAATAAACTTTACAACCTTTGTCTATCCAAACACTTGTATAAACATTTATTATTAAAAAGATATTTGTTTCAGGAAATAGTTTAAACCTTGATTTAATTCAAACTTTACAATCCTTAATTTAAATTTTGAAACTTGGTTAACATTTCGACCCGAGCCTACCACAAACTTGCTCGAACAAAGACTCGAGCCAATCTTCTACTTTCTTGAGTTTTCCTTTCTTCTTCTTTTTAACCCTGTTTTCTATTTTAAATTTTAAAAATTACTGTATATATTAAAAGCCCGCAAACGACACGGTAGCAAACTCGAGCAACATCCTAAAATTCTCGAGTTCATCTTCGAGTCCCACCTCCAACTCCTTTTTCCCATCCTACTGACACACCACATACACACATACACGTGCACAGATGATCGGGGCTACTCCGATCATCGCCTCCACCTCCCATAAGTCATCATTAACCCTTTCGACCGAAGCAACCACCCAGCTCCGACCTACCGCGTCGAAAATCAAAACGAGCCCCTCGACTCAAACTGGGACTAACCCATTTGCCAAAAATCCTCTGCCGTTGACGATCTCGATAATCTGAACACGAGCCACCAAGTCCAAATCTTCGTCATTCAACTATGCTCCGATTCCACTCAGTGCGATAGCACTCCATCCTCCACCGACGATAAAAATGCCATGAAAATCACCACGACCAAAACGATACACCGAACCCTAGTTCACCACATCTCGGCCACCACGGTCCTCAATAAATCCTCCCACTATTTTTCTCGTGACCACTAAATCACCCACTACCTCTAGCCTTGGTCACAACTGCCATCATCACTCCGTTCGTCGTCAATCGACGAATATTCGTATTCTGATCAACTCAAAATATCACTTCGTTCCCACACTTAAAAATCCTAAAACTTATATGAAAAGTCATTCTTTCACTTCACTAATCTGTTTATGGAATCAAATCACAGAATTAAAAATATTGGTTTTTGATTTATTTTTTATTTCTTCTGTTATTTCATATTTTGGAGTTAATTACTGGATAAAAATATTTGAAACTATTTTTAGATTTTGTATAACATTGTTATGAACAAATTTCGTTTATAAATCATAGCCTAAAATTATTATATGGGGAGATAAAGAAATTTCAAAAAGAAAATCTGGAGCCTGTGAAAACAACAAAGTATAGGTATATGCATATCGATACAGACATGCATACAATATATAGCCTGATTCAACTATATTCAAGTTGAATACATCCAAACAAACATATATACATAATCACCACATAGATATATTACATGTATCAGTATCAAAAGATTAAGGGTTGAAAGTTTTGCTCACCTCAAAAAGAAGAACAAAGAGACAAGCTTCTGTTTCCTTTTTAAATCTGGAGTGGTGTCTAATCTTGATTTGTTTTTGAATCGGATTGATACTGATCTGAGCTTGCTTGATCCTTGTATTTATAGTTTGTTTGATCTCATGTTTCTTTGCTCTTGATTAGTTGATCTGCCACTTCGTTTTTGATTTAAACTGAGCTGATTTTTACTGGAGTGCTTTGCTTCCATTTTGAAGAACTTGAGTTAATTTCAGGTTTTGATTTGCTTATCTTTGTTTTCAGATTTAAGATGTTTTGATGTATACTTTGATCAGGTTTGGGTAGAATCAGTTCTTCGATTTCCTTTCTGGTTTGAATTTATTTTTCTCAGGTTTGAAAAGTTTTTAAAACTAAGACAACTTTTTGAACTAAAAATGAGCAGCCTCGTTTAAAACATTTTGATCATTTCAAAAGGAAACATCTTTGCTACTTGTTATTCTTGCATATCAAAATAACTACACTTGTTAATGTATAATGTTAGTTCTTTTACACTTGTAAATAAAAGCAAAATTTATGTTTAACTCCTTGCTTAATTTAATTTATGAATTTTATTTTAAACCCTATTCATTTTAAAATTTGTGAATCAATTTATCTCTTATGTTTTATAACATAACATATGTATTATATTTTTAAATTTATAAATATACAACTGTATTTATTCATTTTAAAAGAAAATGTATTTTAAATCTTTCTTATCAAATTCAAGCCTAAGCTACTATACTTATTTAATGTTTACCTTATTAATTTCCAAAGATATGTATAAATTAAAGCTTGGTATTTATTCTTGTTTAAATTATTATATTCAAGTTATTATTCTTTTAAATGAATGAATGTTTATATTTATACATTTTCTATGACTTATACTTATATAACTTTTTAAAGAAAATTTTTTGAAACTTAATTTCTATATTAATTGCAAAATAAATCCAATTTGTTTTTCAATGTATTTATTAAAGAATTTCAACCCAAAATTGTTATTAAAAATCCCTTTATATATATATAAACAATACATATCTTTATTTAAATTGGAAAAATTCAATTTAATTCACAACTAAAATCCAAAATTTATTTTAATTACCAATTTAAATTTGATTCAAAACTGGGATCATTACAGATACTATCCCTACTAGTATCCCTATCCCAACACCCATTCAGGATACATCATCGATGCTGTATAACGTCCTTATGGAACTACACAACATATTATGAATACCCATACTTCAACTACGCATTAGGACGGGACCCAAAATGTCAACTTGCTAGTGTGACTCGTCTTTTTCATCCATATCCATCTCTTAATGGTAGTTTATGCCTCGTCGTGCATCTGTGGTGCCTAACAATAGCATCAAAATGGCTTAGCCATGTTCTATCTCACTTGGGGATTTATTACTTGTCTGTTTCCTATTGTGGACTTAGATCGACGGACTATAGAGGACTTAGCTCCTCGGACTACCCTATTCATTTTCAAAGATCGCTCTAAATGGGTAAACTAGACTTGTCCCTAACCAAAAAATTAGCAAACAACTGTGGCGGTGCATGGCCTAAATGTGACCTATGCTAGTAGGAGGTGTATCCTGTTTAGGTGTAACTCATGTCTTTTCCATTGACCGCTCAGGACCGATAAAGTACTTAACCTGTGTACAACTCCTACTTCATAATTTGGTACCACACACTAACATTGCATTAAGCCTTGCTCACTGTCCCATTTAGATTGCCTAATGCAGTTAAATCAATGCCCCCATTAAAAAGTTGAAGCAGACCTTACTAGGTTAATCTTTCACCTATATGCAAGTGTATGTAACTTCACAGGTCCTACAGTGTATGTGTATCTTCATTCGTTCTTATTTAATTATTGTGCCTCTATAGTTTATTGTTAATAATATTTCTCTACTTTTTTATGTGTTTACATCTTATTTACTTTAAGGTCATTTACTACTTTCTTTTTAAAAGATTTAAATAACTTTTCTCATTTATTTCCTCGTTTTACCTACGATTTTACATTCTATTTCTATTCCCTTTTCAACCATTAATTCTCTACCTTTTTTTATAGGACTATTTATACCCTTTTATTTTAAAGGATGACTTGTCTACTTTATCACTTCTTTTATTTCATTTCCATACAATTTCTACTGCGTATATTCTTAGAACGTTTTTATTATCACATTTATACTCTTTAAATTAGTCCTTAAGGATTTTTGTATTTCAATATATTGAAATTACATCATTCCTATATGGAATGGTTAACACTATAAATTTCTATCTTATCCAAAAAGGGAATTTGTATTACGTTTGCAACTACAATAAATTATGTTTTCATAGTTATCAAAATAAACAATACAAAATATGGTAATATCCCTATGTTATACATCTATTTCATTTTGGGTGTATTCCTTATTATTTCAAATGCTACATTTTTATTTGAAACCTGATAATCTGTAGAAATTCACATTGGAGCACGCTATATTCTAATAAATTAAAATAATGTTTAAATCCCTACAATTTACTATGGTAACTCAATTTACATTTTTGTATGCGCAAGTCATATTAAATTCGAAAATATGGAATTATCACATATTTTATAAATTTCGGGGAGGACTACTACCACTCAGTACTAAATTCCAGATTTACATACGTGCAATATATCAACAACAGAATACGTAGGCAGGGTTTATAATTTTAATTCACGTGTACAATTTTAGGTTACAACTCCAATTTACATTTAAGGTACATATGAAAGATTTAAAATCATATAAATTTAATATTATATAAAAATATATAACTTCCCACTTACCCTTTTAGCTTTCCAAAACTCTCGATCTAATCCTTGTTATTCCAATTTGACTCCATTATCACTCTATTTGAATATATACACCGCAAGCATATATAGATCTATCATAGATATGGATTAGAAAAAATATTTGGATTTGATTTATAGATTTATCAGAGATCTAGATCAGAAAAGTGATTTGGATTTGATTTACAACTTAGATCTGAATTTACAATTTAACTTGCCTTTGGCGATTTTATTAGACCCAATTCCCTTTATGAATCATCGCCTACGATTCTCCAATTGAATATACATGTAAACTGTAACTATTTTTAAGAATTTAGAATTTTGGTAAGAAGAGAAAATAGTAAAGCTCTGGCATTGCTTCAAAAATATGAGTTTAGAATTGAGGGTTTAGATTTGTATGTATAGGGTTTTAGTCAATGTCAGCCGTTCAATTGAAGTAGATTGAATACGAGCCATTTGGCCATGCATTACTGTTAGATTTACCAAAGCATCGGTTGACCTTTCTATGCCTGTAGTCGACCGCTACAGATCGACCAGCTGGCTTCTGGGGCCCAACAATCGCTTATTATTATTGTAGTTAGCAGCGTCATTCCATTGGTTTAATTTTGTTCCTTTTTAAAACTGGTCGATATAATTTTCTTTCCATGGTCAACTTTCTTAACGCCTAAGAAACACTTATTGTCCATTAACTTAATCTGACGGTAATTGACGTTAGTTGATTATTTTTATTTCCTTAATTACATATATGATTATTTCCAATTCTACAACTTCAAACTTTACATGATATATATCTAGAATAATTCTAATCGACGTCTCCTATACGAATATACTTTTAAATTAATTTTTGAAAATATGGTGCAACTAAGCTAAATATACTAGTAGTTCTATATGTCTACAAATTCTGAAAATCAAAAACTTGTTTTTACATCCAAACTTCCCCACACTTCTATTCATAGAAATATAGTTCGACCAATTTTTAATCCAATCACTACCATCCAAAATCCTAATACACCATTGCTAACATCCAATTTTGAAAAATCAATTTTTTAAACCTATTTCTTTATGTCGGGAAAAAGTTTTAAATGGAAAATTCCATATTTTCGTCATTATTGTCTCAGGAACCCAACTTCCTACTGTACTTTAGAACCTTCTCTTTTGTTCAGATATCTCCTTCCAAATTTTCCAAGTACAGTTTGCATAAATGATTTCTATTTTAAAATTTTAAAACGTGATTATTTCAAAATCAACTTTTTGTTCATCTACCGACAAAGTATCTAACAAAAAAAACTCCATAGCTAAAACAACTTTCTTGTCTCTAATTGTATTTTATTTTATTGACACATCTGTTGCATAGCAAAATGCATACTAACCAACCTGTAAACATTCCCCTATGTTAATTATGTGGCATTTCCAAAATTAGAAATTTCCTCCTTTTTTGCAAAAAAAACTTTTTAATACAAATTTTTGAAATATCAATAAAAAATTAAACTTTAAAATTTTAATCATAAAAAATTTCAAAAACTTTTCACAAGGGTATTTTATTTTCCAAAAGTATACATATATTCATACATATGTTTCAAAACAAATTATGCCATACTTAATGAAATCGAGGTTTAGTTAGCAGTCGAACATCCATAGTGGACTTCACCTATCGGTAAATTTTAGGTTTCAAAATATTTCATTTTATTTATAATAGCTACCAGCACACAAGTTCATTTTTGAATTTTTTTTCTTTTAAGGTCCAAGGGCACTGACCCATGGCATCGCAATAACTTTTCATGTCCTTCGCTTACAACAATTTACTTCCAAAGTTTTTTCCACTTTTTGGGACTTAAATCTTATTTCTTTTACTTTACTAGTTAATTTAATAAAAAAAATTAATTTATTTTATACTCTTAGCCTTTTATTATTTTCTTTTCTTTTGCTTTAGTTTAGTGTGAAACCCCCACCACTTACTATACTATCCGAGAGTACTACACAATAATACTTTCAGATAATAAAGAGAATGGGGCTATATGGGGTATATACGTGAATATTTCCTTGGACAGATACTAGTATGTATTAAAACATCAAATAAATAATTCATCAATACATACATAGTATTAGTACAAAGCAATAAACATGTATGCTTCCAGATCGAACAATACATAGGATCCAACAGAAATAGAGAATACAAAGTCAATCGTAGTGATAACATATAATATATATATATATATATATATATATAATATCATAAGGGTACGGTACATCTCAACTGACAAATAGCTCAGCATAATATAATAAAAAAAACAGCTCAATGACAAATTATATAGTGATACAATGTCATAAAATATCCTATTATACATATCTCCTCTAAGCCCAATAAAATAAATATTGGTCATGTCATCCTGTATATAAAATATCTCAGTCTGACCAAGTATTATATAAATGATGTGCATGTAAATGTGCATATTTTTACTTCCATATTTAATCTAATTTAAGTAAATAAATGAGCATATAGGGTATTTTAAAATGTTAAATCAAAATTTCAAATGTTATTAAATCATCATTTATCCATCTCATATAAGGACAAAATGGTCATTTTTGTGTGTGAATTAATTTAAGAAAATTTACTTGCGCATTTTTATGTTATTTTATAGGAATTTGGATGGAATTTAGAAGAGGCTTCATATATTCATCCATGCACAAGAGTTAGAAGAAAAATAAAAATGGAAATAAATCAAATGATGCAACATGGAGGACACCACCTATCCACTTACCATGATCTTCAATTAGGAGCTAATGCACATGTTAATGGAGGTTAAAAGCGCATGCACATTTACTAGATTATTAAGTACTTGCTAATGACAACTTGGTGGCCACACTTTCTCAAGGAAAATTTAGGTAGTTCTCTAAAATATGCACTAGGGTTTCAGACATGTATAAATACCCCTTATGTTTCATGTAATAAACTCTTAGCCTCCTATTTAGTTGGTTTAGTTGTAGGATTGTAGTAATTCATTTTTTATGCAATTTAAGTTCATGCTCTTTTAGTTGTTGTTCTTACTTTATGCAACTAGTGTATTTTTTTATGCAAGTAGATTAGCTTTTTTTATTTTAATTAGCTCTCTACATATTTTGCTTGCATTTTCCACTTGTTTATGTTTATGTTCCAATCTACATTTGTTGAAACAATAATAAATATGAGAAGTTAAACTGCTTCAATTTAGGGGCAATGAAGCTCTCTTAATTATGCAGATTCAACATTTTGCTAATTTTTGATCTCTTTTTGTGCTTAATGGAAATGTTTGATGCAGTAAATATTTTGTTGTTTAGCTTTGAATTTGATAGCCTATGTTGTTGACACCGAATATGCTATGCTTAAACAAACACAAACACAAACACAAATTACCTCTTCGTCTACATATGATGTTAGTAATGAAGTGTATTTTAGAATCAAAATTTGACGGTCTATATTATTAATTAATCAACATTAAATAGATCATGCTTAGAATAGATTTTATTTTCAATTTCATTATCAATTTCATGAGAGTTAACAAATGGTTTAGTGGGTGTGTTATAGTTTGATAGTTTATGTTGGGCTAATTAATAGCATAAATAGACCATACTTATGATAAACACATCAGCTAAATTCACTAATGACCAAAAAAAGAGATCATAATTTTATTTTGTTGATTTATGTGATCATGAGAGGGGATTAGTCTTTAAATTGCCTTCTACTCTCATATTTTTATCACTTTTGGCTTTTATTAGTTTTTATTAGTTTGTAGTTAACGCGTCTCAAATTCTTAGTTCAATTAGATTGAGTAGAATTTTAAATCAATACAATTCCATGCGGATCGACCCGTACTCACCATGTACTAAAGTTGTACTCGTGCACTTGTACTAAATTTTAACACAATTTTTAATCGCTATTTTCCAATCCGATAGAAAATTCCACTGTTAATCAATAATAAATAACACACAGATCAGACCATATCTGAACCAAGGGTATATAAGAATGGTAATAATATATAAACATGGAATGATATGATAATTACACTAACATCAATAATCAAATCATAAGACGACATGTCAAAAGATGTATATAAATACGGTAATGTATGCCTAAAATGTATATAATGATATAATCATCAAGCACACATTACCTAAAGATCTTAGATCCATCTGAAATAATCAACTCTAATATCAAATGATGCCATCACCTATATAGAACATATCTAATCAGAAATTACAAAATCAATATAAATAGGTGAATCATACATATCCAAAAAACATCATCAATTTTAGAATTATCAATAGATAAGGTATCACCAAGTATAATAAGCTAACATGCAGCATTGCCTAAATATAATTCATAATCCTAAAAATAAACATCACCATCAATATATGTAAAATAGGATAGGCTTCCGAATCCACTACACACTGATCATATATCTCATCTCCTTATATCGATCTATCATAAAGTATCATGACAGGAAATGATTATACATTAGACACGAAGTCCCAAGTAGAGTCATCAATATAGCAGTATGCGGCATATATCCCACATCAATGCTATAGTGAGGTGTATCAATCGTATATGTCAGTCGACTACTCCGTCCGTACCAAAAGGGAGACCGATAGTGCTAAGCTAGCTTCGGAGACACTAAGTCTCTAGGTCTTTATTTACCCAGTCATCTTGACATGTATCTGCCGATTTCTCGTAAATACAAAGACCATAAGTCACGACAATACAAATACCATGATAGGTAGCAGACTGCTGGCCTAGGTGACATAAGGGCAATGGCACAAAGCCGAGCACTGAGCATATATATGTGGAGCTCATAAATCTAAGGTCTCATGGATCTAGGGAGCAACCCCACATTCAGGCCACCGGGGTGGATTCTAACCGTCAGGTCCTTTCCAACATCTATAATAGGAGAACGTCATAATATCGGCATATAGAACCAACACATATAGACATAGAGTCACAATCATCGTTAGGTATAAAACCATACTCACTAAGTGTAACACCCATTCTTACCATCAGCCGCAATAAAGGAAAGTGAGATAGAGCAGAGGGGGAACTGACTTAGAAACATGACACCTAACCCGATCTAAGCCCTATAATCAAAGGATAGTGACAAAAGACCAATACTGCACGCCCGGAAATATAGGTGCGCCACCATAGACGTGCCCAATAGCACTAGACGTACTAAGGTAACTAAACTTCTAAAGGTTACATTTTTCGAACGCCTATATGAACCGATCTGTTCCAGCATATACTGAGGGCAACCTAGACGGTACCACCCTAAGTTCAGAACACTTCAGTAGGAACTATATACAAGGCCAATCAAAGTATGCTTTAATGCAAAACTGACCATAAAGGCAAATGACAAAGTATGAAGTACCTTCTCTCTCCTCAACAATCCAAGGAAACTTAAACAAAGGGCGACTTAATGTGCAAATTGTCAAAGGAATATCCCAAGCATATGCACCAAGTTAACTCTCAGAGCAAAATAAGGGAAAGCTATGCCATTCTGACCTGATGTCTTACTAAGTCAATCAATGGCAGTAAAGGTATCAACAGCGTAACGTGGTCTGAAGGCCAAGCAATATTGACCACTGCCACTTTCTCAACAATACAACAAAGCTCTAAGGCGGTTCCCTACCATTCTTCTCAAAACATAAGCCATGCTGAGAGAGAAGAGACCGACCCATGCAAGCTCGGGCTTCCCGCCCAACATTTCAGACATCCTTTTCGAATTTCCAAGATCACCCAATATCATGATTTCTCGCTAAAAACCCATCATCAGTTCAGTCACAAGGAATTTACAGCATGGATGAATATAAGTGGAAAAATCTAAAGGCGGAGATTGAAGGAAAATATTGAAGACGATTGCAGCAAACGGATTACACTTTTTGATAATATAAAGGAAAAACGAGAGGACGAAAAGATGAATTTTCGACTTTCTTCTTCTTTTCCACCTTTTTCTCCTTTAAAATACAAATAAAAGATATTGTATGCCTCTCAAACCATTGTACCATTTGTACTAAATCCTCAAAGATATAGTAGAAATTCCTTTAGACGTAGGATTAACATTAATCCGAACCATCTAAAAATATTTAAGTCCTTACTGAAATTGTTGTGTTATCCAATTTTATTTTCATGTTTGATTGCAAACCACATGGACATTTCAACAAATAGTTGAAGTGCGACTACTCGGCTGTGTAAGTGTTCTGCAATATAGTCGCTTCTCAAAGGTGAATTTAATGAAGTTTAATTCGCTTATCCCTAACTGTGAGGGAGAGTAGCCATAAGGTCACCTCATGATCAATTTGAGTGTGGTAAAACTGAAAAATTTCACTAATATCTTTTGTTCTAGAAGGAGGGCTTGAACCTTCGTACCTCAGTACCTCAATTCCTCTCTTCTCAATTTCTAGCAAAACTTCCGTTTCTCTATCACCTACGGCTCATCATCCTCGCGTGTCTGCTGCATGTTTCATGCAATAGAGGAGCAATCGCGCCATTCTCAAAAATGAGAAGTGTGAGACTGGTCATGACCACGTGGTAGAAGGACTCAATAATCTATATTATATATAATCACGTTCAACAAAATCTACCGACTATCCTTCGCTCCCCTATGTTGATCAATGACTATAGTGAGAATATAGACATACCGATGTTTGTTGATCTGGATAGTGATTCAGGTTATGGCATGGAACCCAAAACTTGAATTCAAGAACTCCACTCCCAGTAACATAGGGATTTCCTTATCAAGACCTATAATATCTCAATCACTTCGGCAAGCAACAAGTCGGAGTGATTGAAATGCATACGGATTTGAAAGATTAACCACTACTACCTTCCTACTTGAGTCGAATTCAGATGCTTGCATGCGGATTTGTTATGCTCATCTTCCCAAACTAGGGAAGAAGCTATGTCAGATAGATAGCCAAGGTTGGAGATAGGGTGGATTCAAAATTCGAGGGAAGAAGATAGCACTGGAGCAGCAACTGCGAAGACAAGCGCCTGACACTCCATTGAAGAGCTCGGACTGAAAGAAACATGTTCTGTGCCACCTATGTGGCAAGCTTTGTAATATATATATATATATATATATATATATATGTATGTATGTATGTATGTATGTATATGTATATGTATATGTCGTAACAATATATTGAAATGGTCATATGGATACTAGACAGCGCGAACCAATATCAAATCTTTGTATAATCTCTCTATAAAGGAAAATTTATATACACCATCGCGGTTTATAGCCAATATTTGTTGATTAAGCTTAATGCTAGGTTGGTAGTAAATCGACACTCTCAACACCGAGAATGGTTATATTGGCCATACACACTTAAATTTGCACCAACAAAAGTCCGGCTTCTCAGTCATGCACTGGAGAGGATGAACAATTACTTGATCCTGTAAGAATATTCATACAATAACAATCATAGGGAGACTGGTCTTAGGGATATTAGACTGCCTAAAACCAATATAAAAAAACTTTATGTCAGTTAATTTGACATAACAAACTGGATATATGGAGATCAGGCGGTCAAAACTAGTAAATAAACCATGCACATGTGATAATGGGTTGTATATATGCGAGCTGACTTCTTACTCAAATCTTCTTCCACTCTTCATAGCTCACCGTTGTCATTCCAAAGGTATGATTCTCCCTGTGAATGACAACAGCAATCTCAAAAACGAGAACAGTGATGCTAGAGAAGAATGCGGCTCAGTGCACATATGACATTACATCTCTAAACAAAAGGATGGGTCATACCAAGCCTACAACTAAGGATACTATGCCCCTAAAATAGGAGGCATGTCATATTAAAAATACATCCAAGCATACGACTAAGGAAAGTACGCCCCCAAACAAGGGGCAAATCATGTTCAACCCTCAGCCAGAGCAGAGCATTATACCCTCAAAAAGGTGGCAGGTCATATCGCACATGCGGTTAAACTAGCATTGAGTTCTACACCTTAACTAAAGATCGGGTCGAGCCAATACACAAGGAAGCACTACAGCCGAAAATGGTTACAATATGGGGATATATGTTATTTCAAGAGCTCATCCTCGATTTGGTAAGAGAGCACAATACATGATTTGTACTGAAGAAAGCTATCAATCAGGTACAAATTTAGTTGCTACTCAAAGCTCACCGGATATACTTCAGAAAACTGGGTTATCAATACTTAGTTATGAATCTAATATGCTTACCAAAAAATAATACTATATGCTTTCACATACACTCACATAATCAAAACAACATTACCATCTTAGTACTATTACAAAATAACTTCCATAATCAAAATTGAATTAAAAATCCGGTAAAAAAGGGGCAAAATTTCTTTACGCCATCACGGTCTGCTGAAGTACAATGCTACGAGCTAAACTATCCGTTGAAAGAAAAGTAGAAGGTTAGTTTTTCAGCTCAGTACCACGACTGACGATAGAAAGCAAGAAACCCTACCATGAGTAGAGTTGCGGTAGGTAAAAGTGGGATAATAATTAGTGTCGGCCCAGATGTTTTCATAGTCTGAAGATTTATTCATAGTCGGCCCTATCACACAAGAAGGACAAATTGAGTCCAGGCCAAAAGCATCAAAGAATATCAATTAAATGTTGCCGGAAAATTTCTACTATTTTTGTTTTCATCTTCTCTTTATGATGCCCATTCCAAAGAGATGCCTTATCCATCCTACCATGAGAAACTGTGATGGAATCTAGCCGGGTTCGCACTCATGTATTTTCTCTAAGGCATTTATCTGCCTAATATCTACTTTCCTAACGTTCCCAAATTTGCCCAAGAGGTGCTCCCTTGTCTTTTCAACATATTAAGAGAAGGGGCCGAAGAACTCATCCTCAGTAGATAAGAATTGGGAAACCCGAGGATTTGACATCCTTAACTCTCCCTTAAAACAATCTTCTAACTCTTTAATTTTAGACTCGTAATAACTGCTTGCATCACTCTCCTACTCAAGGATCTCATTCGGGTCGGTTCCGGATGGAGGTATAAGAATTCGATCTAGCCTAGTGGAAGAATAGGTGGCAAAAGCCATTTGAGGGTCCTTTCCTACATTGAGGCATAGCGCCCTCCCTTCATCCACTTCCACAATCCTTTTCTTCGATTTAATGAGATAATCCATGTACACTACCCCATATATGCGCTTAGCATTCTTTAATAAACCTCTAGCTCCACTATCCCGAGCTGAGCAGAATCTAACCTCTTTTACATAGTGTCTACCTCTTAATCCTAAACGAAATAAATAAGCCAGAGAAGGATGAGTAAATCCATAAATACCAAAATCAAATAACAATGTAAACTAAGAAAAATAGAACTACTAAATTTTTTGTAGATTTTCCATAAAGAAATATAAGATAGAAATTTAATTTCTCAACTAAGTTAAGTACTAAAAAAATGTTTCCCTCACGCCAAAGTCTCAACAATACAACGTTAAAACTGGAGCAACGCTAGAAAGAGGTGGAGTCGTGCTAGTAACAAAGGTCTATCGGGGGTTGTAATCGGCTCCTGCCCAAGGATCCTCAACCAGGTCAACTGTCACACCACAGCCATCTTTGTCGTTTAGAAAAATTTGATCCAATGTAGGTAGAAAAAACGCCGACCATCTCAAACCATTGTAACAGCGCCTCAGCCCGCTTACTTTTGATCTTCTCTTGCTCAAGCTTATTCGGGTAAGAAGTAATCCCGTCTCGAGCAATCTTCAATGAGTCTTCAATGTCGCATACCTTTACTACCGCTCTTTTCCTATTGTCATTTTAGATATCAATTAACCGAGGTTTTGGTACTTTACTTTCTTTTAAAAAAATCACCAAACAATCTATTAACAATACTTTTCCACTCATCATCACGAAGACAAGAAGGCCCAAAACCCATAAGCATAATGGGGGCAGCATCTGAATGTTGTGACAAAATCATTCCTTGTATTCTACAACCTCTTACTCACCAAGCAATCTAACAATCTCGGCAGACATGTCCTCCACTTATTTTTTATATTGTGCAATCTCTTCCCTATAAACAATTACATAAAATTCTTCACCCCACCTCCACGGTCTGCTTGAGTCATGCTGGCATCACAGTGCACTCTTATCATCTGCATGTTCTTTATGACTAACCTTAATCTCTGTTTTAAGCCTCTCAACATCATATCTAAGTTAAGCAACATTATCCTTAGATGCGTCTGAACGACGTATATGATTACCATTAAGCAAAGCTCGAAATAAATCAACTTAAATTACTATAGAAATGAAACTTAGTTACATAATCAAAACATAACAGATTGAGTGTTAACGTTAAAAAATCCAATGCTAAATACATCATCCCTACTTGATCACACACTTGGAAATCATATGTAAATTAATGAAAACATGAAAAGTCATTCATGATCAAGTTTCTAAGCTTAAGTTTGAACCACTCAAGATGAGGACAACTAAGGGGGATGAACCATTTCTAATGCATACCACCATCGATGCAACATGAAATCACTAAGAGCCTCCTTCTCTCTAACTACCCAGTCTATTTCGGCTAATAACTCCATGGTTGTGTTCTTATGAAATGCATAAGTTCTATCTAATTCTTTTTTGCGTTTAACCATAGCCGTAGCGCTTAACCCAAGACAATATAAGTTTGTTTTTCAAGCCTAGCCTCCATCTCTCTCAATAGTTTTGTGAACACATTCTCTCTAGTATACTAAACAAAACAATAAGAAAAGAGCGATCACTCGCAAGAAACAGCTAACGAACTCAATGTTTCATTACAAACACTAAAATAAACTTCAAAAGTCTCAAGTACTACAAGATACAAAAGATATTTGATACTAATCATCTAAGTCTATCAAGGAAGTTGAGTTAACCTTTGTAGTTTGATTTTGCTCATCATATTGCATGTTTTCTTGATCCCCATAATCCTCTGCCCTCTGCTCCTGAGAAAGATGCTCATGATGGTTTGGATCAACATCATCTTCCTCAACATGTTCCTCTTTCTACCACTTAAACTAACAGTATGAAAAAATTAATGTAACCACGGACTCTTTCTTCATAAAGTCCAGTTTAACTTCTACCTTAAATTGGCACTTAGCTGAAGCATAAAAACCATAAGTTGCATCTGAGGAGAAAGTGTTGAATTCCTCTTTAAATCGAGCCATCTCTTTCGCAATCCTTGCTAAAACTTCGTGCTTCTTCTTCAGCTCAAGCATTTTTAAAGATCGAGTAACCATAGCAAACTTGGCTTCTCTCAATCTACTTCTAATAATTTTGACCTCCTCCTCTGCCTCAACCTTATCAAAGTCTAGTACAGTCTTCTTAATGTTAACCGATGCAATGTCAACTTCAAGTCTAGCTACTTGGTTCGAAAGCGAGGTCCGTACACTTCCTGATTCACGAACCTTCATCATTAGGACCATAAACTACAAGAATGGGGAGGTTGAATAATATAAAAAACAAATAACAACTAAAGAAGAAAAGGGCGAAAAAAGTCACTAACATAAGATTAAAGCTTTGTAAATTTAGATAGAATTTCCGAGTTAGACATTTCGGAAGCTAAATTTGAAAGGAGAGGAAGAACTTATGCGGCCCTCCTAACTTTTTCTACCAAGGAAGACATGGTAACACCATATACAAGTGGCCATGGCAATTTCAGAATGATAATAATGGTATCAAAACAAATGTAAAATATGGGTCATAGCATAAAAAACCATATGCTGAAGGCAATAAGTCTATCCTGATCTACAGTCATCGTAGACTTAGGAGCAAGTGTTATACCCGTTATTACCACGAACCACAATAAAGGAAAGTGAGACAAAGCAAAAGGGGAAACGACTTAGAACCATAACACCTAACCCGATCTAAGTCTTGCAGTCAAAGCATTATGACAAAAAACCAATACTGTACACCCGAAAATAGGGGCACACCACCATAGCTATGCCCAACAACACTAAATGTACTAAGGTAACCAAACTTCCAAAGATTACACTTTGCCATCGCCTACAGAAACCAGTATGTTCTAACACATACCAATGGTAACTTAGTACCACCTTGAGCTAAGAACACTTTAGAGTACACTTCAACTTAGAACCACCCTTACAAAAAACAACAAAGTATGATGTATCTTCTCTCTCCTCAACAATACATGAAAACTTGTACAAAGGGCAACTCAAAGTGAAAATAGCCCGGGAAATATCCCAAGCATATGTAATAAGTTAACCCTTGGAGCAGAATAAGGGGAAGCTATATCATTTCGACCTGATTCCCTACTAAGTCAATCGAAGGCAATAAAGATATCAGTAGGGCAACGCGGTACGAAATCCAAGCAGTATTTACCATAACCTCATTCTCAACAATACGACAAAGCTCTAGGGCGGCCCCATGCCATTCCTCTTAAAACATTCTCTATCTTGAGAGCGAGGAGACCGATCCATGCAGGCTCGGGCTTCCTGCCTAACTTTTCAAACATCCCACTTAGAATTTCCAAGATCCTGCCAATATCATGATTTCCCGCCTAAAACCCATCATTAATCTAGTCACAAGGAACAGGCACCATGGATGAATGACAAGTGGCGAAATTCGAAGGCAGAGATTGAAAGAAAATACCCAAGACGACTATAACAAACAACGATACACTTTATGATACTATAAATGGAAAAAAATAGGATGAAATGATGACTTTTGGACTTTCTTCTTTTCCACTTTTATCTTCTTTAAAATCCAAAAAAGGAGAGATTGTATGCCCTCAAACCATTGTTATCATTGTGGAATAAATGATAAATTTTCTATCTTTTATAAATTGAATAATAATTAAAGTTATTAGAAATTTCTGTCTTTTTTAGATAACTCAAAAATAGTTTATAAAGCTTAAATATTACATCTAAAAGTCATTTCATAATTTATTGTGATTTAAATCTACATAAATAGTTATAAAACGTAAAATTTAATACATTTATACTCAAATAATCCTATTTGTTAAAACTTGAAATTAAATTATGATTTCATAAAATATACTTAGAAATCTATAAAACAACAATTAAGAACACTTTTTCCTCTTTCTGTTTAAATATACTATAAGATTCACTCGACTAATTTAATAAAATTTAAACAATAATTACTTTCACGTATAATTTCAAAGATATCTACATTAAGATTTAATTACTCTTATTTTATTTTAAATTATATAAAATATAAAGATATGTTATGCTTATAACTCATATAACATACACAGCACTGTAAAAACATACGACATCATGCTACGTAACCAAATCCAAACAAACCATTCAACGAATTAATTCATTTCAACAACAAACAATACAATTTCAATCATATAAACCATTTCATATCATACTTGAAATGAGATGAACAGGCATGATATTAAACATAATTGTGAGTATATATAAAATACTCACCATTTTTAGACTAAAGATCACCACTTATTCAACGTTGCAGCCATAGACCCAATTCGATCGCTAGCCAAAAACTTCAACACTCACATCACCAAAGATCGAGTTACCTTCCATATATGAGCATCAATGCAACGAGCATCGATTTCTCCTCCGCATGTGCATGAATACGTGCCCTAAGTCGCATCGTTCGTGGCTCTAGGCATGACCCCAACACATCGAGCATCGATCGCCGTCGATGCCAGTCAAACGATTTCAATCGATTTCATTGTTTATGTATCATGATGTTTATTTATGATTTAGGGTTAGGGCCAAAACTAAAATGAGGGCATCCGAGATTTAATTAAAGGAGGAAGAGATTTCTAGAAGGGGAAGTGGGTTTTTGGGCTTGGTTAATTGATTTAATTTCCTTTTATATACATACGTACATAACTCTTGTATTTATTTGTAAGTAGATTTTAATTAAATTTGGATTGATCTACATCTCATTTTCTAAGTTATGTCTCGATAACATGACAATTTCATTTGATTTAACGCTTGTTTAATTGTAGTTGATTATTCTTTGTATAATTATTATAAAATAAATTTATTTTTCAACTATTTCAATCGAATAAAATTTTATTTACACTTTTGAAATATCTATAACTACTTGAAACATTTTATTCAATTCCTAAAATAATATTTAAAATGAAGTTATTAATTTAGTTCAATTAATTAATTCAAAATCTTAAATTAAATAGAATGTGATTAGCTTAAAATTATTTTTTAATATTAAATTATTAAAATTAAATTCAAACATTTCTATTTTAATTAAATTTATTTGTTATTACGACGTAGGAAGGCAGGGTCATTACAGACTTCTCGCTCTATGAAAATTGCTTCCTCCCAATATCTTATAGGGAAAAATTTGATACAACTCATACTATGTACTTCCTTCGTATTCAACAATCTTTTATAAGATTACTGTATATAATCCTCCATGCAACTCTCTTTCCTGAACTCTCTTTGGGAGTGCTATAAATTTATTCAACAACTTTCTATTTTCGCACACAATAACTTTTTATGAAAAAATTTCTAACTCTTGGATTTTCCAAATTTTTTTGAAGAATCTCCAATGTACAAAGAGAGTTTCAAAAATTACAATATGATAAAATAAATATATATTGACCAAACATGGTAGAAAGCAATTTATATATCAAAATCTGGCCACATGACATATATTTCAATATATATATATGTATGTATGTATGTATGTGTGTATGTATGTATGTGTGTGTATCACCCTTCAATAAAAATATGCCTCATTTTGCATTATTAAGCATGTTTGCTTAATTTATAAGTTTATATATGCCAAATTTAATCCAATGTCTTCTTGAACCTACGCTTATCTTAAAAACCATTAAAATATAGCATTTGTAATGTTATACTCATTTCAAAAATGAAAATGATATGCACATCCACTTAACAAAATGGTACTTTCCATTCAAAAATTTTAAAATTTTGCAAACTACCAAAACAAATGCTTTTATTCATTGTAATAGCTTTTCGAAAAGTACAAAATTATCAAAATCTGATAAGAGGATCAAAGGTTATGACCAAAACATCATGACATTTTGATGTAGGAAATTACAAATGTAGGTCCATTTAACTAATCTAAGAATTTAGAGTAGAAAGCAATTTTTTGCAAAATGCTTAAAATAAAAGTTGTTTCTTAGATCACTAACTTTCCGAAATGGGAAAAACCATTAAAATCGGATAAGTTGTTTGAAAGATACGATCAAATGAATATCAGCGGTATAACATGAAATTTCAATTCCAAAACAACACCAATACATGAAAATAATCTAAACACTTTCCTTTCATAAAAATTCTTTCAACAAATTCTAAATACCAACCTCCTTCCTGTATATATGATGTATATTTAAATCATTTAATCACTTTTAATAAAATTCAAATTCAATCACTTAAAAGACAAATTTTTGTCCTAAGATATTTCAAATATGACATTTTAAATTATCTTTCTTCATTTTAAAATGCAAAGTGATTCTCTCCAGCTTGCATTCTTCTTCTATATTAAATAGGGTAATCTCATTTTTACTAATACCAATTCAGCAAAACTAATGGTGTATTGCATGTCGGCTGAGAAAGTACTAAATATGGTGATTTCAGTAAATGCATTTATAAGTCTCATACATTGATCTTAAGGAATTGAAGTTGAATAACACACTATTAATTTCTACAAGTTATAAGTTACTTATAATGTTTTTCTAAAATGATCTATGTACCCAATTGTTAAAAAGCTTAATATATATGTTGTGTTTATTCCATTCCATTGTTTCTAGTTCAAATTGGCAGCACAAAACATGCACATAATTTTGGAAACATGGTAATAGACAATGGAGAACCACATTTACTGTTGGATGTTAGATTCTCTCATCATTTCAAAATATCAACTTTACCGAAATCACTTAACATTACTTTGTCAGTTTTGAAAGACATAGTTTCAACATTAAAATTAGCTTTAAAAGAAGAAAAGGAAGAAACAACCAAGAAAGCCTGCAAATTTGTAAGTAATATGTA
Source organism: Allium cepa (assembly GCA_030765085.1). Lineage (NCBI taxonomy): Eukaryota > Viridiplantae > Streptophyta > Magnoliopsida > Asparagales > Amaryllidaceae > Allium > Allium cepa. The sequence continues at coordinate 168,081,156 of CM060941.1, read as the reverse complement.
GGAGAGGTAATATTTCTCAAAGGGTTGTCATGTTACCTAGAAAAATGGGTTTAATGAAGTTAAAGATATTATTGGAGGACCACAATCTTGGGGAAACAATGTTGATCATACATATCCTACTTACTAGTTAAATGCAAAGCTGCACAAGCATATGTCTGGTGCTACGTGTAATGACCCATAATTTTCGATCTCGAAAACTCCAGATAGTTAGGAAAAGAAGAAAGAGATAGAAGAAGAAGAAACAGAAAAACCAAACTCAGAATCTCACATTCGCAACGGATAAATATAATATCAAATAATACTCTTTACACAAAGAAAACTGTATCAGTCAATTACATTCTATAATACATCAGAGTTACACATAACTGAATATACACAATCATCATGTCTCAGATATACAACAATATAATACAATGGAGACACTCCATACATTCTTGTCATCAGCTCGCCTCCTGAGCTTCAGAACGTCCTTACCTGAAAATCTGTAATACTCGGTCTGACCCGAGCATTACATCAAAGTAACACCCGGGTCAAGCTGGAAACCAGCGTGAGTAAACCCATCCAACATGAAATTCCAATGGATAGAACTTATTTAAAACCCGGGGGACTCGTATCAATTTACAAATTCACAATTTGTTATAGACATCACTTATTTCACATATCAATATCTAAGTACCAAAAACTTAGATTAAATGGTGCAAATCACTCAAATCATTCCATACGAGCCTATTGATTTCACATATCAATCTATAACGAATCGAAGTGGTTTCGGGTATTTACTAATACCCGACTCCAGTCTCTTCGAATTTAACATCATCTTAGCCCAAGTTATTTAAGTGAACCATAATTCAATTTTAAATACAAGATGTCACTTTTTACAAAGAGATTCCTCATCATTAACAACCACATTACAAATGTCCACCAAACATATCATATCACAAAACATTTCATCTCATAGAATAACACAGCATATCATCCAATTTAGATATTTTACTCAATAAATCATTCATAAGCAATCATTGTTAATCCCTATTATAATTATTTTAATTAATTTAAATTAAATCAATTACTTAAGAATAAATCACCTAATTTTGCTTAATCAACCGTTAATTGTTTACAACCTTTAATTAATCAATCATTCTTTAAATATCCATCTTAATTAATCACCTTGATCAATTATCTTTAATTACATAAAGTAATCATCCTTCAATAAATTTCACAAACAAACTATCCTTAACCATTACAGTAATTATCTTTTAATTACTCTCATTTATTACATTGATTAACGATCCTCAATTACTTCTTTTAATTAATTATTAATTAATTTAATAACAAATCTTAAATTAGTTATTCATTAATCAGCCTTGATTTATCACATTAGAAATTAATTACCCTTAATTAATTACATTACTTAATTATCATCAAATAACTGTATTAATCAATTCTTAAATTAATTATACTAAGTAATTAATTATTAATTACTTTCACAAAGTAATTACCCTTTTTAATAATTACACAAGGTAATTAATCCGAAATCATTTCCATTAAAATTACCATTCCAATTAAAATTAACATCCATTAAATATCCACTAATTAATTTACTCAGTAATTACTCCTTCCAATTACATTCAGTAATCATACTTTAACAAACCATCATGTGATTATCTTAATTAAACCAATTAATTAACTTGATCAATCACATTATTTAACTAACTACATTAAGTAATTAATCCCTTAATCACTTTCATCACGTCATTATACTTAAACAATTCCATAATTGATTATATTTAATTAATTAATCTAATTAATCATCTTAATTAATCATTATACCAAATTATATTTTCCAACCATAACACAACATAACAAAACTTTAATTCAATCTGTCATGGGATATCAATGAAATATACAACAGATTATAAATATAATCCTATTTGTGAGGAATCCAGTTGGATTGCTCAAACCTGCTTCCCTGCATCTACAGATGTTAGCACGACAATAAATATAGATCAAATCTGCTAATAATTATCACATTCAAACAATCAATCACTCATTTAAATATTAGCTATTTAAATTAAACGGCATCCAGATGTGAGTAAGATTTACTCACTTGCATCGGCATTTCAAATTTTAAAAAAAATCAAGCCCATTCGATTTATTCTAAAATTTCCACTTGCACCAAACGTCTCTAGATCTGCACTGCAGTGTAGATTGCAACGCTGCGATTCCGACGCTACCAAATTCGTCCGATTTCGCCCTCGTACGAGAAAGATATGTTATTCCAAAGTTTTGAACATATATTTTGTAACAAAAATCAATTTGTTAATATAATATTACCAAATGAAATTAGACCGCAACCTCTCTACTTCCTTCCCTCCCAGGAATCACGTACGCGAGACCCAGGGCTGTTCGAAACCACTGTCGCTACCTCAAATCGAAAATCGTGACCATCCCTGGTGCCATTCACCTCGATCGAAGGCCACCACTCCGAATTCCATAGTGAGCTCTACCCTAGGCCACAGCCACGTGAAGCTCGGCGCTTCAGATAGCTCGAATTCGAGCGTGAACGGCCGGAGAACGCAACCCCATAACGCCTCCAATCGACGATGATAGCTCGAACCACCCGTTGGATGAGTAGATCAATCCACGATCTACAACTTTCCTTTAGAAAGTTTTTGAAATTAAGGCACGGATCGAGAGATTTTTGAGGAGACACGAAGATGATTATCGGCCATTAATAGTATAAGTGGCGGCCGAGAAAGAAGAATAGGATTCGGCCCTAAACGTGATGATATATACGTTTATAAAATTATTATTTTATTAATATTCTCAAATTTTACAAGCTTTTCGAACGAACTCCGAATCAGACATGCTACCAGGCGTTTATAAGGTTTTACCCGCGTTTTGAACACAATGGAAGTTAATTTGATCGTATGTGGAAGTTAGCTTTTTAAATCGATTTAAAATATTAAATTATCGATTTTAATTTCAACGCGTTTCTCACCCGTATGAGCAAACGGTAAATCCAAACGCTATGAAATTTGAAATCTGATAATAACTAACTATTACGGATCCAATGGAACTGGTTTCGTCGAATTCCGAGACTATGCCTCGGAAGGCTATTTTTAAATATCGATTTAAACGATATATTTTCAAAACTGAAAAAATCACCTTTAAATTAAATTTCAACCATTCTATTATCTTCAGTATCATCATTATAAATTTTATAAGCTTTCAAATTATTTTTAACAGGCTTAAAACTGAAGATTCAATAATCTATCCAAATTCAAATTATTAAATTCTATAAATACAATCGCCAAATTCAAACTGATATTTGAAATCCAAATTAAACTATCTTGCAAATAATTAAAATTAATTAAATATTCCAATTTCAAATGCCAAAAAATTTCGGGTCGTCACATTCCTCCCCCCTTAAAAGAATTTCGTCCCCGAAATTGCTAGTTAAAAAAGAGTGGTCCAATATCCATTTACTTTGCCCCAAAACCAAACAATTCTCAAAACAAACTTTTATTAAAGACTCACTAACCCTTTTTCTAGCTTTCCAGACTTATCCTTAAGTCCTAATAATATTATTTATTTAACAATTCAAATTTGATTTTAAAACCAAATTTTGAATTGTCAAAATTTTCTCAAAACTTTTCTAACTCTCTAAATTTTCGAAAAATTTCGCCAGCGCCTCCTTTGCGCGTAGCTCGGTACAACTAAAAAATTCCTCTACGAGCTCCCAAATTCCAAAAGAAAACAAAAAGCCAAGTGGCTGGATCAAAAACCCAATCAAATTTCATACAGAAATTTAAACACATACCTTTTTGTCGAGCAATTCAAATTTATCTTCTGAAATCAGAACTAAATTTTCTTTCCCTTAGTAATACCTGCATATCCTACTTAGCAATAATATCCAATCATAGCTTTTAAAATCATTCTATACATTTCCTTACAGAAGTTTTCATATCTACTTCTAATCAAATTAGTTTTCCCCATTTCAATATGAATCCAATTTATCCTCAATTCTGAATATTGAATTTTATCTTCCATTTATAACTGATTCATATCATTATTTTAAATTAGTTTCATCCATTAATTTATTTCCATTTCCAATTTGAGATCGTTTTGTCGCTACCAAAAAAATTCTAACTCCCAAAATTTTCGAAATTTTTTGGCAGAGTCTCCTTTGTACGGAGGAGCTTTTGCAATTTCATAAGAGATATAAATATATACATCGACCCACACGGTCGGAAAAACAAAAACAGTTCATATTTCCTATTTTTATTGCGTAGGCGTACCTTATTTAGCATTTTTAAGCAAGCGACTTATTATTTTAGCAATTAGCGCATCCAAATCCAGCCAAACGGCTTTTCGGTACCTATACTTACTCAATTCAAATATGTAAGTGCCAAAATCATGTAACTTAACAACATTTTACATATTTAACTAGTAAACATATGAGTTTCTATAAGCAATGCAGGTTAAACAATATTTATAAGCAAATTATAGGGTTTCGATATTAATTTTAATTGTTTACAACCAATTCGTATATAACTTCATTCAATTTAAATGGTTTACAACACAATTGCTTACATTCAATTCATTTTTAAGCAAAACAAACTCATATTCACTTCAAATGATCTTAAAACCAATTTATTTAATCTTTATCAACTCATAGAATTTTAATTACCTTTGTTTGCGTCAAATGACAATTCATTCCATGCAATTTGATGATATCCATATGAATAAATAATTACTTAAGCTTATAGTCATTTTAAGTTGATTTTAACTCAATTTATAAATTCTTTCCATTTTAATTTTTAATTCACCTTCTCAACTAATCAAAATAATATCCAAGCACATACTTAACTCATTTATACTCGAATTGGATTTTATTTGTAACCCAAATCATTTCTATTATAATCCAATTCCATTTTATTTTTTTCAGCATCTCCACTTTTTTTAATTCATTATCAGTCCAAATCGGATTCTATTTATAATTCGAATTTATTTCCAAACTTCATTATTAACTTACAATCCATTTTATTTAACCAAGTTAAATTTTATTAACATACTCTATCAAATAATTTATGTACCTAATTAGCTTACTTCCAACTTTTATATCGATACTCGATTTTATTTTCAAAAATTACTTCATTAAATTTTTCCTGAGTTCAATTTTATTTTATAATTCCAGTTTGGATTTTCTTTCATTTTCAAAATTCCAACACTTTTATTTTAAAATTTCAGAAATACTTTTAAATTCACATAATACTATTAAAATAGCTTCTTATAAAAATACTTCTTATAACTCGGTGTCTCAACCAGTCCATCCTTGTTCTCACAGAAATTCGGTCATACGTTGACCATGCGTAGGACTGAAAATCTATAAGTACTTAGCAGACCCATTTTCAACATCTAGTGAAAATACTGGGGAAAATAATTTTATTGAAAATATAGAAAACAGTTTTTGAAAATAGAGGAAATATCTTTGGTGAAAATGCTCTGGAAATCATCACCCCCATCCATGGTCGCAGTTACATTTCAGGGTTACGTTACCATCATAGCAAAAGTCCATTTAACTGTAGGCACTCCTCGCCCCTCGATTACGCCATGGAACCCACAACAGATCACAGTTACATTCCAAGGTTACGTTGCCATCGTAGCAAAAGTCAATGTAACTGTAGGCATCAGCGCCCTCAATTTTCGCTGTCAAAAATGAAACTTCTCCACTCCTACATAGATCGCAGTCTACCGATGTAAAATCAAACGCAGACTGTTGGCTCTCAGCGGCACACACGACTTTCGCTATGTTACCATAGTTCGCAGTCTACCGATATAAAATCAAACGCAAACTGTTGGCTCTCAGCGGCACACACGACTTTCGCTACGGTCTGCATTTGATCGCAGTGACATCGAGTTACACTGTCATCACAGCATAACCCAAATGCCTCCGTAGGCATCAGTGCCCTCGACTTTCGCTACACACTAATCATAATCCTCAGGAACTAGTTTTGTCCGGACTCCTCACAGGATCAACTTTAGAACCCCCCTTAGGGTTCAAGGCAGTACCACCCTGTGGCACTCCTGAGAAGTTCATTTCAAGGGAGCGCATTTTTCCCCAGAGCCATTATCAAAACACTTTATACTATACACATATAGTATCTTCCAAATCATACACCTAGTATGAATCTCATGTAAATCTCCTTTTCTCAAAATCGATTATCCAAAATCGATAATTCTCAAACTAGGCTTTCCAAATTCCAATATTGATTTTACCCAAAAATCAAAAGCCTTTCCAAATCCAAAGGTTCCCAAAACCTTTTCCTCCAAAACAATTCTCATAAGATCATTTTCATATATATATATATATATATATATATATATAACTTTAAAAATCTTTGGATCATTTCAAACTTGTATAAAACTCCTTATACTTTAAACACTTTTAAAATCCTTTTCTTCCGGCAATAGATTCAACAAGGGGAGATTTATCCTATATAACAAAGATATATAACTTTGTTTATTCAAAATCAAATATTCAAATTTGATTACTCTCTTAATAAAGTTATTTCCATCTTATTTATTATAAAAATTCCAACTTTCACTTTTATCCATTGTATATTTCACAAAAAATACTTTCATTTCAACAGAAATCATTTCACATTTCTTATTCAAAAAATTTCAATATCAATTTCAGTTAAACCCGTATGATGTACACATATCATCCGTACGCTATACCAATCTGATCGCTCACTCGATCACACAATTTCACTTCCGAACTAGTATCGTCCACCCGACTTCCTAGTGCGGACACATATCTGATTTCTTGATCAGAAACTATCATTCTCCTTGCATAGCCATAATTATGATAGAGAATATCCAGAATCAATTAACAATCCACATCCAGGTTCTCCGTCGAAAGTCGAGTGAAAAATCTCAACTCGGATTGATAAACTATCTTGAAGTTCTGTGCTTGAATCTGGATCAAATCACTATGCGAATAGAATAATATACATACATTCTATATATTTATTTTCATTGATTATTAACTAAATCAATTTCCCTTTCTATTCACATTTCCTTTAATTTCTATCCGCATAATCACAATTGTTTCAATTCCATTGGATTATCACTTTAATCCTTATCCCAAATTGATATTCAATCATAAACAGTTTGAACTCTAATCAGCTTAAATTCAGAAAATAGCTTAAAAAATTTAAAAATAGATAAGTACTTGAAAAATAATTATTACTTTGTAACATAGCTATAAAATAGTTAAGTAATTGTAAAATAGTTGGAAAATAGTTAAATAGTTTCAGAAATTATAGATAATTGTAAAATAGTTGTAAAATAGTAATGAATTTATAACATAGTTGAAAAATAGTAATTATTTTATAAAACAGTCGAAAAATTGTTAAATAGTTTCAAAATAATTGTAGAATAAATAAAATAGTTTGGGGTTTAAAAAGAAAGGTTATATATAGTGAATAGATAGGAAAATAGATTAAAAACAGTTTATCTTAAAATATTTTATCTGGAAAAATATTTCAGAGCCAAACTGTTCAATTCCCAATTTCCATTTCCGATTAATTCAATTTAAATTTCCATCTCCATTTAAATTGATTCGATTCCATTTTAAATAACTTTAATTTCCATTGAAATTGATTCAACCCCAGTTCAAGTTGAATTAACCTCAATTTCTATCCACAATCAAATCAAATTCCATTGAATTTGAAACTATTCAACTTTAATCACAATTTCAATTAATTCAAGAAAATTTCAAATTGAACCAATAATTCATATCAATTAAAATTTTGAATTAATCTCAAATTTCATTTCGAATTCAGGTTACTTGTCAAATTACTTAACTTTCCCAATGTTAAATTCAATTCATTCATTCAGTCAACCTTACTCAACTTCGAATTCCCACCTCGAATTTTCCAATTTTTGATAATATTCTTTCTTACTTATAAGTTCAAAACTTATATCACTTTGGGTTTTCACATCACATCCCAAGGAAAAGTCAAAACTCAACCTTAAAGTTTATTTCAAATATGCATATTTATTTCCTTTACACACCAAATTACTTTAAATTTTAAACCACCTTTGGTTTTAAATTCAAAACAAATTCCTATAAATCTTCAAACAACTCTTCGTTGAATCAAGCTCTTTTATTCAAATAATACTATTTATATTTTTTTCAAACACTTGGAACAAATTCTCCAAATTTTCTGGACTTAGATTTAATACTTCACCATTTAAACCCTTTTTCAATTTCAATTCGTAAGTCATACCAACCTAAATGTTTACTTCCTTAAACATTTTATTATTTTGCTAAATCATTAACTATCATTTCATCATTTTAGGAAAATAACTAATGTTATTACAACTGGAAACCAATTCATTATTATCTTATTCTGAAAATTTTCCAAAATTCAAGATTAAATTTCAGTTGGGTCGTAATTCTATTACCACTTAGTTCTCATTGTTTCTATTTAATTCCAATGATTTAACATCCAATTAACTAGTTATTAGAAAAATTATTGCTTTATATATTTAAAATATAAGCTTATATAAAATCGTTTAAAATCTTTATATACGAAAATAACAAGTACGCTCTCATACACACACACACACACTCAACTCATTCTAGGGTACCATTTGCCCTATCCTTAATGAGTATCCCCCACCAGGGCCAAGGTTCTCGCTTAACCTTTCAACTCTGATACCAATTGTAACGACCCGGAATTTTCGATCCTGAAAACTCCAGATAGTTAGGAAAAGAAGAAAGAGATAGAAGAAGAAGAAACAGAAAGACCAAACTCAGAATCTCACATTCGCGGCGGATAAATATAATATCAAATAATATTCTGTACATAAAGAAAACTGTATCAGTCAATTACATTTTATAATATATCAGAGTTACACATATATATACAGACACTGGATATACACAATCATCATGTCTCAGATATACAACAATATAATAAAATGGAGACACTCCATATGTTCTTGCTATCCAGCTCGCCTCCTGAGCTTCAGAACGTCCTTACCTGAAAATTTATAATACTCGGTATGACCCGAGCATTACATCAAAGTAACACCCGGGTCAGGCTGGAAACCAGCGTGAGTAAACCCATCCAACATGAAATTCCAATGCATAGAACTTATTTAAAACCTGGGGGACTCGTATCAATTTACAAATTCACAATTTGTTATAGACATCACTTATTTCACACATCAATATCTAAGTACCAAAAACTTAGATTAAATGGTCCAAATCACTTAAATCATTCCATACGAGCCTATTGATTTCACATATCAATCTATAAAGAATCGAAGTGGTTTCGGGTATTTACTAATACCCGACTCCAGTCTCTTCGAATTTAATATCATCTTAGCCCAAGTTATTTAAGTGAACCACAATTCAATTTTAAATACAAAATGTCACTTTTTACACAGAGATTCCTCATCGTTAATAACAACATTATAAATTTCCACCCAAACATATCATATCACAAAACATTTCATCTCATAAAATAACATAGCATATCATCCAATTCAAATATTTTACTCAAACAATCATTCATAAGCAATCATTGTTAATCCCTATTATAATTAATTTAATTAACTTAAATTAAATCAATCACTTAAGAATAAATCACCTAACTTTGCTTAATCAACCACTAATTAATTACGACCTTTTAATTAATCAATCATTCTTCAAATATCCAACTTAATTAATCGCCTTAATTAATTATCTTTAATTACATAAAGTAATTATCCTTCAATAAATTTCACAAATTAACTATCCTTAACCATTACAGTAATTAATCTTTAATTACTCTCATTTATTACATTGATTAACGATCCTTAATTACTTCTTTTAATTAATTATTAATTATATTTAATAAAAAATCTGAAATTAATTATTCATGAATCGGCCTAGATTTATCGCATTAGAAATTAACTACACTTAATTAATTACATTACTTAATTATAATCAAATAACTTTATTAATCAATTCTTAAATTAATTACACTAAGTAATTAATTATTAATTACTTCCACTAAGTAATTACCCTTCTTATTAATTACACAAGGTAACTAACCAAAATCATTTCCATTAAAATTACCGTTCTAATTAAAATTAACATCCAGTAAATATCCATTAATTAATTTACTCAGTAATTACTCCTTCCAATTACATTCAGTAATCATACTTTAACAAACCATCATGTGATTATCTTAATTAAACCAATTAATTAACTTGATCAATCACATTATTTAATTAACTACGTTAAGTAATTAATCCCTTAATTACTTTCATTATGTCATTATACCTAAACAATTCCATAAATTGATTATCTTTAATTAATTAATCTAATTAATCATTATACCAAATTATATTGTCCAACCATAACACAACATAACAAAATTTTAAATTAATCTATCACGGGATATCAATGAAATATATCACAGATTATAAGTATAATCCTATTTGTGAGGAATCCAGTTGGATCCCTCCTACCTGCTTCCCTGCATCCACAGATGTTAGCACGACAATAAATATCGATCAAATCTGATAATAATTATCACATTCAAACAATCAATCACTCATTTAAATATTAGCTATTTAAATTAAACGGCATCCAGATGTGAGTAAGATTTACTCACCTTGTATCGGCGTTTCAAATTTAAAATAAATCGAGCCCTTTCGATTTATTCTAAAATTTCCACTCACACCAAACGTCTCTAGATCTGCAGTGCAGCGTAGATTGCAACGCTGCGATTCTGACGCTCCCAAATTCGTCCGATTTCGCCCTCATACGAGAAAGATATGTTATTCCAAAGTTTTGAACGTATAATTTATAACAAAAATCAATTTTTTAATATAATATTACCAAATGAAATCAGGCCGCAAACTCTCTACTTCCCTTCCTCCCTGGAATCACTCATGCGAGACCCTGGGTTGTTCGAAACCCACTACCGCTACCTTAAATCAAAAATCACGACCATCCTTGGTGCCATTCACCTCGATCGAAGGCCACCACTCCGAAGTCCATCGTGAGCTCTACCCTAGGCCGCAGCTACGTGAAGCTCGGCGCTTCTGATAGCTCGAAATTCGAGCACGAATGGCCGGCGAACGCAACCCCATAACGCCTCCAATTGACGATGATAGCTCGAACCACCCGTTGGATGAGTAGATCTCCCCATGATGTACAACTTTCCTTTAGAAAGTTTTTGAAATCAAGGCACGGATCAAGTGATTTTCGAGGAGACACGAAGATGATTATCGGCCGTTAATAGTATAAGTGGCGGTCGAGAAAGAAGAATAGGGTTCGGCCCTAAACGTGATGATATATACATTTATAAAATTATTATTTTATTAATATTCTCAAATTTTACAAGCTTTTCGAACGAACTCCGAATCAGACATGCCACCGGGCGTTTATAAGATTTTACCTGCGTTCCGAACACAATGGAACGTGTTTCGGAGGCTAATTTGATCGTATGTGGAAGTTAGCTTTTTAAATCGATTTAAAATATTAAATTATCGATTTTAATTTCAACGTTTTTCTCACCCGTACGAGCAAACGGTAAATTCAAACACTACAAAATTTGAAATCTGATAATAACTAACTATTACGGATCCAATGGAACTAGTTTCGCCGATTTTTGAGACTTTGCCTCGGAAGGCTATTTTTAAATATCGATTTAAACGATATATTTTCAAAACTGAACAAATCACCTTTATATTAAATTTCAACCATTCTATTATCTTCAGTATCATCATTATAAATTTTTTAAGCCTTCAAATTATTTTTAACAGGCTTAAAACTGAAGATTCAATAATCTATCTAAATTCAAATTATTAAATTCAATAAATTCGATCTCCAAATTCAAACTGATATTTGAAATCCAAATTAAACTATCTTGCAAATATATAAAATTAATTAAATATTTCAATTTCAAATGCCTAAAAATTTCAGGTCGTCACACTACGATTTTTGTTGTGTAGGTACACGAACTTATAGGTTTGTAAAAATGTAACTTATGTGTTTATTTATAAATTTTGATGTAATTTTTTTTCCTTTTTATTATGCTAGACTCTTAGGAATGTATGTTGAACCGAGCACCAATGAGAATGTAGATTAAAATTTGAGCACAGTGTATTTCTATTTATTATTATTATTTACTTGTTTTTCTTCTTTACTAATCTCAATAGCATATATGCTTGAGAATGTAGATTAAAATTTGAGCACAGTGTATTTCTATTTATTATTATTATTATTTACTTGTTTTTCTTCTTTACTAATCTCAATAGCATATATGCTTGCAAAATTCATTATTTTGATGGAACTTTAACATACATCTACTTCTCATAAATCAATTTCTTTGACAATGGATTTTTAAATTTATTCATTAGTACTATCGATACAATTTGTTATTGAGAAATGGAAGTACAGAATAATGGCACATTTCTATGGACCTTTGCACCTCTTTTGCATTACTAAATATGTTTTCTGCTTTCATTTTTAATAATTGCAGATTACCATCACCTTTGCAATTTTATTAATTTTCATTTATTTATTTATTAAACCTTTCCATCATCTAATAAAGTTTAAAATTTTACTTCATCTTTCTAAATTTAATTTCGAATTATATAAAATATAAATAAATAAATATTTTTCTTCATAAAATCATATATACCTATTATAAATATAACACCCAAACAAACCATACAAACCAACAAGCAAGCATCCATGTTATCCATATAAAATTCATCTTTAACATATCAAATCACACATAAATATTCACACTATATGTATGAGTATTATTTTCATAATTTTGATTTTTTTTTTCAAAACATTTTACTTATTATTATTATTATCTTTTTCTCAAACCATTGTATCCAAATGGCTTGTCCTAATGTTTAGGAATCCTTATCGATAACGTTAGCCAAATGCATCGACTAGAATTCTTAACCGATAAAGTGGACAAGTTAACACAATTTTCATTACAAAAATATCCACGAGTACCACTTTCACAAATTAGTAATATACTTATTCACTTTAAAATTATCCCAGTAATATTCTTATTATTTATATACTTTTCGAAAGATTGCTTCTTATACATGACTTCCAAATTCATATAATAACAATAATAAACTATGTCGGCATATACAAAAAGTCTCTACTTTTATCATACCTTTAAATGCATAAAAAATTCAAATTTAAATTCAATACCAGTAAATTCAATTTGTCAAACAAACGTAAGAAACCAAAATAAATACACCCAGCAGAAACTAGTAAATAAATTTTCCTCCGCACACTCTGATCAAAAATCAAATCAAAACTTAACTACATAATATCAAACCATACCACAATGCAATTTTAAACAATCAACGTCATAAATACAAATACTACTAGTTGGACTTACTCCTTCAGTCTTGATACTCCAACCATTTTAAACTTCATACTTAAAAGAAAAGAAATTAGTTGTATATTTAAATACATATATTAGTAAAATCGTGAATACGTCCCATGATAATTACCCCAGTAATTATCATATATATATATATATATGTAATATAGATTATTACCCAACACTCTCAAGGGTCAGGACCAAATTTTTTGTCTAAGGTCTCAATTCATGTCTCTAATATACGATGTATTGTTTAAACCTACTCTAATACCAAATTGTGAAACCTTCATCTCTATACCCATACTATCCAAGAGTACTACACAATAATATGTCAGATAATACGAAGAATGAGGCTGTGGGGTACACATGTGAATATTCCATTGTACTAATATTGGTATGTATTAAACATCATATAAATAATTCATTGGTATGTACACAGTATCAGTACAAAACAATAACCACGTATGCCTCCAAGATAGAACAGTACATACTATACAACAGATACGGAGAACACAGAGTCAATTGTAGTGATAACGTAGAATATATACACATATATATAATACAGTAACATCAAAAGGGTGCAATATATCTCAAATGACAAATAGCTCATCATAATATGATAAACAAAAAAATATACAGCTCGGTGACAAATTATATGGTAAACCAATGTCATATAAATATCACATAATATCCGATTATATATATATGTATGTATGTATTTATGTATGTATGTATGTATGTATGTATGTATATCCCCTCTAAACCCAATAAAATAAATGTCGGTCATGTCATCCATGTACCTAAAATATTTCGAACTGACTCGAGTATTACATAAATAAAACATGGCTCAGACAAGATCTAAATCAGAGGTATATAAGAATAGTAACACAATATAAACACAGAAAAATATGATAATAAAACTAACATCAGTAATCAAATCAAAAGATGACATGTCAAAAGATGTATATATAAATATAGTAATATATGCCTAAAACGAATATAATGCTATAAATAATCACCAAGGCATCACATTACCCAAAGATCCCAATTCCATCTGAAACAATCAACATTAATCTCAAAAGATGTCATCACCCATATGGAACATATCAAATCAGAAATCACAAAATCAACATAAATGGGTGAATCATATGTATCTAGAAAACATCATCAAATTCAGGGATATTAATAGAGGAGATATCAGCAAATATAATCAGGCTAACAAGAAGCATTGCCTAAATATAATTCATAATCACAATAAATAAACATCACCATTAATATACGTAAAATAGGATAGGCTGCCTATTAAATACTAAGAATCCACTTCTACACTGATCATATATCTCAGTTATAATCTCATATCCTTGTATCTATCTACCAGAAAGTATCACGATGGGAAATGACTGTACATCATACACGAAGTCCCAAGTGGAGTCATCAATATAATGATATACCGGCACATGGCCCACATCAATGCTACAATGAGGTGTATCAATCGTATATGCAAATCTACTACTATGTCGGTGCAAAAAGGGAGACTGATAGCGCTAAGAAAACTCTAAAGACACAAAGTCTCTACAGTATTTAGTTACTTCACAGTCATCTTGACATGTATCCACCGATGACTATCAATGCAAAGACCTTAAGTCGTGGTACTACAAATGCCCCTATAGGTAACAAATTGATTGCCTAGGTGACGCAGGGGCAACGGCACAAAACCGAGCACTAAGCTATATATATGTGGAGTTTATAAATCTAGGGTGCTAGGAATCTAGGGCGCTACCCTACGATCAGGCCGCCATGGTGGATTTTGGTCATTTGGTCCTCTCCAACACTCATAATAGGAGCACGTCATAGTAGTGGCATATAGAACCAATACGTATAGACATGTAGTCATGATCTTCATTAGGCATGGAGCCAAACTCACTACTATAGGAACGGAGCCATATATTACAACGTATCACCTCACAGTATCCACTATATTCCCATCACACGAGTGTTATCTACTTATATCGAATAACCGAATAAATATCACAACAACATCCCATACCACTGCATGATAGTCAAATGATTATTCATTGCTTATAAACTTCACTCAATCACTCATTATTCCTTATAAAAAATCCAATAAATAATCGGAGAAATATTACCGAATGCCTCATCCGTAATGGTATTTTATCTCCATTTATTCAGCTTTCTTGTTACATAAAATTAAATATCATAAAATTATACTGAAGGATGTCATCACCATGTCATATCAAAATAATCAATAAAATCAATATCAATGGTGAATCATTCATATAATCTTTGTATAGTTAGACAAGAAAAGAAATATCAGAATAGAAATATCAAAATAAATTATTCGAATAGATATAAGGTATACAAGTCGATATGTAATAATGAAACTCAAAATTTAATGTTGTATAAAAAATTAGTGAGTAAAAAAATGAATACTATTAAATATCACATATTTAATTAAATGATTGTCTAAATACAATTATAATATTATCTATAAAGTACATAATTAATTTGACCATCTTTTATAAAATTAAGTATTATTGAATATTCTTTAACTGCATTAATAAACTTACGATAATAGTTTATAACTAAATGTTAGAATTCAGATTGTCAGAAGTAAATACTTAATTAAACCAAACATATTATGACTTACAATAAATGATATATTTTATGTCTTTTCTAAATTAAATAATAATTAATTATTTATCGATAACATTAGAAATTTCTCTTTAGATAAGTCAAGAATAGTTTATAAAGCTTAAATATTACATATATAAGTCATTTCGTAATTTATTATGATTTTATTCTATGTAAAATAATTATAAAGCACCCAATCAATTTAATGTATTTATAATCAAATAATCCCATTTATTAAAACATGAAATTTAAATTATGATTTCATAAAATATACTTAGAAATCTATAAAACAACAATTAACAACGTTTGTACATCTTTCCATTTAAATATACTATAAGATTCACTTAATTAATTTAATAAACTTTAAATCATAATTACTTTCATGTATAATTTCAAAGATACCTAGATTAAGATTTAGTTACACTTGTTTTATTTCATTTTATTTTAAATTATATAAAATATAAAGATATGTTATACTTATAACTCACACAACACACATAGCACTATAAATACATACAATATCATGCTACACAACAAATCCAAACAACTAATTCAACGAATTAATTTATTCAACAACAAATGATACAATTTCAACCACATAAACCATTTCATATCATAATTTTAACGAGATGAACTAGCATTGATATTTAAACATGGTTGTGAGTACATATAAAATATTCACCAATTTGTAGATTGAAGATTACTACTTATTCATCGCTGTAGCCATAGACCAAATTCGATCACCAGCCCAAAACTTCAACACTCGCATCACCAAAAATTAAGTCACCTCCTATATATGAGAGCCGATGGAATGAGCATCGATCACTCCTCCCTATATACATGAATATGTGCCCCATGTTGGATAATTTGCAGCTCCAACCGCGACCCCAACACATAGAGCATTGGTCGTCATCCCTGCAGCTCGAATAATTTCAGACAATTTCAATTCCTTTTTATGTTTCGCAATTTTGATTTACGATATAAGGTTAGGGAAAAACTGAAAAGAGGGAGTTCTGGTTTAATTAAAGGAGGAAGAGATTTTTAGAATAGGAAAGGGCTATTAGGCTTGGTTAATTAATTCAATTTCCTTTTATATATATACGTATACATACATACATACATACATACATGCATATATAACTCCTGTATTTAATTTTAAGAAAATTTTAATTCAATTTGGATTGATCTACATGTCATTTTCTCAGATATATATCAATAACATGACAATTTCATTCAATTTAATGCTTGTTTAATCGTAATTATTATTCTAGTACTAATATTATAAAATAATCTTTTATTTCAATCACATAAAATTTTATTTGCGCTTTCAAAATATTTAAAATTACTTAAAACATGTTATTCGATTCTCAAAATATTATTCAAAAAAGAATTTACTAATTAATTCAGTTGATTAATTCAAAATCTTAAATTTAAGAGAATTTGATTAACTTAAAATTATTTTTCATAACTTATTAAAATTACATACGAACATTTTTATTTTGATTAAATTTATTTATTATTATGGCATAAGAAGGATGGGTTGTTACATTAAGTGTCTTTCCCAAAATTTCCTTGTCTTATTGTTTTCCAAATGATATTGCGGTCCACATAGAAAACAAATAAAATGAAACATGTCCACTAATATAATGTGCATTTTCATACAACAATGACAACTAATGCTTACAATCCAAACTAAAAGAAAAACAACTATCCAAAGGAAATATAACCGTTATCCGAATTTTTAGCCCAACAGAATCAATGGGAACTAGAACACCTATGACAAGTCAAAACCATCTCAATGATCAACCAAGAAGACCAAAGGAAAATGGAGAGAAGGACGCAATAAAAAAGGATATCAAAAAGGTTAAGTTAATGGATCGCTAACGATCCAAAGGGGTTGTTGGTGCATCCTCCAATCCTCTTCTAACATTATCTAGTAAGTTTTCTAGGGATGTCTGCCAAGTTTGATGATATTCTAGGTGAGCTATTTCAAGAAGTGGGCATTCACCGGATTCCAGAAATATTTCAATGCCATTAGTACATGAATCATCATTAAAACATAGCATCTAGTCATGAATTTCATGGAGATTATCTATACAAGGTATGAAACACGATCCAACTAGAATGTGCCAAAAACACTCTAACTACATGGATCGCTAGTGATCCATCATATTGGATCGATTCATTCTGAAATTACTTGAGCGCCTTCATACGTTCAAATGCAAGTCTCTGATAAATTGGCTTTGGCCCAAGTGCTCTCTGATCCCTATAAATACAATCCTATTTTCAACATAGAGAGGATCTTCTAGAATGACTGTTGAAACTCTACAGATTCTATGCTTCACTCTTCTCCTCCCACACAATGGTCATCTAAAGGGTTCACTGTGATTCTCTGGTGAACTCTAACACTGGTGGCTTGATCTGACTTATAAGATCCAATCAAATTGTAATCAAATTAAATTTGTAATTGTAATCAGTCAATAACAAAAGTTATAAAGTGGACATAGGCTTCGTTAACAACCGAACCACTATAAAATCTTTTGTCTCTTTACTTTATCTGCAAGTTATTGTTCCATTTTTCTATTTTATTTTCCTAGATAAATAGGACTGGTGTTTTTACACACAATCCAGGGCGTTGATCCATTTTTTGGGTTAATATTTTGGTGCTTTCACTGAAAACCTAACTTAGGCTTAGATCTAGCTATCTACTTTGGATCAGATAGGTTCAAAAGTTAGATCCTCAATCTTTGCTTAGAAGAATTGCTACTGAGAATCAATGGCACCAGAAAGAAGGAGAGCAACTTCCGAAAGATCTATAGGAGCTACCATTGTTGGAGAAGAACAAACCCTTAGCAAATTGAAATCAACAATCCCAAAGATAACTTCGGTGATCGGGTTCCAGGATCCTCTATGCAGCATGAAGTTGTCATTAAAGATGAATTAAATAAAATGGTTGACAAAATTAATCAGAAAAGGGAAACATCCAAGGGGATCTCGTGGAAAATTGAATGCCCTATTAACCTTGCAGTCTCATACTGCCTCAAGAACCATAACAAAGCCCATGGCTACCGTGGAGCAAGAAAATTCTTCCATTTTTGGCCTAAACAAGAAAAACAGAAAGCAACCGTAGAAAGGAGTGATAGGTGGAACCATAGGAATCACTATGAAAGGAAACACAAGCACTCCACCGACTACGAGGCAATCAGATGCAAACTTAAATTTAGGGGCAAAAACCACACGGGAGGATGTAGTCATGGATCTCTCCGACTTAGGAGACAGTAAGTAACTTGACGATGATAAGTTGGAAGGAAATACCAATGCATTCAATGACGCCTAGGAGATCCAAATTGCCCCCATCAGACCAACCGTAGGCCAATGGAACCCTGAGGGAGTGGCTTTTCCAAAGATAGGAGAACCTAGGCTTTAGCCCGCTCACCATGATCGTTTGCAAAACCAAACATTTGGTGCAGTCACTGACAGCCGACCCCAGATTACCGGACATATGGGGCATATATCATGAACATGGTCAAGCGCTTAGTGGATTAAAGTGAGGATAGAGGGGATGATGAATGGGGATCCGCTCTAAATCGGACTCCTTTCACTGATGAAATTCTAAATGAGCGATACCCAAAAAGTTTGTTGTGCCAACTACTCTGTCTTACAATGGAACGAAAGGCCCAGAACCCCACTTATATAAGTAAATTTGTTATATGGATGGAGCGAATGCTTCAGATGATGTTCGATGTAGATATTTCCTAATTTTCTGAAGGCAATTGCTTCCATGTGGTTCACTAGGCTTCCGCCAAGATCCATCTCCACTTCAATCAACTAGCAATGAGATTCCTTGATCAGTTTAGATGTGACAACCCGGAATTTTAAGCAAATATTAAATTGATAATCTTAATAATTATTTAAATTTGCAAAACTTATCTTTTCAAACAAACAAAATATGTTTTCTAATTACTATTGTCTATGTATATGTAAATTGTGAATAGAAAACTATGATTTGAAATTTGAAATAAATATCTTAAAAATAAAGTAGATTTAAAACTCTACATTTCTAAGCTCTAATATATATAGTTATTAATTAAAGTATTAATAGCTTAAGCTTAAATAAAGAATAAATAAAAAGGTTTTATAACATTTCTTTTGAGCTATATGAAATAAATGATAAGTAATAAAAATAAAAATATAAAACATAAAAAGAAATTATAAATATTTGCTTAAGACATTTGTAAGACTAGGAAGAGGTCTTGTGTACAAGTGTCAAAATTTGTTCGTTTTCTTTATTTTTTAGAAAAAAATAATAATAAATAAAATGATTTAAAGAGAAAACAAAGTGTTGTAAAATTTATGCACCTATATATATATATATATATATATATATATATATATATGTCTCAACTCCTTTCTTTCTTTCATTTTCCATACTATAACCAAAAAAAATAAACAAACAACTCCTTCAAGTTTTCAACTGTACAAAGCAAAAGATTCAAGTTCATATTAACACAAAGTACAAATTCAAGCTTAAACAACGTAGATCAAGTTGATGTTTCAAAATTCAAGAGCACTTTTCAAGTTTTCAAAACTCTGTTCCTCTATTCAACCAATCTGTGAGTAAACTTCACTTTTAAATAGCCAAATTTTCTTTATATCACCATGCATGTAAGATTTGAATGTGGAAATAGGTTTAAATATAATTGCATGGATGAATTTGTATGGTTGCTTGAGTATACAAGTTTTGTAACGTCCCGCCTTTTCGCACACTTTAAACGACACACGCGCCGATTCAAAGCATACGCAAGGGAGGAGTGTTATGGGGTAAATAAGAAAAATAGAGAAGAAATAAAACGAAAATAGAATCTCACAGCGGAAGGATAAAATATAATAACAAGTATACAGTTCATAAACAGTTTACAAAAGCTTGATTTTTCTTATACAATGAATATCAGAGTTACACATACCAAATACAACAATGCAGCGGAATAGAAAGAGTGTGTAGTGCAATACTATATATAAAATAATACTGAATCTTCGTCTTCGTCCTCCAAAGCTAAAACCTGCTATCCTGAAACGCTCGGACTGACCCGAGCGAATTTGAAAAGACAAAAACACCCGAGTCAGACTAGAATATCTTATGTGAGTTAAATAAACAGAAATAAATATGAGTACAGTAACTCAAGAGATTTTCGGGATTTACATCTCCTAAGGATCCGTTAAACTATTTACTATGTAGTATATTGCGCTATTATAATAGTGTCTATTTATAAAATAAACTTACTTTTTAATAGCGTTAAGGGGTTACCCATATAGCCCTTAACACATAATAGTCCCAGTAGTCCGTCCAATATCATAGTCCCTCCTGATCGGGAAGCCACTAGAGGATACCACACGGGCTACGGGAGAAAACCAAACTCGTACAAGGCGCGATAGGGTAGGTGACACGGCACAACTAGGCAATGCCAGGGTAGATATACCAATTACGCTTCCGGGCCGATGGTAACGCGAAGCCGCAGCAACCGCCCACCTCGAAACAACTCCCCAAATCAAAAAAATAGAAGTGGCCACTGAATCAATCCAAAGTCATAGTATAATATCGAAGAGGAGTGTCCGATCAGAGGAATGACCTCATTAACCCGTCGATCGCTCCTGTTTTAGCCACCTTATGCCAACTCATGGGAGTCGGGTCCACGTATTTACCTTACAGGAATCGTCGCCACCAACCTACTTCATTCTGGAATCTCCACCGCGTACACGGTTAGTCAAAGTGGTTTTCGGTATCGACAGAGAGTATGTCCATATCCGATCCCGGTCTCTTTGCCAACCCATCGTTATTATAACACCGCGGTTATTTAAAACAGTTTATACTTTAAAACCAGAATATAATCCATTTCAAAACCATAATATTACGATATCATTCCAAAACCCAAAACCATATTTTACCACTTATTCCAAATATAATTCCTTTCCAAAAATTAAAAGGCTTTAGCTTCATAATATCTGAAAATCGAATATTTTCAAAGCTTAATATTTTTGGAAATCCATAATTTCAAACCATAACTTTTAAACTCAAATGGTTTGGATATTCAACGGTATGCGAATTAAAAAGGTTTAACTTTACTGTTGCTTTATAAAGAAATAAATTACACGGCTTTCCAAATATTTCTTCTTTTAAAGTTAAACCAAAATCCAAAATATTACCTCAAGTCCCAAAACTATTTCAATTTTATATATATTTATACCCATTTTTGAGCATTAATATTTCAACTAAAGTTGGATTTTTATCCTTTCAAAATCAATATTCTATTAATTAATCTTGACCATTCACATAAAATCCATAATTAATAAAACTTCAATTTCTAGTAAAATATATATATATAAATTTTCCAATTCAAATTTTTACTAGAATATCCATTTCTATTTATTTTGGGAAAATCCAATTTCAAATATCATATCTTAAAATTTCCAACTTTACATTTAAACATAGGATATAAATTTACCAACTCCATTTTCTAAATTTCTTCCATTTCAATAAAGAAATTTATCCACCTTTTAAATTCCTAAATTTTAACTTCATAGGTATATAAATATGGAATAAAATATTTATACAATATAAAATTTAAGATTTATAAACCGTATTCAATCCAAACCATAGAAATCACATTAAAATAGTTATATATAGACCGCGGTGCCTGTATATAATTTTCTATCCTATGGTCAAGTGATACGGATATTTATCATTTCAATCCGCAATTTAAAAATAAAACTTTGCGGTTTTATCATTTCAAACCACAATCCCGAAAATGTAAAATGCATGCTAACTGGCAGTTAATGATATCCACATAAGTCATCCATTCAACAACACATCCATCACCCAATTTCAACCATCAATCAATATCAATCACTATCAACCCATATCAATCAATAACAATATTAGTTCGATAATATGCAACGGGTAATAACTGTCAGTTTATTCAAATTAAATTTCAACTATTAATCTAACCATTTATATTTAGAGATAATTCATATAACTGTTAACTAGCATTTCATATGCAAACAAAATTCCTAACAGCAAATTAATACGCAATTAATCAATTTAATTAATAGCTAAATTCAATAAATGCAATTCAACAGATATGGATGAAATAACATGCCAAAAGCTCATAAATAAATTTCTATTCATTTCTAAAATTTATTTAACAAACATAAAAGCTTCTAGTAATTGTGAGTGGGTTAAAACACTCACCTTCCGAATTTAAATCGAATTTAAATTCGATTTAAACTCAAAAATTTGACGGTCTCCAAATCTGTCCAAACCA
This sequence comes from Allium cepa, assembly GCA_030765085.1. NCBI lineage: Eukaryota > Viridiplantae > Streptophyta > Magnoliopsida > Asparagales > Amaryllidaceae > Allium > Allium cepa. The sequence goes on along the minus strand of CM060941.1, from coordinate 168,057,752 downwards.
GCGTCATCAGATCTGGAATTAAATTACGATCCTAACGCAAAAAAAATCATGTGAATCCGATGTCGTATGAAAAAGTTATGATGGAAAAACGATTGGTAAACAAAATAAATTAACAAATGTTAAACTTGCATAATGTTGCCACGTCTACCTTCTTCTCACGCGTGAAACCACTCAGCTTCCTCACGCATCCCTCACACACGGAGCAGCCTTCCTTCGCCGTTGACCATGACATTGAGACCACCACGACCTTCAATTCGCCACGTCGATGCCACCAGGGATACCGCCTCCACCTCCTCTTAGACCGCCAGGGGTGCGGCACCCCCTAGTGCCCGCCGCCGCCACTAGTGGTTAGGGTTTCGAAACCCTAATCGGCCAAATTCTAGCGCCCCTGACCACAATACAAGCTGCAACCACCATCGATCTACTCCCCACAGCGATTGCTACCAAACCCCTCAACCAATTTCGTCGATTGAACCCGAAATCAAAAACGCCCAAATCTAGCCTTAGGGTTTCGAGTTTTTGGCCTTTGACTGAGTTTCCAGGACGATTCGAGCATCGATTGCAAAAACAGATGTCACATATAAATTCGTATTGAAGAAATCTACGACATATAATTTTTTGGGAATTTTCTGAAGACTTTGAATTTTCACTTTGATTTGCAAATTTGAAATTGGATCTGAGATGTATACATTTGGGGGAGAGAGAAGAGTGAAGAAATGAACGTACAACAAAAGAATAGAGACTAGGGTTTATAGCTGTATATATATAGGTAGGCTAGGTTAGAATAGATAGGCTAGATAGATGAACGTACGCAACAAACTATGGCCCAAAAAGCCCGTTATGCCTCCGGAACCGAATTTGTTAAAACTATATATCCAGATAGGTGTTTTAAAATATTCTGAACGCGATGGAAAAAGTTTCACGACCAAATTCGATCGTATGAAGAAGTTATGCTGAAAACAAGATTTCCAAATTGATTTCAAATTGATTTTTAATAAAATTGATTTTCAAGGCGTTTCGCGTCCGTACGATCAAACGACAAGTCCGATCGATACGAAATTTGAAACCCTATAATAATTCACCGATACGGATCCGATGAAACTAGTTTCGTCGAAATCCGAGTCCGTGACAAAAATGGCTATTTTTAATGTTTATTAAATCAATTAAATAAATCATAAAATCCAATTTTATATTTTCAACTTCTAATATTGGCCAAATTTCATTTCTTAGATAATTCAATCAATTCCAATTGATTTAACAAGCTTGGATTATGAATTAAAATTTATAAATATATTAATTTGCAGCGTTAATATCCGCACTTTCTTATTATTTGGAAATTAAAATCTTTATTCTTAAACTCAATTATTAATTCCTATACTCTTATATTCTCGTCTTAAATCCAATTAGATAAATATTTTTGATTTCCATTCCAACTCCTTTGATTTCAAATAAACTTTTTACCATAAGTTATATTCCAAAATATTAATAACTTTATCTCCATTTATTCGCCTTAATTTATTTAAGTCAAATCCTTAATTAAACTCTATTGCAATGTTTTCAAATATCATTCCCTCCTTTCTCTTAACTATTTTTTTTTTATTCAAATCTTAATGAATTCAATACTATCAGTTTGATAAATCCATTAAATTCATTCAATAGTTTGCAAATTCCAATCTAAATTCAATAACGTAATAATTTACGTTTAATTCCATTTTATATGTATTAAATACCATTTGTTGGATTTAATATTCAAATTATAAATAAAATCTTGCTTTCTAAAGTTGTATCAACCATGGTCCAACTAAATTTGAATTAGCTTTAACTTTAATTTATGGACTTAACTATTGCAACAAATCCAAATAAATAAATAAGGTTTGATTCCTATATTAACTTCTTGTTGTCAATTAACTTTTTATGGTGAATATGAAATTCAATGTAAAATTGACACCTTTATATCCACTTGATTTCACCATTTCATCTTTTTATTATTAAATCCGTTATAGCCGAATGCATGAATTTAACATACATAAATATTTTCAAACTCAACTTAAATCTCACTTAACTTAATAATAAACGTTTAAATTTCCTTAATTGCAAAAATCCAATTACCTTCATTCCTTTACTCTCATAGATAAAATCTTGTTTTAAAACTTTACTATAACCCATAGTCTCATTGTATTAGGAATTTACACTACATGTAAAGTAAATTTTTATCAGTAAAGATCTTACACACTATGTCCCATAAGTTCCTATTAAATAAATCTAACGAATCTTTATTATAAATTAGATGAATTTAATATTGCATTCAACTATTACGTTAAAATTTCCGTTTCACTTTAAAGTAACTAAATTTGCCCATTTATAATACTTATTTCAATTCCAAAAAAAATCATTTTATTAATATCAAAAATTTACCATTTATTTACGTAACCTTTTATTACACTGATTGCAAAAATTTCACTTATTAAATTTCCAATTCCACTAAATCCGAGCAAACTGATTTCCACCCTTTTTATTCAAACCAAAGATCATGCTATGATAATATTTTACGTTGTTCACACTGAATATAATCAACCTTTTTATCGTTATCAATTAAACATACATTGATTGCACTAATTTAAGGAATTAATTGCCATTTATACCCGACTAGATTTAATAGACCATATAAATGGGTAATATATACCAATTAAATAAATTCAATATTTCCATTTCGTTTTTCCTGTACTAAATTTATTACTAAGTGTCTAAACTCCACTTTATCAATATACCTGAAATTTCTACCTAGAATAAGGTTACGTTTCCATTGGAATTTACATTTACACCTTACGTTACACATTAAATCAACTTGCTTAACGTTTTATATGATTTCTATCCTTTATTTCATAAATTAACCCATTCCACCTAAACTCTTATCTACAAAATTATTTCAACATTAAATTTCACCACATACTAATTGACCTAATTATTTATTTACTAAGACATCTCATTTAAATAATTTATCAAATTGAAACGTCCATTCAAGGTATAGATTATTACTTGCGTTAGAGAATTCCTTAATTTATTCTAATTACCGTTTACATTCCTTTTTCTGCATTAACTCAATCTAATATTCCCATTTTATTTCTCATATTAAATCTATATACAGGTAAAGCCCTTTCACTACTTAAATTCATTTGAATTAGCTCCGAATTCTATAAGTAGGTTTAATACATATTATTTTCTACTAAATTCAATTACAACTTATTAAAGAAAAACGAATTAAAACCATGAAATAAATGAAATCTTCCCATTTTGTTTCCTTATATTAATTTCTTAGCCTATAAATAACAATTTTTCAGCACTTAAATTCTCTCGTCATTTTGTTCCAACTGGAAATTCTTATACTTAAATTCCCATGGTTTCATTTCATTCAGTCATTTGCTTCATTAAAAATCACAGATCTTAAATTTTTCTAAATTAAATTATTTAAACTCTGTTAAAATGAGTAAATTAAATTAACGAAAATTCCGGGTCGTTACACTCTCCCCCACTCAAAACTTTTCGTCCTCGAAAAGGAAAAGGAAGGGAGAAGGAATAATAAAACAGTATATCTAATTTCAACTATTAACTTATATTTTACTGGATTAATTTCCTTTAATGAAATATACTTGTTTTATAATCAATCATATCCTTTAATACTTGAATTATTAAAGTTGGAAAAATATTTTAACAAAATTCTAAGTCCAAAATTTACGAAAAATTTTGGCAGAGTCTCCTTTGTACGGAGGGACTCTGGAGAAAATATAATATCCAAATATACAAATATATTACATATATCCAAAATAAAATATCCCACACTGGAAAATATATAAATAGCGCTTTAATCGTAATCCGAAAACGTACCTATTTGTCGGGCAAAACGCTTATTATTTTGGAACCAAAAGCAGTAGCAGTTGCTTCCAACCCCTGTATTCACTTATATAATCTAAAAGGTTAAATATTTATTTTACAGTGAAAGGTTTAGGTGGATTCAATCATTCATATCCAATCAAATGCAACAACCACAATTTTTTTCTCAACAGCACACACCACATTCAACAAACAATCATTTAATCAAACAACAATTAGTTGTTCGGGTTCAAATTCTGAAGTTGTACGAATGAAGAATAACTATCAAGTACATCCGTTGCTCAACAGCCTAAGATGGAACAAAGATAGATTATTTGTTCATCCAACAACTCCACCATTCCTTACCCAACAATCATACATCAAACAATTCAAACCAACACCAAAATAGCTGATTATACATTCATTTCATAATTCAGTGTTTTGATTTTCTTCCCTTTATTTATGGAGGGATTTCTTTATTTCTTACAAGTTTTATTTTCCAATTATCACCAAATTCATTATATTTGTATTTCCATTTTTATTACTTAAGTTTCCTTTTATTACTTAAGTCTATAAAATAAATTCTCATTAATAACAACAAATATTTTGAATATCTTCTCTTGTAAGGTTTCCCTTAAATTCTTAATCTGCTAACATTCATTCCTATAAGTGGAAGTTTTTTATTTATCCATTAACTATTAATTGTAGACATTTCAATTTTTCCTACTTTCCATTATATTGGAATAGGGGAGATTAAAACATACTTAAGTGAATAATCATATAATAAATTCTTATTTTGAATTTCATGTTATATACTCAGGTTCATATCATCTATTAATAATTCTCAACTTTATTTTCCATAAAATTTCAATTATAACCTAAGTTTATACCATTAAATTCTTATTATAACAGTAGTTTATTGAATACTTCATTTTTCCTAAATTCCTACTTGTAAAATATTCAATTCCAGTTTCTCGTTTAACACTTCAACTTTTATAATTGGGTAAGTTATTTATGTTAAGGAAATTGCAATTGAACTTATACAAGTTAAACCTCCATTCTTTTAATTCATTGATTATTCACTAAGTCTTTACCAATATTCATAAGTTAAAATATTTATCTTCCTTTATCCTTAGCATTAATTCTCTTATTTCAATTAGGGGTTTCAATTCATTTATTACCTAACTTTTATTTCACTAAAATTTTCAATTAGTTAGCGGAAAATTTTAGAATTAAATACCAAGTTGAATTTCCATTTATTTCAAAATAATAGATAAATAAGTTCTTACTACTCAATATCTCTAATTATAGTTAGAACAATAAAAGAAAATTTTAGAAAGTTCTAAAATAAATCTGTAGTAGAATTTACTACAGTGGCCTTTCCCCTTCGAAACTCGAAAATGAAAGTCGATGATGCGGCCGTCATCACCGAATTTATTTTCCAGCGACAGAGAGGAAAGTACAGAATTTAATTCTTTTCCAAATCTTCTTTAAAACAATTCTTCCAATTTATACGAAATATTTATATAAGAAAATACTTATAAACCAAATCAATAAATTTCACAAATTCTTTGAAAGCAAATTTTCAAAAATCCCGGACTTAAGTTCTAAATCTCCAAATTTGGTTTATTATAATTTCACTTAGCTTCAGTTATTATAAATATTTTTATTGCCTAACATCCAATCTATAGCAACCAAATATATATATATCTTTATAAAACTATTTTTATATATAGAAATATAATAGGCAAAATTATTTCATTCACCTATATTAAAAACAAATATTATGTCGGTCTGTCCTATTAAGTGTTTAGAAATCCCTATTGATGACATAGCGTCCCATGCATCAACCAGAATTTATAAATACAAAGCGGAACAGATTAACACAATATTAAAATCTTTTTATTAATACTAACAAGTACGCTCTCTCTTATATATACACTCAGCGACTCCCATAGGATATTTCTACCCTATTAACAAAGAGTCAAACCCCACAAAGCCAAGGTTTATCGCTAAACCAAAGCTCTGATACCAACTGTAACGTCCCGCCTTTTCGCACACTTTAAACGACACACGCGCCGATTCAAAGCATACGCAAGGGAGGAGTGTTATGGGGTAAATAAGAAAAATAGAGAAGAAATAAAACGAAAATAGAATCTCACAGCGGAAGGATAAAATATAATAACAAGTATACAGTTCATAAACAGTTTACAAAAGCTTGATTTTTCTTATACAATGAATATCAGAGTTACACATACCAAATACAACAATGCAGCGGAATAGAAAGAGTGTGTAGTGCAATACTATATATAAAATAATACTGAATCTTCGTCTTCGTCCTCCAAAGCTAAAACCTGCTATCCTGAAACGCTCGGACTGACCCGAGCGAATTTGAAAAGACAAAAACACCCGAGTCAGACTAGAATATCTTATGTGAGTTAAATAAACAGAAATAAATATGAGTACAGTAACTCAAGAGATTTTCGGGATTTACATCTCCTAAGGATCCGTTAAACTATTTACTATGTAGTATATTGCGCTATTATAATAGTGTCTATTTATAAAATAAACTTACTTTTTAATAGCGTTAAGGGGTTACCCATATAGCCCTTAACACATAATAGTCCCAGTAGTCCGTCCAATATCATAGTCCCTCCTGATCGGGAAGCCACTAGAGGATACCACACGGGCTACGGGAGAAAACCAAACTCGTACAAGGCGCGATAGGGTAGGTGACACGGCACAACTAGGCAATGCCAGGGTAGATATACCAATTACGCTTCCGGGCCGATGGTAACGCGAAGCCGCAGCAACCGCCCACCTCGAAACAACTCCCCAAATCAAAAAAATAGAAGTGGCCACTGAATCAATCCAAAGTCATAGTATAATATCGAAGAGGAGTGTCCGATCAGAGGAATGACCTCATTAACCCGTCGATCGCTCCTGTTTTAGCCACCTTATGCCAACTCACGGGAGTCGGGTCCACGTATTTACCTTACAGGAATCGTCGCCACCAACCTACTTCATTCTGGAATCTCCACCGCGTACACGGTTAGTCAAAGTGGTTTTCGGTATCGACAGAGAGTATGTCCATATCCGATCCCGGTCTCTTTGCCAACCCATCGTTATTATAACACCGCGGTTATTTAAAACAGTTTATACTTTAAAACCAGAATATAATCCATTTCAAAACCATAATATTACGATATCATTCCAAAACCCAAAACCATATTTTACCACTTATTCCAAATATAATTCCTTTCCAAAAATTAAAAGGCTTTAGCTTCATAATATCTGAAAATCGAATATTTTCAAAGCTTAATATTTTTGGAAATCCATAATTTCAAACCATAACTTTTAAACTCAAATGGTTTGGATATTCAACGGTATGCGAATTAAAAAGGTTTAACTTTACTGTTGCTTTATAAAGAAATAAATTACACGGCTTTCCAAATATTTCTTCTTTTAAAGTTAAACCAAAATCCAAAATATTACCTCAAGTCCCAAAACTATTTCAATTTTATATATATTTATATCCATTTTTGAGCATTAATATTTCAACTAAAGTTGGATTTTTATCCTTTCAAAATCAATATTCTATTAATTAATCTTGACCATTCACATAAAATCCATAATTAATAAAACTTCAATTTCTAGTAAAATATATATATATAAATTTTCCAATTCAAATTTTTACTAGAATATCCATTTCTATTTATTTTGGGAAAATCCAATTTCAAATATCATATCTTAAAATTTCCAACTTTACATTTAAACATAGGATATAAATTTACCAACTCCATTTTCTAAATTTCTTCCATTTCAATAAAGAAATTTATCCACCTTTTAAATTCCTAAATTTTAACTTCATAGGTATATAAATATGGAATAAAATATTTATACAATATAAAATTTAAGATTTATAAACCGTATTCAATCCAAACCATAGAAATCACATTAAAATAGTTATATATAGACCGCGGTGCCTGTATATAATTTTCTATCCTATGGTCAAGTGATACGGATATTTATCATTTCAATCCGCAATTTAAAAATAAAACTTTGCGGTTTTATCATTTCAAACCACAATCCCGAAAATGTAAAATGCATGCTAACTGGCAGTTAATGATATCCACATAAGTCATCCATTCAACAACACATCCATCACCCAATTTCAACCATCAATCAATATCAATCACTATCAACCCATATCAATCAATAACAATATTAGTTCGATAATATGCAACGGGTAATAACTGTCAGTTTATTCAAATTAAATTTCAACTATTAATCTAACCATTTATATTTAGAGATAATTCATATAACTGTTAACTAGCATTTCATATGCAAACAAAATTCCTAACAGCAAATTAATACGCAATTAATCAATTTAATTAATAGCTAAATTCAATAAATGCAATTCAACAGATATGGATGAAATAACATGCCAAAAGCTCATAAATAAATTTCTATTCATTTCTAAAATTTATTTAACAAACATAAAAGCTTCTAGTAATTGTGAGTGGGTTAAAACACTCACCTTCCGAATTTAAATCGAATTTAAATTCGATTTAAACTCAAAAATTTGACGGTCTCCAAATCTGTCCAAACCAGCGTCATCAGATCTGGAATTAAATTACGATCCTAACGCAAAAAAAATCATGTGAATCCGATGTCGTATGAAAAAGTTATGATGGAAAAACGATTGGTAAACAAAATAAATTAACAAATGTTAAACTTGCATAATGTTGCCACGTCTACCTTCTTCTCACGCGTGAAACCACTCAGCTTCCTCACGCATCCCTCACACACGGAGCAGCCTTCCTTCGCCGTTGACCATGACATTGAGACCACCACGACCTTCAATTCGCCACGTCGATGCCACCAGGGATACCGCCTCCACCTCCTCTTAGACCGCCAGGGGTGCGGCACCCCCTAGTGCCCGCCGCCGCCACTAGTGGTTAGGGTTTCGAAACCCTAATCGGCCAAATTCTAGCGCCCCTGACCACAATACAAGCTGCAACCACCATCGATCTACTCCCCACAGCGATTGCTACCAAACCCCTCAACCAATTTCGTCGATTGAACCCGAAATCAAAAACGCCCAAATCTAGCCTTAGGGTTTCGAGTTTTTGGCCTTTGACTGAGTTTCCAGGACGATTCGAGCATCGATTGCAAAAACAGATGTCACATATAAATTCGTATTGAAGAAATCTACGACATATAATTTTTTGGGAATTTTCTGAAGACTTTGAATTTTCACTTTGATTTGCAAATTTGAAATTGGATCTGAGATGTATACATTTGGGGGAGAGAGAAGAGTGAAGAAATGAACGTACAACAAAAGAATAGAGACTAGGGTTTATAGCTGTATATATATAGGTAGGCTAGGTTAGAATAGATAGGCTAGATAGATGAACGTACGCAACAAACTATGGCCCAAAAAGCCCGTTATGCCTCCGGAACCGAATTTGTTAAAACTATATATCCAGATAGGTGTTTTAAAATATTCTGAACGCGATGGAAAAAGTTTCACGACCAAATTCGATCGTATGAAGAAGTTATGCTGAAAACAAGATTTCCAAATTGATTTCAAATTGATTTTTAATAAAATTGATTTTCAAGGCGTTTCGCGTCCGTACGATCAAACGACAAGTCCGATCGATACGAAATTTGAAACCCTATAATAATTCACCGATACGGATCCGATGAAACTAGTTTCGTCGAAATCCGAGTCCGTGACAAAAATGGCTATTTTTAATGTTTATTAAATCAATTAAATAAATCATAAAATCCAATTTTATATTTTCAACTTCTAATATTGGCCAAATTTCATTTCTTAGATAATTCAATCAATTCCAATTGATTTAACAAGCTTGGATTATGAATTAAAATTTATAAATATATTAATTTGCAGCGTTAATATCCGCACTTTCTTATTATTTGGAAATTAAAATCTTTATTCTTAAACTCAATTATTAATTCCTATACTCTTATATTCTCGTCTTAAATCCAATTAGATAAATATTTTTGATTTCCATTCCAACTCCTTTGATTTCAAATAAACTTTTTACCATAAGTTATATTCCAAAATATTAATAACTTTATCTCCATTTATTCGCCTTAATTTATTTAAGTCAAATCCTTAATTAAACTCTATTGCAATGTTTTCAAATATCATTCCCTCCTTTCTCTTAACTATTTTTTTTTTATTCAAATCTTAATGAATTCAATACTATCAGTTTGATAAATCCATTAAATTCATTCAATAGTTTGCAAATTCCAATCTAAATTCAATAACGTAATAATTTACGTTTAATTCCATTTTATATGTATTAAATACCATTTGTTGGATTTAATATTCAAATTATAAATAAAATCTTGCTTTCTAAAGTTGTATCAACCATGGTCCAACTAAATTTGAATTAGCTTTAACTTTAATTTATGGACTTAACTATTGCAACAAATCCAAATAAATAAATAAGGTTTGATTCCTATATTAACTTCTTGTTGTCAATTAACTTTTTATGGTGAATATGAAATTCAATGTAAAATTGACACCTTTATATCCACTTGATTTCACCATTTCATCTTTTTATTATTAAATCCGTTATAGCCGAATGCATGAATTTAACATACATAAATATTTTCAAACTCAACTTAAATCTCACTTAACTTAATAATAAACGTTTAAATTTCCTTAATTGCAAAAATCCAATTACCTTCATTCCTTTACTCTCATAGATAAAATCTTGTTTTAAAACTTTACTATAACCCATAGTCTCATTGTATTAGGAATTTACACTACATGTAAAGTAAATTTTTATCAGTAAAGATCTTACACACTATGTCCCATAAGTTCCTATTAAATAAATCTAACGAATCTTTATTATAAATTAGATGAATTTAATATTGCATTCAACTATTACGTTAAAATTTCCGTTTCACTTTAAAGTAACTAAATTTGCCCATTTATAATACTTATTTCAATTCCAAAAAAAATCATTTTATTAATATCAAAAATTTACCATTTATTTACGTAACCTTTTATTACACTGATTGCAAAAATTTCACTTATTAAATTTCCAATTCCACTAAATCCGAGCAAACTGATTTCCACCCTTTTTATTCAAACCAAAGATCATGCTATGATAATATTTTACGTTGTTCACACTGAATATAATCAACCTTTTTATCGTTATCAATTAAACATACATTGATTGCACTAATTTAAGGAATTAATTGCCATTTATACCCGACTAGATTTAATAGACCATATAAATGGGTAATATATACCAATTAAATAAATTCAATATTTCCATTTCGTTTTTCCTGTACTAAATTTATTACTAAGTGTCTAAACTCCACTTTATCAATATACCTGAAATTTCTACCTAGAATAAGGTTACGTTTCCATTGGAATTTACATTTACACCTTACGTTACACATTAAATCAACTTGCTTAACGTTTTATATGATTTCTATCCTTTATTTCATAAATTAACCCATTCCACCTAAACTCTTATCTACAAAATTATTTCAACATTAAATTTCACCACATACTAATTGACCTAATTATTTATTTACTAAGACATCTCATTTAAATAATTTATCAAATTGAAACGTCCATTCAAGGTATAGATTATTACTTGCGTTAGAGAATTCCTTAATTTATTCTAATTACCGTTTACATTCCTTTTTCTGCATTAACTCAATCTAATATTCCCATTTTATTTCTCATATTAAATCTATATACAGGTAAAGCCCTTTCACTACTTAAATTCATTTGAATTAGCTCCGAATTCTATAAGTAGGTTTAATACATATTATTTTCTACTAAATTCAATTACAACTTATTAAAGAAAAACGAATTAAAACCATGAAATAAATGAAATCTTCCCATTTTGTTTCCTTATATTAATTTCTTAGCCTATAAATAACAATTTTTCAGCACTTAAATTCTCTCGTCATTTTGTTCCAACTGGAAATTCTTATACTTAAATTCCCATGGTTTCATTTCATTCAGTCATTTGCTTCATTAAAAATCACAGATCTTAAATTTTTCTAAATTAAATTATTTAAACTCTGTTAAAATGAGTAAATTAAATTAACGAAAATTCCGGGTCGTTACAAGTTTGAATGTACTGTGTGTATATGCATGCCTCTATTTTTGGTTAACAGGCTCAAATCTCTCAAAATAAAATTCATTTCTCTTCATTTAAGTAGTTTTAGTTTATGATGTCTAAAGTGAACTTATCTGTATTAATATAACATTATTTTTGAAAATAATTTCAAGTGAAATTATAAAGTATTTATTTAGAAAAGTGAATTTACAGTGGAAATTGAATCTTATCACAAAAAAATTGAATAGCATAATTTCTTATTTCTCATATATAATATATTTCGTCTTTAAAAATGATTTTTGGTGATAATCTCAAGATTTTTAAGCTAGTAAATTCTGAGATATTGTGGGTTGAGCAGAAAATGGAATTTCATCGATTCTTGGTGATCAGAGGATGGTGGAAGGTCGAGGTTGTTGTTGGAGGTGGCTCGCAGGTCGAGGAGTATGGGAAAATTGGTTGGAGGTTTTTCTGATCGTCGTGGAGGCACGGTGATGAGGATTTAGGGTTTAGGGCATCAGTCTGGTCGAGGATGTTTTACTGGCGATTGCGCATTCGTCGTCGCATCGGAATGGGCCGGAGTAGGTGGAATAGGGAGGCGAGGGTCTGGCGCAGCTCCAGGATCGACGACTTGGTGTCCGATTGTTGAAGGTGGCGATTCGGGATGGTTTTGGGTGATTGGGTTTTGTTCCAGTGTGCTCATCACTCTCGATTTCGATTTGGGGTTTGTTTCACGATTCTGGGTGATCAGGACGATCGTGCATGTCGTCGTCGATTTGTTGGCGATGGCAACGATGATCGAAGATGCTCCAATGATGCGTGCACGTCCACGGCGCACAGAAGTATTAGTTGTTTTGGGTCGTTGCTATAGGAAATAGAAAGAGAAGAGAGAGAGTTGGGAGAAGAAGGGATTGCATCGGGTTAGGCTCGGGTTTGCATAAGGGTTTGGCTCGGGTCTGTATGCTAGTATATTAACAAGGTTTTAAAAGTAATAATTTTTTAAAACAAAATTTCATAACCAAATTTCTTTAAACGATTAGTGTTTTATTTAAATATTAGGATAGTTAAAGGTGATATAATAATATCGTTTTAACTTAAACTAATTTAGCTTGGAATATTTTATTATATGTCCATTATTTAAATTAATTCCTAAGTTTATTAAAATGAAATTAAATAGTGTAATTAAGTAAATCGTTAAAATAATTATTTTAACTTTTAATTAATTAAAGTCTTAAGTAATTGTAAATGATAATTAATTAATTCCATAATTAATTAAAATAACATAAATGGCATTGAATTAATTAAGGACAATTAAGCCTGATTTATATGTATTTAATTTATTTTGTGTTAAATTAAATTAAATTAGAAAATTGTGTGACTAATTAATCTGGCTTATGGATGATTAAATTATATTGAATGCTTTGGATTGTTTGATATCTATAGTATGTTAATTTGTGATATTCTGTGATATAAAATGCCTGAATTGAATTTTTAATTAATGTGAGATGTTTATTAAATAGATATCTGTGATGACTTTCTGTGTAAATATGACATTTTGAAATTTAAATTGAATTGTTTTTACTTAAACAATTGGCTTAAAAGATGACGTTAGGATTCGAGGAAACCAGGATCGGATATCAGTGATATCTGATACCACTTCTATTAGTAATCTATAATTCTTTATAAGATTGATTATAGAATCAAATAGGTTGGAATGGAATAAATTAAGTAAACTTGGCCATTTAAATTAAGTAATGGTACTTAGATATTATTTTATGGAATAAATGTTTGGCTATAGCAAGATAAAACTCGAAGTAATGAAAGAGTTACCAGGGTTTTCAAAGAAGCTTTACAACTTAAGTATTTGGGTTTACTCACGCTTGTTTCCAGCCTGACTAGGGTGTTACTTTATTGTAATGCTCAGGTCAGACCAAGTGTCACAGATTTTCAGGTTAGGACGTTATGGAGCTCAAGAGGCGAGCTGGATAGCAGAGACGTATTGATTCCGCTGTGTATTAGAGACTGTATAGTCTGTATTGATAGTATTTAAGGACAAGTTGTTACGACTGTCTAGTTTCTGTTGTACTCTGATGTATCGTATGTATATAAACAATTACAGCTTTCTTTGTGTAAATGCTTCTATTTGCATATTATAAATTGTATCCGCTGCGATTGTGAGATTCTATGCTGTTGTTTTCTGTTTCTTCTTCTACCTCTTTTCTTCTTAACCCTAACAGTCTGGGGTTTCTAGCACTTGATTTCTCGGCACTGTATACAGTGAACGTATTAGTGTCGAATTCTCGAGGTCGAAAATTACAGGCCATTACATTTGGTATCAGAGCAGAAGGTTAAGCGAGAACCTGGGCTCTAGGGGGGATTACTCATTAGAGATGGGGTCAGTAATACCCTAGAATGAGTTGAGCGTATTATATGAGAGCGTACTTGTTATTTTCTTATATAATAATTTTTATATTAGCTTATATTTTGATATATAAAGAAATAATTTTTCAAATTATTATATATAATAAGATAATTGGCTATTGATTATTGAAATTAAATATAATTAAGTGGTAATTTATATACAAGCGAATAGCAATTTGGATAAGGATTAACTATGCAAATAAGCTGAGTTAAAAATGGATTCAAAATTTAATTTAAATCCTAGAAAATTCAAAATAATTTTGAAGTATTGAAATAAGTTACCTTGATTTAATTTTCGATCAATTGATTATGGAATTAATATATGGTGTGTATGATTTCTAGATATGATAATTATCATAAATTGGTTGTTGTACCTTAATAAAGGGATGCTTATTTTTGATATAAATAATGATAAAGCAAAATGAAATGTTTTAAGGAAGTAACAATTTATATAAGTATGACTTGTAAATTGAAATAGATTTAAATTATGAAGTTTTAAAACCTAAATCCATAAAATTTGAAATTGTTTCAAAGTAAAAGAAATTAATATTATTCAGAATATTTTTGAATGTAGGACTCTTATTTTAAAACAAGAGTTGTTTTCGAAACTTTTAAGGAATTTGTTTTGAATTAAAAACCAAGAATGGTTTAAAATTGAAAAGTATGACTTGGTGAGAAAATAAAATAAATACGTACAAAAGTGGACATACATAATAACAAAGTGATTGGAAGTAAACACTAAGTGTTGAATTTTGAATTTCCCTGAAGTGAGAGTATAACCCAAAGTACAAAAGTTTTTGAACCTATAAATGGGTAAGGATTTGTTAAGAAGTTTGAAATTTGAAATGGATAATAAAATTGAGTAAGGTTGACCTAATAAATTGAGATTTAACTTAGGGAAGTTAAATGGGTATTTGATGCTATCGATGGATATTTTAGATAATTTGGATGTTTATTTACTTTGATTTATCTTAATATCATCATATTGCTATTAATAATCTATGAAACTGTGAATCGGATTATTTTAAATGAATTAAGAAGTGGATTGAGATACTATATATCCATTGCTGAAATTAAATGGAAATAAAACTTTAATTTGAAATTATTTAAATGATTTTGATTTTTTAGAAATAAAATTGAAATTATGGAAATAGCATCACTTTGGACTTAAGATTTAAATGTTAAAAATAACCTTGCAAACTAAAATGGTAAAGAATTGGTTTCAAAGTTAAAATTGGGTAATAAATTGGATTCCGAAGATTAAATTGTTTAAAAAGTTTTGAACTCTTACTTGAATCATGAAATAAGTTAAGTAAAAGTAATTTAAATGAATATTAAAAATTGGACTCATAATTAAACTGTTTAAAGACTTGGGTTGTTAAATTAAAAGTAAAGGTTAATTTGATTTAAGGGATTAAATCAACATTTGAAAATTAAACTCGAATTTGTATAAATTGAGAGGATTTAAAATTTGGAAATGGAATTGGAATTAATTCAAAGGTGTAATTGAAATGAATTAAATGTAATTTGAAATTGAAATTGAATTAAACTACTTTGGAGTATAATCGAAGTTGAATAAGTTCAAATTCAAATGGGAATTGATTTGAATTTGGAATGGAAGTGGAAATTGGATTGATTGGAAGTAAAGATTGAGAAATTGAACTAATTTGACTCTGAACTATTTTCAAATAATTTGTTTTAATATAAACTATCTTAAATCTATTTTTCCTAGCTATTTACTATACAACCTTTCTTTTTAAGACCCAAACTATCTTATACTTATTTTACAACTATTTTAAAAACTAATCACTATTTTACAACAATTTTACATCTGTTTTACAAACTAAATTACTATTTTACAACTATTTTGCAACTATCTAAATATTCTACAACTATTTAACTATTTTACAACTATTTTATAACTACTTAACTATTTACAACTATTTTACAACTAATTACTATTTTTCAACTACGCATCCATTTTGAACTTTTCAAAGCTATTTCCTAAATTCAAGTTGGTCAAAGTGCAAACTGTTTATAATTAAATACCAATTGAGATAAGAATTGAAGTGATAACCAAAATGGAAATTGAAGCAATTGTGAACAAGTAAATAGAAATCAAAATGAAGGTGAATAAAAAGAAAATTGATTTAGCTAATAATCAATGAAGATAAATACACAGGATGTACATACATTATTCTATTCGCATAACGATTTGATCCAGATTCGAGCACGGAATTTCGAGATAGTATATCGTTCCGAGTTGGGATTTTTCACTCGATTTTCGACGGTGAACCCTGGATATGGATTTTTGATTGATTCTGAAAATTCTCTATCATAGTTATGGCCATGCAAGGAGAATGACGGTTTCTGATCAAGAAACCAGTCTGAGTCTGCACTAGGAAGTCGGGTGGACGATACTAGTTTAGAAGTGAAATTGTGTGATCGAGTGAGCGATCAGATTTGATATTACACACGGATGATATATGTACATTGTACATGCTTGAATGGAATAGATATTGGAAATTTTGAAAAGAAATGTAAAAAATTGATTTTTGAAATGGAAAAGTATATTTTGAGAAATATATGATGAATAAGAGTGGAAGCTGGAGATCACTATAACTAAAACTCATTTTATAAAAAGTAAGTAATGTAGCAAATAACTTTATAAAGGAAATCGAATTTGAATGTTGATTTGGCATAAATAAAGTTACATACATACATACATACACACACACACACACACACACACACATATATATATATATATATGATAAACTCCCCTTGTTGAATCTATGACCAAAAGAAAAGATCTTTGAAAATTATTTGAAGTATAAAAAGAAATTTATATTAGTAGGAAGTAATCCAAAAATAATTTGTTCTAGTTAAAAAAATAAACTTATATATACATATTTATTTGTATAAATGATTTTATGAAATTGGAAAAAAAGGTTTTTGGAACCCACTGATTTTGAAAGGCTTTTGATTTTGGAAAAAAGCATATTTTGGGAATTTGGAAAACCAAGTTTGAGAATTATCGATTTTGAGATATCGATTTTAAAGTTTATATGTGAGACATATAAAGAGTATGTTTTGAAAAAACTATATGTGCATAGTATGAAATGTTTTGAGAATGCTATGGGGAAAAAGGCACTCCCATTTAGAGTTGAAACTTGGAGTAGGAGATCCACGCGGTGGTTCTGCCTTAAGCCCTAAGGGGGGTTCTAAATTTTGATCCCAGAGGATGTCCGGACTAAACTGTAGTTCCTGAGGATCGTGGTTTGGGTA
Organism: Allium cepa; assembly: GCA_030765085.1. Lineage (NCBI taxonomy): Eukaryota > Viridiplantae > Streptophyta > Magnoliopsida > Asparagales > Amaryllidaceae > Allium > Allium cepa. The sequence continues at coordinate 168,040,056 of CM060941.1, read as the reverse complement.
GCGAAAGTCGAGGGCGCTGATGCCTACATAGACATTGGAGTTATGCTGTGATGGCCGTGATTGCATAAAATCAATGTTCCATAACGGAAGTCGAGGGGCCATGATTGCATAAAATCTATGTTTGATTTCGCTGGGAAAGCGACGCAACATCGGTAGACTGCGATCTATGAGGACATAGCGAAAGTCGTGTGGTAGTGAGTGCCTACAGGCTACATTGGGACTTGACTGATGTAGTTTGCAATCTGTGTGGTGAAGTTTCATTTGGCAGTGAAATTCGAGGGCGCTGATGCTTACAGTTACATGGTTTTTATCGTGATGGCAACGTAACCCTAGGTGTAGCTGCAATCTGTGGCAGTTCCATGATGTAATCGAGGGACGCCGATGCCTACAGTTTTCTATGGTTTCGCCTGGATGGCGAAGTAGTCATCGGGCTAACTGCGACCATCGAGGGGGTGATGATTTCCAGAGCATTCTCACCAAAAATGTTTTCTACATTTTCACAAAAGATTTTCCAAGTATTTTCACTGGGTGTTGAAAACGGGTTTACAAAGTACTTATAGATTTTCAGTCCTGCGCCTGATCAATGTATGACTGAATTTCTGTAAGAACAAGGATGGAATTGTTGAGACATCGAGTTATATAAAGTATTTTTATAAAGCAATTTTGGTAATATTATGTAGATTTTAAAGTGTTTTAAAATTTTAGAATAAAAAGAGTAGCGAGTTAAGAATGTATAAAGAATAATTTAACTGATAATTAACAATATAAATTTATATTCTTCCTTTGTTCCTTTTCGAGGATGAAAAGTTCTAAAGGGGGGAGGAATGTGACAACCCGAAATTTTTGTCAAATATTAAATTGATAATCTTTTAATATAATTATTTAAATTTGCAAAACTTATCTTTTCAAACAAATAAAATATGTTTTCTAATTACTATTGTTTATGTATATGTAAATTATGAATTAAAAACTATGATTTGAAATTCAAAATAAAAAATAAATTAGATTTAAAACTCTATATTTTTAAACATTAATATGTATATAGTTATTAATTAAAGTATTAATAGCTTAACCTTAAATAAATAATAAATAATAAGGTTTTATATTATTTCTTTTGAGTTATATGAAATAAATGATAAGTAAATATAAAAATAAAAATATAAAACATAAAAAGAAATTATAAATATTTGCTTAAGACATTTGTAAGATTAGGAAGAGATCTTGTGTAAAAGTGTCAAAATTTATTTGTTTTCTTCATTTTTTAGAAAAAAATAACAATAAATAAATAAAATGATTTAAAGAGAAAACAAAGTGTTATACAATTTATACACCTATATATATGTCTCAACTCCTTTCTTTCTTTCATTTTCCAAACTATAACCAGAAAATAAAATAAACAAACGACTCCTTGAAGCTTTCAACTGTACAAAGCAAAAGATTCAAGTTCATCTTAACACAAAGTACAAATTCAAGCTTAAACAAAGTAGATCGAGTTGATGTTTCAAATTTCAATAGCAGTTTTCAAAATTTCAAAACTCTATTCCTCTGTTCAACTAATCTATGAGTAAACTTCACTTTTAAATAACTAAATTTTCTTTATATCACCGTGCATATAAGATTTGAATGTGGAAATAGGCTTGAATATGATTACATGGATGAATTTGTGTGGTTGCTTGAGTAAACAAGTTTGAATGTACTGTGTGTATATGCATGCCTCTATTTTTGGTTAACAGGCTCAAATCTCTCAACATAAAATTCATTTCTCTTCATTTAAGTAGTTTTAGTTTATGATGTCTAAAGTGAACTTGTTTGTATTAATGTAATATTATTTCTAAAAATAATTTCAAGTGAAATTATAAAGTAATTATCTGGAAAAGGGAATTTACAGTGGAAACTGAATCTTATCACAAAAAAATTGATTAGCGTAATTTCTTGTTTCTCATATATAATCTATTTCGTCTTTAAAAATGTTGATTTTTGGTGATAATCTCAAGATTTTTAAGTTGGTAAATTATGAGATATTGTGGGTTGAACGGAAAATGGAATTTCATCGATTTTCGGTGATCAGAGGATGGTGGAAGGTCGAGGTTGTTGCTGGAGGTGGTTCGTAGGTCAAGGAGTATGAGAAAATTAGTTGGAGGTTTTTCTGATTGCTGTGGAGGAACGGCGAGGAAGATTTAGGGTTTAGGGATTTGGTCTGGTCGAGGATGTTTGAGTGGCGATTGCGCATTATCATCGCGTCAGAATGGGACGGAGTAGATGGAATAGGAAGGTGAGGGTCTGGCGTAGCTCTAGTATCGGCGACTTGGTGTCCGATGATCGGAGGTGGCGATTCGGGACGGTTTTGGGTGTTTGGGTTTTGTTCCAGTGTGCTCTTCACTCTCAATTTCTATTTGGGTTTTTTTTAACGATTCTGGGTGATCAGGACGATCGTGCATGTCGTCATCGACTTGCTGGCAATGGCAACGATGATCGAAGATGCTCCAATGATGTGTGCACGTCCATGGCGCATAGAAGTATCAGTTGTTTTGGGTCGTTGCTGTAGGAAATAGAAAGAGAAGAGAGAGAGTCGGGAGAAGAAGGGATCGCATCGGGTTGGGCTCGGCTTTGCATATGGGTTTGGCTCGGGTCTATATGCTAGTATATTAACAAGGTTTAAAAGTAAAAACAAAAAAAAGTTTTTTAAAACCAAATTTCATAACCAAATTTCTTTAAATGATAAATGTTTTATTTAAATATTAGGTTAGATAAAGGTGATTTAATAATATCTATTTAACTTGAATTAATTTAGTTTGGAATATTTTATTATATGTCCATTATTTAAATTACTTCCTAAGTTTATTAAAATGAAATTAAATAGTGCAATTAAGTAAATGGTTAAGATATATGTTTTAACTTTTAATTAATTAAAGTCTTAAGTAATTGTAAATGATAATTAATTAATTCCAAAAAAAATTAAAATAATATAAATGGCATGGAATTAATTAAGGACAATTAAGCCGGATTATATATATTTAATTTATTTTGTGTTAAATTAAATTAAATTAGTAAATTGTGTGACAAATTAATATAGCTTGTGAATGATTAAATTGTATTGAATTCTTTGGATTGTTTGATATCTCTAGTATGTTAATTTGTGATATTTTGTGATATAAAATGCCTGAATTAAACTGTTAATTGATGTAAGATGTTTATTAAATAGATATCTGTGATGAATTTATGTGTAAATATGACATTCTGAAATTTAAATTGAATTGTTTTTACTTAAACAACTTGGCTTAAAAGATGATGTTTGGATTCGAGGAAACCAGGATCGGATATCTGCGATATTCGATACCACTTAGATTAGTAATCTATAATTCTTTATAGATTTTATTATAGAATCAAATAGGGTGGAATGGAATAAATTAAGTAAACTTGGAATTTAAATTAAGTAATGGTTCTTAGATATTATTTTGTGGAATAAATATTTGGATATAGCAAGATAAAACTCGCAGTGATGAACGAGTTACCTGGGTTTTCAAAGAAGCTTTACAACTTAAGTATTTCATATTAAATGGGTTTACTCACGTTGGTTTCCAGCCTGACTCGGGTGTTGCTTTATTGTAATGCTCGAATCAGATTGAGTGTTACAGATTTTCAGGTTAGGACGTACTGGAGCTCAGGAGGCAAGCTGGATGGCAGAGACGTATTAATTCCGCTGTGTATTTGAGACTATATAGTCTGTATTGATAGTATTCAAGGACAAGTTGTTACAACTGTCCAGTTTCTGTTGTACTCTGATATATTGTATGTATATAAACAGTTACAGCTTTCTTTGTGTAAATGCTACTATTTGCATATTATAAATTGTATCCGCTGCGATTGTGGGATTCTATGCTGTTGTTTTCTTTTTCTTCTTCTACCTATTTTCTTCTTAACCCCAATACTCTGGTATTTTCGGCACTCAATTTCTCGGCACTCTATACAGTGAACGTATTAGTGTCGAATTCTCAGGGTCGAAAATTACGGGGCCTTTGTCTGTCCTGTTTTAAGGGTAGAATGAATCTCTGAAGTCTTTCATCAATCGGTTCACCAATATGGTAATTGAAGTCAATAATCCGAATGAGGATATGGTTTTCATGGCATTAGTCCATGCAATTCAGCCTGAGCTGAATTCGAAAAATGAATCAAAATGAAATAACCCACCATTAGGAAGAATATCAATTGAAAGGTGAGCCAGTATTTGAGATTGGAGGAGACACAAGAATTAGAAAGAAAATCTGCTAACCTGCAACCGACCAACATTAGGCAGAATGGTATGGCGATGAACCAAAATATAGACACCTTAGGGACCGCTGAAGGGAATGCAGGAAAGAATGGGAATCAGAAAGGGAATAATCAGAACTCTAATAGGCAAAACGAAAGTATTTAACGACTCAAAGGTTTGCAACTTGAAGAATACATCCCGCCCAACAATACTCCATAAAACATCTATCTCACGACACATGGGAGAAGATTACAAGAAGCCGCCTAAAAAAAACAACCAAATAGAAAAAGCGTTCCGAAAAGTATTGCCCTTTCCATGAGACGCATGGCCACAATAGGGATGAGCGTCATCACTTAAAGAACTTGATTGAGGAGTTGATCAGAAAAACAAACTTCAACAGTATGTGAGAAAACCACTAAATCCTGACCAACCCATAGCACCCCAAGCTCTTAGAACCAAGGGAACTAACCTGAAACCAGGAAAGAGGGACCCAGACTGGCTGAGTAGAGACTCGTCATTGGAAAGATATCTGGAGGGCCCTATCACGCGTAGAAGAGTTGGGCAGAAATGGAGCGGTATGAGACCTTATTAAAGCATGCTCTGAAAGATGCATGCTTTGCGATCGAAGATGGAACCTCTACTAAGCAATAGAAAACCCTGATCAATGACACAGTATTCTGAAATCGAGACTCTGAGGGAATAGAAGTTCTAACCCTCGACCTTCTGACAGTAGGAATCAGACCCGCCATGGTCCGATGAGTATTGGTAGACAATGATGGTTCTATGAGTATTCTTTTCAAACACACCTTTGATCAGATGAAGATCAGTACGATAGATGTGCTCACCTGCTAAACAAAGATTCAAGGACTCATCGGTGAACCCAACAACCTGTAGGAACGATTTATGTACCTGTAGAACTCAGAGAAGATGACCGAAGAGCCACACTCATCCAAACCTTTGTGATCGTGGATGAAATTTCCGCCTACAATACTTTCCTAGGGAAACCTGCCTTGGTAGATTTCAGGATTGCTTTAGCTTAATGGTATCTAACTATGAAATTTTCGATGAAAAATGGAGTTGGGGTGATCAAGAGAGACCAAAGTGTCGTTAGGGAAGAGGATAGGACTGGAACTCGTCGAATTTCTTCGCTCTAATCTGGATGTATTCCTTAGGATGCATTCCGATATGTGCGGGGTGTCGTCGAAGATAGATTGCCACGTACTTAACATTGATCAAAAGTATATGCCTGTGAAGTAGAAAAGGCGTACACTAGGGTCTGAGCGGTCCATAACGCTAAGAGAAGAAGTCAACAAGTGAAATGACCCTGACTCGACCTTCGAAAATCAGCACCGAATACGACACTCGTATTCGAATGCCGTAGATCCGAACGTCGAATCTGGTTCGCCGAAGCTTATAACGCATTAAGTACAACACAGCGGAAGAAATGAATAATACATCGATATACAGCATTTGATACAATATTCAGGTACAATGATGATGCAATGAATATCAATATAAATCAGAGATATTATACAAGACAATAGCAGTGGAAAGGAAAGATAACACCAGCAGCGGAACAATATCTCCAATATGGTCTTCAAGAGAGAACTCTAGTATCGGTAATCTCCATCTCCAAGGCACCAATCTAGAAATAGCTCGAACTCCCAATAATGATGCACTAAGCTAAGCAAGGTCAGTCATGATCCAAAGACTGAACTAGCTCTAGATAATCTACTAAACCTGACTATCTGAAAAACCCAACTCTAAACTGCCCGTGTGGGAAAATTATGGGCACCTAGAATTTAGGAAAGGAACGATAAACTCCAGGTCAGTCGTGGGACTGGTATGAGCAAACAAAACAGTTTATCTTTTAAATGAACAAAAAAAGAATTTAAAATTTAAATCCGCAATGCTTTTAGAAAATGAAACTACCATAAGGCCTCCCGCCACACACACAATTCAAACGCAGAATTGGAGGAGATTTCTTCTTATGATAGTCAAATATGCGTGATACGAGAAAATTTCTTTGATATTATTACCAGTGCATAGTGTAGAAAAACTTTTGAAAGTATAATATTAATCCTAGCCAGCATAGGCATTTCGCACTTATGCCAACTATAGCTACCATGTTCAATCGCAGGTTACCGCCACATTCCATGGCAGGTTATACAACTAAGACCGTACAGGGCGTGTATTGGTTTGTTTGGATTTCCAACAAATGGTCAGGCTAAGGAACTTCCTACTGTCCATGGGTACGCCTCTGGAGGGACGTCCCGAGAGCTTAACCAGCTCTCTGCCAACACAAGGACAGGTTACATCTGTAATTAGGTAACTACTACACGAGCATGCCATCCCCCGGTCCTTTGGGACCTTTATCTGAGGCGCCTCTCAACCACAAAGCAATCACAAAGTAATAGATTTGCAGTGACCACATGAGTAAAGTATTTGGGTCCATACCATGATACCACCCTTTTTCAGAAGGGAATAACACACCCTAAACGGAGCGACCCTCATAACCTTGCCGCATCTTTCCTGTTTCGACCATTTCCGGGGTGTGAGGTCCTGATGCAATCTCGTCTACAAAGCTACGCTTTATACAAAAGCCATGCTTTGATCAAAAAAGGATACACAGCAGCACTCAGCATGCACACTACCAAATTGGGAGTATATCACTGATAACTATCAACTACATAACCTTTGAGCTCGTACGTCTCAGAGAAGGGTGTTAAGCTAAGAGAATAAATTCTCCTCCACCAAGCAGAAATGTATTTGATAGAGATCAGTTTAATATCTCAAAGTGTAGTGTCAGACATACAACTATACAAGTCTATTCCGGGTTTGAACAGAACTGAAAGCACTTCGTCCAATTTCCTCGTGCAATCCATACTTGTGTGTGTATAAGTGTGGTCCAGGGGTTTTACACAATAGAAGCGCAACGTCATCAATCAGTACATATTCAAGAACAACAATATAATTGATAAGCGGTATAAACTATAACGCTTATCTTTCATTCACATATCACAAATATATATATCACAGATAATAAATTACATTAAACATAGCTCAAATCAAACAGAGCATCATAATCAGGGATATCAAACAATTCAATCATCCAACAGAATCCAAACATTCATAAGTGAGATTAGTAATTGTCTGATTAATTCAAATCAGATTAATTACTTATGAATTACTAATCTTGGTTAATTAACATCAATAAATTACAAATCATTTTAATTAATTATTCTTTAATCATTTTTTAATTAACCATTAATAATAAATTAATTAACCTTTAATTTTAATTCATCAACCTTTAATTATTATAATTAACCTCTAAATCATTTAATTCACCATTAAATTAATCATCTTTAATTGATTAATTAACCCTTAGTTAATTATCCTTTATTAATTTCACTAAGTAATTAGCTTTTATTTAATTACACAAAGTAATTATCTTCTATTTAATTACAATAATTAATTAACCTTAAGGTAATTACCAAAATTGATTAACCCTTAATTAAATCAATAAAATCATAATATGATTTATCAATTTCATTAATTAATTAATTATTCTTGATTACTTTTTTATTTTTTTATTTTTTTAAGCACTTGTTTTTAAATAATTAAATACCCTTAATTAATTCCCTTTAATTAATTATTCTTAATTAATTACAATAAGTGATTATCCCTTATCACTTAATCAACTTTAATTAATTAATTACCTTTTTTGTCAATACTTAATTGACCTTAATTATGTAATTAATTAAGCTTAATCATGAAATTGTTTATCCTTAATTATCCAAACACCCATAAATAATTATTTTTCATTAATCACTAACTTATCATTAAAAATCTTTAATTAATTATCTCTGTAATAATTATCATTAACACAAAATTTAAGCCAATTAATGATTCCAAAACATTTCTTTTGATTAACTCTTTAACTACATTATTGATAAAAAAAATTTAAGAATTAATTTATAAATAGTGATCATATAATTGAATAACACTTAATTACTTATTTTTTTATTTAAACTTGAATCAAGACAATCATTTAAAATCTATTAATTTTAAATATATTTAAATATTTGTTCAACATTAAATCTTTACAAAACTAATTATTTTCATAGCTCTAAAATTTAGTTTTACTTTGCTTTAAACTTAGAAACATTTAAAACACAAGTTCTTTGATTCAAAACCTGAAACACTTTTTTTTCTTTTAGTTTTGGAAATTATTTACGAAAACAAAATATGACCCGAGACAATATCTATTATACTCGAGCCTTACTTCGGGCAAACCACCCCTTCGTTTACTTCGAGAAATTCATCACGCCGCTTCGAGCACGTACTCGAGAAATCTTCGTCTTCCCCTCATCACAAAACAACCCAGATATATCATTGACCCTAGTGCACGTGCACCGCTGCTCCGGTCATTTCCGATCAATGCCGTTAGCTTCCGCAAGTCATCAACGACCATCTCAATCCAAACGATCCTCCAGAACCTTGAAAACCCAAGCAACCTGAAATCGAGCATCGACATACCCATGGACAAATTCGATCATAAGGAAATCACTTGCGTCGCTACCTTAGGCCATCAGAGGCCACAAAAATTTGGTCAGAGCTTCGCCATGATCCACGAACCCTTTTCCCCCCGATCATTTGCAACACGATGAAACACCGATGAAGAAATTGATTCGATTACGACATTGCCCAAAATGGGTTGCTAAACCCTAAACTAACGCTGTGCCTCTACTCCGATCATCATAAAAATCTTCACGCATTTCCCCAGTTCCCTGGATCCACAGCTATCACCAGCTATGATCTCGAGATCCACTACTTCATTGATCATCAGATTTTGACAAAAAACCCAAAACAGTTCAATTCAAGAAAACTCCGTATTCCGATCCTTACAAATCATGAAATTTCTTTTAAAAATCAGTATTTAGTAAGACGAATCAAATAAAATGATTAGAATTTATAATTAAATTATTTGAATTTTCTGTTTTGAGTATTTTCTCTGTAAATCCTACATTTTTAAATTATTTTTCATATATTTTTACTTTATATTATTTTTTTAAAATAAATTTACAATGTTATAAACACTTTTCTTTCATTAATCATAACCTAAAATTAATTGTATGAGGAGGTATTGAATTTTTATAAAGTAGGTTGAGCCTGTGATAACAGCAGAGCCCCATTTTCCAATACACGCATATATTCACTCAGACATTTGCAGACATGCAAACAAATCCACTTCACCATTCAAAAACATTTCAGATCACACTTCAAAGATCATCAACATATTTAGGTTTAAGGTATGATAAAGAGGAGTTTGCTCACCTGACATGGAAGCAGAGAATAGTTTTTTTTCTTGAATCTGGACTACTGACTTTTTATTTTGGTTCCAGGTTTGAAGTGCTTTGTAAAACTGTTGCTTAATGCTGAAAAACTTTAAGTTGCTCAGGCTTTTGATTTGCTTCTGATCTATTGAACTCTGATACTTCTTCCTTACAGTTGAATTTTTTTAAGGCTTTGAACTGCTGTTGATTTAAGCTTGCTCTTGAAGTTGAACTCCCAGATTTGAAGTTGCTTTCAAATTTTCAGGTTTTGAAATTGATTTGCCTGATTCCAGACTTGAAGAAATTTGATTTGCTCTTCCAAAGCTTGAAGATTGTTTCAGGTTTGTATTTTGTTTTCTGGTTTTTCTTTTTTCTTTTTGAACAAATTTGTTTTCAGATCTGAGGAATTTGAATGGCCTGATATTATTTTGATATCTATGCTTTTTATTTATTTTTTATTCTTATAAACCATTTTTGACACTTGTTAACCTTACATATTGCATGGCTTACACTTGTTAAATTTCCTTATTGCATGATTTCAAGTGTTCAAAACAATACAAATTGTGTTTTATACCTTACTTCAATTTATTTCATAAATTTTGTTTTGGTCTTGCTTTATTCTAATTTTATGAAACATGTTTTTATGTTTTCTTATGTATTTTAAACTTTACATTTTTATACATTTGCAACTATTTTCAAATGAAAATGTTCAAATCTTTATAACCAATATTATTTTAAGCTTAGTTCATTATACTTTTTTTGAATTAAAACTATTATACCTTTTAAATAAATAATTATCTATATATGTATTATTTTGAATTTTTATTTCTTGTTTTATCTTCATTTTGTTTATTATTTCTACTCATACCAATTTAAAGAAAGAAATGATTTTAAACTAATTATGCTTTTAATAAATAAACACATATATAATAGTGTTTTAGTCTTAAACAATTGTTTTGAAAATCATTTATATCTAATTCAAAATATAACTTTCAAAATAAATATTACATATGTCTCTTAAAATTAGAAAACAAATTCCTACTAGTATAAAATTATATAGTTTTCAAATCCAATTTTATTTATTTATAAGATATTAAATATAGAATTTCAAAGCTCCAATTAAATTTTAAAATCAATGTCCAAATAAACAAATATCCTATTTAATCTTGGAAAAATTAATTTAATTTACAATCTAAATTCACAAATTTATATCAATTACCAAATTTAATTTTACTCAAAAATGGGGATCGTTACAGATTTTCCCCTTTAAGAAAATTTCGTCCCCGAATTTTGCCACGGAGACAACAAAGAAAAGATGAAAGATAGAGAAATATCTTTTCAGATCAAACCGAGTATTTATTCCGCATTTGGCTTCCCAAATCAGAATATCAACAATATATATGAGAACAAACTCATACAATTATTTCACAAGATACTCGGGTCCACCGGTCTACGAATATGTAAGGGCATTTACTAGTTCGAAGGGATAACTAATCATTCGTAGAATATATCAGATCCCAGAGAATAGGTAGATGGATTTAATCTTCTACAATTTCTCAAACACTAGATATGGATTCCAACTTAGGTCGGAATACCCCAAAGTATATACCAATTTGTCCCTCTTTGGACGTCAGTTTACACAAGGAATTACAATAGAATTTCAAATTTGGTTTTAACCGATATCGTTTGATTGATACAATTCAAATTTAGCTTTATATTTGTTAACCCAGTTTTATTTCAAATAAATTTTCAAATTCATTAGAGTTTAAAACGAAAAGCTGATAACGAGAATACGAGGTAAGGATTTTATACAACGATTCGTAGGGCCACCATCACACCAAAACATCTTTCTGGAGCTATCACGAAGCAATCAAAAGAATTTGGAATCGAATCAAAGGAGATTGGGAAGAAAGTTGTTTCCACTGTCGCAGGATATTGACCATTTGTAGTGGTACTCCCCTGTCCCCTATCTCGTCCTCTTCTTGCACTCATACTTACTATCAATGGATAGTAAGAGAATCTACTAAGGCATTAGAACAGATATCTTAGGGATATACTCATTCTAGGGTATACTTCACCCTATCTTTAATGAGTTACTTAATGTGTTATACTCCTAATCTAAAGTTTCAACCTTTAGCTCTGATACCAAATGGAACGACCCTGACTCGACCTTCGAAAATCGGCATCGAATACGACACTCGTATTCAAATGTCGCAGATCTGAACGTTGAATCTGGTTCGTCTTAGCTTATAACACAATAAGTACAACACAGTGGAAGAAATGAATAATACATTGATATATAGCATTTGATACAATATTCAGGTACAATGATGATGCAATGAATATCAATATACATCAGAGATATGATACAAGACAATAGCAGCGGAAAGGAAAGATAACACCAGCAGCGGAACAATATCTCCAATATGGCCTTCAAGAGAGAATCCAGCATCGGTAATCTCCATCTCCAAGGCACCAATTCAGAAATAGCTCGAACTCCCAACAACGATGCCATAAGCTAAGAAAGGTTAGTCGTGATCCAAAGACTGAACTAGCTCCAGATAATCTACTAAACCCGACCATCTGAAAAACCCAACTCTAGACTGCCCGTGTGGAAAAATTATGGGCACCCAGAGTTTAGGAAAGGAACGATAAACTCCATATCAGTAGTGGGACTGGTATGAGCAAACAAAATAGTTTATCTTTTAAAACAAACAACAAAAGAATTTAAAATTTAAATCCGCAATGCTTTTTAGAAAATGAAACTACCATAAGGCCTTCCGCCACACACACAATGCAAACGAAGAATTAGAGGAGACTTCTCCTTATGATAGTCAATTATGCTTGATACGAGAAAATTTCTTTGATATTATTACCAGTGCATAGTGTAGAAAAACTTTCGAAAGTATAATATTAATCCTAGCCAGCATAGGCATTTCGCACTTATGCCTACTACAGCTACCATGTTCAATAGCAGGTTACCGCCACATTCCACGGCAGGTTATACAACTAAAACCGTACAGGGTGCATATTGTTTTGTTTGGATTTCCAACAAATGGTCAGGATAAGGAACTTCCTTCTGTCCATGGGTAGGCCTCAGGCGGGACATCCTGAGAGCTTAACCAGCTCTCTGCCAACATAAGGCCGGGTAACCTCTGTAACCAGGTAACTACTACACGAGCATGCCATCCCCTGGTCCTTTGGGACCTTTATCTAAGGCGCCTCTCAACCACAAAGCAATTACAAAGTAATAGATTTGTAGTGACTACATGAGTAAAGTATCTGGGCTCCATACAATGATACCACCCTTTTCCAGAAGGGAATGACATACCCTAAAGGGAGCGACCCTCATAACCTTGCCGCATCTTTCCTGTTTCGACCATTTCCAGGGTGTGAGGTCCTGATGCAGTCTCGTCCACAAAGCTACTCTTTATACAAAATCCATGCTTTGATCAACAAATGATACATAGCAGCACTCAGCATTCGACACTACCAAATTGGGAGTATATCACTGATAACTATCAACTACATAACCTCTGAGCTTGTATGTCTCAGAGAAGGGTGTAAAGCTAAGAGAATAAATTCACCGCCACCAAGCAGAAATGTATTTGATAGAGATCAGTTTAATATCTCAAAGTGTAGTGTCAGACATACAACCATACAAGTCTGTTTCGGGTTCGAACAGAACCGAAGGCACTTCGTCCAATAAAGGAAGAAGCCCTTGCAATCCGGGCATCCACAATCCCGATCGGACTCCCCATCACATATGGAGACTCTATACCAGAGCAACTCAGTGCAGAGTCAATCGACAGGTTATCCTATCATTCTTGAAGACACTCAGTCTTCAACACCGGTCTTCAAATGCAATCCATAACGTCGTATCATTATTCGGAATAGGTTATATGACACAAGGTCCTCTCCCGGTTAAACCGAATAATGAGCGCAATATTTAAAAACAATGGATATGGGATTTCAGTTAAGTCACAACTTTTAAAAACCCAAAATCTTTCTTCAAATGGTTTAAACAAATTACCATTTTCAAATCTTTAAACAAAAAGATTTACTTCACAAAGTTCACGTAGTTTCACAAAGATTTATTCACAGATCTCCATTTCAATTGGATTAACTCATTAAATCTTTAAATCAAAGATTCAACTTAAAGCTTTCAAAACACGTTTCCAAAGATTTATTCATAACTTGGAAAACCATTTTCATTTTAGACTTATAATCCTTTTAACTCAAATTGGAAGTTCATTTCTTATGTGAAAGCTTTTATTTTTTTTGAAAACAAATAGTTTTTTTATTTTGGAAAAATTCGCTTTCATTTATACAAGTTAAAATCTTTGGGTTAAATTCAAATTCCCAAAACAATGCTAGTAAAATGGTTTAAAACCATATAAACTTGTATACCCATTTTAAATCATAAATAGAATTCCATTTCAAATTTTGGATTCAAATCTAAATAAAATCTCAAAACTAAATTAAGTTATTCAAAAATAACTTTTATCTTTGAAATTCCTTTTCAAAAGAATTTCACTTTAAACTCAATCCATTTCCAAAACCATTTGGATTCAATTTTAAAATAATTTCAAAAATCTATGACTTAACCAATTTCCTCGTGCAATCCATACTTGTGTGTGTATAAGTGTGGTCCAGGGGTTTTACACAATAGAAGTGCAACATCATCAATCCATACATATTCAAGAACAACGATATATTTGATAAGAAGTACAAACCATAACGCTTATCTTTCATTCACAGATCACAGATATATATATCACGGATAATAAATTACATTAAACATAACTCAAATCAAATAGAGCATCGCAATCAGGGATATCAAACAATTCAATCATCCAATAGAATCCAAACATTCATAAGTGAGATTAGTTAATTGTCTGATGAATTCAAATCAGATTAATTACTTATGAATTACTAATCTTGGTTAATTAAAATTAATAAATTACAAATCATTTTTATTAATTATTCTTTAATCATTTATTAATTAACCATTAATAATAAATTAATTAACCTTTAATTTTAATTCATCAACCTTTATTTATTAAATACTAACCTTTAAATCGTTTAATTCACCATTAAAATAATCATATTTAATTGATTAATTAACCCTTAATTAATTATACTTTATTAATTTCACTAAGTAATTAGCTTTTATTTAATTACACAAAGTAATTATCTTTTATTTAATTACAATAATTAATTAACCTTAAGGTAATTTCCAAAATTGATTAACCCTTAATTAAATCAATAAAATCATAATAAGTGATTTATCACTTTCATTAATTAATTAATTATCCTTAATTACTTTTTTTTAAGCACTTGTTTTTAAATAATTAAATACCCTTAATTAATTACCTTTAATTAATTATTCTTAATTAATTACAATAAGTGATTATCCATTATCACTTAATCAACTTTAATTAATTAATTACTTTTTTATCAATACTTAATTAACCTTAATTATGTAATTAATTAAGCTTAATCATGAAATTGATTATCCTTAATTATCCAAACACCCATAAATAATTATTTTTCATTAATCACTAACTTATCATTAAAAATCTTTAATTAACTATCTCTGTAATTAATTATCATTAACACAAAATTTAAGCCAGTTAATGATTCAAAAACATTTCTTTAATTAACCTTTAACTTCATTATTGATAAAAAAAATTAAGAACTAATTTATAAATAGTGATCATACAATTGAATAACACTTAATTACTTTTTATTTATTTATTCTTTAAACTTGAATCAAGACAATCATTTAAAGTCTATTAATTTTAAATATATTTAAAAATTTGTTCAACATTAAATCTTTACAAAACTAATTATTTTCATAACTCTAAAACTTTGTTTTACTTTTCTTTAAAATTAGAAACATTTAAAACACAAGTTCTTTGATTCAAAACCTGAAACACTTTTTTTCTTTTAGTTTTGGAAACTGTTTACAAAAACAAAATATGACCCGAGACAATATATATTATACTCGAGCCTTACTTCGGGCAACCCACCCCTTCGTTTACTTCGAGAAATTCATCACGCCGCTTCGAGCACGTACTCGAGAAATCTTCATCTTCCCCCTCATCACAAAACAACCCAGATATATCATTGACCCTAGTGCACGTGCACCACTGCTCCGGTCATTTTCGATCAACGCCGTGAGCGTCCACAAGTCATCCATAACCATCTCAGTCCAAACGATCCTCTAGAACCTTGAAAACCCAAGCAACCTGAAATCGAGCACTTCGACATACCCTTGGACAAATTCGATCATCAGGAAATCACTTGCGTCGCTACCTTAGGCCATCAAAGGCCACGGAAATTTGGTCAGAGCTTCGCCACGATCCACGACCCCTTTTCCCCCCGATCTGTTGCAGCTCGATGAAACATCGATGAAGAAATTGATTCGATTACGACACTGCCCAAAATGGGTTGCTAAACCCTAAACTAACGCTGCGCCTCGACTCCGATCATCATAAAAATCTTCACGCATTTTCCCGAGTTCCCCTGAACCACAGCTATCACCAGCTATGATCTCGAGATCTACTTCATTGATCATCAGATTTTGATAAAAAACCCAAAACTGTTCAATTCAAGAAAACTCCATATTCCCATCCTTACAAATCATGAAATTTCTTTTAAAAATCAGTACATAGCAAGAGGAATCTGATAAAATGATCAGAATTTAGAATTAAATTATTTGAATTTTCTGTTTTGAGTATTTTCTCTGTAAATCCTACATTTTTAAATTATTTATCATATATTTTTACTCTATATTTTTTTTAAATAACTTTACAATGTTATAAACACTTTTCTTTCACGAATCATAACCTAAAACTAATTGTATGAGGTGGTATTGAATTTTTATTAAGTAGGTTGAGCCTGTGATAACAACAGAGCCCTATTTTCCAATACACACATATATTCACTCAGACATTTGCAGACATGCAAACAAATCCACTTCACCATTCAAAAACATTTCAGATCACACTTCAAAGATCATCAAGATATTTAGGTTTAAGGTAAGATAAAGAGGAGTTTGCTCACCTGACATGGAAGCAGAGAATAGTTGTTTTTTCTTGAATCTGGACTCCTGACTTTTTATTTTGGTTCTAGGTTTGAAATGCTTTATAAAACTGTTGCCTAATGTTGAAAAACTTTAAGTTGCTCAGGCTTTTGATTTGCTTCTGATCCATTGAACTCTGATACTTCTTCCTTACAGTTGAATTTTGTTTAAGGCTTTGAACTGCTGTTGATTTAAGCTTGCTCTTGAAATTATACTCCCAAATTTGAAGTTTCTTTTAAATTTCCAGGTTTTGAAATTGATTTGCCTGTTTCCAGACTTGAAGAAATTTGATTTGCTCTTCCAAAGCTTGAAGATTGTTTCAGGTTTGTATATTGTTTTCTGGTTTTTCTTTTTTCTTTTTGAGCAAATTTGTTTTCATATCTGAGGAATTTGAATGGCCTAATATTTTTTTGATATCTATGCTTTTTTTTTTTATTCTTATAAACCATTTTGACACTTGTTAACCTTTCATATTGCATGGCTTACACTTGTTGAATTTCCTTATTGCATGATTTACAAGTGTTCAAAACAATACAAATTGTGTTTTAGACCTTACTTCAATTTATTTCATAAATTTTGTTTTGGTCCTTGCTTTATTCTAATTTTATGAAACATGTTTCTATGTTTTCTTATGTATTTTAAACTTTACACTTTTATACATTTGCAACTATTTTCAAATGGAAATGTTCAAATCATTATAACCAATATTATTTTCAGCTTACTTCATTATACTCTTTTTTTTTGAATTAAAACTATTACCTTTTAAATAAATAATTATCTATATATGTATTATTTTAAACTTTTATTTCTTGTTTTATCTTCATTTTGTTTATTATTTCTACTTATACCAATTTAAAGAAAGAAATGATTTTAAACTAATTATGCTTTTAATAAATAAACACATATATAATAGTGTTTTAGTCTTAAACAATTATTTTGAAAATCATTTATATCTAATTCAAAATATAACTTTTAAAATAAATATTACATATGTCTCTTAAAATTAGAAAACAAATTCCTACTAGTATAAAATTATATAGTTTTCAAATCCAATTTTATTTATTTATAAGATATTAAATATAGAATTTCAAAGCTCTAATTAAATTTTAAAATCAATGTCCAAATAAACAAATATCCTATTTAATCTTGGAAAAATTAATTTAATTTACAATCAAAATTCACAAATTTATATCAATTACCAAATTTAATTTTAATCAAAAATCGGGATCGTTACAACAAGATGATGGTAAATGACTTTATTCGCTATGCAACTTACCATGAAGGGGTTTCTAACCTGGTTTTGTTCAAGAAGTCCAATGGAAAATGGTGAACCTATATCGGCTACTCGGATCTGAACAAATCTTGCCTGAAAGACTGCTTTCCTTTACCAAGAATCGATCAGCTTGTGGATGGGACCCCTGGATATGAACTGCTATCATTTATGAATGCATACTCGAGGTATAACTAGATCATGATGCATGAACCGGGTTAAGAAAATACTAGATTCATTACTGATCTAGGACTATATAGCTACAAAGTAATGCTATATGGCTTAAAGAATGCTGTAGCAACTTACCAGTGACCAGTAAATGCCATGTTTATAAATCAGACTGGGAAGACGATGGAAGTTTATGTAGAAGATATGTTGGTTATATCACGCATAGCTGCAAATCACTTGGACAACCTCCCTAAAATGTTTGAAATACTCCATAAATATGGAATCAAACTCAATCCACTTAAGTGTCATTCCGGAGTAGCCTCGGGAAAGTTCTTGGGATTTATCGTAAGCGCCAGAGGCATCAAAGCAAATCCCGAGCAAATAACCGCTTTACGAGAAGTCCAGGCTCCGAGGAACAGAAAAGAATTATAAAGCCTAAATGGAAAGGTTGCAACACTGAGCTGGTTTATCTCAAAAGTAATCGACAAATGTATATCGTTCATTGATGTGCTAAATAAGGGAAAGAAAAACTTCGAATGGAATAAATCTTGTCAAACCACGTTCGAAGAGCTGCTGCGACATATGGAAACCCCACCAATCCTGTCCAATCCGGTAGATGGAGAAGATTTTTACATCTACTTAGTAGTCTTGTCACATGCATTGAGTGCCTCTCGTATAAGAAGAAGCTAAAATCTAGCGACCTGCATACTACATCAGTAAACGGTTTACTGGAGCAGAAAAGAACGATCTAAAATTGGAAAAACTGGCATATTGCCTCTTGATCGCATCCAAAAAATTACAACCGTACTTCTAGGCACATCCTATCAGTGTGCTGACAGATCAACACTTGAAGCAAGTGTTATATTGCCCTAAGACCTCTGGACAGCTTATCAAATGGTACATCGAATTAAGTCGGTACGAAATCACACACCATCCTCGAAAGGCGATCAATGGGTAGGAGTTGGAAGATTTCATTTTCGAATTTACAATACGAGATAGTGAGGAAGGAATGGCTTCAAAAGTGGATACATGTTGGAAACTATTCGTCGATGGTGCGTCTAACAATTTTTGCTCGGGAGCAGGGGAAGTGCTCGAGACTCCCGTAGGATGATCTGTTTGCTATACCTTGCGCATGGAATTCCCTGCAACAAACAACGAGTCATAATACAAACCATTGATATTTGGGCTGAAGATTGTAAGGAAAGTCGAGATAAAATCTGTACACATTCATAGCGAGTCTCAACTAGTCGCTTGTTAGGTGAAAGGCGAATACTAGGCTTGAGGGGAGAACCTCGCCCTGTATCTATCTAAAGTGCAGGAACTACTGAATAGCTTCGAGCATTACACCATAACTCATATCCTGAGAAAGCAGAACACAAAGGTAGATTATCTGAAAAAATTGGTCAGTTTCAGAGAAGCTCAATCATTGAGGTTGGTCCCTGTTGAAACCTCGACCACTCTGAGCATAAGCGAGATGGACATCAATTGGATTTTTGAGACGACCAAGGAACCAAAGACATGGATGATGTCGATAAGAGATTATCTGCTTACAAGAACTCTCCCCATAGACAGAAACCAACGGAAAAAGCTTCTCCAAAAGGCACCGTGATTCTGTAATGCAGGATGGGATACTCTACTGAAGGGGTTTCTTACCCCTTGCTCGGATTTGTAACCAATGACAAAGCTCGAAGGATCCTAAAAGAAGTTCATGAAGGCGGCTATGGAGATCATAACGGGAAGCTAACCCTTGCAAAGAAAGTTCTCCGATATGGGTACTCTCGGTCAATAGTAAATCGCGATGCAGCAGATTACGCAAGACGATGTGGTCAATGCCAAAGATTCAGCAAGACCAAATGAACCCGCTCAACAGAGCCAACACAGATGGTCAGCCCACAGTCGTTCATAATGTGGGGAATTGATTTGAGAGGGACACTACCAATGGCTAAAGGGGGAGCCAAATATGCCATTGTTGTTGTTGACTGTTTCACCAAATGGGCCGAAGCTGAACCACTGGCCACTATTACTGCAAAGAAAGTCATTAATTTTGTTACTAAAAATATTATTTGCAGGTTTGGAGTGCTACGAAAAAACATCACGGACAACAAAACTCAATTCGAAAGCATTGAGTTCAAACTTTTTTGCAAACGCTTTCGAATTAGAAAAAGCTTTTCTGTTGACATGCACCCACAGAAAAACGGGCAAGCGGAAGCACTAAATAAGGTCATCAAGTCCACCATTAAAAAATTTATAACTAAAGCAAAAGGAAATTGGATCGATGAACTTTCACTCATACTATGGGCCTATAGGACAATGCAAAAATATGCAACCCAACACTCTCCATTCGCACTAGCGTATGGTTCAGAAGCAATGATCCGGGTTTAGCAAGAAGTCCCTTCTCATTGAAGGAAAGATTTCAATTAAAGGCCAAACAAGTAACTCCTACTTGAATCATTCGATATGGTTGATGAGAAGAGAGAGGAAGCCAAATTAAGGACCACCGCTCACCAAAAAAGGGTTGCATGGTACTTCAACTCCAAAGTTCATAATTGCATCTTCGAAGTGGGAGACCTTATCCTTCAGAGGATCTACCCTATACCGGGTGCACTTGGACCAAACTGGGAAGGACCCTATGTGATCGGTCAGAAACTAAGGGATGGAACATTCAAGCAAACAACCATTGATGGAATCTAAATTCCTCGAGCATGGAATAGTGAATCACTGCGTCATCACTTTACCTAAGACTATCTTATGCATTTCTTATTTCCAGCAACATCATAGAATATCAGAGGCATTGTAAATAGGCAAAACCTGCCCAACTTTCATTAATAAAATTGCTTTTTTCTCGAACCAATAAAACCGTGTTCACCAAAGTAAGCTGTCGGTCAACGGGGTTAAATGGACTCAAAATCATCTGATCGCTGCTTGAGATAGTTGAATCATGCTTAAGTACACCCCACTAACCAGTCGGGTCGACGGAAGCAAATCGACTCAAACCATTGGATCAACGAAACCCAATACCTGCCTTTTAAGAACCGGTGCTGCTCTGGCGATGCCGGGAAGTCCCAAACAAAAGCTATGCATTTCGTTAGCCATGCACCTATAACAACCCAAAATTCTGGTTATGTGATTTTAAATTTAAATTAATTTTAAATATTTAAATAAGTGGATTTTGAAATTTAATAATTTATAATTCAAATATAGGGGATAATTGAATATTTTAATTGTGAATTAAATGTTAATTACATGGATTTAATAATTTTATTTAACTCCTTTTTAATTAATAAATAATATAGGTGAATTCGATTTGTAAACTTATTTACAAATATAAACAGATCAAATAAATATTGATAATTAAATAGAAAAACGATATTTAAATCTTTGAAATTAGCCTTTCGGGACACAGTCTCAAATTTCAACCGAACCAGTTTCATTGGATCTATGATAGTGGATTATTGTATGCCGTCGAGTTTCGTAACGATTGGACGTATCTTTTGGTCATGCGAGATCAAAACGTGCTGAAATTGATATAAGAAATTTAATATAATAATTGGGTTCGAAAACCTATCTTCTACATATGATCAAATTAGGTCTCGAAACAAGTTCCATTGCGTTCGAAATAGGGTATAACATATAAAATGCCAGACGGCACATGTCGTTTGGAGTTCGAAATTTTCAGTTATGTTTTCTTGAATACTTTAAAATTAAAATAATAATATGTGTACATGTTTCAACTCCATACCCTATCAATTCACCCCATACCTTCATTGTTCTGGCCACACCCCTTACATACAACAAGACCATACCCCTTCTCTCTATTAAAACTTGCCTATAAGAAGAAAACTAGTTTTATCCTCTTCAATTCAAGTTTAAAAATAAATAACTTAATATCTACTCAACGATAGATCATGGAAAAATTATATTTGAACTCGTTTGTCCATAAGATTCAACTCCACACCCATGTTGGAGCTTGGTTTTAGTTTTGGCTTTGGAAGATCGACATTAAGGGGTAGCAGCTAGGGCTGGAGGGGATAGGCGAATTAACCTTCGGGAGGCTAATTGGAGGGTACCATAAGGTTTGTTAGGTCGGGTGGCAACTGCGGCCGCATTTTGGTGGAGTGCGGTGCATTGTTGGGTAGCGTGTCACCAGGGGGCTGGGGGAGAAATCCATCAGGTCGCATTTGCGATGGGTACTCCAAAAGGATGTCACTAAGGTATTAATCACGTAGAAATTTCGAAGTGGAGAATGATGGCGAAGGTGGAATCTGATTTCATCAAGAATTACTCTGGTTGTTCATGTATCCATGCACGTTTGTTGGGTTAAGATATGTTGTGTATGTTTAGATGGAGGAGGAAGATGATGGAGGGGTAATCTTATAATTATGGTTAAGTTGTTTAATTATAATTTTAAATTTATCAATAATGTATAAATTTTGTATCTCATTCATACGAGGTCAGATTCGAACGTTGTTTTATGCGTTGGACTCGTGTCATCGAAATCTTTACAATGGGATTAGGTTAGTTGGATTTGGAGTAAGTGAAAATTTAGGCTAAAATTGTATGACTGTTTTTTTATCCAAAATTGGGACGTTTCGGCGAAAAAAGAAAATCAATGTGTGTTTAACTCACATTAAATTTTATTATGTCATATCTGTGATGCTATATATGTTTATTGATTGCTTAGATGTTAATAAAATTGCTTGATTGATCATTTGGTTGAATTTCCATTTAGAAAATGGATGACATATTAATGTGATCGTTATAAACCCATATGATTATCTATATATTATCCACAACCATTATTTTGCAAAAAAATCTGTTGAGAGACCCAAATGGGGTTTCTCGTCCATAAATTATTTATTTACATCTGGATGCTGTTATTGATGGTTAATTGAGAATAAATCCTGATATTCCATTTAAATTGTTAAGCTTCTTTATAGCAATTTCGCTACATCGTCTTTTATTCAATTTCATCCCAGTAAACCCTGTCATATGAACATAGGCTTGTGTTCTCGCTAAATGAAATATTAAAATTCATTAATTAGTTGGATTAATGATAATTTAAAATAATTAATCATTTTAACTAATGATTTTGAGATTAATTAACCAATTTAATAAATGACGATAAAAATTGGTTTATCTTTAGATTTAATTAATTATTTTAATTCATGATAATGGAGTTTAATTAATTTATTGAACTTGATTAAATATTTTAATTAATGATGATTGGAATTAATAATCATTTTAATTTATGATATTTAAAAGTAATTGGTCATTTTAAATAATGACATTTGAATTTAATTAATCATTTTAACTAATGATTGTTAATTTTTTATTAATTGTTTTAACTAATGATATTTGGAATTTAGTTAAATTATTTTAATTGGTGATGTTTATAATTAAATAAATCATTTTAACAAATGATATTTTAATTAATTGTTTAAACTAATGAGGCTTGAATTTAATTAATCTAATTAATTTATGATTATTTGAACTTAGTTAATTGTTTTAATTAGTAGAATTTAAAATTTACTTATCATTTTAATTAATGATGTTTGAGATTAACTAATTCTTTTAATTAAAGATTATTTGAATTTAATAAAACAAATTACTATTTATATTTAAAATTAATTAATTGATTTGATAAAAGTGATTAAAGTAAATTAAAAAATATAATAAAAGTGTTTTAAGTTTGTTTACTTATTTAAAAGTTAAAACCTGATTTAATAAAAAAATTAAAGTTGATTTACCGATGATATAATAGTGTTTGAAAATAATTATCTATATTTTTAAAGATAATGAATTTGTTTATTTAAAAGAGATTTTAAATGTGCTTAATTATCTTTTGGGATAATTAATATTGTTTTTAAGTTATAAAAAGGAATTGGAACTCGGTTATTAGGATGTTAAGTTGAATAATCTTCTGGGTTTTCGTCCTGATGTTGGTTTAGGCCTTCGGGGTCATGCACTTGGAAAAATTATTCTCTTAACGTTTTAACAATCAGGAACTAATTCTAAAAGTGTTTTACCAAACTGATCCTGGTGTTACTTATTTATAATGCTCGGGTTAGACTGAGTATTTTCCCAATTTGTCCATAATGTTATGGAGGTCTTGAAAGGGAGCTGAAGATTCACCTATCGTAGTATTTTATTTTCCACTGTATTATATAGCATACCGATCGGTATTTGTAAGTTCAGGATTTTATAACTGTCCAATTGATAAGTTTTTTTAACTCTGATATACTATGTATGTTTGAAATGACAGTTTCTACTGTCCTTGTTATATTTTGTGTTGTCGATTCCACTATGAGATTCTATCTTTCTTCTCTGTTCTTTTCATTTTATTTGCCCTAACAATCTGCCATTTTATCGATTTGGTGGTGCTTGACATTGGAACATAGTGTTAATGTTAGGCGTCAACTTTCGATTATCAAAAAGGCGGGTCATTACAAAGTGGTATCAGAGTGCAAGGTTAAGCAAGAACCTTGGCTTTGGTAGGGTTTGGCTCATTAGAGATAAGGTAAGCAACACCCTAGAATGAGTTTAAGAGTATTATATATATGAGAGCGTATGTGTTAATGCTATAAAAACATATTATGTTAATTGGTCTATTGAGTTTATATGAATTCTGGTCGAGACGTGGGACGCCACTGGATCGATAGGAGTTTCTAAACACGTGACCAAGGTCAAGGCACATGGTATTGAAATTTTTGAAATTTTCGGCAAATTAATCATTTTTCCTAGGACTATATTTCATATATATAAAGGAATATTTAAAAACTTTATATTGTTATAAAGTGTGTTGGTTTAAATGTGATAATATTTATTTATTATAAATATTGTTTGTTCAGTTATGCATAACTTAAATGAAAAGCATTGACTATTGTTTTTAATTACTAAATTGTGCTCAGTTTATTTAGGAGCAATTATCGCTTTGATTTAAAATGAACCCTTTGTGAATTAATTCTCACAATTTTACTATAAAGGTGTTCGGAGAAAATATTAAATTGAAATTTCACTTTTTAATGACAGTGGGTTAATAATTAAACTTTAATAAAAAGTTGTTAACATAATCTAAATAGTGGGACAAAATATTTATAGAATAAATATTCAATATAATTATATTATAATAAAGAGGAATTATTATAATATGAAATAATTTTTGAATAAAGTAAATTTTATATAAATTTAGTTTATAAAATGTGTTTTAAAAAGGATTATTGAATCTAAATCCTAGGGATTTGGAAAATATTTTCAAAGGAATTTTGAGAAATGAAATGGTAGTACTTTTGAAAGTGTTTAAAAGAAAAATATTTTAGGAAGTAAAATTTTAAAGGAATGAATTTTCTTTGAGATAATTAGGAGGAAATTATTTCTATTCGTTTTATGATAATCTGAATAATCTTCTAAGTGATGATTGGATGTTTTCTTAGATGTACATTTTGGAATACTTAGTAAATTATTCTCTTTATCATTATGCGATCGAAATGAGTTCAAACTTAAATAAACCCAAAGTGAGTTTTAATAAATAAATTGTTTGAAGTTATTATATATCAAAATATATGTAATATGATTTCAAAAGAATGAGTCTTTGAAATTAAAAACTGGGTATCCAACTTTTAAGTTCCCTAAAAGGGAATCGGTTTAACAAACAAAAATTATTTTTAATACGAGATTGTTTCGATAAATGAGATTTTTTCCCCTTAAATAAGATAGAGGATAATTTAATACAGCTAAATTGGGTTAAATTAAATAAGAAGGTTGTGATGAACATTTAGTTTTTTGAAAACCATGTAAGTGTTTATAAACATCTAAGTAGTGTAAACTACTTGTTAATTGGGTCAACACATAAATATCTTCCATCTTAACACCCCAAGTTAAAGGGGTTGACTCAGTGTTAAAAGACCCAAATTTTAATTTTCTCTTCACCTAATTTTTGGAAAGTAAAATAAAATTTGTATGTACTCTTAGGATATAGAAGAATATTATACAAGTAAATAAAGTGGAATAAATATTATTTGATGTTTTATAAAGAAATTACTTTATAAAATATTTTTAAAACTTGGGTAAGAGTTTATGAAATAATTCATAAATAATTTTAGTAGTGAATAAAATACTAAGTAAAAATATAAGTGATTTAGGAAAAATTTAATATAATTAAGAAACTAATAAAGTTATAGAGTATCACTTTCTATTTTGTCGGAATGAGTTTAGATAATCTTCTAAGCAATAACCAAAGGCTAATGAGAAAAATGGTAAGCTTAAATAATTATCAAAAAATTTGAACAATCAAGAAAGTTTTGAACCCAAGTTAAAATTTGTTTGTCGGTCATTTGACATTTCGAAACAATGTTAAGTTATAAGGTTTTCCTTATGGAATTTGATTGACTAGTAGTGTTAGTTTATTCCTTTACGGAATTTGATTGATTTGGTTTGATTGAGTTGAACTAATTGATTGTATGATTTCATATACCATTGTCTATAAAGTTTAAAATTTATAGACAAAGGATTTTGAATCGTTGTTATAAGGACCTAAATCACGGTGATTTTGAAAAAGGAAATTTTTGAAGATTTTGGGAAAGGAATGATATTTGTTCACGCTAGTTGATGTTTTTGGAGGAACCGGAATACCACTGGACGCTTCATGCTGTTTTGATTCTAGATTTTCACTGTAATTTATTAGGAGGAATCCCATCCCTATCACTTTGATTTTTCTTATTTTAGAATTTGAAAATAAATTTTTGAATTAGAAAACTCGGGTATTTAGATCTAAAATTATCATTTGAAATAATTGGATGCATATCATTTATTACAGAATATTCTCTGTATTTAGTTGCATACGTTTGAGATATGGTTGTTGATTTCATATAGATTATATCAGACTAGTTTTTGCATGTGAAGTTACATCGTGCTGTTATTGTTATCCTGATTCTCTTTTAGATTATGTAACTATAGGGAAGCAAGAGATTCCTATTTGACTTCATGCGCGCCTACATTTGCATAGAGATAATAAATTATTTGCCAAAATATAAATCAAATGCAAAAAGGTATGTAATAAATTTAGAAAATTTAAATTGGTTGATGATTTTATGCCCCAGATATAGGAGGCCACTTGGCTTTTATTTTCTTTGATTGGTTTGGATCCCATAGAGGCAATCTGTAGTTGTTGTGATCGAGTTGCGTAAAAGAGATGCTAGAGAAATTTTTAGAAAATTTAAGAGTTAGAAAAATTTTAAGAATTTTGGAAAAATTTTAATAACTACAATTTGAATCTCAGTTTATATTTTGGAATGGATGAATGTGAGAAATTATTTGGTTTAGGTAAACGAATTCCAAAGACTTGGAAATTTTGGAATCTATTCCAGGTTATTATTTTGAAAATAAGTTTAACCACTCATTTTAATTAATAGTTTTAAACTAAAGGTTTAGAAACATTTTCTTCCTTAGGAATTTCAAGGACGAAATTCATTTAAGGGAGGAGAATGTAACAACCCAAAATTTTGGTCATTTGATTTTAAATTTTAATTAATTTTAAATATTTAAATAATTGGATTTTGGAATTCAATAATTTATAATTCAAATATAGGGAATATTTGAATATTTGAATTGTGAATTAAATGTTAATTACATGGATTTAATAATTTTATGTAACTCCTTTCAATTAATAAATAATATAGGTGAATTCAATTTGTAAATTTATTTACAAATATAAACAGATTGAATAAATATTGATAATTAAATATAAAAACGATATTTAAATCTGTGAAATTAGCCTTTCGGGGCACAGTCTCAAATTTCGACGAAACTAGTTTCATTGGATCCATGATATTGAATTATTGTACGCCGTCAAGTTTCGTAACGATTGGACGTATCATTTGGTCGTGCGAGATCGAAACGCATCGAAATTAATATCGGAAACTTAATATAATAATTAGGTTCTAAAACCTCTCTTCTTAATACAATCAAATTAGGTCTCAAAACAAGTTCCATTGTGTTCAAATAGAGCTATAACATATAAAATGCCAGGCGGACATGTCATTTGGAGTTTGAAATTTTCGGGTATGTTTTTGTCGAATATTTTAAACTTAAAATAATAATATATGTACATGTTTCAACACCATACTCTATAAATTCACCCCATACCTTCACTGTTCTAGCCAAACCCCTATATACAATAAGACAATACCCCTTCTCTTTATAATAACTTGCCCATAACATGAAAACTAGTTCTCATTCTTTAATTCAAGTTTAAAAATCAATAACTTAATATCTACTCAACAATGAATCATAGAAAAGTTATACTTGAACTCATTTATCCGTAAGCTTCAATTCCACAACCACGTTGGAGCTTGCATTTGAGATTTGGATGATTGATGTTAAGGGGCAGCACCTAAGGCTTGAGGGGATATGAGATTTAAGCTTCAGGAGGCTAATTGGAGGGTACTTTCAGCTTTGTCATGTTGGGAGGCAGCTATAGCCTCATTTTGGTAGATTGTGGTGCATAGTTAGGTGGCACGTCACCAAGGGTGTGAGGGCGAAACCCATCAGGTCGCATTTGTGATGGGTGCTCCAAGGTTGTCACCAAGGTATTGATCGCTTAGAGGTTTCGAAGTGGAGAATGATAGCGAAGGCGAAATCTGAATTCATCAAGAATTGCAACTGGTTGTTCGTGTATCCATGCATGTTTGTTGGGTTAAGATATGCTATGCACGTTTGGATGGGGGAGGAAGACGATGGAGGGGTAATCTTGTAATTAAGGTTAAGTTATTTAATTGTAATTTCAAATTTACCGATAACTTATAAATTTTGTATCTCTCTCATATGAGTCGGATTCGAACGCCTTTTTTGCGTTGGAATCGTGTCATCAAGATCTTCGCAATGGAATTGGTTTGGTTGGATTTGGAGTAAGTGAAAATTTAGGCTAAAATCGGATGATCGTTCGGTTTTAGTCCATAATCGGGACGTTTCGATGAAAAAATAAAAATCAATGCGATTTTAACTCACATTAAATTTTGTTATATCATATCTATGATGCTATAAACATTTATTGATTGCTTGGATGTTAATTAAATCATTTGATTGATTGTTCGGTTGAATTTATGTTTGGAAAATGGATGACATATATATTTGATCGTTATAAACCCATATTATTATCTATATATTACCCATAACCATTGTTTTGCAGAAAATATTTATTGAGAGACCCAAAGGGGGTTTCTCGCCCATAAATTATTTATTTACATCTGTATGCTGTTTTGATGGTTAATTTAAAATAAATCATGATATTCCATTTAAATTGTTAAGTGTCGTTATAACAATTTCGCTACATCGTCATTTATTCAATTTCATCCCAAAAAACCATATTGTATGAACTTGAGCTTGTGTCTCCGCTAAAAAGAATACTAAAATTCATTAATCATTTGGACTAATGATAATTTAAAATGATTAATCATTTTAACTAATGATTTTGAGATTAATTAACCAAATTAATATAAGCTGATAAAAAAATTGGTTTATCTGCAAACTTAGTTAATTATTATAATTCATGATAATGGAGTTTAATTAATTTGTTGAACTTAATTAATTATTTTAATTAATGATGATTGGAATTAATAATCATTTCGATTTATGACATTTAAAAGTAATTGGTCATATTAAATAATGATATTTGAATTCAATTAATCATTTTAATTAATGAATGTTTTAAATTTGACTAATTGTTTTAATTAATGTTATTCGAAATTTAGTTAAATCATTTCAGTTAAAGATGTTTCATAATTAAGTAAATCATCTTAACAAATGATATTTTAATCAATCATTTCAACCATTGAGGTATAAATTTAATTAATCCAATTAATTTATGATTATTTGAACTCGATTAATTGTTTTAATTAATGGAATCTAAAGTTTACTTATCATTTTAATTAATGATGTTTGAGATTAATTAATTCTTTTAATTGATGATTATTTGAATTTAATAAACCTTTTTAACTATTGATATTTAAAATTAATTAATTTAATAATAGTGATTAAAGTAAATTAAATAGTATAATAAAAGTTTTTTTAGTTTATTTACTGATTTAAAAGTTAATAAAATGATTTAATAAAGATTTTAAAGTTGACTTAACGATGATATAAAAGTGTTTGGAAATAATTATTTATATTATTAAAGATAATGGATTTGTTAATTTAAAAGAGATTTTAAATGTGGCTAATTATCTTTTGGGATAATTAATATTGTTTTAAAGTTATAAAATGGAATTGGAACTCAATTATTGAGATGTTAAGTTAGATAATCTTCTGGGTGTTCGGTCTGATGTTGGTTTAGGCCTTTGGAGTCGCGCACTTGGAAAAATTATTCTCTTAACGATTTAACAATCAGGAACTAATTCTACAAGTGTTTTACCAATATGAAAATCAAGCACAAGTTCAATTTTTGAAAAATGTTAAAAGCTCAATTTCGATTATGGAAAAATTGTTCCATAATCCATATCGCTGATATGGAAAGGATCTAATCATACTTTTAACTCTAAAAGTGGTGGATTGGACACATTTCTATCTCGAAGGTTCAAAATATCATCGAGGAAATGCCCAGAGATAACACTACCTCAAATCGTATGACTTCGTTTTCAACCAAGAGATAGCACTTATTTGGAATTAACGAGTAGTGGTAAATATATGATATTTAATTTCCATACATGATCATTTTAATTAACACTACCTCAGCTTTCTTCGTGGTGTATCGTCACCTTGAAAATGATTTTCTGCTCTTTGAGCTTTGCTATCCTTTGTTAGAAAAGACTAAACCCAAAGCATGAGGGGAAGCCAAACTATGTACGGTTGCTCCCATCAAAAGGGTATTTTCACATCTCATCTAGTTTGGACTCGGTTATGCACTTAAATGTGAAAATATTCGGATACTCGGTAAGGTCTGGTGGGGTACGGCTTAGAATTGTCTGAGAAGTGTCATAGAGTATATGACTGCTTGCACCAAAATTGGTCACAACACTCTTCGGGAGTCTTTGAAGAGATAACAATGAAGAATATAAATTGAAAATGAGGATTATCTAACAAAAACTCCAAATAACAGTAAAGTAAATGTGCAGACAAGCGATTTATAGTGGTTCGACGTGTTGCCTACATTCACTGTGAAGTTTTTTGCAGTTTTATTGATTCTCTTTCAATGATTACAAGTTGTTACAGCAATCAACAGCAAGTTACAACTGGAAATTCGAAATTGACAGCAAGAATATGGTGTAGGATGATGGAGATCTCAATCCGGTAGAGTCTGGGCGCTTGAGAGTCAAAAGATCCTTTTTCTATAGGATCTTGGGCTTTATTTATAGGTGTAGGAGGCTGAGACTTCGCTCAAATCTCGGGAGACTTTTTCTGGCATGTGAGTGGGCCCACACGACCAATCTCAGAAAGTTTCAAGTCAATCTGTGATCGATACGAAATGATTTTGTATCGATCAAGATGATGTCCAATTGAGCTGAAATTTGGTGTGAACACTCCTTGGCATGTAGGAAACCTCCTGTGAAAATTTCATGGCATTTGGATCAGTGGATCGCAAGATATGGTCGATACCAAATGGAAGTTCTCGTTGGCTGGTTGGTTCGAATCGATCATTTCGAATCGATGCCTTCGAACCGATCCCTTCACGTGGACCTGTGATGACGTGGCACGTACATTTCGCCTCGATCCAGTCTTCACTTCGAGTTGACCGCATCGACTCCATATATTTCCCCCCATTCGTATCGAGGGATGACACGTCATCAAATTTGTTGACTCGGTGGGTTCGAATGATGCCTTACTTATGGATTCGAACTACAACTGTTGATGGATACGAATCACCGATGGATACGAAGCAGGGTAACATGATGGATACGAAGTTCTTTGACCATATGGATTCGAAGAGAGGTTCCCATGATGGGTATGAAGCGGTTACCATTGCCTCAGTTGATGGGTGCGAAATGCTCTATCTGCAGATGGATACGAAGTAGGGAGACGCCGATGGATTCGAACAAGGAAGTGCTGATGGATACGAAGCGCGGCTTTATAATGGTTACGAAGTCCATCGATACGAACTTGATGGATTCGAACACAGCCAGGCTCATCGATACGAACCGGTGTTCTTCGATGGATACGAAACCACTGGGTTCCTGATCGATACGAAATCGATCGATACGAACTGGAGCATGATGATCGATACAAAACTGGAGCTTTTCCCTTCAACTTACATCCATCATAACTTGAGCAAACGAACTCGGATTGACTTGAAATTTGGGATGATGGTTCTTATGATCTTGCTTGTCATGTCCTATCAATTGTTGCATGATCCTCCTGCTGGGACAAAATTCAGCGATATCCATAGTGAAGCAAAGTATAACCAATCTTTGAGACGAACTTCCCTTTGTTTTCGATTGACTTTTGGTATCACGGCTTTGCCAAAAAGCGGGATAACATTTGCCCCCCAAAGTACGTCTTGTGGAAACATGACGTGCTTTGAAAATTTGCAATGTCTCTCTAGACAATCATTGCTCTCTTTCACTGAAGGTGTACTTTGTATTGCTGTAACCTTGTGTCGATATAACTGATTGTTGTATAATAGTGATTGGGTGTTCGTTGTTGTAATCGCAACAAGATGAGTATTCGATCACTGTGAATGTTTAAAATCGAATATTAGTCCGATATATATGCACATATGTTAATTTAACTTCTGTTAACGTTGTGTGTTCACGAGTCGTTGTCAGTTCAGTTTGTTACTGAATTTCGTATCGATTCTCTCCTGAACCGATTCGAGTTGAAACAACGCTTGATGGTTTTTTTTGACTATCCCTTTGTATCGATCCTCTCCTGAATCGATGTAAAAGGTTGAAAAGTAGCTTTTCATATCGATGTGAGTCGAAATGACGGATACGAAATGATAGTTCGTTTCGATGAGCTTGGATGGATACGAAACATCCGTTCGTATCGATGAGTTTGGATGGATACGAAACATCCGTTCGTATTGATGAGAAATGATGGATACGAAATTGTTGTTCGTATCGATATGCAGTGGATGGAGTTGCGAACTTGTTGATGCGAACGAGGGCTTTGAGTCGATGGAGTTCACAATCTTCAGCCGTCCTTGCTGCTTGCTTCGTATCGATGGTTCTACTGTCCATTTCGAGTCGATAGAAGCTCTTGGTCCGATGGATTCGAACAGGGCGTTCGATTCGATTCCACGGTTTGACCGGTTGCGACCGGTTAAGTGGACTGGGAGGCGAATCGACCCAGTTTCGTCTAGGCTTCATATAAATAGCTAGGACTTAGCCATTTTTCACTTTTTTACTTTTATTGTTTCCTTTTACTTTCGTATCGATAAAGAGTCCAAGAGAAAGAACTATTTTTACCCTTCGAATCGATTCAGTCCTTCAATCCTTCAAGTTTAAACATTAAAATCAGGTAATTAATGGATAGAATCATGTTCAGAATGACGAAACTCGAAATTTCAACCATCCTTCTTGCTTTTACGACGGGTTTCGATGTATTTGAGATCTGGACGGGTGAGAGAAAGATTAGGGATGGAGCGCGGACATGGAGTTGAGGCCTATTTGGAGAAGAAGGAGTTGTGGAGGAACGACTCCTTCGTTTCGTGTCGATCTGTAGTAGGAGTTTTCGAATCGATCCAGATTATATGATTTCGTATCGATACGAATACGAGAGCGGTGGTCGACGCCAAGCCAGTGTTCTCAGGTCGATGTGAACCGACGTGTCTTTAATCGACGAAATGTATCGTTTCGAACTGGATCGATACGAAACATATCGAGTCGAACTTGATCGATACGAAACATATCGAGTCGAACCTGATCGATATGAAACGTATCGAGTCGAACCTGATCGATGCGAATGCATCGATTCGAACATGGTCGATGATACATCTCTGACTTGATACGAATTTGAACTGCGATGACCGATTCCAAGTTGAAATTAGACAAGTTTAGATAACTTTTTGCACATTAGAATACTTGACTCCGACGAGCTTCTGCCTTGCATGACTGAACTTGACCGTAGAACTGCATATTAGACTACCTTTCGAAGCTCGCCGATGGAACCGTAACTTAACAAAAATGTAACGAACTTTAACTTGGATCGACCGCTTGCGTCTGGATGGCACGGTTGTAATGGTCGACGATGACGGTCGTTTCCAGTTTGATTTTCAAGGTTTTGTTCGTTTATACATTTCAGTTTATTCTGTAGAATTTGCTCAAGTAATGCACAGCACTGCACGACACACTCGTGCACTTTACACCGGGGAATGCACGGGCTCTTTAGCATCTAACGATGATTTCTCGTGAGTTAGCTAGCTATGGAAACTTCAAGTTCGCAGCCACAAGAAACTCAGAGTTCAGTTTCTCCCGTGCTTGAAGTACCGGAGATTGAGAATGAAGTTATCGGTCCAGCTCTGGACGAGTTACCTAACGCATCTTTCATTAGTAACCCATCAGACTCTGTTCCATCCAACATTTCGAAAGACATGCTAGAAAGAATATACTTAAGGCATGGTTTGTCGATGGATGACGCATTACTATCGGGGCCAAATGATAGACCGCACAATCCACCGGAGGGATATACCGCATTCAATCGCCACGCGTGCGCAGCTGGGACACTCCCTCCGTTTAACCAGTATATAAGAGAAGTATTGTCGTTTTTGGGGATAGCCCCATCTCAGCTACATCCGAATGGATATGCGTCACTCAATAGCTTGTTCATTGCATTTATGGAATTTCTCTGTCGACCGCCACTGCCGATTGAGATCAGATACTTGTTTAACTTCAAGAGTCGGGCCGATAGTCCATCTTTCACATTCCTGGAGGCGGTAAGAAATTGCCAAGTGATCACAGGGGCTTGGACTAGATTGCACTATTCCAAGACGGAATGGTTTTATGTTAGGTGCCCCCCAACGTTCGCTCGGCGATGGCTATTTAGACGTGAGTATTGCTTTTTTTTTTGGGTATTTGATAAAACTAATGTATTTGAAGTCGAACTCACATCTCTTTTCCTTTTCAGCCATAATTCAGCGAACCGACGGTGAACGTTTCAAGGAGATAGTTCGGGTTTTCAAGAAATCCCAAGCGAAGAAAGAAATATCGAGTTGCTATTGACAGATAGGAATCTTAGGATTCTTGGGTTGTTTGAACGAAGACAAAGTATAATACTTGACGGTTCCTTAAGGACTGCCTCAAAAGAACGGTTCAATGAAGAAAACCTAAAGTTGTCATAATCGAGGAGGATGACTCCGAAAGAACTCACACCGACGAGGAACCATTGGGCGAATCTGCAGATGTAGCCCAAGATATCGGCGAGCAAAGAGAAGGCAAGGGAGCCGTTGTTAAGCCATCTAAAGAGGGAAGATGGAAATCGGTTGTCACGGCCCGACCCGCCTCCTGAATTAGAATTTCGGAGATGTCTCCCTTAAGAACTGAGAATCTTTATGAAGGGTTCGCCGATCTTCCAATTCCGGATGATGTGTCCTTGCAGCATGATGCCGGACTGGACGAACTTTCAAAAGCCTTAGTTTTAAGCGAGTCTCTGCCCACTAGTGCAGTTGACACATCTGGTTGGTCGGGGGGTTGCACCTACATTCACACTTCACGGCACTACACGATTTCTAAGTGTAATACGTTCACTGTGAGAGATTACTAATTTCATTTTATGTTTTTTGCTTCGTAGATACCATGTCTGGTAGAGGCTCGATACTCGGCAGCCTTCGCCAAAAACGCAAGTATTCTTCATACTATGAATCATATAGGAGGGAAGGAGATAGAGACTATGACCATGGGCGCTCGAGTCATGAGCACTCTGACAGAGACATAGATTGCAGGCGTCGGTCTCAATCTCGCAGGCCACCTCCTAGAGCTCCCACACCGCCTACGGTTCATGTTTCAAGGCCTCCAGAAACTTCACGGCCCAAGCCGTCTTCCCAATCATCGAGGTCTGATACTCATCGCAGAACGGAGATCGCGGCCTCCCCATCAACAGAATAGACATTGACGGAGCCTTCAGGGGAAGGAGGAGTTAGGCTTGCTCAGCTGAAGAAAGATTTTCCTGAAATTTGTTTTGACGGGTTCGTCTTCCCCCCGCATCTAAAAAGGATACTGGCGACAGTTGCACCCATTATGCATGATTACCTATCAGATGTATTATTCCAGTATCAGGAATGGTCTAAAACCGCAAAGAAAGCGTCAAAGGTGGCCTTTGACCGAGCAGCCACGATTGAGAGGTTGGAGAAGGAACTTGATCAAAAGGACTGTATTATTTAGGCGCTCGGCAGTGAGGCCGAGTCCTCTCGAAAGTCAGAGATTGAAGCTCTTAGAAAAGCCGATGAAGCTCAGGCAGCGATGGATAGGATGAAGCGTGAGCATTATGCTACGGTGGGGGACATGGGCCACCGAAACACCATCGTAACTGCCGAGCGGGATGCGGCCTTGAAAGAGCTAAACGAGCTCAAGGCCAAAGTTTCAGAGATTATGAAGGAGAGGGACACCGCTAACGTTTCCGCACAGGAAGCGTGTGATCAGGCGGTAGAATTTCGGAGAGAAAGAGATGCGGCCTTGGAGAAGGTCCGCGAGATGGAAGCCGAAGTCAATGGGAAAGTTCGCCAAGAAGAGATCAAGCTAGAGACAGAGATAAGAGAACTTCTCATTACTTATAATGCTAATATGCCGAGGCATAGAAATTTGACATGGCTTGACGATTATCCGACACATTTATTCAACGCCCGGAATTTATTAGTCGAAGAAGAGAAAGCAGCACAGCCAGGCGAAGTTTTTGATGAGTTCGAGTTGGAGAACCGTATATTGACTGATGATGAGAAGAAGGTTCTCCACGATTTCATGATCTCTCAAGCTAGAGAGAGACTAGGTACCTAGCACTTGGAAGTTGGTGAGGGGTATGGCGTCGCGCACCCAGCTACAAGTTCAAAGATGATTACTTCATCTGGATCGGAGCCAACGCCAGCGACTGAGCCGCAGTTGGTCCCAGGCTATGACCCTGAGCAGCCATGCTTATCTCCCATAAGGGAGCATTCTTCTGAAGCTGTTCAGTCAGCCACGAGCCAAGTTGAGGAAGGTACTCTGCACAAATCTATTGTGTGTCTGAACTGAAGTATTTGTATTGAAGCGTGCTCTGACATATTCTTTTCTTTCTTGTCCAGTGAGCAAAGTTGCACCGACAGCGCCTCCTGCAGTCCAAGAGTCACATCAAGAGCAGGAGGCCATTATTATTGAAGCGATCACCACGACGATAGCCGCGCCGACCGAGATGACACAGGGGGGGTTCAATTACTTTCGACGAACAGATGATGAATGAACTCTTGAGCCAGCACAGTGACCCCTTTGTTGACATGCCATTTGTTCTTGGCGCGTTCCCACCTGTCTCTATTGTATCGTCACATTCCACAACTGCCTATCGTGAATCTCGTGTCGCTCATGAGGCTGAGATACTGGCTCAAATTGACGCAGAGATGGAAGCGACAGCACATGGCGGTAATTCTGAGTGTGTTACGACGGCGGTTGGCCCCACTCCTCTTGCGGCGATATCTTATGGGGACACGCTTGTCGGAACCAGCGCGCCCATTCCGCCCCCGGTGGTAGACCCGACCCCTCCGACTCCTCCAAAGGAGAATATTCCTTTAAGTTCAAGCTTGGAGGAATATATCGATATCATGCCTTTTTCAGAGGAAGATCCTCCAAAGGGTACGGGGTCGAAGCGGAAGACTGTTAGTGGTTCCAGTGGTTCTGCATTGAAGAGGAAACCGAAGAAGAAAAAGTAGACGATCCCCTCTGGTGCATTTTTGGCAGTTAGGAAGGCACTTTTATTTTTCTTTCATAGGCTATGTATAGATGCAAGCTTGGCCCCCTGCTAGTAGGAACTTTTTGGAATAACTTGTACATGAATCTTCACATACAGTTAGTTGAAATAAAATTCAATTTCTTTGTTTCAATTCCCATTTCTTTTGTGCTTAAGTATTTGCAGTGTTTGGCTTTCAGTCCAGTGTACTTGTGGTGTTTTTACCGTCAAGTAGAGTTCGTTTTATTTTTCAAGTCTGAAAATCTTGATCACATGTCGTGATTGATGAATGAGTTGAACTTCGGACATTGTATTGCTTCGGTTAGTGATTAACACTTAAGTTTTTCGCCCCTAGTTCCGGGGAACAGCATTTGTATTTCGGTGGTCAACCGCACCGATTGCAAATCTTGAGCACATGTCCACACTCCGGGGACTTTGGATAATCTGCAATCGATAATCTGGTTCGTGCTCTGGGAATCTGAGAGCTATCGATGTTTGCAATGCATTTCGCACTTCCAGGAACTTTGACTTGGTATTTGTGCTCCAATCCACACTCTGGGAATTTGGAGATTGCATGTATGTTTGGGTTCGCACTCCGGGAACTTGGAATTGATGTTTATACTCCAGTTCACGCTCTGGGAGTTTGGAGTTAGCATTGACACGTCAGTTCGCACTCCGGGAACCTGGAATTGATGTTTATACTCCAATTCGCACTTTGGGAACGATGGATTTGATGTTTATACTCCAATTCGCACTCTAGGAACTTGGAGTCCGTTCAAATTCTAGGAACGATGGATTTGATGTTTATACTCTAATTCACACTCTGGGAATTTGGAGTTTGTTCACGCTCTGGGAACGATGGATTTTATGTTTACACTCCAATTCGCACTCTGGAAATTTGGAGTTTGTTCACACTCTGGGAATGATGGATTTGATGTTTATACTCCAATTCGCACTTTAGGAATTTGGAGTTCGTTCACACTCTGAGAACGATGGATTTAATGTTTATACTCCAATTCGCACTCTGGGAATTTGGAGTCCGTTCACACTCTGGGAACGATGGATTTAATGTTTATACTCCAATTCATGCTCTGGGAATTTGGAGTTAAGATTTATACTCCGGTTCGCACTCTGGGAACCTAGAGTGGATGATTATACTTCAATTCGCACTCTGGGAATTTGGAGTTAGTTGTAGGACTGTCGTGTGTCGGTCCAGTTCAGCCTTTGATGCGATGGCTTGCCCGCGAGCTGAGGTTTCACTTAGTGAGTGGCCGGTCATATCACATCACTCGTTACTTGAATAAATTCCATCATGCGATAGAACTTAGCTCTTCGTGCGTCGTGATTGTTGAATGTCGCATTCGGTGAATCACAGCTCTAGCTTGAAGAGATAGTAATTTATTGCTGGAACGGAAAAAACATGGAAAAGTCAGTGCCTTATTACAAATTCAAACTTCAGAATGTAAAGGAAATTGTAAAGTTTTCATAGACTAAATAGAGCCTTCATGTGTAACAGTGATGAAGATCCTCATCGTTCCAGGCTCCTGACAAAGTGGGTCCGCCACCGACGGCGTTTATCACCAATCTCCTACGGGGACATACAGAGTCCTCCTGTCTCAGTCGATTGGGTTCATTATTTTGATTTGATGGGCCCACTTCTCCAGGCTGCGGTGCCTGCACAAACTGTTCCAGCTTCCATTCTCTGATCAATTTATCTACGTGGTCTTGTAAGTGACGACACTCGTTTGTATTGTTCCCGTAGCTTTCATGGAACCTGCAAAATTTTCCCGTCTGGATTTGCCTATCTGACGACGGTTTTGGAGCAGGTTTTTTTTATTGAATTGTATTACAGGTTTGTAAATACAAGTTCTCCAGTGATGTATTCAAAGGAGTATAACTGTCAAACATAGGATTTTTGCGCTGTGGGCCCCGATTTTGATCTCGTTTTCTATTTTGATTCGCGTTCTCTCTTCGCTGAGTTTGTTTGTTTTGAAGGTTCAACTAAACTTTTCCGGGCTCTCACCGGACTGTTTGATCGCGACATTGCTTTGGATCCCTTCCGTGCTTGGCCCTGCATCATTCTGCTTCCTAGACTGTTTTGCATCTTCCCTTCTCAGGAATTGAGCCGCCTTAGCGTGGAAACGGTCCAATGATGCAGGTGGTTTTCCAACCAACCAATTGCCAAACTCAGAGTCGGGGTCAATGCCCTTAGTCAGCGCCATAAGGATGGAGTTATCGTTCGGATTGCTGATTTCCGCACACGCAGTATGAAATCTCTCTAAGTAGTGTCTGTGCGTCTCTCCAGGAGCTTGGGTGACGCTAGACAGAGTGTTAACGTCTTTCGGCCTTGCAATGTGCATGCGGAATTGCTCAACTAATTTTGTGGCCAACTGGTCAAAGGAGGAAATGGATCGAGGTGGTAGTCGAGTGAACCGCATGGTAGCGATGCCCTCCAAGGATATGGGGAAACTACGACACTTCATTGCATCGTCAGCTATGGCAGTGCTCATCGACCACTCATATTTCAGAATATGTTGGTTGGGGTCGGAGTTTCCCTCGTATATGGGTAAGGTTGGCATGCTGAATCACCGTGGGGGTTCAGCAGTAAGAATATTATCCGTAAAAGGAGTGTAACTTCGAGAGATTCCCCAGTCGTCATTTGTGAGACCCTGGCTCTCGCGGATCATCTGACGTATCATGGTCGAAAGATCCGGCATTTGTATGTTCTGTGCGGCTCGTGCCGGAATGTGATTGAATCCCACATCCTGGAGTTGGACCGGATGCTGTTGACGGTCCAAATCTTGCCTTCTTGGCTCGTAGTCCTCTAGGACGTACGGTTCAGGGGTACGCCCATGCTGACGACTGTCCGGGTTTGACTGATTTGGGGCATCGACCCTTGGTTCATCCGTGGCGTTCGTGGCACGACATTCTATGGTATAGTGAGGAATGGCACCCCCCTCGGGAGGAGGGCCAGTTTGGAAACTGGCCGAAGGGCCAACTCTCAGTTGTCCAACGGTCATTGTCGGTTGATACCCTGCAGTTTGCATGTGACTCCCATCTAGCCGGGGTCGTGGAGATCGATTATGATAATCGGAAGATGAAGAACTTTAGCTGGAGGAGTGAGAAGCATGGTCTCTCCTAGATCTCCTTCGCTTCTGACGATTCAGCTAATTGGTGAGCTCGGCGTTAGCACGTAGCTATTCTACTAGTTGTTGTCGACTCTGGGTCAGCTCTTGGAACAGCAGCTGAAACTCTTGTCGGGTTACCGGACCTGATGGTTCCAAGTGTTCGGTAGCGCCTTGGTTAGAGGAAGGTAGTGGCACAGGATTCTGTCTATCCTGTTTTTCTTGATTGATAGCGTTAGAGGTGGTCCTTGTGCTAACCATCTTGAAGGCTGAATTCCTTTCCTAGACTTTGTGCAAATCTGAATAGAATGGAAGGAATCTGGACTTGAATCAGTAATCTCGATCTCTCTCTTAGATTTATTCAATCCAGTATCGACGACAGATCCAAAGAGTAGGAGAAAATCTGGGTTTTCTCAGTGAAAGAACCAAAGTGTTTGCACCAAAATTGGTCACAACACTCTTCGAGAGTCTTTGAAGAGATAACAATGAAGAATATAAATTGAAAATGAGGATTATCTAACAAAAACTCCAAATAACGGTAAAGTAAATGCGCAGACAAGCGATTTATAGTGGTTCGGCGTGTTGCCTACGTCCACTGTGAAGTTTTTTGCAGTTTTATTGATTCTCTTTCAATGATTACAAGTTGTTACAGCAATCAACAGCAAGTTACAACTGGAAATTCGAAATTGACAGCAAGAATATGGTGTAGGATGATGGAGATCTCAATCTGGTAGAGTCTGGGCGCTTGAGAGTCAAAAGATCCTTTTTCTGTAGGCTCTGGGGCTCTATTTATAGGCGTAGGAGGCTGAGA
This sequence comes from Allium cepa, assembly GCA_030765085.1. Classification (NCBI taxonomy): domain Eukaryota; kingdom Viridiplantae; phylum Streptophyta; class Magnoliopsida; order Asparagales; family Amaryllidaceae; genus Allium; species Allium cepa. The sequence continues at coordinate 167,998,177 of CM060941.1, read as the reverse complement.
CGTCGCTCAAATCTCGGGAGACTTTTTCTGGCACGTGAGTGGGACACGCGACCAATCTCAGAAAGTTTCAAGTCGATCTGTGATCGATACGAAATGATTTCGTATCGATCAAGATGATGTCCAATCGAGCTGAAATTTGGTGTGAACATTCCTTGGCATGTAGGAAACCTCCTGTGAAAATTTCATGGCATTTGGATCAGTGGATCGCGAGATATGGTCAATACGAAATGGAAGTTCTCGTTGGTTCGAATCGATCATTTCGAATCGATGCCTTCGAACCGATCCCTTCACGTGGACATGTGATGACGTGGCACGTACATTTCTCCTCGATCCGGTCTTCACTCCGAGTTGACCGCATCGACTCCATATATTTCACCCCATTCGTATCGCGGGGCGACATATCATCAAATTTGTTGACTCGGTGGGTTCGAATGATGCCTTACTTATGGATTCAAACTGCAACTGTTGATGGATACGAATCACTGATGGATAAGGAGCAGGGTAACCTGATGGATACGAAGTGCTTTGACCATATGGATTCGAAGAGAGGTTCCCATGATGGGTACAAAGCGGTGACCATTGCCTCAGTTGATGGGTGCGAAATGCTCTATCTGCCGATAGATACGAAGTAGGGAGACGCCGATGGATTCGAACAATGAAGTGCTGATGGATACAAAGTGCGGCTTTATGATGGTTACGAATCGATACGAACTTGATGGATTCGAATACAGCCAGGTTCATCGATACGAACCGGTGTTCTTCGATGGATACGAAACCGCTGGGTTCCTAAGCGATACGAAATCGATCGATACGAACTGGAGCATGATGATCGATACGAAACCGGAGCTTTTCCCTTCAACTTACATCCATCATAACTTGAGCATACGAACTCGGATTGACTTGAAATTTGGGATGATGGTTCTTATGATCTTGCTTGTCATGTCCTATCAATTGTAGCCTGATCCGGCTCGGACAAAATTCAGCGATATCCATAGTGAAGCAAAGTATAACCAATCTTTGAGACGAACTGCCCTTTGTTTTCGATTGATCTTTTGGTATCATGGCTTTGCCAAAAAGCGGGATAACAATGACCTTCTCAGGAGTATATTACTAGATGTATATTCCAAGGGGGTGCACCTTCCTAGTCATTTGTTGAAAAATTCCTTTCCTTATTTGATTCGAAAACCCTGAATCTATTTTAGCTTTTAATTGCCATGAGTAGAGCCAACTCCTCATCATGGCATTAAAGTATTGATTTAGTCCATTCTATCAAGTTGGAATGTTACCTTATTCTGTCCATCCTATCAAGTTGGATGGTTACCTTATTCTGTCAATTCTATCAAGTTTGGACTGTCATCTTATTATGTCCATTCAATCGAAGTTGGACTGTTTTCCTTGTTCTATCCATTCTGTTCGGTTTGGATTTTACTCGGTTTATTTCCATTCTTTCAAGTTTGATTTAATATTATTTATGCCATTCATATTTAGATTTATTTTTTATATTTATTTCTGCTCTTGCCTGTATGGATGTTATTCTTATGAGGTGAAAGTCCATTCCACATTAGCGGCATGGTCTCATTTAACTTTATATGTTCCTCGTTATTTGAGTTATCTCACGCTGGTATTTCAAGACCGATCCGCATGTTATTTATTTATAATGCTCGAGTTAGACCGAGTACTTTTCCAAGTTGTCCACGGTGTTATGGAGGTCTTGAAGGGGAGCTAAAGATTCACCTATCATAGTATTTTATTTTTCGCGGTATTATATAATATACCTATCAGCATTTGTAAGGTTAGGATTTCATAATTGTCCTATTGATAAGGTTTGTTTTTAACTTTGATATACTCTGTATATTTGAAGTGGCGGTTTCTACCGTCCTTGTTATATTTTATGCTGTCGATTCCACTGTAGGATTCAATCTTTATCTATTCTCTATTCCTTTCTTTTTATTTACCTTAACAATCTACCCTTTTTCGATTGGATGCGCGACATTTGAACAAAGTGGTAATGTTCAGTGTCAAATTTCGACTGTCAAAAAGGCGAGTCGTTACAGCACCGCTTCTTGGATTGTGGAATCACATCCAAGCAAAGCAAAACCTTAAATGCCACGCACTCCCATAAGCCACGCATTACTTTTTGAGGTGTGAATTTATGCTCCCAAAACATGAACTCCTCATGTTGCCTGAAGATTGGTAACGTCGAGGAATTCCAAACCATTCCGGATCGACAGGTCATATCGATCCCAAAAACCATGCATCTCATAAGCCATGCACACTCTTAAGTACCAGCATTGCTGGGAAATTCATCTATTGCAGGAGTAACAAAATCAATCCACGATCGATTGAAAATTCCGATCGTTGGCCGACAATATCTTTGGAATTGAGGCATTCAAATCACAAGTTCTCGAAGATAGGAACTGCAAAACAGGTTCGGTTACAGACATCAAAAAAATCACTTGGATAAACCATTCATATGTCAAGTATTTGAAGTAGAGAGTACGGTGAACTAGGGGCACACACTGATACTCAGAAACCAAAAAAACCAAGTACTTCATAGTACTATTACTCTACAAAGAATTTTGGCGGTAATTATCGGATAAGATAAAATAGCAGTAAATAGAAATTTCAAAAGTGCATGTAACGTTGATAAGTAGAAAGATAAAGTTATAATAAAAATGTAAGCATTGTATTACTTATAACATTTTCTATACAAAGTTAAAACATGGGAGCCATACCCGCCAATATCGGCCAACAAAAAGGAAAATACATATGCTATAACAATTAAAGTAGTATGTGTTGCTTTGCACTTGAACAAAACATGTATTAAACAAAATAGAATGTCCCAAAAACTAGCTCCACCATTATCTGAGCTTGTTAACGCTTCTTTCCACCACTCCCCTTCCCATCTTTAGTTGGGAATTTCTTCTTCTTCTCAGAATCCTTGCCAGGAGTAGTATCACCTCCTGAAGTATTAACTATCTCCTTTGTGCTAGCATCTCCTCCCTTTTCTTTGACCTTCTCGAAAGACTCCCCTTGGTTCTACACTTATGGGACTTGCAGGAGCTCCTGAAGATTTTCTCTTCTCGATCTTTTCCTTCTTAACGGGCACCATCTGCCATTCGAATGTATGTAGTTGGCAGTTTGGTCCTCCTGCTCTCGAGCTTTAGCTACCGTGAAATCGCCCTTTAAAGATATGGAAGGGTAGCCTAGACCATGCGATGCAGCAATCTTCTCGAAGTCGGGCCCTTGTTGAGGCCAGACACAAGTGCAACAACCAAAGCAGCTATGGAAACAAGCGTCGAGGTGGTTGAAATAGCAGCAAGACCAGTGATTGAAGAAATCGACAGGTCAGTAGGTAAAGAAGACAGACCTATAAGATCAAAAATGAAAGCATTAAGTTTGTCTTGTTCTTGAGGCGTGAGCTAAAAATTCTCAAACTTGGGGGAAAGAAGAAGGTTGTTTGCTTCAGAGGAATGGCTAAAAATTTCAATCTCATTTTCCCTGCCTTCTCCTTCTTTAGATGGCCTCATGATCTTCGAAGAAGTTCCAAAACCATCCAGACAACAAGGCAGCACTGGCCAAACTTACTAACTAATCGCGAAGCTTTTTTGATGATTCGCCAACCCTGAAATGAAAGGCTCTAGCAACATTTTGGTAGTTGCAATCATAGCAGCATGGGCAGCCTCCTGTTCCCTCTTAATTCGAATGATCTCTCAACCCTCTCTTGGAGCTTTCTTCGATTCTTCATTGAGGTTGACATCCTCCAACTCTTGCTTGGTTTATACATCCTCGTTTTCTCGAAATGGACTGAGCTTCTTCCCAAACCACTACATGAGTACGTGAGAATTTAAAGCCCAAATAGCCGAGGCTCCTCTGATGCATCAAGGAGTTAACATAGGAATTTAAGATGGTATCATCCATCTTCTCCATCTTTCAAAATTATCCTGCAACTCCAAGTAATCTGTTATTACAACGGCCTTCTCAACTTCAACTTGGGTCTTCTTGGTGCTAAGCAGCATAACCCTTTCCTAGAGTGAAGCAATCATTTGAGCTTGTTTAGAAACGATTTTGTCGTGGTATTCCATAATTCTCGTGTAATCAACAATTTTGTTTTTATAGGATTCAACAACTTCGTTATAATCAGTAATAGTTTCCTTCTAATTTTCAATGATCACCTCACGGGATTCAAGCTCCTCTTTTAGCTTAACTTTATCCATGTGGGCCTTCTTAACTTCGTCTTAGAATACGGTCCTAATTTTGCATGGGCCTCTTTCAATTCCTTCAGTAAGCTAGCGTTGTTTTTACTCTCTCGGAGTGCAGCATCCTTCTCTTATGATAATCTCTTGATTCAGCAATATGTTCCACTGACGCCCTCTCATAGTTGTCCTTCTCCGATTCAAAGGTAAGGATCTCTTGATAATTGTAGCGGTTCATGTCTGCCAGCTACTTGCATAACTTTTCCCATCCCTCAGCTTGATCCAAATCACTTAGAATTGCTTGGAGATGGGACATATAGGAATCTTTGCGAATTGGGTGCAGGTCAAGGTCAAATTTAAATCCTTTTAGAAACCACCCGAGGAGCGCAGCTTCGAGTCTTGGAGATCGGATGGAAGAATATAAGCCGGCCTCCTACGAGAACGTGAAGGACTAGAAGTGGGCACCGCGTGAGTTGATGGGGCTTGGGATGAAGATAAAACTTGGACAGTCCAAGCTGAAACTTCAAGTCAGACAAAGATTGGTGCCTGGGAAAAGTTTGATGCTTAAAGGGATTAGAACCAACGATCAACCTTTGGCTTCTTGGGCGGCTCTTCTCGATCATCAGGAGTTTTTCTCTTCTCGTAACCACTCTTACTACTCCATTCTCTATCGTCCCAGCGACGTGCTTCATCTTCCAAGTCTTTTTTCCTTCTTCACTCTTCCTCGGTTTCACGGGGCTTGTGGCAGCTTAAAGACCATCTTGACAAATGTTGCGAATCAGTAAATTATACAAGATCCTTACAAAGTCCACCGCTTCTCATAGTACCTGATATAAAGAATAAATAAAGAGCTTTAGCGACAAAAAGTGGACCTAACTAATGATTATGAAAGTGAATGTGACCCTAGTGAAATGTGTAATATGTCTTAGGCCACCTGAAAGGACGTAACAAACCAGATCGGGAAGCCACTTGCTAGAAATTAGGCTGACTCTAGACACAATATGACCAGGGGGGAGACGATACCTCGAATTCAAAATCATCTCCCGTGAGTTTATCGATAACTATGTAAATATAGCTCAAAGTCCCTAAGCCAGTACCGGTTTCTTTAAGCAAAAATCCTGAAGTCGCTCAGCTACTAGGGGAGCATCTTTATCATGAATCTCTCAGGGAGGCGAATTTGGGAGGAAGAGACTCATTCCCGGAGTTTCATCACAAGATTCGATGTTTCTATTGCTGTAACTTGCATCGAATTCATCGTCGCTAGAGGAGGAATCATAACTACTAATGTCCTCAACTTCACCCTCCTCTTTTTCCGTTGTCACCTCAGCCTTGCCCTTGCACTGCTTGACTTCTTCTTCCCCCTCCTCCGAAATCGAGGGCGTTTTGGCTGGATAGCTGGCTTCATTCATTACACCTCTTCCTTCATGAATTTCTTCGGTTGACTCGCCAAACAGACCTCTCTTTCTGAGGGATCGCCCTCTTCGAAGCCGTGCGAGGAAGAAGTGGAATGCGTTCATATTTTGGAATGGAAAGGAGATGGAACTTTAAAGGCCATGGCCGATCTCTCGGGAAGCGACAGTCATACCGAAGCAAATTCTCGTCTATTAGCAAAAATTTAACTGATCTCTCCTTGTCATCTATGACCAGAGTATGAAAATCCGGATCGAGAAATGGATCTTAGTTTGGCCTCGGAATAACTGCAAGAATTATTCAATCTATCAAAAATCCCATAGCGACATATCAAAAATCAATAAGTAAAAGAGAGAGCATACCCTCTGTGTCCAAAGGCGATTAAATCCCTCATGACACATAATAAACAAATGCTGGGCCTTGAATTGATAGAGGTTTCTTTGAAGCTGCTGCACGATCTTGTAGTTTCTTTGGGCCTCGATGACAACAAGGGATGGACATTTGTCTCTCTTTTTGAATGAGAGAAAGTATCTCAACTCATCGAAACTCGAGGCACGGTTAAATGTCTGCATAAAAAAGGACATGAAATTAGGTCGAAATCGTGTACCTATTAGGATGAATTTGAAAAGGAGCAAATCCCAAGTTCAAAAAAGTTTCTTTCAAGAAGTGATTAAAAAGGGAACCGCACCATTTAAACACATATACCGGTGGCAAGAATGTAGCCCAAAGGCGACATATGTGCAAACTCATTCTTCGACGGAATGCACACATCATCGTCCAAAGTGCCGTGTTGTAAGCAAATGTTATGTATAAATTTAGTAGAGATTATAGTGGAAGCTCTCTCAGGGGATTAAGTAGAACTCTAAAAATTAGAGGAACCCTGTCTACAACTGGGCTAACTGCAAACAGTTGACCTTATTCAGCTCGCCGCACTAAAGAGATAGGCGCTAATAGAACTGTTTGCAAAGGCGCAACGGATGATGATTTAGCTCCTGAAAGTGCTGGACTTCCACCACTGGACTTACGACGAGAGGACATGTGCTTAATTCAATGGAACAGAACTTGCATCTAACACGGTCAAGTAATTCTATCTTTAACTAAAAGTCCCTTGCGATACATGAACTCTGAAAAAGTATCAATTTATGTTGACATGTCGGGTTCTAAGTGTTGACTTGGGCAACTGCAGTGTTTTATCTATGTAGGATGGGCTCGGTGTCCTGAATACTACAAACACTCTATCCTATGTAGATAGTTCGCTCGCACTGAAAAAAGAAAAGAGCTTCTCTTATCATTTATTGAAGTTATTTTTTCTACAATTACCCATTATCGATTAACGATCGATAACGGATCCGCTGTCTGAAGTGATACGAGAAGCTCTTTCCATTTCAGGTACATCAAGTATGCAATAATGGGACCAATCCAAAGTGAGTAACTATAGATTGATGCGCCCAAATCAAGTAGGGAATTTTCCATGTAAGATGATTTTAGCTCTTCTTAACGCAATAGCAACATAAGCTGCACACGAGATGCTACCTTAAGCTATTATCACCCTCTAGAAAACCAAAACCAATTTGCAAGACGTCGTGTCAGATTAACAATGAAACTTAGTGCAAGTTAATTCTGCTGTGGACGAAGATAGCAAAACATGTCAAGCACTAGGGCAAAGCCCGAATTTCGTTTCGTGAAGAAATCTATACTTGATTTACTATCTTCTTCCATAAAATTGCAATCAATTCACATTCTCCATAACGATTACCACTAATCCATCCTCATCACCAAATTGCTAAACAAATGCCAAATTCTATACCACCCACCTCAAATCAAAAATCAAAGGGCGAGAATGGTCAAACTTTAAGGCGGCAGCGATCCAAGGTGGGTAGGTCGACGGCGATCCAAATTGGCGAAGTTTTGGGTGCTAAAGGGCCAAGATGGCGGCGAGATTAGGCAAGGTCGGCAGCTGGAGGAATCAGCGATGGATGGTCGGCAACGGCGATAGTGCGAATGTATTTAGGGTTTAGTTGGATTTAGGTTGGGTAGTGGAAGAAGTAGCTTGAATCGCAAGTGAGAATGTAGAATAAAAGATAGGTCAGCACGAATGAATTAAATATGAGATTGCATAGAAAAAATACCTTTAGTCCTTAGATCGCTAGCGATCCATAGAATTACAACCAAACTTTTCCCAAGTCACCAAGCATGATCCAAGCATCTTTTGCAAGCCATTTGAAAGTTGTGGGATTGAAGTTGATTTATTGTTATATGCTATGACGATTCCTATCAAAATTCAATAGATGGCTAAATAACCAGATCCATATTCGCATGATGGCCTCAACATGACCATTTGAACCTCAACAAATGGGAACTCAAAAGCGATGACTTCTAGAGCATGCTTTTTTTCCAACAAAGGCATACTATGGGGGGCAAATGTTAAATTTTTAATCCAACTAAATTCAATAGGAACAGAATATCTACAAAAAGTCAAAACCATCTCAAGGATCAACCAAGAATACCATAGGAAAATGGAGAGAAGGACCCAAGAAAAAAAGGATGTCGAAAAAGGCTAAGTTGATGGATCGCTAGCGATCCATGGTGGTCGCCCATGGATCCTTCAATCCTCTTGCAACATGATCTAATAAGTTTTCTAGGGATGTCTACTAAGTTTGATGATATTCTAAGTGAGCTAGTTCGAGAAGTGGGCATTCACCAAATTTCAATAATAGTTCAGTGCAATCAGTACATGAATCATCATCAAAACAGAGCATCTATTCATGAAATTTCATGGAAAGCATCTACACAAGGCAAGAAACAAGATCCAGCTGGAATGAGCCAAAAATACTCTAACTACATGGTCGCTAGCGATCCATGCCCTATGGATTGCCAGCGATCCATCATATTGGAACAGTTTATTTTGAAACTTCTTTAGCACCTTTGTACCTTCAAATACAAGTCTTTGACAAAGCGACTATGACCCAAGTGCTCTCTAGCCCCTGTAAATAAAATCCTACCTTCAACATGGAGAGGATCTTCTGGAATGGTTGTTGAAACTCTGCAGAAACTATTTTTCACTCTTCTACTCCCATGCAACAATCATCTAAAGGGTTCACTGTGTTTCTCCAGTGAAATCTAACATTGGTGACTTGATCTAACTTTCGAGATCCAATCAAATTGTGATCAGGTTCAACTTGTAATTTCAATTAGTCAATAAGAAAATTAATAAAGTGGACGTAGGCTACGTTAACAGCCGAACCACTATAAAAATCTCTTGTCTCTTTACTTTATCTACAGGTTATTATTCCTTGTTTCTTTTTTATTTTCCTTGATAAACAAGGCGGGTGCTTTCACGCTCAATCCAGGGCATTGATTTTTGGGTTAACAATAACTACTACTAATTTCCAACTACTAATACCTATAGGCTAGGAGATGGTCTTTCGCGAGAGCTAGAGCCACGATCGCATCCAAGTGATCGAACCATAGCGGCTATGCACCCTACCTCATGCCCCTAGCGTTGCTGCTCCACCTATATCTTCCACTACCTCTCCTGCATCTCCTGCTACCACTACTACATCGCCTGAGTCTCGGCCTCGAGCCATAGCTAGTACCCTTAAACCTATCCATATCTAGAGCTTGCTGTTGATACCCTACATCCTACTAGTTGGGCTAAAGGTCCTACTCCATAGGTACTTGCCTTCCTTCTCTTGCTGCACTCCAAAAACAATGGGGCGCTCCTCTATCCACATCCTCTTAGAAAGGTCTTATCCAAGGCAGGGGTACATCAATCATCGGCTCATCTAGGAGGTTCACTCAAAACCATCTAAAGATGGCAGTAAAATGGTGATAGTAGGGGAGAGGACTCCTTTGGGTCCTACTACTAAACCTATATAATGGGCCACGATTACCCTAGCCCAATTCATCATGGTACCACCTATAATGGCATGAGTGGTGTAACACCTTGTATTTTGATATTAGTTATTAATTAGTTAGTTAGTTAATTAGACTCCAAAAATGGAATCTATGCAAACGATGGAATTTGACCAAGATAATTGCAACATTACATTAGTGGTGAAATTCCGAGCAACTTTCATATTTAGAGTTTTGCAATCGGAATCCAAACGATGAAGCTATAGATAAAAAAATGAATTCAAAAAGAAAATAATTCGAGTATAATTAATTAATGTTTATAGTGATTCGCCCGAGCCCACAGGCCAATTATTCACTACGGCCGATCGACATGTAGCGATCGACTAGTGCAAATAAGACCGTAAGCCGGTTGGGTAATCGCAGGCGCAATAAACCTAGGCCACAATGGCTCGAATCTAATATTTTAAATCAAACGGTTGAGGTTGATTCTTACGCCTATAAATTAAGGCCTAACCCTCTTCTCTTCTCATATTTTACTGGAGACAATAGTGAAGCTCTGCCATCTTTTCTTCCCCACTTTCTTTCTATATTATAAAAATAAGATGTTTATATTTATATTCCTACAAATTGGATAACTATAGAAACCTAATAAGGTGGGGAGAAAAGAATCAACTATATGCGTATTTGAGCTTTATATATATATATATATATATATATATATATATATATATTCTGAATCCAAAGTCTCTTCTCAGTTTTATAATTCTAATATATGTATATACCCTTTTTATACATATTTCTTGGATTAAAAAGGATTTGGATATGAATCATAGGTTCTACTTCAGATCTGGAGATTTGGATCGCTTTTAAAAGGTGAATGAGAAATTTTATAGATTGTAGTAATATGAAAATTATTTTATAGATTTGGATAATTGTATATGAGTTGTAAACAACGAACTGAATATAATATGAATATAATAAATATTGCTATATATACCTGTTTTGCAATTGATTTAGAATTGTTTACAGCTTATCTAGAAATTAGCCCCAAAAGTATGAATTTAGAATGTTGATTTGAATGAAATTTATTCAGATCTGAAAATAGGTTATATAATAATGTTATGAATTTTGATTGTTACCCTAACATTGTTAGAATATAAACTTTTCCATGCTTAGAATTGTTGGAAGTTAGATCTGTTTAATATTAGTAAATTAGTCGGATTTCTTTCCCTTTTACAAAATATAGCGTTTGATCTAGCAAGGAATAGATGCAAACAAAAAAGATAAAGAGATGTGGAAAGTATGAATTCATTGTAGTTTACATTCTCTATTTTAGTAATAAAATGAAACGATTATTCCTTGTAATTTCAAACGATGTAATCTTTTATATTTTAAAGTTAAATCTTTTGGTTTGAACTAATTTATGGAAATCATAACGGATAATCTTTTAGATATGATTCCAACAATTAAACATAGAATAGAATATTCTGGTAAAGATATATGACTAGAATATATTTGATAAAAGTAGGTATCTGTACAAATTTTACCGCACTTACAATAATTAAAAAAAACTTTGCTAATACCGACTCTTCCATGTAATATCCACATTTAGGATAATTAATTAATAAGAAAGGTGTTTAAAAGGTTGTAACTCCAATAAATGGGAAATGATGGTAATAAATATGGAAATTGCAATACTTTTATATGGTAAATGGATTAATGAGACTGATAAATAAAAAAGCTAAATTAATAACTATGGAATAGTTAAAAGGGTTACTAATTTGAAATTATTAATCATACACAAATGTCTTCGAAAATGTCCGTTAGGATTTTATGGTCAAATTGACATTTATGAGAATTAAATGGGGATTTATTGGTAGATAAGTAGTTAAGGTAAATCTTATTGCCTTAAATAAAAAGGGAATTAGTACGCTAAGTCCAATGTCTACATATAAGTAAAGACTTAGGATGGTTAATTGGACTTAGTAGGCTAGTGATGCGAGGTTAGTAAAGTCACTCGATGGATGACGGCCCTTCACTTTGAGGCTAACAGCAGTCGGGTACACTTACTACTAATGTGAGATATCACTAATCCTAGGACCCATGACTCCATGAGAGATTGGAGCTGCTTTCATAATTGAAAGGTATTAAATGGTCCAAAATTGAAATTAGGAGCATTGAGTGATATCTCCATAGGGGTTTGCTTCTTGATTGAGGTATTAAGTGGTCGTAGGGTCCGTCTCTCTGCTTAAAGGAAGAATTAAGCAACCTAGTAAGATTCCAAATAAATAAGGATGTCTCTAAAAGGGTTTGCTTCAGTGTTAAGGTACTAAGTGATTATTTTAGGGCTTGCCTCCCAACCGAAAGAATTAATCTAATGAGATTCCATATTTATAATTAAGATTGATGGTGGATATCTCAGGAAAGGTTTGTTTCGGGTTTGAGGTATTAAGTGACTGATCTAAGGGTCCGTCTCTCTCCTAAAAAGAAGTATTAAGTAAACTAGCAAGATTCCAAGTGATATCAGCTGGATAGTACCAGTGAGGAGTCTGCCTTAGGGTTAGGTATTAAATGACAAAGGCCTAAAGGCCTACCTATAAATAGGTGTTAAACGGCCAAGTGTTTTCCTAGTCCTTATTATTGAGGTATTGAGTGGCTTGCGTACAGTCTCTCATATTGCTAGGGCCTTAAAAATGATAGTACCAGTAAGGAGTCCGCATGGGATAGGTATTAAGTGATGAGGACCTGTCTAGAATATAAGTATTAAATGGTTAGAAGTCTGCCTAGTCCTTTTTAAAAGTATTAAGTGGTTTGGGTACTGTCTCTTATATGGCTACGATTTTATTGGCGATAGACGCAGTAATAGTTGGACATTAAATGATAGAAGCACTAAATAGTGGTTAGAGGTCTTACTAGCTAGGACCCACTGACCATTGACAACATTGTTAGAAAACCACCTTGAGAGTATGTCTTAAATGATGGGGTCTGCCTTGATTGAGGTCTTAAATGGCAGAGTCTACATATTTCACTTTTAAAAGTATTTTGTTATGATTATAGAAGCCTGCTTCATACTTAGAAGTATTAAGTGGAAATTGACTTTGGAAGTATTTGATGGTTGATAAGGCTTCATCAGTATTTTCTACCTTGAGAAGGGGTAAGTTAGTAATCGTGTGTGCAATACAAGGTTAGATTTGAATTGCTAACCTTAATGGACATAACTACTAAACGAACAATCGGTATAAATTTATGTTATGGACAGTTTATAGATTTTTCAGTCATCGGAACGTTGTTTTTACTCCTTCCTTATTACAAACCACATGATAGATTTTGAGGAACATATCAGTGGAGCTAGATGCGCATTGTTATTGGAGGAGTCTTCTTTTCTCATGCTCAATGCTAATGTGATAATTTGCTATCCAAGGAATACCATTAATTCCAAGGTAGTAGACATAATCAGTATTGTTATCCTATTATTGTTTTCGCTGAGTTTAGATTTCTATCAATCTATGATAATGTACTTGCTTATTTATAGGTATCATATCCATTGATTTGTGCTTTAGTGAACTTGGATTTCGATTTTTGTTGAAATTTAGGCCCATTAAGGTATGGGTTGTTATATTTGATATCAAAGCCTAGGTTAGTAGATCAGAGGAATTAGGATAAATTGAGAGAATGTATTCGTACTTTCCTATCTAGTAATAATATATTTTTACGTTAAATTCTATGAATTCCGTTAATATAAGTAGTTGTAGTTCCACTCCGAGGGAATAGGCAAAGCAACTATAGGTTGAAAATATCTTAGAGCTAAGATTTTCATGCCGACTCCAAAGTACCCCATGGAGTGTCGGCGATGCGTAAAGCGAAGTTGATGAAGATCATGAGTATGACATGCGGCAGAATCCTAGAGACTGGAGGTTTTTAGATTTTCTCTCTTTAAGATGCAGAAAAAATAGGAATGAAAATTAATTTTATTAAGGCATGTAGTTTGAAGTGTTGTTGTGTCCACCAACTATTAAAAGAATATTTCTATCCGAAGTAGAAAGGAAATAGCAGTTGGAATATTTTCAGGCTTTTGGAATTATTGTTGGTCACAACAGTTCTATTAAGGCTATTGCAATCTGGCCGAGGAGGGGTCTACATGGTAAGGTTGATACCATCGTGTGGACGGTAGAAGTTTTCTAGATGAGTGCAACGACCTATAATTTAACCCCTTTAAAATATGAATATTTAATATAGTTTTAAATAATCGATAAATGTATGTTATATCTAACATATAACTCTTTTTAATATTAAATAATGATGGTAAATGATTTTTAAAATGTGTTTACAAAAATAATCGGTTCAAAAGAAAATAAAAAATGTGACCAAAAAACTTTTTAAAAATCCTAATTTTTGATCATCTAAAAATTGTTTAAAATATTATGAACATCTTAGTACACGTAGGTAGATACTTATATAAATAATGAGTGTTTAATTAGGTCTATTCAAATTACAAATATTTGCATTCTTAAAGAGAAGAAGTGTTGTGACAACTTTCAAAGGTTTAAAATTAAAATAAATAAGATGAGAATGAAATGTCACATTCATACTTACACATAAATACACTTAAGGGTATTACATTATGGATATTACAACTCCTCCTTATTCTAGCGTGTAAAAGAGAAGAGGAAGTGATGGTGTGATGATGTGTCATGATATAAATGGAGGGTATTTGTACTTAGTATCATTTTGATAATTTTATGATTCTATTTTTAAAACTAATTCAAAATTATCCCTCCTTCGGCATTTCATTTTTCATCTTTTTCAAAGTTTCTACACCTTCTCCTTAAGCTTTTCAAAGTGTTTTGATGGCTTCCATTTTAATTTAAAGGTTAAAAATCAAAGTTTTTGCTTTTAAATCCTTTTAAATTAACTTTTTTACACCTTATTCCTCTTCTACACCATTTCTTCTTTCAATTTCAAGCCCACACACTTATATATCACCAAGACCGAGCCTTGTTTTCTCCTAGATCGAACAACTTTGGCACTTTAAAGCATCCAAAAATCCATCTTTCCAAGTTGAAGCAAAGATCGATCGTGTTCAAGTTCGTGTGGAAGATAGAGTTGGATTTGCAAAAAAAATTTGTAAGTAAATTTTTTTAACTAAAGTTTTAAACTTTATTTCCTTTATATATAATCACCATTTTGTTGCTTAGCTAGTAATTTTGGATGTAAAGCTTCTGATTTGGTTTGTGCCTTAAAAGATGACATCATTATAGTTAGTAAACCCTTAGAATTAGTTGTAAAGTTCGAAGTAAAGTTGTATAAGTGATGCTTTCTTATGTTCATGAATACTGTTTAACTTTATATATATGCCATGTTTATGTTATGTGATGTGATGCTTGGATGAAAATCAATACAACATAAATGTAGTTCTCGAACTGTCCGTATAGCGACTATCGCTACATCGGCCCTTTCGAAAAATACCATCACTTAGACAACTTTTGTTTTATTTTCGAGCTTGGGTTTTACTTTACAAAGTTAATTAAGTTTTATTGATTAGGATGGATTTAAAATTACTTACTATTTTAATAATGATTTAAATTTAATAATTTATTTTAACTTATGAGAATTAAGGTTAATTAATTATATTAATAATGATGTATTTAAAATCAATTAACTACTTTGGTAATGATGTTTAAAATTAATTAACTGTTTTATCTAATGATGGTTAAGTTTAATTAACCTCTTAAATAATTATAAATTAAAGTTAATTAATTATTTTAATTAATGGTATTTAAAAATTAATTAACCATTTTTAATTAATTACTTTTAAAATTAATTAATTAGTTTCAATTTAATTAATCTTTTCCATTACAGATAGTTTAAATTAGTAAATCCATTTTAATAAATGATGTTTAAAAATCAATTAATCAACTTAATTAATGAGAATTAAAATTAATTTAATTAATTATGTTTTAAAGTGATCAACCCTTTTTAATTATGAGTATTTAAAGTTAATTAATCAAATTGATTAACAAAGTCTAAAGATAATTAATCACTCTTATTAATGACAGTCAAAGATAATTAATCAATTTAATAATAATGTTTTAGGTTATTAAATCCTTTTTAATGGTGTTTTAAAGTTAGTAAATGATTTTTACAAAGATGTTTAAAGTTAAAAACATGTAATGAGAATCCCAAGCACGAATTCGGTTTTAAAAGTAAAAGTTTGATTCGTTTATGAAAATAAATTAATTTCCATAAAGCGATATCACTCATATGGAAAGCATTTAGTTGTATACTTAGCACTAAATGTTAAAGAGGGAGACTCGTCTCTATCCCGAAAGTTAAGAATGTACACCAAGACATGACTTTGTGGTAACACTATTTTAGCGTTTCAAGAATCATTGTTAACCAAGGGGCAATGCAAGTTTGAAATTGATGAGTGGTGTTGGATGTACAAGATTTAATTTTCATATACGATCGTTTTGTTACCCTTGATAGTCGGTTTGTCATCTATTGATTACCCCAGTCTTCTTTGTTTTTCGTCATTCTAAGACGATGTGTTGCTCATTTTGGCTTTATTATCTTTTGTTGGAAATGACTAAACCTAAAGATAGAGAGGGGGCCAAACTATGTGAGTTTCACCCATTAGGGTATTTTCACATCCACTTTAGATTGGATTCGATTATGCATATTGGGATTTGAAATATTCGGATACTTGGTAACAGTTGGCAGGGTGCGGCTTGGAGGTTTACGAGAGCTATTGGAGTTCTCAAGTATATATTCTAGAGGTATACTTTCGGTAAGGGGGTGCACCATCCTAGTCATTATTGGTAAATTTCCTTTTCCTTCTTGATTCGAACCCTTAAATTTCTTTTCTTAATTACAACAGGAAGAGTATAGCACTCTTTATGATGTAAATTATTTGTATCTATTCTTTACATTTGGTTGTTGTTTATGTGAGAGGAAACCTAAGTGCGAACAAGCATTCAATGAAAAGAAGGAGAAATTGACCAGTGCTCCTATTTTACCTATTCCAAATGGGAGCAAAAGATTAACTATATACATGGATGCTTGTGAAACCCGATTGGGAGCGGTTCAATGCAATATGGAAAATTATTGCGTATGCATGTTGACAGCTAAAACCACATAAGAAGAATTATGCTATGCATGAATTTTAAGCTATTGGTGTTTGTCTTCGCATTAAAGATGTGGGGGCATTATATTTTGTGTGAAAAGTTCGATTTATATATGGATCATAAATTTTTTAAGTATCCCTTTTGATGTGCATGTAAATGTGCATATTTTTACCAACATATTTAATTTATTTAAATTTAATAAATGATTATATCCGGTATTTTAACTTGTTTCAGCCAAATTCATTTTCAAATTATCACATATTCATCTCCATATAGGGGAAAATGGCCATTTTTGTGCATATATTAATTTGAGAAAATTTAATTGGAAATTTCTATATTATTTTGTTGGATTGTGGCTTCATATACAAGTGGATTCATAAAGACATATACGTGCACAAGAGGGAATACAAAGGAATGGAGATGAAAATAATTCAAAGCCATGATCATGGAGGACCCCACCTACCCACCTTCCTTCATGTATAAATTAGAAGTTAATCCACATGCTAATGGCCATTACACTTTCATGCACACTTAATGGGTGATTATTGAAGCTACTGATAACTTGGCCACCACATTTCCTACAAGGGCAATGTCGGCATTCCTCAAAAATATGAATTAGGGTTTCATACATGTATAAATACCCATTATCTTCATGTAATTAGCTCCTCTTCCTTAGCTCCTCTTAGTAAGTTTTTAGCTTAGAAATAAAAAGAAAGCTTCTCTTTTCTTTTCATGGCTACTTAGCCATTTCTTTTATGTAATTTTTTTCTTATGCAACTTTAATACGTTGCTCTTTTATTCTCTTGTTTATTTTCCTTTCATGTTAGTATAGATTTATTTTCCATGCAAGTAGATTAGTTTTATTTCATGTTAATTAGCTCTTCCTTCATTTAGCTCTCTTTTTCCTCTTCTTTTTGTTTCATGTTGCAAGCTATATTTGTTGATTTGATAATAAATATGAGAGGCTAATCCCTTCAATTTAAGGGTAATGAAGCCTCTAATCATATAGCTTCAACATTGTGTTAGTTTTGATCTCCTTGCGCTTAAATGAATGTTGATGTGATTTATTGTTTCATGTTGAATTTGATAGTCTATGTTGTTTATAACAAATAGGCTATGCTTAAACCATCACAAACAATAACTACCTCTTCATCTACATATGATGATGGTAATGAAGTGAATATTGAAATTAAAATTTGATGGCCTATATTTTTAAACAATAGGTAATAGGTCATGCTTAAAATAGAATTCATTTTCAACTTTGTTGTTTTCATGAGAGTTAGTAAGTGGTTTAAGGGGTGTGTTATAGTTTGATGACTTATGTTGAGCTAATTAACAACAAATAAGCCATACTTATGATAAACACATCATTTAAATTCACTAATGACCAAAAAAGAGAGTTTGTAATTTTATTTTGTTGAACTATATGATGTAGAGATTGAATTTATCTCTAAACTATTTTTCTACTCTCATATTTTTATCACTTTCTTTCTGTCGTTTTTTTTTCATTTTCTAGATAATCACTTTCAACTTTGGTTAATTTTGATTGGTAGAGATTTAAAATCAACATTTTCCTGCGGATCGGCCCGTACTCAGTACGTACTACGATAGTACGCCATGCGCTTGCGATAAAATTTAATTTGAATTTTTTCGGTGATTTTCTAATCCAATAGAAAAATCTCCATTGAACATCTTTACTCAAAAGGACTTGAACTTAAGGCAACATGGCTAGAGTTTCTAGCAGTTGATGATTTTGAGATTTTGTATACGTTGGGGAAAGCTAGTATTATAGCTGATGCGTTGAGCAAGAATTATGCAGTTTTAGCTAAAATGAAAGTTGTCTAACTCTTATCCAATGTATTAAGAGTAATTAGCAGAGGGACATTCATTTTTCATAGATAGCTAGAGCCGTTACTGAAAATGTTTCATCGGAGAAGTGACCAGGATTCATGGAAGATGACTATGGTATTCTAAGGATGAACAATAGATTTTGTGTTCCACATGTGGATGGAATTAAGCAGGAAGTTCTGACATAGTATCATCATTATGAACTAACAATACATTATGGAGCCACTAAGATGTATCGGGACACGAACTGTACTTTCTGGCAGGAAGGGATGAAAATAAACGTTGCAATATTTGTGAGTAGATGTGCTAACTATTAGCAGGTAAAGGGAAGTCACCAGAAGACAGTCGGACTGCTTCAGCCACTTGAGATTGGGAGCAGTGGATTTCATCGATGGATTTCCTAGATCGAGGAAAGGTAATGGAGGAATTTGAGTCATTGTTGATAGGTTAACCTAGAGCGCTCACTTCTTACCAGTCAAGGCAACAAAGATGGCTGCTAGTTTGGCTCGGTTATATGTTAAAGAGATTGTTAGGCTTCATGACACTCTATGTGGTATTATGAGTGATCGAGATCCAATCTTCATAAGTTGATTCTGGAAAGGTTTTGCATGATGCACTTAGGACAGCGCTGAGTTTGAGCACAGCTTATCACCCTCAGACAGATGAGCAAACCGAAAGGATGATTCATGATCTGGAGTGTTTATTTCGAGCTTTTATGCTAAACTTTGGAGGTTCATGGGAGGACCACCAACCGTTGGTTGAGTTCGCGTATAACAACAACTTTCAAGCGAGTATAAGGATGGCGCCTTTTGACGCATTGTATAGGAGGCCTTGTAAGTCTCCATCTTGTTGGGTCGAACTAGGAGACTGCTTAGCGATTGGACCAGATATAATTCGTGATGCCATGAATAAGGTAGATTGTAATAGGAAGCAGTTAAAGATAGCTTAGAGTCGGTAAAAGAACTATGTAGATGCGAGGCGTCGAGATTTGGAGTACGTGGTTGGGACTATGTATTCATTAAAGTTTCTTTGATAAAAGGCATGATTCGGTTCAGGAAAGGAGGAAAGCTAGCTCCTTATTTTATTGGACCTTTTAAGATACTCAAGGGGATAGGAACTCTTGCATATAAAGTGGAGTTACCAGCCATGTGGTCAGGTGTACATGATGTTTTCCATGTATCATGTCTGCGTAAGTATGTACATAAACCTACTTTGATTATTCCACCATCTCAGTAGGAGATTGTGAAAGTTGAGCCTGACTTGACCATGTAAGACAGCCTATTCGAATTGCCAATTGAGATAAGAATGATTAAGGACTAAGATTGTGGACTTGGTCAAAGTACAGTGGAGTGAAGATCCTAGTGATTGCACTTGGGAGACACAGATAATATGAGGGAAGCTTATCCCGAGATGATGCTAGGATAGTTGTTTATTTCTCTGTATGTATTATGCATGCACTGTTGTAATGCAGTTGCTTAACGTATATTTGTTGTATGGGTTTCCTGATATAATATATGCCCTTTTTGAGTTATTTTGAGTTATCTCTTTAAGTGTTAATTTCAGGGATGAAATTCTTTTATGGGGAAGAATGTAACAATCTGTAATTTAACCCTTTTAAAATATGAATATTTAAATTTTAAATAATCAATAATTGGATTTTACAACTGAAATAAAAATCTTTTTAATAATAACTAATGATGGTACGATGATTTTTAATATGTGCTTACAAAAATAATTAGTTCAAAAGAAAATAGAAAATGTTATTGAAAAGCATTTTCAAAAATCCTAATTTTTATTGTATAAAAATTTGTTGAAAATATTGTAAACACCTTAGCACACTTGAACATGTACTTATATATAAATAATGAGTGTTTAATTAGGTAAGTTAGAATTATAAATATATGTATGTTTAAAGAGTAAAAGTGATGTGACAATTTATAAAGGTTTTAAATTAAAATAAATAAGATAAGAATGAAATGTCACATTCATACTTACACGTAAGTACACTTAAGGGTATTACATGATGGATATTAGACCTCTCGCTCATTCCAATATGTAAAAGAGAAGAGGAAGTGATGGGGTGATGATGTGGCATGATATAAATGCAGGGTATTTGTACTTAGGGTCATTTTGGTAATTTTATGATTCTATTTTATATAAGACTAATTCAAAATTTCTCTTTCCTTCACCATTTCATTTTCCATCCTTTTCTATTTTTTATATCTTCTTCGTAAGCTTTTCAAATGTTTTAATGGCTTCATTTTAATTTAAAAGGTTAAAAATCAAATCTTTTCCTTTATATCCTTTTAAATTAACTTGTTTACACCATTTCTTCTTTCAATTTCAAGCCCACACACCCATACTGCCCTATTTTTTCCTAAATCAAAACATTATGGAACTTTAAGGCATCCAAAAATCCATTTTTCCAAGTTAGAAGCAAAGATAACGGTCGTGTTCAAGTTTGTATGGAAGTTAAGTTAAATTTGCAAACTTTTTTGTGAGTAAAGTTCATTTTTTTCAAACTAAAGTTTTGAACTTTATTTCCTTTATATTGTTATCACTATTTTGTTGCTTAGTTAGTACTTTTGGATGTAAAGTTTGTTACTTAATTTTCGCCTTAAAATATCACACTTTTGTAGTTAGTAAACCTTAGAATTAATTATGAAGTTTGAATTAAACTTTGTATAAGTGATGCCTTCTTATGTTCATGAATATTGTTTACTTTATATATATGCCATGTTTATGTTATGTGATGTGATCATAGTTTTGAAAGCCAAACCATAAGTCGAACCGCGATCGTTAAAGGTTTAGGGTTTTAAAGATCCAACCAGTTGAACCGTCAAAACCATCACCATTTTTTTTCCTCGACTTATACCTTGCAACTCTAAAAAAAATATCATTGATACATAGATTCCTATAATTATACAGTACAACATATAAAACTAAGAATTTGTTGAAATATAAGAATTAATCTACAGAAACAAAATAATTATCCCACTTCAACTTGCATATAGCAGCCGCAAGCTAAATTATAGCTATCGGCACGAATTATATAATCAATCCATTGAATATATGCTCTATTCAAAAATTACCATACTCTTAGACTCTCACTAGCTTAATAGCTTAGGTGATGGTGCTCTTGTTGCCGCTCTTAGTGATGGATTTAGGGTTTTGGTTCAGATTTAGGGAAATTGCAGCTAAAAGAGCATGAAGAAAAAATGAACTTCAAAATAAATGGTTATTTAAGGTTAGGTCTATGCGGGTTTGGGGGTTTTCACGATCCAACCTTCGGTTCTTTCTTTCCACAGCTTGATTCTCTTCCCGACCGTGGTGACCAATGTCCAATGGTTAATTGAGGTTCGACCTGAGACCCAGTCGAGTTTTCAAAATAATGGATGTGATGCTTGGATGAAAATCAATACAACATAAAAGTAGTTGTCGAACAGTCCGTATACCGACTATCGCTATATCGACACTTTTGGAAAATGTATACCATCTCTTAGACATCTTTGTTTTATTTTCGAGCTTTGGTTGTACTTTACAAAGTTAATAAAGTTTATCGAATAAGGTTGGATTTAAAATTAATTTACTTATTTAATAATTATTTTAAATTTAATCAATTATTTTAATTAATGAGGATTAAGGTTAACTAATTATCTTAACAACGACGTACTTAAAATTAATTAATTACTTTGTTAACGATGTTTAAAATTAATTAACCATTTTATCTAATGATGATTAAGTTTAATTAATCTATTAATTAATGATAGATTAAAGCTAATTAATTATTTTAATTAATGGTGTTTATAAATTAATTAATCGTTTAATTAATTACTTTTAAAGTTAATTATAGTTTCAACTTAATTAATCTTTTCCATTAATGATATTTTAAATTAATAAGTCCTTTTTAATAAACGATGTTTTAAAATTAATAGTCAACTTAATTAGTGAGATTTAAAATTAATTAATAAATTTAATTAATGATGTTTTAAAGTGATCAACCCTTTTTAATTATGGGTATTTAAAATTAATTAATCAAATTAATTAAAAAGGTCTAAAGATAATTTATCATTCTTATTAATGATAGTTAATAATGATTAATCAATTTAAATATAATGTTTTAGGCTATTAAATTCTTTTTATAAAGATATTTTAAAGTTAGTAAACCATTTTTACAAAGAAGTTTAAAGTTAAAAAACTTGTAATGAGAATACCAAGCATGAATTCAGTTTTAAAATTAAAAGTTTGATTCGATTATGGAAATGAATTAATTTCCGTAAAGCGATATCACTTATATAGAAATTATTTAGCTGTATACTTAACACCAAACGTCGAAGAGAGAGACTCATCTCTATCCTGAAAATAGAGAATGTATGCCAAGACATGACTTTGAGATAATACTACCTTAACTTGTCTAGAACATTTGGTACCCAAGGGATAGTACAATTTTGAAATCAATGAGTGGTGGTAGGTGTACAAGATTTAATTTCCATATACGATCATTTTTTCATCTTCAATAGTCAGTTTTTCGACTAAAGATTACCTCGGCCTTCTTTGTTTGTCGTCATTCTAAGACGATGTGTTGCTCATAGCTTTATTAATGGCTAAACCCAAAAAGCGAGTTGGGACCAAGCTATGTGGGATTGCGGCAATAGGGTACTTTCACATTCACTCTAGATTGGATTCGGTTGTGCATATTGAGATATGAAATACTCAGTAATAGTCAATGAAGGCCCGATTTGGAGGTTTTCGAGAGCCATTAGAGTCCCCAACTATATTCTAGAGGTATAATTTCGGTAAGGGGTGCACCCACCTAGTCATTGTTGGTAAGTTTCCTTTTCCTTATTTATTCAAACGCTCAAATTTGTTTTCTGAATTGCATCGGGGAGAGTGTAGCACTCTTCGAGATGTTAATTATTTGTATCTATTCATTGCATTTGGTTGTTGTTCTTATGATAGGAAACCCATTTTGCTTTTGGCGGCCTGGTCTCACACGTTTTTATTTAATTACACTTATTGTGTAGAGTTTTACTCATACGTACATATTGTTTGACTCGAGTTGTTCGTTTTCCTAGACTCTCGAGTACTCATTGATATTTGAATAGTCCAAGAGTAACAGGTCTTTATGGGCTCTTTTAAAGATGGCAACCGAGCAAGAGGCCTTTATCAATTTAGTTGTCTATTTTTACTATTTTATTTGTTCTTGTAAGTGTATTTAGTTTCAGCATATGTAAAGGTAGGTTGTTATAACTGCCAAAGCTAATTGGTGTACTTTTGTTTAACTCTAATAACTCCATGTTAGGGAGTAACCTTATGTATTATTATGTTATGTTTTATTTAATATTTTCGTTGTGTGATTTTCTATTATGTTCTTTATTTTTAGTCCCACGACAATTCATCTTTCGGACGCTTGTGTAATGGCAAACAAATATCGTGGATGTTGTTAGCGCCAAAATTGGTCACTAACACTCCCAAGTGAAAACATCAAATACAAGTCACAGCTCACGGATAGAATATATGTAGAGAGTATAAATATGAAAAACAGTAAAAATTAAAGAGAAAGCAGTAAAGACACCAAATTTATAGTGGTTCGGTAGACTCCGGCCTACGTCCACTCCAGAAATTTCCTTTTTATTGATGTTAGAACCAATTACAGTTACAACCTAGAGTTTTTAGAACAACAATGGCAGAGTAGCCTTTGTGTAGAAGACGAAGGGAGAACGAATGAAGGTCCCTTTTCTAAAGCCCCGCATGCTGTATTTATAGGCAAACCTAAGGGTTGGGCTTCCTGAGTGATACAGGCCCATCAAGATTCAACCCCTTCTTTCAATACACCGTCTCCTTGTTGCCTCACTTCATCCCGACCGATCCCATGCCTTGCTCGCCGACTGATCCACTATGGTCGAAGCACCCGCCTATCCATATGCACCGACCCCGACTGACTAAACCACACAGTCGAACTCCAATGACCGAATGCTTACGGCCGACCTAGAAAGGACAACCCTAGTTACCACCAAGCCGTATCTACCGATCCACTCAGGCCAAGCCGAACTCCAATGCCGAACAACCCTGACCTCACCACAATGCCGAGTGACCCTGACCTCACCACAATGTCGAACGACCATGACCTCACCACAATGCTAAGTGACCCTAACCTTACCACAATACCAAGCGACCCTGATTGAACCACAAAGCTGAGGGACAACCAAGGCCAAACCACAACGCCGAGCCACTTTGCCAAGCCACCCTGACCAAACCACAGTGCCGAGCCACCCTGATCGAACCACAATGTCGAGCCATCCTGATCGAACAACCATTAAGGCCGAGCATCCAAAGCCGAACCACCAAAAATGACTCGAAGAAACCATCTGCGAGACTCGAAGCTCGACCAACTACGACTCGAAGAAAATCTAGGATAACTCGAGACATGTCGAAACCTAAGCTTCAAGTATCCAATAACCTTCGTCCATCAACCATGTCGAATCCCCGCTATCTAACCATGTTTGTTATTCATGATTGATCATCCATTGATCGAGTTGATTAAAACTCGTCATAAACCAGCTTCGACAAACGATAAATTGATTAGTTAAATCTGTCTATCTATGTCCTTTCCAAAAGGCGGGTTAACAGATGTATTAAATGTCGTCCCTAAGGGTCAGAAAGGTGGATCGTCATAATGAGCTAAGCTGGAGATGGTGTGCGGAATGGTAATTGGTTAGTTAATTAACTTAAACCAACCCTATTGGGTCTAGGTTCAGGCCATGCCTAAATTCGGGCAAGCAATCGACCGCAAGAGGTCAACTGATTGACCAAAAAGCAGTCGATCGCTAGGCGGATTCGGCCCAAACCTGAACCTGGAATGCGACTATAAGTCGCATCCAAAACCATCAGCCGTCACACACCTTATTCTCTTCCTCCTCCCCATTTTCAGCTAAACCCCATTTCCACCTTCCCCTCCTCCACCTATCAAAGCCTCTCTCCTCTATTACTCCACCAAACGATGCCAGAATTCTTACACGTTAGATCTCGCCTTCCACCACTCTAGATATAAATCCTTTTCTACCTTTATCTTACTGCCTTGCAGCCCATGTCACCACCCAACACTGGTGGCTTTTCCTCTCGTCACCTTGGCCTAACTCCCCAAGTAGCTGCTTGGTTTGACCAGAGCGAGCGGAAGGTCGCCACTTACCTTAAAAAGGCTTGAAGAGCTTTCGTCACAGTGGGACTTGCAGCAATCCTTCGTTTGGAGACTTATGAGTGGGAATACTACACATGATGTGTCTATCTTTTTAATGCATAGATGGCATAGAATTTTTGATGATGACAATAGCTATATTGAGTCCGAGGTGAAGGGAGCCCGGACCGACAAGACAAATGATAATCTCATTGGGATTTTAGAGATATATGCAGTAGACGTAGATTTAGATGACATAGAAATGACTGATCTTGAGGTTCTACAACCGATCTTTTTTGGAAATGTTGGGGATTGAAGGACCGACAATTTGCGGCTGGTTGCCCACTTTGTCGTGTCCATCATTTGGCACAACATCATTCTAAAGACAGGAAGCCTCGACCAGATCTATACGGTGCAGAAAGCCGCCTATGCTATAATTGGCAGCATAGCCATCCATTGCGCTCGTGTTTCGATGCTTCAAATGGTCGATTAGGGGGTTGATGCCCCGAGGACTCACTTTTAGGTTTTGCCACTTACCCGCTTGAGTGTTTAGGCATTACGAGGTAAATTTGAGTGAAGAGGCAGTAGTGAGGAAGGTCCCTCCCACTATTGAACGGACCACTATTAGGAGGATGAAAATTCCTTTACCACCAACTGCATCACCTATAGCAGCAATAGAGTAACAGCACCATCAGTAGGGGATAGCGTAAGGCACTGAGGGATACTTAAGTCCTAAGCTTATTGTTATCCGTTAGGTTCAAGCGAAGCTCCAAGAGGTAACAGCATAGCAATAATGCTAGAGGCATGATATTAGGTGCATAGCCGAGATGCTACGACCCTTCTGCAGTCATGGCAATGACGCAAGCTCCAACCGCGAAGTGAGACCTTCTCACAGTTTGTAGGAGGTGTTTTATTTAGGATTGTTGTATCTTTTTATTTTCAGCACTTGTCCCTTTTTTGTAGATTTGTTTGGATTGTAAAACTGTTAATTTTCTCTTATAAAAGGCACGCATGATATTATGAGTTCCTATTTATTCACTATGTTATTGTTTATAGTTATGTAAACCACTCCTATATATGCATAGTAAAGATGTAATATATATATATGTGTGTGTGTGTGTGTGTGTGTGTGTGTGTGGGGGGGCATCTCATAAAGACACTTGACTAACAGCAAATGCAATATAAGACTGGAAGTTTAGAATGGTTGGAAAAATTTAAGCGAAGGACATGATAAAGCATTTTGTTATCATGGTCATTGCTCATGTTCCTTAAAAATTAATTTTTTTTGAATAACAGATGTGTTGACAAATTCCTTTATGTAAAATGTCAAGTTATTTGAGTGAAGGTTAGTTGTAGTATTTTGGAATTCGGTATATGCATTTAGCACATAACCAACTCCGACTACGTCTAAATTATGGCTTGATTTATCAAAATTTTGAGAAGAAAAATATTTTGAAAAGTTTCACCCTGATTTGACAAGTTCTTTTTCAAAAAAAGTGGTTTTATGTTTTATTTATTTTTGGCTCTTAAATTATTTTTAGAGGTTTTTCTCAAAAATTTAATTTCAAGGGAAAATATATGTCTAAATATTTTGGATTTTATTTTCCAAATGACGTACAAATTTGAAAAGAAGATTATAGAGTGGTAAGAATGTTAAATTACTCACTTACATTCCTTTTTTCGACATAGGAATAAATTGCTGGAAGCAATTTTTCGACATGTTAGATTATTGGACAGTAGGAAGTGGATGCAAAATCGGTTGCTTCATATTTTTATTCGTAAGAGTATGGGTGTTTTTAATTGAACGTTTTTTAAAAAGCTGCATACATATAGACCCGGCAGTATATATATAGGTTGCTTGCATCATAGTTTTAAAAAAAAATTCATAAGAAATGCATTCATATAGGAGGATCCGATTTAGAATCATTCTACATACATATTTTATGTGTTGTGATGCAGTAATATACTATGCACTTGTGCACGTTGGTTGAAAAATTGGGTGTACATTCATTGGTTGTGTAGTTTAGGATAATTAAAAGTCAAAATCATGACTTAGTCATTGGTGAAATTTGGGGGATGAAATTCTTTTTAAGAGAGGAAGAATGTAACACCCCGTAATTTGGCGTTAATTACTTAATTAGTTAGTTAAGTAAATAATTAGGCTCCAAAAAAGGAATTTATGCAAACGATGGAATTTGACCAAGAAACATACACCATTATGTTTGTGCCGAAATCCTAAGCAATATTCATATTTGGAGTTTTGCGATCGCAGTCCAAATGAAGAAGTTATGGACGAAAAAACGAATTTAGAATGAAATTAATTCGAGTATAATTAATTAACGCTAATAATTATTCGCCCAGGCCCACAGGACAACCGTTTAATACGACCAGTCGAATGCAGTGGTCGATTGGTGCATATGCGACCGTAGACTAGTTGGGTAATCGTGGGCGCAATAAACCTAGGCCACAATGGCTTGGATTTAATATTTTAAATAGAATGGTTTAGGTTGATTCTTACACCTATAAATTCAGGTCTAACCCTTCCTTCCATTCTCATATTTTTCTAGAGATAGCAGCGAAGTTCTGCCATTTCTTCTTCTTCACTTTCTTTCAAAATTATTAAAATTAGATATTTATATCTATATTCACACAAATTGGAAAAGAATAGAAACCTAATAAAAATGGAGAAGAGAAGAGAATCAACTATACACGTATTTGAGGTAATTTATATATTTTTATATATTTTCTCTTCCAATCCCAAAATTCTTTTCAGATCTGCAATTCTAATATATGTATATACTCTTTTTATACATATTTTTTGGATTAAAAAGGATTTGGAGATGAATCAAATTTTCTACTTTATATCTGAAGATTTGTAATGCTTTTTAAATGTGAATAGAAATTTTCATAGATTGTTATTTATTCTGCTGGTGTTTATTTGATTATTATACCTAACTGTATAAATGTATATGAGTTTTATGCGACAAATTGAATGTAATCTGAATATAATAAATATCGCCTATATATTCTTATTTATGAATTGATTTAGAATTGTTTACAATCGGATCTGCAAATCAGTCCTAAAAATATGAATTTAGAATATTAATTGGAATGAAATTTTTTCCTGATCTGAAAATAAATTATATAACAATGTTTTGAATTTGGATATTTACCCTATTCTTGTTGCAATATAAACTTTTCTATGTTTGGAATTGTTGGAATTTAGATCCGCTTAATATTTGTAAATTAGTTGGATTTCTTTCCCTTTTAGAAAAATGCAGCGTTTGATCTAGCAAGAAATAGATGCAAATAAAATGGAAAGAAATGTTTAAAGTATGAATTCATTATAGTTAACGCTGTCTATTTTAGTAATAAAAAGAAATGAGTATTCTTTGTAATTTTAAACGATGTAATCTTTTATATTTTGATGTTAAATCTTTTGTTTTAGAATAATTTATAGAAATTATAGCGGGTAATCTTTTAGATATGATTCCAACAATTGAACATGGAATATAATATTCTAATGAAGATATATAACTAGAACATATTTGTTTAGTGTTGATATTTGTATGTAATTTACTGCGCTTAAAATAATTAAATAAAACATAGCTAATAATGACACTTACACATAACATTCGCTGTTAGGGTAACTAATTAATGAGAAAGGAATTCAAAAGGTTGTAACTCTGATAAGTGGGAAATAAATGGTATAGGGTAAATGGATTAATGGGACTGATAAATAAAGAAGTTGAATTAATAACCATGGAATAGTTAAAAAGGTTACTAATTTGAAATTAGTAATCATACATAAATGTCTTAGGAAATGTCCGTTAGGATTTTATGGACAAATCTACATTTATGATCATTAAAAGAAGATTTATGAGTACATAAGTATTTAAGGTAAATCTTATTGCCTTAAATAAAAAGGGAATTAGTAAGCTAAGTCCAATGTCTACCTAAGATTATAAGTAAAGACTTAGGATGGTTAATTGGAATAAGTAGGTTAGTGGTGCGAGGTCAGTAGAGTCACTTGCTAGAAGACAGCCATTCACTTTGAGGCTACCAGTGGTCGAGTGCACTTACTACTGATGTGAGATATCACGAATCCTAGGACCCATGATGATGGGAGACATTAAGACTGCTTTCTTAATTGAAAAGTATTAAAGGTCCAAATTTGAAATTAGGAGCAGCGAGGGATATCTCCATCGGGATTCACTTCTGGTACGAGGTACTAAGTGGTTGTAATGTCCACCTCTCGCCTAAAAGGAAGTATCAAGTAACCTATTGAGATTCTAAATAAATAAGGATGTCTTTAAAAGGGTTTACTTCAGTGTTGAGGTATTAAATGGTTATTTTAGGGCCCGCCTCCATATTGAAGAAGTAACCTAATGAGATTCCATATTTATAATTAAGAGCGATAGTGGATATCTCGAAAAGGGTTCACTTTGGGTTTGAGGTATTAAGTGACTAATCTAAGGGTTCGCCTCTCTCCTAAAAAGAAGTATTAAGTAACCTGGTCAAATCCCAAGCGATGTCAGCTAGATAGTACCAGTGAAGAGTCAGTCTTGGGTTAGGTATTAAATAACAAAGACCTACCTATAAATAAGTGTTAAATGGTCTGAGGTCTGCCTATCCTTATTGATGAGGTATTAAGTGACTTAGGTATAGTCCCTCACATTGCTACGACCGTAATAATGATAGTACCAGTGAGGAGTCCGCTTGGGATAGGATTAAGTGATGGGGACCTGCCTAGAATACAGGTGTTAAATGGTTAGAAGTTTGCCTAGCCTTTTTAAAGGTATTAAGTAGTTTGGGTACTGTATCTTATATGGCTATGGTTTTATTGGTGATAGACGCAGTAATAGTTGTACATTAAATGATGGAAGCCTTAAATAGAGGTTAGAAGTCAATGTAGCTAGGATCCACCGATCATTGACAACATTGCTAGAAAACCATCTTGGAAATATGTCTTAAATGACGGAGTATACCTTAATTAAGGTCTTAAATGTCAGAATCTGCCTATTTCTCTTTTAAAAGTATTTTGCGATGATTATAGAATCCCACTTCATATTTAGAAGTATTATATGGCAAATAGGTTTAGAAGTATTGGATGGTTGATAAGGATTCATTAGTATTTTGTACCGTAGGAAGGGGTAAGCAAGTTATTGTGTGTGCAATGCAAGGTCGGATTAGAATTACTAAGTTCAATGGACATAACTATTAAATGGAAACCAGCCCGTATAAATTTATATTATGGACAGTTTGCAGATTTTCCTGTCACCTAAACATTGTTTGACCCCCTCCTCATTACAACTCACAGCATAGATTTAGAGGAATGAATCACTAGAGCTGGATGTGCGCTGTTATTGGAGGAGTATTCTTTTCTCTCATGCTTGATGCTATGTGATAATCTATTATACAAAGAATACTATTAATTCTAAAGTAGCAGTCACAATCAGTATTGTTATCCTTTTATTATTTCCACTGTTGCATTTAGATATCTACCAATCTCTAATAATGCTCATGCATTTTTGTAGGTACTAAATCCAATGATATGTGCTTTATTGGATTTGTTTTTCAAATTTTTTCAAATTTATGCCCTTTAAGGTATGGGTCGTTATAGGTGGCCTTCTAGACGAGGGATAAATCTAGTTGTAACTCCAAATCCTTAAGATGATGTTATGCTAGTTGATGCGAATGACCAGAAGGGTTTGGGGCCATAAATTCTCTAGATGTCGGATGCTTGTCCTTGATAGAAAGATCTAATCAAGTACGGCGGGATTGGTAGTCTCAATATCCTCTAAATACACTCCTACAACTCTAATATATAGAATCCCACCAAACTGTACATCTGTCAATCGAATATTCATCCTCACTTCGAATGAGAAGCTGGCTCGTGCTCATCAAAATTAGACACCAAATTAGTGTCAATAAGGCACGCACACATCCAATAGCACTCTTGCTGAAACATGTCATAGCGTAGAATCTAAAACAATCAAATAGTAGTGAGTAAGTCCACCAATCCGAAAGCAGCTAAATTATGAAAGTTCATTTGTCGCCCTTGTAGAAGCTTGAAAGGGCCGATTCCCATAACTCTTAACAACATTATCATAGTTTGCAACCATGCTATCACTTGTGGGGTCAATGCAGGGTGTCAGGTGGCAAGGGAGTTGCGAGGACGAGCCATAGTTTTTTATATTGGAGGTGGAACTAAGGCTTTGGGAATTGGCAATTTTTGAGGTACTAGAGAACTTGTGTGTTGCATTGGAGTTGCTGTAGAGGTTCGACGTCGGTAGCTTGTTTATTGGTGTTGGTTGGATGCGGTCAGCGGCGGCCTGAAAGAGGGGAAGGGTTTCAAATCGGTCGAGAGAAAATAGATTTGGGGGTTAAATGAATCAGCTCGAGTTGGCACCAAATATATCATTTAACAACAACGATGGTTGACCCCTTGGGTTCGACGGTCGATAAATATTGGTCGGTTGTGAGGAGCGCCAGTCTGATTTCTCACTGTAAATTTATGCCATGTTGAACTTGGAACCATTTCACACCAAACTGAATTCGTATTTAATGCATGTTAACTATCGTAGCTTCATTTTGTCTCCGTCTTCTCCACCTTTGCTCTGGCTACCTTGAGGAACTCCGATTTACCATCAAGTGCGTTCGCCTCCCGCTTTCTTCTTATATTCTACGATCGGGTTTTAAATTACCTATCTTGTTGTTACTTTCTCCTTATAAAACTAGTACCACTTCCTAGGTCCACCTTAAAAATAATTTCTCAACTTTTAAATTTTTCTTTCTTCACTGAGAAACTAGCAAGTTATATTTGCTTTATATTTTTTTTCAAATGAGTAGTTTTGTAAAACCATTTATGGAAATATTTCAATTTAACAAAATATATTTATTATTGTTATTTTCAACAAAACTTTTATTAGGTAAATATTTTTCCAAAATCCAATATCTATTTACTTATTTTTTTTCAAATGTATTATATATATATATATATATATATATATTTTCTCAATTTTTAAAACTATTTTCTATTGGATTATACTCAGAGTAGATTTATATTTGTTCCTTCTTTTGGACTTTTCTTCTTTCAACTTACTTATTGACTTATCTTCTTCCAAACTATAAAATATGGCTATTCTCTTGGAGTGGCTGCTATACACCATCCTTGGGAAACTCGATTGCTTACGGATATCTACAACATATGGACTTTTATTTTCCCCTTATCTGGACCTTTGTACGCCTTCAATCGACAACCATATGGGGATCGACAATCATTGGACTATCGGGGCCAACTAGGGAGTCATGTATTATATAGCTTCAGGAACCTTCCATATGATGCACTCATATAGCTTCAGGAACCTTCCATATGATGCACTCATGTACATCTTCAATTTCATCCATTGTTTCTACTCATAATCAACTTACCCATCTTTTCTGTGTGTAGTTGCAACTTCTTTGTAATCAGAATTCATAAGATTTGGCATATAATATATTTTATATATAGACAAAATAAATACACGTTCACTCAATATTTCCTTAACTTTTCAAGATCGACTAATATAATTTAGTACAAAATGTGACAACTCGCACCTTAGTGGGCCTGAATTTTCACTAAATCAAAAATCCAAGTCCACCAAAGTATGGATCGTTGATTTAATATCCTACAAATAAACAAATAAATGCATGCTAGAGAACTATCGATATAACTCACAACAATATAGTAAAACATAATAAAACATATAATTACTGACCATGGTTGACACTACCAATGTCCAAGGTCCCTGTCAATTCCGAGCATGCACACCTTGCACAAATACTTGTCCCTCTAAAGTAATAATGTGGGTCGTAATGAGGAGGGGGTCAGAATAATGTTCTAATGGGTGGTAAATTTTACATTTTGCACATAACACTAGTTTATGTCGATTGTCTTCCATTACATGTTATGTTTTTTTTATTTTACTTAGTCATCTTGACTCCACGTTCGCGTATGATATGCCCCCATCTAGCCGAAGTAGACCATAACTATATACATATATGTATATACATTTGAAAACCGGCTTCCTTATTTATTGACATATAAAGAACATTGATGCCTTTGCCTACATAAAAAAACCTTACCAGAGTAGTAAGAAAAAAGAGTGCAATAGACACCAATGTAATTACAACACACACAAAGAAGTACAGAAACACAAAACACATACCCTCTTACAAAGATTAATGAACCCAGACCATAAAACGCATATCCACTTAATCGAACTCCATATACAAAACCTTAGCTGTAGTATATATATACATATATATATATATATAAGTACCACCATCCCCTTTTGGATTATGATACTATCCTATTAGTATATCTAACCCAACACCTCATTAGGATCTATCACCAATGCAGTATCGCGTCTATATGGAATTACATCTTATATTACAACCATCCATACTCTAACTACGCATTGGGGAGGTAAATCGAAATTTTGAATCATTAGTGTCCTATCGTCTTCATCCGTGCCCACCTCTTGATGGTATTTTACGCCTCGTCATACATTTGTAATGCCTAACAACGACATCATAATAGCTTCACCGTATTCTATTTTTCCTTAGGGACTTACTACCTATCTGCTTTCTATTATGGACTCGGCTCCACGGACTATAGAGGACTCAACTTCTTCGACTAATCTATTCGTTTTGAAAGCCCTCCTTAAAAGGGTTGACTTGTCTTGCCACTAACAAAGAAATTAGCAAACAACTATGGAGTGCACGACCGGAACGTGACCTACACTAGTAGTAGGTGTAGCCCATTCAGGTGTAACCCCTATCTTTCCCATTGACCGCTCAGAACTGATGAAATACTCAACCTATGTAAAGCTCGTACTTCCTAATTTGGTACTACACACTGACTTAATGTTGAGCCTTGCTCATCATCCCATTTAAATTTCCTAATGCAATTAAGGAAATACCTCTACTAAAAAGTTGAAGCGGATCCTACTGGGGTATTCCTTCACCAATACATAAGTGTATATAACTCTATGAGTCCTACAGTTAGATATGTTCCACGTCAATATAATGTATACACAACTACCAATACTCTCTTATGGTGGATAGACTTCTATTATGTAACACTACTGACCATGCATTCCAACCCATAATAATGACTGTGTCATTCTTATTCACTAAGTTATTTACTAACTTTCAATAATTCACGCCTATCATATATGCATATCGAAGCTATGGGTATGTATATGTGTTTATATATATATATATATATATATATTCATTAATTCTTATTTAATTATTGTGCCTCTATAGTTCATTGTTAACAATATTTCTCCACTTCTTTATGTGTTTACATCATATTTAGTTTAAGATCATTATCATTTTCTTTTTAAAAGATTCAAATAATTTTTCTCATTTGTCTCCCATTTTTCTCCACTATTTTATTTCCTATTTCTGTTCCATTTTCAACCTTTAATTCTCTACCTTGTTTTATAGGACTATCTATACTCTTTTTATTTTAAAATATGACTTGTCTACTTTTTCACTTCCTTTATTTCATTTATGTATTATTTATATTACATACTCTTAGAATGTTTTTATTATCACATTTATACTCTTTAAATTAGTCCTTGGGGATTTCTGTTGATGTATTGGAATTACATTGCTCCCAAATTCACATTACTACATGTTATATTCCAACAAATTAAAATACTACTTAAATCCCAACTATTTACCATGATAACTCAATTTATGTTTTTATTTCATAAGTCATATCGAATTTAGAAATTTGGAGTTATAACATATTATGTAAATTTCAAGGATTACTACTATCCAATACTAAATTCCAAATTTATATATATGCAATATACAATACAAGTTATCAACAACAGAATATGTGGGTAGGATTTCTAATTTTAATTCACGTATACAATTTTAGCCTACAACTCTAATTTATATTTCATACATATAGGAATAGATTTACAATGATATAAATCCAATAATATATAAAAATATATAACTTTCCACTCATCTTTTTTGCTTTCCAAATCTCCCAATCTAATCCTTGTTATTCCATTTTGACTCCATTTTCTTCTTATTTGGAGATATACACTACAAGCATACATAGATTTATCAGAGATCTAGATTAGAAAAGAGATTTGGATTTGATTAATAATTTAGATCCAGATTCATAATTTACCTTGGCTTTGGCTATTTGATTTGACCATATTCTCTTTCATAATCATCTTCTACGATTCTCCTATTGATATACATATAAACTATAGCTATTTTTAGAAATTTGTGGAGAAGAGATGGCAAATCCCCGACGTCGCTCTTAAAATATGAGTTTAGAAGTGAAGGTTTATGTCTATATTTATAGGGGTTCAAATCAATGTCGGTCATCTGATTGAAGTATATTGAATTCGCGCTATTTGGCCATGCATTGTTGTCAAATTACCAATGCACTGATCGACCGCCCAGTGCCTATGGTTAAACACTCTATGTCTATGGTTGAAGATCGCTATTGATCGACCAGCAGGCATATGGGGTCAATCGGTTGCTTGTTATTGTTGTATTAGCAACGTCATTTCATTTTTTTAATTTTGTTCCTTTTTAAAACCGATTAATATAATTTTTTTCCCATCATTAACTATCTTAACGTCTAAGCAAAACTAACTTTTAATTAACTTTAACTGAAAACTGATGATGACTGATATTAGTTAATTATTTTTATTTTTTTGATTACATATATAATTTTTTTCGATTCTACAACTTCAAAATGTTAACAGCTTTTCTTTTTGAACTCTGATCGAAATTTTTTATATATTGTAGTGACCCACTTTTCCATATAGTTTAAGCAGCCAATATACCACACATGACCTTGTCAGATTGAATGAAAAGGAAAATAGCTAGGGAAAGAAAGAAGATAAGAAGAACTGAACAAATAACAACTCAAAATCTCACAGCGAAATGAATGATCTATAGTATATAACAAATCTTTACACGCAAAAAACTGTAACGTATGTATCTATAGTCATCAAACCGAATATACTAACCTATTTCAGCTCGGATAATTATAACAGCCTGTTCTCACAATTGTTGATATATACAGCAATGAATATGGAAAAATAACCATGTACATGAATACGTCTCAGGCCTCCAGCTCATCTCCTGAAGCTCCAAAACATCCAACTAAACCAGAATTATTCTTGGTTTGATCCAAGCAATATAAGAAAACAATGCCCAGGTCAGTCTGGTAAAACTAGCATTAGAAACTCAAATCACAAGGAATTTTATTCATTATAGCTTGAAAATCCTTTAAAATCATAGGTATCTCGTAAGACCACGCCGCACATAAAAACTGACAAGTTTTTACGTTATGATGACCAAAGCCTTTTATATCAAAAAATCTAATGATATTATAATAATGTCTAAAGATGAAAATAATAATAATCAAGTAGCTATGAATCTTGTGAGTGTACATCACAACAATACAGGGTATGTAATCATAAACCGATAAGGCATGTTCGCTAATTATGTGGGATCTCAATGGAGGTGCCCTCAGTACTTCGAAAACAGTCCTCCTGCATAAGGATTAGAGATATCCTTCCGAAGCGGCATACGTCCATGGTGATGTACCATAAGAAAAACATAGCTGGTCTTGCTAAGACCGAGTGCATCGTCTAATGCATGCACAACAACTGTAAGTAACATCTAGGTGGAGCTAACTACACCTTATAGGTTTGCCAACCCTACTTGTCATGCCTCCTATCTCTGGTTTTAGTCATTACCTCAGATGAGATTATGTCCGACATTCAAGCTCATGCACCGCCATCAAAACAGATCATGGAATCCTATGTGGATTCACGTACCCCTATAGGTCTTGAAATCACACATGGACTTCCATATCTCAAATAGATCTTAGAATCAAGCATGGATTCCCACATCCCAACGGATCTCGGAACCACAAATGAATTCCAATATCTCAATATATCTGAAACTCCTTCATAGAGTCGTATATGGTTTCAGAGCTGTTACGGTTTTCGAGTCATCTCTTACGAGTACACTCTTACGTGCCCAAGCGCTCCAAAAACCAATAGTTGATTTTTCGGAATGCTCGATATCGATTCTTTAGGAAATAATTAGACAATACATAAGAGCGAGGGTTACCCTTAACCGTTTAAGTGGAACGGTCTCCTTATCATTTGTTCTAAAAGAACAAAATGAGTCTATACGTATAGTATAGCACCACCGACGGTAATTGTACACTATAATCCCCATGTTTCTCCAAAAATTTCCTGAGTTAAAATCCTTCATGTTAAGTAGGGAATATTTCTGTACCACCAAAATTTAAAAGGATTACATATTTAGGCCAAGATTTGATAGTCGGTTATTTAACTATCAAATAAACAAAAATTCAAAAAAAATTTACATATCCATGGAAATCACTAAGCCTCTTAATTAATCTTTCATTAATTTAAAATCACATTTCAAATACTTGGAAATCACTTCCATGTACTTATCTCAACAAGAAAAGTATATTCACAAACCATTATATATTTTATACTTGAAAAATATAACCATTTACTTATCTCAATGGTATAAGTATATTCACAAACCATTTCACTTTCAAAACATAGAAACTTTCCATGTACTTAAGCAATACTATAAGTATATTTACGAAACATTCGGAAAGATTTTCCATTTCAATTGATATTAAGATGACCGGAACTCCAAATGTCATAAAAACGAATATATTAATCATCTAAACACTAATTTTTTCATAAATCTCTTTTATTTATTTTTTACAAATAAATATCTCTATTATAACTTTCTAAATCAATTTATAAAATATTTTATAAGTCTCCAATCTATTTATAATATATTCTTTTATACATCTTAAACCCTATTTATAAGACTTTCCCTTTTTAGATCTCTAAACCCATTTATAAATATCCATTCTGATATCATTTAAAACAAAACTCCTATTCCAATTCCAAAATTTCTTTCCAATTTATAAACCCCTTGATAAATCCTTCTATTGGATGAAACCCTTTTTAAACCTCATTTAAAAGTAAACTTAACCTTTTCAATCATATAATAATTAATTAACTTCAAATAGTATGTATATAATAATAAATTATCCTAAAAGTAATATTAATATATAAAAATAAATGAACTTTTTAAATAATATTAATATAGTAATAAATTAATTTGAAATAATATTATAATTAACTTATAGATAATATTTAGCTAAACTCTAATTGTTATAAGATAATTTAATTAAATAATTAATCAACTTTTAAACAAATAACTACAGTCAACGCTTTGAAAACAGTAATTAAATAACTTGGAAAAATATTCTTAAACGACTCTATCAAATACTTTAAAGGCTCATATAACAAA
Source organism: Allium cepa (assembly GCA_030765085.1). Classification (NCBI taxonomy): domain Eukaryota; kingdom Viridiplantae; phylum Streptophyta; class Magnoliopsida; order Asparagales; family Amaryllidaceae; genus Allium; species Allium cepa. Next base: position 167,959,163 of record CM060941.1, on the reverse strand, counting down.
TAACATTTACTTATTATTTAAACAGTAATCAATTATCTTTTAAATATTAATTATAATTAATAATTATCTTTTAAAGTCTTATTAATAATTTATAATAATTACCTTTAAAATAAATTTATAAATTAATTAACCTTTCAATCTAAAAAGAGGATCTACACTCGAATGGTACTTAATCAAGTCACTATTAATTCCATTACTATCCAAGTTATACTCTAGGTATTTACATAACATCACATATGTAAAATCAATTCATAGTTAACAATCGATTATGAATACAACACTTATCCACTACAAATCAATTAGAATGTAACTAAGTGTACACACCAATGTATTAGAAAAATGGGTTTATTTCTATTAATATAAATGTCCAAATTTAACATACCTGGTTACTAATAGCAGAATAGTGATTTATTCTGCTAAACAGATGTCCAAGTAATTTAATTAGCGGAACGATGTTTTATCCCACTAAATAAATGTCTAATTACCATATCCAATCCAATTTAATTCAACAGTAAATTATTTGACCAAATAAACATCAATAATTAAGGTATATAAATTTAAATGATATTACTGATTAAAACAACGTAAATTAAATCCTATCCGTTTTCATATGCATAAATTTATACTTATCCAAAGCTACCAACAAGTTATACTGTGACGTTATACTCGTCAATATGAGTACTACGCAAAAATTTACGGGTCAAACGGAGTTAATATGAATGATATATACACTTCCTAAGTTTAAACATTTTAAACTTAAACAATTAAATTAATAAATAAGTCCTCACCCAAAGCCCAAACATTTCAGCCTAAAATCCGCATCGCTACAGTGCCATCTTCCCCTTCCGTTTCAAAACGCAAACTACCTGAACCCAAGATCAAATCCATATGCATGAATGTGCACGTGCACCAACTTCCGAAGCCTCTAACGACCAACCCGAGACCACTAGCATGACCGCCTTCGCAACCTCATTTTGACGCTACCATCATCACTCCCTTCGGCCCACCTTAGCCGAAACCGACCGAACAAAACCACCCTAAGGCAAAAACGCATGATACATTTTATCATCGATTACCACCAAAATCTCTTCATTTGAGCGCCTCTCTTCGTTGAATACAACGCCAAACTCTAAATCGATCATTGCTGCCCGAATTGGAAGCTAACCTAAACCCTAATTTCCAATGATTGTCGATCGTCATCACTAAACATTGTCGAAATCTCACCAAAAATACTACGACTCCACATGAACCCAATGACGCTTACGACGTCGAGTATTTCTATATGAATTAATGGAATTAGATTTTTAAAGTTTGCGAACATATTTCCCCCTTCTAGTAAATTGAAGATATCTCAGTCATCGCTGGACGAAATCGAGTGCGATCAAATTCTAAAATTACTATGGATCGAGGTAAAAAAATTCCATGTTGGAGGGTTTTGCTAATTGTGATTGGAATGGGAGATGTCGATTTTTAAATGAGGGGAAGTGCATTTTTATTTTTCATAGGCAAAATTTAAGAATAGAGGAAGAAGAGAGCAATGTCAAAAAGCAGAGGAAGGACGCCAGATCACACACATATATATAAACTAATACCCTTAAGAGATAAGCACCCTAAGTTATTGAAAACATATGCTAAGTAAAAGTGCAAGTATAGGGGACAATGGAACACAATGATGTCATAGAAGCATAGAAATGAAAGAAGTGAGAAGGGATGGTGCATTTAAGTGTACTTTAGTTTTTAATGGAAAATTTCTATGGTATCCAACCATGCCATATCGCGTCCGTGTACGAACCGTGCGCAACATAAATAAAAGCACAATAATGCATAATAATGTAGCATGACCACAAAAAATTATCAAATAGATAGGTTATCAAATTCTGTGAAGTTTTCAAAATTTTCAAAGTTTGCCATAAATACGCCAAATGGAAATTTACTTACTTTCCAAACTAAAAATTATGGAAAATTTTAAAGAAGAAAAAAAATTAAAAGTATGTCATTAAAAATCAAGCAGTTATTTGGAACATAGATTTTATTATAATTTAATTCAAAATCCGAATATTTCAATATAATATGTATTCAAATTTGAAGACTCAAAAATACGGATCGTTACATATAGGAAAGTTGATCAAAAAATCACCACGAACTCATTGATGCATGTTTTATAACCAAATTCTAACGTTTGTAAAATTTCTATTTTTTGGTGTTACTAGTTACTAATTAATTTCTTTTTAATTAATTTTCATAGAAAAAATGGTTGTTATAGTTTTACTCTAATAAATATTGTTGATTATAAAGAGACATTTTTACCTATCTCTAAAATGGATACCTTAAGAATAATTATGGCGGTAGTAGCTCGTTATGACTTAGAATTCCATCAAATGGATGTGAAAACAGCCTTTCTTAATGGGAATTTAGATTGATTTTTATGGATCAACGTAAAGGTTTTATGGTTGAAGGAAAAGATCATATAGTATGTAAACTTAAGAAATCAATATACGGACATAAACAAGCCTTTCGACAATGTATCTTAAGCTCAACGATACCATCACATCTTTAGGATTTATGGAAAACATCATTGATCGATGTATATAATCGAAGATCGGTGGGAGTAACTTTGTAATTTTAATTTTTTATTTTGATGACATTTGGCTGTTACTAATGATCTTGGTTTATTACAACAAACTAAGGAATTTCTCCCTATGAAATTTGAAATGAAAGATACGGGTGACACATCGTTTGTATTTGGAATAGAAATATTTCATGATTGATCACAAGAACTGTTCAGTTTGTGTAACACCCCTAATTTTTAATAACATTATTCAAGAGATTTAATTTAAATAGAAAATTGTAGATATTAAAGTGATGAGGAGAATGAGATTTGAAAATTTCAAATAGAGGCTGAGCTTAATAAATGAATTAAAGAATGGGCTTATAAATGGTTTTAATTGTTAATTAACAAGGAAACAATTACGCAAGGGCTTATAGGAAATTGCCACACCATTACCTTATATTCTTGTTTCATTCCCATTCATGTTCTTTTTGCAAAACACAAACAAACGTAAATCAAAAGAGGAGTCGACCATTACTTAGGAGAAAAGAAGAGAAAATCATATCAAAGCTAAGGATTTAAGCAAGGGGAATTAATCTCAATCAAATCTCAAAGTCCTTATCCTAATCAAGATGATTAATAATCAAAACCATCTCTATTTTTTAAAGAGCATTCAATTTTTGGGTCTTGGATCAAATCCATTATGATGTTTTTTATGATATGCTAGGATTTATAACATATTTGATTCAAACAAGATTGTTTGATAATTGTTTATACACTGTTTTAAGGGTAAAAAGGTTTAAATTGAATTTTGAATGCCATGAGGAATTTATATGTTATGTAAAACAAGATTTTAAAGATGGGTTTCAATTTTTGTAGTATTCCAAGCTATGGAATTTTTTTAGGAATTTTCAAAGGAAAAAATGAATAATTGGGTTTAGAAATTAATTTCGATTATTTTATGCAGAATTTGAGTTTGAAATTTTTATATGTTAGAATATTGAAAGTGAATTTTATGATTTTTGGGATTTTTCCTAAGTGACTTACTATGGAAATTAAATTATTTTAGAAGGAGGACTTAAGTGATTTATTTGTTTGCTTAATGGAAGGGCTTATTTGTTAACTTAATCCTTATTTAGATCTAAAATTATGCGATAGTTATTTTGGTAAATAATTGGAAATGTTATGGAAACCAATTAAATATTTAGAAATAGGCATGTAGTTATAAAGTATTTACTTTAAACGGCATTAAATCTGTCTTTATCCTAGAAAAATATGTTTCGCCTCTTTCAGAAGCTAACCTTGCGACCCAAAGCTTATGCCTTCAGCCAAGTTGAAACCTACCAGGTCGAAAGCAACTAAGCCGAAACCAATACACAAGGTATCACAATGTTGGTATGTGGTGGGTCAGAGAATGACGGAAGGTATGGTGTCGAAACATAGCTTTCGATGGGGTTGAAACCTTTATTTTATTTTCCTAAGAAATGCGCTTACCTATTTTACTAAATGCTTTCGAAGGAGTCGAAACATATGTTTTCGAATGGATCTTTTTTTAAATTTCTTCCGAAAGGGGTTTCCGCATTTTGATTAAATTGTAGCTTCCGAATGAATTACTTAGTTGTAAAATCAATGCTTTCAAAAAGAGTAGTTTCGATCAAGTCGAAACCTTTCTACCGTTCCTATGCCTTACGAATGGATTAAAGACCAATTCAAAAGGTATTTTTTGTTTTAAACCTATACTAAGCCACTTCCTAAAGCTTTCAAAAGGATTCAAGGGTTTTGAAGGCAATGACTTCGAAAGGGTTTCGAATCTATCCTTCAAATGTTTTACTTACATGTTTTTAACTTTCGAAAGGATGGTGCTGAAGTCATTTGTTTTTCCTAAACTCTTTATAATGGTTTCAAAAAGGGTACTTTCGCTTGTATTCACTTAGGCCCAATAAGATACATTTTAAATTAAACCTAATGGTTTAAAAAGGGGTACTTTCAAATGATTTTGGGTAATACTTTAATACATTCGAAAGGTTTCGAAAGAAAGGTTTAAAAGTGTTCCGAAAGGAAGGTACCTAGTGTTTTGAGAACAGGATTTGAATGCTTTCGAAAGGAACTTTTCCAATGGTTTCGAAAGCAAAGATTAAAGGTTTTGAAAACATTAGTTTACAGTACAAAGAACTCAATCTCAATTTTTAAAGACAAAACCCAAGGCATTATAAAAGAGCTTTTAAATGCTTTTAAATTGGAGTTTTTAAAGAAGCTTTCCTTGACAAAATAACAGATTAAAGGGATTAACCCTGTTTTATATGAAATTGTTTTCAAGGATATTAAACTACAGGTGTTTGTATTATTATATTAATATGTTTACTTCTTATAATATATATATATTCACATTATAATGGACCCATAACTGCAGTTTAGGAAGAAATGGTAGAATAACCAGTTAGGTTGACGCAGTAGTGAATATAGATTGAATTAATTCCTGAATGAGTAGAACTGCATCCTGGAGGTCAGATGGACTAGAATGTAGGATGCCTAAAAAGTGAAGTTGTCAGATAAATAGGTTCATAGTATACCCATGAAAACTATTGTTGGAAAAGTCATTGGCAGATGCCAATAGTATCGTAGTAAACCTATGAAAACTATGAGTAGAAAGAGTTATTGGCAAGGGCCAATAAGTTTGTAGTGAATTCATAAAACTGTATCCGGATTAAGTTATTGACAGATGTCAATGGGTTCCTAGTCAATCCATGAAAACTGGGATAAGAGGAAAGTTATTGGAGATACCAATAGATTTAGGGAGAAATCATGAATGATGAAGTTATTGACAGGGGCCAATAGTTTCTTAGTGATCCCATTAAAACTATGAAAGCGGACAGGGAGTCCATAAGTGTTAAACGGGTTATTAGTCAATCTATAAAAACTAATAGGTAAATTGGACCCTAGAAATTGTCACAGATAGTCAAAATGAATGGAGATGGGTAATACAAAATCGGTATACTTATTTGATAATATTTTAAATTGCTATGTTTTAACCATTGTGGATGCATATGGTTTTTATGAAATTTTGGATAAGATACTAGTGAGGGGATTACCCATTCCGCTAAGTGGCGTGGTCTCACTAGATATCTAAATGGTTTGAGAAGGTAGATTATTATTCATACCAGGCTTTATGTCTGACTCGAAGTTTTTGTTTTCCCCTTAGACTATCGGGTGCTCAATTGATTTTGAGTAGTCTGAGAGTTAAGGTTTTCAGGTACCTGTTTAGACGAATAAGCTTCCAAAGACATGTAGGAGGCATGATAGCTATTTAGAGTTCTTTTTTATTTTTGATTCCTCCGTGTATTTTGTGTTATAAAGGCAAAGTTGTTTAATTGCCTAAATATATTCTGATCATCCAAGGGGCATCTCCATATGTCGCTCTTGGCGTATGTTGTAATAATTATATTTTCTCTGAACATGAACGATTATGGAATTATGTAATGAATTTGAAATGCTTTGAATGAAATGAGAAATTTGTTTGTTGATTTTAATTTTTTTCCGTATTCATGTGTTTCGGTTATATCAATGTAAAATTTTCTTAGATCTAGAAATTTTCTTGTAAAATTTTCATCACGTTAAGCTATAATAATTTCCTTAGATCTAGAACTATAGGTAGTAAAATTGTCAGATCTGGTGCCACCGCGACCCTAACTTAGTAATTTTACAAATACGGGCTATCATATAGTTGATTTTTGGCTAATTTCAGCTCCATCGAGGCTTTACTAGCTCCGCTACTTGACATGACTTGGTCTTGTCCCAATATGCTTGCAGTTCCGGTTCAATAAAGGTGATATCAGGCTCCCTATTTAATATGCCAGATCTGGGATTACATGGGTAGTTCTTCGGATTCTTACCGCCAACTTCATAAGCACATTTCTTCGATAAATGCTTGGAGGCAGTTTGATTCTTAACCCTTCTTTATACCTTTTCTAGTAAAATATTACTTTCTGTCTCTATGAATGTCCATTTGTGCTCTTGCTTGTTTGATTTTCCACTACGTACTCGAAGATTATGATGTTTCCAAATATGGTATATTCTTATTGTTGATAAAACATATGCATAGTTCCTCTCCAGTGATTTACATCTGAATGTTGACATAATTAGTTGCACTGCATCTTTTAACTTCATACAACTACCTTGTTTAAATCTCAATTTACTCATTATTGCATTCCATATATAGTATGAATAATCAAACTCAAATAATAGATGCTCATAAGTTTTTGGTTCTGTATTTCAAAAAGTGTATTTTATGTTTTCTGTTCTTCCCTATTTGCTTATTCTTATTCTAGTTGGTAGCATGTTATTGATCGCAAAATAAGCACATAATGTCATTTTAGGACAATTTGCTTTGCTTCATATGCATTCATACCATTCTACTTTTGATTTTTTTCCTTTATATATTCCCATTTATTATTAAAAGAAAATTTACCTTTATTGCTAGCAAACTATTCCCAACAATCATTGTTTGCACTGCTTTCTATAATATTATTAACTTTCTTATGAGGATTTGTAACTGGATGCATATTTGGTTGACATTGATTACTTTTAATAATTATAGATACCGTAGCATCAGTTTCTTCTATGATCAAAAAGTTATTCCATCCCAATTTATTTATAAAAGGTTCATTTTGAGCGAGACGGATGTGTAGCGCGACACTACACAGTCGATTAAATAGCATAAAAATATGTTAATAGTGCGATCAGCAAGCCTGATCGCTGACCAAAAAGGGAGAAGGCTGCACAACAGACACACTAACCGTCAACCACATAGCAGAGACATGTGTACATAATAGCATAATACATGTAGCAGTAGATATATAGTAGATAGGAACTACGAGTGGTGTCCAGGTTGCCTACGGGTAGGGGCTGCAGAGGAGCTGCCAGCCGATTCTGCCGACGAAGCTCTGGAGAATGACAGTCTAAGCCGAAAAGGAGCTGAGAAACTCTGACCTGTTAAAGAAGAGTAATAGTAAATAATACGCCTGCATGTTCCATCAAAGTGTGATTTGGTCTTGTTAAACACATGTGCATTACGCTCGACCCAAATGCACCAACTGAAAATTGTGACAAAGGGATCCAAGTGCTTATTGAGGGGATTATACTGCCAATATTCGAAGAAGAAGTGATTGTTGGGACATAGCCTAGTAAGTGAACGGATGTTGCAGCCCAAACCCTAAAGGAAAAGCCACATTCAATGAATAGATGTTGTATACTTTCAGTTGCGTTAGGGCAAAAAGCACAATACGGGTCCAACACGATGTTAAGACGAAAGAGTCTCTCTCTGGTGTTGATGCGGCCGTGGGTAAGGCACCATTGGAAGAATTCCATACGAGGTTGGAGCTGACAATTCCAAAGTCTGGGGAAGTTGAAGAGGCGACCAGGGTTGTTCAGGTGGACATAGCAGGAGGCGACGGAGAAACCAGCTGTGGGATTGGGGGCCCAGAGGAACTTATCAGGTAAGGGGGTGAATTGGATGGATTGAAGGATGGAAGCAGCTTGGTGAAGCTCTACTAAGGTGGTAAGGTCAAAGTAGGATAATGGAAAGTGGTGGTCAGGGCCCAGGCAGAAAGAGTCGAAGGTGGTAACATGGCTTGTGGCTGAGTGAGAAAAGAGGTTGGGGAGGATGGAGGAAAGGGGTAGGTGGTCGTACCATATATCTAGCCAGAAGAGACAGTTAGCCCCATTACCCACTTTGACTTGAAAGAGTGATTTAACTCGGGGAAGGGTGGCGAGGACACCAGACTAGAATGTGGGTGGTTTAAGGCTGGGAGTATAGTGAAGGACAAGGTGGGGATTGGAATGGTAATAAAGTGTGGTAATCCAAGTTTTCCAATGGAAGGATCCGGGAGTGAGAAATTGCCAGAGCCACTTTGTGAGAAGCGCAAGGTTGAAGTAGTGTAAATTAACGATTCCAAGACCACCGTTACTGGTGTGCATGCAAACGGTCCGCCAGCTTACGAGCTTCTTTATTCTTCCCTCGTTCCATAGAAAAGAACTTCTGATCTTGTCAATTCTTTTGATTACCCATGTTGGAAGCTTGTAAAATAACATCCAATATGAAGGGATGACCGAAGACTGACTTAACGAGGACAAGGCGCCCAGCAGAAGAGAGAGAATGTGCCTTCCAGGAAAGGAGTCTGTTTTCTATTTTGGTGATGAGGGGGAGCCAGTCTGCTTTGAGTAGCTTGGTTGGTCGGAGGGGAATACCTAGATATGAGATGGGAAATTGCGCGATGTTGCAGTTGAGCAGATCGGAAATTGTAGGCCCAAGGTGATCGGAGTTTCCGAGCATGATGATGGAGCTTTTATTGAAGTTAATGGAGAGGCCAGATATGAGTTCAAAAGAGTACATAGCTACTTTAAGGCAGCGGATATGGTTGACGTTGGGAGATGCAAAAAGGATAGTGTCATCAGTGAAATGAAGGTTGGATATGGCCAGATTCGAGCTGGGGAGCTTGATGCCTTCAAAGAGGTTGTTCGATATTGCTAACTTGATCATGTGGTTGAATACATCTGCAACGAGGACGAAGAGCAGAGAGGAAAGTGGGTCACCTTGACGCAGGCCACGAGCAAACTTGAATAGCCACGGTAGCACCATTAATCGAGATTGAGGAATGACTAGAACAAAGGATGCATTGGATCCAGTTGCACCATTTTGTGGGGAAGCCTCTATGCTCCATGAGTTCCAGGATGAATTGCCAGTTAACTATGTCAAAAGCCTCTGAGAAGTCTAATTTAAGGAGAATTGTTGAATATGCGCTTATATGATTTTTGTTTGATGATAATAAACATATATACATTCGTTTAAATGTATTTGATAATATACTATATATTTTCATAGATTAAATAAATATTTGCTGAATAAAATAAATAACACGAAATTTGAATTCAAAAGAATATTTTATTCAAACAAATATTTATTACAATTTTGAATAGTATACAAATTCAAGCTCTCACTATTCATTATACAACTATGATACAAATTCAATTACATCACTATTTTACATCAGCACCTCACTACATATCACTCACACTCGTATTTATCTTCAACTGCATTCCAGTTTGAATCCAGCATCCGGGCAATCTACAAAAATATAAACTAACGCAGTAAAATTGAAAAAGAAATATTTTTGCAATTCAAAAATAAAAGATAATTTTTGAAAATATGATTTGCCTCAGTTATTTGGGTTGTTCGTCATAATTTAAATTTGAACTCATCATACACGAACAACTTGTGACATACACAGTGTATTACTGTATATGCCACAAGGCCGTGCACGCCGATATATACACTTGATTGATTTACAGGGACAGGTGAGCACAGGTCAAACCCAAATGCAAAGCCGGGTTCAACTCACGTGCAATATATTTAAAATTACGACACGAGCACAAGGTCAAACCCGAGTTTTGAAACTGGATTCAACACAAGGCAACATGACAGCAATGCACCAATACAAAATGGAGTGAATGCATCATGAACACTATAGATCGAGAACCAGACCAGGCAAGTATCAAGATAAGTGTACAGCAACAATAATCATGGCAACAGCAAACATGACAAGAGACCAAAGTGCAAACAGCAAAGCCAAGCATGATACAGCAAAGCCAAGCATGATACAACAATGCTTGAAGACTGCAGCATCAATTAAACGGCCAATAGATATGCACAGAAGCAACTACAAACTACTCACGACAATGCACCAATGTCACATGCATGAAACAGTGGAATGAACCAGTGATATATGCAAACAAAACAATACCACTGCAGATACAAATAGTGAACATGCAACCAGATCACAAAGACTCAAGTCTTAAACATGAAACAAGGTGCACAAGTCCAGCTACAAGTTGCAGACATAACAGGTGAAGCATCACCAAAGACTCAACAAAGAGACAGACATGAAGCAACAAACTACACAGCCAACATGACCCAAATGCCAAAGCTCAATGAAGACCACTAATATATGCAACATGAACATTTAAATGAATACACGAACCAGAATACATAGTGGCAACCACAAGATGCAGACAAACTCAAAGCAAGCTGAGAACAAACACCAAGTGCAACAGTATGAACAAAAGATCAAAGAAAAAGATGGTCAGCGCCGTAATATACAATGCATACATGAGTCAGTGCAGTAAACAGTGAAGCATGTTCATGGAACACAGCAACAACAGCCAGTACCAACATGGATAGAAGGCAGTGAAACTCAGAGCATATGAAATGCAGACTAGAGGTGCAACTGCAATGGATACAACAATGCTCAAGATAACTTGAACAAAGCTACAGGAATGCAGACAGTGGCCGAAGCCAATTTACAAAATGTCGAAGCCGTGGAAGCATAGCAAAGCCAAAGCCAAAAATCGTCACAGTCAATGATGAATGAGTCAAACTTCATCACAAAGTCAAAAATCGAAGCCGTGGCCAACAAAGGATACCCAAGTCAAAGAAAATTGATGCCGTGAACATCAAGTAAGCAAGCATCACAAAATATATACGAAGTGACAAAGTCAGAGAGATCATAATCGTTCAAGCATAATCATACGGCAGAGATAAAAAAATTGACAAATTCAAATCATCAGAACGAACGAGAATATAGGAATTCGATTCCTATTTAAACATAATCATCATCGGCATTTAATCCATCGAATTCCAGAAAGCATAAAATCAGTAAAAGCAAAAGCATACAATTACATACCGAAGAAGGAATTCAATCAACGAAGCAGCCACAAAGAGCATCGAAGTCGAACAAGTATCAAAGGTCGGCGCTTCAATTTGAAAGCCCTAAATTGGATCGAAGGGACAAGCCCTAATTTAGCTTCAAAGTGGAAACGGCCGGCATCTCCAAATAAACAAAGGAAGATAATAAAAGAGACGGGCTAGAAGATAAAAGGGGCCGGCATTTTTATTAACAAGGGATTTAAATTTAAAATTAGGGTTATTTCATTTTAATTGTTTTTTAATTGTATTTTCTTTTTTTTAAAACCGTTTTAATTTCTAGTCGTGTGACTAGGGGACAAGCTACGTGGCGTAGCTTGAGAATTCGCAACTCGGTAGTTGAGTTGTGGTAGGGTTTTGAGCGTAGAGTTAGATTAGTCAATAGCGGGTATAGCGAGTTTACGTGTGTAAGCGAGGGACTATCTAATTTCTAGTAGAAACCTTGTGGGCAGCACGTAGGCAGGGTTTTGCCGAAGCTGGGTAAATTCTGTGTTGTTCTGTTTTATTCTGTTATTTATATTCTGCGATATCTGTGTTGCTATTTTGTGATCTGAATTGAAATTAATTAATAAGCTTCCGCGATTAATTTTTATAATTTATACCATCACCCTATTCACCCTCCCCCCTCTAGGGTGAAATCGATCCTACAAGTGGTATCAGAGCTAGGAACAAAAGCCGTTTTTGTTTTTAAAAATTTGATTTTACAAAAATCAATTTTTTGTTTTAAAAATTCGTGTTTCAAAAAATCGGTTTTTGTTTTAAAAATTTGAATTTTTAAAATGGCTTCTTTTAATACTGCTTTTGCTGAGGGTCAATCCATAGTTAGACCACCAATATTCAATGGTGAATATGCTTACTGGAAAAATAGAATGCAAATTTTTCTGAAAACCATTGACGCTTGGAATATTGTTGAGACAGGTTATAGAATACCAACTATAACTGTAGATAATCAGGAAATAGAGAAACCAAAAGATCAATGGACAGAACTAGAAAATAGATTACAAAATGCTAATGCTAGAGCTATGAATTCTATTATTTGTTCATTAGATCAATTTGAATTTAATCGTGTCTCACATTGTCTAACTGCACAGGAAATATGGCACACACTAGAAGTGACTCACGAAGGAACATCTCAAGTCAAAGAATCTCGCCTTGCCATGCTAAGCAGCGAATACGAGAACTTCACAATGGCGAAGGAAGAAAATGTCAAAGAGATGCATGGACGACTTTCCAATATTGTTTACAAATCAAAAGCTCTTGGAAAATCATACACAGAGTTGGAGATAGTCCGAAAAATCCTTAGAGTCCTTCCACGAAAATTTGAAGCAAAAGTGACTGCCATTCAAGAATCAAAAGATTTGAAACAAATGAAAGTCGAAGAACTCATCGGAAATCTCACCACTTATGAGCTAGAAATGAAATTAAAGGAAGAGCGTGAAGGAGGAGATAATCGAAAGAAATCAATAGCGCTCAAAGGAACAACCGAAAGTGATGATGATAACGATGAAGATGATGGAGCAGCAGAATTGGCGCTACTAATAAAGAAATTCAAAAAGTGGAATTACAAATATGGAAATTCAGCTCGAATTCAAAAAGCGAAAAGCAGAATAGCCAAAGCACTAGACTACTCTGAAGAACAGAAGATCATCTGTCACAAGTGCAACCAACCCGGACACATCAAGCCCAATTGTCCTCAAAATCGACGCGACTTTGAAAAGAATCAGAAAAAGAAAAGTTTTGCAGCCACATGGAATACAAGTGATGAAGATAATCAAAATTCTAGCAGTGAGAGTGAGAAAGCAGATATGTGCCTTCAAGGAAATATAACTGATAGCGATGATGACGAGCCAAGCGAGGTATCAAAACTTACTCACTCTGAATTGCTTATATATTTTCATGAAATAAATGGCTGTTATGAACGACTTAGGGAAAAATACGCCAAACTTGAATCCCAAAAGAATACTTTGATAGAATGCAATAAACAACTTGATCAACTAGTTAAAACCTATCAAAGTAGGATCCCTAAGTGTGATAAGTGTCCAACATTCGAAGAAGAAATTAAAAAATCAGAAATCAATATAAAATCACTTGAAAATGAAATTCTGATTTTAAAAGAGAATGAAAATACTAGGAGAGAGAATTCTATTAAAAAGTGCACACAGTTGTTAAACGAAAATGAATCTCTCAAAACACAAGTCCAACAATTGTCAACGACTTTAGATAAATTTTCAATAAGTGAAAAATCGTTGAATATGCTATTAGGAAAGCAAACTGTTAATTCGGTTAGACAAGGACTTGGATATAATAGTTCGAAAATTGTTGAAAGCAATATTAGTCAAGTTAATTCCATGTGCACGTTTTGTAGAAAATTTGGACACGATCACAATAATTGTTGGAATAGACCCAAACATGTGAAAACTATACCGATTTGGGTTCCAAAAGGCACAAATATAAAATCTCTCAAAGTTAAACAAATTTGGGTGCCGAAGGGAACAATTATAAATAGTTTTGGGTCTCCACAAAATTGTTTTTCAAAATTTTCTACCACTAACAACCATGGACCTATAAAGACAAATAGGTCACATAAATCTTTCATCGTGTAGGTGTGGTGGCAGGCTAAGGAACAACAACAGTGTACTCTGGATTTTTGGCTGTTCCAGAAACACAACGGACGACGAAGCAAAGTTCCTTAGCCTAGTATAAAGGTGACAGAATCACAATGGATAACAACGAAAAATATCGTAAAGGTAAAACAGGTAATGGTATGTTTTAAACGATATATTAAATGTGATAATCTGCACTGTATTCTGAATTAAAATCAGCCAATATTGAGATGATGAAAAGATGATGATTTTGACTCTGACTTATTCAAAATAGTTGGCCAATTATATTCTTATGCCAAAAACACTATAAAATTCTTTAGATTCTTTGAATTACTTCTTATACATCAGTTTGGATTAAAAATAGTGTTTTGTTGAATGATGATACATTTGGTTATAATACGGCTAACTCTTTATTCACGGTTTTCGATTATTTACACGGCTTCAATTCAAATTCAAAAGAATGTCATTTAAATTGTTGTTAAAATTGAGTTTGAAATTTTTGTTGCACACTTCATGGTTTGGTCAATCAAATTCAATTAATGATAATTTTGAGTGAAAAAGAAATTCAGATGTAGATTACACTGGTAATCTAGTTGATAGAAAAATTACTAGTTGAACGTGATTTTTGAGACATTTAGTAACTGCATCGTTTTTCAAAGAAAATATCTGCATATTCTTCATTTAAAATAATTTTCAAATAGCAGAAAATTTTCTTTTAAAACCCCCTTGAGAAAATCATTTTTGACCATATTTTCAGATTAGTGATTTTTTGAAAAATTAATTTCATATTTATTTTTGAATTTGATTTTAAATGACTATATTGACTAATCTGACTCCCAAATGATTATTGAAAAGAAAAATAGTGATTGCAAAAGTGATGAGTGTTGATATTGATCATATATTATAACTCGAGAAAGTATAATTAGAAAATTTCTTTAGAAATTTAAACAAGAGTTATAAAACTTTTTTTTGGTAAAAATTCCATGACCATCTCTATATCTATCATATTTCTAACGACCGTCACTCATCAAAATTCTATATAGTTTGTCGATATGTGGTACTTTAAACAGGAATCGTTCGTTTTTCATTTTCACATTTTTTTTTAAAATAAAAAAAAATTAATAATAATAATAAATAAATACCAAAGTATTCACTCTCATTTAAAAGTCCTCACGGTTATGCATGGGTGAATTACTTGGAATTTGTTATGTGCTTCCATGCTCATTTAAAAGTCCTCACGGTTATGCATGTATGGAACGCATATCAAAAGTTGATTTGTAAAATAAACAAGTTGATTCTAATCCCATTTAAAAGTCCTCACGGTTATGCGTGGTTAGAAGATACTTGAATTCATTTTTTAAAAAAATAAAATTGGAATACTACTAATCTCATTTAAAAGTCCTAACGGTTATGCATGGTTAGTAGATATTCAAATTCCTGATATAAATATACCACAAATAGACATAACTATATGGTTTTATATGATGACATCATTTCCATCATTCTAAAAGTGGAATATGCGCCTAACAAAATATTTATGATTTTTGTTTGATTTTTTATTGAAATTTAATATTTATATTCAATTGAGTTTTAATGTTGGTTAATATCGATAACTTTATCTCTATTTTCTCTAACACTATTATTCTTTTGCTGATAACAAAAAGGGGAGAGAAAAGTTAAGATTTTGTCAAATAAAATCAAGCAAAGGTCAAATAATTTTCTATTTGCATCTAGGATCATTTGCATATTTTTATTTGTATGCATATATGTAGGGGGAGCATCGTATAGAGAGGAAGCATTTAAATAGGGGGAGCAATTAGGATATATCTATGATCAAATACATTTAACATATTCAAAATCTTAAATATATGTTTGTTATCATCAAAAGGGGGAGATTGTTGAATATGCGCTTATATGATTTTTGTTTGATGATAATAAACATATATACATTCGTTTAAATGTATTTGATAATATACTATTTATTTTCACGGATTAAATAAATATTTGCTGAATAAAATAAATAACACGAAATTTGAATTCAAAAGAATATTTTATTCGAACAAATATTTATTACAATTTTGAATAGTATACAAATTCAAGCTCTAACTATTCACTATACAACTATGACACAAATTCAATTACATCACTATTTTACATCAGCAACTCACTACATATCACTCACACTCGTATTTATCTTCAACTGCATTCCAGTTTGAATCCAGCATCCGGGCAATCTACAAAAATATAAACTAACGCAGTAAAATTGAAAAAGAAATATTTTTGCAATTCAAAAATAAAAGATAATTTTTGAAAATATGATTTGCCTCAGTTATTTGGGTTGTTCGTCATAATTTAAATTTGAACTCATCATACACGAACAACTTGTGACATACACAGTGTATTACTGTATATGCCACAAGGCCGTACACGCCGATATATACACTTGATTGATTTACAGGGACAGGTGAGCACAGGTCAAACCCAAATGCAAAGCCGGGTTCAACTCACGTGCAATATATTTAAAATTACGACACGAGCACAAGGTCAAACCCGAGTTTTGAAACTGGATTCAACACAAGGCAACATGACAGCAATGCACCAATGCAAAATGGAGTGAATGCATCATGAACACTATAGATCGAGAACCAGACCAGGCAAGTATCAAGATAAGTGTACAGCAACAATAATCATGGCAACAGCAAACATGACAAGAGACCAAAGTGCAAACAGCAAAGCCAAGCATGATACAGCAAAGCCAAGCATGATACAACAATGCTTGAAGACTGCAGCATCAATTAAATGGCCAATATATATGCACAGAAGCAACTACAAACTACTCACGACAATGCACCAATGTCACATGCATGAAACAGTGGAATGAACCAGTGATATATGCAAACAAAACAATATCACTGCAGATACAAATAGTGAACATGCAACCAGACCACAAAGACTCAAGTCTTAAACATGAAACAAGGTGCACAAGTCCAGCTACAAGTTGCAGACATAACAGGTGAAGCATCACCAAAGACTCAACAAAGAGACAGACATGAAGCAACAAACTACACAGCCAACATGACCCAAATGCCAAAGCTCAATGAAGACCACTAATATATGCAACATGAACATTTAAATGAATACACGAACCAGAATACACAGTGGCAACCACAAGATGCAGACAAACTCAAAGCAAGCCGAGAACAAACACCAAGTGCAACAGTATGAACAAAAGATCAAAGAAAAAGATGGTCAGCGCCGTAATATACAATGCATACATGAGTCAGTGCAGTAAACAGTGAAGCATGTTCATGGAACATAGCAACAACAGCCAGTACCAACATGGATAGAAGGCAGTGAAACTCAGAGCATATGAAATGCAGACTAGAAGTGCAACTGCAATGGATACAACAATGCTCAAGATAACTTGAACAAAGCTACAAGAATGCAGACAGTGGCCAAAGCCAATTTACAAAATGTCGAAGCCGTGGAAGCATAGCAAAGCCAAAGCTAAAAATCATCACAGTCAATGATGAATGAGTCAAACTTCATCACAAAGTCAAAAATCGAAGCCGTGGCCAACAAAGGATACCCAAGTCAAAGAAAATTGATGCCGTGAACATCAAGTAAGCAAGCATCACAAAATATATACGAAGTGACAAAGTCAGAGAGATCATAATCGTTCAAGCATAATCATACGGCAGAGATAAAAAAATTGACAAATTCAAATCATCAGAACGAACGAGAATATAGGAATTCGATTCCTATTTAAACATAATCATCATCGGCATTTAATCCATCGAATTCCAGAAAGCATAAAATCAGTAAAAGCAAAAGCATACAATTACATACCGAAGAAGGAATTCAATCAACGAAGCAGCCGCAAAGAGCATCGAAGTCGAACAAGTATCAAAGGTCGGCGCTTCAATTTGAAAGCCCTAAATTGGATCGAAGGGACAAGCCCTAATTTAGCTTCAAAGTTGAAACGGCCGGCATCTCCAAATAAACAAAGGAAGATAATAAAAGAGACGGGCTAGAAGATAAAAGGGGCCGGCATTTTTATTAACAAGGGATTTAAATTTAAAATTAGGGTTATTTCATTTTAATTGTTTTTTAATTGTATTTTCTTTTTTTTAAAACCGTTTTAATTTCTAGTCGTGTGACTAGGGGACAAGCTACGTGGCGTAGATTGAGAATTCGCAACGCGGTAGTTGAGTTGTGGCAGGGTTTTGAGCGTAGAGTTAGATTAGTCAATAGCGGGTATAGCGAGTTTACGTGTGTAAGCGAGGGACTATCTAATTTCTAGTAGAAACCTTGGGGGCAGCACGTAGGCAGGGTTTTTCCGAAGCTGGGTAAATTCTGTGTTGTTCTGTTTTATTCTGTTATTTATATTCTGCGATATCTGTGCTGCTATTCTGTGATCTGAATTGAAATTAATTAATAAGCTTCTGCGATTAATTTTTATAATTTATACCATCACCCTATTCACCCCCCCCCCTCCCCCCTCTAGGGTGAAATCGATCCTACAAGAATGTCTGGCGTTGAAGTTTGGTGACAGAAGGAAATGACCTCGTGGGTAGACGCTACGCAGTCCATGATATTACGGCCGAGGATGAATGTAGATTGCTCAATTCCAATAAGGGGGGCAATGACTGTTTGAAGGCGGTTGGCAAGAACTTTGGTTATGATTTTGAAGGTGGTGTTCAGGAGGCTAATGGGACGGAAGGAGGGAAGGGTGTTGGCTCCAGGGGTTTTGGGGAGGAGTATGATATTAGCGTAGTTGAGGCGAGCAACAGATGAAGGATCGGCTTGGAATTCAGAACACATCTCGATAATGTCGTACTTGACGGTTTCCCAATAATGTTTGAAGAAAAGAGGGCTGAAGCCATCTGGACCCGGAGCTTTGTCATCAGACGTATCATTCAGCGCAGCCCAAATTTCCGCCCCCGTGAAGGGATGATCAATAGGGATGGGGGAGCAGTCAGGGTAGAGCAGATTCCAGTCTATGCCTGGGATTGGAGGATGATGTTTACCCAAAATGTTACGATAATAGACGGAGAACAGATTGAGGATGTCAGACTAATCGGTGACAAAGGTGCCATTTCCACATATAAAACTTCTAACCACAAGTAATTTATAAAAGGTTCATGCTTAAACTAATGGTCCAACCATAGTCTTATTTCATTACCACATATAAAACTTCTGACCACAAGTAGTTTTTCTTTTTCCTTACGCTTCAAAATATTTTTCCAAGTGCTTGATTAACTACTTTTTTGACAAAACACCCCAAAGTTTGCATGTTTTAAGATATTTTTTATCCACTTTGATTATATAGATTCAATTTTTATAAATCTCCATAATACTTTTAGATGGAAAGTTTGACTTAAATTATTTAATATTCTTAATCCAAAACCTCCCTTTTTTGGCCTATACGGTTTTTCCCAACCGATCTTGTGATGTCCCCCTTTCCATATAAAGTCAGCACATCTCTTCTCTAATTTGTGAACTGGTGTAGCGGGAATTTGAAATGTTTGTAGCCAAATAAGATTATTGCAAATATTACTGTTCTTACTAATTCCACTCTTCTTACAATTTAAAGTAATTTTTTTGACCATATATCCATTTTTCTTGTTCTTTCTCCACCAGCACTACACTACCACCATCCTTTATCTAATTCAACCGATAGTGGCAACCTCATATATTGGATTGGTAAATTACCTTCTACTATATTTAATATTTCCAGAAACACCTTTATGTACTAGCTATGCTTACTGAAGTAAGCTTTACTCTTAAATTCATTTATCTTCAAACCTTCATACTTAATCATACACTCAAAAATATCTTTAGTAGCAACTGCGTTATCATAATTTTTCCTAAAAAATTACATCAGATCTTCCGCATAGATTAAATTAGTTATACAAGGTTGTATTTTATTTATAGGCTTATATTTTCTTTAATTACCTCCATTTCTGTTAATATAGAAAAGTATTCCATTACCATAGTAAACAAATACGGTGATAGTGGATCATCTTGTCCAATACATTTTTTACTATGAACCTACTGGTTTACCCTAAATCAACACATAACATGTAGGGGTATTAATACATTCATATACTAGTTTGCAAAACTTATCACGAAAATCCATGCAATCGTATCCATTGTACGATGCATTCATGTGCTCTGTTTAGTGAGACGGTAGCTAATTTCACGTTAATAGAGAAGTCGTACTTTTTACTGCCATCACTTGGAGAATTCATGTGTCTTTGATCTTCTCCTTTCTACATTTTCGCTGTTAGCTTGAATAATGGCAACTCCCGTTCTTCAATTTTTTTGCCTCCTGCTGGTCGTATTTTAGATAAGTTGAAAACCATCTTCATCAATAATGAAGCCTCCTATGGCTTTTTGATGTGAGAAGGTAGGTTGGGATCAAGTGGCGGGCCTAAATTTAGATTTTTGGGAGTTTTGAGGTTTTTGTTGAGTTTTAATTTCCTCCACGGCTGAAGGAAGACTTAAATTTTCTACAGATAAGCGGATGGTTAGAATAATTGTTTAGGTATTTCCCTACTATTGTTTTCAGATGTATTTATTATCTATATGGAATTAATAAGATTGATTTTGTACGTTTGCTATGAAAATAAAGTGTAGTTTAAGAGTCTTATAGAGAGGAGAGGCTTTGGATTTATATGAAAGAGGCATAGATAACTAGAACCATGGGTTATATCAATGTGGAACATGTGGAATTGATATAATGTGTGATGGTGATAAGCTATACTACACTATACTACTAAAGATGAGTTGGTCATTCTTTGCTCTCGTTGTTTCTCACATTCTTTATTTCTCTGCTTGACATGTGACGGTAGCTTCTGTCGTTTTATTTCCACTTTTAGGTAAAATTCAATAATATTTTAGAAAAAGAGTTAAGGCTTTTCATTTTCGACTCTCTATTTTTATTTTATTTGGAAAATTTATTGTGACATATAACAATTATGATGGTTATTTAATTTTAAGAACATGAAAAGATTTAATCTATACATAATATTACAAAAAAATATTTATATTTGTTTATTTACCTTTTTTCTTATTCCTTTTCTCTTTGTGTGACTTTATTAATTCTACTTTGTCTGCTCTTTGTTCTTTTGATGCCCATAATTATTTTTGGTTTCTATCAAATTTGTTTTTTCTAACTAAAAATTCTACTCTTACTTAAACAAACACTTCCATATTCATGTCCCAAAATTATACCTTAGCTTTATTCCTTATTATTTTTTGATATACCTAAAAATTAATTCTAGTACTGACCTCCCACACTATGCCTTTCAAATTTGACCTCTATATCCTATTTATTTTTAGAAGACCCCGATCAGTGGTCTTCTTCCAAAGTTCCATTAAAATTGTGGATCACAACTTAATTTGTCATATCATTTTCAATTAGACTTTGTTGTGCTCTAGGACAATGGGGTTACAACCATTTTTTTAGCGCTACATTTTCTAACCAGCTTCCTATGATTTTTATTTTTAAGATTCTTATTTAATATTAATACATATACATAAATTTATTTGTCATTGGTTGAAAATTTGATTAAATTTTAAACTAATATTTTGTATTGATTGTTTTGTTTAAATTGTGTGCGCTAAATTTATTTTATTTGTAGGAACATAATGTTTAGTATTCCTTACTATTGTATTTTTATAAATATTACTAACTATTTAGATAATTAAATTGACTGCACTAAATTGATTGATTAATTTGACTTAATCTATGACAATAAATTTATAGACTTCAAAATTGATTGGCATTGAATTAATTAATTGGATTGGTTATACCACTTTCCATAATATTGTGAAATAACAGTATTTATAAGAACATTTCAGTGCTCATGGGAAATAATAAATTGACTGATTAAACTTCGCTTTTTGCAAAATTTTCATTATTTTATTGTATGTAGCATTTTTATGTGAATATCTCAATATCTATCATAGGAATATAAAAAAGTAAAGGAGTGTGATAGTTATCATAATCTGTGAAAGAAAGATCTTTTTTTTTTTTGAAATGGTACTTTATATACAATAAACCATTGGGACAACATATCCCATGTCAATAAACGTTCGAAAGCAAGTTTTGAACATGTGACCTCTAGCACCAAAGCCGAATCAATCAACCACTTGGACAATGGTGCTTGTCAATAAGGGTATTAAGAAATTAAACAAATTTATATGGATAATGTTGCGACTCTTTGTTTCTGATTCCATCATTTTCCATTTTTCTCTAATAAGATTGCATATCACCCATTTTATACGTTTTTATTTTATGTAATATTATTATTTGTCTTTGTGAGTATTACGAAACATTTACCCACCATATGTAGATTTCTACTTATTTATCGCTTCAAATATGTGGTAATCAACTCAAAATGAATAAGAACTTCAAAATTAGTAAAATAATCTAATCTAATAGATTATTGGTTCAATCTCTGCAAGTACTAATCTAATTTCATTCTTTTACAAAGAATAATAACAATGATTTAGCATCTAATGTTATATGCTTTTCTCATCTTTAACATAAAAATCAAAAAGAACCTTTACACTTGTTTTAAAAAGGAAACTTAATCAACGCCAATAATTTCTTTATGTTTTCGTTTCTTACTAAAATTACTTAACCATCTTCCATGTATTTTGTTTTAATTCTTATTTGTGTTGCTTCTAAATAATGTAAATTAAACTACTTTTCCATTCTAAAATTGATAGCAATAGAATATGACCAATTTTTTTATGTTTATTTCTTTTATTAATAGCTATCATTTTATTTTTTCCTCAATTGTTTAAGGTTTTAGATTAAAATGATGGAAGAGATGAGTTAAAGAATTGAAAGAATAATTTTAAAATGATTTTTTAGTGTTATAGTAACTTATCTCTACTTCTCCAAGTCAAGATTTCTGTTACAAAATTTTCAACAAATTTTATTGTTTATCACTATTTTTGCTAATCAACTTTCTTTATTTTAGTTCTAGGTATGATATGAGATTGCATTCTAAATAATACTAAAGTATTGAGTTTTGCGTTCTAAATTTAATAAATATAAAATGACTTTTAACTCATTTTGTTTGTTTAAGTAGTTTTTTTAAAAATGGCTTTTTCTTTAGTACCTAAATTTTTACAGGTTTTAGATTAGATTAGTATTATAAAAAGCTCAAACTCTATCAAATATTAATATATTTCCATGTCTTGCTCAAATTGAATACTTCATTCTTCTTAGTTCAATGATTAACAGTAATTTAACATATTATCGTCCACAAAGAATACCAACATTAATATAGTGATTAATGTTATATGCATCACTTATCTATAATAGCAAAAACTCAAAAGTCTCTTCGTTTTACAAAAGAACCAATATCAACAATAGTCATTTCTTAACTTTTCATTTCATATTAAACTAACTTAAACTACTTTTATATGTTTAATTTTACTCTTATTTGAGTTTTACATTGTGCATCTTATGGAAATAAGCTTGAGGAAATAAGCTTGAAGAATATCATAATTTAAGTGATTTACTAAGTAACTTTATTGAGTATGAAATTTACATGGTATGTATTCTTAAATCTGTTACATGAACTGCCATCAATTACAAATATCTATGAATTTTAAAATTAATTTTCTTACTAGAATAGTTTAAATTGTGTTAAAACATATTTTAGTTTCCTAAGTATTAAACAAACTCAATGTCATGTTATACAGATTTTTATATCATAGTATATTGAGCATCTATTTTTAATATTATAGCTACAAAGCAGAGGATATTCATATCCATTACTTGTTAAAGATAATTGTATTATAATATCAATGCACAATAGTAAATTCTTATTTTAGTTAGTAATGTATTAAAGGACAGTTTGCAACATCATTTAATATCCATACTTCTATTTTCTTCTCATTATTATCCCAATTAATATGATTCTGACTTTATTTTCCTTTATTTTATCTACAAAAGGTTGTTATAATTGTTAATACATTGATGCCACAAAATATTTATAAGGAATGACGGTCAACTCTCCAAAATTAAAAGATGATGGAAGAATAGTCCCTCCTGAAAAAGTTATGAAAATTAGATCCTCTTATTGGTTTTTGGCTAATTTATGTCACTTTTGCCCTTAATTTTCATGCTGGACCAATTTTCTAGAAGTGGACAGTTTGGTAAAAATTAACAAAACAAGGACCTAATTTACATGAATTTATGGGTGAGGATTTTTTGTGCATAAGTTTTAAGGATAGGGTCCTTTGGTCCAAAACCCCAAATATTTAATTGTTTGGTAAAATTTATTACAAGTTAAATGAACTATTTTTATATTCTTAACTTTTTTTTATCTAATGTCAGTTGCATTTTATTTTTGTTATATTAGCATGGTTATGAATTTCATCTATTTATTTATTTTGTAGGGCATAGTTTGTTTCTTTATACATAGGTACCAAATGATTTTCAAATTTTCTGTGTCGTTAACCATTGGTAAAATTGCACTTTTTCCATTCCTAAATGTATGTACATAAGAAAATAAAGTTGTGGAAAAAAGTGAGGTAAAAGAATTCAAGTGATAAATTTCATACCATGTTTCAGGGAAATGTATGAATGCCTAAGCATCTCATTTGTTTTGGTTACAATAGACAACTTTAGTTTAGTTTTAAATTTTGCTATATAAACTTAAATTCTTATCTGAACGTTTTATGTGAACTTACTTGACCAAAACTTACTTTATCTAGGATCAAATATTATTTATCTTAATCGGTCTATATTTTAATATATTTTTCTGTGGTATTAATTAATAGACCATGATATATTCATATGTAAATTTCCATCGAATGCATGTTGGTGCTCAATTTTGCGAATTTTTGGTTCACAAAATTGTATGATAATTAAAAGTATTTCCTAAAAAGAGTGTTTGATATTATATTGTTTTGAATTAATACATTTTAGAAATGTTATAAATAATCATGGGTTAAATACTTATCTGGAATGTTTATAAGAAAACAAAAAATTAGAAGGATCATATCAAACTAAATTGCCACATAAAATGAATTGTTTGCTTATAGTTATCTAATTTGAATTTAGACGCTAAGATAAATAATAATAGTTAATTCTTTTTAACTAGATTTAATGAGCGGATCAACTACATATTAATTCTTTCAAATGCTTAAATTATATACCACTTTTATTTGAATATACATTTGATTTTGTAATGGGTCCAAATTACTTTTAAGTTTACTTGATTGCATATTTTCCTAGGAATGATTTATTACATCATGTTGTATAGTTTGTATATTAAAAATATTTGCACAACTCTAGCAAAATAGGATCATACTCAAGTAGTTGGAATTATTAGAGTTGGAAGATGCACAATTAAGGAGTTTCTTTAGAAATTTAATACAGTTAAAGTGATACGACGATTACATGTGCATACAAGATTATCAGTTAACAATTTAATGTGATATTAAATGCACTTTGATTTTCTGTTACCATGTATAAACAATACATGCACAATTATTTTTGTACATTATAACACCATTAATGCTGCTTTGGGCCATGGTTACATATTTTTTGTTATTTGAAAAGTTACATATATTCCTCAAATACACAGCCAATTAAGCTAAATTTGTCTTCCCTTGGATTTGAGAAATAATAATGAATGCAATGGTTGATTCACTCAATCTCCAATGAGCTTAATCAAAAGAAAAAACTTTTTAGAATCTCATGTGCTAGCACATGTAAAGAAAATAGTATATTTCTTTAACTTTTCTAAAATTCAAAATTATTATGTATAACAATTTTAATTTTTATAGCCTTAAAAAATGAATTTTCAAAGATGTTACTAATAAGTATTTAGATAAAAATAATTTTCGTAAATCATTTAGAAATTTTACCAAAAACTGATGAGTGATAGCAATGCTATATCGGACGCTGTTGAATTTCACCGGCGAGGGTCTAATGTTCGGTGAAAAACTATTTATGACTGTTAGATGGTCAAATTATGTTTTAATACTCATTGTTTTAATGTCGATTAATTAATTACTACGTGATGAACTAGCTACCATATTTGAAGGCCAAATGGTGAAAGTTCCACATCTATTATTTGAATTTTGAAAATGATGTTAAGTTTGACTAATTTTGTGCTTTTAATTGTAGCCTAAATGCTTAGATTTGTTATAATATATGTATATTATGAAGTGAATATGCTTGTACATTATTTTGTTTAGTCCCACATCATGGGATAAGTTCAGTCCTTACTTCTGAAGCCTTTATATAAAGTAGGCCATGTAATGTAAATAGATATCTATTCTCTGTGTGACGACCCAGAATTTTTAAGCATTTGAAATTGGAATATTTGATTAATTTTAAATCTTCAAAGAGTAATTATTAATTTTAATTTCAAATATCAGTATTTATTGGATAATTAATTGTTGAATTTAAATATTCTGTGATATGATTTTGATATCCTGTGATGAACTATATGAATAATTGGATGTTATGGTTTGGTTAGACCTATTTGGATATGTTGAGTTATCAAAATCTCTAGAATGGAATTTTTTAAAAGAAATAAAAGAGTAAAATTTTAAGTAAAATAATTCTAGAGATCTGGAATGAATTAATAATGAATTGAAAATAAAATAAAATAAAAGCGATTGCAAAATTCTAACAAATTTGGGATAAGAGGATTTTGAATTAATAGGGGGTATAATAATTTGTGAAGCTTAAATGATATTATTTGAAAGAATAAAGAATTAATTTTTAAATTTAAGGATTAAATTTAATTTAGTAATGAAGATGGAATTTTGGAAATCTGAAATTGATATTTTCAGTTAAAAGGGTTTTTACTCAAAATAAGGAAATAAAATCTGAAAGTTAATGGAATTTGAATAAATAAAGTAAGAAAAGGAATTCATTTCAAAGTAAATTAAAATTGGGAATCAATTGCAAATTAATTAAGTGTTTGGGTTTTGAAATTTAAAAAGAAGTGAGATTTTGGGAATTTATAAACTGGGTTTATAAAGTGAAATAAAATGCTGGTGGATATTTTAAATATATAAATTCAAGGTAAGAATTTATTAAAGGAATGAGAATTTGTTTAAAAATAAATGGTGGTTTATTTCTAAGAGATGTGAAAGAGAAGAGTATTTCCCTGGATAGCCAAGTATGGTTTTCAAAGATTTTTTAAAAAAAAATTAAAGGTTTTAATATTGTTTTAAACGGGCATGTTTTGGGAAGTTTATTATTTCTAAATGTAAATTTTTTAAGAATATATTTTTCCCAAATCTATTATTGTAATAACTATACAAAGTAACTTGGTATTGTGTTTAAAAGAGGAATTTAGTTTATATTTTGTAAAATGTTTTATATAAAATATTCTTAAAGTATATATATATTTTAATAAAATATTTAAGTGGTTTTAATTTTAATGTTATAAAGTATATTTTATAAAAATGCATTTGAATTATTTAAATCTTAAGTGTTTTGTATTTGGTGTTCCAGTGGAAATAAATAATTGGGAAATGTATTCCGTGAAAGGAAAACTGGTTTGGAAATGTTTTCAAAATGGGGTTGAAATTGGAAAATATATCTTGTGAAGATATTTTGGAATAATGAATAATTTGGAGAAATTATTTCTGTTTGATGGATGTTGTGAATGTTAATTGATAGTTAAATAACCTACTATCAATATCGGCCAAAAGCGCTGATCGTTTCGAAGAGACCGGGATCGAGATTTATTTATCGAAAACCACTTCGATCCGGTTTGTACGTTTCGTGGAAACGATTTTGGATTCGAAGATGGAGCAGTGAAGTGCAAGGGCTAGTCGCTACTAATTCTGAGGATATTTCCAAAATGGATGTAGTAGGAATAGTGCCTTCGGTTCCGTTCGAACCCGGGACGGACTTGTATGGATGAATGCTTGCGAAACATCGTCAGGTGGACGATGGGCATTCTAAGGGATATGTTCTAAAAAGGTAACGCTTAGCCTCAAGCCTCATCAAATGGGAATGGCTGAAAATCATGGGTTATGCAGCAAGGCTTCGTGGGTAGCCCCCACTGGAGGGTGAGGTCAACCCTGTCTAGATGTCCCTTTATTTCGGCTTAGTGGGCGTTTGCTGATCCCAACTGTGGGGTGATCTTGCTTGGGACTGTCCAATAAGGGATGGTTCCGGTCTTGTGTTGCAGGGGAGTTAGGGTGGCTCCTCGGTACGCTGATCTAGACCAGGTACCGTGACAGGTGGTACCCCAGTGCCTAGCCATTAGTTGGAATCCATTTTCCCCACGCGCCCGTACGGTTTTGATTGTGCCCAACTATTGCTGAAACGTGAGATGAAAGCATTTCAGCTAGATTCTATTTTACTTTCTATAGACACTACTATAATATCAGAGGATTTTAATAAAAATGTTTTAGCTATCGTAAGGTAAAAACCGGCATGTTTATTTGTGGCATGGTCTTACGAGATGCTTTTGTTTTCAAAGGATTTTTGAAACTTTAATAATCAATTGGGTATGATTTTCTCACGCTGGTATTCCAGACTGACTCGGGTGTTATTTAACTATAATGCTCGGGTCAGACCGAGTATTATATGATACAGGTGATGCTGTGGAGCTCAGGAGACGAGCTGGATGACGATACGTACATTCGTTCTTGTTTTATATGTATATTCCGCTGTGTTGAGTAGTTGTGTATCTAGTTGTATGCTATTGATGTTGTATGAACTCTGATGATGTACTCTGATAATTTAATGTATAACAGATACATTTGAAATAAGTTATAATGTATTCTTTTTTCTTATTTAAGATTTTCTGATTGGGTTTTTCTTACTAAGGTTTTAACGAGGCATTGTCTTGATCTAGAAAATCAACCGTCTTTTCAAGAAATAACATCTCAAATATGTTATTTAAGTTAAATTGTATTTTTATCATTGACTAAGGTTTTTCCCATTGGGTTTTCCTATGTAAGGTTTTAATCAAGTATTATATTGATCCAAAAGTATCAAACTCTATTTGATTCTGTAAATTATTGAAATATCTCATACTATATTGTACTCTTTTTCCTTAACTAAGATTTTTCCCATGGGGTTTTTCTTAGTAAGGTTTTAACGAGGCATTAGTTTGATCCATAAGTATCAAACTTCATTTAAAGAAATGAGAAAATAAGATATGTCATTGTACTTCTTTTTATCTTCACTGAGTTTTTCCTATTGGGTTTTTCTTAGTAAGGTTTTAATGAGGCATTATTTTGATCCTGAAGTATCAAACTCTTATAAAGAATATCATTTTTAGTATGATATTTATGATTTCACAAGTTGCACACTTTTCCTCGTTCAAGGTTTTTTCCCACTGGGTTTTTCTAATAGAGGTTTTTAATGAGGCAACAGACAATATCTATATCGATTGAATCGGTAAATGCAAGTAAGATAATAATGAGGGGGAGCAATCATCATACACGTTTCGAAACGGAAATTTCCAAATTATCCGAGCATTCAAGATTTTGAAGACGCATATTCAAGGGTGAGTGTTATAATATATGTATATTATGAAGTGAATATGCTTGTACATTGTTTTGTTTAGTCCCACATCGTGGGATAAGTTCAGTCCTTACTTCTGAAGCCTTTATACAAAGTATGTCATGTAATGTAAATAGATATCTATTCTCTGAATGAATAAAACTGATCTCTCTCTAATGGCTTCCATTCTCTTTATTCTATAACAAGATTATAATTTTTTGGAAAATTTAAACGACAAGAAGTGTAACTTAGTTAATTTAAAATTAATGACAATTCTGTTTCTTGTTTTTTATTATCGATGGTATTATAAATGAATATTATCATATATTCTGATCTTTAATATTAAGTAAATCGATTTTTATTAAATAAACATGACAGTTACTAGTAATTAATTAAATTGTTTAGAATCAAAGAATATTAATCTAGAATTAACATGTGATTACTTCTCTAATTCAAATTGGGTTCAAACTAGAAAGATGTAAATGATGATTAATAATTAACTAGAGTTAATTATACTCATTTCACCATTTAGTTTGAACTAAAATTTATATAATAAATATATTTATCATAATTACCCCTATTTCATATATACAACAATAAGCATATGTTGATTCTTACATGGTATCCAATTTTATGTTGATGAATATTGAATTTTTTATACATAGCAATAATCATCTATAAACTGGAATGAATGTTATTTATTACACATTTTAAATTATGTTGAACATACTCACTGTTTTAATTTTATTTAGAATAAATACAGTTAATTCCACTTAATTGTATTTTAAAATGTCTTATTCATTTCCAATTTGAATTTGAGTAATATGAAATGATATTACCATTTAGGTTGCAAAGAAAATTTATTGTTAACAATTCCATTTATGAAATTGACATTCTCATTAATGTTATGCTTTCAAATTAGGAATAACTTATAATTAATGATAGTTACTTTTTTATAACACATTGTGTTCAAAATATTAGTTATATATTTGTGTAAGTTAAAATTATTAAAGCATATTTATCATTTAAGATTTGTTAGTAATGTTAAACAAAAAATCAATCCAAAAAAACATTACGATGCAAAAGCGTATATTCAGTTTCATATAACTAAAAATACTCCAAAAATGTTGAGTTAAAAAATTATCTAAACCGCGTGTGCGTAGCATGAAATTAGTTAGACTAATGCACCACCGCATTATAGCCATTCTTTTATTGGAATGCCATTTTATTAATAGCTAAAGCTGGATCAACTGGAAAAGCATTAATTTTAGTAGTAAGTACACTACAACAAAGGCAGCGTATAGCGACGGCTAATATGCGTCGGCGGCCATTGCTAGCTGTCGCTTTTTGCCGTCGCTATTTAATCCGTTGGCAACAGGAAAAGCAACGGCAATAGCGACGGCTCCGTCGCTAAAAAAGCGACGGCAAGCAACGGCAACGTACACATGTCAACGCCACGTGGCAGTTAGTTTGTTTCTCGGAAGTCTGTTACTTGCCGTTACTAGCCGTCACTTGCCGTCGCTACATTGCCGTCATTGGCCGTCTCTAGCCGTCGCTATATTTGACCAGAAAGCCGTTACTAGCCGTTGCTAGCCGTCGCTTTTCTAGGCAAAACCTGCTGTGCATACAACAGCTATTCTTCCATCAAACCTCATCCTAAATCTCAAACCTCATCTCAAACCTCAATAATATCAACAATAACACATCTCAACAATACCCACAACATCAATATTCAACAATATAACCCAAAAAACACAAAAACCAACCAAACCAACATAATATACAAAACCAAACCAAGTATCAAGGTACAAGGATCAAATCCAAATATAACCAAACCCAAACATCATCCAAAATACCAAGTATCCAACCCCAAGTATCAAATCTAGTCTAAATATGTACATAAATACATACCCACAAGAATAGTAAAACTATGCATCATCATCCTCCTCATCATCCTCGGCATCATCAGGTCCATCTCCCTGCTCACCAGGCATAGAGCCGTGCTCCTGATAAAATGCTGCAATGCGCTCATCTATCTGCTGTGCCAATTGGCCCTTTCGCCAATCGTTGAGCTCATCCAGCTGCCTCTGCATCTGAGCAATACGCTCCTCCTCCATCGATTTGCTATAAGCTCTTTGGAAATTAACAGCCTGTGAAATAACTGAAGTTAATACGATAGCATTTTACATGAATTTTGAATGAATTGGATAGTATATGAATAATTCTTTTGATGTGAGAATAATATGGATCTTTTAATATGAAGTTAGTGAAATGGTTTACCTCCTGATTGCCGAAACCATAACGCCTATTTCGAGTAGGCGGTGCAATAACGGAATCCCAAATCCTGTTGGACTCCTCAACTGTAAGCTCTGCTCTTCCACTCGCCTGTGTCAATGCCGATGCCTTTGCCTCATATCGCCCCTGCAATTACAAACATAATTTTGAAACAATTGGTATACAATTTACATATATACAATTTGAATCACGAGTTAGCATATTTACCATCGCTTCTTCAGCTTTGCTGTCGGTCCAATCATAGGTCGCATTCCCCTCATCATCAACAGACTCAACTACGTGTGTGGCTCTAAAAACCTCAGCCATTGTAGGCTCCCTTCCGTACTTTGCAAACTGAAGATATACACGAATAAGATATATTGAAAATAAGCATAAATGTTACACATGAAGATATGCATCACCATATGCTAAATATATTTTATATTTACCAATTCTCTCCTATGTTGTTGGAAAGATTTAGAGCCACCTCGACGTAAACCAGGATTCTTATTCTTATTGGCTTGGTTTCTTGCTGCTACTTCCTATTAATTTAGATACACGATTAAAATAATGCAACTAACATAATTGTAAGCATTCTCATCATAGCTTACTTTAGCTGCTTCTGACTCCCAATATGTGAGAAATCCGTTCCAGACTTCATCGCTCATCCAACCTGGCTTTTTGCCAGCCTTCTTCGCCCTTGATATTGTCTCTCTATAATTCTTCCGCATTTTTTGGTTCCAATTATTGCTAAAAACATCTAAATCATGCGGCTCCACTCGTACAACAGCCTGCATATTGAATTTATTTTGAATTACATACAGCATATTATTTTCAATAGAAATATATAAATTGTAATTACCATCAAGTCGGCCCATATAGCATTTTTAATATGAGCTGGAATGCTATCCCAATGTGGCCAAGCTGCTGACATCCGACTCTTATATGAATTCTTCGAGACATCTAAAATAAACTGTGATGGTTCCACCTCGAACCCCCTGTAATTGTTAGCGTGCATAGTTTATATATTTTAAATAATATAATTGAAATAAATTTGACATTTACCCAACACTCTTCGGAATAATCTCTGCAACTCGGCGTGTATCTGCCTCTAAGCTACTAGGACCCGCTGCAGCTCCAGGAGACTGAGATGGAGAAGGCTGAGATGTACTCCTACGTCTTCTATCAGCCATATCTGCCACAATCATATATTATATATAAAAGTATAATGATCAAATGAGCATCACATAATCATACAATAAAACGATAACGCATAAATCAGAATAATACATCGCTCAGAATAGTACATCGCTCAAAATATTACATAGCATAAGTGAATACATAGCTCAGAATAGTACATTGCATAAGTGAATACATCACTCAGAATAGTACATTGCATAAGTGAATACATAGCTCAATATAACACATGACATAACTAGATACATAGCTCTTAATATAGTACATCACATAATACAACAAACGATGCCATCTGTGATCATTCTTCATCATCTTCTGATTCAGACTCGGTCTCGTACTCTATATCGTTTTCTTCGTTACTAACAAATGCATCTATTAAAACATTTGCTTCATCATTCAACGATCCTACATCGATGTCATCGGCTATTATTATTTCGGTATTTGGCTCAAGATCTGCTTGATACGCTGCTTCATCTGGAATATTATTTCCATCAAATGTAAATCTTGCCTTTGTTTTAAAAACAGCCCACCGGTCTGCTTTATCTTTTTTTAAGGATGGATACGGAGCAAAATAAACTTGTAATGCTTGCTTAGCTAACACGAAAGGATCATATTTATAGTAATGTGACGTATGCTTTATTTCAATTAACTTATAATCCTTATGTACGTTAATTCTAGAACCAGGAATGTTGCTAAACCAGTTGCATTTGAATAAAAAAAACTTTCTCTAGCGGTTGTGTATAATAAGTCAACTCTAAAATTTGTGTTAAGACGCCATAAAAATCTTTTATATGCTCTTCTGGATCATCGCTGCCTTTGACAAATACACCGCTGTTATACGTTGATTTTTCAGCTCCATAATCTTTGGTGTTAAATTTAAATCCGTTGACGAAGTATATAGGATAGGTCTTGACATTTCTTCTTGGTCCGATAGCAAGGTGTCGTATTCCTTCGTCAACAACACTGTTATTCGGATCGTGAACATAGCTTGCAAACCACCCAGCAAATTGTTTACTGAAATCACCAGATGGATGTTGTGATTCGTATATGTTGCAAATAAATGTATTATATTCCCCTAATTATTAATATATAAATATACGTATAATTAAACTGTACAATCATTCAGTATTACCTAATAAATGGTGCAACTTCAACACAATTTAAAAGAACATATGTGTGTGCCACATGGTAGTCTCTATCATCTAACCATATTTCCACACATTTTCCAGCAGGTCTTCCATGTTGTCTAAAAATAGATAACATTGTTTGAGAAGAATCATGCTCAACAGCTTCTTCATTACGGGGAACACTTACAAACGATAAGTTCACATCGTCACTAAAGTAGTGTGAGAAAAAAAAAAGCTTCCTCTTCAAGGTACGATTTGCAAATCGAACCTTCTACTCGTGCTTTTTGTCTAATTTTTTTCTTCAAATGATTCAAGTACCTATAACAAAAATAATTAATTTAGTATATTGGTACAAGAATATACATTTTCAACTAATCAACAAGAATATTAAGGAGTTTAAAATCACCTCTCAAATGGATGCATCCATCCATATTACACAAGACCTCGAAGGAGTGCTTCGGATGGCAGATGCACAGAAAAATGCTCCATTACATTAAAAAAACCGGGAGAAAATATTTTCTCGAGTTTGCAGAGCAATACAGGAATTTCTACTTCAAGTTTACGTAAATGATCTACCTTTAACGTGGTCGAATAAAGCTGTTTGTAAAACATACTTAATTCTGTTATAACACTCCATATTTTTGTTGGCAACAGTTCTTTGAATATCACAGGTAAGAAATATTCCATCATGATATGGCAATCATGACTTTTCATCCCACTCAATTTATTGTTTTTCAAGTCAACACATCTGCGAAGGTTAGAAGAAATCCCATCAGGACATCTTAGTCCTTCCACCCATTTGAGTACGAGTTTTACTTGCTTGTTGTCTAGCTCATAACATGCTTTGGGTTTTTTGTTATCGTCGTACAACTGAAGTTCGGGCCGCTTACAGAAATGTAATATATCACGTCTCGAATTCGCATCGTCCTTGGTTTTCCCCTTTACATTCAAAACTGTATTAAAAACGTTATCAAACACATTTTTTTCATTGTGCATGACGTCAATATTATGTCGCAGTAAGAGATTTTTCCAATAAGTTAACTCCCAAAATATACTTTGCTTGCACCAGTTATTAATGTCTGATTTACCCGGAATGTCGACCTGTTTCCCAGATTCATGAATCTTAGGATAGTCTTTCACGATTTCATATATCTCTTCACTTGTCCAAACTTTAGGTGGTAGCATATTCTCTACTCTGTTAGCTTTAAAGTTCGTTTTATCCATTCTGAATTTATGATTAATATGTAGAAAACACCGATGACAGTCAAACCAGGAAATTTTCTTGCCGTACTTTAATGAAAATGCTCGTGATTCTTCCATACAATATGGACAAGCTAGACGTCCAGCTGTGCTCCAACCTGAAAGCATGCCATATGCGGGAAAATCATTAATAGTCCATAATAAAGAAGCGAACATACGAAAATTTCTTTTTCTCGAAATGTCATATGTTTCAACTCCTTCATGCCATAGTGTTTTCAATTCTTCGATCAACGGTTGTAGATAAACATCAATTCCTTGAGTCGGATCATCAGGACCGGGAACGACAATCGTTAAAAACATATATGGAGTTTTCATACACATCCATGAAGGTAAGTTATAAGGAGTGACAATAATAGGCCATGATGAATATTTACTACCAAATTGAGAGAATGGCGAAAATCCATCTGTACATAAACCGAGCATAACATTACGGCTCTCTCGAGCAAATTCAGGATACGTCCTATCGAAATGTTTCCATGTTTCTCCATCAGTTGGATGTATCAATGTTCCTTCTACTGGTGTTCTCACGCTGTGCCATCGCATATGACATGCTGTAGCAGAAGAAGCATATAGCCGTTGAAGTCTAGGAGTGATGGGTAAATAATGCATTCTTTTATAAGGGACTTCTTTTCCTTTCTTTTTCCTTGGTTTGTATCTTTCCTCGTTACATATTCTGCATTTTCTAAGGTGAGCGTCGTCTTTCCAAAATAACATGCAACCTTTAACACATGTATCTATCTTCTGGTATGGCAATCCAAAAGCAAACATAAGTTTTTTAACTTTATAATGACTATCGCACATCAAATTATTGGGTGGCATGTGTCGTTTAGCAGTTTGTACAATTGCTGTAAACGCTGCTTCTGTAAGATTGAATTTTGATTTCATCATGATGTATTCAGCGGTTACAGATAATTCGGTTCCACTTTCACATCCATCCCACAATGGTCTCTTAGCGGAATCCAATAAATCATAAAAAAAATTAGCTTACATAGTCGGTTCTTCACCATTTTCGTTTTCAATGTCGTCTTGATCAATGGATGGAAACATTGATCGGGCTGCATCTTGCACCATATTTTCTATTGGATTTGCCGCTGTATTATCATCCTCTTCCACTACAGGATTAGGTGTATATTGAACAAACTCTCCGTGACGATCCCATAAATAATAATTCGGAACAAAACCAATTTATACAAGTGAACTTCTACTACATCTGTCTTCCAATGCTTCAGATGTTTGCACTTAGCACACGGACAACGAATGTCTACGTTATTTCCATTATTAGATTTAACAAATCTAATAAACTCGTGTACACCGTTAACAAAATGTTCCTTTATTGATCCTTTCATACCTTTACGGGATTCATACATCCAACTACGATCGAGAAAATAATCGAACATATCTCCTGATTTGCAAAAATTATATTAAACAATTCAAACAAACACTTCACTAAAACAAATTAGACTGGAATTTAGTAAATTTTATTAATTTAGTAACTTTATTAATTTGACAAATTAGACTGAACTTTAGTAAATTTATTAATTTGGTAAATTAGACTAAATTTATTAATTTGGTAAATTTTAAACTAACTTTAGTAAATTTTAAACAAACTTTAATAAATTACACTGAACAAATTTATTAGTTTCAAACTAACTTTTAAATTAAACTTATTAATAAATTTATTGTTTAACGGCTGGTCATCCTACTTCCCATTACAAACACAATAATGTAATCATATTTTATAAATCATTTCAGATTAAACGATTCAACAAAATTTCGGCAGCACTTCCCTTTATTCCCTGTATCGTACACAAATGCATGTACACAGGGAAAAAAAGGAAGTGCCATCGAAATTTCGTTAACCGTTTAAACTGAAATTATTTATAAACTGCGATTACGTTATTGCGTTTGTAACTTGTCCAATACTGGGACAAATCCAACAAATATTGTATCAGATGAATACAGATGTCCGTTCTGTGCAAAAACGAACATCCATATAACGATCATATACAACACTTGTCAGACGGGGCCAAAAATTGTCTAAGGGGTTCACACAAATAAAACAAATTTTCTAATTTATATTTTAACAACTATAAAATTTTTAATAATACGTTTAATAAATATTTGTCAACTAAATTTCACATTTTGACACGTACTTTAAAATTTGACTAACTAAGTCAAATTTTAAATAACGAATTTTTCTAAATCAAATTAGAAGTTAGCACTTATAATAAATTGAATTATTTTTATTTTAAACTATATACGTTTAATTGGAAATTCCAAAATGAGACAAAAGTGAATCATTGTAATTCTTTTAGGCTATGAGTACTTTAGCATGGCCATTGCAAGTGAGCATAAATGATATATTTGAACAAAATACACAATTGTAGTGTACTTACACTTATAACTAACGCATGCTAAATAATTAAATTTTCACCTAATCGACAATCAACATTGCATAAACTTATCAATAAGCATCTTAAACATGTTATCACCATCTTAATCCAAATCACATCACCAATCATTAATTCTACAATAACCAACATCACAATAGTATGCGTTAATCATCGTTTTCAACTTCGAAATAAAATGATTTTATTCTCAAATCAACCTACAATACTACTATCACCATACATATACCACATAACTACCAATCTCAAACTCATAATCATGTCATTAACAACCAATTTATAAACCCAATTAACATGCAAATAAACCCAAATTAAATCCTAATTGAATACAAAATAGGGTTAGAACACATACCGGATCAATTTGGGAGGTAAGGAGCGAATTTTTGAGCACTGAATCGACGGGGCGACGGGGGACGACGGGTAGGGTTTGGTGTTTTTTTTTTCGTATGCTGAATGGGGAAGAAGGAAGCTCGGGTTGGCAGATATACAGGTCGAGCGACGGCCGCTTTTTTTAGCCGTCGCTAGCCGTTGCCCCTGTCCGACGCTATTCGAGACGTTTCCTGTAGTGGTAATATACAGGTGAATAATTTTCTTATGGTATTTGATTAATGAAACTGCACTGTACCGGTTGCACTAGTTTATTCTCGAGAACATTCAAACCTGTTTACCAGTGACAGCTATTTAAGTATTATATTCATAATCGCTAATTTTTCCGGCTATTTATTTATCCGTTTCAGATCAACCAAATCCACTTCTTCCGTCCGAATTTCGATATAACAAGTAAATTATTCACTTTTACGTTACCTTCTGATAAAACAAATGTTTCCCAGTTGGCCGCCAGCTGAAAATGAAATGCCCTTTCAATAAAAGAGTGACTATAATCCGGTGGTGCATTAGTCTACCTAATCCATATATAATAATAATTATCACCGTCACACATCTTATTAACAATTCCACACGTTCTACATTGCTCATTTGATATAAGCCACAGTTCTGGCTACCTGTCTCCATATAATTCCAAAACATCTCCCCTCTGCTATAAGACACTTGAACTGCATTTCATTTTCACTGCAAACCCACAAAATCAATTCCGCACAAACAATACATACACCTGAAAACAGATGGAAGCCGAACCGGTTTCAGTGGCGCTGGTAGTTGGAGTGACCGGCATGGCCGGGTTCAGCCTAGCCCGAAGCCTAAAGTCCAGACGGTGGACCGTTTACGGGTCGGCTCGTAGGAATCTACCGGTCTGGTTCGACCCCACGATCTTGAACAACTACATTCAGTTGGACGCGTTGGACCGGGCCGGTACTGTTCGGGCACTTTCAGCGGTTGCTGGTAGGGTGACGCATTTGTTCTGGGTGGCACTTGCGGTGCGGGAGACCGAGGAGGAAAACGTGAAGGC
The DNA here is from genome assembly GCA_030765085.1 of Allium cepa. Classification (NCBI taxonomy): domain Eukaryota; kingdom Viridiplantae; phylum Streptophyta; class Magnoliopsida; order Asparagales; family Amaryllidaceae; genus Allium; species Allium cepa. Next base: position 167,920,066 of record CM060941.1, on the reverse strand, counting down.
GAACTCGGCCATGCTGAAAAACGTACTGTTTGGGTTGATGAGTGTGGATGGGTATAGATTGAGACAAGTGACGGTTCAGACCGGGACAAAGCATTATTTTGGACCGTTCGTGGACCCGGCTCTCGTTCATAGGATCGGACAAGTGGATGTTCCGTTTACTGAGGACGCACCAAGGTATGGTGTATTGCTTATTCATGTAAAATGTTTCTATCTTGATTGCATGATGTTCCTCTATCCCCAAATTGGAAAATACTAATTTGCCTAAGCTATTTGTCATTTCTTGCCCAAGACAATCAAAACCCTAGTGTTCCTTCAATCTCCATGATTTTCACCTTCAATTCAAATATGCATATTTTTATTTAATTTTCAAATCTACGTGCCAAATACTTTAAAGTTTAAATTACTTATACAATCAAATACTGTAAATTATGTAACCAAGCACTATAAATTATGTTATTAAATCTCTCATATTTATTTTACTATTTATTATATATTTGCTTAAGCATCATAATCAGTCAGAGTCAATTTATGGCTGATATACTCACACCATCTTATATATCACTATAGAAGAAGTACTCATACCATGTAATGTGAGCATCTTCAGAGTCAATTTATATATGACTGAATCAAAACTTACATAAAGAGAAGCAGATTTTATGGCAGAATCAAGGTCACCGGACTGCGTATGCTATTTAATTTTTGCAGGCTTCCATACCCACAGTTTTACTACGCACAGGAAGACATACTGAAGTCCCAGTCTGACAAGTTCACATGGTCAGTCCACCGCTCTTCCCTCATATTCGGGGCATCTTCCATGAGCATATACAACCCGCTCCTCACATGCGCTGCATACGCACTTATATGTCGCTATGAAAAGTTGCCTTTTGTCTATCCTGGTACTTCATACACATGGAACCATTTCTGCGATGCATCGGACTCTGACCTGCTCGCTGAGCAGCAGATATGGGCAGCCACGACTCCTGCAGCAGCATACCAAGCCTTCAACTGCACCAATGGGGATGTCTTCACCTGGAGAAGCTTCTGGAAGGTTCCTTCATTTTTTACATTTTTATGCGTTTATACAAAAAAATACCCATGTTAATCATGATTTATGCATTCAACAGGTGATGTCGGAGATGTTCAACGTGGAGATGGTGGATGAACCGACTGAGGAAGTGGGACCGGAGTGGGTGGGGAAGATGAAGGGTAAAGGAGCGGTGTGGGATAGAATTGTGGAGGAGAATGGGTTAGTGAAAACGAAACTGGAAGAGATTACTACTTTTGAGGGCGTTTACGCTGTGCTTAACTTCAAGTTTCAGCATGTTTGTAGCGTCAATAAAAGCAGGGAGTTTGGATTTTGTACTACTGTGAATACTTTGAAAAGTGTTGGGAAATGGGTGGGGAGGTTGAGGGATATGAATTTGATACCTAAAGATTAAGATTTAAGAACGTGTTGATGCAAATGTCGTGTTTCAAGCTTACAAACATTAGCTTTGAGATTCTGCCTTACTTTCTTTTTATCTTTCTTTTACTTTAGGCCTGATATGGTGGCAAATATGTACTGCTTTTGAATGTAAGTAATAGTTTACTTGAATGTACTTCAAAGTAAAACAATTTGTCTCATCAAGTATGATTTGTTAGTGGTCAAAGCCAATTTTAGCTTTAAATTTGTGTGTGGACTAGTTGAATGACGTTAAAGCATAAAAAGATTTCCAGTGGCGCACATAAGATAGAGGATAAACGCATCCGGCCGTAAAAGGAAAATAACCATTCCTACTTGTGCTAGTTGGTGGAGGAACTGAATATATGTAGGTAAAAGTGTGCTAGCAAATTTACCTTCAACTATAGAACATTGCCTCCAAATTTTATTACATCCTGACCCACAGATCAATCTGATGAGGTAAAATGAGATGTCATTTACCATATCATCGTAAAATGTATAATTAATAGTTGTGAAGTAGCAAAAGATACAAATGGGAATGAATATGGAATGAGAACTGAAAGTAGTTGTATTTTTGAAGAGTTGAAAAGGGGTCTTTAAAGGTGCATTATGAAGAAAAAAGGAGGAAAAGAGACTGATCGAGCCGTTTTTTGTTAGTGTAAAAGGTGAATTTCCCTTTTCCATTCGCATGCTGACGGTTTGAGAAAAGAGTTGATTTACAGTATCACATGCACCATTTACTGGCATTACCACTTTTACCCGCTGTAAAAATGACCCAAATATTGAACAAATGTCATTTGAGAAAGAATTTGAGCTATGATATGTGCTTGAAGCTATATGTATTTCTTACTCAATGATAACTCTCAAAAACCTAGCAGATGATTGAAGAGGGCATGGAATGTGAAAGGAGAACCAAATTACACGTGGATTGACATGACAACGTGCATTCGGAAAGTGGCTACTGAGGTATTTGGGATAACAAAAAAAAAAACGCAAACCTAAAGATTCGTGGTGATAGAACAGTGATTTGCAAAAGGCTGTCAAATAGAAGAAATGCTATAAATATTTGTATCATCACAGCAGCGATGACAACATGCAAAAATACAAAGCGACTAAGAAGGACGCAAAATGAAAGGTGAATGAAGCAAGGGATCGGCGGTTGAAGATCTATATCAAAAGCTAAGTATGAAAGAGGGTGAAAAAACGTTTATAGAATAGTTAAGCTCAACGAGAGGAAGACGATATACTTCAACCAAGTTAAATGCATCAAGAATGAGAATAATTGATTTTTGGTGAAGGATGATGAGATAAATAATAGATGGAGAGAATACATCGATAAGCTATTTAATGAAGAAAGTGATAGCACCACGATCGAGCTGGACGACTTTTTTGATGACACCAATAGACATTTTGCTTGGAGAATTCAAGAGTTTGAAGTAATGTGACGCTAAAACAGATGAAAGCATGTAAGGCGTTAGGGCCTGATTACATTCTCATTGAGGTGTGGAGATGCATTGGAGATGCAAGGATAGCTTGGATAACTAAATTGTTTAATAATATTTTCGAATCAAAACAAGATGCCAGAAGAGTGGAGGAGAAGCATATTAGTTCAAATCTTCAATATTAAAGGAGATATTAAAAGTTGCACAAACTACAGAGAAACTAAGCTTATGAGTCATAAATTGAAGCTTTGGAAGAGAGTCATTGAACATCGATTAAGAGAAATGACAAGCGTTTCAAAAACCAGTTTGGTTTCATGCCTGGGAAATCGACCACAGAGGCGATTTTCTTAATAAGGCACATGGTATTTATCGATTTGGAGAAAGCTTACGACAAAGTACCTAGGAAAGTTATGTGGTGGGATCTGTAAAAGAAGAGAGTCCCAACAATGTACATTGCCCTTATCAAAGATATGTATGACAATGTTATGACTAGTGTCAGAGCATGCGATGGTGAAACTAGTGACTTTTCCATTAATACAGATTTACATCAAGGGTCAACTTTGAGCTCCTACATTTTTGCTCTAGTGATGGATGAGGTTATGAAGCGTATTCAAGGTAAGATTCCTTGATATATGCTCTTTGCTGATGATATTACACTAATTGGCGAAAGTAGGATATGGGTTGATATATAACTAGAGCCGTGGAGACAGACTTTAAAATCAAAGGGTTTTAGGATTTGCAAAACTAAAAATGGAGTATATGAAGTGTGAGTTCAGCGGTGTCAGGTTAGAGAATGAAGATGTCACTCTGGCTAGACAAGTAGTGCTAAGAAGGAATCCTTTCGATATTTAGGATTACTATTGTTATATGATGCTGAGATTGATGAAGATGTTAGTTTTAGAATTCGAGTAGGATGGGTGAAATAGTGACTAGCGTTTGACATTCTCTATTATAGGAAAATCCCACAAAAGCTTAGAGGAAAGTTCTATAGAACGGCATTCAGTCCTACGATGTTATATGATGAAGAATATTGGCCTATTAAAAGACAACACGTCCAGAGAGATAAGTGCAGCAGAGATGCGTATGCTACGATGGAGTTGTGGTCATAAAAGACGAGACCGAATTAGAAATGATGATGTGCGTGATAAACTTAAAGTAGCTCTAATTGAGGAGAAGCTAGTCTAATACCGCTTAAGATGGTTTGGACATCTCCAACGGAGGCCTCCCGTTGCACCTGTGCGCATTGAAATTATAGGCCGCGTCGAATGCTCAAAGAGAGTAGAGGTCGACCAAGGTTAACATGGGAAGAAGTAGTAAAAATGGACTTGAATGATTGGACTATATCCAAAGAGCTGGTGTCAGACAGAAATACTTGGAAGTTAGCTATTCACATATCATAACCATGAACTATGAGTGTTTTTTTAGGGGTAGTGTTATAAGTTTTAGTTTATATGACTTGTAATAGGAGCCTAAGACGTAGTGTATGGTCTTTTAATTTCTATCGGTACCATTATTACTATTATTATTATCATCATCATCATCATCATGGTGTTTTTAATTTCTTTACATATTTACTATTATTGTTATTTTTATCTTTATATTTATTTTACTTACTTACTACTACTACTATTATTATCATCATCGTCATGATTAATTGTTGTTGTTGTTATTACTTTTAAGTCGACTTTATCATTTAGTTTTGGATTGTTCTATCTCTAGTCGACCTCAATTTGTTTAAAAATAATGGCTTTATTGCAGCTGTTGTTGTTGTAGAAAACCTAACAGATCAAACCGATTTATTTCACTTCGTTCAGTACATGCGATTTCTTCGATATTTTTAATGTCTAAATTAACACTGTCATCAAATAACGTCTTTGCATAAATCTTAAACGCTAAAAAAGTGATTTGTTAGTTAATGATTTTAAAATAATTTTTTTTAACATTTAACTAACCTCGCAATGGAATAAACATAACTATAATAAAAATTATATCATGCATATTACAAAATGGATAGAAAAAATCAAACAATTTACCATTAACACATGACAGTTTGCACTAATACAGTTTAAGTCACAAGTGTCTATGGGCAACATTTTTATGTACAGTAATATAATAATGATAAATTGCACAACAAACTTATGGTAAGCAAGAAACCTTTAAGTATAAACTGTCTTAACTTCTTCTCTAGATCATCTTCTACAAACCGAATAATACACACAAATCTACCTGAAACCCCTTCCCACTTCTCCAACAACCAACCACCACCACTCCCACTCACACATACAAATAAAGAATACGAGAAAAATTATGATACATCAAAAGCAAGATCAAACCCCCATAAATAGACGTCTGACGCGAAATTCACTTTCTCGTTCGCTTACATCAAAAGCAAGATCAAGCCCATGTAATTTTCCCCTAAACTACGAAGGTCACACTTGATCCTGCTCTTCATATTAGGGTGAGGGTGACTCATACATAAATGCACCGAGCTCAACCTTTTATCTTTCACCTACATCCAAACTTGTTAGTAAAATCATATTTCACCAACAATTGCAATAGCGCAATAGAGTATATCACATATTATCAAATTAACTGCAATCGAGTGTCATCAACATCAGATAATAATGTATCATCAGGATAAAAAGTAAACATTGCACAACTTCATATCCATATATATTCAATTTTGAATGAATATTTTAGGCAGGAAATTCATATTTCAGTGCACAAGTCTAATGCGGATTGGACTAAAAGAAGCCTAAATAGGAACAACACGATCCAGTACAATAACGATTCAACACAATCATAAAGTGCCCACCATAGTACATGGAGCCTAGAGTTGGTCGATCATCCGCTCAACTGTTCAAATTGCTTGTTGGGTTAATCATTCCAAACCATGAACACAATTAACGGGCGCATCTGCATTAGCCCAACCGAGAGTTACCATTTTCCTTAATTTCATATAAGCCATTCGTTTACAAAAAGTCATTATCATTGACCAAGGCGTCGCATCTATATGATACTTGCATGGAACCCAAATAACTTCACAGTGCATCTTTTAAGGGAACAACTCTTTAGCGATGGCTCCTATTACCATGCACGAAGCCAAACAACATCTGAAGTTCCAATTGATATACGGCTATTATAGAGCATGTGACCAAAGAAATAGTTGAGTTCCTCTAAGAAAATTAAGCAATTGCAAAGCAACCTATTTTGACTAAACAATGGCCAAGAACATTACTCTCACACAAATACCCTACAACAGCACCCTCGTAACAAATAATGCTAATGGGCTTGACTGGGACGGCCCGAAGTCTTGAACACGGAGGTAAGTGAAAGGTTGAGATAAACTATGCTCTATTCTTCATATTATATCAGCGTTGCCTTTTGTACTTTGTTCGTTACTCCCCCTCAAACCTAACTGAAGGTTAAGGTTGCAAATTGCCCTGAATTAGCGCTGACACTAGTTGAATGTCGATTCTGACCCAAATCAAGTGAAATTTAAGTGAATTATAGCTTTAATAATCTCGCTGGCTTCAGCTTCATCCAATTTGGTTCAGGCAAGTTGATATTTTAATCTGGTATTTGCGATTTTGATGAGTTATGTTTTGATTTTGCTTCAGCTGAGTGAGATCTCATCTTGATGATGATACTGTCGTTATTGATTTCAATTTCTCTCTAAAGCGAGCAAAATTCCCTTTGACAATGGCTTGGTTAGTATGTTAGCAAATCGGTAAGTGGAAGGAATGTGATTAATATTTGGTCTTCCTCTTGTTACTTGCTCGCACAAAGTAGAGATCAAGTTTCATATGTTTGATTTTTGAATGCAAAACTGGATTTGCCGTGAGTAGTATTGTACTTAAGTTATCACATCATATTGTGGTTTTATTTTCTGGTTTAACTTGTAGTTCACTAAGTAGTGACCCAATCCACATTACTTTTGCATTGGTCACACTCCTATATTCAGCTTAAGTGCTGGATCTGGAGATAGCGGGTTATTTTTTGAACACCGTAATATTAAGTTTCTGCCTAAGTATATACAGTAATCTGTTGTAGACCTTCTGCCATCTAGATCACTAGCACAATCTGCATCTGCATACCAGTGAGATTGATAGATTTACATGCTTCCATTGTTAGTCCAAAGTTTACAGTCCCTTTGAGATATCTTAGTATCGTTTTCACAGCTTTCCAGTATTTTCTATTGGACTTTGCATAAATTGACTTGCTTTGTTTATTCAAAATGAGATTTCTGGTCTGATAATTGTTGCATATTGCAGAGCACCCAGTATGCTTCTATATCGACTGTTATTTGATATTGCTTCACCCTTATTTTTAGATAGATGCATGTTGCTTGCCATGAGTGTAGAAATTGGATTTGCTTGGTCCATCTTGGCGTTAGCTAGAATCTCTGCAATGTATTTTTTCTGACTTAACTGAATTGCTGCATTTGATAGTCTTTTCACTTTAATTCCCAAAGGGTAATTTAGACTACCAAGATCCTTGAGTGAAAATTCCATGTTTAGATGTTGTATAAGATGTGGATTTCCACTTCACCATTACCTATAATTATGAAGTCATTAACATATATTAGTACATAAATGACTATATTCTTACTGAATTTTGTAAACAAGGATTTGTTTGATTTTGTTGAGTTGTAGCCTGGTCTGGTCAGAGTTGCCATTAGCTTTTCAAACCAAACTCTTGGAGCTTGTTTCAATCCATATATTACTTTGTTTAATCTTTATACAAGTTTTTCATTCCCTTTTTGTTTGAATCCATGTGAAAACTTTATATAGACATCTTCCTGCAAAACACCATTCAAAAATGCATTATTTGCATCTAATTATTTAATGCTTCAATTTCTATGCAAGGCGATATTGAGAACAATTCTAATAGCAGTAGGCTTCAGAACTAGTGAAAAGGTTTCATTAAGGTCAAAACCATTTTGTTGTGAATAGCCTTTTACTACTAGTCTTGCCTTGTATTTAAAAATTGAACCATCTGCATTTCTTTTCAATCTATATGTCCATTTGCGGCCCACAATATTTTTATTACTGGGTAGAGGAAGAAGATCACATGTCTTGTTTCTTATTAATGCATCATACTCTTCAATCCTGAATGATTTCCATTTTTCATGGTTTGATAGTGTGTACTTGTTCCTCATGCTCCAAAGCTGCATCATATATTTTTGACTTAAATATGCCACTCTTTTTCCTTGTCATCATGTGATGTCCAGGTCTTACATAGTATATTGCTGACAAGTGTTATCTGTATTAGCCTGTTGTTGTTGTTCATTGATTGGTTGAAAGTCATCTGATAGTTGATGAGAAGCAGATTACATACTTATTCTTTGTTGAGATGTTTGATCAGGTACATGTGACGACTCAGCTTGCTCATGACCTGGTCCAGAGCCGAACACTGTGTGTTATGGGCCTGAGTTAGATGCCTGTGGATTCATAATAATCTGAACTGGTTCTTCTTGGTCTTGAACTACCCTTTTAGGTAATACATGCACAGGTGGTAAAGAGTACTTTGAAATATATATTTTCTTCGATGTTTTAATTTATGATTCCCTAAAGGGAATACTTTTTCATTAGATACCACATGCCTTTGATATAAATATTCTTCCATTACTATCTTAATACTTATAGCCGTTTTGATTAGCTGCATATCCCAAAAATGTACATGGGGATGACCTAAAATTTAATTTCTGAGCATTGTATGGTCTAAGCTAAGGAAAACACAAACATCCAAAAGCTTTTAGATTTTGATAATCAGGTCTGACGTTATATAATATCTCCATTGGGCTCCTTGGTTGAAGTACTTTTGTGGACAGTCTATTAATTTAAAAAACTGTTGTAGCAAAAGCATCTGGCCAAAATTTCAGTGGCATTAATGCTTGAGCTAATAAAGTGAGTCCATCGTATGGCCAAAATTTCAGTAGTGTTAATGCTTGAGCTAATGAAGTGGCATTTGAAAAGATTATGATTTTATTGAATTTTGAATACAAATGCTTTTGATACAAAATGTTGTGATGAACATCAATCAGAGAATATCATAGTCTTTCTGTACATACTATATTTATAGTAACAAATAATGCCAATGGGCTTGACTGAAACGAACCAAAGTCTTGTACCCGAAAGTAAGTGAACGATTGAGATAAACTGTGCTCTATTCTTCATATTATATCTGCATTGTCTTTTGTTCTTCGTTCATTATTTAACTAGTGTTCCTACCTCGATCGAAAGAAGACCACCATTGTAGTCCCACGTTCCAGTCAAGATGACATTACTTATGATAGTAGTGATAGATCAACACCTACATATCAACATTTTCAGTTAATAAAACCTAACATGAAATGTTCTAACGTTATAGAAGATTTGGTTTAGGCTACTTTGAGGGGCTTATAAGAACATTTTCATCTCTATCATCTCTACTTCTATATTATTAATAACTTAAACCTTAACATAATAGTAATAATAAATTCTTTCCCATCTATTTATGATCAACCTCCAAGACTTTATGGAAGGAGTGGGCTCCATATTTTATTACTTGCAATAAGGTATAGTTAATTAAATAGAGTGACACTCAAGTAATATGAATTTTTAAGTCTTCGTATTCAACTGTATCCCCATTGTTTTTAAACAATATGTATAATATTGTTTGTCAAGACTAAATTGCAAAGGAAATGCAAATGTTCCAATTCAAACAATATATACATCATTTTATTATTCACTATAAAGGACGGATACAGCGAATGGTAAGATAGAGCAGAGAAAAGTGCCAACGCGAAGGAAATGCAAATGTTAATGTGACTTACAAAGAAAGAAATATAAGAACGTCTTCCATTAACAGATCCAACAGTGAAGCCTGTATATCCTGCCATTGATCCATGAATAGCACTATGAGTGAGCAACGTGTTGTACACATTATCCAAGGCATTGCTTAGAATCGCAGGAATCATATATGTTGGATCTGTATTTTTATTAATTACTTCAAAGTAAGATTTTATGATTTTCTTATACAATGATGAGCAAATAGTAGATTAACTCACATATATACAATGATTTTCCTATACAATCCACATAATACAATTCAACCTTCTTTCCTTCCAACAACCAAAACCTCTTCCTACAATGTCGAATCAACATCTCCAAGCAAAAAATGCAAAGAACCGCAACACATCTAAAGAGCCACCATCTTCAAAACTCGCCTTCTCACTTTCGTTATCATCCTTCTTCACATGTTGCTACAGAATCCACTACTCGTACCTCATCATGCCTTCCTTCGCCTTAGCCATACTGCACTATGAACAATACCACCTTCCTTTGGGCACTAAGCTTCTTGCAGGCTTTATGTAGTACGTATGGTAAGCCTCATTGCTAGGGGGACCCACCAAAGCCATAGCGAAAGCGAGTCTTCATAAGGCGATGCCAATGCTTATGAACCTAAACTTGGGAGAACTATCCGTTATGAAGATGAAGCTTGGGTGAAACTAAGTGAAGGTACGAACCGATCCTAATGAATAGGCAGAATAAATTGGATTGGTAAGCAATACAACTCCTAAATCTCCTAATATAAGAAATGATCCCAGAAATACTACATGAATAACATGTATTAGGCCAAGTAAATCCATTATATATAAGAAAAAAATCAGTCAAAATGTTTTATGACCTTACTAAATACTCCAGGAAATAGAGGTGTTCTGCCAATTGAATACAATCAATTCAAGATTGTACAAAAAAAGATGGCTAGAAAAACTTACTAGATACCAGAGTTGATGGTGCATAATAAGTTCTATCTACATTGGATTTGAACCAATGACTTTAGCAGTTTTAAAGCAATACTTTAACCACTAAGTTAAGTAGTAAACCTCATTGTAACCATAGCATAACAAAATTAAGTTGTCATCCTATCCTAAAAGCAAGGTCTAAATGAACACGAAGGGTAGTACCAGCACTGCCTGTTCTGTTGTAGAAAGGTCATGATTTGCCCTGTTTTCAAGCATCTAATGTGGTATAATTTGTAAGGGCACTAATTGTGGGCACCTATTATGAATCTCCTATCTTCATCTTCACAAGTTCCACATTACTCGCACAAGCGCAATATATTATTAGTAGCAGCAGCAGCAGCAGCAGCAGTACTAGTTAGGTTATGCAACCACTTGTATGTGTAGTAATATATTACATAAAGTAGCGGGTTTCGAATATCTGTGTATTGGGCTTTAGATATCAGCCCATATTTTACAAAATGCTCTATATATTAGAGCCGATATCATTGTATCAAGTGAACAGTTAATCAAATACTCTTTTACATTTTCTCAGATTACATTCTATCAAACAATTCTATTTTGGTATCAGAGCCTAAGTCTTTCAAAAGACGGTAAATTTTTCTCATCATCTACAGTTCATCAGACTTTGGTTTAGATCATTACTGAGCCATCTACAGGTGGTGTCAGAAAATGTTCATCATCCACCACCCATGGTTGCTCTCAGAGACAGCCTTCTCATCATCTGAACTTTCTTTACCTGTATCCACATCAGTCCCCACTTATTCTTTTCCAGCAAAGTGTCGTGCCAAGTTTCTTGCATCAAGAATTGCAAGATCAGTTGCACAGTAAAGGATTCCTTGGAAAAGTCATCTGCGGATTACCAGATTTCACAGTATGGACGGAGATGAATCATCATTTGAATCAAGTGCACTCAAGAATGAAAAATCATCAGGTTAAAAAAATACCCTCTGCAATATCATCGAACCAAAGAACCATTTAGTAACCACTGCTCTAGATGAAAATAATTTCATATTATGGAAATATCAAGTTGAAACTAGTATAAAAGGGTATGGTTTGGAATATTTTCTGTATGGAACAACAACCATACCTGGAAGAATGGTGACTGATAGTAAAGAAGAAAGAATTATCAACAACGAATTCATCAACTATCAAAGGCAAGATAGCTTACTTGTAGCATGGTTGCTTTCATCCATCGGTTCTGGATTATTGTCACAAACTATTGGTTGTGAAACCTCATTTGAAATATGGTCTCCAATTCAACAAATTTTCAACGCTCAGTCAGCTGCAAGAATCATGTATCATAAGAGGTAACTGCAGAATCTCAAGAAAGAGAATACGCCAATAAGCAAATATCTAACGAAGGTGAAATCATACTATGATCTTCTTGATACTGCAGGTCACAAAGTATCTGAAACTGAACAGATACTAACTATTCTAAATGGACTTGACATAGAATATGAGTCTGTGGTGGAAATTATCTCTTCACAACAAAACCTACCTAACATGCAATATGTACACTCAATATTATTGTCACATGAAGGAAGATTCGAGCAGAGAAAAGAAACATTGCAGAATTATCAATCAACTATGCATCAAATTCCAGAAACAAAACATAAGGAAAGCAGCAGGAAAATCAGAATATTAAATAAGAATTTTATAATCAAAGAGATGGTACTGCACAGATAGGTAGAGGCAGAAATGGAAGATGGAATAATAATAGAACAAAATGTCAGATATGTGAAAAGCCTGGACACACAGCCAGGCAATGCTACTTCAGACTCAATAGTGAATACTACCTAAGTCAACAACATCCAGCAAGTCAAAGAAATTACAGTTCCGGTGCTAATGTGGAACACATTGATCAAAGACAAGGCAATCAATCTGAAGGCTCAAGAATACAGAACTTAAACTCAGAAAATCTTACCAGAACAGAGGAAATTGAAGGGGAGGACTGGTACCCAGACTCAGGTTCCACTAACCACCTCATAAGAAGCCTTAAAATTTTCAATCTTAGCAATAAGGAATATACAGGTATGCATTCTATACATGTGGGCAATGGTGAAGCTTTAAAAATCACACATGTTGGAACTAGCAGTTTACAAGGTGAAAGACATCTCTATCTTAACAATCTATTAAGAGTTCCTCGAATTAAGAAAAACTTACTGAGTGTATCTCAATTTGCTAATGATAACAATGTGTATTTTGAGTTTCATCCTAAATTCTGTTTATTGAAGGATCTACTAAACCAAGACATATTATTACAAGATAAACTGGACAAAGGGTTATATAAATTCAACTTTAACAATACAAGAAAGAGCAATAATAGGAATACATGGTGTAACAGTACTGAATCTCATGTTAAAAATGGCCAAGAAACATTTATTTTGTGGCACTGTAAACTAGGACATCCTAGTGTAAACATTGTAAAACAAGTTCTTATGAATAATAATATCTCTTTTGATGTATCTCTGCTATATATATGTACCTATTGTCAATTAGGCAAAAGTCATGAACTACCATTTGCAGATTCAATAATATTTATTAGCAAACCATCAGAATTAGTGGCAACAGACTTATGGGGACCTGCTCTTGTAAGTTCAGAGTATGGTTTCAGGTATTATATATCTTTTGTTGACGCTTATTCTAGATACACATGAATATATTTTCTAAAATCCAAGTTAGATACACACAAGGCAGTAATGAGATCATAACTCAAGCAGAGAAACAAATAAGCAGTGAGCTTAAAATTTTACAAACTAATGGTGGTAGTGAATTTAAACCACAAAAATAATATTTTCAGAAAAAGGTATTATTCATAGAACAACCTGCCCATATACCTCTGAGCAAAATGGGCTTGTAGAGAGGAAGCACAGACATCTAGTAGAGACTGACTTAACTTTGCTTGTTTAAGCCTCTCTACCCATGAAATTTTGGCCAGAAGCTTTTAACACTTCTGCATGTCTAATTAACAGGCTTTCTACCAAAGTTCTCAAATATACGAATCCTATTGAAGTGTTGTTTGGGGTTAAACCTGATTATAAAGGTCTTAAGACATTTCGCTGCTTATGTTTTCCATGTCTTAGACTATATAATAATCATAAACTAACTCTCAGATTTACCACATGCACCTTCTTAGGATATGGAAATAAACAAAAGGGATACAGATGTTTGAACAATGATGGTAGGATATTTTTTTCAAGGCATATTGTATTTAATGAAAACATTTTTCCATTTGTAGATGGAAATATCAAAACAACCAAGAAGGTATACAATAAAGACAACATATCAATACCATCTATACCTGTTATACCAGACTGGGATCAAACTGATGGAAGTGTGCAAAGAAATCAAAGGCCACAACACACTTTACCCAGTAGTGAAACTGGATCAGGTCATGACACCCATGAGTCATCTAGCTCCTTCAACAACACCAGCCTGATCAATGATAACAATCCAAGTCATGGAGAATCCCCCTCATCCATGTCTCAACATTCTGATGACAATACTGATACCCATGATTCACCACCTGTAAGATTAGGAAATCATATGATTACAAGGTTAAAGAGTGGTATTTTCAAACCTAAAGTATACAGTGTTTAACTGGACTCAACTGAGTCAAAAAACTACAATGAAGCCATTACCAACAGCAATTGGAAACAAGCTATGGATAATGAATACAGTGCTTTTATCAGAAATAAAACTTGGAGTTTAGTTTCAATATCCAAAGACAAAATTATAGTTGGTCCCAAATGGACCTACAAAATTAAAAGAAAACCAGATGGAAGTATCTCAAAATATAAAGCAAGACTGGCAGTTAAAGTGTACAACCAATAATATGTGTTTGATTTCAATGAGACATTTTCCCCTGTTGTTAAGCCAACTACTTTAAGAATTATCTTGACAATTGCTCTTCATAGAAAATGGAAGATCAGACAACGTGATGTAAACAATTCCTTCCTCAATGGAGACTTAAAAGAGGAAGTGTTTATGGAACAACCAGAAGGGTACAAGAAGGGTGTCAACAACAATTTAGTATGCAAGCTATATAGAGCTATTTATGGGTTGAAGCTGTTGAATATGCGATTATATGATTTTTGTTTGATGATAATAAACATATATATTCGTGTAAATGTATTTGTTAATGTACTATTTTATTTTTCATAGATTAAATAAATATTTGCTGAATAAAAATAAATAACACAGAATTTGAATTCAAACAGAAATTTTATTCAAACAAATATTTATTACAATCTTTGAATGGTAAAAAGTTCAAGCTCTCACCATATATATACAATTTCAATTACAGTACAATTTTGATTACATCACGATTTACATTTACATTTGACCTCACTACATATCACTCATTCACTCAACTCATATTTTATCTTCAACTTCACTTCAAATTGAATCCAGCAATTGAGCAATCTGCAAAAATAAATATTGACGCAGTAAAATTTAAAAGGAAATATTTTTGCAGTATAAAATAAAATGTGATGTTGAAAATAATATTTGCCTCGGTTATTTGGGTTGTTCGTCATCATTTAACTTTGAATTCATTATACACGAACAGCTTGTGACATACACAGTGTATCACTGTATATGCCACAAGGTCGTGCACACCGATATATACACTTGATAAAATTACAGGATAGGTGAGCACAGGTCAAACCCAAAATACCGGATTCAACTCAAGTGCAATAAAATAATGTCACAATTTTCAGAACAAGGTCAAATCCGAGATACAAGCTGGATTCAACTCAGGTACAATTCGAAAATCAATCCAAATGCAATAAAATGGTCGGGAGCAACATATCATAGATAGTACATATGCCCAGACTCAAGCCAACATGAAACAAGATCAAGTCCAGCTACCACATAAAGAAATAAACACATAAAACATCAATGAACCAACTGTGTATACATGAAGGTCACAATAAAGCATGAAGCAGCTCATATATACAACAAACACAGAGGCAACTGACATCAAACCATTTCAACATGACTCGAAGTACAAGTCGATGCAAACATACCAAAACAACATATAAAGGAATAGCAACAAAGGACACAGGTTGGTAACAAATGAATTGTGCACATCAAATATTTTTTCAGCAAAAACAGATTCAACATAATGCTACAGTTCTGGCCTCAAAAATGAATCAGAAGCAAATGGCACCAACTCGAGATCAAGTTCAAGTTAAGCAACTCAAACTCAACTGGACAGTGCCATCAAAATGAACACAAAGACTCATGCATATTAAAGCATGTGTCAGTAGAGAATGTAATGCACAGGTCTGGACAACATGGATGGACAATCACACATGTATGCAATTAACAACAGTTCATATACTCAATCAAACTACAAATGCAGCAACCAAAACAAACTTCAACCAACATATCAACAACAACAACCATGTCAAACACAGTGCAACTTGAATTCAACAATACATGTATACACACATACAAAAGTATATATGCACATATATGAATTCACCCAGTGCTATCAGAAGTAAAGGCAAAAGATATTATTAAGTCATGGAATCGCATGAACAAGTCAAGTATGCTACAACCAGAGAATCGAGCTTCAAAAGTACAGGGTGCAGTGATGCAAAAATCACAATGAAGTAAATCAAGTGCATAATGGCCGAAGCCAATACACAAAGAAAATGCAAAGTCGAAGTCAGGTGAAGACAAGAAACAAATTAAAGTCAAGCCATAAAATCATCAACTTGCCGAAGTCATGAAGCAGCAGCTACATGAAGACCAACAACAAGTGGATATGACCATCAAGCCGCAATTCAATCAAATTCAAATTGCAGATTTCAAACCCAAGTCAGTGCCGTGATGACCAAGGCAACAAGTTCGAACCAAGTCATCAAGCCGTGGTAATTATAAATGAACAAGTCAAAAATCAAAACCGTGAGTGCCAAGTATCAATTTATACGAAATTGATAAAGTCAGAGAAATCATCAACATCCAAACATAATCGAATGGCCGAAGCACAGTATTGACAAAATCAAACAACTATCAGACGAACAAGAAATAAGGGATCGAATCCATATAAAAACCCACAATCATCATCGGCTAAATCCTATCGAGTTCAATCAAGCATAACAGAAAAGGAAAAAGGAATAAATCACATACCATATCATTCAGCCGAACTTGTCAATTTGAAGTTGTCGCCTGCAATTCAAAGTAACATCTGATCGAAAAATCAAGCATCGATTAAATCATCTGTTTCAATCGAAAAACTTGAAGCGGCGCTTCAATTTCATCAATAACCCTAATTTGGAACGAAGAAGGAACACAGCCCTAATTTTCAAGACGAGACCAGACCGCCATTTTCAAAGCGAGGAATCGGGCAAAACAAAATAAAGGAGGGCCGTGTTTTTGTTTAATTAATTTGGGCCGGCCTCTCTCTTTAATATTAGACTAAAAAGCAAATATTAGGGTTTTGATTTTATAATTGTTTTTATTGTGATTTATTTTTTAACGGTTGTAATTACTAGTCGTGCGACTAGGGGACAAACTACATGGCGTAGTTTGAGAATTCGCAACTCAGTGGCTGAGTTGTGGCAGGGTTTTGAGCGTAGAGTTAGGTTAGTCAGTAGCGGGTGTCGCGAGTTTACGTGAGTAAGCGTGTGACTACTTAATTTCTAGTAGAAACCTTGGGGGCAGCATGTAGGCCGGATTTTCCCGAAGCTGGGTAAATTCTGTGTCATTCTATTTCTACATTTATTCTGCTATTATCTGTGCTGCTATAGTTCTGATTTATCTGTGTTGAAATAATTTCATAAGCTTCCGCAATTAATTTTTATAATTAACACCATCACCCTATTCACCCCCCTCCCTCTAGGGTGAAAGCGATCCTACAGAAGCAAGCACTACGTGTATGGAATGAAAAACTCAAGTCAACATTGATAGATCGGGGGTTCATACCAATTAAATCAAACAACTCTTTGAACATACAATGCAAATAGGAAAAGATCACATACATTCTGAATACGTGGATGATATCATTGTTACTAGAAATGACAATCAAGGCATGAATCAAACTATCAAGCATCTTCATCAAGTGTTTTTTATAAAAGATCTGGGTGACTTACATTACTTCCTAGGAATTGAAGTCATACAGAAATCTAACTCAGAAATGTTTTTGTGTCAAAAAAGATATATACTGGATCTATTAAAAAGAGAAAACATAGATCAGGCTAAACCACAACCTACTCCCATGACAAGCAACCTTAGATTATCAAAAGATTAAGGAGAGGTCATCACAAATGAAAAACAGTATAGAATCATTGTAGGAGCACTTCAATACATTACAATAACAAGACCAGATCTTAGCTACAACATAAATAAAGTCTGTCACTTCATGCATAAACCACTCAGTGACCACTGGAAAGCTGTAAAAAATATTTTATGTTACCTGGAAGGAACAATGGACCATGGTCTTCACCTTAAAAATGCAAAGGAACTAAACATACAAGCTTACTGTGATGCAAACTGGGCCACCAATCCAGATGATAGAAGATCGACATCTGGATTCTGCATATATATTATGGCAGCGACCCCATCTCATAGAGTTCGAAGAAGCAAGCCACTATTTCATGCTCCAGTACTAAAGCAGAATGTCGATCTATCGCCAGTACTGCAGCGGAAATAACATGGATTGAGTCGTTGCTCAATGAAATCAAAATCAACCTCTCAAACACACCAATAATCTGGTGTGATGACTTAAGTTCTATTTCCCTCTCAGCAAATCCGGTTTTACACTCACGAACAAAGCACTTCGAAATAGATTTATACTCTGTTTGTGAGAAAGTAATGGAGGGAAAACTAAGAGTTAATCATGTTACAGCTCTATTTCAGAGAGTTGACATCCTCACGTAACCCCTCTCAGCAAAAAAATTTATTCGATTGAAGAAGAAACTTAAAATCGAAGACGACGGCATAGAGATGAGAAAGGAGAAGAAAACCCTAGATGGAATTGAAGGAGGGAGTTAGGTTATGTAACTACTTGTATGTATAGTAATATATTGTATAAAGTAGCGGGTTTTGAATATCTGTGTATTGGGCTTCAGATATCAGCCCATATTTTACATGATGCTCGATTTATTAGAGCCGATATCATATTATCAAGTGAATAGTTAATCAAATACTCTTTTACATTTTCTCAAATTATATTCTATCAAACAATTCTATTAGTACTAGTCCATGCAAGTTTTTCTTTAAGTGCTCATCTGTGATAGATGGTAGTAATGCAAGTTGATGGTGCGTTCTATTTTCTTTAGGGTGGAAGTTTTCCTCTTCTTCAGGAATGACGAGCCTTTCGTATACACCACAGTTATCATGCACTTCTTGTCAGTTGTTAACATGTAGGGAAAGTGCTAGAGATCGAGTGTTCTTATTTTAGCAAGAAGTGTAGATCCAAGTGCCATTATTTGAGGTTTCCTTTTCGAAAGAAGAGGGGTCGATGCAAGCGAAATGGCAGGATGCATTGCGTTCTTTACAGGTGAAGATAGGATCATTGCCATCTGTTGTTTTATTTCCACATTACTTTCAGAAGCAAAGGTTTTATGGGATTGTTGCCTCTTTATGAGTTGGATCTAGTATTATATTTTAGTACAACTGAAGTTATTTGCTAATGCAGCAGCAGTCTGATGATTTTCCTGGTTTAGAAAGCAAAAAAAAATAGATAAAAGAAAATTGTTATTTTAGCAGAAAATGCATTATGTTCGGTGTATCTTTTTGTTACCGTGCACTGATACAAAAGATTGGAAAATTTAACATACCAAGTAAATGCAGAAAAATAAACATATGATATAGGAAATGATAAATGCACTCTCTTTGCGTAGGACAACCAAAGATATTGAAATAAAAATCTACATTGTACGGTCACATTCAATGGCAGCAAATGTCATGGCTAAAAACTAGAGGGTATTATGAATGAAAGCGTAAGCAGATTTTAGACCGTAGACTTGATTTGAAGAAGATAAGGAACATGATCTAAATGATGATAAGATATCTTAAATTTCTTTGGAAGCTATAATTCAACACTATGCTGCCACCGAAATTTTATTTGTGTCCATTTAACTTGGATGCTTTAGAAATATCGGTAGGATGAGAATGAGGGAAAATGAATTAATCGTATGACATTAGCTCCCTTCACCTCAAAATTTTCTGGAGTAGCTTCATGTGTTATGTCCTTTTTAATCTGCAGCATATTTATCAACACCAGACTTTTTGGCACATGTAAATGCACGTACATATAAAATCCTTATATGATTATTAAATTTAATTTTTTTTATGTTATTTGAGTAAAGACAAATTGAAAAATATAAGGAAAAAATTGAATTCTTTTTGTCGAAATAGGGTTTTCAAATTGTAATCCTGTATATGTTTCAAAATTTCAAGTTGAAAATAAATGTTAATTTCTGTTTTTTGTGAAATTCAAACTTTTGACATATTATTTGTACATAAGGGTATTTTTTTTAACTTCACGATCGAATCAAAAGATTGTGTTTCTATTTCAATCTATTAAATAATAGTAAATCAGAAGAAATTCAAGCTCTTATTAATTGTAGGAGCTTTCTCTACCCTCCTTACTTCTTTCTCTAGATAATTTACTTTTAAATTTATATAATTTATTACTTTTATTCCACTAAAATTCTAATGCCAGATTATAATCAAATACATACTTTTTACAATTTTTTATAGTTATTCACAAATGTCTTCTTATTTCTCTTCTAATATTTTACATTTAAGTATACAAATTTAAATTAATTACGTAACTCAAAATTTAAACCATTTGATAAATTCAGCTAATGAATATTCGATACGTTATGTGAATCCCAAAATATGAATAATTTCAATAACGTACCATAGTAGCATCAACAAACTGTTAAAACAAAATTTTCATTTGCATACAATGATATGTAAATCACATAGCATAAATTATATACAGCAACAATAATAACAAATTTATTTTATAATTTGTTTATATCAATGAAGTTATCATGCATTACGCTGAAAAATTATATTTTTAGCTTTAAACACCTATACTTTAAATTTTTATAGTTACTTACAAACCAATTCACAATTTTCTCCTAATATTTTTTTACTCATTTCCATGTATTTAACTAATTATGTCATATTTATTTTAAATCATTCAGATGAATTCAATTAACTAATATTTATTAATTCATTTAATAAATCTTAAAATATACCGATTAAGTATGTATACAATATTCATATATATAAGCGAAGATGACAAAATTATTATTTTTATTCTTATATAAAGATATATGAATCACATAAGATAAAACGTAAATACAAACATTAATGTATTTTTTAATCTATAATTCATTTATCTCAAAAAAAAATATCATACATTGCATTACAAAATTTCGTTCTTTTTACAACTTTTAAAGGATAAGTTTATATTTTACAACATAGGTATGGAAGCACGGATCACTCTAATAAAAATTAGGTTATGTAGACATTCTCATTTTCAACATGACATTGAAACTTACCCAACACATAACTCAAAAAAAGGCTGCAATTTTTTTTTCTTTTTTTGGCAAATACTGAAGTTGTAAAATGACATCCTACAACAACGTAAAATTTATGATTAACTACAAAGTTAGAAAAATGTTTACTAATTGAAATTTCAGATAATGAATAAAGGTTCATGTGCATATAATTTGATAGTAAGATGTTCTTCTCAACTACTATTACATATAAAGCTCTTTTCAATTTCTCCCTACTTTCTAACGTTCAGTTCCATATATTTAATTAGTTAAGTTGATGTTTAATTTACAGTATTTAAATATATTCAATTACGCAATATTCGTTATTTTATTATGAATCCTTAAAATGTATATACAATATTCTTATCAATATATATGGAAAATTCATTTTTTTCAATCTATATATGTAAAAAATACACGTATTACATAGCATCAACTATTTACGTATATAGTAATAGTAAATTATAATTATATACACACACACACACACATATATATATCTGCTATTACCGAGTTAGGACAATAATTCCGATAAGATGTGTTTAACGACCATCTACCTTACATGTGAGCGTTACCTGTCATTTTAAATTATTATAAATTCCTTTATTCAATAAATTTATCACATATTACTTTAAAAACATTCAATTTTTAACAATAATTAAATCTAAAAGACTATTTTTTAATATCATTATTGTGTGCAATGCACAGTTACACACTAGTTATTAATAAAGACAAGAAAACAAAAGTGAGTTTGCAATGAGCGAAGAAAGCATTTAACCTGTAGAATTTTGCAAGTAAAGTATAACAATAAAAACAGAAGGACACACTTTTGAATTGGATCAAAATAACATTGTTACAAAATATTAAGAAACCTATACACATAAACATGTGCACATATATATGTATGTATGGATGTATACACATATACATAGACACGTACTAAAAAGCTAAACATCCTTGCGATCGGAAAGTAAGCAATTTGGACCTACTCCATTTCCTTTCTCCCATTGTTACCATCCCTATAGAAGTTCTTGTTTTTATAAACAAACCTAGCACCTTCTGTCTAGACAAACCATGCGATATTTTTGAAAGACTGCTTGTAATATGGGCTATTTCTTCACCAACTTTTTCCAAATTTCTCCACAACTGTAGAACAATATAAGAAGTGTGCTGATATTGGCACATAGAAAATGCTTCTGACCACCGCTAAAATTTATTACATATCAATTTTTTTTATGCTTACGGCCACTAAAATCTAGTCTTTCATCCAATCTTAAACCACCATACATTTTATCGTCCTAAAAAAAAAACTCACACACATTGTCTCAAAACATCATTAGAAATCAAAATTTTCAAACTCTAAAGCCAAAAATAATATTTCAGTTTATAGATGAAATTAAGGAAGATTTAATGAATGATTCTAATTTTGATGAACACAAAGAGATTATTTTACTTTTTATTTCATAAAGTCTACTTTCTTTCACATATCAATCTTAGATTTGTTGTAATGGTTTTTTATGTTATTTTAGGACGATTTTAATGATCTCATGACTAACATAAATTTGAAGCATATAAAATTTGATGATGTTATAGTTAAAAGTTTCAATATAAGTTATCAAATTTTAATATTTTATCACACAAAAGTTTATGCCATTTTTCCCATGATTTTTTTGTTTTTTCCTTTTAGTTTATTAGATGGGGTATACCGGTCAAAATAAAATTTTAAATGCATTTATTGTTTTGAATAAAAAATGTTTGATGGTGAAAATATGGAAGAAAATGGTTAATAAAATGGTTCAAAAGGAATGCAGGTTGATTAGACAAACCAATTTTTAACAAATCAAGTATGTATTTATTTCAAAATTATATAATTCTAAGTAAGATCAAAAAAAATTCTATTTTATTTTTAATTCATTCGTTTAGTTATATGATTTTTTATTATATTTTGAAAAGAGTCGAGTTTGGTTTATAGAATAAGAGTGGCAGTAGTCGTGTTTTGAGATATTTGGGTGCATGTTTACTTAAAATAATTGATGGTGTCAGGAAGTAGGAAACCAAACTTTGCATGATGGCCTTTAGTTTGGGAGCAAGAGGCATTTTTCTGGATGCCAACAGTAGCACATATAAGAAATAAAACATCAAAAGAAAAATGTTTATAATTTATAGAAGGACCACACGCTAGATTTAGAGGGTTTTCATTTCAACGTTAACACATATTACTAAAAAACAAGAAAAAAGGAGCCAACCTTGATGTATAGAATGCTTTGTGAATTCGCAGTCCAATAATATAATCTTATAAAAACCAAATTTTCATTGAATTGAGTCTTTTCAAATTGAAACTGTAGTCCCAATTTATGGTCGAGCGAGATTAGGGCACCATAATCCTTTTTATTATATGATTGTATTACATGGAATTAGGGATTTTGGTGACTAAGAATCTAGGTAGGCGGTCTGTAGTTGATTTTTGGGGTGGAAGGTGAAGAAGTTAGTGGCTTTGAGGTCAAAGGTGAGAGAGTGGAATTAGTGATTGAATTTGGGATATTTCTCGATACATTTTAGGGGAGTGTATTATTTTGTGGATGGGTGTATGCTACTAAGGTTCCAAATTCTTTAAGTAAAACTACAAAGTTTTGCAATGGCCCACGGGCCGGTGTAAAATTGTAAAGGAATTTAGCTGTTGCTAAATCTTTTGCAATGGCTCTCAATCGTTGTGATATTGCAACGGCTCACAACAATTGCGTGCGTTACAAATTTCCCTATATGATGTAATTAAGCATGTTATGAGCTCTGCGCTTATTATCAAAGTGATTAGAGGCTTAAGGAAGCTTAATTAGTACTTACAAATATTATTTAAGTAAGGAAATAATTTTATAAGTGAAAGGTATATTTTATAAAGAATGAGATTTTATAAAGTAATGATAAAGTTACAATTTATTAAATAGAATGATATTCTATAAATTTGTAATATCGATATATTTCATAAAATAAAATGAGATTTTATAAAATAGTATAAATGTTTATAAAATGAAATGAGATTTTATAAATTAATATAAATGAGATATTTATAAGAGTATGAGATTTTATAAAATAGTGAAAATGAATCATTTTATAAATTAGTTGTAAGGTTTTGTAAACTAATTATAAGATGAATACTTAATTTTAAATGGGGAAATTAAGTAATTAAAAGGCTTAAATATGATTTATAAGCTAGTTTTGTATTCTATAAAATAGTAGAAAATGATTTTTATTGAAAGATTAAGCAAATAAAAGTGTGTTTTGATTTAAAAAATAACTGAAACACTAATTTGAATGTACGTGTATGTTTATATATTGGAAGTTACATAATAACCAGTACAATTCATGTATTACAATTAGAATTTTTGAATGTTTTGGATTGTTGATGATTGTTGTTTACTTGTATGAATAATTGTATATGTGTATGGGAATATCCATACCGTATTTTTAAATTCAATGGTTAAATCTATACAATATACTCATTTTTAATTATCTAAATGAAATGAAAAGGCTAAATTATATTATGTAAACACATATTTTATTTATTTTATGTGAAATGAGTTTCTGAATTACGGTCTCTTTTATATGTAAGTACACCAATTATTCAAATACGGCATTTACTCTTCAGAAAATGTTGGCCGTGTTATTTTGGACCACACATTGTTTGCTAGTGTTAGCTTTTAACTTCAATGCTCGAAGTTTTTCGGATAACATTATTCTCGATGGCTTATATAATTATATAGCGCAAATATTATTAGTGCCATCGTGTAGATCATCTACGTAAAGCAATGGTTATAATTGTGGAGACACCATCATAGAATAATAAAAAATGTTACCCTATATTCAAATTTAGGTCAATAACTCTTACCAACTTTTTCCTCATCCACATTGGAACCATCTAAATAGGAACTAAATTATTAAGGGGGTTAATATTATTTCCTCTAATGCATGTTTATGGTGATTATACAATATAATGTCGGTGGCTAAGTAGATAATGAGTAAGAAGTTGGTTGTTCTATAGTTGTACATATTTTAGATATTAGTTGTCATATTATTTTGAGTACCGCATTCAAGCTTCTACAAGTGGTATTGATAAAACATTTAAGCGAATGGTATTCATGCAACAAAAAAAGTTATTTTTATATAGATACAACTACATGAAATAGCAAGAAGTCGGTAATGTTAATAATAAAGTTAGCTTCCAAAATGAAAAACTTCATGGTCAAAGAATAATGTTTACATACGTGGACAATGCGTTTTCGTTAACAATATAAGGAGTACCAGAATTCATCGTGAAATGAGACTATGAACTTTTATGATAAATATTTACAAAAAGACAATTATCAACCATTCATGATTACCAAGTTTTTGATTCCAACAGTTTAAACAAAGATTATCATATAGGTGAAGCGATTATCTATAGCTTTTGTTCTTGTAACAATCTTGTTTATGTCAGTTGCACAATATTGAAAATTAAATTTCTTAAGTAGAACGAAAATAAACAATAGCAAGGGTTTTATTTCAGCGTCTATTAATGAAGTTACGTGCTTTCAATTTTCTTACTTCTTTGATTGGCAGATGAACAAAATATGCAAAATAATAGAAACATGCTATGGTTCGAGTAAAATCATGTTAATTCTTATTTGATTCAAAATAATCTGTTTGCAATTTTTTTAAAAGACAAATAACTTAAATACAACTATTTCGAAAGGAAAAATCTAAAAAACACATCATGTTGGTTCTAACTACATTTAAATGATTACATGTAACACTTTCTACTAAAAGAAATACAGTTGTTGTAGTCCAAATCTATCAGTTCAGAATAAACTGTGTGCGAAGCATGGATCCGTTCTAGTAATAACTAAATGGAATTGCAACTTATAACAGCTAATAACCTTGTTGTCCTATGTTTCTCTAATATTGTTTTTTTTTCGAAGATAAGTCAGAAAACATTTGCCCAAGGACCATCTACTTGGGTAGTGTAAAGTGTACCTGACTACACAAATACAAACCATATTAGGGTTTCATTACAATCATTAGCTAACTTATTTCATTCCTCAGTCATGGTGACTTCATCTCGCTCATATTCAACCCTCATCTTCGACATATCCTCTTCCACTCGATTTTCCTCTCTCCAAGTAAGAAAGGAACTCATTAAAACCATTTCGTATCCCATGAATTTTCTTTTAAACGCCTACATCACTTCAAGCTACAACAATTTCCTTATATCCTGGACGATGGATAGTAAAACTGTCAGATCTGGTGCCACTGTGACCTAGACTTGGAAATTTTATAGATTATGGGCCATCATATAGTTGATTTTTGGCTAATCTTAGCTCCGTCAAGGCTTTACCAGCTTCGCTACTTAACATGACTTGGTGTTGTCCTAACATGCTTGTAGTTCCCGTTCAATAAAGGTGCTATCATGCTCCCTGTTTAATACGTCAGATCTGGGATTACACAAGTAGTTCTCCAGGTTCTTGCTGCCAGCTTCAAAGGCCCATTTCTAAGATAAATGCTTAGAGGTGGATTGCTTCTTAACCCTTCTTTTAACCTTTTCTAGTAAAATATTACTTTCCGTTTCTATAAATGTCCATTTTTTCTCTTGCTTGGTTGATTTTCCACTACGTACTCTGAGAATGTGATGTTTCCAAATATATTATATTGTTATTGTTGATAAAATATGTGCATGTTTCCTCTCCAGTGATTTACATTTAAATGATGACAAAATTACCGCACTACATCTTTTAACTTCATACAACAACTTTATTTGAATCTTAGTTTATTCATTGTTACATTCCATATATAAAATGGATAATTATATTCAAAGAATAGATGGTCACAAGTTTCTGGTTTTATATTACAAAAGTTCATTTTATGTTTTCTGTTCTTCCTCATTTGTTTGTCCTTATTCTGGCTGGTAGCTTGTTATTGATTACAAAGTAAGCACAAATGTCATTTTAGGATAATTTTCTTTGTTCCATATGTATTTATACCATTCTACTTCTGGTTGTTTGACTTTATATATTCCATTTCTTCTTAAAAGAAAATTTACCTTTGTTGCTAGCAGACTATCCCCAATTATCATTGTCTACACTGCTTTCTATTTGGGAAAAATCCCTCAAGATCGTCTTAGAAATAAAAAAATCAAACCTTGCGTATAAACAAAAAGGACTTGATTGATGGTGAGGCAAAAAAACAACAACAGATAGTCACCAGCTCAAACAATCACAGATCAAGCAATAAAATGAAGTAACACACTGTATATGTAGTGGTTTCACTACCATGAGTTAGTGTACATCCACTTGGAAAGATAAGATTTTAATACTTTCTAAGAGAAGAAATTCTTACAAGATTGATAATGGAGAAGAAGAATAAAAATACAAATAAGAGAGATAATTCTACTCATGCTAATCTCTACCTTTATATAGGGATTATTAATTTGTATTGAAGTAATTGATTTATGGTCAATGCCTCATTAATTCTCCTATTCATACTGGAAACCTTTATCCATTTGATTTTCCAATTTCTTTCGATTTACAAACACCTGATTAGGTTCCTTCTTTAATCAACTTATTAGGAATTAATTGATTACCACAATCTTCCAAAATAATTCTTCTCCTCACATAAGTAATTTATTAATCTTTAATGCTATAAAAGTGGCAATATATATTTGTGTAATTATCTGAAATATCATTTAAATCTTTTGCAATTGAAAATATTGTATCACTAAAATCAACAGTACCTTCCAAATGTTCTGCAATTGAAAATATTGTATCACCAAATCTTTCAATCTCCACCTTGATACTATATTTCCCCACAAGCCTATCAACTCCACCTACATCCTCTTATTCCAAGTAGCTCTCGGATAAGACACCGCAAATACTTTATCAATGAGCTTTGGCATAGCCATCGCCCATTGCACTTCTTCAATGAACTCTGGCAAGGCACCGCCTACCAATAAAGAGTTGAAAGTACCCTCTCCAAATAGGATCTATCAATCTCCACAAAGAAAACAAACTTTTCCTTCTACCAACTCACTCTCCCTCGTGCCACCTTGTGGCATCTAGCACTTCATCAAGCTAATCAAGTTCTAGTGATGTTCAAATTTGCAACGGGTAACAACTTGGTAAACATATCCGCTGCATTCTCCTCTGTATGAACCTTTTGAAGACATACAAGCTTCTTTTCATCCATAAAGACAAGAAATGACTCTCTCACCTCAATATGCTTCATCCTTGAGCTGAAAGCCAAATTTTCAGCTAAGTTAATTGCACATTGGCTATCCTAATTCACTTAGGTGCTTCAACCACAGCTATAAGCTCTGCCTCTGTAGTAGACAAAACCACAATCGTCTGCAACCTCGCTCTCCAACTAATAATTGTCCCACCAATGATGGACACATAACCGGAGGTTGTCTTCCTTCGATCTTTATCACTGGCATAGTTAGAATCATAAAATCCAACAAAGCTAAAATCTTTATCTCTGCCGCCAAAGACAAGCCTATGGTCTGGAATCCCTCTATGATATCTGAAAATATACTTTACTGCCTCCCAATGCATATTTCCTTGATTTGAGATGAATCTATTCACCAATCCAACTATCTATGCAATGTCAGGCCTAGTGGAAACCATTACATACATCAATTACCAACTGCACTCGCATAGGCAACCTTCTCCATATAAGCCATGTCCTTCTTCAAGATTGCAGAGCCTCTACTAGAAAGTTGTATGTGCAAAGGCATGGGTGTGCTAATTGCCTTTGCTCCTTCCATGCAAAACTGAGCAAGCACTTTCAAAATATATTCCTTTTGAGAGAGCCTCAAAAGTCCAAGCTTCCTATCCCTTCGGATTTCCATACCCAAAATCGTTCTTGCTTCTCCAAGATCTTTCAACTCAAATTCCGCCTTAAGCTTCAACTTCAAACTATCAATTTCAGATTTATCCTTAGAAGCAATCAACATGTCATCCATATATAAGAGTAAATACACCCAATAACCATTCTTCAAATGCTTGAAGTGCACACAAGTGTCTTTTATGCTACGATCAAAATCAAGTGAAAGCATTAAAGAATTAAATCATTTGTACCACTATTTAGACGATTGCTTAAGTCCATACAATGACTTCTTTAGCTTTCAAACCCAATCTCTTTTTTGTCTACGACATATTCGTCTGGTTTAGAGTGTGGTCTCTAATTTTTGCCACTTTTGCTCTGATTTCCATGCTGGGCCAATTTTCTAGAAGTAGACAGTTTGGTAACAATTAACAAAACAGAGACCTAATTTACATGAATTTATGGGTGAGGAATTTTTGTGCATGAGTTTTAAGAATAGGAACTTTTGGTCCAAAACCCCAAATATTTAATTGTTTGGTAAAAAATATTACAAGTTAAATGAACTATTTTTATATTCTCAACTTTTTTAATCCAATGTCAGTTGCATTTTATTTTTGTTCTATTAGCATAGTTATGAATTTCATCTATCTATTTATCTTGTTGGGCATAGTTTGTTTGTTTATACATAGATACCGAATGATTTTCAAATTTTCTGTATTGTTAGCCATTAGTAAAAATGCTCTTTTTCCATTCTTAAATGTATGTACATAAGAAAATCAAGTTGTGGAAAAAAGTGAGGTAAAAGAATTCAATTGATAAATTTCATACCATGTTTCGAGGAAATGTATGAATGCTCAAGTAGCTCATTTTTTTGGTTACAATAGACAACTTTAGTTTAGTTTTAAAATTTACTATATAAACTTATAATTTTTACTTGAATGTTTTATGTGAATTTACTTGACCAAGACTTACTTTATCTAGGATCGAATATTATCTATCTTAATCGGTCTATATTTTAATATATTTTTCTAAGATATTAATTAATAGACCATGATATATTCATCGGTAAATTTCCATTGAATGCATGTTGGTGCTCAATTTTGCGAATTTTTGGTTCACAAAATTGTATGATAATTAACAGTGTTTCTTAAAAAGAATGTTTGATGTTATATTGTTCTGAATCAATACATTTTAGTAATGTTATAAATAATCATGGGTTAAAGATTTACTTATCTAGAATGTTTATAAGAAAACAAAAAATTGGAAGGATCATATCAAACTATATTGCCACATAAAATGAATTATTTGCTTATAGTTATCTAATTTGAATTTAGACGCTAAGATAAATAATAATAGTTAATTCTTTTTAACTAAATTTAATGAGCGGATCAACTACATATTAATACTTTCTAATGCTTAAATTATATTCCACTTTTATTTGGACATACATTTGAATTTGTAATGGGCCCAAACTACTTTTAAGTTTAGTTAATTACATATTTTCCTAGGAATGATCTATTACATCATGTTGTATAGTTTGTATATTAAAAATATTTGCACATATTCTAGCAAAATAGGATCATGCTCAAGTGGTTGGGATTATTAGAGTTGGAAGATGCATAATTATGGAGTTTCTTTAGAAATTTAATATAGTTAAAGTGATACGACGATTACATATGCATACAAGATTATCAGTTAACAATTTAATGTGCTATTAAATTCACTTTGGTTCTCTGGTATTAATACCATGTATAAACAATACCTGCACAATTATTTTTGTACATTATAACACCATTAATGCTGCTTTGGGCCATGGTTACATATTTTGTTATTTGAAAAGTTACATATATTCCTTAAATACACAGCCGATTAAGCTAAATTTGTCTTCTCCCGAACTTGAGAAATAATAATGAATGCAATAGCAGTTGATTCACTCAATCTCCAATGAGCTTAATGAAAAGAAAAAACTTTTAAGAACCTCATGTGTTAGCACATGTAAAGAAAACGGTATATTTCATTAAATTTTCTAAAATTCAAAATTATAATGTATAACAATTTAAATTTTTATAGTCTTAAGAAAGTGAATTTTCAAAGATGTTACTAATAAGTATTTAGATAAAAATAATTTTCGTAAATCGTTTAGAAACTTTACCAAACATTGATGAGTGATAGCAATGCTATATCGGACGCTGTTGAATTTCACCGGCGAGGTTCTAATGTTCGGTGAAAAAACTGCTTATGACTGTTAGATGGTCAAATTATGTTTTAATACTCATTATTTTAATGTTGATTAATTCATTACTACGTGATGAACTAGCTACCATATTTGAAGGCCAATTGGTGAAAGTTCCACATCTATTATTTGATTTTTGAAAATGATGTTAAGTTTGACTCATTTTGTGCTTTTAATTGTAGCCTAAATGCTTAGATTATAATTTTTTGGAAAATTTAAACGACAAGATGTGTAACTTAGTTAATTTAAAATTTTAATGACAATTCTGTTTTTTGATTTTATTGTCGATGGTATTATAAATGAATATTATCATATATTCTGATCTTTAATATTAAGTAAACCAATTTTTATTAAATAAACATGACGATTACTGGTAATTAATTAAATTGTTTAGAACCAAAGATTATTAATCTAGAATCAATATGTGATTGCTTCTCTAATTCAAATTGGGGTCAAACTAGAAAGATGTAAATGATAATTAATAATTAACTAGAGTTAATTGTACTTATTTCACCATTTAGTTTCAACTTAAATTTATATAATAAATATATTTATCATAATTACCCCTATTTCATATATTCAACAATAAACATATGTTGATTCTTACATGGTATCCAATTTTATGTTGATGAGTATTGAATTTTTTGTACATATCAATAATCATCTATAAACTGGAATGAACGTTACTTATTACACATTTTAAATTATGTTGAACATACTCACTGTTTTAATTTTTATTTAGAATAAATACAATTAATTCCACTTAATTATATTTTTAAATCTCTTATTCATTTCCAACTTGAACTAGAGTAATATGAAATGATATTACCATGTAGTTGGCAAAGAGGAATTATTGTTAACAATTCCATTTATGAAATTGACATTCTCATTAATATTATGCTTTCAAATTAGGAATAACTTATAATTAATGATAGTTCCTATTATATAACACATTGTCTTCAAAATATTAGTTATATATTGTGTAAGTTAAAATTATTGATGCATATTTACCATTTAAGATTTGTTACTAATGTTAAATAAAAAATCGATCCGAAAAAATTACGATGCAAAAGCGTATATTCAGCTTCATATAACTAAAAATACTCTAAACATGTTCAGTTAAAAAATTATTTAAACCACGTGTGCGTAGCATGAGATTAGTTAGACTAATGCACCACTGCATTATAGTCATTCTTTTATTGGAATGCCATTTTATTAATAGCTAAAGCTGGATCAACTGGAAAAGCATTTATCTTACTAGTAAGTAATATACAGATGAATAATTTTCTTATGGTATTTGATTTGTCAAACTGCACTGTTCCAGTTGCACTAGTTTATTCTCGAGAACATTCAAACATATTTACCAGTGACAGCTATTTAAGTATTACATTCATAATCACTAATTTTTCAGTTCTTCCATCCAAATTTCGATATAACAAGTAAATTATTCATTTGTACATTTCTTTCTGATAAAACAAATGTTTCCTAGTTGACCGCCAGCTGAAAATGAAACGCCCTTTCAATAATAGAGTGACTACTAGTATAACCGTACAACGACGGGAAAAACCGACCGTTAACATTTTAAATTTGGAAAAGCATTATTTCAGTTTCTCACTAAACGCATAATGATAACATGTCCAATAAAAAACATTCGCATTAACAGAAACGTAAATTAAAAATACAACAAAAACTATATGGTAAAACACAATTGATAATGAAATTATAGAAACACAGATAGATGATATAATTTAAGCACAGATCTCGAACATTAAATCTTCCCGTTGTAAACAAAAAGCGATCGTTGAGATTGATTGTATCTTTTTCTATGTATAATTTTTTTATCCAAATAACCATCCGAAGGTGTGTGTTTGTGCAAGCGTAGAAGAAAAAAATTAATCATTAAAATATATAAATGATATACACACACATTGTGTGTGGAAATTCTATTTGAACTACACTATAGATCTCAAACATACCACGATAAAATGTACGGTGAGAATTATTTATTGTAAGGTGACCCTTCAAACTTTCCAACAAATAAACTATTCATATGTTGCTGAAGAATAATGACATAGATATAACTTGCTTATCAGCCTTTAATATATATTAAATAATTAAACGTAGGCAAACTTAGGGGATCTCCTGTCCTTCTCACCTACAATAAATAATTTAAGCACAACAGCTTTTTATTTATATATCATTACAACAATTTCATCAACACATATAAACATGTTTTCTTACCCTTTCAGCTATGCTTCTTGGATGTGTAGCACATCCTCTTTTAGCCCTAATTTTACAAGGAACAGAATCTTGAAACTGCAAAAATTTCTCTATAGCTGCCGGCACTGATGTTACCTTTGGAAAACTGAATTAACGTCCCAGTCCATTTCTAACCTCTCTATTTTGTTACATAAATGCTAAAACTTGTCAAGTTTATGTACTAAAACAAGTTGTCGATGTACATGCAGTGTGAAACTAAAATCAATAAGGTAATTTGTACTTATTAGTTCACTATAAATCATATCTAGGATAGAATAATCCATAGTAACAATCATACCTGATGCTCAATGTGGCTATTCTAGGTCTCTTCATAGGTGGAGAATAATTATTATCTGATAAAATAGGAGATTCTTCCCCTGAACTCATATGATTATATTTGCCACCTAGATTCACTCTCCATTTCCGAGATCTGCGTCATTACCAAAGACTGCCTTGATGGATAACTCAATGGCTCTTCAGTCTACTATTGCCACTACTATTTCCATGATCTTTCCTAAGGCAAGCATGCAGCCTATATATCTACTGGATGCTGAAATAACTTCTCTGACCATCCTTGACTCTTGTTTAGATTCATAAAAACCTGTAGACTCGATACTGCTATATACACAAATTATTATGCCATCTGTAATGACGTCTAAAAAAATGAAAAGCGTGTTAACTTAATGATCGGTAATGAGACAAAATAACCCATAATGATCGAACACTATACAACACTAAAAATACGTTGATACTGCTACATATATTTTGTGAACTGTACAACTACCAGGGTGCATCCAAATTCAGAATCATAGATGAGAAATTTCCTATACAATGATATTTGCAAAAACAATCTATCAACTTTCAAATGTTCTGAACATTTAAAGGAATTTTAACAACAGAAGGAAGAGTACTAAATTCAATATAGCTTGCCATATATATGACTGTCAACTGAGTAAGACAAAATAGGAATCCACTAACATGAAAGCAAATGCTATTGAACTGCACAACATGTTCCTCCCACACATTTCATCTTTAACTACTACTATAAAGACCTTTCATAATTACATATTGCAAAAATCAATTAAGTAGAATATCTACATATATGACTTTTTATTGTACATATTCAGAGGGTAGCCACAGTCAACTGGGTAAATCGTCACATAGTGTCAATGTAATGATCAAATTTCAACATTGCGTGTAGAAAATAGTGTGGATAACGAATGGTCAAAAGGTAGGGAAAATATTCAACTAACTATTACATGAACCCTATGGTAAAAATAGTGAAAAGAAAGGTAATAACTGCACCATTTTGTAAGTGTTGCAATGCTCATTCCTCTTCTCCTTCTTCTTCTAAAGTTTGTCACTTTGGAAATATGAATCAAATTCAAAAACTTCAATGTTACATTTGAAAACTAAAATATTCATCTTGTACAAGAGAACCAAACTCATACAAGCTCGAACAACAACAAAAATCACTTGAAATTTCGGAAATTTAAGAGAAAAATAGCTAAAACAATCAATTAATATAAAACTTACTGGAAAATTCTGAATATAATCCTTCAAATAAGGCACATCATCAAGAACATAACCAACTTATCAATACACAAACTTTTTATCCAGATCTTCTTACTATTTCCACCTTCATAATTTTCAATCATTTTATAACCACCTCTTAAACTAGAAGCCGAATTCACTTTCCCTACATAATATTAAGTTGTCAAGTAAATTTTAGGATAAAATAAATATCGATCCATTTCAAACTTTGATAACATAAGCAATAACTATATGCATTTCCAAATTCTTCTAGGATGGTACTTATTACCATAATCCATTAATGTTATTAAGCGACATGAACATAGAAGCTTACGAATGTGGAAGAATGCAACTTCATTTAAGACATAATTTGATACATTAGTTTCAGTTTATACAAGTATAAATGCAGATACAAGAATACATACATTATCAAAATCAACTGATATCCACTACAAATCTTAGTTTGCACTTTACACAAATTGAATACTTAAGAACTGACCCATCTGCACCTTCTATGCGCTTGCATATCAACAGAATCGATTGCTAGTGACGATCTACAAATTATTAGGTATCAAATATCACTTCTATAGTATAAGAGTACAACGGTGCATGATAAAGACATACGTGGTCAGATATTATAACAATAATTCATTGGAAGAGCAAATAAAAGTATGACAACTGGATCACCATAAACATAGCAGATGCATAATAAAGTCTACTAATGGGTGAAATAATGTGTACTATCATTAATATAGCCAAAGCATTATTTATATAAAGAAAATCATCTTCTAATGACACTACTACCATGTTAATTTTCTACTTAAACGCCTACGTATATTTGATGAAATTATACTAAGTAAGTTCATCCATATCTTTAGCCATTACAAAAATTCCATATGAAATGTTAACCTAACGGCTTGCAATCATCGTAAAATTGAAATTATGATAGTATCACATAACACATTCCTAATTTTCGCTCCCCGTATATTATATAACATGTCAACTTTTATATTTCATTTCTTTTCTTGATATCAAGAATAAAGTCACACTGCAACACAAAAAATTTAAAATTTTCGTACAAAACCAGCTACATTATGGAGGTTACAATATTTGTTCTTTTTTAGAAAAAAACATAAAGCAATCGATAATTTATCGCATAAAATAGAAGTCAAATTGTATACAAATAATTCTAAAGAAAATGAGTCTTGTTCTTATCTTTTATAACATACAAAGCCAAGTTTTTTTTTTCAAGCTAAGAGCATGTATTCAAAATCAATAATATCAGGCAATGTTGTACTATTCTCATTAGCAAGGCATCATCCATCAACATATTTGCCTTTTCTAAAATCACAAAACTAAATATGAGTGAAGCATTCACTAATCACAAATGATTAATAAAAAGTTATATGAGCATGAAACATCTTACATACGATTGACTGATCGTTACTCTTGTTCTTATTTTTAATATGAGAATAAAATGTCTATCTATTACGATGTAATGGGCAGAGAAGAAACATAAAATGATATCGGATCGGTTGCTAATTATTGTTATTAACAATAAATAATTAATTACTAAGTCTGTACAAATAAGTCGGTTCGCTAATGGAAATGCCGGTACTTGTTAGGAGTAAATAGTTACTTGTTACAGTAAACAGTTTCTGGTAAGATAACAAGATATTATGCATTAAACTAAGCAATAGAGAATAAAATTAAGCAAAGAAGTTTGTTTCTTCATCTAAACAACTTAATTTTCAACTTCAAAATGAGTGATACCAAAAGAAATGGTACCTTCATTGCCATTTGCCTAAAAGAGAAGCCTATGCAAATAGCTTGCACCAACTAGAAGTATCACGAATCCTTGTGTGTCAAAGTGTACCATCATAGGTTCCATCATTGATGACACTGAATGTTTGAACTGGCACAAGGATCTTACTTGTCGTAGAATTTTTTGAATATGATTTATAGAAGAATTCTTTTAACTCTCGCTCAAACCCTGCATATACTTAGAGAGACTCCAAGGATGCACTACAAGAAAACATGTTATTAATAACGCCATTCAATAACGCCTTATTCTAAAGCATTATTGATTACATTTAATTATTTATTTTTCTTACTAGGTTTGTTCTCTTCTGTGTTGACGTAATGCATACTCAGTTCTTTACACACGTAACGCCCCAAAACAAAATTACCCC
Source organism: Allium cepa (assembly GCA_030765085.1). Taxonomy (NCBI): domain Eukaryota; kingdom Viridiplantae; phylum Streptophyta; class Magnoliopsida; order Asparagales; family Amaryllidaceae; genus Allium; species Allium cepa. The sequence continues at coordinate 167,882,800 of CM060941.1, read as the reverse complement.
TCCTAAAATTTTCATTTCCCTCTCAAAACACTTAATCGTTCTCGTCTTCCTCCCAAAACCCTAAATTTTCGTCTCCCTCCTCATCTCTATAATTTCAACAAACTGAGGATAATTTATCGGAAATGAGTTTCCAAGATCTGGAATCGGGTCGTCCCTTAAAGGGTCGGGTCAACGGGAAGCAGGATCCTACCCAGGCCGTCGCCGCTGACCTTTTCCAGATTAGCACCGCCGTCGCAACATTTCAGCGCCTTGTCAATACGCTCGGAACGCCCAAGGATACGCCTGTGCTTAGGGAAAAGCTGTAAGAATCTCTATCATAATTTTGTTGGTTAGCTCATGAATCTGTTAATAAGGATTGCTGGGTTCGTTTGGTTAACGTGCTTTATATTTTCCATTGTCAACTTCTGTTTCAAAATCCATGAGAAGATGGTAGAAACGGTCATTTTGGAAAATGGTTTTAACATATTAAACTTTTTCTTGTTTTAAAGCCAAACATAGACGTAACTTTTCTGTTAGAGTTGTTAGAATTATGATACATGGTTTTGGATGATGATTGTTGTATTGTACATTTACTGTTTGTGGTCCGAATTTTTGGGTTCTTTATGTTAACTTCAATGCGATATGCTGAATTACGCTGAAGAATTTATTTACTTTGACTTATGCACATTTGTTCTGCTGTATAAAATTATATATAAAGAGTACACTGTTGCAGTGTAGATGATTTCTATGAGATACATTGAATTTGTGGGTTATATATGAATTTGATATGATTGTACATTGCTAAGGATGATATGCAATAGTTCTTTATAGTTTTCAGTAACTGAATTGTATGTGGACAGCGTAATTGTGAATTCAGTAATTCTTTATAACTTGGACTATGTAAATTTATAATGGCTGGTGCTTATCTCAATGAACAACAGGAAGGCCAGAAAATTCAAAAGAAATGCAGTCTTCCTCAATATTACTTTATTTAAATATCTCAACACATACCGTTACAAGCAACAGACAAATACAGACTTTGTTTATAGTAACTATACGATGGCTTAAAAGAGAATGAGTTTCTTACACGTGTTCCTTTATCTATGTTGACTAGCAGTTGCAATGATAATAGTTTGTGTATCACGTACACTATGTGTAACAGTAATACAGTAGTATATGTGTCATTGCGGCTGTACTACGCCTAAGCATTTGAATGACATTCATTGTAAAGGATGGATAACGGATTGATATACTAATGAAAAAGAAAAATGATGTGATTATATTGTCGATTTCTTATCCCTTCTACGGCAGTGCCCAAAGGCTGGTGATCGATTTATCAATTGTTACACCTCAAGTAACTAGAGTTTCTCGTTTGTAACCTTTAGTGCTCCTAAGTCCTGAACATTATAAACATACATCATAAACAAGTATTGCTCCCATGTATGCAAAAGTTATGCTATTGGATTATCACTCATTGTAGAGTTTGTGTTTTGTTGTTCAAAGGTTAGTCATACATCATAAACAAGTATTGCTCCCACTTATGTAAAAATCGCTGTTAGATTTTCACTCATAGTCGAGGTTTTTGTTTTGCTGTTCAAAGTTTAGTTAGCATGACAAATTTTTTTTTCCATCATAAATGTTATTGAGTTCCCAATCAATTTAGTATCCTTATTCGGCAGGAGAAAGACAAGGCTACATATTACACAACTAGTGAAAGATACTTCTGCCAAGCTCAAGCAAGCCAGTAAAACAGATCACAACACAGAAGTTAGCGTGAGTTTTCTGGAAACAAAATTTCATCTACTAATAAATAATGGATTGCACATGGCTTTTGTGCTTCCTGAGCCAACTTCAGACCATCAGCATAATTTTTTTCCCATTACTAAATGAGGCTTCATGATGATAAAGACATGCTTTGATAGTCCTCGTTATTTAGATTTCTGTTTGATATAGCAACATTATGACTCCTGTTTTGTATATCGACATAATAAATGATTATATAATATGCATATTTCAAAGCGACTCACAAATACCTGAAAGTGGCTCTGAAATGCAGATGCGTCTTACCATAATATAGGAATTTCACATGGACTTTTTATTGAACAAATATCATGTTAATTTACATATGAAAGGGGGTTAATGTTCATCATATTCATGGTCTACATGAGTCTCCAGCGAACTCCAAACTGAAATTTGGGTATATATTAATTTTACAAAATATTTTTCGAGTTGGCCGTTGCTTGAACCATTTTTGAGAAATGAGATTTAACACCATAAATGCTAGATTGGTGTCATACACTTCCTCATAATACTGGTCATTTATTTGTCATGTGCATAATATTGCATATAGTTATATGCCAACCTCATTTCAGTTAACCTTCGCTTTAGTACCTTGATAATTCTGTTTATCAGCAATGTTTTTCTATTTTGAAAGAACCAAAGTTGAGCTTGAGTAGATAAGGCAACTTCAAAAAATCTAGCATGTATTTTTTTTATTTTCCTTTCTTTTCAAAAGATTCAAAATGCAATTTTTTATGTTTTTCAATTCTTTGGTGTGTTCACTTTGTAATTGACATTAGTTTTGATAGTATATTGAATTACATGACAGCTATTTTTTTATTCTTTTTCCTATTTCCATAGGCAAGTAAAAAGATTGCAGATGCAAAGCTTGGTAAAGATTTTGAAGCAGTTTTGAAAGAATTTCAAAAAGCACAGCGACTTGCTGCAGAGAGAGAGAGAGACAACATATGCACCTTCCGTTCCCCAAGCGGCTCAGCCTACTAGGTAATACATCGTAAGCCACCTAAAATGATATTCTGGTCCGCATTTCATAATATTATGGATGAAGCAAGTTGTTTCCATGACTTTAGTTTGTCAAAAGTTTTAAAAGATGTATTTTGACCCTGTCTTTGCGAAGCTGTAATGATAGTGATTTCCCTATCATTTATTAGCCTATTCTTATCAAACATGACAGGAACTGGGTTTTTTATATACTTCCTTGGGATACTACTTGACATTTGTTTGTATTTAATTTTTATAAGAAAGCCAAAATCATTAATTGTTTATTGGTTCCCAATTTTATGTCGTGCTATAGGCATCTAACCACGACTCATAAATTTGTATCCCCTACATTTTTATGTGACATTTATGATGCAGCTTATGTAACTTGTTTCACTGTCTGCAGCAATTCTGCAAATGATGTTTTCAAGTCTGAAATTCTAAAATGTAACTCGCAGAATCTGAATCTATAGACTATAATTACGAAATCGAATTCTTATTATTAGGAAGTTGATGGGATAAAAGTACTCCAACTAGAGACCACAGCTGGAGCAGCAATTTTGGTAACATTTGTGCTATAAATTCCTATGTTTTTTGTTTTTGTTTTTTATTTTTTTATTAATCTATAACATTCTAACATGCTTAGTGTTTCTTCACAGTTTTTCGATGCTGCTATTTGGATTAATGTTCCTCGATCCAGGTTTCTTCCGGTGAAGGCTACATCCGACTTGTTGCTAGTGCAGGTTAGCTTAAAGTTTCTGACGACTGTTTCTAGTAGGATTATTAGTACATAAATGACTGTCTGTTTAAGTATATTTGCATTATATATTGCTGTCTGATCTTTATACCTTTGGTTGATGGCTTTGTGGTCCGAAACAAAGCCAGAACTAATCCAGCAAATCCCTCAATTGAACTTGGTCCTGAGTTTAAAAAGGTAATGTCACGCTTGGCAATGATCAAAGTTGAACAAATATAACTGATTTTTCCTTGTTACCAGGTTGGAAATTTCCTTAGCCGCTTTAAGTCAATTCCTAGCATTGTTGAACTTGATAGCTTGAAGGTTTCTGGTGATGTTTGGTTTGGATCAAACATAGTTCTTAAGGTATTAGTTTGTAGTAATCTTTTTTTCCCATTTATATGCATCATTCGTTCACTATTTTTTCATTTATCTATTATGTTTGAAGGGTAATGTAACCATTACTGCAAAACCTAGAGTGAAGTTGGAAATCCCTGATGGTGCTGTCCTTGCTAATAAGGTAAGAAAACTTGCAAACTTGTTGTCAGTGTTCAGCTATTGATTTTCATTTTGGTCTAATTTTCAGGTTATCAATGGCCCTGAGGACATTTGAATTTGTTCTTAGTTCTTCTCTTGCCTATCATACATTTGGTAAAGATTGAATCTAAATATGCATATGAAATTTATTAACAGGGGAAGTATGAAAAACATTACGAGCAATCAACAGACTTCCAGTAGCAGCTTAAAATCAAAGTTAGAGAAATATTAACTGGCCAAGAATGGTGTAGGAGGAAAATGCAAATGAGGGTATAGTCAGTCATTTGTTTTGTCCTCAATATGATTACTTTATGGGTTTAAGCTATTATTTTAGCTATGATATTGTTCTACATACAGATATCAGAAGATGAAGGACGCTTGAAGAAAGATGAAGAGGAAACAAAGGAGATGTGGAAAAGAAAGCGCGAACATGAGGAACAGTGGGAAGGGACAAGGGAACGACGAGTATGTTTATAGTTATTAGCACTCAAAATCATATTGTATGTGATATGAGTACTTCATGCATACATGTACTTAAATGCAATTATCACATATTGCGATTAAAATTACTAGTCTGTAAAATGTATGTACGCTGTCCTGTTAAGGTAACAATTGTGTTCTTTCTGCAAACATACTACATTTCAAAACCTTTTTCAAGATTTGGCTTAGAACTTGAATTTAGTATAATTCTGGTACATCTTTTCTCCTTGACAATTCGCATATAATTTTTCCTTTTTTTTTGGGTTTATGCCTTTGTCATATAGATCAAACTTAACTTCATATAATGTCTGCAAAAATGAAATCCAATGTATGTTTGCGAAAGCATAGTCCAATGTTGATCCTCACTAATTTCATTTTTTATGACTCCGTTGTGCTTTTAGGTATCCAGTTGACGAGATTTTATGAAAGCAGGAAAGAAGGTAAAGAAGCAATTTTATTTTTCAAGGTTGCTTTAATGTTTGTACTCTGTAATATTTAGAAGGATTGCTTTAATGTTTGTACTCTGTAATGTTTGTACACTTATTAAATTGACATTATTTTCTGTTTCTTTGTGTTAACTTGGCTGCAGCCTTATGTTTTATTCAATGGTTATGCACTTGCTTTAATGTTTGTACACTGTAATGAAAAATATATCACATTTCTTTCTGAGCATGCTCTTGTGTTATATTTGTTGATTATAATCTTTATTCGTTTATGAAGATTTAGTTTGATTGCTATTATTAAAATGGTGTTATAAAGATTTCCAATTCCGTTGAGATTTAGCTGTATTATAGCGGCTACAATGAGCTATTGAATAAATATTTTATAGCGGCAAAATGGTGTTATAAAGATTTCCAGTTCCGTTGAGATTTAGTTGTATTATAGCGGCTATAATGAGCTATTGAATTAACGTACCATAGCGGTTAATTTGCGTTATAAAATTAAGCTCAACCGGCATATTTTGTGTTATAAATATTCAACAGTTTTTTATAACATGTCGATATACAACGCTTATCAAACCGCTATGGTTGTGATTAATAGCGGCTATATGCCGCTATAAAAGACACTTTTGTTGTAGTGATGGCATTTTCTCCAAGTTTGGATTCATTTTGTAGACCCATCTATCTCTGGCATGAGTGGGTCAACCCAGCTTGGGTTCTTGGTAAAAGAAGATAACATGCTACTAAGATATCATACTAAAAAAATATGTTTGGATTGGTAAAATCATTAACTTCTGAGTAATGATTTTGTCAACTTACTCCTTTCCATGCATTGCGAAATCTAACAACAAATCATGTTAGTTTTTCCTTTTGAATCTTGAAATCATCATTTTCAAACAACAGTACTTGATTTTTATAACAATAGGTGTGAACTAAGCAAAGCCGACGAAGCAAGTAATTCTATCATGAAGCCAAGAAATCAAGACGGTTCAAGTAAAGTAAATAATGATTTAATTCAATCAAATTGAGAATAGTTTAGATTGCTTAGGCAATGATTTCAAAAAATAACAAATATTATAAAATAAATAAATACATAGATAAATAAATTGTTTTTCTTTTTGAAAAATAGACGTTTTCTTTTCTACAAGTCTTTTATTTATTTATTAAAATTTATAATTTAAAACTGAATTATTTTGGAATCAATGTAGCTGTTTTGTATTTTCTAGAGGATCCACTTTTGCAAAGATTTAATTTTTGACAAATTTGATATTAAAAATTATACTTTAAAACCGAATTTGCAACTGTATTAAATTCATTTAAAAGATTGAAGTATTTTGAAAAATCTACTTTTCTAGAGTGTGAACTTTTTTTGATCTCTTATTTAATATTAGTAGTTTTCCAAAAATACTCATGTTTACTATAAATATTTGAATTTATAATTATTTGCATGTGTAAACTTAAAATACCTAAAGCAAAAACAGTCTTGATAAATAATAGAAGGCAAATGCAAGATTTAAATATAATTATCGAATATGGACATTTTAAAATTATAATTTTGTTTACCTCAAATTTTAGTTTCAGAGAGTTTTATGGCATTAAAAGATATTTGTTAAATGATTTCAGTATATGGGAATATCGCTGTGACAACATTATACTTTTTTCTATAGAACTTTTATGTATATTTCCTTAACCCATAGTTGAACTATGTACACAAAAATTTCAACAAACCAAATCAAATTGTTCCCTTTGGATATTCTAAATATAAAACTCTATAATAAATGGTGGTTGCAACAGATCATTCAAATAAACTGGAATAAATATTTCAACCTTCAAGTTAAAATCTCATTCTGAATTAATCTTATACATTACATTGAACTTCTATTTCTAAATTATCTACAATGCATTTGAACAACTGATTCATGTATAACTTTGGATAATAAATTTACTTTCAACCTTGATTTTATGATTTAGGTAACAAAGTACAAAATGCAGGCGCCAAAAAGTAACTCGATCTCAAAGTCATACAAGAAAAATATGGACAAAAATTTACGGTCAAATGTGTGGATGGATTCCAGTTGATCTTCAAAAACATTAGATAGCAAACCAAACCAAATATGTTCTCTAGCTTTACTGTTATATACATGCAACTTAAAAGAATGCTAATACAGAGAAAACTAGGTGGAAGAAAGAGTTGGCACAAACTTTAAAGCCTTAACACCTTCACACAACAATAAGTTATTCAGCGAATGTGAATTTTACATTAAAATATCAGATCTGAAGTTTTAGATTAACAATAAACATGTAAGTCGGTAAATAATCCAACAATAAAACAAAATATTATTAATTACCCTGAGAAACAAGTTTGTTTTCTTTATAAAAAATTATATACCAGGATGAACTTTGTGATCCGAATAATCAACTGAAGACTCGTTAGTGGTGATAGAATCTTAGAAATAAACTCTGGACTTCTCAGATCTCATTTCATCATGATTATTGCTGTCTCGCACTCAATTTTGACATTCATAAGGCTAGTCTTCATTTCCTCCACTCGATTCAGCTCAGAAACCACGTGAGCAATAGCAATAGCAGTACCGATGGGTTGCAATATCTATCACCATGCCCAAATTCGTAGTCATATCACAATTAGGTTTTGGGATTCAGGTAGCGTTTTCGATGAGTTGCGATAAGGTTTTGAGGCGCTGCCTGATTGATTAGGAGTTTGATTTCAAAGAGTAGTTGGAAAGTAGAAAAGAGATGGAGGAAATTGTGCAAAAATACAAGGAGATGAGACGGAAGAAAGCTTCTGTTCATAAGTCACGGAGGAAAGGTTCTTTCATGAATCGCGGTGAGACAAGACGCATGTTTTTTTGGCTTGAGAGAAATTGATTTTGACCAGTGACAGTAAACAAACATCCCTGTGGGTCGGTTTAATAATGCGGTCCTGCATTAGTCTACCTTATCCATATATCATAGTTTTCGTAACCCGACCCTGCCGCGGTTGAACCGCGAATAACCGCGAGCCCTGGAGGTTAAAGGCTGCGAACTCAATCAAACCTCTTTCGTGTAAGAACCTTGTTTCGACCTTTGAATTGGCGGTTTAACCCGATTGAACCCTCTCATATGCGCAATTTCTTCATTTCAAAATATTTTTTCAAATCTCCGTCCGTTTTATATTTGTAGTTAGTGCAGCCAGTGTAATAAATTTTGTTTAATTTTTCATATTAGAATTAACGTGTAGATTATGAATTAATATCGTATATTTTTATTGAAGATGTTGGTTTATTGTGTATTTAAAATTGATGCGTTACATCTAAATATATTAATTTCTGAAAAAGAGTATGTGCGGTTCTTGATGGTTCGACCGGTCGAACCCTTGAATCTTGATTCTTCGCGGTTTGATTCGGTGTCCGGTTATTAAAACATTGCCGGCAGACATATTATTAGACCAGACGTTCTGCATTGCTCGTTTGATATAAGACACGGTTCTGGTACCTGCCTCCTTCATATAAGTCCAAAACATCCCCTCTGTTATAAGACGCTTGAACTGCACTTCATTTTCACGGCAAACCCACAAAATCAATTCCGCACAAACAATAAATACACCTGAAAACAGATGGAAGCCGAACCGGTTTCAGTGGCGCTGGTAGTTGGAGTGACCGGCATGGCCGGTTTCAGCCTAGCCCGAAGCCTGAAGTCTAGACGGTGGACCGTTTATGGGTCGGCTCGTAGGAATCTACCGGTCTGGTTCGACCCCACGATCTTGAACGACTACATTCAGTTGGACGCGTTGGACCGGGCCGGTACTGTTCGGGCACTTTCAGCGGTTGCTGGTAGGGTGACGCATTTGTTTTGGGTGGCACTTGCGGTGCGGGAGACCGAGGAGGAAAACGTGAAGGCGAACTCGGCCATGCTGGAAAACGTACTGTTTGGGTTGATGAGTGTGGATGGGTGTAGGTTGAGACATGTGACGGTTCAGACCGGGACAAAGCATTATTTTGGACCGTTCGTGGACCCAGCTCTCGTTCATAGGATCGGACAGGTGGATGTTCCGTTTACTGAGGATGCACCAAGGTATGGTGTACTGCTTATTCATGTAAAATGTTTCTATCTTGATTGCATGATGTTCCTGTATCCCCAAATTGGAAAATACTAATTTGCCTAAGCTATTTATCATTTCTTGCCCAAAACAATCAAAACCCTAGTGTTCCTTCAATCTCCATGATTTTCACCTTCAATTTTAAACATGCATATTTTTATTTAATTTTCAATTCTACGTGCCAAATACTTTAAAATTAAATTACTAATACAATCAAATACTGTAAATTATGTAACCAAGCACTGTAAATTATGTTATTAAATATCTCAAATTTATTTTACTATTTATTATATATTTGCTTAAGTATCATAATCGGTCAGGGTCAATTTATGGCTGAATATACTCACACCATCTTATATATCACTATAGAAGAAGTGCTCATACCATGTAATGTGAGTATCTTCGGAGTCAATTTATATATGACTGAATCAAAACTTACATAAAGAGAAGCAGATTTTATGGCTGAATCAAGGCCACCGGACTGCGTATGCTATTTAATTTTTTGCAGGCTTCCATACCCACAATTTTACTACGCACATGAAGACATACTGAAGTCCCAGTCTGACAAGTTCACATGGTCAGTCCACCGCTCTTCCCTCATATTCGGGGCATCTTCCATGAGCATATACAACCCCCTCCTCACATGCGCTGCATACGCACTAATATGTCGCTATGAAAAGTTGCCTTTTGTCTATCCTGGTACTTCATACACATGGAACCATTTCTGTGATGCATCGGACTCTGACCTGCTCGCTGAGCAGCAGATATGGGCAGCCACGACTCCTGCAGCAGCATACCAAGCCTTCAACTGCACCAATGGGGATGTCTTCACCTGGAGAAGCTTCTGGAAGGTTCCTTCATTTTTTACATTTTTATGCGTTTATACAAAAAAATACCCATGTTAATCATGATTTATGCATTCAACAGGTGATGTCGGAGATGTTCAACGTGGAGATGGTGGATGAACCGACTGAAGAAGTGGGACCGGAGTGGGTGGGGAAGATGAAGGGTAAAGGAGCGGTGTGGGATAGAATTGTGGAGGAGAATGGGTTAGTGAAAACGAAACTGGAAGAGATTACTACTTTTGAGGGCGTTTACGCTGTGCTTAACTTCAAGTTTCAGCATGTTTGTAGCGTCAATAAAAGCAGGGAGTTTGGATTTTGTACTACTGTGAATACTTTGAAAAGTGTTGGGAAATGGGTGGGGAGGTTGAGGGATATGAATTTGATACCTAAAGATTAAGATTTAAGAACGTGTTGATGCAAATGTCGTGTTTCAAGCTTACAAACATTAGCTTTGAGATTCTGCCTTACTTTCTTTTTATCTTTCTTTTACTTTAGGCCTGATATGGTGGCAAATATGTACTGCTTTTGAATGTAAGTAATAGTTTACTTGAATGTACTTCAAAGTAAAACAATTTGTCTCATCAAGTATGATTTGTTAGTGGTCAAAGCCAATTTTAGCTTTAAATTTGTGTGTGGACTAGTTGAATGACGTTAAAGCATAAAAAGATTTCCAGTGGCGCACATAAGATAGAGGATAAACGCATCCGGCCGTAAAAGGAAAATAACCATTCCTACTTGTGCTAGTTGGTGGAGGAACTGAATATATGTAGGTAAAAGTGTGCTAGCAAATTTACCTTCAACTATAGAACATTGCCTCCAAATTTTATTACATCCTGACCCACAGATCAATCTGATGAGGTAAAATGAGATGTCATTTACCATATCATCGAAAAATGTATAATTAATAGTTGTGAAGTAGCAAAAGATACAAATGGAAATGAATATGGAATGAGAACTGAAAGTAGTTGTATTTTTGGAGAGTTGAAAAGGGGGTCTTTAAATGTGCATAATGAAGAGAAAAGGAGGAAAAGAGACTGATCGAGCCGTTTTTTTGTTAGTGTAAAAGGTGAATTTCCCTTTTCCATTCGCATGCTAACGGTTTGAGAAAGGAGTTGATTTACAATATCACATGCACCATTTACTGGCATTGCCACTTTTACCCGCTGTAAAAATGATCCAAATATTGAACAAATGTCATTTGAGAAAGAATTTGAGCTATGATATGTGCTTGAAGCTATATGTATTTCTTACTCAATGATAACTCTCAAAAACCTAGCAGATGATGGAAGAGAGGGCATGGAATGTGAAAAGAGAACCAAATTACACGTGGATTGATATGACAACGTGCATTCGGAAAGTGCCTGCTGAGGTATTTGGGATAACAAAAAAAAGGCAAACCTAAATATTCGTGGTGATAGAACAGTGATTTTCAAAAGACTATCAAATAGAAGAAATGCTATAAATATTTGTATCATCACAGCAACGATGGCAACATGCAAAAATACAAAGCGACTAAGAAGGACGCAAAATGAACGGTGAATGAAGCAAGGGGTCAACGGTTGAAGATCTATATCAAAAGCTAAGTATGAAGGAGGATGAAAAAACGTCTATAGAATAGTTAAGCTCCACGAGAGGAAGACAATATACTTCAACCAAGTTAAATGCATCAAGAATGAGAATAATTGATTTTTGGTGAAGGATGATGAGATAAATAATAGATGGAGAGAATACATCGACAAGCTATTTAATGAAGAAAGTGATAGCACCACGATCGAGCTAGATGACTTTTTTGATGACACCAATAGACGTTTTGCTTGGAGAATTCAAGAGTTTGAAGTAATGAGGCGCTAAAACCGATGAAAGCATGTAAGGCGTTAGGGCCTGATTACATTCTCATTGAGGTGTGGAGATGCATTGGAGATGCAAGGATAGCTTGACTAACTAAATTGTTCAATAATATTTTCGAGTCAAAACAAGATGCCAGAAAAGTGGACGATTAGTTCAAATCTTCAAGAATAAAGGAGATATTAAAAGTTGCACAAACTACAGAGAAACTAAGCTTATGAGTCATAAATTGAAGCTTTGGAAGAGAGTCATTAAACATCGATTAAGAAAAATGACAAGCATTTCAAAAACCAATTTGTATTCATGCTTGGAAAGTCGACCACAGAGGCGATTTTCTTAATAAGGCAACTTATGGAGAGATTAAGGGAGCAAAAGAAGGATCTACACATGATATTTATCGATTTGGAGAAAGCTTATGACAAAGTACTGAGAAAGGTTATGTGGTGGGATCTGTAAAAGAAGAGAGTCCCAACAAAGTACATTGTCCTTATCAAAGATATGTGCGACAATGTTGTGACTAGTGTCAGAGCATGCGATTGTGAAACCAGTGACTTTTCCATTAATACAGATTTACATCAAGGGTCAACTTTGAGTTCCTACATTTTTGCTCTAGTGATGGATGAGGTTATGAAGGGTATTCAAGGTAAGATTCCTTGATATATGCTCTTTTCTGATGATATTACGCTAATTGACGAAAGTAGGATATGGGTTGATATATAACTAGAGCAATGGAGACAGACTTTAAAATCAAGGGGTTTTAGGATTTGCAGAACTAAAATGGAGTATATGAAGTGTGAGTTCGGCGGTCTCAGGTTAGAGGATGAAGATGTCACTCTGGCTAGACAAGTAATGCCAAGAAGGAATCCTTTCGATATTTAGGATTACTATTGTTATATGATGCTGAGATTGATGAAGATGTTAGTTTTAGAATTCGAGCGGGATAGGTGAAATATGACTAGCATTTGATATTCTCTATTATAGGAAAATCGCATAAAAGCTTAGAGGAAAGTTCTACAGAACGACAATCAGTCATGCGATGTTATATGATGCAGAATATTGGCCTATTTGTAAAGGCCCGAAAATCCGAACTCCTTTGAGATGGCAACTTCCACAACAATCCAGGCAAAGAGGAACGAACTCCCGAATCTTTAGGGTTTAAGAAGAAGAAAAAGGAAGAAGAGAGAAGATAGTAGAAAATAGAGAGGAAATAAAATAAGAGAATAGAACGAGACAGAAAGAAAACAACAACTGAACAACACCAGAATCTCACAATCGCAGCGGAACAACATATAATAGATAAATGAATAATCTTTAAACAAAGAACTATATCAGTTATTACATTACATTACATTACATTACATCACATTACATCCTATCATCAGAGTGTACAACAACAAACAACATCAAACAATGCAGCGGAAAAAGAAATACTATATAAACTAGTAATACGCCATGCCATCCAGCTTGCCTCCTACAACTCCTGAATATCCAGAATATCCTGATAAACCTTAACTCTTAACTGCCCGTGTGGAAATTGGTGGGCACCCAGAGTTTAGGAAGGAAAACAATAAACTCCGAGTCAGTCATGTGACTGGTGTGGAAACTCAAAACAGTTTATTTATCTTTAAAAACAAAATAGAGGAATATTTTTAAAGTCAATTCGCAATGCTTTTAAAAATGAGACTACCATAAGGCCTCCCGCACACACACACAATGCATACGCAGAATCGGAGGAGATTTCTCCTTATGATAGTCAAAGATGCTTGATACGCATTTAAAAGAACATTTGATATTATTACTAGTGCATAGTGTAGAGAAAAATTCATTTCGAAAGTAGAATATAAATCTTAGCCAACATACGACCATTATCGTATGCCTACTATAGCTAACTATGTTCAATAGCAGGTTACCGCCACATTCCATAGCAGGTTATACAACTAAAACCATACAAGTCTCGTATTGTTTCTTTGGATTTCCAACAAATGGTCAGGCCAAGAAACTTCCCATTGCCACATGGAAACGCCTCTGGATGGACGTCCCGAGAACTTAACCAGCTCTCTACCAACACAAGGCCGGGTTACCTTTATCACTAGGTAACTACTACACGAATATGTCATCCCCCGGTCCTTTGGGACCTTTAACCGAGCGCTCGTAATCAATTCACACAATCATAAAGTGTTTTCAACACGAGTATCTGGGCTCCATACTATGATACCACCCTTTTCCAGAAGGAAATGCACATACCCTAAATGGAGCTACCCCTCATAACCTTGCCGCATCTTTCCTGTTTTGACCATTCCGGGGTGTGAGGCTCGACGAAGTCATGTCCACAAAAACATACTTTATACAAAAGCCATGCTTTGGGTCAACAAATGATCATAGAAATGATCACCAAGATAGACGATCAAATAAATGATCCTATCACAAATAATCAACACAATGATCATTTCACAGCAACACTCAGCATGTCACATTACCAAATTGGGAATATATCGCTGATAACCTTCAACTACATAACCTCTGAGCTCGTACGTCTCAGAGAAGGGTGTTAAGATAAAAGAATAAATTCTCCGCCACCAACAGAAATATATTTGAAAGAAATCTGCTTTATATCTCAATTTGTAATGTCAGACATACAATCCATACAAGTCTGTTCCGGGCTCGAACAGAACCGAAGGCACTTACAAAGAAGTCCTTGCAATCCGGAAAATCTCTAATCACGTCCGGACTTCCCATCACATAGGAAGTCTCTATACCGTAGCTACTCGGTGCAAAGACAATCGACGAGTTGTCCTTTCGTTTTCAAAAAGATCCGGTCTTCAACACCGGTCTTCAAATGCAATTCATAACGACGTATCACATATTCGGAATGGTTTATACGACCCCATGGTCCTTTCCCGGTTAACCCGAATAGTGAGCGCTTATTCAAAAGTAAGTGTGGCATTCAAATTCAAACAAATCACATCAAATACCCATTCAAAGGAAAATATTGATAGTCGGTTATTGAACTATCAATGGATATGCACAACATCACCAGATTCCAAATAATTTTCCAAATTATTTATTTTCCAAAATATCTTTACAAGATATAAAATTTCAATACCTCAAAAATAAATCAATATTTATCTTTAAACAACTTCCCTTTTTATTCATAAATTTCATAGTGAATTTTCATTCCAAAATATCCATGCATATACGATTTCAATTATTCATTTCAATTTATCTTCAAAAAGATAAATTCTCTAATATTCACTTTATATTGGAAAACATTTCCATACTTATTTATTCATAAGTAATTCACAAATTTTATTTATTTTCAACACTTGAAAAATATTCAATATACTTAAATCGAAATTAAGTATATATTTCATTCTTTAAGGAAATCATTCTCTTAAACATATTTATTTGGGCCAAAATGAATGTTGCGTAAAACATCGTTACGACAACCCAAAATCACTAGTATAGGGATTCTAAATTAAAATAGATATATAAATCCCAATACTATACAAAACATTTCCTTTCGGAAATCATTTACTATAACAACAGTGTTATAGTCCACTATTTCCTTTTATTTCTCGAAAACGTCTATTTCAACAATAAATGTTGAAATATATGGTTTCGAATCTTAATGCATTTAAAAAAATCGTTAGATCATTTTAATTCTATTTAAAACATCACATTCAAAACAATTTCTTTAACATATTATTCACTATTCAAAAATGTGAATATACTACGTTAACCAATTTCATCATTTCTATACATTTCATTTTAAAGGATTATTCACTGTCTAAAACGTGAATATAAATTCATAAATAAGTTATAAAAATTAACTTATCAAAATAAGTCGTTTACGAATTTATAAAACAACGTTTATAAATTCCATTTCTATTTATTTTATAACAACTTCCTTTTAAAAATTCCTTTATTAACCTATTCGATTTATAACTCAATTACAAACTAAAGGTTCATATTATAAGTCAAATACTTATAATTTATTTGTTTACAAAATCGTTCCTTTAAACTTCACAATTATAAATCTTATAACTTATAAGATTCATTTATTTATCCAAAACCATTATTTTAATAACTTTACAAATTTTATAAACCTACTACTTATAAAATTCCATTTATAACTTCACCGTTTATAATTCTATAAATTTCATTCATTTCCGAATTTCATTCATAATTCATTCTAACACTTATAAAACTCGTTTTATAATTCCAAATATTTTAATTTATAAATATCAATTTATAAATCTCTTATATAAATCAATTTATATTATTCTTTAAAAACGTCTTTAATCTCCTTTATAATTTCACCATTTTGATTTATAAAATAATCAAATTTTATAAATCCTATTTTTAAACTTTTTATAATAAATTCAAGAATCCAATTTAATTATTTTATAAATACATTAACCCATATTTCTCAAAAATCAATCTTTAACCGTATTTCTCAAAATCATAATTTTTATAACATTAAAATTATAACGTTTATTTATTTAAAATGGATCAATTTCAAACATATAGTATATTTTCAAAAATCACTTTAAAAATCATTTTAAAGTTCCAAAATTTGGTCCAATGATGCTACATACCAAATAGTCAATCACGACAACAACAATATCATATATCGATATGATAATCAACGAATATCAAAATATCCATAATCAAATAAATACTGTTGAGGAATCCAGTTGGATCCCTCCAACCTGTTTTCCTGCATCCACAAACATTAGCACAATACCAATTCCGCTCCAGTACGGAATTATCGCGGTATATGGGATTTAAAATATTATCCGCTTAATAGACGGCGCAATAGGGTCTCATCCGCTATACAAATGCGGGAAATCAATAACTGCAATATATACATATGCCAATATATATATTGCTATTATATATAATACCAATTTCACTGTTTATGAAATATTCGCGGTATATGTTTTTAATAAATAACATCCGCTTACTAACGGCGCATAATGTCTATTTTAACAATCAATAGATAACAATCATCATTCAAACATGCATTCAAATATTTTAAATCTAACTATTTAAAATAAAATCGAAACCAATTCGATTGAGTGAGAAGTTCTCACCTTGATTTCAATTTCGTTTTAGCGATTTATTTCGAATAAAATTAAACGGACGTTTAATTTTACCCGAAATTCTCACTAACTCCAAATGACTCCAATCCAACTCCATTGCGTAGTGCTCGTCCTACGATTCCAACGCAACTGGTTTCGCGCGTTTTCGACCTCGTATGAAAAAGTTATACATTTAACAAGTTTACACGAATTTTACTTAATTTACAACAAATTTTATAATTTTAACCTACAACCATTCTAAACCCTTGGATCCACTGCCTCCTTCATCATGACCGTAGAACGCATCTTCTTCCCCCTTTCCAGAAACGTGCACGCAACCAAACCCATCAAGCTCCATATTAGGTTTAAATTTTGCAACCAAATCACTAGCTTCTACCTCGATCAAGTACCACCATCCCGACCCCCTTCGCAAGAGCCACGTTCGGCCTCAATCCTAGCAAGCTCGGCCATCATATGAGCCTCGAAAATCATGCCGACCTGATGGTAAACACGAGCAGATAGCTCCCTCTATGGTTGACGAATCGACGAAGTAGCCGTATGGATCTGAAGCTCTCTTCGTGCTCTTCAATTCGTTAGTTGAAATCTCTTGCTAATTCTCTACGGATTGAGAGAGATTAAGAGGAGAAGGATTGGAGGATGGTGGCCATTAAAATTTTAGGGCCGGCTGCAGTTTTTTTAACCTAGGTTTTAATAATTTTGCAAAAATGAAGAGAGGGGGGGCTTTTATAGAAAATCGAACGAACACTATTCATTCCGGAAATTCCAAACTCCGATTTACGCGCAGTGACCGACGTTTCTAGGGTTTACCCCGCGTTCCGGATACAATGGAACAGGTTACGAAAGCTAATTCGGTCATCTGTGCGAGTTATGGCAATAAACGTTCAATTTAAATTAAACCGATTTAAACGATTTTCTAGGCGTCTTAGCTTGCACCGGACAAACGGTAAATCCGATTGACACGAAATTTGAAACCTTACAATAATATCACATTACGGATCCGATGAAATTAGTTTCGTCGAAATCCGAGACTGTTTGAAAAATGGCTATTTTAACTAGTTATTTAAATATTAAAATATTCAATTTTCACAAATTAACTTTTAATTCGATTTTAAAAGTTCTAAAATATCGTTCTAACTTCAATATGATAAAATAAAATTTTACAAATCATTTTCAATCATATTTAACCCTATTTTCAATTATTTCCATAATTTAACATATTAAATTATTGATTTAATTATCCAATTAAATCCAATTATTCAAAATAAAATTTATTCGACTTATAAATTTCACTTATTAATATTTAAAATTAATTAAATATTCAAATTTTAATTATCAAAAATTCTGGGTCGTTACAATCTTCCCCCCTTAAAAGAATTTCGTCCTCGAAATTATTGAGTAAGAAAAGTTACAGAATCCATTAACTTTCCCAAAATTCATAGTTAAACTTCTTATAATAACTTTACTAAGTTTTCAAATCATACTTAGTTATCTTTTCAAAAACAACTACTATTGTTTAACTTTCAATTCCAAATCAAAGTTAAAGTTTTCAAAATTTTTCAATTTTCTCAAAATTTTTCTAACGCCTTACATTTTCGGAAAAATTCGCCATAGTCTCCTTTGCGCGGCTTGATCCGAAAAAAAATGACAGTATATATATCACTAATATACATCTCATCAAATAATGAGGCATCCCGCAGGGAAAAAAGTATAAAAGTACGGTATGTAATCCGAGATATGTACCTTATATTTTATTAGCAAGCATATACGGCTAATATAGCGCGAAAGCGAGCTCCAAATGCGAAGCAAACGCGATCCGCACCTACTAAACACTCAACAAACAACATGAGAACCATGTATATAGACAATAGTATCAATATACAACATATAGCAACATAATAACTATATATGCCAACATAGCAAATGCAACAAAAGCAATATATATTCAACCATCAACTAACTAACATCCATAACCAATAAATATTCATTCATATTCTCATTAATATTTAATGAAATAGGTTTTCAATTTAATCACATTTGATTCATTAACAGTGGATGTTTTTACTAACATTCATTTTCAATTAGTTTATATTCAAGTTGGTTCACTTCCAAATCAAATTCAATTCTATTTAAGATTCATTTAACTTCCAATTGAATTTCAATTACTTTAGCTTCCAATTTCATTAATTCTTAATGAATTATATACAATCAACTAACAATCATATAACAATCAATGTATATTAATTACAACCAAATTCCTTTGCTTATATTCATTCAATTTTGGTTTAACACCATCACTTTCAATTGGTTCAATTAAATTGATTTTCATTCAACTATTCAACTTCCAATAACATTAGATTTTAATGAATTAACTTATATTCATTATTTCATATCAACTTAATTCACATTCAATTGATTAACATTTAATCCATTAATTCAATTCAATTACAAAAGTTGAATTTCATTTAAATAACTCAAGTTCATATCTATTACTTAACTTTATTAATTTACTTTGATACCAATATCAACTTCATTCAACATTTCTTAAGTTATATTTCCATTTTACAAACATCACTTGGTTTTTACTTAACTTAAATTCCCACTTATAATTCAATTCAGATTTCAATTCTAAAGTAAATTTCCATTTAACTTTAAATTCATTTTTATTTACAATTCATATTCATAAATATATTCATATAGTTTCACTTCTTATATATATAAGTTTATTTCACAATTGTAAATCACATTAATTATAATTCAATTCTTATAATTCATTTGCTTATACAATTATTCTTTTACTTAGATTATTCAAACATCTAAACAATCAATTTACATACACTTTAATAATTCTGAAAAATCATTTCTTTATATATAAAATATAATCAAGGTAAAATTATTTCATTAATACTTAATTTAAAACAATACTGTGTCGAATTGTTCTATTCAAGCGTTTATAAACCCCTTCGGCATAGTTGTCGAGACCGTGCTGACGAAGGTTCATATGCCACTCAATAAACCAATCATCACAATATAAAACAATTTTATATATTCACTAAAAAATACGCTCTCATAGTTATTATTACACTCAACTCATTCTAGAGCACTACTGACTCTATCTCTAATGAGTAATACCCAACAGAACCATGGTTGTCGCTTAACCATAAGCTCCGATACCAAATGTAAAGTCCCGAAAATCCGAACTCCTTTGAGCTGGCAACTTCCACAACAATCCAGCCAAAGAGGAACGAACTCCCGAATCTTTAGGGTTTAAGAAGAAGAAAAAGGAAGAAGAGAGAAGATAGTAGAAAATAGAGAGGAAAGAAAATAAGAGAATAGAACGGGACAGAAAGAAAACAACAACTGAACAACATCAGAATCTCACAATCGCAGCGGAACAACATATAATAGATAAATGAATAATCTTTAAACAAAAAACTATATTAGTTATTATATTACATTACATTACATTACATTACATTACATTACATCACATTACATCCTATCATCAGAGTGCACAACAACAAACAACATCAAACAATGCAGCGGAAAAAGAAATACTATATAAACTAGTAATACGCCATGCCATCCAGCTTGCCTCCTGCAACTCCTGAACATCCAGAATATCCTGATAAACCTTAACTCTTAACTGCCCGTGTGGAAATTGGTGGGCACCCAGAGTTTAGAAAGGAAAACAATAAACTCCGAGTCAGTCATGTGACTGGTGTAGGAACTCAAAACAGTTTATTTATCTTTAAAAACAAAACAGAGGAATATTTTTAAAGTCAATTCGCAATGCTTTTAAAAATGAGACTACCATAAGGCCTCCCGCACACACACATAATGCAAACGCAGAATCGGAGGAGATTTCTCCTTATGATAGTCAAAGATGCTTGATACGCATTTAAAAGAACATTTGATATTATTACTAGTGCATAGTGTAGAGAAAAATTCATTTCGAAAGTAGAATATAAATCTTAGCCAACATACGACCATTATCGTATGCCTACTATAGCTAACTATGTTCAATAGCAGGTTACCGCCACATTCCATAGCAGGTTATACAACTAAAACCGTACAAGTCTCGTATTGTTTCTTTGGATTTCCAACAAATGGTCAGGCCAATGAACTTCCCATTGCCACATGGAAACGCCTCTGGATGGACGTCCCAAGAACTTAACCAGCTCTCTGCCAACACAAGGCCGGGTTACCTTTATCACTAGGTAACTACTACACGAATATGTCATCCCCCGGTCCTTTGGGACCTTTAACCGAGCGCTCGTAATCAATTCACACAATCATAAATTGTTTTCAACATGAGTAAGTATCTGGGCTCCATACCATGATACCACCCTTTTCCAGAAGGAAATGCACATACCCTAAATGGAGCTACCCCTCATAACCTTGCCGCATCTTTCCTGTTTTGACCATTCCGGGGTGTGAGGCTCGACGAAGTCACGTCCACAAAAACATACTTTATACAAAAGCCATGCTTTGGGTCAACAAATGATCATAGAAATGATCACCAAGATAGACGATCAAATAAATGATCCTATCACAAATAATCAACACAATGATCATTTCACAGCAACACTCAGCATGTCACATTACCAAATTGGGAATATATCGCTGATAACCTTCAACTACATAATCTCTGAGCTTGTACGTCTCAGAGAAGGGTGTTAAGCTAAAAGAATAAATTCTCCGCCACCAACAGAAATATATTTGAAAGAAATCTGCTTTATATCTCAATTTGTAATGTCAGACATACAATCCATACAAGTCTGTTCCGGGCTCGAACAGAACCGAAGGCACTTACAAAGAAGTCCTTGCAATCCGGAAAATCTCTAATCACGTCCGGACTTCCCATCACATAGGGAGTCTCTATACCGTAGCTACTCGGTGCAAAGACAATCGACGAGTTGCCTTTCGTTTTCAAAAAGATCCGGTCTTCAACACCGGTCTTCAAATGCAATTCATAACGACGTATCACATATTCGGAATGGGTTATACGACCCCATGGTCCTTTCCCGGTTAACCCGAATAGTGAGCGCTTATTCAAAAATAAGTGTGGCATTCAAATTCAAACAAATCACATCAAATACCCATTCAAAGGAAAATATTGATAGTCGGTTATTGAACTATCAATGGATATGCACAACATCACCAGATTCCAAATAATTTTCCAAATTATTTATTTTCCAAAATATCTTTACAAGATATAAAATTTCAATACCTCAAAAATAAATCAATATTTATCTTTAAACAACTTCCCTTTTTATTCATAAATTTCATAGTGAATTTTCATTCCAAAATATCCATGCATATACGATTTCAATTATTCATTTCAATTTATCTTCAAAAAGATAAATTCTTTAATATTCACTTTATATTGGAAAACATTTCCATACTTATTTATTCATAAGTAATTCACAAATTTTATTTATTTTCAACACTTGGAAAATATTCAATATACTTAAATCGAAATTAAGTATATATTTCATTCTTTAAGGAAATCATTCTCTTAAACATATTTATTTGGGCCAAAACGAATATTGCGTAAAACATCGTTACGACAACCCAAAATCACTAGTATAGGGATTCTAAATTAAAATAGATATATAAATCCCAATACTATACAAAACATTTCCTTTCGGAAATCATTTACTATAACAACAGTGTTATAGTCCACTATTTCCTTTTATTTCTCGAAAACGTCTATTTCAACAATAAATGTTGAAATCTATGGTTTCGAATCTTAATGAATTTAAAACAATCGTTAGATCATTTTAATTCTATTTAAAACATCACATTCAAAACAATTTCTTTAACATATTATTCACTATTCAAAAACGTGAATATACTACGTTAACCAATTTCATCATTTCTATACATTTCATTTTAAAGGATTATTCACTGTCTAAAACGTGAATATAACTTCATAAATAAGTTATAAAAATTAACTTATCAAAATAAGTCATTTGCGAATTTATAAAACAACGTTTATAAATTCCATTTCTATTTATTTTATAACAACTTCCTTTTAAAAATTCCTTTATTAACCAATTCGATTTATAACTCAAAACTAAAGGTTCATATTATAAGTCAAATACTTATAATTTATTTGTTTACAAAATCGTTCCTTTAAACTTCACAATTATAAATCATATAACTTATAAGATTCATTTATTTATCCAAAACCATTATTTTAATAACTTTACAAATTTTATAAACCTACTGCTTATAAAATTCCATTTATAACTTCACCGTTTATAATTCTATAAATTTCATTCATTTCTGAATTTCATTCATAATTCATTCTAACACTTATAAAACTCGTTTTATAATTCCAAATATTTTAATTTATAAATATCAATTTATAAATCTCTTATATAAATCAATTTATATTATTCTTTAAAAACGTCTTTAATCTCCTTTATAATTTCACCATTTTGATTTATAAAATAATCAAATTTTATAAATCCTATTTTTAAACTTTTTATAATAAATTCAAGAATCCAATTTAATTATTTTATAAAAACATTAACCCATATTTCTCAAAAATCAATCTTTAACCGTATTTCTCAAAATCATAATTTTTATAACATTAAAATTATAACGTTTATTTATTTAAAATGGATCAATTCCAAACATATAGTATATTTTCAAAAATCACTTTAAAAATCATTTTAAAGTTCCAAAATTTGGTCCAATGATGCTACATACCAAATAGTCAATCACGACAACAACGATATCATATATCGATATGATAATCAACGAATATCAAAATATCCATAATCAAATAAATAATGTTGAGGAATCCAGTTGGATCCCTCCAACCTGTTTTCCTGCATCCACAAACATTAGCACAATACCAATTCCGCTCCAGTACGGAATTATCGCGGTATATGGGATTTAAAATATTATCCGCTTAATAGACGGCGCAATAGGGTCTCATCCGCTATACAAATGCGGGAAATCAATAACTGCACTATATACATATGCCAATATATATATATTGCTATTATATATAATACCAATTTCACTGTTTATGAAATATTCGCGGTATATGTTTTTAATAAATAACATCCGCTTACTAACGGCGCATAATGTCTATTTTAACAATCAATAGATAACAATCATCATTCAAACATGCATTCAAATATTTTAAATCTAACTATTTAAAATAAAATCGAAACCGATTCGATTGAGTGAGAAGTTCTCACCTTGATTTCAATTTCGTTTTAGCGCTTTATTTCGAATAAAATTAAACGGACGTTTAATTTTACCCGAAATTCTCACTAACTCCAAACGACTCCAATCCAACTCCATAGCGTAGTGCTCGTCCATACGATTCCAACGCAACTGGTTTCGCGCGTTTTCGACCTCGTATGAAAAAGTTATGCATTTAACAAGTTTACACGAATTTTATTACTTAATTTACAACAAATTTTATAATTTTAACCTACAACCATTCTAAGCCCTTGGATCCACTGCCTCCTTCATCATGACCGTAGAACGCATCTTCTTCCCCCTTTCCAGAAACGTGCACGCAACCAAACCCATCAAGCTCCATATTAGGTTTAAATTTTGCAACCAAATCACTAGCTTCTACCTCGATCAAGTACCACCATCCCAACCCCCTTCGCAAGAGCCACGTTCGGCCTCAATCCTAGCAAGCTCGGCCATCATATGAGCCTCGAAAATCGTGCCGACCTGATGGTAAACGCAAGCAGATAGCTCCCTCTATGGTTGACGAATCGACGAAGTAGCCGTATGGATCTGAAGCTCTCTTCGTGCTCTTCAATTCGTTAGTTGAAATCTCTTGCTAATTCTCTACGGATTGAGAGAGATTAAGAGGAGAAGGATTGGATGATGGTGGCCATTAAAATTTTAGGGCCGGCTGCAGTTTTTTTAACCTAGGTTTTAATAATTTTGCAAAAATGAAGAGAGGGGGGGCTTTTATAGAAAATCGAACGAACACTATTCATTCCGGAAATTCCAAACTCCGATTTACGCGCAGTGACCGACGTTTCTAGGGTTTAACCCGCGTTCCGGACACAATGGAATATGTTTCGAAAGCTAATTCGGTCATTTGTGCAAGTTATGGCAATAAACATTCAATTTAAATTAAACCGATTTAAACGATTTTCTGCGCGTTTTAGCTTGCACCGGACAAACGGTAAATCCGATTGACACGAAATTTGAAACCTTACAATAATATCACATTACGGATCCGATGAAATTGGTTTCGTCGAAATCCGAGACTGTTTGAAAAATGGCTATTTTAACTAGTCGATTTAATATTAAAATATTCAATTTTCACAAATTAACTT
Source organism: Allium cepa (assembly GCA_030765085.1). Lineage (NCBI taxonomy): Eukaryota > Viridiplantae > Streptophyta > Magnoliopsida > Asparagales > Amaryllidaceae > Allium > Allium cepa. The sequence goes on along the minus strand of CM060941.1, from coordinate 167,857,629 downwards.
TTAATTCGATTTTAAAAGTTCTAAAATATCGTTCTAACTTCAATATGATAAAATAAAATTTTACAAATCATTTTCAATCATATTTAACCTTATTTTCAATTATTTCCATAATTTAACATATTAAATTATTGATTTAATTATCCAATTAAATCCAATTATTCAAAATAAAATTTATTCGACTTATAAATTTTACTTATTAATATTTAAAATTAATTAAATATTCAAATTTTAATTATCAAAAATTCTGGGTCGTTACACTATTAAAAGACAACACGTCCACAGAGATAAGTGTAGCAGAGATTCATATGCAACAAAGGAGCTGCGGTCATAAAAGACGAGACCGAATTAGAAATGATGATGTGCGTGATAAACTTAAAGTAGCTCTAATTGAGAAGAAGCTAGTCTAACACTGCTTAAGATGGTTTAGACATCTCCAACGGAGGCCTCCCATTGCACCTGTGCGCATTGAAATTATAAGCCGCGTCGAATGCTCAAAGAGAGTAGAGGTCGACTAAGGTTAACATGGGAAGAAGTAGTAAAAATGGACTTAAAGGATTGGAATATATCCAAATAGCTGGTGTCGGATAGGAATACTTGATACATTATTATCCTATAAAAGGTTGAGTTCCTCTAAGAAAATTAAGCAATTGTAAAGCAACCTATTTTGACTAAACAATGGCCAAGAACATTACTTACACACAAATACCCTATAGCAGCACCCTCGTAACAAATAATTCTAATGGGCTTGACTGGGACGGCGTGAAGTCTTGAACCCGAAGGTAAGTGAACGATTGAGATAAACTATTCTCTATTCTTCATATTATATCAGCGTTGCCTTTTGTACTTTGTTCATTACTCCCCTCAAACCTAACTAAAGGTTAAGGTTGCAAATTGCCCTGAATTAGCACTGACACTAGTTGAATGTCGATTCTGACCCAAATCAAGTGAGATTTAAGTGAATTATAGCTTTAATAATCTCGTTGGCTTCAGCTTCATCCAATTTTGGTTTAGGCAAGTTGATATTTTAATCTGGTATTTGTGATTTTGATGAGTTATGTTTTGATTTTGCTTCAGCTGAGTGAGATCTCATCTTGATGATGATACTGTCGTTATTGATTTCAATTTCTCTCTAAAGCGAGCAAAATTCCCTTTGACAATGGCTTGGTTAGTATGTTAGCAAATCGGTAAGTGGAAGGAATGTGATTAATATTTAGTCTTCCTCTTGTTACTCGCTCGCACAAAGTAGAGATCAAGTTCCATATGTTTGATTTTTGAATGCAAAACTGGATTTGCCGTGAGTAGTATTGTACTTAAGTTATCACATCATATTGTGGTTTTATTTTCTGGTTTAACTTGTAGTTCACTAAGTAGTGACCCAATCCACATTACTTTTGCATTGGTCATACTCCTATATTAAGCTTATGTGCTGGATCTGGAGATAGCGGGATATTATTTTGAACACCATAATATTAAGTTTCTGCCTAAGTATATACAGTAATCTGTTGTAGACCTTCTGTCATCTAGATCACTAGCACAGTCTACATCTGCATAACCAGTGAGATTGGTAGATTTACACGCCTCCATTGTTAGTCCAAAGTTTACAGTCCCTTTGAGATATCTTAGTATCATTTTCACAGCTTTCTAGTATTTATCTATTGGACTTTGCATAAATTGACTTGCTTTATTTATACTAAATGAGATTTCTGGTCTGATAATTGTTGCATATTGCAGAGCACCCAATATGCTTCTTTTTCGACAGTTATGTGATATTGCTTCATCCTTATTTTTAGATAGATGTATGTTGCTTGCCATGGGTGTAGAAATTGGATTTGCTTGATCCATCTTGGCTTTAGCTAAAATCTCTGCAATGTATTTTTTCTGACTTAACTGAATTGCTGCATTTGATAGTCTTTTCACTTCAATTCCCAAAGGGTAATTTAGACTACCAAGATCCTTGAGTGAAAATTCCTTGTTTAGATGTTGTATAAGATGTGGATTTCCACTTCACCATTACCTGTGTGACGCCCCACCTCTATGCTCATAATAACAAAGGTTATTATAAGAAATAACGTCTGCTTTGGCGAAGAATAAGGCTTGTTAGAAACGACCATCCGTATGTTATGCCTTAGATGAGCATTGATTACATCGATAGGAGTTGTGTAAATTACTCCCAAAGATATATATTCAATCCAAATCTAAAACGAAACTATAGTGGCTTAAGAAAAATTCTAAAAAATTCATAAAAACAATATCACTGATAAGTATAATCACATCAGAACAGAAATATCAGATATATAGCGGAAGATAAGTCTGGAATACATGCTACAACCATCGATAGTTCACATGAACCAAATGTACATTTACAAAGACATCAACATACATAAGACGATAGACAATACACCAAAAGTACACCTGGAAGACTAGACAAAAGATGGAGTGAAATCCCAAAAGCTGAAGCGGCAACAGAATCAGAGATAGCGATTATCCTGAAATAACTCGGTCTGACCCGAGTATTATTTAAAAGAAAATAATAAATGGATCAGTCTAATTTATTCTTAGAAGTGAATGCATCATAAACAACATCAAACAAAATAATTATAATCTCGAATGAGACTATTCAACATAAGTAATAAACATAGTTTAAATGTAGAAATCACATTCGACTCCATCAAATTCAACTCAATAAAGTCCATAAAAATCACTTTCAAATTCAAAATTGAATTCAAAACTGCAAATCATAAAATCTAGAAATCAAAAATAGATAACTAGAAAAATCAGCATAAAAGTGGATCGATCACATATATGGTGAGTCTAAGCTATGCCGCACGTGTATCAACATATGGCCGAAACCTACCAAGTACTGTCATCGTAATTCTTTGGCACCCAACAAATGACCTGAAGGTCCAACATATGACCCAAAGGTCTAATACTGGTAATTGACCCGAAGATCCATCATAGTGGCTCGAAAGCCCAACAAAAATCAACAAAATCATCAAACAACTAATCCACAACGAATATTTCAATTAACGAGTCCGGAATTAGCAGAATTAGTAAAAGCGTGGTTCCATATTCCGCACTTTTGTTAAATCGTTTAAATCTCTTCATCGTTTCCTTGAAAGTGCAAAATTGTGTATTTTGTATAAATAAAATTTACGTTCTCAAACACAAGTCTGGAATTAAGCAAATCAGTAAGAGTAAGGGTTCATAGTCCTCAATTTTGCTGAAGAGTTTAAATCGCTTCCTCATTCTTTTGAAAGCGCAAACTATAAAAATTTTGGAGACAATTTTTATTTTAAATTGATTTTTAAAACATATGATTAAAACAGCAACAACTATAGCAATTTCGACGAGGAAATTGCACTTCCCAAAACACCGTAAAAACCGATACCAAATCAGCGTTGCATGATAACCGCTTAAAAACTCACTTTAAAATTGACGGTTACTGAAATCAAAACAACGGTAATTTTTATTCGTCAAAAATATTATCAAAACAACATGCTTCAAAAATTTAACGCCGGAATAAAAATCCGTTATAAAAATAACGACAACAAAGTTCGTTTTAAAACGAAAATACCTGTTCGGCCTAAACTAAATAGTGGACTACACTTCTTATATGCAACAAAAATAGCACTGCCTGGACTTGAGATTAATGTACACGAAATAGATTTAACCAAATACAAAATGACCTGAAAAAGTTAACGTGCAAACATTTTACATGCACATGAGTCTGGGATTTGTTTCACATACTTTAACTTGGTTTTAATGCAAACTGTACTTACGTTCAAATACGATGCACGGCCTATGAAAGGTAATAACATTTTACTTACTTCTTGCAACATGAAATAAATATGACCAGGACGACGTTTACACGCAATATGAATTGAAAATCTATGCTATTGTTTTACACGAAAATGAAGTTTGACAAAAATAAAACAACCTGTCACTTGGTTCGCACAATCCCTTATTTGCATGCAATATCAAGTTGAGAGAAATTCTGATGATTTGGCCATAATTTTTTTTTTTACACACGCACGCTATAAATGCACTCACGAAAATAGGAAGTTATGGACCCCAGAACTACTACATGCAAACACGTGTATATAATACTTTCGCGTACCACTTGTTTGCACGCAAGCCTTGGATAGGAAAAATATAACATGGCATTTGCATGCAATATGACACGCAAAATTGAATTCAAGGCACTGATATGGCCAAGCACACGTGTATACAAGGATACATGCAAATGGGTTTCAAAAATAATGTAACCTGGACTATGCGCATGCACAATTGATTGAAAAAAAAGAAGAAGTTCATGTTCCCATTATCTGTACACTCATTTTCAACGCAAACACAAAATGGTCTGGAACTAAATTTAGCTTTTATGACAACCAAAATATACACGCATGCAAGAATATGCTAAAACAATTAACTTGGACCTTCTAAATTTCATCATGCATGAAATAAAGTAAATGAACCAAATTTTCACGCAAGTTTGCATATGAACACATGTGAGCTAACTGAAATGCCACTACAAGGGGAGGGGGGATTTCCGACGGCTGAAAACCGTCGGCGGCCGTCGGAAGCCGTCGGCGGCCGTCGGAAAAAGCCGTCGGAAATGAAGGCGTCGGGGAGCAGTATTTCCGACGGCTACCGACGGGTGATGCCGTATACATTATCGACGGTTTCCGGCGGTTTCCGGCGGTTTCCGACGGCTTCCGACGGCCGTCGGAAACCGTCGGAAACCGTCGGAAATCAGGCCAATAAGCCGTCGGAACCCGTCGGAAACCGCCGGAAAATTTCGACCAATAAGCCGTCGAGAGCCGTCGGAAGCCGTCGGAAACCTGTTGTTTTTTTTTAAAATCTGCTGCAAATAGAGCCTTCCAACCACATTTCTCTTCCAAACACTACAATATCAATACTGCACAATCAAATAAACAATAATCCAACCAAACATGCAAACCAATACTCCAAAATATTCAATAGACACAGAAATAAACTAAATTAGAATAAAAATAAAATACAAAATATACATAACATTCCAACATTAACAATAATACTAACAATAACTGTTCTAATCATGCATATCCTGATACAGCTACAGAACCAAGTGTATTATACATAATTATACATATCAACAATTAATTGTTCCTTCTACCAAATCATTGTAAACTAAAACTAAACATACCTGCACGAACGAATTAGAAAGCAATGAATCAATCTGCCCCAGATCCAGAGCCAGCCGATGAAGGGAAGCGGCCACCAAACTGCTGCATGTACTCAAATAACTGTGCCGTCTGCATGGCCTGTTGGCGGTTCTGCTCCTCCAACTGCTGAACTCTAGTCTGTAATTCTTCTATACTTGCTAGCTCGCTCTGAGGTCTACTCCGCCGTCTCCTACTCTGACTACTGGACTGCAATAATTGAAAAATAAATAAAATCAAAGTTTATTGTTTTGAAAAGGTAAGAATATCATATTTTAAGTATTTTAAGAAAAATTAAATTATTTACCGCTAAATTGCCAAATCCGTATCGTCGACCATGCTCTGGTGGACTCATAACGGACTCAAAAATAATGTCCTCTTCATCGGTCGTCAGCTGCTCTCGACCCGTATCAGAAAGGAGTTTCTGTCGCTGCTCCATAAACATCTCCTGCATTGACAAATTAATAATATCATATCTTATTTCATAATAATTTGACAACTAAAACAATTACTAATACTGAATAAAATGAAATATGCTTACATGGCTTTTACTGGATTTATCGTCCTGCCATGTGTACGAAACAGTCCCGTCTGGATTAACATGCTCAACAGCATGCGTACGGGTGAACACGTCCATATAGCTGACAGGACCATGTGCCTCGGCTTCCTGAAGTTGATTGTTACATACAATTATTATACATTTAAAATCATATAGCATAAACTATTTACATTTATTATTCAGTAATTAAATTTACCAACTCCTGCCGATACTGCTGAAACGACTTCGATCCTCCGCGATGAGTAACGGGATTCTTATTTCTATTTGCAGAGTTTCTATCTGACTCTGCCTGTACATTCAAAATTTGATACATTATTTTTCAATCACGTTAAATTAATAATTGAAAAAAAATTAGTATACTTGCCTTCGCCTCGTCCGTCTCCCAGTAGCTCAACCAAGCTTGCCACACGCTCTCCCCCATCCACCGTGGTCTCTTCCCGGATTTCTTAACCTCAGATATCGTGTCTCTGTAGTTCTTTCGCATCTTCCTCATCCAGTATGCTCGTGCCAGCTGCATATCATCTGTCTGGATGTCTATCTCAGCCTGTGTTAAAAAAAGATTACACTTTAAACGATAAACGGTAGAAAAACGACAAAAACGAATTAAAAATGGAAAACATAAAAATTACACATACTAGGACATCCTGCCATATGCACTCTATGATGTGCGGAGGGATGGTATCCCACTTTGGCCAGCACGCACTCATCCTACTACGATATGCTGCTCTGGAGACGTCCAACACTACCTTAGTGGGTAGTAGCTCGAACCCCCTGTTTTTAAGTACGATACAGATAAGTACATACGTATAGTATAGAAAAAATAAGATGATGAATAAGATTTAATTTTTACCCATCTGCTTTGGGGGCTAACGTAACAACTGGACGGTGTGGCGCTTGCGATGGGCCACTGCCATCGCCTCCTGAAGAACGGGAAGAGCTCCTCCCTCTATGTGACATAATGATAAACCTGTGACGTTTACACATCATTATATAAGAGAATAAAAACATGATAATGAAATATATTTCATATGAACATGACATCAATGGTATAAATTGCTTAATTATAATGACTGAAATGTAAATAGACATGTAAGTTTGTTATACCTGATTCATTCGAAAAAGATTATTTTCATGTTCGTATAATATTTTGAATTTAAAGAACAACTTCACAAATTTAAAAATATTTTCAAATAGGGCACATTTCATTTTTTAAAATTTCGGCAGCATTTCCCTTTTGTTCCCTGCATTGTACACAAATGCGTGTACGCAGGAAACAAAAAAGAAAAGTTAGGGCGAAATTTTATGAACCGTTTGAGACGAAGTAGTATACAAAATGTAAATTCTTACTGTGTTCATAACTTGTCCAATACAGGGACAAATCCGACAAACATTGTACCAGATGAATATAAATGGTCGTTTTTCGAAAAAAACGACTATTTATACAACGATCATGTACAACACTCGTCAGACGGGGCCAAAAACTCTCTAAGGGACATTTGTCGGTTAACATGCGCGCATTTTACTCAAAAATACAGTTTTACTCACTGTTCACATTTATATATTAATTTCACACATTTATTCGACGTATTACGCATCAACTTAGGGCTGGTTTAACATTTTGTCATTTTTCAATACACACAATTATAATTTAGAGTAATGCATTTTTTTTGTGTCATAAGTAAAAACGTGCACAATATAATACTCCTAGTTCATTCAATCATTTTATCTTATTCCAAATAACGTATACAATCGTCGAATCAAGGCATACACAACAAAATACATATACATGAACATGCACAAATTATACGTGTTTATCACAATTTCACGATAAAAGATGAAATTGGTATACCATGTGATGCTATAAACCGTTATTACGCTAGTGGAAACAATTGCAATCATTAATTCGCCCTAATTTATCAATTTATGCAAATCTATAATTAGGGTAAAAACTGAATTTTTCATAAAAATAAGAGATTATACCTGAGATTAAGAGTACTGAAGCTTGATTAGAGTGCGTTGGAAGATCCGGAAGCTAAAAATTAGGGATTGGAAGCTTAGGGGTTGAATTTGGGGGGTTTTTTGGGTTTTTTTCGTATGAAATGGAGGAGGAAGAAAGGGCTCGGCTGGCTGGTATAATCGCAAATTTGCGACGGCTTCCGACGGCCGCCGACGGCCCGTCGAAAGCCGTCGGAAAATGGCCGTCGGAAGCCGTCGGTCTTGGCTGTCGGTATTCTGCCTTTTTCTTGTAGTGTGCTTGGCTTGGAACACATTTTTGAAATGCCACTATAGCCTCATGCGATAAATGAAATAATACACATACTTGCCCAAAATAGAACAACAGACATCTGGGCAACATATATATTAGAAGTATGAGTTTAAAACTCATCAAAATTTGCTTCAAAATCAGTTAGCACCAAATACAATCCAAAAGAGAGCTACAAACCAATTGCCATTAATGCATTTCTCATAGCTACTGAAGTTTTAAAACAAAAATGAAAGAATGTTGCAGCTATTTCTTCTTTTCTTTCTTTCAATATTATGAACAAGTCAAAAATGAAGAGTGCTGAAAAGAATTTTGTACAAATGCATTTATTGGAGACGTGCATAAGGAAGGAAAAGGACACACTGCTAGCATATCAAATGATGATAGTGAATAATGTGTTCAATTCTTGCTTTGAATTAACTGACAGCAAGGCAAAATATGTTCCACTTTTCTTTAGTAAAACTTTGTTTTAAATGGACCACTTCAAACTTTAGTTTGTGACAGCAAATAATCAACATTTGCTTTTGACTTGTACTTGTTCCTTATACTCACGTGAATACAACATTTCCACTTCATTTCCAACGTACACCACTTTGAAGCATTTACTGACTTTGCAAATGAATTTCATTTATATTTTATTTTTCAATTTTAACTTAAAATTACTATTTTAAATTTTAATTTCGATGATAATCAAATCACGTTCGTTACAAACTCCTCCTTATAAAAAATTGCGTCCCCGTAATTTTCATACTAGAAGTCATTTATAACACAAATTATTCATCACAACAAAGATTTAAAATAGAAAGATGAATAAGAATGCTCACCCCTACCCGAAGAGGAGAGAAAACCCGGATAAGAACGCTCGATGAATTCTCTGGTTTTCCAAGTGCAATCTTTGGGGTTAGCGGACCATTGAATTTTCACAAGCGGGACTCCTCTATTACGAAGGCGTTTAACCTGCGAAGCTAGCACACGAATAGGATTTTCACCATGGAAAAGTTGGGTGAGATCTTAAGATCTTGCAACATATGGGGATCAATAAAAGAATCCAAATCTCGAAGGCATCGACGAAGCTGGGATACATGAAATACGTCATGAATTCCCGAAAACTGAACAGGTAGTGATACACGATAAGCAATAGATCCAATGTGTTCTGTAATAGGAAACGGTCCAATATATCGAGGAGCCAATTTCCTGGAGCTACTAAAACACACCACGCCCTTCATCGGGGAAACACGAATGAATACGAGATCGCCAACAGAAAATTCCAAAGGCTTTCTATGATGATCGGGCATAAGATTTCTGCCTATTCTGAGCCTCTTTCATTCTCTATCTGATAATATCAATCTTCTCAGAAGATTCACGAATATAATTGGGGACGAAAACTAATTTTTCCCCCGATTCCAACCAACAAGATGGTGATCGACACGGCCTTCCATAAAGAGCTTCGAAAGGAACCATACCGATACTGGATTGAAAACTGTTGTTATAAGAAAATTCAACAACAGATAATTGGTCTTCCCAACTACCACCAAAATCCAGAATACAAGCTCGAAGGAGATCCTCTAAGACTTGATTCACCCTTTCAGTCTGACCATCAGACTATGGATGATAAGCTGTACTGAGATTGAGCTTAGTGCCCAAAGCGTTCTGAAGGCTCTGCCAGAAACCACTAGTGAAAAACGGATCTCTGTCACTAACAATAGAACTAGGCACACCATGAAGTCGAACGACTTCTTTAATAAAAAGCTTAGCCAACAAAGGAGCAGACCGATTGGACTTGATAGGAATAAAATGGGCTGATTTTGTCAATCGGTCAACAATCACCCAAATACTAGTGTGGCCCGACCTCAAACGAGAAGTCCATAGAAATCCGATCTCATTTCCATAATGGAATCTCAAGAGGCTGCAAAAGACCACTAGGACGTTGGTGTTCTGCTTTAATAAGTTGACAAGTCATGCAACGACTTACATAACTTGCAATATCACGCTTCATACCTTTCCAAAAGTATAAGCGTTTCATATCAGCATACATCTTACTACTATCCAGATGAATAGTATACTTAGAACGATGATAGTCCTCAAGAATGTCATTTCTAAGATTAGAAACATTAGGCATGATCAATCTACCCTTCTTCTGAATACAACCATGAATAGCAATATTGAAATCCTTTAGATCATCACTTCGGGATTCTGATTTATGACTCTGAATAAGATAAGCAAGACCTGGATCTTGTTTCCGGGCATTGGCAACACGATCCAACAAATTAGGATGGGCCTCCATGTTAAATAAAAGCACGGGAGAACCGAAAACTGAAGGACGGACTCTAATATCACAATGAGATAAAGCTTCCAATATATTCCACTCTGCTAGCATCATGGAAACAACAACCCGCTGCTTGCGACTAAGCGCATCAGTAACTCGATTACCCTTACCAGGGGTATACTGAATATCGAAATCATATGAAGCAAGAAATTTGAGCCAACGCTGTTGCCTCATATTAAGTTCTTTCTGAGTGAATAGATACTTCAAGATTTGTTATCAGTGAAGAGAATAAAACGCTCACCCAATAAATAATGTCGTCAAATCTTTAGAGCAAAGACTATGGTGGCTAACTCTAAATCATGGGTAGCATAACGAATCTCGTTAGGCTTTAGTTGTCTAGAAGCATAGGCAACTACTCTATCCTTTTGCATGAGAACAACACCGAGTCCATAACCACTGGCATCGGTATAAACGACAAGATCATGATTCCCTTCGGGAACCACTAAGATAGGAGCATGAGTAAGGAGATCTTTTAACTTCACGAAAGAAGTCTCACACTTATCAGACCAAATAAAAGGAGCAGATTTTCTCGTAAGAGTGGTAAGTGGTAAAGCAATACGAGAAAAGTCCTTAATAAACCAACGATAATAACCCGCCAATCCAAGAAAACTACGGATCTCAGTAACGGTCTCGGGCCTCTTCCAATTCTGAATAGATTCAATCTTGGAAGGATCGACAGAGATACCATCGGAAGAAACAATATGACCGAGAAATTTCACCTTATTTTTCCAGAAGTGACACTTGGAGAATTTGGCATAATGATGATGCTGATGAAGAGTGCTCAAAACAATCTCCAAATGCTGAATATGATCGGCTTCAGATTTGGAATAAATAAGAATATCATCAATGAAAAACAAAACGAACTTATCGAGATATTCCCGGAATTTCCAATTCATAAGATCTACAAAATACGCTGGAGTGTTCGTCAAACCGAACGGCAAAACAAGCCATTCATAAGAATCATAACGAGTGCAGAATGCGGTAAGAGAAATGCTATCGTCTGCAACTAGTAACTGATGAAAATTGGTAGCAAGATCGAGTTGGGAGAACAGTTTAGCGCCACTTAACTGATCGAACATGTCGTCGATCCTAGGTAATGGATACCTATTTTTGATAGTGAGCTCTTTAAGCTTGCGATAATCAATGCAAAGCCTAAGAGTACCACCTGGCTTCTTAACAAATGTTAGGAAATCTATTCTACGGTTTCGATGATAACAACTATACAATGGAAATCGTATGTATGTATATATCTATATTTACAGGTTGTTGATGAAGTAGCATCACCAAAGAGATAGAAACAAGAATCAAAAGGCAAACAAATCAATGGAAGTCGAAATATAAATGCACAAGACACAAAGAAAGCAAAATACACACTTTCAGACATCTGAGTGCACTTATCAGACGTCTGGATTATTCCTCTGTATTGCAAATCAATATAAAACAGACGTCTGATAAAAATACTAGACGTCTGCTGATATTCTCTGGTTATATATTTCAGAAGGAATCAGACGTCTGGTATTAAAATCATACATCTGAAAAACAACCATACACAAAAATATATATGAAGGGCAAACGTCTGAAACATGCTCTCAGACGTCTAATTTTGAATTCGGCAGAGCATTTTCAAACTCCAACTGTCACACTCGAAGGGACACGTCTGCTTCTTCTTACCGCAACTCTTCATCATCATCAGAAGCGACTTTAGGGAGATTACAACGGATACAACTATACAAGATAACCCTTCATCAGTATAAATAGCTCAGCAATGCAAAGAAAAACTTACTTACTTATGCTATTATTTTCTATACTCTAACTTACATCTGTTCTCAAAGCAATCAACTACTTACACTTTCATATATTTTAGATTACGCATTCAACACTTTCGATATATATATTGGAAGCACTTGTATTCAACAGTCAACAACAGTGTTATAAGAACACATCTTTGACAAAGAAACTCTGCTATTGTAAACCTGTTTCTCCGGCTCAAGTGAGGGTTAGTTAGTGAAAGGAAATTCCGAAGAGAAACTTCGGGACTGGACGTAGGACGGGAGGTCCGAACCAGTATAAAATCCTGGTGTGATTAGTTTAATTTACTTTACTACTTTTATCTATCTAGTTTTACTGTTGATTACTTATACTTGCACATATATATCACACGATCCACTCATATAGACTTACAACAAAGACCACGGCAGCGCCCCAAGGAGATGAAGTAGAACGAATAAAATGCTTGGCTTCCAACTCAGATAATTGTTGCTTGAGTTTCTCATTTTCTTTAGCAGACATCCTCGTGGGAGGACAACTGACAGGATGAGCACCAGAGATAATATCAATACGGAACTTAATTGCCCTCTTCGGCGGGAAACAAGAAATAGGCTCGAAGACATCAGAAAAATCACAAACAACCGGAATATTATCTATGACATCCTCCGATTCGAAGGAAGAAATGAGTGCATTCGAAGTATGATCCGTGCTTCGAAAGATAATAGATAGCTGCTCGATAGCATCGAGATGCTTGAGATATAAAGTTCTTTCGGGGCATAGGATTTGAACTTCGTAATGGACGAACCAATCCATATCCAATATCATATCAAAATCAAGATGATCCATAATATGCAGATTCACATGAAAAGAAAAACCACATAGAATAATCTCAACATCAACACATAACAAACCAAGAGTAGCGGATCTACCAATAGGATTTACAATCCTCAAAGGGTCGCAAAGAGTAACAACATCCAAAGGAATAACACCAACAAGCTCATTTGACACGAATGAATGCGATGCACCCGTATCGAAAAGAACTCTAATAGAATGGCCATGAAATAAAATAAAACCTTCCAAAACAGAAGGAGTAATACCTTTGGGCTTAGAAGAATCATCATAAGCTTTGCCAGCATTAAGCTTTCCAGATTTGAAACCCTTAGGAGCAGTAGGACAATCAGAAACCCAATGACCCTCTTTCTTGCAATAACGATAAATGCAAGGCTTAGGACAACTACGGAGAAAATGATCCAAAGAACCACAATTATAGCACGCTCTTTGAATAGAAGGTGCACTACTAGGCTGAGAACTAGAGGTAGCTTGCTTCTTCTTCTTGTTGTTGGAAGAAGAATTAGGCCTATGAAATGGAAACCTCTTCTTATTGGAGTTCTTAGAAACCTCAACCTCATCACCATTATCACGTTCCTTTTCAACAGCTTCAAGTCAAAGGGCCGAATCAACAAGCTCCTCAAAAGTGAGCTTAAGCTGAAGCAAAAGAACTTTCTTCAAATACTTCTTCAAACCACCAACAAAACGAAGATTCTTCTTACGCGGAGTGTTAATTTACTCAACTTCATATTTGGATAAGGCCTCGAAAGATGCAACATAATCAGAAACAGAGGACTTTCCTTGCTTCAACTCAAGGAAACTACGAGCAAGATTAGCCTTTTCTGATTCAGGAACGAACTTAAGTTCAAAACGTTCCTTAAACTGAATCCATGAGAGAGAGGACACATCAACTTCTGCAATAAAAAGCTCATACCAATCAAGCGTACGCTCTTGCAACATGTTAGATGCCACGAGAACGTGATGATGATCCGAAAGATCCATCCAAGGAAATATGCGCTCACAAGCGCGCAACCAAGTCTGAACCTCCAATACACTTTCTGATCCCTTGAAAGGCTTGCCTCCAAGGTGGGAATAGTCACTACACATGCGGACGAAGGCGGACTTATGAGTAGGAGCTGCGGGAGTAGCAACAGAAGGCTGAGTACCTTGGAATAGGTCTATAAACTGATCAACTGACATATAGACTCCGTCCGGACGAGAACCACTAGACGGGCCCTGCAGAAGAACGCTTCCCTCTACCTCTTCCAGCCATGGGCCGAGAGAACAAGATAAGATAAGAATTAGTTAAAACAGCACACAATTGATAAGAAATTTAACAAATGGAATACTACGGAATATGAAATTTATTCCTAGACATAATCCAACATGTTAAAGTGGAAAGAATAAATTAGAAAGGCACGAATAAAACCCTCAAATAGTTGTAATGCATGTTCCATTCTGCTTCTGTTTTGTTTTCATTATAATTTATTCTGAGTTCTGATTCCAAGCTATGACGCCCACCTCTATGCTCACAATAACAAAGGTTTATATAAAGAATAACGTCTGTTATTGCGAAGAATAAGGCTTGTTAGAAGAGACCATCCATATGTTATGCCTTAGACGAGTATTGATTACATCAATAAGAGTTGTGTAAATTATTCCCAAAGATATATATATTCAATCCAAATCTAAAACGAAACTACAGTGGCTTAAGAAAAATTCAAAACAACTCATAATAACAATAACACGGATAAGTATAATCACATCATAACAGAAATATCAGATATATAGCGGAAGATAAGTCTGGAATACATGCTACAACCATCGATAGATCACATGAACCAAATGTACACATACAAAGACATCAACATACATGAGACGATAGACAATACACCAAAAGTACACCTCGAAGACTAGACAAAAGATGGAGTGAAATCCCAAAAGCCGAAGCGACAACAGAATCAAAGATAACGATTACCCTGAAATAACTCGGTCTGACCCGAGTATTAATTAGAAGAAAATAATAAACGGATCAGTCTAATTTATTCTTAGAAGTGAATGCATCATAAACAACATCAAACAAAATAATTATAATCTCGAATGAGACTATTCAACATAAGTAATCAACATAGTTTAAATGTAAAAATCACATTCCACTCCATCAAATTCAGCTCATTAAACTCCATCACTTTCAAATTAAAAATTGAATTCAAACTGCAAATCACAAAATCTAGAAATAAAAAATAGATAACTAGAAAAATCAGCATAAAGTGGATCGATCCCATCATAGGCGAGTCTAAGCTACGCCGCACGTGCATCAACATATGGCCGAAGCCTACCAAGTACTATCATCATAATTTTTTGGCGCCCAACAAATGATCCGAAAGTCTAGTACTGGTAATTGACCCGAAGGTCCATCATAGTGGCTCGAAAGCCCAACAAAAATCATCAAAATCATCAAACAACTAATCCACAACGAATATTTCAATTAACGAGTCCGGAATTAACCAAATTAGTAAAAGCGTGGTTCCATATTATGCACTTTTGCTAAATCGTTTAAATCTCTTCGTCGTTTTCTTGAAAGTGCAAAATTGTGTATTTTGTATAAATAAAATTTACGTTCTCAAACGGACAAGTCCGAAATTAAACGAATCAATAAAAGTAAGTGTTCACAGTCCTCAATTTTGCTGAAGCATTTAAATCGCTTTCTCATTCTTTTGAAAGCGCAAACTATGAAAATTTTGGAGACAATTTTTATTTTAAAACGATTTTTAAAACACGTGATTAAAACAGCAACAACTACAGCAATTTCGACAAGGAAATTGTGTTTCCCAAAACACCATAAAAACGGATACCAAATCAGCGTTGCGGGATAACCGCTTAAAAATTCACTTTAAAATTGGCAGTTACTGAAGTCAAAACAACATTAATTTTTATTCGTAAAAAATGTCTTCAAAACAACACGCTTCAAAAATTTAACACCGGAGTAAAAATCCGTTATAAAAATAACGGCAATAAAATTCGTTTTAAAACGAAACACCGGTTCAGCCTAAATTAAATAGTGGACTACACTACTTATATGCAACAAAAATAGCACTGCCTGGACTTGAGATTAATGTACACGAAATAGATTTAACCAAATACAAAATGACCTGAAAAAGTTAACGTGCAAACATTTTACACGCACATGAGTTTGGGATTTGTTTCACATACTTTAACTTGGTTTTAATGCAAACTGTACACACGTTCAAATACAATGCACGGCAAAGGTAATAACGTTTTACTTACTTCTTGCAACATGAAATAAATATGACCAGGACGACGTTTGCACGTAATATGAATTGAAAATCTATGCTATTCTTTTACACGAAAATGAAGTTTGACAAAAATAAAACAACACGTCACTTGGTTCGCACAACCCCTTGTTTGCAAGCAATATCAAGTTGAGAGAAATTCTGATGATTTGGCCATAATTTTTTTTTTTACGCACGCACAGCATAAATGCACTCACGAAAATAGGAAGTTATGGACCAGCACTACTACACTCAAACACGTGTATACAATACTTTCGCATACCACCTGTTTGCACGCAAGCCTTGCATAGAAAAAATACAACCTGGCCTTTGCATGCAATATAACACGCAAAATTGAATTCAAGGCACTAATATGGCCAAGCTCACGCGTATACAAGGATATATGCAAATGGATTTTAAAAATAATGTAACCTGGACTATGCGCATGCACAATTGATGAGAAAAAAAAGAACTTCATGTTCCCATTATCTGTACACTCATTTTCAACGCAAACACAAAACGGTCTGGAACTAAATTTAGTTTTTATGACAACCAAAATATACACGCACACAAGAATATGCTAAAACAATTAACTTGGACCTTCTAAACTTCATCATGCATGAAAATAAAGTAAATGAGCCAAATTTTCACGCAAGTTTGCATATGAACACATGTGAGCTAACTGAAATGCTTGCTTGGAACACATTTTTGAAATGCCACTATAGCCTCATGCGATAAATGAAATAATACAGATACTTGCCCAAAATAGAACAACAGACATCTGGTCAACATATATATTAGAAGCGTGATTTAAAAACTCATCAAAGTTTGCTTCAAAATCAGTTAGCACCAAAAACAATCCAAAACAGGGCTACAAACCAACTGCCATTAATGCATTTCTCACGGCTACTGAAGCTTTAAAACAAAAATGATTTAATGTTGCAGCTATTTCTTCTTTTCATTCTTTCAATATTATGAACAAGTCAAAAATGAAGAGTGCCGAAAAGAATTTTGTACAAATGTATTTAATGGAGACGTGCATAAGGAAGGAAAAGGACACACTGCTAGCATATTAAATGATGATGGTGAATAATGTGTTCAATTCTTGCTTTGAATTAACTGACAGCAAGGCAAAATATGTTCCACTTTGCTTTAATAAAAATTTGTTTTAAATGGACCACTTCAAACTTTAGTTTGTGACAGCAAATAATCAACATTTGCTTTAGACTTGGACTTGTTCCTTATACTCACGTGAATGCAACATTTCCACTTCATTTCCAACGTGCACCACTTTGAAGCATTTACTGACTTTGCAAATGAATTTCATTTATATTTTATTTTTCAATTTTAATTTAAAATTAATATTTTAAGTTTTAATTTCGACGTTAATAAAATCATGGTCGTTACAACCTGTAATTATGAAGTCATCAACATATATTAGTACATAAATGACTATATTCTTAGTGAATTTTGTGAACAAGGATTTGTCTGATTTTGTTTAGTAGCCTGGTCTGGTCAGAGTTGCCATTAGCTTTTCAAACCAAACTCTTGGAGTGTGTTTCAGTCCATATATTGCTTTGTTTAATTTATATACAATTTTTCATTCCCTTTTTGTTTGAATCCATGTGGCAACTCCATATAGACATCTTCCTGCAAAACACCATTCAAAAATGCGTTATTTACATCTAATTATTTAATGCTTCAATTTCTATGCAAGGCGATAGTGAGAACAATTCTAATAGCAGTAGGCTTCACAACTGGTGAAAATGTTTCATTAAGGTCAAAACCATTTTGTTGTGAATAGCCTTTTACTACTAGTCTTGCCCTGTATTTAAAAATTGAACCGTCTGCATTTATTTTCAATCTATATGTCCATTTGCGACCCACAATATTTTTATAACTGGGTAGAGGAAGAAGATCACATGTCTTGTTTCTCATTAGTGCATCATACTCTTCAATCCTGGCTGATTTCCATTTTTCATGGCTTGATAGTATGTACTTAGTTCCTCATCCTCCAAAGCTGCATCATATATTTTTGACTTAAATATTAAATATGCCACTCTTTTTCCTTGTCATCATGTGATGTCCAGTTCTTACATAGAATGTTGCTGACAAGTGTTATCTGTATTAGCCTCTTGTTGTTGTTCATTGATTGGTTGAAAGTCATCTGATAGTTGATGAGAAGCAGATTACATACTTATTCTTTGTTGAGATGTTTGATCAGGTACATGTGACGACTCAGCTTGCTCATGACCTGGTCCAGAGCCGAACACTGTGTGTTATGGGCCTGAGTTAGATGCCTGTGGATTCATAATAATCTGAACTGGTTCTTCTTGGTCTTGAACTACCCTTTTAGGTAATACATGCACAGGTGGTAAAGAGTACTTTGAAATATATATTTTCTTTGATGTTTTAATTTATGATTCCCTAAAGGGAATACTTTTTCATTAGATACCACATGCCTTTGACATAAATATTCTTCCATTACTATCTTAATACTTATAGCCCTTTTGATTAGCTGCATATCCCAAAAATGTATAAGGGGATGACCTAAAATTTAATTTGTGAGCATTGTATGGTCTAAGCTAAGGAAAACACAAACATCCAAAAGCTTTTAGATTTTGATAATCAGGTCTGACGTTATATAATATCTCCATTGGGCTCCTTGGTTGAAGTACTTTTGTGGATAGTCTATTAATTTAAAAAAATGTTGTAGCAAAAGCATCTGGCCAAAATTTCAGTGGCATTGATGCTTGAGCTAATAAAGTGAGTCCATGGTATGGCCAAAATTTCAGTAGTGTTAATGCTTGAGCTAATGAAGTGGCATTTGAAAAGATTATGATTTTATTGAATTTTGAATACAAATGCTTTTGATACAAAATGTTGTGATGAACATCAATCAGAGAATATCATAGTCTTTCTGTACATACTATATTTATAGTAACAAATAATGCCAATGGGCTTGACTGAAACGAACCAAAGTCTTGTACCCGAAAGTAAGTGAACGATTGAGATAAACTGTGCTCTATTCTTCATATTATATCTGCATTGTCTTTTGTTCTTCGTTCATTATTTAACTAGTGTTCCTACCTCGATCGAAAGAAGACCACCATTGTAGTCCCACGTTCCAGTCAAGATGACATTACTTATGATAGTAGTGATAGATCAACACCTACATATCAACATTTTCAGTTAATAAAACCTAACATGAAATGTTCTAACGTTATAGAAGATTTGGTTTAGGCTACTTTGAGGGGCTTATAAGAACATTTTCATCTCTATCATCTCTACTTCTATATTATTAATAACTTAAACCTTAACATAATAGTAATAATAAATTCTTTCCCATCTATTTATGATCAACCTCCAAGACTTTATGGAAGGAGTGGGCTCCATATTTTATTACTTGCAATAAGGTATAGTTAATTAAATAGAGTGACACTCAAGTAATATGAATTTTTAAGTCTTCGTATTCAACTGTATCCCCATTGTTTTTAAACAATATGTATAATATTGTTTGTCAAGACTAAATTGCAAAGGAAATGCAAATGTTCCAATTCAAACAATATATACATCATTTTATTATTCACTATAAAGGACGGATACAGCGAATGGTAAGATAGAGCAGAGAAAAGTGCCAACGCGAAGGAAATGCAAATGTTAATGTGACTTACAAAGAAAGAAATATAAGAACGTCTTCCATTAACAGATCCAACAGTGAAGCCTGTATATCCTGCCATTGATCCATGAATAGCACTATGAGTGAGCAACGTGTTGTACACATTATCCAAGGCATTGCTTAGAATCGCAGGAATCATATATGTTGGATCTGTATTTTTATTAATTACTTCAAAGTAAGATTTTATGATTTTCTTATACAATGATGAGCAAATAGTAGATTAACTCACATATATACAATGATTTTCCTATACAATCCACATAATACAATTCAACCTTCTTTCCTTCCAACAACCAAAACCTCTTCCTACAATGTCGAATCAACATCTCCAAGCAAAAAATGCAAAGAACCGCAACACATCTAAAGAGCCACCATCTTCAAAACTCGCCTTCTCACTTTCGTTATCATCCTTCTTCACATGTTGCTACAGAATCCACTACTCGTACCTCATCATGCCTTCCTTTGCCTTAGCCATACTGCACTATGAACAATACCACCTTCCTTTGGGCACTAAGCTTCTTGCAGGCTTTATGTAGTACGTATGGTAAGCCTCATTGCTAGGGGGACCCACCAAAGCCATAGCGAAAGCGAGTCTACATAAGGCGATGCCAATGCTTATGAACCTAAACTTGGGAGAACTATCCGTTGCGAAGATGAAGCTTGGGTGAAACTAAGTGAAGGTACGAACCGATCCTAATGAATAGGCAAAATAAATTGGATTGGTAAGCAATACAACTCCTAAATCTCCTAATATAAGAAATGATCCCAGAAATACTACATGAATAACATGTATTAGGCCAAGTAAATCCATTATATATAAGAAAAAAATCAGTCAAAATGTTTTATGACCTTACTAAATACTCCAGGAAATAGAGGTGTTCTGCCAATTGAATACAATCAATTCAAGATTGTACAAAAAAAGATGGCTAGAAAAACTTACTAGATACCAGAGTTGATGGTGCATAATAAGTTCTATCTACATTGGATTTGAACCAATGACTTTAGCAGTTTTAAAGCAATACTTTAACCACTAAGTTAAGTAGTAAACCTCATTGTAACCATAGCATAACAAAATTAAGTTGTCATCCTATCCTAAAAGCAAGGTCTAAATGAACACGAAGGGTAGTACCAGCACTGCCTGTTCTGTTGTAGAAAGGTCATGATTTGCCCTGTTTTCAAGCATCTAATGTGGTATAATTTGTAAGGGCACTAATTGTGGGCACCTATTATGAATCTCCTATCTTCATCTTCACAAGTTCCACATTACTCGCACAAGCGCAATATATTATTAGTAGTAGTAGCAGCAGCAGCAGCAGCAGTACTAGTTAGGTTATGCAACCACTTGTATGTGTAGTAATATATTACATAAAGTAGCGGGTTTCGAATATCTGTGTATTGGGCTTTAGATATCAGCCCATATTTTACAAAATGCTCTATATATTAGAGCCGATATCATTGTATCAAGTGAACAGTTAATCAAATACTCTTTTACATTTTCTCAGATTACATTCTATCAAACAATTCTATTTTGGTATCAGAGCCGAAGTCTTTCAAAAGACAGTAAATTTTTCTCATCATCTACAGTTCATCAGAGTTTGGTTTAGATCATTACTGAGCCATCTACAGGTGGTGTCAGAATATGTTCATCATCCACCACCCATGGTTGCTCTCAGAGACAGCCTTCTCATCATCTGAACTTTCTTTACCTGTATCCACATCAGTCCCCACTTATTCTTTTCCAGCAAAGTGTCATGCCAAGTTTCTTGCATCAAGAATTGCAAGATCAGTTGCACAGTAAAGGATTCCTTGGAAAAGTCATCTGCGGATTACCAGATTTCACAGTATGGACGAAGATGAATCATCATTTGAATCAAGTGCACTCAAGAATTAAAAATCATCAGGTTAAAAAAATACCCTCTGCAATATCCACTACAAGGGGAGGGGGGATTTCCGACGGCTGAAAACCGTCGGCGGCCGTCGGAAGCCGTCGGCGGCCGTCGGAAAAAGCCGTCGGAAATGAAGGCGTCGGGGAGCAGTATTTCCGACGGCTACCGACGGGTGATGCCGTATACATTATCGACGGTTTCCGGCGGTTTCCGGCGGTTTCCGACGGCTTCCGACGGCCGTCGGAAACCGTCGGAAACCGTCGGAAATCAGGCCAATAAGCCGTCGGAACCCGTCGGAAACCGCCGGAAAATTTCGACCAATAAGCCGTCGGAAGCCGTCGGAAGCCGTCGGAAACCTGTTGTTTTTTTTTAAAATCTGCTGCAAATAGAGCCTTCCAACCACATTTCTCTTCCAAACACTACAATATCAATACTGCACAATCAAATAAACAATAATCCAACCAAACATGCAAACCAATACTCCAAAATATTCAATAGACACAGAAATAAACTAAATTAGAATAAAAATAAAATACAAAATATACATAACATTCCAACATTAACAATAATACTAACAATAACTGTTCTAATCATGCATATCCTGATACAGCTACAGAACCAAGTGTATTATACATAATTATACATATCAACAATTAATTGTTCCTTCTACCAAATCATTGTAAACTAAAACTAAACATACCTGCACGAACGAATTAGAAAGCAATGAATCAATCTGCCCCAGATCCAGAGCCAGCCGATGAAGGGAAGCGGCCACCAAACTGCTGCATGTACTCAAATAACTGTGCCGTCTGCATGGCCTGTTGGCGGTTCTGCTCCTCCAACTGCTGAACTCTAGTCTGTAATTCTTCTATACTTGCTAGCTCGCTCTGAGGTCTACTCCGCCGTCTCCTACTCTGACTACTGGACTGCAATAATTGAAAAATAAATAAAATCAAAGTTTATTGTTTTGAAAAGGTAAGAATATCATATTTTAAGTATTTTAAGAAAAATTAAATTATTTACCGCTAAATTGCCAAATCCGTATCGTCGACCATGCTCTGGTGGACTCATAACGGACTCAAAAATAATGTCCTCTTCATCGGTCGTCAGCTGCTCTCGACCCGTATCAGAAAGGAGTTTCTGTCGCTGCTCCATAAACATCTCCTGCATTGACAAATTAATAATATCATATCTTATTTCATAATAATTTGACAACTAAAACAATTACTAATACTGAATAAAATGAAATATGCTTACATGGCTTTTACTGGATTTATCGTCCTGCCATGTGTACGAAACAGTCCCGTCTGGATTAACATGCTCAACAGCATGCGTACGGGTGAACACGTCCATATAGCTGACAGGACCATGTGCCTCGGCTTCCTGAAGTTGATTGTTACATACAATTATTATACATTTAAAATCATATAGCATAAACTATTTACATTTATTATTCAGTAATTAAATTTACCAACTCCTGCCGATACTGCTGAAACGACTTCGATCCTCCGCGATGAGTAACGGGATTCTTATTTCTATTTGCAGAGTTTCTATCTGACTCTGCCTGTACATTCAAAATTTGATACATTATTTTTCAATCACGTTAAATTAATAATTGAAAAAAAATTAGTATACTTGCCTTCGCCTCGTCCGTCTCCCAGTAGCTCAACCAAGCTTGCCACACGCTCTCCCCCATCCACCGTGGTCTCTTCCCGGATTTCTTAACCTCAGATATCGTGTCTCTGTAGTTCTTTCGCATCTTCCTCATCCAGTATGCTCGTGCCAGCTGCATATCATCTGTCTGGATGTCTATCTCAGCCTGTGTTAAAAAAAGATTACACTTTAAACGATAAACGGTAGAAAAACGACAAAAACGAATTAAAAATGGAAAACATAAAAATTACACATACTAGGACATCCTGCCATATGCACTCTATGATGTGCGGAGGGATGGTATCCCACTTTGGCCAGCACGCACTCATCCTACTACGATATGCTGCTCTGGAGACGTCCAACACTACCTTAGTGGGTAGTAGCTCGAACCCCCTGTTTTTAAGTACGATACAGATAAGTACATACGTATAGTATAGAAAAAATAAGATGATGAATAAGATTTAATTTTTACCCATCTGCTTTGGGGGCTAACGTAACAACTGGACGGTGTGGCGCTTGCGATGGGCCACTGCCATCGCCTCCTGAAGAACGGGAAGAGCTCCTCCCTCTATGTGACATAATGATAAACCTGTGACGTTTACACATCATTATATAAGAGAATAAAAACATGATAATGAAATATATTTCATATGAACATGACATCAATGGTATAAATTGCTTAATTATAATGACTGAAATGTAAATAGACATGTAAGTTTGTTATACCTGATTCATGATGGGTGTACTCTTCCTACGATAAGCAGAGTTCATTGCATTTTTAATAAAAATTGCTAAATAAATGACAAATTGAAATAACATAAAACAATAGTAAACGGATTTAGTTTCATAGTTACATCAATTTCATAATACATCAAGAATTCAACATAGTTACATCAATTGCAAAAAAACAGATTCAAATTTATATCAGTCATCATCGTCTTCTGATTCAGATTCGGTCTCGTTTTCGACGATATTTTCCTCTGCACTGTCAAACGCTTCTACCAAAACATTTGATTCATCGATCAAAGGACCAAAATCTGTATGATCGTCTGTAATTATTATTTCGTTATTTTGCTCAAGATCTGCCTGATAAGCTTGTTCGTCCGGAATATTCTTCCCATCGAATGTGAATCTGGCCTTTGTTTTAAAAACTGCAGACCAATCTGCTTTATCTCTTTTTAGAGACGGATAAGGAGCGTAATAAACTTGCAATGCTTGTTTGGCTAGTACAAAAGGATCATACTTGTGATAGTGCGATGTATGCTTTATTTCGATAAGATTATAATCCTTCTGCACATTAATTCCAGAACCTGGAACATTGCTAAACCAATTGCATCTAAATAGAAACACCTCCTCCGCGGGTCTTGAGAAATATGTCAGTTGCAAAATTTGTGTTAGAACGCCATAAAAATCATTTAAATGGTTTTCTGGATCGTCACTACCTTTAACAAATACACCAGTATTATTTGTTAATTTTTCTGCACCGTATTCTTTAGTGTTAAATTTGTATCCATTGACGAAATATATTGGATATGTCTTGACCACTCTTTTTGGTCCCATTGCAAGATGTTTCAACCCTTCGTCAACAACACAATTTTTCGGCTCATAAACGTAATTTGAAAACCAACGGGAAAATTCTTTACTGAGATCTCCGTTCGGATGTTCCCGTTCATAAACACTGTTTATATAAACAAATTATTACATTAGGTTATACACGCGCATGCATTACAGAAAAGAATAAAACAAAAATTATTATTTCAGATTACCTAACAAACGGTGCAACCTCGGCACAATTTAGAAGAATATAAGTGTGTGCTACACGAAGATCTCTATCGTCTAGCCATATTTCCACACATTTTCCAGAAGGCCGACCATGTTGTCTAAAAATAGATAACATTGCTTGAGAGGACTCTTGTTCGTCGCCTTCATCATTACGAGGAACACTTTGAAATGAAATATTCACATGGTCACTGAAATAGTGAGAGAAAAAGAACGAAGCTTCTTCTTCGATGTAAGATTTACATATCGAACCTTCAACTCGTGCTTTTTGTCTCACTTTTTTCTTCAGATGATTCAAATATCTATGCAACATTAATTTATATTAACTTCATCTTTCAAATGCAATTAAATTACGTTATAACATATTACATACCTCTCAAATGGATACATCCATCCGTATTGGACAGGACCTCGAAGTCGTGCTTCAGATGGAAGATGAACAGGTAAATGTTCCATCACATTAAAAAAACCTGGCGGAAATATTTTCTCTAATTTGCAAAGCAATATAGGAATGTCCACTTCAAGTTTACGTAAACGTTGCACTTTTAAAGTAGTCGAACAAAGCTCTTTGTAAAACATACTAAGCTCCGTTACTACCTTCCAAACTTTTAACGGCAGTAGTTCTTTAAACATAACGGGAAATAAATTTTCCATCATTATGTGACAGTCGTGAGTTTTCATTCCGCTCAATCTACTATTTTTAAAGTCAACACATCTACGAAGATTTGATGATATCCCATCAGGAAATCTTAACCCTTCCACCCATTTTAACACAGCTTTAACTTGATTATTATCTAATTCGTAACAAGCTTTTGGTTTTTTACTGTCATTTGGTTTCATATGAAGCTCGGGACGTTTGCATAATTCTTCTATATCACGTCTTGATTTCAAATCATCCTTCGTCTTCCCTTTCACATTCAAAATTGTGTTAAACACATTATCAAATACATTTTTCTCATTGTGCATCACATCTATGTTATGGCGAAGCAGAAGATGTTTCCAATACGGCAACTCCCAAAAAATAGTTTGTTTGCACCAGTTATGAACAACTGATTTGCCTTCAATTTCTGTTTGCTCCCCCGTTTCATATATCTTTGGATAGTCCTTAACAAGTTCATATATGTCTTCGCTTGACCATATCGTCGGTGGTTGTCTATTTTCTACTCTATTAGCTAAAAAGTTTTTCTTGTCTCCTCTGAAGGGATGATTTACATGGAGAAAATATCGATGACAGTCAAACCATGAAATTTTCTTACCATGAGGTAAAGAAAACGCTCGTGTTTCATCCATGCAATATGGACATGCTAGACGACCGGCAGTACTCCATCCCGAAAGCATTGCATAGGCAGGAAAATCACTTATAGTCCACAACAAAGAAGCAAACATACGAAAATTTTTCTTCTTTGACACATCGTATGTTTCTACTCCTTCGTTCCACAGTATTTTTAACTCCTCAATCAACGGTTGTAAATATACATCGATTCCTTGTGTCGGATCGTCGGGGCCAGGAACGACAACAGTAAGAAACATATATTGCGTTTTCATGCACATCCATGGAGGTAAATTATACGGTGTGACGATAATGGGCCAGGATGAATATTTAGAACCAAATTGAGAAAATGGAGAAAAACCGTCCGTACATAATCCTAATCTAACATTTCGACTCTCCGCTGCAAAATTTGGATACGTTTTATCGAAATGCTTCCATGCTTCTCCATCGGCCGGATGTGTCAACGTACCCTCTTCCTCCGTTCTCACGCTATGCCACCTCATATTAGACGCAGTTACAGAAGATGCGTATAATCTTTGAAGTCTTGGAGTTATGGGTAAGTAGTGCATACGCTTGTACGGAACTTCCTTACCCTTCTTTTTTCTTGGTTTGTATCTCTCCTGGTTACAAACTTTACAATTTCTAAGGTTTGCGTCTTCTTTCCAAAACAACATGCATCCTTTTAAACATGTATCTATTTTCTGATACGGTAAACCAAAAGCCGACATAAGTTTTTTAACTTCGTAGTGATTTTCACACATTAGATTATCGGGCGGCATATGTCTTTTTGCAGCTTGTACAACAGCCGTAAACCCAGCTTCAGTGATGTTGTATTTTGACTTCATCGCAATGTATTCTGCGATTACTGACAGCTGCGTGCCGCTTTTACAACCATCCCAAATAGGTTTTTTAGCTGCATCTAGTAAATCATAAATTTTCTTAGCTTCAATATTTGGTTCTTCAACATTTACATCATCGTCGTCAACTTCAACCATAGGAAACATTGATCGTGCTGCATCTTCGACCATATTTTCTATACGGGTCGTTGAAACTATTTCGTTAACGACACTTTCAGACTCTACAGAAGTATTTGCTACAACTTCTCCATGCCGATCCCAAACATAATATTCGGGTGTGAAACCGTGTTGGCACAAATGAACTTTCACAATATCTGGTAACAAAAACTTCAAATGTCTACACCTACTACACGGACAACGAATTTCTGGATCGTTTCCGTTATTACTTAAGGCGAATTCAACAAACACGTTTATACCGTTATAAAAATCTTCTTTTATTGAGCCCCTCATTCCTTTTCTTTGGTACATCCATCTCCTTCGATCAACAAAATAATCAATCATTTTTCCTATTTGACAAAATGAGAAGTTCAAAATTTAATATTTATTTTGAAGAATACACATTCGAAAAAGATTATTTTCATGTTCGTATAATATTTTGAATTTAAAGAACAACTTCACAAATTTAAAAATATTTTCAAATAGGGCACATTTCATTTTTTAACGTACGTAACGATTAAAAATATATAATTTTTTTTCATTGGTCAGACATCCTACCTCCCATTACAAACACAGTAAGCATTTACATTTCGTATATTACTTCGTCCCAAACGATTCAATAAAATTTCGGCAGCATTTCCCTTTTGTTCCCTGCATTGTACACAAATGCGTGTACGCAGGAAACAAAAAAGAAAAGTTAGGGCGAAATTTTATGAACCGTTTGAGACGAAGTAGTATACAAAATGTAAATTCTTACTGTGTTCATAACTTGTCCAATACAGGGACAAATCCGACAAACATTGTACCAGATGAATATAAATGGTCGTTTTTCGAAAAAAACGACTATTTATACAACGATCATGTACAACACTCGTCAGACGGGGCCAAAAACTCTCTAAGGGACATTTGTCGGTTAACATGCGCGCATTTTACTCAAAAATACAGTTTTACTCACTGTTCACATTTATATATTAATTTCACACATTTATTCGACGTATTACGCATCAACTTAGGGCTGGTTTAACATTTTGTCATTTTTCAATACACACAATTATAATTTAGAGTAATGCATTTTTTTTGTGTCATAAGTAAAAACGTGCACAATATAATACTCCTAGTTCATTCAATCATTTTATCTTATTCCAAATAACGTATACAATCGTCGAATCAAGGCATACACAACAAAATACATATACATGAACATGCACAAATTATACGTGTTTATCACAATTTCACGATAAAAGATGAAATTGGTATACCATGTGATGCTATAAACCGTTATTACGCTAGTGGAAACAATTGCAATCATTAATTCGCCCTAATTTATCAATTTATGCAAATCTATAATTAGGGTAAAAACTGAATTTTTCATAAAAATAAGAGATTATACCTGAGATTAAGAGTACTGAAGCTTGATTAGAGTGCGTTGGAAGATCCGGAAGCTAAAAATTAGGGATTGGAAGCTTAGGGGTTGAATTTGGGGGGTTTTTTGGGTTTTTTTCGTATGAAATGGAGGAGGAAGAAAGGGCTCGGCCGGCTGGTATAATCGCAAATTTGCGACGGCTTCCGACGGCCGCCGACGGCCCGTCGAAAGCCGTCGGAAAATGGCCGTCGGAAGCCGTCGGTCTTGGCTGTCGGTATTCTGCCTTTTTCTTGTAGTGATCATCGAACCAAAGAACCATTTAGTAACCACTGCTCTAGATGAAAATAATTTCATATTATGGAAATATCAAGTTGAAACTAGTATAAAAGGGTATGGTTTGGAATATTTTCTGTATGGAACAACAACCATACCTGGAAGAATGGTGACTGATAGTAAAGAAGAAAGAATTATCAACAACGAATTCATCAACTATCAAAGGCAAGATAGCTTACTTGTAGCATGGTTGCTTTCATCCATCGGTTCTGGATTATTGTCACAAACTATTGGTTGTGAAACCTCATTTGAAATATGGTCTACAATTCAACAAATTTTCAACGCTCAGTCAGCTGCAAGAATCATGTATCATAAGAGGTAACTGCAGAATCTCAAGAAAGAGAATACGCCAATAAGCAAATATCTAACGAAGGTGAAATCATACTATGATCTTCTTGATACTGCAGGTCACAAAGTATCTGAAACTGAACAGATACTAACTATTCTAAATGGACTTGACATAGAATATGAGTCTGTGGTGGAAATTATCTCTTCACAACAAAACCTACCTAACATGCAATATGTACACTCAATATTATTGTCACATGAAGGAAGATTCGAGCAGAGAAAAGAAACATTACAGAATTATCAATCAACTATGCATCAAATTCCAGAAACAAAACATAAGGAAAGCAGCAGGAAAATCAGAATATTAAATAAGAATTTTATAATCAAAGAGATGGTACTGCACAGATAGGTAGAGGCAGAAATGGAAGATGGAATAATAATAGAACAAAATGTCAGATATGTGAAAAGCCTGGACACACAGCCAGGCAATGCTACTTCAGACTCAATAGTGAATACTACCTAACTCAACAACATCCAGCAAGTCAAAGAAATTACAGTTCCGGTGCTAATGTGGAACACATTGATCAAAGACAAGGCAATCAATCTGAAGGCTCAAGAATACAGAACTTAAACTCAGAAAATCTTACCAGAACAAAGGAAATTGAAGGGGAGGACTGGTACCCAGACTCAGGTTCCACTAACCACCTCATAAGAAGCCTTAAAATTTTCAATCTTAGCAATAAGGAATATACAGGTATGCATTCTATACATGTGGGCAATGGTGAAGCTTTAAAAATCACACATGTTGGAACTAGCAGTTTACAAGGTGAAAGACATCTCTATCTTAACAATCTATTAAGAGTTCCTCGAATTAAGAAAAACTTACTGAGTGTATCTCAATTTGCTAATGATAACAATGTGTATTTTGAGTTTCATCCTAAATTCTGTTTATTGAAGGATCTACTAAACCAAGACATATTATTGCAAGATAAACTGGACAAAGGGTTATATAAATTCAACTTTAACAATACAAGAAAGAGCAATAATAGGAATACATGGTGTAACAGTACTGAATCTCATGTTAAAAATGGCCAAGAAACATTTATTTTGTGGCACTGTAAACTAGGACATCCTAGTGTGAACATTGTAAAACAAGTTCTTATGAATAATAATATCTCTTTTGATGTATCTCTGCTATATATATGTACCTATTGTCAATTAGGCAAAAGTCATGAACTACCATTTGCAGATTCAATAATATTTATTAGCAAACCATCAGAATTAGTGGCAACAGACTTATGGGGACCTGCTCTTGTAAGTTCAGAGTATGGTTTCAGGTATTATATATCTTTTGTTGACGCTTATTCTAGATACACATGAATATATTTTCTAAAATCCAAGTTAGATACACACAAGGCAGTAATGAGATCATAACTCAAGCAGAGAAACAAATAAGCAGTGAGCTTAAAATTTTACAAACTAATGGTGGTAGTGAATTTAAACCACAAAAATAATATTTTCAGAAAAAGGTATTATTCATAGAACAACCTGCCCATATACCTCTGAGCAAAATGGGCTTGTAGAGAGGAAGCACAGACATCTAGTAGAGACTGACTTAACTTTGCTTGTTTAAGCCTCTCTACCCATGAAATTTTGGCCAGAAGCTTTTAACACTTCTGCATGTCTAATTAACAGGCTTTCTACCAAAGTTCTCAAATATACGAATCCTATTGAAGTGTTGTTTGGGGTTAAACCTGATTATAAAGGTCTTAAGACATTTCGCTGCTTATGTTTTCCATGTCTTAGACTATATAATAATCATAAACTAACTCTCAGATTTACCACATGCACCTTCTTAGGATATGGAAATAAACAAAAGGGATACAGATGTTTGAACAATGATGGTAGGATATTTTTTTCAAGGCATATTGTATTTAATGAAAACATTTTTCCATTTGTAGATGGAAATATCAAAACAACCAAGAAGGTATACAATAAAGACAACATATCAATACCATCTATACCTGTTATACCAGACTGGGATCAAACTGATGGAAGTGTGCAAAGAAATCAAAGGCCACAACACACTTTACCCAGTAGTGAAACTGGATCAGGTCATGACACCCATGAGTCATCTAGCTCCTTCAACAACACCAGCCTGATCAATGATAACAATCCAAGTCATGGAGAATCCCCCTCATCCATGTCTCAACATTCTGATGACAATACTGATACCCATGATTCACCACCTGTAAGATTAGGAAATCATATGATTACAAGGTTAAAGAGTGGTATTTTCAAACCTAAAGTATACAGTGTTTGACTGGACTCAACTGAGTCAAAAAACTACAATGAAGCCATTACCAACAGCAATTGGAAACAAGCTATGGATAATGAATACAGTGCTTTTATCAGAAATAAAACTTGGAGTTTAGTTTCAATATCCAAAGACAAAATTATAGTTGGTCCCAAATGGACCTACAAAATTAAAAGAAAACCAGATGGAAGTATCTCAAAATATAAAGCAAGACTGGCAGCTAAAGTGTACAACCAATAATATGTGTTTGATTTCAATGAGACATTTTCCCCTGTTGTTAAGCCAACTACTTTAAGAATTATCTTGACAATTGCTCTTCATAGAAAATGGAAGATCAGACAACGTGATGTAAACAATTCCTTCCTCAATGGAGACTTAAAAGAGGAAGTGTTTATGGAACAACCAGAAGGGTACAAGAAGGGTGTCAACAACAATTTAGTATGCAAGCTATATAGAGCTATTTATGGGTTGAAGCTGTTGAATATGCGATTATATGATTTTTGTTTGATGATAATAAACATATATATTCGTGTAAATGTATTTGTTAATGTACTATTCTATTTTTCATAGATTAAATAAA
This sequence comes from Allium cepa, assembly GCA_030765085.1. NCBI lineage: Eukaryota > Viridiplantae > Streptophyta > Magnoliopsida > Asparagales > Amaryllidaceae > Allium > Allium cepa. Next base: position 167,825,231 of record CM060941.1, on the reverse strand, counting down.
TATTTGCTGAATAAAAATAAATAACACAGAATTTGAATTCAAACAGAAATTTTATTCAAACAAATATTTATTACAATCTTTGAATGGTAAAAAGTTCAAGCTCTCACCATATATATACAATTTCAATTACAGTACAATTTTGATTACATCACGATTTACATTTACATTTGACCTCACTACATATCACTCATTCACTCAACTCATATTTTATCTTCAACTTCACTTCAAATTGAATCCAGCAATTGAGCAATCTGCAAAAATAAATATTGACGCAGTAAAATTTAAAAGGAAATATTTTTGCAGTATAAAATAAAATGTGATGTTGAAAATAATATTTGCCTCGGTTATTTGGGTTGTTCGTCATCATTTAACTTTGAATTCATTATACACGAACAGCTTGCGACATACACAGTGTATCACTGTATATGCCACAAGGTCGTGCACACCGATATATACACTTGATAAAATTACAGGATAGGTGAGCACAGGTCAAACCCAAAATACCGGATTCAACTCAAGTGCAATAAAATAATGTCACAATTTTCAGAACAAGGTCAAATCCGAGATACAAGCTAGATTCAACTCAGGTACAATTCGAAAATCAATCCAAATGCAATAAAATGGTCGGGAGCAACATATCATAGATAGTACATATGCCCAGACTCAAGCCAACATGAAACAAGATCAAGTCCAACTACCACATAAAGAAATAAACACATAAAACATCAATGAACCAACTATGTATACATGAAGGTCACAATAAAGCATGAAGCAGCTCATATATACAACAAACACAGAGGCAACTGACATCAAACCATTTCAACATGACTCGAAGTACAAGTCGATGCAAACATACCAAAACAACATATAAAGGAATAGCAACAAAGGACACAGGTTGGTAACAAATGAATTGTGCACATCAAATATTTTTTCAGCAAAAACAGATTCAACATAATGCTACAGTTCTGGCCTCAAAAATGAATCAGAAGCAAATGGCACCAACTCGAGATCAAGTTCAAGTTAAGCAACTCAAACTCAACTGGACAGTGCCATCAAAATGAACACAAAGACTCATGCATATTAAAGCATGTGTCAGTAGAGAATGTAATGCACAGGTCTGGACAACATGGATGGACAATCACACATGTATGCAATTAACAACAGTTCATATACTCAATCAAACTACAAATGCAGCAACCAAAACAAACTTCAACCAACATATCAACAACAACAACCATGTCAAACACAGTGCAACTTGAATTCAACAATACATGTATACACACATACAAAAGTATATATGCACATATATGAATTCACCTAGTGCGATCAGAAGTAAAGGCAAAAGATATTATTAAGTCATGGAATCGCATGAACAAGTCAAGTATGCTACAACCAGAGAATCGAGCTTCAAAAGTACAGGGTGCAGTGATGCAAAAATCACAATGAAGTAAATCAAGTGCATAATGGCCGAAGCCAATACACAAAGAAAATGCAAAGTCGAAGTCAGGTGAAGACAAGAAACAAATTAAAGTCAAGCCATAAAATCATCAACTTGCCGAAGTCATGAAGCAGCAGCTACATGAAGACCAACAACAAGTGGATATGACCATCAAGCCGCAATTCAATCAAATTCAAATTGCAGATTTCAAACCCAAGTCAGTGCCGTGATGACCAAGGCAACAAGTTCGAACCAAGTCATCAAGCCGTGGTAATTATAAATGAACAAGTCAAAAATCAAAACCGTGAGTGCCAAGTATCAATTTATACGAAATTGATAAAGTCAGAGAAATCATCAACATCCAAACATAATCGAATGGCCGAAGCACAGTATTGATAAATCAAACAACTATCAGACGAACAAGAAATAAGGGATCGAATCCATATAAAAACCCACAATCATCATCGGCTAAATCCTATCGAGTTCAATCAAGCATAACAGAAAAGGAAAAAGGAATAAATCACATACCATATCATTCAGCCGAACTTGTCAATTTGAAGTTGTCGCCTGCAATTCAAAGTAACATCTGATCGAAAAATCAAGCATCGATTAAATCATCTGTTTCAATCGAAAAACTTGAAGCGGCGCTTCAATTTCATCAATAACCCTAATTTGGAACGAAGAAGGAACACAGCCCTAATTTTCAAGACGAGACCAGACCGCCATTTTCAAAGCGAGGAATCGGGCAAAACAAAATAAAGGAGGGCCGTGTTTTTGTTTAATTAATTTGGGCCGGCCTCTCTCTTTAATATTAGACTAAAAAGCAAATATTAGGGTTTTGATTTTATAATTGTTTTTATTGTGATTTATTTTTTAACGGTTGTAATTACTAGTCGTGCGACTAGGGGACAAACTACATGGCGTAGTTTGAGAATTCGCAACTCAGTGGCTGAGTTGTGGCAGGGTTTTGAGCGTAGAGTTAGGTTAATCAGTAGCGGGTGTCGCGAGTTTACGTGAGTAAGCGTGTGACTACTTAATTTCTAGTAGAAACCTTGGGGGCAGCATGTAGGCCGGATTTTCCCGAAGCTGGGTAAATTCTGTGTCATTCTATTTCTACATTTATTCTGCTATTATCTGTGCTGCTATAGTTCTGATTTATCTGTGTTGAAATAATTTCATAAGCTTCCGCAATTAATTTTTATAATTAACACCATCACCCTATTCACCCCCCTCCCTCTAGGGTGAAAGCGATCCTACAGAAGCAGGCACTACGTGTATGGAATGAAAAACTCAAGTCAACATTGATAGATCTGGGGTTCATACCAATTAAATCAAACAACTCTTTGAACATACAATGCAAATAGGAAAAGATCACATACATTCTGAATACGTGGATGATATCATTGTTACTAGAAATGACAATCAAGGCTTGAATCAAACTATCAAGCATCTTCATCAAGTGTTTTTTATAAAAGATCTGGGTGACTTACATTACTTCTTAGGAATTGAAGTCATACAGAAATCTAATTCAGAAATGTTTTTGTGTCAAAAAAGATATATACTGGATCTATTAAAAAGAGAAAACATAGATCAGGCTAAACCACAACCTACTCCCATGACAAGCAACCTTAGATTATCAAAAGATTAAGGAGAGGTCATCACAAATGAAAAACAGTATAGAATCATTGTAGGAGCACTTCAATACATTACAATAACAAGACCAGATCTAAGCTACAACATAAATAAAGTCTGTCACTTCATGCATAAACCACTCAGTGACCACTGGAAAGCTGTAAAAAATATTTTATGTTACCTGGAAGGAACAATGGACCATGGTCTGCACCTTAAAAATGCAAAGGAACTAAACATACAAGCTTACTGTGATGCAAACTGGGCCACCAATCCAGATGATAGAAGATCGACATCTGGATTCTGCATATATATTATGGCAGCAACCCCATCTCATAGAGTTCGAAGAAGCAAGCCACTATTTCATGCTCCAGTACTAAAGCAGAATGTCGATCTATCGCCAGTACTGCAGCGGAAATAACATGGATTGAGTCGTTGCTCAATGAAATCAAAATCAACCTCTCAAACACACCAATAATCTGGTGTGATGACTTAAGTTCTATTTCTCTCTCAGCAAATCCGGTTTTACACTCACGAACAAAGCACTTCGAAATAGATTTATACTCTGTTTGTGAGAAAGTAATGGAGGGAAAACTAAGAGTTAATCATGTTACAGCTCTATTTCAGAGAGCTGACATCCTCACGTAACCCCTCTCAGCAAAAAAAATTATTCGATTGAAGAAGAAACTTAAAATCGAAGACGACGGCATAGAGATGAGAAAGGAGAAGAAAACCCTAGATGGAATTGAAGGAGGGAGTTAGGTTATGTAACTACTTGTATGTATAGTAATATATTGTATAAAGCAGCGGGTTTTGAATATCTGTGTATTGGGCTTCAGATATCAGCCCATATTTTACATAATGCTCGATTTATTAGAGCCGATATCATATTATCAAGTGAATAGTTAATCAAATACTCTTTTACATTTTCTCAAATTATATTCTATCAAACAATTCTATTAGTACTAGTCCATGCAAGTTTTTCTTTAAGTGCTCGTCTGTGATAGATGGTAGTAATGCAAGTTGACGGTGCGTTCTATTTTCTTTAGGGTGGAAGTTTTCCTCTTCTTCAGGAATGACGAGCCTTTCGTATACACCACAGTTATCATGCACTTCTTGTCAGTTGTTAACATGTAGGGAAAGTGCTAGAGATCGAGTGTTCTTATTTTAGCAAGAAGTGTAGATCCAAGTGCCATTATTTGAGGTTTCCTTTTCCAAAGAAGAGGGGTCGATGCAAGCGAAATGGCAGGATGCATTGCGTTCTTTACAGGTGAAGATAGGATCATTGCCATCTGTTGTTTTATTTCCACATTACTTTCAGAAGCAATGTTTACTTGGCCTTCCGTGGTCGCCCTTTCCGCGGTTCGGTCAGTCATCGCTCGAGTCGCTTTGTGAGCCTTTTATCTATCTCTTGCTCGCAATCTTCTGATCGAGCGGGAATTGGTTGATGTTGATGCTGCGGTTTGGTGTGTATTGCTTTGCAGAATCATGCTTCTTGGTCTTTTGCCACCTACCCCCCCCCCCTTTTAAACTTTAATGGTGCGCGTCTGTGATGTTTGCTTTCAGGTTCAGGCTGTGGTGGCGTGGTTTTATGCCATCTATTGCTGTCTCGTTCTGATATTGCTTTTGCCTGGTGCTATTGCTGTCTCGTTTTGCCATATCAGTTTAGTTTGGGATGGTAGCTTTGCTGTTGGTGGGGGTGATCGGCTTCTTCTTTCCATTGTCGTATCGGGTGGAGGGTATTCTTTATTCTATATTGTATGCCAACATTGTCTTCGGGCGGTGGCCTTGCCGGAGTTCGAAGACGATGCTGGTTGATCTTCTCTGGTATTTGGATCCTTGGTGCCAGTTTAGTGGTGCTCGCTTTTTTGTATTCTGTTACATTTGCCGTAGGTTCAGATCTGTTGTTTGTGGTTGTATAGTTCTTTTAGTGGCTATAGTTTTATTCTTCCTTGTTTGGGTTACCTGTCAGGCCTGTTGACAGCTTTTGATAAACCTAAAGGAATAAAAGAGTCAGTTTACAAAAAAAAAAAAAAAAAAAAAAAAAAAAAAGTTGGATCTAGTATTATATTTTAGTACAACTGAAGTTATTTGCTAATGCAGCAGCAGTCTGATGATTTTCCTGGTTTAGAAAGCAAAAAAAAATAGATAAAAGAAAATTGTTATTTTAGCAGGAAATGCAGAAAAATTTAACATGTTCGGTGTATCTTTTTGTTACCGTGCACTGATACAAAAGATTGGAAAATTTAACATACCAAGTAAATGCAGAAAAATAAACATATGATATAGGAAATGATAAATGCACTCTCTTTGCGTAGGACAACCAAAGATATTGAAATAAAAATCTACATTGTACGGTCACATTCAATGGCAGCAAATGTCATGGCTAAAAACTAGAGGGTATTATGAATGAAAGCGTAAGCAGATTTTAGACCGTAGACTTGATTTGAAGAAGATAAGGAACATGATCTAAATGATGATAAGATATCTTAAATTTCTTTGGAAGCTATAATTCAACACTATGCTGCCACCGAAATTTTATTTGTGTCCATTTAACTTGGATGCTTTAGAAATAACGGTAGGATGAGAATGAGGGAAAATGAATTAATCGTATGACATTAGCTCCCTTCACCTCAAAATTTTCTGGAGTAGCTTCATGTGTTATGTCCTTTTTAATCTGCAGCATATTTATCAACACCAGACTTTTTGGCACATGTAAATGCACGTACATATAAAATCCTTATATGATTATTAAATTTAAATTTTTTTATGTTATTTCAGTAAAGACAAATTGAAAAATATAAGGAAAAAATTGAATTCTTTTTGTCGAAATAGGGTTTTCAAATTGTAATCCTGTATATGTTTCAAAATTTCAAGTTGAAAATAAATGTTAATTTCTGTTTTTTGGTGAAATTCAAACTTTTGACATATTATTTGTACATAAGGGTATTTTTTTTAACTTCACGATCGAATCAAAAGATTGTGTTTCTATTTCAATCTATTAGATAATAGTAAAGCAGAAGAAATTCAAGCTCTTATTAATTGTAGGAGCTTTCTCTACCCTCATTAATTCTTTGTCTAGATAATTTACTTTTAAATTTATATAATTTATTACTTTTATTCCACTAAAATTCTGATGCCAGATTATAATCAAATACATACTTTTTACAATTTTTTATAGTTATTCACAAATGTCTTCTTATTTCTCTTCTAATATTTTACATTTAAGTATACAAATTTAAATTAATTACGTAACTCAAAATTTAAACCATTTGATAAATTCAGCTAATGAATATTCGATACGTTATGTGAATCCCAAAATATGAATAATTTCAATAGCGTACCATAGTAGCATCAACTAACTGTTAAAACAAAATTTTCATTTGCATACAATGATATGTAAATCACATAGCATAAATTATATACAGCAACAATAATAACAAATTTATTTTATAATTTGTTTATATCAATGAAGTTATCATGCATTACACTGAAAAATTATATTTTTAGCTTTAAACACCTATACTTTAAATTTTTATAGTTACTTACAAACCAATTCACAATTTTCTCCTAATATTTTTTTACTCATTTCCATGTATTTAACTAATTATGTCATATTTATTTTAAATCATTCAGATGAATTCAATTAGCTAATATTTATTAATTCATTTAATAAATTTTAAAATATACTGATTAAGTATGTATACAATATTCATATATATATGCGAAGATGACAAAATCATTATTTTTATTCTTATATAAAGATATATGAATCACATAAGATAAAACGTAAATACAAACATTAATGTATTTTTTAATCTATAATTCATTTATCTCAAAAAAAATATATCATACATTGCATTACAAAATTTCGTTCTTTTTACAACTTTTAAAGGATAAGTTTATATTTTACAACATAGGTATGGAAGCACGGATCACTCTAATAAAAATTAGGTTACGTAGACATTCTCATTTTCAACATGACATTGAAACTTACCCAACACATAACTCAAACTAAGGCTGCAATTTTTTTTTCTTTTTTTGGCAAATACTGAAGTTGTAAAATGACATCCTACAACAACGTAAAATTTATGATTAACTACAAAGTTAGAAAAATGTTTACTAATTGAAATTTCAGATAATGAATAAAGGTTCATGTGCATATAATTTGATAGTAAGATGTTCTTCTTAACTACTATTACATATAAAGCTCTTTTCGATTTCTCCCTACTTTCTAACGTTCAGCTCCATATATTTAATTAGTTAAGTTGATCTTTAATTTACAGTATTTAAATATATTCAATTACGCAATATTCGTTATTTTATTATGAATCCTTAAAATGTATATACAATATTCTTATCAATATATATGGAAAATTCATTTTTTTCAATCTATATATGTAAAAAATACACGTATTACATAGCATCAACTATTTACGTATATAGTAATAGTAAATTATAATTACACACACACACACACACACACACATATCTGCTATTACCGAGTTAGGACAATAATTCTGATAAGATGTGTTTAACGACCCTCTACCTTACATGTGAGCGTTACCTGTCATTTTAAATTATTATAAATTCCTTTATTCAATAAATTTATCACATATTACTTTAAAAACATTCAATTTTTAACAATAATTAAATCTAAAAGACTATTTTTTTAATATCATTATTGTGTGCAATGCACAGTTACACACTAGTTATTAATAAAGACAAGAAAACAAAAGTGAGTTTGCAATGAGCGAAGAAAGCATTTAACCTATAGAATTTTGCAAGTAAAGTATAACAATAAAAACAGAAGGACACACTTTTGAATTTGATCAAAATAACATTGTTACAAAATATTAAGAAACCTATACACATAAACATGTACACATATATATGTATGTATGGATGTATACACATATACATAGACACGTACTAAAAAGCTAAACATCCTTGTGATCGGAAAGTAAGAAATTTGGACCTACTCCATTTCCTTTCTCCCATTGTTACCATCCCTATAGAAGTTCTTGTTTTTATAAACAAACCTAGCACCTTCTGTCTAGACAAACCATGCGATATTTTTGAAAGACTGCTTGTAATATGGGCTATTTCTTCACCAACTTTTTCCAAATTTCTCCACAACTGTAGAACAATATAAGAAGTGTGCTGATATTGGCACATAGAAAATGCTTCTGACCACCGCTAAAATTTATTACATATCAATTTTTTTTATGCTTACGGCCACTAAAATCTAGTCTTTCATCCAATCTTAAACCACCATACATTTTATCGTCCTCAAAAAAAAAAAACTCACACACACTGTCTCAAAACATCATTAGAAATCAAAAATTTCAAACTCTAAAGCCAAAAATAATATTTCAGTTTATAGATGAAATTAAGGAAGATTTAATGAATGATTCTAATTTTGATGAACACAAAGAGATTATTTTACTTTTTATTTCATAAAGTCTACTTTCTTTCACATATCAATCTTAGATTTGTTGTAATGGTTTTTTATGTTATTTTATGACGATTTTAATGATCTCATGACTAACACAAATTTGAAGCATATAAAATTTGATGATGTTATAGTTAAAAGTTTCAATATAAGTTATCAAATTTTAATATTTTATCACACAAAAGTTTATGCCATTTTTCCCTTGATTTTTTTGTTTTTTCCTTTTAGTTTATTAGATGGGGTATACCGGTCAAAATAAAATTTTAAATGCATTTATTATTTTGAATAAAAAAATGTTTGATGGTGAAAATATGGAAGAAAATGGTTAATAAAATGGTTCAAAAGGAATGCAGGTTGATTAGACAAACCAATTTTTAACAAATCAAGTATGTATTTATTTCAAAATTATATAATTCTAAGTAAGATCAAAAAAAATTCTATTTTATTTTTAATTCATTCGTTTAGTTATATGATTTTTTATTATATTTTGAAAAGAGTCGAGTTTGGTTTATAGAATAAGAGTGGCAGTAGTCGTGTTTTGAGATATTTGGGTGCATGTTTACTTAAAATAATTGATGGTGTCAGGAAGTAGGAAACCAAACTTTGCATGATGGCCTTTAGTTTGGGAGCAAGAGGCATTTTTCTGGATGCCAACAGTAGCACATATAAGAAATAAAACATCAAAAGAAAAATGTTTATAATTTATAGAAGGACCACACGCTAGATTTAGAGGGTTTTCATTTCAACGTTAACACATATTACTAAAAACAAGAAAAAAGGAGCCAACCTTGATGTATAGAATGCTTTGTGAATTCGCAGTCCAATAATATAATCTTATAAAAACCAAATTTTCATTGAATTGAGTCTTTTCAAATTGAAGCTGTAGTCCCAATTTATGGTCGATCGAGATTAGGGCACCATAATCCTTTTTACTATATGATTGTATTACATGGAATTAGGGATTTTGGTGACTAAGAATCTAGGTAGGCGGTCTGTAGTTGATTGTTAGGGTGGAAGGTGAAGAAGTTAGTGGCTTTGAGGTCAAAGGTGAGAGAGTGGAATTAGTGATTGAATTTGGGATATTTCTCGATACATTTTAGGGGAGTGTATTATTTTGTGGATGGGTGTATGCTACTAAGGTTCCAAATTCTTTAAGTAAAACTACAAAGTTTTGCAATGGCCCACGGGCCGGTGTAAAATTGTAAAGGAATTTAGCTGTTGCTAAATCTTTTGCAATGGCTCTCAATCGTTGTGATATTGCAACGGCTCACAACAATTGTGTGCGTTACAAATTTCCCTATATGATGTAATTAAGCATGTTATGAGCTCTGCGCTTATTATCAAAGTGATTAGAGGCTTAACGAAGCTTAATTAGTACTTACAAATATTATTTAAGTAAGGAAATAATTTTATAAGTGAAAGGTATATTTTATAAAATAGAATGAGATTTTATAAAGTAATGATAAAGTTACAATTTATTAAATAGAATGATATTCTATAAATTTGTAATATTGATATATTTCGTAAAATAAAAGGAGATTTTATAAAATAGTATAAATGTTTATAAAATGAAATGAGATTTTATAAATTAATATAAATGAGATATTTATAAGAGTATGAGATTTTATAAAATTGTGAAAATGAATCATTTTATAAATTAGTTGTAAGGTTTTATAAACTAATTATAAGATGAATACTTAATTTTAAATGGGGAAATTAAGTAATAAAAAGGCTTAAAAATGATTTATAAGCTAGTTTTGTATTCTATAAAATAGTAGAAAATGACTTTTATTGAAAGATTAAGCAAATAAAAGTGTGTTTTGATTTAAAAAATAACTGAAACACTAATTTGAATGTACGTGTATGTTTATATATTGGAAGTTACATAATAACCAGTACAATTCATGTATTACAATTAGAATTTTTGAATGTTTTGGATTGTTGATGATTGTTGTTTACTTGTATGAATAATTGTATATGTGTATGGGAATATCCATACCGTGTTTTTAAATTCAATGGTTAAATCTATACAATATACTCATTTTTAATTATCTAAATGAAATGAAAAGGCTAAATTATATTATGTAAACACATATTTTATTTATTTTATGTGAAATGAGTTTCTGAATTACGGTCTCTTTTATATGTAAGTACACCAATTATTCAAATACGGCATTTACTCTTCAGAAAATGTTGGCCATGTTATTTTGGACCACACATTGTTTGCTAGTGTTAGCTTTTAACTTCAATGCTCGAAGTTTTTCGGATAACATTATTCTCGATGGCTTATATAATTATATAGCGCAAATATTATTAGTGCCATCGTGTAGATCATCTACGTAAAACAATGGTTATAATTGTGGAGACACCATCATAGAATAATAAAAAATGTTACCCTATATTCAAATTTAGGTCAATAACTCTTACCAACTTTTTCCTCATCAACATTGGAACCATCTAAATAGGAACTAAATTATTAAGGGGGTTAATATTATTTCCTCTAATGCATGTTTATGGTGATTATACAATTTAATGTCGGTGGCTAAGTAGATAATGAGTAAGAAGTTGGTGGTTCTATAGTTGTACATATTTTAGATATTAGTTGTCATATTATTTTGAGTACCGCATTCAAGCTTCTACAAGTGGTATTGATAAAACATTTAAGCGAATGGTATTCATGCAACAAAAAAAGTTATTTTTATATAGATACAACTACATGAAATAGCAAGAAGTCGGTAATGTTAATAATAAAGTTAGCTGCCAAAATGAAAAACTTCATGGTCAAAGAATAATGTTTACATACGTGGACAATGCGTTTTCGTTAGCAATATAAGGAGTACCAGAATTCATCGTGAAATGAGACTATGGACTTTTATGATAAATATTTACAAAAAGACAATTATCAACCATTCATGATTACCAAGTTTTTGATTCCAACAGTTTAAACAAAGATTATCATATAGGTGAAGCGATTATCTATAGCTTTTGTTCTTGTAACAATCTTGTTTATGTCAGTTGCACAATATTGAAAATTAAATTTCTTAAGTAGAACGAAAATAAACAATAGCAAGGGTTTTATTTCAGCGTCTATTAATGAAGTTACGTGCTTTCAATTTTCTTACTTCTTTGATTGGCAGATGAACAAAATATGCAAAATAATAGAAACATGTTATGGTTCGAGTAAAATCATGTTAATTCTTATTTGATTCAAAATAATCTGTTTGCAATTTTTTTAAAAGACAAATAACTTAAATACAACTATTTCGAAAGGAAAAAACTAAAAAACACATCATGTTGGTTCTAACTACATTTAAATGATTACATGTAACACTTTCTACTAAAAGAAATACAGTTGTTGTAGTCCAAATCTATCAGTTCAGAATAAACTGTGTGCGAAGCATGGATCCGTTCTAGTAATAACTAAATGGAATTGCAACTTATAACAGCTAATAACCTTGTTGTCTTATGTTTCTCTAATATTGTTTTTTTGTCGAAGATAAGTCAGAAAACATTTGCCCAAGGACCATCTACTTGGGTAGTGTAAAGTGTACCTGACTACACAAATACAAACCATATTAGGGTTTCATTACAATCATTAGCTAACTTATTTCATTCCTCAGTCACGGTGACTTCATCTCGCTCATATTCAACCCTCATCTTCGACATATCCTCTTCCACTCGATTTTCCTCTCTCCAAGTAAGAAAGGAACTCATTAAAACCATTTCGTATCCCATGAATTTTCTTTTAAATGCCTACATCACTTCAAGCTACAACAATTTCCTTATATCCAGGACGATGGATAGTAAAACTGTCAGATCTGGTGCCACTGTGACCTAGACATGGAAATTTTATAGATTATGGGCCATCATATAGTTGATTTTTGGCTAATCTTAGCTCCGTCAAGGCTTTACCAGCTTCGCTACTTAACATGACTTGGTGTTGTCCTAACGTGCTTGTAGTTCCCGTTCAATAAAGGTGCTATCATGCTCCCTGTTTAATACGTCAGATCTGGGATTACACAAGTAGTTCTCCAGGTTCTTGCTGCCAGCTTCAAAGGCCCATTTCTAAGATAAATGCTTAGAGGTGGATTGCTTCTTAACCCTTCTTTTAACCTTTTCTAGTAAAATATTACTTTCCGTTTCTATAAATGTCCATTTTTTCTCTTGCTTGGTTGATTTTCCACTACGTACTCTGAGACTGTGATGTTTCCAAATATATTATATTGTTATTGTTGATAAAATATGTGCATGTTTCCTCTCCAATGATTTACATTTAAATGATGACAAAATTACCGCACTACATCTTTTAACTTCATACAACAACTTTATTTGAATCTTAGTTTATTCATTGTTACATTCCATATATAAAATGGATAATTATATTCAAAGAATAGATGGTCACAAGTTTCTGGTTTTATATTACAAAAGTTCATTTTATGTTTTCTGTTCTTCCTCATTTGTTTGTCCTTATTCTGGTTGGTAGCTTGTTATTGATTACAAAGTAAGCACAAATGTCATTTTAGGATAATTTTCTTTGTTCCATATGTATTTATACCATTCTACTTCTGGTTGTTTGACTTTATATATTCCATTTCTTCTTAAAAGAAAATTTACCTTTGTTGCTAGCAGACTATCCCCAATTATCATTGTCTACACTGCTTTCTATTTGGGAAAAATCCCTCAAGATCGTCTTAGAAATAAAAAAATCAAACCTTGCGTATAAACAAAAAGGACTTGATTGATGGTGAGGCAAAAAAACAACAACAGATAGTCACCAGCTCAAACAATCACAGATCAAGCAATAAAATGAAGTAACACACTGTATATGTAGTGGTTTCACTACCATGAGTTAGTGTACATCCACTTGGAAAGATAAGATTTTAATACTTTCTAAGAGAAGAAATTCTTACAAGATTGATAATGGAGAAGAAGAATAAAAATACAAATAAGAGAGATAATTCTACTCATGCTAATCTCTACCTTTATATAGGGATTATTAATTTGTATTGAAGTAATTGATTTATGGTCAATGCCTCATTAATTCGCCTATTCATACTGGAAACCTTTATCCATTTGATTTTCCAATTTCCTCTGATTTACAAACACCTGATTAGGTTCCTTTTTTAATCAACTTATTAGGAATTAATTGATTGCCACAATCTTCCAAAATAATTCTTCTCCTCACATAAGTAATTTAATAATCTTTAATGCTATAAAAGTGGCAATATATATTTGTGTAATTATCTGAAATATCATTCAAATCTTTTGCAATTGAAAATATTGTATCACTAAAATCAACAATTCCTTCCAAATGTTCTGCAATTGAAAATATTGTATCACCAAATCTTTCAATCTCCACCTTGATACTATATTTCCCCACAAGCCTATCAACTCCACCTACATCCTCTTATTCCAAGTAGCTCTCGGATAAGACACCGCAAATACTTTATCAATGAGCTTTGGCATAGCCATCGCCCATTGCACTTCTTCAATGAACTCTGGCAAGGAACCGCCTACCAATAAAGAGTTGAAAGTACCCTCTCCAAATAGGATCTATCAATCTCCACAAAGAAAACAAACTTTTCCTTCTACCAACTCACTCTCCCTCGTGCCACCTTGTGGCATCTAGCACTTCATCAAGCTAATCAAGTTCTAGTGATGCTCAAATTTGCAACGGGTAACAACTTGGTAAACATATCCGCTGCATTCTCCTCTGTATGAACCTTTTGAAGACATACAAGCTTCTTTTCATCCATAAAGACAAGAAATGACTCTCTCACCTCAATATGCTTCATCCTTGAGCTGAAAGCCAAATTTTCAGCTAAGTTAATTGCACATTGGCTATCCTAATTCACTTAGGTGCTTCAACCGCAGCTATAAGCTCTGCCTCTGTAGTAGACAAAACCACAATCGTCTGCAACCTCGCTTTCTAACTAATAATTGTCCCACCAATGATGGACACATAACCAGAGGTTGTCTTCCTTCGATCTTTATCGCTGGCATAGTTAGAATCATAAAATCCAACAAAGCTAAAATCTTTATCTCTGCCGCCAAAGACAAGCCTATGGTCTAGAATCCCTCTATGATATCTGAAAATATACTTTACTGCCTCCCAATGCATATTTCCTTGATTTGAGATGAATCTATTCACCAATCCAACTATCTATGCAATGTCAGGCCTAGTGGAAACCATTACATACATAAGTTACCAACTGCACTCGCATAGGCAACCTTCTCCATATAAGCCATGTCTTTCTTCAAGATTGCAGAGCCTCTACTAGAAAGTTGTATGTGCAAAGGCATGGGTGTGCTAATTGCCTTTGCTCCTTCCATGCAAAACTGAGCAAGCACTTTCAAAATATATTCCTTTTGAGAGAGCCTCAAAAGTCCAAGCTTCCTATCCCTTCGGATTTCCATACCCAAAATCGTTCTTGCTTCTCGAAGATCTTTCAACTCGAATTCCGCCTTAAGCTTCAACTTCAAACTATCAATTTCAGATTTATCCTTAGAAGCAATCAACATGTCATCCATATATAAGAGTAAATACACCCAATAACCATTCTTCAAATGCTTGAAGTGCACACAAGTGTCTTTTATGCTACGATCAAAATCAAGTGAAAGCATTAAAGAATTAAATCGTTTGTACCACTGTTTAGACGATTGTTTAAGTCCATACAATGACTTCTTTAGCTTTCAAACCCAATTCTCTTTTCTGTCTACGACATATTCGTCTGGTTTAGAGTGTGGTCTCATCTAATTTTTGCCACTTTTGCTCTGATTTCCATGCTGGGCCAATTTTCTAGAAGTAGACAGTTTGGTAACAATTAACAAAACAGAGACCTAATTTACATGAATTTATGGGTGAGGAATTTTTGTGCATGAGTTTTAAGAATAGGAACTTTTGGTCCAAAACCCCAAATATTTAATTGTTTGGTAAAAAATATTACAAGTTAAATGAACTATTTTTATATTCTCAACTTTTTTAATCCAATGTCAGTTGCATTTTATTTTTGTTCTGTTAGCATAGTTATGAATTTCATCTATCTATCTATTTATCTTGTTGGGCATAGTTTGTTTGTTTATACATAGATACCGAATGATTTTCAAATTTTCTGTATAGTTAGCCATTAGTAAAAATGCTCTTTTTCCATTCTTAAATGTATGTACATAAGAAAATCAAGTTGTGGAAAAAAGTGAGGTAAAAGAATTCAATTGATAAATTTCATACCATGTTTCGAGGAAATGTATGAATGCTCAAGTAGCTCATTTTTTTGGTTACAATAGACAACTTTAGTTTAGTTTTAAAATTTACTATATAAACTTATAATTTTTACTTGAATGTTTTATGTGAATTTGCTTGACCAAGACTTACTTTATCTAGGATCGAATATTATCTATCTTAATCGGTCTATATTTTAATATATTTTTCTAAGATATTAATTAATAGACCATGATATATTCATCGGTAAATTTCCATTGAATGCATGTTGGTGCTCAATTTTGCAAATTTTTGGTTCACAAAATTGTATGATAATTAACAGTGTTTCTTAAAAAGAATGTTTGATATTATATTGTTCTGAATCAATACATTTTAGTAATGTTATAAATAATCATGGGTTAAAGATTTACTTATCTAGAATGTTTATAAGAAAACAAAAAATTGGAAGGATCGTATCAAACTATATTGCCACATAAAATGAATTATTTGCTTATAGTTATCTAATTTGAATTTAGACGCTAAGATAAATAATAATAGTCGATTCTTTTTAACTAAATTTAATGAGCTGATCAACTACATATTAATACTTTCTAATGCTTAAATTATATTCCACTTTTATTTGGACATACATTTGAATTTGTAATGGGCCCAAACTACTTTTAATTTTAGTTAATTACATATTTTCCTAGGAATGATCTATTACATCATGTTGTATAGTTTGTATATTAAAAATATTTGCACATATTCTAGCAAAATAGGATCATGCTCAAGTGGTTGGGATTATTAGAGTTGGAAGATGCATAATTATGGAGTTTCTTTAGAAATTTAATATAGTTAAAGTGATACGACGATTACATATGCATACAAGATTATCAGTTAACAATTTAATGTGCTATTAAATTCACTTTGGTTCTCTGGTATTAATACCATGTATAAACAATACCTGCACAATTATTTTTGTACATTATAACACCATTAATGCTGCTTTGGGCCATGGTTACATATTTTGTTATTTGAAAAGTTACATATATTCCTTAAATACACAGCCGATTAAGCTAAATTTGTCTTCTCCCGAACTTGAGAAATAATAATGAATGCAATAGCAGTTGATTCACTCAATCTCCAATGAGCTTAATGAAAAGAAAAAACTTTTAAGAACCTCATGTGTTAGCACATGTAAAGAAAACGGTATATTTCATTAAATTTTCTAAAATTCAAAATTATAATGTATAACAATTTAAATTTTTATAGTCTTAAGAAAGTGAATTTTCAAAGATGTTACTAATGAGTATTTAGATAAAAATAATTTTCGTAAATCGTTTAGAAACTTTACCAAACATTGATAAGTGATAGCAATGCTATATCGGACGCTGTTGAATTTCACCGGCGAGGTTCTAATGTTCGGTGAAAAAATTGCTTATGACTGTTAGATGGTCAAATTATGTTTTAATACTCATTGTTTTAATGTTGATTAATTCATTACTACGTGATAAACTAGCTACCATATTTGAAGGCCAATTGGTGAAAGTTCCACATCTATTATTTGATTTTTGAAAATGATGTTAAGTTTGACTCATTTTGTGCTTTTAATTGTAGCCTAAATGCTTAGATTATAATTTTTTGGAAAATTTAAACGACAAGATGTGTAACTTAGTTAATTTAAAATTTTAATGACAATTCTGTTTTTTGATTTTATTGTCGATGGTATTATAAATGAATATTATCATATATTCTGATCTTTAATATTAAGTAAACCGATTTTTATTAAATAAACATGACGATTACTGGTAATTAATTAAATTGTTTAGAACCAAAGATTATTAATCTAGAATCAATATGTGATTGCTTCTCTAATTCAAATTGGGGTCAAACTAGAAAGATGTAAATGATAATTAATAATTAACTAGAGTTAATTGTACTTATTTCACCATTTAGTTTCAACTTAAATTTATATAATAAATATATTTATCATAATTACCCCTATTTCATATATTCAACAATAAACATATGTTGATTCTTACATGGTATCCAATTTTATGTTGATGAGTATTGAATTTTTTGTACATATCAATAATCATCTATAAACTGGAATGAACGTTACTTATTACACATTTTAAATTATGTTGAACATACTCACTGTTTTAATTTTTATTTAGAATAAATACAATTAATTCCACTTAATTATATTTTTAAATCTCTTATTCATTTCCAACTTGAACTAGAGTAATATGAAATGATATTACCATGTAGTTGGCAAAGATGAATTATTGTTAACAATTCCATTTATGAAATTGACATTCTCATTAATATTATGCTTTCAAATTAGGAATAACTTATAATTAATGATAGTTCCTATTATATAACACATTGTCTTCAAAATATTAGTTATATATTGTGTAAGTTAAAATTATTGATGCATATTTACCATTTAAGATTTGTTACTAATGTTAAATAAAAAATCGATCCGAAAAAATTACGATGCAAAAGCGTATATTCAGCTTCATATAACTAAAAATACTCTAAAAATGTTCAGTTAAAAAATTATTTAAACCACATGTGCGTAGCATGAGATTAGTTAGACTAATGCACCACTGCATTATAGTCATTCTTTTATTGGAATGCCATTTTATTAATAGCTAAAGCTGGATCAACTGGAAAAGCATTTATCTTACTAGTAAGTAATATACAGATGAATAATTTTCTTATGGTATTTGATTAGTCAAACTGCACTGTTCCAGTTGCACTAGTTTATTCTCGAGAACATTCAAACATATTTACCAGTGACAGCTATTTAAGTATTACATTCATAATCACTAATTTTTCAGTTCTTCCATCCACATTTCGATATAACAAGTAAATTATTCATTTGTACATTTCTTTCTGATAAAACAAATGTTTCCTAGTTGACCGCCAGCTGAAAATGAAACGCCCTTTCAATAATAGAGTGACTACTAGTATAACCGTACAACGACGGGAAAAACCGACCGTTAACATTTTAAATTTGGAAAAGCATTATTTCAGTTTTCTCACTAAATGCATAATGATAACATGTCCAATAAAAAACATTCGCATTAACAGAAACGTAAATTAAAAATACAACAAAAACTATATGGTAAAACACAATTGATAATGAAATTATAGAAACACAGATAGATGATATAATTTAAACACAGATCTCGAACATTAAATCTTCCCGTTGTAAACAAAAAGCGATCGTTGAGATTGATTGTATCTTTTTCTATGTATAATTTTTTTATCCAAATAACCATCCCGAAGGTGTGTGTTTGTGCAAGCGTAGCAGAAAAAAATTAATCATTAAAATATATAAATGATATACACACACATTGTGTGTGGAAATTCTATTTGAACTACACTATAGATCTCAAACATACCACGATAAAATGTACGGTGAGAATTATTTATTGTAAGGTGACCCTTCAAACTTTCCAACAAATAAACTATTCATATGTTGCTGAAGAATAATGACATAGATATAACTTGCTTATCAGCCTTTAATATATATTAAATAATTGAACGTAGGCAAACTTAGGGGATCTCCAGTCCTTCTCACCTACAATAAATAATTTAAGCACAACAGCTTTTTATTTATATATCATTACAACAATTTCATCAACACATATAAACATGTTTTCTTACCCTTTCAGCTATGCTTCTTGGATGTGTAGCACATCCTCTTTTAGCCCTAATTTTACAATGAACAGAATCTTGAAACTGCAAAAATTTCTCTATAGCTGCCGGCACTGATGTTACCTTTGGAAAACTGAATTAATGTCCCAGTCCATTTCTAACCTCTCTATTTTGTTACATAAATGCTAAAACTTGTCAAGTTTATGTACTAAAACAAGTTGTCGATGTACATGCAGTGTGAAACTAAAATCAATAAGGTAATTTGTACTTATTAGTTCACTATAAATCATATCTAGGATAGTATAATCCATAGTAACAATCATACCTGATGCTCAATGTGGCTATTCTAGGTCTCTTCATAGGTGAAGAATAATTATTATCTGATAAAATAGGAGATTCTTCCCCTGAACTCATATGATTATATTTGCCACCTAGATTCACTCTCCATTTCCGAGATCTGCGTCATTACCAAAGATTGCCTTGATGGATAACTTAATGGCTCTTCAGTCTACTATTGCCACTACTATTTCCATGATCTTTCCTAAGGCAAGCATGCAGCCTATATATCTACTGGATGCTGAAATAACTTCTCTGACCATCCTTGACTCTTGTTTAGATTCATAAAAACCTGTAGACTCGATACTGCTATATACACAAATTATTATGCCATCTGTAATGACGTCTAAAAAAATGAAAAGCGTGTTAACTTAATGATCGGTAATGAGACAAAATAACCCATAATGATCGAACACTATACAACACTAAAAATACGTTAATACTGCTACATATATTTTGTGAACTGTACAACTACCAGGGTGCATCCAAATTCAGAATCATAGATGAGAAATTTCCTATACAATGATATTTGCAAAAACAATCTATCAACTTTCAAATGTTCTAAACATTTAAAGGAATTTTAACAACAGAAGGAAGAGTACTAAATTCAATATAGCTTGCCATATATATGACTGTCAACTGAGTAAGACAAAATAGGAATCCACTAACATGAAAGCAAATGCTATTGAACTGCACAACATGTTCCTCCCACACATTTCATCTTTAACTACTACTATAAAGGCCTTTCATAATTACATATTGCAAAAATCAATTAAGTAGAATATCTACATATATGACTTTTTATTGTACATATTCAGAGGGTAGCCACAGTCAACTGGGTAAATCGTCACATAGTGTCAATGTAATGATCAAATTTCAACATTGCGTGTAGAAAATAGTGTGGATAACGAATGGTCAGAAGGTAGGGAAAATATTGAACTAACTATTACATGAACCCTATGGTAAAAATAGTGAAAAGAAAGGTAATAACTGCACCATTTTGTAAGTGTTGCAATGCTCATTCCTCTTCTCCTTCTTCTTCTAAAGTTTGTCACTTTGGAAATATGAATCAAATTCAAAAACTTCAATGTTACATTTGAAAACTAAAATATTCATCTTGTACAAGAGAACCAAACTCATACAAGCTCAAACAACAACAAAAATCACTTGAAATTTCGGAAATTTAAGAGAAAAATAGCTAAAACAATCAATTAATATAAAACTTACTGGAAAATTCTGAATATAATCCTTCAAATAAGGCACATCATCAAGAACATAACCAACTTATCCATACACAAACTTTTTATCCAGATCTTCTTACTATTTCCACCTTCATAATTTTCAATCATTTTATAACCACCTCTTAAACTAGAAGCCGAATTCACTTTCCCTACATAATATTAAGTTGTCAAGTAAATTTTAGGATAAAATAAATATCGATCCATTTCAAACTTTGATAACATAAGCAATAACTATATGCATTTCCAAATTCTTCTAGGATGGTACTTATTACCATAATCCATTAATGTTATTAAGCGACATGAACATAGAAGCTTACGAATGTGGAAGAATGCAACTTCATTTAAGACATAATTTGATACATTAGTTTCAGTTTATACAAGTATAAATGCAGATACAAGAATACATACATTATCAAAATCAACTGATATCCACTACAAATCTTAGTTTGCACTTTACACAAATTGAATACTTAAGAACTGACCCATCTGCACCTTCTATGCGCTTGCATATCAACAGAATCGATTGCTAGTGACGATCTACAAATTATTAGGTATCAAATATCACTTCTATAGTATAAGATTACAACGGTGCATGATAAAGACATACGTGGTCAGATATTATAACAATAATTCATTGGAAGAGCAAATAAAAGTATGACAACTGGATCACCATAAACATAGCAGATGCATAATAAAGTCTACTAAAGGGTGAAATAATGTGTACTATCATTAATATAGCCAAATCATTATTTATATAAAGAAAATCATCTTCTAATGACACTACTACCATGTTAATTTTCTACTTAAACGCCTACGTATATTTGATGAAATTATACTAAGTAAGTTCATCCATATCTTTAGCCATTACAAAAATTCCATATGAAATGTTAACCTAACGGCTTGCAATCATCGTAAAATTGAAATTATGATAGTATCACATAACACATTCCTAATTTTCGCTCCCCGTATATTATATAACATGTCAACTTTTATATTTCATTTCTTTTCTTGATATCAAGAATAAAGTCACACTACAACACAAAAAATTTAAAATTTTCGTACAAAACCAGCTACATTATGGAGGTTACAATATTTGTTCTTTTTTAGAAAAAAACATAAAGCAATCGATAATTTATCGCATAAAATAGAAGTCAAATTGTATACAAATAATTCTAAAGAAAATGAGTCTTGTTCTTATCTTTTATAACATACAAAGCCAAGTTTTTTTTTCAAGCTAAGAGCATGTATTCAAAATCAATAATATCAGGCAATGTTGTACTATTCTCATTAGCAAGGCATCATCCATCAACATATTTGCCTTTTCTAAAATCACAAAACTAAATATGAGTAAAGCATTCACTAATCACAAATGATTAATAAAAAGTTATATGAGCATGAAACATCTTACATACGATTGACTGATCGTTACTCTTGTTCTTATTTTTAATATGAGAATAAAATATCTATCTATTACGATGTAATGGGCAGAGAAGAAACATAAAATGGTATCAGATCGGTTGCTAATTATTGTTATTAACAATAAATAATTAATTACTAAGTCTGTACAAATAAGTCGGTTCGCTAATGGAAATGCCGGTACTTGTTAGGAGTAAATAGTTACTTGTTACAGTAAACAGTTTTTGGTAAGATAACAAGATATTATGCATTAAACTAAGCAATAGAGAATAAAATTAAGCAAAGAAGTTTGTTTCTTTATCTAAACAACTTAATTTTCAACTTCAAAATGAGTGATACCAAAAGAAATGGTACCTTCATTGCCATTTGCCTAAAAGAGAAGCCTATGCAAATAGCTTGCACCAACAAGAAGTATCACGAATCCTTGTGTGCCAAAGTGTACCATCATAGGTTCCATCATTGATGACACTGAATGTTTGAACTGGCACAAGGATCTCACTTGTCGTAGAATATTTTGAATATGATTTATAGAAGAATTCTTTTAACTCTCGCTCAAACCCTGCATATACTTAGAGAGACTCCAAGGATGCACTACAAGAAAACATGTTATTAATAACGCCATTCAATAACGCCTTATTCTAAAGCGTTATTGATTACATTTAATTATTTATTTTTCTTACTAGGTTTGTTCTCTTCTGTGTTGACGTAATGCATACTCAGTTCTTTACACACGTAACGCCCCAAAACAAAATTACCCCTCCTAAAATTTTCATTTCCCTCTCAAAACACTTAATCGTTCTCGTCTTCCTCCCAAAATCCTAAATTTTCGTCTCCTTCCTCATCTCTATAATTTCAACAAACTGAGGATAATTTATCGGAAATGAGTTTCCAAGATCTGGAATCGGGTCGTCCCTTAAAGGGTCGGGTCAACGGGAAGCAGGATCCTACCCAGGCCGTCGCCGCTGACCTTTTCCAGATTAGCACCGCCGTCGCAACATTTCAGCGCCTTGTCAATACGCTCGGAACGCCCAAGGATACGCCTGTGCTTAGGGAAAAGCTGTAAGAATCTCTATCATGTTAAAAAACTCTGTGCCTATCGATAATTTCGTTGGTTAGCTCATGAATCTGTTAATAAGGATTGCTGGGTTCGTTTGGTTAACGTGCTTTATATTTTCCGTTGTCAACTTCTGTTTCAAAATCCATGAGAAGATGGTAGAAACGGTCATTTTGGAAAATGGTTTTAACATATTAAACTTTTTTGTTGTTTTAAAGCCAAACATAGACGTAACTTTTCTGTTAGAGTTGTTAGAATTATGATACATGGTTTTGGATGATGATTGTTGTATTGTACATTTACTGTTTGTGGTCCGAATTTTTGGGTTCTTTATGTTAACTTCAATGCGATATGCTGAATTACGCTGAAGAATTTATTTACTTTGACTTATGCACATTTGTTCTGCTGTATAAAATTATATATAAAGAGTACACTGTTGCAGTGTAGATGATTTCTATGAGATACATTGAATTTGTGGGTTATATATGAATTTGATATGATTGTACATTGCTAAGGATGATATGCAATAGTTCTTTATAGTTTTCAGTAACTGAATTGTATGTGGACAGCGTAATTGTGAATTCAGTAATTCTTTATAACTTGGACTATGTAAATTTATAATGGCTGGTGCTTATCTCAATGAACAACAGGAAGGCCAGAAAATTCAAAAGAAATGCAGTCTTCCTCAATATTACTTTATTTAAATATCTCAACACATACCGTGTGCATGCACTGACACATGCACATGCACATGCACATGCACATGAGGGAGCGTAAAAGTTGTATTGGAGAGTTAAAGCAGGAGGAGTAAATGAGTTACAAGCAACAGACAAATACAGACTTTGTTTATAGTAACTATACGATGGCTTAAAAGAGAATGAGTTTCTTACACGTGTTCATTTATCTATGTTGACTAGCAGTTGCAATGATAATAGTTTGTGTATCACGTACACTATGTGTAACAGTAATACAGTAGTATATGTATCATTGCGGCTGTACTACGCCTAAGCATTTGAATGACATTCATTGTAAAGGATGGATAACGGATTGATATACTAATGAAAAAGAAAAATGATGTGATTATATTGTCGATTTCTTATCCCTTCTACGGCAGTGCCCAAAGGCTGGTGATCGATTTATCAATTGTTACACCTCAAGTAACTAGAGTTTCTGGTTTGTAACCTTTAGTGCTCCTAAGTCCTGAACATTATAAACATTCATCATAAACAAGTATTGCTCCCATGTATGCAAAAGTTATGCTGTTGGATTATCACTCATTGTAGAGTTTGTGTTTTGCTGTTCAAAGGTTAGTCATACATCATAAACAAGTATTACTCCCACATATGTAAAAATCGCTGTTAGATTTTCACTCATAGTCGAGGTTTTTGTTTTGCTGTTCAAAGTTTAGTTAGCATGACAAATTTTTTTTCCATCATAAATGTTATTGAGTTCCCCAATCAATTTAGTATCCTTATTCGGCAGGAGAAAGACAAGGCTACATATTACACAATTAGTGAAAGATACTTCTGCCAAGCTCAAGCAAGCTAGTAAAACAGATCACAACACAGAAGTTAGCGTGAGTTTTCTGGAAACAAAATTTTCATCTACTAATAAATAATGGATTGCACATGACTTTTGTGCTTCCTGAGCCAACTTCAGACCATCAGCACAATTTTTTTTCCCATTACTAAATGAGGCTTCGTGATGATAAAGACATGCTTTGATAGTCCTCGTTATTTAGATTTCTGTTTGATATAGCAACATTATGACTCCTGTTTTGTATATCGACATAATAAATGATTATATAATATGAACATTTCAAAGCGACTCACAAATACCTGAAAGTGGCTCTGAAATGCAGATGCGTCTTACCATAATATAGGAATTTCACATGGACTTTTTATTGAACAAATATCATGTTAATTTACATATGAAAGGGGGGGTTAATGTTCATCATATTCATGGTCTACATGAGTCTCCAGTGAACTCCAAACTGAAATTTGGGTATATATTAATTTTACAAAATATTTTTCGAGTTGGCCGTTGCTTGAACCATTTTGAGAAATGAGATTTAACACCATAAATGCTAGATTGGTGTCATACACTTCCTCATAATACTGGTCATTTATTTGTCATGTGCATAATATTGCATATAGTTATATGCCAACCTCATTTCAGTTAACCTTCGCTTTAGTACCTTGATAATTCTTGTTTATCAGCAATGTTTTTCTATTTTGAAAGAACCAAAGTTGAGCTTGAGTAGATAAGGCAACTTCAAAAAATCTAGCATGTATTTTTTTTATTTTCCTTTCTTTTCAAAAGATTCAAAATGCAACTTTTTTATGTTTTTCAATTCTTTGGTGTGTTCACTTTGTAATTGACATTAGTTTTGATAGTATATTGAATTACACGACAGCTATTTTTTTATTCTTTTTCCTGTTTCCGTAGGCAAGTAAAAAGATTGCAGATGCAAAGCTTGGTAAAGATTTTGAAGCAGTTTTGAAAGAATTTCAAAAAGCACAGCGACTTGCTGTAGAGAGAGAGAGAGAGACAGCATATGCACCTTTCGTTCCCCAAGCGGCTCAGCCTACTAGGTAATACATCGTAAGCCACCTAAAACGATATTCTGGTCCGCATTTCATAATATTATGGATGAAGCAAGTTGTTCCCATGACTTTAGTTTGTCAAAAGTTTTAAAAGATGTATTTTGACCCTGTCTTTGCGAAGCTGTAATGATAGTGATTTCCCTATCATTTATTAGCCTATTCTTATCAAACATGACAGGAACTGGGTTTTTTATATACTTCCTTGGGATACTACTTGACATTTGTTTGTATTTAATTTTTATAAGAAAGCCAAAATCATTAATTGTTTATTGGTTCCCAATTTTATGTCGTGCTATAGGCATCTAACCACGACTCATAAATTTGTATCCCCTACATTTTTATGTGACATTTATGATGCAGCTTATGTAACTTGTTTCACTGTCTGCAGCAATTCTGCAAATGATGTTTTCAAGTCTGAAATTCTAAAATGTAACTCGCAGAATCTGAATCTATAGACTATAATTACGAAATCGAATTCTTATTATTAGGAAGTTGATGGGATAAAAGTACTCCAACTAGAGACCACAGCTGGAGCAGCAATTTTGGTAACATTTGTGCTATAAATTCCTATGTTTTTTGTTTTTGTTTTTTATTTTTTTATTAATCTATAACATTCTAACATGCTTAGTGTTTCTTCACAGTTTTTCGATGCTGCTATTTGGATTAATGTTCCTCGATCCAGGTTTCTTCCGGTGAAGGCTACATCCGACTTGTTGCTAGTGCAGGTTAGCTTAAAGTTTCTGACGACTGTTTCTAGTAGGATTATTAGTACATAAATGACTGTCTGTTTAAGTATATTTGCATTATATATTGCTGTCTGATCTTTATACCTTGGTTGATGGTTTTGTGGTCCGAAACAAAGCCAGAACTAATCCAGCAAATCCCTCAATTGAACTTGGTCCTGAGTTTAAAAAGGTAATGTCACGCTTGGCAATGATCAAAGTTGAACAAATATAACTGATTTTTCCTTGTTACCAGGTTGGAAATTTCCTTAACCGCTTTGAGTCAATTCCTAGCATTGTTGAACTTGATAGCTTGAAGGTTTCTGGTGATGTTTGGTTTGGATCAAACATAGTTCTTAAGGTATTAGTTTGTAGTAATCTTTTTTTCCCATTTATATGCATCATTCGTTCACTATTTTTTCATTTATCTATTATGTTTGAAGGGTAATGTAACCATTACTGCAAAACCTAGAGTGAAGTTGGAAATCCCTGATGGTGTTGTCTTTGCTAATAAGGTAAGAAAACTTGCAAACTTATTGTCAGTGTTCAGCTATTGATTTTCATTTTGGTCTAATTTTCAGGTTATCAATGGCCCTGAGGACATTTGAATTTGTTCTTAGTTCTTCTCTTGCCTATCGTACATTTGGTAAAGATTGAATCTAAATATGCATATGAAATTTATTAACAGGGGAAGTATGAAAAACATTACGAGCAATCAACAGACTTCCAGTAGCAGCTTAAAATCAAAGTTAGAGAAATATTAACTGGCTAAGAATGGTGTAGGAGGAAAATGCAAATGAGGGTATAGTCAGTCATTTGTTTTGTCCTCAATATGATTACTTTATGGGTTTAAGCTATTATTTTAGCTATGATATTGTTCTACATACAGATATCAGAAGATGAAGGACGCTTGAAGAAAGATGAAGAGGAAACAAAGGAGATGTGGAAAAGAAAACGCGAACATGAGGAACAGTGGGAAGGGACAAGGGAACGACGAGTATGTTTATAGTTATTAGCACTCAAAATCATATTGTATGTGATATGAGTACTTCATGCATACATGTACTTAAATGCAATTATCACATATTGCGATTAAAATTACTAGTCTGTAAAATGTATGTACGCTGTCCTGTTAAGGTAACAATTGTGTTCTTTCTGCAAACATACTACATTTCAAAACCTTTTTCAAGATTTGGCTTAGAACTTGAATTTAGTATAATTCTGGTACATCTTTTCTCCTTGACAATTCGCATATAATTTTTCCTTTTTTTTTGGGTTCATGCCTTTGTCATATAGATCAAACTTAACTTCATATAATGTCTGCAAAAATGAAATCCAATGTATGTTTGCAAAAGCATAGTCCAATGTTGATCCTCACTAATTTCATTTTTTATGACTCCGTTGTGCTTTTAGGTATCCAGTTGACGAGATTTTATGAAAGCAGGAAAGAAGGTAAAGAAGCAATTTTATTTTTCAAGGTTGCTTTAATGTTTGTACTCTGTAATATTTAGAAGGATTGTTTTAATGTTTGTACTCTGTAATGTTTGTACACTTATTAAATTGACATTATTTTCTGTTTCTTTATGTTAACTTGGCTGCAGCCTTATAATTTATTCAATGGTTATGCACTTGCTTTAATGTTTGTACACTGTAATGAAAAATATATCACATTTCTTTCTGAGCATGCTCTTGTGTTATATTTGTTGATTATAATCTTTATTCGTTTATGAAGATTTAGTTTGATTGCTATTATTAAAATGGTGTTATAAAGATTTCCAATTCCGTTGAGATTTAGCTGTATTATAGCGGCTACAATGAGCTATTGAATAAATATTTTATAGCGGCAAAATGGTGTTATAAAGATTTCCAGTTCCGTTGAGATTTAGTTGTATTATAACGGCTATAATGAGCTATTGAATTAACGTACCATAGCGGTTAATTTGCGTTATAAAATTAAGCTCAACCGGCATATTTTGTGTTATAAATATTCAACAGTTTTTTATAACATGTAGATATACAACGTTTATCAAACCGCTATGGTTGTGATTAATAGCGGCTATATGCTGCTATAAAAGACACTTTTGTTGTAGTGATGGCATTTTCTCCAAGTTTGGATTCATTTTGTAGACCCATCTATCTCTGGCATGAGTGGGTCAACCCAGCTTGGGTTCTTGGTAAAAGAAGATAACATGCTACTAAGATATCATACTAAAATAATATGTTTGGATTGGTAAAATCATTAACTTCTGAGTAATGATTTTGTCAACTTACTCCTTTCCATGCATTGAGAAATCTAACAACAAATCATGTTAGTTTTTCCTTTTGAATCTTGAAATCATTATTTTCAAACAACAGTACTTGATTTTTATAACAATAGGTGTGAACTAAGCAAAGCTGACGAAGCAAGTAATTCTATCATGAAGCCAAGAAATCAAGACGGTTCAAGTAAAGTAAATAATGATTTAATTCAATCAAATTGAGAATAGTTTAAATTGCTTAGGCAATGATTTCAAAAAATAACAAATATTATAAAAAAATAAATACATAGATAAATAAATTGTTTTTCTTTTTGAAAAATAGACATTTTCTTTTCTACAAGTCTTTTATAATTTATAATTTAAAACTGAATTATTTTGGAATCAATGTAACTGTTTTGTATTTTCTAGAGGATCCACTTTTGCAAAGATTTAATTTTTGACAAATTTGATATTAAAAATTATACTTTAAAACCGAATTTGCAACTGTATTAAATTCATTTAAAAGATTGAAGTATTTTGAAAAATCTACTTTTCTAAAGTGTGAACTTCTTTCGATCTCTTATTTAATATTAGTAGTTTTCCAAAAATACTCATGTTTACTATAAATATTTGAATTTATAATTATTTGCTTGTGTAAACTTAAAATACCTAAAGCAAAAACAGTCTTGATAAATAATAGAAGGCAAATGCAAGATTTAAATATAATTATCGAATATGGACATTTTAAAATTATAATTTTGTTTACCTCAAATTTTAGTTTCAGAGAGTTTTATGGCATTAAAAGATATTTGTTAAATGATTTCAGTATATGGGAATATCGCTGTGACAACATTATACTTTTTTCTATAGAACTTTTATGTATATTTTCTTAACCCATAGATGAACTATGTACACAAAAATTTCAACAAACCAAATCAAATTGTTCCCTTTGGATATTCTAAATATAAAACTCTATAATAAATGGTGGTTGCAACAGATCATTCAAATAAACTGGAATAAATATTTCAACCTTCAAGTTAAAATCTCATTCTGAATTAATCCTATACATTACATTGAACTTCTATTTCTAAATTATCTACAATGCATTTGAACAACTGATTCATGTATAACTTTGGATAATAAATTTACTTTCAACCACGATTTTATGATTTAGGTAACAAAGTACAAAATGCAGGCGCCAAAAAGTAACTCGATCTCAAAGTCATACAAGAAAAATATGGACAAAAATTTATGGTCAAATGTGTGGATGGATTCCAGTTGATCTTCAAAAACATTAGATAGCAAACCAAACCAAATATGTTCTCTAGCTTTACTGTTATATACATGCAACTTAAAAGAATGCTAATACAGAGAAAACTAGATGGAAGAAAGAGTTGGCACAAACTTTAAAGCCTTAACACCTTCACACAACAATAAGTTATTCAGCGAATGTGAATTTTACATTAAAATATCAGATCTGAAGTTTTAGATTAACAATAAACATGTAAGTCGGTAAATAATCCAACAATAAAACAAAATATTATTAATTACCCTGAGAAACAAGTTTGTTTTCTTTATAAAAAATTATATACTAGGATGAACTTTGTGACCCGAATAATCAACTGAAGACTCGTTAGTGGTGATAGAATCTTAGAAATAAACTCTGGACTTCTCAGATCTCATTTCATCATGATTATTGCTGTCTCGCACTCAATTTTGACATTCATAAGGCTAGTCTTCATTTCCTCCACTCGATTCAGCTCAGAAACCACGTGAGCAATAGCAATAGCAGTACCGATGGATTGCAATATCTATCACCATGCCCAAATTCGTAGTCATATCACAATTAGGTTTTGGGATTCAGGTAGCGTTTTCGATGAGTTGCGATAAGGTTTTGAGGCGCTGCCTGATTGATTAGGAGTTTGATTTCAAAGAGTAGTTGGAAAGTAGAAAAGAGATGGAGGAAATTGTGCAAAAATACGAGGAGATGAGACGAAAGAAAGCTTCTGTTCATAAGTCACGGAGGAAAGGTTCTTTCATGAATCGCGGTGAGACAAGACGCATGTTTTTTTGGCTTGAGAGAAATTGATTTTGACCAGTGACAGTAAACAAACATCCCTGTGGGTCGGTTTAATAATGCGGTCCTGCATTAGTCTACCTTATCCATATATCATAGTTTTCATAATCCGACCCTGCCGCGGTTGAACCGCGAATAACCGCGAGCCCTGGAGGTTAAAGGCCGCGAACTCAATCAAACCTCTTTCGTGTAAGAACCTTGTTTCGACCTTTGAATTGGCGGTTTAACCCGATTGAACCCTCTCATATGCGCAATTTCTTCATTTCAAAATATTTTTTCAAATCTCCGCCCGTTTTATATTTGTAGTTAGTGCAGCAAGTGTAACAAATTTTGTTTAATTTTTCATATTAGAATTAACGTGTAGATTATGAATTAATATCGTATATTTTTATTGAAGATGTTGGTTTATTGTGTATTTAAAATTGATGCGTTACATCTAAATATATTAATTTTCGAAAAAAAGTATGTGCGGTTCTTGATGGTTCGACCGGTCGAACCCTCGAATTTTGATTCTTCGCGGTTTGATTCGCGGTCCGGTTATGAAATCATTGCCGTCAGACATATTATTAACAGTTCCAAGGGACCACACCTTCTGCATTGCTCGTTTGATATAAGACACGGTTCTGGTACCTGCCTCCTTCATATAAGTCCAAAACATCTCCCCTCTGTTATAAGACACTTGAACTGCACTTCATTTTCACGGCAAACCCACAAAATCAATTCCGCACAAACAATAAATACACCTGAAAACAGATGGAAGCCGAACCGGTTTCAGTGGCGCTGGTAGTTGGAGTGACCGGCATGGCCGGTTTCAGCCTAGCCCGAAGCCTGAAGTCTGGACGGTGGACCGTTTATGGGTCGGCTCGTAGGAATCTACCGGTCTGGTTCGACCCCACGATCTTGAACGACTACATTCAGTTGGACGCGTTGGACCGGGCCGGTACTGTTCGGGCACTTTCAGCGGTTGCTGGTAGGGTGACGCATTTGTTTTGGGTGGCACTTGCGGTGCGGGAGACCGAGGAGGAAAACGTGAAGGCGAACTCGGCCATGCTGGAAAACGTACTGTTTGGGTTGATGAGTGTGGATGGGTGTAGGTTGAGACATGTGACGGTTCAGACCGGGACAAAGCATTATTTTGGACCGTTCGTGGACCCAGCTCTCGTTCATAGGATCGGACAGGTGGATGTTCCGTTTACTGAGGATGCACCAAGGTATGGTGTACTGCTTATTCATGTAAAATGTTTCTATCTTGATTGCATGATGTTCCTGTATCCCCAAATTGGAAAATACTAATTTGCCTAAGCTATTTATCATTTCTTGCCCAAAACAATCAAAACCCTAGTGTTCCTTCAATCTCCATGATTTTCACCTTCAATTTTAAACATGCATATTTTTATTTAATTTTCAATTCTACGTGCCAAATACTTTAAAATTAAATTACTAATACAATCAAATACTGTAAATTATGTAACCAAGCACTGTAAATTATGTTATTAAATATCTCAAATTTATTTTACTATTTATTATATATTTGCTTAAGTATCATAATCGGTCAGGGTCAATTTATGGCTGAATATACTCACACCATCTTATATATCACTATAGAAGAAGTGCTCATACCATGTAATGTGAGTATCTTCGGAGTCAATTTATATATGACTGAATCAAAACTTACACAAAGAGAAGCAGATTTTATGGCTGAATCAAGGCCACCGGACTGCGTATGCTATTTAATTTTTTGCAGGCTTCCATACCCACAATTTTACTACGCACATGAAGACATACTGAAGTCCCAGTCTGACAAGTTCACATGGTCAGTCCACCGCTCTTCCCTCATATTCGGGGCATCTTCCATAAGCATATACAACCCCCTCCTCACATGTGCTGCATACGCACTAATATGTCGCTATGAAAAGTTGCCTTTTGTCTATCCTGGTACTTCATACACATGGAACCATTTCTGCGATGCATCGGACTCTGACCTGCTCGCTGAGCAGCAGATATGGGCAGCCACGACTCCTGCAGCAGCATACCAAGCCTTCAACTGCACCAATGGGGATGTCTTCACCTGGAGAAGCTTCTGGAAGGTTCCTTCATTTTTTACATTTTTATGCGTTTATACAAAAAAATACCCATGTTAATCATGATTTATGCATTCAACAGGTGATGTCGGAGATGTTCAACGTGGAGATGGTGGATGAACCGACTGAAGAAGTGGGACCGGAGTGGGTGGGGAAGATGAAGGGTAAAGGAGCGGTGTGGGATAGAATTGTGGAGGAGAATGGGTTAGTGAAAACGAAACTGGAAGAGATTACTACTTTTGAGGGCGTTTACGCTGTGCTTAACTTCAAGTTTCAGCATGTTTGTAGCGTCAATAAAAGCAGGGAGTTTGGATTTTGTACTACTGTGAATACTTTGAAAAGTGTTGGGAAATGGGTGGGGAGGTTGAGGGATATGAATTTGATACCTAAAGATTAAGATTTAAGAACGTGTTGATGCAAATGTCGTGTTTCAAGCTTACAAACATTAGCTTTGAGATTCTGCCTTACTTTCTTTTTATCTTTCTTTTACTTTAGGCCTGATATGGTGGCAAATATGTACTGCTTTTGAATGTAAGTAATAGTTTACTTGAATGTACTTCAAAGTAAAACAATTTGTCTCATCAAGTATGATTTGTTAGTGGTCAAAGCCAATTTTAGCTTTAAATTTGTGTGTGGACTAGTTGAATGACGTTAAAGCATAAAAAGATTTCCAGTGGCGCACATAAGATAGAGGATAAACGCATCCGGCCGTAAAAGGAAAATAACCATTCCTACTTGTGCTAGTTGGTGGAGGAACTGAATATATGTAGGTAAAAGTGTGCTAGCAAATTTACCTTCAACTATAGAACATTGCCTCCAAATTTTATTACATCCTGACCCACAGATCAATCTGATGAGGTAAAATGAGATGTCATTTACCATATCATCGTAAAATGTATAATTAATAGTTGTGAAGTAGCAAAAGATAAAAATGGGAATGAATATGGAATGAGAACTGAAAGTAGTTGTATTTTTGAAGAGTTGAAAAGGGGTCTTTAAAGGTGCATTATGAAGAAAAAAGGAGGAAAAGAGACTGATCGAGCCGTTTTTTGTTAGTGTAAAAGGTGAATTTCCCTTTTCCATTCGCATGCTGACGGTTTGAGAAAGGAGTTGATTTACAGTATCACATGCACCATTTACTGGCATTACCACTTTTACCCGCTGTAAAAATGACCCAAATATTGAACAAATGTCATTTGAGAAAGAATTTGAGCTATGATATGTGCTTGAAGCTATATGTATTTCTTACTCAATGATAACTCTCAAAAACCTAGCAGATGATGGAAACGAGGACATGGAATGTGAAAGGAGAACCAAATTACACGTGGATTGATATGACAACGTGTATTCGGAAAGTGGTTGCTGAGGTATTTGGGATAACAAAAAAAAAACGTAAACCTAAAGATTCGTATTGATAGAACAGTGATTTGCAAAAGGCTATCAAATAAAAGAAATGCTACGAATATTTGTATCATCACAGCAGCGATGGCAACATGCAAAAATACAAAGCGACTAAGAAGGACGCAAAATGAACGGTGAATGAAGCAAGGGGTCGGCGGTTGAAGATCTATATCAAAAGCTAAGTATGAAGGAGGGTGAAAAAATGTTTATAGAATAGCTAAGCTCAACGAGAGGAAGACGATATACTTCAACCAAGTTAAATGCATCAAGAATGAGAATAATTGATTTTTGGTGAAGAATGATGAGATAAACAATAGATGGAGAGAATACATCGATAAGCTATTTAATGAAGAAAGTGATAGCACCACGATCGAGCTGGACGACTTTTTTGATGACACCAATAGACATTTTGCTTGGAGAATTCAAGAGTTTGAAGTAATGAGACACTAAAACAGATGAAAGCATGTAAGGCGTTAGGGCCTGATTACATTCTCATTGAGGTGTGGAGATGCATTGGAGATGCAAGGATAGCTTGGATAACTAAATTGTTTAATAATATTTTCGAATCAAAACAAGATGCCAGAAGAGTGGAGGAGAAGCATATTAGTTCAAATCTTCAATATTAAAGGAGATATTAAAAGTTGCACAAACTACAGAGAAACTAAGCTTATGAGTCATAAATTGAAGCTTTGGAAGAGGGTCATTGAACATCGATTAAGAGAAATGACAAGCGTTTCAAAAACCAGTTTGGTTTCATGCCTGAGAAATCGACCACAGAGGCGATTTTCTTAATAAGGCACATGGTATTTATCGATTTGGAGAAAGCTTACGTGTGACGACCGTCCATGACTCCCGCACGAAAACAAGGGAATGGTGCGCCGAAAGGTGTGCCAGGCAGCCATGGATGATAGTCGGGGTAAGATAAAACAGAATAGTCTATCGTATCACTCACAGCGCATGGATAAAATACAATAGAAAAGTATACATAGTGAAGCTCCACAGAACGGAGTCATATAAACTCATAATAGTTTTATACAATCATCTGAATAGTCAATACATCAAGCCTCACTACATAACACTCAGAGTATCAAACAAACAGCGGAACATCCAGTACATATAGTAAGAAAAACAATATGCAAAAGCCTCCAGCTCGTCTTCGTCATCAACAGCATTGGTAACCAAGAACAGCACCTGTCATCTGCTATCTAGTCTGTCTATCCCAACATGGATGAACAACCCAAGGTAATAAGAGTTGAACATAAAACCTTGAGTCAGACAACAATCTTAGTGAGCAGTAAATCAACTGTCAAACATACCAAAAGAGCATAAAGGGGTAAAAGGAATAGGAACTCAACCATCCCACTCCACCTCATTCTACAGTGATAGCCCCCAGACACTCTAAGCATAAACAAACATAACAAAGCAGACAATTTAAGTAAAGCAATTATCACTCGAGTCAAGGTCGATGTTTTCCAAGTACAAACCCCCAAGGCCTAAACCAAGATCAGATAAGCACCCAGAAAGCATCGCTCTTGAGATCGAATGATGGTGCAACCAAACATCCATGACTCTGGCTATCACTGTTATCATTGCTTTGATATCACCGTTAATTGAATGACCGACATATTCTTTCAGCTGCCCGTCAAGGGCTAATGGCAACTCCGGTTCTAGACCTAACTCCGCACGTCGTCGTGACCCGTGCCTAGGACTATCGCATCTGCCCAGAGTACTAGCACGTCATCGTGACCTGTGCTTGGAACGTCATCGTGACCCGTCCCAACGTACTCTTTCTTTGAGCATGCTAGAACCTTCAACAACGATGAAATCTCAGCCTTCTAGTCATCCTCCTCGACGACTATTCCCATACTAGCTCGAGCGCCTCTCAAGCTAACCATTATCCACAAACCCGGACCACATCACCGAGTTATCAACATGCTTGGGATGATCCCGTCTGGATTAAACCAAGGCTTTCTCACATCATGCTTTTCTTTATCGCATCATAGCAAAGTCTCATCTCAACATCATGGTTTGCCCCATCGCATCATGGCAAAGTCCCATCTCAACATCATCATCAAATCTATCCATATGAGCTCCAACACCCGCTTCATATGCCACAAGCAGCTTTCCTTATTCAAGAGCCTTTCCACTTAGCTTTTGAATCATCTTAGACCAACTTGTCCAAATCAAGTTATCAATCAACTAATCGATCAAATCAAACATTAATCCAAGTAATCAATCATTCAAACAAGATCTAAATAAACAATTACAACAATAATGGCAATTTCGTAAATAAAGAGTTCAAATCTAACATGCATTCTAACAAGCATGAATTATGAACAATATCTCTACAACTTGATGAATGAACTTGCATAAGTTAACATGTAGTAAAATAGATGTCAAATCATCATGAACATTAGATCTACATGCAGACTTGAGAAAAATGCACGAAATCACTCTCTTTAGCACATAAACAAACCACCGATCCAATATACTCCTTTGGGTCCGTGTGAGAGATAACCACCACTCACCGAATCACCTAAACACCTCAAAAACAACCAACTCCAGATCTGGACAGCAAAGGATCTAGCTTGATCCGAGAATATTCCGCTTCAAACGATGAAATCTCTCTTCAATAGATGGAGATCTTCCACTTTGGCTCTTGGATCTTCGATTTGATCTTCAATCTAGATGGAAGGAATCACTAGATTAGAGTGGAGAAAAGAAGTGAAGAAATGTTGTAGTCGAGCTCTCAAAATGGCAGCACTTCGTCGCTTCAAAACCCGGTGCCAAAAAGTGAAGATAGGTGCCTCTATTTATAGGCTGAAAATCCCTTAAGTCGCCGTCCCTTAAGTCGCCGCCGACCTATCCCATGAGTCGCCCCCGACCTAAGACTCACGACCCATAACCTCAACGACCTAAAACCTAAAGCATGCGGCATACGACTTAACACTAAGCATAAGCTTCAACGACTTACGACTTAACAGGTCCTACGACCTAACACACACAGGACCAAACGACTCAACACATGCAGTGCCTCGACCTAACGACCTAAGCCCTTAAGTCGTTTGGACGACTTAACAACTTAGCAGATATACGACCTAAGCCATAACACACGTGCGCGACTTACGACCTAACTGGGATGCCAACCTAACCACTACAGCGACCTAACTATACAAGGCAAACCACCATAGGTCGCATACGACCCAGCGACTTACGACCTAACACTAAGTCGCTTGCTACCTTAGGTCGTCTCACGACCTAACTATAACCCGGCACTCACCACTAGGTCGCTAACTCGCTTCAACCGACTTCTCCCTAAGCCGCTAGCCACTAACTCGCTAACTACCTTAAGTCTCTCCATACTTAGGTCGGTCGAAACCTTAAGCCGTTAACCCCTAACCAACCTATCTCCTTAGGTCGTTAACTCGTAAGTCGCTGACTTCTCTTAGGTCGCTAATCACCTTAACTCGTTAACCCGCTAGCTTCCTTAGGTCGTTCCAAAACTCCACCGACCTATCCATCATACGACCTAACTCCCCAGCTCGCTCTACCTCACTAAGTCGCTAGTATCTATAGGTCGGTCCAAATCCTATAGGTCGTTACTTCTATAGGTCGCTCCACTCGACCTAACTCTCACACGACCTAAGCTCCACACGATCTAATTCTTCACGGGCTAACTCACACATGACTGAGGCTCTAGACGACACTTAATACCAACAACCTAATTATAATTATACTACGATTTATCGACACGTACAGTACGGGTCGTTACATTCTCTCCCCCTTAGGAATTTCGCCCCCGAAATTCCAAACAAACAAGAGCAATCAAAACTATTCTGCATGCCTACCATCCATAGCAACCAACAAACCATGCATCTAATTACTAGCCTAGCATGCAGAATTCTAAGATTAGAACAAGTTACAAATTCATGAGATGTCCCGACACCTTAGGGCCATACCTCGAAGAGTTCAGGATGAGCTGCCTTCATCCTCTCT
Source organism: Allium cepa (assembly GCA_030765085.1). NCBI lineage: Eukaryota > Viridiplantae > Streptophyta > Magnoliopsida > Asparagales > Amaryllidaceae > Allium > Allium cepa. The sequence continues at coordinate 167,786,675 of CM060941.1, read as the reverse complement.
TCCTCCTCCCATGTACAGTCGTTAACATCATCACTCCATTGTACCTTGAGCAACGTAATCGTCTTCCTCCTAAGCTGTTTCGTGTCGGTTTCCACAACACGAAGTGGCTTACGAGGTCTCGTAACAACTGGATCAACCTCTAAATCTTCATAGCTATCAGCAGAAACCACTGTATTCGAGTCGTGCACATTCTTCCGTAGATACGATACATGAAAAACATTGTGCACACCCGACATCTTTTCTGGTAACTCCAATCTATAGGCGAGCTTTCCAATTCGCTCGATGATCGGGAATGGTCCAAAAAACCTCGGAGTCAATTTCCCTTTCTTCTCGAATCGAATAACATTCTTCAATGGAGAAATCTTCACAAAAACCATATCACCTACGTCGAATTCCAAATCCTTACGACGCTTATCGGCATAACTTTTCTGATGATCTTGGGCTGCCTTCATTCATCGCCGAATGATCTCTATACAATCCGTAGTCTGCCGAATCATTTCTGGCCCAAGTATCAGCTTTTCTCCAGTTTCTAACCAACATGTCGGAGAGTTACACGGCCTTCCATACAATGCTTCATATGGTGCCATACCAATGTTTGACTGATAACTGTTATTATACGCAAATTCCACCAAATGAAGATAATCTTCCCATGATCCTCCGAAGTCCAAAACACATGCTCTGAGGAGATCTTCCAAAACTCGGTTGACCCTCTCGGTCTGACCATCTGTTTGAGGGTGATAAGCTGTACTCAAACACAACTTGGTTCCCAAAACTTCCTGGAAGCTCTTCCAAAATCCACTATTGAACAATGGATCTCGATCGCTCACTATACTCTTCGGAATACCATGGAATCGAACTATCCACTTAACATAAAGCTCACCCAACTTCGATGCAGTCCTAGTTGATCGAACAGGAATGAATCTTGCACTCTTAGTCAAACGATCTACAATGACCCAAATCCCTTCATTTCCTGCCCTGGTTCTAGGTAGACCATCAATAAAATCCATCGATATCTGCTCCCACTTCCATGTAGGAACCTCTAATGGCTGAAGCAATCCACTGGGCTTCTTCTGCTCGGCTTTTACCAACTGGCAGTTTATACATTTGGAAATAAAATTTCCAACATCCTTCTTCATACCTTCCTAGTAATAGGTTCTCTTCATATCCCGATACATCTTATTTCCACCTGGATGAATTGTCAACTTCGAGTGATGACTTTCCCTCAGAACTTCATCTCTCAATCCATCTATATCGGGAACAACTAGTCGTCCTTGTTTTCGAAGCCAACCCTCTCGATCAACTTCGAATCCTTTATCCTTTTCTAGATCCAATCCAGATTCCAAATCACGAATAATCTTGACAAGCTTATCGTCTCGCTTTTGGCTCTCGCCAATTCTTTCCACAAGAGTAGGTCTTATTGATAAGTTTGCCAACATCTCAGGTTCCAATTCACATTTGGGCCTGAAGTCAAATCCAGCCAAATACTCGAGACTCTTCCATTCTGAAAACATGGCTCCCAATCCTGCATGTCTTCGACTTAACGCATCAGCCACTGCGTTACCATTTCCCGGAGTATAGGCTATACCAAAATCATATGATGCTAAAAACTCTAGCCATCGTTGCTGCCGAAGATTCAAATCTTTTTGGGAGAAAAGATACTTCAACGACTTATGATCCGTAAACAACTCGAATCGAACTCCCAATAGATAGTGTCTCCACATCCTCAAAGCAAATACAATCGTCGCTAACTCCAAATCATGAGTCGGATAATTCCTTTCATGCGGCTTCAGTTGTCGACTTGCATACGCAACAACTTTATCTTTTTGCATTAGCACTGCTCCAAGTCCAGTACCGCATGCATCGGTGTAAACCACCATCTCATCATTTCCACTAGGAATAACCAAAACAGGAGCACTTGTTAGTCGCTCTTTCAGGATTCCGAAAGCTTTCTCACACTTATCATCCCATCTGAACACTTGGTTCTTTTTCGTCAATCCTGTTAACGGTGCAGCTATCTTGGAAAAGTCTTTGATAAATCGACGATAATATCCTGCTAATCCAAGAAAACTTCTCATATCAGATGCATTCTTAGGTCTAACCCAATCCTGGATTGCTGCCACCTTAGCGGGATCAACCGCTATCCCATTTCCAGAAATAACATGGCCTAAGAACCTCACTTCACTCTTCCAGAAGTGACACTTCGAAAACTTAGCCTTTAGCTGATGAGTCCGCAAGATTTCCAAAACAATACGCAAGTGCGTCTTGTGCTCTTCTTCAGTTCTGGAATAAATCAGAATATCATCCACGAACACAAGTACGAACTTGTTCAACTGATCTCTGAATACTCTATTCATAAGATCCACAAAATATGTTGGTGCATTGGTCAATCCAAACGGCATTACCAGCCACTCATAAAAACCGGATGGTGTCCTGAAAGCAGTCTTCGGCACACTATCCTTCGCCACTCTTAACTGGTGAAATCCCGTTGCCAAATCCATCTGAGAAAACACCTTAGCTTCGTGAAGCTGGTCAAACAAGTCATCTATTCTCGGCAATGGATACTTGTTCTTCTTAGTCACTTTATTCAGCTCACGATAATCGACACACAACCTCAACGATCCATCCGCTTTGGTTGCGAACACAACTGGTGCACCCCATTCGGACACACTACGCCGAATGAATCCTTTCTGTAAAAGGTCATCAACCTGCACCTTCAACTCTTGCTGTTCCCTAGGCGCCATCCTCCTAAGAGGCATCACAATAGGTCTGGCTCCTTCAACTAGATCGATACGAAAATCGATCTCTCTATGCGGCGGTAACCCTTTGACCTCGTCAAAGACATCCTTAAATCCATTCACAATAGGCATCGATGACAGTCCATCTCGTGGAACAACCAGCGAATACATGAAGCTCATGAAGATGCCTTCTTCATGCTTACATCGTATCACAACCTTTCTCCCCTCCACATTCTCGACTGTCACCTCCAGCCTCTCACAATCAACCTTTGCCGCATACTTCCTAAGCCATTCCATACCCAAAATAATTCTGAACCCCGCAAAGTTCAGAACAAAACAATCACAAACAAAAGAGCAATCATGACTCGATACAACTAGACCACGGCATACCATACACAAACAAGGCGAACCCCCAACTGGATTAGTCACAACCAATGGCCTATCAACTATATCCGGTTCCAAACCCAACCGGTCTACCAACTTATTACAAACAAAGGAGTGTGATGCCCCAGTATCAAACAACACTCTTACTGGAACACCACACATGGAATGAGTACCTTGAACCATCACACTCTTCCCCTTTTCTTCAGCAGTATGAGCTTTCAAAGATGATGGAACAGCCCCCAAAGCATAAGCTTGCACAATCTGCTTATCTTTCCTCGGTTCTGGACAGTCCTTCCTGATATGCCCCAGCTTATCACAGTTGTGGCACTTCAACTGCACCTTTGGATTCTTGCAATCCCTAGAGAAATGGCCCTTCTGCCGACAATTGTAGCAGGTCACTTCACCCTTTGGCTTCTTCTGGCCACCCTTACACTTCTGCTGTTGCTGCTTCCTCTTCTTGTTTCCACCCTGCTGTAGTTTGGACTCTCCTTGGTCACAACAACAATAGACCCTTCCTTAGGAAACAAACTCTCGTGCCTGAGAGCTTTCTCCACAAGCTTCTCAAACGGATCGTCGAGATGATCCACCAACTGCCTCCCAAGATAACTATCCAAGCCTGTCACAAACTTTTCGTTCTTCTGATATGAAGACTCAATATACGATCTGGCATACTTGGACAAAGCTTCAAATTCAGAAACATACTCAAGAACTGGTCTTCCACCTTGCTTGAGCTCCACAAACTTCTTAAACAAAACAGACTTCTGAGCTGTAGAAATGAACTTAGCTTCAAATCTAGTTTGGAATTGCTCCTAAGTGATCTCTTCCTCTGGAGTATCAATGGTGATAGAGTTCCACCAATCCGAAGCTCTCCCTTGAAGCTGTCTTGATGCAAGCTTCCTCTTAGTTGCATCCTCAATTCCCAAATCACCAAAAATCCTGTTACAAGCATCTATCCATCTCTGAACTTCAATGGTTGATTCTGTTCCCAAGAAAACCTTTCCTCCAAGAGAAGTATAGTCTTTGCACAACTTAGCAAAATCCACTGGTCTTGGAGCTTGAACTTGAACTCCAACATCTACTGATGGTCCTGAAGTTGGTATCCTTCTCATGATCGAAGTCATCATAGCTTCGAACATTGCAGCATAGTCAGTAGCTCCCCCAATAGCACGGCTTTCCCTAGCAGCTTGTCTCTCACTTTGACTCATCCTTAATATCTACAAAAAGGAATGATTTAGAACACCTTGAGAAACAACTACATAAGGAGTTCAAATCCTTCTAAACTACTATATTATATATAGTAATCTTTCATCAAAATACAATTACGTCTCTCTTACGTAGTTACGTCAGCGAGCGTTGGCTAAAATCGATTAACCAAAGCTCTGATACCAAATGTGACGACCGCCCATGACTCCCGCACGAAAACAAGGGAATGGTGCGCTGAAAGGTGTGCCAGGCAGCCATGGACGATAGTCGGGTAAGATAAAACAGAATAGTCTATCGTATTACTCACAGCGCATGGATAAAATACAATAGAAAAGTATACATAGTGAAGCTCCACAGAACGGAGTCATATAAACTCATAATAGTTTTATACAATCATCTGAATAGTCAATACATCAAGCCTCACTACATAACACTCAGAGTATTAAACAAACAGCGGAACATCCAATACATATAGTAAGAAAAACAATATGCAAAAGCCTCCAGCTCGTCTTCGTCATCAACAGCGTTGGTAACCAAGAACAGCACCTGTCACCTGCTACCTAGTCTGCCCATCCCAACATGGATGAACAGCCCAAGGTAATAAGAGTTGAACATAAAACCTTGAGTCAGACAACAGTCTTAGTGAGCAGTAAATCAACTGTCAAACATACCAAAAGAGCATAAAGGGGTAAAAGGAATAGGAACTCAACCATCCCACTCTACCTCATTCTACAGTGATAGCCCCCAGACCCTCTAAGCATAAACAAACACAACAAAGCGGACAATTTAAGTAAAGCAATTATCACTCGAGTCAAGATCGATGTTTTCCAAGTACAAACCCCCAAGGCCTAAGCCAAGATCAGATAAGCACCCAGAAAGCATCGCTCTTGAGATCGAATGATGGTGCAACCAAACATCCATGACTCTGGCTATCACTGTTATCATTGCTTTGATATCACCGTTAATTGAATGACCGACACATTCTTTCAGCCGTCCGTCAAGGGCTAATGGCAACCCCGGTTCTAGACCTAACTCCACACGTCGTCGTGACCCGTGCCTAGGACTATCGCATCTGCCCAGAGTACTAGCACGTCATCGTGACCCGTGCTTGGAACGTCATCGTGACCCGTCCCAACGTACTCTTGCTTTGAGCATGCTAGAACCTTCAACAACGATGAAATCTCAGCCTTCTAGTCATCCTCCTCGATGACTATTCCCATACTAGCTCGAGCGCCTCTCAAGCTAACCATTATCTACAAACCCGGACCACATCACCGAGTTATCAACATGCTTGGGATGATCCCGTCTGGATTAAACCAAGGCTTTCTCACATCATGCTTTGCTTCATCGCATCATAGCAAAGTCTCAACTCAACATCATGGTTTGCCCCATCGCATCATGGCAAAGTCCCATCTCAACATCATCATCAAATCTATCCATATAAGCTCCAACACCCGCTTCATATGCCACAAGCAGCTTTCCTTATTCAAGAGCCTTTCCACTTAGATTTTGAATCATCTTCGACCAACTTGTCCAAATCAAGTTATCAATCAACTAATCGATCAAATCAAACATTAATCCAAGTAATCAATCATTCAAACAAGATCTAAATAAACAATTACAATAATAATGGCAATTTCGTAAATAAAGAGTCCAAATCTAACATGCATTCTAACAAGCATGAATTATGAACAATATCTCTACAACTTGATGAATGAACTTGCATAAGTTAACATGTAGTAAAATAGATGTCAAATCATTATGAACATTAGATCTACATGGAGACTTGAGAAAAATGCACGAAATCACTCTCTTTAGCACATAAACAAACCACCGATCCAATATACTCCTTTGGGTCCGTGTGAGAGATAACCACCACTCACTGAATCACCTAAACACCTCAAAAACAACCAACTCCAGATCTGGACAGCAAAGGATCTAGCTTGATCCGAGAAGATTCCGCTTCAAACGATGAAATCTCTCTTCAATGGATGGAGATCTTCAACTTTGGCTCTTGGATCTTCGATTTGATCTTCAATCTACATGGAAGGAATCACTAGATTAGAGTGGAGAAAAGAAGTGAAGAAATATTGTAGTCGAGCTCTCAAAATGGCAGCACTTCGTCGCTTCAAAATCCGGTGCCAAAAAGTGAAGATAGTTGCCTCTATTTATAGGCTGAAAATCCCTTAAGTCGCCGCCCCTTAAGTCGCCGCCGACCTATCCCATGAGTCGCCCCCGACCTAAGACTCACGACCCATAACCTCAATGACCTAAAACCTAAAGCATGCAGCATACGACTTAACACTAAGCATAAGCTTCAACTAGGGGTGGGCATTTAACCGACCGAACCGACTTAACCAGCCAAACCGATCTTAATCGAACCGCTTTAACCGAAAAAATTGGTTAACCGAACTTTAGGTTAAGCGACCGATGTTAACCGACCAAAATCGGTTCGGTTAAAGGTTAACCGCGGTTATATATCGGTTAATCGTTAACCGAAACTATTTTTTAAATTATCGGGCCTACCCATTCCAATTCTTTTCGCTACCCGACCCATCGCTCTTTTCCTAAACTTTAACTATTTGTGCTTGCCCTATTTTCCCTAGCCGCTATTTAGTATTCTCAAAACACAATTCGTTCTTCTCAGAATCTCAATCATGATAATCAACTCATCGTCTTCATCGATATTGAGCATCCATCTTTTAGCCGAGCTTTCCTTCATTAGGCTGAGCTTTTTTGTCCGACGATTGTTCATCGATGTGATTCCAACACCTAAGGTAATATATAATTTCCTTTAATTATAATTTGATTGCTTCAGCTATTTAGATTTGGATGATGATTCGACAATCACTTATAATGCTTATTTTTATTAAATATTTTGATTTGCTCTAGTGTATTTTATAATCTTCGATCATATTTGTGCAAGCAGTTTACTGATATATAATTTGAAGTTAACATGTAATTAGAGTTCATAATACTTGCAAAATTGTTTAACTTTAGGCTGGAAAGAAATGTTTTCTGTAATCCTAGGTGGAGATGAAGTTGCAAATGGAAAACCTTCTCCTGATGTGTAAGAAAATTGTCCATTGAACCAATTAAAAAAAGCATCATTATATGTAAAATAATTATGATATAATATATTGTTCAGATATATAGAAGCAGCTAAGAGATTGGGAATGGACACATCAAACTGCTTAGTGATTGAGGATTCTTTATAAGTAATTAAATAAGCAACCGGAAAATTTTCATTGTCTGTGAACTATATATTTATAATTAATATCATGAAACTGTAAACCAAGTTGAGCCACGGGTTGACATGGTGCAGAAATGGACTAGTTAACTATTGGATGAATACTGATAGAGGAGTGCTCGGAAATACACTGATTTACTGAAGTTGTGAAGCTGCATGTTGATGACAAAGGAAATGTGAACACATGAAGACTGATGGCCAACTTGTGAAGCTGAAAGTTGCACATGATAACAAGAGCAAGTAATGTTGCAATCTGCAATTGTCAGTAGTAAATGAGCAGTAGCAGAGTATACTGGTCGGCCTGACGGTAATTGAAAGTGACTGAAGCTTTCATCTCTATCTTGACTTGTTTCAATATTTACCAAAACTGAAACAAAGTGATTAGTGCGAAAACAGGGATGAAAACTGATGTATGAGGAGCATAGCTGGGTGCTAAATTCTCGATGTGATGATATGATGCGAAAATTGGGATGTAAACTGCGCGCTGCGGGTGAAAATGCAATGTGAGTAGGTGGAAGAAGCACAATTGAAGTAAGATTGAATGTGAAGAGCATAACCAATATAAACTTCTTTTAAATTTCAGGAAAATAAAGCAGCAAAGGTGAACAACGATTAAGACAAGATTGTGTATGCATTGTTCAATTTCAGGCCAAAAACTACGAGGACGAACATACTACAAGACCGTTATGTTCTTGACTGCAAGAAGAACAACTAAAAATAACAACAACCACATCGACAACTGATTCATAACCATGTATTGAACTACTGCTGAAGCTCTTTCTTCTGTCTTCCATGCTAAGGTCTTCATCTTTACTAAGGTCTGTTCTTAATTACCACGTGTATTCCATCTTCTATTTCTACTCTTATGTCTTCTTTTTTCACACCTAAAAAGCATTGGTCTGAAAATCAGTATAGAATGAAATGTATAACAAGAAGATATGTACATGTATAAGCCTAGAAGATCAGTAGTGTAGACGTGAGAATCATGAGTCCGAGTCCAATGAACATGATTTTGAGGGACAGAGTTTATGTAAGGAGAAGGAAGGAAGAAGTAACTAAGTTATAAGACATCTGCTTACACCATTTGTTGTCCGAATGGAACTAAATGTGCAAGAAGGAAGATTTGCATGTATCATCCACTAAACTGCAAAAACTTTTTTTGCAGAAAAATCAGATCAATAAGTGTTGCAGCATATATGCAACATAACTATCTCTACATTTTTCAAACTGTCATGCGTAGTAATGTTAATAGAGGTTTTACTGATAGTAATAGTATAATGATATCACAATCACTTATCGTAGATGATTTGCTGGAGGAATTATCCTTGCACATAGTGTTTAATGCCTTGGTTATTTTAGCAATGTTGACTTGCATGTTAATTCGCTTGACAGTTGAACTTGAATCATCTTAAAATATGTCAATGTGTCATCATAGGCATGCATTAAAAACTTCCAGGGCCAAGCCATACAGGTGCATCTATAATCAGGTTAATATGGCATGAGTATTTGTATACAGAATCAGCGTTTTTTCCTAGAATGTTGCTTGTTGAAAGCTGCAATGGACATTCCGCAACAAGTGGTTTCTTACACAGTTGAGATTATATGCTAGTATAGTAATTTTGGAATGCCATTTTAGTTGAAATAGTCAGGCTGCGGTCTTTAGTTCTAAACGTCTTATAGAAGTTTTATGAACTATGAAAAATGGGCGACTTGTATTTGTATGTGTTGTTCTTGTTATATATGCATGAGTATATGTATTTATAATCATACAATGTGTTGTGTGTCTTTATCTAATCTAATGTTATATATGCATAAGTATGAACTATGAAATCTGAACCTTTATTTTTTCAGCTGTTGTGGCTCTGTTCTTCATATAGTGAAGTTGGTGATGTCGTTTTTGTTGTCTTTCTGGGTTCGGCTGGCATTATAGTTTGTATGATTTTTTGAGTCAACCAGCGTTGTTTGTTTATATGTTCGAATTATTGACTTGACTGTGTTGGGATTTATGTTACTTACATTAGTTACTGTCTTTTGAGTTAGTAAGTGGCGTGCCATTGTCTGTGCACATATCTGAACAATTTATTTTCTATGCAAAAATTTCAAATTTGCAAATAATCAATCGGTTAACCGTTCTAACTTTATCGATTAACCGATTAACCGTTTAACCGCGAATAATAGTCGGTTAACCGTTCTATGTGACCGGTTAACCGCGATTTAAATATTGCGGTTCAGTCGATACTACCAACATCGATTAACCGAAGATCTGTTAACCGAACCGCATATTAGTTTAGGTTAACCGTAAAAATTAATCGATTTTTGCGGTTAATCGACCGCGCCCACCCCTAGCTTCAACGACTTACGACTTAACAGGTCCTACGACCTAACACACACAGGACCAAACGACTCAACACATGCAGTGCCTCGACCGAACGACCTAAGCCCTTAAGTCGTTTGGACGACTTAACGACTTAGCAGATATACGACCTAAGCCATAACACACGTGCGCGACTTACGACCTAACTAGGATGCCAACCTAACCACTACAGCGACCTAACTATACAAGGCAAACCACCATAGGTCGCATACGATCCAGCGACTTACGACCTAACACTAAGTCGCTTGCTACCTTAGGTCGTCTCACGACCTAACTATAACCCGGCACTCACCACTAGGTCGCTAACTCGCTTCAACCGACCTCTCCCTAAGCCGCTAGCCACTAACTCGCTAACTACCTTAAGTCGCTCCATACTTAGGTCGGTCGAAACCTTAAGCCGTTAACCCCTAACCAACCTATCTCCTTAGGTCGTTAACTCGTAAGTCGCTGACTTCTCTTAGGTCGCTAATCACCTTAACTCGTTAACCTGCTAGCTTCCTTAGGTCGTTCCAAAACTCCACCGACCTATCCATCATACGACCTAACTCCCTAGCTCGCTCTACCTCACTAAGTCGCTAGTATCTATAGGTCGGTCCAAATCCTATAGGTCGTTACTTCTATAGGTCGCTCCACTCGACCTAACTCTCACACGACCTAAGCTCCACACGAGCTAATTCTTCACGGGCTAACTCACACATGACTAAGGCTCTAGACGACACTTAATACCAACAACCTAATTATAATTATACTACGATTTATCGACACGTACAGTACGGGTCGTTACATTACGACAAAGTACCGAGGAAAGTTATGTGGTGGGATCTGTAAAAGAAGAGAGTCCCAACAAAGTACATTGCCATTATCAAAGATATGTACGACAATGTTGTGACTAGTGTCAGAGCATGCGATGGTGAAATCAGTGACTTTTCCATTAATACAGATTTACATCAAGGGTCAACTCTGAGCTCCTACATTTTTGCTTTAGTGATGGATGAGGTTATGAAGGGTATTCAAGGTAAGATTCATTGATATATGCTCTTTGCTGTTGATATTACGCTAATTGACGAAAGTAGGATATGGGTTGATACGTAACTAGAGTCATGGAGACAGACTTTAAAATCAAGGGGTTTTAGGATTTGCAAAACTAAAATGGAGTATATGAAGTGTGAGTTCGGCGGTGTCAGGTTAGAGGATGAAGATGTCACAGTGGCTAGACAAGTAGTGCCAAGAAGGAATCCTTTCGATATTTAGGATTACTATTGTTATATGCTGCTGAGATTGATGAAGATGTTAGTTTTAGAATTCTAGCAGTTGGGTGAAATAGTGACTAGCGTTTGACATTCTCTATTATAGGAAAATCCCACAAAAGCTTAGAGGAAAGTTCTACAGAACGGCAATCAGTCCTGCGATGTTATATGATGAAGAATATTGGCATATTAAAAGACAACACGTCCAAAGAGATAAATGCAGCAGAGATGCGTATGCTACGATGGAGCTGCGGTCATAAAAGACGAGACCGAATTAGAAATGATGATGTGCGTGATAAACTTAAAGTAGCTCTAATTGAGGAGAAGCTAGTCTAACACCGCTTAAGATGGTTTGGACATTTCCAACGGAGGCCTCCCGTTGCACCTGTGCGCATTGAAATTATAGGCCGCGTCGAATGCTCAAAGAGAGTAGTGGTCGACCAAGGTTAACATAGGAAGAAGTAGTAAAAATGGACTTGAAGGATTGGAATATATCCAAAGAGCTGGTGTCAGACAGAAATACTTGGAAGTTAGCTATTCACATACCATAACCATGAACTATGAGTGTTTTTTTAGGGGTAGTGTTATAAGTTTTAGTTTATATGACTAGTAATAGGAGCCTAAGACGTAGTGTATGGTCTTTTAATTTCTATCGGTACCTTTATTACTATTATTATTATTATTATTATCATCATGGTGTTTTTTAATTTCTTTATATATTTATTATTATTGTTATTTTTATCTTTATAATTTTTTTACTTATTTACTACTACTATTATTATCATCATCGTCATGATTTATTATTGTTGTTGTTGTTGTTGTTACTTATAAGTCGACTTTATCATTTAGTTTTGGATTGTTCTATCTCTAACCGATCTCAACATGTTTGAAAATAATGGCTTTATTGCAGCTTTTGTTGTTGTAGAAAACCTAACAGATCAAACCGATTTATTTCACTTCGTTCAATACATGCGATTTCTTCGATATTTTTAACGTTTAGATTAACACTGTCATTAAATAACGTCTTTGCATAAATCTTAAACGCTAAAAAGTGATTTGTTAGTTAATGATTTTAAAATAATTTTTTTTAACATTTAACTAACCTCGCAATGGAATAAACATAACTATAATAAAAATTATATCATGCATATACAAAATAGATAGAAAAAATCAAACAATTTACCATTAACACATGACAGTTTGCACTAATACAGTTTAAGTCACAAGTGTCTATGGGCAACATTTTTATGTACAGTAATATAATAATGATAAATTGCACAACAAACTTATGGTAAGCAAGAAACCTTTAAGTATAAATTGTCTTAACTTCTTCTCTAGATCATCTTCTACAAACCGAATAATACACACAAATCTACCTGAAACCCCTTCCCACTTCTCCAACAAACAACCACCACCACTCCCACCCCCACACACAAATAAAGAATATGAGAAAAAGTGTGATACATCAAAAGCAAGATCAACCCCCATAAATAGACGTCTGACGTGAAATTCACTTTCCTGTTCGCCTACATCAAAAGCAAGATCAAGCCCATGTAATTTTCCCCTAAACTACTAAGGTCACACTTGATCCTGCTCTTCATATTAGGGTGTGGGTGACTCATACATAAATGCACCGAGCTCAACCTTTTATCTTCCACCTACATCCAAACTTGTTAGTAAAATCATATTTCACCGACAATTGCAATAGCGCAATAGAGTATATCACATATTATCAAATTTACTACAATCGAGTGTCATCAACATCAGATAATAATGTATCATCGGGACAAAAAGTAAACATTGCACAACTTCATATCCATATATATTAAATTTTGAATGAATATTTTGGGCAAGAAATTCATATTTCAGTGCACAAGTCTAATGCGGATTGGACTAAAAGAAGCCTAAATAGGAACAACACGATCCAGTACAATAACGATTCAACACAATCATAAAGTGCCCACCATAGTACATGGAGCCTAGAGTTGGTCGATCATCCGCTCAACTGTTCAAATTGCTTGTTGGGTTTATCATTCCAAACCATGAACACAATTAACGGGCGCATCTGCATTAGCCCAACCGAGAGTTACCATTTTCCTTAATTTCATATAAGCATTTCGTTTACAAAAAGTCATTATCGTTGACCAAGGTGTCGCATCTATCTGATACTTGCATTGAACCCAAATAACTTCACAATGCATCTTTTAAGGGAACAACTCTTTAGCGATGGCTCCTATTACCATGCATGAAGCCAAACAACATCTGAAGTTCCGATTGATATACGGCTATTATAGAGCATGTGACCAAAGAAATAGTTGAGTTCCTCTAAGAAATTAAGCAATTGTAAAGCAACCTATTTTGACTAAACAATGGCCAAGAACATTACTCTCACATAAATACCCTACAACAGCACCCTCGTAACAAATAATGCTAATGGGCTTGACTGGGACGGCCCGAAGTCTTAAACCCGAAGGTAAGTGAACGGTTGAGATAAACTATGCTCTATTCTTCATATTATATCAGCGTTGCCTTTTTTACTTTGTTCATTAATCCCCCTCAAACCTAACTGAAGGTTAAGGTTGTAAATTTCCCTGAATTAGCGCCGACACTAGTTGAATGTCGATTCTGACCCAAATCAAGTGAAATTTAAGTGAATTATAGCTTTAATAATCTCGCTGGCTTCAGCTTCATCCAATTTTGGTTCAGGCAAGTTGATATTTTAATCTGGTATTTGCGATTTTGATGAGTTATGTTTTGATTTTGCTTCAGCTAAGTGAGATCTCATCTTGATGATGATACCGTCGTTATTGATTTCAATTTCTCTCTAAAGCGAGCAAAATTCCCTTTCACAATGGCTTGGTTAGTATGTTAGCGAATCGGTAAGTGGAAGGAATGTGATTAATATTTGGTCTTCCTCCTGTTACTTTCTCGCACAAAGTAGAGATCAAGTTCCATATGTTTGATTTTTGAATGCAAAACTGGATTTGCCGTGAGTAGTATTGTACTTAAGTTATCACATCATATTGTGGTTTTATTTTCTGGTTTAACTTGTAGTTCACTAAGTAGTGACCCAATCCACATTACTTTTGCATTGGTCACACTCCTATATTCAGCTTAAGTGCTGGATCTGGAGATAGCGGGTTATTTTTTGAACACCATAATATTAAGTTTCTGCCTAAGTATATACAATAATCTGTTGTAGACCTTCTGCCATCTAGATCACTATCACAGTCTGCATCTGCATAACCAGTGAGATTGATAGATTTACATGCCTCCATTGTTAGTCCAAAGTTTACAGTCCCTTTGAGATATCTTAGTATCGTTTTCACAGCTTTCCAGTATTTTCTATTGGACTTTGCATAAATTGACTTGCTTTTTTTATTCTAAATCAGATTTCTGGTCTGATAATTGTTACATATTGCAGAGCACCCAATATTCTTCTGTATCGACTGTTATTTGATATTGCTTCACCCTTATTTTTAGATAGATGCATGTTGCTTGCCATGAGTGTAGAAATTGGATTTGCTTGGTCCATCTTGGCTTTAGCTAGAATCTCTGCAATGTATTTTTTCTGACTTAACTGAATTGCTGCATTTGATAGTCTTTTCACTTCAATTCCCAAAGGGTAATTTAGACTACCAAGATCCTTGAGTGAAAATTCCTTGTTTAGATGTTGTATAAGATGTGGATTTCCACTTCACCATTACCTATAATTATGAAGTCATTAACATATATTAGTACATAAATGACTATATTCTTACTGAATTTAGTAAACAAGGATTTGTTTGATTTTGTTGAGTTGTAGCCTGGTCTGGTCAGAGTTGCCATTAGCTTTTCAAACCAAACTCTTGAAGTTTGTTTCAGTCCATATATTACTTTGTTTAATCTGTATACAAGTTTTTCATTCCCTTTTTGTTTGAATCCATGTGGAAACTCCATATAGACATCTTCCTGCAATACACCATTCAAAAATGCATTATTTACATCTAATTATTTAATGCTTCAATTTCTATGCAAGGCGATAGTGAGAACAATTCTAATAGCAGTAGGCTTCAGAACTAGTGAAAAGGTTTCATTAAGGTCAAAACCATTTTGTTGTGAATAGCCTTTTACTGCTAGTCTTGCCTTGTATTTAAAAATTGAACCATCTGCATTTCTTTTCAATCTATATGTCCATTTGCGACCCATAATATTTTTATTACCGTGTAGAGGAAGAAGATCACATGTCTTGTTTCTCATTAGTGCATCATACTCTTCAATCTTAGCTGATTTCCATTTTTCATGGTTTGATAGTGTGTACTTGTTCCTCATGCTCCAAAGCTGCATCATATATTTTTGACTTAAATATGCCACTCTTTTTTCTTGTCATCATGTGATGTCCAGGTCTTACATAGTATGTTGCTGACAAGTGTTATCTGTATTAGCCTCTTGTTGTTGTTCATTGATTGGTTGAAAGTCATCTGATAGTTGATGAGAAGCAGATTACATACTTATTCTTTGTTGAGATGTTTGATCAGGTACATGTGACGACTCAGCTTGCTCATGACCTGGTCCAGAGCCGAACACTGTGTGTTATGGGCCTGAGTTAGATGCCTGTGGATTCATAATAATCTGAACTAGTTCTTCTTGTACTTGAACTACCCTTTTAGGTAATACATGCACAGGTGGTAAAGAGTACTTTGAATTATATATTTTCTTTGATGTTTTAATTTATGATTCCCTAAAGGGAATACTTTTTCATTAGATACCACATGCCTTTGATATAAATATTCTGCCATTACTATCTAAATACTTATAGCCGTTTTGATTAGCTGCATATCCCTAAAATGTACACGGGGATGACCTAAAATTTAATTTGTGAGCATTGTATGGTCTAGGCTAAGGAAAACACAAACATCCAAAAGCTTTTAGATTTCGATAATCAGGTCTAACATTATATAATATCTCCATTGGACTCCTTAGTTGAAGTACTTTTGTGGATAGTCTATTAATTTTAAAAACCGTTGTAGCAAAAGCATCTGGCCAAAATTTCAGTGGCATTGATGCTTGAGCTAATAAAGCGAGTCCATCGTATGGCCAAAATTTCAGTGGCATTAATGCTTGAGCTAATGAAGTGGCATTTGAAAATATTATGATTTTATTGAATTTTGAAAACAAATGCTTTTGATACAAAATGTTGTGATGAACATCAATCAGAGAATATCATAGTCTTTCTGTACATACTATATTTGTAGTAACAAATAATTCTAATGGGCTTGACTGAAACGAACCAAAGTCTTGTACCCGAAAGTAAGTGAACAGTTGAGATAAACCATGCTCTATTCTTCATATTATATCTGCATTGTCCTTTGTTCTTCGTTCATTATTTAACTGCAGTTCCTACCTCGATCGAAAGAAGACCACCATTGTAGTCCTACGTGCCAGTCAAGATGACATTACTTATGATAGTAGAGATAGATCAACACCTACATATCAACATTGTTGGAGATTTTGCGGTTCGAGACGAATTTGACGGCGATAATGATGAAGACAATGCTGTACTTTCGACTTCAAGGATCTATGGAATAGATTCTTTCAGACAATAGTTCAACCCACCAGGTACAAACGGGTTATCAAACTATCGACTTTCAGGATTCAATGAAGCCCTATAACAGCGTAATCGGATTCAAAGTTTGTACGACTTTGATCCGACCAAGAACACTTCAGAAAATGTTTCTGATGATGCAATTTATATAGAATAGAATGAAGAGGAAGAAGAATACAATCATGCAACGCTTTCTGAATTTGCAACACCTTGGAGGCGTGACAAAACAGAGCGTTTAGTAACGCTATCCCGGCGTCGCAGAACTGCTGTAGGAAGAAGAAGAGGAGGATTGAAAACTGTGTTTGCAACTGTTCTGGGCGTTGCTATTTATATACGTGAGGAGGTGTCTATTCGCCAGGAGTCACGACCGTTTGCAACGGTTCTTAAACGTCGCGACCTTTCATCTGCAACGTTCAGTAAAACGTTACTAATTCAAACGTCGCGTCTATTCAGTTTGTAACGTTTAGAAAAACGTTACAAATTCCCGCCCTTTATCCAAATTCAGATTTTCCGGTTCTGGGTCCTTAACGGGCCGAAATATGGCCCGTTACTGTACATATACGGTCCAAAAATATTTTCTGAACCGAACCCGAAACCCGTACCCAGCCCGGCTCGGCCCGGTTCGGTTCGGTCGGACGGACGGCGGCGGCGGCGCACGTGTGGTGTTGCATGACTTCTCTTCTCATAACAAAGCAAACATGTGGGAGCCCCAAGGCCCCATCATCCACTTGAGAAAGCTATATTTATACAAGTATATTGTATAGCTTTCTATAATGTGGGACTTTGATTTCTTCTTCCTTCCTTCTTTCTTTTCTTCTACTCTTCCAAAACTAAAACCCAAACCCAAATCATTTTGAAAATTTTATAACAATCTCCCCCAATTTTCAAAAATTAAATAATAAGACGGCCGAATCACTAGAGTGACTTCCTACATACCCAAGTGGGATCAAGCCTATGTAGTTCTAAGATCAAGTTTTGCATCATCGTGAAAACCAACACATAAATAAAAGGTATCTTTTGGATTTGAACCTTTACTTAGTGTAAACCATTCAAAGCCTTATCGAGATTCTGTGGTGAACGAATCTTGAACCAAGTATCCCTAATGATAAAACCGAAACAGTCACACATGTTGATTTCCTTAGGTAAAGTGTTCTGTATTGCTCAGCACGTTAATGGCCATGTGCTTAAATCCTGGTTCATGAGTCTACTTAGAAAGCGGTCTTACTTTCCAAGGAAACGGCCTGATTTCCATACTCATATAGGTAAGTCTCTTAAGGTGTTTCTGCGATACACCTTTTAAGGTTTCTAGACTTATTAAGGAAGTATATTCATCCTTTGTTCTTGCAGAATCCAACACTAAATATTATGGGATTATCAATTTAGTGTTCCATAATCATTCGCTTAACTTGTTGGTACCCATTGAACTTTGTCTATCCTTTTCAAGACATAAGTTGGGTTTCTGTTAAGGATGATCAACCTTCATTCACAGACCTTAGTCCCATTTCTTGTGACTTTATAGAAACCATTGCCTTTGGAAGACCTTTTGTAAGTGGGTCAGCCAAGTTTTTCTTCGTTTCTATGTAGTCTACAGTTATAACTCCTATTTTGAGTAACTGTCTCACCATATTTTGCCTTAGACACACATGTCCAGACTTTCCATTATATGTCTTATTAGACACATTGTATATAGTTGCTTGATTGTCACAGTTAATCAAGACTGCTGGAGATGGCTTCTTCCACAAAGGGATTTCCATTAATAAATTCCTAAGCCATTCCGCTTCTTTACATGCATCTGCTAATGCAGTCAATTCTGACAACATTGTTGAGTCAGAAATACAGGTCTGCTTCTTGGAAGCTGAAGACACAGCAGCGCCTCCTAATGTAAAGATCCATCCAGTCGTAGACTTGGATTTGGATTCTACATTGTTCCAGGTTGCATCACTATATCCTTCTATTACAGAAGGATATCCTTTATAAGATAAACCATATTCAATGGTTCCTTTCAAATAAGCTAAAACTCTGGAAATGGCTTTCCAATGTTCGAAACCTGGATTACTCGTAAATCGACACAATATACTTATAGCATGCGCGATGTCTGGTCTAGTGCAATGCATAGCATACATAAGACTCCCAATAACACTGGAATACTCTAGTTGAGAGATAGTACGTCCAGTGTTCTTTTCTAATTTAATACTAGGATCTAAAGGAGTTCCTGCTGGTTTGTCATCGTAATGGCCATACTTTTGTAGGAATTTCTCTTTGTAATGGGATTGGATTAGTAATAACTCCCCCTCTTTCCTAACAATTTTAGTTCCCAGAATTACATCAGCCTCTCCTAGATCTTTCATATCGAATTTAGAAGACAGAAACTTTTTAGTTTCATTCACACAGGATATATTGGAACCAAATATTAGCATGTCATCAACGTATAAACATATTATAACAATACCGTTGTTATCCGATTTGCTATAAATACATTTATCAGCATCATTGACAATGAATCCATATGACAGTGCAACTTTATCAAACTTCTCATGCTATTGCATGGGAGCTTGCTTCAAGCCATAAAGAGATTTTTCTAATTTGCAAACTTTCTTTTCTTGGCCTGGGGTTTTGAAACCTTCAGGTTGTTCCATATATATCTCTTCTTCTAAATCTCCATTTAGAAAAGCAGTCTTTACATCCATTTGATGTATGACTAATTTATGAATTGATGCAAGTGCAATTAAACAGCGTATAGAAGATATGCGAGCAACTGGAGCATATGTATCAAAATAATCTACTCCATGTCTTTGCTTATATCCCTTAGCAACTAATCTAGCTTTAAACTTATTAAAGGATCCATTTGTATTCAACTTTTTCATGAATATCCATTTACATCCTATAGGTTTAACACCAGGAGGTAAATCAGTTAAAAATCAAGTTTGGTTTAACTTATGGAATTCATTTCATCATTGATAGCTTCTTTCCAGAAATTTGAATCTCTGGAACTCATAGCCTCAGAATAAGTTTTGGGATCATCATCAACGTTCATTACATATTTAGTCACATTAAAGACTTCGTCCTTACTGCCTTCTACAAGATATGTAATGAAGTCAGGACCATAGTCCTTCTCTATTCTCGCTCTTTTACTTCTCCGTTGTTCAGTACTATTATCTGGTACTGACACTTCCTTGCTGTTCTGAGCAGGAGCATAATCATCGTCATTGATATCATTAGTCATACTACGTTCCGGACTAGATGATCTCAATGGAACCTCAACAGTTTGATTTTCAAAAAATTATACATCTACAGATTCTATAACTTCTAGGGTGTCAAGAATAAGAAATCTATAAGTTATACTATTAAGTGAATATCCTATGAAAACACATTTAAATGCTCTATTTTCTAACTTTGGTCATTTAGGGTCTGGTTTTCTAACATAAGCTAAGCAACCCCAAACTTTAAGTCTAGTTAGGTTAGGTTTCCTATTAAACCATAATTCATAAGGGGAAATATTATTCCTTTTAAGTGGTACTCTATTTAAAATATAACATGCAGATAACATAGCATCACCCCATAGGTTATAAGGTAAATTAGAACTTATGAGCATGGAATTAACCATTTCTACTAAAGTTCTATTCTTTCTTTCAGCAACACCATTTTGTTGTGGTGTATATGGGGCAGTACATTGGTGAATTATACCTTGTTGTTTACAAAACAAGGTGAATTCATTTGAGAAATATTCACCACCACGATCTGAATGTAATATTTTAATTTTAACTCCTAATTGTGTTTCGACTTCTGCTTTGTAAATTTTGAATTTATCAAAAGCCTCATCTTTAGTTTTCATTAGATATACATATGCATATCTAGTATAATCATCAATGAATGTTATATAGTATTGGTTACCACCATAGGTGATATGACTTTTTAAGTGACCCACATCACTATATACCAAATCAAGCAAACCAGTTTTCCTTTCTACGGATTTAAAGGATTTCCGGTGTATTTTTGCTTGAACGCATATTTCACATTTAGAGATGGTATCGAAATCACAATCAGAAATTAATCCTAATTTATTCATATTCCTAATGGAATTATAATTAACATGTCCCAATCTACCATGCCATAAACTAATAGAATCAACAATATAAACAGAAGATTTTTTTATTAAATTCAACTTAATCATGCCGTTACAAGAGTATCCCTGTCCAATGAATTTGCCATTTTTAGACAACACTAGCTTATCAGACTCATACACCATCTTGAATCCTCCTTTGTTAAGAAGGTATCCAGAGACCAAATTCTTACACATATCAGGTACATAAAATACATTGACTAATGTAAGAACTTTTCCAGAGGTGAGAGGAAGTTCTATAGTGCCTTTTCCCAGAACTTTGCTTGGAACTTATTTGCTCCAGTAACTTCGTCGGCTTCTCCTTTATTTTCTTCGTAACTCTTGAACAGATTACGGTCTTTGCAAATGTGAATGGTTGCTCGAGTATCGAACCACCAATCGTTATCATTGCCACTAACGGAGTTTTCCTCTTGCACTACAGCCACAAGCGAGTCTTCGACCAAATTCACTTTTTGTTGTTTCTTCCGCAGACGACAGTCTCGGGCATAGTGGCCGGGCTTGTTACAAAAATAACAAGCACCTTTCTTTTTGTTGTTAGTTTTGGAATGATTTTTCTTAAACCGTGTCTCATTCTTTGGCTTTAATTTATCAGTAATTTCAACATTATTTGCCTTAGAATGGGACTCAGTTTGTGGATTATCATCTAGATCGCGTTTGCGATAGTCTTCCTCAATACGAAGATGACGCTGTAAACCGTCTAAATTATAATCCGTTTCCGCATGTTTCAACTTTTTGTTATAATCATTCCAACTATGCGGAAGTCTAGAAATTATAACTCCAACAACAAAAGATTCAGGGAGACCAATTCCGGCATCTTTAAGTTGATTCACCAACAGTAAGATTTCGCTTACTTGTCCAATTATGGACTTATTGGTGACCATTTTGAAATCCATAAAATTAGAAATAAGAAACTCTTTATTGCTTGCCTCGGATATGCGGTATTTATTCTCCAGAGCAGTTCAGAGTGCCTTCGCTGTTTCCAAGGTTCTATGAGCATTGTAGACCGGGGTAGATAGCGCATTCAGAATATGGCCTCTGCATAGGAAATCGTCCTCTTTGCGCTTTGCATGTTTACCCTTTAGAGAAGCATCGACCTTATCAGTTTCCTCCGGGATTTCTTCCAAGTCATCTTCCAAGATGTAAAACAACTTGACAGTGACTAGGAAAAATTTCATCGTCTCTTGCCAACGAGTGAAATTGTCATCATCAAAACGCTCCAATCGAGTTAGATGCTGATTCATAACTTGTAGAGCGCTCGAACCTTCCATGGTTGAAGAATATTGTCTAAAAATTTGTCGGGGATTTTGCAGTTCGAGACGAATTTGATGGCGATAACGATGAAGACAATGCTGTACTTCCGACTTCAAGAATCTATGGAATAGATTCTTTCAGACAATAGTTCAACCCACCAAGTACAAACGGGTTATCAAACTATCGACTTTCAGGATTCAATGAAGCCCTATAACAGCGTAATCGGATTCAAAGTTCGTACGACTTTGATCCGACCAAGAACACTTCAGAAAATGTTTCTGATGATGCAATTTATATAGAACAGAATAAAGAGGAAGAAGAATACAATCCTGCAACGCTTTCTGAATTTGCAACATCTTGGAGGCGTGACAAAACAGAGCGTTTCGTAACGCTATCCCGGCATCGCAGAACTGCTGTAGGAAGAAGAAGAGGAGGATTGAAAACTGTGTTTGCAACTGTTCTGGGCGTTGCTATTCATATACGTGAGGAGGTGTCTATTCGCCAGGAGTCACGACCGTTTGCAACGGTTCTTAAACGTCGCGACCTTTCATCTGCAACGTTCAGTAAAACGTTACTAATTCAAACGTCGCGTCTATTCAGTTTGTAACGTTTAGAAAAACGTTACAAATTCCCGCCCTTTATCCAAATTCAGATTTTCCGGTTCTGGGTCCTTAACGGGCCGAAATATGGCCCGTTACTGTACATATACGGTCCAAAAATATTTTCTGAACCGAACCCGAAATCCGTACCCGGCCCGGCCCGGTTCGATTCGGTCGGACGGACGACGGCGGTGGCGCGCGTGTGGTGTTGCATGACTTCTCTTCTCATAACAAAGCAAACATGTGGGAGCCCCAAGGCCCCATCATCCACTTGAGAAAGCTATATTTATACAAGTATATTGTATAGCTTTCTATAATGTGGGACTTTGATTTCTTCTTCCTTCCTTCTTTCTTTTCTTCTACTCTTCAAAAACTAAAACCCAAACCCAAATCATTTTGAAAATTTTATAACAATCTCCCCCAATTTTCAAAAATTAAATAATAGGACGGCCGAATCACTAGAGTGACTTCCTACATACCCAAGTGGGATCAAGCCTATGTAGTTCTAAGATCAAGTTTTGCATCATCGTGAAAACCAACACATAAATAAAAGGTATCTTTTGGATTTGAACCTTTACTTAGTGTAAACCATTCAAAGCCTTATCGAGATTCTATGGTGAACGAATCTTGAACCAAGTATCCCTAATGATAAAACCGAAACAGTCACACATGTTGATTTCCTTAGGTAAAGTGTTATGTATTGCTCAGCACGTTAATGGCCATGTGCTTAAATCCTGGTTCATGAGTCTACTTAGAAAGCGGTCTTACTTTCCAAGGAAACGGCCTGATTTCCATACTCATATAGGTAAGTCTCTTAAGGTGTTTCTGCGATACACCTTTTAAGGTTTCTAGACTTATTAAGGAAGTATATTCATCCTTTGTTCTTGCAGAATCCAACACTAAATATTATGGGATTATCAATTTAGTGTTCCATAATCATTCGCTTAACTTGTTGGTACCCATAGAACTTTGTCTATCCTTTTCAAGACATAAGTTGGGTTTCTGTTAAGGATGATCAACCTTCATTCACAGACCTTAGTCCCATTTCTTGTGACTTTATAGAAACCATTGCCTTTGGAAGACCTTTTGTAAGTGGGTCAGCCAAGTTTTTCTTCGTTTCTATGTAGTCTACAGTTATAACTCCTATTTTGAGTAACTGTCTCACCATATTTTGCCTTAGACACACATGTCCAGACTTTCCATTATATGTCTTATTAGACACATTGTATATAGTTGCTTGATTGTCACAGTTAATCAAGACTGCTGGAGATGGCTTCTTCCACAAAGGGATTTCCATTAATAAATTCCTAAGCCATTCCGCTTCTTTACATGCATCTGCTAATGCAGTCAATTCTGACAACATTGTTGAGTCAGAAATACAGGTCTGCTTCTTGGAAGCTGAAGACACAGCAGCGCCTCCTAATGT
The DNA here is from genome assembly GCA_030765085.1 of Allium cepa. Taxonomy (NCBI): domain Eukaryota; kingdom Viridiplantae; phylum Streptophyta; class Magnoliopsida; order Asparagales; family Amaryllidaceae; genus Allium; species Allium cepa. The sequence goes on along the minus strand of CM060941.1, from coordinate 167,762,502 downwards.
AAAGATCCATCCAGTCGTAGACTTGGATTTGGATTCTACATTGTTCCAGGTTGCATCACTATATCCTTCTATTACAGAAGGATATCCTTTATAAGATAAAGCATATTCAATGATTCCTTTCAAATAAGCTAAAACTCTGGAAATGGCTTTCCAATGTTCGAAACCTGGATTACTCGTAAATCGACACAATATACTTATAGCATGCGCGATGTCTGGTCTAGTGCAATGCATAGCATACATAAGACTCCCAATAACACTGGAATACTCTAGTTGAGAGATAGTACGTCCAGTGTTCTTTTCTAATTTAATACTAGGATCTAAAGGAGTTCCTGCTGGTTTGTCATCGTAATGGCCATACTTTTGTAGGAATTTCTCTTTGTAATGGGATTGGATTAGTAATAACTCCCCCTCTTTCCTAACAATTTTAGTTCCCAGAATTACATCAGCCTCTCCTAGATCTTTCATATCGAATTTAGAAGACAGAAACTTTTTAGTTTCATTCACACAGGATATATTGGAACCAAATATTAGCATGTCATCAACGTATAAACATATTATAACAATACCGTTGTTATCCGATTTGCTATAAATACATTTATCAGCATCATTGAAAATGAATCCATATGACAGTGCAACTTTATCAAACTTCTCATGCAATTGCATGGGAGCTTGCTTCAAGCCATAAAGAGATTTTTCTAATTTGCAAACTTTCTTTTCTTGGCCTGGGGTTTTGAAACCTTCAGGTTGTTCCATATATATCTCTTCTTCTAAATCTCCATTTAGAAAAGCAGTCTTTACATCCATTTGATGTATGACTTATTTATGAATTGATGCAAGTGCAATTAAACAGCGTATAGAAGATATGCGAGCAACTGGAGCATATGTATCAAAATAATCTACTCCATGTCTTTGCTTATATCCCTTAGCAACTAATCTGGCTTTAAACTTATCAATGGATCCATTTGTATTCAACTTTTTCTTGAATATCCATTTACATCCTATAGGTTTAACACCAGGAGGTAAATCAGTTAAAACCCAATTTGGTTTAACATTATGAAATTCATTTCATTATTGATAGCTTCTTTCCAGAAATTTGAATCTCTGGAACTCATAGCCTCAGAATAAGTTTTGGGATCATCATCAACGTTCATTACATATTTAGTCACATTAAAGACTTCGTCCTTACTGCCTTCTACAAGATATGTAATGAAGTCAGGACCATAGTCCTTCTCTATTCTCGCTCTTTTACTTCTCCGTTGTTCAGTACTATTATCTGGTACTGACACTTCCTTGCTGTTTTGAGCAGGAGCATAATCATCGTCATTGATATCATTAGTCATACTACGTTCTGGACTAGATGATCTCAATGGAATCTCAACAGTTTGATTTTCAAAAAATTCTACATCTACAGATTCTATAACTTCTAGGGTGTCAAGAATAAGAAATCTATAAGTTATACTATTAAGTGAATATCCTATGAAAACACATTTAAATGCTCTATTTCCTAACTTTGGTCGTTTAGGGTCTGGTTTTCTAACATAAGCTAAGCAACCCCAAACTTTAAGTCTAGTTAGGTTTGGTTTCCTATTAAACCATAATTCATAAGGGGAAATATTATTCCTTTTAAGTGGTACTCTATTTAAAATATAACATGCAGATAACATAGCATCACCCCATAGGTTATAAGGTAAATTAGAACTTATGAGCATGGAATTAACCATTTCTACTAAAGTTCTATTCTTTCTTTCAGCAACACCATTTTGTTGTGGTGTATATGGGGCAGTACATTGGTGAATTATACCTTGTTGTTTACAAAACAAGGTGAATTCATTTGAGAAATATTCACCACCACGATCTGAATGTAATATTTTAATTTTAACTCCTAATTGTGTTTCGACTTCTGCTTTGTAAATTTTGAATTTATCAAAAGCCTCATCTTTAGTTTTCATTAGATATACATATGCATATCTAGTATAATCATCAATGAATGTTATATAGTATTGGTTACCACCATAGGTGATATGACTTTTTAAGTGACCCACATCACTATATACCAAATCAAGCAAACCAGTTTTCCTTTCTACGGATTTAAAGGATTTCCGGTGTATTTTTGCTTGAACGCATATTTCACATTTAGAGATGGTATCGAAATCACAATCAGAAATTAATCCTAATTTATTCATATTCCTAATGGAATTATAATTAACATGTCCCAATCTACCATGCCATAAACTAATAGAATCAACAATATAAACAGAAGATTTCTTTATTAAATTCAACTTAATCATGCCGCTACAAGAGTATCCCTGTCCAATGAATTTGCCATTTTTAGACAACACTAGCTTATCAGACTCATACACCATCTTGAATCCTCCTTTGTTAAGAAGGTATCCAGAGACCAAATTCTTACACATATCAGGTACATAAAATACATTGACTAATGTAAGAACTTTTCCAGAGGTGAGAGGAAGTTCTATAGTGCCTTTTCCCAGAACTTTGCTTGGAACCTTATTTGCTCCAGTAACTTCGTCGGCTTGTCCTTTATTTTCTTCGTAACTCTTGAACAGATTACGGTCTTTGCAAATGTGAATGGTTGCTCCAGTATCGAATCACCAATCGTTATCATTGCCACTAACGGAGTTTGCCTCTTGCACTACAGCCACAAGCGAGTCTTCGACCAAATTCACTTTTTGTTGTTTCTTCCGCAGACGACAGTCTCGGGCATAGTGGCCGGGCTTGTTACAAAAATAACAAGCACCTTTCTTTTTGTTGTTAGTTTTGGAATGATTTTTCTTAAACCGTGTCTCATTCTTTGGCTTTAATTTATCAGTAATTTCAACATTATTTGCCTTAGAATGGGACTCAGTTTGTGGATTATCATCTAGATCGCGTTTGCGATAGTCTTCCTCAATACGAAGATGACGCTGTAAACCGTCTAAATTATAATCCGTTTCCGCATGTTTCAACTTTTTGTTATAATCATTCCAACTATGCGGAAGTCTAGAAATTATAACTCCAACAACAAAAGATTCAGGGAGACCAATTCCGGCATCTTTAAGTTGATTCACCAACAGTAAGATTTCGGTTACTTGTCCAATTATGGACTTATTGGTGACCATTTTGAAATTCATAAAATTAGAAATAAGAAACTTTTTATTGCTTGCCTCGGATATGCGGTATTTATTCTCTAGAGCAGTCCAGAGTGCCTTCGCTGTTTCCAAGGTCCTATGAGCATTGTAGACTGGAGTAGATAGCGCATTCAGAATATGGCCTCTGCATAGGAAATCGTCCTCTTTGCGCTTTGCACGTTTACCCTTTAGAGCAGCATCGTCCTTATCAGTTTCCTCCGGGATTTCTTCCAAGTCATCTTCCAAGATGTAAAACAACTTGACAGTGACTAGGAAAAATTTCATCGTCTCTTGCCAGCGAGTGAAATTGTCACCATCAAAACGCTCCAATCGAGTTAGATGCTGATTCATAACTTGTAGAGCGCTCGAACCTTCCATGGTTGAAGAATATTGTCTGAAAATTTGTTGGGGATTTTACGGTTCGAGACGAATTTGACGGCGATAACGATGAAGATAATGCTGTACTTCCGACTTCAAGGATCTATGGAATAGATTCTTTCAGACAATAGTTCAACCCACCAGGTACAAACGGGTTATCAAACTATCGACTTTCAAGATTCAATGAAGCCCTATAACAGCGTAATCGGATTCAAAGTTTGTACGACTTTGATCCGACCAAGAACACTTCAGAAAAAGTTTCTGATGATGCAATTTATATAGAATAGAATGAAGAGGAAGAAGAATACAATCCTGCAACGCTTTCTGAATTTGCAACACCTTGGAGGCGTGACAAAACAGAGCATTTAGTAACGCTATCCCGGCGTCGCAGAATTGCTGTAGGAAGAAGAAGAGGAGGATTGAAAACTGTGTTTGCAACTGTTTTGGGCGTTGCTATTTATATACGTGAGGAGGTGTCTATTCGCCAGGAGTCACGACCGTTTGCAACGGTTCTTAAACGTCGCGACCTTTCATCTGCAACGTTCAGTAAAACGTTACTAATTCAAACGTCGCGTCTATTCAGTTTGTAACGTTTAGAAAAACGTTACAATTTGCCGCCCTTTATCCAAATTCAGATTTTCCGGTTCTGGGTCCTTAACGGGCCGAAATATGGCCCGCTACTGTACATATACGGTCCAAAAATATTTTCTGAACCGAACCCGAAACCCGTACCCGGCCCGGTTCGGTTCGGTCGGACGGACGGCGGCGGCGGCGCGCGTGTGGTGTTGCAAGACTTCTCTCCTCGTAACAAAGCAAACATGTGGGAGCCCCAAGGCTCCATCATCCACTTGAGAAAGCTATATTTATACAAGTATATTGTATAGCTTTCTATAATGTGGGACTTTGATTTCTTCTTCCTTCCTTCTTTCTTTTCTTCTACTCTTCCAAAACTAAAACCCAAACCCAAATCATTTTGAAAATTTTACAACAATCTCCCCCAATTTTCAAAAATTAAATAATAGGACGGCCGAATCACTAGAGTGACTTCCTACATACCCAAGTGGGATCAAGCCTATGTAGTTCTAAGATCTAGTTTTGCATCATCGTGAAAACCAACACATAAATAAAAGGTATCTTTTGGATTTGAACCTTTACTTAGTGTAAACCATTCAAAGCCTTATCGAGATTCTATGGTGAACGAATCTTGAACCAAGTATCCCTAATGATAAAACCGGAACAGTCACACATGTTGATTTTCTTAGGTAAAGTGTTCTGTATTGCTCAGCACGTTAATGGCCATGTGCTTAAATCCTGGTTCATGAGTCTACTTAGAAAGCGGTCTTACTTTCCTAGGAAACGACCTGATTTCCATACTCATATAGGTAAGTCTCTTAAGGTGTTTCTGCGATACACCTTTTAAGGTTTCTAGACTTATTAAGGAAGTATATCCATCCTTTGTTCTTGCAAAATCCAACACTAAATATTATGGGATTATCAATTTAGTGTTCCATAATCATTCGCTTAACTTGTTGGTACCCATTGAACTTTATCTATCCTTTTCAAGACATAAGTTGGGTTTCTGTTAAGGATGATCAACCTTCATTCACAGACCTTAGTCCCATTTCTTGTGACTTTATAGAAACCATTACCTTTGGAAGACCTTTTGTAAGTGGGTCAGCCAAGTTTTTCTTCGTTTCTATGTAGTCTACAGTTATAACTCCTCTTTTGAGTAACTGTCTCACCATTTGATGTCTTAGACTCACATGTCTAGACTTTCCATTATATGTCTTATTAGACACATTGTATATAGTTGTTTGATTGCCACAGTTAATCAAGACTGCTGGAGATGGCTTCTTCCATAAAGGGATTTCCATTAATAAATTCCTAAGCCATTCCGCTTCTTTACATGCATCTGCTAATGCAATCAATTCTGACAACATTGTTGAGTCAGAAATACAGGTCTGCTTCTTGTAAGCTCAAGACACAGCAGTGCCTCCTAATGTAAAGATCTATCCAGTCGTAGACTTGGATTTGGATTCTACATTGTTTCAGGTTGCATCACTATATCCTTCTATTACAGAAGGATATCCATATTCAATGGTTCCTTTCAAATAAGCTAAAACTCTGGAAATGGCTTTCCAATGTTCGAAACCTGGATTACTCATAAATCGACACAATATACTTATAGCATGCGCGATGTCTGGTCTAGTGCAATGCATAGCATACATAAGACTCCCAATAACACTGGAATACTCTAGTTGAGAGATAGTACGTCCAGTGTTCTTTTCTAATTTAATACTTGGATCTAAAGGAGTTGGTGCTGGTTTGTCATCGTAATGGCCATACTTTTTTTTAGGAATTTCTCTATGTAATGGGATTGGATTTGTAATAACTCCCCCTCTTTCCTAACAATTTTAATTCCCATAATTACATTAGCCTCTCCTAGATCTTTCATATCGAATTTAGAAGACAGAAACTTTTTAGTTTCATTCACACAGGATATATTGGAACCAAATATTAGCATGTCATAAACATATAAACATATTATAACAATACCGTTGTTATCCGATTTGCTATAAATACGTTTATCAGCATCATTGACAATGAATCCATATGACAGTGCAACTTTATCAAACTTCTCATGCCATTGCATGGGAGCTTGCTTCAAGCCATAAAGAGATTTTACTAATTTGCAAACTTTCTTTTCTTGGCCTGGGGTTTTGAAACCTTCAGGTTGTTCCATATATATCTCTTCTTCTAAATCTCCATTTAGAAAGCAGTCTTTACATCCATTTGATGTATGACTAATTTATGAATTGATGCAAGTGCAATTAAACAGCGTATAGAAGATATGCGAGCAACTGGAGCATATGTATCAAAATAATCTACTCCATGTCTTTGCTTATATCCCTTAGCAACTAATCTGGCTTTAAACTTATCAATGGATCCATTTGTATTCAACTTTTTCTGGAATATCCATTTACATTCTATAGGTTTAACACCAGGAGGTAAATCACTTAAAACCCAAGTTTGGTTTAACATTATGGAATTCATTTCATCATTGATAGCTTCTTTCCAGAAATTTGAATCTCTGGAACTCATAGCCTCAGAATAAGTTTTGGGATCATCATCAATGTTCATTACATATTTAGTCACATTAAAGACTTCGTCCTTACTGCCTTCTACAAGATATGTAATGAAGTCAGGACCATAGTCCTTCTCTATTCTCGCTCTTTTACTTCTCCGTTGTTCAGTACTATTATCTGGTACTGACACTTCGTTGCTGTTTTGAGCAGGAGCATAATCATCGTCATTGATATCATTAGTCATACTACGTTCTGTACTAGATGATCTCAATGGAATCTCAACAGTTTGATTTTCAAAAAATTCTACATCTACAGATTCTATAAATTCTAGGGTGTCAAGAATAAGAAATTTATAAGTTATACTATTAAGTGAATATCCTATGAAAACACATTTAAATGCTCTATTTCCTAACTTTGGTCGTTTAGGGTCTGGTTTTCTAACATAAGCTAAGCAACCCCAAACTTTAAGTCTAGTTAGGTTAGGTTTTCTATTAAACCATAATTCATAAGGGGAAATATTATTCCTTTTAAGTGGTACTCTATTTAAAATATAACATGCAGATAACATAGCATCACCCCATAGGTTATAAGGTAAATTAGAACTTATGAGCATGGAATTAACCATTTCTACTAAAGTTCTATTCTTTCTTTCAGCAACACCATTTTGTTGTGGTGTATATGGGGCAGTACATTGGTGAATTATACCTTGTTGTTTACAAAACAAGGTGAATTCATTTGAGAAATATTCACCACCACGATCTGAATGTAATATTTTAATTTTAACTCCTAATTGTGTTTCGACTTCTGCTTTTTAAATTTTGAATTTATCAAAAGCCTCATCTTTAGTTTTCATTAGATATACATATGCATATCTAGTATAATCATCAATGAATGTTATATAGTATTGGTTACCACCACAGGTGATATGACTTTTTAAGTCACCCACATCACTATATACCAAATCAAGTAAACCAGTTTTCCTTTCTATGGATTTAAAGGATTTCCGGTGTATTTTTGCTTGAACGCATATTTCACATTTAGAGATGGTATCGAAATCACAATCAGAAATTAATCCTAATTTATTCATATTCCTAATGGAATTATAATTAACAAGTCCCAATCTACCGTGCCATAAACTAATAGAATCAACAATATAAACAGAAGATTTCTTTATTAAATTCAACTTAATCAAGCCGTTACAAGAGTATCCCTGTCCAATGAATTTGCCATTTTTAGACAACACTAGCTTATCAGACTCATACACCATCTTGAATCCTCCTTTTTTTAAGAAGGTATCCAGAGACCAAATTCTAACACATATCAGGTACATAAAGTACATTGACTAATGTAAGAACTTATCCAGAGGTGAGAGGAAGTTCTATAGTGCCTTTTTCCAGAACTTTGCTTGGAACCTTATTTGCTCCAGTAACTTCGTCGGCTTCTCCTTTATTTTCTTCGTAATTCTTGAACAAATTACGGTCTTTGCAAATTTGAATGGTTGCTCCAGTATCGAACCACCAATCGTTATCATTGCCACTAACGGAGTTTGCTTCTTGCACTACAGCCACAAGCGAGTCTTCGACCACATTCACTTTTTGTTGTTTCTTCCGCAGACGACAGTCTCGGGCATAGTGGCCGGGCTTGATACAAAAATAACAAGCACCTTTCTTTTTGTTGTTAGTTTTGGAATGATTTTTCTTAAACCGTGTCTCATTCTTTGGCTTTAATTTATCAGTAATTTCAACATTATTTGCCTTAGAATGGGACTCAGTTTGTGGATTATCATCTAGATCGCGTTTGCGAGAGTCTTCTTCAATACGAAGATGACGCTGTAAACCGTCTAAATTATAATCCATTTTCGCATGTTTCATCTTTTTCTTATAATCATTCCAACTATGTGGAAGTCTAGAAATTATAACTCCAACAACAAAAGATTCCGGGAGATCAATTCCAGCATCTTTAAGTTGATTCACCAACAGTAAGATTTCGCTTACTTGTCCAATTATGGACTTATTGGTGACCATTTTGAAATCCATAAAATTAAAAATAAGAAACTTTTTATTGCTTGCCTCGGATATGCGGTATTTATTCTCCAGAGCAGTCCAGAGTGCCTTCGCTGTTTCCAAGGTCCTATGAGCATTGTAGACTGGGGTAGATAGCGCATTCAGAATATGGCCTCTGCATAGGAAATCGTCCTCTTTGCGCTTTGCACGTTTACCCTTTAGAGCAGCATCGTCCTTATCAGTTTCCTCCGGGATTTCTTCCAAGTCATCTTCCAAGATGTAAAACAACTTGACAGTGACTAGGAAAAATTTCATCGTCTCTTCCAACGAGTGAAATTGTCACCATCAAAACGCTCCAATCGAGTTAGATGCTGATTCATAACTTGTAGAGCGCTCGAACCTTCCATGGTTGAAGAATATTGCCTGAAAATTTGTTGGGGATTTTGCGGTTCGAGCCGAATTTGACGGCGATAACGATGAAGACAATGCTGTACTTCCGACTTCAAGGATCTATGGAATGGATTCTTTCAGACAATAGTTCAACCCACCAAGTACAAACGGGTTATCAAACTATCGACTTTCCGGATTCAATGAAGCCCTATAACAGCGTAATCGGATTCAAAGTTTGTACGACTTTGATCCGACCAAGAACAATTCAGAAAATGTTTCTGATGAAGCAATTTATATAGAATAGAATGAAGAGGAAGAAGAATACAATCCTGCAACGCTTTCTGAATTTGCAACACCTTGGAGGCGTGACAAAACAGAGCGTTTAGTAACGCTATCCCGGCGTCGCAGAACTGCTGTAGGAAGAAGAAGAGGAGGATTGAAAACTGTGTTTGCAACTGTTCTGGACGTTGCTATTTATATACGTGAGGAGGTGTCTATTCGCCAGGAGTCACGACCGTTTGCAACGGTTCTTAAACGTCGCGACTTTTCATCTGCAACGTTCAGTAAAACGTTACTAATTCAAACGTCGCGTCTATTCAGTTTGTAACGTTTAGAAAAACGTTACAAATTCCCGCCCTTTATCCAAATTCAGATTTTCTGGTTCTGGGTCCTTAACGGGCCGAAATATGGCCCGTTACTGTACATATACGGTCCAAAAATATTTTCTGAACCGAACCCGAAACCCGTACCCGGCCCGGCCCGCTTCGGTTCGGTCGGACGGACGGCGGCGCGCGTGTGGTGTTGCATGACTTCTCTCCTCATAACAAAGCAAACATATGGGAGCCCCAAGGCCCCATCATCCACTTGAGAAAGCTATATTTATACAAGTATATTGTATAGCTTTCTATAATGTGGGACTTTGATTTCTTCTTCCTTCCTTCTTTCTTTTCTTCTACTCTTCCAAAACTAAAACCCAAACCCAAATCATTTTGAAAATTTTATAACAATCTCCCCTAATTTTCAAAAATTAAATAATAGGACGGCCGAATCACTAGAGTGACTTCCTACATACCCAAGTGGGATCAAACCTATGTAGTTCTAAGATCAAGTTTTGCATCATCGTGAAAACCAACACATAAATAAAATGTATCTTTTGGATTTGAACCTTTACTTAGTGTAAACCATTCAAAGCATTATCGAGATTCTATGGGGAACGAATCATGAACCAAGTATCCCTAATGATAAAACCGGAACAGTCACACATGTTGATTTCCTTAGGTAAAGTGTTCTGTATTGCTCAGCACGTTAATGGCCATGTGCTTAAATCCTGGTTCATGAGTCTACTTAGAAAGCGGTCTTACTTTCCTAGGAAACGACCTGATTTCCATACTCATATAGGTAAGTCTCTTAAGGTGTTTCTACGATACACCTTTTAAGGTTTCTAGACTTATTAAGGAAGTATATCCATCCTTTGTTCTTGCAGAATCCAACACTAAATATTATGGGATTATCAATTTAGTGTTCCATAATCATTCGCTTAACTTGTTGGTACCCATTGAACTTTGTCTATCCTTTTCAAGACATAAGTTGGGTTTCTGTTAAGGATGATCAACCTTCATTCACAGACCTTAGTCCCATTTCTTGTGACTTTATAGAAACCATTGCCTTTGGAAGACCTTTTGTAAGTGGGTCAGCCAAGTTTTTCTTCGTTTCTATGTAGTCTACAGTTATAACTCCTCTTTTGCGTAACTGTCTCACCATTTGATGTCTTAGACTCACATGTCTAGACTTTCCATTATATGTCTTATTGGACACATTGTATATAGTTGCTTGATTGTCACAGTTAATCAAGACTGCTGGAGATGGCTTCTTCCACAATGGGATTTCCATTAATAAATTCCTAAGCCATTCTGCTTCTTTACATGCATCTGCTAATGCAATCAATTCTGACAACATTGTTAAGTTAGAAATACAGGTCTGCTTCTTGGAAGCCCAAGACACAGCAGCGCCTCCTAATGTAAAGATCCATCCAGTCGTAGACTTGGATTTGGATTCTACATTGTTTCAGGTTGCATCACTATATCCTTCTATTACAGAAGGATATCCTTTATAAGATAAACCATATTCAATGGTTCCTTTCAAATAAGCTAAAACTCTGGAAATGGCTTTCCAATGTTCGAAACCTGGATTACTCGTAAATCGACACAATATACTTATAGCATGCGCGATGTCTGGTCTAGTGCAATGCATAGCATACATAAGACTCCCAATAACACTGGAATACTCTAGTTGAGAGATAGTACGTCCAGTGTTCTTTTCTAATTTAATACTAGGATCTAAAGGAGCTGGTGCCGGTTTGTCATCGTAATGGCCATACTTTTGTAGGAATTTCTCTATATAATGGGATTGGATTAGTAATAACTCCCCCTCTTTCCTAACAATTTTAATTTCCAGAATTACATCAGCCTCTCCTAGATCTTTCATATCGAATTTAGAAGACAGAAACTTTTTAGTTTCATTCACACAGGATATATTGGAACCAAATATTAGCATGTCATCAACGTATAAACATATTATAACAATACCGTTGTTATCCGATTTGCTATAAATACATTTATCAGCATCATTGACAATGAATCCATATGACAGTGCAACTTTATCAAACTTCTCATGCCATTGCACGAGAGCTTGCTTCAAGCCATAAAGAGATTTTACTAATTTACAAACTTTCTTTTCTTGGCCTGGGGTTTTGAAACCTTCAGGTTGTTCCATATATATCTCTTCTTCTAAATCTCCATTTAGAAAAGCAGTCTTTACATCCATTTGATGTATGACTAATTTATGAATTGATGCAAGTGCAATTAAACAGCGTATAGAAGATATGCGAGAAACTGGGGCATATGTATCAAAATAATCTACTCCATGTCTTTGCTTATATCCCTTAGCAACAAATCTGGCTTTAAACTTATCAATGGATCCATTTGTATTCAACTTTTTCTTGAATATCCATTTACATCCTATAGGTTTAACACCAGGAGGTAAATCAGTTAAAACCCAAGTTTGGTTTAACATTATGGAATTCATTTCATTATTGATAGCTTCTTTCCAGAAATTTGAATCTCTGGAACTCATAGCCTCAGAATAAGTTTTGGGATCATCATCAATGTTCATTACATATTTAGTCACATTAAAGACTTCGTCCTTACTGCCTTCTACAAGATATGTAATGAAGTCAGGACCATAGTCCTTCTCTATTCTCGCTCTTTTACTTCTCCGTTGTTCAGTACTATTATCTGGTACTGACACTTCCTTGCTGTTTTGAGCAGGAGCATAATCATCGTCATTGATATCATTAGTCATACTACGTTCTGGACTAGATGATCTCAATGGAACCTCAACAGTTTGATTTTCAAAAAATTCTACATCTACAGATTCTATAACTTCTAGGGTGTCAAGAATAAGAAATCTATAAGTTATACTATTAAGTGAATATCCTATGAAAACACATTTAAATGCTCTATTTCCTAACTTTGGTCGTTTAGGGTCTGGTTTTCTAACATAAGCTAAGCAACCCCAAACTTTAAGTCTAGTTAGGTTAGGTTTCCTATTAAACCATAATTCATAAGGGGAAATATTATTCCTTTTAAGTGGTACTCTATTTAAAATATAACATGCAGATAACATAGCATCACCCCATAGGTTATAAGGTAAATTAGAACTTATGAGCATGGAATTAACCATTTCTACTAAAGTTCTATTCTTTCTTTCAGCAACACCATTTTGTTGTGGTGTATATGGGGCAGTACATTGGTGAATTATACCTTGTTGTTTACAAAACAAGGTGAATTCATTTGAGAAATATTCACCACCACGATCTGAATGTAATATTTTAATTTTAACTCCTAATTGTGTTTCGACTTCTGCTTTGTAAATTTTGAATTTATCAAAAGCCTCATCTTTAGTTTTCATTAGATATACATATGCATATCTAGTATAATCATCAATGAATGTTATATAGTATTGGTTACCACCATAGGTGATATGACTTTTTAAGTCACCCACATCACTATATACCAAATCAAGCAAACCAGTTTTCCTTTCTACGGATTTAAAGGATTTCCTGTGTATTTTTGCTTGAACGCATATTTCACATTTAGAGATGGTATCGAAATCACAATCAGAAATTAATCCTAATTTATTCATATTCCTAATGGAATTATAATTAACATGTCCCAATCTACCATGCCATAAACTAATAGAATCAACAATATAAACAGAAGATTTCTTTATTAAATTCAACTTAATCATGCCGTTACAAGAGTATCCCTATCCAATGAATTTGCCATTTCTAGACAACACTAGCTTATCAGACTCATACACCATCTTGAATCCTCCTTTGTTAAGAAGGTATCCAGAGACCAAATTTTTACACATATCAAGTACATAAAATATATTGACTAATGTAAGAACTTTTCCAGAGGTAAGAGGAAGTTCTATAGTGCCTTTTCCCAGAACTTTGCTTGGAACCTTATTTGCTCCAGTAACTTCGTCGGTTTCTCCTTTATTTTCTTCGTAACTCTTGAACAGATTACGGTCTTTGCAAATGTGAATGGTTGCTCCAGTATCGAACCACCAATCGTTATCATTGCCACTGACGGAGTTTGCCTCTTGCACTACAGCCACAAGCGAGTCTTCGACCACATTCACTTTTTGTTGTTTCTTCCGCAGACGACAGTCTCGGGCATAGTGGCCGGGCTTGTTACAAAAATAACAAGCACCTTTCTTTTTGTTGTTAGTTTTAGAATGATTTTTCTTAAACCGTGTCTCATTCTTTGGCTTTAATTTATCAGTAATTTCAACATTATTTGCCTTAGAATGGGACTCAGTTTGTGGATTATCATCTAGATCGCGTTTGCGAGAGTCTTCTTCAATACGAAGATGACGTTGTAAACCGTCTAAATTATAATCCGTTTCCGCATGTTTCATCTTTTTCTTATAATCATTCCAACTATGCGGAAGTCTAGAAATTATAACTCCAACAACAAAAGATTCCGGGAGATCAATTCCAGCATCTTTAAGTTGATTCACCAACAGTAAGATTTCGCTTACTTGTCCAATTATGGACTTATTGGTGACCATTTTGAAATCCATAAAATTAGAAATAAGAAACTTTTTATTGCTTGCCTCGGATATGCGGTATTTATTCTCCAGAGCAGTCCAGAGTGCCTTCGCTGTTTCCAAGGTCCTATGAGCATTGTAGACTGGGGTAGATAGCGCATTCAGAATATGGCCTCTGCATAGGAAATCGTCCTCTTTGCGCTTTGCACGTTTACCCTTTAGAGCAGCATCGTCCTTATCAGTTTCCTCCGGGATTTCTTCCAAGTCATCTTCCAAGATGTAAAACAACTTGACAGTGACTAGGAAAAATTTCATCGTCTCTTCCAACGAGTGAAATTGTCACCATCAAAACGCTCCAATCGAGTTAGATGCTGATTCATAACTTGTAGAGCGCTCGAACCTTCCATGGTTGAAGAATATTGTCTGAAAATTTGTTGGAGATTTTGCGGTTCGAGCCGAATTTGACGGCGATAACGATGAAGACAATGCTGTACTTCCGACTTCAAGGATCCATAGAATAGATTCTTTCAGACAATAGTTCAACCCACCAGGTACAAACGGGTTATCAAACTATCGACTTTCCGGATTCAATGAAGCCCTATAACAGCGTAATCGGATTCAAAGTTTGTACGATTTTGATCCGACCAAGAACAATTCAGAAAATGTTTCTGATGATGCAATTTATATAGAATAGAATGAAGAGGAAGAAGAATACAATCCTGCAAAAATTTCTGAATTTGCAACACCTTGGAGGCGTGACAAAACAGAGCGTTTAGTAATGCTATCCCGGCGTCGCAGAACTGCTGTAGGAAGAAGAAGAGGAGGATTGAAAACTGTGTTTGCAACTGTTCTGGGCGTTGCTATTTATATACGTGAGGAGGTGTCTATTCGCCAGGAGTCACGACCGTTTGCAACGGTTCTTAAACGTCGCGACCTTTCATCTGCAACGTTCAGTAAAACGTTACTAATTCAAACGTCGCGTCTATTCAGTTTGTAACGTTTAGAAAAACGTTACAAATTCCCGCCCTTTATCCAAATTCAGATTTTCCGGTTCTGGGTCCTTAACGGGCCGAAATATGGCCCGTTACTGTACATATACGATCCAAAAATATTTTCTGAACCAAACCCGTACCCGGCCCGGCCCGGCCCGGTTCGGTCGGACGGCGGCGGCGGCGCGCGTGTGGTGTTGCATGACTTCTCTCCTCATAACAAAAGCAAACATGTGGGAGCCCCAAGGCCCCATCATCCACTTGAGAAAGCAATATTTATACAAGTATATTGTATAGCTTTCTATAATGTGGGACTTTGATTTCTTCTTCCTTCCTTCTTTCTTTTCTTCTACTCTTCCAAAACTAAAACCCAAACCCAAATCATTTTGAAAATTTTACAACAAACATTTTCAGTTATAAAACCTAACATGAAATGTTCTAACGTTATAGAAGATTTGGTTTAGGCTACTTTGAGGGGCTTATTACAACATTTTCATCTCTACTTCTATATTATTAATAACTAAAACTTTAACATAATAGTAATAATAAATTCTTTCCCATCTATTTATGATCAACCTTCAAGACTTTATGGAACAAGTGGGCTCCATATTTTATTACTTGCAATAACTTATAGTTAATTAAATAGAGTGACACTCATGTAATATGAATTTTGAAGTCTTCATATTCAACCGTATCCCCATTTTGTTAAACAATATATATAATATTGTTTGTCAAGACTAAATTGCAAAGGAAATGCAAATGTTCCAATTCAAACAACATATACATCATTTCATTATTCACTATAAAGGATGGATACAGCGAATGGTAAGATAGAGCAGAGAAAAGTGCCAACGCAAAGGAAATGAAAATGTTAATGTGACTTGCAAAGAAAGAAATATAAGAACGTCTTCCATTAACAGATCCAACAGTGAAGCCTGTATATCCTGCCATTGATCCATGAATAGCACTATGAGTGAGCAACGTGTTGTACACATTATCCAAGGCATTGCTTAGAATCGCAGGAATCATATATGTTGGATCTGTATTTTTATTAATTACATTCAAAGTAAGATTTTATGATTTTCTTATACAATGATGAGCAAATAGTAGATTAACTCACATATATACAATGATTTTCCTATACAAACCACACAATACAATTCAACCTTCTTTCCTTCCAGCAACCAAAACCTCTTCCTACAATGTCGAATCAACATCTCTAAACAAAAAATGCAAAGAACCGCCACACGTCTAAAGAGTCACCATCTTCAAAACTCGCCTTCTCACTTTCGTTATCATCCTTCTTCACATGTTGCTACAGAATCCACTACTCGTACCTCATCATGCCTTCCTTCGCCTTAGTCATACTGCACTGTGAACAATACCACCTTCCTTTGGGCACTAAGCTTCTTGCAGGCTTTATGTAGTACGTATGGTAAGCCTCATTGCTAGGGGGACCCACCAAAGCCATAGCGAAAGCGAGTCTTCATAAGGCGATTGCCAATGCTTATGAACCCAAACTTAGGAGAACTATCCATTACCAAGATGAAGCTTGGGTGAAACTAAGTGGAGGTCTGAACCGATCCCAATGAATAGGCGGAATAAATTGGATTGGTTAGCAATACTACTCCTAGATCTCCTAATATAAGAAATGATCCCAGAAATACTACATGAATAACATGTATTAGGCCAAGTAAATCCATTATATATAAGAAAAAAAATCAGTCAAAATGTTTTATGACCTTACTAAATAGTCCAGGAAATAGAGGTGTTCTGCCAACTGAATACAATCAATTCAAGATTGTACAAAAAAAGATGGCTAGAAAAACTTACTAGATACCAGAGTTGATGGTGCATAATAAGTTCTATCTACATTGGATTTGAACCAATGACTTTAGCATATGAAAGCAATACTTTAACCACTGAGTTAAGTAGTAAACCTCATTGTAACCATAGCATAAAAAAAATTAAGTTGTCATCCCTATCCTAAAAGCAAGGTCTAAATGAACACGAAGGGTAGTACCAGTACTACCCGTTCTGCTGTAGAAAGGTCATGATTTGCCCTGTTTTCAAGCATCTAATGTGGTATAATTTGTAAGGGCACTAATTGTGGGCACCTATTATGAATCTCCTATCTTCATCTTCACAAGTTCCACATTACTCGCACAAGCGCAATATATTAGTAGTAGTAGTAGTAGTAGTACTAGTTAGGTTATGCAACTGCTTGTATGTGTAGTAATATATTACATAAAGTAGCGGGTTTCAAATATCTGTGTATTGGACTTTAAATACCAGCCCATATTTTACAAAATGCTCTATATCACAGAGCCGATATCATTGTATCAAGTGAACAGTTAATCAAATACTCTTTTACATTTTCTCAGATTACATTCTATCAAACAATTCTATTTTGGTATCAGAGCCTAAGTCTGTCAAAAGACGGTAAATTTTTCTCATCATCTACAGTTCATCAGAGTTTGGTTTAGATCATTACTGAGCCATCCAGCAGGTGGTGTCAAAATATGTTCATCATTCACCACCCACGGTTGCTCTCAGAGACAACCTTCTCATCATCTGAAATTTCTTTACCTGTATCCACATCAGTCCCCACTTATTCTTTTCCAGCAAAGTGTCGTTCCAAGTTTCTTGCATCAAGAATTGCAAGATTAGCTGCACAATAAAGCATTCCTTGGAAAAGTCATCTGCAAATTACCAGATTTCACAGTATGGCCAGAGATGAATCATCATTTGAATCAAGTGCACTCAGGAATGAAGAACCATCAGGTTTAGAAAATACCCTCTGCAATATCATCAAACCAAAGAACCATTTAGTAATCACTGCTCCAGATGAAAATAATTTCACACTATGGAAATATCAAGTTAAAACTAGTATAAAAGGGTATGGTTTGGAATATTTTCTGTATGGAACAGCAACCATATCTGGAAGAATGGTGACTGATAGTAAAGAAGAAAGAATTATCAACAAAGAATTCATCAACTATCAAAGGCAAGATAGCTTACTTGCAGCATGGTTGCTTTCATCCATCAGTTCTGGATTATTGTCACAAACTATTGGTTGCAAAACCTCATTTGAAATATGGTCTGCAATTCAACAAATTTTCAATACTCAGTCAACTGCAAGAATCATGTATCATAAGAGGTAACTGTAGAATCTCGAGAAAGAGAATACGCCAATAAGCAAATATCTAACGAAGGTGAAATCATACTATGATATTCTTGATACTGCCGCTCACAAAGTATCTGAAACTGAACAGATACTAACTATTCTAAATAGACTTGACATAGAATATGAGTCTGTGGTGGAAATTATCTCTTCACAACAAAATATACCTAACATGCAATATGTACACTCAATATTATTGTCACATGAAGGACGATTCGAGCAGAGAAAAGAAACATTGCAGAATTATCAATCAACCATGCATCAAATTCCAGAAACAAAACACACGGAAAGAAGCAGGAAAATCAGAATATGAGATAAGATTTTTATAATCAAAGAGATGGTACTGTACAGAGAGGTAGAGGCAGAAATGGAAGATGGAATAATAATAGAACAAAATGTCAGATTTGTAAAAAGCCTGGACACACAGCCAGACAATGCTACTTCAGACTCAACACTGAATACTACCCAAATCAACAAAATCCAGCAAATCAAAGAAATTACAGTTCTGGTGCTAATGTGCCACACATTGATCGAAGATAAGGCAATCAATATGAAGGATCAAGAATACAGAACTTAAACTCAGAAAATCTTACCAGAACAGAGGAAATTGAAGGGGAGGACTGGTACCCAGACTCAGGTGCCACTAGCCACCTCATAAGCAGCCTTAAAAATTTCAATTTTAGCAATAAGGAATATACAGGTACGCATTCTATACATGTGGGCAATGGTGAAGCTTTAAAAATCACACATGTTGGAACTAGCAGTTTACAAGGCGAAAGACATCTCTATCTTAACAATCTATTGAGAGTTCGTCGAATTAAGAAAAACTTACTAAGTGTATCTCAATTTGCTAATGATAACAATGTGTATTTTGAGTTTCACCCTAAATTCTGTTTATTGAAGGATCTACTAAACCAAGACATATTATTACAGGATAAACTGGACAAAGGGTTATATAAATTCAACTTTAACGATACAAGAAAGAGCAATAATAGGAATACATGGTGTAACAGTACTGAATCTCATGTTAAAAATGGCCAAGAAACATTTATTTTGTGGCACTGTAAATTAGGACATCCTAGTGTAAACATTGTAAAACAAGTTCTTATGAATAATAATATCTCTTTCGATGTATCTCTGCTATATATATGTACCTATTGTCCATTAGGCAAAAGTCATGAACTGCCATTTGCAGATTCAACAACAGTTATTAGCAAACCATCAGAAGTAGTGGCAACTGACTTATGGGGACCAGCTCCTGTAAGTTCAGACAATGGTTTTAGGTATTATATATCTTTTGTTGACGCTTATTCTAGATACACATGAATATATTTTCTAACATCCAAGTCAGATACACACAAGGCAGTAATGAGATCATAACTCAAACAGAGAAACAAATAAGTAGTGAGCTTAAAATTTTACAAACTAATGGTGGTAGTGAATTTAAACCATAAATATAATATTTTCAGAAAAAGGTATTATTCATAGAACAACCTGCCCATAAACCTCTGAGCAAAATGGGCTTGTAGAGTGGAAGCACAGACATATAGTAGAGACTGACTTAACTTTGCTTGTTTAAGCCTCTCTACCCATGAAATTTTGGCCAGAAGCTTTGAACACTTCTGTGTGTCTAATCAATGGGCTTTCTACCAAAGTTCTTAAATATACGAATCCTATTGAAGTGCTGTTTGGGGTTAAACCTGATTATAAAGGTCTTAAGACATTTGGCTGCTTATGTTTTCCATGTCGTAGACTATATAATAATCACAAACTAGCTCTCAGATTTACCACATGCACCTTCTTAGGATATGGAAATAAACAAAAGGGATACAGATGTTTGAGCAATGATGGTAGGATATTTGTTTCAAGACATATTGTATTTAATGAAAACATTTTTCCATTTGCAGATGGAAATATCAAAATAACCAAGAAGGTATACAATAAAGACAACATATCAATACCATCTATACCTGTTATACCAGACTGGGATCAAACTGATGGAAGTGTGCAAAGAAATCAAAGGCCACAGAACACTTTACCCAGTAGTGACACTGGATCAGGTCATGACACCCATGAGTCATCTAGCTCCTTCAACAACACCAACCAGATCAATGATAACAATCCAAGTCAAGGAGAATCCCCCTCATCCATGTCTCAACATTCTGATGACAATACTGATACCCATGATTCACCACCTGTAAGATCAGGACATCATATGATTACAAGGTCAATGAGTGGTATTTTCAAACCTAAAGTATACAGTGTTTAACTGGACTCAACTGAGTCAAGAAACTACAATGAAGCCATTACCAACAACAATTGGAAACAAGCTATGGATAATGAATACAGTGCTCTAATCAGAAATAAAACTTGGAGTTTAGTATCAATATCCAAAGACAAAATTATAATTGGTCGCAAATGGACCTACAAAATTAAAAGAAATCCAAATGGAAGTATCACAAATTATAAAGCAAGACTGGCAGCTAAAGGGTACAACCAATAATATGTGTTTGATTTCAATGAGACATTTTCCCCTGTTGTTAAGCCAACTACTATAAGAATTATCTTGACAATTGCTCTTCATAGAAAATGGAAGATCAGACAACGTGATGTAAACAATTCCTTCCTCAATGGAGACTTAAAAGAGGAAGTGTTTATGGAACAACCAGAAGGGTACAAGAAGGGTGTCAACAACAATTTAGTATGCAAGCTATATAAAGCTATTTATGGGTTGAAGCTATTGAATATGCGATTATATGATTTTTGTTTGGTGATAATAAACATCTATATATTCGTGTAGATATATTTCTTAATGTACTATTTTATTTTTCATAGATTAAATAAATGTTTGTTGAATAAAAATAAGTAACACAGAATTTGAATTCAAATAGAAATTTTATTCAAACGAATATTTATTACAATCTTTGAATAGTACAAAGTTCAAGCTCTCACAATATATATACAATTTCAATTACAGTACAATTTTGATTACATCACGATTCGCATTTACATTTGCCCTCACTACATATCACTCATTCACTCAACTCGTATTTTATCTTCAACTTCACTTCAAATTGAATCCATCATCTGAGTAATCAGCAAAAATAAATATTGACGCAGTAAAATTGAAAAGGAAATATTTTTGCAGTATAAAATAAAATGTGATTGTTGAAATTAACATTTGCCTTAGTTATTTGGGTTGTTTGTCATCATTTAAGTTTGCATTCATCATATACGAACAGCTTGTGACATACACAGTGTATCACTGTAGGTGCCACAAGGCCGTGCACACCGATATATACACTTGATAAAATTACAGGATAGGTAAGCACAGGTCAAACCCAAAATAGGATTCAACTCAAGTGCAATAAAATAATGTCACAATTTTCAGCACAAGGTCAAATCCAAGCAACAAGTTGGATTCAACTCAGGCACAATTCGAAAATCCATCCAAATGCAATAAAATGGTCGGGAGCAACATATCATAGATAGTACACATGCCCAGACTCAGGCCAACATGAAACAAGATCAAGTCCAGCTACCACATAAAGAAATAAAAACATAAAACATCAATGAACCAACTGTGTATACATGAAGGTCACAATAAAGCATGAAGCAGCTCATATATACAACAAACACAGAGGCAACTGACATCAAACCATTTCAACATGACTCGAAGTACAAGTCGACGCAAACATACCAGAACAGCATATTAAGGAATAGCAAGAATGCACAAAGGACACGGGTTGGCAACAAATGAATTGTGCACATCAAATATTTTTTCAGCAAAAACAGATTCAACATAATGCTACAGTTCTGGCCTCAAAAATGAATCAGAAGCAAATGGCACCAACTCGAGATCAAGTTCAAGTTAAGCAACTCAAACTCAACTGGACAGTGTCATCAAAATGAACACAAAGACTCATGCATATTAAAGCATGTGTCAGTAGAGAATGTAATGCACAGGTCTGGACAACATGGATGGACAATCACACATGTATGCAATTAATAGCAGTTCATATACTGAATCAAACTACAAATGCAGCAACCAAAACAAACTTCAACCAACATATCAACAACAACAACCACGTCAAACACAGTGCAAATTGAAATCAACAATACATGCACACACACATACAAAAATATATATGCACATATCTGAATTCACCCAGTGCTATCAGAAGTAAAGGCCAAAGATAATATTAAGTCATGGAATCACATGAACAAGGCAAGTATGCTACAACCAGAGAATCGAGCTTCAAAAGTACAGGGTGCAGTGATGCAAAAATCACAATGAAGTAAATCAAGTGCATAATGGCTGAAGTCAATACACAAAGAAAATGCAAAGTCGAAGTCAGGTGAAGACAAGAAAACAATCAAAGTTAAGCCAGAAAATCATCAACTGGCGGAAGTCATGAAGCAGCAGCCACATGAAGACCAACAGCAAGTGGATATGACCATCAAGCCGCAATTCAATCAAATTCAAATTTGCAGATTTCAAACCCAAGTCAGTGCCGTGTTAACCAAGGCAACAAGTTCGAACCAAGTCATCAGGCCGTGGTAATTATAAATGAACAAGTCAAAAATCAAAACCGTGAGTGCCAGTATCAATTTATACGAAATTGATAAAGTCGGAGAGATCATCAACATCCAAACATAATCGAACGGCCGAAGCACAGTATTGACAAAATCAAACAACTATCAGACGAGCGAGAAATAAGGAGATCGAATCCATATAAAAACCCACAATCATCATCGGCTAAATCCTATCTAGTTCAATCAAGCATAATATAAAAGCAAAAAGGAATAAATCACATACCATATCATTCAGCCGAACTCGTCAATTTGAAGTGGCTGTCTGCAATTCAAAGTAACATCTGATCGAAAAAGCAAGCATCGATTAAATCATCTGTTTAGATCGAACAACTCGAAGCGGCGCTTCAATTTCATCAATAACCCTAATTTGGAACGAAGAAGGAACAAAGCCCTAATTTGCAAGACGAGCCTACGCCACCATTTTCAAAGCAAGGAATCGGGCAAAACGAAATAAAGAAGGGTCGTGTTTTTGTTTAATTAATTTAGGCCGGCCTCTCTCTTTAATATTAGAATAAAAAGCAAATATTAGGGTTTTGATTTTATAACTGTTTTTATTGTGATTTCTTTTTTAACGGTTGTAATTACTAGTCCTGTGACTAGGGGACAAACTACGTGGCGTAGTTTGTGAATTCGCAACTCAGTGGCTGAGTTGTGGTAGGGTTTTGAGCATAGAGTTAGGTTAGTCAGTAGCGGATGTCGCGAGTTTACGTGTATAAGCGTGTGACTACTTAATTTCTAGTAGAAACCTTGGGGGCAGCACGTAGGCAGGGTTTTGCCAAAGCTGAGTAAATTCTGTGTCATCCTATTTCTGCATTTTATTCTGCTATTATCTATGCTGCTATAATTCTGATTTATCCGTGTTGAAATAATTTTATAAGCTTCCGCAATTAATTTTTATAATTACAGCATCACCCTATTCACCCCCCTCTAGGGTGAAATCGATCCTACAAGTGGTATAAGAGCTAGGAATAGAAGTCAACTTTTGTTTTAAAAATTCGTTTTTGAAAAACCAAATTTTGTTTTGAAAATGTGAATTTTTAAAATGGCTTCTTTTAGTAATGCTTTTGCTGAGGGACAGTCCATAGTTAGACCACCAATGTTCAATGGTGAATACGCCTACTAGAAAAATAGAATGGAATTTTTTCTGAAAGCCATTGACGCTTGGAATATTGTTGAGACAGGTTATAGAACACCAACTATAACTGTAGATAATCAGGAAATAAATAAACCAAAGGATCAATGGACAGAACTAGAAAATAAATTACAAAATTCTAATGCTAAAGCTATGAATTCTATTATATGTTCATTGGATCAATTTGAATTTAATCATGTCTCACATTGTCTAACTACGCAGGAATTATGGCACACACTCGAAGTAACTCACGAAGGAACATCTCAAGTCAAAGAATCTCGCCTTGCCATGCTAAGCAGCGAATGCGAGAACTTCATAATGGCGAAGGAAGAAAATATCAAAGAGATGTATGGACGACTTTCCAATATCGTATACAAATCAAAAGCTCTTGGAAAATCATATACAAGTTAGAGATAGTCCGAAAAATCCTCAGAGTCCTTCTGCGAAGATTTGAAGCAAAAGTGACTGTCATTCAATAATCGAAAGATTTAAAATAGATGAAAGTTGAAGAACTCATCGGAAATCTCACCACTTATGAGCTAGAAATGAAATTCAAAGAAGAGCGTGAAGGAGGTGACACTCGAAAGAAATCAATAGCTCTCAAAGGAACAATTGAAAGCGATGATGATAACGATGATGATGATGATGGAGCAGCAGAGCTGGCACTACTAATGAAGAAATTCAAATAGTGGAATTACAAATACGGAAATCCAGCTCAAAATTAAAAATTAAAAAGCATATTAGCCAAAGCACTAGACTACTCAGAAGAACAGAAAATCTTCTGTCATAAGTGCAACAAACCCGGACACATCAAGCCCAATTGTCCTCAAAATCGACGCGACTTTGGAAAGAAATCAAAAAGGAGAAGTTTTGCAGCCACGTGGAATACAAGTGATGAAGATAATCAAAGTTCTAGCTGTGAGAGTGAGAAAGCAGATATGTGACTTTAGGAAAATATAACTGATAGCGACGATGATGAGCCAAACGAGTTATCAAAACTCACTCACTCAGAATTACTTATATATTTTCACGAAGTAAATGGCTGTTTTGAACGACTTAGGGAGAAGTATGCCTAACTTGAATCACAAAAAGACACTTTGATAGAATTAAATGAACAACTTGACGAATTAATTAAAACCTATCAAAGGAGGATCCCTAAGTGTGATAAGTGTCCAACATTCTAAGAAGAAATTAAAAAATCAGAAATTAATATAAAATCACTTGAAAATAAAATTCTGATTTTGAAAGAAAGTGAAAATACTTGGAGAGAGAATTCTATCAAAAAGTGCACACAATTGTTAAACGAAAATGAATCTCTCAAAACACAAGTTCTACAATTGTCAAGGACTTTAGATAAATTTTCAAAAAGTGAAAAATCGTTGAATATGCTATTAGGGAAGCAAACTGTTAATACAGTTAGACAAGGACATGGATATAATCAATCTGAAAATGTTGAAAGCAATATTAATCAAGTCAATTCTATGTGTACAGTTTGTAGAAAATATGGACACAATCACAATAATTGTTGGTATAGACCCAAACATGTGAAAACTATACCAATTTAGGTTCCAAAAGGCACAAATATAAAATCTCTCAAAGTTAAACAAATCTGGGTGCCAAAAGGAACATATATAAATAGTTTTGGGTCTCCACAAAATTATTTTTCTAAATATTCTGTACTAACAACCATGGACCTATAAAAACAAGTAGGTCACAAAAATCTTTTCTCGTGTAGGTGTGGTGGCAGGCTAAGGAACAACAATAGTGTTACTTGGATTCTGGCTGTTCCAATGACACAACGAGCGACAAAGCAAAGTTCCTTAGCCTAGTATAAAGGTGATAGAATCACAATGGACAACAACGAAAAATATCATAAAGGTAAAACAGGTAATGGTATATTTATTTGAATGATATATTAAATGTGATAATCTGCACCGTAATCTGAGTTAAATCAGCCAATAATGTGATGATGAAATAATGATGATTTTGATTCTGACTTATTTAAAATTGTTGGCCAATTATATTCTTATGCCAAGAACACTATAAAATCTGTAGAGTCTTTGAATTACTTCATATATATTAGTTTGGAATAATAATTGTGTTTTATTGGATAATAGATTTGATTATTTCCCGGATGACTCTATATTCAGGATTTTTGATTATTTACACGGTTAAAAGCTGTTAAAATTGATTTTGAGATATTTTGTTGCACGCTTCATATTCTGGTCTATCAAATTCAATTAATGATAATTTTGAGTGAAAAAAAGAAATTCAGATGCAGATTACACTGGTAATCTAATTGATAGATAAATTACTAGTTGAACATGATTTATGTTGAGACATTTAGTAACTGCATTAATTTTTAAAGAAAATATCTGCATATCTTGCAAATCAAATAATTTTCAAATAGCAGAAATTTTTCTCATATAACCCCTTCTATAAAATCGTTTTTGACCATGTTTTCAGATCAGTCATTTTGAAAAATTAATTTTATAATTAATTTTGAATTTGATTTTAAATGACTATTTTGACTAATCTGACTCCCTAATAATTATCGAAAAGATAAATAGTGATCGAAAAAGTGATAAGTGTTGATATTAATTATATTTTATGACTCGAGACGGTATAATTAGTAAATTTCTTTAGAAATTTAAACAAGAGTTATAAAACTTTTTTGGTAAAAATTCCATGACCATCTCTATTTCTATCATATTTCTAACGACCATCACTCATCAAAATTCTATATAGTTTGTCAATATGTGGTACTTTAAATAGGAATCATTCGTTTTTTGAGTTTACATTTTTAAAAAACATATGTATAGTAGTTAAAATAATAATAAAATAAAATAAAATCCAAAGTATTCACTCTCATTTAAAAGTCCTTATGGTTATGCATGGGTGAATTACTTGGAATTTGTTATGTGCTTCCATGTTCATTTAGAAGTCCTCACGGTTATGCATGTATGAACGCATATCAAAATTGATTTTTAAATAAACAAGTTGATTCTAATCGTATTTAAAAGTCCTCACGGTTATGCGTGGTTAGAAGATACTTGAATTCATTTTTTTAAAATAAAATTGGAATACTACTAATCTTATTTAAAAGTCCTAACGGTTATGCACGGTTAGTAGATATTCAAATTCCTGATATAAATATATCAAAAATAGACACAACTGTATGGTTTTATATGATGACATCATTCCCATCATTCTAAAAGTGGAATATGAGCCAAACAAAGTATTTATGATTTTTGTTTGATTTTTTATTGAAATTTAATATTTATATTCAATCGAGTTTTAATATTGGATTAATATCGATCACTTTATTTCTATTTTCTCTAACACTATTATTCTTTAGCTGATAACAAAAGTGGGAGAGAAAAGTTAAGATTTTGTCAAATAAAATCAAGCAAAGGTCAAATATTTTCCATTTGCATCTAGGCACATTTGCATATTTTTAATTGTATGCATATATGTAGGGGGAGCTTTGTGTAGAGAGGAAGCATTTAAATAAGGGAGCAATTAGAGTATATTAGTGATCAAATACATTTAACATATTCAAAATCTTAAATATATGTTTGTTATCATCAAAAGGGGGAGATTGTTGAATATGCGATCATATGATTTTTGTTTCATGATAATAAACATATATATTCGTGTAAATGTATTTGTTAATGTACTATTTTATTTTTCATAGATTAAATAAATATTTGCTGAATAAAAGTAAATAACACAGAATTTGAATTCAAATAGAAATATTATTCAAACAAACATTTATTACAATCTTTGAATAGTACAAAGTTCAAGCTCTCACTATATATATACAATTTCAAGTAGAGTACAATTTTGATTACATCACGATTCACGTTTACATTTGACCTCACTACATATCATTCGTTCACTCAACTCGTATTTTATCTTCAACTTCACTTCAAATTGAATCCGGCATCTGAGCAATCTGCAAAAATAAATATTGACGCGGTAAAATTGAAAAGGAAATATTTTTGCAGTATAAAATAAAATGTGAATGTTGAAAATAATATTTGCCTCTGTTATTTGGATTGTTCGTCATCATTTAACTTTAAATTCATCATACATGAATAGCTTGTGACATACACAGTGTATCACTGTATATGCCACAAGGCCGTGCACACCGATATATACACTTGATGAAATTACAGGGACAGGTGAGCATAGGTCAAACCCAAAATACCGGATTCAACTCAAGTGCAATAAAATAATGTCACAATTTTCAGCACAATGTAAAATCTGAGCTACAAGCTGGATTCAACTCAGGTGCAATTCGAAAATCAATCCAAATGCAATAAAATGGTCGGGAGCAACATATCATAGATAGTACACATGCCCAGACTCAAGCCAACATGAAACAAGATTAAGTCCATCTACCACATAAAGAAATAAACATATAAAACATCAATGAACCAACTGTGTATACATGAAGGTCACAATAAAGCATGAAGCAGCACATATATACAACAAACAAAGAGGCAACTAACATCAAACCATTTCAAATGACTCGAAATACAAGTCGATGCAAACATACCAGAACAACATATAAAGGAATAGCAACAATGCACAAAGGACACAGGTTAGCAACAAATGAATTGTGCACATTAAATATTTTTTCAGCAAAAACAGATTCAACATAATGCTACAGTTCTGGCCTCAAAAATGAATTAGAAGCAAATGGCACCAACTCGAGATCAAGTTCAAATTAAGCAACTCAAACTCAACTGGATAGGGCCATCAAATGAACACAAAGACTCATGCATATTAAAGCATGTGTCAGTAGAGAATGTAATGCACAGGTCTGGACAACATGGATGGACAATCACACATGTATGCAATTAACAGCAGTTCATGTACTCAATCAAACTACAAATGCAGCAACCAAAACAAACTTCAACCAACATATCAACAACAACAACCATGTCAAACACAGTGCAACTTGAATTCAACAATACATGCATGCACACATACAAAAGTATATATGCACATATATGAATTCACCCAGTGCTATTAGAAGTAAAGGCCAAAGATAATATTAAGTCAGGGAATCGCATGAACAAGTCAAGTATGCTACAACTAGAGAATCGAGTTTCAAAAGTACAGGGTGTAGTGATGCAAAAATCACAGTGAAGTAAATCAAGTGCATAATGGCCGAAGCCAATACACAAAGAAAATGCAAAGTCAAAGTCAGGTGAAGACAAGAAACAAATTAAAGTTAAGCCAGAAAATCATCAACTGGCCGAAGTCATGAAGCAGCAGCTACATGAAGACCAACAGCAAGTGGATATGACCATCAAGCCGCAATTCAATCAAATTCAGATTGCAGATTTCAAACCCAAGTCAGTATTGTGATAACCAAGGGAACAAGTTCGAACCAAGTCATCAAGCCGTGGTAATTATAAATGAAAAAGTCAAAAATCAAAACCGTGAGTGCCAAGTATCAATTTATACGAAATTGATAAAGTCAAAGAAATCATCAACGTCCAAACATAATCGAATGGCTGAAGCATAGTATTTACTAAATCAAACAACTATCAGACGAATGAGAAATAAGGGATCGAATCCATATAAAACCCACAATCATCATCGGCTAAATCCTATCAAGTTCAATCAAGCATAACATAAAAGCAAAAAGGAATAAATCACACACCATATCATTCTGCCGAACTCGTCAAATTGAAGTTGCTATCTGCAATTCAAAGTAAGATCTGATCGAAAAAGCAAGCATCGATTAAATCATCTGTTTCGATCGAACAACTTGAAGCGGCGCTTCAATTTCATCAATAACCCTAATTTGGAACGAAGAAGGAACAAAGCCCTAATTTGCAAGACGAGACCAGGCTGCCATTTTCAAAGCAAGGAATCGGGCAAAATGAAATAAAGGAGGGCCGTGTTTTTGTTTAATTAATTTAGGCCGGCCTCTCTCTTTAATATTAGAATAAAAAGCAAATATTATGGTTTTGATTTTATAATAGTTTTTATTGTGATTTCTTTTTTAACGGTTGTAATTACTAGTCGTGTGACTAGGGGACAAACTACGTGGCTTAGTTTGAGAATTCGTAACTCAGTGGCTGAGTTGTGTCAGGCTTTTGAGCGTAGAGTTAGGTTAGTCAGTAACGGGTGTCGCGAGTTTACGTGAGTAAGCGTGTGACTACTTAATTTCTAGTAGAAACCTTGGGGGCAGCACGTAGTCAGGGTTTTGCCGAAGCTGGGTAAATTCTATGTCATTCTATTTCTACATTTATTCTGCTATTATCCGTGCTGCTATAATTCTGATTTATCCGTGTTGAAATAATTTTATAAGCTTCCGCAACTAATTTTTATAATTAATATCATCTCCCTATTCACCCCCTCCCTCTAGGGTGAAATCGATCCTTCAAAAGCAAGCACTATGTGTATGGAATGAAAAACTCAAGTCAACATTGATAGATCTGGGGTTCATACCAATTAAATCAAACAACTCTTTGTACACACAATGCAAATAGGAAAAGATCACATACATTCTGAATACGTGGATGATATCATTATTACTAGAAATGACAATCAAGGCGTGAATGAAACTATCAAGCATCTTCATCAAGTGTTTTCTATAAAAGATCTGGGTGACTTACATTACTTCCTAGGAATTGAAGTCACACAGAAATCTAACTCAGAAATGTTTTTGTGTCAAAAAAGATATATACTGGATCTATTTAAAAGAGAAAACATAGATCAGGCTAAACCACAACCTACTCCCATGACAAGCAACCTTAGATTATCAAAAGATTAAGGAGAGGTCATCACAAATGAAAAACAGTATAAAATCATTGTAGGAGCACTTCAATACATTACAACAACAAGACCAGATCTAAGCTACAACATAAATAAAGTCTGCATAAACCACTCAGTGACCACTGGAAAGCTGTAAAAAAATATTATATGTTACCTGAAAGGAACAATGGACCATGGTCTGCACCTTAAAAATGAAAGGAGCTAAACATACAAGCTTACTGTGATGCAAACTGGGCCACCAATCTAGACGATATAATATCGACATCTGGATTCTGCATATATATTATGGCAGCAACCCCATCTCATATAGTTCGAAGAAGCAAGCCACTACTTCACGCTCCAGTACTAAAGCAGAATATCGATCTATCGCCAGTACTGCATCGGAAATAACATGGATTGAGTCACTGCTGAATGAAATCAAAATCAACCTCTCAAACACACCAATAATCTGGTGTGATAACTTAAGTTCTATTTCCCTCTCAGCAAATCCGGTTTTACACTCACGAACAAAGCACTTTGAAATAGATTTATACTTTGTTCGTGAGAAAGTAATGGAGGGAAAACTAAGAGTTAATCATGTTCCAGCTCTATTACAGAGAGCTGACATCCTCGCGAAACCCCTCTCAGCAAAAAAAAATTATTCGATTGAAGAAAAACTTAAAATCGAAGACGACGACGTAGAGATGAGAAAGGAGAAGAAAACCCTAGATGGAATTGAAGGAGGGAGTTAGGTTATGCAACTACTTGTACGTATAGTAATATATTGTATAAAGTAGCGGGTTTCGAATATCTATGTATTGGGCTTCAGATATTAGGCCATATTTTACATAATGCTCGATTTATTAAAGCCGATATCATATTATCAAGTGAACAGTTATATTTTACATAATGCTCGATTTATTAGAGCCGATATCATATTATCAAGTGAACAGTTAATCAAATATTCTTTTACATTTTCTCAAATTATATTCTATCAAACAATTCTATTAGTACTAGTCCATGCAAGTTTTTCTTTAAGTGCCCATCTGTGATAGATGGTAGTAATGCACGTTGATGGTGCGTTTTATTTTCTTTAGGGTGGAAGTTTTCCTCTTCTTCAGGAATGACGAGCCTTTCGTATACACCACAATTATTATGCACTTCTTGTCAATTGTTAACATGTAGGAAAAGTGCTAGAGATCGAGTGTTCTTATTTTAGCAAGAAGTGTAGATCCAAGTGCCATTATTTGAGGTTTCCTTTTCGAAAGAAGAGGGGTCGATGCAAGCGAAATGGCAGGATGCATTGCGTTCTTTATAGGTGAAGACAGGCTCATTGCCATCTGTTGTTTTATTTCCACATTACTTTCAGAAGCAAAGGTTTTATGGGATTGTTGCCTCTTTTTGAGTTAGATCTAGTATTATATTTTAGTACAACTGAAGTTAATTGCTAATGCAGCAGTTGTCTGATGATTTTCCTGGTTTAGAAAGCGAAAAAAATAGATAAAAGAAAATTGTTATTTTAGCAGGAAATGCATTATGTTCGGTGTATCTTTTTGTCACCGTGCACTGATACAAAAGATTGGAAAATTTAACATACCAAGTAAATGCAAAAAAATAAACATATGATATAGGAAATGATAAATGCACTCTCTTTGCGTAGGACAACCAAAGATATCGAAATAAAAATCTACATTGTACAGTCATATTCAATGGCAGCAAATGTCATGGCTAAAAACTAGAGGGTATTATGAATGGAAGCGTAAGCAGATTTTGGACCATAGACATGATTTGAAGAAGATAAGGAACACGATCTAAATGATGATAAGATATCTTAAATTGCTTTGGAAGCTATAATTCAACACTATGCTGCCACCGAAATTTTATTTGTGTCCATATAACTTGGATGCATTAAAAATAATGGTAGGATGAGAATGAGGGTAAATGAATTAATCGTGTGACATTAGCTCCCTTCACCTCAAAATTTTCTGGAGTAGCTTCATGTGTTATGTCCTTTTTAATCTGCAGCATATTTATTAACACCAGACTTTTTGGCACATGTAAATGCTCGTACATATAAAATCCTTATATGATTATTAAATTTAAATTTTTTATGTTATTTCAGTAAAAACAAATTGAAAAATATAAGGAAAAAATTGAATTCTTTTTGTCGAAATAGGGTTTTCAAATTGTAATCCTGTATATGTTTCAAAATTTCAAGTTGAAAATAAATGTTAATTTCTTTTTTTTTTGGTGAAATTCAAACTTTTGACATATTATTTGTATATAAGGATATTTTTTTAACTTCACGATCGAACCAAAAGATTGTGTTTCTATTTCAATCTATTAAATAATAGTAAAGCGGAAGAAATTCAAGCTCTCTTATTAATTATAGGAGCTTTCTCTACCCTCCTTAATTCTCTCTCTAGATAATTTACTTTTAAATTTATATAATTTATTACTTTTATTCCACTAAAATTCTAATGCCAAATTATAATCAAATACATACTTTTTACAATTTTTTATAGTTATTCACAAATGTCTTCTTATTTCTCTTCTAATATTTTACATTTAAGTATACAAATTTAAATTAATTACGTAATTCAAAATTTAAACCATTTGATAAATTCAGCTAATGAATATTCGATACGTTATGTGAATCCCAAAATATGAATAATTTCAATAGCATACCATAGTAGCATCGACAAACTGTTAAAACAAAAAATTTATTTTCATACAATGATATGTAAATCCAATGGCATAAATTATATACAGCAACAATAATAACAAATTTATTTTATAACTTGTTTACATCAATGAAGTTATCATGCATTACACTGAAAAATTATATTTTTAGCTTTAAACATATATACTTTAAATTTTTATAGTTACTTACAAACCAATCACAATTTTCTCCTAATATTTTTTTACTCATTTCCATGTATTTAACTAATTATGTGATATTTATTTTAAATCATTCAGATGAATTCAATTAACTAATATTTATTAATTCATTTAATAAATCTTAAAATATACCGATTAAGTATGTATACAATATTCATATATATAAGCTAAGATGACAAAATTATTATTTTTATTCTTATATAAAGATATATGAATCACATAATATAAAACGTAAATACAAATATTAATGTATTTTTTAATCTATAATTCATTTATCCCAAAATAAATATCATACATTGCATTACAAAATTTCATTCTTTTTACAACTTTTAAAGGATAAATTTATATTTTACAACATGGATATGGAAGCACGGATCACTCTACTAAAAATTAGGTTATGTAGACGTTCTCATTTTCAACATGACATTGAAACTTACCCAACACATAACTCAAACTAACGCTGCAATTTCTTTTTCTTTTTTTATTTCTTTTTTTGGCAAATATTGAAGTTGTAAAATGACATCCTACAACAATGTAAAATTTATGATTAACTACAAAGTTAGAAAAATGTTTACTAATTGAAATTTCAGATAATGAATAAAGGTTCATGTGCATATAATTTGATAGTAAGATGTTCTTCTCAACTACTATTACATATAAAGCTCTTTTCATTTTTTCCCTACTTTCTAACATTCAGCTCCATATATTTAATAGTTAAGTTGATCTTTAATTTACAATATTTAAATATATTCAATTACGCAATATTCGTTATTTTATTATGAATCCTTAAAATGTATATACAATATTCTTATCAATATATATGGAAAATTCATTTTTTTCAATCTATATATGTAAAAAAATACACGTATTACATAGCATCAACTATTTACGTATATAGTAATAGTAAATTATAATTATATATATATATATATGTATGTATGTATGTATGTCTGCTATTACCGAGTTAGGACAATAATTCCGATAAGATGTGTTCAACGACCCTCTACCTTACATGTGAGCGTTACCTGTCATTTTAAATTATTATAAATTCCTTTATTTCAATAAATTTATCACATATTACTTTAAAAACATTCAATTTTTAACAATAATTAAATTTAAAAGACTATTTTTTAATATCATTATCGTGTGCAATGCATTATTAATAAAGACAAGAACAGAAGTGAGTTTGCAATGAGCGAAGAAAGCATTTAACCTATAGAATTTTGTAGGTAAAGTATAACTATAAAAACAGAAGGACACACTTTTGAATTTGATCAAAATAACATTGTTGCAAAATATTAAGAAACCTATACACATAAACATGTGCACATATATATGTATGTATGGATGTATACACATATACATAGACACGTACTGAAAAGCTAAACATCCTTGCGATCGGAAAGTAAGAAATTTGGACCTACGTCCATTTCCTTTCTCCCATTGTTACCATCCCCAATCGTTATAGCAGTTCTTGTTTTTATAAACAAACCTAGCACCTTCTGTCTAGACAAATCATGCGATATTTTTGAAAGACTGCTTGTAATATGGGCTATTTCTTCACCAACATTTTCCAAATTTCTCCACAACTATAGAACAATATAAGAAGTGTGCTGTTATTGGCACATAGAAAATGCTTCTGACCACTGCTAAAATTTATTACATATCAATTTTTTTTAATGCTCACGGCCACCAAAATCTAGTCTTTCATCCAGTCTTAAACCACCATACATTTTATCTTCCTAAAAAAAGACTCACATACACTGTCTCAAAACATCATTAGAAATAAAAAAAATCAAACTCTAAAGCCAAAAAAAATATTTCAGTCTATAGATGAAATTAAGGAAGATTAATGAATGATTCTAATTTTGATGAACACAAAGAGATTACTTTACTTTTTATTTCATAAAGTCTACTTTCTTTCAGATATCAATCTTAGATTTGTTGTAATGGTTTTTTATGTTATTTTAGGATGATTTTAATGATCTCATGACTAACACAAATTTGAAGCATATAAAATTTGATGATGTTATAGTTAAAAGTTTCAATATAAGTTATCAAATTTCAATATTTTATCACACAAAAGTTTATGCCATTTTTTCCCTTGATTTTTTTGTTTTTTCCTTTTAGTTTATTAGATGGGGTATACCGGTCAAAATAAAATTTTAAATGCTTTTTTTGTTTTGAATAAAAAAATGTTTGATGGTGAAAATATGGAAGAAAATAGTTAATAAAATGGTTCAAAAGGAATGCAGGTTGATTAGACAAACCAATTTTTAACAAATCAAGTATGTATTTATTTCAAAATTATATAATTCTAAGTAAGATAAAAAAATTTCTATTTTATTTTTAGTTCATTCGTTTAGTTATATGATTTTTTATTATATTTTTAAAAGAGTCGAGTTTGGTTTATAGAATAAGAGTAGCAGTAGTCGTGTTTTGAGATATTTGGGTGCATGTTTACTTAAAATAATTGATGGTGTCAGGAAGTAGGAAACTAAACTTTGGATGATGGCATTTAGTTGGGGAGCAAGAGGTATTTTTCTGGATGCCAACAGTAGCACATATAAGAAATAAAACATCAAAAGAAAAATGTTTATAATTTATAGAAGGACCACACACCAGATTTAGAGGGTTTTCATTTCAAGGTTAACACATATTACTAAAAACAAGAAAAAAGGAGCCAACCTTGATGTATAGAATGCTTTGTGAATTCCCAGTCCAATAATCTAATCTTATAAAAACCAAATTTTCATTGAATTGAGTCTTTTCAAATTGAAGCAGTTGTCCCAATTTATGGTCGAGCGAGATTAGGAACTATAATCCTTTTTATTATATGATTGTATAACATGGAATTAGGGATTTTGGTGAATAAGAATCTAGGTAGGCGGTCTGTAGTGGATTTTTGGGGTGGAAGGTGAAGAAGTTAGTGGCTTTGAGGTCAAAGGTGAGAGAGTGTAATTAATGATTGAATTTGGGATATTTCTCGATACATTTTAGGGGAGTGTAGTATTTTGCGGATGGGTGTATGCTACTGAGGTTCCAAATTCCTTAAATAAAACTACAAAGTTTTGCAACGGCCCACAGGCCGATGTAAAAATGTAAAGGAATTTAGTTGTTGCTAAATCTTTTGTAATGGTTCTCGATCGTTGTGATATTGCAACGGCTCACAACAATTGCGTGCATTACAAATTTCCCTATATGATGTAATTAAGCATGTTATGAGCTCTGCGCTTATTATCAAAGTGATTAGAGGCTTAACGAAGCTTAATTAGTACTTACAAATATTATTTAAGTAAGGAAATAATTTTATAAGTGAAAGGAATATTTTATAAAATAGAATGAGATTTTATAAAATAATGATAAAGTTACAATTTATTAAATAGAATGATATTCTATAAATTTGTAATATCGGTATATTTCATAAAATAAAAGGAGATTTTATAAAATAGTATAAATGTTTATAAAATGAAATGAGATTTTATAAATTAATATAAATGAGATATTTATAAGAGTATGAGATTTTATAAAATAGTGAAAATGAATCATTTTATAAATTAGTTGTAAGGTTTTATAAACTAATTATAAGATGAATTCTTAATTTTAAATGAAGAAATTAAGTAATATAAAGGCTTAAAAATGATTTATAAGCTAGTTTTGTATTCTATAAAATAGTAGAAAATGACTTTTATTGAAAGATTAAGTAAATAAAAGTGTGTTTTGATTTAAAAAATAATTGAAACACTAATTTGAATGTACGTGTATGTTTATATATTGGAAGTTACATAATAACCAGTACAATTCATGTATTGCAATTAGAATTTTTGAATGTTTTGGATTGTTGATGATTGTTGTTTACTTGTATGAATAATTGAATATGTGTATGGGAATATCCATACTATGTGTTTAAATTCAATGGTTAAATCTATACAATATAGTCATTTTTAATTATCTAAATGAAATGAAAAGGCTAAACTATATTATGTAAACACATATTTTATTTATTTTATGTGAAATGAGCTTCTGAATTATGGTCTCTGTTATATGTAAGTACACCAATTATTCAAATACGGCATTTACTCTTCAGAAAATGTTGGCCGTGTTATTTTGGACCTCACATTGTTTGCTAGAGTTAGCTTTTAACTTCAATGCTCGAAGTTTTTCAGATAACATTATTCTCGATGGATTATATAATTATATAGCGCAAATATTATTAGTGCCATCGTGTAGATCATCTACGTAAAACAATGGTTATAATTGTAGAGACATCATTATAGAATAATAAAAAATGTTACCCTATATTCAAATTTAGGTCAATAACTCTTACCAACTTTTTCCTCATCTACATTGGAACCATCTAAATAGGAACTAAATTATTAAGGAGGTTAATATCATTTCCTCTAATGCATGTTTATGGTTTAATGTCGGTGGCTAAGTAGATAATGAGTAAGAAGTTGGTTGTTCTATAGTTGTACATATTTTAGATATTAGTTGTCATATTATTTTGAGTACCGCATTCAGCTTCTACAAGTGGTATTGATAAAACATTTAAGCGAATGGTATTCATGCAACAAAAAAAGTTATTTTTATATAGATACAACTACATAAAATAGCAAGAAGTCGGTAATGTTAATAATATAGTAAGATGCCAAAATGAAAAACTTCATGGTCAAAGAATAATGTTTACACATGTGGACAATGCGTTTTCGTTAACAATATAAGGAGTACCAGAATTCATCGTGAAATGAGACTATGAACTTTTATGATAAATATTTACAAAGAGACGATTATCAACCATTCATGATTACCAAGTTTTTGATTCCAACGGTTTAAACAAAGATTATCATATAGGTGAAGCGATTATCTATAGCTTTTGTTCTTGTAACAATCTTGTTTATGTCAGTTGCACAATATTGAAAATTAAATTTCTTAAGCAGAACGAAAATAAAGAATAGCAAGGGTTTTATTTCAGCGTCTATCAATGAAGTTACATGCTTTCAATTTTCTTACTTATTTGATTGGCAGATGAACAAAATATGCAAAATAATAGAAACATGCTATGGTTCGAGTAAAATCATGTTAATTCTTATTTGATTCAAAATAATCTATTTGCAATTTTTAGAAAAAGGCAAATAACTTAAATACAACTATTTCGAAAGGAAAAAACTAAAAAACACATCATGTTGGTTCTAACTGCATTTAAATGATTACATGTAACACTTTCTACTAAAAGAAATGCAGTTATTGTAGTCCAAATCTATCAGTTCAGAATAAACTATGTGCGAAGCATGGATCTGTGCTAGTAATAACTAAATGGAATTGCAACTTATAACAGCTAATAACCTTATTGTCTTATGTTTCTCTAATATTGTTTTTTTGTCGAAGATAAGTCAGAAAACATTTGCCCAAGGACCATCAACTTGGGTAGGGTAAAGTGTACCTGACTACACAAATACAAACCATATTAGGGTTTCATTACAATCATTAGCTAACTTATTTCATTCCTCAGTCATGGTGACTTCATCTCGCTCATATTCTACCCTCGCTTTCGACATATCCTATTCTACTCGATTTTCCTCTCTCCAAGTAAGAAAGGAACTCATTAAAACCATTTCGTATCCCACGAATTTTCTTTTAAACGCCTACATCACTTCAAGCTACAACAATTTCCTTATATCTAGGACGATGGATAGTAAAACTGTCAGATCTGGTGCCACTGTGACCTAGACTTAGAAATTTTATATATTATGGGCCATCATATAGTTGATTTTTGGCTAATCTTGGCTCCGTCAAGGCTATACCAACTTCGCTACTTAACATGACTTAGTGTTGTCCTAACGTGCTTGTAGTTCCCGTTCAATAAAGGTGCTATCATGCCCTGGGATTACACAAGTAGTTCTCCAGATTCTTGCTGCCAGCTTCAAAGACCCATTTCTAAGATAAATGCTTAGAGGTGCATTGCTTCTTAACCCTTCTTTTAACCTTTTCTAGTAAAATATTACTTTCGGTTTCTATAAATGTCCATTTTTTTCTCTTGCTTGGTTGATTTTCCACTTCGTACTCTGAGATTGTGATGTTTCCAAATATATTATATTGTTATTGTTGATAAAATATGTACATATTTCCTCTCCAGTGATTTACATTTAAATGATGAAAAAATTACCGCACTACATCTTTTAACTTCATACAACAACTTTATTTGAATCTTAGTTTATTCATTGTTACATTCCATCAATAGTATGGATAATTATATTCAAAGAATAGATGGTCACAAGTTTCTGGTTTTATATTACAAAAGTTCATTTTATGTTTTCTGTTCTTCCTCATTTGTTTGTCCTTATTCTGGTTGGTAGCTTGTTGTTGATTACAAAGTAAGCACAAATGTCATTTTAGGATAATTTTCTTTGTTCCATATGTATTTATACCATTCTACTTCTAGTTGTTTGACTTTATATATTACATTTCTTCTTAAAAGAAAATTTACCTTTGCTGCTAGCAGACTATCCCCAATTATCATTGCCTACACTGCTTTCTATTGGGGAAAAATCCCTCAAGATCGTCTTAGAAATAAAAAATCAAACCTTGCGAAAAAACAAAAAGGACTTGATTGATGGTGAGGCAAAGAAAACAACAACAGATAGTCACCAGCTCAAACAATCACAGATCAAGCAATAAAAGAAAGTAACACACTGTATATGTAGTGGTTTCACTACCATGAGTTAGTGTACATCCACTTGGAAAGATAAGACTTTAATGCTTTCTAAGAGGAGAAAATCTTACAAGATTGATAATGGAGAAGAAGAATAAAAATACAAATAAGAGAGATAATTCTAATCATGCTAATCTCTACCTTTATATAGGTATTATTAATTTGTATTGAAGTAATTGATTTATGGTCAATGTCTCATTAATTCTCCTATTCATACTGGAAACCTTTATCCATTTGATTTTCCAGTTTCCTCCGATTTACAAACACCTGATTAGGTTCCTTCTTTAATCAACTTATTAGGAATTAATTGATAACCTCAATCTTACAAAATAATTCTTCTCCTCACGTAAGTAATTTATTACTCTTTAATGCTATAAAAGTGGCAATATATATTTGATTAATTATCTCAAATATCATTCAAATCTTTTGCAATTGAAAATATTATATCACTAAAATCAACAATACCTTCCAAATGTTCTGCAATTGAAAATATTGTATCACCAAATCTGTCAATCTTCACCTTGATACTATATTTCCCCACAAGCCTATCAACTCCACCTACATCCTCTTATTCCAAGTAGCTCTCGGATAAGACACCGCAGATACTTTATCAATGAGCTTTGGCATAGCCATCGCCCATTGCACTTCTTCAATGAACTCTGGCAAGGCACCACCTACCAATAAAGAGTTGAAAGTACCCTCTCCAAATAGGATCTATCAATCTCCACAAAGAAAACAAACGTTTCCTTCTACCTACTCACTCTCCCTCGCGCCACCTTGTGGCATCTAGCACTTCATCAAGCTAATCAAGTTCTAGTGATGCTCAAAATTTGCAACGGGTAACAACTTGGTAAACATATCCGTTGCATTCTCCTCTGTATGAACCTTTTGAAGACATACAAGCTTCTTTTCATACATAAAGACAATAAATGACACTCTCTCCTCAATATGCTTCATACTTGAGCTGAAAGCCAAATTTTCAGCTAAGTTATTTGCACTTTGGCTATCCCAATTCACTTATGTGCTTCAAGCGCAGCTATAAGCTCTGCCTCTGTAGTAGACAAAACCACAATCGTCTGCAACCTCGCTCTCCAACTAATAATTGTCCCACCAATGGTGGACACATAACTTGAGGTTGTCTTCCTTCGATCTTTATCACTGGCATAGTTAGAATCATAAAATCCAATAAAGCTGAAATCTTTATCTCTACCGCCAAAGACAAGCCTATGGTCTGGAATCCCTCTATGATATCCGAAAATATACTTTACTGCCTCATAATGCATCTTTCCTTGATTTGAGATGAATCTATTCACCAATCCAACTGCCCGTGCAATGTCAGGCCTAGTGGAAACCATTACTTACATCAGTTACCAACTGCACTCGCATAGGCAACCTTCTCCATATAAGCCTTGTCTTTCTTCAAGATTGCAGAGCCTCTACTAGAAAGTTGTATGTGCAAAGGCATGGGTGTGCTAATTGCCTTTGCTCCTTCCATGCAAAACTGAGCAAGCACTTTCAAAATATATTCC
This sequence comes from Allium cepa, assembly GCA_030765085.1. Lineage (NCBI taxonomy): Eukaryota > Viridiplantae > Streptophyta > Magnoliopsida > Asparagales > Amaryllidaceae > Allium > Allium cepa. The sequence continues at coordinate 167,720,579 of CM060941.1, read as the reverse complement.
TTTTGAGAGAGCCTCAAAAGTCCAAGCTTCCTATCCCTTCGGATTTCCATACACAAAATCGTTCTTGCTTCTCCAAGATCTTTCAACTCGAATTCCACCTTAAGCTTCAACTTCAAACTATTTATTTCAGATTTATCCTCAGAAGCAATCAACATATCATCCATATATAAGAGTAAATACACCCAATAACCATTCTTAAAATACTTGAAGTGCACACAAGTGTCTTTTATGCTACGATCAAAATCAAGTGAAAGCATTAAAGAATTAAATCATTTGTACCACTGTTTAGACGATTGCTTAAGTCTATACAATGACTTCTTTAGCTTGCAAACCCAATTCTCTTTTCCGTCTACGACATATTCGTCTGGTTTAGACTATGGTCTCATCTAATTTTTGTCACTTTTGCTCTGATTTCCTTGCTGGGCCAATTTTCTAGAAGTGGACAGTTTGGTAACAATTAACAAGACAGAGACCGGATTTACATGAATTTATGGGTAAGGAATTTTTGTGCATGAGTTTTAAGAATAGGGACTTTTGGTCCAAAACCCTAAATATTTAATTGTTTGGTAAAAAATATTACAAGTTAAATGAACTATTTTTATATTCTCAACTTTTTTTTTATCCAATGTTAGTTGCATTTTATTTTTGTTCTAGTAGCATGATTATGAATTTCATCTATCTATTTATTTTGTTGGGCATAGTTTGTTTGTTTATACATAGATACCAAATGATTTTCAAATTTTCTGTATAGTTAGCCATTGGTAAAATTGCTCTTTTTCCATTCTTAAATGTATGCACATAAGAAAATTAAGTTGTGGAAAAAAGTGAGGTAAAAGAATTCAAGTGATAAATTTCATACCATGTTTCGAGGAAATGTATGAATGCTCAAGTAGCTCATTTGTTATGGTTACAATAGACAACTTTAGTTTAGTTTTAAAATTTACTATATAAACTTATAATTCTTACCTGAATGTTTTATGTGAATTTACTTGACCAAAACTTACTTTATCTAGGATCGAATATTATCTATCTTAATCGGTCTATATTTTAATATATTTTCTAAGATATTAATCAATAGACCATGATATATTCATCGGTAAATTTCCATTAAATGCATGTTGGTGCTCAATTTTGCGAATTTTTGGTTCATAAAATTGTATGATAATTAATAGTGTTTCCTAAAAGGAATGTTTGATATTATATTTTTCTGAATTAATACATTTTAGAAATTTTATAAATAATCATGGGTTAAAGATTTACTTATCTGGAATGTTTATAAGAAAGCAAAAAATTGGAAGGATCGTATCAAACTATATTGCCACATAAAATGAATTGTTTGCTTATAGTTATCTAATTTGAATTTAGACGCTAAGATAAATAATAATAGTTAATTCTTTTTAACTAAATTTAATGAGCGGATCAACTACATATTAATACCTTCTGATGCTTAAATTAGATTCCACTTTTATTTGAACATACATTTGATTTTGTAATGGGCCCAAACTACTTTTATGTTTACTTAATTACATATTTTCCTAGGAATGATTTATTACATCATGTTGTATAGTTTGTATATTAAAAATATTTGCACATATTCTAGCACAATAGGATCATGCTCAAGTGGTTGGGATTATTAGAGTTGGAAGATGCACAATTATGGAGTTTCTTTAGAAATTTAATATAGTTAAAGTGATACGACGATTACATATGCATACAAGATTATCAGCTAACAATTTAATGTGCTATTAAATGCACTTTCGTTCTCTGGTATTAATACCATGTATAAACAATACCTGCACAATTATTTTTGTACATTATAACACCATTAATGCTGCCTTGGGCCATGGTTACATATTTTGTTATTTGAAAAGTTACATATATTCCATAAATACACAGCCGATTAAGCTAAATTTATCTTCTCCTAAACTTGAGAAATAATAATGAATGCAATAGCAGTTGATTCACTCAATCTCCAATGAGCTTAATGAAAAGAAAAAACTTTTAAGAACCTCATATGTTAGCACATGTAAAGAAAACGATATATTCCTTTAAATTTTCTAAAATTCAAAATTATTATGTATAACAATTTAAATTTTTATAGTCTTAAGAAAATGAATTTTCAAAGATGTTACTAATAAGTATTTAGATAAAATTAATTTTCGTAAATCATTTTGAAACTTTACCAAACATTGATGAGTGATAGCAATGCTATATCAGACGCTGTTGAATTTCACCGGCGAGGTTCTAATGTTCGGTGAAAAAGCTGCTTATGACTGTTAGATGGTCAAATTATGTTTTAATACTCATTGTTTTAATGTTGATTAATTCATTACTACGTGATGAATTAGCTACCATATTTGAAGGCCAATTGGCGAAAGTTCCACATCTATTATTTGATTTTTGAAAATGATGTTAAGTTTGACTCATTTTGTGCTTTTAATTGTAGCCTAAATGCTTAGATTATAATTTTTTGGAAAATTTAAACGACAAGATGTGTAACTTAGTTAATTTAAATTTTTAATGACAATTCTGTTTCTTGATTTTATTTTCGATGGTATTATAAATGAATATTATCATATATTCTGATCTTTAATGTTAAGTAAACCATTTTTTATTAAATAAACATGACGATTACTGGTAATTAATTAAATTGTTTAGAATCAAAGATTATTAATCTAGAATCAATATGTGATTGCTTCTCTAGTTTAAATTAGGGTCAAACTAGAAAGATGTTAATGATAATTAATAATTAACTAGAGTTAATTGTACTTATTTCACCATTTAGTTTCAACTTAAATTTATATAATAAATATATTTATCATAATTACCCCTATTTCATATATTCAACAATAAACATATGTTGATTCTTACATGGTATCCAATTTTATGTTGATGAGTATTGAATTTTTTGTACATATCAATAGTCATCTATTAACTGGAATGAATGTTACTTATTACACATTTTAAATTGTGTTGAACATACTCGCTGTTTTAATTTTTATCTAGAATAAATACAATCAATTCCACTTAATTATATTTTTAAATCTCTTATTCATTTCCAACTTGAATTAGAGTAATATGAATGATATTACCTTGGCAAAGAGGAATTATTGTTAACAATTCCATTTATGAAATTGACATTCTCATTAATGTTGTGCTTTCAAATTAGGAATAACTTATAATTAATGATAGTTCCTATTATATAACACATTGTCTTCAGAATATTAGTTATATATTGTGCAAGTTAAAATTATTGAAGCATGTTTATCATTTAAGATTTGTTACTAATGTTAAATAAAAAATCGATCCGAAAAAATTACGATGCAAAAGCGTATATTCAGCTTCATATAACTAAAATTACTCTAAAAATGTTCAGTTAAAAAATTATCTAAACCACGTGTGCGTAGCATGAGATTAGTTAGACTAATGCACCACCGCATTATAGTCATTCTTTTATTGGAATGCCATTTTATTAACAGCTAAAGCTGGATCAACTGGAAAAGCATTTATCTTACTAGTAAGTAATATACAGATGAATAATTTTCTTATGGTATTTGATTAGTCAAACCGCACTATTCCAGTTGCACTAGTTTATTCTCGAGAACATTCAAACATATTTACTAGTGACAACTATTTAAGTATTATATTCATAATCACTAATTTTTCAGTTCTTCAATCCAAATTTCGATATAACAAGTAAATTATTCATTTGTACATTTCTTTCTGATAAATCAAATGTTTCCCAGTTGACCGCCAGCTGAAAATGAAATGCCCTTTCAATAATAGAGTGACTACTGGTATAACCATACAATGATGGGAAAAACCGACCGTTAACATTTTAAATTTCGAAAAACATTATTTCAGTTTCTCACTAAACGCATAATGATAACATGTCCAATAAAAAACATTCGTGTAAAAAGAAACATAAATTAAAAATACTACAAAAACTATATGGTAAAACACAATTGATAATTAAATTATAGAAACACAGATATATGACATAATTTAAGCACAGATCTCGAACATTAAATCTTCCCGTTGTAAAAAAAAAGCGATCGTTGAGATTGATTGTATCTTTTTCTATGTATAATTTTTTTATCCAAATAACCATCCCGAAGGTGTGTGTTTGTGCAAGCGTAGCAGGAAAAAATATTAATCATTAAAATATATAAATGATATACACATACATTGTGTGTGGAAATTCTATTTGAACTACACTATAGATCTCAAACATACCACGATAAAATGTACGGTGAGAATTATTTATTGTAAGGTGACCCTTCAAACTTTCCACATATAAACTATTCATATGTTGCTGAAGAATAATGACATAGATATAACTTGCTTATCAGCCTTTAATATATATTAAATAATTGAACGTAGGAAAACTTAGGGGATCTCCAGTCCTTCTCACCTACAATAAATAATTTAAGCTCAACGGCTTTTTATTTATAGACCAGTACAACAATTTCATCAACACATATAAACATGTTTTCTTTCCCTTTCAGCTATGCTTCTTGAATGTGTAGCACATCCTCTTTTAGCCCTAATTTTACAAGGAACGGAACCTTGAAACTGCAAAAATTTCTCTATAGTTGCCGTCGCTGATGTTACCTTTGGAAAACTGAATTAACGACCCAGTCCATTTCTAACCTCTCTATTTTGTTACATAAATGCGAAAATTGATCAAGTCTATGTACTAAAACAAGTTGTCGATGTACATGCAGTGTGAAACTAAAATCAATAAGGTAATTTGTACTTATTAGTTCACTATAAATCATATCTAGGATAGAATAATCCATAGTAAAAATCATACCTGATGCTCAATGTGGCTATTCTAGGCCTCTTCATAGGTGAAGAATAATTATTATCTGATAAAATAAGAGATTCTTCCCCTGAACTCATATGATTATATCTGCCACCTAGATTTACTCTCCATTTCCGAGATCTGCGTCATTACCGAAGATTGCCTTGATGGATAACTCAATGGCTCTTCAGTCTACTATTGCCACTACTATTTCCATGATCTTTCCTAAGGCAAGCATGCAGCCTATATATCTACTGGATGCTGAAATAACTTCTCTGACCATCCTTGACTCTTGTTTAGATTCATAAAAACCTTTAGACTCTATACTGCTATATACACAAATTATTATGCCATCTGTAATGACGTCTAAAAAAATGCAAAGCATGTTAACTTAATGATCGGTAATGAGACAAAATAACCCATAATGATCGAACACTATACAACACTAAAAATATGTTAATACTGCTACTTATATTTTGTGAACTGTACAACTACCAGGGTGCATCCAAATTCAAAATCATAGATGAGAAATTTCCTATACAATGATCTGGTTTACCTTATTTTGCAAAAACAATCTATCAACTTTCAAATGTTCTGAACATTTAAAGGAATTTCAACAACAGAAGGAAGATTACTAAATTCAATATGGCTTGCCATATATATGACTGTCAACTGAGTAAGACAAAATAGGAATCCACTAACATGGAAGCAAATGCTATTGAACTGCACAACATGTTCCTCCCACACATTTCATCTTTAACTACTACTATAAAGGCCTTTCATAATTACATATTGCAAAAATCAACTAAGTAGAATATCTACATATATGACTTTTTTTATTGTATATATTCAGAGGGTAGCCACAGTCAACTGGGTAAATCGTTACATAGTGTCAATGTAATGATCAAATTTGAACATTGCATGCAGAAAATAGTGTGGATAACGAATGGTCAAAAGGTAGGGAAAATATTCAACTAACTATTACATGAACACTACGGTAATAATAGTGCAAAGAAAGGCAATAACTGCACCATTTTGTAAGTGTTGCAATGCTCATTCCTCTTCTCCTTCTTCTTCTAAAGTTTGTCACTTTGGAAATATGAATCAAATTCAAAAACTTCGATGTTACATTTGAAAACTAAAATATTCATCTTGTACAAGTGAACCAAACTCATACAAGCTCAAACAACAACAAAAATCACTTGAAATTTAGAAAATTTAAGAGAAAAATATCTAAAACAATCAATTAATATAAAACTTAATGGAAAATTCTGAATATAATCCTTCAAATAAGGCACATCATCAAGAACATAACCAACTTATCCATACACAAACTTTTTATCCAGATCTTCTTACTATTTCCACCTTCATAATTTTCAATCATTTTATAACCACCTCTTAAACTAGAAGCCGAATTCACTTTTCCTACATAATATTAAGTTGTCAAGTAAATTTTAGGATAAAATAAATATCGATCCATTTTCAAACATTGATAACATAAGCAATAACTATATGCATTTCCAAATTCTTTTAGGATAGTACTTATTACCATAATCCATTAATGTTATTAAGCGACATGAACATAGAAGCTTATGAATATGGAAGAATGCAACTTCATTTAAGACATAATTTGATGCATTAGTTTCAGTTTATACAAATATAAATACAGATACAAGAATACATACATTATCAAAAACAACTGATATCCACTACAAATCTTAATTTGCACTTTATACAAATTGAACACTTAAGAACTGACCTATCTGCACCTCCTATGGGCTTGCATATCAACAGAATCAATTGCTAGTGACGATCTACCAATTATTAGGTATCAAATATCACTTCTATAGTATAAGAGTACAACGGTGCATGATAAAGACATATGTGGTGAGATATTATAACAATAATTCATTGAAAGAGCTAATAAAAGTATGACAACTGGATCACCATAAACATAGCAGATGCATAATAAAGTCTACTAAAGGGTGAAATAATGTGCACTGTCATTAATATAGCCAAAGCATTAATTATATAAAGAAAATCATCTTCTAATGACACTACTACCATGTTAATTTTCTACTTAAACGCCTACGTATATTTGATGAAATTATACTAAGTAAGTTCATCCATATCTTTAGCCATTACAAAAATTCCATATGAAATGTTAACCTAACGGCTTGCAATCATCGTAAAATTGAAATTACGATAGTATCATATAACACATTCCCAATTTTCGCTCCCCGTATATTATATAACATGTCAACTTTTATATTTCGTTTCTTTTCTTGATATCAAGAATAAAGTCACACTGCAACACAAAAAAATTAAAATTTTCGTACAAAACCAGCTACATTATGGAGGTTACAATATTTGTTCTTTTTTAGAAAAAAAACATAAAGCAATCGATAATTTATCGCATAAAATAGAAGTCAAATTGTATACAACTAATTCTAAAGAAAATGAGTCTTGTTCTTATCTTTTATAATATACAAAGCCAAGTTTTTTTTTCAAGCTAAGAGCATGTAATCAAAATCAATAATAACAGGCAATGTTGTACTATTCTCATTAGCAAGGCATCATCCATCAACATATTTGCATTTTCTAAAATCAAAAAACTAAATATGAGTGAAGCATTCACTAATCACAAATGATTAATAAAAAGTTATATGAGCATGAAACATCTTGCATACGATTGACTGATCGTTACTCTTGTTCTTATTTTTAATATGAGAATAAAATATCTATCTATTACTATGTAATGGGCAGAGAAGAAACATAAAATGGTATCGGATCGGTTGCTAATTATTGTTATTAACAATAATTAATTAATTACTAAGTCTATACAAATAAGTAAGTTCCCTAATGGAAATGCCGGTACTTGTTAGGAGTAAATAGTGACTTGTTACAGTTAACAGTTTCTGGTAAGATAACATGATATTATGCATTAAACTAAGCAATAGAGAATAAAATTAAGCAAATAAGTTTGTTTCTTCATCTAAACAACCTAATTTTCAACTTCAAAATGAGTGATACCAAAAGAAATGGTACCTTCATTGCCATTTGTCCAAAAGAGAAGCCTATGCAAATAGCTTGCACCAACAAGAAGTATCATGAATCCTTGTGTGTGAAAGTGTACCACCATAGGTTCCATCATTGATGACACTGAATGTTTGAACTGGCACAAGGAGCTCACTTGTCGTAGAATTTTTTGAATATGATTTATAGAAGAATTCTTTTAACTCTCGCTCAAACCCTGCATATACTTAGAGAGACTCCAAGGATGGCACTTTCTCCAAGTTTGGATTCATTTTGTAGACCATCTATCTCTGGCATTAGTGGGTCAACCCAGCTTGGGTTCTTGGTAAAAGAAGATAACATGCTATTAAGATATCATACTAAAAATATATGTTTGGATTGGTAAAACATTAACTTCTGAGTAATGACTTTGACGACTTACTCCTTTCCATGCACTGAGCAATCTAACAACAAATCATGTCAGTTTTTCCTTTTGAATCTTAAAATCATTATTTTCAAACAACAGTACTTGATTTTTACAACAATAGGTGTGAACTAAGCAAAACCGACGAAGCAAGTAATTCTATCATGAAGCCAAGAAATCCAGACCGTTCAAGTAAAGTAAATAATGATTTAATTCAATCAAATTGAGAATAGTTTAGATTGCTTAGGCAATGATTTCAAAAAATAACAAATATTATAAAAAATAAATACATAGATAAATTAATTGTTTGTTACAGAATAAAGAGAATGAAGGCAATTAGGGAGAGAACAATTCTATTGAATTGAGAGATATATTTACAATACAATCAAGCTCCATATTTATAGACTACTTATGCAGTGCAGATTACAATAATGCCCTTTCATATTTAGCATATTCATCCCTATTATTAATGTATATTACAACACTCCCCCTTGAATATGCGTATGTAAAGATGATAAAAGTAATTGCCTCATTAAAAACCTTGTTATGAAAAACCCAGTGGGAAAAAATCATAAACAAGGAAAAGAGTACAACATGATTTCATCTTTAAGTAACATATATTTTATAATGTTACTACGAGGGTTGATTCTTCAGGATCAAGATAATGCCTCATTAAAACCTTACTAATAAAAACCCGGTGGGAAAAAATATTAGTGAAGGAAAAAGAGTACATTATAGCGTATTTCATACGCTCCCCCGGATTATAACGCATTATTCAATTAGTTTGTTGACGCAGCCGACGCATACCAATTTTGTACACCATCTTCTGAAATGTTGATTTTGGAATCGCCTTTGTGAATAAGTCCGCTGGATATTCTTGGGATCGGATTTGTTTCACTTCTATCTTATTATCCTTTTGTAGCTCATGTGTGAAGAAAAATTTAGGAGAAATGTGTTTCGTCCTATCACCCTTAATGTAACCCGCTTGAATTTGAGCTACACAAGCTGCATTGTCTTCATAAATAATGGTTGACCTTTCCGTTACTGATGGAAGTTGGCAGCTTTTTCGAATATGCTCAATCAGTGATTTTAGCCAAATACATTCTTTACTTGCTTCATGTAGTGCTAGTATTTCAGAGTGATTGGATGATGTTGCTACCAATGTTTGTTTTGTAGATCGCCATGAAATTGCTGCATTGCTGTTATTGAATACATATCCAGTTTGTGACCTTGCTTTATGTGGGTCAGAAAGATAACCTGCATCAGCATAGCCAACTAAATTTGGATTATTGCCTGTGTTAGAGTAAAATAAACCCAAATTTGTCGTTCCACGAAGATATCTCATGATATGTTTTATACCATTTCAGTGTCTTTTTGTTGGTTCTGAACTGTATCTTGCTAGAAGATTTACTGAAAATGCAATATCTGGTCTTGTGCATTGGGCCAAATATAATAATGCACCAATGACACTAAGATATGGCACTTCCGGGCCAAGCACATTCTCATCTTCTTCTTTTGGGCGGTAAGGGTCCTTTTTAATATCTAAAGATCTAACAACCATTGGCGTGCTAAGTGGATATGCTTTATCCATTTGAAAACGCTTTAGAATTTTCTCAATGTAGTTTGATTGATGGATTAATATGCCATTAGTACTATGCTCAATCTGTAGACCGAGACAGTGCTTAGTTTTGCCAAGATCTTTAATTTCAAATTCCTTCTTTAAATAATTTATTGTTTCATCAATATCTTCTGGAGTTCCAATCAAATTTATGTCATCAACATAAACTGCTAAGATAGCAAATCCCTTTACCGATTTCTTTATAAAGACACATGGACAAATGAGATTGTTTTCGTATCCTTCTTTTACCAAATATTTACTAAGACGGTTATACCACATCCTTCCAGATTGTTTCAATCCATATAGTGATCGTCTTAGTCTTAATGAGTACATGGACTTTGATTTTGCTTCAGGCAATTTATATCCATCTGGAATTTTCATGTAAATGTTGGTATCTAATTCACCATAAAGATAAGCTGTCACAACATCCGTTAATCTTATATCGAGTTTTTCAGAAACTACAAGGCTTATCAAAAATCGGAATGTTATGACATCCATGACAGGGGAGTAAGTTTCCTTAAAGTCAAAACCTGGTCTCTGCAGGAAACCTTGTGCGACAAGTCGTGCCTTGTACCTCACGACTTCATTTTTATCATTTCGTTTTCTAACGAATACCCATTTATAACCTACTGGTTTAACATTTTCTGGTGTTTTCTCTATTGGTCCAAATACACCATGTTTTTGAAGTGAATATAGTTCCACTTGGATAGCATCTTTCCATTTTGGCCAATCGTGTCTTTTTCGACATTCATTTATGCTATTTGGTTCATTATCATCATTGTCATTATTCTCATTATGGTCATGACTTTCATTTATTTCAGTAGCTACTGCGAATGAGAATACATCATCAATTATTATTTTACTTCGATCCCATATTTCTCCGTAGTTCGTATAAAATATTGAGATCTCATTATTATTAGGTACCATTTTATCGTTGGAATCTTCTTTTATCTCTTCTGGGATAATATTTCCTTCCTCGCTTCTAGGAGAATTGGGATTTTCATTTGAGTGATCTTTTTGATCATTTATAACCTCTTCAGGAGGTTCCTTAATTGATGATTTTTCATTAGACTTTCTTTTTCTAGGCGCCAAGTCTTTTGAACCAATTGGCCTTCCACGTTTTTGTCTTGCTTTAGATTCATTTGCTGCTATATTTATTTTTGATCCTTCAGGGACATCAATTTTTGCTGGTGCATTTGCTGCTGGAATGTGAGATTTAGTTATTTTTGCAGTGTCACTAAATGCATCCGGCAGTTGATTTGCAATATTTTGAATATGCAAAATTCTTTGTACCTCATATTGGCATTGTTTAGTACGTGGATCCAAATAAGACATAGATGGATTATTCCATGATATTTCACGCCGTTCTACTGGAACGGTCTTTTCTCCCCCTAATGGCGGGAAGATTGTCTCATCAAATTTACAGTCTGAAAATCTTGCAGTGAAGACATCACCTGTAAGAGGTTCAAGGTAATGAATTATCGATGGGGAATCAAATCCCACATAAATTCCCAACCGTCGTTGAGGACCCATTTTAGTACGAAGTGGGGGATTAATAGGTATATGCACAGCACAACCAAATTTTCGTAAATGTGAAATATTTGGTTGAAATCCAGTTAAGAGCTGTGATGGTGAAAGCTGATGATAAGCTGGTGGTCTAATTTTAACCAATTTCGATGCATGCAAAATTGCATGCCCCCAAGCTGAAACGGGTAGTTTTGATTGCATAAGCAATGGTCTTGCAATAAGTTGCAAGCGTTTAATTAATGATTCTGCTAGACCATTTTGAGTATGAACATGAGCTACTGGATGTTCAATTTCAATCCCCAATGATAAACAATAATCATCAAATACTTGAGAAGTAAATTCTCCAGCATTATCTAGTCGAATCGATTTAATTTGATGATCAGGGAAGTGTGCTCTCAATTTTATTATTTGAGCAAGTAGCTTGGCAAATGCCAAATTTCTTGTAGAAAGTAAACAGACATGTGACCAACGAGTTGATGCATCAATCAATACCATAAAATATTTGAATGGTCTACATTCAGGGTGGATTCGGCCACATATATCACCTTGAATTCTTTGTAAAAATGTTGGAGATTCAGAGGTGATTTTACCATATGAAGGTCGAGTGATTAATTTTCCTTGTGCACATGGGGCACATAAGTAATCACTTGGTAAATTCAATTGGTTTGATAAATCATGTCCGTTTGAGTTTTTGGCAATTTTACGCATCGTAGTTGATCCAGGATGACCCAAGCGATCATGCCAAAGAATCAATGTCTTTGTATTTGTGAGCTTCTGGCTCATGTTTATAGAGTGAGATTCAACTATGCCAATTTTTGTAAAATATAAACCAGTTGAAATTGTACCAAATTTTTCTAGGATAAGCTTCCGGCTTTCAATTCTAGAAATAACACAAAGATATTCTTTGTTGTTTTCATTTATAGTTTCAATATGGTATCCATTCATTCTTATATCTTTGAAACTCAGCAAATTTCTTTTAGAGTTGCTTGAGTATAATGCATTCTGAATAAAGATATGCGTACCATTTGGTAATATTATATGGGCTCTTCCGTACCCGTCAATTATATTAGCAGATCCAGCTATAGTGGAGACTTTAGCTGAGAAATTTTTAGATAGTTCAGAGAAAAACTTCTGGTTTTTCAAAATTGTATGAGTAGTTGCACTATCTAGTAAGCATATATCATCACCCAAATGGCGTTCCATACCTTAAGAATTAAAGACAATGATTAGTCAATCACTAAAAATTTGTATGCATAAATGAATGTAATGTAAACAAACAAAGTAATATGATTAAAATAGGCTATTGATTAAAAACAACATCCACATTACACATTACTAGTACTGCAAAGGGAAATACAATTAAACGAACATAAATTTCAAACTGATTTATTGATGCAAGCTAATGAAATAAAATGAAAGTCACATAACAAACTTCAAGACATTTCTAATTGATCAACTCGGTCATATCATTGATCATTGCACTTAGGTTTTCATCATTAATGAAATTTCCATTATCATCTTCGAAGAAATCATCTAACTTCAGGTTAGTGTTTTCAGGTAACTTTTCGGCATTATTTGCCTCAATATTCTTCGAGCGATGATATTCTTCAACTGTTTTCTTTGATGATCTACATGTACGAGACCAGTGACCAGATCGTCCACATCTATAACAAACTTCCTCATAATGCCTTTTATTTTCTAAAGCTGAATCATTGTTCTTTATAGGCTCAATTTTCTTTTGTTGCTTTTTAAAGTTGGTGGTTTTGTTACCTTTAAAACCACCATAACCACCTCTGCTAGAGTTATATCCATGTCTACGACCATGTCCTCTACCTCGACCTCGACCCCTACCTCTTCCAGAGTGGGCAAAATTAGCATTAACTTCAGGTAATGCAGTTGAACCAATTGGTCTTGAGGAATGGTTTTTTATAAGCAATTCATTATTTTGTTCAGCAATTGGTAAGCGTTCTATGAGTTCAGAATATTTTGTAAAATGACGCTCTCGATATTGCTGCTGCAGGAGTATATTCGAGGCATGAAATGTTGAGAAAGTCTTTTCAAGCATTTGTGCGTCGTCCACCTTTTCTCCACATAATTTCAGTTTAGAAGTGATTCTAAACATTGCAGAATTATATTATCTTACGGACTTAAAGTCCTGAAACCTCAGGTTCAACCACTCTTGCCTAGTGTTTGGAAGTATGACCGTCTTCTGGTGGTCATAACGCTCCTTCAGGGAGTTCCATAAGTGGAGAGGGTCTTTTTCAGTCAAATATTCTGTTTTAAGATCGTCATGGATATGACGTCTTAAAAATATTAGAGCCTTTTCCTTGTCCTGCTGGGACATTGTATTGCCATTTTTAATGGTATTTTCTAAGCATCGAGATTGCAAATGAATCTCAGCATCCAGTATCCATGATAAGTAGTTATCTCCAGATATATCCAAAGCTTTAAATTCAAGCTTGGCGATGTTTGTCATTTTGTGAACTGTTCATAAAATAAATTGCATAAGGTGAAAATATTCGCCACAACAGCATTCACTATATGTTTGTTCCAGCTAAAAAGAAGAAAAAAAATGGAAAGTCTTCATTCATGGTATCAAACAACTATACCAAAAAAAAAATTGTATCAAAAAAACCAAACATTTGGATTTTGCAACTTTCATGTATTTATCAAATAAGAAAGGAAAATCAACTTTTGCGTATATTCCATTCCAAACTTTTGAATTTTATTTGGCAATAGATCCGCAAAGGGAAAAATAATAATAATATTGAATTTAGAAGCCAAAGAATAAAAATAAGAGTGATACAAGAAAAGACATGAAAAATATAGAAGCGAACCCCAAACTAGCATGTGCTGACTTGATAGCTTTATCAAAAATATATATGATATTGACAATTACCTTTTCGGAGAGAGGAAAAGCAACGAGTTTATAAAGAAATGCAAGAACAATTTCTTTACCTGCTGTTTTAAAGGAAATAAGAAATAGAATGTATGTAGATATATTCTAAAAGACTCGTCTGCACTAATATATATATAATAGGATTTTGAATATAAATAGACTTAGAATTGGAATGGTCAGAAGAGAAACGGTCAGAGTAATTAATATTTAATTACTTGCTGAGAAGTTGGAAAGTTTGAAGGTGAACAGGTTGAGGTCAATAATTAATTCACATTCCTTTGTGCTGATAACGTGTTACAGAATAAAGAGAATGAAGGCAATTAGGGAGAGAACAATTCTATTGAATTGAGAGATATATTTACAATACAATCAAGCTCCATATTTATAAACTACTTATGCAGTGCAGATTACAATAATGCCCTTTCATATTTAGCATATTCATCCCTATTATTAATGTATATTACAACATTGTTTTTCTTTTTGAAAAATAGTTGTTTTCTTTTCTACAAGTCTTTTATTTATTAATTAAAATTTATTAATTTAAAACTAAATTATTTTGGAATCAATGTAACTGTTTTGTTTTTTCTAGAGGATCCACTTTTTTAAAGATTTAATTTTTGAAAAATTTGATATTAAAAATTATACTTTAAAATCGAATTTGCAACTATATTAAATTCATTTAAAAGGTTGAAGTATTTTGAAAAATCTACTTTTCTAGAGTGTGAACATTTTTTGATCTCTTATTTAATATTAGTAGTTTTCCAAAAATACTCATGTTTACTATAAATATTTGAATTTATAATTATTTGCTTGTGTAAACTTAAAATACCTAAAGCAAAAACAGTCTTGATAAATAATAGAAGGCAAATGCAAGATTGAAATATAATTATCGAATATGGACATTTTAAAAATATAATTTTGTTTACCTCAAATTGTAGTTTCAGGGAGTTTTATGGCATTAAAAGATATTTGTTAAATGATTTCAGTACATGGGAATATCGCTGTGACAACATTATACTTTTTTCTATAGAACTTTTTGTATATTTCCTTAACCCATAGATGAACTATGTACACAAAAATTTCAACAAACCAAATCAAATTGTTCCCTTTGGATATTATAAATATACAACTCTATGATAAATGGTGGTTGCAACAGATCATTCAAATAAACTGGAATAAATATTTCAACCTTCAAGTTAAAATCTCATTCTGAATTAATCTTATACATTACATTGAACTTCTATTTCTAAATTATCTACAATGCATTTGAACACCTGATTCATGTATAACTTTGGATAATAAGTTTACTTTCAACCTTGGTTTTATGATTTAGGTAACAAAGTACAAAATGCAGGAGCCAAAAAATAACTCGATCTCAAAGTCATACAAGAAAAATATGGACAAAAATTTACGGTCAAATGCGTGGATGGATTCCAGTTGATCTTCAAAAACATTAGATAGCAAACTAAACCAAATATGTTCTCTAGCTTTACTGTTATATACATGCAACTTAAAAGAATGCTAATATAGAGAAAACTAGGTGGAAGAAAGAGTTGGCATGAACTTTAAAGCCTTAACACTTTCACACAACAATAAATTATTCAGCAATATGAATTTTACATTAAAATATCAGATCTGAAGTTTTAGATTAACAATAAACATGTAAGTCGGTAAATAATCCAACAACAAAACAAAATATTATTAATTACCCTGAGAAACAAGTATGTTTTCTTTATAGAAAATTATATACCAGGATGAACTTTGTGATCCGATTAATCAACTGAAGACTCGTCAGTGATGATAGAATCTTAGAAATAAACTCTGGACTTCTCAGATCTCATTTCATCATGATCATTGTTGTCTCGCACTCAATTTTGACATTCACAAGGCTAGTCTTCAATTCCTCCATTCAATTCAGCTCAGAAACCACGTCAGCAATAGCAATAGCAGTACCGATGGGTTGCAATATCAAATATCGATGACAACTTCGAGGAAGCAAAACGACAAAGGAGGGAGCCAAAGTTCTCTTCCTATATAGACTTGACTGAAACCCTGGAGTGGAGATATATGGAATCTAAGGGGCAGATCATCTATCGAAAGCCAACCAGGAGACAGCCTATTGATATGGAGAAAAGATCTAGGATGTTTTGCATTTCCCATGAGCTGGATTGTAACAACTCACCTTATCTATCCTTAGAAGTCGATACTAATACATTCAAGGTATTCATATGCATAACATCTAAGTGCCGAAAAGATAGATTGTTGGAGTGAAAGAAAAAAGACAAAATAGAATCTCACAACGTGACGAGTAATATATAATATACAACAGGTCTTTACAAAAGAAAATGAACTTAAATATACATACTATCATCAAAGCAAAACTAACATATCATCGGTCTGGACAGTTATAACAATGTGTCCTTACAATTTTCTAATAAATATAAACAAGGAAAAACAACGAAAGATAGAATACGTAAATACATCTCAAATGATCCAGCTTATCTCCTAAAGCTCCAAAGTTTCCAGCTAAATTTGGAAAATATGCTCGAGCTGACCCGAACATTATGAAAAATAATGCCTGGACCAGTTTGGTAAAACCAGAATGAGAAACACAATCAAATGGATTACTTAATGCTATAAAACCTTTCAGAAATAAAGGCAGCTCGTAAGACCATGCTACATAAAAACACGAATGGTTTTTTACTGTATGATAACCAAATCATTTTTATTTTAAAATCTTGTGATATAATAGTAATGTTTAAAGGGGAAAATAACAATGCTACTGGGGTACCGCCTGCTATAGTACATCTTTAGACAAATGTACCGAGGGCCTTATACGAACCGCCTACCAATATAGAGTTGACTGCCCCCTTTAACATCGCAAACCAGGTTACATCATTCCCCATGTAGCAGGGCAACAAAACATTTGCACCATCCCTGGCCCTACTTTTCCCCATGCGAACGCATACCAAATCCATAAATTCGTATACAAGATCGAGGAATGACTGCTCCTAATGGTAGAGGATTGTATAGCTCTATCATATATCCCTTGTTTTAGTCATTATCGGGTTTTGAGGCTTGTGAGGTCATGATTACCTTTTTCCTGTCTTAATAGTTCCTGCTTGGAATGTTAACACTGCCTTCTCGACACAATATATGCTAGCATTCCTCCATACAAGTTGTTTAGGAGAAGAAAAAACTGAAGGCAGTACTTCTACTACATCCATTTTTGGAATTACCCTTAGGATTAGTAGCATGTAGTCATTGCACTTAAAAGAACTCCATCTTTGATCCCACCGTCTTCGAGATGTCTTCCAAAGCATCAAATACGTATATAGTTATGAAGTGGTTACCGTTTCGAGTCATCTCATATAAGTACACTTCTCTGCTTATCGGTCACTTCAAAACCTATCGATATTTCTGTTAAACTCAACTCCGGTTCTTTTGAAAAAAATTAGACAATACATAGGAGCGGAGATCACCTCATAACCATTTTAAGGGATGGATTTCCCTATCATTTGTCCTATGAGAACAAAATGAGATTATATGCACAATATAGCATCATCTAAGATGGCTGTACCATATAACTCCATGTTCCCCCTAGATATTTCTAGAGTGATATTTTGACCAAGATTTGATAATCGGTTATTTAATTATCAAATAAACAAGAAATCAACATAGATTTAATTCCATGTGGAATCCACTAACCCTCTATTAATAAATCTTTATTAATTTAATCTCTTTCAATTATTTAATTTAAAATAACTTCACAAAAGATATATATTAATGACACCCCTAATTTTAGTTTAACATTATTCAAGATATTTAATTGGATAGATCAAGTAGAATAATGTTGTGGGACATGGAGATGAGATTTGAAAATTATAAGGTCGAGTCATCATTAATCCATTAGCAAAATTGCTTAAACTTAATCTAAGGAGGAATAAATGAGAAGGGTATATTAGGAATAGACCTATCTTTTATCTAAAACCCTCACCCTCTCATTCATTCTCATTTTACAACATCAAAACAATCTAAAACCTATGTGAAGAGGCCGACCCTTATTAGGGAAACTAGAAGAGGAAAGCTAAGGTAAATCAAAGGGGAAACCAAGTAAATAAAAGCCTTTATAAAATATTAACTCCAACATCAAATCCAAGGTGAATAATAAGTGAACCATATCTATTTCTTGTTCTTGAACTCAACTAAGGGTAGTGTTGGAATTGTTTTGATAATTTTTGCCAAGTTATGGTTATACAATCATTGTTGGATAAAATAATGATTTATGGAATTTTTATTAAATTATTTGAATGCGCTTTTAGTGGAAAACCTATAATCTCCAATTGCTTTGATTTTCTAATATGTTGAGTAAAACGATATTTTGTAGATGGGTATTCAATTTCGTAATTTTCCAAGTTAAAATAAATACTTTATAAATTTCCTAAGGAGGAGATAATGTTTATTCTGGTTTTAATTATTAAAATAATTAAATAATAATTTTTGCTCTAAAATTTTTATAGAGAAAAGAATAGGATAATTCTGAATTTTTGTGATTTTTGGGTATTTTTCCCCAGTATTTATGAATTACTATGAATTTATTATGCTAAAAAGGAATTTTTAAATTAATAATTAATTAAGAATATTAATTAATTAAGTTGATGAATGTTTTGGAAAAATAAATTTTGTTCTAGCAAATTAGAGATAAAGTTTGATGTAGACCAATCATATTTTGGCAAGAATTGGGAGTAGGTAAAAAGAATATACTTAAAATTGAAGAAAACAGTTTTTATGATGATTACCACTATGCCACTGATATGCAACATTCTCATGTTGTTCGGCGTCATTAATGAAAGGCGACATCCATATGGAATAATTCATAGGATACTTATAACACAAGTATAGGATGCGCTGGGCCACGTTTGCGACATCATCGTTATGGGAATAGCGCATCTCAGGGTTGAAAGAATTATTGATGGCGTAAGTCATCAATGCCGACAATGTACCCGAAATACCATGCTTTCCCTATTACTTTAACAATGCCATAAGTAATTATTTTGAATTAAAGTAATAATGTCGCCTTTCATCGACATCGGCATCCTATAGTTCTTTGTTTTCGGCAACCTTGTGAGGTGGTATCGATGCTACATTTTTTCTATATCACCATTGATATTTTATAGACTATATTATCAGTTTTATGATAACAAAAGTTTTGCTTTGAAAGGTAGGTAATATATATCTTATGTATGTCGGTAACCTCGCTATCAACATAGAATTTTATACTTAAAAGAATACGAGTTTGTCTTTTAACCTTGGATAGAGTTTCGTCATGGGGTACGTGCGGTATTAATGCCATGTCTCTTCATTTTATATGCCGACAATGCTTGATTATATGAAAATTTAAGCTAAGTTTTAAAGGACAAGTTAGATATTGTTAAGAAGGTCGATAACCTTATGATTTCGGCGGTTAACCATATGATTTATAAAAATCTAAATTTTTTGCTTTCTAGGCTTGGATAGAGGTTCGACATTGTATAGTGCGGCATGAGCACCACAAATCTTCTTTATAAACGGCGATGAGCCATAGGTCTTTATTTCTACATTAATTAGGGATACCAATGTATGTTATTTGCTTTATCAATTATTTCATGAATTTGACATTAATCATTAGGGATACCAATGCACATCATTTCAACATGTTATAAGTTAAAGGGCATACAACCTAATTGGGGAAAACAATAGATTTAGGTTGAATAATTGGGTTAAATATGAATTTAATTAACAAGTGATGAGTTCATACTTATTGTAGGAAAACTATGGTATGTGTGATGGATAGTCCACACTATGTCGAAGATGGATAGTCTCCATATGGTTATTAAAGGGTTCAAAGTCATCGTAGGAAAACTATAAGATGTGTGATGGATAGTCATCATTTTAAATGAATGAAACCATATGTGATGAGCAGTCCATGCGGGAGGGATATATAATCCATAAAAATGTTTATACGTGAAATGGATAGTCCACATAACTTTGATAATGAAACCATGTGGGATGAGTAGTCCATATGGTAAAGGATGGGCAATCCAAATAATTACATGTGCAATGGGTAGTCCACATAAATATAAGACGGATAGTCAATTTTAATTAAGACGGATGGACAAATGGGAATTAAGACGGATAGTCTAACAAATTGGAATGGGTAGTCCAATGTATGTTGCATGACTACAAATACTTATTTTCTATGTCCTAATCATTGTGGATGTAGGAGCACAGTATATGGCTAATGTGTTGTGATTAAGATATTAGTAAGGAGAAAACCCTTTCTGCTTAGCAGCTGGTCTTACTAAATATCGATTTTTGATTCAAGATGGTAGATTATTATTCACACCAGATTACTTGTCTGACTCGAAGTTTTTTCTCCTTAAACTCTCGGGTACTCATCTAAGTAAATCAGAAGTAAGGGTTTCCAGGTTTTTAGTAAGATGAATAATCCTCTAGAGACGTACATGAGGCATTCTAGATATTTATGAGACCTTATCTAATCTGTTATGTTGTTTGACTTTTTCTATATGGAAGTAATGGCAATTTATATAATTTCCAAGTGCTAGACTCTGATCAACCAATGGGGCATCTTCATATGTCATTCTTGGAGTATTTTGTAATAATTATATTTTCTTTAAACGTCGGATTGCAAATGGTATTACATAATGAATATGAAATGTAACTTCTGAATAGAAATGTGAAAGTTTAATACTAAATTGTGATTTTTTTTCATACTCATGTGCTTTTGATTTTTGATATGACTAACATAGCTGTATTTTATTACTGAAAATTAATACTATGGATGACTCCAGATCCCTAACACTTAGTTTCGGGCCTCAAAGTGAGGGATGTTACAAGTTGGTACGAGAGCAGAGGTTTATGTAGAACTTAAAAGATTTTTGAAAACATCTCCTAATGAACCTAATAATATGATTGTGGCATGGGATAACGCTATACCAGCATGCTTGTATTTGCTATATATAATTGTGTATTCTCCTATCTTTCTTAGACTGTTCTTATGTATCTTATAAAAGCTCTTACGTAGATTATGATAAAGCGAGATATGGAAGCATGAAACAAAAGAATGAATCTTAATGGAGATAGCACTACAACTAATGGAAATGTTTGATCCAGTATCAAAAGGAATCAAGGTCGAAAAGAAAATGCTAATTTAAATGCAAATGCTAATTGTAGGTGTTGTAACCCCACCAGTAGATATTGGCACTATGTATCAGTTCTTCGTCAATCTAATGCAAGCTGAAGCCGCTGCAAGCATGGCTGGGGTTGATGCTGCAAATGCAAGAGGAATTAATCCCATTGGTGCTAGTTGGTAATAACCATGCTAAGGTGAACCAAGATTATACTAGTCTTGGAGGAAAGCCTTTTCTAAGGAACGAGGATACCATTGAAATGGAGAATTGGCTATTGCACTGTGAAAGAATCTTTGCTGACCTAGGATTAGACGACGATCAAAAAAGGAGGTTGGCTTCGAGATAATTGCAAAGACTGCTTTATTCTGGAGGAACAAGGTGATCATAGGTGTACCAAAGAGGAATTAACTTGGGGTGAATTCCGAAGGAGATTCGAAGAAAGATTCTTATCTAAAGTAGCCAAGTCAACCTTGCTTAGGAAATTTATAGAATTGATGCAAGGAGATATGTCAGTGTTAGAATATGCTATGAAGTTTGATGAGCTATCTAGGTATGGATATGGTACCAGTGACACTGTGATTAAGCAGAATGAGAATTTTTTTCTCGGGTTTGAAGCCGGATATTGCTAAAGCGACTGTGCCACATCTTTGAGATCAGAGTAATGTAATGGTGGAAATGGCTATAAGGAATTAGGAGATGTTTGCGACCTTTGGGAAAGAGATGTCAGTGGAACTCAAGGTTCCCAAAGTAAGAAGAGGAAATTCTTTAAGAAGAAGGGGGCTCAGAAGGGTGGAGCTACTAAAAAGGGGAAAGCATATATCATTTTTTATAAATGTGACAAGAAGGGACATTATGCTAATGAGTGTCGATCTTTTGATGGCAAGATTGTTATGGGAAGGCAAAATGTGAAGTGCTTTAACTACGATCAAATGGGGTATTACAAGAGCAAATGTCCAGAAGCTTCCAAGGTTAATAAAGGAAAGGTGTTTGCCTTGGAGTCGTTTGCGTCGAGACCGACTGCTACTGAGAAGGGAAAGTCTATGATGGAAGGTACATTTTTGATTCATAGCATACCAGTTAGAGTATTGTTTGATACTGGAGCATCACATTCATTCACCTATTAGTGTTTAGTCAATAAGTTAAATTTAGAACCATTATACTTATTACTTCCTTGAGGGTAGCTTATCCAATAGAAGGTTATGTGACTCTTAGGATGAAATTTGATATCTAGAGCTTTAGTTTCTAGGATATACTTTTATGTGCAGTTTGTTTGTGTTTGATTTTGTGGTCTTTGGGACTATTTTGGGTATACATTGGCTAGATAGATACAATGCTAGGATAGGAAAATATTATTGAGATGCCTTAACAGAAGCGACCGAATTATATACTCAATTAAGAATTCGAGTTTAAATGCTTGTGCTTTATTGGGTGCAAGAGAAGTGGAAGATGAGATAAATAAGTTTTATGTCGTAAAAGAATTTATAGATGTTTTTGAGTCAGTTACAGGACTACCACCGAAACAAATTATTGAGTTTCGTATTGATCTTGTACTCGGAGCTGAACCCGTCAGTAGACCATCTAGCAAAATGACTCCTAGAGAGATGAAGGAGTTAAAAGTGCAGCTAGTGAACTTAGAAGAAAGAATTTTATTAGACCAAACAGTTCGCCTAAGGAGCGGCTGCCGTGTTTGTTAAGAAACCGAACGGGTCGTTAAGATTGTTTATTGATTATCGTAAGCTGAATGAGAGACAATAAATAACAGATACCATTTAACGAGAATTGATGATTTATTTGATCAGTTGAGTGGAGCAAAAGTGTTTTCACAGTTAGATTTGGTGATAGGGTTCCATCAATTGAGGGTGGGGGAGGATAGTATTCCTTTGACAGCGTTTCGAATCATATATGGTTTGTATGAGTGGTTAGTAATGCCATTTGGATTTACTAATGTGCCTACTTTCTTTGTGGACTTGATGAAAAAAATTTTCTGAGAGCGCTTGGATAGGTTCGTGTTGGTATTCATTATTCACATTTTGGTACATTCTAAGGATGAAAGAGATCATTAGATTCATCTTGGAATAGTGCTTGAGAAATTGAGGTAGCATCAACTAAAAGCAAAGTTTTCAAAGTGTTGCTTTTAGAAGAGACAAATGAAGTTTCTTGATCATGCGGTTTCAGAAAAAGGGTTATCCATGGATCTAGCTAAGATTGAAGTTGTTAACGATTGGAACCGATGCAAAACGGTGAATGAGATAAGGAGCTTTCTTGGATTAACTGGCTATTACCAGAGATTCATCAAGGATTTTTCTCGGATAGTAGTACTCCTGAATAAACAAACCAGGAAGGACGTAAAGTTTATCTGGTCCAACAAATGCGAGGAGGCATTCCTTAAGTTAAAGCATTTACTGACCAATGCGCCCGTGTTAGTTGTTACGGATGGGAATCATGATTTGGTGGTGGATACAGATGCATGTGGCATAGGGTTAGGAGTTGTATTGATACAAAAGGGTAAAATAATTGCATATGCTTCTTGATAACTCAGACCATATGAAGTTAGATATTCGACTCATGATTTGGAGTTTGCAGTAGTGATTTTTGCATTGGAAGTGTAGAGACATTACCTCTTAGGAGAAAGCTTCGGGTTGTATACGAAGCATAAGTCTTTAAGGTATTTATTCTCTTAGAAAAAGTTGAATATGAGACACAGAGGTGGCTGAAGATTTTAGCAGCTTATGATTTTGGTAGTGAGTATACGTCGGGGAAAGGAAATAAAGTGATGAATGCACTTAGCATAAAACATCAGAAAGTGGTGTTAGCCATGTTTACAGAATGGAAGATATAGGGGTGTTGACTACTTATAGTGTGCAGTTAAGATCGACTACTAGTTCTAGTCAAAGTACTGCAATGTTGTCTTGCTTGGAAGTTCGACCAGTATTGATTGAGAGGGTTTCTTCCATCAAAGAGATAATCCATTATTATCCGAAAATATCAAAAGATTGGAAGTGGAACTGAGATTGATGATTTGAAAGAATTTAGTCTTGACCAAAGAGGATGGTTTTGAAGATCCGCCTTTTTTACACTGAAAGAAGAGCCATTAGGGTAAAGGAAAAGAAAAACTAGAAGAAATTAAAACACATAATCTCACAGTGCAGTGGAATAATATGTAATAGTCAACATAAGATCATACATAGTTGCTTCCATAATAATACATCAGAGTCACAACAGTATAAATTTCAGCCATGGACAGTTATAGCTGCTTATCCCCACAGTACACATACAATGTACACACTTATTCAACGGAAATGCAGTAAATAGCTAGATGTCAATAAAGCCACATGATCCAAGCTCCTTCAAAATGCCTGTGAGAAATGCGGATTAAGGATCTTAAGGCTAGGAAAACACTAGAGGGGGGTGAATAGTGTTTCAAAGAATTATTAAATCTTTTTGAGTTTTTGTTAATTTGAACACAAATGTATGCAATATTCGGACACAGATATGATCGCAGAATCAAACACAGATGCAAATATAAAGCAAAAGCAATAAAGGAAAGAACACGCCGTAATTTATACTGGTTCGGAGTTACCCTACATCCAGTCCCGCATACAAATACAGATTTCCTTTCAAAAACAATCTTTACAATTACACCCTCGATTTCAAGGCAACAAGGTACACCCTCCAGATTCACAACCCTCTGGGTAGAGATACTTGATTTCCTGGGCATTAAGTTCACCCAATTGATTTCCAAGGCTACAATCATACCTTATCTCGCTTAATTGATTTCCAAGGCTACAATCACACCTTTTCTCGCTAAGTTGATTACAAAAAGCCTATAACTCTGAATAGCACTGAGGATTTTGTTGAGATAGTGATAGAGAATCAAACCAGAGATAATCTAGTTAGATTCAATGTTGATTTTGACATAATGGTAAGAATATGTATATAGAAACGTGGAAGAAGAAGAGTGAAAAA
This sequence comes from Allium cepa, assembly GCA_030765085.1. Classification (NCBI taxonomy): domain Eukaryota; kingdom Viridiplantae; phylum Streptophyta; class Magnoliopsida; order Asparagales; family Amaryllidaceae; genus Allium; species Allium cepa. Next base: position 167,695,133 of record CM060941.1, on the reverse strand, counting down.
CCAGAAAATCTGTTTTTAAATTCGTTGAAAACATCCCCTATTTATAGATGAACAACAGCCACATCCATTCGTGAAGAGATATGACGAATAGACACTTCTTTTAAAATTTAAATTTTGAATTCAACTGACACTATGTCGACATAGGGTACATGGGCATGTCGACATCCCAAAGGATATTTTGGTGATTTGATTTTCTTTGAAAATAACTTCTATCTTATATTAAAACAATTTTGAACTTTATAAATATACTTGACTATATTTAAAATACATAAGTAAATATATAGAATAATATATATATAATTTTACTATAATTTTATATTTAAATCTAAGTATAAATATTTAAAAATTAAATATATTATTATTAAATATAGTTAAAACGATGGATAATCTGATTTTGAAATTAAAGATTATTTTGAGGCTAAAAGTATTTTGAAATTAGGATAGATGTTTTTGATGCTTTTAAAAGGAAGGTTTTGAAAACATTTTGAAAACAAGATATAATTTTGTAAAAATCATTTTGAATAAAAATTAGCGGATACAAAACAATGTTCCACTAGATTTTTCATGTAACGTGTCGATTTTTCGTTGCCGAAAAACCGAATAGTTAGGGTTTTAAAAAAAAGAATTTAAGAAAAGAAAAAGAGAGAAAAAGGTAGAAGATAGAGGGAAAAGAAAATAGAACGGAACAGAAAACAACAGAACAACAACAGAATCTCACAATTCGCAGCGGAACAACATATAATAATAAATGAATAATCTTTAAACAAAGAACTATATCAATTATTACATTTCATACATTTCATTTCATTACATCATATCATCAGAGTATACAACATCAAACAGTGCAGCGGAAAAAGAAATACTATATAACTAGTAATACGCCATGCCATCCAGCTTGCCTCCAGCAACTCCAGAATATCCAGAATATCCTGATAAATCCTAACTCTTGACTGCCCGTGTGGAAATTGGTGGGCACCCAGAGTTTAGGAAGGAAAACAATAAACTCCGAGTCAGTCATGTGACTGGTGTGAGAACTCAAAACAGTTTATTTATCTTTAAAAATCAAAATAGAGGAATATTTTTATTTCAATTCGCAATGCTTTTAAAAATGAGACTACCATAAGGCCTCCCGCACACACACACAATGCAAACGCAGAATCGGAGGAGATTTCTCCTTATGATAGTCAAAGATGCTTGATACGCATTTAAAAGAACATTTCATATTATTACTACTGCATAGTGTAGGGGAAAAATTCATTTTGAAAGTAGAATATAAATCTTAGCCAACATACGACCATTATCGTATGCCTACTATAGCTACCATCCAAACAGTGTTGCGACACCATAAGTGAATGATAGGTTCTACAACTAATACCGTACAAGTTTCGTATTGTTTCTTTGGATTTCCAACAAATGGTCAGGCCAAGGAACTTCCCATTGCCACATGAGAATGCCTCTGGAAAGACATCCCCGAGAACCAAACCGGAACTCTGCCAACACAAGGCCGGGTTACCCCTAACTGGGTAACTACTGACACGAGCACACCATTCCCCGATCGTAAACGACCTTTCTCACGGGATCCCGATAACCAACAACCACAAAGTAATAAATTCGCAGTAACCACATAGGTTAAATATCTGGGCTCCATACCATGATACCACCTCTATCCAGAAGGAAATGTACATACCCTAAAGGGAGCTACCCCTCATAACCTTGCCGCATCTTTCCTGTTTTGACCATTTCCGGGGTGTGAGGCTCGACGAAGTCACGTCCACAAAAACATACTTTATACAAAAGCCATGCTTTGGGTCAACAAATGATCATAGAAATGATCACTAAGATAGACGATCAAATAAATGATCCTATCACAAATAATCAACACAATGATCATTTACAGCAACACTCAGCATGTCACATTACCAAATTGGGAATATATCGTTGATAACTTCAACTATATAACCTCTGAGCTCGTACGTCTCAGAGAAGGGTGTTAAGCTAAAAGAATAAATTCTTCGCCACCAACAGAAATATATTTGAAAGAAATCGGCTTTATATCTCAATCTGTAATGTCAGACATACAATCCATACAAGTCTGTTCCGGGCTCGAACAAAACCGAAGGCACTTACAAAGAAGTCCTTGCAATCCGGATATTCACAATCCTGATCGGATTTCCCATCACTTAGGGAGTCTCTATACCGCTGCAACTCAGTGCAGAGACAATCGACAGGTCATCCTATCGCTCTCGCAAATACCGGGTCTTCAACACCGATCTTCAATGCAATTATAACGACGTATCACATATTCGGAATGGGTTATACGACCCCATGGTCCTTTCCTGGTTAACCCGAATAGTGAGCGCTTATTCAAAAATAAGTGTGGCATTCAAATTCAAACAAATCACATCAATTACCCATTCAAAGGGAAATATTGATAGTCGGTTATTGAACTATCACTGGATATGCACACATCACCAGATTCCAAATAATTTTCCAAATTATTTATTTTCCAAAAATATCTTTACAAGATATATTATTTCATACTTCAAAAATAAATCAATATTTATTTTTAAACCAATTCCACTTTCTTTTACAAATTCCTTAGTGAATTTATAATCCAAAATATCTATGAATATTCGATTTCAATTATTCATTTCAATATTTCTTTTCAATTTATCTTCAAAAAGATAAATTCTCAAAATATTCACTTTATATTGGAAAACATTTCCATACTTATTTATTCATAAGTAATTCACAAATTTTATTTATTTTCAACACTTGGAAAATATTCAATATACTTCAATCGAAATTAAGTATATATTTCATTTTTTAAGGAAATCATTCTCTTAAACATATTTATTTGGGCCAAAACGAATGTTACGTAAAACATCGTTACGACAACCCAAAATCACCAGTATAGGGATTCGAAATTAAAATAGATATATAAATCCCAATACTATACAAAACATTTCCTTTCGGAAATCATTTACTATAACAACAGTGTTATAGTCCACTATTTCCTTTTCATTTCTCGAAAACGTCTATTTCAACAATTAATATTGAAATCTATGGTTTCGAATCTCAACACAATTAAAACTTCGTTAGATCGTTTTAATTCTATTTCAAATATCACATTCAAAACAATTTCTTTAACACCTTATTCACTATTCAAAAACGTGAATATACTACGTTAACACATTTCATCCTTTTATACATTTTATTTAAAAGAATTATTCACTATTCAAAAACGTGAATATAACTCCATTAATAGGTTTCAACAATTTACTTATCAAAATAAGTCATTTGCGAATTTATAAAACAACGTTTATAAATTCCATTTCTATTTATTTATAAAAACTTCCTTTTTATAAATTCTTTTATTAACCTATTCCAGTTTATAACTCAATTATAAACTAAAAGTTCATATTATAAGTTAAATACTTATAAAACGATTATTTTACAAAATCGTTCCTCTAAAGACTTTCCAAACCATAAATCTTATAACTTATAAGATTCATTTATTTAACCAAATCTATTCTTCAAATAACTTCACAAATTTATAATTCTTACTATTTATAAATTTCATTTATAACTTCACCGTTTATAATTCTATAAATTTCATTCTTTAATGAAATTCATTTTCACTTCATTCAAACACTTATAAAAACTCGTTTTATAATTTCAATATCTCAATTTATAAATATCCATTTATAAATCTCTTATATAAATCAATTCATATTAATATTTTAAAAACGTCTTTAAACTCCTTTATAATTTCATCATTTTGATTTATAAAATAATCAAATTTTATAAATTCTATATTTAAACTTTTCACAATTATTTCAGAAATCCCAATTTAACTATTTTATAAAGTCATTAATTCCTTATTTTCAAAAATCAGCTTTTAACTATATTTCTTAAAAATCATAATTTTTATAACATAAAAATTATAACGTTTATTTATTTAACATGGATCAATTCCAAAAATTATTTTATAACTTATACTTTCAAAAAATCACTTTGAAATCATTTTAAAATTCCAAATTTGGTCCAATGATGCTACACACCAAATAGTCAATCACGACTACAACGATATCATATATCGATATGATAATCCATCAAATATCAAAATATCTGAAATCAAATAAATACTGTTGAGGAATCCAGTTGGATCCCTCCAACCTGTTTTCCTGCATCCACAAACATTAGCACAATACCAATTTCGCTCCAGTACGAAATTATCGCGGTATATGTTCTTATTAAATATTATCCGCTTAATAACGGCGCAATAGGGTCTCATCCGCTAAAAAATGCGGGGAATCAACAACTGCAATATATACATATGCCAATATATATATATTGCTATTATATATAATACCAATTTCACTGTTTATGAAATATTCGCGGTATATGTTTTTAATAAATAACATCCGCTTACTAACGGCGCATAATGTCTATTTTAACAATCAATAGATATCAATCATCATTCAAACATGCATTCAAATATTTTAAATCTAACTATTTAAAATAAAATCGAAACTGATTCGATTGAGTGAGAAGTTCTCACCTTAATTTAAATTTCGTTTTAGCGCTTTATTTCGAATAAAATTAAACGCACGTTTAATTTTACCCAAAATTCTCACTAACTCCAAACGACTCCAATCCAATTCCATAGCGTAGTTCTCGTCCATACGATTCCAACGCAACTGGTTTCGTGCGTTTTCGACCTCGTATGAAAAAGTTATCAATTTTTGAAGTTTACACGATTTAAACTATAATTAATTACAACATAAATATAAAATTTTTAACCTAAACTATTAACAGCCGTAGATCTTGCTTCTCCTCCATCATGACCGCACGCATCTTCTCCCTCTCCCTCACGTTTCCATCTCCAGACACTCACGCGAATAGAACCCATAACATCACGAACTAGGGTTAGCATTTGCTCCTCCATCACTCGACTATACTTCATCAAACTACCACCATCGCGAAGCCCCCAACACAAGCTACCCACGGCCAGAAGGGCACAGAGCTCGGCCCCCCTATTTGCACGCGGATCGAGAATGAACGCGCGGCCTTTGAGCCTCGATTTCGACCACTACGTTGCTCCAATCTAAATCTTGACCGTTGGATAGATGGATCTTGGCATGCTCTACAATTTTGTAGTTGTAAGTTCCTTGAATCGTTGCATGGATTAGAAGATTTGCAGGGAGGAAGTTCATTGATTTTCGGCCGTGTATACGTGAGTGGCGGCTGCAGTTATAATTAGGGTTTTAGTTTTCTTTCTTTTTTTTATTTATGAGAGGGTAGGGGGTATATTTATAGGAAAAATTCGAACACTATTCATCCGAAAATTCCGAACTCCGATTTACGCGCCGTAACCAGCGTTTTTAGGGTTTACCCCGCGTTCCAGACACAATGGAACAGGTTTCGGAAGCTAATTCGGACATCTGTGCGAGTTATGGCTATAAACGCTCAATTTAAATTAAACCGATTTAAGTCGATTTCTAGGCGTTTTAATTTGTATCGGACAAACGGTAAATCCAATTGACTTGAAATTTGAAACCTTACAATAATATCACATTACGGATCCGATGAAACTGGTTTCGTCGAAATCCGAGACTTTTTGAAAAATGGCTATTTTAACTCGCCAAATTAATATTAAAAATAAATCGATGCGTTTCGAGCTGCCACGCTCAAACGATAACTCCGATTGACACGAAAATTGAAATCCGATAATAACTAACTATTACGAATCCAATGGAACTGGTTTCGTTCAATTCTGAGACTGTTCAAAAATTGGCTATTTTCACTAGTCGATTAAATATTAAAATATTCAATTTTCACAAATTAACTTTTAATTCGATTTTAAAAGTTCTAAAATATCGTTCTAACTCCAACATGATAAAATAAAATTTTACAAATCATTTTCAATCATATTTAACCCAAATTTCAATTATTTCCATAATTTAACATATTAAATTATCGATTTAAAAATCCAATTAAATCCAATAATTGAAATAAAAATTTATTCGACTTATAAATTCACTTATTAATATTTAAAATTAATTAAATATTCAAATTTTAATTAAATAAAATTCTGGGTCGTTACAGTCTTCCCCCCTTAAAAGAATTTCGTCCTCGAAATTTTTAAGTAAGAAAAGTTACAGAATCTATTAATTTTCCCAAAATTCATAGTTAAACTTTTTATAATACTTTACTAAGTTTCCAAAATCATACTTAGTTATCCATTCAAAGCAACTACTATTGTTTAACTTTCAATTCCAAATCAAAGTTAAAGTTTTCAAAATTTTCTAATTTTCTCAAATTTTTTCTAACGCTTTAAATTTTCGGAAAAATTCGCCATAGTCTCCTTTGCGCGGCTCGATCCGAAAAAAAAAATGACAGTATATATATCACAAATATACATCTCATCAAGTAATGAGGCATCCCGCAGGGAAAAAGTATAAAAGTACGATATGTAATCCGAGATATGTACCTTATATTTTATTAGCAAGCATATACGGCTAATATAGCGCGAAAGCGAGCTCCAAATGCGAAGCAAACGCGATCCGCACCTACTAATTACTCAACAAACAACATGAGAACATGCATATAGACAATAGTATCAATATACATCATATAGCAACTGAAACAAAAGCAACAAATGCAAACATCAACAACCTATCATTCAACTAACATCCATAACCAATAAATATTCATTTATATTCTCATTAATATTCAATGAATTGGTTTTCAATTTAATCACATTTGATTCATTTACATTGGGTTTACTAACATTCATTTTCAATTTGCTTATATTCACTAATTCATATTCAAGTTGGTTCACTTCCAATTCAAATTCAATTCTATTTAAGTTTCACTTAACTTCCAATTGAATTTCAATCACTTTAGCTTTCAATTTCATTAACGCTTAATGAATTATATACAATCAACTAATCAATAAAATAACAACCAATGTTTATTAATTACAACCAAATTCCTTTGCTTATCAATTGGTTTAATTAAATTGATTTTTCTTTCAACTATTCAACTTCCAATAACATTAGATTTTAATGAATTTCACTTACATTCATTATTCCATATCAATTATTTACATTTAATTGATTAACATTCAATCCATTAATTTAATTCAATTACAAAAGTTGAATTTCATTTACATAACTCAAGTTCACATCTATCAATTGGTTTTACTTAACTTAAATTCCCATTTATAAATCAATTCAGCTTCCAATTCTAAGTAAATTTTCCATTTAACTTTAAATTCATTTTTATTTACTACTCGTATTCATAAATATATTCATATAGTTTCACTTCTTATATATATAAGTTTATTTCACAATTGTAAATCACTTTAATTAAAATTCAATTCTTATATTTCTTTTGCTTATACAATTATTCTTTTATTTAGATTATTCAAACTTCTTATTCAACAACCAAACAATCAACTTATATACACTTTAATAATTCTGAAAAATTATTCCTTTTATATATAAAATATAATCAAAGTAAAATTATTTCATTTACCCAATTTAAAACAATATTATGTCGGTTTATCTTGTTTAAGAGTTTAGAAAATCCTATCTACGATAGTTAGCAAGACTACATCGACTGGAATCTATAAACAATCAACCGATAAGTCAACACAATATAAAACAATTTTATATTCACTAACAAATACGCTCTCATAGCTATTATTACACTCAAACTCATTCTAGAGTACTACTGACTCTATCTCTAATGAGTCATACCCAACAGAACCATGGTTGTCGCTTAACCATATGCTCTGATACCAAATGTAACGTGTCGATTTTTCGTTGCCGAAAAACCGAATAGTTAGGGTTTTTAAAAAAAGAATTTAAGAAAAGGAGAGAAAAAGGTAGAAGATAGAGGGAAAAGAAAATAGAACGGAACAGAAAACAACAGAATCTCACAATTCGCAGCGGAACAACATATAATAATAAATGAATAATCTTTAAACAAAGAACTATATCAATTATTACATTTCATACATTTCATTTCATTACATCATATCATCAGAGTATACAACATCAAACAGTGCAGCGGAAAAAGAAATACTATATAACTAGTAATACGCCATGCCATCCAGCTTGCCTCCAGCAACTCCAGAATATCCAGAATATCCTGATAAATCCTAACTCTTGACTGCCCGTGTGGAAATTGGTGGGCACCCAGAGTTTAGGAAGGAAAACAATAAACTCCGAGTCAGTCATGTGACCGGTGTGAGAACTCAAAACAGTTTATTTATCTTTAAAAATCAAAATAGAGGAATATTTTTATTTCAATTCGCAATGCTTTTAAAAATGAGACTACCATAAGGCCTCCCGCACACACTCACAATGCAAACGCAGAATCGGAGGAGATTTCTCCTTATGATAGTCAAAGATGCTTGATACGCATTTAAAAGAACATTTCATATTATTACTAGTGCATAGTGTAGGGGAAAAATTCATTTTGAAAGTAGAATATAAATCTTAGCCAACATACGACCATTATCGTATGCCTACTATAGCTACCATCCAAACAGTGTTGCGACACCATAAGTGAATGATAGGTTCTACAACTAATACCGTACAAGTTTCGTATTGTTTCTTTGGATTTCCAACAAATGGTCAGGCCAAGTAACTTCCCATTGCCACATGAGAATGCCTCTGGAAAGACATCCCCGAGAACCAAACCGGAACTCTGCCAACACAAGGCCGGGTTACCCCTAACTGGGTAACTACTGACACGAGCACGCCGTTCCCCGATCGTAAACGACCTTTCTCACGGGATCCCGATAACCAACAACCACAAAGTAATAAATTCGCAGTAACCACATAGGTTAAATATCTGGGCTCCATACCATGATACCACCTCTATCCAGAAGGAAATGTACATACCCTAAAGGGAGCTACCCCACATAACCTTGCCGCATCTTTCCTGTTTTGACCATTTCCGGGGTGTGAGGCTCGACGAAGTCACGTCCACAAAAACATACTTTATACAAAAGCCATGCTTTGGGTCAACAAATGATCATAGAAATGATCACTAAGATAGACGATCAAATAAATGATCCTATCACAAATAATCAACACAATGATCATTTACAGCAACACTCAGCATGTCACATTACCAAATTGGGAATATATCGCTGATAACTTCAACTATATAACCTCTGAGCTCGTACGTCTCAGAGAAGGGTGTTAAGCTAAAAGAATAAATTCTTCGCCACCAACAGAAATATATTTGAAAGAAATCGGCTTTATATCTCAATCTGTAATGTCAGACATACAATCCATATAAGTCTGTTCCGGGCTCGAACAAAACCGAAGGCACTTACAAAGAAGTCCTTGCAATCCGGATATTCACAATCCTGATCAGATTTCCCATCACTTAGGGAGTCTCTATACCGCTGCAACTCAGTGCAGAGACAATCGACAGGTCATCCTATCGCTCTCGCAAATACCGGGTCTTCAACACCGATCTTCAATGCAATTATAACGACGTATCACATATTCGGAATGGGTTATACGACCCCATGGTCCTTTCCCGATTAACCCGAATAGTGAGCGCTTATTCAAAAATAAGTGTGGCATTCAAATTCAAACAAATCACATCAATTACCCATTCAAAGGGAAATATTGATAGTCGGTTATTGAACTATCACTGGATATGCACACATCACCAGATTCCAAATAATTTTCCAAATTATTTATTTTCCAAAAATATCTTTACAAGATATATTATTTCATACTTCAAAAATAAATCAATATTTATTTTTAAACCAATTCCACTTTCTTTTATAAATTCCTTAGTGAATTTATAATCCAAAATATCTATGAATATTCGATTTTAATTATTCATTTCAATATTTCTTTTCAATTTATCTTCAAAAAGATAAATTCTCAAAATATTCACTTTATATTGGAAAACATTTCCATACTTATTTATTCATAAGTAATTCACAAATTTTATTTATTTTCAACACTTGGAAAATATTCAATATACTTCAATCGAAATTAAGTATATATTTCATTCTTTAAGGAAATCATTCTCTTAAACATATTTATTTGGGCCAAAACGAATGTTACGTAAAACATCGTTACGACAACCCAAAATCACCAGTATAGCGATTCGAAATTAAAATAGATATATCAATCCCAATACTATACAAAACATTTCCTTTCGGAAATCATTTACTATAACAACAGTGTTATAGTCCACTATTTCCTTTTCATTTCTCGAAAACGTCTATTTCAACAATTAATATTGAAATCTATGGTTTCGAATCTCAACACAATTAAAACTTCGTTAGATCGTTTTAATTCTATTTCAAATATCACATTCAAAACAATTTCTTTAACATCTTATTCACTATTCAAAAACGTGAATATACTACGTTAACACATTTCATCCTTTTATACATTTTATTTAAAAGAATTATTCACTATTCAAAAACGTGAATATAACTCCATTAATAGGTTTCAACAATTTACTTATCAAAATAAGTCATTTGCGAATTTATAAAACAACGTTTATAAATTCCATTTCTATTTATTTATAAAAACTTCCTTTTTATAAATTCTTTTATTAACCTATTCCAGTTTATAACTCAATTATAAACTAAAAGTTCATATTATAAGTTAAATACTTATAAAACGATTATTTTACAAAATCGTTCCTCTAAAGACTTTCCAAACCATAAATCTTATAACTTATAAGATTCATTTATTTAACCAAATCTATTCTTCAAATAACTTCACAAATTTATAATTCTTACTATTTATAAATTTCATTTATAACTTCACCGTATATAATTCTATAAATTTCATTCTTTAATGAAATTCATTTTCACTTCATTCAAACACTTATAAAAACTCGTTTTATAATTTCAATATCTCAATTTATAAATATCCATTCATAAATCTCTTATATAAATCAATTCATATTAATATTTTAAAAACGTCTTTAAACTCCTTTATAATTTCATCATTTTGATTTATAAAATAATCAAATTTTATAAATCCTATATTTAAACTTTTCACAATTATTTCAGAAATCCCAATTTAACTATTTTATAAAGTCATTAATTCCTTATTTTCAAAAATCAGCTTTTAACTATATTTCTTAAAAATCATAATTTTTATAACATAAAAATTATAACGTTTATTTATTTAACATGGATCAATTCCAAAAATTATTTTATAACTTATACTTTCAAAAAATCACTTTGAAATCATTTTAAAATTCCAAATTTGGTCCAATGATGCTACACACCAAATAGTCAATCACGACTACAACGATATCATATATCGATATGATAATCCATCAAATATCAAAATATCTGAAATCAAATAAATACTGTTGAGGAATCCAGTTGGATCCCTCCAACCTGTTTTCCTGCATCCACAAACATTAGCACAATACCAATTTCGCTCCAGTACGAAATTATCGCGGTATATGTTCTTATTAAATATTATCCGCTTAATAACGGCGCAATAGGGTCTCATCCGCTAAAAAATGCGGGGAATCAACAACTGCAATATATACATATGCCAATATATATATATATTGCTATTATATATAATACCAATTTCACTGTTTATGAAATATTCGCGGTATATGTTTTTAATAAATAACATCCGCTTACTAACGGCGCATAATGTCTATTTTAACAATCAATAGATATCAATCATCATTCAAACATGCATTCAAATATTTTAAATCTAACTATTTAAAATAAAATCGAAACTGATTCGATTGAGTGAGAAGTTCTCACCTTGATTTAAATTTCGTTTTAGCGATTTACTTTGAATAAAATTAAACGCACGTTTAATTTTACCCAAAATTCTCACTAACTCCAAACGACTCCAATCCAATTCCATAGCGTAGTGCTCGTCCATACGATTCCAACGCAACTGGTTTCGCGCGTTTTCGACCTCGTATGAAAAAGTTATCAATTTTTGAAGTTTACACGATTTAAACTATAATTAATTACAACATAAATATAAAAATTTTAACCTAAACTATTAACAGCCGTAGATCTTGCTTCTCCTCCATCATGACCGCACGCATCTTCTCCCTCTCCCTCACGTTTCCATCTCCAGACACTCACACGAATAGAACCCATAACATCACGAACTAGGGTTAGCATTTGCTCCTCCATCACTCGACTATACTTCATCAAACTACCACCATCGCGAAGCCCCCAACACAAGCTACCCACGGCCAGAAGGGCACAGAGCTCGGCCCCCCTATTTGCACGCGAATTGAGAATGAACGCGCGGCCTTTGAGCCTCGATTTCGACCACTACGTTGCTCCAATCTAAATCTTGACCGTTGGATAGATGGATCTTGGCATGCTCTACAATTTTGTAGTTGTAAGTTCCTTGAATCGTTGCATGGATTAGAAGATTTGGAGGGAGGAAGTTCATTGATTTTCGGCCGTGTATACGTGAGTGGCGGCTGCAGTTATAATTAGGGTTTTAGTTTTTTTTTTTTTTTTTTATGAGAGGGTAGGGGGTATATTTATAGGAAAAATTCGAACACTGTTCATCCGGAAATTCCGAACTCCGATTTACGCGCCGTAACCAGCGTTTCTAGGGTTTACCCCGCGTTCCGGACACAGTGGAACATGTTTCGGAAGCTAATTCGGACATCTGTGCGAGTTATGGCTATAAACGCTCAATTTAAATTAAACCGATTTAAGTCGATTTCTAGGCGTTTTAATTTGTATCGGACAAACGGTAAATCCAATTGACTTGAAATTTGAAACCTTACAATAATATCACATTACGGATCCGATGAAACTGGTTTCGTCAAAATCCGAGACTTTTTGAAAAATGGCTATTTTAACTCGCCAAATTAATATTAAAAATAAATCGATGCGTTTCGAGCTGCCACGCTCAAACGATAACTCCGATTGACACGAAAATTGAAATCCGGTAATAACTAACTATTATGGATCCAATGGAACTGGTTTCATTCAATTCTGAGACTGTTCAAAAATTGGCTATTTTCACTAGTCGATTAAATATTAAAATATTCAATTTTCACAAATTAACTTTTAATTCGATTTTAAAAGTTCTAAAATATCGTTCTAACTCCAACATGATAAAATAAAATTTTACAAATCATTTTCAATCATATTTAACCCAAATTTCAATTATTTCCATAATTTAACATATTAAATTATCGATTTAAAAATCCAATTAAATCCAATAATTCAAATAAAAATTTATTCGACTTATAAATTCACTTATTAATATTTAAAATTAATTAAATATTCAAATTTTAATTAAATAAAATTCTGGGTCGTTACATTTTTCATAGGTTTCATCCTACTTAGGGTTCCATCCCTTTAACAGGCTCGAAGTGGATTCCATTCCACGAATAAATTAGATTTTAAGATGCCAGTGCTTTTGTAGGAGTTTTAACAAAATTTCTAATTAAAAGATAAATTACTTGAACTCTTGAACTCTTGATAATCTTGATACTCATGAGTCTTCAATCTTCATACCTTGAATCTCTATACTGTACAGTCTTCATTCTTGGTACCTGCATGGTTAAATCCTGCATATACATATATATCTAAACTTATACTATTAGTATTTATATTTTATAATCTATTCTAAGGTTGTTGTCATCAAAACCATCATTTCAAGGACTAACAATCTCCCCCTTTTTGATGATGACAACCTTTGTTTATAAAAAGTACTTCTATCCTAATAACTCCCCCTTAATCTATGCCTAACTATCCTATTTTATATTTCTCCCCCTTTGTCATCAACAAAAACTAACTCCAAACTATATAACTCCCCATCATTCTTGGACTAAAATACCTGCAATAATAAACTATACAATGGAGTATATAATAGATATATTAAGAGATAGTTTAAACTAACAAACTTGATAATCAAACAATGATCAAATGTATATTTATATATGTTTTGTACAATCATCAATCCACACTAAATATCAATCCATATCAAACCAAATCAAAGTAAATGAAATCAAATCAATTAAAGCAAACATTTCAAACAAAGCAATAAAATCAAACGTTATGAGGAACTTCCATCCATCCTTCTTCTCCAAAAATAGGGTCTGCTTTAATAGCATCCCAATTTTCATTATCATTGGTGAGAGAGTCTGGAGGATATGCTTCGTTATCATCCTTGTGCAGGGAGGAAATCATCCATCGTATTGCATCGAAGTGCCTTGCTTGCTCCTTGATCATCCGCATTTGACTCAATTCTAAGTGTCGCTGGTTACGAAGAATGAACGAGAGAATATTCTTGAACGAATTAAGAGTTTCTTCAAGATTTTCGATAAATTATGAATTGGATTAGCCATATTTGGATTTGTGAAAAAAATGAGAGATAGAGTAGATAAGAAATAATATTCGGTGATGAATTCTGGAAGAAATAGATATTTATAGGTGTAGAAATTCGTTTGAAATGAATAGACATATGGTAGTTATTCAAATTCAAAATGAAGTGTCATTTCTGACCAGTACATGTCGACATGGTCATAGGGGGTATGTCGACATGGGGAAGTGAATTTTTGTGACTTATTTTGATTTTGTGAATAATTGCGTGTGTGTATATATTTATATAATATACTAACATTTATTCTGGAGAAAAGATAAGTTAGATAATAGAAAAGAAATTCCATTTCATTATACTAAGACGATACAACGATTAAACACAAAGAACTACACGAACATTCAAATCAAAATAAACTAAAACAAATACATCGAGATACGAAAGGTAGAACTAATTAGAGGATGATGATGATGAAGATAATCCAAGCTTCTTGCTGACTTTGGAAATAAATTTGTTCATCTTGGATGAAATTTTATCCAACTTCTTACTAACGGATCATTTAAGAATTCGTTGATTCTCAACAATGATCTTTTGGTTTTTGAGAAGGGTTTTGTTGGATGGATTAGGAGGATAGTCAATGCTTTCCAAAGAAGTTTCACCTTCTTCTTCTTCTACAATTTCCATTTCATCCCCTTCTTCTTCTTCCTCTTCTTCCATCTCCTCATGAGCCAAACACTCTTCCTTTTCGGCAAGAGTGTCATAAGGTTGAAAAACAAATGGAATTTTCATAAGCGAAATGTTGGAATGATTGAAAACTTTTCTAGAAACAAATTCTTCTCCTTTGAAATCCACTCCAAAATAGTTAAAAATCTGAATGAGATAAATTCCATGATACAAAGTATTCTCATCCTTTTGAAGATTTTTAGGACGAAGTTCATCCAAAATGACTTGCGCCCAATTAATGTCATAGTTTCCAAAAATAGCAAAAAGTGATTTGCAAACTTTTGAAGTAGGATTATTAAAATTCCTTGATCTTGGGGTCAAAGTATGTTGCAAAAGAAGATTGACAATTCTTTCTTTTGGTCGAAAATTTCGATTTTTGAATTCAAAATTATCATTCCTTTCGAAAATGTGATGAAATGTCTCACGATCATCTTCATCAATTTTAAAATTAGAAAGATCCATTCCCGTACTTTTGCAATTGAGAATGTTACCCAAAAGATACAATTCAAAACAATTCTAGTGCCTTTGACACTACTCCAAATTTCATCATCATTTCCAATATAAAATCCATAGTTTAAATTTGCATAGAAAATTTTAACAAGATTTGGATAACAAAGAAAATCATTTTGAGAAGCATCAACAAGTTTAAGAATTTGATTGTTTGCAAAAAGAAAATCAATTTCATA
The DNA here is from genome assembly GCA_030765085.1 of Allium cepa. Taxonomy (NCBI): domain Eukaryota; kingdom Viridiplantae; phylum Streptophyta; class Magnoliopsida; order Asparagales; family Amaryllidaceae; genus Allium; species Allium cepa. Next base: position 167,679,379 of record CM060941.1, on the reverse strand, counting down.
AGAAGACAAATCTTGAAAGATAGGAAACTTTCCGAGATGGACTTTTGCATAGTTAGCATAATTGATATATGCTTTAATTGCCTCTGGATCATTAAAGAGTTGCTCTTTTATCTTTCTGGAAATTCTCATGGTGGAGGGCTTGCTTGAAGAATCCATTAAAGTAGAGAGTAGAGAGCTTGAAGTTTTGAAGAGAGAGTTTGAATTAGAAAATGAGAGTGAAAAGATACGATAAAAGATAGTGAATAAATAGATTCTCAAAGGACATGTTCTCTGGTCAAAAGATGCCTTTTCAGAGAATTGAATGAAGTGAAAAGATGGAGGGAAATTCAACCATTTGAATTTCAAATTCTGGTACTCATGTCGACATCATAGTAGGGACCATGTCGACATGTGCCTATGAATTTCTATGATTTATTTTTCCTAAGTACTCTAATATATATATATATATATATATACACACACATATTATTTTTAATGTCTATATATCTGGAATATTATTAGAATTATAGTATTTTCAATAATATATTATTATACTAATAAAATTAATAACTAAAATAATAATTAAAGTAATAATAAAAATAATAAAATAATAGTAAAAAATTTAAAATTCAAATAACACACCAATTCAAAATCAATCAATCAAACATCTAATTCTAAGCATGCAATTTCAACCAATTATATTGCAAATGTGTACCTTTTCCTGAGTCCGTTTCTCTGATTTCGTCGGAATCGTGAACTGCCATGAAACACAAATTTGAATTATCTATCTTCTGATCATCATCACTTGAGGATGAGTCTGAGTCATCTAGAGTAGAAGTAAATGCACGCTTCCGTTTATTTACTGAACCATTGTTTATAGGAGGATTTTACCTATCTGGATACGGACAGTCTCTTTTGATATGCCCTGGTTCATCACAGTTGAAACATTTGACAATGTTTGGCAGTACATTCTGATTTCCAGAGTTCTTATAGTTGTTTCTCTTGAGATTATTCATCTTTCTGTATTTCAGAAATTTTCGAAAATTCGTGGTCATAAAGGCTATCTCTTCATCATTATCGCTGTTTGAGTCTGATCCATCAGTTAATGCATTAAATGCAATTTGATTTCTTTTCAGATGCTTTGCTTTCTCTTCTCCCGATCATTTGAACTTCAAACGACATTAGATTTCCAATTAATTCTTCTATCTTTAAAGTACTGATGTCATTTACCTCTTCGATCGCAAGTGTCTTTTGATCCCATTCTGGAGTAAGAGAATTTAGAATTTCTGACTTGATCTTCTTTTGAAAATTCATTTCCCAAGGATATTAGAGAATGCACAATATCCTGAAATCTACTATACATATCGGAAATAGACTCATTAGAATTCATTTTAAATAATTGAAACTGATTTGTGAGCATGGTAATTTTGGTATGTTTAACTTTGCTTGTTCCTTCATGAGTTACTTGCAAAGTTTTCCAGATTTCATATGCAGACTTACAAACTAACACTCTATTAAATTCATTTCTATCAAGTGAACAAAACAGAATATTCATTGCATTAGAATTATTTTGTGCAACAGTTTTTTGCTCAGCGGTCCACTGTGCAAAATCAGTTGTGGGTTCAGAATATTCAGTTTGTGTGATATTCCAAGTATCTAATCCTACAGACTGTAAATATATTTTCATCCTACATGCCCAATATTCCATTAAAAAGTGGTGGTCTGACAGTAGACTGACCTTAAGAACTGGTGACAGGGATACTAGTGTTAGTAACAATACCAATGTTGGTAGCCATTTTGAAAACTTTTTCAAAAATCAAATTATGAAACTTTCTCTGATACCAAATGTGAGAAATGTGGATTAAGGATCTTAAGGCTAGGATAAACACTAAGGGAGGGTGAATAGTGTTTTAAAGAATTATTAAATCTTTTTGAGTTTTTGTTAATTTGAACACAAATGTATGCAATATTCGGACACAGATATGATCATAGAATCAAACACAGATGCAAATATAAAGTAAAAGCAGTAAAGGAAAGAACATACTGGATTTTATACTGGTTCGGAGTTACCCTACATCCAGTCCCGCACAAAAGTATGGATTTCCTTTCAAAAACAATCTTTACAATTACACCCTCGATTTCAAGGCAACGAGGTACACCCTCCAGATTCACAATCCTATGGGTAGAGATACTTGATTTCCTAGGCCACAAGTTCACCCAATTGATTTCCAAGGCTACAATCACACCTTGTCTCGCTTGATTGATTTCCAAGGCTACAATCACACCTTTTCTCGCTAAGTTGATTACAAAAAGCCTATAACTTTGAATAGCACCGAGGATCTTGTTGAGATAGTGATAGAGAATCAAAGCAGAGATAATTTAGTTAGATTCAATGTTGATTTCGACTGAGTAATGGTAAGAATATGTATACAGAAATGTGCAAGAAGAAAAGGAGTGAAAAACCAGAAAATCTATTTTTTAATTTGTTGAAAACATCCCCTATTTATAGAAGAACAACAGCCATGTCCATTCGTGAGGAGATGTAATGAATAGACACTTCTTTTGAAATTTTTGAATTCAACTGACACTATGTCGACATAGGGTACATAGGCATGTCGACATCCCAAAGGATATTTTGGTAATTTGATTTTCTTTAAAAATAACTTCTATCTTATATTAAAATAATTTTAAACTTTATTAATATACTTGACTATAGTTAAAATACATAAGTCAATATATAGAATAATATATACAAAATTTTACTATAATTTTATATTTAAATCTAAGTATAAATATTTAAAAATTAAATATATTATTATTAAAGATAGTTAAAACCACGGATAATTTGATTTTGAAATTAAAGATTATTTTGAGGCTAAAAGTATTTTGAAATCAGGATAGATGATTTTGATGCTTTTAAAAGGAAGGTTTTGAAAACATTTTGAAAACAAGATATAATTTTGTAAAAATCATTTTGAATAAAAATTAGTGGATACAAAACAATGTTCCACTAGATTTTTCATAGGTTCCATCCTACTTAGGGTTCCATCCCTTTAACGTGCTCGAAGTGGATTCCATTCCATGAATAAATTGGATTTTAAGATGCCTGTGCTTTTCTAGGAGTTTTAACAAAATTTCTAATTAAAAGATAAATTACTTGAACTCTTGATAATCTTGATACTCATGAGTCTTCAATCTTGATATCTTGAATCTCTATACTGTACAGTCTTCATTCTTGGTACCTGCATGGTTAAATCCTGCATATACATATACATCTAAATTTATACTGTTTGTATTTATATTTTATAATATATTCTAAGGTTGTTGTCATCAAAACCATCATCTCAAGGACTAACAGGTTCCAGTCTCTAAGATGAGCTAAACAAGAGCACCGGACAACAACGGACTAAGACATCCAAGTTCAAGAAGAGGCTTAATCATAATGGACTAAGATGTCCAAGCTCTAAGAGAGGCTCATTCAACAATGGACTAAGATGTCCAAGCCCAAAGAGAGGCAATTCAGTAATAGACTAAGATGTCTAAGCCAGAGAAGAGGCTCATCAGATCATGAACTAAGATGTTCAAGCTCGAGAAGGAGGCATTTCAAATTATGACTAAGACATCCAAGTTCAAGAGGCAAATGGAAAAATTACTTCCATACAAGACCTGAAAGGTTCAAACATCAAAGGAGTAAAATAGAGCTTCGATTATAAATACTTGAATCCAGTTTCAGGATATTCATTTCAGAACTTCATTATTTTATACCTGAATCTGGGTATCAAGACAAGTATTCATTCGAACCTAATCTGGGTGTGAAATTTTAATAACATGATTATATTCATCTATCACAAATACTTGAATCTAGGTTTTGAGAGTACATTAATCACCATCCCTATTATGCTCAAATCTGGGTATAAAAACATTATTGATCATTACGATTCTTTATACTCAAACTTGGATTTTGAGATTATTATCTGATTTTACCTTAAAGTCCTAATCTAGGTTCGTGGCATCTATTATAAAAGATAATTTCTACGAACTTTTGGTTATCCAACACATGCCCCAATCTAGCCAAAAGATTAATATTTTAACAACTATTGCTATGAAAGTTTGTTTGTACAATATGTGCCCTAATCTGGGTTAGAGATTCTTTTGCAATAATGATTGTCTAACATATGCCCTCATCTGGGCTACAGACTTGATATAAAGAGAATGCATACTAATTGCCGTTTAATTTACTTGAAAAACCCGAATTTGGGTTCAGAAAATGCCATACAAAGAATTATCTTTTGGAGATATTATCTAGATTATGGATATCACATTATCAACTTCCAAACTTCACAAGTTAATACCCTAATTTAGGTTGGATTTCATGGTTTTCTAATCAAATCCTAAACTGGAGATATGATGTAATTAAGTCTAATATAGACGATTGAAAGTTTCATGTTCGTTTTCTTAATGCTAAAATTAAAGTTAGTGTTTAAATGACAAGGGCATTAATATGCTGACCTATTACTAAACATGCATGTAAGTATGATAATTACGACAGGGAATATCACTAACTTTGAGTTTTGCAGGAAGAATAAAGTTATGAAGAGTAAGAAACTTATGAAATCTTTGTCTTAAACAACAAAAGCTTCTTTCATATAAGAGGGTAAAATGTTAGCCATAAAACCTAGTTGAGAGCGGAAGAATGAAAGAAGGTTAATAGGATTGAGGTTTCGATGAAGAAACAAGTCAAGACATCATAAAGGATGTAAAAAAGGGTATTTCAAAGGCGTTGAACATGTATCGAAGGAGGCAAAGGTACCAACTACACATATAGTGCAAAAGCCTTCGACCCAAATGGAAATTGATAGACCCTTTCGCTACAATCAACCTTTCGACACAGATAAATAAGCAAGAATGACTTTGGAACCCCTTTCGAAGGCAACCGATGGTGCCCTCCCAACTACATGCCATAACTTACGAAGTCAAAGGTTTCGCCCCCATCATAGCCTTTTTGAAAGCATGTAGAAGCCTTTCGAACCAGTCGAAGTCCATAATATTAAAAGAAGATTATGCAACAGCATATAGGCATGCATTCGGGCTACTCAACATCATCGAAACCGTTGACAATTGAATCTCTTCGAAACCAATATAATTGACTTACCGACAGTGTCGAAAACCCCAAACTTACTTCCGCTAACAACAAAAAGGTGAAGATGCATTTATCATTACTTTTGATAGCGTCAAAGGGTGCTGTGAAGGAAGCATTACATCGAAATCAACAAAGGCGAAAGGATGATAAAGGCCCTTTCGACTTAGTCGAAAGGTCTAGAAAGGATAAAGGAACAGCTAGAATAATACAAGAAGAGCCAAGAACAACTTTCGACAACATCGAAAAGAAGCATGGCTTTCGACTATGTCGAATAAAACAACATATAAAAAAGGGTCCTTTCGACCTTGTCGAAATCAAGGGCACGAAAGGCGGGACGCCTGCATCTGTAAATAAGACCCAAGAGGTCCATTTTTGGGACCGAATTCTGGAATTCCAAATTCATTTTCTTTGCTATACTTTCTTAGCAACAATTGTATTTAGAAGAACCCTAAATCAAATTAGGGAAAAGGCTAAATATCTTGTAACTCATTTTGGATTATGAATAAAAATGGGAGATGGCTTGTTCATCAAAGATATTGGCGATGAGGAAGATCATTTAGATCATTAGCTAGACTAATGATCAAGTGCACATGATTCTAACCTTTTCTTGTGATCTCTTTTGCAAATTCTGTGTATAAGATCAACTTGGGCATTTCCAGTCAAAACACATCATCATCTAAACCTACATGATGCTGGAGTGCCGACCACGCTGAGTGCATGAGTCTTGGGAATACCTAGATTAATCTTATACAAGCAAACAAAGTGAATTGTAGGAAATGATAAACTAAGACTGCTTCAAAAGGAAAAACTCCTCTCGACCTGATCGAAAGGAGTATTTCTAAAAAGGAATCTTAGTTTACATTTTCCTAGCAGTCAAACATAGTGGAACTCATTAGAAGGGTATCAACCCTTTGAGACACCAATAAACCTTTCGAAGGGGTTACATAGTAAGAACAACGAAACCATGGGGTCGAAAGCCACTGGGACATACTGGTGAAGTAAGCATCCTCTTTCAACATAATCGAAAGGTCTTGAATGATTACCTTTTGTCATGTTTTAAAAGGATGAAACACAAAGTTGTTAGGCATCTTTCGACTCACTAGGAGGATGGGACTCAATAAAATGATGATCTCAGAAACTATGCTCCGAAGTTTACTCTGTTAGGCCTTTCGAACATACTGACCTAGTTGAAAGGTTAGGATAGCCTCAATAACTCATTCGACTAATCCAACCTGGTTGAATGGTTGGGTAACCCATTAATCCTTTTAATTAAGCCAATTTGGTCAAAAGATAAAGCTATCACCTCAAATCATTTTGACTATATCACTCTAGTCGATAGGCATGGTTACGAAGGAGAGAATCCTCTCAACAACCTGGTCTTGTTCGAATTAAATTATCTTATGAATAACATTGGGTATATTGATAAGATTTCTTGTTAACGGTACACTTAAATGAGTAGACTAGTTAACGGGTCCAAGTGATGCAATAGTTGTTCGAAGGAAGAGTTGGATGAAGCTATCTCGTATTATATACTATGTGGATTCTATGCTTATTTCGTTGTGCGGCACTAGGAAGCCTTAGCAGTGACTGTTTATACTTGTATTTGAGATAGTTATTGAGTCTGTTTCCATTATATAAACTCTATGACATTTGATGTATAACTTTGGGGATCTATGCTCTGATGATTTATTCACATAGTTATTACCGTCTCTGTTATATTTATACGTAGGAAATGCGGATTACGGATCTTAATGAAGAATTACACTAGAGGGGGGTGAATAGTGTTTAATTAATTTTATGAATCTTTTTGAAATCTTTTCAAATTAAACCCAAACAGATGCAATTCACAAACATAGAGATAATCACAGAACCATACACAAATGCAAATGGTAAATAAAAGTAGTAAAGGAAAGAACACACTGGAATTTTATATTGGTTCGGAGTTACTCTACATCAAGTCCCACATAATTTCTTGTGTAGATTTCTTTTCAAATATAATGTCGATAATATAACTTCAATTTTAAGGCATGAGATACACCCTCCTGTCTTTGAGTCCAGGGCAAACTCTGTTGATCTAATCATGCTACAAGATCACCTAACTGATTTATGGGCTATAATCACACCCAATTAATTTACGGACCACAATCGCACTGTTTCCAATCACACTTTGATAGAGAGGGACTCGATACCCTTTGATCTTTTGATTTTTGATTATAAATGATCATATAACTCTGAATAGCACTGAGACCTTTGAGAGAGAGTGGCGGAGAATCAAACTAGAGACGATCGAGTTTGGTTCGCTTAGGATTTTGGTAGAGTTTTGTTAAGACTGTTTGAAAATAAGAACGGAAGAGAAAAAGGTGAGAAACAAAGAAATCTTAAGTGAAAATTCATTGAAAACTACTAGTATATATAGGAGAACAACAGTCATGTCCACTCGTGAAAGGTTATGACGAATAGACACTTCTTTTGAAAATTTGAAATTTGAAATCTACGGCTACCATGTCGACATGGAGAGTATAGGGATGTCGACATGCCTATGCTATTTTTTGAAAATTGATTTAGATTTAAAATGATTTCTATTCTAAATCTTATCAAAACAATTTCTAAACTTTGTAAACCATTTTGAATATAGTTTAAACTTATAAAAGTGATTTAGGAAGTAATCTTAATATATATATCCATAAGATAAAAGTAATATTAAAAACTAAGTATAGACTTCTTTAAAATATTTTTTTAGATTTAAAGCTAAAACATTAATCAAGAGATAGTTTAAAAAATAGGAGATGATTTTGAGATAAAAATATTAAAAGCTGATAAGAATAGTTTCTAAATTAAGGTTAAAATATTTAAACTAATAGAGATGACTTTTAAAAAGATAGTTTTTGGAAAAAGAGTTGAAATAAATTATTTTGATTATTTTATGGATTCCATTCCACTAGAGAAGGTCGTGGGTTCTATCCCACTAAAGAGGTCATGGGTTCCATCCAACTATTAAAGCAAGAAGATGGATTTCATTCCACAATAAAAATCTAAATACATATTTTAGTGCTATTATGAAGTTTTAACATAAATCTAGACTCTATTACTTATCTTGATATCTTGAACTCTTGATACTCATGAGTCTTCAGTCTTGATTTCTTCAATCTTGAATTCGCCATTCTTGAATCTCTATAATGTATAGTCTTCATTCTCAGTACTTGCATATATATATATATATATATATATATATATATATATCCTGAATGTATATATATATATATCTAGAAAAGGATATTAGTATTTACATTTTATAACAATTCCTAAGGTTGTTGGCATCAAGACCATCATCTCAGGAACTAACACAATGATGCTATATTTTACACAATGAGATATGATAAGTTATATGCTATATCGGTATATTTTAATAATAATGATCGTCAGTCGAGCATGGACATCGCACTATTTTATACTATGGGTGCTGGTGGTATAGGGTGGTCGTCACATAATGGATCAAGAATTGTTGATTAATGTTAATCTAATTTGCTGCAACAACTTTTTTGCTTTTGCTATTCAATTTAATTCGTATACAAACATGGTTTTATTATTTAACTAGAAAAAATAGTGCATATATATGTGTGTGTGTCTGTGTGTGTGTCTATATATACAATATATACATACATATATACATATATATATATATGTATGTATATGTATATGTGTGTGTATATATATGTGTGAATGTGTGATTCATCTTTACGTTTTCATGATTGTAAACCGACATCAAGTCGGATTTTTGGTATATATTTTTTTAAATTTATATATTCAGTTTTGTTATTTAGTCAAATATATGGTTTTGAAATTAAATCTTAAATTACAAATACATATATATATATATATAAAAATATATATATGTGTGTGTGTATACTTGCAATGTTTCAAAATTAATTATGTTTTTGAAGTTAATTATACGTATGTGTGTACTTGCAATGTTTCAAGATTAATTATGTTTTTGGAGTTAATTATATATGTGTGTGTGTATTACATTAAGATAATACCATTTTACAATTTGGTTTCATGTTGAAGGCATGTTTTCAGATATACATTTTTAAAACTAAGATATTTGTTGTGATTAAGTATTGAATTCTTCCCGTGTTGAGTGTGGACCTATAATTGATTAATTTTTATAAATGAGGAAGTTTATATACCATTAACTCAATTTCCCTATTAATCCTGATTTGTTTAGGTCTAGATCTAATGAGATATTTTATTTCAACTTTTCACTTTTTCCTAAGCATCCTCTTATTCTAACAACATCTAATTCTAACATATATTTATTTTATATATATAAATGGCAATAAAATATCACATATGTGTATGCACGCGCATGTCTAAATACACACATACACACACACAAAAACAAAATACATATATTATATGTATATTTAAAAATATGTATATAGCTAAGCAATTATATTTCTGATATACATCTGAAGTTATCATCTGTATATGTAAGTATAACAAATATGTATATAGAATAGATATAAATCCCAACATCTATACTATATGTAAATTGTTATACACATGTTTTAGATTTCATTATGTTATGCTGTTATGTTATGTTGTTATTGAATGTATGCCTGATACATTCAAAATTAATAGTTACTTGAATTAATTCATATGAATGATTAACAAATGTAAAACAAAGTTAAATAAAACATGGTTTATTTAATAACTAGATTGGATCTAGTGTAAATCACTAGACTTCATAGGAACACCATGATCCTAATAGGAAAACTTTTTAATACCTACTCATTTCACCCACTGTAGACATATTTGATTCCTTTAACAGTATCAGAGCTCGAATGGCCTATGTGGTTCAATTAGAAATTTTAGAGCCAATTAATAAAGCCTACCTATCATCTGGGTTTCTAGAGCAGTGGCATTTAAGCATAAGTGGATATCAAGTATTCTTCACTCCTTGGCACTGGCCTAGCTCAATAATGGTGCAGGTCCAAAAGGTTGGCCTCATTGTAAACGCCCAAATTTATTTAGACCGTGGGCTAATTTTTATAATTTAGTATGAAAACTTTATGTATTTTAAATTTATAAGGTTAAGTTTAAAATATAAAATGAAATTTTATAAATGTTATAAAAAATTCATAATTTTTTGGATAATAAATTTTAATAATTTGGAAAATTATTTAATTTTAATTATTGGATTAGTTAAATATATTAATTAGTAAAAGTTATTTAATTAAAATAAAACATTAATCGTGATATATATATATATAACTATAAATGTTATAACATAATATATGCATATTTATATATATATATATATATCTTAAATTGTTTAAGGTAAACTAAAATAATTTATTAAATTTATTAAGATATTTAATTAAAATTAAATAAAATACTTATTTGATAAATCAGTTAATTAAATTTTAATTAATAAAGATATATATCTAAAATGTTACATGCATATATAACTATAAATGTTATATTTTATATTCATTTTAAATTTGTTAGGACGAAGAAATTAAAATTCTAAATTTTAAAATAATTTAATTAATTAATAATTAAATTAATAAGAATTGAAATTAATTAAGTTTGAGTCAATTAATAAGAGCTAAAATTAATTAAGTAAAATTTAAATAATAATATCCATAAGAATGTTATATAAGGTAATTAAATTATAAACAGTTATAAATGAATAAACTTATGTAATATGAATGTATATTCTTAAGTGGAACTATAAGAAACGTAACATGGATTTAAGAAACAAGTACATGTGTATTGTATGTATACCATGATTTCAGATGTATCCGACACTTGAATCACGAAGGTATTTTGTAAGAAATACATTGTTTCCTAAATTGATATCATGGGTGTATGTGTGTTAAAAATTACGAATCATTTATATATAAGTTGTCCTATACCATTTATACAGTAATAGATTACTTGAATACTCTTTAGTTGTTGTACTCAAGCTATGAATGTTATATATAGTACTATCATACTACCAATATATTGCTTAGACAATACATGCATGTATTTATTGACACTCCTCCAAGTACATGCATATACTTAGGCTGTTGCAAAATTGTGGCTATGAGTGAATAATCTCTTTAAATTTGTTGATATTCCTCAAGTGCGAGATGAGATTAGGGCAAATACTAAAGGTTAGGAGTTGTATATGATATAATCGATAAATTGTTATCCTTCATTTACATGCCTATGGTTTGTTGATATTCCTCAAGGTCGGGATCTTAAGGCAAGTGAGTCCTAACATCCGCTAAAGAAATAAAAATATTTCTATGTTTTTCTTAGGATCTTGAGAAACATAAAAATCTAGTAGGAGCCTTATTAGAAAAATGAAATGAACACATTTAACATTTCTAATATTATAAGAATAAACGTTATATATAGTCAAAATAATCTACTTAGATAAATTTTTGCAACTATTATAATTGATAAATATTTATTGGTTGCATAAATTAACTGAATTAAGTTGACATAGAAGTATAAATATATTTAGCAACGGAACTTTTGGCATGTTCTCACTTTAAGTCCCAGGCAAGAGCCAATTTATACAACTTCTAGGTATGGACTATGGATCTTTTAGCATGTCTTTTATGAGTTGTGAACTCTAAAACAATACAAAATTATGGATATTTGATCCATATTCATTCACATATAAATGTTACATGGTAAGCAGTCGTGGTTTGTAATGTACAAAACTTTAGTGAAATTGGTTCATTCGAAATAAAAAATTAAAATATAATGTAAGATCATGCATTCAATATGATTGATAGAAGTAGGGATCATCTTATGTAAGAGGAAGCACTCGACTGAGAGCTACAAGGCGTGCCTAGGAATTCGATCACTGAAATGTTAGTTTGATTAGCTTACGTAATGTGCAACTTATTCGGTATCTTTAAATGATAACCAAATGAATTTTTGTAAAGTGTTCGTCTGGGTCTTGTTGTAAGGGTTTCTTTTTGAATGGTTCGATCAATTGGAAAGAAAAGAGAACGTATGAGAGTGGATGTAACTTAGGCGCTGCTAGGATGAAAAGAATGAGTGGTCACCTCTACTTCATAAAGAAACAGTGGTAACAAAAATTGCATAAAATACTAAAAGATGCTTATTATGGAATGAGAAATGTGATTTCTATTCAAAATTTATTTCATATAGAAAATTATATTGTATGAAAGTTATATCTTCGAGTTCAAGATAGCTGATCAAAGACTATCGACTATAATCTAGTTAAAGTGGTAGAATTGAGCTTCCTATTTCATATGCTATTATAGTATTAGTTAGGAAATAGTAGGAGTATACTATATAACACTTCATAGTGGATATATCAAGTTACAAAAATGATTTTTCATAAATATACCAAATATTATTTACGAAATTATAACTGTTTCGGTATTGAATGAAAATAGAGACAGTTTTATTTTTATGAATATTATGAATATTCATTATAAGATAGAACTATAACAATGGTATTTGTTTTCAAAAAAAAAGTAATGCAGTAGAAAAATACAGAAACATCTTCGAAATTTATTGTTATTTTCAAACTATGGACTAAGCCAAAGTTTTAAAAAATAATTCCTTAATCATATGATACCGATGAATTGTACCTCAAACGACTAAGGGCAAAACATCATTCAGTGGGAGCAATAAAAAAATAGGTGAACTCTTCAGATTGGTACAAATAGATGTATTAAAAGTATAATAATACCAAAATGGATCCACTTACTTCGTTAAATTCATGGATGAATTATCATAAAAATGAACATGTGTATTTGATACATAAGAAGTGTTTTATGATAAGTTCATTGAATATTAAACGCTGTTAGAAAATATAATATGCAAAGGAAATTACAAAAAAAATCCATTTGATCGAATGAGAGAGTGTATTGAAAATGCTTTCAAAATTACCTAAAACGAATAAAATTCAATATCTAGATTCACTACTTCTTATGATACATAATGGTGTATGGATAAGGAGCAACCATACTTTGTTGGATAAAAGAACGATTGATGATGAGTGAAGTTGAATTAACTTCTTTCTATGAGGTCGCATATTTAAGAGTATATACATAGGTTCATTATAATTTCATCCAAAAAAATAGTTTACGAGATTATACAAGATAAGAGTTGACAATAACTCCTACATATCCTAGGTAAAGGAGTTGACAAGATGCATACGTCAAGTGGCCATGTGTAATATTTGTTTGTAAGGGATCTTGCATGGATCACCCCAAAGAATTTTAGGTCGATCAATATGGATTAACCAATTTATATTATGAACATAAGGTTTGTAAACTTAAAGCTAAATCATTTTTATAAATGTATAGAGGTAGCTAATAATGGTTGCCTATTTCGTTGCACTAAAAATAATTGTTGTTTTAAGAAACACCAATTGTGCTAGGAAGAAATTTCTTTTAGAGATTATTGGTAGTAAAAGGGATTTGGAGAAGATCTAAAGATAAAACCGATATGAAGGATGAAATGAAATTAACCAAGTAAAAACAAATTTAGCTCATTAGAATGTCTAATAAGAACTCTCGCATGTTGAAGAGAAGCTATGAGTTTCATATCAACGTTGAGAAAAGAATTTCATCAATTATCAAATAAGCCATTAAGAGTATTGACTCTACTATATGCACAATACATAGTTTTGGAATTGATTCCTAGTACATTATCAAAATATGATTTTGACAGTGGTATCCAAAAGGATATGATATGTTAGTTGCATAGAAAAATACTAATTGTTGAAATTAACGTAACAAATTCAATATATGATGTGCTTAAGTTAATTCGGATTTAACTCACAAAATTGTCGCTTGAAGTAATTTTGAGTTTTTGTATGTACATACATACATATATATATATAGAAACAAAAATTATAAATAATGATTTATAATAACCTATTTTCACATAATAATCAAAGTGTCTACAAGTCAATAGGAGCGGTAATCGTTTATGGGTTTTAGATAGGATCCAAGAGATAATACAAAAATATCATTCAACAAGTAGTCGAATTGGGGATACGTTTTGATAGAAAAGCAAACGGTTTGAATTTTAATCAAAATATAGACAAAGCATGTGCATGTAAGAAAGAACTGTAAAGGTACAAGAATATTTTAAAAAACTACAAGTAAACAACAAACTTATTATTGTTAACATACTGTGTTAAATCATTATAGTTTGTTTATTTAATTCTTGATATTGGATTGAAAGTACATCTTTTATAATTAGTGTAAAAGGATGTTAGGAATGTCCCAAATGATATACACAGACATCATATTAAAATGATTAATGTGGAGCATGTAAGATGGATTCCTTATGTATTGGCAATAAGAATTACCATACCTGTTGTATTGCCTATAATATCGCATTTCACTTATGTATTTGAAACGTAAAGCAAGTATCAAATTCGAATTAAATCACTAAATAAAATTAAGAGTGTTCTTAAGTATTTATGGAATATTAAAGAATTGTTTATGAGAATAATGAACTCCTAAGAAGGAGTATTTAGATTCAAACTTTATAAGTGATCTCAAGTATAGTATGTCAATCCCAAATTCATGATCAAACTTAGTTAAGGAGCTTTAAGTCAAAATTGTTCCAAACAAAAGTTTGTGCCTTGCCAAAAGGCTAAGTAGATCATCTTGAATAGAAATATAACAAAATTTATATAACGCACAAATTTAAAACTGAGCCGGAGGTGATTCCAAATATTGATAAACACATGCGATAACAATGCTACAATATAGATCACGAAAGAACCTAAAGCACACTATAAGTCAAGATACATACTCCTAAGAGATTCGTATGATAAAAGGTAGTTTATCATTATCGAGAGAGTTGGTTAACAAAGTAAATAGTTAAGGCAATATAGCATATCTATTCATTAATGGACTAGCTCAATTAGTTTTACAAAAACTGGTCAAAGGAATAGGAAAAGATTCCATAATTAATCTAAGTACAAATGGGAGATTGAAAGAGTTAGGGTTATGTCCTAAAGGAAATTATATAATTTGTTACATAAATCTAACTCTATGACTGACCTTATTCGTAATAAATGTATTTTATTTCCATTATATACTTTTTTATATAGCAACATAAATAATTAAGTAAACAATTCAAAGTAGATAAATAAGAAAATCCTCAAATGAAATGTTACAGGATTATAGTTGCAATCGTAAGTAATTAATCATAACATGAAATAACATTTTATTTTAAATATTCCTAGGCATGATATTTTGAGAAAGAATATCGATACATCCATCGAGGCCAGAGTACGTAATGCTTTCCAAATATTAGACAGTGTATTACTCATGGCTACTAGGGACACCAAGGGATTATGTACTGATATTTCTGAGATAACCTTGGAATGACTCATTCGAAAGTTTCCCGTTTGTTAATAATAACTAAGGTCAAAAAGAAAATTTTGAAGTAAGATTATTAAAAGGTTTCCTCGACTTGGGAATAATGTTGATCTTCAGTGTAAAGACTCCACTTTGGTAATAGCTAAATCGTGCAATGGCATCTACTAAACGACAAAAGTTGGGCCTAAGTTGAAGCGTTGGAAGTGAAACACTATTCAATAGAGAATTCTTTTCCTTGGTTAAATAAGGTTACTACCATAGTCAACTATAATCAACTCAAAATCAAAATCTCTGCTAGAGTAGTACGATTAATAATAAATGTTATTATGGAACAAAGGACTGCATTTATAGACTAACCAAGTTAAATGTGGATGATTTTGGAATTTTGTCCAAATTCCATAAGTCAGAATGTGATATAGTGTTGATGAAGAGAATTGATGTAAATAATCATTACTAATTGGCACCTTATAAGAAATTATAAAATGTGATTGTATTGAAAAGGTTTGTAAGCAATGAATTCGGCCAATTTGTCACACCACTAACTATGGTGACGTGTGACGTTAACATTTGAATTATTCAATATTGATTGCTAACTGAATTCATGCCTCTGAGTCATCAATCATATTTGTGAATTCTTTGAAAACCACATGATTCAATCAATTTATAAATATTGTAAATTAATTATTATTTAATATTTTAGAAATTCTAATTATTATAATTTATTATTTGAATGTATATAAAAATGTTATATATGTGCATATCGATATACGATATCAGTATATATTTGAATAGGTTTTAAATATAGTAAATAAGTTAACGAGCTTTTGAAAATAATTATCCTTGTGATGGAATGATGTGACCTCCTATGTTAGAGAGGGGAAGGGATATGGATGAGAGTTGATTGAAAATTAATTAAGAATCAAAAGTGCAAGTTTAATAGAGAATAGGAAAAAAATATCCTCGTTAAAACAAATCATCCCATTCGTTTTCTTATCTTTATTACTTTTTCTTCCTCTCTTCTCCCTTCCATGGCGGAAATTACCTCTTCTACTTGAAAATTACAACTCTAAAAGAAATGAAAAATATCAAACAAAATTAAGTATAAGTGATTCATCCTTCTCTTATAAAGCTGGATGTTACCTATTTATAAATCTAAGGAGAAATCTTAAATCAAGGTGTTAAAATGAGCAAAACTTTTTGGATTTTTTTTTTCTTTTTATTTGTACTCATCCATGATGTCTAACCCTGGCCTTAATCACATAAATGTATATTGAATTGCCACTGGTTGGTCCAATTTTAACCTCTTGTGTATTGTTTTTTCAATGTAAAAATCTTGTGTAGGATTTGTTTTGTGTACTGATTTTGTTAGATTTGAAATTAGTAGTTAATATAGATTTGATTTGTTACAAATTTTATTTTCTATCGATATTTAATTAATTAAAAATAATTTGTGTCTGATTTATTTTGTGTATTTATATTACCTATTAGATCTAAGATTAATAGTCAATGTAGATCTGATTTACTGTAACAATTTTTTTACTTTTGTTATTACGATTTAGTTCACATACAAACATGTTTTATTATTTAATTAGTTGAATTATGCATATATGTATGTATGTGTGTGTGTATGCGTGTGTGTGCATGCGTGCGTGTATAATAATATGATTCGATTTTATATTTTCAAGATTATGTACGAACATTAAGTCAAATTCTTTGGTGCATTAATTTGTTTTAAATTAATATTTTATATATATATATATATATATATATATATATATATATATATATATATAATTAAGATGGCATGTTGAATGTATGTTTTTAGATATGCAATTTTAAAAGTAAAATATTTTGTTGTGCTTAAGTGTTGAATTCTTTCCATATTGATTTTGGACCGACTATTAATTAATGTTTGTAAAAGAGAAATTTAAATACCATTAATTCATTTTCCCTTTTAATCTTTATTTAATTAGATCTAGATCTAATCGGATATTTTATTTTAGTTTTTCATTTTTTTACCAAGCATTCTCTTATTTTGACAATATCTAATTCTATTATATATGTGTGTGTGTGTGTGTGTGTGTGTGAGCAGCGCCCAATTGCACCCGCATTCAGCACACCTCCTGGCCCCTTTATTTCCACCCCACATTAAATAGTAGAGTTAGTGGAATGTGAGATAAAGTAGTATTACTTAAAAAGGGATGTGTGGTGGAAATCAGGGGGCCGGGAGGGGTGCTGCAATAGAGGTACTGTTGAGAGCTGCTATACACACACACACGAATGGTAATAAAATATCACATACATGTATCTATATGTCTAAAATATATATGTGTGATATCTATAAGGTTCTATAAATATATGTATACAAACCATATATACATTATAGTATATTCAAACATATGTATATCTTAGGCATGTTTATCCCCAATATACATGTGAAACTATCATATGTATATGTAAGTATAATATATATATGTGTGTGTCTGCATATAGATTTTTGGATTTATACACAATATATAAATCTCAATATATATATATAAGTATATATGTGTGTATATATAGTTATACTCATGTTTATATTTCATTATGTTATGTTATTACATTATGTTGTTATTAAATTATACCGGATACATTTAAAACTAATATTCGGTTGAATTATTTAATACGATTGATTAAATTGTAAAACAAAGTTAAATAAAATACTATTTTATTTAATAACTAGATTCGATCTAAGGTAAAATATTAAAACTTCATAGGCACATTATGATCCAATAAGGATTTTTTTGAAATCTAATTATTTCACTCGTTGCAAGCCTGCCGGTTCCTTCATACTGCTCACTAACTTAATACTACTTTTGGATTCCTATTGCACTTCCTCACATGTGATATATAGAACACACTACGGATTCCTAAAAAAGATCTCTATAACTCTACTCGGTTTGCCACTTTTGCGACCTTCTCTACAATCAAAAAAGGCCTACATCTCTAGGTGCTATCTTCCTATCCTTCCCAAAATGCATCACAGCTCACACTAGTGAAACCATCACGAACACATGGTCGCTTATTGCGAACTGTAGTTCTTTCATCCTTGTGTCGGCATAACTCTTTTGCTTAGGCTACACTTCCTTCATTTTAGTCTAGATCAGTTCTACTTTCTCGGTAGCATCTTTCACTACATCTGGCCCTAATATGCGCCTATCTCTCTTTTCTAACCAACATACGGGCGACTTACACAACATTCCATACAATGATTCAAATGATTTATCCCAATACTACTCTAGTATTCGTTGTTGGATGAAAAATCTATTAGGTGTAGGTGATCTTCCCAAGATCCCTCAAAATCTAAAATCCAGACTCTCGATAAACCTTCTAGAAAGTATGACCCTTTCGTTCTGCCCATTCTTCTATGGATGGCATGCAATATTCAAGTGCAATTCTGATCCAAAGCACTCTATAGACTGTGCCAAAACTCATTGGGGAATATTGGGTCTAGGTCATTGCTAGGTACTCTGTGTAGTCTCACTACTACCTTGATGTATATCTTAGCTAATTTCGATGTGGTTCTTGTGGTCTTCACCAGTATGAAATGGTCATACTTAGTCAGTTTGTCTACTACGTCCGATTACTTTCATTCCTTACCTAGACCTTGGAAATCTATCTACAAAATCCATTAACATTGAATCTAGTTTCCAAACCATAACCTCCAAGGGTTGTAAGAGTCCATTCAGCTTTTGATACTATACCTTCACCATTAGCTTGTGAGACATTTCCTCATATACTCTCCCTTATCCTTCTTCATCCTTTCCGAAAAGAAACTCATCTTCATTTCTCGGTACATCTTAGTACCACCTAGATGAACAGTGAATTTTGGACGATGTCATTCATCGACATTTCCTTCCGAAGGCCTCCATACGCAGAACATACCACTTTCCATTCTTTTGTGGTCTGCTATCCCTATCAAAAATGAACCCCTTCTGCTCAATTGTCCTGGTTTCTGACCTCGACTTCTCACTTTATTGGCGTAGGTTAGATTTTCCTTCTATAGTTGATATACATGTAAAAATGTGTATTTTTACTCTTGTACTTATTCTTTTTGTATTAAAATAAATGTCATATTAGGTAATTTTACATGTTTTTACCAAATTCTAAATATGTTTTCAAATCATCATTCACTAATCTATATTTGGGCAAAACAGTCATTTTATGTGTACATTTATTTTGAGAAAAATTATTTGCATAATATAATTTTACTTTGTAGGAAACTGAGTGCAAATTAGAAGAGGTTTCATGGATATATGCATGCACAAGTAGTGGAAGCCAACAGAATGAAGAAATGAAAAAATTAAATCAACTTAAAGGAGTCTACTTACCCACTTACTAATGGACCACATTTAAAAGCAAAAGCATATGTTATTGGGAATTAATTAAGCATAATAATAACTTGAAGGCCACACAAAGCCAAGGGAAATTTTGGTAGCTCCCTAAAAGAGATTAGGGTTTTAGAACATGTATAAATACCCTCTCATGTTTCATGTAACGAATCTTCTTCTTTGATGCATTGAGTTGTAATCAAAAATTAGAAATAAAAGCTTCTCTTTAATAGCTTCTAAGCCTTATTCTTTTTTTATGCAACTTTTCTTTATGTTCTTTTACTTTATGCTATCTTATGCTCTCTTTTATTTCATGCAAGTAACTTAGTTTCTTTTTATGTAAGTTAGTTAGCTCTTGTTCTCTTTACTTAGTTTTCCTTTCCTTTACATTTATGTTAAAATCAATATGTTAATATGTATTCAAATATAAGAAGTTTAACCCCTTCAATTTAGGGGTAATGAAGCTCTCGTGAATCTTATAAATTAACATAATGATTTCATTTATGATTTCTTATTTTGTGTTTAATAGAAATTTTGATGTTACTGGAATTTTGTTGTTTATTAGTGAATTTAATAGCCTATGTTGTTCATAATAAATAGACTATGCTTAATCAAACTAAACACAAGTTTCACTTTTAATAGTTCGGTAATCTTCTCTACCAGTACAGGCCGAACTTGTAAGCAGGATAGCATTTAGAAAGTGCTACATGTTTTTGCACTAGATCGAAACCGCACGTTACATGCGGAGAATGACTATAACATATTTCGCTCTTCGATTGTTGCCAAAACAAAAATTTCTACTACTTTCGGCTTAAGGCATTAACCACCTTCTTATCCTTCCCAAGGTATACCATATCCCAAATACATATGATACTGAAAACTCTAACCACTTTTTTCCTTGTGTTCAATTACATCTAAGAGAACAAGTATCACAGGGACTTATGGTTAGTAAATAGATCGAATCTTTCTACCAGGTATCCAGAACTTTAATGCAAAGATGATAGCCGCTAATCCTAAGTCATGAGTGTGGTATCGAGCTTCATGGGGTCACAACTTCCAAGATGCATAGGCTATTACCTTTCCGCTCTACATTAACACTGCTCCTAGCCCCGAACCCGAAGCACTAGTATATATGGCCATATCATCATTCCCGTTCGGTATCACTAACATAGGAGCACTAATCAGCCAAAGCTTCACTCTTCGAATGACAACTTGCACTCCTTCTTCCAATGATACTTATCATTCCTCCAAGTGAGTTTCATCATTGGCGCTATTGTACAAGAGAAGTCTAAACTTTTGATAGTAGCTAGCCAAACTTAAGAAACTGTGCACCTCAGTTATAGTCTTATGTTTCTTCCATCAATTTACTGCATCAAACTTTGAAGGTCTACAGCTAAACCCCTTTTCAAAACTATATAGCTTAGGAACATCACTTTCTTTCTTCAGAAGTGACACATAGAAAATTTCTCCTTTAACTTATGTTGCCTCGGTCTCTCCCCCACAAGCCTTAAGTGCGCACATGCTTCTCCTCATCTCTTGAATATACTAAGATGATATCCATAAGAACTAACGCATATCTATCTAGATAGTCTTGGAAAATTCTACTTGTTAAGTTTACAAAGAATACGTGTGCATTGGTTAGTTCGAAAGGCATCACTAACCATTCATATGATATACCTTATCCTGAATGCAGTCGATAGAACATTTTCTTCCGTGACCTTCAGTTGATGTAACCCTAAAGCCACACTAGTTTCGTGAACACCTTAGTGTAGGATCGATTTCACCCTAGAGGGGGGGTGAATAGGGTGATAGTGTTAATTATAAAAATTAATCGTGGAAGCTTATAAATTAATTTCAATTCAGATCACAGAATAGCAGCATAGATATCGCAGAATATAAATAACAGAATAAAACAGAACAACACAGAATTTACCCAGCTTCGGCAAAATCCTGCCTACGTGCTGCCCCTAAGGTTTCTACTAGAAATTAGATAGTCCCTCGCTTACACACGTAAACTCGCTATACCCGCTATTGACTAATCTAACTCTACGCTCAAAACCTTGCCACAACTCAACTACCGAGTTGCGAATTCTCAAGCTACGCCACGTAGCTTGTCCCCTAGTCACACGACTAGAAATTAAAACGGTTTAAAAAAGAAAATACAAATTAAAAGCAATTTGAAATACAAAACCCTAATTAATAAAAACTAATCCCAAATTAATAAAACAAGGTCGGCCCCTATTCACTTCTTCAACCCGTTCCTTTTTTTTGCTTTGTGAAAATATGGCCGATCCTCTTTCGTTCCTCTTTGCGAATAAAGGGCTTTCGTTCGTGCGATCCAATTTAGGGTTATTGGAGAAGTCGACTGATTTGTTGGTTGATTGCAATCACTGTTCCTCTGATTTGCTTCGGCAATCGACCGTATCTTCGATTTGAACACGACTTCTTATTTGATCGAGTTCGACTGCAAATTGGTATGTGATTTTTGCTTTATTGCTCTAAGTTAATATTCGTGAACTCAATCAATTGCCGATGATGATTTGTGGTAATTTATAGGGATTGAATTCCTAAATTGTCGTTCGTTCAGCTATATTTGAATTTGTCATAAAAATTGCTCTGCCGCTTGATTATGCTTGGTCGTTTGAGATTGATTCTGACCTTTTCATATGCGTATACTTTCGTTGCTTGATTGACACGGTTTCGAATTATTTCGTGATGACCACGCTGTCGATTTTTAACTTGGTCAATACGGTGTTAAATTCTGAAATCACTGTGCACGGCTTTCCTGCTTTGACTTGGTTTAAAAGCTCTTCGACTTTATCACCCAATCTTTGACCTGAACCCGTGTGTATGGATGCTTGTGTTCTGGTTTTTGACTTGTTTTGAATTTGATTCACTGATCCATTATAGCTGTGTTGATCTTGCTTGCTTCTGTACTGATGCATTAGTTGTTGGCATATTGATGCATTCATTGTAGCTCCATCTTGACTTGTGCTTTCTCACTGTATCAGATGCTATACTTGTTCATGTATTCGACTTCACTGTTGCACTTGAGTTTGTAGCTTGGTGTCATATTTGTTGGACTTGTTGTTGGCATGTGCATTGTGTTTATTTGTGTCCACTGAAGCTTCGAGTCTGCAACTTGTAGCTGGACTTGTTGATGTACATATTACTTTGTTCACTGTGTCACTTAGGTGTATATGTTTGCACTGTGCATTAACTTGAGCTTCTTTATGGTCTGATCTCTGGTTTACTATCTGTATTCACTACAGTTTGTACATGCATTTGCCACACTGTTTGCTATAATATTGGCTTGTGACATTCATGTTGCAGTCCATATTCTTTTGATCACTTGATTATGCATGGTCACAGTGTTGGCTTGATGGTTTTCTTCTTTGGTTGTATATTAGAATCTGGTTAGATGGAATTGTCCAGTTGAGCTTGTTGACCTCATGTTGCCTTGACATCCATGTTCTTCATTTGATATCGAGTTGCACACTGCTGCTTGTTCTTGGGTTCTTTGTTCATTGAACTTGTTGTACATGTTGCCTTGTATTTGTTTGCTGTCATGTTAGTTCGAATTGCAATTTGTGTAGTTGGTTCACCATGCAGTCTGTCTCTGATGATGTTGAACTTCACTGTTGCATTCCATTTGTGTCTGCTGTCAGTTGCATCGAGTTGTAGTTGTACTGTCTTGAGCTCGTATCACAACAAACTGCATGTTATATTTCTTGATCATGTTGGCCATTTGGTCGAGCTGTAGTCCAGTGCTCCCATGTCTTTTTGTTTGGTCTGACCATCTGTATACATGATTGTTGCAGTCCATGTTCTTCACTGTTTACATTGTTTGCATTGCAGTTGTATTTGCTTTGATGCTGGTTTGAGGCTGTGTCATGTTTGAACATAGCATTCATGTGTACTTTTGATTCGCACCTGAGTTGAATCCAGTTTTAAAACTCGGGTTTGACCTTGTGCTCATGTCGTGATTTTCAATGTTATTGCACGTGAGTTGAACCCGGTTTTTCATTTGGGTTTGACCTGTGCTCACCTGTCCCTGTAAATCAATCAAGTGTATATATCGGCGTGCACGGCCTTGTGGCATATACAATAATACACTGTGTATGTCACAAGTTATTCGTGTATGATGAATTCAAATTTAAATTATGACGAACAACCCAAATAACTGAGGCAAATCATATTTTCAAAATTATCTTTTATTTTTGAATTGCAAAAATATTTCTTTTTCAATTTTACTGCGTTAGTTTATATTTTTGCAGATTTCTCAGATGCTGGATTCAAACTGGAATGCAGTTGAAGATAAAAATACGAGTGTGAGTGATATGTAGTGAGGTGCTGATGTAAATGTGAAAAATGTGATGTAATCAAAGTTGTATAGTTATAGTGAGAGCTTGAAATTGTACTATTCAAAAATGTAATAAATATTTGTTTGAATAAAATATCTGTTTGAATTCAAATTCTGTGTAATTTATTTTATTCAACAAATATTTATTTAAACTATGAAAAATAGAATAGTATATTAACAAATACATTTAAACGAATGTATATATGTTTTATTATCATCAAACAAAAATCATATAAGCGCATATTCAACAATCTCTCCCTTTTGATGATAACAAACATATATTTAAGATTTTGAATATGTTAAATGTATTTGATCATGGATATATCCTAATTGCTCCCCCTATTTAAATGCTTCCTCTCTACATAAAGCTCCCCCTACATATATGCATACAAATAAAAATATGCAAATGATCCTAGATGCAAATAGAAAATTATTTGACCTTTGTTTGATTTTATTTGACAAAATCTTAACTTTTCTCTCCCCCTTTTGTTATCAGCAAAAGAATAATAGTGTTAGAGAAAATAGAGATAAAGTAATCGATATCAATCCAACATTAAAACTCAATTGAATATAAATATTAAATTTCAATAAAAAGTCAAACAAAAATCATAGATATTTTGTTAGGCGCATATTCCACTTTTAGAATGATGGAAATGATGTCATCATATAAAACCATACAGTTGTGTCTATTTGTGGCATATTTATATCAGGAATTTGAATATCTACTAACCATGCATAACCGTTAGGACTTTTAAATGAGATTAGTAGTATTCCAATTTTATTTTAAAAAAAATGAATTCAAGTATCTTCTAACCACGCATAACCGTGAGGACTTTTAAATGGGATTAGAATCAACTTGTTTATTTTAAAAATCAACTTTTGATATGCGTTCCATACATGCATAACCGCGAAGACTTTTAAATGAGCACGGAAGCACATAACAAATTCCAAGTAATTCACCCATGCATAACCGTGAGGACTTTTAAATGAGAGTGAATACTTTGGTATTTATTATTATTATTATTATCCTTTTCTTTTTAAAAATGTGAAAAATGAAAAACGAACGATTCCTGTTTAAAGTACCACATATTGACAAACTATATAGTATTTTGATGAGTGATGGTCGTTAGAAATATGATAGATATAGAGATGGTCATGGAATTTTTGCCAACAAACAGTTTTATAACTCTTGTTTAAATTTCTAAAGAAATTTATTAATTATACCATCTCGAGTCATAATATCTGATCAATATTAACACTCATCACTTTTTCCAATCACTATTTTTCTTTTCGATAAACATTAGGGAGTCAGATTAGTCAAAATTGTCATTTAAAATCAAATTCAAAAATAATTATGAAATTAATTTTTCAAAATGACTAATCTGAAAATATGGTCAAAAATGATTTTCTCGAGGGGGATTTAAAAGAAATTTTTCTGCTATTTGAAAATTATTTGAAATGAAGAATATGCAGATATTTTCTTTGAAAAACGATGCAGTTACTAAATGTCTCAACAAAAACCACGTTTCACTAGTAATTTTTCTATCAACTAGATTACCAGTGTAATCTGCATCTGAATTTCTCTTTCACTCAAAAATCATTAATTGAATTTTATAGACCAAAACATGAAGTATGCACCAAAAATTTCAAATTCAATTTTAACAACAATTTAAATGACATTCTTTTGAAATTGAATTGAAGCTGTGTAAATAATCGAAAACCGTGAATAAGGAGTTAGCCAAATGTATTATCAACAATCAAATGTATTATTATCCAATAAAACACTATTTTTAATCCAAACTGATATATATATATGAAGTAATTCAAAGAATCTATAGAATTTTATAGTGTTTTTGGCATAAGAATATAATCGGCCAACTATTTTGAATAAGTCAAAGTCAAAATCACCATCTTTTCATCATCTTTTTATTGGCTGATTTTAATTCAGAATATGGTGCAGATTATCACATTTAATATATCGTTTAAAACATACCATTACCTGTTTTACCTTTACGATATTTTTCGTTGTTGTCCGTTGTGATTCTGTCACCTTTGAACTAGGCTAAGGAACTTTTCTTTGTCGTCCGTTGTGTTTCTGGAACAGCCAAAAATCCAGAGAACACTGTTGTTGTTCTTTAGCCTGCCACCACACCTACACGATGAAAGATTTATGTGACCTATTTGTTTTTATAGGTCCATGGTTGTTAGTGGCAGAAAATTTTGAAAAACAATTTTGTAAAGACCCAAAACTATTTATAATTGTTCCCTTTGGCACCCAAATTTGTTTAACTTTGAGAGATTTTATATTTGTGCCTTTTGGAACCCAAATCGGTATAGTTTTCACATGTTTGGGTCTATACCAACAATTGTTGTGATCGTGTCCAAATTTTCTACAAATTGTGCACACAGAATTAACTTGATTAATATTGTTTTCAACAATTTTCGAATTATTATATCCAAGTCCTTGTCTAACCGTATTAACAGTTTGCTTTCCTAATAGCATATTCAACGATTTTTCACTTTTTGAAAATTTATCTAAAGTCGTTGACAATTGTTGGACTTGTGTTTTGAGAGATTCATTTTCATTTAACAATTGAGTGCACTTTTTGATAGAATTCTCTCTCCTTGTATTTCAACTTTCTTTTAAAATCAGAATTTCATTTTCAAGTGATTTTATATTGATTTCTGATTTTCTAATTTCTTCTTCGAATGTTGGACATTTATCACACTTAGGGATCCTACTTTGATAGGTTTTAACTAATTGGTCAAGTTGTTTATTTAAATCTATCAAAGTATCTTTTTGTGATTCAAGTTTGACATATTTCTCCCTAAGTCGTTCAAAACAACCATTTACTTCGTGGAAATAAATGAGTAATTCAGAGTGAGTAAGTTCTGATACCTCGCTTGGCTCGTCATCGTCGCTATCGGTTATATTCCCATGAAGGCACATATTTGCTTTCTCACTTTCACTGCTATCGCTTTTATTCCACGTGGCTGTAAAACACCGTTTTGATTTCTTTTCAAAATCGCGTTGAAATCGGGGATAATTGGGCTTGATATCACCGGGTTTGTTGCAGATGATCCCGTGTTCTTTCGAGTTATCCAGTGCTTTGATTATTCTGCTTTTTAATTTTTGCTTTAGAGCTGGATTTCCGTATTTGCGGTTCCACCTTTTGAATTTCTTCATTATTAATGCCAGCTCAGCTGCTCCATCATCCTCATCACAACTGCTATTTACCATTCCTGTTAAGCACATTTCTTTAACTGAGTTAGTTGTGGAGGACTTCTCATTGCTGTTGACTTTTGCACCATATATTGCATCGAAAGTATTCCAGATTTCCTGTGCATTTTCACAATGAGAAATGAAACTAAAATTATCTTGATTGATATGAGAATATAATATATGCATAGCAAGAGCATTAATCGAGATAATTTTCTTATCTGTTATGTCACACCCATTTTCAATAATATCCCAACATTTAATATTAAAAGATTTTAAATAAAATTCCATTTTCAATTTCCAATTCAAAAAATCTGTTCCATCGAAAATAGAAGGAATAATATTGGAGCGACCCTCAACAGAAGTATTAATAAAAGAAGCCATTTCAAAATTTCAAAATTTTAAAACAAAAACCAATTTTTAAAACACGAATTTAAAACAAAAAAATTGATTTTGTAAAAAAAATTTAAAACAAAAAGGGCTTTTGTTCCTAGCTCTGATACCACTTGTAGGATCGATTTCACCCTAGAGGGGGGGTGAATAGGGTGATAGTGTTAATTACAAAAATTAATCGCGGAAGCTTATAAATTAATTCCAATTCAGATCACAGAATAGCAGCACAGATATCGCAGAATATAAATAACATAATAAAACAGAACAACACAGAATTTACCCAGCTTCGGCAAAACCCTGCCTACGTGCTGCCCCCAAGGTTTCTACTAGAAATTAGATAGTCCCTCGCTTACACACGTAAACTCGCTATACCCGCTATTGTCTAATCTAACTCTACGCTCAAAACTTGCCACAACTCAACTACCGAGTTGCGAATTCTCAAGCTACGCCACGTAGCTTGTCCCCTTGTCACACGACTAGAAATTAAAACGGTTTAAAAAAGAAAATACAAATTAAAAGCAATTTGAAATACAAAACCCTAATTAGTAAAAACTAAGCCCAAATTAATAAAACAAGGCCGGCCCCTATTCACTTCTTCAACCCGTTCCTTTTTCTTTGCTTTGTGAAAATATAGCCGATCCTCTTTCGTTCCTCTTTGCGAATTAGGGCTTTCGTTCGTGCGATCCAATTTAGGGTTATTGGAGAAGTCGACTGATTTGTTGGTTGATTGCAATCACTGTTCCTCTGATTTGCTTCGGCAATCGACCGTATCTTCGATTTGAACACGACTTCTTATTTGATCGAGTTCGACTGCAAATTGGTATGTGATTTTTGCTTTATTGCTCTAAGTTAATATTCTTGAACTCAATCAATTGCCGATGATGATTTGTGGTAATTTATAGGGACTGAATTCCTAAATTGTCGTTCGTTCAGCTATATTTGAATTTGTCATAAAAATTGCTCTGCCGCTTGATTATGCTTGGTCGTTTGAGATTGATTCTGACCTTTTCATATGCGTATACTTTCGTTGCTTGATTGACACGGTTTCGAATTATTTCGTGATGACCACGCTGTCGATTTTTAACTTGGTCAATACGGTGTTAAATTCTGAAATCACTGCGCACGGCTTTCCTGCTTTGACTTGGTTTAAAAGCTCTTCGACTTTATCACCCAATCTTTGACCTGAACCCGTGTGTATGGATGCTTGTGTTCTGGTTTTTGACTTGTTTTGAATTTGATTCACTGATCCATTATAGCTGTGTTGATCTTGCTTGCTTCTGTACTGATGCATTAGTTGTTGGCATATTGATGCATTCATTGTAGCTCCATCTTGACTTGTGCTTTCTCACTGTATCAGATGCTATACTTGTTCATGTATTCGACTTCACTGTTGCACTTGAGTTTGTAGCTTGGTGTCATATTTGCTGGACTTGTTGTTGGCATGTGCATGGTGTTTATTTGTGTCCACTGAAGCTTCGAGTCTGCAACTTGTAGCTGGACTTGTTGATGTACATATTACTTTGTTCACTGTGTCACTTAGGTGTATATGTTTGCACTGTGCATTAAATTGAGCTTCTTTATGGTCTGATCTCTGGTTTACTATCTGTATTCACTACAGTTTGTACATGCATTTGCCACACTGTTTGCTGTAATATTGGCTTGTGACATTCATGTTGCAGTCCATATTCTTTTGATCACTTGATTATGCATGGTCACAGTGTTGGCTTGATGGTTTTCTTCTTTGGTTATATATTAGAATCTGGTTAGATGGAATTGTCCAGTTGAGCTTGTTGACTTCGTGTTGCCTTGACATCCATGTTCTTCATTTGATATCGAGTTGCACACTGCTGCTTGTTCTTGGGTTCTTTGTTCATTGAACTTGTTGTACATGTTGCCTTGTATTTGTTTGCTGTCATGTTAGTTCGAATTGCAATTTGTGTAGTTGGTTCACCATGCAGTCTGTCTCTGATGATGTTGAACTTCACTGTTGCATTCCATTTGTGTCTGATGTCAGTTGCATCGAGTTGTAGTTGTACTGTCTTGAGCTCGTATCACAGCAAACTGCATGTTATATTTCTTGATCATGTTGGCCATTTGGTCGAGCTGTAGTCTAGTGCTCCCATGTCTTTTTGTTTGGTCTGACCATCTGTATACATGATTGTTGCAGTCCATGTTCTTCACTGTTTACATTGTTTGCATTGTAGTTGTATTTGCTTTGATGCTGGTTTGAGGCTGTGTCATGTTTGAACATAGCATTCATGTGTACTTTTGATTCGCACCTGAGTTGAATCCAGTTTTAAAACTCGGGTTTGACCTTGTGCTCGTGTCGTGATTTTCAATGTTATTGCACATGAGTTGAACCCGGTTTTTCATTTGGGTTTGACCTGTGCTCACCTGTCCCTGTAAATCAATCAAGTGTATATATCGCGTGCACGGCCTTGTGGCATATACAGTAATACACTGTGTATGTCACAAGTTGTTCGTGTATGATGAATTCAAATTTAAATTATGACGAACAACCCAAATAACTGAGGTAAATCATATTTTCAAAATTATCTTTTATTTTTGAATTGCAAAAATATTTCTTTTTCAATTTTACTGCGTTAGTTTATATTTTTGCAGATTTCTCAGATGCTGGATTCAAACTGGAATGCAGTTGAAGATAAAAATACGAGTGTGAGTGATGTGTAGTGAGGTGCTGATGTAAATGTGAAAAATGTGATGTAATCAAAGTTGTATAGTTATAGTGAGAGCTTGAAATTGTACTATTCAAAAATGTAATAAATATTTGTTTGAATAAAATATCTGTTTGAATTCAAATTCTGTGTAATTTATTTTATTCAACAAATATTTATTTAAACTATGAAAAATAGAGTAGTATATTAACAAATACATTTAAACGAATGTATATATGTTTATTATCATCAAACAAAAATCATATAAGCGCATATTCAACACTTAGCTCCATTCAACTGATCAAATAAGTCATCAATTATCCACAAAGGATATTTTTTCTTCACCATTCTTCCACTCCTCCTCTGATAGTCAATACATGGCCCTAAAGACCCATCAGTCTTCTTCACAATTACTACCGCTGCTCTCCAAGGTAAGCTATTCAGCCTTACGAAGCTCTTCCCTTCTAACTTCACCAATTGTTTCTTTAATTACTCCATCTCTTTTAGAGCTATTCTATTAGGTATCGACTCAATGGTTCAGTTCCCAATAGAAACTCATACAAAACTATACTGCTCTTAGAGGTAGCTACCTTGAGACCGGTTCAAACACATTAGAAAATTCTTTTTACTACATGTATTGCATTGACGCCCTCCTCCTTCGAAACTAAAGCAAAAAAAACTTCTCTGCCCCCAATTTCAAGTACTTTCGAAACTACATATACTTTTTCATTTTGACCCAGGTGACTTAAGTTATTAACAATTCAGTGCAGTATAACTTAGCACAGTACAATAATCTGAAACTATGAAGTCAAACACATAGGTATCATAAATAAACTTATATCCTCTTAATTCAATCTCTAAGGTAGTGCATCTCAATCTGAGAGTGGCATATCCCCTCATTGGATTTACTACACATATGGAAGTGACTAATAGGTAACCACTAACCCAAGTCTATCAACCATGTCTTTAGTTATAAATGAGCATGTATCACCATTATCAAATAAAACTCTAACTGAAATACCAGAATCAAAGTCATACCTTCCATAGTAATATTTTTGCCTTTCTTCGAAGCAGATGGGTCTCCCTCTAGACCATACAAAGCATAAACCTATCCTTTAAGCTTTGGATAATCCTTCTTCAGATGTCCCATCTTATCACGCTCGAAGCACTTTACCTTCCAAGATTCTTCGATGTCAGTCACTTTGTTGCACAGTGTCCCTTTTGCCTATAGTTAAAACACTCAACTTCGACAATAGAAACTTCTCCACCCTTTCCCTTCGGCACGCCGTTCTTGCATTTGGTATACGGAGTAAACTTCTTCTTTTGCGTTGACTTAGGTCTCATCTCCAGTCTTATTTGTTCCTGATATATCCCATCATACCTCTAGGTCATATCCACCGTGAATTCAAAAGGAGATGTCAAGTGCGCCATCACATTATGATCAAGACCTTGCTTTAAACCCCTAATGGAGTTTTCATTAGAGGGTGTTACTGATCACCTTGCCATATATAGCTAAAGAGTTGAGCTTTTGGATGTACCCTACTTTAGGTTTATAAAATTACAATGGTGTCATAATCCATTAAGACTTGGATATGAATTGAGTCTCGGACCTCTCCTTGAACCATACCTAGGTAATTTCCTCCTTAGAAGTCTTGACAATTACTATTTCCCACCAACCTAACGCATCTTCATGTAGTTTCCTTGATGCCAACCTACTCCTATATACATTATTTAACCCGAGTCTCCAAATATGCGCTCAAAAATCTAAGCCAATTTAACACTTCAACTGTGAGCTCCTTCCCCATAAACATCTTCCCTCCCAGGTTATCATAGTTTTGGTTCATCTTTGAGAAATCTTCTCTTATTACAACATGCCTTGGTTCCATAGCCTGTGGCACATTCTCCCTCATCATTTGTACAATAAACTATGTAAATAAGACATTACATCCATGCCTCCTACATTAGCTGGTGGCGGCACAGCTTCAGCCTCAACAGCCCTTGGCCTTTCGCTTCATTTCTCCCATTGGTCTAGGTATTTTAGTCTACCTCCTTGCATTTGCTCATCCTATCATAACTCGTCCACTCCTTAAGGTGTTTATTTCATTCTATATCATTCTACATATCAATATATCTAAAAAAGAAAAAGAGTGAAATAATAATAAAAGGACAGATATATAGAAAAATACAACTACGCCATATATATATATATATGTATGTACGTGTGTATGTATGTATGTATATATGTATGTATGTATGTATGCGTGTACCCTCCCCAAGGTGTTTATTTCGTTCCACTAAATACTTAATTTATTCTAGCTCTACTTTGCTCAGGTTTCCTATAATCTATCTCTGATACCAAACCGTAACACATCATACTTCAAGACCCAAAAATGAACATTGATGATGTTAAAGTCGTCACCAAAATTATGCTCAAGCTACAAAAGTGAGTCTAGTGTGTACACACACACAGATATATATATATATATATGTATGTATGTATGTATGTATGTATGTATGTATGTATGTATGTATGTATGTATGTATGTATGTATGTATGTATGTATGTATGCATATATATACTTGTATATGTATCTATGTATATGCATATGCATGTGTGTATAATGGTCTAAGTAAACAAAAAAGTTAAAATATTTATATTCAATCAATTTTTCTTAATATTAATTATATACATTTTATTTCAAATTAACTCCAAAGTGTATACACATAGGGACCAAATTATAATAGAAAATAACATAGTAGAGTGTCAAAACGCCATACGATGATGTTGTCCCGAACTCTTTAAACAACGAAAATAAACATTCTTTATTAGCTAACAAAACCTCTTGCTTCATATTTAGTTGTCATCCTTTGGCTCTTAAATATTTTTCCTATACCCATGAACTTAACCTACTCAAACAAGTACACATGGGTTTATGAGGAAAACAATAATGAAAACACCGATGAGACATAATTCCTGGTGTGAATAATATCTTTTCAAGAGCCTGGCATATAGTGAGATCGCTCCACCATATATGGAACGGTTCTTCCCCCACCAATGTAAACATAAAACATAAATGCAATATTTGTAAAACATAAGTCAAAATTAGGCTATCCTCAAACACCCTATATGATTTCGGTCTTGCCCACTCCTAAACAAACCATCCCTTTAAACTGTGAATGCGAAGATAACTACCGAAGGCACTTCCCCTACTAGTTGGGTTGTCAAGTACACCTTTTGTTTTCCTTATTTCCAAAATTCATAGTTCACCCTTGCTCAATTCGGCATTTAAAACTCATTACCCCAAAACACACCCCTAGAGCAGTTCGATTTTACCTTAAATTGAAATGTAAAGTTCAACCCTAAGCAATTCATCTTTCTTTAATTTAGACTATAAAAAATCATCTGCATGTAGTTTCATATTTTTCTTTAGTATATACTACAAAGAATCAACCATATGTAGTTTCGTCTTTATTTAGTTTACAATGCAAAGAATCAGCCACATACGGTTTTGAAGTATTAGTCACATGCATTTTCATATTTTTCCTTTAATTTATATTACAAAGGATCAGCCATATGTAGTTTCATCTTTCTTTAACTTATACTACAAAGGATTTCCCAATGTAATTTTGAGAGCGTACAACCCACCCAAACGTCCCATGTCTCTCTAAAAGCTAAATGCCTCTCTCCACCTTCCCAATATGTGATTTCAAGTGAGCATCCCTACTCAACGCCAATAGCCCTTTCGAATCTGCATTCCTATAGGTTCTTCTTTTATTTAGTCATCTTAAGCTCCCTACGTTATACTTATAAGTTTCGGTTTCAAATTCATTTCATGCAATACAACCCTACCCTTCATTCATATAGCGACATAGTTTCCATGCTCATATTGCAGTGTAGTTTAACCTGCCTTCTTTCAGCCTTAGCATGATATATCTAGCTACCCTTTTAGCTTAAACGATGTAATGACTGGCATAGTGTCCTACCGTGCCTTTCGGCTTTTGGTGCAGTTCTTACTGCACCTTTTGACTTTAGACTTTTGCCAATGTTTCATCGTTTAGTGCGGTATTCCTCATACAATATTGACCCTCCCCAAAAGTCCATAAGCTCCTATGCTGAGTCACTACCTTTGTTCCTAGGTACTTAGTTTATTTTCTTAATGTTTGACTGCTATCTTAGCTCTGTCTCAAACAAGGTCTGACATATCTTTTACTAGCATTAACACATGTCATCATCTGATACGTTCAGACCCCACTTTCTATTAATACATTATCTTCTATTTATCTTATTAGCATTTATATGGGATCTTGTCCCATAGTTATTTAATGTTAAATTTACCAAGTTTATATAATAAGTGCCAATCCCCTTTTTAATCATGTTTGGCCAATGCAATTCCTCCTTAGGTGATGGCTGATTTTGACTTAGAGAATCATTATGAAATTCCAAACAAATAGTGAATATTTCTTTTAATTCATTTTACACAGATTTCTGTTTTTTTGGTTATTTTCTATTATTTATTTACTAGTTATTTTACCAGAAAACTCATAACTAATTATTTTGGTATGGAAAATTCTTCAAATTAAAAACCCATGTCTAGAATCATGTTAAACATCATGTTAAATTTGCATAGCATATCAAGATTTATAGAGTATGGAAATATATTTAAACATCTGATGTATAGCAAATTTCCCCAAAACATTCATCGGTACATCATTTATCCCATTTAAACATTAGCTCATATAAATCCATCATATTAAATCGAAAATTGAAATCAAAGACAATGAAATGGTACAAGAGTTTAGTATTACTCACCTAGATCTTTGAATAACATTGTTTTGATCTTCTTATTTCCTTCTACCTTGCATTCTCTTCTTCTTATTTTTTCTATTTAGACTGCCTCCATTAATGTGATCTCTAAGTTTTTTTTTAGAATGAAATAAAGAAATGATGTAAGAGTTGTGTTTATTGTCCCATGGTAATTTGGGCTTTGGCCTTCATAACCTTTTCCTTACATTGGTTCATTGTTCTCTTTCTAAATTAATTATATAACTATACCTATTTATTTCTCATTTTAATAATTAATTCATTAGTTTATTAAGTATTAATTTTGGGTTATTACACACTCTCCCTTTTTTTCTCCCAGACTTTTCACACTCGGTTTCTCTATGAGGCTCATATATTTGTCGTGATCTAGATTGGCAAGGGGAGAGGTTACTACCAGTGGTCTTCTTACTGAGGTTATCATAGAACCTTGACCTACCCACTATACTTGAAAGGAAAGAAAGTCTGGTTACGACTCGAGGATCAAAAAGAGTATGGGTAGGGTGAACGTGCTTGTGGTCCTAAGTGAGCATGAAGTGATGGTGTGCCCTATAGGTTCCACAGACCATGCTTGGTTAGGAGGTCTAAGGGTATAACTTTGCCTTTGGATGTAAGGAAAGGTGGATCGTCAAATGTCTTATAAAGACAAGGCGTTCGAATGTCTCGATGTCGAAGTCTTTTAGTTCCATGGTTTCCATATTGGGCAGCGAGCGGTAGATATCAGCATAGGTCAGGAGAGGAGAAGATTCTTATATTGGAATCTAGCGGGACATGTCTAGGAGACTTTCTAGTCAAACATTCCGACCAAGAGGTGGATCTTGAAGTTCCTTTGTCTTCGTTGGTCTCCCAACTGATTCATCTTCTTTTTCTTCTTCTTCATCCCTGTGCTCCTCATCTCCCTTTCTCATCTTTCATCTTCTTTCTCATTCTTTTCTTCTACATTTAAATCAATCCCATCATCATCTTCCTCATCCTTAGAAGTATCTAATAACACTTCCTCCTATATGATCCTCGATTGTCTCTCATCCCAATGAAGATTCTTAAGTTGGGCTACCATTTGAGCTAAATTGGCATTTTAGACACCTTGAGGGATAACTATAAAGGTGAACAAGAAGGGGTTTGTGACTTTCCTGCAGTAAACCCAAATAAGATGGAGTATGTGGTGTAAAACTTACATACAGAAAGCCATATCTTGGAAAAACCTTTAGGGCATCGGATGAAGGAATACTTATCCTTGAAGTAGCTTCTCTTATTATGGAGGTATGTCGCCACTTTACATCCATGGATGGACTTAGAGAATGTAAGTGTAAGGAGGCCTAACGTTTTCTAGAAATTGTACAAGTATTTGATTTCATCAAGTTGAAGTGCTCTACCTATGTGTCTTTGAAAGATAACATAAAGGTTAAGTAATGAGATATAGGCATTGGGGTTTAGTTGGGTAGGCGTAAGTTTCATGGATTCCAAAATATACCTAAGGAATGGGTTAAAGGTGGAATCTTCCTTGATCAGCACATATTGTGGTTACAAGTAGTGTAACCATTATAATGATTATAAGCTCATTGTTATTGTTCAGGAAGTAGGACTTTGTCAAAAGGAATTTCATGATGAGTGCTTATTCTCATAAGATCGGTGAAAGTTAACCTTGTCAGTTGAAAATTTGAAGGGTTATCCATAGTTGTGAAGTGGCTTGCATTGAGTGTTGTGTTTCTCTAAGACTCTTCGATCACCATTGGAGTAAAATATGCATTTAATGGAATGGGAGTAAAGGTAGAAGCAACAGGGGTAAAGATGCTCGAAGTATCTACAAGATTCCACGATAGATAGAAAGCTTGATACAGAGAATGGTCGGTAACTTTAAATTTTAGTATTTACTTTGAATAATCTCAATTGTAGCCAATGTATGAAATCCAATAGATGTTGACCTATGTCGACCAATCAGATTATATACATCAACCAGGGGCAATTTTGTAAGTCATTCTATGTAGTGTATTTCATGTGTCCTTGGAATGCTATAGGGAAGCACTTTATGTAGGTATCCTACTCGTGTTGGCAAACGAGCTTCGAAACACAATGGAATAGTCCATCAACATTTTCTCATTGATGTAGGATTCACACCAATAGAACCATATTAAATCCAAGGCGGTACAGAACTTTATCTTTGCAAAATAAAGAATATACAATCGAATTCAAGTATTAATGAGATGAACATCCTAAGACATTGACTCTTGAATTCGTTGTAAGTTAGAATGCATCCATCGAGATGATTCTCCAAATTGAATCGATCGAAATGGTAAAGACTGATCTATTTTGAAAATTGAACTATAACTTTGTCTCCTTCCACTGCCATAATTACCCCAAGCTCCAAAAAAAAACTTGGCCATTAGTTGAATGGACAGTTGACCGTGCTAGATTACAGTGGCGGCAACACTGAATGGACTGGAGTTGCATGCGACTCTATAGAAATGAACGGTAATAGTGCCTTAGGACTATGCCATAGATATCTAGGTTTATTCAAAAGTCGATAGAAAAAATGAAAGTCGAGGTCAAGATGAAAAAAGGGATTAGGAATGAGATCTTATGATGGATCGATGGTGAGATTCTTGGTTCATTCTAAGATAGAAAAAGACAATTGAAAGTTGGGGTTCCGACTTGCAATGTGAAAGTTGAAGGCGGTGTCTTTTGCTTGAAATAATGGAAGCAAGAAAATAAAAGTGAAAGAAAAAAGTTTTAAGTGTTTTTATATATATGAAGAGACATCGAAACAATTGGTACAGATCGATATTGCTCGGTACCGATACATATGATATTTCAAAAAAAAGAAAAGGAAAAGAGATATACCTGACCATGAAATGAAGTAGATTTTAGAAATTCCCAATGATAGTTGAAGACCTCAAAGTAAAGACTTCAATGTGTGTGTCAATTGGAAATGTTAACTCTACAGCTATTTGGAATGATGTGTCGATATTTTCATTAGAGATGTAATGTTCCACAAGAACAATCCAAGTGATGGAAGCGTCTATGCAAATTTGGATTCGGTCGGTTATCTTGATCCAAAGCATGATTTGTATTTATAAAAGCATACTTTGGAGGGTAAATATTATCCAATATTTGAACGAAGTAACATTTCGGTGGAATTAGGTTATGCAATGGTGATGAAATAGATCAAGAAGCATCGACGATATCAAAGATGAAGATTCTAGAAAAAATACCAAGTACGAAGCTACAATATCATTTTGGTACTGATCAATCCATTGATTTTACCGGTCGATCAAAAGCTACGAATGAGTCTGATATATTGGTTATACATGCAAGTTTAAACAAAAGACAAGTATCATATAGATCGGTATTGATCAATGGATGATGACAATTTTGCCCTTGAAGATCCAAAGCTTGAAGACTTAAGCATTTCCAAAGAAAAAAGAAGAGGACCAAGTCAACCTATCAATCTTTACCAATCGAACCCAACAATTGGTACCAATAGGCCAAATTTTGTGGATCGTGTTGGTTTGACCTATACTTCATGCTAAAACTCGGATTTTGGAATTCGGCTGGTTCAAACAAGATCTAGCTAATCTAGTGTGCAAATTGATCTATAAATAGGCATCTCACAATATCTGAAAGAGGGCTTTCGTAACGACCTGTATTTTACGTATTGAAAGTTCGTAAAAAATTATTATTTAAATCATATGAGGTCGTACGACTCTAAAACCTTGAGAAATGGCTACTAGAGACAATTTCCATACTTCTAACTTCTATCGAACATTTTGGACCCAAAAATTCTTGCAAGGCCCATAACTTTATATAGGGATGGAATGAGGGTCCGAAACCGCTTCCATTATATGAGCTTATAGTTTCTCTTTCCGTGGAATGGTCATAATAGGAAAACGGACTTATCATTAGGAGATATGCCATTTTAAATTCTATTTATTGTAAGAAAAATTAATTAATGGGCAACTAAACTAAGCCTATTGTAACTCCCCTAATTTTAAATAGCATTATTTAGGAGATTTACTTAGATAAATTAAATAGAATAATGTAGAGACTAGAGTGATAAGGCAATTGAGATTTGAGATCTAATTAGGGTCGTGCGTTAACTAAACGGTTTTATAAGAATGGTATATAAATTAAATACTTAAGAGAATAGGGCAAGGGTAATATCGGAATAGCCGAACCTCATAACCCATAAAACCCTTACAACCTTTTCATTCTCATTACCAAAACAAAAACATAAACAAAAGGAAAATAAGGTTGGCCATAACCCTAAGAGCATAGGAGCTCAAAAATCAATCAGATGTAAAGATTCAAGCTAGGAAGATTAAGCAATTACAAATCTCAAGTTTCTTATTCAAACAAGTGAATAATAGTCTAAACCATCTCATATATGTCTCCTTAAACGTTTAAATTCGATTTCAAGGTATAAACCGTTTAGATGGATGAATGATGATATGCTTTGATTTATATGTCATGTTATAGTTTAGACAAGGATTTTTGTAGGATGATATAATTCAATTTTAAGGTTAAAATCATGCAAATTAATTTTTGAATGCCACAATGGTTGAATATTTTATGTAAAACATTGTTTTAGGCAATGGTTTTAAATTTTCATATTATTCCAAACTATGGATGATTTATTATGAATTTTGAATGAAAGAAATATATAATTTTGGGTTTAAATTTTTTAGGTTATTATATAATGATTTCGGGTCTGAAATTTATATATGTTAGAAAACATATTAAAAGTGAATTATTATGATTTTTGGGGAATTTTCCTAAGTATTTTACTATGGTTATAAAATTATTTAAGTTAAGGGACTTAAAGGTTTTACAAGAAGGAGGGCTTATTTATTAAAATATTTTTAATTA
The DNA here is from genome assembly GCA_030765085.1 of Allium cepa. Lineage (NCBI taxonomy): Eukaryota > Viridiplantae > Streptophyta > Magnoliopsida > Asparagales > Amaryllidaceae > Allium > Allium cepa. The sequence goes on along the minus strand of CM060941.1, from coordinate 167,639,172 downwards.
TAAATTTTGAATTCGGGTAGCCTTTTTAGAAATGAATTTTGATAAAGAGTGGGCAGCCAATCATATTTTGACAAATTGGGAACTTAGGTAAAAAGGAATTACTTTGAAAGGCAATAAACCAGTTTTGTTTCGAATTACAACTTCGCAACTTCCTTCGCTTGCTTTCGTCACCTTGCCCAGTTATAACATTTGCACTTATTTGAAGCCAATGCACATGGTAACAAGCAATTGGTATGTATTATATTGGAGAAAGGTGAAACGAATATTGGTGTCGAAGGGGTTGAAGCCACTCTAATTAGCTTTCGAATCAATCAACTTACCTTTGTTTAAGAAGATGCTTTCGAATAAATTGCCGCTTGCTTTTGCTTTTAGAAAGGAGTTTTCAAAAAAGTTGCCACTTTTGTTTCAAAAGAAGCTTTCAAAAGATTTGCCGCATTTTGAACTCATTCGACACCTAGCTGATGCATTCATGCCTTTCGAATTAGTTAAAGGCTGCTTTTCTCTATAGCCTTATAATGATGATTTTGAAAGGAAGCTTTAGTTTTATTAACATTGAAGCCGCCTTCCCAATGCTTTCGAAAGAGTCCTTTCAGCCGCTTTTACAAATGGTTTCAAAAGGATGGTTTCGAAGATATCCTCTTCCCCAATTCTTTTTCTTAAGATTAATGCTTTCGAAAGCAAAGCTTTCACTTTGGTTCTCTTTGACCCAGTAGTTATATTTAATGTTAAAACAAATGATTTCAAAAGGGATACTTTCAAATGATTTTTGAAGCTATGCTTCCATAAATTCTACTTGAATTAAATGGCTTCAAAAGGTAAGTTTTAAGTGTTTCGAAAGGTATACTTTAAGTGTTTCCAAAGGAAGGTTTCAATGCTTTTGAAAGGTATGTTTTTAATGGGTTCGAAAGAGAAGGTCTAAGATGTTAAGTAATGCTTTCGAAAGGGAGAGTGATGGAGGGTAACTCATAGTGTCATAATGATCCGAAGGATCTAGTCGAAAGCTTTAATTTTCAAATAAAAAAATCCAATCTCATTTTCCTGAAGGTAAAACTCATGGCGACATGAAAGAGTTTTGTAATGGAATTTAACTTTGGAATTTTTGAAGAAGCTTTTCTTAATAAAGATAGTGGGTTAGGGGTATTAATCATATTTTCTTAGAAAAATGATTATAAGGAATAAAATCATAGATGTTTATATTATTATGTTTTGATCTGTTATCATGTATGCTTCTGTAAACATATTCACTTCTAATTAACCCATAACTGCATTTTGGGTGCTAAGGGCAGAATAACTAGCTAGGTTGACCCAGTATTGCATATCATTGAGTTAACCCTTGTTTGAGTAGAATTGCATCCTGGAGGTCTGACAGACCAGGGTATAGGATTCCTAAAGACTAAAAGGATTATCAGTTTAGGCGTGTTCTTAGTAAGCCCATAAAAACTATGTATGGAAAGTGTTATTGGTGGGGACCAATAGGTTCTTAGTGATCCTATAAAAACTATGTCCAAAATAAGTTATTGAAAGAGATCAATATGTTCATAGTGATCCTATAAAACTACGACATTAGAGATGTTATTGGAGAATCCAATAGGTTCATAGTGACCTCATGAAAACTGATTAGATGATGTTATTGGTAGACACCAATAGGTTCTTAGTGATCCCATGAAAATTATGAAACTGGACAAATAGTGTATAAGTTTAGAATAGGTTATCAGCTGGCCCATGAAAACTAATAGGTTAATAATGGCCCTAGAAATTATAACTTCAGATAGGTAGTTAGGTAAATGGGGATGGAAAATCCAGAGCATATTGCTTGTTTGCATATCATTAGGATATTTATTATGTTATGTCTTAACCATTGTGGATGCAAGTGCATGGTATATGGTTTTTATAAGTTGGGTTAAGATACTAGTAAGGGGAAAACCCGTTTCACTAAGAAGCATGGTCTCACTAGATATCTATATGGTTTGAGTTGGTAGGTTATTATTCACACCAGACTTTTTGTCTGACTCGAAGTTTATGTTTTCCCCTTAAAATCTCGGTTGCTCAATTGATTTTGAGTAGTTTGGGGGCTAAGGTTTTCAGGTTCTCCTTTAGGAATAATATTTTGGAGAAGTGCAGGAGGCATGCTAGCTATTAGGAGTTATTTTTGTTTGATCCTGCTGTGTTTTGAAAGTAATGGAGAAGTTGTATAGCGCCTATATTTAGACTCTGATCAGCCAAGGGGCCGTCTTCATACGTCGGTCTTGACTCATTTTGTAATAAATTGTAATTTTTCTGAACATGACTTACATATAAGATTATGTAATGAATTTAAAATATAATGAGAAATTTGTTTTAAATTAATTTTAATTTTTCTTTCATATTCATATATTTTTGGTATATCGATGTATCTAACATTACTGCATTTACTCACCAAGAATTTATAAGTATGGATGACCACAACATCCACAGTAGTTAGTTTTGGGCCTCCAAATAAGGGATGTTACAAGTTGGTATTGGAGCATAGGTTTTTGAATATTTCAAAGAAATTTGAACCAAAAAGATTTTCAAAACATAATCCAATGAATCGGATATTAAGACGGGAGGTTGGGTTAAGCTATAGTAACATACTTGCATTTGTTTTATATATATAAGTACATATTCTCCTCTCTCTTAGATTGTTCTTCTATATCTTACTAAGATCGTATGTAGATTTACAAGAAAGGAAGATATGGAGGTAGGAAATGGAAGAGAAAATCTAGGTGAAGGAAGCACCACAACTAATGGAAATGCTCGACCCAACACCAGGAGGAATCCGAGTCGACATGCAAATGCTAATCCAAATGCAAATGCCAATATAGGTGCTGGAACCCCGTCAATAGATATGGACATGATGTATCAATTCTTCGTCAATCTGATGCAAGCTGGAGCATCTTTATAAGTAGCTAGGGTTAAGCCATGAATGTTGGAGGAGCTAATCCTTATGGCTCCAATTGGCAATAACTATGCCAAGCTGGGTATGGATTACACCAGTCTTAGTGGAAAGCCGTCTTTGGTAACGGGGGATGCTGTCAAAGTAGAAAATTAATTATTGCACTGTGAAAGAATTTTCACTGATTTGGGATTATATGATGAGCGTAAGAGGAGACTTGCTTCACGACAGTTGCAGGGAGCAGCACTTTATTGGTGGAATAGTGTTACCGTGGGAGTTCCCAAGGAAGAGTTGACTTGGGCAGAATTTCGAAGGAGATTCAAGAGTTTCTTTCATAATTTTCCAAGTTAATATTGTTGAGGAATTTCATGGACTTAATGCAAGGTGACATGTCAATGAATAATTATGCTACGAAGTTTAACGAGTTGTCCGAATACAGATATGCTACCATTGACACCGCCATTAAAAGGAACGAGAAGTTTATTCGAGGGTTAAGACTCAAGATTGCTATGGCAACTATGCCACATCTCCATGATCCAATTATAGTTATAGTAGATATGGCAATCAATAATGAAGAGATGCTTTCTATTTATGGAAAGGAGAAGAAGGTTGGGACCCAGGATTTTCAAGGCAAGAAGAGGAAATTATTTAAGAAGAAAGAAGATCAGAAAGGAAGAGCTGCCAAGAAAGGGAAGGCCGATGTAATTTGCTACGCAATAAGAAAGGATATTATGATTATGAATGTCGAACTGGAAAAGGGAAGAAGGTTGCAAATAACAAAGGAGTGAAGTGCTTCAACTATGATCGAATTGGACACTACAAGAATCAGTGTCTAGAACCAGTCAGAGCAGACAAGGGAAAGGTTTTTGCATTGGAACCATCTTCTACTAGACCAACTACTACTAGAAAGGGAAAGACTATGATGGAAGGTACACTTTTGATTCATAATATACCAGGATATTATTTGATATTGGTGCATCGCATTTATTTATATCTCGGTGTTTTGTAGATAAGTTATGTTAAGAACCATCATACCTTGTTACTTCCTTAAGGGATGCAAATCCGATAGGAGGGTATGAAATCTGGAATGAGATGCGACTAGTTTGAACTTGAATTGTTAGGTCATAAGTTTACATGCAGTTTTTATGCTTTTAATTTCGTAGGTTTTGGGATCATTTTGGATATGGATTGGTTAGATAAATATAATGCTAGGATATTTTGCCAAGATATGGAAATATTGCAAAGACTCCCTAATAGTCATTACCGAATCATGTACTGGTGGAGAACTCAGACTCAAGTGCTTAGGCTTTTCTGAATGCAATGGAAGTTGAAGAAGAGTCAAATCATATTTTGATAGCTAGAGAGTTTGAAGATTTGTTTGAGCAAGTCATAGGACTACCACCGAAGTGAGCCACTAAGTTTCAGATAGATCTTATGCTTGGAGCAGAACCTGTAAGTAGACCACCTAGCAGGATGCCACCTACCGAGATGATGGAATTGAAGGTGTGGCTAGTGGATTTAGAAGGAAATAATTTTATTAAACTAAGTAGTTCGCCTTGGGGAGCGGCCGTGGTGCTTGTGAAGAAACCAGATGGGTCATTAAGAGTATGTACCGACTATCGTAGGTTGAACGAGAAGACGATCAAGAATAGGTATCCTTTGTCGAGAATCGATGATTTATTGATCAGTTGAGTGGAGCTATATTATTTTCCCAATTGGATATGGCGACAAGTTTCCATCAACTAAGAGTGGCAAAGGACGTTATTCCGTTGATGGCATTTCGAACTAGGTATGGTTCATACGAGTGGTTAGTAATGTCATTCAGGTTAACAAATGCGCCAGCTTTCTTCATGGATTTGATGAACCGAGTTTTTCAAGAGCACTTGGATAGGTTTACATTGGTATTCATAGATGACATTTTAATATATTCTAAGGATGAAAGAGAGCATGAAGTTCATCTTAGAGTAGTGCTTGAGACGCTGAGGCAACATCAACTAAAAGCAAAGTTTTTCGAAGTGTCACTTCTAGAAGAAAGAAGTTAAGTTTCTTGGTCATGTAGTTTCAAAGAAGGGTTTATCAGTTGATCCAGATAAGATTGAAGCTATTGACAACTGGAAGAGACTAGAGACGGTGATTGTGGTCAGAAGTTTTCTTGGACTCATTGGCTATTGCTGGAGATTCATTAAGGATTACTCGCAGATAGCGGTGCCTTTGGCTAGGCTAACTAGGAAGGACGTGAAGTTTATTTGGTCAGACAAATGCAAGGAAGCATTCCTTAAGTTAAAGATTCTGTTAACCAATGCACTTATGTTAATGATTCCATATAGGAATCAAGGATTAGTGGTATATACCGATGCATGTGGAACCGGATTAGGGGTCGTGTTGATGCAGAACGATAAAGTTATTGTCTATGCTTCACGACAACTTAGACCGCATGAATTGAAATATTCTACCAATGATCTAAATTTGGCCGCAGTGATCTTCGTACTAAAACTATGGAGACATTATCTCTTAAGGTATAGATTTGAGTTATACACAGATCATAAGTCCTTAAGGTATTTATTCTCTCAGAAGGAGTTGAATATGAGGCAGTAGAGGTGATTGGAGTTTTTAGCAACTTATAATTTTGGTATAGAGTATACACCTAGAAAAGGAAATAAAGTAGTAGATGCTCTTAGCAGAAAACATCATAATGTGGTGTTGGCTATGTTAATAGAATGTAAGGACCTAGAGGCTTTGACTACTTGCAGTGTGCAGTTAAGATCGACTGCTAGTTCTAGTCAGAGCACTATCATGTTATCCTGCTTGGGAGTTCGACCAGTTCTGATCGAAAGGATAGCTTCTAAGTAGAATAAGGATCCACTATTAGCCAAGAAGATTAAAAGTCTTAAAGTTGGATTGGAGATTGATGGTCTAAAATATTTTAGTCTTGACCATAGGGGATGGTTAAGAAAGAAGAGGTGGTTGTGTGTTCCGAATGTTGGGGACTTTAGGAGAGAAATTCTTAGGGAATGCCATCGATCAAAATTTATGATTCATCCTGGGGGAACCAAGATGTATTAGGACATGAAACAAGTTTCTACTGGGAAGGTATGAAGAAGGATGTTGGCTTGTAGGTAAAGTAATGTATGAGCTATCAATAGGTGAATGTCGAACATTAGAAGCCGAGTGAGTTGCTTCAACCTTTGGAGATACCGGTATGGAATTGGATTTGATATCCATGGATTTTATAGACGGTTTGCTAAGGTAAAATCGAGGAAATGAAAATGTTTGGTTCATAGTGGAAAGGTTGACCAAGAGTGCCCATCTCATTCCTGTTACGTCAACCAGGACGACACCTGTTGTAGCTAAGTTGTTTATGAAGAACATAGTTAGACTGCATGGAATTCCTAGTATTATAGTAAGTGATAGAGATACTTTGTTTACTAGCAAGTTCTGGAAGAGTCTACAGGATGTGTTAGGTACCAAGCTCAAAAAGAGCACTACTTATCACCCTCAGATAGATGAGTAGACAGAGAGAGTCAACAAGGTACTCGAGGATTTGTTCAGAGGTAGTATGCTAGATTTTGGTGGATCTTAGGAAGATCACCTATGCTTAGTTGAGTTTTCCTATAATAAAAGTTACCACACTAATATAGGAATGACGCCTTTCGAAGCTTTATAGGGATGGTCGTGTAAGTCACCAGTATGTTGGTTGGAAACTGGAGACAGATTAGTCTTAAGTCCAAATCTGGTAAGAGAGGCAACATACAAGATTAATTTGATCCGAGGTAGGTTGAAGGAAGCTCAATCTAGGAAAAAGAGTTACGCAGATAAGAAGCGTAAGGATCTAGAGTTCTCAGTTGGAGATAGCGTTTTCATTTAAGTATCACCGATCAAGGGTGTGGTAAGATTTGGAAAGTCACGGAAACTGACACCGAGATACGTTGGACCGTTCCTTGTTATAGAGAGGGTCGAAAAACTCGTATACAGAGTAAAGTTGCGAGCAGTTTGGCATATGTCCATGATGCGTCTCATGTGTCTCATCTTTATAAGTATGTGCATGATCCAGAGACTATTGTTCCTCCAACTTCATTGGAAGATCCTACAGGAGAATCGGATCTTACTTTTATTAGGCAACATTTCAGGTTTTAGCGAGAGATGAGAAGAGGTTAAGAAAGAAGACAATCAAGTTGGTGAAATTTCAGTGGAGCGACAACGAGATGGACTATACTTGTGACACAGAAGATAGGATTAGAGATACTTATCCTGATTTTGTTTAAGGTCTGTTCTATATTTACTTTATATAGACTGTTTCCTAGTAAGATAGGCTAGTATGGTAGTTAGGAGATGTTATAGGTGATTGTTATGCTTAATATTTAGTCCTCTCTAAATTTCAAGGATGAAATTCTTTAAGGAGGAGAGCATATAACACCCCTAATTTTAAATAGCATTACTCAGAAGACTTAATTAGATAAATTAAATAGAATAACGTAGGGACCAGGGTGATAAGGAAATTGAGATTTGAGATCTAATTATGGCCATGCCTTACCTAAATAGATTTATAAGAATGATTTATAAGTTAAATACTTAAGAGAATAAAGCAAGGGTAATACAGGAATAGCCGAACCCCACAATCCCTAAAACATGTACACCTTTTCATTCTCATTATAAAATCAAAAATATAAACGAAAGGAAAACAAGGACAGCCATAACCCTAGGAGAAGAGGATCTCAGAGAATCAATTAGAGGTAAGATTCAATCTAATAAGATTAAAGCAAGAACATATCTCAAGTTCCTTATCCAAACAGGGTGAATAATAATCTAAACCATCTTATATATGTCTTCTTGAACGTTTAAATTTGATTTTTAGGTTTAAAACCATTTGGATTGATGAATGAAGATATGCTTTGATTTATAAGCCACGTTATAACTTAAACAAGGATTTCTGTAGGATGGTATAATTACATTTTAAGGTCAAAATCATGCAAATTGATTTTCGAATGCCATGATGGTTGAATATGTTATGTAAAGCATTATTTTGGAGATGGGTTTAAATTTTCATATTATGCCAAGCTATGGATGATTTATTATGAATTTTGAATGGAAGAAATAGATAATTTTGGGTTTCATTTTTTTAGGCAATTATATAATGATTTCGTGTCTGAAATTTATATATGTCAGAAAACATATTAAAAGTGAATTGCTGTGATTTTTGAAAAAATTTCCTAAGCATTTTACTATGATTATAAAATTATTTAAGGGATTAAACGTTTTACATGTTTTGTTAAGGATGAGGGCTTATTTATTAAACGTTTTTAATTGTAAATTTTGAATTTGGCAGCCTTTATAGAATGGAATATTGATAAAGAGTTAGCAACCAATCATATTTTGACAAATTGGTCATGTTAGGTAAAAAGAAATTACTTTGAAAGGCAATAAACTAATTTGTTTTGAATAAAAAATTCACCACTTCCTTAGCTTGCTTTCGTCACGATGCCTATTAGACCCTTCACACCTAATTGAAACCAATGTGCATGAAAACAAGTAATTTGTATGTTGTGTGTTGGAGAAAGGAAAAAAGGAATGATGGTGTTGAAGGAATGCTTTCGAAGGGGTTGAAGCCACTCTAATTAGCTTTCGAATCAATCAACTTACCATTGTTTAAAAAGAGGCTTTCGAACAAATTATCGCTCACCTTTGTTTTTAGAAAGGAACTTTCAAAAGAGTCACCACTTACTTTTGTTTTAAAGGAAGTTTTTGAAAGAGTTGCTGAATTTTGAACTTATTCAATACCTAACTACTGCATTCATGCCTTTCGAATTGGTTAAAGGCTGCTTTTCTTTATAGCCTAAGAACAATGAGTTCGAAAGGAAAGCTTTCATTTTATTAACATCGAAGCCGCCTTACCAATGCTTTTGAAAGGGTCCTTTTAGCCGCTTTAATAAATGGTTCGAAGCTATCCTCTTGCCTAATTCTTTTTCTTATGATGAATGCTTTCATTTAATGTTAAACAGAATGATTTCGAAAGGGGTACTTTCAAATGATTTCAAAGCTATGCTTTCATAAATTCTACTTCAAATAAATGACTTTGAAAGTGTTTCGAAAGGTAAATCTTTAAATGTTTCAAAAGGAAGGTTTCAATGCTTTCGAAAGGTATGTTGTTAATGGGTTTGGAACAGAATGTCTAGGATTTTAAGTAATGCTTTCGAAAGGGAGAGTGACAAAGGGTAACCCATGTTGTAACAATGATTCGAAGGATCTAGTCGAAAGCCTTAGTTTTCAAATAAGAAACCCAATCTCACTTTCCTGAAGGTAAAACACATGAAAATATGAAAGAGTTTTGAAATGGCTTTTAACTTTGGAATTTTTGAAGAAGCTTTCCTTGCAAAAGATAGTCGGTTAAGGGTATTAACCATATTTTCTTAGAAAAATGATTACAAGGAATTAAATCATAGATAAATATATTATTATGTTTTGAACAGCTATCATGCATGCTTCTTTTTAAACATATTCACTTCATAATTAACCCATAACTGCATTTTGGTATGTTATGGGTAGAATGACCAGCTAGGTTAACCTAGTAGTGAATATACGTTGAGTTATCCCTATATGAGTAGAATTACATCTAGGAGGTCAGACAGACCATAGTATAGGATGCCCAAAGACTGATCAAAGGATTATTGGTTTAGACAAGTCCTTAGTAAGCCTATAAAAATGTGTGTGGAAAGTGTTATTGGCAGGGGCCAACAGATTCTTAGTGACCCCATGAAAATTATGTATGGAATAAATTATTGAAAGAGCTCAATAGGTTCATAGTGATCCATAAAAAATATGACATAAGAGATGTTATTGGAGAATCTAATAGGCTCATAGTGACCCCATGAAAACTATGATTAGGTGGTTATTAGTAAACACCAATAGGTTTTTAGTAATCCCATAAAAACTATAAAATCGGACGAATAGTCGCTAAGCTAGGAACGGGTTATTAGCCCATGTAAACTAATAGGTTAATAGTGACCCTAAAAACTATAACTTGAGACAGGTAGTCAGGTAAACGGGGATGGGAAATCCAGAGCATATTGCATGTTTGCATATCATCTTGATACATTTGATTATGTTATGTCTTAACCATTGTGGATGCAGGTACATAGGATACGGTTATTATAAATTTGGTTAAGATACTAGTGAAGGGGAAACCCATTCCGCTAAGTGGCGTAGTCTCACTAGATATCTATATGGTTCGATATGGTAGGTTATTATTCACACCGGACGTTTTGTCCGACTCGAATTTTATGTTTTCCCCATAAACTCTGGGGTGCTCAATTGGTTTTGAGTAGTTTGAGAGCTAAGGTTTTCAGGTTCTCCTTTAGACGAATAAGCTTCCAGAGATGTGCAGGACGCAGGCTAGCTATAGGAGTTCTTTCTCTTTGATCCCGCTGTATTTTGGATGTAATGGCAAAGTTGTTTAGTGCTTATATTAAGACTCTGATGAGGCAATGAGGCATCTTCATATGTCATTCTTGCCGTATTTTAAAAAAAATTCTAACTTCTCTAAATGTGGCTTATTTATAAGATTATGTAATAAATCTAAAATGAAACGAGAAATTTGTTTTAAATTGAGTTTGAATTTATTTCATGTTCATGTGTTTCCAGTATATCAATGTATCTAACATTACTGCATTTAGTCAACGAGAATAAATAACTATGAATAACTGTAGCATTTGTAGCAGTTAGTTTTGGACCTCCAAACGGAGGATGTTACACCCATACTTAGGCCCATTGATGAATTTTGGGAATTGTGCCGAATTGGGGAAGATATGGCAGTTCTAAATCATTTCTTAATTTCCCAAAACAATTCCAAACCTCAATTAACCGTAATTTTATAAAAAGATCATTTTTTCCTTACTAACCTTAGCCAAATCGATCATTAAAAGAGTAATTAGAGAAGAGGATCATAAATTGATCATAAATTCATCATTTTGGTGATTTGACTTTGGATAGGTTATTATTCCTATCAGATATTGGGGTCTAAAATGGTAATTTGGGTATTAGGTGAGTGGTTATTGATCTCTTACCATTACATGCTTTTAAATGGTTTTACAATCCTTTTTGGACCATATTGTCATTTTAGTGTAAAGTTAGATCTACACAAGAATTTGTATGTTCATCATTTTTGAATTTCTTCCTTATGTTAGATTGATGTTTATAAATGATATGCATGTTTGGATGAATTTTTTTGATATAGTTTGCTAGTATTTTTGTGTAGTTAGGAAAGAGGTCGTTGATTTGAGAAAAATAAAGGAAAAAATGATCAGAATTGGTTGAAACTTAGAGGAGGGGCTTAGGAAGGTGGGGGAACTTGTGCTTTAAGTCATGGGTTGGTTGGAATTCATTTAGGGGCTTAACCAATGATCATTATCGAGTAGAATTCTGGTCAGTGAAAGGGGTATATTTCTAGTTAGTGAAGGTGGTGCTTCGAGACAGAGGCAGAAGTATTATGACGCTAGCTTCGGGCTAGTTCGTGCATGATGTTCCATATGGGAGAAGTACAATCAGATTAGTGATAGGTGGACTAATTTGGGCCAAAGGTAGAAGGACTCAATGTGTACTATAGGACAATATAAGAGAGGAACCTCAACGGCCAAAGACATCAGAAACTTAGCTTAGTGTAGAGATTGGTACCGCCCACTACAAGTCAGTACCAACCTCTTTTTTAGGCGATGGGGAGGGTCTCGTGTCTTGGGAGCTTAAGCATTTAAGGAAGGGGACTCAAGGGAAGCAGAAGGACACAAAGTTGACCAAGTATACAGATGGGTACCGACCAATTTAGGTCGGTACCGATTTGAATATTTGGGTTCAGTAGAGGCCAGACGTCTAGGGGATGCTTCAGAGGTTCTACAAGTTGTGCTACAGGTGTTTATTTGTTCGCTTGGTGTGATGACCCAGAACTTTGAACATATTTAATTGATTTTAAATGTTTGAAAGTTATTTTAACTTGAATTTCGAATATCAGAATGAATTTGGCAATTTAATTATTGAATTTAATTTATTGAATTTGGGTAAATATTGTATCTTCAATTTTAAGCTGATTAAAAATAATTCAAAGGCTTAGAAAATCTATAATGATAATACTGAAGATAATGGAAGCTTCAAAATTGAATTTGAAAAAAAATTGTTCAGTTTTGGATTTATATCATTTAAATCGATATTTAAAAACAGCCTTCCGAGGCACAGTCTTGGAATTCAACGAAACCAATTCCATTGGACCCGTAATACTGTATTATTATCGGATTTCAATTTTCGTATTGTCTGGAGTGATCGTTTGCTGTACGGTGAGCAAACGCGCTGAAAATTATATCGAAATTTAATTTAAAAGCTGGGTCCAAAAAGCTATCTTCTCCATACGATCGGATTTGGACCTGAAATCTTTTCCGTTGCATTCGGAATAGGCGTATAACATTATAAACGCCTGGCGCACGCCTCGATTGAAGATCGAGACTTTGAGTCGAGTTTATTGGAGCAATTTGAATTTGAATTTAAAATCCAAATTTGAATAATATTGTTGTATTAAAAATTCTAAGTCATACCTCCGTGACACGTGTTGAAATTTTTAACACTTGTCCTTCTATTTGGTACACGCATCCGTTTGTAAAAAATAAAAGAAATAAAAAAGAAAAGAAAAAAATAGATGCGAACGAATTAAAACAAGATTTCTCAGCTTTACAAAACAAAACAAAAATTTGTTCATTCTCGTTCAAAAATCGAACAATGGCCGACACTTCAAAATCTCGTTCCCTCCGCCTCCTAATCTCAGATCGAAAGGACGAAATCAAATTCTAAGATTAATGGACGAGCTTAATCCCCTCTTCTCATTTTAAATTAAATAGCCGCTGTTTTTTTTCAAAACAAAGTCATTAGCTCGTTCGAAAATGGTCGAAGCCCGCTCACAGCAAAAATTCAAAATGGGTGGATTCGTTAAATCGTGAGCAATGTTATCGCAGGCGTGTGGCCGAGGCGACCTCGGAATCGGGGACCCCCGCGAGTGGTCGATAATGATTTCGAGCAGCATGTGGATGCGTTTTTGGGTGAAGCAGCCATCGATGCAGATCTTAGTGGTGGTTCAGAATTAAGGGGATTTGCCGCAAGCACGCGCGATGTCGTTTTGGCCGTTGTTCGATGCATGTGCAGTCGTACGGTGTGGTGTTGCTGTCGATGGGCTTATCGATTCAAGTAGTGTGATGTTGATGAGCTTGGTGAACGAAGGCTAATCTCGTGTAGACCTGAGATCATGATTTCGGGTCCCTGTTCGAATTAAGGTAATTAAAATCTAAAAAACATTTAAATTTAATGTTAAGTAAGTTTAGATTTTTAATTTAATGTGTTGATTATTATGTCATTTAACGGTAAGGTAGGTAAGACGATTTATTCTTATATTTTTCCAACTTAAAGATATTATACATTAAAGAAAATTTGTTTAAAAAAATCATTGATAATTAAATTTATAAATGGGAATTTAATGGTTCGATTTATCCAAATATTAGTAAAAATCATATAATTGTTTACAAGGTCTAGAACTGTGAAGAAAACAATCTGGAGTGGAAATGAATTTGCATGCATAGGCAAAGGTGAGAACTTCTCACTCAATTGGATACTTGATTTAATTTAAATAGTTTATTCAAATTTTTGGATGTTTCTTGGATGATGGTTGTTATTTGTTGGATTGAAATAGACCCTATGCGCTGCATAATAGCAGATGATATTATATTAAACCCATATACCGCGATATTCCATCTCGAAGTGGAATTGGTATTACATATGTATTTGGAGTGATTGATTTCCCGCATTATATAGCGGATGAGACCCTATGCGTCGCATAATAGCGGATGATACTATATAAATCCCATATACCGCGATATTCCACCTCGAAGTGGAATGGGTATTTAATTGTTGTGCTAACGTCTTTGGATGCAGCGAAAAAACAGATTAGAGTGATCCAACTGGATTCCTCGAATATTGAATTTGTTTCATATATATTGTGTTGATTATTTACAATCTGTATGATTATATTTGTGATGAAAACCGTTGAAGGCTATAATTTAGCCAAATATATTTTTGGTATCGTAGGATACCAGAAATGAATAAAATCGGATTTTTTGAAAATCTAAGTAGAAAATTTATAATAAATTCATTTAAAAGAATTTAGTGAATTTAAAAAAAAAAGAAATTTTGATAGATAAATTTTTATTTTGAAAACTTATTGGATAGATTCCAAATTATGGGAAAAATTTAATAAATGGATTTCAAATAATATTATTTAATAGTTGAAGAATTTATTTAAAATACGGATTTTGAATATTTGAAAGAGATAAAGGAATTTAATTAAAAAGGGAATAAATTTAGAATTTAAATCTGGGATTCAATTTGGAGTTAAAATAAATTTTAGAAATCGATTTGGAAATTTGATTTGGTGTTTTGGAAATAAATTGGGAAATTAGTTTGAAATTGATTTGGTGTTTTGAAATAAATATTTGTGAAATCGATTTGGAAAATTTGATTCGGTATTGGAAATAAAATTAGAAATCAATTTGAAATTTGATTTATGGTTTGAAAGGGGATATTTGGAAAACGATTTGAAAATGGTATATCAGTCGATATTTGGAAATTTAAAATTCACAATGGGAATTTTATAAAGGAAAGGGAATTCTGCTTTTAAAATAAATGTTGGTTTATTTTTAAAATTATGGAAAGAAATTTACAGATTTGGAATGTAAATTAAAATAAATCGATAAGATTTATTAATTGCTAAGTGGACCATCTTGAAATGAAAAGAGAATTCTTCCTGGAAATCCGAGTATATTTTTAAAGTAGCTTTTAAAGTATAAATTAAAAGTTCTAAAGTTGGTTTTAAAAGAATATTTTGGAGAAATTATTTTCTAAAGTTATTTTGAAAATCTTTAGAGTAAAGATTTATTTAGTAAATTGTAGAAGTGATTATTTAAAGATTTAATTGATAATTGTTTTAGAAAATGGTTATTTAAATATTTATACTCTATCTACTAATTTTATTTTAAAAATTAGTTTGGACTTAAAAGTTTATATGTAATATTAATATAATGTTTTATAACTAATATTTTAAGTAAAGTGTTTAAAATAGTTTTTATTTTAAATATTTCCAAATATATGTTTGGATAAGTGATTTAAATTATTTTTAAAAGCATTTGGCCTTGGCAGATTTTCAGTGGAAATAAATGATTTCGGGAATTTTATTCCGCGAGTGAAAAGTGATTTTGAAATTGTCAAAAGGTTGAAGTGTGAAAATATATCATGCAAACATATTTTGAAAATAAATAACTGGGGGAAAATTATTTGAAATCCAACGATTGTTGTGAATGATGATTGATATTTAAATAACCGACTATCAATATTGGCCTTTAAATGGCATTTGAATTTCGATGCGACCGGGAGTCGAATTCCAAATGGATATTCGAAAACCATATCGAACCTTTGTGATTTTGATGGATCCTTTGTTTAAAAGATCAAAGTGGAAATTGTTGTGATTTGTTTGAAAACTGAACGAACGCTTATTTTTAAAAATAAGCGCTCATTATTCGGATTAGCCGGGAGAGAACCTTGTGTCATAAAACCCATTCTGAATAATGATACGACGAAATGAGATTGAATTTAAAGATGGTGTTGAAGACTAGGTATTTTCGAAAGCAAAAGGATTGCCTTTCGAATGTCTCTGCACCGAGTTGCTTCGGTATAGAGATTTTATCACTCTTTGTGATGGGGATTCCGGAAGTGATTAGTTAATATCCGGATTGCAAGGGCTTCTTTGAAGTGCCTTCGGTTCAGTTCGATTCTGAAACGGACTTGTATGGATGTGTATCTGATGTTACACTTTGAGATGTACAGCTGGTTTCTGTCAAATACATTTCTGTTGGTGGCGAAGAATTTATTCTCTTAGCATAACACCCTTCTTTGAGACGTATGAGCTTAGAGGTTATGTAGTTGATGGTTACTAGTGATATATTCCCAAACTGGTAATGTGGCATACGAAGTGTTACTGATCATTTGTTGATCAAAGCATGACTTGGTGAAAAGTGTAGCTTTGTGGACGAGACCTCATCGGACCTCACAACCCAGAAATGGTCAAAACAGGAAGGATGTGGCAAGGTTATTTGAGGGTAGCTCCCCCTGAGGGTATGTCATTTCCTTATGGAAAAGGGTAGTATCATGGTATGGAGCCCAGATATTTTACCTATGTTGATGCTGCAAATTTATTATACTATGTGGTTGTTGTTTTGTGGTTGAGGATCCTCGGATAAAGGTCGCAAACGACCGGGGGATGACATACTCGTGTAGTAGTTACCTAGTTATAGAGGAAACCCGGCCTTGTGTTGGCAGAGAGCTGGTTAAGTTCTCGAGGCGTCCCTCCAGAGGCGTACCCATATGGCTGTAGAAAGTTCCTTAGCCTGACCATTTGTTGGAAATCCAAAGAAGCAATACGAGCCCTTTACGATTATAATTGTATAACCTGCCTCCTCAGGAGGTAGCTATAGCAGGCATAATATAATGGTACCTATGCTGGCTAAGATTAATAAAATCAATTTTTTGAAAATCTAAGTAGAAAATTTATAATAAATTCATTAAAAAGAATTTAGTGAATTTAAAAAAAAATTAATAGATAAAGTTTTATTTTGAAAACTTATTGGATAGATTCCAAATTATGGGAAAAATTTAATAAATGGATTTCGAATAATATTATTTAATAGTTGAAGAATTTATTTAATATTAAATATTTGAAAGAGATAAAGGAATTTATTTAAAAAGGGAATAAATTTAGAAATTAAATCTGGGATTTAATTTGGAGTTAAAATAAATTTTAGAAATCGATTTGGAAATTTGATTTGGTGTTTTGGAAATAAATTGGGAAATCAGTTTGAAATTGATTTGGTGTTTTGAAATAAATCTTTGGGAAATCGATTTGGAAAATTTGATTCGGTATTGGAAAATAAAATTAGAAATCAATTTGAAATTTGATTTATGGTTTGAAAGGGGATATTTGGAAAACGATTTGAAAATCGTATATCAGTCGATATTTGGAAATTTAAAATTCACAACGGGAATTTTATAAAGGAAAGGGAATTTTTCTTTTAAAAATAAATGTTGGTTTATTTTTAAAATTGTAGAAAGAAATTTACAGATTTGGAATGTAAATTAAAATAAATCGAGAAGATTTATCAATTGCTAAATGGACCATCTTGAAATGGAAAGAGAATTCTTCCCTGGAAAGCCAAGTATATTTTTAAAGTAGCTTTTAAAGTATAAATTAAAAGTTCTTAAGTTGGTTTTAAAAGAATATTTTGGAGAAAGTATTTTCTTAAGTTATTTTGAAAATCTTTAGAGTAAAGATTTGTTTAGTAAATTATAGAAGTGATTATTTAAAGATTTAATTGATAATTGTTTTAGAAAATGGTTATTTAAATATTTATAGTTTATCTACTAATTTTATTTTAAAAATTAGTTTGGACTTAAAAGTTTATATGTAATGTTATTATAATGTTTTTATAACTAATATTTTAAGTAAAGTGTTTAAAATAGTTTTTATTTTAAATATTTTCAAATATATATTTGGATAAGTGATTTAAATTATTTTTAAAAGTATTTGGACTTGGCAGATTTTCAGTGGAAATAAATGATTTCGGGTATTTTATTCCGCGAGTGAAAAGTGATTTTGAAATTCAAATGGCTGAAACATGAAAATATATCTTGCAAAGATATCTTGAAAATGGGATTGCATTTAAAGATGGTGTTGAAGACTGGGTATTTTCGAAAGCGAAAGGATTACCTGTCGAATGTCTCTGCACCGTGTTGCTTCGGTATAGAGATTTTATCACCCTTTGTGATTGGAATTCCGGACGTGATTAGTGAATATCCGGATTGCAAGGGCTTCTTTGAAGTGCCTTCGGTTCAGTTCGATCCCGAAACGGACTTGTATGGATGTGTGTCTGACGTTACGCTTTGAGATGTAGAGCTGGTTTCTGTCAAATACATTTATGTTGGTGGCGGAGAATTTATTCTCTTAGCATAACACCATTCTCTGAGACGTACGAGCTCAGAGGTTATGTAGTTGATGGTTACTATTGATATATTCCCAAATTGGTAATGTGGCATACGAAGTACTGCTGATCATTTGTTGATCAAAGCATGACTTGGTGAAAAGTGTAGCTTTGTGGACGAGACCTCGTTGGACCTCACAACCCGAAAATGGTCAAAACAGGAAGGATGCGGCATGGTTATTTCGGGGCAGCGCCCCCTGAGGGTATGTCATTTCCTTCTGGAAAAGGGTAGTATCATGGTATGGAGCCAATATATTTCACCTATGTTGATGTTGCAAATTTATGATACTTTGTGGTTGTTGCTTTGTGATTGAAGATCCTCGGATAAAGGTCGCAAACAACCAGGTAATGACATACTCTTTTAGTAGTTACCTAGTTACAGAGGTAACATGCCTTGTGTTGGCAAAGAGCTGGTTAAGTTCTCGGAGCGTCCCTCCAGAGGCGTACCCATATGGCAGTAGGAAGTTCCTTAGCCTGACCATTTGTTGGAAATCCAAAGAAATAATACGAGCCCTTTACGATTGTAATTGTATAACCTGCCTCCTCAGGAGGTAGCTATAGCAGGCATAATATAATGGTACCTATGCTGGCTAAGATTAATATTATACTTTCGAAAGGTTTTATGCACTATGCAGTAATAATAATATTATCAAAAAAAGAATTTTGCGTATCAAGCACGTTTGACTATCATAAGGAGAAATCTCCCCTAAGTGTGTGATTGCATTGTGTGTGTGTCGGGAGGCCTTACGATAGTTTCATTTTCCAAAAGCATAGCGAATTTCTTTTTATTTTCTTTGTGAAAATAACTGTTTTTAAGATCTCACACCAGTCCCATGACAGACCTGGAGTTTATTGTTCCCTTTATAAACTCTGGGTGCCCATAATTTTCCACACGGGAAGCCTAGAGTCAGGTTATCATTATTCTGGAGCGAAGTCGAAAAAGAGATGCTGTGGAGATCTGGAGTCTGAGCTGGATGGCGAGACGTACTTCCGTATTGTTCACGCCAAAATTGGTCACCAACCCCAAGTATCGTGAAAGCACTAAACTATGAATATAAATCAGCAATATTCCAAACAAAAGTCACAGATCTAAGTAAGCAACAGACAGCACTCCAGAAAAATCAAACAGAAACACAAGATTTATAGTGGTTCGGCTATCTCTGGCCTACGTCCACTTCAATGTTTTATCTTTTATTGATTATCCTTGCTGGTTACAGATGATTACAGCGATTACAATGAAGTAATTTGAATACAACAGCGATGTTGAGGTGTAGAATTGAATCCGGCAGAGCCTGGACGTTGAATAGCCAAAATATCTCCATTCTGTAGGCTTCAGAGGGCTATTTATAGGCGTAGGAGGCTGATATCGCGCTCAAACTTCGGAAGACTCCTTCTGGCACGTGAGTGGGCCCACGCGACCAGTCCCACCAAGTTTTGACTCGATCAGTGATCAATATGAATTGATTTCATATCGATCAAGAAATTATCCAATCGAGCTGAAACTTGGCGGAGACATTCTTTAGCATGTACGCAAGTTGCTGTGAAAATTTCATAGCATTTGGATCAGTGGATTTTAAGTTATGGTCGATACGAACTTGGGCTGCTTGGTGGCTGTTTGGTTCAAATCCATTGATTCGAATCGATCACTTCGACTCGATGATAACGCGCGTGAGCAAGTTGACATGGCGCTCACTCTTCGTGTCGATCCGCTTTTCACTTCGGTTTGATTGAGTCACTCTGAGTATTTCGCCGCGTTCGTATCCATAACTAAGGCATCATCTTTGGCCTGTTTGACTCGATAGATACGAATAATTAATTATTCATGGATTCGAACAGGGGAAGTCATTGATCGATACGAACAGATGACGACCGGTGGTTATGAACTAGACAATAGTTGTCCGATACGAAGCATACTACTCATCGATCGATTCGAAGTATGTCATAACGATGGATGCGAAGTGAGATAACCTGATGGATGCAAACAGCAATTGCCAGATGAATTCAAATAACCACTTATCGATGGTTGCGAACTAGATGGATACGAAGTAGGACCTAGCCGATCGATACGAAACGCACGATCTGTTGATGGATACGAATGAGATCGATACAACCCGGGGTTCCTTGATGGATAGGAAGATGCAGTCGCTGTGATGGATACGAAGGTAATGGATTCGAACCGGAGCTCGGTGATGGATACGAAAATGGGGTTATCTTCTTCAATTTGCATCGATCATAACCTGAGCATACGAACTCGGATTGACTTGAAATTTGGAATGCGGGCTTTTATGGTTTTGCTTGTCATGTCTTGTCAATTGCAGCCCGATCCGGACTCGAACAAAATTCATCGATATCCATGGTTATCCTGCAATGCATAGTTGATATTCATGACTTGTTATTATTGATTTTCAGCTAAATTGGGTATCTCAGCTTTTCCAAAAGGTGGGATAACACGTATATTATTACCATTCCGCTGTGTATTCAACCATAGGGGCATGTCATTATAACTGCCATTGTTTGTGTGTTGTTGTTATAGTACTCTGATGTTGTAATGTGTAAACTGATATAGTGATTTTGTTTAAAGATATTCATTTATCTATTATATTTGTTCCGCTGCGAAATGTGAGATTCTGTTATTGTTTCTGTTTCTTCTTCTATCTTCTTCTTCTTTAACCCTAACGGTTCGGTTTTCTGGCATTTGACTGTGCGGCATTTGATACAGTGGACGTATTAATGTCGACTTTCAGGGCGTCGAAAAATCGGGTCATTACACTTGGTATTTAATGGCGAAGTAATAACACGATAAAGGACGATTGCTTTGGGACTTCAATGATTGTAACTCGATTGTGAATGGAGTTATGTTCTGATGATGATGGCTAGATGTTTAAAGGAGTCATGAGAATGATTATCCTTGAAGGGCGTGTTCTAGGAAAGGTGGCCTACTGGATAAAATGTTGAATGGTTCTATTGTAGATAGAAAGGAATGTTGAATAATTTCTTAAGGATAATGGAAATTATACGGAGAAAGAAAAGGGCTCGAAGATGCATGCTAAGAGATCGTTGATACTCAGAGTATTTTCAAATGTACTCGCAATCAGGAGTATGTAAAGACGATCATTCGATACATGGAATGGCTAACCAGATCAGTGGAATGGATTCGTATATCCTAGACTGGTGGAATGGGCTTAGTATCAGCTTTGGGCTATGAGCGAGTGCATTGAAAATTGGAATTTTTCATTAATCCTTGACAGAGGAATGGTCATACGAGTTATCATATATCCATGGCACATTGAGTGACTGTGAGGATTTTATGATGGATGGTATGTTTGCTTTGGTTGTTTTCTCTTGTAGTCCGTCACACTAAGGATATCACTTAAGATAGGTATTATGGATAAGGATACCCGGACACCCATTATTATCCTAGGTTGCACTAAACTTTATGATGTTTGTAGAGTAGTAGGTTATGTTCATTATGTGCTAACTCTTTTATTATAAGGACATGGTAGGTATGGTTCGTATACCCTTTTTTCTTATTATATCGACATGTATAGTATTTTGAAATTTCTTATCGCTCACACCAAACTGTTGTCTAACCCAAGGTTTTTTGCTTTGCTTCTTATTATATCGAGTACTTTTAAATGAGTCGACTAGATAGCAGGTCTAGATGGTATGTGGAGGTAGTGCAAAGCACGAGTTGGAGGAAGCTTTTTGTAGTACCTTAGGTATTGGTTTTGATGATAACAACTATATACGTTATATTAAATATAAATACTAATGTTTTATCAAGTTATATATAGTATATAGTGCAAGATATTAGACAGGTGTTGATTAAGAAGGCTGTACAGTATCAAGAGTATATTTAAGATGCTGATATAGAGTTTCAAGATTTGGAGAATGAAGACTCATGAGTATTGAAGAGTTCAAGATTTCAAGGTATTCCAAATAAGTTATAGAGTCGTAGAATTTATGTTAAAACCTTGATAGCACTTTCCTGATCTCTCCCTCCTTCTTTAATTTTTTTAAATTAATTTTTCAAATATCCTAGTTTTAAAATAACCTTTTCAAAATATTTATCAAAATGATTTTCAATCTGTTATACTTATAAAGTTATTTTAGTATTTTTAAGTTTATATATGTTGAATTTTTTTCATATTTTAATAAGTTATAATTGTTATCCCGCTTTTTGGCAAAGCCGCGATACCAAAAGATCGATCGAAAACGAAGGATAGTTCGTATCAGAGATTCGTCATACTTCGTTTCGCTATGGATATCGCTGAATTTTGTCCGAGTCCAGATTGAGCTACAATTGATAGGACATGATAAGAAAGACCATAGAAGTCAGCATCTCAAATTTCAAGTCAATCCGAGTTCATACGCTCGAGTTATGATCGATTCAATTTGAAGGGGAAGACCTAGGTTTCGAACCCATCACTGATCAATGGTTCGAACCGATCACCTTCGTATCGAGCGACTTTGAACCCATCGAAGCGCCTCGGATTCGACTCCATCACCTTCGAATCCATCGGGTTCGTATCGATGGACCTCGTATCCATGGAGAAGTCACAAAGCTCGTATCCATCAGAGGAACACAAGTTCGAATCCATCAAGCATCAGTTGTTCGAACCCATTATTGGAGCCTTGTTCGAACCCATCCATAAAGCCATGTTCGAACCCATCTATGAAGCTTCGTTCGAATCCACTGGGTCAACTAGCCATGGTGACGTGTCTTTCATCGGTTCGAATGCGCCGAGATATATGGAGTCCAAGCGGTCAACTCGGAGTGAAGACCGAATCGATTCGAGGTTTGCGCTCCACGTCACCACGAAGGCGCGTGCCACCATCGGTTCGAAACCATCGGTTCGAAAGGATGGTTTTGAACCAAACAGCCATGCAATGAACCCCATCTCGAATCCATCATATCTCTCAATCTACTGATCCAAATGCCACGAAATTTTCACAGATGCTTGCATACATGTTGAAGAATGTCCACACCAAATTTCACCTCGATTGGACGAATTTCTGATCGATTCGAATGGATTTGAATCGATGCCAAAGTGGGCCCAAACTTCCTGTGGCCGGGCGCGTGGGCCCCCTCACGTGCCAGAAGTGGTCTCCCGAGTTTTCAGCGACATATCAGCATCCTACGCCCCCGGAGCCAACGGAAAAGGGACTTTTGGACTCTCAAGCGCCCAGACTCTGCCGGATTGAGATCTCCATCATCCTACATCGTAATTTTGCTGTTGATTTCGGATTTCCAATTGTAACTCGCTGTTGATCGCTGTAACAACTTGTAATCATTGAAAGAGAATCAATAAAACATCAAAAAACTTCACAGTGGACGTAGGCAACACGCCGAACCACTATAAATCGTTTGTCTACGCATTTACTTTAGTGCAAACACTTTGGTACTTTCACTGAGAAAACCCAGATTTTCTCCTGCTCTTCGGATCTGTCATCGATACCGGATTGAATAAATCTAAGAGAAAGATCTAGATCATCAAATCCAAGTTCCTTCCCTTCTATTCAGATTTGCATAAAGTCTAGGAAAGGAATTTAACTTTCAAGATGGTTAGTACAAGAACCACCTCTAACGCTATCAATCAAGAAGAACAAGATAGACAGAATCCTGCTCCACTGCCTCCATCTAATCAAGATGCTACTGGACACTCGAAACCGTCGGGTCCGATTACCTGACAGGAGTTGCAGTTACTACTCCAAGAGCTGACTCAGAGTCGGCAACAATTAACAGAACAGCTACGTGCTAATACCGAGCTGATCAACAAGCTGGATCGCCAGAAGCGAAAGAGATCCACAAGAAACCACGCGTCTCGCTCCTCCAGCAAGAGTTCTTCATCTTTTGATTATCACAATCGATCTCCACGACCCCGACTAGATGGGAGTCGCATGCCAGCTGCTGTAGATCAACCAACACTGACCGTTGGACAACTGAGGGTTGGTCCATCGGCCAGTTTCCAAACCGGAACCTCCTCCCGAGGAGGTGCCATCCCTCACCACACTACAGAATAGCGCACTACTAACGTTGCGGCTGAACCAGGGGTCGACGTCCAAGATCAGTCGGACCTGGACCATCGTCATAGCGGACGTACTCCTGAACCATACGTCCCAGAGGACTATGAGCCAAGAAGGCAAGGCTTGGACCGTCGACGACATCCGGATCAAACCCAAAGTATGGAACGTAATCATACTCCGGCGCAAATGCCGGATATTTCAACTATGATACGTCGGATGATCCGTGAGAGCCAGGGATTCACAAATGACGATTGGGGAGTCTCCCGAAGTCACACTCCTTTTACGGACGATATCCTTACTGCTGAACCCCCACGGCGATTCCGAATGCCAACTCTACCCATGTACGAGGGAAACTCCGACCCCAACCAACATATTCTAAAATATGAATGGTCGATGACTGCTGCCAGAGCCGACGATGCAGTAAAGTGTCGTAGTTTCCCCATATCCTTGGGGGGCATCGCTACCATGTGGTTCACTCGATTGCCACCTCGATCCATCTCTTCATTCGACCAGTTAGCTACAAAATTCGTTGAGCAATTCCGCATGCACGTCACAAGGCCCAAAGATGTCAACACTCTGTCTAGCGTCACTCAAGCTCCTGGGTAAACGCTCAGACACTACTTAGAGAGGTTCCATACTACATGCGCGGAGATTAGTAATCCAAACGATAACTCCATCCTTATGGCGTTGACTAAGGGGATCGACCACGATTCTGAATTTGGCAATTGGCTAGCTGGAAAACCACCTGCATCATTGGACCGTTTCCACACCAAGGCGGCTCAATTCCTGAGACGGGAAGATGCGAAACAATCTAGGAAGCAAACTGGTGCAGGACCAAGTACGAAAGGGATCCAAAGCAATGTTGCAATCAAACAGTCCAGTGAGAGCTCCGGAAAAGTTCAGTTGGACGTTAAAAACAAACAAGCTCGGCGAAGAGAGAGCGTGAATCAAACCAGAAAACGAGATCAAAATCCTGGCCCGCAGCGTAAGAATCCAATGTTTGACAGTTACACCCCTCTGAATACATCACTAGAGGACTTGTACTTACAAACCTGTGATACAATTCGGTACCAAAAACCTGCACCAAGGCCGTCGTCTGAGAGACAAATCCAGACGGGAAAGTTTTGGAGGTTCCATGAAAGCTATGGGCACAACACGAATGAGTGTCGTCTCTTACAAGATCTCGTTGAAAAACTGATCAGAGAAAGGAAGTTGGAACAGTTTGTGCGGACACCGCAGCCCAGAGAAGCGGGCCTATCAAATCAGAACAATGAACCCAATCGACCGAGACATGAGGACTCGACTTGTCCCCGTGGAAGATTGGTGATAAACGCCATCAATGGCGGACCAACTCTCTCAGGAGCCTGGAACGACGTAGATCATCGTCATTGTCACACATGACAGGCTCACTCAATCTATGAATACTTTGCAGTTTCTTTTACATTCTGAAATTTGAATTTGTAATAAGGCACCGACTTTTCCATATTTTCTTATTTCAGCAATAAAGTACTATCTCTTCAAGCTAAAGCTGTGATTCACCGAATGCAACGTTCAACAATCACGACACACGAAGAGCTAAATTCCATCAAACAATGGAATTTATTCAAATAGCGAGTGACTGTGATACGACCGACCACTCACTAAGTGAAACCCCAGCTCGGAGGCAAGCCAACACATCAAAGGCTGAACTGGACCAACACACGGCAGTCCATTCAATAACTCGTTCCCAGAGCGTGAACGGACTCCAACTTCCCAGAGTGTGAATTGGAGTATAAACATTCAATAACTCGTTCCCAGAGCGCGAACGGACTCCAACTTCCCAGAGCGTGAATTGGAGTATAAACATTCAATAACTCGTTCCCAGAGCATGAACGGACTCCAACTTCCCAGAGCGTGAATTGGAGTATAAACATTCAATAACTCGTTCCCAGAGCGCGAACGGACTCCAACTTCCCAGAGCGTGAATTGGAGTATAAACATTCAATAACTCGTTCCCAGAGCGTGAACGGACTCCAACTTTCCAAAGTGTGAATTGGAGTATAAACATTCAATAACTCGTTCCCAGAGCGCGAATGGACTCCAACTTCCCAGAGCGTGAATTGGAGTATAAACATTCAATAACTCATTCCCAGAGCGTGAACGGACTCCAACTTCCCAGAGCGTGAATTGGAGTATAAACATTCAATAACTCGTTCCCAGAGCACGAACGGACTCCAACTTCCCAGAGCGTGAATTGGAGTATAAACATTCAATAACTCGTTCCCAGAGCGCGAACGGACTCCAACTTCCCAGAGCGTGAATTGGAGTATAAACATTCAATAACTCGTTCCCAGAGCGCGAACGGACTCCAACTTCCCAGAGCGTGAATTGGAGTATAAACATTCAATAACTCGTTCCCAGAGCGTGAACGGGCTCCAACTTCTCAGAACATGAATGGAGCATAAACATAGATTACGAGCTCCCCGAGTGCGAATCAAAGCATACATGCTACCTCCGAATTCCCAGAGTGCGAATTGAAGCACAAATACTAACTCCAAGTTCCCGGAGCGTGAAGCGGAGTATAAACATCAATTCCAGGTTCCCGGAACGCGAACCGTGTTACAAACATCGATAACTCTCAAATTCCTGGAGTGCAAACCAGGTTATCGATCTCAAATTATCCTAAGTCCCCAGAATGCGGACGTGTACTTAAGATTTGCAACAAGTGCGATCAACCACCAAAAATACGAGTGTTGTTCCCCGAAACTGGGGGGCAAAAAAGCTAAGTGTTAATCACTAACCGAAGTGATACAATGTCCGAAGTTCAACTTATTCATCGATAACAACATACGACCAAGATTTTCAGACTTGGCAAATAAAACAAACTCTACTTGACGGTAGGAACACCACAAGTACACCGGACTAGAAGCTAAACACTGCAAATACTTAAGCACAAATAAAACGAGAATGAAACAAAGAAACTGAATTTTATTTCAATTAACTAGAGACAAAGACTTACATGCAAATAGGTTCTTCCAAAAAGAATTCCTACTTGCAGGGGTCGAACCTGCATCTATACACGACCTATCTATCAAAACATCCGCTTAAGCGGCCCATCTACTTCTTCTTTTTAGATCTCCTTATCAGCGGCTCGTCATCGGACTCGCTAGAAACAGAGATCCGTCGTTTGGAGCGCTTCCTCTCCGGTGGTTGCTCTTCGGCTGGGGGCATAATGTCAATGTCCTCCTCAGAGCTTAAATCTACGTGAAGGCTTTCCACCGGAGGAGTAGAAGGGACTGAGTCCGCGACTGAAGGTATGATAATGCCGCCTGATGATATTACCCTTAAAGGTGCTGGGCTATGCGCCGCCGTGCTGCCACCAATACTACCACTTTTCCCCGCAGCCTCTATTTCGGCGTTGATCTCGGCCAGAATTTCCTCATCACGAGTCATTTGGGCCTGGCTGGGGGCATCCGCAGTCTGCATTGAAGAGCTAGAGGTTGGCGGGAGGTCACTAATGATGAACGGCGGGTCTGTGGAGAAGCCACCCTGCTCACCGAGCAGCTCGCTCACCATTTGTTCATCAAGAGATAATCCGCTCCCCTGCGCCGCCTCAGTTGATACTGTTGTTACGATAGTAGTCTCGGTGGTGATGGCCTTATCCCCTTTACTTGATTCTTGGGTCGCGGCAATTGGCTCAACCCCAGTCACTAAGAAAAGATAAGAAGTTATTAGTAATCACTTCAAAACAAACGCTCTAATAGAAACACACTTGAGATATGTTCAAATTACCTTCATCAGTTTGACTCGTTGACGGTTGGACGGCCTCAGAGACATGCTCCCGAATAGGGGATAACCGTGGCTATTCTGGGTCGTAAGCAGGAACAGATTATGAACTTACCACAGATACAGGCTCTAACGAAGGTGGAGCGGTGATTTCAGTAATAGTGGCATGATGCTCAACACCTGATCCCTCTCCAACCTCCAAAGATCGGCCACCAATCATCTCCTTCTCATGAGCAATAATAGCGTCATGGAGGATCTTCTTCTCATCATCTTTCAGCATCCGGTTTTCGAGTTCAAATCGGTCGACCGATTCATCCGGATGCGCTTCCTCTTCTTCCTCAACCAATCGACCCCAAGCGCTGCGGAGGTGTACCGGGTAATCTTGGAGCCAGGCCAAATTTCTATGTCTCAACACATTGGCATTGTAAGTGATGATCAAAGCTTCAATATCGGCCTCCAGCCTGGCCTCCGCCTGTTGAACTTTCTCCTCAACCTCTGTCTCGACCGTCTGGACCTTGGCTACTGCCGCATCCCGTTCAGTCCGGAGAATCACGGCTTGTTCACACGCCTCCTGGGCTACGTTATTCGCATCATCCCTATCCTTGGCGATTTTGGCAAATTTGGACTTAAGCTCGTTTAACTCCTTTAGGGCTGCGTCCCTCTTGGCAGTGACCAGGGTGTTTCGATGGCCCATATCCTCTACCGTGGCATGATACTCACGTTTCATCCTATCCATCGTTGCCTGGGCTTCGTCGGCTTTTTTGATAGCCTCCATTTCAGATTTCCGAGAAGATTCAGCTTCAGTGTTTAGCACCTCAATAATACGGCTCTTTTGAGCAAACTCGGCCTGTAACCTCTCGATGGTGGCCCCACGCTCAAAGGCCAATGCCGACGCTTTGTCGGCCGCTTTCGACCACGCTTTGTACTGGGCGTAAAAATCATGCACGTAGTCATGTACTAACTGCTCAGCTTCCTCCGGGATCTTCTTTAAATGTGGAGGAAAGATATAGTTGTCGAAGTAGATGTTTGGAAAATCTCTCTTTAGCTGAGCAAGCCTGATTGCTCCTTCCCCTGAAATTTACACGGGGGGCTGTTTTGTAATGGCAGCAGTTATTGTTTCGCTCCTAGAATGGCGGGATTCATGCCTAGAGGATTGAGAAGCCGACATGTAGTGTGAAGATTCAGAGGGACAGGAGACATGAGCAGGAGGTTGTATGGGATCTCTGGGGGAGGAGGAGTACGCGATCGGGATCGGCGCTTATAGCCTCTATCTGTATCATATCTTTCTTGACTAGAGTAACCAGAGCGCCCCTGGTCGTAACCTCTGTCCCTTTCTCGTCTGCGCGACCCATGATATGAAGACTTGCGCGCGTGTCGGAGACTCCCTAACATTGAACCTCGCCCGGACATGGAATCTACAAAGCAAAATAAAGTAGGATTAACTCTTCGATACAAATAGTTTATAGTCAAAGGTTATGCAGTGTTGTGTAATATGTATGAATGTGCAACCCCCCGACCAACCGGATGTGTCTGCCACACCAGTGGGAAAAGACTCGCTCAAAACTAAAGTTTCTGAAAGTTCTTCCAATCCGGCATCATGCTGCAGGGACACATCGTCCGGAATTGGAATATCGGCGAGCCCTTCATAAAGACTTTCAGTTCTCGGAGGAGACATCTCCGAAATTCTAACTCTGGGAGAGGATCGGGCCGTGACAACCGATTTCCATCTCCCCTTCTTAGGTGACTTGACAACGGCTGCCTTGCCTTTTCTCTGCTCTGCGACGTCCTGAGCTACGTCTGTAGACTGCGACAATGGCTCATCATCAGTATGAGTTCTTTTAGAATCAGCCTCCTCGGCTATAATAACTTTGGGCTTCTTGTGCCTGACTTGTTTTTTCGAGACGGTCCTTAATGCCCCGTCGAACTTTATGCTCTGACCTCGTTCGATCAACCCGTAAGTCCGGAGATTCCTATCCGTCAAGAGCAACTCGATATCCCTATCTTCGCCCGGGACTTCTCGAAGTACTCGCACCATCTCCTTAAATTGTTCGCCTTCAGGTCGCTGAATCGTCGTTGTAAAAAAAAGGGGGAAAACATAAGTTTCACTTTGACTGCAATTGCCTTAATAATTATTTGATAACTCAGCTACACTCACGTCTGAATAACCATCGCCGGGCAAACCCCGAAGGACATCTGACATAGAACCATTCCGTCCTGTAGTAACTCAATTTTTACCAGGACCTAGTGACCACTTGGCAATTCCTCACTGCTTCCAGAAATGTGAAGGAAGGGTAATCACCTCGGGTTTTGAAATTAAATAGATATCTGATCTCGGTCGGGATCGGTGGTTTATGAAGGTACTCCATGAAAACGACGAATAAACTATTCACGGAAGCATATCCGTTCGGGTGTAGTTGCGATGGAGCGATCCTCAAAAAAGACAACACTTCCCTTATATACTCGTTGAATGGAGGAAGCGTCTCGGCCGCGCACGCGTGGCGATTAAATGCTGTATATCCCTCCGGCGGATTGTGTGGTCTATCATTCGGCCCCGGCAATAACACGTCGTCCAGTGACAGGCCGTGCCTTAAGCTTATTCTCCCCAACATATCTTCAGAAATATTGGATTGAACGGAATCCGACGGATTGGCAATGAAAGACGCATTGGGAAGTTTGTCCGGGGCCGGACCGATGATCTCAGGTTCAATATCTGGAACCTCTAGTCTCGGAGTAACTATGCTTTGAACCTCCTGCTGTTGCGAACTTGAAGGTTCCATGACTAGCTAACTCATGAGAAACCATCATTAGACGACAAAGGACCCGTGCGTTCCACAGTGTAAAGTGTATGAATGTGTGTTGTACAGTGCCATGCATTACTTGAATAAATATCGCAGAGTTAAAGGAAATATGCAAATGACAAAGCTACGAAGCCCAGTTATAATGACCGTCATCGCTGACCGTCATCACTAAACCGTTTGTATGATGGAATTTGATTTGGATAGAAGTTGTTATGGTTCCATCGACGAGCTTCGAAAGGTGGTCAAGTATGCAGTGTGATTATCAAGTCCAAATATGCAAGAATGAAGCTCGTCGGAATTATGCTTAGAAAATGTCAAACTTTGATATCCATCATAGAGGGTTCGAACCGGTCACAGGAAACTCATTCGAACCCATCCTAACATCACTTCGAATCGATGTAGAAAGGCGCACTTCGAATCGATAATCAGGTGTCAAGTTCAAATCGATCAATGAAGGATGACTTCGAATCGATCTTTGGTTGACTAGTTCGTACCGATCAGGAAACCCTTAACTTAACATCGATTACGTTCGAATCGATACCCTTCGCATCGATATAAAGTTGAGAACTTCGAACCGATAGCCGATGGATTTGAATCCATCGATTCGAATGGACCCATCAAGATAGTCAATTGGTCCGAACTGCGTCACCCCCATAAGGTCATCCCAGGAATCGATGCGAAATCCAAGGAAAAATGACACCGCCATCATCGTTTCGAACTCGAGTCCCCAGATGGTTTCGAAGCCCTCCCAAACCAAATCTGGTTTTGCCAATCACCAGAGTGAACAATCGATGAAGAAGAGATAGGTTCGAAGTAACTTTGTCGTTTGGATTCGAGGCTAATTACCTAATTTGAGTGATGGATTCGAAGAATTAAAGACTTGGATCTTGAATGGTTCGAATACGTAACACAGTGCCTTCTTCTCTGAAACTTCGAGACGATGCAGAACACAGTAAACGCAAGGCGAGAGTAAAAAGTAAAAAGTGAAAAAATGGCAAACCCTCTGCTATTTATATGAAGCCTAGGAAGTGACAGGGCTGTTTCGTATCCCAGTTAACTCAACCGTCACAACCGGTCAATTATCAGATCGATTCGAAGTCAGCCTTCGAATCCATCTGCCTAAGGCCCTATCGATTCGAAGTTAACCTCACACTTCATCGATACGAAACACACAGCAGGGCGACGAGTTGCATCGATGCGAAACAAACAGTGGGCACATCGATTCGAAGCCCCTGTTCACATCAATGACTTCGTATCCATCATTTCCTACCGATACGAACGACGATTTCGTATCCATCATTTCCTATCGATACGAACTACTATTTCGTATCCATCTTTTCTCATCGGTACGAATGAACGTTTCATATTCGTCCAAGCCATCGGTTCGAATGTCAATTTCGTACCCATCATAGCACAAGCGTACTCCATCCATACGAATGTAGATTTCGAATCCATCGATGCTTAAAACATCGGTTCGAAGTATTACATTCACGCAACCCAAAGTCATTTCCTTCGATCTTCTATATCGGTTCAGAAGAGGATCGATACGAAGGGACTTTTCAAAACAACCATCATGCATTGTCTCAACTCAAATTTCCAAATCGGTTCAGGAGAGAATCGATACGAAATTCAATAACAAACCAAACTGAAAACGACTCGTGGAAGCACGACGTTAACAAGGGTCAAACTAACATATGTGCATATATGTCGAGCTAACATTCGATTTTAAACATTTACAGGGATCGAATACTCATCTTGTTACAAATGCAATAGCCAACGGCTAAGCACTATTATACAGCAATCAATCATATCAACGCAAGGTTGCAGCAATACAGTGTACGAGTATCAACAAAAAGGAGGGCAATGATTGTTCGGAGAGAAATTAAAGCTATTCAAAGCACGTCATGTTCCCACAAGATGTACTTTGGGGGGCAAAATATTATCCCGCTTTTTGGCAAAGCCGCGATACCAAAAGATCGATCGAAAACGAAGGACAGTTCGTATCAGAGATTGGTCATACTTCGTTTCGCTATGGATATCGCTGAATTTTGTCCGAGTCCAGATTGAGCTACAATTGATAGGACATGACAAGAAAGACCATGGAAGTCAGCATCTCAAATTTCAAGTCAATCCGAGTTCATACGCTCGAGTTATGATCGATTCAATTTGAAGGGGAAGACCTAGGTTTCGAACCCATCACTGATCAATGGTTCGAACCGATCACCTTCGTATCGATCGACTTCGAACCCATCGAAGTGCCTCGGATTCGACTCCATCACCTTTGAATCCATCGGGTTCGTATCGATAGACCTCGTATCCATGGAGAAGTCACAAAGCTCGTATCCATCAGAGGAACACAAGTTCGAATCCATCAAGCATCAGTTGTTCGAACCCATTATTGGAGCCTTGTTCGAACCCATCCATGAAGCCATGTTCGAACCCATCTGTGAAGCTTCATTCGAATCCACTGGGTCAACTAGCCATGGTGACGTGTCTTTAATTGGTGCGAATGCGCCGAGATATATGGAGTCGAAGCGGTCAACTCGGAGTGAAGACCGGATCGGTTCGAGGTTTGCGCTCCACGTCACCACGAAGGCGCGTGCCACCATCGATTCGAAACCATTGGTTCGAAAGGATGGTTTCGAACCAAACAGCCACGCAATGAACCCCATCCCGAATCCATCATATCTCTCAATCTATTGATCCAAATGCCACGAAATTTTCACAGATGCTTGCGTACATGTTGAAGAATGTCCACACCAAATTTCACCTCGATTGGACGAATTTCTGATCGATTTGAATGGAGTTGGAATCGATGCCAAAGTGGGCCCAACCTTCCTGTAGCCGGGTGCGTGGGCCCCCTCACGTGCCAGAAGTGGTCTCCCGAGTTTTCAGCGAAATATCAGCATCATATGCCTGTAAATAGAGCCCCGGAGCCAACGGAAAAGGGACTTTTAGACTCTCAAGCGCCCAGACTCTGCCGGATTGAGATCTCCATCATCCTACATCATAAGTTTGCTGTTGATTTCGGATTTCCAGTTGTAACTCGCTGTTGATCGCTGTAACAACTTGTAATCATTGAAAGAGAATCAATAAAACATCAAAAAACTTCACAGTGGACGTAGGCAACACGCCGAACCACTATAAATCGCTTGTCTACGCATTTACTTTACTGTTGATTGGAGTTTTTGTTAGATAATATCTGTTTTGAATTTACATTTTTCATTATTATCTCTTCAACGACTCCCGAAGAGTGTTGTGACGAATTTTAGTGCAAATAATAATTATATTAATTACATATATTATTTACATTATATTAAATTTTCAAAATTATCATATAAAGTTTTATTATGATTAAAATATGTATAAAGTATGCTAAAATAATTCTACGAAGTATCAACTTATTTTATAAAGCTACAAATTTTCAAAATAATATTATTTTAAAGTGTTTTTCAATTTGTGAAGAGTATGTTGACATACTCTACAAATGTATGTCAACATAGTGACCGTAATTTTCGATTTTCAAATTTGAATGGAAGTGTTTTTTCGTCATATCTCTTCGTGAATGGACATGACCGTTGTTTCTCTATATACACCAGACTTCCAAACGAATTTTTAATTATCATTTTCATCTCTTCTTCCTCCACTCTCTCATTTTCTAAATCAAATATACCCAAACTCTACCAAAATTCAACTAGAATCAAATTCAATCATCACTATTTTGGCTCTCCTTTATTTACTCTCTGATTTCTCTCATCACTCTCACACAAATAAAGATCAAAGTATTATTCAAGAGTTATAGGATCAATGTAATCAAGATCGAAGATCTAAGTCTGTAAAACTCTCTAACATCATACTGCTATACTTGTGGGTATGATTGTAGCCCGTAAAATTAGTTAGATGTGCTTAGTAGCCAATAAATCTAGTGGGTGTGCTTGTAGCTCAGAAATCAAGTGAATCTACGCTGAGGTTGGGATTCTAGATGGTGTGTCTCGTAGCCTTGAAATCGAGATTGTATTTATATTTACTAGTTGAAAAGAAATCCATACAAGTAATTTATGCAGGACTGGATGTAGGGTAACTCCAAAGTAGTGTAAAATCATGGTGTGTTCTTTCCTTTTTACGTTTATTTGCATTTTGGTTCTATGGTTGTTAATTACATCATTCCGAGTAGAATCTTAAAGAATTTAAAAAATATTTATAAATCCATTAAACACTATTCACCCCTCCTTCAAGTGTTAATTTAGTCTTAAGAGCCATATTCCGCTAACTCACATTTGGTATCAAAGCATTGGTTTTCAAAGTATTCATAATCTGATTTTTGAAAAAGTTTCAGTAGCAATCTTTGATAGTATTTTTAGGACTATTTTCGAAAAGATAATTTGCAAAATCATCATAATGCTATTTCCTAAATTTGCCTCTATTCATTACAAAATATCATGCGATCTTTTGAATAGGTATGAATTGCAGGAACAGATGTGTTACATGGCTTTTGATAAACAAACACCTGATGATCAAACTCTATAGATCAAAAAGGAGAAATGGATATTGGATAGTCTCAAGACATATGACTGGAAATCTGGAGATTTTGGGAGATATTGTTTACATAGATGGTGGATCAGTAAATTTTGGAGACAACTCTAAAGGATATGTGGTTGGCATCGGCAATATTGGTAATTCTAAAACTCCTGTTGTTTCTAATATTTATTTAGTTAGAATTTTAAAGCATAATCTGTTGAGTATTAGTCAATTGTGTGATAAGAGTTTCAAAATTAAATTCGTAAAAGATAAATGTCACATTGAAGATAATGAGTCAAACATTATCTTTGAAGGTGTTAGGAAATGAAACATCTATATATTAAGTATGAAAATGTCAAATGATAATTTGTGTTTTTCGGCCGAATCAAGTACTCCTTGGTTTGGCATAAAAGATATCGCTATTTGAATTTCAAACTAATATCTAAAATTTCTAAAGATGATGTAGTTAGAGGTCTTCCCATGAAGTTAATAATTTATGCGATGCATGTCAATTGGACAAACTTATGAAAAGTTATTTTAAATCGAAAGATGTGATTTCTACCTCTCAACCCCTTGAACTTCTCACTTGGATCTTTTCGGTCCCTCACATATACAATCTATAAATCACAGTAGATATGTATTTTGTAACCGTAGATGATTATTCTAGGTTTACTTGGATGAATTTTCTCAAATCTTAAAAGTGATGCTTTTGGATGTTTAAAATCATTGTTAAATGAATTTAAAATCTAGTAAAATCAAAATTATTCAGAGTGATCACAGTGGAGAATCAGAAAATGAAATTTTTGAAAATTTCTATAATAAGAAAGGTATAACTCATAATTTTTCATTTCCAAGAACACTACAACAAAATGGAGTAGTAGAACATAAAAATACGACAATCCAAGAGTGCACTAGAACTATGCTAAATGATAGCAACTTACATAAAAAAGTTTGGGTAGAAGCAGTAGGTATTACATATTATATATTAAATAGAATTTTAATAAGACCATTAACTAAGAAAACATCATATGAATTATTCTATAATAAAAAGCCTAAAGTATCATAATTAAGAGTTTTTGGTAGTCAATGTTTTTATTTTAAATACTAAAGATAATTTAGATAAATTTTATGCTAAATCAGATAAAGAAACCTTTATTGGATATTTAAATAGAAGTAAAGCTTATAGAGTTTTCAATACTAGAACTAATACTATTGACGAGACATTACATGTCTCATTTGTTGAGAATTTTAAAGTTTATAATCCAGATATTGATGAAGAAGAAAATATTGATAACCCAAACAAAATTAGTAATAATAAGATTACCAAAAAGGAAAATAATAATAATTCAGAAAATTCACATCCAAAGAAAAGAACAAGATACTTAAAAGATCATTCTATAGAAAATATACCTGGAAATATTGAATCGACTGTTAAAACTAGAAATCAACTAAATAAAATGAGTAACGTTGCTTTTATTTCAACATTGAACCTAAAAATCCAAAGAAAGCATCAACTGATGATTCATAGATTCTTACTATGCAAGAGGAATTGAATCAATTTACAAGAAAAGATGTATAAGAATTAGTCCTAAGATATGAGGATATATCCATAATAGGAACTAAATGGGTATATGAAGACAAAATGAATGGATAAGGAGAGGCTGTGAGAAATAAAGCTCAATTAGTTGCACAAGGTTACTGTCAAGAAGAAGGAATAGATTTTGATGAAACCTTTGCACTCGTAGCAAGATTAGAAGCTATATGAATTTTACTTGCTTTTGCTAATCATAATAATTTTAAGATATATCAAATGGATGTTAAAAGTGCATTTTTAAATGATTTTGGTAAAGAAGATGTATATGTAGAACAACCCCAACCTTTTGAAGATGAAAAATTATCTAATCATGTTTACAAATTAAAAAGGCTTTGTATGGTCTGAAACAGGCTCCCAGAGCTTAGTATGATAGACTTAAATCATATCTATTACAGTCAAATTTTGAAATAGGCAAAGTAGATAATACACTTTTTACTAAAAGAGATAAAAATGATATTCAATTAATACAAATATATGTATATGGTATCATTTTTGGATCTACCAATGATAAAATAAATAATGAATTCTCAAAAAAATGACCAAGGAATTTGAAATGAGTCATATAGGAGAACTAAATTATTTTCTAGGATTACAAATAAAACAAATCAGTAATGGAATTTTTATTAGTCAAGAAAAATATGCTAAAGATTTAGTTAAGAAATTTTGTATGTCAAATTCCAGCGATAAACCAACTCCCATGGCAACTAATGAAAAATTAAATAAAGAAGAAAATTCAAAAGATGTAAATTAAAAATTATATAGAGGAATGGTTGGATCACTACTCTATACAACTGCCAGTAGAGCAGATATAATGCGAAGTGTTTGTCTCTATGTAAGATATCAATCTCAGCCTAAAGCAACTCATTTAAAATTCGTAAAACAAATTTTGAGATATGTAAACAACACATTAGACTATGGGCTCTTTTACCAAAAAAAAAGATTCCTTTGAATTAATTTCATAAGTGATGCCGACTATGATGGTTGCAAATCAGACTGTAAAAGTACAAATGGAACCTATAACTTTTTGGGACACTCTGATTTTCTGGTATAGTAAGAAGCAAAACTCTATATCTCTATCTATGATAGAAACAGAATATATTTTAGCAATATTAGCATATTCACAGGTTATCTATATGCAACAAACATTAAAATATTTTGGTTTAAATTTTACTAAATCGCCAATATACAGTGATAATACAAGTGCGATTAATCTATCTAAAAATCCAACTCATCATGCTAGAACTAAACATATTGATACAAGACACCATTTTCTAAGAGATAATGTAAACAAAGAAATAATATCACTTAAATTTATAAACCCCGAAAATCAAATAGTTGATATATTAACAAAACCATTGAATCAAGCATCTTTTACTAAGTTAAGAAGAGAGTTAGGAATTTGCTCTCTATAGAAAATATAAAAATAATGAAGTAAAATTAAAAAATATTAAGAAAAACAGAATGATTAAAATTATAACATATATGCCGACATATCCTATCTCCCTATGTCGACATATAATGGTAATTTTTATTTTGTAAATTTCCCTCTAAAATTCAAATTGGTGGTTATATAATAACCAAATTTTGACTTTCTTCTTCATTTCTCTATATTCTCTCTGTTTTAAACTTCTCAAACAAATAACCATGGCCTCCTCTAATCCCAAATGTTTTAGGAAAGAGAATCCATCATTTTCCTTACCTTCTCCTACCCTAGATCCCTTCCAAAACACTACTACGGCCAAGATTATTAAATTGGAAGAAGAAATAAAGAATGTTCTTGAGATGTTTATTGAAATACAAGTTCTACAACTTCATCTGTCCAAAGAAATAGAGAAACAATGTAGAATTCTTCGCAATTTGCAAAATATCTATTAGATAATCTTACGAATTCAATAGTTATTGAAGACGATTATGCAAATTTGGCTATTCATAACCCCATTCAACGCAGCGATGACAAGGAAGAACACGTGAAGGAAGATGACGAAGTCCAATGCGTCGGAGAAGTAGGTTTCGATCGAGATGGAAATCTAGTTGAACAAAAGGGGAACTTTTTTCTTCATTATCCATATTGTCCTATTCACAAATCTCTGATCATTGGGAAATCATGTTAGGATGGCACTTGTCTTCGTTAATTTGATTGTTTGGTGTGTGTATTTAATTTAATTTAACATTTGTTTTACTTACTTTTATGTACAATTTAAGATATGATTGGACTATGATGTGGTATTGAATGAATATATAGATTAGTTTGGTTACTATTAATGATTTGTATTACCTCTTATCATTTCTTATATATCATTCTTATCATTATTTCCATTTCATGATTATCGCATTTTAAATATCACCTATTGTTCTCATATATATCATTCTCATCATCATTATATGTCATTAGTCTATAATATTATTTTTAGGGGAGTTAGAGTTAGTATTAGAGTTATAGTTTTAGATGGTTATTTTTGTTGACGGGAAAGGGAGACAAATAAATAAATCTAGGCATAGATTAAAGGGGAGTATTGTAACCCAGGGAGTTGTATTATATTTTACAAACAGAGTTGTCATTATCAAAACGGTGGAGACTGTTAGTATCTTAGGTATTGGTTTTGATGATAACAAGTATAGACATCATATAAAAATACAAATACTAATGTTTTATCAAGTTATATAGTATATAATGCAGGATATTAGACATGTGTTGATTAAGAAGAATGTATAGTATCAAAAGCAGATTCAAGATGCTAATATAGAGTTTCTAGAGTTAGAGAATGAAGACTCATGAGTATTGAAGAGTTCAAGAGTTCAAGATATTTCGGGTAAGTTATAAATTTGTAGAATTTATGTTAATATCTTGATAGCACTTTCATTATCTCTTTCTCCTTCTCTAATTTTGTTTTAAATTGCTTTTTCAAATATCCTGGTTTTAAAATAATATTTTCAAAATATTTCTCAAAATGATTTTCAATCTCTTATGCTGATAAATTTATTATTTTAGTGTTTTTAAGTTTATATATATTGAATTTTTGTTTATACTTTAATAAGTTATAATTATATTGATTAGAGGATTTTAGGCTCAAGGAAAAAAGTTGTAGAAAAATTTAGCTTTAGGGATAAGAAGTTTGCTTTTTAGGCTGAATGACACATTTTAGTGTAAATCATAGAATTATAGTTGTAACTATCATTTTCTGTTTACACTAAAATGTGTCCTTCAGACTACAAAGCAAACTTGTTGTCCGTGAGACTAAATTTTTTCGCAACTTCTTCCCTACGCCGATTTTCCTTGATTGATTATATATATATATATATATATATTCACATTATATTAAAGTTTTCAAAATTATTATATAAAGGTTTATTAAGTTTTATTATGATTAAAATATGTATAAACTATGCTTAAATAATTCTACAAAGTATCAAATTATTTTACAAAGCAATGGATTTTCAAAATAATATTTCTTTAAAGTGTTTTTCAATTTCATAATTTTCTGAAAATTATTTCAACATACTCTATGTTTGTCGACATAGTAGCCATAATTTTCAAAATTCAAATTTAAATGAAAGTGTCTTTTCGTCATATCTCTTCGTGAATGAATATTACCGTTGTTTCCTTATAAATACCAAACTTCCAAAAGGAATTTTAATTATCATTTCTTTATTCATCTCTCCTCATTCAACTTCCCATTTTCTAAATCAAAATATACCCAAACTCTACCATAGTTCAACCAGATTCAAATTCAGTCATCATAATTTGATTCCCCTTCATCTACTCTCTGATTTCTCTTATCTTTCTTACTCTAATCAAGGTCAAAGTGCTATTCAAGATTTATCTGATCAATTGTAATCAAGATGAAGAACTGAGTTTGTAAAACACTATCACATCATAATGCTATACTTATGGGTGTGATTGTGGCCCGTAAAATCAGTTAGATGTGCTTAGTAGCCTATAAATCTAGTGGGTGTGCTTGTATCCTAAAAATCAGGTAACTCTACCCAGAGATCGGGTTCTGAAGGGTGTGTCTCGTAGCCTTAAAATCGAGATTGTATTTGCATTACTAGTTGAAAAGAAATCCATACAAGGAACCGTGCGGGACTGGATGTAGGGTAACTCTGAACCAGTATAAGATCCTGGTGTGTTCTTTACTTTTTACTTTTACCGCATTTATTTTTATCTGCACTTTGATTCTATAATTGTTTCTATGATTGTTAATTACAACATTCCATGTAGCATCTTAAAGAATTTGAAAAATATTCACATAATCCATTAAACACTATTCACCCCCCCCCCTCTAGTGTTAATTTAGTCTTAAGATCCTTATTCCACTAACTCATGGTTTTCTTTTGTTATATATGGATAGTTATGCTTATTCTGCTGTGTGACATTTTGGAGCCAGATAGTGTTCGTTGACTATATTAGAAATGGTTTGAGTTTATTATCTATCGTATAAACTCTATTATTATTTTGTATAACTTTGTGAACCTATGTACTCTGAGATTGTATATCATTTTAGTTATTATTATCTCACATATTTTATGTCTATGGTGTATATTTTATTTTATTAATGAATTGTGAGATATACAATAGGTTTTGTGATGTTTTACTTCTTTTCAACCATTGACAATCATCTTACATCGGTCGATCACCGTAGAAGCGCACTACTTATATATACATTAGGTGCTAGAGGTGTAGGTTGATCATCACATTTGGTATTAGAGCTTAGGTTACATGGTTAATCTGTGTTGATACCGTGGCCCAATAGAGATAAGGAAGGAGTTATCACTCTAGATTAGATCGTGAGCGAGTGTGTCGTATGTGTATGAGAGAGGGCTTAATTATTATATTTTTCGGTTTTCAAAACTATATAGTTGCATATAAGTCACATGCGCACACAAGTACCATTGATGTAGTTTTCTTCACGAGAGACCGATCATTCTTGTTACCAATCAAGAATGAGTCGGCATACAAGAAACGTTGCAAGGAACTCTATTTCTGGAGCCTAGCAAATAGCGGGTTCAGGCTAATCCAGACTTGTAGGTGATGCTCAATATGATGATGGAAAGCATGCTGCTAAATGTCTAAGCAGACACTCTGAATTCCCATGGTCAATATCACTAAGCTGAATAAGGATTTTTTTCAGTCTTGGCGGAAAACCCTTCCAAGGTACGGATTCGACTGAAGTTCATGACTAGTTGGTCATCAACGAAAGGACTTTTGATGGCCTTGAATTATATGATGAAATGGGGAGGAGGTCGGCTGCTCAAGAGCTTCAGGGAAGAGCCATGTACTGGTGAAATGTCATTAGAGTTGCTACTCCCAAGGATCAAGTTTACTTTGGACCAGTTCAAAACCCGATTCAAGGAAAAGTTTAATCTAGATACTAAGAAGTTAGTGATATTCGGGAAGTTCTCTAACTTGAAGCAAGGAGACATGTCCATCTTTGAGTATTTTATTGAGTTCAACACCTTCTCAAAATATAGGAGTCTTCCACCGATGCTCTGTTGAGGAAGAATGAGATGTTTCTTATGGTCTTGGATGACTACTTAGAGGAGAAGTTAGTGAGTTACATCGGTGAGCCATTTGAGATACCCTTCGAGAAAGCTCTTTGCCATAAGAGTTTATATCCTAAGTCCAAATCAGCTGTTATGGTTAAGGAAGAGCCAATATGAAACAAGGCGGTGGAGGTAAGAAGAAATGGAATGGTAAGAGGAAGCAGTTTCAAGGAAAGAATGTTTAGAAGAAAGCAGAGTTGGATTGTATCTGTTATGGTTATGGAGATAAGGGTCACTTGATTAGAGACTGCAAGTCTAATGGGAAGAAGAAGTGCTATGACTGTGGCATGTTTGGACATATGTAGAAGAATTGTCCAAAACCAGTGCAGCAGAAGCAGGTGGTAAAAGCATATGCTTTGGATGATGTCCTGACTTCGTCGAATGCTCCCTCGGTAAAGGGGAATGGAAAGAGTATCTATATTCATGGTATGCTTTCTATTTATGGTGTTTCCACATGTGTCTTATTTGACATTGGGGTTAATATTCCTTTATATCTAGTAACATGTAGCTAGATTGGGATTGAAACTCCAAGTAGTTGACTGCCTTTATTAGTGA
Organism: Allium cepa; assembly: GCA_030765085.1. Lineage (NCBI taxonomy): Eukaryota > Viridiplantae > Streptophyta > Magnoliopsida > Asparagales > Amaryllidaceae > Allium > Allium cepa. The sequence continues at coordinate 167,596,356 of CM060941.1, read as the reverse complement.
CGAATCCTTTGGAGGCCCTACTAGTCTTTATATGATTTTTCATGGTTTGGTATCATCAAGTCATGAATGCTCTTTTGTTTGTGATTGTTTCGATTTAGACTTCACTGGATTCGAGATTATCTTGGGGATGGACTGGCCAAGGAAGTATGTGGTAGTAGTGGACTGTGAGAAGCTGTTGGTGACAATTAGGGCTTGGCAGAGGCGGAAGGTAGTGATTGGCTTCCTTCTAAAGGATAGGGTTTTGGTTAGCTTTCTATATTCACTTGAGGTCCCACATGATGAGTATCCGGACGTGTTCAAGAAGACGACTAGATTACCACTACACCAAGAGATTGAGTTCCGCATAGAGTTAGTGAAGGATGTCAGACTGATAATTATTTTTTTGAGGCATATGGCACGCAAAGAAAAGGAGGAGTTGGAGGTGCAAGTGCATGACCTGTTGAGGCGAGGGTTCATTCATAGGAGCATATTTGAATGGGATGCACCATAGTATTCGCCACTAAGGCGGATGGCCCTATGAGGTATAATGTAGATTACCGTGAGCTGAATAATGTGACGAGGAAGAATAAGTATCCACTCCCACATATTGATGACTTATTCGATTGGTTCCACGGTGCGAAGGTGTTCTCTCAATTAGATCTTAGGATGAGATTTCACCAGCTGAGAGTAGCGATACAGAGTGTTCTAATCACCACGTTCCATGTGCCGTCAGGTTTTTATGAGTGGTTGATTATGCCATTTGGACTAACCAATGTTTAGGCATACTTTGTTGATCTCATGAACCGTGTCTTCAGGGGTCAATTGAACAAGTTCGTGCTTGTATTCGTAGAACATATTCTGCTCAATTGTAGGTTAGAGAAGGAACACAAGACGCACTTGAGGATCGTTCTTAAAGTGTTGAGGAGGCACAAGTTGAGAGCGAAGTTTTCGAAGTGTTACTTCTAGAGGAGGGAAGTGAGATTCTTTGGTCATGTCGTTTTGCAAGCAGGGCATTGCAGCAATTCCTAAAAAGGTGGCAGCTGTTCGGGATTTGAACCAACCCAAGAATGCTACTGATATGAGGAATTTCTTGGGATTGATGGGATACTATAGACGTTTTATCAAGGACTTCTCGAAGTTAGCAACGCCATTGACCAATTTGATAAAGAAGAGTCAAATTTGCTTAGGACGCGAAGTGAAAGTATGCATTTGTGCCTCTGAAGAAAGGGTTGATGAGTGTGCCAGTATTGACCATTCAGAGATTGAAATAAGGAGCTGACAGTATACACAAATGCCTACGGTACTGGATTGGGTGCGGTGTTGATGTAGAGGGGAAAAGTTACCCTGCGGTAGTCGTCGGTTGAAAATGCATGAAAAGAAATATTAGACTCATAATTTGGAGTTAGCAAAAATGATATTTGCTTTGAAGATTTGGTGGCACTACCTATTAGGAGAGAGGTTCAAGTTATTCACTGACCATAAGCACTGAAGTACCTCTTCACTCAGAAGGATCTCAAACTTTTCCTACAGTAATGTTTGGAATTCTTGGCCTCCTATGACTTTGACGTTTCCTATATATTCGATAAGAGAAATGCTGTCATCGATGCATTGAGTAGGAGATGTGCCAGTTTGGGAGCTATGTTCCTAGAGTAGAAGCAGTTGGAGTATATCGTTGGCTATGTTTCAGACCACACTGCGAGTTAGAGCTAGAAATGTTTGTGAGTTTGACTGTCAGACCTACTTTGATTGAACAGATCAGTATTAGTTAGATACGAGATGCTAGACTAGCTGGGATCATGATGAAAATAGAAGGAGTAGGGTTTGAAGAGATGAAGTAGTACGGATTTGACGATGATGGTTAGCTCCATAGTGATAGGAGATTGTTTGTTCCTGATGTAGATGGATTGCGAGATGAGGTGCTACAAGAGTGCAATGATTTTAGATTGACTATACATCACAGTAGTAATAAGATGTAAGTAATATAAAGCAGACATATTATTGGGAAGAGATGAAGAAGGATATCGGGACATTCATCTCGAAACATATAAACTAGTAATTGGTGAAGGCAGGACAAAAGAAGTCAAGTGGATCGATGCAACCACTTGAAGTTCCAAAGTGGAGATTGGAACAAGTTTTGACGAATTTTATTGATCGGTTGTCGAGGAAAAGAGGTGCGTACAATAGTATCCAGGTCATGTTGATAGATTGACCAAGCGTTCTTGATTTATACCGGTAAAGTTAAGTAGAATGACATCTAAACTGACCAAATTATATGCAAAGTGGATAGTACGATTCTATGGTGTGTCGAAGAACATTGTGAGTGACCAACACCCTTTATTCACTAGTGGGTTTTGGAAGAGCTTACAAGAGGCATTTGGGATAGAGCTGCATCTCAGTATAAATTATCATCTATAAACCGATGGATAGACCGAAAGGGTGAATCGTATATTGGAGGTCTCATGCGAGCTTGCATTCTCGATTTCAAAGGCTCGTGGGAAGATTACTTGCATTTGGTAGAGTTCACATACTATAATAGTTATCAATCTAGTATCGATATGGTATCTTATGAAGCATTGTATGGTCAACCATGTCACTCTCCTTCATGTTGTTAAGAAGCATATGAGAAGTTGATACTTGGGTCGGATATGATTAAATATACTTCACAGAAGATTGAGATCATTCGACAATAGATGAAAGCTACTTAGGATTGGCAGAAGAGCTGTGTCGATAAGAGATGTCGATATTTATAGTTCCCTATTAGTGATATGGTGTTTATGAAGATTTCTCCATTGAAGAATGTTATTCGATTCAATGGTAAGAGGAAGCTGGCATCAAGATTCGTAGGTCCTTTTCTGATAGTAGAGATAATTGAGAACCTAGCATATAGGGTCAACTTACCTCAGAAGATGGCGGGCATGCACAACGTGTTCCACGTCTCTCGCTTATAGAAGTTTGTGCATGACCTAGATATGACGATTGCAGCAAATCAACTTGATGATATTGAGATTAAACTAGAAGCTTCAAGACATCGTAGGCCATTTTGTATTGTCCAACGCGATACGAAACAGCTTAGGAGGAAGATGGTGGAGCTGGCGAAGGTTCAACGGGGAAAAGTGAAGGCGATTGAATGAGGCAAACCAAAGAGAGCATAAAGGCTACATATCTAGAGCTCTTTGCACGGTCGGGCCTACTGTATATTGTATTGACTTTCGCTTTGGATATCATAGGATAGTTTAGTATCTTGCATGCTAGGATAAGTTTATTTATACTATTAATTGCATGGCTGCTCGTTTGAAATGTTTGATGGTTGCATATGATTGTTAGGCATGCGGGTTGTATCTATGGTTGACTATTTCCTCGATTTTTTAGGGATTTCGGGGGTGAAATTCTTAAAGGAGAAAGAGTGCAATGACCCATATTTTACATATAGAAGGATCGTAAAATATTATTATTTTAATCATATAAGATCTTATGACTATAGCTTCGGGAAATGACTACTAAGGCATTTTCCATACATTGAATTTTTAGTGGACATTTTGTATCTTGAAATTCTGGTAAGACCCATAACTTTTGATACGGTTGAATTAGGGTCTGAAACCACTTCCATTAGATCAGAATTATGGTTTCTCTTTCCATAAAGTGGTTATAATAAAAAACAGACTTAAAATTTAGGAGATACGATCATTTTAAATTCTATTTTCTATTGGACAAGTTAATGGGCAATTAAATTAAACCCATACATAAGCCCAATAATGAATTTTTGGAATTATGCCTAATTAGGGAAGATGGAATAGATCTAAATCATTTTTCACTTTCCTAAAACAATTCCAACCCTCCATTAATCGTAATTTCCTCAAAAAGATCATTTTTCCTTACTAATCTTAGCCAAATCATTATTAGAAGAGTGTTTAGAGAACAAGATCATTGATTCATCATTTAGTGCATTGAAATTGGATTAGCTACTGTTCATATCAGATAAGGAGTTTAAAGTAGGAATTTAGGTATTAGGTAAGGGTTATTAATCCATTACCTTTCTATGCTTGTCCACATAGTTAAATTTGATGTTTTTAATATGATTTCCATGTTAAAACAATTTAATACTTTAATTAAACCTTTAGAAATGGTTGTGGTCAAAGTTGAAAAGATTGGATTGCTTTAAATGGTTTGACAACCCTTTTTGGACCATATTTTCATTTTAGTGTAAAATTAGATCTAGACGATAATTTGGTTGTTATCATGTTTAAGTTCCTTACTTATGTTAGATGGATGTTTATGAATGGTATGCTTGTTTGGATCAATTGTTTTGATATGATTTGCTATTCTTTTAGTGTAGTTAGGAAAGAAGTCATTCATAAGGGAAAAAAGAAGACAAAAATGCTCGATATTGGATGAAACTTAGAGGAGCGGCTCTGGAGTTTAGCGAAGCTTGTACTTCAAGTTGCAGCTTGTTTGGAATTCGTTTGGTGGTCTAAACGGTGATCCTTACTGAGTAGAATTCTAGTCGATGAAGGGGTGACAATTCTACTCATTGGAGGAGGTGCTTCGAGATAAGGGCGGGAGTACTTCGAGGTTAAATTTGGGCTAGTTCATGCATAAGTTCCAAAGGGAAGAAGTGCAATCAAATTGAAGATCGATGGAGTGCTTCAGGGCAAAGGTAGAAGGACCTGGGGTGTACTTTGGGATAATACAAGTAAGGGACCTCGGGAGCCAAAGACATCAAAATTTTGGCTAAGTACGGAGATTGGTACCGGCTACTTTATGTCGGCACCAACCTGTTTTCCAAGTGATGGGGAAGGTTTGGTGTCTTAGGATATTACGCATTGGAGGAAGAGGACATAAGGAAAGAAAAAGGACCCAAAGTGGATCAAGTATTCAGATGGGTAGCTACCACTTTAAGTCGGTACCGATTTGAATATGTGGGACCAATTGAGGCCAAACTTCCAAGGGATCTACAGATTATGCTAAAGGAATTTGTTTGTCGGCTTGGTGTTCGATGGCGGTTAATAGCACAATGAAGGATGACAGCTTCGAGACTTCAATGATGGAAACTTGATGGTGAATGAAGTTATGTTCTGATGATGACAGATCAATGTTGAAAGGAGTTGTGAGAATGATTATCCACAAAGGAAAGTTACTAGGAAGGATGATCCGTGGTTAGAATGTTGAATGGTTCTATCATGGAAAGAAAGGAATGTTGAATAGTTCCTTAAGGATAATGGAAACTAGATGGAGGAAGAAAAGGGCTTGGGAGATACATGCTAAGGGATCATTAATACTCGAATTGTTTTTTGATGTACTCTAAAGCGGGGGTATTGTATGGGTGCTCATTAAGTACTTGGAACGGTTTTCCCAGGTCAGTAGAATGGAGCCATATACCATGGACTGGTGGAATAGGTCTAGAATCAGCTTCAGACTGTGAGCGAATGCACTAAAAACTAGGATTTTCCATTGATTCCTTGAAAAGGAATGATCATACAAGTTATCACATATCTATGGCACATTGAGTGATAGTGAGGATTGTTTGATCGATGCTATGTTTTCTTTGGTTGTTTTCTCCCATAGTCCGTCACTCTTGGGATATCATCTGAGATAGGTAGTATGGATAGGGATGCCTGGACATCCATCATTATGCATAGACTGTAGTACATCTTTATGATGTTTGTAGAGTAGCATATTATGCTTATTATGTGCTAACTCTTTGGTTGGAGGGATAAGTTAGGTGTCGTTTATATACCTTTGTTCCTTACTATATCGACTTGTATAGTATTTTGAGAATTTTTATCGCTCACACCAAACTATTGTTTGACTCGAGGTTTTATGCTTTGCTTCTCATTATCTCGGGTACTCTTAAATGGGTAGAGTAGATAGCAAGTCTAGATGGTGTGCGGTGGTAGTGTAGAGAATGAGCTGGATGGAGCTTTCTCTTATTTATATGGATAATTATGCTTATTTTGTTTTGCGACACTTTGGAGCCTAGACATTGTTCATCTATTATATTAGAGACAGTTTGAGATTAATATCTGTTGTATAAACTCTTTTATCATTTTGTGTAGCTTTGTGAACCCGTGTACTCTGTTATTGGTTCATTGTAGTTATTACTACCTCGCATATTTTATATCCGTGATGTATATTTTATTTCGTTTGAGGTGCTTGAGTTATATAATATGTTCTGTGATGTATTATTTCTTTTCAACCATTGACAATCGCCCTATATCGACCGAGCACCGTAGTAGAATACTACTTATATGTATATTCGGTACATGAGGTATAGGGTTGTTTTTGCAACTTTTGTGCTTTATTCTGATTTTTACGTGGAATTGTTATTGTTGTAGGCATTTTCGCCCATAGCATGGTGAATACAAATTTAAGGAGCATAAAAATGGCCCGAAGGTGCATTATAAAGGCGGCATCATGTTGCAAAGGCAAGGCGATGCGCTAGGGGAAATTTTGGTATAGTCAAAAACTGGTCTAAGCACTTGTAAGATGTTCCAAAGATCAGGACCTGCACCTAGGTCAAAATCGCATCTCAATCCGAGCTATGGATTAAAAGATATTATCATCTTGAAATTTGTCCACAACCTATATGACTCGAACCCCACCTTGGAGATCTGCTATCTACTTCAGGCAAATGGAGCATTCAAAGGCATTATAATACACTCAATGATACGAAGCTATGGGTCCAAGTTTTATTTAATTCTGACTTGAAATGAAGGAGTTATGGCACAAAAACATTATAGCTTAAGTGATTAAGCACCAAGTTTCTAATGGAATGATTAGTGGTTCGATTTTTGGCAGGCACATTATTTTTATAGAACATGAGAAATGACCCAGTAAGGAATCTAACTGCTAAGTAGCCAACCATTTTCGATGTAAGGCAGCCGGGACTAGGCAAGTGGAAGTAGGCAAGAGAAGGCAAGCAAAGGAAGGCATCGAGCTAAAGGAAGGAGACACTCTCTCCATGTTTGATACTCCATGGTACTTAATAGAACTTCCCATTTGGTACCCTAGGGTACCGAATAGGAAATCATGTTTGGTACCTAGGGGGCAAACAGGATCATACATGAAAATGCTGAACCAAGGGGATTCCAAACCAAGGAGACATCGAACTAAGGGGATGTCGAACCAAGGAGATGATGGACCATGAGTACGTCGAACCAAAGGGACGACGAACCAAGGAGATGCCGAAGCAAAATGAGAAGCGCATGAACTTAGCCAAAACGTGGCCACGTGCATTCTATCCAACTGAGCGAGTTATAGCTGAAATTGCCTGATTTGCCAAAGTGACCACCGTACATCTCCACTTCTATAAATACCAAAGCTTCCAACAACAATGGTGGACAACTATAAAGAGCCAGCTTATAACAGTAGTGGCAAACAAGTCAGGGAAAGCTAGGATCTGCCTAATAGGAGCAGCCTAGCAGGATCAGCCTAGTAGGATCAGCCTAGCAGGATCTTCCTAATAGAAGTAGCCTAGCAGGATCAACCTAGTAGGATCTACCTAGTAAGAGCGGCCAAGCAGGAGCAACATAGAAAGAATAGGCTGGTATGATCTACCTAACAGTAACGACCAAACAGTAATAGGTAGGCAGGAATAGTCGAACAGGAATAGCCGAACAAACTCCCTTAAGCTATATGTTACAGTCTTTTGAGCTACAGATCATTATATTTTGTATCTCGGGCATTGTATCAAAGATGTATAAGAAGAATAATGAAAATGGACAGTGGATGTAGGCACATTCTAGATGGGCCACTATCAATCTTTGCATTCTTTACATTACTACAATTTACTTTCTACATAACCTATACATGATCTTCTCTCTGAAAATTAATCATAATACAAATATAATAGCTTGTTACACATCCCATATTCACAGTTCTACAACAAATCAATTGGAGGTGTTTACCCATTTTTATGCAAATATTTTTGGTGCTTTCACTAGAATGATTCTCAACATGCCTTTGAGATCAAGTAACAAGGTTGGTGCTACCAACGGGAATGTAGGGAATGCCCATGCACCCAATCAAACAACTGCCAATCAAGATGATCACTCAGCAAGAATTCCAATGCTCGTAGACATAATTACCAAAGGCAACCTGGATAGAGTTATGGCCAAGCTAAATGAATGTTTCGCGGCCCAACATCAAGCAATGGCATACCAACTTATGACATGCTTGGGATAGTCGCAAACTAGCGGTTGCAATACTTGAACACTAGGGCAATCCCAATCTAGGGGATCTAGAAAGTGTGAGGAGCATGGGGGGTTGCAATATAATAAGGGATCCAATCAACAAAGTCAAAGAGATAGAAGAAGGAACGCTAAAGGGATGAAACGAGCAAGAGTTGAACCTGAAGCCAGATCGGGAAGTAGTTCGATGTCGAACTAGACAGGGATGATGTTGAATCAAGGGCAGTTATGGCAAATGCTTTTCATTCCGTCATCAAAATTGTGGTCAATGGAGGACAAAATAATCATTGGGATCGATGTAAGTGCCATGACCATCCCCGAAATCAAAGATGAAGTCAGTATAAGGAAGATGAAAGAAATCGTTCGACCTGAATGGAAAGGTCAAGCTATCATTGACAATCACTCAAATTGGAGGATAAGATGACCAAAATCATTAGAAAGTTCGTTTAAACTTGAACAAGTGGAGTGAGGAATTAGAGCTTAGATTATAATTTCCTTCTCCCTAGAGACAGGACTACTGGGGACCCAAGAGATTTTAGGGTTTATGAGCTAGCAAAGTATACGAGAATATGATACGCTACATCAGGAAGGCAGCCGGGTATACCTATTAGGGAAGAGCCTAGTAGTGTAACGACCCGCCTTTTTGGACAGTTTAAACCGACGATCGAATACACATGCTGATTCCAGACCATTCAAAAGGGCAGAAGGTTATTGGGGTAAATAAGAAAAGAAAAGAAAGAGAAATAAAGGAAATGAAACAACACAGAATCTTGTAGCGGAACGATAAAATATAATAGTCAAATAAACAGTTCATGAAGCTGTTTACAATACTTTGATCATTATTTATATAACATTTATCAGAGTTATACATATACAACAGAACAAATAAAATGATGCAGCAGACAGCATGATGCAAGGATAATAATAGTAATAGTATACCAAATCTTCTTCTTCATCCTCCAGAATAGATCTTCAAAAATCTGGAAACTCGGGACTGACCCGAGCGTAATGAAAAGACAAAACACTCGAGTCAGGACTAAAATATCCTTATGAAAGTTAAATCAATCGTAAATAAATATGAGTGTAACGGCGTCAGAGATGTTTACGGGGTTTGACATCTCATATCCAGTGTCAACGTGCGTGCAATAACTCAAGAGATGTTACGGGATTTTCCATCTCTTAAGGATCCGTTAAACTATCTACTATGTAGTAATGTACGCTAAGTAGATAATGCCTATCAGTAATATAAAGTATCAAAATAGCGTTAAGGCGTTACCATAATCCCCCTTAACACATTTTTATAATGCCATAGTCTATACAGCACCGTAAGCCCCACCGTAAACTGGTGGTTATCAGAGGGTACCCCATAGGTATAACACAAAACCAAATGTAGTAGTCGCGAATAGGATAATCAGTATGAAAAGGTACATGAGGCGATACCAACTAGGATACTAGTATTTGCGTGATCCGGACTGATGTTGAGCATAGCCAGCAGTTATCCCAACACCGCGAAACAACACTCCCAAATCAAGGGGTGCACCCAAATCGAATCACAAATGTAATAGATATGGTATCAAAGAAGTGTGTCCGCTAGAGATGACGAACCTCAATGGCCCGGCGTGGCTCCTGTTTTAGTCATGTCAGGGGTCATCCAAAATCGTTCTCTTTCTTCAGTCAACGCGTTCACCAAACCATCCACTTCATTCTGGATCAACACTCCGCGTATAATAGTTATTAAAGTGGTTTTCGGTATCGACAGAGAGTATGTCCATATCCGATCCTGGTATCTTTAATAACTACGTATTATTACACCGGTGGCTCTTTTACATTTCAAATCGATTCATAATTTATATCAAAATATCATATTCACTTCAAAAATCAAATCCATTTCAAATATCATCGTATCTATTCTAAATGTAAGATTCCGTTTCAAAAAACATTTTTCGCCTCAATATCTCATTTCGATTTCAAAATCATTTCGAATTTCAATTTAGGTTGCAACTGCATTTAACTCAAGTCGTATTTAAATTCAAGATTTAAACATAAACATTTCACCTTATTAACTAGCTTGAAATTTTAGAAAATAGTTTTAAGTGGTTTAAAAGTAGTTTTTAAATAATTAAAATAGTTAAAGATACTTAAAATCTTAAAATGGATTTAAAATAGATAAATTAGTTTAAAATAATTTAAATTGGGTTAAGTAGATTAAAAATAGATTAAAATAGTTTAAGTATTCAAAAATGGTTTATATAACAGAGTAATTTGGAAAACAAAATAAAACAGCTTCAAAACCAGTCAATTTCAATTATAACTTCCCAATTCAAATCAATTTCAATTTCCCTTCTACCTATTCAATTTCGATTTCAATTCAAATCAATGCCAACTTTGACTTCAAATTAATTTAATTCTACATTCACCTTCAATTAATTCAATTTCAATTTATATCGATTTGGAGCTTGATTTTTCAAAATATCAATTTATAACACTTAACAAAATTATCCTTCAATATTCAAATTTAAATCCCGGTTACAAATATGATTCAATTTCAAGCTCAATTTCAAAATATCATTTTTATATCGCTTTTACTTTGTAATACTAAAAGCTCGAGATAATGTTAAATCTTTAAAACGGATAAATTTCCGAAATTCAATCATATCCCAATTTTGAATTTCAAAGTCTCAACTTAAATTATTTAACAATTTCTTTTAACCCAAAATTTATTTCAACATTCCAAACTCAATTTTTTCCGATAAATTCGATTTCTATAAATTGATTTCTATTTATAACTTTTAAATCAAAACATTTAAATAAATTTCAAATCGATGATTTTAAAAGTTATTAATTTAGCCAATCCGGTGTCCGTCTATAATTTTCTATCCTATGGCCAAGTGATTATTTATTTCAATTAAATGCCAGGGATGAATATATATCACTTAAACAAATCATAGTGTCATATGTATGCATAACAGTATATATATAAGCAAATAAACATCCAAACATTTAAATATCAACCAATAACATCCATCGAAATACATCATCCAATAGACAATACAATTCATGGTAATTTCATAGTTATCAATGTCGGGTAATTTAATCGCAATTCAATTTCAATTTCAATTTAACTGTCAATTTAATTTTCAACGGTTAATTCAAATGACAATCTATATGACAATTAAATTTTATCAAACAACGACAAATAAAATTCATATCACTTCATAATATTAAACTTAACTACCATAAAGATATTCAGTACGTTGTGAGCGTTATAAAACACTCACCTTGATTTCAATGTAGTTCCAGCGTTTTATTTCGAATAAAATTAAACGAGCGTTTAATTTTATCCGAAATTTTCACTAGCTCCAAACGACTTCAATCCAGCTCCATAGCATAGTGCTCGACAAAACGAAGCCAACGCAATTCGTTTCGTTGAATTCCGACCTCGTATGCAAAAGTTAGAGCATTTTAAAGATTGAACAAATTAAAATGTAAATTAATTAACATTTCTTTTTTTATTTCAAACCCTACGCGATCTCAGCCGTTGATTTCCAGCCCAAGCAGATCAGGCCATTGCCCCCCTTTCTTCCTCAACGTGATATTCACGTACATGAAACCCATCGTGCCGCCCTCTCCCTCAAATTTTCGTGACCACTACATTGACTTTGAAGACGGTCGGCTAGCGCCAAATGGAAGCCCCACTAGAGAGCTACCTTCGGCCGCCGCCATGTCAAGCTCGGCCTCCCCCATTGCTTCGATTCTCGTGCGCGACTTGATGTGAATGCGTCCATTTTGACTACGATTTGCTCGATTAAAGATCATCATCCTCGTATGGATGTTAAGATCTCATCTTCCTCTTTATCTTTGCAGTTGACAACTTTTCGAATTGGCTAACGGATTTGAAGAAATTAAAGGAAGAGGTGACATGCGTTTCTGGCCATTGTTTCGATAATGGCGGCTCTGACCTAATTAGGGTTTCTGAATGCAAATGGTGAAAGATGGAGTCCTTTTATAGAAAAAAGGCGAAACACTATTCATCCGAAATTTTCCGAACTCCAAACGAAGCGTGCCGGTTGGCGTTTCTAAGGTTTACCCCACGTTCCGGACACAATAGAATAGGTTTCGGAAGCTAATTCGATCATATGTACGAGTTACAGAAATAAACGATCAAATTTAAATTAAACCGATTAAACAAATTTCTATGCGTTTTGGCTTGCCCCGGACAAACGGTAAATCCGATTGACACGAAATTTGAAATCTTACAATAATATCACGTTACGGATCCGATGAAACTGGTTTCGTCGAAATCTGAGATTGTTTGAAAAATGGCTATTTTAACTCCTCAATTAAATATTAAATTATTCAATTTTCACAAATTTACTTTTAATTCGATTTTAAAATTTCTATAACCTCATTCTAACTTTAATATGATAAAATAAAATTTTACAAATCATTTTTAATCATATTAAACCCGTTATTCAATTATCCAATAAATTCCAATTTTAAAATCTAATTAACTCTATTATAATCCCGATATAACTTACATTCACTTTGGAAATCAATTTGAATCATATTAAATCAAATTTCAATTATTCACTCTATTTTCATATTTTAAATTTCAATATCAAATTAATCATATCAAATTCGGAATTTAATTATTCAAACATTCGTAATATTAAATTTAAACAAATTTGATTATTTTTAAATCACTATCCTTTGAAATATCCAAAACGAACTTATACAATTTAACCTTTAAAACCAATTCACATCTTAGAACCCTATTTTCATCTTACAGTTATTCAATTATTCAATAAGTTTCAAATATTTACTTTAAACAATTTACCTGTTCAGTATTCAATTATTTGATTTTTAAATAGACTTTACTTATCAATCAATTACTCTATTATACCCAATGAATTCAACATATATTATCCTATCCAACTATTGATTGCAAAGGCATTCACTAAGTAGCATTTATTTTTCAATACTTATTACTATTCAAATCTTCGAAACCAATCTATTAAAATTTGTATTACTACCTAAATAATTCACAATTCTTATTCACTTATTTGCATTGGTTTTTCCATATATTCCCTTAACCAAGTTATAACATTTGAGTCAATTCAATTAGATTAGAACTCCATTCAATCTATAAATAATTACTTGGATAATTATTGTTGCAATTCATTCCAGTTATTATTATTCCAAACGACGTACAATTTTTTTCTAACACTAAATCACGAAATCTTATTAAATTAGCTATTTTAATTATCGAAAATTTACGGGTCGTTACAAGTAGTGATTGCAAATAATGATGAAAGATGTGGTATCTCCTTTTCTGGCTAAGTATACTTAGATAATGAAGCATTCACTAAGTAGCATTCATTAGATTCCATGGGAATTTGGAATTTCACAAACCAAATCGATTGGGGCCTGAACCAAATCGAATTAATGTATAACTCATCAATACTACACCAACGGTATCGCCTATGCCAGATTAAGGGAGGATGTCTCATCAGAAGTTAATGTTGATGTTTGAACCACACACTTAACTGAAGGACCTCCTAAGTTCATACTGAATGGTACATATGTGGTTGATCCATTGCATAAGGGGCACAATGTGTCCCACCATGTAACCTAAGGAAGCATCCCAATAGTAGAGGAGTGAGTCGCTGGGCTAATGCGTCGATTGTTAGGCGAGTAAAGCGGGAAACCAAACTTGGCAAGATGAACCATGGTCACTTCACTCCAAACATTGGATATGTAATCAACCACCAAATTTTAAGAAATTAGTCATGGAGTAATACATTGGAAAAATCATACTTAGAAACTATTTGGTTTGGTCATTCAGAGCACTAATCCATTAACATCTAGATGTATGGATAAAACGTACAGAACAATCTTGCATGATTCAGCACTACAGTAGCAGCTATGCGTCAACTCGATAAATGGATTGTCCTTATGGTTATTGCCTAAGGAACTAATAGGAATACAGTGTCTTGTAGAGAACCTAAGAAGTATCATACTACCAACTTGGAGGTTTTATACTATCGGGCCTACATGTTTAGGCCCTTGGAGGATTCTGATATCGAGGCAGGACTGACAAATGTCAACCGAGTTAGAGAAGAAAAGCCTCAGGATACGGGCATGCACAAGATGGATAATAAGACTGGAGAAAAGAAACACTTTAGGAGACAAGGCAAGTTTTCACGTTCATAGCTTACGGAGATTCCTAAAAGAATTTATCTTGCCATTATAGAAACGATTGATTATAATGAATTAAGGACAGAGAATCAAATGCAACGGAGATGGAAACCAATAAATACCTCGCGTTCCATGAGGTTTATGGTCATGAGACCAGTGAATGTAGATAGATCTCGTAGGTATATTCGGGGTTAAAAAACTAGGGTAACTCCACCAAGAATGCCACAAACTCTAGCCCACGATCCCTCGACGAAAATGAGACCCTATGATGAAAGGGTGTAAAGCATGCTCGTGGGCACGATGTAGGATCCCTCATTGACAATAGAGCATATACTCCTACTAGATATTCGAAGATAGATATGCATGAAAATTATGAATAATAGAGTACTTAAACAGCAGAGCATAAACTTCTTAGTCTTGAAGGCAGGGTACAACTCCATCAGGGACAATGGGAGACTAGGTTTAGCTCCTCTAGAGAAGAGAAGTGTAATTTTGACCCATTCCATAGGTGGGATAAGAGATCTCTAGAGATAATGGATCATAATCTTTTTAAAAAGCCCCAGAGATTGAGTCAACTTCATATGAATATGAAGCGTGATACTGCAGAGAATAAATACCCCTATAGAGCATGAGGACAATAATGTAAAGGTATAACTTACTTTAATGGATAAATTTCAAATGATATTCAATTGAATACCTAAGATATAAGTAACACCATTCCATATGACAATGCGATACTGGCGGAAGTGAGAAAAATATTAATGGTTGGGCAAGAATGAATGTTCTTGACCCCTACGGGTCGAATAGACCTCTTACTTTGCAGGCTAGACCAACGACAGAGTACGGTACACTAATAGTAGAATTGGAAAAACAAAAGAATAGGGAATCTGGACACCATATATCTATAGCGACCTACAAATGGATGTGAATTAAGCATTTTTGGGGTTCTAAGTTAGCAGAGAATGATTGGCATTCTATTTGAGAAAAGGGCGAAGGCTTTGCTTAATGTGTAAGAATGCTATATGGTTAAGCAAATCCGAGAGGAAAATCGAGATACTGACAGTTTGGGAAAAATTGATTTGCTTACAAAATGGATTGCTTTTGGATTGGTCCTGGTAAAAACTTTGCCCTTAAATGGATGAAGCAAGAAGGTGATGTGAAAGGAGACTAGGTACACAACACATGATGGTAACCTATGTAGAAGAGCTTTTACTAACCTGCTTCAAAGGTGCATGGCTGTAAGAGAAGCTGAGGAATTATTGGCCAACGCACATCAAGGTAGTAAAAGAGAGCACACTAGGAGTCAGACCTTAGAAAAGGGAATCTTACGTGCATTAGTCTTAAATGGAGAACTTCCAATAGCTATAGGTGGAGTCGAGTACACAACAATGATTGCAAATTACTTTGTCGAGTATGGAGTTCAACTTTTGCATGATCTTGGATAATGGATGGCATTTTTATAGTTAGACATTCACCAACTTTTATCGGCAAAACGAAATTAGGATAAACATTCCTACAATGCCTCACTCGTAAGCCAATGGATAGGTTGAAGAAGTCAACAAGGTTCTCAAAACTCTCATAAGGAGCGTTTGGAAAATTATAAGGGAACTCAGATGGATTAGCTGCCATTGGACTTTGTACGTACACGCTTCCCACGAGACTACAATGGGATGTCCTCCATTTTCTTTAGCCTACGATTTATTGGTTATGCTTCCCATCAAAACTACAGTCTCATCTCATAGGATAATCCATTATAACCTAGAGGAGAATGAGGAATTGCTAAACACCTCATAGGATATCCCTATTTGGGTATCCACAATTGACAATCGGTTGGACCTTTCTCAGCCACTAGTGGTGGACCAGAGTGATCCCTATTCGGGTGTCCATGGTTGATGATCGGCCCAACCTTCTTAGCTAGCCATGGTGGACTAGAGTGGTCTTTATTCGAGTGTCCATAGCCAATGATCGGATCAACCTTCTTAGCCGACAGTGGTGTACCAGAGTAATACCTATTCGGATGTCCACCGCTGAAGATCGGCTCAACCTTCTTAACCGATAGTGGTGGACCAGAGTGATACCTCTTTGGCCTACAGTTGACGATTGGCTCAAAATTCTTGCCGATGGTTGTGGTCCAAAGAGATCCCTATTCAGGTGTTCATAGCTGACGATTGGCTCAAACTTCTAGTTAGAAGTGGTGGACCAAAGAGATCCCTATTCAGGTGTCCACAACTGACGATTGGCTCAAACTTCTCACCATCAATGGTAGACCAAAGTGACCCTAACCGGGTGTCTACCATTGACGACTGGCTATATGCTTTTAGGATGGCTATGGAGAACCCGACATATTGGTGGCGGACATAACATCCGCCTAATTGGTTAATGCCCGACATTCGGCTCTGGATTTCTGTCGGCAATGAGTAACTGAGCTTGCTCATAGAAAAATGTGACCATCGATCGTACGGCTTAGTGCAAGCAGACAATACATGAATTGCCTATAAAGACTTTCAACAGGCCGACACTAGGACAAACTTGTTCAAAGTGTGCATGAAATATGTATGTGATAACAAGCAAACTAGCATGTTGAAAGTGCATGAAAACAAACAAGGATGCATGGGACTGTATTACAAAGACACTCCGCCAGGATATGTTCACCTTACCAAACTTATCAGTGATTGATCCTACGCAAATATGCCAAGGGCAAAGGAAGAGTTTCTAGAAGAGCTATCAAAATAACACGTAACTACTTCACCGGTATGCTCACCGTGTCAAACTTGTCAGTGATGAACCCTGTACAAGTACGCAAGGAAGCAATAAAAGATTACTAATATGTTAATGGCTAAGCAACGATACTATAGAAACACAAAGCTATTACTAATCCTGACCGGATATGATAATTTCATTTATAATTTCTATAAGATACATATGCTCATATGTAAGTGTTCACACAAGAAATATAAAGTATGGGCCAAGGGAATCATCAGTCACAGAACCTATTTACCTTATCGAATTTGTTGGTGATCGATCCCATACAAGTATGCCCGATAGCAGTAATAAATGTTACTAATGGAACAAGCAATCATGTGGAACAAATGTACCATGATTACTAACTAGGAAAAGGAGAATATCGACATGAATAAATAACATACGCAACAATGAATAAACATTAAAAGAAGATTAGCTTCACAATACAAGCGCGTGAACAATCCACGTTCAAAAGTTCATTAAAAACCACTTACCTAGCCAAACATTTTGGTGATTGACCTATACAAGTATGCATGGTGGTGATGAAGGAATCGCCAGTGGAATAGCCTGGCAATCGTGTAGGAAAAGTACACCGCAAACACCAATCTTAATTGGCCAAACTACAATCTACACAACAAATACACGTCGTCAAATCCACGTGCTATGGAACCACTATATTTTCCTTTTCCAAAAGCACCTCAACATTCTTTGAACATTCATAGGATGACACAGGGCCCTCGGGCACAAAGGCAAGGAGGTTGAACTAGGAGTAAAAGCCTCTTGGATAAAGATGAGAATTAGTGGGAAATCATGCTAGATGATTATACAACTGAGAGAGAATGAACTGCGAATTTCATATTGATAAATGATGTCTTAGAATGATCAAGCTTTCCCCAAGTAAATAGGACTCTGCACATATTAGTAATGGAAAACTTTTCGAAAAAACGGGAATGAGGATATAGATATTTGAGGTTTGAGATAACCATAATATGAGAAAGAAATAGGAGTTTGGATCTTGCTTGGAGCCAACCCCGAAGTGGGTTTTTCGACGACCGTTTTGGCGATTTTCGACGATGATCGGTCTCCCACTCAAGATCTACAACTCCGTTACCCATGAAATTTTGTGAACATCAATATATTGAAGAAAGGAAACCTGAAAATTGATTGCACGTCAAAATTCACAAATCTTGGAAAGACATATAAATCGTTCTATAACGATGTACAAAATCGGCATAACAATCCATAACTTTACGGAAAATACGATATCTCACAAACACTACGTCAGAATTACACAAAATTTGGAGAGAAGGTAACTTACATCACGAGGAACCCATATGATCGATCGTAGCTCAATTGGATGAATCATGGAATGATCGCCTACGATCCAATTTCTGATCAAAACAACAAAGATCGATTGATATCTCATAAACAGTAAGTCAGAATGGCACAAAACTTTAAAAGCATGGACTAGAGGCATAGGGCCCCATAAAAAATTATAACTCCATTGGAGTTAGTATGAAAAGATCGGCCTAAATTATTTTTGTTGTCCAATCGATCCTAAATTTTGCTGGTCGGGTTGTATTTGCCTAAAGGTTCTTCCCTCGAAATTTCAGCTCGATCCATGCATGTCTTCACCTACAAATACGACGGACTTAGCCGATTACAAAGTACTTTTTTTGGCTAGCTCTCCTTCATCACTTCTTATCTCTTTATCCATTACTAAGGCAAAAAAATTGTACTTGTATTCTTACATTATAAATAAAAAATTATTGGAGTGGACGTAGGCCAAAGTTTGCCAAACCACTATAAAAATTGCATGTTCGTTTACTTTTTTTGCTATCTATTCTGTGATTTACGTGCTCATCTTTCTATTTGGATATTGTTTTTGAAAATTGTTGCCCACTTATAACAGGGTGTTTGTGACCGTTTTTAGCCCAAACATTCTGGTGCTTTCACTAAGAAGAACTTGCACCTACGGACTTGGAAGCTAGGATTTTGGATATGGAAGCCTGGATACATGGATTTAGGAAGCAATGGTTGGACAATCAGCAAGGAAACCATTAGTGGATAGAAGCCATCATGGAGGGAGCCAGGAGGCTTCTTTTGGAGCTGGAGAAAATCGGACATCTATCTACATCACCAGAGATGAAATGGAACAATGATGGATGTTATGTAGAAGAGGATGCTAAAGAGACAGGAGGAGATGATGCATGATCCACTTTGACAGATTGAACAAGCTAGAGCGCAAAATCAAGGTAATGGAGTAGTAGGAAACGATGAAAATATGGATCACGGAGTTGGAGCAACAAAAGCTAAGGAAAACCAGAATTAGGTCTTGGAGCAGAAACTAGCTGGCCTGGTATGGATTGGAACAAACTAGGGGCAAGCCCTGACCGAGGAAGATGGATCGGCATTCATCTATTCACATAGAAAGGCACTAATCCCTATGGAAATTATGGCATGGTTTTGGATGGCTTTGTAAGGAAATGGATAGCGGTGACAGAATAGGAGCAGCCATCATCCACCACAAGTTGCAGCGAGCCCGGCTTAAGGGTACAGGTCGTCATCGCTTGATCAGGATGGCATGAAATAAAAGAAACTCCACATTAAAACTTTTAATTCATTTGCACATGTATGGGATCAAGTATTCCCTAGGCATGCTCTATATGGCGATAAACCGCCATAAAAAATAATTTCGGAACTCACTTGAATGTGAAAAACAAGTATTTTGCCTCGAACGACACTCGATCTCGAACGATCACATTTTACCTCGGACGACACTCGATCTTGAACGATCACATTTCACCTCGAATGGTACTCGATCTCGAATGATCACATTATGCCTTGAAAAGTCACTCGACCTTGAACGATTACATTTCGCCACGAACAGGCACTCGATCTCGAACGATCACATTACGCCTCAAACAGGCACTCAATCGCGAACAATCACATTTCGCCTCATATTTCGCCTCGAGAAAGCACTCGATCTAGAACAATCACATTACACCTCGAACAGGCACTCGATCATGAACAAGCAATCGATCATGAACATGCACTCGATCTCGAACAGGTACTCGATCTCGAATGATCACATTATGCCTAGAACATGCAAACGATCTCAAATGATTGCATTTTTCCTCAAACAGGCATCTGATCACGAATGATCACATTTTTCCTCGAACAGACACTCAATCCCATGCGATCATTATTAGCCGGGGTCGGCTATAATTTTGATTAATGGTCCTGAACGGCCATTACTAACAATCGGGTAAGATCACAGATTTGCTCATAGGTCATCAACAGGTTTCAAACATTGGACCTAACGCAATTCAAAACATGCCTTCCTACCGCAAGGCATGTTTCGGGTGCAAATGTTATACCACCTTTTGACCAGGTAGTATATCGTAAAAGTTGGCTAAATGGCTTCTGTAATCATCAAGGCAGGAAGCCCGGAGAGATAACTATTAGGCTCTAAAATCAATGATATTTGGAACTATGGACAATAGTTAGGCGAATTTGGACCGGGTCCCAATCAAGGTGCAATCAATATGAAGTGAAAAGGAAGGCCCGTTGATGTTATATTTCAAATTTTAAGTCGATCGAAGTTCATATACTCGAGTTTTGGACAAATGAAGGTGGATCGGTATCGAGGATTAGTGGTAATTTTCCGAAAATCGGACCTAGGAAAACTTGCTACTTGTTTGGATTCACAGCATAGTTTTCTTGGAGCCATAGGAATTTGAAGTGTTGGATCATGCTTGGTCTCGAAACATGATTACTTGGAGTCGGCTTAGAGTCAGAACGATCGGTGCTTGGAGAAAAATGGTCGGCCCTGATCGTTTTTCGTGCATGGAGTCTAAATGATCGATGCTTGGAGAAAAACGATCGGTCTCGATTGTTTTTGGTGCTTGGAGTCAGAATGATCGGTGTTTGGAGAAAAACGATCGCTCTCGATCGTTTTTCGTGCTTGGAGTCATAATCACATTTGCTTGAGAAAAATTTTGATTTTACCCTAGTGTAACCCTAGTCCAGAATCTTCAGCGTCTACTCTGAGTCATAAGAGTGATTACTTAGGTCTTGCTTTGAGTCAACCCTAAAGTAGATTTTTCAATGACCGTTTTGGCGATTTTCGATGATGATTGGTCTATAACTCAAGATCTATAACTCCATTACCCATGAAATTTGGAAATATCAATATATTGAAGAACGAAGACCCCAAAATTGATCTATTGTCAACATTCACAAATTTTGGTAAAAACATACCAATCGTTCCATAACGATCGTACAAAATCAGGATAACGATCCATATGTTTACGGAAAATGCGATATCTCACAAATGGTATGTCAAAATTGCGTGAAATTTGGAGAAAAGTAGCTCACATCATGGGGAACCCACGTGATTGATCGTAGCTCAATTGGATGAAGCATGGAACGACCACCTACGATCCAATTTCTAGTCAAATTTGCAAAGATCAATTGATATCTCATAAACGGTAAGTTGGAATGACGCGAAATTTTTGGAGCATGGACTAGAGGGATGAGGGACCCCATAAAAATTATTTTCGCCCCATTGGAGTTAGTATGGAAAAATTGGCCTAACTTATTTTTGGTGTTTGATTGATCCCAAATTTTATGGCTCGGGTCGTATGCGCCTGGAGGTTCTTCTGCTAAAATTTCAACCCAATCCATGCACGTCTTTACCTATAAATATAGCGGACTTGGCTTATTACAAAGGACTTTTTTCGACTGGCTCTCCTTCATCACTTCTTATCTCTTCCTCCATTAATTTTCTAAGGCAAAAACAACCGCGCTTGTAATCTTACAGTATAAATAAAGATTATTAGAGTGGACGTAGGACGGAGTTTGCCAAACCACTATAAAACTTGCATGTTCATTTACTTTTTCTACTATCTATTCTATGATCTACGTACTTAACTTTCTATTTGGATATTGTTTTTGGAAATTGATGCTTTCACTTATAACAGGGTGTTTGTGACTATTTTTAGTGCAAATGGGAGCAAATGTTGCGGGCATTTTCTTCCAAAGCACGGTGAATGCGAAATGATGTTAAGGAGCATAGAAATAGCTGGAAGGTGCATTATAAAGGCGCCATCGTGTAATTGCAAGGGAAAGGCGAAGCACTAATGGCAAATTTGGCATAGTCAGAAAATATAGTCAAAGCACTTGTAAGATGTTCCTAAGGTCAAAACATGCAACTAGTTTGTAACTACATCTCAATCCAAGCTACATATGGGAAGATACGATCATCTTGAAATTTTTTCACCACCTAACCGACTCGGGGCCCACTTGGGAGAGATACTACTGACTTCAGGCAAATGGAACATTCAGAGACAATGGAATACTCTGCTCAATAATATGAAGCTATTGATCCAAATTTCATTTAAGTCTAACTTGAAATAAAGGAGTTATGTCACAAAAACATTTGTAACTCAAGTGGTTGGGCACTAAGTTTTCAATAGAGAGGTCGGGAGTTCAATTCCTAGAAAATACATTATTTTTATAGAACATGAGGAATGGCCTGCTAGGGAATCTAAATACTTAGTGGCCAACCATTTCCAATGTAAGGAAGCCAGGACTAGGCAATAGGATGGTAGGCAAAAGAAGGCATGCAAACAAGGAAGACATAGAGCTAATGGATGGAAGGAGCTACACTCTCCATGTTCGACACCCTATGGTACTGAACAGAATATTCTATTCGATACCCTAGGGAACCGAACATGAAATCATGTTCGGTACCTAGATGGCGGAACAGGATCATGCAAGGAGACGTAAAACAAAAAGGGCAACGAACCAAAATGAGAAGTGCAGGAACTTGGCCAACAATGTGGCCACATGCATTCTATCTGCACCGAGCAAGTTATAAATGGAAATTACCTAATTTACCGGAGTGACAACCATACATCTCCACTCCTATAAATACCAAAGCTTCCAACAACAATGGTGGACTGTCCTAGAGAACCAAGCTTACAATAGTAATGGCGGATAAGTCAGGAAAAGCTAGGATCTACTTAACAAGGGCAACTTAACAGGATCAGCCTAGCAGGATCTGTGTCACGACCCAAACTCGATGTCCGACAAACAACATCAAATTCGTATCGCGGGAGCTTGCAACACCCATTAGATGATAAATAACACAGCGGAATAAAAGATGATATCACTGCTACAACATGAATACAATGCCCGATACATCATTTTGATACAATGATAATCATCCATATCAGAGAATATAAAATACAGAATACAGCGGAACACGATACAATATGAGATGAGTCTTCACAGAATCCAATACTGCAACTCTGATCCAAAAGCTCCAAACAAAGCTCCAAAACTTCAAGCTTGATCCAACATCAAGATTGCACCAAGATAAGCAAGGTCAGTCGTTCGCAGACTGAACTAGCTCTAAAGAAACTATAAACCTGAATATCTGAAAAACCAAACTCAGACTGCCCGTGTGGAAAATTTGTGGGCACCTAAAGTTTAGGAACGGAACAATAAACTCCAGGTCAATCATAGGACTGGTATGAGCAAACAAAACATTTGGTCTTTAAAAACAATCAAAAGATTTAAATTTGATAACCGCAATGCTTTTGGAAAATGAAACTACCATAAGGCCTCCCGCCACACACACCATGCAAACGCAGAATTGGAGGAGATTTCTCCTTATGATAGCCAAACATGCTTGATACGCGAAAACCATTTTTGATATTATTATTATTAGTGCATAGTGGAAAACATTTCGAAAGTATAATATTAATCTTAACCAGCATAGACATTTTGAACTATGCCTACTACAGCTACCATCCAAACAGTGGGGCGCCACCATAAGTAGATGGCAGGTAATACAACTAAAACCGTTCAGGGCGCGTATTTGGATGAATGGATTTCCGACAAATTGTCAGGCTAAGGAACTTCCTATTACCACATGGGAACGCCTCTGGCGGGACGCCCCGAGAACCTACCCGGCTCTCCGCCAACAAGGCCGGCTACCCCCTTCCCGGGGAATAAAACCTCAGATATGCCACCCCCGGTCCTTTGGGACCTTTATACGAGGTACCTCTACACCAACAACATCACACAGTAATGAATATATTACAGTGCCCACATGAGTAAGTATCTGGGCTCCATACCATGATACTACCCTTTTCCAGAAGAAATGGTCACACCCTAGGGGAGCTACCCCTGAAACCTTGCCGCATCATTCCTGTTTCGACCATTACCGGTTTGTGAGGCTCGACAAGGTTTCGTCCACAAAGCTATGCTTTACACGAAAGCCATACTTTGATCACAAATGATCAACCAATGATCATCAACACACAGCAACACTTAGCATGCCACACTGCCAAATTGGGAGTATATCGCTGATAACCTTCAACTACATAACCTCTGAGCTCGTGCGTCTCAGAGAAGGGTGTTAAGTTAAGAGAATAAATTCTCCACCACCAACAGATATGTATTTGAAAGAAATCTGCTTTATATCTCAAAGTGTAGTGTCAGACATACAACCATACAAGTCTGTCCCGGATTCGAACAGAACCGAAGGCACTTCCGAAGAAGCCCTTGCAATCCGGGTATTCACAATCCCGATCGGACTTTCCATCACTTAGGAAATCTCTATACCGTAGCTACTCAGTGCAGAGACAATCGATAGGTCATCCTATCGTTCTCGCAAATACCCGGTCTTCACCACCGGTCTTCAAATGCTATCCATAACGACGTATCATTATTCGGAATGGTATGACACAAGGTCCTTTCCCAGCTAAACCGAATAACGAGCGCAATATTTAAAACATATGGATATGGGATTTCAATTAAGCCACAACTAATAAAATCCAAAACTCTCTTTTGAATGGTTAAACAAATTACCATTTTAAATCTTTTAAACAAAAAGATTCATTTCACAACGTTCACCCAGTTTTACAAAGATCCATTCATGGATTTCAAAACAATTTCCGTTTCAGTTGGATTACTCCATTTAAATCTTTAAATCAAATATTTAACTTATAGCTTTCAAAACTTGTTTCCAAAGATTCATCCATAACTTGGAAAACCATTTTTTTTCATTTCAATCCTTCATACAAAAGATACACCTTTCCAATTTCAAAACAAAGTTCACAATCATTCACAAAGATTTATACATAACTTGGAAAAATCATTTCAACCTTGAAATCCTTCTAACACAAATTGAAAATCCATTCTTTATATGAGAGCTTTTATTATTTGAAAACAAACGGTTTTCATTTCGGAAAATCTTATTTCATTTAACAAGTTAAAGCCATTGGGTTAAATTCAAATTCCCAAACAATACTTTAAAATGGTTCAAACCATATAAACACCTTTATAACTTATATAATCTTTTTAGACTATAATTTCCAATCATTGAATTCAATTTCAAATATTGAATTCAAATTTAGATCAAATTATTTAAATTTCAAGTTTTATTAAGTTCTTTAAAATAACTTTTATTTTTGAAACTCATTTTCAAAAACTCTCAATTCCAATTCCAAAACTATTTTGGATTCAAGAATTCAATTTCTAAAATTGTTAAAAATCTGTGACTTAACCGATTTCCTCGTGAAATCCATATTTGTGTGTGTATAGTGTGGTCCAGGGGTTTTACATAATAGTGCAACATCATTCAATCATCACAGATCAAAATACAGAAATATAGTTGATAAGCAGTATAAATTATAATGCTTATCTTTCATTCCCATAACACAGATATATATATCACAGATAATAAATTACATCGCAGATAATTAATTACATTTATCTCAGATAAATAAATTACACTACAGATCATAGCATAAATCAGGATAAATCACAAAGCATTGCATATCAGGGATATCAAACAATTCAACCATCTAATAAAATCAAACATCCATAAGTAGGATCACTTTAATTGTCTGATTGATTTAAATTAGATAAACTTCTATGAATAAATTGCTAGTCATGGTAAATTAATAATCAATTAATTACAAACCATTTAATAAATTATCCTTTAAATCAATCATTAAGTAACCCTTAATTAATAATTAATCCTTAATTAATTATTCTCAATTAATTAATTAATTACTCCTTAATTAATGATTATTTCTTAGTCACTTTCATTAATTAATTAACCTTTAATAAATTAATTATTCTCAAATAAATTACCTTAATTAATTTATCACATTATCCTTAAATTAATTTATTGCTTAATCACTTGATTAATCACCTTTAACTATTAATTAGTATCTAATTAATAATCCTAAATTTACAAATTAATTATTCCTTACTTAATTAATTAACTTAAACCTTAATCAATTAATTTAATTAATCCAAATCATTAATTAATTAAATAAATAAATTATCTATTTGAATTAACTTAATAATTAATGAATTACCATCATTAAGTCTTCATTTACTTTAAGATAAACTCATTTTTTTATTAATGATTTAATTAGCACTTACAATATATATATATATATATATATATATATATATATATATATATTTGAAACATTTATTTCAAATTTACCTTTAAAATTTCATTTTAAATTTCAAGCTTAAAATGAATACCAATTTATCTTTAATAAAGTCTAAAATTTGTTTGAATTCTTCCCTTACAATTTCAAAATCCATTTTTTTAATTCAAATTCCTTTAAGTTCACTAAATTGCTTAAACACCTTTATTTAAACAATTTGAATTTTTAAAACTTTATTTAATTCCAACAAAGTTTCAAAACTAACTTGAATTCATTCTTACACTTTAATTTTAAAATTTAACTTAAACTTGGTTTTATAATTTGAAATTAATTTTAAAATTCCAAAACAAACAGAACAGGTTTTGTTTAAACCTGGAAAACAACTTGTACCCAAGCCACTCAAAATTTGCTTCGAGCAAATCAACCAAATCCCTGTGTCATCCCCCTCTCCCTCTCACATACCCTTCTTCTTCCCTTCTTTATTTTTCTTCTTTCCAGTAAGTAATTTTTTTTTATTAAATCATAATAACACGATATAAGACACTCACGTGAACAGGAAACTCGAGCCAACAATAGGAAATCACGAAATCCCCTTCGAGTCTCCACAAACCAAAACCTCCAGATATCAATGCGTCGCCGTGCACGTGCACGGCACGCCGCCGCCACTCCGGCATCCACGGCGTCCCCTACAAACTACAATTCGACCCCACGTTCGAAATCCAAACCCAGATTTTTAAATTCAAATGAGAATAAAAATTTAGCCTCCTACCGCAAAACTTGTAGCTTGAACGCCACCGCAAAACCTATAGCTTGAACAACACCGCAAACTGCCTCGCCTCACTCGTTCCCACCACTGGAATCGCCACGGCTTCGGCCATGCCTTCGTTACTGACCAAACTTCCATCACCCACAGTCGCGTGCAACTCGATGCAAGAGAGTAGCCGCTTCGATCGATTTCCTGACCCCTCTATAAAATTAGGTTTACAAACTTAAACCCCTCACCGCCGCCGCCGCCGTGGACGATGCCACCTCCGGTTATTTTTCCTACCACCACCGTAGGATCGACCACCTCCTCACACAATCCCGACACCTTTAGTTCATCATATCGCCTGAATTTCACCAAAAACTACCTCACGTTCATCTAACAAATGCCATTCCAATTTGAAACTAAAAATTCTGATTTTTGTTTTAAAAATCATCATTTTCGATGTAGTTTTAGATGATGTAATCCAAATTTAATTCCATGCAAAACAAAAATTGGGTAAAGTTTAAATTTCCACTGCATCTCTACATTCAGACAAAACTATTTCATGTTATATCAAAATTATATTTTTAAAATTAAATTCTGGTGATTCTGATCACATCTTAGTTTTACATTATTGGATAAAAATGATCAGAGCAATTAGAATTAGAATTTGAACTAAAAGTATAACTTGTAATTCTTATAACAGGGTTTAATTTCTTGTTACCAGAGACATATACACACTGACAAATATACACAGTTAATTTGAAAGAGGGGTTGCAAACAAATCAAAATTAAATCATACATACAATTATACTTAAATTTGAAGTAGTTGTATACTCACATTGCTACAGAAGAAAGAACAGAGGTTTGCTTTGCTGAGACAGGTTGTGAAAAATTTCAAGTTGAAGCCTTCTAATTTGATTCTCCGGTTGCATGGATTTGTTTGATGTTTAAATGGAATGTTGTTCGAATTTTCAAGTTGTTGTTTACTTCAGTTTAACATAGCTAAGAATGAACGAGTTGATGAAGATATATGGGAAAGCAAGTTTACAGGTTGATGTTATTATTTGTACAAGTGATGTTATGTATATTTGTACAACACAGGGTAGATATTATTTGGTTTGTAAAAAATAAGATCTGATCTTTTTCTTTTTCATTATTCTTCTTTTGCAATACTTGTTGACTTCGGCTGATATAATCTTGCTTGGTGGCTGATAGATGTGGCATTAATTGCCTTGGTACTTTATGTCTTCCTTTATCTTCTTATACAAGCAATTCACATACATTATTTTTTATGTCTGTTTCTTCATTTTTTTCCAAGTGTACATGAATATATATTTGCTTTGTCTTAGCACTTTGAAAAATAAATAAAGTTCTATTACTTGGTATTTTTATTTTATTTTGAATAAAATTTATTTCTTTGCCTTTGTTCTATTACTTTATAATATGAATACAGTTCTATTTTTAACATGATATTAGCATTTGTCTAATTGACTTCATATTTTACAAAGTTTACTAATATGTGTTTACTAATGTTATTCATAAATTCCAATTCAAATTTTTTTTTCAATCTATTTTATTTTTATTATTTTCGTAGTATATTTTTGTATTAGTACATATTATTTAAAAGAGGATATTTTGAAATTAAATACGTACTAAATAAATTACATAGATATATTTTATAAATTCAAATCATGTTTAAACCATTTACTTAAAATTTAAATTCAATTGATTTAACACATATTTTATTTGATTTTGGAGAAACTCGGATCAACTTATCAATAAATTTCATAATTTTTATTCAAAAATTAAATTAATTATCAATTTAAACTTACTAAAAATCCAGGATCGCTACAGATCTACATAACAGGATTAGCCCTGCAGGATCTGCTTAATAGAAGCAGACTAGCAATAACAACCAAGCAGGAACAGCTTAGCAAAATCTGCCTGATAGGAACAACTGAACAGGAATAGGCAGGCATAAATAGCCATTAGGAATATCCATTAGGAATAGCCGAACAAACTCCCTAAAGCTATATATTACTATCTTTCGAGCTATAGGTTAATATATTATGTATCTCCTGCATTGTATCAAAGATCTATAAGAAGAATAGTGAAAATGGACACTGGATATAGACATATTCTGGCCGAACCATTATAAATCTTTGCGTTCTTTACTTTACTGTAATTTACTTTCTACATAACTATATGTGATACGCTCTTTGAAAATTAATCATAATACAAATATAATAGCCATGTTGTACACCTTGTATTCATAGCTCTATAACAAATTGATGGTGCCGTTTGCCTGTTTTCTATGCAGGCATTTCCAGTGCTTTCATTGAGAATGATTATCAACTTGCCTTTGAGATCAAACAACAAGCTTTGTGCTACCAGGAGAATGCAAGGAGAGCCCATGCACCCAATCAAACAACTGCCAATCAGGATGATCACTTAACAAGAATTCCAATGGTAGTAGATGTAATTACTAGAGTGTCGTTGGTTAGAGTTGTGGCCAAGCTAAATGAATGTTTAAATACCCAACATCAAGCAATGGTGTACCAACTTACGACATGCTTGGGACAAC
Organism: Allium cepa; assembly: GCA_030765085.1. Classification (NCBI taxonomy): domain Eukaryota; kingdom Viridiplantae; phylum Streptophyta; class Magnoliopsida; order Asparagales; family Amaryllidaceae; genus Allium; species Allium cepa. The sequence goes on along the minus strand of CM060941.1, from coordinate 167,566,434 downwards.
CGCAAACTATTGGTCACAACACTTAAACACAAAGGCGGTCCCAATCTAGGGGATCTAAAAGGCAAAGGGCGTCACAATCTAAAAAGGGATACCATCAAGAAAGTCAAAGAGATATAAGAAAGAATGTTGGAGGGATAAAACAAGCAAGAGTGAAGCCTATAGCTAGATCGAAAGGTAGTTCAGCGCTAAACCAAACAGGGATAATGCCGAACCAGGGGAAGCTACAGCAAACGCTTCTCATTCTCTAATTGAAATTGTGGTCAATGGAGGATAATATAATTGTTGGGATCAATGTAGGTGCCATGACCACGCCCGAAATTAAAGACCAATTCATCATAAGCAAGACGAAAGAAATCATTTCCTTCGAATGTAAAGGTCGAGTTGTCATTGACAGTCACCTAAACTGGAGGATAGTTAGACCCGAATCATTAGACAATTCATTCAATCATGTACAAGTGAAGTGAGGAATTGTAGCATAGTTTAGCATTATCTTCTCTATAGAGGATAGACTACCAGGGACCCTAAAGATTTTAGAATTTATGAGTTGGCAAAGTACATGAGTTAGGGTGCACTACATCAGGATGGCAGCCCGTGTAGCTATTGGAGAAAAGGCTAGTGGTGATTGCAAATGATGATGGAAGATATGGCAGCTCCTTTCCTGGCTAAGTGTTCAGAGATAATGAAGCACCGCTTAGACTCATAGAGCAAACAAGACCAACGTAGGTCTAGAGAAACTAAGTTTTGAATTCTGTTTGCAAGCCATATAGAATGGATGCAATAGAGCAGGTAAGGCAGGAAGAGGACATGGAAATTTATAATTTCACAAGCTAAATCTGTTGGGGCTCGAAACAAATCAGACTGATGCAGAAATGGTGAATACTAGACCAATGGTATCACCCATGCCGAACCAAGGGAGGATGTCTCACCAGAAGTCAATGCTGATGTTGGAACCACACACTTAGTTGTTAAAAAGGGATTGCCTGAGTTAGTACACATATGGTTGATCCATTGTACGGGAGGATGATGTGTCCTACCATAATACCTAAGGAAACATCCCAATAGCCAAGGAGCGAGTCACTTATATATGCAATCAACTCCTAAATTTTAAGACACTAGTTATGGAGTAAGACGTTGGAAAAATCATACTTAGAGACTATTTGGTTTAGTCTTTGGAGCATCAAATTGTTAACACTTGGAGCACTATAATAGCTGTTATGCGTCAACTCAATAAATGGATTTATGCTATGGTTATTGTTTAAGGAAGTACTAGGAAAATGGAGTCATACATGGAACTTAAGAAGAATCCTACTACAAACTTGGAGACATATACTACCAGGCCTATATGTTTAATCCCTTGGAGGATTCTAATATCCAGGTAGGATTAATTTTAACCGGGCTGGAAACGAAAAGTCTAAGGATAAGGGCATGCGAAAGATGGATAATAGGATGGAAGAAATGAAACACTTCTAGAAACAGGGCAAGTTTCCACGTTCATAGCTTATGGAGACTCTTGAAAGAATTTATCTTGCTATTATAGAACCAGTTAATTACAATGAGTTGAGGACATAAAATCAAATGTACAAGAGATGGAAACCAATAAATACCTTGTGTTCCATAAGGTTAATGGTCACAAGACCAATGAATGTAGAAAGATCTCGCAAGTATGCTCTAGGTTAAAATACTAGGGTAACTCCACTGAGAATTCCATAAACTCTAGACCACGGTCTCTCGACAGAAATGAGTCTTTATGAAGAAAGGGTGTAAAGCACGCTCAGGGGGTATTGGATCCCCCATGAACAATAAATCATGTCCTTCTACTAGAATCTGAAGATATATGTGCACGAAAATTGTGAATAAGAAAATAATCTGATAGCGGAGCATAAAATTCTTAGTCACGAAGGCAGGGTACAACTCCATCAGAGACAGTGAGAGACTAGGTACAGCTCTTTTACAGAAGTGGAGTGTGATTATAACCCATTCCATAGGTGAGACCAGACATCCCTAGAGATGATGGATCAATATATTTTCAACAAGCCTTAGAGATAGGGTCAACTTTATATGAATATGAAGCATGATACTACAGAGACTGAATACCCCCATAAGCACAGTGACAAAAATGCAAAGGTATGACTTACTTTAATGAATAAATTTCAATGATATTTAATAAAAAATACCTAAGGCATAAGTAACGCCATGCCACTTGACTATGCGACACTCATGGAAGTGAGAAAAATACTAATGGCTGGGCAAGAATGAATGTTCATGACCTCTACAGCTCGAACAAACCTCTTACTTTGCAGGCTAGACCAAATGACAGAGTATGGTATACTAATAGCTGAATTGGAATAGCAAAAGAATTAAGAATTTGAACACTATATTTCCATAATACCTGCAAATGGATGTGAATCAAGTATTTTGGGGGTTTTAAGTCAGTGGAGAATGGTTGGCATCCTACTTAAAAAGAAAAAGGGAAAAGACTTTGTTATTATGTAAGAATGCTATGTGGTTAAGCACATCCCATGGGAGGAACGGGATGCTGACGTTTTCATAAAACCTAGCTTGCTCAGAAAATGGATCGCTTTTAGATTGATCCCAGTAAAAACTTCACCATTAAATGGAATGAAGTAAGCAACGTGATGCCTAAGGTGACTGGGTACACCATACAGGATGACATCCTATACAGAAGAGCTTTTACTAACCTGCTGCTATGGTGCATAGGTACAAGAGAAGCTAAGGAAATATTGGATAAGGCACATAAAGGTAGTAGAAGAGATCACATTAGGGTTCAAACCTTACAAAAAGGAAATCTCACTGGCGTTAATCAGAAATGGAGAACTATCAATAGCTATAGACAGAGTCGAGTGCACAACAGTGGTTGTAGATTACTTTGTCAAGTATGGAGTTCAACTCCACATGATCTAAGATAATGGATAGTGGTTTGATAGTCAGGAATTCGCCAGCTTCTATCGACAACATGGAGTCAGGATAAGCTTTCCTACAATGCCTCACTCGTAGGCCAATGGATAGGTTGAAGAAGTCAACAAGGTTCTTAAAGCTCTCATAAAGGAGTGTTTGGAAAATTATAAGGGAGCTCAGATGGATAAGCTGCCATTGGACTTTGTACGTATCGCACTTCCCACGAGACTATAATGGGTTATACCCCCTTTGCTTTGGCTGACGATTTATTGGTTAGTTTTCCCATCAAAACTATAGTCTCATCTCATAGGATAATCCACTATAATTCAAAGGAGAATGAGGAATTGATAAACATGTCCAACGAGACGTCGGACAAAAGGTACACAAAACCAAGGAGACGGCAAACCAATGGGACGTCGAACCAAGGAGATGCCGGACGAAGGAGACGCCGAACCGAAAGGAGAAATGCAGAAACTTGGCTAGTAATGTGGCTATATGCATTCTATCTGAACCAAGCGAGTTATAGATGGAAATTGTCTGATTTACAAGAGTGACCACCATACATCTCCACTCCTATAAATAACAAAGCTTTCAACAACAATGGAGGACAGTTATGGAGAGCCAAGCTTACAGCAGAATCTATGGGAAAGTTGGGGAAAGCTAGGATCTGCCTAACAAGAGCAGCCTAACATAATCAACCTAGTAGGATCAGCCTAGCCGGATTTGCCTAAGAGGATCATCCTTGCAAGATCTGCCTAGCATGATCAACCTAGCAGGATCTACCTAACAGAAGTAGCCTAGCAGGAGCAGCCAAGCAGGATCAACCTAGCAGGAGTAGACTAGTAGGAGTAGCCTAGTAGGAACAGCCTTGCATGATCTGCTTAACAGGAGTGGCATAGTAGGATACCTAACAGGAACAGCCGAACAATAATAGACAGGAAGAATAGCCAGACATGAATAGTCAAACAAATTCATTAAGCTATATATATTATGGTTTTTCAAGCTATAGATCATTATATTTTTTATCTCGGACATTGTATCAAAGAGCTATAAAAAGAGTAATGAAAATGGACAGTGGATGTAGGCACATTCTGGTCGAACCACTATAAATATTTATGTTCGCTACTTTACAACAATCTAATTTCTACATAACCTATAAGTGATCAGCTCTTTTAAAATTAATCATAATACAAATATAATAGCCATGTTATACATCTGTATTCACAACTCTCTACAACAGATCGATTGGAAATGTTTGCCTATTTTTTATGCAAAGAGCTGTCAAATTCAAGATCAATCATTTCTAAGCTCTAAAATGAACTATATTTCAGCTGTAATAGTAAGTTCAGTCGGTAATAAAGATAAAGTGGACATAAGCACTTGAATTACCCGAATAACTGTAAAGTTTGTGTTATTCTCTTATCTTTTTTCCAATTTCTTACATTAATTAGGGATGTTTTCCCATTTGTCGCTCACACGTATATAAATTCAAACTTTTTTATTCAAAATAGTAAAGAAAAATTAAATGATTATTTTTATATTTTAAAGCCAAAAACTTATTTCAAAATAATTTTTTAATATTTATATTTATATATATATATATATATAATATTTTAGTTTTCTTAAGTCCTGCTACAACCAAAATTTAATTATAATATTTGTGTGTGCATGTGTTATATATGTATATATTTATATATTTATATGTTTTATGTTTCATGCTTTAAAAAGGTTTTAAAATTATTTTAGGATTTTCTTAATAGTCGAGCATGAATGATTCATATATAATAGTGATTATGATATACATATATGTGTGTGTGAGTATATATAAATCAAAAATTTACCTTTCACTGAAATGATCTTGCCAAGAGCTAATACGTTGTTTGTTCAGACTATCCTCTTGAAGCTATACTAACTCCTCCTTCTCTTCAATTTGCAAAGTTAAAAGGTTGGCTTCACCAAGGTAAGGGGGAATGGTTGAAAGAGAACACCGAAAAATTGTCTATAAAATTATGATGGAGATTATCTGAGTTATGGCTGAAAAGGTTTGTACCCCTCTCTCCGTCTTTTTCTTTAGCCTTGAAGACTTAGTAAAGCCCTTAGAACTCTATATTGTGGGCGGCCCTGATATTGGCTATGCATGGTCAAACATCCCATTGAATCCTATTTAAGCCATAATTTAATTAGTTAACTTCTAATCCCTCAATCGAGTGAAGCTTCTTATAGCTTTTATACATCACTCTTCTGATTTTAAGCTTGAAATAAATAATTAAAATAGCTACATATTAACATGACATTGTTGTATTTTATTGTTAATTTATGATGTTTATTAATTAGTTCTACCATTGGTCGAACTAGAAAACAATTAACAACGTGGTTATGTTGACTCTCTGTTGTGACCTTGATCCACAGTCAATATTTAATCAATTAAAATATCAAAGTTTGTACGGACTTTGCTGAAGCATAATATAAGGTTAAGTTCAATGATTACAAATCATTTGCGAGAAATCATATTTTTGATCTAAAATAAGCTCACTTAGTAACATCGGTTTGTACACGTATTCTTTCATCATCACTATATCACTTATATATTTAGAGTTTATTTAAGGTCAAAAACTCTATTATTATATGTATTAATTGTGCAGACCACTATAAAGTCTTTGGTTCAATCAGATAACATTTAGTAATTAATCTTTTCACTGTAGCTAGAGATTTTGATTTTAAGTTGACTACCCGTTATGTGATGCGAACCTTCAATGACGAAGGAGATGAATCAACTCTACGGTGTTGTTTCACTTTAGCACATACCCAATTATGGTCATAAGAAGGTCAACATACCACATATTTAGCCATACTCAAAGTACAGCCTAGATAGTTAAGATCAATAGTACCCTCAAGTCAGAAGACCGATGTACGTCATTACCCTAAAATCTTCTCTTTTCACTTAATTATATCGACCCATGGAAGACTCTTGTTGAATCGTTATGTGATTGTTCCAAATAACCATAACTACATAACCCCTTGGTGTCCCCAACGATCATAAGTAAATCAGCAACCATTATTTGGAAAGGGTTACATGGACTAGTCTTAATAAACGTACCAATATCCTTTTCTTGATGCATCTTGACTAGGAACATTTAAGGATTAGGCATTATGTTTATATACAACTGTATATATGTATCAACTCAATACTCATGGTTACAAACAAATGGTAACCGCAATTGATGAAATGTTTCTTCTATGGATTCTTTACTTACGTATGTTTAATGTATTTCATTAACTATTTATATCTATATACAACAACATACATAAAAGAAAATAAAACTAGATGCTTACATCATTTCAAACGAGATTGTCCTATAAGAGTTAAGTTTATGTAATTAATACATAATTTCCCCTAAGGAACACCCTTAACTCTATCATATATGCATATATGCATGTGTGTACACGTATGTATGTATGCATATAAATATTATTTTAAAATTTTGATTTTAACTTAGTTAATGGTTGAATATAGTATAAGGGAATTATAGAGATGAACATGTATGTATGTGAATTGATTTAAAATGGAATTTCACCTTATTGAGATCTTACCTACTGTCTGTATCTGGGTTGTCAGTGATTTTATTCTTCAAACTTCTAGTCCTTTCTCCTTGATCATGAGATGTAGCTCGGTCAACAAGTCCTTGCCAATGTTATAGCAATGGAGGCTAGGGTTAGGACTTTTTTCTTCAGTGTTTGTAGGGAATGAAGGAGCTAGCTTTTTATAATCAACTATATCATAAATATCCAGCACGCTTCTCCTTAGATCTAAAGACTACGTCTCCAGCCCTTCCTCTCTAATGTTATGGCTACCCCTTCCCTAATATAGGTTTCCAAACATCAGGTCTAATTGATTTAACAATAAAATCGTTTGCTTAGCTAATTTATTAATCCCATACCTTAGTAAAATAAATTTATAACTTTTATACATTGTTTTGAATAATTTTTATGATTCAAATAAATAATTAACACGCTATAAAAATTCAATACAACTTTTATATTAATTTTATTATTAATTTACAACATTTATAAATTAAATTAAATTGGTTGAACTCGGATTAACTAACAACACGATTATGTTAATTCTCTAGTGCAAACTCGGTCATTAGTCAGTATTTGAATAATTAAGATACTAAACCCCATACGGACTTTGTTAAAGTACATATTGGGCACTGGTTCAATCGTATATAGATCATTTAGGAGAAATCTTAATCTTAATCTTTATTGAGCTGCACCTTATAATGATATTTGCACATGTTTTCTTTTTGTCATCATTATTTCACTAAGATATCTAGAGTTTGGTCAAAAGTCAAAATTCTACTAATATTCATAGTTAATCGCATAGATAACATTAAAGTCTTGATTTACTTTAATAACATTTATCTATTAATAGATTTACTCTGACCAAATATTATGACTTTAATTTGACTACCGATTATGGTGATACTAACCATCTACAACGAAGGAGATGGATCCTCTCTTCGGTAGTATTTCACATCAAGTAATTCCATGTGTACCCAACTATGGTTGTAGTATGGTTGATATGCCATGTGTGTGACTATGATCAAAGTACAACCTAACTGCTTAAGATTAATAATACAATTAAGTCTAAATAATATTGCACATATGAGTTCCTCTATTTAACTTAGTTGTATCAACCTAGAGAAGACTCTTGTTGATCGTTCTATGATTATTCCGAACAACCATAAGTAAGTAACCCCTTGGTGCCTCAAATGGTCACGAGTATCTTGTTGTCCAGTGTATGGAGAGCGTTACGTACACTAGTCTCAACAGATGTATTGATGTCATTTTCTGGATACATTTTGAATAGGAACATTTAAGAAGTAAGTATTTCGGTATCGATCCAATACTCATCGTTACAAACACACTCATAACCAGAATCGATAAAATACTCCTATGAATTTTCTACTTATATAGGTTTAATGTATTTATTTCATTATTTGTATCTATATTAACAACACATATAAAAGAAAATAAAATCAAAAGTATAATTTATTTCAAAAAAGATTAGTTATGGAGTTAAGCTACATAACTACCACTAGGCACATCTTTAACTATATCATATTTAGATTTTGTTATAGATTTTCAATAAATACATTTTTGCAAAAAAAATTGATTTTGGGAGGTTTAAGGAATTTGTTTTGGAAATATTATGGAAAATGGTTTCTTAAAACAATAAACTGTGAAAACTTACAAATGAATAGGTGTAGACGTTAGAGACAATAAATGGGTGTTATAACTTAAGTGGGGGTAGAGTAGCGAATTGTGTGACATTTACCTATATATCCTAATGATTAGATTGTGCGTTGTTGGTTGCCTGCATCATTACAGTGCCAAATAGGATTATACTAGAATGTTAAATGTGGTTATTTTTGTTTTGTCTAAGCTACTAAATGAGATTTATGTGTTTTATTGATATACTCCATATTGGTAGAGTTATAGGATTGTTTAAGCATAATAGTTCTACTCAATTATGTCGGGAGTTCAACTAGGCTCTATATTTCACTATAGAAGAGCATGTAGATAGAAGCTTTCTAACTTATATTGTTGTTATTTATTGCTATATATTATTGCGTATGCTAACTTTGTGATATAGGCGAAGAGCAAGAAATCATGTAGTTATGAATTTCTAACTCATATCACTATTGTTTGCTTTATGTTGATTATATTTTATATTTTAATATGCAGTTCTATCATATATTGTATATATGTCCTAACACTTTGGTCCATGAGAAGAACATGGTCGGGTATGATTTATAAACCTTCACATGGGCTAGTTAGTGGGTACAAAAAAAAACAACATGAGAAGATTAGGGTCGTGTATGATTTCTAAACCTTCACATGGGCTGATTGTAATGGGTACGTAAAAAGTCACATTTGTACCATGACATGGTCCGATTATATACCTTGGATCATGTGATGACTGCCCTATACCATCGGTACCCAATATACCTGTATAATGTGTTGTGGAGGTACTCGGTCGATGTAAGGTGGTAGTCAAGGGTGAAAAGCAAAGAAAATCCAAGCACAATACTAGTACAACATCTCATATCGTACAAACAAAATATCATATAATAACATAAATGTAAAATAGGCAAGATAGTGGTACAATCAAATGAACCATAAATAAGAACATCAAATGCAATAGTAGAGTTTATACAACTCAAATAGGAACATCAGAATGCAATAGTAGGTTCACAGATTATACAATAACTAAATAGTAGAGTTTATACAACCCAATTTTCAAAAATAAACTCTAACACTATCTCTAGGATAATACAAGTAGTAGAATATAAGCAATAGTTTTACGTATCGAAGTATAGTAGATATTTTTTTTTTGTTCGTATAAGGTCATATGACTCTAAGATTTTGGAAAGTGACTCTTAGGGATATTTTTCATATATATGATTTTTCTCGAATTTCTATATGACTATTTTGACCTTGCAAATCTTGTTTGGACAATAAATTTTGATAAGAGCTGAATTAAGATCTTGAGCCATTTCCATCTCTTTAGGATGATAGTTTCTCATTCTGTAGAGTGGTCGTAAGAGAAAAACAGACATGTTGTTTGAAAGTTATGGCAACTTCAAGTTTTGGCTGCTACTGGCCTGTTTTAATGGGTAATTAGCTAAACCCATGCGTAGACCTACTAATCCACTTCAAATTTTGTGTTGATAGAAGGTTGAAGGAACCGACCTAAGTCATTCCCTTCTTCCTCAAAATAGATCTAAACCTCCATTAACCCTAATTTCATCAAAATCGCACCTTTTCCTTACTAATCTTAGTTAAATTATGGATTAGAAAGGGGATTAGCATAAGGAAACTTAAGATTATCGTTTTTGCTAATTTGGGTTCATCCTCTTTGTTGTCTACTTCAAATTTTAGGAGAAAAATTGGTATTTTAGGTATTTGGTTAATTATTCTTGGCCTCTCTCTCCTAAATTTGTTTATATAGTTAAAATGATTGTTTTAAATATGTTTTAGATCTAAAATGATTTTATAACTTTAACCACTTGTTCATGTATGTTTATGACCAAAAATATGAGATTTTTAAATGATTTTAGAAAGAATTTTGTGAACTATTAACACCTATCCACATGCTAGTGTAATTTCTATCATTCATATGCATATGTTCATGTAAAACTAAGGCTTATTGCAAAACTAGTTTGATTATCACATTCTCATATATTGGTTGTATGAATGGATGTATGTGCATGATATTCCATGATTATATGTTGTGGTTTGATGTAGTTTGCTAGTGTTTTGGATATCAGGTAGGCAGGTTGAGAAATCTGGCAAATCAGAAGCAAAATTGGTCAGAATTGGACGAGAATTGGAAGGCAGAACTAGAGCATAGGAGAAGCTCGTGCCCCAAATCATAGAATCCAATTCGCAAAGTATAGAAATTAGTATCGAGTTTTATAGCTTGCTCCAAGTCGGTAGCGACTTGGGGGGTGGAAGGTGCTACCTAGTAGAGGTTTCCTATGGTGTTGAATCAGAGATTGGCTAAGTACAGAAGGCAGCACCAACTTGTTTCTAAGATACGAAGTAAGGCATTAGGAGCATATGATGACTTGATTCAGAGCAGAGAAGTCAGGGTTCAAGCACCAACACATGAAGTACAAGAGGCAAGAAGTAGGATAAGAAGAGACTTAACCATCGGTTGGTAGAAGTCGGTGTCGACGTCTTCAAATCGGTACCGAGTTCTCATCCTTGGTCCAATGAGGGCAGAATGTCTGGAGTATGGTTCAGGAGCTCTATAGGTCATCCTAGACGTGTTGGCTTGTTCATATAATGACTGACAGCAGTATAATAGCATTGTTCGCGCCAAAATTGGTCACAAACCCTAAATCCCGTGAAAGCACCAATGTATGAACACAAATCAGCAATATTCAAGCACAAATCTCAGATCTCAGCAAATATCAAATGACAATACTGAAATAACACACAGAAACATGAGATTTATAGTGGTTCGGCTATCTCCGGCCTACGTCCACTCCAAAGTTTTATACTTTATTGATTATCCTTGCTGGTTACAGATGATTACAGCGATTACAATGAAGTAATTTGAATACAACAGCGATGTAGAGATGTAGAATTAAATCCGGCAGAGTCTGGACGTCCAATCGCCCAAAAGATCCTCTTTCTGTAGGCTTCAAAGGGCTATTTATAGGCGTAGGAGGCTGATATCGCGCTCAAACTTCGGGAGACTTCTTCTGGCACGTGAGTGGGCCCACACCACCGACCCCACCAAGTTTCGACTCGATCTGTGATCGATACGAATTGATTTCGTATCCATCAAAAAATGATCCAATCGGGATGAAACTTGGCAACATTCTTTACCTTGTGTGCAAACTGCTGTGAAAATTTCGTTGCATTTGGATCAGCGGTTTAGGAGATATGATCGATGCAATCTCATGTTTTCCGTAGCCTGCTATCTTCGAATCCATGCTTTTGTATCCCTCCTGTTCGACTCGATCAAGGCACGTGTGTGTGAGGTGACGTGGCGCTACTTCCAGGGCTCGATCCATATTCCTCGCCGTTTTGAACGCTTCTTCCCTTGATTCGCGCTCGCATCCATACTTTGCATTCGTTTGTGCCGATAATTTTGCTTTGCATCTGTATCCAACTGCTTGCATCGTATCGTTCTTCATATCGATTTCAGGAGTGTGTTTCGTGTCGATCTATCCGATCAATACGAAACAATGTTATGCGAGGCATTATCGATCGATACGAAAAACGCACGAAGGGCCAATCATATGGATACGAAGCTAGACACTGATGGATACGAACGAAGCCTTACCTGATGGACACGAACTACGATAGCTTCCTATGGGTACGAAAGTGCCAAATCCTTCTATCACCGATATGAAACGATCGAGTCGAGCCGATCGATACGAACGATACCGATTCGAAACCTTGCTTGACGATCGATACGAAATGTATCGACTCGAACCACCTTCTGCTGATTGATGAGAAACCATTGAGTCGAGTCCATGCTGATCAATACGAACGATATCGATTCGAAGTCCACCATTATGCTCTGTCTCTGATCGATACGAACAGTATCGACTCGAAATGCCATATACTGATCGATGCGAAATGCATCGATACGAACCATTCCTTGTGTATCTTAGCCCATCCATATCTTGTGCATACAAACTCCGATCGACCTAAAATTTGAAACATTGCTTCTTCTTGCTTTGTTCATCATCTCCAATCGATCCCGCCCTGATCGGAGCTTAGCCAAATTTTAATGACATCGATTGCAGCCTTGTTTCCAAACGATCTCCAATCCTGATATCCATCGTTCCTTGCCAATTTTGTTGATATCCCAGCTTTGTCCAAAAGGTGGGATAACATTTTCCCCCCAAAACATGCCTTGTGATAAGAAGGCGTGTTTTGAATAGTTCCGAATCCAATATCCAAAGCCTATAGCCATATCGTCAGAGTACATCATCCTTGACTGCTCAGAGTCGATGCCCAATTCCAAATCCAATAACCAAAGCCTTAGCCAATTCCATATCCATTCGAACCCGACAACTGAGTCCTAATCCATCCTTATCCAATAGCCCATAACCGAATCCAGGACCTCTCCGGGTCAACGTCCAAATCCATAACCTCTCCGAGCTCTTGCCAAGCGCAATCCACACCTGACGACCGTGGTCCAGTGTCCCTGGACGTTGAGCTAACCTCTCCGAGTTCTTGCCAAGCGCAATCCACACTTGGCGACCGTGGTTCAGTGTCCCTGGACGTTGAGCTACCTCTCCGGGTTCTTGCCAAGCGCAATCCACACTTGGCGACCGTGGTCCAGTGTCCCTGGACGTTGTACAATGTCATGGCTTAAGTCCTAAGACGAATCCTGATCTTTCCGGACCCTTGTTGAGCATAGTCCATACTCAACGACCTGAAACAATAATCGATAATATGGGGCCTAAGTCCTAGGTCGAATCCTGGTCACTTTGGACCCTTGCTGAGCATAATCCATACTCAGCGACCTAAATAAGCCAATTCGCCACATGCGGACAAAGAGACTTACCCCTTGCCAGGTATAATCCATACCTGACGACCATTTACCAAAAACCAGATAAAAATCCAATCAAAATCCAATCCAAAATCCAAATCAAATCAGAAAATCAGAAATCCAAACCAACATTCAAAACAGAAAACAATCATCCAAACGAAAATCCAAACCAGAAAGCAAACAAAACCAGGAGTTCAAACCAAACTCCAAAACCAAACCAGAAAATGAGTGTCCAATCCAAAACACAAGACAGATTTCGCAAACCATAGCTTCGCGGTTTATCATCATTCAGAGCATTCCTAGGGGCTATCTCCTTCCTCATACATGTGTAAATGACTTGGTTGCTCGCCAATGGTTTGTTACTTATTTCACATTATCCCGGTCAATTGATAACCATTCGACCGTCATTCCTGCGCCTCACATCATCATGGTTTGAGGTAGGCGGTGGTTGCTCCTGCTCCACCGCTGCATTCCGTGTCCCAACATACTGCCTCAATTGTCTATTCCTTACATGCTCCTCGATTATATCCTTCAGGTGCCTGCAGCTATTGGTGTCGTGCCCATCCAAATCATGGAATAGGCAGTGCCTTCCTGATGCCCTCTCTCGTTCAGAAGGCTCTCTCCTAGCTGGCCTTCGGTAGGGAAGGCGATTCCGGGTTTCCAAGTATATCCGCTCCAGCGTCTCGTTCAATCCTGTGTATGTGGAAAACTTTGGATCCTTCCATCACTTCCTAGCTTTTCCAGAATCATCGTCCAACTTCCTTTTTCCTTTATCTTTATCCGAACCTCTACTGGATGGTCCTCCACCCTCAGTCGCATTTACTTCCTTCATCTTTATGTCCGCACATGCATCCTCTTGTCGGAGGAACCTCTCAGCTTCGTGAAAGAATTCCCGAGATCCAGTGGTGGGTCTTGTATCAAAGATACCTTGAAATCCGAATCCTCCCTGACACCTGACACTGCCGCCATTAAAACCATTGATGGATCCGGCCGATCCACCAAAGCAACTTCCACATTGAATCGAGTTAGAAAAGCTCTAAGTGATTCATTTGTCCTTTGCTTTACCGATGTTAGCGTATCACGTTCTTAGGCCTTTTAATATGAACCCGAAACTGCCTTAGAAACCTATCCACCGGCTCTGTCCATATTCTAATAGAACCTTCTTCCAACTGCCTAAACCATATTGCGGCTATATCTGTTAAGTACAGGGGAAAACATCAGGCCATAACTTCCTCCGATGCCCCCAGCACTTCCATGTGTCTAGTATATCTCATCAGATGATCTGTCGGATCAGCCTTGCCATTGTATACTTCCACACTAGGTAGTTTGAAATCAGGCGAATTTCGAGCCATCCTGATTTCCCATGTGAACGGACTCTTGTTCATCCATTCCAAATCTCTATTGGTCAGACCTCCACGCATAGTTCTCCTGATAATCTCAGCCAATCCAGCATTATCTGTCAAAGGTTGCCCATATGCCCCCGAGGGAATTCCAGCATATACTCCTCATGCGGTTCACTAATGTTGGCGCTCGCTCTAGCCTGTCGAGCTCCATCCAAGGGCCTTCCAACGTCAGATCCTGCGGGACTGCCCCCAAGCCTTTGTTGATTGCCATCTGGTTTTGTATTTTGTCCTCCATTGGGTTCTGCGACCCTAGTTCCTTGTTCCACATCCGCAATCACCATAGTCGGTGTAAGGTTTTGTGTTCCTGCAGCTCTCATCTGTTCAAGGAAAGTCTACATCATGTCCTGTTGACTCTTCAACAATCTCTCTTGTAGTGAATTGGCCATAGCCTCCATTTCATCTCTAGTTATGTAGATCGAAGCTTTTCCTTCCCCAGCTCCGGAGGATGCTTCTTGACTTCCTTTCTGTTAGCTTCTTTCAGCCCTCTGTCTTCTACTGGTTTGTCGAGTCATTGTCTTTCAAATCTAAACTCTTCGATTTTTTCAAATCTGAACTTCAATCCGATGTAGCGGGTGCTAGTCGTTCTCAGTGAAAGCACTAAAGTGTTCGCGCCAAAAATTGGTCACAAACCCCAAATCCCGTGAAAGCACCAACGTATGAACACAAATCAGCAATATTCAAGCATAAATCTCAGATCTCAGCAAATATCAAATGACAATACTGAAATAACACACAGAAACACGAGATTTATAGTGGTTTGGCTATCTCCGGCCTACGTCCACTCTAAAGTTTTATACTTTATTGATTATCCTTGCTGGTTACAGATGATTACAGCGATTACAATGAAGTAATTTGAATACAACAGCGATGTAGAGATGTAGAATTAAATCCGACAGAGTCTGGACGTCCAATCGCCCAAAAGATCCTCTTTCTGTAGGCTTTAGGGGGCTATTTATAGGCGTAGGAGGCTGATATCATGCTCAAACTTCAAGAGACTTCTTCTGGCATGTGAGTGGGCCCACGCGACCGACCCCACTTATTTTCGACTCGATCTATGATCGATATGAATTGATTTCGTATCCATCAAAAAATGATCCAATCGGGATGAAACTTGGCAGGAACATTCTTTACCTTGTGTGCAAGCTGCTGTGAAAATTTCGTTGCATTTGGATCAACGGTTTAGGAGATATGATCGATGTAATCTCATGTTTTCCGTAGCCTGCTGTCTTCGAATCCATGCTTTCGTATCCCTCCTGTTCGACTCGATCAAGGCACGTGTGTGTGAGGTGACGTGGCGCTACTTCCAGGGCTCGATCCATATTCCTCGCCATTTTGAACGCTTCTTCCCTTAATTCGCGCTCGCATCCATACTTTGCGTTCGTTCGTGCCGATAATTTTTCTTTTCATCTGTATCCAACTGCTTGCATCGTACTGTTCTTCATATCGATTTCAGGAGTGTGTTTCGTATCGATCTATCCGATCGATACAAAATAATGTTATGCGAGGCATTATCGATCGATACGAAAAACGCACGAAGGGCCAATCATATGGATACGAAGCTAGACACTGATGGATACGAACGAAGCCTTACCTGATGGACACGAACTACGATAGCTTCCTATGGGTATGAAAGTGCCAAATCCTTCTATCATCGATACGAAACGATCGAGTCGAGCCGATCGATGCGAACGATACTGATTCGAAACCTTGCTTGACGATCGATACGAAATGTATCGACTCGAACCACCTTCTGCTGATCGATGAGAAACCATTGAGTCGAGTCCATACTGATCGATACGAACGATATCGGTTTGAAGTCCACCACTGTGCTCTGTCTCTGATCGATACGAACAGTATCGACTCAAAATGCCATCTACTGATCGATGCGAAATGCATCGATACGAACCATTCCTTGTGTATCTTAGCCCATCCATATCTTGTGCATACGAACTCCGATCGACTTGAAATTTGAAACATAGCTTCTTCTTGCTTTTTTCATCATCTCTGATCGATTCCGTCCTGATCGGAGCTTAGCCAATTTTAACGACATTGATTGCAGCCTTGTTTCCAATCGATCTCCGATCCTGATATCCATCGCTCCTTGCCAATTTTGTTGATATCCCAACTTTGTCCAATAGGTGGGATAACAAGCATGATGAAAGTTAAAGTCTTCAGATAGTAACTCGATGACAAACGAAGTTAGGTTTTGAAGATAATAGCTCAATGAAGAAATGAGTTGAAGAGTGGGAATGTTGAATGGTTCCTCAAGAATAACGTCTCGATGAAGAAAGGGGTCGTTAAACATAGGAATGAAAGATGGTTCCTCCAAGATAACAGAAGTTAAATGGAGCGAAGGAAGGGCTCAGATACGCGTACTAAGGGATCGTTGATACTCGAAGTATTTTCTTTTATACTCAAAGCAGGGGTATCGTAAGGACGCTCATGGGTGATGAAGAATGGCTACCCCAGATTAGAAGAAGGGATCCATGTACCCTAAACAGGAAGAATGAGTCTAGTACTGTCTTTAGGCTAAAGAGGGTAAGATTAAAAACTGAGAATTCTATTAGTCCTTAGCAGAAGAATGGTCATATGAGTTATCATATATCCAAAGTACACTGAGTAATAGTTAGTATTGTTTGATGGATGTTATGTCTGTTATGGTTGCTTCACTAGCCACTTGTCACTCTAAAGTTGTAATTAGAGATAGTTAGTGGAGACAGGGATACCTAGACACCCATTATCACACTTGGTTATGTTGCATCTTTATGATATGTAGAGTAGCATATTATGTTATTATGTGCTAACAGGTTGTAGGGACATATCAGGTATGATTTATATACCTCGTTCCTTATTATACCAACTTGTATAGTATTTAGAAATTCATTTACCGCTCACACTAGACTATTGTCTGACTCAAGGGTTTATGCTTTATTTCTTAGTATCTCAAGTGGTCTAAAATGAGTAGATTAGATAGCAGGTTTAGATGTAGTGGCTATGTAGAGGATGAGCTGGAGGGAGCTATTTCGTATTGTATATGGATTTCTAAGCTTATTTCAGTGCGCAATACTGTGGAGCTTTGGCAGTGTTCACTTATTATTAATAGTATGAGACAGTTAGTTGAGTTTATTTTGTTGTATAAACACTATTTTATGATGTATAACTCTATGTATTTGTACTCTAATATTTAGATCACTTAGTTATTACCATCTCTCTTGTTTTCTATCTGTGATATTATATTATATTATATGCACTGTGGGATATACCACGGGTTCTGTGATGTTTTGTTTCATTTTTTAAATCTTGATGGTCGCTCTACATCGATCAACAGGACAACAATACCTACTCTATATTGGGTGTCGGTGGTGTAGGACGGTCATCACACTAGGTATAAATATATGAAAGCATAGCCTCATACTTATACTCTGTACGACTCAATCCTTCATCCAGACTTGTTCTCCCAAATCTACTCATTTAAGAGCACCCAAGATAATAAGAAGCAAAGCATTAACCTCGGGTTAGACAATAATCTAGTGTAAGCATACATCATCTCAAAAATACTATAAAATCGTACATAGTAAATAAGGGTATAGGACATGAATAGCCATACCTGATCCATCCCTGCATCCAAAGAGTTAGCACATAAACATAGCACATGTTAAACTATTATCACAAGAGGAAAATATGTGGTATAGGGGGTATCACACGGTATATCAGGAGCACATTAAAATCACATCCATCACATAGCCTTGTATCTCTCACTCAAAGTACTTCAGATGTACAATAACTCTTATAGATTCTCAACTCACTGTCTATGTAGATAGCTAGGGCCTGGACACATAGAGACTCCAAAAATATGGGTACACAATGATTGCCCTGGGTACATTCAGGCCACCCTATCCCAACAATGAGCACCACAACCTCACAGTTACCTCACATATGTTCAAGTTATGCCTATGCAGATGGCCAAGTATTAGACACACACAGACATCCAAAATATGGATACACACTGACTACCCCATCCCATTCATGAGCATCACAACCTCATTTTCTACATTACGAGCTATCATGCAAAACCACATTCTTCAGGTCCAATTACAGATACCATAGTCACTCGCCACATCGAACCATCATCTTTAGAATGACTCTAAACATCTACCGTAGGTTCTTAGAGCAATTACACCAAGGTTTCAAAGTCGTCGTCATCGCTGTCATTGTGTCAAAGCGCTATGCCATCGCTTCATTAGTTGCCACATGAAATGTAAGGCCATCCCAGGTCATTTAGAGTTTTCTAATTCACCTCAAGTCACCCACTAGATCCCTAACACATGTCCCAAAGAAATTCCAAATTTTTTCCATGCTACAACCAAAATTACAAATTTCAAGTTCCATCGGAATATGCCATAGGTCGGACTCGAAGCATCCACTGAAAAACTCGAATCAGCCCTCTTCTGATCCAAGAAACACCCAAATGCCAAACAACATAACTTGCCTGGGTACCGAACCGATCCGCCCCATAAAAAGCACCGGGCATGACTCCAAGTATTGAACAAAAAATCTTGCTCGGTCATTAAATCAAGTTGCCTCTTAAAAACATCGGGCACACCTCCAAGCGTCAACAGAAAATATTGCTCAGGGACCAAACCAAGTCACCTCACAAAAACATCGGGCATGCCTCTAAGCATCAGATAGAAAATTTCCCTTGGGCATTGAGAAAAGTCACCTCATAGAAACATCAGGCACGCCTCCAAGCAACAGACAAAAAAATCTTACTTGGAAACCGAACCAAGTCGCTTCACAAAACACTGGGCATAACTCCAAGCAATCACCAAATAGCAAATCCTGTTTGGTCACTAAACATAGCACCCCTGAACACCGAGTCAACCTCGAGCAGATCACCGCCGGACACCAAGCACCGAATGGAAATGTGGTAATTTCTCCAAACTCCAAATTTGCACTGATTTCATCTCTATGCTCTGTCCTTCAACCCATGTGCCTTACGCAAGCATTGATATATCTTCAAACTTCCATGAGGTTATTCATTGAAGTCCGGTTTTACAGTTGCTACCTCTAGTTGACTCTGATAAGCATTTTCAACCAAACAAGCATATGAACAAACATTATACATGCACCAAACAACAATCAAACATGTAAATCACACAATCAATCATAGCAATCATCATACAAGGTGTCTACAACATAGCTTAACATATATCAAGGCAAATACATGTCCAAATAACATGTCGAGAACACCGAAAATTCATTCATGTTTACTATAGACGTGGTTTAAAAAAGCAAAAAAAAACATAATTTTAACTTCAAAATGGATCCAAAACATATTAAAACATGTAGATACATACTGAATACAGTTAAAGATCGTAAATCACTCATCAAAACCTTCAAAATCCATGTTTTACACGTAAATCGATGCAACTTCAGAAAATCAACATCTAAGATCATATTTTCCTTCCTTGAAAATGTAGATATTCAGACTTCTAATCAATCCTTTTGCTAATCTACTCTTAATATATGATTTAGAGGAGAAAAGAGAAACATTTGGGTGAAGATTATGTTAATGGGAGCTTAGATCTATTTGTGGTAAAAATGATTTTGGAACGATGGTTCAGCCTATAATAGCCTCCAAACCCGAAATAGCTTAGTGGGCTTATCCTCAAACCTCGCTAGTTACCTACTAAGTTGTTTCAAAAACTATCAAACTTCAAACAGCCATATCTTCTAGCCATAAAGTCCAAATCGCTATGATGACCACTCTATAGAAAGAAAAACCATCACATCTTTCCAATGGAAGTCGTCTTGGATGCTAATTCGGTCTTTATCCAAAGTTATAGCCATCTCAAGTTTTCAAGAGTAAAATCGTTCGATAAAATCCTAAAGAAAGGAAATGTTACTGGTTCGCATTTCTAAAAATTATAGAGTTAAAAGACCTCATATGAATTTAAAAATAATATTTTACGATCCTTCGATACATATAATATGGGTCGTTACACTCACACATAGGAATTTCGCCCTTGAAATCCCTAATACAAACAAAATAAAATCAAACATTGCTACCCTGCATGCCTGATATCCACGAGCAACCATATCAAACATGCGCATAGAAACAAGAAATGATATCTATGCTTATCCTAGCGTACATGATACTAAACTAATCACATGATATCAAAGCAAAGCAAATGCGACAAATAAAAAGTCTCATCGGGTATAGAGCTCCGAATAAGTGGTCTCATGCTCTCCTCGGGCTCCTAAGTACATTCGCCTTCACTCTATCTCCATTGAGCCTTTAGTAGCGCCACTGTCTTCTTCAAAGACGCTTTGTATCATGTCCAACGATATGAATATGTCTACGAGGTCTCAAAGCTTCTTCTTCAATCTCGATATCATCAAGCTAATTTGGTTCAACTATCACGCCTAAGCTATGCACAAATTTCCATAAGTGTGATACATGGAACATGTTGTGCATGCCCACCATCTTATGAGGTAAGTCAACTTTATAAGCTAAATTCTCAATCCTCTCAAGTATCGAAAAAAGATCAACGAATATTGGTGTCAACTTCCCTTAGTAACTTCAATGGAGAGATCTTGACAAACATTATATCGCCGATGGAGAACTCCAAATCACATCTTCTCCTACCTGCATAGTTCTTTTGTCTATCATGGGCACCTTTCATTCATTGCAAATGATCTCAATCTTCTATGAAGTCTCTCTAATCGTGTTTGTCCCAAGTATTAGTTTCTCGCTTACTTCCCTTCAACATGAAGGAGCGTTGCACGATCGGCAATATAACGCCTCAAATGGTATCATACCAATGCTAGAATGATATTTTTATTATGTGCAAACTCTACTAAGTGTAAATGAGCAACCCACGAGCCACCAAATCAAGAATGCCAGCTCGCAAGAGATCTTCCAAGAAATGGTTCACCTTCTCGGTCTTCCAATTAGGTTGTGGAGGATAAGCTGTACAGAGATTGTGCTTCATTCCTAATGCCTCTTATAAGCTCTTTCAAAACCCACTAGTGAACAAAGGGTCTTGGTCACTCACAATACTCTCCGGCATACCATGGAATCGCACAACCCATTTTACATACAACTCGACCAATTTAGATGTCATTCTACTAAACTTTGTAGGTATAAATCTAGCACACTTCATTAGTCTATCGACTATGACCCATATGCTATCGTACCCTCCTTAGGTCCTTTGCAATCCATCGATAAAATACATCGAAACTTGTTTCCATTTCCACTCAGGAATCTCGCGCGGTTGCTGCAAACTACTCGACTTCTTATGCTCTACCTTTACCAACCGATAGTTCATGCACTTTCAAGATGAATTCTCAAGTCCTTCTTCATCCCTTCCAAATAAAATATTTGCATCATATCATGATACATTTTGTTGCTGTCAGTATGCGTAGTCAATTTCAAATGATGGCACTCTCGTGGCACTTCATCCCTTAACCCATGGACGTCGGGAATAATCTCCTGTCCTTCTGGAGCCAACCACCACGATCGGGCCCATACTACTTCATTTCATTTGGCTATAATTCTTCCTTTTTCTTCACTATGATCTCTACCAGTATATCAATTTTCCTCTTGTTAGTATCGATCCGCTCAATCTAAGTAGGTCTGATCGTCAAGCTAGCCAACACTTCTAAATCTTACTCACATCGAGGTCTAAACTCATAGCCAGCGACGAACTCCAACTGCTTCCACTCTAGGAACATCGCTCCTAAGCTAACATGTCTTCTACACATAGCATCAATGACTACATTTCCCTTTCATAGCGTATAGAAAACTTCAAATGTTGAATATGCTAGTATATGATTTTTGTTTGATGATAATAAACATATACATATACATATACATATACATATACATATACATATACATATACATATATATATATATATATATTCATTTAAATGTATTTGCTATAATACTATTTTATTTTATTCTTCACATAATTAAATATGTATTTTTTGAATAAAATAAATAACACAGAATTTAAATTCAAACAAATATTTTATTACAATTTTGAATAGTACAAATTTGAGCTCTTACTATATATACACAATTTCAATTATATTACAATTTCGATTTACAATGTTGACCTCGCTACATATCACTCAAACACTCGTATTTGATCTTCAACTTTGTTCCAGCTTGTATCTCGCATCTGAATTATCTACAAAATAAACATTGACGTAGCAAAAGAAAAAGGAAATATTTTGCAGTGCAAATTAAAATGTGTGTTTGAAAATATCATTTGCCTCTTTTATTTGGGTTTTCGTCATCATTTTTGTTTGAATTCATCATACGAACACCTTATGACATGTTTGTGACATGCATAGTATACTACTGTACATGTCACAAGGCTATGCACACTGATATGCACTTGCTTGTGAAAATTGCAGGGGCATGTGAGCATAAGGTCAAACCCGACCAAATGGTAGATTCAACTTAGGTGACTCGAAGAAACTGCAACAACCCACACATACCAAAGACCAGAATTCAAAAGCACAAAACCAGATCGAGCTAGCAGTTCAGTGCAACATGACTTCAAGACGATCCAGACCGGCATACAAGTATAGACATGTACAAATATGCAGTGACGAGCACAAAAAAATGTACACAGGACTCAAGGCTGCAACAATACTCAAGTGAAACCTAACCACACGGTGCACTAGACCAGAGACCAATATGAAGTGCAGACTTAACCAAAGCAGACCACACATGAACCAAACTTCAAAAACAAGTACATGGCAGTTAACATGAATGTACAGGCACGAGTAAAGGTATGAAGCAGAATTCAACCGGAATTGATGCAAATCTCACACACATATATGCATACATATCTATATATATGTATAAACATGGAAATACCCAGTAAAACAGTTTCGAGCAAGAGAGCAACTAGCACAATGAACGAGAAACATCAAGTCTGCCTCAACACAAATAAACCACACAAACCAAACTTCATAATTCCAATTACAACTAGAACTTGAAGATATACAAACTGCCCAAGCAAACATAGATAACAAAAGTACACATGAACTCCAAAACACAAGCATTCAAATAGAGACCAGAGCAATGCAGGCACAACACATACATACACACATACCTATGTATGTATGTATGTATGTATATAAATGGTGACACGCATACAAACACAAGTGGTTCCGGTCAAATGCAAAACAGAAGCATGTTCAAATGATGTGGTCAGAGCATTGATAGCATACATGTGAAGTTCTACATGAATTGATATAAATGTTTAAAAATAATAAAATAGTGAAGTAGTGGCATGAGTCAAAATTCAACACGATGAACAAGGAATTTAGGAATGAATCATTACTAACACCAGAACCAAATTCAAGTGCAGAAGATCACACAATAGCAGTGAAAGAACAAGTTTGAACTTAATAAATCAAGTTCCAAAAATCCAGTGGTGTAGTTTGAACAAAAATCAAGGTAGCAGTTTTAAACCATGTCAATGCCGAGATGAACAAATCCAACAAAAGTAAAAAATATTTGAAAATAGAAAGAGCATTATGAACAAGCATCATGGATTCTAAAACCAAACGCAAGCCATGGTGACCAAGCAAAGCATATCGAAAAAATATTCGAATTGAATCAATCAAAATAAATCACAAGTATTCAAGCAAAATCGAATGGCCAAGCAAGAATTAAGAAGAATTCAAACATATTTATACGAACGTATATTTAGGTATTTTATCCCTATATAACCCGGTTACATCATTGGCAAATTGGGCATTCGATTTCAAATAAATCAAAGAGCAAGAATCATCAAAAACTCGAATAAAGTCGAGTATAAGTATAAATTGAAAAAGGGAAAACACGTACCAATTCAAAGCACGAATCAATCAAGCTCGACATTTGAAGCCACTGCAAGTAATAAAGCCAGGGATTCAATTGAGGAAGCATTTGAAGAAGATTGAAGAAGGAAACCATATAAGCAATCAATTCGAACAAGGCGACGGCTTCATCACAAAGCCCTAATTTTATAACAAAGGAATGAAAAAGAAATGAGGCGGTCATGAATAAAAAAGGGGACAATCTTCTTTATCTTTTTTGGGTCGTGGTTATAAAAGGAGGATATCATGGTTTTTATTATGCCACTCTCTTTAATTTATTTTTGGGCTTGAATTATTCAATAGGGTTTTGTGTTTAGTTTTTTATTCTATTTTGTAATTTTCTTTTAAACATTTGTAAAATTCTAGTCGTGTGACTAGGTTATGAACTACGATGGTGTAGCTCAAAAATTCCCAACCCAGTGGCTGAGTTGTGGTAAGGTTTGAGCATAAAGTTAGGTTAGTCAATAGCAGGTATCGCAAGTTTACGTGTGTAAGCATCTGACTGCTTAATTTTTAGTATAAACCTTGGGGGCAGCACATAGGCAGGGTTTTGCCAAAGTTGGGTAAATCTATATTGTTCTATTTCCGCTTCTATTATTCCGCTATTATCTATGATGCAATTATTATACATATTTCCACATTAATTTTTATTACTTTTAGTATCACCCTATTAACCCCCCCTCTAAGGTGAAACCGGTCTTACAAGTTGTATCTGAGCTAGGAACAAAAACCAATTTTTGTTTTAAATTTTTTAATTTTTATAGACTTCTCTTAATAATGCTTTTGCTGAGGGTCGGTCTGTAGTTAGGCCACCCATGTTCAATGGTGAATACGCATATTGAAAAAATAGAATGAATTTTTTTCTAAAAAACATTGATGCTTGAAATATTGTTGGGACAAGATATAGGACACCAACTATAGTGGTAGATAATCAAGAAATTGAAAAACTGATGGATCGATGGACAGATCTTGAAAATAAACTATAGAATGCTAATGTTAAAGCTATGAATTCTATTATTTGTTCGCTTGATCAAATTGAGTTTAATCGTATCTCACATTGTCTAACTGTGCAAGAAATTGGCACACACTTGAAGTGACTCATGAAGGAACCTCTCAAGTCAAAGAATCTCGCCTTGCCATGCTTAGTAGCAAATACGAGAACTTCACAATGGCCAAGGATGAAAATGTCAAAGAGATGTATGGTCGACTTTCTAATCTCGTACACAACTCAAAAGCTCTTGGAAAACCGTACATAGAATTGGAAATAGTCCGAAAAATCCTCAAAGTCCTTCCACGAAATTTTGACGTGAAAGTTACCGCCATTCAAGAATCAAAGGATTTGAAACAAGTTAAAGTTGGAGAACTCATTGGAAATCTCACCACTCATAAGATAGAAATGAAATTCAAGGAAGAACGCAAAGGAGGAGATACGCGAAAGAATTCCATAGCTCTCGAAGGAACAATAGAAAATGATAATGACGATGACGATGATGGGCAGCAGAACTGGCACGGATAATAAATAAATTCAAAAGGTGGAACCACAACGGAAATCAAGTTTTAATTCAACAATTGAAAGTAGAATAGTCAAAGTACTAGACAACTCAAAAAAGTAAGAGATCATTTGTCATAAGTACAATAAACATGGTCACATCAAACCCAATTGTCCTCAGAATCGACTCGTCCAAGGAAAGAAATCGAAAAGGAGAAGTTTTGCAACCACGTGGAATAAAAGTGATGATGATAATAAAAGAACTAGTAGTGAAGGTGAAAAAATAGATCCGCGTCTTCGAGGTGATATAACTGATAGCGATGATGACGAGCCAAGCGAGGTATCAAAACTTACTCACTTAGAATTACTTATATATTTTCAAGAGGTAAATGACTGTTTTGGAAGACTTAGAAAGAAGTGTACTAAAATTGAATCATAAAGAGATAGTTTGATAAAACTAAATAAGCAGCTTGACCAATTAGTTAAAAACTATCGAAATAAGAGCCCTAAGTGTGATAAGTGTCCATCACTTGAAGAAAAAATTAAAAAATCAGATTTTAAAATTAGATCACTTGAATGAAATTCTGTTTTAGAAAGAAAGTGAAAACAGCAGGAGAGAAAATTTTATTGAAAAGTGCACTTTATTATTAAATGAAAATCAAACGCTCAAAACACAAGTCCAATAATTGTCTACAACCTTAGGAAAATTCTCCAGAGGAGAAAAATAACTAAATATGCTAATAGGGAAATAAACAGTCAATATTATTAGACAAGGACTTGGGCACACTCAATCTGAAAGAGTTAGAAGTAAAATTAATCGAGTCAATTCGAAGTGCACAATTTGTGAAAAAACTGGAAATAATGAAAACAATTGTTGGTATAGGCCCAAACACGTGAAAACCATACCAATTTGGGTTCCAAAAGGCACGAATATAAAATCCCTTAAAGTCAAACAAATTTGGGTACCAAAAGGAACAAATATAGATTGTCCAGGGTTTACACAAACATATTTTTCAAAATCATTTGCGACTAACAACCATGGACCTATAAAAAAATAGGTCACAAAATCTTTTTCCGTGTAGATGAGGAGGCAGACTAAGGAACAACAAAAGTGTTACCTGGATTCTGGCTGTTCCAGGCACACGACGGGCGACAAATCAAAGTTCCTTAGCCTAGTACAAAGGTGGCAGAATCACAATAGGGAACATCGAAAAATTATCGTAAAGGCAAAACAGGTAACGGTACATTTATCATGAACGATATATTAAATGTGAAAATCTGCACCATAATTTGTTTTAAATCGGTCAGTTATGTGATAAGGAAATGAATGTTGATTTTGTTGGCCAATTATCCTTTTTTATGCCGAGAACACTATAAGCGCCTCTAGAGTCTTTGAACTAGTTCATATAGATTTGTTTGGGCTAATGATGTTGTTTTATTAGTTGATTATTATTCTAGATACATGTGGATATAATTGACTTGATACTATATTTTGTGTTTGCTAGTATACACTGTTCAAATCCAAAAGAATTTCATTTAAAAGCTGTAAAAAGGATTTTTAAGGTATTTGATGCACACTCCACGATTTAGTCTATGATAATGATGAGTAAAAGGGGAATTCAGATGCAGATTACACTGGTAATCTAGTTGATAGAAAAACTACCAGTGGAACGTGTTTTATGTAGAGACATTCATTAGTCACATTATTTTCAAAGAAAATATCTGCATATTTTTCATTTCAACTGATTTTAAATTAGCAGACATATTTTATATAAACCCTTCTAGAAAATAGTTTTTTGTTGACTTCATTTCAGTTTATGCATTTTAGAAATTTGATTTATTTATTTTTTTTTTGATCTTAAATGCCTATTTTGACCAATCTCACTCCCTTCTGATTATCAAAAAGAAAAATAGTTACGGAAAAAAGTGATGAGTGTGGATATTAATCAAATATTATGAATCGAGATGATTTATTTAATAGATTTCTTTAAAAATTTAAACAAGATTTATAATAACTTTTGATGGTAAAAAATTCCATAAACATCTCTATTTCTATCATATTTCTAACGACCATCACTCGTCAAAATCCAATATAATATGTCAAAATTTGGTATTTTAAACGGAAAATTATTCATTTTTATTTTATTTTATTTTTTCAGCAATAAAAACATCCAAAGTATTCACTCTCATTTAAAAGTCCTCACAGTTATGCATGGGTGAATTATTTGGAATATTTGTTTATGTGCATGCTCATTTAAAAGTCCTAACGGTTATGCATATATGGAACACATATCAAAATTGATTATTAAATAGACAAGTTGATTTTAATTCCATTTAAAATTCCTCACGGTTATGCATGGTTAGAACATGCTTGAAATTCATTTTTTTATAAAAATTGAGAATACTACTAATCTCACTTAAAAGCCCTAACGGTTATGCATGGTTAGTAGATATTCAAATTCCTGAGATAAATATACCATAAATAGACACAACTATATGGTTTTATATGCCGACATCATCTCTATCACTCAAAAGTGGAATATGCACCTAAGAAAGTATTTATGATTTTGTTTGATTTTTTTTAATTTGAAATGTAATATTTATACTCGATTGGGTATTGATGTTGTATTAATATATATCACTTTATCTCTATTTTTATAATACTATTGCTCTTTTGCTGATAACAAAAGGGGAGAGAAATGTTAAGATTTTGACAAATAAAGGTCAAATATTTTATTTTTTATTTGCATATTCTCATCTGGGTTCATTTGCATATTTTTATTTATTTTCATGCATATATGAAGAGGGAGCTTCTGTTATAGAGAGGGAGCATTCAAATAGGCGGAGCAAATAGAGTTCATCAATGACCAAATACATTTAATGAATTCAAAATCTTAAATATATGTTTGTTATCATCAAAAGGGAAAGATTGTTGAATATGCTAGTATATGATTTTTGTTTGATGATAATAAGCATATATATACACATTTAAATGTATTTTCTATTATACTATTTTATTTTATTCTTCTCATAATTAAATAAATATTTGTTGAATAAAATAAATAACATAGAATTTAAATTCAAACAAATATTTTATTACAATTTTGAATAGTATAAATTTGAGCTCTCACTATATATACACAATTTCAATTACATTACAATTTCGATTACATCACAAATTTCAATTTACAATATCGACCACACTACATATCACTCAAACACTCGTATTTGATCTTCAACTTTGTTCTAGTTTGTATCTAGCATCTGAATTATCTACAAAATAAACACTGACGCAATAAAATTAAAAAAGGAAATATTTTGCAGTGCAAATTAAAGTGTGTGTTCGAAAATATCATTTGCCTCAGTTATTTGGGTTGTTCATCGTCGTTTTTGTTTGAATTCATCATACACGAACAACTTGTGACATGCACAGTGTACTATTGTACATGTCACAAGGCTGTGCACGTCGATATGCACTAGCTTTTTAAAATTGCAAGGGCATGTGAGCATAAGGTCAAACCCTACCAAATGGTGGATTCAACTCGGGTGACACGAAGAAACTGCAACAACGCACACATACCGAAGACCAGAATTCAAGAGCACAAAACCAGATCGAGCTAGCAGTTTAGTGCAACAAGACTTAAGATGATCCAGACCAGCATGCATATGCAGACATGTACAAATATGCAGTGATGAACACAAAACAAATGTACACCTGACTCAAGGCTGCAACAAGGCTCAAGTGAAACCAAACCACACAGTGCACTGGACCAGAGATCAATATGAAGTGCAGACTCAACCAAAGCAGACCACACTGGAAGTGACTGTGCAATAGGATCGTGAAATATGGATGAACTACATATGAAGACTAATAACTAAGTAAATAAATAAAGCAGTAAAGTAAATGACACCAGAGATTTCTATACTGGTTCGAACTCTCGTTCTACGTCCAGTCCCAGACTCCTTCTGGATTTAAACTAGCAACCCTCACTTAACCCGGAGGAATAGGTTTACACCGCCTGAGCAACTGAATAGGACTTCTACCGCCTAAGCAACCGAATATGACTTCTTCTTCCTGAGCAACCAAATAGGACTTCTTTACAAATAACAAAAGTATATGATTGTAGTATGCTCTTTAAGTAGCACTGATAAGTCAATAAAGTACAATCTTCTCCTTTATGATATATAATATAATGTGCTTGAGAATTGTGGAAGATAGATTGATCAAAGATCAGAGATGTAAGCAATTTGAGTGTAGTTTGAAAACTAGAGAATAGATAAGAATTCAAGAATACTAAAATAGTTTTCGCGAATTGTTTGTTGAATTCTGAAATCTATTTATAGAGATTAAAAAGTTACAACCATTGATCAAATATAAATATGAAAAGAAACTGGCGCAACTGTTGATTTTGAAGACGTTTCTCTTCAATGAAGAGATGTATCTTTTCATAAAAATAGTTGTTGAAAATATTCAGCCGATTAAAATTATTTATTCAGCCTTCTGAATTAAATAAAATCGTAAACAGCAAGGAACTGGGCTATATTTAGCCTGATTCAACTGGCTGAATATTGTGAAACAATAAATTTGTTTCAGCATTCAGCATGTTGTGCATGGTAGTGTATGTATGTATATGATTATATATATATATATCATTTCAGGAGAGATTTTAATACATTACCAAATGATACAAAGATTCTAGATAAAGAACTGTCAACTTCAAAACACTCTGAATACGAATCCACAACAAATCTCCTGCATAAAAGATTGGTGTACACAAATATTTATTTGTCTAGTTTGACACAATCAAAACAATGTAAAATCGAGATTCCAACATCTCCTCCTTTTTGATGATGACAACTATATAAGAATAAATAATATAAATACTTACAGTAACATAGTTACTCTCCTGTCAATATGCATAAATATTTAATTAACTTTGTCCTCCTTTGTCATTGACAAAAAGAAAAATAAAATACATGCATATAACCGTTGTTTAAGCAAAGATTAAATAGCTCATACTAAAGATATCATTCCTAAAAGGAGAATAATAATATTCGTACAACATTATATCCAGATAGAGAACCATAGAAGTTTGAAACAAAATAATATAAATTAAATAAAAATAAGGACAACTAAAATGGAGTAGAAAGAGAAGGTTCATCATCATCAGAATTCAAATTCGAAGATGACCATTGAAAGGGCGATGGATTGTAAACTTCGATTGATGAAGAATCGAAATAAGAAATTTTTTCCCATATCTTATTTAGAAAACCTTTTATCGAGTTGAATTTCCTCTCTATGTTCCTTTCAAGTAATTTCTCGATGAAGTTTCGATTGATTTTGGAAGAGAGTAATAATAGCTTGTCTGGAGGCAGTGTCCGGGCCAACCACTTGAATTGAGTCATCGTCCTCTTCTTCTTCTTCTTCATGTTGAGTGTGAGAAGAGGAGACAATACTAGTGTCATGATGTTTTGGAGCACCTTGTTGAACATTTTGAGACCATTGTTGAAAAGAAATGATTTGCTATGGAGGAGACAGGTGAGGAAGACCCATCGATCCTAAGATTTTTGCGCCTAACTCACTAATACTTGAAAACTCGGGTCGGGCATTGGAATGCCGAAGTTGAGAAGGATACGCATAATATAAGCACCATAATGGATGGTCTTATATTTTCTTTGGATTTTGATGTCTTGAAATTAGTCTAAAATAATTTTTCCCCAGTTTACTTATTGGTTGGAATAGATTGAATAAAGTGCTTGAAAGTCTCTTTTATAAACTTTTCCATAACTCCCCGTTCTAGGTTGAAGAGAGCGTATGAAGGCACTGTGAATAAGGCGTGCTTGTGGCCTTAAGGTGCTAGATTTTAATGCACTTAAATTTGCAAGGTGATCAGACAAGAAGCGATGTGAAACCTCATCTCTATGATCCATTTCAACTTCAATATCATTACTATCAACACCTTGATATGGACAATTTAAAATATTACCTAATCTTTGTAAAGGCAAGAAAATTTTAATGCCACAAACTATTGATCAAACACAATCTTGTCGATTTTGGGGATTATGGTGGTCTAGATTCAGATTAGCAAGAAAGAGTTTGATCAAAAGATGATTAATTTAACATTATTTGGAGCATACCCTATGAGATTATCATAGTGGAATTGCTCCGCCATTTCTTTAATTCGATAAGCTGCAAAATCTGAAAATTTCATGAAATCCCCTTCAAAGATATTGGAATTTCTCATAGAATTGAATCGGGAGACAATAACATCATTCCAAATCCATTGATGAATATGATCTTCGTAAGGACAAGAGGCGGATTCCCTTGATCATTTTCATCTAGGAGCCATCGAAGAGTAAAAATGGGGAGTAAAAGTTGATAAATTGAAGAAAAATTGGCTAGGTTCTGAAGTGAATGGGTAAAGAAATGAAAAGATGAATATATAGTAGGTGAAAAGTAAGGGCAAAAGTGGAAGAGAAAAAATGTAGGGCCTAGTTAAAAAAATGCCTCGGGAAGAATTCAGCCAGTTGAAACACTGTAATCAGTCATCAAAATTTCTTCCCACAAGAAAATAGTTTATTTTTGAACTAATTCAGATGACTGTTTGAAGTGATTCAGCCGTTTGAATCTGAGGAAAAATTATTCCCTGTATAACATTCAGCCGTCTGTTTTATCATAGATAGCCGGCTAAATTGTTTCAGAAATTTATGACAGCCTTTATTTTTATAACAGCATTATTTAAAAGAACAACGTGAATAATTTTTGAGTAAACGTAAAAAATTACATATTAAAAAAATTTAAACAGATATGGAAGAGAAGCTTGGAGTGTGATATTCTTCTAGTTCCATTTTTGTGTTCTCTTGAAATGGTTGTAGTGGTGACCATCTTTGCCACGTTCCCAAGAATTCGGAGATTGGTGGATCCTACGGCAATGGTTCCCAAGCATTGTGTCGGTTTGGAGAACAAATAGGAGACGGTTGATGAACCGTGTTCTTGGATGAAGAACCACAAAATTTCAAAGCAACTTGTTCCAAAAAGCTTAAACGCTTGGCGTTAACTTTTTGTTCATAATAAAGTTCGTGCTATAATTCCAGTGTTTCCCTTTGGTAGTGATGAATGTCATCTATCTTTTCTTTGGTAGATGGTGAACCAAAACCAGAGACCGTCTTGTTCATTTACTAGCTTAAGTGTAACAGTGTGTGTAGAAGGAGGAACAATTGGAATTGGTTCATAAATCGGTATTGGAGTAGGTAAATTCATCGATCCTGAACTAGGAGAAGAATATGATAGAGCAGAGGATTCAGAATTATGCTGGGAGGACATTTTTTTGAAATGTAGTTGAAATTAATTTTTTTTATCATTGAAAAATTGACATCAAAAGAAAGAAGAGAAGTAGAGGTATTTATATTTAAGGATTCATATAAATAGAAAGAAGATTGGTGGTTAGGTTGTTAAGAACCAAAGAAAAATTTGGTTGGAAAAAGGGAAGCATAAAATAAATAGTAAAAATAGAATGCAAACCAGATTTAAATGACAAGAAAAGAGTAGTGTAGTGGTAGAGCACTAGATTTCCAAGTAAGAGATCCTGAGTTTGAGTCTTGAAAAAAAAATTATTGAAAATTATAAATCTTTTATGGATACAATTACTAATTCTCTTCTTAATTTTATGAATATATTTTCATTTAAAGCTTTTGTAAATATATCTACCAATTGATTTTCAAAGATACAGATTCCAGTCTGACTAAATCCTTTTCAATATTATCACGAAGAAAGTGATGATATATGTCAATATGTTTAATTCGTGAGTGATTGACAAGATTTTTGGATAAGTTTATAGCACTAGTATTATCACAAAAAATTGTTGATTTAGATAAATTAACTCCAAAATATTGAAGTGTTTGTTGCATATAAATGACTTACAAGCTAAAGCAGTAGAAATATATCCTGCCTCACAAGTTGAAAGTGAAACACAATTCTGTTTCTTGCTAAACCAAGAGACAAAAGACTGTCCAATGAAATGGTAAGTCCCACTGGTACTTTTCAAATCCGTCCGACATCCTCCAAAATCAGCGTCACTATATGAAACTAACTCAAAAGGACATTCTTTCGGATAGAAAAGTCCAAAATCTTTGGTTTTGTTTAGATAACGCAATATGCGTTTTACTGCTCGAATATGTGATTCTTTAGGATTTGCTTAGAATCAAGCACATAAACAAACACTCATCATTATGTCAGGTCTACTAGCAGTTAGATAAAGTAATGATTCAATTATACTTCGATATAGTTTTTTGTCAACACTTTTACCATCTTCGTCTCTATCGAGATAAACTGTCGTACTCATTGGAGTTGGTTTAGAAGAAGTATTTTACATATTAAAACATGTAATTAGATTATTACAATATTTTTCTTGATTAATAAAAAAGCTATTTTCTATTTGTTTAATCTGTAGTCCAAGAAAATAAGATAATTCTCCCATACATGACATTTCAAATTCTTTGGTCATTATTTTTGAAAATTCCTGACATAATTTTTTATTTGTAGAGCCAAAAATAATATCATCTACATAAATATGAATAATTAAAATATCCTTTTTAGTTATTTTAATAAAAAGAGTTTGATCAACCTCCCCAATTTCAAAACCAGAATTTATTAGATAGCACTTAAGACATTCATACCAAGCAAAGGTGTTTGTTTTAGACTGTATAAGGCTTTTTAAAATTTGTAGACGTGGTCTGGAAAATTTTCATGTGTGAATAATGGAGGTTCTTCAACAAAAACACTTTATTTTATATAATTGTTTAAGAAAGCACTTTTAACATCCATTTGATAAAGTTTGAAATTATGAAAACATGCAAAGGCCACTAAGATACGCATTGCTTAAAGCCGTGCAACTGGAGCAAATGTTTCTTCATAGTCAAATCCTTCTTCTTGATTATATCCTTGTGCAACTAATCTAGCTTTATTCCTGGTTATATTACCCTGTTCATCTGCTCTATTTTTGAAGACCCATTTAGTAACAATGACGGTTTGATTACTTGGTCTAGGAACTAGTTTCTAAACTTCATTTCGTTCAAATTGGTTTAACTCTTCTTGCATAGCTATAATCCAATGTTCATCAGTAGCATTTTTAGGTTCGATTTTAGAAAGAAAAGCTACATGACCCATTTGATTAAGTTGACTTCTAGTTCTAACATGTGAATCAATTTCTCCTTCGACATTTTCTACTGGGTGATCTCGTAAAATCCTGGGAGGAGATCTTAATTCATTTTCATTATGAACAGTGTTTTCATTTTCTTTAATATTATAAATAATGTTTTCATCTTCTTTAAAATTATTTTGAGTAACCATATTTGTGATCGTCTTAGGTATATCTTCATTATCCTCAAAAAAATTATTAAATTTGAAATTTTCGTTGAATGAAACATGAAGTATTTCTTCGATTGTTTTTGTTCTCAGACGAATCCAGTATATTAAGTTGCCTGGCTCCGGGAATGCCAATATATTAATTGGGCCATACCCACCTTGGCAAATGGTCGTTTATTGAAAATTCGATAAGCTTTGCTTCTATCTAAATATCCTATGAAGATTCCTTCATCGGATATTGGATCGAATTTTCCGAGCTGATCTTTTGTGTTTAAGATAAAACATTTTGAACCAAAAGTTTTAAAATATGAAATGTTTGGTTTTCATTGATGAAAAAGTTCATATGGAGTGTGTTTGTTAAAGGTCGAATGGAGACACGATTTAGAACAATAGCAAGCAGTAGCTATAGCTTCTGCCCAGAAATGTTTTGGTAATGTATTTCCATTCAACAAAGTTTTTGCACATTTTTGTTATGTTCTATTTTTCCTTTCTACAACTCCATTCTGTTGTGGTGTTCTAGGAAAAAAATTTATGGTAAATTCCCTTTTTATTACAAAAATGTTCAAATGCTTCATTTTTAAATTCTCCTCTATGATCACTTCTAATATTTTAAATTTTTAAATTTTTGAGATTTTGAATTCTCTTTGCAAAATTCTTGAAATTTTCAAAAGTATCACTTTTTTTAAAAAAATAGTCCAAGTATATCTTGAAAAATCATCTACTATAACAAACACATATTTACTATGATTTATAGATTGAATTTGAGTTGGACCAAAGAGATCTAAATGTAATAGTTCTAGTGGTGTAGAAATATTTTTCTTCGATTTAAAAGATGATTTTGATAACTTTCCTAATTGACAAGCGTCGCAAATATTGTTTATTTTAAATTCATTTTTGGTAAACCTTTTACTAAATTATTTTTGGATAATCTATTTATTGTTTTGAAATTGATGTGACAAAATCTTTTATGCCATAACCAAGGTTCTTTTTCTTTGGCCATTAAACACATATTTATATTATGATTTATATTCATATTTAAAACATAAATATTTTTATCTCTAAAACCTTCAGAAATAAGATTTTTATTTTAGCTAATAAGACATCTGTAATAAGAGGTGAATTAGATATACCGTTATTGTTCACATCACCTTTGCCGATGACATATCCTTTGGAATTATCTCCAAATGTGACAGAACCTCCATCTGAGTAGTTAATGTTTGTTAGCATCCCTTTGTTTCCTGTCATGTGTTTGAGCAACTACTGTCCAGTATCCATTTTCCTCTTTTTTTGGATGGTACCTGTAAAATATAGAATTAACATACGATTTTATTTTGGGTCCTAAGAGTGAGTTCTTTGGAACCCAAACCCAAGGGGGTTTAGAATTCCTTTTGAAAACAAAATCTTTGTTTTTATGAATATTTTTTATAAAAGATTTTATATACTTATTTCTTATTGAAGAATTATTTGTTTTAGGAACCCAAACTTTAATTGATATAGTAAAATTGAAAATTTTAGAACTAGGTTTTTCAATTTTATTATTCCTTTTATATGAAGACTTCTTTTTCTTTGGAAGAATTTTAGAGGATTGTTTATATCGTAGTCCTCTTCATTTGAAGTAGTTTGAGAATTTTCTATAATTTTGGAAAGATTTTCTCTACCTTTATTAAAATTAGAGACATTTTAGTAATATCTTCTAACTTTGTTTTAAAGCTAAAATTATCTAATTCTAAAATCTTGATATTTGCTTTTATGTCATGATTTTCAATTAGTAAAACATCATTCTTTTCTTTCTAAGATTCTATCTCTTGACTTAGCAAAGAAAGTTGAGATGACATATTAGAACAAGATTGAGTAACTTGGAGTTCTTCTTCTAAAAGTTTATTTTCATTTCTTAGCATTTCTACTTCGATTTCAGTTCTATTCAATTTTTCAAGAGTTTCTTTGTACTTTCTATTTTTTCCTTTTAGTTTGTCAAGTAATTCTGAATTTATTTCCAAAAGGTCATTAAAAGTTAGATCGCTTACCTCGTCTTTTGTGGTCGTAAAGCAAACATTTGCTTGTTCTGAATCACTGTCTGAGTCGCTTTCTGATGATGAAGATGATTCAGTATCGCCCCATGTGACAGAGAAAGCTTTCATCTTTAATCTGTCTTTTTTGTTTTTATACTTGTCTTTCTTTTTCTCAGTATAGTCTTTCTTGATGTGACCTTCCTTGTGACGTTCATAACACTCTAGAGTAGATGATGATGGTTTGTTGGTGTTGTTATTGTTGTTGGAGTTGTTCTTGTTATATCTAAATTTGTTGCTCTTTCTAAATTTCAAAAACTTTTATAATTTTTTAGCAATGAACGCCATATCTTCTTCATCTAAATTCGATTCATCTTTTTCTACCTGGAATGCTATATTTTTCTTACCTTGAGCCTGTACTCGTTTTTTCTAAAGATTAACTTCATAAGACATTAGATTTCTTATCAGCTCTTCTAGTTTTATGGTCGAAATGTCGCTAGCTTCTTGGATTGCTTAGACTTTTCGTTCCCACTCATCCGTTAGTGAGTTGAGGATTTTTGAAACAATATCAAAATCTGTGTAAGTTTCTCCTAACGCGATCAAAGAATGATATATATCTTGAAATCTAGTACATTTCATTTATTGTCTCATCTTGCTTCATTTTAAAATTATGGAACTGATTTTTGAGCATAGAAATTTTACTTTGTTTAACTTTGTTAGTTCCTTCATGTGTAACTTTAAGTGTACGCCAAATTTCATGAGCAGTTTTACAATTGCTTATTCTATTAAACTCATTTTTGTCTAATGCACAATATAACTCATTCATAGCTTTAGAATTAGCAGTAGCATCTAATTTTTTCGTGTTAGACCATGTTGAATATTCAGTAGTAGGAATAATATATTCAGATTGCATAATGTTCCAGGTTTCATAACTACTTGCTTGTATATAGATCCTCATTCCTGTAGCCCAATAGTTATAGTTTAATCCGTTAAATAGTGGTGGTCATGTGGTAAATTGACCTTCTAAGAAGGTAGTGTTAACAACAGAACTGGTGTTGTTTACCATATTAAAACTATATCAGATAACTACGTTACGGTCATATGATGGCCTTGCTCTGATGCCAAATAAAAGTGACTATGCAATAGGATCATGAAATATAGATAAACTACTTGTGTGAAATAATAACTAAGTAAATAAATAAAGCAGTAAAGTAAATGACACTAGAGATTTTTATACTGGTTCAAACTCTCGTTCTACGTACAGTCTCAGACTCCTTCTGGATTTAAACTAGCAACCCTCACTTAACCCGGAGGAATATGATTACATCGCCTGAGCAACCGAACAGGACTTCTACCACCTAAGCAACCGAATAGGACTTCTTTTGCCTGAGTAACCGAACAAGACTACTTTACAAATAACAAAAGTATCTAACTGTACTATGCTCTTTACATAGAACTGATAAGTCAATTAAGTACAATCTTCCTATAATCTTCTCCTTTATGATATATAGTGTAATGTGCTTGAGAATTGTGGAAGACAGAGTGATCAAAGATCAGAAAATGTAAGCAATTTGAGTGTAGTTTGAAAACGAGAGATTAGATAAGAATTCACAAATATTAAAATAGTTTCGGTGAATTGTTTGTTGAATTCTAAAATCTATTTATAGAGATTAAAAAGTTACAACCATTGATGAAATATAAAGATGAAAAGAAACAAGCGCAACTGTTAATTCTGAAGACGTTTCTCTTCAATGAAAAGAAGCGTCTTTTCATAAAAATAGCTATTGAAAATATTCAGCTGGTTGAAATTATTTATTCAGCCTTCTGAGTTAAACAAAATCATAAACAGCAAGAAAATAAGCTATTTTTGGTCTGATTCAGCCGGCTGAATAAACTCATTCAACCGGCTGAATATCGTGAAACAATAAATTTGTTTCAACATTCAACCGGCTGAATGAATGCATTCAGCCGGCTGTTTTCAGCCTGTTGTACATGGTAGTGCATGTGTGTATATGATTATATATATATATATATTAGGAGAAATTTTAACATATTACTAAATGATACAATGAAAAAGACAAGAACTATCAGCTTCAAAACACTCTGAATACGAATCTGCAACAAATCTCCCGCATAAAAGATTTGTACACACAAATATTTATTTATATAGTTTGTCACAATCAAAACAATGTAAAATCGAGATTCCAACACACACATAAACCAAACTTCAAAAAAAAAGTACAAAGCAGTTAACATGAATGTATAGGCACAAGTCAAGGTATGAAGCAAATTGCTGTAGGATCGATTTCACCCTAGAAGGGGATGAATAGGGTGATGCTATTACTTATAAAAATTATTACGGAAGCTTATAAAATTATTTCAACACAGGTATATCAAAATAATAGCAGCATGGATAATAGCAGAATAATAAACGCATAAATAGAACGACACAGAATTTACCGAGCTTCGACAAAACCCTGCCTACGTGCTGCCCCCAAAGGTTTCTACTAGAAATTAAGAAGTCGGACGCTTACACACGTAAACTCGCGACACCCGCTATCGACTAGCCTTAACTCTACACTCAAAATCCTGCCACAACTCAGCCACTGAGTTGCGAATTCTCAAAACTACGCCACGTAGGTTATCCCCTAGTCACACGACTAGAAGTTACAACGGTCTAAGATGGAAAATACAATTTAAACACAATTTAAAACAAAAAATGAAACCCTAATTATGAGCCTTTTATTATAAACCAACACAAAAGTAAAGGCCGGTCCAATTTGTTGTTAAGAGAAATATTATTCCCTTTATTTTATCGGTCCGCTTTTCTTCTATCTCTAATCGGCCCGTCTTTATTTGGTGAAAATGGCAGCTCTTGTTTCGTTCGTTCGTTCCTCAATCTGGAATTACGACTTGTGAAATTTTGTGAAGCGTCCAATTTTGTTGATCGCTTAAGTGGATATTCGCATGTAGCTTTGACCGATCGTTTCCTCGTTGCTCACTTCGGCTGCTTCGACGAGTTCAATTCGTAAATATGGTATGTGATCTTTGCTTTTGCTTCTTTTGATTTATTTTCTTGAACTCGATGACTTTTTGCCGATGATTTTGATTGCTTATATAGGGTTGTGAATCCCTATTTTCTCGTTCGTATATATTTGTTTGAATTTGTCAACTTATCTTGCTCGGCCGGTCGATGTTGCTTGGATGCTTGAAATTGATTCTGACTTTATCAATTTCGTATGTTTATGATTTCTTGATTGACACGGTGTTGATTTCGATTTCTTGGCTACCACGGTATTGATTTTGGTTTGAACTTCGGCTTTGATAAAACTGTTAAATATACTGTAGCATTTTCAATGCTCGGCCATTTTGGAATTTTTGATAATCTGGTTCTTCTTTGTGTCTTCGTCACTGATATGGTTAGAAACTGTTGATCCATGATTTCGACCACTTTGAAACTGTAATTAATAGTTGCTTGTTGACTTTGACCATTTTTGAACCTTCCTGACTTTGCTCTGTTGACATCGGCTTTGACTTTGTTTGACAGTGTTTATTTCATTTGCGCTCGACTCTGGCCATTTGTGTTTATCCCTGTAGCATACTCGATTTGTAGCATTGCTTTGAACTGTGCTTTATTCGAACATGTATACGGCTGCTTTCATTTGTATTTGTGTATATTGTTGTTGTTGAGCCACCGAGTCAGTTTGCATTCATTTCACTTGAGTACTAAATATTATGGCTTTGGGTTTCTCGTATTTGACATTGTTTATGTTTTTGGTTTGTGGTCATCCAACTTTGCCTAGATTGTGCTTTTGTGCCATAGTTTGTATTCTCTAGTTTGATGAAGTTTCATGTTGCTACCTCTAGTTTACCTTGAACTTCAACTGTGCTCGAGTCTGGTTCATGTTGTATTTGCATGTTTAGGTTGTAACTGGAACCATATGTATGATGTATATTTGCTCTTTGTATTGCTTCATGCCTCTGAGTTGTGTGTTCATGCAGTTGAACTACTCCGGTTTCATGATATCTGGTTGTAGTTGAGTTTGAGCCATTTGTTTCAGCTACCATGTGTATACATACATCTATGTATGTATATATGTGTTGTATTTCCTTGTAATCTTCATTGCACTGTGACTCCTCTAGCCTGTTTTCATTTTGCCGGTACTCTGGCCTTCATGTATACTTGATGTGTGATGTGCTTCCATTCATCATTTCTGGATTTAGTAGTTCGCATTGATTTCCACTTGTATACATACATACAGTTATGTGTGTGTATAGTTGTATGCATATGGAGTCTTTGGATAGTTGTTGTGCACTTTGGTTTCATGATGTACGACTTGAAATTTCGTCTGCACTTGTGTTGGATCCAGCTTATTGCTCGGGTTTGACCTTGTGCTGATATCGTGACTTTATTTTTATTGCACTTGAGTTGAACCCGGCGTTTTGGGTTTGACCTGTGCTCACCTGTCCCTGTAATTTTATCAAGTGTATATATCGGTGTGCACGCCTTGTGGCATGTACAGTAATACACTATGCATGTCACAAGCTGTTCGTGTATGATGAATTCGAACTTAAATGTTGACGAAGAACCCAAATAACCGAGGCAAATAAAATTTCCAAAATCACATTTTATTTTATACTGCAAAAATATTTCCTTTTCAATTTTACTGCGTCAATGTATATTTTTGCAGACTGCTCCGATGCTGGATTCACATTGGAATGAAGTTGAAGATAAATACGAGTGTGAGTGATATGTAGTGGGGTGCAAATGTAAATGTGAATTGTGATGTAATCAAATTTGTATTGTAATTGAAATTGTATATGTATAGTAAGAACTTGAAATTTATACTATTCAAAAATTGCAATAAATATTTGTTTGAATAAAATATCCGTTTGAATTCAAATTCTGTGTTATTTATTTTATTCATCAATTATTTATTTAATCTGTGAAAATAAGATAGTATATTAGCAAATACATTTAAATGAATATATATATGTGTGTGTGTATTATCATCAAACAAAAATCATATACTCGCATATTCAACAGTCTCCCCCTTTTGATGATAACAAACATATATTTAAGATTTTGAATATATTAAATGTATTTGATTATTGAATTTGCTCCCCCTATTTGAATGCTTCCTCTCTACACAAAGCTCCCCCTTCATATATACATACAATTAAAAATATGCAAATGAGCCTAGATGCAAATAGAAAATATTTGACATTTACTTGATTTTATTTGACAAAATCTTAACTTTTCTCTCTCCTTTTGTTATCAGCAAAAGAGTAATAGTGTTAGAAAAATAGAGATAAAGATCGATATTAATACAACATTAAAATTCAATCGAATGTAAATATTAAATTTCAATAAAAAATCAAACAAAAATCATAAATACTCTGTTAGGCGCATATTCCACTTTTAGAATGATGGGAATGATGTCATCATATAAAACCATACGATTCTGTCTATTTGTGGTATATTTATATCAGGAATTTGAATATCTACTAACCATGCATAACCGTTAGGAGTTTTAAATGAGATTAGTAGTATTCCAATTTTATTTTAAAAATGAATTAAAGTATCTTCTAACCACGCATAATCGTGAGGACTTTTAAATGGGATTAGAATCAACTTGTTTATTTAATAAATCAATTTTAATATGCGTTCCATACATGCATAACCGTGAGGAATTTTAAATAAGCATGGAAGCACAATCAAATTCCAAGTAATTCACCCATGCATAACCGTGAGGACTTTTAAATGAGAATGAATACTTTGGATTTTATTATATTATATATATATTATTAAAAATATAAAATGAAAAATGAATGATTCCTGTTTAAAGTACCACATATCAACAAACTATATAGAATTTTGATGAGTGATGGTCGTCAGAAATATGATAGAAATAGAGACGGTCATGGAATTTTTACCAACAAAAAGTTTTTATAACTCTTCTTCAAATTTCTAAAGAAATTTACTAAATATACTGTCTCAAGTTATAATATATGATTAATATTAACACTCATCACTTTTTCAATCACTATTTATTTTTTCGATATCATTAGGGAATCAGATTAGTCAATGTAATCATTTAAAATCGTATTCAAAAATAATTATAAAACCAAATTTTCCAAAATGACTAATCTAAAACAAGGTCAAAAATGATTTTCTAGAAGGGGTTTTTTAAAAAATGTCTGCAATTTGAAAATTATTTGAAGTGAAAAAATATGCTGATATTTTCTTTGAAAAACGATGCAGTTACTAAATGTATCATCATAAATCACGTTCCACTAGTAATTTTTCTGTCAACTAGATTACCAATGTAATCTGCATCTAAATTTCTTTTCACTCAAACTTATTATTAGTTGAATGTTACAGACCGGATCATGAGTTGTTCAACAAAATATCTCAAAATCATCTTTAACAACTTTTTAAATGAAATTCTCCTGAATTTTAGTTGAAGCCGTGTAAATAATCAAAAACCGTGAATATAGAGTCGGCCATAAAATAACCAAATGTATTATCATCCAATAAAACACTATCATTAATCCAAACTAATATGTATGATGTAGTTCAAAGACTCTAGAGATTTTTATAGTGTTCTTGGCATACGAAAATTGGCCAACAATTTCGAATAAGTCAGAATCAAAATCATTATTTTTTTCATCATCACATTATTGGCTGATTTAACTCAGAATATGGTGCAGATTATCACATTTAATATATCGTTCAAAATATATCATTACCTGTTTTACCTTTACGACAATTTTTTGTTGTTTCCCATTGTGATTATGTCACCTTTGTACTAGGCTAAGTAACTTTGCTTTGTTGCCTATTGTGTTCTTGGAACAGCCAGAATCCAAGTTAACACTTATGTTGTTCCTTAGCCTGCCACCATACCTATACGATAAAAGATTTTTGTGACCTATTTGTTTTTATAGGTCCATTGTTGTTAGTGGCAAAATAATTTTGTGGAGGCCCAAAACTATTTATATATGTTCCTTTCGGCACCCAGATTTGTTTAACTTTGAGAGATTTTATATTTGTGCCTTTTGAAACCCAAATTGGTATAGTTTTCACGTGTTTGGGTCTATACCAACAATTGTTTTGATTGTGTCCAAATTTTCTACAAATTGTGCACATTGAATTGACTTGATTAAATTCACTCCTAACATTTTCAGATTGATTATATCCAAGTCCTT
This sequence comes from Allium cepa, assembly GCA_030765085.1. Classification (NCBI taxonomy): domain Eukaryota; kingdom Viridiplantae; phylum Streptophyta; class Magnoliopsida; order Asparagales; family Amaryllidaceae; genus Allium; species Allium cepa. The sequence goes on along the minus strand of CM060941.1, from coordinate 167,522,078 downwards.
GTCTAACTATATTAACAGTTTGTTTCCCTAAGAGCATATTCAACGATTTTTCACTTTTGGAAAATTTATCTAAAGTTGTTGACAGTTGTTGGACTTGTGTTTTGAGAGATTCATTTTCGTTTAATAATTGTGTGCGCTTTTAATAGAATTTTCTCTTCATGTATTTTCACTCTCTTTCAAAATCAGAATTTCATTTTCAAGCGATTTAATTTTGATTTCTAATTTTTTAATCTCTTATTCGAATGTTGGACACTTATCACACTTAGGGATCCTACTTTGATAGGCTTTAACTAATTGTTCAAGCTGTTCATTTACTTCTATCAAATTATCTTTTTGTGATTCAATTTTAGCATATTTCTCCCTAAGTTGTTCAAAACAGCCATTTACTTCGTGGAAATAAATAAGTAATTCCGAGTGAGTGAGTTTTGATACCTCGCTTGGCTCGTCATCGTCGCTATCAGTTATATTACCTTGAAGGCACGTATCTTCTTTCTCACTATTACTGCCTGTACTTTTATTATCTTCATCACTTGTATTCCACGTGGCTGCAAAACTTTTCCGCTTTGACTTCTTTTCTTGGCCGTGTTGAAGTCGAGAACAATTGGGCTTGATGTGTCCGGGTTCGTTGCACTTGTGACAAATGATCTCCCGTTCTTCTGGATTGTCTAGTACTTTGTCTATTCTGCTTTTCAATTTCTGATTTAGAGCTGGATTTCCATATTTGTGGTCCCACCTTTTTAATTTCCTTATTACCATTTCCAACTCTGTTGCTCCATCATCATCGTCATCATCGTCACTTTCAGTTGTTCCTTTGAGAGCTATTGATTTCTTTCGAGTATCTCCTCCTTCAGGCTCTTCCTTGAATTTCATTTCTAGCTCATAAGTGGTGAGATTTCCGATGAGTTCTTCAACTTTGATTTGTTTTAAATCTTTTGATTCTTGAATGGCAGTCGCTTTTGCTTCAAAACTTCATGGAAGGACTTTGAGGATTTTTCGGACTATTTCCAATTTCGTGTAGGATTTTTCGAGAGCTTTTGATTTGTATACAATGTTGGAAAGCCGTCCATACATCTTTTTAACATTTTCTTCCTTGGCCATTGTAAAATTCTCGTATTCGCTACTCAACATGGCAAGGCGAGATTCCTTGACTTGAGATGTTCCTTCGTGAGTCACTTCTAGTGTATGCCATATTTCATGTGCAGTTAGACAATGTGAGACACGATTAAATTCAAACCGATCTAATGAACAAATAATCGAATTCATAGCTTTGGCATTAGTATTCTGTAACTTATTTTCTAGATCTTTCCATTGATCCTTTGGTTTATTTATTACCTGATTATTTACAAATATAGTTGGTGCTCTATACCCTGTCTCAACAATATCCCAAGCGTCAATGGTTTTTAGAAAAATTTCCATCCTATTTTCCATTAAGCATATTCACCATTGAACATTGGTGGTCTAACTATGGATTGACCCTCAGCAAAAGTAGTATTAAAAGAAGCCATTTTTAAAATTCAAATTTAAAAAAAAAATTAGTTTTTGAAAAAAATCAAATCTTCTGAAACAAAAATAGCTTTGTTACCTTGCTCTGATACCACTTGTAGGATCGATTTCACCCTAGAGGGGGGTGAATAGGGTGATGTTATTAATTATAAAAATTATTGCGGAAGCTTATAAAATTATTTCAACACAGATATATCAAAATAATAGCAGCACAGATAATAGCAGAATAATAAATGTAGAAATAGAACGACATAGAATTTATCCAGCTTCGGCAAACCCTGCCTACGTGTTGCCCTCAAGGTTTCTACTAGAAATTAAGCAGTCAGACGCTTACACATGTAAACTCGCGACACCCACTATCGACTAGCCTTAACTCTACGCTCAAAACACTGCCACAACTCAGCCAATGAGTTGTGAATTCTCAAACTATGCCACGTAGTTTGTTCCCTAGTCACACGACTAGAAATTACAACGGTTTAAAATGGAAAATATAATTTAAACACAATTTAAAACAAAAAACAAAACCCTAATTATAAGTCTTTTATTATAAACCAACGCAAAAGTAAAGGCCGACCCAATTTGTTGTTAAGTGAAACATTATTCCCTTTATTTTATCGGTTCGCTTTTCTTCTATCTCTAATCGACCCGTTTTTATTTAGTGAAAATGGCGGCTCTTGTTTCGCTCGTTCGTTCGTTCCTCAATCTGGAATTAGGGCTTATGAAATTTTGTGAAGCCGCCAACTTTGTTGATCGATTAAGTGGATACTGTGTGTAGCTTTGATCGATCGTTTCCTCGTTGCTCACTTCGGCTGCTTCGACGAGTTCAATTCGTAAATCTGGTATGTGATCTTTGCTTTTGCTTCTTCTGATTTGTTTGCTTTAACTCGATGACTTTTTGCCGATGATGTTGATTGCTTATATAGAGTTTGAATCCCTACTTTCTCATTTGTATATATTTGTTTGAATTTGTCAATTTATCTTGCTCGGTCGGTCGATGTTGCTTGAATGCTTGAGATTGATTCTGACTTTATCAATTTCGTATATTTATGATTTCTTGATTGACACGGTGTTGATTTCGATTTCTTGGCTACCACGGTTTTGATTTTGGTTTGAACTTCGGCTTTGATAAAACTGTTAAATATATGTAGCATTTTCAATGCTCGGCCATTTTGGAATTTTTGATAATTTGGTTCTTCTCTATGCCTTCATCACTGATATGGTTTGAAACTGTTGATCCATGATTTCGACCACTTTGAAACTGTAACTAATAGTTGCTTGTTGACTTCGACCATTTTTGAACCTTCTTGACTTTGCTCTGTTGACATTGGCTTTGACTTTGTTTGATAGTGTTCATTTCCTTTGTGCTCGACTCTGGCCATTTGTGTTTATCCTTGTAGCATACTCGACTTGTAGCATTGCTTTGAACTGTGCTTTATTCGAATATGTATACGGCTGCTTTCATTTGTATGTGTGTATATTGTTGCTGTTGAGCCACCGAGTCAGTTTGCATTCATTTCACTTGAGTTTTAAATATTATGGCTTTGGGTTTCTGGTATTTGACATTGTTTATGTTTTTGGTTTGTGGTCATCCAGCTTTGCCTAGATTGTGCTTTTGTGCCATAGTTTGTTCTCTAGTTTGATGAAGTTTCATGTTGCCACCTCTAGTTTACCTTGAACTTCAACTGTGCTCGAGTCTGGTTCATGTTGTATTTGCATGCTTAGGTTGTAACTAGAACCATATGTATGATGTATATTTGCTCTTTGTATTGCTTCATGCCTCTGAGTTGTGTGTTCATGTAGTTCAACTACTCTGGTTTCATGATATCTGGTTGTAGTTGAGTTTGAGCCATTTGTTTCAGCTACCATGTATGCATACATCTATGTATGTATATATGTGTTGTATTTCCTTGTAATCTTCATTGCACTGTGGTTCCTCTAGCTTGTTTTCATTTTGCCTGTACTCTGGCCTTCATGTATACTTGATGTGTGTTGTGCTTCCAGTCATCATTTCTAGATTTAGTAGTTCGTATTGATTTCCACTTGTATACATACATATAGTTATGTGTGTATATAGGTGTGTGCATATGGAGTCTTTGGATTGTTGCTGTGCACTTTGGTTTCATGATGTATGACTTGAAATTTGGTCTACACTTGTGTTGAATCTAGCTTATAGCTCGGGTTTGACCTTTTGCTGATATCGTGACTTTATTTTTATTGCACTTGAGTTGAACCCGGCATTTTGGGTTTGACCTGTGCTCACCTGTCCCTGTAATTTATCAAGTGTATATATCGATGTGCACGGTCTTGTGGCATGTACAGTAATACACTATGCACGTCACAAGCTGTTCGTGTATGATGAATTCGAATTTAAATGATGATGAACAATCCAAATAACTGAGGCAAATAAAATTTCCAAAATCACATTTTATTTTATACTGCAAAAATATTTCCTTTTCAATTTTACTGCGTCAATGTATATTTTTGCAGATTGCTCAGATGATGGATTCACATTGAAGATAAATACGAGTGTGAGTGATATGTAGTGAGGTGCAAATGTAAATGTGAATTGTGATGTAATCAAATTTGTATTGTAATTGAAATTATATATATATATAGTGAGAGCTTGAAATCTGTACTATTTAAAAATTGTAATAAATATTCGTTTGAATAAAATATCCGTTTGAATTCAAATTCTATGTTATTTATTGTATTCATCAAATATTTATTTAATCTGTGAAAATAAAATAGTATACTAACAAATACATTTAAATGAATATATATATATATATATATGTTTATTATCATTAAACAAAAAATCATATACTCGCATATTCAACAATTGCAACCAGAATTAATGCAAATGTCACGCACATACATACATACATATATGTATGTATGTATATACATGGAAATACCCAGTAAAATAGTTTCGAGCAAGGGAACAGCTAGCACAATAAACCAGAAACATCAAGTCTACCTCAACAATAAGGAACCACACAAATCAGACTTCAAAATCAAGTTCAGTTACAACTTGAACTTTAACATATACAAGCTGCCCAAGCAAATATAGATAATAGAAGTACACATGAACTCCAAAACACAAGCATTCAAACAGAGACCAGAGCAATGCAGGCACAACATATACATACACACACCCCTATGTATGTATGTATGTATGTATGTATGTATGTATGTATGTATGTATGTATGTATGTATGTACATGGTGACACACATACAAACACAAGTGGTTCCAGCCAAATGCAAAACAAAAGCATGTTTAAATGATGTGGTTAGAGCAGAGATAGCATACATGTGAAGTTCTACGTGAATTGATATAAATGTTTAAAAATCATAAAACAGTGAAGTAATTGCATGAGTTAAAATTCAGCATGATGAACAAGGCGATTATGAATGAATCAGTTCTAACATTAGAACCAAATTCAAGTGTAGAAGATCACACAATAGCAATGAAAGAACAAGTTCAAGCTTAATAAATCAAGTTTCAAAAATCCAGTGGTGCAGTTCGAAAAAAATCAAGATAGCAGTTTTAAACCAAGTCAAGGCCGAGATGAACAAATTCAACAAAAGTCAAAAATATTTGAAAATGGAAAGAGCGTGATGAACAAGCGTCATAGATTCTAAAACCAAAAGCATGCCATAGTGATTAAGCAAAGCATATCAGAAAAATATTCAAATTCAACAAGTCAAAATAAATCAAAAGTATTCAAGCAAAATCGAACGACCAAGCAAGAATTAAAAAGAATTCAAGCATATTTATACAAATGTATATTTAGAGATTTTATCCCTATATAACCTGATTACGTCATCGGCAAATTGCGCATTCGAGTTCAAATATATCAAAGAGCAAGCATCGTCTAGAACTCGAATCAAGTCGAGTATAAGTATAAAACAAAAAAAGGAAAACACATACCAATTTAAAGCACGAATCATTCAAGATCAACATTCGAAGCCACTGCAAGTAAAAAAGGCAGAGATTCAATTGAGGATGCATTCGAAGAAGATTGAAGAACGAAACCATATAAGCAATCAATTTGAACAAACCGATGGCTTCATCATAAATCCCTAATTTTATAACGAAGGAATGAAAAAGAAACGAGGCGGTCATGAATGAAAAGCGGGTCAATCTTCACTATCTTTTTTGGGCCGTAATTATAAAAAGGGGATATCACGTTTTTATTGTGCCGGTCTCTTTAATTTTAGTTTTGGGCTTGAATTATTAAGTAGGGTTTTGTGTTTAGTTTTTATTCTATTTTGTAATTTTCTTTTAAACTTTTGTAAAATTCCAGTCGTGTGACTAGGTTATGAACTACGGTGGTGTAATTCGAGAATTCGCAATTCAGTGGCTGAGTTGTGGTAGGGTTTTGAGCATAGAGTTAGGTTAGTCGATAGCTGGTGTTGCAAGTTTACATGTGTAAGTGTATAACCACTTAGTTTCTAGTAGAAACCTTGCGGGCAACACGTAGGCAGGGTTTTGCCAAAGCTGGGTAAATTTGTGTTGTTCTATTTATGCTTTTATTATTCTGCTATTATCTGTACTGCACTTATTATATATATTTTCGCATTGATTTTTATTATTTTTAGTATCACCTTATTCATGCCCCTCCCCCTATCGAGTGAAATCGATCCTACATCAATGTCATAGGAGGCCAAGAACTTTAATCATCGTTGCCGACGAAGGTTAACGTCATTCTGGGAGAATATACACTTCAATGATTTGTGGTCTATATATAACTCGAAAATCACCCCAAGCAAATAATGCCACCATATCTTCAAAGTAAATACTATCACAGCCAACTCCAAATTATGAGTTAGATACTTCCTCTAGTGCATTTTTAGTTATCAACTAGCATAGGCGATAACCTTTCCCCTCTACATCAATACCACACCTAGTCCAGTACCACATGCGTTTGTGTATACTGTCTACTCCTCATTCCCGCTCGAAATGAAAAACTTTGGTGTGCTTGTCAACCTCTCCTTTTGACTCATGTATGTGTGCTCGAACATTGTATCCCAAATAAAAATCTAATTTTTCTTTTCAAGTTAGTCGACTACACTGCTACCTTAGAGAAGTCTTTGATAAAACATCTATAGTATTCCACCAATCCAAGGAAACTTCTTACGTCTGCAGTAGTCTTAGGTCGATCCCAATCCTATACTGTTACCATCTTCATAGGATCACAACAATACCCTGCTCAAAAATAATGCGAACCCAATACTCGCACTTCCCTCCTCAAGAAGTGACATTTTGAAAACTTTGCCTTCAATCAGTGCTTCCTCAATACTTCATACACAATCCTCAAATGCTCCTTGTGTTCTTCAATCATCCTTGAACAAGCAAGGATATCGTCCACAAACTTATTTTGCTGATTGATAAAGACACGGTTCTTAAGATCTATAACGTATGTCAGTGCATTAGTTAGCCTGAATGGCATAACCAACCATTTATAGAATCCAAATGACATACGAAACACTGTGATTGGCACACTCTTCTTTGTCACCCTTAGTTGATGAAATCTCGTCCCAAGGTCCTACTGAGAGAACACCCTAGCACCATGGAGCTAATCGAATAAGTCATGAATATGTGGGAGTGGATACTTGTTCTTCTTTTCCTCCTTATTCAGCTTATGGTAATCTATAGATAATTTCAAGGAGCCATCCACCTCAGTTGGGAGCATTACATGTGCTCTATACTTACATATACTCCATCAAATGAAACCTCATCATAATAGTCATTCACTTGCACCTCTAGTTCCTTTTGTTCTTTCGGGCCCAACGCCTTAATGGCATAACAATCGGTCTAGCATCCTTCACCAAATCTATACGGAACTCTATCTCTCTATGTGGTGGTAATCCGATCACCTCCTCGAATTAGTCTGGATACTCTCTAGCTATAAGCACAGATGATAACTCGCTGTGAGGGATCTCGAGTGAATACAAAAATCCAACCATCGCCTAATCGTCAAGTAGGCAGCCTATCTCCAATCTACGCTCATCGTCATCTCCAACGTCATCAACAGCCTTTTATAGTCCATCACTACTTTGTACCTCCTCAGTCAGTCCATCCCTAGAATAATAATGACCCCATGAAACCCAAAACAAAGTAATCATAAACTAACAAACATTCATGAATGGATAAGGCAAGCCGTGACAAACCATGCAGAGGCCAATAGAACTCCCAATAAAGTTCGTCGTAATTTAAAGGTCGCTCAACTATCTCAGTTTTCAATCCCAATCCATCTACCAAATTACTAAATATAAGGAATATGAAGTCCCAATATCGAAAAAAACACGCACATATGTATTGAAAATAGAAAACATACGCTGTATAATGATGCTCCCCCTTCTCCTTCGTCGATGGAGCACTTGACGAAGTTGGAATAGCGCTCAAAGCGTAAGCCGACTCATCCCGCTTGTTCCTAGGTGGTTCTGGACAATCCTTCGTAATATGCCCAAGCTTTTTGCAATTGTAGCACTTCTTGCCTTCTACCTTACAGTCTTTAGAAATATGGTCATTTTCCCTACAATCATAGCATATAAGCTTCCATTTGTTCTTCCTCGAACAATTCTTTATTTGGGGCTATGCCTCCTTAATCGGCTCTGGGAAATCTGTCTTAACGTGCCCAGCCCTACCACAGTCGAATTACTTCCTCTCACCACCTTTTGGATCCTTACATCCCTTACTAATCTGACCTCTCTTGTTGCAATTATAGCACATCAGCCCCCCTTGCCTTTCTTTTGGCCTCCTTTCTTCTAGGACTGTTTCCCACCTTCATTATCCCTTATTCTCTTACTACTTCCGCCAACTTGCGGTTTATCCTCTTCTTGGGGAACAATAACCTACTAGCCTTGCATTTGTGTACCATTATGCACTATCCTTGTATCTCCTCTTTGGGTTTCTCGCATTATTATCACCATTATACGGATGAACGCTGCCTTTACTTACGGGTCATTAGCTATCCCGATGGCCCTTCGATCCTTAGCTTCCAACGCAGAATTCTCATTTTACCTATTCGTTCTTACTAATTATAATGAGAACGATTAGTCTCTCATAAAGGAAAACTACATCAATGGTACTCATATGTGGAATGCAACTTACTATCATATACTATTATGTAGTTTTGAAAACCACAACAAGTACGCTTTCACATATATCACTCGACCAATTTTAATGTGGTGGCTCCTTCTTTATCTCCAATGGATCTAAGTATCAACTTAGGTCATCTATACAACCTAAGCTCTAATACCAAATGTAATGACCGCCATACACCACCGGTACCCAGTATACTTGTATAATGCACCATGGAGGTACTTGGCTGATGTAAGATGATGTTAAGTGGTGAAAAGTAGAGAAAATCCAAACACAAAACCTATATAATATCTCATAGCGCACAGACAAAATATAATATAATAACATAGATGTAGAATAGGTGAGACAACAAATATAATCAAATGAACCATAAATAAGAACATCGGAGTACAATAGGTTCACATATTATACAAAAACTAAAATAGTAGAGTTTATACATCCCAAATCTCCAAAATAAACTCTAAAACCGTCTCTAATATAATACAAGTACTGATATAGCTTCATAGTACTGCACAATGGAATATAAGCGGTAGTAAGCTCTAGGTATAGACATATGAAAGTGTGGCCTTCTACTCATACTCCATATAGTTCTATGTGCCATCCAGACACGTTATCCCTAATTTACTCATTTAAGAGTACCTGAGATAATAAGAAGAAAAACAAAGAACCTTGGGTTAGACAATAGTCTATTGTGAGCAATACATCATCTCAAAAGTACTATAAAATCGTATATAGTAAATAAGGGTATAGGGTATGGATAGCCATACCTAACATGTCCCTACATCCAAAGAGTTAGCACATAAACATAATATGTGCTAAACTATTATCACAAAGAAAAATATGGGGTATATGGGTATCACACAGCAAACTAATATCCATTACACAGCCTTGCATCTCTCACTTAAGTGCTTCAGATGTACGATAACTCTTACAAATGCTTAACTTGTTGCCTACGTAGGTGGCTAGAGGCTGGACACACCCAAACGTCCAAAAATATGGGTACACGCAGACTACCCTAAATACAGGTAGACTAACTAGTCCCAACAATGAGCATCACAACCTCGGAGTTACCCATCAATCCCTTAGCACATGCAACGATACTAGAACTACCTCGTAGATGTTCACCTTATGTCCACGCAGATGGCCAAGGACTGGACACGGTAGATGTCCAAAATATGGGAACACACAGACTACCCCGTCCTACTCATGAGCATCACAACCTCAAGTTCTACTCTACGAGCTATCATGCAGAACTCATCCTTCCTATCCATTACCAGATGCCATGGTCGCTCGCTACATCGAGTCATCATCCTCCAAACGCCTCTAGACACCCACTACAAGTCATGGAACCATTACACCAAGGTTTCGAAGTGGTGGTCGCTACCTCACATCGAAGTGATACGTCATTGCTTCATTAGTTGCCACACAAAAGCTAAGGCCATCTCGGGTTATTTGGAGTCTTTAATTCACTCCAAGTCACCCACTAGACCCTATAAATAAGTCCTAACGAAATATCAAATAGAAAATCTTGCTCGGGTACCAAACCAAGCCGCCTCACAAAAACACCAGGCATGCCTCTAAGCACCGGACATAAAATCTTGCTCAGGCACCAAACCAAGCCACCTTACAAATACATCAGGCATGACTCTAAGCATTGGACAGAAAATCCTGCTTGGGCACTAAACCAAGTAGCCTCACAAAAACATGAGGCATGCCTTTAAACACCAGATAGTAAATCTTGCTCAGGCACTGAACCAAGTCATCTCACAACAAAATCGGGCACAACTTCAAGCAATCATCGAACAACAAATCCTATTTGATCACTAAACATAGCACCATCATGCATCGAGTCAACCCAAGATGACTATCACCGGACACCAAGCATCGAACAAAAATTGCTATAATTTGTCCAAATTCTAGTTTCGTATCGATTTCATCGCTACACTTCGTCCTTCCACCCATGTGCCTCCCATAAGCAACGATACAACTCCTAACTTATTCGAGCCTATCCATCGAAGTTTGGTTTCACGATTCCTACATCTAGTTTGCTCCGATGAGGTTTTCAACCATACAAGCATACAAACAAACACCATACATGCACCAAACAACATTGAAACATGCAAATCACACAATCAATCATAACAATCAGTATACAAGGTGTATACAACATAAGATAATATATATCAAGACAAACACATGTCTAGAACACCAAAAATCCATTCATTCACATTTTTACTATAGACGGGGTTTTAAAACAGTAATAAAACATAATTTTGACTTCAAAAATGGATCTAAAACATATTAAGACATATAGGTACATATACAATAAGGTGAGAGATGATAAATCACTCACCAGAACCTTCAAAATCAAAGTTTTACATGCAAATCCGAAAATCAACGGTTAAGATCTTATTTTTCTTCTCTAAACATGTATATATGAAGATTTCGAATCAGTCCCCTCGCTAATCTCCCCTTAATATACGATTTAGACATGATTTGAAGAGGAAAAGAGAACGATTTTGGTGAAGAATGGGAGTTTAGATCTATTTGAGAAGTACGAAAAATAATTTAGGGATGATGGTTCAGCCTATGATAGCCTCCAAACACCAAATGGATTAGTAGGCCTGCTCAAACCTTGCTAATTACCATTAGTCTATTTTAAAAACTGCCAAACTTTAAATAGTCAAATCTCCTAGCTAGAAAGTTCAAATCGCTATATGACCACTCAACAAAAAGGAGAACTATTATATTTTTCCAATGGAAGTGGTCACAGATGCTTGTTTGGCTTTTATCAAAAGTTATAACTGTTATAAGCTTTCAAGGGGTAAAATAGTTTGATAAAATCTTAATGATAGGAAATGTCACTAGTAGCCACTTCCTAAGGTTATAAAGTCAAATGACCTCATATGAATTTAAAAATAAAATTTTACGATCCTTTAATACGTAAAATACAGGTCATCACAGATTATGTATTCGCTATGTAATGAGATTATATAATAGGTTGATGTTGATTTCTACTTTGAAAAAGACTAGTAGGAAACACCACTATAAGTATTACTTATGATTGATATGATTTTATATTTTGAGTTTAGTAAAGTACGTCTACTAAATCAATAACTACACAGCACTCCGATAGTTACGATGTTATTAGCTAAGTGTATGTAATCAAATCTTAATTGACTTGATTACACGCCATATTATATATCTTCACTATATTAGGTAGCTAAGTCATTTGTTTTGGTCTAACGCTTTCATTTTTTGTGACTCAAACAGAGGTCGAAAACCGAGGGTGTTACAGTCAATGTTATGTATAATACTCTTTTCGGTATATCAATATCTCGTTCTCAAATACCAACCAACTTGGAACATTTAAGAATGAATATTTTATTTTTTTGATACAATCTAATACCTTGACCACGAACTCTATCGCAAATGTGATGAACTAAACACTTCGTTTTAAGGATTTTCGCTTAGACGTTACAATGTACCATTAAAGTTATGTATATTTACATGCAATAAAAACAAGACCAAAGCCAAACATTAATTTTGAACGATATTTTTCATAAGACTTAAGTTATATATTCAAAATACATAACCGTTGTTAACGTCAAAAATGGCCACCAACACCTGGTTATATGTGAAAGCACCAATGTCGGATATTTAGATCAAAACAGAATATAGATTCACAAATCATAGAATAGATTGTAGAAATGTAAATGAATGTGTAAGTTTTGTAGTGGTTCGGCAAACTTCGGTCTATGCCCACTCCAATAATTTTTTATATTATATTGTAAGATTACAAATACGGTTATTTTTAGCCTTAGAAAATTAATGGAGAAAGAGATAAGAAGTGATGAAGGAGAGCCAAAGGAACCTTCCGAAGAAGATCCCTTACAGTAAGCTAAGTCCGTTGTATTATATGTGAAGACCTGCATGGATCAGGTTGAAATTTCGCTAGAAGAACCTACATGCCTAGACGACTCGACCCACGAAATTTAGGGTCGATCGCTCACCAAAAATTGATTGGTACCAATCATTCATATTAACTCATTTTAGGGTAACGATCATTCTAGTAGGTCTCCTATGATGTTAGCTACTTGCTGTCCGAATTTCATGTCATTCCAACTTAACATCTGTGAGATATTGATCGATCAATGTTGAGTAGGATCGTTTGGGCTGAAATGATTCGGTTGTTCAAGAACGATGTATGTCGATCATTCAACTTGCTCTAAATGACATTGCGATCATTTTTGGAGACTTCTTTCTTCAATATATTAATGCTTCGAAAGTTTCATGTGTAATGGAGTAGTAGATTTTGAGTTATGGATTGATCATTGTCAAAAATTGCCAAAACGGTCGTCGAAAAACCCACTTCAGAGTTGACCTGAAGTAATTACATTTTTGACTTGAAGCACGTGCAAAAAATTCTAGCCTAGGGTTAGACTCGGGTGAAATCCAAATTTTCTCCATGAAAACATGATTCTAACTCCAAGCATAAAAAACGATCGGTGTCGATCGTTTTTCTCCGAGTAACCTCCAAGCAAACACATATCCGACTCCAAGAACGAAAAAAAATCTGTGCCGATCATTTTTCTCCAAGCAAACATGCATCCGACTCCAAGCAAGTAGTAAATTTTCCTCGGTCTAACTCCGAGCAAGTTACGACTGATCCGTCAATGTAGATCCATCTTCTTTTGCCCATAACTCGAGCATATGAACTCCAATCGACTTGAAATTTGAAATGTAGCCTTCCTTGTCACTCTATACTAATTGCATCTTGATTGGGTAAGAAATTGGGGATCCGATCTGATATGTTACCTAGGTGAAGTGCCAGTTCTATATTTAGCCATTTTTTGAGTGTTATTCATCCGAATCCATTCAACTATCGTCCATAGTTTCAAATACAATTGATCTCCAATCCTAATAACCATCCATTTTATCTGAATTCGTGATATCCCGGAATGACAAAAAAGTGGGATAACATTTGCCCCCCAAAACATGTCATGCGTGAGGAAGGCATGTATTGAATTGCTATAAATCCATAATCCACTGATAATCGTATTTTCCAATCCAGAATCCAATCCAAATCCACGGTCTCTTTGGATCATTTTATCTGAATCCTTATCCATCCAAAGCCAAATCCATTAGTGTTTGAAGCTAATATCCAAATCCTCGATCTCACCGGCTCTTTTCTGAGCATAATCTGTACTCGACGACCTGAGTAGACCGATCCATCATGTTCAAGTGAAGCGACCTACCCCTTGCCCGACATAGTCCATATCTGACGGTCTTGATCTATTGATCCTTGTCGAGCACAATCTGTACTCGTCGACTTGAGTAGGCTGATCCATCATGTTCAAGCGAAGCGACCTACCACTCGCCAGATATAGTCTGTACCTAACGACCTCGATATCTCTGGACCCTTGCCGACCATAATCCATACTCGATGACCTGAGTAGGCTGATCCATCGCATTCAAGTGAAGTGATCTACCCTTTGCCAGGCATAGTCCATACCTGACAACCTATTGGGTTTTATTTTTCGCCCTCGATACCCAGTCGAGGACTTATCCATGACGCACGAGTCCGTTTCGTCGTGTTTACCCGACGAAAAGACCAATACCTTGCAGTTGTTATCCTGTCTCTCTGGACAAGATCACAACCGCGACCTATGTTGTTCATTATATTACTGCAGATCCAATTGTTTTAAGTTTCATTCACTACAAGAAAAATCACCTTCAACAGCAACATTTGTCAGCATTTTTTAAGGAAATGCTGTCAATAATATTTTAAACGAACAATATTAATCAATAAACGCTGACATTTTAGGGATAGAGCTAAAAAAATTAACGCGGGACTAAAATTTCATTCTACCGCCTTTCCTTCTTATTCTCATTCCTCATTACAAAAAAAATCAATTATCTTCTTCACCAAAATCTCCTGCATTTCATTCTTTGTCCCGATTTCTTCAAATCTAATCTCAGTTCTCTTGTTCATACTTTATTTGTTCCTTTAATCATGTTCATTTCATAATTTTACACCCGATATCCCCAAATACCAAGCATAACCCTAAATCGAAATCGCCAGCATCTGTCCAACCATCGCTTCAATTCTACCACCACAACATGCGAACGACTGCTTAGATGGTTGCGAATCTGTTTTGGTGTGCGTTTTTGATAGTTGCGAATCTGTTGGCTCAGAGTCGTCGATGTTCAGGAAGCTACGGTGAGACTGGCACTATTCTTTGGTTTGATTCTGGTGAATGGCAGTTGCGAATTTTTTTTGGGTATGTTGTCAGGAGATTGTTGGTGGTCAAGGGGCTAGGAGGTTGCGAGTTGAACTATGGTGGGTGTTGGTTGGAGTTTTGTGTATGCTTGTGATGTTTGAGGCGATTGGGATTTCACAGAAATTAGCATTCGAGGATTGTTTAGATGGTTCTGGTGAGGCTGCGTAGTTCGACTTTGGGTTGTAGAGCTTTGGGTTATTGAAGTCGCTGTTGTGCTGGAATGTTGGAATGCTGGTGTTTGACAGTGATGTGTAGGCTGGTTGTCTGTGGTTCTGTTAACCGAGAAACGCATAGCAATGAAACAGTGTGATTGTTGTTTGATAGTAGTGGTTATTGAAGTTGTAGTTGGAGCTATGTAGTTGTCTCTGGCAAGTTGGCTGTTTGAATGGTAGGGGAAGATGACAGAGGAGGCAGCAGTGTTGTGATATTGGCAAGGTGGTTATCAGTGTTTAGCAATTTGGAAGCAGTGTTGTTGACAGTTGAGTGAAGTCAGTGGTCGGTAGTCGAAGTGAGAACAAGTTGAATATGTGACGGAAATGAAGTTGAGTTGATGTTGTATGACAATGGAGTGGTTTTGAGGCAGGAAGCTGTGTGGTGGTTGTACTGTGGTATGAAGCAGTTTTGGAGGTGGTTGTCTTTTTCAGGCTTATCATGATTTTTTTTGTCTTTTTCAGGCTTATCATGCTTAGAGGAACCAATGAGTCAGCATTTTATTGACAATGCAAAGTTTTCTATGGCATCTGCTTCATCAAATTCATGTTCCTCACAATCTCCTTCAAGTTCTTGCTTGAGTTGCAGGTGGGATCTTTGTCTTACAAACCTGTAGACCCTGTCTTCTTATAATATGTGGAAGTTTGCTTCTTTATAGTAATATATGTTAATGTTTTTTAAGCAAATAATCGATCCTGAGGCTCGAATGCTAGTCGTTTCCTTTACATCCAACATTCATTTCTGTCTAAATTGCTAAACCTCTGACCTTCCTTTTGTCTTGGATGTTACACGTCAATCATAATATATTTCTTGGCATTGACTTTCATTTTGACTATTTTTGTTGTTGAATATCTCTACATATTCAATGTTTGTTGTGTTAAAGATGTTCATTCTTCTATTGTCAAGATCCTCCGAATTGTAACAGGTTTTATGTCATCATTTAAGTGTGGAGGTGGTATTGATTTGTTCAAAACGTCTCGTGTGTTTTAATCTCTTTCACCACTTATTTCTAAAATACGTGTTTCATATTGTTTTCCTTAAACAAGTCATATAACAGGATATGAAAGTCAATTTTTTTTAATGCATTCCTCTATATTGATCGCTCGCGTTTACATGTTCTAAAACCGTTTTTGTTCATGTAGGCATACAAATGTTTTCCAGTCACTAGCATGCAGAGAAATCTCTTCTCAACCAAGATGCTCCTTGAAAAGGTTGCAGAGGCAAACCGCAAAATGTGGGTCAAACTGCAAAGAAATAGATGCTAGACATGAATTAAATTCTTGGTAAACCATCTATATTTTTTTGCATGCTATTTTAATGAGCTCAAAAACATGGTTGCAAGTACATTGCTGTATATTATTTTCTACACAATTATCAATATCTTGATGACATTTATCTGATGTTTATTTGAGGGCATCATTTTCAGGGTAGAAGAAAAGTCATTGCATCATTTGTCAGCTAAATATTGCCCTCTTTCACCTCCTCCACGATCAACAATTGCTGCAGCATTTAGTTTGGATGGAAAGACAATTGCTTCTACACAGTGAGTTATTATTGTTTGTACTTGTAGTAGAAATTTTTTCATAAATAATTGTTATTATTCTCTTAAAGGCTAATGGTTGTTCTACAATAAGTTGCTAACTCTGTCTAGTTATATTCTAGTGGTGATCACACTGTTAAGATAATCGATTGCCAGACCGGGAGATGTTTAAAAATCTTGAGTGGCCATCGGCGGACACCATGGGTGGTATGCATAATACATCTATCATTATATTTATCACTTAAGTTTTTAGTAGTTTAATTTATTTTAGTAGTTTGGTAGGGTACAGTTGGAATTGGTATTTTTGTTGCCACCGTATGATATGAATGCAACATTCTACAGTTTACATTTTTAGACAAAGATTGTCCTCTAATCTAAATCTAAACCTAGTCATATTCTCACCGAAACAACTTAGAAAAAATTAAAAATAAAGTCTAACATAAATTTAGCCATAATTTGACAATCATTACACCTCCTACTGCTCTTAATCACTATAATCGCTGTAATTTTACTGGTATTTACCCATCTGTATGTAAACACATCCCGATCTCTTCATTTACAGATTATTAATCACAATGCAACTTGTACCAGACACATCTTAATCTCTTCGTTTCATTCATCAGCTGATACAATTCATAATATATCTCGCCTATGTCTTCATGTTGCATTCCTTCCAACACAAACTCATGTACGTTATCATGGATTCTGATCCAATACCAACCCGCTTTACTTTTCGACCCATTCTCGTTCATTGCAGTTTTATAATGTACACATATACATTATAATAGTTATTTTTCACTCAACCAATAACACTGCTTACTCACTTCACTTAATTTATGAAAAGTAACTTTTTTATAGCACATTCAATTCTAACTTTGTAGTGCCTAATCACGGTACAAAATAAAGTCTAGCTTTTTTCAATATGATGTCAATGAGAAAATTTGAATTCCTAGAACAAACATAGGAAGTGAAGCGTAGTGGGGGTAAAATTATAGTAAGTTATGCAACTTTTTCTTGAAAAAAAACAAAGAAAAAAAAGGACCTTTTTCTCGTCAACCGCAAGAGCTTGCAGCAGTGGAAACTGGGGCTTGCGTGACCGCCTGAAATCTGAACGCCACAATTTCATGTGCCACCTAGAGATTAATAACCATATAGTAACAAGAATTACATCTACTCACCTATTCATGATCTTTTGGTGATGCGACAACAAATTTGGGTTTTCATGGGGCCATCAACTCTTTGTTTTTAGTTCATGAATGGTTGTTGCGTTTAGTCTGAGAACCGTCGGTCTTTCTGGATATAATATTTTTCTTCTTCATGCTTCGAATGCCATCTCGTGCTAAAAGGTCTTGGTAGATATAATGGTATTGTATGATTTGATATATGGTTTGATATGATTGGATATGTATTTTATGAATATATGATATATTTTGGGTTGTGCTAGAAGGCACGTTGTTAAAAGGACATGATTTGGGATTTTTCAAATCTGTGTACCATTATAGTTGTTAACCGAAGCTATGTGCGAGTTTTCTTTATATAAAAACACATGATATTATAATCATAAATACGTTTAAAAAATGAATGTGTTATAATATGAGTAAGTGTGTTTTACATATATAGACAATGTGTTCAGTTAGTTGTTATATGTATACACAATTTATGTTCGGTCGTACAATATTAAATGATGCTTTGGATCAAAGTGGCAACATGACCATGTTATAGGCAGAAGCTTATGCGTTTTCCTGTTTATTTATAGTGCATACGGAAAAAAAGCTTATTTTACTAACACATCAATAACTTCTCCATTTAGTCAAATTTTATATGTTTGTAAAAATATACCATATAGGAAGGACAAATGGACATTTTATTCACATTTGTTTACTACACAATTTAGTACAATACATAAGTACTACAACAGACTTTTACTGTTTTTATATTTTAGTACAATTTTATATTCGTTGGACTTTTATTCATTATATACAAAACCTACTTAAGTTCACCTGTAGAAACACTATAGTCCATTGCAAATGCTTACTGGATAAATTTTTTGCTATTACAGAACTACAAACAAGCCGTTATATAAAATCTTTGATCTAAAATTACAAGGCTTTGACTACTTCATCAGCTTACATCTACTCGGATGTCATTTGCAAAATATCTAATCAATCATTTTGTATATATATATGCAATTAACACTATCCACTAACTCAACTTTTTTGCTTTATTACTCGCTGCTGATTTTAATCTTTGTTTTACACCGTTCTTTGCCCAACTAACTCAAGGTTTATCAAGATTTGTTTCATATAACTCATATCTACATTGAAATGGTTACAACATAAGTTAGCATTCATTTCGAGTGTTTCAAGAGCTTGTGTAGCTTGGCAAGTTGTTTCATTCATTATGATTCAGTAGAAAATAAGCAACAACACCCAATTTCGTTGACTCTTAATGCATTCACAATTTTTTTACCCTCCAGAAATGAATGGTTAATGTGTAGTTTCCTTATTAGCTAATAATCATGATAGTTTGATTTAGCATGCAACTTCAGCATGTATGCTTGAATTAATTTATGAATCTTGGTTCCAAGAATCACGGTTTAGGATTGAATGATGCCCTTACCGTGTGCATTTTTGGTCATATTGTTGCTCTTGCTGTGAAAGACATGTACAAATGCAACCATGCGTTCCAATGCATTTGCAGCATATGGAGCATTAAGCATTTCTGGTGTAGGTTCGCAACAGACAACTTATCTGGAGCAGATATTTTTATTTTTTTATTTTATTTATTTATTTTATTTATTTATTTATTTATTTACTCTAGGAGCAACGTTAAGCACGTCCTGTATGTACGTAGGTACGTGTGGACGCTTCTGACTCTAGGAAACTAATTTTAAATAATTCATTACAGGTTCATGCAATACTCCCTCGTCTCATTATACATATTATGATGAGGAACTTTGTGTTCACCAAGCTTGCAGGGTAATTAGAAGTCTAATTCCTTTATTATTTGAATATCATTCCTATTTTAACTTATCTAAACTTCACTATGCTTTAATTAGAACACTTTTAGACTACTGGTTGCATTGCTTATGTCGATGGTTTATCTATTCTTCTCAATAAACAATCCTTTAACTCGGATCACAGGTGCTTATTGAGTGTTGATATTTGTTTAACTGATCATAATAATTTGTATTTTTACATTAACTTTTTGTTTTTTATATTGTAAAAGTGACTATGAAGACTTTTTAAGAGATCTAACAAGGTATCTAGGTCAACACTTCGCATCAAGAGCGAATACCTACTTAGAATCTATGATTTAGGTATACAACAACTTATTTTTACACCTTTAATATGTAAGAGAAACAAGAAATAGGCCTGATGTTTGTTCATTGTGGTTATACATGGTTCTGAGGTTATACATGGCATTTAACATGATCTGCTTATATATGAGACATGGCATGAATCAGTTGTTGTGGCTTGAGTAGATGGAGAATGTGCTGAAGGGTTGCTGAACTGAAAAGCATGACTAAAGGTACTTGAGATTATGTGACCGAGAAGCATTACCTTTTCCTATTAAACAAGTTGTTATGGTAAAGATCCAGGTGATCAAAATAAGTCATGTTTAATCAGCTCGTACGAAGCATTACCTTTTCCTATTAAACAAGTTGTATGGACAATGATAATGACTTTTGTTTTTTTACTAACCAGTATAAACTGATTAAGCAGACATGACTTTAAAAAAAATAGAGGAATCTTCATCACCATCTTTCTCTTGATTAACACAACTTTTAAACTTGTTCAAGCAGGTGGCTATGTCTGAAACAAGTGTACAAGTTTGCTACAGTTGTGTTACTATTATAAGCAGCATCATATATTTCAACACTCCTGACTGCTTTTAGATAAGATCAAGAAGGCAAATATATCAAGGTAGATATTTTTTCCAAAAAATCGCATGTTACTTGAGTTGATTATTGCTTTTCTGTTTTGTCTTATCAAATTTATTGATGCAACAGTTTTCTGGCCGGTATGCTGGCTAAAAAAGAAGATCATCTAATGTTCCAAACCATGAAAATCATTGAAAACCTGATGAAAAAGCTTCCAGGTGTAGTTTTAAGACCTCTCGTTAAAGAAGCGTTCTTCGTGCTATTAATACGTGTATACTAGATGGTCATAGTGAAAGTCCACCTGTACAATCTAATTGCTGCCCTAATAATAATGAGGCTACTACAGGTGGCTCGAGATGTCTGTGTTATGCATCAGATCCTTCTTGCACTTCTGCTAGAAAGATGCGTAAGCTACTACAGGCTACTACAGTTACTTTTTGTTAATGTTAACATGTTAACGAGATTGCTTCAGATGCAGTATGCTCAGGTTAGTTGCAGCCAGAATCAAATGATGAATGTGTTCTGATGATTTCTTGGCAGGGCAATTACTTTCTTTCTGCCTTTGATTGCTTTCTTGATATCTGTTTTTCTTTTCTGAATCTTCTTGCTTTGGAATTTGCTTAAAAACTTGTTGCAGTCAGAAACTTGTTGATTTCTTTGGCACGGCACCTGTTTTAATAAGCAAAATCAATTATGTAACCCAAATGATGAGATATACCTGATGGGTTATCAAGATATCAGATGATGATAATTCTCTGATGATATCTTGACTTCTTTCTTTCTTCAAAATCTGATTTCAATGCCGTTAAGCTTGAAACAGCTCTGATACCATGATAGAGAATTTGAAAAACTATGTTTAGCAAGAGGGTATTGTTGTCTGGGCAGGTGTTTGGTTTGGGACCTCTGGTGGTGAGTCTCTATTGATGTTTGGATGTAGAGTAGTTTGTGGTTGAGGTAGAAATGAGGCAGAGGATGAAATAGTGGTGTGTGCAGGCTGATGGTATCACAGTTTGAAGGGGTTGGCCGTGTAGTGTTAATGTCAGCGAGAAGCGGTGAACTTTGGTGGTTTCGGTGTAGTTGTTGTGAAGGCAGAGGAGCTTTGGTTTATGTTGAAGTTGACAGTGTGAATTATGGAAGGTTGTAGTGGAAGATTTGAAGTAGATGATGAGTGACAGTGGTGATGTGCTATTTTTGGCAGAAGGGGTAGATAGATGAAGGAAGGCAGTTGACAGAACTGCTAAAGAGTGTGTGGAAGTGGATGGTTGTTGCTGTAGGACGTGAAGATGGGTTGCAAACAGTGAAGTATGATGTGCAATAGTGAGGTTAGTAGCAGTTCTGAGTTGTGGTGATGTATGTTTTGGGGGTAATTGTGATGGTGAAGATCGGTAGTAGCAGTTGTTAGCAGTTGCAGTCTTTTTTATTGATTTGCCGCAAGGAGTTGTTAGCAGTTTACGTATATATCATGTAACTGTAATATACTGAACGTATATATTTGTAATTGTAATATACTGAACGTATATATCATGTAAACGTTTATGTATCTAATTAATAGTTATTAGAACATGTTATATATGCTAGTTGCTTCAATATACTCAAAATATAATTTTGGAATATTCAAAAATAGAGTGGAATATTAAAGCTGTTATATAAATATAAGACAGCGTTTGATTAATGCTTTCAATGAAGAAACAACAGCGTTTAATTCATGCTGTAATTATCTCTTGAAATTGTCAATAACAGCGTTTTTTACATGCTGTCGAAATAGTTGATGATTCAATAACAGCGTTTTTAACATGCTATCGAAATTGTTGATGATTCAATAACAGCGTTTAGAAAACATAATACAGCACGTTATAAACGCTGTTGAAAATATTATTGACAGCTCGTAATAAATGCTGTCACAGAGATGTTTCAACAGCGTTTATAGAAACGCTGTTGTAAGTTATATATATACGACAGCATGTCGTTATACAGCGTTTCTAATAACGCTGTTGTATCATATTACAGCGTTTATCAAACGCTGTTAAAAGCCTTTTGTGGTGTAGTGATTTGTTATGATGGCTCATATCCATCTTAGAGCATACCTAGGGACCATCCTCGATCCAATGCATGTGTAAGTGACTTAGCTGTTTTAGTATAGAGTTCATTAGTTATTTAGTTCATGCCATCTTGATCAAAAGGTGACGCCCATTGTCCTTAAGCCAGGCTTGCTCCAATTTTTAGCGGATGATGGATGCTCATATTCCATCACCGCTATCCATTTCCTTACAAAGCCATCCAAAATCCATGCCTACGGTTCCATAGGGAGTAGTTTTGATCCAAGTGTTTTAAGATTCATTTGTTATGGTGGTTCATCGTTATCTTAGAGCATGCCTAGGGACCGTCCTCGATCTCGTGCATGACCAAGCGACTTAGTCGTTTTAGTATAGAGTCCATTAGTTATTTAGTTTATTCCATCGCGATTAAGAGGTGACGACCCATGCCCTTAAGCTGGGCTCGCTCCAATTTATGGAGGATGATGGCTACTCATGTTCCATCACCGCTTTCTATTTCTTTACAAATCCATCCAAATCCGTGCCCTCGGTTCCATCGGGAGTAGTGCCGCATCAACGCCGATCCATCTTCCTTGGTCGGGGTTTTCTCCTAGTTGCTCCAATCCATATCCAGGCCTGCTACTTTCCACTCTAAGTCCTAGATTCCAATTTCTAGCTATTCCAACATCCATAAGTGGTCTCCAATCATCATTTCCATCTCCCCCCACAAGTCCATGAAGGGATCCCAAATCATCCTCTTCCAGACACGCATCCAAGTTTCGATCCACGCTAAAATTCGTAGTATCATCCAATATCCAACCAGGAATCGATCCAGCCTGACCAAAGGCCATGCCCCGAGTATTGGTCGATCGACATCAATACTTATGGATGGATCAGTGTAAATTGTTCCTTGTTGATTGGGAGGTGCTCCCAACTGCTCCACTCTATTCCTTAGTTTATTTGCTTCATTTCTATGATCCTGGTTCTAGTTTTCCATAGCTTCTGCTACTCCAACTCCTTGGTTTTCATTCTAGCTTGTCCAATCTATTTGAGAAAATTCTGGATCATCTTCTTTTACCTTTTTCAACATCCATTCCTACATAGCATCCATCATCATTTCCATTTCATCCCTGGTGATGTAGATTGATGCTTGTTAGCTCCAGCACATGAGGAAGCCTCCTGACTTCCTCCATGGCGGCTCCTTTCCTGTAGCACTCTCCTTGTTGATTGCCTAGCCATTGCTTCCTAGATCCAAGTATCCAAGTTTCCAAACCCGCAGATGAAAGCGCCAAAATATTAGCACCAAAAATGGCCACCAACACCCAGTTGTATGTGAAAGCACCAATATCTAATATTTAGATCCAAATAGAAAATATAGATACATAGATCACATAATAGATTGTAGAAAAGTAAATGAACATGCAAGTTTTATAGTAGTTTGGAAAACTCAGGCCTACCTCTACTCCAATAATCTTTTTATTATATTGTAGGATTAAAATACAATTGTTTTTAGCATTAGAAAATTAATGGAGGAAGAGATAAGAAGTGATTAAGAAGAGCCAAAAGAAGATCCCAAAGAAAATCCCTTGCAATGAGCTAAGACCCCTGTATTTATAGGTGAAGACATGCATGGATCGGGCTAAAATTTTGCCAAAAGAACCTCCAAGCCAAGACGGTCTGACCCATAAAATTTAGGGTCAATCGCTCACCAAAAAAAAATTTGTTTCGATCATTCATATTAAATTCCTTTTGGGGTATGATCATTCTAATAGGTCTCCTGTGATGTTAGTCACTTGCTCCCTAAATTTCAAGCCATTCCAACTTATCGTTTGTGAGATATTAATCGATCATTGTTGAGTTGGATCGTTTGGGCTAAAATGATCTGATCATTCAAGAACGTTGTTTTTCGATCGTTCAACTTGCTCCAAATGATGTGCGATCATTTTTGGGGACTACTTTCTTTAATGTATTGATGCTTCCAAAGTTTTATGTGTAATGAAGTTGTATATTTTGAGTTATGGACCGATCATCTTTGAAAATCGCTAAAATGGTCGTTGAAAAACCCACTTTAGGGTTGAGCCGAAGTCGAGGCCTGAAGTAATCACTTTTCTGACTCGAAGCAGGTACTGCAAATTCTATTCCACGATTAGACTTGGTCAAAATTCAATTTTTTTTCAAGCAAACGTAATTCTGACTCCAAGCACGAAAAACGATCAGCGTGGATCGTTTTTCTCCAAGAAAATATATATATCCGACTCCAAGCACGAAAAATGATCGGCGCGGATCGTTTTTCTCTAAGCAATCTCCGAGCAAACATTCATCCAACTCCAAGCAAGTAAAAAAATTTCCCGGATCCGACTTATGTTGAAATTTATGTATTTGATACTTAACATATTTTAAAACATCTTTAAATCGTTTTATTCCATTTAAATATCACTTCCCAAAAATATCCATCTTTTTAATATATTATTCACTGTTCAAAATCGTGAATATAATTCTCTATCAAAATTCATTCTTTCTGCACTTTTGATTTAAAGGATAATTCACTATCCAAAATCGTGAATATAACTTCTTTACCAAATTCATTACTTTTACATATTTATTGTTAAAGGATTATCCACTATCCAAAATCGTGGATGAAATTCCTTTAATAAACTTCCACTATTTAACTTATCAAATTCAATTGGTTTCGCATTTATAAAACAATGTTTATAAAATCAACATTTATATTTTATAAAAATCAACTTATAAAATCCCTTTATTAACCAATTCTATTTAAATATCTTTTATATGCCGAAAAATCCAAATTATAAGTAAATTACTTATAATTCTCTTATTTACAAAATCATTCTTTCTATAACTTCACAAATTATAAATCTTATTACTTATAAGATTCATTTATAACTCATTTTAACACTTATATAAACTTATTTATAATTCCATTATTTCGATTTATAAAAATTAAATTTTATAAATCTTATTTATAAACCATTTCTAATAAACTCATAAAATCCCACTTTAAGCTATTCACAATATAGTTAACTCCATATTTCCAAAAATCATATTCCGATTATATTTCGCAAACATCATAATTTTTATAACATAAAAATTATAAAAAAAATTTATTAAAATAAATTCATTTACTTAACAATTCAAAAATTAATAAAACATTTATTTTCAAAATCACTTAAAAATCCTTTTTTATTTGACATCGCCACTTTAACATTTTTAAATACCAAAATAGGCCCAATGCTGCAACAACACTAAATACATCAATCACGACATCTAAAACATCATATATCACATGATAATAGCATATATCACAATATCTGTAAATAAAATCAATACTAGTGAGGAATGCGGTTGGATCCCTCCAACCTGTCACCTGCAACAAATACACATATTAGAATGTCTAAAATGTCTGCTTCGAGGCAGACGTGCGTACAAAGGGTCATCCGCTCATACACGGAAAATTATAGGGTCATCTGCTCCAACATGCAGGTATATATCCAAATACCAATCAATATATATAATATATCATCCAAACGATCATCAATCATCATAAATAATATTTATTCTCACTTATATAAAAATATCAGTGAGTTGGAAAGAGTGAGTTTTAGTCACATTGTCTTCAATAGTAGTTGCAGTGTTTTATTCTGAATAAAATTAAACAGGCATTTAGTTTTACTTAAAATTTACACTAGCTCTAATCAACTCCAAACCAGCTCTAAAATGTAGTGCTCGTCAATACGAACTCAACGTAATTTTTTTATGTGAAACGGACCTCGTATGAAGAAGTTACAATATTTTAAACATTATATGAATTTATATATAATTAATTTCAATTTCTTTTTATTTTTAAACCCTTAAACCTCATCTGGCCGCACGATTTTGCTGTGATCAATCCAGACCGTTGTTTTAATCTTCTCCTTCCCGTTCAAAATTGCAACCACGAGAACCCAATGAAGCCATCATCATCCTTGAATTAACGCCATCACCTCGAGCACGTAGAAGTTGATCGACGACCAAGGTTTCGAAGCCCAACGCGAGTGCCACCATCGGCCACAATCACGGCAGGTCCGGTCGCCTACATTCCTCGAAAAAAGGGCTGAAACGCATGACCTTTGAACTCGATTTGCCGACGATCCACTCGATTTCATTCGATCGTCACCATATAGATTTAAAGGTATCCTTTAGATCTACAACTTTGTAGTTGAAAGTTTCTTGAATTGATTTATGGATTGGAAGAAATTAAGCAAGAAAGATGAGTGATTTTCGGCCATTTCTTTGCAAATGGCGGCTAGCCCTAGCTAGGGTTTCTCTGATGCAAAAGTGAAATTATAATGTCCTTTTATAGAAAATTTGACGGCACTATTCATCCCGAAAATTTTTGAACTCGAAACAAAGCGTGTCGCCTGGCGTTTATAATGTTTTACCCCTATTCCGAACACAATGGAATATATATCGAAGCCATTTGATCGTATTTGGAAGATAGGTTTTCAAATCGATTAATTTAAATTTAAAATTTACTTAAACAGTATTCTACGCGTTTTAGCTTCCCTAGGACAAATCGTAAATCCGATTGACATGAAATTTTAAATCTAACAATAATATAACATTACAGATCCAATGAAACTGGTTTCTTTGAAATCCGAGACTATTTGAAAATGACCATTTTGCTCATTAGTTAAATTTTAAAATTATTCAATTTCTATAATTTAACTTTTGATTTAGTTTTAAAAGTTTACTAACATCATTCTAACTCAAATATAATTTATATAAACTTTATAAATCATTTTCATTCACGTTAAATTCAAATTCCAATTATTTCTGCAATTTCAAATATTAAATTAACAATTTAATTATCTAATTAAATCGCTATATTTCAAAATATATGTTATTCAATTAATAATATTAACTCCTGAATATTTAAAATCAATTAAATATACGAAGTTCAAATGGTAGAAATTCTGGATCGTTATATTCTCCCCTACTTAAAGGAATTTCATCCTCGAAATTACCAAGT
Source organism: Allium cepa (assembly GCA_030765085.1). Taxonomy (NCBI): domain Eukaryota; kingdom Viridiplantae; phylum Streptophyta; class Magnoliopsida; order Asparagales; family Amaryllidaceae; genus Allium; species Allium cepa. The sequence continues at coordinate 167,494,487 of CM060941.1, read as the reverse complement.
AAGAAAAAGTCACAAAATCAACTTTTCAAGTCAATTCATTCAAAGTAGATTTATCAAAATCACTTAAGTGTTTAACTTTCCCAAAATCCATTAGTTAAATTTCTTATAAAACTTTTCTAACTTTTCAAATCCATATATAGTTATTTTTCCAAGACCACTAATATCGTTTCGGATGATAACTCAAAAATCAAAATTTTAATTATCAAAATTTTTCCAAAATTTCTCAAAAAATTTCTAACTCCTTAAATTTTCAAAAAAAATCACCAGTGTCTCCTTTTGTTGTAGGATCACAACATATATATATCATAAATATACATCTCATCTTCGAAGATGAGGCATCCCATAGGAAAAAAAGTGTAAAAGTACGATATATAATCCGAGATATGTACCTTATATATTATTAGCGAGCATATACGGCTAATATAGCGCGAAAGCGAGCTCCTAATGCGAACCAAGCGCCATACACACCTACTAAATACTCAACAAACAAATGAGAACATGTATATATGAAAAGTAATATCAATATACAACATATATCAATACAACAAGTATATATGCCAATATAGAAAATGCCATCAAAACAACAAATCCAATCATCAAACAACTATCATCCAACTAACATCCAACAACTCCATAACCAAATTAATATACATTCACTTCCTATTAATATTCAATGAATTGATTTTTCAATTTAAATCACATTTGATTTATTAACATTGGATTTTACTAACATTTATTTATTTATTTCCAAATAGTTTACATTCGCTAATTCATATTCAAGTTGGTACTTTCAATTCAAATCAAATTCAATTCTATTCAGATTTACTTAACTTTCAATTTGGATTCAATTACTTAGCTTTCAATTTTCATTAATTCAATTTCACATGAATTTCTATACAATCAACTAACATTCGTCTAACATACAATGCATATCCAACATAACAAAATTTATTTAATTTACATCATTTACATTCAATTTGGTTCAACGATTTTACTTTCAATTGGTTTAATATTCAATTTAGACTGAATTCTAGTATTCACTATAATCACATTTTTATACAACACTTTCCATATTATTATTAATTCACAACCTCTTAACAACAACATTTTTAATGCTAATTCATTTAACCACTATGTTGAATTTTATTACATAACTCAAATTCATATTCATTAATTGCTTCATTGTTAATGTTAATTCCAACTTCATTCAAAATTACTTAAGTTATATTTCATTTCATTCTCACTTGCATTTACATTCATTATACAAGTTAAGTATTAAGTATAGTACTAATTTAATTCTAATTCAGACTTCGTTTTTACTTAACAAAATTGTTTAACCATTTTAACAATTGGTTTTACTTAAATTTTCTCATTTTAATAAGTTATATAACTTATTTATTTAAACTTTCAAATTCATATTATATAATCACTTAACCCTTATGTTTAATATTCATTTCAATAACATATCTAATCTAGTTCAAATTCCACTCTAATTTATTTAACCTTTCTTTAGTTAAATTTCAAATCATATATTTTATTATGCTGACTCAATTTATTATTTCATATTATAAGTCCAAAACTCATTTCACATACGTTTATCAATTACAACTTGGATTTTGAATTCAAATTTGTTTATCACAACAAAACTTAAATTTCAATTTACTATTGGTAGAAAATCCATCTTATAGAAACTCGAAAATGGTACCGATGATGCTGTAGTCATCGCCCTTATTATTTCCCAGCAACAATAGTGAATTCGGTGCTTTATATTCTTTTAAAAATTTCTTTTATTTATAAATCACATTTATAAATATATACTTATGTAACTTCACTATTTTACTTTACTTATATAAGATTCATTCCAAATTTATTTATCTTATTTATATTTATAACAATGTAATCTCTTTAACTTTGAAAAATAACTTTCAAATTTAACGGGGTTCAAATTCTCAAATAATTGGTTTAAATTCATTTTTATTTATAACCAATATTTATAAATATATTCATATAGTTTCATTTCTTATATATATAAGATTATTTCACAATTGTAAATCATTTTAATTATAATTCCATACTTATAATTCATTTGCTTATATAATTTATTCTTTTACAATTGTTTTTTTAATTTAGATTATTCAAACAACTTTTATTAACTTAAATATATTTACATTTCCAAACAAGCAAACAATTCGTTTATATACACTTTAATAATTCCTGTAAAATTGTTTCTTTTATATATAAAATATAATCGAGGTAAAATTATTTCATTTACCCAATTTAAAATAATACTATGTCGACTTGCCTCGCTTAAGTGTTTAGAAATCCCTATCGATAATGTGGCGTCCCACATACCGACCAGAATTCACAAACAGCTCAATGGATAAGTAAACACAATATAAAACATTTTATATTACTTACAAATACACGCTTATATATAATACACTCAAACTCAATCTAGGGTGCTACTGTCCCTATCTATATTGAGTACACATCAAAGCTTAGGAATATACAAAATCTAAGCTCTAATACCAACCGTGACGAACAGGCAATTCCATACCCGCCCCGGTAGGCTTTTCAACCATCCCACTACCCTTCTGTTTCAACATGGGGGCACTCTCTTGCTTTTCAACATATAGGTGACCGCAAGTGGTACCTAGGATCTGATTTTACGGCAAGCCTCTCGACTATCAGCTAACTCTTTCACACTAGGGACATGTAGGGGTAAGAGTCTAAGTTTCGTCATTGTTCACAAAGCAAGAACCCCCTATCATGCTAAACATAGCCAAGCACATCTGATACCTTTTGAATCGACAATAAACTACACCTGTCCGACCCAAAAAGCACAGACTGATGGAAAGTCAGGAGAAAGAAAAGAAGAGAGAAGAAAAGAAGAGAAGAAAGAGATAAGATAGAACCAAACAGAACAATACAGAATCTCACATCGCAGCGGAAAACATATATTATCATATCAATAATCTTTACAAAACAGAAACCGTATATACATACATCAATCAGAGTTCAACAATCAATCAATAGTTATCAGCCTAGTCAGTTATAATAACATGTCCTTACAATTGTCGATAATATACAACAACTAAGCAACAATGCAGCGGATAATCAATAATCAAAATAGATACGTGTCTACGAAAACGAAGATCTCCAGCTCTTATGCTGAAGTTCCAAAAGCTACAAAACTGAACCTATAAATATACTCGGTCTGACCCGAGCATTGAAAGGAAAGAATGCCCGGATCAGTCTGGTAAACCAGCATGAGAAACACACTTAACTAAATTTATTAAATTATCAAACTTTTTCTTTATCAAAAAAAAAGTATCTCATAAGACAAGTCCACACATAAACATGGACATGTTTTTACCTTACGATAACTAAAACATTTCATATCAAATTCTCTTATATTATTCTAGTGTCTAGTATAAAAAAATATTAATCATAACCGAAATTGTTACATTGATTAAATTCTAGCATATATCCCAAAATGGGTAATACAATCAAAATGGCAAGCACGTAGTGGAGTTTGCTTTTCCATACAAATGACCAGGTGAAGGGACTACCTTCCGAATGGGTACACCTTTAGATGGATGTCCCGAGGCACAGAACATCTGCCCTCTACCAACACAAGACCGACCTACCTCTATAACTAGATGGTACCGAATATGTCATCCTCCGGTCGTTACCGACCTTTCCGAGGGCCCCCAAAGCATACAAACCACAATAATCAGATACACCACGTCATAACATGTAAAGATATATCTAGAAGAGGATGATCATACCCTAATGGGAGCGACCCACTTAGCCTTGCCGCATCTAACCCTGTTTTGGTCATTTTCAGTTGATGAGCCCTAAGGTAACGATTACCTTTCACATATCACAAATCATATCACTTTGAATGCCAAACGGCCATTTCCTTTGACTACTAATTGCCTTCCACAAAAATACAACCCTTGAGCTTATACACCTCAAGGAGGGTGTTAAGCTAAGAGAAGTTGCCTTCTCCGCGACCACTGATGTACGTTTGTAATAACCAATATACACAACCTTTAGAAATGCAATGTCAGATAAATATCCATACAAGTTGTCCAGGAACAAGACAACTTCCTACCACATTCTGTCGAAAAATCCCTCTGATTAGTAGCGAATAGTCCTTCCATTAGATATTTCATAATGAAGAGACCACTGCTACTGGATGTATATTGGGGTTTTAATCCCAAATGATTAACAAGCAGTCCCCTACTATGAAAATCCTGAATATCAATATCATTACAAGAAACTGCACAATCGTCGCATATACGTTGGTCCGAAGTGGTTTTCAGATAAACTGATCTCGGTCTCTTCGCACCAACAACGCAAAAGCGTTTCTCAACTTCACACAGAAACTAAGTCTCGTAGACTTATCACGTCTCCAACTTTCAACTTGCTATCCTTCGAGACAAGAAGGAAGCTCGATAGATTGGAGTAATACTCCACATTATACGATTCAACATCCTCAATACAAAGGATAATCAAGCCTACACAGAAGGCTACGTACTAAGTGTACGACTAAATAGTTCCCATATCAAGTTGAGAAACTAAAATTTGGCCAAATTTGATAGTCGGTTATTTAACTATCAAAGCAAACAAACAAATATTCATCACCATATGCAATCACTAGGCCCTTTAATTAATCTTTTATTAATTAAATCATTTGCCAAATATTCACTTCAAATTATCTTTAAAAAGATATATTCTCAACACTATTTCAATATTTCAATATTGGAAAGCATTTCCATATACTTATTTAGTAATAAGTAATTCACAAATCAATATATTTTCAACACTTAGAAAATATTACATATACTTAAATCACGATTAAGTTTATATTTTATTCTTGAAGGAAAAGATTCTTTTAAACATCTTTATTTTGGGTCAAAACGAATGTTGCGTAAAACATCGTTACGACAACCCAAAATCACTAGTATAGGGATTCGAAAATTAGATAAGTATATAAATCCCATATACTGTACAAAACATCTTCTTCCGAAAATCATTTACTATAACAACAGCGTTATAGTCCATCATTTCCTTACTTCTCGAAAATGTCTATTTCAACAAAGAATGTTGAAATCTATGTGTTTGATACTTAACATATTTTAAAACATCTTTAAATCATTTTATTCCATTTAAATATCACTTCCCAAAAATATCTATTTTATTTAATATATTATTCACTGTCCAAAATCGTGAATATAATTCTCTAACAAAATTCTTTCTTTCTTCATTTTTAATTTAAAGGATAATTCACTGTCCAAAATCGTGAATATAACTCCTTTACCAAATTCATTACTTTTACATATTCATTGTTAAAGGATTATCCACCGTCCAAAATCGTGGATGAAATTTCTTTAATAAACTTCCACTATTTAACTTATTAAATTCAATTGGTTTTTAATTTATAAAACAATGTTGATAAAATCAACATTTATATTTTATAAAAATCAACTTATAAAATCCCTTTATTAACCAATTCTATTTAAATCTTTTTTATATGCCAAAAAATCCAAATTATAAGTAAATTACTTATAATTCTCTTATTTGCAAAATCATTCTTTTTATAACTTTAGAAATTATAAATCTTATTACTTATAAGATTCATTTATAACTCATTTTAACATTTATAAAAACTCATTTATACTTCCATTATTCTGATTTATAAAAATTCAATTTTATAAATCTTATTTATAAACCGTTTATAATAAATTCAAAAAATCCCGCTTTAAACTATTCACAATATAGTTAACTCCATATTTCCAAAAATCATATTCCGATTATATTTCACAAACATCATAATTTTTATAACATAAAAATTATAACATTTATTTATTTAAAATAAATTCATTTACTTACAATTCAAAAATTAATAAAACATTTATTTTCAAAATCATTTGAAAATCCTTTTTTTATTTGAAATCACCACTTTAACATTTTTAAATACCAAAATAGCCCCAATGCTGCAATAGCACTAAACACTTCAACCACGACATCCAAAACATCATATATCACATGATAACAGCATATATCACAATATTTGTAAATAAAATCAATACTGGCGAGGAATCCAGTTGGATCTCTCCAACATGTCACTTGCAACAAATATACATATTAGAATATGTGTACAATGTCCGATTCGACGCAGACGCGCTTACAAAGGGTCATCCGCTCATACACGGGAACGTATAGGGTCATCTGCCCCAATAGGTAGGTATATATCCAAATATCAATCAATATATATAATATATCCAAACAATCATCAATCATCATAAATAATATTTAATCTCACTTATATAAAAATATCAGTGAGTCGGAAAGAGTGAATTGTACTCACATTGTCTTCAACAGCAGTTGCACTGTTTTATTCCGAATAAAATTAAACAGGCGTTTAATTTTACAAAAAATTTACACTAGCTCCAATCAACTCCAAATCAGCTCTAAAATGTAGTGCTCGTCAATACGGACCCAAATGCAATTTGTTTCATGCGAAATGGACCTAGTATGAAGAAGTTACGATATTTTAAACATTATATGAATTTATATATAATTAATTTCAGTTTCTTTTTATTTTTAAAATTAAACCTCATCTGGCCGCACGATTTTGCTGTGATCAATCCGGACCGCTGTTGAATCTTCTCCCTCCTATTCAAAATTGCGACCACGAGACCCATTGAAGCTGCCGTCATCCTTGAATTAACGACATCACCTCGAGCACGTAGAAGTTGATTGGCGACCACGGTTTCAAAGCCCAACGCGAGTGCCACCATCAACCACAAGCACGGCAGGTCCGGTCGCCTACATTCCTCGAAAAATGGGTGGAAACGCATGGCCTTTGAACTCGATTTACCGACAATCCACTCGATTTCATTCGATCATCACCGTATAGATTTAAAGGTCTCCTCTAAATCTACAACATTATAGTTGAAAGTTTCTTGAATTGATTTATGGATTGGAAGAAATTAAGGCGGAAAGATGAGTAATTTTTGGCTATTGCTTTACAAATGGAGGCTAGCCCTAGCCAGGGTTTCTCTGATGCAAAAGTGAAATTATAACGTCCTTTTATAGAAAATTTGATGATACTATTCATCCTGAAAATTTTCGAACTCGAAACGAAGCATGCCACCTAGCGTTTATAATGTTTTACCCCTATTCCGAACATAATGGAATATATATCGGATGCCAATTCGATCGTATTTGGAAGAAAGGTTTTCAAATCAACTAATTTAAATTTAAAATTTACTTAAATAGTTTTCTACGCGTTTTAGCTTCCCCCGGACAAATCGTAAATCCGATTGACACGAAATTTGAAATCTTACATTAACATAACATTATGGATCCAACGAAACTAGTTTCATTAAAATCCGGTACTGTTTGAAAAATGACCATTTTTACTCGTTAATTAAATATTAAAATATTCAATTTCTATAATTTAACTTTTAATTCAGTTTTAAAAGTTTACTAACATCATTCTAACTCAAATATAATTTATATCAACTTTATAAATCATTTTCGTTCACATTAAACTCAAATTCCAATTATTTTTGCAATTACAAATATTAAATTAACAATTTAGTTATCCAATTAAATCACTATATTTCAAAATATACGTTATTTAATTAATAATATTAACTTGTGAATATTTAAAGTCAATTAAATATACGAATTTTAAATGACAAAAATTCTGGGTTGTTACAGATCCATGTTAAATTTCATAGTATCATCCAATAACTAGTCAGAAATCGATCCAGCTTGATCCAAGGCATGCCCCTAAATCTTGATCGATCAACGTCGATACTTATGGATGGATCGACGTCGATCGTTCCTTATTGATTGGGAGGTGCTCCTAGTTTCTCACTATATTCCTTAAACCATTTGCTCCATTTCCATGATCCTAGTTCTGGTTTTCCATACTCCTGATGCTCTAACTTCTTGGTTTTGCGTTCTAGCTTGTCCAATCTGCTTGAGGAAATTCTTGATCATCTCCTCTTGCCTCTTTTAACATCCTTTCCTGCATAGCATCCATCATTGTTTCCATTTCATCCCTAGGGATGTAGATAAATACTTGATTAGCTCCAACTTCCGAGGAAGCCTCCTGACTCCCTATATGGTGGCTCCTTTCCACTAGCACTCTCCTTGTTGATTGTCTAGCCGTTGCTTCCTAGATCCAAGTATCCAAGCTTCCAAAGCCGTGGGTGTAAGTCTTCTCAGTGAAAGCACCAAAATATTAGCGTCACAAATGGCCACCAACAACGGGTTGTATGTGAAAGCACTAGTATCCGATATTTAGATCCAAACAGAAAAAATATAGATTCACAGATCATAGAATAGATTGTAGAAAAGTAAATGAATACACAAGTTTTATAATGGTTTGGCAAACTCCGGCCTACGTCCACTCCGATAATCTTTTTATTATATTGTAGGATTACAAATACAATTGTTTTTGGCCTTAGAAAATTAATGGAGGAAGAGATAAGAAGCGATAAAGGAGAGGAAAAGAAGATCCCTTGCAACGAGCCAAGTCCGTTGTATTTATAAGTAAAGACATGAACGGATCGGGCTGAAATTGCGCTAGAAGAACCTACATACCTAGACGACCCAACCCATAAAATTTGGAAAGACGATCGGCACAGATCTTTCATATTAACAACATTTGAGGACTGATCATTCCAGTAGATTCCCTATGATGTTAGCTACGTTCTCTCCAAATTTCGTGTCATTCGACTTACTGTTTGTGATATATTGATCGATCATTGTTGAGTTGGATCATTTTGATCGTTCAAGAATGGTGTATGCCGTTCTTTCAACTTGATCCAAATAACATGCGATCATTTTTGGAGATTCCTTTCTTTAATATATTGATGTTCCCAAAGTTTCATGTGCAATGGAGTTGTAGATTTTGAGTTATGGGTCGATCCATCTTCTTTTACCCATAACTCGAGCATACGAACTTCGATCGGCTTGAAATTCAAAATTTAGCTTTATGGGGCCTTCGTTGTCACTCCATACTAATCATACCTTTATTGAGTCAGAAATTGGGGATCGGTCCGATATGTTGCATAGGTGAAGTGCCAATTTCATACTTAGCTATTTTTTTAGCGTTGTTCATCCGAATCCATTCAACTATTCCATACTTAGCCTTTTTTGAGTGTTGTTCATCCCAATCCATTCAACTACCATCCATAGTTTGAAATACAACCAATCTTTAATCTTGATAACCATCCATTTTAGCCAAATTTGTGGTATCTCAGCCTGGCCAAAAGGCGGGATAACAACTGCCTTATGACATAATCTTAACTCTGTCACTTCAGACCACTCGAGTCTACAATAATCAACTCATGGTATCCTTTTTATTTCAGATCCATGCCTTCTCCCATTCATGGGCTATAAATAACCACCATTAGTGGGCAGTTATCTCTAATTAACCATTGTCAGTCACCAGTTGTTACCTGAATGTTTGACCATGTAACAAGAGGCTCGGTATAAGCATTATTCGGCATAGGTGTGTAGTTCGGCACAAGGCCTCGTTCGGCATGGAAAGGTCGCTCGGCATCCTCCATCGTTTGGAAGAAGCCTCGACCGGCATGAAGCATCGTTCAGCATTCCAGCCTCGTTTGGCATTCATGCCTCGCTCGGCGTTCCAGTCTCGTTCGGCGTTCCAGCCTCGTTCGGCATTCATACCTCGCTCGGCATTCCAGCCTCGTTCGGCATTCTAGCCTCGTTCGGCATCCATGCTTCATTCGACATTCTAGCCTCGCTCGGCATTCCAGCCTCGTTCGGCATAAGTATATCATTCGTCATCTCCCCTCGATTGACATCGAGTCTCGTTCGGCCTACACACTTCGCTCAATACACTACCTTGTTCAGCATAGAGGTACCGTTCGGCTTGGATATGTGGCTCGGCATTTGCGGCTCGGCACACAAAAGTCACTCACCACGGGCCGAGGTATCTTGCTCCTAGGCCCATCAGGGAAGTCCAACACATCTTCGTCTATAAATAGAAGGGCAGGGGCACAGTGAAATGGACCTTTTTTCGAGAACACTGGGAAGACACTGCTGCATTCAAGACTCGTTCTTTTTACTTAGCAACTGTATTCAAGTAGTTTGTGTACCGATCGTATCTGTAATCAATCGTTGAGTAAAGCAGTAAAGATTAACTTCAAAGTGGACGTAGGCAGTTACGCCGAACCACTATAAATTCGGTGTTCTTGTCTTTGCATTTAATTTAGCATACAATTCTCTATTTTAATTTACTTTCTTCATTAATCTCTCTACATAATCTTTCTCAAGGGTGTTAGTGACCAATTATGGTGCTAACATTCTGGTGCCTTCACTGAGAGTCGAATTCTCAGGCCGCTTGGATCTGCATTATAGCTACTGGATTGAATAAATCCCCCGAAGAGATCTAACTTATTCATAGGACGTCCGTTGAATCTACTCAGAATTTCGGTCAACAATCTACTATGTAAAGACCACGTACTCGATCAGCCTCTCATAACGCGGACGTCAACGAGACTGCTAGCGTACAACAGATAGGACCTAGCAATCAGCACGTTAATCCCGACGTAGGGACTGCCGGAGCTCATAACTAGACGAAAGTTGTGATAGAGTTCAACGACTTGATGAGAGAACTCATGGAAAGTAGAAGACAACTCGCTGAGCAGATTCAAGCTAACGCTAACCTTATGACTCAGCTTACTCAGCAATAGCATCAGAATGTTGGAGGTATCCATGTTAATTACTCTTCTTCTGATAGCTCAACTTCATCCGATGAACCTTCCAGGCGTAGATGCCACAAAATGGAAACTGCACAAGTGGGTGCTAATGATCGATCAACTAGGGATCACTTGCGTCTTGGATACCACACTCAAGTCGGAACGGGAAACTTAGGAGCTGGAGCACGTGTGGAGACTGGATGTCCAGCTCACTAAGACCCCAATGAAACTGGTCCCCAAGATACACGTTTAGCAGACCGCCAACAAAGGAGACACCAACTTGAGTGGTCCCGTAGAACAGAGTCCAACCTTCCATTCTCCATACAAACTCCGGACTTATCAGCTATGGTCAGACAGTTGATGAGAGAGAATCAAAGTCTGACCAATGAAGATTAGGGGATATCCAGGAGTCATACTCCATTCACGGATACTATTCTACAGGCCTAGTACCCCAAGAAGTTTAGCATGCCAACTATCCTGGCCTATGAAGGAAAGACCGACACCAGGCAGCACGTGATGAGGTATGAGTGATGATGGATTCGGCTAGAGTGAATGATGCAACCAAGTGTAGATGTTTCCCGATCACTTTATCCGAAATCGCCACCATATGGTTCACTCGACTTCCCCCGCAGTCTATATCCAGCCTTGATGAGTTAGCAACGGGGTTTGTAGAACAATTCAGGATACACGCCACTCGTCCTAAGGACGTGATGTCCCTATCTAGTGTAATACAGGCTCCGAGGGAGTCATTGAAAGAGTACTTGCAAAGATTTCATGTTGCAGCTATTGAAGTTAGCAACCCTGACGACCACACGATTTTGATGACGGTAATGCGAGAAGTAGATCCAGATTCATAGTTTGGAGATTGGTTGGCAGGAAAGCCCCCATCTATGCTGGAGCGTTTCTATTCAAAGGCTCATCAATTCATAAGGAGGGAGGAAGCTAGATGGACGAGGCGAGATAAGGCACCAGGACATATTCAAGAGAATGTGAAAAGTAACATCGCCGTGAAACAATCCGGTGACAGCTCAAGAAAGGTTCAAGACAATGTCTAAAACAAGCCTGAGCAATCTAAAGGGTCCAGAGGAGGAAATCTCGGAAAGAAAAGAGAAGCAGGGAAATGGAAGCCAAGGATTCCAACTTACAATGAATACACCCTACTGAATGCATCTCTTGAGAATATTTACCTGTCAACCTGTAACACTTTTCAGTACAGAAAGCCTCATCCGAAGGAGTCAATAGAGGAACAGAAGCGGACTGGAAAGTATTGTCGCTTCCATGAGACTTACGGGCACAATACAGAGGGGTGTAGACACATCTACGATGCCATTGAAAAGCTGATTAGACGAAAAAAAATTACAGGAGTTTTTCAAGAACATACAGGAAGGAAGGCAAGGAACATCGGACCCCGGATGCGGGCCGGCCCCATGCCATCCAGAGGAACCTGCCCGAAATGTAGGAAGACTGGTCATAAACACTATCGTCGGTGGACCTCATCCTGTAGACAAGAATTGGCAGAAGATGGAGCGATATGCTAACTCCTTAAGGCATGCGGATTATGAGTGTTGTTCGAATGTGAAGGATGGGACCCCCGCAAAGCAGCAATGCATGATGATGGATGATATAGTGTTTAGAAGCCGAGATGCAGACAAGGTGGAGGCTCCTACCGTCAACCCGATGGTCATATCTGTGACGATCGGGCCGACATATGTGAAGAGAATTCTAATTGATTGTGGAAGTTCCATTAACATCATCTTCAAAAAGACATACGACCAAATGAAGAAGGAGACGAAAAATTTAAAGCCATCTAAAGCCCGTATCCATGGCTTTAATTGTGCAGCGACTTATGTGGTGGGGTATGTTGAGTTGCCAGTTGAACTGGGACAAGGAGAATGTAGGAGGGTACGAATCCTACATTTCATAGTTTTGGATGTTGATTCTCCATACAATGTGTTTCTGGGTCAACCGGCCCTGGCAGAGTTTGGAACAGCTTTGGCCCCGTGGTGTTTGATGCTGAAATTTCCGATAGAAAAAGGAGTCGGTGTGGTGCATGGCGATCAGGCGACCGGTCGCATATGTTATGTGGCTGAGCTGAGAAAGGCCCAGCGGCGAGAGAAAGGAAAGGTTGTGGATAGCTCCGTCCGCATCCGAAATACTGACGATTGACAAGTAGTGCTCGAGCCCTAGTTTGGGCGATATTCTCGAATATGTAGAGACATAGATCCGAGAGATGATGATGGGGAACCCAGGGAAGCAAAAGCAACACGGCTGAACTGATGATTGACATTCTAATCAGCCGAGATGACCCATCACGAGTACTCAAGATTAGATCACAACTCGACCCGTCAATGGCCGAGGATCTCACTGATTTCCTCCGAGCGAAACTGCATGTTTTCACTTAGACACATTCTGATATGTGCGGGATTTCTCACGCTATTGCAAGTCTTATGTTGAACATAGACCCGAAGTATATTCCTGTAAAGCAGAAAAGGAGAGACATGGACCCGGAGAGGTCCGCTGCTCTCAGAGAGGAGGTGGACAAACTCAAAGCCAATGGGTTCGTCCGCGACGCCCTCTACTTTGAATGGGTGTCCAACCCTGTGCTAGTAAGGAAAGCGAATGGAAAGTGGAGAACTTGCATCGACTACTCCAATTTGAACAAAGTATGCCCGAAGGATAGTTTCCCTTTACCTAGAATCAACCAGCTTGTCGACTCAACGACTGGACACGTGTTACGGTCATTTATGGATGCGTACTCGAAATATAATCAGATCCAGATGCACATTCCAGACCAAGAACACACCAATTTTGTCACAAACATTGGGTTATATTGCTATGTAGTGATGCCCTTCGGATTAAAAAACGCGAGAGCGACTTATCAACGTCTGGTGAATCGAATGTTTAAAGATCAGATTGGTAGAACGATGGAAGTCTATGTGGATGACATGCTCGTGAAGTCACGACAGTCAAACGACCACATCCGAGATTTAGCGGAGATGTTTGACATACTCAGACATTATGGGATGAAGATCAATCCTTTGAAGAGTTCCTTTGGCATTTCATCAGGGAAATTTTTAGGTTTCATTGTGAACGCGCGGGGAATCGAAGCTAACCCGGAGAAGATTCAAGCTATTCGAGACATACAGGTGCCTAAAACTATAAAACAAGTACAAAGCTTGAACGGGTAGGTGGCCGCGCTGAGTCAGTTCATATCCAGAGCCATAGATAATTGTATTTCTTTCTTCGATGTAATAAAGAAAGGAAAAAGAAATTTTGAGTGGACATCCAACTGTGAGGAAGCGTTCCGAGCTCGGGTAAGGCATTTGGAAAGTCCCCCGATACTATCGAAATCGGTAGACCATGAGATGTTGTACGTGTACTTGGCCGTATCCCAGCATGCTATCAGTACGACTCTGGTTCGTGAGGAGGACTGAGTTCAGAAGCCGGTGTACTATGTTAGTAAACGTTTAACGGGGGCAGAAAGAAATTGTCCTAAGATTGAGAAACTAGCTTATTGCTTGGTGATTGCATCATGCAAGCTCCGACCACACATTCAATCAGTGTTTATACTGATCAACCCTTGCGACAGGTACTCCGACGACCGAAAACTTTTGGAAGGATGTTAAAATGGAATATCGAGTTGAGTCAGTTCGATATTACCTACCTGCCGCAAAGGGCCATACAAGGGCAAGCGCTAGCGGACTTCATTGCTGAATTCACCATGTCAGACGAATCAGACAGCAACAATGTCATACCTCCCGTTCGATGGAAGATGTACACCGATGGGGCATCTAACGACCTTGCTCGGGAGATGGCATAATTCTTATGACTCTTGAAAACCGATCAGTTTGTTATGCTTCGAAGCTCGAATTTCCAGCGAAAAATAACGAAGCCGAGTATGAAGCATTGATTGCTGGCTTAAGACTCATCAGAGAACTGGGGGTAAAATCGATTGAAATCTTTTGTGACTCACAGCTGGTGGTATACCAGGTGTGGGGGGACTATCAAGCGAAGGGACAGAGACTTGCCCCATATCTTTCATAGGTTCAAGAGCCGCTAGCAAATCTAGAATATTATGATATTTCGCATGTCCCGCGTGAACAAAACAGAGAAGCTGATTCATTGGCAAAATTTGCGAGCACCGACGATGCACAACAAATGGGATTGGTTCCCGTTGAAACCTTACGTACTCCGAGTATAAATATGATGGAGGTAGATTTCGTGTTAGAAACAGAAATCGGGAGGGAATCATGGCAGGCCCCATTCAGGCAATACTTGCTGCACGGGGTCTTGCCCAAAAGAAGGAGCGAAAGACGACAAGTCATTCATAAGGCTTCGCGATATGTAATGCAGGACGGAATAATGTATCGGAAGGGATTCTCGACCCTTTACTCCGATGCATTACCCACGATGAGATAAAACAAGTCCTAAAGGAAGTCCAAGAAGGAGAATGCGGTGGCTATACTGGAGGCAAACTTTAGCAACGAAAATCCTCCGCTATGGATACTATTGGCCGACTATAAATCAGGACGCTGCAGACTATGTAAGAAGATGCGAAAAATGCCAGAAGTATGCAAAAATCCTGAGAGCTCCACCGACGGAACTCACACAAATGGTTTGTCCCTGGCCATTTGCAATGTAGGGAATCAACATAATCAATTCTTTACCCATATCCAAAGGTGGTGCAAAATACGCGATAGTTGCAGTCGATTACTTTACTAAGTGGGCAGAAGCAGAGCCTTTGGCCACGATCACCACTAAGAAGGACATTAATTTCGTTGTACGAAACATTATACTCTATTTTGGCCTTCTACGGACTATCATTACAGACAACGGAAATCGATTCGAAAGCAAAGAGTTCAAAGAATTTTGTCAGAAGTATGGCATTGAAAAAGGTTTGCAGCAGTTGCTCATCCAAAAGCCAATGGATAAGTAGAAGCCATGAATAAAGTAATCAAGTCCATATTAAAAAAGCGTTTGGAAAAGGCTAGAGGCAAGTGGGTAGATGAGCTTCCAACAGCACTTTGGGCTTATAGAACCACCCACAAGTCTGCGACTGGCTACACTCCATTCGCATTGGCATATGGCATGGAAGCCATTATACCCATTGAACTTGAAGTTCAGTCACATCGGGTAACTCATTACGACCCCAAGATGAATTGAGAATTGTTGCTAGAATCGCTGGACTTCATTAATGAAAAACGTGAAGAAGCTGATTTAAGAGCGGCCGCATATAAATACCGAGTCGCTCGATATTATAAAGAAAAAGTCCGGCCAAGACTCTTCGACATGGACAATGTTGTTTTGAAACGAGTTTTTCTGATCCCGTCGCATCTGAATCCCACATGGGAAGGTCCATACGTCATCGAACGGAAGCTTTGAGAAGGAACTTTCAAGCTAGCAACCGTTGATGGCGCGACGCTCCCCAAGCATGGAATAGTAAGCATCTGCGACATTATTATATTTAGTCTATTTATATTTTATCTTTGTTGCAATTATTTTTAGTATGTTTTCATTCCGTTGATTCTTAGTTTTCAGCATGTAATAAGACAATTTAGCTTGCTTCATTAATAAAGGCTTGAAGCCCTTTTTCCATGAATTACTGATGTCTCCGTGAATGATAATTTTATGACAGAAAACTGAAGTTACATTGTTCTATCTGACGTACAAACGTTCATAAACAACTAAAAATCTCCAAGTCACCTAAGTGCGGACAGGAGTACTCCGAGTCTCCAGAGTGCGGACCAGAGTATAAACGAATCAAAATCTCCAAGTCCCCTGAGTGCGGACTGGAGTACTCTGAGTCCCCTAAGTGGGGACCAGAGTATAAACGACTCAAAATCTCCAAGTCCACAGAGTGCGGACTGGAGTACTCTAAGTCCCCTGAGTGTGGACCAGGGTATAAACGACTCAAAATCTCCAAGTCCCCTGAGTGCGGACTGGAGTACTTTGAGCCCCCTGAGTGCGGACCAGGGTATAAACGATTCAAAATCTCCAAATCCCCTAAGTGCATACTGGAATACTCCGAGTCCCCTGAGTGCGGACCAGAACATAAACGGCTTAAAAATCTCAAAGTCTTCGGAATGCAGACTAGAGTACAGCTGACTGGAAGTCATCAAGTCCCCGGCTTATGGACTGAATAATATTCTAAGTACCCGACGCATGGAATAGAGGATGTGCATTCTAAGGAATCTCCGAGTAATATGAAAATGAATTGGGAGTTTATGTAACTCACAATAACTTGGGTTTTGACCACAGTTATATAGAAAGCTGAACAACAAAAGTCATTTGAAAGACAAAGAAACTAAATTTTATTTATCCAAAATAGGGTTCTACTACAACTCCACCAAAACTTAGAGACAAAAGTCTATCTACATTGACTATGATAATAAATAAAAATAATTACATAATCTAAGCTGACTCTCGTTGAATGATTCTAACAGCTACTTCTTTGGTTTCTTCGATATCTTTTCCTCCTTCGTCTTCTCTGATGACTTCTCCCCCACGCGTTTTCGCTTGGAAGCATTGCTTGATGGGGAGGTAACAACCGAGGAAGAACGAGGGACCTCTAGCAGCATGGACCCACCGGAGAGGATGACCTTCAAAGGTGTATTCAAAGGATCATCTAGTTCCACCATTCGAGGCTCGACTTTGATTTCGGCTGTCTTTTTCTTTTCCTCCGCGAGCTACTCCTTCATGGTCATTTTAGAAGTATGTCTAGAGGCGCTTATGATATCAATTTCATAACTTTCTTCGACGGGAGATGAAGTCTCAGACTTATCCTCATCAAGCGCCTCAATCACTTGAGCGTCTGGACCAGGAGTTTCTCCCACGTGAGTAGCCTCGCTTGTTTTCCCCACCTCCTCCTTGGCGTCATCGCTCGTTGGAGTGAATACGGGATCAGAACGGCCTGCGCAAAATCACAGGAAACAAACATTAGAATACAATCATCTCTCGCCGAAAACGATGGCTCTTTAAACTTTAGAAAGAAGAGTTATGTACCGGTTTCTTGCAGGCTCTCAACCGTCCGGGAAGTCTCATCCTCCGAAATAGGAGATAGAATGTGAATACAAGGCCAGGGTCTTCCGGGTCATATCCAGCGTGTTGCTCGAATGGATCGAGTACCGACCGATCAATCGATTGAGTAGGAGGAAGGACTAGAGACTCGGTTCCTGGCGGACCAGCAATGACATCTTTTCCTTTAGATAAGGAGGAACCTTTGCAGAAGAGAGCCTTCGCTACCGACAAGTCTGAAGCTCGTTCCCCCTGAGAAATACTTTCACCAAAATCTCTTCGTCAACCTCTTCGGTGCCCAGCTCGACCTTCCTGATCTTTATTAAAGTCTCTCAAGCCTCGGCTAGAGATTCAAGGTAGCCCTCGTCAAGAAAAGTTAAATCCCGGTGCATGAGGACGTGGGGCGTTGAATTCTGCTATAAGTGGGTCAAACATGCATTTGACCTCCTCCCTGCAAGCCTCTGTAGCTGCCTCGAGGCGAGAGTCAATCTCTGCGGATGCTATTCTCTTACCCTCTTCATAGGCTTCATCTTTCAGCATCCCAACCTTAGAAAGCTCATCGTCGGGCTTTGCCTTCAGAAGTCGCGTAGCAACGATCTCGTCGCAATACCGTTGCGACTCTTCTTGGGCAGCAATTTTCTCCTCTCTTTCTTTGTAGAGTTGATCTTCCAGCTCTTTGACTCGGAGAGCAAATGCATCCCTTTCCTTCTAAACTGAATCCTTCTCTAAAGCCAGGGCCCCGCAGCGTTGGACTGCTTCGTCAAGTTCTTTCTTATGAGTTGTCTCCAGACGATTGACGGTCTCCACGGTATCTTTAGCACTTTGTTGGGCGGCTTCAAGCTGAGATTTGTACAAAGAGAGCTCTTCATCTTGAGCTTTGATAATATCTTTATCATGAATAGCCTCAAGCTTCGGGTGATCAATTTCGTGTTGATGTTCAACAGAGACTTCTGAGACTTTTTTGGCTAAGTGAACGAACGCATCATGCTGGACATATACGTCATTGTACAAGAAATAGCGCTTTATTTGACATGTCTCGGAATCTGATGAATCGCTGGAAGAAATTTCAAGCCGTCAAAGCATATCTTTGGGAATGTGGCTTTAAGCTCAGTAAGTCGTTCTGCTACCGATGGATCAGGTACAGGAGCGGAAGGAGTCTGCCTGGAGACAACAGGTGTTTTGTGGGGATCCTGGGATTTCCTAGTACTGGATGAACCAGAGTGTTGATCCCGATAGGACTCAGGCTGGGACCCCTTATGTGCGGACTTCTCTTTTCTCCGCTACGGTTGAGGAGGAGGATCGCGGGGGTAGGAGGACTGGCCATAAGTTTTTCTTCGGTAGGATGATTCTCGGTGGCAGTAGTCTCGATCGCCGGTGTCATCTCTGTCGTGACGTTTGTCGAAACCCGAATCTCAGCCAGAGTGGTGAAAAATAGATAAACATCGAAGACGGTCAAGTCCATGTGTCTGCCCCATGTCACCTGCACATAATTTAAATAACGACAAGTCAGCAAAGAGTAGAGTAATGACAAAAATTTAAGTGTAAGGTGAAGTGCACGTGTTTGTGTGTGTCCTAGTATTCCCCTTGACGGACTAGTTTCTTTATCTTTACTAGTAAGGGTTTTCTCTCCCTAGTTTTGGGATTGAGCGCTTGTATCACCTCTCGCGGGCGAATGAAGCCTAAGAGCCTCCAGATCGTCGAAACCATAGTTAAGCAGATCATCAGGTATAGTGAGGTTCGACAGGCCTTTCAAAGAACTCTCTAAGTGTTGTGAGGAGGTCTCTCTCTCCACTGGAATAAGGGTGACCTTAGAAGTTCCATCCGCTATTTTCTTCCTAAACTTATAGGTCAATTTCTTCTTTCCCTTCAAAGAGGAAGGTGTCATTTCATTATCATGAACCTCGACTACCGGGTCTCGAGCAGGACAAACATTTTCACCCTGTACTTCGGGCGTCTCAGCTTCTTTAATCTCCCCCTCCTCTGGTGTGTCAGGGGCATTACGAGTTGAAGACCCAGCCTGCTTTTTTCCTTTGCTCGAAGCAGGTCTGGTTATAGTGACGCCTTAAGGAAGACTTATTCGACGACCTTCCGCCAGCAGCCCAAATTTTGAGAGCGATTCATTTTAAATAAGCGATCTGATGTCCCGGTCTTCTGTGTGGATAGCTATAATAGCTTTGATAGCTTCAGAATACCCAGGGCCTTTGGGACGCGGGTTGATACATGTAAAAGTAGAGAAGGAGTTAGAAAGATGCATCTTCTGCCAAACACAAGTATTGATCCAAAAGCAAAAAAAGAAAGACTTACTTCCTTCCACCCATCTCCTCGCAAAGCCGGGAGGACAGCGCACGTAAAACCACTCTTGCATATACTGGGCAAACTTGCTCTATGCCCTAGTCAGAATTTGACACTTGCTATGCGGCTCGAGGAATACAAAAGATGGGCTATCTGACCGTCTCTTGAAACGATAGATATAGCGGATATCGCCGGGAGTCGGGAGCCTGAAAAGGACACTCATGAAGAGAATGCAAGTGTCGTGTACGAATGCATGGCTGTTTGGATGTAATTGCGATGGGGCGATCTTGATATACTGTAACAAGTCGCGAAGAAAGGAGTTGAATGGCGGCAAGCTACCGACCCAATACATCAATCTATTGCAAGCTATATATCCGACTGGAGGCAAGTAGGGGCGATCCTGTCCCGATGGAACCAACATATCGTCAAAAGGAATCCCGTGTACTGAGCATATGCGGCGAAGCATGCTTTCGTTAATCTTCGAAGCTTGGGGATCGATCGGATTGTCTAAAAAGATCGCTGCATGCAAGGCATCGGGGGTCAAGTCGACTGATGCGATCCTAGGGTTCGGCATGTTTTGTACAGGAGTAGTCCACGGATTTGAAGTTCCAACTACTTCTTGTTGAGAAGATGCCCCGGGTCTGTCTGAGATCATAGCAGAACTAGATTTCCTAGACCTCTCTAGCGAGTGTTGAACCTGACGAAACACTTGTTTGAACTATACTTGAAAAACAATCGACATTAGACTTAACAACAGAAATACTCCCCCCGTGTGGTGTGTGAACTAGTGCTATCGTTCGAGTGTAAGTGTCAAAGGATTTATGTAACAACCAGGTATTTTCAACCATTCGCATCCATTATAAGTGTATATGTAGACACTCATGCCGGAATTGAATTGCTCAAAATACCGCGTTGTAAATAAAAATTTGGCAAATCCAGAATATACAGTAAATAAAAATCACAGATCACAGACACAGAGTAATAATAGTGCAATGGAAGTAAAAGAAATAGTAGTTCATGAAGCTACTATGTAAATATATCAGAGTTAAATAAGATACAACAGAAGAAATAAAGTATAAAAGAAGTCTCAATACATAGAAGTCTACTAATACAAGAGCTGAGAAGGACCAACATACTGAAAAGTTAAAACTAGACAAACAGATAATCTCCAGCGATTCCAATCTCTAGAAAGTGGAAATCCAAATCTGTGAATAACTAAGGCTGACCCGAGCGTAAATAAAAATTCAAACACTCGAGTCAGGACATACATACTTATACAATGTAAACCAACTCAAGTGAACCATAGTAAAAGTGCAAGTAACTTAAAGGATGCTTAGGACCGTCCATCCTCTAAGGATCTGTTAAACTATTTACTATATAGTATATTGCGCTATTATAATAATTTCTAACAGTAAAATAAACATACTTTTAAATAGCGTTAAGGCTTTACATTTTCCACCTTAACACAAATAATGCCAATAGTCTATACAATACATGCATATCTCCTGATCGGGAGACTATGAGAAGATACTGCATAGGTACGACACAAATAGAAACTCGTAGTAAAAGCTCGATATGGTAGGTGACACGGCACACAAGGCAATGCCAGGGTAGATATACCAATTACGACACTCAGGCTGGTGGTAACGCAGCATCCACATATGCCCACCGCGGAACACATTCCCAAAAAATCGGAGGGGCGCCCAAACAATCACAAGTAATAGTATGGTATCGAAGAAATGCGTCCACTACGAGGTGCGTCCTCAACTGGCCCGAGACCGCTCCTGTTTTAGCCACCTTATGCCAACTCACGGGAGTTAGGTCCATGTAACATACCACAAGAACGTCGCCACCATCCTACTTCATTCTGGAATCTCCACCGCGTACACGGTTGTCAAAGTGGTTTTCGGTATCGACAGAGAGTATGCCCATATCCGATCCCGGTCTCTTTGCCAACCAATCATTATTATAACCCGTGGTTATAACTTTAAAATAATATTTTTATACTTCAAAATAAAATATCATTTCAATCCAAATCTTTATCAAAATAAAAATTTAATCATTTCTAAACCATTTCAATATATCAACATACCATATCTTTCAAATTCAAATATTTACCAAAATAAATATCAAGTCATTTCAAATCATTTCAATATATATCCTTTCAAAACTTCCTTACAAATCATTTTTAATACATAAATATCATATCTTTCAAACTTCATTTTTCAAATCATTTTAATATCAAAATATCATATCTTTCAAACTTCATTTTTAAATTATTTTAATATCAAAATATCATATCTTCCAAAACTTCATTTCAAAACATTTAATATATATAAAATATCATATCTTTCAAAACTTTATTTCAAACATCTAATATATATCAAATATCATATCTTTCAAAACTTCATTTCAAAACATTTAATATATATCAAAATATCATATCTTTCCAAACTTCATTTCAAAACATTTTTAATATCAAAATATCATATCTTTAAAAAAACTTCATTTCAAAACATTTAATATATACCAAAATATCATATCTTTCCAAAGCTTCAATTTCAAATCATCATATAAGTTCAAATCCAAATATTCAACTTTAAATACCTTTTAAATTTAAAGATATCATTCATTTATTTTCATTCCAAATCACCTTTTAAATAGCTTATATTTTAATCAAAATAATTCATTTAAACCATTTAAAATTTAAGTTTATATACTTTCAAATCAAGTATTCAATTTCCAAAGTTTTAAACCATTCTGAGTTCATTTACTAAGTTAAAACCATAAACATTGAAATTTCAGCCTTTCACAGCATTTAGAAAAAGCTGTTGTAAGTTATACTTGAAAACATTTCAATTTAAACCATTTAAACATTATAAAAATCATATTTTAACATTCAACGATGTTCATTAAAATACTCTTTTAATCAATGAATTTTATAAAGCAACATTTTATAATTAAATCAAATTTCACAAATCACCTTAATAAATTCAAGTGTAAACTTTCCCATTTTTACATTTAACACTTTATTAACATTTATATTTTCAAATTATCATTTCACAAATTAAAATAAATTTCCAATTTATTTGATTAACTTAAACCCTTAATTAAAATCAAATTCACATTTCCAGGTCAAGTTCATTTTAAGATTACACTTTTAAGCATTCATTTACTTAACCATTTTAATTCATAGAAAAATCAATAGTATTTTAATAAATGACTTAAATTCAAATTCAAATCAAATTATCATATTTACCATTTTCCAAATTAAATTAAATTTCCATTTTATTTATATAACTTAAATATCATTTTTAACCAAAACTCCAAATTCCCAGGCTTACGTTATATTTCAATAATTCAACTTAACCATTTATTTATTTAACATTTTCCACTTATACAAAAATCATAAATCCTTTATTTAAAACACTTTAAAATCTATTTAAATCAAATTATCATAAATTTACATTTAAACCACTTAAAATTTTATTTATATAACTTAAATGTCATTTTAAAAGCCAAAGTACAAATTTCCAGATTTAAGTTATATTTCAAAAATTCACTTTTTACCATTCATTTGAATTACATTTTTTTTAACTTCTAGAAAAAATCCAAATTTCTTTATTTAACATTAAAAATCCAATTTAAATCAAATTTCATAATTTTTCACTTTTAAAATTATTTAAAAATATTCAAAATACTTTATAAAATATAAACACGGGCATGTATATAATTTTCTAACCTAGGTCAAGTAATACAGATATATATCATTTCAATCCACAGTTAAAAAAGAAAAATACGGGTTCTATCATTTCAAATCCGCAATCCCAAGTAAAAAAAAACCGTTCAGGCCTATCATTTCAGCTCATAAAGATTTTTTCCTATTCTAAAGTCCGTTCGGGTATGTATCATTTCAACCCATAGTGATTTTATTCTACAGGGAACTTGTAGTGTGATAAACAGATATAAATGAACAGTTAACAACATATATAAATAATAGATGATATGACATGAAATTTAACAGGTTTAACATCATATATAAATAATCATAGGCAGTTATAATATCATATATTTTTCTCTACACATTCAGTTGTTGTTGTTTCACAACTGCATAAGTATAAATGTCGTGTGAGCTTTACTCACCTCTAAATGCTGGAGATTGCAAACCAATAACACACGGAATCAAAAGCAAATAGACAAGACTATGGACTTTGAATGGAGAGCGAGATCCAAGCTATAGATCTTGTGTTACAACCCAAAACAAAACCAAATAAATTTAAACTTCAATACAACATTCAATTTAAATAACTTTGAAATAAAAAGAGATGCGAATACATGGTCTTTTTGCCTTGCCTTCTCTACTATTTGGTACGACCTAGGGATGTGTTTGGCTCTGGTTTGAACAAGTTTTGGCTCAGGTTTGGTCATGTGTATGCACGGCCTAGGTAGTGGAATATGGTGGAGAAGTTTATATATAAGGACGTGAAGAGTTTTAAGGCAAATAATGTAATTTTTGGTCAAAACAAAGGCTCGACCTTGGGTTATGGCTATGCCTGGGTGCACCATGACTGGTCAGTGGTGGAAGGGGGGTGTGTAGAGGTCAAGTCAGAGGAGTGGCGGCGGCTATGGTGATGGTTAGGGTGGTGGTTGAAGGAGATGAACAAGTAGTGGTCAAATAAGCATAGTTTTAGGCCTTTGTTTGCATTTTTGAGGTGTTTGATCATCATGGAGGGCTCGACCTTGGTCATGGCTAGAAGTATAGGTGGTGGTGATGGCAGGGAAGAGGTATAAAGAGTGGTGGTGGAGCAATAGGAGGTGGCCAAGGTCATCTAAGGTGATGGTGATGAAGACTATGTGGCTAGACATGCTTTTTAAGGAGTTTTTGCATTGTTTTGTGGTGTTGTGTTCATGTGGAGGTCATGGAACTTTCAGGTCAGAGGAGTGGGATGGTCTGGCCGTGGATTATATGGGAAAGAAGTGGTGGTGGTCGGTGGAGGTGATGGAGAGGCTATGGCAGAGCAAACATATGAAGAAGTCAAGGCAATTTCAAGCAAAATTCCATGGAAACAAGAAGAAAAAGATAGAAAGAAGAGGAGGTCATTACCCATTATTCCATGCCATGAAAAATGAGACGAGGAAGATTATTTCACGTTAAAATGATTTGATAAACTCACGGTTACAGTAAAGAAAAGTTACGGCCAAAATGAGCAAGTGAAAGGTCATGGAAAATTAAAGGTTTTTGGTGAATGAAAGGTCTTGAGTTTCAAAAGCTTTTAAACTCTTCATATTTCTATTCCTTTTAAATTAAAATAAAAACAAAGTAAAATTTCAGTAAATACATTTAAAAAATGAAACAAAGTGAAATAAATGAAAATAAATAATAAAATTTAAAGAAAATAGAAAAAGAATAAA
This sequence comes from Allium cepa, assembly GCA_030765085.1. Lineage (NCBI taxonomy): Eukaryota > Viridiplantae > Streptophyta > Magnoliopsida > Asparagales > Amaryllidaceae > Allium > Allium cepa. The sequence continues at coordinate 167,469,012 of CM060941.1, read as the reverse complement.
AGAAATTGCCTAAAAATTGAAAACAGGGTCCAGAAATTACAAATGAATCACTATTGGCTTTAGAAAATTATTTACTTTATTTTAAAAATATTCTAAAACAAAATTTGAAATAAAAATGATTTTTAAACATTTTCAAAGTGAAATAAATAATTTAATTTAGAGAAAATAGAAAAAGAACTAAAAATTGTTTAAAAATTCAAATCAGGACTTAAAAATTACAAATAGAACATCACCAGCCTTATTAAATTTCTATTCACTTTTAAAACAAACAAAAAGTAAAGTAAATTAATAAATGAGGAACAAAATTAAATGGGAATGAGAAGAAACTAAGTTCTTAAGAAAAATATAAAGATAAATAAAGAATTACTTTAATTATTTGAAACTAGGAATTAAAATTTATAAACAGAATACAACTGACATTTGAAAATATCAATAACACTTTTAAAAATGTTTTAAAACCAAAATATATTCATAACACGTTATATTACCCATATAAATATAAATCAGAACATTACATGACCAAATAAAATATTATTTATATAATTTAAAATAAACCGTTTTGTTAAATACATCAAATTACACTCAATAGTTAAAAAGGCATAACTTTCACATTATAAATCAGATTTCAACGAAACGAAAAGCAGTGTTCTTAAAATTTTATTTTCTTTCATAATAAAAGATAAAATTCAAATTTTAAAACTTTCAAAATTTTAAATTTAAAAGTCAAAGTTGACCATATTGACCAAAATACTTTTTTTTAGAAAATATTCTTTTAAATCATATTTGGAATTCTAATTCACATCAAAATCAAAGTTTATATTTAAAATAACAAAATTATCTAAATTAAATAAATAAAATAAAGTTAAATCAAAATTCAATTAAAATAATTACAAAATACAGGGTTGTTACACTCTCCCCCACTCAAAACTTTTCGTCCCCGAAAAGGAATGAGGTATGGGAAAGCACAGAAAAGATAAAAATGAAATAAGATTGAGACAATGTGACAAGAAGATTGAGATTATACCTGATAACTGCTGTTATAGGTAAGTTTAACAAAGTGGAGATGATCTTTCCAAGATCCTCCGGAATCAAAAACACAAGCATGAAAAAGGTGGATTCAAAATAGGTACCAAAGATTATCAAAGATTATAGAAAGATTTCTATAGCAGAAAGATTATAGAAAGATGCCAATACCAGTCTGTAGTAAGAGAAGGATAATAAGGACAACCAAAAGATAGTTTGAAAAACAAAATAAGGAAATAAATTTGAAACCATGGAAATTTCAACTTAAATAGAAAATAAATTTTTACACAAGTTAAATAAATCTTAACTATCTCAAATTTTGTTATCTTATCTTCTAATCATCTTAAATTAACACTTTCTAAGGTCATGGATTTTGAAAAATAATCATCAATTATACTCATAATGTACTTAATATATTTAAATTCTTCTTTATTCCTAATTAAAATTAAATTTATTCCTCTCAATATTTATCACTTATGTTAAATATACTTACACTTATTATAACCGCTTTATTTTATTCTTAGTTCTTTTAACATTATCTTATTGTAAGTTATTCAATTACCCTTTATTATATTTACCTCTGTTAATCATTTTATAACTAAAATTTAAGTGTATAACATTTATTTAAACCATTAAAAATTTATTTATAAAATATTTTTATATTGTATATTATCCAATTACATTGTTAACTTCTGAAATTAAGGTAAGTTATATTTGAATGCAATGGTATTATACAATTAAATCATTTCATGCTTGAATATTCATCCAAATTTGGATTTTCTTTTTATGATTGAAATTATTCTTTAAAATAAAATTTAAGAATTAAATTTCTGATTTCTTCAAACCATTTAGAGATAAATAAATGTATGTACATAATTTATGAAATCAAATTTAAATCATACATCTACATATATTATAAGTTAAGTCATATTTTAGAAACTCAAATAAATTTGATTTTCCAAAACAAAGATGTAGCATGACTATAGAGCGGTCTCTTCACTTCGAAACTCGAAAATGAATGTCGATGATGCTGTAGTCATCACCGAAATTATTTCCCAGCGACAAAGAGAAGAGCACTGATTTTTAAACTTTAAAATTCTTTGGAAACATATTCTTATTCGAAAATACTTTAAATAATATACTTTAAAACTTAAACACAAGGTTTGAAACCATCGAAAATTAAATTCTCAAATTTCTTGTTTAAAATTCCTTTTAGTTCCCAAATCAATTTATAAACAACTATTTATAAATTCATTTATAGAATGGTAAATGATAAATCAAGTATTATCATTTCAATAATCAATTTAAATCAATTTATTAAGTTCCATAAATTTACTTATATCAAAATTTATTTCACTAACCAAATTTTAAAATAATATTGTGTCATTTTGTTCTGTCAAGGTGTTTTAGAAATCCTATCGATAGCGTTGATCAGACGAATCAATCGGAAACCCAAATCAACATCAACAACTCAAACAACACAATATATAAAACAAAACATAGATTTACAAGTATAATTCAAAAATGTTTGGAAGATAGATTGGAAACAAAAGACAAGATGATTGAATAACAAAATAGGGAGGTGGATAAGCTTAAATAAATCGCTGGCAACCTTAACCGGGTCAACCGTGACTTAAAGGATAAGCTCAATGTGGATTTTTCTGGGGTAAATCTACATTCGATCTCAAGAGATAGAGTTTGGAATAACAAAAGATATTAGCATCTAAACAAAGGATAGATATAAATCTCTGGTGAATCGATGTTAATTGTAAAGGAGTTTTCCCCCTTTTACAATTCAATTTGACATTGGCGAGACCACCGACTCACTAAAAAGATCATTCAAAGCGGAGTTATGAGATACTCCAGAATAAAAAAAAGATGAATAGTGAGGGACACACATGGATTTTGGAACCGCAGGGAACGTTCCAAAATTCAAAGGAATTGAGTCAAAAAGGAAGAGATTCAAACTTGAATGAAAGTGATTCTGTAAATACATTCACTCCATATGCTGAGCTTTGCCTAGAGCTACCAAACCTCTGATATCAAAGGTAACAACCACGTATTTTCAACCATTCGCGTCCATTATAAGTGTATAGGTAGACACTCATGCCGGAATTGAATTGCTCAAAATACCGCGTTGTAAATAAAAATTTGGCAAATCTCAGAATATACAGTAAATAAAAATCACAGATCATAGAGTAATAATAGTGCAGCGGAAGTAAAAGAAATAGTAGTTCATAAAGCTACTATGTAAATATATCAGAGTTAAATAAGATACAACAGAAGAAATAAAGTACAAAAGAAGTCTCAATACATAAAAGTCTACTAATACAAGAGCTGAAAAGGACCAACGGACTGAAAAGATAAAACTAGACAAACAGATAATCTCCAGCGATTCCAATCTCCAGAAAGTGGAAATCCAAATCTATGAATAACTCAGGCTGACCCGAGCATAAATAAAAATTCAAACACTCGAGTCAGGACATACATACTTATACAATGTAAACCAACTCAAGTGAACTGTAGTAAAGGTGCAAGTAACTTAAAGGATGCTTGGGACCGTCCATCCTCTAAGGATCCGTTAAACTATTTACTATATAGTATATTGCTCCATTATAATAATTTCTAACAGTAAAATAAACATACTTTTAAATAGCGTTAAGGCTTTACATTTTCCACCTTAACACAAATAATGCCAATAGTCTATACAATACCTGCATATCTCCTGATCGGGAGACTACGAGAAGATACTGCATAGGTACGACACAAATAGAAACTCGTAGTAAAGGCTCGATATGGTAGGTGACACGGCACTCAAGGCAATGCCAGGGTAGATATACCAATCACGATACTTGGGCAGGTGGTAACGTAGCAGCCACATACGCCCACCGCGGAACACATTCCCAAAAAATCGGAGGGGTGCCCAAACAATCACAAGTAATAGTATGGTATCGAAGAAATGCGTCCGCTACGAGGTGCGACCTCAACTGGCCCGAGACCGCTCCTGTTTTAGCCACCTTATGCCAACTCACGGAAGTTGGGTCCACGTAACATAGCATAAGAACGTCGCCACCATCCTACTTCATTCCGGAATCTCACCGCGTACACGGTTGTCAAAGTGGTTTTCGGTATCGACAGAGAGTATGCCCATATCCGATCCCGGTCTCTTTGCCAACCAATCGTTATTATAACCCGTGGTTATAACTTTAAAATAATATTTTTATACTTCAAAATAAAATATCATTTCAATCCAAATCTTTATCAAAATAAAGATTTAATCATTTCTAAACCATTTCAATATATCAACATACCATATCTTTCAAATTCACATATTTACCAAAATAAATATCAAGTCATTTCAAATCATTTCAATATATATCCTTTCAAAACTTCCTTTCAAATCATTTTTAATACATAAATATCATATCTTTCAAACTTCATTTTTCAAGTCATTTTAATATCAAAATATCATATCTTTCAAACTTCATTTTTAAATTATTTTAATATCAAAATATCATATCTTCCAAAACTTCATTTCAAAACATTTAATATATATATAATATCATATCTTTCAAAACTTCATTTCAAACATTTAATATATATCAAATATCATATCTTTCAAAACTTCATTTCAAAACATTTAATATGTATCAAAATATCATATCTTTCCAAACTTCATTTCAAAACATTTTTAATATCAAAATATCATATCTTTAAAAAAAACTTCATTTCAAAACATTTAATATATATCAAAATATCATATCTTTCCAAATCTTCAATTTCAAATCATCATATAAGTTCAAATCCAAACATTCAACTTTAAATACCTTTTAAATTCAAAGACATCATTCATTTATTTTCATTCCAAATCACCTTTTAAATAGCTTATATTTTAATCAAAATAATTCATTTAAACCATTGAAAATTTAAGTTTATATACTTTCAAATCAAGTATTCAATTTCCAAAGTTTTAAACCATTTTGAGTTCATTTACTAAGTTAAAGCCATAAACATTGAAAATTTCAGCCTTTCACAGCATTCAGAAAAAGCTGTTGTAAGTTATACTTGAAAACATTTCAATTTAAACCATTTAAAAATTATAAAAATCATATTTTAACATTCAACGATGTTCATTAAAATACTCTTTTAATTAATGATGTTTATAAAGCAACATTTTGTAATTAAATCAAATTTCACAAATCACCTTAATAAATTCAAGTGTAAACTTTCCCATTTTTACATTTAACACTTTATTAACATTTACATTTTCAAATTATCATTTCACAAATTAAAATAAATTTCCAATTTATTTAATTAACTTAAACCCTTAATTAAAACTAAATTCACATTTTCGGGTCAAGTTCATTTTAAGATTACACTTTTAAGCATTCATTTACTTAACCATTTTAATTCATAGAAAAATCAATAGTATTTTAATAAATCACTTAAATTCAAATTCAAATCAAATTATCATATTTACCATTTTCCAAATTAAATTAAATTTCCATTTTATTTATATAACTTAAATACCATTTTTAACCAAAACTCCAAATTCCCAAGCTTACGTTATATTTCAATAATTCAAGTTAACCATTTATTTATTTAACATTTTCCACTTATACAAAAATCATAAATCCTTTATTTAAAACACTTTAAAATCTATTTAAAATCAAATTATCATAAATTTACATTTAAACCACTTAAAATTTAATTTATACAACTTAAATGTCATTTTAAAAGGCAAAGTATAAATTTTCAGATTTAAGTTATATTTCAAAAATTCACTTTTTACCATTCATTTGAATTACATTTTTTTAACTTCTAGAAAAAATCCAAAATTTCTTTATTTAACATTAAAAATCCAATTTAAATCAAATTTCATAATTTTTCACTTTTAAAATTATTTAAAAATATTCAAAATACTTTATAAAATATAAACACGGGCCTGTATATAGTTTTCTAACATAGGTCAAGTGATACAGATATATATCATTTCAATCCGCAGTTTAAAAAGAAAAATCCGGGTTCTATCATTTCAAACCCGCAATCCCAAGTAAAAAAACCGTTCAGGTCTATCATTTCAGCTCATAACGATTTTTTCCTATTCTAAAGTCCGTTCGGGTATGTATCATTTCAACCCATAGTGATTTTATTCTACAGGGAACTTGTAGTGTGATAAACAGATATAAATGAACAGTTAACAACATATATATAAATAATAGATGATATGACATGAAATTTAACAGGTTTAACATCATATATAAATAATCATAGGCAGTTATAATATCATATATTTTTCTCTACACATTCAGTTGTTGTTGTTTCACAACTGCATAAGTATAAATGCCATGTGAGCTTTACTCACCTCTAAATGCTGGAGATTGCAAACCAATAACACACGGAATCAAAAGCAAACAGACAAGACTACGGACTTTGAATGGAGAGCGAGATCCAAGCTATAGAACTTGTGTTACAACCCAAAACAAAACCAAATAAATTTAAAGTTCAATACAACATTCAATTTAAATAACTTTGAAATAAAAAGAGATACGAATACATAGTCTTTTGCCTTGCCTTCTCTACTATTTGGTACGGCCTAGGGATGTGTTTGGCTCTGTTTTTAACAAGTTTTGGCTCAGGTTTGGTCATGTGTATGCACGGCCTAGGTAGTGGAATATGGTGGAGAAGTTTATATATAAGGACGTGAAGAGTTTTAAGGCAAATAGTGTAATTTTTGGTCAAAACAAAGGCTCGACCTTGGGTTATGGCTAGGCCTGGGTGCACCATGACTGGTCAGTGGTGGAAAGGGGTGTGTAGAGGTCAAGTCAGAGGAGTGGTGGCGGCTATGGTGATGGTTAGGGTGGTGGTTGAAGGAGATGAACAAGTAGTGGTCAAATATGCATAGTTTTAGGCCTTTGTTTGCATTTTTGAGGTGTTTGATCATCATGGAGGGCTCAGCCTTGGTCATGGCTGGAAGTATAGGTGGTGGTGATGGCAGGGAAGAGGTGTAGAGAGTGGTGGTGGAGCAATAGGAGGTGGCCAAGGTCATATAAGGTGATGGTGATGAAGACTAGGTGGCTATGCATGCTTTTTAAGGAGTTTTTGCATTGTTTTGTGGTGTTGTGTTCATGTGGAGGTCATGGAACTTTCAGGTCAGAGGAGTGGGATGGTTTGGCCGTGGAATATATGGGAAAGAAGTGGTGGTGGTCGGTGGAGGTGATGGAGAGGCTATGGCTGAGCAAACATATGAAGAAGTCAAGGCAATTTCAAGCAAAATTCCATGGAAACAAGAAGAAAAAATATAAAGAAGAGGAGGTCATTACCCATTATTCCATCCATGAAAAATGAGACGAGGAAGAGTATTTCACGTTAAAATGAGTTGAGAAACTCACGGCTACAGTAAATAAAAGGTAGGCCAAAATGAGCAAGTGAAAGGTCATGGAAAATTAAAGGTTTTTGGTGAATGAAAGGTCTTGAGTTTCAAAAGCTTTTAAACTCTTCATATTTCTATTCCTTTTAAATTAAAATGAAAACAAAGTAAAATTTCAGTAAATACATTTAAAAAACGAAACAAAGTGAAAATAAATGAAAATAAATAATAAAATTTAAAGAAAATAGAAAAAGAATAAAAGAAATTGCCTAAAAATTGAAAACAGGGTCCAAAAATTACAAATAAATCACTATTGGCTTTCGAAAATTATTTACTTTATTTTAAAAATATTCTAAAACAAAATTTGAAATAAAAATGATTTTTAAAAAATTTCAAAGTGAAATAAATAATTTAATTTAGAGAAAATAGAAAAAGAACTAAAGAAATTGTTTAAAAATTCAAAACAGGACTTAAAAATTACAAATAGAATATCACCAGCCTTATAAAAATAAATAAATAAATAAGGAACAAAATAAAATGGGAATGAGAAGAAACTAAGTTCTTAATAAAAATATAAAGATAAATAAAGAATTACTTTAATTATTTGAAACTAGGAATTATAATTTATAAACAGAATACAACTGACATTTGAAAATGTCAATAACACTTTTAAAAATGTTTTAAAACCATAATATATTCATAATATGTTATATTACCCATATAAATATAAATTAGAACATTACATGACCAAATAAAATATTATTTATATAATTTAAAATAATCCATTTTATTAATTACAACAAATTACACTCAATAGTTAAAAAGACATAGCTTTCACATTATAAATCAAATTTCAACGAAGCGAAAAGCAGTGTTCTTAAAATTTTATTTACTTTCATAATAAAAGATAAAATTCAAATTTTAAAACTTTCAAAATTTTAAATTTAAAAGTCAAAGTTGACCATATTGACCAAAATACAATTTTTTTAGAAAATATTCTTTTAAATCATATTTTGAATTCTATTTCACATCAAAATCAAAGTTTATATTTGAAATAACAAAATTATCTAAACTAAATAAATAAAATAAAGTTAAATCAAAATTCAATTAAAACAATTACAAAATACAGGGTTGTTACAATTTATAGCCATGCAACTGATGAGATAAAGTAAAGTGCATGTGTCCAGTGGTAGTTTTAAATTTTGAACTATTAAGTTCATAAAATATATCGAGGCCGTAGTCTGTTTTTATCGTGTTAAATTCAGATTTATAGTTTTTGATACGGAAAGTCGTCGGTCCAGAGTGGTCAATATGTTTGTATGCTTAAGTCCTTGTCCTTGTCTTTGTCACATGTTTAGGCATGCTATGTTAGTCGAGTCAGCATGGGTTACATTTGAGTTGGAATGGTTATGATTATTTTTGTCTATTTCAAGACTTAATGCCGAACGATACTCGAGGAACTCGACTAAGTAATCACCTAAACTCTCTCACCTTTCCTCTCCACCGTTCGGCATGCGAGGAGTCATGCCGAACCACAATCATGCCGAGCCGCATCGCTTGGCACTTCACCTTAACTCCAACTTTCTTCCTACCCTCCATCTCTGCCACTCGGCACAGATAAGTCCTTCGGCAAGTCATGCCGAGCCGCTACGCTCGGCACTCAACACTTAACCCTCGCCTCTCTTCTGTATTCTCTCTTTGCTGTTCGGCACGACCCCTTGCTCTCTTCGTCAATCGGCACGAGAGAGAAATGCCAAGCCACATCCATACATTCTCTTCCAACTCGCACACCACACTTAACCTCCACTTCCTGATCTCACTACTTCTTACCAGGCCAATCACCCTTCCTATTCCTTCACTCGGCAACTCGTCAAGAAATCATGTCCCAAACACCTCTGACATCCTCTTCTCTCCTCCACTCCGCCTAGCCCTAAGACATGTTCTAACCGCGATTCGATTCCCTCATCCGCTCGATTCCTACTGACCTCGATTTTGCAGAGATTCACGAAATTGAATCTCGTGCTATGTTTCCTAGTCGAGATAAAAGCGTTTAAAGGATGAGTCATTACCTAATAAATGGGTCGAAACTCAGAGAGATTCTGGAATAGGAAGCATGATTCGATTCGGTTTCGTTGTTGGGGAAGGATGTGGGGCAACGTATTGAGTTCGAGAAGAAAGAGGAAGGGTAAATTGTTAGCCTAAGTCTGGTTGAAGACAAATTTGTAAGTCCTGAAAAGCGGAGGTAAAAGTAAAAGGAAGGGGAAGAAAAAATATCGGCTTATATAGAGAGAAGAGAAGTCGAATGGACAGTGACCGGTAGAACCGGTCAGGGCACCTCCATCGTTCGGCATCAATGTCGTTCGGCATCAATGTAGTTCGGCATTAGTATATCGTTCGGCATTAGTATGTCGTTCGGCATACAATGCCTCGGTCGGCATTCGGGAGGTCGAAGGAAAACGCTATCGAAAAGACAGAATAGGGGCTCGAAGGGAAGCACAGAGTATGCATGATTCAAAGCGCATCATGTTCATCAACATGATGCACTTTAAGGGGGCAAGTGTTACCTGAATGTTTGACCATCTAAAAAGAGGCTCGACATAAGCATCGTTCGGCATAGGTGTGTCGTTCGGCACAAGGCCTCGTTCGGCATGGAAAGGTCGCTCAGCATCCTCTCTCGTTCGGCAGAAGCCTCGACCGGCATGAAGCATCTTTCGGCATTCCAGCCTCGTTCGATATTCATACCTCGCTCGGCATTTCAGCCTCGTTCGGCATTCCAGCCTCGCTCGGCATTCCAGCCTCGCTCGGCATTCCAGCCTCGCTCGGCATTCATGCTTCGTTTGGCATTCCAGCCTCGTTCGGCATTCATGCCTCGCTCGACATTCCAGCCTCGTTCGGCATTCCAGTCTCGTTCGGCATTCATGCTTCATTCGGCATTCTAGCCTCGCTCGGCATTCCAGCCTCGCTCGGCATTCCAGCCTCGTTCGGCATAAGTATATCGTTCGGCATCTCCCCTCGACCGCCATCGGGTCTCGTTCGGCCTACACACTTCACTCAACACACTGCCTCGTTCAGCATAGAGGTACCGTTCGGCTTTGGATATGTGGCTCAGCATTTGCTGTTCGACATTTGCGGCTTGGCACACAGAAGTCACTCACCACGGGCTGATGTATCTTGCTCCTAAGCCCATTAGGGAAGTTCAACCCATCTTCGTCTATGAATAGAAGGACAAGGGCATGGTGAAATGGACCTTTTTTCGAGAACAATGGGGAGACTCTGCTGCATTCAAGACTCGTTCTTTTTACTTAGCAATTGTATTCAAGTAGTTGGTTTACAGATCATATCTGTAATCAATCGTTGAGTAAAGCAATAAAAATTAACTTCAAAGTGGACGTAGGCAGTTTTGCCGAACCACTATAAATCCGGTGTTCTTGTCTTTGCATTTAATTTAGCATACAATTCTCTGTTTTAATTTACTTTCTTCATTAATCTCTATACACAATCTTTCTCAAGGGTGTTAGTGACCAATTCTGGTGCTAATACTAGTAACCAACAATTATTACTTTAGCTAAAGATAATTAACCATATCTTTAACACCCATTTAAGCCTCATTAAATCAGTTCAATGACTGAAGATACGATCGGTTACAACTTCAGTTGCACATAATTTGTAGTTATTCCCATGACCAACATAAGCCATCTACGTTATTGATTTGTTGTTCATAAATAGTTTCATCTTACACCAGAGAAGGGACTGAATTCCAGATCCTTAACATCGAGAGAAAACTCTATAACTCTATACTGTAGTAGCATTTTAATCAACAATCAAATCAATAAACAACTCAAACTTATCTTAGTTAACATATATTCGACCGAATTAAATCATTCTAATTCTTGTTATCGTTTTCTTTATGCATCAATACATTATTATTATAATTGTGATTTCCTACCGTCCTTTTTTTGATAGTAAGAGTGTTACTTTATTTAAGCAGAACACTCATTTTGATATCTTAGGGTTTTGAAATCCGACCTCTACAATTTATGTCTCGAGTGTCATACCACCAACAAGTTGAGTTAGTTGTTCTTGACGATTTCCTACAGTCTTCTTACCTTAAAAACAGGTCACACTCATTAATCAAGAATCTACACTAAACAACATAATTTAGAAATTGACGAAGAACCTCGTTAAACACCATCGATTCTAATTTCTGTTTTGGTTGCCTTGGTAAATAAAAGGTGGACATACTTAGGGTATTTTTTTTAAGCGAAAGAGATGAGCGAAAAGAACATTTTGAAAGTTCAGCGAAAGAGAAATGTTTTTTGCTCTGTGAAAGAGACAACAAAAAAGAAATACCGTTTGCATGTATTTGTATTTGTTTAAATTGTTTGAAGTAATTTTAGACAAATGTTAGTAATTTATACTAAATTACAAAATTAATGTGAAAACTGTAAGATTTGAAAATAAATATACTAATAAAGAAATTGATATATTAGAACTAAAAAAATATAGAAGACAAAGAATTAATACATGAAAGGCAAATAGACTAAGTTTTATTGTTATTTTTATGTTAAATTAAATATCTTTACAAATTATAAATATTTAAAATTATTTGAAAGTTTTATTATTTTCAAAGTAAGCGTCCAAAATGGCAACAGAAATGAATGAAGGCTGGAGGATGTATGGATGACTCTTCCGTCCGTGGCTTTTTAGGCGTTAAGTCGCAGTGCACAAAATGAATATGACCGCACCCTTCTTTTCATGCCCAAACCTTACCGACATCAATTTCTATTTTTATATTCGTTCTCATCCTCAAAATTAACATAATAAGAAATCGAATTTCATAATCTAATTAAAATTTAAAGATGCTGCGACAGGTAGGGAGGCGATTTCTAGCACCAGCTGGAGCAGGTAACCGCTCCGTTATTTCACGGGTGGTAACGATAACTCAACCAAGATGGTACCACGAGCGAGTGGTGGACCACTACAACAACCCTAGAAACGTGGGGTCGTTCGACAAGAGCGACCCGACGGTTGGTACGGGCCTCGTCGGAGCTCCGGCTTGCGGGGACGTTATGAAGCTGCAGATTAAGGTTGATGACAACACTGGGAAGATTGTTGATGCTTGTTTCAAGACTTTTGGGTGTGGATCTGCTATTGCTTCTTCTTCTGTTGGTGAGATTTTTATTTTACTGGAAAATTTCAATAATTTGTTTATTTTGTTGTTTCTTTCAATATCTGTTCTATTTTAATTTTGAAATCGGGTTAGGGTTTCTGTATTTGGTTTGAATTTTATTCGGAGAAATTAAATTGGAGTGTTGTTAATATAGTCCTTAAATGCAAGAGAAAATTGGAGTATTGATGTAGCTCCACTAGTTAATATGGTATATTGTTGATTTATTTGCAAATGAGCCTCTTTATTTTAAGTCCCTACAGCTTGCAGTATCAAGGTAAAAGGACCTCATGCTTGTAATTATAGTCCTTAAAATACGATGAATTAGAAATCTAGTTCCTAAGATATGACAGATACAAATAAAAGAATCACAACAGATATTCACCATAAAAAAATAATTAACATAAATATAATTTTGAATCAATTTACTTCTAATTAAGTGCAGTGTTGCTGATATATCAAGTGGCTTGTTCTGCCTTAAATGCAAGGGAAAAAGAACCACCGAATTTGTACAAACATCATTTTGAACATCTGATACTTTATATCATTTATATGCAGAAAATATATTACTTTTGTAAAATAATGCAAGTCATTTTAACAAAAAATAAACAAACTCAAGATCTTAACGGACCTTACATTTTAGTTAATGCAACGCATAAACACCATTAAATTTGACTAATTGAAATGTAGCTGCACCTTTGATATTCACATCATTTATCTACCATAAATATTCTACTTAATAAATAAATTCAAAAGAAAAGATCAATGTCTTCCATGGAAAAAGTGGCAAGGTATAGTGAGAGCAACCAAAATTGCAAAAAAGACAATCTTGAGCATTTAATATTTTAATATCATCTTTTTTCGTAAAACATGTCATTTTAATTATGCAATGCAAGGCATCTTAACAAAAGTAAATAATTTCATAATTTCCATGTGGTTTGCTTTATAACCATTGCAAGAAAGGGAAAAAAAACCAATCAAAACTACGTAAAGTGACATGTTTTTTTAATGTGATATAAAATAATTGATTATTTTTGTCAAAACTTCAAAAATAAAAATAAGAACCTATTTAAATATCATGAAAAACAAGGATTTTTGAGTAGAAATGAAAAAATAGGGATCCAAAATCAAATCATAATTGTCGTCTTGCAAATTCAAGATATATGTGTCAAATACCGTTCGAGTAGCAAAAAAGTTTTAAAAAGCTTTACACTTTGTCTACTTTCCATATTACTAAAAAACCTTCATTCCCTTCTTGCTATATTTCCAATTAGAAAACATACCTAAAAACTCTGAGTTCAACAATGAACTAGTAACCAAAATTGATAATTTCAAGCTATAAGTAAAAGAAATGTTTCTTGGGAACATTATAACAATGTAATTTACTTTATTGATTTTGCAATAAATTTGTGAAGATTGGTTCATATTTTGAATATTTATCTCCTTTATCATATACAGATTATTGCTTGTACGGTAATATCCATAGGGGTTGTATTAGTTTGTATTGTTGATTTGTTCTTAAATTTGAAGAACCTAAGTTGAATGGTTTCAAATACCTGTATATTAAATTATTGTTTCACGGGTAATTTTTAGTTATCTCTTCTAAAGTTAATATAATGGTGGATTTTTCTGTAATGCAAGTCAATAGATAGAGAAGAACATATGTGAAGTTTGTACCAATTTATAATGTCTTTATCATTGTTGTGGTGCTATTTTTGACCTCTTGGGTTTGATTTATGAACAACCAAGTGTGTGATATTGAGAAATCAAAGGCTAGTCTTTCAAATATTTAAGTCACATAATCATTGGAAGCCCATCTTGTATCAATTTAACAAAATTTTGATAAATATGGGTAAAGCAATGCCTTTGTTTTATTTATTTATGTTGATTTTGATCTTGAGTTGCAAAAAAAGTTGTAAAGTCATTATGTTAATAATAGAGCGTGAAATATACTCATGTGTTTCAATGTTAACCGACATTACATATCCCAATATATTTGTTATATGTTTGCTGTCTCCGTGCCTCATAAGTTTTGGGGTTCATCTATGCTTAAATATCGGTTAAAAACGTTTACTTACATCTCATCTTTTCTAAAGATATTCCACTTACTAAGGGATCCAATTGTTTTATGCAATAGCTTAATTTGTTTGCTATCATTACATTTGACGGGTTTGTTTATGATACATCATTCAACTTCAACATTGAATTATTTAGTCTTATCATGTATTGTTGCAATGTTTTTCTTCCATCACTTCCATTTCTAAATTCTAAACCTAGCTTATTTTTCCAATTTATTGCAGCTACTGAGTGGATTAAGGGAAAACAAATGGAGGAGGTTTTGACCATAAAAAATACGTAAGTCTCTTATCGCTTCCTAATTGTATCTGTCAATAGCGTTTTCTCATTAGGCTATATATGTTTAGCGGCCCTTATATTAAATGTTTAAATAACTCTCTTTTGTTGTGAATGTATAAACAAGTGTTTCTTTTGACCCTTGGTTTACGACATATGTACATCAGATTTGTTGATAATCACATTCTGAAATTTAAAACGTCAATTCCTTTTAGGTCTCTTTATATATAAACTAAGTGAATTTGATAATAACATTAGCAACCTTTTGATTTGTGAAGTTACACTTGACGTTTATCAACCATAGAAATATGCATTATGGAAAAAGATTACAATATTACATCTTTTTTAAATTTCCCTTTTTGCCTTAATTAGACAATATTTAAAGAAATATCTTGGATGCATGCATAAAAAGATGATTAAGGCTAATCAAGGATATGGTATTACGTAGATATATTGTGTTTTTGTTGGCTAGTTTAGGTAGGATGTGCGCTCCAAGTGACTTTATCACAATGTTGGCTCAATTCTCCACTTTTCGTTAACACATTTAGCAGTTGTAAATCTTTGTTCCTCTTGTTGCTATGGTCCATGAGTCCTTTATAAGATCCTTGCTATGGTCCATGAGTCCTTTATAAGATCCTTTAAAGTTTCGACACAGTCATATCCAGCCACACCCAAACATCAAGGCACTTCATAGATTTGCGCTAAGCATGGTCGATTAAGGATGTAGGTGCTTACGTCCAAATTTACTATAAAGCCCTTTTTTTTTTGCTTCTATAAGCATTTATTTTTGCTATTTGTAAAACCATCCACATCTGTGATTTTCATATCTTAGTTTGCATCATTGTTGCCACATTAATGTATTCAACAAAAAAAAAGCATTTTCATCTTACTTTCGTGAACATTGACTTTCTAGTTGCTTCATATTAATAAGTCATTCAATTGTTTTTGGCAACAAGTGAACAATGGTTTTTTAAAACAACTTATTAGAATTGCAAGATATATACATAGCACTTATTTTGGTGTCTCGCTGGATCGAACTTAAGACCTTTGGAACCACAATCTAGAGACCTTACCACTTGAGCTATGATTTTTGATGAATCATAATATAGATCTTATCCATACTCATTCTATTATAACTAGGTTATAAGCCGATGAAAGAACAATAATTTGTGTTGTTGTTCTCTAAAGTAAGCAATAGGGATTATCGAGTCTCAAACATACTCTTAGCTTTGGGTAGTTTCTTGTGTAATCCTAACGCAGCGGATATACGAAAAATGGACGAAACGGTGAAAAGTTGAATCGATGGATTGAAAATACCCAAATGTCCAAATCCGTTGATCTCAAGAGATACCGGATTCTAGCTATCTCCAACACGTTGATCGCGCACGATACCGTGTTAAAAGATCTACGATTCTTCTACGTTGATCTCACGCACGAGATTCCGTGAATCAGTTTCAAATCCGTTGATTCGAGCGCACTTGAATAACCGAAAATGGAGAAAGGAGACAACGCTCAACTTTCAATTTTAAAAGAGGCACAAAGCACTCAAACAAAAGTTTATTCAAAATCAACCAAGTTTACAAGTGACACCACCCGCCTATTTATATGCTTACAACACACAGTTCGACCGACCTAATTCACTCGACTACCCACGAGCTACAACCCACGACCTTAGTCTCATACGACTTAACAGATCACACAACCTACGTCTTACAAAGTTACAATCAACACGACCTACGACTTATACACAATCGAGTTACAACATAAAGGAAATTCAACATGAGCACAAACGTCTTACGAGTTACAATACATCATACATACGCGACTCAACAAAATATATCATCATGCGACTTAACAAAACATGCGACTTACGACCTATCTTCAGTAGCGACTTAAGAGATGCATGCGGCAGAAGCTTCAGCGACTTAAAGAACCGACGAAAATGCGGCATAGTGAAACGACCTAAGGAGACGCGACCTAAAAATGATGCTGCATAGGTAGTTAGGTCGCTGCCGACTTAAGACTCTGTTGGCATCCTCGTTAGGTAGCTCAGTTGACATAACTTGCTTCCGGCATACTTGTTAGGTCGCGAGCGACTTAAGGCAACCGAGCTATCATCTGGCATACTCGTTAGGTCGTTGGAGCGACATAACTTGCTGTTGGCACACTCGTTAGGTCGCAAGCGACTTAAGAAAACCGAGTTATCATCCTGCGCTGCATCATCCACCCCCGGTTGACAAGAATTCGACCCCGAATTCACATTTTCCTCTTCTTCGACAAGCTTATGCTCATGATACGGAATCAAGTGTTTGACGTTAAAAACATCGGCAGTACGGACATGGTCCGACAGCCTTAACTGATAAGCATTATCATTGATCTTCTTCAAGATTTCTACTGGACCAATCTTTCGAGCTTTCAATTTGTTGTAAGTTCCAACTGGAAATCGATCTTTCGTCCAAACTGCATAAACAAAATCACCTTCTTTGAAGTCCACACTCCTTCGCTTCTTATCTACCAGTTGCTTATACTTCTCATTTGACTTAAGCAATCGTTCATGAACAATTCTGTGGCACTCCTGTAACTCATTCACGAAATCACAAGCTCGTTTAGCAATCCCTTTCTGAAATGGAACTATCGACAATTCCAACGGTCCCTTCGGAATTGCTGAATATACTACTTGAAATGGACTGAATCCAGTACTTCGATTAACTGCATGGTTGTGTGCGAATTCAGCTTGACATAACTTTACATCCCAGCTCTTTAAATTATCCTTCACAAGACATCTCAACAAGTTTTTCAAAGATCTGTTCACTACTTCCGTTTGCCCATCAGTTTGTGGATGATAAGCGCTACTAAAATTCAGCTTAGTTCCAACCATCTTCCACAAACTCAACCAAAAATGACTTAGAAATCGAGTATCCCGGTCAGAAACA
Source organism: Allium cepa (assembly GCA_030765085.1). NCBI lineage: Eukaryota > Viridiplantae > Streptophyta > Magnoliopsida > Asparagales > Amaryllidaceae > Allium > Allium cepa. The sequence continues at coordinate 167,451,167 of CM060941.1, read as the reverse complement.
ATGGTCTCAGGTAGCCCATGTAGTCGATAAACCTCTTTAAAGAACAATTGAGTAACACGGACTGCATCAGCGGTCTTTTTACAAGTTATGAAATGTGTCATCTTCGAAAATCTATCCACCACAACATATATAGAATCGTTTCCTCGTTGAGTTTTTGGCAAACCCAAAACAAAGTCCATGCTAATATCAACCCATGGTCTAGTAGGCACAGGCAATGACATATACAATCCTGCATTTGTAGCTGTCCCTTTTGAAACTTGACATATGTGACATCTCTCCACATATCTTTCAACTTCTTTCCTCATGGAAGGTCAAAAATATGATTGAGAAATCAACTGCAAGGTACGATCTCTTCCCACGTGACCTTCTTCATGCAATTCCTTCACAATCTTCATCCGTAAACTGCACTCTGGTATACACAATCGATTTCCTTTGAATAGAAAACCATCTACCAACACATACTCATCCGTCTTTCCTTTCTCGGCTTCATCTACCATCTTAGCAAAGTAAGGATCCTCAACAAATAATTCTGGCAAAACATCAAACCCCGTCACATCAACTCTTATTGTACTCAACAAATGGTTTCTTCTACTCAATGCATCTGCCACACGATTTGTAGCTCCTGACTTATGCTTCACCACAAATGTAAACTGTTGCAAGTATGCGATCCATGAAGCATGCCTGGCTGCAACCTTATTATGTCCCTGCAAATGTTTCAAGGCTTCATGATCGGTATACAACACAAACTCTTTATGAAACAAATAGTGTCTCCAATGTTTTATGGCTTGGACAATAGCATAGAATTCCAGGTCATAGGTGCCGTATCTTGTCTTGGCTCCAGAAAGTTTCTCGCTAAAATAAGCAATTGGATGACTCCTTTGACTTAATACTCCTCCAATTCCAACATTCGATGCATCAGTATGTAATTCAAACAGCAACTGAAAATCCGGGTATCTAAGAATCGGTGTTGTAGTCAAAAGTGTCTTGATCTGTTGGAAAGCAGAATCAGTCTCTTCAGTCCACACAAACTGCTTCCCTTTCATACAATCTGTCACTGGTGCCATCACGCTACTGAAATGTGGAATAAACCTTCGGTAGAATGATGCTAACCCATGGAAACTTCTCACTTCAGTTACAGTTCCGGGTTGTGGCCAATCCTTGATTGCTTCGACTTTACCTTGATCCACCTGGATACATTCCTTGGACAATACATACCCCAGAAACAAAACACTATGCGTCATGAACACGCATTTCTTTGTAGCCGCATAAAATTGCTCCTGACGAAGTATCATCAACACTTCCCGCAGGTGTTGTAGGTGTTCTGTGTTTCCACTATATCAATATATATCATTAAAACGTACCACTACGAACTTTTCAATAAAGGGTCGAAAGATTTGATTCATCACTCGCATAGAAGTACTAGGTGCGTTCGAAAGACCAAATGGCATGACCAGCCACTCATACAACCCTTCTTGTGTCTTGAATGCGGTCTTCCATTCATCCCTTGGTCGAATTCGAATCTGATGATATCCACTCTTCAGATCAATCTTTGAAAAGATAGCAGCTCCATTCAACTGATCTAACAAATCATCCAATCTTGGCATTAGAAATCTGTATCTCACTGTAATCTTGTTTAGTGCTGTACTATCTGTACACATTCTCCAAGTTCCATCCTTCTTTGGCTAACAATGCTGGTACTGCACAAAGACTTAAACTTTCTTGTACGCGCCCTTGTTCAAGTAACTCCTCAACTTGCCTTCTCAACTCTTCGTGCTCCTTCGGACTCATTCTATAATGTGGTCTATGTGGTAACACAACTCCCGAAACAAGATCAATCTGGTGTTGTATGTCTCTCAACGATGGTAACTCTGTTGGCAATTCTTCAGGAAATACATCTTCAAACTCCTTCAATATTGGCTTAACTTCTTCAGGAATTTCAACCGCTTCACTACTTTCACGTCCAATTAACAGAAATACTTCAGGCTCATCCTCCACTACCTTGACAAATTCCTTCAAAGATAACAGAGTCTTTAGTTTTTCAATCTCCTCCAACTTGCTTTCATCTTGTTGTCGCTTTTTAGGAACTAAAGTGATTTTGGTGCCCTCGAACATGAAACTATAACAGTTAGTCCTTCCATCATGTTGCACAGCTCTATCGTATTGCCATGGTCTCCCCAACAACAAATGACATACATCCATATCTACCACATCACACCAAATTTCATCCTTATATTTTTTCCCAATGGAAAATGTTACACAAGCTCTTCGACTAATCCTCGCTTCCCCACCTTTCCTCAACCACGCTAATTTGTAAGGTTAAGGATGCTTCTCTGTCTTTAATGCTAACTTTCTTACAGCTTCTGAAGAGATGATATTATCACAACTTCCTGCATCTATAACAAACTTGCAAACCCTTTCCAAAATAGTGCACGTTGACTGAAAAATGTTACTCCTCAACCAACTAGTTTCCTCTTCCTGCTTTGGTGTCAAGCAAGATCTCCTCATCATTAAAGAATATCCTTCGTCTCCCGCCAATAACTCTTCTTCCTCCTTAACTTGTGGTGAATTTGAACATTTTACTTCTATATCCTCATCCTCAACTTCAGCAAACATCACTCGCTTCTTAGGCTTCGGACATTCATTGCTCTTGTGACCAAACTCCTGACAATTATAACACTTGAAATTGTTGCTGACCTTGGTCTTAGCAACTTCATTGACAACCGTTTTTCCAACAGCCTTGGAAACATTCGTATTGCTACTAGCCCTTTTTACTTGATTGTTGGAATTTGTAAATACACCACCTTCTCTTCTACCTTGCCTCTCCCAAGCTAGAGCCTTCTGGTGCGCTTCAGCAACGGATCTTGGATCAAACATATTCACCATATCCTGAATTTGCATTCTCAATCCTCCAACAAATCTAGCTGTCAACTGTTCCTCCGTCTCCATGATATTGTTTCTAGCAATCAGTTGATAAAACTCATCTGCATAATCATTTACCGACTTTGTCCCTTGTCTCAAATTCTGTAAGCGCTGATACATAAGAGACTTGTAATTATAAGGCAAAAAAGTAGCCTTCATCAACTTCATCTTCTCCCATGAAACAATCTTCGACTTTCCCATCCTTTTCCGTGTAAATTTAGTTTGTTGCCACCATGCCATAACTCTTTCCCTCAATCGTGTAGCAACCAATTTAACTCTACGATGCTCAAGTACTTCCTTGAAGTCAAAAATTTCTTCAACATTTGATAACCAATCCAAAAATTTTTCCGCTATCATTCCTCCTTTGAATTCTGGAATTTCTGTTTTCATCACCGACTCCCATTTACGATCATCTTCCTACATTCCGATATTGACATCGTACTTGGTCTCGATCTCGATAATGAACACTACCTCTATCACCATCTTCATCATAATCAAATGTACTTCGGTATCGATCTCGACCATCAACATTTCCATAACAACGCATATCTCTTCTGCTATGTCTTTCAGCATCATGATATGGCTCATTTTCAAATCCACGTGGGGTTCTCTCTTCACCTCGATACTCATGATGTTCTTGCCTCATTGAAACTGATGATTCTCTTCTATCTCGGTAAGATTATGGTGACACCCTCCTCGCTTCCGCAACCGATGGCGAAACTCTGTTTCCTCCATGGTTCGAGACTGGTGACCTTCTCCTTTGAGTTTGATTTATGTCATTCATCAATTTCTCTAACTTTCCAATACCTTCATCAAACTTTTCATTGATACGTTGTTCCATTTGCTCAGCTTCTTGTCTACGATATACATCTTCAATATTTTGAAATCGATTAGCTCTTCTCGACGACATGATTATCTTTATACTAGGCTCGGCCTTGATCTAACTTTGAACAAACCAATCTAACTCAACTTGATTCGGCTTTGCTTAGCTCGGATCTACTTCTATAACTCTCGGCCTTGATCCAACACTTATCAACAAGCAATCTCCAATGCTTCAACACTTCAAATCTTCTCCCAATAGGCTCGGCTTAGCTATGATTGGCTAAGTCTAGCTCCGATACCAAACTGACGCAGCGGATATACGAAAAATGGACGAAACGGTGAAAAGTTGAATCGATGGATTGAAAATACCCAAATGCCCAAATCCGTTGATCTCAAGAGATACCGGATTCTAGCTCTCTCCAACACGTTGATCGCGCACGATACCGTGTTAAAAGATTTACGATTCTTCTACGTTGATCTCGCGTACGAGATTCCGTGAATCGGCTTCAAATCCGTTGATTCGAGCGCACTTGAATAACAGAAAATGGAGAAAGGAGATAATGCTCAACTTTCAATTTTAAAAGAGGCACAAAGCACTCAAACAAAAGTTTATTCAAAATCAACCAAGTTTACAAGTGACACACCCGCTTATTTATAGGCTCACAACACACAGTTCGGCCGACCTAATTCACTTGACGACCTACGAGCTACGACCCACGACCTAAGTCTCATACGACTTAACAGATCACACAACCTACGCCTTACAAAGTTACAATCCACACGACCTACGACTTATATACAATCGAGTTACAACATAAAGGAAATTCAACACGAGCACAAACGTCTTACGAGTTACAATACATCATACATACGCGACTCAACAAAATATATCATCATGCGACTTAACAAAACATGCGACTTACGATCTATCTTCAGTAGCGACTTAAGAGATGCATGCGGCAGAAGCTTCAGCGACTTAAAGAACTGACGAAAATGCGGCATAGTGAAACGACCTAAGGAGATGCGACTTAAAAATGATGCTGCATAGGTAGTTAGGTCGCTGCCGACTTAAGGCTCTGTTGGCATCCTCGTTAGGTCGCTCAGTTGACATAACTTGCTTCTGACATACCTGTTAGGTCGCGAGCGACTTAAGGCAACCGAGCTATCATCTGGCATACTCGTTAGGTCGTTGGAGCGACATAACTTGCTGTTGACACACTCGTTAGATCGCAAGCGATTTAAGAAAACCGAGTTATCATCCCGCGCTGCATCAAATCCTCACATGTCTACATGAGCATACGAACTTGTGCCTATTAGGAGATGCATATGTAACCAGGGCACGGGTCCAAAGGGGATCTTTCAAGCCCTTACATTAGATAGATTACTAGATTGTTTTTTGTGCATGGGATATTTGGTGCAAAACCTTGCTTATAATTCAATTTTGGCGACATTCATCAATTTCATACTACATATTATTCTACTACATATTATTCTACTATTCTACATTAAAGATATATACATATATTATGAATGTTGGTAGGGCTTCTTTTCATAGTTGTTTCAATTACTTGAATTTTATAGATTGGCTTCGTATCTTACCGAACATTAATTTAACATTATTGAAGTACTTATTAGACTAGTGTACTTTTCATGTGCATTCCAATATCATGATTCTCATCTTTATCTCAATCTTTATCATCATCGTTACTATTATATTGTTATATAATATTATAATACACGCACACACACATATATAATAACGAACTCTTCTAGTCCTTTAAACCATTTTTTGATAGGATTAGCCATACATGTTTGCAGTTATCTTTAGCTGGGAAGAGAAGTAAAGAAGATAGCATTATAAGAGCAACACATATGTTTGGAAATCAACCTTTAGGAACACTAGGATCATATTACTATTACATAGCTTGATCTGGGGGGATTCTCAATACTAAATTGGAGTAAGACTCACGATCATCATACACTATAAGTCGATCCAAAACTATAAAAAACAACAATATTTGTTGAATAGAAAAGAAGCCAATATGATCATGGTATATGCCAAGGTTCGAGTATTCGGTTTCGGTTTCATCCATTTGATATTTTCTTGGTTTCAGTCAATTTTGAAAATTTCGGTTTCGTTTCCTATACCATAATTCTGTATTTGTAATTAAAAAGTAATAATAATCATTGCGCAAATAAAATACAAAATACAATGCATAAAGAGATAATAATACAACATATAATATTATTACATCCAAAAACCATTCCTTAAAGTTGAATTGTTTAGTAAAGCTTTAGTGGTTAAAGACACATCATTGAAATTCGCATGACAATATAATTGCATAACAATCACAAAAAATTGTTTCCCAGTCTCTCTAAAACAATAAAATTAGCCCACCACATCATTCAAACCCAAACCCCATACTAACCCAAACCCACCTACACGACTATTTAGTTCCTAACCCTAAATTATCTACGCATCATCAAAAAGAAAAACCACACCTCTCATCGACTACTGCAAATCATCGCGATGCCTGCTGCTATGAAAATCGACAACGACGACTTCTTGATTTTATCATATCGATGCTTGATTTGTGCTGCACCTGAATTTGCTTCTCGAGTTTTGAACTTTTGCTAATGTCACTCTCCACAAATCTAGCAAATAGTATAAATTTTAACGTGGTGTAACATCTTATGTTTTGGTTAAGACGCTTAGTCCAAATACCAAATGCCGAGGTATCGAGCTATCCCTCATTATGTATAGTCAAGCAGACATTTTGTTGTTGTTTTAGTTGAATTACAATTGATTGACAATTTCAGCTATCAAATTTGTTTTTGTATTAAGTAGTATGGTATCATTCCTTATTTTTTTAAGTTTAATCCTTAAAATATACCAAATGACAAAATCACAATATATATTCATAACTATCAAATCAAATATGAATAACCTAAATCATATCTTCCAAAGCAAGTTGAATGATGAAGATTAAAGCACCTTCAATCCGTTAGCATATTATGTCATGTAAGGTCTATCTCATGACGTTTTAACAGAGTAAAGTTAATATACACGAGTAAAGTTAATATGTACGACAATGTCATGTAAAATTACCTCCAATATTACTATGAGAAAAGCATTAATATACCAACTCTTTTATTTTGTATATTAATAGAATCCTATTTTTATAGAAAATTTTGGTAAACTTCTCCATTAACATATAGTTTAGTTTTACCATGTGAATTGCAATATCCAAATTAGAAATTGTACTTAGCGTTATGCATTCATTTTGTTGCCACAGTATCTTCTTGATTTATTCTACATCTATATTCCATTAGGAATTTAATTTTAAAATAAGATTGTAAATTGATGATAAGAACTTTACACTATTTAAATTTGTGTCGGAGACGCTCTTATAACATTTTGGGCAACTAGTACAATTTAAAATGCACAGTGCATGAAAGCTATCAAAATTGCACAAATGTACATACTTTGAACATTTAATAGTTCACAATTTATTTATAATATAATATAAGCCATTTTAGCAAAAATAAATATAATTTAGTTTTACGATGTGAAGTGTTGTATCCAAAATTAAACGTTACATTTAACGATATCTATCAACTTTACTGCCTCATCACTTTCACAGTTCAATCTACATTTCCATCAGAAATTATATTTCAAAATGACATTCAAAATTGATGAGAGGGCTTCATGTTATATTGCATTATTACATTTGAATTGGAGATGTTCTTATAATATTTTGAGCAATTTGCACTGTTTAAGTCATTAAAATTGCACGCATGAGCATTATGTTGAACATGATAGAAAGAACAAATAAATTTAAATTTTTTCACTCAACTTGCATTGTAGATAATGCAAGATTAGGAAGAACGCCATCAATCGTGCAAATGAACATCAATTTGAATAATAGGTAGTTATATTATTTATTTGCATATAGCATTTTATTGGTAAATGAAGTTAAAAAGAGGGTATGTTGCATTGTAGTAATGCAACGTACAGTGGATTATCAATATCACACAAAAAATACTATCATCATTCTCTATCCAATGCACAAAAGGCACAATCATGCATAGTGATCTAAGCGTGCAGGTTCAAGTCCGAAAACAATCTTTTTGCAATGCGAGAGAAACGCTGCGTACATTATCGACCTCTTCAGAGCCCGCTATCATTTAGGAACCTCGTGCACCGAGTTCCACCTTTTTTATTTCCATACATATACCATATCATTTTAATTACATAATGCGAGATATTTTGGCGAACATCAATGATAATTTTCATGGAGCTTGCGTTTTAAACAGTTTAAGAGAACGAAACGAGCAAAATTGCAAATATTTGCTAGATTTTCAACTGTTTAGTTGCATTTAACATATCACTATGATTGTATACGACATGACAAATTCTTAAAAGGAAATAAATCGAGTATTGGTATGGAATTGTAGATAACGTATCAATGTGAAAATATACAATCCAAGTCACTAAACTATGTACACGGTATGCATTAAATATAGAAAGTTACTTAGCGGTCAAAAATAAACATTTACAAATTGTATTTCAAATAGAAAACAAAGAACTACAATTTTTTGTTTACATCTCTTTCATGCATATAGTTTAGGTAGTTCCATAAAGAAGCAAAGAATTCAATTCAAATAAAAATATGTTCATACATGAATCATACACTATTTCATAATCCGTCACACCTTTTCCCCCTATTTAATTCAATTGTTATCTTCTATGGCGTTAAACAATCAAGTGAAGCTTATATACTATTTCAATAAGCAAAACTATGAACAAACTTATTAGAAAAGAAGAGATACAGGTAAAAAGAAATGGACTTAATTGGAAGAAAGAACAAAAATTAAAAATTCAGATTGTATCCTTTAAAGAATTAGGTATTTAGTTTTGATTGGTGAAAAAGCGACTAAACGAATTAGAGTGTTCTCAAAAAAAAGTATAGAAGTATAATTGTCATTTATAGTTATGAAAGACGCACCACGACATTGTTGCATCTATGGTGTCGTGCTTTACCAAATAGCATGTGTGGCGCACTGTGCATGAAGACATGTTTTTTTATATAAACTATTTGTATATCTTCTCAAATTTTTATCTTCATTTTTTCATGGTAGAAAACTGTAAAAAAATAGAAAACCTTATATTGAATTTTTGATATGAAATGATAAAACTTAATGGAGGTGGAGCCTTGGCGCAACTATTAGTTCGAGTTTGGAAGCAGTCTCTTAGCAATGCGAGGAAAATATCGCGTACATTATCGACCTTTTCATAGCTTGCTATCGTGCGGAGCCTCGTGCACTGAGTTCCATATTTTTATTTATAAATAATAAAACTTAATATATAATATTTTCAACATAAGTTGAACATAAGTCCGCCTATTTTATTGCTTATCTTGTAATATGACATTGATCAAAATTGAAGAACTCAATAAGAATGTATTAACACAGTTTGGTATGTTGTGATATACTTGAAAATGTGAAACCCAATGCACGAGGCTCCCATACGGTAGCAGGCTCCGGGGAGGTCGATGTATGTAGCCCATTAATATTGTAATTAATTAGTTAACAACTCAAAAAAATAAACTAAATATATGATTAATGAAATTAAAAGTGAACATTAAAATTAAACTGTCATATAACAAATGCCTACCATGAATCCACAATTAAATTTTGTTATATTGCCTTACAAATAATTAGCATTATTAAATGACTAAATGAACATTAAAATTAAATGTTGTTATAATTATTCTGTAACATACGTAAATATAGTAAAACAAAATATTTAAGTCATATACATCATATAAACCCAAATGATCCAATCCAAATAAAAACTTACCCGATTATTTGCTAAAACCTAACTAGCTGATTCTCCTTATTTGTCTTTTAGTCTACACAAGCACAAGAGAAGAGTAAAAAAAAGACACTTGTATAGGAATTGAAATCGAAAAAGCAAAAATGACGTCTTATACAATTTGAAATCGAGATGCTGGAATTAAGGTTTTCGATCAGAGTTTATTCCGAACTTTAAATTCAAATACGCACAAATGCTTGAATTCAAATTTGAGATGAGTTTTCATTTCAAGTTTGAGATTTGATTGTTTCTATTTGATTTTGTGTCTTTTAGCGTCTTCACTACCTCTACAACAAATCGATCTATTTTAAAAAATTTAGTTAAACTAAGGAATAAGTTTCTACCCTAATATTGCATTGTTGCTAGTTGGAACCGAACCAGGATGTTTGAAATTCTGAGGTCCGGTTGGAACCTCTGACCTTGATATTGATCATGCATGAACAAATTAATTTAAAGGTTTGAATATTCCATATAACCATTCATATGATGAGATGGTAAAACTTTCTCATTTGAACATGTTTATGTCTAGAACATTTTATTGTTTATCTTGTAATGTGATATTGATCAAAATTTAAGAAAATAAGAATGTGGTAACGCTGTGATATAATTTGAAAGGTGGAACCCAATGCATGCGGTTCCCATACGATAGCAGACTCTAGGGAGGTCGATGATGTACGCAGCCATATAATATTATAATTGATTAGTTAACAATTAAAAAAAACTAAATATACGATTAACTAACGAAATTAAAGTGAATGTTAAAATTAAACAGTGTCATATAACAAATGCTTACAATGAATCCATAATTAAATTAAACATTGTCATACTGCCTTACAAATAATTAGCATTATTAAATAACTGAATGAGCATTAAAATTAAATGCTGTTATAAATATTCTGTAACATACATAAATATAGTAAAACAAAATATTAAGTTATATTACATAAACCCAGATGATCCAATCCAAATAAAATCTGACCCGATTATATGAAACCTAATTAGCTGGTTCCCCTCATTCGTCTTTTAGTCTACACAAGCACAAGAGAAGAGTAAACAAAGAAACTTGTCTAGGAATTGAAATCGCAGAAGCAAAAATGATGTCTTATACAATTTGAAATCGAGATGTTGGAATTAAGGTTTTCGATCTGAGTTTATTCCAAACTTTAAATTCAGAATACGCACAAATGCTTGAATTCAAATTTGAGACAGAGTTTTCATTTCAATTTTGAGATGCGGTTGTTTTTACTTGATTTTGTGTCTTTTAGCATCTACCTCTACAACAAGTCGATCTATTTTAATTTTTTTTAGTTAAACTAAGGAATAAGTTTCTACCCTAATATTGCATTATTGCTAGTTGGAAACGAACCGAGATGATTGAAATTATGAGGTCTGGTTGGAACCTCTGACCTTGATATTGATCATGCATGAACAAATTAATATTGAAGTTTGAACATTTCATATAACCATTCATATGATGAGATGGTAAAACCTTTTCATTTGAATATGTTTATGTCCTAGACAGATTGATCGGAAATAAAAAATTATGAATTTTTGTAGTTTAACATGATTACATGATGCTAAACTGTAAAAAGTTTATATAAAATAAAATTGCAACTATGACTAAGCATATCAAAAATAATAATGCAATAAAATAAATATATGAATAGAATATTTACACTAATAAAATTTCATATCTCGCTATTTTTCACTTTGGATATGCAAATTTAGCTATAATCTAAAGGTGGAATCCAGTGCACGAGGCTCTCGCACGATAGCGGATTCTGTGGAGATCGATAATGTACGCAGGCTTTCCTCCGCATTTCGAAGAAGCCGTTTTCAGACTCAAACTTGAACGCACAGATCACAATAGCTATACTATAATAACTTGGAATTTTGATTTTAAACGAAGGTATAACCATTCAACAAGATCTAAATGATTTTCCGTACGTTTTATCTTTAAAACAATTATTGAAAGGTGGAACCCAATGTATGAGGCTCCCGCACGATAGCACGCTTTGGGGTGGTCGATAATGTATGTAGTTTTTTCTTCACATTGCGAAGAGGCTTAAAAAAACTACGGAAATCAAGGTTTAAAGTTTCAGTCTCGACCCGGTCACATGAACATTTTGGAATTTGATAAATTTCTTTCCAATTCCAATTTTGAATTATAGTACTTTTAGGATTTTTCTTCAATATAAACACATTAGTAAATATTCCAACAAACTTTTTACTCTGTTTAGATGGAACCTATAATGAAACGATTAAACAATGAATTGAGTGCTTTTATTCTGAGGTGTTTCTTATTTATACATGTTTTTGTTAGTATAATTCGAGGTTTTTTTTGCTAAGTACGTTTTATTAATACAATTTGAGGTATGTTTTTTGAGATATATTTTCGAATAATAAACTCAGTTTAAGTTTAGAAATAATATACGCTTTTTGATACATTTTTTGCTTTTTTTTTGTGAATCTCTCTCTCTTTTATGGGCATTATAAAGTGGATTTAATCATTTGTTTTAACTACTAAGGCATGTATTTTGAATAAACTCGAATTTGAATTGATTGCCTATGCTTTATTTTCATATTTATATGATAAAATATTCAATTATTGCATATGATTCAAAGTAATTAGTGTTGTTATTGATTTTTCCTTTAAAACATTATTTTCAGCTTCTTTTTTAAATGTTAGTACCGGAATTGGTATTTAATTTGAACTTTGCTTTGGTTCTCACCAAAATTAGGATGGAAATATTGAAATTCTGGTGTGTGCCGACGGCATCTTGAACCATGATAAAAATACACAAATTTTTGTTTTATACGACAAACATTATTCCATGAATAAATGAATGGGTTTTCATTTTTGATAAATATATTGGAAAATTAATTATTGTTTTTTCTACACCGAATGATTAATGATAAAATACTCATTTTCTGTAACAAATTAGCATATCATATCTTTTCTGTGTATCATATTTGGTTCATTAAGCAAATTGGAAGAACTAAGGTCAAAATTGTTTTAATATATTATCTATGAGTATTATGTAGTATTATTTTGGATTTTGGCCTTTAGAATGATTTTTATGCTTCATATTTTAAGTTTATATTGTTATGCTTAATGATATTGTTTATGAAACGAAGAAAAACTTTGTTATTTTAGTAAAAGTATTAATTTACCCTAGTCTTGCTTTAATTGATCATAATATATCGTAAATATTACGTGCATCGAAACTCCCAGAAGGTTTTACACTTTCATGCGTGCGTGCTGTAAGTAACTATGCTTTTATGTAATATGTGCTTGAGAATGAATTTGGTATTGATTTTTATTATGGAATACTCGACTGCTTTATGATAATTACTACGATAAAGTGTAAATGATATATGCTAAGCATATGCAAATAGGGGAAAATCTGTACAAACGTCATGAGTCCAGCTCGCGTTGTACAAACACCACAAGCTCCATGAATGGGGAGAGAAATAATTTGTACAATCAACAAGAAATTTTGCAAAGGGAAATACTTTATAAAGCAAAATGTGCTATGTGCCTGCAGTGAAAACTGAATAGCACAAAATACCTATGTGGGATGAAGTGCATAGGATGAAGTAAACGGGTAGAATATCAAGCAGTTATAATTATCAATGAAAACAATAGTACAATATATATGTATGTAAAACATGCTGCGAGTAGTAGTATGCAAGACCTCAAGCTTTAGAAAACTTAAAATGCATACATTACTCTTTTAGTGTAATTCAGTACATTTATAATAAAATATATGGTAACACAATCGGGGATGAAGTACAGAACATAGCACAAAGCAAAACAGGACTTCAATTTTTAAATTAATTGTTGAATAGATAATTTTATGTTTAATTCTGTATATGAATTTTTATCCAAAAATAACGTAATACATGTAAACAAACGTCAGGGTGCACCCACAATATTCAAACACAGAGAAATAAATCGAGTATTACTAATGCATGTATTATACGCTTTATGATAAGGTAAGTGTGTTATATTATCATTGACATTCAACTTAATATTGCCTGCTTTAAAGCATCTATAGTGGAACATGAATACTTTTTTTGATACGTCAATTACTGTGGATATGTTGTTTTCATGGAGAACTTCAAAATTTTTAGTAGTGGAATACAACTCCTTTTGTGTGATTGCTCATACACACTGTTCACATATAATGACAATTTATGATTCTCGTACATGTAATGTTTGCATAAATGTAAATGATATTTCCGATGGAGGTCAGATTCCATCTCCACTGAAGGATAGCGACTTAGCATTTTCCGAATTTGTGAACATTCAAAATTCATTTTTTGCACTGGTATACTAACATTTTTCAAATTTATGATACCGACCAGTGTATTTGCAGACTTTGGATAAGTAGGAATTGTCAAGTGATTTGATTTTGTAAAGTCATGGACACAAACATTGAAGTCTTTAGCAGTAATATACGCAGTGGGAAGAGTCTGACCAAATAGCTGCTGGCACAATAGCCTTATTTCTTCCAGTTGGTCTTCAGAAGACAGTTGATGATTGAATGCCTGAGAAAAAAACTAAAATATAAAAAATGTTTAAACCTCTAACTGTATGTTACCAATTGATTATAAATACGGGTTTAAAACCAATGTCATACGTTACCTAAAAACGCAAATATCATATGAAATCATGCATGAATGTTGCTATTTTATACATTCAAAGTATACTATAAACACTTAAGTTACTACACAAAGAACAACATAATTAAGATACGGGAAATCAGGTGAAATGCAGTAAATAAGAAAACATAAACGCATTTTTAACAGAGGACAGCATAATTAGGATAGGGGAAATCGGGTCAAATGTAATAAATAAGAAAAAAAAGGCATTGTTAATGAACTACATGTACTAAATTATAAAATTACCAGACTTGTTTCAGATAGGATACAAACACAATATATATGTATGTGAAAATACACGGTTAACGATAAAAAAATGACTTATTTTGTAAAACATCAATACATCAACATGTTTAGCCGCTTAGCGGCCAGTTTTTGACAAGGAAAACAAGAGTTTTCAGATCTGACATGTGACAGGACATGAACGGTGAAAGAATAAATTAAGGTTCATTTTCGTTCAAAGCGTTCGATGAACGAGTGAAAACACAGAATTACAAAGTTTAACATCGATAAGTGTCCTTTTTATTTGCTTTTGAACTAAAACACTAAAATTGCTCGGGATGAAGTTCCCTTGGGAAACCGTGGTTTAGTGAATGTGGGAATTTCCCTTCAGAGTCTTAATAATATTTTCATTAATTATAGGAGTCTTTGTTATTCATGTAGTGAATTGTAGAAATGAAACGAGGAAAAAAACGAAACACAATAATCTTGAATTTAGAAAACAGGTATAAGTTACAAAAGCTAATATGCAAACAGAAATCCGAAAGTAAAAGCTTTAAATAATCTATGTTAAAGTTTTTATAAACATTTGGTGGCACCTATCTCGGTTTGTAATATTATTTTCAATAGACCAATTGCTTTGGGAGATGTGCATATTTCGTGATTAGTCTCTTTCTTTTATTAGTTACCGTAAGCGCTGAATTTTTATGCAAACTGAAAACTTTTGATTTGCATGTCTTTCAATAGATCGTTACATGGTTCATTGGCCATAATTAGAACAACAATAGCAACTACTAAGTCATTATTCCCAAACAAGTTGGAATCGGCTAGAGATGAGACCCAAAACTAAATGACAAAGTCAATTCAAAAATAGTAATAATAGTAATAATAGATTTATAAAATAAAGATAAAAATAAAGTAAAATAATTACAAAAAAACTCCTAGCTCATGGTTTTGGTACGTGGATTGCTAACTTCCACGCGTTCCTGTCCGACACCTGCTTTTCGAATATATTCCAATCCCTCAGGTCTCTTTTTACCACTTCATCCCATGTCAACCTTGGTCGAGCTCTACATCTTTTAAGCATTCGATGCGACATGTAATTTCAAGGCGTACAGGTGCCTCGGGAGGCCTTCGTTGGAGATGTCCAAACCATCTTAAGCGGCGTTGGACTAGCTTCTCTTCAATTGTTACTGCTTCAAGTTTGTTACGTATATCATCATTTCTAAGTCTCGTCTTGTATGACCACAGTTTCATAGCAGCATACGCATCTCTACTATATTTATCTTCTGCATGTGTTGTGTTTTCTTTTAGTAGGTCAATATTATGCATCATACAACATCTCAAGCCTGATTGTCATTTTGTAAAAATTTTCTTTTAAGCTTTTGTGGGACTTTCCTGTCACATAAAATGTCAGAAGCTGGTCGTTATTTCACTCATCCTGCTCGAATTCTAAAACTAACACCTTCATAAATCTTACCATCGTATTGCAACATTGATCTTACATATCGAAAGAATTCTTTTTTGGGCACTACTTGTCCGGCCAGACTGACATCTCCATCCTTTGATCTGACACCGCTGAACTCGTACTTCATATACTCTGTTTTACTTCCGCTCAGGCTAAAACCTTTGATTCTAAGTGTCTTCACAGCTCCCGTTATCTATCAATTCCATTCTACTTTCGTCAATTAGCACAATATCGTCAGCAAAAAAATACACTAAGGAATCTCACATTGTATACCATTCGTAACATCATCCTTCACTAGGGCAATAATGTAGGGGTTCAAAGCCGACCCTTGATGTAATCACATGTTAATGAGAAAGTCACAAGTTTCACCATCGCATGCTCCGAAATTAGTCACAACGTTATCGTATATATACTTGACAAGGGTAATGTATTTTGTTGGGACTCTCTTCTTTTCTGAAGCCCACCACGTAAGCTTTCTTGGTATTTTGTCATAAGCTTTCTCTAAATCGATAAATATCATGTGTAGATCCTTCTTATCAAAATAATCGTCTTTGTGGTCGACCTTTCAGATATGAAACCAAATTGGTTTTTGAAATACTTGTCATCCTTTTTAATTGATGTTGAATGACTCCCTCCCAAAGTTTCATTGTATAAATCATAAGCTCAATTCCTTCGTATTTTGTGCAATTTGAATATCTTTTTTATTCTTGAAAATTGTAATCAATATGTTTCTCCTTCACTTATCTGACATCTTGATTTGAAAATGCTATTGGCCATAAATTAGAAAATGGGAAAAAAACTTACAGTACACCACTTCTTAAAAGAAGACGCATATTATAACATCGAAAATAAAAGATAGAAATATGACGTACCTTTAGTAAATAAAAAAATGCATTTTAAAAAAGACATGATTTTCAGTTATAATCCTCATACTCAAATCACTAAATTTCTTATTAATCCATATTCTACTAATGATAGCGCTTAACTTCAACTCTGAGCAAAAATAGCTTCATAAACTTCATATTCTTATGTTCTTCCTTCTCACCCATCATGTTAAGCTACACATAAATATTACATATGACAGAAAAATGTATCGTTTCACATTGAATATTCGATCGGCTACTAACACAGAAAATAGCAAGTAGCTTCCAATTATTTTATTCACTATTTGAACTGGTGGAAACCATACCAAGGAAAGGGAGGTGTTTTTACGCATTCCCTTCTCAAGTTATACAAAGAAGTGTGGAGTAGCTGAATTTGATCTCATTAATCTTTGAACATGTGATAATAAAGACAAACATTAAGTTACATATAATGAACAAATGCATCAAATGTTCCATAACGTGGTTATAAAATAATAAAAATGTATAAATAAAGAATGGAAAAATAGTGGATTTATCATCTGAAAATGTAGAGAAGTAACATCTTTCTAAACCTCCGTCTTAAAGATTATGATCAATTATTGATGCAACCTAAACTGAGATAATTGAGTAATAAATAGGATGAAAATAATAATGATGATCCGAGTTAGGTTACACTTTGACTTTAGCTCTGGAGCAAAAAAATTCACACGTTTAAGAATATATTAAACTAAATTTTCAATCATAAAATGCACGAAATGTTGATAAACGATAGTAACAAATGCAAAATTTGTTTGGATGACAGACAAATTGAGTATAATATAACCAAAAGCCTACTATTTAAAACATTCTATTCTTATTGGAATTCCATGATTTAATCAGAGTAATATCAATGACTTGACTAATGAAAATTGGTAAGCAAGGATATTGCCACTTCAAGTCAGTCGAACTAAAAATAGTTAATGGTAGTTCAAATGAACTCAATGTAAAGATTGAGGGTATTGCTTTAGCACTTCAATAAAGCTTGTAGTGAAACTCTCTTCTATATTTAATGCACTATTTATTTCATGCTTTCAAACCATATACTTTAAACTAGTGAACAATTTATTTTTTTCATTTTCCGAGAGTACATTTAAAGAATGTATAAAACTTACGTCAATTTTTTTTGCTCAAGATTCATATTTGGTAATGTGTGTTATCAAATAAATTCAAAAAGAGTAATCCATCGAGCTTATTATTCAATTTGTCTAATATGTGGATGATTTTTATTGGACGATTAAGTATACAAATACATTTCTAAATGATTGTATGTTGACCAAGTTTATAGTAAAATATAAAATGGTCAATGCTTAAAACATGAAATAATAGCAATATTTAATTGGTAATTTTTGGTAGACCACATAACACCTCGCTTGGATCCGCTCTGAAATAAAATTACTAAATTACTCTCAAATAATTTAAATTATTGTATTGCTCTTGCATGGTTTATTTACTTTTTGTTCTATCTTCTGGTAATTAATGTATAAATATAATATAAAAGGCAATCGTCAAAGAAAAATATGAAAAAAAAAAGAGTGCTCTACTTGAATAAAATTTCATTCTTATTCGAAAAAAATACAAGGGTTATGTCGGAATCAAAAAGAGATGCAAAAGAGAAAACACTGCAGTTTCTCATGCTACAATAATACATTTAAAAACAACTTGCGAGAAAATATGCACGTGTTTGCAATATCACCAAAATGAATGTGTGGAAATATTTTTAGAAAGAATAAGCATATTTTTGCAAACATTGGCAAAATGGTGCAAAACGAATAGTTGTAAAATTTTTGTTTTTGTTTTTTTACAACAAAAGTGATACTTTATTGAAGTGATGCACTCATTAAGATATCTGAAAGGCTCGAACCCATGACCTTAAGAATCTTTGTCTAAAGCGATATACCTTTAATCACTTCAGTTAGATGTTCTTGACAGTTGTAAATATTATTATTATTTTTATTTATAAAAAAGATGATTTTGCAAATATGAATGGATGTAAATATATTTTCTAAAAAATAAAGATGCTCTTGCACGTATTTGTAAAATGAATGTAAAATTTTGCAGTATTAACCGCATAAGAACATGTTTTAAGAAAAAAAAATTGATACATTGCTTACAAAATCACAATTGAGAGATGAAGAATCCATTAGAAGAATTGAAAATTAAAACTCAGAGCAAACCTTAATAAAATCAATAGATTTGATACGTCAATCAAATTAGGGGTTTCTTATGAGTAGTGAGAGAGGTATGGCGTATGAGAACAGATGATGACTGTACAAACTTTGATCGGGTGAGGTTTTTGAAAGATTAAATCTGAAAATGTGGGGGCCGGCCTAACATAGAAGTATAAATAATATAGTCATGACATGAAAGATAAGATCTTTGGGAAATGTGTACTTTCCTTCCTCATTCCTAAAATCAGCATTAGAAGAAAAGGAATGCTTTGTTTCCTAAAATATCGGCCTTATATGAAAGATAAATCACGCAGTCGTAGTTATATATATTTCCTTAGCCATAAAAGCGCAGTCAACTTTTGATTCGTACCCTTTTTAAGCTCGGTTAAATCCCACCGTTATCCTCTTCGTGTTTTGTTGTATATACATGGAGATTGCGAAGTCCAACTTTGAGTTATTCTTTTTTTATTGCTTTGTTAGTTTAACCCGATGTGAACAGTCCCATAAATTAAAAAGGTGGAAAATAAATTGGTAGTACATAGTAGTTAGGTACCATGCATTGCATGTTTGTTCAACGGTTCTAATCACGGCAAGTTTCGAACCTGTGACATCTCGAGTCAAAGCGTCAATGCCATGCTCAAACTTTGGTTCTGACGTCATGAGTTTCAATCTTATGTAGCGTGATTCGAACGTTAGAGATGTTTAGGCATGTAGTATGTAAATATATTATCTGATTTGTGGTACCATTAGGTACTTTCAAGTTCTGTCTAGTAAGCACCCCTTTTTCTTTGAAAAAGAAAAGAAAATGTTTATGTGAAATCTTCATGCATGTATTGTTAAATTTTGCTTCATCACCAAGCATGCAAGTTGTTACTGCAATATGCTTCACTAAACATTAAGCTTATACACTGTTGCTAAGCTCTCGTCTTGTTTTGTAATTTGTCCGCTAGTGGGCATTATCCTTGCTTGTTACATGTTCTTTTCCTAATGCAGTGAAATTGCAAAACATCTCTCTCTTCCACCGGTGAAGCTTCACTGCAGCATGCTTGCTGAAGATGCTATAAAGGCTGCTGTGAAGGACTATGAAGCAAAGAAATCCAAGAAATCTGCATCACCATCATCTGTAGAGAATGCTGCTAATGCTTGAATATGATGCCATGTGTATGCTACCATATTTTGGTTTAAACTTTGTATGTATTCCTGAAAACAAGAGTTTGTACTGCAATAAGATGCTTAGCATATGATGATGATAATGATCATAAACACTCTGAATTAATTTGTGTTGTTTTTATTTTGATAGCTTACAATACAAACTGGGTTTCATCCTTGTTGCATGTGTGCATTTCCATTCTGAGTATTCTACCTGGATCAAGTACATTTTCCCATATTATTTGATTGTATTTGCTGTTGTATCATAGAAAATTGCAACTTTGGTAACTGGAGATAATGTCAGTGTTACTATTTACTAGGCCGGTTAGTGGGTGGGTTTGGGGATCCGAGTCTGGTTATAACAATCAAAATCCGAATCCGGTCCGAACGCGTTGGGTATTTCAAAATCAATATCCAAGGCCGTCGGATAATATTCGTACGCTTAGCTTAAGATATTTATTTTAAAATCATATTCTAAAATTGCATTTTTTATAAAGCTTATAAACAAATAATTGTTAACATACAATTTAGGTGGTGACGTTTTCAAGTTCATAACAATATTATGCAAAAACATTTATATGTAACAAACAGAAGGGTAAAATAATAATATATATATTCATATTTAGAAACCATTGAAAACAAATAATCGAGTCCAAACTAAGTCGGATTTTGACTAAACTATATCCGACTCTAATAGTAATTGGATCAGACCTACGTAGTTAGAGTCAAAACCCATACTTGTATTTATAGGACGGCTTCGAACCAAAACCCGTACCATTGACAGACCTATTATTTGCTAGGCGTTATCATTTAATGTGCTATTATGTTTATCATGTTACTTTTCAAGCTTGATTAACTATGGGAATTCGCTGTTTTGAAATTTCGTCTCAAATTTGCAACTTTAGTGAAAAAAATTCAGATCTAATATTTGATCCGTAATTTATTTATGGTACTTCTCTCTAATGTAACGTAGGTCAAATCTAATGATGCTCAAGAGGTTAAGCATGCAAGTTGTTACTGCAATGGTTGGAATGGAAACACAATATTTTAGGCTGACCGTGAAGTTTCAAAAATACTTTTGTATGCAAATAGAAGGTCGAGAGTTTGAATTCCACTGAACAACAATTAATATATATCTTAAAATGGTAAATTTGAAACATAAACAACGTTACAAATCCAAATCTTATTCCAACAAAAATTTATATTTTTAATTCATTTTTATCAAAGTAACATGTTAAATTTAATAATTTTATAAGTGTGGTAATATATATTAATAATAGGGATGGATATGTTAAATAAGAAAGGACATTATTGTAATCTGCACTGCATAAGGAGTCTATAAATATGGAGTTTGATTGTATTGTAAGATCTATCTCAATTCAATAAAATTGTTCTCTCTCTACTGGTCTCCATTCTCTTTATTTTGTAACACGTTATCAGCACGAAGGTGTTCTTTTATTTTATTTTCTTGCTGCTCAACTAGGAATATTTTTTGAGTAGCACAAACTTTCTGTATGCTGCATTCTCAATATTCTGCATAGGAATGCGAATTAATTATTGTTCTCAACCTGTTCACCTTCAAACTTTCCAACTTCTCAACAGGTAATTATATATTAATTACTCAGACTGTTCCACTTTTGACCATTCCAATTCTAAGGCTATTCATATTCAAAATCCTATTATAAATTAGTGCAAAAGAGTCTTTTATAATATATCTACATACTTCTATTTCTTATTTCCTTTAAAACAGCAAGCAGGTAAAGGAATTGTTCTTGCATTTCTTTATAAACTCGTTACTTTCCCTCTATGCAAAAAGATAATTGTCAATATCATGTTTTTTTTTTTGATAAAGCTGTCAAGTCAGCACATGCTAGTTTGGGGTTCGCTTCTATATTTTTCATGTCTTTTCTTGTATCAATCTTATTTTAATTCTTTGGCTTCTAAATTCAATATTTATTTATTTTTTCTTTGCGAATCTGTTGCCAAATAAAAATCAAAAGTTTGGAACGGAATATACGCAAAAGCTGACTTCCCTTTCTTATATGATAAATACATGAAAGTTGCAAAATCCAAATGTTTAGTTTTGTTGATACCTTTTTTTGGGGTATAGTTGTTTGATACCATGAATGAAGACTTTCCATTTTTTTTTTACTTTTAGCTGGAAACAAACAAATAGTGAATGCTATTGTGGCGAATATTTTCACCTTATGCAATTTATTTTATGAACAGTTCACAAAATGGCAAACATGCCAAGCTTGAATTTGAAGCTTTGAATATATCTGGAGACAACTACTTATCATAAATACTGCATGCTGAGATTCATTTGCAATCTCAATGCTTAGAAAATGCCATTAAAAATGGCAATACTATGTCCCAGCAGGACAAGGCAAAGGCTCTAATATTTTTATGACGTCATATCCACGACGATTTAAAAACAGAATATTTGACTGAAAAAGACCCTCTCCACTTATGGCACTCTCTGAAGGAGCGTTATGACCACCAGAAGACGGTCATACTTCCAAACACTAGGCAAGAGTGGTTGAACATGAGGTTTCAGGACTTTAAGTCTGTAAGAGAATATAATTCTGCAATGTTTAGAATCACTTCTAAATTGAAATTATGTGGAGAAAAGGTGGATGACGCACAAATGCTTGAAAAGACTTTCTCAACATTTTATGCCTCGAATATACTCCTGCAGCAGCAATATCGAGAGCGTCATTTTATAAAATATTCTGAACTCATAGAATGCTTACTAATTGCTAAACAAAATAATGAATTGCTTATAAAAAATCACTCCTCAAGACCAACTGGTTCAACTGCATTACCTGAAGTTAATGCTGATCTTACCCACTATGGAAGAAGCAGGGGTAGAGGTAGAGGTAGAAGACATGGTCGTGGATATAACCCTAGCAGAGGCGGTTATGGTGGTTTTAAAGGTAACAAAACCACCAACTTTAAAAAGAAACAAAAGAAAATGGAGCCTGTAAAAAACAATGATTCAGCTTCAGAAAATAAAAGGCATTATAAGGAAGTTTGTTATAGATGTGGACGATCCGGTCACTGGTCACATACATGTAGATCATTAAAGAAAACAGTTGAAGAATATCATCGCTCGAAGAATATTGAGGCAAATAATGCCAAAAAGTTACCTGAAAACACTAACCTAAAGTTAGATGATTTCTTCGAATATGACGATGGAAATTTCATTAATGATGAAAATCTAAATGCAATGATCAATGATATGACCGAGTTGATCAATTAGCAATATCTTGAAGTTTGTTACGTGGCTTTTGTTTTATTTCATTATCTTGCATCAATAAATTAGTTTGAAGTTTGTGTTCGTTTACTTGTATTTCCCTTTGCAGTACTAGTTAAAAATAATGTGTAATGTGGATGTTGTTTTTAATCAGTAGCCTATTTTAATCATATTACATTGTTTATTTACATTACATTTATTTATGCATACAAATTTTTAATGATTGACTAATTATTGTCTTTAATTCTTAAGGTATGAAACGCCATTTGGGTGATGATATATGCTTACTAGATAGTGCAACTACTCATACAATTTTGAAAGACCAGAAGTTTTTCTCCGAACTATCTGAAAATTTCTCAGCTAAAGTCTCCACTATAGCTGGATCTGCTAATATAATTGACGGGTCCGGAAGAGCCCATATAATATTACCAAATGGTACACATATCTTTATTCATAATGCATTATACTCAAGCAACTCTAAAAGAAATTTGCTGGGTTTCAAATATATAAGAATGAATGGATACCATATTGAAACTATAAATGAAAACAACAAAAAATATCTTTGTGTTATTTCTAGAATTTAAAGCCAAAAGCTTATCCTAGAAAAATTTG
This sequence comes from Allium cepa, assembly GCA_030765085.1. Taxonomy (NCBI): domain Eukaryota; kingdom Viridiplantae; phylum Streptophyta; class Magnoliopsida; order Asparagales; family Amaryllidaceae; genus Allium; species Allium cepa. The sequence continues at coordinate 167,427,106 of CM060941.1, read as the reverse complement.
GTACAATTTCAACTGGTTTATATTTTATAAAAATTGGCATAGTTGAATCTCACTCTATAAACATGAGCCAGAAGCTCACAAATACAAAGACATTGATTCTTTGGCATGATCGCTTGGGTCATCCTGGATCAACTATGATGCGTAAAATTGCCAAAAACTCAAATGGACATGATTTATCAAACCAATTAAATTTACCAAGTGATTACTTATGTGCCACATGTGCACAAGAAAAATTAATCACTCGAACTTCATATAGTAAAATCACATTTGAATCTTCAACATTTCTACAAAGAATTCAAGGTGATATATGTGGCCCCAGCCACCTTGAATGTGGATCATTTAGATATTTTATGGTATTGATTGATGCATCAACTCGTTGGTCACATGTTTGTTTACTTTCTACAAGAAATTTGGCATTCGCCAAGCTACTTGCTCAAATAATAAAATTGAAAGCACACATCCCTGATCATCAAATTAAATCAATTCAACTACATGATGCTGGAGAATTTACTTATCAAGTATTTGATGATTATTGTATATCATTGGGAATTGAAATTGAACATCCAGCTCATGTTCATACTCAAAATGGTCTAGCAGAATCATTAATTAAGCGCTTGCAACTTATTGCAAGACCATTGCTTATGCAATCAAAACTACCCGTTTCAGCTTGGGGGTATGTAATTTTGCATGCATCGAAATTGGTTAAAATTAGACCAACAGCTTATCATCATCTTTCATCATCACAGCTCTTAACTGGATCTCAACCAAATATTTCACATTTACGAAAATTTGGTTGTGTTGTGCATATACCTATTAATCCCCCACTTCGTACTAAAATGGGTCCTCAACGACGGTTGGAAATTCATTTGGGATTTGATTCCCCATCGATAATTCGTTACAGGTGATGTCTTCACTGCAAGATTTTATTTGGAATTTATGTGGGATTTGAACCTCTTACAGGTGATGTCTTCACTGCAAAATGTGGAATTTATGTGGGATTTGAACCTTTTACAGGTGATGTCTTCACCGCAAGATTTTCATACTGTAAATTTGATGAGACAATCTTCCCGCCATTAGGGGGAGGAAAGACCGTTCCAGTAGAACGTGGTGAAATATCATGGAATAATCCATCTATGTATTATTGGATTCACGTACCAAACAATGCCAATATGAGATACAAAGAATTTTGCGTATTCAAAATATTGCAAATCAACTGCCAGACGCGTTTAGTGACACTGCAAAAATAACTAAATCTCACATTCCAGCTGCAAATGCACTAGCAAAAATTGATGTCCCTGAAGGATCAAAGGTAAATATAGCAGCAAATGAATCTAAAGCAAGACAAAAACGTGGAAGGCCAATTGATTCAAAAGACTTGGCGCCTAGAAAAAGAAAGTCTAATGAAAAATCATCAGTTATTTTTTAAGGAACCTCCTGAAGAGGTTATAAATGATCAAAAGGATCACTCAAATGAAAATCCCAATTCTCCTAGAAGTGTGGAAGGAAATATTATCCCAGAAGAGATAAAAGAAGTTTCCAACGATAAAATGGTACCTAATAATAATGGGATCTCAATATTTTATACGAACTATGGAGAAATATGGGATCGAAGTAAAATAATAATTGATGATGTATTCTCATTCGCAGTAGCTACTGAAATAATTAAAAGTCATCACCATAATGAAAATAATGAGAATGACGATAATGAACCAAATAGCATAAATGAATGTCGAAAAAGACACGATTGGCCAAAATGGAAAGATGCTATCCAAGTGGAACCAGATTCACTTCAAAAACATGGTGTATTTGGACCAGTAGAGAAAACACCAGAAAATATTAAACCAGTAGGTTATAAATGAGTATCCGTTAGAAAATGAAATGATAAAAATGAAGTCGTGAGGTACAAGGCACGACTTGTCGCACAAGGTTTCCTGCAGAGACCAGGTTTCGACTTTAAGGAAACTTACTCCCTTGTTATGGATGTCATAACATTCCAATATTTGATAAGTCTTGTAGTTTCTGAAAAATTCGATATAAGATTAACGGATGTTGTGACAGCTTATCTTTACGGTGAATTAGATACCAATATTTACATGAAAATTCTAGATAGATATAAATTGCCTGAAGCAAAATCAAAGTCCATGTACTCATTAAAACTAAGACGATCGCTATATGGCTTGGAACAATCTTGAAAGATGTGGTATAATCGTCTTAGTAAATATTTGGTAAAAGAAGGATACGAAAACAATCTCATTTGTCCATGTGTCTTTATAAAGAAATCGATAAAGGGATTTGTTGTCTTAGAAGTTTATTTTGATGACATAAATTTGACTGGGACTCCAGAAGAGATTGATGAAACAATAAATTATTTAAAGAAGGAATTTGAAATAAAAGATCTTGGCAAATCTAAGCACTGTCTCGGTCTACAGATTGAGCATAGTGCTAATGGCATATTAATCCATCAATCAAACTACATTGAGAAAATTCTAAAGCGTTTTCAAATGGATAAAGCATATCCACTTAGTACGCTGATGGTTGTTAGATATTTAGATATTAAAAAGGACCCTTACCACCCAAAAGAAGAAGATGAGAATGTGCTTGGCCCGGAAGTGCCATTGGTGCATTATTATACTTGGCCCAATGCACAAGACCAGATATTGCATTTTCAGTAAATCTTCTAGCAAGGTACAGTTCAGAACCAACAAAAAGACACTGGAATGTATAAAACATATCATGAGATATCTTCGTGGAGCGAAAAATTTGGGTTTGTTTTACTCTAACTCAGGCAATAATCCAAATCTAGTTGGTTATGCTGATGCAGCAATTTCATGGCGATCTACAAAACAAACATTAGTAGCAACATCTTCCAATCACTCTGAAATACTAGCACTACATGAAGCAAGTAAAGAATTTGGCTGAGATCACTAATTGAGCATATTCGAAAAAGTTGCCAACTTCCATCAGTAACAGAAGGGTCAACCATTATTTATGAAGACAATGCAGCTTGTTAGCTCAAATTCAAGCGAGTTACATTAAGGGTGATAGGACGAAACACATTTCTCCTAAATTTTTCTTCACACATGAGCTACAAAAGGATAATAAGATAGAAGTGAAACAAATTCGATCCCAAGAAAATCCGGCGGACCTATTCACAAAGGCGCTTCCAAAACCAACATTTCAGAAGATGGTGTACAAAATTGATATGCGTCGGCTGCATCAACAAACTAATTGAATAATTCGTTATAATTCAGGGGGAGCGTATGAAATACGCTATAATGTACTCTTTTTCCTTCACTAATATTTTTCCCACTGGGTTTTTATTAGTAAGGTTTTAATGAGGCATTATCTTGATCCAGAAGTATCAACCCTTGTAGTAACATTACAAAATATATGTTACTTAAAGATGAAATCATGTTGCACTCTTTTTCTTGTTTATGATTTTTTCCCCACTGGGTTTTTCATAACAAGGTTTTTAATGAGGCAATTACTCTTATCATCTTTACATACGCATATTCAAGGGGGAGTGTTGTAATATATATTAATAATAGGGATGAATATGCTAAATAAGAAAGGGCATAATTGTAATCTGCACTGCATAAGGAGTCTATAAATATGGAGTTTGATTGTATTGTAAGATCTATCTCAGTTCAATAAAAAATTTCTCTCTCTAATGGTCTCTATTCTCTTTATTTTGTAACAATTAGTGGTTTTTATATGGTTTTTATATGCACGTGCGTAGCACATGCCAAATTAGTAGTATACTGTAATGTGGTTTATTGAACATGTTTCGACAGAAGTATTTGGATAAAATATATTCTAGAAAATGGAATAGGGACTTGCTATCATTAGTTTCTTTTAGTATTCTATGAAATTCATATCGCAATGCTAAACAGTTTTTTATTAGTCGTGACTCGCATTATATTATAATGGATACGTAGATTGGTTTATGATAAATTCTCACATCACAAGATATCCTAAAAGAGATGAGCATATATATGAGATTTGTAGTATGTAATAACAAGGGATTCCTTTTGTTATTTGGAGTTGGATAGTTCACAATATTTTAGATTTAATTTAGCTATTTCCTTTCTTAATAATGTGTAACAACGGTGAGGCCAAATTCATTTTGGTTACTTGCAACATGTACATGGCATTAACGGCTCATCAAACAACTTTGCAAAATTTAGTATCTAACACCAAACCTCCATTGAGACCATCTTAACTACTAATGCCCCTATTGACAATATCCTCCCTCATAAACCATCAATGTCTTCAACCATGAGAGCTTTGTTTGACTGCGATGACAAGTATAAATTGAGTCTGAGCTTCAAATCCAACAAATGCTCCCCATCTTACCGAAGATAGAGAATGGCTATCTTGCATGAATACAAGTATTTGAAATAAATGAGACCACAAAATGCTTAGGGGATGTGCTCAGTGCCCTAGACTTTGATAAGCACTAGTGTTTATTTGAAAGTGACATCATCGTATAAACAGTAAGCAACCAACCAAGCAATGAAAAAACAACACATCACACTGATTTCCAAACTAGCAAAAGTATTATCTGCACATAACCAATGGTGATCTCAGACCACTCCTCTCCACCTAGATTAATTCCACACATCAGTATTACCACTTTCCTTGTGTTATGCATCAATTTCCCATGTTTATAATCCAAAAAATTGATATAGCAAGGGAGTAATTCGGGTAGGATTAAATCTGCAAAATCCTATATTGAACACTTGGCAATAATTTAGAGCAGAGAGAAAAGGTGATCCAATGTTATCTCTATCTTGTCTAGTCTTATTCTCTAATCACAGTTCGTACAGATATATATTTCTCTCTCCCTTTGAGAAAATACTATAATAATGTCTCAGCAAGATGATCCAACGTTATCTCCCATGATAATTTTCCCTTAGCTCCCAAGGTCGAACAAGGTCACTGTGAATCCAAATTTTCTAGGTGTAAAACGGTGGAAACACCAAATCTACACTAAGTTCAACCACAAAAGAGAGATACCCATGCATAAGGTAAGGAGGACGATCTGTCATTTGTTAAGAGGATCATGGTTATGTTCACACAATTTACAAATCCATGAATGGAAAAAAGGTTCATCGTTCAATGTGCATACTCACAAGCTCATTCATCAATCCTTAGATTATTAACTCACCATCAAACTGTAGAGTTAAGGGTATGTCATATGGATAATTATGTAATTCGATTACAAAAGTATTTTTTTTGAGAAATCTTGTTCAAAATAAAAGTATATTTTTAGTTTTACTTACGTAATATGTAAACATATATTATATTAAAAGTACATAACCATAAGCACAAGATCATACTAACAAACAGTAATCCTCAAATCTTCCTAGTCAAAAGTTTATCGAGAATGAGATATTGATGTTAGGATACATATCATAGGTTTTGGTCATATAAACAAATGTTACTGATTTGTTTACCATGGTATGCAGGAATGCTAATATATTTAAGACAGCTTAAGGATGCTAAAAGGCAAGTTTATACTCAACATAAATGAGAATAAGCAAAGAATATTGTTTTTATATATATCAATACAAAAGTCTTTCTAGAAAATGTTAAAAAACTTCAAAGTAGCCAATAATACCTTCCAAATCCTCTAAAAATACTTAAAATTAGGACGAACTCGTGCGTTGCACATAGCAGTAATGTAAAATATGGTATTTATACTTTTTATATATTAAAATTAGAACTTTATTATGTAACGTATGATAAATTCAGAGAAATAAATGAATTGTGTATTAAAATTATTTGTATTATTATGTATAATTTATGCTAGGTAGCTTATATGTCTTTATATTTGAGTAAAAAATAGTTTTATCGTTTTTGGTAATATGAATATGGTATACTTGTTGAAATTGACATAATTTAATGATTTATTAAATGAATTATCAAATATTATTTACCTGAATCTTTTCAAATGTGTTAAATTTAAAATTATGAAATTAGTTTAAATATATGGACATAAAGGTTAACAGTATGAAATTTGAGAATGATTTTATTAAAAAAAAATTGTAGAAATCTTAATGCAGAGTTATTTGAACTTAAAACAGAATTTAGTAATTCAGCATATGATAAAATTTTGAGATAGATGATTATAATTGATTTACAAATTAACTTTATCATTATTATTTATGTACATAATTTGATGTATGTGATATATATACTTCATAAACACACACACACATATATATCAATATATATTTTTAGGATTTATTAGAACAATACACCTAATATTTATTGGGATTATTTAAATAGTTTGAATTTGAGATTCTATAAGTAATTTAAGTACATGGATTTGAATATAAGATACTGGCAAAGAATTGAGGGAGGTTGTGAATAATTGTAGAAATGTTAAATTTTAGGTATTCTAAAGCTAAAGATAGAAATTTACAATGAAATGTATGATAAGTTTATTGTGATAAATGAATAATAAATTGAATTTGTAATATTATTGATGTATATAATTTATTTTTTATATTTGAATGGACTTTTTACCATGGTTATATGAATATGATATGCATACCGAAACCATCATATTTTAGAATTTATTAATGGATTAACGAATATTTTTTCATTGATTTATTCAAATGGTTTACATTCAAAATTACATAATTATTTCAAATATATTGACTTGAATGTACAATATTATTTGATAACGTGGAGGTGTTGAATATGCGAGTATATGATTTTTGTTTGATGATAATATATATATATACATATTCATTTAAATGTATTTTTTAATGTATTATTTTATTTTTCACATAATTAAATAAATATTTGATGAAATAAATAAATAAAACAGAATTTAAATTCAAACGAATATTTTATTCAAACAAATATTTATTACAATTTTGAATAGTATAAATTCAAGCTCTTACTGTATATATACAATTTCAATACAAATTTGATTACATCATAATTTTCAATTTACATTTGCACCTCACTACATATCACTTATTCACTCGTAATTTATCTTCAACTCCAGTCCAGATTGAATCCAGCATTTGAGCAATCTGCAAAAATACACACTGATGCAGTAAAATTGAAAATAAAATATTTTTGTAGTATAAAATAAAATGTGATTTTGAAAATTTTATTTGCCTCAGTTATTTGGGTTGTTTGTCATCAATTAATTTTGAATTCATCATACATGAACAGCTTGTGACATGCACAGTGTATCACTGTACATGCCACAAGGCCGTGCACGCCGATATACACTTGATAAAATTACAGAGACAGGTGAGTACAAGGTCAAACCGAAATCAAAAGTCGGGTTCAACTCAAGTGAAATAAATAAAGCTACGATACGAGCACAAGGTCAAACACGAGCTTTTAAGCTAGATTTAACACAGATGCAAGTTCAATAAAATGGTCAAAAATCCAAAACTAACATAATCAAGCCTCGACCAAAGTTCAAATGAAACTGATTCAAAGTGAAGCCACAATGAAACTGCACTAATCACCGGCATTTTATATGCATGAATCAAAGGACCATAGCACCTAAAGAAGGCCACACAAGCGATTAGACTTCATGATGCAGTAGGACAGCGCAATGCAGACTACAACAACTTAACCAAACTCAACAGTGTCAATCAGTTCAAAATGAAATTTCAAGAGTGATTCAAAGAACAGCAACCAACAAAAGAAGTACAGTGACAATATGGAGTGTCATATGTAAACACACATGTACAACTTTGAATGTATCAAGACTCAAGTGAACCTGATATGCAAAATTCAAGCCTGGCAACATGATACAAATATAACATGAAGACTGCAATATCAAAGTGAAAAATGGATGCAATAAAATCAGTGCAATTAAGTGTGAATGCCACGACTTCAAATGAACAAGTGTGCACATGAATGCAACCATCAGTGCAGCTCAAAACAGTTTCAAAGACATCATGAACTAGATATGGACTGTGATCAAAGCAGTATGAACATAACCAGAACTAAGGCAACATGTACTCGATGCAGAACAAAACAGTGAAACAACACTTAATACACTTGCATATGTAACAACCAGACTCTATGCAAGCAAGACTATAATTTCAATCATGTATGCAGTAAACATCATGTACGGTGATATATATGCAACAAGTCAAAGACAACTACAGTCTTACAGGAACCAGAGACATGTACAAATATCAAGTCTAACAGTAAGTGGCAACAACAACCATGAAGTATACAAGTGCACATAAACAACTCAGTACAATGAACAGTTCATATGCAAGCAAGACCACAAATCCAGACCAGACGTCAAGGGGACAACTGAGTATCAAGTAAACAACTGCAGTTCAATATCAAAGCAATGCCGAAGTCACAGATGAAAACAAAATTCGTGTGTTCAAATATCACAAAGTCCAGAAATCATTTTAAATGGTCGGAGTCAATCATTTACAAAGTCAACGCCAAGTTCAATCTGAAACAGCAAGGTACAAGTCAAACAAGTCAAATTCCAAAACAATTCAAAGCCGTGGTTGTCAAGGAATGGAACAGTTCAAAATCGAAACCGTGATAATCAAGGTAACAAAATATACGGATCTGAACAAGTCAGAAATCATCGCACTCATCAATGCAAAATCAAACTGTAACATTCCCGTTTTTAAATCAAATTGAAATTGGAAATATATATATATATATATATATATATATATAAAGATTGTAAATAAAGGAATCAATTTAAAAAAATTCAACAGATTGATAACTTGATTCATTAATAAGAAAAAATGTTTTTAACTTTAAAATAAATAAAGATTAACGATTTGGAATTCAAAAGTGAATATTTTTATAAAAGATTATAATTTGAAAATGTGAATTTGAAATTCAAATGTTATTATATTGGAGAGTTATATTTTTAAATTAATATAGTAAGAGTTGTTTCAAACTAAATTTCATATTATTTAATATACATATCTTGTGAAAATCAATAAGGATTAAATTAAGAAGTTTACATGCCTTCTTTCAAATTTGTTTGAACTAAATTGTAAATAAATTCAATTGATTGAGATCAAATGGATTATAAATAGAATTTGATTTTGAATTTAAGAGGAATAAATGATAAATGGAATATAAAGATATATTTATAAAAAGGTATTTGATTATTTATTCATTTATAAGTATATATTGATTTTATATTAAATTTTGAATTTCAATTTAAGATGTAAAATTAGATTCGTATATATGTATATATATATGAATGTAAAGAAAACAAAATAGATAAATATGTTTCATAAATTTAAATAAAATAAGGTTTAAACTAAAATTTTAAAATAAAGGATTTAAACATAATTTAAGTAAAAAATGACATTTGTAAAATATTAACTTAAACAATCAACAAGTGTAAATTAAAGAAAATGGTAAATTAACAAGTGTAAGCAAAGAGGAACAAGTGGCATTTAATTGTCTTAAAAGTTTGATAACATGTACTAAAAGAAAATGGTCAGGCTCTCTCATCTTCTTTCATGAATTCAAAAATTGAAATGAAAAAAAGAAACCTGTTCAACAAGCAAAGTAGCAAATTCAAATTGCAGGTTCAAATCACTGTCCAGTTTCAGAATTCAAAATAAAAAAAATTGCAACCTGGAAATGAAAACCAAATCAAAGCCTGGAGCAACTAAGTATGATCCGGATTCAACTCAACATAGCTCAAACTTGAAAGCAGTTCAAGATTAAAACATTTTTCCAGTTTCAAAGCTTCAGCTTTCAAATCAAAATTCCTGGCCCTGTTCTTCTCTGTTTAACAAAACCTGGAGAGCAAATCTTTATTTTTAAAGCCTTGAATCTATAATTAATTGCTTGTGATTGATTCTGGAAGTAAATAGATGTATGAATATCCTTGCATATATGTGTATCTATATGGGTAAATTGATATATGCAAGTGTCTGTGTTTCTGTAGACATATATATGTCTTCTTTGTTCAAACAACATGCCCTACATTCTTAGATAAACCCAGATCTTTTAAATAAATCAATTTTAGAACTTGGTTTCTGAAGAAAAAAATAAGAGTATAGTCTAATTTTAAAAATAATTCCAAGAAAATTTCTTAAGTAATTAACTGCAAAAATTAAAAAATACAGTGAAACTTAAAATCTTGTCAAATTCAAGTATCAAGGTTTCAAATTTCGTTTACATCACCTTACTTGATTTCAAAAAACATGAATTTTAATAGTAAAATCACAGTTTTTAGTTTGGTAAATTATGGGAAATTTTGAGATGAACGGGACTTGCATTTGCAGCAATCTATGGCGACTGGCGAATCTGGGTTCATCGTGCTTGGAGCTGGAGATAAAGGGAAGGTAGGGGATCATCAGAAAAATACTAGTATAAATTCCAGGTTGCCGTGGTAGCTATGCGAGGTTGAATTAGGGTTTTGGGGATGGCTTCAAGTGGTCGGCGAACACGATGGGATCGCGTGATGTTGGAGCAACCGGGGAAGCGATTATTGGCAGGAGGGTGGCATAGGGAATGGGCTTCCAATCAGTAAAGGGAGTGAGTGGATCGGAGATGAGTGGTGAGTGAAGTTCGTCAATTGGTGGTGACAGGTGGGTTTCTTGAGTTTTAGAGATTTGGAGAAATTGGTCGATTTCGATTAGGAAGGTGGTAGGCCTTGGCAAGATGGCGAATAAAATCAGGGGACGAGGTGAGATGGATTGGCGATGGCGCGGTGGTGGAGTTGTCAGTGGAAGAGACGTGCACGTGCACGATTGTCTCCGTGCACAGGAGTTTTGGAAGGAGCAGTTTTCATGGTTGGGTTGGGTGGCTAGCGTGGTCTCGAACATATCGAAGAAAGGTGATACCCGTTCACGATCGAAGTTGCAAATGCTCTCAGGAATCGATCGGGGATAATTGTTTTGCGTGGACTTGGGAAGATTCCCTGGAACCGGAAAAAATAATGAGGAAGAAGGATAGTGTCTGTGTTCGTTTGACTTCGGCTTCGTTCCAAATGTTTTCGTGGCTGAACTAGTTTGAATTGTCACCGTGTTTAAGGTTATAACAGGCGCAAGTTGTTTAAAACTTGGTTGTGGGCTTTGACCTAATGGAGCCTTGTTTAAAATTATACCAGTTTTCAAATCAAGTTTAAGGAAAGTTTAAAACAAATTTAAAAGATTAAAACTTTAAAGCTAAATTTGTTTAAAAAAAAATTGATTTCAAGGATAATAAATGGCTTGTGGTGATAAATTCTTAAGCTTATTTAAACTTAATTAGTAGCGTCATTAAGTGATTAATTTAGATAAAAGATTTATCTTTGATTAAATGAAGTTCTGAATAATTTAAGAATCATTGATTAATTTAAAGGTAAATTTGTAAGTATAATTAACTCTAAAGGTTGAATGGTTATTAATTAAAGGTTTAATTTATTAGGATTTAATAAATTAATAATTACGTATTGATTAAAGGGCGATTAATGATTGATTAATAAGATTTCTTAAAGGATGATTATTTATTATAAGTAAACTAAGGGATAATTTATTAATAAAGGTAATTAAGATTAAATAAATTCAAAATTAAGGATTAATTAAATGGTAATTAACTTAAAGGTAAATTACTTAATGAAGGTAATTAAAGAAATTAAAGAAATTTATTAATAATTCAAGAAATTAATGAATGATTAAATAAAAATAATAATTACTTAATGAAAATAATTAAGAATAGATGATTAAAGATTGATTAATCAAATATTAAGGGTAAATTACTTTTAAGCATAATTAATTAATGTGGTTAATTAATTAGGGTAATTAAATTAAGAATAATCAATTAAGGATAATTAATTATAATTAAGATTTAATTAATAAATATTTAAAGGTTTATTAATTAAAGTAATTAATTAAGAAATAAGTGGTTAGGATTTAATTAATTACAATAGATGGTTAATTAATTAAGATAATTGATTAAAGAAATGATTAATTAATGAAAGTGATTAAAACTTAATCAATTGAAATTAATGATAATCATCGTTGATTAAAAATTAGTAATGAAAGAAATTATGTGGTTGATAAATTTAAAAATCACCCAAATTATTCATCTTAATTATAGATGTTTGATTGTTATTTGATGTTATGTGATGGATTGATATATCTGATATGTGATGTGATGCTACGTAATGCTTGTGCTAAGCTGTTATATCTGTGATGAATATATTGTTATATGAATATGCCAACCCCTTTTACCCGTAAACGATATTTGAAATTCGATGCGACAGGGAGTCGGATTCCAGTTGGTTATCCGAAACCCACATCGAATTGTAATGATGAATCTTTGTGATTTATAAATTTATTTTATTTGTGATCTGTGAATGAAGATAAGCGTTATGAGTTATACCTCTTATAAATATTGTTATATCTGTGATGATTGATGCTGTGAACTATTGTGTAAAAGCCCTGTACTACACTATACACACACAAATATGGATTGCATGAGGAAATCGGTTAAATCATAGATTTTTAAAATAGTTTTGAATTTGAATTTTAAATTCAAATGGTTTTGGAAATAAATTGGGTTTAAAGTGAAAATCGTTTGAAAAAAAAGTGTTTTAAAAATGAAAGTTATTTTGAATAACTTAATTAAGATTTGAAATTTGAATAGTTTGATTTAAATTGGAATTCAAAATCTGAAATTTAAATTCTATATTTGGTATTTATGACGTAAAAGGGTTATACAAACTATAAATGTGTTTTTAAACCATTTTAAAGGTATGGTTTTGAGAATTTAAATTTAACCCAAGTTTATACTTGAAAGGCCTTAACTCGTGCAAATAAAAATCGAGTTTTTTGAAACGAAAACAAGTGTTTCAATAGTAATTATGATGAAAAGATTTCAAATTTGAAATTGAATGGTTTTGAAAGCTATAATTGAATCTTTGTGAAAGACAGTTGAACCCTATTTTGAAAATTTAAGGGGATTTTTAAATGGTGTATCTTTTATATATAAAAGAAGGAAATGAGAATTGTTTTGAAAGCTATGAAAAGAATCTTTGATTTAAAGACCCGATGAGTTAATCCAACTTGAAATGGAATTGTTTTTGAAAGGTTATAAATAAATCTTTGTTAAAGATTTTTGAACCTTGTTTAAAATTGAAAGGGGTCTAAAAAGTGAATCTTTTTTTTAAAAGATTTAAATGTGGAAATTGTTTAAACCATTGAAGGTTTTTGAAATGAATCTTTTTGTTTAAAAGATTGGTAAATGGTAATTTATTTAAACCATTTGAAAGTAAAGTTTTGGATTTTAAGTTGTGACTTAACTGAAATCACATTATCCATATGTTTTTAAAATATTGCGCTCATTATTCGGTTTAGCCAGGAGAGGACCTTGTGTCATATAACCCATTCCGAATAATGATACGACGATATGGATAGCATTTGAAGACCGGTGGTGAAGACCGGATACTTTCGAAAGCGAAAGGATGACCTGTCGAATGTCTCTGCACCGAATGGCCCCGGTATAGAGATTTGAGCACCCATTGTGATGGGGAATCCGGACGTGGTTAGAAATTATCCGGATTGCAAGGGCTTCTTCGGAAGTGCCTTTGGTTCTGTTCGAAACCAGAACAGACTTGTATGGATGTATGTCTGACATTAAACTTTGAGATGTAAAACCGGTTTCTTTCAAATACATTTCTGTTTGGTGGCGGAATTTATTCTCTTAGCTTAACACCTTTCTCTGAGGCATACGAGCTCAGAGATTATGTTGTTGATGTTTACTAGTGATACATTTCCAATTTGGTAATGTGGCATAAGAAGTGCTGCTGATCATTTGTTGATCAAAGCATGTCTTTCGGGTAAAGCTTAGCTTTGTGGACGAGACTTCGTTGAACCTCACAACCTGGAATGGTCGAAACAGGAAGAATGCAGCAAGGTTATTTGGAGGTAGCGCCCTTGAGGGTATGTTGATTTCCTTCTGGATAGAGGTGGTATCATGGTATTGAGCCCAGATATTTAACCTATGTGGTTGCTGCAAATTTATTACTTTGTGGTTGTTGGTGAATCCCGGGATAAAGGTCGATTACGACCGGGGGATGGCATACTCGTGTCAGTAATTACCTAGCTACATAGGTAACCCGGCCTTGTGTCGGCAGAGATCCGGTTAGGTACTCGGGGCGTCCCTCCAGAGGCGTACCCATGTGGCAATGGGAAGTTTCTTGGCCTGACCATTTGTTGGAAATCCAAACAAAACAATACGCGCCCTTTACGATTTCAATTGTATAACCTGTCACCTCAAGTGGTAGCTATAGCTGGCATAATATAATGGTACCTATGCTGGTTAAGATTAATATTATACTTTCGAAATGTTTTCCACCATGCACTAATAATAATATCAAATGGTTTTCGTGTATCGAGCATATTTAACTATCATAAGGAGAAATCTCCTCCAAGTCTGCGTTTGCATTGTTTGTGTGGCGGGAGGCCTATGGTAGTTTCACTTTCCAAAAAGCATTGCGGATTTCAAATTTAAATTCTTTTGTTTGTTTTTAAGATAAAAATGTTTTTGTTTGCTCATACCAGTCCCATGACTGACCCGGAGTTCATTGTTCCTTTCCTAAACTCCGGGTGCCCACTATTTTCCCACACGGGCAGTGTAGAGTTGGGTTTTTCAGATAGTAGATATAAATATCTATCCGGTAGCTCTCAGCTTTCTCTTTGTATTCTTTGGAGATCTTGGATATTGGAGTCTTTGGATTCACTGGACGAGACTTGCTTATCTTGGTGCAATTGATGGTGGTTCGAGCTATTTCTGGATTCGTGCTTTGGAGTTAGAGTTGCTGTTGCTGTTTGAAGTTTTTGGTTCCGCTGCTAGTTCATTTTTTATTCCGCTGTAGCATTGTTATCTTGTATCTCTAATATTTATTCATATTGTATCATTGTTGTATCGAATGTTGTATATCAATGATATTCATTCTTTCCTTCCGCTGTGTTGTTATACTTAATTGTGTTATAAGCTCCGAGACAACTTGAATTTCAACATTGGGATCTGCGACATTTAAGCACAGTGGAGTACGGATGTCGATTTTCGAATGCTGGAATTTGGATCGTGACATTTTGGTATCAGAGCTGAAGGTTGAAACTTTAGCTCAGGAGTATAACACATTAAGTAACTCATTAGAGATAGGGTGAAATATACCCTAGAATGAGTATATCCCTAAGATATCCGTTTGAATGCCTCAGTAAATTCTCTTACTATAGTAAGTATTAGTGCAAGAAGAGGACGAGATAGGGGACAGCGGAATACGACTACATATGGTCAATGCCCTGTAACAACAGTGGAAACAACTTTCTCTATCAATCTCCTTTGATTCGTCTTTTCAATTCTTTGATGATTCCTAGTAGCTCCAGGAAGAAGCTTTGATATTTTTGCATAGGACACAAACTCCAGATGGGTCAGAATTGTTTGTTTGGATGAATTGTTTGCTTTGGTTGCTATGGTTGATAGATATATTTTGATTGTTTAAACTAAAAGATTTGGATTGCATCCATATATCTGTTTATTCTGTTGGGTCCAAGTATATTCTACGAGTGGTTAGTTATCTTTCGAACTAACCAATATCCCTGCATATTCGTAGATCTGGTGACCCGTGTATCTTGATTCGTTCTTGTATCCATTATTGATATTCTGATTTGGGAAGCCAAATGCAGAATAAATATTCAATTTTATCGGAAAGATATTTCTCTGTCTTTCATCTGTTCTTGATTGTCTCCCTACTTTCAAATTTCGAGGACGAAATTTTCTAGGAGGGGGGGGGGGGAATCTGTAACATTCCCCTTTTTAAATCAAATTGAAATTGGAAATAAATATATATAAAGATTGTAAATAAAGGAATCAATTTAAAAAAATTCAACAGATTGATAACTTGATTCATTAATAAGAAAAAAATGTTTTTAACTTTAAAATAAATAAAGATTGATGATTTGGAATTCAAAAGTGAATATTTTTATAAATAGATTATAATTTGAAAATGTGAATTTGAAATTCAAATGTTATTGTATTGGAGAGTTATATTTTTAAATTAATATAGTAAGAGTTGTTAAATTTCATATTATTTAATACACATATCTTTTGAAAATCAATAAGGATTAAATTAAGAAGTTTACACGCCTTCTTTTAAATTTGTTTGAATTAAATTGTAAATAAATTTATTGACTGAAAGAAAATGGATTATAAATAGAATTTGATTTTGAATTTAAGGGGAATAAATGATAAATGGAATATAAAGATATATTTATAAAAAGGTATTTGATTATTTATTCATTTATAAGTATAAATTGATTTTATATTAAATTTTGAATTTGAATTTAAGATGTAAAATTAGATTTGCATATATGTATATATATATAATAATATATGAATGTAAAGAAAACAAAATAGATAAATATGTTTCATAAATTTAAATAAAATAAGGTTTAAACTAAAATTTTAAACTAAAGGACTTAAACATAATTTAAGTAGCAAATGACATTAAATATTAACTTAAACAATCAACAAGTGTAAATTAAAGAAAATGGTAAACTAACAAGTGTAAGTAAAGAGGAACAAGTGGCATTTAATCGTCTTAAAAGTTTGATAATATGTACTAAAAGAAAATGGTCAGGCTCTCTCATCTTCTTTCATGAATTCGAAAATTGAAATGAAAAAAAGAAACCTGTTCAACAAGCAAAGCAGCAAATTCAAATTGCAGGTTCAAATCACTGTCCAGTTTCAGAATTCAAAATAAAAATTTGCAACCTGGAAATGAAAACCAAATCAAAGCCTGAAGCAACTAAGTATGATCCGGATTCAACTCAACATAGCTCAAACTTGAAAGCAGTTCAAGATTAAAACATTTTTCCAGTTTCAAAGCTTCAGTTTTGAAATCAAAATTCCTGCCCCTGTTCTTCTCTGTTTATCAAAACCTGGTGAGCAAATCTTTATTGTTAAAGCCTTGAATCTATAATTAATTGCTTGTGATTGATTCTGGAAGTAAATAGATGTATGAATATCCTTGCATATATGTGTATCTATATGGGTAAATTGATATATGCAAGTGTCTGTGTTTTTGAAGACATATATATGTCTTCTCTGTTCAAACAACATGCCCTACATTCTTAGATATACCCAGATCTTTTAAATAAATCAATTTCAGAACTTGGTTTCTGAAGAAAAAAATGATTATAAGAGTATATGTCTAATTTAAAAAATAATTCCAAGAAAATTTCTTAAGTAATTAACTGAAAAATTAAAAATACAGTGAAACTTAAAATCTTGTCAAATTCAAGTATCACGGTTTCGAATTTCGTTTACATCACCTTACTTGATTTCAAAAAACATGAATTTTAATAGAAAAATCACAGTTTTTAGTTTGGTAAATTGTGGGAAATTTTGAGATGAACGGGACTTGCATTTGCGGCAATCTATGGCGACTGGCGAATCTGGGTTCATCGTGCTTGGAGCTGGAGATAAAGGGAAGGTAGGGGATCATCAGAAAAATACTAGTATGAATTCCAGGTTGCCGTGGTAGCTATGCGAGGTTGAATTAGGGTTTTGGGGATGGCTTCAAGTGGTCGGCGAACACGATGGGATCGCGTGATGTTGGAGCAACCGGGGGAAGCAATTTTTAGCCGGAGGGTGGCATAGGGAATGGGCTTCCAATCAGTAAAGGGAGTGAGTGGATCGGAGATGAGGGGTGAGTGCAGTTCGTCAATTGGTGGTGACATGTGGGTATCTTGTGTTTTGGAGATTTGGAGAAATTGGTCGATTTCGATTAGGAAGGTGGTAGGCCTTGGCAAGATGGCGAATAAAATCAGGGTACGAGGTGAGATGGATTGGCGATGGCGCGGCGGTGGAGTTGTCAGTGGAAGAGATTTGCACGTGCACGATTGTCTCTATGCACAGGAGTTCTGGAAGGAGCAGTTTTCATGGTTGGGTTGGGTGGCTAGCGTGGTCTTGAACGTATCGAAGAAAGATGATACTCGTTCACGATCAAAGTTGCAAATGCTCTCAGGAATCGATTGGGGATAATTGTTTTGCGTGGACTTGGGAAGATTCCCTGGAACTGGAAAAAAAATGAGGAAGAAGGATGGTGTCTGTGTTCGTTTGACTTCGGGTTCGTTCCAAATGTTTTTGTGGCTGAACTACTTTGAATTATCATCGTGTTTAAGGTTATAACAGGCGCAAGTTGTTTAAAACTTGGTTGTGGGCTTCGGCCCAATGGAGACTTGTTTAAAATTAAACAAGTTTTCAAATCAAGTTTAAGGAAAGTTTAAAACAAGTTTCAAAGATTAAAACTTTAAAGCTAAATTTGTTTAAAAAAAAATTGTTTTCAAGGATAATAAATGGCTTGTGGTGATAAATTCTTAAGCTTATTTAAACTTAATTAGTAGCGTGATTAAGTGATTAATTTAGATAAAAGATTTATCTTTAATTAAATGAAGTTTTGAATAATTTAAGAATCATTGATTAATTTAAAGGTAAATTTGTAAGTATAATTAACTCTAAAGGTTGAATGGTTATTAATTAAAGGTTTAATTTATTAGGATTTAATAAATTAATAATTACATATTGATTAAAGGGTGATTAATGATTGATTAATAAAATTTCTTAAAGGATGATTATTTATTATAAGTAAACTAAGGGATAATTTATTAATAAAGATAATTAAGATTAAATAAATTAAAATTAAGGATTAATTAAATGGTGATTAACTTAAAGGTAAATTACTTAATGAAGGTAATTAAAGTAATTTATTAATAATTCAAGAAACTAATGAATGATTAAATAAAAATAATAATTACTTAATGAAAATAATTAAGAATAGATGATCAAAGATTAAAGATTGATTAATCAAATATTAAGGGTAAATTACTTTTAAGCATAATTAATTAATGTGGTTAATTAATTAGGGTAATTAAATTAAGAATAATCAATTAAGCATAATTAATTATAAAAAGTTTATTAATTAAAGTAATTAATTAAGAAATAAGTGGTTAGGATTTAATTAATTACAATAGTGGGTTAATTGATTAAAGAAATGATTAATTAATGAAAGTGATTAAAACTTAATCAATTGCAATTAATGATAATAATTGTTGATTAAAAATTAGTAATGAAAGAAATTATGTGGTTGATAAATTTAAAAATCACCCAAAATTTTCATCTTAATTATAGATGTTTGATTGTTATTTGATTTTATGTGATGGATTGATATATTTGATATGTGATGTGATGCTACGTAATGCTTGTTCTAAGCTGTTATGTCTGTGATGAATATATTGTTATATGAATATGCCAACCCCTTTTACCCGTAAACGATATTTGAAATTCGATGCGACAGGGAGTCGGATTCCAGTTGGTTATCCGAAACCCACATCGAATTGTAATGATGAATCTTTGTGATTTATAAATTTATTTTATTTGTGATCTGTGAATGAAGATAAGCGTTATGAGTTATACCGCTTATAAATATTGTTATATCTGTGATGATTGATGCTGTGCACTATTATGTAAAACTCCTGGACTACACTATACACACACAAATATGGATTGCACGAGGAAATCGGTTAAGTCACAGATTTTTAAAATAGTTTTGAATTTGAAATTTAAATTCAAATGGTTTTGGAAATAAGTTGGGTTTAAAGTGAAAAACTTTTGAAAAAAAAAGTGTTTTAAAAATGAAAGTTATTTTGAATAACTTAATTAAGATTTGAAATTTGAATAGTTTGATTTAAATTGGAATTCAATATATGAAATTTAAATTCTTTATTTGGTATTTATGACGTAAAAAGGTTATACAAACTATAAATGGGTTTTAAAACCATTTTAAAGGTATGGTTTTGAGAATTTAAATTTAACCCAAGTTTATATTTGAAAGGCCTTAACTCGTGCAAATAAAAATCGGGTTTTCAGAAACGGAAACAAGTGGTTTCAAATAATAATTATGATGAAAAGATTTCAAATTTGAAATTGAATGGTTTTGAAAGCTATAATTGAATCTTTGTGAAAGATAGTTGAGCCCTATTTTGAAAATTTAAGGGGATTTTTAAATGGTGTATCTTTTATATATAAAAGATGGAAATGGGAATTGTTTTGAAAGCTATGAAAAGAATCTTTGATTTAAAGACCCGATGACTTAATCCAACTTGAAATGGAATTGTTTTTGAAAGGTTATAAATAAATCTTTATTAAAGATTTGTGAACCTTGTTGAAAATTGAAAGGGGTCTTAAAAGTGAATCTTTTGTTTAAAAGATTTAAATGTGGAAATTGTTTAAACCATTGAAGGTTTTTGAAATGAATCTTTTTGTTTAAAAGATTGGTAAATGGTAATTTATTTAAACCATTTGAAAGTAAAGTTTTGGATTTTAAGTTGTGACTTAACTGAAATCACATTATCCATATGTTTTTAAAATATTGCGCTCATTATTCGGTTTAGCCGGAAGAGGACCTTGTGTCATATAACCCATTCCGAATAATGATACGACGATATGGATAGCATTTGAAGACCGGTGGTGAAGACCGGATACTTTCGAAAGCGAAAGGATGACCTGTCGAATGTCTCTGCACCGAATGGCCCCGGTATAGAGATTTGAGCACCCATTGTGATGGGGAATCCGGACATGGTTAGAAATTATCCGGATTGCAAGGGTTTCTTCGGAAGTGCCTTCGGTTCTGTTCGAAACCGAAACAGACTTGTATGGATGTGTGTCTGACATTACACTTTGAGATGTAAAACCGGTTTCTATCAAATACATTTCTGTTTGGTGGCGGAGATTTATTCTCTTAGCTCAACACCCTTCCCCGAGGCATACGAGCTCAGAGGTTATGTAGTTGATGGTTACTAGTGATACATTCCCAATTTGGTAATGTGGCATACGAAGTGCTGCTGATCATTTGTTGATCAAAGCATGGCTTTCGGGTAAAGCGTAGCTTTGTGGATGAGACTTCGTCGAACCTCACAACCCGGAATGGTCGAAAAAGGAAGAATGCAGCAAGGTTATTTTGGGGTAGCGCCCCCTGAGGGTATGTTCATTTCCTTCTGGATAGAGGTGGTATCATGGTA
This sequence comes from Allium cepa, assembly GCA_030765085.1. Taxonomy (NCBI): domain Eukaryota; kingdom Viridiplantae; phylum Streptophyta; class Magnoliopsida; order Asparagales; family Amaryllidaceae; genus Allium; species Allium cepa. Next base: position 167,406,047 of record CM060941.1, on the reverse strand, counting down.
TGGAGCCCTGATATTTAACCTATGTGGTTGCTGCAAATTTATTACTTTGTGGTTGTTGGTGAATCCCAGGATAAAGGTCGGTTATGACCGGAGGATGGCATACTCGTGTCAGTAGTTAGCTAGTTACAGAGGTAACCCGGCCTTGTGTTGGCAGAGATCCGGTTAGGTACTCGGGGCGTCCCTCCAGAGGCGTACCCATGTGGAAATGGGAAGTTTCTTGGCCTGGCCATTTGTTTGAAATCCAAACAAAACAATACGCGCCCTTTACGATTTCAATTGTATAACCTGCCACCTCAGGTGGTAGCTATAGCTGGCATAATATAATGGTACCTATGCTGGTTAAGATTAATATTATACTTTCGAAATGTTTTCCACTATGCACTTATAATAATATCAAATGGTTTTCGCGTGTCAAGCATATTTAACTATCATAAGGAGAAATCTCCTCCAAGTCTGCGTTTGCATTGTGTGTGTGGCGGGAGGCCTTATGGTAGTTTCATTTTCCAAAAAGCATTGCGGATTTCAAATTTAAATTCGTTTGTTTGTTTTTAAGATAAAAATGTTTTTGTTTGCTCATACCAGTCCCATGACTGATCCGGAGTTTATTGTTCCTTTCCTAAACTCTAGGTGCCCACTATTTTCCCACACGGACAGTCTAGAGTTGGGTTTTTCAGATAGTAGATATAGATATCGATCCGGTAGCTCTCAGCTTTCTCTTTGTATTCTTTGGAGATCTTGGATATTGGAGTCTTTGGATTCACTGGACGAGACTTGCTTATCTTGGTGCAATTGATGGTGGTTCGAGCTATTTATGGATTGGTGCTTTGGAGTTAGAGTTGCTGTTGCTGTCTGAAGTTTTTGGTTTCGCTGCTAGTTCATTTTTAATTCCGTTGTAGCATTGTTATCTTGTATCTCTGATATTTATTCATATTGTATCATTGTTGTATCGAATGTTGTATATCAATGATATTCATTCTTTCCTTCCGCTGTGTTGTTATACTTAATTGTGTTATAAGCTTCGGCATGACTTGAATTTCAACGTTGGGATCTGCGACATTTAAGTACAATGGAGTACGGATGTCGATTTTCGAACGCTGGAATTTGGATCGTGACTCAAACGGCCGAGCAAATTATCATAAGAATGGGAAAATAGGAATTTGAATCCTATATAAATGTTTTAACATCATCGGCAGAAAAACCTTTCAAGTTCAAGCGACAAAGAATAATCATTCAACTCGAATCAAAAGTCGAGAGTATAGCATAAATCGAAGAAGGAACGAACGTACCAATTCTCGCATCAGATAAACTCGACTTAATTGAAGGAGCCGTAGTAGAACAAAGTAGCCATCAAGCCAGATTTCAATCGAAGCATAAATTCAAAGCGGTGACTTCAAATCAAAAGCCTAATTTTGAGCAAAGAACGAAGAAGAACGAATAGGTAACAAAGGGGAACGAATACTCAAGAAAACAGCCATTTTTCAAGAGAAAAATTATATAGGCCGATATAATAAAAAGGGGGAATTCACCACTTGATTTATTAAGGTCCGACTTATATTTTGGGCTTAATATTTTAAATTAGGGTTTTGTCTTTAAATTGTTTTTAAATTTTGTATTTCTCTTTTACACCATTGTAAATTCTAGTCGTGTGACTAGGGGACGAACTACGGTAGTGTAGTTTGAGAATTCGCAACTCAGTGGCTGAGTTGTGGAAGGGTTTTGAGTGTAGAGTTAGGTTAGTCGATAGAGGGTGCCGCGGGTTTACATGTGTAAGCATCTGACTACTTAATTTCTAGTGGAAACCTTGGTGGCAGCACGTAGGCAAGGTATTGCCGAAACTGGGTAACTCTGTGTGTTCTATTTCTACATTTATTACTCTGCTATTATCTGTGCTGCTATTATTCTATGATCTGTATTGAAATTATTTTATATAAACTTCGGCATTAAATTTTATAATTGATAGTATCCCATTATTCACCCTCCTCTAGGGTGAAATCGATCCTACAAGTGGTATCAGAGCTAGGAATAAAAGCCATTTTTGTTTTAAAATTTTGAATTTTCAAAGACCAATTTTTGTTTTACAAATTTGAATTTTTAAAATGGGTTCTTTTAATAATGCTTTTGCTGAGGGTCAGTTCAATATTATTCCTCCTGTTTTTAATGGAATAGATTTTTTGAATTGGAAATTAAAAATGGAATCTTATTTAAATATATTAATATTAAATATTAGGATATTATAGAAAATGGGTGTGATATAATAGACGAGAAAATTACTTCGATTAATGCTCTTGCTATGCATATAATATATTCTCATATTAATTAAGATAATTTTAACTTTATCTCTCATTGTGAATGTAACGATCCCGGTTTTTAAGGCAAATTTAAATTGGATTTAATTTGAATTTATATAGATTTTTGAATTAAATTATGAATTAATTTGAATTTATTCCAAATAAGATATTTGTTTATTTTTATATATGTATATAAATTGATTTTAAATAGAAATTTGATGTGGAAATTCAAAAATAAAATGTATTGAAATTAAATTGGATTTAAAACACTATATTTTAATTTAATAAAAGTTGTTTTCTAAATGTATATGTATTATATATATATGTATAGATTGTGATAAAAAATTTTAAAAGACTATTTAAAGGTTAAATTTTAATTTGATATAAATGAGATTTTTTAAAGGGTTGTTTAAAGTTAAATTTATATTTTAAAAGACATATATATACATATATAATCTATATATGTTTTTATTTATTAATGTGCAATTAAATTTTGAAATCAATTTCTATAAAGTTATAATTTATATAATGACTTGAATTTTAATTTTAAAACAAGAATGAATATAAAGTTCTAATATGTATTTATCTTTTGAAATTATAGTTTATAAATGCTTAAAAGTATAAAAGAGAAAACATAACTTGTAAATAAAATAAAGAAGAGAGGGTTTAAACACAATTTAAATAAAAATGGACATTTGTAAAATGATAATACAAGAAACTTACAAGTGTTAACATGAATGAAACAAGTGGCATTTTATTCTTTTAAATTGAATTTATATAAAACATTGGAAATTAGAGAGAATTCAGGCTAATGCATTTTTCCTCAAAATTCTTTCATATTCAAAGGTCTGGAAATTTAAAACTGAGATTAAAAACAAAACTGCAAATCAAACTTGAAAACTACAAAATATAATCTCAAACCTGAGATCAAATTCAATACAAACAACTTCAGCCCGCATGCTCGAAAGCATCCTCAGTATAGATCAAACCAAAACTTCAAGAATCAAGCATCAACAATTCAACCTGATTCCAAAATTAAACAAAATCTGAAGCACCATAAACTGGAAATCAAACCCAGTTCAAGCAAATGCACCTAAACAAGTAATTCAACCTGACATCAATTAAAATCAAGCTTCAGCGCAACTCAATCAAATGCAAGTAACATATCCACCCAAATTCAAATATCAAGTTCCAGGTTTTCAAGCACTGTCTCTGTTCTTTCCAAATCTCAGGTGAGCAAACTTTTGAGCCTGTATGCTTGAACTTTTGGTCTGTCTATGATAATGGATGTGTGATAATATTTTTGTATATATATAAATGCATGTATACAAAAATAAAAAGGCCTGTGCTGTCTGTATACACATGTGAACACACCTGTTTTATTGTACACAGGTTTGATCACACCCCAAATTAAATTAAAATCTCCATATACAATTAAATTTACACCTTGAACTCTAAATAAAAGATGATGGTAGAAGTGCTAACTTGATTTTAAAAATAAATCGAAGTGTTTAAATGGAGTAAATATTTTAAAAATAAAAATATACAGTGAAGAATTAATTCAAGTCCAATTTTCGATTGTTAAGATTCTTAGTTTTGATTATAGAATTGGATTCGTGTTTAGGAATTATGATTTTTAACATGGATATCATGATTTTTAATTCTATAATTGTTGAGAAAATTCGAGATGAACGGATTTCAGTTTTTTATTGATCCACGATGATCGACGTGACCATGTTTTTCGAGTTTTGGTCTGAGGGTGGATTAAGCATCATTGATCATCAGAAAAATGTTTGTTGATTTTATAATTCATTGTGGATGATGGAAGAGAATGATTTAGGGTTTGAAGGATGTCTTGGTTTGTCGAGATTTGATAATTAAATTTGTCATCGATAGTGGTTTAAGGCGATCGGATCGGGCGGAGGTGGTGCATGGACAGACAACGGAGCCGTGGTCGGAGTCGGCCAGACTCTGGTGATGTGACATGGCGGTGCGAGGACGATTTATGGATTGAAGTTTCCTGTTCCTGTTCGTCTATTAGGCTCGATTTCGATTTCGAGTTTTATGATCGGTGATGGATGGTCGAGCCAGCCGTGTGTGTTGCCGGCAATGTAGCGAGGTGATTAGGATTGATCGAAGAAGCTCCGGTCGACGGTGAACATGTACACATGCACCTATGTATCAGAGAATTGGGATAGATGGGAAGCTCGAGTTCCTCTAGGGAATGGCATCGAGTAATTCAGGTTTTGGCTCGTGTTCGCTGTCGAGTTGTTTCACTAGGTACAGGGTTTAAAATGTTTTAAACAAAATTTAGTTTAGAAGAAATAAAAGAAGAAGAAGTGGGAAAGGCTCGGGATTGACTCGAGAAAATTTAAATATGGCTCGGGTTTTCGATAGTTTTAGCCGGGATGTTTTGTATTGAGTTAGCAGGTTTAAATCTTGAAAAGAAACAGGATTTCAGGTTTTGAATACAACTAGATTTGAATAAAAAGCATGATTTGGTTTGAATATATTGATTTCAGGTTTTAAAAATTAAAGCATAACTTGGTTTTATTTATATGTATGTATTTTAGAAAATAAGTTTTCCAAATTTAAGTATTAATGAATTTTAAAAAAAAAGTAAGCTTTCAAAACTAGTTAAATAAACAAGTTTTTAAAAGTATTTTAACATACATAACCTTTAATTAAAAGTTTATTTTGAATAAACTAAATAAGATAATTAAGAAGTAAATTAAGAAGATGAAATGTTTTAAAGAACTAAATAACTTAAAGGTTTAAAATAAATTGGTTAATGATAATTAATTCCAAATTGTTTTGCAAAGAATTTAATTAAGTAATTAAGATAAGTGGGTTATCTTAAAGTTAATTAAGGCTTTGGGAAATTAAAGATCAATTAATTAATGATTAAAGTTGATAAATCAAGTGATTAAACAATAATTAATTTAAGGATAATAAATTAACGTGATTAATTAATTTGAGGTTGATTAATTAAAGGTTAATTAATTAATGTAATTGATTAGGGATAATCACTTATTGTAATTAATTAAGGATAATTAATTAAAGAATAATTAAATAATTTAAAGGTTAATTATTTAATAATTAAAGGTTAATTAATTTATTAATTAAGGGAGATAAATTAATGAGTAAAGGATTATTAATTAAAATGGTTTGTAATTAATTAATATTATTTAACCAGGATTAATAATTTAATCGTAAGTGATTAATCTGATTTAAACTTAATCAGATAATCAATTGATCTTACTTATGGATGTTTGAATTGTATTGAATACTTGAAATTCTTGATATCTCTGCTGTGTAATGCTTTGTGATATGCATTGTTTTAATTCCAGCCGTGATGAATGGAATTTATTTTATCTGTGATTAATATTTATCTGTGTATCTGTGAATGAAAGATAAGTTTTATAGAATATACTGCTTACCAATATTGATATTACTTGAACTTATGATGATTGATGTTGTTGCACTATTGGATAAAACCCCCTGGACTACACCTTACACACATAAATATGGATTGCACAAGGAATTTGGTTAAGTCATAGATTTTTGAAATGGTTTTAAAATTAAATTTTGAATCCAAGATAGTTTTGAAAATGAACTGGTTTAAATATGAAAAGTTTTTGAAAAGGAATTTTAAAAGATAAAAGTCATTTTGAATAACTTGATAAGATTTTTGAAGTTTAAATAATTTGGTTCGAATTTGAATTCAAAATTTGAAATTGAATTCTATAATGGTAAATTATGGTTTAAAAATATTATACAAGATATAAATGTGTTTATATGGGTTTAAACCATTTTTAAAAGTATTGTTTTGGGAATTTGAATTTAACCCAAGGACTTTAACTTGTATAAATGAAATTGGATTTTTCCAAAACAAAAACTATTTGTTTTCAAATAATAATAGCTTTCATATAAAGAAAGGATTTCCAATTTTTGTTGAAGCGTTTCAAGTTTGAAATGGAACTGAAATAGTTTTGAAAGCTATGAATGAATCTTTGTGAAAGATGGTTGACCTTGTTTTGAAATTGAAGAGGATTTTAAATGGTGTATCTTTTATATAAAAGATTTGAATTGGAAATGGTTTTGAAAGCTATGAATCGAGTCTTTGATTTAAAGATTGGAAGAGTTAATCCTACTTGAAAAGAGAAATTATTTTGAAGGCTATAAATGAATCTTTGTGAAAGATTGGTGAACTTTGTGAAGTGAATCTTTTTGTTTAAAGATTTTGAAAATAGTAATTTGTTTAAACCATTTGAAGAAAGGCTTTTGGGAAATAAGTTGTGACTTAACCGAAATCCCAATATCCATATGTTTTTAAATATTACGCTCATTATTCGGTTTAGCCGGGAGAGGACCTTGTGTCGTATAACCCATTTTGAATAGTGATACAGCGATATGGATAGCATTTGAAGACCGGTGGTGAAGACCGGGTGGTTTTCGATAGTTTTAGCCGGGATGTTTTGCATTGAGTTACCAGGTTTAAATCTAGAAAAGAAATAGGTTTTCAGGTTTTGAATACAACCAAATTTGAATATAAAGCATGATTTGGTTTGAATATATTGATTCCAGGTTTTAAAAATTAAAGCATGACTTGGTTTTATTTACATATATGTATTTTAGAAAACAAGTTTTCCAAATTTAAGTATTAATCAATTTTAAAAAAAAGTAAGCTTTCAAAACTAGTTAAAGAAACAAGTTTTTAAAAGTATTTTAGCATACATAACCTTTAATTAAAAGTTTATTTTAAATAAACTAAATAAGACAATTAAGAAGTAAATTAAGAAGATAAAATGTTTTAAAGAACTAAATAACTTAAAGATTTGAAATAAATTGGTTAATGATAATTAATTCCAAATTATTTTGCAAAGAATTTAATTAAGTAAGTAATTAAGATAAGTGGGTTATCTTAAAGTTAATTAAGGCTTTAGGAAATTAAAGATTAATTACTTAATGATTAAAGTTGATAAATCAAGTGATTAAACAATAATTAATTTAAGGATAATAAATTAATGTGATTAATTAATTAAGGTAATTAATTTGAGGATGATTAATTAAAGGTTAATTAATTAATGTAATTGATTAGGGATAATCACTTATTGTAATTAACTAAGGATAATTAATTAAAGAATAATTAAATAATTTAAAGGTTAATTATTTAATAATTACGGGTAAATTAATCTATTAATTAATGGTGATTAATTAATGAGTAAAGGATTATTAATTAAAATGGTTTGCAATCAATTAATATTAATTAACCAGGATTAATAATTTAATCATAAGTGATTAATCTGATTTAAACTTAATCAGATAATTAATTGATCTTACTTATGGATGTTTAAATTGTATTGAATACTTGAAATTGCTTGATATCTCTGCTGTGTGATGCTTTGTGATATGCATTGTTTTAATTCCAGTTGTGATGAATGTAATTTTTTTATCTGTGATAAATATTTATCTGTGTATTTGTGAATGAAAGATAAGCGTTATAGAATATACCGCTTATCAATTGATATTTCTTGAACTTGTGATGATTGATGTCGTTGCACTATTGGGTAAAACCCTTTGGACTACACCTTACGCACACAATTATGGATTGCACAAGGAAATTGGTTAAGTCACAGATTTTTGAAATGGTTTCAAAATTAAATTTTGAATCCAAGATAGTTTTGGAAATGGAACCGGGTTAAATATGAAAAGTTTTTGAAAAGGAATTTTAAAAGATAAAAGTTATTTTGAATAACTTGATAAGAGTTTTGAAATTTAAATAATTTGATTTGAATTTGAATTCAAAATTTGAAATTGAATTCTATAATGGGAAATTATGGTTTAAAAATATTATACAAGATATAAATGTGTTTATATGGGTTTAAACCATGTTTAAAAGTATTGTTTGGGGAATTTGAATTTAACCCAAGGACTTTAACTTGTATAAATGAAATTGGATTTTTCCGAAACAAAAACTATTTGTTTTCAAATAATAATAGCTTTCATATAAAGAAAGGATTTTCAATTTATGTTGAAGGATTTCAAGTTTGAAATGGAATTGAAATAGTTTTGAAAGCTATGAATGAATCTTTGTGAAAGATGGATTTAAAGATTGGATGAGTTAATCCAATTTGAAAAGGGAAATTATTTTGAAGGGCTATAAATGAATCTTTGTGAAAGATTGATGAACTTTGTGAAATGAATTTTTTTATTTAAAGATTTTGAAAATGGTAATTTGTTTAAACCATTTGAAGAAAGGTTTTTGGGAAATAAGTTATGACTTAACCGAAATCCCAATTTCCATATTTCTTTAAATATTGCGCTCTTTATTCGGTTTAGCCGGGAGAGGACCTTGTGTCATATAAACCATTCTGAATAATGATACGACGATATAGATAGCATTTGAAGACCGGTGGTGAAGACTGGGTATTTTCGAGAACGATAGGATAACATGTCGAATGTCTCTGCACTGAGTCACGCCGGTATAGAGATCTCCATATGTGATGGGGAGTCCGATCGGGATTGTAAATGCCCAGATTTGTAAGGGCTTCTTTCGAAGTGCCTTCGGTTCTGTTCGAACCCAGAACAGAATTGTATGGATATGTGTGTCTGACATTACACCTTGAGATATAAAGCTGGTTTCTATCAAATACATTTCTATTTGGTGGCGGAGATTTATTCTCTTAGCTTAACACCTTTCTCTGAGACGTACGAGCTCAGAGGTTATGTAGTTGATGGTTACTAGTGATATATTCCCAATTTGGTAATGTGGCATACGAAGTGCTGCTGATCATTTGTTGATCAAAGCATGACTTTGTGAAAAAGTGTAGCTTTGTGGACGTGACTTCGTCGAGCCTCACAACCCGGTAATGGTCGAAATAGGAATCGTGGCAGCAAGGTTATTTGGGGTAGCCCCCCTGAGGATATGACCATTTCCTTCTGGATAAAAAGTAGTATCATGGTATGGAGCCTAGATATTTACTTATGTTTATTTTGAAAGTGGTATCATGGTATGGAGCCCAGATACTTTACTGTGTGGTTGTTGGTGTCGAGGCCTCGGATAAAGGTCGGTAACGACCGGGGGATGGCATACTCGTGTCAGTAGTTACTTCCGGGCAGGGGTAACCCGGCCTTGTGTAGCAGAGATCCGGTTAGGTTCTCGGGGACGTCCCTCCAGAGGCATTCCATTTTGTGTGGGAAGTTCCTTTTCCTGACCATTTGTTGGAAATCCGATCATCCAATACGCGCCTTGTACGGTTTTAGTTGTATAACCTGCCATTTACTTACGGTGGCGCCCCACTGTTTAGATGGTAGCTATAGTAGGCATAATTTGAAATGTCTATGCTGGCTAAGATTAATAGTATACTTTCGAAAGATTTTCTACACTATGCACTAGTAATAATATCAAAAGGATTTTACGTATCAATCATGTTTGACTATCATAAAGAGAAATCTCCTCCAAGTCTGCGTTTGCATTGCGTGTATGGTGGGAGGCCTTATGGTAGTTTCATTTTTCAAAAAGCATTGTGGGTTTCAATTTTTAAATCTTTTGTTGTTTGTTTTAAAGATAAAACTGTTTTGTTTACTCATACCAGTCCCATGACTGACCTGGAGTTTATTGTTTCCTTCCTAAACTCTGGGTGCCCACAATTTTCCACACGGGTAGTCTAGAGTTGGGTTTTCAGATAATCAAGTAATATGTGTAGATTCGATAGCCTTCAAAGTCTTTGGTTTGGTAGCTTTCAATCTTTGGGAATCTTCTTCAGTCTTTGGATGACTGACCTTGCTTAGTACAACTTGATGGGGGTTCGAGCTAGCCTTGGACTGGAGATGGAGTTTTTGGAGTTTGACATTAAAGACATTGTCCTTCCGCTGCTGTTGTCTCTGTTATTGTCTTGTATCTATCTTTGATATATTGATAGTCAGTTGTATCAAATGTGTTGTGTATCAAATACTGTTGTATGTCAATGATATATTCATTTATTCATTTCTTCGGATATGTGTTGTTGCCCTTAATGTGTTATAAGCTTCAGCGAGCCAGATCGGCGTTTGAATCTATGACATTCGAGTACAAGTACATGTGTCGATTTTCGAAGGTCGAGACAGGGTCATTATAGTGAAAGTGCACAGGAGATCTGAAATACTTTTGATGCAATATATGGTGCAAAAGTCAACAACCGTGAGAGATCCTCTATAATCAAATCAAAAATTAAAGAAACGTGCTTAACATGAATGGTAAAAGGAAGTAGTGATGATGATGGAGCAGCTGAGCTGGTGTTACTAATAAAGAGATTCAAAAAGTGGAACCGCAAATATAGAAATCCAGCTCTAAATCAAAAATTTATAAGCAGAATATTCAAAGCACTAAACAATCCAAAAGAGCGGGAGATCATCTTCCATAAGTGTAGTAAACCTGGCCACATCGAGCCCAATTGTCCTTAGAATCGACACGGCCAAGAAAAAATTCAAAAAGGAGAAGTTTTGCAGCCACGTGGAATAAAAGTGACGATGATTATAAAAGCACCAGCAGTGAGAGTGAAAAGGCAAATCTGTGCCTACGACGTAATATAACTGATAGCGACGATGATGAGCCAAGCGAGGTATCAAAACTCACTCACTTAGAATTACTTATATATTTCCACGAAGTAAATGGCTGTTTTGAACGACTTAGGGAGAGATACGCTAAATTTGAAGCACAAAAAGATACTTTGATAGATTTAAATAAACAGCTTGATCAATTAGTTAAAAACTATCAAAGCAAAACCCCTAAGTGTGATAAGTGTCTAACATTCAAAGAAGAGATTAAAAAAATCTGAAAGTACAATTAAATCGCTTGAAAATGATATTATGATTTTGAAAGAGAGCGAAAACATTAGAAGAGAAAATTCTATTAAACGTGCACTCAATTGTTGAATGAAAACGAATCACTTAAAACACAAGTCCAACAACTGTCAATGACTTTAGAAAAAAAATTCGAAAAGTGAAAGATCATTGAATATGTTATTAGGGAAACAAACTGTTAATACAGTTAGACAAGGACTTGGATATAATTAATCTGAACCTGTTAAAAGAAAAATTAATAAAGTCAAATCAGAGTGCACAATTTGTAGAAAAATTGGACACAAGCAAAACAATTGCTGGTATAGATCCAAAAATATCAAAACCATTCCAATTTGGGTTCCAAAAGGCACAAATATAAAATCTCTGAAAGTCAAACAAATCTGGGTGCCAAAAGGAACATATATAAATAGTTTTGGGGCTACATAGACATATTTTTCAAAATCATTTGCCACTAACAATCATGGACTTATAAAAACAAATAGGTCAGAAAAATCTTCTCTCGTGTAGGTATGGTGGCAGGCTAAGGAACAACAACTGTGTTATCTGGATTTTGGCTGTTTCAGACACACAACGGGGTACAAATCAAAGTTCCTTAGCCTAGTAAAAAGGTGACAGAATCACAATGGACAACAACGAAAAATTATCGTAAAGGTAAAAGAGGTAACAATATATTTATTCCAAACGAATATATTTAATGTGAAAATCTGCACCGTAATCTAATCATCCAATTATGTGATAAAGAAATAAATGTTGATTCCTTATACTCTTATTTGAATTGTTTTTGAAACTGATTTGTGGAAAAATGTTGATTTTAACCACTCTAGATAATGTGGATATAGTTGCTTATTGCTTCTGGATCTGACACTTTGTTCACTAGTTGTTTATGTGCACAGCTTCAATTCAAATCCAAAAGAATTTCATTTAAAAGCTGTTAAACATGATTTTAAGGTAATCGTTGCAACTTCACGGTCTGGCCTATAACATCCAACTAATGATAATCTTGAGTAAATGAAAAATTCAGATGCAGATTACACTGGTAATCTAGTTGATAGAAAAATTACTAGTGGAACGTGATTTATGTTGAGATATTCAGTAACTGCAGCATTTTCAGAGAAAATATCTGCACATTTTTCATTTCAAATAATTTTCAAACTAGCAGACATTTTTCTTATAAAACCCCTTCCAGAAAATCATTTTGTTGACCTTATTTCAGATTAGTCATTTTTGAAAAATTTGATTTTATAATTATCTTTGAATGTGATTTTGAATGACTACATTGATTAATCTGACTCCCTGCTGATCAACGAAAAGATAAATAGTGATTGAAAAAGTGATGAGTGTGGATATTAATCATATATTATAACTTGAGACAGTATAATTCGTAAATTTCTTTAGAAATTTAAACAAGAGTTATAAAAACTTTTTATTGATAAATATTCCATGACCATTTCTATTTCTATCATATTTCTATCGACCATCACTCATCAAATTCCAACATAGTATGTCAATATGTGGTATTTTAAATGGGAAATCATGTGCTTTCATTTTATTATATTTTAGAAATAAAAAACATCCAAAGTATTCACTCTCATTTAAAATTCCTCACGGTTATGCATGGGTGAATTACTTGGAATTTTTGATTATGTGCTTCCATGCCATTTACAAGTCCTCATGGTTATGCATATATGGAACGCATATCAAAATTGATTAATTAAATAGACAAGTTGATTCTAACCCCATTTAAAAGTCCTCACGGTAATGCGTGATTAGAAGATACTTGAATTCATTTTTGAAAAATTAAGAATACTACTAATCTCATTTAAAAGTTCTAGTGGTTACGCATGGTTAGTAGATATTCAAATTCCTGATATAAATATACCACAAATAGACACAACTATATGGTTTTACATGATGACATCATCCCTATCATTCTAAAGTGGAATATGCATCAAACAGGGCATTTATGATTTTTGTTTGATTTTTTATCGAAATTTAATATTTATACTCAATTGGGTATTAAGGTTGTATTAATGTCTATCACTTTATCTCTTATTTTTCTAACACTATTACACTTTTGCTGATAAAAAAAGGGGGAGAGAAAGGTTAAAATTTTGACAAATAAAAGTCAAATATTTTATTTTCTATATGCATCTAAGTTCATTTATTCATTTATATTTTTATGCAAATATGAATGCGGATCTTTTTGTAGAGAGGGAGCATTCAAATAGGGAGAGTAAATTGAATGATCAAATACATTTAACAAATTCAAAATTTTAGATATATGTTTGTTATCATCAAAAGGGGAGATTGTTGAATATGCGAGTATATGATTTTTGTTTGATGATAATAAACATATATATATATATTCATTTAAATGTATTTGTTAATGTAATATTTTATTTTTCACATAATTAAATAAATATTTGTTGAAGAAAATAAATAACACAAAATTTAAATTCAAACGTATTGTATTTAAACAAATATTTATTACAATTTTGAACAGTACAAATTCAAGCACTTACTATACATACACAATTTCAATACAAATTTAATTACATCACAATTTTCAATTTACATTTGCACCTCACTATATATCACTCATTCACTCATAATTTATCTTCAATTCCAGTCCAGATTGAATCCAACATCTGAGAAATCTGCAAAAATACACACTGATGTAGTAAAATTGGAATTAAATATTTTTATAGTATAAATAAAATGTGATTTTGAAAATTTTATTTGTCTCAGTTATTTGGGTTGTTCGTCATCAATTAATTTTGAATTCATCGTACACGAACAGCTTGTGACATACACAGTGTATCACTGTACATGCCACAAGGCCGTGCACACAGATATACACTTGATAAAATTACAGGGGCAAGTGAGCATAAGGTCAAACCCAAATCAAAAGTCGGGTTCAACTCAAGTGAAATAAACGAAGTTACGATACAAGCACAAGGTCAAACCCATGCTTTTAAGCTGGATTCAACACTGGTGCAAGTTCAATAAAATGTCAAAAATCCATAACTAACATAAATCAAGCCTCTACCAAAGTTCAAATGAAACTGGTTCAAAGTGAAGCCACAATGAAACTGCAATAATCACTGGAATTTTGTACACATGAATCAAGGGACCGGAGTACCTAAAGAAGGCCACACAAGCGATCACACTTCATAATGCAGTAAGACAGTGCAATGCAAACTACAACAACTTAAGCAAACTCAACAGTGTCAAATAGTTCAAAATGAAACGGCAAGAGTGATTCAAAGAACAGCAACCGATAAAAGAAGTACAATGACAATATGGAGTGTCATATGCAAACACCCATGTATAGCTTTAAATGTATCAAGACTTAAGTGAACCTGATATGAAAAACTCAAGCCTGACAACATGATACAAATACAACATGAAGACTGTAATATCAAAGTGAAGAATGGATGTCATAAAATCAGTGCAGTAAAGTATGAATGCCACGACTTCAAAGGAATAAGTGTGAACATGAATGCAACCATCAGTGCAGCTCAAAAAAGTTTTAAAAGCATCATGAACTAGATATGGACTGTGATCAAAGCTGTATGAACATAACCAGAACTAAGGCAACATGTACTCGATGCAGAACAAAACAGTGAAACAACACTAAATACACATGCATATGTAACAACCAGACTATATGCAAGCAAGACTATAATTTCAATCATGTATGCAGTAAACAACATGTACAATGATATATATGCAACAAGTCGAAGACAACTACAGTCTTACAGGAACCCGAGACATGTACAAATATCAAGTCTAACAGGAAGTGGCAAAAACAACCATGAAGTATACAAGTGCACATAAACAACTCAACACAATGAACATTTCATATGCAAGCAAAACCATAAATCTAGACAAGACGTCAAGGGGACAGCTGAGTATAAAGTAAACAACTGTAGTTCAATATCAAAGCAATGTCGAAGTCACCGAGGAAAACAAAATTCTTATATTCAAATATCACAAAGTCTAGAAATCATTTCAAATGGCCGGAGTCAATCATTTCCAAAGTCGAGGCCAAATTCAATCTGAAACAGCAAGATACAAGTCAAATTCCAAAACAATTCAAAGTCGTGTTGCCAAGGAATGGAACAGTTCAAAATGGAAGCCGTGATAATCAAGCTAACAAGATATACGATTTTGAACAAGTCAGAAATCATCACAGTCATCAATGCAAAATCAAACGGTCGAGCAAATTATCAGATGAACGAGATCGAATCCTATACAAACGTTTTAACAACATCAGCAGAAAAACCAATCGAGTTCAAACAACAAAGAATAATCATTCAACTCGAATCAAAAGTCGAGAGTATAGTATAAATCAAAGAAGGATTGAACGTACCAATTCTCGCATCAGATAAACTCGACTTAATTGAAGGAGCCGAATTAGAACAAAGCAGCCATCAATCCAGATCTCAATCGAAGCAAAATTCAAAGCGACGACTTCAAATCAAAAGCCCTAATTTTTAAGCAAAAAACGAAGAAGAATGAACGGGTAACAAAGAGGAACGAATGCTCAAGAAAGCGGCCACTTTTCAAGAGAAAAAGGATACAGGCCGATATAATAAAAAGGGGGAATTCACCACTTGATTTGTTTTGGGCCGACTCATATTTTGGGCTTAACATTTTAAATTAGGGTTTTGTCTTTAAATTGTTTTTAAATTTTGTATTTCTCTTTTAAACCGTTGTAAATTCTAGTCGTGTGACTAAGGGACGAACTACGGTGGTGTAGTTCGAGAATTCGCAACTCAATGGCTGAGTTGTGGTAGGGTTTTGAGCCTAGAGTTAGGTTAGTCGACAAGTGTCGCAGGTTTGCGTGTGTAAGCGTCTGACTACTTAATTTCTAGTAGAAAACTTGAGGGCAGCACGTAGGCAGGGTTTTGCCGAAGCTGGATAAATCTGTATGTTCTATTTCTGCATTTGTTATTATGCTATTATCTGTGCTGCTATTATTCTATGATCTGTACTGAAATTATTTTATATAAACTTCCGCATTAAATTTTATAATTGATAGTATCACCGTATTCACCCCCCTCTAGGGTGAAATCGATCATACAGGAAGGTTTTGGGAACAGTAGAAATTTCAACATATGAGTACTTGACATTAAAAAAAGAATTTGGCAATGCAATGCATGATAAATATTATGATATAAATGAATTACAACTTAAATTCTTTAATATTATTTATGTATATAATTATGTTATGTGATTAATATATTCATATATTTAAATTAATGTTACACTATGTTATAAATAAATATTGAAATTTTCATATGTATTTTTATGATTTATTAGACAAATGATAGGTTACTGAATTAGTTAAATAGTTTTAAAAAACATGGTTAATTCTAATATATGGAGTTAAATGTAAAATTTTAGAAGGGAACTGTGGAGGCTTTATAAATGGTCATAGAAATTTTAAATGAAGGCATTTGAAGTAATAGTAATAATTTTGTAATGCACTATGTGGATGAATTTATCGAAATAGTTAAATTGTTATTATTGTTTATGTATATAATGTATATTCTGTGGCTTTACGTCTTAATGAAAAGGTAAATTTACCTTTTTTGTTAATATGAGTATATATGGTTTACATATTGAAATTTTTATAATTTGATAGACGAACTAAATAACTGTTGAAATTTCAGGACCCGTTCGCACATCTCTTCATGGACGCAACATAGAGTTTTGTCGACACCTTTTTGACAAAACGAATTCATTTTTGGTACATGCGACCAAATTCGTATATACACCCCAACAAATCTCCACCTTGTCTCACATCCATTCATGCGTCTTCCACCAACTTTGATCTCTGCACCATACCAAGACTTTGTTCACGTGTCATTCTACTAGACTCTACGTACCATGATATACCTCCACTTTAAGTCTGACTACCTAAGCCTACACCGCTAACCACAATGATTTACAGATCTCTTACGCACTATCCATTGTCCCATATAATACCATCGACTCTGATATCATATTGAAATTCCAAGATCCGTCCGCACATCCCTTCATGGAGGCAACATAGAGTTTGGTCAACACCTTTAAAAAAAAGTAATCGCTTGTTGCTACATGCATCCAAAATCGTATATATATCACTCTACTTCCATTATTTTTCAAGATGTGAGACTATTCTTCTTTCTAATATACATCCATTACCCATATACAATGCAAGACATCCTAACACTAATACAATTTAATTGTATTTATCTAATTAGTTTAAATTTAAAACTACATAATTAATTTAATTATATAAAACATAAGTAGAAAATAGAGATGAGTTTTGTAAATAATTGCGTTAGATATAGGTATTTGAAGTTAAAGTAGTACTTTACAATGTAATGTATGATAAATTTTATTAAGATAAATTAACTACAAATTAAATTTGTTATTGCTGTTTTATGTAATTTATGTATTGTAATCGAAATATAAAAAAATTAGTTTTACCATTATCGTTGGAATATTAATAGTAATTGAAATTGTCATTGTCATTATTTAGTGTTTATTAGAAATATTAATAAATATTAGTTAGCATAATTTATTTAAATGGTTTATATATATGTTTATGAAATTGACATAAATATATGAATTGAATATAAATATCAGGAGGTAAATGATTATTACAGTAATTTTATAAATTTTCAAATGTTTGTACTAGAATGTAAAATGTTGGAAGGGATATAGTTAAATAGTGTAAATTGTCTAATTGGTAAAGTAAAGATTTTAATTTAAAACATCAAGCAAGAATTAAGTAGAAGAGAGAGAACTCGTAAGAATCTATAAGAGAGCTAGAAATTCTTCTGCTTTATTGTTATATTTAATAGATAAGTTTTAAGAATTTTTTCATAATTTTTATGATTTTACAATAGGTGAAAAGTCACTTTAACCCAACCATATGTTAGAAGCCCATTAGGTCTGTCGATAGATCGACACCAACGTTTAATTTTCAAATTCAAAACAAAGAGTTTTTGGTTGAATTTTTTTCATAATTGCCGTATATTTTCAAAATTAGGAAACCGATTTAGTAAGTTTCAGAGATCACCATGCCTAAAAAGTTTGAAACCACCTTTTGTGATCTTCTCTATGTGAACTCATTAACATTTCCTACTCCATCTCACGTAGAAAATCCCGATTGCAGGTCTCTATATCATTTTTATTTGTAATTACAAGATTAGACACTAAATTTCAAGTTTCATTCTTCATTATATGGCCAATAAACATCTTGAATTTCATCTTCCAAATTACTATGAAGAGTGTATTTGTAAAATTAGTGCATTAATTAAGATCATGATCGACCTATAGTATTTGTTTGCCTTAAAAAATATTGTTAAGTTACTTTTATCTAGCATGCAAATTTTTTATGTCTAAATACCTACGAACCTATTATTGATTTCTTATATCATAGTACATTAAAAACTGCTTTACATCTTGCCTCTATATGATCTAGAAAGTACAACACAATTATAATATGTAACTTTATATGTTTCTTGGGTATTTATTTAATTGGTAATTTGTTTTAAAATGATTTATACTATAACATCATTGTACCCATCATTATATAGTTGCCCCTGTCTGATATGTTGCCCTAGGTATTAGTCTTGGTTGACTTGCCTTGTGGTCAGCTCTGATTAAGTTGTAATTCAAAGTCCTAAAGACTATAACAAAAGTTCAACCGACAAGTTGTTGAAGTTCAGAATGATAGTTTTGGCACATGTAAACTCATTCCTCTAAGCAGGTGTGTGGACTTTTCTTTACTACTTTCTACATTATGAATTTGGCTATCTTTACTTTACTTTCCAGATATAGTATTATATTTGCTTATGCCGATGTCATTTAAGCGCTGGTGTTGATAACTCTCTATCTCAAACACCTTAGCGGGATCTTACCAGAATTCATTACCAGATTTAATAAAATGAGAATATGGAAACTCCTTGATAGAGTTAGGTGTATGCCCTAAGGGAATTATGTAATTTGTCACATATATTTAACTTTATGACCAATCTTGTTTACAATAAATGTATTTGATTTCTAATGCATGCGATGGTGATATAATTAATTAATTAATTAATTTAAGGTATATTAGTTAAAAATTCTTTAAATGGTATATTATGTGATAGTAGTTACTAAATGTTTTAATCATGAGAAATTTATCACATTGATAACAACATATTGTTTTAAATATTCATGCTCAAGATGTTTCAGGGAAAGATATTGATACATCGATTAAGATCGAAGTATGTAACGCTATTAAAATGCTAGGAGTGTATTACTTATGGCTGTTAGATGCTCTAAAGATTTACATATTGAAAGTTATATAATAACTATAGAATTGCTCGTTTGATATTTTCATTTTGGTTAATAATAATTAGGTTAAACAAGAAATCTCGAGTGACGATCTTACACAATTCTCTCGATTTAAGAACACTCTTGAACTTTGTTAATCCAAAAAATGGATCAACACCATGAATCAAGTGTGAAAGCACCAGTGTAGATAATTAGTAACACAAATCTCAGATGAACAACAAAAATAAAGAGCAGAAGTAAGAAAAGAGACAGAGAATTTTTACAGTGGTTCGACTGATTCTGGCCTATGTCCACTTTAATCAATCTTTATTATGATTATGCTAGTTCAATCTCTCTGGATATCAACTAGTTAGTCCTTAGATCTAAGTTACAATGAGTTATAATAAGTCACAAGTTCAAGGGTTGACTGGAGAATCACAGTATCCCCCTTGATGACTGTTATGAAGGAGAAGAAAGTTGAAGAAGTGAAGGAATTCCAGTAGAGTAATGGCAGCTCTCTCTTCGGAAAAGATCCATCTCTAGTTGCGGATAGGTGGGTATTTATAGAGAAGTTCAGTGAGTACTGGGCCAGAAGTCCACGTGTAGAAGAGTCCAGTTTTATGCCAAGTAATCATCAAAAATCTCAAATCAACCTGAGTCATTTCTATGGATCGCTAGCTATCCATTGGGGATGGATTACTAGCTATCCATAGGGGATGGATCACTAGATATCCATTAACTTAGAATATTTTTCTACCAGAAGCATTTACCAAGTGCTACGAAAGAGCTTGGAAAGTTTGAGGGTGATCCGACGGATCTTGATGGATCGCTAACTATCCATAGGGGATGGATCACTAGCTATCCATAAGGGAAGGATCGCTAGATATCCATCTACTTAGCATATTTTTAAGCGATCTTAGTTTGGTTGTCTTTCTATCTTCTATCTAAATGCCTTGTCCAAATAACAAGTCGTTTGATGTTAGTTTGATCATCTGTCTTCATGGGTCATTTGGTCCAGAAGAATCATCCATAACTCGCTCAAATCTTAACGAAATTGAACGAAACTTTATAAGAGCACTCTTGAAGGTGCTATGGACCCACCACAAAAATTTGAGGTGGTAGGGCCCAATACAGATGGGTCGCTAGCGATTCATCAAATCAACTCCAAATGACTTCAATTTTTTGGCGAGCCTTCTCCTATGTTTTCTTAATTATCTTCCAAAATTTCAAGTCAATCTGACTTCATATGAGTTTTGTAGGTCCATTTTAAGTTTGCTAATTCTGGCCGAACAGCGTGAATCAGACGAGTCTTCATTTCTTGAGCTAGAATGTTTGGCATGCTATGAAACTTGGAAAGTGTGCTTAGAAGTGGTAACAGATCTTAATACAAGAGGTTTGGAGGGTCCATGAGTAAGCCTTATGGATCGCTAGCAATCCATTAACTTAGCTTATTTTGGTATTTTTTCTCTTGTGTCTTTCTCTTGTTCATTTTCTGGTCCTTTTGGTTGATTCTTGAGTTATTATGGCGTACCTTGAATGTTCTAACTCTCATTGAATTTTGATGGGTTAAAAACCCAATTAGCAAACTTCAATGTGGAAACTCCACTTTCATTATAGTTAAATCATGGAATGACATTCATCAAAAGGCTATAGTGGGGGTCTAAGTTGAAGCATTAGAAGTGAAACGCTATTTGAAAGAGAATTCTTCTCCTTAGTTGTACGAGATTAGTATCATGATCAACTGTAGTCAACTTAAAGTCAAGATATTTGGGCAGAGTAGTACGGTTAAAACTAAATATTATTATTGAACCAAGAACATTATTTATGGATTAACCAAGTTGAGTGTTGACGATATTGGAATTTTGACCAAAATCAAATTCCATAAGTCTTGAAGTGATATAGTGTTGATGAAAAGTATCAGTGTAATAAATTTTATTAAAATGTACCATTTGAATTTTTAAAATTGGATTTTGCCGATGAGATTAGTGTGTTGAATTAAGTCAAACTACCACATTACTAGATAAGTGACATGCGGACATTAGTATTTAAATTGTTTGAATACTAATCATTACCAAAATTCAAATCTGTGAATCGCACAATCGAATCTATTCAGTCTCTGAAATACAATTTGATTAAATTTATTTATAAATGTAAAAATTAATTAATATTTTTGAAATATTTTTTATTAATGTATGTATTGTATGGAATGTGTTTGATAAATTGAGTTGCCTCTAAAAATGTTTGGGGTGCAGTTAGTAATTGACTAGTTGCATGTATAATAGTTATATTTGTATGGATCGATCTATAATATCAAATTACATTTAAATATGATTTAAATAATGTCAATTACTATTGGGTCTGAAATGTTTATTAGTCCAGTAAAGACCAAATAAATAATAAACCATCAATAGGAATGCATAAGAGAGAGTCCAAGTGTGACTTGGTAGGAAAGAACTTTGGGTAAGATATTTTCTCAAATCTTTCCTATAAAAGAGAACCAAGGCTTCATTGTTTTGAGATCTTTTTGCCTCCTCCCTCTTCTCCATTTAGGCCGAAAATACGAGCCCTTCCCACCTCATTTTTTCACTTCAGTCACATCCAAATAATTAAAATATAGTAAATCCAATGTTTTATGTCTATCTCCTACAAAGAAGCATGCAGATCTAAGAAATTTGAGGAGTCTGATTAGATCAGCGTATGTTTCTACGGCTTTATCTCTAAGATATACTTTATTTAATGTTCAATGATATGTTATATACTATATTGTTATATATTAATCTTTCACATATGATATAATCTGCAAATTTATATCAGTTTAATGTATACAACATTTGATTTAGGTGTATCATCATCAAAACATTACTATTATTAGCAAACGATATTAAAAAAAACATTTTTTCTTTATAATGCTTGTTTAATTTAAATCATAGATTTAATCTTAAATATGATATATTTAAATTGAAATTAAGATGAATATTATATAAATGTTTTATTTTAAATACTTTTTGGAATTTTTTTAATTTCAGAAAGTATTGTCTAAATAATATTGTTATGTGTATATTATATAAAATAAATACAAAATTGTTTCATTTATGCATTCAAAAATATGGAAATGCTTATTTTTGGTTTTAATAAAAATATTATCAAAAAATGTATACACATGGATAGAAATTTAAATTTATATATTTACATAAATAATTTAAATTTCAACCTTTTGATATATATATTAACTAATATATAAGACTTTTTATATATATATATATATGTGTATATATATAATCATATTAAAACTTAAAATCTGAAATTTATTTATTCATAAGTATACCATTTAAAAGACTACGAAGGCAAAATTATGATATTTTGAAAATTAAAATATAAAATTTTAGTTCTAAATTTAATTTAAATCTTGTTTATTACATTAATTTTTTTTTGAATTTGAAACTAAAGATTAAGTCAAATATTGTTTTAGAACTATGTATAAAATTATTTTAGTTATAATTTCAAAATTAATACATGCATAGATATTTATACATACATACATATCAACGCTTGTACACACTCACACACATATGTACACATTCATTATGAAATGTTTTATTCAGGAAATTGACATATATGTAAAAGCCATGTATATCCATTATGTAAATCCCATCAATCTATGTATATATTCAAATCAAACACACCATATACTATGTTGCACATGTAGATTATACACATACGAGTGCATAATGATATAGTCATTTATATATGTAAAATATTTTTAACTAAATTTGTTAAATCATAAAATAAAATAAAATATGATTTTATTTAAATAAATTAGATTCAAAGGACGAAGTAAGCCAAAAGGTTATACCGTATACAAATCCCCAAATTGATTTTGGCCTTTGGCTAATTTTCAAAAAATGTTTTGAAATTATAAATAATATTTTAAATTTAATAGTTTAAGTTTAAAGTATGTAAGAAATTTTATAAATGTTATAAAATATTTTTCAAAAATGTTTTGAAAATAATTCATTAATTTCAAAAATTATAATAATAATTAATCAAATTAGTTAAATAAATAATTGAAGTTAATTAATTAAATTAAAGCATACATAATGATATGAGTATATTTACCTTAAAATTCTTAAGGTAGTTAATAATTTAGATTTTGAAATTAATCAAATTTAATTAAATTATTTTGGTCACACAAATCAATTAAATGTCAATTAATAAACAATAAATAACATACATGTATAATGATATATGTATATGAATATAAACGTTATAATATGTATACATATTCATTTTCAAATTGTTTAAAATAAATGAAATCAAATTAAAGTTAAATTAGATATGATTTAATTAAATAGAGTGGAATTATAGGAAACCCAAGTTAGGTTTTACAGGCAACAAAATATTGTTCAGATATGTCTGACACTTGAACCACAAGGTTATTTTATAAGAAATACATTATTACATAAATTAATATCACTCAAATAAATATATTAAAAATTATGAATCTCTAATATAAATGTTGTCCTTTATTATTTATATATTAGTGAATTACTTGCATGCTCTTTAGTTATTGATATTCCTTAAGCTAGAGATGTTATGTGTGATACTATTTATATATTCAACACGTGAGGTAAGATATATGCATATTGATATTCCTCAAGGTATATACATCTATACTTAGGATGTTGTGAAAATGATGGGTATGAGTAAATAAGCTCTTTTGATTTGTTGATATTCCTAAAGGTTGAAACGAGATCAGGACAAAGACCATATATTAGAAGTTGTATTTAATACAACCAATAAGGTGTTATCCATCACATGTGCATCTATAATTTGTTGATATTTCTCAAGGTTGTAATCCTAAGGCATGCGAGTCTTAACACCATCAAAAATCGAAAGGTTTCTGTGTTTTCTTTTACTATTTTAGGAAACACAAAAGTATAATGCGAGCCTTATTAGAAAAATGAAATAATAACATTCAACCTTACTAATATTTTAAGAATATATGTTGCCCAAGTCAAATTAATTTACCACGATAAAATTTGTGCAATTAATATAATTAATAATTATCTGTTAAAGTATATACAAATAAACCATATTATGATTAACATAAAAAGTATAAAATAGACTTACCGATAAATCTTTTTGCATGTTGTCAATTCAAGATCAATGCAAGCATATGATTATATAACTACTAAATATGTTCGTCACTTGATCAGTTGCATGTACATTTGCCTAAGATCGAATATTGTCTTCTAGTACTTTTGAACACTAACAATAATATAAGAATATGAATAAGTGATCATATTTAATCACACAAAAATTTTATACGGTTGATTACAATAAGGATTTCGTTGTGTTAAATGTAACATTAGACTAAAAGCTGTAAGTCGAACATAAGAATTCGATCACTGAAATGTCACTTTGATTAGTTTACATAAAGTGCAACTATTTGATATACTTAGATATTAGGGATGACCAACTGCATTTTGGTAAAGGGTTCTTTATAGTCTTGTAGTAAGAGTCTCCTTTTGAATGGTTTGACCATTTGAAAAGGAAAGCAAAAGTATGAGAGTGGATGTAACCTAAGGTATAGTTAGGATGAAGAGAATGAATGATCAGTTCTGCTTTATGAGGAGATGTTGGAAACGAGAATTATATAAAATAATAGTTGATGCTTAACATGTAATAAGAAATATGATTTCTATCTCAAAATATATTTTCATATCGAAAATTATTTTCTATGAGTTTTTATTTAAGCTTCAGATTTTTTAATCTGGAAACTCTTCACTATAATCAAGTTACATTAAATGAAATAAATAGTCCATATTGAGTGGTTGAAGGAATCTTCATATGTCATATGCTATTATAGTAATGGCGAAAATAGTTGGAGCATATCATATAACGCTTTTACTAGATCCATCAATGTTATAAAAAATGTTTGCATACATATACCAAATATTATTTAAATATTGATTACAAATAGAATAGTTTAATTTCAAAATGAATATTAAAAATATTCAATGTAAGATAAAATTATGATAATAGTATTTGTTTTCACAACAAAAGTGATACTTATAAATTGTAGAAGTATCTGAATTTTTTCAATTATTTTGGAATTATGGACTAAGCCACAATTTGAGAAAAAAATACTTTAATCATTTGATCATGACTTATACGGTACCGGTAAACCATATCCCAAATGTTTAGGGGAAAACATCAATTTAATTGGATCGACATAAGAGTTGGTGAACTCTTCGATTGATGTATAAATGAATTCAATCGTAAGTTTAATGATAAGAAAGCAACGGTTTATCGATGAATTATCATAAACATACATATTTGATTCACATCTGGTATATCTATCATAAGTTCATAGAATATAAAACAGAAGTAAAAGAAATGGTGTGCAAAAGAAAATAATTATTTAATTTGATTGAATAGGTTAGTGCATTGGAAAGGGTACCAAAAGTACCTTAAAACGAATAAGATTTGACCTGAAACGTCATTTCTCTATATGTTACATAATGATGTGTTAACGCCAAAATTGGTCATGAACACCCAAACGACGTTGAAAACACCAATTTACAGTCATAGATAACAGATAGAGTGTATGTAGAGAGTATAAATATGAAGAATAATCAAAATTAAAAAGAAAACAATAATAATAGAGGATTTATAGTGGTTCGACTAACTCTGGCCTACGTCCACTCTATAAATTTCCTTTTTATTGATATTAGAATCAATTATAGTTTCGACCAGGAGTATTTAAAACAATAATGGCAAAGTATCCTTAATAGAGAAGATAAAGGGAAACAGAATGAACGTCCTTTTTTCGAATCCCCGCCTGCTGTATTTATAGGCAAAATCCGAGTTACCGGGCTTCCTAAGTGATCCGGGCTCATCAAGACCATAGCCGAACCCAAAGCCATCATCACTGCGGATCTCGAGTTCAGAATACGTCGATCCAATGTTGCCGTGGGAATGACTCGAAGTGAAGATAGATATGACCCGAAGCAAACTCGCCTGTGGCCCAAAGTAACATATGTTTGGACTCGGAGTAACACGGTGCCAACCCCATTCCTTTAAGACACCGACCTGATCCCTTTTAGCCGACCCGGAGCCTTCGTTCCACCGACCCGAAGTAGCCGAACTAATACAACACACCAACCCAATTTCTAATATACCGACTCGACCTCATAGCCGACCTGAAGTGTGGCCATCGTCGACCCAAAGCGGGAGTAGTTGCCAACCCGAGTCTTCATTTTGATGTTGATCCCATAGCTTGCCGACCTGGCTCCAAGGCCGACCTAAAGGCTGTAGGATGCCGACCCGAAGTAAGTTGTGAATCCCATGAAAACATGTCAAACCGAGGCATCCTTGCAAATAACTCGAAGTAGGAAGCCTGAGAACCCGAAATAAACCCTCAAACAACTCGAAGCAAACTCCAACCATCTCGAAGCGACTCGGTTTTTTGTCGAAACTCATATTTTAAGTATCAGATGCCTTTTTCCATTGAATATGCCGAATCTCGGCTGCATAATCATGTTTATCATCTGTGATTAATCGTCCATCCATCCAATCTACTCAAACCCATCGTATTCCAGCTTCGATAATCGAGCAATCGATTTAGTTAAATCCGCCTATCTACGACTTTTCCAAAAGATGGGTTAACATTTACCCCCCACAACATGCCTTACTATTGGAAGGTGTTTTTTGAATAGCGTTAAATCTGATATCCAAAGTCCATATTCAGTCTATTATCAAGCAATTCCATCCAAGCCCGATAGCCAAATTCGCCACTGTTCCAAGTCGTTATCCAATTCCAAAACCATTCCAAATCCATTAACAGAATCCACGATCTCTCTGGATCGTTTTATCCAAGTCCGGGACCTCTTCGGGTCCTGTAATCCAAATTTGGGACCTCATCGAGACCTCTCTAGGTCCGAATCCAAGTCCAAAACCTCTCCGGGTCCTTAACCAAATCCGCAGTTGTTCGAAGCCACTATCCAAATCCATTTCACACCTTGGAAGTCAGTAGTCAAATCCTACGATCTCTTTGGATCATTGAAGGTCTCTCTGGACCCTTGCTAAGCTCGATCCAAACTTAGCAATTGAATAGGCAGATCCCGTCGCACTCCAGCGAAGCAATCTATCCCTTGCACTTCGGTTCAGTGTCCTTGAACAATAAGCAAAGCCCTGGTCCTCCTAAACCAATATTAGCCTCTCCGGGCTCTTACTGGGTCCCATCCTATCACTCTCCAGTTATGTGAAATAACGAAGAGCGAGCCGATTTTTTCGCATTTCGACGAAACAACGTCGCTCCTTGCACCCCGGTTCAGTATCCCTGAACATTAAGCGATGTCATGGCCTAAGTCCTAGACCGATTATAGCCTCTCCGGGCTCTTGCTGGACTCTATCCTGTCATTCTTCGGTGAAGGGGAAACAACAATGAGCGAGCCGATCCTATTGCATTCCGACGAAGCGGCATCGCTCCATGCACTCCGGTTCAGTATCCCTGAACATAAAGCGATTAATTCCCAACTGACTTCCAATATCCATCCTGTAACACTCCGGTTAGGAATTTATTTCATGAAATCAAAATTCATTAATTAATTCCAAGTTCCAAATGTTCGATAAGAAAAATAGAAAAAACTAAGTGCTGCCTCTCCGGGCAGAGCAGCCTATTATCTTCTCAAAGCATGCCAAGGGATCGCTCTGGTTCCCCTATATGTGTAAGTGGCATAACCGCTTTATTTTTAAAACAAAATTAGGAAAAATTATTCGATGACCGGAGTGCCAATCTTGAACTTGGCCCTTTCCACCACGATCAGCGGATGACGAGTCATGACCCCAGTCCAGGGTCATTCCTGTTTGATCCAAGCGGTTGTTGCTCGTGTTCTACCACTCTTGTCCAGTCCCTCACATACCGTGGCAACCTGCCACTTCTAACATGTCCCTCCACCACGTCCTTCAAGTTGCGGCATTCATCCATGGCATGCCTTTCCAGCTCATGGAATAGGCAGTACTTCCCGCTCCTGCGCTCTCGTTCTATAGGATCCCTCTTGGATGGTTTTCGATAGGGGAGCTGCCCCCGTGTTCCCAAGTAAATCCAATCCAGGTTATCTGTCAAGTCCACATATGTTGTGAATTAGGGTTTCTGACCACTCCTCCGTTTGTCGGGACCACCATATCCAACATCTTGCTTTCGTTTTCTTTTATCCATTCTGCGTCGTTCCCCATGAAAGTGTGATATGGATCGTGTAATATGGATATACGATAATACATAGTATAGTGGTGATAGCTATACAGTAAATAGTGCGGAGTATAAAAGCAGTATAATAAAAATAACACCAAATATTTTTATACTGGTTTGGAGCTCTGTCCTACGTCCAGTCCCAGATTCCTTCTGAAATTTCACTAAAAAACAACCCTCACTTAACCCGGAGGAACAGGTCTATACAACACCTGAGCAGCCGAACAGGGACCTGAGTAGCGGAACATGATTTCCCCTCGGCAGCCAAAGAGGACTTCACACGCCTGAGTAGCAGAACAGGACTTCAACAAATACAAAATAGATTTCTTGACTTTGTGTGTTCTAATAACACGGATTTGTCACTTGTTGTACATCTTTCCAATAATCTTTTCCTCAAGTATGATATGTGTAGTTCTATGTATATGAAGATTAGGAAGTTTCAAATTGCTTTAAGAAATATAGAATTGTGATTGTAAGTAATGAATGTATGGATTCAAGAGAGTAGTTAATTTAGAAAATATGATTCAAGTATAAGCAAGTAAGTCAAGTAATTCGATCTTGAAATTCATGCATATGTATATAATAGTTAAGGAGTTGCAACTGCTGGTGAAGACTTCTCAACGAATAGCAATGGCTGCACTCTTCACGAGGAAGAAGTCTATTCAAAAAGGAAGTGTCTTTTAAAAAAAATAGCAGTTGGTACCAGGTCAGTCGACTGGTTTATGAACTTTAGTCGACTAAAATTGAAAATATAAACGTGTATACATATGTGCACAAGTTCAGTAGGCCGTTTATAGATATTCAGTCGATTGAACGACTTTGTTCGGTCGATTGAATTCTATTGATAATAAAAAATCACCATTGCTCATTTGGTTAGAGCACTTGCCTTCTAAACTAGTGACCCGGGTTCGAACCCCGCTCTAAGCATTTTTTGAAAACTTGATTTTGATTAAAATATGCATGCAAGTTTATTTGAATGTGAATGATGATTCTTGAGGAAAGATTTAAATAAAGTACTAAACTAGACTCTATATACATATTTGATGCCTCTTGTTAAAATATATAACTATATGAACCATACTTTGAGTCGTTGAGTGTATATGTTGTCGTAGTCGTAGATTCATGAATTGTTGTTTCATGTCAGCAATCAACACCTATGATCCAACACCCCAGACGTTCCTTCGCCTTGCACGACATTTATCTCCTACCTTTCGATGCATGAATCCTCTAACAGAATGAATCTTTCCACCTTATAATGGAACTCTCCAAGATCCAGTGGTGGATCCCTTGCCAATGAATCCTTAAATTCGGTGCCTTCTGCAAACCCTGCTACCGTCTCCATCAAAATCATTAATGGATCCAGGCAATCTACTGAAGCTACGGCTGCATTGAACCACATTAGAAAACCCCTTACGGACTCTCCGATCCTCTGCTTCATTGATGCCAGTGTCATTACATTCTTGGGTCGTGTCATGTGGACCTTGAACTGTCTCATGAAGCATTCTACTAGATCACCCCATGTCCTAATCGATCCATTCTCTAGCCGAATAAACCCGGCGCAGCTACATCCGTCAAGTATAAAGGGAAACATTTTACCACCACCTCTTAAAATGCCCCTAGCACTTCCATATGTCTGATGTATCTGGCCACATGCATGGCCGGGTCCGACTTCCCATCATAGGCCTCCGGTTTGGCAATTTGAATTCGGGAGGGTTCCTTGTGCTTTTGATATTTGGAGTCAATGGACTTCGACTGACTTCCTCCAAGCCTCTGCTCGACAGCCCTCCTCTCATAATCCTTCTTATCAATCCAGCCATCTACTCGTTTCCATCCGAGGTAGTCCTTTGTTTGCATCTCCACCCTACCTCCATGTCCTAGAGGGTACTCTGGGTAGTACTCTTCATGTTTCTCATTCACATTCACATTGGTCCTAGCTCATTGAGCTTCATTCATAATCCTTCCAGTATCCAATCCCGACTGCCCCCAAGCCTTTGCTGATTTCCTTCAATCTCTCTATTCTGGTTCTAAATCTGTCCTCCAGAGATTTCTACAGCTCTGACTCCTTTCTCTGCATTACCAACAATGGCGGTTGGTATATTCCCTTGAATTTGCACTCCAACTTGTCCAACCTATCAGAGTAGGTTCTATATCATGTCCTCAGGCCTCTTCGGCATCATTTCCATCTCATCTCTAGTAATATAGATTGAGGCCTGATTAGCTCTAGAGATAACCTCCTGATTTCTTTCCCGCTGACTCCTTTCCATCCTCTGTCTCCTTGTCGATTGCTTCGCCATAGTTTCTAGAATCCGGGTTCCTAAGCTTTTAAATCCAAAATCCTAGCTTCATAATTCCTGAGTGCTAGCTTTCTCAATGAAAGCACCAAAATATTAGCACCAAAATTGGTCACTAACATCCAAATGCCATTAAAAGCACTAATTCATAGTCACCGATAATAGATAAAGTGTATGTAGAGAGTATAAATATGAAGAACAATCAAAATTACAAAGAAAGCAGTAATAACAGAGGATTTATAGTGATTCGACTGACTCTGCCTACATCCACTCGAGAAATTTTCTTTTCATTAATATCAAAATCAATTACAGTTACAATCCGGAGTTTTTAAAAGAATAATGGCAGAGTAGCCTTAATGGAGAAGATAAAGGAAAATAGAATAAAGATCCTTTTTTGAAGCTCCGCCTATTGTATTTATAGGTAAAATCCGAGTAACTGGGCTTCCTGAGTGATCCGGACCCATCAAGACCATAGCCGAACCCAAATCCATTATCACTGCCGTCCCCGAGTTCATAATACATCGATTCAATTTTGCCGTGGGAATGACACGAAGTGAACATAGACATGACCCGAAGCAAACTCGTCTGTGACCCGAAGTAACCTACATTTGAACTCGGAGTGACACAATGCCAATCCCATTCCTTCAAGACATCGACCTAATCCCCTTTAGCCGACCAGATCCTTCATTCCTCCAACCTGAAGTAGCTGAACTAATACAACACACTGACCCAATTTCTCATACGTCAACCGACCTCATAGCCTATCTGAAGTGTGGCCATCGCTGACCCAAAGCGGAAGTAGTTGTCGACCCGAGTCTTCCTTTTGATGTCGATCCCATAGCTTGCCGACCTAGCTACAACGCTAACCCGAATACTAGAGGACTGACCTGAAGTAAGTTGTGAAGCCTATGAAAACATGTTGACCTGAGGCATCCTTGCAAATGACTTGAAGTAGGCAGTTTGAGAACCCGAAGTAATTAAACTGTACGCCCCACCTCTGTACTCATGCTAGCCAAGGACACTACGGAGTAATGCCGTCAACTAGTGTGAAGAATAAGGCTGTTGAGGAGCGGCCATCCGTGTAATTACTTTGTGCGAGAACTGATATGTCAGATAGTATAACATGCATTTCATTTCAAGAGGAAATCCGACATACCGATACAAACTCAAAGCTACTACACAATGGCTATAAGATATTCGGAAACAAATATAGTAACAAGCATAACACAAATCAGTCACAGATATCCATATCACAAAGGCGGAAAAAGATATGAATATAACACATAGAAGTGTACATCAGAGTAGTGGTCAAATAGGATCCACAATATCTGAAAGAATAGGTACAAGTGCAAGATAAAAGAATAAGTATACATCAAGGAGTCTCTATCTCGATTGTATAACAACAAAAACTGCTAGACTAGAGTAGTTAGTCAAAAGTCAGATAATGTTCCTAGAAGAGGAGTCAAGTAGAAGAACCTGTAACATCTCGGTCTGACCCGAGTATTATTTAATAAGAAAATAATAAACGGATCAGTCTAGCTACAAATATCAAATAAAACGAGATAGAATAAGAGATATCACAAAACGTATGATAACAATAATGCCATACTATGAAAAGTATACGTTTAACAACAACAAAAATCATACCATATCTCAAGAATCTCATAATAGCAAAAAGAATGTCATATTCTTTTCCATATCCACCAAACCACAAATATTGATAAAGTTTATCAATGTAAATCACTAAAGTTGGTGAAGTACAAATTCTAGAAATCATCAATTTAGAAATCCAGAAATCGGGGGAGGCCTATCACAAATGGGAGCATGAAAACTCACCAGCATGTGTATCACAAATGAAACGCTATTCAATGGTCGCTAACCATCAATTTGAGCCGTGGCTCCACAAACGGCCCGAAGACCATGGGTCGCTACCCCACCAAATTTGAGTTGAAACTCCACAAACGGTCAAAAGACCTTGGGTCACTAGCCCATAAAAATGAGACGAAGCTCCATAGAATGAGGTACATTCCCCCACGTGGACAAAGATACATCGCACATCGCTAGTCTAAACCACAAAATGATCATCATCGATCAACAAAAAGCGTCAATCGCACTAAGCTAGTAAATACATGAGTTTAGCATCATGTCCCATAACCACTGGCTTAACTTAAATATTTACGAACAAATTGTAGATCTCTACTCGAAAGTTGTCACAAGAGTTTCAATTGAACAAGTTCAAAAATTAATTGACGAAGTAAACACAAGCGTTTCATACCACTAGTTTTACTAAGCCGTTTAATTAGATTTCTCAAACGAATAAGGTAAAGGTTTGTGTATACTAATAGATTGGAAAACAGTTTTATAAACAATCTTTGTATTAAAAATAGAGTTGAAATCATATCTGAGAAAAAGTTTGAATATTTACTATTAGTATAGAAACCTTTGTATTTTAAAGTGACAATTCACAAAATTGATTGTAAAAACAATCAATCACCAAAAATTTACATATGAAGACGTGAATTAAATCCAAAGAAATCGATACCAAATCCATCAAATATGGATATTCCCTAAAAATCTAATAAAAGAAGTTATCAAAGTCAACAAAGGTGATAACAACAAATTGGAGAAACAAGAATCGATTAAAAATTGGGAATTTAAACACAAAAGGAAAAATAGGCAGAGATTGCAGATTCAGTCGACTGGACCTGGGTGGTCAGTCGACTGACACAAATCCTGGAAACTTTCGGTTTCCAGGCTCAGTCGATTGACCCAGATCGGTCAGTCGCCTAATACTGGCCTAGGAAAATTCCTGGGTTCGGTTCAGTCGACTGACCTTCTACTTCAGTCGATTGAACTGGAAATTCCAGTATTCTCAACCTAGCCCCCAAGATGCAAAATCCCATACAATTTGCGATCAGTCAAGTGATGGGCGCTAGGGGTTTACGCCATTCAGCAACCCAGCCCTATAGGCTCTTCGATACGCCACCAAAAGCATGATCAAACATCAAAGCTAAGATTTTTAAAGATTTAACTTCAGAACACCAAAAATTGGAATGTTCATAAAACCAATTCAATCCAAAGTAAATGGACAAGGAATAGATGTTAGGAATCACTACCTAACAACTATCAAAGATATAGACATGGATGTGAGTTCAAAAACTCACATTTTACACAAAAACAATGAAGGAGAAGCTTGAAAGCAAAGGAAGATCAACTACTCTTCAGCTTCAACTCTAGAAACTCCAATCTAAGTCTAGAAGCGATAATTTCCCAAATTAGATTATAGAAATTTATGAAATTGGAGAGAGATTGAGATGGAGAAGAAGAAGGAGATGCTTACCTAAGCTTCTCTTTGATTTTGGAGCTAAAACTTGGATTTGCAAATGAAGCTAGGGCATAGGAATTCCTAATCTCTTTTCTCTTCCCCCATTTTTGCTTAAAGATTGAAGTGTTAGGAAATGAGAATGAATGAAGATGAGAGGGGGTGGAGCTAGGGTCTTATGTTATGTTATTGGGCTGAAACCCAAACACAAAGCCTTAAGTGAAAATGTCAAAATTCAAGCTAACTCCAAACATATCGATGTTTATACTCAAAAAGACCGCAAATGTCATTTTGAACTCAATGGAAGTGGTCTCGAGTCCTAATTTGACTGTTTGCAAAAAGTAGCATTTCAGACTAAAATTCGACTAGCGATGCTATATTTAAATGAAATATTTAAATATACAATCATAAAATATGCGGGTTGTTACAGACTCCCCTCCTTAAAGAAATTGCATCCTCGCAATATTTAAGAAGAAAATAAAAAGTAACAACCATAAAAGCATATCAACACAAAAGAAATTTGAAATAAGAAGTTCACCTCAAAGAGCACGAGAGAATAAGTCCGGATGTGTTCGCTCGATGAATTCTCTAAATTCCCAAGAACAATCCTTAGGATTTGAGGACAATTGAACTTTCGCAAGAGAGACATCTTTATTTCGAAGGCGTTTTACCTCCGAAGCAGTAATACGAATAGGATGTTGCTCATAAGTCAAATTAGGCGAAACTTAAATTTCTTCCACAACACCAGGCTCAAGAATAAAATCAGAATCTCGAATGCATTTCCGTAATTAAGAGACGTGGAATATGTCATGAATAGAAGAAAACTGAGCCGATAATAAAAGGCGATAAGCCACGGAACCAATACGTTCGGTGATGGGAAATGGACCAATATATCGAGGCGCTAATTTTTCCGATCGACTGAAACGCACAACACCCTTCATAGGTGATACACGAATAAACACAAAATCTCTCACAGAAAATTCTAATTTCCTTCTTCTGTTATCGGCATAGGATTTTTGCCTACTTTGAGCTTCTTTCATCCTATGACGAATAAGGTCAATCTTTTCTGTGGAATCTCGAATAAAATCTGGACCTAAAATCAACTTCTCACCGGCCTCAAGCCAACAAGAAATAGATCGGCATGACCTTCCATAGAGTGCCTCGAAAGGTTCCATACCAATACTAGATTGGAAGCTATTATTATAGGAAAACTCAACAAGAGAAATATGTTCTTCCCAACTTCTACCAAAAACAAGAACACATGCACGAAGAAGATCTTCAAGAGTTTGATTCGCGCGTTCGATTTTTCCATCGGACTGAGGATGATAAGCGATGCTAAAATTAAGCTTCGTTCCCAAAGCTTTTTGAAGAGTCTTCTAAAATCCACTAATAAAAAATGGACCACGATCGCTAACAATAGAAGTAGGGACACCATGCAATCTAACGATTTCTTTAACAAAGAATTTGGCCAAAAGGGGTACGGTCTGATTGGACTGAACAGGTATAAAGTGGATGGATTTAGTAAGTCTATCAACTATCATCCATAGACTATCATGGCCAGAATGAGAACGGGGAAGACCGTCAATAAAATCCATGGAAATTTGGTCCCACTTCCAAATTGGAATGTCCAATGGTTGCAATAACCCACCGGGCCTTTGATGCTCGGCCTTAACAAGTTGGCAACTCATGCAACGCTTAATGAAGTTAGCAAAATCCAATTTCATTCCATCCCAATAATAAAGTCGCTTCATATCCGCGTACATTTTACTACTACCGGGATAAATGGTAAATTTAGATCGACGAGAATCTTCTAAAATGTCTTTATGAAGATCACTAATATTTGGCACGATAAGTCTACCAAATTTTCGAATACCGCCACGAGCATCAATATCAAAGTCTTTCAAACCTTCGATATCAATTTTATCTCTACAACTTTGCCTAAGAAGAGCTAATTCGGGATCTAGCTTTTGGGCTTCAAAAATGCGGTCTAAAAGAGAAGGATAAGCCTCAAGGCTACATAGAACAAGAGATAAACATAAATTGGATTCACGATCTCGAATCTCACAAGTGGACAAAAACCCGAGATCATTCCATTCGGATATCATCATAGAAACAACCGCTTGTTGCTTACGACTAAGGGCATCGGCAACATGATTTCCCTTTCCGGAAGTATAAAGAATATCAAGATCATAAGACGAAAGAAACTCAAGCCAACGTTGTTGACGCAAATTATGTTCCTTTTGAGAAAATAAATACTTCAAAGATTTATGATCGGTATAGAGAACAAATTTCTCTCCTAGAAGATAATGATGCCAAATTCTAAGGGTGAAAACAATAGCTGCGAGCTCTAAATCATGAGTGGCATATTTAGTCTCGGCAGGCTTTAATTGCCTAGAAGCATAAGCAATAGCACGTTCCCTTTGCATAAGAACGGCTCCCAAACCAACACGACTAGCATCGGTATAAATAATAAAATCTTTGTTCCCTTCAGGAATCACGAGAATAGGAGCATCGGAAAGGAGTTCTTTTAATTTCTGAAAAGAAGCTTCACATTTGTCCGGCCAAATGTATTTAACTCCCTTTTTTGTCAAACTAGTAAGAGGCACAGAAATTTTTGAAAAGTCTTTTATGAAACGACGGTAATAACCTGCCAATCCGAGAAAACTACGAATTTCCATCACACTCTCCGGTCTCTTCCAATTTTGAATCGCTTCGATCTTCAGAGGATCCACGAAATTTTCGGATTCCGAAATAATATGACCGAGAAACTTCACACGAGATTGCCAAAAGTGGCACTTGGAAATTTTTGCTTTCAATTGGTTGCTCCTAAGAGTTTCCAACACAATCCGTAGATGCTTTTCATGCTCTTCCTTGGTTTTAGAATAAACAAGAATATCTTCAATAAAGATGAGAACAAATCGATCGAGGAAGTCTTTGAAAACTCGATTCATAAGGTCAACGAAATAAGCTGGAGCATTCATTAAACCAAATGGCATAACAAGCCATTCATAAGATCCATAACGTGTACGAAATGATGTCAAAGGAATGTTATCCTCTACAATACGAAGCTGATGAAAACTAGATGCTAAGTCTAAATGTGAAAAGACTCTAGCACCACTAAGTTGATCGAACAGATCATCAATCCAAGATAAAGGATATTTATTCTTAATGGTAAGATCATTAAGCTTGCGGTAGTCAACACAAAGCCTAAGTGTACCATCGTATTT
The DNA here is from genome assembly GCA_030765085.1 of Allium cepa. Taxonomy (NCBI): domain Eukaryota; kingdom Viridiplantae; phylum Streptophyta; class Magnoliopsida; order Asparagales; family Amaryllidaceae; genus Allium; species Allium cepa. The sequence goes on along the minus strand of CM060941.1, from coordinate 167,368,503 downwards.
CTTCACAAAAATAGCTAAAGCTCCCCAAGGAGAGGAACTAGAACGAATAAACTACTTCGTCTCCAATTTAGATGATTGCTTACGCATCTCCTCATTTTATTTATTGGACATACGATAAGGAGGACGAGTGATAGGTAGAGCTCCAGGGATTAGATTAATTCTGAACACAATTGCTCGCTTAAGTGGTAATCCTAAAACGGGCTCAAATATGTCGAAAAATTCACGAACAACGTGAATGAGAGAAATGACATCTTCCTCATCATCGTTATCGTCATCATGAGGGTTTAGAGAATACAAGGATGCTGCCAATTTAGAATCCAAATCTTTAAGAACAATAGAAAGCTGCTTAACAGATTGAGGATGTCTAAGATGAATAGTCCTCTCAAGACATAGGATATGAGCTTCATAACGGTTAAGCCAATCCATTCCCAAAATCATTCCGAAGCCTAAGTAACGCATGACATGCAAATCGGCTCGGAAGAAAAAATAACATAAAATAATCTCGACATCTTTACAAAGTAAACTGAGTGTTGCGGATCCACCAACCGGATTCGCAATTCTCAAAGAAGTCATCAAAGCCATAACACTTAAAGAAAAAGTATCAGCAAGTTCTTTTGATATAAAAGAATGGGATGCACCCGTATCAAAAAGAACTCGAATAGGATGATCACAAAACATAATAATGCCATCAAGGATAGAATGAGAAATACCTTGACCACGAGAAGTGTTACTAGGGGCTTGCACCACATTTAACTTTCCCTCCTTATTGCTTTGAAGCTTAGGACATGAAGATATATAATGGCCCGAACTTTTGCAATAGCGACAAGTAATGATCTTTGAACACTTATTTGCATAATGGCCCTTAGAACCACAATTGTAGCATTCTCCACGGCTAGAAGTAGGAGTCTTTGCTATCTGTTTCCCTTTCTTGTTGGGATAAGGACCTTTGAACTTATCAGGCCTCTTCTTATTGTTGTTGAAGTTCGGTTTGGCACTCCCAACTTCAACATCACTCTTTTTATCTACCTCTTCAAGTCAAAGAGCGATATCAACAAGTTGATCAAAAGAAACTTCTACTTTCAGAAGTAAAGGCTTTTTAAGATTCTTATTTAAGCCATAGACGAACCTCTGGTTTTTCTTCAATGGGGGTATTCACATACTCGACCCCATATTTAGAGAGGGATTCAAAAGATACGACATAATCTGCCATAGAAGATTTACCTTGAACAAGGTCAATAAAACGACGGGCCAGAGTCACTTTTTCAGCTTCTGGCACAAACTTCGATTTAAATCTTTATCGGAATTTCTCCAAAGTAAGACCTTCTTCAATAATTTCAGAAATCAGAAGCTCATACCAATCTAATGCTCTTTCTTGGAGCATACTAGAAGCCACTTGGACACGATGCAAATCAATAAGATCCATGCAAGAAAAGATACGATCGCATGTTCTAAGCCAAGCTTGGATTTCGATAACGCCCTCGGAACCCCTGAACGGCTTTCCATCCAAATTTGTATAATCACTGCACAAGCATGCAAATCTAGATTTTGGATGAGTAGGCTCTGGAATGGGTCCGACAGCTTGAGCATTCTTTACAAGATCTAGAAGTGGTTGGGAAGACATAAATACTCCATCCTGAGGAGTAGCACTGGATTGACCGGCGCTGGGATGGCCTGGTCTAACCATTTCTCTTCTTTAAGAAAGAAAGAAAGAAGAGAAAAAGGTTATTCTCAGAATGAATATCAAACAATTTTGATTGATAAAACAAGGCATCATAAAAGAAAATAGGATAAAACGGTACGAATTCTCGAATTAAATCCTAAAGCACGACTCCTAAGAAGGACTTAGGACAATGATCCTTGCTAGATTATTCTACATTGTTCCGAAGTTTGGCTCCGATACCAAGCTGTGGCGCCCCACCTCTATACTCACTTTAGCCAAGGAAACTATGGAGTAATGTCATCAACTAGCGCGAAGAATAAGGCTATTGAGGAGCGACCATCCATGTAATTACTTTGTGCAAGCACCGATATGTCAGATAGTATAACATGCATTTCATCTCAAGAGGAAATCCGACATACCGATACAAACTCAAAGCTACTACAAAGTGGCTATATGATCTTCGGAAACAAATATAGAAATAAGCATAACACAAATCAGTCACAAATATCCATATCACAAAGGCGGAAACAGATATGAATATAACACATAGAAATGTACATCAGAGTAGTGTAGGATCCACAATATCACGAAAGAATAGGTACAATTGCAAGACAAAAGAATAAGTATACATCAAGGAGTCTCTATCTCGAATGTATAACAACAAAAACTACTAGACTAGAGTAGTTAGTTAGAAGTCGGATAATTTTCCCAAAAGAGGAGTCAAGCAGAAGCACTTGTAACATCTTGGTCTGACCCGAGTATTATTTAATAAGAAAATAATAAACGGATCAGTCTAGCTATAAATATCAAATAAAACGAGATAGAGTAAGAGTTATCACAAAACATACGATAACAATAATGCCATACTATGAAAAGTATACGTTTGACAACAACAAAAATCATACCATATCTCAAGAATCTCATAACAACAAAAAGAATGTCATATTCTTTTCCATATCCACCAAACCATAAATATTGATAAAGCTTATCAATGTAAATCACTAAAGTTAGTGAAAAACAAATTCTAGAAATCATCAATTTAGAAATCCAAAAATTACAAAAGGGGGAGGCTTATCACAAACGGGAGCATGAAAACTCACCAACGCGTGTATCACAAATGGAACGCTATTCCATGGTCGCTAACCATCAATTTGAACCGTGGCTCCGCAAACGGCCCGAAGACCATGGGTCGCTACCCCATCAAATTTGAGTTGAAACACCACAAACAGTCAAAAGACCTTAGGTCGTTAGCCCATAAAAATGAGACAAAGCTCCATAGAACGGGGTATAGTCCCCACGTGGACAAAGAGACATCACATATTGCTAGTCTAAACCACAAAATGATCATCATCGATCAACAAAAGGTGTCAATTACACTAAGCTAGTAAATAAATGAGTTTAGAATCATGTCCCATAACCACTGGCTTAACTTAAATATTTATGAACAAATTGTAGATCTCCACTCGAAAGTTGTCACAAGAGTTTCAATCGAACAAGTCCAAAAATTAACCGACGAAGTAAACGCAAGCATTTCATACCACTAGTTTTACTAAGCCGTTTAATTAGATTTCTCAAACGAATGAGGTAAAGGTTTGTGTATACTAATAGATTGGAAAACGGTTTTATAAACAAGCTTTGTATTAAAAATAGAGTTGAAATCATATTTGAGGAAGAGTTTGAATATTTACTATTAGTATAGAAACCTTTGTATTTTAAAGTGGCAATTCACAAAATTGATTGTAAAAACAATCAATCGCCAAAAATTCACATACGAAGACGTGAATTAAATCCAAACAAGTCGATACCAAATCCATCAAAAACTGATATTCCCCAAAAATCCCAAAAAAAGAAGTTATCAAAGTCAACAAAGGTGATAACAACAAATTGGAGAAACAAGAATCGATTAAAAATTGGAAATTCAAACACAAAAGGCAAAATAGGCAGAGATTGCAGATTCAGTCGACCGGACCACGGTGGTCAGTCGACTGACACAAATCCTGAAAAATTTTTGTTTCCAGGTTCAGTCGACTGAGCCAAAGTGGTCAGTCGACTGAATCATGCCTGGAAACTTTATGTTTCTAGGCTCAGTCGAGTGACCCAGATCGGTCAGTCGAATGATACTGGTCCGGGAAAATTCCTGGGTTCGGTTCAGTCGACTGAACTTGAAATTCCAGTATTCTCAGCCTAGTCCCCAAAGGGCAAAATCACATACAATTTGCGATCGGTCGAGTGATAGGCGCTAGGGGTTTACGCCAATCGGCAACCCAGCCCTATAGGCTCTTCGATGCGCCACCAAAAGCATGATCGAACATCAAAGCTAAGATTTTTAAAGATTTAACTTCAAAACACCAAAAATTAGAATATTCATAAAACCAATTCAATTCAAAGCAAATGGACAAGGAATAGATGTTAGGAATCACTACCTAACAACTATCAAAGATATAGACATAGATGTGAGTTCAAAAACTCACCTTTTACACAAAAACAATGAAGGAGAAGCTTGAAAGCAAAGGAAGATCAACTACTCTTCAACTTCAATTCTAGAATCTCCAATCTAAGTCTAAAAGCAATAATTTTCCAAATTAGGTTATAGGAAATTTCTGAAATTGAAGAGAGATTCAGATGGAGAAGAAGAAGGAGATGCTTACCTAAGCTTCTCTTTGATTTTGGAGCTAAACTTTGGATTTGCAAATGAAGCTAGGGCTTAGGAATTCCTAATCTCTTTTCTCTTCCCCCATTTTTGCTTAAAGCTTGAAGTGTTAGGAAATGAGAATGAATGAAGAGGAGAGGGGTGGAGCTAGGGTCTTATGTATGTTATTAGGCTGAAACCCAAACCCAAAGCCCTAAGGGAAAATGTCAAAATTCAAGCTAACTCCAAACATATCGATGTTCATACTCAAAAAGATCACAAACGTCAGTTTAAACTCAATGGAAGTGGTCTTGAGTCCTAATTCGACTGTTTGCCAAACGTAGCATTTCAGACTAAAATCTGACCAGCGATGCTATATTTAAATAAAATATTTAAATATACAGTCGTAAAATATGCGGGTTGTTGCATAAACCCTCAAAAAACTCGATGCAAACTCCAACCATCTCGAAGCGACTCAATTTTTGTCGAAACTCATATTTTAAGTATCACGTGCCTTTTGTCCATCGACAATGCCTAATCCCGGCTTCATAATCATGTTTATCATCCGTGATTAATCGTCTATCCATCCAGTCGACTCAAACCCATCGTATTCCAGCTTCGATAATCGAGCAATCGATTTAGTTAAATCCGCCTGTCACGGCCTTGTCAAAAGGTGGGTTAACATGATGTATCAATAAAGAGAAATCGAACTTTATTGGACAAAGTACGATTAATGATGATTGAAGTTGTGTTAACTTGTTTCTAAGGTTATGTGCTTATGAATAAGTGCATATGGTTAAAAATAACTTCATCTACAATATAGTTTAAGAAATCATATAAAACAAGGGATTATAAGAAACCCATATATATCCTAGTTAAAGAGTTGATAAGTTATGCATTTTAATAGACTGCACGTGATAATTGTTTGTAAGGGACCTTGTGTGTAATGACGTAGAATTTCGAACACTTCGTATTTAAAACCAGAATTATTTAAATATTTGAATCCTAGATTTAATATGAATAAATGTGATTATATAACCTTGTTAACCACTTTTTAATTAATAACTAATGAAGGAAAATTTATTTTGGAATTTTGTCAGCACAAATAAATAGTTCGAAGAAATATCGATAATGTGACTGAATATTGTTTTATTGATAAACTACTTTTTACTTGATAAAAGTCATTCGAACTCTTTGGACTTGTATAGTAACATATGAACACATCAATTTTTTTAAAACACCTCTCTTTTTTAATAAATATTAATTAAACATAAGAATATTTAAGGGGAAAAGACCCTTGATTCAAGGCATGATTCATAACTTGAGAAGTGGAGGGAATCAAGAAAGGAAGATGGCTGGATGCCTCATATTTTTAGCCGGCTAAAAAAGCTTTGTAGGAAATATTATTCCCATTTTTATTTATAGAAATGTTTCATACATCTCTAGTTCATTTCCTAAAAGAAGACTCAAAAATGGCTTCATCCTCCTTCCCTTTTCTTTCTTCACTTCTGTTTATCAAAATACATTCTCCAAATCAAACCAAACTCAAATATGATCATTATTGATAGAGTTAGGGATATGCCTTATGGGAAATTATATAATTTGTTACATATATCTAACTCATTGACCAACCTTGCTCAAAATAAAGGTATTTTCTTTCTATTATATACTTGATATAATATGGTTATATTCATTAGTTAAAAGCATATTTAATAGAGAATCCATAAGTGGTATGTTTTACAATAGTAGTTATAAGGTGTTGTAACTATGAGCAATTTATCTTTATGAAACAAATATACCATTTTAAATGTTTCTAGTCGAGATGCATCGAGACTAGATATTGATATATCTATTGTGACTAGGGTACGTAATGCTCTTCAAATGTTGAACAATGTATTACTCATGACCGCTGGGGGCACCAAGGGGTTACATGCTGATAGTTATTGGATAACTATGGAATGACTCACTCGATTGTTTTCCGTTGGTTAATATAACTAAGGTCAAGCAGAGAATATCGATGTGACTAATTTACACAGTTGTCTCAACTTGAGAATACTATTGATCTGGAAGCACCGCTTTGATTATGGTTAAATCGTGGCATGTCATCCACCGAACAACTATATTTGGGTCGGGTGGAAGCATTGGAAGTGAAAAACTATCCAAGAGAGGATTTATCTTCTTAGTTATATGAGGTTAGTATCACGGTCAACTGAAGTTAACTCAAAGTCAAAGTCTCTGGCCAGAGCATTTCGGTTAATAATAATTGTTATTATTGAACTAAAGATTTCTTGTTTGGGCTATAAAGTTGAATGTGGATGATAGTGGAATTTTTAACATTATTAACTTATATATGTCCGAAGTGATATAGTTTTGACGAAGTGAATCGGTGTAAATAATTGTCACTATTAGGTACCGCTTATGATAAGTAAAATTAGATTTACCAAAAGAAGTGTAAATGATAAATTCGACCAAAATGTGGCACCACCTGCTAAGTGACGTGTGAATGTTGATATTCAAATAGTTTAATATTAATCGCTGACTGAATATACACCTTTGAGTCGCATAACCATAATGACGAATTCTTTGAAAAACCACATGATTTAATTAATTTATATAATGTTGTAAATTGATTAAATTAATTGATATTTGAGAAATATTAATTATAATTTATTCAATGTTTGGAAGTTTTTTGTAATTATTTTAATGCGTTTATAAAATTTAAATTTGCACACATTAATATATTACATTGATGTAATTTAAAGATAATAGCATGAAATGACCTATGGAAATTTTATGTCATTTGATGGCAAAATTTTTGAAAATTTTATGTCATTTAATGACATGATTTGTGGAAATTTTATGTCATTTAATGACACAGTGCAAAGAAAGGATTGTAGAGAGAGAGAAATAATTAAGGGAATTAGTTAGGGAAGTTTTAATTATAGCATGTGAAAAGTTTCATTCTTTCAAATAAAACATATTCTCTAATTCATTCTGTATGTATAATTCATTTTTCCTCATTCATTCATTCTCTTTCACCCCTCCTAACTTTTCACGGCAGAAAAAAAATTCAAAAATCTTTCAACTCTAAAAGGGAAAAAATCATCTTGATTTACACAATCTTTCAATTATTTATAACTGATTATTACATGATTTTGTCTAATTAGTTTATTCATTATCACAATTCCCTATACATATATGTTTAATTGTTTTCTTGCATATTTGTTAAATTAAATTCACATACATGTTTACTAGATTAGATACTAATTATGTAATTTAAAATAAAAAGCGAAATTTTGCTAATTTACTTTGTGCAAGGAAAGTTTTAGTAAGGCGTTGTGTAATCATACATCTGATTATACGTAAAGGAAAATTCTATTAATTTGTTTAGTGCAAGCAAAGTTTTGTACATGTGTTTTGTAACCATATATGTAACCATAGATATAAACATACATATATATGTATATGTATACATATTTTCTCTATATATTCATATACATATATATAAACATCTGTTTAGTTATGAAATTATTTTGAAATTTAAAGAGCATTTAAGTATATTTAATGTGCATTCAAAATGTCTTTATGTGTATTTTCAAACTTTCATTTATGGTCATATGCATGTAGAGTATAAGTAGTTATTTGTTGTCAATTATTATTTATTCAAAGATTGATTTATTTAGTTTTAGTGTCTTAAAATTAAAACTACAATCTGATTTACAAGTATTGTATTGATGGTTAGAAATTCTGACATTTTATAACATAATTTTATGAGTATGTATATATATAAATAAATATGAAAATTCATATTATTTATAAACATCACAATGTTGCACATTCGTAATTCACACTGGAATATATTTGGACAAACTTACATTTTATGCAATGTATTAGTTGCTAATTAATGACATTTAATATATCAACCAATTTAATTAAAGAGTGAGAAATGAAAGGATTCTTTCTCCATATATATAATGTGCCCCCCTCATTAATTGAATAAGTTAAGAGAAGGAAATGAACAATTTTATTCTCGAAATAAATTTTTGCCCCATTATTAACTGAATAAGTTAAGAGAAAGGAAATAAAAAGTTTCATTCTCTATATAAATTTACTATGGAATTCACACCCGAATATTCATACAAGAGTATATATGATATACTTTAATTTATATTCACATTAAATTACAGTGAAATTTATTTATGAAACTAAATAAAATATTGATTTTATTTAAAAGAAACTTAGAAAAGTTCTAAGTATATTTAGATTTCATAGACCCATCAAAGATCGAAAATGATAATCTTTTTGAAATTCACTCATTTCTTCTACGATGGACTAACTCAGTTCCAACAATGGTATCATAGCCCAATAGCCTATGTGGTCTATATTAATCATATTAGGGCTAATTAATTAAGCATGCATACATAGTATAGTGTCTAGAAAGGTAATGTCTAGGATTAGAATTTGGTAATCAAGTACACTGTCCTACCTGGTTACCTGCTTGGTTTGAAAGATAAAGTGAAAAAAAATGTTGCTTCTAATAGAAAAGGCCCATTGAATTGGGTTTTAGGCTAATTTTCAAAATAATTTTGAAAATTAAGACAAGATTTTAAATTTAAAATAACAACGTGCTTATTATAATTGGTTATAATATAATATAAATTTTCAAAATGTTTGAAAAATGTTTATATATTAATTTCATAATTTAAATTTTATTAATAAGATTAAATAGAATAAATTAGGTAAATGAGTTAATTAATTAATATTTATATGCATATATTATATTTGCTGATATATGTTATGTTATTTTAAAGTTGCTGAAGATAACGTAAGTTTACATATACATATGTAAGATAAATTTTGAAATTAACATAATTTAATTAAAATTGGTTAATTAAATTAATTAATTAAAAGGTTAATTAATTAAATAATAAACACATATATGATATATGTGTTGTACTATAAAGGTTATAGTATGTAATAAATATTCATTATAAATGTTATATTAAAATGATATAAAATTAATTAAATTATCAATTCGTTAAAATTAATTAAATAAGATTCAATTAATGTAATATTATACATAAGACTATTATATAAGTAATATGAAATATAAAAGTTATATTGTAATAAAACTTATATAATATGAATATATTAACTAAATGGGAAACATTAAAGAAACCCTAAATATACTTAAGGAATAAATACATAGGTAAATGTACGTATACCATAATTCTAATGTGTCCCACACTTGAATCATAAAAGTATTACATAAAAAATACATTATTTCATAATTCAATATCACTCAACATAATATATTAGAGATTATGAATCTTTAATATATAGTTGTCCTCCATCATTTATATATTAATAGATTACTTGCATACTCCTTATTTTTTTAAGCTTTCCTCAAGCTAGAGCTATTAAGTGTAGTACTATTAATATGTTGAATAGACGAGTTAAGATAACTGCATGTATTTGTTGAGCTTTCCTTAAGATACATGCATTATACTTAGGCCGTCGTGAAATGATAGATCCGAGTGAATAGTCTCATTTTACTTATGGAGCTTTCCTCTAGGTAAAGGAGATATTAGGACAAGGTACCAAAGGTTAGGAGTTGTATGTGATACAATCAATAAAGAGTTATCGATTGTATACGGACCTATAATTTGTTGAGCTTTTTCCAAGGTCAGAATCCCAAGGCATACGAGTTCTAACACGCACTATTGAAGTTGAAAGACTTTTATGTTTCGCTTAGGGTTAGTGAAACATAAAATACTAGGGGAGCCTTATTAAAAAAATGAAATGGTAACATTTAACCTTTCTAATATTGTAAGAACATATGCTAAATAATGTTATAATTATCTGCAAGGTAAATTTGTGCATTTAATATGATTGATAAAACGTTTATCAATTAACATATATAAATGAACTAAATTGAAAGTTGACAAATGGAAATATAATACCAATTATTAAATGCCTATTGCATTTTAATGTTTTCTATTCCCATGCAAGTGCCTAATTTTTACGGCTACTTAATACATTCGTAAAATGATCACTTACGTGTTTATTTACTTTAGACCGTGTATTGCATTTTATAAGTTTCAAACTCTAAAAGCAATACAAGACTATGGATGGATATTTGATCCATATACTATTACATATAAATGTCATATAGTGAATGGTTATAGTTTTTAATGTACGATACTTTGATGAATATAGTTCACTAGAAATAAGCTAAGAAACTGTACTATGAGATTAAGTATTCAATTTGATTGATCACATAAAAGATCATATTATGTTAATTATAGCACAAGATCAAAACTACAAGATAAATCTAAGAACTCGATCGTTGAAATGTTAGTTTAATTAGTTTATATAAAGAGCAATATATTTGATGTCCTTAAATGTTAAGGATAATCAAATGGGCTTTCGTAAAGAGTTCCTTATGATATTGTAGTAAGGGTTTTCTTTTGTATGGTTTGACCACTTAGAAAAGAGAATGTATGTATAAGAGTAAATGTGACGACCCACATTTCAGAAGGTTTAAATTGATTATAATCCACATATGTCCAATCCAACAATCCATAACATAGATAATCATTGGGGTTAATTAAAACAAGAAAAGAAGAAGAAAACAAACACAGAATCTCGCAGCGGAACGTTAAAATATAGTAATCAAATAAACAGTTCTTGAAGCTATTTATACTATACATTTGATTATAATTTATACAACATTTATTAGAGTTATATATACATCAGGGATAAATAAATAATGTAGCAGACAACATGATACATGAATACTAATAGTAATAATATACCAAATCTTCGTCTTCGTCCTTCAGAATAAATCTTCAATAAGCTGAAAAACTCAAGACTAACCCGAGAGTAATGAAAAGATAAGCACTCGCGTCAGGACTACAATATTCTTATGTGAGTCAAATCAATATCGCATATAAAATATGAGTGTCATGGCATCAGAGATGCTTACAGGTTTTCACATCTTCTATCCATTGTATAACGTGCGTTCAATAACTCAAAAGATGTTACGGGATTTTCCATCTCTTAAGGATCCGTCAAAATATTTATATGTAGTAGAATACGCTATATATATAAAATGTCTAATCAATAAAATAAATATTTTTCTTAGAATTAAGGCTTTACATTAACCCCCCTTAACACGTTTTTTAAGCATCGTAGTACAGTTTGCATATAAAACACCAGTTAAACGGTCGGTGGATAGGAATGCGCTGTGATACGATAACACTAAACCAAAATCATATGGGTATCGTATGGGGATAAAAGTATGACAAGGCACGTGAGGCAATGTCCAAGGTAGGATACTACCAGTTCGGATCGCAGGGCTGGTGGTAACGCATCATGGCCATGACCGCCCACCACCTCCATCCATCCCATATCGAGTCAAAGGCAGGCTATCCCAAATCAAGGTGCACCAATCAAAACCAACAACAAGAGTAATAATATGAACCGAGTCTAAGAAAATTGAAGAACGAATGTCCGCTTGAGGTAGTTAGCCCACTAGGCCCTATCAAGCCGTCCTGTTTTAGTCATTTCAAATTGGCACAAGTGTCGGGGTCTATCCATCATCGTTCTCTTTCTTCAAATCCAGCAATCATTGCCAAATCCAACCACTACATTATGGATTATCCTTTGCGTACACAGTTGTTAAAGTGGTTTTCGACAGAGAGTATGCCCATATCTGACCCCGGTCTTTTTAACAACCAAAAGTCGTTTTACAAACCGGTTGGTAATTTTACATTTCAAAAACAGTTCATACTTGATATCAAAATATCGTATTCGCTTCAAAATCAAATCCATTTCTAAATCATTATATTTACTCAAAATATACAATTTTATTTCAAGAATCATTTTCGTTTTAATATCTTAATTTCAGATCCAAAACCGTTCCGAGTTTTAATTTAAGTTATAGCTTCAATCTAACTCAATACATTATTTAAATCCATGATTTAAATATAAACAACCCACCCTTGACCAGTTTGAGTTTTAGGAAAATAGTTTGAATAGTTTTAAAATAGTTTAAATATCTAAAATAGTTAAAATAGTTTAAATAATTAAAATAGTTTAAATGGCTAAAATAGTTAAAATAATTTAAATGGTTAAAATAATTTATATGGTAAAATAATTTGGAAAACCAAAACAATTTGCATATTTAAAGAATATAGATTTCAGACAGGTTATACTAAATAATTCATTTGAAAAATAGTTTCAAATTCAAACTTATTCAAGTTCCCAAATCTACTCGATTCAAATCAATCCAATTTCCATTTCCATTTATATCGATTCCATCATGATTTTAATTTGAGTTAACCTCGATTCCAATTTATATTCCAATTTGAATTTATTTCAATCGAGTTCTTAATTTTAAACCATTTCGATTAATATATATTCGAGTTCGATTTTCAAATTATCGATTTAAATCAATTAATCAAATTTTCTTCAATATTCAAATTAAAAATCCTATTTTCAAATATAATTCAATTCCGATTCCCAATTTCGAAATATCGTTTTATATCACTTTTACTTAGCAATAATTAAAGTTCGAACACAATCAAATCTTTAGAACAATTCAATTTTCGAATTTCCAATTTGTTTTATTATAACATCAAAATTTCAACTTCGATTATTAAAACTATTACTTCTAACCAAAATTAATTTCGACATTTCAAAAACAAATTTGCGATTAATTCAATTTCTATAAAATTGATTTTTATTTCTTTCAAATCAAAACCATTTAAACAAATTTCAAATCAAAGATTTAAAAATTTATCTAATAAAACCAATCCGCCATCCATATATAATTTTCTACCCTATGGCCAAGTAATTAGTTATTTCAATTTAATTTCAAGGATGAATATATATCATTTCAATCCAAATCACAATGTCATGGGCATATATCGTTTTAACCTGTTTCTTAATTCATTTGAAATAATTCAATTTACAGTTTTATACACTATAAATAATATACAGGGTGATAACAAGATATACATACATATATATACATATATATATATATATATATATATAAACAAATAAACATCCAAACATCCAAATATCAACCAATTTGAATCCATCACAATCAATCATACGAATAGACAATATAATTCACAATAGTTTCATAGTTATTAATATTGGATAATTTACTGGCAGTTCAATTTCAATTTCAAATTTAATTGTCAATTTTAATTTATAACGGTTAATTCAAACGACAATCAAATTTATCAACCAACGACCAATAAATTCATATCACTTTCTAAGTTCAAACTTAACTAGCACAAAAATATTTTAGTAAATTGTGAGCGTTATAAAACACTCATTTTGATTTTTGTTGTCGCCGGACGTTCCGGTTTGGAACTAAAACCAGACGACGCCCGATTTTAGTCTAAATTTCGACTATCTTCAAATCCATCCAAACTAATTTCATTGTGAATCTCTAGTCATCACGATCGCAATGCAAAAAATCTCGTCCCAATCGGTCCTTGTATGCATTAATTATACTATTTTTAGTATCGATATATTTAAATTAAACAATACACTACTACATAATATAATTAAACCCATACCCAATATACTCGACCCATGCCCGAACGCAATCTCTCCTTCCCCAAATTCAAATGCCCAATACGAGAAAGAAACTAATAACCAACGTGCACCAATCCAAGTGATACGGAGCTCGGAGACTCCGTTTATCGAACCGTATTCTCGTGCAGCTTCCCTTCGACGAACGACATCTGCACGTACCCTCACCAACGCCTTCCTCCACCCAGAGCAAAACACGACCTGGGAAAAATGAGCCCTACAAGTGCACGTATTCGACCCTCAAACCCTCCATCGGCCACTCCAAAATTCATTGACCGATGTGAACGCTTCCACGAACCCAAATCTAAGCTCCACTCCTCGAATCGATGGTCAAAGCTTGCTAATTTGCCAACCCAAGCTAAAGCACACTCGTGACATTCATCGTCGAGCTATCCAGGTCGAAGCCGCACCCAAAAATGAGCATATCACATTGAAGCTTAGGTGAAAACAAGATTTTAGAGATACGTTTCGCGATTTTTAGTTTAGTATATAGGGAGAAAAAGATTTTTGAAGTTGCTTTCTTATTTTTTTTCTCTGTTTAGCTCCACAGTCACGTGCGTGTGTTTTTAAAAAAGAAGGGAGGGAGGAGACATGATTTTAGAGTGTTAGAATAGGTAAGTTCAAATCTAAGCTGTACAGGAATAGTCATGATTGATCAAACATATATATATATATATAATATATATATATATATATATATATATATATATATAATTTCAAAGTATCTCGATTTTCATAGCTTAAAATCTCGAGCCCCTATCGAGGCATGCCGCTAGGCGTTTGTAATGTTATACTCATATTTCGCATGCAATGGAAAAGGTTTTGAGTCCTAATTCGATCGTATGGAGAAGATAGCTTTTCGGATACAATTATTATATTAAATTTTCGATATAAATTTCAATGCGTTTATATTTCGTACATCCAATCGATAACTCCAAACGTTACGAAATTTGAAATCTAATAATAATACACTATTATGGATCCAATGCAAATGGTTTCGTCGAAATCCGAGACTGCGCCTCGGAACGCTATTTTAACGTCTCGATTATAATATAAAATTTTCAATTTCTAATTATTCACTTTTAAATCCAATTTTAAATGTCAAAAATCTTCATTGTTATTTAAATATAATTTTCATCGACATTCAATATTATTTACAATCATATTAAATCTAGAATCTAAATATTCAAATAATTGCAATATTAAATTTAAACAATTTTGATTATTCAATAAATCACTATCTTTTGAAATATAAGTTAATGAACTTATAAGATTTAACTTTTAAAACGAATTCAATTTATAGAACAACTGTTTCCATTTTACGGTCATTCAATTCCCGTTATTCAACTATTCAGATAATTTTCCGATGTTGAATTTAAACAAATTAATTGTCCACTATTCATGCAAATTCCAATATTAGATTTTAAATAAATTTTAGTTGTCAACATCATTTTATTTCTATCTACATAGTTCACACTTATTATTCAACTTCAGTTATTAATCATAAACCCAGTAAATATAAAATTTCATTTTAATACTTGTTATTACTTAAATCTTCAAAATTAGTTTATTTTAAAATTTTATTCGATTTCATATCCAATAACTTACATTCAAAATCATTAAAACCTTTATTTTTAACCATTTTTATTTAATAATTACAATAAATTTAATAATTTAAGAATAACTAAAAATACGGGGCGTTACAGTAAGTGTGATTTAAGGTATAGTTGTGATAGAGAGAGTGAATGGTCATTTCTTCTTTATAAAGAAACAACGGAAATGAGAACTGTAATAATAGTGATTGATACTTGATATTGGAATGAGAAATATGATTTCCATTCCGAAATTTATTTTCATATAGAAAATTATTTTCTATGAGATTTGTTTCATTGAGTTTAAGATATTTGATCAAAGAACTCTTCAAGGTAAACTAGTTGTAGTATAAAAAATAAACAAATCAATATTAAGTGAATGATGGACCTCCGAATTTAGAAATGGCTGAAAAATTATAAGCATGTCATATAACACTTATTGATTGCATCAAATTACAAAAATTGTTTTCATAAAACGTACCAAACGTTATTTATGAAATAATGATTATTTTTGGTTATCAACTGAAAAAACAGGCATAGCTATATTTCTACAAATATTATAAATATTGGTTATGAAATAAAACTATAATATGGTAATTGTTTTCATAACAAAAGTGATGCATTGGAAAATGCAGAAGTATATAATATTATGTATAGTTATTCTAGAATTATAAACTAAGCCATAATTTTGAGAAAATAATTTATTATATGATTTTGAATCATATGATACTTGTTAATTATATCTCAAACAATAAAGGGCTATGCGCCCATTTAGTAGAACCATTATAAGAGCTGATGAATTTTCCAGATTGATACGTATAGACGTATGTAATCGTAATTCTGTAAATACCAAAATGATTCCATGTACTTCGTCATATTCATCGACCAGTCATCATCGACATGGACATGTGTATTTGATACACATGTAACATGCCTATGGTAAACTCATTAAATATAAAACAGAAGTAAAAATAACATGCGATAGAAATGATTCGATTTGATCGAATGAGTAAGTATATTAGAAACGATTTCAAACGTACCTAAAATGAATAAAGATTCAGTCTCAAAATAACTTCTTCATGTAATACATAAAGATGCATCGATATGGAGTAATCAAACTTTATTGGACAATGTATGATTAATTATGAGTTACATTGAGTTAGTTTCTTTCTATAGGGTAATGTACTTAAGAGTAGTACACAAGACTAATATTATTTCATCTGAATAATATTTTACAAAATCTTACAAGATAAGGGTTTATTAGAAACTTCAATATATCCTAAACCAAAAAATTGCAGTGTAACGACCCAGAATTTCAATCATTTGAATTTGTAATATACAATTGATTTTAAATATTTAAAAGTTAATTTTATAAATTGAATAACATAAATTTCAAAGATGGCAATTTATATGATAATTAAATTGTTAAAATTCATATTTGGAATTGTTTAAATAATTGAATCTTGAATTTTATACGAATGAAAATGATTTTGAAAGACGATTTAAATTATGTTTAAATAAAAATGAAGATACCAAACTTTTTAATTGGAACTAAAAGTGATTAAACTGATTTTTTTAATTATTTGTTTTAATTAATGTGTGAAAATAGCCTTTTGGGGAACTGTCTCAAAATTGGATGAAACCGGTGTCTTGGTTCTGTAATAGTAAATTATAACATGTCATCGAATTTCTTAGCGATTAGGCGTATAGTCTGGTCGTGCGAGTTCGAAACCCGTAGAAATTAATTAAAGGAATTTATACTAATATAATTGAGTTTGAAAAGCTATCTTTCGTATATGGTCGAAATAGGCCTCGAGACTAGTTAAATTGTGTTTGACATAGGGGTATTACATTTAACCCCAGATGACATGCCTCGTTTTCATTCACCATGCTTAGCCCATACCCAAACATGTCATGGTCATAACCTACCCTTCCCTTATATATTTAGCATGCAATCGGCTCAGAAGGAAAAAATAAAGTTTGCCTAAATTTTCAAAAATCAAACTTCTCCATTCAATGGCCTTCTTCCCTCAGTGCCACCACATCCACTTTTAGGTTTTGGCTTCAATTAACAAAATGTAGAGCTAGAAAAAAATAGTGAATCAATGGTGGAATCGTCAAAGGTCGTGCCGTGGTGACCGGAATTTGGCCGCGTTCGTGGGCAGTTTGGCTTCAGGTTTGGTCGATTTTGACAATAGTGGTGGGGGCGATGGCAAGACGACGATGGAGACTACGGCCAGGCGACGATGGCAATGGCGGCGTCAATTTATCACGATCGAAAAAATAAAGGGAAAACACGGCCTGAAGAACGAACGTGTGAGAGGGAAGATGAATTAACGGTTTAAACTTAATTTCTGTTAATTGAAATTTAAATAATATCGTACGCTCGTTAATTCGTAATTTTTCCATACGAGGTCCAAATTGAACGTAACAAGTTGCATTGCGATCGTATCGACGATTGCTATGCTATAAAGTTAGATTGGACGGATTTGGAGCTAGTAGAAATTTGAGTTGACATTGGATGTCTGTTCAATTTTAATTCAAACCGGAGCATTTTGATGAAACCGGAATTAATGTGAGTTACACTCACCATTTTTTTAACCAAAAATATTATATAGTCGATAAAAATTATTTATTGGATATGCGGATATTTTATTGCTGAATGTTATTGACTGTTCGAATGATTTACTATTTTATTAGTTGGTTTGGATATATTTCTGTCCCTAGAACGGATGATACCCTCTTACGTTCTCGTGTAAGAGCGGATGATACTTTGTATACGATTCCGCCTCAAAGCGGTTGATTTATATTATTTGATTATATACTATAAGCTATGCAAGGGGACATGTTAGAGGAATCCAATAGGATTCCTCACATTGTTAATTTTTTTTATATAATTAGATATATGATATGTTGGATGCTATATTTGATGGCATGGATATGATTTTTTTATTTAGTGTTTTAGTAGAATTGGGCCTTATTTTTGATATTTGAAAATATTATGAACTTTGATTTAAAAAAGAGTTCAAAGTGATTTTGAAAATTGTATATGTTTTAAGAGGGAATTAATTTAAAGAAATTTTTTTTTATATGTTTAGCCTCAAGGACACGACCTCAATATTCTTACCACAAGGACAAACATTCTTCTAAAAATTATTCATCAGGACAAACATTCTTTCAAATTATTCATAAGGACAAACATTCTTTCAAAACTGCCACCGAACTAAAAAATGATACCTAAAAACTATTACCGATAACTACAAACTGATACCTAAAAACTGCTATCAATAACTAAAAACTGATACCTAAAGAAAGTTGTCCTTCATGCTAAAATACCGAAGGTCTGTCCTTGAGACTAAAATGCCGAGAAATTTTGTCCTTGACAATAATTTCCTGTATGTTTTAATAATTTTTCTTGAATTATCTAAAGAAGAAATTTATTTTAAAATAAAAGGTATGATTTTTAGAGATTATAAATTTATAGTTTTATAAAATATTTCAATTAGAGATTTTGAACTGTAGTTAAATATTTTTAAAATCATAAAAATGAATCCACACTTTATAACAAAGGGATGTAGTTTTAAAAAGAAGATAGAAATAATTCGGGCATAAATATTTATAACCGTTTTATATAAAGTGATACACACACACACACACACCTATATTAAGATTTATTTATAAATGTTTCAGAAGTTTATAACTAGGATAATGTATAAATATGGCATTTTACAAATAAAGTGAAGATTTGTAGAATCAGGTCTTATTAATAAAAGGATAGATTTATAAATGGTGTTTATAGATAAAAGGAAGCTATTATCATTGGACAGATTGAAAAATAAATCATAATTGTGGAATTATGATAATATATGGGATGTTGTTTTAGAAAAAATAGTTGACCCTATTTTGAAAATTGAAAGTGAGGATAGATTTGGAGATGTTAAACGATATGTTATAAAATAGAATGAGATTTATAATATAGTTTTATAAATAGGGAAATGATTATATTGAAATTTAAATATCGATTTTTATCAAGGAAATATATTTATGTTTAAAAGTTGTTTATTTATATTAATATTGTTTTAAGTGGTTTATCAATATTTTAATGTTTAAAAAGTTAACTATTCAAATTATTAATATGGTTTGAAATTAATTATAACTATTTATCAATAAATTTTTGAAATTAAATTTTATTATTTATAATAATGTTTAAGATAAATTCTTATTGTTTTATTAAAGATGTTTTGAAATTATTAATTATTATCTTTAAGCTATTTTGAAGTTAATTACTATTTATTATACTATTTATCATTATATAATTTAAAGTTAATTACTATTTATTTATACTGTTTATTTTTATATAATAGTGTTTTAAATTAAATGATCGATTGTATAAAAAGAAAATCTGAATATACTTATGTCGTTGAGATAAGTATATGAATATTTTTTCGAGTATTGAAATATAAGGATTTGTGGATATATATATATAATAATTTTGGTACAATATTTACAGAATGGAATTTATAAATTAATGGGTTTATTAAATGAGGCTAGTCATTGCTTATGTGCTTAACCAACATTGGTTTTCCCAATGGAATTAAATCCCTGATTGAATGTTCGTTATTCGATAGTTAAATAATCGACTATCGCATTTGGACCTAAAACGTAACTTTGGAAATATCTAGGAGAAACACATGAGTCGTATGGCACAACCATCTTTGATGATCCTATAATGTGCGTACAAATCTCATTTAGTTCCTCTAGGATAATGCTAAGGAAATCCATCTATTAACGGTGAGAAGGTGATCTTTGCTCTTATCTTTGACCATTTATTTCCTAAAAAACAGGGTTGAGTTTATCGGAAATTATCGAATGTTGTTTCGAAGAGACCGAGATTGGATATGTTATCTAAAAACCACTTCAATCCAATTCAGGCATTTCAAAGTGAAGACATCTAGAAGATGATGGAATTGAAGATGGAGCTCTCAAGCATTTCGTTCAGTCCCAAAATGAACTTATATGAATGAATGCCGGTATTGCATTGTTGCCTAGAGAGCAGTGTTAGCTTTCCAAGTGAGAAGTGTTATATAAAGGTAAAATCATAGTCTCGAGCCTTATCAACTGGAAAATGAAAAAAATTGAGCATGCAGTAGGGCCAAGTAAGACGCTCCCATCAGCGTATGGTCATTAAAATCTAGATCGATTACTATCCACTCATGTATGCTTCGGGGCCCATCAATAAAAGGGGTGATCATATTCGATACAACTAGTCAAATGGTAGGCCAGTCCTGTATGGTAGAGGTACAAGATATTCTTGTCAGATCCCGGTGCATTTTATCTAAAGATGTACCTTCGGAAGGTAGTTTCTTACCTTGTCATAATATGGAATCCATTCTTCAATATGAACCTTTACGGTCTTAGATGTAGAACTTAGTATGCTGGAATTTAATAATGTAAAAATTTCAAATATGATTAATAAGTATTTATATACTAGACGTTATTATAATATCAGAGGATTTTCTATAAAAATGTTTTGGTTATCGTAAGATAAAAAATTATCCGTATTTATGTGTGGCGTGGTCTTACGAGATACTTTTGATTATAACGAAAAAATCCAGTTGGATGTTTTCTTGCATTGGTTTTTTGAGATGACTCGAGCGTTATTTTATTATAACGCTCGGGTCATACCGAACATATTTGCATATTGCTTTGGATGCATTGAAGATCATGAGACAAGTTGGAGGTCTTCAAGTAGTATTCACGTATATGTTCATTTTCCTCTGTTTTATTGTCGAAATCATCAGCATTTGTGAGGATGGATTGTTATAAATGTCCAGGCTGATGATTGTGATTTTTTGTTATACTCCGACTGATGTATGCATATAACAGTTTCTCTTTTGTTAAGATCATTGTATTATATTATATATTGTTTCAGTTTCCATTTTCTTTCCTTCTCTTCTTCTTCCTTCCTTCTTCCCCATAACTATCCATCCTTCCATTCAAGTTGGCTTGGGCATGTATGGTTTATTGTTAACCTGAACTGCGTGGATTATCGAGTCGTTATAGCTTGGTATCAAAGCTGAAGGTTAAGTTAGAACCTTGGCTTTGGTGGAGCAACTCATTAAGAGATAAGATAATGGAATGCCTTATTATGATGTTTGAGTGTATTATAGATATGAAAATATATCTGTTAGTGATTATAAAAATGTTTTATCTTGTGTTAATTTATCTATTGAGTGGTTTATGAATTCTGTTCGATACATGAGACGCCACGATATCAATAGAGGTTTCTAAACGCTTAAATAAGGTAAACCGACACAGTATTGTTTTGAAATTGGTAAACGAAATAATTTTACCAAAATTATATTTTATATATAAAAGATAATTTTTAGAAATTATTATAGTTTTATATTATGTGTTTGGATGTTAGTGAATGATAATGTTTGATTATTATCATTTGTTGTTTATTGTTCTAATAAAAGTTGTTATTATTATAATTTGAGAAAGGATAAACATTTATAAAATAAGTTATATAAGAAAGTGAATTTATAAATATGAATTATAGAATTTTGATTAAAATTACAATAATCAACAGTTGTGAAATAATAATTACATAAGAAATCAAATTATATAAATATGAATTATAAATATGATTTATAAAATGAAAGGGGATGAAATTGTATAAGTGTACTTATAAATATGATTTGTAAATAAACATGGATATAAAATAAGAAATTTGAGGATTTAAATCCCATTGATTTTGAAAATTATTCTTCAAAGGTTTTGAAATAATAATAACAGTATTATTTTAAAAGTGTTTTAACTAGAAATATTTTTAAAGGAATTTAAAAGAAACAGAAAGCATTGAACCCACTTCAATCGCTAGAAAATAATTCTGGTAATGACTGTAGCATCATCAGTATTCATTTTCAGGTTTCTAAGTGATGGATTGCTACCAGTGAAGTTGCGTTTTACAAAAAACAAGTTTGATTTTAAAAATCCAAAGTATAATTCGATACATATGAGAAAATATGTTTGATACTCATAAAATTTTGATGATTTGTAGGTTAAAACAATGTTTTAAATTGTTGAATATGAATGTTAAGAAAAGAAAATTTGAAAAGGGATTTAACTTAAATTAAGTTAAATAAAATGGATTTTGAGAAGGAAATTGACTTAAGAAAAAGTAAATGAAGTGGAGTAATGAAATGAGTTAAGTGAATTTGAATTTGATATTTAATGAATTAATGAAATGAACTAATGGAATAAATTAATGAAATGTGAACTTAAGTTGTAAAATAAAATTCAACTTAAGTTGTAAAATAAATTGAATATGTTTTGGAATTTGGTTTGATAGAGTTGAATATGAACCTAAGTACTGAAGTGATAATAAAAATTTACGGTGTAGTATAAAATGTTTGGGATAAACTTAAGTAATTATTGTATGAAATGGTTCATAAAAGAATTTGATATACAATGAAAATAAAATGAATACAAGTAATTGAATGTAAATGAAATTGAATGTAAAACAGTTGAATGGGAATAAATTGAATATAAATAAATTGAATGTAAATAAATTCAAAACGAATCAATTGAATGTCAACAAGAAATGAAAATGTATAAATATAATGTGACATTTGAAAATGCAAAATGATATAATGATAAATAAATTGGATGGACATAATTTGTTTGATGGTTTTTCCTATTGCATTTGGTACATTTGCATATAGTTATTGTATACTTTATATTATATAGTGATGTTACTTTTTGTATATTTGTTCTCATTGGTTGTTGAATGATTAGTAGGTGCAGATGGTGTATGCTCCGTACTTGGAGATCGCTTTCGCATTATATTGGTGGTATATGCTTGCTAATACTAATAAAAGATACACATCTCAGATTACATATCGGATTTTTATATTTTTCTCTGCAGGATGACTCATCCTTGAAGATGAGATGTATATTTGTGATTATATATATATTTAGATTTTTTTGGATCAAGTCATGCAAAGGAGTTGGCGAAAATTTTCATAAATCTAAGACATTAGATTTTTTTTTGAGAAATTTGAAAAGGAAATTTTTTATAACTAAAATTTGATCTGAGTTATAGCTTGGAATAATTAAATAGATGGAATTAGTTGGTATAGGTGGGTGAATCTAAAAGACTTAAATTTTTATAATCTGTTTTAACTAATTGGTTTTGAAAAGTTAATCAGTTTGTTCATTCTTACCTGCAAATTTCGAGGACGAAATTCTTTTAAGGGGGAAAGAATGTAACGATCCAAAATTTCAATCATTTGAATTTGAAATTAATTGATTTTAAATATTTAAAAGTTAATTTTACAAGTTGAATAGCTTGAATTTCAAATATAGCAATTTATATGATAATTAAATTGAATTTAATATTTGGAATTGTTTAAATAATTGAATATTAAATTTTTTTGTGAATGACAATGATTTTGAAAGCTGATTTAAATTTTGTTTAAATAAGAATGAAGATACCAAAATTTTGAATTGGTATTAAAAGTGATTAAACTTAATTTTTATTATTCGTTTCAATTGACGTATGAAAGTAGCCTTCTGGAGCACTGTCTCGAAAATGGACAAAAGAGTGTCATTGATCCGTAATAGTAAATTGTAATATGTCATCTAATTTCATGACGATTGGCCGTATCGTTTGGTCATACGAATTGGAAACGTGTAGAAATCAATTAAAGGAATTTAAATTAATATAATTGAGTTTGAAAAGCTATCTTCTGTATATGATCGAATTACGCATCGAGGCTAGTTGCATTGTATTTAGAATAAATGTATTACATACAGAACGTCGGGCAGCACGTATCGTTTGAAGTTTGAGATTTTTGAATGCTTCGAGCTAGATATTCTTGAATATAAAAATAAATGTATTTATGTTCATCATGCTTAGCCCATACCCAAGCACATCGTGCACATACCCTTTCCTTATATAATTAGCATGCATTCAGCAGGGAAAGAAAAAAAAAATCTTCCAAATCAAACTTTTTTATCCAGCCACTATACCTTACTGTCCACTTTGCTACATTCCAATGTGAAAAAATTGCCACGGTCATAAGCCGTGGTAATTTTACCACTTGTCTAAACCGTGGTAAAATAAATAACAATACTTTCTGGCCGTTGCAATTTAGCAACAGCCATAAACTTACCGTGTACACATCAATGAAGCTTACATCCTTCTAAAAAAAAGAGCGGCCCCTTCCAAAATTAACCCGCCTACCCTAGCTAAATAATTTCCATCCCACGACTTAACTCTCATCGTTTTCACCTAAGTCCCCATCGCTCCGACGTAAATGTGAATAGCTCGTATTCTCAATCAAATCGCATAATCTAGGTTCTCACTCAAATAGTTCTTCTTGGTTTCGAGGTATTCATGCAAAAATAGAAATGGTTGATTTATTAGTTTTCAAGTATTTGTAGAATGTCTGAGATTGATGCTTTGTAAGATGGCAGATTGGAACACAACGAATTTGTGATTTGGTTTGTGGTTTTATTGCTGAAGGAAATATATGCTAAACAATAGTCGATTAGGTATGTGTATTTATGTAATAGTGATAGCTTTGTGTTTGTAAAAAATGCACTGCATCAATGTAGAGGAATGACCAAGCTATGTTAATTCTTTTTTATTTTTTGGTTTTACTATTTTTTTTTTTTTTTTTGATTTATTTATTTATTTTGGTTTTGCTGTTCTTTTTTCTTTTTTGGTGTGAATTGAGATAGGTTTGTTTTGTTTGTTGATTTGCAGAGAATTGAGATGAATGCAAAACGGTGATTGAGTGTGGATATTTTTCATACGTTTGTGTATTGCTAAAATAATCATATGCTACTTCACTTCAATAATCATATGTTTGCACCAATTTGGATCTTATTCCTTCATTTTCTTGTTTTCACATGAAACTGCTCATCATCGATGAAAGATGTGTATAGCTAAAATTACACAACATATCGTTTTTACCATGAGTTCAAATTGGGACAATCTTAAGAAAAATGAATTAATTCTTATGGACAAATTGGGACATTCTTGAATTATTTTTACTTTTTTTTTTTAATAGATGTATCTCGTTTTTGGTGAAGTCTATCAGTAAACTGTTTTTTTAATAGATATATCTAGATGTATCACTAAGAGGCAAAGAACAATAGTCTCCAACAAGTGTCTCTGACCTATTACCAGCAGTTTTCTTAGTGGTATTATATGAAGTAAAAGTCTTTAGTATAATAACCATAAAGGAAGGCATAATAAGATATTTGTGAGATGATTTATTTGCAAATTTTGGTAAATTTGCAATTGTATTCATATTTACTTTACCTTCATCAGAATATTGTAAGGAGCATCATCCGATATTATTGTGACCAGCATATTCTACTGAACACTTGAGTATAAAACTAATCTTCAAAACTATGTTAAATTCCAAAATGGATAAATGTCGCCCTAATCCTCCGAAAGCTTTAGGCTTTGTAGCAGCTTATTATGTTTTTGCTGGCTTCCTCTCGCTCTCTATTTCTTCAACAGTTGCGATCAAAACAGTTCAGTCAATTTCCGAATCGAAAAGAGTAAGTATTTGACAGTAATAATGCTTCTCCTATAGTTTTCTTAAAGGTAAATACTTGTGTTGTTTTGGTTTTGTAGAAGAAGATTGCTCCACCTTGTTTTGAATGTAAGGGTAAAGGATATCATAGTTGCAAACTGTGTGAAGTGAACTCCACTGTAGAATGGTGTCCTCTTTATGATCCGATCGCTATCAATCCTTGTCTTTGCCTAACTTGTGACGGTTCGTGTTTATCATTTTGTATTTGAGTTGGGTATTGTTTAAAATATGTCATTCTTGACATTTCTTCTTATAACGAATGGAGAGATATTCTTAGTCATTATGTTTGAAGGATACAACGGTGTCTGAACTGTATAGGGAAGGGATATGTTTAACTTAAAAAGGTATGCGCTATTGTAATTTCATAGACTGCTGAATTTGTTCTGTTTTTTTTTCTTCTTCATTGAAAGATACGTGCTAAATGTCATTTTTATGGTCTTAATTTTTAATGGATACTGTAGTTTTATGAAATACTGATGCCACTCAAATACATATTTGTCAGTTCATGGTAGCATTCAACAATTCAAACTGAATTTAGACACTGATGTAAATTTTATTCTTACTAGGTAACGCCATTTGTTTGACACTTTCTACTGTAAATTTTGTGTATTATTGATAGCTCATTGCCTATTTTAGTTTTACAGAATGCACACACAAAAGCATGGTTCAAACTTTCTATTTGTTTGTCAAGACTTTTTTGATGCGAGAAGTTGTTTTCATATATATCCCCTTCAATTGTTATTTTAGGAATGCAAAGTGCAAATATGCTGTAAATTCACTAAAATTAATCTTTGCTGTGAATTATTTTTGATGCAAGTGTAATTAGATTTTGTTTGTTGGATTTGTACTTTATTTTGATAAAAATAAAGCAACCACGCACATGCCCCTTTCAATCAATACAATTCTTTTTTACTAAAAACCCAATCATTTGCTTTTGTTTACACATGCAAAGATAAAGCCAAAAAAATGCACCATTATCCACTTAGGCATGTCGATCGACTGGTCCTTCGAATCAATGCTTTCAAATTAATTTAACACCTCACTCGTCGATCGATGGGTTCCAATCAATTATCGATTAGGGTACTTCAGCTCATGGGTTGTTCTATTATCTGATCATGGTGAAAGCTTCATTCTTCATTAACTTCCAATTCGTTGTTCCGTTTGACCTTTTTTCTTCTTTGCAAAACTCTATCTTAATCTTCAATTTGACAATGTGAAAATCAATCATCTGGTATACAAGTGTTTTGGATTTTTGGCACTTCCATTTGCACTTCAGTATTTTAGTTTGGCAACTTGCAGATATTTAGAGCAGTTTTCTACATGTATATCGGTAAAAACTATTTTGAATTTAGAACTAACAATGGCAATAAAATAGTGCATTGCATATATTTTTAACTGTTTAAATACTAAATATCGATGCATATATATTGTCTTGGTGATAGATACGACTATCTGTACAAAAATAATAATGAAATAGTTTACTACTACAGGGATCTAGTATATATTTTCAAATGGTAATAAAACTAAGCATCAAAATTAATGGCATGGAGGACTCACGTTATAGAGTTATCCTAGCTTTTTATTATGGTCGTGTGGAAAATTATCAAACTTTTCTTTGAGATAAAATTTAGATAATCATAGTACGATTACAAGGGTTGCAGTATATTTGTGAGAAAATCATAGTGCTTACATTCGGTTCAAAAGCATATTGTTTTTTCAGATTAATTTAATAACATTGTATAACAAATAATTGTAGATATGTAATTGTCTGAAAACTGGTTCAATAGTGTAGATAGATGTAGTGATGGATTAAACAAATTTTGAAAGGAAGGACAACTTTGCTTAGAGGACTTCATACAAAGTTTTTTCGTAATCCCATTGCATTATGCTGCTGCCACTAATTTTCCTATAGGAATATAAAATATCCTGCAATAGCAATTGCTTGTCCTCATTAAACGAGAAATTATATTCTCTCAATATAAATAAGTTATGCTATTCACTAGTGACATACATTTATATTTAGCATCAGAATTTGCAGTTTAAACATGCCTGAGAATCAGTTTTACTTTTCACTGTTATTCATTTTTACATGCTACAGTATAGTTATGTCATCAATGAAAATAATAACGAGTAGTACATTGACAATTTAACATTTCATTTCTTTGTAATACATGTCTATATGTAGTTTTGTTGTATGATGAAAAACTAAATGCATTGGTGCAGGTGATGGATTAAAGAGATACCGAAGCTATTACCCAGGCCTCGGGTTGATTTAAAAAAAGGTAAGTTTGTTCTTTTATTCAATACCTATCTCCACATTTTTTTACGACATTGTCCAAGGACCCATTTTAACTCTAGTAAAAGTACATTAGGTATTATTTGGTTTGCAATTTTGAGTTTTCATAACAACGTAAATGCATTTGATTAAGTACTTTCGAATTTTTTTCCGTAAAAAGGTTAATTTAGAAATCGGTTTTGGACCTACAATATTTTTGATAACATTTTCATTTTCCCTGACCAAGTTAAACCTTATTTTTGTTTACATAGTGGATGTGTAACGATAGGAAACATGGCATTTTCTTAGGATAATGAAGGTTTAGAAATTCAATAGTGGACAATAATGTGTGATTAAATTTATATAAGTAAGCTATGAACATGTAGTTCATATTTTTGATTGCTCCTTATTTACATAAAGTGTAATTTTTTAAACATTATATAATTTGTGAATATCCACAGTGGTTTTGTTCTACATTTTCTTCTGCCTCAAATGACTATCACATTATGAAAAGAAATTTCACTAAAAGACATTTTGTAAAAGTTTAATATTGCGAAAAACAATTTGCTAAATGACATTTAGAAATACTTCGCTGAAACACATTTGGAAAACACTTTGTGGAAATATATTTTATTGAGAAATAATAGCACTTCCACTTGTTGTAACAAAAAAGTGCACTCCATTCACGTTATATCCTATGCCAAGTATTTATTACCCAGACAACCAAGCACTATTCGTATACACGTATGACATAAAAATTTATATAGAAACTTACTAATTTAATTCAGGACATGCTTTATTTCCAATGCTTTCCCAAACATCCATTTCGTAAGTCCCCTTGTAAATGCAACATCTTCTACTATCCTATCTTGCTTCTCTTAAAAGATATCATCATCTGTTTCAACAACTTTGAATCTTCGCTATAGTTTTATCGTATGTATATTTGTATTGCTAGTTTTATCATCTTTTATTGTTACTAACAAAGAGAAAAACACAGATTCGAACGACCAATGTGATATGGTTGTGCCATAAGAGGAGCATCATGATCGTGAATGGGAAATTTCTAGGAACTAGAATTGTAGCTAGGGAAGATGATCGTGTTGTAGTGAGAATTACCAACGACATTCAGCAAAATATCACCTTGCACTTGTAAGAGATGATATTTTTTTAATGTTCTCTACCAATGCCAGGCAATATTTTCTCATTTGATTAAAATGCAAGGTATCCTATAAATTTTCCAAACAATATCCTCTTCAAAAATAAAACTTTATATAAATATACAATAGTGAAGAATCTTCTTTTTGCAATGTCAACAATCATAGCTTATAAAGTATAAACACTCAATTAAAGTTCCTAAACAAATCACAGGCATCATTTGTAACAACATGCCAAATAAATCAAGAATCTAAATTGGAGAATGCATAGAAATAAACCATACCGGTGGAGGTCAATGAGAAAAACGATGACCATTGGTTGCGCTGCTAGAAATTTGCTCTAGTAGAGGTTATGGAGCGTCCTCACATATCATAATCCACATTTCAATAAGAGGAGCTTACAATGTAACTGCGCCACCACCCCGGCTTGATCATTGTATTTTGAAGCAGCTAAGAGCTCTTCAGTAAGTGCAATGGCCTGCATTTTGTATACATCACCTAATTAGTTACATATATTACATCTTCTAATTATTAGTTCATGGTATCGAAATATAAGGTTCAAACTTGGAGATTCACCACAGACACAACACATCATGAATTTCCAAGCGGGTAAGGATACAAATTAGACCTACAAAAGAATCAAAGACAATATATATGTACATGAATGTATGTATATAATATCAAGTATGTAGGCACATGTGTACTAAGTATCAAAATTTATCAGATAATTAACCTCACAAAAAGTATTTAAAAAGGACAATGTTCATTATGCTAGACCAAGACAATTTTTTCAGTATATCTACATGTTAAATAATTTACAGCTTTATTTCTGCAGTATATCTAAATTGATTTCAACTCACACCTTTCAACCGTCGGTTCTTTATTTATAAATGGATTTATTACTGTCAAACATTCTGTTGCTTTTGGAAATTTCCCGTTATACATGATTTATTTTATTTGAATTTTGTATTGTTGGGGATTTTACGGTTCGGGACAAATTTGATGGCAATTCTGACGAAGATAATGCTGTATTTCCGACTTCAAGGATCTATGGAATAGATTCTTTCAGACAATAGTTTAACCCAGCAGGTACAAATGGATTATCGAACTATCGACTTTAAGGATTCAATGAAGTCGTACAACAACGAAATCAAAGTTTGTACGCCTTTGGTCCGACCAAGAACACTTTAATATTTGATATCTGACGATGCAATTTGCAGAGAAAGGGATGGTGAAGAAGAAGAAACAAATCTGCAACGATCAGCGTTTGCAACATCCTGCAGATGTTACAAAATATAGAGCAATTCCCGCCTTGTAGATTGGAGTACCATAGTCACTCCGCGTTCAACTTTTAAACGTCGCGTCTATTCTCGGCCCGGTTCGGTCGGACGGACGGACGGCGGCGGCGTGCGTGTGGTGTTGCAGGACTTCTCTCCTCACAACAAAGCAAACATGTGGGAGTCCCAAGGCCCCAACATCCACATGAGAAAACTATATTTATACAAAATTATTATATAATTCTCTAGCATGTGGGACTATTGTTCTCTTCTTCATCTTTACTTCTTCTCCTCCAAATCAAAAAAACCAAAGCCCCAAACCAATTATTGAAAATTTTACAACAATCTCCCCCAATTTTTAAAATAAACAAAAAGGACGGTTGAATTACTAGAGTGACTTCCTACATACCCAAATGGGATCAAGCCTATGTAGTTCTAAGATCAAGTTTTGTATCATCGTGAAAACCAACACATAAATAAAAGGTATCTTTTGGATTTGAACCTTTACTTAGTGTAAACCATTCAAAGCCTTATCGAGATTCTATGGTGAACGAATCTTGAACCAAGTATCCCTAATGATAAAACCGGAACAATCACACATGTTGATTTCCTTAGGTAAAGTATTCTGTATTGCTCAGCATGTTAATGACCATGTGCTTAAATCCTGATTCATGAGTCTACTTAGAAAGCGGTCTTACTTTCCTAGAAAACGGCCTGATTTCCATACTCATATAGGTAAGTCTCTTAAGGTGTTTCTGCGATACACCTTTTAAGGTTTCTAGACTTATTAAGGATATATATCCATCCTTTATTCTTGCAGTATCCAACACTAAATATTATGGAATTATTGACTTACTGTTTCATAATCATTCTCTTGACTTGTTGGTATCCATTGAACTTTGTCTATACTTTTCAAGACATAAGTTGGGTTTCTGTTAAGGATGATCAACCTTCATTCATAGACCTTAGTCACAATTCTTGTGGTTTTGTAGAAATCATTGCCTTTGGAAGACTCTTTGTAAGTGGGTCGGCCAAGTTTTTCTTCATTTCTATGTAGTCAACAATTATAACTCCTCTTTTGAGTAATTGTCTCACCATTTGATGTCTTATACTCACATGTCTAGACTTTCCATTATATGTCTTATTAGACACATTGTATGTAACGACCCACTATTTTGTACCATTCAAATTTGACGATAAATTTAAATTATGTCAAGCTTGAATAGTTCAAAACAATAGATTGTAAATAAATTTGGAGCAAATGAAATCAAATCACAGAATCACAGACACAGATATCAGAAAACTCGCAGCGGAATTTAAAATACTTAGTGGTTCATGAAGCCACCACAAATAAAAATTACATAGTCTTTAATTCCAAATATAGTTTTAAATCATCAATAGAACATTCGAAATATCCATTAGTCTTGATTTCAAAATTTAGATAAAGAACTGTAAGGAAAGTTTGCCCGCGGCTTGAAAAGTGATCTATAGAAATCCTAGCTCCGGGATGAAGATTGAACTGCAACTCAAGCTGACCCGAGCGTAAAATAAAACAGAAACAC
The DNA here is from genome assembly GCA_030765085.1 of Allium cepa. NCBI lineage: Eukaryota > Viridiplantae > Streptophyta > Magnoliopsida > Asparagales > Amaryllidaceae > Allium > Allium cepa. The sequence continues at coordinate 167,336,123 of CM060941.1, read as the reverse complement.
TCCAATCAGGACATACATACTTATACAGTGTAAACAAATCCAAGTGTACTGTAATATAAAGCTAGTAACTTAGAGGATGCTTGGGACCGCCCATCCTCTAAGGATCCGTTAAACTATTTACAATGTAGTAATATTTCGCTATTAATAGTGTCTATTGGTAAAATAAACTTACTTTAAAATAGCGTTAAGGCTTTACATTTTCCACCTAAACACATAATATATTCCCATAGTCTATACAGTACCGTAATCTCCCCTGTACTGGGCGTCGTCAGGGGGCACTCCATAGGTATGGTACGAAACCAAAATCGTATAAGGCGCGCTAGGGTAGGTGACACGACACAACTAGGCAATGCAAGGGTAGATATACCAATTACGATTTCGGGTCGATGGTAATGCATAGCCGCAGCTACCACCCACCTCGAGCCACAACCCCAAATAAAAATCAAAAGTGGCCACCGAATCAATCCAAGAGTCAAAGTATAATATCAAAGGGATGTGTCCGATCAAAGGTGCTACTTTATTAACCCGTCGATCGCTCCTGTTTTAGCCACCTTATGCCAACTCACGGGAGTTGGGTCCACGTATTTACCTTACAGGAAACGCCGCCATCATCCTACTTCATTCCGGAATCTCCACCGCGTACATGGTTGTTAAAGTGGTTTTTGGTATCGACAGAGAGTATGCCCATATCCGATCCCGGACTCCTTAACAACCAACGGTATTATTACCCGTGGTTATAAAATTCCAAAATAGTTATATTTAAATCGATTGCTATATTAAAAAGGTGAAGTTAAAATAAAAACCCAATATATCTCCAAGGTTATACCCTAGTTCATTTGAGTGACCTAAAATTTTAACTTTAATATGGTTTCAACAATAATTAACCCAATTTAATTTATAGATCATATTTCCACTTCTTAAATAGTGATTTAAATTTTAAAGTATATTTTATAAATAAATATCTAACTTCTCTTATACTTTACTTAATAAAATCAGGTGCAAAAATTTAGTTAAATTCCCATATCCAACATAAACAAATTTCCATTAATTTCTTCCCTTACCTTTGTTTCAAAACAGCCTTCCATTTCTAAATCAAGTTAAATTTCAATTTCCATATTTTACAAATCTAACTTTTTAATTCATAGAAAAATTAACTTATATTTATCTGCTTTATATTCAAGTTATACCAAATTTCATAATTTATTTCTTAACTTAAATTCCACTTGTTTTACAAATTCAAAATTTTAAGCTAACCCATACTTAAACTTCGAATACTCTTCACGTATTTGACTGGTATAATATTATACATATAAAAATCATTTAAATCCAATTTTAAACAAAGAATTATTTAAACAATTAATATTTCCAAAAATACATATATATATAACCACGGGTCTGTATAATATTTTCTAACCTAGGTTAAGGATACGGATACTATATCATTTCAATCCGTAAATTTCAAAGAAAACCGGGTTCTATCATTTCAAACCCGCAATCCCAAGTTAAAATGACTAAATAAATAAATGAAATATATATATATATGTTGATCAGGCCTATCATTTCAGCCTATAATGATCTTTTTTTTCCAGGGAACTTGCAGTGTGATTTTTTTTAAAGCAGTAAATAATAATAAATAGTATAACTGCAAAATATAACAATAGAAAATACAACTGATGATGTGTCAATTAAATAATAGGGTTTAACATCATAAGTTAATATCACAGGCATATAAAATTAAATAAAATAAGTTTACAATTACACTTGTGAATAATTCAAAAATATACAAGTATGTTTGTCTGGTGAGGAATACTCACCTTAATGCTGTCGAAGACTTGATTCACGCGATGATAACACTTTGAAAAAGAAAATGCACAGAACCACGATCAAATTTGTTGCGGAGGCTGCGGCCGGATTTTATTCTTGAAAAGGAAACGAATTAATAAAAACCAAAACTAAGAAAAATTTTACCATGAAATTTTAGAAACAAACAGCGACGAACGGGATCAATCGACCAGTAGGCTCACCACTCCACTACCCGACTTGATCAAAACAAACGAAGCTCGGCCTGACAAATTTTATATGAATGTACGCACGCACACCATATATCTAATTTTTCAACAATGTAAAGTGAATCATGCTCAAACAAAATCTTATTGATTTGGTTCAAAAAAACACTGCGTTCGGCCTATATGCACACTACTCTTGTTTTTTTTTTGAAAGGACGCAGGCAGTATGCACGCCATAGTAGAGACTAACAACCCAAAACATGCAGGAGGATAAAATGCAAAAAGATGCTCGGCTTTCTACTCTATTTAATTTCCTTCATGATCCAGCACCTCGTCCTGCCCATATTCTAAATGCACGTTAGTCAGCATGACCATTATCCTAATCAACATTTGGTTGGCCATAAAATGGAGTGATCTGCTCGTGGAGGGAAATTTGTGTGCACATGGCCTGTGTATGCTTTGTGCATGGGTTTCCTTGTTGGCCGCCACTACTAGGAGATGCATTAAATGTCAGGGAGGTTAACAACTAGAGTGAGAGGCGGTTGTGTACTGGAGGGGAGAATAAGGTGTAGGCCAAGCATTCGAGTGGGGCAGTGGAGTAACCGATCAAAGTATTAGCCGATGGAAGAATATAAAGTGAATATTTAAAGAAATCAAAAGAAAGAAGAAGAGAGAAAAAGAAAATCAGTAACCATACCTGAAGAGCACGAGAGAAGAATTGAAAGAAGGTTGCTATGCAAATGAACTAGTTGGTGTGCGGGTTTAAATAAATCAGGGATGCGTGATTTGTGGAGAGAAAAGATAGGCAAGAATTAAAATTAAATTGATTCACCTGGTTGCATGATTTGCTACAAGAAACGACAAGTACCTTTATTTCTTTGAAGGGAATTTTGGAAAAATATTTTATACGTTAAATAAATGAGCAGGGAATAAATTTTGCGTTGCTAACTGAGGGGAAAGGAAAACGGCATGTAATCAATTTGTACGCGAGGGGTAAGTGAATTTATATAGTGAAACGTTAGTTATTTGCATGCAAATTAGACTTTGAAACAGTAAAGGAAATACAAATTTCGCTGCATTAAAAAGGTGCGTAAATCAAGTGATAAAATTTTGCAAGGAATAACGTACGATCAAAAAAAAAAGGGAGTGAACGCGTTGGTTCAAGGAAAGAAAGTGGCAAACACTACATATTTAGATAGCGTTGATTTATAAATAACAGCAAACTTTTATTTGGCAAAGATTTGATAACAGATTTAAAACAGATTTTGAATGCGTTGATTTATGTCAGGAGTTTATTATTCATATGGAAAAAATATTATCAATTTTTAAAGCAAGTAAATAATCCAATTTTTATTAAAATTCCAATTAGAGTTATCCTTTAAACAATGTTAAAAATCTCAGAAACTTTCATTTTATCCTTAGAATTTTTTTTTTGGGAAATGATTTTAGTCAAATTAAAATTTATATTAAAATAAATTTCAAGGTTTTATAAATAAAAGAATAAAGTGTTTGTCAAAATCTTGGGCTGCTACACTCTCCCCCACTCAGAACTTTTCGTCCTCGAAAAGGAACGAAAGAAGGAAAACAAGGAAGATAAGAAAATAAAGCAAAGTACCTTAAAAGAATAATTCCGTATTCGAAGCGCGAATGCTCTCCTCCGTCTCCCATGTGCGATCTTGTTCATCGGCGCTCCATTGCACTTTGACCAGTCGGACAGATTTTCTTCTTAGCTGTTTCGTACCTCGATCGACGATACGAAGCGGCTTCCTTTCAATAGTTAGGTCAGGCTCGATGTCCAAACTATCAGGAGCAGTAGACTGGATAACAAGAGATGGATCGTGAAGACAGCGACGAAGGTGGGATACATAGAACACATTGTGTATTCCAGCAAATTTCTTAGGTAAATCAAGTCGATAAGTAAGAGATCCAATCCTTTCCAAGATGCGGAACGGACCGATAAACCTAGGAGCAAGCTTCCCTCTCCACCCAAACCGAATCACGTTTTTTAAAGGGGAAATCTTAAGAAAAACTAGATCACCGACGGCGAATTCCAAGCTTCTTCAACGACGATCCGCGTACTTCTTCTGTCTATCCTGAGCGATCTTTAACCTCCTCTTTATCCCTTCAACCTTTTCCAAAGCTTCCAAAATCATATCGGACCGAGAACTAAGCGATTTCCGGATTCAATCCAGCAAGACGGAGATCTACAAGGATGTCCGTACAGAGCAGCAAAAGGGGACATCTTAAGACTAGCCTGAAAAAGATAGAATGAGATAGATAGGGAATTAAGATAAGATAAGAATAGAGGATTGGAATTTATACCTGATAACTATTGTTATAGGTGAATTCCACAAGATGGAGATGGTCTTCCCAAGATCCTCCATAATCCAAAATACAGGCAAGAAGAAGATCCTCCAGAATCTGATTTACCCTTTCTGTTTGACCGTCGGTCTGTGGGTGGTAAGCAGTGCTCAGATTCAGACGAGTACCCAAGGATTCTTGGAAAGCTTTCCAAAATTGACTAGTAAATATAGGGTCTCGATCACAAACGATGCTAAGGGGAACGCCATGGAGGCGAACAATCTCCCTCATATAGATCTCAGATAAGCTCGAAGCCATACGAGTAGCCTTAACCGGAATAAAATGAGCGGACTTGGTCAGTCTGTCCACGATAACACATATGCTCTCATTTCCCCTCCTAGATCTCAGTAAACCATCGATGAAATCCATAGAAACTTGCTTCCACTTCCAATTTGGAATCTCCAGAGGCTGCAACAAACCCGGTGTCTTCTGATGATCTGCCTTGACTTGTTGACAAGTCGCACATCTACTCACAAAGATAGAAACATCACGCTTCATACCCTTCCACCAATAAAGTTTCTTTAAATCCTGATACATCTTCGCTACACCAGGATGTATGGAAAGTCTGGATTGATGATGTTCCCGAAATAACTCCTGTCTCAAACCATCAACGTTCGGGACACAAATCCTATTATTGATCCTCAAAATCCCTTTATCATCAATTTGAGCTCCACTACCGTCAAGACTACTACCACCAACCCTGCTGCGAACATTCTCCTTGATCAATCTGATGATCCTATCATCATCCTGCTTAGCCTTGATACGGTCCAAAAGGGGAGAAGAAACAAAAATCTGACACAATAAGGACTTCTTTCTACTCAACGCATCTGCCACAGCATTAACTTTTCCAGGGGTATAGTTGATGTCGAGATCGTAAGAAGCAAGAAACTCGAGTCACCGAACTTGTCTCTGATTTAAATCCTTCTGAGTAAAGATATATTTCAAAGACTGGTGATCAGTGAAAAGGTCAAGCTTAGCCCCCAAGAGATGATGTCTCCAAAGCTTCAGCGCAAAGACAACAGCCAGCAATTCTAAATCGTGATCAGCATAATTAGCCTCATGGGTCTTCAACTGACGACTAGCATATGCAATTACCTTCCCATCTTGCATTAATACTGCTCCCAAACCCTCTCGACAAGCATCAGTAAATACCGTTAATCTCTCATTTCCATTCGGGACGGTAAGCACTGGTGCGGAAGTCAGCTTGCCCTTAAACTCTTGGAATGTCGCTTTACACTTATCGCTCCAAATAACTTAGCATTCTTCCGAGTTAGAGCAGTGAGAGGTGCAGAAATCCGAGAAAAGTTCTCAATGAACCTCCGATAGTAACCGGAAAGGCCCAAAAAACTGCGAATATCAGTAGGAGTCTTGGGTTCTTCCCAATCTTTGATCGCAGCGATCTTGACTGGGTCAATAGAAACTCCTTCACTAGAGACAATATGTCCGAGAAATCGGACTTCCTCTTCCCAGAAATGACATTTAGAGAACTTAGCTTTTAACTGGTGATTCCTAAGAGTCCCCAACACAAAGCTCAAGTGAGATTTATGCTCTTCCTCAGACTTGGAGAACACAAGGATATCATCAATAAAAACTAGAACAAAATTATTAAGCACATCGCGAAAGACACGATTCATCAAATCGACGAAGAAGGCAGGAGCGTTGGTTAGGCCAAAAGGCATAAAAAGCCATTCAAAGAACACGTTCTCAGTACAGAAAGCAGTTTTGGGAATGCTCTCCTCAGCAACCCTAAGCTGGTGGAAACCTGTGGCTAAATCAAGTTGAGAGAAAATAGTTGCTCCATAGAGTTGATCATATCATTGATGCGAGGCATAGGATATCTGTTTTTTATAGTGAGCTTGTTCAGTTCCCTATAATCAACACACATCCGGAGAGAACCATCCGATTTGGTGACGAAAACCACTGTTGCTCCCCATTCTGAAAAGCTCGGTCTGATTAGACCCTTTGAGGACAAGTCTTGAATTTGACTCCTTAATTCCACCTTCTCTCTGGGTGCCATTCTTCTGGGTGAAAGAACTACAGGTCGTGCTCCAGGAATGAGGTCGATGCGGAAATCAATCTCCCGCTTTGGAGGTAAGGAAGTGACTTCACCAAATACGTCGGGAAAAAGTTTGACCACAGGAGTCGAATGGATATCATCAGGGAAAGCGTCGAGGGAATAAATGAAGCTACCAGCGAACTCCTGGGGTAAGTTACACTGAATCACTAAAGAATCGCCCTTATCACCTACAAGTGAGACAGTCCGGGCACTACAGGAAATATGGGCATCATGCTTATCCAACCAGTCACCTCCAAGCAGTAGATCAAAAGCGTCAAACCCCAGAACATAGAAGTCACCAGTGAATCGAAAATTTCCAAGGAAGAGTTTCACATCCCTACAAACTTTACTAAGGTTTGTAGGACCACCAATGGGGTTTGAAATACATAAAGGTACATAAGAAAATTCAGGAGAAAGGAGATGCTCAAATTTATTACAGAGATCCGACGAGATGAAACTATGGGAAGCACCGGTATCGAATAAAACACGAACATGAGATTTAAACAAAGTAAAAGAACCTTGAAGTGTACCTTGAGAATCGCTAGGAGCTGGAGCAGGTGTAGGTGCGGGCTGTGGGGCTGGGAAGGATGCAGAAGTCACCGCAAAGATTCCTGATGTCGTGCCCTTCTTCTGGATAGGACAATCTTTCTTGAAGTGTCCCGGCTGAAGGCAGATGTGGCAGAGGTCTCGTCTAGCCAATTGAGAAGGAGGTGGAATAGCAGCACCCAAAGTAGGACAACTATTTGCGTAGTGTCCTTTCTGGTCGCATCGGTAGCAAGTAATGGTAGATAGATCCACAGGGTGCCTCTGGGATGACGAAGACGATGATCCAAGCCCTGGAGTCCTATTCATCTTATGACGGTAGAAGTTGGACTTCCTTTTCTTGGAATTTCCAAAAGATTGAGACGGTGCAGAATGGGCAGCTGGAGTGGCCCTAGAGGTAGGGTTCTCATACCGGAGAGCCATGTCTATCAGAGCTGTAAACGTACCATGCACGTGGGTAATGAGGCGATCGTAAAACTCGGGGCGAGCACCAGCGATAAATTTCTCGTTCTTCTTAAGCGGGGTGTCTATCAAATTCAGGCCATACTGCGAGAGCTCGTTAAATTTTCTCTCGTATTCCGTGAAGGACATATCGCCCTGCTTCAAATCCATAAAGTCTCGATATAGCTGAGACTTGCCCGCTTCGGGCATCCATTGACGAGAAAGGCCTCCCTAAATTGCTCCCAGGTGATGTCAGCCTCATTGGTGTGAGCAGTAACTGAAAGCCACCAATTCAAAGCGGCTCCTTTCATCTGCCAGGCCGCCAATTGCCTCTGCTGGGCATTTGTGATTTCGAGACAGGAGAAGATTCTCTCCAAGTCTCTCAGCCACTGTTGAGCTTCTATTATGGATTCAGACCCCCGTGAACTTGGTGCCACCAAGCTTGGTATAATCTTTGCACAGCTTAGTAAATCTAACAGGGGTCGCGGGTGGAGGAGCTGGGGATCAGCTCGTCCCCTACCTCTGTTATTTCCTCGATTCATCCTGAGAAATCAAGAATGAATTTTAAGGATAGAGGAAAAATATAGAGGCAAAAATAGATTAGACAAGATAAAGTTCACTAGAAAGGTATTCAACAAGGACCTAATTTATATAAGGGGGTGCAAGGGAGAAAGTAGTTGGAAAAAAGAAAGTTTAATATCGAAATATCTCTTTGAAAAACCCTTTAAAATTTATTTTGTACTTTAAAATACGTTCTCTCACAAGGAAAGGATTCTAGATCTGACTTCACTCATTCTAGGGTATTTCTACCCTATCTCTAATGAGTTTTTGCTCCTCAGATTATAGTTAAACCAAAGCTCTGATACCAACTGTAACAACCCACTATTTTGTACCATTCAAATTTGACGCTAAATTTAAATCATGTCAAGCTCGAACAGTTCAAAACAATAGATTGTAAATAAATTAGGAGCAAATGAAATCAAATCACAGACACAGATATCAGAAAACTCGCAACGGAATTAAAAATACTTTGTGGTTCATGAAGCCACCACAAATAAAAATTACAGTATTTAATTCCAAATATAGTTTTAAATCATCAATAGAACATTCAAAATATCCAATAGTCTTGATTTCAAAATTTAGATAAAGAACTGTAAGGAAAGTTTGCCCGCAACTTGAAAAGTGATCCACAGAAATCCTAGCTCCGGGATGAAGATTGAACTGCAACTCAGGCTGACCCGAGCGTAAAATAAAACAGAAACACTCGAGTCAGGACATACATACTTGTACAGTGTAATCAAATCCAAGTGTACTGTAATATAAAGCTAGTAACTTAGAGGATGCTTGGGACCGCCCATCCTCTAAGGATCCGTTAAATTATTTACAATGTAGTAATATTTCGCTATTATATTAGTGTCTATTGGTAAAATAAACTTACTTTAAAATAGCGTTAAGGCTTTACATTTTCCACCTTAACACATAATATATTCTCATAGTCTATACAGTACCGTAATCTCCCTCGTACTGGGCGTCGTCAGAGGGCACTCCATAGGTATGGTACAAAACCAAAATCGTATAAGGCGCGCTAGGGTAGGTGACACGGCACAACTAGGCAATGCCAGGGTAGATATACCAAGTACGCTTCCGGGTCGGTGGTAACGCATAGCCGCAGCTACCGCCCACCTCGAGCCACAACCCCAAATAAAAATCAAAAGTGGCCACCGAATCAATCCAAGAGTCAAAGTATAATATCGAAGGGATGTATCTGATCAAAGGTGCTACCTTATTAACCCGTCGATCGCTCCTGTTTTAGCCACCTTATGCCAACTCACGGGAGTTGGGTCCACGTATTTACCTTACAGGAAACGCCGCCACCATCCTACTTCATGCTGGAATCTCCACAGCGTACACGGTTGTTAAAGTGGTTTTTGGTATCGACGGAGAGTATGCCCATATCCGATCCCGGTCTCCTTAACAACCAACGTTATTATTACCCGTGGTTATAAAATTCCAAAATAGTTATATTTAAATCAATTGCTATATTAAAAAGGTGAAGTTAAAATAAAAACCCAATATATCTCCAAGGTTATACCTTAGTTCATTTGAGTAACCTAAAATTTTAACTTTTAATATGGTTTCAACAATAATTAACCCAATTTAATTTATAGATCATATTTCCACCTCTTAAATAGTCATTTAAATTTTAAAGTATATTTTATAAATAAATATCTAACTTCTCTTATACTTTACTTAATAAAATCAGGTGCAAAAATTTAGTTAAATTCCCATATCCAACATAAACAATTTTCAATTAATTTCTTCCCTTACCTTTGTTTCAAAACAGCCTTCAATTTCTAAATCAAGTTAAATTTCAAATTCCATATTTTACAAATCTAACTTTTTTAATTCATAGAAAAATTAACTTATATTTATCTGCTTTATATTCAAGTTATACCAAATTTCATAATTTATTTCTTAACTTAAATTCCATTTGTTTTACAAATTCAAATTTTTAAGCTAACCCATACTTAAACTTCGAATATTCTTCACGTATTTGACTGGTATAATATTATACATATAAAAATCATTTAAATCCAATTTTAAACAAAGAATTATTTAAACAATTAATATTTCCAAAAATACATACATACATACATATATATATATATATATATATATATAACCATGGGTCTGTATAATATTTTCTAACCTAGATTAAGTGATACTACTATATCATTTCAATCCGTAAATTCAAAGAAAACCGGGTTCTATCATTTCAAACCCGCAATCCCAAGTTAAAATGACTAAATAAATAAATGAAATATATATGTTGATCAGGCCTATCATTTCAGCCTATAATGATCTTTTTTTTCCAGGGAACTTGCAGTATGATTTTTTTTAAACAGTAAATAACAATAAATAGTATAGCTGCAAAATATAACAATAGAAAATGCAACTGATGATGTGTCAATTAAATAATGGGGTTTAACATCATAAGTTAATATCACAGGCAGATAAAATTAAATAAAATAAGTTTACAATTACACTTGCGATTAATTCACAAATATACAAGTATGTTTGTCTGGTGAGGAATACTCACCTTAATGCTGTCGAAGACTTGATTCACGCGATGATAACACTTTGAAAAAGAAAATGCATAGAACCACGATCAAATTCGTTGTGGAGGCTGCGACCGGATTTTATTCTTGAAAAGGAAACGAATTAATAAAAATCAAAACTAAGAAAAATTTTACCACGAAATTTTAGAAACAAACAGTGACGAACGGGATCAATCGACCCGTAGGCTCACCACTCCACTTCCCGACTTGATCAAAACAAACGAAGCTCGGCCTGACAAATTTTATATGAATGTACGCACACACACCATATATCAAAATTTTCAACAATCTAAAGTGAATCATGCTCAAACAAAATCCTATTGATTTGGTTCAAGAAAACACTATGTTCGGCCTATATGCACACTACTCTTTTTTTTTGAAAGGACGCAGGCAGTATGCACGCCATAGGAGAGACTAACGACGCAAAACATGCAGGAGGATAAAATGCAAAAAGATGCTCGGCTTTCTACTCTATTTAATTTTCTTCATGATCCAGCACCTCGTCCTGCCCATATTCTAAATGCACGCGAGTCAGCATGACCATTATCCTAATCAACATTGGGTTGGCCATAAAATGGAGTGATCTGCTCGCGGAGGGAAATTTGTGTGCACACGGCCTATGTATGCTTTGTGCATGGGTTTCCTTGTTGGTCGCCACTACTAGGAGATGCATCAAATGTCAGGGAGGTTAACAACTGGTGTGAGAGGTGGTTGTGTACTGGAGGGGAGAATAAGGCGTAGGCCAAGCATTCGAGTGGGGCAGTGGAGTAACTGATCACAGTATTAGCCGATGGAAGAATATAAAGTGAATATTTAAAGAAATCAAAAGAAAGAAGAAGAGAGAAAATGAAAATCAGTAACCATACCTGAAGAGCACGAGAGAAGAATTGAAAGAAGGTTGCTATGCAAATGAACTAGTTGGCGTACGGGTTTAAAAAAATTAGGGATGCGTGATTTGTGGAGAGAAAAGATAGGCAAGAATTAAAATTAAATTGATTCACCTGGTTGCGTGATTTGCTACAAGAAACGGCAAGCACCTTTATTTCTTTGAAGGGATTTTGAAAAAATATTTTATACGTTAAATAAATGAGCAGGGAATAAATTTTGCGTTGCTAACTGAGGGGAAAGGAAAACGGCATGTAATCAATTTGTACGCGAGGGGTAAGTGAATTTATATAGTGAAACGTTAGTTATTTGCATGCAAATTAGACTTTGAAACAGTAAAGGAAATACAAATTTCGCTGCATTAAAAAGGAGCGTAAATCAAGTGATAAAATTTTGCAAGGAATAACGTACGATCAAAAAAAAATTGGGAGTGAACGCGTTGGTTCAAGGAAAGAAAGTGGCAAGCACTACATATTTAGATAGCGTTGATTTATAAAGAACGGAAAACTTTTATTTGGCAAAGATTTGATAACAGATTTAAAACAGATTTTGAATGCGTTGATTTATGTCAGGAGTTTATTATTCATATGGACAAAATATTACCAATTTTTAAAGCAAGTAGATAATCCAATTTTTATTAAAATTCCAATTAGAGTTATCCTTTAAACAAAGTTAAAAATCTCAGAAACTTTCATTTTATCCTTAGGATTTTTTTTTGGGCAATGATTTTAGTCAAATTAAAATTTATATTAAAATAAATTTAAAGGTTTTATAAATAAAAGAATAAAGTGTTTGTCAAAATCTTGGGCTGTTACATTGTGTATCGTTGCTTGATTGCCAGTTAATCAAGACTGCTGGAGATGGCTTCTTCCATAAAGGAATTTCCATTAATAAATTCCTAAGCCATTCCGCTTCTTTACATGCATCTTCTAATGCAATCAATTCTGACAACATTGTTGAGTCAGAAATACAGGTCTGCTTCTTGAAAGCTCAAGACACAGCAGCGCCTCCTAATGTAAAGATCCATCCAGTCGTAGACTTGGATTTGGATTCTACATTGTTCCAGGTTGCATCACTATATTCTTCTATCACAACAGGATATCCTTTATAAGATAAATCATATTCAATGGTTCCTTTCATATACGCTAAAACTCTGTAAATAGCTTTCCAATGTTTGAAACTTGGATTACTCGTAAATCGACACAATACACTTATAGCATGTGCGATGGCTAGTCTAGTGCAATGCATAGCATACATAAGACTCCCAATAACACTGGAATACTCTAGTTGAGAGACAGTGCGTCTAGTGTTCTTTTCTAATTTAATACTAGGATCTAAAGGAGTTGGTGCTGGTTTGTCATCGTAATGACCATACTTTTGTAGGAATTTTTCTATGTAATTAGATTGAGTTAGTAATAACCCCCCATCTTTCCTAACAATTTTAATTCCTAAAATTACATCAGCCTCTCCTAGATCTTTCATATCGAATTTGGAAGACAGAAACATTTTAGTTTCATTCACACAGGATATATTGGAACCAAATATTAACATGTCATCAACGTATAAACATATTATAATAATACTGTTCTTATCCGATTTGCTATAAATACATTTATCAGCATCATTAACAATGAATCCATATGACAGTGCAATTTTATCAAATTTCTCATGCCATTGCATGAGAGCTTATTTCAGGCCATAAAGAAATTTCACTAATTTGCAAACTTTCTTTTCTTGGCCTGGGGTTTTGAAACCATCAGGTTGTTCCATATATATCTCTTCTTCTAAATCTCCATTTAAAAAAAGCAGTTTTTACATTCATTTGATGTATGACTAAGTTATGAATTGTTGCAAGTGCAATTAAACAGCGTATAGAAGATATGCGAGCAACTGGAGCACATGTATCAAAGTAATCTACTCCATGTTTTTGCTTATATCCCTTAGCAACTAATCTGTCTTTAAACTAATTAATGGATTCATTTGTATTCAACTTTTTTTTGAATATCCATTTACATCCTATAGGTTTAACAGCAGGAGGTAAATCAGTAAAAACATATTATCCCATTTTTGGTCAAAACTGGAATATCGACAAATTGGCAAGGAATGATGGATATCAGGGTTGGAATCAAGGCTACGATCGATATCGTCAAAATTTGGTTGAACTCCGATCAGGACGAAATTAATTGGAGATGATGATAAAGATTAGGAAAGGCTATGTTTCAAATTTCAGGTTAATCGGAGTTCATATGAAGGAGTTATGATCGATGCAAGGTAGGAAAGGCATGGCTGTTCGAACCCATGGAGGGGTCAAGATGGTGCTCATTTCGAATCCATCAGATTCGAACCCATCAAGGTTTTTGTTCATTTCGAACCCATCAGGTTCGAATCGATCGAAGGCACGACACATAGGAATTGCTTTGAATCGATGGAGTTCGCATTGATAGGCACGGATTCGATCAATGACTTCGCATCGATCAGGTGTTTGTTCGACTCGATGAAGGACTTCGTATCGATCATCATGGATTCGGCTCAATGAAGTTTGCATCGGTTAGGATGGGAAGTGATGGCATGCTTCGAATCGATACGTTCGTATCGATGGCGGATGGCAACCTAGGCTCCTTCGAATCCATCAGGCAGCTTCGAATCGATAAACTATGAGATACCCCGATCGATTCGAACGAACACCTTCGAAACCACTACCTCGAATCCATGAACTCAACCCAGTAAAACTCGGAGAAAAAGAAGGGGTCGACCCAGTAGACTCGGTAACAAAGGTGGATCGACCCAGAGAAATAGCGCCACGTCATCTATACACACGCGCTTTGGATGGATTCGAAGCATGGATTCGAAGCATGGGTTCGAAGCATGGGTTCGAAGGCGACAGGCAACGGACAACCCCAGATTTGAATCCATCATATCTTCCAAACTGTTGATCCAAATGCAATGAAATTTTTATAGGAGCTTACATACATGTTGAAGAACGTTCTCACCAAATTTCAGCTCAATTGGATGATTTCTTGATCGATTCGAATGGAGTTCGAATCGATCCCAAAGTGGGCCCAACTTCCTGAGGCCGGGCGCATGGGCCCCCCTCACGTGCTAGAAGAGGTCTACCGGATTTTTTGGAGAAATATCAGCCTCCTACGCTTATAAATAGAGCCCCTGGTCATTCAGAAAGGGGGTCGGAGAATTTGGAGAGAGAAAGCACGCCCGGACGCTGCCAGGATCACTCCATACCATCATCACTACTACTTATTTCGAATTTGGACCTTGTAATTGCTGTAATCACTTGTAACCAGCAAGGATAATCAATAAAAGGATAAAACTTTGGAGTGGACGTAGGCCAGAGATAGCCGAACCACTACAAAACTTGTGTTTCTGTTCATTATTTCTGATTTGCTGCTTGTTATTCGCTGAGATCTGTTATTTGTGTTTGAATATTGTTGGTTTGTATTCATATACTGGTGCTTTCACGGTATTTGGGGTTTGTGACCAATTTTGGCACAAACAAAACCCAAGTTTGGTTTAACGGTATGGAATTCATTTCATCATTGATAGCTTCTTTTCAAAAATTGGAATATTTGGAACTCATAGCCTCAGAATAAGTTTTGGCATCGTCATTGACGTTCATTACATATTTAGTCATATTAAGGACTTCGGCCTTACTGCCTTCTACAAGATATGTAATGAAGTCAGGACCATAGTCCTTCTCTGTTCTCGCTTTTCTACTTCTCCGTTGTTCAGTACTATTATCTGGTACTGATACTTCCTTGCTGTTTTGAGCAGAAGCATAATCATCGTCATTGATATCATTAGCCATACTTGGTTCTGGACTAGATGATCTCAATGGGATCTTAACAGTTTGATTTTCAAAAAATTCTACTTCTACAGGTTGTATAACTTCTAGGGTGTCAAGAATAAGGAATCTATAAGTTATACCGTTAAGTGAATATCCTATGAAAACACATTTAAATGCTATATTTCCTAACTTCTATCATTTAGGGTCTGGTTTTCTAACATATGTTAAGCAACCCCAAACTTTAAGTATAGTTAGGTTAGGTTTCCTATTAAACCATAATTCATAAGGAGAAATATTATTCTTTTTAAGTGGTACTTTATTTAAAATATAACATGCAAATAACATAACATCACCCCATAGGTTATAAGGTAAATTAGAACTTATGATCATGGAATTAACCATTTCTACTAAAGTTCTATTCTTCCTTTCAGCAACACTATTTTGTTATGGTGTATATGGGGCGGTACATTGGTGAATTATACCTTATTGTTTACAAAACAAGGTGAATTCATTTGAGAAATATTCACCACCACGATCTAAATGTAATATTTTAATTTTAACTCCTAATTGTGTTTCGACCTCTTCTTTGTAAATTTTTAATTTATCAGCCTCATCTTTAGTTTTCATTAGATATACATATGCATATCTAGTATAATCATCAATGAATGTTATATAGTATTGGTCACCACCATAGGCGATATGACTTTTTAAGTCACCCACATCACTATGTACCAAATCAAGCAAACCAGTTTTCCTTTCTACGGATTTAAAGGATTTTAGGTGTATTTTTGCTTGAACACATATTTCACATTTAGAGATGGTATCGAAATCACAATCAGAAATTAATCCTAATTTATGCATATTTCTAATGGAATTATAATTAACATGTCCTAATCTACCATGCCATGAATTAGTAGAATCAACAATATAAACAGAAGATTTCTTTATTAGATTCAACTTAATCATGCCGGTACAAGAATATCCCTGTCTAATGAATCCATCATTATTAGACAACACCAGCTTATCAGACTCGTACACCATCTTGAATCCTCATTTATTAAGAAGGTATCTAGAGACCAAAATTCTTACACATATCAGGTACATAAAATACATTGACTAGTGTAAAAACTTTTCCATAGGTGAAAGGAAGTTCTATAGTGCCTTTTCTCAGAACTTTTCTTGGAACCTTATTTGCTCCAGTAACTTCGTCGGCTTCTCCTTTATTTTCTTCATAACTCTTGAAAAGATTACGGTCTTTGCAAATGTGAATAATTGCTCTAGTATCGAATCACCAATCATTCCGCTAACGGAGTTCGCCTCTTGCACTATAGCCACAAGCGAGTCTTCGACCACATTAACTTTTGTTGTTTCTTCTGCAGACGGCAGTCTCGGGCATAGTGGCCGGGCTTGTTACAAAAACAACAAGCACCTTTCTTTTTGTTGTTGGTTTTGGAATGATTTTTCTTCTTAAACCGTGTCTCATTCTTTGGCTTTAACTTATCAGTAATTTGAACATTATTTGCCTTAGAATGAGACTCAGTTTGCGGATTATAATCTAGATCGCGTTTGCGAGAGTCTTCTTCAATACGAAGATGACGCTGTAAACTGTCTAAATTATAATCCGTTTCCGCATGCTTCATCTTTTTCTCATAATCATTCCAACTATGCGGAAGTCTAGAAATTATAACTCCAACAACAATAGATTCAGGGAGATCAATTCCAGCATCTTTAAGTTGATTCACCAACAGTAAGATTTCGCTTACTTGTTCAATTATGGACTTATTGGTGACCA
Source organism: Allium cepa (assembly GCA_030765085.1). Classification (NCBI taxonomy): domain Eukaryota; kingdom Viridiplantae; phylum Streptophyta; class Magnoliopsida; order Asparagales; family Amaryllidaceae; genus Allium; species Allium cepa. The sequence continues at coordinate 167,319,121 of CM060941.1, read as the reverse complement.
TTTTGAAATTCATAAAGTTAGAAATAAAAACATTTTATTACTTGCCTCGGATATGCGGTACTTATTCTCCAGTGCAGTCTAGAGTGTTTTCGCTGTTTTCAAGGTCATATGAGCATTATAGACTGGGGTAGATAGTGCATTCAGAATATGGCCTCTGCATAGAAAATCATCCTCTTTGCGCTTTGCATGTTTAGCCTTTAGAGAAGCATCATCTTTATCAGTTTCCTCCAGGATTTCTTTCAATTCATGTTCCAAAATGTAGAACAATTTGACGGTGACCAGGAAAATTTCATCGTTTCTTGCCAACGAGTGAAATTGTCACCATCAAAATGCTCCAATCGAGTTAGATGCTGATTCATAACTTGTAGAGTGCTCGAACCTTTCATGGTTGAAGATATTGTCTGAAAATTTATTGGGGATTTTACAGTTTGAGACAAATTTGATGGCAATTGTGATGAATATAATGACGCACTTCCGACTTCAAGGATCTATGGAGTAGATTCTTTCAAACAATAGTTCAACCTATCAGGTACAAATGGGTTATCGAACTATCGACTTTTAGGATTAAATGAAACCTTACAACAGCGAAATCGGATTCAAAGTTTGTACGCTTTTGATCCGACCAAGAACACTTTAATATTTGATATCTGACGATGCAATATGCAGAGAAAGGGATGAAGAAGAAGAAGAAGAAGAAACAAATCTGCAACGATTCAGCGTTTGCAACACCTTGCAGATGTTACAAAATATAGAGCAATGGAAGTGCAGCAATTAGCAACACTTCCTTGGCGTCGTAAATTTGTGTAGGAAGAGGAAGAAGAAGATAAATTCAGAAAAATCGTTTCCAATGTTTACTAGGCATTACTATTTATAGCGGTGGAGAGGTGTCTATTCGTTAAGCGTCACAACCGTTTGCAACGATTCACAGCTGTTACGAACATGTGGGAGCCCCAAGGCCTCAACATTCACATGAGAAAGTTATATTTATATGAAATTATCGTATAATTTTCTAGCATGTGTGACTATTGTTCTCTTCTTACTCTTTACTTCTTCTACTCCAAATCGAAAAACCAAAGTCCCAAACCAATTATAGAAAATTTTACAACATGTGTTCTATCCTTTTGTTTGCAGGCAATTCAGAGGCGTGTCCGAAATCCTTCTTTGTCATTTAGTAGATTAGCCTTTTTGAGGGAATTTTATAGAAACACATAATACAGTAACTCACATATGATGACATAAAGGTTTTTTAATTCAGTCTTGTACATTAGTTGCAAACTCGTCCCTCTTTGTTTGAATCAATGTGTGATGTTAACCATTTTTTCAGATTCTTAATCGAACGTCAGATAGTAAATTGGTAAATGGTGTGAAAATCAAATAAATCAAATTGTGTTCAATCAATGTTAATCATGATAAATTTAGTTATATTAGTCAACCTTGTTGATGATTGTGTGCAAGTCAACTTTAGTTTATTCCAAATGTGGATCATTTTTTGTCCAAGATGATGTCCAAAAAGACGAAAAGATTATTTTTGTTCAATTGTTTATGCTACCTTTGAGCAGCAGCAGACTAAATTCTACTTGTGTGCACACGTATGTGTGCGCGTGCGTGCTGCTATTGATTATCATGTTCATTATTATTTGTTTCAGTGTTAGTTATTAGTTTTTCTATTGCATCTTGCATATATTATTTAATTTATAGACAATGGAAATGGAAAATAACAATGTCGATGCTGGTGTAACAAGCCTTAATAACTTTCTTAACACTCAGCGGGACTTTAATGAGCAAGTACACACACCACGTTTAATTTTTTTTAAGCATAAGCCCCTACTCTATTTTTTGCATTTAATAGATTATCGTTGAATGTGAAACAAAAAGGTTAAATGTACAAAATGAACATCAGAGGCTAAATTTACTGGATTCAAGGTTAACCACTTAAGTAGCATGAGGGGTATATTAGAACATCCCTACTTTATTCTACATATCTAAATTGTTCTATATCCATTACTTTATGTTGCACAATGTTGGTAATTGATCTTAATATATATATTATATATATATATACACACACACACACATATGCAAACATAAATGTTCAGACATTTTTAGAATTGTCAATTACTCAGAAGAAGATTATCATATTTACCTATACTTGGAAAGTAAGCTAGAATTTGTAATTTTAGGTTTGTATTTTGTTTAAGCCTTTTCTTAGATAAAAATATTTTCATATTAAATGGCATGATGCATGATTGTTTCAAGTTGAGAAATTTGAACAAAAATAATTGAATAATGCGCACAGCTAAAAGTTTCCATTTAGGGATGATTACGAGTTGTTGCTATCTTTGGATGGTAATAACCATCGACACGGTGGTGCTTCTCAGAGTCAAATCCATAACTTGCCACAATCGAAAATCCAGGTGCACTTCTATATGTTAATAATTTTTTAACTTAATATGTCAGTTAATTATTGGTTATTTAGGAGTTTCTGTTAATTATTTTATTGATTGTCACAAATAGAATGCAAACGCTGAGGAGCCATGTGCTTTATGCTTTGAGACTCCTGCTATAGGAGATACAGTTCGGCATTTACCTTGCTTGCATAAATTCCATAAAGATGTAAGAATTTTATTTTTCTCGTGATCACTGCTTTATCTTTTAGGGTTAATAAGACTTTATCTTCTTTGATTTCGTAAAACTACTTTCTAGTCCACATGCTCTCTGTTTTTAGGTTTCCATACTCTGAATAAGAGTATGGAAACCTGTGATTAGGTTTATTTAAGACATGGGTAATTGGATTTGATGATTTCATGTCCTTTGCTTGTAGTGTATTGATAGTTGAGAAGAAAAAGGACGTGTCCAATTTGCAAGTCGGATATAAGGTGATGAATCGCCATAAGTTTCTTCTATGAATTTGTTGATTGCATTAAGGTTGTTGTTTTCTGACATTATGCAATAAGCAGGGTAACAATCTTTGATTTGCAAGCGATGTATCTTTTGCAATAGTTTTCAGTTGTGAGGCAGAAAAGTTTAGCTTCGGAATGAAGATATAAAAAACCCATATAATTTATGTTTTAGTTTCTATATCCTGATGGCGGCGGCAAGCTAGTTATATTTAAACCAATTTACCTTTGGTGTAGTGTTATTTGGTTATTTGTATTTCGTATATTGATGATGATTCGGCTTTTGGTTGTTGTATTGGTGATGAAATGTAATTTTGAGGTTTTAGATGCAACTTTACAGATACGATATTGTTAAGAAACAAAAAATGTTCCCACAGAATTTCTCGAGCATCTAGTTTTGGAATCTTGGATGAATTATGTTAACTCTCTAACCAAAAAGGTTGGTGATAAAGTTTGATATTAGAACCTGGTTTGGTTGGATTTCTTTGAAATTTGAGAACTGGCGCTACTTCTATCTTATGATAGTATATGACAAAAGAAATAAAGCTGTAAATTATTTAAGATATCTCTATAGCTATTCTTGATTCTACCTTGCCGTGTAGTCTGAAGCTCTTACATAGAGCCGTGGTTAGTTTTATTGTGTTGTCTGAAGTTTATTGGTGATGTATTATACCTTTTATTGTGATGTTTGTCTTTTAGTTCATTCAACCACAACTTGGAGCTGTGGCTTATTTTAATGAAATAAAATTTCATTCAGCCATGGCTCGGAGCTGTGGCTAATAGTAATTTTGCCACGGCTCAGAGCCGTGGCTGAATGAAATTTTGCCATGGCTCTGGGGCATGAAAAAATTATTTAGCCAAGGTCCAAAGCCGTGGCAAAATGGCTTTTCTCGTGTAGTGAACGACCCTCCTCCCTCGGCACCACCACATCCACTTTTAGGCTTCGACTAACAAAACGTAGAGCTCGACATAGCAAATCAATAGTGGGATCGTCAAAAGTTGCGCTATGGTGAATGGATTTTGGCCACGTTTGTGGGCTATTTGGGTTTGGTCGATTGTAGCAACGGCAGAGGTGATGGCAAGGCGCTTTGGTGACAGGGGGAGGTGGCGATGACAACGCCAATGCCAATTTATCGCATTTGAAAAAGAAGAAGGAAAAAACACAGCCTACAGATTGAATGTGTGAGAGGGAAGATGAATTGAAGTTTTAAACTTAATTTAATTTATATTAGTTAAAATTTAAATAATCTCGTATGTTCATTAATTTGTAACTTGTCCATACAAGGTCCAAATTGAACGTGACAAGTTGCATTGTGATCATATCGACGAATACTACGCTATGGAGTTGGATTGGATGAATTAGAAACTAATAGGAATTTGGATTAAAATTGGACGCCTGTTCAATTTTTAATTCAAACCGGAGCGTCTGATGAAACCAAAATGTGAGTTAAACTCACCATTTTGGTTAACTAGAAATATTATATAGTCGATAAAATTTGTTTATTGGATATGTGGATATTTTATTATTGAATGTTATTGACTGTTTGGATGATTTACTATTTTATTAGTTGGTTTGGATATATTCCTACCCCTAGAGCGAATGAGACCCTATTGTGTTCCCATGTAAGAGCGGATGTCCCTTATTACGATCCCGTTTTGAAGCGGTTGATTTATATTATTTGGTTATATACTGTATATGATGTAGGATGACAGGTTGGAGGGATGTAACCGGACTTCTCACACTGTTGATGTTATTTTTCATATAATTTGGTATATGATATGTTGGATGCTAAATTTGATGACATTGATATGATTTTTCTTATTTAGTGCTTTAGTAGCATTGAGCCTTATTTTTGGTATTTTAAAGTATTATGAACTAAGGATTTGATTTAAAAAGATTTCAAAGTGGTTTTGGAAATTATATATGTTTTAATAATTTTTCTTGAATTATTTAAAGAAGAAATTTATTTTAAAATAAAAGGTACAGTTTTTAGAGATTATAAATTCATGGTTTTGTAAAATATTTTAAATAGAGATTTTGAGCTGTGATTAAAGATTTTAAAATCTTAAAATAAATCCGCGTTTTATAACAAAGGGATATAGTTTTAAAAAGAAGATAGAGATAATTTAAGAATAAATGTTTGTTAACCATTTTATACAAAGTAATGTGTATATATATACATATATTAAGATTTATTTGTAAATGCGGAAGTTTATATCTGGGTTAATGTATAAATGTGGCATTTTACAAATAAAGTGAAGATTTGTAGAATCGTATTTTATTAATAAAAGGATAGATTTACAAATGGTGTTTATAAATTAAAGGAAACTATTATCATTGGATAGATTGGAAAATAAATGACAATTGTGGAATTATGATAATACGTGGGATGTTGTTTTAGAAAAACAATAGTTGATTCAGTTTTGAAAATTGAAAGTGTTGATAGAATTGGAGATGTTAAATGATATGTTATAAAATAGAAAGAGATTTATAAATATATTTTTATAAATATGGAAATGATTGTGTTGAAATTTAAGTATGGATTTTTATCAAGGAAATATATTTATGTTTAAAAGTTGTTTATTTATATTAATATTGTTTTAAAGTTGTTTATCAATATTTTAATGTTTTGAAAAGATAACTATTTAAATTATTAATATGGTTTGAAATTGTTATAATTATTTATCAATAAAATTTTGAAAATTAATTTTTATTATTTATAATAATGTTTAAAATAAATTATTCTTGTTCTATTAAGGATGTTTTGAAATTATTAATTATAGTCTTTAAGATGTTTTGATGTTAATTACTATTTATTATACTATTTATTGTTATATGTTTTTGAAATTAATTACTATTTATTTATAATTTTTATTTTTATATAATAGTGTTTCAAATTAAATGATTTAGAATTGTATAAAAATGAAAGTTTCCTCAGTGTTCGGTGAATATACTTATGACGATAAGGTAAGTATATGAATATTTTTCCAAGTACTTAAATATAGAGATTTGTGGATATGTATACAAATATATATGTGTGTGTGTGTATCTTTGTAAAAGAATTTTTCTACAATATTTACGAATTAGGATTTAGAAATGAAAGGTTTTATTAAAAGAGGCTTGTGGTTGCTTATGTGCTTAACAAATGTTGGTTTTCCCTATAGAATTAAATCCCTGGTTGAATGTTCGTTATTCGATAGTTAAATAACCGACTATCGAATTTGGACCTACATAACTTTGGGAATATCTAGGAAAAACACATGAGTTATATGGCACAAGCATCTCTGATGATGATGTGTTGTGCGTATAAATCTTATTTCGTTCTCCTAGAAAATTGATAAGGAAATTCATCCACTAATGGTTAGGAGTTGACCTTTACTCTTATCTTTGACTGTTTATTTCCTAAAGAACTGGGATTGAATTTACTGGGAATTATCAAATATTGTTTCAAAGAGACCGAGATCATATATGTTATCCGAAAACCACTTCGATCCAACTCAAGCTTTTCGAAGTGAAGAATCTTGAAGATGATGGAATTGAAGACGGAGCTCTCAAGCGTTTCATTCAGTCGCAGAATGAACTTGTATGGATGAATGTTGGTATTGCGCTGTGACGAACCGCCCTTCTCGACCCTCGAAAATCGACACAAAATACCCCACGGTATGATATGTCGATGATCAAGTGCCAAAAAAGACAGATTGTTGAGAAAAAAGAAAGAAGGTAGAAGAAAGAAGGAACTAAACAATATCAGAATCTCACAATCGCAGCGGAATAAAATATAATACATAATATCAGCTCTTTACACAAAATGAAAACTATATCTGTTTTATACAATATATCATCAGAGTATCTCAAACAAACAACATTTACCAGTTAGCCAATTCCATACAATCACAGCAGCAGATATATATACAAGTACGGATAATACGTCTCGGACTCCAGCTCCTCTCCTGCTCCATAGCATCCTTCCTGAACATATAATACTCGGTCTGACCCGAGCATTATAATGGAATAACACCCAAGTCAGTCTGGAATACCAGCTGATAATAATGCACCCAAATTGATTATTAAAATTTCTTAAATCCTTTTGAAAACAAAAGCATCTCGTAAGACCACGCCACAAATAAACATGTCGGGTTTTTACCTTACGATAGCTAAAATACTTTTTATAAAAATCCTCTGATATTATAATAGAGTCTATTTACAAATACTTATTCAAATAGCGGAAATTGTTACATGATTAAATTCCAGCTACTAGCCACAAAGTGGGTAATACAAACAAAACTCATAAAAGGCGCGTATGGAGAATGGATTTCCAACTAATGACTAAGCACTGGGGTGCCACCTGTTACAGTACCTGGTCTAGATAAGTGTACCGAGGACCACTCCCGATCCCCTGCAACATAAGGCCGGGACTACCCCTTACTGGATAATCCGGAGTAAGATCACCCCACGGTTGGGATCAGCAACCGCACCACTAAGCCGAATAAAAAGGGACATCTAGAGAGGGATGACCTCACCCTGAATGGGTGCTACCCACCTAGCCTTGCTGCATAACCCCTGATTTTCAGTCATTCCCAGTTGACGAGGTTTGAGGCTAAGCGTTACCTTTTAGAACGTTTCACTTAGAATGCCCATCGCCCACCTAACGATGTTCCGAAAGCATTCATCCATACAAGTCCATCCCGGGTTCGAACAGAACCGAAGGCACTACTCCTACTACATCCATTTTGGATATAACCTCAGGATTAGTAGCGACTAGCCCTTGCACTTCACTGCTCCATCTTCGACTCCGAACTCGTTTTTCCCATGAAAGCGTACAAACCGGATCGAAGTGGTTTTCGAGAAATTAATCCCGATCCCGGTCTCTTCGAAACGATCAACGCTTTGTCCAATATTGATAGTCGGTGATTTAACTATCAACTAACATCCATAAAAATCCATCATACAATAAATAATTGCCCAATTATTTATTTTCCTCAAAAATATTTTTTCCAGGTATGTTTCCATTTTAAAATCCCGTTGAAAACACATTTCAAACCTAACTCTTCTCATGGATTAAATCCCCCAAATTTGTTACTTCACTTGAAAAACATCCAAGTACCCATACTTAACATTTAAAATAATTTAAATTCTTTATTCTTGAAAATACATCAAACATTTATATTAAATCTACTTACATACTTAATTTAAAATACATATATACCCTTTAAAAATATTTCGAATAAAACTGCTTTATAAAATATAAAGTATTTTCTCCAAAATAAAGTTAAGTCATAATAAATTTTAAAGTAAAGTTATGAAACCCTATACAAGTTCAAATAAAACTTTAATTGATTATCTTTAAATTAAAACCATTTTACAAAGTATAAATATTAATAATATCCTTTCAAACATAATACTAATTACCCCTTTAAAATAATTACTTCTATAACTAATTTTATAAATGTTCACTTTTAAAATTCTTACCACATAAATGATTTTCTTGAAAACATCTTTTAATACAACTTCAAAACTTCTAACCATTCAAAAATCTACTTTAAAAACGTACTTGGCTTTCAGAGAAATACACTTCCATTTTAGGATAACCTAAAGAATTCTTTTTATCAATCCAATACGATTTACCCCAATTCAATTTTACGTTCATTTTCAAAATATGTGTTCAAAATATTTAAAATAAAGCTTCTAGAAATTATTTAATTGAATATAATACTTAAGGAAATATATGGAGATTTCCTAAGTACTTTAAGTCAAATTAACCTTTAAAATAAAGTTATTAAATTAAATATTTATATTACAATTTGCTTTTGAGAACTTAATACCACTTTACTTTTTAAAAATAATTAAATACCATAATTACTTAATCAAATATTTGCTTTCACTTAAAAACAATTTAAAATAATATTTCTTTCTAAAATATTCTAAACATATTTAAGCTGCAAATTTATATTTGAAAACCTTTCTTAAAAACATACTAAAGTTTTCAAGAGAAAGCACATTTTCTGTCCTTTAAAAATAAATCTCGCTATTATTTTAAACAATTCACATTTCCCTTTAAATTCACAATTTCAAACGCTTCAAATTTACCAACCAATTTCTTGAATTTAATTCCATTAAATTCTTTACTTAAGAATTTCTTTAATTTCCTTTAAACCCAATTCATTTATTTATATTTAAATTCCCAGGTTGTATTCATCCAATCATGGCACAACACAATTAATTTTCAAATTAATCTATCTCAGTATATAAATGAAACACAGCATAACAAGATCTAAAATAATTTATCACAGGATAAAAATGAGATATATCACAGAATATAAATAAAATTTCTATTTTATGAGGAATCCAGTTGGATCCCTCCAACCTGTTTCCCTGCATCCGCAGATATTAGCACAAAAATAAACATCGATTCAGTTTGAAAATAATTATCATATTCAGCTAAACAACCAATCAAACATTTAAATATTAGTTATTTAAAATACTGGTATCCAGATGTGAGTGAGATTAACTCACCTTGGGTTTTCGACGAGCGTTCAAATTTAAATTAAATCGAACGGAGTTCGATTTAACCTCAATTTTTACTTTCTCAGAATGATCCCAAAATTACTCCACTGCGTAGATCGCGTTGCTGCAATTCCGGCGCTACCAAATTCGTCAAAATCTAACCATGCATGCAAAAGTTACAGATTTATAAAGCTTGAATAAAATTTAAAACAATTTTCTTTTATTTTATTTTATTTATAAAATATCGGCCGCACCTTCTTCCCTCTCGCGCATCTACAGGCAACAAAACGAACCCAAACCACCTCCGTTCGAACCCAAAACGCGACCATCCCCGGCGATTTCTAGCTCGATCGGAGACGCCTACGTCGAAGACCTCAACGCCAACATCAAACGACAGAAGTCTCGGCAAGCTCGGCTCCTTGCTCGTCTAGAAAAACATGCCCAAACGCTCTTCTCGAGCAGATTCTGGCCTCCACGACGAGCTTGGTGACCGTCCACCGTATGGATGTGAAGCCTACGTCGACCTCTACGATTTTCCAGTTGTGGATTTGGCCTAAAATCGCTTGGATCGAGAGAAAAACGTGGAAGAATAAGGGATGTTTTCGGCCATTAAATATGATACTATCGCCCGCTGAAATGAATTAGGGTTTCGCCCCCCCTAAACGTATATATATACATATAATCTAATTATATTAATATTTAATTCACTTTAAAGCAACTTTTTCACACGACCTCCAAACGACGCGTACAGGCGTTTCTAAGGTTTTTCCACGTTCCGAACACAATGGAATGTGTTTCGGAGGCTAATTTGATCGTATGCGCGAGTTACGGAAATAAACGATCAATTTTTAAATTAAATCAATTAAAATAGTTTCTATGCGTTTTGAGCTGTCAGGGTCAAACGACAACTCCGATTGCTAAATTGAAATCCAATAATAACTAACTATTACGGATCCAATGGAACTAGTTTCGTCGAATTCCGAGACTGTGCCCCGGAAGGCTATTTTAACTCGTCGATTAAATCGAGCGATTTTCAAAATCGTCGAGATCACGTAAAATTTCACTTTTAAAATTTTATTAACTCTATTATAACTCGTATAAAATTTATATTCACATTAGAAATCATTCTGGTTCAGTTTAAATCAAAATCTGATTATTTGCGTTATTATATTATCAAATTTCATTAAATTAATATAAAATTCCAAATTCAATCTATCGACTATTAATTCCATCCAACGGTCCAATATTATAATTCAGATCCAAATAGACTTAAAATAAAATTTAGAATCTATTTTTATATCTATTTACACCCAAAATCACCAATTATCCCAATTCCAATATTGAATTACTATTATTCAAATTTCAATTAAATTCCCGTATTTGAAATTTAACTAATTCTATTAATTTAACCAAAATCTTTTAATTTCAAAATCAATTCAAAATTCACATTTAACATTTAAAATGAATTAAATGTTCAAATCTAGCGATCCAAAATTTCGGGTCGTTACATTCCTCCTCCCTTATAAAAATTTCGTTCCCGAATTTTGCTAAGGTAGAAAAATGCTCCAAACTCAATAGAAAAACCTACTTGGTGAAAATCTCGATTTCACTTTGCCCAAATTCTTTAGTTTCAAATCAAAACTACTAGTTTCGTTTCCTATTCCAAAACCCTTTTATTTTAATTTTAATTTGAAATCAATTTGTCGTTAACGAAACGTTTCAAATTTTTTTCTAACTCCCAAAATTTTCGAAATTTTTTGGCAGAGTCTCCCTTGTACGGAAGAGCTTTTGTAATATCATAATAGATATAAATATATATACATCGACCCACACGGTCGGAAAACCAAAAACAGTTCATATTTCCTATTTTTATTGCGTAGGCGTACCTTTTATTAGCATTTTAAAAGCAAGCGGCTAAACAATATTGCATATACGCGCTCCAATTCTATCAATTGCCTCTCGTACCTGTACTTACTCAAACAAACACATCAGTTTTCAATAATATAAGAATTTATTAACATTCTATTCATTAATCTTAACCAACACATCAATTTCAAAGCCCAAACAACCAATTTCCATAATCCTACATGCTAATCGTATTTTATAAGAAATCACAAGGTTCAACACTATTTCAATTTACCTAACAAATCCAAACTTCATTTTATTTCACTTGAATGATTTACATTCAAGTTTACTATTCTCAATCTATATTCACATCAATATGATTACATGTGTATTACTTGCATCAATTTACTTTAATTCAATTCCAAATTGATTCACAACCAAATTTTACTTTCAATTCGAAGTATTTGCATCTCCTTTATGATCCATTTTCATTCATATGCAAAACCACTTAATAAAATTTCAATCCGTTCCAATTGATTCAAAAACCAATTTCATTTGCTTCTTTAAACCAACTCAATTTTCGAATACGACAAAACGACCAATTCCTATGCAAATTTTCATGTCATTCAAGCAAATAACCATCGCTTAAGCTTATAACCATTAAAATTAATTGCATCTTAAATTTATATTAATTTTATTTCATTCGGAATTTTTCACAATCCCAAATATTCTTATTTCCTTGCAATTTTTAATTCAATTCCTTATTCTCACTTCAAGTTCATCATCCAACTTAAGTTTATATTAATCTCACCCATTATGTAATATTTACAACTCATACACCTTTATTTTATCATAATAATTAATTAAAATTCTTTCACTTGCATTTAAATTTTATTATCTAAACAAATTTCATTCAAGACCCCTTATAAAACTCGACCATAATTATTTTCCAATTTGCTTAAGTTCTTTCAATTTCGCAATATTTCCGTTTCTTCTTATATCAATTTTATTTTATTTTATTTGATTCTCATTCAATCAAATTCCATTTCATTTACAAATTTTAATTCAATTTGTTTACTTATTTACTCCATTTTACATTTATTTTATTAACAATGAGACCACTTTAAATTATTTCACTCATTTGAATTTATTTATAATTCAAACCATCACTATTATAATCTAATTCTATTTAATTTAGTTTACACTAAATTCATCTTCAAGCTTCTCTTTATTTAATTTAGCTTACGCTAAATTCATTCTCAAACAATTTTAAAATTTTATTCATACAATATCCTTCTTACTTAATCCAAATTGAATTTCCTTTCAATTTAATTCTTTTCCAAATTTAATTCAAGTCCAACTAAGTTTTATTTAGCCAACTTGAATTCATTCCATTTCTTTTACTATTTTAAATAAGAATTTAATTCTATTCAAAATTATTTGTAACAAACTGAATTTTGATTTTAATTCAATCCAAATTCAACTCAATTCAATTCAATCAAAGTTAAATCCAATTCAATCCAATTTTAGTCCTTCATATATAAGTGCAAAACTTATTTACTAACTTAGGTCCATTCACCCTTTATCTTTTATATTTTCTTCACCTTATTTCAATTCACATTTCATTTGAGATTAGGTTCGAATTCACCATACCATTCAACTATTTCCCATTTGTGATTATAATTCCATTTTACTTGGGCTTACAATCTGATTTTCTATTCTTAAGTTCACCAACTTATTTACTTAAAAGCTTATATTTCTCATTTGAGTTATTTTCATCTTATAATCACAATTCCAGATTTTATATATATATATATATGTATGTATGTATATGTATGTATGTATCACTGAATTCTTAAGGATACAAATTTTCTTCAATTTAATTCTTTGCAAATTTTAAATCCACAATTTCAAATTATAAGTATAACACTTAATAGATTATGGGTACAATTCATTACACAACGACCCACAATCACAAAGTCATTTTACATTTCAATTTAACCCAAATCAATTTAATTCTAAGTCCGATTTATTTAACTTATCCCAAGTTAAGTTCAAATTTTCTATTCACTTCAATATATTTTATTCACTTCCATTTACTCAAGTTAAATTTTAATTCCAAGATTAAAATTTCATTTTCTTCTTATTAATACCAACTTCGCTTAATAAGTTCAATGGTTGATTTATATTAACTTTACATATTATTTAAATAGAATTTTCCAGAATTCAATTACCCGATTTTATTTCAAAACCATTTTTAAATAATAATCAACTCATACCTACTTGGTATATCAAATCAAGTCTCTGGATTCCAAATAACTTGTTTATACCAAAACAAATTTCCCCCTTTTGAAATTTTTAAAACCACTTTTATACCCAACAAGTCCAAACAAATATCACAACCAATCACCACGGAAGCAATCCATCACTTAAGAAACTTGAAAATGAATTCTGATGATGTGGCCATCATCATCATCAGGATTATTTTCCAGCAATTGAAGTGAGTTCAGTGCTTCCTTACTTTCACAAATTCCTTTCAAAATAGTTTCCATTCAAACATATTACCCAAAATAATATTACATCATTGCCTTCAAATCTTTGGACAACATCCACAAACATCCTCAAGATTTAAATTTTCAAATTTTGTTTTCAATACATTTAAAATCCTTTCAAAATTTCTGGGATTTAAATTCTGGTTTAATTCAAATTTAGTTATTCTTCTTTTGTATAATTTATACTCACAGAATTTTATTTGATTATAACCATTTCAAATTTTAGATCAAGTTTTAGATTCTTATTTGATTATAGTATTAACAACCAATCAAATATATATAATAATTTTAGAAAATTATTTCCTTTATATCAAAATAAAATTTTGGGTAAAATTATTTCATTTACCCACTTTAAAAACAATACTATGTCGGTTTATCTTGTTTAAGAGTTTAGAAACCCCTATCGATACGGTTGTACTTTCCGTACCGACCAGAATTCATAAAAACTCAACCGATAAGTCAACACAGTTTAAAAACAATTTTGTATTCACTAACAAGTACGCTCTCATACTATTAATACATTCAACTCATTATAGAGTACTATTGACTCTGTTTAATGAGTAATTTCCCTACCAAAGCCTAGGTTGTCGCCAACCTATGCTCTGATACCAAGTGTGACGACCCGCCCTTCTCGACCCTCAAAAATCGACACACAATACCCCACGGTATGATATGTCGATGATCAAGTGCCGGAAAAGACAAATTGTTGAGGAAAAAGAAAGAAGGTAGAAGAAAGAAGGAACTAAACAATATTAGAATCTCACAATCGCAGCGGAATAAAGTATAGTACATAATATCAGCTCTTTACACAAAATGAAAACTATATCTGTTTTATACAATATATCACCAGAGTATCTCAAACAAACAACATTTACCAGTTAGACAATTCCATACGATCACAGCAGTGGATATATATATACAAGTACGGATAATACATCTCGGACTCCAGCTCCTCTCCTGCTCCATAGCATCCTGTCCTGAACATATAATACTCGGTCTAACCCGAGCATTATAATGGAATAACACCCGAGTCAGTCTGGAATATCAGCTGATAATAATGCACCCAAATTGATTATTAAAGTTTCTTAAATCCTTTTGAAAACAAAAGCATCTCGTAAGACCACGCCACAAATAACATGTCGGGTTTTTACCTTACGATAGCTAAAACACTTTCTATAAAAATCCTCTGATATTATAATAGGGTCTATTTACAAATACTTATTAAAATAGCCGAAATTGTTACATGATTAAATTCCAGCTACTAGCCACAAAGTGGGTAATACAAACAAAACTCATAAAAGGCGCGTAGGGAGAATGGATTTCCAACTAATGACTAGGCACTGGGGTACCACCTGTCACAGTACCTGATCTAGATCAGTGTACCGAGGACCACTCCTGATCCTCTGCAACATAAGGCCGGGACTAACCCTTACTTGATAATCCCGAGTAAGATCACCCCACGGTTGGGATCAGCAACCGCACCACTAAGCCGAATAAAAAGGGACATCTAGATAGGGATGACCTCACCCTGAATGGGTGCTACCCACCTAGCCTTGTTGCATAACCCCTGATTTTCAATCATTCCCGGTTGATAAGGCTTGAGGCTAAGCGTTACCTTTTAGAATGTTTCACTTAGAATGCCCATCGCCCACCTGACGATGTTCCGAAATCATTCATCCATACAAGTCCGTCCCGGGTTCGAACGGAACCGAAGGCACTATTCCTACTACATCCATTTTGGAAATATCCTCAGGATTAGTAGCGACTAGCCCTTGCACTTCACTGCTCCATCTTCGACCCCGAACTCGTTTTTCCCGCGAAAACGTACAAGCCGGATCGAAGTGGTTTTCGAGAAATTAATCCCGATCCCGGTCTCTTCGAAACGATCAATGCATTGTCCAATATTGATAGTCAGTGATTTAACTATCAATTAGCATTCACAAACATCCATCACACAATAAATAATTGCCCAATTATTTATTTTCCTCAAAAATATTTTTGCCAGATATGTTTCCATTTTCAAATCCCGTTGAAAACACCTTTCAAACCCAACTCTTCTCATGGATTAAATCCCCCAAATTTGTTACTTCCCTTGAAAAACATCCAAGTACCCATACTTAATATTTAAAATAATTTAAATTCTTTATTCTTGAAAATACATTAAACATTTATATTAAATCTACTTACATACTTAATTTAGAATACATATATGACCTTTAAAAATATTTCGAATAAAAATGCTTTATAAAATACAAACTATTTTTTCCAAAATAAAGTTGAGTCATACTAAATTTTAAAATAAAGTTATGAAACCTATACAAGTTCAAATAAAACTTTAATTGATTACCTTTAAATTAAAACCATTTTATAAAGTATAAATATTAATAATATCCTTTAAAACATAATACTAATTACCCCTTTAAAATAATTACTTCTATAACCAATTTGATAAATGTTCACTTTTAAAATTCTTACCACTTAAATGATTTTCTTTAAAACATCTTTTAATACAACTTCAAAACTTCTAACCATTCAAAAATTTACTTTAAAAACGAACTTGGCTTTCAGAGAAATACACTTCCATTTTAGGATAACCCAAAGAATTCTTTTTATCAATCCAATACGAATTATCCCAATTCAATTTTACGTTCATCCCGTAAATCCCTTTCCAAGCTTACAAAAAATAAACTCCTTTATTTTTAAACATGTTGCTATTTCCTGGAAATCATTTTCAAAATATATGTTCAAAATATTTAAAATAAAGCTTCTAGGAATTATTTAATTGAAAATAATACTTAAGGAAATATATGGAGGTTTCCTAAGTACTTTAAGTCAAATTAACCTTTAAAATAAAGTTATAAATTAAATATTTATATTATAATTTTCTTTTGAGAACTTAATACCACTTTACTTTTTAAAAATAATTAAATACCATAATTACTTAATCAAATATTTGCTCACTTAAAAAAAAATTAAAATAATATTTCTTTCTAAAATATTCTAAACATATTTAAGCTGCAAATTTATATTTGAAAACCTTTCTTAAAAACATACTAAAGTTTTCAGGAGAAAGCACACTTTCTGTCCTTTAAAAATAAATCTCGCTATTATTTTAAACAATTCACATTTCCCTTTAAATTCACAATTTCAAACGCTTCAAATTTACCAACCAATTTCTTGAATTTAATTCCTTTAAATTCTTTACTTAAGAATTTCTTTAATTTCCTTTGAACCCAATTCATTTATTTATATTTAAATTCCCAGGTTGTATTCATCCAATCATGGCACAACACAATTAATTTTCAAATTAATCTATCTCAGTATATAAATGAAACACAGCATAACAAGATCTAAAACAATTTATCACAGGATAAAAATGAGATATATCACAGAATATAAATAAATTTCTATTTTGTGAGGAATCCAGTTGGATCCCTCCAACCTATTTCCCTGCATCCGCAAATATTAGCACAAAAATAAATATCGATTCAGTTTGAAAATAATTATCATATTCAGCTAGACAACCAATCAAACATTTAAATATTAGTTATTTAAAATACAAGTATCCAGATGTGAGTGAGATTAACTCACCTTGGGTTTTCGACGAGCGTTCAAATTTAAATTAAATCGAACGGCTTTCGATTTAACCTAAATTTTTACTTTCTCAGAATGATCCCAAAATTGCTCCACTGCATAGATCGCGTCGCTGCGATTCCAGCGCTACCAAATTCGTCAAAATCTAACCATGCATGCAAAAGTTACAGATTTATAAAGCTTGAATAAAATTTAAAACAATTTTCTTTTTTTTATTTTATTTATAAAATATCGGCCGCACCTTCTTCCCTCTCGCGCATCCACATGCAACAAAACGAACCCAAACCACCTCCGTTCGAACCCAAAACGCGACCATCCCCGGCGATTTCTAGCTCGATCGGAGACTCCTACGTCGAAGACCTCAACGCCTACATCAAACGAAAGGAATCTCGGCAAGCTCGGCTCCTTGCTCGTCTCGAAAAACATGCCCAAACGCATCACCTTCTCGAGCATATTCTGGCCTCCACGACGAGCTTGGTGACCGTCCACCGTATGGATGTGAAGCCTACGTCGACCTCTACGATTTTCCAGTTGTGGATTTGGCCTAAAATCACTTGGATCGAGAGAGAAACATGGAAGAATAAGGGATGTTTTCGGCCATTAAATATGATAGTGTCAGTCGGTGAAATGAATTAGGGTTTCGGCCCCCCTTAAACGTATATATATACGTATAACCCAATTATATTAATATTTAATTCACTTTAAAGCAACTTTTTCACACGATCTCCAAATGACGCGTGCCGACAGTCGTTGCTAAGGTTTTACCCACGTTATGGACACAATGGAACGTGTTTCGAAGGCTAATTTGATCGTATGTGCGAGGTACGGAAATAAAGGATCAATTTTTAAATTAAATCGGTTCAAATAGTTTCTATGCGTTTTGAGCTGCCAAGGTCAAAAGACAACTCCGATTGCTACGAAAATTGAAATCCGATAATAACTAACTATTACGGATCCAATGGAACTGGTTTCGTCAAATTCCGAGACTGTGCCTCGGAAGGCTATTTTAACTCGTCGATTAAATCGAGCGATTTTCAAAATCGTCGAAATCACGTAAAATTTCACTTTTAAAATTTTATCAAATCTATTATAACTCGTATAAAATTTATATTCACATTAGAAATCATTCTGGTTCAGTTTAAATCAAAATCTGATTATTTGCGTTATTATATTATTAAATTCCATTATTAAATTAATATAAAATTTCAAATTCAGTCTATCGACCATTAATTCCATCCAATGGTCCAATATTATAATTCAGATCCAAATAGACTTAAAATAAAATTTAGAATCTATTTTTATATCTATTTACACCCAAAATCACCAATTATCCCAATTCCAATATTGAATTACTATTATTCAAATTTCAGTTAAATTCCCGTATTTGAAATTTAACTAATTCTATTAATTTAACCAAATTTTTTTTATTTCAAAATCAATTCAAAATTCACATTTAACATTTAAAATGAATTAAATGTTCAAATCTAGCGACCCAAAATTCTGGGTCGTTACATGCGCTATTTCCTGGAGAGCAGTTTAGCATTCCTAGTGGAAAGTGCTATATAAAGGTAAAACATAGCCTCAACCCTCATCAATCGGAAAATGATAAAAACCGAGCATGCAGTAGAGCCAACTGGTTCGTTCCCATCAAGGTATGGTCATTTCCATATCTGGATCGATTACTATCAACTTATGTACGCTTCAGGGCCTATTAACAAAAGGGGTGATCATATTCGGTACTACTAGTCAAGTGGTAGGCAGTCCTGTATGATAGGGTACAAGATATTTTTGTCAGGCCCTGGTGCATTTTATCTAGGGATGTACCTTCGAAAGGTAGTTCCTTACCTTATCATAGTATGGAATTTATTCTCCAATACGTACCTTTACACTTTTAGATATAGGATATAGTATGCTGGAATTTAATAATGTAGCAATTTCGGCTACGATTAATAAGTATTTGTATTCTGAACATTATTATAATATTAGAGGATTTTTTATAAAAATGTTTTGGTTATTGTAGGGTAAAAACTCATTCGTATTTATATGCTACATGGTCTTACGAGATACTTTTGATTTCAAAAGTTTTATAACATAAAAGTCCATTTGGGTGTGTTTTCTCATGCTGGTTTTCTAGACTAACTCGTGTGTTATTTTATTATAATGCTCGGGTCAGATCGAGCATATTAACAGATTGCTTTTGATGCATTGTGGCTCAGGAGTCGAGCTGGAGCTCTTCAAGACGTATTTACGTATATATTCATTTTCTGCTGCTTTGTTGTTGAAATCATCATCATTTATGAGGACAGGTTGTTATAACTATCCAGGCCAATAATTATGATTTGTTGTTGTACTCTGGCTGATGTATGTATATAACAGTTTCTTTTTTGTTAAGATTATTGATATTATATTATATATTATTTCATTGCGATTGTGAGATTCTATGTTGTTTCAAGTTTCTTTTTCTCTTCTTCTTTCTTCCTTCTTCCCTATAAATATCCATCATTCCTTTCAAATTGGGTTGGATATATGTGGATTATAGTTAACTTGAATTGTGCGGATTGGCGGGTCATTGCAGGCAGGTTATGCCAATCGAAAGATTGCATGTAATAATTATTTATGAGAGATCTTATATGAATCTCCCCAAAAGGATTTTGGAAAGGACCGTCATTGGATAACATATTTTTGTTTTGATCATAATAATTGTAAACTAAAACCAAATCAGTTTTATAAAGTGAGAAATCCATAAAGCATTTATGAATCCCTATTCTATTTACACCGAGAAACAATTGTTGTTTTAAGATATACCAACTTCATTGTGAAGGAACTTTTTTGAGGAATTATTGGTAGCTAAATGAAATTGGATATGATCCATAGATAGAACTGATTATATGAGATGAAATGAAATTAACTAACCTAAATGAACATGTCTAATAAGTATTCGCGTACATCAAAAGAGAAAATATGAGTTTCTTATTAATGTCAAAATTATATAATCCTCAGTTGTTTAATTAAACTATTAAGAGTATTAACTCTATGGTATGATGCACATTCCTAAAGAATTCCAAGTACGCCATCAAAATATGGTTTTGGTGTTCATAACCGAAGGGATGTGATCCAACGGCTGAGATGGTGTTTTTATGAGAAAGACAAATGCAGTTGGAATTAAATGAGCAATTTTGATAAAAATAATGTCGCAAATTTCAATTATTGAAATCAGCATAATGGATCTGGTATTCAACGTGCTCAAGTTAATTAAGATTTACTCACAAATTTATTGCTTGATAGGACTTAGTGTTTTGGTACATATATATTGAAACAGAAAATTCTAAATAACAATTTAGAGTAATTTGTTTACACATATTAACCAAAAGTATCTCGAAGTCAGCGGAAGCGATATTGAGTTTGTAAGTCTTTGAATATGATCCATGAAATGATACGTGTAGGATCGTTTTCACCATAGAAGGGGGGTGAATAGGGTGATTCTAATAATAATAAAAATTAATGCGGAAATAAAAACAATCATAGATAATAATGCAGAAGAGATCACACACAAATCTACCCACCTTCGGCAAAACCATGCCTACGTGCTGCCTCCAAGGTTTCTACTAGAAATTAAGTAGTCAAACGCTTACACATGTAAACTTGCGACACCTGCTAATGATTAACCTAACTCTACCCGTAAAACCCTGCCACAACTCAGCCACCGAGTTGCAAATTCTCAAACTACACCACTGTATAACTTAGTTACACAACTAGAGTTTAAAAAATTTAAAAGAAAATTACAATTTGAAAATAAACACTAAAACTTAAAAACACAGCCATATATATAACTTTAAGCCCAAAATAACAATGGCCCGCTTAATTAATAAAAAGCAAACTTTCCTTTTTATTTTATTTCGTGAAAATCTTCGATCGTATTCTTGTTTTCCTTTTTCAAAATTAGGGCTTTGCTATGTTGAAGCAGCCGCTTGTTCTTTTGCTTCGATTAAAGTATGTGTTTGCTTTGGATAGCTGTTTCGTTTGCCTTCGGCTACTCCAATTGTCGAGATCGAATTGATGCTCTGAGTTGATATGTGAATTTTGCCCCTTTTAATTCTCAACTTTGATTCGAATTACAAATTTGTAGATTTACAAGCATGCTCTGGATTTTTGTCTCGAACTCGAATTCTTTCGAACTTGATTAGAGTTATTGGTTTTTGTTCAAAGAATGCTTTTTGGATTTTCTATTTTGAACTCTAATACCGCTGCCGATGATGTTAATGGGTATTTACAGGGTCCAAACCCCTTAATTTTCGTTCTTATATTCCTTATTTGAATTCTTCTTGAATTTACTTGGCTGTGATTCTTTAATGGAGAGGTTAAGATGATTTTGACCTGTCCATATACTTGCAATATATTGTTGCTACTACCTTGGTCACCATGACTTTGATTCTGGCAGGACATGATCATTGACTTTGTTTGAAAACTTATGATTAATCTTGACTTGTTCATATACTTCATGAATTTGAATTTAGGTCCGTTCTTTTCTCTTTTGACTTTGACGTTTAAAATTCTGAGATGAACTGGACTTTGACTTGCTCAATTCATGTTCTTTCATCTTGCATCTGATAATTTTCCACGGCTTAATTTCTCAACTGTGCTCACTGCTGTTGCATATGAATATCACTGTGCAAGTAGTTTCGAGTTCAATTTGTATTCTTTGTTACATCACTATGCTTGTGTGAGTCTAGTGTATTTCAGTTTTCTATCCTTGTGCACTCGTATATGCTGAACTGCTTGTGCTTGAACTGCTACTGATAGTTTCTTTGATCATGTCCTATTTACTTGTATGTGTGTCACCATGTATATACATACCATATGTATGTGTGTATATGTGTTGTGATACCTCTAGTATCAATTCTGGTAGTATGGTTTCATGTTGAAGTCTTGTTTATGCACCGGTAATTTCTTTTGCCTTGTTTTCACTGTTGCATATATGTATGGTGCATCAATATTGCTCTGTCCATATGAGCATATACATTGCCATATTCAACTGACCATATGCAAATGTTTTGTTTGAAATGCAACTGTTTGATCATTTTTTTTGACTGCTCCTTGACTTGTACGTGATGTTTGATCTGGTGCACTTGTATTTATTCACGTTTTCATATGAAAGAAGTCTGCACTTTGAAGTTGTTCATGCTGGTGTGTTCCTGTTGTTGTATTCATGCTCGAAGGTTTGTTGTTGGTTGTTCAGTGATCGTGGTCTCCATTTTTATCCACTTCATGTAGCTTTCATACTTGTCTGGTACACTTGATGTCTTTACGTATGTATTCATGTTTGCCTCCATGCCTTCATTCTGCTTGCTGAAATGCACTGAATCCATCTGCCTTCAGTCCACTTCATGTTATATGTTGTATGCATTGAATCACCTCTGTTTATCCATTTTAGGTGTCATGCCTTCTCTGATATGTTGTGATTGAAATGTTTCATGCACACTTTGTACATATGATTGAGGCAGTTGTCATATTTGTTGGACCTGAGCATGTTTTGCTGATTTGGTCGAGTCTTCATGTGTACATTGGTTAGAGAACTTCCTTAAGTCTTTTGTACTCTCCGAACTAAATTTTTTTTGCATTTTGAATGCACCTGTGTTGAATCTAGCCTCGGCTTGGGTTTGACCTTGTGTTCACTTGTCCCTGTTATTTTAACAAGCAAGTGTATATCGGTGCGCATAACCTTGTGGCATGTACAGTGATACACTGTGCATGTCACAAGTTATTCGTGTATGATGATTTAAAAGAATATAATGACGAACAACCCAAATAACCGAGGCAAATTATATTTTCAAAACACACACTTCATTTTTCATTACAAAATATTTTCTTTTTCAACTTTACTGCGTCAATGTTTATTTTGCAAATAATGCAAATGCAGGATACAAATTGAAATAGAGTTGAAGATCAAATACGAGTGTTGAGTGAATATGTTGTGAGGTGACATTGTAAATTGAAAAATGTGTTGTAACTGAAATTGTATTATAATTGAAAATGTATAAATATAGTGGGAGCTCAAATTTATACTATTTGAATTCGTAATAAAATATTTATTTGTTTGAATATGAATTGTGTGTTATTTATTTTATTCAACAAATATTTATTTAATTATATAAAATAGTACAATGATAAATACATTTAAAGGAATATATATATATATATATATATATATATATATGTTTATTATCATCAAATAAAAAACATATACTAGCATATTCTACAATACAAAAATATCATTTTATAAGCATCAAGATCGAATAAGTATTTTGATAGAAATCATATAGTTTGATTTTCAATCAAAGTGTAGAGGAAGCGTGTGTTCATAAGAAAGAACGTTAAAAGGTACATTGATATTTGTAAACTGTAAGTAAACAACACATTGCTAATTTTAACGGTGTATTTGTGTTGAAATCAACCTTACTTGTTTTAACACTCAACTTTGGGTCATAAATGATGTCTTTTATAGTGAGTATAAAAGATATTAGGAAGTCTCAAATCGATATGTAAATACATTTTATTAAATTGTTTAATATGGAATATGTGAGTTCATTATGCATTGGCAATAGGAATTATCATATGTGTTATGATGGTTATGGTATCGCGATTTGTTTATGTATTTGATACATGAAGAAAATAATAAATCCAAACTGATATCACTAAATGGTTGTTTGAAGTGTTCTTGTGTATTTATGAAATACTAGGGAATTGTTTGCAAAAACAAAAACTCCTTATGAAGGAGTGTTCATACTCAAACATCATAAGTGATATAGAGTATAATATGTCAATAATTAAGAATCTTTAAGTTAGAAATGTTCCAAATGAAAGACCGTGACTGATTCAATGAAAAAGGCTAAGTACATCACATTGAATGACGCCGCAATAAAAACAATGTATATAAAAAATATAAGTGCACAAATTTATAACTCAGTTGATTCCAAATGTTGAGAATCTCATAGCATTATTATATGATAACAATGTCGCGATATAGTTTATAACAAAACTTATAGCTCACTAGAAGTCGAGAGATATACTCTAAATTATTCCACATGATAAAGCAGTTTATCACCGTTGGAGAGAGTTGATTAATCTAGTAGATAATCAAAACATAATAACATACCCGTTCACAAAGGGACTAATCTTATTGGTTTTGAGAAAACCGATTGGAAAAGTTGGAATAAGATTCCATAATTGACCCCACGTGCAAGTGAAAGATTGATAGAGTTAGGTATACGCCTTAGGAGAAATTATGTAATTTGTTACATATATCTAACTCGCTGACCAATCTTGCTCGAAATAAAGGTATTTTCTTTGTATTATATACTTGATATAATGTGGTTATATTAAGTAGTCAATTTAATTAAAAGTATATTTAATAGAAAATTCATAAATAGTATGTTTTGTGATAGTAGTTACAAAGAGTTATAACCGTGAGTAATTTATCACAATGAAACAAATATACCATTTTAAATATTCTAAGTCAAGATGCACTGAAACTAGATATTGATGTATCCGTTGAGACTAGAGTACGAAACGCTCTTCAAATGTTTGGCAATGTATTACTCATGACTGTTGTGGACACCAAGGGGTTACATTTTGATAGTTATTGGATAACTATGGAATGACTCACTCAATAGTTTTATGTTGGTTAATATAACTAAGGTCAAGCAAAGAATATCGATGTTACTAATTTACATGGTTCTCTCGACTTAAGAATACTGTCGATCTTCAATGTGGAAGCCCCGCTTTAATTATAGTTAAATCGTGGCACGGTGTCCATGGAACGACTATAGTTGGGTTGAGTGTAAGCATTAGAAATGTAACACTATTCAAGAGAGGATTTGTCTTCTTAGTTATATGAGGTTAGTTTGACAATCAACTGAAGTCAACTCAAAGTCAAAGTCTCTTCCAAAGCATTTCGGTTAATAATAATTATTACTATTGAACGAAGAACTTTGTGCTTGGACTACAAAGCTGAATGTGGATGATATTGAAATTTTGACCATTACCAAATTCCATAAATTCGAAGTGATATAGTTTTGACGAAGAGAATTGATGTTAATAATTGTCACTATTAGGTGCTACTTATAATAAGTCAAATTGGATTTTACTAAAAGACATGTAAGCGATAAATTCGGTCAAAATGTCACACCACATGCTAAGTGATGCGTGAACATTGGTATTCAAATAGTTTGATATCAATTGCTGACTGAATTGACACATTTGAGTCGCACAACCGTAATATTGAATTCTCTGAAAAACCACATGATTTAGTTAATTTATAAAATATTGTAAATTGGTTAAATTAATCGATATTGGGAAATATTGACTATTATTTATTTGATGTTTGGATGTTTTTTGTAATTATTTTAAGGCATTTATAATAGTTATATTTGCACGCATTAATATACGATATCGATGTAATTTAAAGATAATTACATGAAATGATTTATGGAAATTTTATGTGACATGATTTGTGGAAATTTTATGTAATTTGATGACATATATGTAAATAAGGGTTTGGAGAGAGAGAAATAATCAATGGAATTAATTGGGAAAGTTTTAATTAAAGAATGAGAAAGTTTCGTTCTTTTAATAAAACATATTCTCTAATTCATTATATACGGAATATTCATTTTTCCTCATTCATTCTTTCTCTTTCTTCCCTCCTAACTTATCATGGCAGAAAACAAAATAATTTCCTAAATCTTTGAACTTTAAATAAAAAGGGATCAAATCTCTTAATTTAAAAATTCTTGTAATCATTTATAACTATTATTACATGATTTTGTCTAATTAATTTATCCATTATCATAATTCCCTATACATATATATTGTCAACATGAGTGCAAACATGATCATATGTATGTGTGTATTTTTGATTAAAACTGTGTTATGGTTATATTTTGGAGATGTAAATTTGTTGTTGAATTCATAACTATATTTTTCTTCTTAATTTTAGTTTTGACAAATTTTGAAATAAGTTTTATTAGTTTAACTTTAATCTATACAACAATTTCATATATAACTATACAATCATATGGTTTTGCTAATCGACATAATTTGTTCATATATTCTATTTTATAATAAAAAAATGTAGTTTTTAATATATGTTGTTAAATTTAATCATATATATGTATACCTGTTTAATTATTTGCTTGCATATTTGTCAAATTAAATTCACATACAAGTTCATTTGATTAGATACTAATTAGTGATTTAAAAAAAGGGAATGTTTTTCTACTTTAATTTGTGCAAGGGAAGTTTTATTAAGGTTTTGTGTAATCATACATTTGATTATACGTAGATGGAAGTTTTGTTAATTTGTTTAGTGCAAACAAAGTTTTGTACATATATTTTGTAACCATGTACATGACATATATATAAACATACATACATACATACATATTTTTTTCTTCATATCCATATACATATATAAACATCTGTTTAGTTATGAACTATTTTGAAATTTAAAGTGCATAGGTGTATTTAATGTGCATTCAAAGTGTCTTTATGCTATTTTAAAATTTAATTTATGGTCATAAGTAGGTAGAGTGTAAATAGTTTTTTGTTATCAAAATTCATTTATTCAAGGATTGTTTTGTTTTACTACTGGTATCTTAGAAATAAATTTCAATCTAATTTGCAAGTATTGTATTGATGGTTGAAAATTTTGACATTTTGTACCGTAATTGTATGAGTATGCATGTATATAAATAAATGTGAAAATTCAAATCATTTATAAAAACTACAATGTTGCACATTTATAATTTACACTGAAATATATTTGGACAAACTTATATTTTATGTCATGTATTAGTTGCTAATTAATTGTATGTGATGTATCAACCGATTAATTAAAGAGAGAGAAATGAAAGGCTTCTCTCTCCATATATATAGTGTAGCCCCTCATTAATTGAATAAGTTAAGAGAACGAAATGAAATGTTTCATTCTCTAAATAAATTTGATATGAAACCTTCACACGCAAATATTTATATAAGAGTATATATGATATACTCTAATTTATATTCATATTAAATTATAGTGAAACTTTATTTATGAAACTAAATTAAATATTAATTTTATTTAAAAGAAAATTAGAAAAGTTCTAAGTATATTTAGACTTCATGGGCCCATTAAAGATTCAAAATGGTAAAAAAATTATAATTATCTCATTTCTTTCGCTGTGGACCGGTCCAGTTCCAACAATCACAACATCACTACAACACCTTCTGGCTACTCAAAGTTGAAGAAAAAGGATAAAATGGTTCCCCAAATTCTAGCCATGAGCAATGGTAGAGGAGGGGAGTCTTGGCCGAGAGCTTGGGTGAAGGTAGGAAGGTTTCGGTGGTTGTTAGGTTATGGTAGGAAGTTTTTCCTTGATTCTAGACTTGTGCTTGTCTTAGTTTGGTTGTAAAATGAGTTTACTCACCATCTTGCAAGTATATGTTGTGTCTATTTATATTGTTGAAATATAAAGTTTAAATGAAGAACAATGCAAGTTATTACTTTTAGACCCCGTCATGTTTAAGTTACAACATTATATGTAGTATAATCTCTTTTATAACTCTCTATAACATGTAACGTGGTCAAGACTTATTGTTTACATGTTTAATAATGTTGTATGTGATGAAGCGTGCTGTGAATGTTTGGAGCGAAATAGTCTCCATAAATGTACTTTGAAATCCCTTAACTTTAATTTGCGTAACTTGATGATTTGTGAACATATATTGGTATAACTTATTTTAATTATTCTCCACACTTCTAGGAATGTATTGGATATTGAGGAATTGATTTGGAAAGTTGTGGGAATAATAGAACAAAGTTGTGAAAGTTAGAATTAAAAGATCACTATTTATGCGCTTTGAAATCGCTTTGTGTAACGACCAACAAATCCGCAAAATTCAAGCTGACAATAAACCACACATGTCCAATCCAAATTGAACGAAAAGACGGATAGTTGTGGGAAAGAAAGAAAAAAGAAGAAGAAAAGATAAGAAGAAGAGGAGAAGAAACTAAAACAACACAAAATCTCACAATCGCAACGAAACAACATATAATATAATATTAATGATCTTTACAAAGGAGAAACTGTAATATACATACATCCATTAGAGTGCAATAACAAATCACTAATCATCATTTTGGACAGTTATGATAACCTTTCTCACAAACGCTGATAATTAAAACAACTAATGTGGTAGAAAAATAAACATATACGTAAATACGACCTGAAGACCTCCAGCTTGTCTGCTAAAGCTCCAAATCATCCAAATCTAAATATGTAAATATACTCGGTCTGACCCGAGCATTGAAAGGAAGAAAGCCCGGATCAGTCTGGTAAACAAGGTTTGAGAAAACACATCTCAATTGGATTTTAGCATTACCAAACCTTTTCAAAACAAAAGTATCTCGTAAGACCACACTGTATATAAATAAGGACAGATTTTTACCTTATGGTAACCAAAATACTTTATGCTTAAACAATTTGATAATATTATTAACGACATTCTTTGAAAACACTTTTGACGTAAACATATTCAAATAGTCAATCATTATTAAATTCCCGCGTACTAGGCTCTACAACTAAAACTGCACGCTCGTATTGGAAAATGGATTTTCAAAAAATGACCAGATAAGGGACTACCCTCTAGCTGTCCATCTCTAGAAGGATGTAACGAGGCCCAGCTGATGGTTCTCTACCAACACAAGATCAGCCTACCTCTAACTAGATAGTACCGAATATGTCATCATCCCGGTCGTTACCGACCTATCCGAGAGCCTTCTTCACATACATCACAATAATTTAAAACTCGACATCATAGCAGAAATAAATATATCTAGAAAGGGATGGTCATATCCTAATGGTTGCGAAATATATAGCCTTGCTAAATCTATCATGTTTTGGTCGTTTTCGTGTCTGAGGCCCGAGGTAACGATTACCTTCCATAGAATATCAACTTTTCATTTTGAATGCCACATTGTCATTCCATAATCACGCAACTGATTTCTACAAACGTATAACTCTTGAGATCGTATGTCTCAGAAAAGGATGTTAAGCTAAAAGAAGTTGTCTTCTCCGCCACTAAACAGATGATGCATTTATAGAGATCAATCAATGTCATCTAGAAATGCAACTTTAGACATCGGCCATATAAGTTGTTCAGGAATAGGACAAATCAAAGGAACTCTCCTACCACATCCTGTCTGAAGTCATCCCTAGGATTAGTAGCAAAAAGTCCTTGCATAACGAAGATTCTCATAACAAAGCATTACTACCACCGTATATATATATATATATATATATATATATGATATGCATCGCGGGTTTAGTGGCAAGTAGCCCAACATCATGAAGATCTCCCTCTTTACAAATTCATCATCATAAACCTTCAGTTTCAAACGCGTACGTCAGTCCAAAGTGGTTCTCGGATAAATCTGATCCTAGTCTTTCCGGACCAACAACGATAAGAGTCCCTCAACCTCTTACGGAAACCAAGTTTCGTAGACTTACCATGTTTCCATCTCTCAACTTGCTATTCTTCGGTTAAGAAGGAAGCCCGGTAGATTGGAGTACCACAATCACTACGCACTACTCAAATCAACATTCTTTACCCAAAAGCAATAACCAAGCCTACACAGTTAGCTTCATGCTAAGTGCATGACTAATCAGTTCCCACATCAAGTCAAGGACCAAAAATGACCAAATTTGATATTCGTTTATTTAACTATCAAAGAAACAAATAAAATCTAGCACATAAGCAGTCACCAAGCCCATTTAATTAATCTTTTATTAATTAAATCGCTTTTCAAATATTTACTTCAAATTATCTTTAAAAAGATATATTCTCAAAAACACTTCAACTATTCGATATTTGGAAAACATTTCCATATGCTTATATCAACGATGTAAGTATATTTAATGTAAAGATCAGCGTTTTCGACCCTCATATGTCGAAAGTAATACATCCGCAGTATACATGTGTCGAGCACCTAAGTGCCAATAAAATGAATTGTTAGAATAAAAGAAAAAGAAAAAGAAATAGAACAAGAAAGAAGAGAACACAATATCAGAATCTCACATGCGGAACGATAATATATAATATCTCAAAAGGTCTTTAGCTAAAAGAATACTATTATATATATACATCAATGAGAGTAAACTAACCTATCATCGGCCTGAGCAGCTATAACATCTTATCCTCACAAACGCTGATAGTTAAAATCAAGTGATGTAGTGGAAAATAAGTATGGTAGGAAACCATCCAGCTCCTCTCCAAGAGCTCCAAGGAACCACAGCTAAATCTAGTAACATACTTGAGCTGACTCGAGCATTAAAAAAATAATATCCGGATCTGTCTAGTAAACCAGCCGAGAAACTCAAATCATATATATATACAATATCTTAAAACCCTTCAAAATAATGATATCTCCTAAGATCAGGCCACCAATAAACACGGACGGTTTTTTACCTTACAATAATCAAACCAATTCTATTATAAAATCCAGTGATATTATAGTAATGTCTAGGGTGTAGAATATAAATATTAATCATAGCTGAAATGGATACATTGATTACATTCCATCATAATAGGAGTGCAATAAAATTCGATAAGTGACGTTCACATAATGGATTTTCCATGGAGATTCCTTCGATCAAGCTGAAGTCCAATCTCCTACAAAAGGGTCAGAAACTATCTTCGAGCATTGTATATCTCTAGGTAAAATATATCATAAAGTAAACATAACCGGTCCACATCGAAATACATGATCCTGAACACCATCATTCCCACGCACAACATCGATAACCATACTCTAGATCTGGAGTGATAAAATCCTGTCGTGGGTTAGACAAACCCCAAGCTATACTCCTACTCTGTTTTTAGCCATTTCCGATGTCGATGTCACGTTCGAGATCTTTCATAGGAGTCTTCATCACTCAAATAGAACTCGAAACCACGCACGGATTCCCAATATATCTCGAAATCACACATGGGTTCCTATACCTCAACAGGTCTTGGAATCACACATAGATTCCTACATCCTGAATTGATCACGAACAACTACATATGTTTAATCATCTTAAAACAGATCTTGAATCTCGACATAGATTCCAGTATCTTGAACATATCCACCTTTAAGAGATAGAACAAATATCTCAGCCTTGAAACACTTAATCTTGGTTTCTTCAAGACTGAACTGACGAATTGGTCATTCAATAATAAAGAGAACAATCACATATGGGAACTAAGTCCCATATGTTATCCATAAGTAACATACAAGCACGATCGAAACACATAAGCACGATCAAGTCAAATAACTTCTAATACATTTTCCAATTGATCTCCCTTTATTAATTAAAGTCATCTTTTATTAGTAAAACTCATTTTTACTCAATAAACTCTTTTTATAACTGAAGTTCCATTATATAAACTCCACTACTTAATTACTATTCATTTTCAACCTCTTTTAACACTTCCCAAAAGTATGTATGCAATATGCATTAAATATGGAAAATTGATCACTGGTCAAAATAAACATTTAAAAATTGTATTTCAAGTAGAAAACAAAGAACTGCAATTTTTTTTGCACCTCTTTCATGCATATAGTTTATAATTTAGTTGATTCCATAAATAGACTAAAAAATCAATTCAAATAAAAATATATTCATAAATGAAATCATACACTATTTCATAATCCATCACGCCTTTTTCTCATATTTAGTTCAATCATTATCGTTTATGATGATAAACAATCAAATGAAGCTTATATACTATTTCGGTAAGCTAAACTATTATGAAAGAAGGGATACGGCTAAACTAAATGGACTTGATTCGAGGAAAGAACAAAAATTAAAAATTCAAATTGTACCCTTAAAATTTTAGGTATTCACTTTTGATCAGTGCAAAAGGGAATTAGAATTATTTTAAAAAAAGGATGGAAATATAATTGTCATTTATAATTATGAGAGACGCACCATGACATTGTTGCATTTATGACATTGCTTAACCAAATAGCGTGTATGGCGCACTATGCAAGAAGACATGCTTTTTAAAAATTATTTGTCTATCTTCTCAAATTTTTGTCTTCATTTTTTTCACGGTACAAAAATGTAGAAAAAGAAAACCTTGTATTGAATTTTTGGTATGAAATAATGAAATTTAATATATAGTATTTTCAAGACAGCCACGCTTATTTTATTGTTATCCTATAATATGATATTGACGAAAATTAGAGAACCTGATAAGAACGTATTAACATAGTTTGGTTTGTTGTGATATACCTAAAATTTAATAAAAGAATAAACTAAATATTGTAATTAGTTGGTTAACGACTTAAAAAATAAACTAAATATTGTAATTAATCAGTTAACGGAATTAAATTTAACATTAAAATTAAACAGTATGGAGCCTTGGTGCAATAGTTAGATCCTCCGCATGGTGATGTAGGCATCCAGGTTTGAGTCCAAAAACATCATCTTCGCAATGCAAGGGAAAGACTATGTACATTATTAACCTCCTCAGAGTCCGCTATAGTGTGGGAGCCTCGTGCACTGGATTCCGCCTTTTTTAAAATTAAACAGTGTTATATAACAAATGCTTGCAATGAATCCACAATTAAATCAAACATTGTTATATTGCCTTACAAATAATTAGCTTTATTAAGTATAATTAAATGAGCATTAAATTAAAATGATTTTTCTAACCTACATAAATAGTAAAATAAAATATTAAGTTATACACATCACATAAACCTAAATGATTCAATCCTAACAAAAACTGACCCGATTATACGCTAAAATCTAATTAGTCGGTTCCCCTCATTTGTCTTTTGGTCTGCACAAGCACAAAAGAGGGGAAAAAAGACATTTTATGGGAATTGAAATCGCAGGAGTGGAAATGAGGTCTTATACAATTGAAATCTGGATGTTGGAGTTAAGATTTTCAATCGGTGTTTATTCCAAACTTTAAATTCAAATACGCATAAATGTTCGAATTTAAATTTGATGTGAGTTTTCATTTCAATTATGAGGTTTAGTTGATTTCTATTTGATTTTGTGTCTTTAGCATATTCTTCACTACCTCCACAACAAATTGATCTATTTTAATTTTTCTAAGTCAAACTGAGGAATAAGTTTCTACCCTAATTGTTATCTAGCATTTTGGCCAGACAATATTGAGATAGACCGAACAAATCGAATTTGGACACTATTAAGGTAGGAAGCCTAGAGAGATGGCCCAAAAGTCTAAATATTAAGTGCAAATAGAACTAACGGATGTAGACAAAACCACTCAAAGAAATAAAGAACAAAAATCTAACTAAGAGTTGGATCAGTACCGAGCCACATAATTTGGTCCATTCCTGCCCCGACTCCTACTTACTAGCGATGATACTAGGAGCCTAGTTCAAGTATTATTTCGTTGATCCCATACAATTCTCTATCGATCTCCACGAAACACTCAAAAGTCAGCAACTTCATTCTTCCATCAATTCATCTTTTGGATTCAGAAACAAGCTAATAATGTTGCAAAAAAGTTTGGAATCACGAAGCTAACCACGAATCGAGCCAAGATAAGAAATTCAAAGGCATCCATGTAAAGAACAATGGATCAGCATCGATCCAAACCCATGGATCGGCGCTAATCCATGATTATTGATGAGGTATCCATCTAATTTCCTGGAGAAGTGGCCTATGGCATGGAAAACTATGTGGAGATCATGGGGGTGGGATTTTAGGCATCCTACAGCTATAAATAGGATGTCATGATTCATTTTTAAGGATCTTTTTGGCTCTCTTGCTCTTTTACTTTAATCTCTTGTAATAATTCATGGATTTATACCGATCTGTAAGAACGTGTACTTGCAAGTTAGCAATCAAAGCAATAAAATCACTTAATGAATGTAGGCCAAGATTAGTCGAACCACTATAAAATGTTGCGTGTTCTTTTCTTGCTCTTTTTCATTTATTTTTCTTCTCTTTTTATTCTCTACACAATCTCTTGGGTGTTTGTGCCCTTTTTTGTTCAAACATTTTGGTGCTTTCACCGAGAATGTTGTTCTCAGGCTACATGGATCAATCATCTACTGTTGGATTTTTTAGATCCGAGAGATAGATTATACCTTTCAATCTTACAGTTCTACTGTTCAGATTTTCAACAATCTACAACAAGCAATTTGCCATGGTCCCTAGGAGAGACCGTTCTACAAACTCTAGAGCTGTAATGATGCTAAGAACCAGAAAAATCAGCATGTGGATGAAGCTGCCCAGCTAAATCAACCAGAGATCTAGAATCATATTGATGTCGTGATCAAAATGGAGATGGATCGTACAATGAAGCAAATGAGGATAGGTTCCAGAGGAATCACAATGAGATGAACTAGTAGATGTAGGAGAGCTTGAGGCTTCTGAATGAGCTAACTCAGAACCATTATAAAAGGAGCATGAGGGACTTAATGCTTCTAATTCAGAGTCTAATAGTTTCTCATCATTCGTGCGGAGACAAAGGAATAAGAAGCAGAAAATGGCTCAAAAGGAGGTTGGGACTTCATATTAGGAACCAAGGCGAATTCGCGGTGAGAGTTTGTGGATCAGCACCAACCCAAGAGGATGTATCGGTACCTATCTAGCAAACCTTAGAGCCGGACCGTGCACTTTGATGCTGCGTGGATTTGACTTCTGTTCGTGCTATATATGATTGGAATCAGAAATATCAGACAACTGCTAATGATTCAATGCATTGGAATTAAACAGGAGGGACTTTTCGACGAACGGATCTTACAGAATTTGGAGAAAGCATGTATCGAGGCTCTGCCAAAGAGCGTTCGCCAAGCCGAACACTCGGCACAAAATCCGACTACCATCGAACCTGTAGAGCCGGAGTATTTAGTCGCAATGGTCAGAAAACTTATGAATGAAAATCAGTCCAGATATAATGATGAGTGGGATACTTCTCCAAGTTGGAACCCATTTACTAAGAACATTCTACGTGCGAAGTATCCACGGAGGTTTGTAATGTCGTTTAAGTCGGGAAAACAGATCCAAGGCATCACTTGATGAAATATGAATGACATATGGACTTTACTAGAGCATATGATGCCATGAGATGTCATTTCTTTCCAATCTTCTTGGAGGGAGTAGCGACGATGTGGTTCATTCGGCTTTCATCGAGATCCATATCATCTTTTGCTGAGTTGACGTGAAGATTTCTGGAAAAATTCTGTTTACGTACTAGTGATTTGGTCCATTCCTACCTCGATTCCTTCTACTCAATAGTGATGAAACCAGAACCTATTTCAAGTACTGTTTCGTTAATCTTATGCAATTCTCAATCGATCTCCATGCACACTCAAAGTCAGTAACTCTATTCTTTCGTCGATACATCATTTGGACTCAAAACAAGTTGATAATGATTCAAACAAGTATGAAATCACGAAGCTAACCACGAACCGAGCTAGGACAGGAAGTTTAAAGTCATTCATATGAAGAACATATGGATCGGCGTTGATCCATGCATGGATCGGTATCGGTCCATGATTATTGATGAGGTGTTCATTTAATTTCCTAGGGAAGTGGTCTATGGCATGGAAAACTATGTGGAGATCGTGGGGGGTGAGATTCTAGGCTTCCTACGGCTAGAGATAGCAGGGCATGACTCATTTTTAATGATTTTTTTGGGTCCTTACTCTTTTACTTTAATATCTTGTAATCACCCATGAATTTATACCAATCCGCAAGAACTTGCACTTGCAAGTCAACAATTAAAGTAATAAAATTACTAAATGAACATAGGCCAAGATTAGTTGAACTAGTTATAAACGATGTGTATTCTTTTCTTGCTCCTTTTCATTTACTTTTCTTTTTATTCTCAACACAATCTTTTAGGTGTTTGTGTCATTTTTTGGTTCAAACACTAATACTGTATTGTCACTAGTTGAAACTAAACCGAGATGATTGAAATTCTAACATCTGGTTAGAAACTCTGATCTTGATATTGATCGTGCATGAACAAATTAATATTAAGGTTTGAATATTTCGTATAACCATTCATATGATGAGATAGTAAAACTCTCTCGTTTGAATACATTTGTGCCTCCTATTTTTCTATTTGGATATGTAGATTTAGCTAGTTAAAACTTAGTCGTTAAACAATAGCTATGATAACTTGGAATTTTGATTCTAAATGAAAATATAACCATTTAACAAGATCTAAATGATTTTACATGTGTTTTATCTTTTAAAACATCAATAATTTTATCTTTTAAAGCAACTATTAAATCAAGGTTTAAAGTTTCGGTCCCCACCCGATCACATGAAAATTTTGAAACTTGAAAATTTTCTTTCCAATTCAGATCTTGAATTATAGTACTTTTAGGAATTTTCTTTTGTATAAACACATTAATAAATATTCCAACAAATTTTTTACTCTATTCAGATAGAACTTATAAATGACACAATTAAACAATGATTTGAGTGCTTTTATTTTGAAGTATTTCTTATTTATACATGTTTTTGTTAGTATAATTTGAGGTTATTTTTAGTAAGTATGTTTTGTTAATACAATTTGTGGTATGTTTTTTTCATGCATGTCTATCCTTGTCCTCTCTCCCATCACCATACCCTACCGCTTACCTTCTCTTCTTGCCATTTCCATTACTTCAGCTGTTCCCTCCCTTTCAGCTGTCGGTCCAGTCAACCCATGCCCTCCTCCCGTTGATCCTGCTCCTCCTCCACTACCTCCTGACCTCTTTCCTCTTTGCCGGTTTCTCTTTCTCCTTCCATTCCTTCTTCCCTCCCTTCCAGCTCCTCTGCTCCTCCTCCTTTGAAATGGTCCTCCCTCTTCTCCTCTAAGCCTCGTAATGCCGTTCATTACGTTCCAGTTCACTTTGATGTCAACTACACAGGCAATCCTATTGATCCTCCCAAAACTGTTGTTAATGAATGGGTCGGAGTTAGGTCTGATTATCTAGTAGGTTTCTTCCTAGATGGCACTGTTAATTATATGGCTGTTAAAGCATATATTGATAAGATGGGGAATACTCTTGGACTCTCTTAATATGTACCAAATGTCAGATTTTTGGTCACTCCACAAAGCTATGCGAGGCCTTAAATGATGAATCTGATGTGGTGGAAGTGCCAAACCAGAAATTGGAAAATTTTTATGAAGGTAATGAAATGAAATCTGCTGATATTACTGATGATGGAATAAATATGAAATATTTTCCAGTTAGAAGGAAAAGGAAAATTTTTAAAAAAATTTGGCAGAAATTAAAGACTCCAATTAATCATGACAAAATTGATGATGTTGTTTCTGGAAGTTCATTGATTCTTGAAGATAAGCTGCTCAATGATAGTGGGGTGATTGCAATTGAAAGTGGTAGTGATGATAGTTAGATTCTTGATGTTCAATTTAAAGCCATAAATGACAGTTTACTTGTTGAAATTCCTGAAGTAATTCCCAAAGAACCTTATGGAATTTCTCCAAGTCGGCCAAATGCAATTGAGTCTCAGAATCAAAATGATAGTGTATATATTGAATCTTCAGTTGATCATTCTCATCAACATGTCAGCCTTGATGCAGTTATTTCTGAGTCACCCCATCAATTGTCCCTGATTTAGATTCCTGAAAAATTTCCCTTACCATTACGAATTGAGACTTCTTTATCTTGTCATTCGAACAACTTTTCCATCAATGCAAAAGACTTGACTGGCATAACCACTGATACAATCAAAATGCATAGCACTGATTCTAAAGCTCTCAATACCTCTAACCCTTTTGATCCACTTTTAATGCTTTAGGAAAACTGCATTACCTCTGGTAATGACAGAGAGTCCACTTTTCGATCACAAATTAATCCCTCCTTTCTTTCTTCCATGTGCACTGACATATACTCTGACATGCACACTTCAGTCTTACATTCTACTTCAAACTCCACTCTTCCCACTGTTCAATCCAATCCTTTTTACCTCTGATGGTCCTCTTCTTAAACGTCCCATTGTTTCTCTTCCTGCCATATACTCTGATGTTGCTCTTCCATCAAAAATCTTCCCACACATCCCCAAACCTCCTCCATTACCTACTGCAACTACTGAATCTCCATCTCAAAAGAAAAGAGGCAGACCTAAGAAACCTATCACACAAGAAATTTCTGATGATCTTGATAAAGGAACATAATTTTCTTTTGAACAAATCTCCGTTGCCTTTTCTTCTACTATTTGTCCTAGTGTAAAGACTAGGGCCACCTCTTCATTATTATAATGACACACAAAAGAGACAAAATTGGGTATTGGAATATCAGAGGAGCAAATGCTATTGACAAACAACTTGAAGCGAAGAACTTAATTCTCACAAATAATCTTCAAATTCTTATTTTAGCTGAAACAAAGCTCAATCATGCTACTACCATGAAAGCCATTACTGTTATCAATAGTACATGGAAATCTCTCCATAGTCTGGCATAAGCATCTTTTGGTAGGCTTCTCATTATTTGGAATCCTATGATTTTCTCCGTTGATCCCATTTCTGTTCAAAGACAATTCATTCACTCTAGAATTAATCATCTCTCCTCAAACCAAACTTTATTTTTAACCTCTATTTATGCAGAAAATAGTGTTG
The DNA here is from genome assembly GCA_030765085.1 of Allium cepa. Classification (NCBI taxonomy): domain Eukaryota; kingdom Viridiplantae; phylum Streptophyta; class Magnoliopsida; order Asparagales; family Amaryllidaceae; genus Allium; species Allium cepa. The sequence continues at coordinate 167,280,080 of CM060941.1, read as the reverse complement.
ATCTCGGATACCCCATGCTTGACCTCCTTACCTCTCTTCATCCTTCAAATCCCCCTTGGATTTGTATTTGGGATTGGAAATGCATGCAATCATTTCATGACAAGTGTGGTGGTGTTTCCCTTACTTTGAAACAAACCGTACCTCTTAATAATTTCCTCTTTTCCTCCAACCTCTCAATCATTCCCTTTAATGGTTGCTTCTATACTTGGAATAATCGCAGCAGAATGGTGCCAGAACATATTGCAGACTTGATAAGGCCTTCGCTAATATCAGTTCCCTTTCTTTCTGGCCAAATTTTCTTTATCACTCCGTCCCCTCCATTCTATCTGACCATTCTCCTATTATCCTAGACTAGGGTCATGAGGCTATGAGTAGACATCCCCCTTTTTTCATTTTTTTTTAATATGTGGACTGAACACTTTGAATTTTATTCTTCAGTTTCTGACTATTGTAAATGTAAACCATATCGAAACCCTATATGTTTATTTTGCAGCTCAAACTAATAGAGCTAAAAGGTAGGCTTAAGACTTGGGCTTACAACACCTATGGCAGAGGCTAAAAAATTATCTGAAGGCTTCCGGAATCAACTTTTGGATGTTCATACTTCTCTGCAATCAAACCCTTCTGACACTGCTCTATCAACTGAAGAACAAAGGCTTAAGGGGGGACTTGCTAAATCTTTATGTGAAGAAAATAAGATGAAAGGCCAGAAATCCAAAAATCAGTGGAAAATATATGGTAATAGAAATTCTGCTTGTTTTCGCAATTCTCTGAAATTAAGATATGCAGCTTCAAATTATCACTGCATTTTGGATAAGGATGGTATCCCTTGCTCCTCCTCTGATTCTATTCAAATTGCTTTTCTGGATTATTACAAAAACCTACTGTCCAATTTTCAACATGATAATTCTCAATTTTCACATTTCTCAAAGGCTGCTCTTCCTTCCATTTCTACATCACACTCTCAAGCATTGATTCAGGTTGTGTCTTATGATGAGATTAAACAAATTCTAGTAGCCTATTTCAAAATTATTTTTAGCTGGCAGACTTCTGATTGTTAAGTCCATAGTTTCGGCCATGTGTCTCTATTATGCTCGTTTACATTCTTCCTACAAAATTAATTTCCATGATTAATTCTGCCATGAACCACTTCCTCTAGCATGGTAATCCCTTCTCCAAAAAATTAATTCCTATCTCCTTCAAATCTGTACGCTCTCCTAAATCTATGGGTGGTCTAGGAGTTATGGATATAAAACAATGGAATATTACTATATTTTCATCTCATGTTGAAAAAAAAAATACACATGACCAGAATTTATGGGGAGTATGGTGTAGAAATTATCTTCTTAAGAAGCAGCACTTTTGGACTATGGAGATTCCTAATGATTGCAGTTGTACTTGGAGGAAAATGCTGGAGTTAAGGGCTTGTTTTCTTCCTTCTTTCCAATTCACTATGAAGAATAGTTCTATTCTTTCTTTCTAGCATGATTCCTGGTCTTCTAAGGGCCTTGTTCTTGCTAACATTACTCCATACAATTTGAGAAGTACCACTGGTATTCCTGTTGAAGCCAAGTTAAACCCATATGTATGTGATGATAAAATTTGTCTTCCTTACTCCAGTTCTTATTATGATAGGAATATTTGAAAATTTTGATAATAAATAGTTCTGCAGCTCTGCATATGCTTGCCTTTGGGGAGATGGTCATCACTCAATTAATAGAGTTTATAAATTGATTACTTCGTCCACTGATACCTTTATTTTCCCATGGCACTCGAGAATATGGTCTACTAACTCTGTTCCTAGGTATGATCTGCTTCTATGGAGAATAATCAGAGGGGGTCTTCACACTTGTGATAAATAGTTTGCTTTGGGTTTGATTCATCAATCAAACTGTGTTTTGTGTGGCCTCTCGGTTGAAACTGTTGATCACTTGTTCTTCATTTGTCAGTTCTCTTATTACATATGGAGAAGCATTTTAAATCGATGTCACCTGCATAACCCTTCAACTGATTCAAAATTTGAATGGTTTACTATATTCAATGCTACTAGATGGAAAACATCAAGATCTATATTGCTGCTTAAAGTTTTAAAAAGATATTTTCATCTGATTTGGGCTGAAAGAAACTCTAGTGTTTTCAAGAATTCAATCCCCTAAAGACAGTATCTTTCTTGCCTTAGTCGGGGATTTGTAAACTATTTGTTGTTGTAATTGTCCTCTGTGCCTTGCCATGCTTGGTGTTCTTTTTTATGCTGCTTGGCGTCTTGTTTGTTCTGCTTCGAGTCCTCTCCTGATGTCTGTTTCATCCAGTTTTCATGTGACTTTGTGAATGCTTGGAGTCTAGTTCTGTGCTGCTTCGAGTTTGTTGGCCTCTGCTTCGGGCAGTTTTCTTTTGTGTTTTTTGGTCTTTCTTCTCCCTAGTTTCTCATGTATCTCCTTATCCATAATTGCAATACCTTTTACATGTTATAAATAAAAAGGTAGGGGTCCTTTCAACCCGTCGGCTTTGCCAAAAAATAATATATGGTTTTTAATATATTTTTTATCCTTTTTTTTGAACCTCTCTTTTATATGATTTTTTTACACGACAAACAATATTCCATAATAAATAAATAGGTTTTCATTTTTGATAACTTTGTTGGAAAATTGATTATTGTTTTTTCTAAACTGAATGAATAATAATGAAGTCTTCGTTTTGGGTAACATATCAGCATATCATATCTTTTTATGTATCATATTTGGTTCATTAAGCAAATTGGAAGGACTAATGTCAAAAGCGTTATAATATATTATTTATTGTTGTAATATATATTAGGAATATAGGTGAATATGCTAAATGACAAAGGACATCATTGTATCTCCATTGGTTTTGAAGTCTATAAATATAGAACTTGTTTGTGTTATATAGATATCTGAATGAATAAAAATGTCTTCTCTCTCTAATGGCTTCTATTCTTATTTTATTTTATAATGCCTTATCAGCACGATGCTCCGGACATTTTTGTTTTTATTTTTTTTTCTTTCGTCCATTCTTCTTTTATTTATTTGAATTTGGAGCCAAACGTATCTATTCTCCACTTTAGGAAAATTAATCACTAGACCTTCATATAGTAAAATCACTTCTGAATCTCCAACATTTCTACAAAGAATTCAAGGTGGTATATGTGGCCCTATCCACCCAAAATGTGGACTGTTTAAATATTTTATGGTATTAATTGATGAATCGACTCGTTGGTCACATGTATGCTTGTTTTCTATAAAAAAACATGGCATTTGCCGAATTACTTGCTCAAATAATCAAATTAAGAGCGCACTTCCTTGACCATCAGATTAAATCAATTCAACTAGATAATGTAGGAGGGTTTACTTTTCAAGTATTTGATGATTATTGTCTATCATTGGGAATTGAAGTTGAACATCCAGTAGCTCATGTTCACACTCAAAATGGTCTGACAGAATCATTAATTAAGCGTTTGCAACTTATTGCAAGACCATTTCTTATACAATCAAAGCTACCTATTTTAGATTAGGGATATGTAATTTTGCATGCATCAAAATTGATTAAAATTAGACCAACGGCTTATCATCAATTTTCACTATCACAACTTTTAACCGGATCTCAACCAAATATTTCACATTTATGATAATTTAGGTGCGTTGTGCATATACCAATTAGTTCCCCACTTCGTACTAAAATAGATCCTCAACGTAGGTTGGGAGTTTATGTGGGATTTGATTCACCCTCGATAATTCATAATCTTAAACCTCTCACGGGTGATGTCTTCACTGTAAGATTTTCAGACTGTAAATTTCATGAGTCAGTCTTCCCACCGTTAGGGGGAGGAAAGACCGTTCTAGTAGAATGACGTGAAATATCATAAATAATCCATCTATGTCTCATTTAGATCCACGTACTAAACAATGCCAATATGAGATACAAAGAATTTTGCATCTTTAGAATATCGCAAATCAAATGCCTGATGCATTTAATGATGCTGCAAAATAAATAAATCTCACATTCCAGCAGCAAATGCACCAGCTAGAATTGATAAACCTTTCGAAGAGATTATAAACGATCTGAAAGATAAATGAAAATTTCAATTCTCCTAAAAATGCCGAAGAAACTATTATACTAGAAGAAATAATAGAAGCTTCCAAAAATAAAATGGTACCTAACAATAATGAGATCTCAATACTTTATACAAACCATGGAAAAATGTGGGATCGAACTAAAATAATAATTGATGATATATTCTCATTCACAGTAGCTACTAAAATAAATGACTATAATGAGAATAATGATAATGAATCAACTAGCATATATGAATATCAAAAAAAATATGATTGGCCAAAATGGAAAGATGCTACCCAAACTGAGCTAAATTACTTCAAAAACATGGTGTATTTGGACCAATAGAGAAAACACCAGAAAATGTTAAACCGGTAGGTTATAAATGGGTATTTGTTAGAAAACGAAATGATAAAAATGAAGTTATGAGATATAAGGCACGACTTGTCGCACAAGGTTTTCTGCAGAGACCAGGTTTTGATTTTAAAGAAACATATTCTCCTGTTATGGATGTCATAACATTTCGATACTTGATAAGTCTTGTAATTTCTTAAAAACTAGATATAAGATTAACTAACGTTGTGACATCTTATCTTTATGGTGAATTAGATAAATACCATTATTTACATGAAGATCCCAAATGGATATAGATTGCCTAAAGAAAAATTAAAGATGATGTACTCACTAAAACTGAGACAATCACTATATGGTTTGAAACAATCTGGAAGAATGTGGTATAACCGTCTTAGTGAATATTTGATAAAAGCCGGATATGAAAACAATCTCATTTGTCCATGTGTCTTTATAAAGAAAGCGGTAAAGAGATTTGCTATTTTAACAGTTTATGCTGATGATATAAATTTGAATGGGACTTTAGAAGAGATTGATGAAACAATAAATTATTTAAAGAAAGAATTTGAAATGAAAGATCTTGGAAAAACTAAATATTGTCTCGATCCACAAATTGAGCATAATACTAATGGCATACTGATCCATCAATCAAACTACATTGAGAAGATCCTGAAGTATTTTGAAATAGATAAAACATATCCACTTAGTACGCCTATGATTGTCAGATATTTGGATATTAAAAAGACCCTTACCGTCCAAAAGAGGATGATGAAAATATGCTTGGTCCAGAAGTACCATATCTCGGTGCCATTGGTTCATTATTATATTTAGCTCAATGCATGGGACCGAATATTGCATTCTCGGTAAATGTTCTAGCAAGATACATTTTAGCATCAACAAAAAGACACTGGAATGATATAAAATATATCATGAGATATCTTCATGGAACAATAAATTTAGGCTTGTTTTATTCTAATATAGGTAATAACCCAAATCTAGTTGGCTATGCTGATTCATGTTATCTTTTCGATCCACATAAAACAAGATTACAAACTGGATATGTGTTTAGTAATAGTAATGCAGCTATTTTGTGGCGATCTACGAAGCAAACGTTGGTAGCAACATCATCCAATCATTCTGAAATACTAGCACTACATGAAGCAAGTCGTGAATGTATTTGGTTGACATCATTAATTGAGCATATTCGAACTACGTGTCAGCTCTCTTCAACTACAAAAGGATCAACTATTATTTATGAAGACAATGCAGCTTTAAATAATTGAAGGAGAAGATTGCTCAAATGAAAAAACAACTGAAGGAGATAAACGATTGGAGGAAGAGCGTACTAGCGCAACAGCTGGACGAACATATTGCAGCCTACTTGGCACAGTATGAGATGATGTCTGGAGAGGATGGGTCAGACGACAACGATGAGTAGGTATGCTTGTGTTTCTGCCCAATTTTCATCATCTTGTTTTCCAGTCAAGTGACATTTGTGTATATATTTGATACATGTTGGTTGATTATTGTGTTTGATAGGTTAGTGGACATTTGCGTATATATATGATTGATGGATAGTATTTGGTTGTATGGTTATATTGTTTTATGTATTTGGGTGGTTCCATCTGATTGGTATTGGTTGTTTGATGGATAGCATTTTGATTTGGATAGCACATACATGATTAATTGTGATATGTGTGAGATTATATGATGGATGAAGTGGTATTGGTTGCGAAATTGAAAGTATATGTGTTGGAAAGTGATTTGAATTTGGTTGTGTGGTTGGATTGACTGAAAGGCAGAATTGGAGCTGAAAATTTATTTCAGGTTAGCGATGGCTTATTTCTCCATGTTTAGCGACGGCTAACGACGGCTAAATTGTTTCATATTAGCGGCGTCTAGTGTCTAATGACGATTTATGACGCAATACATGTTTTAACTAATTTTCCACGTATACACCTAGGCGTCACCTACCGTTGCTGCTTTGGTGATGGAGCCATCGTTTTATTGTGTGGTGGCGACATAAATAGCAACGGCCGACGACACATTGCGACGCCTTTTAGCCATCACTAAAGCCGTATTGTTTTGTAGTGGTACAATAGGACGTCTGTCAAAAATAGCGCATGCGCGCTATTTTCATAAAGTTTATAAATTTCCATAAAGCAAAATAACATTATTATTTTACCTTTGCAGGTCCAAGCCCAATTCAATTAAGTTTTATTTCTTTGGTCTGTCGTTTATTTTTATTTTATTTTTCCCACGGTTCCCGTTCTTTTGCAATCTATGGCAAAAACAATGCTCAATTCCTTTTCTAATCTGAAGTCGACTTCCCATTAAACTTAAATTGAAATTTAGGTTGAAACATAAATTTTCAATTCTAAAGGTATATTTTTCCTTCTTTTCTTCAATTTGAACCATTCGGGTTTATTTTAACATTTTGGTTTTTTTTCCTTTTATTTTCTAATCTAGTTACGAGATTCAATATTTAGGTATACCTATTTAAAACCAGTTGCTAAGCAAAAAATTATGCTTTTATATTTTTTAATATTAATATTTTATGATGATGCTTAGTTGTTGCTGAAGAAAAAAATTGAACTTCATTTTTGTTTTTATTGAGTGGTTAGTACATTAAAAAAACTAACATAGATGATTTACCAAGTAATGAAAACATAATACAGGTACAGATTTTACTTTTTTTTTTATATGTTTTGATTTAGTTATCTATGAAGTGGTCTAGTAATTACATGTAAAAATAGAGTACCAAACTGTGTGCCAACATAATATCAAACTCCAATGGTGAAAATATAACATCAAACTCTATGCAAACATATAATATCAAACTCTATGAACATTGAATACAATTATAAAATAGTGAAAATATAATATCAAATTCTGAATTAATTGCCGGTGAAGCTGTCCAACAGTTTAAAAAGATTTTAGTTGATCACTAAATATTGATTCTTATACTCATATTAGTAGTTGTTAATAGAATTAGCACTTAAGTTTATTGAGCGGTAAACAATTAAATTTCTTTTTTACATGCTTTGTTACATATGAAAAAAAATGTGAAATCCAACATTTCGAACAAATTAGTGCAAGCCTTGCGCTATTGTAATTGGCTAATTTGATTGCTACGGTAAATTGTAAATGACATGCGCTAAGCACACGTGAATAGGGGAAAATCTGTACAAACGGCATGAGCGCGTGTGATACAAACGGCATGAGCTCATGAGTGGGGAGAAAAATAATTTGAACAAACAAGAAGTTTCGTGTGCAAAGGGAAATAATTTGTGTAAAGGGAAATAATTTATAAATACGAAATGTGTTATGTGCCTGCAGTTAAAACTGAATAGCACAAATTACCTACGTGAGATGAAGTAAATGGGTAGAATATCAAGCAATCATAATTATAAAAGAAAACAATAGTACAATGTATATGTCTGTAAAACATGCTGCAAATAGAAGTATGCAAGACCTCAAACTTTAGAAAACCTAAAATGCATACATTTATAATACTGAAATATATGGTAATACAGTTGGGGATGAAGTACAGAACATAGCACAATGCGAAACAGGACTTCAATTTTTAAATTAAGAATATATAATTTTTGTTTAATTCTGTATACGATTTTTTATCGAAAAATAACATAATATATTTAAGCAAAATTCAAGGTGCACTCATAGTGTTCAAACACAGAGAAATAAGTTGAGTATTACTAGTGCATGTATTTCACGCTTTAAGATAAGGGTAAGTGTGTTATATTATCATTGACATTCAACTTAATATTGCCTACTGTAAAGCATCTATAGAGAAACATGAATACTTTTTTTGATACGTCAATTACTGTGGATATGTTGTTATCATGGAGAACTCCAAATTTTTTAGCAGTGGAATATCGTATGAAATCATGCATGAATGTTGCTATTTTATATTATCGAACTATACTATAAACACTTAAGTTACTACACAGAGAACAACATAATTAAGATAGGGGAAATCAGGTGAAATGCAGTAAATAAGAAAACACAAACAAAAAATAAACGCATTGTAAACATAGCATAATTAGGATAGGGGAAATCGGTTCAAAGTAATAAAGGGAAATAATAATAATAATAACAACGCATTGTTAATGAACTACATGTACTAAATTACAAAAGGGGAAATTAATGTAAAAGAAAAAAAATTGTATATTTTAGTCTTAAGGACACGATCTTAATATTTTAACCACAATTACAAACATCCTCCTAAAAATTATTCATAAGGACAAACATTCTTGCAAAATTATTCATAAGGCCAAACATTCTTCCGAAACTGCTGCCGAACTAAAAACTGATAGCTAAAAACTGTTACCGATAACTGCCAACTGATATATTAAAACTGCTATCAATAACTAAAAATTGATATATAAAGAAAGTTATTGTTCATGCTAAAGATCTGTGTTTAACGTTAAAACGCTGAGAAATTTCATCTTTAACAATAATTCCTGATTATAAAATTACCAAACTTGTTTCAGATGGAAAACACACACAGACAATATATATGTATGTAAAAATACGTGGTTAACGATAAAAAAACCACTTATCTTATAAAATATCAATACATCAACATGTTTAGCCGCTCAACGGCCGATTTTTGACAAGGAAACAAGAGTTTTCGGATCTGACATGTGGCAGTACATGAACAGTGAAAGAATGAATTAAGGTTCATTTTTCGTTCAGAATGTTCAATAAACCACGGTAACTCGAAATTACAAAATTTTACCCCGCAAAATACCCGCTATAGTCCATAATAGATTTTTTAATATAGCGCTACTAAATAGTAGAACCGTTTTAAGTCCCGTTATTTTCCGCTAAATCAAGATCAAGAATTTTTAGCGTCTGCATTAACAACATTAACATTAAAGAGTTGATTTAACCGATTCTCATGTAAAGATCTGATTTTAAGACATAAGCGTCCAATATATGTTAGAAATCAATTGTAGCTAGGAGCAGCCACAGTCGATTAACTGAACCGATCGGTAAACTAACCGACTTAGCTGATCAAATTATACAGTTCGGTCAACCAAACCGCCAATAAACTTTGATGGTTCATTTAGACCAAATCGTCCAAATTTAACAGCGGTTAACTGTGTATATCGATCGGTTAACCGAAAGATTAACCGCATTTAACCGTTAAAAGTTAACCAAAACTGATAAAACTGAAAATGTGCACATAAGGCAGTAACTAAGCAAGATAGCAACTACAGAGTACATAATAACGTACTAACTTGAATAAGCACATAATATATTTGAGTTAACTAGGCACACATGCATACATTGCATAGTTTCTTTTTTTACAATTACACCCTGACTATAATTGAAATTCAGGGGATCTGAAGGTAAAATAAAAAAGTTGTATTATGAGTCTACAACACTAACACGCAAACTTTCTTTTCCTTGAAATAAAAAGTAAAAAAAGAAGTAAACAAGTTTTAACTTAATAGTACAACAAAATATACTCTCCAAAATCGAAGAATAAACATGAAAATTTTTAATTACTGACTCAAGATATATGTATTACTTTCATCATCTTGCAAACTAAAAACAACATCATAGCCAATCTATGCCAGCATGTACTGGTGAAGTTAAAAAATAAAATTTATTTAAACTAGGAACTACTTGCTTGTGAAAACTTAACTTCACAGTCGAATTCAATGTCACCATGTCCGTGGAAACGAGAGAGGCATGGGTTCCAGCTTGCATATTAAAGTTCTCAAATGTAACAGTCTGATATGATAACCAAAAATTACAAATTAGATGAAGCCAACTAACTAATACATGAATTGGTGCATTCCTAATTTACATTTTCATAAAATATACACTAGATCTTGTATATTCATTTTATTCCTTGAGCATTCACATTTCTTTGTTTGTAAACTATCAGTATTACCTTGACCCTATTATATCACAGTGAACAGAATATTTTCACTTTACAGTTTGCAAGGTTGAATTACAGTTTATAGTGATAAAGATATGACTGACAGACAAAACAACAACAACAACAACAACAACAACATCACCAGCACCAGCACCAGCACCAGCACCAGCAGCAGCACCAGCAGCAGCAGCAGCAGCAGCAGCAGCAGCAGCAGCAGCAGCAGCAGCAACAACAAAGAACAGTTTTAGCATAAGTAAATTAGAATGTGTTAAGGCTTAATAATAATAATAATAATAATAAAGAACAGTTTTAGCATAAGTAAATTAGAATGTGTTAAGGCTTAATTATCAGATTTGGAATCCATCGGCTGACCAAAATCATAATGTTGTCAAACATGTACGTCAACTGAGGTCGGTAGCAATCCTCTGTTATCAGCAAGGCATAAATGTTAAAAATTTATGCATTTTCTGCATTTAGTTGTTCATGCATTCAATCTGCACACATGTAATTTAGAAGAATTTATTCAAGGTAATTGTACTCACATACTGGAGGGTGGCACTAACGTGACGCATAGCGACTAATCGAATTTAGGGATTTCGATTACCAGATGAAGATGAGCACTTGAGCAGATCTAGGTTTTTGGATTACATAATGAAGATGGACACTGAATGCATTAATCGGATCTAGGGTTTTTCGTGTTTTTGTCTTTAGATTTCATCTGAACAGTAGAGAGAACTAAAAGCACAAATTGGATAACAATCAAGGCAGTGGATCGGTCTTGATGGACTAATAATTGGGCTGGGCTGTGCTAAAAAAATTAATTTTTGGATCGGTTAACGATTAACCAACCGACCAAATTTTGTTAACCGTTAACCGAACCGAAAATGTTCGGTTATATTCGTCCGGTTAACTGTGTTTGTCGGTTAAGTTGGTCGGTCAATGTCGGTTAAATGTCCACTCCTAATTGTAATCATCAAATGCGGACTTCATAAATCAAGGTATTTTGCGATTTTATTACAAAAGATTAAATAATGTTTTTCATACACAAATAACGTAAGAATGAGCATAAATTAACTTTGAATATTTTTGTTTTATATCTAATGAAGCTTTTTGCATTTCCGCTATTTTTCGATATATTGTCGCTTTATTTTCACTGTAACATTTTACATCTCCACCGTTATAGAATCGTTAAGCGCATTAACTGTACGGATTTTACCTCAAAAAGTGTCCTTATTATTTGCTTTTGAGCTAAAGCACAAAAATTATTCGGGATGAGGTTCCGTGGGAAACCAAGGTTTAGTGAAGGTGGGAATTCCCCTTAGGAGTCTTAATAACATTTTCCTTAATTATAGGGGTCTTTGTTATTCAAGCGTGGAAACAAAACAAGAAAAAAGATAAAAAAGAAAACAAAAGAAACACAACAATCTTAAATATAGAAAAAAAAAAAGGTTTAAGTTACAAAAGCCAATATGCAAACAGTAATCTGAAAGCAAAAGCTCTAAATATGACGTACTTTTAATATATCAAAAAATATGACGTACTTTTAGTAAATCAAAAAATGCATTTTAAAAAAATAGTTATTTTCAGTTATAATCCTCGTACTCAAATTTTACATTATTTATTAATCCATATTCTACTAATGATAGCGCTTAAGTTCAACGTTGAGCAAAAATAACTTCATAAACTTCATAGTCTTTTCTTCTTCCTTCTCACTCACATGTTAAGCTACACATAAATATTACGTATGACAGAAATATGTATTGTTTCACATTGAATATTTGATCGAAGAGTAACACAGAAAATAGCAAGTAGCTTCCAATTATTCCATTCACTATTTGAACTGATGGAAACTATGTTAAATATGCTAGTATATGATTTTTGTTTGATGATAATAAACATATATATATTCATTTAAATGTATTTGTTATTGTACTATTTTATTTTCAAATAATTAAATAAACATTTGCTGAATAAAATAAATAATACAGAAAAAATTAAATTCAAACAAATATTTTATTACAATTTTGGATAGTACAAATATGAGGTCTCACTATACATACACATTTTTCAATTACATTACAATTTCAAATTACAACACAATTTTTCACTATAAATTATCATTTACATTAGCACCTCACTACAAATCGATCGTTCACTCATATTGTTCTTCAAATGTATTCCAATTTGTATCAAGCATCTGAATTATTTGCAAAATAAACACTGACGTGGTAAAATTGAAAAAGAAATATTTGTGCAGTGTGAAATAAAATGTGTATTTTGAAAATATTATTTGCTTCGGTTATTTGGGTTGTTCGTCATCATATTTATTTTGAATTCATCTTACACGAATAGCTTGTGACATGCACAGTGTATCACTGTACATGTCACAGGCCGTGCACACTGATATACACTTGATAAAATTGTAGAGACGGGTGAGCACAAGGTCAAACCTAATCAAAAGTTAGGTTCAACTCAAGTGCAACACAAATAAAGTCACAATACGAGCACAAGGTCAAACCCGAGCCAAAGTTAGATTCAACTCATGTGCAATACAAAAACAAAAACAGAATGGTCAAGTTTTAATGGCTGAAACAAGCCTCGACCAAAAATTCAATGTGTACACATGAAAACAACTCAACCATTCAAACTCAAGTATGAACTAAGACTGCAACAAGCTCCAGACCAAATTCAAGTATGAACACAGTTGTGCCTAGAAAACTGATCACAAAACTTCAGACTTCAACACCAAGGAGCAACACTGCATACATATATATGCTATACATAAAAAGACTTCGTATGGAACCAGACTCAAGGAAATGTACAAAGTGGTGAATGCAAAACTTCAGTCAATGCACAATGCAGACTTACGAACACAATGAAGCATACAAATAAGTAGATTTGAAAGGCTCAAGAACATGTAGTCCAGGTGAACCATGATAAGACTCTACATGTACAAAAATCAACAATGAAGACCAGCAACAGTGAAAGGAAGCAAATGCAAACTGGCTTGAAGCAACAATCCAGTGCAAACAAGCTCAAAAACATGTAACATGAAGAGCTCAAACATGAAATAGTGCAAGCTTGGATCAGGTGAACATAGCAACATGAGCATGCAACAATTTAACTCGAAGCTCGGACTCAAGTAAATCACAACTAGAGGCAACTCCAAGCAGACTACATAATGAGCGCACTTATATATATATATATATATATATATATATATATATATATATATGATATGCACACGAATCAAATGGCCAAGACCAGATTCAAGTATACATGAAGAACAACAAACAACAAAGACTGGAAGAAACTGCACAAGCTAACATACGTATATACATGTGTGAACACACATGTATACATATATACATGCAAGCAATCAAGTTCAGGATCAAATACAATGGCCATGTTCAAAACAGCATATGCATATGGTCAGAAACTTTACAAGACCGAATTAGATCAGTCAAAGGTATATATGAATGGCCACAAAATGGTACAAGTACAGACTGCACAGTCAAGTTCAAATACAACTCCACATGAAACTCACTAGTTCAACATACACATATGATCAGACATAAGAACAATAAAATAAATCAGCTTGAACTAGATGGCAAATGTAAATGAGAATACATGAACATGATCTCAAATGAATTTCACAATTACAATAAGTGATCAATGGAGACTTGACTGCAACGACCACACATGTACATGACTTAAAGCAACTCATCACAAAACTTCAGACTACAACTCAAACAAAGTCAAGATTCGAAAGAAAATGAAAGAATAGCAGTCAACAAAAATTTGAATCAAAATCATAGTGAACAAAGTAGAGTTCGAACAAGTCAGAATAAAAGCCAGGTGATAACAGGAATCGATCAAATCAGAGTCAAAACCAAGAAATAACGAAAATCGCAAGTGTCCATACTATCACTTCAAGTGGCTGAAGTCAAACCAGAAATTCACGGAGCAAGTTCAAAATCAAAGCCGCGGTGACCAAGCAAACAGAAAATAAACAAATTGAAAAAGTCAGAGAACATCAACAACACTCAATCAAAAATCAATGGCCAAGAAAAATTATCAGATGAATTCATACGAACGATAATTTAGGGTTTCAATCCCTATTTAAAACATTAACATCGTCAGCCTATAGTGTACCAAGTTCAAGCATATCAAAGAGAATAACAAAGAAAATCATATACCAGATTTAATCAAATCGAACTCGACGAATTGAAGCAGCTGCACATGTATTTAAACTAGAAGATGACCGAGAAATCAATGCAAGGACAAACACTCAACTCGACCGACCTATTATAGAGCAGCGGCTTCACTTCACAAAACCCTATTTTTCTTAAAGAGGAACGAACGAGCAAAGAGGCATCCATTTTTACAAAAGCAAAGAATATAGGCCGAAGGAAAATAAAAAGAAAATGGGATATATATTTTTCACTGAGTTTTAATTTGGGTCGGCTCTATATTCTCATCTATTATAATTTGGGATTTTATTTTAAACTAGGGTTATATCTCTGTTTAGTTGTTTTTAATTTGTATTTTTCCTTTACGGTTTTGTAAATTCTTGTCATGTGACTACGGGACGAACTACGGTGGTGTAGTTCGAGAATTCACAACTCAGATGTTGAGTTGTGGCAGGGTTTTGAGCGTAGAGTTAGGTTAGTCAATAGCGGGTGTCGCGAGTTTACGTGTGTAAGCGTCTGACTACTTAATTTATAGTAGAAATCTTAAGGGCAGCACGTAGACAGGGATTTGCCGAAGCTGGATAAATCTATGTTGTTCTATTTCTGCTTTTATTATTCTGCTGTTATTTTATATATTTCTGCATTAGTTTGTATAATTATTAATATCATCATATTCACCCCCCTCTATGGTGAAATAGATCCTACAAGTGGTATTAGAGCTAGGAACAAAAGCCAATTTTTGTCTCAAAAATCTGATTTTTCAAAAAACAAAATATTTTGAAATTTATTTTTAAATGGCTTCTTTTTATAATGATTTTGCTGAAGGACGGTCCATATTTAAACCCCCATGTTCAATGGTGAATATGCTTACTGGAAAAATAGAATGAAAATTTTTCTGAAAACCATTGATGCTTGGAATATTGTTGATACAGGTTATAGAGCACTAACTATAGTTATATATAATCAAGAAATTGAAAAACCGATGGATCAATGGACAAATCTAGAAAATAAACTATAGAATGCTAATGCTAAAGCTATGAATTCTATTATTTATTCATTAGATCAAATTGAATTTAATCATGTCTCACATTATCTAATTGCGTAGGAAATTTGGCATACACTTGAAGTGATTCACGAAGAACATCTCAAGTCAAGGAATCTCGCATTACCATGCTTAGTAGTGAATACGAGAACTTCACGATGGCTAAGGATGAAAATGTCAAAGAGATGTATGGACGACTTTCCAATATTGTATACAAATCAAAAGCTCTCGAAAAACCACACACAGAATTAAAAATAGTCCGAAAAATCCTCAGAGTCCTTCCATGAAACTTTGAAGCAAAAGTTACTGCCATTCAAGAATCAAAAGATTTGAAACAAATCAAAGTTGAAGAACTCATCTAAAATCTCGCCACTTATGAGCTAGAAATGAAATTCAAGGAAGAACGGGAAGGAGGTACTCGAAAGAAATCAATAGCTCTTAAAGGAAAAACAGAAAGTGATGATGTTGATGATGGAGCAGCCGAGCTGGCACTACTGATAAGGAGATTCAAAAAGTGGAACCACAAGTATGAAAATCCATCTCTAGACCAACAATTAAAAAGCAGAATAGTCAAAGCACTAGACAACTCAAAAGAGCAGGAGATCATTTGTCCCAAATGTAATAAACCTGGTCATATCAACCCCAATTGTCCTCAAAATCGACTCAGCCAAAGAAAGAAACCGAAAAGGAGAAGCTTTGCAGCCACTTAGGATGAAACTGATGAAGATTATAAAAGCACTAGCAGTGAGAGTGAAAAAAAAAAATCTGTGCCTTCGAGGTGATATAACTGATAGTAATGATGACGAGCCAGGTGGGCTTTCGAAACTTACTCATACAGAATTACTTATATATTTTCATGAAGCAAATGGTTGTTTTGAAAGACTTAGGAAAAAGTACGCTAAAATTGAATCTCAAAGAGATACTTTGATAGAATTAAATAAAAAACTTGACTAGTTAGTCCAAAACTATCGAAATAAAAGCCCTAAGTGTAAAAAATGTCCACCATTCAAAGAAGAAATTAAAAAATCAGAAACTAAAATTAAATCACTTGAAAATGAAATTCTGATTTTGAAAGAGAGTGAAAATACTTGAAGAGAAAATTCTATTAAGAAGTGCACCCAATTACTGAATGAAAATAAATCTCTCAAAAACAGGTCGAACAATTGTCTACAACTTTATAGAAAATTTCAAAAGGAGAAAAATCACTAAATATGTTATTAGGGAAACAAACTATCAATCCTGTTAGACAAGGACTTGGGTACAATCAATCTAAACATATTAGATGTGAAATTAGTCAAGTCAATTCTAAGTGCAAATTTTTGGAAAAATTGGACGCAATCATAATAATTGCTGGTATAGACCCAAACATGTGAAAACCATTGTAATTTGGGTTCCCAAAGGCACAATTATAAAATCCCTTAAAATCGAACAAATTTGGGTGCCGAAAGGAACAAATATAAATTGTTTTGGGTTTATTCAAACATATTTTTCAAAAACGTTTGCCACTAACAACCATGGACCTATAAAGACAAATAGGTCACAAAAATCCTTTCTCATGTAGGTGTAGTGGCAGGCTAAAGAACAACAGTGTTACATGGATTCTGGCTGTTCTAGGCATAGAACAGGCAACAAATCAAAGTTCCTTAGCCTAGTATAAAGGTGGCATAATCACAGTGGGCAACAATGAAAAATTATCGTAAGGGTAAAATTGGTAACGGTACATTTATCTTGAACGATATATTAAATGTTAAAAACTGCACCATAATCTGAATTAAATCAGCCAGTTATGTGATAATAAAATAAATGTTGATTTTGATTCTAACCTATTCTTATTTGACTCGTTCTTATTTGACTTGTTCTTATTTTTGATTCTGATTTATGCAAAAATGTTGACCAAACATCGTTTCATTCTTGAACTATTTCATATAGATTTGTCTGGACTAATGATGTTTTATTAATTGATGATTACTAAAGATACACGTGGATATATTTGGTTATTTTACTTATTCGAGATTGTCATTATGTTCACTATTTGTTTATTTGCACGATTTCAATCCAAAAGAATTTCATTTAAAAACTGTAAAAAGTATTTTAAGTAATTTGTTGCAACTTCATAGTTTGGTCTATCATATCCAACTAATGATAATCTTGAGTCTAAGAGAAATTCATATGCAGATTATACTAGTAATCTAGTTGATAGAAAAATTATTAGTGGAACGTGTTTTGTGTAGAGACATTCATTAGTTGCATCACATTTTTAGAGAAAATATCTGCATATTTTTCATTTCAAATGATTTTCAATTAGTAGACAATTTTCTTCTAAAAACCTTCTTGAAAAAAGTTTTTGTTGACCTTGTTTCAGATTAGTCATTTTAGAAAATTTGTTTTTATAATTATTTTGGATTGGATCTTAAATGACTACATTAACTAGTCTGACTCCCTACAGATTATCAAAACGAAAAATTATGATTGAAAAAGTGATGAGTGTTGATATTAATCATGTATTATGACTTGAGACACTATATTTAGTAAATTTCTTTAAAAAATTAAACAAGAATTAGAAAAACTTTTTGTTGGTAAAAAATTTCATGACCATCTCTATCTCTATCATATTCTTAACGACCATTACTCATCTAAACCTAGTATAGTATGTCAATATGTGGTATTTTAAAACGGGAAATTATTCGTTTTCATTTTATTTTAGTTTTTAGCAAGAAAAACATCCAAAGCATTCAATTCTTGGTTATGTGCTTTCATGCTCATCTAAAAGTCCTCACGGTTATGCATGTATGGAACACATATCAAAATTGATTAATTAAATAGACAAGTTGATTCTAATCCCAATTAAAAGTCCTCAAGGTTATGCATGGTTAGTTGACATTCAAATTCGAGATATAAATATACCACAAATAGACACAACTATATGGTTTTGTATACCGACATCATCCCTATCACTCTAAAGTAGAATATGCGCCTAACAGAGTATTTATGATTTTTGTTTGATTTTTTATTGAAATTTAATATTTATACTCGATTGGGTATTAATGTTGTATTAATGTCTATTACCTTATCTCTATTTCTCTAACACTATTACTCTTTTTCTAATAACAAAAGGGGGAGAGAAAAGTTAAGATTTTGGCAAATAAAGATAAAATATTTTTTATTTTATTTGCATATTCCCATCTAGGCTCATTTGCATATTTATGCATATAAGAAGGGGGAGCTTTGTTGTAGAAAGGGAGCGTTCAAATAGAGGGAGAAAATTGAAAGATCAAATACATTTAATAAATTCAAAATCTTAAATATATGTTTGTTATCATCAAAAGGGGGAGACTGTTGAATATGCTACTATAAGATTTTGTTTGATGATAATAAGCATATATGTATTCATTTAAATGTATTTGTTATTGTACTATTTTATTTTCACATAATTAAATAAATATTTGCTGAATAAAATAAATAACACAGAAAAAATTAAATTCAAACAAATATTTTATCCAAACAAATATTTTATTACAATTTTGAATAGTACAAATATGAGCTCTCACTATATGTACACATTTTTCAATTACATTACAATTTCAGAACATAAATTTTACTTTACAATTATCATTTACATTAGCACATCACTACATACCACTCCTTCACCCATATTTGTTCTTCAACTGTATTCCAATTTGTATCCAGCATCTGAATTATCTGCAAAATAAACACTGATGCAGTAAAATTGAAAAAGAAATATTTGTGCAGTGTAAAATGAAATGTGTATTTCGAAAATGTTATTTGCTACAGTTATTTGGGTTGTTCGCCATCATATTTAATTTGAATTCATCTTACACGAACTGCTTCTAACATGCACAGTGTATTACTATACATGCCACAAGGCCGTGCATACCGATATACAGTTTATAAAATTGCAAGGACAGGTGAGCACAAGGTCAAACCCAATCAAAAGCTAGGTTCAACTCAAGTGCAACATAAATAAAGTCACAATACGAGCACAAGGTCAAACCCGAGCCAAAGCTAGGTTCAACTTAGGTGCAATACAAAAACAAAAATAGAATGGTCTAGTTTTAATGACTGAAACATGCCTCGACCAAAAATTCAATGCGTATACATGAAAACAACTCAACCATTCAAACTCAAGTATGAACCAAGACTGCAACAAGCTCCAAACCAAATTCAAGTATGAACACAGTTGTGCCTAGACAACTGATCGCAAAACTTCAGACTTCAACACCAAGGAGCAACACTGCATACATATATATGCTATGCATAAAAAGGCTTCATATGGAACCAGACTCAAGGAAATGTACAAAGTGGTGAATGCAACACTTCGATCAATGCACAGTGCAGACTTACAAACACAATGAAGCATACAAACAAGCAGATTTGAAAGGCACAAGAACATGTAGTCCAAGTGAACCAGATAAGACTCTACATGTACAAAAATCAATAATGAAGATCTGCAACAGTGAAAGGAAGCAAATGCAAAGTAGCTTGATGCAACAATCCAGTGCGGACCAATGAATAAAAACATGTAACATGAAGAGATCAAACATGAAATAGTACAAGCTTGGATCAGGTGAACATGGCAACATGAGCATGCAGCAATTTAACTCGAAGATCAGACTCAAGTAAATCACAACTAGAGGAAACTCTAAGCAGACTACATAATGAACGCGCACACACATACACACACAAATATTATATATATGTATGTATGTATGTATGTATGTATGTATATATATGCTATGCACATGAATCGAATGGCCAAGACCAGATTCAAGTATACATGAAAAATAGCAAATAACAAAGACTGGAAGAATCTGCATAAGCTAACATATGTATATACATGTATGGACACACATGTATACAGATATACATGCAAGCAATCAAGTGCAGGATCAAATACAATGACCATGTTCAAAATAGATCAGAAACTTTACAAGACCGAATCAGATCGGTCAAAAGTATATATGAATGACCATAAAATGGTACAAGTACAGACTGCACGGTCAAGTTCAAATACAACTCCACATCAAAACTCACTAGTTCAACATACACATATGATTAGACATAAGAACAAGAAAACAAAGCAGCTAGAACTAGATTGCAAATGTACATGAGAATACTTGAACATGATCTCAAATGAATTTCACAGTTACAACAAGTGACCAATGGAGACTTGACTGCAACGACCACAACATGTACATGACTTAAAGCAACTCATCACAAAACTGTAGATTATAATTCAAACAAAGTCAAGATTCGAAAGAAAATGAAAGAACAGCAGTCAATAAAAATTTGAATCAAAACCGTGATGAACAAATTAGAGTTCGAACAAGTCAGAATAAAAGCCAGGTGATAACAGGAATCGATCAAGTCAGAGTCAAAACCAGGAAATAACGAAAATCATAAGTGTCCAGATTATCATTTCAAGTCGCCAAAGTCAAACAAGAAATTCAGGGAGCAAGTTCAAAATCAAAGCTGTGGTGACCAAGAAAACAGAAAATAAACGAATTGAAAAAGTCAGAGAACATCAACAACATTCAATCAAAAATCAGTGGCCGAGAAATTATCAGACAAATTCATATGAAGATAATTTAGGTTTCAGTCCCTATTTAAACCATTAACATCATTGGCCTATAATGTATCGATTTCAAGCATATTAAAGTGAATAACAAAAGAAATCACATACCGGATTTAATCAAATCGAACTCGACGAATTGAAGCAACTGCACATGTTCTTAAGCTAGAAGACGATCGAGAAAGCAACGCAAGGAAAATCATTCAACTCAACCGATTTATTATAAAGCAGCAGCTTCACTTCACAAAACCTTAATTTTCTTAAAGAGGAACGAACGAGCAAAGAGGTAGCCATTTTTACAAAAGCAAAGAATATAGGCCGAAGGAAAATAAAAAGAAAATGGGATTTTTTTTCACTTTGTTTTTAATTTGGGCTGGCTCTATATTCTCATCTATTATAATTTGGGCTTTTACTTTATACTGGGGTTTCTATCACTGTTTAGTTGTTTTCAATTTGTATTTTTCCTTTAAAATTTTATAAATTCTAGTCGTGTGACTAGGGACGAACTATGGTGGTGTAGTTCGAGAATTCGCAACTCAGTGGTCGAGTTGTGGCAGGGTTTTAAGCATAGAGTTAGGTTAGTCGATAGTGGGTGTCGTGAGTTTACGTGTGTAAGTGTCTGACTACTTAATTTCTAGTAGAAACCTTGGGGGCAGCACGCAGGCAGGGTTTTGCCAAAGCTGGATAAATCTCTGTTGTTCTATTTCTACTTTTATTATTCTGTTGTTATCTATGCTGCGATTATTTTATATATTTCCGCATTAATATTTATAATTATTAGTATCACCCTATTCACCCTCCTCTAGGTTGAAATCGATCCTACAAGTGGTATCGGAGCTAGGAACAAAATCCAATTTTTGTTTTAAAATATTAATTTTTCAAAAACAAATTATTTTGAAATTTTTTCAAACGGCTTCTTTTAATAATGTTTTTGTTGAGGGGCAGTCCATATTAGACCAACAATGTTCAATGGTGAATATGATTACTGGGAAAATAGAATGAAATTTTTTCTGAAAACCATTTATGCTTGGAATATTGTTGAGACAGGTTATAGAACACCAACTATAGTTATAGATAATTAAGAAATTGAAAAACCGATCGATCAATGGGCAGATCTAGAAAATAAACAACAGAATGCTATTGCTAAAGCTATGAATTCTATTATTTGTTCATTGGATCAAATTGAATTTAATCGTATCTCACATTGTCTAACTGCGTAGGAAATTTGGCATACACTTGAAGTGACTCATGAAGGAATATCTCAAGTCAAGGAATCTCGCCTTGCCATGCTTAGTAGCGAATACGAGAACTTCACAACGGCCAAGGGTGAAAATATCAAAGAGATGTATGGACAACTTTTCAATATTGTATACAAATCAAAAGCTCTTTGAAAACCATTCATAGAATTGGAAATAGTCCAAAAAATCTTCAGAGTCTTTCCACGAAACTTTGAAGCAAAAGTTACTTCCATTCAAGGATCAAAGGATTTAAAACAAATCAAAGTTGAAGAACTCATCGGAAATCTCACCACTTATGAGCTAGAAATGAAATTCAAGGAAGAAGGAGAATGAGGTACTCAAATGAAATCAATAGCTCTTAAATGAACAAAGGAAAGTGATGATGATGATGATGATGGAGCAGTGGAGCTGGCACTACTGATAAAGAGATTCAAAAAGTGGAACCACAAGTATGGAAATCCAGCTCTAAACCAACAACTGGAAAGCAGAATGGTCAAAGTACTAGACAACTCAGGAGAGCAAGAGATCATTTGTCATAAGTGTAATAAACTCGGTCATATCAAGCTCAGTTGTCCTCAGAATCGACTCAGCCAAGGAAAGAAACTGAAAAGGGTAAGTTTTGCAGCCACTTGGGATGAAATTGATGAAGATTATAAAAGCACTAGCAGTGAGAGTGAAAAAGCAAATCTGTGCCTTCGAGGTGACATAACTGATAGTAATGATGACGAGCCAAGTGAGGTATCGAAACTTACTCATTCGGAATTACTTATGTATTTTCACGAAGTAAATGGATGGTTTGAAAGACTTAGGGAAAAGTATGCTAAAATTGAATCTCAAAGAGATACTTTGATAGAATTGAATAAACAACTTGACCAATTAGTCAAAAACTATCGAAATAAAATCCCTAAGTCAAATTGAACTAAACTGAATTAACAGTTGTTCATATGAACTCAATGTAAAGATTGAGAGTATTGTTTTAGTTCTTCAATAAAGCTTGTAGTTAAGATCTCTTCTATATTTAATGTATTATTTATTTCACGCTTTCAAAACATATGCTTCAAAATAGTGAACAATTTATTTTTTTCATCTTTCAAGAGTAAGTTTAAAGAATGTATAAAGCTTACATAACCACCTTTTGCCCAAGATTCACTTTTGGCAAGGTATGTTCACTACTAGAACATTTTCACTTGGCGACGATTCGTGGCGATGGTTTGCGTCGGCTAAAAAAAGCGATCATTGCTAGCCGTCGCAAACCTTAATATAACCTACGAAGCTGAGAACATTTCAGTATTCGTGCGAGTTTAGAAAAAATGTAGAAGATGAACAATAATTTTCTTCCAGCCACCTTCGGCCGTCTCTAGCCGACGACCCCTTCCCGCAGTGCATTCCTTCCTCCTTCTCTTTATCCCCAATTTTGAGGTATATTTCTTTAAACCTTATTTATAAAAAAAATTAGTATTTTTGGTCTGAATAAGTTAGATTAATTTGTATTAGATATTGGTATAGTTTATTAGTTGATTTGGTGATAAAACTAAAACCCTAATTTAGAAAATTAGTTGATTATTGATTTGAAATTGATGATTAATGTGTATTAGTTGATGATTGTTAGTTGATTTGAGGACATTAGTAAGTGGTTTGATTGTTTAATTTGTAATTAAAAATTAGGGTTCATTTATCGAAAATTAGTATTATTGATTCATATGCTTAGTGATAAGTTTACGCGAATGTTTGTTATAGCGAAAAACGATATTTGTTACAGTTTAAGAAAAAATTAGCGTATAATTATTGATTAATATGCTCCTGATAGGTACTGTTAAATATAATTAATATTCTTTAATTAATTAGTGTGTGTTAATTATAATTGTTGGTGCTTAGTATGAAATTAATTTATTTTAATTTGTTATTATTAGTGCTAACTTCTAATTTTAGCTTACAAAATCTGTAATTAAAATTTTATTAGTTAAAAGAGTTTGAAAATACATTATAAAGCATATAATTTAGTTAATAAAAAGTTAAGAATTATACTTAAATCAGTTTTGTAAAAAGTTAAGAAATGAAGATAACAACAACAAATATTGCAAGAAAATCGATTTTGTACAACCTGTAGAAAAAGTTTTTGTATTCAAGTGCAATTGGTTTAGCAATATTCCTGGTTCTGAAATCAATGTGCATAAAGATTATAAACTTATAGAAATAAGTCATACCTCACATTACTTTAAGTATGACCCTTTTGTATTAGTCAAGTAAGCATTACAAGTTTATTTCGCTATGTATCTATTCTTAAAAAGAGATAGAGTGGGTTGATCTGCTTTTTTTAAAACAATGGCAAAATTTACGTTTGATGGAATTAATATTCTAGTAGAAATAGCGTATCAAATGGATCTTGAGCCAAATGATGAAATAGTAATAACTGATGATATTGATTTAGGTTTGTTAAACGATGAATCGAATGTTTAATAGACGTATTTGAGAATACAGAAGAAAATGATATAGAGTACGAGACCGAGACTGAATTAGAAGACGATGAAGATTGAAAATTTTGAATTTTTATATCAGTTGTTGAATGTGTATTCTGAGTTTTAGCTATTATCAATAATGATGACTATGTTGTGAGTTATGTCTTATTGTATTTTTTAAATTACGTATATATACTCAGGAGATCTTGTCTCATTTATGATGTTTTAGTGCAAGTTTTATGTGATGATGATTAATCAAACATGTTTTATAATAATAAACTAATATTTTTATCATTATATGAAATGACATATTTGTAACATATATGCATAGGAGACACTCGAGCAGATCTCAGCCTTCTCCATCCACTGGTGCGGGTGCCAACGGCACAACGCTGGATTTACGTCCGGTGGCAGAGGTAGTTCCAAAGAGTGCTGGGTAAGTATCAAATTTGTTACATTTTTACTATTCAAAATTTATTAAATTCGTACATCTTATTTTATACAATGGGTTTCAGGTGCAACCTTTGGACTTTATTCTACAAATGTCCAGGAAGGCATTTATGAGTCGGATGTTAGGATGGTAGGCTCACTAAGACGACATTCCCGATCATAAGAATGCCATATTCGCTTACTTAACGGTAGGTTTATATTTATAATTTATTTGTAAATTAATATAATGTATATAATTCAAACCAGTTTCAATTTCAATATGCAAGCCGATGTTTGTGTCGACCCACAAGATATGGATGTTTTTGTAAATCACTAGAAGAAAAGAATGCGTAAAAATTATGGAGACGCCATATCAAAAGCTAAGAAAGCGGGAAAGAAGCCATCTTAGATGGGAGCTGATGTCCTAGCTTAATTCCTACAGCTATGGGATACTCCGGAGTTGAGGGTAAGTTATATCATTCATTTTGTTGTTACATTTTATTTAAAATTTGTATATTATGTGCATTAAATTAGTTAATTATGCATTTAAATTTGTAGGAATTATCGGTGCGGAACCGTGCATAGGGCCAAAAATCCTGCTTTGCACCGCAGCGGGTCAAAGTCCTTCCAACGGCATCGTAGGGAATTAGTAAAGTTATAAAATACGTTTATAAATAGTTTTAAGATAATTTAGTCATATCGGTAGCCTTATTCATTTGTATATAAAACTTCAGTTTCAAAATTTTAATCTGAGCCTACACTGGCTGAGGTCTTCACTCACACACATGCCGTCAAGCGCACGAATGAGGAGGGAAATATTTCATATGAATTTACGGACGATAAATCTAAATTTATGATGGTAAATTTGTTTAATTTTTTTACTTCACATTTGATAAGTACTTTATTATTTATTATTACAAACTACTGTTCGTCATCGCAGGAGAGCTACGAAGCGAAGAAAGTTCGAGATGAGTGGATTGTGGCATTTGTAGCAAAGCATAGGATGATGCCTGATGAGGATGGGTCATTAGATGATGACGATGATGGTGAGTGGGTACATACTTTTTTGACTGTTTTTGATCGTTTTGTTGTGTAACTATTGACACGTGTTGATGGAGTTAATACATTATTGATGGTTGTGTACTATAATGATTGTGGATTTGATGAACATGAGTATTTGTGTAGATATGATTGTGTTGGTTTATGGAATATTAGTTTTAGTTGATGAAAGTTTATGTAAACATTGATATCTGTCGTGTTTTTAATCATTTGTGCTATGTATATGATTATACGTTGCATGTGATGTTACTGATTGTGATATTGAGTTTATATGTCTTGGGAATAAAGTGTGGTTGAGATATGACGTTTATTGTGTGGTTGGAAGGCTTAAAAGCAGCTCTGTCTTAAATTACAGGTTTCTAGCTTGCGACGACTTTCTGGCTTCGAGCTTGTGTTGGTAAGCGACGACCAACGACGGCCCATTTTCCCAGGTTTTCGATGCTAGTCGACGCGTATATGGCGACAACACCGTCGATAAAGTCGTCGCTATTTTGCTTATGTCGTGTGATTTTGTTGCGGCTTTTGGTAACGACTAGCGACGGCCGCCGACGGCTATATGCCGTCGCTAAACGAAGTCGTTCTTGTAGTGTTGTAAACTAAATTCAAAAGGAGTAATTCATCGAGCTTATTATTCAATTTGTCCGATATGTTGGATGGTTTTTGTTAGATGATTAAGTATACAAATACATTTTAAATGATTGTATGTTGACCAGAGTAAAATAAAAAATGGTCAAATGCTTAAAACATGAAATAATAGCAATCTTTAATCGGAATTTTTTGGTAGGCCACAAAACACCTCGCTCATTAAAACTATAAGATCCGTTCTCATATAAAATTACTAAATTACCCTCAAATAATTTGAATTTTATTGCATTGCTCTTACGTGGGTTATTTAGTTTTTATTTTATTTCTAGGTAATTAACACATAAACACAATGAGGTGGAGTCTTGGCGCAAAGGTTAGGTCACACGTATGGTGATCTAGATGTCCAAGTTTGAGTCCAAAAACATCATCTTCACAATGCAAGAGAAAAACTGCGTACATTATCAACTTTTTAGATGTAACGTCCCGCCTTTTCGCACGCTTTAAATCGACACACGTGCCAATTCAAACCATACGTAAGGGCGGATTGTTATGGGGTAAATAAGAAAAAACAAGGAAAGAAAATCAAAATAGAATCTTATAGCGGAAGGATAAAATATAATAATAATGTACAGTTCATAAACTGTTTACAAACATTTGATTCTTCTTTATACAATAAATATCAGAGTTCACATACCAATCATAATCAATGTAGCGGAATTAAATAGTGTAGTGGAATAATATAGTAGATAGTAATACAAAAGTCTTCGTTTTCGTCCTCCAGAATAAAGTCTTCAAATCCTGAAACGCTCGGACTGACCCGAGCGAATTGAAAGGACAAAACACTCGAGTCAGAACTAAAAGATCTTATGTAAATTAAATTAACAGAAATAATATGAGTGCAGTAATTCAAGAGATGCTCGAGATTTACATCTCCTAAGGATCCGTTAAACTATTTACTATGTAGTATATTACGCTATTATAATAGTGTCTAATTGTAAAATAAACTTACTTTTAAATAGCGTTAAGGCTTTACATTTTCCACCTTAACACATTTATATATTCTCATAGTCTATACAGTACCGTAATCTCCACCGTACTAGGCGTCGTCAGAGGGCACTCCATAGGTATGGTACAAAACCAAAATCGTATAAGGCGCGCTAGGGTAGGTGACACGGCACAACTAGGCAATGCCAGGGTAGATATACCCATTACGCTTCCGGGTCGGTGGTAACGCGTAGCGCGCAGCTACCGCCCATCTCGAGCCACACCTCCAATAAAAATCAAAAGTGGCCACCGAATCAATCCAAGAGTCAAAGTATAATATCGAAGGGATGTGCCTGATCAAAGGTGCTACCTTATTAATCCGTCAATCGCTTCTGTTTTAGCCACCTTATGCCAACTCACGGGAGTTGGGTCCACGTATTTACATTAAAGGAAACGCCACCACCATCCTACTTCATTCTGGAATCTCCACCGCGTACACGATTGTTAAAGTGGTTTTCGGGGTTGGCAGAGAGTATGACAACTTCCGATCCCGGTCTCTTCAACAACCAAACGTTATTATAACACCGCGTTTTTTTAAAAAGTTTATACTTTGAAACCAGAAAATAATTATCCATTTCAAAACCCATAAAACTATATCATTTCCATTTCCAAAACAACTCATTTTTATAAAAATCCAAATCAATAATATCATTTTTATTTCTAATATATTTCTTTTCCAAAATCATACTGCTTTAAAATTTATATTATTTGGAAACCAAACATTTAAATTATAACTTCAAACTATATTACTTCGAAAATTCATAGCTTTAAACCATAACTTGGAAAACTTGGATGGTTTGGATATTCAAACGGTATATAGAATAAAATAGTTTGCATTTAAAATTACTATATAAAATAAAATAATTTCAGCGACTTACAATTTATTTTATTTAAAATTTAGTCAAAATCTATAGATTTCAAAATCGCTTTCAGTTTCAATAACCACTTCAGTTTCAATAAATTTCAAACTTTGAATATTAAACAATTGGAACTAAGGTTGGAAATTTCTATTCAACAATTTAAAGTCCTATTATTTAGTTTGAAATAATCGCATAATAAACCCGTAATCATTTAGGTAAAACTCAAATTACTTATAAAAGAAAATTTCCTTCAATTTATTTATACTAGAAACATTCATTTAATTCACCTTGAATACAATTTCAGTTATAAATATCATATCTTTTTTTTTAAATTTCAAGTTAATAAATTTTACATCAACTTATGAAGTTAAATTCTTAATTAAGCTCAATTCCAAATAAATTTCAATTTGACTCCCAATCTTAATCGATTTAGATCATTTAAAATCCTATATATTTTCAATATCTTAACATGTACTTAACCATATAATATAAAATAATCAAACTCCATTATTCAAATTATTTATTTTATTTAACAAATTCATACATATCTTAAATTCAATACTTTAACTATAGATGTATATAAAATAAGATTTTATATAAGGTCCAAAAAATTAATATTTATTAAACCGTATTCTATCCAAAACAATTAAATCCTTTCAGAATAATTTTATATATATACCACGGTGCTTGTATATAATTTTCTATCCTATGGTCAAGTGATACGGATATTTATCATTTCAATCCGCAATTTAAATTAACAGAAATGCGGTTGTATATCATTTCAAACCGCAATCCCGAATGAAATGAAATGCATAACAACTTGCAGTTGATATAAATAACATCCATTCATCCAAATATCAGTCATCAACCATTTATTACAAATCATCATCCAGTTTTAACAAACATCAATATAGATCATATAAAATATAACAGTTAATAAATAACAGTTATTAACTAACAGTTTATATTCAATAATAAATTTAATAACTGTTTAATTAGCAGTTTATAAGCAAATAAATAAATTTTAACTGTCAAATTTTTATGCAATAATAAAATTAATTCACGGTTAATTTAAATAAATGCGATTTAACTGAGATAATTAATAAAACATGGCAAACAGTCATAAATAAATTTCTACTCATATCTAAAATCAATTTAACAAACATAAGAAATTTTAGAAGTTGTGAGTGGGTTAAAACACTCACCTTTTGAGTTTAAATCGAATTCAAATCCAATTTAAACCCAAAATTTTGACGGTCTTCAAATTCATCCAAACCAGCGTCAAAGTGTCCAGAATTCCCATACGAACCTAGCAGAGAAAACTGCATGTCGATTGGATCTCGTATGTGACAGTTATTATCGTTAGAAGAGTTGAAATTAAAATTAAAATTAAATAAACTAATGAATTAAAACTAAAATAACCCGACTCATCTTTCTCTCTCTCTCTCCAGCAAAACCTACCCTCACGCGACACGGAAACTCACGACCCCCCGTGATTCGAACGGCGTCGCTCTCGCATGGACGTGGCTCTGTCGCCACCGCGTACACGGCAAAGGCCGCCGCACTCCCCTGGCCCCCCCGGTTGCCGCGATCGGCCAACGTGAGCCCCCCCAACTCCGGCCGCCGACGAGATTAAAACCCGAATCGAATTCTAGCACAAGATCCAACCATTGATTCGACAAATCGATAATTCCGATGAGCAGTACTCGGTCCCCTCTACGCCATGGTACCAACGATTTGTCGATCAGAAGAAGTTGTCAACACGATGATGAATGGCCGAAAATGCTTTCCTGAATTCTGGAAAAATAGCAACTCGGATCGAAAACGAATTACACCATTGAATTACATTTGTCGAGAGCATCAACATATATTTTTTTGAAAATTTTATGAGGCCTTTGAATTTTTGACTTTGGATCTGATTTGAATTTGGATTTAGAGTTTGCATCCATTGAGGAAGAGGGAGAGCTTATGAAATGAACGCACAAACAAATGAGAATAGATGGAGGCTAGGGTTTATAACTGGATTTATATAGGTAGGTTAGAAATAGAATAGATGGATCCGATAAACAACGTGCTGAACGATAATTGGCCCAAAAAGCCCGTTCTGACCCCGGAACGAAATTGGTTAAACCCATATATCCAAATAGATGTATTAAAATATTATGAACGCAATGGAAAAAGTTTCACGTCCAAATTCAATCGTATGAAGAAGTTATGCTGAAATTAATATTTTCAAATTGATTTCAATTAAATCGATTTCAAGGCGTTTCGCGTTCGTACGATCAAACGACAAGTCTGATCGCTACGAAACTTGAAACCCTACAATAATTCACTGATACAGATCCGATGAAACTGGTTTCGTCGAAATCCGAGTCCGTGACCAAAATGGCTATTTTTATATTAATTAATAAATTAAGAATTAGTAAATAAATCCAATTTTTATATTTCAATTTTTAAAAATTGGAAATTTTTATCACTTAATAATTCTCAAACATTTGAAATGATTTAGCAATTTTTAAATGTCAATTTATTAAAGATTAAATCAATATAAATCTTCGATTTCATAAAATTCAAAATTATAGATAAATTTCCAAAACTTCCTTTTAATTGAATTAACCTATATTTATTCCATTCATAAATTTTAAATAAAAGGGTTTACCATTGGATTTAAAACCATCACATAAATATTTCCAGTTTTAACTTAATTTTTAATTAACGTAATAGTTATATATTTGATTTCATTCATTTGCAATAAAACCAATTATTATAAATTAAATAAATTAACTCACTATTAAAAATTCAAATTTTATAATTCATAAATTTGACCATCTTGATTTACTTATAAATTTATAATTCTTTAAACCAATTCTCTTCTCAAATTAAAATAATTTAATTCACCCATTATAGAATTTATTTCAATTTCTTAAAATTACCCTTTATTTAAATTGAATCCAATTTATTTTAATAAGTTTTCAATTGAATGGATTAGATTCAATTTCAACCTTTTTACTTACCCTTAAGTTTAGGTTATATTTATTTATAACGTATTACTTCCCTAGTTATTACTTTACATCTTCCCGTATTAATTTCACAATAAACATAATTATTAAAGTAACGCTTATAATAAATACGATCCTATAATTACTCAACATTTAAACGAGCGTTATTTCATTTTCCATTAGTGTAACATTCATTTATTTTATTATCATTTATTACAATTTCTAATTCCATTAACAAATAAGCAGGTAATTTATAATATATGTTACAAATTTTGAATTAATCACTATTCATTATTATTGACTTTATATTTAGCATTACTTACCTTGCATTAACATGGTTACTTAAAATCTCTATCCAATTGCAATTAATATTCAAATGAATACATTTACTCTTTCCGTTATGTTATTCATTATCAACAAAGAAACGTTTATTAATTTCAACAATATTGTAATTACTAATTACCTACATTGATTATATACGTTTTCCATTATTATCATTTATTAGAATTCTATTCAACTTTCCATCTTATGCATATAGTTAACCTTTCTATTGATTTTACCTTCAAAATTTTCAGTTAATTTCTTAACTTACAAAAAGGCAATGATTAATTACATTTAACCGCTATTAATTTGATGCATTGGTAACGAACAATAGTTGTCACCTATACAATTTATAACATTTGTAATTTATCCTCTACAACAATTATTACCTATCAATATTATTTCGCCCTTAAATACAAAACTTGCAAATGTTCTTATTATCATATTCCATTTACTGTTAACAATGTTTATTACATTAAATCAGTTTAATACTTTTCTTAAATTTCTCATATTCAATTTATATATAGGTAAAATTCTTCTCACTACTTAAAATCATTAGAATTAACTTCGAATTACTATAAGTAGGTTTTAATTTATTTTATATTTTTTTCTACTAAATTTAATTACAAACTTATTAATTTAACCAAATTAAATCCACGAAATTTATGGGTCGTTACATTAGAGCCCGCTATCATGCCGCGGGAGCTGGGTTCCACTTCTAACATATGAATACAATATAAATAAAATGCAATCATCAAAGAAAAATATGAAAGAAGGGTTATGTCAGAAGCCAAGAGAGATGCAAAGAGAAAACACTGAAGTTTCTTTTGCTCCACTATCGCATTTAAAAATAGCTTTAGATAAAATATGCACTATTTTGCAATATCACCAACATGGATGGGTGTGGAAATATTTTTAGAAAGAATAAGCATATTTTTATAAATATTTGCAAAATGATGCAAAACAAATACTTGTAAATTTAGTTTTTTACAATAAGAGATATTTTATTCAAGCAATGCACTCATTATGATATCTCAAGAGTTCGAACCCATGACCTCGAAGACTTTTATCTAAAGCATTGATACCTTTAATCACTTGAGCAAGAGATCCTTGACAGTTGTAAATATTATTATTATATTATTTTTTAAAAATAAATATGTTTTTGCAAATATGAATGGATGTATATATATTTCTTGAAAAAAAAATGATGCTCTTGCACATATTTGTAAAATGAATGCAAAATTCTGCAAAAGTATTAACCACGTAAGAAAAGGTTTTAAGAAAAAAATAAATGATTTATTGCTTACAAAATCACAATTTAGAGAAGAAGAATCCATGAGAAGAATTGAAAATTGAAAATTAAAACTCAAAACGAGCCTTAATAAAATCAATAGATTTGATAACTCAATCAAATTAGGGTTTCTTATGAGTAGTGAGAGAGATATGGTGTATGAGAACGGATAATGACTTTACAAACTTTGATTGGTGGGGTTTTTCGAAGATTAAATCTGAATGGGTGTTGGCCCAACATAGAAGTATAAATAATATAGTCATGACATAAAAGATAAGTTTAGATCGTGGGGAAAATAGTAGATTATAGGAGGGAGGGAGAGCACTGCTAGAAAGGTTTCGAATAGCGATGGGCTTTTGCGACGGCCGGCGACGGATAAAAAATGCGGTCGTCGCTAGCCGTCGTTATACGAAATATACAGCTGCTTCCCACGAGCAGAACTTTCATTCTCTTTCCCACCAAAATTAAACCCTCCTTCCCCCAATCCGCCCCGTCACCGCAGCCGCCGCCCCGCCTTCCGCCGCCTCCAAATCACCCAAATTCGCCTAGGTATACTTCTAATCTCTATTTTGAATGTAAATTTGATGTTTTTTTAGGTTTAGTTTAAACCCTAATTAAATTAGGATTTGTTGTTAAATTAGGTATTATTAGTGTTGTTAAATTAGGTATTAGTAGTGTTGTATGTTGATTTGGTAGATTAATTAGTTTATTATCATGAAGTTAAATTAGGTATTAGATTAATTAGTTTATCATGAAGTTGAATAAATGGTTGATGTAGATAATTAGTGTTGGCGATTAACATAGTTAGTTGTGTTAGGTGAAAAATTAGTGTATATTAACGATTAACTTGGTTATTGATAAATTTACATGAAAGTATTTCATAGTTTATAAAATTGATAAATTACAAATTCAAGTTGTTAAGTGAATTTAAATTGACAAATTGTTATTTAATAATTAGATTTTTATTGTTTTCTAATTACCTATTTGATAATTAGTTTTTCTTGTTTTATAATTATCTTCATTGATAATTCTTCTATTTATCTTGTTGATTTAGCGACGGCTAGCGACGACCATTTTAATAATTTTAGCGATAGCTAGCGACGGCCAAAATGCAAAAGGTTGTATATATTGTACAAAAATAAAGTTTATACAAAATTAAAAAATGAATATGAGAACATTAAAAATTCTGCAAATATCTAAAAAAGATTGAAAAATTAGGAAATGACTTTAAAAACAACTGATATTGTACTAAAATCGATTTTGTAAATAAATTAAGAAATGAATATAACAACAACAAATATTCCACTAAAATCTATGTCATAAAAAAATAAAGAAATGAATATTGAACTAAAATTGTTAATTGAATGTTGAACTAAAATTTAAATACACAAATTTATGAAATAAAATTTAAATAGTTGAAACATTGCCAAAATTTGAAAATAACAACAATATTTGATAAAATTTAAAGAAATTTTTTAATCCCTTAGATTGGCTTTAGCCCCGTCTGGCAAGTGTTGTATATGATTGTTATATGAATGTTCGTTTTGTAACGGAACGGACATTTATATTCATCTGATACAATATTTGTCGGATTTGTCCCTGTATTGGACAAGTTACAAACATAATAAAGTGATTACATATTATAAATCATTTCATTTTAAACGGTTATAAAATATCGACAGCACTTCCTTTACGTTCTCTGTGTACACGAATTTGTGTACGATATAGGTAACAGAAGGGAAGTGCTGCCGAAATTTTGTTGAACCGTTTAATCTGAAATGATTTATGAAATTTAATTACATTATTGTGTTTGTAATGGAAGTAGAATGACTGACCACCGAAGTGAAAACCAAAATACCAAAAATTAAAAAAATAAAGTGAAGTTTTTATTTTGAATTTTCTGCAACGATGAACTGTTTACAATGGAGAATGATTGAAAATAAATGATTTAAATTGTCTAACATACATTTTCAAATCAGAAAAAATGTTCAATTATTTTCTCGACCGTACTTGAATGTATGAAGTCGGAACTGGAAAGAAGGGATCAATAAAGCAACATTTGTACAACGGTGTACACGAATTTATTAGATTTGCTAAATCTAATAACCGAAACAACACAGAAATTCGTTGCCCGTGTAGTAAGTGCCAACATTTGAATCATTGGAAACAGTGGATGAAATAATTACAGGCGATGAGATTGTAGAGTGCATACATGAGGTCCCAGCAAGAAGAGGAGATTGCTCAGTTGAATAAAACAGTGGATGAAATAAATGATTGAATGAAGAGTTTTTTCGAGCAACAGTTGGATGAGCGGATTGCAGGTTATTTGTAACAGCATGAGAGGATGCCTGGAGAGAATGGCAGCGATGGTGAGGAGTAGGTATGCTTGTTTGCCCATGTTACAGTTTGGTATATATACATTTTGGTTGGTTTGGTGTATATATATTTGGGATATTATGTACACATTTTGATGACTTGTAGTTGTGTTAACGGTTAGTTTGGGTTAACGGTTTGTAGTTGTGATTGGGAAACTATGTACACATTTTGGTTGGGAAACTACATACATATTTTGATGACTTGTATTGGTTGACATGATATGTATTGTTGTTGGGATTGTATATGATTTTGTTTGGTTCTGTTGGATTTTATATTGTTTGAATGTATAGTGATGTTATATGATGGATATATGATGGTTATAGTTGATGAATATAGTGTATAGTGGCTGTGATGATGGTATTTGATGGTTATTGTTTGAAGTGTATATGGGATGTGCAAGTGCACATAATTTTGTTCAGTATAGCGACGGCTGGCGACGGCCATTTTGTTCAGATTAGCGACGACTAGCGACGGTCATTTTGTTCAGATTAGCGACGGTTAGCGACGGCCATTAGATGTTGGAAAATTTCCACGTGGCACATTTGCAGTCGCGAGCCGTCGCTATTTATGTGACGGAGCCGTCGCTAAAGCCGTCGCCATTCTATTGGACGACGAGGTAAATAGCGACGGCATTTAGCGTCGGCTAGCGACGGCTAAAAGCCGTCACTATCAGGTGCCGTTCGTGGGGACGCAAAAAAATGTGCATATTTCTTCCTCATTCCTAAAATCAGCCTTAATAGAAAAGGAATGCTTTGTTTCCTAAAATATCCGCGTTACATGAAAGATAAATCACGCAGCCATATATATATATATATATATATATATATATATATATATACATACACACATATATATATACATATATATGTATATATCCTTGGCCATAAAGCGTAGTCAACTTTTGATTCATACCCTTATTAAGCTCGGTTAAATCCCATTGTTATCTTCTTTATGTTTTGTAGTATGTATATGTAGATTGCCAAGTCCAACTTTGAGTTATCCTTTTCTTTATCACTTTATTGGTTTAACCTGACGTGAACAGTCCCATAAATTAAAAAGATGGAAAATTAATTGGTAGTACATAGTAGTTTTACAACGTTAGATACCATACATTACGTGTTTGTACATGTTCAACGGTTCTAATCACGCAAGGCAAGTTTGGAACCCGTGACATCTCGAGCTAAAGTGTCAGCGGCATACTCAAACTTTGGTTCTGTGGTCATGAGTTTTAATATTGCGTAGCGTGATTTGAACCTTAGGTATGTTTAGGCTTGTGGTATGTATATATTATCTGACTTGTGGTACCATTAGGCACTTCCAAGTTCTGTCTAGTAAGTAGCCCTTTTTCTTTGGAAAAGAAAAGAAAATGTTTATGTGAAATCTTCATGCCTGTATCATTAAATTTTGCTTCGTCACTAAACCTGCGAATTGTTACTATAATATGCTTACCAAACATTAAGCTTATACATTGTTGCTTAGGCCTCTGTCTTGTTTTGTACTTTGTCCGCTAGCGTACATTATTCTTGTTTATTACGTTTTCTTTTCCTAATATAGTGAAATTGCAAAAACGACTCTTTCTTCCAGCGGTGAATCTTCACTGCAGCATGCTTGCTGAAGATGCTAAAGGCTACTGTGAAGGACTATAAAGCAAAGAAATCCAAGAAATCTGCATCACCATCATCTGTAGAGAATGTTGATAATGCTTGAATATGATGCCATGTGTATGATACCATATTTTGGTTTTAAACTTTATATGTATTCCTGAAAACAAGGGTTTATAATGCAATAAGTTGCATAGATATGATGATTATAATGATCATAAACACTGTGAATTAATTTGTATTGTTTTTATTTTGATAGCTTCCAATATAAACTAGGTTTCATCCCTGTTGCATGTGTGCATTTCCATTCTGCTTATTCTACCTGGATAAAGTACATTCATCATTTATATTCGTGTATTATTCGATTGTATTTGCTATTGTATCATAGGAAATTGCTTTTTTTTATAACAAAAAATAACATGTCGGTAATACTATTTACTAGGCATTATAATTTAGGGCCTATCTATTTGCACCCGCAATTGATTTTCACCCCAGTTGTAACAATAAAATTTTAATTTTGTTGTTTAACCTCAAGCAATTAATTAAACTTTTCTTTTCAGTGCGTCCCTTCATATGTCACATTTTACTACTTTATTGATGAATTGTTGAAAGAGATAACTGAAAAATTTATGTGGGTTAGAAGCAGTTAATCGATCACAAACTCTACAGATGATGCTGAAGGCGGGTGTGGGAAAAAAACAACATCCATTACATACATGGAAACTTTGAAAACATAAGTGATGCTGGCGTTAGAAACGTATAAATAACATTGGAAACTAGCATGGAAATTGTATATTTAGCATTGTATGCAAGTGCAGAAAAGCTTAACAAAATACTGTATACAAGCGCGAAAAAACTTAGGAAAATTTTGAAGCAGTGAAATAAAGAAAGAAGAGTAAAGAAAGTATGTAAAAAGGAAGAATGCAATTTTAGAAGAAACAGAGTGGATAAAGAAGAAAATAGGGTGAGAATTTTATTTTGATAACACTGGGGTGGAAAAGCAATTAGAGGGGCGAGAACACACGGTGCTTATAATTTAAATGTCCTACTATGTTTATCATGTTATTTTCCAAGCTTGGTTAAATATGCGAATTTGTTGTTTTGAAATTTCGTTCGCAGATAACAACTCATTTAGATTTGCACCTTAATGAAAAGATTTGGATCTAATTTTTGATTTGTAAAATTTATGGTACTTCTCTCTAATGGAATGTAGATCAAATCTGATACTTCCCTTAAAAGATTCAATCCATGTTTGAAGTATTCAAAATGTATTTTACGCAAATTTAATGAAGTATTGCGGAAGACTAAGTCATATAACGTATTGTAAAGAGCAATTAGGTAATATAGTTGTACAAGAGACTTAGTCAATAGGCTTACACTAAATAAAGTGATGTACATGCAGTGGTAACATTATCTTTTCTTAAATGAAGGAACATACAATTTACTATTCTTCTTCTTGCTTACAATCTGCAATTGAGTTCATTCAGAATCTTAACTTAGTATCAAAGCTACACCGCGTAACGGTCATCGGATCTTTGTGCCTTGCCGGAACTAAATTAAAGAACAATCATCATTTGGAGTTGGCTGCATCTCTGTCCCTTCAAAGAGAATCTCATCATTAGGAAAGTCATATTCCTACGTATACCTAATAACCCTCGTCAAGAACTTAGTTCTTGAAGTAGCGCCTCAGCAGAAAATGAATCGAACTTCTGTCATCACCTCCACTCTCGGCTTCACCACTTTTGGTCATCAGAAAGTATGATAACACTGAATTTCACATTAGTATCATCATTGAGCGTTAGTTCCCACATTTGTTGCTTAATTCTTGATCAGCCTCACAAATATCCAACAACCAATAGCAAAATGAGATGAAAACCACTCCTCAAACTCCTTTCCACCACAGCCAAGATTTGGCACCACTCAACAAAATCCAATGGAACATCTACTAAAGTCCCTCGTTAACCAACCTTTTACTACATAATCAAATTCTCAAATTTCAACATTTTGAAATTTTCAAAACCTCTTTCAAAAATCCAATTTAATCTCCAAACTCTTCATTTAAAGTGATTAAAATGTTTCACTCTTAAATTATACCAAAATATATTTCAGTTGAAACATATATTTATTCTAAACATCAATTCTATTACATTCACAAAATAAGTCGAATACACATGACCACAAAGAAAACAAGTAAATTCCAATTGCAAACCTGCTATAAAGAAAACAAATTTTGACATAGCAAATATCAAAATCAGAGAACTCTTATAAAATAAAAGTTGTTCTACAAAGCCTAAGCTTTCCAGCATTATAAATATCATCCAAATCAAATTAACGGTTTGAAAGTTATATTAAATTTACTTTTAGCTTAAATCTTAGAGAATTTTGTAATAAGGCGGAATTGCCTATCCACTTTCAAACCGATTTTAGGCTCAGTAAAAAGAAAAAAAATTAAAAGTGGTAAAAAAAAAATTTATAGCTTACTGAAAGTTCTTTCATTTACAAAAGGAAAATCCTAACTTTATAGCTCTGATACCAAACTGTGAATACTCGCTAAAAGGAAAATACACATAATAAGCTCAACACCCCATACTCAAAATACTAGGATTGCGGGTCCCTCGATAGGATTCACAATCCAAAGAAGTGACTAAGCATAAAACAATCAAAAGCAAAACAACTTATATTTACAAGATTTCAACACAACAAAATCTCACAAATACATTTCTATGTTTAATAAACATTTTTTTCAACAAAATAAAAGATTAGTTATCTTTCTTGTTTTTCATTGTTTTCAAGCACGATTTTCACTAAACCATTTTGAAGTGATTTTTGAAATAAATGGACATAAGCGTTAATCATTTCGCTTAATTCCGACCTCTGTAGCCTATAGAAACGTGCTGTCAAACTTTGAATTGGAGCATGTTTTGCTCCAGCTGTTGACAGTGAAATTTGGTTGCAAGTCCAATTTTGAGAGATCATATCTCTCTCGTTTCTTATCCGATTGTATCCGTTCTTTTTTTAATTTAAAGTAGGTTACCAAGCTGTGACGCCCCACCCAAGACCCATATTAGTAAAGAGAATACCAAGTAACCTTGTCTACTAATGGAGAGAATAGGCCGGTTAAGGGAAACCCTCATGATAATGCATTAGCTAAGAGCTAAGTATGTTGATATTTTTTTCCATTACCTCAAATATGGTTAACATACCTAGTCCTTAACTAATACGATACCATGGTGGTTTAGTACCGTTTCAGAATAAATGTAATATACAAATATATATATATATGTATGTATGTATGTATATATATATATATATATATATATATAAAAACAGTCACAGAACAACAAACCAGATCAGAGTATACATACATCTCCATACATCATACATAATACAACATACATAAGTAGCATGAACTACAAAATATACATACACAACCATCCCACAAAATAATAGGTACAATGTCCAAGTCTGAAAGAAGTATTCCAAACAAAAGCAAGCTAACGGATCCAAGAAGGAGTGAGCTAAATACATACCTAACGTGCAACTCGGTCTGACCCGAATAATAAATACACGGGTCAGGTAGGCTAGAACTTATCATTAGAGAAAAACAGGAATTTAATATGATTTTTTGAAAACGATTATTAAAACCAATATTTGTGTGATGCCTCGCCCCGAGACCCACATTAACAAAGAGATTTACAGGGTAATTCTATCTGCTAATGCAGAGAACAGAGCTGGTTAGGAGCGACAAAATGGCTTGGAGAGGTGTCAGGGAACTTGACATAAGGACGAAGTGCTTTGAGAGGTGTTAGCGACCTTGTTAGAGGCTTCGGCCGTCTGAAATGGCGCGTGCAACATCGCTTCGGCATGCAAATGGGATTTCGCTAATCCGAGGAATTTTTATGAGTTTTTGATTTCGATTTCACCAATTTTGAGATGAGGATTTACTTATAGCCTTGAGTTAGAGAATGACTTGTGTGTGTGTGTGTGTGTGTGTGTTGTTTATGGTGATTTCGCTATGCGTATTATAAACTCTTATTGAGTTTCATGAGTTTTGATTTGGAGATTATCTTTGGCGATTGTTTATATTATTTGAGTGTTATTGTTAAGTTTACCTCTTTTGAGGTCTTTGTATAATTAAGTAACACTGTTTCACTTAAATCATGAGTATGTGTTCTTTCTATTGCCTCTTCTAATTTGAGAAGAATTATCACCTTGTATCTTATACTTCATATTATCGTCTATCCTTATTAACTGATTTTTTTAGCTAGACTGACTCATGTATTTTATACTAGGGTCGGACCGAGTTGTTTTAGATTAGCTATCAGTTTCAGGACTTAGCTTTGATACATATGCTTGAGACTAGGTGTGTCGATCATATATGAGGTAATGGACTTAGCTCTTAACTAATGCATTATCATGAGGGTCGCCCTTAACCAGCACTATTCTCTACATTAGTAGACAGGATTACTTAGTAATTCTCTTTACTAATGTGGGTCTCGGGAAACCATTCAACTCAATTAAGGCAACTATCTGTTTTGGAAGTTTTAGGTTGAGATCACCATAAGAGGCTATGGATTAGAAGATCACATTTTTGGGACTACAACCATTCTAGAGAGATACACTGCAGACAGCGAAGGAAAGCTTATTAGAACCAAAGAATACATCTTTTACACAAATCAAGATAGTCTATTGAGTGCCTGGTTATTATCATCAATAAGTGTTAATCTTTTACTATAAATAATAGAGTGCAAAACTTCTCTAGAGATTTGGTAAACAATAGAATATATTTTCAATTCTCAATCATCAGCTAAAATCATGCATTACAAAAGGCAAATGCAAAATCAAAGAAAATAAAACTTGTCAATGAGAGAATATCTTACAAAAATGAAAACATATTGTGACCTTCTTGAAGCTGATGGTCACAAAGTATCTGACACAGAACATACACTAAGTATTATGAATGGTCTGAGCGACGAATATGAAGTTATTGTTGCAGTTATCACGTCACGAGAAATTACACCAACACTTCAACATGTACAAGCCACTCTTCTCACTCATAAAGGAAGAATAGAGTAGAATATGTCACAAAATACATATCTCTTAATCAATTGTGCTTCAAATTCAAGAAACATAAACCAAGAAAGAAATTTTAACAATAAGAATGACATTGGAAATCAAAATTTCACAAAAATCCAATCAGGTAGATTCAGAGGAAGAGGAGGCAAAAGAAATAACAGCATACCAAAACGTCAAATATGTGAAAAATTAGGGCACACAGCAAGCAAATGCGACTTTAGATTGCTATAATATCTCAGACACAGGTGGTTAAAGAAATCAAAGCATGAATGGAAATTTAGCAAGTATGTAGTAGGAATCAAGAAATGCAATAGAGGAGCCAAAGACACATAACATGAATATGGGTGATGCAGCAAGACCAGAGGATATTCAGAGTGAATGCTGGTGTGCAGATTCAGGTGCAACTCGCCATGTCGCCAACAATCTACAAAATCTGAAGTTAGGCAGCAAGGAGTATAGAGGCAAACATTCTATTTGTATAGGTAATGACACTTGCATTGACATCAGACATACTAGAAATGCACAAATTAAAGGTAAAAAATTATGCATCTTAATAACTTGTTAAAGGTCCCTAAAATTAGGGAAAACTTAATTAGCTTATCATAATTTGCACAAGACAATGATGTATTTTTTGAATTCTACCCAAATCATTGTCTAATTAAGGATATTAGGAGTAAACAAATTTTACAATAGGGGGATATACACAGAGGACTAAATAGACTCGACATATCAAATGTTAATCACTTAAGCAATCCAAGAAAGTAGTGAAATATAGCAGAATCAAGTCTATCAGAATCTACTAGAAGTTCTTTTGATGTATGACATTATAAATTAGGGCATCCTAGTGTAAAGATTGTTAATAAGATTACCGTTAAAAGCATACTTTCACATTATGTTTGCACTTACTGTTTAATGGGAAAAGTCACAAGTTGACATTTCTAGAAACACAAACTGGATACACCAAGCCACTG
The DNA here is from genome assembly GCA_030765085.1 of Allium cepa. Classification (NCBI taxonomy): domain Eukaryota; kingdom Viridiplantae; phylum Streptophyta; class Magnoliopsida; order Asparagales; family Amaryllidaceae; genus Allium; species Allium cepa. The sequence goes on along the minus strand of CM060941.1, from coordinate 167,236,613 downwards.
TAACTTGTTGCAACTAACTTGTAGGGACCAGCACCCATAACTCTGGCTATGGATTCAAATATTATATATCATTTTTAGATGCATATGTCAGGCATACATAGATATACTTTCTAAAATCAAAATCTAAAACTTATAATGTAGTCATTTATTTCATTAATCAAATGGAGAAGCAAATGAATCGGCAGGTAAAGCTAATACAAACCGATGGGGGCACCGAGTATATGCCACTCAAAATTTCTTTTAAGAGAAAAGGATAATGAACGGAATGACATGTCCATATACCTTTGAATAAAATCGTTCAGTTGAGAGAAAACGCAGGCATATAGTAGAAACTGGTCTCACTATACTTGCACAAGCTTCACTAATATTAAAATTTTGGCCAGATGCATTTGCCACTGCAGTTTACTTGATTAATAAATTGCCCACTACAGTTTTAGAAGGCAAAAGTCCAACGGAAATACTGCATAATGTAAGATAATATTATTAGAATTTAAAAACCTTTGGGTGCCTGTATTTTTCTCATCTAAGACCATATGACTCGCACAAATTAAAATTTACGTCTACACCATGCACCTTCTTAGGATATGCTAGAAATCAGAAAGGTTACAATGCCTGGATAGAAATGGGGAGATATTCATCTCAAGGCATTTTGTATATAATGAGAACATCTTTTCATTTGCAATCTCAAGTATGAAGACCACAAGAAAAGTATACAACCCAAAGTTTTCCATCCAACCTATACCAATTGTGTCCAACAATGAAAGTGAGAAGTATATAGAGGAATACCAGAGTGATCCAGATGTTCAACACACTATGTACCACTATGGGTCAGGTTAATACAATTTTGAATCACTACAGCAACATGCACAAGCTACATCTCCTGCACAAGCTACATCAAATGCAAGTAATCAACATACAAGCAGTGAAGAAAACAATCAAGAGCAAAATGTGTAATAAATAACTGATATACATCAAGAACAACCAAAAAAAGGACACCATATGATAATAAGGTCCAAGAGTGGAATATTAAAATAAAAACTATATACTGCAAGTGCAAACAGTGAAGTTCCAGAAACATTTAAGCAAGCAGCTAGCAATAAAGGGTAAAGCGATGTAATGGATGAGGAATACATTGCACTAATGAAAAAAAAAACTTGGAGTCTAGTTTCTCTACCTAAACACAAAACATTATTGGGTGCAAATGGACATACAAGATAAAAAGGAATCTAGATGGTACAATTTAGAAATATAAGGCAAGATTGGTTGCAAAAGGCTACACTCAACAACATGACTTTGACTTCATAGAAACTTTCTCCCCAATGGTCAAATCAACCACCATAAGAGTTATCTTAACCATAGCTTTACATAAAGGATGGGATATTAGACAATTAGATGTAAACGACGTGTTCCTGAATGGTGAACTTCAAGAAGAGGTATAAATGAAACAAACACAAGTGTTCAGACAATCAGGAAAGAATGATGCAAGATGCAAGCTACATAAAATAATGTATTGGCTAAGGCAAGCTCTTAGATTATGGTTTAACAAACTAAAGACAACACTCATCAGTTTAAATCATCAACCAACAAAGTCTGATAATTCTCACCAAATTTGATAAGGATGCTACAACTTAAATTTTAATATATGAAGATGACTTCATAATAATTGTAAGCGGTGCAGAGGAGATCAATAATGTAGTTCAACATTTAGAAAAGAAATTCTTAATAAAAGACTTCGGTAAACTCAAGTACTTTCTAGGGATAGAAGTAAATAGAGTGTCAAGCTCAGAGATACACTTATGCCAGAGAAAGTACATTAAAGACGTACTTTTCAAGACAAAAGTGCATCATGCTAAATCTCCTCCAACACCCATGATTAACAATCTACATGTATCCAAACCCAAAGGTGAACCAATAGCAAATAAAAACGAATATAGGAGTATTTTCGGAGCTTTACAGCATGCAACCATGAATAGATTGGAAATAGCATTCTAGAGTGTGCCAATTTATGCATCAACCCCTAAGTAAACATTAGAAGGCAGTAAAAAGGATACTACGGTATCTAAATGGAATATTTAACTATGGACTTAAAAAAAGGTAGTAAAAATCTTACAATAACTGGATTTGCATATGCTGACTGGACATCGGATCTAGACGACGAAGATCGACTACAAGTTATTGTGTCTTCTTAGGCGAAAGTCTAGAATCATGGTGCTCGAGAAAACAACCCACAATCTCCAGATCCAGTACTGAATCAGAGTACAGAAGCCTCGTAAGCACTACAGCCGAAGTGATGTGGCCAGAATCACTTCTCAATGAACTCAAAGACAGGATCAACAGCAAATCAGTAATATGGTGTGATAACTTGAGTACAATATCGCTATTCGTTAATCCGATCTTGCACTCAAGAACAAAACACATAGAGCTTGATTTGTATTTTGTGTGAGAACAAGTAAACAAAGGAAAGCTCTGCATAAATCATGTTCTAGCCTTTTATCAAAGAGCAAGTGTACTAACTAAATCGTTATCAAGAATGATTTTTTGCTGATTAAGAAAGGATCTAAAATTTAAAAGGACGGTGAATTTGGGGACCAAGGAGAAACCCTAACTGGAATTGAAAGAGGGTAGTAACATAATAAAATATTGCAAAATACTAAGTCTCAACATATAACGTCTTGTAAAGGGCAATTATGCAATAGTATCTTCAATCATATGGCTGTATGAGAGACTTAGTCAATAGGCTTACTATACATAAAGTAATGTACATGCGGTCCTAACATTATCTTTTCGAAAATAAAAGAATATACAATTTACTTTCATTCTTCTTCTTGCTTACAATCTGCAATTGATTTCATTCAGCATCTTAACTAATTTACAGTTGAAGTCGGTCTAGTATATAATATTAATTATATGGTTTATTAAATATGTCCTTACTGAAGTGTTTGGATAAAATCTATTCCAGAAAGTGGAATAAGAACCTGCTATCATCTATTTATTTTAGTATTATATGAAATTCATAATGCAATGCAAATCAGCTTTTTGCATAGTTAATTAATAATAAACCTGATTGGATATTCATTAATCTTTTTGGGTATTTTTGAACCTGTACTTGGTTTTGGATAGTTCGTAATATGTCAGATATAAAGGTGGAATTCAGTCGTTTCCATTCCAAATAATGTGCAACAAGTGCTGAGGCCAAATTCATTTTGGTTACCTACAACGTGTCCATGGCATTGATGGCTCCACCCAATAACTATGCAAAGTTTACTATCCAACACCAAACCTTCATCAAAACCATCTAAACCACTTTCACATCTTAATATCTCGAACAAAATAGACTGCAGGAGTTAAGAGAGTAAAGTAATGAAGCAAAGCATCTCGCAATCAGCATATATCAATCTGTACAATTCTCAAGCATCATAGCCCTCTATTTCAATCTCAACGGCACACATTATTCACAAGGAAAGAATGGACCGGGCCTAATGCTGTTCAGCCCAAAGTTATAACACTGAATATATATATATATATATATTTCAAGCATTGTAACACGATATGTATTACTGTTCTCTTTTCAGTTTATACTATCTGTAAAAATACTCTCTCTGTATTCTTTCAATTCTTCAATAAAAATCATTTCATTCAGATTTTCAATTTGGTATCAGAGCCACATTGCTTAACAGCAATTGATAAGAAAAACAATAAAACCAAACAAACTGAAAATCATCAGTATTCATCATCTGATTTTCAGAACTCATTAGATTGAATCTCATCATCTGAGTTTTTGCATTCATCTGAAGATTTCAAGAAAACAAGTGCCGTGCCAAAGAATTGGGCAATTATGGCTGCAACAAGTTATCTAATCTCAGGTGAAAGTATTGCAGAAAATCTCAAAATCAAGAAAATCAAATCCAGAGACCAAGAAGAGAACACAAAGACATAAGAAGAAAAAGAAGAAGTACGTGCCTTGCCAAGAAATTATCAGATCAGTGTTATCATCTAATTTCTTGGCTGCAACAAACCTATCTTCTTGTCTCAGTGCCTATTATCTTCTGAATTTTTCTTTTTCTTGCTCTTGAGGTGTTTTCATCATGGCCAGTGAAGGATCAGAAACCTCAAACAATGGAGGGAACAATCAGCAACTGAACGCGGCAGAGAATCTAATCAAAACAGTCAATCTTCACAGCCAGTTGATCACTGTGCATTTAGATGAAGATAATTATCTTCTTTGGAAACTCCAGATTGGTACAGCAATCAGAGGCTATGGACTGGATGATTTCATTCTTGGGACACATACATTCCCACCAGAGCACATTCCTAATCAAGAAAACAATCAAATCATAAATCCTGAATATATCAAATATCAAAGACAGGATAGTTTGATAAGCTCATGGCTTTTATCCTCAATCTGTACTAATCTGCTGCCTCAACTAGTAGGATGCAAAACATCACATGAAATCTGGACAACAATACAACAAATATCCAGTTCTCAATATGCAACTAAAATCATGCATTACAAGAGACAACTATAGAATATCAAGAAGGAAAACTTATCAATGAGAGAATATCTCTCAAAAGTCAAAACAACATGTGATTTGTTGGAGGCAGCAGGTCATAAAGTGTCTGAAACAGAACAAATATTAACTACGCTCAGTGGTCTTAATGAAGAATATGAAGATGTAGTGGCTGTAATATCCTCTAAAGAAACACTACCATCCATGCAATATGTAAATTCAACATTACTGGCCCATGAAGGGAGAATTGATCGCAGAAAGCCACAAGAATCAGATTTATCTATCAACTATGCAGTGAATTCCAAAAATAAAAGTCAAACCAATAACAACAGAGGAGCACAAGTGTTCCAAAGAGGGGGTCAATCAAACAGGTCTAGAGGCAGAGGCAGGTGGAACAACAACTCAAGACCAAGTTGTCAGATTTGTGAAAAGCTTGGTCATACTGCTATGAGATGTTATTTTAGATTTAATACAAATTTCACACCAAATCAAACAAGTAACACACTAAGAGGTGATACTTCTAGTGCAAATATGGCACAGATTCAACAAGATTCAGGCAACTCATCTGAAAACTCAAGAATGTGTCATCTGAATGAATCAGCCAGACCTGAACATATCAATGATGAAAGTTGGTGCCCAAACTCAGGTGCAACCAATCATATCGCTAACAATTTGGATAATCTAAACTTAGGCAATAAGGAGTACAAAGGTAATAGTTACATACACATGGGAAATGGTGAGTCTATAAAGATATCACACACTGGTATTGCTTGCATCAAAGGTAAAAGAAAACTTTACCTCAATAACTTATTAGGAGTTCCACAAATTAAAAAGAATCTCATGAGTGTATCACAGTTTGCAAGTGATAACAATGTATATTTTGAATTTTATCCTACATACTGCTTAGTTAGAGACATACTAACTAAAGAAATTCTTTTACAGGGTGAAGCTGCCAGAGGTCTATACAGATTTAATTCCTGTAAATTCAAGAGACTCTGAAAAATGTTGTAACGTTTCTGAAACAGTTCAATCCAATGACAGGTTGAGCAAATTTGATGTATGGCACTACAAGTTAGGGAATCCCAATGTCAATGTTGTCAATAAAATATTGGCAGAAAATAAAATCTCTGTTGAAAATATCAATTTACCATATGTTTGTACATATTGCCAAATGGGTAAAAGTCACAAACTTCCTTTTATGACTCATTGACTGAATATACTAAACCACTAGAATTGATAGCTACTGATCTCTGGGGGCCAGCACCTATCAATTCTGATTATGGTTATAATTATTATATCTCCTTTATAGATGCCTACTCTAGATATACTTGGATTTATTTCTTGAAGTCAAAATCTGAAACTCATGATGCAGTAATAAACTTTATCACACAAATAGAAAAGCAAGTCAATCACCAAGTTAAAATTGTTCAGACTGATGGAGGTGGTGAATTTAAACCCCTCAATAGTTACTTTAGCAAAAAGGGAATAGCTCATAGAATGACTTGTCTCTATACTTCTAAGCAAAATGGTATAATAAAGAGAAAGCATAGACATATTGTTGAGTCTGGATTAACTCTTTTAGCTCAGGCATCTTTGCCACTAAAATTTTGGCCAGATTCCTTCAATACTGCAGTGTATCTGATTAACAGATTACCAACTAAAGTATTGAAGGGCAAAACACCAATTGAAATTTTGTTCAATACAAAACCAGACTATCAAAACTTAAAAATATTTGGGTGTCTATGCTTTCCCTATACTAGACCATACAACTCTCATAAATTAAACTTCAGATCTACACCTTGTACCTTTTTAGGATATGCCTCAAAACAGAAAGGATATAAATGCCTTGACAGTAATGGAAAGATATACATTAGCAGGCATGTTGTATTTAATGAATGTGTGTTTCCTCATTCTGATGCAAGTACAAAGACAACCAAGAAAGTTTATAACCCAAGAACATCACTACCTCCAATACCTTTATGCTCAAGTGACAGTGGTCATGAAGAAACTGAAGCAAATTCAGACAACTCTGCTCCACAACACACTTTGTTCACTGAACCAGGTTAGGCAGAGTTTTCTTAACCTGTAGATCAATCTCCCAATACTGCATCAAGACAAACACAAAATACTGATCAGCAACAAGAATCAGATAGCACCGCAGATAGAAATACTGAGTCATTCCATAGTGAACCACAAATCAGAGGTGGACATCATATGATTACCAGGGCAAAGAGTGGAATATTCAAACCCAAAGCATACACTGTCACTACAATGTCAATAGCATCAGAGGAACCAGTTACATACAATCAAGCAGTCAAAAAAAAAAACTGGAAAACTGCAATGGATAGTGAATATAGTGCACTCATGAGAAACAAGACATGGTGTCTTGTTCCACCACCATAAAACAAAAACATAGTGGGCTGCAAATGGACCTACAAACTAAAAGGAATGCAGATGGATCCATTTCAAAGTACAAGGCCAGACTGGTAGCAAAAGGCTACACTCAACAACAAGGGTTTGATTTTAATGAAACATTTTCTCCAGTGGTAAAGCCTACCACAATCAGGATTATACTTACTCTGGCTCTACATAAACACTAGAGAATAAGGCAACTTGATGTTAATAATGCCTTTCTAAATGGTGATCTAAGTGAAGAAGTTTATATGAAGCAACCTTTAGGATATGAACAAGATAATACCAGTGTCTGCAAGTTAAACAAGGCCATATATGGTCTGAAACAGGCACCTAGAGTTTGGTCTAATAAGTTGAAAGTTACTTTATCAAATTGAACTTTCAGCCTACCAGATCAGATAACTCTCTATTCATCAAAAGAAGTACCGATATCACTGATTACATTCTAATTTATGTTGATGATTTAATTGTTACAGGTAGTGATGAGGCATAGGTTAGCAACATTATCCAATATTTGAACAGACAATTTTCAATCAAAGATCTAGGAGACCTGAATTATTTCCTAGGTATAGAAGTAACAAAATCAGACACAGAAATTTTTCTGAGTCAAAGAAATACATTACAAATCTTCTAGTTAAAGCAAAGATGAATGAAGCTAACCATCTGCCTAAACCTATGATTATCAATCAACATTTCTCCAAAAACAAAGGAGAAGCTATACTGAATGATAAACAGCATAGAAGTATTGTCGGTACACTGCAATATATAACCATAATTAGACCAGATATCTCTTTTAGTGTTAATAAAGTGTGTCAATTTATGCAGAATCCCCTTGATGAGCACTGGAAGGCAGTCAAAAGAATTCTACGATATCTCAAAGGAACAGTAAACTATGGCTTAATACTAAAAGCATGCAACACTCTCAACATCACAAGCCATGTAGATGCAGATTGGGCTAGTGATCCAGATGATAGAAGATCAACAACTGGATTCTGCATCTACTTGGGAATAATCTAATTTCATGGTGTTCAAAGAAACAACCTACAGTGTCTAGATCCAGTACAGAGGCCGGGTATAGAAGTGTTGCTGCTGCTACAGCAGAAATTATGTGGATACAATCATTATTGGATGAACTTCAAGTCAACACTAATATCAAACCGATCATATGGTGTGACAATCTAAGTGTTGTATCACTTACTGTAAATCCTATATTACATGCGAGGACCAAACACATAGAAATCGACTTATACTTTGTACGTGAGAAAGTATTAAAGGGAAAATTACAAGTAAACCATGTACCTTCGGCCTACCAACGTGCAGATATCTTAACTAAAGCTCTATCAAATAAAAACTTTACCAGACTGAGAACAGATTTGAAGATTCAAGAAAGGAAAAGTAGCAACTTGAACTCTAGTTAACATGACAGATCTGAAGATTCAAGAGATAAAGGGCACCAACTTGAACTCCACGATACTGATGATTAACATGGCATCAACTATTTGTCAATCTAGCTTCTGTTGCTGTACTTTCAACACTGGTGCCATGCTCAAATTCATCATGAAACATACTCAAAACTTCACTCTCAGAGGAATAATGAAGACTGTAGGTGTCTCTTTAACTTCAGGCCTTGAATTGACATCAGATCCAATAATAAGATTTGACGCTACCAAATCCAAAGAATCAACTTCAGATCTACTTCAATCTCTTGGATCTGAAGTTTTTATTGTGAATCGAAGAAGATTTGTGAAGATCGCATTTCTCCCTGAAACCCTAGATCGGTTTGAGGGGGGAGTTAAGAGAGTAAAGTAATGAAGCAAAGCATCTCGCAATCATCATATATCAATCTGTACAATTCTCAAGCATCACAGCCCTCTATTTCAATCTCAACGGCACACATTATTTACAAGAAAAGAATGGGCCGGGCCTAATGCTGTTCAGCCTAAAGTTATAACACTGAATATATATATATATATATATATATATATATATATATATATATATATATATATATATTTCAAGCATGGTAACACGATATGTATTACTGTTCTCTTTTCAGTTTATACTATCTATAAAAATACTCTCTCTGTATTCTTTCAATTCTTCAATAAAATTCATTTCATTCAGATTTTCAATTGCAGGTACATTCAAATATGAATCCACCATTTTGGATGGTTCTAGCTCATTTTATTAGATATTCCAAGGCTTACACTTCTTTAGGTACCTTTCCTCTCGCATGCTTCTATATGTAAGTCCAAACCTATAGCTGGCTCGATCGGATTCATAGGGATATCATATTTACATGGTAAAGACTCACTAAAGCTTTAGAACAATGATTTAGGATCTCCTCTTTCATTAATTAGTAAGCTACCCTATATCTACTCAAGAAAATATCCATAGTCGATGAGTATCACCCCTCATTTGAAACTATGAGTAATTGGGTCACTACCTCACCACTTGATGATGTACTTAATAGTTCTATATTTTGTCAGAAACCACAAATGAAAAATGGCATGTAACAATTATCATTAGATGAATATACTTCGCAATAATTTAGAGCAGAGAGAAAAAATATCCAACTATCATCTACCTTATCCAATCTTATTATCTAATCACAGTTCATACAGGTATACTCTTCTCTTTCACTTTGATGAATACTATAATAAAGTCTCGACAAGATGTTATCTAAATACCTCCCATGATAATTCTCCCTTAGCTCCTAATGCTGAACAAGCTCACAATGAATCCAAATTTTGTAGTTGTAAAGCAGTAGATAATGCAAGGAGGATGATCTACCATTTGTTGAGAAGATCATGGTTATGTTCATATAGTTTACAAACCCATGAATGGTAAAAAAAAAAAGTTCATCGCTCAATGTGCATACTCAAAATCTCATCCATCAATCCTTAGATCATCAACCCATTATCAAAATGTAGAGTTAAGGGTATTTCATATGTATAATTATGGAATAATTACAAAAATATGTTTTTTTGCAAAATCTTGCTCAGAATAAAAGTAGGTTTTTAGTTTTACTTCTATTATATGTAAACATACATTATATTAAATGTACATAACCATAAGCACAAGATCATACTAAAAACACTAATCCTTAAATCTTTCTAGTCAAAAGTGTATCTAGAATGAGATATTGATGTTAGGATGCATATTATAAGTTTTGATGAAAACCATATAAACAAATCACACTAACATGTTTACTGTGGTGTGCAGATTGCTAATATATTTAAGATAGCTGATTCTTAAACGCAAGTTTACACCAAGGTTCGAAGTTTCGCTTTTCGTATTTTCATTCCGTTCAATGGTAATTTATGAGATTTCGTTTTCAATTCAGAAATTCTGTTCTAATTCTAGTTTGTAAATTCTATTACTTTTTCTATATACATGGTTAATTATGTTTAAATAAGTTCAATGCTAACTTAAATTTGTAATGCATTTATTGAATTCATGAAAGTTATATGTTATGATATTGCTAAATTTATTTATAAAATTCTTTTAGTAGAACTATTAATCTAAATTCATTTATATTATGTTTTATGAACAAGTTTATTCTACATAAGGTATTTTAAGTTAAAAACAAACCCAAGAACCGGACCCAAAAAAAAATCTTTCTTATCTCCCAACTCACGTGATCTCATTTTGTTTCTCCTCTTCCTTCAAACTCAATTCGTGCCCTAAGCCCCACCTCACTAATTCTAATTGAGCCTGAGAAATAAGAAAAAGAAAAATTTATTGCTCGTCGACCACTAGCCTCTCTGCTATTAACCCTCTTCACCGGAATGAAAGTCTACCACAAGCCTCTCTGCTCAACGAGAAAAAGGGTTAGTTGATTTTTATGTATTTTTTTTGGTCGAATCGGGACTTTGATGTGATTCTAGCCCGGCCCTCGTCGGAACCAAAGCGGATTGGTCAGAGTTCCGAAATGTTGGCCAAAATTTACAACCTTGGTTTATATTCAACATAAACAAGAATAAGCAAAGAATATTGGTTATATATATCAATACAAAAGTCTTCATAACAAATGTTAAAAAACTTCAATGTAGTCTTCTTAGAAAATGTTATATATATTTCAGTTTCATTCTTCATTCAATGGCCAGTAAACATCTTGAAATTCAACTACCAAATTACACTACTAGAAAGGAGGCTATTTTCGAAAGAGGGTTTCGACGTCCTTCGATGACTCCGTCGTTCCTTTTTCGATGGCTTCCGACGACTACTTATTTTAGTTGATTAAATTTATTACATTATCATAATTATTAGTCATATAAGTTTGAAATTTGTTTAAACATACTAATTTAAATCCTAAAATTAAAAAAGGTAGTTTTATTCAATTATTAAAATTTACGATGTCATGTGATTAATTAAATTAGTGTTGTCGATAATCTTTTGTTTTATAATTATATTTGATATTTAACTTCATTGAAAATTGAATACAAACAATCATTTTATGCAACTTTTAGTCCATCAATTATACAACTTTGGTGAAATTTATGATACGAAATAGTTTTATGAATCTAAATAATTTTTTTTAACTATGGTGTAACTATAATTAAAAAAAATAAATTTTGAAAAGGTCAGTAAAAGGTTGTAATCATTAATATTGATTTCATATTCATTGACAACTAAGACAAACTATTCAATTTTCACAACAAATTAAATTTTCTTACAAGCTAATTTATTTTAAAAAGAGTGAAATTTTAATTAAATATAAAAATTTAATGTAACAACCCATAGATTTAACTGGTTTTAATAACGTTATTAATTGAAATTTTGTGGAATTTTAAACGATAAAATTTTGAAATATAAATTTGATATTTGGAATGCGTCTAGTTAAACATAGCAACTGGTAAATTTTCGTCCGAAAATATGAAGTTTATTTTCGTGCATAAATTTATTTCAAATTAATCAGTTAAAAATCGATGAAATTAAAATGTTTTCGAAACCTAAATATTTTTACGTAGAAAAATTCTAAATCATCTTCTGAGCACGTCATTTTTCGTTTTTCCAAATTCAGACTTCTTTAACTCCATCGATCTTATTTATCTGTGTTTTTGCTGCATTTTCCGCTAGTAGAAAATTTGAATTTTTTATAATTCAATCGTGCCACCGATATCCGTATACCATTTTGATCGTCTCGTCGCGCTGATCTTTACGGCATATTTGTTTGTGTATTTCGGAGTACAGGTGATAGCGAAATTTACGGAACGATTTCTGTATCGGTTCCACATTCTAATCATTTTAAATTCTTTGTTGATCCGTTATCTACCGGTTAAACCAACAGCCTACTGGCATTTATTATTTTGAGAAAATCAATGCCTTAGCTTTTATTTTTCACAGGTTTCATTAGTGTGTCGATTCATTGGTCCACTTCCGTTCATGTCGATTCATTGGTCCACTTCCGTTCATTTATTTGAAAATATAACTATTGTTTTTCTTTGGTTGTTTCGGTATTGTTTTTCTCGAGCACCACACTATTCAACTTAGCATTTATTTTTATTTTTACTTCTCTTTCTCCTCTTTTTCTTCACCTTCCTACTTACAGATCTCATTCATTTTTCTCTGAAGAACATTTGCGGTAACTTCTTCTTGCTCCTCTCTCTCTATCTCGTTCTAATTCACTAAAAAAAAAAAAAAACGCAAGCACCTATAGTTCGGCCTTCATCACCTCCGCCACCATGACAGCAAGCCGCTTCTCTTCCCGAAATACTTGTCATCCTCTCCTCGTCATCACGCAGACCCACACACAAGCACCTCTCGGCCCTCCTCCACGACCGCATCACCAGAGCACGCCCATCACCTCTCCTTTTCTTGCTCGGCCTCCACCATGGCGACAACCCAAAACACTCTCCCCTCTGGCCGATCGCATACCGTTCCTCCACTTTCTTCCCCACGCAAGCACCGACCACCACACCTTGTTTCCACCACTTTGACCATCATTCCCCGGCCGAAGCCTACCCTCACCGCACCCACTCTAATCTTCCCAAACAACCTGAGTTGCCTCGGCCGATCATCCTTCTTGTGAGCTGCATATATATTTATATGTAAGTTTTAATTAAGTTTTCTAAAATAAATTGTTGATATATAATACTTCTCAAAATTTTATTATCTTTGAAAATTTATTTGATATGATGTGTACATGCCGTGCTTCTTCCATCATTCTATTTTGTTTTGCTGAAGGGAATGTTATATAGGAAGTGTGTTTGGTGTATTATTTTATAGTGTGCTCAAATCTCAGTAAAGTGTATTATAACATACATTATATATAAGTTATATAGAGGTTTACAATGCATATTATAAAAGGTTATATATGTATCTGCATTATATTATATTATAAAAGGGAGAAAAATATATGGCGTACTGTATTATATGAAAGAAGTACTATTACACATTATTATACTGTGAGGTTGACCGATTGCTTTATTCATTATATGACTTTTGAGCTGTCATTTTACATATTTTATATATAGTATATATACTATACAAGTCATCACCCTTTATCTTACATAGTATGTTTTACTTTAGGACCGATACTATTTTATGCATATGAACTGATGGTTATGAATCATAAGTTTGTACAATGTTTTATATTCGTCACTACATTAAAATCTATGTTTACAGCAGTGTATGTATATAAATAAATGGTCAGTATAAATTTTGTATATAATATATCTATGTGCGTGGATTATATTTTTATAAGTGTGTGAGTATAAATTTTAAAATATAATTTGTAGGTAAAGTTATATGTATGTATATATGTTAGCCTTTAAGCATAAGTACAAACACGTTGGTTTTCAGATACATGTATAGAGGTTGGTTTTGAGGTATGCATTATGTTATATTGATTTACAAGTTATATACTATAAAGATTTCTATTTTTAAATACGTGTTTTAAAATTTTAGACTTTCAAAAATGTGTGTGTGTGTGTAGTCACCATTTATATATGTACACCGATCTATTTTGACTTGTTCTTCATCGACTCCAAACTTCTAGCTTTTCTTTGATCATCAAATCCTTGTTCATCGTACTTTACTTTGGAATTCGTTGCTCGGATACGCAGCTCAGTTCATTTCAATTCCTCTATCCTCGGAAGGTGAGCAATCACTCACGATTAATGTTCTTTTATTTAGTAAATTTGATTTCAATTGAAACGACAATTGAAATATGTGTCTGTTAGTTATTTACACTGTTATATATATGTTATTACCTGTATCAGTTCACCCGTGACATCTTACACCATTATTTGTTATTTATACAATGATAATCCAGTTTGATTGATAACCGATTGATTGTTTGATGTTTACATTGGACGTTAAATTGTTAATGGTTTAAGTGATAAATAATATGCAATTGAATTTGATATAGGATAGTTAATAATTAAAGATTGATATATGTGTTGAATTTGAATAGTCAAATTTGTATAATACGACCTCTGTAAATGTTAAACAAAATTGACACGTAGGGATAGTGTTAACAACAACTTGAACCATTTAAATATATGATGTATAAGTTGATGTAGTTTAAATTGAATAATGAATATCAAGTGAAGAACCGTACAAATATCTGTGTAATAATCTTTAATCTACATGAAAAGATAGTGTAGATTCTAGAAATAATTATATTAATTTGCACAAACAACAATGTGAATTAATACATTCGGGATTATTTAAATAAATTATTGGATTATTATTGATTGTCGCTATTGTTTGTTTATTTACTTTGACACCATCCAAGTTATCACACTGCAAGTTCCCTTTGCTATGCTTTGATTTTTGAATTGAAATGGAATTGGGTTGAAATGATAAATACCCAAATGAAATTGACCTAAGATAGAGAATTAAATAAAACCCGATTGGTTGGTCAATAATTTGATTTACAATAAAATAAAGATTTTATTTGGATAAATAAAATGTTTTGAAATGAAGTTAGAATTTGAAATTTAATGAAAGGAATATGATAATATTGGAAATCTGAAACAAAATATTATGCAATAACCGATGAAAGAATGTTGTTTTGAAATTGATTATTTAACAATTAAATTTGGAATTATTCATTGAATTAAGTTTGAAATTATTTATAATCAAATAAGATTGAATTATTTGATAATTAAATAAAAATTTGAATTCTTGATAAGAGAAATTGAACTTTTGAATAAGTGAATTTGAACTTCGTAAACAATCGAAATTGAGTTTCTTTATTAATTAAGTTTTGGAAAAAAAATTGTAAGTAAATAAGTGAAATAGAATTTCTTTAACAAGAAATAAAATGTGATTTATTGAAATTAAGGCAAGACTTGTAATTTAGAGATTCGATTTGACGAATCTAATTTAGTAAAATTTGTAAGTTTTGATAAATTGGAGTTGAACTTAAGTAATTGATTTAATGAATTGGAAAGTAAATAAAAATTGTTTTGAATGAGAAATTAACTTAACGAATATTGAATGAAATCGATCCATGAATTTAAATTGATTTGGACATTAAATTATATTAATTTAAATGTTTTTGGAATGAAATTATGTACGAACTTGAATCAGTATCTGAATTGTTTTAAATAAAAGTTGGAATTGAATTGTAAGATTTTGAATTGGTAATTGGAAGTTTTGAATCGTAAATTATGGAAACTGATATAGAAAGACAAACGGAATATTGGTTTACAAATTCTTATTTGAAATTGAATTTGATTTGGTTTTGAAATTTATTAAACGAGCAATCGGGGGTAAAAATTACGAAAGTTATTAAAGAAACCAGAATCGGTTATGGACATACTCTCTGTCTAAACCGAAAACCACTTTAATAACTATACGCGGAGTGTGATCCAAAATGAAGTGGTTGGAATGATGTACATGATGACTGAAGAAAGAGAACGATAATGGATAGCCTTCACTTGTGTCAAATTGGAAATGACTAAAACAGGAGCCGTGCCGGGCCAAATGGGGTTAGCCATCTCGAGCGAACACACTTCTTCGTAAACTACTAATTACTTGTTATTGATTGGTGCACCCTCGTAATTTTGGGAGTGTTGTTTCGCGGTGTTGCGATCATTGCGGCGATGCATTTTCACCAGTTTGGATCAGGCAAAACGGTAGTTTCACTACCTTGGGTATTGCCTCATGTGCCTTGTCATACTTGTATCCCTATATACGCGACAACTACGAATTGGTTTTGTGTTATATCTATGGAGTACTCCCTGATATCTCACTAGTTTACGGTGGACTTTACAGTGTTGTATAGTCTATAACACTTATATAAAATGTGTTAAGGGGGATAATGGTAACGTCTTAACACTATTTTGATATTTATATTACTGATAGGCATTATCTATTTAGCGTACACTACTACATAGTAGATAGTTTAACGGATCCTTAAAGGATGGTTATTCCAACGTCCTTTGAGTTATTGTATTTCAATTGTTATTTTACTTGAGTTGGATTTATTAATATAAGAATGTTAATCCCGACTCGAGTGTTTTTTGTTTTGCTTTACGCTCAGGTCAGACTAAGTGGTTCAGCTTTTGAGACTCACCTTTGGAGTTGGAGCTTCGCTTGGAGATCCAGCTATCTATCCAGCTTTCAGATATTCAGTTGATTCCAGTGATGTATTCTGATTCTTGTGTTTGACTATTGTATTCGAGACTTATGTTGTAACTTATTTAACTCTGATATATATATATATATATAGTAGCTTCATGAACTACTATCTTTTGCTTCCGCTGCATATTATTACTCCGTGTCTGTGATTATTTATTTATTGTATATCTGAGTTTTTCCAAATTTAAATTAACAATTTGGAATTTTAAATTATTCAAGTCCGACATGTGCGGATGCGAATAGTCCAAAATAGCGGGTCGTTACATTTAACGTCGGAACCCGTCGCTAATAAAACCCGACAATGGCCATTGGAAACCGTTGAAAAATCGCGATTATATAGCAGCCCAAGCCGAAACATTTTCATTATCTTTTTCCTCATTTCTCCCCAAAATTCAAACCACCTTCGTCCCCAACCGCTACAACCTATCCCCATCCATCGGAATCTTCACCAACTTGTAATTTCCAATCCTCTGCATCTTTAATTCAACAAAACACAGGTATATTCTTCCTCTAAACTAAATAATTCGAATTATGGTGAAATTAATGTTAACTTATGGTTGTATTTGTTGATAATAACTTATTGATTGTTTACAATCGTATACTGGTTGATTGAGATATGTTAATTAAGGTTATTAGTGTTTAAATCCGAAAATTAAAGCATAATTAGGGCTAATTTGGGTTGATTACTGTATGTGCTTATTAGTGTAACAAAATTTAGTGTTAATTAGTATATGTGTTAGCTAAAATGTCAACATGAATAATTTATTTACATAATCCTCAATTAGTTTATACCTCTAATTACATATAAATTTAGTTTACGTGCATATGATATGTGTAAAATAAACAAAGTGTATAAATTCAAATTAGTCTTAGCTAAAGTTGGAAAAAGAATTATTTGCTTCTCAATTATTACGAATTCAAATAATGCATTGGTGTTTTTAATGCTAATATAAAAAAGTTAGTGCATAATGTACTTTATTTCTTTTAGATATAATATTATATTCATAATTTGTTAAAATTGAAAATATATAAGATTTTATGAAAAGAAATTAGAAAAGAATAATATATTATATAATTATAAACAAAATTAGTGTATAATGCTAATATATTATATAATTAATAAAAAAAATTAAAATGTACAATGCTAATATAAATAAATTAGTGTATAATGTGCTTTTTTTAAATCCCTTAGAGAGTTTTTGGCCATGTTTGAAAAGTATTGTATATGATCGTTATATAGATATTCATTTTTATTACAAATTGGACGCCAATATTCATCCGATATAATATTTGTCGGATTTGTCCATGTATTGGACAAGTTACAAACATACTAAAGTAATTACGTTTTGTAAATCATTTCGTCTTAAATGGTTCAAAAAATTTCGAAAGCACTTTTTTTGTTTCCAGTGTACATGTGCGATATAGGAAACAAAGGGGAAGTGCTGCTGAAATTTTGTTGAATCGTTTAAAATAAAATAATTCATGTAATTTAATTATTATTGTGTTTGTAATGGAAAATAGGATGACCAGCCATCAAACTGAAAATAATAAAGTGAAAAGATAACATTCTATTCATAATTTGTTAAAATTAAAAATATATAGGATTTTATTAAAAGTTAAAAGAATAATATATTATATATTTAATAAAACATTGAAATATAAACAAACTAGTGTACAATGATAACATATTATATAATTAATAAACACTAAAATGTATAATTGAAATCAAAAATAAAATATCAATTTATAAAATAATCAATAAATTTATGAATTTTTATCATATTTTTTTAAAATGGACAAACTGGGCAATTATTTTGTTGACCGTAGGAGCCAGTATATCAACGAAAGGGAATGAGAGGCTCAATAAAGGAATATTTTTATAATTGTGTACATATATTTATTGAATTCGCTTTAATTAATAACGGAAACGATGAATAAATTCGTTGTCTATGTAGTAACTGCAAACATTTGAAGCATTTGCAGCCGGATATGGTTAAATTTCATTTGTGTCTAAATGATTTTTGTGCCGGATTATATTGTGTGGGATCATCTTGGAGAACTTGTTGCACCTAATCTTGTATTGTTAGATGAGGAGGTGGGTGATGACAATGCTACGGTGAATTGCATAAAAGATATGGTTGAAGATGCAACATGATCAATGTTCTCTATGGTTAAAGTTAATGACGATGTTAACGTCGGAGAAGAACCAAATATTGTAGCAAAGAAAATCTATGATTTATTAAATGCTGCTGAGAAACCCCTTTGGGATGGCTGTAAAGGAGACACCCAATTATTAATAATTGGAGAATACATTGCTATGAAATCTATATTCAACTTCACAGAAGCTGAATTTACAGCTGTTGTACAAGCTACTAAACGACAAATGCCACCCGATAATTTAATATGCGAAAGTCATTATGAAGTGAAAAACTTATGTCTGCTTTTGGTTTACCTTACCAAAAGATAGATACATATTTAAATGGTTGTATGTTGTTTTGAAAGAGGACATCAATCTTAGGAAATATACAATATGTAGCCAGGAAAGATACAAATCAAGAAAAAAGAAAAGAAAATGAAGTAGCATACAAGAGAGTGCATTCCTTACCCATTACTCTTAGACTTCAAATATTATATGCATCTTCTATAACAGCACCCTATATTTGATGGCATAGTGTGAAAATATAGGAAGAAGGTACCTTAACACACCCAGTCGATGGAGAAGCATAGAAACATTTTGATAAGACTTTTTCTACTTTTACAGTAGAGAGCCATAATATCAAACTTGGTTTGCGTACGGATGGATTTTCACCATTCTCTCAGTTTGGTTCTATATAATCATCTTGTCCTTTTATCGTTACACCTTATAATTTACCCCCATAGATGTGTATGAAAACTCTATATATGTTTCTCGCTATTGTCGTCCCTAGCCCTGATAATCTGACAAAAGGAATCAATGTTTATTTAGAACCATTGATTGAAGAATTGAAAATACTGTGGCATGAAGGAGTTGAAACATAAGACATTTCAAAGAAAAAAAGAATTTTCGTATATTCGCTTTTTTTATGGACCACTGGTGATTGTCCTGTATATGCAATACTTTCTAATTGAAGTATGGTCGTCATCTAGCTTGTACTTGTTACATCGAAAATTTCATGGTTTGATTGTCATTGATGTTTTCTCCATGCTAATTGTACTTTTAGTAGGGATAAAAAGAACTTTATAGCTAATATAGAAGAGACTAGACAACCACCAATGATTTGATCAAGCACAGAAATATATGATCCTGTAAAGGAATATCCAAAGACGTATGAAAGTGGAGTACAAATTGAAATTCTAGGTAAATTGAGATTCATAATTGATGCAAACAAAGTATATTTTGAGAGTTACCTTATTGGAAAGATCTTTTACTTCCTCATAATATTTACTTGATGCACAATGAGAAAAAAATTGTTTGATAATGTGTTTAATACAATTTTGAATGTTAAGGGGAAGATTAAGGATGATTTGAAATCAAGACATGATATAGAAGAATTATGTAAACGTCCCAAGCTTCATATTAAGCCAAACAACACTGAAAAACCCAAAGCATGCTATGAGTTAGACAATAATCAAGCAAAACTTATATCAAAATAGGTGGAAGGATTAAGATTTCCTGATCGTATTTCTTCTAATCTTCATAGAAGTGTTGACTTTAAGAATAATAAAGTGAGTGCGATGAAATATCATGATTGTCTGTAATGATGGAAAATCTGTAATCTATCGTTTTCAAAGGGCTGTAACCCATAAAGCTTCGACGATTATAACGAAACTTAGTTTGTTTTATAAGGAGTTTTGTTGGACTACTTTAAAAGTTGAATTTCTGCATAAACTTGAAGTGGATATCCCTATAACGCTCTGCAAACTGGTGAAAATATTTCCTCTAGATTTCTTTAATGTAATGGAGTATTTTCCTGTCCAACTTTCATCTAAAGCACGTCTTCGAGGTCTTGTGTAATATAGATAAATGTATTCATTTGAGAGGTAATAACAATAAGTATGTTAAATATTAATTTAATTATATAAGTAAAATTTAGTTTGAATTAATTTTTTTATAGGTACTAAAATCATTTGAAGAAAAATGTTTAAACAGAATCACAAGTTGAAGGTTCAATTTGCAAATTATATATCGAATTAGAAGCTAAATTTTTTTCTCTTTCATCATTTCAATGACCAAGTGAACTTATCATTTAAAAGTATTCTGCATAATAATGAAGGCGTTGAACAAGATTCTTCTCAAGCAATGTTATCTATTCTTAGACAACATGGCCGACCTGCTGGAAAATGTATGGAAGTATGGTTTGCTGATAGAAATTATCATGTAGCACACGCACACACACACACACACACACACATATATATATATATATATATATTCTTTTTAGTTATGCTAAAATTTCACCATTTGTTAGGTAATATTAAATAATAATTCTCGATATATGAATTTCCAAATTCAAATTTATTTCAATTATACTTATAGATTATAATGATATTGTGTATATCTGTAGTATTTATGAATCATAACAACGTGGGATTCTCAACAAAGAATTTTCTAATTAGTTTTAAAACTACTCTTATGATCCCAGAAATTGTGTAGTCGATGGAGGATTGAAACATCTTATGTTGGGACCAAAAAGAAATGTCAATATAATCAATAATCTTCGTCATTGGTTTTACATTCAACACCAAAAAATATGGCACTGAAAAATTAGCAAACAATACCGGCGTATTTGTTAAAGGTAGTGATGATCTAGATAATCATATAAATGATTTTTACGACATGTTAACCTAGATTTTGGAATTGATATATTTTACATGACCTACGAAGAAAGTTTTTTTATTTATATGCAATTGGTTTGGCAATGTACCAGGTTCTGGAATTAACATGCACAAAGATTATAATCTTAATGAAATAAAACATGCCTCGCATTACCATAGGTATGGTCCTTTTGTACTAGCTAAATAAGCACTACAAGTTTAGTATGCTCTGTATTTATCTCTAAAAGGAAATAAAGCAGATCGGCCAGCAGTTTTTAAAAAAAAGACAAGATTTACATTTGATAGGAAGAATATTCAAAATGAACAAGCTTATCAGGCATATCTTGAGAAAAATAATGAAATAATAATATCGACGATCATACTGATTTTGGGCCCCTAAATGGTGAATCAAATGATTTAGCAGAAGCATTTGAGGCTATATAGGAAAATGATATAGAGTATGAGACCAAGTCTGAATCAGGAAATAATGAAGACTGATTATTAATGTACATTTTGATATAAGGTAATTTATGTGATTGTTATGTTACATTTTTCTCATAAAAAATGTTATGTTTTCCCATAGTGAAATGACATGTTCTCTCATAAAAAAAAATGTATGTGACAAGTGTTATGTCTCAACTTCAAAAATCTTCCCATTCATCAGGTTCCCTATGTTCCAGTCAAAGAGGAACTAATGCGGGAGGTGATGGAAATGGCCCATCATAGCAGGCAGAGCGGGTGGGTAAGTATCAAATTTATTGCAACATCATAAATATTTTGTGTATGATATATTATTTATGATTTATTAAAGGTTTATATTATTTTTAATACACGAGCTTTAAGCTAGAGCCTCAGATGTTGTTCTCGATGTTTTCAAGGCTGCTTATAAGAGCAGAAAGACCGCGTACTAGCCTATATAGGATAATATCTCACCTCATATCTTATAGTGTATCCGGCCGGATTTCATCACAAGCATAAATATGTATTTCATTTTATATTTAACCACAGTGCTATTTGTTGACTAAGTATAAATGTATAACTTGTTTTTTTCAACTTGCAAAGGGCGGTAAACTGATAGAAACATGGCCTTTTCCTTCACATAGATTACTAGATGAAAAAACATGGAAAAACTACCATGATAAGATGTCAACCATAAAAAAAAGGGGCAAAAAGCTAGACAAGATGATTGGAAGCGTATGGCAAGCTTGGGTTGCTTTCTAGAAAAAGCGACGAAGCGAAGGTAAGTTTACTAGTCTCGTATATTCATTACAAATTTAGTAGAATTAGTATAATAATTGCATTAATTTACGAATGTGAAATATAATGTTCATTTTAAATTTACAGGCAGAGTTGAAGAGGAACTCTGAAAATAGAAATAAAAATGCAGTCATGCCACGGAGGTCCGAATTCATTCCAGCATTACTGTCAAGAGTTGGTAAATTTATTAGTTTCGATTATAAATAGTTATTACATTATATAATAACAATAAAACATATTGATTATTTCAGGACAGAAAGCATGGTCATTCTGTCTTCTACATGGACATGTTTGCTCGTACTCATGCCATCGAGCATGAAAATGAAGATGGCACGGTAACATATGCATGGCATGACTTGAAATAACAACAGGCCATGGTAAATATATTTTAAATTATAAGTTACTAATAATCACTTTAAATAATAAGTTATAAATAATTAAAATAATGTGGTACGAATTTTAATTGTAGTTTTTTTTGGAATCGCGGGTTAAATTCATGAAAGAATGAGAGAAACTATTTGAGCGAACGAGATGGTAAGAGCTGACCGTTGATGAGGAGGATCGAATTTTGATACTGTCATGGAGCCGAAAACGCAAAATAGGCGTTATGATTATGGGAACAAAGAGGTAATGTTTATGTATAATATATTTATGAGCAACGTATAATATATTGATTTTTTTAATCATGCTATATGAAACTCATACATTTTGTTAAACAGTGTTACAGGTTATATACAGAAAAAATAGCTGTAAAAAAGCTCAGGACAGCATGGAGATTACCTAGTTGAGAGCTAGGATTGTTGAGTTGGAGAAAGGGGACAGGTGTCGGTCTGTGGAGATGACCCAGTTGTTGGACAAGCACACTGTGTATATGTAGAAGCATGGTACATTTCCTTCATCAGCGGGATGCAGAGGTGATGATCGAGATTGATAGGTATGATTTTTTCTGTTTATTTTAGAACATCGTACATATGTGTGATAGAGTTAGAGATATGCCATAGGGACAATTATGTAATTTGTTACATATATCTAACTAGATAACCAATTTTGTTCAAATTAAAAGGTGTTTTCTTTCTATTATATACTTGATATCATGTGTTATATTAATTAGTTTAATTAAGAGTATATTTAATTGAAAATACATTAATCGTATGTGTTGTGATAGTAGTTATAAATTGTTGTAACTGTGAGTAGTTTATCAAAAATAAATATACCATTTTGAATATTCCTAGTCAAGATATATCGAGACTGAATATCAATACATCCGTTGGGACTAGAGTACATATTGCTCTTCAAATGTTGGGTAGTGTATTACTCATGACTGTTGGGGGCACCAAGGGGTTACGTACTGATACTTATTGGATAACTATAGAATGAATCACTCAATAATTTTCTGTTGGTTAATCCAACTAAGGTCAAGCAGAGAATATTGATGTGACTAATTTACACAGTTCTCTCGACTTAAGAATACTGTGATCTTCAATATGGAAGCTTGGCTTTGATTATAGTTAAATCGTGGCACTACGTCCATTGAACGATAATAGTTGGGTCTAGTGAAAGCATAAGAAGTGAAACACTATTCAAGAGAGGATTTATCTCCTCGGTTATATGAGATTAGTATCATGGTCAATTGACGTCAATTCAAACTCAAAGTCTTTGACTAGAGCAGTTCGATTAATAATAATTGTTATTATTAAATCAAGGACTTTGTGTTTGGACTATAAAGTTGAATATGGATGATATTGAAAGTTTGACCATTACCAAATTCCATAAGTCCAAAGTGATATAGTTTTGACGAAGAAAATTGGTGTAAATCAACCGGGTTATGCTTATTAAACTAAAATTGGATCTTACCAATCTGATTAAGCAATAAATATGGCACAATGTCACACCACCCGCTATGTGACGTGTGAATGTTAACCTTCGAATAGTTCGATATTAATTGCTGATCGAATTCACGCCCAAGAGTCACACAACCGAAATGATGAATTATTTTTAGACTAAACAATTTAATTAATTTATAATTATTATAAATTAATTAAGTTAATTAATATTTTGATATATTATTTATAAAATTTGAATATGATTTGAGAAATAAAATTGTTGCATATATTCATTATAGTTATGAATATATTGATCGATATGAGATATCGATAACAAAATAAGTTAAATATAATTGTACATATATTTAAATTAGATTAAATGGAATCACAACCCATGATGTTTGGACGAAAATGCGGCTAGTTTGGCTAGGTTTAGAGGTGGCTACAGCATAGGATTAGGGATTGGAGATGTGAGGCTAAGATCTAGCGAGAAACTTACATAGCTTCCTCTCTTATCCTATCATTATAAATACTAATCTCAAAATCCTAATCACATTCTAATTCATTCTTTTGGGCCGCCATCTCCTTCTTTTTCACGGCTGTAACTTTTCTCTAAATTAATCCCAAAACGTCAAATCCAATTAAAGTTAGAACAAGAAGCTATTTGATAGTAAAAGATCGTTGGTTCTAAACTAGCAATCTAATAGATCAAGGAATTTTAAAGAAGAGAGTTCATTATTTCAAAGTGGACTTTAGGGCATATATTCTGGGTAGTATTTGTTTATATGTTGATCATATTATTTTGTTTTAGACTTGTTAATTATGTAAACTTATGTACATAATCAGATTATTGTTATTTCATCAGTTAAGTAGGATTTTTGTACGTAGTGTTACTGTTACGATGGAGATTGAATATGTGTATAAAATTTGAAGGTCTAGTTCATGAGTTATGTTTGTAGCCTAATATTAAATGTTAAAAAAAATTAGTTTAAAATTATATATGTTTATACATACATATATATGTATTAATTTATAATTTATATTTATATACAATTTGAATTAAAACATATGTTATCATATTTAAGGCATAATATTGATTTGAAAATCTTCAAACACTTGTTTATATTTATTACGAATTATAAGTACTGAAAATAATTTTTATCATTTATATATATATATATATACACTAATATTTTATTGATTATCTGATCGATAAATTCATATAAAATAATCCATGTTTCTAAAATTCAATTTTATATTTTTTAAATTAATTCATCATGTTAGGTGCCTTCAAATAACTTTTATATTTTTTTAGCTTAATTTCCTATTTTTTTAATTTAATTTAATTTCGGTATATTATCAATCATTTAATTAAAAATATTATTTTAATTGAGAAAATTCTAAAAAACATTCTAAGCCCTAAAATGTGTTTTTGGATTTTCTAAAAATGTTAAATTTGAATTTTTATCATATGATTATTTTAAATTAATATATTATGGCCGAAACTATTTAATTCATTATCATATATATATATATATATATATTAATTGTTAAAATCATTGTAGCTTTGGATTTGTTATGTTTTCTAATTACTAAGTTATCTAAAAAAATTAATTATTTTATTATATATATCCATAGACATATATCTTTATTTTTATTTATGGTACAATATATATTTATATAAATAAATACTTTCTACAATATTTTTATGACAAAACATATTTTATACATGCACAAATATATATACACATGCAAATAATCATTTGAAATTTATAACTATATGTTCATGTATATATTTGACAAAATACAATATATAAAAAATGAGCTAATATGTCTGTTGTGATTCAAATCCCAACATCTATATACGGGTATGTTATACCTCGCATAGATTGCTATGTTACACATGCATATACATATATATGACACACACATATGTAGGATCGATTTCACCCTAGAGGGGGGGTGAATAGGGTGATGGTGTAAATTATAAAAATTAATCGCGGAAGCTTATTAATTAATTTCAATTCAGATCATAGAATAGCAGCACAGATATTGCAGAATATAAATAACAGAAAAAACAGAACAACACAGAATTTACCCAGCTTCGGCAAAACCCTGCCTACGTGCTGCCCCCAAGGTTTCTACTAGAAATTAGATAGTCCCTCGCTTACACACGTAAACTCTCTATACCCGCTATTGACTAATCTAACTCTACGCTCAAAACCCTGCCACAACTCAACTACCAAGTTGCGAATTCTCAAGCTACGCCACGTAGCTTGTCCCCTAGTCACACGACTAGAAATTTAAACGGTTTAAAAAGAAAATACAAATTAAAAATAATTTAAAACAAAATAACCCTTATTTAAAAATTTAAACCCTAAAATAAAAAGTAAGCCCAAATTAATAAAACACAGGCCGGCCCCTTATTCACTTCTTCAATGTTATTGCGGCCCATTCCCTTTTAATTGATGCCGGCACTTGTTTCTTCGTTCGTTCTTCTTCCTTTAAAAAATTAGGGCTTTTGGTATGATTGAGGTCGCCGACTCCAGTAGCTTCGACTGAGATAAATATAATTCTGTTCCTTGCGTTCGTCGATCGATTTGGCTCTTTGAGTTTCTGTCGGCTACTTCGATTGATCGAGTTCGATTACAATTTTGGTGAGTACTTTTATTCCTTTTGCTTTCTGATTGAATGCTTGAACTCGATGGATTAATTGTCGATGATGATTAGGGTTTTTATAGGATTTGATTTCCTATTTTTGCGTTCGTATATATTTATTTGAATTTGTCTTCGTGTTTTGCTTTGGCCATTCGATTATACTTGGATGATTGAGATAAAATCTGACTAATTCAATTTCGTATAAATTGATATTGCTTGGCACTCACGGTTTCGATTTGTGACTTGGTCATATGCTTGGCTATCACGGTGTAATATACTCGGCTTGAATTTGACTTTAATTTGTGACTTCTGTATACTACGGCTCTGACCATTTCAACTTTGTTTTCGACACGGCTTTGATTTGTGAATTCATGTGTTTGCTTCGGCCCTGTGAATTCATTGTACTTAGTTGTGATGTTACACTTGTCTTCATATGCCCTTGACTTTGTTATACATTGCTGTGCATTGCATTGATGTTCATTTCATTGCATATGAATCTTGGTCTACTTGATGCTGTAGCTTGCTGTACTTTCCTGTAGCTCCATCTGTTGCAATCTTTGATGATTTATTGTAGTATGTTGTCACTGCTTCACCACTGTTCAGTTGCATATATTATCTGATGTTGTCACTTATGTTTGTACTGCTTTACATCTTGTAGTTTGCTTTGGTCTTGAGCATTGCCATGCCATTGAGCATTGTTGTGTCCATATTGTATTCAGTGTTTACTTTGAGCATGTTGTAGTGTGTTACCATATTGATGCCTCTGATCATTTGACTGCACATGTTTCAGTGACATTGTGTTCATTTGAGTTGTCTCCACCTTCTGGTATGCTGCAGCTTGGTCTTTGTTTGACTTGTAGTGTTCATTTGAATTTGACATTGTTTATGTTGACTTGACCATGGTTGTTGCACCTGAGTTATATCACTGGTCTTTGCATTTGTACACTTGTTCATATGAACTGTTGTTCCATTGTTGGTCTGGCCCTTCCATATGCTCTCTGATAATGTTGAACTTCACTGCAGTTTCATTACTACTTCTCTGATGCATTTGGAATTGGTCTGTTGCACTTTGGTCTTACATTTGTGCATATTGTCTCGAGTACATGTATTTGCATTCATCTGTGTTTCAGTTGTTTATATGCACTTCATCACTTCAGTATTGTATTGTTTTCACCTCTGGCCTGTTGTAGTTTGATTGTGCGATGTTGTACTTTGGTCTATTGGGCTGCATACATGTTGTAAGTGATTTGTGCTTAGTTGCATCACTGGTCCATTGAGGTTGATCACTTTTGCTGTCCATATTGTATTTGATATTGTTGTGTGCATGCAGTTTTGTAGGCTTGGAATCTTTGTTCATTGATGATTTTGGTCGTTGCATTTGCTGGGTACACAGTCTTGTTTCATGTTGGCTTGAGTCTGTTGAAGTTGTGATGACTGCTTCATGCTGCTGGACTTGTTTTTGTACATTATTTGAATTTGCATTGATGCATTGTCTTTGCATTCCATGTTGCATGCATGAGTCTGGTTCTCGGCCTATTGCATTTGACCACTGAACTTGACTGTTTGGTTTCATATTCATGTGTACTTTTGATTTGCGCTTGAGTTGAATCCAGTTACAAAACTCGGATTTGACCTTGTGCTCGTGTCGTATTTTTGAATTTATTGCACCTGAGTTGAACCTGTCCGTATATTTGGGTTTGATCTTGTGCTCACCTGTCCCTGTAGCATTATCAAGTGTATATATCGGCGTGCACGGCCTTGTGGCATATACAGTAATACACTGTGTATGTCACAAGTTGTTCGTGTATGATGAATTCAAATTTAGATTATGACGAACAACCCAAATAACTGAGGCAAATCATATTTTCAAAAAATATTTTATTTTTGAATTGCAAAAATATTTCTTTTTCAATTTTACTGCGTAAGTTTATATTTTTGCAGATTTCTCAGATGCTGGATTCAAACTGGAATGCAGTTGAAGATAAAAATACGAGTTGAGTGAATGAGTGATATGTAGTGAGGTGAACTGTAAATATGAAATGTGATGTAATTGTAATCAAAGTTGTATAGTTATAGTGAGAGCTTGAAATTGTACTATTCAAAGATGTAATAAATATTTGTTTGAATAAAATATTCATTTGAATTCAAATTCCGTGTTATTTATCTTATTCAGCAAATATTTATTTAATCTGTGAAAAATAAAATAGTATATTATCAAATACATTTAAACGAATGTATATATGTTTATTATCATCAAACAAAAATCATATAAGCGCATATTTAACAACATATATATATGTATATTTATACAAGTAAAAAACCAAAATTAAGTAAATATCTAAGTACAATTTGTAAACTTAAATAAAATACATGATTTTATTTAAACTAAATTTAGAAAAGATCTAAATGAATTCAGACTCATAGGCTCATTAATGATCCTTTTTTTTTAAATTCACTCATTTCTTCCGCTGTTGGCTAGCCCAGTTCCAATAATATGTACTTTGAGATAGATGAGGTAGTTTGACTTTGTTGCCATGGTGTTTAAGAGTGTGATATACTATTTGAAATGGGTAAAATTGATGTGATCTGATATGTTTGATACATTTGGAAATGCTTGATGTGTTAGGTGATTTGAATTGTTTTGAAATGTTGGATATGTTTGATACATTTTGGGATGTATTTTGACATGTTGACTAATTTGAGTTTGGTATATTGTATATTGTTGGATGTTTGAGTATATCGTGGGTTGTTTGAGTTTAGTTTATTTTGAATATTGATTTTTTTATTATTGGTTATATACATATGATTTAGGCTTTGATATATATATATGTGTGTGCGTGTGTGTGTGTGTGTGTGTGAAATTGAGTCGTGGTATATATTGATATATATGTTTTATTTGGGGTTGAAAAGCTACTGAAATAAAAAACCTCCAACTTTATGATGGCTTCCGATAGCTTTTAGGTACCAACTAACCGACGGCTTTCTGGTACTAACTAATTGATGGCTTTCGACGGCTGTATTCCAACGGCTTGCGACACCAAATTAGGTAATCGTATCCTCCCACATGTACATGATGGGTCGTTGGACACTATCGAAAATATCATTAATAGCCGTCGAAAATTGATCGACGGAGCCATCGAAAAGTCGTTGGAAAGAAGAATCTTCGACGATCTTTATTCCAACGGCTTTCAATGGCCACCTAAAGCTGTCAGAAATACTATTTTTTCTTGTATTGTTACTTTAAAGAGTTTATTAGTAAAATTAGCGCATAACTAAGATCCGGGCCAGCCTACAGTGTTTGTTTGTCCTAGATAAGTATTGTTGAGCTACTTTTATCTAGAATGCGGATTTTTTATATGAAAATATTTACAAAACTATTATTGATTATTATACCATAGTGCATCAAAACTGCTTTATATCTTGCCTCTATGAGACCTAGAATGTACGACACAATTATAATATGTAATTTTATATGTTTCCCGGCTACTTATCTAATTGATAATTTGTTCTAAAATGATTTGTGCTATAACATCATTGTAACTGTAATCATTATATAGTTGCCTCTATGAGATATTTTGCCCTAGTAGACTTCCTCGTTGTCATCTGATTAAGACACACTATGTACTTCTAATTCAAAGTCCCGAAGATTAAACGAAATTTTAGTTGGCAAGTTGTTGAAGTCCATAATGGAGAGTTTTGGCACCTATAAACTCATTCCTTTAGGAGGACATATGGAATGTTGATAGTGAAAGCCTGTATGGGGAGTATAAGACTAAATGTAGGATGATGAGTTTGAACCATATAAAAATCTTTATATTCTTTACTGATTTCTACATCATGAGTTTTTCTATCTTTACTTTACTATTTTGACATGGTATTATATTTGTTTACTTCAATGCCATTTAAGTGCTAATGTTGATAACTCTCTATCTCAAACACCTTATCAGGATCTTACTAGAATTCATTGCAAGAGTTTGATAGACTATGAATATGGACACTACTTGATAGAGTTAGGGTATGCCCTAGGGGAATTATGTAATTTGTTACATATATTTAACTTTATAACCAATCTTGTTTACAATAAAGATATTTGATTTCTAATACATATTTTGTTATATAGTGATATAATTAATCAATTAAGTAATTAATTTAAGGTGTATTGATTAGAAAACCCTTAAACAGTATATTATGTGATAGCAGTTACAAAATGTTTTAATTATGAAATATTTATCGCATTATATAATAATATATTATTTTAAATATCCATGATCAGGATATTTCAAGAAAGGATATCGATACATCCATTGAGACCAAAGTACGTAATGCTCTCAAAATACTAGGTAGTGTATTATTCATGGCTCTTAGGTGCACCATGAGTTTACATTTGAAACTTATTGAATAACTATGAAATGGCTCGTTTGAGAGTTTCCCGTTGGTTTGTAACAAATAGGTCAAACAGAAAATATTAAGGGATGATCTTATACAATTTTCTCGACTTAAGAACACCATTGAACTTCAAAATGGAAACTCCACTTTAATTATAGTTAAATCATGACATGATGTGACGACCCACCTTTCTGACCCTTGGGAACGAAAATTGATATATATATATATATATATATGGTGCTCATGCGCGGCTGCCTAAGCGTTGGAAAGATGAATCGTTGTGGGATAAATAAAAGAACAAAAACCTCACAAATGCAACTGCTAAATATAACATAACAGTTAATAGTAAATTAGGTTACCCCTTAACGGGGAGTTATCAGAGTTACATATAAGTACTAGAGATCAGCTTAGGCAGTTATAACATCTTGCCTTTACATATGCTGAAACAAAATACACTTATACAAACTAGATAATACAGCGGAATAGATAATTACGAAGACAAAAGCCTCATACTCAGATGCCATCTTCAAAAGAGTCCAACAAAGACCAACTACTCTTGGACTAATCAAATAAAATAAGTATCCGAGAGTTTAGGGAAAACAAACAGCTCGGATCAAATGATATGTCTGGTATGAGTAAACTTCAAGTAATAGGGGTGTAATTAAACATAAACATGTGACACCACGATGCTGAACACGGAATGGGTTTACCCTTACATAAATCAACATCCAATCGTAAAGAATGGATAAATAAATTAAACATCGTGATGGGTGGTTGCCTTTCTCAATGCAATTAAGGACAAAAATCCGATGGATTGAATCAAATAAGAAAAGGAAAATCTCCAACAATGACTAGGAGGGTGCACCCTCCTTGAAGAATACCTCTAGTAATATACTTCCGAGAAGCTCACTTACACTATAAAACTTCTCGAAAACCTCCAAGCTAGATCCCGCCAAACCTTACCGAGTGTTAAAATATTCACGTCTAATAGCGCTACCAAATCCAATCTAGATGTGATGTAAAAGTAACCTAATAGGAGCAACCTTAAATAGCTTGGCCCTATCTCATGCTTTAGTTTTAGTCATTTTTGACAAAGGATATAAAAACTTAATGGAGCAACACATTGTCATAGAATGATGATAATAAAGAAGCTGAAGTAACCGATAACTAAGAAATTAACTATCGAGGATATGAAACTATCGTATATAGAAATTAAGTCTTGTATACTTACCACCACTCATCAAATTCAAACTTCTACTATTTCTTGGTTAACAATAATACCGGACAAGTCAAGGCAGTGTTACCTCAAAGTCATATCTCACGATTATTCTTAACATTTGAAATAGCGATAAATTTACTTTTTCGATGTTTACTGCTAATTATACAAATTAATCATTTCCATATATGTGAATCACTTTACGGAAATTAATTCATTTCGATAAACGAATCAATAGATTTTTAGCATGCTTTGAAAGAGATGAGTGTGTAAATGTTTTTCGCACGCTTTGAAAGAGATTTAAGTAGAAATATATATATTTTTGTTATTTGGAAAGTGTTTAGGAAGCCATGAAATTATGGTTAAAAGCTTTAGGAAGTTTTGAACATGAAAGGAGAATGCATAAGTGAAATAAAAGTTAGAAAAGGCTAGTTTTATAAGTATACAAAGTTTCTAAAAGAAGCCAAGTAGTTTATTAAGATGAAACTTTCATGAGAAACTGTTACAAGGAATAAGGCTTCAAAGAGAAGCTATCGAAATAAGGCAAAGTGTATTAGTATATAAAAAGTGTTATGACATTTCTAATAACTTTTAGCCAACGAGATATCGAAAATCCAAAAAACGACTTTCCAGTCTCATTTTCAATTTTACATCGAACTAAATACGTTTGTAAACTAAATTTGAAAACTATTTTGTTAAAACAAAAATTAAAAATGATTTTAACATCATTAGTTAATATTCAAAATATATTTATTTGGTTATTAAAATAAATTATTTAAATGTTTAAAAATGATTTATTTATTCAAATACAAAGCAATTAATTTGCGGGTCGTTATACTCTCCCCCTTTAGGAGAATTTCGTCCTTGAAATTTACACACACGCAAAATTTTCAAAGGTATAAAATTCATTTAACAATGCAAAACAACAATGCCAAAACATAATATTCATAATGCATTCAAACAACAAACAACTAACCCAACATTACATCAGGGTAAGTTGTCTAATATGATCCTCAGTCTCCTAAGTACAATCATGAGGTTCATCACCCCACTGAACCTTCACAAACTTCACCACCTTGTTTCTCAATCTCCTTTCATCTCGATCTACAATTTGAACAGGACATCGAATTACTGTCAAGTTTGGTTCTATCTCTAAGTCATCCTGAACAGATGTCTTTACAATCAGCAATGGATCATGAACATGCTTTCTCAAATGAGATATATGAAAGATATTATGAACTTCTGACAATCCTTCAGGCAATTCTACTTCATAGGCCAACGATCCAATTCTTTCAAGGATTCTAAATGGTCCGATGAATATGGGTGCTAGCTTTCCTATTTTTTTGAATCTTACAACTCCTTTAATCGGGGAAACTTTCACAAATACCAAATCCCCGATTGCAAACACTAAGTCCCTTCTCCTTTGATCAGCATAATTTTTCTATCGATCCTGGGCTTCTTTCATCATTTCCTTGACCATATCCACTTTCTCTGATGCTTCTTGAATCATTTCTAGTCGAAGAACTAAATGGTCTCTAGTCTTTACCCAATAGAAGGTGATTCATATGGTCGTCCAGACAAAGCCTCGTAGGTGCTATGCCAATGCTAGCTTGTAACTATCGTTATAAGAAAACTCTACCAAATGTAGATCAAAATATCTCTCATCATACCTTTCTACCAAAAGGTTTTCTTTATGTTCTATTCAGTTACTCCTGTGTGGATAGATAGCTTTAACCGATGGCAGGCTTTTAGTACATCTTGTCCAATTATATTAACTCCAACATATAAATCCGTCCATTCATTCTTAAAATGCCTTGTGAATCAATCTGAAAACTAAAAATAATTCCCTCTTTTACACTCCTCTTGAGTCAAGCTAGAATATGGTCTTCTTCTTAGGGTTTAACTTCCAAATTTGCAATCGTCGCCACATTCTTGCTCAACGCATCTGCAATGGCGTTTGCTTTCCCTAGGGTATAAAGAATCTCTAGGTCATAAGGCGCGAGAAACTCCAGCCATCTCTGCTGCCTCAAATTCAAATCCATTTGGGTAAAAATATACTTTAATGACTTGTGATCTATATATAACTCAAACTTTCCACCCGAAAGATAGTGCCTCCACACCTTCAATATGAAAACAACCACCAACAACTCCAAATCGTGTGTAGCGTAATTCTTCTCATGAGGCTTCAACCGTCGGCTCGCATACGTCATCACTTTAACATTTTGCATCAAAATTCTCTCAATCCTATCCTACAAGCATCCATGTAAACTGTTAATCCTTCACTCTCATTTGAAATAGTTAAAACAGAAGCACTGGTCAATTTCTCCTTTAATTCACTGAATGCTTGATCACACTTGGGAGTTCAGACAAATGTAACATCCTTCTTTGTCAACATTGTCAAATGAGAAGCAATTTTCAAGAAATCTTTAATAAATCTTCGATAGAAACCTGTCAATCCTAAGAAACTCCTGACCTCCATCGCATTTTCAGGTTTCTTCCATCCTTGAACCACAACTACTTTAGCCGGTTCCATTGATATACCTTCCTCTAAAACTATGTGTAGTAGAAATCTAACTTTTTCTTGAAATGGCATCTAGAAAACTTCGCCTTTAAAACATGACTTCTTAAAGTACTTAGAATAACTTGAAGATGGTACTCATGCTCTTCCTCCATTTTAGAATAGACAAGAATGTCATCAATGAAGATGATAATAAACTTGTTAACAAAATCCTGAAACACTCTATTTATCAAATCCACAAAATAGGTAGGTGCATTAGTCAATCCGAACGACATAACTAACCAATCATAAAAACTATCCAGGGTTCAAAAAGTTGTTAAGGGTACACTCTCCTCTGCTACCTTTAATTGGTGAAAACCACTGGCAAGGTCTAAATGAGAAAATATCCAAGCTCCGTGGAGTTGGTCAAACATGTCATCAATCCTAGGTAAAGGATACTAATTCTTGATAGTCATCTTATTCAACTCTCACTAATCCGCACATAATCTAAGAGAATCATCAGCCTTGGTAACGAACACTACTGACGATCCCCAACTCGATGTGTTGTGTCTGGTCAAACCTTTCTACAATAAATCAAACGTTTGTTTCTCTAGTTCTCTTTTTTACTTTGGAGCCACCTTCTAGGAGGTTGAACAATTGGCATGGTTCCTAGAATCAAATCAATGCAGAACTGCTTCCCTGTGAGGCGATAAACCTTGCACTTCTTCAAAAATATCCTTGAAATCCCGGACAATTTTTATATTCCTTATCTCCTCTTTGGGTACTTCGAGGGAATAAAGGAAACTGCTCATTAACCCATTTGGCCTTCCACAATTTATTTCTACCCCAATATTTCAAGCATCGCTAGCTCTAATAATCCATCGATTACAACCTATGATTGCTGTAAACTAAGAAAACCAATCCATTCCTAATAATACACCAAAACCCATAAACCCGAGAACAAGCAAGTAAGAAAAGAAAGGCCGATCTTGATAAGAAATAGGCACATTCAAACATATGGTGTCAAGATTGGTCGAACCCCCAATTGGGTTTGACACACAGAGAATTATGGAGGATATATTTAAGATTTAACTAGTTCATTAGGTCATATGAGATAAAACTATGGAATGCACCAGTATTGAACAATACTCTAATAGGAATATCAGAAATGGATAATGTACCTCGCAACACCTGTTTCCCTTTTGGATCCGTAGAGGTAGATGGTATTTCCTCAATAGTGAAAGCTTATCCATGTGATCCCTTCTTCGGAAAAGGGCACTGGTCCTTTATATGTCCATGCTTATTGCAATTTTAGCAGAGTAGTCTCTTAGCCGGGGTTAGACACTGGTTTGCAAAGTGGCCCATTTGGTTGCACTTAAATACAAAGGATCTTGGTCAAATCTAACTGCTTATTCTGTGATGGAGCTCCACCTCCAAGCTTCTTTCCCGACCACTTCTTCTTCCCTGTGCACTTGAAAA
Organism: Allium cepa; assembly: GCA_030765085.1. Classification (NCBI taxonomy): domain Eukaryota; kingdom Viridiplantae; phylum Streptophyta; class Magnoliopsida; order Asparagales; family Amaryllidaceae; genus Allium; species Allium cepa. The sequence goes on along the minus strand of CM060941.1, from coordinate 167,199,986 downwards.
ATGGTTTGCTAGCAACTGGTATCACTGATAAGGGTGGGGAATTAACTACTCTTTTCTGAACTCCTTGCTCAATATCAAGAGCTTCAAGCCTCAAAGCCATACTGATCATATTGGTAAAGGTACCGTTGAGATGATTGGTCATTTCCCAATGGAATCCTGGTCGTATTCCTTTCACAAACATTTCATTCTTTTTGAGTGGCGTATCAATCAATCCTGATCCAAAGCGGGACAATGTGTTGAACCTATGCTCATATAACGCCACTGGCTCATTTCTAGGAGTACTACCATTTGTAGCCATGTTATTTCCAGATCCCCTCCCTCCTCTTCCTCTTGTACTCATTTTTAATAGTCTGGATAAGGGATAGGTATCATTAGAATACAAAGATAGGGACAAAGATGATGAATAAGGAACTATAACAAAGGATCTTAAACCAGACTCTTACGGAAGAAAAGGAAACCCTCTCTTAAGATTAACTCATTCTAGGGCTTTACTTATCCTATCTCTAATGAGTTATACCCCAATCAGGCTAAGGTGTTCGCTCAACCAAAGCTCTGATACCAACTATGATGACCCACCTTTCCAACCCTTGAAAATGACACTTGATATTTATATTTAGTGTTTGTATGCCACTGTCTAAGCGTTGGAAAGATGAACCATCGTGGGGTAAATAAAAGAACAGAAAACCTCACGAACGCAACTGCTAAATATAACACAACAGTTAATAGTACATCAGGTTACTCCGTAATAGAGAGTTATTAAAATTACACATAAGTATTAGAGATCAGCTTAGAAGTTATAACATCCTGCCTTTACATGGGCTGAAACAAAATAAACTTACACAAACTAGATAGTATAATGGAATAGATAAATAAGAAAATGAAAACCTCCTGCTCGGACGCCGTCTTTAAAAGAGCCCAATAAAGACTTGCTACTCTCTGACTACTCAACTAAAATGAGTACCCGAGATTTTAGGGAAAACAAACAACTTGGATCAGATAACATGTCTAGTATGAGTAAAACTTTAAGTAATAGGCGTGTAATTAAACACAAACATGTGAGACCACAATGCTGAACACATCATGGGTTTACTCTCACATGAATCAACATCCAATCTTAAAGAATGGGTAAATAAATTAAATGTCACAAAGGATGGTTGCCTCTTCCCGATGCAATTAAGGAAACAAATTCGAAGGTTCAAATGAAATAAGAAAAGGAAAATCTCCAACAATGACTAGGGGGTGCACCCCCTTTGAAGTATATATCTAGTAATATACTTCTAAGAAGCTCATTTTCTCTGTGAAACTTCACAAAAATCTTCGAGTCTGACCTCGCCAAACCTTACCAAGTATCTAAATATTTCACATCTAATAGCGCTACCGAATCCAATCTTGATGTGATGTTAAAGTATCCTATTAGGAGCAACCCCACATAGTTTGGCCCCCCTTTGGCTTTATTTTAGTCATTTCTAATAAAGGATATCAAAGCTCAATAGAGCAACACATCATCTTAGAATGACGATAATAAAGAAACTGAAGTAACTGATAGCTGAGAAACCAACTATTGAGGATATAAAACGACCATATATGGAAATTAAGGCTTATATACTAACCAATAGTCATTGAATTTAAACTTGTACTGAAATAATACCAGCAAGTCAAGGTAGTATTGCCTCAAAGTCATGTCTCACGGTTATTCTTAACTTTTGAAATAGCGACAAGTCTACTTCTTCGATGTTTATTGTTAATTGTACAAATAAATTGTTTCCATATAAGTGAATCACTTTAAGGAAATTAATTCATTTTCATAAAGGAATCAAACTTTTTCTTTTTAAAACCCAAATTCGTACTTGGCTTTACTTTAGAAGTATTAGCTTTAAAACACCTTGATAAAAGAGTTCACTAACTTCAAAAAAAAATCATCATTAAAAGGAATTCAGTAACTTAAAAATATTCTTATTACATTGATTAATCAACTATGAAACTTTATCTACTAAGCTTATTAATTTACTTTAATAACACTTAACTAAAAAGGTAAGTCACCTTTAAAATAACATTCATTAAATTAATTAACAATATTTAAATATAACTAATTAAATTAATTAATTAATAATTAAATATCATTATTTAAAGTGATTAATTGATTTAAACTTTATTTAAGGACAGATTAGTTCAGGTTAAATAGATTTATTAACTTTTAAAAGTTATCAACTAAAAGGATTAATTAATTTTAAAAACATCATTTTAAATGATTAATTAACTTTAATCCATCATTACCACAAAATTAATTAGCCTTAAACATTGTTAAATAAAATGATTAATTAATTTTAGAACACCATTAACTAAGTAATTAGTTAACCTTAATTCTTATTAGTTGAACAATTAATTAATTAAATAATCATTACTAAAATGATTAATTACTTTTGAAAACATCATTAATCAAAAACTTGCTTTAATTTATAAAATAATTCCAAGCACAATAATGAAACCGAATGGTTTTGATAAAAAGTGATTTTTCGAACGTGCTGATATAGCGACGATCGTTATACGGGCAGTTCAGCAAACAAACTTATGTCATTACAATACAACCAAACATCACATGGCAAGATATGAACTTATATACAAAGCAATTAACTATGAAACAACGTATAGAGAACATTTACTTATAAATAATTATCTTTAACTACAAATTTTTCATCGAACTTACTAAATGCCCACTAACTTATCTGAACTTGCACCTCAATTTCAGTAACTAAGATGTTTGAAATTTAAAATATCATAAACATAAAAGTTGTAGTCTTTAGAGTTAGCTTTCCACATCATTAAAGAATCTAAAATCCAATTATTTTGCAAAAGTTATGGCCAAATTACTAAGGAATGTTTAAATAATTCCGAGCCAAACATCATCAACGCTAAACAATTCATTATCGTATTGTGGGATCATATGTAAGAAAGTATATATAGACATAAGCACATTACTTTCCTAGCAATAATCCAATAACAATTATTATCAACAATAAAGGTTTATACCTTGCATAAAAGAGGAAGCTTTACTCAAAAAATCTTTGCTAACTTAACCGGAATTGCACTATCTTTGCAAATACAATTGGATCTTTGTATAATCTTGGAAAATGAAGTCTTTGAGTGCTTTAAATCACCACTAAGGTTCGACCTTAGGGAGTATATGGTACCGCCATGGTGAGTTGAGGGGTTGGACTTTGGAAATGAAATGAAGAGATGAGTATGTAAGTGTTTTAGCAAGCTTTAGAAGAGATTTAAGTAGAAATATATAGATTTTTGTAACTTTGAAAGTGTTTAGGAAACCATGGAATTATGGTTAAAAGCTTTAGAAAGTTTTGAACATGAATGTAAAAGTGAAATAAAAGTTAGGAAAAGCTAGTTTTATAAGCACGCAAAATTTCCAAAAGAAGCCATTGAAAATAACTTCCAAAAGAAGCCAAAAGTAATTTAGTCAGATGAAGCTTTCATGAAAAGCTATTACTTAGGAACAAGGATTCAAAGAGAAGATATCAAGATATGGTGAAGTGTATAAAAAGTGTTATGACATTTCTGATAACTTTTAGCCGGCGAGAAACTGAATTTCCTGTCACATTTTCAATTTTACATCAAACAAAATTATTTCATGAACTAAATTTGGAAACAATTTTGTTAAACAAAATTTGGAAATGAATTTAACCTCATTAATTAATATTTATAATATATTTATTTGGTTATTAAAATCCATTATTTAAATATTTAAAAATTATTTAAATATTCAAATACAAAGCGATTGATTTATGCGTCATTACACATGACATCCATCAAACGATTATAGTTGGGTTTGAGTTGAAGCATTGATAGTGAAAAGATATTCAAAAGAGAATTCGTCTTCTCAGTTGTATAATGTTAGTATCATGATCAACTGTAGTCAACCCAAAGTTAAAATCTCTGGGAAGAGTAGTACAGTTAAAACTAAATGTTATTGAACTAAGAACTTTGTTTATGGATTAACCAAGTTAAAATGGACAATAATGGAATTTTGATCAAAATCAAATTCCATAAATTCTAAAGGATATAGTGTTGATGCAGATAATTTGTGTAAATAAAGTTTACTAAAAGGTAAAGCTTGAATTTGCAAAATTGGATTATTTTTTTACCGATGAGAATGATAAGTGATGAATTAAGTCAAACGGTCAAACTACCAGCTAAGGTGACATGCAAACATTAAAGAGCCAACAAATACCATGCCAACAATAGGGATGCATTAGAGGTAGTCCAAATTTGGCATGGTAGGAAAGAACTTTGGGTAACATATTTTCTCAAAATTTTCTTATAAAAGAGAACCAAGGCTTCATTTTTTCTGAGATCTTTTAGCCTCCTCCCTCTTATCCACTTAGGCCGAAAATACCAGCCCTTTCCACCTATATTTTTCACTTCGATCACATCCATACAATTAAATTATGTTAAATCATGTGTTATATGCCTATGTTTTGCAAAGAAGCGTGCAAATTTAAAAAAAATCTAAGAAGTATGATTGGAGAAACTTGTGTTTCTATGGCTTCATCACTAAGAAATAATTTATCTAATATTCAATGGTACATTGTGGACCTCGTACATCGTATTAGTTATATATCACATTTTTCACATATGTTATAGTCTGCAAATTTATATCAGTTTAATATATACAATATTTGATTTACGTGTATCATCGTCGTAACATAGCTATTATTAGCAAATGATATTAAAAAACATTTTCTTTGTCAAGTTTTTTACCTAATGACTAGAAAACAATTTTTTTCTTTACTCTATTTATTTAATCTAAAACATAGATTTGTAATCTTATATACGATATATGTAAATTGAAATTAAGATGAATGTTATAAATGTTTTATTAAAAATGATTTTTTGGAAATTTAATTCTTTTTAAAAAAAAATCCAACCATATTATTTGAATAATAGAATTGTATGTATATTATATAAATAAATAAAAATTATTTCATTTATACATTTACAAGTAATGAAATATTTATTTTTGGTTTAAAAAATATATTATCGACTACATGTATACACATAAACATAAATTTAAATTTACATATTTACATAAATAATTAAAATTTAACTTCAAAAAAATATATATATAATTAATGTATAAACCTTTATGTATAAATTTTTAATCATATTTATATTTTAAATTTGAAATATTATTTATATATAAGTATTTTATTTAAAAGATTACAAGTCAAAATTATGAAATTTTTAAGCAAAGTTTGTTGGCTTTATTGTGGACCGTACACACACATATATGAATAAGAAACATGTGTTTAGCACAAGCGCCATAATAGCTTCAAGGAAAGTAAGAAATAAGAAGTTAGCAATAAGGCCAACCTACTAAAGGCAAAACAAATCCTAATTCCCCCACGAAGAGGAAGATCCACTCCTAATATTCATAGATTCATGCCCAATAACATGATAAAATTTTGAAAATAGTAACGCTAAGTCAGGAATGAAATCCACCAATATATATTTATCCTAATTAGCATCCGATAAAACAATACGATTCATATCGCCAACTCGCCCAAGTACATTGAGAGCTAATCCTTCGTCCTTAACGTGGTAAAATAGCTGTTATCTTCCTAGACAAGTCCCACGTATTTATAAAATTAGCTGCCCTTTGAATCATACCTCATGTTAGTAGGTTCATGAATCCAAGCTTGCTTGGATGTACCCCAAAAAAAAATCATCCAAGGGGGTGGAACCACAACCCCTTTTTCTGAAAGCAAACTAGCACCGCCTCAGATGGACCAACAACAGCAGCTACTTGAGGCTTAGGAACTTACTTCAGAACTGGAGAAGGAAGTGGAATCTTATCAGTAAGCAGAACATGAGGGACATCAATCCAATGTTCATAAGTATCCTTAAGGTGACCGAAGGAGTGGCAAGCTATGAAAATATCAGATTTCCGCTATAATGGACATTAACAGCCACAACATGCCTTTCAGCATTACGAACGGAAATCTGGAAAGGCAAAGGCTTAATTATTGTAATTTTAGTAAGGGTCTTGACACACACTAGCTTATTATTAGCTTTAGCATCAAAATATTTTGGTTTTCCGACAGCATCAGCTAACTAATTTAGCCTAATCATGGGTTGTAACACAGAAGGTATATGAGAAAAATGACACCAGACTGGAATAGATAGAATCTATTCCTTTGCATTACCATAATCGGACTCTATGGGGTGATGATGAAGGTTGACCTTCAATAATGGCGAGATCGGCTTCTAGAACACGAAGCATTTTTCTTTTCTAGAGAATTTGAAAAAAAACATAGAATTATCAAAATGAACTTGAAACCCACCCCCTATCTTCCAAAATGACGACAATGATCCCTTGCAACTTGATATGGTTGATTAGAATTATGGAAAAATCCCACTTAATACTCTGACCAAAATTCATCCCCCGCTTCCAACATTTCAACCGATGCAACCATCGCACCATCAAACTCCATAATGTTAAAGGAGCAGGGAACATATTCCCCATCATTTCTAGGCAACACGGTAAATAGGAACGACCACTTAGAAGTAGGATTTAAGGATGCACTAAGTGCAACTGCATCTAGCACAACAATGGGTTGAATTCCTATGTTGACATTTAAACAAACACTTGGTGTGCTTAATGCTCCTCCCTCGAACTATGTCCTCCCACTTCGTAAATATTATCCATCTCATCTACCTTACCCATACTATCATCAACATCAGCAGAATTTACAACAACATTACACAACTCATTAGACTTCCATTTTCCACCTACGAAACAAGCAGTCAGGAATGGAGTAAGCGAAGGTTCCATACCTTTGCAAATGTCAAAAGCAGGCAAACACGATAATGGAGGGTAGTTAGATCTATATTAAACAGGGATGACTCAAAAGCTTTAAGCGGGTTAACAGAAGTCAAGGTAGACATAGATCCAAATGTTACAACGGAGGAGGAGCAGCATCAGAGGTAGTAAGTGGAGGGAAGTCACCATAAAAACTTATGAATGAAGGTGAAGACGAAAGGAGATTAGTTGAATTAGATAAAGCACTAATAATATGACTAGATCTTGTATTAGACTGCTTATCAAGCTGGCAAGGTGGAGACTTTTAGCAGGAGAGGTAGGCGTGAGGGAAAGAAAGTGAAGAAAAGGGGGATTGAAGGAAGTTAGGGGAATGGGAGGAATGAACACAAGAGGCAACGAGTTGAAAAGAGAGTTGCGGTCATTTATAAATACTTAAATTATGGTATTTTGAAAAATTAAATTTTAAATTTCAGATCTAATTTTAAATTTTAAATCTTGTTTACTAAGTTAAAATTGATATTTTGAATTTGAAATTTGAAGCTAAAAATTAAGCCAAATATTGTTTTATAACTACTTATAAATATTTTTTAATTATAATTTTAGAATTAATATATGCATATATATTTATACACACACACAAATATATATGTATGTATGTATGTATGTATGTATGTATGTATGTATGTATGTATGTATGTATGTATGCGTGTGTGTGTACACGCACACATTCATTATGAATGTTATATTCGGGCAATTAACATATATGTAGAAGCCAAGTATCATTTATCCAAGCACACCGTATTCTATGTTGCACATGCATATTATACAAATATGAGTATATGATGATAAAATCATATACTATATTTGTAAAATATTTTTAATTAAATTCAGTGATTAATTAAATCGAAAAATTAAATAAAATATGATTTTATTTAAATGAATTAGATTGGATCTAATTCTTCCTTCAGACTTCATAGGTTAAGCAGATTCAAAATATGATATTTTTTGAAATCCACACTATTCACTCACTTCGAACCGACCTACTTTCTTCAATAGTGTTGGACCCAATAGCCTATGTGGCTAAATTAGTAGTATTTGGCTAATTTATTAAAGTCTATCAATATAGTAAGACGCCTAGGAAGGTAATATCTAAGATTGATTTATTAGCAAATTAAGTACCTTAACTTACCTGGCTACTGGCATGGACCGAAGGATGAAGTAAGCCCAAAGGTTGTCCACTATATAAAGGCCTGAATTGATTTTAGTTTTTGGTAATTTTCAAAATCTGATTTGAATTTATAAATAATATTTAAATTAAAAAGGTTAAGTTTAAAATGTGTAAGGAATTTTACAAATGTTATAAAATATTTTTCAAAAATGTATTAAAAATATTACTTTATTTTGAAAATAATAATTAATTAGATTAATTAAATATTTAATTAAAGCTAATTAGTTAAATTAAAACATATACAATGATATAAGTACATCTATCTTAAAATATTTAAGGTAATTTATAAGTAAAATTTTGAAATTAATTAAATTTTATTAAAATTGTGTTAATCAAATTAATCGATTGAATGTTGATAATAAACAATAAACATTATACATATATAATGATATATGTATATTACTATAAATGTTATGTTATGTATGCACATTCGGTTTTATTTTTTTAAATGAATGAAATTAAAGTTAAATTAAATATGATATAATAAATAGAGTGGAACTATAAGAAACCCAAGTTAGGTTTTACAAGCAAAATAAAATATTATTAAGATATGTACGACACTTGAATCATGATGTTATTTCACAAGAAATGCATTAATCAATATATCATATCACTCAAATAAATACATTAAAGATTATGAATCTCTGATATAAATGTTGTCCTCTGTCATTTATATATTAGCGAATTACTTACATACTCTTTAGTTGTTGATTTTCCTCAAAACAAAGATGTTATGTGCAATACTATTAATATGTTGAATAGTATAAAAAGGGAAATCTGATGTCTCAACAAAGGAAGTTGATAGTCATCTCACTGAACAAGGAGTAAGGCCGGAGGGAAGATATAGTAGCAGAGCAACCTCAGGAACTAATGGAGGATGAGTGCAATCTTGAGCATATACCACCAATCAACATTAAAAACAAGAAATATGGTATGGTTAAAGAAGCAGTGTGTAAAAGTGCAACTGAATCTTGAAATAATTCAGTTCTTGTATATGTGGTGACTACCAAATCATACTACTTGTATTTCACATCTTATATTCAGCGAGTACGGAAAATAGAGGGTGAATTTAAAATTTACACAAGAGAGAATGGTTTCTTCCTTATGAAATTCAAAGAAACAACCTCCAAGGTAGTGCAGTGGTTAGGACATGCGGCGCTCACCATAAAGGTCAAGAGTTCAATCTCCACCAACTACATATCCTTATGATTTACCTAAAGTATATGTTGTGGGTTCGGTGCATACTTCCTTAGAGTTACAAATAAAAGCTTTGTTCTCTAGGTCTTAAAAAAATATGTTGAATAGACAAGGTTGATATATGCATGTATTTGTTAATATTCCTCCAGTTATGTGCATTTATACTTAGGCTGTGGTGAAATGGTTGATAAGAGTGAATAAGCTCTTTTGATTTGTTGATATTCCTCAAGGTCAAAATGATATTAGGACAAAGATCATATGTTAGGTATTGTATTTGATACAACCGATAAGGTATTATCCATCGCATGCGGGCCTATGATTTGTTGATATTTCTCAAGGTCAAAATCTAAAGGCATACGAGTCTTAACGCCTACTAGAGAAATTGAAAGATTTCTATGTTTCCTCTTAGGATTTTAGGATATATAAAAGTATAGCGAGAGTCTTATTAGAAAAATGAAATAATAATGCTCAACCTTACTAATATTTTTAGAATACAAGTTGCATGAGTCGAATTAATCTACTTTGATAAATTTGATTCAAGACTTATGCTAGTGCCTGATTGTACAACTACTAAATACGTTCGTAAGTTGATCACTTACATTTTTATTTCCAAGACTGTATATTGTCTTTTATGACTTTCGAACTCTAACACTAATATAAGAATATGAATAATTGATCTAAATTTAATCTCATATAAATGTTATATGGTGAATAATTGCAATTCGTAATTTGAAATCTCGATGAAATTAGTTCATTTGAAATAAGCAAGTAAACCATAATATGAGATCGTTTATTCAATATGACCAATTACAACGAGGATCTTGTTGTGTTAAATGTAATATTAGGCCAAGAGAAACAAGCTGAATCTAAGAGTTGACCATTAAATTATCACTTTGATCAGTTTATGTAAAGTGCAACATATTTTATATTAAATGTTAAGGATGATCAAGTGCATTTTTGTTAAGGGTTATTTGCAGTCTTGTAGTAAGAGTCTCCTTTTGAATTGTTTAACCACTTGGAAAGGAAAGCGAATGTTTGAGTGTGGATGTAACATAAGGCATGGTTGGGATGAAAAGAGTGAATGGTCAGTTCTGCTTCATGAAGAGGCATCAAAAATGAGAATTATATAAAATAATACTAGATACTTAACATGAAATGAAAAATATAACTTCTAAAATTTATTTTCATATAGAAAATTATTTTCTATGAGATTTATTCATTTGAGCTTTAGATTTTTTAATCTAAAAAAACTCAACTATAATCAAGTTACAATAAATGAAATAAATATCCCATATTAAGTGGTTGAATAGAGCTTATATTTTATATGTTATTATAGTAATGGAAAACAGTGTGGGGCATATCATATAATACTTCTTAGTGGACGCATCAATGTTACGAAAAAAAAGTTTACGTAAATAACCAAATATTATTTATGAAGTAATAAATATTTTCAGTATTGATTGAAAATATAAATATCTTAATTTCAAAATGAATATTATGAATTTTATTACAACATAAAACTATAATTATAGTGTTTGTTTTCATAGAAAAAGTGATATGTTATATAATACAAAAGTATCTAAATTTCCTTTAACTATTTTGGAATTATGGACTAAGCTGCAATTTCAGAAATTATAGTTTCATCATATGAATATAAGTCCTAATGTAATGGTGAGTTATATCTCAAATGTTTAAGGGAAAAGCACCAATTTAATGGGAGTGAAATAAGAGTTGGTGAACTCTTTGGATTAATGTGTATAAATGTATGCAATTCTAAGTATAATTATAACAAAGCAAGGATTCATCGATGAATTATCATAAATATTGGTATTTGATACACATGTGGTATGTTTATTATAAGTTCTTAGAATATAAAATATAAGTAAATTAAATGGTATGTAAAAGAAAATAAATATTAGATTTGATTGCATAGGTGAGTGTATTGGAAAGGGTTCCAAAAGTACCTTCATATGAATAAGATTCAACCTAAAATTTCACTTCTCTCTATTATGCATAATGATGTGTTAATAAGGAGGAATTGAACTTTGTTGCACATGGTATGATTAATGACGAATGAAATTGAGTTAATTTCTTTCTAAGGTCGTGTGCTTATGATATGTACATAACGTTAAAATTAGTTTCATCTAAAATATGCTTCACGAAATCATGTAAGATAAGGGTTTATAAGAAACCCCAACATATCCTATACCAAAGAGTTGTTAAGTTGTGCAAGTCGAAAGACTGCACGTAATAATTGTTTGTGAGAGACCTTGTGTAAACCACCCCAAAGGAGTTTGGGGTCTATCAATATTTATTGACCAATTTAGGTTATGGACATAAATTTTGTAAACTATAATCTAAATCAGTTTTATGCCTATTTAAAGGTAATTCATAAGACATACGAATACCTATTCCATTTCACTGAGAAACAATTGTTGTTTCAAGAAATAATAACTTCATGGTGAAGGAATTTCTTTTAGAAATTATTGGTAGCAAAATGGATTAGGATATGGTCCAAATATAAAAGTGATTGCGAAGGATGAAATGAAATTAATCAAACCTAATTGGACACAGTACGTTAGAATGTCTATTAAGTATTCTTGCACATTGAATAGAAATAATGAGTTTCGTATCAATGTTGAGAAAACAACTTCCTAAGATATCAATAAGCCACTAAAAGTATTGACTCTGCTATACAGTACGATGTGCAAATCCGAAATGGATTCCAGGTGCATTATCCAATACGATTTTAATAGCCGACCCATAGGGACATGTTCCATCGGCCGTAAATGTATTTTCGAGAAGAAGATCAATACAATTAGAATACAGTAAGCAATGCTGATAAGAATAACAACATAAAATTTATTTGTTGAGATTAACGTAATAGATTCATCACTCAACATGCTTGAATAAATTCAGTTTTTTCCTACAAAATTACCTCACCCTATATAATTTTAAGTATTGTTACATACATGTTGAAATATAAATTATAAATGATGAATATAATATACAATTTTCATGTAACAACCAAAGTGTTTTGAAGTCAGTGGAAATGATCTTAAGTTTGTGGGTTTTCGGATATGGTCCAAAAACTGATATGGAAGAATCGTTCAATAAACATCAGAGCTGAACAAGTATTTTGATATAAATACTCCTTATGTTTCATGTAAAGAAGCTTTTAGCACTACCTTGTAGTTAATTTAGTAGTAGCCACAAAAATAAACATAAACTCTCTTTCTCTTTTTAATGGCTTCTTAGCCTTTTCTTATGTAATTTTTTATGCAATTTAATTTCATACTCTTTTAGTTATTGTTCGTACGTTATGCAATTAGTATAATTTTATTTCATGCAAGTAGATTAACTTTTATTTTATTTTGATTAGCTCTCTTCTTACTTTGCTTGCATTTTCTTCGTGTTTATGTTTATGTTGGAATCTACATTTGTTGAAATGATAACAAGTATGAGAAACTAAACCCCTTCAATTTACATAATTAAGAGATCTTCATTACATGATTGCAATCTATATGATTAAGAGAGCTTCATTATCTATAAATTGAAGAGGTTTAGCTTCTCATATTTGTTATCATTTCAACAAATGTAGATTGCAACATATACATAAACAGGAAGAAAATGCAAGCAAAATAAGAAGAGTGCTAATTAAAATAAAATAAAAGCTAATCTGCTTGCATGAAATAAAAACTACACTAATTGCATAAAGTAAGAACAATAATTAAAAGGGCATGAAATTAAATAGCATAAGAAAATTACATAAGAAAAGGCCAAGAAGCCATTAAAAAGAGAAAGAGAGTTTATGTTTATTTTTGTGGCTACCACTAAGCTAACTACAAGGTGGTACTAAGAGCTTCATTGCCTAAAACATAAGGGGTATTTATACATGCCTAAAATGCTAATCCATATTTTAGGGGACTATCCAAAATACCTCATAGAAAGTGTGGGCACCAAGTTATCATTAGTTTCTAATTAATCCTTCATTAAGTATGCACGTAACAGCTCCATAACATGTGAATTAGCTCCTAATTGTAGATCAAGGTAAGTGGTTAGGTAGGGTCCTCCACGACTTCATGAATTGATTTATTTCCATCTTCATTTGTTTACTTCTCTTGTGCATGCATATTTTCATGAAGCCTCTTCATATTTTCCCATCCAATTTCCTACAAATAAAAATAAAATGTGCAAATAAATATTCTTAAATTAATTCACACACAAAAAAGAACATTTTGCCCCCATATGAAGATGAATAAATTATAATTTGAAAATAACTGACATTTTGGTTTAAACATCTTAAAATACCCTATATGCTCATTTATTTAATTAAATCGGATTAAATATGGAAGTGAAAATATGCATATTTGCGTGCACATCAATACCCCCACACTTATCTTTTCATTCATCCTCGAATAAACTAAAACTAAGATAAATCTGTTTTCGTAGGAAACACGATTGCATTGAGCGTATGCAATAAGCCGTTAAACCTTTAGGTGTCCCTAATAGGACAAGTGTTGTCTCGGGAGGGTTTTTAGCAGATACTATCCACAAAATCCAAATACAACTTGAAAAATTCCTATATGCAAGATTTATTTATAAAGAAATGAATGTAATTTTTTGAAGATATTTACAAATGAAGAATTTACTTTTAAATTGACACGAATAAATTAAATATAAGTTTTGGTCATTATCAAGAAATTTACATCCTTTTACTCATCAAAACTTCCAACAAAATTAAGTTATCATCACAATTACAGCCTAATTTGGCTAGTTGTTTCGGTTGATAACATAGTGTGACCATGAAATAGATCCTTAGTTGATTATCAAAAAATTTGAAAGTAGCGTTTTTATTCCTTTTAAATAACAAATCGAATCAGATAAGTGAAAATAGTGCTCGGATTTCAATTGCTTAATCTCTCTAATTTTTTGAAAATTTTATTGACATTAACAATATTTATGCTTAACTCAGAAAAATAAGGATGGATATACCACCTATGCATTGCCTTGCGGCTTACGTGAGGGGAATACAGAGCATGGCGAGTGTACACATAGATGCGTACACCTATCGATTGTAGGCATTATTAATGAAAGAATTTTTATATTATACATACACCTAACTTAGATATACTGAGGCTAGATATACAGATCATACACTACCTTTCGGGCTTACATGAGAAGGGTACAGAGCATGGCGATATACTTCGTAATTATCACCCATGAACATTTCTATGTACTAGTTAAACCATCATTACTTGTAATCAAAATTTATCTTTATTTTTGTTTAAACAAATAAATTTTCAAAATTTTTAATTTAATAACCAAAAACATATGTTTATCCTATAGTGTTTCTTCCAAAGTAAATATGCTAAAAGGAAAATTTATTTTTGGGATTTTTTTATTTCATTCTTTGTTTCATTTTTTTAAGTTTTGGGAAGAAAATGCAAAAAAAAAACCATGAAAAACAAAAAATAAAGATGAGACTCTATCCTACACTTGATTTTGACTATGTCTCCACAGTCAACCCAAGTGAAAGGAGAAAAAAATAAAACAAAAAATAAAAATATGACCTATATTTATATGAAACGATTATTTTTACACGACATCAAAAAATATATCGTCAAAGAGTAGATGAAACAGTCTTTCAAAGACTAATTCATTTGTCTCGTTAAGTATGAGAGAATAGCTTAAGCATAGAAAACCAAACCATAAAAGATCTCAAAGTTGAATGTTGATTTAAAAAAATGAATGTTATTTTATTAAAATCTGTACGAGTTGTTTTATTTTCGATAATTTTTGGGGTAGACAGAACAATTGGTTGAAGTTCAAGTTTAGTTTCACCAATTTTAAAGTCAAGCTTATCATTGACAAATTCTTCAAAATTATTGATTTTAAAATCAAAATGGCGATTTAAATCTTCCCTTTCAGAATTCAACAATTTTCGAAAAGTCCAAAAAGTTTATGTTCACTAAATTCGTCCTCTCTATTGGATTATCAACACTTTATTGCATGTACCAATTTTAAAATCTAAAGTTGTTGCATTCAATTTTTCAAAATCGGAGAACGGATGATCGAATTTTAAATTTGGTTCCATATTCTCAAAAGAATTGAAATTCAACTCAATTACCATATTTCAACAACTTCGTTAAACTTGTCATTTTCAATTTCAAAAGTAGTTATTTGAAAATCGTCAATTTTGGTAAAAGATGGATTATTATTTGACTCGTCACATATGGGATTTGATTTTGGTTCTCTCTTTGTTTCACATATGTGTCAAACAACAAATCCGGTCGATCTTTGTGATTTTCATCCATTTGCCCAACAAAATCCAATTTATAATTATAAATTTGAAAATTTTAAATTTGAAATTGTTGAGAATAAAAATTTTCACCATGATTGAAACTAGTCTTATTGCCAAAATCATTTAAAAAGCGGTACACATTTCCATTTTGACTTTGAAATTCATGTTGGAGTTCGAAATTGAATTGGCATGGGTATAATCAAAATCATTTAAATTTTGAAGTGAATTTAAATTTTTATTATTTTGAAATCCTTGACTTGAGTTATTGCACAAATATGAATTACACAAATTATTTATCGTTTGATTTTTGTGTATGGAGAATTCAAGTAAAGAAGATATCATTTCAATGCTATTTTCAAGAGTTGAGGTTGGTCCTCATTTTGAAAACTTATGGTGCAAAATTCGAATTGTTTACCCAATAGTTGTTATTAAAATATCAAAAAGAATTTGATATGAAATTTTATGGATTATATTGATTTTCACAACTATTGTAAAATTCTTGCGAGTAAGGAAACTCGGACATTTTCAAAAAAAATTCTGGATTTTTTTAAAGGAAAAGTATTTATAAAAGAGAATTTATTTTTAAAAAAGGAAATTTGATTTTTTTTTTTTTGGTTTTTTGGATTTTTAATTTTTTTTGTTTTTGTTTTTGAAAAGATATTTTTTGGATTTTTTCTTAAAAAACTAACTTAAATACTTTTTTTGAATTTTTAATTTTGATTGAAAATTTTCAAATGAAAAGATTAAAAACTAAGTTAAGAAAAAAATTAATTTTCTTTTAGTTTCGGATTTTGTTGTGTTTTTTTAAAATAAGCATAAACTAACACAACTAAATGAATGCAGTGACTTAATTACAAATTTTCTTTCCTAAGTAGCTCCTAACCAAAAATTGTACAATCACACTTTGTCTTAATACAACAAAATAGTTCTTAGCTAGGTAACATATAGGATTTATCAATGCACTACGAATCACCATAGCATTGCAACCGAAGGTTTAAGTACCTTTAGAGAAACAATCAGTATAATATTTATGAATCGCCGTAATATTTATAAGTGATTATTGCTCCACCATAGCCAATCACCAAGAATATATTGTTCAAAGAAGACAACTTATCAATATACAATCAAGCCTTAGGTGAGCTCGTGGCACCCTTAAGTCTGATGTCTAACCGTTATTATTAGCAAATTTTAGGATGAAATGCAATTTGTGGGCTAAGAAAGCGGTGATGAAATCTCCCACCTTATGTGGATTTGGATGTTTCCCTTAAAAAAGAAAATAAGATGGTATGAATGCAAAACATAAATTAAACGTGATTAAACGATGCAACTACGAATGAAAATATTATTATTTTGAATTTTTTTTATATAAAATGCAAGCAACCAACAATGCAAAATAAATAAAAATAAGGATAATGACACGATAGCAGATCGTACAAAAATATTAGAAAATTTATCATTATTATTTTTTTAGCCGTGATTTTTTATATAGGCATGCAAAGCAAGACGGCTTTTAGTAAACACTTCTTTTCCTTACGATTTTCTAATTTTGCAACCTGAAATTTAAAAAAAGATATATACAAAACTTTTTTTGTATATTTAAAACAACACATATACAAATTTAAAACAAGATATATACATAAGACAACATGGTTTTTTTTTGAATTTTTTGAATTCTTTTTAAACATGGAAAGATTTAAATAAATCAAACTCACATAATCACTAAACAAAACCCAAATTACCCAAACTAAAGAAATTACCCAAACCAAACAGAAGTAAATTTTATTTTCAAACAAATAAAAGAAAACCTTTTTCTTTTCTTTTTTTAACAAAGAAATTTACAACACAAAATAAAATGAACAAATATTCACTTCGCTCCAAAATAAAATTGAAAAAAAAAAAAGATAACCCACGGCCCAAATGTAAATGTCCAATAACACCAAATAAATACTCACGCACCCAAACTCAAACAACCCATTTCTTTGTTCCTCACACGTAAATCCAATAATAAATCAAAATCGAATTCCCCAAATTTAGAAACTAGTTAGTGGTTGGTTATTTGGTTTTGGCGATCGTAGATTTATGTTTGGATGGAGGTGGGATTTTGGGTAGTGGTTCGGGTTTTGGTCGCGATTTAGGGATGAGGCGACTGGTTTGATGGAATGTGGCAAGTTTGTAGTTTGACAGTAGGAGTAAATGGGTATGATGGATTGGTGCAATTCTCGAGTTCGGGTTTATTTGGTTCGCAACTTGGGTGGTTAATGGAGAGGGATTGCTGTAGTTGTTGTATGGTATGGAGTCTGTGTTGGTCTGATATGTTGTATGTGGTGAGGTTAGAAGAAAGTAAGATGCAGTAGAGAAGTTTGTATAATGATGGATGTTTAAGGATGGTGATGTATAGTTTGCCTGTGCAAATAGAGAATGTCAGTGATGACGGTGTTAGCCAGAGGGTAGATGGTGTTGGAAGAGGGAAGTATGTGGTGATGTGGTAGTTGGTTGCTGAAGTTTGTTGAGGTCAGCAGTATTATTCAGGTTGGGGTGTTGTTGTTGTAATGTGGTGGAGCAGCAATGTATATGTGATAAGGTAGGATGGTATGTTGTATTGGTGTATGGCTTATGTTGTAACAAGCAGCAGGTGATGAAGGAAGTTTGTAGAAAGGAGTGGGTGAACAGAACAGAAATGAATGTTAATGGTTCCTGGTATGTTTGATGATACACTGATTGTCAAGATGTTGCAGAAGTGTAGATGGTGAAGTTGTTTTTGATATGCGGTGGAGTTTGGTTTGTAAGACAATGAGATATGGTCGGGCAGTTTGAATAATTTGAAGGGTTGATATAGTAAGACAGTGAGATATGGTAAGATAGTGAGGTTGGTGACAGAAGTAGTTAAGGCAGTGGTGTGTTGAGGGGGTTGCAAGCGCTGTTTGCAGCAAGTAGGGTTGTGACAGTTGGTATATGGAGGGAAGAGGATGTTGGAGCAGTGTGATGGCAGCAAGGAGGTGGAGGAAGTCTTACCCGAGAACAGAGGTGATGTAGGAAAGTGAAGGCACTGTGCTTTCTAGTGGCAAGTTGATGTGATGAAGGATGTAGGAGAGTTGAAATGGCAGTGTAAAGAAGAGTATGATAATGTCAGTTGTGAAATATTGAACGGCAAGAAGGCTGATGGGTTGGCAGTGATGGGGTTGATATGGAGGTGGATGAGCAGTGTGGTCGGTTGTGTTTCAGCAGTGTGGTAAGGAATAGTGATGAGTGGCTGCTAAGTTGGAAGTTCTGTGGAGATGATGGTTGTTGATGTTATGGGGATGGCAGGGTGGTGGTCAGCAGTACGACAGTGCGGTGGTCACTGTTGTGCACTGATGCAGTGCAGTGGGTAAACTTTTAGGAGGTTATATGGTGGAAGGCAAGGCAGTGATTTGGGTGGATGGAAGATGGTCTTGGTGGTTGAAGCAGAGGTGGAAATTGAAGTATGATGAGTAGTATGAGTGGTAGCATGTAGGTAATGAAGTTGAATGATGGTGAATGAGGCAAGATATGACAACAATCTGGTAAGGTGGCAGGAGGTATTGGTGGATTGATGGTTGTAGACAGTAGGAGGATGGCTGTGGGTATGCAGGTGTTTAACAGGGTAGAGTGGAGCTATCAGAGAGGAGGTCAGAGGTGGTGAAAATTGTATTGATGGTAGTGTGTGGATGTTAATGTTGTAGAAGGTATGTAATAGGCAGTAAGGGGTTAATGGAATGCACAGTTGACACAGTGTGCAGATATGCACAGTTGTAAAAAGGATTGTGGGACGAAAGGATGATGGTCAGGTTGGAATTGAACTGCATTGTGATGTCTATGGAGTTGAATGTCTGAAAGTTGCACAATTCTATTTAATGTACTTGTAATTTGTTGCTCGTTGGCTCGGATAACAACCCGTTCATTCTATCCCAAGGCCTCCTCATGGTCGTGGCCCAGAGTCGAACCAAACACGGGACTTATGCCCCAGTGTTGTGTTGTCGGATTCAGTGGTTTGAGTGGTTATACTCCTGCCTCCAGTCTTGGGTTAGTGGAATTAGACGGTGGATGGTCAAACTCCATTCTTATGGATTTTATATTCCTCCTGACGGTTTCTGGCCGGAGTTCATGGAATAGTGAATGATCAAACCTCACTAATCTATCTATCTTAATATCCTCACTCTAGGGATAAGCATTGGTTAGCGAGTGGTCGAACCGCATCCATCTTGTGTTTATATCTCAGTCCGCACTCTGAGGACTTAGAGTTATTTCGAAAAATAGTCGAATCGTACTTTTCTTACTTAGTCGATTTGCCCCCAAGTCCGTGGGTTAACTTAGCGAGGGATTATTTGTGTCATGATCGCTTTTGATTCATATTTGTCCCTTTGATTGGATTAAGTTAGTCATCGGATGGTCGAATCACATCCATCCCTCGTTGAGCATTCCATCCATCGGGTTGTGAACATGGATTGTCAAATGAATGGTCAAACCATTCTCATTTCATTTAGTTCAATCGTAAATTTATATACTCGGCTTGCTCCAAACTCTGGAAACCTTCTCAAACATGTCAATATTATTTATTCCATTATTATAACTAATATGTACTACTACAGTAAACACGGACAGGAAGGTAAATTCAGAACTTTATTTGTCAAACGGAAAGAAATGACATAATTTGTCTTGTTACATATTTGGAAAAAAAAAATGCTGAAGCAAATCATGAGACTAAAATTAATTGAATGGAATAGAAATAAACTAAGTGAAATAGCATCATAAATGCTCGCTATTCCACACTCTTCGGAGTGTGATGCCATCAATAGTCGCTAGCTTGAAAGTTCCACTTCCAAGCCTTTATTCAATAACGCACGGTCCTTCCTAAGTATGATTCATATGCGATGGGGCAGGAAAAACTCGTTTCAAGACCAGATCGCTGATTTCAAAGGTTCTAGGTCGGACTTTGGTGTTGTAGCATCAGGCGACTCGGTATCGGTTCGCAGCTTCCCTCAAATCAGCTTCTTCGCACTTCTCATCTACAAAGTCTTGAGATTCCAAGAGGAGGTCTTTATTCGCTCTGGGTTCATTGTAGGTTACTCGATGAGAAGGAACTTCGAGCTCAACAGGAATAATGGCTCTGGAACCATAAGCAAGATCGAATAGAGTATGGCCAGTCGTGAACTTGTGGGTGGTCCTATAAGCCCATAGTGTTGTTGGTAGTTCATCCACCCACTTGCCTCTAGCCTTTTCCAAACGCTTCTTCGTAATGAATTTCATGATTTTGTTCACAGCTTCAACTTGCCCATTCGCTTATGGGTGAGCGACTATTGCGAATCTCTTTTCAATATGATGTCGATGGCAGAACTCTTTGAATTCAGCACTATCGAATCGAGTTCGATTATATGTCACAAAAACTCATGAAAGATCAAAACGACAGATGCTGTTCCGGACAATGAATTTGATTGCTTTCTTCGTTGTGATCGTAGCTAATGGTTCTGCTTCGGCACATTTTGTGAAGTAGTCAACTGCGATGACGACGTACTTCGCACCACCTTTAGAGATCGGTAAATAACCAATAATATCTATGCCCCATATGGTAAACGGTCATGGACTGACCATTCATGTAATTTCCATCGTTGGAGCTCTTGGAACTTTTGTAAATATCTAGCGCTTATCGCATCGTCATACGTAATCAACAGCGTCTCAATTGATGGTTAGCTAATAATACCCGTAGCGGAGTATTTTTTGCTAGAGTTTTCCCCTCAATGTGATCGTCATATTCTCCTTTATGAACTTCTTTTAGGACTCGTTTTATCTCATCATGAGCAATACACCAGAGCAGGAGAACGGAAAACCTTTTCTGCACATAACTCTTTCCTGTATGATATATCTTAAAGCTTTATAAAGGACTTATGGCTTTTCATTCCTTTGTTCATGAAGAACTCCCCGTAGCATAATCAGAGTCATCCACGATTACTTCTTAGGCTCCGTCTCTAGTACCCGGTCGATTTCCACCAGATTTATACTCGAGGCATTTAATACTTCAATTGGAACCGAGCCCATCTGTTGTGCCTTCCAGTGCTAGCAAACTTTGTCAATGAATCAGCCTCTCTGTTTTGATCCTGAGGAATGTGCACAATGTTGTAGTACTCATAGTCAGCCAACAACTTTTTGAATTGGGTAAGGTATGGAGCAAGTCTTTGTCCTTTAGCTTGTAATCTCCTCTGACTTAGTATACTACCAATTGTGAGTCGCAAAAGATTTCAAGAGACTTTATCCCCAGTTCACTGGAAGTTTAAATCTAGCCTCATACTCGACTTCGTTGTAGGGAAATCAAGCTTTAAAGTATAACAAATTGACCGATCTTCGGGAGTTACTAGCACAATCCCTGCTATAGAACAATGATCATTGGATGCTCCATCTATACACAACTTCCAC
Organism: Allium cepa; assembly: GCA_030765085.1. Classification (NCBI taxonomy): domain Eukaryota; kingdom Viridiplantae; phylum Streptophyta; class Magnoliopsida; order Asparagales; family Amaryllidaceae; genus Allium; species Allium cepa. The sequence goes on along the minus strand of CM060941.1, from coordinate 167,177,999 downwards.
CTTATGGTAGGGTTTCACTGCTCTCCAGGAGGTCATCCTGCGCAGTAAATTCTACTATAAAATATACCGGTGCCTTACCCTGGATAGCCCTCCAAGGAAGATAAGTGATATCGAATTGGCTAAGCTTGATATTCCACTTGAGTAACCTTCCAGATGTAAGGACGGAGCTTTCGTGACGGAATCAGCAAATAGCGTGCCGGTTTCTCTATCTTTGGATAGTTCCTTTTATCTCCTGTCAATCGCTTGCTAACATAATAGACTAGTCTCCGGATTCGATTCTCTTCGTGAAGCAATGCGGTACTTATAATGTGTGCCAACACGGCTAAGTAGATGTATAAATCTTCATGATCCATTGGCTTTGATAGGATGGAAGGTCTCTCTAAGTGGTTCACCAAACCTTGGAATGCATCCTTACAGTCATGTGTCCATTCGAAATTCTTCTTTCCTCTCCTAATCAAGTCAAAGTAAGGAATGCATTTATTAATAGCTCTAAAAATGAATTGGATTAGGGCAATCACCTTCCCATTCAGGCTCTGTGCTTGTTTGATGTTTTTTGGTGCTTGGATACTTCGAATAGCCTGGACCTTCTTAGGTTGACTTCGATTCCATAGGAATTAACGATGAAACCCAAGAATTTTCCTGATGCAATGCCAAAAGAGCATTTTTAGAGGATTAATCTTCATTTTATAATGTCGAAGGATGTCGAACATTTCTGCCAAGTCTATAATGTGGTTGCTAGACTGTCGTGACTTCATGAGCATATCATCTGCATATACCTCCATTGTTTTTATGATCCGATCTTTAAACATTCTATTAACTAGGCACTCGTAAGTCGCTCCTGCATTCCTTAGTCCAAACGGCGTCACCACATAGCAATATGATACAATATCGGTAATGAAGCCGTGTGCTCTTGATCAGGAATGTGCATGAGGATTTGGTTATATCCTGAGTACGCATTCAGAAAAGATAGCAATTCGTGTCCCGCGGTCGAGACTACTAGCTAATCGATCCTTCGAAGGGGAAACCTATCTTTTGGGCATGCCTTGTTTAGGTTCTAGATATCAACGCATGTCCACCATTTGCCATTCACCTTTCTTACAAGTATAAGATTAGATGCCCACTTAGGGTAGAGGGCGTTGTGAATAAACCTATTGTATTTGAGTCTAACCTCCTCCTCTAGCGGCAGATCTCTCTGAATCCATGCCACGTCTTTTTTGTTTTACCGAGACATGCCTCGAGTCGATATTCAATGCATGGCTCACAATGGCAAGTGATATCCCACATATGTCAAAGTGAGTCTAAGCGAGCATGTTGAGATTCGCTTAGGACCATTAACGCGTCATCGTGGCTAACTGTGATGTCAATCGTAAGCTCAACCGTTGCAGCCTTGGTCTCTTTGGGCACCTCCTCGTCATCTCTCAAATCTATATCTCTATAGAGTCGATTGTAGCTCCCGAGCCAAGGCTTGGGCGCTAGTTGTCAATCTTCAATGGCTTTGATGAGGATTGACTTGTCCGTACCCTTATCTTCCTCCTTCTATTGAGCATCCCTCAACTTAGGTACATAACATGCACGTCCAATCGCCTGATCACCATGAACAACTCTGACACCGTTATCTATCAAGAACGTCAAAGTTAAACACCATGGGGCAAGAGCTGCTCGGAACTCAGCTAGGTCCGGTTGGCCTAGAAAAGCATTGTATGGAGGGTCAACATCCAAAACAACAAAAGGCAAAATCTGTACTCTCCTACGTCACCTTCTTCTAACTCTATAGGTAATTCAACATAACCAAAAACTTCAGTTGCAGGACCAATAAAGCCATGAATGCGGGCTTTTGACGGTTTTGAGTCCTTAGCTTCCATCCTCATCAGATTATAAGCTTTTTTAAAAATTATATTTACAGAACTTCCATGTCAACCAATATCTTTCTCACTAAAGGGGACCGATCATGATGGAAATGACCATTCAATCGTTGAAACCTCCACCTTGTATGAATCTCTGTTTTAAACATGATATCATCTGCCATTGTACGTTGCTATTTTGTCGGAGCTCCATCTTCCGTATTTGAACAACATTCAAAATCCACATGCTTAATTGCGCTAGCATAGCGCTCCATCTCATGCCAAGTTTTATCATCCAGCTGTGGTCCCATGACTATTATATTAGTTACCAATCTTCCACCTGTCCACGTAGGCTTCTCAGCCATGTGCGGTGCTTGTCGTCAGTTGGGTTAGATGTCATTTTCCCACCATCCTATGGGGATTTTACAAATTTCTATAACTTCCTTTCTAGAATCATATTCTTGATAATATCCTGGAAATGCCTGCATTCAGTTGTGTTATGCCCATAACATTCATGAAATCGACAATATTTTTCAATTTGTTTCTACTTCTCTGTTGATTCTTTTGGAGGCAGCTTTCTATGCTGCATGGTATTGCAGGTAGATAAATAGGTATTTTCCAGGGACGTATTCAATGGCATGTAAGTATTGTACATCAGAATCTTAGGCTTTCCTCTTCCAGAATCCCTCTTTCGTTCTTGGCTCCTATCTCTGCCTTATTTTGTTGATTCAGTTTGTTCTGGACATTCACTTGCACTTTTCTAGAGTATCATCGGACTGTTTTACAGCAATATTAATTTGTACTCTCTCTACTTAGTCCCGCTACATTCTTCTTCCTAGAGGATCTAGCTTCCTCCTTCTTTAAATACTAAGCCGCCTTTGCATAAAAGCGTTCCAACGTTGTGGGTGACTTGCCAGCTAACAAATCGCTAAAATGAGATTTTGAATCAATCCCTCTTGTTACAGCCATCAATATTGCATGGTTATTCGAATTACTAATTTCTATAACAGCTTTATGGAATCTCTCATATAATCTTTGAACGATGTCCCGGAAGCTTGGATCTCGCTGGACAGGGACAATACATCTTTGGGACGAGTTGCGTGCATTCAGAACTGCTCCACAAACCTTGTTTCAAAATCATCAAATCTAAAGATCGACCATGGGGGTAACCTTATAAACCACATCATTTCTATTCCAAAGAGAGTTATGGGAAAACAGTACACTTGGTTGCATCATCTGCTTATGCGGAATCCAACAGCTATTCATATCTCATAATGTGCTGTCTGGGGTTGGTTTTTCCCTCGTAGTCAGGCATCAATGGCATGTTGAACCTCCTTAGATACTCTGAATGCATGACATTATCAGTGAATGGGATATGGCTTCTCAAGATTCTCCGGTCATCAATGGTCAAGCCTTAGCTCTCTCTCACTATCTTTCTAACCATAGTCAACAAGTCCAATGTTTGGATAGTCGGTGCCAAGCGGTGGTCGTGTTCCACCTTACATGAATGGCCCAGTTGATGTCTACAAGCCATTCCACGTCTTCTTGGTTCAACATCTTCTCGATGTATATCTTATAAATTCACTTCATCATTATTCCGAGGAAGCATTTGGTCAACATTCAACTGAACTCCATCGTCCAAATCCGCTGCAGTGACTCCAGCTTGAATCCCAGTGTGCATAGGTAAGTTCCCTCCTCTATAGGAGGGAACGGTACTGATCCCTACGGAGGGATCGGCACCGATCGGTCCCGGCAGACCATAATGGTCTACCTATTGACGCCTCGAAGTTTCTGCACGATATCCAACTATTCTACAATGCCTATTCCCGTGATACTCGTCCGATGAACCAGAACTCTTTGATGCCGAGTAAGGAATAGGGTCCCTCCTTGCTTTTCCTAACTGTTGCTGACTGAGTTGGTTCATTAGGTTGATATTGGTCTGAATCTGCTGATTTAATTATCAATGGACATCATTAGCTCTCCCATTAGATTTTGGACTTCAATCGGTTCATCATTCACATCCATTGGTTGACTGTTGAGGCCTTCATGCTGGATACTAGCATTCTCATTTCCTTCCATGTTATGAAAAGCAGATCTAGCGTTCCTCACCATTATTGGTAGTTTTTCTTAGATTTTTGCAAATCTAAGTAGAATGAGAAAACTTCCTAAAGATAATTATGGATCCCCTTCAAAGGATTTATACAACCTAATAGCAAAAAAGAGATCCTAATAAGCTGAGAATCAAGATTCTTAGTGAAAGCAGCAAAATGTTTGCACCAAAAATTGGCACAAACATTCAATAGAAGCTTTTTGAAGAGAAATAAATGAAGAATAAAATGAAAACAATGGATAATAACAAAGAAATAGTTGTTGATCGAAAGAATAACACACACACAACGATTTATAGTTTTTCGGCATCATTTTCCTATGTCCACTTTGAATAGATTGCTTTATTAATCATCCGAGGACAAAAGGGATCGGATCAAAATCCTTAATTACATAAGAGTATAAAGCAACTAGCAGCATAAAGTCCCGAAAATGAACAACCAAGCCGGTATTTATAGATGGAGATGGCTAAATATCCTTTTGAAATCTCGGCAGAAAAACCCTCAAACATATGGGCCCACAAGAGGGGTCGCATTGCCCAATTCCCAAAGAAGAGGGATTAGTACCGACACCTTCTTTGGTTGAATTTTGAGGGTAAGATCTCTATGGTGGTTTCCTCATGATAAAATATGCTTAACCTCCAAATTTCAAGGCAATTGGGTAAGTGGAGCTTGAGTTATTATTTGATCATTGCTTCAATATGGTTTGCATGTTGCATTCTGTCGATCCCTTCCAAGGGAAGTATACTGATCCCTCCAGCTTTATCCCCTTGAGGTGCGATCACTAAGGTGAGCTCCCTAGGAATCCCATATCTTGCTCACAAAAGTTCATATGCGTTGGACTTATAGATCTTTAGATATTAATTATTTTCTATACGAATGCTCTTACACCCTAAAACATGCTGATCCCTACTATTAAAGCCAATTTATGTTGATCCCTCGTAGGTGTTAAACCATATATCATATTTCAAATGCTCTACCTTGCATATCCATCAAGTCCATTTAACATTGACTTCATGTTACCATCTGCACTTGATTTCTAGGCCTCATAATCTTCACTCTGGAGTCATCAGCCTTGATGGCGTCGAATTTGACTTATGCATTCAGTTCAATATAGCCGGTTAAAATGTCGGATAACAATTTTTAATTATATATATATTTGAAATTAAGATTTTATTTTTTGTATAAGTATGTCATTTAAAAGATTAAAAATTCAAAATTATGGTATTTTGAAAATTAAAATTTTAAATTTTTGATCTAGTTTTAAATTTAAATCTTATTTATTAAGTCAAACTAGATATCTTAGATTTGAAATTTGAAAACAATGTTTAAGTTGGATATTGTTTTATAATTTTTTATAAATAATTTTTTATTTAATTTTGGAATTAATATATGCATAGTTATTTATAAACACATACAAACACATTCATTGTGGCATTTTTTATTCCGCAACTAACATATATGTAAAATCCAAGTATATACACAGTCGATGTAAATTCTAGCATCAATCTATGTCCATATTCAAATCATACATACTATATATATGTTTCATATGCACATTATACACATATGAGTACATAATGATATAGTCATATACTATGTGTGTGTATATAATATTTTTAACTAAACTTAATGATTAATTAAATCAAAAAATTAAATAAAGCGTGGTTTTATTTAAATAAATTTGATTGGATCTAATTCAACCTTTGGACTTCATAGGCCTAATAAATCCAAAAATAGGACAATTTATTTTTGAAATCTACCCTATTTACCCGTTGCAATTCTACCCAGTTTCTTCAATATTAAGGTACAGTTCACAGTCAAGGGTTAAAATGTTACCGTTGAGCATATATCTAATGCGTTGGATGCCTCAATAGGCAATCCAACCCACCTAGCACCATTGGGGGAAAGTTAAGAAATAATACATTGACATCCGATGCATTGGACGCCAACGTATGATAGAGTTAGGGGTATGCCCTAGGGCAATTATGTAATTTGTTACATATATCCAACTCGATAACCAATCTTGTTCAAAATAAAAGGTGTTTTTTATCTATTATATACTTGATATATTGTGTTATATTGGTTAATTAATTAATGAGAAGTATATTTAATAGAAAATCCATGAATGATACGTTTTTATGGTAGTTACAGAGTGTTGTAACCTTGAGTAATTTATCACAATGAAGATACATACATCTTAAATATTCCTAGTTAAGGTGTATCGCGACTGGATATCGATGCATCCATTGATAATAGAGTACGCAATACTTTGTAAATGTTGTGTATTACTCATAACTACTGCGAGTACCAATGGGTTACCTACTGACAATTATTGGATAACCATGGAATGACTCACTCAATTGTTTTTCGTTGATTAATATAATTAAGGTCAAATAAAAAATATCGATGTAACAAAATTTCACAGTTCTCTTAACTTGAGAATACCATTCTTCTTTAATATGGAAGCTCTACGTCGATTATATTTAAATCATGGCACGACATCCAATGAATAACTACAGTTGGGTCGAGTGGAAGCATTAGAAATGAAACACCGTTTAAGTTAGGATTCATCTTCTCAGTTATACAAGGTTAGTATCACGATTAACTAAAGTCAGCTCAAAATCAAAGTTTCTACCTAGAACATTTCAGTTAATAATAATTGTTACCATCAAACCAAGGACCTTGTGTTTGAACTATAGAGTTGAATGTATGCAGTATTGGAATTTTGATCATTACCAAATTCCATGGTTCAAAGTGATACGGTTTTAATGAAGAGAAGTGGTGTAAATAGTAGTCACAATCGGGTAATGTTTAGCAAGTAAAATTGGATTTTTTTCAAAACCAAGTAAGCAATAAATTTAGCAAAATATCAAATCACCAGCTAAGTGATGTGAGAATGTTAATATTCGAATAGTTCGATATTAATCGCTGACCAAATTTACACCTAACGGATCACATAACCGAAATGATGAATACATCTTTGACCAAACAACTTAATTAATTTGTAAATTTTATAAATTAATTAATATTTTTGAAATATTAGTTATAAAATTTGATTTTGATTTGATGAACTAATATTATTAAATAAATATAATAGTTATAAATATATTTATCGGTATACGATATTGATATGCGTTAAATTTGAATTAACTGCAAAATATTTTGTTTGGGCTTTAAACGAGTTTAAATCACATGAAAGGAGCTAGTTGATTTGGATCTAATAGAGGGTGAAGGGCGATCATATGATGGTATCTTGGTGTGCTAGGTTTGTGGAGATAAGGAAGGGAGAATAGGTAAAAATTCAGATCCTAACTTTTCTCCTTTTCTTCCTCTATTTAAACACCTCTACCTGCATCTACTTCATACTTTTAAGGAGCCTCCACATACACCTATTTATGGATGAAACTAACCTTCTCCTTCGTCCATAAATTCAAGTTCAGATCAAATGCAGTTTTATTCGATAACTGGTCGTCATCGGTTCAGGGACTAGCCCTCTGCTGGATTGGAAATTAGCTCAAAGAGCAAATTTCATTGTTTCAAGGTTACTGGCTTTGGATGTAAGGTATATTCCTAATCCATTTTGAATTTTAATATAATTATATAATGTTTGTATATCATATATTATTGTTAATTAGGTGACGATTCCAATATATAAATATGTTGTCACAATAAAATTGGTTGTATGTTTACATATGATTTTATATACTAAAAAAATTTGTTGTCATGTATATACCTAAGATAGTACGGCTAAAAGGAACAATTTTTATATTTTTAAATAATTTAATATACAACATTTAAATATATAATTACATATATAGTTTTAAAAACTTAATATTGAATTATATTTATCCAAATTCTAGTTATAATTTTATAGATAAAGTTTCACAAGTATAGTAATTTTGGCAATGAGAAAATATTATGTATATATATATATATATTACATAAATATTATATAAATCAATTAATTATATAAATTAGAAAAAATATTTTTTGAAGGAAATTAAATATATATATTTATATATTAATTTTTATATTTTATAAAATTAAATTATTACTTAACATGCTCTTGGTAGAAAAAAGGTGTTTTCTCTATTCTAAAATATTTATTCAATAGCCAAAAATTAAAAATTAGTTTTAAAATTGGTTTTAAATTACAAAATTACATTTTTAATATTAAAAATAAAAAAATACCAATTATAATTTTACTAAAAAATTCAAAATTTAATTTCAAAATTAATTTTTATTTAATACTCATTTGGATATTTGACTTTAAAATAAATTTCAAAATTAAAAAGAATATTTGAGTCATCCGCATGAATGGTATATAAATTCATTTAAAATATATTTTTTTGTTCATTTTAAAATATTATAGATATATATTTATTATTATGTTATTTGTACATACATATAAATATTTAATACGTATATACATGTTTTAAAAAAAATTACATATGTAATATATATTGTTTTTCGGCTTTATAACAAACAAAATATATTTCATATAATTGACAATGATTTGACTTTACCTATGTAAATTGTTAAAATTTCATACATATTTATGCATACATACATACATACATACATACATACATATATTTATGTATGTATGTAAAATAAATTAAAAACAAGGAAAACAGATGCATAGGGAAATTATAGTGGGTTAGGTAATCAGAGGCCTATGTCCATTTAAACTTTGTTGAAGTTTATGTAGATTTTTCACAAAGCCGTTCTTATGGATCGATGATGATCCGTGAGATTATAGAGATAATGCAGAAATTCGTTAAACAAGCAAAAAGTTCCCTAAACAATGCCCGTCCTCCTCTATTTACCGTTAGGATCGATGGAAATCTCTCACCTACGTTCTTTCCAACATTCCGACGTCATAGAGAAGTTGAATTGAAAAGATCATGGAAAACTCGGCTAATTTCAAGGATCAATGCCGAACCATGCCTTAGGGATCTATAATGATCCATAAGATGGGTCCTGAATCCTTCCTCAACCTCGTGTGAATGCTTGGTCAACTCCTATCTTCATCTTTGATACTTGATTGCATTATTACGAGCTTAAACTCGAGTGGATTCCTTGGTACGGAGGTTGGGCAGAAGCACTTGGTCCATCAACCGTTCGTTTGGGCCGAGAATAGTAGGTAAACCATTCCATACATCATTGATTAACTTTTGATTGCTCCATATTTGTGTGGCATGAGATGAGTGATGATTTGGAGGAGCTTTCAAGGATTGATACTGATCCCTGATCAGGGATCGACACTGATCCATGACTTTTGTTGTATCATGGATCTTCGAGTATGACACTCATTACAGGAGATGTGTATGCTATAATTAAAGATCCTTTGCTAACTTAAGACTTCATCCCTTGGTTCCGCTTGACACTTGAGCTTAGCAGCTATTGTTCTGGATTTCTGCTTGGGTAAACACATGCTTGACTAATTAATTTGTCCAAATATGACTTGGTCACAAGACTGAATAACATTTTCCCTCAAAAGGATATCTTGTTTTAACAAGATATGCTTTGGAATGAAACAAACTTAAGATTCTTCATCATTGGTTTCAAGCATTACTTCAAATAGACGTTACCTATCCTTTGAACTGCTTTCGTGAAGTGTAGCATCTTTTATCAATCGTTGCATTGCTTCGAACATTTCTGAACTTGTAACTTCTATGTGATAAATTGAATCATGTTTTTTAGGTTCGTCAATCCAAGTTCAAAAAACTTTCAATGATCTCGTTCTTCGAATTAGTCAGGTAGAACTTTGGCTTTTTGGAATTTCGGTTCTATATTATCATGCATGCATACACATATCCATTATTATATACGTAGGTATACCCAAGCCATTATCATGCATGCATATGTGTGATGCATGTGTGTCTGCTTGGATTTGGTACCGACCCATTGGCCATGGATCGATACCAATCCACCTCACCTCAGAATTAGGCGAATTATCTGCCTAAGTTTTTGGTTCAGGGGCCACTAATACACCGAACTCCCACTATGCTCTTTCATTTTATTTTTGTTTTGATTATTTGGTTTCCACAGCTGCCAATGCCAAACTTTGCACTACCAGTTCAACTTTCACCTCTAGCTTGTTGTTCGAACTACCACCTCCATCTATTTGAAGCATCAACGCTGTTGTAGAGCTTCCATGTCGGTCATTAAGCATTGAATAACCTTGACCATTTGAAAATTAGATCTAAACACCCTGCATTAGTTAAGACAAAGTGCTGCCTCAAATGGGTGATGTCAGCTGATGACGTTCATTGCCGTTGTGAATCGCTAGCCATGTGCGAAGGCCAATGGAACACTATTTTTTGCTCTTTTCAGGGATAGGAGCCGATCCCATACTTGAGGAATTTTCATTGAAAGTTTGATGTGTAAGCCTTTCTTTGCAAGATCATGGATTTGCTTAAGTTTTGGCACTATCTTCTCGAAGTACAACTTGAGTTCAAATTCTTGATGCCTTGGCCTGGGTTGACATTAAGCTTTACTCAAGTCAGGCACAAGTCTTTGCAAGGTTAAAAATTTTGGTGAAAATTTTCCCAAATATTGCCATAAAATTGTGAATGGCACTATATAATCAACTTTGGTCGAGTTGCGGTTGATAATGCATGATCTATTGGAATGGTCAGCGATGATGGTCACTTTGGATATCAAGTCGGCGCTTGAATGAATCATATGCCAATCTTTTTTACCGAATAATAAATCTGAATTACACGATATTAGATGCATGCACTACATAATTTTAACTACATTATATTTCCCACGGTCAATTTATGAAATCCTATTGATTGACACACGTCTGTATTTGTCGGGTTTTGCATATCGAAATACTGGGCTCTTTTTCTAGCATGAAGAATACAACTTTTAATATGCCTGATATCACTTATGTGTGAAGATTTTATAGTTATGGACCGTAGATGCTTCTTGTGTCTCTCTGATATGGCTGTAGATCCTTCGACCTTAGCATATGCTGAACCTGACATAAAATTCGGTTCTACTACATTAATTGTAGTAAGGCATACTCCTCAATCAACTGGTCACTAAGCCTTACAACCTCTGGAAATAATCCCTTTTATGCCAGCTGAGGGGCATGTAGTTGGGGCTGCCCTGACGTTGATATGGGTGATGTCGTTATATTGATGATCCCCAGGATTCTCCTGTCTTTCAAGAGAATATGTAAGAGGCAGGGTATTCTAGTTCATACCAAGTCCACATCTCCTAGAGGTATATCATTAACCTCGCATGTCTCTGAGATGACTCCTATGACATCGATTGACATCGTTAGTCTCTACTTTTATGTTTTTCAAGTTTCAGGCTAGCCTCTCATCGTCCCTTTTCCCGAAGGGTATCTGACATTGGTTACATGTGCTATTTTGACCGAATATGTAATTGTGTCTACCCAGTGCCGATTCCAGCTTCTAATGTGAGAACCTTCCCATGTCCCGGTGCTAAAATAATCCAGGCTTTAGATGAAGAAACCAAAAGAGATGATTATGTGGCTCAGGGAGAAGAAGATGTTATCATCACGAGAATCACCGAGCACTCGTCAGGGCATTATGCAGGAGATGCAATTATCCTGGGCTATGTTGACCAAGGAGATCAAACAAGAAAAGCTTGATGTCATTCCTCCTCATTTATCCTTTTCATTGCCTTCGGCAAACATTCTTATTCCTAGTTCTAAATCGGTTACTATAAGTAGTCAGACTGGTCCTCTTCACCATCCAGGAATTGATTATGATTAGGAATGACCCAAAAGGTTTCTTTTCGAAAGAAAGCATAGGCGGTGGGAAGGGCAGAAAGAAACCTGGCAAAAATAGCAGTGCTCGTTCCTTCGGGGAAGTAGCGAAAGAGAAGAAGAGGAGGAAGAGACAATGACTACAGTCATCCCTTATTATTATTATTATTTTTTAGTTTCATGGCTTATATTCATGGGCTGATTTTGTGGGGGTACAACTATCGCTCTTTGTGCTCGTTCAAATTCGTTAATAAAAAGTAGATTTGTTTCTTTTTAGCCTTTGCATCATTCCATTTACATATTCGGTTTTATATATCAAATGAGCAAACAACTCTTTTGTCATCACTTACACAACACAACGATTTGCGTTGCTTATTTCTAATCGCATTTTTGCTTAAATAAAAGCAAAGTTGGATTTTTGGACCATTCCTCTCGTCTATGAAAGAATAGTGCATAAGATATCTATCTTTGGACACCCATACTTGAACATCTGTCTCCGGATGTTTTTTATTTGATCTCGCCTAACTTCGGTCATTGACTACATTTGCCCGTTCATAGGGCTAGGTAAACACGATGCCTTTCTCTAGATGCTTAGACAAGATCCCATCTTACTACATGCATAGATCATTGAATTTGCCAAACTCCAGGCAACGGTTTAGTGCTTTGCCCTTCTTCGGGAAATGGTTCTTAGGGTGAACTATCCCGTTCGATCCTCATGTGTTTATACTCTAATGTACAAGTCATGGGTCAAAGGAGTTATTTGGAATCTACTCCAAATGCCTGGAACGATCATGTTTCTCAAGTCCAATTATGGATCACAAAATTAAATTGGTACCTATATTCGGGCACCTACATGCATGTATTATATGAGCATATATCATTTGGTTATACTATTGTTCACGGCATAAGATTTAGCTAATAAGAATGCAAATTCGTCGATACCCAAAGCTAATTTATTTTATATCCACAATAACGGTAGATCATATCTTATTGCATTAAAATCATCAAAGTATGTACAAAGATAGTTTTAAGCAAAATAGCATCATAAATACTCGCTACATCACTCCCTTGGAAGTGAAATTCCATCGGTAGTAGTCAACTTGAATGTTCAATCTCTAAGTTTGTGTTTAGTAGCATAAGGACCTTCCCAAGTCGGGCCTATGTTACTAGACTACGGAAGATTCATTTAAAAATGAGATCGCTGATCTTAATAGTTAAGTACCTAACCTTTGTGTTGTAATGTTGGTCTACTCGCTTCTAGTGAGCAGCCGCTCTCAACTCAGCTTTGTCATGCTTCTCATTGTTCATATCGAGGGACTCGAGCAGGAGTTACTCGTTCCTATTTGGATCATAGTGGATCTTCCAATAAGATTGCGCTTCCAATTCAATAGAAATAAAAGCCTCTGACTCGTAGGCTAAAGCGAATGGAGTATGATCGGTCATGGATTTATGGGTTGTTTGATGGGCCCAAAGTGCCAGCGGTAATTCATCGCCCACTTGTTTTTCGCATTTCTCAATCACTTTTTCATAGTATACTTGATAATTTTGTTTGCAGCTTCCACCTGCCCATTTGCCTGCAGTTGTGCTACTATAGAAAATCTTTTCTCAATCCGATATTGATATAAATATTCTTGAATTCCATGCTATTAAATTGGTCCCATTGTCAAAAATAATAGTCTGTGGGATCCCAATCGATAGATAATGTTTCCAACTACGAAGTTGATCATCTTCTTCGTGGTGACCGTGACTAGCGGTTCCGCCTTAGCCCACTTAGGGAAATAATCAACCGCAATGATTGCATACTTCACCTCGCTATTTGACATTGGAAACACACCAATAATGTCGATTCCCCATACCGCAAATGGGCAAGGGCTGACCATTTATGTAATTGTCGTGGGTCTCTAGAAATTTCGACGAATCTTTAGCATCGATCACACCTCCTGGTGTAATCGGTTGCATCTATATTGAAAGATGACCAAAAGTATCCATAGTGAAGAGTTTTCTTCGCTAATGTTCCCCCCCCCCCCCCCAATATGATCGCCACGTTGACTTCTTTATTAGCGACACACCACGGTAGGGGAACAGAGAAACCTCTTCTATATAATAACCCATCTTGAATAATAAACCATAAGGCCTAGCATAGGAGTTTTCTTCGTTTTCTCCTTCCATCTGGAAGATTTCCCTTCAATTGATATCCCTTAATCGAAGTCATCCATGATTATTTCTCAAGTTTAGCCTCGTAGATCCAATCGACATCCATCTGGTCGATGCTTGGAGCTCATAATACCTCCACTGGAACTATACCCATGAGTCATGCATCTTCAGAGCTAGCCGGTTTGGCTAGAGAATCAGCCCTCGTATTTTCTTCCTTGTAGATATGCATTATCGTGCAATATTCGAAATCGTTGAGCAACTCCAGAATCTTCATCAAATAAGGGGCTAACTAGCTACCTTTTGCTGCAATTCCTTCCACAGTTGGAAAATCACCAATTTTGAGTTACTGTATATGTGTGAGGCTTAGATTCCCAATTCATTCGCTATCTTGAGTCCCCTGATCAACGCTTCATATTCAGCTTTATTGTATATTTTAGAGAACTCAAGCTTTAAGGCGTAGCAAACTAATTGTTCCTCAGGGTTTACCAAAACCACCCCTACCCTCAAGGCACCGTTCGTTGGATGCTATTTCTATATACAACTTCCATTAAGCATTCCGCTTTTTGGTTTCTTCTCTCTTATCATCCCGAGCGATGAACGCGGCAATGAAATCAGCAAATGCCTAGTCTTGATTGCCTTCCTAGGATGATATGATATATTGTACTGACTCAGTTCGATGCTTGATTTTAACAATCTTATAGAAGTCTTAGGACATTGCAGAACCTGTCATAAGGGCTGATCAGTTAGCACCTTAATCGAACGAGCTTGGAAGTAGGGTTGGAGTTTCCTCAATGATATTAACAAACAATAGGCCAACTTTTCAAACTAGGGATAATTTCTCTCCGCTTCCGCTAATCGCTTGTTGATATAGTATACAAACCTTTGAATTCTGGTTTTGCCTTGTACAGGGGCAGCACTTAAAGCATGAACAGATACTGCCAGATAAACAAACAAATCTTCTCCCTTCAAAGGCTTCAACTAGACAGCGGTACTCTTATGTCCAGGTGAAGTTCTTTTTCCCCACTTTGAGGACATCAAATAATGGTATATATTTGTCTGTAAACTTTAAGATGAATTGACTTAGTACAACTACTTTCCTTTTCAGACTCTGTATCTTCTTTATCATCTTTGGGGTTTCAACATTCCTTAAGGCTTCAATCTTCTTTGGATTGGCCTTAATTCCCCTTAAGTTTACAATAAAGCCTAAGAAATTCCATTATGTGACTCCGAACGAGCACTTAAGTGGGCTGAGTTTCATATTTTCCAGAAAACGCCAAACATTTCCAACAAGTACTCTAAATAGCTTATCGATTGCCATGACTATACCATCATATCATCTATGTAGACTTCCATTGAACATCCAATCTGACCTTTAAACATTGAATTCACAAGTCTATGGTAGGTGGCCTCAGCGTTCTTCAGAATGAATGGCATGACAAGGCAACAATGTAGTCCTAAGTTGGTTATGAAACTGATGTCCCTGGTCCAAAATGTACATTGGAATTTGATTATAGCTGAAATAAGCATCCATGAATAATAGCAATTAGTGGTCGGCGGTTGAGTTTATTGGTTAGTCAATCTTTGGTACTGGGAAGTTGTCCTTCGGGCATGCTTTATTCAAATCTGAATAGTCGATGCACGTCCTTCAGTTTCCATTGGACTTCTTGACCAGGACCAGATTGGATACCCACTTTAGGTATAGGCCTCACGGAAGAAGTCATTGTTTTTTTGCTTATCCACATCTTCTTTCAACACAGCGAATCGCTTTGGATCCAGACTATGCCGCTTCTGTTTCATAGGGAGACACCTTGGGTTCATATTCAATGCATAGCATACTATCTCCGATGTTATTCCATAAATGTCAAAATGTGTTCAGGCAAACACATCTATATTTGCCTAGAGAAACCCCATTAATTCCTTCTCATCTTCACGCCAAGTTGAGATCTAATTTTCAAGATTCGAGTAGGATCATCCTGATTGACCGGGATGCAGAGTATCAGCTCGGTCGGGACCTCCCTTACATCCTCTAGCTCTTTTCTTAGGTCCATAACGTTGTGGAATTTGGTATGCCGGTTGCTATGCATTTATTAACTTGACGTAGAGAGACTTCTCTACGTCCTTTCCTTTCTCGCATTACTTTAGTTCCCTCAACTCGACGACATAGCATTCTTGTCCTAGGTTTTGATCACCTTGAATTACCCCGTTCCATTTTCCATGAATAATTTCATCGATAGGCACCACGGCCTTAAGGCCACCTAGAAGATAACGATGGTCGGTCGACCCAAGAAGGAATTATAGGATGAAAAAATATCCATCACAACGAAGGTCACAACCTGCACTCTCTGACGGTCATATTCTCCTAAAACCACTGGTAAATCAACATACCCTACAGGCTCTACAGCCTCTATGGTAAATTTTTGAGTCCGGGTTTTACATGGCTTCAGATCCTAATCGTCCATCATCATCTGATCATATGCTCTTTTAAATAGAATATTTACTAAACTTCCATAATTAACAAGCACTTTCTTCACTGTTGTTGGCCCAATCGCGGTTGTTATTACCAAGGGATCAAGTGTAGGTGCTTCAACCCCGTTTGCATCACAACTTCTAAATACAGTGCCATCTTTCATGATTCTCAATTTTTTCACAAGAGCTCCATCTTCGACTGTAAATCAACTTTCCTACGCAACATGTTTTAGAGAACTCCCATATCTTTCCATTTCATTCCAACTCTTCTTAACTAGATGAGGTTGACCAATTGTCATATTGATCACAAGTCTTTTTCCAAGCTATCAATCTGCCGTCCTATAGGGCTTTCACATACTATTGAAGCTTCTTCTTTCGGATTAAATCTTCAATTGCATCTCATAGATGTCTGCATTCAATCATGATATAACCATGGGTCTCGTGGAAGCAACAAAACTTCCTAGACCTTTTCTCCCTCTTGGTCAACTTCTTCAGAGCCGACTTCTTGTACTACTTGGTACCTTACGTCACAAGGTATATGTTCTCAATCGAATTATTTAGTGGTGTACAGTTTTTACATGTTGGGAATTTCTTGAAATAAGGTTTTCTATCTTTGTCGCCTTGATTATTTCTCTTTTGGTTATTACCTTTATTCCCTACCTTCATAGCTACAATCCCGGAGCCTTCACCGGACTGCTTCATAACCACATTACTCTGAATTACTTTAGCTTACTTTCCACCATCATATTTCCTTACGGTTGTACTTGCCTCTTCTAAGTGTAAGAACTGAGTCGCCTTTCTGTAAAAAAATATCCATTGTCGATGGATGTTTCATTTTCAATCATCTTCCAAAATCAGTGTCTGAATGTATCCCCCTGATCAAAGCCATCAATATTATATCTTCCTTCATGTTACTTACTTGGTTCGTCGTCGTATTAAATTTGCTCAAGAAGTCCGTCAATAACTCTTTGGTACTTTAGAAAAGGTTTGATAATGACATCACATCCTTTGGTCGAGTGGTATGCAAACAAAACTGCTCAACGAACCTTTTTGCCAACTGATCATGACGATATAGATCTTGGTAGAAGCCGAGTGAACTACATCATAGCCATATTGTGATAACCCGGATTTTTGGACATCGGTCAAGAGGATAATTAACTGATTTTATTTGGAAATTTAATTGTGAATTAAATGGAAAATGTGTATGTGTGTGAATAGGTTGTAATTTGAATTTGAGTTTGAGATTCAAAAATAAAATGTCCTAAAAATAAATTGGACTTAAAATAATATATAAATATATATTTATTTTTTAATTAGTTTCAAATTATTTATTTAAGGATATATGAATATAAATTTAAGGAAAATATAATGTATACATTTTGTATAAATTAATAATACATATATATATATATATATAAACATAAATGTAATATAAGGTAATATATTAAATAAAGATGTATTAAAACATATATATGCAAATATAAACAAAAGAATAATAATATAAATATCTATTTAAACCATATTCTCATGAGGAAAATACAAGTGTAAATCATTTACATATACAGAGACAAGTGTGAGTGTTTTATTATGGAAATCAACAAGTGTAATGAATTTTAACAAGTGTCATTAGTTTTAAATTAATAAATATCAGGTCATATAATTTCTATTCCCTCTCCCTCTCATTCTCTTTTAATCTGCACTCTCAAATTCAAAGAAAAAAAAGGAAAACCTGTGCACAAAGAAACCAGAGAAGAATAAAATCAAAGCAAGGCAAACTATTTCACAAATTCAACTTCATCAATAATAAAGCTCCAGATTCAACTCAGTAATCAAAGTATCAAGATCAACATCAAGTTTTAAATCTAGGATCAAGATCGAAGTAGATTTCAAATTTCAAAACCCAGGCTTCTTCTCTGCTTTTAGAAACAAAGTTTGAGTAACATTCTTTTTAAAAGCTTAAGTAAATAGAAATCTGGTTGCATGTGAATTTCTAGAAATAAAGTATGTTGTGTGCGTATATATAAGTGAATTTTCTGTATATATATGAATGTATAGATGTGTGCATGCCTGTTATACATGTCACATCTCTGTTCTTAGTTTTCAAGCTAAAGTTTTTAATCAAAATTCATTATCTCCTAAACTAATCTTTGTCAGGACTTAAGATTCAAACAAAATCTGTTTGTTTAATCATAGATTATGATTTAAAATTTTATTTAAGTAAATTAAATTTGAAATGCACTGGAAAACCAAGGAGAACAGTGCAAGCTTGTGTTATGTTAAAAATTCAAACATCTTAATTCATCAATTCAGGCAAATAATCTGAATCCTTATCTAAAAACATGATTTTTAGAAGTGAAATTACAGTTTTTAGTTTTGGTTTGAGTGAGCATTTCGGGTTTGATCTGCATGTGAGTTTTGGGTGGTTTCTGATCATCAAGGTGATCAGGATGGTCGGGGACGTCACTGGAGGTAGATGAGAGTTCGGTGAGCTCGGCAAAAATGCCAGTTGGGTGTATAAACCACCATAGCGGCGGCGGTGGTCGAAATAGTTTGTAATCCTAGTTTTTGGTCAAGGTCGAGAATTTATTTATCTCGGCATCTCTGGTGGATTGAGTTCCACCAGACTTTAGGAAACGGTAGCGGGAAAGCTGGCAAAGGCATGGCTGGAAGCTCAAGCGTTCCGATGGTCGGAGGCATGGGTTCGAGAAGGTTTTTGGTGCTGTGGTTTTGTTCCTGGTTTGCTCAGGATTGTTCGATTCTGATTTTGAGTTAGTGTCAAAGTTTTGATGATCGGAATCTGGTGTAGAGATGATCGTCGATAGGCTAGAGGATTCGTGGATGGACGGAGGAGGATGGATCGCCAGTCCATGTGCACGGTAGTGATGGTTGTGTCTGTAGTTTTGGGTAGTGGAATTCTCGAAGGAAGACTCGGGTGTTGGGGTAGGTGCCTCGAGTATAAACTCGAGTAGACGAGAGTGGATACGAGTTTCCAGGTTTTAAACTTCAAAAATTTTAAAACTAAGTTTTTTTAGAAGCAGATGAAAACTCGAGATTGGCTCGAGTGATGTTCGGGTTAAACCCAAGCATGTTTAAAGACAATTTTTAAAAGTTTTAAAGGTTTTTATAAAAACAAGTTTTTAAATTTAAATTGAATGTAATTTAAACTATTACTTGATAAATGTTTAAGTTATTTTATTTAAGAAGTTATATATTTGGTTAACTTAAATTTGTTAAGTTAAATTATTTTTATGTTATTTCAAACTAATTTAAATAAAGTTAAGTGTTAATTAAGGATAAAATGTTTTAATGGTGATTAAGGCATTAATAAAGATAATGTTTTATCTTAAGGTTAATTATGGTTTTAATGAGTTGAGATCAATTAAGTTAATTAAGAAGTTTAAGTATAATTAACTAATTTAATTAATTTATGATTAAGGATTAATAAAATTAATAATTAAGGGTTATAGGTTAATTAATTTGTAATTAAGGATTATTAATTAGATAATTAGAGATTATTAATTAATGATTAAAGATTAATTAATTAAGTAATTAAGTTGTAATCAAGAATTGATTAATTAAGTAATTAAGATTGATTAATTAATTAATCAGAGATTAATTAATTTGTAATTAAGTTTTATTAATTAATAATGAAGATTTGTTAATTAATGATTAAAGGATAATTAATTAGGTAATTGAAGATTAATTAATTGATTGATAAGGTAATTAAGGAGTAATTAATTAATTAAAGGGTTTGTAACTAATTAAATGATTAATTAAGTAGGATTAGGTGATAAATTCTTAAGCAATTAATTTAATTTAAGTTAATTAAATTAATTATAATATGGATTAATAATTCCTATTTATGGATGTTCATTTGAGTAGAATGTCTGGTTGATTGATATCTATTGATTGATAATCTATGATAAATGGGTGTATCTGTGATTAATGTTGTATGAATTCAAAGTATTGAATTAAACCTTTAACAACTTGACCTTTTAAATGGCGTTTGGCTTTCGAAGAGATCGACGTAGCGTATCTGTAAATACCCGAAACCACTTCGATTAGTAATCTACAGTAATTCTTTATAGTTTGGTTAGAAGTAAACAGGCTGGAATGAAATAAGTTAAGTATCGTGGATATGTAAACTAGATAACGATTTTTGGAAATTGTTTTGAGATAAAAGATTAACTTAAATAAGATTAGAACTCGTAGAAAGGTACGAGTTACCCTGGTAATTCACTTAAGTTTTGTGCATTAGAATTTTTTGTTATATGGGTTTACTAATGCTGGTTTCCAACCTGACACGAATGTTACTTTGATGTAATGCTCGGGTCAGACCGAGTATTACAGATTTTCAGGTAAGAAGGTTATGGAGCTCAGGAGGCGAGCTGGATTGCAGGAACGTACGGAGTGTATTCGCTGTGATATATTGTTATTTATCTGGAACAAGTTATTTTAACTGTCAAGTGATTGTGAAATGTTGTAACTTTGATGTATTAATGTAAATTAACTGATACATTTTTTCCTTATATAACTGTTATTTTATTTGATATTATATTTTGATCCGCTGCGAATGTGAGATTCTTTGTTTCATTTCTGTTTCTTCTTCTATCTCTTTACTTCTTTTCCTAACTATCTGGAATTTTCGAAATTGAAAATTTCGGGTCGTTACATTTGGTATCAGAACTGAAGGTTAAGCGAGAACCTTGGCTTTGGTGGGTTTACTCATTGAGGATAGCGTCAGTGGTGCCCTAGAATGAGTTTGTGTGTGTGTGTGTGTGTGTGTGTGTGTGAGTAAGTGTGTACTTGTTATTTCTTTAATAAAGATTTTAAAGTTGGTTTTAAAATTGAATGATTTTTATATAAGTAAATTTTTACAATTATAAATATATTAAAGAAATTGGTTGTAGATTATTGGAATTAAATAAAATAATGAGAATTTAGTGGTAATAGTAATACAACCAAATTTAAATTGAACAAAGATAGGTTTGAAATGGATCCAAGCTGAAATTAAAATCCTGAATTTGTAGAAGTATTTTCAGAATAAGATAATAATGAATTGGTTTCCATATATGATAATCTTGGTTATTATCATAAATGATTGTTATGTTTAATAATAAAATGTGTATTAATGAGTAAGCAAAATGTAATGTTTTAGGGAAGCAAAACATTTAGGTGAGTATGACTTAAAAATTGGAATTGAAGATGATCTAAATTGTGAAGTTTTAAATCGAGGTCCAGAATTTGAAAATTGTTTCAAAGTGATAAAGAAATAATAAATAATATTATTTAATGTATTTGAATGAAAGGTCCTGTTCCAAACAAGAGTTGTTTGAAAATTTAAAGGAATTTGTTTTGAATTTAAAACCAAAGGTGGTTTAAAATTTAAAGTAACTTGGTGTGTAAAGGAAATAAATATGTATATTTGAAATAAACTCTAAGGTTGAGTTTTGAATTTTTCTTGGAATGTGATGTGAAAACCCAAAGTGAAATAAGTTTTTTAACTTAAGTGGGAAGATTATTAATATGAATTTTAAAATTTGAAATGGGAATTCAAATTGGGTGAAGTTGTGTAGATTAAATTGAACTGAATTTAATTTTGAGGAAATTAAATAAGTTTAGAACAAAGAACCTGAATTGAAAATGGATGGATGTTTTAAAATAATTTGGATATTATTATCCTATTGTTGTTAATAATCTTTAAACTGTGAATTGGATTTATTTAAATGAATGAAGAAATGGAGTGTGGTAATATATCCATTATTGAGATAAAAGGGAAATTAAACTTTAATTTGAAATTAAGGATATGGAATTACTTTGAATTTAAGATTTGAATGTTAAGAAATGAATTTGTAAATTAAAATTGTTTGAGAATCAGTTTCAAAGTTGGAAGATAAAATTGGGTAATAAATTGAATTTTAAAGATAAAATTGTTTTGAACTCTTATTTGAACTTTGAAATAAGTTAAGTAAAGATAATTTAAAATGAAAATTTGAAATTTTGACTTAGAATTAAATTGTTTAGAGATTTAGATTTTTGATGTAACAACCCGCATATTTATCGATTTTATATTTAAATATTTTATTTAAATATTCTATCATTCGTCGGATTTTGGTCCGAAAAGTTTGCAAACAGTCGAATTGGGACTCGAGACCACCCCCATTGAGTTCAAAATGACATTTGCGACCTTTTTGAGTATAAGCTTCGATATGTTTGGAGTAAGTCGAATTTTGACCTTTTTCACTTAGGGCTTTGGTTTGGGCTGAGCCCATTAACCCCACTTATGTATTCAGTCCCAACCCTCTCCAACTCTTTATTACATCATTTCTAATTCCTAACACTCAAGCTCAAGCAAAAATGGTGGATGAGAATGGGAATTAGAAACTCCAAGCCCTAGTTCCTCTTGCTAGCTCAAGTTCTTGCTCCAAAATCAAAGAGAACCCATTAGTAAGCATCTCCTTCTTCTTCTCCAACTCATTCTCTCTTTGATTTCAGAAATTTCCTAAACCTAACTTAGGGAATGTTCTTCTTTTAAGCTTACATTCAAGCTTCTAGTGTTGAGATTGAAGTGTGGTTGATCTCCCCTTGTCTTCAAGCTTCTCATTCATTGTTTTTGGGTTCAAAGGTGAGATTTTATCTCACATCTATGCTTATAATTATCTTCGATTGTTAGGTATGAATTCCTAACACTTATTCGTGTGCATTTGCTTTTGGTTTGGATTGATTTGGTGAAAATTCCAATTTTTAGTGTTTTGAGTTCAATTCGTTAAAAATCCTAACTTTGATGTTTGAACATGTTTTTGGTGATGCATCGAGGAGCATATAGGGCCGGGTAGTCGATTGACGTAAACCCTTAGCGTCGTTGCTCGACCGATAGAAATTTGGAAGAGATTGACATTCATTAGATGGGCATGGGGGGGTGCTGGCTACAGGTCCGGCCGACTGACCACAGGGTCCGGTCGACCGAACCTGTTACCCGAGCACTTCCCTGCCTCTATTTGGAAATGCAGGTTACAGGTCCGGCCGACCGAACTCATGGTCCGGTCGACCGACCTGCTACCCCGTGCATTTCTGTTTTCTGGTCCGGTCGACCGACCCAGGAAGTCCGGTCGACCGACCTGCTCCTATTTGCCAATTTTGCCTATATTGCTAATTTGTTTGAATTTCCAACTTTAATCGATTCGTGTTATTTCCCTTTTTGTCGTTATCATTTGTTATTGACTTTGATGACTTACTTTCTTAGGGAATTCTTGGAATATCCATTTCGATGGATTCGGTATCGATTTCTTTGGATTTTATTCACGTTTTCGGATGTGAATCTTAGTGATTGAATGTTACTACAATCTTCTTTGTGATTTGTCACTTTAAAAATATAAAGGTTTTCTATACTAGTAGTAAATATCAAAACTCTTTCATCACAACGATTTCAACACTATTTTATTACAAAGCTCGTTTTCTTAAACCATTTTCCAATCTAGTAGTATATACAAGCCTTTACCTCACTCGTATGAGAAATCTAATTAAACGACTTAGTAAAACGAGTGGTATGAAACGCTTGCGTTTACTTCGTCGGTTAATTCTTGGACTTATTCGATTGAATCTCTTGTGACAATTTTCTAATGGAGATCTACAATTTGTTCGTAACTATTTAAGTTAAGCTAGTGGTTATGGGACATGAAGCTAAGCTCATATATTTACTAGCTTACTGTAATTGACGCTTCTCTTTGATCATGACGATCATTTATGGTTTAGAATAGCAATGTGCGATGTCTCTTTGTCCACATGGAGGACTGTACGTCGTTTTTATTGAACTTCGGTTCACCAGGAGGAGCTTCGGCTCAATGTCCGCAATGGGGGACTATACCCTGTCAGGAGGAAATTCGGTTCACCAGGAGGAGCTTCGGCTCAATGTCCGCAATAGGGGACTATACCCTGTCACGAGGAACTTCGGTTCACCAAGAGGAGCTTCGGCTCAAGGTCCGCAATGGGGGACTATACCCTGTCAGGAGGAGTTTTTGACTCACCAGGAGGAGCTTCGGCTCAAAGTCCGCAATGGGGGACTATACCCTGTCTAGAGGAGCTCTGGCTCATTTTTATGGATTGGCCATCCTTTTTCTTGTGATTTCTGGATTTCGTGTGTTGAATTCTGGAATTTATGCTTCACCTATTTTCGTGATTTCTATTGATTTGATTTATCAATTATTATGGCTTGGTGAATGAAATTAGGAGTATGACATTCCTTTTTATCTTGAGTAGATCTTTGCGATATTGATTAATCTCTTATTGGTTTTTCAATTACTTATATATCACAGCTTGGCAATGTGATTATTATACATTTAGTCATATCTCTTATTTTATATCATTTCATCTGATATTTATAGCTAGACTGATCCGTTTATTATTTTCTTCTTAAATAATACTCGGGTCAGACTGAGATTTTACAGGTGCTTCTGCTTGACTCCTTATCGGACCATCATCTGATCTTTTGGCTAACTACTTTAGTTTAGTAATTTTTGTTGTATACATTTGAGATACAGACTCTATGATGTATACTTATTCTTTTGTCTAGCACTTGTATCTATTCTTTTTGATATTGTGGATCTTGTTAGACCACTACTCTGATGAACACTTTTATGGGTTATATATATTCATATCTATTTCCGCCTTTGTGATATGAATTGTCTGTGACTGATTTGTGTTATGTTTATTTCTATATTTGTTTCCGAAGACCTTTATAGCCACTGTGTAGTAGCTTTGAGTTTGTGTCGGTATGTCGGATTTCCTCTTGAGATGAAAAGTTATATTTTTATCTGGCATATCGATGCTCGCACAAAGCAATTATACAGATGGTCGCTCCTCAACAGCCTTATTCTCAGTGCTAGTCGACAGCATTACTCCGTAGTGTTCTTGGCTAGCGTGGGTATAGAGGTGGGGCGTCACAGCTTGGTATCAGAGCCAAACTTCGAAACAATATGGAATATTATAACAAGGATCATCGTCCTAAGTCCATCTTAAGAGTCGTGCTTTAGGATTTTATTCTAGTCTTCGTACCGATTCATCCTATTTTCTTTATGATTCCTTGTTTTATCTATCAAGATTTCTTGATATTTATTTTTTTGAATAACTTTTCTCCTTCTTTCTTTCTTAAAGAAGAGAAATGGTTAGACCTGACCGTCCCAGCGCCGGTCAATCTAGTGCCACTCCCCAAGATGGAGAATTTATGTCTGCCCAGCAGCTTCTTGATCTTGTAAAGAATCAAGAGTTTATCTATGCTTTGAGTAAGAACCCCGAAATGGTTCTACCTTTGAAACTTGAAGTTTCTTTCAATCAGCTTATGGATGTTACTCTTCTTCATGGAGAGGTTGGTAAAGGAAGTGTTTGTGATATTGGGACTTCCAAGAAGAGGCATATTAAGTTCAAGAGCCTTAATCCCAATAAGAGAGTGAAGCAAACTACTTTTGTAGCAAAGACTCCAATCCCTAATCGTGGAGGATGCTACAATTGTAATTCTAAGGAACACTATGCGAATATGTATCCCAAAACCCCATTCTTGTCGCTATTGCAAGAAACCGGGTCATCTTTTATCTGCATGTCCCAAACTTTTGAATAAGGACATGAGAAAGCTAAATATTGTGCAAACCCCTAGCAACTCTTCTCTTGGTCAAGGTATTTTTCACTCAATCCTTGATGGCATTGTTTTATTTCGTGATCTTCTTATTTGAGTTCTTTTTGATATGGCTCACTATTTTATATCAAAAGAACTTGTCGATTCTTTTTCTTTGAATATTTTGGGCTTGTTGACTTCTTTGAGGATTGCGAATCCGGATGGTAGATCTGCAACACTCAATTTGCTTTCTATTGATGTCGAAACTATTTTATGTGGTTTATCTTTCCGAGCCGATATTTTTACTTAGGCTTCGGAATTGATTTTTGTAAGGATTGACTTACTCGTTGTGAAGCCCATATCCTATTTTCCGTATGGACTATTCATCTTTGACATTTTCTATCTGTTAAGCAGATTTCTATTTCTCTTTGTGATTTTGATTCCAATTTGATGGCATCATTTTATTCTTTAAACCCTCATGACGAGGAAAGTTTTATTTCTCTCATCTAAATAGTTTGTGAAATTTTCCAGTTTACTTGGACTTGTCTTAGGATTATCACCTAAGCAATATCTTGTGTGGTGATAAGGTCTTTCTAGTTCGACCTTACCACCGATTTTCATTTGGCTACGAGTCGTGTGAGTTAGCATTCCACTTACGCACTCCGCACTCGTTATGATTCTAATGAATGACTTATTTTGTCATTCAATTTGTCTAGCTTATTTCATCCATTTTATATATCAAATATTCTATGAATATTTCGATGATACCATTCTTTTATTTATTGATTTTTGGATGAAAATAGAAATTTAAAATTTTGCAAAATCTTTTTCATAATATTTATTTAGAAGTATAACCGGATTTTTGTTCTTAAAACGAACAAAGAATATTCTTAGAAGTTTTGAGAAACTTACTTATCCTATAAAATATGATTTTGTGATTGTGTTGCCCGTTGAGTGCTTTAAGGATTCTGGTCGATGCGCTTGATCAACGTTATCGATAAGAATCTCCTAAACGCTTTGATGAGACAGTCAGACACGATATATTGACTTGTAAAAATGTAAATTTTTGTAGAAAGATCATTACATATAAAAAAATGTAATTTTGAAAGTTTTAACTTTTCAGGAAAAGAGGATTATTTAAAAGAACTCTTCCTTTCGATACTCTTATTCTTGTGATTCCTGAAGGGGAACCAAGACTTTGCTATTTGTACCGATACTAGTCGTATTGGTTTGGATGCCATTCTCTTGCAAAGGAGAACGTGCTATCACTTGTGCTTCTAAATCATTATAGCTTATCGGGACTAGATATGCCACTCATGATCTAGTAATCGCGGCTATTGTTTTACTTTTGGAATTTGGCATCATCATATTTGGATGAGAAATTTGTTCTCTACCTCGATCATAAATCTTTGGAATATTTATTTCTCATAAGGAACTTCATGTTGACTCGGGTTCCTGCCATCTTGTGATCTTGATATTCTTTTTATTCCCAGAAGGGAAATCGTTTTGCCAATGCACTCTGTCGTAGGCAACAAGTGGTTGATTCTTTGATGATGTCTGAAGGGAATTATCTTTTTATCAAGTTCATCGAACGTTCTGACGTACTTCGTTTTATTGAGTTTCATCTCACCTCTTTTATGGACTAGCGTCCGATGTTCTTTTATGGTGTTCGGTTCATTGGATGTACCGTTTGTACTACATCAATGTTTTTGCTATTTGATTCATTGGATGTACCGTTTGTACTACATCAATGTCTTTGCTTTTGGATTCATTGGATGTACCGTTTGTACTACATCAATGTTTTTGCTATTTGATTCATTGGATGTACCGTTTGTACTACATCAATGTCTTTGCTTTTGGATTCATTGGATGTACCGTTTGTACTACATCAATGTCTTTGCTATTTGATTCATTGGATGTACCGTATGTACTACATCAATGTCTTTGCTTTGGTTCATTGGGCGTACCGTTTTTGTACTACACTGATGTCCCAAATTATTTGAGTTTCTAGTTCCTCGGGCTTACCGTTTTTGTACTACGCCGTTGCACCGGCTCAATTTTCTGCTATTCTTGACGTTCCCCACGTCTTTCATCTACGAAAATGCCTTAGGGATTTCAGTTTTTATTCTTGTGCCCGGTGATATTGTTGAAATTGAAGTTTCACCAGATTTGATTTATGAGCAACATCCTATTCGAATTATTGCTTCGAAGCTCAAACGACTTCGAAATAAAGATGTTCTTCTTATGAGAGTTCAATGGTTCTCAGATCCTAAGGATTGCTCTAGAGAATCCAGAGAATTCATTGAGCGATCCCGTTCTTGCTAACTCTTTCGTGCTCTTAATGGTGAACTTCTTATTTCAATTTTCTTTTGTGTTGATATGCTTCTATGGTTGTTACTTCTTATTTTCTTCTTAAGTATTGCGAGGACGCAATTTCTTTAAGGAGGGGAGTCTGTAACAACCCGCATATTTATCGATTTTATATTTAAATATTTTATTTAAATATTCTATCGTTCGTCGAATTTTGGTCCAAAAAGCTACTTTTTGCAAACAGTCGAATTGGGACTCGAGACCACCCCCATTGAGTTCAAAATGATGTTTGCGACCTTTTTGAGTATAAGCTTCGATATGTTTGGAGTAAGTCGAATTTTGACCTTTTTCACTTAGGGCTTTGGTTTGGGCTGAGCCCATTAACCCCACTTATGTATTCAGTCCCAACCCTCTCCAACTCTTCATTACTTCATTTCTAATTCCTAACACTCAAGCTCAAGCAAAAATGGTGGAAGAGAATGGGAATTAGAAACTCCAAGCCCTGGTTCCTCTTGCTAGCTCAAGTTCTTGCACCAAAATCAAAGAGAACCCATTAGTAAGCATCTCCTTCTTCTTCTCCAACTCATTCTCTCTTTGATTTCAGAAATTTCCTAAACCTAACTTAGGGAATGTTCTTCTTTTAAGCTTACATTCAAGCTTCTAGTGTTGAGATTGAAGTGTGGTTGATCTACCCTTGTCTTCAAGCTTCTCATTCATTGTTTTTGGGTTCAAAGGTGAGATTTTATCTCACATCTATGCTTATAATTATCTTCGATTGTTAGGTATGAATTCCTAACACTTATTCATGTGCATTTGCTTTTGGTTTGGATTGATTTGGTGAAAATTCCAATTTTTAGTGTTTTGAGTTCAATTCGTTAAAAATCCTAACTTTGATGTTTGAACATGTTTTTGGTGATGCATCGAGGAGCATATAGGGCCGGGTAGTCGATTGACGTAAACCCTTAGCGTCGTTGCTCGACCGATAGAAATTTGGAAGAGATTGACATTCATTAGATGGGCATGGGGGGGTGCTGGCTACAGGTCCGGCCGACCGACCACAGGGTCCGGTCGACCGAACCTGTTACCCGAGCACTTCCCTGCCTCTGTTTGGAAATGCAGGTTACAGGTCCGGCCGACCGAACTCAGGGTCCGGTCGACCGACCTGCTACCCCGTGCATTTCTGTTTTCTGGTCCGGTCGACCGACCCAGGAAGTCCGGTCGACCGACCTGCTCCTATTTCCTAATTTTGCCTATATTGCTAATTTGTTTGAATTTCCAACTTTAATCAATTCGTGTTATTTCCCTTTTTGTCGTTATCATTTGTTATTGACTTTGATGACTTACTTTCTTCGGGAATTATTGGAATATCCATTTCGATGGATTCGGTATCGATTTCTTTGGATTTTATTCACGTTTTCGGATGTGAATCTTAGTGATTGATTGTTCCTACAATCTTCTTTGTGATTTGTCACTTTAAAAATATAAAGGTTTTCTATACTAGTAGTAAATATCAAAACTCTTTCATCACAACGATTTCAACACTATTTTATTACAAAGCTCGTTTTCTTAAACCGTTTTCCAATCTAGTAGTATATACAAGCCTTTACCTCACTCGTATGAGAAATCTAATTAAACGACTTAGTAAAACGAGTGGTATGAAACGCTTGCTTTTACTTCGTCGGTTAATTATTAGACTTGTTCGATTGAATCTCTTGTGACAATTTTCTAGTGGAGATCTACAATTTGTTCGTAAATATTTAAGTTAAGCTAGTGGTTATGGGACATGAAGCTAAGCTCATATATTTACTAGCTTACTGTAATTAACGCTTCTCTTTGATCATGACGATCATTTATGGTTTAGAATAGCAATGTGCGATGTCTCTTTGTCCACATGGAGGACTGTACGTCGTTTTTATTGAACTTCGGTTCACCAGGAGGAGCTTCGGCTCAATGTCCGCAATGGGGGACTATACCCTGTCAGGAGGAAATTCGGTTCACCAGGAGGAGCTTCGGCTCAATGTCCGCAATAGGGGACTATACCCTGTCACGAGGAACTTCGGTTCACCAGGAGGAGCTTCGGCTCAAGGTCCGCAATGGGGGACTATACCCTGTCAGGAGGAGTTTTTGACTCACCAGGAGGAGCTTCGGCTCAAAGTCCGCAATGGGGGACTATACCCTGTCTAGAGGAGCTCTGGCTCATTTTTATGGATTGGCCATCCTTTTTCTTGTGATTTCTGGATTTCGTGTGTTGAATTCTGGAATTTATGCTTCACCTATTTTCGTGATTTCTATTGATTTGATTTATCAATTATTATGGCTTGGTGAATGAAATTAGGAGTATGACATTCCTTTTTATCTTGAGTAGATCTTTGTGATATTGATTAATCTCTTA
Organism: Allium cepa; assembly: GCA_030765085.1. Taxonomy (NCBI): domain Eukaryota; kingdom Viridiplantae; phylum Streptophyta; class Magnoliopsida; order Asparagales; family Amaryllidaceae; genus Allium; species Allium cepa. The sequence continues at coordinate 167,147,374 of CM060941.1, read as the reverse complement.
TTGGTTTTTCAATTACTTATATATCACAGCTTGGCATTGTGATTATTATACGTTTAGTCATATCTCTTATTTTATATCATTTCATCTGATATTTATAGCTAGACTGATCCGTTTATTATTTTCTTCTTAAATAATACTCGGGTCAGACTGAGATTTTACAGGTGCTTCTGCTTGACTCCTTATTGGACCATCATCTGATCTTTTGGCTAACTACTTTAGTTTAGTAGTTTTTGTTGTATACATTTGAGATACAAACTCTATGATGTATACTTATTCTTTTGTCTAACACTTGTATCTATTCTTTTTTATATTGCGGATCTTGTTAGACCACTACTCTGATGAACACTTTTATGTGTTATATATATTCATATCTATTTCCGCCTTTGTGATATGAATTGTCTGTGACTGATTTGTGTTATGTTTATTTCTATGTTTGTTTCCGAAGACCTTTATAGCCACTGTGTAGTAGCTTTGAGTTTGTGTCGGTATGTCGGATTTCCTCTTGAGATGAAAAGTTATATTTTTAACTGGCATATCGGTGCTCGCACAAAGCAATTATACAGATGGTCGCTCCTCAACAGCCTTATTCTCCGTGCTAGTCGACAGCATTACTCCGTAGTGTTCTTGGCTAGCGTGGGTATAGAGGTGGGGCGTCACATTTGATTTAAAAATAAAGGTTAATTTGATTTAAGGGATTAAATCAACATATAAATTTAACTCGAATTTATGCAATTCGAGATGGTTTAAAGTTGAGATTTAAATTGAATTAGTTCAAATTGAATTTAATTTGAATTCATTAGAATTTTGATTGAAGATGGATAAGTTTAAAACTCAAATGGAAAATTTGAATTAGATTAATTTGAAATGAATTGAAGTTGAGTGAGTTTAAATTCAAATGGGAAGTTGATTTGAATTTGGGATGGGAATGGAAGTTAACTTAATTTGAATTGAAATTGAAGGTTAATTGGAAAATGGCAATTGTTTGGAAATGGAGATTGGGAATTGAACAGTTTGGCTCTAGACTATTTTCAAATAAATTATATTAATATAAGCTGTTTTAAATCTATTTTTCCAAGCTATTTACTATATACAACCTTTCTTTTTAAAGCCAAATTATTTTAGACTTATTTTACAATTATTTTTGGAACTATTTTGCATCTGTTTTAATAATTACTATTTATCAACTGCTTACAACTAATTACCACTTTAAACTATTTTGCAATTATCTAACTATTTTATAACCATTTGACTATTTTATAACTATTCTACAACTACTTAACTATTTTACAGCTATTTTACAAACTAATAATTATTTTCCAACTACTTATCTATTTTAACTTTTTAAGCTATTTTCTAAATTTATGCTGGTCAGAGTGCAAACTGTTTATGATTAATTACCAATTGAGATAAGGATTAAAGTGATAATCCAAATGGAATTGAAACAATTGTGAATAAGTGGATAGAAATTAAAGTGAATGTGAATAGAAAAGGAGATTGTATTGGCTAATAAACAATAGAGATAAGTACGTAGGGTGATGTATATTATTTTATTCGCATAGTGATTTGATCCTGATTCAAACACAGAATTTCGAGATAGTATATCGATCCGAATTGGGATTTTTCACTCGATTTTCCACGTCGAACCTGATATGGATTTTTGATTGGTTCTAGATATTCTCTATCATAGTTATGGCTATGTAAGGAGAATGATGGTTTCTGATAAAGAAACCAGATCTGAGTCCGCACTACGAAGTCGAGTGAACGATACTAGTTCGGAAGAGAAATTGTGTGATCGAGTGAGCGATCAGATTTATATAGCGTACGGATGATATGTGTACATCTTACGGGTTTGAATGAAATTGATATTGAAAATTTGTGGATAAAACTGTAAAATGGTTTTTGAAATGAAAAGTATATTTTGTAAAATATATGATGAAGTAAAATAGAAATTGGATATTTCTATGTAGAAATTTACTTTATGGAAGCAAGTAATATGGTAAGTGACTTTATAGAGTAATCAAGTTTGAATATTGATTTGGCATAAACAAGGTTATGTATATATAATTGATAAACTTCCCCAGTATGAAGTGTATTTGAAAGTGTTTGAAGTATTTGAAGTATAAAAAGGGTTCTTGAAAGTATTTGAAGTATAAAAAAGGAATTTATTCAAGTATGAAGTGTTTCAAAGATTTTTCAAGGTTATATATATATATATATATATATATATATAGAGAGAGAGAGAGAGAGAGGATTTTATGAGAATGATTTTGGGAAAAGGTTTTTGGAACCTATGGACATTGAAAGGCTTTTGATTTTTAGGAAAATAAATTTTGGAAATTTGAAAAGCCTAGTTTGAGAATTATCGATTTTGGGATAATCGATTTTGAGAAAGGAGATTTATATGAGATTCATACTAGGTGTATGATTTGGAAGATACTATATGTGTATAGTATAAATTGTTTTGAAAATAGCTCTGGAGAAAAAGGCGCTCCCTTGAAATAAAATTCTTAGGAGTACCATAGGTTGGTACTACCTTGAGCCTCAAAGGGGGGAGGCTCTAAAGTGGATCCTGTGGGGAAGTCCGGACAAATTGAAGTTCCTGAGGATTATTGGGTAGCGAAAGTCGAGGGCGCTGACGCCTACAAAGGCATTTGGGTTATGCTATGACGAAAGTGTAACTCGATGTCGCTGCGATCTACTGTGGACCATAGAGGAAATCATGTGGAAGTAAGTGTCAACGGTCAACGCTTGATTTTTCCGGGATGACAACGTAACATCGGTAGACTGCGATCTATGGTCGAGGGGAGAAGTTTCATTCTTTTGGCAGCGAAATTCGAGGGTGCTGATGCCTATAGTTACATGAACTTTTGTTGTGATGGCAAAGCAACCCAAGGTGTAACTGCGATCTGTAGCGGGTTCTGTGGCGTAATTGAGGGACGCGGAGTGCCTACAGTTATCTATGGATTTTGCCGGGATGGCAACGTAATCATCGAGTAAACTACGACCGTGGATGGGGGTGATGATTTCCAAAGCGTTCTCACCAAAGATGTTTCCTCTATTTTCAAAAAAAAAATGTTTTCTATATTTTCAATAAAATAATTTTCCACGTATTTTCACTAGGTGTTGAAATGGGTTTACGAAGTACTTATAGATTTTCAGTCCTACGCCTAATCAACGTATGACCGAATTTCTGTAAGAACGAGGACGGACTTGTTGAAACATCGAATAATAAAAGTATTTTTATAAAAGCTATTTTGGAAATATTATATATATGTTAAACTGCTTTAAAAATGATCAAATAAAATTTATCTAATTTTAAGCATTTTAATAGTTCTAGCTTCGTTCCTTTTTGACGATGAAAAGATTCAAATGGGGGAGGAATGTGATAATGGTGATTTTTGGACATCGGTAAAGAGGATAATTAACAGATTTTATTTGGAAATTTAATTGTGAATTAAATTGAAAATTTCAAAATAAATAAGAAAAGTATTTGATTTTGTGTATATATGTGTGTGTGTGTGTGAATAGGTTGTAATTTGAATTTGAGTTTGAAATTCAAAAATAAAATGTCGTAAAAATAAATTGGACTTAAAATAATATATATATGATTTTTTTTCTTAGTTTCAAATTATTTCTTTAAGGATATATGAATATAAATTTAAGGAAAATATAATGTATACATTTTATATAAATTAATAATACATATATATATATATATAAACATAAATGAAATATAAGGTAACATATTTAATAAAGATGTATTAAAACATATATATATATATATGTATGTATGTATGTATGTATGTATGTATGTATGTATGTATGCAATTATAAACAAAAGAATAATAATATAAATATCTATTTAAACCATATTCTCAGGAAGAAAATACAAGTGTAAATCATTTACATATACAAAGACAAGGGTGAGTATTTTATTATGGAAATCAATAAGTGTAATGAATTTTTACAAGTGTCATTAGTTTTAAAATTAATAAAAATCAGGTCATATGATTTTTATTCCCTCTCCCTCTCGTTCTCTTTTAATTTGCACTCTTAAATTCAAAGAAAAAAAGGGAAAACCTATACATAAAGAAACCAGAGAAAAAAAATCAAAGCAAGGCAAACTATTTCACAAATTCAACTTCATCAATAATAAAGCTCCAGATTCAACTCAGTAATCAAAGTATCAAGATCAACATCAAGTTTTAAATCCAGGATCAAGATCAAAGTAGATTTCAAATTTCAAAACCCAGGCTTCTTCTCTGTTTTCAAAAACAAACTGTGAGTAACATTCTTTTTAAAAGCTTAAGTAAATAGAAATTTGATTGCATGTGAATTTCTGGAAATAAAGTATGTTGTGTGTGTGTGTGTATAAGTGAATTTTCTGTATATATATGAATGTATAGATGTGTGCATGTCTGTTATACCTGTGACATCTCTGTTCTTAGTTTTCAAGCTTAAGATTTTAATCAAAATTCAGTATATCCTAAAATAATCTTTGTTAGGGCTTAAGTTTCAAAAAATCTATTTGTTTAATCATAGATTAAGATTTAAAAATTTTATTTAAGTAAATTAAATTTGAAATGCTCTGGAAAACTAAGGAGAACAGTGCAAGCTTGAGTTATATTAAAAATTCAAACATCTTAATTCATCAATTCAGGTATATAATCTGAATCCTTATCTAAAAACATGATTTTTAGAAGTGAAATCACAAATTTTAGTTTTGGTTTGAGTGAGCATTTTGGTTTGATCTGCATGTGAGTTTTGGGTGGTTTTTGATGATCAAGGTGATCAAGAAGGTCAGGGACTTCACTGGAGGTAGAGGGGAGTTCAGTGAGCTAGGCAAAAATGCCAGTTGGGTGTATAAACCACTGTGGCGGTGGTGGGTGGTCGGAATAGTTTGTGACCCTAGTTTTTGGTCAAGGTCAGGAATTTATTTATCTCGGCATCTCTGGTGGATCGAGTTCCACCAGACTTTGGGAAATGGTAGCGGGAAAGCTGGCAAAGGCGTGGCTAGATGCTTAGGCATTCCGATGGTCGGAGACGTGGGTTCGAGGAGGTTTTTGGTGCTATGGTTTTGTTCCAGGTTTGCTCAGGGTTGTTCGATCTTGATTTTGAGTTAGTGTCGAAGTTTTGATGATTGGAATCTGGTGTGGAGATGATCGTGATAGGCTAGAGGAGTCATGGATGGTCGGAGGAGGCTGGGTCGCTAGTGCATGTGCACGACATTGATGGTTGTGTCTGTAGTTTTAGGTAGTGGAATTCTCGAAGGAAGCCTCAGGTGCTGGGGTAGGTGCCTCGAGTATAAACTCGAGTGCACGAGAGTGGATACGAGTTTCCAGGTTTTAAATTTAAAATTTTTGAAACTAAGTTTGTTTTATAAGCAAAAGAAAACTCTAGCTTGGCTCGAGTGATGTTCGGGTTAGACCCGAAGCATGTTTAAAGACGGTTTTTAAAAGTTTTAAAGGTTTTTATAAAAACAAGTTTTTAAATTTAAATTGAATTTAATTTAAACTATTACTTGATAAATGTTTAAGTTATTTGATTTAAGAAATTATATATTTTGTTAACTTAAAATTGTTAAGTTAAATTATTTTTATGTTATTTTAAACTAAATTTAAATAAAATTAAGTGTTAATTAAGGATAAAATGTTTTAATGGTAATTAAGGCATTAATAAAGATAATGTTTTATCTTAAGGTTAATTAAGGTTTTAATGATTTGAGATTAATTAAGTTAATTAAGAAGTTTAAGTATAAATAATTAATTTAATTAATTTATGATTAAGGATTAATAAAATTAATAATTAAGGGTTATAAGAGGTTAACTAATTTGTAATTAAAGATTATTAATTAGATAATTAGAGATTATTAGTTAATTATTAAAGGTTAATTAATTAAGTAATTAAGTTGTAATTAAGAATTAATTAATTAATTAAGATTGATTAATTAAGTAATTAGAGATTAACTAATTAAGTAATTAGAGGTTAATTAATTTGTAATTAAGTTTTATTAATTAATAATGAAGATTTATTAATTAATGGTTAAAGGATAATTAATTACGTAATTAAAGATTAATTAATTGATTGATAAGGTAATTAAGGAGTAATTAATTAACTAAATAGTTTGTAATTAATTAAATGATTGATTAAGCAGGATTAGGTGATTAATTCTTAAGTCATTAATTTAATTTTAGTTAATTAAATTAATTATAATATGGATTAATAATTTCTGTTTATGGATGATCGTTTGAGTAGAATGTCTGGATTGATTGATATCTATTGAACGATAATCTGTGATATTTTGAGGAGTGATATTGGATATATGTGTGATAAATGAGTGATATTTATCTGTGATGAATGCTGTGTGAATTCAAAGTATTGAATTAAACCTTTAACAACTTGACCTTTTAAATGGCGTTTGGATTTCGAAGAGACCGGGGTCGGGTATCAGTAAATACTCGAAATCACTTTGATTAGTAATCTACAGTAATTCTCTATAGTTTGGTTAGAAGCAAACAGGCTGGAATGAAATAAGTTAAGTATCTTGGATATTTAAACTAGATAATGATTTTTGGATATTTTTTTGAGATAAATGATTGACTTAAATAAGATTAGAACTCGTAGAAAAGTACGAGTTACCCTGGTAATTCACTTAAGTTTTATGCATTAGAATTTCTTGTTGTAGGGGTTTACTCACGTTGGTTTCCAGCCTGACCCGGGTGTTACTTTGATGTAATGCTCGGGTCAGACCGAGTATTACAGATTTTTAGGTAAGGACGTTCTAGAGCTCAGAAGGCGAGCTGGATGGAAGGAACGAATGGAGTGTATTCCACTGTGATATATCGTTATTTATCTGGGACAAGTTATTTTAACTGTCCAATGATTATGAAATGTTGTAACTCTGATGTATTAATGTAAACTAACTGATACGGTTTTTCCTTGTATAACTGTTATTTTATTTGATATTATATTTTGATAAGCTGCGAATGTGAGATTCCGTGTTTCATTTCTGTTTCTTCTTCTATCTCTTTTCTTGTTTTCCAAACTATCTGGAATTTTCAGGATCGAAAATTTTGGGTCGTTACACATACCTTCAAGAAAGATCAGGAAGCACTAGCACTTAACAATGTTCGTAGCCCTTAAGGTGTCTATATATCATTCGTACTTCATTAAATACTACCTCGGATCCATCGTTTTGCTATAAGATGACATGTTGGCATAGTGAACCTTCAAGGATATTTCTAATGCAATATTTCCTCAGTGAATGGGTTCCTACTGGGAGAAGAACTCCATTCGTCATTGTTTATGTGTTGGTTTTCACTTACTAGCTTCTTTACTATATCAACCAAAGATTTTAGTTCAAGCCGATATAATGGGCAGTGGTAATTATGGTTTGCTCTGAGTGTTTGGCTTTACAAGTAGTCTCAGTTAGTTCAACGATACCTAGGTGCACCTGAATCTAGGAAAACCATTCGTCCAATTGACCTGTTTATGCGATTTCTATGCAACGGATCAACGACATCTGATCGCTTGAACTTCAACATTTTAGCCACCAGCAACACGACCAAGATCACCATCAAGATCGTCATTTATCCAATAGTATCTCCAATGCCTAATTCGCGATGACAAGGTTCGGTACCGGTCCACACTCCTTCATTCAGAGCATCATTCAACCCACTTTTTGAAGTGTCGGTTTCCTTTCTCTTCGTTTTTTTTCTTTCCTTCTCTATGGTTTCCACAGATGATGAGGAAATTCCTCTTTTGAATCGGAAGGGATAAATTTGTCCTGCTCCTTTTACGACCATGGGAAAACTGGTTCAGCAAATCAAGACTTTCCTTCATCTTCTTCTTCAATTCGTCTTGACTCTCGTGATCCTTATCATTCATATCTTTCATCATCTTGTCCATCTCGACCCATGTTAATATATCTGAAGAATTCTAAACTTTAGCAGTATTGGGTTGAGCGACTTCTTCAACATGTTGAGAACTAGTGTTCCCAGCATCGTTAGAAGGCCTGGAGACAGTCAATTTCTCACTTTGTGGGCCATAACTTTAATTAATCCTATAATGGATTCTGTAGAAATTTTAATAGTCATGGATTAGAGCAACAAAACCAATGGATCTACGTCGTGGACTAAAGCAACCCAAAGGTAGAAAATAGAACCAAATAGTCCAAGGTCGGCAAACTCTCAATGAAAGTACCGAAATATTTACAACGAAAGTTCATACAGACACCTTAAGATTAATAGCAGAGTATAAAACGAAGAAAATAAATTTTAAAAGAGGAAAATAGGCACATACAGCAATTATAGTGGTTTAGCTAATCAAAGGCCTACTTCCGCTTAAACCTTATTAAAGTTTTTATTAAGTTTTTACAAAGTTGTTCTTATGGATCGATGATGATCCATGAGATTGCAGAGGTAATGAAATTAGTTAAACTTGCAAAAGGATCCCTAAATAATGTCTCCTTCTCTGTATATAGTTGCAGATTGATGGAAATCTCCCACCCACATTCTTGCCCACGTTCCTCATGTCCTAGAGAAGTTAAACTAAAAAGATCATGGTCATCTCAACTAATTTCAAGGTATCAAACCATGCCTCAGGGATCCGTACCGAACCATAAGATGAGTTGTGAATCCTTCATCAACCTCGTGTGAATACTTTTTCTACTCGTGTCTTCATCTTCGATGCTTGATTATATTGTTATGAGTTTAAACTCGAGTGGATTCCTTAGTTCAAAGGTTGAGCAGAAGAACTTAGTTCATCCACCATTTGTTTGGGTCGAGAATAGTAGGCGAACCATTCCACACGTCATTAATTAACTTGTAATTGCTCCATATTTGTGTGGCATGAAGCGAATAATGATTTGGAGGAGCTTTCTGGGATCGGTACCGATCATTGACTTTTATTGTATCATGAATCTTTGAGCATTGTACTCGTTTCAGGAGATGTGTGGGCTATAACTGAAGATTCTTTGCTTAGGACTTCATTTGACACCTGAGCTTAGCAGTTATCATTCTGGATTTCTGCTTGGAAGAACACCTGTTCGACCGATTGATTCGTCCAAATATGGCTTGGTCACAAGGCTAGATAACAAATATATATACATATACATAGACATATATATATGAAATTATTTAAATAAAATATAGTTTATATACTCACACATATAAGTATTTATAACATTCATATAAATTAATATGTAAAAACTTACATTTGGACAATATAGTTGTATCTGTTGCGTTGTATATTCCAGCAACTATACACGGGTATGTTGTACATTGCACGGAAATATATGTTACACATGCACACACATATACATGTGTATATGATACATATGAATATATAATATGACATAAATTAAATACTATAAAATCGTTTTATATATTTAAATAAAGTAAAGATATTATTTAAAAAAATTAGAAATGTCCTACATAAATTAGACTTCTTAAGCCCAACAATATCTAAAATGGTAATTTTTTTGAAATTCACTCATTACTCGCGTAGTGGATTGGCCAAGTTCCAATAATGGTATCTGAGCCTAATAGCCTATGCGGTCTAAAATAGTCATGATAAGATTAGCTAATTAAGCTCACAGCCTAGATAGTAGAGTGTCTAGAAACGTAGTATCAAAGGATTGAGTTTGGATAATCAAGTACTCTTCCCTACATGGCTGTCGGCCCGGCCCGAATAGATATATGAGCCCAAAATGTTGCCTCTAGTAGAAGAGGCCTAATTTGAATTGGGCTTTGGACTATTTTCAAAAAAAAATGAAAATTGAAATATAAGATTTTAAATATATACATACTATAATACAGTAAAAAAATTCCAAATAATTAAAAATCAATACAAATTAATCTTCATACTCATAAAATTTATCATAGACGTTAATAAAATATATTAATTAAAGTAATTAATTAATAAATATATACATGTATTATATATTATAATATATGTTATGTTGTTTTAAAATGTTAAAATTACATATGTATACATGTATATGTATACAAATGAATTTCAAAATTAATATGATTTTAAAACTGTTTAATTAAACAAATTAATTAAAAGGTTAATTAATTAAATAATATATACTTGTATATGATGGACATGTTATACTATAAAGGTTATAATATGTAATAAATAGTTAGCATAAATGCTATATTAAGATAATACAAAATTAATTAAAATGTTAGTTAATTAAAATTAACTAAATAAGATTTAATTAATATAATATTATACATAAGACTATTATATAAGTAATTAGAAATATAAAAGTTATATAATAATAAAAATTATATAATATGAATGTATAAATTAAAGGTGGAACACTAAGAAACCCTAAATAGACTTAAGAAATAAATACATATGCAAATGTACATATACCGTGATTTCCGATGTGTCTAACACTTGAATCACGAAGGTATTTTATAAAAAATACATTTTTTTTATAAGTCGATATCACTCAATATAATTTATTAAAGATTATGAAACTTCGATATAATGTTGTCCTCTACCATACACACACACAGATATATATATATATATTAATAATTCCCGCATACTCCTTATTTATTGAGCAAACTCAAGCTAAAGATGTTATGTGTAATATTATTAATATACTGAATAGACAAGTTGAGATAACTATATGTATTTGTAACGACCCGATTTTCCGACGCCCGAAAAATCGAACCACTAGGGTTAAAGAAGAAGAAGATAGAAGAAGAGAAAACAAAACAACTACAGAATCTTACCATCGCGGCGGAATAAAATATAATAGATAATAATTGATCTTTACACAATAGAAACTATATCTGTTTTATACATTACATCATCAGAGTACAATACAAACAACAACACAATTCAGGATGGTTATAATATCTCGCACTACCAAAGCTGAATATACGGCTTGCACTGCATGGTGGAAATATAAATCTATGGAAAATACGCCTCGTCATCCAGCTCGTCTTCTGAGCTCCATAGCAGTCCATCCAGAATCAATACTCTATAATACTCGGTCTGACCCGAGAATTATAGTCAAATAGCACCCGAGTCAGTCTGAAAAACCAGCGTGAGAAAACACACTCAATTGGATTATTAAAGTTTTAAAAATCATTTGAAAATCAAAGGTATCTCGTAAGACCACGCCACAAATAAACATGCCAGGTTTTTACCTTACGATAACAAAAACATTTCTTCTAAAATCCTCTGATATTATAGTAGTGTCTATATATAAATACTTATTAAAATAGCCGAAATTGCTACATTATTAAATTCCAGCTACTAACCACAAAGTGGGTTCGACAAACAAAAATCGTAAAGGCACGTAGGGAGAATGGATTTCCATCAATGGAAGGGAAACTGGGATATCGTCCGTCACAGTACGTTGTCTAGATCACCGTACCGAGGATCCACCCTGATCCCCTGCATCACAAGACTGGAGCTACCCCTTATTGGATAGTCCGAATAAGTTCACCCCGCGGTTGGGATCAGCAACCGCCACACAGCCGAAATATAAAGGGACATCTAGACAGGGGCGACCTTACCCTAATTGGTTGCTAGCCACTTAGCCTTGTGTGCACCTCCTCTGTTCTAGCCATTCCCGGTTGATGAGGTTCGAGGCTATGCGTTACCTTTTTAGCACACATTCACTTAGAATGCTCATCGTCCTCCTGAAGATGTTGTGAAAGTATTCGTCCATACAAGTCCATTCTGGGTTCGAACGGAACCGAATGCAGTACTCCTACTACATCCATTTTGGAATCACCCTCAGGATTAGTAGCGATTAGCCCTTGCACTTCATTGCTCCATCTTCTACTCCAACTCTCGTCCTCTTCACAAAAACATTCAAACCGGATCGAAGTGGTTTTCGGAAAATAAATTCCGATCCTGGTCTCTTCGAAACAATCAGCATTAGCCAATATTGATAGTCGGATATTTAACTATCAAATAACATTCAAAAACAATCATCAAGCCATAATAATTTCTCCCAAATTATTTACTTTTAAATATCTTCGCAAGATATTTTCCTATATTTAAATCCTTTGAAAATAGTTTTCAAATCACTTTTCTCTCTCTCGTGGAAATAAATTTCCATCCAATTATTTTATTCCACTGAAAACCGCCAAGTCCTAAATATTTAAGATTTTAAAAATAATTCAAATCATTTTATTCTAAAACATTTAAACTAAAATTACTTAAACACTTTATTCAAAAATATATACTTTTATTTTTTTTAAAATAAAACTACTTTATAAAATAAAAAAATCTAATTTTTTAACATAAAAGTAAAGCCAGACTAAATTTTAAAATAAGAGTTACGAAATTATATAAAATTTTAACCAAACTATCTTTAAAATAAAATTACTTTATAAAATATAAGTATTAATAATTATCTTTTTTTAAAACATAATACCAATTAACCTTTAAATAATTGCTACTAAAATAAATTTGAAAACATTTACTTTAAAATTTAAAACATTTAACAAATAATAAATATTCTAAAGCATTTCTTTAAAACAAATTTTTAAAGCCTTTAACTTATACATTAAAAGTCTCTTTTAAAATATACTTGGCTTTCTAAGGAAATACACTTTCCATTTCCATACCTTTAAAAATAAACCACTATTTATTTTTAAAACAAATTACCCATTCCTTTATAAATTCCCATCATGAATTTGTACTTAACCACTGATATATTACTTCACTTTTATAAACCTTGTTTATAAATTCCATGGTCTCATCCTTCCTTAAAACACAGTTTCAAACACTTTGTCAATCTCAAAATCAATTTCCAAATTACTCCATTTTGAAATAAATTTTCTTTACTTCTCAATATATTTCAAAACCCATTAATTTCAAATTTTACTTATTAACTATGATTCAAAAAAAATTAACTGAAAATACGAATTTCATATTTTTTTTCCAAATTCCTTCTTTATCCTTTTCAATAAATTTAAACCTTGAATTTTAAAATAAATTCTTTCCTTCTTTTAAATATTATCACTTGAATTTATTTATTCAAAATATGTCTTTTCCCATTCTTTGGATTTATTTATTATAGTTAAAAAAATCAACTTTTATTCTTCCAAATCATTTTAATTATTCAAATTCCTCATAATTATTTTATTTAAAATTACCTTTTTATTTACTTTAAAATCCAAATATATATTTCAATTCTCAAAATTCCAATATATATTTAACCAAGCCAGTATATTCAATAAATTCCAATTCCCAATACGATCAATATAATTCATCACAGATCATCACATAATCATATCCTGAACATATATAATAAATTCAAACGTTTTGAGAAATCCAGTTGGATCCCTCTAACTTGTTTTTCCCTGCATCCACAGATGTTAGCACAATATAAAATGCCAATTCCACTTCGAGGTGGAATATCGCGATATATGGGGTTATATAATCTCATCCACTATTGTGCGGCGCATAGGATCTCATCTGCTATATAATGCGGAAAATCAATCACTCCAATATATATACTACTATATATAATATACCACATCCAATCGATTTAATCATTCAACCAAAATTTAAATTTACCTATTTAAATTTAAATAGAAATCCAGATGAGTGAGATTAACTCACCTTAGCTTGTTTATGCAATCCGCTCCAAACCGCCTTGATTCTCCATGATTTTAGACCTTTAATAAATATTTATGCAGTTAATTAATACTCAAACAAATCGAAAATCAATTTCCTTTTTAATAAATTAATCAACTAATTATTTAGTTTAAACCAATTTCCCTTTTTAAAATATCTTTTAGTAACTAAATAATTTAAATAAGTTAATTTAACAATTTAATCATCAAATCCATTGTATAAAATAAACTAGTAAATTAAAAATGTGTATATGTTTGTTTATTTTATTTTCAATTTGAAAATACATATATATACTTACATAGAATTCATAAAATCTAATTTATATGAATTTCTCAACTTTTTTAAAATCTCTATATTTATATATTTTATAAAACCCTATCTATAAATATATTCTTCTCTTCATCTATATTTGTTTTAAGTCAAATAGGCATATGAATATACATATTTATACCTTGAAATTAAACACTAAGTGAAAATAGATATGTGTGTATATATATTCAGATAATATTTATTTTTATATATTTCTGTAAATAACAAAATAAACTTTTTTTCCTATGGTATACATATATATAAATCTTCAAAATAAATTGTTCTTTAAAAAAACTATCTATATTTCATTCTAATTCAAACAATATTACATAACAGCATATAATTTCATCTACAAATTGTTGTTTAGACTTTACAAAACTAACTCTACAAAATTACAATTTAATTAAAATTCAAAGAACGCTACCTCAAATACCCTTCTGAATCGGCATGGCCGCAACCATCAAGTGTCGACGATCGAACCCAACGCCGATCGCCATCATCCCTCTACATCTCGTCATCGCTTCATCCCTATCCATGCACCGCCTCAACTCGCGATGAGTCTATCTCCCCCGCATGTTGTCGTTCAGGCGTTGTTGCACTCACGATCGTCCCCGATTTCGAGGTCGCCTCTACCAACGCGATCTGATTTGAAGAAAAATAGGAAGACGTTCGATTTCCCACGCAATTGGAAAACGAATTCGCGATTATATATTAAAGGCAGTGATTTCCCCTAATCTTTTATTTCGTTCCAAGATTTTTTTTATATTTTGGTTTGATTGGAAAACTCAGCTCGAAGAATTTAAAAGAAACTACGGCCATGATTTTCACTGAAACTACTGGGTTTAAGTTTCGAACGAAAATGTTTTCTGTTTGCTTCTCTATTTATTTTTTGAACGAGAAATTTATCCTCATCATTTTTTTTATTAAGACGCATGTTAACCCAGTTTAACATGTGTTTTAAAGTTCCTTATATGTCCGTAGATTTGCAACAGTTCTAATGCAGTTGTATTATTTATTTAAATTTAAAGTTTAAATTTAAATCGTCTCGATTTCCGCAGTCACAATCTCAATCTTCTATCGAGGCATGCGACTAGGCGTTTATAATGTTACACGCCTATTTCGAACGCAATGGAAAAGATTTCGAGTCCCGATTCGATCGTATGGAGAAGATAGCTTTTTGTAAATAGATATTATTAAATTTTCGATATAGATTTCATCGCTTTTATCTACTATACGGCCAAACGATCACTCCAAACACTACCAAAATTGAAATCCGATAATAATACACTATTACGGATCCAATGGAACTAGTTTTGTCGAATTCCGAGACTGTGCCTCGGAATACTATTTTTTTAAATATCAATTTAAACAATATATTTTAAAACTGATCAAATTACTTTCAAATTCAGTTTTAACACGTCTGTTATCTTTAGTATTATCAATATAAATTTTACAAGCCTTCAAATTATTTTTAATAGGCTTAAAACTGAAGATTCAATATTTTACCCAATTTTAAATTATTAAATTCAGTAACTAAATTGCCAAATAATGATGATATTTGAAATTCAAGTTAAACTACCTTTCAAATATTTAAAGTCAATTGAATATTTCAATTTCAAATATCCGAAAATTTTGGGTCGTCGCATTCCTCCCCACTTAAAAGAATTTCATCCCCGAAATTACTAGTTAAGAGGAATGATCCATAACCCGTTAACTAATTTCCCAATCCTAATAGTTTTTATTAACTTTCCAAAACCCAACAGTTTTTAACAATACCCAAACCATCTTTTTAATAAAGACATTATCACCCCTACTAACTTTCCAAATTTCTTCCCAAAATTTTCAAACAACATTGCTAACTCAACCATTCAAATTATAATTCAAATTCAAATTTTAAATTATCAAAACTTTCCCAAAAAATTTCCAACTCCCTAAATTTCCGAAAAAAATTCGCCAGCGTCTCCTTTGCACGGCTAGCTTGATACAACTACAAAATGTCTATACAGGCCCCAGAATTCAAGAAACAAAAAGCCAAGTGGCAAGACCAAAAAATCATCAAATTTCATACAGAAATTTAAATACATACCTTTGCCGAGCAAATTTCAATTTATCTTTAAAATTCAAAAATCCCAATTTCCTTTTGCTTTTTAAACACTTGTATATCCTACTTAGCAATCATATCCAATCATAGCTTTCAAAATCATTTTATTCATTTCTATACAAAAGTTTCAATATCTATTTCATTCAAATCCGTACGATGCACATATATTATTCGTACGCAATACCAAATCTGATCGGTCACTCGATCACACAATTTCACTTCCGAACTAGTATCGTTCACCCAACTCCCTAGTGCGGACTCAGATCTAGTTTCTTGATCAGAAACCGTCATTTTCCTTACATAGCCACAACTATGATAGAGAATTTCCAAAATCAATCAAAAATCCATATTCACAGTTCGCCGTCGAAAATCGAGTGAAAAATTCCAACTCGGATCGATATAACTACCTCGAAATTCTGTGCTCGAATCTGGATCAAATCGCTATGCGAATAAAATAATATACGTACTTCTTACGTATTTTGCCCCAATTGATTTGTTAGCTAAATTAATTCTTCTTTTTATTCATATCTATTTTGATTTCTATTCTCTTGTCCATTATCATTCCATTTCACAACTTAATCTCCATTCCAATATTACGAAATTTACTTAAGAATTTCACCATTCATTTCTTAAGTTCAAAATAAACATTTTATATGATCTTACATTATTACTTTCACGTTACCACTTTGTTTTTATCTACAGTTAATCAATTTGGATTCTAATTCCATATTGATTCAATTTGTTTCAATTTACAAATTAATTTCAAATCACAATATTTTTTTCCCATTTTCATTTTTAATTCTACTTGAATTTGATTCACCCTCAAACTTTTAGTATTGAATTTTATTAATTATCTTCCATTCACAACTGGTTTATGTCACATTTTTAAATCAGTTCCACTTACTAATTTATTTCAAATCTCAAACAATTTCTTATTTCCAAACTTTTATAATGTTAGTTCACTTCAAATTAATTTTATACCTTCACTTTATTTTACACATTTTAAATTAAATATTATCCAATATACAATTCCAGTTCATCTACTTACTTTCTTGAATCAATTAGTTTACTCACTAATTTATTTCAGTCCTTTATTTTATTTAGTCAAAACTTGACTAACTTCTATTACACACAGTTTAAATTAAATCCCAATATTCAGTTTCAATTCTATTTTCTTACAAATTCAAATTCATTTGTCTATCCACAATTTTATTTCCATTCCATTTACCAACCTGCTTTACTTGGCTTATCTTTCTAACTTTATTCTCTAGTCACACTTACCTTTATTTAACCCTTTGAAGTTGAATCTTATTCCACAAATTTCAAATTTCAATAAAAAGTTTATTTCTAAACTTTTTCTTCTTTTAGTTCCTTCGAACAAATTTACAATTCACTTTTCTTGACACGGTTTAAATTGATTCCATTATTCAACTTTAATTCTAGTTCCATTACTTACAATTTTAAATAAAATTGTTCTCCCACAAATTTACTTACAAACTAAATTTTTACTTTTATTTACTAGATTCAATTACATTCTATTTTAATTCGAATTTTTAACTTCTATAAGTTTTCAAGCTTATTTATTCCAATTACATTTTTAATAAGATTCCAGAGTCTTTTTTAAACAATTACTCAATATTTCAAAATCATCTTCGAAATCAATTATATCCAAAATCCTTCGACAAATTCAATTATCTCTTTAAATTTCAAAACCAAACGCATTTTTTTTTGCAAACACTCCAATTCAAAAATCTTCAAGCGGCAATTCCTCCCTTGAAAACTCGAAAATGAACATCGATGATGTTGCAGTCATCAACGAAGTTATTTTCCAGCGACCGAAAAGAGTTCAATTCTTTTATCTCTTTAAAACCCTTCAAATATTTTCAAATTCCATATCTCATCAGATTTCAATCCAATTCAAAAATATTTCCGAAATAATATCACCATTACTCCTCCAAACCTTTGAAAAATCATTCTCAAATTCAAAGGAATTTGAATCTTTCCTAAAATTCCAAATTTCAAATCCATCCAATTCATATTCAAGCATTACTTTGGAATTTTTTAATCTCAATTTTAATTATAAATCACATTCATAATTTACATTTCAAATTCCATTATATTAATGAATTTATTTCCTTAACCTTTGATTATTTCTTAACTTCTTATTCAATTTCACACCTAAATGATAATAATTAAATATTATCACTTCCTAACAACCAAGCAACCATATATAACTATAGTAATTTTCAAAAAATTATATCTTCTAGATACAAAAATAATTTGGATAAAATTATTTCATTTACCCTATTTTAAAACAATACTGTGTCGATTTATCTTGTTTAAGAGCTTAGAAACCCCTATCGATGACATGGCGTCCCACATATCGAGCAGAATTCATAAACACTCAACCGATAAGTCAACACAATATAAAAACAATTTTTATATTCACTAACAAATACGCGCTCATACTATTAATACTCTCAAACTCGTTCTAGAGTACTACGGACTCCATTCAAATGAGTAATCCCCACCAGAGCCAAGGTTCTCGCTTAACCTTATGCTCTGATACCAAGTGTAACGGCCTGATTTTCCAACGCCCGAAAAATCGAACCATTAGGGTTAAAGAAGAAGGAGACAGAAGAAGAGAAAACAAAACAAAAACAGAATCTTACCATCGCGGTGGAATAAAATATAATAGATAATAACTAATCTTTACACGAAAGAAACTATATCTGTTTTGTACATTACATCATCAGAGCACAATACAAACAACAACACAATTCAGGATGGTTACAATATCTCGTCCTTCCAAAGCTAAATGTACAGCTTACACTACACAGTAGAAATATAAATCTACGTAAAATACGCCTCGTCATCCAGCTCGTTTCCTAAGCTCCACAGCAATCCATCCACAATCTGTACTCTATAATACTCAGTCTGACCCGAGCATTATAGTCAAATAACACCCGAGTAAGTCTAGAAAACCAGCATGAGAAAACACACTCAATTGGATTATTAAAGTTTTCAAAATTATTTGAAAATCAAAGGTATCTCGTAAGACCATGCCACAAATAAACATGCCGGGTTTTTACCATACGATAACCAAAACATTTCTTATAAAACCCTCAGATGTTATATTAGTGTCTATATACAAATACTTATTCAGATAGCCAAAATTGCTACATTATTAAATTCCATCTACTAACCACAAAGTGGGTTCGACAAACAAAAATCGTAAAGGCACGTAGGGAGAATGGATTTCCATCAATGGCAGGAAACTGGGATACCGTCCGTCACAGTACGTGGTCTAGATCACCGTACCGAGGATCCACCCTGATCCCCTGCATCACAAGACTGGAGCTGCCCCTTATTGGATAGTCCGAATAAGTTCACCCCGCGGTTGGGATCAGCAACCGCCACACAGCCGAAATATAAAGGGACATCTAAACAGGGGTGACCTTACCCCAATTGGTTGCTAGCCACTTAGCCTTGTGTGCACCTCCCATGTTTTAGCTATTCCCGGTTGATGAGATTCAAGGCTATGCGTTACCTTTCTAGCATACATTCACTAAGAATGCTCATCGTCCTCCTGACGATATTCTAAAAGCATTCGTCCATACAAGTCTGTTCTGGGTTCGAACAGAACCGAAGGCGCTACTCGTACTACATCCATTTTGGAATCACCCTCAGGAATAGTAGTGATTAGCCGTTGCACTTCACTGCTCCATCTTCGACTCTAACTCTAGTCTTCTTCATGAAAACGTTCAAACCGGATCGAAGTAGTTTTCTGAAAATAAATTCTGATCCCGGTCTCTTCGAAACGATCTACGCATTGGCCAATATTGATAGTCGATTATTTAACTATCAAATTACATTCACAAAAAATCATCAAGCCATAATAATTTCTCCCAAATTATTTATTTTGGAATATCTTCGCAAGATATTTTCCTATATTTCAATCCTTTGAAAATAGTCTTCAAATCACTTTTCTCTCTTTCATGGAAATAAATTTCCACCCAATTATTTTATTTCCAATGAAACCGCCAAGTCCTAAATACTTAAGATTTTAAAAATAATTTAGATCATTTTATTCTAATATATACTTTAAAACATTTAAATTAAAATTACTTAAACACTTTATTCAAAATATATATTTAAAATAAAACTACTTTATAAAATAAAAAAATAATTTTTTAACATAAAAGTTAAGCCAAACTAAATTTTAAAATAAGAGTTATGAAATTCTATAAAATTTTAACCAAACTAACTTAGAAATAAAATTAATTCATAAAATATAGATATTAATAATTATCTTTTTTAAAACATAATACCAAATAACCTTTAAATTCAGACTTTAAAATTTAAAACATTTAAAAATAATAAAAATTCTAAAACATTTCTTTAAAACAAATTTTTAAAGCCTTTAACTTATACATAAAAAGTCTCTTTTAAGATATACTTGACTTTCCAGGGAAATACACTTCCCATTTCCATACCTTTAAAAATAAACCACTATTTATTTTTAAAACAAATTACCCATTTCTTTATAAATTCTCACCGTGAATTATACTCCCAAATATCCACTGATATATTACTTCACATTTATAAACCTTGTTTATAAATTGTATGGTCTCATCCTTCCTTAAAACATAGTTTCAAACACTTTATCAATCTCCAAATCGATTTCCAAATCACTCCATTTTGAAATAAATTTTCTTTATTTCTCAATTTATTTCAAAGCACATTAATTTCATATTTTACTTCTTAATTATGATTTAAAAAGTTTTTACTGGAAATACCACTTTCATATTTTTTTTTTCAAATTCCTTCTTTATCCTTTCCAATAAATTTAAACCTTGAATTTTAAGATAAATTCTTTCCTTCTTTTAAATATTATCACTTGAATTTATTTATTCAAAATATCTCTTTTCGCACACTTTGGATTTATTTATTACAATTAAAAAAAATCAACTTTTATTCTTCCAAATCATTTTAATTATTTAAGTTCCTTATAATTATTTTATTTAAAATTACCTTTTTATTTACTTTAAAAATCCAAACTTCATATATATTTCAATTCTCAAAATTCCAATGTATATATTTAACCAAGCTAGAATATTCAATAAATTCCAATTCCCAATATGATCAATATAATTCATCACAGATCATCACATAATCATATCGCTGAATATATATAATAAATTCAAATGTTTTGAGGAATCCAGTTGGATCCCTCCAACCTGTTTTTCCCTGCATCCACAAATGTTAGCATAATATAAAATACCAATTCCACTTCGAGGTGGAATATCGCGGTATATGAGGTTATATAATCCCATCTGCTATTATGTGGCGCATAGGGTCTCATCCGCTATATAATGCGGGAAATTAATCACTCCAATATATATACTACTATATATAATATACCATATCCAATCGATTTAATCATTCAACCAAAATTTAAATTTAACTATTTAAATTTAAATAGAAATCCAGATGAGTGAAATTAACTCACCTTGGCTTGTTTATGTAATCCGCTCCAAACCGACTTGATTCTCCATGATTTTAGACCCTGTATAAATATTTATACAATTTATTAATACTCGAACAAATCGAAAATCAATTTCTTTTTAATAAATTAATCAACTAATTATTTAGTTTAAACCAATTTCCCTTTTAAAAATATCTTTTAGCAACTAAATAATTTAAATAAGTTGATTTAACAATTTAATCATCAAATCCATTGTTTAAAATAAACTAGTAAATTAAAAATGTGTATATGTATGTTTATTTTATTTTCAGTTTGAAAATACATGTTTATACTTACATGGACTTCTTAAAATCTAATTATATGAATTTCTCAACTTTTTTAAAATCTCTATATTTATATATTTTATAAAACCCTGTCTATAAATATATTCTTCTCTTTATCTATAATTGTTTTAAGCTAAATAGGCATGTGAATATACATAATTATACCTTGAAATTAAACAGTAAGTGAAAATAGATGTGTGTGTGTGTGTGTGTGTGTTCAGATAATATTTATTTATATATATTTCTGTAAATAACAAAATATTTTTTTTTCCTATGGTGTGCATATATATAAATCTTCAACATAAATCGTTCTTTAAAAAAACTATCTATATTTCATTCTAATTCAAACAATATTACATAACAACATATAATTTCATCTAGAAATTTCTGTTTAGACTTTACAAAATTAACTCTACAAAATTACGATTTAATTAAAATTCAGAGAACACTGCCTCAAACACCCCTCTAAATCGGCGTAGCCGCAACCATCAGGTGTCGACAATCGAACCCAACACCGATCGCCATCATCCCTCTACATCTCGTCATCGCTTTATCCGTATCCACGCACTGCCTCTACTCGCAATGAGTCTAGCTCCCCCGCACGCTGCCGTTCAGGCGTTTTCGCACTCACGATTGTCCCCGAAATCGAGGTCACCTCTACCGACGCGATCTAATTTGAAGAAAAATGGGAAGATATTCAATTTCCCACCCAATTGGAAAACGAATTCGCGATTATGGATTGAAGGCGGCGATTTCCCCTAATCTTTGATTTCGTTCCGAGATTTTTTTTTTGGTTTGATTGAAAAACCCGGCTCGAAGAATTTAAAAGAAACTGCGGCCATGATTTTCACTGAAACTACTGGGTTTAAGTTTCGAACGAAAATGTTTTCTGTTTGCTTCTCTATTTTTTTTGAACGAGAAATTTAACCTCATCATTTTTTTATTAAGACGCGTGTTAACCCAATTTAACATGTGTTTTAAAGTTCCTTACATGTCCATAGATTTGCAACAGTTCCAATGCAGTTGTATTATTTATTTAAATTTAAATTTTAAATTTAAATTGTCTCGATTTCTGCACTCACGATCTCGATCTTCTATCGAGGCATGCCGCTAGATGTTCATAATGTATACGCCTATTTTGAACATAATGAAAAAGGTTTCGAGTTCCAATTCGATCGTATAGAGAAGATAGCTTTTTGAACACAGATATTATTAAATTTTCGATGTAGATTTCAGCACGTTTATCTACTGTTCGGCCAAATGATCACCCCAAACACAAACGAAAATTGAAATTCGATAATAATACACTATTACGGATCCAATGAAACTGGTTTGTCGAATTCCGAGACTATGCCTTGGAAAGCTATTTTTTTAAATATCAATTCAAACAATATATTTAAAACTGAACAAATTACTTTCAAATTCAAACAAAGAAGATTTTGTTAATTTTCCTAATTGACAAGCATTACAAATATTTTTTACTTTGAAATTCATTTTGGTAAACCTTTAACTAAATTATTCTTAGACAATTTATTTATTGCTTTAAAATTTATATGACAAATCTCTTGTGACATATCCAAGGATCATTTTTTTGGCTATTAGACACATGTTTGCGTTATGATTGACTTTCATATTTAATATGTAAATATTTCTTACTCTGGTTCCCACAAATATAAGATTATTAGTTTGGTCAAATATGTTGCATTTATTTCAAAAAAAGTTATATTAAAACCTTTACCACATAGTTGAATTATACTAAGCAAATTATGTTTTAAATTCTTAACTAGTAAAGCATATGTAATAAAAGGTAAGTTAGATGTATCGTCATTGCTCACATCACATGTTATCTTCAAATGTGATAGATCCTCCATCTGAGTAGATAATGTTAGTCAGCAATCTTTATTTCCTATCATATGTTTTGAGCAACCACTGCTAAGTATCCACTTTTCTCTTTTCTTAGTTGGTATATCGTTTGTCGAAGCCATAAAACAGATGTTGACTTTTTCATAATTGTCGTTTGTGTCACTATCTGATGATGAAGACGATCTGAATCATCCCATGTAACAGAGAATGCTTACTTATTTTTATACTTGTCCTTCTTATTCTTGAATCTGTCGTTCTTTCTGTCAGGACAGTCTTTCTTCATGTGACCTTTGTTATGACATTCATAACATTCGAGATTTGAAAATGGCGGTTTACTGGTATTGTCTCTCCTGTTGTTTCCAAATTTCTTTTTCTTTCTAATTTTGTTTTGAAATTCTTTGTTATTAATGCCACGTCATCTTCCTCTGAATTCGAATCTTCTTGTTCAGCTTTGAAAGAAATATTCTTTTTATCTTGGGCTTGATCTCGCTTTGCCTGCAAATTCACTTCATATGACATGAGATTTCCTATTAACTCTTAAGGTTTGATGGTAGAAATGTCATTATCTTCTTCGACTGCTAAAACATTTCACTTCCATTCATCCGTTAAAGAGTTTAGGATTTTTGATACAACATCAAAATCTGTATATTTTCTCCTAATGCCAATAATGAATGATATATGTCTTGGAATCTATTGTGCATTTCATTTATAGTTTCATCCGGTTTCATTCTAAAATTCTGGAACTAATTTTTGAGCATAGGAATCTTGTTTTGCTTAACTTCGATAGTTTATTCATATGGGAATTTAAGAGTTCACCAAATCCCATAAGCAATTTTACACATTCTAACTCTATTAAATTCATTCTCATCTAAGGCACAAAATAGCATATTCATGGCTTTTGCATTCGATGTAGCATCTAACTTTAGTGTATTTGACCATTATGCAAATGGTGTAGTAGGTATAGTGTATTCACTTTGGGTGGTATTCCAAGTATTATATCCATTTGCTTGCATAAAGATTCTCATTCAAGTTGATCAATAATTGTAATTCAAACCGTTAAATAGTGGTGGTCGTGTAGTGGATTGACCTTCAACAAAACTTGCATTAGTATTATTTTCCATATTAATTGAATATCAAATAAATGTGTTATGGTTATATGATGGCCTTGCTCTGATACCAAATGAAAGTGCTACTAAGGATCGTAATATGGAATATTAACTAAGTTATCTACTAGTGCGGAATAAAAAGTAAATAGTAAAGTAAATGACACCATGGATTTTTATAATGGTTCAAACTCCCGTTCTACGTCCAGTTCCAGACTCCTTCTGGAATTTAACTATCAACCCTCTCTTAACCCGGAGGAATAGGTATTGCACCGCTTGAGTAACGGACGGAACTTCTACCGCCTTGACAACTGAATATGACTTCTACCACCGGAGCAACCGAACAGGACTTCAAAAATACATAGAATTTTCTTGACTGATTGTGCTCTTTTAATAGCATGGATAAGTCTTTATAGTACACCCTTCCTATAATCTTCTCATTTGTGGTATATGGTGTAGTTCGTGAAGATTGGAAGTTATCTTAATCACATGCAAGTGATTAGAACGAGATTTGAAAGTAAACGGCAGAATGATTAAATAACAAGTATATAAGAATAGAATCAGAAATTAGGTAATTAAAACAAATGAATTGAAGGCTATATATAATATTTAAGTGTTGCAATTTTTCGTGAAAAGTTATGGTCAAAAGATACGGAAACAACTTATGAATCAAGGGTTGTTTCTGTTCGATGAATGAAAGTGACTGTTCAGAAAACAGCCGTTATGCATTTTCAGTTGACTGAACAAAAGATTTCAGTCTACTGGAATTTAAAATTTTCAAATTAAAAAGAGAATTGTACATGAAAATTCCAATTCAGTCAATTGAATAAGGTAGTTTAGGTAACTGAACATTCAAAATATATTGCGCACATGCATAGATATTCTGTCGATTGAACTTCCCGATTCAGTCGGCCGAATATCTTTTTTCTGCCATAATGAAGGTTCTTTTGAAATTTTTACGTGTGAACTTGAATTAAATGCAAGAACTTATGCGTATATGATTTGAAAACAATTTTAAATCCTTCGCGTGTGCACATATACCACCTATGAGAGATTTTAACAACAATTAACTACTAGACTAGACTATAGACAAACCATTAATAATATTGAAACTTCTCTCTGAGTTCATGATCTGCAATCTATTATCGAGTAGAATAGCATATTCTTCTAAATATGGTTAGTTCACATAATATGTACTTATATAGTTGTCGTGATCAAAACATCAAATTACAAGGTTCTAACACCTTCTCCATATGTTCGGCTAATTGTTATTTGATTTAACACAATCGATGCACTTCTGGAGGAATGCAACTGTCCTAATTTTTGTTTTGTTAATAACTATAAAGATGAACGATATGTAGTTATGCACAACTGATCAGAGTTATTGTTGATACACTCCTAGTTCCTAAAGGGGCTGACTGCTTAATTGGGCAAGCATCTAAACAAAATTATAAGTTAAGTTAGTTAACGTTTAACCGACCGTCTAAAATTTTCTTATCAATCGGTTAACTATTAGAGTCAGTTAACCATTATGGATGGTTAAATTGGTACGATTAACATAGTTGAGTCGGTTACATCGATTAAATGTCCATCTCTACTATTTCCCACTTTTTAATTTTATGTATTTTCGTCTAGAAGGAACTCATCCTATGACAAATAAATTGCAGAGATAAACATAATAATAGAAAAATACATTTAGTCTTCGCTGTGTAGGCCCCATAATTTATTTATTAATTAATAGTAAAACAAAATCACTTCTCTCCTTCTAATCTTCCATGGTAGAAAAAAACCAAAATCTAAGAATTTATTGCTCTCTTATTGAATTAGAAGTTTGCTCTCTTCTCCTTGATCCTCTCTTAATATTGTACTTCCGAATCTTCTAATTTTCCAATTTGCACTTATATTTTACTAAATCTCCACCATCATTTTACATACCGCTACATATGCTTAAGAGTTAATATAATTATTCACAAATAATTCATCAATTAGCTTCTAACATTTTATATTCAAATCCATATATTAACTCCTATGAAATGACATATTTCTTTGATAATTTTATTTCCGATGATTTTTTTGTGAATCCAACCGTACGGATTCGATTAAAACACTACGAAGCATCACTGTTTCAAATTTGGTCTCGTTTGAAGGTCGTTCGGCCTTCGAGTGAAGGTTTTTTGTCCGAAAGTGCATGAACGACCATAAATTTGAAATTCAAGATCGACATCTCAGATTCGTTTATTTTTAAACCATATTATGGAAACATGTCCAAAATACCTTAGATCGACATAAGATCCAAATAATTTATTTTTACGCCGCATATTTTATTTTATATAATTATATTATACCAAATACATTTAAAAATTCATAATTGATTACCCAACGATTTAAAAAATTATTTTGATTCTTTAAAATATTATATATAAGCACCTTTATCGAATTTGTATAACGGATTGACTAAAAATAGCATCGAATTGTCGTACGAGTTAGATTTTCAGCAACGAAAATATTCAAATTATACGAACATATATCATCAAAAATACCAATTTAACCTATCAGGACCCGTCATAATTAGGTCAATAATAATAATAAATGTCAATTTTTTTTAATTGTAGCAGTGTTTTTTATTTTTTAAACGAAGTAGGTGTAAAAAAAGAATTTTAAAAAAAAATATGGGCTGACCCTAGCGGTCACTAAACGGGCCGATGCTAGCCGACGTTAGGCGACGCCATATCGAGTATACAGGTTTCAGCCGAGATCTTCTTTCTCACTTCCTTTGCTTACTAAAAAAACGATTTTTTTCTTCCCCGTCACTGATTCCGACCCTCCCCAGCCATCACCCTCCGTCGTCGTCGCCGTAAAAGCCTAGAACTCTCCGGAACTCGCTGGAATCTCCTCTTCTTCTTGAATTTGGTAATTTTCTAAACCCTAATTTCAAATTAAATTATTTAATTAGTTTAAATGTACATTATTGTGATGATAATTGAGTGTAGGTATTGCTAATTTAGTGTATTAGGTTATTTTTAGTATGAAATCGTTGAATATGAAAGTGTGAAATGGGAATAATTGGGTGTAGGTATTTAGAATTTGAAAGTGTGAAAGTGTGAATTAGGAATTGGGAATTTGAAAGTGCGAAAGTATGAATTTGAATTTTATTCCCGATCGATCCCTTATATTTTATATTTGGATTGAGTGAGGATGACTTGGTCATTGAGTGTTGTTTGACAGGCCTGTGCGCCTTGTATTTGGATTGAGTGAGGACGACTGGTCGTCAAGTGTTGTTTGACTGGCATGTGCGCCATGTGTTTGGGTATTTATACCTGGAAAGTCTCAGTAGGCGGTCCATTCGGGCCGTGTCGATATTATACGAAGGGTGTATCGCCTTGATGCGCTACCGTTTATTTCTAGCGCCTAGGTGAAGCGACTATTTGGATGTTTATTGCTTTATATGCAGTAAACATCTTAATATAAATTATTTAAAGGAAATAATTTATAAATAAACTTCTTACTTATTTTAGTCTATCTCTAATTTATATAAATAATTTAAACGAAAATAAGATAGCAACAAAGCTTTTAGTCCCAAAAGGCTTTGGTAGATTAGAAAATACGATAATAATCACATAAAACTTCAGATGCAACTATATGCGTATAGGAATAGAAAAGAAATGCTATCAAAATTTCTAATATATATATATATGTTTTTAAATTAGGAAAAATGTTCAACTATCTTCTCAACCGTACCTAGATGTATGAAAGTCGAAGAGGAACGAAAGGTTCAACGAAAAAACATTTTAAGGATGGTGTACATGAATTTGTTAAATTCACTAAAGCTAATAATGAAGAAGGCGACACACAAATTCATTGTCCGTGTCGTAAATGTCGACATTTGCATTATCGGGAACCGGATTTAGTTATTGTACATTTGTGTAAATTCGGTTTTGTGCCAAACTATTATTTCTATGATCATCATAGAGAAAAAATTGGCGCATCTAATTGTATAATGCCCGAGGCTGAGGTGAATAACAATAATGTTACGACGAATCCAATAGTAGATATGATGGAAGATGCAGCACAGTGAATGTTCCATATTGTTCAAGTTAATGATGTAAATGTCGAAGAAGAACCGACCGAGGGGGTGAAGAATTTATGATTTACTGGATTCTGCAAAAAGACCGTTGTGGGAAGATTGTAGTAGCGGAACGGAATTGTCAGTTACTGCCGAATACATTACTATGAAATCAAAATTCAATTTTATTGAAGCTGTATTTACAACATTTGTACAGGCTGCAAAACGACATATGCCACCCAATAATCTGATGTGCGATAGTCATTATAAAGTGAAAAAACTAACGTTTGCTTTCAGTTTTCCCTACCATAAAATAGATACATGTATAAAAGGTTGTATGTTGTATTGGAAAGATGACATTAATCTTAAGAAATGAAGCATATGTAACGAGGAAAGATACAAACCAAGAAAAAAAGGAAAGGAAGTTCCATACAAGAGAATGCATTATTTATCCATCACACCCAGACTTCAAAGGTTATATGCGTCGTCTGCGACAGCATCACATATGAGATGACACGGTGTGAGAACGCAGAAAGAGGGGACTTTGATACATCCATCGGATGGAGAAGCATGAAAACATTTCGATAAGACTTACCCTGCGTTTGTCGTAGAGAGTCGTAATGTGAGACTTGGTTTATGTACAGATGGATTTTCACCAATCTCTCAATTTGGTAATAAATATTCGTCTTGGCCTACTATGTTACACCTTATAATTTACCTCCGTGGATGTGTACGAAAACTCCATATATGTTTCTTACGATTTTCGTCCCTGGTCCTTACGATCCGACACAAGGAATCGATATTTATCTACAGCCATTGATCGAAGAGTTGAAGACATTATGATATGAAGGGGTGGATACATACGACGTGTCGAAAAAAAAAAGAATTTTCATATGTTTGCATCTTTGTTATGGACTTTGGTGATTTTTCGGCTTACGCAATGCTTTCAGGCTGGAGTACGGCCGGTCGTCTGGCTTGTCCTTACTGCATGGAAGATACACGGGCATTTCCATTACCGCATGGAAGGAAAATTTCATGATTTGATTGTCATCGATGTTTTCTCCATGTTAATCATACTTTTAGAAGAGATAAGAAAAACTTTGTAGTAAATAGAGCAGAGAACAGACAATGACCAACGACTTTATCATGTGAAGAATTATATGAACTAGTTAAAGAATATCCGAAGATACATGAAATTGGAGTAGAGACCGAAATTCCAAGTAAATCGAACTGGCATAATTGGTGCAAACAAAGTATATTTTGCGAGTTAGCTTATTGGAAGCATCTCTTACTACGACATAATATTGATGTGATGCACAATGAAAAAAGGTGTTTGATAATGTGTTTAATACAGTTTTGAATGTCAAGGGTAAAACTAAGGACGGTCTTAATTCAAAGCATGATATAGAACAATATTATAAACGTCCCGAACTTCATATAAACCCTGATGACAGTAAAAAAACCCAAAGCTTGCTATGAGCTAGGAGGCAATCAAGTAAAATTGGTGTTGAAGTGGATTAAAGGGAACACAAAGCTTGCTATGAGCTAGACAACAATCAAGTAAAATTTGTGTTGAAGTGGATTGAAGGGCTGAGATACCCTGATGAGATTTCTTCAAATCTCCGTAGATGTGTTGACTTAAAAAACAATAAATTGAGTGGGATGAAAAGTCACGATTGCCATATCATGATGGAAAATTTCTTACCGGTCGTTTTCAAAGAACTATTGCATGTAAAATGTATGGAGTGCTATAACAGAATTAAGTTTGTTTAATGAAGAGCTTTGTTCGACCATGTTAAAAGTTGAGCGTATTTGTAAACTTGAAAATGACATCTCTATACTGCTTTGCAAACTTGAGAAAATATTTCCTCTAGGATTATTTAATGTAATGGAGCATTTACCTGTTCATCTTCCATATGAAGTACTTCTTCGAGGTCCTGTGCAATATGGATGGATGTATCCACTTAAGAGATAATTTTGAATACTTGAAATACTAATTTAAATTTGAATTTGATGTAAGTAAATTTCAATCGAATAAATTTTGTAATAGGTATTTGAATCATCTCAAGAAAAAAGTTAGACAAAAGGCACGAATTGAAGGTTTGATTTGCAAATCATATATCGAAGAAGAAGCTTCATTCTTTTTCTCTCACTATATCAGTGACCATGTGAAATTATCATTTGCAAGTGTTTCGCGTAATGATGAATCCGTTGAACAAGATTATTCTAAATCAATATTTTCTATTTTTAAACAGAATGGCCGAGCTGTTGGAAAATGTGTGGAAATATGGTTAGACGATAGAGATTACCATATAGCACACACATACGTTCTTCTTAATTGTGCCAAAGTTGCACCATTTATTAGGTAAATATTAAATGATAATTCTCGATAATAGTACATATTTGCATTATTTACAAGTTACCCAATTTAAATTGATTTTGCACTTAATATAGATATACATATATTTGCAGTATTCACGAATCAGAACATCCACTAGGGGATCTCAGCAAAGAATTTGCTAACTGGTTTACGAAATACGTTTATGATCAAAGAAATTATGTCGGTGATGAAGGATTGAAGCTTCTTGCGATAGGATCAAAAGAAACGTCAATGCTTTCGTGAATGGATTTAAATTCAACACCAAGGAATATGGTGCTGAAAAAATGACTTATAACAGCGGTGTATTTGTCAAAGAGACTGATGATCCAGATAAACATATAAAAGTTTTTTACGGCGTCTTAACACAGGTTTTGGAATTGACATATTCTTGTCCAATCTGCAGAAAAAGTATTTTTATTCAAATGTAGTTGGTTTAGCAATGTTCCGGGCTCTGGTATCAACGTGTACAAAGACTATAAACTTATTGAAATAAACCATAAATCACGTTACTCAAAGTATGATCCTTTCGTGTTAGCTAAACAAGCATTACAGGTTTATTTTGGTCCATCACTAAAACGAGATAAAGCAGATTGGTTAGCTGTTTTTAAAACAAAGACAAGATTTGCACTTGATGAAAATAATATTCCAGACGAAGCAGCTTATCAAGCAAATCTTGAGCCAAATAATGAATTAATAATAACTGATGATCATGCTGATATAGGGCCTTTGAACGGTGATTCAAATATTCTAATAGAAGCATTTGATACTTTAGAGGGAAATGACGAAATAGAGTGCGAGACCGAGTCAGAATCAGAAAACGACGAAGATTGATTATTAATTAGTGATGATGTAATGTATATAAGATGGAAATTTATATCGTTTGTTGTATTATGTCAAATCTAAAACCTGTGTTAATGTAATAGAAATTCGTATCGTTTGTTGTATTATTCTTTTATTATTTTGCTGTGAGCTATATGTATGTGATTATTAATCAGACATGTTTTCTAATTATGAAATGATATATGTTTTTTTTCATTATATGAAATGATATATATATATATATATATATATATGCATGTTTTTAGCAGATATTATGTCACACGGCAGGCGGTCTCAAGGTTCACGAGGCCCTGCTTGTAACAACCAGGTATTTTCAACCATTTGCATCCATTATAAGGGTATAGGTAGACACTCATGCCGGAATTGAATTGCTTAAAATACCGCGTTGTAAATAAAAATTTGGCAAATCTCATAATATGCAGTAAATAAAAATCACAGATCACAGACACAGAGTAATAATAATGCAGCGGAAGTAAAAGAGATAGTAGCTCATGAAGCTACTATATAAATATATCAGAGTTACATAAGATACAACCGAATAAATAAAGTACAACAGAAGTTTAAACATGATAACCAAGTACAAGCTGAATAGAACAACCGAACTGAAAAGATGAAACTTGACAAGTAGATAATCTCCAGCGATTCCAATCTCCAAAAAGTGGAAATCCAAATCTATGAATAACTCAGGCTGACCCGAGCGTAAATAAAAATACAAACACTCGAGTCAGGACATACATACTTATACAATGTAAACCAACTCAAGTGAACTGTAGCAAAGGTACAAATAACTTAGAAGATGCTTGGGACCGCCCATCCTCTAAGGATCCGTTAAACTATTTACTATGTTGTAATATACGCTATATACAGTAGTGTCTAATCAGTAAAGTATAATCATATAGAAAATAACGTTAAGGGGATGGTGAACCTTAACGCGGTCGGATCTTTAAAACCAAAATCGTAGTGGGCTCGCTATAAGGAGATGACACGGCACGCGAGGCAATGCCAGGGTGGATACACCGTTTGCACTCCCGGACCGGTGGTGACGGCAAGCCAGCAGCTTTCGCCCACCTCGAACAATACCCCCGAATCAAAGTGGCGCCACATATCGAATCACAAAAGTAATAGAATGGTTTCCGATGTAGCATGCTCGATGAAAGGGTGCGACCCTTTGTGTAGCCCGGTATAGCTCCTGTTTTAGTCATTAATGCCAACTCACGGGAGTTGGGTCCACGTAATATACCTCGAGAACGTCGCCACCATCCTACTTCATTCTGGAATCTCCACCGCGTACACAGTTGTTAAAGTGGTTTTCGGTATTGGCCGGCTATAAGACAATATCCGATCCCGGTCTCTTTAACAACCAATCGTTATTATAACCCGTAGTTATAACTTTAAAAAAAAAAAATTTATACTTCAAAATATCATTTCACCCAAATCTTTATCAAAATAAAAATTAAATTATTTCCAAACCATTTCAATATATCATCATACCATATCTTTCGATTCAAATATTTATCAAAATAAATATCAAGTCATTTCTAACCATTTCAATATATTAAATTATCATATCCTTTCAAAACTTCCTTTCAAATCATTTTAATATATCAAAATACCATAACCTTTCAAAACTTCGTTCAAAATATCTTATCTTTCAGCACTTCCTTTCAAATTATTTTAATATCGAAATGTCATATCTTTCAAAACTCCATTTCCAAATCATTTTAATATATCAAAATATCATATCTTTTCAAACCACATTTCAATCATTTAATATATTAAAACATCAAAACCACATTCATTTCAAATCATTATTCATTTTATTCAATTTAAAATACCATTTCAATTCACATTTCAAAACAGTTTATATTCAAAAAAAAATCATTTTTAATCATTAAAATGAAGTTATTATATTCAATAATTAAATTATTAAATTTCCAAAATTTTCAACTTTTAAAGTTCATTTATTCACTTAAGTTTATCAAAACAGTGAAAATTCCCTTTTCGTGGCATTTAGAAAACGCTACGGAAAGATACATTCAAAACAGTTCAATTTAACAAAAGACAATATTTTAAAATGTTGTAATAGGGTTTACTTAAATTTCAAATAAACTTAGTTAAATTCAAAAATGATAGCACTTACAAAAATTGCTATAATAGCTTTTAATTCAATTTAGCTTTTTAGTTCATTATCATCAACTACAGCATTTACAAATGCTGTAATATCATTTACATTGTAATTAATAGCATTTAAAAAATGCAGTCAATTAACTTCAAATATTCAATATAATTTCTCAATCAATTATATTTTTTTTATTTAAAACATTTTTAACTCATAAAATCATACATTTTCACATTTATAAACATCATTTAATTTTCCTCAAGTTCATGATTTTATAAAGTTAAATTTCCATTCAAAAATCAAGATTTAATAATAATTCACTTATTAAATTGCAATGTTCAATTTTAAATTCATTGCATTAAATTTCAACTTAACACTTAAGTTCAAATTCTCAAATGTAACTTAGTTTTATTTTTATTTACTTAACTAAAAGTTGACTTTTAAGTCAATTTCATAAATTTCCAATTTAGTTATATTTCAAAATTTCAATTTAAAGTATTCATTCATTTCACATTTCAACTTTATTAAAAATCATTAATATGGTATAAAATCACTTTGAATTCATTTAAATTCAAATTACCATAAATTTATCATAATTTCATATTCAATTTAATTTCCAATTATAATTAAATCAAATTTTCCAGAATAACTTACGTTCAAAATTTTCTAACTTTTCATTAATTCATTCTACTTACAATTATTCAGAAAATCAATAATATTTTACAAAAAATCCTTTTTAATTAGATTTAAATCAAAATGTTTTAATATTTACATTTCTAAAATAATTTTAAAATTTTTAGAAAACATATATTGACTACGGGTCTGTATATAATTGTCTACACTAGGAAAAGTGATACGGGTAATATATCATTTCAACCCATAATTTACAAAGAAAATCTGAGTTTTATCATTTCAAACCCGCAGTCCCAAGTAAATGAAATAAATTGAAAATCACTTAGGCCTATCATTTCAGCCCATAACAATTTTCCCTTATTCTAAAGTCCGTTCGGGTATGTATCGTTTCAACCCATAGTGATTTCTAATTTACAGGGAACTTGCAGTGTGATAAACTGATAAAATATACAGAATAGCATGAAATAACAGTAACATATGATATAACAGGTGTAATAACAGGTGTGAACATCATATGATAATAATATAAGCAGTTATAACATGTTAATATGGTTCTACAGATTCACAGGGTGTCAATTTACTACTTATATAAGTACATAATGTCTGGTGAGAAATACTCACTTTTTTTTTGCTGGAGATATCAATTAGAATGACACAATGGATCTAGAAGGCACGACCTTTGATTTGAGTGGAGAGAAATAGCCAAGATATCATCTTGTAAACAACCCCAAAACAAGACAATATAACTTATGAATATTCAACCAAAATATATTGAAATAAATTGAAATTGAAAAGCAACAAAGACAAGATAACTTGACCTTGCTACAACCATTTAAAAGCTCAACTAAGGGGTTCGTTTTCTCAGCCATGATGATGATATGAGTGTGGAAGAGACAAGGCTAATAGCCTTGCAAACATTCAAACAAAACAAACAAATAACATAAGTTTTCAAACCCAAATTCAATAAAACAATGTTAGAATTAAATGCATAAAACAAAGCCAAAGTTTTTGCACTTGCTTTCTACCGCCTATGCTTCAGCTATAGATTTGAAATACATGTCTGTGGGTTAGGATCAGGTCTTGGGCTCATATGGGTCGGCCATAGCTTGGAAGTAATGGTGCAAAGGTGGATGGACATAGGTGCAACAAAACAACAACTACAAGGCAAAGGCAAAGTTCATCACTTCTATGCTATAAATGGGTTCGGCCATAGGCTCTAGGGACATGGCCAGTGGGTCCAGGTGGTGGTGGGTAATGTGGCAGAGGGTGGAGGTCAGGTCAGAGGTGGTGGTGGTGGTGGAAGTGGCGGCAAAAGGCGGATGAAGGTGATGGTACCAAAACTAGGTCAGCTTGAGTGCATAGGTGATGGATTTGTGGATTTTAGTGGTGGTGTTTGCCTTGGGGTTGCTTGGCCTACCATGGTGGTGATCTAGGGTGGATGATGATCATAGAATAAAGTGGTGGAGGTTGGCCTAGATCTGGTTGAGGAGGATTGGAGCCATGAAGTTGAGAACAAGTTGCAGAATCACATAGAAAAACTAGAAAACAAGAGAAGAGAAGAAGATTTTACCAAATTTTTGCAAGATGGAGGCCATGATTTTTTTTTTAGGGTTGAGAAGCTTTGAAAATACGTGAAAAAGATGAGAGAATGCAGCTGAAAAGAATAGCGAAAGGTACGACCAAAATAAATTGTGTGTTGATTGGAAAAGAAACGGTAAAAGAAACGGTGAAACGACTTTACGTTTCTTAGCTTTTAAAACCTTCCATACTTCCTTTTCTTTTAAATCAAGTAAAACAAAATAAACTTCAGCAAGTACATCTAAAAACCGAAACAAAGTGAAATAAAATAAAAATATATAATTAAATTTAAATAAAATATAAAAAGAATTAAGGAAATTGCTTAAAAATTGAAAACAGGGTTCAAAAATTACAATTAAAACATCAATGGCTTTGGAAAAATATCTACTTCATTTTAAAAATATTATAAAGCAAAATTTTGAAATAAAATAATTTATTTATCATTTATAAAATAAAATAAATAATTAAATTGGAGAAAAATAGAAAAGAACTAAAGAAAATGTTTAAAAATTGAAAACAGGGCATGGAAATTACAAGAAAAATACTACTAGCTCTAGAAAAATTCCTACCTCACTTCAAAAATATTAAAAGATAAAAACATACATAAAATAACATATCAATACATATTACAATAAAATATGACAAAGAAAAATAAATTTTATACTATTTAAAATAATAAAATTGCAGAATAAACAAATTGCACTCAATATTGAAATCTACATAACTTTCACAATTTAAATCCGTTTTCAACGAAACAAAAAGCAGTGTTCTTAAAATTTTATGCACTTTCATAATAAAAGATAAAATTTAAATTTTCAAACTTTTAAAATTTTGAATTAAAAGTCAAAGTTTGACTATTTTGACCAAAAATTCACTTTTTGAAAAATATTCTTTTTAGTCATGCTTTGGAATGATAATTCATATCAAAACTAAAGTTTATCATTCAAAATAAATAAAATAAGTTTTTAAATCAAAAATTCAATTAAAATAATTAAAATATACAAAAAAAAATCACAAAATACATGGTTGTTACACTGCTCTTGGCGAGGATAATAGTGGTATGGCCAATAATCGCCAGAGAGTATACTTAGTGCCGAAGACCGATGGAGGGTAAGTATTTAATTTAATGTAACTTCATTATATTATTTAGTGCATGCTACTAGTATATTTATGATTTATCAACTGACAATATCAAAATGTATTCGGTGGTTTCGATTTACAACCGTCCAAGCTCATTCTAGCCGTGTCTCGCAAAAACTACCATATTAGGATGACGGACTTGTGGGAGCATGGGGATATGATCCCACTTTATATCAGAGATGCCATATGGGCTGAACTCCAGGTAAGTATAAAATTCTAACTAATTTGAGATTGTCATATTTGGTCTTTGAAAATTAATATACATTTTATATAATTCATTTAAATTTCAACGTACATGCGTCCTTTATTGTGGATTTTGAAGATTTCGGGACGTTCAGGACGCACTGGGAGAGGAAGATAAGGAAAAACTATAGAGGTACGCTCTCCAAGATGAAAGAGGCTGGTAAAAAGTCAAACTGGATGAGTGAAAATTTGTATGCGCGGTTTGTGCAATGTTGGAAAAACGAAGACGCGAAGGTAAATTTTTTACTTTCATATGTCTGTAATTATAATTCGTTTAAATGTTTATATAATAGTTAAATTATACATGCGGTAGTATCGAGGAACTCCGCAAATAGGCTTAGAAATCCTACAACACACCGTGGTGGATCCAAGTCTTTTCAGCAATACAGAGAAGAAATGGTAAATATAAAAATTGTTATTTGTAATTTAATTAGAACATTGTTTAGTTATATATACATACATATATATATATACACACACATATTTTAACCATACCTAATTTCAAACAAGGGAGAGAGGTGGTGTTGCACCGTCTTATTTAGACGTCTTCACCCGAACACACGCCGTCGAGCATGCAGATGAAGACGGTGTGGTAACATATGAATGGTCAAATGCCAAATCAGCGAATATCCGAGTATAAAGACTATAAAAATTTTCTCTTATTTAACAATACATTAAACTGAATATTCATCTTCTCGAAATTATATTCTAAACACAGGAGAGATGCGATCAAAAGATTGCTCGCGTGCTTGCAGAGTCTGACAGGGAGCAGTTTACCGTTGAGGATTACCGACCCGCCGACCAGAAATAGACAATATGGATATGGGGATCAAGCGACAATATTTATTG
Organism: Allium cepa; assembly: GCA_030765085.1. Taxonomy (NCBI): domain Eukaryota; kingdom Viridiplantae; phylum Streptophyta; class Magnoliopsida; order Asparagales; family Amaryllidaceae; genus Allium; species Allium cepa. Next base: position 167,108,722 of record CM060941.1, on the reverse strand, counting down.
AATTTAATTAATTCATTAACCAGTTTATAAATTTTATTGAATATTATGTATAAACTATAACTATGAATTTATCAATACACAGGCCGCGACACAAGCCGCTTACAATGAACAACAGGCCGAAGAAACAATAGCGGCCCTGCAAGCACAAGTCATCGAGTTGAACGATTAGAGGAAGACTGGATTGAAGCAGCAACTAGATGAGGCGATTGCTGCTTACTTGGCAGAGCACGGGACGAATATGCCGCCGTCACAGGGATCTGGCGCTGCTGATGATTGGGGCAAGTGGTAGTAAGTTTTTATATATGTTTTCTGATGAACTTTGAATGTCTTGTATATTTGATGAATTTTGGTTGGATTATGTAAATATTATGGATATTTGTGATGAATGACTGTTGGAAATGCAGAAAAATTTACCTTGAATAGCATCGGCTAGGGACGGCCTATGGGTCATTTATTTTTTTACACGTGGACTACACATAGCGTCGGTTGGAGTCGGCTGGCCGATTCTAGCCGACGCTAAACTAGGGGATAGACCCATCCCCATTGCCGTCACCATTTCACTTGACAACGAGCTATTTAGCGTCGGCTAGAATCGGCCGGAGTCGGCTCGAGTCGGCTAAATGCCGACGCTAAACAATCTTCTCCTTGTAGTGTAATATTTATTAATATTTCTAGTAAATACTAAAGAATGATAGTTTCAATATCTATATCACTGTTGTACCAACCAAAATGATAAAACTAATTTTTTAATTCGATTATGACATATAAATCAGATAAAACAATAATTACAATTTTATTTTGTAATTTATCTATCTTAGTAAATTTATTTAACATTGCACTATAAAATATTACTTTTAATTTCAAAAAATAAAATTTAAAATTTTCATGATTATGTGCAAAAACCACCTCACTCACTCCTAATATTTTACGTTTCAATCCGTATATTTAAATTAATTGGGAAATCTTAAATTTTGAAGTAACTTGATAAACATATTTAAAAGATATTTGTTAGTTCATCTACTATATTATGAAAATATCAATATGTACACTATATTCGTATTAAGAAAACTAGTAAAAATACTTTCCCATTAATGAGATATATAAGTCACATAACATATAATATATAGATAAACAACAATAAATAATTCAACTTATCTCAATATAAATTCATCATATAACGCATTACGAAATTACCTTTTTTTTATTTACTTCAAACGTTGCATTTTAAAATTTCTATAGTCATTTACAAAACCCCTCAGTTTTATTCTAATAATTTACATTTAAATCCATATGCTATAATTCACGTAACCATAAAACCATTTAAATAAATCTAGCAAACTATTATTCGTTTATTTGTCCAATAATAATAAAAACTATAAAAATTTCAATCTTTATACCATGTTCATATTAATGAAAATGTATTAAATTCATTTAGATATATGAATACATCAATTACATAACGTAACTGTATACGTAAATAATAATTACGAAATTAATTTATAATTCATTTACATTAATTTATTTACCATGCATTATAAAATTCTTTTTTTAAATTTCAAGTGCCCACATTTAGAAATTTCTATACTTGTTTACAATACCCTTTTTAATATCGCATAAACCGTAAATTGAAGTCAACATATTTTAATCAATCATGTAATCTTGAATTTAAAATATTTGAGTAAAATTATTAAATCCTTAAATATGAAGTTTTATTATGCATACCATGTTTGTATTAACAAAAGTGGTAAAACTGTTTTTATCATTCAAATGTAAAGGTATATAAATCACATAACATAAACGATACATGGTAACAATATTAACAAATTTAATTTACTTTCCTTTATCTAAATAAATTTATCGTACATTGCGTTATAAAATTTGTTTTTAGCTTCAAATATCTATATATTAACATTCCTACAATTGTTTACAGGCCCCAAATTCTTTTCTAATATTTTATATTTTAATCCATGTATTCAAATTACTTACGAAATCTCAAATTTAAACTATTTAAGTAATCTTAGTAAATAGTTAGTTTATCATTATAATAAATCCTAAAAATCAATTTTAACATACATACATACAAACAAAGCCAGTAAAATATACTTTTCCATTCAACTATAGAGATATATAAATTGCATATATTAAATTACGTACATAAATAGTTATGTCAAAATTAATTTTTAAATCAATCGTAATCATTTATCTCAAAAATTTGTCACACTACATAACAAAATTATGTTTTTAACTTCAAATAATCCTGTAATAAGATTTTTGTAACTCTTTAACAAAATCCTTCTCAATTCCCTCATACTATTTATACTTAAGTTTATAAAATTAAGCTAATTATGTAATTTTAAATTTAATGTATTAAAAAAGACAATAAAATAATATTTTTTATTTTTGTATTAAATCTTTAAAATATGTTAGTTTCAATACGATTTTTATGGCACGCGCCTCGCGCGTGAATTATTTTCCATAAATTATACATGTTTAACATATTTAAGCTGAATGATTTATTCAAATATTTAGTCATATTTTTGAGATGAAATCATATGTAGTTAGCTCGAATTTTTTATTCAATGCTTCAACATCTAATTTTTTGTTAGTCTGAATTTTTATTTCTATTATTAATTAATAAAGATCAAATTTGTAAAAAAAAGTTTATTTGTGAGATCTATTTTTTAAGTGATATTAAAATTTGCTAATACTTGTAGGTGTGGGTTTTGAATTGGTAAATAAAGTTTATTTATTTGATTCTATTTTTAAGTGATAGTGAGATTTAGTCATATTTATAAAAGTGCATTTTGAATTGGTAAATGAAGTTTATTTATTAAATCCTATTTTTAAGTGATATTAAAATTTGATAATATATGTAGAGTGACATTTTTGATAGTTCACACTTACATAAAGAAAGTGTGACACCAAAGGTATTGCAACTACTATTAAAGATGTACATCATATTAACAAAATGGTAAAAAAAATTTTTTTACTCAATATATAGATATATAAACTATATAACATGAATTATACATAAATGATAATAATGATTTTCCATCGAATCCATCTTACATGGCATAACCAAGTTTTAATTTTAAATTGTAGGATCATTATATTTTTATGTAGTCGACTTTTTTTCTATGATTATTTCGATGTTATAGCTTTGTTCTTTGGATTTTTTTAAGATTTAGCCCTATTTTACAAACTTACTACGCAAATGGCCTTGTTTTAAAACTATTTACAAACATAGTCCTGTTTTGGCTAACTTAGCGCCGAGTTAAGCAAAACATACTGGCATAATTTCAAATTGTTACCAGTTGATGGTGTTTATTTTTTTCTAAATCTATAACTGCCGCTATAATAGCGCCAGTATAATAGATGTAAAGATAATGAAAACATATGGGCGACATTTGAAATTGCGCAAGTTGGTGCAATTTCAAATGCCGCCTCTGGTATACAAAACAACGCCCTTATCTCTTCCTCCTCACCTTTCCATCTTCCTCCAAATATCAAACCGAAACCCACTTTTCCAATTTTCCAGAATCAAAATGCTAGCTCTATTTTAGCTTATTTCTTCTAAAGAATTGAACCATGGCTAGTTTGTCGACGCAGGAAGTTTCTATAAGTATCGACTCTACAAACAATCTTCATTTTAATTTACAACCTAGGGTTTGTTAATGTTGAAAATGTTAGAAGAAGTAGTTATTTAGCTTTGTAATGGTTGTGTCATCTTGAAATTCACAAATTACTTGACTATATGTTGTTAAACATCGTTTTGTAGTTGAATTTGAATTGTTGATTGGCAACTAGAATTCGGAATTTTACTATATTCAAATTGTCAACATTTGTTATAGATTACACTGAGACGTTACCCGAACCGATTGACGGTAGCATTTTATACTTGCAAGCATGTCATCAATCGAGCAACAATGCTATGATGGTGGTAATACACTTTCTTTTGTAATACCGATATATATTGATTTTTATTATTAGTAGTACTTATATGTTGTAATTTTTTGATAGAACAAAACACGGTTACAACTATTGGTCACTCATCGACGCTCAGGTGAGTGACTTTCTCTCATCCTGACATGCTAGAGTTGTTAGATAGAGCTGGCTTCTTGCTTATACATCGATTGGTTTACAGCCATTTGTATCGTCACCTTATCATTACCCTAGTGGATAGATGGTGGCCGGACACGTCTACATTCCGCCTTAGAGCAAGTGAGATGACCATCACCTTGGGCGATGTTCTTGTGTTGCTTGGTTTACCTATATATGGTGCTCCATTGAGCAATCTCGAGCTAGCTGATTACATGTCGATGTGTGAGAGCCTCTTAGGTCTATCTCCTCCCCTCGAGCATTTGTGGGGTAATGAAATGATAATTATCGCTTGGTTTCGGCAGCAGCTTGAAGGGGACATTCCAACTGACGCCTCCTAGATTAAGATTGAGCAACGGGATCGAGCTATTATACTGCATATCATCTCTTCGCGTTTGATATGTGATCATTCGAAGACCCGTGTCTGGTTTAGGTAGCTTCATTTCATAGAAAACTTTGATGTATGCCGTCAGTATTTATAGGGTAGTGCGGTTCGAGCGTATACGTACACCGAGCTAACTAGGCTCGCTTTGCAGGAGAGCGCATTTATTGGAGACTGTTTGACTCTAATTCAGGTATTCACATTTATCCACTTCATATGCATATTTATGTATCTACATTTTTATGCACCTACATGTTTGTAGCTATGGTCTTGGTCATATTTTCCGATCGAGAGAATAACAAGGGAGAGAGTGGAAGTTGATTTATCATTGCCCCATGGTGCTAGGTATATTTACTGCATTATTTGATTAAACACACATTGTTTACTCCAATAATTCTTATTATCTTGCAGTTGTAGATGGATTGGCCCGAAGAGCACGGTATATACTCCTAGACGTAATGTTATATTCTACCGAAATGAGTTTGATGTACTCAGTTGTGATGCTGTGACAAGGATCCCATACACACATGCACTTGGTAAGCTTCCACCCTTATGTGCTGCTTTTATTGATCTATGAACAACACGGATGCCACTTGTTTGTTTCAGCGATGTAGCGTTTCATCTTCCAGATAGAGTGATACAACAATTTGGTTTTAGACGGCATCTGCCAGAAGCAGCTCCTCATTACTGGATCGATAGCTCAACTAAAGAGTATGATATGGCGATTGAGAAATGAAATCATCATCATATGCATATGCAAGAAGAACGAGACCTCGCGCCATCGGATGACGGGTATTATACATGGTACTGGTACATCACCTGACGCTATATTCTTCGTGCCGTAGAACCTCCTGCTGAGGTAGAGCAGCATGCCGAGGTAAACGTGCATACTCCGAGAGCTCAACTTGAGAGGAATGTGGTATGTGTTAATTGCTATTATTTAACTTAAGAGGAAAGTAGTCATATTCAGTTTCCATACGTGTTAATTACAATTATTTGACAGGAGGATGTCATTTACCATGCTATTGAGTTGGTAGATGTGCTATCGGGATAGGTGCTGGAGCGTACGAATCGCAAATGCTTTAGTGTGAAGCATATATTGCAATTTATTCTTGGGAAGAACAAGCTAGCTAGACTACACCGCAACCTCCTCCCCCACCTCCTCCTCTTATACTCATTGAAGCACCTCTTGAATTGATTCCTCCGCATCTTGTGACATAACAATACCAACACAGAAGCCGGAAGGGAAAGGGAAAAGATCCTTCATCTTCTCAACCTACGCAATTCAAAATGGGCCTTCACGGTTACAGGGGTCCAACCAAGAAAGCGAGGAGTTTTTGTTGGACGAGGTTCCATTAGCATGGAGGAAGTCAAAAAAACTCATGTAGAGGTTAAGAGGTTGCGGTAAAGCGTTGATGTGGTATAGTGTAAGTCGGATGTTTAGCTTGTAGTTTGATTTGTATCGTTGGTTGAATATATTTATGTGAGGTGTTTGTTGATTATTTTGGCATTGTATGATTTCGAACGTTGGATTGTTTGTGTAATGTTTAAGCGATCGTTGGATTATGTATGTGATTTATAATGTTAGAGTGTCGAAATTTGACCGTTTGGATTTTATTTTTTGGCAGATGGTATATGGGGTATTATGTTTGACAGATTTCTATTTTGAAACCTGTAATTCATACCTGGGGCGCTATTTGAAATTGTGCCAACTGGCGCAATTTCAAATAGCGCCAGTTGATGCAGTTTCAAATGGCGCCAGTTGGTGCAATTTCAAATTCCTCCCCAGGTATGGCTTACGGGTTTCAAAACAGGAACCCTTCCCTATATTTCCTCTCATAACTTACTTTACCAAACTCAACACAAAAAACCTCAAAACCCCAATTACATTCCTTTCAATAATTCTACATCATCTCTTATCAAATTGCGATTTTAATGCGGATTTGCTAGATAATCGAAGGTAATCTTCAACATTTAAACCAATTTTCACTTTAATTGCTTTACATCGCCTTTCGTTTTCTTTTAATTTCTTCAAACCAATTTTTATTAATCAATCCTACAAATAGATTAATGGGAAATTGACGACGAGACTTTAATGACATGCATAGATGCATTTGAATCCAATGCAAACGTCACGGGTGGTGAAGTCAATCATCAAAGGCCGGGTAAAGAAGTTCGCAACGAAGCGAGAGCGGTTTCTGAAGAACCCATAACATGGTGAGAAGCAAACTCATTTCTTCATAATATAAGGCTGGAGGTGGAAAATTCAAGGCAAAGCACTAGCGCCCCCCTTATAAATTTTGTCATTGTAATAGCAGGTATAAGTGATTGTCCAAAAAAAAGAACTCAACGCAGCCCGTATGTACTACGTTTATGCCTGGTATACATTAAGTAGACAACTGCCTGGATCGTTTAGTTATTGCGGTTATACTGAGTGGATCCTCTAATGTGTCGTAGAGGACATGCGTATGCGCTTGAGATGCAGGAAGAAAATTCGTGTTCGAAAAAGGAGATTTATCGGCTAAAAGAAAAATATGCAGACCTAGAGTCAAAACTTCCAAGATATCGTAATGAGTAATGTATGGTGTTTGACTGTACCTTGTATCGCTAGTTGTATTGCATGTTATCGTAGGTTGCGTTGTATCGTAGGTTATTGTATGTTATCGTACATTGTTGTGTTATTGTGTTGTGTCATAGGTTGTGTTGTATGAGTAATTCATGTTGATGTATATTATTGATTAATAATTTGGAGTCCTTACACTACAAACACAAACACGAACAATATCAATAACGACATATGCTGAAGTACAACAATTCTATTACAAGACACAAACAAATAAAGAGTTGCTGAGGTACAACAACTCCTCTTATGGCCGAGAACTCCACACCTGCTACACCTATTTACTTGTGAAGGCTGCATCTCATTCATGGTCTCTTTAATTCGTGTAGCCCTTGGCCTTCGGGGTGCTCTACGAGCAGTTGGTGGTAGAACCAAAGTACCTTCTTGTATACTCCAATAACGTTTATCATGAACGGGATGAATTTTTTTGTGTGTAAGCGGCCAAGTAATCCTGAATTATGGACTAAGGCGAGGCAGATTCATGATAAGCTCTGTTTGCACCATTAGCAATTAATGAACAAGCAGCCATAATATGCGGGCGCAAGGAAGCTGTTGCGGTAAAGGGATGTTACATGTGTAAGAACATGTGTTACCATCAACTGTAACTTTGAATTCATCACCAAAGTAGTGAATTACTTGCCATTCAGTTTGACTAAAGCGGACTATTCTACAACGCCTTGCTTCACTTGCTCTCTTAGCTATCTTTGCTTCCCACTTGGGGGTTAATCACATATCGAAGCCTTAGCAAACTCTCTTCATTGACAAAAATAATCCACCAAATGGAAGAAGGTACGAGCAACAAAAACTTCAAAAGGTAGTGATCTTGCACCTCTGAGTACAATCATTAAAGCTTTCAGATGCATTCGTTGTCATTACATTAAATCGTCCACCATCATCTTTACACAATGCCCAGTTCTCCTCCTTCCCCGCCAGACTTCTCTCAATCCAATTGTGCGCTCTAATATTAGCGGTCTTAATTTCCTCTCGGATTTTCAAATACTCAATCTTCTCCGAAGCACATGCTCTGCGTAGAATAAACCGGTTAAACGTTTGTCCCTAAAGCCAATAGCTCGAAAGTTTGCTTTCAAATGTCTACCACAAAAATCTACGCTTATGTGGTGATCTCCATTTGCTCTCCAGTGCGGTCGGTATTCCTTTCATTCTATCGGAAATGACAGTAATACGTCGATTGTTAACACTATGAATAAACCGACGCATGCAAGCAAAAAACCAACCATAACTATCACATGATTCAGCCTCTACAATCGCATAAGCCAAATGATAAAGTTGATCATTCACATCAACCACAGCCGCAATAAGTAGTGTACCTTTGTATTTGTCATATAGATGTGTTCCATAGATACAAAGCAAAGGTTGACAGTGCACAAATTCCTCGATATAAGGCCCAAAAAGCACGATCGAAGACACCAAACTCATCGGCTGTTACATGTCTAACACCGCCAGCATTCGTTCTAGTAATTTCAGCAAAATATTATGGTAGGTTTGAATATGACCTCGCATGATCACCGTATATTCGTTCTATTGCCTTGCTTAGTGCTCTCTACGCTTTCATATAACCGATCTTAATAAATAATTGTTCCTCCATTAATACCTGCATAGTTCCAATCGTTATATTCAAATCCGATTTCACAAAAGGCATGATCTTTGAAACCAAAAAATCATATGTCGCTTATTTGTGATTGGAGTTAACTGTTGGGTTAATGCAGGTATGATTGCTGGGATATTTTATAAAAATCCACCATCAACATTGCGATTTTCTAGAATCTATAACATGAACTATCCATTTACAGTTTGCATCGACATTGCAAATGGCAATGTTTTTTCTTTGTTAGACTTGATTGGCTTAGAAGAAACTACATGTAAAATTAACCATTCACTTAGTTATTATAGAAATTCTGCTTTGGTCTCGAATACCATACCAACTTTGAAACCGTTCCGAACACAAGACAACGAGAATAGTTCTTCGTTGAATTGCAGGTTTGCGACGACGGATCTAGCCAACATTTTTGCATTACACAAATTATCATCCAACGGTATCTCCATTTCAGGTTCATCACTATCAACACTATAATCATCTTCGCCTCTAAAATCATAGTTTAGTGGATCATTATTTACTTGTATGTTGTCGACCCACGTTGTATCATTCTCCTGTATAGATACAACAGCCATGCTATTAGAGTAGGAACATCGTTTAATTGTCCATCTACATGTTCATCTATGTCCATATCGTCATTGGATACCTTTGGTTGCATGTTCGATTGTGCATCTATTCTTGTGCCGAAAAGCTACAATATGAAAATATGACATTTTAAATATAGTTATATATGCAACACAATTCATTATTATTGTCAAACTTAACTTACTTTTTGCTCATGTGATATAATTCGGAGGGTGTGGGCTGCAACGGACAAGACCTATGAGTAGTATATGGTCCAACAATATTTTGTGTCAGACGACGATGCAGAATATACCTAACATGACAATGATATTTAATATCGAATTTAACACGATGAACAATATATCAGTTAGGAACAATATCAAGTAGGAGTTACCTTTGACTCATGCGTGCAATACCATCATGCGTCAGATATGGATTACTAAATTGTAGATTTTGTCGAAAATTCATAAAAGGAGGATAACCAAACAACGTATGTCGGTGTTGTATTGCAGTATGTTCATCGGAGGATCACTGTAACTAGAGATAGAATTGGTTGCGAAAGATATACGGTTACAGGTGCCGCTACAGATGCAACTACATGTTGTTCTACCAACAACTTTCTATTTCCACAACAAATAACTCTATGGATTTAGAGATGGTAGAGAACATTAACTCAACGTCATCGTCATCTACAATTTTAATCGCTTTAGATCTAGATTCAGTAGGCCAATTGCAAACCAAATCAATATCAAACTCCTCCGATTTGATCTTGGTTGCTTTGTAAACCGACGATTTTACCTACTCGAAGTTAGATACTTTAGGAACTTTTGCTAGTACGTAAGATTCGTCGTAATATTTTCCACACATTTGATCATCAATAACCAACTCGTCATCATAATAGCATATAGTTGCACTAAAGTTAGGAGCCATTCTAGTTTGATAATTGAATTACATTATGAAGTGAAATGTACAAGTACAAAAAAAAACTGCGGTTTGCAAAATCATACCTTTAATAAGCCAACCGAAGAAGATGTTGTTCTTCTTGAAGTAGATCTGAAAAAACACTTATTTTTAGATGAAATAGAGCTAGGATTTTAATTTTGAAAAATTGATAAATTGGGTTTCGCTTTTGATGTTTGTGGGAAGATGGAAAAGCGAGTAGGAAGAGGGAAGAGTTACTGTTTTGTATACGCAGAGACAATATTTGAAATTGCGCCAATCGGTGCAGTTTCAAATGTCGCCCGTATGTTTTCATTACCTTTACATCTGTTATACTGATATTATTTTAAACAGCGCTAGCTATAAATTTAGAAAAAAAAAACTCATCAACCGACGCAATTTGAAATTGCGCCGGTACATTCGGGCTAACTCAGGTTGAATTGGCAAAAACACGCTATATTTATAAATAGTTTTAAAACAATACTACTACTTTGTTGGAAAAGAAACCTACAAATCAAATCCTAGCCATCGGTCAAATCTAACGGCTTTCAGTACGTCTCTGTCCCAGATGCCAAACTGAACCCTAACCTCATCAGGTATAAAGTGCAGCGTACGTAGGGGTTCAGTCTTCGCATACTCGGCCGCCACTGCTACTGAAAGCCGTCGCCATGGTAATTTTTCCCGCAATCTCGAATTCTTTTGCTGATTTGGGATAGGCGTAATTTTTAGTTTTATGTTTATGTCTGATTTTTAGGCGTCGGAGAAGAAGTTGTCGATTCCAATGAGGGAGATTAAGGTGCAGAAATTGGTTCTTAATATATCAGTTGGAGAAAGTGGAGATAGATTCACCAGGGCTTCTAAGGTACCCACGTTTGTTTAATGTTTTATTTTGTAGTGTGGATCTAAATGATTATGTTGTAGCAGCTGCGGTTTGTGACTTAAGAGTTTTTGCATCATAGCGCATTCACACCCTCATTTTCCTCCTTTTACATCCACTACCTTGTCAATTTATAATCTATCAAAATTGCTCATATCTTCAAAGCACAACAGATCACGCTCAAAAAAAATAGTCATGAAAATAAGCTTCGGTAGAGCGAGGTTCGTGTAGAATTTTCGTCCGGTTCAAACAAGGTCTTGCTTGTGTAATAAGCTATCCTAACCTCGTTTTGGTCGAACGGGATTCATGAATCAATTATGTCAAATTTGAACCTGGTTTAAGAAACGTGGGGCCGTTTTCGGCATGAATCGGGGTACTAATGAAAAAATGTGGTGTGGCAATTATTTCAAACATGCTAGGGTGTTAAAGAAGGAAAGTGGGTAATATTGACCGATTAGATATAAAGCATTAGTAGTTTCCAGCCGAGATTTAAAATTGGGTAATATTCAATGATTTTCATGCTGTGTGTGGTAATGCTAAGTGAATAGTTTGTTTTAAGGTCCTATAAACGCTTATCTAATTTGGAAATTTTTTACCTGACATAATGCTATTCGATGCAGTTCTAGTACCTTTTTATCTTTATGTGTATGATCTGCTACCCGAATCAGTCGTTTTAGTATCTGAATTTCTTGTATGCGCTATATTAGACGACCTGTTAATTGCCATTATCTAAATAGTTGTGATATCTTTTGGCTTGGTTATGCCTTGTATCTAAGAGACTAAGAAAACTACTAATTTTCACATTTATAGTTTTATGTAGTATACAGCCAAACCTACTGACTACTATGATATTTTCTGACTGTTAATGCCAATCATTTTGCTTCAAACTTTCTTGATCATCTGAAAGTTATTTTTCTTTTACAAAAAAGAAAAAAATATTTGGTGCAAATGTTGTTAAAAAACTCACAATAAATGGTGAGAACTTTGTAGAAATGCAAGCCATATATTGACAAAATAATCAATGTCAGTTTTTTGAAATTCAAACCTCAATTTAAGTAGAGGGGAACCAAAACAATTTTATAGATCATCTATTAGTGTTTTTGTTAATCTAATTATCATTTACAAACATGTACGTATTAATTGTCAAGGGTAAATAAAATGTACATATTGCTGCTAGAAGTAGTAGCCCAACTAGAACATTTGCATATTTGGTGCATTGTGTAGTCATGGTATCTGTGGCTTAGATTAAACATAAATGAGTTTCAAGGAAAATATGTACATGTTTTTTGTTTTTTATTTTTAGGTTTTAATACAAGTGTTGATCAACGGTAATAGGAAAATTTGAGCTTTTAGTTAGAAGACTAAAAATCATATTCATTACTATGTGTGTACATTTGGGAGATTGTTGGCTTTATAACATACATGCAGCTCTCTTTCTCACTCATTTTCTCTTCATTTTCTTATGCAAAGAATATTGACTTATCTTAGGCACGACCACTTCTTTTAGGGTGGCTATATGTTTGTGTTTTATCTTTAGAGAATTTACCTAATCTTTCCATGATTGACATCTTAACAGTAGAGTTTCATTCCATTTTTTTTCCTCTAGGATTATTTTAAAAGTAGTAGGCACAACTGTATTGTATTTTTCTTAAGAAACAGATCTTATTTTATTATTCTTAAATTTTGTGATCTTGTATTTAGCAGTAACTATTTCAAAGATTAGTGTGTTCTTTAGGCCTAAATATGTGATCAAATTGGTATATATACTTGATGTTACATCGGTACATGCAGTTAATCACATTTGTGAAAAGCCAAACTAGCTTTATAACTTTTCACATACTTCAGAACAATCTTGTCTTAAAGTTTAACTATTCATGTTTTTGCTATAACATATTTGCAATTATAGTTTGTACGATAACTTTATATGAATCAGATATGAAAAGATTAATTTTACATAGGGTCTGGAACAGTTGAGTGGACAAGCACATGTTTTTTCCGAGGGTAAGATACCTCAAAGACGAACATTGGGATCTAACCAACCACATTTGTGAAAACAAAATCTAGGTTTTTAACCTTTCATACATTCTTGCTGTTATATGACAATATTTGCTGTTATAGTTGTATGATGAGTCTATGTGAACCGGATGTTGAAAAGAGTGATTTAATATAGGTCCTGGAGCAATTGAGTGGACAAACTCCTGTTTTTTCTAAGGGTAAAGATACCTCTAGGACAAACTTCTTGCATACAGTATTGCGTTTATTTTCTGCTATCTAATATGTGTTATGTCTTAATTAGCTAGATACACTGTCCGATTCTTGGGTATCAGACGTAATGAGAAGATTGCATGCTATGCGACAGTCAGAGGTGAGAAAGCAATGCAGCTATTAGAAAGTGGACTAAAGGTGAAGGAGTATGAATTGGTGAGGAGGAACTTCAGTGATACTGGCTGCTTTGGCATCCAAGAACATATCGATCTTGGAATCAAGTATGAGTTCTTATACCTAAACTCTCTCTATGTTATACATTAGTTGTGTCTGGATTTAGGAGTGCAATCTGATTTTTTAATGTTGATGAGGTTATGATGATGGTGCTTTAATTTCTGACACCTCTTGTATGAGAAGTGTTATTCATAACTCTTTACTGAGCATAATAGCAATTTTCTGAACCTACAATTTTTATTTGTATCACGTGTGTTATCCGAATACCTTCAACAGTATTTGATTTTCATGCATGCCCTTTTCTACACACCATCTTATTATGAGTTCAAATCTTTTTTATATTTCGCTTCCAACTTCAGTAAACTCTTTTTAATATGCCTGATTGTTATTTATTTTTGTTCTGAACCTTCGAAAATTAAACTATAATATAGACTGATTGATGATTTTCTGAACCTACAATTTTTATTTGTATCACGTGTGTTATCCGAATACCTTCAACAGTATTTGATTTTCATGCATGCCCTTTTCTACACACCATCTTATTATGAGTTCAAATCTTTTTTATATTTCGCTTCCAACTTCAGTAAACTCTTTTTAATATGCCTGATTGTTATTTATTTTTGTTCTGAACCTTCGAAAATTAAACTATAATATAGACTGATTGATGATTTTTTTGGTCCTTCGATCTAGTATATAAAGATTCAAAAGAAGCGTTAACAATGTTAATTTCTTTCCTTTTTTTACATGATATTTGATTTTAAGATTTTTCGTTCGGTAATTTATTCTACTTTTTACACAGACAAATACGATAGTGATTATGATTTTTGCACCTATTTTGAGTAAGATTTTATATTTTAGCTAGTGGAACTTGAAAGTATAATTCTTCATCTCTGTCTACTTATTTAATATACTTTGTAAAAATATATTTTACCTGAAGGTAAAATTTCTTCATCTGATTGTAGCTTTGTTGTTTTTAGTACGCTCCATTTTGTTAAATGCTCTTTGCAGTTTTTTAAAACATTTTCTTACATTTGAATCAACTTTAAAAATTGTTGAATATTATGTTTGCTGCGATATGAATAGGGTGCAGACATTTTCTTAGCTTGTTTTCATTGCAGTGATGATGATGCTTTTTTCTGACACCTCTTGTATGAGAATGGTTTTCTCATGAACCTTTCGTTGAGCAGAGTAGCGACTATCTGAGCACATTAGTATGTTCGTACCATAATGTAAATTCTTTTATGTGTGTATATCTTTGTTCCTTTAGAATCAAGTTGTGTTCATCTTTGTTAAGCGCTTTTTTCTTTGCAGTTTTATTTTCTTAAAATTAAATCAAATTTAAAGTTACTTTAAACGTCATATTGAACGCTTCTTTTTAAATGGACCCATATTTTCGTGATATGTTTTATTGCAGTGATGATGATGCTATTTCTGACACCTCTTGTATGAGAATGGTTTTCTTATGAACTCTTCATTGAGCAGAGTTAGCTACTACCTGAGCACATACTTTCCTATATTGAAAAATGTTTAATAATCCACTTCTCAAGCAAATTACAGAGGAAAATGGTCTCTTTGTTTCTTTTCTCCAACTTCCACTTTTAAACAAATCTAAAATTTGCTTTTGAAATTCTTTATTACGTTTCTTGGAAATTTGGTGTATGTTTTCTTCTGAAGTTTTTTGCTGAAATGTGAATAATGCTATTTTTAGATTCCTTTCCTGATGAGGTTATTTGGGAAACCCTTCGCTGAGCTGAGCAGCAACTGTCTGAGCTTAAACTTTGGGAGGTAATTTAATATATTCTATTTCCTGCTAAACGTTTTTAGGAAGGCTAGTTTGTTCATTACATAATTTGTAAATTTTGCATCTGTTCTCTTTGTAAATTTTATTGCTGTGATGGTGCTATTTTCAGACTCCTTGTATGAGATGGTTATTCTTGTAAAGCCCTTCACTGAGCCGAGTAGCAGTTGTCTGAGCTTGAACTTTATGAATCAGATTATATATTCTTGTTCCTTTTAAACCCATTTTAATATGGATTTAATTAGGTCATGCCATTACTTGTAAATTGTGCATGTATTCTCTTGCTTAGTTCTATTGTTTGGATTATAACGCTATTTCCAGCCCCCTGTATGAGGTCATTCTTTGAACACCCTACACTGAGCTGAGCAGCAATTGTCCGAGCTTAAACTTTATGAATCAGTTTAATATATTCTTGTCCCTTTCGTACCAATTTCAAAATAGATTTTAATTTGGTCTTAACTTGTGAATTCTGTATATGATCGTGTGACGAGTTGTGTTGCTGTGATGATAATGCTATTTTTAGACTCCTTGAATTAGATAGGTCTTTTTAGGAACTTTTTCACTGAGCTGAGTAGCGACTGTCTGAGCTTAAAATTTTGTCAGTTCATATTTTCTTCCTTCAAATCACTATCAAATGTTTTTTTTTTTAATATAGTTTTTACATATGTTTGTCAGATGAGTTCTATAATTATTTTCTGGCTCCTTGGACCAAGCAAGGGTTCTCAAGAATTGTTTAATAATCTTTTCCAATTGTTTATAATTTTTTATGGAAATTTTGTAAGTGTTAAGTTTGCGGGATTTATTGCTGCGATGATAGTTGCTATTTTCAGATTATTTGGTAAGTGTTTTCTTGGAAACCTTTCACTGTGTAGAGAGTATTAACCCATCTGAGAGTACTCTTCCACTATAGTAAACTTTGTAGATTAATTTGCTTTTCAAGCATATCACTTTGATAATACTTTCTTGTTTCTTCATGATTTTGTATGATTTCTTTGCTTTGATCTCCCTTTTTATACTATTTTCTTACTGCTAAATGGACTTAAAACTGCACGCTACATTTGTTGCAAAATTTGCGAATGATCTCTTTGTGAGTTCTATTGCCATGATGATGCTGCTATTTTTAGACTCGCTGTACGAGAAAGGTTTTCTTCTAAATACCCTTCACTGAGGTAGAGAAGCAACTTATCTGAGCATATGCCTCGATTAGCTTAATTCTCATTTTCACATGAATTTTTAAATAGTTTTTGTCATCTTTGTTTTAATCCTTCATTTTGAGGTCTATTGCCATGATGTTTATGCTGCTATTTTAGACTCGCTGTACGAGAAAGGTATTCTTTAATATCTTTCACTGAGTATAGAAGCAACTTATCTGAGCATATGCTTTGAATAATTGGAATTTTAATCGTTTGCAACATTTCTTTAAATTTTGGGGATGATGTTGCTATTTTCAGACTCCCTGTACGAGGAAAGTTCTCTCAAGTGTCCTTCACATAGCTTGAGTAGCAATTTATCTTGTTTTGTAGTATCATCGCCTTGCTGAACCGCTCTTTTCTTTGTTCATTTAAAAGGAGATTCAAACCATAAATTTTGAACTCCAATTGTGAATTGTAAATTTAGAACGTTCTTATTCAAATGATTTTACTGAAGCATTATTTTTTGTTTCTATAGAGTAATAACTCGATGGAGTTTAAAATTGTTTTCGGTATCTTAGCTTTGTAAAAATTTAATATTTTGGAAAATAATGTTAATTGGCTTGCAGTTCTTTTTAGTGTTAGTCTTGTTGCGACAAATTTATTGACCCATACCCAACTTCTAACCTTTGGTATTTCATGCAATTAATTATGAATTGCCAGGTACTACCCATCTACTGGTATATATGGGCTGGATTTCTAAGTGGTTCTAGAACGTGCAGGTTACCGCTTTGGCTGCCGTCGGCATTGCAAGTCTCGAGTTGGAATTCAGCACCGCGTCATAAAAGATGAGGCCATGAAATGGTTCCAACTTAAGTACGAGGGTGTCATTCTCGGCACATGCTGTTACAGGTTGATAAATTTTGTTTGTAAGATTAGTGGATTTTTTGTTGTTCTCATTCATACCATTTGCTAGTCGTGATCTGCTTGTTTTTGTTGAATGTTCTCCTTTGATACAATTTCGCATAAAATTTCTCGTTCTGCAATCATTTGATTTCATGGATTGCGTTATTGGCCTTGCTATCTAATCTAATGTAACTTGTATGCAATAAGCAAGCAAGTGTTAATTATCCCAATGAACTTGTATTGTCCTCGTTTGGATTTGTCAAAGCTCAAGTATTCACATATGTACATACTTGGATGATCGATCTTTTCTACGCACAGTGATAGAGCTTACTATAATGATCATTAATTCGAATTAACCGTAATTTTCGGTAGTAGAATATTTACAGTAGTAGAATGTTTTGTGTGGTGTCGTTTTGAATAGGTTATAATGATCATTAACTCAAATTAACCATCATTCCTGGTGAGGTTTGAAGTTTTCGCCGTTACCATATCTGATTGCTACATGTTAGTAGGTAGTTAAGCATCTGTTTTACTGACAAAACGGTATGTTTGTTAATTTACGGTTTTTACTGTTAAATTGGTACTTTGGTTTGTAAAATAAATCCTGTGCATATGTTTTTAGCGCATGATGGCACATGTCAGGAAAATTATAACATCTTCCATATTTCAGATGCATGAAGCCGGAAAGGGCATATTTCTAATACTCGTTTGTTTTATATCCACACTTCTCAAACTTTCAAAAATTATTTTATACTTTTTTAAATTTGTAATTCTTTCTCCTTTATGATTCTTGCCTTCAATTTACAAAAATGATATAAACAGTTATTATGAAAAATTATAATATAAACTTATTTTAAGGTTAATAAAATTATCAAAATGCCTTAAATGGCATCTATTAGATGTATTTTATAAATGAAAAGTGAAAGGAGCCAAAAACTATTTTTTTATAATTACAAGGATGTGCAAAGAATATATTAGGAATATGTATGAGTTGTACATTTTCATATACGTTGAAAATGGGCATGTTATGCATTTCTAAAATAAAGAAAATAAAGTAAGGTACAAATGTTTGTACTCGAAATTTAGAAGTGAAGGGGAAAAGAAAATCATATAATGATTTCCATGTCTTATGGATCTTTTGAAAGTGCATAGAAAATATAATTGAAGGACGAGTGGATGTAGTTGCGAAACTATGCGTAAATGTGAAATTCAATCATTTTTCAGATATAACTCGGAATTATAAAACAATTTCATAAAGTGCAACAATTTGCACATTAATATATTATTCAATATATAATTACATAAGTATGGAAATTATTTTGTATAATTAACCATCACATGCTATGTACGAAAGATTTTGCAAAATACATTTTTTACCATTTGAAATGTTAGAAATAAAATTAACAGCTCTCATGCATTTACCATGCACTTTAATTTGAAATAATGATTAGTGGGAATGTTCGTAATAGTAACGAGAAAATGGTGGTAGTAATAAAATCCAAATAACGAGAAAAGACATAAATTACGACCTCTTCCTTTCAGTTTAGATCATGTTAAGATTCTGCTCAGAGACCTGATAAAATCATCTTGACTTCAAAATCCTAAAGAATATTTTATTATTAACAATTTTATGTTTTAATAGGTCAAATGGTTAGAGTTGTGTAATCGTATGTAAACCTGTCAAACGGGCTGGGTTTGGTCGAGTTTCACCCGATCCATTTATGATCCATTTATGGCCCGATCCATTTAATAAACGGGTTATCCATTTAATCCATTTAAAGATTTAAATTTGATTTGACTATAAAATAGATTTAATTCTAATTTTCATCAGAATTCAAATAGGGGAGGTGGTAGCCTGTTAGTTTTGAAGTACAACCGTCGGTCTTAATGGAGAACTGCAGCGTGCATTAAAAAGATGAAGAATTCGAGTGTTCTATGTTGTCCGTAATTTAGGTGGGAGTTAATCGATCGAAGTCTCGTTTGATTTTGAGCTAGTATGAAATATAATGAAACAAACAATGCAAGGGTTACGGAGAAACACATATATCAATCCGGGTCTAACATATCAGAGCATATCAACCATCTATCAAGATCAACGGCCAGGAGCTTTCACAGCAGTTTGCTTTAGATTACAAAATGTATATGGGCTCGCATATATTTGGCCCATTTGTTCTTGTATAAGTTATTTCCACTGTATCATTGTTTCACTATGTTGCATTATCAATAAAACAAATCTTCTTTTCTCTGTTTATGGTATCAGAGAACAGAGCCAAACGGCAAAATTTTCTATAATCATAATCAAAGAAATTCAAAGATATAGATAGTGTTGGCTCCTTTCAGAAAAATATCATCATCGAGGAGGCATACCTTTCTCTCAATCGCATCAAGAATCTATTCTATCAGTTTCGTATTCATTTCTTGCCATCCTAAAGGAGAAATCAGTATTTCACTTCATTTTTCTCCTCTGTTTGCGAGATTCATCTCTGCTATTCATGCATATTACTGCTTCTTCATGAAACAGTAATATACACCTATCACAAGCAGTTTGATTTTTCAATCTTTTCTTGTTTCTTGGCTGCTATTCACAAATAGCCACTCCAATACTCCAGTCACTCGTTCTTTACACCAAGAAACCGGAATTTCAAGATTATTGAATCACCATGACACTTGATGAAGAAGGAATGACATCAGCCACTTCAGAGAACTAGCCCATGAATCCCCAGAATTTGGATCAGATCTTGATAAAGCCTAAAAGTCAAGTTATCACAACACCATTAGATGAAGACAATTATGTGTTATGGAAATATCAAGTCGAAATAGCTTTGAAAGGATATGACTTACATGATTATGTAGCTGGAACCAAAATCATACCACCAATCATGATAACTGACAAAGAAGACAAGATTGTCAGCAACCCAGATTACACTACCAAAAGCAGGATAATCTCTTATCATCATGGTTATTATCTTATATTAGTCAAAGCTTACTGTCACAAATGGTAGGATGCAACAGCTCTTATGAGATATGGTCAGCAATCGAACGCATTTTCAGTTCACAATCCGCAGTAAAGGTCATGCAATATAAAAGAGAATTACAAAATGCAAGAAAAAATGATATGTCAATGAGGGAATATCTCGCCAAAATCAAAAATTTATGTGACAAATTAAAGGGTGTTGGTCACAATGTGTCAATCAGTGAGCAGATACTAGTGATAACCAATGGATTAGATCAAGATTATGAGTCTTTAATAACATATATTGCCACACAACCAGCCCTGCCTGATATTGAATATATCCACACAGCTCTGCTTGCCCATGAGGGAAGAATTCAACAAAGGAAATCAATACAAGAAGAATATAATGTCAATTATGCTGTTGCATCAAGGAACAGAAATTAGAAAAATGCATCAAATCAACCCAGACAAGAAAATCAAAATCAGAGAGGAGGATATGTTCAAAGAGGCAGAGGCATGGGGAGGAGTGGATACAATAATAAAGTCAAATGTCAGATTTGTGAAAAATTTGGGCATATGGCAAACAAGTGTTATTTCAGATATAAGGAAGATTTCAATGCAGGACAAACATCTCAAACCAGCAAACAACCAAATGCTAACATAGTTCAAACTAGCAATCAATCCAGAAACAACGGAGATAACACTACTGATGATACACCTACACCTAAAACAGAAGATTACAACATGGATGAATGGTTTCCTGATTCTGGTGCCACAAATCACATCACAAACAATCTAAAGAACTTGAATCTGGGGAACAAAGGATACACAGGTGATCAAACTGTACTTATGGGAAATGGTGAAGCTACAAATATAACACATATTGGTACTGGCTGTATAAAAGGTACTAGGCTACTCTATTTGAACAATTTGTTGAGAATACTAAGTATCAAGAAAAACCTTATTTGTGTTTCATAATTTGCCAGAGAAAATAAGGTATATTTTGAGTTTCACCCAAAATCATGTCTAGTTAGAGATTCATTAAATAAAAATATATTGTTACAGGGTAAGCTGAACAATGGACTATACAAATTCAGCAATATTCAAAACAATGATGCTGCTAATGAGAGGATTTGGTCAAATAATGTTAGCACAAAGAGTGACAGTGATGTAAGGTTGTTTCATGAATGACACTGTAAACTAGGCCATCCTAGTTATGATGTAGTTAAACTCATCTTAATGCAAAACAATATTTCTGTCCCAAATAAATCCGATTTATCTTTATGTGATCATTGTCAAATAGGGAAAATGCATAAATTGCCTTTTCAAAATTCTGAAACTATATATGAAAATCTCCTTGAGTTAATTACTGCAGATCTATGGGGACCAGCACCACTTACTTCAACACAAGGATACAGGTATTATCTATCACTTGTAGATGCACACACAAGACACACTTGGATTTATTTTCTCAAAACTAAATCTGACACTAGCCATGCTATAACACAGTTCATTACTCATGTTGAGAAACAAATTAACAAATGTGTGAAAATAATGCAGACAGATGGTGGAGGAGAATTTAAACCATTAAAAGAATTCTTTAGCCAAAAAGGAATTCTACACAGAACTACCTGCCCCCACACATCAGAACAAAATGGTCTAGTTGAGAGGAAGCACAGACATATAGTGGAGACAGGTTTAACACTTTTGTCTCAAGCATCACTACCTTTGAAATACTGGAGTGATGCTTTTGCCACTGCAATATATCTTATTAATAGGATGCCAACAAAAGTGCTAAACAATGGCTGCCCACATGAAAAACTTTTTAAAGTTAAACCAAAATATGATCATTTAAGGGTTTTTGGATGTCTGTGCTATCCCTATCTCAGACCATACAATAAACATAAATTGAGCCTCAGATCAAGTCCATGCACCTTTTTGGGGTATGCACATAATCAAAAAGGATATAAGTGCATGGACAATCAAGGCAGAATCTATATTTCGAGGCATGTTGTGTTTAATCAAAATGTATTTCCATTTGCAGGCAAAAGAAAACAGGATCATCAAGTCAACAATGACAAAACACATGGCTTTTACATCCCAGAATTGTCAGAGTATGTTCAAGAAAATAGTCAGACAATACAAAGTGTAGACAAAGATGCATCTATATCTAGCACCAAATCAGGATACAGTTCAGACAACAATGTTAACAGCTACTCACCAGTTGATGTAAATGATGAGCAGAATACTAGCATGTTAAGCAGCAGACAAAGTAATGATCAAAGTGCAAATGTGTCCAATGTCAATCAAGAAACAGGTGCAATAGCAAACATCAATGATAATCAATTGGAAGATTCTCATAGTCAACATGTGGAAATAAGGCACCCCATGATTACCAGATCTAAGAGTGGTATTTTTAAGTCTAAATTATACATTTCTCAACTAAATGAGGTAGAGCCAAATTCTTATGATCAAGCCAGCAAACATGAAAAATGGAGAAAGGCAATGGATGAAGAAATAAATGCATTAGTTAAAAATAAGACATGGACACTAGTACAACCACCAAAGAACAAAAATATTGTGGGGTGCAGGTGGACTTACAAAATCAAAAGAGATGCAGATGGTAATGTATTCAAGTATAAGGCCAGATTGGTGGCAAAGGGGTATTCACAGCAGTTTGGTTTTGATTTCACTGAGACTTTTTCCCCAGTGATCAAACCAACCACTATAAGAATCATGTTAAGTTTAGCTCTTCACAAAAATTGGAAAATAAGACAGCTAGATGTCCATAATGCGTTTTTAAATGGTGAATTATGTGAAGATGTTTACATGCAACAACCAGAAGGATACAATCATCATATGAATAAAGGTTATGTTTGCAAGTTACAGAAAGCCATATATGGGTTAAAGCAAGACTCTAGAGCATGGTATGAGAAACTTAAAAATACACTGACACATTTGGGTTTTAATGCTACAAAATCAGACAATTCACTTTACTTGAAAAAAGGCAAGCATGTGAGCACATATATACTTGTGTATGTGGATGACATACTCATCACAGGAAATGATCAACAGGAAATCAACCAAATCATAGAACTACTGGACAAGCACTTTGCAATCAAAGACATGGGTGAATTAAGATATTTTTTAGGAATAAACATCCAAAGAAAAACTGACAGTGAATTTTTTCTATCACAAAAGCAATACATCAATGATATTCTGGTTAGGCATAACATGGACAAAGCAAAGCCACTGCCTACCCCCATGACAAGCAATAAGAAGTTGTCAAAAAATAAAGGTGAGCCTATCGATAATGTCAAACAATACAGAAGTATCGTTGGAGCACTTCAGTATGCTACAATCACTATGCCAGACATTTGTTTTAGTGTCAACAGGGTATGTCAGTACATGCAGAATCCTCTTAACGAGCACTGGAGTACCGTCAAGCGAATCATTAGATATCTCAAAGGAACAAATACATATGGGTTGCATTTAAAAGCTAGCAAAGACATAAACATACATGCTTACAGTGATTCCGATTGGGCAAACGACATTGATGACAGAAAATCCATTTCTGGATATTGCGTCTATCTGGGACCAAATCCGATCTCTTGGTGTACGAAGAAGTAATCAACTATTTCCAGAAGCAGCACTGAAGCTGAGTATAGATGTATAGCAAGCACAGTGGCTGAAATCACCTGGATCGAAACCCTAATTTGGGAATTAGGGTTCGAATCAACTCGCAAGCCCATCATTTGGTGTGACAATCTCAGCGCCATCTCACTCTCTATAAATCCAGTTCAGCACACTCGCACGAAATACATGGAGATAGATCTCCACTTCGTCCGAGAAAGGACAGGGAGCGACAAGCTTGCCATCAACCATGTACCATCTTATTATCAAAGAGCGGACTTTCTAACCAAGGCTCTATCAGCAAAAAATTTCAATCGATTTCGTGAGGAGCTCAGAATTTTTTCGGCCGACATGGAAAGAGAAGAAAAGATAAAACCCTAGCTTTGTTTGAGGCGGCGTATAATGAAACAAACAATGCAAGGGTTACAGAGAAACACACATATCAATCCGGGTCTAACTTATCAGAGCATATCAACCATCTATCAAGATCAACGACCAGGAGCTTTCACAGCAGTTTGCTTTAGATTACAAAATGTATATGGGCTCGCATATATTTGGCCCATTTGTTCTTGTATAAGTTATTTCCACTGTATCAATGTTTCACTATGTTGCATTATCAATAAAACAAATCTTCTTTTCTCTGTTTATGAAGAAGTTATTGCAGTCAACAATAAAATAGCGGTTTCTACACCAGACAGAGTTCAAATATGGGGATGTGATATATCCTGTCATTTTCTAAGTACAACTGTCAGTTCACATGGAGAACTACAATGTGCGTTCACAAAATGAAGTATCCGAGTATTCCATATTGTCCGTAATTTAGGTAGGAGTTAATCAGCCGAAGTCTTGTTTGATTCCGAATTGGTATGAAGAAGTTATTGTGATCTGAATAAAAAAATAGCGGCTTCTGTACTAGGCCGAGTTCAAATATGGGGATGTGACAGTCTGTTATTTTCTAAGTACAACTGTTAATCTCTATAGAGAACTACAGTCTGTGTTCACAAAATAAAGTATCTGAGTGTGCTATATTGTCCGTTGTTTAGGTGGGATCTGTCGAAGTCTCGCCTGATTCAGAGTTAATATGAAGAAGTTATTAGAGTCTGAACAAAAAATAGTGGCTTCTGTACTAGGCGGAGTTCAAATATAAGGATGTGGTAGCTTGCTATTTTCTAAATACAACTGTTAGTCCTATGAAGAACTATATGGTGCGTCCACAAAATGAAGTATCTGTGTGTTTCATATTGTCCGTAATTTAGGTGAGAGTTCATTGGTTGAAGTCTCGTCTGATTCGGTTAGTATGAAGAAGTTATCGCAGTCTACGCTTCTACACTAGACGGAGTTCAAATATGAGGATATGGTAGCTTGTTATTTTAAGTACAAATGTCAGCCCCCATGGAGAAATTAAGTGCGCGTTCGCAAAATGAAGTGTCCGGGTTCATATTGTTCGTAATTTTGTTGGGAATTCATCGGTCGAAGTTTTGCCTGATTCCGAGCTGGTATGAAGTTGCTGCAAATCCGAACAAAAAAAATAATGGCTTCTGCATTAGGTGGAGTTCAAATATGATGATGCAATAGCATGTTATTTTCCAAGTACAACTGTCAGTTTCCATGAAAAACTACAATGTGTGTTCAAAATTCTTATTTTTAAAATTTATATTTTCAAGTTATAAGTTTATAATAAAGTGGTAAATAAGTTATCCATTTATAATCCTTTTAAAAATGGGTTAATCCAAACGGATAACACATTTAATAAAATTCATAAATGAAGTAGGGTAAATGAGTCGGGTCACATTTTGACACATCTATATAAATCCTTAAAAAGTCAAATTGATTGCTAAATATTTGTAGCAGAGTAGAGGTTCAACATTACAAATATGTAAGATACAACTTGTAATTGATGAAATCCAACAATAACATAAGTTATTAGGGGTTTATTTAACAATCGTCTGCAATTGGATTCTTGTTAAACAAATTTTCAATTACAGTTACGCATTAGTTAAACAACAAGTATGTTTCCAACACTAGTATTCATATGATCAAAATAGGGTTGCAGTAAACGCGTCTTATGTAAATAGATACATACTATAATAAAATAATAGGTATTATGGTATGCTCATCGTTGGGTATGCTCTACACTGATTTTTTGATCAGATCACACCTTGTAACCTGATGTCAAAAGGGTTGAAACAAATCGAATTACAAACTTGAAGTTTTTTTCACTCGGCATTGAAGGTGCTCTTATGAATTTGTACTTTGTAATTTAATGGTAGGTTTCTTCAACGCATGATCATAGTGAACTTAGTGTTTCCTTCTTCTCTTCCTCTTTTTTTTAAATTTGTTTTCAGTAAAATAAAGTAAATTTAGAGGTAAGATTATGTTGTTTATTCTATTAGTTTAATTAGTTACTAGTTATTTGTATTTTTAAACCCAACTATTAATTAATAAATTATACAGTGAAAGAATTTTTATGCTCTAACTTGTATAAATTTTATTTAGACTCAATCAAAAGGTCGAGATTAAATAACAGCTTTGAGCCTCTGAATTTTTTCATGTTTCTCTCCATGTAATAACTTTAGCCATGCAATTACTTTAATCCCATGTTTATTCATTTGAGTGTTAATTTAGTTAAAGAGATTTAAGTATGAAGATCCGATAACGACTGGTTTTTTCGATCCTCAAAAGTCGACACTAATACATATACGGTATTCACGTGTCGAGAATCCAAGTGTCGTAAACATAGATTGTTGGGGTGAAAGAAAAGAAAATACAGAACAAAATTTCATAACGTGAAGAGTTTTATATAACATACAACAGATCTTTACAAAAGAAAAGTTTTATGTACATACAACATTCAGAGTCAACCAACTATCATCAGTCTAAACAATTATAATTGTATGTCCTCACAAATGCTGATAAATATAAAACAACGAATGCAACGAAAATAAAAGATACATGAATACGTCTGGGAGGTATCCAGTTCGTCTTCTGAAGCTCTAAAACATCCATAACTAAAGGTGGAAGTACGCTCTGACTGATCCGAGCATTGTAAGAAAATAGCATCCAGATCATTCTGGTAAACCAGCGTAAGAAACACAAATCATATGCATTTTTACCATTACAAAATCTTTCAAAATAAACGAGTTTTTACGAGTAACCAAACCAATTTTATTAGAAAATCCAATGATATTACAATAATGTCCAAGGATTGAAAATAAAGAAGAAATAGCTGTGTTGCTTGTGAGTGTATAACACAACAATAATAGATATACAATCAAGACCGTTAAGGTTTGTTCATTCGTTAATTGTATAAGATTCCACAGAGGTGTCCTCAGTACTTTGAGAATAGTCCTCCTACACAAGGATTAAGGATATCATTCCAAAGTATCATATATCTCTAGCTGATGTACTGTAGGAAATACATAGTTGACCACTAAGGCCAAGCGCACCACTCACTGCATGCATAAAATATAGGTATCTCTAGGGTAGAGTCACCTACACCCTAATGGGTTAGCTAAACTCTTGGCGATGCATCCCATCTTTGGTTTTAGTCATCTCCACTGGTGAGGCTACGTCCGACATTTCAGCATATGAGTCACAACTCGAACAGATCTCGGAACCACACATGAATTGCCATTTCTCAACAGATTTCAGAATCACACATGGATTCCCACATCCTGAATAGATCACAAACAACTACATGTGTTCGAGCATCTCAAACAGATCTGGAATCTCCACATAGATTCCAACATCTCAAAACGATCTCGAACCTTTTCCAAAGCATATAATACGTACGTATATGGTTTGAAGTGGTTACGGTTTCGGGCCATCTTATACCCCACTTATCGAGCGCTCCAAATCCAATATATTCTGGTAAACTCAACTCCGGTTCTGTGGGAAGTAAACAGACAATACATAAGAACGGAGATCGCCTCCTAACCGTTTAAGCGAACATATTTCCTTATCATTTGTCATAGAAGAACACAACAAGTTTATACGTACAGTATAACATCATCGAAGGTAACTATACCATATAACTCCCATATTTCTTTTAGATATTTTCAGAGTTATATTTGGTCAAAATTTGATAGCCGGTTATTTAACTATCAAATAAACAATCAATCAAATTAGAAGTTTAATTTTAGATGGAAACCAAGCATGATTAAGCACATAAACAACCACTAAGCCTCTTTAATTAACTCTCTCATTAATTAAAATCACTGTAACAACCCTGTATTTTGTAATTATTTTATTGTATATTTTAATTATTTTTAATGTAAGATTTTGATTTAAAAACTTATTTTACTTATTTGAAATGATTAAATTTATTATTTAAATATAATCTTGATTTTTATATGAGTTATAATTTCAAACTTGTGTAAGTTGAATATTTGCCTGAAATGCTGATTTTGGTCAAAATAGTCAAACTGTGACTTTCAACTTAAAATCTTAAAAGTTTAAAAATTTAATTTTTTTCTTTTAGTATGAAAGTACATAAAATTCTAAGAACACCACTTTTCGTTTCGTTGAAATCGGATGTAAATTGTGGAAGTTATACCCTTTACAATATTGTGCGTATATAGGGTTATTTAACAATGACTATTTTAAATTGTATAAATTACTTCTTCTTTGTTATATTTTATTTTAATATGTGATAATATGTTATATTATGTATATTTTGACTTTTAAGTATTTTTAAAATGATAATATAATTTTTCTAAAGTTTATTCGAATTTATTTCAATTTATAAAGCCTAGTTGGTATTTACTGCATTTTTCTTTATTTAACTTTCTATTTAATAAAAATTAATTTATTATTTTACCTTGAAAATGTTTTAAAACCATTTTTAATTCAAATTTTGTGTTGAAATATTTTTTTTGTGAAGTAATAAATTTTCCAATGTCATTGGAGATCTTCTTGTAATTTTTATGTCAGGGTTGCTATTTTTAAGCAATTTCTTATTTTCTTTTTCTATTTTACTTAAAATAAATTATTTATTTTATTTTATTCTTACTTAGTTTCGGTTTTAAATAAACATTTCTGAGTTTATTTTGTTTTTATAAAATTAAAAAGAAAAGGAAATGCAAAAGGTTTAGAAAGTTAAGAGATCTTAAAAGCCTGAAACGTAAAGGCGTTTTAGCCGTTTCTTTTTGCAATTAATACATCAATTCATCTTAGCCATTTCTTTCCTCATCCTTTGCAGCCGACTCCCTCATATTATTCACGAATTTTCAAGCTCCAAAACCCTAAAATCATGGCCTCCATCTTGAGAAAAAAATCTGGTAATGGCTACATCTTTTTCTACATTTTTCTTCTCATTTTCTATGTATTTTGCCTAGTTTTCTATGCTTTCTGGATTGGCCTCTACCACCCACCATCACCACCATACTCTCCACCACCCCCTACCACTCTTCCTTGGCATCATCTCCATCCATCATTTCAGATCCATCCATGGCCACACCTCCCTTGGTGACAAAACTCCACAAAATTGCAAATAATGTCCAAAACAATGCACTAGCCACCACTATTACTTCACCACCTTCATACTTCACCATGGCCACCACCTCTAGCCATGACGACCACCTTGCTACCACCACTACACTTCATTTTAGCATCTGTTCAGATCTGAAATTGACATGGCCAAGACTCCATGAACCAAAACTCCACAAAAACAATGCATAAAGCCTTGAAACATTCATGATAGCCACCCTATCACTTCATATCTTCATCCACCACCTTGGCCACCACCATAGGCCGCCACCACCTTTTCCAGACCACACACCCCTCCAACTACTATCCAAACCTGTACAAGTATGGCCAAGCTCCACTTGACCCAAGGCCGAGCCTTGTTGTGCTCAAAAACTTCATATATGTTGCCTTGACCAATTGTATGCTTCATGTTATAACCCTACCACTCCATACTCCTTCTAGCCGTGAGTTATGGTGCCAAACCTGAGCTATATCATCATCATGGCTGAACCCAAGAACCTCTTAGGCCAAGCATTTGAATGATTAAAGCAAGGTCAAGTAATCTATTCCTTTGTTGCTTCATATTTTCATTGTTTCAACATTGTTTTGCGTTGAATATTTATGTGTGTATTGTCTTGTTTTGGTTATTGTTTACAAGACAAATATCAAGACTCTCCATTCATTCAAATCAAAAGTCATGCTATATCGTGCTTGTCGTGCTTTTGGAATCGCACTTGTGTTAGTTGTTTTGGTCTTCAGCTTGAAAAAGTGAGTCTTTCTCACTCTGACATTTATACTTATGAAAAGTGAATTGATGACAAGTGTTTAGTAATAAAAAATGTTTATGCAAGTTAATGATGATCATATGATATGCTATGCCATGTTATTACCATATTATTACCATGTTAAAACTGTTAATTTTCACCTGACATCTGATATATGACTGTATATTGTGATATTGACCTTGTTTATATTATTTCTGCATATGATCACACTGCAAGTTCCCTGTTAGAAAAAAAATGTTATGGGCTGAAATGATAGGCCTGAATGGTTTTAAATTTTTCATTTTGACTTGGGATTGCGGGTTTGAAATGATAAAACCCGGATTTTTCTTTGTAAATTACGGGTTGAAATGATATATTACCCGTATCACTTTACCTAGCGTAGAAAATTTTATGCAGGCCCGTAGTTAAAATATGTTTTTCTAAAATTTTTAAAATATTTTAGAAATTTAATTAATATAATATTTTGATTTGAGATTTAATAAAAAATGATTTTTGTAAAATATTATTGATTTTCTGAACAATTGTAAGTGAAATGAATTAATGAAAATTTTGAACGTAAGTTATTTTGGAAAATTTGATTTAATTATAATTGGAAATTAAATTGAATATGAAATTATGATAAATTTATGATAATTTGAATTTAAATAAATTTAAAGTGATTTTTATATCATATTAATGATTTTAATAAAGTTGAAATGTGAAATGAATGAATATTGTAAGTTAAAATTTTGAAATATAACTAAAACTGGAAATTTATGAAATTGACGTAAAGAACTTTTAGTTAAGTAAATAAAAATAAAACAAAGTTATATTTGAGAATTTGAACTTAAGTGTTAAGTTGAAATTTAATGTAATGGATTTAAAAATTCAACATTGCATTTTAATAAGTGAATTATTATTAAATCTTGATTTTTGAATGGAAATTTAACTTTATAAAATCATGAACTTGAGGAAAATTAAATGATGTTTATAAATGTGAAAATGTATGATTTTATAAGTTAAAAATGTTTTTAATAAAAATATAATTAGTTGAGAAATTTTATTGAATATTTGAAGTTAATTGACTGTATTTTTGAAATGCTATTAATTACAATGTAAATGATATTACAGCATTTGTAAACGCTGTAGTTGATGATAATGAACTAAAAAGCTAAATTGAATTAAAGCTATTATAGCAATTTTTGTAAGTGCTATAATCTTTGAATTTAACTAAGTTATTCGAAATTTAAGTAAACCTATTATAACATTTTAAAATGCCGTCCTTTGTTAAATTGAACTGTTTTGAATGTAACTTTCCGTAGAAGTTTTCTAAATGATGCGAAAAGTGAATTTTCACGGTTTTTGATAAACTTAAGTGAATAAATAAACTTTGGAAGTTGAAAATTTTGAAAATTTAATAATTTAATTATTAAACATAATAACTTCATTGAAATGATAAAAAAAGAATTTTTGGAATATAAACTGTTTTGAAATATGAATTGAAATGGTATTTTAGATTGAATAAAATGAATAATGATTTGAAATGAATGAAGTTTTGAAAAGATACGACATTTTGATATATTAAAACGATTTGAAAATGAAGTTTTGAAAGGATATGATATTTTGATATATTAAAATGATTTGAAACGAAGTTTTGAAAGATATGATATTTTTGATATTAAATGATTTGAAAACGGAGTTTGAAAGATAGGACATTTTGATATTAACATGATTTAAAAAGAAGTTCTGAAAGATATGATAATTTGGAACCGAAACTTTGAAAGGTTATGATATTTTGATATATTAAAATGATTTGAAAGGTAGTGTTGAAAGGGTATGAAAATTTAATATATTGAAATGGTTAGAAATGACTTGATATTTATTTTGATAAATATTTGAATTGAAAGATATTTTAGGATGATATATTGAAATGGTTTTGGAAATAATTTAATCTTTATTTTGATAAAGATTTGGATTGAAAAGGATATTTTATTTTGAAGTACAAAATATTGTTTTAAAGTTATAACTACGGGTTATAATAACGATTGGTTGTTAAAGAGACCGGGATCGGATATTGTCTTATAGCCAGCCAATACCGAAAACCACTTTAACAACTGTATACGCGGTGGAGATTCCAGAATGAAGTAGGATGGTGGCGACGTTCTCGAGGTATATTACGTGGACCCAACTCCCGTGAGTTGGCATATATGACTAAAACATGAGCTATACCGGGCTACACAAATGGTCGCACCCTTTCATCGAGCATGCTCCATCGGAAACCATTCTATTACTGTTGTGATTCGATTCGGTGGCGCCACTTTGATTCGGGGGTATTGTTCGAGGTGGGAGGAAGCTGCTGGCTTGCCGTCTCCACCGTTCCGGGAGTGCAAACGGTGTATCCACCCTGGCATTGCCTCGCATGCCGTGTCATATCCTTATATCGAGCCCACTACGATTTTGGTTTTAAAGATCCGACCGCGTTAAGGTTCACCATCCCCTTAACGCTATTTTCTATATGATTATACTTCACTGATTAGACACTACCGTATATAGCGTATATTACTACATAGTAAATAGTTTAACGGATCCTTAGAGGATGGACGGTCCCAAGCATCCTTTAAGTTACTGATGCATTTTGTTACTGTTCACTTGAGTTGATTTACTGTTTATAAGTATTTATGTCCTGAATCAAGGGTTTTGTGTTTTGCTTTACGCTCGGGTCAGATTGATTGAGTTAGCATTCAAGATTCACCTTCGGCGTTGGAGCTTTCCTTAAAGATCCAGCCATCTATTTTGTTTCAGCATCCAGTGGTTCAGTGATGTATCTGATTTGTACCTGATGTATCCAGTTACTCTTCTGTGGTATCTTATTTAACTCTGATGTATCTCATATTTATATAGTAGCTTCATGAACTACTATCTCTTTTTCTTCCGCTGCATTTTTATATACTCTGTGTCTGTGATCTATGATTTTTATTTACTGTATATTCTGAGGTTGGCCAAAATTTTATTTACAACACGGTATTTTGAGCAATTCAATTCCGGCATGAGTGTCTGCCTATGCACTTATAATGGATGCAAATGATTGAAAATACCGATTCGTTACAGTTGGTATCAGAGCTTTGGTAGCTCTAGGCAAAACTCAGCATATGGAGTGAATGTATTTACAGAATCACTTTCATTCGAGTCTGAATCTCTCCATTTTGACTCGATTCCTTTGAATTTTGGAACATTCCCTACGGTTCCAAAATCCATTCGTATCCCTCACTATTCATCTTCTTTTGATTCTGGAGTAACCCATAACTCCGCTTCGAATGATCTTTCTAGTGAGTCGGCGGTCACGCCAATTTCAAATTTAATTGAAAAAGGGGGAAACTCCTTTGCAGTTAGCATCGATTCACCAGAGATTCTTATCTATCCTTGGTTTAGATGCTAATATCTTTTGTTATTTCAAACTCTAACTCTTGAGATCGAATGTAGATTTACCCTAGAAAAATCAACATTGATCTTATTCTTTAAGTCACGGTTGACCCGGTTAAGGTTGCCCGTGATTTATATAAGCTTATCCATCTTCCTATTCTGTTATTTAATCATGTAATCCTTGTTTCCAACTTATTTTTAAATCATAATCTCCTTTGATTTGTGTTAATCAAAAAAATTTGAATCTCTATCCTTCTTTGAAAATCTATTCATGTATAGTGTATTTGTAAACTAGTATTTAAAATTAAAATGTTTTATATATTGTGTTGTTTGAGTTGTTGATGTTGAGTTGGGTTTCTGATCGATACGTCTGATCAGTGCTATCGATAAGATTTCCAAAACACTTTGACAGAACAAACGGACACAATATATTTGTAACGACCCAGAATTTTTGATAATTAAAATTTGAATATTTAATTAATTTTAAATATTAATAAGTGAATTTATAAGTCAAATAAATTTTTATTTGAATTATTGGATTTAATTGAATAATTAAATCGATAATTTAATAAGTTAAATTATGGAAATAATTGAAAATTGGGTTAAATATGATTGAAAATGATTTGTAAAATTTTATTTTATCATATTGAAGTTAGAACAATATTTTAGAACTTTTAAAATCGAATTAAAAGTTAGTTTGTGAAAATTGAATATTTTAATATTTAATAATCGACTGTAAAATAGTCAATTTTTGAACAGTCTCAGAATTGAACGAAACCAGTTCCATTGGATCCGTAATAGTTAGTTATTACCGGATTTCAATTTTCGTGTCAATCGGAGTTATAGTTTGATCGTGACAGCTCGAAACGCATCGATTTATTTTTAATATTAATTTGGCGAGTGAAAATAGCCATTTTTCAAAAAGTCTCGGATTTCGACGAAACCAGTTTCATCAGATCCGTAATGTGATATTATTGTAAGGTTTCAAATTTCAAGTCAATTGGATTTACCGTTTGTCCTGTACGAATTAAAACGCCTAGAAATCGATTAAATTCGGTTTAAATTAAATTGAACGTTTATAGCCATAACTCGCACAGATGTCCGAATTAGCTTCCGAAACCTGTTCCATTGTGTCCGGAACGCGGGATAAACCCTAGGTACGTCAGTTTCGGCGCGTAAATCGGAGTTCGGAATTTCCGGATGAATAGTGTCGTTCGATTCTCTATAAATACACCACCACTCTTCATAATTTTATAAAAAAAAATAACTAAACCCTAATTCATGTTGCTAGCCGCCACTATCAGGTTGAAGGGCCAGAATTCAATCTCTTTCATCCCTCAATCTCTCTCAATCCATCGACTTTTACAAAAACTTGTCAACACGAATATTGTAGAGCATAGGAAGGCCTTTCAATCCATACGGAGATGATGGAAATTGGAGCGACGTCGTGCCCAGTATCTTGCCGCGTTCGTGCTGGTTGTGCACGCATCTCGAGGGTAGAGGGGGAGGCCGAGCTTGCCTAGGTCGTGGCCGAAGGTAGCTCGTGTGTGGAGCTTCGAGACGGCATCACTTGATCGTGTTCTAATGTAGCGTGGTGGTTGCAAAGTCAAACCCTAATGAGCGGCTTCATGGGTTTGGTTTACTGGAAGGAATACGTGAGAGGAAGAAGCAACAGGGACGGGCCTGATGTGGGGAAGCAAAGATCAAGGGCTAGGATTGGATGAAGGTTGTAAATATAAAGTTAATGTTGTAAATTTGTTAATATAAACTCGTGTAACTTCAAAAATTCATAACTTTTTCATACGAGGTCGAAAAAATGCAAACTCAGTTGCGTTGGAATCGTATGGACGAGCACTACGCGATGGAGTTGGTTTGGAGTCGTTTGGAGTTAGTGAGAATTTTGGGTAAAATTAAACGCGCGTTTAATTTTATTCGAAATAAATCGCTAAAACGGAATTTAAATCAAGGTGAGAACTTCTCACTCAATCGAATTAGTTTCGATTTTATTTTAAATAGTTAGATTTAAAATATTTGAATGCATGTATGATTGATGATTGATATCTATTGATTGTTAAAATAGACATTATACGCCGTTAGTAAGCGGATGTTATTTATTAAAAACATATACCGCGAATATTTCATAAACAGTGAAATTGGTATTATATATAATAGCAATATATATATATTGGCATATGTATATATTGGAGTTATTGATTTCCCGCATTTTTTGTTTAGCGGATGAGACCCTATTGCGCCGTTATTAAGCGGATAATATTTATTAAGAACATATACCGCGATAATTTCGTACTGGAGCGAAATTGGTATTGTGCTAATGTTTTTGGATGCAGGAAAACAGGTTGGAGGGATCCAACTGGATTCCTCAACAGTATTTATTTGATTTCAGATATTTTGATATTTGATGGATTATCATATCGATATATGATATCGTTGTTTGTCGTGATTGACTATTTGGTGTGTAGCATCATTGGACTCAGATTTTGGGATTTTAAAATGATTTTTAAAGTGATTTTTGAAAATATACTATATTTTTAGAATTGATCCATTTTGAATAAATAAACGTTATAATTTTTAAAGTTATAAAAATTATGATTTTTAAGAAATATAGTTAAAAGCTGATTTTTGAGAAATATGAATTAATGACTTTATAAAATAGTTTAAACTGGGATTTTTGAATTTATTGTGAAAAGTTTAAATATAGGATTTATAAAATTTGATTATTTTATAAATCAAAAATGATGAAATCATAAAGAAGGGTAAAGACGTTTAAAGAATAATAATAAATTGATTTATATTAAAGATTTATAAATCGATATTTATAAATTAATAAAACGTTGGAATTATAAAACGAGCTTTTATAAGTGTTGAATATGAATTGTGAATGAATTTCATAACTTAATGAAATTTATAGAATTATAAACTGTGAAGTTATAAATGGAATTTTTAAACAGTAGGTTTATAAAATTTGTGAAATTATCAAAAGAATGGATTTTTGCATAAATACATGAATCTTATAGGTTATAAGATTTATAATTATGAAGTTTAAAAGAACGATTTTATAAAATAATCGTTTTATAAGCATTTGACTTATAATATGAACTTTTAGTTTATAATTGAGTTATAAACTGGAATAGGTTAATAAAGGAATTTATAAAAAAGAAGTTTTTATAAATAAATAGAAATGGAATTTATAAACGTTGTTTTATAAATTCGAAATGACTTATTTTGATAAGTAAATTATTATAACTTATGTATGGAGTTATATTCACGTTTTAGACAGTGAATAATCCTTTGAAATAAAATGCATAGAATTGATGAAATTTGTTAATGAAGTATATTCACGTTTTTGAATAGTGAATAATACGTTAAAGAAAATGTTTAGATGTGATGTTTTAAATAGAATTAAAACGATCTAACGATGTTTTTAAACATGTTGAGATTCGAAACCGTAGATTTCAACATTTATTATTGAAATAGATGTTTCGAGAAATAAAAGGAAATAGTGGACTATAACACTGTTGTTATAGTAAATGATTTCCGAAAGGAAATGTTTTGTATAGTATTGGGATTTATATATCTATTTTAATTTCGAATCCCTATACTAGTGATTTTGGGTTGTCGTAACAATGTTTTACGTAACATTCGTTTTGGCCCAAATAAATATGTTAAGAGAATGATTTCCTTAATAGAATGAAATATATACTTAATCTCGATTTAAGTATATTGAATATTTTCTAAGTGTTGAAAATAAAAAGATTTGTGAATTACTTATTTTTAATAAGTATGGAATTGTTTTCCAATATGAAGTGAATAATTAGAATTTATCTTTTTGAAGATAAATTGAAAATGGATAATTGAAATCGTATATGCATGAATATTTGAGGATATAAATTCATTATGGAATTTATAAATGAAAAGTGGAATTGGTTTAGAAAAATAAATATTGATTTATTTTTGAAGTGTTGAAATTATATATCTTGCAAAGATATTTTGGAAAGTAAATAATTTGGAAAATTATTTGGAATCTGGTGATGTGTGCACATCCATTGATAGTTCAATAACCGACTATCAGCATTTCCCTTTGAATGGGTATTTGATTTGATTTGATTGAATTTGAATGCTACACTTATTTTTGAATAAGCGCTCACTATTCGGGTTAACCGGGAAAGGACCATGGGGTCGTATAACCCATTCCGAATATGTGATACGTCGTTATGAATTGCATTGAAGATCGGTGTTGAAGACCCGGTATTTGCGAAAGCGATAGGATGACCTGTCGATTGACTCTGCACCGAGTAGCTACGGTATTGAGTTCTCCATATGTGATGGTGAATCCGATCAGGATTGTGAATATCCGGATTGCAAGGTCTTCTTTGTAAGTGCCTTCGGTTTTGTTCGAGCCCGGAACAGACTTGTATGGATTGTATGTCTGACATTACAAGTTGAGATATAAAGCCGATTTCTTTCAAATATATTTCTGTTGGTGGCGGAGAATTTATTCTTTTAGCTTAACACCCTTCTCAGAGACGTACGAGCTCAGAGGTTATGTAGTTGAATGTTATCAGCGATATATTCCCAATTTGGTAATGTGACATGCTGAGTGATGCTGAAATGATCATTGTGTTGATTTTTTGTGATAGGATCGTTTATTTGATCGTCTATCCTTGTGATCATTGTGTTGATCATTTGTTGACCCAAAGCATGGCTTTTGTATAAAGTATGTTTTTGTGGACGTGACTTCGTCGAGCCTCACACCCCGTGAATGGTCAAAACAGGAAAGAAGCAGCAAGGTTATGAGGGGTAGCACCCTTTAGGATGTGTCCATTTCCTTCTGGAAAAGGGTGGTATCATGGTATGGAGCCCAGATACTTACTCATGTTGAAAACACTTTGTTATGATTGTGTGAATTGATTACGAGCGCTCGGTGAAAAGGTCCCAAAGGACCGGGGGATGGCATATTCGGTCAGTTGTTACTCAGTTAGGGGTAACCCGGCCTTGTGTTGGTAGAGATCCGGTTTGGTTCTCGGGGATGTCCATCCAGAGGCATTCTCATGTGGCAATGGGAAGTTCCTTGGCCTAATCATTCGTTGGAAATCCAATTCCCAATACGAAACTTGTACGGTATTAGTTGTAGAACCTGCCATTTACTTATGGTGGTCACCACTGTTTAGATGGTAGCTATAGTAGGCATACGATAATGGTCGTATGTTGGCTAAGATTTATATTCTACTTTCGAAATGAATTTTTCCTACACTATACACTAGTAATAATATCAAATGTTATTTTAAATGCGTATCAAGCATCTTTGACTATCATAAGGAGAAATCTCCTCCGATTCTGCGTTTGCATTGTGTGTGTGTGCGGGAGGCCTTATGGTAGTCTCATTTTTAAAAGCATTGCGAATTGAGTTTAAAAATATTCCTCTATTTTGATTTTAAAGATAAATAAACTGTTTTGAGTTCTCACACCAGTCACATGACTGACTTGGAGTTTATTGTTTTCCTTCCTAAACTCTGGGTGCCCACCAATTTCCACACGGGCAGTTAAGAGTTAGGTTTATCAGGATATTCTGGATATTCTGGAGTTGCTGGAGGCAAGCTGGATGGCATGGCGTATTATTTATATAGTATTTCTTTTTCCGCTGCACTATTTGTTGTTGTTGTTGTATACTCTGATGATATGATGAAATGAAATGTATAAAATGTAATAACTGATATGGTTCTTTGTTTAAAGATTACTCATTTATTATTATATGTTGTTCCGCTGCGAATTGTGAGATTATGTCGTTGTTCTGTTGTTTCTGTTCTGTTCCGTTCTATTCTCTTTTTCTTTCTATTTTAAAATGATCTATTTTCTTTCTGTTCTATTTTTCTGTTCCCTCTGTTTTCAAATTCTCTATTTTCTTTTGTCTTTTCTCTCTTTTAAAATTTTCCCTGTTTTTCTATTTTCTTCTACCTCTTTCTTTTCTTAAATTCTTTTTAAAAACAATAACATTCCGTGTTTCCGGCCTTCGATTTCTCGGCAGTCGATAAAGTGAGTGTCGATGTTGAATTTTCCAAAGTCGGAAATTTTCGGGGCGTTACATTTGGTATCAGAGCTTATGGTTAAGTGACAACCATGGTTCTGTTGGGTATTACTCGTTAGCGATAGAGTCTGCAATACTCTAGAATGAGTTTGAGTGTAATAATAGCTATGAGAGCGTATTTGTTAGTGAATATATAAAATTGTTTTATATTGTGATGATTGGTTTATTGAGTGGCATATGAACTTTCGTCAGCGTGGTCCGCAAGACTATGCCGAAGGGGTTTCTAAACACTTGAATAGAACAATTCGACACAATATTGTTTAAATTGGGTAAATGAAATAATTTTACCTTGAGTGTATTTTGTATATGAAGAAATAATTTTTTAGAATTATTAAAGTGTATATAAGTTGATTGTTTAGTTGTTTGAATAATCTAAATAAAAGAACAATTGTATAAGCAAAAGAATTATAAGAATTGAATTATAATTAAAGTGATTTACAATTGAGAAATAAACTTATATATATAAGAAGTGAAACTATATGGATATATGTATGAATATGAGTTGTAATAAAAATGAATTCAAAGTTAAATGGAATTTAACTTAAGAAATGTTGAATTAATTTGATTTCGGTATCAAAGTAAAATTAATAAAGTTAAGTGATGAATATAAACTTGAGTTATATAAATGAATTGGATTAAAGGATTGAATGTTAATCAATTAAATGGGAATTAAGTTGATAAGAAATAATGAATGTAAGTGTTGATTCATTAAAATCTAGCGAAATTGGAAGCTATGAAATTGAATTCAAATTGAAAGTAAATAAATTTGAATAGAATTGAATGTGAATTGGATTTAAATTAGTAAATGATAACTAATTGAATTGAGAATGAAAGTTGATAAAATCCAATGTAAATAAATCAAATGTGATTAAAGTGAAAACCTATTTCATTGAATATTAATGAGAATATAAATGAATATATATTGATTATGAATTTGTAGAATGCTAGTTGGTTGATGTTTGAATATGTTGCATTTGCTATGTGACATATATAGTTGTTATGGAGATATATGTTGTATATTGAGATTATTTTCATATATGCATGTTCTCATGTTGTTTGTTGAGTGATTAGTAGGTGCGGATCGCATTTGCTTCGCATT
Organism: Allium cepa; assembly: GCA_030765085.1. Classification (NCBI taxonomy): domain Eukaryota; kingdom Viridiplantae; phylum Streptophyta; class Magnoliopsida; order Asparagales; family Amaryllidaceae; genus Allium; species Allium cepa. The sequence goes on along the minus strand of CM060941.1, from coordinate 167,067,916 downwards.
TGGAGCTCGCTTTCGCGCTATATTAGCCGTATATGCTCGCTAATAAAAAAATAAGGTACATATCTCGGATTAAATACAGTACTTTTACACTTTTTTCCCTGCGGGATGCCTCATTACTTGATGAGATGTATATTTGTGATATATATACTGTCATTATTTTTCGGATCGAGCCGCGCAAAGGAGACTATGGCGAATTTTTCCGGAATTTTAAGGCGTTAGAAATTTTTTGAGAAAATGGGAAAATTTTGAAAACTTTAAACTTTGTTTTGAAGTTGAAAGTTAAACAATAGTAGTTGTTTTTGAAAAGATAACTAAGTATGATTTGAAAACTTAGTAAGTATTGTAAGAAGTTTAATTATGAATTTTGGAAAGTTAATTGATTCTGTAACTTTTCTTACTTAATAATTTCGAGGACGAAATTCTTTTAAGGGGGAAAGATTGTAACGACCCAGAATTTTTGATAATTAAAATTTGAATATTTAATTAATTTTAAATATTAATAAGTGAATTTATAAGTCAAATAAATTTTTATTTGAATTATTGGATTTAATTGAATAATTAAATCGATAATTTAATAAGTTAAATTATGGAAATAATTGAAAATTGGGTTAAATATGAATGAAAATGATTTGTAAAATTTTATTTTATCATATTGAAGTTAGAACAATATTTTAGAACTTTTAAAATCGAATTAAAAGTTAGTTTGTGAAAATTGAATATTTTAATATTTAATAATCGACTGTAAAATAGTCAATTTTTGAACAGTCTCAGAATTGAACGAAACCAGTTCCATTGGATCCGTAATAGTTAGTTATTACCGGATTTCAATTTTCGTGTCAATCGGAGTTATCGTTTGATCGTGGCAGCTCGAAACGCATCGATTTATTTTTAATATTAATTTGGCGAGTGAAAATAGCCATTTTTCAAAAAGTCTCGGATTTCGACGAAACCAGTTTCATCGGATCCGTAATGTGATATTATTGTAAGGTTTCAAATTTCAAGTCAATTGGATTTACCGTTTGTCCTGTACGAATTAAAACGCCTAGAAATCGATTTAAATCGGTTTAAATTAAATTGAGCGTTTATAGCCATAACTCGCACAGATGTCCGAATTAGCTTTCGAAACCTGTTCCATTGTGTCCGGAACACGGGATAAACCCTAGGTACGTCAGTTTCGGCGCGTAAATCGGAGTTCGGAATTTCCGGATGAATAGTGTCGTTCGATTCTCTATAAATACACCACCACTCTTCATAATTTTATATAAAAAAAATAACTAAACCCTAATTCATGTTACTAGCCGCCACTATCAGGTTGAAGGGCCAGAATTCAATCTCTTTTATCCCTCAATCTCTCTCAATCCATCGACTTTTACAAAAACTTGTCAACACGAATATTGTAGAGCATAGGAAGGCCTTTCAATCCATACAGAGATGATGGAAATTGGAGCGACGTCGTGCCCAGTATCTTGCCGCGTTCGTGCTGGTTGTGCACGCATCTCGAGGGTAGAGGGGGAGGCCAAGCTTGCCTAGGTCGTGGCCGAAGGTAGCTCGTGTGTGGAGCTTCGAGACGGCATCACTTGATCGTGTTCTAATGTAGCGTGGTGGTTGCAAAGTCAAACCCTAATGGGCGGCTTCATGGGTTTGGTTTACTGGAAGGAATACGTGAGAGGAAGAAGCAACAGGGATGGGCCTGATGTGGGGAAGCAAAGATCAAGGGCTAGGATTGGATGAAGGTTGTAAATATAAAGTTAATGTTGTAAATTTGTTAATATAAACTCGTGTAACTTCAAAAATTCATAACTTTTTCATACGAGGTCGAAAAAATGCAAACTCAGTTGCGTTGGAATCGTATGGACGAGCACTACGCGATGGAGTTGGTTTGGAGTCGTTTGGAGTTAGTGAGAATTTTGGGTAAAATTAAACGCGCGTTTAATTTTATTCGAAATAAATCGCTAAAACGGAATTTAAATCAAGGTGAGAACTTCTCACTCAATCGAATTAGTTTCGATTTTATTTTAAATAGTTAGATTTAAAATATTTGAATGCATGTATGATTGATGATTGATATCTATTGATTGTTAAAATAGACATTATACGCCGTTAGTAAGCGGATGTTATTTATTAAAAACATATACCGCGAATATTTCATAAACAGTGAAATTGGTATTATATATAATAGCAATATATATATATTGGCATATGTATATATTGGAGTTATTGATTTCCCGCATTTTTTGTTTAGCGGATGAGACCCTATTGCGCCGTTATTAAGCGGATAATATTTATTAAGAACATATACCGTGATAATTTCGTACTGGAGCGAAATTGGTATTGTGCTAATGTTTTTGGATGCAGGAAAACAGGTTGGAGGGATCCAACTGGATTCCTCAACAGTATTTATTTGATTTCAGATATTTTGATATTTGATGGATTATCATATCGATATATGATATCGTTGTTTGTCGTGATTGACTATTTGGTGTGTAGCATCATTGGACCCAGATTTTGGGATTTTAAAATGATTTTTAAAGTGATTTTTGAAAATATACTATATTTTTAGAATTGATCCATTTTGAATAAATAAACGTTATAATTTTTAAAGTTATAAAAATTATGATTTTTAAGAAATATAGTTAAAAGCTGATTTTTGAGAAATATGAATTAATGGCTTTATAAAATAGTTTAAACTGGGATTTTTGAATTTATTGTGAAAAGTTTAAATATAGGATTTATAAAATTTGATTATTTTATAAATCAAAAATGATGAAATCATAAAGAAGGGTAAAGACGTTTAAAGAATAATAATAAATTGATTTATATTAAAGATTTATAAATCGATATTTATAAATTAATAAAACGTTGGAATTATAAAACGAGCTTTTATAAGTGTTGAATATGAATTGTGAATGAATTTCATAACTTAATGAAATTTATAGAATTATAAACTGTGAAGTTATAAATGGAATTTTTAAACAGTAGGTTTATAAAATTTGTGAAATTATCAAAAGAATGGATTTTTGCATAAATACATGAATCTTATAGGTTATAAGATTTATAATTATGAAGTTTAAAAGAACGATTTTATAAAATAATCGTTTTATAAGCATTTGACTTATAATATGAACTTTTAGTTTATAATTGAGTTATAAACTGGAATAGGTTAATAAAGGAATTTATAAAAAAGAAGTTTTTATAAATAAATAGAAATGGAATTTATAAACGTTGTTTTATAAATTCGAAATGACTTATTTTGATAAGTAAATTATTATAACTTATGTATGGAGTTATATTCACGTTTTAGACAGTGAATAATCCTTTGAAATAAAATGCATAGAATTGATGAAATTTGTTAATGAAGTATATTCACGTTTTTGAATAGTGAATAATACGTTAAAGAAAATGTTTAGATGTGATGTTTTAAATAGAATTAAAACGATCTAACGATGTTTTTAAACATGTTGAGATTCGAAACCATAGATTTCAACATTTATTGTTGAAATAGATGTTTCGAGAAATAAAAGGAAATAGTGGACTATAACACTGTTGTTATAGTAAATGATTTCCGAAAGGAAATGTTTTGTATAGTATTGGGATTTATATATCTATTTTAATTTCGAATCCCTATACTAGTGATTTTGGGTTGTCGTAACAATGTTTTACGTAACATTCGTTTTGGCCCAAATAAATATGTTAAGAGAATGATTTCCTTAATAGAATGAAATATATACTTAATCTCGATTTAAGTATATTGAATATTTTCTAAGTGTTGAAAATAAAAAGATTTGTGAATTACTTATTTTTAATAAGTATGGAATTGTTTTCCAATATGAAGTGAATAATTAGAATTTATCTTTTTGAAGATAAATTGAAAATGGATAATTGAAATCGTATATGCATGAATATTTGAGGATATAAATTCATTATGGAATTTATAAATGAAAAGTGGAATTGGTTTAGAAAAATAAATATTGATTTATTTTTGAAGTGTTGAAATTATATATCTTGCAAAGATATTTTGGAAAGTAAATAATTTGGAAAATTATTTGGAATCTGGTGATGTGTGCACATCCATTGATAGTTCAATAACCGACTATCAGCATTTCCCTTTGAATGGGTATTTGATGTGATTTGATTGAATTTGAATGCTACACTTATTTTTGAATAAGCGCTCACTATTCGGGTTAACCGGGAAAGGACCATGGGGTCGTATAACCCATTCCGAATATGTGATACGTCGTTATGAATTGCATTGAAGATCGGTGTTGAAGACCCGGTATTTGCGAAAGCGATAGGATGACCTGTCGATTGACTCTGCACCGAGTAGCTACGGTATTGAGTTCTCCATATGTGATGGTGAATTCGATCAGGATTGTGAATATCCGGATTGCAAGGTCTTCTTTGTAAGTGCCTTCGGTTTTGTTCGAGCCCGGAACAGACTTGTATGGATTGTATGTCTGACATTACAAGTTGAGATATAAAGCCGATTTCTTTCAAATATATTTCTGTTGGTGGCGGAGAATTTATTCTTTTAGCTTAACACCCTTCTCAGAGACGTACGAGCTTAGAGGTTATGTAGTTGAATGTTATCAGCGATATATTCCCAATTTGGTAATGTGACATGCTGAGTGATGCTGAAATGATCATTGTGTTGATTTTTTGTGATAGGATCGTTTATTTGATCGTCTATCCTTGTGATCATTGTGTTGATCATTTGTTGACCCAAAGCATGGCTTTTGTATAAAGTATGTTTTTGTGGACGTGACTTCGTCGAGCCTCACACCCCGTGAATGGTCAAAACAGGAAAGAAGCAGCAAGGTTATGAGGGGTAGCACCCTTTAGGATGTGTCCATTTCCTTCTGGAAAAGGGTGGTATCATGGTATGGAGCCCAGATACTTACTCATGTTGAAAACACTTTGTTATGATTGTGTGAATTGATTACGAGCGCTCGGTGAAAAGGTCCCAAAGGACCGGGGGATGGCATATTCGGTCAGTTGTTACTCAGTTAGGGGTAACCCGGCCTTGTGTTGGTAGAGATCCGGTTTGGTTCTCGGGGATGTCCATCCAGAGGCATTCTCATGTGGCAATGGGAAGTTCCTTGGCCTGATCATTCGTTGGAAATCCAATTCCCAATACGAAACTTGTACGGTATTAGTTGTAGAACCTGCCATTTACTTATGGTGGTCACCACTGTTTAGATGGTAGCTATAGTAGGCATACGATAATGGTCGTATGTTGGCTAAGATTTATATTCTACTTTCGAAATGAATTTTTCCTACACTATACACTAGTAATAATATCAAATGTTATTTTAAATGCGTATCAAGCATCTTTGACTATCATAAGGAGAAATCTCCTCCGATTCTGCGTTTGCATTGTGTGTGTGTGCGGGAGGCCTTATGGTAGTCTCATTTTTAAAAGCATTGCGAATTGAGTTTAAAAATATTCCTCTATTTTGATTTTAAAGATAAATAAACTGTTTTGAGTTCTCACACCAGTCACATGACTGACTTGGAGTTTATTGTTTTCCTTCCTAAACTCTGGGTGCCCACCAATTTCCACACGGGCAGTTAAGAGTTAGGTTTATCAGGATATTCTGGATATTCTGGAGTTGCTGGAGGCAAGCTGGATGGCATGGCGTATTATTTATATAGTATTTCTTTTTCCGCTGCACTATTTGTTGTTGTTGTTGTATACTATGATGATATGATGAAATGAAATGTATAAAATGTAATAACTGATATGGTTCTTTGTTTAAAGATTATTCATTTATTATTATATGTTGTTCCGCTGCGAATTGTGAGATTATGTCGTTGTTCTGTTGTTTCTGTTCTGTTCCGTTCTATTCTCTTTTTCTTTCTATTTTAAAATGATCTATTTTCTTTCTGTTCTATTTTTCTGTTCCCTCTGTTTTCAAATTCTCTATTTTCTTTTGTCTTTTCTCTCTTTTAAAATTTTCCCTGTTTTTCTATTTTCTTCTACCTCTTTCTTTTCTTAAATTCTTTTTAAAAACAATAACATTCCGTGTTTCCGGCCTTCGATTTCTCGGCAGTCGATAAAGTGAGTGTCGATGTTGAATTTTCCAAAGTCGGAAATTTCGGGGCGTTACATTTGGTATCAGAGCTTATGGTTAAGTGACAACCATGGTTCTGTTGGGTATTACTCGTTAGCGATAGAGTCTGCAGTACTCTAGAATGAGTTTGAGTGTAATAATAGCTATGAGAGCGTATTTGTTAGTGAATATATAAAATTGTTTTATATTGTGATGATTGGTTTATTGAGTGGCATATGAACTTTCGTCAGCGTGGTCCGCAAGACTATGCCGAATGGGTTTCTAAACACTTGAATAGAACAATTCGACACAATATTGTTTAAATTGGGTAAATGAAATAATTTTACCTTGAGTGTATTTTGTATATGAAGAAATAATTTTTTAGAATTATTAAAGTGTATATAAGTTGATTGTTTAGTTGTTTGAATAATCTAAATAAAAGAACAATTGTATAAGCAAAAGAATTATAAGAATTGAATTATAATTAAAGTGATTTATGTTGAGACACAGCTTCTATGAAGATTTTGATTGCTGACAACAATATAAAGGCAATCGACAAATCAAGACCTTCATATGGTTCTCTAGATTATAGATTGATTATTTGATGTTATAATAGTAATAAACTTGTTAAAATCTATCCTCAAATAGTCATGCACAAAATATAATCAATATATATATACATTTATAGTAATGTGCACATTTATTGTGCAACTTAACAGAGACCGGTCGACCGGTCCAAAAATGAACGGTCGACCGTTCCTGTTAAATGTGCACAATAAACGTGCACACATGCACATAACGACTATATATTTAAAATCCTGTCTACCGGTCATTTTTTGACCTGTCGACCGTTTTTAAACAGAAAGCAAGTTTTCCAAAAGACACTTCTCTTCTCCAAGAGTTGCATCTCCTACCTTTCACCAATAATCACAACTCTTAATGGCAACTGTTTCACCAAGAGTTACAACTATTTCTTCTTATATATACTCATCTAAATCGTTGATTCAAAACATGAAATATATGATTATTATATGCTTTCTCTGATCTTACTTTCTAACATTCTTGCATTCTAAAAGCACTCATTTAATTAATAGCTTATTGAATCATTGAAACTATTTTAAACCTTTTGATTCAATAAGCAATATACCTTCTTTAATCTTCACAAAACATCAGTCATATACTTTGAGGATAAGATTATAGGAAGGGTGTACTACTAGTGACAAATCCGTGTTTTCAAGAACACAAGTTGTCAACAACAATTGTATTTGTTTTTGTTGAAGTCCTCGTGTTGTAAGAGGCAAGTGTTGAAGTCCTCGGTGTTGTAAGAGGCAAGTGTTGAAGTCCTCAGTGTATTAGAGGCGTGAAATCCCGTTCGGCTGTTCGGGTATTGTAAACCTGTTCCTCCGGGTGAAGCGAGGTAGTTAATAGTGAAAATCCAGATAGGAGTCTGGGACTGGACGTAGGACGGTGCTCCGAACCAGTATAAAAATCTCTGGTGTGATTTTTCTATTTTTATTTTTTGCTTTGCTACTATCATCTATTTTCCGCATTTATATTATAGTCCATCTTACACGATCCGTGTGTACTATATTAGCACATATAATTGTATACACACCGCACTTTCATTTGGTATCAGAGCACGGTCATCATATAACCGTAACACAGTTATTTGATATATTCTTGTAATATGGCAAATAACGCAAGTACTAGCACTCAAAACACCACTTACACAGAAGGGCAATCGACACAAAGACCTCCATTTTTCAATGGTCTTAACTACAGTTATTGGGCAACACGTATGTCATTCTTTATGCAATCAAGTAGCTATGATGCTTGGAATGCTACTCAAAGAGAAATAGTAAATCCAACAACTGATTATTCAGAATGGACTGTGGCTGAGAAAACGGCAGCAGCCGTAAATGCAAGAGCAATAAATATGTTGTTCTGTGCATTAGACCAAAATGAATATAACCGTGTTAGTATCTGCACTACTGCATATCAAATTTGGCAAACGCTAAAAATCACTCATGAAGGTACTAACAAGGTTAAACAAGCCAAAATAGCCATGCTGAAAAGTCAATTTCAAAATTTCAAAATGAAACCAAATGGAACAATCAATGACATGTATTCACGGTTTCAAACTATTCACCATGCACTTATTGGGTTAGGACAAAAGTATTCTGATTTTGATGTTGTTTCAACAGTCTTACATTCTCTGACTAATGAATGGGAAGGAAAAGTATTAGCAATTGAAGAAGCTAATGACCTTTCCGTCATGAAGCCAGATGAATTGATAGGAAATTTAATGTCCTATGAAGCAAATTTGCAGGCTAGAAAAGAACAGAAAGAAGAAAAGAAAAATGTAGCATTTCATGTTGAGAAAGATGAAAATGAATCAGATTCTGAAGATGAAGATTTGGCGTTCATTGCTAAAGGTTTCAAAAAATTCCTAAAATATCGAAAAGCCAGTCGCTACAATAAAAGGAAACCGGGATCAAATAAACCATCTTCATCTGCTATAGAATGTTTCAACTGCCATAAAAAGGGACACATGCAGAGGATTGTCCAGAACAAAAGAAAAAGTCAGAAAATGACAAATTCAAATATAAGAAGGACAAATCAAAGAAACGAGCCTTCTCAGTAACATGGGATGATTCAGAGTCATCTTCATCAGAAAGTGAAAGTGATTCGGAGAATGAACAAGCTAATGTTTGCTTTATGGCAACAGAAGATGAGGTACAAATTCCTACATTTGATGAATTACTTGATATTAATGCTGAATTGATAGTCAAATATAAAGACTTAAAACGTCAATTAAAAGTAGTCAAAGCAGATTTAAGTAGAGCAGAGTTTGAACGAGATATGTTAAAAGATGAGAAGAAAATATTAGAAGAAGAACTTGAAAATATTCAAGAATCATCATCTAATGTTGACTCTCAAATATCTCTTTTGAGTCAAGAAATAGAAGCTCAAAAAGAGAAAAATAATGCTCTCACTACTGAAAATCATGAACTTAAAGCAAAAGTCAAAATTCTAGACCTAGAAAAAGCTAGTTTACAAACAAAGTTTGATGACATTACTCAAAATGTTTCTAACTTTAACAAAGGTCGAGAAAATTTGACTAAAATCATTGAAAGTTCACAATCTATTTCAGATAAACAAGGTTTGGGATATAACAAACATGAAACTAAGAAACATCTTAGAAATAAAAGGAAGAAGAAAGTACAAAAAACTGAAGCTAAGAAAAATCTTAGTTTATTATATTTCAAACCAAAACCAGTTATGAAATTTCAAAAGAGAAATGTCAAGACTATCAAAATATGGGTTCCTAAAACAAATAATAATTTGATTAGGAACAAATACATTCAGCAATTCATGAATAATGTACATTTTAATAACAATTATATATATAAAGGGGATACCGGACCCAAATGGGTTTGGACTCCTAAGACCTAACTCTTAGGACCCTATAAAAAGTGGGTACCATGAACTTAATTCTATTTTTTGCAGGTCCCACTGAAGAAAAGAGGAAAGTGGATATTGGACAGTGGTTGCTCAAAGCATATGACGGGAGACAAGAGCTTATTAACAAATATTAAATACTCAGATGGTGGCTCAGTCACTTTTGGAGACAATTCAAAAGGTTATATCATCGGCAAAGGCGATGTGAGCAATTGCGGTACATCTAACTTACCTCTTATTACTAATGTCATGCTAGTTAGAAATTTAAAACACAATTTACTTAGTATTAGTCAGTTTTGTGACAAGGGTTTTATAATTTCCTTTTCAAATAATAAGTGTAGTATTTTAGATAAAGACCATAATTTGGTTTTTGAAGGTTATAGAGACAGAAATATATATATTCTAAATATGAATATTAATCATAATTCAGATATGTGTCTTGTGGCTAATGACAATGATCCATGGCTATGGCACAAACGTTTCTGTCATATAAACTTCAGAACCATTGACAAGCTAGCCAAAAACAATCTAGTTAGAGGACTACCCAAAATGAGTTTTAAAGTTAACAACATTTGTGATGCATGTCAATTAGGAAAATTGACCAAATCATCGTTTAAATCCAAGAAAGTCATATCAACATTACAACCGCTTGAGTTACTGCACATGGATTTATTTGGATCTACTAGAGTTCAATCAATAAATCACAGTCAATATGTGCTTGTAATTGTTGATGATTTCTCTCGTTATACATGGACAATTTTCTTAAAAAATAAAAGTGATACTTTCAATCATTTCAAATCTTTCGTCAAAAGAATTCAAAAATCAAAAGGGATTAAAGTTAAAAATATAAGAAGTGATCATGGCAGAGAGTTTGAAAATAATGAATTTGAACATTTTTGTACAAAGAAAGGTATATATCATAATTTTTCGTTTCCCAGAACTCCACAACAGAACGGAGTAGTAGAACGAAAGAACCGAACTTTACAAGAATGTGCAAGAACATTATTAAATGGAACCACCTTACCAAAACATTTCTGGGCAGAAGCTGTTGCAACTGCCTGTTATGTTTTAAATCGTGTGTCCATAAGACCTCTTACCAAGAATACTCCTTATGAATTGTTTAACAAAAGAAAGCCCAAAATCTCATACTTCAAAGTTTTTGGTTCTAAGTGCTTTATTTTAAATACGAAAGACCAGCTTGGAAAATTCGATCCAAAAGCCGATGAAGGAATATTTGTCGGTTATTCGGAACGAAGTAAGGCCTATCGAATATTTAATAAACGAACCAAAACTATTGAAAAATCACTTCATGTATCTTTTGATGAAATCTATCAGCATCCTCACACAATATCAGATGATGACGAATCAATAGTCATTAATAATCCAATCATCTCAAATACTGATTCTGACTCAGAAGTAATTATTGAGAATACTCCTCAAATATGTGAATTACAATCACCACCAAGAATATTAAGAGACCATCCGGCCCAAAATATAATAGGTGAAATAACATCACATGTCAGAACAAGGAGTCAACTCAATCAAATGGGTCATGTCGCTTTTCTCTCAAATATTGAACCCAAGAATCCAAAAGAAGCTGCTACAGATGATTACTGGATCATTGCCATGCAGGAAGAACTAAATCAGTTTGAGCGCAATGACGTTTGGGAACTTGTTCCGAGACCAACTGATCAGTCAGTAATTGGTACTAAATGGGTCTATAAAAATAAGGCTGACGAACAAGGAAATATCACCAAAAATAAAGCAAGATTAGTAGCACAAGGATACAATCAGGAAGAAGGTATCGATTATGAAGAAACTTTTGCACCAGTTGCTCGACTAGAAGCTATTAGAATTCTATTATCTTTTGCTTGTCATCATAATTTCAAACTTTATCAGATGGATGTCAAAAGTGCTTTTCTCAATGGATTTATCAAAGAGAATGTCTATGTCGAACAACCTCCGTTGTTCGTACATGAAAAATATCCTGACCATGTGTTCAAACTTAAGAAAGCTCTGTATGGTTTAAAACAAGCACCTCGTGCTTGGTATGAACGATTACGTAGCTATCTTATTAATTCAGGATTTGAAATAGGCAAAGTCGATCAAACTTTGTTTATTAAACATTCTCGAAAAGATATTCTGGTTATCCAAATATATGTAGACGATATCATCTTTGGTTCAACAAACGATAAACTCTGCAAGGAATTTGCAAGTATTATGACCAAAGAATTCGAAATGTCTCATATGGGAGAACTATCTTATTTTCTTGGACTTCAAATCAAACAACTTTCAAACGGTATTTTTATCAATCAAGAAAAATACTGTGAAAATCTTATCAAACGCTTCGGATTACAAAATACATCTGGTAAACCAACTCCTATGAGTACAACTACACATCTTGAAAAAGATGAAAGTGGTAAGAATGTTGACCAGAAATTATATCGAAGCATGATTGGTTCTCTTCTTTATCTTACAGCTAGTCGTCCAGATATATTAATGAGTGTTTGTTTATGTGCTCGTTTTCAAGCCGATCCAAAGGAATCACATTTACGAGCAGTGAAACGTATAATTCGTTATCTTAATAATACCAAAGATTTTGGTCTTTTCTATCCAAAAGAATGTCCATTTGAATTAGTATCATATAGTGATGCTGATTTTGGTGGCTCACGAACGGATAGAAAAAGTACAAGTGATACGTGCCATTTTATTGGAAAATCACTCGTCTCTTGGTTTAGTAAGAAACAGAACTGTGTTTCACTATCAACATGTGAAGCTGAATATATATCAGCGGCTCTCGCTTGTACTCAAGTACTATATATGCAACAGACACTTCAAGATTTTGATATTCACTTATCAAATTCTATTATATACTGTGATAACACAAGTGCTATAAATCTTTCTAAAAATCCAGTGAATCACTCTCGAACTAAACACATTGATATCCGTCATCATTTTCTTCGAGATAATATTGAAAAAGGAAATATATGTCTTGAATATGTTCATACTGACAATCAATTAGCCGATATTTTCACTAAGCCTTTACTTGAATCTAGTTTTATTAAACTACGAAGAGAGCTTGGCTTAGTATCTCGGAAAGATCTAGAATAGAATAAATTATTCACATTCTTAAACTATATGTTTTAATATGATAACAATCTTAAAATTCAGAACTAGAAACCAACTCTAGCTATTTTTAAACCAAATATTATAAACCTTTGTTTATGTTTACGGTCAATTCTTTCTACCAAATTTTATCCACAAGTTCTTTTGCAAATTTTCCTATATAAACTTATGAAAACTACATCTCTAATCATTCCCTTCTTTGCTGAAAATTATACTCACCATAAACAAGCTATCATGGCACACATTTGTGACAAATGCGCATAAGAATCCCATATTTCAATCACAAGCTCGGATTCGAAGGAGAATTACTCTCCGATTACACCAAAACAGAAACCGGAGTGCTATCACCATTGTTCTCGCACTCCTGGTCATACGCCATCATCTAAACGTGTAAAGAAAGCACTATTTTGCTCTCCACGCACGAAGGCACAAATCGATGAGATACATCACTACCAAAAGCATCAAATCGACCTACAGAGACAATTGCATTATGGACAAAACCAACTCTATCATGAACAACAACGTACGTCGGCACGTTTATCCGTCTTAGAAAGAATGGCATCGTTCTTCTGCGGATCAAACAAGCACGATGTTCATGAACCAATGCCATGCAGGCCATCGACTTCAACGACTCCAAACTCTTGGGATAGAAATTATAACGAGAACGAAGGAGCTCGAAATAACTGGAGTCCATGGGCTAAACGCATTGGAGACAACAAAAATTCTAATGACAACTCTACTTCTCATTAGAATTCCATAATGTATATTGTTTTGTTTTCATATATTTCTTGTAATATCATATATTCTGTAATAATAATATAGTATAAAATATATGCAATCGATTTTTTTTCAAAAATTTTGCGAAAACAATCAGTTTTCAACACAGAGCAAAACCGGTCGACCACCGAAATTTCTACCGGTCGACCAAAAAGGCTCTCGGGTTGAAAACGGTCGACCGGTAGAAATTTAGGCGGTCGACCGATCGAGCATTTTACAGTTTTTTTATACACTCCACGTATATATATTTTTACCCCCACCCTCATTTCTTTCTACTTCCTACTGAAAGCTTTCCCAATTCTCAAACCCTAGTTCATATTTCTCAAGCTCCAAAACTCCCAAATCTTCTTCAATGGCTCCACCACAAAAGAGATCAAAGAAAAGAGCATCTTCAGAATCTTCATCTCTAACTCTCTCTGCCAGAAAGTGGCTTGAAACTCCAGTTGCCGTAACTCGATGGAATCAAATGACAAATTATAAGTTCCATCCGGGCTCATTCATCAAATTCGAAGACTTCACTTCATACGGTATTCGTCGTTTAGCAAACAATTCCAATATTTCTCCTCTAATAGATTTTTCAGATAATAGCGTAGAAATTAATCACTTAATGATTAAATTATTCTACGCAAATATGAATTTAGAAGAATATACACCGGATAATCCAAATGGAGTTATTTGGTCGGTAGTTTGCGGCAAACGAATTTATCTTACTCATGATAGAATAGCTTCTATTCTTGGAATACCAAATAGAGGTGAAGAATTTTCATCGACATTTTGTGAAGTATTCACCCGAAATAGCACTAGCCATAAGTTTATAGAAGATAATAGTGACGGCACCAAATCAATTGGGCTACGACCGACAGCAAGGCTATTACATCGTGTCTTGATGCACTCTCTATTTCCTCGATTAGGAAATTATGATGCCGTCTACAAGGAAAATTTCAAGGCTCTTTATGCTATATACGGGGAAATCGAAATCAACTGGGCTCACATGATTTTCGATGAAATTTTAAAAGTGAATAACTCCACTCGACCTCATTTCTTCTATAATGAGTATGTTATGCGCATATTGCTAGCATGTGGAGTAACAGCCCCTGATTCAGCAACATCTACACCAAAATGCATTGACTCCACTACCATCAAGCGCATGAAACTTCCTCCTCCCTATGTTCAGATTATGCCATTCGAACAATGGCAACAACGAGGTACACAAGCACAACAAGCTCCATCTTCCCGACCTCGTTCCGGAGAAGTTAGGTTGTTGAAATCTAAGTCGTCTACAAGAGAATCTCTTGAAACCATCGCTCGTAATCAATTCTTACTTGAAGCGAGACTCAAACGTATGGATTCAAAAATTGACAAACGATTCAACAAGGTCAAGTCTTTCTTCAGTGCTATATGGGATGCTATATCATGTAGCACATCTGTCTCTACCCAACATCAAGACCCCGGAAAGCGTCCGGCTCCTCCCACTTTCACTTGGTCAACATCCGAGGAATCTGCTGGTACAAGCGGACAAGGTCATGGAGAGACGTCTAGAGGTGATGACGATGACGATGATGACGATGACGATGACGACGATGATGATGGTGAAGATGATGAGGAGGAGATTCAGTCGGACTAAAGCTAGTTTGTTTATTTTTTTTTTTTTTAGTCCTTTAAAAACATTTGTGACACTTGTACTAATTAGTGTCCATCTTTTTAAGTGAACTTTGGCATGTATGGTAGTTTCAAAACATCTTGTGTTTGAATGTGTGTTATGCATTGTTCTCTTTGGTTCATATTTTTTGTTTACTCCTTTTTGTCGATGACAAAGGGGGAGAAAGGTGCTAATAACTGTTTGCAGGGTAAAAGGTGCTAATAATTGTCTGCAGGAAATCACATATTCAGGGGGAGACTCAATACTTTAATTATATATTGTCATCAATCAAAAAGGGGGAGAATGTTGAGACACAGCTTCTATGAAGATTTTGATTGCTGACAACAATATAAAGGCAATCGACAAATCAAGACCTTCATATGGTTCTCTAGATTATAGATTGATTATTTGATGTTATAATAGTAATAAACTTGTTAAAATCTATCCTCAAATAGTCATGCACAAAATATAATCAATATATATATACATTTATAGTAATGTGCACATTTATTGTGCAACTTAACAGAGACCGGTCGAGCGGTCCAAAAATGAACGGTCGACCGTTCCTGTTAAATGTGCACAATAAACGTGCACACATGCACATAACGACTATATATTTAAAATCCTGTCTACCGGTCATTTTTTGACCTGTCGACCGTTTTTAAACAGAAAGCAAGTTTTCCAAAAGACACTTCTCTTCTCCAAGAGTTGCATCTCCTACCTTTCACCAATAATCACAACTCTTAATGGCAACTGTTTCACCAAGAGTTACAACTATTTCTTCTTATATATACTCATCTAAATCGTTGATTCAAAACATGAAATATATGATTATTATATGCTTTCTCTGATCTTACTTTCTAACATTCTTGCATTCTAAAAGCACTCATTTAATTAATAGCTTATTGAATCATTGAAACTATTTTAAACCTTTTGATTCAATAAGCAATATACCTTCTTTAATCTTCACAAAACATCAGTCATATACTTTGAGGATAAGATTATAGGAAGGGTGTACTACTAGTGACAAATCCGTGTTTTCAAGAACACAAGTTGTCAACAACAATTGTATTTGTTTTTGTTGAAGTCCTCGTGTTGTAAGAGGCAAGTGTTGAAGTCCTCGGTGTTGTAAGAGGCAAGTGTTGAAGTCCTCAGTGTATTAGAGGCGTGAAATCCCGTTCGGCTGTTCGGGTATTGTAAACCTGTTCCTCCGGGTGAAGCGAGGTAGTTAATAGTGAAAATCCAGATAGGAGTCTGGGACTGGACGTAGGACGGTGCTCCGAACCAGTATAAAAATCTCTGGTGTGATTTTTCTATTTTTATTTTTTGCTTTGCTACTATCATCTATTTTCCGCATTTATATTATAGTCCATATTACACGATCCGTGTGTACTATATTAGCACATATAATTGTATACACACCGCACTTTCAATTTACAATTGAGAAATAAACTTATATATATAAGAAGTGAAACTATATGGATATATGTATGAATATGAGTTGTAATAAAAATGAATTCAAAGTTAAATGGAATTTAACTTAAGAAATGTTGAATTAATTTGATTTCGGTATCAAAGTAAAATTAATAAAGTTAAGTGATGAATATAAACTTGAGTTATATAAATGAATTGGATTAAAGGATTGAATGTTAATCACTTAAATGGGAATTAAGTTGATAAGAAATAATGAATGTAAGTGTTGATTCATTAAAATCTAGCGAAATTGGAAGCTATGAAATTGAATTCAAATTGAAAGTAAATAAATTTGAATAGAATTGAATGTGAATTGGATTTAAATTAGTAAATGATAACTAATTGAATTGAGAATGAAAGTTGATAAAATCCAATGTAAATAAATCAAATGTGATTAAAGTGAAAACCTATTTCATTGAATATTAATGAGAATATAAATGAATATATATTGATTATGAATTTGTAGAATGCTAGTTGGTTGATGTTTGAATATGTTGCATTTGCTATGTGACATATATAGTTGTTATGGAGATATATGTTGTATATTGAGATTATTTTCATATATGCATGTTCTCATGTTGTTTGTTGAGTGATTAGTAGGTGCGGATCGCATTTGCTTCGCATTTGGAGCTCGCTTTCGCGCTATATTAGCCGTATATGCTCGCTAATAAAAAAATAAGGTACATATCTCGGATTAAATACAGTACTTTTACACTTTTTTCCCTGCGGGATGCCTCATTACTTGATGAGATGTATATTTGTGATATATATACTGTCATTATTTTTCGGATCGAGCCGCGCAAAGGAGACTATGGCGAATTTTTCCGGAAATTTAAGGCGTTAGAATTTTTTTGAGAAAATGGGAAAATTTTGAAAACTTTAAACTTTGTTTTGAAGTTGAAAGTTAAACAATAGTAGTTGTTTTTGAAAAGATAACCAAGTATGATTTGAAAAATTAGTAAGTATTGTAAGAAGTTTAATTATGAATTTTGGAAAGTTAATTGATTCTGTAACTTTTCTTACTTAATAATTTCGAGGACGAAATTCTTTTAAGGGGGAAAGATTGTAACGACCCAGAATTTTTGATAATTAAAATTTGAATATTTAATTAATTTTAAATATTAATAAGTGAATTTATAAGTCAAATAAATTTTTATTTGAATTATTGGATTTAATTGAATAATTAAATCGATAATTTAATAAGTTAAATTATGGAAATAATTGAAAATTGGGTTAAATATGATTGAAAATGATTTGTAAAATTTTATTTTATCATATTGAAGTTAGAACAATATTTTAAAACTTTTAAAATCGAATTAAAAGTTAGTTTGTGAAAATTGAATATTTTAATATTTAATAATCGACTGTAAAATAGTCAATTTTTGAACAGTCTCAGAATTGAACGAAACCAGTTCCATTGGATCCGTAATAGTTAGTTATTACCGGATTTCAATTTTCGTGTCAATCAGAGTTATCGTTTGATCGTGGCAGCTCGAAACGCATCGATTTATTTTTAATATTAATTTGGCGAGTGAAAATAGCCATTTTTCAAAAAGTCTCGGATTTCGACGAAACTAGTTTCATCGGATCCGTAATGTGATATTATTGTAAGGTTTCAAATTTCAAGTCAATTGGATTTACCGTTTGTCCTGTACGAATTAAAACGCCTAGAAATCGATTTAAACCGGTTTAAATTAAATTGAGCGTTTATAGCCATAACTCGCACAGATGTCCGAATTAGCTTTCGAAACCTGTTCCATTGTGTACGGAACGCGGGATAAATCCTAGGTACGTCAGTTTCGGCGCGTAAATCGGAGTTCGGAATTTCCGGATGAATAGTGTCGTTCGATTCTCTATAAATACACCACCACTCTTCATAATTTTATATAAAAAAAATAACTAAACCCTAATTCATGTTGCTAGCCGCCACTATCAGGTTGAAGGGCCAGAATTCAATCTCTTTTATCCCTCAATCTCTCTCAATCCATCGACTTTTACAAAAACTTGTCAACACGAATATTGTAGAGCATAGGAAGGCCTTTCAATCCATACAGAGATGATGGAAATTGGAGCGATGTCGTGCCCAGTATCTTGCCGCGTTCGTGCTAGTTGTGCACGCATCTCGAGGGTAGAGGGGGAGGCCGAGCTTGCCTAGGTCGTGGCCGAAGGTAGTTCGTGTGTGGAGCTTCGAGACGGCATCACTTGATCCTGTTCTAATGTAGCGTGGTGGTTGCAAAGTCAAACCCTAATGGGCGGCTTCATGGGTTTGGTTTACTGGAAGGAATACGTGAGAGGAAGAAGCAACAGGGACGGGCCTGATGTGGGGAAGCAAAGATCAAGGGCTAGGATTGGATGAAGGTTGTACATATAAAGTTAATGTTGTAAATTTGTTAATATAAACTCGTGTAACTTCAAAAATTCATAACTTTTTCATACGAGGTCGAAAAAATGCAAACTCAGTTGCGTTGGAATCGTATGGACGAGCACTACGCGATGGAGTTGGTTTGGAGTCGTTTGGAGTTAGTGAGAATTTTGGGTAAAATTAAACGCGCGTTTAATTTTATTCGAAATAAATCGCTAAAACGGAATTTAAATCAAGGTGAGAACTTCTCACTCAATCGAATTAGTTTCGATTTTATTTTAAATAGTTAGATTTAAAATATTTGAATGCATGTATGATTGATGATTGATATCTATTGATTGTTAAAATAGACATTATACGCCGTTAGTAAGCGGATGTTATTTATTAAAAACATATACCGCGAATATTTCATAAACAGTGAAATTGGTATTATATATAATAGCAATATATATATATTGGCATATGTATATATTGGAGTTATTGATTTCCCGCATTTTTTGTTTAGCGGATGAGACCCTATTGCGCCGTTATTAAGCGGATAATATTTATTAAGAACATATACCGCGATAATTTCGTACTGGAGCGAAATTGGTATTGTGCTAATGTTTTTGGATGCAGGAAAACAGGTTGGAGGGATCCAACTAGATTCCTCAACAGTATTTATTTGATTTCAGATATTTTGATATTTGATGGATTATCATATCGATATATGATATCGTTGTTTGTCGTGATTGACTATTTGGTGTGTAGCATCATTGGACTCAGATTTTGGGATTTTAAAATGATTTTTAAAGTGATTTTTGAAAATATACTATATTTTTAGAATTGATCCATTTTGAATAAATAAACGTTATAATTTTTAAAGTTATAAAAATTATGATTTTTAAGAAATATAGTTAAAAGCTGATTTTTGAGAAATATGAATTAATGACTTTATAAAATAGTTTAAACTGGGATTTTTGAATTTATTGTGAAAAGTTTAAATATAGGATTTATAAAATTTGATTATTTTATAAATCAAAAATGATGAAATCATAAAGAAGGGTAAAGACGTTTAAAGAATAATAATAAATTGATTTATATTAAAGATTTATAAATCGATATTTATAAATTAATAAAACGTTGGAATTATAAAACGAGCTTTTATAAGTGTTGAATATGAATTGTGAATGAATTTCATAACTTAATGAAATTTATAGAATTATAAACTGTGAAGTTATAAATGGAATTTTTAAACAGTAGGTTTATAAAATTTGTGAAATTATCAAAAGAATGGATTTTTGCATAAATACATGAATCTTATAGGTTATAAGATTTATAATTATGAAGTTTAAAAGAACGATTTTATAAAATAATCGTTTTATAAGCATTTGACTTATAATATGAACTTTTAGTTTATAATTGAGTTATAAACTGGAATAGGTTAATAAAGGAATTTATAAAAAAGAAGTTTTTATAAATAAATAGAAATGGAATTTATAAACGTTGTTTTATAAATTCGAAATGACTTATTTTGATAAGTAAATTATTATAACTTATGTATGGAGTTATATTCACGTTTTAGACAGTGAATAATCCTTTGAAATAAAATGCATAGAATTGATGAAATTTGTTAATGAAGTATATTCACGTTTTTGAATAGTGAATAATACGTTAAAGAAAATGTTTAGATGTGATGTTTTAAATAGAATTAAAACGATCTAACGATGTTTTTAAACATGTTGAGATTCGAAACCATAGATTTCAACATTTATTGTTGAAATAGATGTTTCGAGAAATAAAAGGAAATAGTGGACTATAACACTGTTGTTATAGTAAATGATTTCCGAAAGGAAATGTTTTGTATAGTATTGGGATTTATATATCTATTTTAATTTCGAATCCCTATACTAGTGATTTTGGGTTGTCGTAACAATGTTTTACGTAACATTCGTTTTGGCCCAAATAAATATGTTAAGAGAATGATTTCCTTAATAGAATGAAATATATACTTAATCTCGATTTAAGTATATTGAATATTTTCTAAGTGTTGAAAATAAAAAGATTTGTGAATTACTTATTTTTAATAAGTATGGAATTGTTTTCCAATATGAAGTGAATAATTAGAATTTATCTTTTTGAAGATAAATTGAAAATGGATAATTGAAATCGTATATGCATGAATATTTGAGGATATAAATTCATTATGGAATTTATAAATGAAAAGTGGAATTGGTTTAGAAAAATAAATATTGATTTATTTTTGAAGTGTTGAAATTATATATCTTGCAAAGATATTTTGGAAAGTAAATAATTTGGAAAATTATTTGGAATCTGGTGATGTGTGCACATCCATTGATAGTTCAATAACCGACTATCAGCATTTCCCTTTGAATGGGTATTTGATGTGATTTGATTGAATTTGAATGCTACACTTATTTTTGAATAAGCGCTCACTATTCGGGTTAACCGGGAAAGGACCATGGGGTCGTATAACCCATTCCGAATATGTGATACGTCGTTATGAATTGCATTGAAGATCGGTGTTGAAGACCCGGTATTTGCGAAAGCGATAGGATGACCTGTCGATTGACTCTGCACCGAGTAGCTACGGTATTGAGTTCTCCATATGTGATGGTGAATTCGATCAGGATTGTGAATATCCGGATTGCAAGGTCTTCTTTGTAAGTGCCTTCGGTTTTGTTCGAGCCCGGAACAGACTTGTATGGATTGTATGTCTGACATTACAAGTTGAGATATAAAGCCGATTTCTTTCAAATATATTTCTGTTGGTGGCGGAGAATTTATTCTTTTAGCTTAACACCCTTCTCAGAGACGTACGAGCTCAGAGGTTATGTAGTTGAATGTTATCAGCGATATATTCCCAATTTGGTAATGTGACATGCTGAGTGATGCTGAAATGATCATTGTGTTGATTTTTTGTGATAGGATCGTTTATTTGATCGTCTATCCTTGTGATCATTGTGTTGATCATTTGTTGACCCAAAGCATGGCTTTTGTATAAAGTATGTTTTTGTGGATGTGACTTCGTCGAGCCTCACACCCCGTGAATGGTCAAAACAGGAAAGAAGCAGCAAGGTTATGAGGGGTAGCACCCTTTAGGATGTGTCCATTTCCTTCTGGAAAAGGGTGGTATCATGGTATGGAGCCCAGATACTTACTCATGTTGAAAACACTTTGTTATGATTGTGTGAATTGATTACGAGCGCTCGGTGAAAAGGTCCCAAAGGACCGGGGGATGGCATATTCGGTCAGTTGTTACTCAGTTAGGGGTAACCCGGCCTTGTGTTGGTAGAGATCCGGTTTGGTTCTCGGGGATGTCCATCCAGAGGCATTCTCATGTGGCAATGGGAAGTTCCTTGGCCTAATCATTCGTTGGAAATCCAATTCCCAATACGAAACTTGTACGGTATTAGTTGTAGAACCTGCCATTTACTTATGGTGGTCACCACTGTTTAGATGGTAGCTATAGTAGGCATACGATAATGGTCGTATGTTGGCTAAGATTTATATTCTACTTTCGAAATGAATTTTTCCTACACTATACACTAGTAATAATATCAAATGTTATTTTAAATGCGTATCAAGCATCTTTGACTATCATAAGGAGAAATCTCCTCCGATTCTGCGTTTGTATTGTGTGTGTGCGGGAGGCCTTATGGTAGTCTCATTTTTAAAAGCATTGCGAATTGAGTTTAAAAATATTCCTCTATTTTGATTTTAAAGATAAATAAACTGTTTTGAGTTCTCACACCAGTCACATGACTGACTTGGAGTTTATTGTTTTCCTTCCTAAACTCTGGGTGCCCACCAATTTCCACACGGGCAGTTAAGAGTTAGGTTTATCAGGATATTCTGGATATTCTGGAGTTGCTGGAGGCAAGCTGGATGGCATGGCGTATTATTTATATAGTATTTCTTTTTCCGCTGCACTATTTGTTGTTGTTGTTGTATACTCTGATGATATGATGAAATGAAATGTATAAAATGTAATAACTGATATGGTTCTTTGTTTAAAGATTACTCATTTATTATTATATGTTGTTCCGCTGCGAATTGTGAGATTCTGTCGTTGTTCTGTTGTTTCTGTTCTGTTCCGTTCTATTCTCTTTTTCTTTCTATTTTAAAATGATCTATTTTCTTTCTGTTCTATTTTTCTGTTCCCTCTGTTTTCAAATTCTCTATTTTCTTTTGTCTTTTCTCTCTTTTAAAATTTTCCCTGTTTTTCTATTTTCTTCTACCTCTTTCTTTTCTTAAATTCTTTTTAAAAACAATAACATTCCGTGTTTCCGGCCTTCGATTTCTCGGCAGTCGATAAAGTGAGTGTCGATGTTGAATTTTCCAAAGTCGGAAATTTTCGGGGCGTTACAATATTTAAAAAAATAATTTGGTTAATGAAATAAATTTTGATATATAAGTAAATTTATGGAACTTAATGAAATGATTTAAATTGATAATTTGAAATGATAATACTTGATTTATCATTTATTGTTCTATAAATAGATCTATAAATATTTGTTTATAAATTTATTTGGGAACTGAAATGAATTTAAAACAAGAATTTGAGGTTTTAAATTTCGATTATTTCGAACTTTGGTTTAAAGTTTTGAAGGGTTATATTATTTAAAATATTTTGAATAGAATTTGTTTTCAAAGAATTTTAAAGGTTTAAAACGTGTGCTCTTCTCTTTGTCGCTGGAAAATAAATTTGGTGGTGATCGCGACATCATCGACGTTCATTTTCGAGTTTCGAAGTTAAGAGACTGTTCTGTAGTCTTGCTACAGCTTTGTTTTGGAAAATTAAATTGATTTGAATTTCTAAAATATGACTTGATTTATAATATATATATATATAGATATATGATTGAAATTTGATTTGACATATTATATATGTATATATATTATTTCTTATCTCTAAATAGTTAAAGAAATCGGAAATTTAATTCTTAAATTCTATTTTTAAAGAATAATTTCAATTATAAAAAGAAAATAATTTTTTTTGAATAAATGATTTAAGCTTGAAATGATTGAATTGAAAATTTTATTTGTATAATACAATTGCATTCAAATATAACTTACCAAAATTTCAGAAGTTAAAAATGTAATTGGATAATATACGATATAAAAAGATTTTATAAATAAAATTTGAGTAGTTATAATAAATGTTATACACTTAAATTTTAATTATAAAATGATTAACAGAGGTAAATATAATAAAGGGTAATTGAATGACTTACAATAAAATGATGTTAAAAGAACTAAGAATAAAAGAAAGTAGTTATATAAAAAAGTGTAAATATATTTAACATGAGTGATAAATATATTGAGAGGAATAAATTTAATTTTGATTAGGAATAAAGAAAAATAAAATTTATTAAGTACATTGTGAGTGTAATAAATGATTATTTTTCAAACCCATGGTTTTAAAAATGGTTAATTTTAGATGATTGGATAATAAGATAATGAAATTTGAGATAGTTAAGATTTATTTAACTTGTATAAAGATTTATTCTCTGTTTAAGTTGAAATTTCCATGCTTTCAAATTCATTTCCTTATTTTGTTTTCAAACTATCTTTTGGTTGTCCTTATTATCCTTATCTTGCTATAGACCGGTATAGGCATCTTTCTATAATCTTTCTGTTTAGAAATCTTTCTATAATCTTTGATAGACCTTTGGTAATCATTTTGAATCCACCTTTTTCGTGCTTGTGTTCTTGATTCTGGAGGATCTTGGAAAGATCACATCCACCTTGTAAAACTTACCTATAACAACAGTTATCAGGTATAACTTCAATCTTCTTATCATCTTATCTTAATCCTATTTCACTCTATCTTTTCTGTGCCCTTCCATACCACATTCCTTTTCGAGGACGAAAAGTTTTGAGGGGGGGAGAGTGTAACAACCCTGTATTTTGTAATTATTTTATTGTATATTTTAATTATTTTTAATGTAAGATTTTGATTTAAAAACTTATTTTACTTATTTGAAATAATTAAATTTATTATTTAAATATAATCTTGATTTTTATATGAGTTATAATTCCAAACTTGTGTAAGTTGAATATTTGCCTGAAATGCTGATTTTGGTCAAAATAGTCAAACTGTGACTTTCAACTTAAAATTTTAAAAGTTTAAAATTTTAATTTTTTCTTTTAGTATGAAAGTACATAAAATTCTAAAAACACCACTTTTCGTTTCGTTGAAATCGGATGTAAATTGTGAAAGTTATACCCTTTACAATATTGTGCGTATATAGGGTTATTTAACAATGACATTTTAAATTGTATAAATTACTTATTCTTTGTTATATTTTATTTTAATATGTGATAATATGTTATATTATGTATATTTTGACTTTTAAGTATTTTTAAAATGATAATATAATTTTTCTAAAGTTTATTTGAATTTATTTCCATTTATAAAGCCTAGTTGGTATTTACTGCATTTTTCTTTATTTAACTTTCTATTTAATAAAAATTAAATTATTATCTTACCTTGAAAATGTTTTAAAACAATTTTTAATTCAAATTTTGTGTTAAAATATTTTTTATGTGAAGTAATAAATTTTCCAATGTCATTGGAGATCTTCTTGTAATTTTTATGTCAGGGTTGCTATTTTTAAGCAATTTCTTATTTTCTTTTTCTATTTTACTTAAAATAAATTATTTATTTTATTTTATTCTTACTTAGTTTCGGTTTTAAATAAACATTTCTGAGTTTATTTTTTTTTATAAAATTAAAAAGAAAAGGAAATGCAAAAGGTTTAGAAAGTTAAGAGATCTTAAAAGCCTGAAACGTAAAGGCCTTTTAGCCGTTTCTTTTTGCAATTAATACATCAATTTATCTTAGCCATTCCTTTCCTCATCCTTTGCTGCCGACTCCCTCATATTATTCACGAATTTTCAAGCTCCAAAACCCTAAAATCATGGCCTCCATCTTGAGAAAAAATCTGGTAATGGCTACATCTTTTTTCTACCTTTTTCTTCTCATTTTCTATGTATTTTGCCTAGTTTTCCATGCTTTCTGGATTGGCCTCTACCACCCACCATCACCACCATACTCTCCACAATCCCCTACCACTCTTCCTTGGCATCATCTCCAGCCATCATTTCAGATCCATCCATGGCCACACCTCCCTTGGTGACAAAACTCCACAAAATTGCAAATAATGTCCAAAACAATGCACTAGCCACCACTATTACTTCACCACCTTCATACTTCACCATGGCCACCACCTCTAGCCATTACCACCACCTTGCTACCACCACTACACTTCATTTTAGCCTCTGTTCAGATCTGAAATTGACATGGCCAAGACTCCATGAACCAAAACTCCACAAAAACAATGCATAAAGCCTTGAAACATTCATGATAGCCACCTTATCACTTCATATCTTCATCCACCACCTTGGCCACCACCATAGGCCGCCACCACCTTTTCCAGACATCCCCACACCCCTCCATCTACTGTCCAAACCTGTACAAGTATGGCCAAGCTCCACTTGACCCAAGGCCGAGCCTTGTTGTGCTCAAAAACTTCATATATGTTGCCTTGACCAATTGTATGCTTCATGTTATAACCCTACCACTCCATACTCCTTCTAGCCGTGAGTTATGGTGCCAAACCTGAGCTATATCATCATCATGGCTGAACCCAAGAACCTCCTAGGCCAAGCATTTGAATGGTTAAAGCAAGGTCAAGTAATCTATTCCTTTGTTGCTTCGTATTTTCATTGTTTCAACATTGTTTTGCGTTGAATATTTATGTGTGTATTGTCTTGTTTTGGTTATTGTTTACAAGACAAATATCAAGGCTCTCCATTCATTCAAATCAAAAGTCATGCTATATCGTGCTTGTCGTGCTTTTGGAATCGCACTTGTGTTAGTTGTTTTGGTCTTCAGCTTGAAAAAGTGAGTCTTTCTCACTCTGACATTTATACTTATGAAAAGTGAATTGATGACAAGTGTTTAGTAATAAAAAATGTTTATGTAAGTTAATGATGATCATATGATATGCTATGCCATGTTATTACCATATTATTACCATGTTAAAACTGTTAATTTTCACCTGACATCTGATATATGACTGTATATTGTGATATTGACCTTGTTTATATTATTTCTGCATATGATCACACTGCAAGTTCCCTGTTAGAAAAAAAACGTTATGGGCTGAAATGATAGGCCTGAATGGTTTTAAATTTTTCATTTTGACTTGGGATTGCGGGTTTGAAATGATAAAACCCGGATTTTTCTTTGTAAATTACGGGTTGAAATGATATATTACCCGTATCACTTTACCTAGCGTAGAAAATTTTATGCAGGCCCGTAGTTAAAATATGTTTTTCTAATTTTTTTTAAAATATTTTAGAAATTTAATTAATATAATATTTTGATTTGAGATTTAATAAAAAATGATTTTTGTAAAATATTATTGATTTTTTGAACAATTGTAAGTGAAATGAATTAATGAAAATTTTGAACGTAGGTTATTTTGGAAAATTTGATTTAATTATAATTGGAAATTAAATTGAATATGAAATTATGATAAATTTATGATAATTTGAATTTAAATAAATTTAAAGTGATTTTTATATCATATTAATGATTTTAATAAAGTTGAAATGTGAAATGAATGAATATTGTAAGTTGAAATTTTGAAATATAACTAAAACTGGAAATTTATGAAATTGACGTAAAAGTGAACTTTTAGTTAAGTAAATAAAAATAAAAAAAAGTTATATTTGAGAATTTGAACTTAAGTGTTAAGTTGAAATTTAATGTAATGGATTTTAAAAATTCAACATTGCATTTTAATATGTGAATTATTATTAAATCTTGATTTTTGAATGGAAATTTAACTTTATAAAATCATGAACTTGAGGAAAATTAAATGATGTTTATAAATGTGAAAATGTATGATTTTATAAGTTAAAAATGTTTTTAATAAAAATATAATTGGTTGAGAAATTTTATTGAATATTTGAAGTCAATTGACTGTATTTTGGAAATGTATTAATTACAATGTAAATGATATTACAGCATTTGTAAACGCTGTAGTTGATGATAATGAACTAAAAAGATAAATTGAATTAAAGCTATTATAGCAATTTTTGTAAGTGCTATAATCTTTGAATTTAACTAAGTTATTCGAAATTTAAGTAAACCTATTATAACATTTTAAAATGCTGTCCTTTGTTAAATTGAACTGTTTTGAATGTAACTTTCCGTAGAAGTTTTCTAAATGATGCGAAAAGTGAATTTTCACGGTTTTTGATAAACTTAAGTGAATAAATAAACTTTGGAAGTTGAAATTTTTGAAAATTTAATAATTTAATTATTAAACATAATAACTTCATTGAAATGATAGAAAAAGAATTTTTGGAATATAAACTGTTTTGAAATATGAATTGAAATGGTATTTTAGATTGAATAAAATGAATAATGATTTGAAATGAATGAAGTTTTGAAAAGATACGATATTTTGATATATTAAAACGATTTGAAAATGAAGTTTTGAAAGGATATGATATTTTGATATATTAAAATGATTTGAAACGAAGTTTTGAAAGATATGATATTTTTGATATTAAATGATTTGAAAACGGAGTTTGAAAGATAGGACATTTTGATATGAACATGATTTAAAAAGAAGTTCTGAAAGATATGATATTTTGGAACCGAAACTTTGAAAGGTTATGATATTTTGATATATTAAAATGATTTGAAAGGTAGTGTTGAAAGGGTATGAAAATTTAATATATTGAAATGGTTAGAAATGACTTGATATTTATTTTGATAAATATTTGAATCGAAAGATATTTTAGGATGATATATTGAAATGGTTTTGGAAATAATTTAATCTTTATTTTGATAAAGATTTGGATTGAAAAGGATATTTTATTTTGAAGTATAAAATATCGTTTTAAAGTTATAACTACGGGTTATAATAACGATTGGTTGTTAAAGAGACCGGGATCAGATATTGTCTTATAGCCAGCCAATACCGAAAACCGCTTTAACAACTGTATACGTGGTGGAGATTCCAGAATGAAGTAGGATGGTGGCGACGTTCTCGAGGTATATTACGCGGACCCAACTCCCATGAGTTGGCATATATGACTAAAACAGGAGCTATACCGGGTTACACAAAGGTTCGCACCCTTTCATCGAGCATGCTCCATCGGAAACCATTCTATTACTGTTGTGATTCGATTCGGTGGCGCCACTTTGATTCGGGGGTATTGTTCGAGGTGGGCGGAAGCTGCTGGCTTGCCGTCACCACCAGTCCGGGAGTGCAAACGGTGTATCCACCCTGGCATTGCCTCGCGTGCCGTGTCATATCCTTATATCGAGCCCACTACGATTTTGGTTTTAAAGATCCGACCGCGTTAAGGTTCACCATCCCCTTAACGCTATTTTCTATATGGTTATACTTTACTGATTAGACACTACCATATATAGCGTATATTACTACATAGTAAATAGTTTAACGGATCCTTAGAGGATGGGCGGTCCCAAGCACCCTTTAAGTTACTGATGCATTTTGTTACTGTTCACTTGAGTTGATTTACAGTTTATAAGTATTTATGTTCTGAATCGAGAGTTTTGTGTTTTGCTTTACGCTCGGGTCAGATTGATTGAGTTAGCATTCAAGATTCACCTTCGGCGTTGGAGCTTTCCTTGAAGATCCAGCCATCTATTTTGTTTCAGTATCCAGTGGTTCAGTGATGTATCTGATTTGTACCTGATGTATCTAGTTACTCTTCTGTGGTATCTTATTTAACTCTGATGTATCTCATATTTATATAGTAGCTTCATGAACTACTATCTCTTTTTCTTCCGCTGCATTTTTATATACTCAGTGTCTGTGATCTGTGATTTTTATTTACTGTATATTCTGAGGTTTGCCAAAATTTTATTTACAACACGGTATTTTGAGCAATTCAATTCCGGCATGAGTGTCTGCCTATGCACTTATAATGGATGCAAATGGTTGAAAATACCGAGTCGTTACAATCACGTTCTAAATACTTGTGTTAAAATACTTTTATAAACATATACATAAGTATGCTACTCACTCGCTATTCATTTATATTCTTTCAGTGCTTGGAAAAATATCCATATACTTATCTCATCGGTATACGTATAATCACAAAACACCACACTTTCAATACTTAAAAATGTATCTATATACTTATCTCAACGGGGTGAGTTTATTCACCGAACAATACACGTTCAATACTTAGAAAATGTATCTATATACTTATCTCAATGGTATGAGTATATTGACAATCTTAAGGCAGATTTCATCCTTTCCAAATTCATATTTAAATGGGCCAAAACAAGTATCATTTAAAATGTCGTTTATTATAGACCAAAACTACTTCCCTTTTGGTGTTAAGTATGAAAAGAATGCTTTCTATACCACCATAAGTTAAAATAATCATTTATAGAAATCAAATCTCATTCCTTTTATAAACTCATTTTATATTTACAAGTCCTTGTATAAATCTTCAAAGTAATTCATAAAAATTGTTTTATAAATCTCTAAAATTATTTATAAAAATCCTTTTATAAATTTCTAAAATTATTTATAAAACTCTTTTTATAAATCTCATTTACTTATCAAATCAGTTTCAAAATAAAACCAAATACTTTCCATAAAACGATCATTCTATATATTACTATAAATCCATAAACGTGATTTATTATTCCAAATTATCAAAATGATACCATTTCCCTTTTTTATAAAATAACAGTTATAAATCTACTCTTTTATTTATAAATTACCCTTTATAAATCTATTTTTCTAAACAACATTTTATGTAAAACATTTCCCAGATATTTATTCCAAAATATTTCTTTCTTCTTTTAAAACAAAATCATGTTATTATAAAAGGTAAATCCCTCTTTTTTCTTTATGATAAATACTTCCTAAAATGCTTTTAAAACATTTTCAAATATTTCAGAAAAGACTAACAAAAAGGTTGAAGTCAAATAGAGAAGTCCAAAACCCATTTCTCAATAAAATGCCATAGAATATTCCAAAAGTCACATTTAAAATCATTCTCCCCATTTAAACAATTTCAAATAAAAAACAGTGATTAATAGTATTTTCAAAATACTATAATGAACCCAGAGCTACCATAGCACTTCAGGAATATTATCACGATTTTCACTTTAAAAGGAACTCAACTTTCGCGATATATCAAAGTCACATCCAATATGGTCAGGCTACCAAGCTTTTGGCACTTACAATTAACAATTAATGGTTAACA
This sequence comes from Allium cepa, assembly GCA_030765085.1. NCBI lineage: Eukaryota > Viridiplantae > Streptophyta > Magnoliopsida > Asparagales > Amaryllidaceae > Allium > Allium cepa. The sequence goes on along the minus strand of CM060941.1, from coordinate 167,036,745 downwards.
TATTATTTATCCAATATTAATTAATCCACAAAATAACTAATTTCAAAAATTATCATTTACTTTGCAAGCACAGAACAGAGATTTATTCTGCAATAGATGTTTAAAAAATAATCCATTCAACTTAATTACAGTAGAATAGAGTTTTATTCTGCTAAATAGATATCACAAATGAAGTGCAGATAATTTATCCATGTTATTGTTTAAAATAACATAATTATATTCAATCACTATTATTTTATGATCAAATTATACTTTATTATAACTATCAACTATTTATACCATATTATTATACTCGTCAATATGAGTCTAATGCAAAAATCCGCGGGTTAAACAAATTTAAAATGAACAAGATATGGCAATTTAAATTCAGCATACTTAGTTTATAATTTAAATAAATAAATTAATAAGTTTCTCACCAAAACGAACCAAGCCCAGCCCATTATCACCCTGTCCAAACTCGACCTGTTATGAGTAGTGTTCCTTTCCAAATTCAAATATCGTGCTCCAGGAAATAAAAAAGAAACGGGATGCCTCGTTCATCTTGCAACAACCATCGCCTTGACCACCCCTAACTATTCACTTCCCCATCATTCAACTTGCCACCGACCCACGCACCACCATCCACTGCCACGTCGAACTCAATGTTGTCCTCTTGCTGCAAACAATCGATAAACGAACCCAAAAATACATGGTCGAAACCCTAACTCGAGCTCGATCGAGCTCCTCCGACCACTGTTCCTCCTCCTACCACTTCCAATGTCTTCGCCTTGATCCCATGCCCTCTCCGAGCCACCGCTCCTTCCCTAGCCGCTTACAACGTCGATAATTCCTACATGAACAAAAAACATCCATTACCCAACCACAGCCAACTCTAGCCACCTGACACCCTGCGAATACCGCCAAAAATCATGTCTTTCCGCCACAAGCACAACCCAACTCTCCAATTTGCGTATCACGTTCGTCGAAATACCATCAACATTCGACTACCATTGTTATCAGCCGACTGTTGTCACTTAGCTCGGTGAAATAACGAGCAACTATTTATAGAAGTAATACTAGGGATGATAATGAACAACTTTCACGTTGGAAGTTTTGGCTAATTTTGATCAGTTTGAGAGATATTGATTTTTGAACGTGGGAAGTGAAGTTTGTTTCATTCACAGGAAGAATAAAATAATAAAATAAGAAGAAGGGGATTTGAGTGAAATGAGTGAAAATGAGCAAAGTGAGTTAAATGAAGTGAAGATGAGTGAAATGAAGTGAAGATGAGTGAAGTGAGGCATGGAATGTGAATATAGCAACACAAAGCTTCCAACCGAGCAAACATTAAATCAAGTTTTGGGTACCCAATCACACAATATCACATTCAGATACGGACTGCGAATGACAGAAATACAAATGCGATCGTGCATTACCATGCGACACGATCACAAAACAACAATAAAATACACCAGTTATCTTATTCTGTAAAGTTCTCAAAAACAACATCGTTTGCTGCAATATGAATCAAACGATAATTTAAATATTTTTCAATTTAAAAATTATGGAAAAATCCTATAAATCCATTTAAAAGCATGTTATCAAAATCAACTTTTTATTAATATTGATTTTTTTTCTACATTAAAATCAAATTTGAATATTTAAATCAATTAAATATTCTCATTCAAAACGTTAAAATTCTGGATTGTTATATTCTTCCTCATTAAAAGAATTTCGTCTCCAGAATTTAGTCACTATCAAACCAAGAAAGAAATAAACCCAAATAAATAGCTAACATTTTTCTAAGCCCGTACGATGTATATATGTCATCCATAAACGATATCTGGTTCGATCACTTATTCGAATACATGAACTCTCTTCTAAACTAGTATCGCTCATCCGACTTCCTTAGTAGGGGCATCGATCAGGCTTCTTGATTAGAAACATCCGTTTTTCTTATATAGCTATATACTATGATAGAAAACCTTGGTTCCATATCAAAGATACTCACTAAGTGTCCTCCGTCAAGAATTGAGTGACAAATCCTTATTCGGATCAGTGCGAATCACCTTAAAGTCATGGACTCGAATCCTTGATCAAGAACAGTATGAAGAAATAATCTACATACTACTTACATACTTATTCTTATTGGTTCTAACTTATACCAATTTTTTATAATTCACACTTATTTTTATTTTTGGTATTTCATTCAAGACTAAAATCACTTATGAACCATTTATAGCACATTACTTACGTTTCTAAACATTCAAGACTTAAGTTCATATTTGTATAACACTCTTTTAAAACCTACTTTCGTAAGTTGGGGATTTAGGAGGGTCCGCCTCCACCCGACCTCGTTCGGCCTGGGCCCTCATGGCAGCACTTTTCGATCCCTTGGACTTCGGTCCTTTTGATAGAGATTATTCAATGCCTCCACGAATAACATGCTACTAAAGTGAAGCTACCAGGGCTCGAACTCTCTCCCTCATTTGAGGAGCTGAGAACCCCTGCCAACTCCACTAGAGTTGCGGACGTATAACACTCATCTACAACGTAAGAATATATACATAAAGATTTGTTTTTCTTACCTTAGATGTTTAAAAAATTTAAACTTGTTTTAACTTACTATCATTCCATTCTAGAGTTATAAAAATCTATTTTTATATTTTCACAAACAATTAGCTTCAAGTTCTCAACTAATTTGGAAGTTTTTGACTATTCTACATCATCGAAAATTCCATTTTATTTCGACAAATGAAAACTACCAAGCAGAATATCATAATGAGATGCACAAATCAAATTAAAATCAAATTACCCTAATGCATAAGATACACGCATCGATAAAATAGCTTAATAGGAAACTTAAGAACTGAACATCCATTTTGAAATAATATATACTTATAACCTTTTGTATACGTTTGAACCAATATTGGCACAAATACCCAATAGAGAATAGAAGAGAATAGAATATGAAGAAAATAAATTAAAATGAGTAAGAAATGAACACACAGAGTTTTATAGTGGTTCGGCAAACTCCAGCCTACGTCCACTTAATGATTTTATTGCTCAACTTCTAACTCGGGGGTAGAAGTTCTTACGAGTCGGTACAACTCCGACGATTATATTTTTATAATTACAAGAATATGTAGTAGAGTTATAACCAAAAGATCCTGAAAAATGAACCTTTCCCCTCTATTTATAGAGGTAGGTAACCTAAAATCTCGCACAAAAGATCTCCAGGCATTCTTCTTGCTATAGATTAGCTGTCCAAAAAATAGGGCCAAATCATCACGTTGGTACAGGTAGGTACAAGTCCAAGGTTAGGGGTCGATACCGATCCCTAAAGTGGCCAAACCGACTATCTTGAACTCTTTGCTTTGGTTCATTTTATGGTTAGCTTCGTGGTTCCATAGTAGTTTACATCAATGTTAACTTGTTTTCGAGTCCAAATGACGAAGTTATAGGAGAATTAAGTTGCCGATTCAGAAGTTCGTGGAGATTGGTAGAGAATTACACATAACCAACCAAACAACATTGGAAGTAGGGTTCTTGCATCAAGGAGGGATCATAGGTAGAAGATGGTAGGTTGGGTGTAGGTTTTATGGGTCGGTACCGTCCTCACACTTTTTCAGTTTGGGTTTTGGCTTTTTTGTGGTGATTTGGTATCTGTGTTATGATCCTGGTTGTATTTTGGTTTTTGGGCTTTGTGGTAATTTTTTTGGATGTCCTGCCTTGATAACTTCGAAGATTGGTTCTTTGGTTTCGTCCGTATTCTACCTAGTCAAAAGGAGGATAACATTTGCCCCCAAAGCATGTCTTGCGAATGGAAGGTGTGCTTTGCTTAAAAACAAATGTGATGTCAATCTTTAATAGTTGAGTTCTCTAGCTACATCAATCTTGGTGAATCTTCCACTTCCTTTGGATTCCCTTTTCAATTATAGGTCGTTCTAGACCTGTTATAGCCTAAAACTCTAGACTCTGCCTAAGTGTTGTCTATACATCATCACAATTTCGATTTCATTCGGAGTTATTACATCACATATCAAAACCACCTCATATTCATCAGGATTTATATTATTATCATTCCGATTTCATTCAGAGTACTACATATCAAAATGGTCCCATGTTCATCTAGGATTTATCTATTTCATTTTAATTTAAAGGCGTTCAGATCCTTTTATAAAAATCAATATATGTTCCAAGATTTGATCTCTTTACATCATTTCAGATTCAATTTAATGCACGATCTCTTCGGATCATTTAATGTTCAGTTTTCAACATGTGATCTCTCCAGATCATTAATTGAGTTCATGCTCGTTTGGGACTGACAAGTGGATCCATAGTTCGGGGCTAATAATCAAATCCATGGTTTCTCCAGATCGTTAATCAAATCCATGGCCATTCAGGGCCAATAATCAAATCCGTGAGTGTTCGGGGTTGATGATCAAAATCCATGGACATCCGGGGCCGATTTTCAAATCCATGGTAGTTCGACGCCGATGACCATTTGAGGCCCTTGTTGAGTCTAATCCGCTCGCTCTTCGATGAGAGGGCTCGACGACAAGCAAGCGCATCCACTCATTCTCCAACAAGGGGACTTACTTCTTGCACTCTGGTTCCATCTCTCCAGACTAAACATAAAGCGATTAATATCAGTCATCACATTCAAGTGGGTTTTAATAATCAAATTCAAACATTCAAAATAATATAGAGTATAACATTTAGATAACCGCCTCGCATGGCATTACAGTCCAGCATCCAGCTTAGAGCGTGCATAGGGACCGTTCGGGATCCCATACACGAGTAAGTGGCTAGACTAGATAATTGCATTATTTATGGAACATGGAAAATAGAGTGTGAGAACCAGACCGAATTCCCTGCCATCTCGATCATGAGATGACTATACTAGACCTTGACCCAAGCCCATTTCAATTTGCTACGGTTGACGGCTACTCCAGTTCCACCCCAACAGTTTGATTTCTCACATACTATTATAATCGATCATCTATGTCCTGTTTCTCGATCAGATCCCGTAGCTGCCTACAGTCATTTTTGTTATGCCCAGCCAGCTCATGGAATATGCAGTATTTCTTGGATGCACTTTCATGCTCCATGGGCTCTCTTCTTGTTAGTTTTCAATAGGGGATCTACCCTTGTATTCATATAAATCTTTTCCTGTGTTTCATTCGTATCCATGTAAGAAGAGAATCTCAATCTCTTCTTTGCCATTTTGATCCTTCAAAGGCATTGTCTATCTTCCATTTTCCTTTAACCTTGCTAGATCCTTCTCTAAGCGATCCTCAGCCCTCCAAAGCATTAACCTCTTCCACATCGGCCTCAACATCCTCCTTGCGCAGAAACCTTTTAGCCTCATGATAAAACTCTATAAGATCCACTATGGTATTCTGTTCTAGTACAATCTTGAAACCCTTCTCAGCAACCATTATCAAAACTACCACCGTCAAAACCATTGAAGAGTCTGGCCTATCGACTGTGGTAGCCATCACATTGAATTTTGTTAAAGAACCTCTAAGGGTCTCTCCGGCCCTCTACTTCATATTTTCAAGTGCTTTTGCATTCTTGGGTCATGAATTATGGACTCGAAATTGCTACACAAATCTGTTCACCAACTTAACCCATGTGCTAATGGAACTGCTCTCCAATTGTCTAAACCAATATACTACAAACCTGTCAAATATAGAGGAAAACAACGTTCCATTACCTTTTCAAATGCACCCAACACTTTTATGTGCCAAATGTACCTCATCAAATGAATTGTTGGATCCATCCTCCAGCCATATGTTTTTAACATTAATAACTTGAAATCAGTGGGATTCCTAATGTATCAAATTTTTTGAGTGAATGGACTTCTATTCACATCTTTCATGCTCCGATTAGGCAATCCACCCCTCATAAATCGCCTCGTCATCTTAGAATTCTGTCATCATCGTTCAAAGGAACTTTAAGGTTAGCATTCTCAGCCTGCTTTCCAACGCTATGAGGAAATTCCCATACGTATTCCTCCGGTCTCATTTTAGCATTTTGATTCAAGTTCATACGCTTTGCATCATCTCCAGGACGTACGTCATTCCTTCCACGACAAGGATGACCATTGTCCCTGAGCCTTTGAGGGCCGGTACCGCACCATTCATTTGGGTTGGGGTTTGCTCTGGGTCATTCTACTCCAATTCCAACTACATATAATCTAGAATCCGATCACTAAATCTGATCTGCCGCAACTCCAGTTATTTCCATCTATCACATCCTCCTAAAGAAGTTCTCTGTCATCTATTCCTAGCAAGCCATCATCCTTTCCTGCAATCCGTTCATCATAATTTCCATCTCATCCCTATTTATGTAGATTTATAGGGGGTTAGCTCCTGAGGACGCCTCGCCCCTAATTGATTTCCTCTAATAATAGTCCTTCTAGTTGATTGCCTATCCATTTAGAGTCATTTTAAAATCTTGAATCAACTAGTTAACGTGTTTCTCAATGAGAGCACCAAAATATTTGAGTCAAAAATGGCACAAACGCCAAATAAAGAATAGAAGCGAATGAAAAGTGAAGAAAACTAATTAAAACGAGTAAGAATTGAACACGCAGAGTTTTGTAGTGGTCCGATAAAATCCAACCTACGTCTACTTAATAATTTCATTGCTTAGCTTCTGACTCAAGGGCATAAGTTCTTAGGGGTCGGTACAACTTCGACACGATTTTCAGAATTACAAGAATATAGAGTAGAGTAGAGTTAGAACCAGAAGATCTTGAAAATAATCCCTACCCTCCTATTTATAGAGGTAGAGAGCCTAAAATCTCACATAAAAAATTCCAAGCCGTTCTCCTTGCAATAGACTAGCTCTCCATGAAAATAGGGTGCCACATCATCACTTTGGTATGGGTTGGTATGAGTTCAAGGTTAGGGGTCAGTACTAACCCCTAAAATAGCCAAACTAGTCATCTTAAACCCTTCTCTTCGATTCATCTTGTGGTTAGCTTCGTGAATCCATAGTTGTTTGCATCAATATTAGCTTATTTCCGAGTCCAAATGATAGAGTTATAACAGAACGAAGTTGCTGATTCAGGAGTTCGGGGAGATTGATAGAGAATTACATGGAATTAACCAAATAACATTAGAAGTAGGGTTCTAGCATTAAGGAGGGATCATATGCAGAAGTAGGGTATGTTGGATGAAGGTTTTATTGGTCGGTACCAACCCCACACTTGCAAGTTTGGGTTTCGGCATTTTTGTGGTGGTTTGGTATTTTATTATGATCCTGGTTGCACTTTGGTTTTTAGGCTTCATGGTCATTTCTCCAGGCGTCCTGCCTTGATAACTTCAAAGTTTGGTTCTTCATGTTCATCTATATTCTGCTTGGTCAAAAGGGGAGATAACAATTTATCAAATCATACTTCCAGAATTTATTATAAATTTTTTTTACTAAAAAAATTACAAAGAAAAACTACCATGATAGCATTCCTCAATTAGAAACTCGAAAATAAACGATGATGATGCTGCAGTCATTAACAAAATTAATTTCCAACAACAGAAGTGAGTTCAGTGCTTTCTATCTCCTTTAAAATAATTTTAAAATATTTTTGTTCATGCATACTTTTAAATAATACTATTATTATTTCCTCAAAACTTTGAAAAGAAATTTTTAAAAACACCGTTATTTAAGTTTTCAAATTTTTAGTTTTAAATCCTTTTTATTTATAAACTATATTTATTAATCGTACTTATATATAGTTTCACTTTCTTATATAAAATCATTTAACAAATGTACATCTTTGTTTAGATTAAAGTAAAAACTTTTTTTAAAATAAAATATTAGCCCAATATTATCATAGAAAGCCTTATAGTTAACTATGAAACTTAATTCACACGATGTTAGTTTTAATGTTCGCACCAGTTAAAACGTAAAACTACTCATAAACCGGCTGAGCATAACCAATCAAACAATAAATGATAACAATAGAATGTTATTATTTTCTAAGAACAAACATATCATAAATATATATAAATTTTTAGAAAATTTTCTTTTATATATAAAATATAATCCTAGGCAAAATTATTTCATTTACCATTTTTAAAATGATACTAAGTTGGTTTGCCTTATTCAAGTGTTTAAAAACCCTATCGATAATGTTAATCAGACGCATCGATCAAAATTCATAAGCCACTCAATAGACCAATCAACACAATATAAATAATTTCATAGCACTAATAAATATGTTCTCATATATAATACACTCGAACTCATTCTAGGGTGTTACTAGCCCAATCTCTAATGAGTCTACCGCACCAAGGATAAGGTGTTTACTCGACCTAAGCTCCAATACCACGTGTAACGACCGACTTTTTCGACCTTCAAAAGTCGACACTAATACTTACGCGGTAATCACATGCCGAGAATCCAACTTCACAAAAGACAGATTGCTGAGGTGGAAGAAAATAAAAAAAAGAATCTCACAATGTGACAAGTAATATATAATATACAATAGATCTTTACAAAGAAAAAGCTTATATACTACAACAATCTGAGTCAACTAAATATCATCATCCTGAATAGTTACAACAGCCTGATACTAACAAATACAAAACAAGAAAACCAACGAAAATAAAAGATACGTGGATTGGAGGCATCCGACTCGTCTTTTTGAAGCTCCAAAGCATCCAAAACTAAATCTGGAAATATGCTTAGGCTAACTGAGCATTATAAGAAAATAATGCCGGGATTCGTGAGAAACACAAATCATATGGATTTTTACTATTACAAAAACTTTCAAAATAAAGGTACCTCATAAGACCATGCCACACATAAATATGGACGAGTTTTTACCTTATGATAACCAAACTATTTCCAGTCGGAAAACCAATAATATTACAATAATGTCTACGGTTTGAAAATAAATAAGAAATACTGCGTTGATAGCGAATGTACAACACAACAATAATATGTACACAATCAACACCGCTAAGATGCGTTTTCTAATTCTGTAGGATCCCACGGAGGTTCCCTTGGTAATTCTAGAACGGTATTCTTGCACAAGGATCAGAGATATTCTTTCGAAGCATCACGCTGATGTACTATAGGAAATACATAGCTGGCCACCAAGTCCGAGTGCAACACTCACTGCATGCATAAACTATGGGTATCTCCAGGTTAGAGTCGCATGCACCCTAATGGGTTAGCTAAACCCTCTGGCATGCATCTTATCTCTAGTTTTAGTTATCTCCATTGGTGAGGCTATGTCTGACATTTCAGCACACAAGCCATAACTCGAATCGATCTCGAAACCACATATGGATTTCTGTATCTCAACAGATCTCAAGATCACACATGGATTCCCACATCCTAAATATATAAAGAACAATTACATGTGTTCGAGCATCTCAAACAGATCTTGAATCCCTACATATATTCTAGCATCTCGAACCTCTTCCAAAGCATATAACATGCATATGGTTTTGGAATGGTTACGGTTTTGAGTCATCTCAATTCCCTGCTTTATGAGCACTTTAAAACCAATCGATAGATTCTGATAAATTCAACTTTGGTTTTTATGGGAAATTAACAAACAATACATAAGAGCGGAGATCATCTCTTATCTATTTAAGTGGACTGATTTTCTTATCGTTTGTCCTAGAAAAATATAACAAGTTTATATATACATTATAGCATCATCGAAGATAACTATATCGTATAATTCTCATATTTCTTCTGAATATTTCCAGAGTTATATTTGGTTATGGTTTGATAGTCGATTATTTAACTATCAAATAAACAACCAATCAAATCAGAGGTTTAATATCATATGGAGACCAAGCATGATAAAGCCCATAAGTAGGAAGCAAGCCTCTTTAATTAATCCTCTCATTAATTAAAACCACTATGAAAATACTTGTGTCAAAATACTTTTACAAGGATACACATAAGTGTAATATTCACTCACTATTCATTATACTCTTTCAATGCTTAGAAAAATATCTATATACTTATCTTATTGGTATAAGTAGGTTCACCAAACAATACACTTTCAATACTTAGAAAATGTATCCATATACTTATCCCAATGGTATAAGTATGTTCACAAAACACTACACTTTCAATACTTAAAAAATGTATCCATAGCTTATCTCAATGGTATAAATATATAAACAAATCTGAAGGCAGATTTACTATTTTCCAAATTCATATGTAAATGGACCAAAACAAATGTCATTTAATACATTGTTTATTATAAACCCAAACCACTTCCCTTTAAGTATATAAATAATACTTTCCATATCACCATAAGTTAAATCAATCATTTATAGAAATCAAATCTCTTCATTTTATGAACCCATTTCATATTTACAAGTCCTTTTATAAATCTCTAAATTAATTTATAAAACTACTTTTATAAATCTCTATAATAATTTATAAACTCCTTTTATAAACCTCTAAAATTATTTATGAAGCTCCTTTTATAAATCTCTAATAAAACTCCTTTTATAAATCTCATTTACCTATCAAAAACGTTTAGTTTCAAGTTAAAACCAAATATTTTCCATAAAGCGATCATTCCATATCTTACCATGAATCCACAAATGTATTTATTATTCCAAATTATCAAAATGATATCATTTCCTTTTTGTTTAAAATAACATTTATAAAACTAATATTTTATTTATAAAATACCATTTGTAAACCTATCTTTGTATATAACATTTCATATAAAACATTCCCAAATGATTATTTCAAAATATATTTTTTATTCTTTTACAATAAAATCACGTTATTATAAAATATAAATTCCTCTTTTTTTCTTTATAATAAACATTAGAATAAATTCTTCCCAAAATACTTTTAAAATATTTCCAAACGTGTCAGAAAAGGTTGACAAAAAGGTTGGAGTAGAATAGAGAAGTCTAAAAACCCATTCTTAATAAAATGCCATAGAAAATTCTAAAAGTCACATTTGAAATCATTTTCCGCATTAAAAACATTTCAAATCAAAAATAGCAATTAATAGTGTTTTCAAAATACTATAATGAGGCCTAAAACTACCATAGCACTTAACAAATGTTATCACGGTTTTCACTTTAAAAAGAATTCAACTTTCGTGATATATCAAAATCACATCCAATATGGTCTAGCTACCAAGCTTCTTGCAGTTAACAATTAACAATCAATAGTTAACACATCATTTATCCTATAATAGTTAATCCCACATAATAATTAACTTCAAAAATCATCAATTTTCTTTACAAGCACAGAACAGGGATTTAGTTTGCTAAATAGGTATCTAAAATAATATATTCAACTTAATTATAGTAGAATGGTGCTTTATTCCGTTAAATATATATCATAAACAAATTGTATATAATTTAACCACGTTATTATTTAAAATAATGTAATTTTTATTCAGTTTTATTATTCTATTGTTAATTTATACTTCATTAAAACTATCAACTATTTATACCATAGTATTGTACTCGTCAGCATGAGTCTAATATAAAAATCCAAGGGTTAAACGGATTTAAAATGAACAAGATATGACAATTTAAATTCAATATACTTAGTTTATAGTTTAAACAAATAAATTAATAAGTTTCTCACTAAAACAAACCAAGCCCATCCCATCATCACCCTAACCGAACCCGTCCTACCATGAATAGTGTTCCTTCCCAAATTCAAATATCGTACTCCGTGAAATCAGAAGGAAACAAGACCGCCTCGTTTATCTTGCAACCACCGCTACCGTGACCATCTTTGGCCACCTACTTCTCGGCCATTAAACTCGCCACCGACCCATACACTACAAGCCATTGCCACATCGAACTTGACACTATCCTCTTGCCTCCAATAATCGTTAAACAAAACCCAAAAAACATGGTCAAAACTCTAACTCGAGCTCGATCGAATTCTTCCGACCACCATTCCTTCTTCAACCACTTCCAACCTCTCCGCCTAGACCCCATATAGTTCCCAAAGCTGTCGCTCCTCCCCTAGCTGTCTATGATATTAGTAATACCTACATGAACGTAAAACGTTCATTACCCAACCACGACCAACTCCGGCACCCTGCGAACACAACTAAAAATCATGTCTTGCCGCCACAGGCACAACCCAACTCTTTGATTTCCATATCATGTTCGTCAAAAAACCATAATCATTCAATCATCACTGTTATTAGCCAACCGCCACCACTCCGCTCAATGAAACTACGATCGACTAATTTTAGAAAAATTTATGAACGATAACAAATAACTTTCATATTAGAAGTTTTAGTTAATTTTGATCGGTTTGAGAGATACCATTTTTGAATGTGGGAGGCGGAGTTTGTTTCATTCACAGGAAGAATAAAATAATAAAAGAAGAAGGAGAAAGGAGTGAAGTGAGTAAAAATGAGTGAAGTGAGTAAGGCAAGTGAAATAAAGTGAAGATGAGTGAAATGAAGTGAAGATGTGTGAGGTGAGGCATGGAGTATAAATAAAGCAATACAATGCTTTCAAGCAAAGCAACCATTGAATCAAGTTTTGGGTACCTCGTTACATATATCACGTTCGCGTAAGAACCATACGACACGATTACAAAATAACAATAAAATACCCTAATTATTTTATTGTATGAAGTTCTCAAAAATAGTATTGTTTGCCGCAATAAGCGTAAAACGATAATTTAAATATTTTTCAAATTAAAATTTATAAAAATACTATAAATACATTTAAATATACGTCATTAAAAACATTTTATTTTATTAAAGATTGATTTTTTTATTTACTATATTTGAGTCAAATTTGAATATTTAAATAAATTAAATATTCCCATTCGAAACGTTAAAAATTCCGGGCCATTATAATTCCTTTGCTAGAAATACCGATCAATAACTAGTAATTTATACTTATAAATTAGAAATAATAACTAGTGAATAATAATTACTAATTAATAATTAACATATTATTATTAATAATTAGCAAGTTATCATTAATATTGTTTTTTATGAAATTCAAGTAGAGCGCTGATATTGATGTCTTGAGGGTTCGAACTCATGATATTTAGCACATAAATCTAGAGTGCCTTAACACTTGCGTTAGTGATTATTGATATAATTTATGATTACATTTAATAAGTTATAGTTAAGAGGCTTTTTGAAAATCTTCCTTATAATTTGTTACAATTGGTATAAAAAACTCTTCTGTTAGGAACTGATATGTTAGTTTTGATGACAACAACCTTTTTAACTTATCTTATTATAAAATATATACTAAAAATATTGTCTAGATAGATATGTATATGCAGGATATATATATATATATATAATATATATATATATATATGTAGGTATTGATTACTGATGACTGATCGGTATAAAGACTCAAGACTCAAGATTGAAGACTCTAGAGTATCAAGATCAAGATTTCAAGATATGTGTCTAGTTTTTGTTAAAACTGCATAATAGCATGGAAATCTTTATTTCGAATTTCGTTTGGGGTGGAATCCATTTCTACCTTTTTAGTGGCTTATAACCCACGACAAGTAGCTTACGAACCTACAACAAGTGGCTTACAAACCTACGAATATCCTGGTTTTGTACAAGTTCTGGAGTTCTGATGTGATGAGATATTCTGCAGGAAGAAGCTTGCAAAACTAATTCAAAATGATTTTTTAAAATGATTTTCAAAACTGCTTTTCAAATATCTTAGCCTTAAAATTGTCTTTTCAAATGATTTTCAAAAAGATGTTTTAGCCTTAAAATATTATTTATTTTTGTTTTAAAATAAACTTTTGTTTTAAACTTCATTTTTAAAACAAATTTTATAATTGTTTTTGACATAGGGATGTCGACATCTGGATACCTTAGGTCGACATGGTGGCCGTTGAATTCAAAAGTTTCAATTTTCAAAAGAAGTGTCCATTTGTTTAATTAATACTCTTCACGAATGGTTATGATTGGTGCTTTATAAATAGCCTTCACAAATGAATTTTTTAACTATCTAATTTTTTATTTTCTTCACTTCTTCTTCTCCACAAATCCATATTCTATAATTTTCATATTTTTAAGATCGTGTCGAAATTCTGCCGAATTCTTAAGTGAATCAAATTAGAATCTCATTCTTGTTTGATTCTGTGTCCTCTCTCGAAGATCAAAGTGCTATTCAGAGTTATAGGATCAATTTATAATCAAAATTATATCGAGTCTCTCTATAAGGTGTGGTTGTACCTTAAAATCAATTGGGTAGTCTTAAGTGCCGTAAATCAAGAGAGTTTGCCCCGGACTCGTGAGACAGGGGGGTACCTCAAGGCCTTTAAATATTGAGGATTGTAATCTCGACATTGGTATAATACAAATCTGTATGAAGTGGTTTACCTTTGTACGAGACTGGATGTTGGGTAACTCCGAACCAATATAAAATCTGGTGTTTTCTTTCCATTTACTGCTTTTTATTTACTATCTGCATCTGTGTTTGATTCTGTGATTGTTCTGTGATTAAGTTATGCTTTTGTTTGTGACATAATTTCAATTTAGTCCATATAAGACTTAGAATCCATTAAACACTATTCACCCCCCTCTATTGTTAAATTAGCCTTAAGATCCTTAATTCGCTGTCCCTTTCAATTGGTATCAGAGTATAGGTTTTCATAATCCGAAACTTGAAAATTATTTTAATGGCTACAACCACTGGAAATATCAACTCTGGCACTAATTCTGTTATCCCTAACACTAGTTCATTTGTAGAAGGCCAGTCTGCTGTCAGACCACCATTTTTCAGTGGTAGTATTTATGCATATTGGCCTTGTAGAATGAAAATTTATTTATAGTCTGTAGGATTAGACACTTGGAATATCACACAAACTGAGTATATTGAACCAATTACCAATTTTGCCCAGTGGACTGCTGAGCAAAAGGGTGTTGCATAAAATAACTCAAAGGTCATGAATATATTATTTTGTTTATTAGATAGGAATGAGTTTAATAGAGTGTCTGTTTGTAAGTCTATATTTGAATTCAGGAAAACTTTGCAAGTTATTCATGAAGGAACAAGCAAAGTTAAATAGACTAAAATTTCCATATTAACTAATCAGTTTCAATTGTTTAAAATGCATGCAAATGAGTCCGTTTTCGACATGTATTGTCGATTTCAAGATATAGTTTATTCACTAATTGCACTGGGAAAAAGGTTTTCGGAGGAAGACCAAGGTAGAAAAATTCTAAATTCACTCACTCCAGAATGGGACCAAAAGGCACTTTCAATCGAAGAAGCAAATGATATCGGTCTAATAAAAATAGAAGAATTGATTGGGAATCTGATGTCTTATGAAGTTCAACTGCAAGAAAGAAGAGAAAAAAAAGCTACAGAAAAGAAGTCATTAGCATTCAATGCAATAACTGAAGATTCGAAACCAAACAGTGATGAGGAGATTGCCTTCAGGACAAGAAACTTACGAAAAATCTTAAAATACAGAAAAATGAATAATTACAAAAAAATGATCAAAGCAATTTCAGAAACAATACGGAGAACGTTAACAATGATAGATGCTACAATTGCAATAAGGTTGGGTATCATAGAAAAGATTGTCCATATCCAGATACACAGTTGTTCCCTCCAAACAATGACTCGTCAAGGAAAAGAAAGAAAGCATACATAACAACTCTTGATGTCTTAGACTCATCATCCAGTGACGATGAAAAGAAGACGGATAATTCAAATCTGTATTTCACTGCTATTCATGAATCAGACGACGATAGGAGTATGGATCTAAAAGTAGGTATGCATTTACATTATTTTTAATTTTTCTTGTTTGAATGGATGCTTGTTTGTTTGCTTCATTCTTTTTAAATTCCTTGAATTTTTAAATTCAAATTTATCCCTTGAAATTTGAATTTTAAATTCAATAAATAATATTATAATAATATTTTAAATAGTAAATTATTAGTATTTAAGTATTATTATATCTAATATTATCACAGAAATTATATAATTAGGATATAGAATATAATATATACATTTATTAGAAATTAGGAATAGAAACTTGTCCTTTGATTCAATAGGCACATGTGGACATACCCGGATACCCCATGTCGATATGCCCCTCAGAATTTGATTTCAAAATTTGATTTCAAACTTTTGAATTTCCTATACCTTTTCACCAACTGCAATGCTCTGAAAAGATGCCTCTTGACCAGAGAACATGTCTATAGAATCTCTATTTATCTCACTCTCTTTATCATCACTTTTCACTTTTATTTCAAATTCCAAATTTATCTTCATTATTTTCAACTCCTCTCAAACTTCTTCAATGGCCTCTTCAATCACTCCTAACACCATTAGGCTTCCAAAATCTATCAAAAACATTTTTTAATGACCCAGAAGCTATCAAAGCTTACATCAACTATGTAAATTTTGGTAAAATTTATACGGGTAAATTTGCTATTTTTGAAGATTTTCCTTCTTATGAAATTGGAAGTCTTTTTCGACAATGTTCTATTCTTAATTTAGTAGATAACAAAAAAATGATTTTGCATGTTATTCAAATCTTGTTAAGATGTTTTATGCGAATTTGAATCGTGATTTTTATGATGGGGACAGATAAATTTGGAGTAGTGTTAAAGGAACACAAATTGTTTTGGATTGTAAAATTTTGGAAAATATTTTGGGATGCAAGTATACCAAAATGAATCACTCGGAATTTCAAATCAATCAAAATGATCGAGAGACATTTCATCACATCTTTGAAGGGTATGACAATTTTGAATTCAAAAATTGTTATTTTCGTCCAAAAGCAAGAATTGTTAATCTTCTTATCCAACACAATCTTATACCAAGAACGAGAAACTACAACAACCCAGCTTTGAAAGTTTGTAAAGCTCTTTTTGCAATTTTTGGAGATTATGATATTAATTGGGCTCAAGTTATTTTGGATGAGCTAAGGCCTAAGAATTATACCATGGGTGAAAACACATTATTTCATGGAATTTATCTCACTCGGATTTTTAATTACTTTGGAGCTGATTTCAAAAGAAAAGAATTTATAACTAGAAAGTGTTCAACCATGGAAACATTTCCCTTATGCAAATTCCATTGGTGTTTCAACCACATGAAATACTTACGGAAAAGGAAGAAAGACTTGCTCACAAAGAGATGGAAGAAATGGAGGAAGAAGAGAAAAAGAGGAAAATAAAGGAATGGAAATTGAAGAGGAGGAAGATCAAGAAACTTCCTTAGAGAGTATTGAATATCTTATTAATCCCACTAATCCATCTAACAAAACCATTCTCAATAATCAAAGAATTATAGTGGAAAATCAAAAGACACTTAAAAGGTCAATGAGTAAGAAAATGGATAAGATTTCTACTAAAATCGACATGTTCTTCGGAAAAATTAGTAGAAAGCTTGGACTATCATCTTCTTCATCTTCATCTAACTAGTTTTAGTTCATGTTATCTTAAGTTCTATCTTTATATTTTTCTTTATTTTAGTTAATATTATATTATCTTATGTAATGCTGACTAGAATTATTAATGAAATCTTTTATTTCATTCAACTTCACTTGTCTCTGTAATTGCTTGTTTTTATATTATACAAATTTTAGTTTAATAGATTTGCTGATAATATTCAAAACAAAGCAAAATGTCACTTTAGGTAGTGGCATGTCGACATACACCATCCCCCCATGTCGACATACTACAGGCAGAAAATAGTTACACTTTCAAATTTTAATTTCATTTAACTAACTTCTGTCTATTCATTTCAAACGACTTTCTACCCCTATTTATATCTGTTTCTTCCAGAATAAATTGTCAAACTTCATATCTAATCACTCCCTTTCATAGTTCTTCCTATTTCTTGAATTATGACTTCTACAATTAAGAATCTAAGTGATAATCTTGAAGAAACTCTCACTTCCTTCAAGAATATTCTTACATTCATATATCGTAATCAGCGTCACTTAGAATTGAGTCAAATACAGATGATCAAGGAGCAAGAGAGAAATTTCAATGCCTTTCGTTGGATGATCTCTGCCCTTAATAAGGACGATCTCAAAGAAAATCCACCAGTCACTCTCAACAAAGATAAAGAAGAATGGGATGCCATCAAAGCAGACCCTATCTTTGGAGAAGATGGATGGGTGAAAGTACCAAGGAATGTCTAGTCATTCTATATGTTATTTGTTTGATTTGATTGGTTTGTTTTAAACTTGATTGACTTAACTTATGGTTTGTATATATGTTTGGATTGAATAATTACTGTAAATATGATTGGCTGATGATTGATTTACTTTTTGGATTACACTTATGATCACATTTCATACTTATGATCACACTTAGCACTTATTACGCTATATATGGATCACTCTATTTCATTATGGTTAATTATCTTATATCAAGTCCAGGAAATTTATTGATTAGAAGTTTTTGTTGATGACAAAGGGGAGAAGTTATAAAATAATAGTTGGCTTAGAGTAAGGGGGAGTTATGATAGGAGTTATGGATTAAGGGGAAGTTATGATAGGAGTTAAGGTATGATAAGTATATTTTATAAATACAGGTTGTCATCATCAAAAATGGGGAGATTGTTAGGAACTGAGATGTTGGTTTTGATGACAACAACCTTTTTAACTTATCTTGTTATAAAATATATACTAACACTGTTGTCTAGATAGATATGTATATGCATGATATATATATATATATATATATATATATATATATATGCAGGTATTGATTACCGAAGATTGATCAGTATAAAGATTCAAGACTCAAGATTGAAGACTCTAGAGTATCAAGTTCAAGATTTCAAGATATGTATCTAGTTTTTGTTAAAACTTCTTAATAACATGGAAATCTTCATTTCGAATTTCATTTGGGATGGAACCCATTTCTACCTTCATAGTGGCTTACAAACCAACGACAAGTAGCTTACAAACCAACGACAAGTAGCTTACAAACCCACAAACATCCTGGTTTTGTACAGTTCTCGAGTCCTGATGTGATGAGATATTCTGTAGGAAGAAGCTTGCAAAACTACTTCAAAATGGTTTTTCAATGATTTTCAAAACTACTTTTCAAAATATTTTAGCCTTGAAATTATCCTTTCAAATGATTTTCAAAAAGATGTTTAGCCTTAAAATATTATTTGTTTTTGTTATAAAATAAACTTTTGCTTTAAACTTCATTTCCAAAACAAATTTTACAATTGTTTTTAACATTAGGATGTCGAGATGATAGGATACCCCATGTCGACATGGTGGCCGTTGAATTCAAAAGTTTCAATTTTCAAAAGAAGTGTCTATTCGTTTAAATCTATTCACGAATGGTTATGACTGTTGGTGCTTTATAAATAGCCTTCACAAACGAATTTTGTAACTATCTAATTTCTTATTTTCTTCACTTCTTCTTTTCCACAAATCCATATTCTATAATTTTCATATTTTTAAGATCGTGCCGAAATTCTGTCGAATTCTTAAGCGAATCAAATTAGAATCTCATTCTTGTTTGATTCTCTATCATCTCTCGAAGATCAAAGTGCTTTTCAGAGTTATAGAATCAATTTGTAATCAAAAGTTTATCGAGTCTCTCTATAAGGTGTGGTTGTGCTTGGAAATCAATTGGGTGGTCTTGAGTCCTATAAATCAAGAGAGTTTGCTCTGGACTCGTGAGACAGGAGGGTACCTCAAGGCCTTTAGAAATTGAGGATTGTAATCTCGACATTGGTATAATAAAAATCTATATGAGGTGGTTTGCCTTGGTACATGACTGGATGTAGGGTAACTCCGAACCAGTATAAAATCCGGTGTGTTTTTTCCTTTTACTGCTTTTTATTTACTTTCTGCATCTGTGTTTGATTCTGTGATTGCTCTGTGATTAAGTTCTGCATTTGTTTGTTTCATAATTTCAGTTTAGTCCATATAAGTCTTAGAATCCATTAAACATTATTCACCCCACTCTAGTGTTAAATTACCCTTAGGATCATTAATCTGCTGGCCCTTTCATTTTCTTCCTTTTTATATCGTAAATTAAGCTGCTAAAATTAATAAAAATTCAAAGTTCATAAAACTTATTCGCTGAAGTCATATCTTTGATGTCTTGGCTAGTTGCTTCTTGGAGCAATGGTTGAACCACTGAATAAATTTACTTGAACAATCATTTGCCTTAGTCCCTTTCAGTTTTTAAAAAGAACAAAGGAAAGTTTAAATAAACTCGTATGGTCAATTTTATTGGAATACTTGTTGTTGGAAAAGGAAGTGTTAAAATTGATTTAGTTTGATTTAAATGGTTCAATTTCTTTGTTGAAGAACGATAATTGAACCACTATTTACAAGGAAAAGAACATAAAGGTTAGACCTTACGTTTTACAAGCCAAATCTTACATACATGTAAGTTTTACATCCATCATAAATAGGACCGGCTTAACCACTGTACAAATAATACATATGTTTAGGGCATCCTGTTTACCGCTTATTTAAATGTTTTAATGGTCAATGAGCTATAAATGGTCTATCAACTTTCTAATATAGAAGTCCTAAAAGTTGATAAATTTATTACTAAACATAGGAGCCAGTAAAACATGTCCAAGACAATATAATTATTCTGTACGTTGACTTTGGTTTGTTTAAATAAGATTGTTTTTATAATTGTATGCCATAAGGTAGTATGGTCAAAACAGGATAATTAAAAAGTTCAAGCACAATTTCTTTTACCACGCTATACCACCATATTTTCCTCTGCTTGGAGTAGATAATTTTCTTGACCATCTCTCTTTATAATTTCATCAGCGATTATTTGTTATTAAATTTTTTTAGAACATGATTACTTACTTCTTTGTCTCCTTACTAAAAGACTCCATTTTAGACATGTTTCCTTTTAAAAATATGATAATCAGGTTTTTGTCCAAACTTTTATGTGTGTGTAATAATAATATCGATTTATTTAAAAGGAGAAATTTCTAAAACAATTGCAAATTATATATCATAAATTAATCATATATTACAACGTTGTTACGTTAGATTATACAAGTATTATTCATTTTCAATTGAACTATAACCAAAGATAAGTATTTGACAATATCCATAATAGTTATCATACTAAGGAAGTTTTCAAATTAAAATTAATAAAATTTTACTTTAGACCATGATCTACTTCATAAATAAGCTAAGAGATTGTAATTACATCACAAATAAGCTAAGAGATTGTAATTTTAAATATTAAAAAAAAATCTTAATTACGATAATTTAATAAACGATTTCGCATCTAAATAAGCAACAACGCTTATATTTAAATCTTTAACTTTCATATTTGTTAAATACTTATTGGAAACAACAAATAGAAATAATTTTGAAGCCTACATATGAATCAATCTATTTTCATATATAACACAATTCTCGGTCCCACTTGTAGATAAATATGAAAGACTTAATTAATAAACAAAAACTTAAAGCATAAGTAATAAATATTATTTAAAATATTTTGAATGTAACTAAAATTTTCTTATGGCCTTAAACTTTATTGAGACATCCCTAGTCATAAGCTCTTCAAAAATGATCATTCGAACTAGTTAGAATAAGAACAACCATATAGATTATGTTTCTTACATTTCTACTGAATATTAAAGGAGAAATGTCAACATTGTGGTATGTGTTTAATTAACGTCCAAAAGATACTCAAAACGCAAGTGCGTTGTTGAATTCACTAATTGTAAGAAACGTTTAAGATTATTGAATTCACTAATGACAAGTGTTTAATGTGTTTAATCCATCGCATCTTCATTCACTTATAAAATCATTATTGAGTATAATATATATTTATATATATATATATATATTAAATTTTATAATTTTAAACAACAATTAAAATTTAAGTCAAGTGAAAAAATACGTTAATTGTCGGAGTACGTGATATGAGTCCTTACCTATGTCGGCAGATCTCACCGTTGTGATCGTTTGTTTGTAGTTTGATTTTTTTGTTTTCTCTTTAACGAAGAGGTCTAACTAATCAATTCTACTAGTAAAGTGGGAGGATTTTCGATTTTAATTATTTTACTTCAATTTTCTCTTAGAAATAATATCATACTTTGATTGTCTTGAATTTATACTTTTATATTGCAAAATCTAACCACCGAATTTATCTTTTTCTAATTTGCAATTACAACATAGGATTTCCCACTTTAATTTTCATATTAATCTTTGATCTCTCATAATCTTACATTTCACACATTCGTTCTGTATCAACTATGAAGCTTTATAGGTGAATGTAGGCCGAAGTTTGTACTTTTGGAATACATAAGTGTCGTTTGAATCCGAATCTTTTAGCATTGGATTGTCTACAATTAATGTGTTAGTCTTCGGGGGTAAGAGCGTCGTTGAATTCCTAATTGTGGGTTATTATGAAAATGAAGTAATGTCAAGGGATTATACATAGGGTGAAGATACCCAGACCATGATAAATTATTGTCTTTCCACGTTTTGCATTCTTTATACTTACTTTCACTTTAATTTTTTTCTTCCTATAGTATATATTGCTCGCTGACCAAATAGTTAATGTTATAAAATATGTAATATGGAAATGTTGAATATGCTTAATTATATATATGAGGACTAGACAATAAAATTTCTATCATATTAAGCCTACAAATAGAGCTAAAGAGTATTGTACATTTACACTTACACCGAATGAAATATCTTCTCTTTCTCTCCCCAATGGCTTCTTATATTATTTTATTTTTAACATGTCACCAGCACGATCTCTAACTGGTAAGCTATTCTCTTTTGATTATTTTGACACTTCATGGAAGTAACCATTACTCTTCACTTGAGTTATGTTTGTTATTGTATTTTTTTCCTCGATATTTTATATATCTAATTATACCTAATCTTATTAATAATATATATATATATATATATATATATCATTCTATTATATCTCTTATTATTTTATATGAATATATTATACTCGAATGATTTATTCGTAATATCTATATATATTTTGAAAGTAAACAGTTAAACATGATAATTTTTGAATTCGGGTTTAAATAATGGTCATTTCTTTTAAAATGTTACTTGGTTATAATTGTATATGTATAAGATCTACATGTATTTGATAAAGAAATTATTGTTTGTCTATTTTTTTGGATTTGAAAAGGAAATAGTTATATTAAAAGCCTTATAGATGGTTGGGATAGATTTATAAGATCTAAAACCATCCAAGTAAAAAAATTATTTTTGCATCAGTTGATGTTTGTATTAATTTAAAATTCAATCCCAATTCATATTATCAGGCCTATATATTTTTAGTATAATTTGTGAAGATACATTTGATTTGTGGACAATATAATTTTGGAATCTAAATTAAAGTTGAAATTCATTATGGACTGATTCTATAAAGAAAGATGTAATTTTTGAACTATGTTAACTTGGATTTGACTTAATGCAAATGGTTCTATTTTATGTGAAAATAGTGACTGTGCATTTTAGATTAATTCCATAAATCAATTATATGATCCTTATTAAATACAAACTTGAACCTCTGATCCGTTGCCACATCTTTCAAAACAATAGATTATATTTTAATATATTTGTTTCTATATTATAAATATAATTTGATCATTTCAGATTCATTAGATCCACTTTAATATACCTATTTATATATGTTATAAATCTAATTTGATTTATATCGGTAGTAATTTAAATTGATTATTGGGACCAAAAGTTGTGTATATTTGAAAAGTATACATTCCTAATTTGAACCAGAAGATCCTTAATTATATTAATAGGATTCAAGTTTAAGTTATGCTATATTCAGTTTTTAAGTATCTTGAAGACACTATAATTTGATTGCTTTCAAATTCAACAAATATGTTATGAATATATGTAGTGGTTATGGATTTGATACAAAAATATATAGTTATAAATACAAATCATGAGTAGTTGTATATATTTTTGTCATATTATCATTGTTTTACCTTACTTATGTACTAGTTGCAAATTTTAGAATGCCTCAATTTTTGTCATGTAGTCATATACTACATATGTATTTTAGAATGATACTATTTACACCCACCTTAACACTTCTCTCATCAATTTATCTTCTTGCCTAATCAAAGACTTCACTCGCCTGCCTACATCCACCTACTCAATTTTTTATTATCTCCAAAACATAATTCCACTTATCCTCTCTTTCTCTCTCCTTAATCAATGGAATCAAAATTTATCCATTCAATTTCTCCAAGGTTGATCCTTTTTTCATCTAATGCTTCATCAGTACATGTGAACCTAATTAATTTGGCTGTGACTAAGTTGTTATTGGCATTAACTATAAGTAAAATTTAACTTTTTTTTTGTAAATTATGTAACCCCAACAATGATTAACATAGTAATGGAACTCAAATTGGAGCTATAGTAGAACATAGTAAAGAACTTTTGTTACTGTTTCGATCAAAAATATTCAATCATTATTGCTTTTGTTCTTTCAACGAGAAAACATTAGAAGATTGGCGAAACCAATTATAATTGTAATAGTAAATAATATGATATAGTCAAATACAATTAATTATCATTATCCTTTCCCTAGAAAATTAATAGTATTATAAAAATATAGATTTACATACATATTATAATATAATTAAATATCTTAACTCATCAATTTTAATCTAGAATTGATAAAATAATTTTATTTATGTTGTTCATCTTAATTTTTCTACCGTAAATGGTTGATGTGATTTAAAATAATTTCGTTTAGGGGTTAGTTTTCATTCTAATTCCTAGTTTTCATTCTAATTCTACATTGCTTGATTATGCGTAAATGTTCACATTTATTTCCAAATCCTCTTTTAAATTTATGGTGGGTTTTTACAGTATTTTTTATGGTTTAATTTTAGTAAATGTTTAAGTAGCATTAGGTGTTTAGGTGGGTGTAAATAGTACTGCCCAATATTTAGATTATATTTATATATGTTGCATACAGAGATTTATTAACTAAAAACATGGTATTTTATTTAATGTTTGTATGCGTATCACCTTTAAACGCACAATACCACTTGTGGAGAAATCAAAACAGTATTTCTTATTTTCATAATAGCATGAATAAATTAATTTTATTTTTAAATTCTCTATAGCGAATTTGATTTGCAAAACACAGGTAATGGATTACTAAGGTATATGATAAACTGTACTATAAAGTAGCAACCGTTATTCCAAAAGAATAACTTAACATCCCAGAAGAGATGTTTCAAAGTTATATTTATATTACAATATCCTACATCCCATAAGAGGTGTTCTGCTGATTGGGCAGTATCTACTTTTGGCCCAACTGTGCGTGGACTTCAAGACTCATTTCTTCACATCTTGTATCCATGTCATGTTGACTAGCAAGCTGGGCTATATTAAGAAGGGTCCTTCTTAAAGATTGCTTGCGATTGTATGTTAGCCGCTTTAACAAAGAGTCCACCCGGACTAGGGTACAGGCGTGAGTAGCTTGGTCGTGGCCCTAAGCTTAGGGTTTGGTTCAAGCTAAGATGTAGAGAGCTCCAAAAATAGCCGGCTTCGTCCCTAACCGACTTCTATCAATGAACGAACGACATGATGATTATGGAAGAGGTAGATTTTCAAACAACAACAACAAGGCAAGGTGCCTCACTGAAATTGACCTTTGCAACAACAATGATCGTCACAACAACGGTCGTCAAGTTGACGTCGGAAGAAATCCAAAGGCCGGCTCTCCCCATAAGCCTAAGTTTCATGATTATTCACACTTGAATACGCACATCGCCACCATCTTCCTCGCCACCAGGAGCCAAGTGTAATACCAAAGACCTACGACCATCAGAGAAGGAAAGCAGGAGGAATCTTACCGGAATGGCAAATACTGCAAGTTCTATCGAATCAGCGACCATTCCATAATAAACTGCCATATGCTCAAGGATGAGATCGAAAAGCTCATCTAGGAAGTAGGACTTATGGAATTTGTTTGACATCTGATTGAGCAAAGTGAAAACTGTGAAGAACCAAAGAATAAGCCCCATTGGCCTAATAACACCAATGTCCAAGCCATCACCAAGGTCTTGACCATATGAGAGGGACCGTATGTCGCCGGTAGCAGCTTGGGAACCTACTTCCAGTATCAAAGAGAAGCGAGCACTACCAGGTAGGTTTACGCACTAGAGTCCTGGGCACCCAAGGTGCCCTAATTGGAATTAGAGCAGCCAATCAGCTTCACGACCGAGGATAGGAAAGTAGTGTCATGGCCCTATCATGATCCCATGATCGTTACTCTTTCCTTGGCCAACTCTAAAGTCATTATGCCTTTGTGGATTGTGGCAGCTCGATCAACGCCATGTTTAAGAATGTCTTTGAAGCTTACGGGCTTCCTGCCACTAACCTCACCCCGTGCGCCTTGCTCATTTATAACTTTGGGGATGGGGGCACTGTTTTGATGGGCACAACCTCGCTCGTAACAACATTCGACCAAGAGCCCCTTGATGTAAAGATTTAGGTAAACTATAGTAAGAACATTTCACCATCAAGGGTGGGTTTCTCAACAAGTCCAACAGGTCAGTTAATACCTTGGTTCTTTCAAAGACTCCCTCCATCCCTAAGTGTTAGCAGCAACCCCTGCTCTCTCATAATCGACTGCCTCATATCAAAGCCAGGGGCATCAAGCCTCATGTTAGGCTCATCATTTATAGATATGTTCTCCTTTAAAAAAAAGAGCATTACATATATACTTTTCCATCTACTATTCCTTATGGCCAGGCTGTGAATATCCCATCTCACCATCTAGTACTTATGATCGAGATGCATATAACCTTCTTCACCATCTGCGACTCGCTTACACTAGGGTGTCTAAGCTAGGAAAGTTCGCTCTGGTTCAATTCAAAATCAACAGTCACCTCATGACAGGCGAAGTGTCACCCAGGAGAATGTTGGAACTGGGCCAGCCAATAGCAGAAGAGATGAGTGAATTCCTAAAAAAAAATCATTTTGGATCTTTTTTGGGTCATGAAGTCTAGTTTATTTAAAACATTTCTAAATTTACTTTTAAACAAAATCATTATTTTATTTAAGTTTATAATATATATTTATATTATGTAATTAATACTATATTGTACATGTATCATATATGCATATATGTGTGTGCATGTGTAAATAGCAACCCGTGCAATGTTTGACATGCCCATGTATAAGTGCTGGGATTCACACCGCAATGGACATTTTAACCCGTCTAGTATATAAATATATCACCCAAATCTATGTTTATATACCTTAATTTATGTATACAAAATATTGCATATATATTTTATTTTAAAATTATACATATATATATATATATGTATGTATATTAAAAATCATTTAAAATTATATTAAAATATATTTATTTATTTTGTTGAAAATTCGAAATCAAAATCAATTTTTTTATTAAAGTAAACATAAATGTATTTATATACATGTATATATATTTTATTTATAATTTAATAATAAATATATATATGCCTAAATGAAATAAATATAAAATATATAAAATAAGTATATATGCCTACTATAATGCTCACGAAAAAGGTTGTTTTTATTATATATATATATATATGTTTATTTCCATATAGAAATTAATAATAAAATATCTATAAAAGATAATTTCAGATTTAAATATTTTAGTAAAAATCTCAATGATATTTTGAAACTTAAATATTATAAATATGTATACATAATATAATTTAAAATTGATTTTAAAATTAATTATAAATTTTAGCAGTTAGTTAAATAATTAAATTATATAAAAACCAAATTTTTGCTAACCCACCGAAAATGTTATTCGATGCAAATTTAATTATATAGAAATTAAAACATATTTTATATAATATATATGTTGATATTATTTATTCATAGAACTAAATGATTTAAATAATATTTAAATAATAAATATACATATTTAAAATTCTTTTAATTTTGTCGATAGAGTTTTAGATATAAAACTATTTATATAAAATCATAAAACCATATTTTGTACACTATAAGATTTAATATTTAAATTATAAAGCTTTTATAATCTAAATATTGTATATAAATTAATTTAAATTAAATTTTTTTTTATTCTATGCCATGAGCATTTAAGGCATGTTTATGTCATAAATTTTTCGTTTTATTTTTAATTGTATAAGTATACAATCATACAACCATTTTGAATGTGATGATATGTCGATATACTAGATTCGTCACCTAATTATACACACACATACATATATGTGCGTGCGCGTGTGTGTAATCTAAACATTAAAAAACATTTGTACATCAGATAATTACATTTTTCCAAAGCCTTTTACTACATGTTGAAATGAAGAGATGGAATCCTCGAACTAGATTGCAATTCAGCAAGGTGCTACCTCTTGAACTGTTAACCACTGACTACCGAATAATGATGGTTTTAATTTGATTTAAGCTTCGATATGCAGTAGGGGGTAAAGTAGATTTTGGCTAGAAAGATAGAGAAGATAGGGATGCAACTTCAATAGGTTCATGAAAGAATGAGGGTTATGATGTATTTATAGAGGAGTGACAAGGTGATAAGTTAGGATTAAAATCCACTCAGTTACCCATTATTTTCCCCTAATCGAATTAAAACCCTAGCCTATTAGCCATCATACTGTCCCTCCTACCTGTTCCATTCATGGCCAAAGTGCATATGCCTACATATAGGCTTTAAACCCATATAAAGCCCAAACAATTATATTGCATTTAAATCCAATTTAAATGTATGTCGATATCGGATGTCGATTAATATATTTATAACTATTATAAACATATTTGTTGATATCATTAATCAAAATAAAAAATTTATAATTACTATTTCATAAATATTAATTAATTTAATTAATTTATAACATTTACAAATTAACCAAATCATGTGGTCAAAGGAGTACTCGACATTTCAGTTGTGTGACTCATTAGATGTAACTTTGCTTAGCAATTAATATCGAAATATTTGAATATTAATGATCACACATCACTTTGTAGGTGGTGTGACATCTTGGCCAATTTATCGCTTACTTGATTTGGATAAAATCTAATTTTACTTTGCTAAGCGTTACATAATTATGATAATTATTTACACCAAGTTTCTTCGTCAAAACTATATCACTTTGGACTTATGGAATTCGATAATATTCAAGATTCCAGTATCATCCATATTCAACTCTATCATCCAAAACCCAAGTCCTTGGTTCAATAATAACAATTATTATTAACCGAAATACTCTACCCAAAGAATTTGACTTTGAGTTGACTTCAATTGACCGTGATTCTAACCTCATATAACCGAGGAGACAAATCCTCTTTTGAATAGTGTTTCACCTCCAATGCTCTAACTCGGTCTAACTTTTTGTTCGATGGACGTCGTGCCACGATTTAACTATAATCAAAATGGACTTCCACGTTGAATATCAATATTATTCTCAAGTCAAGAGAACGGTGTAATTTCATCACATCAATATTTTTTGTTTGACCTTATTTACATTAATTAATAGAAAACTATTGAGCGAGTCATTACTTAGTTATCCAATAACTATTACTATGAAACCCATTGGTTCCCCCAGCAGTCATGAGTAATACATTACTCCATATTTGGAGTGCCTTACATACTTCAGTCTCAATGGATGCATTGATATCCGGTGTCGATACATCTTGACTAGGAATATTTAAAATGATATATTTATTTTATTGCGATAAATAACTCATGGTAACAATGCATTGTAGCAACTATCATAAAACAAATCATTTATGGAGTTTCTATTAAATACACTTTTAATTAAAATAATTAATTAATATATAACATGTTATATCGAGTATAAAATAGAAAGAAAACACCCTTTTTTGAACAAGATCGGTTATCAAGTTAGAAATATGTAACAAAATACATAATTGCCCCTAGGACATATCCCTAACTCTATTAATCTCCTACTTGCACTTGGAGCCAATTATGGGATCTCTATTCCAACCTTTGAATCAGCCTGAGAACTGATTACACTATACCCTTCGTGATTGTTTCTACTATGTTGGTTTAATTAACTACTCCATCAATCAACTCTCTTTCGATGTTGATTAATTACCTTTAGCATATAGAACTATTCGAAGTATGTTTCTCAACATTTAGTAAGCTCTTGTTATTACATTGTTATCATATAACAATGATGTAGTATTCTTAATACCTGTAATCACTCTTAGCTCAATTATAAATTTATTCATTTATATTTATATACATTGCTTTTATTGTAGCACGATTCAAAGTGATGTACTTAGCCTTATGTTGAATCAGCCGTTACCTTTCGTTTAGAACATTTCCAAATTAAAGCTTTTTAATTAAGGTTTGAACATGAATTTGATATCAACATATTATACTCGATACCATTTATGAAGTTCGAGTCTGAACACTCTTTCATAAAGAGTTTGTTGTTTCTGTAAACAACTCTATAGTGTTACGTTAATACTCAAGAACACTCTAAACTATCATCTAATGGTCTTTACTTGGATTTGATATTTGCTTTATGCATCAAATACATGAGCAAATTATGATATTGTATACAATTCAACGTATATGATAATTCATATTGCCATTGCATAAGAAATCTATCTTACATGTTCCATATCAAAAATTTGATATAGTATCTTTGCATATCGTTCGGGATATTTCAAGCTGTCTTTATACTTAATATAAAAGATATAATTTACAAACTCAAACGAGTATTAAACAACCAAACTCTCTCTGATTTTAACATTAGCACATCATTAATAATCATCAGTATGTTGTTTACTTATAGTCTAGAAATATATATGTACCTTTTAATGGTTCTTTATTATGGACACACGCTTCCTCTGTATTTTGACTAGTAAATCAAACTATTCAATATTGCTATCACGATATTTACTCAATTCCGATGTTTATAAAATGATACTTTCATATCATTTCTTTGATCATATCTAAAAACCCACAACTTCAATATCGCTCCTACTGACATCGAGTTACTTTGGTTGTTATGTGCAAACAGTCTATTCTAAATTATTATTGAGAATTTTCTATTTCAGTACATATGTACCAAAACACTAAGTCCTACTGTGAGTAAATTCAAATTAACATGAGCATGTTAAAAAATGGATCTTTTACGCTAATTTCAATAACTAAAATTTACAAAGTTATTCTTATCAACGTTGTTCATTAAATTCCAACTGCATTATTCTTGATCTTAAAGACACAATCGTGGTCGTTGGACCACATCCCTTTAGTATGACTACTAAAATCATATTTTGATAACGTATTTGGAATCCTTTCAGGTTTGCGCATCATATCATATCATAGAGTCAATATTCTTAATGGTTAAATTGATAGCTAAGGATTATCTATTCTCCATACTGATAAGAAACTCATAGACTCTCTTCAATATGTGAGAATATTTGTTAGACATTCTGATGCATTATGATCATTCAGGTTTTTATAATTTCCTTTCATATTAAGAAATTAGTTTTATCTTTGGATCGTATCAAAATCCATTTTACTACCCATCATTTTTGAAATAAATTCCTTTGTTATAAAGTTGGTATTTCTTGAAACAACAATGGTTTATCAGTTCAACGGAATGAATATTCATAAATATTTTGGGAATTGCATTATATATAAACAAATTGGGTTTTAGTTTACAATACTCATGTTTAAAACATAAATTGGTCATCCGATAACAGCCGTTGCAAAATTCTTTTAGGGTAATTCATACAGGATTCCTTATGAACAATTATTACATGCAGTCTTTTGACTGTCATAACCCACCAACTCCTGGTCTAGGATACGTTGTAGTTTCTTATAAACCCTTATCTTGTATGATTTTGTAAACCATTCTTTAGATGAAATTAATTTTAATTTTGTGCACTACTCTTAAGTACACGACCTTATAAAAAAAGTTAACTCAAATTCATTCACCATTAATCATGCTTTGTGAATCAAAGTTTGATTACTCCTCACCATTACATCATTATGTATCATATAAAGGAGTGACATTTGAGATTGAATCTTTACTAGTTCAGGTACTTTCAAAACCCATTCCAGTATACACCTATTCGATTAAAGAAAATCAATTTTTTATTTTCTATTGCACGTAATTTAACCTCCGTTTTGTACTCAATGAACTTATCATAGATATACTATATGTGTATCAAATACACATGCATGTTAGTGGTAACTCATCTATGAATATAGCAAATTAAACCATTTAGGTATTAATAGACTTGCTATTGCATACATCTATATGTATCAATCCAAAGAGTTCATCAACTCTTATGATGCTCCCACTGAATAGTTGTGTTGCTTTTAATTGTTTGAGATACAATTTCTAGTACATATGATTCATAATCATATAATCAAGTAATTATTTCTTAAAACTAAGGTATAGTCTATAATTCCTAAATAATTGCAAATAAATTTAGATATTTTTATATTTTCCAATGCATTATAAATGCTAACACTATAGGTTTATTATAAAAAATATTCATAGTATTCATATTGCAATAAAACTATGTCTATTTTTCATTCAATCCTAAAAATTTATTATCATTTCATAAATAATGTTTGGTACTTGTCACGAATTTTTTTTTCGTAACTTGATGCAACTAATAAGTGTTATATGGCATGTTCTCACTATTTTCACCATTACTATAATTGTGACGACCCACCATTTCGACCCTCGAAAAATCGATATAAATACGCTCATTGTATAACATGCCGAACGATCGAATGCCAGAAAGACAAATTGTTGAGGGGAAAGAAAGTAGGTAGAAGAAAGAAGAAACTAAACAAAACAGAACCTCACAACGGACTGAATAACATATAATATAAATAGTTCTTTACACAAATCAAAACTGTAACATACATATCTCACATCAGAGTACATAAATCAATAATTACCAACCTAGAAAGTTATAACAACCCGCCCTCATAATTTGCTGGCAATTTCAACAAACACTGCAGCGGAATAAACAAGTACGACAATACATCTCATCTCCAGCTCGTCTCCTGAGCTCCATAGCATCCTAAACTGAACCTGTAATACCCAGTCTGACCGGAGCATTATGGTAAAAATAACACCCAAGTAAGTCTGGAAAACCAGCATGAGGAACCACACTCAATTTGAATTATTAACTTTTATTGAAATTCTTTGAAAACAAAGGTATCTCGTAAGATTGCGTCACACATAAACATGACGGATTTTTACCTTACGATAACCAAAATGCTTTATATCAAAGTCATCTGATATTATAATAGTGCTAAATAAAGTAAATAGAAAATCGCTGAAATGCTTGCATCTCACGTTTCAGCATAGTTGGGTACCATCAAAACTGTACGGCTCTTATTGGAGGTTGGATCCCATAAAATGACTAAGCACTGGGGTATCACCTATCACAGTACACTTCTAGAAACATGTACCAAGGACCTCCCTAGGATCGCCTGCAATACAAGACCGGACTACCCCTAACCTGGATAGTACCGAATATGTTATCACCTCGGGTGTTCCCACCTTTACCAATAGCTCTTTTGCATGCACCGTCTTATCCATAATAAATAATATATCCGAGGTTATCTAGAAAGGTGACAACATACCCTAATTGGCTATGACCCACTTAGCCTTGCTGCATTCCCCCTGATTTTAAAACATTCTCGATTGATGAGGCTTGAGGCTAACGTTTACCTTTCAAGAACGAATTCACTTAGAATGCTCATCGTCCTCCAATGACGATGTTCTGATAACGTTCACCCATACAAGTTGCCCTAGGTCTGGACAAACTGAATCACCGTCTTCATCGTCTTCACGGTATCCACTCATAACGCCCTAAATCGGATCGAAGTGGTTTTTGGATAATTAAACCCGATCTCGGTCTCTTCGAAACGATCAAAGAAATTGGCCAAATACTTGATGATCGGTTATTTAACTATCAATAACATCCATAAGCAAATATCTGACCTTATTATAGATCTTCCCAAAATCTATTTCAAAAATATCATTATAAGATATACATTCAAACCCTTTAAATTTCCAATATTTGAGACAACATAGTATTTATATCCATATCAGGATATTTCAAACCATTTCTTATTTCAATACTTAGAAAAATATTTTAAAAATATATTTTTTAACCTCTTACATTCCAACACTTAGGAAAGTTCCATTTATTTCTCTTTTCTTAAAAATCCTACACAATTTATATTATAAATTCCTTAATTCATCTATACGAATTCTATAGGTTCAAGGTTCCTTAGTTAGTCTCTTTATTTAAAAGTATATACCTATCACCGAAATAAGTATATTCACGAACTATTTCTTTTTAAAAATATTTGAAAATCTTTTATTTAAAATAATATGGAAAGTTCCACGAGGTATCAACCATGGATTCACAGCTCAATAGTTACGTCTCTATCCCAGAGAAATCCAAAACTTAACTGTAGGAAATCTCTGCCTCTGATTTCGCCATGAAAGTATACCATTACTTTCCAAAAACTTTATTTAATAATTATCTCAAAATAATGCTTATAAGTTTCTAAAATAAATTTCCAAGTTTAATCTAGGCAAATATACTTAAATAAAAGTTATTATACAAAGCCATATTAATATTTAATAATTTGTCTTTTAAAATAATAATGCCGATTATTCCTAAATAATAATAAATCTTTAACAGTCATTACAAGGTAACTAGTTAATAAATAAACATACTTTAAACAATTTTAAATAACTAAATAAGTAATTTATGGAATATTTTAAACAATTGTCAAATTACCTAGATATTAAATAAAAAAATTCCTTTTAAAATAAGACCAATTTCTCGAAAACAATATAACCCTTAATCTCATTTCTAATTTACAACGTTTTTCCCATCCCTTAAATCCATGGTTAATTGATTTCTAAATTAAATTCCATTTATAAATCGATTCCTTAATTAACCCAAACTATAATCCAAAACCAACTAAATCTCAATTCTGATTGCATTTCATTAATTTGGAAATCTTACTTGAGCTCTAGCATAACCAATTTTATACTTATTTTCAAATTCACTTATATCCTTCCAATCTATTAAAAATATCGATTTTAAAACCTTTTATATTTAAACAAGTACCACTTAAGAATTTATTATTTAAAATCCTTTTATATACTTTATCCCAAAATCTCTATTTACAATATTCCGAATTAGTTAAGTACAAATTTCAAAACCATTATTTTATCAAATCAATTAACCCAAAATTCTATATAAATATTTTACTTCAAAATTCCCTTTAATTTTTTTTAAATCAAATATATATTTATGGTATATTAAAATACCAAAAATCTTGTTAAATGCTACCGTAGCATCCAACCAGTTCAAATCACACAATAATCACCACAGATTATTCCAACAAAACATATATCACTATATAGGAAATTAAATTCCACATTTTAAGGAATCCAATTGGATCCCTCCAACCTGTTTTTCTGCATCCACAGATATTAATACAACATAAAAATACCAATTTCGCCGCGGGGTGGATATCACGGTATATAGGGTCATCCGCTATTATGCGGGGCACATTGGGCCTCGTCCGCTCCGATGGCGGGAATAATCAATCCAACAACTAATATATACTACTATATATTATAACATTTAATTGATAATAAAATTATCAAATCACCCAATAAATCGATAGTTAATTTTGACTAATTAAAATTAACTAATAATCCAAATTTGAGTGAGATTAACTCACCTTGAGTTTTAATTTTCTAAACGTTCCAATTTTAAATTAAAATCAAACACGTTCGATTTAACCTAAAATTTTAACTCGCCCAAACGTCTCCAATTCTGTTCCAGAGCGTAGTGCCCGTCGCCGTGATTCCATCGTCGCTTTTTTCGTCCAACTTCGATCTTGTATGAAATATATATACAATTTTAAAGATTTGGAAATAATTTAAATAAATAACCTTTTTATACCCTAATCAGTTTGGGCCACACGATCTCTCACTACAGATCAACGCCGCTGATTTCCTTCTTCCTCTCTACCATTCGCACACAACATTCAGGCTGAGAAACCCATCAACGCCTTCGTTCAATCCACTGCCGTTCCCCCTCCACTCATCCAGTCGACGATCAGGAGACACCAAATAAAAGCTCTCTACGTTTGGCACCGCCGCCCGCAACCATGTGGAGCTTGGCTATCTCATAGCCTGGAAAAACACGTTCGAACTGAAGGTGAACGCGGCCAATAATCTCCTCCCAACGACAACGATAACGAAATTCCACCGTTAGATGACTAGATCTCAGGTTGCTCTTTGATTATTTTTAAGGAAGTTTTCAAAATAAATGAATGGATCGAGAGATAAACATGGGTGGAAGGAAAGAATGTTTCGGCCATTGAAATTAGATAGAGGCGGCTGTGTTCGTTATGGCTAGGGTTTTACCATTACTGTGTATGTATACACGTATATACATTATTATTTTAATATTATTTTCCTAATTCATGTGCTTTTCCGGATGAACTCCAATTGAGACATGCCACGTGGCATTTATAATGTTTTACCCCTATTCCGAACGAAATGGAACATGTTTTGAGTCCAAATTTGATCATGGAAGATAGCTTTTCGAATCGAATTAAAATATTAACTTTCAATATTAATTTCAACGCGTTTCTATCCCGTACGACCAAACGGTAACTCCAAACGCTGTGAAATTTGAAACTCAAAAATAATAGAGTATTACGGATCCAATCGAACTAGTTTCATCGAATTTCGAGATAAGGAGACTATTTTAACATGTCGATTAAATCGAGCGATTTCCAAAATCGACAAAATTGCTTGAAATTTGAATTTTAAAACTTACTAGCTCAGTTATAAATCAAATAAAATTTATATTTATATTAATTTCACATTTAAATTAATATATAAAATTCCAAATTTTAACTTATCGATTTTTAATCCCATCCAAAAGTCCAATATTATAATTATAATCCAAATAGAATTTAAATCAATTTTAAAAATCATTTCCATGTACATTTACTTCAAATTCACATATTATCCCAATTTCAAATATTCGATCTATTATTCACCAATTTCTATTAAATCGCTATATTCGTAATTTTAAACCATTTCACTAATTCAACCAAAGTTTCCATATTCGAAATCAATAAATGATTAAATTTAACATTTAAAAATGAATTAAATGTTCAAAATCAAACGACCAAAATTCGAGATCGTTACATTCCTTCCCCTCATAACAATTTCGTCCCCGAAATTGCTAATGTAGGAAAAATGCTCCTAAACCCATTTACCTATCCAAACCCACTTAATTAAAACCCTATATTCACTTCCCCAAACACTTTAATTTTATCCAAAACAATTTGTTTCCATTCAAAAACCTTGATCTGATATAGTTCAAAAATCAACTTTTCCAGTTAACAGAAATTTTCCAAAATTTTTTCAAAATTTTTCAAACACCCTAAATTTTCGAATTTTTTTGACAGAGTCTCCTTTGTACGGAGAGCCTTTTGCAATACCACAAGAGAGATAAAAATACATACATTGACCCAGACAGTCGGAAAACAAAATATATATCAATATATTATCTCTTTAGGCGTACCTTTATTTAGCGTTTTTAAGCGAGCGGCTTATTTTATGTACATTTACTCAACCATAATCTATTCCAACAGCTCCCTGTACCGGTACTTAATCAAAATAAGCACATAACCATGAAATTTTATAACATTTCATTTATTTAACTAGCCAAACACATAATCTTCATAACCTGAGCATGCCAATCATATATTACAACAATTTTAAGGTTCCAACACTAATTTAATTTCTTCCCATGGACCCATATATCATATCATTCAATTCGAAATGATTTACAACCAAATTTGTTGCATTCAATTCATATTTACAACAAACAAACTCATATCCATTTCAAATTGATTTGTATGTGCTTTACTTTCATAAATTCACTTTTATTCAATTTCAAATTGATCAGAATCAATTTATTCGCATTCCATTCATCATTGACTTTCATTATATGCAAATCTATTTTATTAACTTTAATTTAATCCCTTTTAAATTGACACTAAATCAATTTATCTAATTTCTATTTGATTCTCATTCATGTTATTCGCCAACTTTGTTCCCTTCATGTGCTATTAAACAACTTTTCAATCCATGTTAATTTATTGATGAATCCATTTCATAAAAAATCACTTAAGTTAAGTTTCCATTGCAACCAAGTTCTATTTCATTTTAAATTGATCTCATTTAATATATTCGCTTCCATTTACTTGGCATATCAAATTCATACTATTACTTGAGAATCATTCCATGTAATCCGATTCTCGAATAATTTATTATACCATAACATGGTTCACGCACTTGTATTTCTATTAACTTTACTTCCAACTTATATTCCATCTTTTCCATTCACTTTCATTTAATAGTGAACGACATTTCATTTTAAGCTAACTTATTTATAAACCATTTCATAAAATTATTTCTAAGGCTTATTATAGACATTCCATATCGCTACCTATGTCATATTCAGCTTTATAACTTAAGTTCATGCCCAATCCATACTCTAAAATCATATTTTAGAAACATATTTAATTCATTTACTCTTAAATTGAATTCTTCTCTTGTTATCAATTGCTTAACCATTTTAACTTGGTCATATTTTTCCACTTTCTCGGTTTGATAAGTTATACAGCTTATTTATTCATAATTCCTTGAATTTCCACTTTAGTTTACTCACATTCAATATTTATAACTGTTAGCAACAAAATTGGTCACTAACATCCTTGAGTAGAATTATGTAGAGAGATTAATGAAGAAATTAAAACAGAGAAATGTATGCAAAACTAACTGCAGAAACGAGAACATCAGAATTATAGTGGTTCGGCGTAACTGCCTATGTCCACTATTAGAACAATCTTTGTTGCTTTCCTCTAAGACTTGAATACAGATACAATCAGTAAATAAATAGCTCGAATACAAGTTTGAGCTGAAAGAAAGCTAGTGCAGAAAATGGCAGAGTGTCCTCGGAGTTTCCGGAAAAAGGTCCCTTCAGTTGTACCCCTGCCTCCCTATTTATAGAAGAAAATAGTCTGGACTCTCTACGTAGGCCCAAGAATGAGGTACTTCGGCCCATCGCTGATAACTCGTGTACATTAGACCGAGCCACGTTTGCCGAGCGACATTGGCCGAGCGGTAAGTGCCGAACCGGGGTTTCCTCGTAAATGACTCGAAGCAACTTCTTAAGAGACCCGAAGAAAATAGCGGTGTGACTCGAAGAAAAGTCATACCGATCGCCTCACTTTTTTATAGACCTAATAACATGTTAATTCCCTTGGCATGCACCGAACCAGGTATGCCGATCTACTATGACCGAGCCTAGCTGCCGACCCACATATGCCGCTTTAAGGCCAATCCATACCTGACCGACCCGTATGTGCCGAGCGGTATACGCCGAACCATTGAAGCCGAACGATAATTGCCGAACCAAGGTTGAGCTTATACATGCATGTCGACCCACACCTACACCGGGCCAATCAAGCCGAACTAACATGGCCGTTCCCCAACTACTCATCGACCCTGACCGATCCACTTCAGCTCAACTGCCTTGACCAATCCACTTCAACTCAACTTCCTTGACCGATCCACTATTCACTTATCTATCTCGATCGAACTACCACCTGGTACCGAACCATGCAAGTAGGCTGACCCATATAAATATACCGAGCCATCCTTCCCCAAGCGTCCAAACCGAACCGCCTCGCTTTTACCTTCATTGACTGAGCGATCCATGCTGGCCATCTCGACCGAGCCATGAGTGACCTTCATTCATGACCAAGCGACGCTTGTTGAACAATCTAGGTCGAACCATGCATTCCAACACTTTTTCCAAGCCTTGTGTTCCCTCACTTCAGCCGAGCCATATAGAAATGCCGAACATATCGAATGCCCCAAACCCTTTGTACCTCCAACCTTCCTTGGTTAGAGTCTCGTCTGAAACTATCCATTACCTCTGTAACTATCGTCTTATAGCTAGGCCAAGGTGCAGAGTAACATTTTCCCCCTAAAGTATGTTGTGTGAAACAACACGTCACGCTTTGAATCAGTAACCAGTTCCTGCTTTAAAAAGCCGAGTGTATACGATCTCACGAAGGTCGTCACATGGCGAACTTTCCTTATATCACGTGCGTACGTTCATATAATTTTTATTTTAGTAATATTTCATGTCTCTCCCTTTTTTTTAAAAAGGGATGGCTTAGCATACGAACACCGAGCCATGTAGCTGGTCTACTTGATGTCGCTCGGTTATGTTTACTCACTGACCCAACATGGTG
Source organism: Allium cepa (assembly GCA_030765085.1). NCBI lineage: Eukaryota > Viridiplantae > Streptophyta > Magnoliopsida > Asparagales > Amaryllidaceae > Allium > Allium cepa. The sequence continues at coordinate 166,996,412 of CM060941.1, read as the reverse complement.
CTCAGACTGACTCTATAGGGTAATGCCTGTTCACCACCTCTTCTTCATATAAAAGCCTACAGTTCTTCTCTTCTTTCCTTTACTTTTACTTACATTTTTATCTTACAACCCATATAACTTTATTTCCTCCAAATCCTCACCCGTCACTCTATCCCTCTTCCTTTAAGCCTAGGCCTTCTACTTTGCAACTCGAGCTTCCATTGAAGCCAAACGAATCTCAACCCTTACCCAACCATTTGCATAGGTCCTGAGCTTTGCATATAGGTATGAGTCTCTCGCTCGACTTATTCTCCCAAATTAGGAGCCGCGTAGGTTTTCAGGCAGAGATTAGTATAGATCGGTGAAGGGGAGGATGAATTGGAGATGGGATTTGCCTTAGATTAGGAACTTAGTTTGATCTTGGTAGAGCTAGGGTAAGGTAGCAGAAGGAACGACTATTGCCTTGAATTCGAGGTCGGGGACATGGAGAAGAAGAGAGTCTAGAGATTCGTATTAGCTGATGTATAATTCATAGAACTTTGCTTGTCGACCGAACGAGGAAGGACGGTCGATAGCCTATTGTGGTAATGCAGAATCATTAGGAGCTAAATAATGAAATAGGTCAAATCTCAAGAATGAGCGGATCAGCATTCGTTGGGTTGAGGCCGTACGGTGACTTCAAGGTGAGCGGATCGGTACAAGCGAATTGCAGCCGTTCAACGAAGGAAGTAACAACTCCGACTCGATATTTCAAGTGGATGTTTGTTGCTTGTAAATTTCCTGGGGGAGTAGTGTTATAGTGTTGTTCGGTCTGGAATGAGAGAATGTCGTTTGGTCTGGTATAAGAGAGTGTCGTTCGGTCTAGGATGAGAGTCCATAAGTAGGGTTCGGCATACCAAGCAAGCATGGTTCGGTGTAGCCCTAGTAGGTCATTCATTGTTGAGAGAACAGTGGTGAGGAGAGTGAGTAGGTCGGTGTTGTTAGTCTAGCCGGCCACTCGGTAGCTTGTAGATTGATGGTTCGATATGTTGGTCCAGAAAGGCGATCGGCTTCGGTCTTTGGGGTCGGCATTGGCAACCAAGATCATCTCCACTTAAAAATAGCATATGTTAATATCACATACTTTCATGCCTAACCATAGAAAAAGGGAAAATGACAAGGACTTAAGCACGTGAGCATATGGAAATGTTTTGACTAATGACTTCATAGTTTTAAGGACTATAGATGTAAGTTCAACTTAACAAAAGCTAATAACGGCCTTTAACATACAATGCCAATGCCCGACTTCATGACCCATACTACCGAACATAGGACAAATTCTCGGGGACGGTCAGCGATTACCGTCTTCGAAGATGACAGTTTGATGCTCAATCACGCGCCATGGGCTTTTAAATCTTTAGTTATTTTGCACTTATGCTCGAATGATTTCACTAGTCCACACACCATACGGGGGGAAGTATATTTGCCGTCATATCTAATATTGATTATCTTTCAGGTATAGTTCAAACAAGTATCTACCCATATTCAACGCTTGTTGAAGACATCCAAAAGATCGAGCTCCACTACAGTTTCAGATAAACCCGGGCCAAGTTCTCAGCAGGAAACAATGGGAACTTCGAATCCGTCGACGACTCCTATACAGGGTATCCCCAATCCATCAGATGCCATTATTGGCCCGAGCAGTCATCCTACATGATCCTACTGATTCACAAGCCTCAAAAATCGGTGAAGCCGGTCTTCACCGGTAGTGTACAATTCATGGAATCCCTTTCGAGGACGTTTTAGTTCCATCCGGGCAAGATCGGCCTCACCTGCCCCCAACTGGATATACAACGTGCAATAAATTCATGTGCTGGATTGGTAGCGTGCCACCTTTCAACTCCTTTCTTTGTGTAGTGCTACAGTATATCGGGATCGCTCCGACACAGCTACATCCCAATAGTCATGCATTCATTTATGGCACTTGTATTCTCTTCATGAGCATCCTATTGAGGCTCCCCACTCCCGGCGACATCTACTACATCAATCGCTTCAAAAGACGGTCTGATAATCCATCTTTCATATTCCTCGAGCCACACTTCAAGTATCAGATCCTGATGGAGGCATGGAGTAAATTCACCCAATATAAGCAGAAACGGTTATATGTACGCTACCCTTCGGGCTTTGCGAGTAGATGGCTGGAAGGGAGAAAGTTCCTTTTCCAGATCAATATTTGTATGCGGCACAAAGTGCATTCTTTCTAAATCTTTTTTGATTTTTACAGGTATCAGCCCCCTTTCCAAAGGCACCAGGTATTCTGAGGCCGTCGAAGCTATTCGAGCTGTTCCCTTGGGAGACTGGGAGATCAAATCCGTCATTTTCAATGAATCGCTTTTAAAGTTTAGATTGTTGGTGGAAGGCCGTCGAACAAGTCTCCCTCGTAGTGCCACTTCAAACGTACTTGCCTCGAAAAAAGGCAAAGGGAAAGCTGGGTCTTCGATGCCCTCTATATGGGGAACCCCCGGCATATCTGAAGAAGGTGAAACAAAGGAGGCCAAAAACGACCGATGATAACTTAGGCTCTGATATTGCGCCTATAACCGACGTACCTGACATCACCAAATCGCTTCCCCCTTCGAAGAGGCAAAAAAGCTTGGCCTATAAATTGAAGATGAACATAGTTGACGGGACTTCTAAATTTACCATCACCCCAGTCGAGAAAAAATTGTCTCCCCAACATCCAGAGGGTTCACTAAAAGGTCTTTTAGACCTAACCATCCCTAATGACTTGCAGTTTTATGGTTTTAATGAAGCAGGAGATATGGGGCTTAATTCGCCCACGACAGGCAATGTAGGCAATTCGGCGAGTCGATATGGAGAGTCAACCCTAATAAGTAAAGCAAAAGAAACTGGTCCATCGAGGGAAACCATTAGGTCACACACGAACACTTATACTTCACCCTGCACTTAAACTTCAGCCATCATATTATTCTTGCTAACTCGTCCTCACTTAATTTTCGTGTAGCGATATGGGGCACACTCATGGATTCGACCGCCTTCGTGGGTCTTCTTTCTTTCATCACTCCAGTCGGGATTCAGGCTTAGGTAGACGTCGAGAAAGAGATGATAGTGGTGACAGGAACTATGGTCCCAGAGACTCATCGTCTTCTCGAAGAAAAACATACAGCTATTCTTCGTACCCCAACAATCCTCCCCTCATTCAGAGCATAGTAAGGAAAAATCTGCTGAGAAGGGGTCTCAATCTGAAGCCCCCCTCGACCAACACTCTAGTTCGTCCAGCACGAAGCAATCTCGTGAGCCTCATAAAAAGTATGTGGCTCCGACTAAGCAAAATCCTCCAATTTCTGCACATGATCCGTCAGTAGCTGAAAGATTAGCTGAACTTAAAGCCATGTTTTCGAAGATATGCTTCGATAGGCTAAAATTTCTTCCTACGAATTATCCAATTCCAGGGCAAGTCAAACAAAGCGCCATCGCTTGCAACAACGATGTCTACGTCCAACACGATGTGTTTGCTCACTTTGCTGAAAAAGTTTTAGAAGTTTCCATGGAACGCCAGTATGAGATCGATCGCCTGAAGCTTAAAGCCATCTATGATAAAGATATTAACAAATCCTGGGATTAAGAGCTTTCCTTGTAGATATCTCAACTTGAAACTGCCCAACAAAATGCTAAAGACACAACTGAGGCAGTTAGTCGTTTGGAAGCTGCCCATAGGAGGGAAATTGACGAGGAGGTTCAACGCTTTGGCTCTTTAGCCTTACAAAAAGGCTTCGTTCAAAAGGAGAAGGATGTCCTTGGTTAAGAGTCAAAGAAGTGTACGAGCTACTCCTCAACGAAAATGAAGGAAAAAGTGCAGCTAAAGAAGCGTCGCAACGATATTGCGACGAGATTGTCGCTACACGACTCCTAAAAAAAAGCTTAATGAGGAGCTCTCCAAAGCTGAAGCATTAAGGGATGAAACCCGTGAAGAGGGAAAAAGAATGGCACTAATAGACATTGACTCTCGTCTTGAGGCAGCTGTTGAAGCCGGGAGAGAAGAAATCAAATGCCTATTTGACCCGCTTATTGTTAAATACAAGCTCGGGTCCTCATGCATCGATATCTATCTTTTTTGGGCGAGGGTTACCTCGAATCATTAGCCGAGGCATGTGATACTTTGATAAATATCAAACGAATAGAGCTAGGCACCGAGGAGCTTGATGAGGATTCTCTCGTAAGGAAGTGCTGCGAGGAAACGAACCTTCTGACTTATCTGCATCCAAATCCCTTTGTGGAAGAGATTCCTCCTCATCAAAAGGGAAGGACAAAGTTGCTGGTCCATCCAGGACGGAATCTCAAGTTCTTCCCTCTGTTCAGCCGGCCGGTCTCTCTCCACTCGATCCTTTTGAATAGTCTATTGGCTATGATCCAGAGAAACCTAGGCTCGATGTCCACATTCTGTTCCCTATCCCAGAAGGCGAGACTTCCAAAAATATCGAGAGTCAGCCAGTAACTGGTACTTAACCTTCCTTTCTAAAGTTCAAATAATCATCGCTTCTTAACGGGCAATAAATGTATTCTAACATTTGTCTTTAGTAATTTTATGTAAGCCATTCTAATCCCAAACCAACTCCAAGGAGCGATGCCACCATGGAGAAGGAAGAGAAATTGGGAGAGGCATCTCACACTGGGAATGCTCCCAGTCTCGATGCTCAAATGATAGGGGTGCTCGATGAGGACCACCTATAGAAGAACATGACGAAGTCGAAATCATGGGCGCCTTCGAACATCAAAACTGAGCATGGAGGAACAAATCATGGAAGAGGGGAAGAAGAAAGCTAAGATCAAGGCTGAGCCTCAAGTGGTGGAATTGGATGATCCCTTGAACAGGCCCTTGAGGGTCATTCTCCCCGGTGGGACCAGGCCACTGAAAGTTCCTCCTCCTTCCCCGAGCACCATCTCATTAGGAAGCAAGGCATCCAAGGTAAAACACTCGGGCGAGGAGCCTTCGAAGAAGCCAAAGAAGGACAAGAAATCAAAAAAGTAGTTATCTGATCGTGCTTTATTCAACACGAAAAAGTCTAAATTATGTAGTTATTTATATTTATTCTCTCAATCATTGTAAATAGACTTTTGGCTCCGAGTTCAGGAGAAATTGTAGTGGAACTTCATTTTGGATTAGTGAATAAAACTTTGTTTATTTGTTTTTGATGATTTTCGCTGTTCAGCTTATTGTCTAACTCGTAGCAGAAATTCAAAATCTTTTGAGTTAACAAGCTCCAGTTCACTTCCATATGATTCTGAATTTTTTTGGAATCGTAAATCCTTTGGTCCACGCTCTGGGGACTTAGAATACTTTAGCCCATGCTCCGGGGATTTGGAGATTGTTTGAATCGTTTATGCTCTAGTCCGCACTCCAAGGACTTAAAGGTTTTTAAACTGTTTATACTCAAATCCGCACTCTGGGGACTCAGAGTACTCTATTCCACACTATGGGTATTTAAAGACTTTTAAGTTGTTTATACTCTAGTCCGCACTCTGAGGACTCAGAGTACTCTAGTCCGCACTCTGGGGAATTAGAGATTTTTGAAGTCGTTTATACTCTAGTCTGCACTCTGGGAACCTAGAGTACTCTAGTCCGCACTATGGGGACTTAGAGTTTTTTTTGAATCGTTTATACTCTAGTCCGCACTTCGGGGACTTAAAGATTTTTTGAGTCGTTTATACTCTAGTCCGCACTCTGGGGACTTAGAGTACTCTAATCTGCACTCTGGGGACTTGCAGATTTTTTGAATCGCTTATACTCTAGTCTGCACTTAGGTGACTTAGAGTACTCTGGTCTGCACTCTAGGGACTTAGAGATTTTTTGAATCGTTTATACTTTAGTCCGCACTCAAGGGACCTAGAGTACTCTAGTCCATACTCTGTGGACTTAGAGATTTTTTTGTTTTATCAATTGATTTTTAATTTTGTGCGTACATTCGTATGCCGGAGAGAAAAATGTGATTTAATTTTTGCCATGGAATTACAACACACAGAACATCGATAGTTCATAGAAAAGCGGCTTCAAGCTTTTATTATCAATAATCAAATAGGGACAATTAAATTGCCTTATTACATACTGGAAAAAATTGCTACTAAAATGCAAAGGAAATAACTAAGTGTAATAACGATGCAGATGCTCGCTATTCTGTGCTTGGGGGAGTGTTACGCCATCGACGGTCACTAGCTTGAAAGTTCCCTCTCCAAGCTTCTGTTCAATGGCGTATGGACTTTCCCATATGGGATTCATATGCGATGGGATCAGAAAAACTCGCTTCAAAGCGAGATCGCCCATATCAAAGATTCTCGGTCGGACTTTTTCATTATAATATCGAGCGACTCAGTGCCTATATGCAGCCGCCCTTAAATCAGCTTCTTCATGTTTTTCGTCAACAGAGTCTAATGTTTCCAGTAAGAGATCCTGATTCGTCTTAGGATCATAATGAGTTACCCGATGTGAAGGAACTTCAAGTTCCACGGATATAACAGCTTCCGTGCCATATGCCAATGTGAATGGAGTGTGGCCACTCGCAGACTTGTGGATGATTATGTAAGCCCAGAGTGCTGTTAGAAGCTCATTCACTCACTTGTCTCTAGCCTTCTCCAAACATTTTTTCAATATGTATTTGATTATTTTGTTTACGGCTTCTACTTGTCCATTGGCTTTAGGATGATCAACTGTTGCAAACCTTTTCTCAATGCCATACTTTTGACAAAATTCTTTGAACTCCCTACTTTCGAACTAAGTTCCACTGTCCGTAATGATAGTTCGTGGGAGGCCAAAGCGACATATGATGTTTCGCTCAACGAAGTTAATGACCTTTTTGATAGTGATTGTAGCTAAGGGCTCTGCTTCTGCCTACTTGGTAAAGTAATCGACCGCAACAATTGCGTATTTTGCACCACCTTTGGAGATTGGCAAGGAGCCGATTATATCGATTCACCATATTGCAAACGGCCAAGGACTAACCATTTGTTTGAGTTCTGTTGGCGGAGCTCTCGGGATTTTCGCATATTTTTGACATTTTTTTGCATCTTTGCACATAGTCCACGGCGTATCGGTCCACGGTTGGCCAATTGTATCCATAGCGGAGGATCTTTTTCGCTAATGTTTGCCCCCAGTATGGACGCGACATTCTCCTTCATTAACTTCTTTTAAGACCCATTTTATCTCACCATGGGCAATGCACCGAAGTAAGGGGCAGAGAATCCCTTCCGATACATTATTCCATCCTACATTACACATCGTGAAACTTTGCGAATGACTTGTCGTCTTTCGTTCTTCCTTTCGGGCAAAACCGCCTGTAGCAGGTATTGCTTGAAAGGGGTTATCCATGACTCCTTCTCGATTTCTGTTTCTAATACAAAATCTACTTCCATCTCATTTATACTCGAAGCATGTAAGATTTCGACGAGAACCAATCTTATTTGCTGTGCATCACCAGTACTTGCAAATTTTGCCAATGAATCAGCTTTCCCATTTTTTTCACGCGGGATGTGTGAAATATCGTAATATTCAAGGTTTGCCAACAACTCTTGAACCCATGCAACGTATGGGGCAAGTCTCTGCTCCCTTGTTTGATAGTCTCCCTGTACTTGGTACGCCACCAATTGTGAGTCATAAAAGATCTCAACCGATTTTACTCCAAGTTCCCTGGTAAGTTTTAAGTCAGAAATCAATGTTTCATACTCGGATTCGTTATTCGTAGCTGGGAAATTAAGCCTTAAAGCATAACAAATCAATCGGTTATCGGGAGCTATAAGAATAACACCAGCCCCAGAACAACGGTCGTTGGATGCCCCATCGGTGTAAAGTTTCCATCAAATAGGGGGAATAACATCCTCACTGCTTGCCTCGTCTGATATGGTGAATTCTACAATAAAATCCGCTAGCGCCTGCCCTTGGATAGCCCTCCATGGAAGGTAGGTGATATCGAATTGACTCAACTCAATGTTCCACTTCAACAACCTTCCAGAGGTTTCAGGTCGTTGGAGTACGTATCATAGAGGTTGATCGTTATAGACACTGATTGGGTGTGCCTGAAAGTATGAGCGAAGCTTGCGTGATGCAATCACAAAACAGTAGGTTATCTTCTCAATTTTAGGATAATTTCTCTCTGCTTCCGTTAGACGTTCACTAACATAGTATACTGGCTTTTGAATTCGGTCCTCTTCACGAACCAAGGCTGTACCGATGGCATGCCGAGACACGGCCAGGTATACATATAACACTTCATGGTCTACAGGCTTTGACAGAACCGGGGGACTTTCCAAATGTCTTATCAGAGCTCGAAATGCGTCCTCACAGTCCGACGTCCATTCAAAATTTCTCTTCCCTTTCTTTATCACATCGAAGAAAGGAACACATTTATCGGTCGCTTTGGATATGAATCGACTCAACACAGCGACCTTCCCATTCAGGCTTTGCACTTGCTTTATAGTTCTGGGTGCTTGTATGTCTCAGATAGCCTGAATCTTTTCTGGATTAGCCTCAGTTCCCGTGCAATTAAAATAAAGGCCAAAAACTTTCCCGACGCAACACCGAAGGAACACTTTAGCGGATTGATCTTCATTCCATAGTATCTAAGTATATCAAACATCTCCGCTAAGTCTCGAATGTGGTCGTTTGACTGCCATGACTTCACGAGCATGTCATCCACATAGACTTCCATTGTTCTACCAATTTGGTCTTTAAACATCAGATTTATTAAGCGCTGGTAAGTTGCTCTTGCATTCTTTAAGCCAAAATTTATCACCACATAACAATACAACCCGACGTCAGTGATAAAACTAGTGTATTCCTGATCTGGAATGTGCATCGGGATTTGGTTGTATCCCGAATACACATCCATAAATGACAATAACTCGTGTCCGGCTATTGAGTCGACCAGCTGGTCAATTCTGGATGAAGGGAAACTATCCTTAGGACATGCTTTGTTCAGATCTGAATAACCAACACAGGTCCTCCATTTCCTATTTGCTTTTCTCACTAGTATGGGGTTAGAAACCCATTCAGGGTAGAGGGCATCGTGGACGAACCCATTGGCTTTGAGTTTGTGCACCTCCTCTCTGAGAGCAGCAGACCTCTCTGGGTCCATTCCTTTCCTTTTCTGTTTCACCGGTATATATTTTGGGTCAATGTTCAACATATGACTTGCGACGATGGGAGAAATCCCGCACATATCGTGGTGGATCCAAACAAAAACATCTAGGTTCGCACGGAGGAAACCAGTTAGGTCCTTAACCATCGAGAGAGTGAGTTGTGATCCAATCTTAAGCACCCGTGATGGGTCATCGTAGCTGACTGAGATATCAATCGTTAGTTCAGCCGGTGTAGCTTTAGGCTCCTTAGGTTCATCATCATCATCTCTCGGATAGGTTCATCATCATCATCTCTCGGATCTATGTCTCTGTAGATACGACCCTGCTGCTCGAGCCAAGGCTCGGGTGCTAGTTGTTAATTTTGTGCTACATGGATGTAGAGTTGTCCATAACCTTTACATTCTCTCTCCGCTGGGCCTCTCTCAGCTCAGCCACATAGCATGCATAACATGTCGCTTGATCGCCATGTATAAACCCAACTCTTCTATCCGTCAGAAACTTCAAAGTCAAACATCATAGGGCCAAAGCTGCCCAAAACTCCGCGAAGGCCAGTCGGCCCAGAAAAACATTATACGGGGAATCAACATCCAACATAATAAACGGTAGGATCCATACCCTCCTACGTTCTCCTTCTCATAATTCAACTGGTAATTCAACAAAACCTATCGCGTCGGTGGCTGCTCCATTAAAACCGTGAATGCGGGCTTTAGATGGCTTCAGATCCTTTGCCTCCATTTTCTTTTGGTCATACACATTTTTGAATATGATGTTAACAGAACTTCCGCAATCAATCAATATCCTTCTCACAAACGCTGGCCCAATCATTGCCGAGATGACCATCGGGTCAATGGTAGGTGCCTCCACCTGATCGACATCTCTACTTCTGAACACTATATCATCCGTCATCATTCACTGCTGTTTCGCTTTAATCCCATCTTCCAAGTTCGAGCAGCATTCAAAGTCCGCATGTTTCAATGAACTAGCATAGCGTTCCATTTCTTGCCAACTCTTGTATGTTGGATGAGGCCCACTAACTATCGTGTTTATGATTAGTCTACCTACAGTCCGAGTAGTTTCCTCAGGATGGCGTGGAGCCTGCCCGCAACCGGGGTCTAGTTCCTTGTCCGCCTTCTTGTGGATTCTTAACGAACTGCTGTAACTTCTTTTGCCAAATTAGTTTTTCTATAGCATCATGGAAGTGTCTGCATTCCTTAGTGTTGTGCCCATAGGTCTCGTGAAATCGGTAGTACTTTCCAATCTGTTTTTGATCCTTAGTTGATTCCTTTGGGCACGGCTTCCAGTATTGGAAGGTGTTACAAGTTGACAAATAAATATTCTCCAGAGATGCATTTAGAGGAGTGTATTCGTTGCCGGTCGGGATCCTTGGCTTCCACTTTTCGGCTTCCCTCTTTCTTTCGGAATTTTCCCTTCTAAACACTTTAAACTGCTCGAGCTTGTTTTGAACATTAACCTTGACTTTTTCAGAATTGTTGCCAGCCTATTTTATCGCAATTTTACTTTGCACTGCCTCTTTGCCAGGCCCTGGTGCATTGCCTCGCCTCATCCACCTGGCTTCCTCCCTTCCCTCGAACTGGCGTGCCCTTGAATAAAAACATTCCAAGGTTGCCGTAGGTTTTCCTGCCAGCCAATCACCAAACTCTGAGTCTGGATCTTCTCCTCGAATCACGGCCATAAGAATAGCATGGTCTTTCGGGTTGCTAACTTCGGTAGCTGCAACGTGAAACCTTTGTAAATATTCCTTTAAGGACTCCCCTGGGGTTTGAATTACACTGGATAGAGACATCACGTCCTTTGGATGAGTGGTATGAATTTTGAACTACTCTACAAATTTCATTGCTAACTCATCAAATCTGGAGATTGATCATGGAGGAAGTCTGGTGAACTACATGGTAGCGATTCAAGATAAGGTTATTGGGAAACATCTACACTTAGCCACATCATTTTCCCTAGCCAAGTCCATCATCCACTCGTATCTCATTACATGATGTCGGGGATCAGTCTTCCCCTCATTGGCTGGAATAGTCGGCATACTAAACTTCTGGGGGTATTCAGCCTATAAGATAGCATTTGTGAATGGAGTATGACTTCTATCTATTCCCCAATTATCATTGGACAAGCCTTGATTTTCCCTCATCAGCTGTCTGACTATGGCTGATAAGTTTGGGGTCTGGAAGGGAGGTGGAAAGTTGGACTCCGTCCCACGTGACCGTCCCGACTGTTGCCTTTTTGGTTGGTGATCTCCCAAATGAGTGTCTTGTGAACCTACTTCGTTGCGTCCCTGATGAGCTGGTCGGTCAGCTTCCACTCGCGCTCCAGATCCTAAATTTCCCATTCCAACTTGGGAGCGGTTTCTTAGGTGCAAATGAGGGGTCACGGCTCTAGATAAGGAACCTAGACCATTCTTGTTGGATTGATCTACTGCGCCTTTATGTGCTGTTTCAATTCTACGGCGTCTACGCCTGGGATGTTCATCAGACGAAGCGGAGCTGTCAGATAAGGAGTAGATAGCGAGACTTCCTCTAGCATTTTGATGTTGTTGTTGAGTAAGTTAGATAGTGAGATTGGCGTTTGCTTGAATCTTCTCATTAAGCTGTCTCCTACTTTCCATGAGTTCTCTCATCAGTTCGTTGAACTCTATTCCGGTGACAACTTCTGTTTGGTGTAGGGTGGTGGCGGTCCCTGCACCTGGATTAGCTTATTGATTGCTGGTTCCTACTTGTTGGACGCTAATGGTCTCGTTACCATCTGCATTGTGGGAGGCTGATCTGGTACGCGGTCTTCCCTTTGTAGAGTTATTGGTAGGAACTCTGAGTAGAATCTATAAACTTCTTGTGAACGAACTTGGATCTTCTTTGGGGGATTTCTTCAATCCAATAGCGGCAAAGTAGATCCTAATGGCCTGAGAATGCTATTCTCAGTGAAAGCATCAAAACGTTAGAATCAAAATTGGCCACTAACACCCTTGACTAGAATTATGTAGAGAGATTAATGAAGAAAATAAATTAAAACAAAGGAATGTATGCAAAAGTAACTGCAGAAACGAGAACATCAGAATTATAGTGGTTCGGCGTAACTGCCTACGTTCACTGTTAGAACAATCTTTATTGCTTTCCTCTAAGACTTGAATACAGATACAATCAGTAAATAAATAGCTTTAATACAGGTTTGAACTGAAAGAAAGCTAGTGCAGAGCATGGCAGAGTGTCCCCGGAGTTCTCGAAAAAAGGTGCCTTCAGCTATACTCCTGCCTCCCTATTTATGGACGAATATAGACTGGACTCCCTACGCAGGCCCAAGAACGAGATACTTTAGCCCATCGCTGATAACTCCTGTACATCAGACCGAACCATGTTTTTCGAGCGACATTGGCCGAGCAATAAGTGCCGAACAGGGGTTTCCTCGTAAATGATTCGAAGCAACTTCTCAAGGGACCCGAAGCAAATAGCGATGTGACTTGAAGCGAAGTCATGCTGATTGCCTCACTTAGTTATAGACCTAATAACCTGTTAACTCCCCTGGAATGCACTGAACCAGGTATGCCGATCTACTATAACCGAGCCTAGCTGCCGACCCACATATGCTGTTTTAAGGCCGATCCGTACCTGACCGGCCCGTATGTGCCGAGCGGTATACGCCGAACCATTGAAGCCAAATGACAATTGCCGAACCAAAGTTGAGCTTATACATGCATGCCGACCCACAACTACATCGGGCCAATCAGGCCGAACTAACATGGCCATTCCCCAACTACTCATCTACCCTGACCGACCCACTTCAACTCAACTACCTTGATCGATCCGCTTCAACTCAACTGCCTTGACCAATCCACTGTTCACTTATCTATCTCGATCGAACTACCACCTGGTACCGAACCTTGCAAGTAGGCCGACCCATATAAATATACCGAGCCATCCTTCCCCGAGCATCCAGACTGAATCACCCCGCTTTTACCTTCATTGGTCGAGCGATCCATGCTGGCCATCTCGACCGAGCCATGAGTGACTTTTGTTCTTGACTGAGCGGTGCTTGTTGAACAATCTAGGACGAACCACGCATTCCAACACTTTTTCCGAGCCTTGTGTTCCCTCACTTCAACCGAGCCATACAGAAATGCCAAACATATCGAATGCCCCGAACCCTTTGTACCTCCAACCTTCCTTGGTCAAAATCGCGTCTGGCACTATCTATTACCTTTGTTACTATTGTCTCATATCCAGGCCAAGGTGCCAGGTAACAATAATATATAGTTATATAATCCTTCACAATTCATATTTATATTCAATTTACTCAATTTCAATTCACCCTTCATTTAAAATTCAATTTATTTGAATTTCCGTTTCTTTTACCATAATATCAAACCATTTTCATTTTGGTTTGCTATTTTATTCTCAATTCATAAATTCAAAAACTTACTTACTTAAAATCCCATTTTACTTACTTGGGTCCATTTAAATTTTATAATCATAACTCTGGATTATATATATCACTTTATAGCTTAAGTTTAGCCATCCCATTCAATAATAATAACTTGTAGTTACATAACCATTTTACATTTCAACTTTATTTTCCATTCAATTCAAATCAAATTTCAATTTTATTTAACTTATCTTAAGTTAAATTCCAGCCTATCTTATTCACTCTAATTTACTCAAGTTAAATTTTAACTCCAGGATTAAAATTTATATTTTCCTTTCTTATGTATACCAACTCCAAATTATTCGGTCAGTACTGATTTCTATGACTTTACAAGTCAGTTGAATGGAAATCCCAGAATCCAATCATCCTGTTTTTTTCAAATCATTTGAAATCGTAAACATACATATATCACTTTTATATGTCAAATCCTGCTTTCGAAATTTTAAAATAACTTGATTTTACCCAAAAAAAATTCCTTTTGGAATTTCTAAAACAAAACTTGTTTACCAAACAAATCCAAATCAAATAATCATAGTCAATCACTATGGTAGCAATCCATCACTTAGAAACTCGAAAATGAATACCGATGATGTGGCCGTCATCACTCGAATTATTTTCCAACGACTAAAGTGAGTTCAGTGCTACCTTACTCCTAAATCCATTTTATAACAATTTCTATTCAGGAATCTCCAAAATAATATCACCATCCTCCCTTCAAACACTTTGGAAAACATTTCCAAAAATCATCAAGATTTAAAAATTCCAAATACTTAGTTCAAATCCACTTAAAACATTTTCCAAAGTTTCCATGATTTAAATTCTAGTTTGAATCAATTTTAGTTATACTCCTTTGTATAAATCATTCTTATACAAGTTCTATTTTGTTATATATGAAACCGTTTCAAATTTCATAATCTTATTTGATTATAATACTAACAACCAACATTCCAAGCATATATACAGTATAATAATTTTAGAAAATTATTTCTTTTATAAAAAAATATAGTTTGGGTAAAATTGTTCCATTCACCCACTTCAAAACAATGTTGTGTCATTTTATCTTGTTTAAGAGTTTAGAGTACTTCTCGTACCAACCAAATTTTATAAACACTCAACCAATAAGTCAACAAAATATAAAAACATTTTATATTCACTAACAAATACGCGCTTATATCTATTAATACACTCAACTCATTCTAGAGTACTTCTGAATCTACCTCTAATGAGTAATCCCCACCAAAGCCTAGGTATATCGTCAATCTAAGCTCTGATACCAACTGTGACGATCCAACTTTTCGACCCTCGAAAAATCGATATATTACGCTCATTGTATAACATGCCGAACGATCGAATGCCGGAAGGACAGACTGTTGAGGGAAAAGAAAGTAGGTAGAAGAAAGAAGAAACTAAATAAAATAGAATCTCACAACGGACTGAATAACATATAATATAAATAGTTCTTTACACAAATCAAAACTATATCATACATATCTCACATCAGAGTATGAAAATCAATAATTACCAGCCTAGACAGTTATAACAACTTGTCCTCACAATTTGCTTGCTATTTCAACAAACACTGCAGCGGAATAAACAAGTACGAGAGTACGTCTCGTCTCTGGTTGGTCTTCTGAGCTCCATAGCATCCTGACCTAAACCTGTAATACCTAGTCTGGCCCGAGCATTATGGTAAAAATATCACCCGAGTCAGTCTGAAAAACTAGCGTGAGAAACCACACTCAATTTTGAATTATTAACTTTTATCAAAATCCTTTGAAATCAAAGGTATCTCGTAAGGCCACGTCACACATAAACATGACGAATTTTTACCTTGCAATAACCAAAACGCTTTATATCAAAGTCGTTTGACATAATAATAGCGTCTAAATGAAGTAAATAGAAAATAGCTGAAATGCTTGCATCTCACGCTTCAGTATAGTTGGGCACAATCAAATCATATGGCGCTTATTGGAGGTTGGATCCCGTACAATGACTAGGCACTAGGGTACCACCTATCACAGTACACTTCTAGAAACATGTACCGATGACCTCGCTGAGATCCCCTGCAACACAAGACCGGACTACCCCTAACCTGGATAGTACCAGATATGTTATCACCCGGGTGTTTCCACCCTTACCGAGAGCTCTTTTGCATGCACCGTCTTATCCATAATAAATAATATATCCGAGGTTATCTAGAAAGGTGACAACATACCCTAATTGGGTATGGCCCACTTAGCCTTGCTGCATTCCCCCTGATTTTCAGTCATTCCCAGTTGATGAGGCTTGAGGCTAACGTTTACTTTTCAAGAACAAATTCACTTAGAATGCTCATCATCCTCCAATGACGATGTTCTGATAGCATTCACCCATACAAGTTGCCATGGGTCAGGACAAACTGAATCACCATCTTCATCATCTTCATGGTATCCATTGTAAATCCCCAAATCGGATCGAAGTGGTTTTTGGATAATTAAATCTGACCCCGGTCTCTTCGAAACAATCAACGGAATTGGCCAAATACTTGATAATCATTATTTAACTATCAATAACATCCATAAGCAAACATTTGACCTTATTATAGATTTTCCCAAAATCTATTTCAAAAATATCTTTACAAGATATGAATTCAAACCCTTCAAATTTCCAATATTTGAGACAACATAATATTTATATCCATATCAGGATATTTCAAACCATTTCTTATTTCAATACTTAGAAAAATATTTTAAAAATATATTTTCTAACCTCTTACATTCCAACACTTAGGAAAATTCCATTTATTTCTCTTTTCTCAAAAACCCTTCACAATTTATATTATAAATTTCTTAATTCGTCTATACGAGTTTTATAGGTTCAAGGTTCCTTAATTAATCTCTTTATTTAAAAGTACATACCTATCTCACTGAAATAAGTATATTCCCAAACCATTTCTTTTTAAAAATATTTGAAAATCTTTTCTTTAAAATAAAATTGAAAGTTCCACGCGGTATCAACCATGGATTCATAACTCAATGGTTACGTCTCTGTCCCGAAGAAATCCAATACTTAACTGCAGGAAATTTCTGCTTCCGATTTCTCCACGAAAGTATACTGTTACTTTCCAAAAACTTTATTTAATAATATCTCAAAATAATGCTTATAAATTTCTAAAATAAATTTCTAAGTTTAATGTAGGCAAATATACTTAAATAAAAGTTATTATACAAAGCCATGTTAATATTTAATAATTTATCTTTTAAAATAATAATGCTGACTAGTTCCTAAATAATAATAAATCTTTAACAGTCACTATAAGGTAACTAATTAATAGTTAAACAGACTTTAAACAATTTTAAATAATTAAATAACTAATTTCTGGAATATTTTTAACACTTTTTAAATTACCTAGATATTAAATAAAAATCGATTGCTAAATTAAATTCCTTAATAAAAATCGATTTCTAGATTAAATTCCATTTAGAAATCGATTCATTAATTAACCCAAAATATATTCCAAAACCAATCAAATCTCGATTCTGATTGCATTTCGTTAATTTGGAAATCTTACTTGCGCTCTAGTATAACCAATTTTATACTTATTTCCAAACTCACTTCTATCCTTCCAATCCATTAAAAATCTCGATTTTAAAACCTTTTATATTTAACAAATACCACTTAAGAGTTTATTATTTAAAATCCTTTTATATACTTTATCCCAAAATCTCTATTTACAATATCCCGAATTAGTTAAGTACAAATTTCAAAACCATTATTTTATCAAATCAATTAACCCAAAATTCTATATAAATATTTTACTTCAAAAATATCTTTATTTTTTTTTTTAAAATCAAATATATATTTATGGTACATTAAAATATCGAAAATCTAGGTAAATGCTACCGTAGCATCTGACCAGCTCAAATCACACAATAATCTACCATAAATTATTCCAACAAAACATATATCGCTATATAGGAAATTAAATTCCACATTTTGAGAATCCAGTTGGATCCCTCTAACTTGTTTTTCTGCACCCACAGATGTTAATACAACATAAATATACAAATTTTGCTTCGAGGCGGAATATCGCGGTATATAGGGTCATCCGTTACTTTGCGGGGGACATAGGGTCTCATCTGCTCCAACGGCGGGAATAATCAATCCAACTACTAATATGTACTACTATATATATATTATAACATTCAGTTGATAATAATAATTGTCAAATCATCCAATCAATCAATAATTAATTTTGACTAATTAAAATCAACTAGTAATCCAAATTTGAGAGAGATTAACCCACCTTAAGTTTTAAATTTTCCAAATGTTCCAATTTTAAATTAAATCGAACACGTTCGATTTAACCTAAAATTTTAACTCGCTCCAAACGTCTCTAGATCTGTTCCAGAGCATAGTGATCATAGCCACGATTCCATCGTCGCTTGTTTCATCCAATTTCTACCCCGTATGAAATAGATATACAATTTTAAAGATTTGAAAATAATTTATATAAATAACTTTTTTACACACTAATCAGTCTGGGCCGCACGATCTCTCACTACAAATCAAGGCCACCGATTTCCTTCTTCCTCTCTACCATTTGCATGCAACATTCAGGCTGAGAAACCCATCAATGCCTTCGTTCAATCAACTATCGTTCCCCATCCACTCATCTAGTCGACGATCAGGAGCCACCAAATCGAAGCTCTCAGGTTGCTCTTCGATTTTGTTTTAGGAAGTTTTTGAAATAAATGAATGGATCGAGAGATAAACATGGGTGGAAGGAAAGAATGTTTCGGCCATTGAAATTAGATGGAGGAGGCTGCGTTCGTTATGGCTAGGGTGTTACCATTACCGTTTATATATATGCACACGTGTATGCATTATTATTTTAATATTATTTTCCTAATTCATGTGCTTTTCCGGACGGATTCCAATCGAGACATGCCACCTGGCATTTATAATGTTTTACCCCTATTCCAAACACAATGGAACATGTTTTGAGTCCTAATTCGATCGTATGTGGAAGATAGCTTTTCGAATCGAATTAAAATATTAACTTTCGATATTAATTTCAACGTGTCCTATCCCGTATGACCAAATGGTAACTCCAAATGCTGTGAAATTTGAAATCCGATAATAATAGACTATTTTGGATCCAATAGAACTAGTTTCATCGAATTTCGAGACTGTGCCCCCGGGAAACTATTTTAACATGTTGATTAAATCGAGCAATTTTCAAAATCGACAAAATCGCTTGAAATTTCAATTTTAAAACTTACTAGCTCAATTATAAATCAAATAGAATTTATATTCATATTAGAAATCATTTCGATTCATATTAAATCAAAGTTCAATTATTTACACTATTACTATATATATATATTAATTCAACTATTAAATTAATATATAAAATTCCAAATTTTAACTTATCGATTTTTTATCCCATCCAAAAGTCCAATATTATAATTCTAATCCAAATAGAATTTAAATCAATTTTAGAAATCATTTCCATGTATATTTACTTCAAATTCACATATTAACCCAATATCAAATATTCGATCTACTATTCACCAATTTCCATTAAATCGCTATCTTTGAAATTTTAAACCATTTCACTAATTAAACCAAAGTTTCCATATTGAAATCAATTAATATTTCAAATTCAACGTTTATGAATTAAACATTCAAAACCAAATGACCAAAATTCTGGGTCGTTACAATAATAGCGTATGAAATCAAAGCTCTATTCAACTATTTAATGTAGGTTATTTACTTCATTTACTATAACCGGTTTACGGTCGAAATTTTTAAGATCAAATATCTTAAATTCAAAGAAATAAATCACACAGAAAATAATTTTCTATGAGAAATTACATTTGGAATAAAAATCATACTTTTCATTCCAATTTTAAATATTAATTATTATTTTACAACTCTAGTTTTCAATGTTTCTTTATGAAGCAGAAGTGACCGTTCACTCTCTTTATCACTCTCTTTATCCTAACCGTGACTTAGGTTACATCCACTCTTCTACATTCAATTTCCTTTATAAATGGTCGAACCATTCGAAGGAAATCCTAACCACAATATCATAACAAATTGTTTACAAAAATGCATTTAGTCATCCTTAACTTCTAAGGATATCAAAAAAATTGTACTTTACCTAAACTGATCGAAATGACATTATTGTGATCGATTTCTTAGATTTATCTTACAGCCTTTGGTCCGGTTTTACATTAAACACAATAAGATCATTATTATATTCAGTTATATTGAATACACGATCTCACACTATAGTGTACTTGCATTTTCAATGAACTATTTTCATCGAGGTTTCATACATTACGAATTGTGAGCGCCCACCGTATAACATTTATATGTGGCCATATATGGATCAAATATCCATATTCTTGTATCGCTTTTAGAGTTCAAAACTCTTTGAAGATAGTACACTGTCTTGGTTAAGTAACCTCACAAGTGACTAAGTTATGAATGTATTTTGTAACGACCAGCAAATCCGTACCCCTTGAGTCAACACTATTCTACATCAATCAACTCAAGTTGAACAGAAATACGAACCATTTGGGTTAAAGAGGAAGAGATAGAAGAAGAAAATAGAAAACAACATCAGAATTTAACCATCGCAGCGGAATAAAATATAATATATAATAAATAATCTTTACTCAAAAATCATATATATCTGTTTATATATTACATCATCAGAGTACATCAATCACAATTCAACATCAATAACATACAACTGGATACACAGCTACTCAACACAGCGGAATGTATATAAAACAAGTTTGAAAGTACGTATCATCATCCAGCTCGTCTCCTGAGCTCCACAGCATCATATCCTGTATCCTATAATACTCAGTCTGACCCGAGTATTATAGTTAAATAACACCCGAGTCAGTCTGGATATACCAGCGTGAGAAATCACACTCAATTTATTATTAAAGTTTCAAAAATCCTTTGAAAACAAAAGCATCTCGTAAGACCACGGCACAAATAAACATGTCGGGTTTTTACCTTACGATAGCTAAAACATTTTTTATTAAAATCCTCTGATATTATAATAGGGTCTATATACAAATACTTATTAAAATAGCCGAAATTGTTATATTATTAAATTCCAGCTACTAGTCACAGAGTGGGTAATACAAACAAAACTCGTACAAGGCTCGTAGGGAGAATGGATTTCCAACTAATGACTAGGCACTGGGTACCACCTATCACAGTACCCGGTCTGGATCAGCGTACCGAGGATCACTCCCGACCCCCTACAACACAAGACCGGGACTACCCCTTACTGTATAATCCCGAGTGAGATCACCCCACGGTTGGGATTAGCAACCGCACCATTGAGTCGAAATTAAAGGGACATCTAGACAGGGATGACCTTACCCTGAATGGGTGCTACCCACCTAGCCTTGCTGCATAACCCTTGATTTTCAGTCATTCTCGGTTGATGAGGCGTGAGGCTAAGCGTTAACTTTTTAGAACATATACCTTAGAATGCCTATCGTCCACCTGACGATGTTCCGAGAACATTCATCCATACAAATCCGTCCCCGGGTTCGAACGGAATCGAAGGCACTATTCCTACTACATCCATTTTGGAAATATCCTCAGGATTAGTAGCGACTAGCCCTTGCACTTCACCGCTCCATCTTCGTATCCAAACTCGTTTCCTCACGAAACGTACAAATCGGATCGAAGTGGTTTTCGAGAAATAAATCTCGATCCCGGTCTCCTCAAAATGATCAACGCATTTGGCCAATATTGATAGTCGAATATTTAACTATCAATTAATAATCACAACATCCATCACACAATAAATAATTTCCCAAATTATTTATTTATCTAAAAATTTCTTTGCAAGATATATTTCCAATTTCAACCCTTTGAAAACAGTTTCAAACTATCTTCCTTTTTCAAAATAAATTTCCCAAATATTTTCTATTTCCTCTGAGATCACCAAGCACAAAACTTTAGATTTTTAAAATAATTTAAAACGCTTTACTTTGAAATGTACTTTAAAATATTTAAGTTAAAAACTACGTCAATAGTTTGTTAAAAATACATACTATGTGAATATTTGAAAATAAAGTTATTTTATAAAATATAAAACTAGGTTTTCACCATTTTTCAAATAAACTACTAAGTCACTTGTTAAATGACTACTACGATAATAGATTTGAAAAATATTTAATTTAGAATTTAGATATTTAGAAATAATAAATTTCTAAAACATACTTTTTAAAACAACATTAAAACTTTTTATCTTATATTTAAAAATTTACTTTGAACGTACTTGGCTATCCAGAGAAATATACTTCTCTTCACATTCCTCTTTAAATTTCCAATTCAAACGCTTGAATCAATTTCCAAATTGATTTCCAATTTACCCCCTTTTTATTCCACAATTTATTAATTTCAGATTTTATTCCTTAATTATGAGTTAAAATACTTTTAACTGAAAATACCAATTTTAGATTTCTCAACTTACTTCTTAATCTTTTTTAATTAAATTTAAACTTTAAATTTTAAAATAATTCTTTATTCCTTTAAAATAATATCACTTAATTTTACAATTCATTAATTTCTGTTTATTCAAAATCTTTGTTTCTGTTCATACTTGAAGTTATTTATTAGTATTTTAATATCACTTCCATTTCTTTCAATTCATTCTTAATTTATTCACATTTTCTATAGTTATTTCGCTTACAAATTTACTTCTTTGTTTTCTTTCCAAAATCCAATTTATATATTTTTGGTAACTCATTATCTCCAAATATATTCAATCAAACCATAGCATTTAATATTCCAACATAATTCATCATAGAATATCAATAATCACAACAGAGAATATTAAATAATTTAAATATATGTTGAGGGATCCAGTTGGATTCCTCCAACCTATTTTCCACGCATCCACAGATGTTAACACAATATAATATACCAATTCCACTTCGAGGTGGAATATCGTGGTATATGGGATTAAATATAATATTATCCGCTATTATGCGGCGCATAGGGTCTCATCCGCTATATATTGCGGGAAATCAATCATTCCAAGATGTATTATATACTATAAAATAGCACATCAATTAGTTCAACCATTCAACCAATTTATTTAAAATTTAATCATTTAAATTTAAATTATTACCAGATGAGTGAGATTAACTCACATTTGCTATTATTTGCAATCCACTTCACTTTGCCTTGGTTTCACGGTTTTCGACCTTGTATAAACATTAGATGATTTTCATTAATATTCGAAGCAATCGAATAATTAAATTTCCATTTGGTAAATTTAACTAACTAGTGATTTTTATTTTAAAAGTTCTCATTTTTAACAAATTTTCCTTAAATAAATTTATTTTTGGTGACTAAAATAAATTAATCAGTTTATTAAACAAGTTAATTACTTATAATACATTTTTAAAGTAAGCTAGTAAATTAAAATGTGTACATGCATGTTTATTACTATTTTTAAAATCAGTTATACTCATAAAAATAATTTATATTGATTAAAAATCAAGTTCTATACACATCCTATATTCTCAAAAGCTATATACAAAAAAATTATGCCTACTATATATTTTAAAATATATGTAAATGTATACATATATTTTATTTTCTGGTATATATGTCTAAATAAAAAGGTATGTTATTTATATTTTATTATTTTTTTCTTTTCTCTGTTTTCTAATCTACAATATATATATATATATATATATATATATATATATGTATATATATATATATATTTTAAAACAACAAGATAAGAATGCTACCTCACTGTAGATGACAACGCCTACCGCCCAGGCTTCACCAACGGTCGACGTTCGTCAACCCGAAGTAACTCGTGCCTGGTCCCACCTCTCGGTCGAACCTCCTTCATCTTATGTGAGTGTATCCAGATCGACATGTGACTGCTCGAGACCCCCTGCTACGGTACTTGGTGGCGATATCCCACACAGCACCGCACATCTCCCAACTTTGCTTGCTCCTGCGCTTATCCTCTACAGTCCCAAATCCAGCTTTAGATTCAAACAACAATCCCTAAATCGAGCTCAAATAGCAACCCTAGCTCCAACTGCCGATCGAGCAATTTATCGCCTCCAAGAACAAGCGTCGCATCCACTACACATCCATGCGCGAACACGACCAACCGAGCCCCTTCGCCTCGCGCGAGCTTCCAGATCTGTCGCTGACCCCACCTACGTTCGCGAAACAGGGCTTACGATCTGGTTTCCCAGCAATCGAACAAATCGAGTTGAATTAAAAACAAAGGCAGCCATTTATTTCAATTCGCATCATTCTGTCGCCATTTTTTTATACTTTGATTTCTGTTTTGAAAGTGGGATTCGGTTCTATCGTTAAAGAAAAGGGGTTGCGTGATGTTGTAAAAAAAGGAACATTGATATGAAAGGAAGTCGGCTGAATATAAAAAGGGAAGCGTGTTTAAAAAGGTACCGATGACATTGATTTGATCAATTAAAGTTTTATTTAATTTTCAACGCGTTTACTTGTCGTACGCTCACACAACAACTCCGATCAATACAAAATTTGAAATCCGATAATAATTCAATATTACGGACCCAATGGAACCGGTTTCGTCGAATTCTGAGACTTTGTCTCGGAAGGCTATTTTTAAATTCAATTTAAACGATAAAATTTCAAAATTGAACAAATCACTGTTAAATTCAATTTTAAAACTTCTATTACCTTGAGTGTTATCGATATAAATTTTACAAGCCTTAAAATTATTTTTAATAGGCTTAAAACTGAAGATTCAACAATATACCCAACTTCAACTTATTTAATTCAATAATTTAATTATCAAATAAATACTGATATTTGGAATTCAAGTTAAAAAATTAACTTTTAAATATTTAAAATTAATTAAATATTTCGTTTTAAATTTTCGAAAATTCTGGGTCGTCACATCCCCCCCCCCCTAAAAGAATTTCGTCCTCGAAATTACTAGTTAGGAAGAATGGTCCAATACCTGTTTATTATTTTTCCCTAAAACCAAACAGTTTCTAACAATTCGACATCCTACCAATCTATCTTTTTATAGAAGATCCATTATCATTCTTACTAACTTCCCAAACTCTCTTATAATTTTGCAAACTATACTATTTGCTTAATCATTCAAGTTTCAATTTAAAACGAAATTTTGAATTACCAAAATTTTCTCAAAATTTCTCTAACTCCTTAAATTTTCGAAAAATTTCGCCAGCCTCTCCTTTCCGCGGCTAGCTCGATACAACTACAAAAGGCCTCTACGGGCTCCCAAATTCCAATAGAAAACAAAAGGCCAAGTGGCTTGATCAAAAACCCAATCAAATTTCATACAGAAATTTAAACACATACCTTTTTATCGAGCAATTAAAATTTATCTTTTGAAATCAAAACCAATTCACTTTTCCCTTTATAATACATGCATTAGCAATAATATCCAATCACAACATTCCAAAAACATTTTATCGGCTTTCTTACAAAATGTCAATATTTATTTATTCTAATATTTACTTAGAATATATGTGTAACATCAATTTCCATTTAAGAATCACCATTCCTTTCTTAAGTTTAGTATAAGCATTTAATACACTTCTTTATTTATTTTCACTTCACCACTTTTAGTTTATATATATTTCTATTCAAATTGGTTCTCCCATTCCATATGAATTTAATTTATCTTCAATTTAGAATATTGAATTTTATCTTCCATTTATACTGATTCATATTATTACTTTAAAGTAGTTTTTATTCCCTAATTTATTTCAATTTCCAATTTGAAATTGATTTTTCGCTAACTAAAATTTTCCCAAATTTTCAAAAAAATCTAACTCCCAAAATTTTTGGAAAATTTTGGCAGAGTCTCTTTGCACGGAGGAGCTTTTGCAATTTGACAAAAGATATAAATACATATACATCGACCCACACGGTCGGAAAAACTAAAAACAGTTCATATTTCCTATTTTTATTGCGTAGGCGTACCTTATTTAGCATTTATAAGCAAGCGGCTTATTTATTTTAGCATTTAGCGTGATCCAATCCAACCAAACGGCTTCTCGGTACCTGTACTTACTCAATTTAAATATGTAAGTGTCAAAATCATGAAATTTAACAACATTTAACAAACTTAACTAGCCAACAAACAAGTTTCTATAAGCAAATGCAGGTTAAACAATATTTATAAGCCACTTATATGGTTCTGACATTAATTTTAATTGTTTACAACCAATTCATATACAACTTTATTCAATTTAAATGGTTTATAATTCAATTGCTTACATTCACTTCATTTCTAAGCAAAACAAACTTATATTCATTCCAATTGTTTTCAAAATCATCCTATTTCACTTCTAATAACTCATAGAATTTTATTTACTCCCGTTTACATTAAACGATCCATTTTCTAATGCAATTTGACAATACTAATGTGAATAAATAATTACGTAAGCTTCATAACCAAATTTAAATTGGTTCCAACTCAATGTATATAAATTCCATTCCAATCTAACTCATTTACAAACCATATAGTTACATTCCATCCCGTTTCACTTTGATTTTGTTCAAAGTCATTTTGTTATACTCGACATCATCCCATGCTTCTATAAATTTTAAATTTAAGTTAGTTTACTTCAATTCACTACCATTTCATAACTTAAGTTCATTCTTATTTTAATTTATTCATACTTGAATAGGATTTATTTTCATCTCAAATCATTTTTATTTTAATCCAATTCCATACAACTTCAATTCATATTTAATTCACTTACAATTCTAAGTTGAATTTCTATTTATAACTCAAGCTTCATTTCCAAACTCAATTATCTATTCACAATTCAATTCTAAGTTAATAATTTCGAGTTCCATTTCCATATTTCATCAACTAATTAATTATCTAATTAGTTCTCTCCTGTTTTAAATTCAATACTTGATTTTTAATCTCAGAATCTCTTCATTAAATTTCTTAAGTGCAATTTATTTTATAATTCAAGTTTGGATTTTTCGTTTTATTTTGCAATTCATCAAAAATATTTATTTTGGGTTTTCTATCCCACTTTTAAATTTTATAAGTCACAACTTATTATTTTACACATTTCCATTCATTCTAGGCTTGAATATATTCATCTTTTATTTTTAACTTAAGATTTACGCTTATTTATAGCCGAAATATATTTTATTCTATGGATTTTTAATTCTTTTAAGTTTTCTAATTTATTTATTTATTCCAACTTTTTTTTATCCAACTTACTTCCATTTATTCAGGTAAGAATCTAATTCCATTCAATCACCGATAACTCAATTGAATTTTACTCCAATTCAATTCTATTTAACTTAACCCAGTTAAATCTTGTTATATACCATTCCTTTGAATTTTTGTTAAGCAAGGACTTAATTCCATTTAATATCATTCATGACACAACTGAATTTTGATTCAATTCAATCCAAGTTTAATTCAATTTCAATTACAATTTTATTTAACTTATCTCAAGTTAAATTCAGATATATTTGCTTCACTTTCATTCACTTAAGTTAAATTTTAATTCCCGGATTAAAATTTCCAATTTCTTTTTATTAATATCAACTTCACTTTATAAGTTCAATAGTTGATCCATTTATTCATTCATAAATTCATTTTCAACCAATAAATTTTATTTTCAAACATTAATTATTTTTAGTCCATTTGAACTTATTCTGCACCTTATTTTACACATTTAAATCAAGCGTCATCCAATATTGAATTTATTTCATTTGCATGCCATATTAATTAATCAGTTACTTATAAATTTTAATCTTAAAACTTTGTTTATTTAATCCAACCTGACTAATTTTTTTTCAAACTTAAGTTCAACATTCAATTTTGAAAACATATATATCTAACCAAACTATTCCTTTGCATTTTCAAAATCAACCAAATTTCTCCAATAAACATTAATCCAAAACATTCTGGTAGCAATCCCTCTTTTGGAAACTCAAAAATGAACACCGATGATGTCGCGCGGAATTATTTTCCAGCGACCGTAAAGAGTTCAATGCTTTTCTCTCTTTTAAAACCCTTCCAATATTTTTAAATTCCAAATCTCTCTAGATTTCACATCCAATTCAAACATATTTCTCAATATATATTATCTTCCCAACTTTTGAGAATCATTATCAAATTCAAAGGAATCTAAAATTCCAAATCCCAAATCCTTTAAATTTATATTCAAACATTACTTTGGAATTTTATCTTATTTTAATTATTAATCACACTATAATTTACGTTTATAGTTTATATTTACAAATTTCATTTGTATATGAATTTATTTTTAGTTTTTAATTATGGTTTCAATTCCTTACTCAATTATAATCACATTTATAAATTCCATTTATTTATTAACTTATTCCTTAATCTCTGGTTATTATCTCAATTTCTTATCCAATCCTCATACAATAATGATAATAATTTAATATTATTACTCCGAACATCCAAGCATCCATATATAACTATAATAATTTATGAAAAATTATTCCCTTTATATATGAAAATAACTTGGGTAAAATTATTTCATTTACCCTATTTAAAACAATACTGTATTGGTTTATCTTGTTCAAGAGTTTAGAAATCCCTATCGATGACATGGCGTCCCATATATCGACCAGAATCCACAAACACTCAACCGATAAATCAACGCAATATAAAAACAATTTTATATTCACTAAAAAATACGCACTCATATCTATTAATACTCTCAACCTCATTTTACAGTACTACGGACTCTATTCTATGAGTAATTCCCACCAGAGCCAAGATTATCACCAACCTAAGCTCTGATACTAAGTGTAACGACCATCAAATCCGTATCCCTTGAGTCAACACTATTCTACATCAATCAACTCAAGTTGAACAGAAATACGAACCATTTATGTTAAAGAAGAAGAGGTAGAAGAAGAAAATAGAAAACTACATCAGAATCTAACCATCGCAGCGGAATAAAATATAATAGATGATAAATAATCTTTACTCAAAAATCATATATATGTCTGTTTATATATTACATCATCAGAGTACATCAATCACAATTCAACATCAATAATATACAACTGGATACACAACTACTCAACACAGCGGAATATATATAAAACAAGTACGAAAGTACGTATCGTCATCCAGCTCGTCTCCTGAGCTCCACGACATCATGTCATGTATCCTATAATACTAGGTCTGACGCGAGCATTATAGTTAAATAACACCCGAGTCGGTCTTGATATACCAGCGTGAGAAATCACACTCAATTTATTATTAAAGTTTCAAAAATCCTTTGAAAACAAAAGCATCTCGTAAGACCACGACACAAATAAACATGTCGGGTTTTTACCTTACGATAACTAAAACATTTTTTTATTAAAATCCTCTGATATTATAATAGGGTCTATATACAAATACTTATCAAAATAGCCAAAAAATTTACATTATTAAATTCCAGCTACTAGCCACAGAGTGGGTAATACAAAAAAAACTCATACAAGGCTCGTAGGGAGAATGGATTTCCAACTAATGACTAGGCACTGGGGTACCACCTGTTACAGTACCTGGTCAAGATCAGCGTACCGAGGATCACTCCCGACCCTCTGCAACACAAGACCGGGACTACCCCTTACTGGATAATCCCGAGTGAGATCACCCCACGGTTGGGATCAGCAACCGCACCACTAAGCCGAAATAAAAGGGACATCTAGACAGGGATGACCTCACCCTGAATAGGTGCTACCCACCTAGCCTTGCTCATAACCCCTGATTTTCAGTCCTTCCCGGTTGATGAGGCTTGAGGCTAAGCGTTACCTTTTTAGAACATATACCTTAGAATGCCCATCGTCCACCCGACGATGTTCCGAAAACATTCATCCATACAAGTTCGTCCCGGGTTTAAACGGAACCGAAGGCACTATTCCTACTACATCCATTTTGGAAATATCCTCAGGATTAGTAGCGACTAGCCCTTGCACTTCACTGCTCCATCTTCGAATCCAAACTCGTTTCCCCATGAAATGTACAAACCGGATCGAAGTGGTTTTCGAGAAATAAATCTCGATCCCGATCTCTTCGAAACAATCAACGCATTTGGCCAATATTGATAGTCGGTTATTTAACTATCAATTAATATTCACAACATCCATCACACAATAAATAATTTCCCAAATTATTTATTTATCTAAAAATTTCTTTGCAAGATATATTTCCAATTTCAACCCTTTGAAAACAGTTTCAAACTATCTTCCTTTTTCAGAATAAATTTCCCAAACATTTTCTCTTTCCTCTAAGATCATCAAGGACAAAACTTTAGATTTTTAAAATAATTTAAAATGATTTACTTTGAAATATACTTTAAAACATTTAAGTTAAAAACTACTTCAATAGTTTGTTAAAAATACATACTATATGAATATTTGAAAATAAAGTTATTTTATAAAATATAAAACTAGGTTTTCACCCTTTTTCAAATAAACTACTAAGTCACTTGTTAAATAACTACTACGATAATAGATACGAAAAATATTTACTTTAAAATTTAGATATTTAGACATAATAAATTTCTAAAACATACTTTTTAAAACAACATTAAAACTTTTTATCTTATATTTAAAAATTTACTTTGAACGTACTTGGCTATCCAGAGAAATATACTTCTCTTCACATTCCTCTTTAAATTTCCAATTCAAACGCTTGAATCAATTTCCAAATTGATTTCAAATTTACCCCCTTTTTATTCCAAAATTTATTAATTTCAGATTTTATTCCTTAATTATGAGTTAAAATACTTTTAACTGAAAATACCAATTTTAGATTTCTCAACTTACTTCTTAATCCTTTTTAATTAAATTTAAACTTTAAATTTTAAAATAATTCTTTATTCCTTTAAAATAATATCACTTAATTTTACAATTCATTAATTTCTGTTTATTCAAAATCTTTGTTTCTGTTCATACTTAAAGTTATTTATTAGTATTTTAATATCACTTCCATTTCTTTCAATTCATTCTTAATTTATTCACATTTTTTATAGTTATTTCGCTTACAAATTTACTTTTTTGTTTTCTTTACAAAATCCAATTTATATATTTTTGGTAACTCATTATCTCCAAATATATTCAATCAAACCATAGCATTTCATATTCCAACATAATTCATCATAGAATATCAATAATCACAACAGAGAATATTAAATAATTTAAATATATGTTGAGGGATCCAGTTGGATCCCTCCAACCTGTTTTCCATGCATCCACAGATGTTAACACAATATAATATACCAATTCCACTTCGAGGTGGAATATCGCGGTATATGGGATTAAATATAATATTATCCGCTATTATGCGGCGCATAGGGTCTCATCCGCTATATATTGTGGGAAATCAATCATTCCAAGATGTATTATATACTATAATATAGCACATCAATCAATTCAACCATTCAACCAATTTATTTAAAATTTAATAATTTAAATTTAAATTATTACCAGATGAGTGAGATTAACTCACCTTTGCTATTATTTGCAATCCACTTCACTTTGCCTTGGTTTCACGGTTTTCGACCTTGTATAAACATTAAATGATTTTCATTAATATTTGAACCAACCGAATAATTAAATTCCATTTGGTAAATTTAATTAACTAGTGATTTTTATTTTAAAATTTCACGTTTTTAACAAATTTTCCTAAATAAATTTATTTTTGGTGACTAAAATAAATTAATCAGTTTATTAAACAAGTTAATTACTTATAATACATTTTTAAAGTAAGCTAGTAAATTAAAATGTGTACATGCATGTTTATTACTATTTTTGAAATCACTTATACTTATAAAAATAATTTATATTGATTAAAATTCAAGTTCTATACACATCCTATATTTTCAAAAGCTATATACAAAAAAATTCTGTCTACTATATATTTTAAAATATATGTAAATGTATATATATATTTTATTTTCTGGTATATATGTATAAATAAAAAGGTATGTGTATTTATAATTTTTTTCTTTTCTTTGCTCTGTTTTCTAATCTACAATATATATATATATATATATATATATATATATATATATTTAAAACAACAGGATAAGAATGCTACCTCACTGCAGATGACAACGCCTGCCGCCCAGGCTTCACCAACGGTCGACGTTCGTCAACCCGGAGCAACTCGCGCCTGGTCCCACCTCTCGGTCGAATTCCCTTCATCTTACTCGAGCGTATCCAGATCGACATGTGACTGCTCGAGACCCCCTGCTACGGTACTTGGTGGCGATATCCCACACAGCACCACACACCACCCAACTTTCCTTACTCCTGTGCTTATCCTGCACGGTCCCAAATCCAACTTTAGATTCAAACAATAATCCCTAAATCGAGCTCAAATAGCAACCCTAGCTCCAACTGTCGATCGAGTAATCTATCGCATCCAAGAACAAGCGCCGCACCCACTACACATCCATGCGCAAACACGACTACCCGAGCCCCTTCGCCTCGCGCGAGCTTCCAGATCTGCCGCTCGACCCCACTTACATTCGCGAAACAAGGCTCACGATCTGGTTTCCCAGCAATCGAACAAATCGATTTGAATTAAAAACGATGGCAACCATTTATTTCAATTCGCATCATTCTGTCACCATTTTTTTGTACTTTGATTTCTTTTTTGAAAGAGGGATTCGGTTCTATCGTTAAAGAAAAGGGCTGCATGATGTTGTAAAAAAAAGGAACATGGATATGAAAGGAAGTCGGCTGAATATAAAAAGGGAAGCGTGTTTAGAAGGCACCGATGACATTGATTTGATCAATTAAAGTTTTATTTAATTTTCAACGCGTTTACTTATCGTACGCTCACACAACAACTCCGATCAATACGAAATTTGAAATCCGATAATAATTCAATATTACGGACCCAATGGAACTGATTTCGTCGAATTCCGAGATTGTGTCTCGGAAGGCTATTTTTAAATTCAATTTAAACGATAAAATTTCAAAACTGAAAAAATCACTGTTAAATTCAATTTTAAAACTTCTATTACCTTCATGTTATCAATATAAATTTTACAAGCCTTAAAATTATTTTTAATAGGCTTAAAACTGAAGATTCAACAATTTACCCAACTTCAACTTGTTTAATTCAATAATTTAATTATCAAATAAATAGTGACATTTGGAATTCAAGTTAAAAAATTAACTTTTAAATATTTAAAAGTAATTAAATATTTCGTTTTAAATGCTCGAAAATTCCTGGTCGTCACATTATTTAGTGGTATATAATTAGGCACTTGCATAGGCCAACATACAGAAGTTTATTGGCAGGTATGTTTTATATTTCTATTTGTCAATTTTAATTCGGTTCATTTGTATACTTTAATTGATAAAGATTTTATCAACTATATTAGTTGCACAAATTTATCAATGTAGATTATCACAATTTTATCTATCAGATGTTCTTATAAAATTAGAAAGGTTAAATGCTTTCATTTCATTTTTATAATAAGGCTCCTAATAGTCTTTTATGTTTCTCTAAATCCTAAGATGAAACATAAAAGTCCTTCGATTTCACTATTGGATATCAGGACTTGTCTGTCTTGGAATTCTGATCTTGAGTTGCTCAATATGTTATTGCCCACAAATAATGGATAATTTCTTATCAGTTGTATCATATATAGCTCTTAATCACCGGTTCCTTGTTATATTCTCATTTAGAACTTGAGTTTTCTCAACATGTCAAATGAAATTATTCACCTGTACCAACCATTTCGCAGTGGCCTAATTATGGTATATATACCTTGAGTTTGCTCAATAACTAAAGAGTATGCAAGTTATTTGTTAATATATATATGGTAGGGGACAACACTTACACTAAAGATTCATAGTCTTCAATATATTTAATTGAGTGATATTGACTTATGGGATAATATATTTTTATGTAATACTCTAATGATTCAAGTATAGGACACATCAGAAATCATGGTATATGTACTTTTACATATGTATTTATTTCTTAAGTCTACTCGGGTTTCTTACTATTCCACCTTTACTTTATACATTTATATTATATAAGTTTTACTATTATTTAACTTTAATACTTTATTTAACTTAATAATATTTTATGCATAACATTATATTAATTAAATGTTATTTAATTAATTAACAATTTAATTAATTATTATATTATTTAATTATAACATATTATATTGAATATATCTACTATAACCATTATAGTAATGCAAATATTTCTTATATATATGTATTTTAATTTACTAATTTAATTTTAATTAATTTACGTAATTAAACAATTTATTTAAATTTTATTAATTTCAAAAATTCTTTTATACAGACATGCATGCTTATATTATCTTAAATAATTCAAGACAACATAACATATACCATTACTATATACAATATTGTATATATATTTAATTAATTAACTTATTTTTTTAATCTTATTAATAAATAATATTTTTGAAATTAATTTTATTACATTTTCAACATTTTTGAAAAATTATGTTATAACATTTATAAAGTCGTGATTTAATTTTTCAAACATTTTTAAATTTTATATTATAACTTTTATAATATAAGTTTTATTTTAAATTTAAAACATTTATCCCAATTTTCAAAATAATTTGAAAATATATATTATAACATTTATAATATTTTTCTTATTTTAACTTTGACTTCTAAATTATAAACTTTCATTTATTTTCAAAAAAAATCTTTAATTAGCCCAAGGCCCAGTTCAAATTCAGCCTTTTCTGTTAGGGGCAAATTTTGGGCTCACATTACTATTCGGGCTAGCCGGTAGCCGGGTAAGACATGCATGGTACTTGATTATCCAACAATCCAACCTAGACACCAACTTTCTTAGATGTCATACTAACTGGATTGTAAGCTTAATTAGTTAGCTCTAATATAACTAACTTAAACTGCATAGGCTATTGGGAATCGATACCATTGTTGGAACTAGATCAGCCCATAATGAAAGAAATGGACGAACTTAAATTTATTTACATTTTGGATCTTTATTGGGTCTATGAAGTCTAGTTTATTTAGAACATTTATAAATTCCTTTCAAACAAATCATTATTTTATTTAAATTTATAATGTAGATTTATATTATGTAATTAATACTGTATTATACATACATACACACACATATATGCACACGTATGTCATATACATAGACACACACACACACACACACACACATATATATGTATGTATATATATGTGTGTGTATGTGTGTATGCATATGTAATGTAGCAATCCATATAAGGTTTGACATACCGGTGTATAAGTGTTGGGATTTACATCGCAACGAACATATTAGCTCCTTTATTATACAGATATATCATCCAAATATATGTTTGCATACTCTAATTTATATATAAAAAATATTGCATATATATTATTTTGAAATTATTTATAAATATATATATGTGTGTGTGTGTGAAATTTATAATACATACATATATATATATATATATATATACATGTATATGTATATTTATATTTAAAATCACTTAAAATTTTATCAAAATTTTATTTATTTACTTTGTTGAAAATTCGAAATCGAAATCAACTTTTTATTAAAGTAAACATGTGTGTGTATATATCTTAAACAATTTAACAATAAATATATATATTTATCCATATACCTAAATGAAATATGTATAAAATATATAAATATATACCTATTATAATGCTCATGGTAAAAGGTTGTTTTCTTATTCAAATTGGGCCTTTTCTATTAGAAGAAAACTTTAGGCTCACATAACTATTCGGGCCAACTGGTTGCCAGATAGGACATGCATGGTACTTGATTACCCAACTATCCAGCCTAAACACTACCTTCATTAGATACTATATTAACTGAATTGTAAGCTTAATTAGTTAACCATAATTTGACTGATTTAGACTGTATAGGCCATTGGACTTTGATACCATTATTGAAACTAGGTCAGCCCGCAGCGGAAGAAGTGGGTGAATGTCATTTTTTTTCCATTTTAGATCTTTGATGCTCCTATGAAGTCTAGTTTATTTACAATGTTTCTAAATTTCCTTTTACACAAAATCATTATTTTATTTAAATTTATAATAAAGATTTATATTATGTAATTATTATTATTGTAATACATATATACGTGTATCATACATAGGGATAAGCATTTAGTTGGTTCTGTTTGTTTTGAGGTAAAAAAATGTCAACCGATTTACAAATTAACATAATTTGATTGGTAACCGATTTTATTGAAGTAAAAAAGCAAGTAAGAGAATGTACCATATGTTACTATTCAAATGCTTGATTTAATCAATGGAAAACATACATTTATGTTTATATGAAGTATTTTGCATACTTATTAAAAGTTTATCAGAAAAATTAACATATTTTTAATAGATAAGGTTTTTTTTGTTACTAAACCGATTATTAAGAGTATTGCAATGCCATGAATTCGAATAATATAATAAAAATTCGGTTAATTCGGTTAAACTGATAACCAAAATACAAATTCAAACTGAATTCAAATCGATATAATTTCATAACTTAACCGAATCAACCGAAATGAATTGGTTTAGTCGGTTAATTCGGTTTTAACCGAATACTTCTCACCCGTAATCATACACACACGGATGCATACATATATACATGCGTACATACATACATACACACACACACGCACACACATATATATATCTGTGTGTGGCGGCCATATGTAACATAGGAATCGGTGCAAGATTTGACATGCCCGTGTAATAGTGTTGGAGTTTACATCGCAACGGACATGTTAGTCCCTTTAATGTACGGATATTTTGTCCAAATGTATGCTTGTATACTCTAACTTATGCATACAAAATATTGCATATGTATATATGTTATTTAGAAATTATTTATAAATATATATCCGTGTGTGTGAAATTTATAATATATATATATATATGTCTATGTATATTTAAAACCACTTAAAATTATATTTATTTACTTTGCTGAAAATTCAAAATCAATTTTTTATTAAAGTAAATGTATATATAATAATAACAATACTATGTATCTATATATATACACCTAAATGAAATATGTATAAATTACATAAAATAGATATATATATATATATATATATATATATATACACACCTATTATAATGCTCAAAACGAAGGTTGTTTTCTTTTTTTAAAATTTAAATATATACATTAATTTCCATATAGAAATTAATAAAAATCAATAAAAAATATTTTCAAAAGATAATATCAAATTTAAATATTTTAGTAAAAATCTCGAAGATATTTTAATATTTTAATATTATATATAAATATACGTTCTATAATTTAAAATAAATTTAAAATTAATTATTAATTTTGGTAATTATTTAAATTATATAAAGCTAATTTTTTTGAAGAAAATGTTACTGGGTGTAAATTTAATTTTTTAAAATTTAAAACATATTTATATAATATATATGTGTGTGTGTGTTTTGATATTATTTATTAATAGAATTAAATGATTTAAATATATTATTTGGCAAAGCCAGCGGGGTTAAATGGACCCTTATCCTATATTAGCAAAAAGGAATTACAAAGACTGATGGCGTACAATCAGAACATACAACAATATGAAAAACTATGAATACACAACAATACAATTACGTAGTAAGTACTTGGTAGATAGAACAGACCAATACATGTTTAGAAGTCAAAACACTTCCAAGCACCCTATTGTTCCTTACCATCCAAATAGCCGATAGAGTCTTTTTCAGAACACGAAGTAGCAAAGAACATAATGACGTCTTCCATCTTGTTGCCTTGAAAATGGTAAAACATTCCACTGCAGAGTTTCTAATGGGGCTATGTAATCTTAACTTCTTCAAGATATTGTCCCAAATAAAAAACGAGAATTCACAGTCAAAGAATAAATGAGAAGTAGACTCCTTATATTTGTGACAGAGGATGCATGTATCAGATTGAGTAATACCCTTCTCCTTCAACTTATCAAGGGTATGTAAACCATTTTTAACAATTTTCCAGAGAAGCATATTTTCTTTCGGAGCAGAACCCGAGTTTCATATCCTAGAGTGCCAAGGAAACAAAATGCACCGAGTAAAATCAACCATACTTTTACAAACAGAAGCTATCTGATGAGGCTTACCATTTCAAAATGCATGAATATTGGTAGTAGAGAAGGATTGCACAAGAATTTTACTCCAGGAGGCACGAACAAAGGAAGAACTAGAGATAGGAAGGACTATAATTCCATCAGACCAAAAGGAATTAACAGTTGCACGTTCATTGATTCCAATCATTGCTCTAAGGTTGTCGCTAATAATATCAGCTAAAATGGTTCCCTAATCAGACCAGGGATCGAACCAAAAAGAAATTTGATTCATATATTGAAGCCCAGTCTGAAAAATATGAATACGGTCCTTTCTGAAACGAAGCATGTTCTTTCAAGACCAGCTGCAATTGGCTGCAATATCCATAGTCCAAAAATATTTGTCTTTAATTAATTATTTTCTTGATCCATGAAGCCCATAAATTATTGCCAAATTTATAAAGTTTATCTATTCGAGAAGAGATAACAGAATTTTCTAATATTCATAATCCTTAGCCCTCCATATTTGTAAGGGCAGCAGAGCTTTTTAAACGCGATAGGAATAAGTTTCCTGGAAAATGGATTACCATGCGAAAGAAAGTGGTTAAGAGCCGAGTTGATCATGGAAACAAGCTTGCAAGGCAATACGAATATTCTAGCATAATATAGGAATATGGAAGTAGCAATGGATTTGACGATGACAAGTCTACCTGCCATTGAACATTTAGAAACTGGCCAGGATGATATTTTTGCAATAATCTTTTCATAAAGCTTGAGACATTGGCTGGTCTTAACTTTAGATGAAAACATAGGGGCACTAAGGTAGTCTTCATTGTGATCTATGGGATTAAGGCCAGACAAAGCATGGGTCATAAATTTTTGAGGGTCAGGAATACCAGCTATCCTAATCTTGGATTTATTCCTATTGATAGTAAGACCGGTCAAAGTTTTAAATTCATCAAGAATATCCAACACACCATTGATTGATTTAGAAGTAGGCTTTGTAAAGAGAAGCAGATCATTAGCAAATTGCAGAGTTGATACATTAGAGTTCTTGCATAGAGGATGGTATTTGAGGAGATTCGTAGATTAATATTTTGAAGTGAGTGAGGTGACTAACTCCATAACACAAACAAAAAGGCAAGGTGACATGGAGTCATCTTGCCCTATTCCCCTCGTTGCTTGGAAGTAACGAAATGAATTGCCATTGTAATTTAAAGTGTATTTGACTGTAGATACACATGTATAGATCCATGACAAAAAGGGGATCGGGAAATTCATCTTATGAAGAACATAAATTACCGATTTCCATTGTACAGTGCCATAAGCTTTTTGAATGTCAAGCTTCAATACACACCTCTTTGACACATTCTGCCTATTATATCCTTTCAACAATTCTGAGGTTAACAGAATGTTATCAGTGACATCATG
Organism: Allium cepa; assembly: GCA_030765085.1. Classification (NCBI taxonomy): domain Eukaryota; kingdom Viridiplantae; phylum Streptophyta; class Magnoliopsida; order Asparagales; family Amaryllidaceae; genus Allium; species Allium cepa. Next base: position 166,957,326 of record CM060941.1, on the reverse strand, counting down.
AAAACGCAGGAATGCACTTTGATTGAGGGAAATTATATCAGCAAGCACAGTCTTCATTCTAGCTGCCATGATCTTGGAAATGCATTTGCATATCACATTGCAGCAAGCAATGGGTCTATATTGAGATACATAAGATGGCTGATCAGACTTGGGAATAATAGCAATTTTAGTGGCATCAATTCCAGACAACAATTTGTTGTGTTTGAAAAAATTCTTAATGGCCTTAATCACATCTGTTCCTATCACACACTAAGCAATTTTATAAAAATGGGCATTAAAGCCATCAGGTCCAGGAGAGCTTGTAGAGTTCATAGCAAAAATGTTGTCTTTAATCTCGTCATCAGTAATTTCCTGAATGAGAAACTCATGAGAATAAGCTGAAATGGAAGGCAATTAAATGCTATCAAATAACTGCCTGTGTATGACTGGATTGTTGGGGTTAGCTAGAAGTTCTTAAAAAAAATCCAGAAAACCTTCTTGAATAGCATCAAGAGATGTACAAAGACCACCCTTTTTATCTTGGATGTGGATAACATTTGTAGATGACTGTCTGATCCTAAGAGATTCATGGAAAATAGAAATTATTTATCTCTATAAAGAGACCACTTTACCTTTGCCTTTTGTTTTGCCATCTTATTTTCTTCCACCAAAGCTTTAAAAAGTTGTTTGTTAAGAGATTGCTCTTGATACACAAGATTGGCAAGCACAATATTATCACCACATACCTAAATATCCCCTTGCACATGATATAAGCTATTACGAATAGAATGAGAAAGACTGCTACCATTCCCAAAAGTGTCATTAGACTAAGATTTAAGACTTTCTTTTAGATGCCTTAGCTTTGCCTGCAAAATATACATGGGATCACCATAAACATTTAAAGTCCAACAGTTTGAAACAATTTTCAAAAAATCATGATGATTAGTCCAGTTATTAAAAAATGAAAAAGAGGACTGTCTTCTCACAGAAGCTTTTCCCCAATCTAAAACTAAGGGGGAGCGGTCAGAAAAGGATAGAGGAGGGATGATGGTGTTCAGGTTAGGCCAGGCTAGTACAGAGGAGAAATTTTGATAGGATCTGTCAAGTTTACAAAATGTCATTTTGCCTGATTTACTGGAATTATTCCAAGTAAAGAAGTAACCATTTGCAAAGATAGGGAGGAGGTTAGAATCATATATAGCTTTATTGAGGGGTCTAGTTTGTTGATAGCTAAGAGGAACTCCACCACTTTTATCAATGGATAACTGCATACAGTTCCAGTTACCTATACAAAGCCATGGACAATTTAATGGTTGAAGAGAAGGGGTAGTATTAAGGAAATGTTGTCCATACAAACAACTATTCTCAGCATAAATGAAAGTCATGAAAAAACTGGATGAAGAAGGGATATGGGTAATATGAGTGTGAATGAATTGCCTGTGAACACAGAGGGGATATTGAGAAAAGTATGGGATTCCAGAGAATGAGGAGTCTGCCAAGTGGAGCTTGAGATAGATTATGAATAAATTTCCAGCCAATGTTAATAATAAGAGAAGCCTTGATGGTGTTGGCATGATTTAAATTTGTTTCAGCAATGGCCATGATTTCAATTTTGAAAGATGATATGAAGTTTCTGCTTTCAAGTTGTTTTGACATGAAGTTCACTCCCCTAATATTCCAGAATCCTATTTTATCAATCATTAGAAGGATTGGGAGTTAGCTCTGTTTTTAACTCCAGAGGAAGAAGCATTGAGGTCCGATGAAGGTGGCATTGATGGATTAATTTGCTCAATGGAGTAACATATACCCATATCTAAATCAGTGAAAGAGTTTTTATGTTTGAATATCTTCTTTGGTCTTCCTCTTTTGTTTTTAGTAGAAGAACCTGAACATTCTGGTAGAGAATGATTATTGATTGAAGAAGTGAAATTGATAAGGTGATCAGAGTTGATGTCATTGAATACTTGAATTGGAAGAGATAAAGTTGAATAGGGAGATGAGGAGTTATCAGTAGAGAAAGTATTTCGATTGAGGGGTTGATCTGGAATTAGTTTGGAAGGGTGTACAACTGTGTGCATGTCACTGTGCATGTTGAAACTGTTGACATTGAGAGAATTAGGGGTAGCAACAGACTGATTGCCTTTCACAATTTCAGAATGATCAGCCATAATAACTTCAATGTTATCTTAAGCATCCTCATTTAAATTCTAAAGCACTGAAAAGTTGTTATGAGTACTTACACCATCAGAGTTAGATGACTTGGCAGAGGGTTAACCATTTCAGGACAAGGTTCAGCTTGGGTGTAGGTGTTAGTGATTGGTTCAGGCATTTTTCCAAGGGACTCTGCGACAATTCCTACATTTCTCGAAGTAACCATGACTGGATCACCAAGAAGACCCGAAGTCGTTTGATTAATTATAGTACCATCATCAGCAGACCTCAAAGGAGCAATGTTTAAGGCTATAGGCATTCCCATAGTTGTATGATTCACATCAACAACACCATGGACTACCATATTCACTTTATCATCATTGTTTATCTTTCTCCATAATTTTTGAATAGGTTTTAATTTTCTTTTTCCTTTAGATAAGAGGCCTTTCTTCTCATTTCTAACCGGACCTGCCTTGATAGTATTATTAACACATTCCACAACATGTTTCTTACCTTCCTTACTGACCTTGACTTCTTCCTTCTTAGTGCCATTATATTTTTCACAACTGGCAGTAGCATGGCCAAATATTTTGCAGTGGGTACAAATAAGCGGTTTCCATGAGTATTCAACTAGAACATCTGGACATGTATCATGACTCACTACCAGGCTTGCTGGAAGTTCTTTATCAGGACTAGTCTCAATGAGACATTTCGCGTACTCGAATCTCTTGAGTCTTTTAGTATTTTCATCAAAGCGTATCAATTTTCCAAGATGGCAGGCCAACCAATAAATACCAAGGAGTGTCCACGTCAGTATTGGAATTCTATAGAGGTGAACCCATATAAGGACAGTTATTCTTACCGCGGCTTGTGTAGAGGCAAATGTAGGGTTCCATTTCGAAATAATGAACATCTGACCACAAATGAAAATTGGATCCTTCTTTAGAACTTGAAGCTTGTCTTCTTTATTAGAGAACTTTAAATAGCAATTGTGTTTATCATAGTATAATTCAAAGGAGCCTTTAAGCTTCTAAGCTTTGTCGAGATGAGCCTTGACAGCCATAAATTTAACTGTTCCAGCAAGGAAAAAGCCCACGAGACAGTCAGACAAAGATTTAGTGCCTTCATTGATAATTTCATTGGGAGGAGAAATGGGAAAGCCCGGGTAATGAATATCAAAATGGACAGGAACATAAGACCCATCATTCCTAGGCTTCGTAGTGAAAAGAGATGACCAAGAGGAGGGTGATGTGACAAAAAAAATGAATAGGAAGAGCATAATGAGGTGGAGGGTTAGGAAGAAGGGGAGGAAATAGATCGATAGAGGGTAGAGAGAAGGTATGGGGAGAGGTACAGGTAAGGTGAGAGGGATGGGGGAAGGCAAGACATAAGAGGACATGAGAGGGAAAAAGTGTAAATAGATTGATTTGAAACAACTAAAAAATTAAATGATTTAAATATTATTTAAATAATATATATATATATATATATATATATATTATTTTAATTATGTCGAAAGTCTTGTAAATATAAAATTCAAATTTTATATAATGTAAGATTGAATATTTAAATTATGAAGTTTATATAATTTAAATAATGTATATTAAATCAATTTTTTTTATTCCATGACGTGAGCATTAAATGCATGTCTATGTCATAATTTTTTAAATTATAATTATATAGGTATACAATCATACAACCGTTTTAAATGTGACAATATATTAGATTTTTCACACACACACACACACACACATATATATATAACATCTAGACACTAATATACATTTTAGATCAGAAAATTACCTTATTTCCGAAGACTTATAGTGCGCATTGAAATGAAAAGATGGACTTCTTGAACAAGATTCCAATTCAGCAAGGTACTAGCTCATGAATTAGTAACCATCGGCTATCGAATAGCAATTGTTTAATTTAATTTAAGTTTTGAAAATATAGGAGGGCAAAGGTAGATTTCAGCTAGAAATAGAGAGGGAGAAGGTTTCAAAAAGTTCATAAAGAATGAAGGTTATGATGTATTTCTAGAGAAGAGATTAGAGAGATAAATCCACTTTTCTTTCTTACACATTCTTTTCCTATAACCCAATCAACCTGAGCCTATTAATCATCATATGTTCACCCTTACCTAGTCCATTCACGGTCGAAATGCACATACCCTCATATATGGTTCAAACCCATTTAAAGCCCGACCAAATTATATTGCATTTAAATATGATTTAAACGAGTATCGATATCGTATATCGATTAATATATTTATAACTATTATAGACATATTTATTATTGATTATCAAATCAAAATAAAAAATCTATAATTAATATTTCAAAATATTAATTAATTTAAAGCATTTACAAATTAATTAAATCATGTGGTCAAAGGAGTATTCGATGTTTCAGTTGTATGACTCTCTAACTGTACATTCGTTCAGCGACAAGTATCGAATTATTCGAATATAAACGTTCACATGTTACAAAGCAGGTCGATTTATCGCTTACTTGGTTTCGATAAAATCTAATTTTACTTTTTAAGCGTTACCTGATTATGAAAATTATTTACACCAATTATCTTCATCAAAACTATATAACTTTGGACTTATGGAATTTGGTAATCGTTAAATTCTGATATCATCCTATTCAACTCTTTAGTTTCAAAACAAATTCCTTGGTTCAGTAATAACATTATTATTAACGGTAATGCTCTGGCCAAAGACTTTGATTTTGAATGGACTTTAGTTGATTGTGATACTAACCTCATATAACTGAGGAAACGAATCCTCTCTTGAATAGTGTTTCACTTCCAGTGCTTCCACTCGACCCATGTAACACCCCACCTCTATACCCATATTATCCAAGAATATTATCGCGTAATACTATCAAGTAACACGAAGAATAAGGCAACGTGGATGATTATAATGAACTGAAAGTTTGGACATTTAGTATTTAATCATCTGCATTATTTTAATATTTAAATCTTGGATTAAATGTGATTAAATTGATTTGATAACCTTGTTACCCCCCTTTTAATCATAACTAATGAGGGAAAACTTGTTTTTGAAAATGTTTACACAAATAAACACTTTAAAGTGAAATCAACAATGTGACCGAAATTTGGTTTGTTGATAAACAGTTTTTTATTCAATATAAATTGTTTGAAATCTTGTGCACTTTTATAATGATCGAATGAGCACATTAGCAACTATGTAATACATCTTTCTTCATAAAGCAATGGAAGGTTCTAGAAGCTTGCAAGTGGATAAAAGATGTTACCATGTTAAGGGTATAAGTGTAAATTTGCTAAAGGAAGTGATGTAAAGGGGAAGTTATGGGGGGTGAACCTTCCATGGCATGATAAAAGAGGGTGAGAAAAAGTTTAGGCAAGACCATATGAAGCCTATATAAGAAGGGGTATACCCTTGTTAAATAAATTCACAAACCAAACCAAGCTTCTTCTTCTCTAAATGTTCTAAAGAAATTTTTGGCAAATCAATTCTAAATCCACTCAAACTTTTCCACAGGCCTTAGGACAATATTTGAATACCTTCCACATAGTTATGTTTGGAAGAAGAAAATACATTCTCCCCCCTTAAGTGATAGCCGTGAGCAATGAAGGTAAAATTACAATGGAAAAACAAGTTTTAAGCAAGAAAAAGGAAGGTGGTTGCATGAGGATGGTGGGAAGTGTTCTTGAATTTGGTTGTGCTTAAGTATTTATTTGGCTTGGATCTAAGTGATGTATCTCACTTGTTTGTAAATATTTTGTATATGTACGTTGTGTTTGAACTATAAAGTTTAAAGTGACAGTAACTAATTAAAGTTATAAACTTTGGACCCCTCTTTCTTTTGAAAGAAAATAAAAAATTTATATTATACAATGTCACTTCTATTACCCTCTTAAACATGTTGCATGGCCTTAACTTGATGTTTAAATGGTTCTTTGATTAGTATGTTGAATTGAAGTATGTTTGAATGCGTCTGATCGAGAATAATAGCTATAAGAGCACTTCGATATCCCTTAAGTTTGACTTATGTAAATGGAAGTTTTATTAACTTAACTTGAGATGATTTAATTTTTTTGTTATCTATACATATTTGGTGTATTGGTGAGTAAATTAATGGTTTGGAAAGTTATAGAAATTGCGAACCAAAGTTGTGAAAGTTGAAGCAAAAATGTGGTTATAAATACACTTTGTAAATATATCTTATTTTTAGGAATTTTTACAAATAAATCGGAAAATATTATTAGGGTTTTTTTTCTATGGGTTTTAAGCACCCTAAAGGTAGTAATTACTGTAAAACTTTCAAATCTTAAGTTATTTGTTAAATTGATTAAAATTAGTCGTAAATATTGTGCTTTTCAGTGTTGTTTTTAACAAAGACCTTTAACGACATTTATAAATGATGTAGTAAGTTTCTTATGGTTTTAAATGTTTCAAAATGATATTTAAATTTGTAGTTTTCCAATAATATTTGTAGGGAAGTTTTCTACCATATTTTGAATTATTTTAAAATTGGTTTGAAGCACAAATATGTATTTAATAATTATATATGCATTTTTAAGTGAAGAGGTTTTATAATATAAAACATGTTTTCATAAAATTATAAAATAGTTATTTTCATGTAATATTTTACATGGATATTTAAAATCTATTTACAAGTATTTTTAAAGTATATATAATTTTTGAAAAAGGTAATTGACTATACTTAACACTAAAAACCGATGAGGTAGACTTCTCTATTTATGAGAATTAAGATTCATGTGGAGTAAGGATATGAGCAATAAAGCTCTAACCTACCGGTTCCCCCTTGATCAAGGAATAATTAAGTTGGAATATCAGAAATTTGTTAATCTTGTAGTTTTTTTATTATTTTTAAAGTAATTAACTTTGCTTAATGCTAAAGCCGACGATGTACGCTCATATATTTATGAGAGTTAAGATTGATGTCGAGTAGGGATGTGAGCAATAAAGCTCTAACTTATGGTTTGCTTATTGGTTGAGGAATCATTAAGTCAGGAATGTCAAAAACGTGTTAATCGTATCATTTTCCTACTCGTTCATGGAAGTCAGAGTACCATAGTTAACAATAAAAAATAATGAGGTAGATTTATCTATTTGTGAGTTTCAAGAAGGAAGTATCTAGACAAGGCTTTGATATGCATCAAGTGCTCTAACTTAGACGGATTCACTCTTGGACGAGGAATGACTAAGTTGGAATGTTGGCAACGAGTTAAGTATATAAATCATGATTTCTATAAGCGATCATTTTTAACTAGATAGTCGACTATTGAACTTAACCATATATTATCTTAGTTCTTTAAAAGAATGTTTTAAAGATAAATATGTATGAAATGGTTTTGGGATTGTTCTGACAATGTACAAAAAGCATTCATCTTTAACCCTTTTGATTATACTTATGAATATAAATAGATCTTTAAAAGAATGTTTTAAAGATAGGCACAGGTAAATTGGTTTCGGGTTTGTAGTGACAATGTTTAAGTAATATTAGTCTTAAACCTTTTTAAATGGGTTTGTGAGGATACTTAGATTCTAAAAATTGATATTTTGAAGGAAATTATAAGTATGAAATCTTTTGGAAAAATAAATAAAATACAAAGGTTTAAAGTGAGAAATCTTGTTAGTGATTTGTGAATACACCTATACCATTTGTGAGAAGTATATGAACATGTTTTGAAGTGTTGAAAGAGTACAAATGAATAGTAGAAATTGGTAAACGATGTTTTATTAGATAAATGAATTTTTACTAATAAAATAATTTTTAATTAACAAATGATAAATTAAATGAAAACGGGATTAATATTCGCTTATGTGATTTAATCATGCTTTTTATGATTTGATCATGCTTTGTATGTTCACTTGTTTATGAAAAATATTTAGTCGTATACTTAGCACCAAAATCTGATGAAGTAGGCATGTCTATCTGTGAGAGTTCAGACTAATCTTCAAGAAGGGATATGAGCAATAGAGCTTTAACCTACCAGCCTCACTCTTGACCGAGGGATAGTTTGATATGAAAATATCGAAAATATGATAAGTATATGATAAGTATATGAAAGTAAGTTTCCATATGCAATCGTTCTCATTATTATTGAATGACCAAATTTTTCGATTCGGTCTTGAAGAGACAAGGATCGGTAGTATTTTACTTATCGAAAACCACTTCAAGACTAAGATACATGTTCCATCACTTGGAAGTGGATCCGTTCGATAAGTGGGTATCCAATTCAGGATTCATGTTCTATTCAAGTGATGAAAACTTATGTGAAAGATATCGAATGTGACATCAACATGAAAATGGCTAAAGATAAAGTAGGCTGCATAAATTGGGGTTTAGCTAACTAGCATTAAGGTGTTATCAACTCCATACCTAGAGGTGCTTATCGATTATTAGCCGGCAAGAGTTGATGATATTTGGTTCCACATGGTTCATGTTTTTTTTAGGCATGGGTCGCTTGTGTTTATCTTATGGTATATTTTATTTAGAGAAATATAGTGATTGGAAGGTATTTTATGATCCTTGTGCATGGAGATCTGCATCAGTTTACTAGAGGCATCTTCGTAGAAAATCCATTATATGGACTTTTCTTATCATTTTTGATTGTACCCTCTATTATGCTATTGAATGTAACTAATGTAACCATTCCAGCTATGTTATATATTTATATTCTTCACATTAAACATTATCTAACATACCACCTCATGTATTTATTAGATGGTGGTTCTTTTGAGGAGATAACCGTTATGGCATTCAATGCGGTCTCAAAAGTACTATTATATGTTGATAACATATTTCTTCAATTTCCATACTAGGCTTATGTCTAACACTTGGTTTTGTTTTTCCAAAATTTCTTGCATACTCTTTCGAGTTTTTCGAGAAAGATAGTTTTCGTTGATGTACTTTAGAGCTTGAGGAGACGAGTTGGATGTTTTACCTACCATAGTATTCTTATTTCTCCTGCATCATTATATTGTACATATCAGCATTTGTGAGGACAGTCAGTTATAAGTGTTAAGGCTAATGATCATAATTAGATTTTGTAAATTCAAAATTTTTGTATCGAAGTAACCCTTTATCATGCCCATTTGATATTATATATTATCATTCCGCTAGAGAGATTCTGGTGTTATGTTCCCTCTTTCTTGTTTTATTTCCTCTCCTTTTTATTTTACCGTAATAATTCGTTTTTTCTGGCACTTGGGTGCTCGACATGTGAATACCATGGATGTAACAGTGTCGATATTCGAGGGTCGAAAAGGCGGGTTATTGCACTTGGTATTTGAGATGAAGGTTAAGAGAGAACCTTGGCTTTGGTGGAGTATAACTCATTAAGAGATTGGGGAATGGAATGCCCTATTATGAGTCGAGTGTATTATACATATGGGAGCATATATGTATTCGTTATAAATATATACCCTAATGTAATTACAACTGCAAAAATTAAAAATCTTATATAAGGTAAATTATATAAGTGTGAATTGTTTAAGTTTAGTTCAATTAATGTAGGGATTAATAATGTTCATTCATTATCCATCATTAATTTGTTTAGTCATGTTCGGCAAGTTTATGGGCATTGACTTTCACTTGTTGATTGTTTATTTATGCTCGAATAAGTTTATAAGCAGTTTTTTTCCCTTTTTACTACATGCGTTGGGTAGAAATATCTGTAGATGCATTGCAATGAACACCATATGAATTGAGTTTCATAGTTTGACTATAAGGTGTTTAGTGATAATGTTGGGTTAAAAGTTAACTTGTATAAAAGGTGAATTTGGTAAAAGATGTTTATATTAATCTGAAGGAAAGATAAGTTATTTTGGAAATAAACATTTGTGAAAATATTTTATATAAGAAAATGATTTCATGTACGTTGTTTATAAAACATAATTTATAAACAAGAAGGATCTAAAATGATATTTTGAGAACTTAAATCCCGGTGTCCTTGAAAATGTTTTTCAACATTTCGGAGATAATAATAGTATTATTTGAAAGTAAGTATTTGGAAAATTGGTTTACAAAATTGAGATCATGGTGTATATTAATATTTACAAAGTATTTGATACCATTTTGAAATGATTTTTGTTAAGTCCGAAAGGCATGAATTGGATGTGTTAAACTCACTTCTGTCGATTGAAAATAATTCAGATGATGACTTCAACATTATCGGCGTTCATTTTCGAGTTTCTAAGTAGGAGATGCTATAGAGTTATTTAATAAAACGGACTTCGATTTGATTCCAAAAGTATGATTTATTATACAATAGATATTGGTATATATATTATTATTTCAAAACGATTCGAAATATAACCCAATGTTTAGTTCTAAAGTTTTCTTTGGAAAGAAATTTGATATGAACTTTTTACGTAGAATTTTTTTATACATATGCTATGTAGGGTGCCAGAGTGGTAATAGCATAACCAGAAATAAATGTTTGAACTTTTCAGATTTTCCCTTTTTGGTTAAAGTGTGTTTAATAAATTATTGAAATTTGTTAAGTTATTTTATGGACATAAATAGCTTATGCATTGAGATTATATGGTATGTGCATCATGTTATGATATCTTCTTGGTAGTTTTCCTTCATTAAAATGAAACGCGGTTTTCGGCGATTTTGGACAGTCAGGAACATTCAAATCATTATAAAACTTGAAACCAAGTGTTTGTGAAAATATAAAGATGAGTTTATATAACACTTGGACTTAGAAGATATTAGATTTCAAACAAGTTTTAAATTTTATGTTTTTGTACACACTCTTAGGAGGAAGTGGAGTATTGTACGACTATGGGATTAAGTCGTAAAATATTGATAAACTTAAAAGCTATGTTTTATGAAAAGGTTCATAAATGATTTTAGTATTAATAAGATTAACTATTTGTATAAAAGAACGTGATAAAGGATATTGGTATAATTAAGAAACCAATATGATAAATATGCAAGTTGTACATAGACCGTTATTTTTTTTTTGCATGATTGTTTTTGATCTAGTATTCGATTATGTGATTTCAATGTGTTTTACACCGGTCCAAACAAGGACTTTTTGTTGGATTCTTGATGGCGAAAAATTAATATGGATTTCTGATATGAGCCCAAAGTTTTCTATCATAGTATATGGCTATTAAGAAGAATGAATGTTTTCATTCAAAGAACCCGGTCGAAGTCCGCACTAGAGAGGTCAAGTGATCCATACTACTTTGGAAGTGAAATTATATGATCGAGCAAGTGACTGGAATTGATATCGATCCACATGCTTTAGTATATGCATACTATATTTAGATTGGCTTATAGAGAGTTTAGATGAGGACTCTTCGATTTGTCATAAGGTAACATAAATAATTGACTAAGTAATAGGCTGAGGCTGTTGAACGTAAGATACACTTAGGAGATTATTTATCGTCATTTATGATAAGAGGATTTTAAACTTGAAAAACCATGAATTATGTTTGCTAATGTTTTGAATATGATTAAGTATTCCTATGTGATTGTCTCTTCTGTTGTTCTTGTTGGAGTTTCGAGGACAAAATATTCTAAGTAGAGGAGAATGTAATGATCCAGAATTTCGGACACTTCGTATTTAAATTTCTAAATTATTTAACTATCTAAACCTTGGATTAAATGCGATTAATTAATTTGATAACCTTGTTAACCTTTTTTCAAATCATAACTAAAGAGGGGAAACTTATTTTTGAAAATTGTTTGCAAAAATAAATACTTTGAAGAAAAATCGATAATGTGACCGAAAATTATTTTATCGATAAACAATTTTTTATTCAATATAAGTTGATTGAACTCTTATGCACTTGTCTAATGATCAGATGGGCACACTAGAAACTAAGTAACACACTTATCTTCATAAAACAATGGAAGGTTTTAGAAGCTCTAAGTGGATAAGAGATATTATCATGTTAAGGGTATAAGTGTAAATTTTCTAAAGGAAGTGATGTAAAGGAGAAGTGATGGGGGATGGGCCTTCCATGGAACGTGGAGGCGATGAGAAAAAGCTTAGGCAACACTATATAAATCCTATATAAAAAATGGAATATTCTTGTTAAATAATCACAAATTCACAAACCAAAACCAAGCTTCTTTAATGTCTTCTTCTTCTCTAAATGTTCTAATTTTTTTTTTCAAATCAATTTAGAATCTAATCAAACGTTTCCATAAGCTTTAGAAGATTATTAGAACACCTTCAACCTAGTTAGATGTGGAAGAAGCAAAGCTGTTCTCCATACTAAGTAATGGTCGTGAGCAATGAAGGCAAAATTGCCTTGGAAAAGCAAGTTTTAAGCAAAAAGAAAGGAAGGTGGTTGCAAGGTGATGGTAGGAAGTGTTCTTGAGTTTGTTTATTCTTGAGCATGTGTTTAGCTTGGATCTAAGTGCGTTTTCTTACTATTTTATTTGTATATATTGTGTATATGTATGTTGTGTTTGAAATATATAGTTAAAGTGACATTAACTAATTAAAGTTATAAACTTTGGACCCTTCTTGCTTTTGAAAGCAAATGACAATTTTATATTTTATAACATCATTTCTATTACACTCTTAAGCATGTGGGCATGGCCTTGGCTAGATGTTTAAATGGTTATTTGATTGTTTGTTGAATTAAAGTATGTTTGAAAGTGTTTGAAGTGAGAATAGTTGCTATAAGTGCAATTTGATATCCCTTAACTCTAACTTGTTTAAATGGAAGTTTTATGAATTTAGCTTGGGAAGATTTGATTTGGTTGTTCTCTATACATATTTTGGTATATTGTAAAGTAAAGAAATGGTTTGGAAAGTTAAAAAATTGTGAATCAAAGTTGTGAAAGTTGAAGCAAAAATGTGGTTATAAATACACTTTGTAAATGTAGCTTGTTTTCGGGAATTTTTATGAATAAATGAGAAGATATTCTTGGGGATTTCTTTTCATGGTTTTTAAGTACCCTGAGGGTAGTATTTACTATAAAAATTCCAATTCTTAATTATTTGTCGAAGTGGTTAAAACTAGACGTAAAGATTGTGCTTTTCAATATTGCTTTTAACAAAGACTTTTAGCAACATGTATGAATACAATAGCAAGTTGCTTATGGTTTTAAGTGTTTAAAAATGATATTTAAATTTTGTATTTACACTAATATTCTTAGAGATGTTTTATAAAATATTTTGAAGTATTTTAAAGTTGGTTTGAAGTTTAAGTATATTTTTAATAATTATATATGTATTTTCAAGTAAAGAGGTTTATAATGTAAAACATATTTTCATTAAATTATAAAATAGTTATTATCAAGTAATATTTTACATAGATATTTAAAGCCTACTTACAAGTATTTTTAAAGTGTATATAAGTTTTTTTTTTAAAAGATAATTGACTAGGCTTAACACTAAAAGCCGACGTGGTAGACTTCTCTATCTGTGAGAGTTAAGATTGATGTTGAGTGGGGATATAAGCAATAGAGCTCTAACCTACAGTTTCTCTCTTAACTGAGGTGTAGTTAAGTTGGAATGTCAGAAATGTGTTAATCTTGTTGTTTACTTATTTTTTTTTGAAAAGTAATCAACTTTGATTAACATTAAAAGCCAATGAAGTAGTCTCATCTCTTTGTGATAATTTAGATTTATGTCGAGTAGGAATATGAGCAATAGAGCTCTAACTTACTGATTTCCCTCTTGGCCAAGGAATAGTTAAGTTAAGAATGTCAAAAACATGTTAATTATATTTTTTCTTACTCTTTATGAAATTCATACATATTATTCTTAACACCAAAAGCTGGCAAGGTGGATCTATCTATTTATGAGATTTAAGAATGAAGTATTTAGGCAAGGTTTTAATATGCAACTAGTGCTCTAACTTACCTGACTTCACTCTTGGATGAGGAATAGTTGAGTTGGAATGTCCGAAAAGAGTTAAGTATATGAATCATGATTTCTATAAGCGATCTTTTTTAACTAGATAGTCGCTTAGTCGACAATCAAAGTTAACCAAATATTATCTTAGATCTTTAAAAAGTTTTAAAGATAAATATAAGCATGTAATAGTTTTGGGTTTGTTATGACAATATGTCGATAACACTCATCTTTAACCCTTTTTTATTATACTTATGACTGTAAATGTATCTTTAAAAGAATGTTTTATAGATAAGTATAAGCGAAACGGTTTTGGGTTTGTAGGGACAATATTTAAGTAATATTAGCCTTAAACCTTTTTGAATGGATTTATGGAAGTGCTTCGATGCTAAAAATGGATACTTTAAAGGAATAAGCATGGAATCTTTTAGAAAAAGATATAAAACAAAGGTTTAAAGTAAGAAATCTTGTTAATGTTTTGTGAATATGCTTATACAATTTAAGATAAGTGTATGAATACTTTTGAAGTATTGAAAGAGTACAAATGAATAGTAGAAATTGCTAAACAATTTTTTATTAGATAAAAGAAATTTTATTTATAAAAGAGGTTTTAATTAATAAAAGATTAATTAAACAAAAAAGGGATTAGAAGTCATTTATGTAACTTAATCATGCTTTGTATGAATTGTTCATGCTTTGTATGACTTGATCGTGCTTTGTTTGTTTACTCGTTTGAAAACATTAAGTCATATACGTAGCACTTAAAGCCGATGAAGTAGGCTTGTCTGTCTGTAGGATTTAAGACAAACGTTCGAGTAGGGAAATAAGCAATAGAGCTCTAACCTACTAGCTTCACTCTTGACCGAGGGATAGTGTGAGATGTAAGTATCGAAAACATGATAAGTATACTAGACTTGGTTTCCATATGTGATCGTTCTCATTATTATTGATTGAACAAAAAGTTTTGATTCGGTCTTGAAGAGACAAGGATTGGTAAATGTTTTACCTATCAAAAACCACTTCAAGACTAAGATACATGTTCTATCACTTGGAAGTGGATATGTTCGAGATATGGGGATCAAATTGGGGATTCGTGTTATATTCGAGTGATGAAAACTCGTATTAAAAATTCCGAACATGTCCTTGACATTTGGAATGGCTAAAGACAGAGTAAGCTACACAACCTTGGGTTTAGCTGAGCTGCATCCGGGTGTTAACAACTCCATATCTAGAGATACTTATCGACTATTGGTCGATGGGAGTTGATGATATTTGGTTCCACGTGGTTCATGTTTATGTTTGGGCATGGGCCGCTTGTGTTTACCATATGATATATTTTATCTAGAGATATATGGCACTCGAAAGGTGTTTTTTGATCCTCGTGCATGGAGATCCGCTTCAGTTTACTAGAGGCTCTCTATGGAAAATCCATTATGCAAACTTTCCTTATCGGTTTTGATCATATCCTCTAATATGCTGTTGAATGTAACCAATGAAACCATTCCATCTGTGTTATATATTTGTATTCTTCAGCCTAGACATCATCTAATATGTCACCTTATGTACTTACTAGATGGTAGTTCTTTTGAGGGGATAATCGTTATGACATTCCATGCAGTCTCAAAAGTACTGTTATATATTCACATATTTATTCAGTTTCTTATACCAGACTTATGTCAAACGCTTGGTTTTTGTTTTCCCTAAATTCCTTACATACTCTTTTGATTAGTTTGAGAAAGGCAGGTTTTCGTTGATATTCTTTAGAGCTCGAGGAGACAAGCTGGATATTTCACCTACCATTGTACTTTTATTTCCACTACATTACTATATTGTACATATCAGCATTTGTGAGGATTAGCAGTTATTTCTAGGTTGATGCATGTACTTCGGTTTTGTAACTTTGAAATTTTTATATCGGAGTAACCTTTTGTATTATTCTTTTGATATTATATATTATCATTCTTCTAGTGAGATTCTGATGTTATGTTTTTTCATTTCTTGTTCTATTTCTTTTTATTTTTATTTTGTCCTAACAATTCGTCTTTCCGATACTTGGGTGCTTGGCACGTGAATACAATGAATGTATTGATATCAACATTTGAGGATCAAAAAGGCGGATCATTACAGTGACACACACGTGAATATTCCCTTGGACCAACACTGAAGACGTCTCGTAATATAAAAATCTCTCACTCTAACATAAACAATCTCGGTACAAATCAATAAACACGTGTGGTTTCTAAAAACAGAACAATACACAGCATAAAATAACTCATAGAGAACACGGAGTCATCTATGCGACGATAACATATAATAATAAATAAATATACATGAATCTATGTGGGTTTACAAATATAGTCAAAAGCCAACTATAATAAAAAAATATACATACATAGCTAGTATATACATCCCAACATCACATCAAAACATGCAAAATTATACTCAATACAGCCAATGAATCTAGACTCCAACTAAGCCCAATAAGCCATCTGGTTACGTTGTTCCTGAATCTGAAATACCTCGGACTGACCTGAGTATTATATAAATAATAAACAGGTCAAACTATGCCTAGATTCAATGTTGAGAATATAAATAATATCTCAAGGAATAACACATACACAACATAATAAAGAAATCCAAAAATAGGAATAATAAAAATACACAACACATCGAACAACGTCCATAACATATGAAACATCAAAACATTCATGAGACAACAAACACAACCACACACATCACACAACCCACATCAAGCATCCATCGCATACATTGCACATAACTCACACATCTCCACATCACGCATCATACACAGAACGCATCGCATACATCACGCACATCCACACATCGCACACCTCACACATCGCACACCTTACACATCGCGCACATCACACAAAGAACACCTCAAACATCAATTCATTCATATTTATTTAGCATTATTAGATTTATTCATTTTATTCTTCCTTTTTTTATTTTCATTACTACTGCTATCGCTATCATATGTGCTGTTGTTATTGCTACTTCCATAACCACTGCTATTGTTCATGAAAATGTCAGAAGCCCGAGTCTACATCCAAGCCTCGTTACTTCTTAGATGCAAAGGGAGACCCTACTCATAAATTTTAATGAGCTTCCTCACCATAGTACAACAAAGTAGGTCAATTTCTTCGGTCGTTTAACCCTTGTTGCTTTGGTTAAACTACCGTAGCAAATGAAGACGATGCAAAAGGCCAACTCTATTGCTTTGGGTGTTGGACCAAAGCAAATGACATCTTTTGCTTCGGTCTTCTGGTGATGGCCGAAGCAAATGATATTCTTTTGCTTTGGTCATTACCAAATGACCAAAATAAATAATAATCTTTTGCTTTGGTTGCTACCAAACAACCGAAGAAAATGACATCATTTGCTTTGGTCCGACAACTAAAGCAACAAACATTGGCGTATTGCATAATTTTCATTTGCTCTGGTCGTTGAACTGAAGCAACAGAGATTAAGCGACTGAAGCAACTGACAGTCAAACAAAATGTTATTTGCTTCGGTCGTTACTAAACGAACGAAGCAAATGACTACGAATCATTACTACCCAATTGCTTTAGTATAATTCAGTATTATTAGGCATATATTATTACACTATAAACTTTTGCTCTTAGTACAATTTAATATACCAAAATCAAGGCATGAATTTACAGAGATCAAACAAATAAATAAATCAAGTCTTTTATTATGATGAATATTCATGTACTCAAGTCTTCTAGTTCCAATTGAACTGAAAGAAGAATAACTCAATACAAATAGCCTAATTCAGTATAAGTACAAATAGTATAATTCAATACAAATAGTATAATTCAATGAAATAGTGATGGATGAGTCTATAAAAAAATTTATGGATCAACTATTGAGAGTGGAATATATGTACAACATATACTAGAGAGTACCCCAAAGAAATACAAAGCCTGCATATTTTACTTTTGGCTATGCAATCATAGTTGGTGGCACAAATAGCAGCAACATCAGCAAGCCATATACCAGAGCGTGCAATAAAGAAATGCAAAGCCGACTAAAGAATCGTTGATGCTCGGAGTGTTTTCTGTTATACCCTAAGCGGGGGTATTATAAGTGGGGACGTCCATGGATTGATAGCAAGGATCCGTATACCCTAGACCTGTGGTTTTGGGCCTAGTGTCCATCTTTGGGTTGTATGGCATGTATCCAGCTTTGGACCGTGATACATGAAAGTACAATGGAGAATAGGTATTTCCATTAGTCCTTGGCAGTAAGAAGGCTATACAGACTATCATATATTCAGAGCATAGGGATGAATGATAGCGAGTCTTGTTTGATGGATGTTATAGTTGCTTTGGTTGCTTTATGTTAGTGTGATGTCACTCGGGGATATCATTGGGAGTAGGCACAGAGATAAGTATATTTGGGCATTCGCTATAGTATTCTATATTGTACCTTTATGTTATTATAGAGTAGCATATTATATTGCTATGTGATAACTCTTTGGTTGTAGGGACAGGTCAGGTATGTTTCGTGTACTCTTGTTTCTTACCATATTTACCAGTATAGTATTTTGAGATTTATTTATCGCGCACATAGCCTGTTGTCTAACCCAAGCTTTTATACTTTGTTTTTTATTATCTTGGGTACTCTTAAATGAATAGACTAGACAAGAGGTCTAGGTGATACAGTAGCTGTTTGGAGGGCGGGCTGGATGGACCTATCTCGTATTATATACTTATATGGATTCCACGCTTATTCCACTAGGCGGCATTGGGGAGCCTTAGCAGTAGCTACCTATTACTAGTATTTGAGACAGTTGTTGAATTTGTTTCCATTGTATAAACTCTATGACATTAGATGTATTACTCTGTGGATATTCTACTCTGATGATTAATTCATGTTGTTATTACTATCTTTTCTATTGTATATGTGATATTATACTTTGTACATGCACGGTGAGATATACGATATGTTATAAGTTATTTTGTTATTATTCATTTTGATAATCATCCTATATCGGTTGGACACAGTTGCATTGCACTATTTATTTATTATCTATGCTGGTGGTATAGAATGTGATAGAGTTAGGGGTATGCCCTATGGGCAATTATGTAATTTGTTACATATGTCTAACTTGTTGACCAATCTTGTTCGAAATAAAAGGTATTTTCTTCCTATTATATACTTGGTATAATGTGATTATATCAATTAATTAACTAAACTAAAAGTATATTTAATAGAAAAATCCACAAATGGTATATTTTGTGATAGTAGTTACAAAGCGTTGTAAACGAGAGTAATTTATCACAACGAAATAAATATATCATTTTTAAATGTTCCTAGTCAAGATGCATCGAGATTGGATGTCGATATATCCGTTGAGACTGGAGTATGTAATGCTCTTCAAATGTTGGGCAGTGTATTACTCATGACTGCTGGGGGCACCAAGGGTTATGTAGTAATAGTTATTGGATAACTATGGAATGACTCACTCGATATTTTTCTGTTGGTTAATATAACTAAGGTAAAATATAAAATATCGATGTGACTGATTTACCCAGTTCTTTCGACTTGAGAATATTATGGATCTTCAATATGAAAGATCCGCTTTGATTATAGCCAAATCGTGCAATGGCGTCCATCGAGTGACTGTAGTTGGGTCGAGAGGAAGTATTGGAAGTGAAGCACTATTCAAGAGATGATTCTTCTCCTCAGTTATATGCAGTTAGTATCACGATCAACTCAAGTCAACTCAATGTCAAAGTCTCTGGACAAAGAATTTCGGTTAATAATAATTTTTATTATTGAACCAACGACTTTGTATTCAGACTATAAAGTCGAATGTGGATGAGGTTGGAATTTTGACCATTACCAAATTCCAGAAGTCCAAAGTTATATAGTTTTGACGAAGAGAATTGGTAAACAAATGTCACAACCAGGTAACGCTTATTAAACTAAAATTGGATTTTACCGAAAATGAGTAAGCGATAAATTTGGTCATAATGACACACCACTTAAGTGACGTATGATGGTTAAATTAGAATAGTTCAATGTTAATCACTGACTAAATTTACATCCAAGAGTTACACAGCCGAAACGACGAATTCCCTTAAGACTGAATGATTTAATTAGTTTATAATTTTATAAATTAATTAAATTAATTAATATTTATGAAATATTAGTTATAAAATTTGAATATGATTTGAGAAATAAGTAATGTTATATATATTTATAACAGTTATAAATATATCGATCGATATACAATATCGACAAGCGATTAAATTAGATTTAATTGCATAGTATTTTGGCTTGGGCTTAGATGGGTTTAAGGCCCATCATTAGGGCTGCAAAATTTCGGTTTTTGGAAGATTTAGGAGTGGCTAAAATAAAAGGAATTAGTTTGGAGATAATGGGTTGAGATCAAGTGATAATGGGTAAAAAGGTTTTCTTCATTTCTCTCTAATACAACTACATATATTTTTGCATCTATAAAAATAATTACTAACCTTTTTGGCCGCCATTACCTTCTACATTCCTGGTTAAAACATAACTCTCAATCCATTCCTAAATTCTCAAATATATTTCAAATTAAAATAATACTATTCGATAGTTAGAGCTCAGTGATTCTGAACTTGCAGTTTGACGAATCAAGAACAGTAAAAGGAAGAGAAGTCATTGCTTCAATGTGGATTCAAAGGCATCATCAAATTGGTAATTTTAACTCATATTACAGTAATTAAATTATATTCTATGATCCTATAATGACCAATTTCATATCTTCTTAAATATACCGCCACTACATGTTTAGTTAGGTGAGATTTTATAAGTAGATGTGGTTGTCACGAATCAGTTTGGTTATGTGCATAATTTATTCATTATACTCTTGGATTTATGTATAGACAAATGTTGTTTACTGTAAAAAATCAATTTTTGTTGTTAATTTTTTATATATATTTATTATTTTTTGGAACATTATATATATTTATTAATAAACACACACACACACACATATATATATACACACATATGTAATAGTGTATATTTCTCTCTCATAATAGCATATATGCATATATAAGACATATATTTTTTAAACAAGTTGTACCTTTATTTATATATAATATGAATTTATTAATTCAAAAATTAATTATCATACATATACTCATATTTTTAAATTAACATTTATTGAATTTTTGAATTGTTTATTATATATAAAATAATTATTACATTAAAAATTCAATTTTATATTTAAAAAAATATTATATCATTCCAAAAACATATAGATTTTTTTTAAATTTCAATAAAGTTAATTATTTTTAATAATTAATATTATTTCGAAAAAACTGTTTATGATTAATTAAAAACAATAATTTAATTTTAAAAATTCTTTAAAATTTTTTGTAGCCTTTAATTCATAATCCAAGAATTTCTAAAATTTTGAATTTTGAATTTTTAATAATATATTATTTTATATTAAATAATTATTGTCGAAGTCAATGTATTTGTTTTTAAAATAGTATTTCAACTTTGAAAAATCTCTAGATTTTTATTAAGCTCTATTTTATGATCTTAGATTTTCAAAAACTATAAAATTTGAATTTTCATCAATAAATTATTTTATGTTAATTATTTATGGATGAAAACATTATTTTATTCATAATATATACAAATTAAAATACTAAAATTATTATGTTTGCAAAACTAAGTTAATTTTGAATTACAAATAATTTTTATCAATTGTTCTCTCTCTTTCTATATATATATATATATATATATATATAAATGTTTTATGTTCATATATTATATATAATATATTTATACATACATATGTGTCTATACACACACACACACACACATACATATATATATATATGTATGTATGTATGTATGTATGTATGTATTGTAACACATACATGCACATATTTTTTGGACGGCATACATGACATACAAAATGAGCTAATATGTCTATTGCGATGTAAATATGAACATCTACATATGTGCATATTATACCTTTCATGAATTATTACGTTACACATGCACTCATACATATATGTATATGATACATTTATGTATAAACTAAATTAAATTAATTAATTCATATCTTAATATATTTTAATTTAAATTAAATAAATGATTTTATTTAAATGAAATTTAGAAATGTTCTAATTCAGTTAGACTTCATAGGCCCAATAAAAGATCCAATAGGGTAAAAAAATTAGAATTTACCCAAAACTTCTGCTGTTGGCTAGTCCAGTTCCAACAATGGTATTAGAGCCCAATAGCCTATGCAGTTTAAATTAGTCACATTAAGGCTAAATAATTAAGCTTATCCACTTAGTACGGTGTCTAGAAAGGTAATGCCTAAGAATAGAATTGGATAATCAAGTACCCTGTCCTACCTTGTTATCGGCCTGGCCCAAAAGGTGAAGTGAGCCCAAAGGATGCTCCTAATAGAAAAGGCCCAGCTTAATTTTGGCCTTGGGCTAATTTTCAAAATCGTTTGAAAATTAATGCTAAAGATTTTAAATTTAATAGTTAAATTTAAAATAAAACATGTTTATTATAAAAATTGTAATACTACAAAAGTATTCAAAATGTTCGAAAGGATAATTTTCAAAATGTTTGAAAATATTTATATAATAATTTCAAATTTCAAATTTATTAAGAAGATTAATAAAATAAATTAATTAAATATGTAATTAATTAATTCATATATGCATGTATTACATATGTTGATATATGTTATGTTATTTTGAAACGTTTAAGATAACATAAGTATACATGTATGAATACAAGATAAATTTTGAACTTGATAAATTTTAATAAAAAATGTTTAATTGAATAAATTAATTAAAGGTTAATTGATTAAATAAAATACACATATATATGATATATGTGTGTTACACTATAAAGGTTAATAGTATATAGTATATACCACAAATGTTATAGTAGATATGTCCAATATAATAGTTATATGGGAATACTAATTTAAAATTAGTTAAAGAGTCAACTAATTAAAATTAATTAGATAAGATTTAATTAATGATATATTATACGTAAGATTATCATATAAGTAATATGAAATATAAAAGTTATATGATAATAAAATTTATATGATATGTGTATAAACTAAATGTGGAACATTAAAGAAACCCAAATAGACTTGAGAAATAAATACATATGTAAATGTACATTTACCGTGATTTCTGATGTGTCTGACACTTCAATGCTGGGGTATTTCATAAGAAATATATTATTCTATAAGTCAATATCACTCAATATATATATAGTAGATTGTGAATCTTCAATATACTGTTGTCCTCTATCATATATATATATATATATATATATATATTAATAAATTACTTACATACTCCTTAGTTGTTGAGCAAACTTAAGCTAGGGATGTTATGTGTAGTATTATAAATATATTGAATAGATGAGGTAAGATAACTATATGTATTTGTTGAGCAAACTCAATGTACATATACTATACTTAGGCGATCACGATATGGTAGGTATGAGTGAATAATCTCTTTCGATTTGTTGAGCAAACTCAAGTCGAAATGAGATTAGAACAAGGAAAAATGGGTTAGAGGTTGTATATGATACAACCGATAAGGAGTTATCTATCATTTGTGGGGCTATGATTTATTGAGCAAACTCAAGGTCAAAATACCAAAACAAACGAGTCCTAACACCCACTAACGAAGTTTTAAGACTTATATGTTTCATCTTAGGGTTCAGAGAAATATAAAAGACTAGTGGGGGCCTTATTAGAAAAATGAAATGGTAACATTAACCTTTCTAATATTGTAAGAACATATGCTATATAATGTTATAATTCTACAATGATAAATTTATGCACGTAATATGATTGATAAAACGTTTGTCAATTAACATATATAGAAACAAACTGAATTGAAAGTTGACAAATAGGAATACAATATATACTTACTAATAATTCTAATTGCATGTTATACAATATATACATACCCATGCAAGTTCCCAATTTCAATTACTTAAGCCCAATTTCAATTACTTAATATTCGTAAGTTGGTTGCTTATATGTTTATTTGGTTTAGACCATGTATTGCATTTTATGAGTTTTTGAACTCTAAATGCAATTCAAGACTTGGATATTTGATCCATATACTTTCACATATAAATGTTATATGGTGAACAGTCATAGTTTGTAGGGTACAATATTTCGATGAAGTTAGTTCATTCTAAGTAAGCCAATAAATGGTATTTTAAGATCATGTATTCAATTTGAATGATTTCACAAGTATCATATCATGTTAATGTAACAAAAGACCATAAACTATGAGATACATCTAAGAACTCGATCGTTGAAATGTCATCTTGATCGGTTTACATAAAGTGCAACATATTTGATGTCTTAAATGTTAAGAATAATCGGATGCGCTTTTGTAAGAGGTTTGTTATGATATTGCAGTAAGGTTTTCTTTTGATTAGTTTGACCATTTGAAAGAAAAACGAATGTATAAGAATAGATGTAATTTAAGGTAAAGTTGGAATGAAAAGAATGGACAGTCACTTCTGCTTCATAGAGAAACATTGGAAACAAGAATTGTAATTATAACTGATACTTAATATTGGAATATGAAATATGATTTTTATTCCAAAATGTATTTTCATATAGAAAATTATTTTCTATAACATTTATTTCTTTGAGTTCAAGATATTTGATCAAAGAACTCTCTTACGTAAACTAGTTGCAGCATATGAATAAGTAAATAATATTAAAAATATTAAGTGAATGGTAGATCTCTAAATTTAGTACGCTATTATAGTAATGGCGGAAACAGTGGGAGCATGCCATATAGCTCTTGATGATTGCATCAAATTATGAAAATTGTTTTCGTAAAATGTACCGAACATTATTTGTGAAATAATGTTTATTTTCGGTATTGACTAAAAAATAGATATAACGATATTTCAATATGAGTATTATGAATATTCATTATGAAATAGAACTATATTATGGAATTTGTTTTCATAGTAAAAGTGATGCAACAAAAATACATATGCATCTAATATTATTTACAGTTGTTTTGAAATCATAAACTAAGTCGTAGTTTTGAAAAATAATTTTACTATATGATTATGAATCATATGATACAGGTTAATTATATCTCGAACAATTAATGGCTATGCATCCATTCAGTGGGAGCATCATAAGAGTTGATGAACACTTTGAATTAATACATACTGATATATGCAAAAAGTCTATTAATACCAAAAGGGTTCCACATACTTTGTTATATTCATCGATGATTTACTACCAACATGAACATGTTTATTAGATACACATGTAGTAAGTTTATGATAAAATCATAAAATATAAAAGAAAAGTAAATAAACTAACATGCAATAGAATAGAATGGTTTGATTTTGTCGAATAAGTGAGTATATTGGAAAGAGTTCCAAATGTACCTAAAATGAATATTGATTCAATCTCAAAATAACTTCTCCATTGATACATAATGATGCATCGATAAGTAGTAATCAAACATTGTTGGACGATTTACGATTAATTGTGAGTGAAGTTGAGTTAGTTTCTCTCTATAAGGTCATGTACCTAAGATTAGTACACAAGGTTGTATTACTTCATCTAAACAATAGTTTACAAAATCATACAAGATAGGATTTGCAAGAAATCCCAACATATCCTAGGCCAAGAAGTTGACAGGTTGTGCGATTCAAAAGATTGCACGTAATAATTGTTCATGAGTGATCTTATATGAATCCCCGAAATGTTATTTGGAAAGGTCAGTCATCAAATGACATATATATGTTTTGAATATAATTTTTGTAAACTATAATCAGTTCTATAAATAAAAAGTTCATAAAGTGTTTATGAATCCCTATTCTATTTGCACTAAGAAACAACTGTTGTTTCAAGATATATCAACTTCATTGTGAACGAATTTCTTTGAGAAATTTTTGGTAGTTAAATGGAGTTGGATCTTATCCATAGATAGAACTGATTATATGAGACGAAGTGAAATTAACTAACCTAAATGAATACATAGCAATAGAGTGTCTAATAATTATTCTCGTACATTGAAGAGGAACTATGAGTTTCTTATTAATGTCAAATATATACATTACCCTTAATTGTTCAATTAAACCATTAAGATTGTTGACTCTATATGGTATGATACACAGATCTGAAAGAATTCCAAGTACGCTATCAAAATATATCTTGGTGGTCGTAACCAAAGAGATGTGATACATCAGGCGTGTCTTTATTGGAAAGTCTAATGTGGTTGGAATTAAATAAGCAACGTTGATAAGATTAATATCGTAAATTTCAATTGTTGAAATTAGCACAACAGATTCGGTATTCAACATGCTCAAGTTAATTCAGATTTGCTCATAACATTATCGCTCAATAAGACTTAGTGTTTGGTACTCATGTATTGAAATAGAAAATTAGAAATAATGATTTAGAGTAATCCGTTTACATATATTAACCAAAAATGCCTTGAAGTCGGTGAGAACGATATTGGGTTTGTGAATCTTTGGATATGATCCAAGAAATGATACGAATGTATCATTTTATAACCATAAGATTGAATAAGTATTTTGATAGAAATATCAAATAGTTTGATTTTCAATCAAAGTGCAGGGGAAGCGTGTGTTCATAAGAAGGAACGTTAAAAGGTGCATTGATATTTCTAAACTATAAGTAAACAACACGTCGTTGATTTTAACAATATTCTTGCATTAAAATCAACTTTAGTTGTTTTAATACTTAATTTTGAATTGTAAATGATGTCTTTTATGGTGAGTATAAAAGATATAGATATTGTCCTAAAACGATAAATAAGAGCACCCTATTAAAAGGGGAACATGTAAGTTGGATTCCTTATGCGTTAGCAATATGAATTATCATACAGGTTATGTTGTATATGATATTGTGTTTGTTTATTTATTTGATACATGGGGAGAATATAAAATCCAAATTGATATCACTAAATGGTTGTTTGAGGTATTCTCGCGTACTTATGAAATATTAGAGAATCGTTTATACAAACAACAAGCTCGTTATGATGGAATGTTTGTACACAAACTCTTATGAGTGATATTGAGTATAACATGTCAATGATAAAATTCAAGTTAAAATCATTAATTTGAAAATGTTTCAAAATAAAAGAGATTGTGGTTGATTCGACGAAATGTTAAGAACATTAACTTGAATGGCGCCACAATAAACCAAAGTATATAGATATAAATGCACAAATTCATAATTGAGCCAAAAGTTATTCCAAATGTTGAGAATCCTATAATATTTTTATAAGATAACAATGTCATGAAATTGGTCATGATAGAACTTAAAGTTCATTAGAAGTCGAAAGACAAACTTTAAATCGTTCCACGTGATAAAGGCAGTTTATCAGTGTCAAAGAGAGTTAATCTACAAAGTAAATAGTTAAAACATAATAGCATACACAGTCACTACGGGAATGACCTAATTGGTTTTGAGAAAACTGATTGGATAAGTTGGAATTAGATTCCATAATTGACCCCAAGTGCAAGGGGGAGATTGATAGAGTTAGGAGTATGCCCTAGGGGTAACTATGTAAATTGTTACATATATCTAACTCGTTCATCAATCTTGTTCGAAATAAAAGGTTTTTCTTCCTATTATATACTTGATATAATAGGATTATATTAATTAATTAACTAAACAAAAAGTATATTAAATAGAAGAATCCATAAATGGTGTATTTTGTGAAAGTAGTTACAAAATATTGTAGCCGTGTGTAATTTATCACAACGAAACAAATATACCATTTTTAAATGTTCCTAGTCAAGATGCATCGAGACTGGATATCGATATATCCGTTGAGATATGAGTACGTAAAGCTCTCCAAATATTGGGCAGTGTATTACTCATGACAGCTGGGGGAACCTAGGAATTATGCATTAATAGTTATTGGATAACTATGAAATGACTCACTCGGTAGTTTTCTGTTGGTTAATATAGCTAAGGTCAAAGAGAATATATCGATGTGCTGATTAACACCGTTCTCTCGACTTGAGAATACGGTAGATCTTTAATCTGAAAGCTCCGCTTTGATTATAGCCAAATCATGGCATGGCGTCCATCGAGTGACTATGGTTGGGTCGAGTGGAAGTAATGGAAGTGAAGCACTATTCGACAGAGGATTCGTCGCCTTAGTTATATGCGATTAGTTTCATAGTCAACCCAAAGTCAAAGCTATGGTCAAAGCATTTCAGTTAATAATAATTGTTATTATTGAACCAAGGAATTTGTATTCAGACTATAAAGTTGAATGTGGATGAGGTTGGAATTTTGACCATTACCAAATTTCATAAGTCTAAAGTGATATAGTTTTGACAAAAAGAATTGGTGTAAAAAAAATGTCACAACCGGGTAACGATTATTAAACTAAAATCTGGTTTTACCTAAAATGAGTAAGTGATAAACTTGGGTACAATGTCACACCTCCTGCTAAGTGACGTGTGAACGTTAACATTAAAATAGTTCGATGTTAAACGCTGATCAAAATTTACACCCAAGAGTTACACAGGCGAAATGATGAATTCTCTTAAGACCGAATGATTTGATTAATTTATAATTGTTATAAATTAATTAAATTAATTATTATTTATAAAATATTGATTATAAAATTTGAATATGATTTGAGAAACAAATAATGTTATATATATTTATAACAGTTATAAATATATCGATCGATATACAATATCGACAAGCGATTAAATTAGATTTAATTGCATAGTATTTTGGCTTGGGCATGGATTGGTTTAAGGCCATCATTAGGTTTGCAAAATTTCATTTTTCGAAAGGTCTAGGAGTGGCTAAAGAAATAGGGAATTGGCTTGGAGATAATGGGTTGAGATCAAGTGAGAATGTGTAAAAAGGTTTTCTTCGTTTCTCTCTAATACAACCTTATATATATGTATGTGTGTGTGTGTGTGCGTGTCTGTGTATATGTGTGTGTATATATATGTGTGTGTGTGTATATATATATATATCTTTAAAAATTATTACCAACCTTTTAAGCTGCCATTACCTTCTATATCGTTGGTTAAAACATAGCTCTCAATCCGCTCCAAAATTCTCAAATATATTTCAAATTAAAATAATACTATTCGATAGTTGGAGGTCGGTGATTCCAGACTTGCAATCTAACGAATTAAGAACAGTAAAAGGAAGAAAAGTCATTGCTTCAACATGGATTCAAAGGCATCATTAAATTGGTAATTTTAATTCATATTACGGTAATTAAATCATATTCTATGATCCTATAATGAGCAATTTCATATCTGTTTAAATATATTGCTACTGTATGTTTAGTTAGGTGAGATTTTGTAAGTAGATGTGATTGTCACAAATCAGTTTGGTTATGTGCATAATTTATTTATTATACTATTTGATTTATGTATAGACAAATGTTGTTTATTGTGCAAAATCAATTTTTGTCGTTAATTATTGTTTTATATACATATATTAATAAAATCATTTGCATATATATATATATATATATATATATATATATATATATATTAGTGTATATTTCTCTCTCATAATAGCATATATGCATATATAAGATATATATATATATATATGATATAAAATTTTAGTACACTTATTTATATATAATATGAATTTACAAATTTGAAAATTTATTATCATAGATATATTCATATTTTTAAAGTAACATTTATTGAATTTTTAAATTATTTATTATATATAAAATAATTATTACATTAAAAATTCATCTTTTTAAACGTTATATCATTTCAGAAACATATAGAAAAAATTTATGAATTTTCCAATAAAGTTTATTATTTTTAATAATTAATATTATTTCGAAAAAAATGTTTATAATTTAACTCAAAAATTCTTCAAATTTTTTTTAACCTTTCATTCATGATCCTAGAATTTTTGAAATTTTAAAATTTAAAATTTTAATAATATATTATTTTATGTTAAATAATTATTGCAGAAGTCAATGTATTTTTTTTAAAAAAAATATTTCAACTTTGAAAAATCTTCAGATTCCTCTTAAGCTCTATTTTATGATCCTAGATTTTCAAAAATTGTAAAATTTGAATTTTCGTCAATAGATTATTTTATGTTAATTATTTATGGATGGAAACATTATTTTATTCGTAATATAAACAAATTAAAATACTAAAATTATTATTTTTGCAAAACTAAGTAAATTTTGAATTATAGATAATTATTAATGATTGTTCTCTCTCTTTCTATATATATATATATATATATATATATGTTTTATGTTCATATATTATATATAATATATTTATACATGCATATGCGTGTATATTTTGTAACACATATACATGCACATATTTGGACAACATACATGGCATACAAAATGAGCTAATATGTCTGTTGCAATGTAAATCCCAATATCTACATATGGGCATATTGTACCTTTCACAGATTATTATGTTACACATGTACTCATACTTATATGTATATGATACGTTTATGTATAAACTAAATCAAATAAAATTAATTTCATATCTTAATATATTTGAATTTAAATAAAATAAATTATTTTATTTAAATGAAATTTAAAATGTTCTAATTCAGTTAGACTTGATAAGCTCAATAAAAGATCCAATAGGATAAAAAATTTGAAATTCACCTGTAACTTCCGCTGCGAGCTAGTCTGGTTCCAACAGGACGGTCATCACAAAAATAAAAAGGGCTTATCTACGTTTAGATCGACGTCCATTTTTGCCACGTTATTAAATTTGCTAAGCATCCCTTTAGCTGATTAAAATAAATCAACGTTTTACAATGAAATAGCTACCAAAGTTTACGCATAACATCTGATAGAATTTGATAAGGAAAAACATTTAATTACTTATTTTATCACTTGAATAAACACAACTTTTTAAGTTGCAGATAATGATGCTTTTCTTTTATGTTATCTGAGCCCAAAATTCGACATTAAAAAAATGTCTAACTGTATCAGAATGGATGCGAGTCTGCAGTGCCCTTTTTCCCTTGTTTTGCCTTCTCCTTATAGACCTTATGATATAAGTTCATCATAAACTAGGATAAACTCCAAATTTAGGATCATAAAAAAACAAAAATAAACAAAAATCCATCCTCCTTCTCTAGTCCACTGTTCGCATGTCTAGTTCTTACAATAATTCAGAAGAAGCCACTGCTTCCTCTGAAAACCATATCATAGCCCATCATCATCAAATCTATTCCAACACTCTAGACTCTCTTTTTGTTCCTATATCCACTAGCCTTGATCTACATGAAGATCTTCAGCCTATACCAATAAAAGGAAAAGATGCCAACTGGGTAATGGGGAGTTTGCTCCTTCCTAAATTTATCTATTCTTCATTGCTAAACCTTGGTATGAATATAATGCAAAGGAAATTGTTTACAAATACTTGAAAAAATGATTATATGGTAGCTTAATTATCTCATAGTTGAACTCTTCCAAAGATGCATCTGTTGTTGCCGCTTAGATCAACAGCCAATGTTGTTGCTACATGAAGGCAGCTCTATGCTGCGGCATAAGTGGAGCAAGCCTAGCGGCATATAACCCGACTACTAGGCCATATCATGGCCCAGCTTTTAAAAAATAAAATGTTTGACCAATATTATTAACATTTTTACATGCAAGAAAATGAAACTTTAATAGCAGGATATTAAGATCCATCAGCCTACAAGCATACAACCATTTTAATTGCCAAATACACATCACACATACCCCGTCTATATGATATCAATGCATATTGATAATTATGTATTGTAAATGCTCTATAGGAAGGCAATAATTAAATGGAAGATACGAATAGAATGCATGATGAACTTATAGCTTTAATATTGAAGACTTCTAATAATTTGGTGTTTGGTATTCCAAAAGTTAATGGGAACATAACTTAATGGAAGGGATATGTTGTTTTGTTTTTATATACATGTTGTATGTTTTGTTTGAGTAATGAATTGGTACATGAAGGTTATATAGATCTACCAATTAATGAGTTTATTGAGAAGACAGATAGGATGCAGTTAGATTACAACTTTAAGTTTACACAATGGTGTAGAATTATTAGCTATATTTTATTTTATTATGATAAGTATACCAGCCTCCTGCATATATGAAGTCTGCTATCTCTAGTATATATTTAGTTCAGCCCATGGACTTTGTAATTTAGCCCAATACAAATATATCGTTTTGTATAAATACAGAGTACAAGGCTACAATGAAAATGTAATCAGTTTATTACAAAATACTTCTGTGTATCAAATCATCATAAATAAAAGATCAATATCATCTTTCTCTTTTGTTAATATGGTATCAGAGCTCTTCATTGCCTAACAGCAAATGCCATGCCAATAATTGAGATCAGATATAATATCATCATATCTCAATCAGGCTGCATCTTTTGAATCATCTAAGAATCAAGAAGATCCTCATCATCGTTACATTCTTGTTTTTTATCAAGATCAGATACAATATCATCATATCTTGATCAAATTGCAGTGTGACTGAATCATATGAGAATATAGAGTTCTCATCATTAGTTCTTTTCTTTTGTTTCTCTGCTTTCAGATCAAGATCGGACTCAATATCATGATCTCAAGAACAGAAAGTATCTATTTTGAATCATTTGGGAAATATAACATTTCCCATCATCTTTTTGTTTTCTTACCTATACAGAGGTTATCAATCAAGCTCACTGCTGTGCCTTGCTTAGGAGCAATTAAGAACTTCCTGGTTGCACAACTTTTCTGATCTACTGCAACTTTCAGAGTTTATAACCATTCCTTTCCTGACTTCTGATTCAATGGCCGAAGGAGATCAAGAAGCATCTGTCTCCTCCAGAACTCGCACCAATGCCAGATTGAATCTCATTGAGGAACTCCTGAAGGATATCATTAAGCCTCAGAGTCAATTATTGTCCATCCAACTCGATGAAACCAATTTCTTGCTTTGGAAGTTTCAAGTTGAAACTGCTGTCAGAGCTTACGGATTGGAGCAATATGTTCAAGGCACTATAATCATACCACCCAAGTATACTGTAGATAAAGTTGGGAAACTCATTAGCAATCAAGAATTCATACTGCATCAAAGATAAGACAGTTTAGTCGGTTCTTGGCTAATATCATCAATAAGTGCTAATCTTCTTCTACGGTTAATTGGATGCAATTCATCACATGAGATTTGGTCTACATTAGAACAAATCTTTAGTACTCAGTCAGCAGCCAAGATCATGTACTACAAGAGACAATTACCAAATGTAAAGAAAGAAAATCATTCAATGAGAGACTATCTTGTAAAGGTGAAAACACTATGTGATCATTTATCATCTGCAGGACATAAAGTAAGTGACACAGAGCATATCTTATCAATTCTTGGTGGGCTAGATGATTAATATGAATCAGTAGTAGCTGTTATATCATCAAAAGAAACTCTACCCATAATTCAGTATGTTCATTCTACCCTCCTAACCCATGAGGGTAGATTGGAACAAAAGAAATCAAATACATCAGATATGTCTCTGAACTTCATCTCAAACAGTAATAGAAATAAGGTTCAAGCAAGAAATCCTAACAACAGGAATCAACAATACTTCAATCAGAGAGGTGGTCAGTCCTATAGATCAAGGGGAGAGGTGGAAGATGGCCTAACAACAGTGGAAATAATAGACCCAGATGTCAAATCTGTGCGAAAATTGGTCATATTACTAGCAAATGCTATTTTAGATTTGACATCAACTACACTTCATCTCAACAAAACAATAACAGTACAAGAAACAACAATCCCGGTGCAAATTTAGTAAGTGCTCAGCAAGAAATTGGAAGTCAAAGTGACAGCAACAACAATGATAGTGCAAAAATTGAAGATATTCATGAAAACAACTGGTATCCTAATTCTGGTGCAACAAACCATGTCACTAACAACTTGGCAAACTTGAATCTTGGCAACAAGGAATATAAAGGTACACAATCATTACTTATGGGTAATGGCAAGTCTGTAAAAATTTCTCATACTGGTAGTGGATATATATCAGGAAAGAAACAACTATACTTGCATAATTTATTAAGAGTACCATCTGTCAAGAAAAACTTATTAAGTGTTTCTCAATTTGCCAAAGATAATACCGTGTTTTTTGAGTTCTACATTACTTACTGTCTAGTTAAAGACACACTAACAAAAAATGTTCTATTACAGGGTAGAGAGTTAAGGGATTGTATATTTACAATGTTGCTAATTCAAGAATCTCAGAATGTAAAGAAAAATGGTGTAATAACTCTGAAATCAAATCTGAGAATGACTGTAATAACTTTGATATTTGGCATTGTAAACTTGGACATCCTCATGTAAATATTGTTAAACAAGTATTGAATGAAAATAATATTTCATTTAGCAATATTTCAACTCCATATATTTGCACCTTTTGTCAAATGGGTAAAAGCCATAAACTACCATTTATGGATTCCAAAGTTAGTTACAACAAACCATTAGAACTTGTTGCAACTGACTTATGGGGTCTAGCACCATATCAATTGACTATGGGTACAAATACTACATTTCTTTTGTTGATGCATATTTAAGATATGTGTGGATATATTTTATAAAAACCAAGTCTGAAACATACAATGCAGTTCAGCAATTTATAGTGCAGGCAGAAAAGCAAACAAATTGCCAACTCAAAATTCTGCAGACAGATAATGGTACAGAGTTCCTATCTCTGACGAAATTTTTTCAAGAGAAAGGTATTATACACAGGACAACTTGTCCTTACACATCAGAACAAAATGGTCTGATTGAAAGAAGGCATAGACATATAGTGGAATCAAGCCTGACACTGCTTGCAAATGCATCACTACCACTTAAATTCTGGCCTGATGCATTTGCCACTGCAGTATTCCTAATTAACAGATTGCCTACAAAGGTGTTAAGATTAAAGTGTCCATTAGAAATACTTTGCAATGTCAAGCCTGATTATCATAGTTTAAAAGTATTTGGTTGTCTCTGCTTTCCCTATCTCAGACCATACAACACACACAAACTAAATTATAGATCATCACCATGCACATTTTTAGGCTATGCAGCATATCAAAAGGCTACAGGTGCCTATCTAGTAATGGTAGAATATTTGTGTCAAGGCATGTTGTATTTAATGAGCAAGTGTTCCCCTTTAGCAATATAGCAATTAAAACTTCTCAGAAAGTGTATAATGCAAAATATTCTATGGTACCTATACCTGAGATACCTGATAAAGCAATACACATTCCTGAAGATAAAGCTCAAGGCAATGAAAGTCCACAACACACAATGTTCTCTTCAGAACCAGGTCATGGACAAGCTGAATCATCTGATAAACCAGCTCAAATGCAACAGTCAGATAGTCAAATGCAACAAAATTCAAGTCAGACTTCAAGTGATTTACAATCACCTAATGTATCACAAGAGAATGAAGTGAACAACAATGATCATCAACATATTGCTGAAAGAACTAGGAACCACATGATTACAAGAGCAAAAAGTGGTATATTCAAGCCAAAGCTATACAATACAACTATAGAAATTGAAGAACCAAGCACAAAATGACAAACTATGCAGAATGACAAATGGAAAGCTGCAACGAATGAAGAATATGATGCTCTTATGAAGAACAAGACTTGGGATCTTGTTCCTCAGCCTACTGATAAGAACATAGTGGGATGTAAATGTACATATAAGTTAAAAAGAAACGATGATGGGTCAATTTCCAAATATAAGGCAAGACTAGTAGCAAAGGGATATTCACAACAAAATGGCTTTGATTTTAATGAAACATTTTCTCCAGTTGTGAAACCCTCCACAATCAGAACTGTTCTTAGTATTGCCTTATATAGAAATTGGAATATAAAACAACTAGATGTAAATAATGCATGTTTAAATGGTATTTTGCAGAAAGAAGTCTATATGGAGCAACCTCATGGATTCATGAAAAAGGGAAAAGAAAAACTAGTATGCAGGTTGAACAAAGCAATTTATGGCCTCAAA
Source organism: Allium cepa (assembly GCA_030765085.1). Taxonomy (NCBI): domain Eukaryota; kingdom Viridiplantae; phylum Streptophyta; class Magnoliopsida; order Asparagales; family Amaryllidaceae; genus Allium; species Allium cepa. Next base: position 166,921,269 of record CM060941.1, on the reverse strand, counting down.
CAAGCACCAAGGGTTTGGTTTGAAAAATTGAAGACAACTTTATTCAGATTTGGCTACAACTGCACAAAATCAGACAACTCTCTTTTTACAAAGTTTTATTCTGGTACAATCACTTATATACTAATTTATGTTGATGATTTTATTATTACAGGTAGTGATGATCAAGAGATCAACAATCTTATTCAACACTTAAACAAGGAATTTTGAATCAAGGATCTCGAAAATTTGAACTACTTTCTGGGAATTGAAGTAAAGTGATCTTCAAAATCCATGATGCATCTCAGTCAAAGAAAATATATCAATGAAATTCTCATTAGATCCAAAATGATCAATCAAATTCAATCTCAACACCCATGATAACCAATGCTTATCTATCAAAGACTAAAGGAGAAATAATCACAAATGACGGACAATACAGGAATATTGTAGGTGCACTACAGTATGCAACAATCACCAGACCAAAAATATCCTTTAGTGTAAATAAAGTAAGTCAGCTCATGCAATGTCCAACAGATGAGCAATGGAGAGCAGTCAAAAGAATCCTAAGATATCTTAAGGGAACATTAAATTATGGGCTAACTATTGAAGTAGATCAAACTATTAGCATTACTGGATATGCAGTTGCAGACTGGACAACTGACATTGATGACAGAAGATCAACAAGTGGATACTGTATTTACTTAGGAAAAAGTCCAGTTTCATGGTGTTCAAAAAACAAACAACTGTATCCAGATCCAATACAGAAGCATAATACAGAAGTATAGCTAATGACATGGCAGAAATAATGTGGATTGAGTCTCTATTGAATGAACTTCGAATCATAACTGATAGCAAAACTACGTTATGGTGTGGTAATTTAAGTGCAGCGTCACTTACGACCAATCCAGTTTTGCATTCCAGAACTAAACACATGGAATTAGATTTGTATTTTGTTCGAGAGCAAGTTGCTAAAGGAAAATTGGCATTAACCACATACCTGCTACTTACCAAGTTGTTGATATCTTAACAAAGCCACTATCAAAAATGAATTTCACTCGGTTCAGAGACAAACTCATAGTCACGGACATCAAATGTTAGATAGGACACGATGGCTGCATCCATTCTGAGCTGAAGGTACAACAAGCATCACCAGCAGAACGGGCAATTGTTCAGCAGTATGTCCATATTCAAGCTATTTTCATCGCAAAAGACTCAACCTTTACTACTTAATCTTAAGATCTCATGAGTCCAACTGTTTGAGACTTGCTTTCCACATCAATCTGAAGGCAGTAAGTATATTTTGCAAGCTTCTCACAAAATACACTCATGCCAGCAAAGTGCGCATAAATACTTAAGCAAATGGAAAAGAATTCAACTTTACACCAGATCTGAATCAACCAAGACAACTCTTAAACAACAGCACATCACTCTCTCATTTTTTATCTCAGATCTCACATGTTCTTCAACTCAAGTCTCATCTTCTATTCTAATCTGAAGGCAGTAAACATATTTCGCAAGAACACCTTTCGATTATTCAAGCAAAACAGAGAAGAGCTTGTCTTTGCATCAGATCTGAACTATTTTAAGTTTTTTTAAATGGCGGCGTGCCATTGCGAGAAGATTGCAAACCCTAGATCTAAAGCTGGGTTTGAGAGGGGCGTATTGTGATAAGTATACCAACCTTCTGCATATATGAAGTCTGCTGTCTCTAGTATATATTTAGTTCAGCCCATGGGCTTTGTAATTTAGCCCAATACAAATATATCGTTTTGTATAAATACAGAGTACGAGGCTGCAATGAAAACGTAATCAGTTTCTTACAAAATACTTCTGTGTATCAAATCATCATAAATAAAAGATCAACATCATCTTTCTCTTTTGTTAATATATTTTATTTTTGTTCCTATGTTAGATGCACAATTTACCTCTAACTGCTAATGTATATTCAACAGATTCAGTTTGATTATTATCAAATTATTGGTTTTTTAATTTTTTTTTAAAAGGAATAATGTTGAAAACAAACTTATTAACTGATTAATAATAGTTTTAAATATTGTAACTATAATTTTAACTTTGTTGGTAGGAAAAATTATAGTTTCTGTATTATTTAATGTAATAAAAAAAAACTTACGTTGAGTACAAGGTAACCGCAAACCAATGGATTTGATAAAAAGATTATATTTCATTTATCTCCACTGTCGTACTTCTAAACTTCTTTTCATAAACACATAGTAGAGGCGATGGAGTATTTGTATAATATTAGTTAGTAATATTGCCAAACTATTGTTTTTAGAATAGTATGAGAAGTTACATTAGCCAAAAGTACATATAATCTTGTAGAAAGTATCCAAGGGCAAAACGTTTTCTCATTTATTAATTTGACATGACTCACAGGCAAAATTGCAAAAATGCAAGGAACTCATGTTTGGTTTGACGATAAATAATTTCAGGACCCAATGCATAACAAAACAGATTATCATTCAATGTTACGATCTAAGAGCATGATATTATGAACATATCTAAGTTGTTATAGCTAAGGAAACTTACCCGTAGCGCCAAAATGACAACTACATTCATTTATGATGATATAGTCAGCTAAATTATCCCATACCTCATCCATCTCTTGTTGACTATAAAATCCATCTTGTATACAAGTCCCACAAATAAGAGATTGCTTCAAACATTATCCATATAGTTACTTAACATAAAATATGAAGAAAAATAAATTAAAGTGGTTAGAATATTTCCGTTTTTAACAAAAAATGCTATCGTGCAAATTGGCATGCTTTAGAAATGTTAAAACAAAATAATAATTTATGATATTAATTTAATTATCACTTCAAAATTGTAGCCCGAAGCTATTAATTATTCAATGAAGAGCTGCAGAATATCAAGGTTGGTGCACTTGGCATGCTTCATAAATGTTTTGTTGTTAAAAAATGTTTTTTGCAACTCCTTTACCACATATTAGTACTTCAGAAATGTTTCTACCACCCTTCCTTACCAAAAGTCACAACACCATGCTTGCTAAATATTAAGGTTATTATACTTGGCATACAAAAAGCCCTTAATCTAATAGTTTAAATGATGTAGAAAATAAAAACTTAGATTGAGATATACATATCAAATCACACAGGTTTGTCACTATCCCTAAAAAGAAATACAGGACCCACTATTTTACAATAATCGAGAAGCAATTAAATCATGAACAACGTAATCAAGGGTCTGACTGCTATTAATGAAGGACTGCTTAATGTAAATTCATATACAATGCTCAATTTTGTTACTTTCTTTTATAACAGTTTATGATCTTTTTCCATAGTCTCATGCTCCTTTATATCATCACTCTTCTTCTCAATGGCATTTTCATTTTCATTCTCTTTTCTTTCTGGCTACTAATCAGATGTTAATACTTTTATTTGAATATGCCTTAATCAGTTCATTCTCAACTATGTGTTATGATTATATTCTAACTCCTCTTCACTAATAACCCACCAAAACTCAAAGAACTGCTGCCATATGATAGTAATTTAATGGAGAACTCTAACTTATACTTAAATTAATCTACTTCTAGGTTAGTTTTGTAACTACCATCAAAAGGTAAAACCAAATAACTAATAATCTACTTACTGATAGTCAACAGGTATTACATCATCCATTTTTACTAAGTTGCTACTTTTAAATGCCTATCGGTATCGCTGCATGATATGAACATGGATAGTATATTTATATTTTATATTCTGCATGGTGCTCATTAATATTTCTACAATATATTGGATGAGTGGGTGGTTGAGTTATACATATCAGCATGTGACTACTTCCTTTTATTACCTCTTAATATTACCTTGTAAATGGTCAAATCAAAATGAAAATGGTGCATTATCTACTCTATAGTAAATGGTCTCGCATTTCAGTTTGGCAGGTTTGAAAAAGATTTGCAAACATCATCCCATATCTTATATGTATACAACTCAAATGTACTTCATTAAAGTAAAATGATGCATTATAATACTATTTTCTCATAAACTTACCATTATAATACACAAATGTAATCATCAAACCAATACATCAGTCAAGTGATAAATGGAACCATAAAGGTTTCTGCATTGAGTTTTGCATATATGTAGATACCAAGAAACATGAAATTTGATTTAATAAACATATATAGATAACAAATTTTGTTAGTTCTAAAATTAATAAGAACCAACAGCCTCTTAGTAACCAAGAAGAAAAGAAGACAAAAAATGAGCTCTTCATAAACCCTAGCTTTTTTTCATAAATATCAACAACAACATCACCACTGCCCTCTGTCCAAGACATAGGCTTTAGCCTTGACTTCAATTGCATAGAATATGTTGTATGCATTGCCTCAATGTTGTATAATTGCTAAGTTAGGAAATGCAGTGGAAAAACAACTCATTATTGCATCTATTTTCTTATGTATAGGCACACTCGTTTGCCCCTAAACAAAAAAAAATTCTCAAGCCAAACAATCAATTAATGCAATTGAAAGCTCAAACCAACACTTTATGTCTGACCGAGCATAAAACTTACTTTTACTCACAAAGACTTGACTTCATTACCATTTTTTATGAATATTCCATTTTTAAAATGCTTTAGTGCAACAACAAAAAGGAGAAGTTTAGTCACAATTTAAAAATGTATTTTAATAAATCCAAATTATCTCTTTTATTTGTATTTTCCTTTTTCTTTCCATATGTTAACTTACATTTTTTTCAACATCTCAAGTTTCAAGGAAGAATCAAATACAACCATCTTTATAGATTCAATAAACCATTATATACAACTGTCGTCCTAGATCTTCTCAACACTACATCGACAACCAAAACAAAATCGTTTAAAATCATGACTGTAGATGTCGACATCAAGTTCACTGACCAACACAGCGTCTACCTCAAGCAACAGTATCTCAGCCAGTTTTAAATTCAACACCTAATCTACCATTAGTACTAAAATAGAAATTGATCATAAAAAATAGAGCAGTGTATATAAACCTAAATCTCATATCATTATAAAACCATATCTTTATTAATTCACATAATACCAATTAATCAAAACTATAAAAAGCATAAAGATCATTTTCTCTCTCCAGAATCCCACTTGAATTATCAGTAGCAGAGCTAGGGCTGAAGTCGGGGTTTCCTTTATCAGGAAGCAAGTTGATATCAAAGATATGGAAGTAGGATTAGTCATGTACCGTGGATTGTATTTTGAATCGACGGTATGTTTTTCTTTTTAATATAGAGAAAGAGAGAACGATTATGGAGTGGGCACGAAAGAGGGAATGGGGACAAAATTAGGAGCGAGAAAAAGAAGGGAAAGATGGAAAAAATTGAGGAAACCAATTGTTTCGGTCCTTGGAAGGAACCGAAGCAAATAATCAAATACTCTTATTTTCTTTGGACCATTTGCTTCGGTTGTCTACAACAACCGAAACGAATAGCAAATTTCCAATTTTTATTGCCTTGCCTACACTATTTTCTTTAGTGGTTAATAAGGAACCAAAGCAAATGCTGCTATTTGCTTCAGTTGTTAACACAATCGAAGCAAATGAGGGGAGGCAATAGACATATTATGTACTAGTGGGCTAGTCTTTAGACGCAGAATAAACGCACATCAATTTATTCGCTTTCATCGTCAACCACCTCATTTCTTCTGTATTCATCCCATTGACTTGTGCAGCGGATTATGACCATATGACGAAGGGGTCATGTCACCGCAATCATCGGGTTCATGTCACCGCAACCATAGGGGAGCTACCCCATGGCCAATCAAGCTACAATAAGGCTAGCAAAAACTTCTGGCCATCACATCTATGTAAAGGACTTCGCACACCTTGATCCGCTCAAAAGCGATGATAATCGTATTCCCCTTTAAAGTAAAACAAAGGAATAATATAATTTACCTCGCATTTCAAATTAGAAATCCAAGTAATATTGATTAATATTAGTGTATAATATAGAATAATTCATCAATATCCAAGTATCAAATACTCGATCTCTAATGAATTACCCGACATTATACATGCGTTGATTAAATAAATATAACCCACACGGACGCCCCATACTACCTGGTTAAATATAATTATATACACACATCCTCAATTAATCAACATTAAATAAATTTCTACTTTGCCTATTAAATCACTCGTCCCTTACTTTTTACTTCACTTCATTATTCTTCATTTTCAATACTTTATAATTCAACACAGCATGTGATTTAACTTCATCTCGTTCATAGTAAACAAATCAACATTCGTCCATAAACACATCAATATTTTATTCTATAAGTGAAACGAGATGAAGGATATTTTTTTGGATATATTTCACTTCATTTTTCCTTCTTTTATAAAAACACTTCAATTAAATTTGATCAAAGAACACCTCTTTCTCTTTTTATCAAACCACTTTAAGTAATTTATCAAATACACTATTTATTCATTTCCCTTTCTTAATTAAAGTAAGTAAAAATCCTCAAAAACCCATATTTTAAAATCATATATTTATTTTAAAAGTAAATCTTTTCTAACCATTCAATGAATTTAAAACTACCAAAATCCTTTCATCTCAAATTTCTACTTCAATAATATATTATCAAAACACTACAAAGAAATTTATAGTTTCAAATACCTCTAAAATCATTAAGAACATCGAACCCGAAGAATTTTATCAATGCATGAATATTTTTTTAACTCAAATATATAATTTTTTAAATCAATAATTAAAATCCTCATTTTTTATAACCCTCTTTGAAACCATTACCATTGAACAATTATACATCAATCTCAAATTCTACCTCTATAATATAATCCGAAAATACTTTGATAATTAAACACAAATATCCTTGTAAACTTAATTGAAAAATGTACGAATGATAAGGGTAAACCATTCAGATATGCTAATTACTAGCATGAATTAGATGCATACATTGAGGCTTTGTAAATAACTGACATATCTCTGGAGAAGGGGACCTAGTGCTATCAATTAATCCAACTTCTCAAGCCGGCTAAGACTAAGCTACAAGAATGGAACAGATGAGACTAAAAGACAATAATCAAATTTCTATAATACAGCAACAATGTGAGGATCTTCTGCTAACGATAGATAATGGAACCGCTAATGATGACACATGGAGAGAATATTACCAAGCACAGGGAAGACTAAATGAGGCTCTCAAGCTAAAGGCAATTGATCTCAAACAAAATGCTAAAGAAAAAAGGATCAATGATGGGGATGAGTGCACTAAAAAAATTTATACTTAAATGGCAATACGGATTAACAACGATAACAATTTTCATCTTATAGACCAGGATGGTATTGCGATGACTAACACAGCTGATATTGAGGGACAAGCTATCAAGTACTACACTGATATGTTTAATGGTGAAGTCAGCACTAGCTTACCAGCTATTAAATGTAGAAGGCAGGTTAACTCTTGAGGCAGAAGATTGCTATCCAGAGATATTACTGAAGTAGAGGTATGGGAAGCCTTGTATTCCATCCATATTGATTCCCGCCCGGGGCCCGATGGCCTCGGCTCCAAGTTCTTCCTCATCCACGGATTGACCTGAAAGACATTATCATATCAACCATGCAAGACATCTTTCAATGTGGTAAATTTGTTAAAGAAATCAATCACACCTTCATTTTCCTTATTCCTAAAAAGGATAATCCATCTAAAATTGAAGATTACCGTCTTATTGCATGCTGCAATGTGATACATAAAATTCTAAGCAAGATTTTATGCAATAAAATGAAATTCATTTTACCTGATCTCATCTCAGAGTGTCAAAGTGTATTCATCAAGGGAGGAAGTATTTCTGAAAATTCACTTATGTCAAATGAATTCGTTGGGAATTTCATAAACCAGGTGCTAACAAACTATGTCTAAAGGTTCACCTCCACAAAGCATACGATAAAATTAACAGGTATTTTGTTATTCGCATGCTTACTTCTATGGGGTTCCCAACAAAGTTTGTGGACCTTATAAGTGAATGTATCTCTACTCCTACCTTCTCTGTCCAGATTAATGGCATATCCAAAGGTTTTATAGGCTCCACTAGAGGTATCAGGTAGGGTGACCCTCTCTCCCGCTACTTGTTTGCAATTGCTATGGAGTTTTTTTTGCTACATATGGAGAAGGCTATTCACCATAAGCTTATTCAGCCTATTTTTAATCTCCAGCCTATTGTGAGCCATCTACTTTATGCAGATGACTTACTCATCTATGTAAAATCCAGTTGTGTATCAGCTACAGCAGTTAAAGATATTTTTCTTAAGATGGAAGGATATGTTAGTCTAAAAGTGAATGAACATAAAACTAAATGTTATTTTAACAAATCCTATAATAGAAAAGCAAAAGTTTTGGACATCTTAAATTTGAAAGGAGGTATACTCCCTGTTAAATATTTAGGTGTTCCTCTTTCTTCTAATAAGATCATTGATAGAGAGTGTGCAGCTTTAATATCTACAATTAGAGATAGATTACATGGTTGGAGCTCCAAACTTTTATCTCTTGCTGGTCGAATTGAATTGGTACATACCGCCATTAATTCTAAAGTTAATTTCTGGCTGCAAACTTTTCAACTGCCTGATGCATCCATACACAAAATTGAGAAAGTTTGTGCAGACTTCATATGGAAGGGTGGTCTCAGTAAGATTAAATTTGACAGTTTATGCAGACCCAAAGATGAAGGAGGTGTGGGTCTTAGAAGATTCAATGACATGAGACTGGTCTATACCCTGAAACAAGCGTGGAGAATTATCAATGACAAGGGTTTATGGGCAGTTGGATGAGACAAAGTAATATTAAAGGCAACTTTTGGCAAATGGCTATAGATAACAACGCATCAGCTTGTTAGTCCTTGAGATGATGATTTTGATGACAACAACCTTAGAATATGTTATAAAATATAAATACTAACAGTATAAGTTTAGATATATATGTATATGTAGGATTTAACCATGCAAGTACCAAGAATGAAGACTGTACAGTATAGAGATTCAAGATATCAAGATTGAAGACTCATGAGTATCAATAATATCAAGATTATCAAGAGTTCAAGTAATTTATCTTTTAATTTATTAGGAATTTTGTTAAAACTCCTAGAAAAGCACTGGCATCTTAAAATCCAATTTATTCATGGAATGGAATCCACTTCGAGCCTGTTAAAGGGATGAAACCCTAAGTAGGATGAAACCTATGAAAAATCTAGTGGAACATTGTTTTGTATCTGTTAATTTTTATTCAAAATGATTTTTACAAAATTATATCTTGTTTTCAAAATGTTTTCAAAACCTTCCTTTTAAAAGCATCAAAAACATCTATCCCGATTTCAAATACTTTTAGCCTCAAAATAATCTTAAATTTCAAAATCAAGTTATCTGTGGTTTTAACTATCTTTAATAATAATATATTTAATTTTTAATATTTTTACTTAGATTTAAATATAAAATTATAGTAAAATTTTGTATATATTATTGTGTATATTTACTTATGAATTTTAACTATAGACAAGTATATCTATAAAGTTTAAATTAGTTTTAATATAAGATAGAAGTTATTTTCAAAGAAAAACAAACCACCAAAAATTCCTTTGGGATGTCGACATGCTCAACCTACCCATGTCGACATAGTGTCAGTTGGTTTCAAAATTTAAATTTCAAAAGAAGTGTCTATTCGTTATATCTCTTCACGAATTGACATGGATGTTGTTCTTCTACAAATAAGGGATGTTTTCAACGGATTTCAATACAAATTTTATGTGTTTTCACTCCTCTTCTTCTTCCACATTTCTTTATACATATTCTTACCATTACTCTGCCGAAATCAACATTGAATCTATCTAGATCATTTCTGGTTTGGTTCTATATCACTATCTCAACAAGATCCTCAGTGCTATTCAGAGTTATAGGCTTCTTTGTAATAATTTAGCGAGAAAGGGTGTGATTGTGGCCTTGGAAATCAATCAAGCGAGATAAGGTGTGATTGTAGCCTTGGAAATCAATTGGGTGAACTTGTTTCCCAGGAAATCAAGTATCTCTACCCAGAGAATTGTGAATCTGGAGGGTGTACCTCGTTGCCTTGAAATCGAGGGTATAATTATAAAGATTGTTTTTGAAAGGAAACCTGTACTTGTGTGTGGGACTGGATGTAGGGTAACTTCGAACCAGTATAAAATCCGATATGTTCTTTCCTTTACTACTTTTACTTTATATTTACATCTATGTTTGATTCTATGGTCATATATGTGTCCGAATATTGCATACATTTGTGTTCAAATTAACAAAAACTCAAAAAGATTTAATAATTCTCTAAAACACTATTCACCCCCTAGTGTTTATCCTAGTCTTAAGACTCTTAATCCACATTTCTCACATTTGGTATCAGGCCAAGGTTTTCAAAATTTCATAATCTGATTTTAGAAAAAGTTTTAAAAAAAAATCGTTATGTTTGTTATACTAGTTTATAAATATTAAAATCATCATTGTCTCTTGAGTCTGCATATAATCAATATTTTAATTCAAGTTGTCTACCAAAATTATTTGATGTGCAGGAATCATGCTTTATGAGAGTTGAGGAATCAATCCACAATGGACAAATTATGCAAATCAAAAGAACAAATGGATACTCGATGGTGGATGTTCTATACACATGACTGGCTATCTAGATATACTGAATGATATAATATACAAAGATGGAGGACTGGTTAACTTTGGAAACAACTCAAAAGGATATGTGATTAGCATTGACAAAGTCGGTAACTTTGAAATTCCAATTATTACTAATGTTTTGCTCGTTAAGAATCTGAAACATAATCCGCTAAGTATAAGTCAACTCTGTGATAAAGGATATAAAATTAACTTTGAAAAAGATAAGTGCCACATTGAAGATAACAGTTCAACCATAATATTTGAAGGAATTAGGAAAAAGAATATTTATATTCTTAGTATGAAAGTTTCAAATGATAACCTGTGTCTTTAGGCAAATACAAGTGATCCTTGGATTTGGCATAAGAGATTTGGACATTTGAATTTCAAACTCTTATCTAGACTGTCAAAACATGATCTACTAAGAGGTCTCCCTAAAATGAATTTTAAAGTAGATAGTCTATGTGATGCATGTCAATTAGGAAAACTTATAAAAAGTTTTTTAAAATTAAAGGATATGATTTCAACATCAAAACCTCTTGAGTTACTTCACCTTGATTTATTTGGTCCATCTCAAATTCTGTCAATAAATCATAGTAAATATGTTTTTGTAATTGTAGATGATTATTCTAGATTTACATGGACAATATTTTTGAAACATAAAAGTGATACTTTTGAATGTTTTAAGAAATTTACAAAAAGAATTCAAAATCAACTTTCTCTAAAAATTATAACCATTCGTAGTGATCACGATGGTGAATTTGAAAATGAAAAGTTCAAGAAATTCTGCAATGAAAAGGGAATAACTCACAATTTTTCATTTCCAAGAACTCCACAACAAAATGAAGTAGCAGAACGTAAAAATATGACGATTCAAGAGTGTGCGAGAACCATGCTTTCAGATAGTAAATTACCGAAGTATTTTTGGGAAGAAGCAGTTGCTACTGCCTGTTATATTTTAAATAGAATTTTAATTAGACCTTTAACTGATAAGACATCTTATGAACATCTTCATAGAAAGAAACCTAAAGTATCCTATTTTAGAATTTTTGAAAGTAAATGTTTTATTTTAAATACTAAAAATAACTTAGATAAATTTAATCCTAAATCCGACAAAGGTATCTTTATCGGATATTCTAATAAAAGTAAAGCATACAGAGTATTTAATTTAAGAACTAACACCATCGAATAAACAATGCATGTTTCGTTCGATGAAAATCTCAAAAAATTTGAAGATACAAATGATGAAGAGGATTTAATCACTCAAGAGTCAACTGAAACTTATAATGAAATAATCATCCTAATAAAAGGACTAAACTTTTAAAAGATTATCCTATTGAAAATATACTAGGAGATATGCAATCTGTTGTTAAAACTAGTAATCACTAAGTCAAATGAGTAATGCAGCTTTTATATCAACTACTGAACCCAAGAATCCAAAAGAAGCATCAACTGATGATTCATGGATTTTGGCTATGCATGAAGAATTAAATCAATTCACTAGAAATAATGTTTGGGAACTTGTTCCTAGAACTAAGAATAAAACTATAATTGGAACTAAATGGGTTTATAAAAATAAAATGAATGAACAAGGAGAGGTAGTTAGAAATAAAGCCCGATTAGTCGCTCAAGGTTTTTGTCAAGAAGAAGGAATAGATTTTGATGAAACCTTTGCTCCGTAGCAAGATTAGAAGCCATTAGGGTTCTACTTGCTTTCACAAATCATAATAATTTCAAATTATTTCAAATGGATGTTAAAAGTGCCTTTTAAATGGTATTGTAAAAGAAGAAGTATATGTTGAACAACCACCACTTTTTGAAAACGAAAAATTACCAAATCATGTTTACAAACTTAAGAAAGCTTTATATGGTCTAAAACAAGCTCCTAGAGCCTGGTATGATAGACTAAGATCTTACTTATTACAATCAAATTTTGAAATTGGTAAAGTAGATAATACTCCTTTTATTAAAAGAAATAAAAATGATATTCAACTAGTACAAGTTTATGTAGATGATATCATTTTTGGATCAACTAATTTTGAAATGAATAAAGAATTTTCTGAAATAATGACAAAAGAGTTTGAGATGAGTCATATAGGTGAATTAAACTTCTTTTTAGGATTACAAATAAAACAATTAGATAATGGTATCTTTATTAGTCAAGAAAAATGTGCTAAAGACCTAATTAATAAATTTGATTTGACTACTGCAAGTGGAAAATCCACTCCCATGGCGACCAATGAGTACCTTAGTAAAGAAGATCTCTCGAAAGATGTAGATCAAAAATTATATAAAGGAATGATTGGATCACTACTCTATATTACTGCTAGTAGACCTGATATCATGCATAGTGTTTGTCTCTGTGCCAGATATCAATCCCAACCTAAAGAGACCCACTTAAAGGTCGTAAAACGTATCATAAGATATGTTAAACACACTTCTGATTATGGCTTATTTTACCCTAAAAATGATTCTTTTGACTTAATATCTTACTGTGATGCTGATTATGCTAGTTGTAAATTAGACCAAAAAAGTACAGGTGGAACTTGTCATTTTTTGGGGCATTCTCTAATTCCCTGGTTTAGTAAAAAGCAAAACACAGTTTCTTTATCAACAACTAAAGCAGATTATATTTCTTCTGCTTTGCCTTGTTCTCAAGTAATATATATGCAACAAACTTTAAAAGATTATGGTTTAAATTTCTCAAAATCACCAATTTATTGTGATAATACTAGTGCGATAAATTTATCCAAAAATACTACTCAACATGGTCGAACTAAACATATTAATATAAGACATCATTTTCTCAAAGATAATATAAATAAGGAAGTAATTACTCTATATTATATTAATTCCGAGAATCAAATTGCTGAGATATTAATAAAACCACTAAATGAATCTATATTTACTAAATTAAGAAGAGAATTAGGTATTTGTTCAATAACTGAAATATAAAACATAAATAACAAAGTATAATTAAAAATTAAATCAAAATAAATCGATTAATAAAAATTTAAAGCACCATGTCGACATCCCCCCTATACCTATGTTGACATATAACGTTTTTTTAATTTTAAAATTTTTCCCACCAAAATTCAAATAATTGGTTATATATTCTTCTCATTTTCAAAATTTTATTCATTATCTCTATTATTTCTCTATTCTATCTTCTGAAATCGAATAATCAATGGCCTCCTCGTCCAAATCAAACAAAAATTCTACCTTTTCATTTCCTTCTCCCACTTCTGGTCCATTTCAACGTACTACTCTCGCTCGTATGACGAAAATGGAGGATTCTCTGAAGGATGCACTTCAGTTAATGGCTGAAATCCAAGTGGTGCAACTTCGAATGGCCAAGGAACAAGAGAAGCAAGGAAAAATACTTAGAAATTTGTAAAAATTTCTAATGGACAATCATGCTAACCCAATCTTGATTGACGAAGACCCTTCAGGAGATCAAAAACAAGAGGCCAGCGAGGAAGAAGAAGAAGAAGTCTCCATGGAAGAAGTACACGTGGAAGATGACGACAAAGTCGTTTGCGTTGGTGAAGTGTGCTTTGACAAAGATGGAAATCTTGTCGAACAATGTGGAAATTTCTGTTCCCACTATCCAAACTTTTCGATTCATAGATCTTCCATTTTCAAAGACACTCATTAGTTTCTTTTATCTTTTTCCTTTTGATGTATGTTCTTTCTTACGTTTCCCACGAAAATGTAAATACAACAATATAATTAATGAATAATTTGTATTCTAATATGTGTTATTATATGGATACTTTGTTAAGATAGTTAGTAGTTTAGAACTAAGTTCTAGTTTTAGATCTAAGTGTTGATTATTTATGATAACACTATCATTATAATCACATGTCATAGAGTATTAGATTTAGGGGAAGTGATATAGCTTTTGTTGATATATTTGGAGTTAGTTTTTGTTGATGACAAAGGGGGAGAAATATAAAATAGGGTAGTTAGGCATAGATTAAGGGGAAGTTATTAGGATCGACATAATATTTTATAAAAAGGTTGTCATCATCAAAAAGGGGGAGATTGTTAGTCCTTGAGATGATGGTTTTGATGACAACAACCTTAGAATAGATTATAAAATATAAATACTAACAGTATAAGTTTAGATATATATGTATATGCAGGATTTAACCATGTAGGTACGAAGAATGAAGACTGTACAGTATAGAGGTTCAAGATATCAAGATTGAAGACTCATGAGTATCAAGAATATCAAGATTATCAAGAGTTTAAGAGTTCAAGTAATTTATCTTTTAATTTATTAGGAATTTTGTTAAAACTCCTAGAAAAGCACTTGCATCTTAAAATCCAATTTATTCGTGAAATGGAATCCACTTCGAGCCTGTTAAAGGGATGGAACCCTAAGTAGGATGAAACTTACGAAAAATCTAGTGGAACATTGTTTTGTATCCGTTAATTTTTATTCAAAATGATTTTCACAAAATTATATCTTGTTTTCAAAATGTTTTCAAAACCTTCCTTTAAAAGCATCAAAAACATCTATCCTGATTTCAAATATTTTTAGCCTCAAAATAATCTTTAATTTCAAAATCAAATTATCCATGGTTTTAACTATCTTTAATAATAATATATTTAACTTTTAAATATTTGTACTTAGATTTAAATATAAAATTATAGTAAAATTTTGTATATATTATTTTATATATTTTTTTATGAATTTTAACTATAGACAAGTATATTTATAAAGTTTAAATTAGTTTTAATATAAGATAGAAGTTATTTTCAAAGACAAACAAACCACCAAAAATTCCTTTGGGATGTCGACATGCTCAACCTACCCATGTCGACATAGTGGCAGTTGGTTTCAAAATTTAAATTTCAAAAGAAGTGTTTATTCGTCATATCTCTTCATGAATGGACATGGTTTTTGTTCTTCTATAAATAGGGGATGTTTTCAACGAATTTCAATACAAATTTTCTGGTTTTTCACTCCTTTTCTTCTTCCACATTTCTTTATACATATTCTTACCATTACTCTGCTGAAATCAACATTGAATCTAACTAGATCATTTCTGGTTTGATTCTCTATCACTATCTCAACAAGATCCTCAGTGTTATTCAGAGTTATACGATTATTCGTAATAATTTAGCGAGAAAAGGTGTGATTGTGGCCTTGAAGATCAATCAAGCGAGATAAGGTGTGATTGTAGCCTTGTAAATCAATTGGGTGAACTTGTTGCCCGGGAAATCAAGTATCTCTACCCAGAGGATTGTGAATCTGGAGGGTGTACCTCATTGCCTTGAGATAGAGGGTGTAATTATAAAGATTGTTTTTGAAAGGAAATCCGTACTTGTGTGCGGGACTGGATGTAGGGTAACTCCGAACCAGTGTAAATCCGGTGAGTTCTTTCCTTTACTGCTTTTACTTTATATTTGCATCTATGTTTGATTCTGTGATCATATATGTGTCTGAATATTACATACATTTGTGTTCAAATTAAAAAAAACTCAAAAAGATTCAATAATTCTCTAAAACACTATTCACTCTCCCTCTAGTGTTTATCCTATCCTAAAGATCCTTAATCCGCATTTCTCACATAGCTAACTGGAAAGCAATTTTGAGAGCAAGAAACATTTTAGCTTCATGCTGCACTCGTGAAATTGCTATAGGGAAGGACACTGACTTGTGGAGAGGCCATTGGATTCAAGGTGAATCCCTTATTGATATTCTTGGTCATAATACATTCTCTGATTTTTTCTGCCAGATAAAAGTGTTCAAGATGTGATTAATAAAAATTCTTGAAATTTCTCTTCCTTACTGGTTAATCAAACTAAGAAACAACAAATTCAATTCATGCCAATTTTTAGTGGGAGAGAGAATGATATAAGGGTATGGAAACCTGCCGGAAATGATTTCTCTACAAAATCTACACGGAGTGAGCTAAGACAGACAACAAGGTTTTGTGGAGAAAAATTATATGCGACCATGTTAACAACCCAAAAATGGAATCCACAACTTATAAAGCAATGTTGAGAAGACTCCCTATAAGAAACAGACTATCAAATTGGGGAGTGATAAATGATACTGTTCGTGTTTTATGTAATCTAGCTACCGAATCACATGAACATTTGTTTTTTGAGTGTAATTGCTCAAAATTGGTATGGAATTCGTGTAAAAGTATGATTAAATCCCCCATTTAGTCAAGTAAATTGGAGGAAGCTGTTAATTACATGATCCAACGAGGACATAGCAAAGATCTAGAAACCAAGCTGAGTAAAATCGCCATTACTATAGCTGTATGGAGTATTTGGAAGGAGAGGAACCGCCATGTGTTTCAGAACAAATAGAGAAGGCCATTTTAAGTCAATAAACTTGCGTATGGAGACATGCAACTAGTACAAAGGAGAATCAAAAATTACTCTCTTACCATGCTAGGACAAGGCGTAGCTCGAACTGTAGTAGCGGATCCGTGCTTTCCATCAATAGGAAACCCAAGCACAAGTTATTTGTTTCAACTGCCATGACCGAAAGCTCGTGCGAAGATAAAAAATGAAGCCGAGTAACTTTTGGAATGTTTTAGTTTAATCTATATTGTCGGTGTAAAGCTAATTTTGTTTGCTTATTGTACTGGGCCACATATTATGGGCTGACGATTCTAGGCTCTCATGCCTAATAATTTTTTTTACCTATTTCCAAAAAAATATGTATATCCAAAAATATTTTCCATCCTAAATATATATGTCCAAAAACATTATTTAAAATCCTCCTTTATTTTCAAATCCCTTTAAAATTATTAATCCATCAAACTAAAATTCTATATCAAATGCATATATATATATATATATATATATATATCTTCTAAAAATTTACCTATTTTGTAAAATCCCAAAATTCATCATTTTCCAAAATAATTTCCATTTATAAAATCCTCAAAATTATTCCACTTGTATATTTTTTAAAAATCATCCCACTTTCAAAATTTTCCATTTATTTCAACATCTTAAATTTCAATATGAAAATCATACCGAAATTCACTATTTATCCCCAAAATAATTTATTTATTTTTCAAATTTCATCTTTTAATTCATTTTTCACATTTTCAAAATTTTCAAATATTGTACAAATATTTTGTAAACTTCTAAGAACTACTCAAACATTACAAATCAACAGTCATCACAACCACAAGTAAATCATAGTTCGCAACATAATTCTATCTAATTCAAATAATATTAGCTATCGATCGCCATCAAACAATCAATTTCTTCCAATAAACCAGCAAACCATTCAACTAAGCAAATCGAACAAAAACATAGAGTGATTCGTATCAAATAATATGATATATACATAATTTGAGTGAGAACTCAACAAAACGACGCATGAGTTCCAAAACAGTAACTACCATTAGCATACAAGCTTCGGCCTTTTACTTTGCATGCTTCATCTTCCAATTTCAACACCCGACGCTTCACCATAACACCTACCATCGCCAATAGCAGTCCCAACCCTAGCCACACCTCCAAGTCCCCAGCACCAAGTCGTGACTCTCCACATGCAGCCGTCAGCCACTGCCCTACTCTTACATCGACATCCACTCATTACTTCACCAGCCTAAAGCCGCACCTCCTCCTTCAGCCACTACAAACTTCAGATCAATGTCACCGTCTCTTCTTGCTTGACCACATCATTAATGGCTCTAACCCATGCCAACATCAACCTCACTACAAAACCATGCCACTCAACTAGGTTGCTACTCAACCTCCGATCGATGCCAGCTTCATGGCTACATATACGCGGCCTCCACGATATTCGCCATGTTGCACCTTCCAAAGTCGCAATTGCCAAGTCGAAACCCACCCTACACCAGTTGTCGTTGCCGGGCACAAACGCAACCGTGTTTCCATTTTTCTATCTCGTGGTTTTTAGTTAGGCTACTCTAGCAATTCAGAGACTAAGGAGTTCGATTTTTTAATTTGGGGACAGAGGCTAGAAGATTTGGGAAAGAAAATGAGGGGTATAGAATAGAAAAGAGAACGTGGGTTTAGGTCTGTTTACTTTGAGCCAAACAAATTTATATTTATCCCATTTATTTTAATCCTCACTTCATTTAAATTGCAATTAAATTTCCAGTCTAGTTTAATTTAATTACACTTCACTTACAAATTATATTCCATTAATTACCTAATTTTATTCATTTTAGTAAATTATTTGAAAATAATTTAAATTTATTCAATTTATAGCAAAAAAATTATTAAATAAAATCTAGTTAACTAAAATAAATTTTCAAAATATTAATTAGAACAAATCGAATTCCAACACTTTTATATGAATTAAATTTATTTATTTGTGCGGCGTAGAAAGCAAGACGATTGCAGACTTACCCCCTAAAAGAATTGCATCCTCGCAATTTCTTATAGGAAGTCGACATACACAACTCATACTCTTACTTTCTACGTATTCCACACTCCTCGATCAAATTCAATCCTCTATGTAGCATATCTCTAACTCATCTTATTATATGCTATAATTAAATAGATTCAATTAACCATTTTCTATTCTTCGCATATGATAAACTTTTATGAAAATATTCTAAATGTCGTATTTTTTTAAAAGAAATCGACAGTCTCCTTTATACGGAGAGCATTTCGGAAAATAAAACACAATATAATCAAATATATATATATACATCCTAACCCAAGGCATTCTAAAAACATGGGGAAACAACATAATATCATAATATATTCAGTATACCGTAAAAACATAGTTTTATTTAGCATTTTTAAGTAAGCTTGTTATTTAGCGAGCTACTACCGTCTTTTAGTCCTACTAGTCTTCTCGAACATCTAACCTTAACTCACATTTAAACGTTAGCTAGTTCATATATAGAAAAGAAATGTGACAAGTATGTAAGCATCTAATATAAAATTAACATCACATCCATGTTCAAACCTCTTTTGAAAAAAAAATTACAAGTCAAAAACACAAAATTTAAACAATAACATCAAAGAGTGAGTTGTTTTATAATGTGTTGGCACCTCGAAAGAACTTTCAGATTACCAAAATACGAATTAAATCTCAAGTTATGCCTGAATTATTAAAGATAGGCAATTTAGAAAATATAATAAATATGCAGGCCCACTTATCAAAGCAACAATTTTAGCCAAAAAAACTTCAAAATTTTGCAGAACTCTCAAAATAAAACTTGTTTCTTATTGTCTTAGCTTTGAAACAAGTATAAGATCATCAAAAACGGATAAGTGGTTTGAAAGTTATGGCTAAGATAACACAACACTTCAATTTAGGAAATTAATGTTCGAACCAGAATTTTGATTTAATTTTAAGATAAATTTGACATTAGTAAACTTCACAATTTTATAAAGTGACAAAAAGAAAATTGTCACTTATACAATTGCCTTACTAGTGAAAGAAGAAGCGACAAAATCGAATAATTCCATCACAAGTTATAATTATATTTGTAAGGACTATAACCTCTTTCTTCTTTTTTTTTCATTACCAAATATACTTTCATTATTTCAAGACTTCCTAATTCGTTGAAACTAACTTTTTAAAGATCTTCACTGAATTCTTCTTAAGTTTTTACAAAACATCTGATACCGTATTTCCAAAGCCATTCAAAGTCACTTTCTTTTGAATATGTTTCAAAATAACTTTAATATAATTCTTTAATTAAAAAGGCTTACTTCCAAAATATCCACAAAACCATTTATCGAACACTCATTAAATTTAAAAATATCCTTCGATAAAAATTTACATCGGTTTTAAATATATCTGATATCCCGCCATATGGCAAGGCCATCATATCATCAATTTGGCTAGGAATGGTTGGTTATCAACCTTAGGAATCGATTATACACAGTACTATGAATAATGGGCGAGCAGATTCGGACCGGATCCCAATCGAGATGCAATCAACATGAAGTGGCTGGCATAGCCCATGAAGTTTTATTTCAAATTTGGAGTCGATCGGAGTTTGTATGCTCGAGTTACAGATGAAGCAAGATTTATATGGATGGATTAGGAACGATCCATAGAACAGCTCAAATCAGCGGAGATCGATCGATATCTCAAAATCCACAAGGCCAATTCACTTGAAACTTTCAGAGCATTAGTATATTGAAGAGTAGAGCCTATAAAAATGATTGCGCATCAAGATCCTGAGATATGAAGATAGCCGATTGTTTTTGGCCGATCGTTATTTGTCGATCCTTCATAACGATGGGCGAACATTCCAAATGTAGCAAAGGGTGATCCATATCTCGTAATCTATAACTCAGAGTATCTTCATATTTTAGGGATAAGATCAAGAGGCATATGCGACCCCCTAAAAACGATCTCACTTGAATTGGACGTAAGAGTATCGACCGGTGAAATTTTAGCCGATCATTCCATATTGTCAAGTTAAGTCCAACGATCTTTATGGTGTACTTCTATGGACCTAGAAAGTCTTCTGCCAATATCTTAGCGAAATATCTCATCATCTCTCCTTATAAATATAGGACTCTTGGTTCATTTTCAGGATGTTTACACTGCTAGTTACTCTAGACTTTATTGTAATCAAGTGTTCGTTGTTTCCTACTGCTGTAATCAGATTTGTAAGTGACTAATAAAGATAATTTCAAAGTGGACGTAGACATACAACGTCGAATCACTATAAATTTTTGTATCTCTGATTGTTGCTTTTTATCTATTATTAGCTTAGTCATTTCCTCGGTTAAATTTAATTTTTCTTCACTTACTTATCTACATAAATCTATTCTTGTGTTTTTGTGACCAATTTAGTTGCAAACAATATCATTTTAAATAGAAATCAATTCTGATGTAAGCCAACAATAATCTAAATGCTTTTAAATACAATTAACATAAGCCACATCCCTTTATCACTATAATAGATCATCTTCACTAATACTAGAAACTGTTATACACAAAATTTCTTTTAAATTATTTCTCTAAAGTCAGATTTTAAATTCAGTATATATTTGCTTATTATAAAAATTCACTTTATCATAAAACGCCCAAACTCAATACTCTATTCCAATACTCATGAAATACGTTTAATTCAGAATTACTTACTTTGGTTCTATAAAATTACCTCAATTGTTTACTTCATTCAAAAGAATTTATTACCTCACTATAATAGTATTCACTCTTATAGACACATCTATATAATCAAGTCCAAAAAATTTCTAAAACTTCAAAATACTATAATATTTTCATCATATACTTTTCTAAATCACCATCTCAAATAATATTTCTCTTATCAAATTATTTTTTATCACTTCTTAAATCTGTCTATATTCTTTTCAAAACATAGCTTACATTGTTTTCTTTAAATTTCATCTTCCCTTCGAAATATTTTTCTCAGAAATATTACTTATACGTTTTGTCAAATTACATACTTCTTTCAAAATAATAATTCTTCATTTTCTAAAATAATTTGCTCGTTTCAAAATAATTAATATAACTTTCTTTGAAATAATCTCAAATATTGGTCTTTAATATAACTCATTTGTTTTACTTCTCTTCAAAATAATGCATTATTCTTCAAAACATTATGCCCATTTGTCTCGTCGTAGCGTTTAGGAATCCTTATCGATAACTTTGGTCAAATACATCGACCAGAGTTCTTAAAGCACCCAACAGGTAAATTAACACGAAATCAACTTCAAAATTTTCTTTAAATATTTAGTTGTATATATACTTTGAACAAAAATAATATTTTATAAAATTCATTTCCAAACCATATATATCCACACTGCTGCTAAAGAAGTTTTAATCAATACATATGCTTTTCTGTATTAAAACATACATAAATAATCTATGCAAATTCAACCAAAAATACTCTACTTGCAAAAATCTAAACATCGCTAATCATCTATCCATAAAGACAAACAAGCAAGCTCTCATCTTCATTTTAATCCCATTTTAATTTTATATAAAAATATACTGTTTAATTTTATATGAAAATAATTCTCATTATCTCTTGCGGTAACTTCACAACTGAAGATGTCGTTGGGTTAAAATCATCCAAACTCATATAGGATACAAACTTGCGTGATAGTTCTTATGAATGCCACACTCAAGACAGATCCATAAACAAAGCATCATCAATCAACTAATCACACCAAGACATACAAACATCAATCGTTTAATCAGAATAACCAAACGATCCAGATATAGCAAAAAGCAATCTATATACTTCCACTACGCCACTCTGATCATTACTGGGTCCTTTTACTCACCTTATCTAATAAAAATTTAGAATATGAAGTATTCAATATGAGATTTGAATTATGGCTTTTTACAGCTTCCCCAACTGAACAACTTCATTCTTACTTCAGAGCCACATAGAGGTCAACCATTCATCATACTGGCCGGACTAATAAGTTCAGTCTTCACAACCTCATCGGTTTCTCCGCATCTCATAAATAGATATATACTCATACAAATCTAGAAGAAATATATTTTTATGTAACAACCCAGATAATAAGAAAAATACATATGCATATCCTTTGACCTTACATCAACATCCACTCCTTACTTTGCCACGCCAAAACTACACCATTCTCCATCAGCCATTGCAAACTTCAGAGCGGCGCCACCATCTCCTCTTGCTCGACCACATCATCAACGGCTCCAACCCACACCAGCATCAGGTTCACTGCAAACCCACGTGCTTCCACCAGGTCGCTACTCAACCTCTAATCGATGCCAACTTCTGACCACATACACGCGGCCTCTACGATGCTCGCCACATCGTGGCTTGCAAAGTCACAATTGCCAAGTCGAAACCCACCCATGCACCGGTTGTCGTTGCCAAGCACGAACGCGATCGTGTTCCTTTTTTTTCTATCTCACGTTTCTTAATTAGGCTTCTCGGGCAATTTGTAGACTAAGGGGATTAGGTTTTTAATTTGGGGATAAAGATTAGAAGATTCGGGAAAGAAAATGAAGGTTTAGAACAGAAAAGAGACTGTGAGTTTGGGGTTGTTTACTTTGGGCCAGACCATTAATTTATATTTTTCTGGTTTATTTTAATCCTCACTTCATTTAAATTGTAATTAAATTTCCAATCCAGTTTATTCAATTTCACCTCACTTACAAATTATATTCCATTAATAACCCAATTTTATTCATTTCATTATATTATTCGAAAAGAATTGATTAATTTAATTCAATTATCACAAAAAAATATTTTATTAAATAAAATCTAATTAACTAAAATTTATTTTCAAAATATTAACTATCATAAATCGAATTCAAACACTTTTATTTCAATTAAATTTATTTATTGATATGGCGTAGAAAGCATGGCTGCTATAACCCAACTATAATCGTTCAATGGATATCGTGCCACGATTTGACTATAATCAAAGCCAAGCTTCCACATTGAAAATCAACAATATTCTGAAGTTAAGATAACTGTGTAATTTTGTCACATAGATAATTTTCGTTCAACCTTAATTACATTAACCAATAGAATACTACCAAGTGAGTCACTTTATAGTTATCCAATAATTATCAACACGTAACCCCTTGGTGCCCCCCTCCCCCCCCCCCCAGCAATTACGAGCAATACACTGCCTAATATTTGGAGAGCGTTACGTACTCTAATCTCAACCCATGCATCGATATCCATTTTTCATACAATTAAAATGGTATGATTAGTCTATTATGGGAAATCACTCATGGTTACAATGCATCGTAACTATTATAACAAAACATATCGTTTATGAATACTCTATTAAATATTCTTTAACTAATTAATATGTAACACGTCATACCAAATATGTAATAGAAAGAAAACACCTTTTATTTCAAACAAGATTGGTTATCAAGTTAGATATATGTAACAGATTGCATAATTTCTCCTAGGATATACCCCTAACTCTATCGGAGATCTCCATATCTTCATGCGCTCGGGATCGAGCCTGGGCTCGTCCGCCGCTCTACGCACGACAGCTTGCCGTCCAAGAGAACCTGTCAGAAAGTTTGTGTTTCGGCTCATGCCGGTGCAAAAAACAACTCTATATCCGATAATCACTTAGCTGCATTAACAGTTATATCCATCCCATCTTATTACCACATTGATAGTTAGTATAATCCTTAAAAAGGAGGAATTTCTGCATAATAAATACATGGACTATTGGGAATTCAAGGTATTCCACTCAACAAGTTGCACGGATGATCATGCAACACACTAGATTTTTCATATTAGAGTTTGTAACAAAAGATCTATTTCATTTACTTCAAAAGAGCACTGATGCACAATGCTCGCCTCGCTAGGCTTACAAGGATATTCTTATCACTAACTGTTGAGTCACAAGCTTTATGAAAGTTTTGATTTCTGACAAATAAGGCGATTGATTTCTGACAAACAAGGCGATCGACAAAAACAAGGTCATTAAAGCTATATATGGTACTCTAGATTATAGGTTGATTATTTGTTGTTGTAATAGTAATAAATTTGTTAAAATCTATCCTCAAATAATCATGCATATCAAGGGAATCAATATATATACGAATAATTTATAAGTTGCATGCAGTTGCACAATTCAATGTGCAATTTAACGGCACCGGTCGACCGGTCAATATAGGTGCGGTCGACCGTTCCTGTGTAAATTACACAGTGAACGTGCACACATGCACATAACGTATATATATTTTGAATTCCTGTCTACTGGTCACTTTTTAGCCTGTCGACTGTTTTTGAACAGAAAGCAATTTTTTCAAAAGACACTTCTCTTCTCCAAAGGTTGCATCTCTTAATCTTTCACCAAAGATCATATCTCTTAATGGCAAAGAGTTACAACCATTCTTGTCTATATAAACTAATCCAATTCGTTGATTAAGCATAACGATTTC
This sequence comes from Allium cepa, assembly GCA_030765085.1. NCBI lineage: Eukaryota > Viridiplantae > Streptophyta > Magnoliopsida > Asparagales > Amaryllidaceae > Allium > Allium cepa. The sequence goes on along the minus strand of CM060941.1, from coordinate 166,895,754 downwards.
ATATATTCTTTTAATCTAATCTCTGATCTCAATTCTGTATTATAAAAGCTCTAAATTATTTATTGAATCTTTGAAACTATTTCATATCCTTTGATTCAATAATATACTTTCCTTAATCTTTTCAAAACATCATATCGCATACTTTGAGGATAAGATTATAGGAAGGGTGTACTGCTAGTGACAAATCCGTGTTTTCAAGAACACAAGTTGTCAACAACATTTGTATTTGTTCTTTTGTTGAAGTCCTCTGTGTTGTAAGAGGCAAGTGTTGAAGTCCTCGGTATATTAGAGGCGTGAAATCCCGTTCGGTTGTTCGGGTGTTGTAAACCTGTTCCTCCGGGTGAAGCGAGGTAGTTAATAGTGAAAATCCAGATAGAAGTCTGGGACTGGACGTAGGACGGTGCTCCGAACCAGTATAAAAATCTCTGGTGTGATTTTTCTATTTTTTATTTACAATGCTATTATCATCTATTTCCGCATTTGTATTGTAATCCATATTACACGATCCGTGTATACTATATTAGCACATATAATTGTATACACACCGCACTTTCATTTGGTATCAGAGCACGGTCATCATATAACCGTAACACAGTTATTTGATATATTCTTGTAATATGGCAAATAACGCAAGTACTAGCACTCAAAACACCACTTACACAGAAGGGCAATCGACACAAAGACCTCCATTTTTCAATGGTCTTAACTATAGTTATTGGGCAACACGTATGTCATTCTTTATGCAATCAAGTAGCTATGATGCTTGGAATGCTACTCAAAGAGAAATAGTGAATCCAACAACTGATTATTCAGAATGGACTGTGGCTGAGAAAACGGCAGGAGCCGTAAATGCAAGAGCAATAAATATGTTGTTCTGTGCATTAGACCAAAATGAATATAACCGTATTAGTATCTGCACTACTGCATATCAAATTTGGAAAACGCTAAAAATCACTCATGAAGGTACTAACAAAGTTAAACAAGCCAAAATAGCCATGCTGAAAAGTCAATTTCAAAATTTCAAAATGAAACCAAATGAAACAATCAATGACATGTATTCACGGTTTCAAACTATTCACCATGCACTTATTGGGTTAGGACAAAAGTATTCTGATTTTGATGTTGTTTCAACAGTCTTACATTCTCTGACTAATGAATGGGAAGGAAAAGTATTAGCAATTGAAGAAGCTAATGACCTTTCCGTCATGAAGCCAGATGAATTGATAGGAAATTTAATGTCCTATGAAGCAAATTTGCAGGCTAGAAAAGAACAGAAAGAAGAAAAGAAAAATGTAGCATTTCATGTTGAGAAAGATGAAAATGAATCAGATTCTGAAGATGAAGATTTGGCGTTCATTGCTAAAGGTTTCAAAAAATTCCTAAAATATCGAAAAGCCAGTCGCTACAATAAAAGGAAACCTGGATCAAATAAACCATCTTCATCTGCTATAGAATGTTTCAACTGCCATAAAAAGGGACACATGCAGAAGGATTGTCCAGAACAAAAGAAAAAGTCAGAAAATGACAAATTCAAATATAAGAAGGACAAATCAAAGAAACGAGCCTTCTCAGTAACATGGGATGATTCAGAGTCATCTTCATCAGAAAGTGAAAGTGATTCGGAGAATGAACAAGCTAATGTTTGTTTTATGGCAACAGAAGATGAGGTACAAATTCCTACATTTGATGAATTACTTGATATTAATGCTGAATTGATAGTCAAATATAAAGACATAAAACGTCAATTAAAAGTAGTCAAAGCAGATTTAAGTAGAGCAGAGTTTGAACGAGATATGTTAAAAGATGAGAAGAAAATATTAGAAGAAGAACTTGAAAATATTCAAGAATCATCATCTAATGTTGACTCTCAAATATCTCTTTTGAGTCAAGAAATAGAAGCTCAAAAAGAGAAAAATAATACTCTCACTACTGAAAATCATGAACTTAAAGCAAAAGTCAAAATTCTAGACCTAGAAAAAGCTAGTTTACAAACAAAGTTTGATGACATTACTCAAAATGTTTCTAACTTTAACAAAGGTCGAGAAAATTTGACTAAAATCATTGAAAGTTCACAATCTATTTCAGATAAACAAGGTTTGGGATATAACAAACATGAAACTAAGAAACATCTTAGAAATAAAAGGAAGAAGAAAGTACAAAAAACTGAAGCTAAGAAAAATCTTAGTTTATTATATTTCAAACCAAAACCAGTTGTGAAATTTCAAAAGAGAAATGTCAAGACTATCAAAATATGGGTTCCTAAAACAAATAATAATTTGATTAGGAACAAATACATTCAGCAATTCATGAATAATGTACATTTTAATAACAATTATATATATAAAGGGGATACCGGACCCAAATGGGTTTGGACTCCTAAGACCTAACTCTTAGGACCCTATAAAAAGTGGGTACCATGAACTTAATTCTATTTTTTGCAGGTCCCACTGAAGAAAAGAGGAAAGTGGATATTGGACAGTGGTTGCTCAAAGCATATGACGGGAGACAAGAGCTTATTAACAAATATTAAATACTCAGATGGTGGCTCAGTCACTTTTGGAGACAATTCAAAAGGTTATATCATCGGCAAAGGCGATGTGAGCAATTGCGGTACATCTAACTTACCTCTTATTACTAATGTCATGCTAGTTAGAAATTTAAAACACAATTTACTTAGTATTAGTCAGTTATGTGACAAGGGTTTTATAATTTCCTTTTCAAATAATAAGTGTAGTATTTTAGATAAAGACCATAATTTGGTTTTTGAAGGTTATAGAGACAGAAATATATATATTCTAAATATGAATATTAATCGTAATTCAGATATGTGTCTTGTGGCTAATGACAATGATCCATGGCTATGGCACAAACGTTTCTGTCATATAAACTTCAGAACTATTGACAAGCTAGCCAAAAACAATCTAGTTAGAGGACTACCCAAAATGAGTTTTAAAGTTAACAACATTTGTGATGCATGTCAATTAGGAAAATTGACCAAATCATCTTTTAAATCCAAGAAAGTCATATCAACATTACAACCACTTGAGTTACTGCACATGGATTTATTTGGACCTACTAGAGTTCAATCAATAAATCACAGTCAATATGTGCTTGTAATTGTTGATGATTTCTCTCGTTATACATGGACAATTTTCTTAAAAAATAAAAGTGATACTTTCGATCATTTCAAATCTTTCGTCAAAAGAATTCAAAAATCAAAAGGGATTAAAGTTAAAAATATAAGAAGTGATCATGGCGGAGAGTTTGAAAATAATGAATTTGAACATTTTTGTACAAATAAAGGTATATATCATAATTTTTCGTTTCCCAGAACTCCACAACAGAACGGAGTAGTAGAACGAAAGAACCGAACTTTACAAGAATGTGCAAGAACATTATTGAATGGAACCACCTTACCAAAACATTTCTGGGCAGAAGCTGTCGCAACTGCCTGTTATGTTTTAAATCGTGTGTCCATAAGACCTCTTACCAAGAATACTCCTTATGAATTGTTTAACAAAAGAAAGCCCAAAATCTCATACTTCAAAGTTTTTGGTTCCAAGTGCTTTATTTTAAATACGAAAGACCAGCTTGGAAAATTCGATCCAAAAGCCGATGAAGGAATATTTGTCGGTTATTCGGAACGAAGTAAGGCCTATCGGATATTTAATAAACGAACCAAAACTATTGAAGAATCACTTCATGTCTCTTTTGATGAAATCTATCAGCATCCTCACACAATATCAGATGATGACGAATCAATAGTCATTGATAATCCAATCATCTCAAATACTGATTCTGACTCAGAAGTAATTATTGAGAATACTCCTCAAATATGTGAATTACAATCACCACCAAGAATATTAAGAGACCATCCGGCCCAAAATATAATAGGTGAAATAACATCACATGTCAGAACAAGGAGTCAACTCAATCAAATGGGTCATGTCGCTTTTCTCTCAAATATCGAACCTAAGAATCCAAAAGAAGCTGCTATAGATGATTACTGGATCATTGCCATGCAGGAAGAACTAAATCAGTTTGAGCGCAATAACGTTTGGGAACTTGTTCCGAGACCAACTGATCAGTCAGTAATTGGTACTAAATGGGTCTATAAAAATAAGGCTGACGAACAAGGAAATATCACCAAAAATAAAGCAAGATTAGTAGCACAAGGATACAATCAGGAAGAAGGTATCGATTATGAAGAAACTTTTGCACCAGTCGCTCGACTAGAAGCTATTAGAATTCTATTATCTTTTGCTTGTCATCATAATTTCAAACTTTATCAGATGGATGTCAAAAGTGCTTTTCTCAATGGATTTATTAAAGAGAATGTCTATGTCGAACAACCTCCTTTGTTCGTACATGAAAAATATCCTGACCATGTGTTCAAACTTAAGAAAGCTCTGTATGGTTTAAAACAAGCACCTCGTGCTTGGTATGAACGATTACGTAGCTATCTTATTAATTCAGGATTTGAAATAGGCAAAGTCGATCAAACTTTGTTTATTAAACATTCTCGAAAAGATATTCTGGTTATCCAAATATATGTAGACGATACATCTTTGGTTCAACAAACGATAAACTCTGCAAGGAATTTGCAAGTATTATGACCAAAGAATTCGAAATGTCTCATATGGGAGAACTATCTTATTTTCTTGGACTTCAAATCAAACAACTTTCAAACGGTATTTTTATCAATCAAGAAAAATACTGTGAAAATCTTATCAAACGCTTCGGATTACAAAATACATCTGGTAAACCAACTCCTATGAGTACAACTACACATCTTGAAAAAGATGAAAATGGTAAGAATGTTGACCAGAAATTATATCGAAGCATGATTGGTTCTCTTCTTTATCTTACAGCTAGTCGTCCAGATATATTAATGAGTGTTTGTTTATGTGCTCGTTTTCAAGCCGATCCAAAGGAATCACATTTACGAGCAGTGAAACGTATAATTCGTTATCTTAATAATACCAAAGATTTTGGTCTTTTCTATCCAAAAGAATGTCCATTTGAATTAGTATCATATAGTGATGCTGATTTCGGTGGCTCACGAACAGATAGAAAAAGTACAAGTGGTACATGCCATTTTATTGGAAAATCACTTGTCTCTTGGTTTAGTAAGAAACAGAATTGTGTTTCACTATCAACATGTGAAGCTGAATATATATCAGCGGCTCTCGCTTGTACTCAAGTACTATATATGCAACAAACACTTCAAGATTTTGATATTCATTTATCAAATTCTATTATATACTGTGATAACACAAGTGCTATAAATCTTTCTAAAAATCCAGTGAATCACTCTCGAACTAAACACATTGATATCCGTCATCATTTTCTTCGAGATAATATTGAAAAAAGAAATATATGTCTTGAATATGTCCATACTGACAATCAATTAGCGGACATTTTTACTAAGCCGCTGCTCGAATCTAATTTTATTAGATTACGAAGAGAGCTTGGTTTAATTTCAAGAAAAAATCTTGACTAAGCAATTACTAATGTACACCTTCTCTTTTGGTTATTCTCTTTAATTATAATTTTTTGTTTAAACTAAACTAATGTCTTTTCTCCTAGTAACCGTATCTTTTACTTAACCTATTTTTTATATTAAATATTAGCCATTGCTTTATTTAATGGTTAAATTCTATTTACTCATTTTATAAATTCAGTTTTAAAAACAAAGCTATTTTTAGATTTACAATAAAATTTCTGCTTATATTTTCGTGGTTAAAAGTTATCATTAACTCACATCCATAAGATTATATATAAGAAACTTATATATAAGCTTGCAAAAAATTTTTATATTGTTCATCTTTACTTCTTATCTAACCATAATACTATATTCAACTTACACTATGGCTCATATTTGTGACAAATGTGCGCAAGAATCTCACATTTCTATTACAAGCTCTGAGTCGGACAAATATTATTCTCCTACTACTCCAAAACAAAAATCAAGCTGTCATCATCAATGCTCTTATATGTCTGATAAAACTCCAAATTCAAAACGAATTAAAAGGACACTATTCTATTCTCCTCGAACCAAAGCTCAAATTGATGAGATACACCACTACCAAAAACATCAGATAGACCTTCAGAGACAACTCCATTACGGGCAAAGTCAACTTTATCACGAGCAACAACGGACATCGGCACGATTGTCTGTTTTAGAAAAGTTGGCAACATTTTTCTGCGGTTCCAACAAATATGACGTGCATGAACCAATGCCGTCTAGGCCATCAACATCTAAAAGTCCTAACTCATGGGATCGGAACTATGAAAAGAATGAAGGAGCTCAGAAACAATGGAGTCCATGGTCGAATCGTATTGAAGGAAACAACGATAATTCTAATGACAAACTTTCTCATTAGATTTATATATAGTTGTTATATATTTATCTATCTCTTGTGTAATGATGGTTATATTTTGTATTATGTATAAAATATAATATATATATATATATATAGGTTGATATATAATAAAAAAAAAACTTGAAAAAGAATCCTATATGCACAACAGACCAGGACCGGTCGACCGCCCATATTATTGTCGGTCGACCGTTTGCTCTCTGGTTGAAAACGGTCGACCGGCCAAAAGTTGTAGGTCGACCGGTTACGCATTTTTCAGTTTTTTTATATATAACCCTATACGTTACTTTTCCCTCTACCCTCATTCACTCTCTACTCAAACTATTCTCTATCCCCAAATCACAAACCCTAGTTCCCATTCTTCAATTCCCAAATCACAAATCCTCCAACAATGGCTCCTCCTCAAAAGAAATCAAAGAAAGGAGCAACCTCTGAAACTTCATCTCTTACCATCTCCGTCAAAAAATGGCTTCAAACTCCAATTGCTGTAACACGATGGAATCAAATGACAAATTACAAGTTTCATCCAGGATCTTTCATCAAATTTGATGATTTCACGGCTTACGGAGTTCGGAGGTTAGCCGATAATGCCAACATTACTCCATTGATAGATTTTTCGGCAAATAGTGTTGAGATAAATCATTTAATGATTAAATTATTTTACGCCAACATGAATCTTGATGAATATCAACCTGATAATCCAAACGGCGTCATCTGGTCTATGGTCTGTGGAAAACAAATTTTTCTTACTCATGCTAGAATTGCCTCTATACTTGGTATACCAAATCGAGGCGAAGAATTTTCATCTACCTTCTGCGAAGTTTTCACTCGAAATAGTACAAGTCATCAGTTTATAGAAGACAATAGTGATGGCACTAAGTCTATTGGACTTCGACCGACAGCAAGGTTACTTCATCGGGTCTTGATGCATTCTCTTTTTCCTAGACTTGGAAATTATGATGCAGTGTACAAAGAAAACTTCAAGGCACTCTATGCTATCTATGGTGAAATCCAAATCAATTGGGTTCACATGCTTTTTGATGAAATTCTCAAGGTAAATAATTCAACCCGGCCTCATTTCTTCTATAATGAATATATCATGAGACTTTTGTTAGCTTGTGGGGTCAATCCTCCTGATTCTGTAACTTCAACACCAAAATGCATTGATTCCATAACCATCAAAAGAATGAAGCTTCCTCCACCTTATCTTGAGATTATGCCTTTTGAAGAATGGCAACAACGAGGACCGAGAAAACAAAGAGCAACTTCCTCTCGACCTCGTCCCGATGAGGTGAAACTTTTAAGATCAAAGTCATCAACAAAAGAATCTCTTGAAACCATTGCGCGTAATCAATTTCTGCTTGAATCTCGTCTCAAGCGTATGGACTCTAAAATTGATAAGCGCTTCAATAAGGTCAAGTCGTTCTTCGGTATGCTATGGGACGCTATATCATGTTCCTCATCCACCTCTGTTCAAGCACAAGACCCAGGAAAACGTCCTGCTGCTCCAGTTTTCACATGGACTTCATCTGACGAAGGCGAATCGTCTAGAGGGAACAATGATGAGGAGGAAGAAGATGAAGATGATGATGATGACGATGATGATGATGATGAAGAGGAGATTCGATCTGCTTCATCCTAGATTCTATTATGTTTTAGCTCTTTAAAAACATTCTTCGACACTTGTACTAAATAGTGTCGTTATTTATGCTTTTCAATTAACATTATGTTCTGTAGTAAACTCTGTTATGTCTTTGATGTGTTAATGATTTATTTTTCTATGCTTATCATATTCATTCTACGCATATCATATTCTAGTAATCTGTTACTCCTTTTTGTCGATGACAAAGGGGGAGAAAGGGCTAACAATTGCTTGCAGGAAAGAAATCACATACTCAGGGGGAGATTCAGATTTGCAGATATATATATTGTCATCAATCAAAAAGGGGGAGAATGTTGAGTCACAAGCTTTATGAAAGTTTTGATTTCTGACAAATAAGGCGATTGATTTCTGACAAACAAGGCGATCGACAAAAACAAGGTCATTAAAGCTATATATGGTACTCTAGATTATAGGTTGATTATTTGTTGTTGTAATAGTAATAAATTTGTTAAAATCTATCCTCAAATAATCATGCATATCAAGGGAATCAATATATATACGAATAATTTATAAGTTGCATGCAGTTGCACAATTCAATGTGCAATTTAACAGGCACCTGTCGACCGGTCAATATAGGTGCGGTCGACCGTTCCTGTGTAAATTGCACAGTGAACGTGCACACATGCACATAACGTATATATATTTTGAATTCCTGTCTACTGGTCACTTTTTAGTCTGTCGACCGTTTTTGAACAGAAAGCAATTTTTTCAAAAGACACTTCTCTTCTCCAAAGGTTGCATCTCTTAATCTTTCACCAAAGATCATATCTCTTAATGGCAAAGAGTTACAACCATTCTTGTCTATATAAACTAATCCAATTCGTTGATTAAGCATAACGATTTCATATATTCTTTTAATCTAATCTCTGATCTCAATTCTGTATTATAAAAGCTCTAAATTATTTATTGAATCTTTGAAACTATTTCATATCCTTTGATTCAATAATATACTTTCCTTAATCTTTTCAAAACATCATATCGCATACTTTGAGGATAAGATTATAGGAAGGGTGTACTGCTAGTGACAAATCCGTGTTTTCAAGAACACAAGTTGTCAACAACATTTGTATTTGTTCTTTTGTTGAAGTCCTCTGTGTTGTAAGAGGCAAGTGTTGAAGTCCTCAGTATATTAGAGGCGTGAAATCCCGTTCGGTTGTTCGGGTGTTGTAAACTTGTTCCTCCGGGTGAAGCGAGGTAGTTAATAGTGAAAATCCAGATAGAAGTCTGGGACTGGACGTAGGACGGTGCTCCGAACCAGTATAAAAATCTCTGGTGTGATTTTTCTATTTTTTATTTACAATGCTATTATCATCTATTTCCGCATTTGTATTGTAATCCATATTACACGATCCGTGTATACTATATTAGCACATATAATTGTATACACACCGCACTTTCACTAACTAGTTGAAAAGAAGAAAAAGAGAGCAGGTAACAATAAGCATGTCAGTGGAGCCTTTAGAAGATCTAGCTTCAAATGCAAAGATGAGCTCCCTCGTTCCTCCAAACGATTAAGAACTTACTGAGGAAAAATGAGTGCTCCCATCTTCAGGACCTTCCACATGTGATCTCGCAAGAGACCTGAAAAGCTTCTAGACAGTCTCTCCAAGAAGCAAACCTAGGTTTCGGCCATGGCAGAAGAAGTAGAGGCTGCAACACCACTCCTTCCAAAGAGCACAGAACTGCCCAAATTGACCTAAGGTCGAGAATGTCAGAGCCTCTAAGTAACGAAGCACCCTACCTCCACCTAGATCACTAGCCCGAGACCAATGTCCGACCACTATTAGAATCTTGACAGTAGGCAAGGGTCCAAGCCAAGCGGCAAGGCGTAGTCCTCGTCAAAAAAATGTTTCCAGCCAATGGTTTGAACTAGAATCAACTAGTGGCAGTTCAAACATCGAAGAGCTTTCTTCTTTCTCAACATTCCAACTAAATTTGGTAATAAGGTAAGCATGTAAAGGCATTTAGAAATGTAGCAGATGGTGAAGCTAGCAGCTTTTTATCAGTAAAGAATTGCAAAAGATTCATAAGCTTTGAATTTATTTTAATGAAGAACGATTTTATGAGCTTAAGAATGAAGAAGAAGAGGTATTTATATACTCACGTCTTCAATCGCAAGCATTGAATTTACAAGGCAAAACGAATCTCAGTCGTTCAAGAGAGATCCGTATTAAGTCAAGTCATGTACGTTGGAAGACATGACACGTCTCCTGTCATGTAACCATAACAATTAATTGCACAAAGACATTTGAAAAGCATATTAAATGCGTTGCAGAACCGTCAATCTGCAAGATTTTTATGATTTTTCAAGTTCATACCTGCAAGCGGGTACAAACTAGAAGAGCGAAATGCTGTTCAATTTTCTTGCAAGTAGCTAGCAGACCAATTAAAGACAGTCTGTCCCAATCAAAAGACACCATAATTGATCTGTCATCGGTCCGCAAAGGGCGGTCCTAGCTCTTGGTATCAAACCAGCCTTTTTACTCAGCAAGACGCCAAAATGAGCCCCGATCATCTCATCCCAAAGCAACCTTCACACTTAGGCAAGATGTGAAACCATCCCTCCTAGTCTAGTCAGGTCCGGCTCAGTCCTCACCGGCTCTTCTATATCGAACTTCCAGCAACAACTAAAAATCAACACAATTCGTGTGACATCGCATCAGATCAGTCGTGTGACATCACATCAGATCAGCTGACGGTTGACTTCTATCTGTGCTCACCTCAGTAGACATCACATCGGACAATAGTTGTTTTGCAGATAAATTGCATATGGTTTCATTCTTACTTTGAAGTGCAAACAATATACACCTCATAAATTTGTGCAATTTCTACTTTAGATTGCAAAATTGCACCAACCATACGTTATCATACTGTGCGACAAGGGAACATTGTCCAAATCACTATAAAATTTGTGATTTAATTGTAAAAACAAAAATTCAATTCTTCAAATTTGATAAAAGCACAGACATTTGATCTTACACACAATAAATCAAAAACAAAGAACATAACATCAATGTAGTTTTAATTGTGTTCATTTAACAACACAACCGTTGAAACATGATGGCTACTATGTCAATTACATAAAGACGAGCAATGCCACAACTTTGCAAATGCGAAACCAGCCAGTCACAGGGAACTTCTCCAAAGTAAAGTAATATCGATCTTAACATACAAAGGATAAATTATCAATAAAAGCATATTCAATATCCAAAAGCCACTTTAAACAATCACAGAAAATAAAAGGACCTATAATTTTAAGAATTACGACCAACTTAGTTTCCAGAAGTTCCAGCATTGTCATTGCTGCTAGCTTTGTTCCTTTTCGTATTCGTTTCCTCTTTTTGGTAACTGTACCTGTCTCTCCACTATGCATGAGCAACATACAAAAATTAACAAACAAATAAGAATGGGTTTAGTCTGAACGAATAACAAACCCAAAGCTGTTATTTGATAAGTTTGCTTTCAGGTATAAAATATAAATATAGAGCATGATGCACTGCAAAACCCGATATATGATTAGCCTTATACATGTCCAACAACTACTTTAATATCATACAAACATCAATTTGATACTTGTAAAAAAAAAATTCAATTCTTCAAATTTGATAAAAGCACAGACATTTGATCTTACACAGAATAAATCAAAAACAAAGAACATAACATCATTGTAGTTTTAATTGTGTTCATTTAACAACACAACCGTTGAAACACGATGGCTGCTATGTCAATTACATAAAGACGAGCAATGCCACAACTTTGCAAATGCGAAACCAGCCAGTCACAGGGAACTTCTCCAAAGTAAAGTAATATCAATCTTAACATACAAAGGATAAATTATCAATAAAAGCATATTCAATATCCAAAAGCCACTTTAAACAATCACAGAAAATAAAAGGACCTATAATTTTAAGAATTATGACCAACTTAGTTTCCAGAAGTTCCAGCATTGTCATTGCTGCTAGCTTTGTTTCCTTTTCGAATTCGTTTCCTCTTTTTGGTAACTGTACCTGTCTCTCCACTCTGCATGAGCAACATACAAAAATTAACAAACAAATAAGAATGGATTTAGTCTGAACGAATAACAAACCCAAAGCTGTTATTTGATAAGTTTGCTTTCAGGTATAAAATATAAATATAGAGCATGATGCACTGCAAAACCCGATATATGATTAGCCTTATACATGTCCAACAACTACTTAAATATCATACAAACATCAATTTGATACTTGTAAAAAAAAATCTAGGCAAAGCAGTGTTCATCCATATCCTCCTAGCTTTCAGAAAAATAAAATAAAAATGAACAGTGTGTTCCATCTTCCAACTTTTTCCTTGAATTTCTCTGAGATTAGATATTAAGATCACTTAGAAAATATCGGTAAAAGATTTCTGCATAATAAAATGCTCTCACTTAACTAAAGATTTTAATACATCCGCCAAAAATATTTCATGCTCTGTATGTGCAACCGTATTACAAAGCAAGTTAAAGCATGTGTGTAGATTATTTAATTTAATGCTTGGTTTAATCTTGTTTTTCTATAATTGAATAATAGTAAGAAAATGGTACTAATTAGCTTTCTGATGATTTTAGGACCAAAGAGGAGTTAGTTACCTGCTTAGCTGCAGTTGAAGAACTGTTTTTCTCCTTTTTCTTCTTACATGATAGAGGATTTGGTCCCTTTATGAAATGATAGCAAACAACCAAACCAATTAGAACTTTTAGCATGTAAAGCCCGGTATTAAGGATTGCCTATAAAAAATAAACTGTAGGGTGAAATAATAGTTTCAACACATCGACATTATCTGTAATCTTGAAAAGGACAGATGATTTCTTTTACTGGGATATTTGTGCATACAACATTCTGTAGAAAAAACACTAGCCATGGCATGTTGCTGCAGATCTATAGGATGGACTCCTACAATTAAATGTCAAGAAGAATACAACAGTTGAAAGTGGCTTTTTACAAACAACAGACATACATTAAACCATAAGTGCCTAGTAATTACCAATGCAAAAATACCACCATCAAAACTATCACGGCATGTGAATACAGATCATATTTATAGAGCATATCCCAGGAATCTTTATGCTAAAATTCCATGGAAAAGTACTTTCATTGTATACTTGGACTAAGGCAAATATATTGATCCATTAACAAGATTCTAATTGTGTAGAACTTTATTGCTCTTAGACATGCATCCCATTCATACTTTATTTCAAAAACACATTACGTGTTAGACAGTTTTGTAACCAGTACAAGCATTTGTTTCAGAAATTCTCACAATAGTGATACAGAAACCTCCTTCAATAGATGGTTGCATTACATAGTAATTGCATTTTCAAATACAAAATCTAGAATCACTAGTTGCACATAGTAATTGCATTTTCAAATACTGCACTAACAAAAAATAGATGTATACTCACTAGTTGTATACGCAATATAAACATGCATTGTGTTATTAGTATTATACCTTTGCTTTCTTTCTTTTAAATCTAGCTTTATCTACCACCCCAAGCTTTTGCCATGGAGAGTTTCTTGCCGGATATCTATGGTCGAGTTGCTGATCGACATCGTCCGATGATTCATTCGAATATGTTGGATTCACTAAATTTTCTTTTAGCTTAATTTGTTTTAGCTTTTGGTATTCAAAGTCGCTGACATGTAAGCGTTTTTCTTCAGCTGATTGAGCAGACTCCTTTTGATACTTAGAGGGCGGATTAAGGAACAAGGCGTTTCTCAAACCATAGATTACAGGAACACTAGGCATCTAATTATATAAAAATGAGATGAAAACAACATATATATTAAACCAAGTATTCATGCAACAATAAAAATTAAGTATGAATCTGATTAATATTGTTTTAACTCCAAGACATGATGTGGTGTTCATGGCTTTGAACATAAACCATGGCTTGAACAGTTTCATTGTTGTTCAACATATACTCTATTGAATAATATATTAAATAATTCAGTAGATATATGATTTCATTGACAGCTCAAAAAAACATAAAAATACCAACCTGGCTTAGTTTCCATTTAATATCTGTATCTTGAGTTGCAACAAAGAAATGTTCTGTGTTGTCCTCTCCGATAACTGAGTGCACACATTTTGCAGCATTTACTCTTTTTTCATGCTCGCACCTTTTCACAAAAATAAAAAACTCAAAATTCAAACTGTTTTATTCAAAACCAAAAATCTATATCAAACACAAACCTCGCAATAACAAGCATTTGTGCTGCTTGCATAGTCTCTTCATAGTTCTTTCCTAGGCTCTTCAATTCTCCAATTACACAGCTAAAATTCCAAACATATATACATCAAAATACAAACTTATATTGAAATTTACAAGTGTGTGCGTATGTGTGTCCATGTCCTAATGAAGGTATAAATGGAAATTTGTATCAAATTTAAGATGACAGTAGTACGGTACTAACTTTGCTAAGATTCCTTATTTTAAAAAAGGTGTACAATAAGATTATTATTTTTAAGTGTACAACAGCCTTCTAAAGGACCTAAGAGAGGAAACTGACAGTGTAGTGATGGTATTAAAGCTATAACTATAATGAAACAGAATATGATCAGTGTCATAAGGATCTCAAAAATATTTTTAAATCCAAAAAACCTACAACACTTCCTAAATCCAATGTCCTAGACTCTATAAAAAATTATTTCCGACCAAGATAATGTTTAGATCAAATAAAATCTAATGTTGTATGGAATGATCAAGGATGCATGCTGTACAAGCAAAGCAGCAAACCACCTCTAATTACTCATACTGTAATCAAGACTCTCACTTCCTATATTGTTCTCCACAAAACCAACACAACAAATAGTTGACGACACAATAAATAGTTGACAAAATGAGTTAGGTATTGGGTGATAACTATCAAAGCTTGAAGAGTTGTTAGTGCCTTGGGTAGTTGTAACTTGTTAATTTATGGAGATCTCAAGAGATTAAATCAGGGAATTGTCAAATAATTTAGCTAAGGTTTTTTTTTTTTTTGAAAAAGTTGTAAAATGAATAGTAGGAGAATAATTTTGTAATTCATATAAAATAGATGACCAAACTATCCTTCCTCGCTTTCCCCAAACAAATATTGCATTAATAAGTCAAACACCATTTCAAGCACCACTAGTGGTCTTTCCCCCTTCCAATTAATACTCAAGCACCACCCCTTCCAATTAATACTCAAGCACCACCAGTGGTCTTTCCCCTTCCAATTAACACTTTAGTAGCAGCCGCCTCTCCCTACCAACCCCTTCTAATTATCATCCTCTCTCCAATCCCTACTTGATTTTATTAATGTTTTAAAAGGCCAAAATCCTGGTTCAAAGTGTCAAATCATAATTTAAAGTGCTAAACTCTTATTTTAAAGAGTTAAGAACTCTAAAATAATGTGAAATTAAATTACTATTGTCTGAACTCTAAAATAATGTGAAATTAAAATAATATTATCCGATTACGGTTTTGAAAAGGAAGAAATTTGAAGTGGTTTGGCAGAATGTATGAGAATGAGCATTATGAAAGAAGAAGAATCGGAATAAGTAGGGATAACTTCTTCACTATCCTGCAACAATGATTTCTAAGTGCATAATTCAATTTTTGATAGTGCACAATAGGTAGGATAAAAGGCACTATCGAAAATTGAATTATGCACTCAATAAGTTATTGTTAAAGGAAGAAAATAACAAAAACAAAAATCCCTTAAAAGAGAAGGTACAAATTTCTTATTTTATCCCTATCTATTCCAATTTTTTTAGTTCTTAGATGCTTATTCTCACACATTTCACAAAACCACTTTACATTTCTTCATTTTCAAAACCGCAAATCCGATTATCTTAATTCAAGTTGGCATTATTTTAGAGTTTCTCTTTCTAACACTTCAAAGTAAGAATATAGCACTTCGAATTATGATTTTAACACTTGGAATCATGATTTTTTGTATTTTAAATTAGAAATAAATGATAAAAGAGACCATGAAAATAGAAGAGTTTGGTAGCGAGGGGCGCGGTTGCTACTAGAGTGACAATTAGAAGGGGATGGTGAGTGGCGCTTATAATGATATCCAACTAACCAATGCAATATTTTTTAGGGAGAAATAAAATTTAAATAAATATTTAATGCAAGGTTCATAATTAATCCGAAACAAATTTTCTAAAAATTTAGAAGATCTTATAAATTTTACATTATGAACCCTCCATTCGAGAATAGAAATTCTTGTTCTTGAATTATATTGAATGAAGGATGGTTTGATTATCTATTTAATGTAAAATTTACAAAATTATAACATTATTCTCGTCACAGTTTCATTCTATTAAAATTTTGAGCAGTGCTAAATGCACCCCTAATAAGAACTCCAATTTAACCATTTTCTAATTCAACCACACCCAAAACTCTACCTATTCTAATTTACATCACCTATTTTTTACCACTACCCATTTACCTCACTTCTTATTATCGAACAAAATCATTCAAACCCTAACCCCTTCATCTGTTGATTCTTCCTTCATCCCGACTCCGAGAAAAAGCTTGTTCTCATGCAGAAGAATCCATCAGCTTCTACTTCAATGGATTCAAGTGTGATTTATGTTTTTTTTCAAGCAAATAAGTTCGTGGAGGTTTTTTTTTTTTTTTTGCTTTTTTTTCTTCAAGCTAAACGATTTAAAAACGATAATTTTGGCGATGGAGACCTAGTTTCATATTTTCTCGCAATCAATAATTTTGACAACAGAAACCCAGTTTCAACCGATATGTACTGACATTCGGGAGTATTAGGCTAACGCTAGTGTTGGTTTATGTAACAGGCTAATTCGTTCGATAAAAAACAAGATAGCCAGCCGTTCATAACATAACCAAGAGTTGATATTAGCTAACAGCTACAAATTGCAAAACTAAACTAGACAACATAATACACTAACAGAAAGAAACCCTAAAATTGGAATAAGTGAGGTACCTGGTAGTAAACAGAAGAACTTTGCCGCCGAGTAAATGAGAGAGTTTATCGTCGGCAGGAGCTAATTCATGAACAATCAAATTATGAATAAAAGTACCATCGCATAAAACTTTATACGGTTCTCTGAAGCCAAAATGTGTGCGGTAAAATCGCACTGCTTTTCTCTGATTTTTCTGCTTCTTCACTCTCATTTTTCGAAGTTTTGGATGGGAATAAAATTCTGATATAACACTACTTGAGATTATTAGGGTTTTCCTGTAATGAAGACGGTAGGAAGATGAGGTTCAAAGTCCACCAAACTGCACCGCTTGGGCTTTGGTCGATTTTTGAACGTACGGTACTGAGTGCATTGTATTAATTTTGGAAATACCATTCAACAGGACTAGACCTGTCAAATAGACTGGTTCATAAACGAGTTGGGTAACTAAATTTTTACCCTATCCATCTGAAAAAACTAAAACCAGCCTGTTTAACCCATTGAACCTGTTATATAAGAGGTTTAACCCAATTCGACCCCATTTGATAAAAACTATAGTAAAAATCAAAAAAACTACTACCTAGAAAAAAAAGCAGTAAAATCTGCATAACATGGATAAAACTGTATTTCCATGAAAAATGCAGTTCCAAATTATAAACTGCAGCACGTATATTGAAACTGCACCAAAAGAAAAAAGAAAAAAAAAGCACCAAAAGATACAAAAACTGCTCCAAAAAATAGATAAACAACTCTATGTAGTCAAAAAACCGAACGGAGATGGCACAAAAACTGCAGTAAAATAATCCAAAACTGCAGCAAAATAATGCAAAAATGCAAATTATAATAACTGTAAGTAATAATTTTCATACAAATAGTACAAATCAATATACATAAGACATGGTTTTCGAACAAGTCTGACTAAAGTACACTCATCAGTTTCACAATTCTTAAAAATGCATAATAGTATCATACTGCATACATATTTCTTCAATGAGAGCATCAGAGCCATGCATATTTATAGAGCGCCTTACATTGGTTAAAATGACACGAAGACCCCCAATTACATATTGAATTTAACTGGCTTTTCTGCATAAAATAAGCACAAATAGCATAGGATAAAGCTTCTTTAAAAAAAAAAGTTATAGCCTTGAAAGTAGCATATGTGCTAAATAATATTTCAATTTTATAGTAAACTGGTCAACAAACCTCAGTAAAATTTCTTAATGGGATATATATCATGACTAAATTTTACAGTGCTTTCATCTCAATATTTGAAAACTGTTGTTTTTTGCTCTGTTTAGTACTGTAGTACCTAGTTCTTTACTCTTTAGTTTTAGAGCTTATTTACTTTTCACCTAACTTCACCTTTGTTGTATCTGTAGTACCTACTAATATCGATCTATTTATAGTCCATTGATAGCAAAATGTCCTCCAATTATAATATTAAACATGTAGACTTTCTTCATAGTTAAGTTGGATACAAATATTTGTACAGTATGCACACAAGAACTTTAACAGAGCTTTTATGTAACCATTTGTTTATTTTGATGTGTAAAGATGTATGTTTCCATTAAATAAAATGAATTGTGGATTTATATAAACTGTGGTAGCATGAGTGAAGTAGCTAGGTGGAGCTTTATATGAATACTGACATAATATGGGTTTGGTTTGATTAACCTTGGTTGTGCACTACATCATTGACATATATGGAGTTTAGAGACATGGACCAAATAAATGTATATCAGTCAGTCAGTAGTTAACTAGATAAGTTTGTGATGAATTAATTAAAGAGTGTGCATAAACAACGAAAGTTATACAACAAGGGGAACCATCATTCAGTTTGCATTACTAACAATAAAACCCTAAAACCGATATCTTGCATTAAATATCCATGATGAGATAATGATAATCAAAAGTCCACCAACGCATGGAGCCTATTTTCACATATTACAAAACCCGTAACCAATTGGCCAGCGACGAAACTAAGAATTTAGTTTGCGATGGACGAAATTAGAAAAATGTTCAAATATTTTACAAAAGCAATCAAGCTTAACGAAATTGTATTAGAATAGACAACTTAAACAAACTTGTACACACAAAAATAACAAAGCTTACAAATTTGTATCAATTTTAGCAAGTTTTCATAAAAAAAACAGAGTACAACTAAAAACTAGAAATCGTAAAGATGTTCAAGTTCAATTGTTCAACACAACACTTAAAATTTAATTCTACTTCTAATCACCGATACCAAATTTTTATTTAACTAAACTTAGAATTCAAAACTAAAAATAAATTAACATTACCTAATCTTCAAGTTAAATCAGATTAAAACTAACGAAACTTTAAATTAAAATTAACTAACCTTTAAATTCAGATTCAAATTAACTAAAACTAAAATTGCTTCAACCTATTTCAACTTTCAAGCAAGGCTAGGAAGGATGTGTAAAAAAAAAAAATCAGCTGCTTCAAGCAAATTCAAATGCTTCAGACTTCAGTGCATTATCGAATCGTTCAAATTCCATATACTTTCAGTGAATTTCTTGCAAATCTATATGCTTCAGTCAAGTGTATTACCAAATTCGCATGATTTGATTCAACGCTTCAGACAATAATGCAAATAAAATAAAAAACTTGTAAAAATACCTCAAAAATACAAACGAATGAGCAATTGATTGAACTTGGAAGCAAGAAGGCGGAGGCGCAGAGGCACGGAGTCGTGGAAGCGACAAAGTGTTTTTTCCGTCGCTTGAGAGACTTTCGAAGCAGCAAACAGGTTAGGGTTTTTGCTTTTTTTCGTTTTGTAGCTGTTTCTTTTTTCGCTCTGATCTTGGTATTTTGTAGGCCACATCTTAGTTAGGGCAATTGCCCACCCGGACCCGGTCCATACACTTGCTTTCTCAACAGGAAGAGTAACCGCCTTGTAATTAAACAGCAAATACAAGTGAATTATTTGTCATGTCTTTCCCTCAAAATCGAAGATACAAGACTAATTCTCATGTCTACAAATATTTTGTAATTGTTTTGCTTTCAAATTTTGCCCGCTGCTTTTGCTCATCCATGATTAAGAATGCACATTCAAATTCAATACAACAATGGTTGTTGTTGACATGCACACATGTTTACTTACTGCGTGTGTACACACACGCATGCATACATACATACATATATACACACACGCGCGAACACGCGAACACGCACACACATATACATATATAATAATAATAATAATAATTGTAATAGCTTTGGTGTCATACTTTTTTGGTATCATCGTGAACTACCAAAAATGTATCTCTATATATTATCTGTTATGAAAATAGTAGCGTTTTGCGGAAGCTTTTATTAACCAATCTTTGTCGCTCAAATCACAAAGAGATAATTTGAATTGAAAACAAGACGGAATTGAAATCAAAACGCAACAACACAAAATATTCCACCCAATCATCCACTTTATTGATTCACCAAAATTTTGGTTACAATTAACAGAACAAAGCTAAAATAAACAAAATACCATTGAATCAATAATCAAATTGAGAAAGAGAGCAAATTTTTATGTGGCTAAAATTGTTGGAGAAAAAGAACAAAGATGAAGAAGAGAAAATTAGCAAATATATTTTCCACCACACTTTACCCTCTCTTCTAGTCTCTATTTATATAATCAATTACTTAATTCCCAAGTTAACATTAGATGGCAAAAAATAATTTGATTAGCCAATTAGAGAGAGAAATAAACATACTCAAATATGTCTATTAATTGGAGGAAACAAAATTTTCTCTTTCTTTCTTTTGCATATTTATTTACCTCCATTTGTGATTTTGTATTAACAAAATTTAACACTCCACCTTGATACAAAATCACATATCTCCAACATATCAAGCATGCCATATCTAGATCTATCACAAATCCACATATCTCAACCACACAAAATTACAAATCTCAACCACTGTCTGTAAGTGATGCATCTCCCATATGAGGTGCACCACACAAATCCGATCTCAAAAATGTTAATAATACCACAAAGATCTTCGTCTTGTCTTTGTGGATTTTGCAATTTGGCACCCATCTATCACTCGATCAGAGCTCATTACCTGATCACTATCGATCCCTCGAGCATCATCGACATGAAAACCCCTATTTAAAATATGATCCTCATTGCTAGAATCATAAGCAGTGATCATATTAACCTCTCCACCTTGTTGTGGACTAGGTCCTTCAACCATCACTCGCTTTCCATTGTCGACTACAGAATCAACCAAACTATAAAGGTTTCCTTCTTCCAATACTCCTCTCATCCTTAAATGACCACTTTTCTTCGCTCTCAAAACTCCACCTTGAGTCTCATAAGTGCAATCACGGCGACCCAACTGACCGAGAGAAATAAGATTATGCGAACAAGTGGTTGCATGTCTCACTCCAAAGACTTCTCTAACCTCACCATCATGCATACGAAATCGGATAGATCCAACCACAAATCGGTAGCTCTTCTCCATTTATTGTTCTAATCATGCCGACACTCTTCTCATAAGAAGAAAAACAATTCACATCTCTACAAATGTGAAAACAGGCTCCCGAATCTATGTTCCAAGGCTTATTTCACTAAAGAGGACATCACAAGAAGCATCATTATCCGTACCTTCAGCAAAACCTACATGTGCATCACTACTAGTATCACTATGCGCAGCTTTTTTCTGATTTCTTTTATAAGCATAACATTTGCTGCGTATGTGACATTTCTTATTACAATAATGACAAGTGATAACACATTTACCATTAGCGTCCTTCTTCATTCAAATTGTATCTTTCTTCGAGTCTCTTACCACCATAGCCTCACTTTGAATTGATTTCATAGCTGATCCTTTTCTTCTAAACTCCTCATTCAAAAGACTACTTCGAACAGTTTCCAGAGAGATAGTTCCATTAGCATTGAAATTACTCAATAAAACAACCAAAGTTTTTCAACTTTTTGAAAGCGAACTCATTAATAAAAGAGTCTGTAACTCATCATCAAAATTGACCTTCATATTTTCCAATTGATTTACTACATCTTAAACTTCATTCAAATCTCTGCAACAGACTTCTCTTCATCTAATCTCAGTTGTACCGACTTTCGAACCAGAAAAGCCTTACTAGTAGCACTCTTGGACTTATACAAAGATACCAACATATCCCACAAAGCCTTCATGGATTTACAAATAGCCACATGATAGAAAACTGAATCATTAAGATACTGACGAATCAAAGCAATCGCCTTCTTATCCATCTTCTTCCATTTTCCCTCATCTACATAAGAGGGCTTCTTTCCATCTCCGTCAATCGGATCATGAAGATCATTGAGGTACAGAACATCCTCCATCTTAGGCTTCCAAATACCCCCAATTTTTCCATCCAAGATAGCCATCTTTGAAAACGAAATCATATCCGACATCAAAAATTTTTCAAACCAAAATTACTCTAAGCTTTGCGATGATCTGTGCTCCAATACCAAACTGTTATGAAAATAGTAGCGCTCTGCGAAAGCTTTTATCAACGGATCTTTGTCACCCAAATCATAAAGAGATAACTTGGATTGAAAACAAGACGGAATTGAAACCAAAATGCAATAACACAAAATATTACACCCAACCACCCACTTTATTGATTCACCAAAATTTTGTTTACAATTAATAGAACAAGACTAAAGTAAACAAAATACCATAGAATCAATAACCAAATTGAGAAAGAGAGCAAATATCTATATGACTAAAATTATTGAAGAAAAAGAAGAAAGACGAAGAAGAGAAAAAAAATTTTGAACTGGTATTTTATATACAACAAATCATTGGGACAACATATCTCATGTCAAATAAACGTTCGAAAGCAAGTTTCGAACTTGTGACATCCTGCACCAAAGCCGAATCAATTAACCACTTGGACAAAGGTGCTTGTCACGAAGAAGAGAAATTTAGCAAATAGATTTTCCACCACACTTTTACCCTCTCTTTTAGTCTCTTTTTATATAATCAATTACTTAATGCCTAAGTTAACATTAGATGACAAAAAATAACTTGATTAGCCAAATAAAGAGAGAAATAAACATACTCATATATGCCTATTAATTAGAGGGAACAAAATATTCTCTTTCTTTCTTTTGCATATTTATTCGTCTCTATTTTTGGTTTTGTATCACCAAAATTTAACATTATCAATCTTAAGAATGCACATTCAAATTCAGTACAATAATTGTTGTTGTTGACATGCACACCGTCTACTTGATGTATATTGTCATACACACACACACACATATCTTTAATAATAGTTGTAATAGTTTTGGTGTCACACTTTTTTGGTATCAACGTAAACTACCAAAAACGTCTCTCTATATACTACCAAATCTTAATAGCTTAAAAATAGTATCTAATATTAAATTTCTTTTTAAGTTGAATCTTCAAAACGCTTCTAAAAATATGATCTAAAATTAAAATTACTTTACAAATTCAAAATACCTTTTTACAAATACACAAATCTTAATATCATTTGAAAAAAAAAATTGACTGATTTAAACATATTTTTGTGCATGATTTTGTGTTTAACATTCAAATTTCTAGTATAAATAGGGGTAAATTAAACACTAATTTTTCTTTAATTTGTAAACATGCCACATGGAAGGAACTTCAAAAATACAACAAACTAAGCTCATATAACATCGTAAAACTTATTTCTGCCACCCGAACAAACATGTATTTTTCAAAATAGTTTTTATCCATGCACAATTCACAAATTTATAAAGAATTGTGCAATAAATTTTGTGAACAAATCGTAACGTAATTTTGAACAAAAATTGCAAGATTGTAAAACCAGCAAGTTTAGGATCAACTGTTATATTTGTTAATCTATGTGTTTTCATCTATATTCTTTGATTCTCATACTAGATCATAAATTGTAACCTTTGTTTTCTTGTTATACACGAATCAAAGCATTAAGTTTGCATTAATAAAACTAAGGTTATTCAAGAATGCATATAGAGCTAAATATTTAAATGTTTGGTACGTACAAAATTTATATTAATCAAATAACGGATAGTATGAAAAATAGTACGTCGTATATATTAAATGTGTACATTAATTAGTAACTTATTACCAATAAGGATTATACAGTAGTTGATGACATCTGGGTACATAATAAACTTCTGTTAAAATATTACAAGCTATATTGAACTGAAAACTAGGTCTGTTAATGAATGCAATGGTTGTTGATATGTCTATATCTGCATCTGTATTAGAAAATTTAAATCTGCATTCAATATTCGTGGATCTCAAAGAATTAACGTTTGCATTAGCATTCATGGATTATTTTTTCATATATCCAAAAATATTCGTATTCGAAAATAAGATGCAAATATTTTCAAATATTCTAAAATATTCGAAATATCCGCATTTGAAAATTGAACAAGAATTTTGTTATGCGAAATTTTTTAAATCAAAATCATTTTTCAAACAATATTTATTGTATTCGAATCCAATTTAAATGCGTATCGATATCATATATCGATTAATATATGTGATAACCGGGATTTTCTGGACATCTGTAGTTGATAAAATAATTGAGTTAATTAATTGAAATACTGATTTATAGATTCAACAAATAAATCTGATAATAAATATTTATATCTGAATTTGTGTATAGATAAATTTGAACTATAATAAATACTAAATTTTAAATATTTGGATAAATATTCATTTAATAATCTCCTGATATAATTATTGAAATTTGATAATATATGTTTAATGATCTTCTTTATTATTATTTTGGCAGAATTTATCTTTTACAGATAAATATGTTTCTATTTTAATGTATGTTAGTAAACGGCAAATGAATGTTTAGTTTTGAAATCTAAACATCTTTAAAAAAAATTGATTATAAAACAAATCTTTTTATTACTCTTATTTAGATTTAAACCTAAGCTTAAAAATATACTTTAAACAATTAACATTTATCTCAAAGAAATTCAAGTGCATTTAGATAAGTATTTATAATTAGTAAATTAAAAAAGGGGGCCTTTTATTAACTTTAAAATAAATAAGATTTACTTAAATGACATGTGTTAAAAATTTAGAGACATAAGTAACATGTGTTGACTAATAAACAACTCTTTATGACAGATGTTGAAATGTTAAACAAGTGTAATTTTTATTTTTATTTTTAAAATAAATCACATTATTACCTATACAAGTACATTGCTTTTACCTTCATTTTCTTTTTTCTATTCTCTCCAACTCAAAACTAAGAAAATTACCCCAATAATCTGAAAACCAATCCACCTTTAAAACCATAATCAAATTCAAAAATCCTGTAATTCATTTTCTAAAATCAAAACATCAAAAGCCTGCATTCTTCAACCTGAGATTATGAAGCAAACCTGTAATCAAGCACGGTTCAAATACAACTTCAATCTGAGCAATTCAACAACAAACAGTGCTGATTAAATAAGTATAGCAATTTCAGATCAAAGAAATTTAAAGCTGGAACAAGAAATCAGTTCTCTGTTCTTTATTTGGTGAGTAAAACCTTGAACCATATCTGTTAAATCATCTGTATATCGAGCATGCAATAATTGATGATAACACTAACTTAAATTATGATTTCATGAATGAAATAAATGTTGTTTGGGTATATAAATTGGTTTACAGCTTGCATGTCTGTATACATACATACATACATACATACATACATACATACATACATATATGTGTGTGTATATCCCTGTTCTAAATTACAGTAGTCTAAATAGGTTCAATTTTTAAATTCTCTTTACCTGATTACTCTTAGCATTGAATGTTTGTAGGAAACTTGTTTGAATTGGTGTAATATAAATTCTAAAAATGCTAACAAATAGTATTATCAAGAAATATTTGGTAAAGAGAATATTACAGCAAAATGTTAATATATCAGAAAAATCAATTGATTCAATTACGAATTTTACTTATATAATCTCATTTGTCTTGTAAAATTATGATTTTTAGAAATCATATCAAGATTTTTAGGTAAATTTTTAGGTAGGAAGTATTAGTTGATCAGAAAATGCTTTTTCGTCAATTTTCGATGATCGATGTTGGGATGGTTGTTGAAATCAGGGCTGATGATAGCTTGGGGGTTGGGGTACCTGGGAAAATTGGTCTCGGAATTCTCAGTTCATCGTGGACGGTTTAAAACACTGTTAGGTTCGTTTATATTTTTGAGGCGATTTCTCCAACGAGAGAGTATCGAACAAGGCCGGGGTGTGGGGGACCAATGCGTGGATCAAAGGCAGAGTGCCAGACGTGTTCGCAGGTCTCTGGTCACTGAGGGAGGCGGTGCGAGGTAGTTTCATCGTTTGGGTTGAGTCTCTGAAGATCGATTATTCGATCAGAGGAGATTTACACTTTGTCGTTGCCGCATTTCATATCCGGAGTGGAAGAATGACTGGGTGATGGTGTCGCGATGGTCTAATGGTCAGAAAGGAGGGGGTGTACGTGCATGGCGTGCACGTTTGACTTCGTGCAATTTGATCAGGGTTGATTGGTCATCTCATGTTCTGAGTGTAAGCGATCGGCGAGGACTCGAGTGTCGTAGCGATGCTAAATACGATCAAGCTAGTTTGATTCTAGAATCGATCGAGGGGGATCGTTTTTGCGTATGGATTGCGAATTTTCTGGTAGCAGAAGATGATGGAAGAAAATGGATTGTTTGGTTCGTGTTCATCACTTTGGGTCTTCGGGTTAGTCACGATGCATTCTCGTATTGGACTTCGGTCTAGATTGTTTTGTTTGGGTCTGATCGAAGTAAGTATTGTTTATTTAGGTTGTGGGCTTCGGTCCAATAAGAGTTCTTTTATAAATTTAATTTGAAAACAATGTTTGTTTATGAAGGAAATCTGGTTTTAAGTTTGTATAAATGAAATTTAGTAATTATTTAAGATAAATGTTTTATCTTAGAGTTAATTAAGGCTTTTGATAATTAATGATTAATTGAATTTATGAAGTTACTAAAAAGGATATTAAGTAATTAATGACTAAGGATTAATTAATAAATAATTAAGGGTTAATGTATTTAAGATTAATTAATAAGTAATTAAAGATTAATCATTGATTAATAAATTAGTAATTAAAGAGTAATTAATTATTAACAGAAGAAAAATTAATAATTTTGGTTAATTATTAATTTAGGTTAATTAATCAATGTAATTAAATAAGGTAATGAATTTATAATAATTAACCAATGGGATAATTACTAGATGAAGTAATTAAAGATTAATTACTTAAGGAAGTAATTTAGAATTAATTACTTAGTGTAATTAATTAAAGGATTGATTAATTAGGGAAATTAAGTAAGGGTTAGTTGATAAATGTGTATGATTAATTAAAGGATAATTAACCAATGTAAGAATTTATAGATAATTAATTTAAGGATTTATTTAACGATAATAATAATGTGGATGCTGAGGGTTAATTAATTTGTGTTATTAATTAAAGGCTATTTACTTAATGTGATTAAAGTATAATTAATCAGAGATGATTAACTAAGATGGATCATGGATGATTAAAAGATGATTAACTGGTGGGTTTGTAATTAGTTAGTGTTAAGTAAGGATAATCCAAGAAATTAAAGATTTGTAAATTAATTTAATTAGAGATAAATTAAATTAATTTTGGAAATGATCCATCTTGCTTATGAATGATTGAATGACGATTAAATGCCTTGAATTGATTGAAATCTCTGGCATGAAATGTTTTGTGATATGATATGTTTTGGGTAGACAGTGATAATATGGTTATCTATCGATGATGAATTACTGTGTAAAAAGGTGACATCTTTTATTTATAATTGAATTGTCTTTCCCTTGAATAACTTGGGTTAAGATGGTATTGAATTCGAAGAGACCGGAGTTGGATATTAGTAAATACCCGAAACCACTTCGATTCTTTATAAATTGATATGTGGAATCAATAGGCTGAAATGGAATGATTTAAGTGAATTGGATTATTTAATCTAAGTTTTGGTACTTAAAAATTGATGTGTGAAATAAGTGATGTCTATAACAACTTGTGAAGTTGTAAATTGATGCAAGTTACCTGGGTTATATAAGTTGTATGCTTTGTATTTCATGTTAGATGGGTTTACTCACGCTGGTTTCCAACCTGACCCGGGTGTTACTTTGATGTAATGCTCGGGTCAGACCGAGTATTATAGATATTCAGGTAAGGACGTTCTGGAGCTCAGGAGACGCGCTGGATGGCAGGAACGTATGGAGAGTATTCCGTTGTGATTTATTGTAGCTTATCCAGGGCATGTTGAATTTAACTGCCCAGTGTTGTGTAAATATTGTAACTCTGATATATTAAAGTGTAATTTGACAAGTACAGTTTTCCTTTGTATAACTGCTATTTATTTGATATTATATTTTGATTCGCTGTGAATGTGAGAATCTGTGTTTTGGTGTTTCTATTTCTTCTTTTTCTTCTATCTCTTTCTTTTTTTCATAACTATCTGGAATTTTCGGGATCAAAATTTCCGAGTCGTTACATTTGGTATCAGAGCAAGGTTAAGCGAGAACCTTGGCTCTGGTGGGATTACTCATTTAGGATAGGTTCAATGGTACCCTAAAATGAGTTGAGTGTGTGTGCGCGCGTATATGTGTGTGTGTGTGTGTGTATATATATATATATATATATATATATATATATGAGCGTACTTGTTATTTTCTTATATAAAGATTTTAAATGATTTTATATAAGAATATATTTTGATATATAAAGCAATATTTCTTTCTAAATAATATCAAGGTAATTAGTTGTTGAATTATTGGAACTAAATTAAGTAGTGATAGAAATACAACCAAACCGAATTTGAATAAAGATAATTTTGAAATGGATTCAAACAGAAATTAAAATCTTGAATTTGGAGAAGAGTTTCAAAATAGGATAATAATGAATTGGTTTTCTTGGTTGTTATCATAAATGATTGTTGTGTTTAATAATAAAATGTGTATTAATGAGTAAGAAAAATGAAATGTTTTAGGAAAGTAAAACATTTAGGCAAGTATGACTTATAAATTGGAACTGAAGATAATCTAAATTGTGAAGTTTTAAATCTAGGTCCAGAAATTTGAAAATTTGTTTCACAGTAATAAAGAAATAATAAATAATATTATTTAATGTATTTGAATGAAAATGTCCTATTTCAAACAAGAGAGTTGTTTGAAAATTTAAAGGAATTTGTTTTAAATTAAAAACAAAAGGTAGTTTAAAATTTAAGGATAACTTGGTGTGTAAAGGAAATAATATGTATAAATGAATGATATACATAATATCAAAGATGGTTTGAAATAAACTCTAAATGTTGAGTTTTAAATTTGGAATGAGGCGTGATACCCAAAGTGATAAGTTTTCGAACTTATAAGTGGGAAGATTATTAATGTGAAGTTTAAAATTTGAAGCGGAAATTCAAATTTGAGTAGGGCTGATTGGATTAAGTAAATTGAAAGTTAATTGGAAAATTATTGGAATTGGGATAAATTCAAATTGGAATTGAGCCAATTTAAATGGAAGTGAAATTTTAAATTGAATTGATGGGATTGGAGATTGGGAATTGAACAGTTTGACTCTGGACTATTTTCAAAATAAATTGTTTTAATATAAATATATTCTTTTCAAACTATTTACTATACAACTTTTCTTTTTAAACCTAAAACTATATTATACTTGTTTTACAATTATTTTCGGAACTATTTAACAATTTTTCTACTGTTTTATAAACTAATTACTGTTTTTCAACTACTTTATAACTAATTTCTATTTTACAACTATTTTGCAATTATTTATATAACTATTTGACCATTTTCCAACTATTTTACAATTACTTAACTATTTTGCAGCTATTTTACAAACTAATAATTATTTTTAACTACTTAACTATTTTTAAACTCTTCAAGATATTTTCAAAATTTAAGCTGGTCAGAGTGCAAACCGTTTATGATTAAATACCCAATTGAGATAAGAATAGAGGTGATATTCCAAATGGGATTGAAACAAATGTGAATAAGTGGGTAGAAATTAAAGTGAATGTGAATAGAAAGGAGAATTGATTTGGCTAATAATCAATAAAGATAGATACATAGGATGTACGTATATTATTCTATTCACACAGTGATTTGATCCAGATTCGAGCATAGAATTTCGAGATAATTATATCGATCCGAGTCGGGATTTTTCACTCGATTTACGACGGCGAACCTGGATATGGATTGTTGATTGGTTCTGGATATTCTCTATTATATTTATGGCTATGTAAGGAGAATGACGGTTTCTGATCAAGAAACCAGATCTGAGTCCGCACTAGGAAGTCGGGTGGACGATACTAGTTCGGAAGCGAAATTGTGTGATCGAGTGAGCGATCAGATTGATATAGCGTACGAATGATATGTGTACATCGTACGGATTTGAATGAAATTGATATTGAAATTTGTGGATAAGAAATGTGAAATGTTTTTTGAAATGAAAGGTATATTTTGTGAAATATATGATGAAATAAAGTGGAAATTGGATATTTCTATGGTAAAAATTTATTTTATGGTAGTAAGTAATTTGGTAAGCGACTTTATAGAGTAATCAAATTTGAATATTTGATCTAGAATAAACAAAGTTATATATCTTTGTTATATAAGATAAATCTTCCCTTGTTGAATCTATTGCCGGAAGGAAAAGATTTTTGAAAGTGTTTGAAGTATAAAAGGGAATTTATACAAGTTTGAAGTGATCCAAAGATTTTTAAAGTTATGTATATATATATATATATATATTTATATACATATACATATATATAAAAGACCTTATGAGAATGATTTTGAGAAAAGATTTTTGGAACCTTTGGATTTGTAAAGGCTTTTTGATTTTTGGGTAAAATCAATATTGGAATTTGGAAAGCCTAGTTTGAGAATTATCGATTTTAGGATAATCGATTTTGAGAAAGGAGATTTATATGAGATTCATACTGGGTGTTTGATTTCGAAGATACTATATGTGTATAGCATAAAGTGTTTTGAAAATGGCTCTGGAGAAAAAGGCGCTCCTTTGAAATGAACTTCTCAGGAGTGCCAAATGGTGGTACTGCCTTGAACCCTAGGGGGGTTCTAAAGTTGACCCTGTGAGGAGTCCGGACAAAACTAGTTCCTGAGGATTTTGTGTAGTGTGTAGAGAAAATCGAGGGCGTTGATGCCTACAGAGGCATTTGGGTTATGTTGTGATGAAAGTGTAACTCGATATCACTACGATATACTGCAGACCATAGCGAAAGTTGTGTGTGCCATTGAGAGCCAACAGTCTACATTTGATTTATATCGGTAGACTGCGACCTATGGTGACATAGCGAAAGTCATGTGTGCCGTTGAGAGCCAACAGTCTACATTTGATTTTATATCGGTATACTACGACCTATGTGGGATGGAGAAGTTTCATTCTTTTGGCAGTGGAATTCGGGGGCGCTGAAGCCTACAGTTATATGGGTTTTTGCTGTGACAGCAACGTAACCTTGGTTATAGCTGCGATCTATAGCGGGTTCCATGGCGCAATCGAGGGGCTCGGAGGCCTACAGTTATCTATGGATTTTGCCAGGACGACAACGTAACCATCGGGTTAACTGCGACCGTGGATTGGGGGATGATTTCCAGAGTATTCTCACTAAAGATATTTCCTCTATTTTCAAAATGTTTTCGATATTTTCAATAAAATTATTTTTCAAAGTATTTTCACTGGATGTTGAAAACGGGTCTGCCAAGCACTTATAGATTTTCAGTTGTACGCCTGATCAACGTATGACCGAATTTCTGTAAGAACAAGGATGGACTGGTTGAGACATCGAGTTATAAAAGGTATTTTTTATAAAACTATTTTTGTAATATTATATTGATTTTAAAGTGTGTTGAAGATTTCTAAGTAAAAAGAGTTTTTGTTAAAATTGATCAAAGAATAATTTAATTGATATTAAGTATTTTAATAAATTCTGGTTTCGTTCCTTTTCGAGGACAAAAAGATTCAAAGGGGGGAAGAATGTGATAACCCGAATTTTCTGGACATGTGTAGTTGATAAAATAATTGGGTTAATTAATTGAAATACTGATTTATAGATTTAACAAATAAATTTGATAATAAATATTTATATCTGGATTTGTGTATAGATGAATTTGAACTATAATAAATACTAAGTTTTAAATATTTGGATAAATATTCATTTAATAATCTCCTGATATAATTATTGAAATTTGATAATATTTGTTTAATGATCTTCTTTATTATTATTTTGGCAGAATTTATCTTTTACAGATAAATATGTTTCTATTTTAATGATATTAGTAAATGGCAAATGAAAGTTTGGATTTGAAATGTAAACATCTTAAAAAAAATTGATTATAAAACAAATCTTTTTATTACTCTTATTTAAATTTAAACCTAAGTTTAAAAATATATTTTAAACAATTAACATTTATCTCAAAGAAATTCATGTGCATTTAGATAAGTATTTATAATTAGTAAATTAAAAAAAAGGGCTTTTTATTAACTTTAAAATAAATAAGAATTACTTAAATGACATGTGTTAAAAATTTAGAGACATTAGTAACATGTATTAACTAATAAACAACTCTTTATGAAAAATGTTGAAATGTTAAACAAGTGTAATTTTTATTTTTATTTTTAAAATAAATCACATTATTACCAATACAAATACATTGCTTTAACCTTCATTTTCTTTTTTCTATTCTCTCCAACTCAAAACTAAGAAAACAATACCCTGTAAAATTACCCAAACAATCTGAAAACCAATCCACCTCTAAAGCCAGAATCAAATTCAAAAAGCTTGTAATTCATTTTCTAAAATCAAAACATCAAAAGCCTGCATTCTTCAACCTGAGATTATGAAGCAAACCTGAAATCAAACACAGTTCAAATACAAATTCAATCTGAGCAATTCAACAACAAACAGTGCTGATTAAATAAGTATAGCAATTTTAGATCAAAGAAATTTAAAGCTGGAACAACAAATCAGTTCTCTGTTCTTTGTTTGGTGAGTAAAACCTTGAACCATATCTGTTAAATCATCTATATATCGAGCATGCAACAACTGATGCTAATACTAACTTAAATTATGATTTCATGGATGAAAGTAATGTTGTTTGGGTATATAAATTGGTTTACAGCTTGCATGTCTGTGTATATAGATATAGATATATATATGTGTGTGTGTGTGTGTCCCTGTTCTAAATTACAGCAGTCTAAATAGGTTCAATTTTTAAATTCTCTTTACCTGATTACTTTTAGCATCGAATGTTTGTAGGAAACTTGTTTGAATTGGTGTAATATAAATTCTGAAAATGCTAACAAATAGTATTATCAAGAAAATATTTGGTAAAGTGAATATTACAGCAAAATGTTAATATATCAGAAAAATCAGTTGATTCAATTACGAATTTTACTTATATAATCTCATTTGCCTTATAAAATTATGATTTTCAGAAATCATATCAAGATTTGTAGGTAAGTTTTTAGGTAGGAAGTATTAGTTGATCAGAAAATGCTTTTTTCGTCAATTTTCGACGATCGATGTTGGGATGGTTGTCGAAATCAGGGATGATGATAGCTTGGGGGTTGGGGTACCTGGGAAAAATGGCCTTGGAATTCTCAGTTCATCGTGGAGGTGGTGCGACGACATTTTAGGGTTTAAAACCCTGTTGGGTTCGTTTATATTTTTAAGGCGATTTCTCCAACGATAGAGTATCAGACATGGCCGGGGTATGGGGGATCAATGCGTGGATCGGAGGCGGAGTGCCGGACGTGTTCGCTGGGTCTCTGGTCACTGAAGGAGGCGGAGCGAGGTAGTTCCATCGTTTGGGTTGAGTCTCTGAAGATCGATTATTCGATCAGGGGAGATGTACGCTTCGTCGTTGCCGCATTTGGGATACGGAGTGAAAGAATGACTAGGTGATGGTGTCGCGATGGTCTGATGGTCGAAAAGGATGGTGTGTACGTGCACAGCGTGCACGTTCGTCTTCATGCAATTTGATCAGGGTTGAATGGTCATCTCGTGTTCTGAGTGTAAGCGATAGGCGAGGACTCGAGTATCGTAGCGATGCTAAATTCGATCAAGCTAGTTTGATTCTGGAACCGATCGAGGGGGATCGTTTTTGCGTGTGGATTGGGAATTTTTCGGTAGTAGAAGATGATGAAAGAAAATGGATTATTTGGTTCGTGTTCAACACTTTGAGTCTTCAGGTTAGTCACGATGCATTCTTGTGTTGGACTTCGATCTAGATTGTTTTGTTTGGGTCTGATCGAAGTAAGTATTGTTTGTTTGGGCTGTGGGCTTCGGTCCAATAAGAGTTCTTTTATAAATTTAATTTGAAAAACAATGTTTGTTTATGAAGAAAATCTGGTTTTAAGTTTGTATAAATGAAATTTAGTAATTACTTAAGATAAATGTTTTATCTTAGAGTTAATTAAGGCTTTTGATAATTAATGATTAATTAAATTTATGAAGTTATTAAAAAGGATATTAATTAATTAATGATTAAGGATTAATTAATAAATAATTAAGGGTTAATTTATTTAAGATTAATTAATAAGTAATTAAAGATTAATCATTAATTAATAAATTAGTAATTAAAGAGTAATTAATTATTAACTGAAGGAAAATCAATAATTTTGGTTAATTATTAATTTAGGTTAATTAATCAATGTAATTAATTGTAATGAATTTAGAATAATTAACCAATGGGATAATTATTAGATGAAGTAATTAAATGTTAATTACTTAAGGAAGTAATTTAGAATTAATTACTTTGTGTAATTAATTAAAGGATTGATTAATTAGGGAAATTAAGTAAGCGTTTGTTGATAAATGTGTATGATTAATTAAAGGATAATTAATCAATGTAAGAATTTATAGATAATTAATTTGAGGATTTATTTAAGGATAAGAATAATGTGAATGGTGAGGGTTAATTAATTTGTCTTATTAATTAAAGGCTATTTACATAATGTGATTAAAGTATAATTAATCAGAGATGATTAATTAAGATGGATGATTAAAAGATGATTAATTGGTGGGTTTGTAATTAGTTAGTGTTAAGTAAGGATAATCTAAGTGATTAAAGATTTATAAATTAATTTAATTAGAGATAAATTAAATTAATTTTGGAAATGATCCATCTTGCTTATGAATGATTGAATGATGATTAAATGCCTTGAATTGATTGAAATCTCTAGTATGAAATGTTTTGTGACATGATAGGTTTTAGGTGGACAATGATAGTGTGGTTATCTATCGATGATGAATTGCTGTGTAAAAAGGTGACATCTTTTATTTATAATCGAATTGTCTTTTCCTTGAATAACTTGGGTTAAGATGGTATTGAATTCGAAGATACCTGAGTCGGATGTTAGTAAATACCCGAAACCACTTCGATTCTATATAAATTGATATGTGGAATCAATAGGCTGAAATGGAATGATTTAAGTGAATTGGACTATTTAATCTAAATTTTGGTACTTAGAAATTGATGTGTGAAATAAATGATGTCTATAACAACTTGTGAAGTTGTAAATTGATGCAAGTTACCTGGGTTTATATAAGTTGTATGCTTTGTATTCCATGTTAGATGGGTTACTCACGCAGGTTTCCAGCCTGACCCGGGTGTTACTTTGATGTAATGCTCGGGTCAGACCGAGTATTACAGATTTTCAGGTAAGGACGTTCTGGAGCTCAGGGGATGCGCTGGATGGTAGGAACGTATGGAGAGTATTCCGCTATGATTTATTGTAGCTTATCTGGGGCAAGTTGAATGTAACTGCCCAGTGTTGTGTAAATATTGTAACTCTGATATATTAAAGTGTAATTTGACAAGTACAGTTTCCTTTGTATAACTGCTATTTATTTGATATTATATTTTGATTCGCCGCGAATGTGAGAATCTGTGTTTTGGTGTTTCTGTTTCTTCTTTTTCTTCTATCTCTTTCTTTTTTTCATAACTATCTAGATTTTTCGGAATCAAAATTTCCAGGTCGTTACAATATATTTAGAACTATTATAAACATAATCTTTTAATATTGTTCAACATATCAAATAAAAATATTATAATAAATATTTATAGATATTAATTAATTCAATTAATTTATAATAATTATAAATTAATTCAATTAATTTATAATAATTATAAATTAATTAAGTGATGCGGTCAAAGGAGTATTCAATGTTTCAGCTGTGTGACTTTTAGGTGTAAACCTGATTTGTGATTAATATCGAACAATTCGAATATTAATGTTCACACGTCACTTAACAGGTGGTATGATATTTTCGCCAAATTTATCGCTTACTTGGTTTTAGTATAATCCAATTTTACTTTGTTAAGTGTTGCCCAGTAGTGACAATTATTTACACCAATTCTGTTTGACAAATCGCTTTGGACTTATGGAATTTGGTAGTCAAAATTCCATTAACATTCATATTCAACTCTATAGTACAAAACACAAAGTTCATGGTTTAATAATAACAATCATTATTAACCGAACTACTCTGGCGAGAGATTTTGACTTTGAGTTGACTTCAGTTAACCGCGATACTTACCCCATATAACCGAGGAGGCGAATCCTCTCTTGATTAGTGTTTCACTTCTAATACTTCCACTCAACCCAACTATAGTCGTTCGATAGACATCATGCTATGATTTAACTATAATCAAAGCGGAGCTTTCATATTGAAGATCGACGGTATTATCAAGTCATTAGCACTGCGTAAATTATTCACTTTGATAATTTCTGTTTGACCTTAGTTATGTTGACCAATAGAAAACTATCGATTAATGCATTTATAGGTATTCAATAACTATCAATACACAAACCTTTGGTGCCCCCAGAAGCCATAAATAGTATATTATCCAATATTTGAAGAACGTTACGTGCTCTAGTCTCAACGGATATATCGATGTCTAGTCTTGATACATCTTGACTAGAAATATTTAAAAAGATGTGCATTTTATATTGTGATATAATACTCACGATTACAACTATTTGTAAGTGCTATCACAAATACATCATTTATAGACTTTTTGATCTATATATACTTAAATTAACAAATTACTTATTTACAGCATTTTAACAAGTATATAACAGAAAGAAAACATTTTTATTTCGAAAGAGAATAGATTACAGAGTTAATTATTTACAATAAATTACAGAACAACCCTTAAGGCATACCTCTAAATCTATCACCTTCAATTCGACTATGCTAAACATGTGGTGTCAACATAATACTGAATATTTTGTATCATCATTCATCTAGGGCATAATTATTTTTGAAAAAAAAAATGTCTTTTGAAATATGCACCTTACTTTCGAACTATCAATTGAGGTTAGTTAAGCATATTTGATAAAGGAAATAAACTGCAACAGAGATTAATGCATAGTAATAGATTAGTAGCAAGACTTCATTTGTCCAGTCACTACTCATTTGTCTGTAGCTTCAAAAGGTTTTGCTGGCAAACTGGTACTTCATTTTACATTTCATATAAAAGCATCAGGCTGCAAATCATCATCAAATAGCTTAAGCCGGCCCATACAAGTCATCATGCTTCTTTTTTTCTTGTACATATTGCATGGTCTTGCCTTTCGCTCCAGATTTCTAAATTCCTAGCTTACTTACGCAAGAAAAAAATGTAATATGTTGTGTGTTACTACTCACCGTTCTTCCTTACCAGTTTCTGTTTTACCGGTTTACATCGGTTCCTTATTTGTTAGTTTATTGCTCATTGTTTTCAAGAAAACACGCTTTAGTTCAGCTTGCTACCGTGTTTCACTTCCTGTGTATCATCAACTTGAGCTCACATTTATTCACTCCCCTTCAATATTATCTCACCTACTATTGTTTATGTTGCACTTCCCATTCAAACTGTAGTTGGTTTACCTGCATTTGTTTGTGTTTTAGCTACATTTGGTTAGACTACATTTGCAATTCACGCAAATGAGTTTGGTTTGGCTATTTTTAAGTGCATATGTTAGAAACTCTGACTGATGCACCTGTTTCAGCTGCTTCCCATAGTTAAGTCAAGGTGGGAATGATTTGGCCATAGTAGACGTACAAAAGTCTCCAATAAAAGCCATCACATTCCAGTACTATTTCAGTTCAACATAAATTTCAGCACATGTTCTTCGCTCAGTCAATATTGCAGTCTGCATATGTATCGCTCAGTACATAAACTCAAAAACCATGTATCCATTTGCTTCACCTCACTCCCTAATTTAAAAGCTTATTTCCCAACCTCTTGCGTCAGCTTAGTAACACGCTATTTCCCACATGTGGTTCAACTTTAGAGCTTCAAAATCATAGCCCACTATCCTACTTCTTGTTATGCGTCTAGTATACCAAAACAGAGACTAATCAATAATAAACTCGTTTCACAAGTTTATAAATCAGATTTCCACTACTTTAGAATTCTGTATTAGCTATTTTTAACAATAAGTATGTTACAACAATAAACTAACAACTATAGTAATTGTAACTATAGTGATAAATCAAATGTTATACTATTTAAGGAAATAGTACAACGTAGAAACGAATACAATATATATATATATATATATATATATATATATATATGTATATGTATATATATAAATCAACCAGAAATCTAACTGCTTGAAGAAGGAAATTTCGTCTGAGGCTTTTCGTAACAATTTCTTTAAGACTTCATTCAAAGTCTTCCAAATACAACAGACGTTGGCTGCTTGAGATCGTGATGTGCATGATCCTCTATGCGATAGGACTGATAATGATTTTAAGAAAATAAAGATAAAGAAGAGATAATTCAGTTAAAAAATTAAGTGAAGAAAGTGATCAGGTTTCCTCCTTATTTATAGCCGAATTCCCAATGGCTACATCCGTTGAGAAAAGTAGCATCCCTTCATTTGCAACGCCAAAAAATGTTACTGTTCGCGACAGTCACGTTCGTTCGTTTGCAACGCCACAAAGTGTTACAGTTCGCAACAATCACGTCTATTCGTTTGCAAGTCCAAAAAGTGTTATTGTTCGTAATAGTCGCGTCCCATCATTTGCAACGGCCAAGAACTGTTGCGGTTTGCAACAGTCGCGTCTCTTCATTCGCAATGGCCAAGAACTGTTTTGGTTTGCAACAGTTGCGTCTCTTCATTTGCAACGGCCAAGAACTTCTTCTATTTGAGTTTAAACAGTACTTCTATGCAGCAAAATTATAAAACGCTCCACTCTTATTGGACCCACACCCGACCCCCGCCCGGTTCGGTCTGTCGGACGGACGGGCGGCAGCGCGCGTGTGTGTTAGTTCATGGCTATGTAGGTCATCCCACTCGTACAAAATTACCTGATCCTAAGGCCTAATATAGGTTTGGAGAAAGTAGTATATAAGCATGAACATTAACTTATATTTGGCGATATGGGACAATATCTCATTCACTATATAAGGTTCCTCTAACAATCCCTCATATGAATGATGATATATGTCTCCCCCACACAAAGTGTAATATCACACAATTCATATGAAAATAATGCTATATCAAGGAGAAGTAGACATTTCACTTTGAACTTTTTGTTAAAACTTATCGGATATACTTGGTTAATCGGTGAATTATTTCATCTTGAACCATCGGCCGTTATTGTATAACCAGACAATAAGCTTTACAAAGCATTATTTTCCTTCACATCAAATCTCTTGGTTGTGTTCATTTTGGTCCTGAACAATTTTTGGTTCTGCGATTGTTTTTGGAGAATAAAAGCCTTTAATATTCTCATAGAGCCGACCCAGCTCACACTAACATAGATGATCACAACCATTAAAAGTATCCTATATATACCCCACTTGTTATTTTCAAGATATGTTCATCATTAAAAAACATAGTTTTATCCTTTTAATACTTCTGTAGGCATGCATTTATATTGTGCACCATAGGAATGGAGTAGGACTAAGTCCAAACAAATGCATTACGTCTTGAGTTATTCAGAACTGGTTTGTCTATTGATCCTAGTCCGTGGGATCTCCATTAGCTATGATAGGTTTCATATAAGATAACTCTTGTTGGTTTATGCTTTTAAACCTATTCCCCTCGATGCGTAGTTAATTTTCTCTCTTGATAGACCTTTAGTAAATGGATCTGTTAGGTTATCATTTGTTCGCACATAATCTATGAAAATAGTTCCATTTGAGAGTAACTACCTAACTGTGTTATGGCATCGATGAATGTGTCATGACTTTCCATTATACACAAAGTTTTGCGCTCTGCTTAATGCTGCTTGGTTATCACAGTGTATGCATATGGCCGGTACATGTTTAGGCCAAAACAGAATATCTTCTAAAAAGTGACAAAGCCATTCTGCTTCTTCGTCTGCTTTATCTAAAGCGATGAACTCCGATTCTATATTGGATCGAGGTATGCATGTTTGTTTAGTAGATTTC
Organism: Allium cepa; assembly: GCA_030765085.1. Taxonomy (NCBI): domain Eukaryota; kingdom Viridiplantae; phylum Streptophyta; class Magnoliopsida; order Asparagales; family Amaryllidaceae; genus Allium; species Allium cepa. Next base: position 166,855,297 of record CM060941.1, on the reverse strand, counting down.
CATGACACTGCTTCCCCTGCTAAGGTAAATACATAACCACTCGTTGATTTTAATTCCTCTGAATCAACAATCCAGTTTGCATCACTATATCCTTCTAAGCCGTCAGGGTATTTTCCATAATGTAAGAAATAGTTTGTGGTATTTTTTAAATATCCAAGCACTTTCATTAGTGCTTTCCAGCGTTCCTTCCCTAGGTTGCTTGTATATCTGCTTAATCGACTTACTACATAAGCTATATCTGGTCTTGTGCAATTCATGAGATACATGAGACATCCTATTACACGAGAGTATTCCAGCTGTATTACACTCTCATTAGTGTTTTTGTGCAGTACTTTCGATGGATTATATGGCGTTCGTACTCCTTTTATTCCAAAATTTTGAAATTTTTCAATCACTTTTTCTACATAACGTGACTGAGATAATTCAATTCCATTAGATGTTCTTATTATTTTGATTCCCAAAATAACATCTGCAACTCCTAAGTCTTTCATATCGAAATTATTGATTAACATCTGCTTAGTGGTCTCTATTACTTTAGTATTTGGACCGAAGAATAGCATATCGTTTACGTATAGACAAATCGTCATGTATGATTGTCCAATTTGTTTGTAATAAATATATTTATCACATTCATTTATACGGAAACCATTTTCCATCATGACACTATCAAATTTTGTGTGTCATTGTTTTGGAGCTTGTTTTAGTCCGTATAATGATTTGACTAATATACATACTTTGTTTTCATTCCCTTTGGATATAAAACCCTCAGGTTACTCCATGTAAATCTCCTCATTGAGATTTTCATTTAAGATTGTCGTCTTTACATCCATTTGATGAATCTGTAGATTATAGATGGATGCAATTGCTATTAACATTCTTATAGAGGTTATTCGTGTTACTGCTGAATAGATATCGAAGAAGTATACACCTTCTTTTTGACGATATCCTTTGGCTACCAATCTTGCTTTGTATTTGTCGATGGAGTCATCTGGTTTCATCTTCTTTTTGAAGATCCATTAACAACCAATTGATTTTATTCCAGGTGGAAGATCAACTATTTCCAAAGTTTTATTACTCAGATTGAATCAATTTCACTTTGGATTGCTTCTTTCCAACATGAGGATTCAAAAGATGATATTGCTTCCATGTACGTTTGAGGTTCTTGTTCTAGCGTATATGTTAAATATTCCAACCAAATGTCTTGGAAGTTCTTGCTCTTACGCTTCTTCTTGGTTCAACTTTCTTAGTGTCACGGTGAGTTTCATCTTCATGTGATTTACTCAATTCTTCTCTTGTCCTTTTGAGGACATTATTTCCTTCATTTTTTTTGTACGGAAACGCATCTTCAAAGAATTATGCGTCTCTTGATTCCATGATTGTATTTACATGAATATCAATTATATCATACTTGAATATCAAAAATCTGTAGGCACTACTATTTTGGGCTGGCCCGAAATAGTAAAATACTGTTTTTGGTCCAAGTTTGACTTTCTTAGGACGCAGAACTTGAACTTTTGCCAAGCACCCCCACACTTTGAGGTATTTAAAACTTGGTTTGTATCCTTTCCATAAATCATATGGAGTTCATGTTTTATTATGAGGAACCTTGTTTAATATGTGATTAGACATATTTAAGGCTTCCCCCCACAAGTTCGTCGGTAGGCCAAAAGTTAAGAGTATCACATTAATTATATCTTTTAATGTTCTATTCTTTCTCTCGGCTATACCATTTTGTTGTGGTGAGTATGGTGCTATTATTTGATGAATTATACCATTTTCAGCATAGAATTGTTCAAATGGTGATTCATATTCTCCACCTTGATCAGATCTCAGTATCTTGATCTTTTTATTTAACTGATTTCCTACCTCAGCTTTGTACTTCATAAACGATGTAATTGCTTCATCCTTGCTATTTAAAAGATATAAATGCAATATCGTGAATAATCGTCAATAAAGATAATAAATTACATTTTCCCACCTCTTGTAGGTAATGATTTGAAATCACATAAATCAGTACGAACCAAACCTAGTGGTTCGGTGCTTCTATCAACTATATGAAATGGCTTTTTGACCATTTTTGCTTCTACGCATGTCTCACATTTGTAGTCTTTATTTACTTGGAATTTCGGAATTAATCCTAAGTTTGATAGTTTTTTCATTTTTTGGAAATTTTCGTGTCCTAATCTACCATGCCAAGTAAAATTTCATGCTCAAGCAAATAAGAAACTTCAATTTTATTAATAGCATAATCTGAAATACATAGTTTTAGTTTTAGTGCCTTACAATGGCTACATTTGCCTTAAATAGGCCATCATATAAATATCCCCTTCCTATATACACTCCAACTTTGGACAGAACCATCTTGTCTGACTCGAAGACCATTTTGAATCATTTCTTCGATAGCACTGGACTAGAGATGAGATTCTTATGTATGTCTGGAATGTGGAGCACGTCATTCAGCTTGACAGCTTTTCCAAAAGTAAACTCGAGGATTACTATGCCACTGCCTTCGATCATGGAAACTGCAGAATTACCCATATAGAGTTTTTCTTCCTGATCGAATTTCTAGTATGTAGAAAACAAGAATATTTAGAGCAAACATGACGAGTAGCGCCTGTGTCCATCCACCATTGGTTAGGGTTTTGAACCAAATTGCATTCAGATATAACTATTGAAAAATTAGACTCGTCTACTTCCATGTTATCCACCATATTTGCCACTGAGTTGCGTTCCTTCTTGTATCTGCAATCTCTAGCGGCATGTCCTGCTTTTCCGCAAACCCAACACTCGATATTAAACTTCTTGGTTCGTTTGTTGTCTTTGGGTTTGTTTTCAGGTGCTTTTCTCTTCTACGGGAATTTCTTCTGGTTTTCTTGAAATGTCCTTTGTTCTTTGACTCTTCTGCCACAAATGCCTCTTCGCTTTGTTTTGCCACTCCGCGGTTATCAGCATCAATTTTTAGTTTAACAATAAGATCTTCTAAGGAAATCTCCTTTTTCTTATGTTTCAGATCATTATGGTAGTCTTTCCAAGATAGTGGTAATTTCCTTGTTATTGCTTCAACAAGGAATGATTCTCCAACTTTATGTCCTTCTGCTTCAAGTTTATGAATTATGAGTTGGAGTTCTTGCACTTAACTAGTTACGGATTTGGGGTCAACCATTTTTGTATTCCATAGACTTATCTACGATGAACTTCTTCAAACTGACATTCTGCGTTTTGTATTTATGTGCAAGTGCAGTCCATAAGGATTTTTCTGTCTAGTGTGGCAGATATACTTTATATAGTACTTTATCCAGACAATTTAGAATGTAGTTTCGACACAGGAATCTGAATGCATCCATGATTCAATTTCAAGAAAAACAGCCACATCTTTTTTTAGTTTGTCCGTCTTTAGGCTTTGGTTCATCCTGCTCGATGAACTTCTGCAACCCTAGCATGGTGAGATAAAACAACATTTGATTTTGTCATGTTATGAAGTCATCACCATCTCCTTTGAACGGATCATGTCTATTGTGAGTGGTATCCTTTGTTGATAGTTCGACTGTTGCCATCTCCGTTTTAGTGAAAACAGGAAAGTCTTAAGATGTTATACATCTAGTATACCAAAATAGAGACTAATCAATAATAAACTCGTCTCACAAGTTTACAAATCAGATTTCCACTACTTTGAAATTCTGTATTAGCTATTTTTAATAATAAGTATGTTACAACAACAAACTAACAACTATACTAATTGTAACTATAGTGATAAATCAAACGTTGTACTATTTAAGGAAATAGTACAACGTAGAAATGAAAACAATATATATATATAAATCAGAAATCTAATCGGTTGAAGAAGAAAATTTTGTCTGAGGCCTGTCGTAACAATTTCCTTAAGACTTCATTCAAATCTCCCAAAATACAACAGACGTAGGCTGCTCAAGACCGTGATGTGTATGATCCTCTATGTGATAGGACTAATTATGATTTTAAGAAAATGAAGATAAAGAAGAGATAATTCGGTTAAAAAATTGAGTGAAAAGAGTGATTAGGTTTCCTCCTTATTGATAGCCGAATTTTCAATGGCTACACCCGTTGAGAAAAGTAGCATCCCTTCATTTGCAAAGCCAAAAAGTATTACTGTTCGCAATAGTCGCATTCTTTCGTTTGCAACGCCACAAAGTGTTATTGCTCGCAACAGGCGCGTCCGTTCGTTTGCAACGCCAAAAAGTGTTACTGTTCGCAACAGTCGCGTCCCTTCATTTGCAACGGTCAAGACTGTTGCGGTTTGCAACTATCGCGTCTCTTCATTCGCAATGGCCAAGAACTATTGCGGTTTGTAGCAGTCACATCTCTTCATTCGCAATGACCAAGAACTGCTTCTATTTGAATTTAAATAGTAGAATCTATATACTTCTATGCAACAAAAATATAACACGGCCTACTCTTATTGGACCCGCACCCGGCCCGGTTCGATCCGTCGGACGGACGGGAGGCAGTGCGCGCGCGTGTGTTATTTCATGGCGATATAGGTCCTCCCTCTCGCACAAAATTACTTGAACCTAAGGGCCAATATAGGTTTCAGGAAAGTAGTATATAAGCATGAACATTAACTTATATTTGGTGATGTGGGACAATATCTCATTCACTATACTAGTATATAACGCACGTACGTACATCTAATATCCATGGATGTTTACCTTGGATGATGCATGTTTTAAGTGGAAATGTTTTGTAGTCACAACACATTTCAAGTTTTTTTGTTGGTGATTTGGATAATAAATTGATAGTAAAATTTCGTTGGTGGATGGGCGAAAAGGGTGGTGAGATTCTACGAATGGGGGTAATTTTGGAATTTTGAAAACATGTTTACCTTGGATGGATGTGTGTTTTAAGTGCAAATCCTTTTGTAGTCACAACACATTTCAAGTTGTTTTGTTGGTGATATCGATGAAAAATCGATAGTAAAATTCTGTGGGTGGGTAGGCGGAAATGGTAGTGAGATTGGGGTAATTTTGAAATTTCAAAAAGATACCATGTGAATCATGTTGATTGAATTCTCTTTATTAATAGTAGAGATAAAATAGAGATAGAGATAGAAATGTAGGAATAAATACGGTGAGGACGGTTAGACTGGGAAAGTTTTTGAATTTTTAGTATGAAATGAACATGCAAGAAGGTTTAAAAAATTGAAAAATAAAATATCATTAACAGAGTTGTCATATCTTTTTTTTATAGTGGAATAATTGAGTGTTTGTTAATTATAGTCGCATCTTGCTGGTGATGGGCTATATAGGTGAGCATCATATTTACGTGAGTTTTGTTTACATATTCCTTGATGACAGAGACATACTACTGTACTGTTGCTTTTAAACCTTTCAGGATACGTCCGTGTCAATTGCTTTTGTAGGTCGATATTCATCTTTGTTTTTTATTTGCTATATTTTGAATTAAAATTACGTGATATCTGGGAAAAATCCCTGAATTTTATAGCAATTTTTGTTACGGTGGAATTTTACATTTCACAAATCGTTACCGACTCCTACTACAGTGGACCCCATTTCTCATTACATCAACCAATCAACACCATAAAAATTAAAGTAGTTTCATGTGGAACTAACTTAATTTTAAGTAGTCCTACATCATCAAAAATATCTTAATTAGTAGTGTATATAAGCTAAAAGAGGAAGCATAAGGTTGTCAATCCATACAGATCCTATAAAATTGTGTTAAGGTGGAGAGGTAAGTGAAGTCAAGTTGACCGCATAACAATTGAATGATAGAATGCAGCAATACCCAGAATGCTTTTTTAGGCGCTATTTAAGTCCTAACATTCGAATGTCATTTTGAACTTTTGGTGATGCAAAGGGCATTTCGGGAATTTCAAAAAGACACGGTTGATTTTCAGTTCATTGAATTATCATTATTAGCAGTAAAGATAAAGATTAGTAGTAAAGATGTTAGAATTTCAAAATGATTTTAATTGCATTGGCTATACCTATTTGGTGCATGTTTCCATAAATTCATTGGCCAATTCGAGTTTCTAAAGGCAGTGATCTCACCCCTAGAAACATTCTCCCTTTTGATTTGCGCGATACATGGGGAGCAATGGAGAAGCTGTATGATTAAGGAAAAGAACGTGCTATTGGTGTGAGTAATTATTTCTCCCAAGAATTCAGAAGAAATTCTTTCGGTTGCACGAATTGCACCAGCTATCAATCAAGTGGAGTGCCATCCAGCATGGCTGTAGAAGAAGTTTCGTTCTTTCTGTTAGGAAAAAAACATTAACCTTGCTGTAAGTTGATAGTTATTCGAAGGTCATTTTGAACTTTTGGTGATGCAAAGGGCATTTCGGGAATTTCAAAAAGACACGGTTGATTTTCAGTTCATTGAATTATCATTATTAGTAGTAAAGATAAGGGTCCTCTAACACTTCTTTACTTCGACTCACAATCCAACTCAATGTGTGGATGTTATGTCCCATTTCGATTTCATTGCTTACTTCCATCCATTATTTTTAAATAGCATTTTACATGTTCTTTAATTGTACAACCAAATGTAATAATTGAATTATGTAATATGATTCCTTAGGCTTGTCGTGTTTGATCATCACATTGATGATCTCTTTACTGTCACTTTATTTCAAACATACATGTTAAATTAATTATATTTTGTCACGTAAAGGCGTGTTGATAGGTTTTGTATTACTATATAATTAATAAATAAGAGTGCACCCCTTTTATTGAGGATTACTTTTACACCAAAAAAATTGTTGTGCAAAAATTGGAGAAATGCGGAAAAAACAATAAGCAAGTTTTAGATTTGCCAATTGAACATCACTCATTCTAGCATCAGTTATTCTATTACTTCAAATAAATAGTAAATGACTATAAAGAAACGAGGCACACAATGTTTATACTGATTCCACTATTACTAAGATAGTATACGTTCGGTCGAGAGATTTTATTACACATAGATAATTACAAGAGATTACAAGATAAGAGTTTATATAACAAACTCTAAGTTCAGGTTAACAAGAAAAGACACTCTATTAGGGGATTGCTGACTGAATGTCAGGATATGTTTAGAATGAAGTCTACCCTCAATATATAGCCAGTGCAAATTCATGAGTCGTCGATTAAATTGCCAAAATATGGTAAGAATATAACGGAAGCAAGTCACAATGGTAATAAATAGTGCAACATAGCAAGTAATTCACTCATTTCTTTAATTAACAAAGATGGAAGAAAATAATCCCAATGCAATGCAATTACCGAGAGAGAAATAATATACATATCCTTTTGCAAATACATTATTGCATAACGTGCGCATGCACTTATGTCATTGTCATCTCATGCAAATGCGATTTAATAATTTATGCATTTCTATAATGAACACACGTGATTACTTTTTTTTCCGCATATTTGTTTCCTTCTATTTGTGATTTTGTATCATTAAAATTTAACATACCACCTTGATGCAAAATCAAGTATCTCCAACACCCTACCTCGATTCAAATTCTTTTTCCAACATAAAACTCCTTAAAAAAATGAACTCCACCTTCAACCAAAATCTTTTTAACGAGATAGACTAAAAATGAATACTCATCCAATGGGTTCCGCCAAGGCCATTCCCATCATACATTTCTAACGAGCTCAGATAATGTTTCTGTCCGTCAACAAAATGTTGCAAATATCCAAATAAAAAAAAGTTAGATACCAAAATAATCTCAATGCCACAACGGCCAAAAAATTCTCTCAATCACCAATCCAAATACAGTGCTAGAAAACAAAAGCTAATGATATAAAAAAAGCTATTCCAAATCCCTGTATGCAAGACAAATCTCTTCTTCCACATACCATCATGTGGCACCCCAAGCCGTCGAGAAAAAAAATGAACCAAGTTCGAGGCACACTCGAACACACTAATATGCAAATAAGCAAATCTAAAGCTAGCTAGCAATTTTACAATGTCCCCAAATTCCACACATAATTTGCACAACTCCTTTAAGACGGCATCACAAAATCGACGATATACCTCAATGGCCCCAAATCTGCTAAAAATCAGCTCTATGAACTAAACTCTCCAAGACGACATCACAAGTCGACAAACCTCAATGGCGCTAAATCCGTCACCAAAATTAACTACATTAGCTGAACATTTCAGTATTATGAGCACCACCCTTAATACTCAAAGAGCCAGGTAGACTACAAATATGGCGTACCAAAATAAAACGGAATCTCCTTTTGCAATCTCCAAAATTTTCCATGGAAATCAACATAAGACTCACACATCAACATTGAGTCGTGAAGTAGATATAGGTTCCTAAATCCAAATATCCTTTAAATAGACTAAACTCCTTATCACCAAAATTCATTAGAATGCTATTCTCTCTCAACATAATCTCCTCCATCTTTATATTATATATGCCAAAATCTCCTTTTCCATCAAAATGAGTAATAGCATAACTACCACAGATCTACCTTTCATTCCAGAAATCATTAATGTACAAATTTAAACAAATCATCTTGCTCTGATACCAATCTGTTGTGCAAAATTTGCATAAATATGGAGAAAAACAATAACTAAGATCTAGATTTTCCAGTTGAACATCACTCAATCTAGCAGCAATTATTCTATTACTCCAAATAAATAGTAAATAATTATAAAGAAGAAAAGGAGATGCATAATATTTATAATGGTTTCACTATTTTTAAGATATTGTATGTCCAATTAAAAGAAAAGAGATTTTATTACTCATAAGAGAGTTACAAGAGGTCACAGGATAAGAGTTTACATACCAAAGCCCTAAATTAGGTTTAACAAGAAGAGACACTCCATTAGCGGATCGCTGGCTGAATTTTATAATAGGTTTACAATGAAAACTAGTTCAAATTCATAAGAGCCGTCGATTAAATTGCCAAATTATGGTAAAAAGATAATGAAGACAAATCACAATGATAACAAATAGTGAAAACACGGAAAGTAATTCACCCATTCCTTAATTAGCAAAGATGGAAGAAATAATCCCAAAGTAATGCGATAACTGAGAAAAAATAATATGCATATCGTTTTGCATATATATTATTCTATAACATGCACATACATTTATTTCCTTGCAATCTCATGTAAATGCGGTCCGATAATTTTTGTATTTCCATATTGACCACACGTGACTACTTTTTTTTGCATATTTATTTCCTTCTATTTATGATTTTGTATCACTAAAATTTAACAAAAATACATATAGATTATTAGCATGATTATTAACCACACTTCAATGCTTTAGGTTAATACAGATAAATTTATATCGTGCTGAGCGATTACAAGCAGTTAATACAAGGATATTTTAGACTATGACCGTCTTGTATGATATACATGTATATCTAAAATCGGGATATAATAAATGTACTACTTACCCAGTGTCCTCATGATTTATGTGGTCTTATGGGCTACAACATCCATGGCTAACCGAGCAAGCCCAAACTCAGAAACCTAGAATATCAATATAAAGTATAATGAAAAGAATGATACATGAGAACTAAAGGATTAGAATAAACGTATTAATAATCAACAGTTTGGCGTCTATACAATGCCATTGTTGGAGATGGTTGGCGTAACATCAACCAGTAGAACATTTGTTGAAGCTTATAGCTATTTACCTAAAGAATAAAAAGATGATTATGAATGGACATTACAAAACTTGAAATTGTTAAATTCCAGACGTTGTGATAACCTATATAAGGAGCTTCCATTGATTGCTACATTGACTATTGTTTTACTAATACCACTCAATCATTATACATTATGATATGGAAATAGTGTGAAAGCATACTACAAATCAAAATTTCAAACAAATAAGATGTATGAATTTTCTGCCGTAAATCAGATGCATGTCGTTCGTTTACCTTGGAATAACGATTTGATTAATTCCTAAAAGTATTTTTAGATGATTGGAAAGGATATCCCAACAAGTCTGTTAAACATTGGAAAATTGGATGCCTCTAAAGGGAAAAACTGCATTTTCATGGACCAATAAAGTTGAGCACTACAACAATGCCATTTCTAATAGAGAAGAAGATTGTCACTCACAGTAGGAAAAGTGCTTAAGCACATCACAAGTAGTTTAGATCAAAATTTGTAAGAAGATGAACAATCATGCAAAAACAAAGGAAACGTTTAAAAAAATTGAGCACAACATGGTACAATTGTCAAATTTGATTATTTACGTATGTTCATTATTGAGTATGCTTATTTTTTGTGGATAGGGTTTCGAGAAAGGTAAATAATATGCTTAATTTTGAGTGTGACCATTTTAGTCGAACTATATATGGTTTTCCATGTTCTCAAGAAATATATATTATACTTAGCAAACAACATCATATGCTGCTTCACATTATTGATGAGCATTAGTGCAAGTTGAATACAATTATTTACACTGAGGAGCCAAAGAATTTTTGTATACATCAGAGCATACCACTTTGATGAAATTGTTTGACAATGGAACCAAGATTGAATAATAAAAACTGACCAAGATGAGAGAAATTACCATATACACCACAATAGTTGAACCAAAGTACGCCAATTCAAAGGTGAACCGGAAGGTGCTAAGGGGTTTTAAAACAAATGGATAGAAAAATTTGAACTTGACAAAGCACAATCCGTCGTCTTTTAAATATACCAAATTAGACCTATCAAATATGACCCAACCCATTTACCCTACTTATAAATGGGTCGGGTCAACCCATTTATGAATATTATTAAATGGATTATGGGTTGGATCGACCCATTTTTAAAAGGATTATAAATGGGTAACCCATTTACTCATTTATTAAAAGGATTAATTTTTAATATAAATTTGAAAAAGTGGAAAATAGGCATAAAGACAAACTTTGAAAAAAATTAGGCTGAATGACAGCAAGTTTCATTTTTAGGCTGAAGGATAAACTTTGAAAATAATTAAGCTGAAGGACAATGCTAGTTAGAACTAGCATTTTGTATAGTGTAAAAACTGAATATAATGCTAGTTAGAACTAACATTGTCCTTCAGCCTAATTTTTTTCAAAGTTTGTCCTTCAGCCAAAACATGAATCTGGTGTCCTTGAGGAATTTTTTTTTATCAAAGTTTGTCCTATTTCCTAATTCCCTCTTTGAAAAATAAGAATTTTGAACATACGTTGTAGTTTTTCATGGAGACTAATAGTTGTACTTAAAAAATAACAAGCTACCGCATCCCCATATTTGAACTTTGCCTAGTTCAGAAGCCGCTATTTTTTTGTTTAGACTGCAATAATTTCTTCGTTCTAACTCGGAATCAGACAAGACTTTGACCGAATAACTCCCATCTAAATTACAGACAGTATGGAATACTCGGATACTTCATCGTGTGAACGTACAATGTAGTTCACAAGGGGCTGACAGTTGTACTTAGCAAATAACATGCTACATCTCTATATATGAACTTCACCTAGTGCAGAAGCCGCCCTTTTTTGTTCGGACTGCAATTACTTCTTCATGTTAACTCGGAATCAGGCGAAACTTCGACCGGTTAACTCCCACCTAAATTACGGATAGCATGGAATACTGGATACTTCATCATGTGAATGCACACTGTAATTCTCCAAGGGGACTGACAATTGTGCTTAGAAAATAACATCCTGCTACATCCCCATATATGAACTCCGCTAGTGCAGAAGCCGCTATTTTTTTGTTCAGACTGCAATAACTTTTTCATATTAAATTGGAATCAGGCGAAACTTCAACCGATTAGCTCCCACCTAAATTAAAGACAGTATAGAACACTCAGATACTTCATCTTGTGAGCTCACACGGTAGTTCTCCAAGGGGACTAACAATTGTACTTAGAAAATAACATGCTATCACATTCCCATATTTGAACTACGCCTAGTGCAAAAGGTGCTATTTTTTTGTTCAGACTGCAATAACTTCTACGTTCCAACTCGGAATCAAGCAAGACTTCGACCGATTAACTCCCACCTAAATTACGGACAGTATGGAACACTCGGATATTTCATCGTATGAACGCACACTGTAGTTCTCTAAGGGGACTAACAGTTGTACTTAGAAAATAACAGGCTACCGCATTCTCATATATGAAATCCGCCTAATGCAAAAGCCGCTTTTTTTTTGGTTTAGACTGCAATAACTTATTTATACTAAATCGGAATTAGGCGACTGATTAGCTCCCATCTAAATTACGAACAGTATTGAACGATTGGATACTTCATATTGTTAATGCATGCTGTAGTTCTCCAAGCAGATTGACAGTTGTGCTTAGAAATCAGAATTTAAAACATAAAAATTAAAATTAGAATTATTTTATATTTATTTGTTTTTTATTAGCCGAATTAAATTCAAATCTTTAAATGGGTTGATTCATAAATGGGTTGGATCATAAATGGATAAAAAAGAATGGGTCATAAATGGGTTGGGTGAAACTCGACCCAACCCATTTTTACCCAACCCAACCCGTTTGATAGACCTATACCAAGTCATTGAACAATCTCAATTTACTAATGTTATGAACAATCTCAATCTAGTGGTGTTATTAGTGACACCAAAAGTGAGAGATAATACATCAATGTATATGTTTAAATCACACGAATTCATGCATCTGTATATGATCGATGTTGTTAATGTGTAGATGAATGGAAATTGTGGTTAAATGCATTATTAGACATTTTGAGATCTAATTTGATTTTGTTGAGTTTGGAAGAAAATTTGATGGATCTGGAGTTATATTGACATTTGTGTCATAGGTTCTTAGACGAGGATATTTTGAATGAAATGAAGTTACGAATAAATCTTTTCCAACCTATGGATGAGAATATTATATGATAATGCCAGAAATGTAGCGCATGACTATTAATGCCTTTAACGATGTTGTCACCTAGTGTCATCAGAAGTGGGTAACTTTTAGCCCTAGGTCATTCGACTTTACATAACCATTCAACTTCATACAAATGGAGAAAACTAATTGAATTTATTCGTACTATTGTTAGACTTCATACAACGGAAAAAAGTTGATTTTCTCTACTTCACGCTGTCGAATAAACTGTATAATACATTTTCCAAGATTACGAATCAAGCAATCACATGATAGTAATAAAACAAAAATATAACCGAGTATAACCAATGTTTAAGGCCATACAACCAAAGGCCAAATCTATTAGCATCTCTTACATTTCTTTTCATGCTAGATTGTTTTGTAAAAAAATATCACACCCTATTTATTTCTTTTCTCACCCTATATTATATTAATTTTACCCTTCCACTTTCAATTTCTTCTTCACTCACTTTTCACTCTTTATCTTCTTAATTTGTCAAATTCATGAAACCTAAAATCGTGGGTACTAACTGACAATTTTTATTGTCAATATTTGTAAAAGATTAATTAAGAAAACCTATGCCGAATAATTTGTATTTAAAAATGTATATTCTCTTTTATATAGAGATTAGAGGTAACAATTTTCGGTTTTTATAAAATTGGTCAAATGTATTTAGAGCTTGTTGAAGTCCTCAAATTCTAACAAAATTTTGTTAATCGAATGGAATTAGTATGAAATTGAATACAAATGTGCAGTAATTATGTTCAACCTTTCAATTTGAGATTAAAGAATGGAGGAGAGGGAGGAGTAGGAAAGGATGAACATCTAGAATGCTATGTTGATTGATGTCGAAAGGTTATTTTGGAATTGATCTTTTTTATTGTTAACTGGGGCGAGAATAGAAAAAATTAGGGTGTTAGTAGACTTTTCTATAATCGAAAAATAAACAAATATAACTCAATATAACCTCATGATAGCATAAAATCTATAACATTCCGCCTTTTTGGATGCTTGAAGCAGACACACGTTCTGACTCAAACCATACAGAATGGCAGATTGTTATTGGGGTGAATAAGAAAAGGAGAAAGAAATAAAACAAAACAAAATCTCACAACGGAATGACAAAATATAATAATCAAATAACAGTTCATGAAGCTGTTTACAAAACATTTGATTTTACTTATACAACACAGTATCAGAGTTACACATATCAGAGATAAATAAATAATAATGTTGCGGAACAGTATGATGCAGTGGAATAATATAGTAAATACTAATAGTACAAATCTTCGTCTTCGTCCTTCAGAAACAAAGCCTTCAAATCCTGAAATGCTCAGGCTGACCCGGGCTAATTGAAAAGACAAAACACTCGAGTCAAAACTAAAAGAACTTATGTAAGTTAAATCAACGGTAAATACGCGTGTGACAGTGTCAGAGATGTTTACGGGGTTTGACATCTCCTATCCAGTGTCTAACGTGAGTGCAGTAACTAAAGAGATGTTCGGGATTCACATCTCCTAAGCATCCGTTAAATTATCTACTAAGTAGTACAATACGTTATTATAATAGTGTCTATAGTAAAGTCAAGTATTAAAATAGCGTTAAGGCATTACCCATATCCCCCTTAACACATTTTATAATGCCAATAGTCTATACAGTAACGTAACTCTCCGTAAACTGGAGCCGCTAGAGGATACCCCATTGGTACGACATAAAACAAACTCATAAAAGGTGCGCTAGGGTAGGTGACACGGCACAACTAGACAATGCCAGGGTAGATATACCAATTACACTTACAGACTGTTGGTAATGCATAGTCGCAACTACCGTCCAACTTGAAACACACTGCCGAGAAAAATCGCGGGTTGCCATCAAATAAATCAAAAGTCAAAAATATAGTATCGATGGAGTGTGCCCGATCGGAGAATGACCTCAATTGGCCCGTCGATTGCTCCTATTTTAGCCACCTTAAGCCAACTCTTGGGAGTCGGGTTCACGTATATACCTCATATAGGATCGTCACCACCATCATACTTCATTCTGTAATCTCCACCGTGTATACAGTTGTCAAAGTGGTTTTCGGTATTGGCAGAGAGTATGACAATATCCGATCCCGGTCTCTTTAACAACCAATCGCTTATTACACACCGGATGGTTCTTTTACATTTCAAAAGTCAATTTGCAATTTGTAACAAAATATCATATTCTCAAAACCATCACTTCCAAAATTATATTCACCTTCAAATCACATTCACTTTCAAATCATATCGTTTCCAAAATCATAATTTCTTCCAAAATCATATTTTCAAAATAGGTTCAATCCTTACTTTGAAATCATCATATCCTATTAGTTAACATTTCAATTCCAACTTAGGTTATAACATCATTAACCATATTCACTTTAAAAAATCGAGAATTTAAATATAAACCATCCATTTTACTTAGTTTGGAATTTAGAAGAAAATAGTTTTAAATAGTTATAAATAGTTAACATAGATTTAAATTAGATTAAATAAAATTAAAATAGATTAAATAGCTTTAAAATAGATTAATTAGATGTAAACTAAGTTAAAACAGGTTAATTAGTTTAAATAAATTAAATGGTTTAAAATAGGTTAAAATGATTTAATAAAATTAATAAAGGTTAAAATAGTTTAATACTTTGAAAATCTTAATAATTAGAAATTTTGCAATAATCTATTTTTAAAACAGTTGATATTAAAACATCAATTTGGAATTAATATCAAATTAAACTACTCATTTCACTTCACACATTTGGACAATTTTAAATTTCCAAATCAACAACCAAATTTCAAAAAATTTCAATTTTAAATTTCAATAAACTATTGAATTTCATATCGTTTCAATCCATGTTCAAATATCAATTCGAATTACTCCAATTTCAAAATATTTCAAAGTCATATTTCAAACAAATTCAATAGCTCAATTTCGATAGAATTTCATTTACTAAAAAGAAATTAACTTTAAACTTTCAATTTAATTTCTTAAAGCAATTCCTTTAAACCAATTCACATTTCGACATAAAACTTGATTTTCCAATAATACTTCAATTTATATAAATCAAATTTTATTTCAAAATGTCATTTAATCAAATTTAAAAATTAAGGATTTTAAAATCATTTAATTTAACCAATCTGGTATCCGTATATAATTCTCTACCCTAGGGTCAAGTCATACAGATATTTATTATTTCAATCCGAAATTTAAAATTTTATATTTACGGATATATATCATTTCAATCCGCAATCCCAAAAATATTAAACCTATAAATCGCTCGAGTTTATCATTTCAAACCATAAAGATTTTTTTCTTAATCTAAAGATCATCCGGGTATGTATCATTTCAACCCATAGTGAACTTGCAGTTTATAACGATATAAAATACATCATCCATACATCCAATATCAACAATCAACATCCATTACGAACATCATCCAAATCAATCAATAAATATCAATATAGAACTGATAATCGATGATAGGTATTTAACTGGCAATTTATGCTCAACAATAAATTAGACAACGATTTAATTCAAATAAATTCAAATTAATTGAGATGATGATTTAAAATATATCAAACTGTCATAAATAAATTCATAATCACATCATAAATTAAATTTAACAAACATAAGAAATTTTAGAAGTTGTGAGTGGGTTAAACACTCATCTTTGAATTTAAATTGAATTTAAATCCAATTTAAATCCAAAATTCGAACAGTCTCCGAATTTGTCCAAACCAGCGTCAAAGTGTCCAGAATTTCAATACGATCCCAGCAGAATAAACCGCGCGTGATTCAAACCTCCTATGCAAAAGTTGTATCGATTAGAATGTTTGAAATTCAATTTAAATTAAAATAAAAGAAACAAATATACCTCCCCCAATCACTTGCCACGCCACCCAGGCACCCACGTCATAACGCGAAGAACAGAAACCCTCACGACCTCGTTCACACGCAGATTGCCATAGCCGCCACCAACGCTGACCAAACCGTGCTGCTTCACCTCGATCTGACCCCCTCACCGTGTCCCCCGTCCACGGCCGACCTCACGGCGAGCTCGCGGTTGTACCCCGAGCCTCTAGGCGCCGTGTGCCGCCGCGATGGTTGAAACCCTAATCGCCTCTTCGCTGCCGATCCGACCACCTTCGAGGTGAACCAAGGCACCGATCAAAATTGCTCGACCTTCTCTTCATACTCATGTCCTCCGATCGTCCCCTCGTCCCAAATCCACCGTTGGATCGAGATGGTGGCCTGTGAACAGCCAAGATTCATCTTGAATTTCTGGATAAATGATGTATCAAATTGAAAAACGAATCACATAATTGAGATGCGCTCGTCGAGAGCTTCAAAATGGTATATAATTCGATATATATTGAGGAGTTTAATTTTTTTTGGATTTAGATTTGATTGAAATTGCAATTGGGAATTAGGGTTTGTATGCCGTTGGGATGAGGATGAGCAAATGGAATTGTACGTACTGAATTCAGAAATAAGAAAAGATCTTGGATTTATAGCGATATATATATATTATATATATATATATATATATATATATAATATATAGGCAGAACAAAATAGAAACAAATGGGCTCGATCAATTTGGGTTTTGAATGATAAATGACCCGAAGAGCCCGTTTCGACTTCGGAACGAAACTGGGTCAACCCATATATCAAAATAGATGTTTTCAATATTTTAAAACCCAATGGAAAAGGTTTCAAGTCCTAATTCCATCGAATGAAGAAGTTATGATAAAATCAGCTTATTTCAAATTGATTTCAATTGATTTCAATTAGATTAATTTCTAGGCGTTTCGAGTCCGTACGATCAGATGACAAGTTTGATCGTTACGAAACTTGAATCCTATAATAATTCACCGTTACGGATCCAACGAAACTGGTTTGGTCGAAATCCAAGACAGTGGCCAAAATGGCTATATTTCAGTTAATTAAATAAATTAATATTAAATTAATTAATTACTTTTCGATTCAATATTTAATAGTTTACAATTTCCATCACTCTGAATTACTTAGTGATTTATAGTCCTTTAAAAAAAATTCCTATATCAATTTACTATGGAATATTCCACAATCACAAGTTTTAATTTCAATTTCAATATATTTAGAGATTATAATTAAATTTCCAAAAATCCAATTTAATTTGCTTTCCATCTTGTTGTTAAACCAATTATTATCCTGAGGCTATAATTACACTAGTTTATATTTTATTAGACTAATAATTTCCAATTTTATCCAAATCCCTATTAAAGTGATGTTTAATTCCATTTAATTGCAATTGATTTCAAATTTAATATACTGGATTAAATATAAAGGCAATTTATAATAATTGTTGCCATTAACTCTTAATCACCCTTTTATAAGTTCATTATATTTCAAACAAGTATTGTACTTACTTATGTAACACCAATTTAATCCAATTGCCATCAATTACATACTATTCCACTAATCTATTCCATACTTACATTTGTTTTCTTATATTCAATTTATAGTCAAGTAAACATTTTAAATTATTACAAATAATTGGAGTTTCATACACATTGTTAATAATCACTTACATTAACATTGTTACACTTTATTTTAGTGTTCATTCTTTATTAAATTACAGATTATTATTTCTCCACTATTAAATTACTAAAATCTTATTAAATTAACAAATTTAATTATCGAAAATTACGGGTCTTTACAAAATCAAACATAAAATAGTTGAGATTTTCCATAACATTGTTTTTGACTAGACCAAAATTCATGACCATCCACATAACCAAAATATAATCCATAAAATAATATACATATAAGTGATACGTTCACAAACCACCAAACCAAAATACAAATAACACTCCACTTTTCTGGGAAAGGCTGAATTAATGCTATTTAAAGTAATATCTTTATAACTAACCTGCATATTCATAAAAATTAAATTAGTTGTCTAAATCTTTTCAAATTCTTTACAAAAATAACTACCGAAATAACTTCAAACCTAATTAACACCATTTTAGCAAATAATCCCTTTTTTAAGCTCAATGAATAAAACATATAAGTCCTTCTAAAATAATTTAATTTCCATAGTATATCACTTGGGAAAAATCCCCAAAAATTACAGAAATTCACTTTCAATATGTTATCTAACGTATAAAAATTCCAGACCCAAATTCATCATAAAATAATCGAAATAAAATTTTAAACGCAATTGTACATATTTTCCTTTGAGAATTCATATTAAATTTTCCATGGCTTGGAAACTCACGAAAATTGAAATTCATATACAAAATCATATTTTACGTAACATAAACTTTTCTTATGGCATTCGAAATTCATCATAATCGGTTTACCCTTAAAACCGCATAAATCATTTGTCAAATAACCTTATTTGAATTTAACATCACATAAAATTCAAACGTATCACCATCCAAAAATCATCATAATGACTTTAATCTTAAACGTAAAAATCAAATGGGTGTAAAAGCAAAATACAGATAGTTTAGATTATTATTCACCTTGATTAGATAAGAACTTTTGAGGTTTGATTGAGATTAATTTCCCCTAGCTTGAATCCTTAGCTTCAGATTGAATTTCTCTTCTTTTCCCTCAAAGTAACGGCCGGCTTTGCTTTAGGTTTTAGAATTTTCGCAAAATGAACGTGAATGGGAAAATGAAATGTGAATAGATGGTATAGCCGTGTATAAGAGGTGTGGCAATTTTTCCAATATGCCCTTACGTTAATTAATTATCATATATAATCATTTATAAGCCCATTTATCTTGTTAAGCCGACCTTTAATTATTTATTCAAATCTCAATCCGCTTTATCACTCTAGTTCTTACATTATTATATTTAATTTATTTAATTAAATTTTTTGAATAATGTTACTAAAAAGCAAGGGTGTTTAGGCTCAACAGTGCCGCTACAACCTGGTTCTTTCAATGCCAACGCCAAATAGCGCTTAACTTTATAAATCACCCTCACATAAAACATCTGCATCTTCATCATCAACTTCAACATTTTTATTCGACACTCCTTTAGCTAACCTTATCGCATGAATCTGCATATAACATATGCATACTATAATCTTAATTTGTTTCAAAAGATTTAAAACATAACTATTAAAATATGCACACCAAATCATCGGCTTGTACATTTGATTTCCCTATTTCATTATGCTTCATTTTGGGACTTCAGACAATTGGGTGAGAAATACTAAGAAATCAACTCATATATTGTTAGAGAACCACATATTATCACAAAATCAATTGGTTAATGTGATGGAAAGTCTCTTAGCATTTATATAGAATTCATATTGTAAATTGCTCGTTGTGAGACTAATCTCAACATATATCCACCTATGCAACCCCAATCCTTTGTAACGGCAACTGAACAAGAATCAACCTGCAACCCATAATGTCACCAATTCTTTGCATATCGGTGTCCACTATCATACTGAATTTTATGTTGAATTTTACGTTGATTTGCATATGGACCTCTCATATATGATATATGCATCATTAGAGCTTTCCGTACACACTAAACCCCACCAAACTATCCGAGAGCCCTATATGGATGATATGGTTTGGCTATATTAAAGCAAGGCATTACCTTATTATGAAAGACAACTTCCTCAATTAGGTTATATTGTCGACTCCATTTATAGTGATTCCAGCAAACCTACGTAAACATTAAGAAAAACCAACCAAATTTAATGTGTTACGCGTATGTAAAATAAATTACTTTAAAACAACCACATCCTCTGCTTTTAAACCATATAACTAATCTTGAATGTGAATCATTGACTGCTTCGATTCACGTTCAAGTTTAAGGACCTTCCACTCTCCCAACAAAGGATTACCAACGTTTAAGATTTTTATTTAGCGCTGATGTTTGTAACTTCAAAAAATGGTAGTGTGTCCAAGCCTACAAAATATGCAATATTATTAATTGTTATTTTATAACTATGGAAAGAATTATGAACGTAATTTAAACGGCATATTACAATTAAAAGAGATAAATACCCGCTTATTTTCTTTGCTTTGCATTAGCTCATGAAACCGACCCAAGTTTTTGATATAAATAGGCAAGTATAGCTACTCTTTAAACTTGTTCATTCAAAGTATTCAGGTTTACTAAGCACTTTAGGTAGTATATCGATGTACTTGTTCCCGACTTGTTTGAAAAAATAATACAACCCGACATGTATAAAAAGGCAAGCTCATGCCACCGTATCATAGTCTCCTTTATTATCTTCCTCTATCAGAGTTGTACCTTTACAATTCTCCATTATCCAGTGCATATATATTCCATAACTACCATCTGTTTCTTCTCTAGCCTTTTGTACATCAATGCCCAACTGATCAACTACAAGCTCAACAGTTGCATCTTACCCAATATCCCAATCACCGCTTTCTTTATAAATACATCTACGTGCTATCCGAACTGCAATACCTTCTAACGTAATAATCATCTTCCCGAACGTGTGAAAAGTATTAGTCTCTAGTCGCCAGTGTTCAACAAAACTAGAAGTAACAGCTGAGTCCATCCAATTATACAGGTGTTAGTCATATGATATAAGCTTCACTCTCTGTATAATCTCTTATGATGCATTTTCTAGATCCCACACATTCATTTTGCACCAATTTAATACACACGTTAAAGGACCACACATTTCTTTCTTGCTATCCAGTTTCCATATTTGTTTGACAATGTAACATTGAAAAAGTTTTGAGAATCTCCAATGTCCAAGGACCTCCATCTCCATCATTTAAACCCTCTTCCCTATCAACTGAACCATCATCTCCATCGCCAGATAGTGGGACAACAACTTTTTCATTCATTACTTACATATTATCATTGTCTTCATCATGATCTTAGTCCAACGTTCATGAACATCATCATCACCACATTTAGTCCAAGATTCGTTATGCTGAAGTGGCATATCCAAAGTGTAAGCAACGATTCCCTTCATAGTCTTGCGTTGTGCTAGTTCTTGCTTATAAGAAGCTATCATCGGTCGTTTTCCACACTCTGCAAATGACATGAAATAAATTAAAAGGTTTTACATCAAATAATTGACATTCAGAAATAGGGAAAAAGAATTACACGTTGGTAGTCAGTATAATGTAGGATAAAAATCCAGAAGCAAAATTTTGTATCGCTGACCAATTTGAATCAGTACTCTGTTAATAAGAATTTCTACCACCACAAGAAGATAAGTCCACGTAATTTCATATTATTGATTAGTGATTCATTTGGAAAAAATAGAAAATAGGGTTACTACTATAATCATCGAAAGTTACCATGCGGAAAATAGGGAAGAACAGAATAATCACAACTATCATGTTAAGCCCTAGGTTTCTATGTTAGAAAAAGGAAAATTCACCTTAATCCATCGAAGTAGTAGCTTCTGGACTCTTATAATTTGTGGTAGGAATCTTTCTTCTCAGAGCTATGAACAAAGGAAGAATCAAAGACGAAATCCAATATCAGGGTGAAGTAAGAATGAACAAAGAAACACTACAAAAAAAAAGTTGAATTAAAGACTGACAAATTCAGTTTCTAGTTAAGCAGTTCAGTTTCTAAATAAGATCTAAAGACCGACTAAAAACCGAAAATTTAAGTCACTAATTCTCTAGTCCCAAAATATATTTGAAACTGAAATTCAGTCTTAAATTATTAAGACCGATAGTCTGTCTTAAATTTGGTTAAAGACTGAATTCTTCAGACTGAAATAAAGTTTGAAATCAGCACAAATTACACACAGACACTCAATTTCAACAATAATTATACAAGATCAAAATTCAATTTCATACAATGTAGCAAACATTGAAAAGTATTGTGCAATTATATTTCATTAAAAAAATACATGTAATAACCCAGAGTACAAAAATGTTAATATACATAACCATAAAATTCTTTCACTTCCACTAACATCCAAATATTTTGCATACAAAATCATTGTACAATAAAAAACACTTCAGAATCTGCTATTCCTAAAACAATCACCTCTTAAGAAAAATATTGCGTTTTCTTCTCAAACTGAATTTCCATACCAGAGAATAATTTACGCTCGCTCCTGGAAACTGCCGCTTAAACTTGCACCATCGTCTAGATTAGAAACTGTTGCACTGTCGATGGTGGAAAGCTCGGTGTCACTCCAATTATGATTCCGAGATCTGCAGATTTCGCATCTATGTGGGTTGCTGGTTGCATATATAAGGTTGTAATATTGAAGTTTGCTGCAGTGATGATACGCTGCTCGATAGTAAGAGATCTGAGTATTGTGCATGCTTGTCTAGATTTCAATAATGTTTGTTGAGTAGCCTCAACGTTGGAAACTGCTTTTGTTAGGATGGTAGTTGGGTCTGATTGTAGGATTCCAAGTTGAAGTGCTCACAGTCGTTGCTGGTGAAGTTGCTCCGTCCAAACCAAATCCGCCTGTTCAATTTGTGCGTGAACAATTAAAATGAAAACTGAAAAACTATTGATGAAATTGAACGAATACCAACATTAGGTAAAATAGGAGGAAGTGTTTTCATTTCAAAATGGAGAAAGTGGAGAAGTTTGGCCATGAATGGTGGCCTTATTTCAAGCAAATGGGGCATTTTTTCTGCATAAAATATTTATATTAATACAGAACCTAAAATAGTATGACATGGATCGTCAAAATCATCCATTAGATTTGAAAACAATTAAAAATGCTCCACCTTTGGATTAATAACCAATTAAATACTAGTAATTGCCAAACCAGAGACTGAAGTGTTGTGTCGAGGCAGTCTCAAAAATTTACAAACAGATTAATGACCGATTTTCAGTCTTTAATGTAAAATTCTAAAGACCAAATCTTTTAGTTACTGATCAGTCTTTGACTAAAGACTGATTTTGTTTGGTTTTTAATTTACAGTCTTTAATTAAATGTTTTTAGTAGTGAAAACTAGACCAAGGTGTTAAGATTTCATTCGGTGATAGGAAGTGCGGCAGTGGGTAGTGGTAAATAATATGCAAGGTAAACTGAAGTAGCAAGAGTTATGGCTGTGGGTCGATTAAAAAGTAGGTAAATTAAAGTTCTAATTAGGATGCATTTAGCACTCCCTTGGTCTGATCATACATCGTAGTTTACTGTCTTTATTAATATGAAATAGGAACATAATCTTTTCTTTTCGTCCGACCGTAAAGTTTCAAAAATTCTCTTACAAACAAACAAAAGATTTGGAATTCGAATCCTATCGTAAACAAAAATTAACATCCATCTTCGAATTGAAATTTTAAAACATAAACCAGCTTACAAGTTCAAAAACCCCACTTTAACAGAAAGAATTGCATTTTTTTGGGTGTTTTTTTTCAATTTATTTATCAAACATAGAAATTTTAAATTTTACAATTTTATAAAGCCCTTGCGTCGCTTGTGCCAAAAATTTCGTACATACATAGTTATTTTTATTAAAAAATAAGACCAAAATACTCTCATTTACCAAAAATAAAAGACAACACTTAGACTTTGTTTTACCGTCTATTGCTTGAAAACCTAAGCCTTAGTTACACACCAAAAGGTAGAAATTAAATTTCTTATTACCAAAACATAAAAATTAAAGAAGAATAAATAGAAGAAGGCTATGCTTTAGCTTTAGAATCAAAAGAAGATTATGATTCTAGATTAGAATTAGAGGAGATTTATCATTTTGGAGTAGAATCTGGATGAGGGATATGCATTTCAAAAAATTCTCTTTTCTTTTACAGGATAAATATTGGCTGACTTCATGCACGACGTTGTGATGGTACATGGGAAATAAAGGTATCCATAGGATACTTAGGGCAACTGCAGTGGATTACGGGCTGAATATTCAGTCCGTTGAATATTATTCAGCCCGCTGAATATTCAGCCCGTAACGGAGGTGGGCACCCCAATGGCAGGTGTCCATTTTATGGGCGCCTGAATCCCATAAAATGGGCACCGCCTCTTCTCCCCCCTCACTTTCTTCTCCCATTTCCTTTTCCATTTTTTTGAAAATTAGAAAATTTAAACAAAATGCCGCCGCGTCCAACCAAAATCGCCCGAAGAACGGTTCAGAGACATCCAGCGGAGCAAGCTGGACCATTACACGTTCCGCCACCGTCTGGAGTTTCACCAGACAATCTACGTGCTCTACATAAGCTGCCAGATGGTTATCGGCATAGAGCCGAAACCGCTTTGACGACGATACAGGTATAAATCAAACCTTACTATAACTTGTTATTTTAATATGTACATTACATACTCATATTAAATAACCCTTACGCTATCAAAAATTGTTATTTCATTAATTATTTATACGACCATTACATTCACTGTCGGGGTAGTTTGGCTAAGTGCATTACCCAGTTTTATGACTATCTTCCCGGTCCTATTATTGAGAGGCTACAGGCTAACCCTTTTGATCCATTTTTGTCGATTAGGCCTGTTCAGTCCTTTGATCGACCTCTCATTCAGGCATTAGGTGATAGGTGGTGGCCCACTACGCATACGTTTCATTTTTCAGATTTTGAGTTTGGTATCGCCCCAGTTGATTTCTACATGTTTACTGAGATTGAGATTGGACGACACGGTCTTCGACCTTTTCCATTCGATGATTTATACGAGTCGTCCAATTTGTTTACTGTTTTACCACTGATAGACGTTACCTGCGTCTCTAGTGGTTCTGTTAAGTTGACGTACTTGCAGCATTACATCATCAGTTATATAGCTAGAGCCGATATGATGGATGCAGTTACTAGAGCATTTCTGTTGTACCTGTTTGGTTCGACCTTTTTTTCGAACCAAAAAGGTACGGTTAGACTAGGCTATTTAGCTTCTCTTGCCAGATTAGACCAGCTACATACTATTGACTGGGGCACAACGATATTAGGCACCCTATATACCGCTCTAGATTCATTTGCGCTTGGCGATGTCAGGCAGATGTATGTTTTTTGGTATATTTTGCCGTTATGGTACTACGAGTACACGACAAACATGCATCTCCGCATCCAGGATACGACTAGTCAGGCTGCTGAGCATTACTTCCCTAGAATGAGACGATGGGAGACCATGCAGTACGTACATCATGTCCCCTTAGGTGTACGGCATGACTTGATGGAGGCTAGGTCATAGCTTGATATGTGTAGTCGAGGTAATATCATTCGGACTTCTTGGGCCTCACATTGGACTCATCTAGCAGATGCAGGTCTTCTTGTGGACGATCATCCCTTGATGGTTGCGTATTCACTATCTAGACGTAGGGTTGCTTTGCATGCACCTGCATTTATGCCTATGTGGTATTTGGGAGAGAGATGTGCCTATCAGATTACGGGTGATCGTCGTATATCATATGATCCTTTATCTTGCGAGGACATGTTTGGTAGACATAGGGTGATCGGTGATCAGTACTTACATGCTCTACGACAGGCTGGATGAGTGGATAGTAGTACTTTTTTTATCGATGGGGATTACGATGCTTATTGGGCTAGAGTCTCCCCCCGCAGATTCATCGTACCAGATTATGTTCGTGGAGTCAACTCTGATCATATAGGACTTCATCTGGCAGCCGGTAGAGTTCAGGTACCGCAGGTTTCATTTGACCCGATTCCGTCACAGTTCTCCCAGACTCCCATGCTGTTGGAGCCTGATACTACTTTTAGAGCATATGACTTGACAGGTACTTTGATTGAGCAGCCTTTAGTCTTTCCAGATCACCCCGACTGTCATGGTGTGCCTTCAGTCGGGTTATATCCTCCGTATGAGGTACGTTTGTTGTTTATTGTGATTTTTCCTTTATTTTATGCTTGGTTTCTTACTATGTCAAATGTCATTTTCATGTAGTATGCTGCTAGATTGGAGCAGGCCAGAGTAGGGTTTGGTGTGTTTCGCGATATGACTCTTGCACATACACACACCATGCATGATATGTACATGCAGCATACACAGATGCTGGAGGCTCAGATTGATCAGCTATCAGCTAGACTTGCTGTATATGAGCCTTTCAGATTACAAGGCGGAAGTGATGCTGGTCCCAGTGGGTATGACGCTGGTGGTTTAGATGAGGATGATGGGGATGATGAGGACGAGGGGGATGATGGTGATGGGGATGACGATGTAGATGATGATGATGATGATGATGATGACGACGACGGTGACGGAGATGATGATGATGACAGTGACGGAGATGATGATGATGGTGATGATGCTGACGATGACGACGCTGCATCCCTTTAGTTGTATACCTTTTAGTTTAGGCGTAGTAGATGTTTCTAGTTGTATCCCTTTAGATGCTGATGCTGACATGTTGCAGTTCCTATAGCTTATGTACTCATGTCATTGTTTGAGTATATTGTGTATTATTTATATTTGTATGCTATCACTTTCTTGGATATTGGATTATAATTCTCGAGTATACTATGAATTCTATATGTCTGTGAGTATTGTGAATTATATATGTTGGTGTATAATGTTAATTGTAGATGTCTGTTTAACTATGAATTATATATGTTGGTGTACTTATTATAAGCACTAAATAGTTACATATAAACATACAAAAAAAACCAATAGTGACCGTAGATCGATAAATTATGAAACCTACTAGTGACATAAAAAAACTACCAGTGACAAATACAAACATAGAATACTGATAAGAAACGACACAGTAATAATAGACTGCAAATATGAAGAAACTATACGTAACGATTAAACTGCAACTCTTGTATAGAAAGTCTAAGACGTCTTATCTCCTGTTCTAGTTCGTTTGCGTAGGTTATGCCCCTTGGACATAAAGGATCATCCAACCATTCCGTGTAATTGCAACCATTCGACCATAATTGACATAGCTGGATTCGACGACCAATATTTTCTCCATCCGCACGTACTACAACTTCAACTTCATACCCGCACTGACAACAAACTAGGTGCGATTCAACTTCTTGCTCAGTGGGAGGTTGAACTACTTGATCCTGGTTCTCAGGTTGTTCATATGCCATACGAACAACATTTTGTTCGTATGGCGGTTCAACCACTTCCTGAAGTCTCAGTTGCTCAAGGTTTTGAAACTGACTGCGGATATCTTCATAGTGTTATTCTTGATAATCGATAAGCCAATCCTCATCAGTATGTAGACTTTCCGTAGGCATGTAACCTGCATCTGAATTGATAGAAGAAGGCCAAGAAGGCATTGCGATGAAGAATTTATTGTTGTCAGTGAGGAAGAAGATACAATACACCTTGAATATATAAACAAACATTACACTTTTGGTACCAGTACTTTTTGATCTGACAACATACAATACACTAGGGCATATTTAAACACAAACATTAGACATAGGCATTAGCTTTGACAACAACAACAGACATTATCATTTGAAAAGACAATTAAGAAAGCTCTCGACACATTAACGAACGTTACATAACCAACTAGCAATACTGTTATCTTAAGGCCATCCAAATCTTTCTAGCCAGTTTTGACGTATGAAGTACACATCATGGGCAATGAAGGGCGTGCCATATTTTAAATTGTATCGACCGTCATAGGTCAAACGTGTAGTCTCAAACACATTTTTCAATATTACCTCGTTAATAATCTTTTTGTAACGCGTGCATGCCCTAGTAAAGTTTCTGTATGTAGTCCTGACCTCTTGAGCCGTATGTCTAACTTGAGAGCCCACGTGTTGTTGTAGAGTTCAGCCAGAGTGTCCCAAAAATTAATTACCATTGACTCCTGATTATCGCACATCTCATCGGTTTGAATGTAGTACTGCATAAGCAACTTCAATTCGTGAGACGTAAATGTCATGTTGGACAATGTAGTTTGAATTATGTTAGGTTTGTAAATGATTTAAACATATAACGATTTGTGAATTTATAAAATGGATAATGATTTAGAATCTTGACACAGACACAGACACCTTCTCTCCACTCAACAAAGCAGAGAATCTTGACCAACAAATGAACGTGGCTACAGTACGTGATTTGACCACACACTGACACACCTTCTCTCCACTCAACAAAGTAGAGAATCTTGACTGGCAAATGAACGTGGCTACAGTACGTGATTTGACCGCACACTGACACACCTTCTCTCCACTCAACAAAGCAGAGAATCTTGACCGACAAATGAACGTGGCTACAGTACGTGATTTGACCGCACACTGACACACCTTCTCTCCACTCAAGAATTAGTCATATATATATAACCATATGTATGTCATACTTGTTCACCACAATTTACTCTAACAAAACATTCAAATATCAAACAACTATCCTCAAATATCAAACAATGTCTGGAAATTTAATAAAAGCTGTATTGCTATGCGACAGTGACTCTGAAGAAGAAGCGTATGCGTTAGCACATCAACAAGAGGAGGAGGAATTGATGGAGATATACCGTGAAGCATACGGATCAACCTCTGAAAAACATGGTGGTTCCATTGTGGGTCGGAAATATATCAACCGTAACCACCAAGCATTTCACAAAACACTAATGCAAGATTACTTTTCCCGTGATCCAACTTACGGTCCAGAGATGTTCAGACGACGATTCAAAATGAGTCGACCTTTATTCATAAGAATTCTCGGTAGTATTCAGCAGAATAATAATTATTTTGTTTTTAAGCAGGACGCTGCAAAAAAACAAGGTTTGAGTGGACATCAAAAGATGACCGCAACTTTGAGGATGTTAGCATACGGCACACCCGCCGATGCCCTTGACGACGCATATCGTATTGCAGAGAGTACAGCATTGGAAAACCTAGATCACTTCTGTCAGTCAGTTGTGGACATTTATGGGACGGAATATCTTCGATCTCCAAATGATGCAGATGTAACGCGCTTGCGTGAAATGCATGAAAGCAAGGGCTGGCCTGGAATGCTTGGAAGTCTAGATTGTATGCATTGGGAGTGAAAGAACTGTCCAAAAGCTTTTCACGGAGCATATAACGGCAAGGAAAAAAAACCAACTATCATCTTAGAAGCAGTTGCCTCTCATGATTTGTGGATTTGGCATGCTTTCTTTGGAATGCCAGGTTCTCTTAATGACTTACACGTTGTCGAACGATCTCATTTGTTTAATGATTTGGCGCAAGGTAAGTCAACTCCCGTATCATTTACTCTTGGTCAGAACACATATGACCATGGATACTATTTAGGAGATGGAATTTATCCCAAATGGAGTACGATTGTAAAGACATTTGCAAACCCAATGACGGCAAAACAGAAACAATTTGCTGCGATGCAGGAAGGACGTAGAAAGGGCGTTTGGGGTCCTTCAAGCAAGGTTTGCAATGGTAAGAAATCCATGTAGATTATGGAAGAGATCAAAAATGGCTACAATTATGTTCTGTTGTATAATTCTGCATAACATGATCATTGAGGATGAACGCGGTATGGATTATCCCGATTTCGAGTGTGAGGGGGCAAGACAATCCCCTGAATTGTTTCGCACAACCACGTTACGAAATAAAGGACAATACGCAATTCATAACGATCATCATGAAGTATATCGTAATGCAGCTATTCATAATAGACTCCAAAGGGATTTAATGGAGCATATTTGGAATTCTTATGAAAATAGTAGTTGGAGATGGTGGATCTTTGTTTAATTACATATGTTTGCCTTTTTTTAATTTCTATAATGAAGAGTATAATGCTTCAATTTTTATGTTTGTAATGTCATTTATGTTTGATGAAGTATATCTATATTGATATCTACATAATGCATTGAAAAAATGATATACCATTGAATATTGTAAAACTGAAAATAACACTTGATTGCATATATGAACCGAAGGTACATGGATATTTAAACTACAATAACTAGAAATATCAAATTAATACGTCAACTACATATGTTTTGTTCCAGATCTACTCTCAACAATGCGCTGTTTATACTCCATTCAATATTGCATTGTAATTGGGTCCATTATGGTGACATCCTTTTCCATTACTATGGTCTCTTGGCGTTGCCGCTCTAGCTCAAAACGGCCCTTCTCAATCTCAGTCAATTCTTTTAACACGGCAAGCTTTTCTGCACTTCCTTTTTGACGTTCTGCATTTTCTCTCGCATGTTTTTCATGCATTAGGGCTAAACGAGAATCGATTTGAGATTGAACAGTAATTTCTTCTTAGCTGCTCGTTGCCCCATCGGTCTAGCGTCTTCATCAAATGTGGGAACTGCTTCTTCGTCTTCGTTATCTGGACATTCATTTGAGTCCATATGAGAAGAATTGCCTGGGCTAGAATTGTAATTAGATCTACTTGTTTTTTTCTTCCCCTTCGACTTCGTCTGCACATCTCTTAAGCCTTTTGCGGTGTTTGAGGTCCATTTTTGTTGACTAACAAACAAGTCATAACAGTTTGCAAACTGATAGTAATGGGGTTTCTTTGTACCATTTTCTCTTGGAAATAATTTCAAGAATTGATCGTTCGCCATTCTCTTCTACACAAACAAAAACACAAAATCATATATTAACAAAGTGATTAGAGATGAATGTAAATTAAAAATCAAATTTTACAAAACGCTACCAATTCAGCTTCGCCACCCATTCCACTTGGATTTGCTGTTCTTATTTTGTGGCTCTGCGACTCGTAGAATTGTGTTTGTCGATTAATCTTCCCAAAACGACCCATGATTGCAGACATTGACCTCGTCTTTTCAACATGTTTTTTATTGTACGCACTCATGACTTTTGCCCAAAACGCCTCTCCACTTTGGTCGTTCCCCTTTACCGAGTCGTTAGAAAAATGACAATAAATATAACACAAAACCTTATCTTCATCGCCAGACCATGGAGCAGAAGAATGGAACGATAGAGGGGGCGGATTGGGGATGAACACTTTGAAAGCGTTGAGAATCTAAATCCCAGCTATCTATATTCATCGCTTCGGTATATGATTGAAACGGATGAGACATACTTTCAATATTAAAGAATTGAGAATAGAATTGTAATAGAAGAAGAGATGTGTGTATTACAATCTAGATAACATTCTGATATATGTAGTTCAATATATGACCGTTTATAGCCGTTGTAATTTTAAATATGACCGTTTATAGCCGTTGTAATATTAAATTTGACCGTTTATAGCCGTTGTAATTTGAAATATGACTGTTTATAGCCGTTGTAATTTGAAATATGACCGTTTATAGCCGTTGGGGTCAAAATATGGTCGTTTGTAGCCATTGGGATTCAAATCCGGAGACCGGTTATAGCCGTTGGAAGACGGCGGGTGAGGGGAAGAGAGGGGGAGCTTGGGCGCCCATAAAATGGGCGCCAGGGCTTGGGCGCCCATTAATGGGCTCCCAAGCCCAGTTCAGGATCCTGAACTGGATCCTGAACGTTAAGCTTAATGTTCAAGCATAATTGGACGACTAAAGAATTTTTTTTGACGGTTTCAGCGTGTAATCTATCCACTGGAGTTGCCCTTATGAACGATGCAGTTCCATTTAGGAAAAATAGAAAACAGGGAAAATAATTTTTTTACTACAATAAGTAAATAGCCCTACAAAATCTCTTATTGTTGACTAGTGATTCATTTAGGAAAAATAGAAAATAAGATTACTGCTATCTCGTTGAAACTTACCATACCAAAAACAGGAAAGAACGGAGTAATCACAATTATCGATGTTAAGCCTTAGCTTTCTATGCTAAAAAAGGAAAATTCACTCGAAAACATCGAAGTAGTAGCTGTTAGACTCTTTTTCTTTATGATAGGAATCTTTCTTCTCAGAGCTATGGAACAAGGAACAATCAATTCCCATCATGCCAGGCTTACACACTTCATCAGACATCAGTCAGTGCTGTACGTCCACTGTTGAACCTCATGTGAGTGCCATTTACGATATAATCGCCCCGAGTTGAATATCGACCCATGTTGAATAAATAGCGTTTACCCAGCCCCGCAGCATCCCAGTATCGCCTTACAGGGAACTAGCTTCCCCACTCCTAGCATCCATATATATATATATCGTATGTATACTAGTAAATATTTTGATTTACAACATATACTGTTATTTAGGCATTAGGTCGGGGTCTAAACCGTGTTCTGGAAATGTCAACTGGTTGATCGTTTGTATTGGGGTGGTCGACAGCTTGCTGTCGACCAATCTAAATTATGTGATTGACCAGTCGTCGTTGATTAAGGTATTTAAATCTGTTGTTTTAGTTAATTTGTTTCTTTAATTATTAAATTAATCATGTTCTTCTCCAAATTTTCATTATAATAGGCTACAGAGAAATTACTATAAATCAAATTTGCATTCATTCAAATTTCTTATTCAAATTCGATTTTTCATATTTATAGAAAATAGTTCAAATCTAGAGTTACTATTAATAGATTATATAATTAGAAATGGATTAGAAAAAGGGGTTTATCTTAGACCAATTCCTATTTAACAAGTTTGCATCAATTTAATTTATTATTCAATAAAATATCTAGACAACATGATTCTCCATTTAGTTTCTAACAACTTAGATTAGGTAGGGCATATTAAAATTAACTTCATATAAATCATCGTATTAAAAATATCCCCACTTACCACGGATCCATGCTTTCCTTTGAATCCGGTCTGGAAATCTCCATCCCTTACCCCCCACCACATCCACCGCTTGTTAGCTCTTCCTTTGATTTGATTTTCTTAGATTCCTTTATTTTATTCTTATTTATTTTGAAGAATTTTATAAGTTGAGGAGAAAAGGAATTGACAAAGTTTTGGTGCATAGACTAATATCTGATGAAAAGGTTTTGGTTAGCTGTGTATTTATAAGGTTTTAGATTAGTATTAACCATTGATAAACCCTTGGAGAATCTTTGCTTATATCCTATGCGTTAGCCATTTACTTCGTTTACAAGTAAAAAAGATTAGATTAAATCCAAGCCATTAGTCGCTCAAATTTACAGTTCTGCGGCATTATTTGGTCGACCGCTATGCTTGAGGGCAATCCACCGTTGCTTGTCACCCAGTCCTTATATGGTGTCTACAGATGGAGTTATTTATTTTAGTATATTTTAATTTCCTTATTTTATTATTTAATTAATTTCATTTTAAAAATTTAAAATGTTTGTAACTTCTTCATACTAGCTCCGGTTTCAAAATGTTATATATGAAAATCGTCCTGAAAATCGCTATGAATACAACAGTACAAATTCCATAGCCAAATTTGAACGTTTCTACAAATTTCATTTTTATCATTGTTATATTTAAATTTAATGCTTTTATTAGGTTTTCGCTTAAATATTTGGGGTGTTATATTCTCTCTCGTTAAAAGGATTACTTACCCGAAATCTCCGAGGATGGAAAACTGTAATTCGTGCATGCAACAATTAATAACTATAACCATCTACTCATCCATCAAATGTCATTGTCCTTCGTTAAATTTCTAATGTAGTTTATACAAGTAGGCGTGAAATGCACATGAACCTATACTAGTATACAAAGTAGGCGGTCTCTCGATCTAGTCGACCTCCTATTATGTAAGTGCTTATACCATGTATCCAAGATGTATGTAACATCAGACATAAATAGACTTGCAATACGACATGTATGCGTAACTAATCAAACCATATGCAAAAATTATATGTATATATCTCAATAAAATAAAATAAGTGATGATATGAGTGTGTGCTAATCGAAATGTGTGTGTTGATATGGGTAAGGAAAATAAATGAACACATCCATTAGTATCCATTAGCAACCATCATCCAAAACATGTCCTAATGACATATTAAAACACGGACTCCTAGCATCCTATACTCTCTACCTGTGGGGTATACTAATCTAGAACTTAAATGCAAGAAATTTATGCTTATGTAATTAAAATGGAAACATAATAAAGGAGAGTTCTAAATGGGTAGCTTGGATCTTCTCCTCGGTCTCCCATGTACGCTCAACAGAGCCATCTCCTTACTATGCTCTAACTAGTTTAATTATTATATTAGTCACTTTGTCCCATGCCCAATATTGCGAGTAGGTGCATGGCAAACAAGTGATTCACTTATCCTATTTGACTTCTCTTAACTGACGCTACTCGGCCGTGGTAGCTTCATGTATAAACACTTCCACAAGTGTGATAGAAGAAAATATT
The DNA here is from genome assembly GCA_030765085.1 of Allium cepa. Taxonomy (NCBI): domain Eukaryota; kingdom Viridiplantae; phylum Streptophyta; class Magnoliopsida; order Asparagales; family Amaryllidaceae; genus Allium; species Allium cepa. The sequence goes on along the minus strand of CM060941.1, from coordinate 166,820,369 downwards.
ATGAACTCCTACCAACCTTTCAGGAAGTTCAGTTCCATAGGCTAACTTCCCCACTCTATCCAAAATTGGAAAAGGCCCTATAATTTTTGATGCTAACTTTTCCGAACTACTAATCTAGTAACGTGTCTAAGCGAAAATATGCTCGCACAGACCATGTCATCACTATGAACTTCAAATCCACTGTCTCTTATCAGTATATGCTTTCTTTCATATCTTGTGCAGTCCTTATCCTTCTATGGATCAAATCCACTTCTAAGCCCTTCTAACAGATTGTTCCTCCGACTGCACTTATCACCCTTACTACTGGCTTGCAACTTCAACCCAACTTTATGTGCATGGGTAACCCTCTGAAATCCTTGCTACTAACCCAAGTAACATGATGTCGACATGCACCACACTAAGTAATCTTGAGCATAAGTATGCTCCAATGGAACTGTATCCTTATGCAATCCTCAATGCACATACACACTATCATAAATCATCCAGTACTATGTCTGACTACTTCATCTTTTAGATACTAAGGTAAGACATCTCAAAAGTGGACGGTGCCCCTTCCCCTAGAATTTTATGCTTATCTCTTTTTTTTGCTATTTTTCCATTCCACTCAGGTCTATCCAAATCTAGTGATTTCTTAAATTGTTGAAAATAGCATAACTTCTTTTCCACTTTGATTCGACTTAAGCCATCTCATTTTGCTTATGATTGGTTTCTTTAATCCTTCAATAATCGTGGTTCCTAGGAATCATGTTTATAGTCTATAGGGATTTATCCTAAATTCTACAAGTAAATACTCAAATATTCTATTGGGTAAGCTTGGTATATTGTAAGAACATGCACCTCTTGACACACCGACCCAAAGCATAGTGTAACTTTTCGACTCGCATCGTGCCGGGAAATACAATCTATTGGGTTTTTATATAACATTATAGAGCATAAAATGATAAATATAATCTTAGATATATTACACTTTCAAAACACACAAGGAAAAAACAAAAAATATAATACTAAAAAAATCCATCTAGAAAATATCTCAAAAACAAAGTCTTAGAAAACCAATACGTAGTCAAATACAGAGTACACAGAAAATATCACTCCAAGTAAATACAAAATGCTAATAAGATAGATGAATGGACATATGGAGAGTAAATATTCTAATAAGCAGCTCCTGTGATGGGCTCGCCTCTCCAAGTACCAAAAATGGGCCAATCACCTATTGCCCTATCCACATGTGGTGGGAAAAAGATGGAAAAGTGTGGGTTTGACGAAAGTCTGGTGAATGAGTATAAACTTAATATATAATAATCATATGCAGTTAACTTTAACCTATGCTAAGTGACATGTGGTGTAATATAAGTGTTTATACATTCCTAGGATCCATTACTTAAGGATTTTGGTCCAACACACACCCATGCAACAAATTTTGCAGGCTACTGCAAGTATCAGACCATGGATCGAACTTCGATGTCTAACGATCAACCATTGCTCCTAGAGCTACTCAATATGGAAACATCGCCACTAGGCTACTATGGAAATACATTTCCACTAATATCATCGCACTAGGCTACCGGGAATGTATCTTCCCCTAACTATGACTAAAAGTAACGCAACTACGCATCGAAGGGGAACCCAAAATGCTGACTTGTCGGTGTTTCTCATCATCTATATCCATGTCTGCCTCTCGATCATAGCTTATATCTCTTATTGCATGCTCCAAAATCTAACATTTGAATGTATCACATCGCGTCAGTATCCATGCGTACCAAACACCTGTTGTGCTAGGGCACACTTCATCAGGCATCTGCTAGTGTTGAGGTCCATCGTAGAACCTCCTATGAGTGCCATTGCGATAAAAATCATCCTTGATCGAGAAATGAACCAAACTAGGTAAAGAACATTTACCCAACACCGTAACACCCTAACATTATCCCATAGGGAACTAGTTTTGAAGAAATTTTAGTTTTAGAGGAGAGGTTAGATTTTGGCAGAGTTTTAGTACAATAAGTTCTCTAGTGACTTTAGGGTTAGGTTAGCTTTCAATTTATAGAGATTAGGAATTAGTTTAGGATGTTAGATCTGGCCTGGTAAATATTTAGGGTGATCACGTATGTACGTCTTAGCTTGGCAACGAAGCAAACGATCACGACCGTTCAAATGCTCTAGACAACCCTCAATTTTACAACATCAACGGTCTACTGCTTAGCCCCATGGGTCGACCAATGGTAGTGTATTTTTGTGAGATTTTTATTTTTAATTTTTATTCTATGTTAAATTTTCATACGCTCGTAACTTCTCCGTACTAACTTCGATTTCAAAGTGTTATATATGAAAATCGTCTAGAAAATCGCTATGAACACAATTGTATAAGATTCGTAGCCAAATTCGAATGTCTATGAAAATTTCATTTTAGTGTTATTTTATTTAAATTTAATTTTCTTATTAGATTTCCTTTGAATTTTTCAAGTGTTATATTCTCCCCGTAGAAGGATTTCATCCCCATAATCTCAGAGAATGGAGAAATGTAAATTAAACACATAACAACCAATAGCTGCAACGATCTTCTCATTCATCATCCATGGGGCAATCATTATCCTTAGAAATTTTATAATGCAATATGTGTGTGTGTATATATGAAATGTGAAATGAATGTGAACCTAAACTAATGCAAAGAGTAGGCGGTCTTTCGATCTAGTCGACCTCCTGTCATGAAAGTGCTTATGCCATAAATCCAATATGTATGCAACATTATAAGTAAATATACTTGCAATTCTACATGTATATGGAACCATTACATCCATATGCAACATTCATATGCATAATGCTCAACAAGATAAACAACAATCAACCATCCAAATGTATAATATCTAACAGGCTAAACTACAAGTAAGAGATAATGTGAATATGTGCGTACTACCTAGAGGATTATTGTCCTAAATGTTTAAAAGAAACAATCCAAACAAAGAATCCACTAGCATCCATCATCAATAGCATGTCCGAATGATATGTTTACAACCATTCCTACCATCCAATGGTCTCTACCTAAGCTAGAACCTAAATATAAAAGTAATATATACTTCTCTAACTAAAATGAAAATGTATCAGAAAAGAGTTCTAGATGGGTAGCTTGAATCTTCTCCTCAAGCTTCATGAACTCTCAACTAGATCGCCTACTGGACTCTAACCAATTTGATTATTTCATTATGGAGTTGACTTGTTCCATGTCCAGAAATATGGGTAAGTGCATGTGAATAAGGGACTCACCTATCCTTTTTAACTTTTCATAACCGACATAGCTTGAAAATGGTAAATGCATCACATATACACTTCCGTAAGTACCAAAGGATGGATTCATAATAATTTTCCATATTCTATCTTGCCTTGGGATTTTCTAATTGTCTGCTTCCTGGTTGTGGACTTAGCTCCACGGACTATAGAGTACTCGGCTCCTTGCACTACCCTATGTGTCTCCTGTTTATACATACTTTTCTACCTATCTTATGCAGTCCTTGTCCTTTTATGAATCGAATCCCCCTTTATCAATCTTCACCACTGGCATAAATTTTCAATCCAAATGTATATGACATTGGTAACCTCCAAAAATCCTTTGTACCAACTCAAATGGTGTCGATTTGTACCATGCTAAATAGGTCGAGCATAAGTATGTTCCTAGGAAACTGTAGCCCTATACAATCCTCAATGCATTTTTGTACTGCCTTAAATCATCTTGCGGTATACCTAATCACTTCATCTTCTAGATAGTAAGGTAAGACGCCGCAAAAGTATGGTTCCCTCTCCTTAGTAATTTCTACTTAGGCCTTTTTTCTACTTCTCCATTTTCACCCAAGGATATCCAGACTTGTGATTTCACAACTTGTTGAAAACATCAAAACTTCATTTCCAATTTTATTCAACTTAAATCATCTCGCTTTAATTCTAAATTATTTCTTCAGTCCTTCAAAAATCATGGTACTTAGATATCATGTTTAGAGTCTGTAAGGATCCATCCTAAATTTCACAAGTGGAAATTGGTATAGCTTCTCATTCAACCCTAACAATAGAAGTCCTAAAATTAATTAAAGTTATAACCTAAAATCATTCTAGCATTGGTGATAATTAACTAAGTGGAACAACGCACGCGTGCGGTTGCTATGCTCATAACTGGTTATTTTAAGTTTGTCTTCCATGAATTTCCTTAAGTTAATAGGCTTCTTCCAATCTAAGGACGATTGAGAAGAATCTTTTTAATCCCTTCCTCCAAATCTTATCAAAAAAGTTCCACACTTGTTTACCAAGGAAAATAGCCTTCGTGTTCCAAATGCTTGCAAAGAACGATATATTTATCTTGATAGAGTCCCAAATCCTTGAATTAACAATCCCTTGCAAAATCTTGAGTAAAGTTTTGTTTAGGATACATTTTGTGGTTTGAAATTTCAAAGCTTTACAATCTCTAAGTTCCATCTCACAAATGAGATCTTTTACCAAACATAACCTCTTATCACTTAATTCCAATTATTTCATGGCTTAGACAACTCAATATCGAATGTTGCCTTGCCATTTTAATCAAAAGACATGGTGACCAATACTTCAGTTTGTACTTAGAGATTTCTATATTTTAATGCATCTGAAATACTTATCTCCTAAAAGAAAGGTTGATAGTGTGAATTTATATATCTTATCCAAAAGGAGAATTTGTGTCATGTTTGGAATTATAAGAAACTACTCTTTTCATAGTTATTGAAATAGATAGTATAAAATACGGTAAATATTCCTATTTTATACATCTCTTTTATGCATATTGCTTATCATTTCAAACGACGCACTTTTATTTATAAATATGAACTTGATAATCTATAGGAATTTACATTGCAACCGTCTACACTCCAATGAATTAAAATATTACTTGAATCCCATTTTATTGTGACAACTTAGTTTATATTTCACTTCCACGCATCATTTGAATCTTCAAATCTACATGATCTATAGGATTCAAGGACTACTACCCAATACTAAATTCAGATTAATATACATGTTATAAATAACCCTACAATTCCAATATTTACATAGGCTTACATGGAACTCATATACTATGGTATAAATCCAATAAAATATATACTTTCCTACTCACGTCCGCCTGGTCCGCCTGTAGCCACCAGGGGAATAATACAATACCTAGACCGCCTATAGCCTACAGGTATCCTATCCTTGCCTATATGGTACCGACCTTGCCGACATAGCGATAAGTGTGATACCCACCTCTATACCGATACTATCCAAAAGTATTACTAGGTAATATTATCAGATAATATGGAGAATGAGGGTATATGGTGTACACACGTGAAAATTCTCTTGGGCTAACACTGGTACGTATTACAACATCAAATAAATAATTCACATATACGCACACAGTATTGGCACAAAACAATAAACACATATGCCTCCATGATAGAATAATACACTATATATGATAAATATCAAAGACCATAGTGTCAATCGTAGTGATAATGTATAATGCACAATATAATACATGGTATGTCATTATATATACATCACATGAATACGCAATACAAAATAATATAGTATAACACCGAATAACTAGCCACCTATATGCCTATATAATGCAAGCTGGTCTCATCATCCCTATACCTAAAATGTCTCGGACTAACCCGAGTATTATATAAATAATAAATGAATCAGAAATATCTAAATCTAAAGTCAATAAATATATGAAAATTTATATGCATTAGGTATATATATATATATATATATATATATATATATATATATATATAATGATACATCAGCAATCCCAAATATCATACATGTAGCACACCATGAAACCCAGTATAAAATGTCATCACCCATATAAAACTCATCAAATCAAAAATCATGGAACAACATCAAATGGGTGAATCGTCTATATCCAGTAATCATTATAAAAATCTAGAAATAGTCTATAAGGAGATGTTATCAAGTGAAGTCGGGTAGTAATGAAGCAATGCCCACAATTTCTCTCAATCTCATATTATAAAGTACTATTATCAAATCAATAAATTCAATAAGGAAGATTTGAGCCAGCTCAGAACATTACCTAAATATAATTACTAATAAGTAGGTCGTCTGCCTATAAAGAATTGGCCGTCTGCCTAAGAGAAATATGGGGTTGAACATACTCTGGACATAGTCTCTGATATAGTCTCATCTATACATAGTATATGTCTATCTACTACCCATATGCATACATCTACATCAGAACCAGATGGGGGATTGACTACATGTTTTCTTGCTCCAAGAGCGACATATGGTCCATGTAACACGACTCCTACAATCATCGGTTACCATTACCTCTCCCTTCTTAGTATCATGATAATGATCCATTATATGCTCGACAACAAATAGCCTCCTTGGCCATAGCTACCGGTGTGTGCCCCTATGGTAACTGACTGCTGGCCTATGCAACACACTGGGCAACCAGCTCTAGTGATGTGCATCAAATATAATTTACAACATCGATGTCACGATCAGGGGTGCGATCTACTCGATCAGGCCACCAGGGTGGATACTGGACAATCTGGTTCTCTTTCGAAACATAAAAGGAGCTGGACAATAGGTTGACATACACATAATATATATAAAACATATGGCTAACAAGTAGCCTCCCTATATGCTCACTGCAACAAGTCAACACACAACCTACCCCCATATAATTGTCATTCATAAGTAAAGAATAAATCAATAAATAACACAACGACGTCCCATATCATCATGTTTTACTAGTCTATTTATTTAGTACTCGTACATCACACTCGCTCCTCCAATAATCTATATAACAAGTCCAAAGAATAATCAAAAAGTATTACCGAATGCCTCATCACAAACAGTATTACTAATACGTTTACTCTGATTCCTCACTACATGGAATCGTGTATCACAAAATTAAATAGAGGGATATCATCACCATATTATATCAAATCACTAAACAACTCAACATTAACGGTGAATCACTCATATAATCTAATTTAATATACAAGAGAAGAATACTCAAAAAAGTAATATAAAATAGATTATTTAAATAAATAAACATAAAATAAACAATCAATATATAATAATAAATCATTCAATGATTAGAAATGGACATTAAATATAATTTACATAATTTATTAGGTAATTAACTAATACCCAAATATAATATATTCATTATAATAAGCAACTAATTTTCCAACCTTCAATAATAATTTAATCTTCACAAAATACATTAAAACTCCTTCCTTTCTTTTATAACCCCAAGAATAGTGTATGACCTAAATATTATGCTAAATAACAGTTTCATAATTTTTATAAGTAAACGCCATTTTTAAATAGATTTATAAACTTTCAAAATAACTTATAATTCAAACCTTCACATTATATATTCAAAATGTCAAATGGATCTACTGAAAATCACTAAATATTACTTTAAGTTTCAAAATCAAATTATACATTATTCCTTTAATAATAATTCATATTTTTTAATCCTCAAAATAGGCTCATATACTCAAAAATCCATTTACAAAAATACCTTTTAAATCCTATTTATTTAAAAATATGTCATGCGATATAAATTCCTTTTAGAAAAAATTTACTAATGCCATTCAATTAAATGAAATCATAAAATCAACTAATTCTATATACTTAATGTAACGGCCCTACCATTACACTCATATTATTAAAGAACATTAAAAATAATGTTGTCTAATGACACGGAGAATACGACTTGTTAAGGGCGACCAAATGTGAATATTTCTTTAAACTAACACCGACACCTCATACTTACTGTTTTTTATATCCGAAATAAAATTTTAACATGTACGGTCTCAATGTAAAGTAATAAACATATTGGTTTCTCAAAATCAGAACAGTATATCATATGAAATTGTAATCACATATCACAACGGAATAATATAGAACATATACAATACATACTGTGAATCTACAAAATACAATACTAGACCCACATAATATACAACCAGAATAAGTCAATATCTCAAATTACACATCCCACGATCCTACAAAAGGTAAACTGTAATTTCAAAATAGCTATCTTTATACTAGCACACCTACACAAAAGTCTAGATGTCCTAAAACCTGAAAAGCCTAAGCCTGACCCAAGTATTATGAAATAAACGGGTCAAACTATATCTAAATATCCAAAAAGGTAAGAACTAGATATAACATAAGGACATATAACACCATGATATAAATATAGATGTCTCAAACATAAACATGTCATCGAAATAGTTTAACTCAAGATACATCTCAAGATATAACAAAACATGGAACAAAATCTCGACCGATTACAAGGACCGTGGAAAACAAAAGTTCGACCAATCTCAAGGATCGTGAAAAATAAAATTTCGACCGATCCCGAGGATCGTCAAAACAAAATCTCAACCGATTTCAAGGATCGTAGAAAACAAAATCTACTAGTGTATCTCTTAAGGATCTATCGGCCTGAAATCCAAATACCATAGGGTAATACAACTCTAAGTGTAACTCACTTTCACTTTAGTAATTATTATAATCTAGCTAACTGTCCCATATCAGAAAGCGAAACTCTAATATTTACTAAAATCTAGTAACTTAAACTTTATGTAATGAATTATAATAATAAGCGAAAGAATTATATGAAATATCTCATACCAATCCGACGGTTTAATCGTTTATTAAAATTCTCCGTTTCATAAAAAATCACAAATTCCAATAAAATCCCGAATCCATAATAAATAAAATAAAAGAGTTTTAAAATCTTTTTATTTGTTTAAAATAATTGAAACGAAAAAGAAAATAAAGGGGAATTTTCTTTTAAATAGGATTTGAGATTATTTAATTATTCATTTTTATACCATGCTAGTAAAAAAATTATTTGTTAAAATAAATGGCAAGGCAAGGAAAGTGAAATGGCTACTTAAGTAAAGTGAATGGCAAGTTAAGCTACAGGTAAAAATTCGAAACCTATATATATTTTGTAATGCATATACAACAAGTAACTTACACACACACACAAAAAGGGAAGTTAAGTCAAGGCTACTAAAACATGTTGTATATGCTTTCTCAAATTAAAGCAACAAGCTAAAAGTTAAAGCAAGAATGCTTTATAATAAAAATATGTACAAGAAATTTCAAAATTATATTCTTTGTTAATGCAAAGCTACGCTGTTAACTGAAGTAGGTATGAAAAAGTAGTGGATTGAGTTGAAAAACATATATAGGAATTTTGAAACTAATATACACACACACAAAGTTGGGCTCCATGGTAAAATATGTGCCAGTGATAGTTTAAGTTTTATAGCAAGGTGATAAAATAAAAAGTGATTCACAGGCAATAGGACAAAAACGAAATTAAAGTAAGGATTGAAAGAGAAGCCATACTTTAAAGTAAAAGACAATAAAGTAAACAAAGATATGTGTACAAAGTCAAACTAGATACTAAAACATGTACAGGCAATGGGATAAATAAAAGATGAACATGGGCAAATTCATGTAGAATATGCTAGTATATGATTTTTGTTTGATGGTAATAAACATATATATATATATATATATATATATATATCCATTTAAATGTATTTGTTATTGTACTATTTTATTTTTTAGATAATTAAATAAATATTTGCTGGATAAAATAAATAACACAGAATTCAAATACAAACAAATATTTTAGTTAAACAAATATTTTATTACAAATTCAAATAGTATAAATTTGACCTCTCACTACATATATACATTTTCAATCACAATACAATTTTAATTACAACACAAGTTTCAACTACACCTTTCACCTTACTACATATTACACTCGTATTTTTATCTTCAACTTTGTTTCGGCTTGAATTTAGCATCTGAGTTATCTACAAAATAAACATTGATATAGTAAAATTGAAAAAGAAAATATTTTGTAGTGCAAATTAAAGTGCGTGTTTTGAAAATGTTATTTGCCTCAGTTATTTGGCTTGTTCTTCATCATTTCTTTTGAATTCATTATATACCAACAACTTGTGACATGCACAGTGTATCATTGTACATGCCACAAGGTCGTGCACACCGATACACACTTACTTATTAAAACTACAGGGACAGGTGAGCATGAGGTCAAACCCAAGTAAAAACCAGATTCAACTCAAGTGCAACATGCGAGCAACCAGTGAAAATGGCAATTCAAAATAAAGCAACTCAAAGCACATGGAAGACAAGATCAAAGCAAGAATGCAAACCATGAAACAAAAAGCATCAGAATGAAATGATCAAAGGCAATAACACCCCACCAGACCCAAGCTCATATGTCACAAGAACATGTAGTTCAGGTGAACCGGATAAGAGCAAGTGAAACAAAATTCAAAACCACAACAAAGTAGTGATAACTTAGATAAGACTTCATACATGAATCAGATCAACCAAAACCAAACATTTGCGTGTTCAAAAGATATGGTCAAAGCAACATATAGTGCACATGTATAAAGTGATGTACAAAGAAGCAGGAACTCCGCATGACACATGACTCGAGAACAAGCCGGTGCAACATAAAGATCAAGTACTCAAAGCAACCGGACATAAATGCATTCATTCAGTTTTTAACATGAAGGTGGAACAGACCAGACCAAACAAGACTATCAATGGTACCGGAAGCAAAATCCAGACAAGTGATCAAGTAACAGTAATGCAACAAGCTCAGTGCAACAAGTACAACATGAAGTATTAGATCAAAGCAGTACACAAGACTTAGAGTGAAAACAAGGTTCAGAACTCAATATGAAGAACAACCAGACCATATCAAGATTCAAATGCATGAACATCAACAGTGAAGATTCAACACAATGTAACCAGATAAAGTAACCATATTACAAGAACTACTCCAGAGACAACATGAAGTACATACACATGTATACATATCTGCATATATATGTATACACGTATATCAATCCAATAAACCAGTAAACAAAGGCCAAATGACGTAGTTTACAGTTTTACAAAATAGTTCAATGAGCAGTTTCAATAATGAAATGACAGTGAAGCCGTGTGTTATGAAAATATAGAAAATTATCAATAGCCAGCAGTGTGAATGTAGTCATAGAGAAAATCAAGTCATGGTTTGAAGAGAAATGATCTGCAATAGTTCAAAAAAAGTCAATGTCATAGGGATTTCAAAATGGACAAGTCCAGAATATCTCAAAAATTCAAATACCGCAATCGATTGCCAGCAAATCAAGGTGAACCAGTCAATTATCATGAAATCAGCAAATATCATCACAAATTCAAAATATCGAAGTGATAGGAGAAAGGTGGGTTTTTATGATCTAGTGAGTGATAGGAGAAAGAGGGTTATTTATCTATATCTATCCCAATAAGTGATCTATCGAATCGTTGCAATTGATGTTCGATCCCGACGAGAAGGAAGAGATCTTCGAAAGGTGGGTTTTTATGATCTAATAAAAAATCAAACTTATTTAAACGTTCCTGCTATTCGTTATTTCCTTGAAAAAGGTGCTCAACCTACAGGAACTGTTCATGATATTTTAAGAAAAATAGAATTTTTAAAAGAATTCATAACATAAAATAAATAAAAAATTAGAAAAAAGAAAGGTAACTAGTATAATTTGTGTGGTAATTATTTACTCACAATTTCTCTTTTCTTGTTATATAATATGTACAAGTACGAGTTAAACAAGTCAGAAGTTGTCACCAACATTCAATCATTAATCGAGCGGCCAAGCAAAAATCACGAAGAACTCAAAGCAAAATATATGAACAATAAAATAGGGCTCCGTTCCCTATATAAACCCAGTTCATCATCAGCAATTATCTCATTTGAGTTCGAGATAAATTAGAGAGCATACTTACAGAAATTATCCAAAACTGGAATCAAACAAGTCGAGCAATAATCAATATCAAAAAGCGGCGAATCGCATACCATTTTTATACCATTTGAGCTCGACACAAGTAAAGCGACCACAAGCAAATTGAAAGAATGGAACAAGGAGCATCGAAACTAACTAAGGGACGATAGGCAATTGATTTGAATTTTCAATCGGCGCTTCATATTAGGGGTGGGCACGGTCGGTTAACCGATATGATCGGTTAATATTTTCGGTTAACCGTAAATAAAAGGCGGTTCGGTTAACCGTTAATCGGTTAATACTGGTTGGGTCATATCGACCGAACCGGTTAATTTTAACCGCGGTTAATCGTTGTATTTACACGGTTAACCGATGTACTTAAACGGTTAACTGGTTAATCAATTAACCGTTTAAATTACATCACTTAACTGTTCGGTTAACCGTAATATACAAACGGTTAACCAACGCCATTCAAAATAATACAGTGCATTTACTACAATGAAGAGCTGCAAATTGCAATAGATCCAACAGATACAAAGTCCAATTATACTAGTCCAAATTCCAAATAACATACAATATTACGTTAATACAACTCCAATTTTCAAATAACATAAACATAAAACATATTAAGAAATTGTAGTTAGTCTCCATTCAGTTCGACCATTCGGTCCAAACATATTATTACTCCATGCAGGTCTCCAATCCTCCATGTTACTGCAGTAAGCATAAGAAGCTTTACAAATTAAGGTAAATTTAGACATCTCCTTGTATGCATAAGCAGCTTTACAAATTGAAACATCTCCTTCAGCCAGAAACATTGGTAATTATAGCACAAAATTAGTCACTAATGGAGCAAGATGCACTAAACTTGTTAGATTCGGTTCAAAATCAACCTAAGCTATAGGCAGTATCAACCAGAATTCTTGTTTTAAAATTTTCAAGCAATGATCATGCCCTACTAGTTGTCAATTCATTTGATGCATATAGGATGAAGAAGAGTAAACCTTTCAGGTCTAATAACGCATAGATAGATATAGAAGTATACTCCCAGGTTCTTGAGAATGCATGGAACATAGAAGTGGAGGGAGACATGCTATTTAAATTTGTCTACGAAATTATAAGGTATAAATTAATCTCTACCTAAAGACTGGTAACAAGGAAAAGAGTCAACTAAAATCATATGTGATAATTTAAGAGAACAAAACAATTTTCTTTATCTGAAATTGGTTATTAAGCCTAATAATGAGGAATTTGCTAAACAATATAAAGAGAGCCTGCACAATATCCAACAAGTTCTACATTGCCAAGCTATTGAACTTCACCGGAAGAGTAAGGTTAGATGGCTCTGTGAAGGGGATTAATGTACAAATTTCTTTCATGCATAGATGAACAAAAGAAGCCAGGCTAATAATATGCAGTAACTCATAAATGCGGAGGGGAATTATGGTAGAGATGAGAACAGGCTGAACAGCTGGCAGGTGAAGCTATTGACTATTTTCATAGTTTGTACAATTACAGCTTTACCGATGAATAGACTAGGCAGGCTAACATTGTTTGCTAAAGAATTTTATGAAAAAATGCAGCCAAAGCGTCAAAAGAAAAATGGAGATGGAAGAACAAAAAAAATACCGTTATCATATTTGATAATAATTGTAGTAGTCCAGTCCAGATGGAATATGAGAAAACTTTTATAAACGCCATTGGGACACCATTGAAGATGAACTCTTATAGGCAGCTAGAAGGGTATTCACTATTTACAAGACGCTTAAATAGGAAAAATACTAATGTATTATGTGTTAAAACTTAAAATTAACCTTCTGAAAAACCTGTGCTAGAGTGAGTAGAGAATTCATGGTGCACATGTTGACTTGTATGGCCTTCCCACATAATTTTATATCTCTAATACAATTGCATATCTACACCAACTTTCCCAGTCGTCATTGAGGGCTCTCCATACGGGTTTTATTAAGAGTAACATGCGACTGAGGCAAGGAGATCTTTCTTTTTGCTTTTGCTATGGAATTCTTCTCAATAAATATGGAACTAATGCACTTGGAAAATAACATTGTTCCTATTATCAAAATGGAGGCAATGAACATGCTTATTTTTAGCAAGCTAATAGTAATACCAAAAGCGCAGAGGCAGTTAAATCAATCATGAAAAACATGCATTTATATCTGGGTTTAAGTGTAAATAACAACAAATCTACCTTCTTCAGTAAAGGTGTTAGAGAGAAGGAGTAGATCAGGAACATTATTAGATTGCAACACAATTATCTTCCTGTCAGTTATAGAGTAGTAAACTCTTCTATGTGTCTAGCTAGGAGAATAGAATTGGTGAAATCAGCGATGTACCTAATTAACCTTTTTGGCTTCAAATTGGTCAAATGCACAAACAGTAGTTAGAAAAATTAATAGTGCATATATAATCAGTTCAAAACAATAAACCAAGTCCAGAAACTTACGTCTCAAATGAAGAGAACCATTACAAAGCATATCCCTAACTTCGACAATGCATCCATTGTTCAAGGCGTGATGATAGATTATTAAGAACTTGCACATGTTTGACTTTTAAAGGCATATAGCGTAGGCCAGTAAATAAGCAAGCTACCCATTAATATCCACAGCTCAACAAATTGACGGCCACCGACACACCAGATAACACGGAAGCAAGCAAGACAGAGCTGACTTTGGACCGATTTGAACTTTGAAGGTTGATGAGATCTTCAGGTTCGTTGAATGGGAAACTATAGATCTAGGTAATTTTTTTCGCTGAAGGCATGAAATGGAAATTGGGCAAAATGGAAGCGGCACGAGTAATTAATTAGGGTTGGGTAGAGTGAATCTGGTTCAATTGGCAAGGGTAAAATTTATTTTCGGTTAAACGGTTAATCGATTTCCTAAAATCTTTAACCGTTAACCGACCCGATTTTCATCGGTTAACATCGGTCGGTTAACCGACTGTTCGGTTAACTGATTTTGTCGGTTAAAACAGTTCGGTTAAAGTCGTCAAATCGGTTAAGTTGGTTAAATGCCCACCCCTACTTCAAATTTCAACAAACCCTAATTTTAGATCGTAAGTAACAAAAGGAAAGACATGGACTAAAAGAGATACGGGCCAAAGTAAAAGAGAATAAAGGGAGTGTATTCATTTTAATTATCTAGTTCGGCCATGCTTATTGTAATTGTTTGGGCTTCAATTATTAAATAGGGTTTTGTTTTGTTTATTTTATTTTGTAATTTTCTTTTAAAATTGTGTAACTCTCTAGTCATGCGGCTAGGTTATGAACTATGGTGGTGTAGTTCGAGAATTCGCAACTCAGGAGCTGAGTTATGGTAGGGTTTTGAGCATAGAGTTAAGTTAGTCCAGTAGCGGGTGTCGCACATTTACGTGTGTAAGCGTCTAACTACTTAATTTCTAGTAGAAACCTTAAGGGCAACACGTATGCAGGTTATTGCTGAAGCTAGGTAAATCTGTGTTGATCTATTTCTTCTTTTATTATTCTATTATTATCTGTGCTGCAATTATTATACATATTTCCGCATTAATTTTTATTATTATTAGTATCACCCTATTCACCCATCTAGGGTGAAATCAATCCTATAATTCACACATTCACAAATTTGTGTACATGCATTTAGTAATAGGCAGGGACGTATATACATTTAGCAAAGATGGACAAAGGCAAGGCAGATTCACTTATCTAGTAATAGACAAGTATCATTCTTCAAAGCAATAGGACATATTGGTTAACAAGTCAAGGTAGCAGGTACATATAAAAAAATGTGTGTGTGTGTATAAAAGTGCATGACCATACTTTTTAAGGTAACATGATATAAAATAACTTTTTAAATAAAATTCTTTCTCAAACAAAGAAATGCATGCCTATATTTCAAGGCATATGTAAGGACCCGTTTCTTCGGTCCACGGAAATCGACACTAATACATCCTCGGTATTCATATGTCACAAATACGAGTGCAGGAGAGGCAGTTCCTTAAGGGTAAAATGAAAAATAGACATAGAACAGAATCTTATACGAACGGAATAACATATTTTATTTCATTATATAAAATCTTTACAGTGGAAATTTAAATACATTTATCAGTGTTAAACTTGGACAGTTATAGATTTCTATGCATACAAAATGCAGAATATAATAAGACACAAATGTGGTGGGAAAGAGGTAATAGCCTACTGAAGAATCTTCTAACTCCATGCTCCAAGCTCTTCCAGATTTCTTCTAACCGAACCTGACTACCAGGCTGTCCAAAAAAATATGATAGGGTTAGGGGTATGCCCTAGGAGCAGTTATGTAGTTAGTTACATACATCTAACTCGTTGACCAATCTTATTCACAATTTAAAGGTGTTTCTTTCTATTATATACTTGATATAATATGGTTATATTAATTAATTTAATAAAAGTATATTTAATAGAAAATCCATAAGTGATATATATTTTTATAGTAGTTACAAAATGTTATATCCGTGAGTAATTTATCATAATAAAAAAAATACCATTTTAAATGTTCCTAGTCAAGATGCATCAAGACTGGATATCGATGTATCTATTGAGACTAGAGTATGCGACACTCTTTAAATTTTGGGCAGTGTATTATTCATGACTACTGGAGGCACCAAAGGGTTTTATAATGATAGTTATTGGATAACTATGGAATGACTCACTTGATAGATTTCCATTGGTTAATATAACTAAGGTCAAACGAAAAATATCGATATAACTGATTTACACAGTTCTTTCGACTTGAGAATACTGTGGATCTTCAATATGAAAGCTCCGCTTTGATTAACTCAAACCACGATATGACGTTCCATCGAGTGACTATAGTCGGGTCGAGTGGAAGTATTGGAAGTGAAGTACTTTTTAAGAGAGGATCTGTCTCTTTAGTTATATGGGTTAGTATCATGGTCAACTCAAAGTCAAAGTCTCTAGCCAAGAGCATTTTGGTTAATAATAATTGTTATTATTGATTAAAGGACTTTATGTTTGGACTAAAATGTTGAATGTGGATGATATGGGAATTCTACTATTACCAAATTCCATAAATCCAATGTGATATAATTTTGATGAAGAGAATTATTTTAAATAATTGTCACTGTTAGGTACCGCTAATAATAAGTAAAATTGGATTTTACCAAAAGATGTGTAAGCGATGAATTCAGACAAAACGTCACTTTGAATTGTTCAACATTAATCGCTGGCTGAATTTACACATTTGAGTCGCACAACCGTAATGATGAATTCTCTGAAAAACCACATGATTTAATTAATTTATAAAAATTTGTAAATTAATTAAATTAATTAGTACTTGAGAAAATTATTATTTATTTTGTTTGATGTTTGGGAGTTATTTGTAATTACTTGAATGCATTTATAAAAGTTATATTAGTGCGCATTGATATATGATGTCATTGTAACTAAATAAAAGATAATTACATGCATTAATTTATGAAATCTTATATCATTTGATGGCACATAACTTTCAGTCATCCCATGTAAGGAAATAGGAGTGAAAAGAGAAAGCTAATTAAGAGAATTAATTGGAGAAATTTTAATTGGAGAATGTGAAAGATTTTCTTTCGAATAAAACATATTCTCTAATTCATTCTGTACGTAGAATTGACTTTCTCATTTTTTATTCTTCTTTCTATACATTTTCTTGTTCTCTTCTTCTTCTCTAATGGTTGAAAATGTGAGACCTTCCATGGCTTCAGTTATTCCAAAATCAAATAAAAATAAGTCAATTCTGAAAAATGGTTATTCCTCTTGATCCTTGCAACATCTGGAGGCTGATTTCTGAATCTAGGAGATTTGATTTATCGTTCAAGGTACAATTCATTAGCTACATCTAAAGAAAAAATTCAATGTTTCAAGGTGTACTTCAAGGCTTTGAAGTTAAGGTATGATCTTTTTATTATAATTATTTTGGTATAATGTTTTAATGAATAAAATTGAATATCATAATTTATATGTGTATAATATTGTCTTATTTGATTTGAAAATGGTTTATGTAGTTCGAATTGTTAATTGTATGAATTGATTTTTTTTTAGTTCACATAAATCAAAACTGAAACTTGTATATGATTAGGCAATATTTTAATTTTAGATCTATGTTTAAACATTCAAGTCAAAGCTTAATTCGTTTGATTTGAATGTTTATAAATTCTTATTGTTTGCATTTGTACCGTAATAGAAACTTACACATGATTAAATGATGTTTTGATAATAAATTTATTACAATAAAATTTTAAATTTGTTACCCTCTTTGACATCACAATTATTCTTCTTTAACTATTCAAAGGATTTTAACATATTTTTTAGTTAAGTATGTATCACCATTTGTTTTATAATTATTTATTCATATTGGTGGAATCTCCTTAGATTTGAAATTTTATTTGTTCTTATTATCTATATCTTATTATAATTGAAGCCCCCACATGACTAGAGGATGTTTTGATAATAAATTGATTATAATAAATTTATAAATTTGTTACCTTGTTTGATATTACTACTATATTTCTTTGATTTTTCAAAGGATTGTTAATATATTACTCAATTTAGTGTGTTTCGCTTTTGTTTTTTTAAAAAACCCATTTTTCATATAGGTCGAATCTCCTTAGATTTGAAATTTTATTTTTTCTTATTATCTGCATCTTATTGCAATTGAACACACCTGATTGAAGGATGTTTTGATAACAAATTGATCACAATAAATTTATAAATTTGTTACCCTATTTGACATGACCAATATCTTTCATTAAGTGTTCAAAGAATTGTCAATTTATTGCTCGATTTAATATGTTTCACTTTTGTTTAAAAAGAAAAAACCATTTTTCATATAGGTTGAATCTCTTGATTTAATTGTATACATATATATTTTGTTAACTGACTGAAGTTTACATAAGTTCATAAATATATCAGAAAATTTAAATGTAACATGGTTTATTTTGAATTAATTAAGAATTTTTTGGCAAAGCCAGCGGGGTTAACTGGGCCCCTACTAGTTTATTGCAACACAATAAAAATGATTCAAAACACACTTTGAATCAGAAAAAAGAAAATGAAAAACAGGGAAAACAAAGTAGACAAAGAAGAAAAACACAAGAACAAACAAACATCATTTCCAGCTGCTGATGTATACAAATAATTTTTTGGGTTAATCTTTATATACAAATAATTACATCTATATGTATATTCCATATGAAACTTAATCTTATATTTCAAATTGTATAATTTAAATGCCTTGTTTATAATAAATAATTTTAAGTAGGGCGTCATTGCATACATATGAATTATTGTGGCTATTTGTATTCTTATGTCATAATGATTCAATGATTGCTAATTGAATGCTAGTTTGTCAAAAGGGGAAGATGAATCAATCATCTTTGTCATCTTTCATTTCTTTCCCTTTTATCCCTTATGCGATTACCTTTAAACTAATTATTATTTATTCATATACATCATGTTATCAATTGATCATACCTGTATTATGTTTACTGTTCTATGTTAGCACCAGAATTGGTCACTAACACCCTTCAGATAGATTGTGTAGAGAGATTAATGAAGAAAGTAAAGTTAAACAAAGAAACGCAAATTTAAATGCAGAAAATACGAACACTAGGTTTATAGTGGTTCGGCATAATTGCCTACGTCCACTTCGAGGTCAATCTTTATTGCATTTCTCGATAATCGATTACAGATACAATCCATATACCAATTACTTGAATACAATTGCTAAGCAAAAAAGATAAATCTTGAATGAGTCTTGAATGCGGCAGAGTCTCCCTGGTGATCTTGAAAAAAGGTCCATTTCACCGTGCCCCTGCCCTTCTATTTATAGACGAAGATGGGTTGGACTTCCCTCATGGGCCTAGGAACAAGGTATCTTGGCCTACGGTAAGTAGCTTCTACGCACCGAGCCAGGTATGCCGAACGAAAATGGCCGAGCGAGGGATGCCGGTCGAGAACTGCCTGCAGCGACTACCAAGTGACTCGAAACAAAATTATACCGAACGGCACTCGTATGCCGAGCGAGGCATTGTGCTGAACGAGGCTTTGTACCGACCGAGGCTTGTGCCAAACAAGGGATGTCGAGCCATCTGGACCGAGTGATGTGTGTCGAACCGTGCTTGCCGAACCATGCCTAAATGCCAAACATGTTGGCCGCATCAAACCCGTATGCTACCGGGCTCTTCTTGGTCAGAACCTTGTCTAGTGCTAATAATAATACCTTCAACTGTCGTTTTGTAGTCGGGCCAAGGTGCCGGTTAACATTCTACCATACAATTAAGGAATGAATATATTTGATATATTCAAACCTTATTTTTATATCTCATTCTTGATTGTTTTATAATTAAATTAATAAAACAAAACATGGTATTAAATAAAATAATGATTTTATTTAAATTTTTTATAGATAATATCTAAATGCATTTAGACCTCATAGGCCTGTTAATGATCCAAAATGATAATTTTTTTTGAAATTCACCCATTTCTTCTGCTGCACGCTGGCCCGGTTCCTTCAATGGCACCAGAGCACAATAGCTTATGTGCAACATCCCTAATTTTGATAACATTATTTAGGAGATTTAATTAGATATATTTAATAGAATAATGTAAGAATTGAAATGATAAGGGGATTAATAAATAAGATTTAAGGTCATGCTTAGAATTAAATAAATGGTTTATAAGCTAATTAAATTAAACATTGGGCATATTAGTAAACAGCCGCACATCCTTATACATGACTATACATTTATATTTGCCCATTCACGTTTCACTTCTCATTTTTCATAAACGCAAATCAAAAACCTAAAATAGAGCCGGCCATTACAAGGAAGAAAAGAGGAAAATTTAATTAAGCTAAGGAATCAAAATTAGGAGGAATTAAGCTTCAACAAATCTCAAAGTCCTTATCATATTTAAAGTGAATAATAATTCATTCCATCTCTATTTTTTATTATCATATGTTTTCGGGTTTAGGATTAAATTTCTTTTATGATGTTTTGGATGACGATGATATGCTTAAACTATTATATGTTTGATTTAAACCTATTCATCTATATATGAATTTGCACGGTTTTAGGGAAAAACCGATTGTTATTGATTTTAGAAAGCCATGAAAAAATTATATATTATGTAAATCTTGATTTTGGAGATGGGTTTCATTTTTTGTAATTTTCCAAGCCATTGAAAATTTATTATGAATTTTCAAAGGAAAATATGATAAAATTGGATTTAAAATTTATATCGATTATTGCAGGAAGAATTTGGGTCTAGAATTTTAATATGTTAGATAACATGATAAGAGCGAATTTCTGTTATTTTATAGGATTTTTCCTAATTGATTTGCTAAGGAAAATAAATTATTTTAAAAGAAGGACTTATTTGGAAATATTGGTTTTTCTTAAAAGGGCATAAACGTTAATTATTTCCCATGATTTTTATCTGATAAATGCGGAAATTATTTTGTAAAGTATTTGAAAAGTTCTAACGAAACCAATCAAAGGAGTACAAATAGGCACGTAATTATATAGCAATTACTAAAAGTAGCGTAATTTCAGCCTTTATTTAGTAAAGTTGGTTTCTCCTCCTATAGTAGCGCCTTTCGACTCCAATGCTTCCGCTCCTACTCAGTCGAAATCAACCCAGCCGAAACCCACCTAGTTGAACCAATACACATGGTATAACTTAGATGGTACATGGTGGATTGGAAGAAGACAGTAGCCACGGTGTTGAAAGCAAGTCTCCCGAAGGGGTCGAAATCTTTGTTTTGTTTTCAAATGTTAAGTGTATGCTTTGTTTTACATAGGGATTTTGACCTAATCAAAACATATGTTTTCGAAAGGGGTTTTATTAATAGATTTTCAAAGAAGATTTCCATTTTATGTTTTAAAAGTATAGGCTTTCGAAGTAGTTACTTTATGTATAAGAGAATGCTTTTGAAAGCGATGGTTCCAACCCCGTCGAAGCCCAGCCGCTACTCTTTACCTTTCGGGTGTTTTGAAGTCATCAATAATTTTGTAAGGGTTGTCTTTGTTTTAACCTAAGCTAAGCCACATCCTAAATACTTTCGAAAGGGATTGAGGGTTCCGAAGGCAATGGGATCAAAAGTGGGTTTCAGTGCTACCATTCAAAGTTTTACTCAAAGGTTTTGAGCTTTCAAATAGATGGTTTCAACACCATCAAATTTTCCCCAAAATAATTTAATAAAGGTTTCGAAAGAGATGCTTTCGTACGTAACCACTTTGACTTAAAAGATGTTTTTAAGGTAAAACCTAGTACTATCGAAAGGGGTACTTTCATTGGTTTCCAAGTTATGTTTTAAGGCAATGTTTTGATATCATCGAAAGGTATATTTGGTTTTGAAAGTGATTATTTAACATGGGCTTCGAAAGGCATATTTATTGTGTTTTGAAAAGGAGTTTTCTTTGCTTCAAAGGGGGTAATCCAGGGGTTTCAAAAGAGATGCTTTAAGGTTTTCAAAACAGCTATCCCATTCTCATTTTAAAAGAAATACCATGACATGAACAAAGAGTTTTGAAATGAAGTTTTTGAAGAAGTTTTGAAACGACCCTGACTCGACCTTCGAAAAATCGGCACCGAATACGACACTCATATTCAAATGCCGCAGATCCAAACGTCGAATCTGATTCGCTAGAGCTTATAACACATTAAGTGCAACACAACGGAAGAAAAAGAATATATCAATATACAACATTTGATATAATATTCAGATACAACTGAATGATACAATGAACATCAATATACATCAGAGATATGATACAAGATAATAGCAGCGGAAAGAAAAGACAACACCAATAACGGAACAATAATCTCCTAGGTGATCTTATGAACTCCAGTATCGGTAATCTCCATCTCCAACGCACCAATCCAGAAATAGCTCGAACTCCCAATAACGATGCACAAAGATAAGCAAGTGCATTTCAGATCCAAAGACTGAACTAGCTCCAGATAATCTACTTAACCTGACTATCTGAGAAACCCAACTCTAGGCTGACCGTGCAGGAAAATTGTGGGCACCCAGAGTTTAGGAGAGGAACAATAAACTCCAGATCAGTCGTGGGACTGGTATGAGAAAACAAAAACATTTGGTCTTTTAAAACGAACAGCAAGAATTTAAATTTGAAATCCGCAATGCATTTTTTTGGAAAATGAAACTACCATAAGGCCTCCCACCACACACACAATGAAAATACAAAATTGGAGGAGATTTCTCCTTATGATAGTCAAATATGCTTGATACGAGAAAATTTCTTTGATATTATTACTAGTGCATAGTGTAGAAAACCATTTCGAAAGTATAATATAAATCCTAGCCAGCATAGGCATTTCGCACTTATGCCTACTATAGCTACCATGTTCAATAGCAGGTTACCACCACATTCCATGGCAGGTTATACAACTAAAACCGTACAGGGCATGTATTGTTTTGATTGGATTTCCAACAAATATTCAGGCTAAGGAACTTCCTACTGTCCATGGTACGCCTCTGGTGGGACGTCCCGAGAGCTTAACCAGCTCTCTGCCAACACAAGGCCGGCTTACCTCTGTAACTAGGTAACTACTACACGAGCGTGCCATCCCCCGGTCCTTTGGGACCTTTATCTGAGCGCTCAACACCAACAACCACAAAGCAATCACAAGGTAATAGATCTGCAGTATCCACATGAGTGAAATATCTGGGCTCCATACCATTATACACCCTTTTCCAGAAGGGAATGACAAACCCTAAAGGGAGCGACCCTCATAACCTTGCCGCATCTTTCCTATTTCGACCATTTCCGGGGTGTGAGGTCCTGATGCAGTCTCGTCCACAAAGCTACGCTTAATACAAAAGCCATAATTTGATCAACAAATGATACACGGCAACACTCAGCATGCCACACTACCAAATTTGGTAGTATATCACTGATAAATATCAACTACATAACCTCTGAGCTCGTACGTGTCAGAGAAGGGTGTTAAGCTAAGAGAATAAATTCTCCGCCACCAAGTAGAAATGTATTTGATAGAGATCAGTTTAATATCTCAAAGTGTAGCGTCAGGCATACAACCATACAAGTCTGTTCTGGGTTCGAACAGAATCGAAGGCACTTCCGAAGAAGCCCTTGCAAATCTGGGTATCCACAATCCCGATCGGACTTCCCATCACTTAGGGAGAACTCTATACCGGAGCAACTCAGTGCAGAGTCAATCGACAGGTTATCCTATCGTTTTCGAAGACACCCGGTCGTCAACATCGGTCTTCAAATGCAATTCATAACGTCGTATCACTATTCGGAATGAGTTATATGACACAAGGTCATCTCCCGGCTAAACCGAATAATGAGCGCAATATTTAAAAATATATGGATATGGGATTTCAGTTAAGTCACAACTTAAAAATCCAAGGCTTTTCTTTCAAATGTTAAACAAATTACCATTTTAAATCTTTTAACAAAAAGATTCGTTTCACAAAGTTCACAAAGTTCATCCAGTTTCACAAAGATCTATTCATAGACTTCAAAACAATTTCCATTTCAATTTGGATTAACTCAATTAAATCTTTAAATTAAAGATTTAATTTATAGCTTTCAAACCTGTAACAACCCAAAAATTCTAAAAAGTATTTTATTCTTTTATTTATAAACTTTGGGGTTTTAATTTACAAAAAAGTTGATTTTTTTTTAAATTTAATTATAAATAGTCACCAAAATTTTATTAGTATAAGCCAATTCTATAATTCTTATTTTTGGGTTAAATTTAACATTTATTGGAATTTAAATCTTTTAAATTCTAACTTCCAAATCTTTTACTTAACTGAATATATTGGTAACAACATTTTATTTCCACTTTTGTTCTTTTAAAAACTGGTTATACACCTTTAAATCAAGTAATTAATATTCTGTAAAAGAAATAAACTTTATACGTATAAACATTTGTTTCTTAGTTAACTGATTAATAAATACAATTTTAAATTGAATAATATATAGGAAATAAATTTTACGTTTTCTTTTTACGTATATACATCAGTTATGTGTTAAATGTTAAGTAAATCAAACCAATGTAAACAAGTTAATAGAGTATAAATAGGCTATTTAAAATACACGTTTTAATTTGTACGTTATATCCGTTTTGATTTATTTAGTTAGCATATAAATGGTACGTAGCTAATGAATATTCTTTAAAACGTATATTTTACTAAAAATAGGTAGAGAATAAATAAGTAACGTATAAATTTAGATACGTTACTTTTGTTAAAAATTTAGCGTATATTGTACAAACTATATAAGAAATAAATAAATAAGAAACGAATAGTTTCTAATCACGTTACTTTTGTTAATTATTTGAGCGTACATTTCAATTAAAATTCTACATCTATTACACACTCATAAATTTCATACCTTAGCTACTGAAAAAAAATCAGTAGCCGCGATTTTTGGAAGAAAATTTTTGACCGTTGCTTCTAAAACTGCTCGTATTTAATTTGATACGTTTCATTTCTATTTGTTCCTTTCTTTTCCCTATTGCCTTTTTATTCCTTGATTTTTGGTGCTATTGGCTTCAACAAACGTATTATATTCTGCACAAAATTTATATACATATTCCTTACCTTATCCGTGTCAGTTTAAATTGCGAACGGTACCAAAAAAATTTACTCTTCAAATCTCCTTCCGTTTAAAAAAATATATTCAAAACGTGCCATCCAATAATTTGTTGCTTTAATTAACCTTTAGCAAATCAAGGGATTTGACGGTTGCTAATAGTTTATCCTCATCTGACTATTCATTGTTTGAAACTATTCAATTTGATTTAATATTCGCATTTATTTATGAGATCTTCCATTTTGTTTCTTCCCTCAGCCTAAAGTTCTTCCTTTATCTATTGTTCTGCACGATCACTAGAAGAAACGTATAACGTACGTACGTTTTCCCTCTTTTCATTATTTGATTTGGCTACAGCTCATATTTTATTTGCGTGCATAAATCAACTTGAATATTTATTGCCTAAAATCCTCACCTGCTACTTTATATTTATTATTTATGTGATACGTTTTCCAACTTGTGCCTATTCGTTTTTCCTACGTTACTTGTTTTAACCGCTGAAACATTTTTTTTCTTTTTTTAACTTCTAACAGTTCTGTTTTTCCACTTTACCCATTTTATATTTCTTTGCTTCTCCCCTCTCTTTCCTCTGCTTTCAATATATTTGAAAAATCCATCTTCATATTTCACTCGGCAAGAAGAGAAGGGAAAAAAAAATTAGAAAAAAATAAATAAAACCATCAATGCCTTCCTTACCTCAAAACCGCGCACAACCACCCTTTGCTGAGCCATCAACAGACCCGCCTCCAACTTCTTCTCCCCACCTCGCCATTTCCTCCGCCTCTCCCATCACGTGGCCACATATTTTAGCAACGAGCTCCTTTCTTTTGACGTGCCGTCAAACTGTAGTGAGCTGATGCATGAAGCTTGTTGCTTTTGAACTTGCGTGCATATATGACTCTATATGTATATTTAAAGTTATCTGGTTAATATGTAATATGAGTTATTTGATTTACAATATGATGTTTTCATATTATATAATATATTATAATCGGCAACACTAGGTTACTGTTTTATATAGAGTTTTGCATTAAAATCTTTAGTCTATAAAGTTAGTATAATATATAAGTTATAATATATATAATGTCTTTGTGTTCTGGTACAGTTAGATATAAAAGCTTATAAACTATATATATTTGTGAATATATGTACAGGTTATAAAAGTTCATTTGTTTTGAGTTTGAGGCTATGGTCTGCATGTTGTATATTTAGCTATATAACATATACAGTAGTTGCATATGTTTGGTCTGCATAATCCAACACATATAAGTATATATGTGCTTATATATTCATCCATATAGAAGAGTTTGAGGTGCTATTAATGAAGAACAGAGGGTCAGATTTTAAAAGTAACATATTTTGTTATATAATGGTCAATATTGTGTTTCGATCAATGAGTTTTATAGATTTCTATATACTCTGTTTATATGTGGTCTGTGAGTCTACATATAATATATTATACTTTTTAATTGTTAAAGTATGTTGTAGTGCATAAAAGTAATTTACCTGTACATACTATTGTATATGTGTCACATTGGATTTAAGGTAAGATGTTATGTATAGTAGTTTATAAATGAGATTTGAACAGTGTAATTTGTTGAAGTTTTATATATTTATCTTATTTAAAAATATAAATCTTTATGATATTATATACATAGGTCGTATGTGGTGGTTGGGTCTTAGATTTGTAAATAGAAATTTTGATCTATGTATAAAAATTAAAATGGTTTGGAAAAATATAAAGATTTTTTTAACGTATATGTTGTATTTCATATGTTAAAACTATTGGTTTATGTATTGAGTTTAAAAAAAATGTATATTATATATATCTGCTTCGACTTTAAATTTTCTTAGAGATGCAATATTGATTTTTATTAAAATAGCAAACATTTCTGTATATATCAGACTGATTTTGATTCAATTCATCGATTCTTCATTTTCAGCCTCGTTCGTCCAATTCGTGCCAATCCTACTTTGCTTTGAAATTCGTACTCGGATTTATAAAAAAAATTCAGTGTCCGTATCAGTGTGCGTATCCATGTCATCTTGTGTATTCTCTAGCCTCAAAAGGTGAGCAATCACTCATGATTAACGTTCTTTTATTTATTAAATTTGATTTCAATTGAAACGACAATTGAAATATGCTGCTGTTAGTTATTTACATTGCTATATATGTTGTTATCTGCATTTTTTCACTTGTGGGATATGACACCATATCCCGTTGTTTATATTATAATGGTATTGATGATATATGCTTGTTATTTTATTTTATTATCTGTGATCACTCTGCAAGTTCCCTGTAGTTTAGAATTCACTATGGGTTGAAATGATACATACCCGAACGGACTTTAGAACAGTAGAATTTCTTTATGGGTTGAAATGATAAACCCAAGCGATTTTCAATTAAATTGAATTTGGGATTGCAGGTCGAAGCGATATCTACCCGTATATTTAAATTTCGGATTGAAATGATAAATATCTGTATCCCTTGACCATAAGGTAGGAAATTATATACAGACACCGTTGGTCCATATATATATATATAAATGTTTTGAAAAATTTCTATAGTTTGAAAGAAAATGTAATATGTTTTAATAAATATTGGTTCTTAAAACACTATATAAATGGAAATTTTCATATATAGATTTAATAATAATATTTTTGAGATTGATTTAATCCATATAATATGTTCAAGTATTTATTTAAATTTATATTTCAAAATTGATTGTTGTAATAATTTGAATAAGTTAAGGTGGAGAAGATAAAGTTGAATTTATTCGAAATGGTATTTAGTTAAGAATTCTACTTAATTGGATTGATTTGAACTATTGAATGTGAAATTTAAGATTTGATTTATAACTTGATTTTGATTTAAATGATTAAATGGAGGTTTCAAGTTTAAACAAATCGAAAGGATTATTTAGTTTAAGGTAAATTTAGGTTATTTAATAGATATTCAATTTATTAAGTGAACATTTCAAGACTAAATAATAAGGTTAAATCGAGATCTATATGAAACTGTTAAATTGAACTTTGGAATGTTTAATATTAAAGCTTTGAAATATACTAGAATTTAAATGGTTAATTTGTGATGTAGATCTTTATTTGAAATATATATAATTTGAATTTGTTTGGTCAGAAACTGAATTGAATGGAAATTGATAAATTGAGATTGAATTTAATTTGAATAGGGAAGTCGGGTTGATTTTGAAGTGATTTGTTAAGTTTGAGGAAATTACAAATATTCTACTTTATAAAATATTTATATATATTTTGGAAATATATATATTTGAAATGAAATGATATTTTGTTGTGAAGTATAAATTAATTTTAAATGACCTCGGTGTTATAGTCTATATTTCTACCTTGTAGATAGTTCCATGGACTCTTAGAGGATGGTTATCCCAAACATCCTTTAAGTTACTTGTATTTCAGTTGATATTTCACTTGAGTTGGATTTATTGATATAAGAACGTTAATCCTGACTCGAGTGTTTTGTGTTTTTGCTTTACGCTCGGGTCAGACTGAGTGATACAGCATTTGAGACTCACCTGTGGAGTTTGGAGCTTCATTGGAGATCCAACTATCGATTCAGCTTTCAGCTTTTCCAGTTGATTGGTTCAGAGAAGTCATCTGTTCGTACTGAAGACTTCGCTGTATTTGAGATATTCTGTTGTATTCTATTTCTAACTCTGATATTTGTATAGTAGCTTCATGAACTACTATTTATTTATTCCGCTGCGTATTATTATATTACTCCGTGTCTGTGATTCTGTGATTGATTTATTTACTGTATATGCTGAGTTTGCAAAATATAAATTAACAATCTGATATTTTGAGCAATTCAAGTCCGACATGTGCGGATGCGAATGGTTGAAAATAGCAGGTCGTTACAGTTGGTATCAGGGCTTTGGCTCTAGGCAAACTTAACATATATGGTAAATTTATTTACAGAATCACTTTCGTTCGAGCTTAAATCTCTTCCTATTTGATTCGGTTCTCCTTTGAATTTTGGAACGTCCCCTCGGTTCCAAATCCATTCTTGTCTTTCCCGATTCATGTTTTCTAGATTCTAGAGTATCCCATAGCTCCACTGAATGATTGTAAAGGGGTGAAACTCCTTTACAATAGCATCGATTCACCGAAGATTAATATATCCTCGGTTTGGATGCTGCTATCTCTGGTTATGAATAATTCTATATCTGGCGATCGAATGTCGATTTGCCTTGGAATTCTGCATCGATCATATTCCTGAAGTCACGGTTGACCCGGTTAAGGTCGCCCGCGATTAATATCCATCTTCTATTTTGAAATTTAATTATCTCATCTTCGTTTGGGCCTAGCTTCGAATCAGAATTCTATTTGATTAGAGTTCCTCTAATTTGAATCTCTATCTTTGCTTTGAAATCCATCCATGAATCATCCCTTGAAAATCGGGCTTTGTTTGTAATTTAGAAATTGTTTTATATACCGAAATTATTATTTTGATAACTATGATTTTATTCGATATATGAAAGTGAAAATGTTTTCGAAAAGATTATATACCTTTTAAAAAAACTAGAATTTGAAATTTCAAAAGGATTTGAAATTTTGAAAATTTTATAAGAAATTTGATTTTTATAAAAATGATTTATAACTGAAGGGTTCCGAATTTAAAATTTCAGAGATTGAACTCCGGTATTTTGAAATTGGTTTTAAGATTTTTGAAAATTATAATAATACGATTTGAAAGTATTTTCCGAATAAGAAGTGTTTCAAATGACTCAAACGAGTTCCAATGATTTCAAAGAAACTTCAAAGAAGTTTTAAGAAAATAGAAGTCCAGAATTCACTTATGTCGCTGGAGAATAATTTCGGTGATGAGTGCACGCATTATCGACATTGATTTTCGAGTTTCTAAGTGGGGGAGAGACCACTATAATAGCTTCTCTATGCGAGTGATTTTGTGAAACCAATTTTGATTTCAAATTCCGAAGTATAATTCGATATTCAAAAGATATATGTATATATATTTGAAATGATTTAAAGTAAGCTGGTGTTCAATCCTCGAGTTTTCGATTTGATTTGGTATAACTCTATTTATAAAAATTAATTTACTGATTTGTTGCTGATTTCCAACTCTTGGATTTGAAATTTGATTTCACCGACTATTTTGAAGGTTCGAACACTTCCAAATCAAGGTTTAAAATTTTAAAGCTAAGTAATTTCGAAAAGTATAAATTAATGGATAAGTATATAAGTTTAAAACTACTTTGTTAAGTAAATGGATATGGCTAATTTGAATTATACTAATATGAAATCTGGTTTTGAATGCTTCATAAATAGTTTAAAAGTTTCGAAGGGGTGGTTATAAACTTGAAAATCATTTGGGTATAATTAATTTTACAAAATATTTGGTTTCGAAAAATAAGATTTGGAATTTAAAACCCAGTATTTATATGATGATTTTGAAAATGAATTTGATTGGCCTAAATTATGTTGATTTGGAAACTAGGATTATTTTCTAAACCTATTATTTTGAAATTTTGAAACTGAAGATATTAAATATGGAAGAAATAATATGGTAAATCATATATGATTTTGAAACCGAAACGATATTGAAAGAAATTGAAATTGAGAATCTTGTTTTACAAAATACTTGATTTGGGAGTTATCGAACTTATATAGAATTGATTTGTATATGAAGTTGATTTGGAAAGGTACTCAATTTGAAAGGTGCAATCTTATATAGGCGAAGTATATATAAGTGTGATTTGATATACTATTGATTTTGGAAAGTATTCGATTTGAAAATGAAATCTTATGTATAATGGACTTTATATAAGTATGATATTTGAAAGTGATTTGAAAATGTACTATATGATATACATTTTCGAAGTAATGATATGGAAAGTGCCTTCTGCTTGATATCCGCTCTGTGGCCACATTGTGGATTCATTATATCGATATTATTCTCTCTGATTTTCGATTTTTCGGATGTGATACTCGAGTGTCCTATCGTGGCGTAACCCACGGTCTTTTTTTCTGGGGTAGCGTAATCCGCAATGCAGAGATTACTTAAAGGGTATGGATATTTCCTGGGGGATCCAGGCGTAACCATTGTTATGTATCCTGTGGTCTACCGGTTTTTGTTGTCATGGCGTAATCCACAAGGTAGAGATTGCTTAAAGGGTATGGATGTTTCCTGGGGGATCCAGGCGTAACCATTGTTATGTATCCTGCGGTCCACGGGTTTTGTTTATCATGGCGTAATTCACAAGGCAGTGAATGCTTAAAGGATATGGATGTTTCTTGGGGGATCTAGGCATAACCATTGTTATGTATCCTGCGATCTAGGTGATTTTTTTTGGATTGTACTTTCTATATCTGTTTTTAAAAAATTTCAGTATTTTTGCTGGGTGTTGAAATAGGTCTACCAAGTACTTGAAGAATTCTAGCTTTGCACCTGATCAACGCATGGCCAGAGTCTGCAAGAACGAGGATAAACTTGTTGAAACATCGAGTTATAAAAGTATTTTCGAAAGACAATTTTGTTTCGATATAAAGGTATTTTATTATAAAAGTATTCTTTAACAAAGAAATTTTGTATTAATATTTGAAATTGAGACTCTTATGGTTTGAAATTTACGATTCGTGCCCGATACTATTGTTTTGGATCTACCTTATCTGCTTAGCATATTTATTCACCTATATTATGTTTCCTGAATCTACCTTCCTTTCCTTTTTGAATATAATCTTTAAAATATTGTTTATTTATATACTACCTGGTTTAATAGTAAAAATTTTAGTGTTTTATATAATTAATTGATCTCATAAATAATTGAATGGATTTAATAAAATGAGTTTAACCAAACTATTAAATATTAATTAATAAAATAATTTTTTTTATATGGTTTTAAATAAATTGTTAATTTATTTTCCAAAGTCTAATTTTTCATTTGGTTGTTTCTATTCTCCTACTTTGTTCCTTTTCGAGGACGAAAAGTTCTGAGTGGGGGAGAGTGTAACAACCCAAAAATTCTAACAAGTATATTATTCTTTTATTTATAAACTTTGGGGGTTTTAATTTACAAAAAAATTGAATTTTTTTTAATTTAATTATAAATAGTCACCAAAATTTTATTAATATAAGCCAATTCTATAATTCTTATTTTTAGGTTAAAGTTTAACATTTATTGGAATTTAAATCTTTTAAATTCTAACTTCCAAATCTTTTTACTTAACTGAATATATTGGTAACAACATTTTATTTCCACTTTTGTTCTTTTAAAAACTGGTTATACACCTTTAAATCAAGTAATTAATATTCTGTAAAAGAACTAAACTTTATACGTATACACATTTGTTTCTTAGTTAATTGATTAATAAATAAAATTTTAAATTGAATAATATATAGGAAATAAATTTTACGCTTTCTTTTTACGTATATACATCAGTTATGTGTTAAATGTTAAGTAAATCAAACCAATGTAAACAAGTTAATAGAGTATAAATAGGCTATTTAAAATACACGTTTTAATTTGTACGATATATCCGTTTTGATTTATTTAGTTAGCATATAAATGGTACGTAGCTAATGAATATTCTTTAAAACATATATTTTACTAAAAATAGATAGAGAATAAATAAGTAACGTATAAATTTAGATACGTTACTTTTGTTATAAAATTAGCGTATATTGTACAAACTATATAAGAAATAAATAAATAAGAAACGAATAGTTTCTAATCACGTTACTTTTGTTAATTATTTGAGCGTACATTTCAATTAAAATTCTACATCTATTACACACTCATAAATTTCATACCTTACCTACTGAAAAAAAATCAGTAGCCGCGATTTTTGGAAGAAAATTTTTGACCGTTGCTTCTAAAACTGCTCGTGTTTAATTTGATACGTTTCATTTCTACTTGTTCCGTTCTTTTCCCTGTTGCCTTTTTCATTCCTTGATTTTTGGTGCTATTGGCTTCAACAAACGTATCATATTCTGTACAAAATTTATATACATATTCCTTACCTTATCCGTGTCAGTTTAAATTGTGAACGGTACCAAAAAAATTTACTCTTCAAATCTCCTTCCGTTTAAAAAAATATATTCAAAATGTGCCATCCAATAATTTGTTGCTTTAATTAACCTTTAGCAAATCAAGGGATTTGACGGTTGCTAATTGTTTATCCTCATCTGACTATTCATTGTTTGAAACTATTCAATTTAATTTAATATTCGCATTTATTTATGAGATCTTCCATTTTGTTTCTTCCCTCAGCCTAAAGTTCTCCCTTTATCTATTGTTCTGCACGATCACTAGAAGAAACGTATAATGTACGTACGTTTTTCCTCTTTTCATTATTTGATTTGGCTACAGCTCATATTTTATTTGCGTGTATAAATCAACTTGAATATTTATTGCATAAAATCCTCACCTACTACTTTATATTTATTATTTATGTGATACGTTTCCCAATTTGTGCCTATTCGTTTTTCCTACGTTACTTGTTTTAACCGCTGAAACATTTTTTTTTCTTTTTTTAACTTTTAACAGTTCAGTTTTTCCACTTTACCCATTTTATATTTCTTTGCTTCTCCCCTCCCTTTCCTCTGCTTTCAATATATTTGACAAATCCATCTTCATATTTCACTCGGCAAGAAGAGAAGGAAAAAAATTTAGAATAAAAAAATAAAATCATCGATGCCTTCCTTACCTCCAAAACCGCGCACATCCACCATTTGCTGAGCCATCAACAGACCCACCTCCAACTTCTTCTCCCCACCTCGCCATTTCCTCCGCCTCTCCCATCACATAGCCACATATTTTAGCTACGAGCTCCTTTCTTTTGACGTGCCGTCAAACTGTAGTGAGCTGATGCATGAAGCTTGTTGCTTTTGAACTTGCGTGCATATATGACTCTATATGTATATTTAAAGTTATCTGGTTAATATGTAATATGAGTTATTTGATTTACAATATGATGTTTTCATATTATATAATATATTATAATCGGCAACACTAGGTTGCTGTTTTATATAGAGTGCGTTAAAATCTTTAGTCTATAAATTAGTATGATATATAAGCTATAATATATATATATATATATATATATATATATATATATATATATATAATGTCTTTGTGTTCTGGCACAGTTCGATATAAAAGCTTATAAACTATATATATTTGTGAATATATGTACAGGTTATAAAAGTTCATTTGTTTCGAGTGTGAGGCTATGGTATACATGTTGTATATTTAGCTATATAACATATACAGTAGTTGCATATATTTGGTCTGCATAATCCAACACATATAAGTATATATGTGCTTATATATTCATCTATATAGAAGAGTTTGAGGTGCTGTTAATAAAGAACAGAGGGTCAGATTTTAAAAGTAACATATTGTGTTATATTATGGTCAATATTGTGTTTCGATCTGTGGTCTGTGAGTCTACATATAATATATTATACTTTCTAATTGTTAAAGTATGCTGCAGTGCATAAAAGTTATTTACCTGTTCATACTATTGTATATGTATCACATTGGGTTTAAGGTAAGATGTTATATATAGTAGTTTATAAATGAGATTTGACCAGTGTAATTTGTTGAAGTTCTATATATTTATCTTATTTAAAAATATAAATCTTTATGATATTATATACATAGGTCGTATGTGGTGGTTGGGTCTTAGATTTGTAAATAGAAATTTTGATCTATGTATAAAAATTAAAATGGTTTGGAAAATTATAAAGATTTTTTTAAAATATATGTTTTATTTCATATGTTAAAACTATTGGTTTATGTATTGAGTTTAAAAAAATGTAAATTATATATATCTGCTTCGACTTTAAAATTTTCTTAGAGATGCAATATTGGTTTTTATTAAAATATCAAACATTTCTATATATATCAGACTAATTTTGATTCAATTCATCAATTCTTGATTTTCAGCCTCGTTCGTCCAATTCGCGCCAATCCTACTTTGCTTTGAAATTCGTACTCGGATTTATAAAAAAATTCAATGTCCGTATCAGTGTGCGTATCCATGTCATCTTCTGTATTCTCTAGCCTCAAAAGGTGAGCAATCACTCATGGTTAACGTTCTTTTATTTATTAAATTTTATTTCAATTGAAACGACAATTGAAATATGCTGCTGTTAGTTATTTACATTGCTATATATGTTGTTATCTGCAATTTTTCACTTGTGGGATATGACACCATATCCCGTTGTTTATATTATATTGGTATTGATGATATATGCCTGCTATTTCATTTTATTATCTGTTGTCACTCTGCAAGTTCCCTGTAGTTTAGAATTCACTGTGGGTTGAAATGATACATACCCGAACGGACTTTAGAACAGGAGAATTTCTTTATGGGTTGAAATGATAAACCCAAGCGATTTTCAATTAAATTAAATTTGGGATTGCGGGTCGAAGCGATATCTACCCGTATATTTAAATTTCGGATTGAAATGATAAATATCTGTATCCCTTGACCATAGGGTAGGAAATTATATACAGACACTGTTGATTCATATATATATATATATAAATATTTTGAAAATTTTCTATAGTTTGAAAGAAAATATAATTTGTTTTAATAAATATTGGTTCTTAAAACACTATATAAATGGAAATTTTCATATATAGATTTAATAATAATATTTTTGAGATTGATTTAATCCATATAATATGTTTAATTATTTATTTAAATTTATATTTCAAAATTGATTGTTGCAATAATTTGAATAAGTTAAGGTTGAGAAGATAAAGTTGAATTTATTTGAAATGGTATTTAGTTAAGAATTCTACTTAATTGGATTGATTTGAACTATTGAATGTGAAATTTAAGATTTGATTTATAACTTGATTTTGATTTAAATGATTGAATGGAAGTTTCAAGTTTAAACAAATCGAAAGGAATATTTAGTTTAAGGTAAATTTAGGTTATTTAATAAATATTGAAATTATTAAGTGAACATTTCAAGACTAAATAATAAGGTTAAATCGAGATCTATATGAAACTGTTAAATTGAACTTTGGAATGTTGAATATTAAAGCTTTGAAATATACTAGAATTTAAATGGTTAATTTGTGATGTAGATCTGTATTTGAAATATATATAATTTGAATTTGTTTAGTCAGAAACTGAATTGAATGAAAATTGATAAATTGAGCTTGAATTTAATTTGAATATGGAAGTCGGGTTCATTTTGAAGTGATTTGTTAAGTATGAGGAAATTACAAATATTCTACTTTATGAAATATTTATATATATTTTGGAAATATATATATTTGAAATGAAATGATATTTTGTTGTGAAGTATAAATTAATTTTAAATGACCTCGGTGTTATAGTCTATATTTCTACCTTGTAGATAGTTCCATGGACTCTTAGAGGATGGTATCCCAAACATCCTTTAAGTTACTTGTATTTCAGTTGATATTTCACTTAAGTTGGATTTATTGATATAAGAACATTAATCCCGACTCGAGTGTTTTGTGTTTTTGCTTTACGCTCGGGTCAGATTGAGTGATACAACATTTGAGACTCACCTATGGAGTTTGGAGCTTCATTGGAGATCCAACTATCGATTCAGCTTTCAGCTTTTCCAGTTGATTGGTTCAGAGAAGTCATATGTTCGTACTGAAGACTTCGCTGTATTTGAGATATTCTGTTGTATTCTATTTCTAACTCTGATATTTGTATAGTAGCTTCATGAACTACTATTTATTTATTCCGCTGCGTATTATTGTATTACTCCGTGTCTGTGATTCTGTGATTGATTTATTTACTGTATATGCTGAGTTTGCAAAATATAAATTAACAATCTGATATTTTGAGCAATTCAAGTCCGACATGTGCGGATGAGAATGGTTGAAAATAGCAGGTCGTTACAGTTGGTATCAGATCTTTGGCTCTAGGAAAACTTAGCATATATGGTAAATTTATTTACAGAATCACTTTCGTTCGAGCTTAAATCTCTTCCTATTTGATTTGGTTCTCCTTTGAATTTTGGAACATCCCCTCGGTTCCAAATCCATTCTTGTCTTTCCCTATTCATGTTTTCTAGATTCTGGAGTATCCCATAGCTCCACTGAATGATTGTAAAGGGGTGAAACTCCTTTACAATAGCATCGATTCACCGAAGATTTATATATCCTCGGCTTAGATGCTGCTATCTATGGTTATGCCGAATTCTATATCTAGCGATCGAATGTCGATTTGCCTTGGAATTCCGCATCGATCATATTCCTGAAGTCACGGTTGACCCGATTAAGGTCGCCCGCGATTAATATCCATCTTCTATTTTGAAACTTAATTATCTCATCTTTGTTTGGGCCTAGCTTCGAATCAGAATTCTATTTGATTAGAGTTCCTCTAATTTGAATCTCTATCTTTGTTTTGAAATCCATCCTTGAATCATCCTTTGAAAATCGGGCTTTGTTTGTATTTTAGAAATTGTTTTATATACCAAAATTATTATTTTGATAACTATTATTTTATTCGATATATGAAAGTGAAAATGTTTTCGAAAGGATTATATACCTTTTAAAAAAACTAGAATTTGAAATTTCAAAAGGATTTGAAATTTTGAAAATTTTACAAGAAATTTGATTTATATAAAAATGATTTATAACTGAAGGGTTTCGAATTTGAAATTTGAGAGATTGAACTCCGGTATTTTGAAATTGGTTTTAAGATTTTGAAAATTATAATAATACGATTTGAAAGTATTTTCCGAATAAGAAGTGTTTCAAATGACTCAAACGAGTTCCAATGATTTCAAAGAAACTTCAAAGAAGTTTTAAGAAAATAGAAGTCCAGAACTCACTTATGTTGCTGGAGAATAATTTCGGTGATGAGTGCACGCATCATCGACATTGATTTCCGAGTTTCAAAGTGGGGGAGAGGCCACTTTAATAGCTTCTCTATGCGAGTGATTTTGTGAAACCAATTTTGATTTCAAATTCCGAAGTATAATTCGATATTCAAAAGATATATGTATATATATATATTTGAAATGATTTAAAGTAAGCTGGTGTTCAATCCTCGAGTTTTCGATTTGATTTAGTATAACTCTATTTATAAAAATTAATTTACCGATTTGTTGCTGATTTCCAACTCTTGGATTTGAAATTTGATTTCACCGACTATTTTGAAGGTTCGAACACTTCCAAATCAAGGTTTAAAATTTTAAAGCTAAGTAATTTCGAAAAGTATAAATTAATGGATAAGTATATAAGTTTAAAACTACTTTGTTAAGTAAATGGATATGGCTAATTTGAATTATACTAATATGAAATCTGGTTTTGAATGCTTTATAAATAGTTTAAAAGTTTCGAAGGGGTGGTTATAAACTTGAAAATCATTTGGGTATAATTGATTTTAGAAAATATTTCGTTTCGAAAAATAAGATTTGGAATTTAAAACCCAGTATTTATATGATGATTTTGGAAATGAATTTGATTGACCTAAATTATGTTGATTTGGAAACTAGGATTATTTTCTAAACCTATTATTTGAAAATTTTGAAACTGAAGATATTAAATATGGAAGAAATTTTTTGGTGAAATCATATATGATTTTGAAACCGAAACGATATTGAAAGAAATTGAAATTGAGAACCTTTTTACCAAATACTTGATTTGGGAGTTATCGAACTTATATAGAATTGATTTGTATATGAAGTTGATTTGAAAACTATTGATTTGGAATAAAATTTAGAATAAAAAAAATAAAACCATCGATGCCTTCCTTACCTCCAAAACCGCGCACAACCACCCTTTGCTGAGCCATCAACAGACCCGTCTCCAACTTATTCTCCCCGCCTCGCCATTTCCTCCGCCTCTCCCATCACGTGGCCACTTTTTTTAGCTACGAGATGCTTTCTTTTGACGTGCCATCAAACTGTAGCGAGCTGATGCACGAAGCCTGTTGCGTTGGAACTTGCGTGCATATATGACTCTACATGTGTATCATATGTCATGTAAGTATTTGATAACTTAGTTATTTGTTAAGAAAATTTTGAATTCATACAGTGGCATGCATTTTAGTAGGAGATATTTTAAAATTTTTATATAGGAGTAAATTCTTCTAATAACAATAAAGTAAGTTATTTGGATTACAGTATTATATTTAAAGGGTTAAATAGCTTGTTGTTGGTTATATTTAAAGTTATCTGGTTAATATGTAATATGAGTTATTTGATTTACAACATGATGTTTTCATATTATATAATATATTGTAATCGGCAACACTTGGTTGCTGTTTTATATAGAGTTATGCGTTAAAATCTTTAGTCTATAAAGTTAGTATAATATATAAGCTATAATATACATATATATATATATATAATGTCTTTGTGTTCTGGTACAGTTAGATATAAAAGCTTATAAACTATATATATATTTTTGAATATATGTACAGGTTATAAAAGTACATTTGTTTTGAGTGTGAGGCTATGGTCTGCATGTTGTATATTTAGCTATATAATATATAATATATACAGTAGTTGCATATGTTCGGTCTGCATAATCCAACACATATAAGTATATATGTGCTTATATATTCATCCATATAGAAGAGTTGAGGTGCTATTAATAAAGAACAGAGGGTCAGATTTTAAAAGTAACATATTTTGTTATATTATGGTCAATATTGTGTTTCGATCAATGAGTTTTATAGATTTCTATATACTCTGTTTATATGTGGTCTGTGAGTCTACATATAATATATTATACTTTTTAATTGTTAAAGTATGCTGCCGTGCATAAAAGTTATTTACCTGTTCATACTATTGTATATGTGTCACATTGGGTTTAAGGTAAGATGTTATATATAGTAGTTTATAAATGAGATTTGAATAGTGTAATTTGTTGAAGTTTTATATATTTATCTTATTTAAAAATATAAATCTTTATGATATTATATACATAGGTCGTATGTGGTGGTTGGGTCTTAGATTTGTGAATAGGAATTTTGATCTATGTGTAAAAATTAAAATGGTTTGGAAAAATATAAAGATTTTTTTTAACATATATGTTTTATTTCATATGTTAAAACTATTGGTTATGTATTGAGTTTAAAAAAATGTAAATTATATATATCTGCTTCGACTTTAAATTTTCTTAGAGATGCAATATTGATTTTTATTAAAATAGCAAACATTTCTGTATATATCAGACCGATTCTGATTCAATTCATCAATTCTTGATTTTCAGCCTCGTTCGTCCAATTCGTGCCAATCCTACTTTGCTTTGAAATTCGTACTTGGATTTATAAAAACATTTCAGTGTCTGTATCAGTGTGCGTATCCATGTCACCTTCTATATTCTCTAGCCTCGAAAGGTGAGCAATCACTCACGATTAACATTCTTTTCTTCATTAAATTTGATTTCAACTGAAACAACAATTGAAATATGCTGCTGTTAGTTATTTACATTGCTATATATGTTGTTATCTGTAATTGTTCTCTTGTGGGATATGACACCATATCCTGTTGTTTATATTATATTGGTATTGATGACATATGCCTGTTATTTTATTTTATTATCTGTTATCACTCTGCAAGTTCCCTGTAGTTTAGAATTCACTATGGGTTGAAATGATACACACCCGAGCGGACTTTAGAATAGGAGAATTTCGTTATGGGTTGAAATGATAAATCCAAGCGATTTTCAATTAAATTGAATTTGGGATTGCGGGTCGAAGCGATATGTACCCGTATATTTAAATTTCGGATTGAAATGATAAATATCCGCATCCCTTGACCATAGGGTAGGAAATTATATACAGACACCGTTGGTCCATATATAAATAAATGTTTTGAAAAATTTCTATAGTTTGAAAGGAAATATAATATGTTTTAATAAATATTGGTTCTTAAAACACTATATAAATGGAAATTTTTATATATAGATTTAATAATAATATTTTTGAGATTGATTTAATCTATATAATATGTTTAAGTATTTATGTAAATTTATATTTCAAAATTGATTGTTGTAATAATTTGAATAAGTTAAGGTTGAGAAGATAAAATTGAATTTATTTGAAATGGTATTTAGTTAAGAATTCTACTTAATTGGATTGATTTGAACCACTGAATTTGAAATTTAAGATTTGATTTATAACTTGATTTTGATTTAAATGATTAAATGGAAATTTCATGTTTAAACAAATCGAAAGGAATATTTAGTTTAAGGTAAATTTAGGTTATTTAATAAATATTGAATTTATTAAGTGAACATTTCAAGACTAAATAATAAGGTTAAATCGAGATCTATATGAAACTGTTAAATTGATCTTTGTAATGTTGAATATTAAAGCTTTGAAATATACTAGAATTTAAATGGTTAATTTGTGATGTAGATTTGTATTTGAAACATATATAATTTGAATTTGTTTGGTCAGAAACTGAATTGAATGGAAATTGATAAATTGAGATTGAATTTAATTTGAATAGGGAAGTCAGGTTGATTTTGAAGTGATTTGTTAGGTTTGAGGAAATTACAAATATTCTACTTTATAAAATATTTATATATATTTTGGAAATATATATATTTGAAATGAAATGATATTTTGTTGTGAAGTATAAATTAATTTTAAATGACCTGGGTGTTATAGTGTATATTTCAACCTTGTAGATAGTTCCATGGACTCTTAAAGGATGGTTATCCCAAACATCCTTTAAGTTGCTTGTATTTCAGTTGATATTTCACTTGAGTTGGATTTACTGATATAAAAACGTTAATCCTGACTCGAGTGTTTTGTGTTTTTGCTTTACGCTCGGGTCAGACTGAGTGATACAGCATTTGAGACCCACCTGTGGAGTTCAGAGCTTCATTGGAGATCCAACTATCGATTCAGCTTTCAGCTTTTCCAATAGATTGGTTCAGAGAAGTCATCTGTTCGTACTGAAGACTTCGCTGTATT
Source organism: Allium cepa (assembly GCA_030765085.1). Taxonomy (NCBI): domain Eukaryota; kingdom Viridiplantae; phylum Streptophyta; class Magnoliopsida; order Asparagales; family Amaryllidaceae; genus Allium; species Allium cepa. The sequence goes on along the minus strand of CM060941.1, from coordinate 166,777,938 downwards.
TGAGATATTCTGTTGTATTGTATTTCTAACTCTGATATTTGTATAGTAGCTTCATGAACTACTATTTATTTATTCCGCTGCATATTATTGTATTACTCTGTGTCTATGATTCTATGATTGATTTATTTACTGTATATGCTGAGCTTGCAAAATATAAATTAACAATCTGATATTTTGAGCAATTCAAGTCCGACATGTGTGGATGCGAATGGTTGAAAATATCAGATCGTTACAATACCCGTTTCCAATGATTTATTCACAACTTGGAAAAATATTTTCATTTTAACTTGAACCCTTTTAACACAAATTGGACCTTCGTTTCTTATTTGAAAGCTTTTATTATTTCAAAACAAATAGTTTTCGTTTCTGAAAGATCCGATTTCATTTATACAAGTTAAAACATTTGGGTTAAATTCGAATTTCCAAAACAACACTTTTAAAATGGTTTTGAAACCCATATAAACACATTTATAGTTGAATAACCTTTTTAAACCATGGTTTCAAATCATTGAATTCGTTTCCAAATATGGAATTCAAATTTAAACCAAATTATTTAAATTTCACAATCAAGTTATTCAAATAACTTTTATTTTTGAAATTGATTTCCAAAAGCTTTCAATTCTAATTCCAAAACTATTTTGGATTCAAAAATTCAAACTTAAAAAAACTATTTCAAAATCTGTGACTTAACCCATTTCCACGTGCAATCCATATTTGTGTGTATGTAAGTGTGGTCCAGGGGTTTCACACAATAAAAGTGCCACATCATCAATCAACACAGAGTCAAATACAGCAATATATTTGATAAGCGGTATGAACTATAACGTTTATATTTGATGAGCTGTATAAACCATAACGCTTATCTTTTATTCACAGATCACAGGTATATATCACAGATAATAAATTACAGTAAACATAGCTCAAATCAAAACAGAGCATCACAATCAGGGATATCAAACAATCCAATCATCCAATAGAATCCAAACATCCATAAGTAAAATTAGTTATTGTCTGATTAATTCAAATCAGATTTAATTACTTATGACTTACTACTCCTGATTAATTAATATAATAAATCACAAATCATTTTAATTAAGTATCCTTAAAATTAATTAATTAACCTTTAATTGATAATTAATCTTTTGCTTTATTATCCTTAATTAATTCCAATAATTGATTAATTAATCCTTAATTAATTAACATTTCTTAATCACCTTCATTAATTAATTAATTATTCTTCAATTAATTACTTTAATCAATTTATCAATAAATCAATTACCTTTACCTAATTAAAATAAGTGATTATTCTTAATCATTTTCATTTATTAAATATCCTTAAGTTAATTATCCTTAATTAATTACATTTAATTAATTAACCCTTAATTAATTAATTACATTTAATTAACTATCCTTTAGTTAATTATTCTTTAGTCGCTTGATTAATCAGCTTTAAGCATTAATTAATTACTTTAAATTAAGTAATTATCTTCAAGTAATTATGCCTAATTACTTAAATTAATCATCTAGTTAATTTAGTCCTAATCACTTTCATTAATTGATTAACCTTTAAATTCCTTAATTAATCCAAGATAATCATTTATTTTAATTTGTAGCTTAATTACAACATGTAATTTACTTAAATGTTTAACATACATTCGCTACCAAAGTTACATGAGAACTTTTGGTTAATTACTATTTAATTCGAACCATATCTGTTTAAATCTTAAAAAAAAACACTTAGAAATTTTTTTTACAAAATTAATCCAATATGAAATTTGTTCTAAACAAATTTAAAACCTGAAACCATATTCCCTTTAAATTTTAAAAACCTGGAAATTTAATCTCTAAAACCCCAAACCCATCACAAGTTTCACTCAAGCCATACTTCAAGCCTAACGTAGAATTACCCGAGCCAATCTCTCAAATACCCGGGCCCAAACTCGAGTTCTTTCCCCTCCTATATTTTTAAAACTTGTTTTCGATTTTAAAAGTTTAAAACCTGGTAACTTAACTCAAATAGCCCGAGACCATCAATAAAATACTCCGGCAAAAACACAATCTGCTTCGAGTTCGACCCCGAGCTTGCTTCTTCTTCCCAAAGCAAACTACTGACACCACCAATGCACGTACACGTGCACATACGATCGGAGCTTCTCCGATCGTCGCCGAGCCCCTCCACAAGTCGTCATTGACTTCATCGTTCATCCCCAAATGCCCAGCTCCGATGGTTTCATCGGAATTCGAAATTGGCTACTCAGTCCATTTCAGGACTTAAACCTAACATCAGTAAATTGCCTCGTACTATCGCCACTGAACAATGGAAACCTCATCCTCACGTTTGGAACCTCGCCCGAGCTCCATGCTTCATTTCCTTAAGGACCGGTTGCCTATGATGCTATGGGGACGACGCGGCAACCCTCAAATCGACCACGACCAAAAACTGGGTTTAAACCCTATTGCTTCCACGTCCGGCCACTACGGCAAACTTGATCTCCATCGAGTATTTTTCCCTTGTTCTACAATCTTCCAAGCTACCCTCGACATCGGCCATGACCATCCTTTCCACGCCGATCACCTGAATTTGGCGAATTCCTACTTACTGTTCAACTTCAAATTTCTCGAGCAATACAATACTAAAAATCTCGATTCTTCCTCTAAAATTCATGATTTACGAAGACGAACAAGATTATGTAATTAAAACTCAGATTTCAATCAACTAAAATTTGAACAATTTCGATTTTTACTTTGTTTTAATATTTTCCAGTAAACCCCTTTACTTATAATACTTAAAAATATGTTTAGAATTAAGATCTTGCCAATTCTAACTTGATTCATTTAAACATCAAAGTATATAGATAGTTATAGGCTGAGATGTTGAGCTTTTTAAATTTTCTTTCTTCCTTTTCCTGAACTCTGTAACTAAGAACATATATGAATATATCTGTTCACATTCAACATTATATGTATACACAACATATCTGCACCTATTCAACCATCATTCAATCAAACAATCATCATACCATCACAATATATCAACAGAATTAGGCTTTAAAGGGAGAGATGCTCACCTGGATTTTGAGAAAAACAGAGATAAAGAAGTGTTTGAGCCTGAAAAGAAAAATCTTTGTGCCTGGAATTTTCGTTTGAAGCTTAGATCTGCAAAAGTTTGTTGATACAAAGCTTTGATTAATTTCCTGTTGTATTTACTTGTATACTTCATCAATAACAAACAAAAAAATCGATTTACTTACAGTTTTGAATTTGTTTAAAGCTTCAAATTTGCTTTATTTTCCAGGCTGCAGACTTCAGATTTACATTTGCTACGAATTTCCTTCTGTAACTGATTGATATGATTGTTTAAATCTTTGTTTTTATTACTGATTACTAACATCAAATTCAAATTTTTTTTAAAAAGAAATTTACTTGCCTTCATTTTTTTCCGGAGAAACTTGTTTCTTCCAGGTTTCTACCCTTTCTTCTTTGTTTTGAAATTCTATTTTCAGGTTGCTTTGAATCCCTTTGCTTTGCTCGAGTTTGTTTGTGATCTGATCTTCTTTACATTTGCTTCAGGTTGATTTGCTTTCATATTTTTGAGAAGTATGAAGATGGAGCGAAAGGTTCCATTTAGATCATCTGAAAATGGATAGCCAGTTTTTCTTCTTTCTTTAAATTCATATTTGTATTTTGATTATCTTTTACTGATTTTGCTTCAGATTTGAGATCTCAATCTAATGTTACTGTATTTTTCAGATTTACTGAAAAGTTATATGATTGCATATGGGGGAGCTCAAAAGTTTCTAAAATTCTTAAATTCTATTATTTTATTCAATTACATATGGTGAATGCCATTTGTAAAAAGAAATGATTATGAGATCCCAATGCATATTGATTTCTTTACTCTATCTCCTTTATATATTTATCATTTGCAATTTTCAAAGATAAAAGAATTTTTAAATAAATTTTATACCACGTTCACTTAAGTCATTCATGTACTTAAGTTTGCATTTTACATTTTCATGTTAATAACACTTAGATATAACTTTATATTATGTTTCCCATTTAAATAAACACAAATTTTTTCTTTTATTTATGTATGTGTTGTATTTTCTTTTATATCTATATTTACAAAAATAAGATCTTAGCTTCATTGTTTTTTTTAATACATTTTATTTTGAAATTCAACATTTGTTTATAAAATACTTATCCTTATGTTTTAAATCAAATTTCTATTTATTTCCAATACATTTATATTTTCCTTAATCCAATATTTATTTGTAAGATACTTATGCTTAAATTTCAAATTACATTTCTATTTAAAATCAAATTATTTATTTATTCTAGAAATCTCTAATTAATTCACAATTTATTTTCAGAAATTAATATAATTGCCAAATTAAACTTGGTGAATTTTCAGGAATGTTACAGATTCCCCCCTTAAAAAAATTTCGTCCCCGAAATTTTCTAGGGAGACGAGAAAGATTAGATGATAGATAAGAAATGATTGATCAGATCAGATCGAAATATTTATTCTGCATTCGATTCACCAAATCAGAATATCAACAAATATGAGAACAAACTCATACCATTATTTCACAAGATTCTCGGGTCCACCGGTCTACGAATATGCATGGGCATTGATTAGTTCGAAAGGATAACTAATCGTTCGTAGAACACATCGGATCCCAGAGAATAGATAGATTGATTCAATCTTCTACAATTCCACAAACACTTGGTATGGATTCCAAATTCAGGTCGGAATATCCCAAAGTATATACCAACTTGTCCCTCTTCGGACTTGGATCCACACAAGAAATCACAATAGAATTCCAAATTTGGTTTTAACCGATACCGTCTTATTGATACAATTCAAATTTAGTCTTATATTCCATTAACCAATTTAACTCAATTTAAAATTTCCAATTTATTTAAAATTTTCAATTTCAAATTCATTAGAGTTTAAAATGAAAAGCTAATAAGAAACCAATGAAGATACGAAGTAAGGATTTTCTACAATGATTCGTAGGCCATCATCACACCAAAGCTTCTTCTTGTAGCTGCTACGAAGAAATCAAAAGAATTTTGGAAAGACGAATCAAAGGAGATTGATGGAGAAAGTTGTTTCCACTGTTGCAGGGTATTGACCATTTAATGTGGTACTCCCCTGTCCCCTATTTCGTCCTCTTCTCGCACTCATACTCACTATCTGTGGATAGTAAGAGAATATACTGAGGCATTCGAACGGATATCTTAGGGATAAACTCATTCTAGGGTATACTTCACCCTATCTCTAATGAGCTACTTAATGTGTTATACTCCTGAGCTAAAGTTTTAACCTTCAGCTCTGATACCAAATGAAATAGTCTCGGGTCTTCGATCGTCTGACAGCGGCCAATCTCGACTGGTAGGATTTTCAACCATCCCAGCCCCGCCGTGGATTTCACTGGTACCTCAAACTTGCTTTTACGACTAGCCTTTCGACTGTCACGCCTTACGGCTAACTAATCCCTTGAAGAGGACGTGCAGGGGTAAGAGTCTCCTGCTCGCCCCCCAAACAAAAAGCGAGAACCCCCCATCGCGTTTCACCAAGATAAGCAAGTCTGGTCCGGGTTCGAACAGAATCGAAGGCACTTCTGAAGAATCCCTTGTAAATCCGGGTATCCACAATCCCGATTGGACTTCCCATCACTTAGGGAGAACTCTATACCGGAGCAACTCAGTGCAGATTCAATCGACAGGTTATCCTATTGTTCTCAAAGACACCGGTCTGCAACACCGGTCTTCAAATGCAATTCATAACGTCGTATCACTATTCGGAATGGGTTATATGACACAAGGTCCTCTCCCGGCAAAACCGAATAATGAGCGCAATATTTAAAAATATATGGATATGGGATTTCAGTTAAGTCACAACTTAAAAATCCAAGGTTTTTCTTTCAAATGGTTAAACAAATTACCATTTTAAATCTTTTAACAAAAAGATTCGTTTCACAAAGTTCACCCAGGACTTCAAAACAATTTCCATTTCAATTTGGATTAACTCAATTAAATCTTTAAATTAAAGATTTAATTTATAGCTTTCAAACCTATTTCCAAAGATTTATTCACAACTTGGAAAACTATTTTCATTTTAGACTTGGACGTTCATTTCTTATGTGAAAGCTTTTATTATTTGAAAACAAATAGTTTTCGTTTCGGAAAGATCCGATTTCATTTATACAAGTTAAAACCTTTGGGTTAAATTCGAATTCCCAAAACAACACTTTTAAAATGGTTTAAAAACCTATATAAATAGATTTATAGTTGAATAACCTTTTTAAACCATAGTTTCAAATCATAGAATTCGTTTCCAAATATGGAATTCAAATTTAAATCAAATTATTTAAATTTCAAAACTTAATCAAGTTATTCAAATAACTTTTATTTTTGAAATTCATTTCCAAAAGCTTTCAATTCTAATTCCATAACTATTCTGGATTCAAAAATTCAAACTTAAAAAAAACTAATTCAAAATATGTGACTTAACCCATTTCCACGTGCAATCCATATTTGTGTGTGTATAAGTATGGCCAGGGGTTTCACATAAAAAAGTGCCACATCATCAATCAAAACAGATTCAAATACAGTAATATATTTGATAAGCGGTATAAACTATAACGCTTATATTTGATGAGCGGTATAAACCATAACGCTTATCTTTTATTCATAGATCACATGTATATATCACAGATAATAAATTACAGTAAACATAGCTCAAATCAAAACAGAGCATCACAATCATGGATATCAAACAATCCAATCATCCAATAGAATCCAAATATCCATAAGTAAAATTAGTTATTGTCTGATTAATTCAAATCAGATTTAATTACTTATGACTTACTAATCCTGGTTAATTAATATAATAAATCACAAATCATTTTAATTAAGTATCCTTAAAATTAATTAATTAACCTTTAATTGATAATTAATCTTTTGATTTATTTCCTTAATTAATTCCAATAATTGATTAATTAATCCTTAATTAATTACCATTTCTTAATCACCTTAATTAATTAATTATTCTTCAATTAATTACCTTAATCAATTTATCAATAAATTAATTACCTTTACCTAATTAAAATAAGTGATTATTCTTAATCATTTTCATTTATTAAATATCCTTAAGTTAATTATCCTTAATTAATTACATTTAATTAATTAACCCTTAATTAATTAATTACATTTAATTAACTATCCTTTAGTTAATTATTCTTTAGTCGCTTGATTAATCAGCTTTAATCATTAATTAATTACTTTAAATTAAGTAATTATCTTCAAGTAATTATGCCTAATTACTTAAATTAATCATCTAGTTAATTTAGTCCTAATCACTTTCATTAATTGATTAACCTTTAAATTCCTTAATTAATCCAAGATAATCATTTATCTTAATTTGTAGCTTAATTACAACATGTAATTTACTGAAATGTTTAACATACATTCGCTACCAAAGTTACATGAGAACTTTTGGTAAATCACTATTTAATTCGAACCATATTTTTTAAATCTTTTTGAAAAAAACACTTATAAATTTTATTTACAAAATTAATCTAATATGAAATTTGTTCTAAACAAATTTAAAACCTGAAACCATATTCCCTTTAAATTTTAAAAACCTGCAAATTTAATCTCTAAAACCCCGAACCTATCACAAATTTCACTCAAGCCATAACTCGGGCCTAACGCAGAATTACCAGAGCCAATCTCTCAAATACCCGAGCCCAAACTCGAGTTCTTTCCCCTTCTATATTTTTAAAACTTGTTTTTGATTTTAAAAGTTTAAAACCTGGTAACTTAACTCAAATAGCCCGAGACCATCAAACAAAAACTCCGACAAAAACACAATCTGCTTCGAGTTCGACCCCGAGCTCGCTTCTTCTTCCCAAAGCAAACTACTGGCACCACCAATGCATGTACACATGCACATACGATCGGGGCTTCTTCGATCGTCGCCGAGCCCCTCCACAAGTCGTCATTGACTTCATCGTTCATCCCTAGATGCCCAGCTCCGACGGTTTCATCGGAATTCGAAATTGGCTACTCAGTCCATTTCTGTACTTAAACCTAACATCAGTAAATCGCCTCGTACTATCGCCACTGATCAACGGAAACCTCGTGCTCACGTTTGGAACCTCGCCTGAGCACCACGCTTCATTTCCTCAAGGACCGGTTGCCTACGATGCTATGGGGACGACGCGGCAACCCTACAATCGACCACGACCAAAACTGGGTTTAAACCTTATTGCTTCCACCTCCGGCCACCACGGCAAACTTGATCTCCATCAAGTATTTTCCCCTTGTTCTACAATCTTCCAAGCTACCTTCGACGTCGGCCATGACCATCCTTTCCACGCCGATCGTCGGAATTTGGCGAATTCCTATTTACCGTTCAACTTCACATTTCTCGAGCAATACAATACTAAAAATCTCGATTCTTCCTCTAAAATTCATGATTTAGGAAGACGAGCAAGATTATGTAATTAAAACTCAAATTTCGATCAATTGAAGTTTGAACAATTTTGATTTTTACTGTGTTTTAATATTTTCCAGTAAACCCCTTTACTTATAATACTTAAAAATATTTTTAGAATTAAGATCTTTCCAATTCTAACTTGATTCATTTAAACATCAAAGTATATAGATAGTTATAGGCTGAGATGTTGAGCTTTTTAAATTTTCTTTCTTCCTTTTCTTGAACTCTGTAACTAAGAACAGATATAAATATATTTGTTCACATTCAACATTATATGTATACACAACATATCTGCACCTATTCAACCATCATTCAATCAAACAATCATCATATCATCACAATATATCAACAGAATTAGGCTTTAAAGGGAAATTTGCTCACCTGGATTTTGAGAAAAACAGAGACAGAGAAGTGTTTGAGCCTGGAAAGAAAAATATTTGGGCCTGTAATTTTCTTTTGAAGCTTAGATCTGCAAAAGTTTGTGGATACGAAACTTTGCTTAATTTCCTGTTGTATTTACTTGTTTACTTCATCAATAACAGACAAAAAAATTCGATTTACTTACAGTTTTGAATTTGTTTAAAGCTTCAAATTTGCTTTATTTTCCAGACTGCAGACTTCAGATATACATTTTCTTCGAATTTCCTTCTGTAACTGATTGATATGATTGTTTAAATCTTTGTTTTTATTACTGATTACTAACATCAAATTCAATTTTTTTTAAAAAGAAATTTACTTGCCTTCATTTTTTTTCCAGAGAAACTTGTTTCTTCCAGGTTTCTACCCTTTCTTCTTTGTTTTGAAATTCTGTTTTCAGGTTGCTTTGAATCCCTTTGCTTTGCTCGAGTTTGTTTGTGATCTGATCTTCTTTACATTTGCTTCGGGTTGATTTGCTTTCATATTTTTGAGAAGTATGAAGATGGAGCGAAAGGTTCCATTTAGATCATCTGAAAATGGATAGCCAGTTTTTCTTCTTTCTTTAAATTCATATTTGTATTTTGATTATCTTTTTACTGATTTTGCTTCAGATTTGAGATCTCAATCTAATGTTACTGTATTTTTCAGATTTACTGAAAAGTTATATGATTGCATATGGGGGAGCTCAAAAGTTTCTAAAATTCTTAAATTCTATTATTTTATTCAATTACATATGGTGAATGCCATTTGTAAAAAGAAATGATTATGAGATCCCAATGCATATTGATTTCTTTACTCTATCTCCTTTATATATTTATCATTTGCAATTTTCAAAGATAAAAGAATTTTTAAATAAATTTTATACCACGTTCACTTAAGTCATTCATGTACTTAAGTTTGCATTTTACATTTTCATGTTAATAACACTTAGATATAACTTTATATTATGTTTCCCATTTAAATAAACACAATTTTTTTTCTTTTATTTATGTATGTGTTGTGTTTTCTTTTATATCTATATTTACACAAATAAGATCTTAGATCCATTATTTTTTTAATACATTTTATTTTGGAATTCAACATTTGTTTATAAAATACTTATCCTTATGTTTTAAATCAAATTTCTATTTATTTCCAATACATTTATTTTTTCCTAAATCCAATATTTATTTGTAAGATACTTATGCTTAAATTTAAAATTAAATTTTATTTTAAATCAAATTATTTATTTATTCTAGAAATCTCTAATTAATTCACAATTTATTTTCAGAAATTAATTTAATTGCCAAATTAAACTTGGTGAATTTTCAGGAATGTTACAAGTTTTCCTTGATTAAAAGATTAAAGGGTTTAATCAGGATTTATATAAAATGATTTCAAGGATATCAAGCCACAGGTGTTGGTATTATTTTGTTGTTATGGTTGCTTCTTTGTATATTTATTCACATTATAATTAACCCATAACCGTACTTTGGGGAAGGACAAAATAACCAGCTAGGTTAACGTTGTAGTGAATATAACCTAAGAAATGCTAAAATCTTAATTAATGATATTGGCAGAGGCTAATAGGTTCACAGTAGCCCTATGAAAACTGTGTATAGCAAAAGATATTGGTATTAGCCCACAGGTTCATAGTCAACCCTTGAAAATTATGATTTCATATTGGTAGGGGCCAATAGTTTTATAATTAGCCCATTAAAACTATATTCGGATTAAGATATTGATAGTAAGTCAATAATTTCCTGGATAGCCCATGAAAACTAGGATAAGAGTAAGGATATTGGAGTTACCAATAGGTTCCTAATGGCCCATGAAAACTAGGATAAACATAAAGATATTGGAGTTACCAATAGGTTCTTAGTGATCCCATGAAAACTATGAAATCAGACAGATCGTCCATAACATTTAAAAGGTTATTATGAAAACTAATATGTTAATGGTAACCCTAGAAACTATAATTGAGACAAATAGTCAGAATGATTGGGGATGGGCAATCCATAATTTATTTATTTGTGTATCATCATATTGTTTTGAAATGTTTTAACCATTATGGATGCAGAAGCACAATATATTGTTTTGTAAAGGTTTTAAGATACTACTGGGGGGAAAACCTGTTCCGCTAAGTGGCGTGGTCTCACTTGATATCTAAATGATTTGAGATAGTAGATTATTATTCATACCAGGCTTTATGTCTGACTGGAAGTTTTTGTTTTCCCTTTAAACTCACGGGTACTCAATTGATTTTGAGTAGGTTGAGAGTTAAGATTTCCAGGCTACTTTTAGACGAATAAAGCTTTCAACGACGTGTAGGAGGCAAGCTGATTACTAAGAGTTATTTTATTCCGCTGTGTATTTTGGTTCTAAAGGCTAATTTGTTTTATTGCCTTATTGTATACTCTGATCGTCCAAAGGGGCAACTTTATGTCTCTCCTTAGCGTATTTTATATTAAGTATATTTTATCTGAACATGATTATGATTGTGGGATTATGTAATGAATATGAAATGTTTTGAATGGAATATGAAATGTGTTTTGATGTTTTAACTTTTTATCCATATTCTTGCGTTTTTGTGTATCAATGCATCCAATGTTGCCGTAATTGATCCTCGATGATTAATAACTATGGATGACCGTGGTATCCATAGCCATTAGTTTTGGGACTCCAAGTATGGAGATGTTACAAGTTGGTATCAAAGCATAGGTTTATGAAACTTTAAAAGAAATTTTAACCTAATAAGATTTCAAACATAATCCAAAGACTCAGATGATAATATCGGGGTTTGGGTCAACGCTATAGTAACGTACATTAGTTATATATATAAATACGTATTCCCTACTCTCTTAGACCGTTCTTCTGTATCTTACTAAGGCTTATGTGCAGATTTACCAGAAAGGAGATACAGAAGCAGAAAACGAAAGAGGAAATCTCAGTGGGGAAAGCACCACAACCAATGGAAATGCTTGACCCACTACCAGGAGGAACCCGAGCCGACCGGCTAATGCTAATAACTAAAATGCTGATGCCAATGTGGGTGCTGGAAATTCACCAATAGATATGGGGGCAATGTATCATTTCTTGGTCGGTTTGATGCAAGCAGGAGCTACTGCTGGTATTGTAAGAAATGTAGGAGGAGCTACCCTGTGGCTCCAATCTGGAATAATTATGCTATGTTGAGTAGAGACTACACTAGTTTGTGTGGTAAGCCATTCATGGGGGCGGAGAGTGCTACAGAGGTTGAAAATTGGTTGTTGCATTGCGAGCGTATATTTGCTGATTTGGGTCTAAATGATGGGCAAAAGTGAAGGTTGGCCTAGCAAGGGTAAGCGCTTTATTGGTGGAATAGTATTACTGTCGGAGTTTTTGAAGAGCAGTTGACCTAGGGTGATTTTAAAAGGAGATTTATGCAAAAGTTTACATCTGAGTTTACTAAGTCAGAGTTGTTAAGGAAGTTTATGGATCTGGAGCAGGGGGGTGTCGGTTGTTGAGTATGCCACTAAGTTTGAAGAGTTATACCATTATGGACATAATATGATAGACACCGTCATCAGGAGAAATGAGAAGTTCATTAGGGGACCGAGGCTAGAAATTGCTAGGGCAACCCTGCCACATCTCCGTTATCCTAGTAATTTAGTTATGGAGATGGCCATTTGCCATTAGGAAATGCTTGCTAATTGTGTTAGAGAGAAGCCAGTGGAAATTCAGATTTTTCAATGGAAGAAGAGAAAGTTCTTTAAGAAAAAGGGAGCTTAAAAGGGAGACACTGCCAAGAAGGCAAAGGCAGAGTTAGTTTGATATAAGTGTAATAAGAAGGGTCATTATGCGAATGAGTGCCAGTCAGGTAATGGAAAAAAGGCTGCAAATAAGAAGAATGTGAAGTGCTTCAACTGTGATCAAGTTGGGCATTACAAGAACTAGTGTCTAGAGTCAGTTAGGGCAGACAAAGGAAAGGTTTTGCTATTGGAACGGCTAGGCCTACTACAGCAGATAAAGGAAAGACTGTGATGGAAGGTACACTTTTAATTTAGAGTATTCCAGTTAGGGTACTTTGATACCGATGCATCACATTCATTTATATCTCGGTGTTTGGTTGATAGATTATGCCTAGAACACACCTACTTTGTTACTTCCTTAAAGGTTGTGAATCCAATAGGAGGGTATGCAACTCTAGAGTTGAGATGTGACCAGTAGGAACTTGATTTATTAGGTTGTAATGACCCACTATTTTGTACCATTCAAATCGACAATAATCCACACATGTCAGACTTGAATGATGTAAAATAACAGATTGTAATAAAATTTGAAGCAAATGAAATGCAATCACAGAATCATAGATACAGAATATCTCGCAGCGGAAATAAAATACCATAGTAGTTCATGAAGCTACTATAACAAACTCTCAAAAACAAATACATAATATCAGTCTGGAAACAACATAATAGAAATCCCAAATACATAGAAGTTAACTAATACAAGAGCTGAAATAGAACAACTGAAACAGATAAATAACTAGATAGGTAGAATCTCCAGCTAGCTCCAGAAAGAGAAATCCAAAGCCGTGAATACTCAGGCTGACCCGAGCGTAAAGTAAAACACAAAACACTCGAGTCAGGAAATACATACTTATATAATGTAAACCAACTCAAGCGAATTGTAATAAAATACAAGTAACTTAAAGGATGCTTGGGACCGCCTATCCTCTAAGGATCCATTAAACTATTTACTATGTAGTAATATTGCGCTATTATAATAATGTCTACAGTAAAATAAACTTACTTTAAAATAGCATTAAGGAGTGACCCAATATTCCCCTTAACACGTAATAGTCCCAGTAGTCCATCTAGTATCAGCGTATCTCCAGATCGAGAGACTACCCTAAATACTCCACGAGCTACGGGAGAAAAAAAAACTCATAGTAAGGCTCGATATGGTAGGTGACATGACACATGAGGCAATGCCAGGGAAGATATACAAATTACGCTTCCGGACTGGTGGTAACGCATAGCAGCCACTACCTCCCATCTCGAAACACACTCCCAATCAAAATAGGAGGATATACATCAAATCATTTACAAGTAAGAGTATAGTATCGAAGGAATGTATCCGATCAGAGGAGCTACCTCACTTGGCTCGTGGATCGCTCCTGTTTTAGCCACCTTAAGCCAACTCATGGGAGTCGGGTCCACGTTCATACCTCAAGAGGATCGTCGCCACCATCCTACTTCGTTCTGGAATATCCACCGCATACACAGTTGTTAAAGTGGTTTTCGGTATCGACAGAGAGTATGTCCATATCTGATCCTCGTCTCTTTAACAACTAATCGTTATTATAACCCGTAGTTATAATTTACAAACCATAGTTTATACTTCAAAATAAAGTATCATTTTTAAATTCAAATCTTTATCAAAATAAAGATCAAATCATTTCCAAACCATTTCAATATATCAAAGTATCAAATTTTTTCAAAACTCCATTTTCAAATCATTATTTGAATTCAAATCAAAATATTCAAATTTAAATACCCTTTTTAATTCAAAGATATCGTTCATTTATTATCATTTCAGATCACCTTTCAAATAGTTTATATTTAAATCAAAACAATTCATTTAAACCATTTAAAAGTGAAGTTATTATATATACAAATCAAGTGTTCAATTCCCAAAATTTTAGACAATTCTGAGCTCATTTATTTAGTTAAAAACCATAAACATTGAAAATTTCAACCTTTCACAGCATTTAGAAAAACTGCTGTAAGTTATAATTGAAAACAGTTTAATTAAGCAAAGACAACATTTAAACAAAACTGTTGTAATAGTTTAGTTCATTTGAAAATAGTTTATTTCAGCCTACCGCAGCACTTATCAAGTGCTACTGTAGCCCTTTATTTAGTTTCAGATTTTAGTCATCTTTCTACTACCATAGCACTTGCCAAGTGCTGTAATATCACTTAATTAAAATTTAGCCATAGTTCATTTGTATCAACCACAACACTTACAAAGTGTTGTAATATCATTTACTTTAGAATTTTAAGTTAACTTCATAAACGATAGCATTTCTGAAGTGCTGTCATTTAATTTACAGATTTTCAATGTAATTCCAGCAACAAATAAACTTGATTTTAACCCTTTAGACATTATAAAAATCATATTTTAACATTCAAAAATGTTCATTAAAATACCTTTAACTTATGATTTTTATAAAGTAAATTTCATATAAATAAAACCAAATTTCAATAATTCACTTAATAAATTCAAGTGTAAAATTTTCTATTCTTTGCATTTTAACAAATTACTTAATACTTAAAATTTTTATTACCATTTTTCCAAATATAACTTAATTTCCATTTATTTATACCTTAAATTTCATTTTTAAACCAAATTTCTCATTTCCAAATTTAAGTTATATTTCAAATCACACTTTAAAGTATTCATTTATTTAACCAATTTAAATTCATAAAAAAATCAATAACACTTTATAAATATCATTTTAAATTCAAATTTAAGTCAAATTATCATATTTTCAAACTTAACTTAAATTCCATTTATAAGCAAAATCATGAATTCCAAAATTAAATTATATTTCAAATTCTACTTTACCATTTATTTGTTTCACTATTTAAATTGTAGAAAATCACTAATATTTTATAAAAATTATTTTTAATTAAATTTAAATCAAAATATCATAATATTTACATTTTAAAAATACTTTAAAAATTCTAGAAAAATACATTTTAACCATGGGTCTGTATATAATTTTCTAGCCTAGGTCAAGTGATACGGATATATATCATTTCAATCCGCAATTTACAAAGAAAAATTCGGGTTCTATCATTTCAAACCCGCAGTTCCGAGTAAACTAAAATAAATAAAAATCGCTCAGGCCTATCATTTCAGCCCATAACGATTTTTCCCTATTCTAAAGCCCGTTCGGGTATGTATCATTTCAACCTGTAGTGATTCTATTCTACAGGGAACTTGCAGCATGATAAACAGATATAAATAACAGTATAACATCATATAGCAGTAACAGATGATATGACAGGTGTATAAACAAGGTGAACATCATATGATATATATCACAGGCAGGTATAACAAGATAATATTACCCTACAGATTCACTTGGGGTCACTTCACAATTTATATATAAGTAAATATGTCAAGTGTGATTACTCACTTGTTTCAAGCTGGAGATAACAAGATAAAGCACACAAACGAATTCCAGAAAGCACGATAACACGACTTTTGACTTGAGTGGGAAGAGAACCAAGCTAGTGATCTTGTACACAACCCATAAAACAAGACAAATATAAGTATAATTTCAACACCAATACATATAGATTCAATTTAAAAATGGAAGCAACTATGAACAAATTGATTTGACCAATGCCTCAACCTTCATAAGCTCAGCCTAGGGCTCATGTATGCTCGGCCATAGTGGTGATTAGGCTAGGGTATAGCATGCAAATAGGCATGGCTAGTAGGAGTTGAAGTGGTGTAAGGAGTTACACATGAAGAAAGTCAAAAGGCAAGGCATAAATGGAGTTTCTGTTCAACATCTAGGCTCGGCCAAAAGACAATTGGGCTCGGCTATTCATGCTACTAGTTTGGACAGAGGCTAAGGCTAATGATCAGTGTGGTATCATGGTGGTGGTGAAGCAATAGGAGGCGGCCAAGGTGATTTATGGTGGTGGTGAAGATGCTAAGGTCGGCTAGGCATTGGTATAAGGAGTTTTGCAATGTTTTGTGTGGTGTTTGCTCCTAGGTGGTGTCACGGCCTTGACTGGGCAGAGGAAGAGGAGGTGCTTGGCCGTGGGTGGTGAAGAGGAGACGGTGGTGGTGACCATGGCCAAGGCAACAAGGGTGATGGCCAAGCAAATATATGAAGAAACAAGGCAATTTCAATGGAAAAATCAAATAAAATGATAAGAGAAAAGTAGAAAAATTTAAGAGACCATTACTTTATTTTTCAGATCTGAAATTTTTTGTGAAAAGTGAAATGTAAAAGAGATTTTTACGTGAAATTCTAAAAGAAAGTCACGGCTAATAGTTAGGAAAAAGGACGACCCAAATGTGAAGAGGTGGAAAATGAAAAGTCAAAAGTTTAAAGGTCAAACTCTCTTGAAATTTCCACTTTTCTTCATTCAAATAAATCAAATAAAATCATGTAAATAAAATAAAAAAATGAATACCAGATAAAGTGAAAATGAAATAAATAAACAAATTTTAGGAAAATATAGAAAAATATAACAAAATAGTTAATTATATGTAAACTAGTATTGAAAATTGAAAACAAAATATAACTAGTTTTGGAAAAATAACAACTACACCTTAAAAATGTTTAAAAAAATATAATATATACATAACATGACATATTACACATATATACACAAATTAGAATAAGATATGGCAAACAAAAATATTATTTATATAAATTAAAATAAACAGTATTGTTAAATAAATCAATTTACACACAATATTGTGAAAAGCATAACTTTCATAATATTAATCAGATTTCAACGAAATAAAAACAGTGTACTTAAAATTAAATATATTTTCATAATAAAAGATAAAATTCAAAAATTCAAATTTTAAATTTAAAAGTCACGGTTTGACCAAATTGACCAAAATCCACTTTTCTGGAAAATATTTTATTCATTCATGTTTGGAATTATAATTCACATAAAAATCAAAATTCATATTTAAAATAACAAAAATTATTCATTTTAATAAATAAAATAAAGTTTTTAAATCAGGAAATTAAATTTAAAATAAATAAAATATACAATTAAAATAATCACAAAATACAGGGTTGTTACATAGGTCATAAGTTTGCATGCAGTTTATATGTTATTCATTTCGTAAATTTCGAGATCATTTTAGGTATGGATTGGTTGGGTAAGTATGAGGCTAGAATATTTTGCCAGGATAGGGAGATATCATTGAGACACCCTGATAGCCAAAACCGAGTAACATTTTCAGTGGAGAATTCTCATCGGAGTGTTACTCCTTTGCTTAGTGCTATGGAGATAAGAGATGAGTTAAGTCGGGTTTGAGTCTTAAGATAGTTTGCAGATGTCTTTGAACTGGTCATAGGTCTACCACCGGAATGAGCTATTGAGTTTCGGATAGATGTTGTACCCGAAGTCGACCTGTGAATAAACCGCCTAGTAGGATGACACCAACTAAGATGAAGGAACCGAATGTGTAGCTAGTGGATCTTAAAGGAAGGAGTTTTATTAGACCAAGAGGTTCACCTTGGGGAGCGGCCTCGGTATTCGTGAAGAAACCAGATGGGTCATTGAGAATGTGTATCGACTATTGTAAGCTGAACGAAAGGATGTTTAAGAATAAGTGTCCTTTGCCAAGAGTAAATGATCTGTTTGATCAGTTAAGTGGAGCCAGAGTGTTCTTCCAGTTCGATTTGACAACAGGTTTCCATTAGTTAAGTGTGGTGGAGGACAATATTTCTATGACAACATTTCGGACTAGGTATGGTTCATATGAGTGGTTAGTGATGCCATTGGATTAACGAATGCACCTGCTTTCTTCGTGAATTTAATGAACCGAGTTTTCCAAGAGTACTTGAATAGGTTTGTACTTGTGTTTATAGATGATATTTTAGTATACTCTAAGGATGAAAGAGAGCATGAATTTAATCTTAGAGTGGTGTTTGAGACGCTGAGGACAGAATTAGCTAAATGCAAAGTTTATCAAGTGCCATTTTTGGAAGAAAGAGGTTAAGTTTCTAGGTCATATGGTTTCAGAGAAAGGCTTGTCGGTCGATCCAGATAAGGTCGAAGCGGTGAACAATTGGAAGAGATCAGAGACAGTGATTGAGATTAGAATTTTTTTTGGACTTGCTGGCTACTACTGGAGATTCACTAAGGATTTCTCACGGATAGCAGCACCTTTGACTAAGTTAACTAGAAATGATGTGAAGTTTGTCTAGTCCGACAAATGTGAGGAATCGTTCCTCAAGTTAAAACATTTTTTGACTAATGCACCAGTGTTAGTAGTTCCAGACGAAAACCAAGGGTTGGTGGTATATACTGATGCATGCAGAACTGGATTAGGAGCAGTATTGATGCAGAAGGGTAAAGTTATTTCCTATGCTTCACGACAGCTTAGACCGCATGAAGTGAGATATCATACTCATGATTTGAAGTTGGTTACAGTGATTTTCGCATTGAAGATTTGGAGACAATACCTCTTAGGAGAGAGGTTTGAACATTATGCCGATCATAAATCTTTATGATATTTATTTTCTCAAAAGGAGTTGAATATGAGGCAGCAGAGGTGGATGGAGTTTTTAGCTGCTTATGATTTTGGTATAGAGTATACACCAGGGAAAGGTAATAAGGTAGTGGAAGCCTTAGCAGAAAACAACAGAATGTGGTGTTAGCTATGTTGGCGGAGTGGAAAAATTTAGAATCTGTAGCCAGTTATGGTGTGCAGTTAAGATCAATAGCTAGTTCCAGTCAGAGTACTGTCATGTTGTCCTGTTTGAAAGTTCGACCTGTGTTGATCGAAAGGATTACTTCTAAGTAGAAAGAGGATCCAGTATTCGCCGAGAGGACCAAAAAGTTTGAGGTTTGAACTAAGATAGGTGACCTGAAGGATTTTAGTCTTGACCAAAGGGGATGTTTGAGAAAGAAGGGACGATTTTGTGTTCCAAATGTAGAGGACTTAAGGAAAGAAGTTCTTGGAGAATGTCATCGGTCCAAGTTGACGATTCATCCTAGAGGAATCAAGACGTATCAAGATATGAAGAGGAGCTTCTGTTGGGAATGTATGAAGAGGGATGTTGTCTTGTGGGCTAGGCAGTGTGCAAACTGTCAACAAGTGAAAGCAAAACATCTGAAGCCGAGTGGGTTGCTTTAGCCTTTGGAGATTCCAGTTTGAAAATGGGATTCGATATCCATGGATTTTATAGACGGGTTGCCAAGGTCTAATAGAAGAAATGAAAGTATATGGGTCATAGTGGGCAGACTGACCAAAATGCCCATTTCATTTTAGTTAAGTCAACTAAGACGGCACCTGATTTAGCTAAGTAGTTCATGAAGAACATTATTAGACTACATGGAGTTCCTAGTAGTATAGTCAATGATAGAGATGCTTTGTTCATTAGTGAATTCTAGAAGAATCTACAAGAGGTATTAGGTAGCAAGCTTCATATGCGCACTGCATATCACCCTCAGACAGATGGGCAGACAGAGAGTGTCAATAAGGTACTTGAGGATTTATTGAGAGCTTGTGTATTGGACTGTTGGTGGATCTTGGAAGGATCAACTGCATTTGGTTGAGTTTTCCTATAGCAATAGTAATCCGACTAGTATAGGAATGGCGGCGTTTAAAGCTTTGTATGGAAGGCTATGTAAATCACTAGCACGTTAGCTGGAGACTGAAGACAGAATAGTCTTAGGTCCAGACTTGGTTGGAGAGGCGTCAGAGAAGATTGAGTTAATCCGAGGAAGGATGAAGGAAGCTCAATCCATACAGAAGAGTTATGTAGATAAGAGGTGTAAAGACCTAGAATTTTCAGTTAGAGATAAGGTTTTTATTAAGGTATCACCAATGAAGGGTGTCCTACAATTTGAAAAGTCAAGATAGTTAGCCCCTAGATATGTTGGTCCGTCTAGATTATAGAAAGGAATGGAAAGCTTGCATACAGAGTAGAGTTGCCGAGCAGCATGACAGGTCTCTATAATGTATTTTGTGTGTCTCATCTTTGCAAGTATGTGCATGATCCAGAGACTACAACTCCTCAGATAGGGTTGGAGGATTTTGTAGTAGTGCATAATTTGACTTTTGTTAGACCACCAGTTCAGGTTGTGGAAAGAGATGAGAAAAGATTGAGGAACATGACAGTTAGGGTGGTGAAAGTTCAAAGAAGCGATAACAAGAAGGACTGTACTTGGAGAACAGAAGACAAGACTCGAGATACTTATCCTGATTTGCTTTAAGGGTGTGTTTATATTTGATTTATATAGATAGTTGCTAGTCAAGTACAATAGTATGGATGTTAGGAGTTGTTATAGATGATTGCTATGTTTAGTATTTAGTCCTTACTGAATTTTGAGGATGAAAATTTTTAAGTGGGGGAGCCTGTAACATCCCTAATTTTTTATAACATTATTCAGGAGATTTAATTAGATAAATTAAATAGAATAATGTAAGAATTAAAATGATACGGGGATTGAGATTTGAAAATAAGATTTAAGGCCGAGCTTAGAATTAAATAAATGGTTTATAAGCTAATTAATTTAGACATTGGGCATATTAGTAAATAGTCGCACCTCCTTATACAGGGCTATACATTTCTATTTGCCCATTCACGTTTCACTTCTCATTTTTCACAAACGCAAATTAATAACCTAAAATAGAGCATGCCATTACAAGGAAGAAAAGAGGAAAATTTAATCAAGCCAAGGAATCAAAGCTAGGAGGAATTAATCTTCAACAAATCTCAAAGTCCACATCATATTTTAGGTGAATAATAATTCATTCCATTTTTATTTTGTTTCTATAAACATATGCTTTCGGATTTAAGATTAAATTCATTTTTATGATGTTTTGGATGATGATATGCTTGAACTAATATATTTTTGATTTAAACCTATTAATCTACACATGAATTTGCACGGTTTTAGGGGAAAATCGATCGTTATTGATTTTAGAATGTCATGGAAAAATTATATGTTTTGTAAACCTTGCTTTTGGAGATGTGTTTCAATTTTTTGTAATTTTCCAAGCCATGGAAAATTTATTACGAATTTTCAAAGGAAAATATGATAAAATTGGGTTTAAAATTTATATCGATTATTTCAGCAAGTATTTGGGCCTGAGATTTCAATATGTTAGATAACATGATAAAAGTGTATTTCTATGATTTTTAGGGATTTTTCCTAATTGATTTGCCGTGGAAAATAAATTATTTTAAAAGGACTTATTTACAAATATTGGATTTGCTTAAAAGGGCTTAAAAGTTATTTTTTTTCCCTTGATTTTGATCTGAAAAATGTGGTAGTTATTTTGTAAAATATTTCAAAAATTTTAAGGCAACCAATCAAAGGAGTTCAAATAGAAAGGTAGTTATAAAGCAATTGCTAAAAATAGCATAATTTCAGTCTTTATTTAGTAAAGTTGGTTCCATTTCTTATAGTAGTGCCTTTCGACTCCAATGTTTCCGCTCCTACTCAGTCAAAACCAACCCAGCCGAAACCTTCCTAGTCGAAACCAATACACAATGTATCACTTAGATGATATGTAGTAGATTGAAAGATGGTAGAAGCCATGGTTTCGAAAGTAAGGCTTCCAAAGGGGTCAAAACCTTTGTTTGTTTTCAAATGTTAAGTGCCCTCTTTTTTACTTAGAGTTTTCGACATAGTCGAAACATATGTTTTCGAAAGGGTTTTATGAATAGCTTTTCGAAGAAGATTGCCATTTTATGTTTTAAAAGTATAATCTTTCGAAGGGGTTACATTATTTATAAGAGAATGCTTTTGGAATTTGGGTTTCGACCCAGTGGAAACCCAACCGCTATTCTTTACCTTGTCATCAATACTTTCGAAGGGTTGTCTTTGTTTTTAACCTAAGCTAAGCCACTTTCTAAATGCTTTCGAAAGGAGTTAAGGGTTCCGAAGGCAATGGGGTCGAAATTGGGTTTCAACTCTCCCCTTCAAAGTTCTACTAAAAGGTTTTTGAGCTTTCAAGTAGATGGTTTCAATACCATCAAATTTTCACCAAAACAATTTTATTAAAGGTTTTGGAAGAGATGCTTTCGTATGTAACCACTTTGACCTAAAAGATGTTTTAAAGGTAAAACCAATACTTTCGAAAGGGGTACTTTCATTGGTTTTGAAGCTATGTTTTAAAGCAATGTTTTGATATCATCGAAAGGCATATCTGGTTTCGAAAGAGATTTTTAACAAGGGATTCAAAAGATATACTCATTGTCTTTTAAAAGGGAGTATTCTTTGCTTTCGAAGGAGGTTATTCAGGGGTTTCGAAAGAGATGTTCTAGGGTTTTCAAAATAGTTAACCTATTCTCATTTTAAAAGGAAATACCATGGCATGAACAAAGAGTTTTGAAATAAAGTTTTTAAAGAAGTTCTCCTTGATTAACAGGTTAAAGGATTTAACCAAGATTGATAAAATGATATCAAGGATATTAAGCCACAGGTGTTGATATTATTTTGTTGTTATGATTGCTTCTTCATATATTTATGCACATAGTAATTAACGCATAACGGTACTTTGGGGAAGGATAAGATAACCAGCTAGGTTGACATAGTAGTGAATATAACCTAAGAAATGCTAAAATCTTAATTAAAACAGTGGCAGGGGCCAACAGGTTCATAGTAAGCCCATGAAAACTGTGTATAGCAGGGCCAATAAGTTCATAGTCAGCCCTTGAAAACTATGATTTGGTATTGGTAGGGGCCAATAGGTTTATAGTTAGCCCATGAAAACTATATTCATATTAAGATATTGACAATTAGTCAACAGGTTCCTAGCTAGCCCATGAAAATTCAGATAAGGGTAAGGATATTGGAGTTACTAACAGGTTCCTAGTCAGCCCATGAAAACTAGGATGAACATAAAGATATTAGAGTTATCAATAGGTTCTTAGTGGTCCTATGAAAACTATTAAATCAGACAGATAGTCCATAAACATTTAACGGGTTATTAGTGAGCCCATGAAAACTAATAGATTAATGGTAACCCTAGAAAATATAATTGAGACTGATAGTTAGAATGAATGGGATGGGAAATCCAGAATTTATTTATTTATTTGCATATCATCATATTGTTATGAAATGTTTTAACCATTGTGGATGCGGGAGCACATTATATGGTTTTATAAAGGTTTTAAGATACTTGTGGGGAGAAAACCCGTTACGCTAAGCGGTGTGGTCTCACTAGATATCTAAATAATTTGAGATGGTTGATTATTATTTATACAAGGCTTTATGTCTTACTCAAAAAAAATTCCCCTAAACTCTCAGGTACTCAATTTATTTTGAGTAGGTTGAGAGTTAAGGTTTCTAGGTTTCTTTAAGATGAATAAAGCTTCCGGAGACAAGCAGGAGGCAAGCTAATTACTAAGAGCTCTTTTATTCCGCTGCGTATTTTGGGTGTAAAGGCAAATTTTGTTTTATTGCCTTATTATATACTTTGATAGTCCAAGGGGCATCTACATATGTCGTTCTTGGCATATTTTTTATTAAGCATGTTTTATCCAAACATGGTTACAATTGTGGAATTATGTAATGAATATGAAATGTTTTGAATGGAATGTTGAATGTATTTTGATGTTTTAATTTTTTTCCATATTCTTTTCTTTCTGTGTATTAATGCATCTAACATTGCCGTAATTGGTCGTTGAGGATTAATAACTATCGATAACTGCAGCATTCATACCCGTTTGTTTTGGGCCTCCAAGCAGGGGGATGTTACATTATGCGGTCTAAATTAGTCATGTTAGGACTAACTAATTATGCTATGCACTTAGTACGGTGTCTACAAAGGTGATGTCTAGGATTGGAATTGGGTAATCAATTACCATGTTCTACCTGGTTACTTGCCTGGCCTGAAAGGTGATGTGAGCCTAAAGGTTCCCCCTAGTAGAAAAGGCCCAATTTGAATTGAGCCTTAGGCTAATTTTCAAAATAGTTTTGAAAATTAGGACATGATTTGAAATTTAAAAGTTGAATTTAAAATAAAAACATGTTTACTATAAAATGTTGTAATATAACATAAACTTTCAAAATGTTTGAAATGGTAATGAAAACTTCAAAATGTTTGAAACAATTTAAATATTAATTTCAAAATTTAATAATTTATTAATAAGATTAATCAAATGATTTAATTAAATGATTTAATTAATTAATACTTATATGCATGTATTACATATATCGATATATATTATATTATTTTAAAGTGTTTGAGATAACATAAGTATACTTGTATGTATATAAGATAAATTTTGAAATTAATATAATTTAATTAAAATTGTTTAATTAATTTAATTAATTAAATGTTATTTAATTAAATAAAAATACGCATATAAGATATATGTGTTATATTATAAAGGTTATAGTATACGCTATAAAGGTTATAGTAGATATGTCCAATGTAAATGTTATACTGGAACACTAACATAAAATTAATTAAGGAGTTAACTAATTTAAATTAATTAAATAAGATTTAATTAAATAAAATATTATACATAAGACTATCATATAAGTAATATAAAATATAAAAGTTATATAACGATAAAAATTATATGATATGAATGTATAAACTAAAGGTGGAACATTAAAGAAACCCAAGTAGACTTAAGGAATAAACACATAATAAATGTACATATACTGCGATTTCTGATGTGTTTGACGCTTGAACCATGAGGGAATTTTAAAAGAAATACATTATTCTATAAGTCGATATCACTCAATGTAATATATTGAAGATTATGAATCTTCAGTATAATATTGTCCTCTACCATATACATATTAATAAATTACTTGCTTTCTCCTTAGTTGTTGAGCAAACTCAAGCTAGGATGTTATGTGTGGTATTATTAATATACTGAACAGATGAGGTAAGATAGCTATATGTATTTGTTGAGCAAACTCAAGGTACATATACTACACTTAGGCCATCATGATATGGTAGTTACGAGTGAATAATCTCTTTCAATTTGTTAAGAAAACTCAAGGTTGAAATGCGATTATGACAAGGAAATATAGGTTAGGAGCTGTATGTGATACAACCGATAAGGAGTTATCCATCATTTATGGGGCTGTGATTTGTTGAGCAAACTCAAGGTCATAATACCAAGACAGACGAGTCCTAACATCCACTAGTGAAGTCGAAAAACTTCTATGTTTCATCTTAGAGTTTGGTGAAAGACTAGTGGGAGCCTTATTAGAAAAATGAAATGGTAACATTTAACCATTGTAGAACTGTAAGAACATATGCTAAATAATGTTATAATTATCCATAATGATAAATTTATGCATTTAATATGATTAATAAAATGTTTATCAATTAACATATACAAACAAACTAAATTGAAAGTTGACAACTGGAAATATAATACCCACTATTAAATGCCTATTGCATGTTAATGTTTTCCATACCCATGCAAGTGTCTAATTTTTACAACTCCTTAATACATTCATAAAATGGTCATTTATGTGCTTATTTGGTTGAGATCGTGTATTTCACTCTATGAGTTTTGTAGTCTAAAAGCAATAAAAGACTATGGATATTTTATCCATATACTATCATTTATAAATATATGAACAACCACAGTTAGTAATGTACGATACTTCAATGAATATTGTTCATTAGAAATAAGCCAATAGACAGTATTTTGAGATCATTTATTCAAATTGATTGACAACATAAGGGATTAAATTGTGTTAATGTAACATAAGACCAAAAACTACAATATAGATCTAATAACTCGATTGTTGGAACATCATTTTGATCGGTTTATGTAAAGTGCAATATATTTGATGTCCTTAAATATTAAGGATAATCAAATGCACTTTTGTAAAGAGTTTGTTATGAAATTGTATTAAGGTTTTCTTTTGAGTAGTTTGACCATTTGAAAGGAAAACGAATGTATAAGAATAAATGTAATTTAAGGTATAGTTGGGATAAAGAGAATGAATAGTCACTTCTGCTTCATAGAGAAACGTTGGAAACAAGAATTGTAACAATAATTGATATTTAATATTAGAGTAAGAAATATGATTTCTATTCTGTAATGCATTTTCATATAGAAAATTGTTTTCTATGAGATTTATTTCTTTGAGTTCAAGATATTTGATCAACAGACTCGCCACTGTAAATAGTTGCAGTGTATGAATAAACAAATTGTATAAAGTGAATTATGGACCACCAAATTTAGTACGCTATTATAGTAATGGTGGAAATAGTGAGAGTGTGCCATATAGCACTTATTAATTACATCATAGTATGAAAATTGTTTTCGTAAAACTTGCCATACATTATTTATGAAATAATGATTATTTTCAGTATCGATTGAAAAAATATAGACATAGCTATATTTCAATATGAATATTATGAATATTCTTTTCAAAATAAAACTATAACGTGGTATTATTATTTTATAACAAAAGTGATGCATTGGAAAATACAAAAGTATCTAATATTATTTACAGTTGTTCGGAAATATAGACTTAGCCGTAATTTTGTAAAATAATCTTATATGATTTTGAATCATATGATATTTGTTAACTATATCTCAAACAATAAAGGGCTATGCACCTATTTAGTGGAATTATCATAAGAGTTTATGAACTCTTTAGATTGATACATACAGATGTATGCAATAGTAATTCTATAAATACTAAAACTATAACGACCTGTGTAAATTCGATGATTAAAATGAATTATATTAATAGGATTTTTAATTATTATTTTTTTAGAAAGAAACGGAAATCTTATTTATTTATATGAAAGAGAATGTTGAAATTAGATGTATCTAGGTTAATTGAAATTTACAAATTGAATGTTTATTGCAATTAAGTGTAATAGTGGAAATTGTTGCAATTGGATATAAGGTTAGAAATAAGTAAATAAAGGCAATGATTGAATTCATTAATGAAAATAAAATTTTATTTAGTACAATCCTTTTTATTTATTATTGGAAGGTGTTAATTATTAAAAAGGTGAAAATTTGAAAATAGATTCAAATTGTATGTAGATAATAAATTGGAATAATTAAAGTTAGTAATAAATGGAATATCAAAACTATTCATAAAGTGAATATAAGTAGATGTAACAAATGAATAGGAAATGCTAGTTATTCATAAAGTGAAGAAATGGAACCTAGATGGAATAAGAAATTGGATTTAGAACCTTAATTTGTGGATGTGCATATATTTATAAAGGGATTATAAAAGGGTAAAATAACCATATACAAGTATATTAAAGGTTGTAATAGTAGATACTAGTAAATTCACTCATTTACCTATAAAGATAATTAGGTGTGCCTTAATTGTAACTAATAAAATAACGAAAGAAGTAAATGTTTTTATTTAGAGTATTAATTTCAATTGGATAAGGATTTTAAGTAATAAGGTTAATGCGAGGTAAGTAATGCTGAATTTAGGTTAATAATAATGAATAGTAATAAATTGAAAATTTGTAGCATATATCATAATTTACCTGCTTCCTTGTTAATGGAATTAGAATGTGTAATAAGTAATAATCAGATAAAGGAATGTTACCCTAATGGAAAAGGAAATAATTAAGTGTTGAGTAAATTATAGGATTGTATTTATTATAAACGTTATTCTAATAATAATGGTTAATTGTGGAATTAATATGGGGAGTATATAAAGAAATAACTAGGGAAGTATACGTTATAAGTTAATTATAACCTAAACTTATGTGCAAGGCTGAAATTGGATCTAATTGGAAACTTATTTAATAAATTGGATTATAGAAAGATTATTTTAAGAAAATATTAAGTACTATAATTAGTAGAATGACTTATATTTAAGATTTGAGATAGAGATTTGTCTAAGGAATTATAAAGTTAAGTAAATCAAGGTGATAGAAAATTTTTGAATTATAGAAGGTGAATTTGAATAGTGAGTCAATTGGTTAATTTATAATAGTAGGACTTATTGAGATAAATGAAATCAAATTTTATTTATTATGTTAAATTAAAAATTACGTTGAAATAGGATATTTATGTGATAATTTTTAATCCAAAAGGTAAACCCTTATATTTGAGATTAATGAGAGGAATAAATATAGGTTGATTCAATAAAAAAGGAAGTTTTGGAAATTTATCAACAGTTTTGGATTTTATGGAATTGAATATTTATATTGATTTAATCTTGAATAAATCGACATTTAAAATTTGTTAAATCATTTTAAATATTGAGAAAATAGTACTAAATCAATTGCAATAGATATCAATAAATTTTTACGTTAATGTTAATATAAAGTACTTTTTGAAGATAACGTCAAATTCATTTATGGAGATTTAGTTAAATGGGAATTTTGATTTTGAGAAATAAAAGCGTATTAATGTGACTAAAGGTTAGAGTACGATTATTGTATGTTGCCTATTTTGGTAGCTTGTTAATTTACAATTTTGAAATCAGTTACAATAATTTTTAATTGAGTACTGCGTTAATGTTAATTAAAGTAGTATTTGTAACAATGTTAAGACTTTCGTATTGGATAGTTTGTTGTAATATAAGACTTGGAAATAAAGTTATTAACGTATTGAAAAACAATTACATTTGATGAAATTAAATGTTGAAATATTACATAGATAAGAATTTAGATGAAATGGATTAAATTATGAAATAAAATGGTAGGTAATTATAATATTGTTATTAATAATAGACGTTACTTTAAGGATAATTAATGTAGTAACGTAAGGTGAAAATGCAAATTAAAAGGGAAACGTAAAATTTAGTTAAGGTAGTAATTTATGAATTGGAAATAAAATTCAAATGTTATATTAGGCTGTAAATCAATTTGGGAATAAAATTTATTTAATTGGGGTAAATTGATATATACTAATGTTAAATATATACATAAGATGATGATTGATTTAATAAAGAGAATTGAATACGAATGGTATAAAATTTCATTTGAAATAAGATTTTATAATTTATTGAATTTACTTTAATTAAAGGTAAACACTAAAATATTTGCAATAAATCTTTATTTGATATGGAGGTTTGGTTAATAAATTTGAAGCTAATTGCAATCAGAAATGATAGGAATGGTAAGTTGACCATTTATTCATAATAAGATCTAAAAATCAAATATATGGATTATTGGAATTTAAATTTGACAAATTGTGAATTCATTTAAATTCGGATCCATCTGTCTATTCCAACTTCATCGATAAATACCCCGCTAAACCCTAGCCTCCGCCTATTCTCATTTGTCTGCGCATAAAATTTCATCAGCTCCTTCTCCTCCTCAATGGTAGACAAACAAAGCTTAGATCCAAATAAAAATTCCAAACCAAATCAAAAGCTAAAATTCAAACTTCTCAGAAAAATATGGAAGCAAAACGCATGAGGGAGAGAGGGAAAGAAAGGGGGATGACGTGGCGCTTGAAGGTGTTCTTTTATTTCTATTCTTTTTTTTTGAAATTTCAATCACCATTAATGCGTATAACTTTCTCCTACGAACTCCGTTTCACGCAAGATTTTTTTTGTTAGGATCGTAATAAAATTCCAGATCTTTTGACACTGGTTTGGACAGATTTGGAGATCGTCGAATTTTTGGATTTAAATCGGATTTTTAATTCGATTTAAATTCAAAAGGTGAGTGTTTTAACCCACTCACAATTTCTAAAATTTCTTGTGTTTGTTAAATTTATTTTAGATATGAGTAGAAATTTACTTATGACTGTTTGGCATGTTTTATTCATTATCTCTGATAAATCGCATTCATTTAATATAACTGTTAATTAATTTTATTTATTGTATAAATTTGACAGTTAGAATTTATTTAATTGCGTATTAACTGCCAGTCATAGTTATGTTAAATTTTTATTTCATATTAACTGCCAGTTAAATTTACGTTTATTTTTGCATATAAACTGCCAATTAACAGTTATTAAATTTATTTTGAGTATAAACTGATAATTGATACCATTATTTATCACCTGTTATGTATTGATGATTGTTTGAAATTGGATGATGACTGTGATAAATGGATGTATGATTTGATGGATGATTGGATGATTAATTTTATTAATTGCAAGTTGCTATGCATTTCATTCATTCAGGATTTCGGTTTGAAATGATATATAACCGCATTTTTTTTAAATTGCGGATTGAAATGATAAACATCCGTATCACTTGACCATAGGATAGAAAATTATATACAGGCACCGCGGTAAATATATAAAATTATTTTTGAAATGTTTTTCTATGGTTTTGTAAAGTTATATATATATGGTTTATGAGATATTGATTTGGTTATTGATAAAGGCTATTATATATATATAGTAATTTTCGGTTTTTAAGCTTTGTATAAATTTGATTTGAAGTTTAAATAAAGTTTGATTTTAAGATCAAATAAGATTAAACATTTATTTAAAATTTAATTTCTGGAGTTTTATGACTTAAATGAGAATAGATTTGGAAGATGAATATTAAGTTAAAATGAAATTTAATAAAAATTAGAATTTTTAAAGGATATGATTTTTATAACTTGATTTTTGTGTAAAGTGATTTTAATGAATATCAGGTTGATTAAATGAATATATAATAAATTGAAAGATGATCCAGTTATATGAAGTTAAAGGTTTTCTTAAATTATATTGAATTCATTAAGCAAACATTTCAAGTCTAAATAATAAGTAACTGAATTTGATATATATATGGAATTGTCAAATAAGTCTGTTTGAAGTGGTGAAATATTTAAAGCCTTGAAACATAAGAATTGAAATGGTATTTGGAAGTTTAAATCGATATTTGAAATTGATTTGTGAAATCTAAAGAAGCTATTTTGTTTATAAAAGTAATTTAATATTTAACCATTTAAGAGATGGAAATTTTGTTTCAAAGCTATGTTTTCAAGGTAGTATAATTTGGAAATATTATATTCAAGAGTTTTGATTTCTAAATATTTTACTTTGGAAACCCTATGATTTTGGAAAGAATATATATTTGAAAATAAATGATATCGTATTGATTTGGGGTTTTAAGAATAAATGATATCGGGTTTATATGGGTTTTAAATGGATATTTTATTATGGTTTTAAAAGTATAATTTTTTTTAAATAACCGCGGTGTTATAATAACGATTGGTTAGCAAAGAGACCGGGATCGGATATGGACATACTCTCTGTCGATACCGAAAACCACTTTGACTAACCGTGTACGCGGTGGAGATTCCAGAATGAAGTAGGTTGGTGGCGACGTTTCCTGTAAGGTAAATACGTGGACCCAACTCCCGTGAGTTGGCACAAGGTGGCTAAAACAGGAGCGATTGACGGGTTAATGAGGTAGCACCTCTGATCGGACACTTCCCTTCGATACTATACTCTGATTTTGGATTGATTCGGTGGCCACCTTCATTTTTGATTTCTTTGATGTGGGGAGTTTGTTCGAGGTGGGCGGCAGCTGCGCGCTGCGCGTTTCCATCGGCCCGGAAGCGTAATTGGTATATCTACCCTGGCATTGCCTAGTTGTGCCGTGTCACCTACCCTACCGCGCCTTTACTACGAGTTTCTATTTGTGTCGTACCTATGGAGTATCCTCTGGTAGCCTCCCGATCTGGAGGTATTACGGTACTGTATAGACTATTGGCATTATTTGTGTTAAGGGCTATATGGGTAACCCCTTAACGCTATTAAAAAGTAAGTTTATTTTACAAATAGACACTATTATAATAGCGCAATATACTATATAGTAAATAGTTTAACGGATCCTTAGGAGATGTAAATCTCAAGCATCTCTTGAGTTACTGCACTCATATTTATTTCTGTTAATTTAACTTACATAAGATCTTTTAGTTCTGACTCGAGTATTTTGTCTTTTCAATTCGCTCGGGTCAGTCCGAGCGTTTCAGGATTTGAAGATTTAGCTCTAGAGGGCGAAGACGAAGATGTATATTATTATTATTTATACTAGTGCACTACACACTGTTCCGCTGCATTGTTGTTGGTATGTGTAACTCTGATATGTATTATATGAATGTTTTGTAAACAGATTTATAAACTGTATATTTTATTATTATATTATACCCTTCTGCTGTGAGATTCTGTTTTCTTTTATTTCTTTCTTATTTTTCTTATTTACCCCATAACAATCCGCCCTTCCGTATGGATTGAACCGGCATGCGTAAATCGTGCGAAAAGGCGGGACGTTGCAGTTGGTATCAGAGCTTTGGTTTAGCGATAAACCTTAGCTTTGTGGGGGTTTGACTCTTTACTAACAGGGTAGTAATACCCTATGGGAGTCGCTGAGTGTTTGTATATGAGAGGGCGTATTTGTTAGTGTTATAAAAAGGTTTTAATATTGTGTTGATCTGTTCCGTTTTGTACTTATAAATTCTGGTTGGTGCATGGGACGCTGTGACATCAATAGGAATTTCTAAACACTTAATAGGACAGACCAACATTATATTTGTTTTTAATATAGGTGAATGAAATAATTTTGCCTATTATATTTTCTATATATAAAATAAAATTTTCAAATGATATCTATATTTGATTGCAATAAATTGGTTGTTAGGAATAAAATTTATAAATAATAGGTAACTAAGATTAAAAATAAATAAATGTAATTTGCGAATTTAGAACTTACGTTCCGGGGTTTTTGAAAACTTCTTTCAAATGATTTGGAATATAATAATATTGTTATAAGTATTTTCTGATATAAATATTTAATATAATTTAAAAGAAATTGTTTTAAAGAAGATTTTTGGAGAAAATAAGTTTTGTACTTTCCTCTCTGTCGTTGGAAAATAGTTTCGGTGATGAGTGCACGCATCATCGACATTCATTTTCGAGTTTTGAAGTGGGAAGGCCACTGTAGTAATTAACTGCAGAATCGTTAAGAAATTTTATCGTTTTAATTATAATTGGATATATATGTTAAGCGTAGATATCTATCTATTATTTAAATGATTTAAAATTAAACCCGGTATTTGGTTCTTAGGTTCCAGTTAATTAATAGGACAATTAAGTGTAGCAAATTTGAACCTTTAAGTAAAGTAAAAATGGTATTAAATGAAATTGGAAATTTGTAACTTATGAAATAAAGATTACTATTATTGAACTTTAATTTAATTTAAGGAAATAGAACAAACTTGTATAACTTTCAATTATACTCTTAAATAACATATATAACTTACCAAATATTAAAAGTTGAAATGTTTAATAGGAAATGTAATGAAAATTGTAGGAGTAAAGGTAGGTAATGAAGTATTCAATGAAATCGCTGTTAAATGAGAATTTAATGTTATAAACTTAAGTTATAATTGAAATTTTACCAAGTAAATATAATTAAAGGTAAGTATGGCAAATAAACGATTATAAACTTAAGTAATTAAAGTGAAAATAAATGAATGTAATATAATAAAGAGAAATTGTAAATTTAAGAAATAGGGTAGAGTTATTTCTGAATATAATTGAAAGAAATAAAATGGAAATAAAATTGAATGAAATAAATGAAAATAAAAGATAAACTGTTATATGAATGAAAAGAATCAAACAACTAATGTATGAAATAAAATTTATAATAAGTTAATTTGATTTGTTGATTTAAATTGTTGTTTGTCGTGGTTTGGAGTTGTTGGGTAAGGGAACTTTAATCTTGTTGGGATGGATGAATAATCCATTGGGTTTAATCTAAGACTGTTGAGTAAATGATGCACTTGATGGTTTATTCTTCATTCCGTATAACTTAAAAGTTTTGAACCCGAACAACTATTTATTTGTTTGATTGAATGGTTGTTTGTATTTGTTGTATATGCTGTTTGTTGAAATTGTTGGTTGTTATATTGATTTTTTGATAGTGATTGAAACCACTTAAATATTTCACTTTATATAAATTATTACCTCTTTGGATTTTATAAGTGAAATACAGGTTATGGAAGCAATTGTTACTGCTTTTGGTTCCATAAATTAAGCGTAAATTGCACGACAAATAGGTACGTTTAGAATTACCGTTTATAGCGCTATTTTATACATTTTCCCGTGTAGGGATACATATTATTTTTGGAAAATATTTGTGTATATTGTTATACTTTGATATTATATTTTCTCCCGAGCCTCTCCGTACAAAGGAGACTCTGCCAAAATTCTCCGTAAAATTTTAGACTTAGAATATTTTAAAAATGTTTTCTGAACTTTAGTAATTTAAGTAGAAAAAGATATTATGATTATAAAATGGGTATATTTTATTTAAGGTAATAAATTTAGTAAGTTATTGTTTATGAGTTAATATTTTTAATAAGATGTATTGTTATTTAATTCTTCTTTTCCCTTCCTTTCCTTTTCGGGGACGAAAAGTTTTGAGTGGGAAGAGTGTAACGACCCGTGTAAATTCGATGCTTAAAATGAATTATATTAATAGGATTTTTATTTTTTATTTTTTTAGAAAGAAACAGAAATCTTATTTATTTATATGAAAGAGAATGTTGAAATTAGATGTATCTAGGTTAATTGAAATTTACAAATTGAATGTTTATTGCAATTAAGTGTAATAGTGGAAATTGTTGCAATTGGATATAAGGTTAGAAATAAGTAAATAAAGGCAAGGATTGAATTCATTAATGAAAATAAAATTTTATTTAGTACAATCCTTTTTATTTATTATTGGAAGGTGTTAATTATTAAAAAGGTGAAAATTTGAAAATAGGTTCAAATTGTATGTAGATAATAAATTGGAATAATTAAAGTTAGTAATAAATGGAATATCAAAACTATTCATAAAGTGAATATAAGTAGATGTAACAAATGAATAGGAAATGCGAGTTATTCATAAAGTGAAGAAATGGAACCTGGATGGAATAAGAAATTGGATTTAGAATCTTAATTTGTAGATGTGCATATATTTATAAAGGGATTATAAAAGGGTAAAATAACCATATACAAGTATATTAAAGGTTGTAATAGTAGGATACTAGTAAATTCACTCATTTACCTATAAAGATAATTAGGTGTGCCTTAATTGTAACTAATAAAATAACGAAAGAAGTAAATGTATTTATTTAGAGTATTAATTTCAATTGGATAAGGATTTTAAGTAATAAGGTTAATGCGAGGTAAGTAATGCTGAATTTAGGTTAATAATAATGAATAGTAATAAATTGAAAATTTGTAGCATATATCATAATTTACCTGCTTCCTTGTTAATGGAATTAGAATGTGTAATAAGTAATAATCAGATAAAGGAACGTTACCCTAATGGAAAAGGAAATAATTAAGTGTTGAGTAAATTATAGGATTGTATTTATTATAAACGTTATTCTAATAATAATGGTTAATTGTGGAATTAATATGGGGAGTATATAAAGAAATAAGGAAGTATACGTTATAAGTTAATTATAACCTAAACTTACGTGCAAGGTTGAAATTGGATCTAATTGGAAACTTCTTTAATAAATTGGATTATAGAAAGATTATTTTAAGAAAATATTAAGTACTATAATTAGTAGAATGACTTACATTTAAGATTTGAGATAGAGATTTGTCTAAGGAATTATAAAGTTAAGTAAATCAAGGTGATAGAAAATTTTTGAATTATAGAAGGTGAATTTGAATAGTGAGTCAATTGGTTAATTTATAATAGTAGGTCTTATTGAGATAAATGAAATCAAATTTTATTTATTATGTTAAATTAAGAATTACGTTAAAATAGGATATTTATGTGATAATTTTTAATCCAAAAGGTAAACCCTTATATTTGAGATTAATGAAAGGAATAAATATAGGTTGATTCAATAAAAAAGGAAGTTTTGGAAATTTATCAACAGTTTTGGATTTTATGCAATTGAATATTTATATTGATTTAATCTTGAATAAATTGACATTTAAAATTTGTTAAATCATTTTAAATATTGAGAAAATATTACTAAATCAATTGCAATAGATATAAATAAATTTTTACGTTAATGTTAATATAAAGTACTCTTTGAAGATAACGTCAAATTCATTTATGGAGATTTAGTTAAATGGGAACTTTGATTTTGAGAAATAAAAGCGTATTAATGTGACTAAAGGTTAGAGTACGATTATTGTATGTTGCCTATTTTGGTAGCTTGTTAATTTACAATTTTGAAATCAGTTACAATAATTTTTAATTGAGTATTGCGTTAATGTTAATTAAAGTAGTATTTGTAACAATGTTAAGACTTTCGTATTGGATAGTTTGTTGTAATATAAGACATGGAAATTAAGTTATTAACGTATTGGAAAACAATTACAGTTGATGAAATTAAATGTTGAAATATTACATAGATAAGAATTTAGATGAAATGGATTAAATTATGAAATAAAATGGTAAGTAATTATAATATTGTTATTAATAATAGACGTTACTTTAAGGATAATTAATGTAGCAACGTAAGGTGAAAATGTAAATTAAAAGGGAAACGTAAAATATAGTTAAGGTAGTAATTTATGAATTGGGAATAAAATTCAAATGTCATATTAGGCTGTAAATCAATTTGGAAATAAAATTTTATTTAATTGGGGTAAATTGATATATACTAATGTTAAATATATACATAAGATGATGATTGATTTAATAAAGAGAATTGAATACGAATGGTATAAAATTTCATTTGAAATAAGATTTTATAATTTATTGAATTTACTTTAATTAAAGGTAAACACTAATTTTTTTGCAATAAATCTTTATTTGATATGGAGGTTTGGTTAATAAATTTGAAGCTAATTGCAATCAGAAATGATAGGAATGGTAAGTTGACCATTTACTCATAATAAGATCTAAAAATCAAATATATGGATCATTGGAATTTAAATTTGACAAATTGTGAATTCATTTAAATTCGGGTCCATCTGTCTATTCCAACTTCATCTATAAATACCCTGCTAAACCCTAGCCTCCGCCTATTCTCATTTGTCTGCGCGTACAATTTCATCAGCTCCTTCTCCTCCTCAATGGTAGACAAACAAAGCTTAGATCCAAATAAAAATTCCAAACCAAATCAAAAGCTAAAATTCAAACTTCTCAGAAAAATCTGGAAGCAAAACGCATGAGGGAGAGAGGGAAAGAAAGGGGGATGACGTGGCGCTTGAAGGTGTTCTTTTATTTCTATTCTTTTTTTTTTTTTGAAATTTCAATCACTATTAATGCGTATAACTTTCTCCTATGAACTCCGTTTCACGCAAGATTTTTTTTGTTAGGATCGTAATAAAATTCCAGATCTTTTGACACTGGTTTGGACAGATTTGAAGATCGTCGGATTTTTGGATTTAAATCGGATTTTTAATTCGATTTAAATTCAAAAGGTGAGTGTTTTAACCCACTCACAATTTCTAAAATTTCTTGTGTTTGTTAAATTTATTTTAGATATGAGTAGAAATTTAGTTATGACTGTTTGGCATGTTTTATTCATTATCTCTGATAAATCGCATTCATTTAATATAACTGTTAATTAATTTTATTTATTGTATAAATTTGACAGTTAGAATTTATTTAATTGCGTATTAACTGCCAGTCATAGTTATGTTAAATTTTTATTTCATATTAACTGCCAGTTAAATTTACGTTTATTTTTGCATATAAACTGCCAATTAACAGTTATTAAATTTATTTTGAGTATAAACTGATAATTGATACCATTATTTATCACCTGTTATGTATTGATGATTGTTTGAAATTGGATGATGACTGTGATAAATGGATGTATGATTTGATGGATGAATGGATGATTAATTTTATTAATTGCAAGTTGCTATGCATTTCATTCATTCGGGATTTCGGTTTGAAATGATATATAACCGCATTTTTTTTTAAATTGCGGATTGAAATGATAAACATCCGTATCACTTGACCATAGGATAGAAAATTATATACAGGCACCGCGGTAAATATATAAAATTATTTTTGAAATGTTTTTCTATGGTTTTGTAAAGTTATATATATATGGTTTATGAGATATTGATTTTGTTATTGATAAAGGCTATTATATATATATAGTAATTTCCGGTTTTTAAGCTTTGTATAAATTTGATTTGAAGTTTAAATAAAGTTTGATTTTAAGATCAAATAAGATTAAACATTTATTTAAAATTTAATTTCTGGAGTTTTATGACTTAAATGAGAATAGATTTGGAAGATGAATATTAAGTTAAATTGAAATTTAATAAAAATTAGAATTTTTATTAAATATGATTTTTATAACTTGATTTTTGTGTAAAGTGATTTTAATGAATATCAGGTTGATTAAATGAATATATAATAAATTGAAAGATGATCCAGTTATATGAAGTTAAAGGTTTTCTTAAATTATATTGAATTCATTAAGCAAACATTTCAAGTCTAAATAATAAGTAACTGAATTTGATATATATATGGAATTGTCAAAAGAGTCTGTTTGAAGTGGTGAAATATTTAAAGCCTTGAAACATAAGAATTGAAATGGTATTTGGAAGTTTAAATCGATATTTGAAATGGATTTGTGAAATCTAAAGAAGCTATTTTGTTTATAAAAGTAATTTAATATTTAACCATTTAAGAGATGGAAATTTTGTTTCAAAGCTATGTTTTCAAGGTAGTATAATTTGGAAATATTATATTCAAGAGTTTTGATTTCTAAATATTTTACTTTGGAAACCCTATGATTTTGGAAAGAATATATATTGGAAAATAAATGATATCGTATTGATTTGGGGTTTTAAGAATAAATGATATCGGGTTTATATGGGTTTTAAATGGATATTTTATTATGGTTTTAAAAGTATAATTTTTTTCAGATAACCGCGGTGTTATAATAACGATTGGTTGGCAAAGAGACCGGGATCGGATATGGACATACTCTCTGTCGATACCGAAAACCACTTTGACTAACCGTGTACGCGGTGGAGATTCCAGAATGAAGTAGGTTGGTGGCGACGTTTCCTGTAAGGTAAATACGTGGACCCAACTCCCGTGAGTTGGCATAAGGTGGCTAAAACAGGAGCGATTGACGGGTTAATGAGGTAGCACCTCTGATCGGACACTTCCCTTCGATACTATACTCTGATTTTGGATTGATTCGGTGGCCACCTTCATTTTTGATTTCTTTGATGTGGGGAGTTTGTTCGAGGTGGGCGGCAGCTGCGCGCTGCGCGTTTACATCGGCCCGGAAGCGTAATTGGTATATCTACCCTGGCATTGCCTAGTTGTGCCGTGTCACCTACCCTACCGCGCCTTTGCTACGAGTTTCTATTTGTGTCGTAC
The DNA here is from genome assembly GCA_030765085.1 of Allium cepa. Classification (NCBI taxonomy): domain Eukaryota; kingdom Viridiplantae; phylum Streptophyta; class Magnoliopsida; order Asparagales; family Amaryllidaceae; genus Allium; species Allium cepa. The sequence goes on along the minus strand of CM060941.1, from coordinate 166,738,068 downwards.
CTATGGAGTATCCTCTGGTAGCCTCCCGATCTGGAGGTATTAAGGTACTGTATAGACTATTGGCATTATTTGTGTTAAGGGCTATATGGGTAACCCCTTAACGCTATTAAAAAGTAAGTTTATTTTACAAATAAACACTATTATAATAGCGCAATATACTATATAGTAAATAGTTTAACGGATCCTTAGGAGATGTAAATCCCGAGCATCTCTTGAGTTACTGCACTCATATTTATTTATGTTAATTTAACATACATAAGATCTTTTAGTTCTGACTCGAGTGTTTTGTCTTTTCAATTCGCTCGGGTCAGTCCGAGCGTTTCAGGATTTGAAGATTTAGCTCTAGAGGATGAAGACGAAGATGTATATTATTATTATTTATACTAGTGCACTACACACTGTTCTGCTGCATTGTTGTTGGTATGTGTAACTCTGATATGTATTATATGAATGTTTTGTAAACAGATTTATAAACTGTATATTTTATTATTATATTTTACCCTTCCGCTGCGAGATTCTGTTTTCTTTTATTTGTTTCTTATTTTTCTTATTTACCCCATAACAATCCGCCCTTCCGTATGGATTGAATTGGCATGTGTAAATCGTGCGAAAAGGCGGAACGTTACAAAAACGGTTCCACGTACTTCGTCATATTCATCGATGAGTTATCATCGGCATGGGCATGTGTATTCGATACACATGTAGTATGTCTTTGGTAAACTAACAGAATATAAAACAGAAGTAAACAAAATAACATGCGATAGAATTGATTTGATCGAATGAGTGAGTATATTGAAAAATGTTCCAAACGTACCTAAAATGAATAAAGATTCAATCTCAAAATTATTTCTCCATGTGATACATTATGATGCATCAATATGGAGTAATTGAACTTTGTTGGATAATGTACGATTAGTTGTGAGTGAAGTTGAGTTAGTTTTTTCTATAAGGTAATATACTTAACGGTAGCACACAAGGTTATTATTACTTCATCGGAATAACAGTTTACAAAAGTTTGCAATATAAATGTTTATAAGAAACTCTAACATATCCTAGATCAAGGAGTTGGCAGGTTGTGCGAGTCAAAAGATTGCACTTAATAATTGTTCGCAAAGGATCTTGTATGAATCTCCCAAAAGAGTTTTTGGAAGACTGTCATTGGAAGACATATTTATGTTTTGAACAAAAGTTTTGTAAATTAAAACCAAATCAGTTTTATAAATAAAGAAATTCATAAAATATTTATGAAAGCCTATTCTATTGTATCGAGATGCAATTGTTATTTCAAGAAATATCAACTTCATTGTGAAGAAATTTCTCTGAGGAATTACTGGTGGTAAAATGGAATTGGATACGATCCATAGATAATGCCGATTAGTTGAGATGAAATGAAATCAACTAACCTAAATGAACACAATGCATTAGAGTGTCTAATAAGTATTCTCGCACATTGAAGAGAAACTATGAGTTTCTTACTAATGTCGAGAATATATAATCCTAGATTGTTTATTAAACTATTGAGGGTGTTGACTCTATATGGTAAGATGCGCAAATCCGAAAGAATTCCAAGTACGCAATCAAAATATAGATTTTGGTGGTTATAATTGAAGGGATATGATCCATCGACCATGATTATGCTGACCAATGCAGTTGGAATTAAATAAGCAATGTTGATAAGAATAATATTGCAAATTTCAATTGTTGAAGTTAGCATAACAGATTCGATATTCAACATGTTCAAGTCAATTCAGATTTACTCACAAAATTATCGCTTGATAAGTCCTAGTTTTTTGATACATATGTATTGAAACAGAAAATTATAAATAACAATTTAAAGTAAGCTGTTTACACATATTAACCAAAAATGTCTCAAAGTCGGTGAGAGCGATATTGAGTTTGCGAGGCTTTGGATACGATCCAAGAAATGATACGAAAGTATCATTTTATAAGCATCAAGATTGAATAAGTACTTTAATAGAAATATCAAATAGTTTAATTTTCAATCAAAGTGCAAAGGAAGCGTGAGTTCATTAGAAAGAACGTTAAAAGGTACATTGATATTTCTAAACTATAAGTAAACAACACGTTATTGATTTTAACGATGTACTTGTGCCAAAATAGCCTTAGTTGTTTTAATACTCAACATTGGATTAATAGATAATGTCTTTTATAGTAAGTATAGAAGATGTCGGGAATGTCTCAAAAGATATGCAAGGACTCCTTACTAAAATGTTTAATATGGAACATGTAAGATTGATTCCTTTGCATTGGAAAAAGGAATTATCATACATATTGTGTTGTCTATGATATTATGATTTGTTTATGTATTTGATACAGCAAATATCAAATCCAAATTGATATCACTAAATGGTTGTTTGAAGTGTTCGTGTGTATTTATGAAATATTAGAGAATTGTTTACAACAAAAACTCCTTATGAAGGAGTGTTCGAACTCAAACTTCATAAGTGATATTGAGTGTAGTATGTCAATAATAAATTCGTAATAGAACTTAGAGCTCACTAGAGGCCGAGAGACATACTACAAATTGTTCCACGTGATAAAGCAGTTTATCACCGTCGAAGAGAGCTGATTAGATAATTGAAACATAATAGCGTACTAGTTCATAAAGGAACGACCCAACTGGTTTTGAGAAACTGATTGGAGAAGTTGGAATAAGATTCCATAATTGATCCCAAGTGCAAGTGGGAGATTAATAGGGTTAGGGGTATACCCCATGGAAAATTATGTAATTTGTTACATATATCTAACTCGTTGACCAATCTTGTTCACATTAAAGGTGTTTCTCTCTATTATATACTTGATATAATGTGGTTATATTAATTAGTTAAGTTAATTAAAAGTATATATAATATAAATCTATAAATGATATATTTTGTAATAGTAGTTAAAAAGTGCTATAACCGTTAGTAATTTATCACAATAAAACAAATATACCATTTTAAATGTTCATAGTCAAGATGCATCAAGACTGGATATCGATGTATGCATTGAGACTAGAACACGCAACGCTCCCCAAATGTTGGACGACGTATTACTCATGATTGCTGGGGGCACCAAGGGGTTACATACTAATAGTTGTTAGATAACTATGGAACGACTCACTCGATAGTTTTCCATTGGTTAATATAACTAAGGTCAAACGGAAAATAACAATGTGTCCGAATTACAAGGTTCTCTTGACTTGAGAATACTGTGGATCTTCAATATGAAAGCTCCGCTTTGATTAAGTCAAATCATGGCATGAGGTTCCATCGAGTGACTATAGTTGGGTCGAGTGAAAGTATTGGAAGTGAAGCCCTATTCAAGAGAGGATTCGTCTTCTTAGTTACATGGGGTTAATACCATGGTCAACTCAAGTCAACTCAAAGTCAAAGTCTCTGGCCAAGAGCATTTTGGTTAATAATTATTATTATTATTGAACTAAGGACTTTATGTTTGGACCATAAAGTTGAATGTGGATGAGAATGGAATTTTAAACATTACCAAATTCCATAAATCCAAAGTGATATAATTTTGACGAAGAGAATTGGTGCAAATAATTGTCACTAGTATGTACCGTTTACGATAAGTAAAATTGGATTTTACCAAAAAATGTATAATGATGAATTCAATCAAAATGCCACACCACCTTGAAGTGATGTGTGAACATTAATATTTGACTTGTTCAATATTAATCGCTGATTGAATTTACACCTTTAAGTCACGCAACCGTAATGATGAATTCTCCGAAAAACACATAATTTAATTAATTATATAAAAAAAGTGTAAATCAATTAAATTAATTAGTATTTGGGAAATATTAATTATTATTTATTTTATTTAATGTTTGGGAGTTATTTTTAATTACTTGAATGCATTTATAAAAGTCATATTTGTGCGCATTGATATACGATATCATTGTAATTAAATAAAAGATAATCACATGCACTAATTTATGGAATCTTATGTCATTTGATGGCACATAATTTTCAGCCATGCCATGTAAAGAGTAGGAGCTAAAAGGGAAAGTTTATCAAGAGAATTAATTAGAGAATTTTTAATTAAAGAATGAGAAAGGTTTCCTTCTTTCAAATAAAACATATTCTCTAATTCATTTTATACGTAGAATTGACTTTCTCATTTTGTATTCTTCTTTTTGTAACTTTTATTGTTCTCTCCTTCTTATCTAATGGCTAAAAATATGTGATCTTCCATGGCTTCAATTATCCCAAAATAAAATACAAATCAAATCAATTATGAAAAATGGTTTATTCCTCTTCATCCTTGCAACATTTAGAGGTTGGTTTCTGAATCTAGGAGATTTGATTCTTTGTTCAAGGTACCATTCATTGGTTGCATGTAGAGGAAAAATTCAATGCTTAAGGTGTACTTCAAGGATTTCAAATTAAGTTATGATCTTTTTATTCTAATAATTTTGATATGATGTTTTAATGAATAAAATTGAATGTCATAATTTATATGTGTATAATATTGTCTTATTTGATTTGAAAATGGTTTATGTAGTTCGAATTGTTTATCATGTCTTTTTAGTTTAGATAGATCAAAACTGAAGCTTGTATACGATTAGACAATATTTTAATTTTAGATGTATGCTTAAACAATCAAGTCAAAGCGTAATTCTTTTGATTTGAATGTTATATGTTCTTATTGTTTGCACTTGTACTGTAATTACATATGATTAAATGATGTTTTGATAATAAATTGATTACAATAAATTTCTAAATTTGTTACTCTATTTGACATCACAATTATCCTTCTTTAACTATTCAAAGGATTTTAACATATTGTTTAATTCATTATGTATCGCCTTCTGTTTTATAATTATTTATTCATATAGGTTGAATCTCTTTAGACTTGAAATTTTATTTGTTTTTATTATCTGCATCTGATTGCAATTGAAACCCACACAGGATCAAATGATGTTTTGATAATAAATTGATTACAATAAATTTATAAATTTGTTTATTTGACATGACTAATATATTTCTTTGAGTATTCAAAGGATTGTTAATATATTGCTCAATTTAATGGGTTTCAATTTCGTTTAAAAAAATCCCCTTTTTCATATAGTTGAATCTCCTTAGATTTGAAAGTTTACTTGTTCTTGTTACATGCATCTTATTGTAATTGAAACTCACACATGATTGAAGGATGTTTTGATAATAAATTTATTACAATAATTTTAAAATTTGTTACCCTATTTGACATGACTAGTATCTTTCTTTATGTATTCAAAGGATTGTCAATATGTTGCTCAGTTTAGTGTGTTTCACTTATGGTTAAAAAGAAAAAAAAAATCATTTTTTATATAGGTTGAATCTCTTGATTTAATTATATACATATATATTTTTTAACTGATTTAAGTTTACATAAGTTTATAAATACATCAAAAAATTTAAATGTAATATAGTTTATTTTGAATTAATTAAGAAGTTTTGGGTTAATCTTTATATACAAATAATTACATCTATATGTATATTACATATATTATATTTCAACTTGTATAATTTAAATTCCTTATTTATATCAAACAATTTTAAGTGTAGTATCATATACATATGAATTATTGTTGGCTATTCCTATTCTTATGTCATAATGATTCATTGATTGCTAATTGAATACTAGTTTGTCAAATGGGGAAAATGAATCAATCATATTTGTCATCTTTTATTTTATCCCTTTTTCCCGTATATGATTGCCTTTAAACTTATTATTATTTATTCACATACATAATGTTATCAATTGATCATACTTGCCTTACGTTTAACTGTTCTGTCATATGACTATGGAATGAATATATTTGATATATTCAAACCTAATTTTGATATCCCATTCTTGGTTGTTTTATAATTAAATTAATAAAACAAAAAATGATATTAAATAAAATATTGATTTTATTTAAAATAAAATTTAGATAAGATCTAAATGCATTTAGACTTCATAAGCCCGTTAATGATCCAAAATGATAAACTTTTTTTGAAATTCACTCATTTCTTCCACTGTGGGTTGGCCAGTTCCTTCAAAATAGAGCAGTTAGAGTTTAAAGCTGTGTAATTAATGCCCCGCTATTACCCCGCTATATCTCATAGCAGATTTCTACCGCTACGATTTTTCCATATAGCCCCAGAATATAACCTTTCCGCTTTAATCCCCGCTATTTCGACTATGTCCCGTTATTTCCGCTATATTCCACTATTCCCGCTCTATTTTTTTTTAATAAAATGAATTGAAAATTTGCATTTATACATTATAAAATTATGAAACTAATTTATTTGATTTAATTTTAATATATTTTCAGAAATGAAAATACTCTAATATTCTACCAAATTCAATTATGTTATATAACAGTTTTTCATTTAATTAAAGTATATTCGCACATGTTTTTATTTAAAATTATTTATGTATTATTTATAATTTAATTGAATGATAATTTTTCATTTAATTACCATTTATATATTTGTAAAAACATTAAGTACGAGTTTTATATGCTATTTTAGAGCCATCCGCTATATCCCGCTATATCCTCGCTGTATCCCCGCTATGACTTTTTGCACCTTCACCGCTTTGAATCTACCGAGCGCATTAACTGCACAGGTTTAAAGAAAGGGAAATAAACTCCGGGTCAGTCATGGGACTGATGCGAGAACTTAAAATACGGGTTTTAAAAATAAAATGGCATCTCATAAGACCAAGCTGCACATAAACATGGAATGAGTTTTTACCTTATGATAAACAAAACATTTAATGTGAAAACTTGGTAATATTATTTTGAATGACATTTTTTTGAAAACATTTGCAAATAAACCTATAAATCTTAGCTGAAATGCTTGCAACACACATTTCAGTACTTTGTACAACTAAGTCTGTACGGTGCTTATTGGATATTAGATTCCCAACTGAATAGTGAGATAAGAGACTACCTCCCATACAGTGCATTTCTAGAGGAATGCTCCCTCGGCCCTTATATTGGTCCTCATGTGAATTAAGACCGACCTATTTGGAAAATCACATGGGTAGTACCTAATGTTACGTCACTCTGTCGTTCCCCACCTATCTGAGACGTCTTATAGGATACACCACTTAATTTAAACCCAACGTTATACCAAGTAGAAATTTTATCCACCTTGAAGGTGACTTCATACCGTGTTTGGTTGCGACCCACTTTAGCTGTAGCGATCCTGACTCGACCTTCGAAAATCGACACCGAATACGACACTCATATTCAAACGCCGCGGATCCAAACGTCGAATGTGGTGCGCCGGAGCTTATAACACCATTAAGTACAACATAGGGAACGAAAGAATATCAATATATATATATATATATATAACATTGACACAATGACAGATACAAAATCTGATATAATATGATACAACAGAATGATATAATGGACATTAATACTATCAGAGATACAAGACACAGCGGAAAGGAATAAATAACACCAGCAGCGGAAAAGAATATCTTCAATAGAATGCATCCCCAAATCCAATACTCCAATCCAAAGCTAGCTCGAACCAACATCACGTGTCACCTAGATGAGCAAGTCTGGTGTGATCCAAAGACTAGACTAACTCTAGATAATCTACTAAACCTGACTATCTGAAAAATCCAACTCTAGACTGTCCGAGTGGAAAATTGTGGACACCCAGAGTTTAGGAAAGGAACAATAAACTCCGAGTTAGTCATGGGACTGGTATGAGTAACAAAAACAGTTTATCTTTAAAACAAACAGCAAAAGAATTTAAATTGAAATCCGCAATGCTTTTTAAAATGAAACTACCATAAAGCCTCCCGCCGCACACATCATGCAAACGCAGAATTGGAGGAGATTTCTCCTTATGATAGTCAAACATGTTTGATACACAAATTCTTTGATATTATTATTAGTACACAGTGCAGAAAACATTTCGAAAGTAGAATATTAATCTTAGCCAGCATAGACGTTTCAAACTATGCCTACTATAGCTACCATCCAAACAGTGGGGCGCCACCATAAGTAGATGGCAGGTAATACAACTAAAAACGTACAAGGCACGTATTGGATGAATGGATTTCCAACAAATGGTCAGGCTAAGGAACTTCCCTCTGTCCATGGGTACGCCTTTAGCGGGACGTCCCGAGAACCTAACCGGATCTTTGCCAACATAAGGCCAGGTTACCTCTGTAACTAGGTAACTACTTCTCGAGCATACCACCCCCCAGTTCTTTGGGCCCTTTATCCGAGGGCCCTCTGTCACAAAGCAACAACCACACAGTAAATGAGATTGGAGCTACCACATAGGTAAATATCTAGACTCCATACCATGATACCACCCTTTACCAGAAGGGAGTGACACACCCTAAAGGGCGCGACCCTCATAATCTTGCCGCATCTTTCCTGTTTTGACCATTTCCGGGGTGTGAGGTCCTAATGCAGTCTCGTCCAAAAAGCTACGCTTTATACAAAAGCCATGCTTTGATCACAAATGATCAACAAATGATCATCAACACACAGCAGCACTTAGCATGTCACACTACCAAATTGGGAATATATCGCTGATAACCTTCAACTACATAACCTCTGAGCTCGTACGTCTCAGAGAAGGGTGTTAAGCTAAGAGAATAAATTCTCCGCCACCAACAGATATGTATTTGAAAGAATCTGCTTTATATCTCAAAGTGTAGTGTCAGACATACAACCATACAAGTCTGTTCCGGGTTCGAACAGAACCGAAGGCACTCCCGAAGAAGCCCTTGCGAATCCGGTTATTCACAATCCCGATCGGACTTCCCATCACTTAGGGAATCTCTATACCGGCGCGACTCCATGCAGAGACAATCGATAGGTCATCCTATCGCTCTCGCAAATACCCGGTCTTCACCATCGGTCTTCAAATGTTATCCATATCGACGTATCATTATTCGGAATGGATTATATGACACAAAGGTCCCCTCCCGGCTAAACCGAATAATGAGCGTAATATTTAAAACATATGGATACAGGATTTCAGTTAAGTCACAACTTAATATCCAAAACTTTCCTTCCAAATGGTTTAAACCAATTGCCATTTCAAATCTTTTAAATAAAAGATTCAATTCACAAAGTTCACCCAGTTCACAAAGATCCATTCACGGATTTCAAAACATTTTCCATTTCAATTGGATTAACTCGTTAAACCTTTAAATCAAGATTTAACTTATAGCATTCAAAATTCGTTTCCAAAGATTCATTCAAAGCCTTTCAAATAATTTCATTTTAAGTTGGATTAACTCATTCGATCTGTGAATCAAAGACTCATTTCGTAGCTCTCAAAACATTCTATTCCATTTCAAATTTGAAACCTTTCAACACAATTTGGAAATCCTTTCTTTAAATGAAAGCTATTATTGTTTGAACACAAATAGTTTTCGTTTTGGGAAAAACTGATTACAATTACCTCAGTTAAAACCATTCAAGTACAAAATTTGGATTTAAATTTAAATTTCCCAAACCATACTTTTCTAAATGGTTAAAACCCCATATAAACATCTTATAACTTGTATAATCTTTTAGACCATAATTTCCAAATCATTGAATTCAATCTCAAATATTGAATTCAAATTTAAATCAAATTATTTAAATTTCAAGTTTTATTAAGTTATTTAAAATAACTTTTATTTTTGAAACTCATTTTCAAAGCTTTCAATTCCAATTCCAAAACTATTTTGGATTCAAGAATTCAATTGTTAAAAATCTATGACTTAGCCGATTTCCTCGTGCAATCCATATTTGTGTGTGTGTAAGTGTAGTCCAGAGGGTTTTACACAATAGTGCACAACATCAATCATCACAGATGCAATCACAACAATATCGATAAGCGGTATATTCCAATAACGCTTATCGATACACACAGATTCACAGATAGAAAATATGAATGTATTATAAATAAATAAATTACATTCATCACAGATCAAACTGAAACAACTCATAGCACAAAGCACAGCATATCATAAATATCAAACAGTTTGACAATCAATAGAATTCAAACATCTATAAGTAAGCTCAATTAATTATCTGATTAATTGAAATCAGATAAGTCATCGATCATGGTTAATTAATATTAATTAATTTCAAATCATTTGATTAATTGTCCTTTAATCATTTATTAGTTACATTAATCAACTTTTAATTATTGAATAATTGACCTTTTATTTTTCAGTTATCCTTTAATTAATTCATTAATAAATTATTCAAACCCTAATTAATTACAATTTAATTAATTATTCTTAATTAATTGTAATAAGTGATTATTCTTCCATTAATCACTAACTTATCATTAAAACCTTTAATTAACCATTTTGTAATTAATTACCATTAACAATTCTTAATTACAAATAATTTAGACACTTAATTAATGATTTGCCAATCAATTAGTCACAAACTAATAAACACCTAATTAATTACAATGATTAATTAACCAAGCTTTACTTATCATTATAAATAAATCATTCTTAGTTACTTTAAAACAATTAATTTATAATAAAAATTATCTTAATTAACATTTTAAAACTTTCTTAACTTGAAAATAAATTATTACTAATTTGAAAACTTAAATGTTAATTAACTTTAACACTTATTTTAATAAATCACAGTTTGATTTGATTAACTTTTTTTATTTGATAAATCATTCATTAAGTAACTAAGCTTTAAGTAATCACTTTGTTTTATTTTTGAAAACACCTTGGGATAAAATGTCCAAATCAAAACAAATTTGAATTTCAAAACACTTAAATTAACATGTTGAACTTGGAAAAACTTTACTGGGAAATTTGTTAACGCTCATTTTAAAAAAAAAAAAAACTTGTTTAACATAACCTAAAAACTTTTGATTTCATCTTTAAGTTTACAAACTTGTTTTAACACTTTATAAAATACTTTAACAATTTAAAGGTATTAAAACATTTTATTTCTTTATAAAACTTATTTATAAAACTGGAATTCAAACTTATTTTAAGTTCCGATTTTTAAACTTGTTTCAAAATCTTTGTTTTAAGCTTGCTTTACACTTTAAAATTTAATTTAAGTTTAAAAACATGGTCAGGTTTAAACAAAAATCTGTTAAACACAATTTACTCGTGTAAACACTCGAGCTACTCACCAACTTTGCCGAGATCCTCCCGCGTTTCTCAACATTTTCTTATTCTTCTACTCTTTTTTTCCAGCTAAATTCAGGTTTAAATTTTTAGCATAACTGTTGAAAACATTACCAGGTAACATAAGAAGTACTCGAGCCATCTCCAAGGAAACGTGAGTTCCCCTTCGAGTCACCACAACCCAAACTCCTCCAGGTACTTAAACGTGGCCGTGCACGTGCACATGGTCGCCGACCAACTCCAGTCACCTCAGATGGCTTCAACACATCAGCCAGCATCCACGCAACCACCTCTGACCATCCAAACTTCCTCACGCGCGCGAAATCAAATTTCAGTTGTTCAAACTCAAACCTGGAAAACGAACGAGAACCCCACCCCAAACCTGGAAAAATGTCTCTTCCTCAAAGCCTCGACCAATGGAGGACCCAAAACTCCGGTCATTGCTTCGTCAACGTCTCCTCCACCATTCCCCCAAACTACGGCGAACTCGGTCGCCTGAGGACGATGCACGAATCGCAAATCTCTGGCCTCTCAAAACTAGGTCACCAAACTTTGAAATCTTTCCGCCGCCGCCTCGATCGACTACACGCCACCACTCCATTTTTCTCACAACCTCCGATCGCTCCTCTACCATCCTAGAGAGTCACGATCTTCCTCGACATCGAGATCACCGGAATTTGGTCGAAGAACGATTTCTGTTCAACCAAGAATTTCTCCCTACCCCTACATCTAAAAATCATGATTTTTGCTTTAAAAATCAAGTTAAAGTACGAGAATTTAGTTTATATACTTGAATTCGTGAATTAAATAACTCGGAATTTGACTGATATTCAATTTGAACTGTTTCTTTTAGAATTTCCAGACAATCCTACTTTGTTTAGGTTAAGTACCAATTTTAAAATCTAGTTTATGATCAAATAAACCCATTTTGTTTGATACTAAGTCCTATCAATTAATTGAGTCAATCCAGAGTTAGAAATCTATAAACAGATGTGATTACAGGATATCAACACACACATGCAGTAACACATATACACAGTAATGCATTAAGATATATACACATCTCACACAATGATTAAGAAACATATATACTTAAGTATTTTAAAATTTAAGTTACTCACCTTTCACATTTTTGTTTTAGAAATGACAGAGCCTTCTTCTTCTTTTTTTAAACCAGGCTTTTGCAATTTCAAACTGGAATTCTTCTTCTTGAATCTCTGGTTCAAGTTGATTTAAGTTGTTGTTGAATCTTTGTTTAAGTTGTAGAATAATGATGTTTATTTTCTGAAATGCTAAGTTGATGAACGAAAATGAAGTAAAAGAATGGACATATATAGGAAGAAAATGTGGACAGGTTTGTATGGTAGCTGTACAAGTTGAATTTTTTTATTTGTACTGGGTAGATGTTTGTTTAATTCGATTAGAGATTTTTCCTCAGGTTTGGGAGCTGAAGTGATATTGCATTAATTGCTTTGTACAAATCTACATTATTATAAAAAAAATTCATACTTGTCTCGTCTTCTTTCCAGATTTGCATATTTATACTTAAATTGTTTGTACACGTTTATGTCCTTGTTTGTATTACTTTGTATTGGCTTGTTTCTTAGCCTACACTTATATTTTTCTATCTTGCTCTCGACTAGGCTGAGATGACATGCATTTATGTACTAAAGATCTTTTATTTTACTTTGTATATTTACTTCTAATTTAACCAAAATATTTATTTCTAGAATTTTGTTATATTTACACAACTTCCGAAATCCATTAATTAAGATTGAATTCTTAATTAATTCATAATTCAACTAAATTTCTATATTCAATACTGATTATTTCACAATTTTTATTCAAAAATTAAATTAATTCCCAATTTAACTTAGTCAAAATCCGGGATCGTTACAGGTTCCCCCCTTAAGAAATTTCGTCTTCGAAATTTGCCAATTTAGTTTATAAATTATCCACTCACACAAAATAGACCAATAACAACTCAAATATATCGGTAAACACATAGATTCTTACGGTTAATCCAAAATACACTTTATATTAAGTGTTACTAAGGGCATTCATACAGATGTTATAGTCATTCATCCAACCATACATATACATACATCTAGCATCCACGACATTCTGAGTCAAAACACATATATAATGCATACACTACCCAAAAGGAAACATCCTAATCATCTACAGATCCTCACTATCAGAGCTTTCCCTGTCAGGCCCTGACAATTCCCTGACCTCTGCCTCATTGTCTGATTCTGAAGGTACTACAGGAATAAAGCCTACGTCATCTAGCTCCTCAATGGCATTATCTAGATCCCAAATAATTGCTTCATCATCTTCTGACTCTACATAATACTCCTCATGTTCAAATTCTTCTTCGTTCTCAAACTCTTCCTCGTCCTCTTCGAGTCCTTCCTCGACCTCGAACTCTTCTTCGTTGTCGAATACCTCCTCGGGTTCTTCTTCAGTCTCCTCCTTGGGCTCCTCTGGTACTTCCTCATCCATAGACGGTTCCTAAATCTTCCTAGCCGAACCATAATCACCAACTCTTCTGCCATTTGAGGTTGCTCCGCCTCGGCTGATGCTATGGGTTCTCTACAATCAAAATCAAAACCAAAACATAGATGAAAGATGATTCATCAAATCAAACTGAATATTTATTCTGCATTTGGCTTACCAAATCAGAATATCAATAAATAGATACAAGAAAGAATCTATTAAGTTTTTCACAATATACTCGGGTCATCCAGATCTACGAAATATGGAGTGATATTGGTTAGTTTGAAGGGATAACCAACCATTCGTAGAATATATTGGAACCCAAAAAAAAACAGATATATGGATACAATTTCAAAACTTTTAGTTTAGAAACTAAAGCATACCCATCAACCATAGCAATCAAAGCAACCAATTCATCCAAACAAACAATTTTGGCCTATTTGGAGTTTATGTCCCATGCAAATATATCAAATCTTCTTCCTGGATTTACCAGGAATCATCGAAGAATTGAAAAGAGATGCTGAACAAAAGAGATTAATAGATGGATTCAATCTTCTACAATTTTTCAAACATTAGGTATGGATTCCAAACTTAGGTCGAAATACTCCAAAGTATATACCAATTTGTCCCTCTTCGGACTTCGATCTACACAAGAAATTACAATAAAATTTCAAATTTGGTTTTAAGCGAAATCGTTTTATCGATTCAATTCAATTTATTCTATTAATCAATTTAACTCAAATTAAATTTCCAATTTATAATTTTCAATTTATTTAAATTTCAATTCCAAACTTCCAATTTATTAAAGTTTAAATCGAGAAACTGATAAGAAACCGATGAAGATACGAGGTAAGGATTTTCTACAACGATTCGTAGGGCCACCATCACACCGAAACTTCTTTCTGGAGATGTCACGAAGCAATCAAAAGAATTTGGAATCGAATCAAAGGAGATTGATAAAGAAGATTGTTTCCGCTATGGCAGGGTATTGACCATTCGTACTGGTATTCCCCTGTCCCCTATCTCGTTCTCTTCACGCACTTATACTCACTATCAGTGGATAGTAAGAAAATTTACTGAGGCATTCAAACAGATATCTTAAGGATATACTCATTCTAGGTATAATTCACCATATCTCTAATGAGCTACTTAATATGTTATACTCCTGAGCTAAAGTTTCAACCTTCAGCTCTAATACCAAATGTAGCGATCCCGACTCGACCTTCGAAAATCAACATCGAATACGACACTCATATTCAAACGCCACAGATCCAAACGTCGAATCTGGTGCATCGGTGCTTATAACACCATTAAGTACAACACAGCGAAAGGAAAGAATATCAATATATATATATATATATATATATATATATATATATATATAAGATTGATACAATGACAGATACAAAATATGATATAATATGATACAACAGAATGATATAATGGACATTAATACTATCAGAGATACAAAACACAGCGGAAAGGAATAAATAACACCAGCAGCGGAAAAGAATATCTTCAATAGAATGCATCCCCATATCCAATACTCCAATCCAAAGCTAGCTCGAACCAACATCACGTGTCACCTAGATGAGCAAGTCTGGTGTGATCCAAAGACTGAACTAACTCTAGATAATCTACTAAACCTGACTATCTGAAAAACCCAACTCTAGACTGCCCGCGTGGAAAATTGTGGGCACCCAGAGTTTAGGAAAGGAACAATAAACTCCGAGTCAGTCATGGGACTGGTATGAGTAACAAAAACGGTTTATCTTTAAAACAGACAGCAAAAGAATTTAAATTGAAATCCGCAATGCTTTTTAGAAAATGAAACTACCATAAGGCCTCCCGCCGCACACACCATGCAAACGCAGAATTGGAGGAGATTTCTCCTTATGATCGTCAAACATGCTTGACACGCAAATTCTTTGATATTATTATTATTAGTACACAGTGCAGAAAACATTTCAAAAGTAGAATATTAATCTTAGCCAGCATAGACATTTCGAACTATGCCTACTATAGCTACCATCCAAACAATGGGGCGCCACCATAAGTTGATGGCAGGTAATACAACTAAAATCGTACAAGGCACGTATTAGATGAATGGATTTCCAACAAATAGTCGGGCTAAGGAACTTCCCTCTGTCCATGGGTACGCCTCTGGCGGGACGTTCCGAGAACCTAACCGGGTCTCTGCCAACACAAGGCCGGGTTACCTCTGTAACTAGGTAACTATTTCTCGAGCATACCACCCCCCGGTCCTTTAGGACCTTTATCCGAGGGCCCTCTGTCACAAAGCAACAACTACACAGTAAATGAGATTGGAGCTACCACATAGGTAAATATCTGGGCTCCATACCATGATACCACCCTTTACCAGAAGGGAATGACACACCCTAAAAGGCGCGACCCTCATAATCTTGCCGCATCTTTCCTGTTTTGACCATTTCTGGGGTGTGAGGTCCTGATGCAGTCTCGTCACAAAGCTACGCTTTATACAAAAGTCATGCTTTCATCACAAATGATCAACAAATGATCATCAACACACAGCAGCACTTAGCATGTCACACTACTAAATTGAGAATATATCGCTGATAACCTTCAACTACATAACCTCTGAGCTCGTACGTCTCAGAGAAGGGTGTTAAGCTAAGAGAATAAATTCTCCGCCACCAACAGATATGTATTTGAAAGAAATCTGCTTTATATCTCAAAGTGTAGTGTCAGACATACAACCATACAAGTCTGTCCCGTGTTCGAACAGAACCGAAGGCACTCCCGAAGAAGCCCTTGCGAATCCGGTTATTCACAATCCCGATCGGACTTCCCATCACTTAGGGAATCTCTATACCGGCGCGACTCCATGCAGAGACAATCGATAGGTCATCCTATCGCTCTCGCAAATACCCGGTCTTCAGCATCGGTCTTCAAATGCTATCCATATCGACGTATCATTATTCGGAATGGATTATATGATACAAAGGTCCTCTCCCGGCTAAACCGAATAATGAGCGTAATATTAAAAACATATGGATACAGGATTTTAGTTAAGTCACAACTTAATATCCAAAACTCCCCTTCCAAATGGTTTAAACCAATTGCCATTTCAAATCTTTTAAATAAAAGATTCAATTCACAAAGTTCATCCAGTTCACAAAGATCCATTCACGGATTTCAAAACATTTTCCATTTCAATTGGATCAACTCGTTAAACCTTTAAATCAAGATTTAACTTATAGCTTTCAAAATTCGTTTCCAAAGATTCATTCAAAGCCTTTCAAATAATTTCATTTAAAGTTGGATTAACTCATTCGGTCTGTGAATCAAAGACTCATTTCGTAGCTCTCAAAACATTCTATTCCATTTCAAATTTGAAACCTTTCAACACAATTTGGAAATCCTTTCTTTAAATGAAAGCTATTATTATTTGAACACAAATAGTTTTCGTTTCATTACAGTATAGTGCAAAGTGCCAAGTGTGCCATCAAAGCGCCACATGCGACCATTTGCCCGCGCGTGCGAGCTTGTCTGGTAATTCATACCACCTGCGCCTAATTAATAAGTAGTGGAAATAAGGATATATAAAGAGAGAATAACAAAATATCAAACGATGTTGGACTAAAGTTTGTTGTAGTTATACAACAAATTTAATCGATTGATGTGACTTTGATACGTTATTAGTTAGATAAATGACAAAAGAATCTTAACTTTAATTTAATAGTAAATAATGGGTTGATTTTAGCGACTAATGAATATGTATTGAATGCTTAAATTTTGTAGAATTGCCACCCAGGCCTACTGATAGAAGTGTCAATTATCTTCAACGAAAACATAAAAGTGAAAATCAATCGTTTATGGAGGTATTTATTTTTACTTTTACATCATGTTTTAAAGAAAATACATTATAAAATGTTGATTTGTATTGGTTGTTATAAATCAGATTGTTCAAATAGTTCAAATTGTATACCATATTCAAGCAACATTAAAAATTTTTTTTACAAAGATCCTCGATTGGAAGAAATTTTAAAGTTAGCTGATGCAAGTTAAATATATTAAATTAGATATATTGTATGATCGTTGAAGGTTTTCATTTTAGATTATGAGAAATGACTCTCTTTGTGTGACGTTCAATATTTGATAGACCTTTAACCATAGACGGTTCCGTAATTTATCTTGATAACTTGAAGTATGATTATTTTACTTTATTTCATGACTTACTTGGTACATTATCACCGGAAAATGCGATAACATCTAAAAGTGAGGTAATATGAGTTGGTTTAGAAAGGAAATTCAAGATTCATTTGGAGAAGATGTGATGGATATTGACATACTTTATTGTAGCCGTGATGCAATCTTATACTTCTTAAACTCTCGGTTTTTAATCATTCAAAGGTCGATGAAACTTAAAATTTCTGCCATATTTGACCGATTTAGCACTATGTGATCAGTATTCATATGCTAGTATAATACTTTATTATTTATTAGTGAGTTGACAAATATGCCGCAAAAAGAAACAAAACTATATGTGGTTGTATGACATTGCTCCATTTATGGCCTTGGTCTCATTTACCGTTGGGCATCCTGGTATAAAGATCCATGTCAATTTGGATCGTGATCTTTCATATGGTTGTAGGTAGAATTATATTAGAAATTGACATGAAAGTCTAAACAATGTGCTATTTTATCGTAATGAATTAGATTTGCTACCGGTAGTTTGGGAACCGTATTCATTGTTTAATGCATTTTATGGTCTTATTATACTCTCTCTCTCTCTCGTTGGATTTCCAAGTGTCGGTTAATACTATGTTGGAACTTCAAAAATATGCTCTGAATTGGATGATGAGGCAATTTGAATTTACTCATCAACACATTCCCGCTCCTATTGTTTCAATAAATCCAAATCGGAATGATTGGAGAGCTTTGCTAAATGAAAGTTTAGAGTTATGGAATGGAAGATTGATCATGTTGTCAATTGTTTTCTCAGTTCATTATACTTACAACCTCCGGTGTAGTAGCACATGCATCTAGCAGACTTCTGAAGCTCATCGAAACCGAAACCAACTTTCTTCAAATTTACCTTGATATGTCAAATATAATAGCAATGATGATGTTCCATGGGCCAACCTTCTTTGAGCACACGTGGGATTCATTTCATGTGGTCTAAGATAAACGTAATACAATGGTTACGTAAAAGGGATATAATTCTACATACAACAAACAAACTAACTTCATGTCTGCCACAACTCTGTCTGCATAATGACAAAAGCTAATGAAAAAAGACCTTGATTTGCGATTACACCAGTAGCTACAAGTAATGTACCTAGATACTTTTCATACAAATGAGTGCCCACAGTGTGCAAAATCGTCACCTGACGGTCCAAAAGCTCAAAAAGCACCATAAAAAATATCACGAATATAAATAACATTATATATAGTTTCTAGATCGTTGCTTTACATTGCTTTAAGATATTTATAATTCTACATACTGTGCTTCTCAATCTTCATAAATTATTTCAACAACTTTTGTTGTCCATACCAAGTTCGAGAATAACTTACTTTGATATGAAACATATTCAACGATGTTTCTTAAACTATTCTTACTATCATATTCATCTCAGACTTTATTAAGGAAAACATTTTGCTACATATAAACTTTGATGTTATTTATCGATGGTTTGAGTTGATGGTTGCATTAAACAAGTGTGAATCCCTCCGTATATTTTTATTTTCCACCAATTTTGAGATCTTATACATAGACTAGCACGCGATCTTCAAGGACATCTTTCATCCATGTCACGTCAAACCGTATATTGATTTGCACGCGACTTCACTACTTAAAAGAAATTAAACATTTAATCGCTCATGCACATAATTGTTTGATGAATTTCTTTTTAATTTCAAAAATTAATCCAACCCAAGGTCCTTTTTCAGCACGTTCTCTTTGAACACTTCTACTTCTAACTAAAAGTTATCCATAATGGATTCTGCCATCATTTTTGCAGTACATACATCATCGGCTAATGGATCTTCATATATAATTATATCTTCATCGAAATTTAGATCATCAACCGGTTGATTGTATTCATATATAATTGCTTCGTTGTTCGCTTCCATGTTATCAACCCAAATTCTATCTACATCATTCGCACAAGCGACTTGCATGCTATCCAATTGCACTTCGTTATTGTTTGCATTCTCAATGTAATCGTCGTCATTATCATTCACACGAGCATTGGATGCTTCTTCCGCTTGATTCATTTTGTGACCATAAATAGCAAAATTATTGATAAGAGTAAGGTGAACGAAGTTAATTCAAAGTGAAAATGCTAAAGTTAAATTTAATACTTACTTGATGGTTGTTTGAGATTGACTTTGAATACTGAAATTCAGATATACAAAGTAATGATCAAAATATTGTGCTTGACTCTCCAACAGTTCCACTGCATCTATTTAATAAATTTGTAAACCCTCCACCACGATGAGTTGCCATGTAAGAAGTGTTGAACATTGTGTTTCTTAAAATTGTGTTATAGGCATTAACTCTACAAGTGATAGTGTGGAATGTTGTATTTCTACAACATTAACAAGTTTTGTTTTCATAATAAAAATTTCTAACACTTTCATTCCAACCAAAAAATGTAGAATTAATATAATCGTCATATTCACATCAATAGCGAACGAACAATATCTCTGACCCATTTTGCTATATTTTTAAATCTTGCTCAAGAGAATTGATTCTTACACTTCAAATCAACTAAATAACATTTTGGGAATAGCCTTAAATTAAAAAAAAATTAAATTAACACTTTGATTTGAGAAGAAAATGATGCTTCTTTAGAGAATCTTCAACCAAAAGTACTTTTATTTCGACAAAATTTTTCCTTATGATAAAAAACTTTGAAGATGGGAAGAAATTGAGGTGAAAGAAAGTTGGGTTTTCTATGATGAAAGTGGAGAGGAAGGGAATGAGGAATGAACAGACGTGTTGTTTTTCTAAACTCCGAAACTGTGCTCACGCAATCCAAAATTGCGCTTTATTATTTTTCTTAAAAAATATTATTAGGGAAGCTAAAATGACAAATTAAAGCTTGCACAATTTTAAATTGAGCAAGCTATATAAAACTAGGCTTATTTCTGCAATTGGTTTTATTTATGAGCATATTACTACAATAAGTTAATTTCGAAGGCTCGTATCAAAAAAAATTCCTAAATAGAAATATGAAAATCTCCACATCTTAATACTATAACAAATGACTAGTTTTAAAAACTATTACTTTTTACAAAACAAAATTAGTTTCAAGAAAATCACAAAAAGGTTGAACGAGTAATGCAAAAATTATCCTTCTAAGTGGATTTACAATCATATAGAAAAATATCAAATTTAAAAAATAATTAACCAACAAAATATTTCAAATTAAAGAAATTAAAAACAAAAGACAAATTCAAAACTAATTAAACTTAATTTGGAAAATTAGTATTTTAATATCAAATAAGAATGAGGTAAAAAAAATGCATGTATTGACACAAAAATTATGAGCTCATATTCGATTAGAAATCTAAAGATATGTAAATCTTTATAAATAGCTGGAATAAAAACACAACATTTTGGTTCGACCGTAAACTTCCGAAATTGCTCTTTATATGATTCTTTTAACAAATTTGTCTTTTATATACACTAACTTCAAAAGAAAATTAAAAAAGCCTTGCTAATTCCAAAAAAAAAAACATGTAATCCTCAACAGTAGTTGCAATATCTTCCATGTCACTTTTTTTGGTGTTAGGCTGAACTATCAAAAACTCTCCTCTACATATATTATAAAACCTTAATATCACTTAAAAATAGGATCTAATACATTTTCTTTACAAATTCAAAACGCTTCTCCATAAATATTTTAATATCACTTAAAAATAGAAATTCAAACTAACATAGAAATTAGATGTTGTAACTTAAAAATAAATATTCAAACTAACTACACATGGTATCAACGCAAAATTATAGCTAACTATTTGTGCAAAATATTCTCTTGAATGTGTTGAACATATGCAATTTATAAAAAAATAATTCACGAGCGAAGCGCGTGCCATACGCTTGTATTTGATAATGTAACTCAAGATATAAGACAAAAAAGTCGTTAATCATAACAAAAGCTAATGGACAATTACCTAATGCTTCGTTAAAAAGACCAATGCCAAATCTTTTTCTTTAATACTCTTTTTGGTTAATCTATTATCAAAGTAACCTACAGTTTTCACATAAATAACCTACAATTTTTCATAGATTTCGGTGTAAAATCTTTGTATAATTTTCAAAATAAGAATTTTACTCATGACTAATAAATTGAAATTTCGCATACTAAAATTCTAACAAATAGTTAATTTTTACAATCTATTAAACTGCTGTTTTTCTTAAAACACGATATATTTCATAAAAATAACATGAAAGTAAATAATATAATGAAATTTCATATGTTAAAGGTATTTTTAGACAAGTCAAATTTAAAGCATCACATGACTTATTGTGAAAATATTGTATAAAAATAGCTCAATTATAAATGTTTGGCACCTAAATATTGCTCAAATCGCAATGTTTTGTTCTTCACTAGCCATAGACCATAATTTTGAACTCAACAAATCCACGATCACTTAAAACTAATGATAGCATATTAATGCACTAAAAAAGGTCCTTTTCATTTTATCAGTTATAAACATAACCTACAAATGTTCCCATATTTAATATTTATCCTTTAACCATTTCTTAAATGAAATTTGTATTCACAACAAATAAATAAATTGTTATTTAAACTCTAACAGAAGTAAATTCTAGGATTCGGAAGGAAACCTTTTTACAGAACAATTTTTGTTTTTAGAAAAAATCAAACAAATATCTTCATAATTATTCTTTTATGTGGATTTACGATTATACGTAAATAAACTTAAATTCAATAATAGTTAACCAATAACGTAGTTCAAATAAAAAAAATTATAAATAGAGACGAATTTCTAATTGATAAATTGAATGTAGAAAATTAACATTCTAATATCAACTAGAAAGATGTGTAAACAAGGAGATGCATGTATTACCATGAAAATAATAATTATTAGAAACCTAAAGATAAATACAAATTTCTAATAATGTAACTAACGAAATAACCTATAATATTCTTAAAATTCACAAATCATAATACATATCATTTGTAATAATAAAAAATTCAAACTAAACTATTTTGTACTATGTAAAGCTGGTTTGAAAATTATTTTCAATTGTAGGCTACTTTTTACCAACTCAGCAACGAGCTGGCAGCTGGTTTAAAAAATTAATGCCAGTTGCACCATCATATTCTTCTAGGTGCAACTAGCAACTGTGTCTATATTATTATGTTCCTCTATGTGGACTAAAAACCAGATGCGTCCCTTCTTTCACAAAAAAAATTCACTGTTTCCTCAGTTACATCAAATCCCTTCAAATATATTCTAAAACTCAAAGCGGACATAGATTTGCACTCAGATGGCAACAATTTTTTAGCATTTGAAGATGAAAGATCTAAACCCTTAGCTCACCTTTTGTGTTTATTGTAGATCTACTTCTGAAATAATATGTTATAATGATTAAGGATGATCTGTTATAGAATTAGCAATGAATTAGTATCTCACATGTTTTAGTATGTAAGAGCTAAGATGCAATTGATTTTCTAATAGACGTCGACTTTTTTTAGAAATATGGTTATTCCATACTATTGTGATGGAAAATTGATGGTTAACGAAAACAACATACTAGATATATTGGAGGTAAAAAAAAATGATTTGAATGTTATAAAGCGTTGCTCGTATCAAGAACTAAAAGAAACAGTACTTAGAGTAACAAAAATAAACTCTTAAGAATTTGATGTTACAAAGATAAACCTTTAAGTGTTAAGGACCACAAAATAAAGTTGTAAGTGGTATGACGTTTTAGATTTTGGTCTTAGAGGTCATGGGTTCAAATCACGAGACATCAAAATGGATGATCCGTTTGAATAAAGTATCACCCTCATCCAATAAAAAAACCTTTAAGTATTTAAAGTAAGAATAACAAACCACTTGAACAAAACGTGGTTATTTCACATGATAATCCATTCGATGCAATTGTATTTATTATTTAGTGAACATTGATTTATCTTTGTAGGGGAATGGAATGGAGATGGTTACAAGAGATTTTGAAGATATTGCACATGGAAGGTGGATAAACATGAAGTGCAACAGAAGTGTCACAATTTTAAAGAAAAAAAAATCTTGATACATTCGACGGAATTGACTTACACGGCCACATCCTCTACAATCATCGACTGTTATTTATGTTAGAAAATAAACTCCAAGAAAACCAGAACCTCAAAAAGAGCAAGAAATCAGGACTTCTCAACCACTTGCACCTCAAGAAGACTTCACTCAACAAGACTTGCACCTCAAATTTATACTTTGTTTATTTATTTGCTTCTTTTTTAGTAGCATATCCTGTTGTGATAGTATTGATTAAATATGTGTTGTGATTAATCGTGAAACGAATGAGGAAAGAAAGATGCAGATGGTAGAAAAACTGTCCTGTATATGAACATAATTGTATGTTGTGTCCAGAAAAATGTGAAAGCACAACTGGCAATTGCGCCCAGCTACTGTTTTAAAACCAGTTCCTGGCTCAGCTTTGAGTTGATAGAATGTAGCATACAATTGCAATAGTTTTCAAACCAGCATAAATTCGAAATTAGTTTTTTAAAATAGCCTAGTTTAAAAAAACAAATTCCTTTTTGGTATCATTAGATTTTTTTGTAGAAATAGATCTGCATTGGATCCTACCATATAAGAAACTCGCCATTTACCTGACATTTAAAGATTTTGTATGCAGTGTGTCTGCTAATTGTTGCATAGCAATGCCCGTGTAGCTAGCAGCTTCCTTTGGTCGCCCTTCCTTGGACCTAAGGTTCTTTGAGGTCTTGAGTAAAATAAATAAGAAAGATATTGGAATTTGTTAGAACCACTTATTAAAAAAAAGAGAAAGAAGTTAAACTGTTTTTTGTACTGGGGATAGAGGGACTTGAACCCACGTGATTTCTAATGTCAACTCTGCAAATTAAAGTTTAAAAATGTTAACTCATCGTTATACAACTAAAATTTAGTAACATTCTACTTAGTACCATTAATGTGCAAACATGAGTTACACACTAGTTATATAATAGTTAATCAAGGTGCAAGGTTTTCGCCGGAACTTCAAGATTTCGGCCATTCCGCCTCGGTTCCGACGAAGACCGGGGCGGAATACAGCCAAAATCTCGGTTTCTGCCCTGTCAAAAAAAATCAAAAGGAAAGATGAAATAGAAGAAAGTAGAAGAAAGATAAATTAGTCACCTGAATCTTACGTAGCTTTGAATTACTGTGCCAATTATGGTAGACAGCGTATAGGGCACTATACGAGGCAATATGTTATTGTAGAAAAGGACAAACAATTAATGTTTAATTTTCCAAGACAACTTTTGAGTTATTTATGAGGATGCTGACACTATTTCTTTTGTTTTATGATTTATTTCATCCCATTCACAGCTGGTTATTAAAATATGCATTGTTTTATTGGGATGTAAACTGTTTAATATAATTCACTTGATTAACTCAAAAAATTTAATTTAATTTTAGTTTTCATTGTAATTTAGTTTAGTTAAGCATTACATTTTAGGCAAAAAATACTGGAACAAAAACCGAAACTTTCAAAATTTAAGAAATAGGTCGAAACCTCTAAATTTTCGGATGACCAAACTGATAGCGAAACAAAATCTCGAACCTCGTAGCTAATAGATATTGCCATATCGGTAACAAAACGAATAGCATTTTTCTATATAGAAAAACTCCTAAATAATGTTTGGCAAGAAGTAAAAAAATAGGAAATAGATTGCATATAAAATTCAATCAAACGACATCATCAATCATATGATTATAGGAAACATGTGGAATGCATCTCTCATCTAAATATGAATTAAGCAAAAATAATTGATTCATACCAGTGTTCAAATTCTCAGTGCTCCAACTCTATTGCTTGTTCCATCAACTTGTATTGGTAAACTGAAATTTTAAATAATGAGAACGATTGGGTTTTGCATATAAAGAACTGAATGCAGCAAATAATGCATTATAAATAATGAACACGAGTAAATTCTTACCACAATTCTCCCATTTATTTGTCCATGCTTCAGAAGAAGAAATATGACATGTCTGTGCACACTACATAAAATTGTTATTGGCATTTACTATTTCTTGTACTAAGAAAACACCTCAGTCTCTCTGTTTGATCAATACGGGATAACCATTCTGTAAGAATTTCAACTGTTACAAAATTAGGATCACAACCTTGTTTTTTCATTTTATCCATGAGCTCAAATGCTTCACTCGCCATATCCATACAATAAAGTCCCTTAAACATCGCGTTATATGTGATAACATTCATAGGAACACCCTTAGTTCTCATTTGATCTACCAATCGCATAGCTTCATCAACTTCCTTTTCTTTCCACAAGGAGTCAATCAATATATTATATACAACAGTATTTGCTGAAACATTACTAGCCTCCATGCTTCTAAAAACTTTCATCCCCTCTTCAATGTTATTGGCCTTACAGTAACCATGTATTATAGCACCATAAGTGACTACAGAAGGTTTGAGTTTGTTATTCTTCATCCGTCTCAGCAAATCAAATGCTGTAGAAAAATCATTAATTTTACAAGCAGCAGAGATTAAAGTATTATAAGTCACTACATCAGGTTCGATCTGACTCCCTTCCATCTCTTTAAACATATCCCAAGCTCTATCCAATTTCATCTTTTTGCACAACCCGCTAATTAAAATGTTATAGCACTTAGTATCAAGTTTGAATCCACTGTTTCTCATGTCCAAAGCAATAGAACAAGCCTCTTCCACTCTTCGCACTTGGGTCAATCCCGATATCAATGTGAAGTACAAAATAGCATCTGGTTTCAGTTCCAAAGTTAACATCTCATCATACAACTCCTTAGCTCTATTTACATTGTTTGCATGAAGGAAAGCTCCTATAAGGTTATTGTATGTAACTATATTCCCTTTAACACCAACCCAACTTTGCCTCTTCTTCCTAAAAAAATCTAGCGCACTATTTACTCTCCTATGACTACAAAATCCACATACAAATATATTCATAGTTACCACGTTTGGATGTATATCTTCCCGCTCCAAACGACCTAAAAACTCAATTGCCTTATTAAATTCACCAGCCTTACATAACCCATCAATCAAAATATTAAAACTCCTAACATTTGGCTTTTCAACCTTATAAAAAAAGCACAAGGCATCCCAAATTCTTCCAACTTTACACAAACCATCGATAACAGTGTTGAAGATAACAACATCCTTCTCAACATTCATTTCATCAAACACCTTCAGTGCACTGTCAACGCGACCACTCTTACACAAATGATTGATTAGAATACTAAAAGTAACCGCGTTTGGAGCGAAACCCATTTCTTTCATTACCTTGAAAAGCGCATTCATCCTGTCAAAGTCCTTTCTTTTCTGAAGAATAGCCAGAAGAGCATTGCAAGAGGAAACATTGACTTTGCAGCCGTGTTTAAGAAGCAAATTGAAGAAGTCATAAGCGTGTGAGTCGAGTTTTGCGAGTAGCTGGTTGAGCTGGGAAGAGTTTGAAGGGAAGATTTTGAGAGTTGGGAGATGAAGAAGTAGAGAAACTGCTTCCGGAGTTGGAGTGAAGTTGAGTTTGGAGAGGGTGTGGAAAAGAGATAAGTAAGTTTTGGAGTTGAGAGAGTTTTCAAAGCTGGTGGGGAGGAGAAGAGAGATAGCGGTGGAGATTTGAGTGGGGTTTTGGGAGGAGAGAAGGGTTTGGATTTGTTCGTCGGTGATGACACTGACGACGGCTGAGGGGTAAGTGGTAAGGTGGCGGCGGAGAAGTTTCAAGGATGTCATTTTTCTCCCGTGTGGTTAAGTAATCAGTACGGGATTTCAATATTAAAATCTTTGCTGTTGTATGGACAGTGGTAAAAACATCTCATATTGTCCGGGTGGAGCGTAGTGGAGTAGAGGTTTGGATTGTGTTAAAAAGACTCAAATTTGATTTTCACCGTGCGCTTCTTCATTTTATATAAAATTTTGGCTACGCATATACCCTTAGGTGTCTCCTTACATACCGCGTTAAAATATCAAAATTTTTATCACATTTTTGCCCCCACTCTGTGATAACAGTCCTTCATTTTTTAACTATTTTGTTTCAAAATATGATCGAGAAACATCATAATGATTTCAGGAAAAAGAAAGATGACTCTACTTCTAATATAAAAACATATCTTTTTTCCTTCTTGTTTCTCAATTTGCATCAAATTAGTACAATTTATTTCATTGTATGGGATTTTATCAAACTTGTAATGCTTTAGAAATTGATCAACTTCTAGTAAAACAAAGTTCAATAAATATTTAAAACCTAATATCATGTACACTGAGAAATGATGGAAACCTAATTTAATAAGCTTTAAGTACTTTTCAAAATATTTATGGCAATGAATTGGCTGAATTTTATCACATTCAAAATTTTCAAAACTTTAACTAATTTGAATTTTGGATGATGAAAATCTAGTTTCCATTCCTTTTTGGCAGATTCAAATTTCTTGAGAATATATCTTTTGGTTTAAGGTTTGACAGGCAAAGAAAACGAAAGAGAAAAGGAGCGAAATATTAGTTGGTGATATTGGAAATTTTTTCGTGGGATCCTATTTCATGAACTTATTATGCAGATAGGCCTATTGAAAATTAATTTCATAAATAATTCACTTTCGATCACGCGCCATACCGATAAATCATACAAACGACATTTCAAATATCGCCTATATATTTATTTATTTTTGGTAAAGTTATATTGACGCAATTTCAAATTGCGCCTTGTAGAAACCACATACTGATGGATTTTGAAATTGTGCATATTTTATTTTTCATTATTTGATAAAGGCGACTTTTGAGAAACCATCTCTACTCCAAAACGTTGTTACATTATTGACATTTGGAAATGCACTTATTCTACCTGTTGCACATAACAACACCCTTCCTTTCTTTCTGTCCTCATTTTTACTTTTCCTAACTTCAAACTAGAAAAATTAAAATTCTCCCTACTCGTCTCTTCCACAAATTTCTTTTTTCACATATGTAGTATAATTTGGGTAGATTTGCTTCATTATCTAAGATAATTCTCACTAATTACATTTGATTTTCACATTATGTATATTCATTGGAAAATTTGTATTTTTACTAGTTATCATGGATAATTGGTAAATTGACGATGAGACTTTGGTTAAATTTTATAGAAATTTGAAGTTTGATTGTAATACCAATATCAATTATATTGAATTTGTACCCGAAACTCGATTAAATGTTTGAGGCATTTGAGCGCGGGCCGGGAAAAGAAGTTTGCGATGATATGAAATTAGTTGTTCGCATACCCAACGAAGAAGGTCGTAGTGATATATGTCATGTTAATCAAGAAGAGCATTGTGTTGATAGGCCGACGAAGCGAAAGAAAAATTGGCTATTTGAGAGCACACCCCATTGAAATGGTGTCACTGTGGAGTCACCTGTGGTGTGATCGTCTATAGAAATATAAAAAAGGCAAGTCCTTGGTTATACGGATATCCACGGTATGTGTATCATAGAGCGACGCCTAAAGTTATGCTCTTGAGATTTAGGCTGAAGTATTACTATTGGAAAAAGTACAAACTTTGATTACTAAAGGACAATTCTTACTTGCAATCAAAAGTCCTAAATGAAGCTCGATATGATTATGCTACTAGGTATCTGGATTAGTAGTTGATATTTGTTTGAACCAAAAATGGTATAAACACCAAAAGATTTAAGTAGAGAATAAAAGTGAAGAAATAAATGAAAAATGAGCAAGAAACAAGTAAATAATGAACACTCGGGGTTTATAGCGGTTCGGCAAAGTAAGGCCTACGTCCATTTTAATACTGTTTTGCTGATTTCTAATTTGGAGGCAATGGTTCTTACGTGTCGGTACAACTCCAACACTTAGATTTTCGTAATTACAAGAATATAAGATAGAGTAGGACTAGAGCAAAAAGATCCTAAAAATGATCCCTACCCCTCTATAGAGGTAGGGAGTCTACTATCTTGAACGAAATATCTCCAACCCATTATCCATGTTATGGACCAATTCTCCATGAAAATAAAGTGCTACATCATCAGGTTGGATGGGTCAGTACGACTCTATGGATAGGAGTCAGCGTCGACCCTTAAAATGGTCAAAATAGCTGCCTTCAACCTTCTACCTCGGCTCGTCTTGTGTTTATCATCATGATTCAATAGTTTTTTGTATCAATAATAGCATGTTTCAGAGTCCAAATGATGGGGTTGTGGAAGGGTAAGGTTGAAGTTTTAAGTGTTCGTGGAGATCGAGAATTGCATTGATTCAACACAACGACTTTGGAAATAAGCTCTTAGCATCGACGTAGGCATGTAAGCAGAAGATGGCTTCTACCCAATGTGGAATTCGGAGTCGGTACTGATCCCTAGAGTGGGGTCGGTACCTATTCCTAACTTGGATGATCCCTTTGTTTTTGTTTGGGTTGAATTTTCTTGGAGTCCCCGAGAAATTCGAGTGTTTGCTTAGGGCTTGACTTTGAGATTCTCTGATATTTTCACGTTCTGAGTTTTCCTTCATTTGCTTGAAGTCATACCTAAGATTTTTGAGCGTTTGCTCTGAGTCATTAAGGGTCGGTACCCAGTCAAGACTAGGGATCGGTACTGAGTCCACTCTGGGTCGTGCTTGGGGTTTTTTATGGATTGCTTCGGGTCCGACTCGAAGATTTCTAGAGTCTATTTTCCTTTGAGTTGGTTCCTCCAAAAAATTTCAACTTCCAAATTTTCAATTATTTTCGCTTATTTTTTTATATTTCTTTTTCTTACCTTTTTATGATATTTCTAATGTTCTTGGGTCATTTCTCTGTCATTCGCTCGTCCGATTTGATCGTTTAAGTCTGTTCAAATACTACCTAGTCAAAAAGTCAGATAACACTTAGCGCCCAAAATACATTTTGTTGCAAATATGATGTTCTTTGAATCGAGACAAGTTAGTATTGCTGGAATGGATTTCACTCAGTACCTCAAATTGTTGTTATCCATTCGTTTAGAGGCTTTCACAAAGAGTCATATCTCTAACTGTTCGTTGAAACGTTTGGTCAGTATCTGACATTATAAAACCGAAATGTATTTTCCCAACAATTGTCTGTGCTTGGTTCCATAGAGCTAGTTGATTGAGTTAGTAGGCCTTGATTACCCAAATTGGTTTCTTTTTCGAAAGTTTCAGGTAAGAATTCAATTCTTGTCAATTCAGGATATTGCTTATCGAGTATGCACACGCGCTCGTACAACCAAGCATATACTTTTTCCATTAGTTCCCAAGCACGTTCATATGCCTATTTTTCGTTTCCAAGTTCCATGAAAATGTAATCAAAAGTTATTTTGTTTGTTTTTTATCCTAAGGCATCCTTTCGATCATGACTTAAGTCATATCAAACAATAGGCACGGGTCACAGTGTTAGCTGTCGTATCCAGCTTTCAAGTGATCATACTCGTACCTCCAGTCTTGGGTTAACAAAGTTAGCACATAGATAGTCGAATCTTGTCTTTATGAAGTTATGTTTTTCCCGTCGGGTCTAAGGTCTGAATTAGTGAATGGGTGGTTAGTTCACACTGATCTTGAGCAGGTACTCCCCCTGTCGGATCGAAGGTAGGAATCAGCATATGTCCAGATCGCAAGTAGCTTCAGCTGATAGATGGTCGGATCACTTCCATCTTGAGTTTTTCTTCTGCTACAGTGTCAAGGGCATAACCTGGTGAGTGAACGATCAAGTCACGTCCACTTTTGTTTGGATGTTCAAAGTTGGCGAATGGAAAGTCATGTCACATCCATTCTAATTTCATACCCCTCCCATCAAATCAAGGGAGAGAGTGGGCTGATGGATGGTTGGGTCACATCCATCTAAGATCGGATGGTCGAATTACGCTTGCTTTATGATTTATGCTCTTCCCGTCGTGTCAAAGAAAAGAGCTAGGAGCCGGATGGTCGGGTCACTTCCGCTCTATGTTCGATGATGGACGGTTGGATCACATCCTTTTATGATTAAACTCGACCCTCGTGCCAAGGGAAAGAGTTAGGAGATGGATGGCCAGTCACATTCGCTCATTTATTGTTTTAAGCTCCCCTTGTCGGGTCAAGGGAAAAAGTTAAGTTGACGGATGGTCAGTCACATTCATTTTGGTTTAAAATCCCCAGTCAGGATAAGGGAAAGAGTTGAGTTGATGGATGGTCAGTCACATCCATTTGGTTTGAACTCCCCTTGTCAGGACAAGGGAAAGAGTTAAGTTGATGAGTGGTCAGTCATATCCATTTTTGGATCACGTCTTGCCCCGAGTTAGGGGCAAGAGTTGGCTGGTGAACGATCTAGTCATGCTCACCTTGATAGAGCTCCACAAGTCTGATCGTGGGCCATGGAGATTTAGTGGGCATCTTACTCTAGATACCTTCACACCTGCATGATTTATATGTAGTTTCATTCGAGTTGGTCATGGTTCACAACAAAATTGCATAATGGTAAAGTTGCATGGCTGGAAAGCCATTTTATTGAAAAATAACCGAGTTTGTCTTATGAAATAATTCAAACCAAATAGGAATAAGTTTATTCTCAAGCGAAATAGCGTCGTAGATGCTCACTATCCCATTTCGCTTCAGCCCTTCGTAGTTGGAAGATGACCATCAATGGTCTAGTTTATAATCAATCACCTTTCATGCCATGTAGGTTTGTCAGCACTGGGAACGATTTATCCTTATTAGGGGTCGGATGTTCTTGCCTGCCATCCTATGGGTTTTTCACAAACTATTTGAACTTTTACTTTCAGATCAATTCTTCGACCACATCACGAAGGTTTTTTCACTCGTTAATGTCATGACCGTATGTCTCATAAAATCTATAAAAATTTTCATACTTCCTCTGGTCTTCAATTGACACTACTACAAAACATGCCATTTGCATCGCCTCGTTTGAATCGGTTGAAGTAAAAACTGATGCAAATAGAACTATTTGCATCAGTTCTGTCTTAATAACCGATGCAACTGATACGTGGAAAGCAATTGGTAATAAAAAAAATCAAATTTGCATCAGTTGTCACCAACAACCGATGCAAATAGTTTTAGTTGCATCGGTTTTAAAGTCAACCGATGCAACTACGTTAATTTGCATCAGTTCACCCGCAAAGGCGATGCAATTTCAAATTATTTAGGTTGTACAGTCAGATGAAATCACTTTTGTTACGCACCCGTTATTCCCGCCATCCCAATTTCTTATTTTCCCATTCGTTTCTTCAAAACAAAAAACCCTAAAATTTATTTTCACCGTTAATTTCAAACGTGATTTCGCGGATTAGATTTGGCCACGGCTTCTCATTATCAAGTATCAAGGTACCAAATCTTCCTTTTTTTTACTTTACTCGAATTGTATTCCTTTTTAATTTGGGTTGCGCGATTTGAAGAGGGGTGAATTGCAGTGGTTGAAAGGAGGTGGTATTTGCAGAGGCGATGTTTGTAGAAGGCGATGGCGTATTGGGTGGTACTCGTACTAGCGATGAGGGCGGTCGAGGTGGTTGATTTGGGTTCGAAGTTGGGTTCAAGGTGGTTCGAGTTTGAGGTGATTGGGTTAGCAGAGGTTCTGTAAATATTGGTTGATAAGAGTATCCAAATGTAAAAGGCCGTGATGTTTGTGGATTTGCAGGAGCTTGATTTGTTATGACGACAGAAGTATGAACTGCCTTCATCTATTTTATTTCAGGTAACAATCTAAGCTTTTGTTTGTTTTAAAATGGTTTTCTTTGCGCTATCTTATTGTCATTAAAAATTCAAAACTTTGATTGTGTTATTGAAAGCTGATCGTGAACACCAAGCTGAATACATTCAACTTTTAAGCAAAAAGATAAAGAATTTTAACTTTTTTGTCTAAAGTATGTTTTGGTGTGTATCTATTTTTTAAATATGTACATTTGGTAGTTTATTTCCATATTCAGTTTTTAAACATACAATTAAGGGCTCGAAATGATGCTTTGACTTGTAAGCAAGGACACAAAGTTTTGGTTTTGAAGCAGTGAGAAAATTGGTGAAAACATAAAACATAAAGCACTTGTGATTCTTTTGTTACCCTTTAATACTGCTACCCAACCAGTCTAAGTCTTGGTTGTAGCTCACCCTAAATGGAAACAAGTTAAAGTCGGTTGTATGCTATTCTCTACTTCAACATGCAGTAGAATCACAATCAACATCGGTTCTCTCAGTCACCCAGACACTCGGTCAACCAACTACACCCAGTAATACAACCACTCAGCCTCGGCAATACATGCTTCAGCAACTCATTAATATCAGCATGTATACAAGTGCTTCAAAGTGCAGTTTCAGCAAATGTGCATTCCTCGGTGTAGTTTCAGCAAATAGAGTCCAGCATTGCTTAATGTCGCCCAGTCGTCGTCAAATGCTCATCAGAACTGCATCGGCAAATAGATGAAGTTTGCTTGTTAAGTTGTTTGGACATCAAATTTTTGTAAGTCTGTTAAATGAAATTTCTTTTATTGTACTTTAGGGCACCTTTCTCCTTGTGTTTCCACATCTGTTGCATGATGTGCTTGGTTTTGTTGCTAACCTTGGACACAATGCGGTACATAATCTAGTTTGGCCTTGATGCATTTGCCTCTACATCAGCCAGTTTCACAAAAAATGTCAACCATATTTTTAAATATACCATTTTACTCTTGTTCTGCCTCAGAAGGAATGAGTTCATTAAAAGGAACTTGTACTGGCTCGTCAGAATGATCAGTAGCTAAATTGCTTCTAGAATAAGAGTCATTCCAGTTGAGTCTATATAAGTGCCTTGCTCTTTAGTCAGAGAGAATTGGTCATGAGTTGAGAGCTTATCATGTGAATCAGCAATGTTGGCTATATGAAAACTTTTCTCAGCATTATTAATTGAGTCGCTGAGTTTATGTTGGATATTTTAACTTGCACATTTTTAGACATTTCCTGATGCGCAGAATTGTTGCCATGTATAAAACTAGATCGATCTGCTAAATTTGTATTTTGAAACTGGATTGTGTGCATCATCTGAGTTATTTGATGCATTAAAAATATTAACAGTTGCTGCTTTATTCAACATATCATATGCCAGCACATTCTGACTAGAATTCTGCTGAGAGTTCGATTCATTATTGGACTTGTCCCCTGAACTATCTATTTCAATATGCCAGTGATTTAATGCATTACAAAACTTGTATGCATTTGCCTTGGACACAATGTGGTACATAATCTAGTTTGGCCTTGATGCATTTTGCAATAAATTACAAAACATATTTTAAAATTTTGGTTAATATTTATTTTAAACAAAAAGATAAGTTTACATAGTTTACAACAAAAGATAAATACATTGATTTTATTACTAACGTGAAACATTATAGTAGTCCATGTATCTGGCAATCCATTACTAACGAATTTTGTGTATGTTGTCATACATGAAAGACTTCTCCTCCATGAAAAGACAGCCATTTGCAATAGGATTATGCGTATGGTACCTTGCTTGTCCCTATATCGTAAACATGAATGCATGAAAAACATCCATCTTGAATATGCTGTAACTTCTAGTCTTCAACTGATTAATTGAACCCATAAAATGGTTAAATGTATGAAAACATTTGTGATAGGAAACAAACATAATTAGATCAGCAGCACTATTATACATCATTCCAATGAGCGAACTTCTACAAATAAATAACACTAACACAAAGACCAGAAGTTCGAAGCTTTGCTTCTACTATTATTATCATCTTCGTATCATAATCATCACAAGTAAAACAAACCTTAGACAGTCAAACAATGATGGTTTCAAACTATATATAATCAAATTACTCCGATTTTAACCTTGTATTTTCCTGGAAAAACCGAATCTGTAGTGTTTATTTATTTATTTCATTACTGCATAATTGCTGAGATGATTTCAATTATCCTTGAGTTAATGGAATTATCTTTGGTCAAACTTTTTATTTTATCTTCTTGATGTATAAAAAATATATATTGACCAAACACAGTTACATTTTTTTAGCTTTACACTTGTTGAACTATAGGTCTTGCTTATAGCATGTGCTGTGATGAATGCCATCAAAACGTAAATTGTTGTATGCTAACCCACCCTTATATACAAGATAAATCACCAGCTGCAACAATCCATCTGTCCTTTTCAGGTTGAGAAGAATTACGAAAGTGGCACATCAGGGAAAATCTAATGGTGATTTATAGAGTAGCAGCAGTAAGGGCTGTAGTTTGTATATGCTGCCGTTGTTGAGAAGAAGTTGTAGTGAAGTGGCACGGCTGTTGCTGTTTGTTTCAGTTTCTTGGCAGTAATGTGAAGGGAATGGTGTGGCAGAAATGAAAATGTTCAAGCAGTGGATTGAATGTGGATTAATGATGTATTGAAGACGTGTGCACGGTAGTTTGACAGAATATATGAATGTGGTAGAAGTAGATGAGTTTGTCGGGGGGTGTATGAAACAGTGGATAGTTGTTTGTGGATGGTGGCTGGAAGAGAATTTGATGTGTTGGAAAATATATGGTTTTGGTTATGCTGGGGGTTTATGGCAGATGTATGGATGAATGATGTAGAAGGTGAGTTTTAGAAGGCTGATGGGGTTCGGGGGTAGCTGAAGTGGTTGTAAGGTGGAAGTAATGTAGTTGTGTTTTGAAATGAATGGTAAGGCAAGGATGAAGACAGAAAATGAAGTGTAGGTTTTAAGGTGGCTACGTTTGTCAGGGTGGTTAATGGAAGGAAGCAAGTAAGGAGTATGAAGGTTGAAAATGATGTTATGTGGAAG
Source organism: Allium cepa (assembly GCA_030765085.1). NCBI lineage: Eukaryota > Viridiplantae > Streptophyta > Magnoliopsida > Asparagales > Amaryllidaceae > Allium > Allium cepa. The sequence continues at coordinate 166,701,473 of CM060941.1, read as the reverse complement.
AAACGGTTAGATTTTGATGACGTATCAGTTGTAGTTTGTATGAAATTTGTACGAATGTAGTATGTCTACGTCATGGAAGAGACAGTGAGTTTGTATGTAAGTGGTTTTGGCAAGAGGAATGGTGAGTGCATAGAGGAACTATGTTGATTAGTATATGTTTGTAGTAGCAGTTATGATACGGTGAGGAGTTGGAAGGTTCTGAACAGAGGATGTTGTTGAGAAGAAGTTCTGAACAAAGGATGTTGAAGTGGTGGATGACAGTGGAGTTTTGGCAAATGTGGTGCTGTGACGGAACAGTAGAAGTGATGGTAGTAGTATGGTTATGCTGTTAAATATTTTTTTGTCTTAAACTATATTTTGGTTGTAGTATTGTTATGCTGTTAAATACATGTTTTAGACTGGTTGTAAAGCAAATTCAACTTCTATTATTGATTAGTTTGGTTGTTTGTATATGTTTTATAATGAAATCTATTGAATGATTGTAATATGGCATGCAATAATTATTTGTTATAATCAATAATATATATATATAGTCTATAATAATGATTTCTGAGAGTGGCTTCTTTGCATCAGGTATAAATAGCTGATGCAATAGAGGGATTGTTTTGCATCGGTTGTTATAAAAAACCGATGCAATAGAGGGATTAGTTTGCATCGGTTGTTATAAAAAACCGATGCAACAAGATACCTTTTTGCATCCGTTGTCAGTAACAACCGATGCAAAAAGTACCTTTTTTGCATCGATTTCAGAACTGATGCAAAAGTATTAAGCCTGTTGCATCGGTTGCATATGCATTGGTTGTTGAACTGATGCAAAAGGGGGGTAAACAACCGATGCAAATGGCCTGTTTTGTAGTAGTGTGACTCTCTCGGGGCTAGTTTCCTGCATAGTTCCGGGTCTGGGTAGCATAGTAAATATTTTCAGTGGTGTCATTCAATGAGATATATGTGTTAAATCCCGAGATTTTCGATCATTTTCTAAAATCCGAGTTTTCATTTGGGGCCTCGCTACGGCCTTGGCTCTGACCACTACTCTTATTTTGTACATTCACAACATATTCTCGAAACTCGCTTTAGACTATCTCATAGTGATGTCGATTCACAATGCTTTAGCCTGATGGCATGTGTCATTGCCTCTCCTAATCAGTGTAACCACCTCCTTGGACAAGTACTGGGCCGTCTTGTGGTAAAAATAATCCAGAGTAACAGAAGGCTTTCTCAATAACCATTTACCAAATTCTTTATTCGGGCGGATCCCCCTAATCAAAACCATGAAGATTATGTTGTCCTGAGGGTTGCCCACCTCAGTCACAGTGGTATTAAATCTTTGCAAAAATTCTTTGAGCAATTTCCATGGTCCTTTGGAATAAGTTATACAATGACATGACATCAGTGAGTCGCATGCATTTTGAACTACTCGATGAAGTTCCTTGTCGGCTGATCAAAAGAAAAAATGGACCTTGGTGGTAGTCGAGTAAACCACATGGTTGCCACTCCGTCAAGGAAGATTAGGAAATACCCACACTTGATTGCGGTTGACGCTTTAGTAGAGTCCATATGCCACTCGTATTTGATGAGATGTTGTCTAGGATCAGTCTTCCCTGAGTATGATGGCATCATCGGCATGTTGAATCTCCACGGTTACTCTTCACATAAGATCGCTTCATCATAGGAATTTTGACTAGGGGAAGTTCCCTAATCATCGTTAGTTTGGTTTGGACTTTCTCTCAGAAGTTATCATACCATCTCAGCCAAGTTTGGCTCATAGGTACCTGTTGGGTTATAGTAGTCGTAATCTATTCTTTTGCTTGGCCAAGTAAACGATCCTGGTCCGTGCTCGTCACCTTGGTTCTTTTAACTCTGGAAGCATCATTTGCCCAGGAGCTCCACATTCATTCCTTAAGAACAATGTAGTAGCAAACTCTTGACTTCCGGTGCCCTGGTCAGTCATAGTGCGCCCATGCTACATGCCATCACCATCTCTAAGTCCCGACCCTCGTGAGTGGGATCGGTACCGACCCTCCTGGTGGGATCGGTACCAACCCCTGTGCCCTTGTGAGGGTCGGTCGCATATTCTCGCTAAGCGGTTCTTGCTTGATAAGCCTCTATCCTTTACCTTATGTTCCTCCTGTAATGATCAGATGATGAGTAACTTCCAGAGTCTGAATATATAGGAGTCTTATCTCTCCTAGTCTTTCTACGATGAGTAGTTAGCTGGGTCACCAAGTTTTTGTTTTCTTTGATTTGCCAATTCAACTCTGTAGGGATATCCTACAGCTCTTTCACTGTATGCGCAAAATCAGTCCTGGTGATAGCATCTAAAGGATTCTAGACATTAATAGCTTCTTGCTGCGCATTTTCATCCAGGATGTGAAGGTTAGCGTTCTCTACTTCATCAGTTACTCTTGAGGAGGCAACAACTTTGTCTTTCTTAGGGGCTATTGATGATACCTTCTTGCAGACTTTGTTTAAATTTTACTAGTAGGGAAACTAGTTGAGAGGAAACTGGACCACTTCCCTGGATTTTAGGCATTCCAATAATAGACGAGGATCCAAATAGCTTGAGAGTCAGTTTCTTAGTGAAAGCGCAAAAATGTTTGAATCAAAAATGACACAAACACCCAAAGAGTTAAGTAGATAATAAAAGTGAAGAATTAAATAAATAATGAGCGAGAAACAAGTAAATAATGAACACATGGGGTTTATAGTGGTTCGGCAAAGCAAGGTCTACGTTCACTTTAATACTTTATTGCTGATTTATGACTTAGAAGCAGAAGTTCTTAGAATCCGACACAACTCTAGCACTTAGATTTTCAGAATTACAAGAATGTAAGACAGAATAGAATTAGAGCAAAATGATCCTGAAAAATGATCCATATCCTCCTAATTATAGAGGTAGTGACCTAATATTTTGCAAAAAATATCTCCAAGCCGTTATCCATGTTATAGACCAGTTCTTCGTGAAAATAGAGCGCCATGTCACCGGGTTGGATGGTGGGTATGAATCCAAGGGTAAGGTCGGTACCGACCCCTAAAATAGCCAAAATTGTCATCTTCAACCTTCCACTTCGGTTGGTCTTGTGGTTAGCTTCATGATTCCATAGTTTTTTGTATCAATAATAGCTTGTTTTGAGGTCCAAAGGATGGAGTTGTGGAAGAGTAAAGTTTAAGTTTCAAGCATTCATGGAGATCGATGGAGAATTGCATTGATTTAACAACAAGACTTTGGAAATAGGCTCTTAGCATCGAGTTAGGCATGTCGGCAGAAGATGGAGCCTATCCAAGGAGGAATTGGGAGTCAGTACCGATTCCTAGAATGGGGAAGGTACCGATCCCCAAGTTGGGTGATCCCCTTGTTGTTTTGATTTGGGTTGAATTTGTTTGGAGTTCGACCTGAGAAATTTGAGTGTTTTCTTGGAGCTTGACATGAGATTTTCTGAGATTTTCGCATTCCTTTTTTCCATTTACTTGGAGATAGACCCGAGAATTTTGAGTGTTTGCTCTAACTCGTTAGGGGTTGGTATGAAGTCAAGTCCAGGGATCGGTACCGAGTCCACTCTGGGTCGGGCGTAGTGATTTTTTATGGATTGCTTCGGGTGTGACTCAAGAATTTTTCAAGTCTGTTCAGCTATGAGTCGACTTCTTCAAAAACTTGAACTTTCAAATTTTCAATTTTTTTCGCTTATTTTTTATATCTCTTTTTTCTTGCCTTTTTATGATATTTCCAATGCCCTAGGGTCATTTCTCGACCATTCTCTCATCCGATTTGATCATTTAAGTCTGTTCGAATACTACTTGGTTAAAAGGCTGGATGACAATATTGCATATGCTGTTCAAATTTAATGTTTATTTAGTGATGTTGTCGTATGTTGACCTTTATTATTGTAAAAACTAGCTTCGGTTACATTCAAATGTTGATTGTAGACTTTACTGGATATTTATTCCAGAATTAGTATTGTAATTCTTTGATGTTATGTGAATAGGAATGTGAATGCAAATTAGATGGTGTGTGTCAATGTGAGTAGGAATGTGAGTGTGTATGTGTATGGTTTTGTAAATATAGTAGGCGCATTCATAGAAGTCGCCAACTGGCGTACTTTTAAAAGTCGTCAATTGATTTTATTTCAAATCGTGTTCCATCGACTTTTGCTATTGTAAAACAACAAAGTGGCCCCCTCTTCTCTTCACTTTACCCATTCCCATAAAGTAACCCGAAACAAAAAATAACACCCTATTTACTAAATCCAATTTTCAATTGCAAAGTTGTTGATTTCATTATTAATTTAAAGAATGGTTTTATCCTCATCAAACAAAGCTCATATCGGATTCATTTCTATTTATAATCTTAATTATTTTCAAACTAAGTTTTTGTAGAATTTGATAAATTTGTTGTTTTTAACTTGTTTAATTAGATGTATGACAATGAAATTGACAAATTTGTTGTGTTTAACTAGATTGATGACAATGAAGTTGATATTTGAAATAGATTTTGCATTTAACTAGTTGTTGAATTTTGTGTAGATTACTCTAAGATGCTACCCGGACCAACTAATGGTTGCATGTTGTACTTACAAGAATTCCATCTCATGAACAACCCCTAGTTGGTAGAGCTAATACACTTTCATATCGAATAGAAACATAAAGCTATGTTGCTTATATGTAGTGTTTATATTGTGCTATTATTTTTGACAGTGCAATACTCCAGATGTGATTATTGCTCACTTATCATTGTTGAAGAAAGCCACTTCCTCTCTCCCCTGCATGTTAAAGCTCATAGATCGAGGTGGATTTTCACTTATCCTGAAACTGAGGTACACCCGATTGGATCATAATATCATTACAGCTCTGGTATATTGATGGAGACTAGAGTCATCTTCATTCTACCTTCGGGATATGAGATTGTTAGGAAATCCAATCTACGGTTTCGATGACAACAACTATACAATGGAAATCAAATATACGTATATATTTATATATACAGGTACTTGCTAGAACAACACTAGAAAGACAAGAATGAAACTCAAAGGACACTACAAGAGACTACTAGTCGATAGGTACAAAAAAGCAACATAAAAAGTGCACAAAAACTGATATGCACCATATCAGACGTCTGGGTGCATAAGCCAGACGTCTGATACAGTTCTATGCAACAACAGACAGGCTAGACCAAACGTCTGGTAATAGCACTCAGACATCTAAAAATCTATTATGTACAAAATATATACAGTATCAGACGTCTGATACAAATTCTAGATGTCTGAATTCAAACTCGAATTTCAGATATGAACTTCAACAGCCACATACGAATGGACATCTCTGCTTCTCTTCGTCGAAACTCTTCACCATCAACATAAGCAACTTCAGAGTGTTCGTTAATGGATGAAACTACTCAAGATACCTATCTACAACTATATATAGCATCAAGAATCAAGAGAATAAACTCACCTTACATGCTTATGCTTTCTAATTCCATAATCTATACAATATTCTTGATCTCTGCACTCTAGCAATCTTTACTTGTGTTCACTCTTCCATATATTCAGTCCTTCATAGACAATACTCTTTAGATATATATTGAAAGTAATTGTACTAATTAGTCAACATCCGTGTTATACTAGAACACACATTTGACAAGAACAACTTATTGTAGCCAAGCTTATTCCTCCGGGCGAAGCTAGGGTTTTTGATAATCGAATTTCGAAGGGGAGATTTGGGACTGGACGTAGGATGGGAGGTCCAAACCAGTATAAAATTCTGGTTTGCTTATTCTATATTTACTTAGATTAATATTACTTTAGTTGCATCGTATATTTTGTCACATATACTTGCATATACACTACACAATCGACCCTGTAGACTTTCAATTGGTATCAAAGCAAGGTTTGATCAAAGTACAATAATATTTGAATCACTTTAATATGGCAAGTATTTTTCAAGAAGGACAATCCATGGCACATCCCCCACTTTTTAATGGTTTTAATTATGCATATCGGTCAACACGTATGAGAATTTTTATGGAAGCTAATGGATTAGAAATTTGGTCAGCCCCTCAAAATAAATATAAAGCACCTGACAGTGCTATGAACACATGGAATGATGCACAAAAAACCGTAGCTTCTAACAATGCCAAAGTTATGAATGTTTTATTTTGTTCGTTAGATAAGAATAAATTTTCACGTGTCATGTTATGTAACATTGCATATAATATTTGGTGTACCTTACAAGTTACACATGAAGGCACAAACAAAGTTAAATAAACTAAAATTTTAATTTTACAAAATCAATTTTCATCATTTAAAATGAAACAAAATGAATCTATAGTGGACATGTACTCTAGATTCAAAACTATTCAACATGATTTAATGGCTCCTGGAGTCAAATTCACAAATTTTTATTTAGTATCAAGATTACTCAATTCTTTGACTCTAGAGTGGGAAAGAAAAGTATTAGCTATCGAAGAAGCTAATGATCTCTCAACACCCTTAGTTGAAGAATTGATAGGAAATTTAATGTCATATAAAGCTAATCTGCGGGCAAGAAAAGAACAAAATTAGGAAAAGAAAAAAATAGCATTTTCAGCAACAAATGAAGACTCCGACTTAGACGAAGAAGAAACTGTATTTATTGCCAAAAACTGCAAAAAAATCAAGAAGTTTAGAAAAATGACCAGATGTCAGAAAGGAGGAAAGTCAGGCTCAACAAATCAAACGTCAATCAAATGCTATGAATGTGATCAATTTGGACATATGAAGAAAGATTGTCCCAAGCTCAACAATGATAAAAAGAAGAACAAATTTGAAAAATTCAAAAAGAAGAAAGCTTTCAAAGTAACATGGGATGATATGGACTCTTCATCATCATCAGACAGTGACAGCGATAATGACGGAGAACAAGCTAATGTATGTTTTATGGCACAAACTGATGAGGTACCCAAAATAAAAAATAAGGAGAAATGGATACTTGATAGTGGATTCTCTAAGCATATGATCGAAAACTCAAAAATGTTATCAAATATAACATACATCGATGGTGGAACGGTAACTTTTGGTGATAATTCAAAAGGATACGTCGTTGGCATCGGAGAAGTCATCAACTCTGGTATTTCTAACTCTCCTGCTATTACAAATGTTTTGTTAGTAGAAAATTTAAAACACAACATACTTAGCATTAGTCAATTATGCGATAAAGGTTTTCAAACTAATTTCGAAAAAGATAGATGTATATCTTCGACAATAACAAACAATTTATCTTTGAGGGTTTTTGAAACAAAAATATTTATGTCTTAAATATGAATATAAATCAAAATTCAAACTTATGCTTAACCGCCAAACATGACGATCTATGGTTGTGGCATAAACGATTCTGTCATATTAATTTTAAATATATTAATAAATTATCAAAATATGATCTAGTTAGAGGTTTACCTAAAACAAATTATGAAGTAGAAAATTTATGTGACAATTGTCAAATCGGAAAACTAAAGAAACGCTCTTTTAAATCTAAAAAGAATATTTCTAGAAAACAAACATTAGAATTATTACATTTAGATTTATTTGGTCCAACTCAAGTATGATTTATAAATCACAACAAATATGTTTTCATAATAGTTGATGATTTTTCAAGATATACATGGACTTTATTTTTAAAACATAAAAGTGACACCTTTGGTATATTTAAATTTTTTGCTAAAAGAATTAAAACTCAAATGGATTTGACAATTAAGAATATTCGAAGTGATCACGGTGGAGAATTCGAAAATGATCTTTTTACTAATTTTTGTAATAGAAAAGGCATAAGTCATAATTTTTCTTTTCCTCGCACAACTCAACAAAATGGTGTAGTAGGAAGAAAAAATCGTATGTTATAAGAATGTGCTCGAACACTATTAAATAGTAGTGGTTTACCAAAATATTTTTAGGCTCAAGTTATTGCTACGGCTTGTTATGTTTTGAATCGGGTAATATACGACCTATGACTAAACATACATGTTCTGAAGTATTTTTTGGAAGAAAACCTAAGATATCATACTTTAAAGCTTTTAGATCAAAATGTTTTATAGTAAATACAAAAGATAATTTGGGAAAATTCGACCCGAAGGCCGATGAAGGAATCTTTGTTGGATATTCGGATCGTAGCAAGGCGTATAGAATTTTTAATAAACGTACTAACACAATTGAAGAAAGTTTACATGTTTCATTTGATGAAAATTTCTTAACCATCATACTAACGACGATGAAGAAATTATTCCAATAATAAATACAACAAACTCATCTAATAATGAGACAAATGCACAAAATAATACTTTAGTGTCATCCCCTAGAATTCTAAAAGATCATCCAAAAGATAATATCATTGGGAATCTTAACTCCAAAGTAACTAGAAATCAACTTAACCAAATAAGTCATATAGCATTTGTGTCAAATTTTTAACCAAAAAATTATAAAGAAGCTTCAAACGATAATTTTTGGATAATAGCCATGCAAGAAGAATTAAATCAATTTGAACGTAATAATATTTGGGAATTAGTACCAAGACTGTAACATCCCGCATATTTAACGATTTTATATTTAAATGTTTTATTTAAATATATCGTCGTTAGTCGGATTTAGGTCCGAAATGTTACTTTCTGCAAATGGCCGAATTGGAACTCGAAACCACCTCCATTGGTTCCAAAATGGCGTTTGCGATCTTTTGAGTATAATCTTTGATATGTTTGGAGTTTGTGAAATTTTGACCCTTTTTCTATTGGGTTTTGGGTTTGGGTTCAGCCCATTGGCTAGCTAACTCACTTAACCTTCTACTTCAGCCCCTTCCCCTCATCTCTCTTCATTTCATTTCATTTCTTAAGCTAAAAACTGAAATGGGGGAAAGGAAGTGGAAATAGAAATTAGCAAGCCCTAGCTTCTTCTTGTAAACTTGATTCTTGTTCCAAAATCAAAGAGAATCCATTGGTAAGTTCATCTCCATCTTCTCCATCTCTTCTCCTCTTCAATTTCAGCAATTTCCTAACCCTAACTTAGGAAATACTTGCTTTGATTCTAGATTGAAGCTTGTAGTGTTGAAGTGGAGTGTAGTTGGTTGATTCCTTGCATTTGTGCTTCTTCATCTTCTTTGTTTTGTGTAAAAAAAGTGAGTTTTGAACTCACATCTATTTCTTATGATTTCATAGATGTTGGGTATGAATTCCTAACACCTTGTTCATATGCAATTGTTTTGGTTTGGGTCGAATTGGTGAATATCCAAATTTTTAGTGTTTGGGTTTAATTCTCTAAAGATACTAACTTTGATGTATAGCCATGTTTTTGGGCGCGAATCGGAGAGCTAATGGAGCTGGGTATCTATTGGCTAAAGCTCCTTAGGTCCATTGCTCGAACGGTCGCGATTTGGAAGAATTTGCATTTCATTGAATAGGGCAGGAAGTGCAAAATCATCAGGTTCGGCCGACCGAGCTCTGTAGCCGGTCGACCGACCTGCTTCCCGAGAGTTTTTATGAACAGTGTCCGGTCGACCGAGCCCTGTAGGCGGCCGACCGACCTGCTCCTATTTGCCCTGTTTTGCCTGTTTTTGCATATTTTGATTTGTTTTCCGGATTTTATCGATTCAAGTTGCTTTTTAGTGGTTGTTATTGCATATTTGACTTTGATAACTTACTCTTGACTTCATCCACGAGTTTTTATAAAATAATCTCTCAAATCACATTTAAAAGCTCGTTTCTCCAGTTTATAAAATCTATTTAAAACACACACTTTCGTACTTCGAGCGAAGTGGAAGGGTGATTAAATGGTTGGGCAAAACACGGACCATGAATCTGTGCGTTTATCCTTTCGATTAATCCCCGACCTATTCAATTGATCGTTTTGACCTTCGGGTTTAGTTTACCGATGATATGAGGTAAATTTGTACTGCTTTGAGTGTGAAAGTGGCTGACGGATAGTAAACCGTTTAGTGCGAACGAGTGGTTATGGGACGCACGTTGACACTGTTCGGATTCCTTTTCGAGAGTTGTGACACATTCCGCCAGTTAGTGGTGTCCAGTACTGGGTCTTCGACCTTCACCACTACGGTTTGTTGCCTTTGGGATGGTGTCTTAGGACTTTCTCCCTAGGTTTGTTGCCTTCGGGTATGTTGCCTTCGGGTGTGTGCCTTCGGGTTTGTTGCCCTATATAGTTTCGCTCTGATGTTGGCCTTAAGTTCCGCATGGGTGATACTTGGGTTTGGAGCCTTCGGGCTTATGGATCCTTGTTGTACAGTACTGAGCTCGAGCAATCATATGTTTCATTGATATTATATTCCCTTGGTATCGCCCATCGTGTTGGTCTGTTTGAGCCGCATGATATATAACGATTACCTCGTGGAACTTGTATACCTTATTGGTATTTGTTATTTGCCATTTGGCTTGTTCTGGGATATTTGTATCCTTTGTTTCTATATGTTGCCGATGATATGAGGCCTGTTCTATTTGATTCATCTCTTGTTGATGATTGTGTTATCTCCCCTAGAGATATTTGTTATACTGTATGACCTTGCAGGTTTATTATTGTTCAGTTTATCTAACTGATTTGTTATCTAGACTGACCCGTGTATTTTATACTCGGGTCAGACCGAGATGTTTCAGGTTAGGTGCTTTTGGACTTAGCATATTTTGCTTCCGCATGGACTATTCGCTAGCTTCATTTTGTCATAGCGTCTTTAGTGGTCCTTATCTGTTGTAACTCTGATATTTATACTTTTTTTTCGTCTCGTATGTATATTGTGGTCTCCTGTACCACTTGACATGTATTATTTTATATACTCTGTTGTGTATCTGTTTATGTGTATATTATGATCGACTGTTCTGTGATGTGAATTACATTTGAGTTGTTATATTTTCTTCTGATAGATCCAACCACCTATGGTTTTGTTTTAATTATTCATTGGGTATGTCGACCTGGTTGGTATGTTTATTGTCGATGTATTCAATAGATAATTAGAGCAAGGCTATAGATGGTCGCTCCCATCCAGCCTTATTCTCCGTATTAGTTGACGGCATTACCTTGTAGTGTCCTTGGCTAGCGTGGGTATAGAGGTGGGGCGTCACAGCGTGGTATCAGAGCTGTGTTCAGAACAAAATATGATAAACACAGAATAGAGCACATATTACGATACATCAAAGTGTATGAGTGATATGGATCTTTGAATCATCGTGTTTCTTTATTCCATCAAGGTTAGATAGAATTTGGGAATACGTCTAGGAATGCATTTCTATTCCGTTGTATCCCATATTGTAATATCTACCTTGTGAATAATCTTGTTCTTATCTTACTTTCAGCGTATGGCTGGAAGAGGCAAGGGACGACGTTCGGATGCTGAGCAATCCAGTGGCACACATCCGGATGGCGTTTATATGTCTGCCGATCAGTTTTTGGAGTTGTTTAGGAGCACTCAGCCTCCCGTTCCTCCTCGAGTGTCTCCACCTCGCAAGTCTGCTTTTGCACGTCAGTGCAGTGATTTTGCTCATCTTGGAGGAAAACCGTTTAAGGGTTCCGAGTTCGTTCTTGAAGTCCAAGCTTGGTTTCGCACATGCGAACGTATCTTTTCTCGCATGGATCTTTCTGACCATGATCGAGTTCTTGTGACTTCTAGCTTATTCTATGAGCGTGCTCTTGATTGGTATGAGCTTCTTGTAGCCGAGATTGACGAGTCTACCCTTTCTTGGACTCAGTTTCGGGAGCGATTTGAACTCAAGTTCGTTCCTGAATCTGAAAAAGTTTTATTGACCCGTCGCTTCCTTGAGTTGAAGCAAGGGAAATCTTCTGTTTCTGAGTATGTTGCATCTTTTAAGGCCTTATCTAAGTATGGTCTTGAATTCATTAGCACTTCTTACAAGAAGAATTTGAAGTTTGTCTCTGGTCTTAAGAAATATCTTAAGAAGTCCTTGTTGCTCCAGCTTAAACTTTCTTTCGAGGAATTGGTTGATTCGGCACTTCATCTCGAAGCTGTCGAGAAGGAGTGTGATAGTGGTGAGGATGTTGAGGTTTCCAAGAACCCCAACAAGAAGCAGTTTCCGTTTCAAAAGAGGTATTTTCCTTCTAAGAAGAAGAAGACTGTTGGTGCTAATCCTCAATCTCAGTCTGCTGGAACACATTTCATCCGGAAGTGTTTCAACTGTGGTTCTCCCGACCACATAATTCGAGCTTGTCCAAAGCCTCTCTTCTGTCGCTATTGCAAGAAGGAAGGTCATCATGTTTCAGCTTGTCCTACTGCTCCTGCTAATGCAAAATCTGGCAAGCTCAGTGTGGCTAATGCTTCTGGAGGTTCATCTCAATCCAAAGGTATGTCTCCATCTATTTTGGAGGGTTCAATTTTATTTCATGATCATAGTATACAAGTTCTTTTCAATACGGGTGCTTCACATTCTTTCGTATCGAAGAAGCTTGTAGATGATTTATCTTTGGATGTTTCTTGTATGGTTACTTCTTTAAGGATTGCGAATCCTATTGGGGGATCCGCGACCCTTAGCTTGTTTTGTGATGATATTGAGATTGTTTTATGTGGCTTTTCTTTCCGTGGGAATCTGCACGTTGTTTCTCATTTGGGTTTTGATATGATTTTTGGTATGGACTGGCTAGTGAGGTACGATGCCATGATTACTTGTTCCGAGAGAATTTTATATCTTTGTCATCCTGATTCGCCTTCTCAGTTATCTCTTGTTCTTCGGGATGTAGATAATTCCGAGATGGCTTTATATTCTCTTGATTCGCGAGATGATGAGGATATATCTCGTATTCCTATTGCTTGTGACTTTTCTGATGTTTTTGAGCCTGTATCGGGTTTGCCACCCAAACGGGCAATTGAGTTCCGCATTGATCTCATTCCAGGCGCGCAGCCAGTTAGTCGTCCTCCCACGAGGATGTCTACAAAGGAAAATGAGGAACTCAAGAAGCAGCTTCTAGAGCTTGAGTCCAAGCAGTTGATTCAGTCCAGTTTTTCCCCGTGGGGATCCGCGGTTGTCTTTGTGAAGAAGTCCGATGGAACTCTTAGGCTTTGCATTGACTATCGCAAGCTTAACGAGTTGACTATTAGGAATAGGTATCCATTGCCTAGGATCGATGATCTGTTCGATCTATTGAGTGGTGCTAAGGTCTTTTCTCAACTTGACCTTGCCACAGGTTTTCATCAATTACAAGTCGCGGAGGATAGCATACCTCTTACCGCTTTTCGCACTCGTTATGGTTCTTTTGAGTGGCTCGTTATGCCGTTCGGTTTGACGAACGCTCCTGCTTTCTTTGTAGATCTAATGAATCGAGTATTCCGGAAATATCTCGATAAGTTCGTCCTTGTCTTCATTGATGATATCCTTATTTATTCTAAGTCTGAAGCCGAGCATGCTAATCACTTGAGGATTGTCTTGAGTACTCTCCGTCGTCATCAGCTTAAAGCCAAATTCTTCAAGTGCCATTTTTGGAAGAATAAGGTTAAGTTCTTAGGCCATGTGGTATCTTCCGATGGCGTTTCTGTCGATCCATCGAAGATAGAAGTTATTCAAAATTGGGAAAGGCCTGAGAATGTGCATGAGATTCGTAGTTTCCTTGGATTGGCGGGTTATTACCGTCGGTTCATTAAGGATTTTTCCCATGTTGTGCTTCCTCTCACTTGCCTTACTCGGAAAGGCATTCGTTTTGATTGGTCTGACAAGTGTGAAGCTTCCTTTCAGACATTGAAAGAACTTCTCACTAATGCTCCTATTCTTGTGGTTCCCGAAGGGAATCATGATCTTGTTGTCTACACCGATGCTTGTGGTAGTGGTCTCGGTGCTGTGCTTATGCAGAGAGATCGGGTAGTTGCTTATGCTTCTAGGCAACTGCGTCCGAATGAAGTTCGCTATGCCACTCATGATCTAAGCTTGCCGCCATTGTCTTTGCCTTGAAGATTTGGCGACATTATTTATTGGGCGAGCGCTTCATTCTCCATACCGATCATAAATCTTTGAAGTATTTGTTCACTCAGAAGGAACTCAATATGAGACAACAGCGTTGGCTCGAGTTTCTTGCTTCTTATGACTTTGATATCCAGTATACCCCTGGTAAGGGTAATCGTGTTGCAGATGCGCTTAGTCGTAAACATTCGGTTGTTGTTTCCATGATGCTTGCCGAATGGGATATTCTTGAGACTCTATCTTTTTGTGAAATTCGTGATCGAGGTTCATCTTCTGATTCTCCTATTCTATTATTTAGTTTGGGAGCTCGACCTGTTTTATTGGATCGTATTGCCGATGCCCAACGGCGTGATCCTGATTTGTTGCATCTTATTCAGCTTTGTGAGACTGAATCCTGTGATGAGGCGTTGCGGGATTTTAGCATTGTTTCTCATGGGTGTCTTCGTAAGAAGAACCGTCTTGTTGTGCCTTCTGATTCTGTGCTTAAGCATGATATTCTTGATGATTGCCATCGTTCTAAGTATACCATTCATCCTGGTAGTAGCAAGATGTATGCCGATATGCATCGTCTATATTATTGGGAAGGCATGAAGCGCGATGTGGCGAGTTATGTGAGCAATTGCATAACTTGTCAGCGTTTTAAGGCCGAGCATCAGCGTCCTTCTGGTCTTCTTCAACCTCTTGAGATTCCATTGTGGAAATGGGATCAGATATCTATGGATTTCATTGACGGCCTACCTCGTTCGAGATCAGGCCATTCTAGCATTTGGGTTATTGTTGATCGCCTTTCTAAGTCTGCTCATTTCGTCCCTATTAAGTCTAATAGGACTGCTTCGCATTTGGCTAAGTTGTATATCAAGAAAATCGTGAGACTTCACGGTGTTCCTAGTTCTATTGTGAGTGACCGTGATCCTTTATTCACGAGTCATTTTTGGAAGAGTCTTCAGCAAGCTTGGGAACAAAGCTTAATTTTAGTACAGCTTATCATCCGCAGTCTGACGGACAGACTGAATGGGTAAATCGTATCTTGAAAGATCTTCTCCGTATTTGTATCTTTGATTTCGGTGGTAGTTGGGAGGATCACCTACCTCTTGTAGAATTCTCCTATAACAATAGTTTTCAGTCTAGTATTGGTATGGCTCCTTTCGAAGCCTTATACGGACGGCCATGCCGATCACCTTCTTGTTGGTTGGAATCTGGGGAGAAGCTTATTCTTGGTCCTGATTCTATTCGTGATTCTTCCGAGAAGATCGATCTTATCCGGTTGAGAATGAAAGAGGCACAGAGTCGCCAGAAATCCTACGCGGACAACCGTAGGAAGCCTCTCGAGTTCTCGATTGGTGATCTTGTTTTTATTCGTGTTTCTCCTTTGAAAGGGGTTATGCGTTTCAGTGCGACTAGGAAATTGGCTCCTCGTTATATAGGACCGTTTTCTATTACTGAACGTATTGGCCCTATGGCTTATAGAGTTTCACTTCCAGCTCATTTATCTGGCATTCATGACGTGTTTCACGTCTCGCAACTTCGAAAGTGTCTTCGAGAGTCGGATTCTGTTATTACTTCTCCTGATTTGCAAGAGCTTGAGATCTCACCAGACTTATCTATTGTACAGCAACCTATTCGCGTGCTTGACACGGAGGTGTGACACCTTCGAAACAAGGACGTGCCGCTCGTTAAAGTTCAATGGTCCGCTAATCCCAATGACTGTACTTGGGAAACCAGAGAGTTTATTGAGCGATCTTATCCGGTTTTTCTATCCTTGCTTCGTAATGGTAAGTCTATTTCTGTATCTCAAGCTTATTTCTTTCTTTTGTATGTTGTATGTATGTAGTTGTTCCAAATATCATCTCTAGGAATTGCGGGGAACGCAATTTTGAAAGGAGGGGAGATCTGTAACAACCCGCATATTTAACGATTTTATATTTAAATGTTTTATTTAAATATAGCGTCGTTAGTCGGATTTAGGTCCGAAATGTTACTTTCTGCAAATGGTCGAATTGGAACTCGAAACCACCTCCATTGGTTCCAAAATGGCGTTTGCGATCTTTTTGAGTATAATTTTTGATATGTTTGGAGTTTGTGAAATTTTGACCCTTTTTCTATTGGGTTTTGGGTTTGGGTTCAGCCCATTGGCTAGCTAACTCACTTAACCTTCTACTTCAGCCCCTTCCCCTCATCTCTCTTCATTTCATTTCATTTCTTAAGCTAAAAACTGAAATGGGGGAAAGGAAGTGGAAATAGAAATTAGCAAGCCCTAGCTTCTTCTTGTAAACTTGATTCTTGCTCCAAAATCAAAGAGAATCTATTGGTAAGTTCATCTCCATCTTCTCCATCTCTTCTCCTCTTCAATTTCAGTAATTTCCTAACCCTAACTTAGGAAATACTTGTTTTGATTCTAGATTGAAGCTTGTAGTGTTGAAGTGGAGTGTAGTTGGTTGATTCCTTGCATTTGTGCTTCTTCATCTTCTTTGTTTTGTGTAAAAAAGGTGAGTTTTGAACTCACATCTATTTCTTATGATTTCATAGATGTTGGGTATGAATTCCTAACACCTTGTTCATATGCAATTGTTTTGGTTTGGGTCGAATTGGTGAATATCCAAATTTTTAGTGTTTGGGTTTAATTCTCTAAAGATACTAACTTTGATGTTTAGCCATGTTTTTGGGCGCGAATCGGAGAGCTAATGGAGCTGGGTATCTATTGGCTAAAGCTCCTTAGGTCCATTGCTCGAACGGTCGCGATTTGGAAGAATTTGCATTTCATTGAATAGGGCAGGAAGTGCAAAATCATCAGGTTCGGCCGACCGAGCCCTGTAGCCGGTCGACCGACCTGCTTCCCGAGAGTTTTTATGAACAGTGTCCGGTCGACCGAGCCCTGTAGGCGGCCGACCGACCTGCTCCTATTTGCCCTGTTTTGCCTGTTTTTGCATATTTTGATTTGTTTTCCGGATTTTATCGATTCAAGTTGCTTTTTAGTGGTTGTTATTGCATATTTGACTTTCATAACTTACTCTTGACTTCATCCATGGGTTTTTATAAAATAATCTCTCAAATCGCATTTAAAAGCTCGTTTCTCCAATTTATAAAATCTATTTAAAACACACACTTTCACACTTCGAGTGAAGTGGAAGGGTGATTAAATGGTTGGGCAAAACACGGACCATGAATCTGTGCTTATCCTTTCGATCAATCCCCGACCTATTCAATTGATCGTTTTGACCTTCGGGTTTAGTTTACCGATGATATGAGGTAAATTTGTACTGCTTTGAGTGTGAAAGTGGCTGATGGATAGTAAACCGTTTAGTGCGAACGAGTGGTTATGGGACGCACGTTAACACTGTTCGGATTCCTTTTCGAGAGTTGTGACACATTCCGCCAGTTAGTGGTGTCCAGTACTGGGTCTTCGACCTTCACCACTACGGTTTGTTGCCTTTGGGATGGTGTCTTCGGACTTTCTCCCTAGGTTTGTTGCCTTCGGGTATGTTGCCTTCGGGTGTGTGCCTTCGGGTTTGTTGCCCTATATAGTTTCGCTCTGATGTTGGCCTTAAGTTCCGCATGGGTGATACTTGGGTTTGGAGCCTTCGGGCTTATGGATCCTTGTTGTACAGTACTGAGCTCGAGCAATCATATGTTTCATTGATATTATATTCCCTTGGTATCGCCCATCGTGTTGGTCTGTTTGAGCCGCATGATATATAACGATTACCTTGTGGAACTTGTATACCTTATTGGTATTTGTTATTTGCCATTTGGCTTGTTTTGGGATATTTGTATCCTTTGTTTCTATATGTTGCCGATGATATGAGGCCTGTTCTATATGATTCATCTCTTGTTGATGATTGTGTTATCTCCCCTAGAGATATTTGTTATACTGTATGACCTTGCAGGTTTATTATTGTTCAGTTTATCTAACTGATTTGTTATCTAGACTGACCCGTGTATTTTATACTCGGGTCAGACCGAGATGTTTCAGGTTAGGTGCTTTTGGACTTAGCCTATTTTGCTTCCGCATGGACTATTCGCTAGCTTCATTTTGTCATAGCGTCTTTAGTGGTCCTTATCTGTTGTAACTCTGATATTTATACTTTTTTTTCGTCTCGTCTGTATATTGTGGTCTCCTGTACCACTTGACATGTATTATTTTATATACTCTGTTGTGTATCTGTTTATGTGTATATTATGATCGACTGTTCTGTGATGTGAATTACATTTGAGTTGTTATATTTTCTTCTGATAGATCCAACCACCTATGGTTTTGTTTTAATTATTCATTGGGTATGTCGACCTGGTTGGTATGTTTATTGTCGATGTATTCAATAGATAATTAGAGCAAGGCTATAGATGGTCGCTCCCATCCAGCCTTATTCTCCGTGTTAGCTGACGGCATTACCTTGTAGTGTCCTTGGCTAGTGGGTATAGAGGTGGGGCGTCACAAAGACCATAAAATCAATCAGTTATTGGAACACAATGGGTAGTTAAAAACAAAGCAGATGAAAATGGAAATATAGTTAGGAAAAAAGCATGTTTAGTCGCTCAGGTTATAATCAAGAAGAAGGTATCGACTAAGACGAATTTTTTGCTTCAATAGCAAGATTCGAGGCCATAATTACATTACTTGCTTTTGCAATTCACCACAATTTTAAATTATTTCAAATGGATGTCAAAAGTGGCTTTTAAATGGTTTTATTAAAGAAAATGTGTATGTTGAACAACCTCCATTGTTTGTTCATGAAAAATATCTCGTTCATGTTTTTAAATTACACAAAGCCTTATATGGTTTAAAGCAAGCCCCTCGTGTCTGGTACGAACGTCTTAAGAATCATTTAATTACATCTGGTTTTCAAATAGTTAAAATAGATACGACTTTATTTATTAAACAAGCAAATAACGACATTTCAGTTGTATAAATTTCGTAGACGGTATTATTTTTGGTTCAACTAACGAAAATCTTTGTACTCAATTTTCAAATATTATGAAAAAAAAATTGAAATGTCTCACATGGGTGAATTGAATTTCTTTTTAAGTTTACAAATAAAACAACTTTAAAATGGTATTGTTATTCATCAAGAAAAATATTGTAACGTTCTATTACGTCATTTAGAGATGGATAAAACTTCAAGCAAACCAACACCAATGAGTACTAGTGTTTACTTGGAAAAAGATGATAACGGAAAATATTTTGATGAAAAATTATATCGTAGTATGATTGGCTCCTTACTTTATATGACGGCTAGTCGACCCGACATTATGATGAACATATGTCTTTGTGCCCGATTTCAAGCAAAACCAATGGAGTCTCACCAAAGAGCTGTTAAACATATCTTACGCTATTAATCTAGTACTAGAGATTACGGTTTATTTTATCCTAAGAGATCATCGTTCAAACTTGTTTCATACAGTGACGCAGATTTCGGTGGATGTAAAACAGATCGTAAGAGTACTAGCGGAACGTGTCATTTTATTGGACAATCGTTGGTTTCATGGTTTAGCAAAAAGTAAAATTGTGTATCTTTATTCACTTGCGAAGCCAAATATATTTCAGCGTCCTTAGCATGTACACAAGTGATTTACATGCAACAAACGCTTAAAGATTTCAGAAAATTTATCGATAAATCACCAATATATTGTGATAATATGAGTGCAGTAAATCTATCAAAAAACCCTGTAAATCACTCACGTACTAAGCACATAGATATATGACATCATTTTTTATGCGGCAATGTAGAAAAAGAAATTATTACATTAGAATATGTAAATACTGAGAATCAAATAGCAGATATTTTCATAAAACCACTAAATGAACAAACGTTTGGTAAACAACGGCGCGATTTAGGAATATGTTCTCTAAATGATCTTCTCAGCTAATACTACATTTCATTCATTCTATTTATGGTTAAAAAAAATATCCACAAGTCAAAAAATTTAACACTAACCAACAATTTTTAGAAATTTGTTTTTTGAAATTAACTACGTTTAACCTTTTAAATCGTGTATAAATAGCCTTTCTTTTTACAAAATAAAAAGTAGAAATATATATAGATTTCATATTATTTTTTACAAAAGACAACAAAAGCATGTCTTCCAACAACTCTCATCTCTCCTTCTCAAACCAACATTGGATAGTTCAGCACATACCCCTCATCGACTTCCTACTCCTACACCATATCAGGAACCGGCCTATAAGTGGTCTTCCTACCACACGGGATTGACTCCCGTTAAAAAACGGGCCAAACGATCTCTATTTGTCTCTCTTAACACCAAGGAGAAAATCAATGATATACACCATTACCAAAAGCAACAAATAGAGTACAACGAGAACTATACTTTGAACAAAAAGTAACTACAAGATGACTAAGTTTTCTGGAGCAAGTAGCGATCAAATTTTGCAATTCATGAAAGAAGGATGTACATGAACCACATTCGATACCTTACAGTTTCTGGATCGTTCTGCATCTTATCGTACACCTTGGGATCCTTCACCTTATAACGACCCGTAAATTTTATATAATTAAATTTGTTAATTTAATAGGATTTTGGTAAATAAATTTGGAAGAACTACAAAAATTTGTAATTTAATAATGAAAGGAATGTTAAAATGAAATGTGACAATGTAATTAAAATGTGATGTCCCAGAAATTTGGGCAATATTTATTTAATAATTTCATTTATAATTATTTTAAAATACGAAATATTGATTTAATAATCTAATTCAAACATAATTTTCTTTTGAAAAATTATAATTATTTAGTTTGATAAATGATATTCTTTTCAAAATTTATAATAATAATAATAATTGAATTTGAGAATCTTATTGTTTTAAAATGTTAAAAATATTTTAAATGCTAAAATTTTCTTTCTAAGCTGATTTAAAAATATTTTATTTATAATGTATATATGTGTATACATTGTAAACAGGTGTTTTGATTTTTATTTTAAATTTAATAAAGGATATTTTCAAATTTTTAATATATATATATATGTGTATAATTTATGAATTGATCAAATTGAATTAAAATTAGTATTGAAACTTTTCATAAGTCAATTTATAAATCTACCTTGTATTTTCAAAAAAGAAATTATAGTAAATATTTTGTTATAAATATATAATAGTTAAAAATTGTATTTTATAATAAAGTTTATTGTGTTTTATCTTTAAATTGTTTTGAAATAAACTTAGTTTATTTATATTAAAGTATAATATGTTGATTTGAAACTTTTAAAACAAAATGAATTCAACAATTTTCTTTTCTTTTTAAAAGTTTCTCTTTTGAAAATTAGTTTTAAATAATTTTTAAAAAAATATTCAAGCAAATATTTAAATATGTAAAGATAATTCATTTGTAATCATTTAAAGACTAAATATAAATAAACATACAAAACATCTTAAATTAAATTAGAAATGGTTTTATCTTAAATCAAAACATTTGTAAACAAAGAAATTCATCTTTATATCTAAATCATACATGTGTTAAGCTTCATGTTTTTAATTGGACACTTGTAATTAATTTTCATACTTAAGTAACAAGTGGCATACTAAATCAATATTTGAATTTATTATTTTAGATAAAAACTTAAAACAAATCTTTTTGTTTCAAACACCTTATCTCCTATAATGAATCAAAATTCAGATCTAAGAAACTGAAAATCCATTTTGCTCTAAAATTCCACAATCCAAATTCAATTAAGATCTGCAAACAAAATTTTTAAAATCTGAAAACCCAAATTGCAAATTCTTTTAACCTGCAAACAAAATATCTTCAACCTGTAAAGATCAATCCAAGCATAGAGTTGGGTCTGCATGCAGTTCCAAAAGCCTGCAAGCATCAGGTTATAATCAATTTCAACTAGCAAGTTAGCTCAAATTCAACATCAACTAAGTAATGCAAGAGGAGCAAGCAAATTCAGTCAATACAATGGGATTCAGGCTCCTGGAAATGACTTGCATCTGGAATGCTTTCTGTTTTTCATTTAAGGTGAGTAAATCTATGTTTAAAAACAGTTTCTACTTTAAAAAAAAACCCAAGCTATCAAAATTTGCAGAAATTAAAGTTTAATTTAAATTGTTGTTCAAATAAGAGAAATCAAAACAGTGATTAGTAAATAAAAAAAAACCTGCTCTGTTCTTTCTTTTAGTAAGCAACATCACTATTTATAGGTTGTATCAAATTTATCTATGCATAAGTACTGATGGAATTGAGTATGTTTTGACTATTGTAGATGGATGCTCTGTGTACTTTATAGAATATGCAGAAAAATGTGGTGCAAATTGTTTTAACAGTCATGCTTATGTTCTTACTTGGATTTAAATACAAAACCATTTCTATATGACTGAAATCTTAGTTAGGAATTATAATGTAAACAAATTTGTGTTGGTATAGCATAGATGTACGTTTGTAAAATTTAATTAAATTAAAAAAAAAATCTGTAACTCTGGGAAACAGTAGCAACTGATATATTTCTTTCCAAAAGTAAAATTACCAAACATCTTTAAATTATTCAAACAAGTTTAAACTTTAATGCATGTTTAAAAACATGGATAATAAAGCAAGCATCAAGTTTTAAACCAACTGAGGAGTTAGTAATTTAGAATTGTACAGAATTTGGGATTTTGGGAGTATCTGACCATTTAATAAATTTTGGAATCTGGAATTCTGCCTGATGATGGAATGTTGACTGGAGAGAGTGGGGAAGATAAGGGGAAGATGGTCAGAAATGAAGGTGATGACAGTAGGGTTTTGTTCAGGTATGAATTCCTAGTTTTATTGCAACAGAGGTTTTGTAACTCCCCGTACTCTGTAATGATCCGAGTGTTGCCATACTTTGGAATTGTGAAGAGGGGGTATAGGTGGAGCAATGGCCGGAGTTGGGGACCATAAGATGGTCGGAGTGGAGTGTCAAGAGGGTTGACAGGATTGGTGTATGCTTGGTGAAATTTTTTCCAGGTTGCTCTTTTGCTTGATTTAAATTTCAAGCTACAGAGAATTTGTTGGTGGTTGCTATCATGTCGAGGGATGGATGGCTTCTTGGAGAGTTTGGTGAAGGGTGCTGGAAGCCGCCGGAGTAGTGGTGCATTTGCACAATGGAGATTGGGCTCTGATGAACTTGGGATAATGCAGGGTTTTGGGTGACTCGAAGTCAACCTCATGTAGTATGTGTTGTGACTCGAAGATGGAAGGGTTTTGCCTCGAAGCATTTGATGGATGGTCTCGGGTTTTGTTGTACAGGTTGTAAATCTATGCAGTTGTGTTTTTTTTTAAATCTGGGAAACTAAAATTTTTAAAAAAAGCTATGATTTAAATTAAAGTGTAGGTTTGAATTAAATTCAAGTAAGCTTATGAATTCAAAAGTTTAAAATGATGAATTTAAATTTAAGTTAGATTTAAATTTAAATCTGGAAAAAGTGTAAATATAGTTTCAGGTTTTGAATCCAGATTTTTTATTTTAAAACAGTTTTGTTTCTTTTTAAATTTTTTTTATAGGGAATTCAATGTTTAAAACAAGATTCAATTTTAAGTGTAAGTTTGAATTAGATTTAAGAGTACCTTTGAATTCAAAGTTTAAAAATGAAACTTTTAAATTTTAAGCAAGATTTTGAATTTAGTTTTGAAATCAAGTTTTAAGTATGATTTCAATTTTACTTTGAAATGAGTTTGAATTCAAAACAGTTTTGAAATTTTTTAAATATTGGACAGGAAATGTTTTTAAGTAGAATTCAAATATGAATATGATTTCAAATAAAGGTTTAAATTTAAAAGAATTCTTTCTTTTAAGTATTTAAATAAAATTATGAAATGTTTAACTTTAAATTGAAGTTAAAATAATCTATCTTTTTTAAAAGACTTGATTTATTTTTAGTAAAATTTAGTAATATAGATTTTTTTCTTATATAATAATGGTAGTTCTTTACCTTTAGGTTTATAAATAAATTTAAAATTTGGAAAATGTTTATATGATTAAACATTCTTAAATCTTTAATTTTAAAATGGAAGTTGAGTTTAATTTTAGAATGTATTATTTAAATACATTTGAATAATTAATAAGTCATTAATAAGTAAATAATTAAGATAATTTAGAAATTTACTTATTAAATTAATTCTAATTAATGTTTTGGATTAATTTATAATTAAAGATGATTAATGAATAATTAATCTGAGATAATTCACTTAAGTAAATAATTAATGAAAATGTTGTTAATTATATAAGATAATTATCTACGGATAATTAATTATTAATTAAATAATGTGATTAATTTTGAAAAATTAATTAGATTAATTAATTTAAGATAATCAATTGATTTGTTAAGCATAATTACTTTATTAAAAGTAATTAAGGGATTAATTACTTATTGTAATTAATTCTGGTAATGTGTTTTGTTTAAATTAATTAATTTAGTTTAATTAATTTAAGAAATAATTTAATAATTTAATGATTACTTAATGTAATTTAAGGATTTCTTAGAGAAGTTTTAATTGATAATTACTGGAATGTAATTGTGGAAAGATGTTTTATTTTAATATAGTAATTTGGATAATTACTTTTGTAACTAATCAAGGATTAATTTATAAAGATAATTAATTATTGGATAATTAATTTATTAATGAGTAATTAAGAGTAGTTAATTACTGGATTTAAATATTAATCAAGGTGATTAATAATTGTATTTTAATTTTAGATTAATTACTAAATGTAATTAGATTTAATTGTGTAAGTAATTTAAATATTAATTAGAGATCATTAATTATTATAATTAATGATGTAATTAAGAATTGTTTAATTAAGTAATAATTAAATAATTAAATGATTAATTAATTGTAATTAATTAAGGATAAATATAATTAATTATAGTTAATTAATAAATGAAGTAATTAAATGTTAATTACTTATGATTAAGGTTAATTAATTCTATGGAATTAATTTAAGACTAATTGCTTATTGTAATTAGTGAATGATTAATCAAAGGTGTTTAATCAAGTTAAATACTTAATGAATGATTAATTAACTAGGTGGATTAATCAATAGATTTATAAGCAAGATTTATAGGTGAGTAATTAATTTAATTTATTTTAAATTAATTAAGGATAGAAGTAATTAATTTAATTCATTTTAAATTAATTATAAATAATGGATAAATATATCATTATTTATGGATGATATTGATATACCTTTGGATGGTTGTGATCCCAGAAATGAGATGAGTAGTATCTATAGGATATGGATGCTTAGTTATAGTATGATGGATTATTTTGGTTGTGATGATTGTCTGTTGTGATGGTTATCTGTTGTGATAATGTTATGGGTTATCTGTTAAATGTAGTTTATCTATTTGTGTGAAATAGATAAAAATAAAATGAGTTAATTGTTTAAAACCCTTAAGTATAACTTGGACATTAAAATGGCGTTTGGTTTCGGTGAGACCGGGATCGGGTTTCCATATTTGGATATCCGAAAACCACATCGATTCCAATTAAACGTTAGGTCGTTAATCTAAGTGGAGCAAGTGAAGACTCGAGGTGTAAGGGCTATACGTCAGTATAACTCTTTGGGTGATTCCGTAATGAGTTTGATGGAATAGTACTTATAGATTCGAGATGGTGGTTTAGAGTGTAAGGGTTATCGTCATTAACTCTGAGGGTGATTCCAAAATGAGTGTAACGAGATAATGCCTTCGGTTTCGTTCGAACCCGGAACGAACTTGTATGGATTGAATGCTTTCAGAACATCGTCAAGTGGACGATGAGCAATCTAAGATAAATGTGTTCTCTAAAGGTAATCGCTGCCTCAAGCCTCATCAACCGGCAATGGCTAAAACATGGGAGGTGCAGCAAGGCTTCGTGGGTAGCCCCCATTTGAAAGTGAGATTTACCCCTGTCTAGAGGTCCCTTTTTATTTCGGCTGTATGGACGGTTGTGAGCTCCAACTGTCGGGGTGGTCTTGTTCGGAACTATTCAGTAAGGAATGGGTCCGGCCTTGTGTTGCAGGGGAGTGGGAGTACTCCTCTGTACGGTGATTTAGGCCACGTACTGTGACGGGCGGTACCCCAGTAGCCCTGCCATTGATGGAATCCAAAATCCAATAAGTTCCTGTACGGTTTTGATTGTGCCCAACTATGTTGGAACGTGAGATGTAAGCATTCCAGCTATTTCTGTATTTTATTTTGAAAATCCTAGGCACTATTATAATATCACTGGATTTCCTATCAAATGCTTTGGTTAGCGTAAGGTAAAAACTTTTCCATGTTTATGTGTGGGAAGTCTTACGTGATACCTTTTGTTTTCAAAGGATTTTCTAAAGTTAAGCAGCTTTTAAACCCGTTTACTCACACCAGACCCCTTGTCCGACCCGAGTGTTTATTTTCTGTTTTATTAAACTCTTGGGTACTCATATTTTGTATGAGTAGTCAAGTGATTCAGGATTGCTTTGACGAGTTCTGGAGGAGATAATGGTGCATGAGGCTTCAGCGTGTAGATATATATAGTGGTTCCGCTGTGTTTGAGTTGTATCTGTTTTTCTATGATATACTTGAATTGTAATCGCTAGATAGATGTTTATAACTGTCTAGTTTGTGTTGTATTGGTTGTAAAACTCTGATGTATATGATACTATGTAAAGTATTATGTGATATAATATAATTTATTCGTTCCGCTGTGAGATCCTGATGTTGTTTGTTTGTTTCTTTTCTCTTTTCTATCCCTTTCTTTCTTCTTAACGATGCGACTTCTTGGAGTTTGGAAGTTGGGTCGTTACATCGTGGTATCAGAGCATTAGGTTGAGTGAATAACTAGGCACTGTAGTGGTGTCTTTCTTGAGAGAGCATATTTGTAATTTTGAATATATATATATATATAAATATAAATATATTTAATTCTACCTATCTGTTGGTTTACCTGTTCAGGTTTTCCAATATAAGTAATAAGGTAGATAGGGTAGTGGTGTGTGTAACACAACTACCAATGGTGGGAGTCCGAGTTTTTGAGGTTGGAAGTGATCTGCTAGGGCAGTATTGAGTATCTTGAGTAGTTTGGCAGTTTGAAGTGAAGGATTTCACTGATCTCTGAAGGAAAATCTTTTCAAGTTTCGGAATGTATCTTGGATTTTAAGCTTGATTTCACTCGTGAGAGTGGATTTTCTTGAGTCTGGATCAGTTTGGAGTACTGAAGCCAGCAATGGTATTTTGGCAATCTTAGATAGGAGTTCTGTCTGTATTTGAGTTGAGACTCAGTTTGGCAGACTGTTTTGTGCTTGGTTTGAGATTGAGTTTTCTAAGGAATATCTGTCTTCTGAAGGCTCTATTGTGAAAGTGGCTGGTGTAGCTTTGAGATTCGATGAGCTTTTGGGTAAGGAAGTTTTTGGCAGCAGTAGCAGTAGTGAGTGGCCTGTTTCTTCGATGGTTCTGAAGTCTCTGTGATTCTTTTGTCAGTGGGCCGGGTAGATGGTGAAGCTTGTCCATTTCTTCTGGAAGCTCAGCTCGGTGTGATGTTTTTGGTTGAAGGTGAACCACTAGTTTCCCTTTTGATTTGAAGGCCTTAGCTGTTCTGATTATTGAAGAGCTTGGAATCTGAACTGAGTAGAATCGCAAAAGTGACTTGCGATGATCCGGAAGTTTTCTGAGTAACCTTTGTTTGGATTGAAGCATCTCCAGAGGATGTTTGAGTTATCGAAGTGGTTTGATATTTTCTGGATGTCTTCGAAGGAGTTAAGTTTTGCATCCGCACTAGGAGATTGAGTTCTGTTTCGACTTGGTTTTTGGAGATTTTATGAAATTTGATGAACAATGTTTTCAGGATAAGACGATCAAGTTTGTACTTGTGTTCATCAACAGCATTCTCAAATCAGAGTTGCGCAGTGGAAGCATGGTGGCAGCTATTCCAGAATAGAAGCAACACCCGATTCATTGGGAATTTGTGTTTTGTCTTGGATCAGAGGATTTCTACGGGAAATTCACTTTAATCTGGAGACTTCGATGTCTTGTGCATCTGTTCTATTTTCCGAATAAGTACAGTTATTCTGAAGTCTTCTGATATCTATAGTAGAGTTTGTGTGATGGATTGGATTGATCTAGAAGGTTGAAGGAAGCCTAGGATCGGCAGGAGAAATTTGTGGATAAGAGAATGGATCTTTCTGTTTTCTCTCAAGGGTTAAGTAATTGATCTACAGGATTGGATTGCCAGTTCGGATAACTGGGATCCAATGAGTTTCACGTATCTCTGAGGGAATACGTGTATGATCTATCCCTGGTTGTGGGACCAGCATTTCTGGAGTTTTAGTTGTTGAGTCAGACTCGTCTGCAGTCTGATATCTTGTCTAGTGTTATAAATATAGTTGTATAGGAGTTTTAGAGCTTCTTAGTATTGATTATTTGGATTCTCTAGAGCGAGTATCCCGGTGTATATATATATATATATATATATATATATATATATATATATATATACTTGGGGAAACTCGATAGAATTTTATCCAGAATTTGTCTGGATAATTAGGTTTGTTTGATTGGTTGAATTGGTTGTTTTGATTGTTAGCATATGTTTGATATATGCTTGTGTTTTAAATAAAATCTTTAATGAGATTATTAAATTACCTTTGCTTTTAAATTTCGGGGACGAAATTCTTTTAAGGGGGGAGGAATGTGATGTCCCGGAAATTTGGGCAATATTTATTTAATAATTTCATTTATAATTATTTTAAAATGTGAAATATTGATTTAATAATCTAATTCAAACATAATTTTCTTTTTAAAATTTATAATTATTTAGTTTGATAAATGATATTCTTTTCAAAATTTATAATAATAATAATTGAATTTGAGAATCTTATTGTTTTAAAATGTTAAAAATATTTTAAATGATAAAATTTTCTTTCTAAGCTGATTTAAAAATATTTTATTTATAATGTATATATGTGTATACATTGTAAACAGGTGTTTTGATTTTTATTTTAAATTTAAATTTAATAAAGGATATTTTCAAATTTTTAATACATATATGTGTGTAATTTATGAATTGATCAAATTGAATTAAAATTAGTATTGAAACTTTTCATAAGTCAATTTATAAATCAATCTTGTATTTTCAAAAAAAGAAATTATAGTAAATATTTTGTTATAAATATATAATAGTTAAAAATTGTATTTTATAATAAAGTTTATTGTGTTTTATCTTTAAATTGTTTTGAAATAAACTTAGTTTATTTATATTAAAGTATAATATGTTGATTTGAAACTTTTAAAACAAAATGAATTCAACATTTTTCTTTTCTTTTTAAAAGTTTCTCTTTTGAAAATTAGTTTTAAAAAATAAAAATAAAAAAAATATTCAAGCAAATATTTAAATATGTAAAGATAATTCATTTGTAATCATTTAAAGACTAAATATAAATAAACATACAAAACATTTTAAATTAAATTAGAAATGGTTTTATCTTAAATTAAAACATTTGTAAACAAAGAAATTCATCTTTATATCTAAATCATACATGTGTTAAGCTTCATGTTTTTAATTGGACACTTGTAATTAATTTTCATACTTAAGTAACAAGTGGCATACTAAATCAATATTTGAATTTATTATTTTAGATAAAAACTTAAAACAAATCTTTTTGTTTCAAACACCTTATTTCCTATAATGAATCAAAATTCAGATCTAAGAAACTGAAAATCCATTTTACTCTAAAATTCCACAATCCAAATTCAATTAAGATCTGCAAACAAAAGTTTTAAAATCTGAAAACCCAAATTGCAAATTCTTTTAACCTGCAAACAAAATATCTTCAACCTGTAAAGATCAATCCAAGCATAGAGTTGGGTCTGCATGCAGTTCCAAAAGCCTGCAAGCATCAGGTTATAATCAATTTCAACTAGCAAGTTAGCTCAAATTCAACATCAACTAAGTAATGCAAGAGGAGCAAGCAGATTCAATCAATACAATGGGATTCAGGCTCCTGGAAATGACTTGCATCTGGAATGCTTTCTGTTTTTCATTTAAGGTGAGTAAATCTATGTTTAAAAACAGTTTCTACTTTAAAAAAAAACCCAAGCTATCAAAATTTGCAGAAATTAAAGTTTAATTTAAATTGTTGTTCAAATAAGAAAAATCAAAACAGTGATTAGTAAATAATAAAAAAACTGCTCTGTTCTTTCTTTTAGTAAGCAACATCACTATTTATAGGTTGTATCAAATTTATCTATGCATAAGTACTGATAGAATTGAGTATGTTTTGACTATTGTAGATGGATGCTCTGTGTACTTTATAGAATATGCAGAAAAATGTGGTGCAAATTGTTTTAACAGTCATGCTTATGTGCTCACTTGGATTTAAATACAAAACCATTTCTATATGACTGAAATCTTAGTTAGGAATTATTATGTAAACAAATTTGTGTTGGTATAGCATAGATGTAGGTTTGTAAGATTTAATTAAATTAAAAAAAAATCTGTAACTCTGGGAAACAGTAGCAAGTGATATATTTCTTTCCAAAAGTAAAATTACCAAACATCTTTAAATTATTCAAACAAGTTTAAACTTTAATGCATGTTTAAAAACATGGATAATAAAGCAAGCATCAAGTTTTAAATCAACTGAGGAGTTAGTAATTTAGAATTGTACAGAATTTGGGATTTTGGGTGTATCTGACCATTTAATAAATTTTGGATTCTGGAATTCTGCCTGATGATGGAATGTTGACTGGAGAGAGTGGGGAAGATAAGGGGAAGATGGTCAGAAATGAAGGTGATGACAGTAGGGTTTTGTTCAGGTATGAATTCCTAGTTTTATTGCAACAGAGGTTTTGTAACTCCCCGTACTCTGTAGTGATCCGAGTGTTGCCATATTTTGGAATTGTGAAGAGGGGGTATAGGTGGAGCAATGGCCGGAGTTGGGGACCATAAGATGTTCGGAGTGGAGTGTCAAGAGGGTTGACAGGATTGGTGTGTGCTTGGTGAAGTTTTTTCCAGGTTGCTGTTTTGCTTGATTTAAATTTCAAGCTACAGAGAATTTGTTGGTGGTTGCTATCATGTCGAGGGATGGATGGTTTCTTGGAGAGTTTGGTGAAGGGTGCTGGAAGCCGCCGGAGTAGTGGTGCATTTGCACAGTGGAGATTGGGCTCTGATGAACTTGCGATAGTGCAGGGTTTTGGGTGACTCGAAGTCAACCTCGTGTAGTATGTGTTGTGACTCGAAGATGGAAGGGTTTTGCCTCGAAGCATTTGATGGATGGTCTCGGGTTTTGTTGTACAGGTTGTAAATCTATGCAGTTGTGTTTTTTTTTTTAAATCTGGGAAACTAATTTTTTTTTAAAAAGCTATGATTTAAATTAAAGTGTAGGTTTGAATTAAATTCAAGTAAGCTCATGAATTCAAAAGTTTAAAATCATGAATTTAAATCTGGAAACAGTGTAAATATAGTTTCAGTTTTTTGATTCCAGATTTTTTATTTTAAAACGGTTTTGTTTCTTTTTAATTTTTTTTAGGGAATTCAATGTTTAAAACAAGATTCAATTTTAAGTGTAAGTTTGAATTAGATTTAAGAGTACCTTTGAATTCAAAGTTTAAAAATGAAACTTTTAAATTTTAAGCAAGATTTAGAATTTAGTTTCAAAATCAAGTTTTAAGTATGATTTCAATTTTACTTTGAAATCGGTTTGAATTCAAAACAGTTTTTAAAATTTTTAAATATCGGACAGGAAATGTTTTTAAGTAGAATTTAAATATGAATATGATTTCAAATAAAGGTTTAAATTTAAAAAATTCTTCCTTTTAAGTATTTAAATAAAATTATGAAATGTTTAACTTTAAATTGAAGTTAAAATAATCTATCTATTTTAAAAGACATGATTTATTTTTAGTAAAATTTTGTAATATAGATTTTTTTCTTATATAATAATGGTAGTTCTTTACCTTTAGGTTTATAAATAAATTTAAAATTTGGAAAATGTTTATATGATTAAACATTCTTAAATCTTTAATTTTAAAATGGAAGTTGAGTTTAATTTAGGAATGTATTATTTAAATACATTTGAATAATTAATAAGTCATTAATAAGTAAATAATTAAGATAATTTAGAAATTTACTTATTAAATTAATTCTAATTAATGTTTTGGATTAATTTATAATTAAAGATGATTAATGAATAATTAATCTGAGATAATTCACTTAAGTAAATAATTAATGAAAATGTTGTTAATTATATAAGATAATTATCTAAGGATAATTAATTAATAATTAATTAATGTGATTAATTTTGATAAATTAATTAGATTAATTAATTTAAGATAATCAATTGTAATTTGTTAAGCATAATTACTTTATTAAAAGTAATTAAGGGATTAATTACTTATTGTAATTAATTCTGGTAATGTGTTTTGTTTAAATTAATTAATTTAGTTTAATTAATCTAATAAATAATTTAATAATTTAATGATTACTTAATGTAATTTAAGGATTTCTTAGAGAAGTTTTAATTGATAATTACTGGAATGTAATTATGGAAAGATGTTTTATTTTAATATAGTAATTTGGATAATTACTTTTGTAATTAATCAAGGATTAATTTATAAAGATAATTAATTATTGGATAATTAATTTATTAATGAGTAATTAAGAGTAGTTAATTACTGGATTTAAATATTAATCAAGGTGATTAATAATTGTATTTTAATTTAAGATTAATTAGTAAATGTAATTAGATTTAATTGAGTAAGTAATTTAAATATTAATTAGAGATCATTAATTATTATAATTAATGATGTAATTAAGAATTGTTTAATTAAGTAATAATTAAATAATTAAATGATTAATTAATTGTAATTAATTAAGGATAAATATAATTAATTATAGTTAATTAATAAATGAAGTAATTAAATGTTAATTACTTATGATTAAGGTTAATTAATTTTATGTAATTAATTTAAGACTAATTAGTTATTGTAATTAGTGAATGATTAATCAAAGGTGATTAATCAAGTTAAATACTTAATGAATGATTAATTAACTAGGTCGATTAATCAATAGATTTATAAGCAAGATTTATAGGTGAGTAATTAATTTAATTTATTTTAAATTAATTAAGGATAGAAGTAATTAATTTAATTCATTTTAAATTAATTATAAATAATGGATAAATATATCATTACTTATGGATGATATTGATATACCTTTGGATGGTTGTGATCTCAGAAATGAGATGAGTAGTATCTATAGGATATGGATGCTTAGTTATAGTATGATGGATTATTTTGGTTGTGATGATTGTCTGTTGTGATGGTTATCTGTTGTGATAATGTGTTATGGGTTATCTGTTAAATGTAGTTTATCTATCTGTGTGAAATAGATAAAAATGAAATGAGTTAATTGTTTAAAATCCTTAAGTATAACTTGGACATTAAAATGGCGTTTGGTTTCGGTGAGACCGGGATCGGGTTTCCATATTTGGATATTCGAAAACCACATCGATTCCAATTAAACGTTAGGTCGTTAATCCAAGTGGAGCAAGTGAAGACTCGAGGTGTAAGGGCTATACGTCAGTATAACTCTATGGGTGATTCCGTAATGAGTTTGACGAAATAGTACTTATAGATTCGAGATGGCGGTTTAGAGTGCAAGGGTTATCGTCGTTAACTCTGAGGGTAATTCCAAAATGAGTGTAATGAGATAATGCCTTCGGTTTCGTTCGAACCCGGAACGAACTTGTATGGATTGAATGCTTTCAAAACATCGTCAGGTGGACGATGAGCATTCTAAGATAAATGTGTTCTCTAAAGGTAACCGCAGCCTCAAGCCTCATCAACCGGGAATGGCTAAAACAGGGGAGGTGCAGCAAGGCTTCGTGGGTAGCCCCCATTTGAGAGTGAGATTTACCCCTGTCTAGAGGTCCCTTTTTATTTCGGCTTTGTGGACGATTGTGAGCTCCAACTGTCGGGGTGGTCTTGTTCGGAACTATTCAGTAAGGAATGGGTCCGGTCTTGTGTTATAGGGGAGTGGGAGTACTCCTCGGTACGGTGATCTAGGCCACGTACTGTGACGGGCAGTACCCCAGTAGCCCTGCCATTGATGGAATCTAAATCCAATAAGTGCCTGTACGGTTTTGATTGTGCCCAACTATGTTGGAACGTGAGATGTAAGCATTCCAGCTATTTCTGTATTTTATTTTGAAAACCCTAGACACTATTATAATATCACTGGATTTCCTATCAAATGCTTTGGTTAGCGTAAGGTAAAAACTTTTCCATGTTTATGTGTGGGAAGTCTTACGTGATACCTTTTGTTTTCAAAGGATTTTCTAAAGTTAAGCAACTT
Source organism: Allium cepa (assembly GCA_030765085.1). Lineage (NCBI taxonomy): Eukaryota > Viridiplantae > Streptophyta > Magnoliopsida > Asparagales > Amaryllidaceae > Allium > Allium cepa. The sequence goes on along the minus strand of CM060941.1, from coordinate 166,667,273 downwards.
TTAAACCCGTTTACTCACACCATACCCCTGTCTGACCCGAGTGTTTATTTTCTGTTTTATTAAACTCTTGGGTACTCATATTTTGTATGAGTAGTCAAGTGATTCAGGATTGCTTTGACGAGTTCTGGAGGAGATAATGGAGCAGGAGGCTTCAGCGTGTAGATATATATAGTGGTTCCGCTGTGTTTGAGTTGTATCTGTTTTTCTCTGATATACTTGAATTGTAATCGCTAGACAGATGTTTATAACTTTCTAGTTTGTGTTGTATTGGCTGTAAAACTCTGATGTATATGATACTATGTAAAGTATTATGTGATATAATATAATTTATTCGTTCCGCTGTGAGATTCTGATGTTGTCTGTTTCTTTCTTTTCTTTCTTTTCTCTTTTCTATCCCTTTCTTTCTTCTTAACGATCGACTTCTTGGAGTTTGGAAGTTGGGTCGTTACATAAAACTAATATTAACAATTGAAAATGAAATTCCCATAATGAAATGATGAAATTTTTTATACTTGGTTATAGAATTGATATAAGAAAACCGATGTAAACATTGGTTTAATACATGAAATAGTATGAAATAAATGACCATTAAATAAAATTTGAGTTATGTAAGGAATTGTAACATTTGTGTGTAAATAATGAATTCAGAAATGTAAATTTAAGGTTGTAGTAACGGTTGTAAGTTACTATTTAAATGGTCTATTAATTTAGATATAAATGTTATATTTGGGTATAAATTGAATATAAGTAAATAAGGGTAAGTGTTGTATAAATAAATGAATTAGTATAATTAATAGTAATTGAATGAATTCAATATTATGTAAGTTATTAAAATAATTAGTTGAAAATAATAAACTATTAAGTGTAATTAAAGGTTATGGTGATGATTATTATAAATTACCTATTTAATTAGTCTATAAAATTTATTGGAAATCAATTACATTTAAATGTAAGTAAATGTTCATTAATGTGAGTTAGGACAGTAGTTGTAAAGTGTGAATGTAGTAAAGAAATGGGAATGTATATTTTATTCATAAGATGAAATAAAGGAACGAAACCGAGTTGAATAAATTAATTGAGATTTTATTTATAATAAATGTATATTTTTGACAAATTCAATATAATTCAATAATAAGGAAAGATGGATATTAATGTAATGAAAGATAAACGAATGTTAACTAGGTTTATTGAGTAACATAGACTTAATAAAAAGATTAGAATTGAATCAAATCAGTTTATTTGAAATTTATTAATTGGAATTTCAATTGATAATTAACGAATTTATTAAAAGTTGAAAGTAAATACGAAAATGGGTAAATTAATTAACTTTGAATTGATATCTAAATTGTTTAAAGTACTGTAATTATTTAAGAAATCAAAAATGATAAGATTTGTTAATTTTGGAACTGGAATTTGAAAATTTTGATTTAATTGATTGAATATTTATATATTTAATTAACTGAAATATAGCCATTTTGGCAACTGTCTCGGATTTCGACGAAACCAGTTTCATCGGATCCGTAACGGTGAATTTTTGTAGGATTTCAAGTTTCATAATGATTAGACTTATCGTTTGATCGTACGGGCTCGAAACGCCTAGAAATCAATTGAAATCAATTTGAAATAAGCGGATTTTAGCGTAACCTCTTCATACGATGGAATTAGGACTTGAAACCTATTCCATCGAATTTAAAATATTTTAAAACATCTATTTTGATATATGGGATTACCATTTTCGTTCCGGAGACAGAACGGGATTTCTGGGCCATTTATCGTCCAAACGTTATAATCGAATCTTATCTGTTCTTCCTATTTTCTGACCTACCTATAAATAGCTCATTATAAACCCTCGCTATCCCTTCTTCTCATTTGTCTGTACGTACAATTCTTTCTGCTCTCCTTCTTCTCAATGGCAGACAAACAAATTTCTCCGTTCAAATCCAAATCAAAACTAAATAAAAAAATTCATAATTCTCAAACTATATCGAATTATATATCGATTCGAAGCCCTCAAAGAGTGCAAGTCAATTCTGTTGTCCATTTCTCGATCTGAGTTTCTGTGTGCCCAAATTTGATGGTTTATTTTCAGTCATTCATCGCTCGTCGATCAACCTCATTTGATCGACGAATCGAGGTTACCAGAGTGTGGAGACTGTCGCACGCAGTGCATCCATTGAGTTTGGTGAGGTGTCAACGGTTAGATCGGCGACTAAATTTGGAGTAGGGTTATAAAACACCGACGGCGGCTATGTTTTCTGGCCGAGGGTGGTTGGTCGCGGTGGCATAGGCCGAGGGGGGAGGTGTCGGCGAAGGCATGGGGGTTGTGGTCTAGGTTGCGGCGGGCTTCAGGCGTTGAACGACAATGATGGAGATGGCGGCCTCGCGTGCTTGCACGACATTGGGTTTCAGCTGTTAGGGTTTCTGTGGAAGATGAGTGACATGGCTTAGCTTTGAGGTGATCTTTTTTTTGTTTTGTTGTTTTATTTAACTTTTAATTTCGAAGTCACTCGTTCTTACATTGATAACTTATACATATGAGATCTGTTTCACGCGCGATTTTCTCTGCTGTGATCGTAATAAGATTCTAGACATTTTGGCGCTGATTTGGACGAATTCGGAGACTTTTCAAACTCTAAGTTTAAATTGGATTTAAATTCAAAAGGTGAGTGTTTTAACCCACTCACAACTTCTAAAATTTCTTATGTTTGTTAAATTGAATTTATAAAGTGATTAGAAATTTATTAATTGCTATTTGATGTGTTGAATGGTCATTCTGATTCAAATTGATTTTTATTGCATTTATTTATCATTTAAGTTAATATTGAATTTTAAATTCTCAGTTTAATACCTGCATTGATTTTCAGTTATATATTGATGTTATTGATTGAATTGGATGATGTTTGTGATGAATGCTTAATTGTTGAATTTGATGAATGAATGTTTTATTTTGTATCAGTATAGACTGCAAGTTCGTTATGGATTTTTATTATTAATTCGGGATTGCAGATTGAAATGATATATAACTGTAAAATATTAAATTACGGATTGAAATGATAAATATCTGTATCACTTGACCCTAGGGTAGAAAATTATATACGGACACCGGATTGGTTAAATTAAATGATTTTAAGATCCTTAATATTCGAATTTAATTAATTGATATTTTGAAATAAATTTGATTCATATAAACTGAATTATTATTGGAAATCAAGTTTATTGAAACTTGTGAATTGAAAGGTTTGAAATTGGTTTGCTGATTTGGAAATTGAAATTGGTCTTATTTTGTTGAAATCGAATAAATAGTTTTAAATTGATATAAATTCCAAATTCATGTTTTCAAATATAAACTGTTTTAAATTATAGTATTTTTAAGATTCAAAATTTCAAGATTCTTAGATTTATAAACTATCTTAGCCTATATTAACTGTATTAAATCAATTTAACCTATTTTAAAACCATTAAATTTATTTTTGAAACTAATTAAACCATATAACTCGTGTTAAATCTAATTAATCTATTTTAAACCTATTTGATCTGTTCTAATTTTATTTAGTCTATTTTAAATCTATTTATAACTATTTAACTATTTATAACTATTTAAACTATTTTCTAAACTTTCAGACTGAGTAAAAAGGGAAGTATTTTTATTCAAATTCATTGGCTTAAAGGTAAAAATGATTAAATGATGTTTTAATACGAGTTGGAATTTAAATGTTATATTTGATTAAGTATGATGATTTTGAAGTACATTACACCATATTGGCAATTTTGTAACGCCCCCATGCGGAAGAATCGCAACGGCTTTGAGCCGTTGCTAAGTAGCAACGATTTTGAGCCGTTGTAAAACTATTAAGGACGGCTACAGGCCGTTTTAATTTTGCAATGGCTTAAAGCCGTTGTAAACTTTTCCTAAATTTTTTCCTTCTAATTTGTTGGTACTAGCCCCCCGTACCCAAAATAGTGCGCCCCTTCTTTTCATTTCCCTAATCCTAACCATGTTTGCCCTAATCGCCCCCCTCCCTTTCCTTTCCCTCCGTGTGCCATAATCATCCCTGCGTCGTTCCTTTCCCTCCGCGTGCCCTAATCGCCCCCACGTCGATCCTTTCCCTTCGCTGCCCTAACCGCCCCCATGTCGCTTCTCCTCTTCTTCGTGAATTCACCAGTCTAGTGGCTTGAAATCAGAGGGGGAGAAAATTCACAAGTGGAAATCAAAGGTATTTATTTTTTTATTTCAAAAATAATAATCTGAAAATACTTAGTTGTTAATGGTTTATCGGCCGGATTATCAACCAGATTAGGATCTGTACCATACCATTTTATTTCTTGATTTCAAGTATGGTAAAGCATGTTCGCCTACTTTCATATAAAGCTGTACTTGGTTACAAATTTAAGAGTTTGAATATTAGTTATTTATACTAATCCATTTGAAATGATCCAAAACTTGGTTAACTGAGGCATGATTAGCAGCCATTTAATGTAGGGTTAAAAGCATTTAACAATTACATGGTAAGTCGGTAGGAATAACATTTCATTAGTAAACGACATGAATGTTAGCATGCCATAACGCTACATACCTGTCCAGATGTAATAGAGTAGAACCATTTTTTATGCTTAGTATATATTTAAAATTTATTTTCACTTATATCATTTTTGGCTCACTTGAAAATCTTATATTCACGTACCTATTTTTTCCCTCCCTTTATTGTTGTAGTCTTATAAAGTTTACCAACAGCAGTTGGAGCTTGGAATATTTTAAATTTTCTGGAGATTATGATTATCTTTTTTCAGTTAACTTTTACCAGTTAATTTTTGATAACATTTGGAGTACCTACATATGCAAGATTGATATATGGTGTACTTTTTAACTTACAACATTATTGTTGGTAGTTAGAAGTTGTTGCTTGAGATGAACAGTTATTCTTCCCTTTTTGCAGTTTAATCTCTGATGCAGAGTTAAGTATGAAAGGAAGTTGCATTTTGGATTAAGTAAACCAAATACAAAATTACAAAGTACCTAATTATTCTGTTTTGTAAGGAGTTTCATTATGCCATTTATTCTATTTTTTGAATTCGCACCCTAAGTTTTAGTTCATTCATTTAATCTTGCTTTTGCTCCTACAATTATCTCTTTTAAGAGCAATAATTTAAGGTTCTTTTTTCCTTCTAAACTTCTTATTCTTTTTCCAGCATTATACTCTCTGAATTCTCACTAACATATCTAAAGAAGTCCTTTCCACTTTCAGAACAGGGTTTCCCTCAATTACATTAGCTATGTTTTCAATCAAACTACCATCCTCATCATTTAAATTAATATCACCTTTTGACCCACTATAACTATTTGAGTACAAAATGTTTTTATTTCATTAGTTTCAACATCCACTAATGAAGTGGTAAATGGTTGTTCAAATTTCCTAGCCTGTTAAAAATAAACGCAAATCAATGCATTGATTTGCAAATAATGAAAATACGTATAGCCTTAAAATATAAAGCTAAAAACAATTATTTCTTGAAAAAAATTGACTTTTAATTCACTATTTCAAAATGTTGTCTAGGAGTATAATATTTCCATTCATTTCTTTTTAAAGTATTTTATATATTGAGTACTAGTATCCATTATTTTTAATAGGAAACTTGTTGATTCACTCATCCAAGATATTACTCCAAATATAATTATTATATTCGTTAATTTTTCAAAGAAAATACCATACACTGTGGATCATATTAAAAACAAAGCTAAAAAATTGAACCTGAAAATTCTACGTCAATTGCATAAAGAAAAGACGCACTGACTGTTTTTCAAGTGGTATATCTATTATATCGGTTCCTGTATATTTTAATTGTATATAATCCATTTAATAGTTTATTATATCTATAAATATATTCATAGCATTTTATGATAAACTCAACATATTGATAACAAAGCTGCATGCATCTTGTTACTGTCTCTTATATATCGATTACACTACAAAAGTGACTTCTCATCTTTCAATATTTCCTTCAATTCAGTCAATATTTTAACACTTCGAAGTTTCCTCACCATGTGCTCAAATACTTTTATAGAAGAAATCTAGTCGTAGTTCCTCTTTCCTCCCACCTTCACAAATTGTTAAAAAAAACTTATAAATTACTTACGTTGCGTCATTTTTCAATTAGGAAATTATTTCCCAGATATTTAAAGCACTAAAATTTTAATTATTTTGATTGCTTTTATCCTTTTTGTTTCAAATTTGTTGATTTCATGATGATGCTAAAATTAAATTGATTAGATGCTTATATGTAAAACATGATACAGTTTGTGTCTGTGGATTTGGTACCGGCAATAATTGGAAGACAATTTAGCTTGTTGCTTCAAAAGCTTTGCTTATCTAGTCAGATTTGAATCTCAATTTAGTTTGTTTGGCAGCTGTGCTTGTGGGAATCAAAATTACGATTCAGGTATATTTTTGGTTCATGTTTTACCATGCATATATTTTGTCTGCTAGATTTAGTGTTAATACTTTTTATCTTATAAAAAGTCTATTTTACCATTTCCATCTAATGTCTGAAAATTTATTGACAGTGCATATGTTTTGATAGTACTTTACTTGTGTCAACTGTATGGCGTCTTGAATTTTTAATGGCCTTTGTATTTAGCCTGTACATTTGAGTTTGATTGTCTATATGATAGTATGTGCGAAAAACTCATCCAATGTAAAAAAATACTTGCAAAGAAATTAGTAAAAGATTTTGTTTGTTTAGTCTACTCTTAGACAATATATATACCATTACTTTTTGTTTGGTTAGTTTTATCCATTTTTATAAGTTACAGTAAGTTTTTCTTAATTTCTCTAGATGGTGTAAACTTTCATTTTTAAACTTGTTTTAAGAATTTAGTTTATTATAATCAAATTGCTCGTTTGAGATGTGGTAAGTTAATAGTTATGACTTATATCTTTCAAAATTTATTATATTTGACGTGTGTTCATTTTTGACTATAGGACTATTTTTCACTTGGTTTGCAAATATGCAACAACTACTGTGGTAAATAAACTAGAACAGAAGAATACTGTTTTGCTCTCTTCATTCAACTTTAGAATGTATTTTATTATTTTCATTAATCTATGATCAAATAGTTTGTTGATAATGCATGACTTGGATTCCATAACTAAATTTGATTTACATTCATTTCTCTATCTTTTTTCCCCTTTTTTTCCTGTGCAGGGTCATTACCTGGGAATAAACATCAAATTATATCGAAGAGAATGATAATATATAATGTTTTATAAATTCATCTTGTATAATTTGACTATGAATAACATTTGATATTTATATGGTCATATGTTTACGAAAATTTGCTTCCTTCCTTGAAGATTATTAGGGGAAAAAAGAGGTGGAAGTGCAGCAAAGACATTATTTTTAAAGCGTGCGATATTTGATTGTTTGAAAGTGTTATTTTGAGAAGAGTAAATGCATTTTGTATAGAAACCTTGGTCGTTTTGGTTTCTTAAACTAAAGTACTGAACAAAATTTACATAGAAAAGCGAAAGTCACACAATTGTTATCACTTATGTGCAAGACACAATAAGCAAATCTAAGCAGCATAATAATTAATGGTTATATTAGTGCATGTATCAATACATAAATACTAATTCTAAGAAAGCTGATAAAAAAGGAAACAAGCAAGTCTCAATCGAAGGACCATGACAGGGACTACTAATATTATTATTCTATGTTTACCTAAGACTGCTTTTCCTTTTCATTTAATTCCTACATTGTTCAACTATAATGTAATGATGATTCAAACAAACACCTTCATTCTGCAACTTATTAGCTATATATCCAACATGTTACCTAAGATCGTGAGATAAATCCAGATAACATATTCCACTCTGCTTATCCGTGGGCACTACTGCTAGCAGTAGTGCAGTACACAAATGCACAATTGTGCACTGATGCCCAGCAGTGCAGTGCTTCTCACTACTGTTGCAGCAGTGTGGAAGCACTGAGCAGTGCACAAATACACTTTTAAGGGCGCTCATTTCTTGTACTATAATTTAAAAGAAAAAACAATTTTGGACAGTGGATAATCCTTTAATTAAGGGTGTAGAAATAATGAATTTGGATTAAAGAAAATATATTCATGATTTTGGATAGTGAATTATCCTTTAAATTAAGGACGCTCATTTCTTGTACTGTAACTTAAAAGAAAAACAATTTTGGACAGTGGATAATCCTTTAATTAAAGGTGTAGAAATAATGAATTTGGATTAAAGGAAATATATTCACGATTTTGGACAGTGAATTATCCTTTAAATTAAAGGAAAGGTATGCACTACGATGCTACCATGGCAGTGCCATTAGTCATCAAAATATTAATATATGAACTATGACATTACCAAGAAAGTGAAAATAAAACGATCTATATTTATTTTTCATTGGGCTAGGTCTCCATGTAAGTGAACATAAGAATTTATACATCAAAATAGTTTGAGTTGTGTTATGTCTTTGTGTATGTCATAGGATAATATAATGAGCTGATAGAAAAATAATTAACAACATATTGTATATGATATAACAGGTCAGTATGTCTTCTAGTATAGACAAACAATGGATGAAAGAATCCGATCGAAGAACTGCATGATATGTCGAAGAAGTGCAGAATTTTATTGATTTCGTTGTGGAAAACGATGGTAATGAGGAATTCTATTCTTGTCCTTGCACACATTGCAAAATATGAAAACGAAGATTAAATTAGAGGACATTCATTATCATCTACTTAGATGGGGAATTGTCCAATCATACAGAGTTTGGCATTTTCATGGGGAAGAGTCGGCGGGGAAGCAAAAACAACCCGCTAGTCAAGCCATAAGTACCAACGAGTCTGAACTTCCTAGGATGGAAGATCTGGTCAATGATGCCGATAGATTTCATCATTTTTAATCTACAAGTTCGTTGCTCGATAATATTGGAGAATCGCCTATAGTTGATGTCGATTGGCAGGTCAATCAAAGAACTAAGTACAAATCACTTTTTGATAGTGCAAAAGAGCCATTGTATCTTTCATGTCCAAAGGGCATAACAAAATTGTATGCCATTGTGAAGCTGAATAGCTTGAAAACTCAATACGGCTTTTCTGACAATGGTTTGACTGCACTCCTCGAATTTATAAATGATTTACTCCTTGAAGGTAACTCACTACCAACAAAGTAATCCGACATGAAGAAGATGATTAAACAAGTTGGGATGGATTACAAAACTTATGATGCATGCATTAATGACTACATTTTATACTGGAAAGATGATGCAAACAGAGTTTCTTGTCCAATTTGCAATGAGCCAAGATATAAGACAACATTCAACGAAGAGAAAAAAAGCCACCAAAGTACCTCAAAAGATGTTGAGACATTTCCCTTTAATTTCTAGATTGAGGAGATTGTATGCTATACCATGGATAGCAGATGCTATGACTTGGCATGGTCTTACCAAGTCTGATTAGCTGTAATGCATCACCCAAGTGACACTTCTCAATAGCGAACAACAGATTCTTTTGACAAAACATTTTCTGCTGAACCATGAAATGTCACACTTGGAATAGCAACGGATAGTTTCAACCCACATGCATCTCTAGCTAACCGTTACAGTTGTTGGCCAGTAATTGTAGTACTGTATAATCTTCCTCCATCAATGTGCATGAAAAGGGAGTTTTCAATGTTGGCACGTTGATTTCTGGGCCAAAACAACCAGGGAAGCATATGGATGTTTATTTGCAACCATTGATAGATGAGTTTAAGCAGTTATGGGAAGGAGTCATTGCATTTGACTCATTTAATAAATCCGAGTTCACAATGAGAGCTAGGGTATTATGGGCAATTCATGATCATCCTGCACTTGGGACTTTATCGAGGTGCACAACTCATGGATATTTTGCATGTCCTATATGTGGGGAAGACACTTATGCTTATTACCTTCCCGAAAGTAAGAAGATGTGTTACATGGGACATCGAAGATTTCTTCTATCCAAACACAAGTTTCGAGGCAAAAAACAAACTTTAATAACAAACAAGAATATCGTCGTCCTCCATGGCCATTAAATGGTTATCAAGTTCAAGAGAAGGTAGCGAATATCAAGATGCAAGTTGGTAAAAAAAAATGGAAATTGGTCGAAAACGAAAAAAGAAAACCGATGAGGAAGAACTTGCCAATGTTCAGGCATGGTATAGGAGGCCCATCCTCTTTGATTTGCCATATTGGAAAGCAAATTTGGTCCATCATAATGTTGATGTTATGCATACAGAGAAGAAGGTCGCTGAGCATCTAATTAGCACAATCATGGGTCATAAAGACAAGTCAAAAGATGGCATCAACGCACACAAGGATTTGAAAACCATGGGTATAAAAAAAATTGTGGGTGATGGAAGACTCTGAAACAAATAAAATAACCATACCAGAGGCAACTTTCATCTTGAGCAAAGAAGAGAAGTTACGAGTTTGCACCATTTTGAAAAGCCTGAAAGTGCCTAGCAAATTCTCTTCCAACTTCCACAACAGTGTAAATATCAATCCTCCTAAACTAACAAATATGAAATCGCATGACTACCACGTCATAATGCAACAATTACTTCCAGTATTGCTTCAACATTCTTATCCACAACATAAGGATCTATGTAATGTTATACATCATATAAGTCTATTCTTCAACATTTTATGCTCAAAGGTGATCAACATGGAACATCTTTTAAAAGAAAAAGCTAGTTTGGTGGAAGCAATGTGTGTGTTTGAAAAACATTTTCCACCTGCTTTTTTTGATATCAACATCCATCTTATGGTTCATTTAACCGATGAAGCATTGATTTGCGGTCATGTTAGATATAGGTGGATGTATCCTTTTGAACGGTAAATTACTAATTTCAGTTTTGTTCATCATTATTCAGTTTAAATAGCTACTGGTTATTTATAATTGATTACCTTCATAAGTTAATGAAAACATATAAATGATATGTGCGCAACAAAAGATATATTGAAGGATGTATTGTAGAAGGATATATCGTACAAGAAGCTAGTCTTTACTGCATGGAGTATATGCCAAAAAGAGGTAATGGCACTCATAAACATACTCGTGAGGCATTTTTAGACGAGGATGATGAGTTTACTAGTGAGATGCCTCTAGATAATGGTAAAGATATAACCTTAACCCAAGTGCAGTTTGAACAAGTTCGTAGATGGGTCTTTAATAAGTACGATGGATTGGATGAATAGGAGAAGTAAGTTCATGAATAACTCCTGAATTCACATTATTGTAAATCAACTCATATATATGTTTTGAAACGTGTGTGTCGCAGGAGGTACAACATCTATGTGAAAAGTACTAAATCTCAACCTCAAAGTGGGGTTACATCCATGGAAGCTTGTCAAAGCTTTACTCTATGGTTATGTGGGGAGGTATATATTACATCTTATTTATTGTTTCATGTGTACTTAAGTGGATCATACACCTTCATGAACACACTTTTGATTTTGTTTTTTAGTTAGTGAAGACCAACAATGTTGACTCAACTCTTTGGCGGTTGGTGAGTGGGCCTAAGTTCAAGGCGTGTAGCTATATGAAGTACCAAGTGAATGGATTTACATTTTCCCCGAAAAGTTACAAAGAGCGGATGGTAACACAAGACAGCGGTGTATGTATGAGAGCAATTATAAAATTTAGAGTGAGTGGGAAGGATAAAAATTATAAGGAAGCAGACATAATGTATTACGGAGTTGTCCAGGAGCTAAATGAGTTGGATTACATCGACTTTAAACAAACAGCTTTTTATTGTGATTGGGTAAAGGTCGAAGATAAGGTCAATGGTTGCAAGATTGATCCTATTTCAAGCTTGATCACAGTTAACTTAGAGAAATTAAAGACCAAAGATCGAGTGACCGATGAGCCATTTATTCTTGCATCGAAAGCGAGTCAAGTCTTCTACTCAAAAGACTTAAAATATACCGGATGGTTTGTGGTTTTGCACACACCAAAATGGTTGACTACAAACGTTGATGACATTGAGTTTCCTACTGCTTATCAATCAGCTTTTGAAGATAACAAAAAACTAAAAGACCTTACCAAATGCATATGTTAATATAAGATTTATTTCTTAATTGAATTGAGTTGAATTTCAAGCATGACTGAATTTACAATTATATGCTCAAAATAGCATGAATATATTAATGATAGAGTAGGAATGTATATTAAGCACATCAACGGTAAAAGCATATATCATTGCTTAGCAATTCAATTATATGCCAGTCCATCTATTTCCTGCACTAGTGCATTCAATTCTGGTTAGTTCATTCATGTGTAGCATGCTTCTATTTATTTAGGCTTACACAAATTCTTTGTTGTTTCCTAACTTTCCTGTAACCATGAACTTTAAATTCCACAAGTAATGTTTATATCCTCTTTAGCTAGGTAGCTTTTGCAGCTGCTTAACTACTACATAGATTCTTGTTTTTGATGTTCTAGTAGTAGTAGTTCAAAGTAGAATTGCTATTGTAATGGTTTAGCGATTAACTTGACTACTACCTTCAATCCCCCGCTTTTACATGGTATTGTCTTAGCATTGCTACACATTGTTTATTCTATGCCACTCTACACTTTTGTATTGCACCAGGCATCAATTTAGCTTAGTGTATGTTCATTTTTTACCTGTGATGCACCTTTTGCATACACCAACCCTGCAGTGCTTTAGACATCACATGTCTAGCAAATTATATATGCGAAGTTAGTTGAGACTGAGTTAAGGATATAATACTTCTGATTTTACTTATTTCTAAATTTAAACTTTATAAACATTCATTAATAATTCAACATCAACCAACTTTATCTTTTATGTTTTGAAGAAATTTACTATATATATTTTTTCTATTTGTATTTTTATTTTGTTTTTTTAAATATAAACTAAATACTTTCTTTATTGTTTTCAAGAATTTTCATTAAAACAACGTTTTCGTTTTCATAGATCAAAAAATTGCAACAGATACTTATTTCAACATGCAAAAACCCCGAAAAGGAAAAGTTAAACCCTCATATTAGCTAATCATATACGTATATTTATATAACACTCAAGTAAAAAAATATAATAGAAAGGTAACGACTTTTTTCGGTGCTCACATGCTCAGAGAAATCTTCTCACAGTTTCCTATAGGTGTTTTTTGACATCAAAGAAAGTTATTCATCTCTCTGCAGTATTGCAAGGTACGTCATGCTTAAGGTGGAGTGTGGTTTTCTAGTGCCACCAAAGTTGTATAGGACAAATCAATATATTAATTATGGTCAATTCAAATTTATTTTCTTTTACTTTAGTTTCAAATTTAATATTTTTTGGATTTAGTTCCAACATCCAGTAATGAAGTAGTAAGTGGTTGTTCAAATTTAGTAGGCGTCAAATGTGGTTGGAAAAAATACAGATCCTTCTGCATCAGACAATTCAAACAACTTACAATCCCGTAGTGTACAGACCCATTGTTCTGCACAAAAAATGCCAATCGATAAAATAATATTGTATCTCTAAGATCCTTGTCATTATTATCAATAAAATTCTAGTCATTTCATAAATGTTTACATAACTTCAGACAAGTATTTAAATTTAATTATATTTCTACAATTGAATGCACTGTGGGTGTACCTTTGCGAAAATTAAGTTCATAGTTAACAATTAATACATAGTTCATTCATGCAAGAAATCTAATCAGGTACTATGCTTATACAACTAGAAGAAAGGTAACAATAAATTCATGAAGTACCATTCTTTTGATATACTATAGAACTTCAAATAAGCATTCATAGATCAAAATAGCATGAATACATTTGATAAAGCAGGAATGTAAATTAAGCACATCAATGGTAAAAGCATATATCATTGCTTAGCAATTCAATTATATGCTAGTCCATCTATTTCCTGCACTAATGCATTCAATTCTGGTCAGTTCATTCATATGTAGAAGGCTTCAATTTATTTAGGCTTACACAAATTCTTTGCTGTTTCCTAACTTTCCTGTAACCATAAACTTTGAATTCCACAAGTAATGTGGAATATCCTCTTTAGCTAGACAGTTTTTGCAGCTGCTTAACTACTACATAAATTCTTGTTTTTGATGTTCTAGTAGTAGTAATTCAAAGTAGAACTTCTATTGTAATGGTTTAGCGATTAACTTGACTACTACCTCCAATCCCCGCTTTTACATGGTATTGTCTTAGCATTGCTACACATTGTTTATTCTATGCCACTCTACACTTTTGTATTGCACCAAGCATCAATTTAGCTTAGTGTATGTTCAATTTCGTTTAATCTGTGATGCACCTTTTGCATACACCAACCCTACATTGCTTTAGGCATCACATGTCTAGCAAATTATGTATGCGCAGCTTGTTGAGACCGAGTTAAGGATACAATACTTCTAATTTTACTTATTCCTAAATTTAAACTTTATAAACATCCATTAATGATTCAACATCAGCCTTTTATGTTTTGAAGAGATTTACTATATATATTTTCAATTTATATTTTTGTTTTTTGTTTTTTTAAATATAAGCAAACACTATCTTCATTGTTTCCAATATAAACTAACACTTTCAATCTATAAGTTATGTCTGGAAGCCTCAATGACATATATATTTAGACTAATTCTCCTCAAGTACCAAATCAAAACCAATGTCAAAGTTCTTATTCTTTTGAGAAAATGCAGCAATCTTTGAAAAAATAAACACAAATTATGTCTGTTCTTTTAATTGCTTATTGATAAATTGGATTATTCTTAAGAAATAATTACATCAAAACACTGTATTTTGTAACATATGTAGGCTGAGCTATATGAATTTGTATGATGCATCTGGTTTCACTATTTTTTATTTGTTTGCTAAGCTTGAATTGTTCTCTTTTTGATAAACCTTTTTAGTTATTCCAAGTATATAACAATGCAATAAATAGTGAATGAAAAAATTGTTATATATGTAGGGAGGTGCTGATAGTGCTATAGAAGAGAGTAACAATGTCAGAAGCCACAGAACCGTCAATCCATTCAATAATGCAATCATCATCTACACAGCCGGAGAAAGTTGAGACAAACGCATTTGGTGCTCCAATTTCAGATAATGCTGCAAAAATAGGCAGTCGAGTTGGTAAATTGGTACGAATGCATGTACCAATCTCGTATGAAAGTTGGGATAAAGTACTCAAAAAGTTTAAGGATAACGTTTGGGCTAAATTATAGGTAAATTAAAATATATCAGTTCTGGTTTTCTCTGTTATTGTATTTTGCCACATTGCTTTTTTTACGCAAGCAACTCTTAATTTTCACGGACTTTTTTTGAACTGGATTCAGATGCAAAAGAGTTTTATTTTAAAGAAATGTGCGAATCATTTAGGAGATACAAGGCGAATTGCGGACAAGTTACTATGACAAATTTGATAATGATGAAGAGAGGAGGAAAAATTGTCCTCTAAAATCAACCAAGAAGACTGGGATGGTTTCTTGAAAAATGAAGCAAAACCCGATACACGCGAAAGAAGAGATGTAGGCAAAAAGCATATCATTATACAACTATGGCAATCACACTGGTCGTACAAGTCACGCTGTAGTAGAACATAAAATGGTACATTTGTTTCATCTTTTTTTATTAAATATTCTTGGTTCGTAGCGTTTGCTCTAAATTTCAATGACACTTGATTAATATTTTACTGGTAGTTTGCTTTATAACTGATTAAGCTTCTTAATCTGTGAGGGTACGCATTGCATGCGCTATGGAAAATATATCCTTTGTCAAACTTATGGACTACGGTTCGCTATATACGAAGGCCTCCATATTATAAACACTAAAACTTTAGAAAATATTATAATCAGTACAATTCCTAAAGCACTTAAAATTAAATTGATATGGTACATTTTTAACCTCACTTATGTCCTCTGGTTTGTCATGCTATTTATAACATGAATTTTCCTTTCTTGTGGTGATTGAAACAAGGAAAATGATGAGATTTGTGTGATCCATGTAATTTGATTTGGAATTGCTTGTAGTATATGCAATTTACTGAAAACGAAGTTTTCCCTTGTTCTCAACCTATCATGTAAGATTTAGTCTATCCTTTAGAATCGCATATGATGTTAATAAATAATCACATAATCTTCTATGATTCTTTTATCCTTTGTTGTTCACACATTTTTTATCTGCTCTAAACTGAAGTAGAAAATTTCCAATATGTCACCGTCAATTGTGTTTGTGTAGCATTCTGAATCACATATGCGAAAAATCTATTTAGTAATGTGGTTTCTTCTAATTTTTCACCGCACAGTTATGTTATAGTGTAACATTCTGAATCACATATGTTATTTGATACTCTTATGGATAGTTGCGAATTAATATTTTCATTGTTCTGTTTGACTCATATATCATTTTCTCTTTGCTGCAATTGAAAATTTTAGGTGGTTATTATTCCACATGGTAGCAATTGCCATTTTTTCTTCTTTTCAGCAAAAAACAAGGGAAAAAAGGAAGTGGAAGAAAAAGAATTTTAACTTGTTTTTAATCATTTGTCTGGTACAAAATATTCTTTTCTAAAAAATAGTAATTTTAAATCTTTTCTTGTTTCTTCACATTCTTTATACTATTAAGCTGCTGAATACTAATAGCAGCATTGCAAAGAGATGATTAATCTTTGACAAGGCAGTAGCCATTATTCTGAAATCTATTGTCTGATGAATACATAGAATGAAGCTGTGTATTTATACAAATCATAGAAGTTTGTATAATTTTGTGACAATCAAAGTTAGGTAGGTAGTTGGCTTTCCTACTGTGCTTTGTAAGAACAAAGAGTTGAGGTACTAAGGTGATTGCATTTAACCTTTGCTTCAACAACTGTTACCTTACCTTCTTATCAACCGAGAAGTTCCATTATGCCTTTACAGTATTTGATGGTCTGAATCAAATTAAGACTTTAAAAGATAACTAAAGAAACACATGTAATTTTTGTAGTGTTGAACTAACAGTAATACTGTAGTGCTTTAGTTGGAAATTCAAATGTTGTACTAACATAATCAATTATTTCCTTTTTGGTTGCAGGCCAGTGAAAATCCAGAAAAAGAAATCACACGTCGTCAAGTATGGAAGAAAACTCACACGAAAAGGGATGGTAGCATATCATATTCGACTTCTTCCTACTTCGTAAGTTAAACAGTCTATTGTTTTATATGCTAAATTAATAATGATTGCTAATGACATATACGTTTACATGTTTTATCAGTCTACTATTTTAGATTAGTAACCTATCAATTAATAGTAATATCTCAAGTATTATCGTATTTTAGAGTAAAATTGCAAAAGCGAAGGAAGCAATCAATGACAATAATGAAGAAGATTGCCATTGGATGAAGACATCTTGTCACAAGTGTTTGGCAAGGATACAAGGGACCGGACTCGCAGTATTGGAACCAAGATATCAAGAACACAAGTAAATGCTTCTACTATTGCACATAAACAAATCGAAAAGACCAAAGTAGACTCAGAAGACTTGAAATCTAGGATGAACAATATAGAGGGTACACTGAAGTCGTTGGTCGACTTGTTCAAAGGATACATGGATAACGAAAAACACATACCAGACGTTCCTTCCAATAAAGGAGGAAGTGGGAAACACAGGAAATTGTTGGAAAAATGCCGAACAATGAAGTTAATAATCCATTGAGTTCGTCTGGTTCGGCAAATCAAAAATGTGAAATCCTGAACTTTGATCTAGAGATCATTGCATCAGGTTCTGTATGCAGAGATTTGGCAACATCTATTATACATGGGAAGCTTGTACCTCCAACACACGAGAAGTTGGTTGTGGACAACATACTACTACCAGATGAGAACACAGCCAAACAAAATCATCCTCTTGCTACAACCTTTGATGAAGTTGGAATTGGTGGTTTTGTGTGACATCCAAAGATTTCAATTCGATATCTTTAGACGCGAGATCAGGTAATAGTCTAATTTTAATCTATTTAAACTTATCTTTGTCCGTCGTAAACTGTTTCTTGCTACTCAATGTTCTTCGTCTAATTTTAATTGGATGTGTTTCACTACATTTAAGTACCATTGCATGTTAACCCAAGCATTATTATCATAAAAGGAGTTCTATTATTATGGTTTTCCAATTTTGTGATGTCAATCAGTGTCGGGCAATGGTCACTAGTTGAACTATCTAGTGCTTGAGCTACTAGTTCAGGGAAAGCATAAAAAATCAATATTAGAGAAGGCTCTATCTATTTTACTGTGAGTAGCATAATTTGTACCACCTCTCCATGTAAATTTATTTCTAATATATTGTAGTTCTATTGGTCCAGTAAGTAGAATTATGTTATAAAATTCTTTGGCTGCATTATTTACATTATTGTATGGACCAATTCTGTCCGAATTATAAAGTACACGATTATAATTACCTGAAATTAATCGTGGTATTGAAATACACCATTGTGCTTCCTTTATATGCTTGTATAAGCCTTGCATTTATATAGAGAATGTAGCCCATAAACAGTAGTTACAGCCAAAAAAAATCCTCCCCTATTATGAAGTATGCAAGTGGTTGCCTGGTTGCTTTTCTTAATAGAGCTAATATACCAAAAGTTTGCATCCCATAAGATTAAGATTCCGTGTTTATCTTCCTTTATTACACTTTAGTCTTGGCACCGGATAGGGTTAATACTTTTAATAAACGTGGTAATTGCGTTCTCATTTTGTTTATGTTCTGCTAGAGCTATAAATGAAGGCTTAACTCTCTTTATATGTTCCAAAACGTCCAACTTTCATTTCAGAAAAGGAAGTCATTAATTATTATTTAGTGTCCAACCCCTAGTTTCCGAGACACTGGAGGGAGAACTCATCTTTCTTTTCTTGTTTTTTCCTTGCTTTGGATTTTACCTACTAGATGTTTGATTGAACGCTTCTCAATTTCCTTGGTTGCCAGTGTATGCCTATGTCCCTATTTTCATATCTTCTCGGTCTTCATTACCTAACACATTGATTAGAGTATAGGTCATAGAATAAAATGAAAGCATAGAATAAAAATACAAACTTTTTAGTTTTAGCACCAATACAAGCGGTGTATACTTTCCAGTATATTCAGTACAAGACACTAAATGTGCTCAAAATGCCGCAACATAACTTTTCAAGGGAGAAAATGCTAAATTTGGCGAATGCAGTGAGTGAATGGAACTTACTTCAATGATGATACTTATCTGCACTCTGTTCCGTCCACTTGTTAGCTCAATGTGACCCTTAATTTTATCACTAAGAAAAATATCATCATCCCGAGATTACCAAATTAGGGAAAAATATTTGCTACACGTGTTTATAAATTATGAAACTTAATTATGCAACTTGTTCATAAGTTTTTCCCATTGTAATTCCTAGTGAAAAGCAACTGTTTATAAATTATGAAACTTAATCAAGCACTTTGTTCGTAAGTTTTTTCCCATTGTAATTCATAGTGAAAAGCAACCGTTTACCATCAGTATTTGGCACGTCCTCAAAGATTGTGCTTTGTTCAGTTAAGGGAGCATTTTGAAAGTTATAAGGTAGTTTACAGTCTCTGCCAATAATTGGTATGAGTTTTCAAACGTGTATGGTACTTTAGTTAGGTAGTAGTTTAAACCTACATAATATGAATTGTTACTAGGATAAAACAGCACATATCCATGTCAATTGACAAACTGCCAACTAATTTCAAATGGGTAAGCCGTTCTTAAAAGTTCACAGCATATTAGGCGACTAGACAGGTAAACATAGTTACGTAGGTGTCATTCTTGTTATGTGCAATCGAGATTTGATTTGTTTTGTTTTAGAAATATAGAAGAAACCGTGGTCAGATAAAAGTTCTAATTTTTCATGGTTTTTATGAGTTCTATTAACTACCACTATATTTTGTATTATTGGCATCCATACATAGAAGACACAGATATTATAGAGCATTTTAGACTATTTTGCTTTATTTTTCTTGGTCTTTAATGCTACATGTTATGAAATATGGCTGCAACTTGGCAAGTATGTTGCTGATATCATTTTACTATGTACAACACTACAACCACACGCTCATATTTCTTCACAGGGGGGCTAGTTTTGGAAGTTCGATAAAACCATGTTTTTAGACAGCCATATTGGTCTAATGTGCTGCCAGGCAAAAGTAGAGTGGGAGAATGAAACATGTCTGATTCTCAAGCTCATTCACTATATAATGGAAGTGAGCCATTCTATTTTTTTTAAATGTGATTGAATTGATTTAGATATGCAGAAAATTGGTGCATATCCAGTATTATAGCATTTCGTAGCCAAAAGCTTTTGAACTAGTGTGCTGGTAATGATCCATATATTAGTATGCATTTTTTGGATTTCAAAATGCTGCAATATGAACGTACTGCTCCTGTTAAAGATATTTTTACTTCTAGACAATTTATTAATGAAATTTACCATACTCCCATTACTTTATTTGTACTTACCTTTGTGCTTTAACTAATTGCGTGTTCGTTCATAATGCAGACGACGTAGAGAAAAAGATTAGCTTGAAGTGAGGAATGAGAGGTAGTTATGGTTTTGTGAGTTCTACTGTAATATAAGTTGGCTTGAAAAAACACTTTCTGATATACGATTTCATTGTGTTTCTGTAATATTAGTACGTAATACTAGTTTTTACTGCTATTGAACTTTGTAGTGTTACGTATTGTTGTTGCTGCTGTTGAACTATGTAGTGTTATGTATTGTTGTTGAACATTGTAATTAAAATGTTTGTTATGTTTGGTTTTTGTGTTGAATCTATGAAAAAAATTTGGTTTAATGATCTTTCTTTTATGATATTATGTTAAATTTGCAAATGTTTATATCGAGTATGATAATGAAATGAATGTTACTGTAGGGGGGTCAGGAAAAGCAATGCATTTTTAAAAAATAATAATATTACAATTAGCAACGGTTTTGAGCCGTTGCAAAACAGAATTAACAAAGTTGCCCAACAAGACTTTACAACGGCCTTCAGCCGTTACTAAATTAAATTTAGCAATGGTTAATAGCCGTTCTAAAACAAAAATTTACAATGGATTTAAACCGTTGTTATATTTTTACCACTGTACATTTTGCAACGGCTCAGAACCTGTTTTGAAAATATGGTTTTGGAAGGAATTATGACTTTTTAAAGCGAATACGGATTTTAAGTGAATATGATTTCAAAATAAATATGATTTCGAAAGTATTATGGTTTTGAGAATATGATATTTTGATATTAATTGTGAATCGACTTTTGAAATGTAAAAGAACCATCCGGTGTGTAATAAGCGATTGGTTGTTAAAGAGACCGGGATCAGATATTGTCATACTTTTTGCCAATACCAAAAACCACTTTAAAACTGTGTACGCGGTGGAGATTCCAGAAATAAAGTAGGATGGTTTGGTGAATGATTTCTGTATGAGGTATGACGTGACCTTGACTTCCGTGAGTCAGCTTAGATGTGACAAAAATCAGGAGCCATGCCGGGCCAAGTGAGGTCATTCCTCTGATCGAGCACATTTCTTCGATACTATATTCTGATTTTTGTGATTGTTTTGATGGCCACCCCTCGATTTTTGATATGGGAGTGTGTCTGCGGTGGGCGGTAGTAGCTGCTATGCATTACCAGATCTGCAGACGGTATATCTACCCTGGCATTTCCTCGTGTGCCGTGTTCATGCCCTAGCGCGCCTTCTACGGGTTTGTTTTGGGTCGTACCTATGGAGGGCTCCCTGATAGCCCCTTTGCGAGTGGAGTTTACAGTATCTGTATAGACTATGGCATTATATAAAATGTGTTAAGTGGGATATGGGTAACGTCTTAACGCTATTTTAATACTTTTACTTTACTGTAGACATTATTATAATAGTGTATATTACTACATAGTAGATAGTTTAATGGATCCTTAGGAGATATGAATCCCGAACATCTCTTAAGTTATTGCACTCACGTTAGACACTGGATAGGAGATGTCAAACCCCGTGAACATCTCCGACGCCGTTTACACTCATTATTATTACTGTTGATTTAACTTATATAAGATATTTTAGTTCTGACTCGAGTGTTTGTCTTTTCAATTCGCTCGGGTCTGCTGGAGCATTTCAAGAATTGAAGACCTTATCTTTGGAGGACGAAGACGAAAATTGTGCTACTATTATTATTTATTCTATTATTCCGCTGCATTCATATTGTTCCACTGCATTTTTATTATTCTCTGGTATGTGTAACTCTGATCTATGTTGTATAAGTAAAATCAAATGTTTTGTAAAACAGCTTCATGAACTGTTTATTTGATTATTATATTTTGTCATTCCACTGCAAGATTCTGCTTTGTTTTTTTCTCTGCCTTTTCTTATTCACCTCAGTAACAATCCACCCTTTTGTATGGTTTGAGTCGGCATGTGTGTCTGCCTAAAAGGTAGAAAAAGGCAGGACGTTATGCACCTAGGAAATTTTCTGGTTCCCCAAGAACCAACGAACGTGGAAATATTTGTTCTCCACTCAAGCCATGGAAGGACTTCTGAAGATCGCAATGCTCCATCTTTAACTAAATAAATTTTCTTATTCTTATTGTATTTTTATCTAAGTATATGTGTATTCTTTTTCACAAATAATAATATTTCACGAAAATCAATCTCTCGAAAAATAAGCAACACCCTTCAAAATAAGGTTATTTTAAGACAAACTGGATATTTCAAACGTCTGGACAATCTCATCAGATGTCTGACACCATTGTATAACACAATTTTTCAATATTGTGCATATATCAGATGTCTGATATAACTAATGAGGCGTTTGAAAAGATTTTCTGCCTCATAAAAAACACAACGGCCTATTTCAGACGTCTAAAAATTGTTCCCAGACGTTTGAACAAAGTATCCGACTTCTTAACCTAACAACAAAACCAATTTCAAACGTCTGGTTCTACATCCAGACGTCTGACAAAACTCTCTGCCTTACAAAATGTACAACTCTATCTATTCCATTCGTATACCACCAACATTCAAACGTCTGAACATAATTACTATTAGCACCAAAATTGGTCACTAACACCATTGAGATAGATTGTGAGATTAGTGAAGAAAGTAAATTAAAACAGATAATTGTATGCTAAATTAAGTGTAAAGACAAGAACACCGGATTTATAGTGGTTCGGTGTAACGGGCTACGTCCACTTTGAAGTTAATCTTTATTGCTTTACTCAACAACTGATTACAGATACAATCCATACACAAACTACTTTAATACAAATGCTAAGTAAAGAGAATGAGTCTTGAATGCGGTAGAGTCTCCCCAGTGTTCTCGAAAAAAGGTCCCTTTAACTGTGGCCCACTACAAGAAAATCGATCTTCGGTGGCGCACAAAAAACGCAACGTAGCTTATGGTGGCGTTTTAGAGAACGCCGCCATATGACATGCAATTAAAAATCCGATATTTTTGGTTGCGTTTTTGTAAACGCCGTTATAATATGCCTTATTGCGGCGGCAAAAAAAGGCCGCCGTAAATCTTTTTTTGTTGCATGTTGAAACGCCATCAAAAGTGATGTTTGGGTTACAACTTAAACCCAAAGCTTATAACTGCGTTTATTATACGCCACAATATATATTTCGCCGCAACAATATTTTTTTTCGTTGCGTTTTTTTCTGCCACCATATTTTTGTCAGTGATATTTTTCAACATGTTTTTTCCGTAGCGTTTTCTAAACGCCACTAAATAGACGCTGTTATAGATTGATCATTTTTCGTTGCCTTTTTTTCTGCCATTATATTTTATCCGTAGCATTTGATAAACACCACTAAATATTTTTTCTTTTCTGTGTCTATTTCTCACATTCTGCTAGTTCGTTCACTCTCCAATTCACTTTACTCATAATTTATATGAAACAGTAATAATAAATAATTCAATAATAAACAAAAAATACATGAACAAATGAACTACCATAAACACAAGTTGTACATTACCATACATTGATACAGAAGTAGTACATAACCATACATAGTCACACAACTAGTATATAAATACTGTAGTTTCAAGACAAAAGTTAACATAAAATCCACACGTAGAGAAGTTTATACAACAAAAATACCGGAAACAAAATGAAATAAACAACTGAACTACCGTAAAATCCATACATAAATGACTAGCCAAGCAAATACCATAAACAACTAGCTAAGCAAATACCATAAGCAACTAATAATTTCTTCGGAGAAGTTCATCCACCTGTAGACAAGTAATAATCAACAATGAGGATCTAAAACATGAATATTGGAATAAAAAAGGTATAAACATAATTTCTAGTGTTCTTAGCTACCCTATTAGAAATGTATAACCACTGCAAAAAGGACCAGACTTAACTATGTGCAAGTCCAAAGATTCATCTGCAAAATTCAATAAAATATATTTAAAGCAGGCAAGAAACATGCTACTACTTCCCTTCTGATCAGTTACCACATCCATTTATCACAAACATCTTTTGTGCACTGCTTCATTCCACCACTGTCACACCACTACCACATACAAACTGCCATAAAACATTCCTATATATCCTCTACATATTGTGCACTGACATTCACCAATATATATAACTTCACAAACCAAACAACTCACATACACCACTGCCTCAAATTTCCATCACATACATCATATCTTCGACTGCTGATCATCCATCCACTGCATACCACATCACTGACCAACCACCATAAAACCACATATCCTCCCTGTTACTCCGTCCTCTGCCTTCTTCTCAACACTTCACAGTCAACCAAACAACTGCTACAACTATTGCATACATACTTTGTCCTTTATCATTCATTACCTTGCTGCCTCAACCCCCAATTCTCCAACTTCTACAACTATCACATTCCTCCTTCACTTCTAACTAACACAAACAAGCACAGAACCATACTTATACCATCCTACTCACTGTTACCGACCACAACACCATCTCCACCACCTCATTCCTACAGCCAACATTGAAACATACTTCCATACTTCAATCATCCAACCAACAGTTCAGTGCCTTCATCAATCCCTGTCAACAACATATCACGTACAACCATCAAGTTCAACCTCATATCACTCACAATACATCACAAAATTTACCTAAAGACAATACATCAATACAACAATACCTTCACAACACAACACCTGAAGCTGCCTAACATACTCACTTCAATCACTGGCTACATCACAAACTTTATCACAACAGCACATTACATATCTATAACGCCTACAAACCATTTACAACATTTCATTACTTCTCTACTCACCAACCCGCACCCTTACTACCCATCATCTTCAACTCAACTTCCGCCCATCAACTGCTAACAATCAACAACCCAAACAAGTCGCCACCAATCGACTACATCCTCCACAATAACCGAACTTCTATCCCACAGCACTCACCTTCAAACACCACTTTCATCATTTCATCAACTAGTAACTCCACTTCCATATTCAATATAACTACCATGTGCATATTCCACTTCCAACTACACAATACATCAAACCAAATTCAATAGCACTGCCTATCTTTACAAACTCCACTGCCAAACCCAAATTGTCCCAACCCATTGCTGCTGCCAAAGCATCCCAAATCGTCTGTTAGTTCAACTCCACATTGCTTCAACCATCTTGCACCACCTTTCCATTGCCTGCCTGTACCTCACCTTCAAACGCCAACATCCCGAACCCAACCTCTACAATACAAGCTGCAACATCATCAATACATCACATATAAACATTCCTTCAATCACTCCCTGTTGGACATCATAACAACCTTTCATAGCGACTACAACAGCTACAATCCAACCTGCAACATGTGCCTCTACAACTAATTACTTCCGCTGCAATAACATCCTTCACAACCCCATATACACAGACATCAAAAAAACTTCTCCTCCTCCATATACTCCACTTCTTCCTGTCACCAGTTACGACCACTCAACCAACAACACTGTGCCTTACTACACTGTTATACCACCAACAATAATTGCCACCAGAGCACAAACCACCCAAACTCAGTACGTCCTCACCACAGCAACCACTACACCACTGATGTACATTAATAACACAAGACCATCTATATACACACAACCTGCTACCACAACTGCTCATCAACTACAGCTCCAACCACCATGAATTCACTGCCTCCTTGCCATCAATTCCCGATAAGCTTCCACTTCGCCTCAAACTACAATCACCATCAACATACCTTCCATCAGCAAAGTGAACCAAACCCCTACTGCACTCCCTCCTTATCAACCAAAACCTCTGCCTGCAACCATAAGCTACCCCATTTCAGTTCATCTCCATCTCTGACCTATAACAACGCCTCTGCCAATCTACACAACGCACCATCAAAACCCAAGAAAATGCAATTATTAAAAAATATTGATATATACGACACTACTAAGCAATCAACTCACTCATGAATATTTTCCCAACATAAATATATTAGAAATCACACCTTTTATAGATCAACAACTTGCAAAAAGTAGGAGGCTAACTGTTAAAATAGTAACTTTTCATATATAATAGAAATCACACCTTTTATTTTGTTTCCCCAATGACTTTTGAGATCGGCCAAGCTATGGTGGTACCAAAAGCATCTTCCATGCATGTCAACTCCGATGTAGGTCTCCATAGCACTACATTTGGAACTCTTACAAAGTCTACCCAAACTTTTACAGCATCACATCCCAATGGACGACAATGGACCATCGATGTTGGATCAGTTGAAGCGATAGTTCCTTCAGCCAGCACTTCATTTGTTTCACCCACATCAATTATCTTGCATTTATTATTTGTTATCAACTTTGCAATTGGCTGGCAAAAAACGAGGTTATTATGCAGAATACATACATACATAAAAATACTTCAAAATATATACTTACGTATTGGTGTGGTTTCTTCGAGATTATAGGTCCGAATCCAGAAGAAGAAGTCGCAACATTTCCTTTTTCAGCTTCAACTTTTGATTTTAGCCATGCTACTTTCCTACCAACTGCATCTCTAATACACAACATATCAGTTGTGGGCCGCCATAAGTAAGCATCTCCTTTTTTACATTGTCGACCAAAACCACAACGACAACTGGACCAAGCAGAATACCATGCATAATATGTCATGAATCACCGCAGCAGATTCTTCCTTCGACAACTATCACATCACCCTCATTCCAATCATAAATCTTGCATCTACTGTCTTGGACACTGCTGTTACTCTAAAAAGGAAAAATATAAACATATAGTATGCATAGAAAAGTTGATTATTTCATGTCTTGTTGAAGAATGTTGACTGAAATGAATAAAAAGTCAAGCTACAATTGTCGGTTGATATTATTCATAGAAAATTTACCATACTAACTTCATTCAAGTGTCCTTGTAGCGTCGTCTCAATGCAAGTAGCTGGCCATGCTACCACCTTATTCTCAGTGTTTCCTAATACTGACATATGAGGTGTAGGTCTCCATAAATAAGCATCTGGTTTATCCACGCAATCTATAACATCGCTCACAGCATTTGGCCCAATACGAATGCCACCGACAACCTCATTTGGGTCAGTAGACACCACTCTCCCTTCGGTAACAATTTCATATGTTCCATCCCAATTCAATAGCTCACATACCTTTGCATTGCCCTACAATTATTCCACCAAAAATTATATTAATTACTGGATCAAAAACTAAAATCCAAGTGTTATTTCTTCAGTAATGTATTTATTTTTTACTAATTCATGTGTGCTCCCTTCTTTTGAAGTTTGTTCATCCTATGCCGAAGCATTTAGAAAACCTTAGTATATAAAAACACATACATCTTTGTATATTTTACAAGCTAATACTAATGTAAACTGAGCTAAGTAGTATGCTTGTTAACATCTTTCAATAAAAGTTTACCTTCTTGTCCATCAGCATTTTTAACATACTCTGCAATTCTGCTATTTGTTGTTGACACTGAGATACTTTTTTATCTCTAGACTATGACAAAGTTAGCTTGGCTAAGGTACAACCCCTTCCCATTGCCCTTAACCGTCCTGGTTTACCTTGCCCCAGTACTTGTGCAATAGCATCTTCTTTGACATTATATGACGATCTGGACTGTGATAGGTTATCTACCTTTTTAAACTCCTCCTACATGAATTAAATACATACAAATAATGTACAATGGTAAAATTATCATAGTTTCAAACAATTTTTAATATACCAATCAAATAAAAAAATTCTTACAATAGTATTTGCAGCATCCACGCTCACAGGTTCACCATTCTTTTTAATGTGAGATTTAATCCAAACATCAACTCTAGTTATGGACAATGGATCTGAACTCTGCTCTTTCTAAATTTAGAATAACATTAAATAATTAAACTGATAGGTATTAAATACCTAGGCAAGTAATGCTATAGTTAATTAACTAACCAGGTCCTCGGTCAATCTAGCCATTCCTCTACGACCAGATGTATGTGGAAGTTGTTTATTCCTAAGGGCCGTATATTTCTCACTTCGTTTCTGGAAATATTGGAAGGTGTTAGAACTTAGTAACTAGTATAAAAAACATATTGAAAATAACATATAAAAGAAAGAATGTAATTATACTTGTTTTCCTTTATGTTACCTTAAACTCCATACTTGTTTTTGCCTTTACAAACTTTCTCCATTCTATCTTTTGATGTTGGCCGGTTTCAGATTAAGTCTTTCCTCTTTTGTCTCTGCTTTATTAATTTTTCGCACCAATTTGATTTTCGAATATCTCCAAAGTATTCCCATTTGCTGGAATACAGCTCTTTTTTTCCAATCCTCTTCCAGTTTAAATCTAGCCTGCAACAGTACATGAAAATATTTTAATTTATCCAAAGTATTCCCATTTCGAGGTTGTTGCTATATGTTGCATCTTGTAAATGTATATAAAGTTTGAAGTTAATGCTAAAGACCACAGTTAACCTCGTAGTCGGAGTATTCGCACATAAATGTATAGGATAGATTGAAACTGTACAGGACATTTATGAATTATATATGGATTATAAAGTTTGTGTACACATATAAGAGCGGCTGTTAAAATTATCATTCACTGAAAAGCTTATATGTATATACACCTGCAATTTTAGAGTTTAAGATGTATTCACTTGAAAGCAGGCATCTTTGAATCTGGTGTACTTGAAAATAAATTACTTTGAAATCATGTGCACACTTTGTTGTTATAAAATTTCGGGTAAATTTACACGTTCAAGAGGTAACATGTTTAAAGCCATATATGACATTTCATGCATCATATATATGCATTCAAAACTAAATTTTCACAAAAATAAGTATATACAAGATCACCCACACATTCAGAATTGATACTTGTCTATATGAAATCATTTGTATACAAAAATTCTCGCATCCAAAAGTTCATACTTATAAAATTTAATGTGACTGGACTGTACCTGTATCCAAAGTTAAGTATCCATCCACAGTTCGTGTTATTATACTTTTAAATTTTGACATTTCCCATAGTCATAAATACTTCAAAATTGATTGATATTTAAGAGTTCATTTATTTAAAACCGAAACTTACACACTTAAAATTCGTACATAGACAAAATTATCATCATTTCCAAAACTCATGAAATGGTAAGTAAGTGGTCAGGTGATGTTGTAGACTGGAGTGGCCGTGATTGTTGTTTGAAGTAGTTGAAGTTGGATAGCAAGCAGTGTATATGTGATGAAATGGTAAGTAGAGATGCGGGTTGGGCCTGTGGTGCAATGTGAAGTTTTAGGCTTGAAGTGTAGGCAGCAGTGCAAGGATTTGTAGTTATTTTAGATGTTTGAAAAGAAATGGTGAAGAGCAGTGAGGTGTGCAAGATGGTTTGGTACGTGAATGTGCAATGTTAAGTAGAGTTATGAATGAATGTGTGTAGTGGTGAGATGATATGAGGATGGTAACTGATTTGGTTGTGTGTGTGATTATGAAATGTTGAGTAGTATGAATGACAGCGAAGTTGAGGAGCAAGGCAAATGTGATGTTGGAAGTGGTGGTAAGCAGTGATGGTTTGTGGTGATAAGAAGCAGTGGGTAGGCAAGTGTTGACAGGGTAGTGTTTTGTGGACTGTTGACAGAAGTGTAGTTTGACAGTGGTGAAATATACGTGGTGTTTAGGTTTTGGAAAGAGGCAAGCATATGGTGTTGTGAATTGTGATCTGCAAAGAAGTAGCATTTTTGGTTTTTATTTGTAGTAGGTTTGGTGGTGAGGAAAAATGTATATGGATTTGACACAAGAGAATGAAGTGTTATTAGATAATGTGATAATGGCTACAGTTTGTAAAGTGATGATAGAATGGTTTGCACGATGGAAGTTAAAGGTAGTGCTCATGAACTGTGAGGTAGCAACAGTGTAATGGTGGAACAGAGGTTGATGATGGATGGTGAGGTTGTTCAGAGAGGAGGACTAGCAGCTTGATGGAGTATTTGTGAATGTTGACGGGGTTTACAGTTGTAACAGTGAGGCAATGAACATGCACAGTTAAGAAGTGGTTTGGCAATGTACAGTATCTGGTATACACACACACATTTGACTAGTGCAATTATTTAACCAATGCCTAGATGAAACTGCAAAACAACTTTTAACTAATGCAATTATTTACTTTTTCGTACCTGAATCGATTCCCATAAAACAGTTTTCAACTCATCAGTTAGAAGCCTTCAATCATCAAGTGTGTATGGAACGTGCTCCCGCACAAGCGGCATAAGAAAAGAAGATAAATATACCGACCCTGGTCCTATGGGTACGGCTATATCATTGAACTCAACTTCAATTCTACTTTGATTAGTTAACGGGAGTCTTTTTACTTTTGTTGGACCTCTGCCAACTCTTTTCCGAGATGTATTTTCAGTTTCAGCTTCACTTGGTCTTTCTAATTCCATCTCAGCATCAGCATTTAGGTCAGAAGGCCTTTCATTTTCTAAGCAGAGTCTTTCTTGGTGTACATTAAAATCATCGATTGCTTGTTCTTCGCCTTCATTGCAAGCACCAACTGGCTTGTTAGCATTGACTACTTGTTCTTGGCCTTCATTGCAATCATTTCTCCGCTTCTTAGCATTGGCTGTTTGTTCCTGCCATTCATTGCAAGCACCGGTTGGCTTCTTAAATTTGACATTTGAATTATACTTCCACTTTGAATTATACTTTTGGGATTCCTCTTCGGTATTTCTCTGGTTGCGTGTACATACAGAGATTGGAAACATTTCTTTTCTGCAAATGAAACATAATACAATATTGTTTAGATGTAAACCACGTAAAAGAAGTAAACTGTATGCAGATGCTAGAATATTATGGTGCATCCTACACAACTAATGCACAAAATTTAAAAAATTAAATGATGTTTATACGCAGACTCAAACAGTCAAATATTGACGTTGCATAGGAATATTTAGGGTATTTTCGGTGTAATGAAATATAAGGGTTCTCTATGCTAAAGTGATTTCCATCATTTAAAATTATTTAATGATTAAAAATAACAAATCAAGCATGTTACTATAAATTCTGAGGTCTACTACCTGTAAATCTTAAGAGGTCCTTTGTAATTAATTTTGGACCTTTTATTTATGCTTTTGGATTTGACACCATATACATCAAAATTATTTTTTTACTAATAATCACTTTCATGCTTACTCTTTGACTATATTCGAGTTGTATTTATGATTTCTTTTAGTGACAACCAAGTATCACTTCCATTATTATTACAATCTAAACTCAGAATATTTCTTCCTAAATTATTCTAACAATGCAAGGATTTCTTCACATATGACATGGCAGTGAAACTGAAACATACTATTTGTTTATGCATAGTAAACATCCACATATTATGAACCGAATTTAATCATGTAAAATGCTTAATTTAAAAATGATCCTGTTGTCATTGCAATATTATGATCATGAAGTGTATTTATGAATTGTGAAATGGTAAATACATATGTATACACAAAACCAAGATCATTGTATAAAATGCGTGATTTTATATGTAGTGTGTACTGTAGTTCACAACTGTAGTGGGCAATGCAGTTTGAACAATAGTTGAACCACACCAGCGAACTACGGTTTGAAATGTAGAGAAAAATCATAGTTGCACGGTTTTAAAGATCGGCTCATAAATTTCACAGTTAATTTTTACATTTCAAACAGAGACTAATATAAGTTAAAAACAAAAAGAACCAGTCACTATTCCTCTAAGCTCATATGCTTCATTTTTAACTCATAGAAGACACATCCTACCAGGCCAAACAACCATTGGAATTCCTAAATTTTGAATATCACAAACTCTATTCATTCCACACAAAATTAGAAATAAAATAATGATGCACATCCATTTATCCCAAATTCACATAGCATCATTTTGAAAAATTAAAAGAAGCAAACTGCATGATTGTAATTAAATGAGCAAGTTTCACATATTCCAAAATAACAACCTCAAGTATCATATTTAGGTCTTAAAAAAACAAAAACATAACATAAAAAAATACCTAAACCAAACTTCTTCCTTGCAAAAACTAATGTAACGTATAATCTACCTACGTATGCCTTCGCAATCCTCCCTAACATAGCTAATATCTTCATCATCCATTTCAGTTATTTTGCAATCTTCCTCGATTTGGATGTCTTCTTCGGCGTAATCATTTGTCTCTAGATCATAAAAACTTCTTGATGGTGCTTTCATTACAACATACCAATTTGAAATATCATTTTCTCATGAATAAAATACTTGTCTTGCTTGAGATGCAAGTATGTATGGATCTCTTGAAAACGATGCTTGATTTTGATGTAAATTAACAAGAGTGAACCCATCTTCATCAACTTTTACTCCATTTCCTTTATGTGTCCAACGACATTTAAAAACTGGAATATAAAACACATGATAATCTAATAAAATTATATCAGTCAATATTCCATAATAAGTGACCACATCAATCACTTGGGACATATCTTTTGCACTTTCTCTATACATAGTAGTCGCATCAAAAGTTGCCCCAATATTTTGAGTTTCTCTCGCTACATCTTTATATGAAAACGTTACCCATTGATGATATATCCTTTGTAAGAAAATGCATCATTCTTCGGACCAAAAGCAATCCATTTTAACATTTCATTGTGAACCTTGGAGTTAATAAGTATCTACAACAAATTCCATTTAACATGAATATTTTAGAGTAATATTATTAGTCAAACGAGAATATATTTAAAATCCAACCAACCTTCCTTTTAATCCAATCGGCAAAATTTTTTTGTATGTGTTTCCCAAAGTAAGGTCGCATTTTTTCTCATGCGCTCGTCTGAATTTTCTAATTCCTCTAAATGCAAACTAGTATAGAACACGTGATTATAAGTTATATTTAGCATTACAATCACATTAAAATAATGTAACATAAACTTGCTCTGTAAATGGTTCCACCACAGCCATATTCATTAACACGGCTAAATGAGCAATTTCTTTCTCATTGACTGACAGTGTAACTGTCTTGGACGTTGAAATCGGACGTCCCTCGAGTATTACATTGCTTTCATAATCTTCATTCCGAGCTTCTTTCTCCTCGGTTTGTCCTGCTTTTTTCAAAAATTCATCGAAAAACCTCATGCATTCTTCTGCAAGATAGGATTATGCAATGCATCCTTCTGATCGTGCATAGGTTCTTACATAATTTTTAAGTGTCTTCATATATCTTTCGAATGGGTACATCCAACGAAAATGAACTGGTCCACACATTAGTGCTTCTTTTCCAAGATGAATCGACAAATGTACCATTATATCAAAAAAAGATGGTGGGAAAAATTTTTCAAGCTCACATAAAACTTCAATAATCTCAATATTGATTTGTTCCAACTTCTCTCTATCAAGAACATGTTGACATAATTTGTTGAAAAAAGAACATAAGAAAATTATTGCTTTTCTCGCCTTCTTTGCTATTAATCACCTTGATGCTATTGGCAATAATGTTGCATTAATACATGGTAATCATGTGACTTCAATCCATTAATTTTGCAATCCTGCAACAAAATCCGATTTTTCAAATTTGAACAATAGCCATCATGCCCTTTGAAATCGTACAATCTTTTACGAAATAACTTTTTCTTGGATTTTGACAGTAGATATGGAGCCGTTGGAAGATATGTTTTATTCCCACGAGGTTGTACATGAAGCTCATTTCGAATTCCCCTATCCTCCAAATCCTTTCTATAGTTGATTCCATCTTTTGACTTATTACCATGCAACATCGTGCCCAATATGCTTTCACCAATATTTTTCTCCACATGCATCACATCTAAATTGTGACGTAAGGGAAGTTCCTACGAAAATCAAAACTATAACGCGTTAATATATTTTTATTCTGTTAAAATAATGAAAAGTAAGTAAATTTACCACTAACCACCCTATATGGAAAATCGAAGAAAATTGATCTTTTTTTCTGTCTTGATAACTTCATTTTTGTAGGATCGTTTGCCATATCATATTCATCTTCTATATCATGAGCACACTTCCTCTTCTTACTTTTCTTTTCCCTCTCTTTCTTTTTCTTTCCTTTTCCAAAATCATTTGGAAAATCCTTCAACAATGCATAAATGTTTCTCCCAGTTAGAATTCTAGGAGCACTACCTTTCTCTATGGTGTTATCAAACCAAGCCTTTTGTTTCCTCCGTGAATCTGTAATAGGTAGAAATCTTCTATGGCCCATGTAGACGTTCTTTCGACTTTGATTCAACCAACGACTATGGGTATTGACACCACATAATGGGAAAGCTTTTCCCCTTTCACACGAAATCCAGCAAGATTTCCATAAGCCGGAAAATCATTAATCCTCCATAGCAAAATTGTATTCAGTTTAAACAATGTTTTACTAAATGCATCATAAGCATCAACTCCATTACACCACAAATGATGCAAGTCTTCCACCAAAGGTGCCAAATATACATCAATATCATTCCAGGGTTCCTTTGGGCCCGGAATAAGTAAAGTTAACATAATATTTTCCTTCTTCATACACAACATAGGTGAGAAATTGTATGTCATAAGCATTACTGGCCAGCAACTATATTTTGAACTCAACATGGAAAATGGATCAAATCCATCTGTAACAAGACCAAGTCTAAGATTGCGTGGATCGGATGAAAAAGATTTCCACCTTTCATCCACCATTTTCCATGCCATGGAATCCACGGGATGACGCATTTTTCCAACATTGCTTCTATTATTAAAGTGCCATCTTAAATTTTCTGCCATCTTTTGAGATCTATACATTCTTTTAAATCTTGATATTATTGGAAAATATCTCAACACTTTAACTGGGATACCATGTATAATCTCTTTGGTGTCTTGATTTTTCTTCCATCTCGAAGAATCACATTTTGGACAAGTATCTAAATCTTTGTATTCTTTTCTAAAAAGGCAACAGTCATTCTCACAAGCATGTATCTTTTCAAAACCCATATCAAATGCTTTAAGAAATTTCTTTACGTCATATAAAGTTTTGGGAAGCACATTATCCTTCGGCAAAAATAAAAGTTGCACGATTAAAAGCTTATAAAACCCACTATCGGACAAGCCAGTCTCACATTTAAAATTATACAAGACGGTGATTGCAGATAATTTTGTGATATGTGCAACCAGGATACAATGGAGTTTCTGCATCTTTTAAATTCTTAAGTAACTCATCCTCCCTTCTCTGAAAATCATCATCATCTTTATCATCATCAAAAAATTCGTTATTCGAAAAATCTTCATCTTCATAGTGAATCATCTTAAATAGGTCATATACGTCAAACGACTTTGCTTTCTTCTCTTTATTTATCTCTTCGCCATGGTTATACCATATACTGCTCTTGTATTTAGGATCCATTCCTTTCATAATTAAATGTTCAACGATGATGTGGTCATCATGACGGCTAAGATTCTGATAATTTGTGCAAGAACATAAACTTTTTTTTTCTTATCTTCCTCTTTGCAACATGCACGAAATTCAATGCTCCTTTTTGGTACTCTATACTAGTTCTGTGACAAAAAATAAAAACAAAAAATGTTTGAGTTTTAATATTAGAATACATGTTTTGATTCTCAAAATACATATTAAGCTAAGAATTGTATTTTCACCTGTTTAAAAAAAACCCAATCTTTTTCCATCATCGATATAAGAAGGCAAATAAGTTTCCAAACTTTGACATGAAAATTGATTAGCTGTTATAGTCAAACAAAGAACCATTGAAAACCCATACAGTTACACCCAATCTAATATTATGAACTACAGAAACTAAGATGAAGTATTCATCTTTACTTGTATGATTCAGCGTTGGAAAGTGACAGTATATTGGAAACCATGATCTTGGTTTTGTAACAGCGACCTCATACGTTTGGTTTATTAGCCGAATACAAATGAAGTGATTCAATTGAATCACTCTTTGTTGACTATGCCAATGTGTACATAATTGGTATACTTTAGCCACTACACGCTACAACACAAGTGAACAATATTGAATTTGTACACCAATATTGAATTCGTATAGGCTGGGTGTTCCAAAGATATATTCTTATAAAATCAAGGGTTGTTATCATTAACAAATCTCATTACCCGTACTGATCGGTTATCAAAATTAGTTTACCTAATGGTTAGCATCCCTAAAGCGACATTTACCTGTCGTTTAAATATTATATCCGGAATTGAAATATTGACGATGAGTAAGGGTAAAGGCAAGGCTTTATTTTTATTATTTTATGTTTTGATCGAGGAAAAAACACAATCAATGGTTACACACACTATCATACCATGCTTTATTATTTTATTTTTATCTCATTACCTGTATGATTCAATGTGGAGTTTGATTTGCATGCATGCTTTATACTTCAAGTTTTTAAGTCTCAAACTACTTGTTTCAGAACAATGCAGATAGTGGGAATGTGGGATCACCTAATATTATTAAAATGATATCTACCTACTGATTTTAAACTCATTGCAACTGCACTGAGTGACCTAATAGTGTATTTATTTTAAAAATGAACGGTAATAGGAAACTCTCGAATTTAATGATGTTATGCATTTATAACCATTGCATTTTTTAAGCAGATTCATGTCATTATAACAACTAATTTTAAGAGCATCATTAAAAACACAGATCATCATCAAGCAACAAAAACAATGCATGTAGTTCATTGAACATTTACACTGCAAATATTATTTAGAAAATTAATATATAAACAAACCAAAAGAGCAATCATGTACAAAAACACTAGTCACTAAATGCACCAAACAAAAAGTAGAAGAATCATAGGTGCATGATATAATAATGGTAAGTGGTTTACCTTTCAAAATTGACAAGATAAATTATAATTTCATTTGACAAGATAAATTTTCCCATAATATTCATTAAAGCATGAGTAGAATCTTTATTGGATTTAAAAAGAAAATTGATGTCACAATGATTCAGTTGGTAGAAGCTAAGAAAGTATATAAATAAGGTACATCTACTTATCAATGTAAAAATGAACTTAATGCTAAAAAAAGAAATAAAATTCATAATAATGTTATAGAAATGCACATAATGAGATGCACTTAATACAAATCAAATTCATTTTAACATATTACAATAACACCAAAATATTTACATTATATGTGTGAATAACATTTTTCTTTCAAAAAATAAAATAAATAACTTTTAATAAGTTTTAAATGTAATATTTTATAAGTGTATATATAAAAAACACCATGTGTAAGTGAGAACTTGACCAACACTTTATTTATGCTAAAAATTCATTTAATTTTTTTCTATATGGAAATGATTGCCAATACTTATTATAAAGCTATTGTTTTTTAATATAACAAGTTTTTCAAAATAATCGTGTGCATAGCACGGGTTCTGTAACGACCCAGAATTTCAGTCATTTGAAATTTGTATATTTAATTGATTTTAAATATGCATAAATTAATTTTATAAGATGAATAACTTATATTAGAAATATAAGGATTTAATTGGATAATTAAATTATTAATTTAATATTTGAAATTGCTGAAATAATTAGAAATTGGATTTAATATGAATAAAAATGATTTATAAAGTTGTATTAAATCTTATTTGAATTAGAATGATGATAGAGAACTTTTAAAATTGAATCAAAAGTTAATTTGTAGAAATTGAATATTTTAATATTTAATTGACGAATAAAAATAGCCATTTTTCAAAATGTCTCGGATTTCAATGAAACTAGTTTCATTGGATCCGTAATGTTAAATTATTGTAAGGTTTCAAATTTCGTGTCAATCGGATATACGGTTTGTCCGGAGCAAGCTAAAACGCGTAGAAATCGGTTTAAGTCAATTTTAAATTTAAATAATTCGATTTGAAAATCTATCTTTCAAATACGATCGAATTGGTTTTAGATATATATTCCATTGCATTCGGAATAGGGGTAAAACATTATAAACGCCAGGCGACACGCTTCGTTTGGAGTTTGAAAAAATTCGAGATGAATAGTGTCGCGTAAATTTTCTATAAAAGGACTCGTATTCATCCATTTTTCACAAAACCCTAATCTTCTAGGGCTAGCCGCCATTATATTTTCTATGGCCAGAATTGCATGACCTTTCTCCTCTAATATCTTCAAATCCGTAAATCAATTCAAGAAACCTCCAACACGAAAATTATAGAGCTAAGTGAGATCTACAAATCCATATGGAAATGATCAAGTTTAGCGAAGCAGATTGGAGGCTACAGGCTCGCGTGTGCGCTGCCTGCATGCACGAAAATCAAGCTGAGATGGTGGTCGAGCTTGTCGTGCTCAAGGACGTTGGTAGTGGAGAAGAAGTGCTTCGCGGTGGCGGCGTCAGATCATCGTCAAAACAATCGTGATGGGCTCGACAATCTAGGGTTTCGAATGGTGATGGGTTTGTTTTGTGCATGCGTTTTATTTACCTGGGGAAGAAACATGAACGATAGAAGAAGAAGCGGTCGGCCCTAATGCAATCAAACGAAATCAACGGCCTGGATGAAGCTAGGGTATATAAATTTGAAAATATAATTTGAAATTAATTTCTATTTAATCGTATAAACTTTGTAATGTCATATCTTTTTCATACGATGTCCGTTTCACACGAAACGAATTGCGTTGGGTTCATATTGTCGAACACTACGCGATGGAGCTGGTTTGGAATTGATTGAAGCTAGTGTAAATTTTGGGTAAAATTAAACGCGCGTTTAATTTTATTCGGAACAAAACACTGCAACTGCTATTGGATGCAAAGTGAGTACAACTCACTCTTTCTGACTCATTGATATGTCTATATAAGTGAGAAAATATTTATTATACGATGATTGATGATTGTTTGGATGATATATGATATATTGATTGATATTTGGATATATATCTGCCTATTGGAGCAGATGAGACCCTATACGTTCCCGTGTATGAGCGGATGACCCTTTGTACGCGCGTCTGCCTTGAAGCAGACATTGTACACATATTCTAATATGTATATTCATTGTAGTTGACAGGTTGGAGGGATCCAACTGGATTCCTCACCCGTATTGATTTATTTACAGATATTGTTATATATTCTGTTATCGTATGATATATGATATTTTGGATGACGTGGTTGATGTATTTGGTGCTGTTGCAGCATTGGGCCTATTTTTGGAATTTAAAATTGTTAAAGTGATGATTTCCAAATTTAAAAGGATTTTAAAATGATTTTGAAAATAAATGTTTTATTGAATTTTGGAAGTGATTCATTTTAAATAAATAAATGTTATAATTTTATTGTTATAAAAATTATGATTTTTGTGAAATATATATTAAAACGTGATTTTTGGAATATAGAGTTAACTATTTTGTAAATAGTTTAAATTGGGATTTTTGAATTATTATAAATGATTTTATATATAAGATTTATAAATTGAATTTTTATAAATCAGAATGAAGGAATTATAAAGGAGTTTTGGGAATGTTAAAATGGAGTTATAATTGGATTTTATAAATAAATAAGATTTATATTTTTGTGAAGTTATAAATGAATGAATTTTATAAATAAGAGAATTATAAGCTATTAACTTATAATTTGGATTTTTGGCATGTAATTGAGTTATAAATGGAATTGATTAATAAAGTGATTTTATAAGTTGAAGTTTTTATAAAATATATATGGAATTTATAAACATTGTTTTATAAATCCGAAATCAATTGATTTGATAGGTTAAATATATAAGTTATTAAAGGAGATATATCCCCGATTTTGGACAATGGATTATCCTTTAAAATTAAATATGTAGAAGTGTTGAATTTGGTTAGAGATTTATATCCACGATTTTAGACAGTGGATAATTCTGAATTAAATGTGTAGAAGCTTTAATTTGGTAAACGAATTATATTCACAATTTTGGACAGTGAATAATATATTAAAGAAATGTTTTGGGAAGTGATATTTTAAATAGAATTAAAACGATTTGAAGTTGTTTTAAAATGTGTTAAGGATCAAAACCATAGATTTCAACATTCATTGTTGAGATAGAAGTTTTCGAGAAGTAAGCAAATGATGGACTATAACACTGTTGTTATAGAAAATGATTTTCGAAAGGAAATGTTTTTGTCTAGTATTGGGGTTTATATATCTATCTTATTTTCGAATCCCTATACTAGTGATTTTGGGTTGTCATAACGATGTTATACGCAACATTCGTTTTGGCCCAATAAATGTGTTTAAAGAGAATGTTTTCCTTATATAATAAAATATATACTTAATCGTGTTTTAAGTATATTGAATATTTTCTCAGCGTTGAAAATAAATTGATTTGTGAATTACTTATTGTTAAACAAGTATTTGGAATTTTTTTCCAATATGAAGTTGAAATGGTTTGGAAATATATCTTTTTAAAGATAATTTGAAGTGAATATTTGGCAAATGATTTAATTAACAAAAGATTAATTAAAAGGGCCTAGTGATTGTTATGGTGCTAAATATTTGTTTGTTTGCTTTGGTAGTTAAATAACCGACTATCAAATTGTCCAAAGATTTTAGTTCCTCGACTTGATGTGGAAACTATTTAGTCATACACTTAGTACGTAGCCTTCTGTGTAGGCTTGATTATTGTTTGTGTTGAGGATGTTGATTCGTATAGTGCGGAGTATTACTCCAATCTATCGAGCTTCCTTCTTGGCCCGAAGGATAGCAAGTTGAAAGTTGGAAATGTGATAAGTCTATGAGACTTAGTTGCTGTGTGAGGTTGAGAAACGCTTTTGCATTGTTGGTGCAAAGAGACCGGGATCGGTTTATCCGAAAACCACTTCGGACCAACGTATATGCGACGATTGTGCAGGTTGCTTGTGATGATATTGATTTTCGGTGTTTCATAGTGGGGGACTGCTTGTTGATCGTTTGGGGTTAAAATCCCAATATACATCCAGTAGCAGTGGTCTCTTCATTATGAAATATCCAATGCGAGGTCTATTCGCTACTAATCCTAAGGATTTTTCGACAGGATGTGGTAGGAAAATACCTTCGGTTTGTCCTATTCCTGGACAACTTGTATGGATATTTGTTTGACATTGCATTTCTAAAGATTACGTACATTGGTTTTTACAAACGTACATCAGTGGTGGCGGAGAAGGCATCTTCTTTTAGCTTAACACCCTCCTTGAGACATACGAGCTTAAGGTTGTATTTTTGTGGAAAACAATTAGTAGTCAACGAAAATGGCCATGTGACATTCTAAGTGATGTGATATGTGATTGTGAAAGGTAATCGTTACCTCATCAGGCCTCATCAACTGGAAATGACCAAAACAGGGTTAGATGCAGCAGGGCTATGTGGGTCGCTCCCATTAGGATATGATCATCCTCTTCTAGCTATATCTTTACACGCTATGACGTCTTGTATCTGATTTTGTGGTTTGTATGTTATGAGGGCCCTCGGTAAGGGTCAGTAATGACTGAAGGATGACATATTCGGTACCATCTAGTTATAGAGGTGGGCCGGTCTGGTGTTGGTAGAGAAACTTTGTGATGGTTTCTCGGTACATTCTTCTAGAGATGTACTGTCGGAAGGTAGTCCCTTCACCTGGTCATTTGTATGGA
The DNA here is from genome assembly GCA_030765085.1 of Allium cepa. Lineage (NCBI taxonomy): Eukaryota > Viridiplantae > Streptophyta > Magnoliopsida > Asparagales > Amaryllidaceae > Allium > Allium cepa. The sequence continues at coordinate 166,625,169 of CM060941.1, read as the reverse complement.
AATCCAAACTCCACTACGTTCCTGCCATTTTATTCGTAGAGCCTAGTATGCTGGAATTTAATAATGGTAACAATTTCGGCTATTTTGAAAATTATTTGTATACTAGACACTAGTATAATATCACATGAATTTGATATGAAATGTTTTAGTTATCATAAGGTAAAAACATGTCCGTGTTTATGTGTGGACTTGTCTTACGAGATACTTTTGTTTTGAAAACTAAGGAAAAGTTTGGTAATTTAATAAATTCAGTTGAGTTTGTTTCTCACGCTGGTTTACCAGACTGATCTGGGCGTTCTTCCCTTTCAATGCTCGGGTCAGACCGGGTACATCTACAGGTTATGCTTTGGTGCCTTTGGGAGCTTCAGCAGACGAGCTGAAGATCTTCATTTTCGTACGTCCGTATTTGCTTGATTATCCGCTGTGCTTAGTTTTTGTTATTATCAGCATTTGTGAGGACAAGTTATTATAACCATTCAAGCTGATAACTATTGATTGATTGTTGAACTCTGATTGATGTGTGTATATATACAGTTTCTGTTTTGTAAAGATCATTGATATGATATTATATATTTTCCGCTGCGATGTGAGACTCTGTATTGTTTGTTTTGTTCTATCTCCTCTCTTTCTTCTCTTCTCTTCTTCTCTCTTCTTTTCTTTCTCTTGACTTTCCGTCAGTGTGTTCTTTTTGGGTCGTACATGTGTGGATTATTGTCGATTTAAAGGGTATGGATTTTCGGGTCGTCACAGGTTCGCACTCGTATATGAGTAAGAACACAATATCAAACATCACTCTTGACAATTGCTAACACAAAAATCCTTAAAATGCTTGTTACATTGTAATTCTTGCCACCGTTGCATGTATTTAGTAACAACAATTGTATAACATAAAACATCACTCAAAAAGGGCAATATATTTAAAAAAAAATTAAAAAATTAATTATTCCATGGGTATAGTAGTAAAAGCATACCATTAACTTGATACTGTATGAAGTATATGAAGTGCCATACGTATTAACTTGATACTATATGAAATATATGTGGATGAAGTCCATTGATTTGAAGTTGTAACTTTAGTTTAATTGGCTTGCACAATTCCTCTTTAGCTTCTTTCAGCTGCACTTTAGACTCAAGTAATCCTCTAGCTCTTAGCTCTACAAAATAAATGTATAGTGAGATGCAAAATTAAAAGCAATGTAGATAAATAATAATCTGATATGTGCTAAATAAAATGCAATAACCTTTTAAGCAGCTATATCAAATATTTATTAGTACCACTTAAATTAAATTAAATTATTAATTTCCCCTATCAAATACCTCAAATATAAGTAGCTAGAATCGTAGCACTGAAAAAATTTACATTTGCTACCCAGTATAACAAAAATTTATAGAAATTTTGTATGTCATTATTATTATGCTATATTATCTTTAAGCATAATTATATTTCAGCTATTAAGTGGAATTTCTATTTCGAACAATTTGTAAAAATTGAATGCATTAATCTGAATAGATACGTTGTCGAGATGAGAAACTATAATATAAGAACAAAGCAATTTTTGATACTTATTGTGTGTTCATTTGATGGTTGGAGGGTGGTTGGTGATTGATTTAGGGAGGCAGAGAATGTTTGAAAGCAAAGGAAGTATGCAAGGAGTTTCAGAGGAAGTATGCAAGGGTGGTTTGATGTATGCAAGGGGATGTTCGATTTTGTGTGCAGATGGAAGGAAATGGCAGTTTGGAGGTTGAGTAAGGAGGAGAAGTGGGTGTTGTGAAGTGGGGATTTGTGAATGTATGGGAACAAAGGAAAAACATATAAATACAAAAATGTGAATGTAACTATTTTGTGCCAAACACTATAAAGGAGTTGTAAAATCTGAAACAATTCTAAAATGGAAATGAGTAACTCCTTTTTTTTTGAAAATGCAAATGAATGCAATCTAAAACAATTCTAAAAACAGTGTTTTGTGCCAAATACTATGAATGTAACTCCCTTTTTTTCAGAAAATGCAAATGAGTAAAGGAGTTGTAGGAAATGCAGCTGAAACACAGGAAGAAAAACTAAAACACTGTTTCTGCACAATGCTAAAAATAAAAAACAGAAGGTAAAAGAGAAAACAGAAATGCATAATTGATTTTTTTCTTTTTTTCTAAAATGTAAATAAATAAAATAAATAAAATGCTAAAAGTGCAAATTTATTTTTTTTAAAGTTCATTTGGTGGTTTGAGGGTGGTTGATGATTAATTTAGGGAGGCAGAGGATGTGTGAAGGCAAAGGAAGTATGCAAGGAGTTTCAGAGGAAGTATGCAAGGGTGGTTTGATGTATGCAAGGGGATGTTCGATTGTGTGTGCATGTGGAAGGAAAGGGCAGTTTGGAGGTTGATATGAGGAGGAGAAGTGGGTGTTGTGAAGTGGGGATTTGTGAATGTTTGGGAACAAAGGAAAAACATATAAATACAAAAATGTGAATGTAACTGTTTTGTGCCAAACACTGTAAAAGAGTTGTAAAATCTGAAACAATTCTAAAATGGAAATGAGTAACTCCTTTTTTTTTGAAAATGCAAATGAATGCAATCTAAAACAATTCTAAAAATAGTGTTTTGTGCCAAATACTGTGAATGTAACTCTCTTTTTTCTGAAAATGCAAATGAGTAAAGGAGTTGTAGAAAATGCAGCTGAAACACAGGAAGAAAAACTAAAATATTATTTCTGCACAATGCTAAAAATAAAAAACAGAAGGTAAAAGTGAAAATAGAAATGCAAAATTTATTTTTTTTTCTTTTTTTTTTTAAAATGCAAATCATCACACCAAATGAACACACAATAAAATCAAATAAAAATAATTCGAACTAGTGTTTTAAACTATAATATAAATTGGATACAAACAAAAGAAAATATATTGCATTAACAGAAGGAAATGACTCTAACTTAAGTAAAATTTAGAAACTCTTTGTCTCGTACAAAATCGTATGAAATCAACTATTACAGCTAGGGTTTATTCCAATTAAGGTTAAATCAACTATGTCAGTTAGTGTTTATTCCAATTAGGGTTAAATCAACTATTCCAAGTTAGGGTTTACGTAGAAATCTGAAAATAAGATGCATACAAATTCATATGAAATACAAATAGAATCACAAATCAATTTATGAAATTCATACCTAAATATACCTATTTAGGGTACCGTAAGGAGAAATTCTTGCTTGAAGGCTACGCGATGGTGGAGAGGGGAGTTTTGTTGAAGCGATGGAGTGCTACGACGACGATGAAAATGGAGGAATGGTTACGCGAAGGTGGATTTTGTTGAAGCGAAAAGGGAATATTTTTTTGTTACGCGACGGTGGAGATAAGAGAAACTTTTCTAAGCAGCAGGAATAATGAAAGAGAAAATGCTTGTTACGTTAAGGCGGGATGCTATCAAATTTTATGTAACGTTTATAATATATGGTGAAATATTATTAGTTGCACTTACATATCAAACGCCACAAAATTCTGCAACCGAAGACCGATTTTCTTGTAATGCCCTTGCCCTTCTATTTATAGATGAAGATGAGTTGGACTTCCCTCATGGGCCTAGGGGTAAGATACCTTGGCCCGTAGTAAGTGACTTCTATACACCGAGCCACAAATGCCGAACCGTAATTGTCGAGCTATATATCCAAGCCGAACGACATTCATATGTCGATCGAGGAAGATATGCCGAACAGCACCTACGTGCCGATCGAGCAGTGTCCTGAGTTAAAAGTGTAGGTCGAACGAGGTCTGTACCGAACGAGACTTGATGCCGGTCAAGGGGAGATGCCGAGAGAGGCTTCATGCCGAATGACCCTTTAATGATGAGTGAGGTGCTGTGCCGAACGAGACTTGATGCCGGACGAGGGGAGGTGTGATGAACAAGGCTCTATGCCGGGCGAGGGGAAGTGTGCCGAATGAGGCTCTATGCCGAGCGAGGGGAGATGTGCTGAACGAGGCTCTATGCCGAGCATAGGGAGGTGTGCCGAATGAGGCTCTATGCCGAGGGAAGGGAGGTGTGCCGAACGAAGCTCTATGCCGAGGGAGGGGAGGTGTGTCGAACGACGCTCTATGCCGAACGACGCTTTGTGCTGAATGATTCTATGTGCCGAGCGATGTGCTTGCTTGGTGACACACACATTACCGGGTCAATTGCCTGGGTAACACTTGCCTCCCAAAGTGTGTCGTGTGAGACAACACGACATGCTTTGAGTTAATATCAAATTCCCTCTTCTCTTTTGTAACATACACAAAAATGTTCCATATGGATGTTGAACGAGTCGTTCGACAAGTCACATGCCGTTCGGCATAAGCATACCGAACCATCGAGATACCTTGACCAGGTCCACCGGTCAATACGTGTTCAATTTCTCTTTTCTCTATATAAGCCACTATTCCTCCCTCTTCTCCCTTTTACTTTTACCTCCGCTCTACATAACTTACGAACTCATCTTCCACCAGACTTCTGCGAACTATTTACCCTTTCCTTCTCTTCTCGAACCCAATACGTTGCTTCACCTCCTTCCTTAATCAACGAATCTTATCAGAATCATGTTTTCTACTCCAAGATCTCCCTAAGCTTCGAGTCATTTCTTAGGTGATGACCTCTCCTTTAAACACTTTATCTCGAATAGGAAGCTAAGCACGAGATTCAAAATCATGAATTTCTGTAAAATCGAGGACAGTAGGAACCGCGTGGATGAGGACAACGAATCGAGGTTAGAACATGTCTTAGGGCTAGGCGGAGTGGTGGAGGGAAGAGAAATGGTTGTAGCTCGGCATTACTCTCGCGTACCGAACGACGAAGAGAGATTGGAGGAGAGCAATGAGTACTGCTGAATGACAAAGAAAGGATACAAGGGAGAAATGAGTGTTGTCATGCCGAACGGCGGAGAGGGGACGCCGGTGAGGGATGAGTACTAGGCTTATAGGGCCGAGCGGTGTGGTTTAGTATTATCGCGGCTCGGCATGACTCCCACATGTCGAACGACGAAAAAGGAGAGGAGTGAGGGTTGAACCTAGAGCGCCGAGCGAAGCGACTTGGTATGATCATGGCTCGGCATGACTCCTTCATGCCGAACGATGAAGGGCAAGTGAGAAGAGGTTAGGTGATTACTTAATCGAGATTCTCGAGTATCGTTCAGCATTAAGTCTTGAAGTAGACAGCAATAATCATAACCATTCTAACTCAAACGTAATCCATGTTGACTTGACTTACTTATCATGGCTAAACATATGACAAAGACAAGGACAAGGACTTAAGCAAATAAACATATCGACCACTTCGGACTGATAACTCTCTGTTTCAAGAATTATGAATCTGAATTTAACTTGATTAAAACAGATAATAACCTTCAACGTACAGTGCCGATGTCGAGTTCAAAACATAAACCATCTTACGACAAGCTCTCGTTGACGGTCAGCGATGATGGTCATCGAAGATGATAGTTCAAAGCCTAACTTTATTTCATCAACTCTGTGTCTTTTAATTTCTTGGCACTTATACTTGTATGAATGCACTAGTTCACACACAACACGAGGGGAGTATTATTGTCGTTAAGTCTAATGTCGATTGTTTTTCAAGTATAGTTCAAATAGGTATTTCATCAGATTCTACGCACATTAGAGATGCCTAGGAAATCAAGTTCTGCCACGATCTCATACAGACCCAGGCCATATTCTCAATAATGAGTAGTTGGGACTTCAAATACGTTGACTACTCCTGTTCAAGACATGCCGAGCACTACGATCGCATCCATTGACTTGGCTCCTGATGCCCTGGATGCAGCGATTTTTTAGACGATCCGATCGATTCTCAAGCCTCGAGAATTAATGAAAATGCTCTTCGATGCATATGCTCGGTGCGCGAGATTCCTTTCGATGATGTGTTGGTTCCAACAGGGCAAGATCGTCTCACCTGCCCCCGGTCGGATACACAGCCTGCAACAGATTTATGTGTTGGGTTGGTAGTGTGTCGCCGTTCAACTCCTTCCTCCGTGATTTGTTACAGTATATTGAGATCGCTCCATCACAACTACATCCAAACAGTCATGCATCCATATACGACACATGCATTCTCTTTATGAGCATCCTCTTCAGGCTCCGGACTCCTGGCGATATTCGTTATATTTATCGGTTCAAGAGACGATCGGACAACCCATCTTTTGTATTTCTCGAACCACACAACAAGTGTCAAATTCTGACCGGGGCGTGCAGCAATTTCGCCCAGTATAAGCAGGAGTGGTTCTACGTGCGCTACCCCCTGGCTTCGCAAGGAGATGTGTAGAAGGAAGTAAGTTTCTTTTCTGGATTAACACTTGCATTCGACGGTGATTGCTCCTTTTCTAACTCTTTCTCTACTTCTACAGGTATTAGTCTACGTCCTGAAGGCTCCGGGTATTCTGAAGCCGTTGAGGCTATTCGAGCTAACCCCGAAGGAGAATGGGACATTAGATCTCTTATTTCGAACGATCACTCTCGAAGTTTGGGCTACCAGTGGCAGGCCGCTGGATAAGCCTTCCTCCAGGTGTCACCATAACCGGGTATGCTTTGGGCAAAAGAAAGAAGCAAGCCGGTCCCTCAGCACGTGACACCCTTGACACATCTGAGGAGGGGGAGATTAAAGAATCCGAAACGCCCAAAGTACACGGTGAGAATGTTGTCCCCGCTCGGAAGCCTGTAGTCGAGGTGCACGATATCGAAGTAACACCTCCCCTTGTGAAGGAAAAGGAAAAATTGACTTACAAACTAAGGAAGAAGACAACGACCGAAACTTCTAAAGTCGCCATCACTTCGGTAGAGAGAGAGCCTTCTCCTCAATGCTTAGAGAGTTCATTGAAAGGCCTATCGGACCTTACTATTCCTGATGAACTGCTTAACTACGGCTTCAATAATCTAAAAGGGCTTAAATTTCATTCGCCCGCAAGAGGCGATGCAGGCGCTCAAGCCCATGTTCAGGGAGAAAAAACTCCCATAAGCACAGATAAAGAAACTGGTCCATTGGGGGGAAATACTAGGACACACACGGACATGTGCACTCCACCTTTGCACTTAAATTTCTGCCATCGCTCTATTCTTTGCTGACTTCTTGTTATTCAAATTCCATGCAGGTGATATGGGATGTACACACGGACTTGATCGACTTCATGGGTCATTTATCTTTCACCACTCTGGATGGGACTCGGGCTCTGGAAGACGTCGGGATAGAGATGATGATGGTGACAGGGACTATCACTTCTGGGATTCATCATCTCTAAAGAAAACTTATCATCAGCCTTCGTACCATTATAATCTTCCTTCTCACTCGGAGCAAGCAGGGAGAAATACGGCCCCAATCCGATGCCCCTCCTGATCAACACTCTGGTCCAACTAACACATGGAAATCCCGAGAACCCCACAAGAAGACTGAACTCTCAAAATCATCTCCTCTTGTTCCCGCAACAGATCCGACGATATCGGAGAGGCTAGCCGATCTTAAGGCTAAGTTGTATGAAGTTTCTCCCGACGATCCATCACATTCCGGGACACGTCAAACAAAGCACCATTACTTGCAACAACGACATTTATGTTCAACATGACGCGTTTGTCTATCTAGCTGAAAAAGTCTCGGAAGTCTCTGTGGAGCGTCAACACAAAATTGACCGCCTGAAGCTCGAAGCCATTCACGATAAAGACATTATCAAAGCTTAGGATGAAGAGCTCTCTTCGTACAAATCTCAGCTCGAAGCCGCCCAACAAAGTGCTAAAGATACTGTAGAGGCCGTTAATCGTCTGGAGATCATAAGAAAGAAATCGACGAAGCGGTCCAATGCCGCGGAGCCCTGGCTTTAGAGAAGGATTCAGTTCATAAGGAAAGGGATGCATTTGCCCTCAGAGTCAAAGAGTTGGAAGATCAACTCCGCAAAGAGAGAGAGGAAAAAACTGTTGCCTAGGAAGAGTCGCAACGATATTGCGATGAGATTTTTGCTACACGACTCCTGAAAGCAAAGCTCGACGATGAGCTCTCTAAGGTCGGGATGCTGAAGGATGAAGCCCATGAAGAGGGTAAGAGAATAGCATCCGCGGAGATTGACTCTCGCCTTGAGGTGGCTACAGAGGCTGGCAGGGAGGAGACTAAGTGCATGTTCGACCCACTTATACCAGAATACAACGCCCGTGTCCTCATGCATCGAGACTTAACTTTTCTTGGTGAGGGCTACCTCGAATCTCCCTTCGAGGCATACAAGACTTTAATAAAGATGAGGAAGGTCGAGCTGGGCACCGAAGAGGTTGACGAGGAGGCTTTGGTGAAAGAATTTCTCAGAGGGAATGAGCCTTCAGACTTGTCTGCAGCGAAGGCCCTCTACTGCAAAGGTTCCTCCTCATCCAAAGGAAAAGATGTCATTGCCAGTCCGTCTGGAACCTAGTCTCCAGCCCTTCCTTCTAATCAACCAGCTAATCGGCTAGTACTCGATCCATTCAAGCAACATGCTGGTTATGACCCAGAAGACCCTGGCCTCGGCATTCACGTTCTATCTCCCATTCTAGAGGGTGAGGCTCCTCGGACGGTTGAGAGCTAGCAAGAAGCCGGTACATAACTCTTCTTTTAAAGTTCAAAGATCCGTCGTTTTCGGTGAGAGATTATTGTATTCTAATATTTGTCTCTTGTGATTTTGCGCAGGTCGCTCTGACCCTGAGCCCACTCCGAGGAGCGGTGATGCCAAGGAGAGGAAGGAGAAAGCGAGCGAGGCTACTCACGTGGGAGAGACTCCTGGTCTAGATGCTCAAGTGATTGTGGCGCTCGATGAGGATAAGTGTGAGACTTCGTCTCCTGTCGAAAGAAGTTATGAAATTGAGATCACAAGCGCCTCTGGACACACTTCAAAAATAAGCATGAAGGAGCAGCTCGCGGAGGAAAAGAAAACGACAGTTGAAATCAAAGTCGAGCCTTGAGTTATGGATCTAGATGATCCTTTGAACAAGCCTTTGAAGGTCATCCTCCTTGGTGGGTCTAGGCCACTGGAGGTCCCTTGTTCTTCCTCGGTTGTTACTTCCCCATTAAGCAAAGCATCCAAACGAAAACGCGTGGAGGAAGAGTCACCTGAGAAAACAAAGGAGGAAAAGAAACCCAAGAAGTCAAAGAAGTTGCTGTTACGCTCGTTCAACGAGAGCTATAGATTATGTAATTATTTTTACTTATTTCCATAGTCAATGTAAATAGTCTTTTGACTCCGAGTTGTTGAGGAGTTGTGGTAGAACCTCACTTTGGATGAATAAATAAAATTTAGTTCTTTTGTCTTTCAAACGATTTTTGTTGCTCTGCTTTCTGTGTAACCGCGGTCGAAACCCAAGCTATAGTGAGTTACATAAACTCCCAATTCATTTTCATATAACTCGAAAATTCTTTGGAGTTGTACATCCTTTATCCCATGCTTCAGGTACTTAGAATATTCTTTTAGTCTGTACTCTGGTGACTTAATGACTTCAAGTTAGTTGTACCCTAGTCTGCACTCCAGGGACTTAAAGATTTTCAGGCCGTTTATACTCTAGTTCGCGCTCAAGGGGTTCAGAGTACTCCAGTCCACACAAAGGGGACTTGGAGATTTTAAGTCGTTTATGCTCTTGTCCGCACTCTGGGGACTTAGAGTACTCCAGTCCGCACTCAGTGGACTTGGAAATTTAAGTCGTTTATGCTCTAGTCTGCACTCAGGGGACTCAGAGTATTCCAGTCCGCACTCATGGGACTTGGAGATTTAAAGTCATTTATACTCTAGTCTGCACTCAGGGGAGTCAATGTACTCCAGTCCGCACTCAAGGGACTTGGAGATTTAAAGTCGTTTATACTCTAGTCCGCACTCAGGGGACTCAGAGTACTCCAGTCTGCACTCAGGGGACTTGGAGATTTAAATTCATTTATACTCTAGTCCATACTCAGGGGACTTAGAGTACTCCAGTCTGCACTCAGGGGACTTGGAGATTTTCAATCGTTTATACTCTAGTCCACACTTAGGGGACTCAGAGTACTCCAGTCCGCCCTCATGGAACTTGGAGATTTAAAGTCGTTTATACTCTAGTCCGCACTCAGGGGACTCAAAGTACTCCAATCTGCACTCAGGGGACTTAGAGATTTAAGTCATTTATACTCTAGTCCGCACTCAGGGGCTTCAGAGTACTCCAGTCCACACTCAAGGGACTAGGATATTTTAGGTCGTTTATACTCCAGTCCGCACTCGGGGGACTTGGACATTTAAAGTCGTTTATATTCTAGTCCGCACTCAGGGGACTCAGAGTACTCTAGTCTGCACTCAGGGGACTTGGAGATTTTCATTCGTTTATACTCTAGTCCACACTCAGAGGATTCAGAATACTCCAGTCCGCACTTAGGGGACTTGGAGATTTAAAGTCGTTTATACTCCAGTCCACACTCAGGGGACTTAGAGTACCCCAGTCCGCACTCAGGGGACTTGGAGATTTAAGTCGTTTATACTCAAGTCCGCACTCGGGGGACTCAGAGTACTCCAGTTCACACTCAGGGGACTTGGATATTTTAAGTCGTTTATACTCTAGTCTGCACTCAGGGGACTGAGAGTACTCCAGTCCGCACTCAGGGGACTTGGAGATTTAAAGTCATTTATACTCTAGTCCGCACTTAGGGAACTCAGAGTACTCCAGTTCGCACTCAAGGGACTCAGAGTACTCTAGTCTGCACTCAGGAGACTTGGAGATTTTACGTCGTTTATGCGCGTCCGTACGTTAGACAGAATAATGTAACTCTATTTTCTGTCCTAAAATTATCATACACGAAGACATCAATAATTCATGGAAAAAATGGCTTCAAGCCTTTATTAATGAAGCAAGCTAAATTGTCTTATTACATGCTGAAAACCAAGAATCAACGGAATGAAAACATACTGAAAATAATTGCAACAGAGCTAGAAAATGAATAGACTAAATATAGTAATGTCGCAGATGCTCAGCTATTCCATGCTCGGGGGAGTATTGCGCCATCAATGGTCGTGAGCTCGAAAGTTCCTTCTCCAAGCCTCCATTCGATGACGTATGAACCTTTCCATGTGGGATTCAGATGCGACGGGATTGGTAAAACTCATTTCAAAACGAGGTCACCCACGTCGAAGACTCTTAGCCAGACTTTTTCTTTATAATATCGAGCGACTCGGTGTCTATACGCGGCCGCTCTTAAATCAGCTTCTTCACGTTTTTCATCAATGAAGTCCAACGATTCTAGCAAAATTCCTGATTCATCTTAGGGTCGTAATGAGTTACCCGATGTGATAAAACTTCAAGTTCTACGGGTATAATGGCTTCCGTGCCATATGCAATGCGAATGGAGTATGGCCTGCTGCGGACTTGTGGGTGGTTCTATATGCCCAAAGCGCTGTTGGAAGTTCATCCACCCACTTGCCTCTAGCCTTTTCCAAACGCTTTTTCAATATGGACTTGATTACTTTGTTCACAGCTTCCATTTGTCCATTGGCTTTTGGATGAGCAACTGCTGCAAACCTTTTTTCAATGCTATACTTTTGACAAAATTCTTTGAACTCTTTGCTTTTGAATTGAGTTCCGTTGTCTGTAATGATAGTACGTGAAGGCCAAAACGGCATATAATGTTTTGTACAAAGAAATTAATGACCTTTTTGGTGGTGATCGCGGCCAAAGGCTCTGCTTCTACCCACTTAGTAAAGTAATCGACCGCAACTATCGTGTATTTCGCACCACCTTTGGATATGGGTAAAGAACCGATTATGTCGATTCCCCACATTACAAACGGCCAGGGACTAACCATTTTTCTGATTTCCGTCACGGAGCTCTCATGATTTTCGCATACTTCTAGCATTTGTCGCATCTCCTTACATAATCTGCAGCGTACCGATTTACAGTTGGCCAATAGTATCCATAGCGGAGGATTTTCTTTGCTAATGTCTGCCCCCCAGTATGGTCACCGCATTCTACTTCATGGACTTCCTTCAGGACTCGTTTTAGCTCATCGTGGGCAATGCACTGGAGTAAGGGGGTCGAGAATCCCTTCCGATACATTATTCTGTACTGCATTACATATCGCGAAGCCTTACGAATGACTTGTCGTCTTTCGCTCGTTCTTTCGAGCAAGACCCCGTGTAGCAAGTATTGCTTGAATGGGGTCATCCATGATTCCTTCTCGATTTCTATTTCTAACACGAAATCTACCTCCATCATATTTATACTCGGAGTATGTAGGGTTTCAACGGGAACCAATCACATTTGCTGTGCATCGCTAGTGCTCGCAAATTTTGCCAATGAATCGGCTTCTCTGTTTTGTTTACGCGGGACATGCGAAATATCATAATATTCTAGATTTGCGAGCAGCTCTTGAACCCACGCAAGGTATGGGGCAAGTCTCTGTCCCTTCGCTTGATGGTCCCCCCACACCTGGTATACCACCAGTTGTGGGTCATAAAAGATTTCAATTGATTTTACCCCAGTTCTCTGATAAGTCTCAAGCCAGCAATCAATGCTTCATACTCGACTTCGTTATTTGTCGCTGGGAATTCAAGCTTCAAAGCATAACAAACTGATCGATTTTCAAGAGTCACAATAACTATGCCAGCCCCCAACAACGGTTGGTAGATGCCCCCATCGGTATACATCTTCCATCGAACGGGAGGTATGACATTATTACCGTCTGATTCGTTTGACATGGTGAATTCAGCAATGAAGTCTTCTAGCGCTTGCCCTTGTATGGCCCTTCGTGGCAGGTAGGTAATATCAAACTGACTCAACTCGATATTCCATTTTAACATCATTCCAGAAGTTTCTGGTCGTTGGAGTACCTGCCACAAGGGTTGATCGGTATAAACACTGATTGAGTGTGCCTAAAAGTATGGCCGGAGCTTGCGTGATGCAATCACCAAGCAATATGCTAGTTTCTCAATCTTAGGATAATTTCTTTCTGCCACCGTTAAACGTTTACTGACATAGTACACCGGCTTTTGAACTCGGTCCTCCTCGTGAACCAGAGCTGTACTGATAGCATGCTGGGATACAGCCAAGTACACGAACAACTTCTCATGGTCTACCAGTTTGGATAATATTGGGGGACTTTCTAAATGCCTTACCAGAGCTTAGAATGCTTCCCCACAGTCGGATGTCCATTCAAAATTCCTCTTTCCTTTCTTTATTACGTCGAAGAAAGGAATACATTTATCAGTGGCTCTGGATATGAATCGACTCAGTGCGGCCACCTTTCCATTCAATCTTTGTACCTGTTTTATGGGTTTGGGCACTTGTATGTCTCTAATAGCATGGATCTTCTCCGGGTTAGCCTCGATTCCCCGCGTATTCACAATGAAACCCAAAAACTTCCCTGACGCAATGCTAAGGAACACTTTAAAGGATTGATCTTCATACCATAATGTCTGAGTATATCAAACATCTTTGCTAAGTCCCAAATGTGGTCGTTTGACTATCGTGACTTCACGAGCATGTCATCCACATAGACTTCCATCGTCCTACCAATTTAGTCTTTAAACATTTGATTCACCAGACGCTGATAAGTCGCTCTCGCATTTTTTAATTCGAAGGGCATCACTACATAGCAATATAACCTAACGTCTGTAACAAAACTGGTGTGTACTTGGTCTGGAATGTGCATCGGTATCTGATTATATCCTGAGTACGCATCCATAAAAGAAAGTAACTCGTGTCCAGCCATTGAGTCAACGAGCTGGTCAATTTTGGGTACAGGAAAACTATCCTTTAGGCATGCTTTGTTGAAATCAGAGTAATCAATGCAAGTTCTTCACTTCCCATTCACTTTCCTTACTAGCACAAGGTTGGACACCCATTCAGGGTAGAGGGCGTCGCGGACGAACCCATTGGCTTTGAGTTTGTCCACCTCCTTTATGAGAGCAGCGGACCTCTACGGGTCCATGCCTCTCCTTTTCTGTTTTACAGGAACGTACTTTGTATCTATGTTCAACATGTGACTCACAATAACGGGAGAAATCCCACATATATCAGAATGTGTCCAAGCGAAAACATCCAGGTTCGCTCGGAGGAAATTAGTGAGATCCTCGGCCATTGACGGGTCGAGCTATGATCCAATCTTGAGTACTCGTGATGGGTCATCTTGGCTGACTGGAATGTCAATCGTCAGTTCAGCCGGTGCTGCTTTTGCTTCCCTGGGTTCCCCATCATCATCTTTTGGATCTATTTCTCTATAGATATAAGAATGTCGCCCGAGCTAGGTCTCGGGCACTACTTGTCAATCTCAGTATTTCGGATGCGGACGGAGCACTCCGCAACCTTTCCTTCCTCTCTCCGCTCGGTCTCTCTCAGCTCAGCCACATAGCATGCGCTACCGGTCGCCTGTTCGCCGGGCACCACACCAACTCCTTTGTCTGTCAAAAACTTCAAAGTCAAACACCACATGGCCCAAGCTTCCCTAAACTCCGCCAGGGCCGGCCGACCCAAAAACACATTATATGGAGAATCAACATCCAACATTATAAATGTAGGATTCGCAACCTCCTACGCTCACCTTCTTCCGGTTCAACTGGCAACTCAACATAGCCCACTGCATCAGTCGCTGTACCATTAAAGCCATGGATACGGGCTTTAGATGGCTTTAAATCTTTTGTCTCCATCTTCATTTGGTCATATTTCTTTTTGAAGATGATCTTAACAGAACTTCCACAATCAATTAAAATTCTTTTCATGTATGCTGGCCCAATCATCGCAGATATGACCATCGAGTCAACGGTAGGAGCCTCCACCTTGTCCGCATCTCTGCTCCTAAATACTATATCGTCTGTCATCATGCGTTGTTGCTTAGTGGGGCTCCCATCCTCTACATTCAGCAACACTCATAATCTGCATGCTTTAAGGAGTTAATATACCAATCCATTTCCTGCCAGTTCTTCTCTGTAGGATGAGGTCCACCGATGATAGTGTTTATGACCAGTCTCCCTACAGTTCTGGCAGGTCCCTCTGGATGGCGTGGGGTCGGCCCGCATCCGGGGTCCGATGTTTTTTGCCTTCCTTCCGTCGGTTCTTGACAAACTCCTGTAATTTTTTCTTTCTAATCAACTTTTCAATGGCATCGTAGAGGTGTCTACAGTCCTGTGTATTATGCCCGTAAGTCTCATGGAAGCAACGATACTTCCCAGTCCACTTCTATTCCTCTGTTGACTCCTTTGGGAGAGGCTTTCTATATTAAAAAGTGTTACAGGTTGACAGGTAAATATTCTCAAGAGATGTATTCAGTGGGGTGTATTCGTTGTAGGTTGGAATCTTTGGCTTCCATTTCCCTTCTTCTCTTTTCTTTCCAGGATTTCCTCCGGACCCTTTAGATTGCCCAGGCTTGTTCTACACATTGACTTGAACCTTTTCCAAGTCGTCACTGGATTGTTTCGCAGTGATGTTACTTTTCACAGTCTCCTGAACAGGTCTTGGTGCCTTATCTCGCCTTGTCCATCTGGCCTTCTCTCTTCTTATGAACTGATGAGCCTTTGAGTAAAAACGTTCTTGCGTTGTTGGAGGTTTTCCTGCCAACCAATCTCCAACTCTAAATCTGGGTCCACTATTCGCATTACAGCCATTAGAATTGCGTGGTCATTAGGGTTGCTGACTTCTGTAGCCGCAAAATGGAATCTCTGCAAATACTTTTTCAACGATTCCCTTGGAGCCTGGATTACACTTGATAAGGACATCACATCCTTAGGACGAGGGTCATTTATCCTAAATTGTTCTATGAATTTCGTTGCCAATTCGTCGAAGCTGGATATAGACCGCGGGGGAAGTCGAGTGAACCACATGGTGGCGATTTCGGATAAAGTGATTGGGAAGCATCTACACTTGGTTGCATCATTCACTCTAGCCGAATCCATCATCATTCATACCTCATCACGTGCTGCCTGGGGTTGGTCTTTCCTTCGTAGGCCGGGATAGTTGGCATGCTAAACTTTCTAGGGTACTCGGCCTATAGAATAGTATCCATGAATGGATATGACTCCTGGATATCCCCCAATCTTCATTGGTCAAGCCTTAATTCTCTCTCATCAACTGTCTGACCATAGCTGATAAGTCTGGAGTTTGTACAGAGGATGGAAGGTTGGACTCTGTTCTACGGGACCGCTCAGGTTGGTGTCTCCTCTGTTGGCAGTCTGCCAAACGTGCATCTTGGGGACCAACTTAATTGGGGTCTTGGTAAGCCGGATGTCCAGTCTCCACACGTGCTCCAGCTCCTAAGTTTCCCGTTCTGGTTTGAGTGTGGTCCCCAAGATGTAAGTTCGGCTTGTGCAGTTTCCGTTTTACGGCATCTACGTCTGGGAGGTTCATCGGATGAAGTCGAGCTATCAGATGAAGAGTAAGGAACAGGGCTACCTCCAGCATTCCGATGCTGTTGCTGAGTAAGCTGAGTCATGAGGTTAGCATTATCTTGAATCTGTTTAGCAAGTTGTCTTCTACTTTCCATGAGTTCTCTCATCAAGTCATTGAACTCTGTCCTGGTGATGACTTCCGTTTGATTTTGGGTGGTAGTCCCTGCACCTAGATTTGCTTGTTGATTGCTAGGTCCTATTTCTTATACGCTAGCAGTCTCGTTGACGTCCGCGTTATAAGAGACCGATCTAGTACGTAGTCTTCCCATTGTAGAGTTATTGATAGGAACTTTGAGTAGAATCAGCGGACGTCCTATGAATGACTTGGATCTCCTTCGGGGGATTTATTTAATCCAGTAGCTACAAGGCAGATCCTAGCGGCCTGAGAATTCGGTTCTCAATGAAAGCACCAAAATGTTAGCACCAGAATTGGTCACTAACATCCTTAAGATAGATTATATAGAGAGATTAATGAAGAAAGTAAATTAAAATAGAGAATTGTATGATAAATTAAGTGCAATGACAAGAACACCGGATTTATAGTGGTTCAGTGTAACTGCCTACGTCCACTTTGAAGTTAATCTTTATTGCTTTACTCAACAATTGATTACAGATACAATCCATACACCAACTACTTGAATACAAATGCTAAGTAAAGAGAATGAGTCTTCAACGTGGCAGAGTCTCCCAAGTGTTCTCGAAAAAAGGTCCCTTTAACTGTACTCATGCCCTTCTATTTATAGACGAAGATGAGTTGGACTTCCCTCATGGGCCTAGGGGTAAGATACCTCGGCCCGTAGTAAGTGGCTTCTGTACGCCGAGCCACAAATGCCGAACGGCAATTGCCGAGCCATATATCCAAGCCGAACGACATTCGTATGCCGATCGAGGAAGATATGCCGAACGGTATCTGCATGCCGATCGAGACAGTGTGCTGACTGAAGAGTGTAGGCCGAATGAAGTCTGTGCCGAATGATACTTGATGCCGGTTGAGAGGAGATGTCGAGCGAGGCTTCATGCTGAATGACCCTTCAACGCCGAGCGAGGTGCCATGCCGAATGAGACTTGATGTTGGGCGAGGGGAGGTGTGCCAACGATGCTCTATGCCGAGCGACGGGAGGTGTGCCGAACGAGGCTCTATGCCGAGCGACGGGAGGTGTGCTGAATGAGGCTCTATGCCGAGCGAGGGCAGGTGTGCCAAGTGAGGCTCTATGCCGAGCGAGGGGAGGTGTGCCGAACGAGGCTCTATGCCGAGTGAGGGGAGGTGTGCTGAATGAGGCTCTATGCCAAACGACGTTTTATGCTAAACGGTTCTTTGTGCCGAGCGATGTGCATGCTTAGTGAAACATGCGTTACCGGGTTAATTGCCTGGGTAACAATTACTATCTTTATATTAGGTTAAATCAGATGTCTGATTCACCTTGTAGACGTCTGAAATTCAATCGACACACTTAAGTCACCTTATAACGACTATTTTTTCAACCTTTCACACTTTCATTTCATTTTGTTTCTATTCCAAAATCATTTACCCTAATTTTCCAAGTCGCTCGAGTCTCAAGGCGTCCAAAATAAAAAACCCTAAAATATCTAAACGCAAGCAAGACCAAGCTACTTTATCCAACCTGCAAGTATATTATGATGATCAAATTGAGAGATGGATGAATCGCGTACCATATTCAATCAAAAGATACAAAGACATTCAAAAGAAGAAGCTACATACAGGTCTTTTTTATAATTTTCTTAAGTTTCCAATGTATGATTTGGATGAAATATGTGAAAGTACTGGGTTACATCAGCTGGTTTCCTTCAATTCAAATAATATCCAAATCGACCAGCTCGGGATATTCCTTTTCTATGCTAATTTAGATAGCACTGCCGTTTGAAACACCGACAACGATGAAAATTGGCTATGGTCAAGTGTTTACGGCAACACAATTAGACTTACTCCGGGGATTATAGGCCGAACTCTAGGATGTTAGACTTCGTAGAAGACTTGTATAACATCCTGGATATGCGCCTTAAACCTAGATATAATATTACTCATCAGATATGGGAAGATGAAATGCCTAGGTTTGCATCAAAATACTTAAGACCTAAGGTGAGACTTCTCTCTAGAATGATTATCAAGACTATCATTCCTCGCCTTGGTATCCTTGAGAAAATCACATAGTTAGAACACAAGGCTCTATATGCTACCTTTAGTGGAACAAGGGTTAATTGAATGAAATTTATATTTAATGAGCTCAAACACTGTTAGACTCGATCACGCCTGTCCATCATCCACCCTACTTACATCATGCGTCTTCTACGAGCTCACAAAATTCCCTCTTATTTATCAACTTTTG
Source organism: Allium cepa (assembly GCA_030765085.1). Classification (NCBI taxonomy): domain Eukaryota; kingdom Viridiplantae; phylum Streptophyta; class Magnoliopsida; order Asparagales; family Amaryllidaceae; genus Allium; species Allium cepa. Next base: position 166,606,461 of record CM060941.1, on the reverse strand, counting down.
AAGAAATATCTCCAAAATACGCCTGCATAAAATTCTTCTCTCTAATGCACTTACCAAAAAATCCTCCAGATTTTATGTCATTTGAAGAATGGATGCAACATCGTCAACAAGATAGCCAAGCCAGGCCTCTACCCTAAGAACAACCTGAACCATCAGAAGAAGTAGAACAACATCGCGAGCATACTCCTCCTCCTGCATCTTTTGATTATTTGTGCCAAGATGACATTTGGAGACTCGCACTGAGACAAATCCAAATGAGAGTATTTGCGACTTAACTCTCCAAAATCAACTTATTCTATCATGAAATCAAAAATTATTGGCTAAGCGTATTGATAGTTTTGAAACATCATTTGCTTTATGCCTAGCCATAGTTGAAGCATCGCTTTCAACAACATTATCCGTTCTACAAGGGTTTCTTCGACGAGTTCGTGATCCTACACCACCTTCATAAAATTGGTCAACTCTAGTGCCTTCTCCTCCTGCTTCAAAACACTCTAAACTTTTTAAAGAGAAAAATGAACCTCTCAAATACACTCTAGCATCTCCTAGAAAACAAGCTAGTTCTTCCAAGAATGAAGATGAAGAAGATGCTCCAACTAAAACTTCCCTAAAAGATCCTTAGATTTTTTAAATTCCATCTTTTGTATTATAATCAACAATCTATGCATGTAATCAATCAATATGTTTAATGAAAAGTGCGTTTTGGTTTGTTATTTCTGTATATTTTCATATAACCTTCCGACAGTTGGTAAATATTAAATGGTATGAATATGGCGTCTAAGTTAAAAAATTATTAATGCTTTTGAATAATGCCAAAGGGGGAGAAATAATGGAAAGCACATATTTAGGTGGAGATTTATAAAATTATATATAAGTACATTATATAGTTGTCATGATCAAAAATGGGGAGAATGTTAGGAAATCCAATCTACCGTTTCGATGACAACAGATATACAATGGAAATCAAATATACATATACATATACATATACATATACATATATAGAGGTACTTGCTAGAACAACATCATTAGAAAGACAAGAATGAAGCTTAAAGGACACTACAAGAGACTACAAGTCGATAGGTACAAAGAAGAAACAGAAAAAGTGCACAAAAACTGATATGCACCATATCAGACGTCTGGGTGCACAAGCCCGACGTCTGAAACTGTTCTCTGTAACAACAGACAGGCTAGACCAGACGTCTGGTAATAGCACTCGGATATCTGAAAATCTACTATGTACAAAAAATATATAGTATCAAACGTCTATACAAATACCAGATGCCTGAATTCAAACTTGAATTTCAGATATGAACTTCAACTGCCACATACGAATGGACATCTCTGCTTCTCCTCGCCGTAACTGTTCACCGTCAATAGAAGCAACTTCAGAGTGTTTGTTAATGGATGCAATTAATCAAGATACCTATCTACAACTATATATAGTATCAACAATCAAGAGAACAAACTCACCTTACTTACTTACTCTTTTTAATTCCATGTTCTATACTATATTCTTGATCTCTGCACTATAGCAATCTTTACTTGTATTCACTCTTCTATATATTCAGTTCTTCATAGACAATACTCTTTAGATATATATTGGAAGCAATTGTACTAATTAGTCAACATTCATGTTATACTAGAACACACATTTGACAAGAACAACTTATTGTAACCAAGCCTATCCCATCGGGCGAAGCGAGGGTTTTTGACAGTCGTATTCCGAAGGGGAGCTTCGGGACTGGACGTAGGACAGGAGGTCCGAACCAGTATAAATTTCCGATGTTCTTATTCTATATTTACATAGATTAATATTACTTTAGTTGCATCATATATTTTCTCACATATACTTGCATATACACTACACGATCCACCCTGTAGACTTTCAGAGATGACTATTACATTAGCTGATGTGGCTGTTTTGCTCGGCCAACCCATAGATGGTTCTCTATTGAGCAATGAACTCATGGATTACATAGACTTATGCGAGTCGCTCTTAAGGTTTCCATTTCCTAATGATTAGAGGTGGGGCAATGAGATGATAGTGGTGACTTGGTATAAAGAATAACATGCTGATGAAATCATAACGAGCTTCAGCATTATTTTGGACATCATCACTTCCCATTGGCGTGCGATCATTCACAGACACATGTCTGGCTCAGCTTCCTTTCCTTGAAGACTTAGATGCTTTTTGACAGTATTCTTGGGTGGTGTGGTTCTAGCTTACACATACATGGAAATGTCAGGGCTTACTTTGTTGAAAAACTAGTCTATTAATGGTTATTTGACATTAGTGTAGGTATTTCCATCATTACCTTCCGTATGCATTTCTTTCATACTTTACTATACATTGTAGTCTTATATGCATATATGTTTACAATTATGGTGTTGGACGTACCTTCCTTTTGGTAGGGTAACAATGAAGAGGGCGGTTGTGGATGGACCTCTATCTTATGACTCTATGTACATATATTATGTCATTTGATCACGCATATATATGTTTTGATCCTATAAATCATAGCAAGTCATTTTTAGGTGGATTAGACTCAAGAGTACCATGAAGTATCTTAGATGGAATGTTATGTTCTATTAGAACAAGCTTGATGTTCTAGATTATGATTCTATGACATAGACACCGCACATTACACAAGTACTCGAACAGCTACCTAACTTATGCATGGTTTCCAGTCATTTATGGACTTTACAGGTTCCACTCATATGTCTTAGTAATGTAGCATATCATTTACCCAATAAAGTGGTGCGGTAATTTGGTATGTAGTAGTGCTTACTAGAAAATGCTCTTCTCTGCAAGGTTGATATCAAAGAAAAGGGTATAATATGGCGATTGATTCTTGGAATCACTGCCTATGTTCACATAAGAGGAGAGGGATCTGACTTTTACTATTGAAGAATACAACAGTCAGTACTAGAACATCAAGTGCCACTACGTTCAATATAGCAAAGACGTTTCTATTGTCACTGATTCATACAAATCTAGCTCCTCTTGATAGGAATGTGGTACGTATACATATCGATTAACAAAGCATAATAAATTAATATATATAATATACAACTAGAGCTCCTCTTGAGAGGGATGAGGTATATGTACATGTTGATTAATAAAACAGAATAAATCAATATATATATATATATACACTATACAACTATTTGCACCGATGATTCAAATATTGTCACCCAAACTTCACTCTATCTAGTTGTACGCTTTAATATCAGTGGTTTTAATTTCTTCTTGGATTTTAATATACTTGGTTTCCTCCGAATCACATACTTTAGCATAAAATAAACTCGTTAGTCGTTCGTTTCTAAAACTGATAGCTTGATAATTGGTATTAAATTTCTAGCACAAAATATATGCTTACGAGGCAATCCCTTATTGGTTTCTAACACTTCCGGTATTTCTTTCAATCTACCAGAAATGAAAGTAATATGTCAATCAAGCATCTAATACCTCCTCCATGCTTGGGCTTTCTTCGGCCAAGCATATAGCATTCTCTTTGTAGCCTCCAAAGATCTCCTAGAGCGAGTTGTTTTTGATGCTCATGCAAATACCTTAGCTTTCTTGAAGTGGATTGATTCAAGCATTCATAAAACCTCTTATCTTTTGAAAAATGCTCAAATGCACTAATTCCATCTTTTATACAATGGAAAGAGCATTGTTCCCAATCCACTCTCCACCAAAAAACATGAGCCGCCACCGGTCCCTTTGCCCCAACGTACAACTTTGATGAAGAAGACCAAGGGGATGAACGGTTCAAGAAAGGGAAGCAAATCTAGAGAGGAAAAAAGAAAAGAAGAAGAAAATATAGTCGAAGGAGATGAAGGAAGAGAGGATGGAGAAGATAAAGAGGAACATGAGGAAGGCAACAATGAAGATAATAATCTCGATGAGGATGAATTGTATAGAAAGACATCTCGTGAGGGTACCATGGTCATAAAACCTCTCCAACCAAAGTGACTAGTCATTAACTCTTCATAACTTGCACTCGGACCAAGCCTTGAACCAATCAAAAATTAACTCCTCCTATAGGCTCTTCGAATAACATCTTTGGCTCCCTTGGCGAGCTTGAAAACCTATCTGCTTTTAGTTCTGAAGGAATAAACTTCGAAAATATTATCAATACCAGTGCTTATGAATTCAGCTTCCTTTTAGGGGATATTCTTGAGGCCACGAAGGGTGATGAAACCCGGTCTCTAGGTACCCTCGACCATGGTCCGTAGTTTACTTAGGGAAATGTTAGCACTTCACACACTTCTAGGATTACTAGCACAAATACTTGGTACTCGTTTTTAATTCAGTGTCTCAGTTCTAGCATAAGTTCATGTATAATGGGGAGATAATGCTTCAACAATCTCCGTGCAAGCATAAACCAACAAACTCTTCAACTCCTGAAACGTATTATCAATGTCCTAGCTCTTATTCGAAAATAGAACCTGAGAGAAGAAGAATAAAAAAAAGTAACGAGGCGTGGAAGATAGGCAATGCCATCGTGAAGAACAAGAGTGGCATGACACTAAGAGAAAACACAACCTTGAAGAAGGAAAACAGGGATCATGCAACCATGTTAGGCATGACTTTGATCCCTATCAACAACATCATCCTCGTTCCCAATCTTCCTAGCAACAACCATTTTCTTGTCAGGATCTTCCTCCATCATCTCAACCTCTCATCGCTACTATTTCTGTTCCCTACAAATCCAGAACTGTTAAGAACAGTGGCTGCCATCTCAAAGGGTTGGCAAAGGAACTTCTAGTCATGCTACTCTTCCATCCTCCTCCCCTAAAGGCCACTCTTCCACTATTATCCGAAGACGCAAGAGGCTTTGCCCAGCTTTTGTGTGGAGGGGGTGATGTTTAATTAAAATATCAGTGAATTTTCTCACATCAAAACTAATAAAGGCTTTGAAAAATTTAAGATGGTCGCGGAGCAGTTATTCGAGTGGAAGAAGCTTACCAAAGGCCTCTCTGTGTCAGTTGGGCTAATTAGTCGATCATTCATTCCTTCGACTAGGAGTGGGACAATTAAAATAGGATAGTCGAAGGCTACAAATGAGATGTGGCTGCAATCACAAGGAAAAGGAAAAAAGAAAAATCAACGAAGGACTCTAAAGGGAGAACAACCGAGATATCAAGGGTTCACATGCAAGCAACCCTAGTCATGAATGATTAGCTGAAGATCGCACAAACTGTTAATGCTAAGCTTGAGGAAAAGCTTATATTAAAAGAAGAACAATTTACAGTGCTTCAAGCTGAAGTAGAAAAACTTAAGCTGACTTGAAAGTCGAGAGGGAATCCAAAGAAGTACGAGTTGAGCTCGTTGCTGTGAAAGACAAAATCATAGACCTCAATGCAAGGTTGTTAAAATTGTGGGAGAGATGAAAGTTTCCCTTCTCCAATTCTTTGCCAGTGTTAAAGAGACGGAAAATTTGAAGTGGCTTGGACATAATTATCCAATAACTTTTGTTGATGCTTGGGAAGAAATCTTTTATAGGGCCAAGAAATCCGGCCATGACATCGATGAAGAGTATCTAAAGTTAATATTCTTAGATGAAGATCATTTGGTGGCCTTGAAAAAGGGCAAGACAATCTTGGCAGTAGACACTACAGCTACTGAGCGGACGCCTACTAAGGCTCACGCTGGTCCTAGCTCATTGGATCATGTAGAAACTTCTATTCCAACTCCTATAGTGCTCTAAACAAACATAGTTACTTCTATGGTGAACACTTCTGAGGTCGCCATTACTAAGATGCTCGTCCATGCTGCATCTGGTGCTGATACCTCACATTTCACTCCATTAGTCATTCAACCGACTCAACTTACTCAAGTTCCCACCAACATACACTATATTTGGTCAAGGTATATCTCCAGTCTCTCTAGTCTTCGAATTCTTCATTTATTTCCTAAGGACTTCACTAATCTATACATTTCTCTCAGTCTAGTTATAGGTCATCTACCGTTGCCCCTTCCATGGCCAACTACTCACACTTCAGGCCTAAATTAATCATAACAATATCCACCTCTACTACCATAATGTTTGTTCTTCCAATTCCACCATCCAACTCTAGTCCTAGGATAGATTAAACGAAAATAGGGGCATTAGAAGGCTGGAGGATGCTGATGCATCTACTGATGTGGAGGTGATAATTTATCAGCATAAAGGACCCTAACTCTATGCCCCTAGCAGAGAGGAAAAAGATATACATTTCAAGTATCCAGGATAAAAAAGAGTCTGGCATAGAAAATCCCCCCTCTCGTGGTTCAAACTTCTGTTCTTCTAATTGCGGGCATTTACACTGAAACTCCTAAATCCCATATGACTCGCACATCAACTACAATTAAGAGGGAGACCACAAGGGTCGACCAGGGCCTCGACAGGAGGGTGAGGGCTCGAAGACAAAGCCCCTTTCCTATAAGAAGGAGAGGAAAAGGAAGTCAATGAGTAGAAAGCACCACTAGGGATGATTCTAGATCTTTTTGTATTATATTTCTGTTTTAGCTTCATTTTGTATATAGGCCGACATTGTGCGAGAGTGACAACTGCAAACCTTGCATAAAAAGCTATGTGAATAGAAGATTATTTTTTATTCAACCTTTTTCTTATTTGCAATACTGCATTTTTCATTTATGTTGCCTATGTACTTGCCTACATGTATAATATAGGCATCTGTCATTCAATTACTTATATATGACCCATACCTGTATTGGTGCAATGTTATTATCTACTGTAACTCTATATATAAAAATAAATCTATGCAATTGCTCGATATTATTTTTTTACACTATTCAAATTATCATCACTAATATACTTCTTATTTGGATAAAAAAATATGTTTCTTTGGCCAATTCCGTGGCTACCTTGCTTAGCTTCGGCCGTACGTATCCTGTTCGACCGTAAATAACATTTTATTTACGAAAGCTTTTATCTCCTCACTATTTCCTGTCTTTGGGAAATGGCGTTTTAGACATCTACCCTTGGTTTCACTTATCTCCAGGTGACAATCAAAGATACCTCATTAATCAACCTCCTTTATCATCAGTCGAACATATCATGTTGGGCTGTAAATGTAGCTATACTTGCAACAGATTCAATTATACAACGTCACTTATATTCGAGAATTGGTGTCTCGGATACCTATCTCTAGACGTCCATTTTCGACATCGGCTATCCCTTGGCGTTGGTAAAAAAACATTCATTGACCATCTTCGTTTATCCTTAGCCAAGCATGCCTTACCAGACCGTAAGCGTGGTTATCCCACAAAAAAGATATAATTCCACACCGATTCCCATCTCAAAGATTCAATGTCTGAAATGATTATCTCCAAGCATCAATCTTTGACCCGACCAATCTCTGGGAACTGTTCAAAGATTATATATGTAATGGCAATCGTCCATTTGACCCCAGTATGATTATACACCTTACATTTTATTGGTACTTATTCCTAAGTACATAAACATCTTGTTTTTCAAGCCACGGAAAGTCTGATTCGATCGCTGATCATGTGCCACAAAATCAGACTTTTAGGAATGTGGCTCCATCGATTCCAAAACCAAATTTATTTATAAATAACAGAATGGTAGACTCTGCCTTTTTACATCTCATTCCATCAATAAGAGTGTCTTATTTGGAAAAGATAAATAAATCTAAGTGAAATAGCACCATAGATGCTTGCTACTCCATGCCCATGAAATTGGGATATTATCAACAGTTGATAGCTTGAACATTTCATCTCCAAGCTTTTATTCAACCACATAGGAACCTTCCAAGTTGGTACCAAGTGCCCTAGTACCTGGAAAGACCTAGTTCAAAATGAGGTCACCTATCTCGAAGGTACAATTTCTGACCATGGTGTTAAAATGTCTTGCTACCCTTTTCTAGTGAGTAGCAACCCTCGGTTTAGCCTCATCTCGTTTTTCGTCGACCAAGTAAAGGGACTTAAGCAAGAGTTTCTCGTTCATCTTGGGATCATAATGCATTATTTAGTGAGAAGGGACTTCTAGCTTACTCGAAATCATGACCTCAGTGGGCCAAAGCAAATGGTGTATGCCCAGTCGCGTAGTTGTAGGTCATTCTATACGCCTGCAATGCTAGTGGTAACTCGTCAACCTATTTGCCTTTAGCTTTCATTGATTGTTTCTTTAGAACAAATTTGATAGTCTTTTTCACCGCTTACATAGGCCCATTCGTTTGTGGATGTGTTACTGCCGAAAAGCTCTTCTCAATTTGCTAATGGCTATAGAAGTCTTTAAACTCAGCACTCTCGAATTGAGTTTCATTATCAGTTATGATCTCCTATAGAACAACGAATCTACATAAGATATTTTTTACCACAAAGTTGATCATCTTCTTATAGGTGATTGTAGCTAGCGATTCCACTTTAGCCCACTTTGTAAACTAATCCATAACCACTGAAGCATATTTCACTTCGACCTTTGATATCGGAAGCATGCCAATTATATCAATTCCCAAAACCTTAAATGGCCATAAGCTAACCATTTGCGTAAGATTTATAGATGGGACTCTTATTATCTTCGTAGACTATTGGCATCTATCACATCGTCTGGTGTTATCAGCTGCATGTTGGTTGATTGTTGACTAAAAGCATCTGCAACGAAATACCTTCTTTGCCAAAGTCCACCCCCTAGTGTGATCACTATAGCTTCCTTCGTGTATATCTGCAACGATTTTCTTGGCTTCATTTATGATGACACGTCATATTGGAGGGTCGAGAACTCTTTCCTACGCAACACTTCTTACATAATAAATCATGGTACTTTATATAGGATTTTTCGCTGTTCATTTCCTCCAATCAAGAGAGTTCCTTTCAACGGATTATCTTCTATTGAAGTCATCCATGAATCATTTTATTCTTTGGCCTCTAAGATCCAATCAATATTCATTTGGTCAATGCTTGGAGCCTATAAAATTCACTAGAACAATGCCATAAGCTACACATTCCCGGAGCTAGCCAGTTTGGTTAGTGAATCAAATTTAATTTTCTATTATATGAGAATGTGCGCTATCATATAGTGCTCAATGTAATCCAAAAATTCCCACTTCCTTAACCTAAATTTTTTTCCCTACTTGACAAACCACCAACTGAGAGTCGCTAAATATTTAAAGTGTCTCGATTCTCGGTTCTTAAGCTATCTTGAGTCTCACAATCGACGCTTCATATTAGGCATAGTTGTTCATCACTAGAAACTCTAACCTCGTAGCATAGAATATCTTTTGTCGCTCTGGGGTTATAAGAATCACTCTTGTCCCAAAACTATGCTTGTTGAAGGCTCCATCTATGTATAATTTTCATTAGGTTTGTTGTTCTACATCCTCCTCTACTTCCACAACCCATACGATAAACTTGATAATGAAGTCAACCAATTCATGTTCTTATATTGCTCGCCTAAGATAGTAGGTTATATCATATTGACTTAGCTCTATATTCCACTCTAATAATCTCCTCAAAATCTTGAGCCATGTGGTACTTGCCCCAATGGCTGATCAATTAATACTTCGATCGGGTGAGCCTAGAAGTATGGCCATAACTTCCTTGAAGCAGTCACAAATAACACGCTAGCTTTTTTAGCGTCGAATAATTCTTTTCTACTTTGATGAATCACTGGATGATGTAATATATGAGCCTTTGGATTTTAGACTCTTCACATACCAAGGCTGCAATTATTACGTGAGTAGTACAACCAAGCAAACAAACAGATCTTCTCCTTCCAAAAGCTTTGAAAAAATTGGGTCTTTATCTAGAAAATACTAGAAAGCTTCCTAGAAACCCTTTGTCCAGATAAAATTTCCTTTTCTTCCTCAAATGTATCGAAGGATAGCACGCATTTGTTTGTTGCCTTTGAGATAAATCAACATAGTGCGGTGACTTTCCCGTTCAAGCTCTGCATCTACCTTCTCGTCCTTGTGGAGTAACGTATATCTTTCAATGCTTTGATCTTCTTTAGGTTAGTGTCAATGCCCCTTGAGTTTATAGTGAAACCCAAAAACTTTCTCGATGCGGCCTCGAAAGAACATTTCAATGGATTAAGATTCAACTGATACTTATGAAGTACATCAAACATCTTTAAGAGGTCAACTATGTGATTCATCGATTATTATGACTTCATAAGCATATCATCTACATAAACCTCCATTGTCTATCCAATTTGATCTTTGGTCATCATATTTACTAATCGCTAGTTAGTACATTAGCATTCTTTAAACTAAACAGCATCACTCAATAATAATACAGCTCCACATCAGTGACAAAACTCGTATGCTCCTGATCTGGAATGTGCATTGCTATTTGGTTATGTCAACTTACACACCCATAAGGATAGCAGTTTATGTACAGCTGTTGGGTCCATAAGTTGGTCAATCATCGGTAATGGAGCACTTTCTTTCGTGCACACTTTATTCAATCTGAATACTCAATGCATGTTTGCAACTTTCCGTTTTGCTTTTTGACCGGCACGTGATTTGGTATCCATTCAGGGTATAATGCATCGTATCTAAAGCCATTTTCCTTTAGAGTATCCATCTCTTCTTCCAATATAGCGGATCGCTCTGGGCCCAGACTGCTTCTTTTCTGCTCAGAAGAGGGCATCTTTGTAATATCTCGGAATTTCAAGGAGTTTAAAATGTTGATATTCTCTTAATTTAAATTATTTGAAATTGATAAAATTGTTATTTTCAAAAATAAATAACCAAGTAATAATAATATGATGTCTTAATTATGATTATAGATTGGTTTTTAAATAAGAATAATTATTTAGTTTGTGTAAATAAATTCTAAATTGACTTATTGTTTTCAAAATTAATAAGTGTGTTTAAAAATGTATATGAGTGTATTTAAATTGAAAGGATAATTATGTACAAATAATAATGTGTTTGTTTAAATTTGATATTATATTTATTTGAATTGATTTTAGATTTGGATTTTTAAATTGACTTTAAATTTGAATATAAAATTTGAATTCAAGGGAATATACATACATCTTAAAATAAAAATAAAAATATAGTTTGGATTTAAAATATATAAGTTAAAAATAAGATTTGTTTTATATTATTCTCTTTAAAGAAATTTATCTATAGAAATTTGGATATGTATTTATTTAATAGAAATAAATACAAAGGCTTTTTGAAATAGCATTTAAAAACGAGTTTAAAATATTTTATATGATTTTTATTTAAATTATAATTAGTTTATATTCTATTTTCTTTAACGATTGTATTTATATAAATTTAGAAAAAACATTTATAAATTATAAATATATTTGTTTATTAGGAATTTAATTAGAAAAGCAATTATAAATTAAGAAAACATATTAGTAATTAGAAAATCATATTTAAAAAGCTTTTAGAATTCTTTTAGGATAAATATAGAAATAAACATGGACAAGTGTTAATTATAAACCTTTTAGATAACAAGTGTTAACACATTAATCTAAGTTAAAGACAAGTGTCACTTTATTTTAAATTTTCTTTTAGTTTTAATAAAAACTGAAATTAACCTTTATAAACCCCTATCTTCTCTTTATTTTCTTTTTCTTTAAAATCTAAGTTCACTTCTAAAAGAAAACTAGAATTTTCATGCAATCTTCACTCTTCAAAACCTGAATTCCTTTCTCCGTTCTGAATTCCTTTCTCTGTTCAAATCAATATCATGTAATACATTCCACAAATTCAAATACAATCCAGAAATGAATTTGAGAGCCCTGTAACTTATTTTCCAAATCGTTCTGTTATCAAATCCTGGAACACCTTCAAAACTGCAAGCCTACGACCTTTCTTTCAAAAGTTCAATTTTTTGCGACCTGGAACATTTACTAAGTACTGCAACCTAGAATCAAAGATGAAATCTGCAGCATTAAAAGTTTCCAGAGGCAGCAACCTGTATTTCTGTTTCCAGAAAAACAAATCTGAAAGCAAATTTAGTTTAAAAGCTTCCAGTTTTTTTTCAAAGCTCTGCACCTCTTTATAAGGTGAGTAAACATAATTATTCAAATGCTAAAGTAGATTTAAATTTGCTTTTATATGATTTCTAAGGTGAATTATCTTTGCATGTGAATATCTGGATATAAACACTTTATGTATGACAGTGTGAACTGTGCAAGTCAATATCTCCCTGTTTTACATGTTTTAATGTTTACGAATGTATAAAAATTCATATCTTTTTATTTATTCATTGTTAGCACTTGGATTAAAAATAAAATAACTAATTTTTAGCATAATCTAGGTACTGAAAATATAAACAGGTATGTAAGAACCAAAAGTATGCTTGTATTTGGGAAAAATGGTAGGAATCTTTAAAACTTGTAAAACTCAAGTGTTATAAATTACCGATTCAAGTTTAATTCTTGAATCACCTATGGAAAATAATATTTTTAAAATTAAATCAAAATTTTTAGTGAGGTATCGAATGAGAATTTGGGTATCAACTGGAATTTGGTTTCTGGTCAATATCTGGTGATCTCGAGGGTTATGGTGATCGTAACCTTGGGTAGGGGTGGAAGTAGGATCGAGAAGTGTGGCGAAAATGGCTGAAGGGTGGTTAATCCATCGTGGAGTTTGGGATTTCTCAATTTTGTTTTTAAACCTAATTTTTGGTTGTGGTCAGAATTGGGAGGAGAGCGTCACCTATGATCGATTGAGTGGGTCGTGGTTGAAGGATTTGGTTGCGTAGGTGTTCGGCAAGGTGTGGATGAAGGGGTTCATCCTCCAGTGGTCAGAGGCGTTTGGGCGATGTGTTTTTCTGGTAATGGTTAATTCCAGTTTCGACTGGACAGTTCGATCGAGGTAGCTCGATCTTGTTTCTGGGTTTGATGTGGTTATCTGAATGGTCGGATGGTGGGAGGAGGTCGAATGGAACTTGTCAACGGTGGTCGTTGATGCCAGAAGTTCACCAATGTTTGGTGCAGGTGCACAAGATGATCGGTGCACCATTGTTTGATTTGTGTTTGTTTGTTTTCTCGAGTAGGGTCTTAGGGTATAGGGTAGTTGACTCGGGGGAAAACTCGTGTAATTTTTGTTTTTCCTCGGGTTGTTTCTGGGGTCTTTTGCAAACTTGATTTGACTGTTAAGTTTAACAATTTTTAATATTTAACCCAAACAGTTTTTTTTTAAATTCAAGTTTAACTATTTTAAAAAGAGAAAAGATGACGTTCTTGTTCAAGTACACATGGGTTAAACCCAAAGTGAAATGTTTAACCCGTTTTTAAACTTAAAATAAAGTAAGTTTTAAATTTTAAATAATTAAGCTAAATCAAATTCTTGAAATTCATTTCTTTGAAATGAATTATTTGTATAAATAAATTGTATGATTTGTTTTAAATGTTTTAAGTTAGATCCTTAAAGTTATTTTCGAACTTAGTTTGAAATATAAAAGAAATTTATAAGGAAATGATTTATCTTAAAAACTTAATATAAGTTTGATAATAAATGTAATAATTAAAGAGTGATTTATTAATTAAATTAGTTAATGAATAATGATTTATGAATTAACAATTAAAGTTTTCAAGTAATTTATTAACTTGAAACTAAGGATTGTTAATTACTAATTAGAGGTAAGTAATTAATGATTACTATATATTTTAAACTTAATTAATGATTTAATTTAGTAAAGTTAGTTGTTAAGATAAAATGTTTTTAAGATAATTAAACATAATGTTTTATTTTAAGGATAGTTAAGTTTTTAATGAGTAATAATTAATTAAGTTAATTAAGAAGTTTTAAGTTTAATTAATTAATTTGATTAATTAATTTAATTAATTATTAAAAAGGATTAATTAAGTAATTAATTAAGGATAATTATTAATTTAATTAACTAATAATTATGACGGATTAATTAATGATTAGAGATTAATTAATTTGTAATTATTTATTAATTAATTAAGTAATTAAGGGAAAATTAAACTAGTAATCAAGTAATGCTTAATAAAGTTTTATTAAGTAATAATTGGGTTTTCTTGATTAATAATTAAGAGGTTATTAATCTATAATTCAAGTTAATTAAGAATTAATTAACTATTATTAAAGGTTAATTAATTGTAAGGATTGATTAATTGATAATTATGGATTAATTAATTTGTAATTAAGGTTATTAATTAATAATTAAGTTTTATTAATTAATGATAGTTAATTAGTTAATCAAGGTTAATTAATTAATTATAAAAGTAACTAGGAATTGATTACTTTGTATTAAAGGATTGATTAATAATTAAGGTTTATTAATTAGTAATTAAAGGATAATTAATCTGTAATTAAGGATTAATTTGGTTAAAGAGTAATTAAGGGATGAATTACTTGGTTACGATTTATGAGGTGAATGTGATTAAGTTAAGTTAATTAATTTGTTAAAGATAATCACATGGTAATTGATTAAGTATGCTTACTTAATGAAATTTGATAAGAGTAATTACTTAAGGTAAGTAATTGATGAATAAATATCTGGAGGTAATTGAGATAAGGGAAATTACTAAATGGGAAGTAATTTTAAATGGATGATTACTTGGTAAAGTAATTAAGGATTTATTACTTGGTGTAATAAATCAAAGGATTTATAAATGTAATCAAAAGTAATTAAGAAGTAATTAAGATTAATTAATTACTGATTATAATTATTAAAGTTGATTTATTTAATTTAAACATGATTAGTTAATATAATTAATTAAGGAATAATGTAATTAATTATAGTTAATTAATTAATGGAAGTAATTAATTAAGGTTCATTAATTAATGTGATTAATAAGAATAATGTAGGATTGATTAATTAAGATTAATTAATCTATAATAAGTTATTATAAGGTAACTAATTGTAATTAATTAAGGATTAATGCCATTAATTATAATTAATAGAGTAATTAAGGTTAATTACTTAATGGTTTGTAGATAATTAATTGGAATAATTAATTAAGGGTAAATTACTTAATGTAATTAAGGAATAATTAATCAAGATTGATTAATTAAGATGATGATTAATTAATTGGTTTAATTAATGATTAAGAAACCAAGATTTATTGTAATGAAGGTAATTAAATTAATTTATTTTAAATAATTAAGAGATAAAGTAATTAATTTAATTCATTTTAAATTAATTATAAATGGTGTGATTTATAGATCCTTGCTTCTGTATGGATGGATGATGTTTGCCTTGATTGTTTGATATCTCTAATGAGATATAGGTGATATATGATATGAGACGTTTTGTTTGAAGTATGATGATAATATGAATTATCTGTTATGATAATAATATAGATTATCTATTGTAATATTGTGAATTATCTATCTGTGTGTATATAGATAATAGAATTGAATTGTTTAACCCTAAACAACTTGGACCTAAAAGATACGTTTTGGATTTCGATTTGACCGGGATCGGGTTTCCGTATTTGGATATCCGAAAACCACATCGATCCAAATTAACGATAGGTCGTGAATCTCAAGTGAAGATGAAGATTCAGAGTGCAAGGGTTATCGTCGTTAACTCTGAGGGTGATTTGAAAAAGAGTGTAATGAGATAATGCCTTCGGTTTCGTTCGAACCCGGAACGAACTTGTATGGATTGAATGCTTTCAGAACATCGTCAGGTGGACGATGAGCATTCTAAGTGATGTGTTCACTAAAGGTAATCGTATCCTCAAGTCTCATCAACCGGGAATGGCTAAGACAGGGGAGGTGCAGCAAGGCTAAGCGGGTCATGCCCAAGGCGGATCGTTTCAATCTTAGTTCCCTATTCAATGATGGCATGCTATATCTGGTGAAATTCTGCACATATTAGAATGTTTCTAGGTAAACACATTTAGGTTTTCCCAAAGAAACCCTACCAACACCTTTTTCATCTTTATGCCGAACCGAGATCTAACATTGAGAACCCGAATGAGATCATAATCATCAATCAATATGCTAACTGGTAAATCTACTGGTGCCACCCTCTCATCCACTGGCTCTTTTCAAAGGTCCATAGCTTGTAGAACTTACTATGGCACCCAATTCAGGGCTTGCATAGTGGTTGCTAAGCATCAGCGGCATTTATGTCAATTCTTCTTTGCATACTTTCCTTTCTCATGTCGCTTTGCCTCTTTGAGTTCTACGACATAGTATTCTCAACCAGTACATTGGTTGCCTTAAATTATTCTTACTCCATTCTCGGTCGGGAACTTTATCATCGAACACCATAAAGAAAGCACTACCGTGAAACTAGCAATGGGCGGTCGGCTCAAAAAAGCATTATAGGCTAAAAATCCATTGACCACCACAAATGTATAAACCTGCACTATCGTGTGGTTTCCTTCGCCTAATTCCATCGATAAATCGATATAGCCAACAGGGTCTTTAGCCCATCGGGTAAATCCATGAATAAGAGACTCAATGGATTTGTAAACTTCTCAACGATCATCATATGATCAAAAAATTTCTAAAATAAGATATTAACCAAGCTTCCAAAATCAATAAAACTTGATGCACTATGGTTGGCCCAACTACGGCCATAATCACCATGGGATTAAGCATCGGAATTTCGGTCCCGCCTACATTTCTATTTCTAAAAATGATGTCATTGTTCATTGTCCTTTGTTTCATTGCTAAAGTTCAATCCTCTACGGCGAAGCATGTCTCTTAAGGCACATGCCTCAATTAAATACCATATCTCTCCATCTCGTTCCATCTTTTTTCTAACTGATAGGATCCTATTGGTGTAGTATTTATAACAATCCTTCTTCTAGGACGTCTTGGTCCCTCTCTACTAGACCCAGCCACATTCCTTTGGGATTCTTCCCTTGGGTCTATCATTTATTTATCCTTCAACCTATGGATTCCTCACATACTGCTTTATGAGTCTACGGAATAGGGATCTTAAGACTAGATTGATACTAAAGGGAGGTGAATAATGTTTAAAGGATTATATGAATATTTTTCAATTCTTTAAGATTATACTTGAAATGATATAATTAACAATCATAGAAACAATCACAAAATCAAAGTTCGGATAAAAGTAAATGTAGTAAAAATAAAAAGGAAAGAACATATTTATACTGGTTCAGAGTTACCATATTATTAGGAATTTTATTGGATAATAGGTAGTTTAGAATTTCAAGATTTGTTCGAAATAGTTACTAAATTAATTCATAATAATGGAGTAAATTCTTTATTTATTACTCTTTGTGCTTCTTTTTTATTCCTCGGCGCGGTTGCTAAATATCCAAACCTGCACAATTCCTCGTACGGATTTCTTTGAAACTAGCCAATGCAAGTATGATCTCGATTCCAAGGCTATGAGATATACCCTCCAGAATTCCAACCTTTGGGTAGAGTCGCTTGATTTTTGGGCTAGAAGCACACCACTGTATTTACGGGCTTCTAAGCACATCTAATTGATTTATGGGCTACTATCACACTCACAGTTATAGCAGTATGATTTGACAGAGTTTTATGGACTCAAATCCTCTATCTTAATTACAGTCGGTCCTATAACTCTTGAGTAGAACTTTGATCTTGGTTAGAGAGAGAAATATCAGAGAAATCAGAAGGAGAATCAAACAAGTAACGAATGGATTTGATTTTGGTTCAATTTCGGCAGATTTTGGGTAAAAATTGATTTCGAAATCAAGAGATTGAAAAGGAGATAGAAGAACAAGAAAGTAGTTATTAAATATTAGTTCGGAAGTCTTGTATATATAGGAAAATAACGGCCATGTCCATTTTTAAAGAGATGTGGCGAAAAGACACATCCATTCAAATTTGAATTTTGAAAAGAACGGCCACTATGTCGACATACATGGATATGATATATAGTCATTTCCCATCGTATTCTGAAAAACACTTTAAAAATATTATTTTGAAAATCCACTACTTTGTAAAATAATTTGATATTTTTAGAATCATTTAAATATAATTTATACGCATTTTAATCGAAATATAACTTAATAAAACTTCATAAAATAATTTTGAAAGATTTAATAAGAGTATTCAATAATATATATAAACAAATATAATTATAACTTACTAAAGTATAAACAAAATTTCATTATATATGTATAAATACTAAAATTAATCTTTATAAGTATAAGAGACCGAAAATCATTTTACAAAATATTTTGAAAAGATTATTTTAAAACCAAAATATTTGAAAAACAATTTAAAACAAAATTAGAGAAGGTGAGAGAGATTAGGAAAGTGCTATCAAGGTTTTAACATAAATTTTATGAAATTATAACTTATTTGAAATACCTTGAAATCTTGAACTCTTTAATAGTCATGAATCTTCAATTATCAACTATTGCAACTCTATAACAGCATCTTGAATCTGCTCTTGATACTGTACAGTCTTCTTAATCAATACATGTCTATTATCCTGCACTATATACCATTTTGATAAAATATTAGTATCTATATTTTATATAATGTCCTATAGTTGTTATCATTAAAACCAAAACCTTATGTACTAACAATCTCCCCTTTTGCGACGATGATAACTTTATACATAAAATAAAATATAACTCCTCCGAGTTACAAAACTCCCCTTTAATCTATGTCTAGATTTTATATATTTCCCCCCCTTTGTCAATAAAAGAAATATCCAACCAAAACTATAACTCTAACATTGACTCTTGCTTTAGTTTTAACTTTATCTCCCTCAAAATAAAATACTAACCGATATATATATATATATATATATATATATAAGAATTATATATAATGATGACGAGAAAGAGGTATAAAAACAATAAGTTATATGTAAAATTAGATAATCATGAAATAATCATATCAATCCAAATATTCATCCAATCCAACAAAGTTAATGTCACACACCATTCAAATAAATCCACACAAATCAAACCAATCAAATCCAAACCAAATCAAGTATTATTATTTGCATACAATCAAACCTATTTGAACTAGACATTTCGAGGAAATTCCACCCATCCATTAGTACCAAAGATTAGATCCTCTTTGATAGCATCGATATCATCATCATCTTCTTTGATGGTACAACTCTTGACTGGTGGTTGGTTCTTCTTTGATCAAGGCAGAAATTATCCACCAAATTGTGTCGACATGCCTTTTCTGCTCCCGAATCATCTAGATTTGACTCAATTCTAACTGCCTTTGGTTTAGTAGGATGAAAGAAATAATGTACTTGAATGATTCAAGAGTTTGTTTGAGGTTTGAGGTTTGAGGTTCATCTTTGGATAGGAGAAGACACTGATTTTAATTAGAGTTTAGGAATGAAATGTAGTGAAGATAGAGACTAAAAGTAATGATTTTCTATAGTGAATAAATATATATAGAGGTAAAAAGTCATTTTTAATGAATTGGTGTTAGGTAGTTATTAATTTTTATTTTTTAAAACATTTTGAAATTTTTTCGTTATATGTCGACATGCATGCTTTGCATATGTCGACATATATATAAACTATAATTTTCAAAACCACTTTATTTTACTTTTCTATTGTATTTGGCCTATAATACTATTATATTTGTATGACTTTCCAGAGATAAGTGATAATCTGTAATAACAAGAAATAGAATTTTCATTGATAATAAGGATGAGTACAAAAAATAAAAGAATGATATATAAGATTCAACATAAACTAAACTAGAAAATCCAAATACAAAGATAGTTTAAACAAACAACCAGAAAGATGTGGATGAAGATGAAGAAGAACCACCATGCTTGCAGATGATCTTTCCAAAAAAATTATCCATTTTATTGGAAATTGTGGTAAATCTCTTTGAAAATGATTTCTTAAGTTTTCTTTGATCATTAAATCTCTTTGAAAATGATTTCTTAAACTTTCTTTAGTTATGAATGATCTTCTCTTGATTTTTAAGAAGATCTTTGTTGGATGGATTAGGTGGCATATTGGTACTTTCCAAAGAAGTATCCTCCCGCTCTTCTAATTCTTCTCCATCCACTTCCTCCTCCTCCTCTTCTTCTTCTCTTATTCCTTGCTCCTCTTCCCAAGTCAACCTTTGTTACTTTTTCGTAAGTGTTTCATAAGTCTCGAAAAAGAGTGAAATATGCATAAGTGAAATGTTGGCCTTGTCAAATATGTTTCGAGGAATTGTTTCCTCGATTTTAAGGTCAACGTCAAAATAATTGGAAATACGAGTAATATGCAAATCATGAAATAGTGCGTTTCCATGTTTAGAAAGATTTTTAGAAAAGAGTTCGTCCAAAATGACTTGAGACCAATTTATGTCGTATCGACCATAAATGGTTTAAAGAGCTTTGAAAACACTTTTTGTCCGATTATTATAATTACCCATTCTAGGAGTGATACTTTGTTGCAAAAGAAGGCTTAGAATTCTAGCTTTTGGACACAAATTTTTGTTTTTAAATTCAAAATCGCCATTACTTTCGAAAATGTCATGAATTATTTCACGATTTGAAAATGAATTTGAAAAGATGAAAGGTCCATTCCGCTAGATTTGCATCCAAGAATGTAACCCAAAGTTCACAATTTAAAACATTATATTTATGCCCTTTGACACTACTCCAAACTTCCCTTTCTCTTCTATCATAAAACTTTCCTTTTAAATTTGCATAAAATAACTTCACCAATTTTGGATAACAAACGAAATCATTTTGAGAAGCTTCGATTGAACCAAGGATTTCATTTTGCAAACAAATATTAAAACGACCATAAGCATGAAAATCTTCAAAATAAGCGAATCTTCCGGGAAAGACTAGTTTGAAAGATAAATACTAAATATAATCTTGTATGGCTTGTTGATCATTGAAAAGATATTCTTTTATTTTCTTAGAAAGCCTCATGGTTTCCTTACTATTTCTTGGGGATGCCATTGAAGAGTAGTTTGAAGAGATAAGAGGGTTTATGTTTTTTAAATTTGAAAATGAAAGTGAAAAATGAATGGATAGAGTAAGTAAATGGAAAATCAAAGGACATGTTCTCCGGTCAAAAGACAACTTTTTAGAATAGTGGAGTTGGTGAAAAGGTGGAGGGAAATTCAAATTTTGAATTCAAAATTTAAATTCAAAAGTTGTCTACATATGTCGACATATGCATGTGGGATATGTCAAAATATAGGTCGAAATTTTCAAAAATGATTTTGGTTTAACTATATCCTATTTTATTATTTATATATCTATTTTAGTTATTCTACTTTCAAAAATTTAATTTTAAAAATTATTTTAAAATTATTTTATATTATAATTATATTATTAAAATATATAGAATATTTAAATTTAAAATATAATCATACCATTCTCAACCAATATTATTATTAATCTATAGGATATTCTAATGACCAATAAAGAATAAAGAAACCAAAAGAAAAATAAAACAACTCACTTAAGAAACTAAAACTTTTGATATTAAAAGCGTATCCTTTTATTACCAGTTTCACCATTTTGTTCTGAATTATGCATTGCTGTGAAGCACATATTAGCAGTTTTTGTATCTAATTCATTATCACTTGAGTGAGGATGTGTCTGAATCGTGTAATATTATAATATATGCTCTTCTCCATTTTCTGGATGAATCGGTGTTTGCTATACTTTTCAGTTTATCCGGATGTGGACAGCCTCGTTTGAAATGGCCAGGTCATTGCAGTTATAACATCTAATGCCATTTCCATTTTCGCTTCCCGGATTTTTATTGTTATTTCTTTTGAAACTGTTCATCTTTCTATATTTTAGAAATTTTTCTGAAATTCCTTATCATAAAAGAAATTTATTCGTCACCATTGCTGTCTAAATCCAAATTATCCGTCATTGAATTACAAGCTATAGATTTCTTCTCACCTTGCTTTCTCTCCACTCCTACATTTATTCTTCAAAAAACATTAAAATGCCAATTAACTCTTCAATTTTTAGAGTTCTAATGTCATTAGCCTCTTCGATTGCATGAGTCTTTTGATCCCATTTAGGAGTGAGTGAATTGAGGATTTTTCTAATTTAATCCTCGTGGGAAAAACTTTTACCCAGTGCAATAAGTGAATGTACTACATCTTGGAATCTACTATACATATCAGATATGGACTTGTTTGGACTCATTTGAATAATTGAAACTGGCTTATTAACGTGGAAATGTTGGTCCATTTAATTTTACTTGTACCTTCATGTGTAACTTGCAAAGTTCTCTAAATTTCAATTTCCGACTTGCATACAAATACTCTATTAAATTCATTTCTATTTAGTGAACAAAATATATATTCATAGCCTTAGAGTTACTTTTTGCAACCTCTTTTTCACCAGCACTGTACTGTGCAAAATTAGTCTCAGGTGGAATGAACTCGGTTTGTGAGATATTCCAATTGTTTAAACAAATTGACCATAAATACGTTTTCATTCTACATGACCAACATGTGTTATTGTGGGCATTAAAAGTGTAGGTCTAATAGTAGATTGTCCTTCAACAAATGAGTTGCTAATAAGTGTATTAATAGTTTTATTAATAGCACTATTACCTGTGTTGGTAGCCATTTAAACTTTTTTTAAATCAGATGATGAATACTTTGAAAACCAATACTCTAATACCAAACATGAATCAGCGAAATAGGGATTTTAAGGCTAGATTAACACTAGAGGGGGTGAATAATGTTTAAAGGATTATATGAATATTTTTCAAATCCTTTAAGATTATACTCGAAATGATGTAATTAACAACCACATAAACAATCTCAGAATGAAAGTGCGGATAAAAACAAACGCAGTAAAAGTAAAAAGAAAAGAACGCACCAAGATTTTATACTGGTTCGGAGTTACCCTACATCTAGTCCCGCATAACTCCTTGTACGAATTTCTTTTCAACTAGTAAATGCAAATGCAATCTCAATTTCAAGGCTATGAGACACACTCTCCAGAATCTCAGCCTCCAGATAGAGTCACTTGATTCTCCGTCTACAAACATACCCGCTAGATTTGTAGGCTACTAAGCACACCCAATTGATTTACAGGCTACAATCACACCTACACTTATAGCATTATGATTTGATATAGTTTTCAGACTCAGATCTTCGATTTTGATTACAATTAAGAGAGAGTTGAGAGAAATCAAAGCGTAGATGAAGGAGAATCAAACTTGTAATGATTGAATTTTATTCTGGTTGAATTTCGGTAGAGTTTGGGTAAAAATTGATTTAGAAATCAAGAGAGTGAAAAGAAAAGAGAAGAATATGAAAGTAGTTATTAAAATTTTTTTTGGAAGTCTGGTATACTTAGGAAAACAACGTTCATGTTAATTCATAAAAATTCACGAAGAGATATGGCGCAAAGTTACTTCCATTCAAATTTGAATTTTGACAAGTACAACCAATATGTTGACATACATGGATAGGACATGTCGACATATCCCTTTGTATTTTGGAAAACATTTTAAAAATATTTTTTGAAAATCCGTTGCTTTGTAAAGTAGTTTGATACTTTGTAGAATCATTTAGATATAGCTTATACACATTTAATCAAAATATAACTTAACAAAACTTTATAAATAATTTTTAAAGATTAATAAGAGAATTCAATAATATATATAGATCGATATAATTATAAATTATTAAAGTATAAACAAAAATTCAATATATATATAACTTAAAAACACTAAAATGTTATAAGTATAAGAGACTGAAACTCATTTTGGTAAATATTTTAAAAAGATTATTTTAAAACCAAAATATTTGAAAAACAATTTAAAACCAAATCAGAGAAGGTGAGAGAGATATAGAAAGTGCCAGCGAGGTTTTAATAAAAATTCTATGACATTATAACTTATCTGGAATATCTTAAAATCTTGAACTCTGCAATACCCATGAGTCTTCAATTATCAACTCTTGAAACTCTATATCAGCATCTAGAATCTACTCTTGATACTGTACAATCTTCTTAATCAAAAACTACCTAATATCCCACACTACATACTATATATATCTTCATAAAACATTAGTGTCTATATTTTATATAATGTCCGATAGTTGTTATCATCAAACCAAAACCTTAGGTATTAACAATCTCCCCATTCTTGACGACGATGACTTTGTATATAAAATATAATGTAACCCCATTGGGTTACAAAACTCCCCTTTAATCTATTCTTAGATTTTATATATTTCTCCCCCTTTGTCATCAACAAAAATAACCAACTAAAACTATAACTCTAACACTAACTCTTGCTCTAATTTTAACTCTAACTCGCCTTAAATAAAACACTGGTCGATATATATATATATATATATATATATATATATATAAGACTTATATATAATAAATAATATGTAAAATTTGATAATCATGAAATAATCATAATCAATCCAAATAGTCATCCAATCCAACAAAGTTATTATCACACACCATTCAAATAAATCCACACAAATCAAACCAATCAAATCAAAACTAAATCAAGTATTATTATTTGTATACAACAAAACCTATTTAAACTAAACATTTAGAGGAACTTACATCCATCCATCAGTACCAAAGAGTGGATCTACTTTGATAACATCCAATATTCATCATCTTTGTTGATGGTACACTCTGGATTGGTGGTTGGTTCTTCATTGTTCAAGGCAGAAATCAACCACCGAATTGTGTTGAATGCCTTTCTTGCTCCTTAATCGTCTGCATTTGACTCAATTCTAAGTGCCTTTGGTTTCTTAGGATGAAAGGAAGAATGTTATTGAATGATTCAAGAGTTTTTTCGAGGTTTTCAATTAGTTTTTGGATAGGAGAAGCCATTGATTTTGATTAGAGTTTAGGAATGAAACGGAGTGAAGATAGAGACTGAAAATAATGATTCTCTAGACTGAATAGACATATATAGAGGTACGAAGTCATTTGAAATGAATTGGTGTTTGGTAGTTATTATTTTTTAATTTTTTAATTTTTTTTGAAAAATGGCCATTATATGTCGACATACATTCTTAGCATATGTCGACATATGCACTATAATTTTCAAAAACAACTTTATTTTACTTTTCTGTTGTATTTGGTCTATACTATTATATTTGTATGACTTTCCAAACATAAGTGGTAATGCATAACAGTAAGAAATAGAATTTTCATTGACAATAAGGATAAGCATAAGAAATAAAAGAAAGATATATAGGATTCAATAACAACTAAAACTAGAAAAGCCAAATACAAAGATTGTTTACACAAACAACTAAAAAGATGCGGATGAAGATCAAGAAGAACCACCAACCTTGCGGATGATTTTTCTAAAGAATTTATCCATTTTGCAAGAAATTGAGGTAAATCTCTTTGAAAATGATTTCTTAAGCTTCCTTTGGTTATGAATGTTTGTTCTTGATTTTCAAGAAGATCTTTGTTGGATAGATTAGGTGGTATATTGATACTTTCCAAAGAAGTATCCTCATCCTCTTTTTGTTCTTCCTCCTTGACTCCCATTTCCTCCCCTTTCTCTTCCTCTTCCTCTTCCTCCTCTTCTCTTATTCCTTGCTCCTCTTCCCTAGCCAACCTTTATTCCTTATCCCCAAGAGTTTCATAACGATCAAAAAAGGGTGAAATATTCGTAAGTGAAATGTTGTCCTTATCAAATATTTTTCATGGAATTATATCCTCTCCTTTCAGGCCAACATCAAAATAATTAAAAACATGAGTAAGATACACACCACTAAATAGTGTATTTTCATGTTTAGAAAGATTTTTAGGAAAATTTTCATCCAAGATGACTTGAGACCAATTTATGTCATATTGACCATAAATGAAGAAAAGGGCTTTGAAAAGTTTTGTGTTGGATTATTATAACTAGCCGTTCTAGGAGTAGTACTTTGTCGCAAAAGAAGGCAAAAAACTTGCTTTTGGATGCAAGTTTTTGTTTTCAAATTCAAAATCATCATCGCTTTCAAAATTTTCATAAATTACTTCATGATTTTTAAAATGAATTTGTAAAGCTAGAAGGTCCATTCCAGTAGATTTACATCTAAGAATGAGATCCAAAAGTTCACAAGTTAATTTTTTTTGTCCCTTTAACACTACTTCAAACTTCTTCTCTTCCATCATAAACATAAAAGATCTTCACCAATTTTGGATAACAAATGAAATCGTTTTAGGAAGCATCGATTAAACCGAGAATTTCATTTTGCAAACAAAGATTGAAAAGATCATAAGTAAGAAAATCTTCAAAAATAGCAAACCTTTTCCGGAAGATTAATACTCAATATAGGCTTGCATGACTTCTTGATCATTAAAAAGATATTCTTTTGTTTTCTCAAAAAGCCTCATGGTTGCCTTAGTATTGCTTGAGGATGCCATTGAAGAGTAGACTGAAGAGACAAGAGAGTTTATATTTTTCTTTTAGTTTGAAAATGAAAGTGAGAAATAATGGATGGAGATAGTGTAAGTAAATAGAGAACCGAAGGACATGTTCTCTAGCTAAAAGACAACTTTTCAAAGCATATGAGTTAGTGAAAAGGTGGAGGAAAAATTCTAATTTTGCATTTGAAAGTGGAATTCAAAATCTGTCTACATATGTCAACATATGCATGTGGGATATGTCAACATATAGGTCAAATTTTTTGTTTAACTATACCCTATTTTTTTATATATATCTATTTATAGTTATTCTATTTTCAGAAAAATAATTTTAAAAGTAATGTTAAACATATTTTATATTATTGTTACTTATAAAAATATATAAAATATTAATATTTAAAATATGATCATAAATTATTCAACTGATATTATTATTAATCTTTAGGATATTCATAAAAATCCAATAAAGTAACCAAGAGAAAAATAAAAAAATTCATTTAAGAAATTAAAACTTTTGATATATATTAAAAGCGTACCTTTTTCTGATGCATTTCACCATTTTTTCTGAATTATGTATTGTTATAAAGCACATGTTAGCAATTTCTATATCTGATTCATTATCACTTGAGGATGTGTCAAAATCATCTAATTTTGCAGTATAGGCTCGTCTCTGTTTTTTGGATGAATCGGTGTTTTGTGTAGTTTTCAGTTCATCAAGACATGGACGGTCTCATTTTAAATGGCCAGGGTCTTCACAGCTATAGCATCTAATACCATTTCAATTTCCACTTTCGCTTCCGTGATTTTTACTTTCATTTCTTTTGAAATTGTTCATCTTTCTGTATTTTAGAAATTTTCTAAAATTCCTTGTCATGAAAACAATTTCTTTATGGTCATCACTGTCTAAATCTAGATTATCCATCATTGCATTAAAAGCTATAGATTCCTTCTATATTGCTTTACTTTCTCTCATGCCTTGCATTTGTATTCCAAAAGACATTAAATTGCAAATTAACTCTTCAAGTTTTAGAGTGTTAATTTCATTAGCTTCTTTGATTGCAAGAGTCTTTTGATCCCATTTTGTAATAAGTGAATTGAAGATTTTTCTAACTTGATCCTCCTAAGAAAAACTTTTATCCAGTGCAATAAGTGAGTGTACTATACCTTTGAATCTACTATACATATTTGATATAGACTCATTTGGACTCATTTTGAATAATTGAAACTGCTTTGTTAACATGGAAATTTTGGGCTGTTTAACTTTAACTATGCTTTCATGTGTAGTTTGCAAAGTTTTCATATTTTAAATGCAAACTTATATATAGATACTTTATTAAATTCATTTCTATCTAATAAGCAGAATAATAAATTTATAGCCTTAGTGTTACTTTGTACAACTGCTTTTTGGTCAGCAGTCCCCTATGTATAATTAGTCTCGGGTTCAGTGTACTCAGTTTGTGTGATACTCCAAGTGTCTAAACCAATTAACAGTAAATAAATTTTCATTCTACATGATAAATATATGTAATCACTTCCATTAAAAAGTGGAGGCCTAGTAGTAGTTTTTTCTTCGACAAGTGAGTTACCAACATGTGTATTAATAGTGTTACTAACAGTACTATTACCAATGTTGGTAGCTATTTAATCAAATGATGAATACTTTGAAAATCATTGCTCTGATGCCAAATATGAGTCTGCAGAATAGGGATTTTAAGGCTAGATTAACACTAGAGGGGATGAATAGTGTTTTGAAAGATTATATGAATATTTTTCAAATCCTTTAAGATTATAATTGAAATGATGTAATTAACAACCACAGAAACAATCTCAGAATCAAAGTGCATATAAATGTAAATGCAGTAAAAGCAAAAAGGGAAGAACATACCAGGATTTTATACTGGTTCAGAGTTACCTTATATCTAATCCTGCACGATTTCCTGTATGGACTTCTTTTCAACTAGTCAATGCAAATACAATCTCGATTTCAAAGCTATGAGACACACCCTACAGAATCCCGACCCCTGGGTAAAATCACTTGATTTTCAGGCTATACGCACACCCACTAAATTTACAGGCTATTAATCACATCTAATTGATTTACAGGCTACAGTCACACCCATATGTATAGCATTATGATTTGATAGAGTTTTACAGAGTCTAATCTTCGATCCTCATTGCAATTGATCATATGACTCTTGAATAGCACTTTGATCTTCGTTTGAGTGAGAGAAATTAGAGAGTATATAAAGGAGAATCAAACTAGTAATGATTAAATATGATTCTAGTTGAATTTCGGCAGAAATTGGGTAAAAATTGATTTAAAAATCAAGAGAGTGAAAATAGGAGAGAAGAATAAGAAAGTAGTCACCAAAAATTCATTTGGAAGTCTGGTATATATAAGAAGACAACTGTCATATCTGTTCGCAAAGAGATGCAATGTAAAAACACTTCCATTCAAATTTAAAATTTAAAAAGTACGGCCACTATGTCGACCTACGTGGATATGATACGTTGACATATCCTTTTGTATTTTGAAAAATTCTTTAAAAATATTATTTTGAAAATCCGTTGCTTTGTAAAATAATTTAGTACTTTATAGAATCATTTAATTATAGTTTATACATATTTTAATCAAAATATAACTTAATAAAACTTTATAAAATAATTTTAAAAGATTTAATAAGAGTATTCAATATTTTGAAAATATTATTTTAAAACCAGAATATTTTCAAAACAATTTAAAACAAAATTTGAGAAGGCGAGAGAGATTAGGAAAGTGCGATCAAGGTTGTAACATAAATTCCATAACACTATAACTTATCTGGAATATCTTGAACTCTTCAATACTCATGAGTCTTCAATTATCAATCCATGAAACCCTATATCAACATCTTGATTCTACTCTTGATACTATACAGTCTTCTTAGTCAGCACCTGTCTAATATCCTGCATTATATACTATATATATCTTCATGAAACATTAGTATCAATATTTTATATAATATCTTATAGCTGTTACCATCAAAACCAAAACCTTAGGTACTAAAATTGCTGCAATTTTTTATTTTTAATTAAGTCCATTACAAAAAAGTCTGTTATTGGCAGCACTGTATTTATAGCGAATATGCTGTTTATTTTATATTAAAATAGAAAGTAAAAGAGTAAAATGTTGCTTAAGTAAAATAAAAGGCGGGACTTCTTTCCATCCTTGTCTTTCCCTCTCTTTTTCCAATTTTTTTATTTTATTCTATTCGCCTTCTTCATATTCACCCTATCGTATTCACATCTACCCTTCTACAAACTCTCCCTCTTCTAAACTCCACATTCATGTAGACTCCACCCTCGTCTAGAGTTTGTGCCCACCACCTCCACCCTCTAGTATCTTTACCATAACCCCAAATCATAATTAATCTTTAACCCTAATTCCAAGTTGTACTAATATTCTAATCGGGTGACTATAGAAGAAGCTAAGGAGTTCGAATTCTATTAATAACATTAAATCCAGGAGATTCCAAAGTGACCAAGTCACCAGCAAAAAGGTAAAATAGATGAATTGAAAACGATGGAAAAAGAAGCTTGGTGGATTTCTCCATATGCTTTTCATTTATGATGTATATTTGTTTTACCACTTTTCATTCTTTTTTTGGGTTTACTGGTAAGACTAGGTCTTATTACCGTTGGTGAATATGATGTTGCTTACCTATTATGTTAATTTACGGGTACTTTTCATAATAACGATGGTTTGTGTATAAATTTGGTGAATAGACCGTTGTTTAGTGGGGCTGAACATGAGTGTTTTGCTATTTCTTAATTTCGGCATGATTTGTTTTCATTATTTGGTGTGAAAAATACCTTTTTTAGCATGATATAATTATTTTTTATGAATAAATTGGGTTTGTTTTGTGTTTAACTTGTAATGATTATGAATTTGGAACAACATTAATTTTATTCAAGAACTTAAGGAAAAATTACATAGTTCTGTAATTTTTCAACTAACCCGTTGGGTATAATTTTAATCATGCTAGACTCAAAAATTAAAATGTTTTCATGTGAAACAACTTCATAATATATCATGATAAAGGTATAAAGCAGTCTTAAATTTTAAATTACATAGATTTGTAGTTGTTTAGCCGATTGAGTTTGGATAAATATTTGATAATCTAGAAGAAAAAGAAGTGTCATAGGTTGCTAGAAATCTCTCATATTTTTTGAATATTAATTAATGAAATTTGCATTCAGTCATAAGAAATTAAGTAACTTTTATAATTTTTGGTTTTTTATTCAATGGTGAAGATATTAGAGTTAACATGTAAGGTTTTGACGCCTTATTGAAGGCATGCCTAATCGATACATACAAACAAATTACATTGGCATTTTCCTTGTGTTTCCAAGCCTTTTAAACATGCCTTTATTAATGGAACTGGTAGGAGAGCTTTACTTAATATATATATATACACCACCATCTTTACACATAGTATTCTTGATTACATCGATTGCAACTTTAGGAATTGGGTTACTCTTCATGCCCCTATCTCTCACTATTAACCATCACGCTTTCTTTACTTTGTTTCCAATGAGGATTTTGCAGATGAGGAGTGGTGCAAGCTTGTCCACCATTTATGCACATTGGTGTTTTATCATGCTCCACCAGTTGATCCAGAATTCCTTACTTATCTATAAAGGTGAGGGGGAAGGAGCCTTAGGTGCACCTTGCATAATTTGTTCCACCACTATTTTTTCTTCCCGAGACTACTGGCTCATGTGGCTTGCTAACATTGTATTTAACCCACTAGGATTTTACTTGATAATTTTATTTCTTCAACTTGATGAGTACTATAAAATCATTCAACACTTATCCATTTGATTTTTTCGTGCGGAAGGTAAAGGAATTTTAAAAGGAATACCAATATAAAGTTTTTTTATATTGAAAATACTTGCTTCATGTTTTTAGTACCTAATGTCCTTTTGTAATCTTATTAGCACACACATACAGAGCGGGTTATTGGGAATTTCAATCAAGTTTTTCTAGGCCTACTCTATGACATAGAGACATTATCATTACTATGATGAGATCTTAGCCCTGGGAAAGATTTGAGAGTGAAAAATATCATTGAGTGCGTAAGAGTAAAGCTATGGTCAATGGTTAGTAACTATAAGACATGACTTATTTTAGTGTCGATTTTGGTTCGAATGAATAGTGGCTATGCTCCATGCTCCTGTCTTTGAGCTTCAGGCAATTAAGCTCTAAACTTTGCTAAATCATTGATTTGTTCTGTTTGATCTTGGTAGATTTTAGATCCATTAAAGAATATTTTGGTTGGGTTTAATTTCATCGATTTGGATTATAGAGTAGGATCCCAAATTTGTGCGCATATAGACTATATATATATTGATGCACCACTAGTAATCTATTTCAATGTTTTAGAGCTGAAAACACTGCTACAGTGACGGTATCTTTGATTTTTCAAGTTTATAATACACCAGAACATGATTAGTGGATGTAATAAGCTTTTATTTTGGAGATGATTTTATGTTCAATGGGATTTTACCAAGAGATGGTAAATTACTTTGTTTTAAAAGATTCAAAAATGGTTATTGTCAATGAAATGAAGATAATAAATGTAATTTACAATTTTTTGACATGTAGAAGTTCCAAAAGTTTCTCATAACACATGTAGGATGCTTCTCTTAAACCTCCAACTACAATAGGCGCTGTAGGATTTGCTAAAGAAAGATCAATTGGTCGTTACCTATCTTGAACATCAACATTGTTTTCTTCGACATAGCTTTGTTCATAGGTGGAATTTCATGCTTGGTGAACTGCAATGCTGTTGCACTGGTATTGAAACCATGTGCTTTTATCTCTATTTTTACTTCCATTACAATGGGGTTTTTCCTATCCTTTGAGTTGGGAATTCAGTTATAGTGAGCCTTATAATCAAATCTGGTATGGTCTGTAGTTATTATCATAACAAATCTTAATAATTTTCAAGGTGGACAATTATTGTTTAGTAATTTAACGTTAGATTATTCCTACATAATTATTATTTGAATGCATCTTTTACATTATCTCCCTAAATTAGTATAGTACTCAAACTTGAATGTAACAAATTTATTGATGTTAGCAAAAAGTTGTATTAGATTCAGTACATCGATGGTGTTAAATAAAAAATATCCTTAATATTTCTCCTATAACAGATAGTTTGGACATAGATGTTCATTCTAAAATACTATTCCAACCATTATCAACGAGACCTATTCATTTATGTCTGCCACTCAACTTTCCACTGTGCTTATTTCACCACTTCTAGCACTGCTGCTCTACACTTTTATTAACCACTTGTATGCATTCTAATGCCATAACCCCCTCCTCAGACTGCTTAATTCACACAAGGTTCTTTTAAGAATGACTCGGCATCATGGTAGCCCCACATTCTTGTCGTAATTGCTTGCACTAAATTGTCAGCTTTCCTTCTACACTGTCCTATTAATGCATTACTCCTGCCTCTATGCTATATAATTGTATTTGTATCCATATCTAATTCTTCCTTTGTTTTCTACCATTTGCTTCAGAAATTCTTTTGCTATACCAATTTGGTCTACTTGTCTTTTTATGTGGTCAAGGTCTTCATTATTATTTGCATACGAGATTATCTAGGTTCATATACCAATTATGAATAAATTTCATTTCCCTCTTATGTTATAGCTAGGTTGTATGTTATAGTAATTATTTTCAGGCTTGTACATTTCAATTTAGGAACTTGTAGCGTGCTAAGCGTGATTCATGCATGTTAATTATTTAAGTTTCTAACAGTTTTATCATCTTATATCAGGTAAATCAATGGATCAAAACAAGTCTTGCCCCAAGATCTGGAGTTGTCAAGACGTACTTCGACAAAGGATAAAAATTAACATTAGTAACTCAATCAAATTGTTTCCATAAAGCTGGATATGGTTGCTCAACTTGCATCAGCAACTCCGAAGACCAAGATGAGTCAGTATTAGGTGTCATTTCTAAGGATGGTAAATGATTGCATATAATATGTTTTAAATTTTGAAATGTACATAAACTCACTTACACGTGTGTATGTTTAGATATCTTTGCAGCAGCTTTGATACTTGGGAACAAAAATTTCGAAGGTTATATGCATACTATGACGAGTAGATTATCTTGCATCTCCGCCCTTGTTGTCGCTTATACTCCTGCTAGAACAGTAAGTGATTTTATCAAAAAAAAATTGCCATGTCTCTACCATTATTACAGAATTGACTTGGATGATGTAAATAGTTTTCACTGTTGTTGATTTTTTATTTTTTGGCAGTTGAGACATGCACTATTTTACTTCTTGTGTTACTTCTCCAAAGAGAGGTAGACGAAAAAAGTATTCAGCTTCTAGCGGGTTGGTTCGTCGCAGTGTCAGGATTCAAGGCAGTCGCTCTCAGTCTTTGGGTGAGTTTCCTGGTTCGAGCACCGTGAGCGATGCTACGGAATCAGGCTCAGGTATGCATTTTGATTTGGGTAGTGAAAGTTACCGTGGATCGTGCTATATGGAATTATACTATACTAGCGCGGAAATAAACTAAAGTACTAGAGCAATGTAAATAAGTAAAAATCAAACGAGCACACCAGGAATTTTTATACTGGTTCGAACTTCCCGTTCTACGTCCAGTCCCAGACTTCTTCTGGAATTCACTAACAACAATCCTCATTTAACCCGAAGGAACAGGTTTACAACAACCCTTGAACAGCCGAACAAGGGACCTGAGCAGTAGAACAAGATTTTGCCTCAATAGCCGAAGAGGACTTCACTTGCCTGAACGACAGAACATGACTTCAACTTACACAGAAAGCATATGACACAGTATGTTCTCAATAACACGAATTTGTCTCTTGATAGTACAATCTCCCTATAATCTTCTTCTTTTGATATATATATGTGTGTGTATGTGAAGAATATGGAAGTAAATGAAAGATTATGTAGAAATTTGAATGCTTAAAATGTTAGAATCAGTGTAGTATATAAATAGAAAGCTTTTTATCAATTCCGATGAATTAAACAAATGATTCTAATATGTTTATATAGAGTATAAAGAGTTGTAATCATTCGTGAAAAGTTATCATGAAAGAGTATGAATGTATCTCTTAGTAAAAGGTTGTATCTCTTCATGAAAATGAAATGTCTTTTCAAAAATATAGCAGTTGAAGAAGTTCAGCCGTCTGAAAATAAATTTCAGACTTCTGAATTTGAAACGTGCAAACCGGAAAAGAAATAGGCTATTTTTGCCTAGATTCAGACGTCTGAAATTACGAATTCAGACGTCTGAATATTGTATGAAATTTCAGTTTTGATTACAGATTCAGACGTCTGAAATGGTCAATTCAGACATCTGAATTTGACCTGTAACTAAAAATTACCATAGCTCAAATGGTTAGAGCACTTGCTTTCTGAACTAGTGACCTAGGTTCGAGTCCCGCTTCATGCAATTTTTGAAAACTTGATTTTTCATTTAAAATATGAATGCATATGTGTGTGTGTACCATTTGGAGAAGATTTTAACATTTGTAAACTCTAGACACGACACTCTATGACTAATAGTACTTTGTTTGTCACCTTTGTCTTATCTCTATCGTATATATCTCTTCTTGTATCTCCATATACATTCTTTTATTCTTTTGTACTGTGTATCTTCATTTTGAATGTATTTGATTATCTCTTTTTGATATCCATGTACCTGCAAATTAGCTTAGAGATTCTTTGACATAATTGTATAGTTGTTGTCATTAAAATCCAACACTTGAGGTTCTAACATTCTCCCCCTTTTTGATGATGACAACTATACAATTTTTAAAAAATATTCATTCTATTTAAAAAATAATATTAATATGGTTAAAGCTCCCCCTAAGTATAACATCTCCCCTTAAGTATAATATCTCCCTCTATTAATATGCATATGAATTTCTCCCCCTTTGTCATTATCAAAAAGAATGAGGGAATATATAAAATTATATAAAATATCTTGTATATAACGAGATAAACTCATTATTAATTATGAAGGAAAAATAAAATAAATTTTACCATATTTACTGAAGTCCGTATTTTATTGTAAGCACGTAATTCTATTAAATGTATGAAACATTCTTTAAAATTCCAAAATCTATCCTTTTCCTTTTGTTTCTCCGAGTACTTGCAAAAATAATAATAATTTTCGGTACCCACTTACTATGTTAGGGTCTGGGGGGTTAGGACTTTGGAAACCATACCCATTTGGGTGTGGTTGAACCTTTATATATATAATTTTCATTACAAATTACATTCTTATAATAGTTGCTAATATAAAGTTGTTTATCATGATCAATCATATTAGCTGGAATCCATATCTTAATACTATTAGTCATTAGCTTAGTACTTGAAAAATGATTTCTATCCTTTCTAAACAAAGTACTGTTATGACTATAACTGGTTTTAAAACTATCTTGATTACTAGTACTAGCACTAAAGTTAGTATACATGAATGCATATCTAGTACTATTTTCACTTTTAGCTTGTTTATAGCCTAAACCACTTTTATCATTGTGAGCTTTTGGATTACTAACATAACATAATCCCTTTTTATTTGAAGCAGGTTGAGAATTTTCAATAATCCTAGATAAATTTTCTCTCCCTTTATTAAAATTGGAAATACTTTTAGTAATGTCATCAAGCTTAGTTTTGAGACTAGTGTTTTCTAACTCAACAATTTTAATTTTTGTTTTTAACTCATGATTCTCAGAAGCTAGAGCATTATTCTTTTCTTTTTGAGCTTCTATTTATTAACTTAATAGAGCGAATTGCGAATTGTCAGGGAGTGAATCTTGAATTTTCTCAAGTTCTTCTTTTAATATTTTCTTTTCGTCTTTAAGCATATCTCTTTCGAATTCTGCTTTCTTTTGATTTTCCAAAGCTTCCTTATATTTTCTTTTAAGATTTTTCAAAGAGTCTAGAAGTTCTGAATTTATTTCTATCATATCATCAAAAGTTAGATTACTAACCTCATTATCTTTTGCCATGAAGCATTTATTTGTTTGCTCCTTTGATTTTTATTTATTGCTCTTCCTCTTCTTATTGTCTTGACGAGATCCCTTTGTAGCCATTTATTCTAGGATGTTATTACAATCTCTAGAATACCAGGCTTTGATACCAATTGTAAATCGCTACGCTCTGATACCAAATGAAAGTGGGGGTGCGCATCGTGCTATATGGAATTATACTATACTAGTGCGGAAATAAACTAAAGTACTAGAGCAATGTAAATAAGTAAAAATCAAACAAGCACACCAGGAATTTTTATACTGGTTCGAACTTCCCGTTCTACGTCCAGTCCCAGACTTCTTTTGGAATTTTACTAACAACAATCCTCACTTAACCCGAAGGAACAAGTTTACAACAACCCTTGAATAGCCAAACAAGGGACCTGAGCAGCAGAATAGGATTTCGCCTCAACAGCTGAAGAGGACTTCACTTGCCTGAACGACAGAACATGACTTCAACTTATACAGAAAGTATATGACACAGTGTGTTCTCAATAACACGAATTTGTCTCTTGATAGTACAATCTCCCTATAATCTTCTCCTTTTGATATATATATATATATATATATATATATATATATATATATATATCTGTGTGTGTGTATGTGAAGAATATGGAAGTAAATGAATATGGAAGTATATGACAGGGTTGGCGCAGTTGGTTGATGGTCCGGACTGCGTGATCGAAGGTCACGAGTTCGAGCCCCGAAACTGACAACCCTGTAACAAGTATCCGAAGTATGTGTTTGGCAGGCACATACTTCCCTAGAGTTTACAAGCGAAGCTTGGTTCTCTAGGTAATTCAAAAAAAAAAAAAAAAAATTTGAATGCTTAAAATGTTAGAATCAGTGTAATATATAAATAGAAGCTTTTTATCAATTTCGGTGAATTAGACAAATGATTCTAATATGTTTATATAGAGTATAAAGAGTTGTAATCATTGGTGAAAAGTTATCATGAAAGAGTATGAATGTGTCTCTTAGTAAAAGGTTGTATCTCTTCATGAAAATGAAATGTCTTTTCAAAAATATAGCAGTTGAAGAAGTTCAGCCGTCTGAAAATAAATTTCAGACTTCTGAAATTTGAAATGTGCAAACCAGAAGAGAAATAGGCTATTTTTTTCCAGATTCAGACGTCTGAAATTACGAATTCAGACGTCTGAATATTGTATGAAATTTCAGTTTTGATTACAGATTCAGACGTCTGAAATGGTCAATTCAGACGTCTGAATTTGACCTCTAACTAAAAATTACCATAGCTCAAATGGTTATAGCACTTGCCTTCTGAATTAGTGACCCGGGTTCAAGTCCTGCTCCATGAAATTTTTGAAAACTTGATTTTTCATTTAAAATATGAATTTATATGTGTGTATACCATTTGGAGAAGATTTTAACATTTGTAAACTCTAGACACGACACTCTATGACTAATAATACTTTGTTTGTCACCTTTGTCTTGTTTTTATCGTATATATCTCTTCTTGTATCTCCATATACTTTCTTTTATTCTTTTGTACTGTGTATCTTCATTTTGATTGTATTTGATTATCTCTTTTTGATGTCCATGTACCTGCAAATTAGCTTAGAGATTCTTTGACATAATTGTATAGTTGTTGTCATTAAAATCCAACAATTAAGGTTCTAACAGGTAGCACATATTCGTCTTATGCTCTAGGTAATTTGTCAGCTTCTGAATTCAGTCAATTAGCCAGTGGCACTACTTTTATTTTTACTGATATTGAGTTAGATCGTGAGTTTATTAGAAGTAAGGAACTTGATAGGGCTAGGTCTATGGGTTTATGAGGATCATTAGTTGGAACATTAGAGGTTTGGATGACTTAAATAAATGCGATAAGGTTAGAATCTTTTTTGAAAACTTTTCTATTGATATTGCTCTCCTTCGGGAGACTAAAATAGAGTGTCATGATTTTCGTTTTTACAGAAGACTAGGAGGCTCTCATTTTAGAAAATGGGTTTTTACCTTCTATGGGCCCTTTTGGGGGTTTAATGATTGGGTGGAGGGATAATCCTTTTAAATTACTTCAATGTATCCACAAACAACACTCTTCACACATTATTTTAATTAATCTAACTGACAATTCTTTTTTAAATATTTCTAATGTTTATGGGCCTAACTCAAAAATAGATAGACGGATTCTTTGGAATGAATGCCTTGAGTTTAGATTTTTTGCTTCCGGATCTTGGATAATGGGGGGTGATTTTAATGTTACTCGTTTCTTTGGGGAACGTGCTCCTCGGGATGGAGATTATTCTGCCATGGAGGAATTTGATCAATTTATTATTCATTCTAATTTGATTGAAATTCCTTTTTCCAGTAGAAAATTTACCTGGAGTAATAATAGGGAGTCTCCCTCCTTGGCTCTCTTAGATAGATTTTTCGTTAGCGATGAAATGTATGATAAATTTCCTATCTGTAGAGTGTCAGGTTTGCCTTACACTTTCTCAGACCATTGTCCCATTATACTCACTAGCGATCGCCGTAGATTTATTAGTAGATCTTTTAAATTTGAAAAAATGTGGCTTCTAGAACCATATATTTCAAATTTAATTATCAATAAATGGTTGTCTATGAGTTTTTATAGTATTAAGTATAGTGATAATTCAGCTAAAGCTTTTGTTCTCAAACTTAGAGAACTTAGGACTTTTCTTAAAAATTGGAATAAAAATATTTTTGGTAATATTAAAATTAAAAAAGAAAATATTCTCAATGAGATATTTAAGCTAAATAAGATAGAAGAAACTAGACATTTGAATCTAGGTGAGCGAAATGTTCTTAATAACTTAAAAGAATAACTTAACTCTATTCTCGAAAAAGAGGAAGTTATGTGGAAACAAAGATCAAAAATTCAGTGGATCAATGAAGGTGACAATAACACCAAATTTTTGCATAATATGGCCAATAGTAGAAAACATAGTAATACAATTAATTCCATTTTAGTTAATAATGTGGAATTAATTGATCAACGAGACCACAATAAGGCTTTCAT
The DNA here is from genome assembly GCA_030765085.1 of Allium cepa. Classification (NCBI taxonomy): domain Eukaryota; kingdom Viridiplantae; phylum Streptophyta; class Magnoliopsida; order Asparagales; family Amaryllidaceae; genus Allium; species Allium cepa. The sequence continues at coordinate 166,567,137 of CM060941.1, read as the reverse complement.
AGATTATTATAAAGATATTTTTGGCAACAAAAATAAACATAGAATTAGTGTTAGATGGAAGGATCTTTATCCGACTGTCTCTAATATTAATCTTTCTGAATTAGATGTTCCTTTTTACCGAAGATGAAATCCGAAAAGCCATTTTTGATTAACCGGGTGATAAATCCCCGGGTCCGGATGGATTCCCAATTTTCTTTTATAAAACTTTTTGGGAAGTTTTAAAATTAGACCTAATTAGTATGTTTAATGAATTTTATAATGGAAATCTCCAATTAGGTAGATTTAATTTTGCTAATGTTATTTTATTACACAAAAAAGTAGATGTTAATACTTTAAAAGATTTTAGACCCGTTACATTGATAAATTGCTCAGTTAAAATTGTTTCTAAAGCTTTAGCTAATAGACTTAGTTTAAAAATGTATGTTCTAATTGACTGTTCACAATCAGCCCTCATAAAAGGAAGAAGTATCACAGATTGTGTGGCAGTCGTTCGGGAATACATTAATCATTGTTGTAAGAATAATATTACTTGTGCTATTTTAAAATTAGACTTTGCTGAGGCTTTTGATTCGGTTGATTGGGTTTTCTTATAGATATTTTTCATGCCAGAGTTTTTAGTAATAGATGGATTAACTGGATCATGATTTTGCTTAAAACTGGTAACTCTAGTATTATGGTAAATGGTATTTTAGGTAATAAAATCCAATCTAAGAGAGGTTTAAGGCAAGGGGACCCTTTATCGCCTCTTTTATTTAGTTTTGCGGCTGACGTCTTTTGTAAGATTATTAAAAATGTTGTTTTTAATAATTCTCTGGGTAATATTGGTAATGATATTTCGAGTTATGGTTTATCAGTCCTTCAATTTGCAGATGATACTTTGCTTTTTTCCTCTCATCTTCCTAGACATATATTGCTCTCAGGTTTATTCTTTATAGTTTTGAGCTTTTATCGGGTTTAAAAATAAATTCTGATAAAAGTATTGTTTTAGTTTTAAACGATTTTGAAAAAGTTGAAAATTTAGTTGCTAATACATTAAGCTGTAAAACTATGAATTTTCCATTTGACTATCTTGGTTTTGTTGTAAGACCTACAAAACTTAAACATGATGATTGGTTAATAATCAAAGGTAAAATCAAAAATAGGATTACTAACTAGAATGAGAGATTATTATCTAGAGCAGGCAGTCTGGTTTTAGTTAATTCTGTTTTATCAGCTCTCCCCATCTATTGGATGTCTATGCATATTTTTCCTGATTGGGTGATTAATAAAATAGATAAAATTAGAAGAGATCACCTATGGAGTGGTGAAAATCCAAACAGTGGCATCAACTGTTTATTAAATTGGGAAACTGTCTATAAGTCCAAAAAAGATGGTGGTTTAGGAGTCATTAATTTACGTAATATGAATTTGCCTCTTCTTGGTAAATGGTTATGGAAATTCAGAGATACCAATGATAATGCCATTTGGAAGGAGATTATTTCTAAATATTACTACAATTGTAGTAATAATTTCTATCATATTAGTCCTTCGATTACTCGTAAACAATCTTATTTTTGGAAATCCATTTTAAAATGTAGTGATTTTTAACTTAGGAGTTGATATTATTGTTCACTCAGGTAATAATACTTCTTTTTGGCATGATAGTTGGATTTCCGCTACTCCTCTTAGGAACGAGTTCAAAGAATTGTATGATATTTATAACTTTAAAAATGCATTTATATCTGAAGTTTTTAATTCTGAAAATGATCCTCCTTGGATTTTCAATTTTAATAGAATTTTAGTAGGTTCAACCCTTAGACAGCTTAATTTGCTCCATGCTAGATTAAATCTTTATAATGTTGACAACGATAATGATTATATTAATTGTGAGTGGGATAAGAGTAAGAAATATTTACAGATTCCTTTTACAAATTTATTAACTTTTCGGGTGTAACTGAAAATTGTTTTAAATTTATCTGGAAGTCTAACGCTCCTCCAAAATCTAAAATACACATGTGGCTTATCATTCAAGGTAAATTAAATACAACAGAATTTTTAAAAAGAAAAAATATTCACCTTGATAATAAATGTTATTTTTGTAATACTCATTTTGAAGATATTAATAATATTTATTACGAATACATGGATACTCATTTTATTCTTATGAATACCCTTAATGGCTTTGAGTATAAATTTAGTTCTAGAGTTACTGATTGTTTTTTCTATTGGAATACTTTCAGATTTAATTTTAATAAGGATAATAGATACTTGCTTGATACTCTATTCACTATAACTAGTTAGTATATTTGGTTTGAGAGAAATCAAAGAATTTTTAACAATAACTATATTCACTGCAATAATTTGATATTTTTAATTTCATCTTTTTGCTTAAATTGGGTCTCAAATTCTAAATATAAATTAGCCAAAAATAATAGTTTTAAGGAATATCTTAGGAGGTTAGTAATAATATTAATATATTCAAACGTAATGTTAATAATTTTGACTCTACAAATATTTATATTAATACTTTTTCTAATTTAAATGATATTTACATGATGCATACTAATTTTCTTCCTATCATATGTCCTTAAAGTTGTTTCTAGTATAGTTTTTTACTCGTTTACCTTTTTCATATTGGTTCATATTTCCTTCATTTTTTAGAATTGTTAGTTTTTTGTACTAGTTATATTTGCTTTATTTTTCTCATTAGATTTTATTCTCGCATATATGTATATAAATTCTATTTATATACATATATGTGTTTCATACTAATTAATTGTCCTAGTTTTGTTTCAGGTTTGGATTAGGTAGGTTGCTAGTTTATCTTTTCAGGTTGCAGGATTGCTAACATCTTTATATAGGTGTGCAGGATAGCCATTCCTAGGAGTGCTGATGGCGTCTGGCATTTCATCCAGATATTCCGTGTCTTCAGAGTGGAGTTCTTTATGGATTCTTTTTTGGAGTTCTTCTTTATGGATCATTTCTTACTCGAGATTTGCCTATTTCTTCTGAGGCTGCTTCATAGAGTCTCTCTTCTGATGGTGCCGGCTTTCAATTTCTCCGGATTTAGTTGATAATTCAGTTTTCTAGGTACCTCCAACACCTTATTATCGGACGGTGGCCTTGCCAGAGCTCGGTATTAGGGTGTAATGGGCGGTGGATTTGCCGGAGCTCATTATAGGGGTACCTTTTTCTTTATTTGTTACTAGTTTATGGACTTGTCACCTGCCAGGCATGTTGGCAACACCATTTTATGTGTTATATATATAGCTTTATGTGTGCTCTCCTCTTTTATTAGAGGATCACACATTTCTCTCAAAAAAACTAAGTTTATAAAAACTAATTAAGTTTAAAAAATTAAATAAATAAAATAACTTAGTAAAAAGGAACAAAGTTAACTAAGTTTATAAAATAAATTAACTAGATTAAAGATAATTAAGTTTAAAATGTTAAATAAATAAAATAACTTAGTAAAAAGGAACTAAGTTAACTAAGTTTATAAAATAAATTAACTAGATTAAAGATAACTAAGTAGACTAAGTTTTACAAAAAAATAATTAAATTTTCAAAAATTACTAAGTTAACCAAGTCTTATAAAAATTAAACAAGTTTATAAAAATAATCAAATTTATAAAATTTAACAAATTTAACTTTGTTTTATGAAAATTAAATTATATTATTAGAATTGTACCATAAATACTGGCAATATCCTACTGGATCTTTATAATAAATAAATAAATAAGTTAACTATGTTTTATAAAAATTAAACCAATCTACAATAATAATGTTAATCAATTCACCAAGTTTATAAAAATTAACTAAGTATTACAAAGATATAAAATATAACTAAATCTTGTATAATAATACAACAACAACAACTAAATTTATAAATATTAAATAAGTTTATAAAAAATAACTAACTTTTTATGAGCAATTATGTATAAGTTTATAAATAATACTCTTGCATGAGCCAAGTCAACACTCAAACGGTCGATTTAGTGTTAATCAGCAATTATGTATTTCTAAGCACTTGAATGCTTGGTAGACCGATGTTTTCTACTTCAATACCTTATGCATAACATATAAATCCGTTCAAGGCTACTTATTTGCAGATTTATTGCTACACTAACAATACTTAATCAAACAATTTTTTATTATTGCATAGACTTTATCAACTTCCGAAGTAATGTTATTTTGATGACTGGTTAAAATCCTGATTCAATGTAGCACCTTCTCCAAACTTGCACCCCAGAAAAAATATATATGATCCCAACAAACTCCTAATTATTTTGGTCAAATTGTCTAAATTTTTGTGCACTTTTTAATCTCTTCTCAGGAGTAGTGGTTATTTGTTGCAGAATACCATGTCCCGGCTATATGATTTACAAAGCAAGTCCCAACCAAAATTTCAATTGGTATCTCTACAATCATTTCTTTCTTGAGCATGAGTATAATATTCGTGTTTTTGCTCATTTGATTAAAATAAATATGTTTTTCAAGGTACTTAACCAACAACATATGTAGTATAATCAACCAATATCATAATAGCGGTTTCGAAACAAATAGTTGCAATCTGCAATGCAGCTCAACATGGCCCTGAATCATCTTAATGAAGAAAATCAATCAAGGAATATGGGTTAGTTCACTGGCTCTGCTATCAATAGTACTTTCTCAATGTTGCACAATCTTTGCCTAGTCCTCAAATTGTTATATAGTTTACATTATAATCGATTCTGACATTTCTTATTTTCACCCTTATGTTTGATTCATCATTCATTATTCATGATCCAGTGCATTAGGCTCCCGCTTGAGTGGGGTTTTAGGGTGTGCAAGTTGTACATAGTCCTACCCCTTTACATGAGATATTGTTTCCAAAACTTGGTCATTAAGCATCCACAAAATCCAAATTAGACAATGCATGAAAATGAAGCACACTATTGTTGTTGTTATTGTTGTTGTAATTTGTCCCTACCCCCCTTAATCATGGTAATTCTCTGCCTGTACTCTCGGTCATTTAGGTTGTATAAATGATGTAGCCAGTACACTACCAGAAAGAAACCATGGACAACACACATTATCATATATATCTTCTGAACCATACTCGTTATGAAACATACCTTTAATGTAATCTATAAGGGACATGAGGTAAAAAAGTTAATTGTCATAGAAAATTCATATAATAAGCAAGGATATGCTATGAATGAGTTTTGAAGTAAAGGATCAAAAATGCAGATTTTTTGTGGTCCAACTAAAATTTCAAGTGCTAAATATTAGCAAACAACTTTTAGATTCATATGAAGATACCAAATAAAGTTGTTCAAGCATGTCTATGTTGCATCTTCTTTAAATTATAGTTAGATACCATCTATCAATATCAAAGTATCCAACTTCATTTTATATTTTAAACTTCTCTACATTTGAGGTCATTCAGACTTGTCCCTGTTTCTATTATTTATCCATTTTTTTTGTTCTTAGAGCCTCTAACTAGTCTGATGTTCTCATGTTTAATGCTGACCGAGATAAATAAAAGATGATAACAGTTGATTGCATTGTAATAGAGCAAAACTTTTCCATACGAATCTAAATGTGATTCACTCCATTCGTCTATTTCTGTTCTGCATCAAATTCCAGGTAAGGTTTTTTTTCAGCTCTACAAAATTTGATCATTCTGAATCTTATATAAAAAGTTGTAACCATAACTAACTTAATTATTGCTAGTTACACATTAGAAATATTGCTATTAGTTATTGCAAGCTGATAGTATTAGGTATGTTCTATATAGCTTTTTGAGATAAAAAACTCAATATATCGAATGAACGATGAGTTTTGAAAAAAAACAACCATGCAATCTATATCGGTAAAAAGAGAAATATCTTAGACATTAAATAATTTCAGATGGAAAATTGTCCATATATTACTTTGAGGTTTGAAAACAAACTTGATATGAAGCAAGATTGAATCTGTTTGTCGATATTAAATGAATGCCATCTTTCGATATAGGAGCAATGGAGCAAGACAAATCTGAAAGGCAAGAAGACATAGGAAAGGTTCAAGGTACACAGTAATTTAATTTCTTTCTTTTTTCTCAAGCCAACTTTGTTACCGTAAACTTATGATATCTAGTATTTTTTCCACATGACAGGTGAAATCAGTTTGTGAAATGACCGATTTAACAATCCGAGTATAGAAAGAAGAGTAGTCCTAAATGATTACTTAGTTTTGAAAGGTAAGAGCCATAAAATGTCTACCATAGAAGTTGAGACGTATGTAAAAGGATTATCAATTTTTGTTTTCTATTTTCTACAAGAAACATCCATGTATTTTGTTGGATACGTCCTTTACAAGACCAGATACATAGGCATGAATCACCAATTATTATTACTGATTCTAGAAAAGTGATATTGAAGACCGTCAAATCTAAGAGTAAACAGTATTGTTTTTACAAGGTTTTTCATCCAAGCTCTACACAACGTAGCGAAAATTCTGTTTGTATCTATGTTATAGTCACTAAATTTCAGCGCTAAAACATATTGTAATTATGAACAAAGAATGCTTTACAGAGGAAGTATTTACTAAGATAGAGCTAGTTATCAAATCTGTTGTGGATGAATATAATATTTGCATAGTTGCATATGGGAATACGAGCACTAGTAAAACATAATACTATGGAAAGAAACTCTACAACATAAGGTTTTATTCTTTAAGACCAAGATTTTTTTTGACAATGACCATTACTCTCTGACATTTCTTGATAACCATAGGAAGTTAGGCCAGAAGATCCTGGTATTATGCCGCGAGTTATCAGAGCACTGATTTAATAAGCATTAGAAAACAATTTCATATTGGAATTCATTTTCAGTATGCTCGAGATTTACAGGGAAATGGATACTTTGCTATATTGATAAAGCCTACTCCTGGCAGGTAGGAAAGCTGAACATGCACAAAGCATATAGAAGATTGCTCACTAACATTTACTATTAAAAGGTAAGTTTTTATGCTTTAAAATATGTGTGTGTATGATACCTTGGAGTATACATTGTGATATACGATATGAATCCAATCTTATTTTGATAATGTATATATATTAAATTGGGTGGGCGGGAAAGAACTAATCGCGTAAAAGAGGTGCTGCCAGATTTTGAATAATAATAATAATAATAAATTATAAAATACTATCAAAGTTAACTAAGTTTTCTAAAAATAAACTAAATTTATAATAATGATAATAACAATTTAACTAAGTCAATTAAGTTTTATAAATTATAATAATAAAAAATTAACTAAGTTGTTAATAATAATAATAATAATAATAATAATAATAATAATAATAAGAAATTATAAAATATTAATAATGGTAATTAAGTTTTATAAAAATTAATTATACTTATAATAATGATAATAATAATTTGACTAACTTAATTAAGTTTTATAAATAATAATAATAATAAATTAACTAAGTCAATAATAATAATAAGTTATAATATATTAACCATGTTATCTACGTTTTACAAAAATTAACTAAATTTATAATAATGATAATAACAATTTAACTAAGTCAATTAAGTTTTATAAATAATAATAATAGTAAATTAGCTAAGTTAACAACAATAACAGCAACGACAACATATTATAAAATATTAACAAAGTTAACTAAGTTTTATGAAAATTAACTAAATTTATAATAATAATAATAATAGTTATACGAAGTTAACTAATTTCTATAAATAATAATAATAAGTTAACTAAGTTTTATAAAAATTAACTAAGTTTATAATAATAATAAATTATAAAATATTAGCCAAGTTTACTAAGTTTTATAAAAATTAACTAAATTTATAACAATAAGAATAATAATTTAACTAAGTTAACTAAGTTTTATAAATAATAATAATAATAATTTAATTAAATTTTATAAAAATTATCTAAGTTTATAACAAGGACGGCAACAATTACAAGTTTATGACAAATAATTTCAATTTGGTTAAAGCATTTGAACGTTTTTTTCTTGACATAAGAATTAGTTTACTCGTTGCGGAACTATTTTCTTATGAAGAAAATAAAATGTTTATTACATTGATATATAATAAAAATATATTTCATTCACGATCATAAATAATATATAGTATGTTAAGGATAATTATTAGACGTAATCTTAACTATATTCTGTGAAAATATATTATTTAATCTATACATAAGCCATGACACATACAAATTAGACAGATAAAATTAATTAATATTACCAACATGTTTAATACTACAATTAGCTTATATATAGTCACATTGTGATGAGTACATCAACTATTTTTTGAACATAGAATACATCTACACTACTAGAGAATTCCTGCCATCATAGTTTGCTAAGCCATATCCACCTGGATCTCTTGATGAACCCGAACTAAATTTAGGGTATTTTGCTTGGGATAAGAACTTTGGATGTATCTGAGATGTTATATTAGTAATAAGAGTGAAGTGAATGATAATCGTGTCTTTTTAACCGATTGCACACTATTTAATCTTAAATTTGGGTTTTTAAGTCAACTTTCTTTTTAATCGATCAAATGCTTGGGTTATTTGAGTTAGTAGTAAATGAAAAGTAGAAAGAGACATGATAACGGAATATAATGAAAATTGGCATGATAATGGATCACCGAATGTATCTCATTTTCTTTTTGGCTTTTATATAATAAATTCATATTTGTTCTCTTCTAATGCTAATCTCTATTGCTTTTTTTTCCTATAGACATATTGGACTTTTGAAGGAGACAGGCTTGGACTTCCATGATTTATATTTTCTCTTTTAACAAGCTCTTTTTGTAAGATTTTATGTCATTAACATTTGTGCTTAGAACATTTTTTATGAAAGGTTGTATATGACTAAATTTTACAGTGTATGAGATTGATGCACCTTTGATTATGCTTAATTGTTATAACTGCTTATAATATCGAATTATATATATTAGTGTTTTATAAATAGAGCTGTTTTGAATACATTATTCATGGTTTATATAATTGTTTTAAAACTGCTGCAATAGTTGTAAAATGTAGCAAAAACGTTGATATACCGCATGCATAAATTACTTTTGCAGCATTTCAAAATTGCTGCTATATTACTAATTCTCCTACTAATGATGTTAGAATGCATTGCCAAAATGCTGCTAAATGAGTTTGCACCTTTAACTAATTCTGCAAAATTAATGTACTGCTGCGTTTTTTGAATGCACCGTTAGCCATTTATTTAGCAACATTTCAAAAACACTGTAGAATTTCCTCGCTCTATTTAGCATGATATTTGACAGCTTTCTTCGAAATGCTGCTAATGAACATGGCAGCACTTTTAAAACGCTGCGAAAGGTCCTTTTTGTTGTTGTGGTCATGTAAAATCTCGTAAACATTTCTGAAGCCATCACACTCGTATTTATTTACTATTGATTTAACTTACACAAGATCTTTTAGTTCTGACTCAGGTGTTTTGATTTTTCATTACACTCTGGTTAGTCTGAGCTTTTCAGTACATTGAAGACCATTTTCTTCTGGAGGACGAAGACGGAGATTGTATACTACTTATTTTATATATATTCCACTTCATCATGTCGTTCCGCTGCATTATTTGTTTATTCTTGCTGTATGTATAACTCTAATTTGTATTGTAAAAGTGTAATCAAATGCTATGTGTAAAACAACTTCATGAACTATTTATTTGATTATTTTATTCTGCCATTCTGCTGTGAGATTCTGTGTTTTGTTTTTTTTTCTTTTCTCTTATTTTCTTATTTACCCCATTAACAATCCTCCCTTTTGAATATTTTGAGTTGACATGTGTGGTGTATTGTCGATTTAAACCATCCAAAAAGGTGGGTCGTAATAAAATCTTAAAGTTGGAATTGAGATATGATTTGAATTTATTGAAAGTGAATTATTTTAAAGGTTTATATTTTAATTTAAATGTTGAATTTACTTTAATTAAAGTGGTTTAAATTGGTAATTCAATGTTTTGGTTGTGAAATGGATTTAAACTTAATTGTTAAAATGAGAATTTAAATCGAAACTTTTAGCCATTTGAATAGCACAATTTAAATTTAATTTGAAGTAAAGTTTTAAATCGTTTTGAACTAAGGCTGATTTAAATTGAAATTTGAATATGAAGTTGACTTGGTTTGGAAGTCGAAGAATTGATTTCATCGTGATTTTGAACACGAGTTCAAATTGTTGTGAAAGAAAGAAATAGTTTTAATAGAAACTATTTAATATATAAATAATTTTAATAACCAAATTATTTTAATGTATGAACTATTTTTATCCAAATTATTTTCAATATTAAAATCTATTTTATATTCAAACTATTTCAAATCTTTAAACTATTTTAATTATTCCAAATTATTTTTCAATATTAAACTATTTTAATTATCCAAACTATTTTCAATATTCAAACTATTTTAATTATTCAAAACCATTTTCGATATTCAAACTATTTTAGAGGGGAATTGTTTAGATTTAAATCACTGATTTAAATATAAATGTTTTGATATGAAGGTATAACCTATTTTGAAATGGTTTTAAGGCGAATCTGATATTTTGATATGAAGTATGACTTGTTCTTTAAATTTAAAAGAACCAGCCAGTGTGAAGGATGACGTTTGGTTGTTAAAGAGATTAGGGTCGAATATTGGGATACTCTCTATCAATATTGAAACCACTTTAATAACTATGTACGCAGTGGAGTCATCTAGAATGTAGAGGTTGAATTGGCGGCGTATACTTGAATGAAGAAAGAGAACGATGTTGGATGACCCCGACACTTGTGTCAATTTGAAATGACTAAAACCGGAGCCTATATTTGGCCGAAAGGTTAGCTACCTTTAAGGGCCATCACCCTTTCATATCACTATACTAATTTTGACTCGATCGATGCACTTTGATTTGATTTTTGGAGGTGTTATGTGCCTTGTCATACTGTTATCCTTATATTCTCCCACTACAGTTTTGCTTTAGTATGGTACCTACAGGGGACTCACTGGCTATGGACGTTGTTGGTCATGATACAGGACCTACTAGACCACCTGTTTAAAAATAGGTTAAGGGGGATTGATGTAAAGCCTTAATGCTAGGAAAAATATTTATTTTATTAATAGACATTACATATATAGCTTACCTTACTACATATAGATAGTTTGATGGATCATTGGGAGATGGAAAATCCTGTAACATCTCTTATGTTATTGCACTCATGTAGTAGACTTGATAGGAGATGGAAAATCCCTTAAACATCTCTGAAGCTACTACACTTATATTTACTTATTATTGATTTAACTTACATAAGAACTTTTAATTCTGACTCGAATGTTTTGTCTTTTCATTACACTTGGGTCAGCCTGAGCATTACAGTGTTTGAAGACATTATTTCTGGAGGACAAGGTCGGAGTTTGGTATATTGTTTTATTAGTGTTATTCTGTTGCATTATTTTGGTATGTTTTTAGATTGTACTCTAATTATGTTGTAAAATTGAAATCAAATGTATACTGTAAAACAGCTTCCTAAACTGTTTATTTGATCACTATATTTTATTATTACGCTGCGAGATTATGTGTATCGCTTTACTTCTTTTCTCTTATTTTATTATTAAACCTCACTGACAGTCTACCCTTTTGAATGGTTTGAGTTATACATGTGTGGTTTGTGTCGACTTAAATCATCCAAAAAGGTGGGTCGTCATAGTTGGTATTAGAGCTTTAGTTTAGAGCTATCTTAGCTTGTTGGGGGTTAACGCATTAGAGATAGAGTTAGTAATACCCTAAAATGAGTTTAAGCGTATATATCTATGAGAGAGCATATTTTTTAGTGTTACAAAATTGTTTTTTATTGTGTTAACTTGTTCTGTTGAGTATTTATAAATTCTGGTCGGTATATGGGACGCTGGGGCATCGACAGGGATTTCTAAATACTTAAATAAGACAAATGGACACGATATTGGTTTAAAATTAGGTGAATGAAATAATTATACCTAATATTATATTTTATTTTGTATTTTAAAAATAATTTTTCATTAATTGATACTGTTATTTTGTTGTGTTGTTTGTTAGTAAGTGATAATATTCGATTATTTTCATTCATTTAAAAATAAATTGGATTTAAATTGTAAATTAAGAACTTAAATCTCGATGTTTGAAATTTAGTTTTCAAAGATTTTGGAAAAATATTATTACTATTATTTGGAATTATTTTCAAGTAGAAATATTTCAATAAGATTTGAATGAAATGTTTTTAAAAGAATTTTAAAGAAAATAAGTTCTATACTCCCCACTTCTGTCACCGAAAAATTATTTCAGTGATGACCGCGGTATCATCGACGTTCATTTTCGAGTTTCATAGTGGAAAGACCACTACAATAGCTTTGCAACACAGTTGTTTTGGTGAAACAAATTTTAATTTTCAAAGTATGATTTGATAAAAAAGGATATAAGTATATATTATTTTAAGATGATTTGAAATGAAACCCGATATTTAATTCTTAAGTTTTCTGGTAACTAGTGATTTTCGATTATTAAAATGAAATGGAATTTTCAACGATTTTAAATGGCCGAAAAAATTCAAATTGAAACCAAAAATTTATAGCTAAGTGTTAATGAAAATATAAAAGAGGAAGTTTTGTAACCCTTAATTAAAAGATAATGAAAATCAAAACTGGATTAAACTATTGAACATTCTTGTTAGTAAAATGAATAAGATTACCTGTATATCCTTCTAGGATGTAGTGGAATATTATACAAGTAAAAAAACTTAAGTAATAAAAATGATTCAGAATGAAATTATATCTACATATACAAATTAAGTTGTTATAGGAAATGTTATACACTTAGTTAATATTTTATGAACTGGTTTATAATTAAAGTGAACAGTAAAAAGAGAATACTATTTAAGAAAATGGTTATAAACAAAAAAAAGGTTTAAAAGATTCATAAATGTATTTAATATTAAATGACAGTATATACGAAGGAATAAATGTGAATTCAAAGAATAGAGAAACTTAAGTATGAAATGATTCATTAATGAATATTAATATTGAATGGAAATCAAGTTATATAAGTAAATAATTATGAATTAAACTGGAAGAAACTTATGTAATATACTTTAAGAATTTATCCGTTGATGATTATAAATATTAAATGGGAAATAATTAATGTAAGTAAATGAAGATAATTTTGTATAAGTGAATGAGAATTAAAATAAATGGGAAGTAAATGATGTGTTAAAGAAACTAATAGAATAAAATGTGTGAGTTGTGCATGGATTATTTTATTCGCATAGCAGTTTTGATCCAAATTTGAATACATGATTGTGGTAATTCACACCAGTCCAAATTAGGAATATTTGCTTGATTCTTGATGGTGAATACTTGATATGGATTTTGGATATGATTTTGATCTTCTTCCCAATCCACCGCGTACCATCTAAGTGATACCATGTATATTGGTTTCAACCATATGGGTTTCGACCGAGATCGGGCGGAGTCAATGAAGTCGAAGGGTATTGCTATTAGAGGCGGAACCTACTTTTCTGGGTTAAAGGCTGAAATTTAGCTTCTTTTAATAATTGCTTTATAACAACTTACCTATTTGTAAACCATTGATTGGTTGCCATAAAAACTTTTCAAATACTATACATTTAAAGCTGCCGCACTTTCATCAGATCTAAACAATATAAATGTGATGTTCAAGCATTTTCATATAACCAAAACCAACAATTTCAGAAAAGTCCCTCTTTTAAAATAACTTATTTTCCTTAGTAAATCAATTGGTAAAAATTCCCAAAAATCATAGAAATTTTATTTCATCATGTAATCAAACGTATTAAAATTTCAAACCCAATTGGTCTTTGAAATTGTCGAAATAAATTTTAACCCAATTATATCATATTTTCCTTTAGAAATTCATAATAAAATTTCTGTGGCTTGAAAAATTCTGAAAATTAAAACCTATCTTTAAAATCATGTTTTACTTAACATAAATTTTTTCCATGGTATTCGAAATCATAAACACTTGGTTTTTCCTTAAAACCATGCAAATTCATAGGCATATGATTTAAAATAAATCGAATATAACATAATTCAAGCATACATCATCCATATCATTATAAAAATGAATTTAATCATAAATCTGAAAACACATAATCATAGAATAAAATAGAGATGGTATAAAATTGTTATTCGCCTTAGATTTGATAAGGAATTTAAGATTTGTTGTTGATTAATCCTTTCTAGCTTTGATCCTTAGTTTAAGATTGCAATCTTCCTCTTTTCCTCGTGGTTAATGGCTAGCTCTTAGGATTTTTGTGTTTATTTTTGTTTCGAGAAAAATGAAGATGAATGGACAAAGTAAGAAGTGTATAGATGTATGTGAAAAGAAAAGAGGCTATTTTACTAATATGTCCATGTGTAATTTAATTAGCTAACGACCTATTTAAAGCCCATTTACTTTATTGATAAGCACGACCATGTATGGTTTATTCAAATCTCAATCCCTTATCATCATTATTCTATTTAATTTGTCAAATTAATTTTTTTTGAATAATGTTATAAAAAATTAGGGGTGTTACAAGCTTCCCCCTTAAAGAATTTCATCCTCGAAACTCAGTAAGGACTAAATACTAAACATAGCTATCATCTGTAATAATCCTAACAACTATAATGATCATACTAGTCTATCTGACTAGCAACTATCTATATAAATCTAATATAGACATAGCCTTAAAGCAGATCAAGATAAATATCTCTAGTCCTATCATCTGTCTCCCAAGAATAGTCCTTCTCGTTATCGTTCCAATAAACTTTCACCAACCTAACTGTCTTGTTCCTTAATCTTTTCTCATCTCTAGCTAGGACCTGAACTAGTTGTCTAACAATAGCCAAATCAGGCTCTACTACTAAGTCATCCGACCCTATCATAGGCATAGTAGTCTCTGGGTCATGTATATACTTACAAAGATGAGACACATGAAATACATTATGGACCCCTGCCATACTGCTCGGCAACTCAACTCTGTATGCGAGCTTTCCAATCTTCTCTAAAATCTGGAATGGACCAACATATCTCAGGGCAAACTTCCCTCACTTTCCAAATCGCACTACACCCTCCATAGGTGATACCTTTATGAACATCTTTTCCTTGACTAAGAATTCTAGGTCTTTACGCCTCTTATATACGTAACTCTTCTGTCTGAACTGAGCTTTTCTCATCCTTCCTTGGATTAACTCAATCTTATCTGATGCCTCTCTAACCAAATCTGAACCTAAGACTAATATGTCTCTAGTCTCCAACTAACATGAGGATGATTTTCATGGCCTTCCATATAAAGCTTTAAGTGGTTCCATTCCTATACTAGTTTGATAACTATTATTATAGGAAAACTCAACCAAATGTAAAATGTAAGTGATCTTTCCAAGATCCACCAAAGTCCAATACACAAGCTCTCAATAGATCCTCGAGCGCCTTAGTGACTCTCTATTTGAGGGTGATATGCAGTACTCATATTAAAATTGGTACCCATCACTTCCAGTAAACTCTTTCAGAATTCACTAGTGAACAAAGCATTTCTATCACAGACTATACTACTAGAAACTCCATGCAATCTAACTATGTTTTTCATGGATAACTTAGCTAGAACAGGTGTCGTCCTGTTTGACTTAACTGGAATGAAATATGCACTCTTGGTCAGTTTTTCTACTATAACCCATAAATTTTCACTACCCCTATTTGTCCTTGGCAACCCGTCTATAAAATCCATAAATATCGAATCCCATTTCTAGACTGGAATCTCTAAAGCCTGAAGCAACCCACTCGGTTTCTAATGTTCAGCTTTCACTTATTGATAGTTTGCACACTGCCTAACCCACAATCCAACATCCCTCTTCATGCCTTTCTAATAGAAGCTCCTCTTCATATCCTGATACATCTTGGTTCCTCCAGGATGAATCATAAACTTAGATCGGTGACATTCTCCAAGAACTTCCTTCCTCAAGTCCTCGACATTCGAAACACATTACCGTCCCTTCTTTCTCAACCATCCTTTCTGGCCAAGACTAAAAATTTTTAGATCGTCACTCTCAATTCTGCCTCTCATCCAACACTGGATCCTCCTACTACTTAGAAGCAATTCTCTCAATCAATACTGGTCGAACTTCTAAAGAAGACAATCTGACGGAACTTTGGCTAGAACCAGCAGTCATCTTAACAGCACATCGCAGCTGACTAAAGCTTCTAAATCTTTCCACTATTCCATCTAGCTAACACCAAATTCTGATATTTTCTACTAAGGGCAGCTGCTACCTTATTACCCTTCCCTAGCCTATATTCTATACCAAAATCATAAGCTTCCAAAAGCCCTAGCCACCTCTGCTGTCTCATATTCAACTTCTTCTAAGAGAATAGATCTCATAAATGCTTATGATCGGTATAAAGCTTAAACCTCTCCCCTAAGAGGTAATGTCTCCAAATCTTCAATGCTAAAATCACAGCTGCCAACTCTAAATCATGAGTAGGGTACCTTACTTCATGCGGTCTAAGCCGCCTGGATGCATTGGCAATAACTTTACTATTCTGCGTCAACACCACTCACAATCCAGTCCCACATGCATCAGTATATACAATCAATCCTTAGTTTCCATTTGGAACTACTAATATGAGTGTATTGGTCAATAAATACTTTACTTAAGGAATGCATCTTCACATTTGTCGCACCAAACAAACTTTACCTCCTTACTGGATAGCTTAGTCAAGGGGGCTGCTATCCGTGGGAAATCCTTAATGAATCTCCGGTAGTAGCCAGCAAGTCCAAGAAAACTTCTGATCTCAATCACAGTCTCCGGTCTCTTCCAATTTTTCACAGCTTTGATCGTATCTGGATCGACTGACAATCCTTTCTCCTAAACCACATGACCAAGAAATTTTACCTCTTTCTTCCAAAAATGACACATGGTAAACTTTGTCTTTAGCTGATTCTGCCTCAGCGTCTTAAGCATTAATCTAAGGTGAACTTCATGCTCTCTCTCATCCTTAGAGTATACTAAAATGTCATCTACAAACATCCACACAAATCTATCTAAGTACTCTTGAAAAACTCAGTTAATCAAATTTACGAAGAAAGCAGGTGTATTCGTCAATCCAAATGGCATCACCAACCACACATATAAATCATATTTAGTCTGAAGTGCAGTGAAGGAATATTGTCCTCCACCACTCTTAACCGATGGAAACCTATCGTCAAGTCCGACTGGAAAAAACACTCTGGCTCCATTCAATTGATCGAACAGATCATCTATTCTTGGAAAAGGATACTTATTCTTAATCGTCCTTTCATTTAATTTATGATAGTCGATACACATCCTTATTGATCCATCTGGTTTCTTCAAAAACACCGCTACTGCTCCCCAAGGTGAACTACTTGGTCTAATAAAATTCCTTCCTTTAAGATTCACTAGCCGCACCTTCAATTCCTTCATCTCCGTAGGTGACATCCTGCTAGGTGGTCTACTCACAGGTCGGCTTGGGGCACAAGGTCTATTCTAAACTTAGCAGCTCTTTTTGGTGGTAGTCTAGTGACCGGCTCAAAGACATCTACAAACTCCTTTGCTGCTCGAACCTAATTTAACTCATCTCTTACCCCCATAGCACTAAGAAAAGTACTAGCACTCCGATCAGTATTCTCTACTGAGAATATCACTCGGTTATGACTATCAGGTGTCTCAGTGATATCTCCCTATCTTGGCAAAATATTCTAGCCTTATACCTAACCAAATAATCCATACCCAATATGATTCCAAAATTTATGAAATTGATAACATACAAACTGCATGCAAATTTATGATCTAACGAATCAAGTTCTAACTGGTCACGCCTTAACCCTAGAGTTGCATACCTTCCTATTGCATTGCAACACTTAAGGAAGTAACAAGGTAGGTTGGTTCTAAGCATAATCTATCAACCAAACACTGGATAAAAATGAATGTGATGCGCCGGTATCAAAAAGTCCTCTAATTGGAATTCTTTGAATCAAAAGCATACCTTCTATCACAGTCTTTCCCTTATCTGCTGCAGTTGGCCTAGTTGATCTGATAGCAAAGATCTTTCCTTTACCCGCCCTGACTGGCTTTGGACATTGATTCTTATAATGCCCAACTTGATCATAGTTGAAGCACTTCACATTCTTCTTGTTTGCCGCTTTCTTCTCATTTCCTGATCGGCACTCATTTGCAAAGTTACCCTTCTTGTCACACTTAACAAACTACCTCGGCCTTAGGCTTCTTAGTAGTATCTCCCTTCTGGGATTCATTCTTGCTAAAGAATTTCATCTTCATCCCTTGAGAACCCTGAACTTCCACTGGCCCCTCCTTAGTATAATCAACAAGTAACTCCTCATGGCAAATGGCCATTTCCACCACCACATTACAAGGATCACAAACATATGGCATGGTCATTCTAGAAATCTCGGGCCTCAACCCCCAAATGAACCTCTTATTCCTTCTTATGTTAGTATCTATATTAGCATCCCCATATCAAGACAGCTCTTCAAACTTAGTAGCCTACTCGAGTACTGACATCTCTTCCTGAACTAGATCCATAAATTTTCTCATCAGCTCAGACTTAGCAAACTCAGATACAAACTTCTGCTCAAATCTCGTTTTAAAATCAACCCAGGTTAAATGGTCTTCCGACATTCCAACAGTAACACTATTCCACCAATGTAATGCTGACCCCTGCAACTGTCTAGAGACCAACCTTCTCTTTTGCCCATTATTCAAACCCAAATCAGTAAGTATATGCTCACAATGTAGCAACCAATTCCGAACCTCTATGGCACTTTCCGTTCCCAAGGATGGCTTCCCACCCAAACTGGTGTAGTCTCTATTCAGCAAAGCATAATTATTCCCAACTAGAGCCATAGGATTAGCCATCCTACATTTCCAGCAACACCAACAACAACTCCAGCTTGCATCAAACAAACAAAGAACCGATACATCGCCCCCATATCTACTGGTGGATTTCCAGCACCCACATTGGCTTTAGCATTTTGATTACTAGCATTAGCTGGTCGATCCGAGTTTCTTCTGGTAGTGGGTCGAGCATTTCCATTAGTTGTGGGGCTTCCTCCACTGAGATTTCCTCTTCTATTTCCTGCTTCAATATCTCTTTTCTCGTAAATCTACACATGAGCCTTAGTAAGATACAGAAGAATGGTCTAAGAGTGGGAAATACATACTTATATATAACTATATATCAAAACACAAGTACGTCATTATAACGTCAACCCAAACCCCAATATTATCTAATTCATTGGATTATGTCTAAAAAATATTGTAGGTTTAAGTTTCTTTTAAAATTTCATAAACCTTACTCTGATACCAACTTGTAACATCCCCCTACTTGGAGGCCTAAAATTAACGGCTATGGATGTTGCAGTCATCTATGGTTATTAATCCTCGACGACGAAATGTGGCGATATTAGATACATTGATGCATAGAGACACATGAATATGAAAAATATTAAACAACAACAAATTCCTTATTCCATTTCAGAATATTCCAATTTTATTATATAATCCTATGACACAAACCACGTTCAGATAACATATAATTAATACAAAATATGCCAAGAGCGTCACATGAAGATTCCCCTTCGTTGATCAGAATATATAATAAGGCACTAAAATAATTTTCCTTTACAAACAAACACATAACGGAAATAAATAAACCCTAATAATGAGCTTGACTCCTATGCGTCTTCGGAAGCTTTATTTGTCAAAAAAGAACGCCTAAAAACCTTAACTCTCAACCCACTAAAAATAATTGAGCACCCGAGAGTTTAAGGGAAAAACAAAAACTTCAGGTAAGACATAAAGCCTAGTATGAATAATTATCTACCATCTCTAACCATTTAGATATCTAGTGTGACCACCACTTAGCGAAACAGGTTTTCCTCTCACTAGTATTCTAAAACATTTATAAAACCATATACTGTGCTCCTACATCCATAATGGTTTTAAAAAATAATGTTTCAAAATATTATGATGATTTACAAAATAAGTAAATCAACTTTGGATTACTCATCCCATTCATTTTGACTATCTGTCTCAATTATAGTTTCTAGGATCACTATTAATCTGCTAAGTGTTTATGGACTATCCGTCCAATTTCTTAGTTTTCATGGGATCACTAAGAACCTATTGGTAACTCCAATATCTTTTCTCTTATCCTAGTTTTCATGGACTGATTAGGAACCTATTGACTAACTGTCAATATCTTAATCCAGATATAGTTTCCATGAGCTAACTATAAACCTATTAGCTCCTGCCAATATCAATCACAGTTTTCATGGCTGACTATGAACTATTGGGCCCTGCAAATATCATTTGTTATATATAGTTTTCATGGGCTTACTGTAAACTTATTTTCCCCTGCTAATATATTTAGTTTTAAGGTTTTAATATTTCTTAAACTATATTCACTACTGGGTCAATCCAGCTGGCTATTCTACCCTTTCCCAAAATACTGTTATGGGTTAATAACAATGTGAATAAGTATATAAAGAAGTATACATAATTACAAATAATACCAACACCGGTAGTTTATTATCTTATAAATATATATATATATATATATATATATATATATATATATATATATATATATTGGTTAAACCCTATAACCTTTATGGTCAATGAAAACTTCTACATTTCAAAACCCCTTTGTTTATTTATGCCATGGTTACTCCTTTAAATTGAGATTGGGTATATATTTGAAAGGGGGAATAAATTTAAAGGACAAAGATTTGTATATTTTTTGTCTAAGGACACGACCTCAATATGTTTACCACAAGGACAAACATTCTTCTAAAAATTATTCATAAGGACAAACATTTTCCAAAATTATTCATAAGGACAACAAAACTGCTACCGAGCTAAAACTGATACCTAAAAACTGCTACCGATAACTACAATCTGATACCTAAAAACTGCTATCAATAACTAAAAACTGATACCTACAGAAAGTTGTCCTTCAGAATAAAATATTGAAGGTCTGTCCTTGAGGCTAAAAAGCTGTGAAATTTTGTCCTTGACAATAATTTCATGTATTTAAAATTCTTAAAAGTACTCTTTCAAGACCACTGGATGACTTCCTTCAACAGTAAAAACTTCTTTTCAAAACATAATAAACATCCTTTTGAAGCCCTTGATAAATATTCTTTTTCAAAACCAATTATACCTTTCGATGGTATTAAAAGAATCCTTAAAACATATCTTCGAAATAAATGAAAATGCCCATTTTCGAAAGCATTATGTTTACTCCTTATATACATACTTTAGGTCAAAATGGTTATGTACGAAAGCATCTTCTTTGAAACCAATTGTAAAACTGTTTTAGGAAAAAGTTGATTGTCTCAGAACCATCTAGTCGAAATCAACAATCTTTAAATTGAAATTTCAAAGGATAGATTCGAAACCCCATTTCGACTCCATTACCTTCAAAACCCTCACCCCCTTTGAAAGCATTCAGGAAAAATGCTTAGTTTAAGTTAAAAAAGAGGCAACCTTTCAGCAACATAGATGACCTCAATATAGTCGAAAGGAAAATTAGCCACTAGGATTCGACTTGGTCGAAACCAATCTTCTCGAAAGCTCTTATTTAAAGAAATAAGCACCCCTTCGAAATCTAACTCCTTTACGTAGTATAGTAACCTTCTTCAAAAGCCATTTATAAAAACCTTTTTGAAAGCATGTGTTTCGACTATGTCAGAAGCTTAAGTAAAACAAGGAAAGATCTTTTCTTTTGAAAACAAAATAGGGTTTCGACCACATTGGAAGCGTACCTTTCGACCCTAGGACTTCCTTCTTCTTTCCAATCCACTGAGTACCATCTAAGTGATACCTTATGTATTGATTTCGACTATATGTGTTTTGACTGAGATGGGGTAGAGTCGATGAACTCGAAGGGTATTTCTATTAGAGGGGGAACCTACTTTTTTGGGTTAAAGGCTGAAATTTAGCTTCCTTTAGTAATTGCTTTATAACAACTTGTCAATTTGTAAACCATTGTGTCACGATCCTAAATCCGGCATTCAAAAATCAACATCAAATACTTCACTTGTATTCGACTTTCGGAGATTCAAACGTTGAACTCCAGTTCGGATGGAGCTTATAACAACATTAGATGAATACAGAGCAGCGGAAACAAAAGATGATATCATTAATAAACATCACATATACAACATTCGGTACAACATCATCACAATATTTGGTTACAATAAATCACCAACATCAGAGTGATAAATACAGAATACAACAATAGAATGATAACGCCATAGTAGAACAACAGAGACTTCAAAGAGGTTTCCAACATACTTTGACTTTGATAAGGTCTTCCAAAACTCCAAACACTTCAAAAGTTCTAAACCAAAAGCTTTCCAAAATCCGATAGCTTCCAAAAGACTTCTAAATCCAAGCAAGCTCCAAAACACGGATAACCTGCTTCTAGGCTGCCCGTGTGAAAATTATGGACGTCTAGAGTTTAGGAAAGGAACAATAAACTCCGGGTCAGTCATGGGACTGGTATGAGTAAACAAAATAGTTGTTTGTACAAAAACATTTTTTTAAAAGAAATCCGATATGCTTTTGGAAAATAAAACTACCATAAGGCCTCTCGGCACACAAACAATGCGATCGCACACTTGGGGGAGATTTCTCCTTATGATAGTCAAATATGCTTGATACGAGAAAACTCTTTTGATATTATTATTAGTGCATAGTGTGAAAATACTTTGAAAGTATAATATTAATCTTAGTTAGCATATGTACCATTATAGTATGCCTACTATAGCTACCATATTAGATTGCAGGTTCTACAACTAAAACCGTATTGGGCGCGTATTGGTGATTGGATTTCCAACAAATGGTCAGGCTAAGGAACTTCCTATGCCACATGGGTACGCCTCTGGAGGGACGCCCTGAGAACCTAACCGATCTCTGCCAACACAAGGCCGGGTTACCTCTGTAATTAGGTAACTAATTGTCATCACTATGCCATTCCCCGGTCGTAACCGACCTTTATTAAGGGCCCCAACAACAACAACCACAAAGCAACGTAATTGCAATATCCACATAAGTTAAGTATATGGGCTCCATACCATGATACCACTTTTTATCCATAAGGAAATGCACATACCCTAAGGGGCGCTACCCCCAATAACTTTGTTGCATCCTTCCTGTTTCGACCATTTTCGGGTTGTGAGGATCGACGAAGTCTCGTCCACAAAGCTACGTTTTACACAAAAGCCATGCTTCGATCAACAAATGTCAGCAGCACTCAGCATGCCACATTACCAAATTAGGAGTATATCACTGATAACCATCAGCTACATGACCTCTGAGCTCGTACGTCTCAAAGAAGGGTGTTAAGCTAAGAGAATAATTCTCCACCACCAAACAAAAATGTATTTGATAGAGATCATCTTTATATCTCAAAGTGTAATGTCAGACATACAACCATACAAGTCCGTTCCGGGTTCGAACGGAATCGAAGGCACTTCGTCCAATAAAGAAAGAAGCCCTTTCAATCCGGGTATCCACATTCCCGATCGGACTGCCCATCACATATGGAGATCTCTATACCAGAGAAACTCAGTGCAAAGTCATTCGATAGGTTATCCTATCGTTCTCGAAGACACCCGCTCTTCACCACTGTCTTCAAATGCTATCCATTTTGACGTATCACTATTCGGAATGGGTTATATGACCCAAAGTCCTCTCCCGACTAAACTGAATAGTGATCGCTTAATTTAAAAAAACATGTGGATATTTCAATCACAAAGATTCACCATTAAAGTTCGATGTGGGTTTCGGATAACCAACTGGAATCCGACTCCCTGTCGTATCGAAATTCAATTGCCATTTAAAGGCCAACAGTTTTTACATTCACACAGAAACATATCACAGATATCACTTCAACTCGCAACAATTCACATCACAAAGTATCACAATCACATAACAGGGATATCAATCAGTACAAGGCATTCAATAATAATTCATCATTTATAAGCAAGATGAATAAATCGTGTCATTATAATTGATTAATAACATAATTATCTTCATTAATTATCTTTAATTAGTGATTAATTAGTTATAAATTAATTAGTCCTTAATTATTAATTAATTAAATCTTAATTACTTCTTTTAATTAATTATTCCTTAATTAATTAATTCTTAATTACAAATTAATTAACCTTAATTATTAATTTATTTAACCTTTAATATTAAGTAATTAATTAAGTAATTATTCTTCAAGTAATTATATTAACAAATCATTCATTACTGAATTAATTAAAAGATAAACCATTTTATCTTTATTAACTACTTTAATTATCATATAAACCTTGTTAAATAAATCATCATTATCACATTAATTAACTTAAGATCTTAAAGTTGAATTAATGTTCAGAAAATAATTCATTTTCGATAATTATTCACTTAATTAAAATAATTAAGTTTATTTAAAATACACATTTAAAATTAAGGTTATATATGTATTAAACACTTTAAGTTAATTAAATTAAATTATAAAAACCTTCACTAGTTCAAACTTAACCAAAACGTTAATTATTTAAAAGAAATAAGTTAAGAAAATCATTTAAATTTGAAACTTGATTAGTTTTAAAATTTAAAAACTCGGCATTTCACAAAAATTTATAGACTCGAGTCTCACCCGAGTCAGACCCGTATACAAACCCGAGAAAAATCCCACATTCGCAACTTCGAGCCTATCCCAGTTTGACTTCGAGTTCTAACCCGAGGCAAAGCCTTCTTCCCCACACTCTACAATATACCCAGATACATACATGCACATGTGCATGCCTATAGCTACTCCGATCATCTCTGGTCGATGCTACGACCATCGATAAGTTGACGATGATTTCCTCTACCCACCAGACCACCCAGTAACCCTAAACATCGACGAACTTGGGATTTAGCTTTAAGAACCAAACTGGAAGAAAAATGATCACCAAAAACTGATTCGCTCCTACACCTCAGGCCACCAGAAGCGTCGAGACTTCGGCAGAGCTTCGCCTACCTCCTTAGTTTCGATCGCTACCGGCGCGATTGACTCCGAGGCGACGACGACGCCATGGCAATCAAATATCTGACCTAAACCAAACTAGGGGTTTAAACCCTAAAACTTCACCGTTCTAACGCCACCGTAGGCTATCACCTAACCCAATATTTTTCTGATGATCTCCGACTTCCCAGTAAGCTACAACTTCGACCCCGAGAACCAATTCCTCACCGATTGCCAGAATTTGGTCGATTCCGTATATCCCCATTTTTCTCAGAGTATACTTTACTAAAAATTATGATTTCACTTTTATAAGCCATCAATTTCAAAATCGTTTCAATTGATATTTTAAAATTAGAAATCATGATAGATGAAATTTCAGTTTACTTTGGTTTTGCCCGTTCTTTCGAATTTCCAAAGAAAGCTTTAATCTAATTTACTTAAATTTAATTTTAAAACTTAAATTAGGTTTGAACGGACAAAATTTGTTTAGATCCTAAAGGTCTAACAAGGACTGGAGAAGAAGAATTCGATCTTTGAATAGGTTTAACTCTTATAAACCTGGGAATATAGATGCATGTTCGTATAAAAGATATGCACACATATCTACATACATTATATATATATACATACATATTTTCATACATTCAAAAAAAATTCACAGCTTCACTTCACCAAACAACCAATTTAAATCAAATTAAAGAAGTCTACTCACCTAAGATTTTAAAAACAGAGGAAACCTGGAAGTTGAGTTTGATTTTTAAAACGGGAAATGATCTTTGAATTTGATCTTGGATTTGAAAACTTGATGTTGAATTGCTTGATTGCTCAGTTAAAATTTTGAATTTGCTTAATTTGTGGAAATCCTTGCTTTGATTTGAACTGGAAATCCTTGTTGCTTTTGAAAAGATTGTTGCTTTGGATTTACTTCTGGTCTGAGAAAATTTACAGGTTTCTTTGTTTTGATCTGGTTTGAAATGTTTGTTTGAATTGTTTTAAAGTTTGCTTTGACGATATTTTTGGTTTGAAATTTTAGAATTTGTACAGGCTTTATTTTGAGAATGAAAAAGAAAAGATGAGAAAGAGGAGATGAAACATTTATATAGATTTAAACCTTATTTTTATTAATTTTCAAAAATAAAAACTAAAATGACACTTGTTAAATTTAATGACAATATCATTACACTTGTTAAATTTAATGACAATATCATTACACTTGTTAAATTGCTTGTTCCATAGATTACACTTGTTAATACTTTGTGTTAAAAATTCAACACTTGCCTTAATTTATTTTAAATTGATTTTTAAATTACATTTTCCAATTTCATAAATACATTCTCATATTATTATTATATACAATTTAAAAGAAAATGGTTCAAAACTAATTACACATTAAATAAATCACATATATATTATTTTAAATTCAAATTATTTTACTAAGACATTTATTTAAATTTTAAATTCAAATTCAAATTCGAATTCAGAATCAAATTCAAATCTGCCTATATATATATATATTTAAATTCAAATAATTTCAAAACATTTATTAGTTTGAATTTTTAAACTCAAATGTAAATTACAATCTTATTCGTGTATATACAAATCAACACTTATCAAATTTGATTTGAAAATTTTCAAATTTATTTCAATTTTATTCCAAAATCTATATTAATTACTAATTTTAAATTTTATAAAAATTAGGATGTTACAGATTTCCCCCTTAAGAAAATTTCGTCCTCGAAATGTGAAAGAG
This sequence comes from Allium cepa, assembly GCA_030765085.1. Classification (NCBI taxonomy): domain Eukaryota; kingdom Viridiplantae; phylum Streptophyta; class Magnoliopsida; order Asparagales; family Amaryllidaceae; genus Allium; species Allium cepa. The sequence goes on along the minus strand of CM060941.1, from coordinate 166,540,313 downwards.
AGAGAAACAAACATAGAATATACGAATACAGAAAAAGATAGAGAAATGGCTTACCAGATTAAGCCGAAATATCTACTCTGCAATTGGGATAGGACTTCTGCATGTTATCCTCTATTTCCCAAGTACAGTCATGCAACATTCCTATTTTAAAATCAAATTCGAATTGGTAATTAATTTAATTTATGAAATTAAATTGTGTATTAATTTTTTATTTTCCAAATTTAAATAGATATTTGTTTGTTATTAGTAAAAATGCATATAAATATGATTTAAAAGAGAATTTCTAATAGAAGATTCAGAGAATTAATATTTTGAATAGTATATTAATTATAAACTAACTGAGGATTAATTTGAAAATGTAGGAATAAAAATATCTACATAAGATTTTTAAATAAAGGACTTGATTTGGAAATCTAAATATTTTATAAATAGATTATAATTTGGAATTTGAAATTGAAATTTAAATACATATACGTTGAGAATAAGGATTTGGAAAAATAAATAAATTATGATTGGAAAAAAATTTATATTTATAAAAAGATATTTGTTTTTTTAGTCATTTATGAATACAAATTAATTGTATATTAATTTTTGAATTTGAAATTCAAATATAAATGTGTTGAGATATAAACTTGATTTAAATCTATATTTTAATTTTATAGATTTTTGTTTAATAATATACATATGTACTATGTATATGTATATATGTATGTGTGTGTGTGTGTGTGTGTGTGTGTGTGTGTGTATATATTAATATTTGGAAGTTATGATTTGAAATTATATAATGTAATGATTTTCAAAAGGGTATTCAAAGTTGTATACATATATGATAAAAAATGCATGAATAAACATAACTAAGTATGATTTGCTTAAATTAATAAAAGGATTAGAAAAATAAAACATGTTTTATAAATTAAAACAAAGATAGGTTTTAAAACTAAAGTTTAAAATTAATTGAACTAAAGGACTCAAACATAAGATGCTTGAATTAACAAGTGTAAATGTTTTATAATACAATTTGACAAATGTGTGTAAATTGCAACATGCATTAAACAAGTGTCCTCAAATTATTTTATTTTTAAAATTAATAAAGAAAATGTAAAAACCAATTTATATATCATAAAACTAGAAGAGAAATGAAAGTTTCAGATCAAAACAAGAAAATCTAATTTTCTAAGACCAAACAAGCAAAAACTTGAAGCAAGTGAGAATGGATTCAAGTTCAAATCTGGGAATCAAAGCATACAACAGACATTAAATTCAAGTTCAACTCAGCATGATTTAAATTCAAGACCTGGAAGGGAAGTTTAAATCCAGAAATGAAAGAATCAGAAGCAAATTAGAGCTTCAACCTGGGAACTAGAAAGTAAATCAAAAATTTAAAATGGCAGATCAATTAACAAACAAGAAATTCAACTTCAAACAGTTCAGATAAATCTACAAACCAGATCAAACAAAATCTTCTTCAAAACTAAAAGCATGAGCAAGACAAATGCAAGGATTAGCTTCATTAGATTAAAATCTAGCTACAGATTTCCAAAGTCTAGTCTCTGTTCTTCTCTGCTTCCTTGTTCAACAGAAAAAAGGTAAGCAAACTTCTAGACCTTGAATCGATTTTCATTCTTGATTATGTGATGAAATCTGAGGATAATATAGAATGTTTTGATGTGAAAATATGTTTATGCTTGTGACTGTGTGCATACAGATATACATCATTGTTGTAAAATGAATACCAGGATTTCCTATAAAAATTTAAATCTCAATATACAAGCTGCTTTGAATTATAACCTTTGTAGAAAAATTGTTTGAGATATTCAGAATTAAATTTTAAAAATAATTCTAGATAAAATTAACTCATGCAAATTCTGGAATATAAAAATGTCAGTAATAATCAACATAAAGTAGAAAATCAAATGATTTAATTTCGGGTTTTGATTATATGAACAGATTCGCATTTCAAAATTATGATTTTTGATAATCAATTCTAGATTTTAAATTTTGTTTTGAGTAAGAAATCTTGAGTTGATCGAAATGGGTGTTATGGTCGACTGCCGTTGATCGGCAAGTTGGTTTGTGTTGTGATTCTAGGTGAAGATAGTTCGAGGATCAGTGATAATCAGAAAAATGGTCAGAAAAATTCTAATTCGCCGTGGTGGCTGAACGAGAATGAGTAGGGTATAAAGCCTGGTTAGGGTTGCTGTAGTTCTCGAAGTAACTGCGTCAACATTGGCGCATCAGAGTCAATGGGGCGAGGGGAAAGCAATGCGTGGGAAGGCGGCGCCGTTTTGGGTACGATGGCGTGGATGATAATGATTGGGATCGTCGTCGGCGAGGCATTTTCTAGTGATTAGTTCTTGGTTCAGATGTTTCAACTTGCTCAATTCATTTTCGACTTGCATTCGAGTTGTTGAGTGGTCAGGTGGCTTGAGGTGGTCGGAGGGGATTTATTGGTGATGGTGGTGGACGCCGAAGCATAGTCGGCGATCAGTGCATGTGCACGAGGTTGCTGGCCTATCTGAGTTGCTATGGTGGTTAGGGAAGAAGTGTGCACGGGTTAAGCTCAAGGAGATTGCATGTATGACTCGAAGTAAAATGAGATCGCGTGATTGCTTGAGAGTGTCTCGGGGTTTTTTTGTGTTTTTACTCGGGTCTGAGAACTTTTGGTAAGAGCATGTTTTTAGACATTAAAATTTGAAATATTTTGAACAGTTTTAATCTATTTCTTTTTGAAAAATAAATGTTGGTTTAAGATGAGGTTAATTAAAATCTTAAAACAAATTATTTTAAGTTTAAAAAAAGTTTAATTTATACATACAACCTTATTTTAAAACTTATTTCGAATAAACTTGATTTTTGTAATTAAGTAAAATAAAATGTTTTCAAATCATTAATTTTAATTAAAAATCTTGAGTAAATTTATGTATTAATGATGATTTATTTTCCAAAGGTCATTAACAAGACTTTTAAAAGATAATTAAAGTAATTATTTAAGATAAAAGATTTATCTTTTAATTAATAAAAACTTTAAGGGCTTTATTTTTGAAGGTAAGTAAAAGGTCAATTTCTTAATATAATTCCATAAAAAGGTTGATTACTTTAATTAAAGGTTAATTAATTTACAATAAGTAATTTGAGGGTGATTAATTACTTAAAAATAATTACATAATAAAAGTAATTAAGGATAATTAATGAATGATTAGAGGTTAATTAATCAAGTGATTAAGCAATAATTAATTAAGGATAATTAGTTATGTGATTAATTAATTAAAGTAATTACTTCGAGGATAATTAATTAATTAAGGATTAGTTAATTAATGAAAGTGATTAAGGATAATCACTTATTGTAACTTTATTAATTAAATGATAATTAAGGGTTAATTAATTTTGTAATTAACTTAAGGTTAATTAATTATTGTAATTAATTAAGGATAATTAATTTAATGGTAATTAATTAAGGGTTTATTTATTTATTTATTTATTAAGGATAATTAATTAAAGGATGATTAAATAATTAAAGGTTATTATTTAATGATTAAAGGTTAATTAATTTATTAATTAATAACTGATTAAAGGGTAATTAATCAAATGATTTATAAGTATTAATGTTAATTAACCAGGATTATTAATTAATCTGATTTAAAATTAATCAAATGATTAATTAATCCGACTTATGAATGTTTGAATTCTATTGATTGTTGAGTTGTTTGATATCCCTGATATGTTATGCTTTGTGCTATGAATTGTTTTGGTGTGATTTGTGATGAATGTCATTTATTTATCTGTGATAAATTATATCATCTGTAAATCTATGAATAAAACGATAAGCGTTATAGGATTATAAGCTTATCGATATTGTTATGTTTGAACCTGTTATGATTGATGTTGTTGCACTATTGGGTAAGACCCCTGGACTACACTATACACACAAATATGGATTGCACGGGGAACTTGGTTAAGTCACAGATTTTTGAAATGGTTTTAAAGTTGATTTTTGAATCCAAATGGTTTTGGAAATGGAATCGAGTTAAATATGAGAAGTTTGAAAAGAGTTTTGAAGATAAAATTAATTTTGAATAACTTGATTAAGTTTTGAATTTGAAGAAATTTGACTTGAATTTGAATTCAGGATTTGAATTATGGTTGAACAAGTTATATAATGTATTTGTGTGGGTTTTAAACCATATTATTTTAGGAATTTATATTTAACCCAAGTTTTATACTTAAAAATGCATAGCTTGTGCAAATGTAATCAGATTTTTCCGAAACGAAAACTATTTGTTTTCAAATAATAATAGCCTTCACATAACGAAAGAACTTCTAGTTTGTGTTAAAAAGATTTCAAGATTTGAAATGGATAGTTTTGAAAACTATGACTGAATCTTTGTGAAAGATGATTGAACCTTGTTTTGAAATTGAAAAGGATTTTAAATGCTGTATCTTTTATATAAAAGATTTGAAATGAGAATTGTTTTTGAAAACAATGAATCTTTGGAAATGGTTTTGAAAGCTATGAATTGAGTCTTTGATTTAATGATTGGATGAGTTAATCCAATTTGAAAAAGGGATTGTTTTGAGAAGCCGTAAATGAATCTTTTAAAAGGTTGGTAAACTTTGTGAAGTGAATCTTTTTGTTTAAAGATTTGAAATGGTAATTTGTTTTAAACCATTTGTTTTAAACATATGTTTTGGGTTTTAAGTTGTGACTTAACTAAAATCCCAATATCCAAATGTTTTTAAATATTGCGCTCATTATTCGTTTTAGCCGGGAGAGGCCATTGTGTCTATAACCCATTCCGAATAATGATACGACGTTATGGATAACATTTGAAGACCGATGGTGAAGATCTGGTATTTTTGAGAGCGAAAGGATAACCCGTCGAATGACTCTGCACTGATTATCTACGACATAGAGATCTCTATATCTGATGGGGAGTCTGATCGGGATTGTGAATACCCGAATTGTAAGGGCTTCTTTGGAAGTGCCTTCGGTTCTATTCGAACCCGGAACAGACTAATATGGATGTATGTCTGAGGTTAAACTTTGAGATGTAAAGCTGGTTTCTATCAAATACATTTCTATTTGGTGGCGGAAAATTTATTCTCTTAGATTAATATCCTTCTCTGAGACGTACGAGCTCAGAGGTTATGTAGTTGATGGTTACTAGCGATACGTTCCCAATTTGGTAATGTGGCGTACGAAGTGCTGCTGATCATTTGTTGATCAAAGCATGGCTTTGTGAAAAAGCGTAGCTTTGTGGACAAGACTACATCAAGACCTCACTCCCCGGAAATGGTCGAAACAGGAAAGATGCGGCAAGGTTGTAGGGGTCATGCCCGTTGCGTATGTCCATTTCATTTGGAAAAGGGTGGTATCATGGTATAAGCCCAAATACTTAACTCATGTGGACACTGCAAAATTATTACTTGGTGGTTGATTTGTGTTGACAGCTCTCGGATAAAGGTCACAAACGACCGGTGATGGCATATCTTAGGTGTTACTCCTGGGCAAGGGGTAAACAGGCCTTGTGTTGGCGAAGAGCCGGGTAGGTTCTCGGGGCGTCCCTCCTGAGGCGTACCCATGTGGCAATAAAAAGTTCCTTGGCCTAGCCATTTGTTGGAAATCCAATCACTAATACGCACCTTGTACGGTTTTAGTTATGAAACCTGCCATCTAATATGGTAGCTATAGTAGGCATACTATAATGGTACATATGCTAGCTAAGACTAATATTATACTTGCAAATGTTTTCCACTATGCACTAATAATAATATCAAATGGTTTTCGCGTATCAAGCATTTTTTACTATCATAAGGAGAAATCTCCCCAAGTGTGCGATTGCATGGTATGTGTGCTGGGAGGCCTTATGGTAGTTTCATTTTTAAAAAGCATTGCGGATTTCAATGTTTTAAATTCTTTTGTTGTTTGTTTTAAAGATAAACTGTTTTCGTTTGCTCACACCAGTCCCATGACTGACCCGAAGTTTATTGTTCTCTTCCTTAACTCTGGTTGCCCACAATTTTCCACACGGGCAGTCTAGAGTTGGGTTTTTCAAATAATCAAATAATAGGTGCAGATTTGATAGCATTCAATCTCTGGATATTGGCAATCGCATTTGGATCGAGATGATTCACTGCAGCATGGATGATAGTTCTCGCTTTCTGGTTTGGAGTCTTTCTAGCTTTGGAGCTTTGGCAATGAAGTTGCTAGATATTGGATTCTCGCTTTCTCACTTGAAATCATATTGGAGTTATCTTTCCGCTGTCGATGGTTTCAAAGTATAGACCATCTACTTGTGTTATTTTCCGTTGTTATTCTTGTATCTCTGATGTTGATATCAATTGTATCAATATGTTATATTATTGTTGTATCAACTGTTGTATATCAATGATATTATCTTTTCTTCCGCATGTTGTTATACTTAATGTGTTATAAGCTGTGACGCGAATTAGATTTCAATGGTTGAATCTGCGACATTCAAGTACAAGTGAAGTACGGGTGTCAATTTTCGAATGCTGAAATTTGGGTCGTGACATCTTGGTATCAGAGCTAAAGGTTGAGTAAGAACTTTAGATGCGGAGTGTAACACATTAGATGGCTCATTAGAGATAGGGTGAATTATATCTTAGAATGAGTATATCCCTAAGATATCCATCTGTATGCCTCAGTAAATTCTCTTACTATCCAATAATAGTAAGTATGAGTGCGAGAAGAGGACGAGGTAGGAGATGGGGAAGTACCACTTCAACTGGTCAAGGCCCTGCAACAACAAGGAAACAATCCTTTCTCTATGAATCTCTTTGATCATTATCCGATTTCCAATTCTCTGACATCTTCGTGGCAGCTACAAGAAGGAGCTACAGTGTGATGCTGGCCTGGTGAATCATTGTAGATAAGTTCTATTTCGTATTCTCATCTTCTGTCTTAACTTCAAATGAATTGGAAATTTTAAATTGAAATAAATTGGTTAATAAAATATAAAGATTTATATCTATAAAACGATTTCGATTAGAGCCAAATTTGAAATTCTATTGTAATTTCTTGTGTGGATCAAAGTCCGAAGAGGGACAAGTTGATGTAAACTTTGGGGTATTCCGACCTGAATTTGGAATCCATACCTAGTGTTTGAGGGATGTGGAAGATTAAATCCATTAATCTGTTCTTTGGAGTCCAGGTATATTCTACGAACGGTTCGTTATCCCTTTGAACTAACCTATGCCCCTGCTTATTTCATAGATCTGGTAACCTGAGTATCTTGTGAAATATCGAATGAGTTCGTTCTCATAATTGTTGGTGATATTATGATTTGGTAAGCCTAGTGCAGAATAGATATCTCAGTGATCTGGAAACTGTTTCTCTATCTTCGTGTATCCATCTTTGTTTTTCTCCCTATCATGCAAATTTCGAGGACGAAATTTTCTTAAGGGGGAATCTGTAACATTCCTGTTTTTAAATCAAATTCAAATTGGTAATTAATTTAATTTTTGAAATTAAATTGTGAATTTATTTGGTATTTTCCAAATTTAAATAGATATTTGTTTGTTATTAGTAAAAATGTATATAAATATGATTTAAAATAGAATTTCAAATTGAAGATCCAGAGAATAAATATTTTGAATAGTATATTAATTATAAACTTAATTAAGGATTAATTTGAAAATGTAGGAATAAAAATATCTATACAAGATTTTTAAATAAAGGATTTGATTTGGAAATCTGAATATTTTATAAATAGATTATACTTTTGAATTTGAATTTGAAATTCAAATACATATATGTTGGGAATAAAGATTAGGAAAAATAAATAAATTATGATTGGAATAAAATTTATATTTATTAAAAGATATTTGTTGGTTTACTCATTTATAAATACAAATTAATTGTATATTAATTTTTGAATTTGAAATTCAAATATAAGTATGTTGAGATATAAATTGGATTTAAATCTATATTTTAATTTTATAGATTTTTGTTTAATAATATACATATGTACTATGTATATGTGTATATATATATATATATTTGGAAGTTATGATTTGAAATTATATAATGTAATGAATTCAAAAGGGTATTCAAAGTTGTATAAATATATGATAAAAAAAATGCATGAATAAATATGACTAAGTACGATTTGCTTAAATTAATAAAAGGATTAAAAACATAAAACATGTTTTATCAATTAGAACAAAGTAAGGGTTTAAAACTAAAGTTTAAAATTAATTGAACTAAAGGACTCAAACATAACATTGCTTGAACTAACAATTGTAAATGTCTTATAATACAATTTGACAAATGTGGGTAAATTTCAACATGCATTAAACAAGTATCCTCAAATTATTTTATTTGTAAAATTAATTAATAAAATGTAAAGACAAATTTATATATATCATAAATTCCTTTTTCTCGTATTTGGTTCAAACTAAAGAAAATCAAAATCTGAATCAAATCAATAACAAGCCCGAAATAAAATACAAACCATAAAAGAAATGAAAGTTTCAGATCAAAATAAGAAAATCTGATTTTCTCAGACCAAACAAGCAAAAATCTGAGGTAAGTGAGAACGGACTCAAGTTCAAATATAGGAATCAAAGCATATAATAGATATTAAATTCAAATTCAACTTAGAATGATTTAAATTCAAGACCTGGAAGGGAAGTTTAAATCCAGAAATGAAAGAATCAGAAGCAATTCAGAGCTTCAACCTGGGAACCAGAAGGCAAATCAAAAATTTAAAATGGCAGATCAATTAACAAACAAGAAATTCAACTTCAAACAGTTCAGATCAATCTACAAACCAGATCAAACAAAATTTGCTTCAACACTAAAAGCTTAAGCAAGACAAATGCAAGGATTAGCTTCATTAGATTAAAATCTAGCTACAGATTTCCAAAGTCCGGTCTCCGTTCTTCTCTGCTTCCTTGTTCAACAGCAAAAAGGCGAGCAAAACTTCTAGACCTTGAATCGATTTTCGTTCTTGATTATGTGATGAAATCTGAGGATATTATAGAATGTTTTGATGTGAAAATATGTTTATGCTTGTGACTGTGTGCATACAGATATACATCTCTGTTGTAAAATGAATACCAGGATTTCCAATAAAAATTTAAATCTCAATATATAAGCTGCTTTGAATTATAACCTTTCAAGAAAAATTGTTAGGGATATTCAGATTAAAATTTTAAAAATAATTCTAGATAAAATTAACTGATAGAAAATCAAGAATATAAAAATGTTAGTAATGATCAACATAAATTAGAAAATCAAATGATTTAATTTCAGGTTTTGATTATATGAATAGATTCACATTTCAAAATTACGATTTTTGATAATCAATTCAAGATTTTAAATTTTGTTTTGAGTAAGAAATCTTGAGTTGATCGAAATGGGTATTATGGTTGATTGCCATTGATCGACAAGTTAGTCTGTGTCGTGATTCTCGGTGAAGATAGTTCGAGCATCGGTGATCATCATAAAAATTCTAATTCGTCGTGGTGGCTAAACAAGAACGAAGTAGGGTTTAAAGCCAGGTTTGGGTTGCCGTAGTTCTCGAAGTAATTGCGTCAACGTTGGCGCATCGGTGTTAATGGGACCGAGGGGAAAGCGATGCGTGGGAAGGTGGCATCGTTTTGGGTACGATGGCATGGATGATGATGATTGGGATCATCGTCGGTGAGGCGTTTTCCAATGATTAGTTTTTGGTTCAGATGTTTCAACTTGCTCGATTTCATTTTCGAGTTGCATTCGAGTTTTTGGGTGGTCAGGTGGCTTGAGGTGGTCGGAGGGGATTTGTTGGTGATGGTCGTGGACGCCGAAGCACTGCCGGCGATCAGTGCATATGCATGAGGTTCCAGGCGTATTTGAGTTGTTATGGTGGTTGGGGAAGAAGTGTGCACGGGTTAAGCTCGAGGACATTGCATGTGTGACTCGAAGTAAAATAGGATCGCGTGATTGCTCGAGAGTGTCTCAGGGTTTTTTGTGTTTTTACTCGGGTCTGAGAATTTTTGGTAAGAGCATGTTTTTAGACATTAAAATTTGAAATCGTTTGAACAGTTTTAATCTATTTCTTTTTGAAAAATAAATGTTGGTTTAAGATGAGGCTAATTAAAATGTTAAACAAATTATTTTAAGTTTAAAGAAAAGGTTTAATTTATATGTACAACCTTATTTTAAAACTTATTTCGAATAAACTTGATTTTTGTAATTAAGTAAGTAAAATAAAATGTTTTCAAATCATTAATTTAACTTAAAAATCTTGAGTAAATTTATGTATTAATGATGATTTATTTTCCAAAGATCATTAACAAGACTTTTTAAAGGTGTAACGACCCCACTTCCTACCCCCAGGAAGAAGCATCGTTTTTAAGAAAGAAAAGGGTGAGAAAATAGAAAAGATAGAGAAGAAAGAACAACAACATCAGAATCTCATAGCGGAACGAATGAAATATAATAATCACATAAGTATTTACATAATATATAACATCAATCAGAGTGATACATATAGTACAACACATACTAGACAGTTATAAACACCTGTCTAGTTAATACAACACAACACAATATGATACAACTCAAACAATAAGACTCAGAGATACCAACATAGCGGAACTATATATATATATATTTATAACGCTGAAGCCTCCTGCTCCATTGCTCCTCCAGAATTCGTCAAAGCTAAACCTGAATCCCTTGGCTACCCGTAAAAATTTGGGTACCCGAGAGTTTATGAAAAACAAAAATAAACTTCGGGTCAGACATGGGTCTGGTATGAGTAACAGGTTAAAGTTGCTTAATTTTGAAAAATCCTTTGAAAGCAAAAGGTATCACGTAAGACTTCCCACACATAAACATGGAAAAGTTTTTACCTTACGCTAACCAAAACATTTGATAGGAAATCCAGTGATATTATAATAGGTCTAGGGTTTTCAAGTAAATAGAAAATAGTCGAAATTGTTACATTCATCAAATTCCAGCTACTAGCCGCAAAAGTGGGTAATACAATCAAAACCGTAGGCACTTATTGGATTTTGGATTCCATACAATGGCAGGGCTACTGGGGTACCGCCCGTCACAATACGTGGCCTAGATCAACGTACCGAGGATCACTCCCGACCCCGTGCGACACAAGGCCGGAACCATTCCTTACTGAACAGTCCCGAACAAGATAAACCCCGCAGTTGGCTGCAGACCAACTGCCCACACAGCCGAATAAAAAGGGACATCTAGACAGGGGAATATCCTTGTCCTGCTTGGGCATAACCCACCTAACCTTGCTGCACCTCCCCTGTTTTAGCCATTCCCGGTTGATGAGGCTTGAGGTTACGATTACCTTTATAGAACATATTTCTTAGAATGCTCATCGTCCGCCTGACGATGTGTTGAAAGCATTCAATCCATACAAGTTCGTTCCGGGTTCGAACGAAACCGAAGGCATCATCTCGTTACACTCATTTTGGAATCACCCTCAGAGTTAACGACGATAACCCTTGCATTCTGAATCTTCATCTTCACTTCAGATTCACGACCTATCGTTAATTTGGAAACGATGTGGTTTTCGGATATTCCAAATAAGGAAAACCGATCCCGGTCTCATCGAAATCCAAAACGTGTCTTTTAAGGCCAAGTTGTCTATTTAGTCTTAACAGTCAATTTAATATTAATATGCACAGATAGATAATTCACATCTCATAATAGATAATCACATTATCATAAACAGATAATTAATATCATCATCCAAACAGATAATTAAATATTATCATACTTAAACCATACATCCATATCACATAGATATTATCCATCTCATTTCTAAGATCACAATCAAACAATGAAATATCAATATCATCCATAAGCAATGATTTATGAATCACAATATATAATTAATTTAAAATGAATTAAATTAACCACTTCCCTCTTTATTTAATTTAAAATAAATTAAATTAATTACTCATTCCATAAATCCTGCTCTCACAATCATTAATTAATTATAAATCAAGTTAATTAACCATTCTCTAATTACAAGAAGTAATTTAGTCTTTAATTAATTTCTCAAATGAACTATTCTAAATCATTCATAGTAGATTAACATTTAATTACTTTCCTATTAATTATTCCTTAATTAACAATCTTAATTACATCATTAATTATATTAATTAATGATCTCCAATTTATATCAATTTACTTTATTTAAATTAATTAAGTGATTAATCTTTACTTAAACACAATTATTAATCACCCCTTGATTAATAACAAACCAGTAATTAACTACCTTTAATTTCTTATTAATCATTCCATGATTAATTATTTCCATAAATCAATCCTTTGATTAATTACAAAAGAAATTACTCAAATTACTCTACTTACAAATTATCTTGTATGAATTTCATCAAGCAATTATCATCCAAGTACTTTCCTAAGTAATTATACTTCATTAATTACACTAAGTAATTACACATACCAAATCATCAAATGATTTCTAAAATTAATTAATTAACTTAATTTAAATCTTATTATCCATTACTTATATATATTTACAAATTAATCATCTTTGATTTAAGTATACGTGACTGCATTCCAGTAGTTTTCCTTAATTCATTTACAGAAATTAATCTTGAATAAATCCATTAATTAATTACATTTATATCGATTTAATTATCTTGTTGATTTCTTGTTCCTAAATAAATCAATTTCTAATTACATTTCATTTGTTAATTATATTAAGAATACAAATCTTCAAATTACAAATATTAATCCTCTTGATTAATAATATATAGTAATTAATCATTCATAATTAATTACTTCTCAATAACAAGCTTAATTAATCTCTTGATTAATTTCAAGTAATTATATTCTAATTACTTCCATTAACAACATCTTCCAGTAATTTACTTCCAGTAATTATCCATCAATTACTTCTCTAAGTAATTTTAATTCCAAAATATCAGTTAATTAAACTAAATTAATTAACTCAAATCAATTTACACAATTAATAAGTAATTAATTTCTAATCACTCTTCAAATAAATAATTTTCATTTAAACTATTACAATGATTATTATTGTATTAATTAATCCAATTAATTTATTAAAAATCAATTACATTAATTAATTATAAATAATCTTGTTAATGATCTTTATTAACACTTATTTAATTATTTCTTCTAAAATAATTAACTTGTATTAATCATCATTAATTATAAGTTTGATTAACCATAAAAATTTATTAATTTAAGTAAATATCTAATTTATGGTTCTTAATCTCATATTAGTTAATTAATTCATTAATTAACTTTAAATACTACTTTTAAACTTATAATTACTAAATTAATTAATATCTATCATTAATTATTCTTACTTAATTAACTTAAAGATTAATACATGTAAAATTCTAAAACTTCATGAATTAAAGTAAAATTCAAATATGTTTAAAACATGTATTTCAATTTACTTTCTGACTAACAACCAATTTATACTTAATAAAGTTTTAAATCTAATTTTTTTTTCAAAACTCTTTGTAAACTCACATGTTCAATTGCACTTAAAACTTTTGAATAAATTTAAATTACAAAACTTTATTTTATTCCCAAATTTAGAATTTCAAATCTAAATTCTGATTTTCAATTTTCGAGTCAACTTGATTCAATCGTTTCTTAACCGTTCAAATTTCATTCGAACTCACTCTCGTTTGAAAATACTTTAATTATTAATCACTTTTAAGTTATTAAAATAATTTAAATTTTGAACCTTTATTATTTTCAACTCTCTTTCAAAACTAACTTAAATTCATGTTTTAAACTTGATTTAAAACTAGACTTGACTTTGTTTTAAATTTTTAAAACCAAAAATCTCAAAACTGTTAAAAAAAAGCAATAGGTTTTTTTTAAAACCCCAAAAAAACCGCCGAGCCCCCCTCCCCCTTTGTTACTTCGAGTAACACACGAGTTTCCCCCGAGAAAGTCGACCAGCTGCTTCGAGTTACCCCTCATGCGCGCAAATGAAATTAAAAAAAAAACCTGGAAACACGCCCTCACTTCCCCTCCAAACCTGTCACCGCCACGTGCGCACAGCTCCGACCACCAGAGGCCACCAAACTCCGGCTATCACTTCGACCATCTTCCCTCTACCCTTCCTCAAAGTCACGCGACACTCGAACACTTGAACAAGACGCGGTGATCCAAAACTCAAACACAGTAAATTTTAGGTTTAAAAACTTTAAACTCATGTCGATTCTTCCACAACCCTTTGCGCCGCCATCCTCTATTTTTCCTAGCTCCACGGCAGCCTCCTCTACCACCAGACCGAAGCTCACACCACCAGATCCACTTGATCGTCCACGGCAACTCTAAATGCCCAAAACACTAAAACACAAACTGCTCTCATAATATACCATTAAAAATCTCCAAACCCACCTTAAAAATCATACTTTAGTATGTGAATTCCATTTATATTCATGAATTTGTAATTTAATAAACTTGAATTTTAACATGTTTGAAGATGGTTCTGTGTTTTAGCCCTTTCCAGTGACAACACAAGTTTATTTGCTTAAAACAAATTTTTAAACAAAAGTTTATAGTGTACAGATATATTTCATTCAAGGTTTAAGGCTTAACATAGATTGGAACAAGATCAAATGAAATTTTGAACCAGGTTTGGACTTTGAAAACTAAACAGGGATTTCTCAAGTTTACAGCAGTGCACAATATATGTATACCTACATACAAATGATTCACAGCAGCGTATACTTGTATATTAATCCTACATATCATCACAGAAAACATATACAACCATTTAACTTAAGCTATATTGAATAATAATAAATAAGAAAACAAAAGTTACTCACAGAGAATTCAATATGCAGTAATTTGTTTTGCAATTGGCCAGAGAAAGGAATATGTATAGATTCACACAAATATTTTAAGCATCCAAAAATTTAGCTTGCAACAGATTAAAGCCTAAGAAATTTATAAAAGTGTTACTTACAGATATGAGAAATAACAGAGGCACTTTTGTTGAAGCAGGCTTTGAAATTTACAGGCTTGAATACAACAGAAACTTCTTTTTGCTTTGCTTCCTGAATTTTGTTTAAGTTTGAAATAGTTTTACTTTCATGCGTTTACTTAGTTCGAACTGAATATGCAGATTTATAAAAAAAAAAAAGACAGGGTTATAATTATGTTTCATACTACTAAGACAATATTTGTACAATAAAAAGATTTTTACCAGAGATATTTTAGATGGAGGCTGATATGAATACTTTGTGTACTAAAAAGATTTTCATTAATGATTTTTGTTTGTTAGTTTAAGAATGCATTACTGTCTTCTCTAGCAAGCTTCACTATACATTTGTTTATTTTTCTTACTATCTTTGTTTTATCTACTTAGTTTGGCCTGCACACATATAATTTGTTCCTAAATTTTTGTTTGTACAATCACACAAGTGGCCTTGATGCTTAAAACATATACCTATATGCTGCAGTTCATTTTTAATAGTTTACAAACTTAAAAACTTATTTGTTTTCTAGTTTATTTGTTGTGTTGTTATTATAAATTTGAAATGTTTGTGAATGTCATATAAATTTATCCAATATGTTGGTTTATAACTTTGAAAATTCTTTTGTTTCTAGTTTCATTGATGACTTGTTATCATTTTTGTTTTGTTATTTGAAAACTAATTGAACTTGATAGTTGTTATGTTATTGTAATTTAACTAATGTACTACTTATATTTCTTTCCAATTTATCTTATAATCTTGTATTTTATATGTACATGTTAATTTTATTTATTTTATAAGAAACACATTTATCACTTTGGCATGATAGATAAATTAAATTATCTTTTTATCTACATATTTTATAATATATATTAAAGTATTGTTTGACAAAATTGCATTTAAAACTCATATACCATTTTAAATCCATATTTTAAATCAAGCTATACTAAAAAGAAAAGTAAACAAATCTTTTTGTTAATAAATTAAAATTTAAACTTAAGTTAAAATAAGTTTTAAACTATTTAAGCATTTATCTTATGTATTTAAAATCACATATTTATTTATTTATTAGCTTTGAAAAGTTTATATTAAATAAAACATAATTTCTAATTCACTAAAATATATATTAGAATTTAAAACATAATTTATTAGTTGAACTTTAAAACAAAATCTCATCTATTTACAATGTATACAAATATATACATTTATAAATAGTTAACAAACAATAAATTTTTAACAGATATCATTTACCAATTAAATATTTATTAAAAGAAAAGTATCATTTCAGATCTAATTAATAAAGATATATCAAATCAATTTAATATTTAATGCAGATTATTAAATTGATATTGCTAGAAAATTCCGGCTTGTCACAAAAGGTAATTAAAGTAATTATTTAAGATAAAAGATTTATCTTTTAATTATTAAATTTTTTAAGGGATTTATTAATGAAGGTAATTAAAAGGTCAATTTCTTAATATAATTCCTTAAAAAGGTTGATTACTTTAATTAAAGGTTAACTAACTTATAATAAGTAATTTAAGGGTGATTAATTACTTAAAAATAATTATTTAATAAAAGTAATTAAGAATAATTAATGGATGATTAGAGGTTAATTAATCAAGTGATTAAGCAATAATTAATTAAGGATAATTAGTTATGTGATTAATTAATTAAAGTAATTACTTTGAGGATAATTAATTAATTAAGGATTAGTTAATTAATGAAAGTGATTAAGGATAATCATTTATTGTAATTTTATTAATTATATGATAATTAAGGGTTAATTAATTTTGTTACCAACTTAAGGTTAATTAATTATTGTACTTAATTAAGGATAATTAATTTAATGGTAATTAATTAATGGTTAATTTATTTATTAATTAATTAAAGGATGATTGAATAATTAAAGGTTAATTATTTAATGATTAAAGGTTAATTAATTTGTTAATGAATAACTGATTTAAGGGTAATTAATCAAATGATTTGTAATTAATTAATGTTAATTAACCGGGATTAGTAATTAATCTGATTTAAAATTAATCAGATGATTAATTAATCTGACTTATGAATGTTTGAATTCTATTGATTGTTGAGTTGTTTGATATCCCTGATATGTTATGCTTTGTGCTATGAATTGTTTTGGTGTGATCTGTGATGAATGTCATTTATTTATCTGTGATAAATTATATCATCCATAAATCTGTGAATAAACGATAAGCGTTATAGGATTCTACCGCTTATCGATATTTTTATGTTTGAATCTATGATGATTAATGTTGTTGCACTATTGGGTAAAAGCCCTGGACTACACTATACACTCACAAATATGGATTGCACGAGGAACTTGGTTAAATCATAGATTTTTGAAATGGTTTTAAAGTTGAATTTTGAATCCAAATGGTTTTGGAAATGGAATTGACTTAAGTATGAAAAGTTTGAAAAGAGTTTTGAAGGTAAAATTTATTTTGAATAACTTGATTAAGTTTTGAATTTAAAGTAATTTTGTTTGAATTTGTATTTGAATTCAGGATTTGAATTATGGTTGAACAAGTTATATAATGTATTTATATGGGTTTTAAACCGCATTATTTTGGGAATTTATATTTAACCAAGTTTTATACTTAAAAAATATAGTTTGTTCAAATGTAATCAGATTTTTCCGAAACGAAAACTATTTGTTTTCAAATAATAATAGCCTTCACATAACGAAAGAACTTCTAGTTTGTGTTAAACGGATTTCAAGATTTGAAATGGATAGTTTTGAAAACTATGACTGAATCTTTGTGAAAGATGGTTAAACCTTGTTTTGAAATTGAAAAGGATTTTAAATGGTGTATCTTTTACATAAAAGATTTGAAATAAGAGTTGTTTTTGAAAACTATGAATCTTTGGAAATGGTTTTGAAAGCTATGAATTGAGTCTTCGATTTAATGATTGGATGAGTTAATCCAATTCGAAAATGGAATTGTTTTGAAAAGCCGTAAATGAAACTTTGTGAAAGATTGGTAAACTTTGTGAAGTGAATCTTTTTGTTTAAAGATTTGAAATGGTAATTTTTTTTAAACCATTTATTTTGGGTATTAAGTTGTGACTTAACTGAAATCCCAATATCCATATGTTTTTAAATATTGTGCTCAATATTCGGTTTAGCCGGGAGAGGAACTTGTGTCATATAACCCATTCTGAATAATGATACAACGTTATGTATAGCATTTGAAGACCGATGGTGAAGACAGGGTATTTTCGAGAGCGAAAGGATAACCCGTTGAATGACTCTGCACTGAGTTGCTACGGTATAGAGATCTCCATGTGCGATGGGGAGTCCGATTGGGATTGTGAATACCCGGATTGCAAGGGCTTCTTTGGAAGTGCCTTCGATTCTGTTCGAACCCAAAACAGACTTGTATGGATGTGTATCCGACGTTACACTTTGAGATGTAAAGCTAGTTCCTATCAAATACATTTCTGTTTGGTGGCTGAGAATTTATTCTCTTAACTTAACACCCTTCTTTGAGACGTACGAGCTTAGAGGTTATGTAGTTGATGGTTACTAGTGATACATTCCCAATTTGGTAATGTGGCATACGAAGTGCTGCTGATCATTTGTTGTGTGAAAAAGCATAGCTTTGTGGACGAGACTACATCAGGACCTCACTCCCCGGAAATGGTCGAAACAGGAAATATGCGGCAAGGTTGCACGGGTCATGCCCCTAGGGTATGTCCATTTCTTCTGGAAAAGGGTGGTATCATGGTATGGAGCCCAAATACTTAACTCATGTGGACACTGCAAATTTATTACTTTGTGGTTAAGAGCTCTCAGATAAAGGTCGCAAACAACCGAGGATGACATATCTTAGGTGTTACTCCCGGGCAGGAGGTAAACTGGCCTTGTGTTGGCAGAGAGCCGGGTAGGTTCTCCAGGCACCCTCCAGAAGCTTACCCATGTAGCAATAGGAAGTTCCTTAGCCTGACCATTTGTTGGAAATCCAATCACCAATACATGCCTTGTATGGTTTTAGGTGTAGAACCTGCCATCTAATATGGTAGCTATAGTAGGCATACTACAATGGTACGTATGCTGGCTAAGATCAATATTATACTTGCAAATGTATTCCTCTATGCACTAATAATAATATCAAATAATTTTCGCGTATCAAGCATTTTTGACTATAATAAGGAGAAATCTCCCCCAAGTGTGCGATTGCATGGTGTGTGTGCCGGAAGGCCTTATGGTAGTTTCATTTTTCAAAAAAGTACTGCAGATTTCAATGTTTTAAATTCTTTTGTTGTTTGTTTTAAAGATAAACTGTTTTCGTTTGCCCACACCGGTACCATGACCGACCCGGAGTTTATTGTTCCCTTCCTAAACTCTATGTGTCCATAATTTTTGACACGGGCAGTCTAGAGTTGGGTTTTTCAGATAATCAAATAGTAGGTGTAGATTAGATAGCATTCAATCTCTGGATATTGACAATCGCATTTGGATCGAGTTGATTCACTTCAGCATGGATGGTAGTTCTCGCTTTCTGGTCTGGAGTCTTTCTATCTTTGGAGATTTGGCAATGGAGTTGCTAGATATTATATTCTCGCTTTCTCACTTGAAATCATCTTTGAGTTATCTTTCCACTGTTGATCGTTTCAAAGTCTAGACCATCTACTTGTGTTATTTTCCGCTGTTATCCTTGTATCTCTGATGTTGATATCAATTTTATCAATATGTTATATTATTGTTGTAATAACTGTTGTATATCAATGATATTATCCTTTCTTCCACTGTGTTGTTATATTTAATGTGTTATAAGCTCCAATCAGATTTCAATGGTTGAATCTACGACATTCGAGTACAAGTGAAGTATATGTGTCGGTTTTCGAGAACGCTGAAATTTTGGTCGTGACAAGTCATTTGGATCGGCACTCCGTTGTATTTTAACCAGTTTCACAACTTTATTCCTCGGCTGTTTTTCATCACGATCAATTATCTTCAACGGATCTCTTTTTACTGCCAAATTTGGTGTGATTTCCAAATCCTGCTGTGCGGCCTCTTCAATGATACAATCTAGATCATGCATATATTTCCCAAGGTGAGAAACATGAAACACATCATGTACGCCAGGTAACCAGTTGGGTAGCTGCACTCGATATGCCAGAGGACGATCCTCTCCAGTATAGGAAATGGACCAATATAATGCAGTGCCAGCTTACCAGTTTTCCCAAATCTCAACAATCCACGCATTGGAGACACTTTCAAGAAAATAGAATCTCCAACCTGGAATTCTAAAGATCTTCTCTTGCGGTCGTAATAACTTTTCTGACGACTTTGAGCAGTTTCCAACTTCTTTCGAATAAAATCAACTTTTTCAGTAGACTCCTTTATCATATCTGGTCCAAGGACGAGTCTATCACCTGACTCGATCTAACACGTAGGTGATCGACACGGATGGCCATATAAAGCTTCAAAAGGAGCCATTTTAATACTGGCCTGATAGCTATTATTATATGAGAATTCAACCAGATGCAAATAGTCCTCCTAAGAACCGCCAAAGTCGAGAATACAAGCGCACAAAAGGTCTTCTAAGATTCGATTAATCCTTTCAATCTGCCCATCAGACTGCGGGTGATAAGCATTGCTGAAGTTTAATTTAGTTCCTAATGCAGCTTGAAATGCCTCCCAAAATATGCTAGTGAAGATCGGGTCATGATCTCTCACTACACTGTTGGGTATACCGTGGAGATGAACAATCTCTTTCACATACAATTCAGCCAAACTTGCTGCTGTCAGAGTAGATTTTACTGGGATAAAGTGGGCTATCTTAGTCAAACGATCCACAATAACCCAAATTGCTTCATTACCTTTGCGAGTACGTGGCAACCTGTCTATGAAATCCATAGACGCTTGATCCCATTTCCTCTTAGGCACCTCCAATGGTTGGAGTAAACCCGCCATCTTCTTTTGATCACTTTTGATTTGTTGACAAGTAACACAACGACTAACATAAATAGATATGTCCATTTTCATTGTTTTCCACCAGAAAGTTCTTCTGATATCTCGATACATTTTATTAACTCCTGTATGGATACTAAGTTTGGACTTGTGACACTTGTCCAAAACTTCCTGTTTTAGATCGGGAATGTCCGAAACACACAACCTGCCTTTTAGACTTATAATTCCACTATGATTGGTTTCAAAACTGGTATCTTCGCCTCAAAGGATTCTCCCATACATTTCTCGAAGAAACTTGTCTTCTTTTTGCTTGCTAGCGATTTCTCAAGAAGAGTAGGAGTGACAACAAGATGAGCAAGAATAACATGTCTTCTACTCAAAGCATCAACAACTACATTGGCTTTTCCAAGCGTATACAGAAATGTCTAGGTCATAAGACGCTAGAAATTCTCACCAGCGTTGTTGCCTTAGATTTAAATCTTTCTGGGTGAAGAGATACTTCAGAGATTTGTAGTCGGTGAATAATTCAAAATTTTCATCTAAAACAAGAAGGATTTATTAAGTATATTCCTTAAGTTAAGTTAAATTTTTAAATTTTTTAGGAAAGCTGAAAGAGATTTTTACCCAGAAAATAATGATGCCATATTTCAATGCAAAAATAACAGCCAAGAGCTCCAAATTGTGGGTTGGGTAGTTTTTCTCGCATGGACATAATTGTCTACTTGTGTAGGCAATTAAACTACCATTTTGCATTAACACAGCACCCACACCATCACCACATGCGTCAGTATAAACAGATAAGCCTTGTTTCCCATAAATAATAGCGAGAACGGGAGCAATAGTCAATCTCCTCTTCAACTCCTAGAATGCTTCTTCGCACTTTGGAGTCCAATCGAACTTAGCATTCTTCGTTGTCAGCTTAGTCAACGGATTGGCTATCTTAGAAAAATCCTGGACAAATTTTCTATAGTATCCCGCTAAACCCAGAAAATTTCTGACTTCTTTTGGAGTAGTATCCCTCTTCATTAAGAATGTGCCCGAGAAATCTAACTTCCTTGACCCAAAAAAGACATTTGGAAAATTTGGCGAACAAAATATTCTTCCTCAATATCTCCACAATAATTCTCAAGTGCTCAACATGCTCCTCTTAGGTTTTGGAGTAAATCAAAATATCATCAATAAACACAAGTATAAATTTATTCAACACTTCCCGGAATACACGGGTCATTAAGTCTACGAAGTATGCAGGAGCATTGGTTAGTCCGAAAGGCATGACTAACCATTCATAGAATGTGTCTGGACCCTTGAAAGCTGTTAAGTGAATACAGTCTTCAGCAATTCTCAATTGATGGAATCCTTGAGCTAGATCCATCTTAGAAAAGAATTGAGCGCCGTGAAGTTAATCGAACAGATCATCGATTCTAGGCAATGGAAATTTGTTTTTGAGAGTTAGTTTATTGAGATTGCGATAGTCTACACACAATCTCAAGGATCCATCAGATTTGGCTACAAAGACAACAGCTGAACCCCAATCAAAAACACTAGGACGTATTAATCCTTTTTCTAGCAAATCTCGGGTTTGATTGACCAGTTTTATCCTTTCCCTAGGTGCCATCCTGCGTTCACATGAACAAAAGGACGAGCATTGGGAACTAAGTCAATTCTGAATTCAATTTCTCTGTGTGGGGGAGAAGAATTAACTTCTTTGAATACGTTTGGAAATTCCTGGACAATAAGTATAGATTCCAGACTAGGTTCAGGATACCCCAAAGTATACATCAGTTTATCTCTCTTAGAACTCGGATCCTCACAAGAGATTTCAATAAAATTTTCAAGTTTTGTTTTGATCGAAATCTTTCGATTGTTACAATCTAATTTGGCTTCGTATTTCGTTAACCAGTTCATTCCGAGTAAGATTTCATATTCATTAAAGTCAAGAATGAAAAGGCTGATAGGAAATCGATGACAAGAATACGAGATAGGAACTTCTTGACAACGTAGACAAAGGTTCGCAGTACCACCAACTAGATTCTTCATGCAAATGATCTCGTCGACAAATTCAGGTTTAAGTTTTAATTCATTTACAGTTTGTTGGGAGATAAAGCTATGTGTAGCACCCGTGTCAAACAAAACTCTAATGATTCTATTATAAATAATAAGGTTACCTTCTAAAACTCCTTTTCCTGTATCTGTCCTTGAAGTTGAAGGGTCATCTTTGATCGTGTACACTTTCGCTACCTGAGCTTGCTTCATTGCTGGGCAATCTTTTACTATGTGTCCAGGCTTGTGACAATTATAGCATTCTCTAACTCCCTAACTAGTCTTCATAGGTTGTTCTTTCTTTACTTGTTTCTTTGGATTCTTGCAGCTATTTGAATAATGGCCCTTCTCCTGACAATTGTAACAAGTAATATTCCTTGTCGAGTTTTCATGATTGTTCTTCTTCTCCTTGCCTTGATACGGTTTCTTCCCTCCGAACTTCCTTTTCCTCCAATCGGATTGCTTGTATTTCCTTTCTCTTCCAGGACTTCCTGCTTATCCAGAGTAGCAGATCTATAACACATATCGATCAAATCAGAAAATGATTCTTTCACGTGGTCTGTCATTCTCTCATGGAATCTCTTATTCATTCCCTGAATGAATTTTTCATTTTTCTTTAGTGGGTGTTCACCAACTTCGGACTAAACCGAGATAATTCGTTGAACTTATTCAAGTACTCCTCAAATGATAAACTTCCCTGCTTCAAGTCCATAAACTCTAGGTACATTCTAGAGATACCAGCAGATGGCATATAACTTTTCTCAAACACTTCCTTAAATTGTTCCCAAGTGAACTCATCTTCCGCTTCGTCCACTGTAATAGTCTCCCACCAGGCTAGAGCTTTCTCTTGGAGTTGCCAAGAAGCTATCAATCGCATTTGATCATCTTCTAAATTCAATCTTATAAAAATTCTTTCACATGATCGGATCCAGACTTGTGCTTCGACAATAGACTCCTTGCCTGTGAATGGCTTACCACCAAGTCTGGAAAAAATTCGATATAGATCATCCAGATTAGGCTAAGGTTGAGCGGGAATTGTTGCTTCCACTGTTGCAGGGACTTGACCATTTGTAGTGGTATTTCCCTGTCCCCTACCTCGTCCTCTTCGCTCGCTCATTCTCATTATTTGTAAATAGTAAGAAAATTTGATTTAGGTATACGGATGAGATATCTTAGGAAATATCAATAGTTTAAAGAAACAAACCAAGAAATTTTAGGGTTTCGGTCTCTCGGTTTATACTCATTCTAGGGTATTCTTCACCCTATCTCTTATAAGCCACCTAATGTGTTATACTCCATAGCTAAAGTTCTCACTCAACCTTTAGCTTTGATACCAGTTGTCAAGACCCGAAATCCAGCGTTCAAAAATCGACATCAAATACCTCACTTGTATTCGACTGTCGAAGATTCAAACGTTGAACTCCAGTTCGGATGGGGCTTATAAAAACATTAGATGGATACAGAGTAGCGGAAACAAAAGATGATATCATTAATAAAAATCATAGATACAACATTGGGTACAACATCATCACAATATTTGGTTACAACAAATCACCAACAATAGAGTGATAAATACAGAAAACAACAACAGAATGATAATGCCACAGCGGAACAATAGAGACTTCAAAAAGGGTTCCAACATACTTTGACTTTGATAAGGTTTTCCAAAAATCCAAACACTTCAAAAGATTTCCAAACCAAAAGCTTTCTAAAATCCGATAGCTTCCAAAAGACTTCTAAATCCAAGCAAGCTTCAAAACATGGATAACCTGCTTTTGGACTGCCCGTGTGAAAATTATGGGCACCCAGAGTTTAGAAAAGGAACAATAAACTCCGAGTCAGTCATGGGACTGGCATGAGTAAACAAAACAGTTTTTTGTACAAAAATAATTTTTTAAAAGAAATCTGATATGCTTTTGGAAAATGAAACTACCATAAGGCCTCCCGGCACATACACAATGCAATCGCACACTTGGGGGTGATTTCTCCTTATGATAGTCAAATATGCTTGATACGAGAATACTCTTTTGATATTATTATTAGTGCATAGTGTGAAAATATTTTGAAAGTATAATATAAATCTTAGCAAACATATGCACCATTATAGTATGCCTACTATAGCTACCTATTAGATGGTAGGTTCTACAACTAAAACCATACTGGGCGCGTATTGGTGATTGGATTTCCAACAAATGGTCAAGCTAAGGAACTTCCTATGCCACATGGGTACGCCTCTGGAGGGACGCCTCGAGAACCTACCCGGATCTCTGCCAACACAAGGTCGGGTTACCTTTGTAACTAGGTAACTAACTGTCATGAGTATGTCATCCCTCGGTCGTAACTGACCTTTATCCGGGGCCCCAACAACAACAGCCACAAAGCAACGTAATTTCAATATCCACATAAGTTAAGTATCTGGGCTCCATACCATGATACCACTTTTTATCCAGAAGGAAATGCACATACCCTAAGGGGCGATATCCCCAATAACGTTGTTGCATTCTTTCTGTTTCGACCATTTCCGGGTTGTGAGGTTCAACGAAGTCTCGTCCACAAAGCTACACTTTACACAAAAGCCATGATTCGATCAACAAATGATCAGCGGCACTCAACATGCCACGTTACCAAATTGGGAGTAAATCACTGATAACCATCAACTACATAACGTCTGAGCTCGTACGTCTCAAAGAGAGAATAAATTCTCCGCCACCAAATAGAAATATATTTGATAGAGATCAGCTTTATATCTCAAAGTGTAATGTCAGACATACAACCATACAAGTCCGTTCCAGGTTCGAACGGAACCGAAGGCACTTCGTCCAATAAAGGAAGAAGCCCTTGCAACCCGGGTATCCACAATCTCGATCGGACTCCTCATCACATATGGAGATCTCTATACTAGAGCAGCTCAATGCAAAGTCATTCGATAGGTTATCCTATCGTTCTCGAAGACACCCGGTCTTCACCATCGTCTTCAAATGCTATCCATTTCGACGTATCACTATTCAGAATGGGTTATATGACACAAACTCCTCTCCCGACTAAACCGAATAGTGAGCGTTTAATTTGAAAAAAACACGTGGATATTTCAATCACAAAGATTCATCACTAAAATTCGACGTGGGTTTCAGATAACCAACTAGAATCCAACTCCCTGTCGCATCGAAATTCAATTGCCATTTAAAAGCCAACAGTTTTTACATTCACACGGAAACATATCACATATATCATAGTTCAACTCACAATAATTCACATCATAAAGTATCACAATCTCATAACAGGGGTATCAATCAGTACAAGGCATTCAATAATAATTCATCATTTATAAGCTAGATGAATAAATCGTGTGATTATAATTGATTAATCACATAATTATCTTCATTAATTATCTTTAATTAATGATTAATTAATTATAAATTAATTAGTCCTTAATTATTAATTAATTAGATCTTAATTACTTTTATTAATTAATTATTCCTTAATTAATTAGTTAATTCTTAATTACAAATTAAATAACCATAATTATTAATTTAATTATCCTTTAATATTAAGTAAATAATTAAGTAATTATTCTTTAAGTAATTATATTAACAAATCATTAATTACTTAATTAATCAAAAGATAAACCATTTTATCATTATTAACTACTTTAATTATAATTTAAACCTTGTTAAACAAATCATCATTATCACATTAATTAACTTAAGATCTTAAAGTTGAATTAATGTTCATAAAATACTTCATTTTCCATAATTATTCACTTAATTAAAATGATTAAATTTATTTAAAATAAACATTTAAAATTAAGGTTATATATGCATTAAACACTTTAACTTAATTAAATTATATTATAAAAACCTTCACTAATTCAAACTTAACTAAAACCTTAATTATTTAAAAGAAATAAGTTAAGAAAATCATTTAAATTTAAAACTTGATTAGTTTTAAAATTCAAAAACTCGGCATTTCATAAAAATTTATAGACCCGAGCCTCACCCGAGTCGCACCCATATACAAACCCGAGCAAAATCCCACACTCGCGACTTCGAGCCTATCCCAGTTTGACTTCGAGTTATAACCCGAGGCAAAGCCTTCTTCCCAAGCTCTATAATATACCCAGATACACACATGCACTTTTGCACGTCTACAGCTGCTCCAATCATCTCTGGTCGATGCAACGACCATCGACAAGTCGAAGATGATCTCCTCTAGCCACCAGACCACCCAGCAACCCTAAACATCGACGAACTTGGGATTTAGCTTCACGGACCAAACTGGAAGAAAAGTGATCGCCAAAAACTGATTCGCTCTGACACCTCTAACCACCAGAAGCATCGAGACTTCGGCCAGAGCTTCGCCTACCTCCCTAGTTTCGATCGCCACCAGCACGATCGACTACGATGCGACGACAACGCCACGGCAATCATATATCTGACCTCGACCAAACTAGGGGTTTAAACCCTAAAACGTCATTATGCTGACGCCACCGTAGGCTATTACCTAACCGAATATTTTTCTGATGATCTCCGACTTCCCAGCAAGCTACAACTTCAACCCCAAGAACCAATGCCTCACCGATCGACAGAATTTGGTAAAAATGGTGATTCCGTTCATCCCCGTTTTTCCAAGAGAATACTTTATTAAAAATTATGATATGATTTCACTTTTAAAAATCATCAATTTGAAAATCGTTTCAATTGATGTATTTAAAATCAGAAATCATGATGGATGAAATTTCAGTTTACATTGGTTTTGCCAGCTCTTTCAAATTTCCAGAGAAAGCTTTAATCTAATTTACTTGAATTTAATTTTAAAACTTAAATCAAGTTTAAACAAACAAAACTTTTTTAGATCCTAAGGTCTAACAAGGATTAGAGAAGAAGAATTCGATCTTTGAATAGGTTTAACTCTTATAAACCTAGGAACAGAAATGCATGTCTGTATAATAGACATGCACACATATCTACGTACATTTTTTATATATATACATACATATTTTCATACATTCAAAAACTTTTCACAGCTTCGCTTCACCAAACAACCAATTTTAAATCAAATTAAAGAAGTCTACTCACCTGAGATTTTGAAAACAGAGGAAACTTGGAAGTTGAGTTTGATTTTTAAAACTGGAAATGATCTTTGAATTTGATCTTGGATTTGAAAACTTGTTGTTGAATTGCTTGATTGTTGAGTTAAAACTTTGAATTTTCTTAATTTGTTGAAATCCTTGCTTTGACTTGAATTAGAAATCCTTGTTGCTTCTGAAAAGATTATTGCTTTAAATTCACTTCTAGTTTGAGAAAATTTACAGGTTTCTTTGTTTTGATCTGGTTTGAAATATTTTTTTTGATTTGTTTTAAAGTTTTCTTTGATGATTTTTCTTTATTGAAATTTTAGAGTTTGTAGAGGCTTTATTTTGAGAATGAAAAAGAAAAGATGAGAAAGAGGAGATGAAACATTTATATAGATTTAAATCTTATTTTTATTAATTTTCAAAAATAAAAACTAAAATGACACTTGTTAAATTTAATGATAATATCATTACACTTGTTAAATTACTTGTTCCATGGATTACACTTGTTAATAGTTTGTGTTAAAAATTCAACACTTGTCTAAATGTATTTTATATTGATTTTTAAATTACATTTTCCTATTTCATAAATACATTCTCCTAATTGTTATTATATACAATTTAAAAGAAAATGAATCAAAACTAATTACACATTAAATAAATCACATATATATTATTTTAAATCCAAATTATTTTACTAAGACATTTATTTAAATTTTAAATTCAAATTCAAATCTACCTATATATATTTTAAATTCAAATAATTTTAAAACATTTATTATTTTGAATTTTTAAACTGAAATGTAAATTACAATCTCATTCATGTATATACAAATCAATACTTATCAAATTTGATTTGAAAATTTTCAAATTAATTTCAATTTTATTCCAAAATCTATATTAATTACTAATTTTAATTTTTATAAAAATTGGGATGTTACACATTGATTGGTTGCTGTAAAAACTTTTCGAATACTATACGTTTAAAACTGCCGCATTTTCATCTAATCTAAATCATAGAAATGTAACGTTTAAGCCCTTCCATATACCCAAAACCAACAATTTCAAAAAAGTCCCTCTTTTAAAATAATTTATTTTCCTTAGTAAATCAATTAGGAAAAATCCCCAAAAATCATAGAAATTCTATTTCATCATGTAATCAAACGTATTAAAATTTCAGACCCAATTGCTATCTGAAATTCTCAAAATAAATTTTGAACCCATTATATCATATTTTCCTTTAGAAATTCATAATAAAATTTCTATAGCTTGGAAAATTATAAAAATTAAAAATCGTCTCCAAAATTATTTTACTTAACATAAAAAATTTCCATAGCATTCGGAATCATAAACCCTTGGTTTTTCCATAAAACCATACAAATTCTTAGGTATATGAATTAAAATAAATTAAACATGACATAATTCAAGCATATCATTATAAAAACAAATTTAATCATAAATCCGAAAACATATAATCATAGAATATAATAGAGATAGTACAAAATTATTGTTCACCTTAAATTTGACAAGGAATTTGAAATTCGTTGTTGATTAATCCTTCCTAGCTTTGATCCCTAGCTTAAGATTGTAATCTTCCTTTTTCCCTCCTTGTTAATGGCCGGCTCTTAAGGTTTTTGCATCTTGTTTTGTTTTGCAAAAATGAACGTGAATGGACAAGCTAAGAAGTGTATAGCCATGTATGAAAAGAGGCTTTTTTACAAATATATTCACATGTAATTTAATTAGCTAATGACCCATTTAAATCCCATTTACTTTATTAATAAGCATGTCCTTATATGGTTTATTCAAATCTCAATCCCCTTATCATCGTTATTCTATTTAGTTTATCAAATTAAATATTCTGAATAATGTTATCAAAATTAGGGATGTTACACATTGATCCTCTGGCTACTTTCAGTTAGTTCAAGAAACTTGGAGTCGGGTTTTTCGTTATTTTCCTTTGTTTGGATTCAAGAATTCTTTGATTGATGATGATTCAATCATGTCTGAAGAAGGAAACAATGCTACTTCTGCCATCTCAACTATAGAATCCACCACCTTTGCAATCATAAAACCCAAGAGTCATATGATCAACATTCAACTGGATGAAAACAACTATCTGTACTGGAGGTATCAGCTTAAAACATCCATAACTGGCTATGGTCTTTAGATTTTATAAGTGGAAAAGTTGTCATTCCACCTAGGATGAAAGCAGACTATGAAGGCAAATTGATTTGTAATCAAGAATATATAATGTACAAAAGACAAGGTAGTTTACTATCTGCATGACCTCTATCATATATGAGTTCAAATCTTGTATCTCAAATAAGCTGAAGTGGTTCGTCTTACGAAATATGGAATACCATTGAGAAGATCTTTAATTCTCAATCTGCTATGAAAATTATGCACTACAAAAGGCAAATACAAAATCTTAAAAAGAAAAATATGTCTATGAGAGAGTATCTAACCAAGATCAAGTCATATTGTGATCTATTGGAAAGAGCTGGTCATAAAATGTCAGAGACTGAAAACGTATTTATAATAATGGATAGTCTAAATGTTTAATATGAGTCTGTTATCATTGTTCTTTCCACAAAAAAAACACTACCTAACTTACAATTTGTTCATTTAGTCTTATTAGCACATGGAGGGAGAGTTGAACAAAGAAAAGCAATTGAATCAGATTATTCAGTCAATTATGCTTCTAGTTCAAGAAACAAAAACCAAGAAAGGGATTCTTATAATAAGACTGATCAGAGTCAAAGAAATAGTCAAAGTCAGAGAGGAAAAGATAGAGGAGGAAGGTGGAATAATGATAATAGGGTCAAGTGTCAGATTTGTGAAAATTTTGGTCATATTGCAAGTAAATCCTATTTCAAATATGCAGACTATAATTCAAATCAACAGAATCAAAGTGTTCAAAGAAACTATAATCCTAATGCAAATATTGCATATACAAATTTGGATGGAATAAATCAACCATCAAGTTCAATAAATTAGACAGACATGGAGCAGTTATCCAGATTAGAAGACATTCAGTGCGAAGACAGGTACCCTGACTCAGGTGCTACAAATCATATCACAAACAACTTGAACAATCTTAATCTTGAAAATAAAGAATACAAAGGTACGCAGTCTATTTTTATGGATAATGGAAATTCAATTAATATTACTCACACTGGAAATTCTTATACTAATGGAAAAAGAGAACTGAAACTCGATAATTTATTGAGAGTTCCACATATAAAAATGAATCTAATAAGTGTGTCTCAATTTTCCAATGATGGCAATGTTTATCTTGAATTCTTTCTAGAATATTGCTTAGTTAGGAATTTACTGAGTAAAGAAATTTTGCTATAGGTTAGGGTACATAATGGCTTATATGTTTTCAAACCGATGCAGAACAGTATGTCAACCAATGGAAGAAAATGGTGCAATTTTTCTAAATCTGGCAGTAATGTTGACAATAACAATATATTTGATATGTTGCATTATAAGTGGGTCAACCCAGTGTTGAAGTAGTAAAATAAATATTGAGATGTAACAATGTCAGCTTTAAGAATATTACTTTACCCTACATTTGCACATTATGTCAAATGGGAAAAGTCACAAGCTACTATTTTCCGACTCAAAAACTAAGTATACAAATCCTTTAAAATTGGTTGTCGTTGACTTATGGGGTCCAGCCTTAGTTAATTCTGATTATTTATTTAATTATTATATTTCATTTGTAGACTCTATTTATAGATATATTTGGATATATTTTCTTAAGTCAAAAGCAGAAACATATAGAGCAATGTTTCAATTTATTGCATAAGCAGAAAAGCAGTCTAATCATCAATTGAAGACAATTCAAACTGATGAAGGATCGAAGTTCAAACCTTCAAAGGAGTATTTTCTATAAAGAGGAATAAATCACAGATGTACCTGCCCACACACATAATAAGAGAATGGTTTAGTGGACAAGAAGCACAGGAAATTTTTTGACACAGGCCTCACATTGTTAGCTCAAGCATCAATGCCTCTAAAGTTATGGCTAGACTCATTTAGCATTGCAATATTTCTCATCAACAGGTTGCCAAGCAAAGTTCTACACAACAAAACTCCACTAGAAACATTATTTAATATCATACCAGATTATGTGTAACGACCCAGAATTTTAATTAATTAAAATTTGAATATTTAATTAATTTTAAATATTAATAAGTGAATTTATAAGTCGAATAAATTTTATTTCGAATAATTGGATTTAATTAGATAATTAAATCGATAATTTAATATGTTAAATTATGGAAATAATTGAAAATTGAGTTAAATATGATTGAAAATGATTTTTAAAATTTTATTTTATCATATTGGAGTTAGAACGATATTTAGAACTTTTAAAATCGAATTAGAGGTTTATTTGTGAAAATTGAATATTTTAATATTTAATCGACTAGTGAAAATAGTCAATTTTTGAACAGTCTCAGAATTGGAAGAAACGAGTTCCATTGGATCTGTAATAGTTAGTTATTATCGGATTTCAATTTTCGTAGCAATCGGAGTTATCGTTTGATCGTGGCAGCTCGAAACGCATTGAATTGTTTTTAATATTAATTTGGCGAGTTAAAATAGCCATTTTTCAAAAAGTCTGGGATTTCGACCAAACCAGTTTCATCGGATCCGTAATGTGATATTATTGTAAGGTTTCAAATTTTGTGTCAATTGGATTTACCGTTTGTCCGGTATAAATTAAAACGCCTAGAAAATCGTTTAAATCAGTTTAATTCAAATTGAACGTTTATTGCCATAACTCGCACAGATGACCGAATTAGCTTCCGAAACCTGTTCCATTGTGTCCGGAACGCGGGGTAAACCCTAGAAATGCTGGTTACGGCGCGTAAATCGGAGTTCGGAATTCCCGGATGAATAGTGATTGAAAAATTTCCTATAAATACACCTAAATTCACAAAAAAAATAAGAAAATAACTAAAACCCTAAACCTAATTTAGGCCGCCACCTATATGGTTTCAATGGCCGAAATTGTTCCAACTTCTTCCCTCTAAATCTCCCAATCCACTCAATGATTTCAAAAACTTCCAACTACAATCTCGTAGAGCACATCCTCCTCTATAATCCCAACGGTGATGATCGAAATCGGGGTGGTGGATCGACTGCAGCACGCGTTCAAAGGCCATGCGTTCGGCCTCGAACTACAAGCAAATGAAGCAACCGAGCTCAACATGGTGGTAGCCGAAGATGGAGTGGAACAAGGCGCACGACATGGTGGTAGTTGATCGTGGTGGATGTCGTCGTAATGGAAGCAAAAATTAACCCTAAAAATCGAATTGGGTTCGGCCGAGCAAAAAAAAAATCGCGTGAAGAAGGAACTTGGGGGAGATGTTAGCGTGCGGTCCGGATGAGAAGGCATGGGATCTCACGGCTATGTTTGAGTGTAGGTTGAAAATAAAAAAAAATTATGTTGTAAATATTAGTTTAAATCGTGTAAAACTTGTAAAATGCATATCTTTTTCATACGAGGTCGAAAACGCGCGAAACAGGAAGCGTTGGAATCGTATGGACGAGCACTACACTATGGAATTGGATTGGAGCCGTTTGGAGTTAGTGAGAATTTCGGGTAAAATTAAACGTCCGTTTAATTTTATTCGAAATAAATCGCTAAAACGGAAATTAAAATCAAGGTGAGAACTTCTCACTCAATCGAATCAGTTTCGATTTTAATTTTAAATAGTTAGATTTAAAATATTTGAATGCATGTTTGAATGATGATTGTTATCTATTGATTGTTAAAATAGACATTATGCGCCGTTAGTAAGCGGATGTTATTTATTAAAAACATATACCGCGAATATTTCATAAACCGTGAAATTGGTATTATATATAATAGCAATATATATATATATATATATGTATTGGCATATGTATATATTGCAGTTATTGATTTCCCGCATTTTTTAGCGGATGAGACCCTATTGCGCCGTCTATTAAGCGGATAATATTTTAAATCCCATATACCGCGATAATTCCGTACTGGAGCGGAATTGGTATTGTGCTAATGTTTGTGGATGCAGGAAAACAGGTTGGAGGGATCCAACTGGATTCCTCAACAGTTTTTATTTGATTATGGATATTTTGATATTCGTTGATTATCATATTGATATATGATATCGTAGTAGTCGTGATTGACTATTTGGTGTGTAGCATCATTGAACCAAATTTTGGGATTTTAAAATGATTTTAAAGTGATTTTTGAAAGTATACGTTTATAAAATATTTTTGGAATTGATCCATTTTAAATAATAAACGTTATAATTTTTAAAGTTATAAAAAATTATGATTTTGAGAAATACGGTTAAAGATTGATTTTTGAGAAATATGGGTTAATGTTTTTATAAAATAATTAAATTGGATTTTTGAATTTATTATAAAAAGTTTAAAAATAGGATTTATAAAATTCACTACACCACAAAAGGCTTTTAACAGCGTTTGATAAACGCTGTAATATGATACAACAACGTTATTAGAAACGCTGTATAACGACATGCTGTCGTATATACACAACTTACAACAGCGTTTCTATAAACGCTGTTGAAACATCTCTGTGACAGCGTTTATTACGAGCCGTCAATAATATTTTTACAGCGTTTCAGACGTGCTGTATTATGTTTCAACAGCGTTTATAATTTAGTTGTCGAAGATGTTCAAATTCTACTTTAACTGTTTACAACAGCTTTTTCTAAACGCTGTTATTGAATCATCAACAATTTCGACAGCATGTTAAAAACGCTGTGATTGAATCATCAACTATTTCGACAGCAAGTGAAAAACGTTGTTATTGACAATTTCAAGATAATTACAGCACGAAATAAACGCTGTTGTTTCTTCATTGACAGCATTAATCAAACGTTGTCTTCTATTTATATAACAGCTTTTTTGAATATTCCAAAACTATATTTTGAGCATATTCAAGCAACTAGTATATATAACAGGTTCTAATAACTATTAATTGGTTACATAAACTAGTTAAGAGAATATTAATAAACAAAAGACATCCATAAACCAAGTTTCAATAATATCCATAAACAAAAATAACAAAGTAAACCAAGTTGCCACAAATTCTGTTAAACAAAGACACGCTATATGTTAAGTAAAAGTATAATATCAATACAGTAAGTCCACACCAAATGCGAACAACAACGTGCATCTTAAAAGTTTCATATGCTTGCTACTTGCTACGGAAGAAGAATGTGTCATCGCCATCTGTAATTACCTGCAATGAAGAAATTTGAAATGATCAGTGAGTAAACGCCATCTAAAAATTTGAAGTTTCATATGCTAAAATGCTTAACTGCCACTCTACAGCAAAATTCACACAACAACCATTACATACTCTGATCACCAGCCTATGTATGAATTAACCTGTGTAAATTAGCCTATGTATGAATTAGCCTATGTATGCATGTACAAATTCATAGGCTAATTTTTGCGTATTACCAAAAACTGTGCACAGTGCACTGATAAAATATGCAGACGATGTTTCTCAATCAAATGAATGCGCACCGTGAATGAAAAATCCACTACGGCCACTTCTTTGTGTTTTTAATCATTTATATTTGAAACACACCATAAATTGAAACTAATATAAAACAAAAAAAATCAGAAAGCAAACATGAGGATTATTAAGCCGGAACAATTGAGAACGGCTAAACAAAAACTGATTTAATTAAATTGGTAGAAGTGTGATACTAATATAATTTGTAGAGTACTAAGGGAATTAAATCGCAAGCATGGACGAAGCTGATGTCCAACAACAGTGGTGAAGCAGAAATTACCTGAGAGGACTACAAGTTCTTCCCCCTCATGTTGGCCATCTTCCCATCAGCTTGCCATCAAAAACTCCAAGCACAGTAAACGTAGAAGCTCCAGCATCAGTAAACTTGACCAACTATCAAATAGAAACTTCTTACAAGCCCCATCAGAAACCCTACCAGAGTCTGATGCTGTTCCAACTAGCGCTATGATCCTCCAAGCTTCATCCTCCAAGCTGCATCCTCCATCTTTAAGGTCAAATTTATGATACTCTGGTCATCTACATAGCTGACTTGAAATATCACGGAAACTGAAATAGAGATAGTTGTGTAAAAATTAATAGAAGCTATTAATACTATTTCTTTTTCCTAATAAAAGATAAAAATATTATGTTATTACTACATGACCATATGTTCATAACTCCAAGCTAGCAATTACATTGCTTGAAACCTTAATTTCAAATAAACCATAAGCATGTAGCCTGATCAAAATGGGATACTGATTTATGTAATATATGATTTATGTAAGCTATTACCAGGAAAATATATGATTTATGTAATATATTCTATATTAACCAGAGCTCATTCCAACAAATCCATTTTCATTTTCTCAAAGTCTATACTTTGTGCTATTACAGATTGGCAGCAGTGGTAAGTATAGTTCATATTCTTGCAACCACATGATTTATCATTCTCATTAATTTTAAAATGCAACATTGAACTTCTAGCAAGAAAAAAATAATGACAGTTAGCTATTACCAGGAAAATATATGATTTATGTAATATATTCTATATTAACCAAATCTCAATCCATCAAAACCATTTTCATTTCGCAAAGTCTGTACTTTGTGCTATCACAGATTGGTAGCAGTAGTAAGTATAGTTCATATTCTTGCAACCACATGATTAATTTACATATTCATTTTGGATTTTTTAAAGGCAGCTGAAGTGAATACATCTATAAATGGTAAAAATAAAAATTGAAGGATACTGTATTAATCAATTCAAATGTTATATCATGTGAATTGGGACACATGGTTCAATTTGGAACTATGGATGAAAACTGGTGTCAAATATAATAAAATAAAAAATTGAAAAGTAATGCATTCGTTAATTTAAATTTATAATTTGTGATTTAATTTACAAGGTGTGGTTTGGAATTATGGAAAATAAACAAAGTAAATAGGTTCATATACAACCCCAGACTGTTCTGAGAATCCAAACATGGCAACTACCATTATCAGTGCATAGATTCATACTCTCATCATTTACAAGCAAATGCAATAATCTAATCTGAAGCTTACCTGTCAGAGCAGCTTCAGCCAAAGCACCATCAACGTATGAAACTGGTTCATCGGCACCACTGCACATCATTTTCGAACATCTCCAGCCAATAACAATTTAATCAACAACCTGTTGACATCTCAAATACAAGCAGAAACAAGCAGCAAGTATCTCAAATTTCAGACCAAGAAAAGCAAACGGTAGCATCTCTCAAGCAAAGACAGCGAGAAACATATTCATAATAACTCGGATCTGAAACCTCTAATCAGGACATTGCACGAAATTAATTGGAATAATAATTTGATGAATGCTAGAGCATAATAAGGAGTTTTGATGGATTCGCAACTCTGGATGATTGGCAAAATCCGTGGAGATCGGTGGCGAATTTTGGATTAGAGATGTAATTTGAGATTTGGGGTTTGTTATTGTGGGGGAGAAGAGGACATGCTTTAAGCGGTGAACGAAAAACTTAGGCGGGCTTAAAAATTAACGGGAGGGAGTCCTTATTACAGCGTGTTTTAGTGTTTTTTCAATTCATAGAAGATTTTCAACGGCAACGGACGCTGTTTTTAAGTGCGGTAATAAACAAATTTTGTAAAAGATATGCATACGTTTACATAAAAGATAATACATAGCTATGAGAAAATTACTTGAATTACA
This sequence comes from Allium cepa, assembly GCA_030765085.1. Classification (NCBI taxonomy): domain Eukaryota; kingdom Viridiplantae; phylum Streptophyta; class Magnoliopsida; order Asparagales; family Amaryllidaceae; genus Allium; species Allium cepa. Next base: position 166,502,524 of record CM060941.1, on the reverse strand, counting down.
TTGGAGATGTTAATCCAAACATATGCATACGTTTACATAAAAGATAATGAGAAATACATGATGATGGGTATTGCCAATGGCTGTAAAATAGGTTACATGAATGGCTAAACAAATCAAATTAGTTAATTTTTGTTTTGGTGGATCCAGATATTATTTTTGCTACAGCTAGTTGCCATTCTTTGTAAAAATACCGAAAAAGATGGCCTGTGAACAATTTTACAGGGTTTGAAGTTTGAACCCAAGCTATTACCAGTAGAGAGTGTGTTATACTTCAGCTTCAAGCAGTGTCAATATCCGTATCTATTACCACATAACGTACTACATATAAACATAAAGCAACTAATTTAAACTTAACAACATAAATTACCAAAATTACTTTAACTAGATCCTTAGACTTTTCATTTTTTATGCCCATGCAACCAGTTGCCAACCTAGAGAGTATCTCATGAATAGATTGTTTTATTATATTTGTCCTTTTCATAACCATGTAAATAATTTCTATGATAACAACATTCTTGACATGTAAATGGAAAAAATAATTCAGTGTTATTAACTCTAGTAAGATTCCCTAAAAAATACATAATATAATTCATATAGGATAAGTCCAATTCTTCGTTATCTTCACCCATAACACAGTCTTATTTTCATTCAAAGCTACCTAATACTCAGTCTCTCACATATTTCTACCCCTTTGCACACATTAATTCCAAATTTATTACTCAATTTTAGTCTGACCATTTCAGTTTTAGTCTCTGCATGTGTATTATTAATCCAATATAAAACTTATTTACATTGAATTGCAATGTGTCGTAAGTCCTAACATGAAAGCTTACTTACATAAACAAACTCAGAAAATTTTAAACCCTATAGGATGATTTTAAGCTAAATAAGTTGATATATTGCCTCAAGTAAAAGATGATACCTTAGCAGTGCAAATAAAATACTGGCTTCCGTTAGTATTAGGTCCATTATTAGCCATGCCACAACTCCAGGTTCCACATGAGTCACTGCCAAAAAAGATTGACAGTAGGGATATTTCATTTTTTTGGAACTACGGTAAGAATTAAATTCAATGACTACTTCACCAAAATAAGATAATGAAACTAAGGAACTATTGACTTAGATCTTAATGGTATTTCATACGAATGTGGTGATCTTGAAGATGTCATGCAGCAAAACAAGCGCATTGGCCTACATTCACAATTGCAAACAAATGCAGCCAAACCTTATAGCCTGGAATACTGTCAAATGCTGGAACTGATCCAACCATTTCTACAGATTTTGTTCTTCCCACTGGCAGTGAACCAACACAGAGAGATACTATGGATAAGCTACCACTTGTACTGTAGTATAGTACATCCACCACTGATGTAGCATCTTATATATCTCTTGTTTATGAATAAGCTACCACTTGTACTGATGCACAAAAGAGCAATTACACCCACAAATTAGAAGTTGACAATTTCAACATGAATGGATAATGAATCCATCAAATTTCAACATAAATCGATATAGCTCATTTGACAATTAAGCAGTGTGTCAACTGAATTGTCAAAATTTGAAGACTTGGACGTTCAAGCAATATGTAGCATTCACCGCAATCAATCTCATTGTGTTGTACTTTGAACTCCATCTTTGTATTTAATTAATTAAGATGATATAAAATAATATAAATTTATTTAATATTTATAAATCATACTTAGTTAACTTAGTCAAATTTTTATGATATTTGGTTAATTTTTATAAATTTATTTAATATTTATAAATCATAGCTAACATATTATTATTATAAATCTAGTTTATTATTATTAGTAGTATAAAAATATTAAGTTATATGTTATAATTTTATAAACTAATCCTGTTAAATTATATAAAACTTAGTTAATTTAGTTAAAATTTCATGAAACTTGGTTAATTTTCATAAACTTATTTAATATTTATAAATATTAGTTAACTTAGTATTATTATTATAAATCTTAGTTAATAATAATAATTATTATTATTATTATTTGGTTATGTTTTAAATTTTTATTTATTTAGTTAATTTTTACAAATTAAACTTGTTAAGTTTTATAAAACTTGGTTAACTTAGTTAATTTTTTTATAATAATCATACTATAGAAGATTTTGTTGTATATTATATTTTTATATACTTGGTTAATGTTTATAAACTAAACTTGTTAATTTTTATAAAACTTGGTTAACTTATTTAAATTTTTATAATACTTGACTAATTTTTATAAGCTTACTTAATATTTAGAAATCTTAGTTAACTTTATTATTTATATTATTTAAATTTTTATAATACTTAGAATCCATGACCCTTGGCAACTCATACCGGGTGTCCTACCAGTGGTGGCGATTTCTATTTCGTATGCATTAATTTCTATTATTTACAATTTTCAATTCACGAGATTTGATAAAAGCTATTAACAATGCAATTAAATCATTTTTGAAGTCAAATTGTGCTCTACGGGAAAACGTTAACATATTGCCCTTACATGAAAATAAAATACATGTACATAGCTCAAGTCCCACTAGTTTATTTTAATACCTAACATCTTTCCTGAGAAAGTAGCGTATGTATCATTCAACACATGATGCTTCACGGTTCAGCTACTAATAATACATTACGAAAGTAGGAACCATACCAAAATCAGTCTAAAAATATTTCAATTCATATTCTTAAGTTCTAGGTCTCTTCATTCAACTACACTTTGTGATAAAAATAGGTAAACCAAAATGAACAAGATCACTCACTTTGTTTTAATGCACACCATGCAGCCAATGCAGCACCTTTTTACGCCTGCTTCTTTGTCTTAGCTAGCTTACCACTAAAGCATATTCCAGCAAGCTCAACTGTGCATGAAAATGAAGGTGAGTGACATGGACCAAACTGAATGGTTGTACAAACCGTAGTTTCAAACCTGCTTTGTAAGTTGTTTCTTGAAGCAAGTTCTTGTGCACACCGGTCTTATCCTGTATATCCAATAACTTATTATACTCCCACAATCTATTTGAAACCATTTCCTGATAGCATAAAGCCAAACTAACACAAATGCATACAAGAAAATAAAAAATTCCAATGGTATCATTGACCTATATCAACACCCTAATTTCACATCTCACAAGTACAACAATAGTTCAAAATTTACAAGCGAGGAAAAAAGAAAGCAAAATATAATTAAGTGAGCACTTACCAGTGCTATAACACACGTACCAAGACCTTGTTTTTCCATCACCTTGGTTAATTCAGCTACAAAATCTTTTACTTCCTACTCGAATAATAGGAAAACAAGTTTACAAGCAACTCTTTATTACACCGTTTTGATATCGGTCAATGTTAGATGGCATACCCAACCAGTTTCCACATCTGCTATCACCTCCTTACTATCAATACTTGATGTACATGATAATGCATATGCTGTTGTGCAAGTCTCTAAACCTATCCTATCTTTCCGAGAAACAAAAGCTTGCAAGTTTTTTCAATCCGTGCCTTAACTTCATCCTACCTTGGTGTATGCTAACTCACATCAGTTTCCAAATTCTCAGCTTCATCTTGCAAGTCTTCTGTATCTGAAACATTAGTATTTGATTCCATGCATTAATCAGTAAAGATTCAGGTACCATGATGACGTATTTAAACTTATTTCAAAGCATAGATAAACTGGAAAACTGGTCAATCATTTCAAAGCATAGAGAATAGAATTCAATCTAGCATACTTGAATTCAGTCTAACAAAATTGGTCAATGATTTCAAAACAAAGAGTTATTTAATCTTCCATGATTCGGGCTACAAATAAAATATATAGCCTAAATCAACCTTGAGATTAAAGATATACAGTAACATCCAACATTATCATTTAAACATAGAAACTGAAATAGATAGACCGAAGTCAAAAAATCTTTAAGACATCGAGAGTAAATTCAGTTATTTTGGTTTTATCCACACTACCAACATCCTACAATTTAACCTACTAAATAAGTAATCGCATAAAGTTGAACTTCCTTAACTTCATAGCCTATACAATCTCTCAACTTCCATGTTTCAGTCTTATGAATCCATATTTTTACAAGTTAAAAGTAGAAAATAGTTAAAAGAATAAAAACAATATTAATTTCAAACAAACTAAAATTAGAAAAAAGTAGAATGCGTAATACCAGAAAATTGGAGTCCGAATTAGGTGATGAAGTCAAAAATTGGATTAAGTGGATTTGCCTCGGATGCCTAAGTTTGTCATGCGTCTCTCTGTGCAAATTCGGTCAACAATTGCAGATGCAGGGGTCGGTGACGGTGGCATGAAAGGCATGAAGCATGATGAAGTAAAGCAAAAAAAAGTATAGAGACATTTGGGTAGACGTGAGAAAGACGGAGCGGATGTAGAGGGATACTTTATCGTGTAGATCTGATCTTTGTACAGTTAAATAGAATCGGAAGAAGAGTAGATCTATTTTAGGGTTTTCACGGAGGAAGGAGAAGATTGTGTGAAGTGGGGGAAACAGGAGGGAAGTAATCGTGAAAGAACGCGGCTTTTGAACTTAATTGGAAGAACCGCCATTTAATTTTAGTCGGGTTAATTATACAGCGTTTTACGTATTTCTATCGGTCCTAAAACAGCATTATTGCTTGAAACGCTGATATATAATGCCGTTAATAAATACTTTTCTTGTAGTGATTTGATTAATTTATAAATCAAGAGAATGGTGAAGATGTTTTAAAATAATAGTATAAATTGATTTTATAAAGGATTTATAAATTAAAACATTTGAATCATAAAACGAGTTTTTATAAGTGTTTGAATGAAGTGAAAATGGATTGCATAAGTGAATGGAATTTATAAAATTATAAATGGTGAAGTTATAAATGAAATTTATAAATAGTCAGATTTATAAATTTTGTGAAGTTATTAAAGAATATATTTGGATAAATAATTGAATCTTATAAGTTATAAGATTTATAATTATGAAGTTTAAAAGAACGATTTTGTAAAATAATTGTTTATAAGCATTTAACTTATAATGTGAACTTTTGGTTTATAATTGAGTTATAAATCGAATAGGTTAATAAAGGAGATGTATAAAAAGGAAGTAGTTATAAAACAAATAGAAATAGAATTTATAAATGTTGTTTTATAAAATTCGCAAACGACTTATTTTGACAAGTTAATTTTTATAACTTATTTATAAAGTTATATTCACATTTTTGACTGTGAATAATCCTTTGAAATAAAATGAATAAAAGGATGAAATTGGTTAACGTAGTATATTCACGTTTTTGAATAGTGAATAATATGTTAAAGAAAATGTTTAGATTTGATGTTTTAAATAGAATTAAAATTATCTAACGATGTTTTAAAATGTGTTGAGATTCGAAACCATAGATTTCAACATTTATTGTTGAAGTAGACGTTTTCGAGAAATAAAAGGAAATAGTGGACTATTACACTGTTGTTATAGTAAATGATTTCCGAAAGGAAATGTTTTGTATAGTATTGGGATTTATATATCTATTTTAATTTCGAATCCCTATACTAGTGATTTTGGGTTGTCGTAACGATGTTTTACGCAACATCCGTTTTGCCCAAATAAATATGGTAAAACGAATGATTTCCTTATAGAATGAAATATATACTAAATTTTGATTTAAGTATATTGAATATTTTCCAAGTGTTGAAAATAAATGGATTTGTGAATTACTTATTAATAAATAAGTATGGAAATGTTTCTTCAATGTGAAATGAAACGTTTTGAGAATTTATCTTTTTTGAAGATAAATTGAAATGAATAATTGAAATCGTATATGCATGGATATTTTGGAATGAAAATTCACTATGGAATTTATAAAGAATGGGGAAATTTGTTTAAAAGTAAATATTGATTTATTTTTGAAGTGTGAAAATTATATATCTTGTAAAGATATCTTTGGGAAATAAATAATTTGGAAAATTATTTGGAATCTGGTGATGTGTGCATATCCATTGATAGTTCAATAACCGACTATCAATATTTACCTTTGAAAGGTATTTGTTGTGATTTGTTGAATTTGAATGCTACACTTATTTTTAAATTATTGCGCTCGTTATTCGGATTACCCATTCCGAATAGTGATACGACGTAATGGATAGCATTGAAGATCGGTGTTGAAGACCCGGTATTTGCGAGAGCGATAGGATGACCTGTCGATTGACTCTGCACCGAGTAGCTACGGTATAGAGTTCTCCATATGTGATGGGAAATCCGATCAGGATTGTGGATATCCGGATTGCAAGGACTTCTTTGTAAGTGCCTTCGGTTCTGTTCGAGCCCGGAATAGACTTGTATGGATTGTATGTCTGACGTTATAAATTGAGATATAAAGCAGATTTCTTTCAAATATATTTCTGTTGGTGGCGGAGAATTTATTCTTTTAGCTTAACACCCTTCTCTGAGACGTACGAGCTCAGAGGTTATGTAGTTGAATGTTATCAGCGATATATTCCCAATTTGGTAATGTGACATGTTGAGTGTTGCTGTGAAATGATCATTGTGTTGATTATTTGTGATAGGATCATTTATTTGATCGTCTATCCTGGTGATCATTTCTATGATCATTTGTTGACCCAAAGCATGGCTTTTGTATAAAGTATGTTTTTGTGGACGTGACTTCGATTGAAGTATATTTTGTATATGAAGAAATAATTTTTCAGAATTATTAAAGTGTATATAAATTGATTGTTTAGATGTTTGAATAATCTAAATAAAAGAATAATTGTATAAGCAAAAGAATTATAAGAATAGAATTATAATTAAAGTGATTTACAATTGTGAAATAAACTTACATATATAAGAAGTGAAACTATACGAATATATTTATGAATATAAGTTGTAAATAAAAATGAATCTAAAGTTAAATGGAAATTTACTTTAGAATTTGGAAGCTGAATTGATTTATAACTAGGAATTTAAGTTAAGTAAAACAAAGTAATGTTTGTAAAATGAAATATAACTTAAGAAATGTTGAATTAAATTGGTATGGAAATAATGAATGTAAGTGTAATTCATTAAAATGTAATGTTATTGGAAGTTGAATAGTTGAATGAAAATCAATTTAATTAAACCAATTGAAAATGAATGTTAGTAAAAACATCCACTGTAAATGAATCAATGTGATTAAATTGAAAACCTAATTCATTTAATATTAAAGAGAATATGAATGAATATTTATTGGTTATGAATTAGTTGAATGTTAGTTGGTTGATGGTTGAATATATTGCTTTTGTTTCATTTGCTATGTTGGCTGTATAGTTATTATGTTGCTATATGTTGTATATTGATACTATTGTCTATATACATGTTCTCATGTTGTTTGTTGAGTGTTTAGTAGGTGCGGATCGCGTTTGCTTCGCATTTGGAGCTCGCTTTCGTGCTATATTAGCCGTATATGCTCGCTAATAAAATATAAGGTACATATCTCAGATTAAATATCGTACTTTTATACTTTTTTCCCCTGCGGGATGCCTCATTACTTGATGAGATGTATATTTGTGATATATATACTGTCATTTTTTTTCGGATCGAGCCGCGTAAAGGAGACTATGGCGAATTTTTCCGAAAATTTAAGGCGTTAGAAAAAATTTGAGAAAAATTAGAAATTTTGAAAACTATAACTTTGATTTAGAATTGTTTTTGAAAAGATAACTAAGTATGATTTGAAAACTTAGTAAAGTATTGTAAGAAATTTAATTATGGATTTTGGGAAAATTAATAGATTCTGTAACTTTTCTTACTTGATAATTTCGAGGACGAAATTCTTTTAAGGGGGGAAGATTGTAACGACCCAGAATTTTAATTAATTAAAATTTGAATATTTAATTAATTTTAAATATTAATAAGTGAATTTATAAGTCGAATAAATTTTATTTCGAATAATTGGATTTAATTGGATAATTAAATCGATAATTTAATATGTTAAATTATGGAAATAATTGAAAATTGAGTTAAATATGATTGAAAATAATTTGTAAAATTTTATTTTATCATATTGGAGTTAGAACGATATTTTAGAACTTTTAAAATCGAATTAGAGGTTTATTTGTGAAAATTGAATATTTTAATATTTAATCGACTAGTGAAAATAGTCAATTTTTTAACAGTCTCAGAATTGGACGAAACCAGTTCCATTGGATCTGTAATAGTTAGTTATTACCGGATTTCAATTTTCGTAGCAATCGGACTTATCGTTTGATCGTGGCAGCTCGAAACGCATTGAATTGTTTTTCATATTAATTTGGCGAGTTAAAATAGCCATTTTTCAAAAAGTCTCGGATTTCGATGAAACTAGTTTCATCGGATCCGTAATGTGATATTATTGTAAGGTTTCAAATTTCGTGTCAATTGGATTTACCGTTTGTCCGGTACAAATTAAAACGCCTAGAAAATCGTTTAAATCGGTTTAATTCAAATTGAACGTTTATTGCCATAACTCGCACAGATGACCGAATTAGCTTCCGAAACCTATTCCATTGTGTCCGGAACGCGGGGTAAACCCTAGAAATGTTGGTTACGGCGCGTAAATCGGAGTTCGGAATTCCCGGATGAATAGTGATTGAAAAATTTCCTATAAATACACCTAAATTCACACAAAAAATAAGAAAATAACTAAAACCCTAAACCTAATTCAGGCCGCCGCCTATATGGTTTCAATGGCCGAAATTGTTCCAACTTCTTCCCTCTAAATCTCCCAATCCACTCAATGATTTCAAAAACTTCCAACTACAATCTCGTAGAGCACATCCTCCTCTATAATCCCAACGGTGATGATCGAAATCGGGGTGGTGGATCGACTGCAGCACGCGTTCAAAGGCCATGCGTTCGGCCTCGAACTACGAGCAAATGAAGCAATCGAGCTCAACATGGTGGTAGCCGAAGATGGAGTGGAACAAGGCGCACGACATGGTGGTAGTTGATCGTGGTGGATGTCGTCGTAATGGAAGCAAAAATTAACCCTAAAAATCGAATTGGGTTCGGCCGAGCAAAAAAAAAAAATCGCGTGAAGAAGGAGCTTGGGGAAGATGTTAGCGTGCGGTCCAGATGAGAAGGCATGGGATCTCACGGCTATGTTTGAGTGTAGGTTGAAAATAAAAAAAATTTATGTTGTAAATATTAGTTTAAATCGTGTAAAACTTGTAAAATGCATATCTTTTTCATACGAGGTCGAAAACGCGCGAAACAGGAAGCGTTGGAATCGTATGGACGAGCACTACACTATGGAATTGGATTGGAGCCGTTTGGAGTTAGTGAGAATTTCGGATAAAATTAAACGTCCATTTAATTTTATTCGAAATAAATCGCTAAAACGGAAATTAAAATCAAGGTGAGAACTTCTCACTCAATCGAATCAGTTTCGATTTTAATTTTAAATAGTTAGATTTAAAATATTTGAATGCATGTTTGGATGATGATTGCTATCTATTGATTGTTAAAATAGACATTATGCGCCGTTAGTAAGCGGATGTTATTTATTAAAAACATATATCGCGAATATTTCATAAACCGTGAAATTGGCATTATATATAATAGCAATATATATATATATTGGCATATGTATATATTGCAGTTATTGATTTCCCGCATTTTTTAGTGGATGAGACCCTATTGCGCCGTCTATTAAGCGGATAATATTTTAAATCCCATATACCGCGATAATTCCGTACTGGAGCGGAATTGGTATTGTGCTAATGTTTGTAGATGCAGGAAAACAGGTTGGAGGGATCCAACTGGATTCCTCAACAGTTTTTATTTGATTATGGATATTTTGATATTCGTTGATTATCATATTGATATATGATATCGTTGTAGTCGTGATTGACTATTTGGTGTGTAGCATCATTGAACCAAATTTTGGGATTTTAAAATGATTTTAAAGTGATTTTTGAAAGTATACGTTTATAAAATATTTTTGGAATTGATCCATTTTAAATAAATAAACGTTATAATTTTTAAAGTTATAAAAAATTATGATTTTGAGAAATACGGTTAAAGATTGATTTTTGAGAAATATGGGTTAATGTTTTTATAAAATAATTAAATTGGATTTTTGAATTTATTATAAAAAGTTTAAAAATAGGATTTATAAAATTTGATTATTTTATAAATCAAGAGAATGGTGAAATTATAAAGGAGATTAAAGATGTTTTAAAATAATAGTATAAATTGATTTTATAAAGGATTTATTAATTGATATTTATAAATTAAAACATTTGAATCATAAAACGAGTTTTTATAAGTGTTTGAATGAAGTGAAAATGGATTGCATAAGTGAATGTAATTTATAAAATTATAAATGGTGAAGTTATAAATGAAATTTATAAATAGTAAGATTTATAAATTTTGTGAAGTTATTAAAGAATATATTTGGATAAATAATTGAATCTTATAAGTTATAAGATTTATAATTATGAAGTTTAAAAGAACGATTTTGTAAAATAATTGTTTATAAGCATTTAACTTATAATGTGAACTTTTGGTTTATAATTGAGTTATAAATCGAATAGGTTAATAAAGAAGATGTATAAAAAGGAAGTAGTTATAAAACAAATAGAAATAGAATTTATAAACGTTGTTTTATAAAATTCGCAAACGACTTATTTTGACAAGTTAATTTTTATAACTTATTTATAAAGTTATATTCACATTTTTGACTGTGAATAATCCTTTGAAATAAAATGAATAAAAGGATGAAATTGGTTAACGTAGTATATTCACGTTTTTGAATAGTGAATAATATGTTAAAGAAAATGTTTAGATTTGATGTTTTAAATAGAATTAAAATTATCTAACGATGTTTTAAAATGTGTTGAGATTCGAAACCATAGATTTCAACATTTATTGTTGAAGTAGACGTTTTCGAGAAATAAAAGGAAATAGTGGACTATAACACTGTTGTTATAGTAAATGATTTCCGAAAGGAAATGTTTTGTATAGTATTGGGATTTATATATCTATTTTAATTTCGAATCGCTATACTAGTGATTTTGGGTTGTCGTAACGATGTTTTACGCAACATCCGTTTTGCCCAAATAAATATGGTTAAACGAATGATTTCCTTATAGAATGAAATATATACTAAATTTTGATTTAAGTATATTGAATATTTTCCAAGTGTTGAAAATAAATGGATTTGTGAATTACTTATTAATAAATAAGTATGGAAATGTTTCTTCAATGTGAAATGAAACGTTTTGAGAATTTATCTTTTTTGAAGATAAATTGAAATGAATAATTGAAATCGTATATGCATGGATATTTTGGAATGAAAATTCACTATGGAATTTATAAAGAATGAGGAAATTTGTTTAAAAATAAATATTGATTTATTTTTGAAGTGTGAAAATTATATATCTTGTAAAGATATCTTTGGGAAATAAATAATTTGGAAAATTATTTGGAATCTGGTGATCTGTGCATATCCATTGATAGTTCCATAACCGACTATCAATATTTACCTTTGAAAGGTATTTGTTGTGATTTGTTGAATTTGAATGCTACACTTATTTTTAAATTATTGCGCTCGTTATTCGGATTACCCATTCCGAATAGTGATACGACGTAATGGATAGCATTGAAGATCGGTGTTGAAGACCCGATATTTGCAAGAGCGATAGGACGACCTATCGATTGACTCTGCACCGAGTAGCTACGGTATAGAGTTCTCCATATGTGATGGGAAATCCGATCAGGATTGTGGATATCCGGATTGCAAGGACTTCTTTGTAAGTGCCTTCGGTTCTGTTCGAGCCCGGAACAGACTTGTATGGATTGCATGTCTGACGTTACAAATTGAGATATAAAGCAGATTTCTTTCAAATATATTTCTGTTGGTGGCGGAGAATTTATTCTTTTAGCTTAACACCCTTCTCTGAGACGTACGAGCTCAGAGGTTATGTAGTTGAATGTTATCAGCGATATATTCCCAATTTGGTAATGTGACATGCTGAGTGTTGCTGTGAAATGATCATTGTGTTGATTATTTGTGATAGGATCATTTATTTGATCGTCTTTCCTGGTAATCATTTCTATGATCATTTGTTGACCCAAAGCATGGCTTTTGTATAAAGTATGTTTTTGTGGACGTGACTTCGTCGAGCCTCACACCTCGGGAATGGTCAAAACAGGAAAGATGCGGCAAGTTTATGAGGGGTAGCGCCCTTTAGGATATGTGCATTTCCTTCTGGAAAAGGGTGGTATCATGGTGTGGAGCCTAGATATTTACTCATGTTGAAAACACTTTATGATTGTGTGAATTGATTGCGAGCGCTCGGTTGAAAGGTCCCAAAGGACCGGGGGATGGCATATTCGGTCAGTTGTTACTCAGTTAGGGGTAACCCGGCCTTGTGTTGGTAGAGATCCGGTTTGGTTCTCGGGGATGTCCATCCAGAGGCATTCTCATGTGGCAATGGGAAGTTCCTTGGCCTGATCATTCGTTGGAAATCCAATTCCCAATACGAAACCCTGTACGGTTTTAGTTGTAGAACCTGCCATTTACTTATGGTGGTCACCACTGTTTAGATGGTAGCTATAGTAGGCATACGATAATGGTCGTATGTTGGCTAAGATTTATATTCTACTTTCGAAATGAATTTTTCTCTACACTATGCACTAGTAATAATATCAAATGTTCTTTTTAATGCGTATCAAGCATCTTTGACTATCATAAGGAGAAATCTCCTCCGATTCTGCGTTTGCATTGTGTGTGTGTGTGGGAGGCCTTATGGTAGTCTCATTTTTAAAAAGCATTGCGAATTGAGTTTAAAAATATTCCTCTATTTTGATTTTTAAAGATAAATAAACTGTTTTGAGTTCTCACACCAGTCACATGACTGACTCGGAGTTTATTGTTTTCCTTCCTAAACTCTGGGTGCCCACCAATTTTCACACGGGCAGTCAAAAGTTAAGGTTTATCAGGATATTCTGGAGTTGCTGGAGGCAAGCTGGATGGCATGGCGTAATTACTTGTATATAGTATTTCTTTTTCCGCTGCACTGTTTGTTGTTGTTGTTGTTGTACACTCTGATGTAACGAAATGAAATGTAATGTAATAACTGATATAGTTCTTTGTTTAAAGATTATTCATTTATTTATTATATGTTGTTCCGATGCGAGTTGTGAGATTCTGATGTTGTTCTGCTGTTTTCTATTCCGTTCTATTTTCTATTTTCTTTTCCCTCCATTTTCTATCTTCTTATCTCTTCTTCTATGTCTCTTTCTTTTTCTTTAAAACCCTAAGTGTTCGGTTTTTCGGCAACCGATTACTCGGCAGTTGATACAGTGAACGTATTGATGTCAGTTTTCGGAAGACGAAGAATCGGGTCCTTACATCATGCAAGTTTCAAAGCATTTGGATATGCTTCCCTTACCTAAGACCATTAATACTCATCAGTTAAGTTTCATATCTCTACCTTGCACATTCTAAGGATATGCATCAAATCAGAAAGGATACAAAGTAACAAGGGAAAGATAATCATATCTAGACATGTTGCTTTCAATGAGCATGTGTTTCCATTTGCAAGTACTAAAATGAAACTTACTCAAAAAGTCTATAATGCCAAAACTTCACTCTCTCCTGTACCAATCTATGGTGAAGGGCAGCTAGAAAGAACTAGGAAAGAAAGGCAAAGTAACTTTAGATCCCAACATACATCGTTTGATGATAGACCTGGTCAGGACACATCAGAGAACCCTGATTATTACAGCTTCAACAATTAAGATAATGTTAGCGGTCATGATGATTCGGATCAAAATAAGGATTACGCATCAAAATAGTGAACTTGATGATAATCTAAATCAAGCATCTACAAGACAAGGTCATCACACAATAATAAGAGCTAAACATGGAATTTTTAAACCCAAATTCTACAATACAATTCTACAAAATGTTGAACCGGTCAATTACGAAAAATCTATAAAGGATAACAAATGGAAGTTGGCTATGGATGAAGAATATAATACATTGATGAAAAATAAAACTGAGAGTATTGTACCTAAACCAAGGGATAAGAATGTTATTGGTTGCAAATAGATTTACAAGCTTAAGAAGAACTCGGATGATGCAATATCTAAGTATAAAGAAAGGCTTGTTGCCAAAGAATATACTCAACGGTATGGTTTTGATTTTACTTAAACATTCTCTCCCATGGTAAACCATCAACAATTAGAGTTATACTTACTATAAAAATGCATCATCAGTGGATAATAAGACAATTAGATGTCAACAATGCTTTCTTAAAGAGTGAACTTCAAGAAGTAGTGTATTTACAACAACTAGAAGGATATCTATATGCAAACAGAAAAGATATGGTTTGCAAGCTACATAAAGCAATATATGGAGTTAAACAAGCACTAAGGGTTTAGTATGAGAGGTTAAAGGAAACTCTTATCAGTTTAGGCTACAAACCAGCCAAATCAGATAATTCACTATATATCAGAGTGACAAGCAGTTCTACAACATATATCTTAGTTTATCTGGATGATTTCATAATCACTAGAAGCAGTAATGAGATTAACAAGGTTATATAGTATCTAAACCAAGCATTTTCAATCAAAGAATTAGGGGAATTGAATTATATTTTGGGAATAGAAGCTATCATAAAATCGAAGACTGAATTAATTCTATGTCAAAGGGAATATATTGCAAAAAATTTAATAGAGCAGGAATGAATCAAGCTAAAGATATATCTACTCCAATGTCTGCAACTTACACTTATCTAAATATGATGGAGAATCTATTGAAGATGAAAAGCTATATAGAAGTATAGTGGGTGCTCTACAGTACACTACCATTACAAGACTAGACATATCATTTTGTGTGAATAAGATATGTCGGTTCATGCAGAAACCATTGGGGAATCATTGGACAGCTGTAAATCGAATTCTACGGTACTTAAAAGGACAATAAATCATGGTATAAAATCATGTAAATCTCCAAGCGTACAAGGATACGTCGATATGACTAGACATTTGATCCAGATGACCGCAGGTCAACATCCGAAATTTGCATCTATTTGGGGAATAATCTTGTTTCATGGTGCTCTGAAAAGCAATCCACAGTCTCACGATCAAGCACAGAAGCCAAATATCGAAATTTTGTAGCTGCAATAACTGAAATTTTATGGCTCGAACCCCTCATCAGTGAAGTCAGTGTTAAAATTGTCAAAAAGATCCACACTTTGGTGCGGTAAGTTGTTCTTTCTGCAAATCTCATACTTCACTCACGAACAAACACATAGAATCAATCTGTATTTTGTTCGTGAGAAAGTAATCAAGGGTAAAATAGAAGTAAAGCATCTAGCAACATGCTGTCAAAGAGCAGATATTTTTACAAAAGCTTTGTCGAGGAAGAATTTGGAAACATTGAAGTCTGATTTGAAGATTGAAGTTGTAGAGAAAATTGGGGATGAAAAAGAAAATCAAAAGCCCTATTTTTATTTAGGGGGGCGTAAAAGATATGCTCTCCAGTTGATTCTACAATATATACGAATAACACTAGTGTTTTAAGAGTAGTTCTTGTATATCATATTCCAACTGTAATATTTGAAATAGGTCTCTGTTTCTTATATTAGCGAAATACATACATACATACATACATACATACATATATATATAAGGCAGCATATGTGTCAAATGAATAAAAAGAGAATAATAAACTTTTCATATTTTACATTTAGCAATTTCTTTTAATGTCATTGATAAACATTTTACCGATCATTTAATTGTTTAGCGATAAAGCTAATACATGACAATTTTCACCACTAAAAGAGTGCTTGAAAATAGCGAGTTGGTTTTGTTTGAATTGATGAGACAGTCATCATATGAAAGTAAAAAAGAACACAAATGTATTTGGGTTAAACTGGAAAAAGAAAACATCTCAAAATATCTTCCTAATTCAGCATGTCCTCTAGAGTCAAAGGGTATAGCTGCTCTGATATTTGGTATACACCACAACGGAAACATCTATGTAATCTGTCCTCCTATCAATTTGAGAAATAGACCCAATATCTCATAATTCATATCTATCTCTCTCAAGTAAAAGTCTTCGAAGTACCGGTCCAAATTCTTCTGCAAGATGGCATGTCCTGTTGATGAAGCTCTTTTTACTAGTTTACATTCTATGCATATTGGTGCATACAATTTATTTCTTGATCGGTATGAACATTGATGACAGTAATATATTTTTGAATTTGCAACCGAACCTTTTTGTCCATTATTGGATGAGTTGTTGCTGGAATTTGGGGTTTTAATGGCATGATAGGCTTTGTAATTTACTTTTGGTGATGGCTTTTACATCCTTGGCATTAGCATTCAAGGCCAAACTTTATGCACATGATTATTCTCTTAACGTTTTACAATCAGGATCTGACTCTAATATGGAAATCAAGCTATGTGGGGTTGCTCCCATTATGGTATTTTTACATCTCATTTGGTTTGGATTCGATCGTGCACTTAGATGTAGAAATATTCAGATTCTCGGTAAGGCCTGGCGTGGTCCAGTTTGGTATTGTCCGAGAAGTTTCTTGGAGTATATGAACTTCTAAGGAGTATATACTAGAGGTATATTCCAAAGGGTGCACCTTTCTTGTCATTTGTTGGAAAATTTCCTTTCCTTATTTGATTCGAGAACCCTAAATCTGTTTTAGCTTTAAACTATCAAGAGTAAAGCCAACTCCTCGTCATGGCATTTAAGTACTGATTTAGTCTATTCTATCAAGTTGGACTGTTACCCTATTCAGTCAATTCTATCAAGTTTGGATTGTTACCTTATTCGGTCCATTGTATCACGTTGGACTGTTTTTCTTATTTTATCCATTCTGTCCAGTTTGAATTTTACTCGGTTTATTTCCATTCTTTCAAGTCTGGTTTTAATATTAATTATGACCGTTCATATTTGGATTTTTTTCCTGATTTTTATTTCTGCTCTTTCCCGTATGGATGTTATTCTTGTGAGGTAAAAACTCATTCCGCATTAGCGGCGTGGTCTCACGGAACTTTTATATGTTTTACCATTATTCGAGTTTATCGCATGCTGGTATTTCCAGACTGATCTGGGTGTTATTTTATTATAATGCTCAGGTCATATCGAGTATTTTCTCAGATGAGCTTTGGTGTTATGGAGAGTTTGGAGGGGAGCTGGATATTCGCCTATCGTTTTTTATTTTCCGCTGTATTATATAGTAAACCTATTGGCATTTGTAAGGTCAGGATTTTGTAACCGTCGGCTGATAAGGTTTGTTTTTAACTCTGATATACTCTATACGTTTGGATGGACATTTTCTATTGTCCTTATTATATTTTATACTATCGATTCTGCTGTGAGATTCTTTTTTTTCTCTATCCTATGTTTTTTTTATTTACCATAATAATCTGCCCTTTTGTCGATTAGATACGCGACATTGGAAAACAGTGTTAGCGTTCAATGTTGACTTTTGATGGTCAAAAGGCGGGTCTTTACAACGGGTAATGAGTATAAATATTACTTTGATGTTATCCCACTATTTTCAAACTATCGCATTTTGGTTATGTTGAAATTCTATGATTCGTCTGCACATCCGTACGATGGGCAGCACAAAGTTTGGTCAACGGATTTTAACCATATATCATCCCACGCTTCAATTATTTTTCAGAATGTGAGAGATTCTTCTATTTCAATATGCATACATTACCCACATAGAATGCGAGATTCCCAACAGGTCATTGACAGGCATTTTACTGATTAAGAATTTAATTGTTTAGCGATAAAGCAATAATATACGACAATTTCCACCCCTAAAAAGTGCTTGAAAATAGAGAGAGTTAGTTTAGTTTGAATTTATGAAATGGTCATCATCTAGGGGAAAAAACACGAATGTTTCTGCCTAAAACTAAAAAAAAGAATTGTTATAGGAACTTCACATTTAGATAAGGAAGGATTTTCGGCAGGATCACCAAATTTGGGTCTGTTTTGGATGGGAGGCTGCCGAACATAGTATAAAGTTTTTTACTCGATGGGGTTTGGCCGAACTTTTTGGTCCACCTTTATCCAAACGTGGACTCCTGTAATAATAATTAAAAAAAATCCCAAAATATCTTCCCAATTCAGCATCTCTTAGGTAGTCAAAGTGCATTGCTGCTTTGTAAAATCTTTCACCGCCCCTGAAACATCTGTGTGATTTATCCTCCTATCAATTGAGAAATAAACCCAATATCTCACCATTCATATCCCTCTCAAGTAAAAGTCTTCTAAGTACCGCTTTGGGAACGTTGATTTGAGCGAACAAACGGTGTTTGAGAATAAAATGTTTTTGTTTGCATATTACTACAAAAATTGGTCAAATTTCATGTATTTCAATACTCATTTGATTACAAAATTGGGTGAGTTTTGATCCAAACTCTTTTGCAAGGTGGCATGTCCTGTTGATGATGCTCTTTTTACCAATTTACACTGCTAGAAACGGCTAAGATAGCGACAGAACCTAGCGATGGCTAAAAAATGCGGCCGTCGTTGTACGAAATATACATATCCCCTTCACGCGAGCAGAACTTTCATTCTTCCCACCAAAAAATAAACCCTCCTTCCCCCAATCCGCCACCCCCCGTCACCGCAGCCGCCGCCCCGCCTTCCGCCGCCTCCAAATCACCCAAATTCGCCTAGGTATGCTTCTAATGTCTATTTTGAATGTAAATTTGATGTTTTTTAGGTTTAGTTTAAACCTTATTTAAATTACGATATGTTGTTAAATTAGGTATTAGTAGTGTTGTATGTTGATTTGGTAGATTAATTAGTTTATTATCATGAAGTTAAATTAGGTATTAGATTAATTAGTTTATCATGAAGTTGAATAAATGGTTGATGTCGATAATTAATGTTGGCGATTAACATGGTTAGTTGTGTTAGGTGAAAAATTAGTGCATATTAATGATTAACTTGGTTATTGATAAATTTACATGAAAGTATTTCATAGTTTATGAAATTGATAAATTGCAAATTTAAGTCGTTAAGTGAATTTAAATTGACAAATTTTTATTTAATAATTAGATTTTTATTGTTTTCTAATTATCTATTTGATAATTAGATTATGTTGTTTTATAATTATCTTCATTGATAATTCTTCTATATATCTTGTTGATTTAGCGACGGCTAGCGACGGTCATTTTAATAATTTTAGCGATGGATAGCGACGGCTAGCGACGGCCAAAATGCAAAAGGTTGTATATATTGTACAAAAATAAAGTTTATACAAAAAATTAAAAAATGAATATGAGAACATTAAAAATTCTGCAAACATCTAATTTTTTTATAAAAAAATTAGGAAATGACTTTAAAAACAACTGATATTGTACTAAAATCGATTTTGTAAAAAAATTAAGAAATGAATATAACAACAACAAATATTCTGCTAAAATCTATGTCGTAAAAAAATAAAGAAATGAATATTGAACTAAAATTGTTAATTGAATGTTGAACTAAAATTTAAATACACAAATTTATGAAATAAAATTTAAATAATTGAAACATTGTCAAAATTTGAAAAGAACAACAATATTTGATAAAATCTAAAGAAATTTTTTTATCCCTTAGATTGGCATTGGCCCCATCTGGCAAGTGTTGTATATGATCGTTATATGGATGTTCGTTTTGTAACGGAACAGACATTTATATTCATCTGATACAATATTTGTCGGATTTGTCCCTGTATTGGACAAGTTACAAACACAATAAAGTAATTACATATTATAAATCATTTCATTTTAAACGGTTACAAAATTTCGGCGGCACTTCCTTCACATTCCCTATGTACACGCATTTGTGTACGATACAGGGAACAGAAGGGAAGTGCTGTCGAAATTTTGTTGAACCATTTAATCTGAAATGATTTATAAAATGTAATTACATTATTGTGTTTGTAATGAGAAATAGGATGACTGACCACCGAAGTGAAAACCAAAATACCAAAAAATTAAAAAATAGTTTTTATTTTGAATTTTCTGCAACGATGAATTGTTCACAATGGAGAATGGTTGAAAATTAATGATTTAAATTGTCCAACATACATTTTCAAATTAGGAAAAACGTTCAATTATTCTCTCGACCGTACTTGGATGTATGAAGTCATAACTGGAAAGAAGGATCAATAAAGCAACATTTCTACAACGGTGTACACGAATTTATTAGATTTGCTAAATCTAATAACTGAAACAACACAGAAATTCGTTGCCCGTGTAGTAAGTGCCAATATTTGAAGCATTGGAAACCATATATAGTTGAAATACATTTCTATCGATATGGTTTCATGCCTGATTATTATTTCTGGGATCGTCATGGAGAATTTGTTGAACCTACACCTAATAATGAAGTGTTAGAGGACGCTAATATGATGACGAATCCGATAGAAAATATGATGGATGATGCAGCACGATCAATGTTTCCTACAACTGAAGTTGTCGATGAAGACGAAAATGTCGAAGAAGAACCGACTGTGGGAGTTAAAAAAATATACGATTTGTTGGATTCTGCTAAGAGGCCGTTGTAGGACGGATATAAAAGCGGAACCGAACTTTCAGTAACCGCCGAATACATAACTATGAAATCAAAATTCAACCTTACGGAAGCTGCGTTTACAGCAGTTTACAAGCTGTAAAACGACACATGCCACCCAATAATCTTATATGCAATAGCCATTATAAAGTAAAAAAAATGATGTCCGCTTTCCGTGTATCGTACGAGAAGATAGCTGCATGTGTGAAAGGTTGCATGTTGTATTGGAAAGACGACGTTGACCTCAGAAAATGCAAAATATGCAACGAAGAAAGATACAAACCAAGAAAGAAGAAAGGGAAAGAAGTCTCGTACAAGAGAATGCATTATTTACCCATCACCCCAGACTTCAAAGATTATATGCATCTTCTGTTACAGCGCGGCCTGTCATATGCGATGGCATAGTGTGAGAACAGCGGAAGAAGGAACTTTGATACATCCATCCGACGGAGAAGCATGGAAACATTTCGATAAGACATATCCCGCATTTGCTGCGGAAAGTCGTAATGTCAGACTTGGTTTATGTACGGATGGATTTTCACCATTTTCACAGTTTGGTAGTAAATATTCATCCTAGCCAATTATCGTTACTCCGTATAATTTACCTCCATGGATGTGTATGAAGACACCATATATGTTTCTCACCACTGTCATTCCTGGCCTTCATGATCCAACCCAAGGAATTGATGTTTATTTACAACCATTGATTGAAGAGTTGAAGAAACTGTGGAATGAAGGAGTCGAAACTTACGATGTATCAACGAATTTTTTTTTCCGGTTATTCGCTTCTTTGTTGTGGACTATTAATGATTTTCCTGCATACGGGATGTGTAACGACCCGCAAATCCGTACCCCTTGAGTCAACACTATTCTACCTAAATCAACTCAAGTTGTACAGAAATACGAACCATTTGGGTTAAAGAAGAAGAGGTAGAAGAAGAAAATAGAAAACAATATCAGAATCTAACCATCGCAGCGGAATAAATATAATAGATAATAAATGGTCTTTACATAAAATCAAATATATCTGTCTATATATTACATCATTAGAGTACATCAATCACAGTTCAATATCAATATCATACAACTGGATATACAACTAATCAACACAGCGGAATATATATAAAACAAGTACGAGAGTACGTATCGCCATCCAGCTCGTCTCTTGAGCTCGACAGCATCATATCCCGTATCCTATAATACTCGGTCTGACCCGAGCATTACAGTTAAATAACACCCGAGTCAGTCTGAAATACCAACGTGAGAAAATCACCCTCAATTGATTATTAAAGTTTCAGAAATCTTTTGAAAAACAAAAGCATCTCGTAAGACTACGCCACAAATAAACATGTCGGGTTTTTACCTTACGATAGCTAAAACAATTTTTATAGAAATCCTCTGATATTATAATAGGGTCTATATACAAATACTTATAAAATAGCTGAAATTATTACATCTATTAAATTCCAGCTACTAGCCACAGAGTGGGTAATACAAACAAAACACGTACAAGGCTCGTAGGGAGAATGGATTTCCAACTAATGACTAGGCACTGGGGTACCACCTGTCACAGTACGTGGCCTAGATCACAGTACCGAGGAGTACGCCCGCTCCCCTGCAACACAAGACCAGGACTACCCCTTACTGGATAATCTCGAGTGAGATCACCCCGCGGTTGGGATCAGCAACCGCCCACTAAGCCGAAATAAAAAGGGACATCTAGACAGAGATGACCTCACCCTGCTTGGGTGCTACACACCTAGCCTTGCTGCATAACCCCTAATTTTCAGTCATTCCCATTTGATGAGGCTTGAGGCTAAGCGTTACCTTTTTAGAATATATCCCTTAGAATGCCCATCGTCCACCTGATGATTTTTCACAAGCATTCATCCCTACAAGTCCGTCCTGGGTCCGAACGGAACCAAAGCACTATTCCTACTACATCCATTTTGGAAATATCCTCAGGATTAGTAGCGACTAGCCCTTGCACTTCACTGCTCCATCTTCGAATCCAAACTCATTTTCACGAAACGTACAAACCGGATCGAAGTGGTTTCCGAGAAATTAATCTCGATTCCGGTCTCTTCGAAACGATAAACGCATTTGGCCAATATTGATAGTCGGTTATTTAACTATCAATTAATATTCCCAAACAACCATCCAACAAATTATTTATTAACCTCAAAAATATCTTTACAAGATAAATTTTGACTTTTCAAATCTTTTGAAACAGTTTTCAAAACTATCTTCCTTTTCTGAATAAATTTCCCAAATATTTTCTATTCCTTCTGAAATTACCAAGCACAAAACTTTAGATTTTTAAAATAATTTAAAACGCTTACTTTGAAATATACTTTAAAATGTTTAAGTTAAAACTACTTCAACAATTTGTTAAAAATACATACTATATGAATATTTGAAAACAAGGTTACTTTATAAATATAAAACTAGGTTTTCACTTTTCAAAACAAAATACTAAGTCACCTTTAAATAATTATTACAATAATAGATTTGAAAAAAATATTTACTTTAGAATTTTAAACATTCAGAAATAATAAATTTTCTAAAATATGCTTTTTAAAGCAACATTAAACTTTTATCTTATATTTAAAAATTTACTTAAAACGTACTTGGCTATCCAGAGAAATATAATTCTCTTCACAACCTTTAAAAATAAATCACTATTTATTTTTAAACAATTTTTCTCATTCCTATAATAAATTCCCACCTTGAATTTATTCTTCCAAACATCCAATTTCAAACACTTAAATCAATTTCCAATTTACTTCATTTATTCAAAAATCCTTTAATTTCAGATTTTATTCCTTAATTATGATTTAAAATATTTTTAATTGAAATACCAATTTAGATTTCTCAATTTACTTCTTATTCCTTTAGATAAATTTAAAACTTTAAGTTTTAAAATAATTCTTTATTCATCTAAATTAATATCACATAATTTTAGAATTCATTAATTACTGTTTATTCAAACCCTTTTCTTTTCATACTCGAAGTTATTTATTAGTATTTAACATACTTCCATTTCTTTTTTTCAATTCATTCTTAATTTTATTAAATTTTCTAAGATTATTTCGTTTACAAATTTACTTCCTTTATTTTCTTTCCAAAACCCAATCTATATATTTTTGGTAATTCATTATACCCAAATATATCCAATCAAATCATAACATTCAATATTCCAATATATTCATCATAGAATATCAAGTAATCGCAACAGAGAATATTAAATAATCAATGTTGAGGGGTCCAGTTGGATCCCTCCAACCTGTTTTCCCTACATCTACAGATGTTAGCACAATAATATACCAATTCCATAATATACCATACTATAGAACATCAATAAATTTCAACCATTCAAACAATTATTTAAATTTAATCATTTAAATTTAAATTTAAATTTAAATTAACTGAGTGAGATTAACTCACCTTTGCATTTTTATTTGCAATCCACTTCAATATTGCCTTGGATTCCTGATGTTTGACCTTGAATAAGCATTATAGGATTTTATTAATATTTGAATTATTCAAACAATTTATTTATTTATTTAATTATTAATTAGTTTTAAACTAATTCTTCTCTTTCATTTCTGGTTGGAGTACGGCTGGTCGTCTAGCATGCCCTTATTGTATGGAAGAAACACGAGCATTTTTGTTACGATATGGGAAGAAAGTTTCATGGTTTGATTGTCATCGGTGTTTTATTCATCCCAATCATACTTTTAGAAGAGATAAGAAAATTTTCATAGCTAACAGAGAAGAGAATTTGAAACCATCCAAGGTTTGGTCAGGCGAGAAAATATACGGAATTGTAAGGGACTATCCAAAGATACATGAAACTGGAGTCCAGACTGAAATCTCAGGAAAGTCAGACATTCATAATTGGTGCAAACAAAGTATATTTTGGGAGTTACCATATTGGAAAGATCTCTTACTCCGACATAATATTGACGTGATGCACAACGAAAAGAACGTGTTTGATAATCTGTTTAATACAATTTTGAATGTAAAGGGCAAAATCAAGGACGATTTGAATTCAAGGCTTGATATAGCAAACTATTGTAAGTACCCGGAACTTCATATGAAGCCTAATGACAATAAAAAACCGAAAGCATGCTATGAGCTAGACAATAAGCAAATAAAACTCGTGCTAAAGTGGGTGGAAGAATTAAGATTTCCCGATGGGATTTCTTCCAATCTTCGTAGATGTGTTGACTTCAAAAATAGTAAACTGAGTGGGATGAAAAGTCACGATTGTCATATCACGATGGAATATTTACTACCCGTGGCTTTCAAAGAACTGTTGCCCTTAAAAGTATGGAACGTTATAACAGAGTTATGTTTGTTTTATAAACAGCTTTGTTCGACAACATTAAAGGTGATCGTATACGTAAACTTGAAGTAGAAATACCCATATTGCTATGCAAACTGGAGAAAATACTTCTGCCTGGTTTCTTTAACGTAATGGAGCATTTACCTATTCATCTTCCATCTGAAGCACTTCTTCGAGGTCCTGTGCAATATGGATGGATGTATCCATTTGAGAGGTAAATTAACATGTGCAATGTTCATATCAATTTCAAATTCAAATTTGTATATCTAAATATGTAATAAATATCTTAATAGGTACTTGAATCATTAAGAAGAAGATTCGACAAAACGCCCGAGTTGAGGGTTCGATATGCAAATCGTATCTTGAAGAAGAAACTTCATTTTTTCTCTCTCACTACTTCAAGGACGAGGTGAACTTATCGTTTGTAACTGTTCCTCCTAATGAGGAAGTCGTTAAACAAAATTCTTCTCAAATAATGTTATCTGTTTTTAGACAACATAGTAGACCTGGTGGAAAATGTGTGGAAATATGGTTGGACGATAGAGACCACCATGCAGCACACACGTATGTTCTTTTAAATTGTGTCGAAGTCGCACCATTTATCAGGTAATAATTAATTCACTTGTAATTTACTTGTACGTACATAATAATTATAACACATATTACATATATGCAGTATCTACGAATCATAGTATCCATCTGGCGATCTCAGTAAAGAATTTACCAAATGATTTTTGAACTATGTTTATGAGCCAAGAAACTATGTCGTTGATGAAGGCTTAAAACATCTTGCGATTGGACCGAAAAGAAATATGAAGACTTATCCAATATTCTTCGTCAATGGGTTTAAGTTCAACATGAAAGATTACGGGGCTGAAAATTTAACATATAACAGCGGAGTATTTGTCAAAGGCAGTGATGATCCAGATGAGCATTTAAAAGATTTTTACGCGTCTTAACACAGATTCTAGAGTTGACATATTATGTTGAACCTTTAGAAAGGTTTTTTTTATTTAAGTGCAATTGGTTCGGTAACGTTCCTGGTTCCAGAATCAACGTGCATAAAGAGTATAAACTTATTGAAATAAGGCATACATCACACTACTATAAGTAGGATCCTTTTGTATTAGCCAAGTAAGCGTTACAAGTTTATTTTGCTCCGTATCCATCTTTGAAAAGAGATAAAGCGGATTAGTCTGCTGTTTTCAAAACAAAACCAAGGTTTTCGTTTGATGGAAATAATATTCCACATGTAGCAGCATATCAAGCCGATCTTGAACCAAATACAGAAATAATAATAACTGATATTGATGTAGGGCCTTTAAATGATGAATCGAACGTCTTATTTGATGCATTCGAAAGTACCGAAGAAAATGAGATAGAATACGAGACTGAGTCTGAATCATAAAATGATGAAGACTGATCGTTATTGATATAATTGTTATGTGATAGTGATTGAAACATGCTATGTAATAGTAAATTTCTGTAATTGTTCTGTGATGATCATTTAGTTAATTTTTATCCATGTTTTGTACTAGTAAATTTTTATAATTGTTCTGTGAAAGTGATTGAAACATGCTATGTAGTAGTGAATTTCTATTATTGTTCTGTGATGATCATTTATTTAATTTTTATCCATGTTTTGTACTAGTAAATTTTTATAATTGTTTCTGTGAAAGTGATTGAAACATGCTATGTAGTAGTGAATTTCTATAATTGTTCTGTGATGATATTGTTTTTCTATAGTAGATATGTCTGGTAGGAGACGAAGTATGACAGGCACGCCACAACCATCTCCCGGTGCAGGTGGTAGTGGCACTTGACCGTACTTACGTCCGATGGCAGAAGTTGTTCCGAAAAATGCTGGGTAAGTATCAATTTTATTTAAAGTATAAGTTTTAAAATCCACTAAACATGTATATCATAACTTTTGCAGGGGCTTTGAGGTGGAGCCATCAGATTACATTCTACAGGTTTCGAGGAAGGCTTTTCAGAGCCGGATGGATGGTTGTTAGCCTCGCTGGGACGACATCCATATTCATGTCAAGAACGCAATACAGGCCGATTTAGTTGTAAGTAGCAGTTTGAATTTCAGTTGTAAATTAATATAATCTATATAACTTAAAATAATTTTAATTTACAGGCTGTAGTCTGCGTTGACACTGATGACATGGACGCTTTCTTAAATCACTGAAACAAAAGAATGAGGCAAAATTACAGAGATACATTGTCCAAGGCTAAGAATTCAGGCAAAAAGCCGAACTGGATGGGTGACGGTGTATGGGTTGATTTTCTTCGGCTTTGGAACACTCCGGCAGCAAAAGTAAGTAATATATATTTGCTTTGTTATTTAAATCTAATATAAATCTCGCAAGATATATACGTGATAATTTATCTTAATTTGTAGGAATTATCTACGCGGAACCGGGCTAACAGGAATAAAAATCCTGCATTGCACCGTGGTGGCTCCAAATCCTTCCAGGAGCATAAGAGAGAGCTGGTAATTAAATTTATAAACTGTGTTTATATTTTATTAAAATATTTTATAATCAGATTAGAAATAATATTTATATATTATCAGACCGCGAGATACAACCGCGAGCCCACTATGGCCGAGTTGTTCAAGGTGACGCATGCCGTGGAGAGGACCGATGAAGAAGGCAATGTTTCGTACGAGTGGACGGATGACAAATCCCAATCCGTAATGATAAACTAATTTATTGTTAATAACAATATTTTGTCTTATTTTATTTTCAAAAACTTGAAATTTGGTTTTTATCGTGTAAAATAATTGTTTGTAAACGTAGGAGAGGTACGAAGCTGAGCGGGCTCGGTTAGCACAGTCCACTGGTCGGGAAGAGTTTACGCTAGAGGAGGCGAACAATATCTGGGATGCTATTATTGACCTGCCTTCTCGGACCAATGTGCGGTATAGCTATGGAAATCTGAAGGTAAATTTTGACATGTACTAATATATAAATTTACACATTCATATGAATAGTTAAATAATTTTAATAATATTATATATATACTAATATATAAATACTTATGAACTACTTTACAGGCGATGAGATTGCAGAGTGCATACAGGAGGTCCCAGCAAGAAGAGGAGATTGCTCAGTTGAGGCAAACAGTGAATGAAATAAATGATTGGAGGAAGAGTTTCTTCGAGCAACAGCTGGATGAGCGGATTGCATGTTATTTGCAACAGCATAGGAGGATGCCTGGAGAGGATGGCAACGATGGTGAGGAGTATGTATGCTTGTTTGCTCATGTTTCAGTTTGTTATATACATATTTTGGTTGGTTTGGTGTATATATATTTTGGGATATTATGTACATATTTTGATAACTTGTAGTTGTGTTAACGGTTTGTTTGGTTTAACGGTTTGTAGTTGTGGTTGGAGAACTATGCACACATTTTGGTTGGGAAACTATGTACATATTTTGATGACCTGTATTGGTTGACATGATATGTATTGTTGTTGGGATTGTATATGATTTTGTTTGGTTTTGTTGGATTTTATATTGTTTGAATGTATAGTGATGTTATATGATGAATATATGATGGTTATAGTTGATGAATATAGCGTATAGTGGCTGTAATGATGGTATTTGATGGTTATTGTTTGAAGTGTATTTGGGCTGTGCAAGTGCACAGAATTTTGTTCAGTATAGCGACGGCTGGCGACGACCATTTTGTTCAGATTAGCGACGGCTAGCGACAGTCATTTTGTTAAGATTAGCGACGACATTTGGACGTTGGAAAATTTCCACGTGGCACATTTGCAATCGCGAGCCGTTGCTACTTATGTGACGGAGCCATCGCTAAAGCCGTCGCGATTCTATTGGGCGATGAGGTAAATAGCGACGGCTAGCGACGGCCGGCGACGGCTAAAAGCCGTCGCTATCAGGTATCGTTCTTGTAGTGTTACGCTCTATGCACATTGGTGCATACAATTTGTTTCTTGATCAATATAAACATTAATGACAGTAATATATTTTTGATTTTAAAGCCGGATCTTTTTGTCTATTACTGGAGGAGTGGTTGCTGGAATTTGGGGTTTTAATGGTGTGACAGGCTTTGTATTTTACTTTCTGGTGAAGACTTTTACATCCTTGGCGCTAGCATTCAAGGCTAAACTTTCTGTGCATGATTATTTTGATTCATGGAACAGGGTTATTTTTGATGGATTTTTTGGCGGGCACATGGAATACTTCTATCTCTAGTTACCTTTTGTTATGAATCTTCGCGAAGCTGCTTGCTTCAATTTTTAATGTTAGTTCAAAATATAAAAAGAACATCACAAATCTCGATTTTGATAAACATTTGTACTTGTACAGTATTTTATGCTAAATTTATTTATCTTGTTTAAGTCCATTTATTTAGTAAGCTTAAAGCAGTGCCATAATTTTAATTTCTGCATGCCGTTTTCTTTTCTTTTTATTATACTCGCTTTCATCTGACATTTGATTCATATGTTTGATCTTTGCAGTCATTCGTGCTCTTGTGGACGTATCATTTTCTGGTTATAATTATACAATTTGTAAACTAGGTTTAAAAAGGCTGAAAATTGCCCCCAAAAAAAAAAAAATTTAAAAATTAAAATTCATGCTACATATTTGCATGGTTACCATATTGCATGGGGCAAGGGCAACAACATCTGTTCGTCGCCTCTTCAGCTTATTAACTACGTTAATAAATATTAATTCTCACAACTGAGCTATAAAACTAAATTGTGTTTATAACAGTATTCAATGAGTGTGCTTTCATCTTGTTTCCAACTTTGACATTTATCTTGAGCCATGTTTCCATTTTCGCATCGGTAATTACTATATGCGCTCCTGTTTTGGCATATCAAATTATACCTTACATCGTACGATATGGTTTACTCACATCGTATGCAATTTCGCATACATATATTTGCAAAACTATTCGTAATTACAAAATATATAAAAATTAAACTAATGACATATTGATTAACAAAGTCCCACGCTACGTTGTTGTTGTTGTTGTTATTGACACTTTGATAGATTTGCCTGCGATATTGCTCACATATTTTGATGGAGATTTCGAGCATTCAAGAAGACAACGGAGCTTACTGGTCATATTTCCTCCGCTCGGTTTTGGAGTTTTAGCCAACATTATTATTGAAATTGACATGGTGGCTTGTGTAACTTACATATTGATAGTTCAGAGTCATTTTGACATGAAAGCCATATAGTTTACCATATTTGTTAAGCTAAAGACTTTTCTTATGTACTTTAGCCATAGAAATTCAAATATTGCCATCGACGTTTGCTTTTTTCTTTTAAATTTTCGTTAGCAAAATTGATATGTGCGAGAATCATACATTGTCTAGTAACAGTATTTTTTGTGTAACTTGAACTCCGTTTTGAGAAGAATGCTAAGCACATAATCCTAATTCGGAATCAGGATTCGTTATGATGCATCAAGATGACACTTCAAAGAGAAGTACCGTGTAAACATTTGTTTGCAAAATAACACACTCCTTATCTCAATTATAATAGTACTTTATAGCATACGTTTTCAGTTTCCTTTCTTTTTTTTGAAACAGGAAGAAAATTAAAGGACCAAGGCCCAAAAGTAAATAGTAGGGTAAAATACACCCTACCCGAATCAAATACAAAACCCTAGCTCACAACTCCACAACGCCGCAACACCGAAACAAACAGATAAACCATAGAAAACAGATGCGAAAGTAAAATAAGCCATGGCGATATGAGGCAATTTTGCAATATAATCGAGAAATCATAGTGGCTTCCAAACAAATCTCTTCCCCTTGTTATCTTCATCAATGTGGCGAGTGGATCTCGAATTGATGTACGCAAAACAGGCGAAACATTGGGACTCTGAATCAAGTGCGTGCTATTATTCACGAGATGCTCAGATGTAAGCCAGCCTTTGTTATTTGAAGGATTACGAGCAGAGTTGTTGTGAGTCTCGTGAATCTCTGATCTAGGAAGAGCCAGTTGCATTTTATGCTCGGAAAGTGAGCAGCAATCGGTATAATCGATTGAGAAACTCTTATTGCGATTGACAGCAACTAATTCTTCTAACTCTTCACTAGAAAGCTTGTTGGATTCACATTTGTACCAAACAGATAAGTGATAGAAGTGATTGTTTATATTGCTTTTGTAGAAATCAGTCGAAACTCTCTGATTATTCATGACTCGATGCAAAATCCTGTCTTTATGCAGGAGATGATCGGGATATGCCTTGTGCTTAAGTGTGCGGTAGCCTCCGCCCCTATCATAGAGAGATCAGTGTTTAAAGATGTAGTATTATAAGACACTTTGTTAAAATAAAAAACACTTCCCTTTCCTTTTTCATGACAGGATAGATTGCTGGTTTGCTGGTAGACGTGGCGGCCACCAAAAAGTGCAAGCTCCGGATTGGGTCTGCTGAGGCAATTAGGTCTCTTCATCCAGTGAATGCCACTGTGGTGAAGAGGTTTACTTCGAGGGAAGACAAAATCCCAATTCTCATTTTGTAAGAAATTTTCAAGTTCCCCATCATAATTATCTGCACTTCTAAGAATTTGATTGAATTTTTCTGAATGATTTTGGTTGCTTTCAAATTTTTTGAGGAGAATTTGGCTTTTCATATCAATTGTTTTCCAAAATTGAATATAGTCTGTCTCTCTTTGAGTATGTAATCTTTGATTTCTTTCTTTCCAAATGTGAAAGATGTTTGCTGTATATCCAATTTGCTTTGAAAATATAAGTTTACTATAAATTTTATCCACGTATTGCCGAATCCAATTTTCGTGCACAAAGTAGTTTCAGAAGCATTCTTCAATCATGGTGAAAAATTGGGTACCACTTGTTTACCTTAAATTCCGCTTTATGTCTGCCTTAAATCCTTAAATTCCGGTCTTGTGCAGTGGGTAGATGATGATGGTGATGATATTATGAAATGCGAACATATGATTTTTCTTATCTTTTTTGGACCAAACTCTAATACTTGTGAAAATATACAGCAAATATAGATTACATTTTGGTGATGCAAAAATAAGCGACAATATACATAGTTTCTTCAAAACATTACATTGATGCTACTCCAAATGAAGCTAGTGTAAAATCAATATTAAAAGTTTGCCTTTATTTAAATTATCACTATAAATTTTTGAAGAAAAATAAAATGATGCTAACAGAAACTGAAATTGTCAGTGCAAACAGATCATGAATGGACATCTGGTTTCCATGGTGGGTGTCTAATGGCAATGGGGCGGGTTGGAACGGGTTTTTAGTGTCCCATACCCGTCTCGGATTTTTTAGACCTTGCCCCAGACCCGCCTCGTAGACCCGGTGCAGGTCTGAAATTTTTCCCCGTACCCGCGACCTGTACGGGTCAGGGTAGACCCGACCCGCCCCAAGACCCGATAAGTCTCATGTATTGATTCAAAATTGTGTAACAACTTACATATATTTATTTGTTTATACTCGTTATCACCAAATAATACATAAAATACAAATAACAACGTGTCTAAAAAAAGTTAGTAAAAATGATGTGTGAAATAACAATTCAGAAAATATATACATATGTTATTGTATAATTATCAATGACGCAACTTAATACTCTAATTTTCTATATAGATTATTTATTCGAATATTTTAATATCCATGCTACAATCACTTATATCTAAGAAGATTAATAAATCATTATAGTAACAAAGCAGTTTCATGAGATATTAGTAGTGCGGGTCGGGTTGGGGCGGGTCAACTGAGCCCCGACCCGACCCTAGACCCGGAGCACTCAAGAACGGGTCACGGGTCTACCCGCCCCAATGACCCAATGGGGTGGGTCTGGACGGGCCAAAACAGGGGCGGGTCGACTGGGTTTGGACCCTAGACCCGCCTCATTGTCATCCCTAGTGTCTATTAGGAGATGGAGGCTTTGGTATTGGTTTATCACCATCAGACCCCTGAATGATTGGGATTTTACGACCAATTCTAGGTTGCACGTTTCCACTGTCTAATATACATATATGCAATGAAACAAAATAAGGAGTAAATTGTCAAATCATTCAACTTCATCTAATCAAACAAACCAGTAGTGACGTCTACAATTTCAATGTGCTTCATTCGTGAATGAAGTATGTGATTGGCCGCTAACGAGACGGTGCTGAGATTGTCACACCAAATATGTGGTCTGGCCTTTAGCTGAATTCCGATTTCTTTGAGAAGAGACTCGATCGATGTGATATCTGTAATTGTGCTTACTACGCTACGGTACTTGGTTTCTGTACTTGATCTAGAGATGGTTGGTTGCTTTTGGAGCACCATGATACCGAATTTCCACCGAAATATATGCATTATCTAGATGTAAACCTTCGATCATCTATATCAGTTGCCCAATTGGCATCTGAGTATCCTCGAATTTCTAACTTTACATGCTTCCAAGCTTATGCCTTGATTTATTATGTCTTTTATATATCATAAGATGCGCTTTACTGCTTTCTATTGATCATTTAATGATATTTGCATAAACTGACATAACTTGTTCATGCTAAATGTTATATCTAGTCTTGTTATTATGACGTATTGTAGTGCACCTACTATACCTCTATATTGTTTTTCATTATCCATGGGTTCACTCTTGTCTTTGGATAGATGTAATGTGACGATCCGCCTTTTTGGTTAATTCAAGTCGACCTTTAACCACATATGCTTGACCCGAATCGTTCAAAAAGACGAATTATCAATGGGTTTAAAAGAAAAGGAGAAGAGAAAGAAAATAATATATAGAATCTCATAGCGAAATGATGAGATATAATAATAACATAATTATAAAACTGTCCATCAATATACATTTGATTCCATTTCAATATCATCAGAGTTAATACATTTTAACTGAACATGTCAATATAGTGCAGTGGAATAATAGTAGTAAGTACGGTCTGCCAATCTCCGTCTTGGTTTTCGAATAACTAAGGTCTTCGAGAACTGAAACAACTCGGGCTGACACGAGCGTAATGAAAAGATAGTACACTCGAGTCAGGATTAGATATTCACATGCAATTAAATTCGAATCAAATGATATAGCTACAGAAGTTTAAGAGACTAAACAAGTTGCATCGACTTTGCTTGAGCAATCAATATTCAAGTTCGAATTCAATTTTTGCACTTCGATTTATGAATTCGTAAAAACTTATTTGTAAATTACTCATTTTCATAAATAAACTCTTCGACTAAATTCTCGGTTTCATTTCACAGAACCATTTTATTTAAAAGATAAAATATCTTTTGTTTTCCAACATTTCATTTGTAAATACCATCTTCCAATTAACCTTACAAAATATATTTTTGTGAAAATCCTATTTCACCTTTACAAAATTTCCAAATTTTATTACTATTCAAATTAACAAAGTTAATTAAATCCTTTAAATACAAAGGTTTTATTATTAAATATTCAATTTAAATAACTTCGGAATTAGTTTACTTAATTTCTTAATTTAACACATTTAATTGAACTTTAATTCAAGACAAATCAATTTAATCATTATATTCAATAAAATCAATTAAAATTCTCTCTTTAATTAAATTAAATATTTAATAAGAATTTAATTACATATACAATACTAACACTTCGTTAAATTTCAAATCACCAATTTGACAAGTTTTAAAATCACTAACATTTAACATAACCATTATTAGTTAATTTCATAATTTAAAATAGTTCAACTAATCTTTCATTTCTAAAATCCAAATTAATTTAATAGATTTCAAAACTAAATATTAACTTCAACATAAAATTTTAAATTATAATTTCACATTAAATTTCCAAATTATTTCTAAATTTCAAATTTAAATACTAAATATCCAAAATCAATTTCAATTGACCAATTAGTGTTTATTATTTAACATTCTATCCTAGGCCAAGTAATTTAAATTTGAGTATTTATCATTTCAACCCTATATTTCGATTAAAATTTCAATGTCTAAATCAAAGCATACGACAACAACGTAATAGTGACAGATATCAATAAATCAATCGTCGTCCAATATTCAACTTTTTCCATAGTTAACGGATTTCATGCAATTTTAATTCCAATTAATAATTTCAACTATTTCAACCAATCATATGGCACAATGTTAACTATCAACGATTTTCAATTTCAATATAGATTATAATCAACTATCAGTTATATATAACATAGCAGGATACTTGCAATACGAAAATCTATTCGTGAGCTTAAAATTGCACACCTTCGTGGCTTTGGAACACGAGCACATACATGGTGATACGGGTGCACGAGCTAGAAGATGATGGCTCTTTTTTTACATTTTTAATATAACTCAACCAACACTTTTCTTTCTTTCCCTATATAATAATACACACATGCAACACAGAGGTGGGCTAAGCAATGCACAGCAGGGGATGGTCAGGGGAGTAAGGGGTTCGGCTTCAAGCGGTGGAGATCTGGTTGCGAGGAGGGACTCGGTGCGGGGAAGCTCGAGTGATACGGTCGGGCACTGGGTGGTGCTAGGAGGCTCGGGTAGGGTGGCAGCTTTGTTGGGGATTTTGCGGTTCGAGGCGAATTTGAGGGCAATTGCGATGAAGATAATGTTGTACTTCCGACTTCAGTGATCTATGGAATAGATTCTTTCAGACAATAGTTCAACCCACCAGGTACAAACGGGTTATCGAACTATCGACTTTCAAGATTCAACGAAGCCTTACAACAGCGTAATCAGATTCAAAGTTTGTATGCCTTTGATCCAACCAAGAACACTTTAGTATTTGATATCTGACGATGCAATATGCAGAGAAAGGAATGAAGAAGAAGAAACAAATCTGCAACGATTTAGCGTTTGCAACATCTTGTAGGCGTTACAAAATATAGAGTAATGAAAGTACAGTGATTAGCAACACTTTCATGGCGTTGCAAATCTGCATAGAAAGAAGTGGAAGAATATGAATTGATTCTAACACTGTCTGGGCGTTGCTATTTATAGATGTGAAGAGGTATCCATTCGTAAAGGGTAGCGTCCCTTCGTAACGTTTCAAAACAGTTGCTAACAATCACATACGTTTGAATTGAAACGTCGCCTCTATTCATTTTGCAACGTTTAGAAAATGTTACAAATTTCTCGCTCTTTATTTAAATTCAGAAATTTCGGTTCTGTGGAACCTTAATGGGCTGAAATCTAACCTGTTACTGTTTACATTCGATCCAAAAAATATTTTCGGACCCGAAACCCGAAACCCTACCCGGCTCGGTTCGGTTCGACGGATGGCGGTGACGCGCATGTGGTGTTGCATGACTTCTCTCCTCACAACATGGCAAACATGTGGGAGCCCCAAGGCCCCAACATCCACATGAGAAAGCTATATTTATACAAATATAGTCCTTGATTTTCTAGCATGTGGGACTATCTTTTCTTCTTCCCACTTTACTTCTTCTCTTCCAAATCAAAACCGAAAGCCCCAAAACAACATATTTGAAAATTTTACAACAATCTCCCCCAATTTTCAAAATAAATAAATAGGAAGGCTGAATCACTAGAGTAACTTCCTACATAGCTAAGTGGGATCAAGCATATGTAGTTATAAGATCAAGTTTTGCATCATCGTGAAAACCAATACATAAATAGAAGGTATCTTTTGGATTTGAACCTTTATTTAGTGCAGACCATTCAAAGCCTTATCGAGATTCTATGGTGAATGAATCTTGAACCAAGTATCCCTAATGATAAAGCCGAAAGAATCACACATGTTAATTTCCTTAGTAAAAATTTTCTATATTGCTCAGCACGTTAATGACTATGTGCTTAAATCCTGGTTCATGAGTCTACTTAGAAAGTGGTCTTACTTTCCTAGGAAACAGCCTGATTTCAATACTCATATAGGTAAGTCTCTTAAGGTGTTTCTGTGATACATCTTTTAAGGTCTCTAGACTTATTAAGGATATATATCCATCCTTTGTTCTTGGAGAATCCAACACTAAATATTAAGGAATTATCGATTTAGTGTTTCATAATCATTCTCTTAACTTGTTGGTATCCATTGAACTTTGTCTATCCTTTTCAAGACATAAGTTGGGTTTCTATTAAGGATGATCAACCTTCATTCATAGACCTTAGTCCCATTTCTTGTGACTTTATAGAAACCATTGCCTTTGAAAGACTTTTTGTAAGTGGGTCAGCCAAGTTTTTCTTTGTTTCTATGTAATCAACAGTTATAACTCCTCTTTTGAGCAACGTCTCACCATTTGATGTCTTAGACTCACATGTCTAGACTTTCCATTATATGTCTTATTAGAAACAATGTATATCGTTGCTTGATTGTCATAGTTAATCAAGACTACTGGAGATGGCTTCTTCCATAAAGGGATTTCCATTAATAAATTCCTAATCCATTCCGCTTCTTTACATGCATCTGCTAATGCAATCAATTCTGACAACATTGTTGAGTCAGAAATGCAGGTCTGCTTCTTGGAAGCCTAAGACACAGCAGTGTCTCTTAATGTAAAGATCCATCCAGTAGTAGATTTGGATTTGCATTCTACATTGTCGCAGGTTGCATCACTATATCCTTCTATTACAGTTGGATATCCTTTATAAGATAAACCATATTCAATGGTTCCTTTCAAATAAGCTAAAACTCTGAAAATAGCTTTTCAATGTTCGAAACCTAGATTACTAGTAAATCGACACAATTCACTTGTAGCATGTGCAATGTCTGGTCTAGTGCAATGCATATCATACATAAGACTCCCAATAACATTGGAATACTCTAGTTGAGAGATAGTGCGTCCAATGTTCTTTTCTAATTTAATACTAGGATCTAAAGGACTTGGTGCTGGTTTGTCATCGTAATGACCATGCTTTTGTAGGAATTTCTCTATGTAATGAGATTGAGTAAGTAATAACTCCCCATCCTTCCTAACAATTTTAATTCCCAAGATTACATCAGCCTCTCCTAGATCTTTCATATCAAATTTAGAAGACAGAAACTTTTTAGTTTCATTCACACAGGATATAATGGAACCAAATATTAGCATATCATCAACGTATGAACATATTATAACACTACCGTTGTTATCCGATTTGCTATAAATATGTTTATCAGCATCATTAACAATAAATCCATACGACAGTGCAACTTTATCAAATTTCCCATGCCATTGCATGGGAGCTTGCTTCAGGCCATAAAGATATTTCACTATTTGCAAACTTTCTTTTCTTGTCCTGGGGTTTTGAAACCTTCTGGTTGTTCCATATATATCTCTTCTTCTAAATCTCCATTTAGAAAAGCAAGTCTTTACATCCATTTGATGTATGACTAATTTATGAATTGATGCAAATGCAATTAAACATCGTATAGAAGATATGCGAGCAACTGGAGCATATGTATCAAAGTAATCTATTCCATGTCTTTGTTTATATCCCTTAGCAACTAATCTGGCATTAAAATTATCAATGGATCCATTTGTGTTCAAATTTTTCTTGAATATTAATTTACATCCTATAGGTTTAGCACCAAGAGGTAAATCAGTTAAAACGCAAGTTTGGTTTAACAGTATGGAACTCATTTCATCATTAATAGCTTCTTCCTAGAAATTGGAATCTCTGGAACTCATAGCCTTAGAATAAGTTTTGGAATCGTCGTCGACGTTCAATACATATTTAGTCATATTAAGGACTTTGTCCTTACTGTCTTCTACAACATGTGTAATGAAGTCAGGACCATGGTCCTTCTCTATTCTCGTTCTTTTACTTCACCATTGTTCAATGCTATTATCTGGTACAGATACTTCCTTACTGTTTTGAGCAGGAGCATAATCATCGTCATTGATATCATTAGTCGTACTAGGTTCTGGACTAGATGATCTCAATGGGATCTCAATAGTTTGATTTTCAAATAATTCTACATCTATAGATTCTATAACTTCTAGGATATCAAGAATAAGGAATCTGTAAGTTATACTATTAAGTGAATATCCAATGAAAACACATTTAAATGCTCTATTTCCTAACTTTGGTCGTTTAGGGTCTAGTTTTCTAACATATGCTAAGCAACCCCAAACTTGAAGTCTAGTTAGGTTAGGTTTCCTATTAAACCATAATTCATAAGGGGAACTATTATTCTTTTTAAGTGGTACTCTATTTAAAATATAACATGCAGATAATATAGCATCACCTCATAGGTTATAAGGTAAATTATAACTTATGAGCATGGCATTAACCATTTCTACTAAAGTTCTATTCTTCCTTTCAGCAATACCATTTTGTTGTGGTGTATATGGGGCAGTACATTGGTGAACTATACCTTGTTGCTTACAAAACAAGGTGAATTCATTTGAGAAATATTCACCACCACGATCTGAATGTAATATTTTAATTTTAACTCCTAATTGTGTTTCAACCTCTGCTTTGTAAATTTTGAATTTATCAAAAGCCTCATCTTTAGTTTTCATTAGATATACATGTGCATATCTAGTGTAATCATCAACGAATGTTATATAGTATTGGTTACCACCATAGGTGATATGACTTTTTAGGTCACCCACATCACTATATACCAAATCAAGCAAACCAGTTTTCCTTTCTACGGATTTAAAGGATTTTCGGTGTATTTTTTCTTGAACACATATTTCACATTTAGAGATGGTATCGAAATCACAATCAGAAATTAATCATAATTTATTCATATTTCTAATGGAATTATAGTTAACATGTCCTAATCTAGCATTCCATAAATTAATAGAATCAACAATATAAAACAGAAGATTTCTTAATTAGATTCAACTTAATCATGCCGTTACAAGAGTATCCCTGTCTAATGAATCTACCATTCTTAGACAACACTAGCTTATCAGACCCATACACCACCTTGAATCCTCCTTTGTTAAGAAGGTATCCAGAAATTAAATTCGTACAAATATCAGGTATATAAAATACGTTGACTAATGTAAGAACTTTTCCAGAGGTAAAAGGAAGTTCTATAGTGCATTTTCCTAGAACTTTGCTTGGAACCTTATTTGCTCCAGTAACTTCGTCGGCTTCTCCTTTATTTTCTTCGTAACTCTTAAACAGATTACACTCATTGCAAATGTGAATGGTTGCTCCAGTATCGAACCACCAATCGTTATCATTGTCGCTAATGGAGTTCGCCGCTTGCATTGCAACCACAAGCGAGTCTTCGACCATATTCACTTTTTGTTGTTTCTTTCGCAGACGGCAGTCTCGGGCATAGTGGCCAGGCTTATTACAAAAATAGCAAGCACTTTTCTTTTGTTGTTGGTTTTGGAATGATTTTTCTTCTTAGACCATGTCTCAATCTTTGGTGTTAACTTATCAGTAATTTCAACATTATTTGCCTTAGAATAGGACTCGGTTTGCGGATTATCATCTAGATCGCGTTTGCGAGAGTCTTCCTTAATACGAAGTGAAGCTTTAAACCATCTAAATTATAATTCGTTTCTGCATGCTTCGTCTTTTTCTTATAATCATTCCAACTATGCGAAAGTCTAGAAATTATAGCTCTAATAATAAAAGATTCAGGGAGATCAATTCCGGCATCTTTAAGTTGATTCACCGATAGTAAGATTTCGCTTACTTGTCCAATTATGGATTTATACAATTAGAAATAAGAAATTTTTTATTACTTGCCTCGGATATGCGATACTTATTCTCCAAGCAGTCTAGAGTGCCTTCGCTGTTTCCAAGGTCCTATGTGCATTGTAGACTGGGGTAGATAGCGCATTCAGAATATGACACCTGCATAGAAAATCGTCCTCTTTGCGCTTTGCACATTTAGCCTTTAGAGCAGCATCATCCTTATCAGTTTTCTCCAGGATATCTTCCAAGTCATCTTCCAAAATGTAGAACAACTTGACGATGACCAAGAAAAATTTCATCGTCTCTTGCCAACGAGTGAAATTGTCGCCATGAAAACGCTCTAATCGAGTTAGATGCTGATTCATAACTTGCAGAGCGCTCGAACCTTCCATGGTTGTAAACTATTGTCTGTAATTTGTTGTGGATTTTGCGATTCAAGGCGAATGTGATGGCAAATGCGATGAGGATAATGTTGTATTTCTGACTTCAAGAATCCATGGAATAGATTCTTTCAGACAATAGTTCAACCTACCAAGTACAAACGGGTTATTGAACTATCGACTTTCAGGATTCAATGAAGCCTTACAACAGCGTAATCGGATTCAAAGTTTGTACGCCTTTGATCCGATCAAGAACACTTTAGTATTTAATATCCGACGATGCAATATGCAGAGAAAGGAATGAAGAAGAAGAAGAAACCAATATGCAACGATTCAATGTTTGCAACACCTTGCAGGCGTTACAAAATATAGAGTAATGGAAGTGCAACGATTAGCAACACTTCTCTGGCGTTGAAAATCTGCGTAGAAAGAAGAATAGGAATTGATTCTAACACTGTCTGGGCATTGCTATTTATAGATATGAAGAGGTATCCATTCGTGAAGGGTTGCGTCTCTTCGTAACATTTCAAAACCGTTGCTAACAGTCACATACATTTGAATTGAAACATCGCGTCTATTCATTTTGCAACGTTTAGAAAATGTTACAAATTTTCTGCTATTTATTTAAATTCAGAAATTTCGGTTCTATGATACCTTAACTGGCTGAAATCTAACCCCTTACTGTTTACACTCGATCCAAAAAATATTTTTGGATCCTAACCCGAAACCCGACCTGGCCCGGTTTGGTTTGGTCAAACGGATGGCGGCGGCGGTACGCGTGTGGTGTTGCATGACTTCTCTCCTCACAACAAGACAAACATGTGGAAGGTCCAAGGCCCCAACATCCACATGAGAACACTATATTTATACAAATATAGTCCTTGATTTTCTAGCATGTGGGACTATCTTTTCTTCTTCCCTCTTTACTTCTTCTCTTCCAAATCAAAACCCAAAGCCCCAAAACAACATATTTGAAAATTTTACAACAAGCTTGCGATGGTGGGTGTAGCAAAGGGGACAGGTGGGTCAGGTGAGGGGGCAATAGGCTGGTAGGTAGGGCAGAGGTGATGGGTTCATGTGGAAGGACCGACTTCGGCTGTGGGTGGGTGTCCGATTTTTCGCTAGTAGGTCTGGGCGGTGCTGGTGGCAAGGGGAGTGCGGCAAGGGTTGGGAGGAGGTATGTTTGGTGCAGGTGGTGGACGGTAGGTCGGTGCTAGAGTCAGTTGTAATAATCAATGGGATTGGTGGATATTCGTAGGTGGAGGTAGGTGGTAGGAGGTGGTGGCTTCGGCGTGGTGGGCAGCAGTCTCGTGGGAAGTGATGGGTGTGTGGGTCCAGACAAGGGGGTGCAGCGGTGGAGTAAGTTGGGTAGTGGAGCGATAAAGGATGGTGGGTGAAAATAAAGAAGAAGGGAGGGAGAGAAGGTTGGAGGGGAAAAGGTCACGTAAATAAGCTGGTATAAATACGAAGCAACACTATGCTTTCAATCTTATTGATCTTCTTTTTTCTCTAATGAAAGCACATAAAGAAAGAAATGGGAGGAGTAAGAAGAAGGCAAGCAAATATAAATAGAGAGGATGGAGCATTAAATGCTGCATTTGATAAAGGGGACAACATACGCAACCAATTGTCGGTGAAAAGAAAGAAAGTGGGCTGAAAAGAATGAAATGAATGTTGGCAATTATGACTCCGGCACGGTTACGAATTAAAATTTCAATCATGTAGCATTTTGTCATGGAAGTCAAAATATGAAAATAAATATACCATGGTGATCAGCGTGACGAGACGATTCCAACGATATATTCAAGTCCGTGCTATGACATTCATAGCAAAATTCCATCTGTCATCGCTTTTACCAATTCGAAATTGGACGACAACGACAATTCTTGATAAACGGAGCTACATGGAATTGGTTGGAACGAATTTTGTCATTTTAATTAGAAAATTTTCTAGATTATTTCTATGTAAAAATATTCATACTTCAAAATTTGATAATTCGCTTGGAAAAATTATGCTGACCGGGTTTCGGACGAATTTTGACACGGAATAAATTTTTATTGGTCTCGTCTAAATGGATGCATTCCAAATAT
Source organism: Allium cepa (assembly GCA_030765085.1). Classification (NCBI taxonomy): domain Eukaryota; kingdom Viridiplantae; phylum Streptophyta; class Magnoliopsida; order Asparagales; family Amaryllidaceae; genus Allium; species Allium cepa. The sequence continues at coordinate 166,459,568 of CM060941.1, read as the reverse complement.
CTAGTTTTCGTTGTCAAAAATTTATTTTTAAAAATAATTTTATCTCAAAATCTTCGTTAAATCATATTTAAATCGCTGAAAAATCTAGATTGTTACATGTAAATTGCCGACCATTGGTGTGGGTAGTCCTTTAGCTTGATCCCTTTTTTCTTTAACTAAGATTTCTGCAATGTATTTTTTCTAGCGTGGTACAATCTTTGCATTTGATTTTCTACACACCTCTTTCCCTAAAAAGTAGCTCAAGTGCCCCCAAATCTTTGAAGGAGAATGCTTTGTCTAGATGTTGGATCACCTAGTTAATTTCAGCTTCACTGTTTCCTATAAATATAAAATCATCCACATAGACAAGTACACAAGTTATTGCATTTTTATCAATTTTAACATATAATGAATTATCTGATTTGGTTGCCCTATATCTCAGCTGAATCAGTGTTGCTTTTAACTTATCGTTCCAGACCCTTAGTGCCTGCTTTAGTCCAATATAGCTTTATAAAGTCTGCATAATCTATGATCATTGTTGCTTAGTTTGTAACCTTGTGGTTGTTCCGTGTATATCTCCTCTTAAAGCTCTCCATTTAGAAAAGCTTTGTTGACATCTAGTTGTAAGATTCTCCAATTGTAATACAGTGCTATGGTTAGAATGGGTCTAATAGTAGTTAGCTTAAACACTGGTGAGAACGTCTTATTGGAATCAAATCTGTATTGTTGGATGTAGCCCTTTGCAACTAACCTTTCCTTGTACTTAGATACTGTCCCCTCATGGTTTTTCTTTAGCTTATAAGTCCACTTGCAACCTATGACATTTTTGTGCTTTGGTTGTTGTATGAGTTCCCAAGTGTTGTTTTTTTTATTAAAGCATGGTTTTCCTCATCCATTACTGCCTTCCATTTACTGCTTTTAATTCCTTGCTCATATGTGGTTGGTTCTTCTAATCATTTTGTAACATCATACACTTTGAGCTTGTATATTCCTCTTTTAGATCTAGTTATCATACGATGGTTAGGTTCCTTTGGTGATTGCTCCTGAGATTGAGGGGCCTCATGTTGATATGTATCTTCATGAAGTTCTTGTTCCCTTGTTAATGGTTATTTATTATCTCAAAAGTGACCTTTAAATTGTTTGGATGATCTTGGCGACTCAAGAATTGTTGGCTCATGAACTGTTCTGAGTGAAGACTCGGTTTGTTGTGTGGCAGTATCAACTTGATCATTTGTTCTTTCTTTGATTTCTTCATTGTAAATTGGTATTGGAGTTATTGATACTTAGCATTATATACCTTTTGACTAACCATTCTATCTTCTACTTCGAAAAAAGATACTCATTGAAGGCAACATGCCTTGATATAATGATCTTACCATTTCTGGTTAGCACTTATAGCCTTTTTGATGAGATGCATAGCCAAAAATGTACATGGTGCAGACCTGAAACTTAATTTATGAGTATTATATGGTCTCAACCATGGAGAACAAGGGCTTCCAAAGGTCTTTAAACTTGAGTAGTCAGTTTTGACATTAAAGAGAATCTTACTAGGGGTTTTAAGTTTCAGAGCCTTCATTGGAATTCCGTTGATCAGATATACTGAAGTGGAGAATGCATCAGGACAAAATTTGAGTAGCAGAGATGCTTGTGCCAAGAGTGTGATACATATTTTCACAATGTGCTTGTGCTTTCTCTCGATATGCCCACTCAGTTCTGAAGTATGTGAGCAAGTGACTCTATGAATTACTCCTTTCGTTATGAATTATTCCTCTGGTTGCTTGAATTCAGCCCCACCAGCGTTTGTATTAGTTGTTGGTTGGTTTGTTTTTCAGCTTCATTAATAAATTGCAATACTGCCCTGCTTCTTTCTGCTTTTGACTTAAGAAAATAGATCAAAGTGAATCTAGAATATGCATCAACAAATGACAAGTTGTATTTATAACCGTAATTTGAATTTATTGGTGCTGGTCCCATAGATCAGCAGCCACCAATTACAGTTTTTTATGATATTCAGTTATGGAATTAGGAAATCGTAACTTGTGACCTTTTCTCATTTGAAAGTAAATGCATATATATGGCAGTAATATATCTTTAAAATTGATATTATTATTCTCAACACATGTCTTACAATATTGACACTTGGATGTCCCAATTTACCATGCCAAAAGTCAGAAGTACTCTCGCTATTTACATTATTATTAATACACGGGTAATTACATCATTTGTTGTCATCAGGATTCTTACGATTCTTCATCAAGTTGAAAATATAGAGGCAATTGTGAACCCTACCCTGTAGTAAAATTTCTATACTTAGTAAGTCTCTGACTACACAAATTTTTGAGTAGAAGTCAAAGCAAACTAGATCATTATTGGAAAACTGAGATACACTCATTAAATTCTTTTTAATTATGGAACTCTCAATAAATTATTGAGATGTAACTCTTTATTGCCCTTGATAATTTCTTTTACAGTACGAGTAATTTGTATTGATTCACCATTACCTATAAAATAGAATGCGTACCTTTATATTCTTTATTGCCCAAATTCGTACTTTGTAGATTAATAGTAATGTGATTTGTTGCACTTGTATCGGGATACCAATCTTCATTCGGTATATGCCCTGGCCCAGTTAAGATTTCCACATCACTTTAAGTTCTTGAACTGTTTCCTTGATTCTTGGAATCTTGACTAGAGTGACCTAAATTGACATTGAGATGGTAATTTCTTTGACTGGAATTGCCTTGTTGATTTGGTATGTAGTTATGATCAAATCTAAAATAACTTGTTATGTGGCCATACTTTTCATAAATTTGACATCGTATTTTATTGTTATTATTCCATCTTCCTCTACCTCTATAAGTTTGACTGCTTCTCTGATTGCCTTGTTCACTTCTTGAATTTGCATTTCTTGCTTGTTTTTTGCCTTTTAAATTTTGCTGCACTTGAGACATAGGTAAATACTTAAATCTGAACTTGTTGTTTACCTTTGTTATATTCTTCCCTCATGTGCCAATAAAGTGGAACGAACATATTGCAAACTTGGAAGTGTTTCTTTCGGTGAGATGATTGCTATAACTGACTCGTATTCCTTATCTAAAGCACCGAGAAAAGATGGTATTTGTTCTGTTTCTGCTACTTTATGACCCGTAGAACCTAGTAAATCACACAATGACTTCATTTTGGTTAAGTACTCTCTCATGAACATATTATCTTTTCTTAAATTTTACATTTTCCTTTTATAAAGCATCACACTTGCTGATGAATGCGTGTTGAAAATTTGTTCAACCGTACTCCAGATTTGATATGCTATGTTACAGCCTATGATTTGAGGTAGTATATTTACAGTAATTGATGACAATACCATGCACTTAAGAGATTGTCTTGTCATTGATGTATTATGTACTCCTTGTTGTTAACTAATTGACCTTTACTGATGGTGATGTATCTTACAGGGGTAGGTGCAGTCCCAAGAAAGTACTCTCTAATCTATATTCCCTCATGGCAATTGAGATTTGATATTTCAAAAGCAAGAAATTGGTTTTATCTAACTGAATGCTAATGATCTCACTTCTTGGATTGAGGATTTTCTTGGATATTCCCTCAAATTCAGAAATCTAATTGGCAGTATGAGCAGCCGATAATATATCTAATGTGTTATCAGTTGTTCTAGCCATTGAGTTGATTCTCGATCAAATGAAGAGGTTTTCTCTAATAATCTTGATCTGATGTAGCCAAGGTGATGTGATGAGATGTCTCTGATCACTTTCAGGCACATCATAGATCAGTTCTGGGTGAAAGTTGGTTCTTGAATAGATTTGCATTGGTCTTGATTAAAAGATCGAGTTATCTCTAATGATGAAATATACTGAGGTGATTACAATCACAACCATACTCAGATGGGTTGATGGCGTGGCGATTGATTTCTGAAATGTTGATTTATGGACGATAGGCGATGTGGCTCTGATACCAGGTTAGAAATATGGAATTGAAATGAAAATGCAAATTGCTTTATTTCTTAATAGATGATGTTTACAGTGTAATACTGTTTTATATATAGGCTTGTATTCCTTAACCTGAATTAACTTAATCAACCATATAAACCAGTTAGAGTTGTATCATATACAATTACATTATACCTTTTGTCATATAAAAGAGGAATATAAGTTGTTTAATAGCTGATGTTATCTCATTCCTTCAATATATAGAAGCAAGTATTGCATTTAGTGTAATATATTCTGAAGAATTAGTATCCCCGTTCTAATATTATATACTAAATGTATTATTCCTAAAGAACTGGTCTGTATTAAATCTAACACTTAACAATTATCATAATATTTATAAATGGCTAGATGAGGCATGCACTACACTTTTATCTTCTCTTAATTTAGTTGTATATATATTTGATATTTGACAAAGAAAATGTATAGTTATAAACGGTAAGCCAAATTGTAAAATATTGGGTAGAATAAATTTATAATGAACTTTAGAGTCAGTCTCTCCCTATAGAACAGCTCTGAAAGCATATATAAATAAGGGTTGAACTAGAATAAGAGCATAGATAAATTCATGCTTACGATTTTAAAAAATAAAGTATAATGGATATTCAGGGATAATGATGGCAACAAGTATGCTTTCATGAAAGAAAATGCAAGGTAATTACCATATTAGATATTTAATAGACCCGTCTTTGAATTTATCTTCTTTTTTTGAAAAAAGACCAAGTCTTACAGAGGAAATGAATTAATCATTTTTAGCAAATTTTTATATAAATTCAAGAATCTATGTGCATTAATACAACAAAGTAGCACCAATGACCACTTGTTCAACCAGTCAGACATCCGGTATGAGTTATTTGCTAGATGTTTTAGATTATACCCAATCATCAGAGTATTGTGGCGACAACTTAATTGTCCTGATAATTGTGACTTCAATGTTTGAACTTCTCTTGGTGCAACCATGTTCTGAACTAAGCAAGCTTGACCGAACATCCAAGCGTGCATGCTAGCTTGATATGATCACGGTTTTAAGAGGTGTATTTTTTAAAATGTATGGTCTATACAAAATTCTCTTTCATATTCTTCTATACCCTTTATTGGATGTAATCCTTGATCCTTTGCCAAAGAAAACATGAAATCAATTTAACAAACATAGCTCGTATGTTGTTCTCAAATTATATAGTATCAACGAGGAAGTCATGTTCAATATTTCTAATATATATGTTGCTTAACCCATTATAATAAGAGCTACTTCTATTCATAGACCAATAATTGTTGGAAACTTTTAGAAATTAAAACTCTCACATTGGGAAATGTTTAGGAAAATATCTCTATGTATACCTCTACATGATATACTATGTAAATTGGTATAAGAGAGTTGTCTTGAGTAAATTAGAAGAACTTAATATTTGGTCCCATTTTAAGTAATAAGGGTTTTAAACTTGTATTTGAGTCTGGTATGTTTATACTCACCAAAGGTAGAGAATTTGTAGGAAATGGCTATTTGACAGATGATCGTTTCTAAACTCAATGTACAATCTAATGATAAGGTTTCTTCTTACTTGCTTGAGTCTATCAATTTAATGACAAACACAGGACTCTACCAAAATGTAACCATAATCCTAGTAATATACATTAAATGTGAAGTATGCATCGAATCCAAGTTTGTGAAAAAACCTATGAAGTCTGTAAAAACCGAATGAGGTATTAGGATTAATTCCACCAACTCGTTGAGGGAAAATTTACAGTATCTCTCTCATGGAATTTTTCATCAAAGAACTACACCTTATACTCCTCAATGAAATAGTTTTGCAAAACAAAAGAATAGAACATTCAAGGATATGATCAATTCTATGCTTAACAACTCTAGAGTTCTACATAATTTGTGGGGTTGATGCTCTATTTGCTGCAAATACCATTTTAAATCGAATTTCTCATAAAAGGACAAACAAGACTCCTTGTGAGTTCCTTTGCTTAAGAGGACAAGCCTTGGGCCAAAAACTATAGATTACCCATCAAACAGTTGGGTTAAGTCATAATGGATTGGGTCGATTTTGACCCACTCATTTATGACTCATGCTTTTTGACCCATTTAATACATGAGTCGGTCATTTAATAAGAGAGTTACTTATTTAACCAATTAAATATATAAGTTTAATTTGCCTAATAAAAAACAAATAGGTATAAAATAATTCTAATTTTATTTTTTGAATTTTATCAAAATCAAAATTTTAAAAATTTTAATTTTAATTTTCATCAAAATTCAAATATGGGGACGTAGCTTATTATTTTTCAAGTACAACTGTTAGTCACCATGGAGAACTATAATGTGTGTTCAGAAGATGAAGTACCCACGTGTTTCATATTTTCCATAATTTAGGTGAGAATTCATTGGTTCAAGTCTCACCTTATTCCGAGTTAGTACGAAGAAGTTATTGCGGTTTGAACACATAAATAGCGGTTTCTAGCTATTCTGAATTCAAATATTGGGAAGTAATTTGTTATTTTCTCAGTATAACCCTTAGGCACCATGGAGAACAACAACATACGTTCATTAGATGAAGTATTCAAGTGTTTTATATTATACGAAATTAGGTGACCGTTGATCGGTCGAAGTCTCGCCTGATTCCGAGTTAGTATAAAGAAGTTATTGCGGTTTGAACAAAAAATAGCGGCATCTGCCTAGTCGAAGTTCGAATATAGGATGCAGCCTGTTATTTTCTAAGTACAGCTGTTAGATAGCTTATAGAACGATAGTGTGCGTTTATAAGATAAAGTATCCTAGTGTTTCATATTATCCGTAATTTGGGTGAGAATTCACTGGTTTAAGTCTCGCTTGATTTCGAGTTAGTATGAAGAAGTTATTGCGGTTTGAACAAAAAATATAGCGGCTTCTTCCTAATCGTCCAAGTAAAAGTTTTCAAAATTGTTATTTCCAGAATCCATATTTTTACCTTTTAAGTTTTATTAAATGAGTTGCCTATTTATAACCTTTTAAAAATGAGTCAATGCGTTTATGACCCATTTAATAAAGATTCATCAATGGGTTGACCCAATCCAATTATAAGTTGGTTAATGGATTTGGTCATATTTTGACGGGTCTAACTATAAATTGTGCATTTCTTGTATTCTACATAATTCGCTTGGCCATGGTCAGATCAATGCATTTCGAAATGGAGTGGAGCAATGGGTGCTAAGATTGGATTTAGAGTCCATATGGAGTTTGGACAGACCCTGGATTAAAAAAGGTGTTTGTCACATATATTTTGTGAAAGCAATATTCATGTTAAATGATTACAAAAAATAAGTAACCATTTGTTAAGGTATATTGATGTTGATTAGATGATCACTACATATTAGTTTACAATAAGTTATATATATATATATATATGCATATATGTATATGTATATGTATATGTATATGTATATGTATATGTATATGTATATGTATATGTATATGTATATGCATGGATGCGTGCGCGTTTATGTGTGTGTGTATAAGTGTGTGTGTATGCACAAGTAAATATTTCGTCAATCAAGTACTTTTAGAAGCAACAGACGTATACTCGATTTCTGATGTGTTTGATACTTAAATCATAAGGTTATTTCGTGAGAAATAAATTATTATTTAAATTGATATCACTCAACGTATATATTATAAAAATTATGAATCCTTAATATATATTTGCCCTTTATCATTTATATACAGATAGATTACTTGTATACGCGCTTTTTGTTAAGGAAACTCAAGCTAGAGTTGCCATGTGTAGTACTAACAATATATTGCCTAGATGAGGTAAGATGTATGCATATATTTTTTATGCAAACCTAAGGTACATGCATTATACCTAGGCTATATGAAATGTTGGTAAGAATGAACAATCTCTCTCGATTTGTTGAAAAAAATCAAGGTGAAGGTCGAGATTAGGGAAAATACCACCCATGGTGCAAGCTTTGCACACCATACCAGTCATGTATTTCTAATGTGATAAACCTCTCACTAATTCCTTATTATCATGCTTGTTTTCAATAATCTCATGCTAGCTTGTTCTAGGCATCTATGCCATAAGGTAGCTTCCTCTTCGTTCGCTGCAAAACATCTAAAGGCAGTTAGATCATCAAACAAGATAGTGTAAATGTTTCCATTTCTCTTTCCTACAAACATAATCTCATTAGAAGACTCGTACATGATTTTGGAAATATCAATAACAACACTCATACCTTTATCACGGAGTTGACTAATAGAGATGAGACTATGATGGAAGTTTTCAACATAGAGAACGTCACTTAATGAAAAAGTGTCGTTATCTATTTTTTCTTTACCAATGATCTTACACTTTCCATTATTGCCCATTGTGACACTCTTGCATCTATGATTTTCTAGGCTAAGAACTTTGATTTTTCATGTAACAATCGCCTTTTCGACCCCCAAATATTAACACTAAACACATCCACGTTATTCATGTACCGAACATCCAAGTGTCAAAAGGATAGAAAGTTAGGATAAAATAAAAGAAAATGAAATATAACAAGAAAGAAGGATACAATATCAAAATCTCACATGCGTAAATAATATATAATATCTCAAAAGTGTAATACTAAGTATTAATCCAACATACATGAATCTCAAAGTTACAAAAATGACTGAGTACCACTATCAACCTGGATAATTATAACTACCTTTCCTCACAATGCTGAATACACACGTACATAAAGTGAATACAAAATGAAAATAGGTAGATAGATAGAAGTCTCCATATTGTCTATATAAGCTTGAAACATCCAACTCTAAAACCTGCTTTACTCAAACTACTCAAAAGAGTACATGAGGAAATTTGGAAATAATAAATACCATATGTTCTGACATAAGTTTGGTATAAGAAACTCAAAAATGTGTATAAACACATAAAAGTGTTTTTGAGACCAACCGAATCACTGGATTGGTTTTTTTCTTAAAAGGACCCAGCTTAATTGATACTTACATTAGGTGATATTATAGGTAATGTCAAAGGTGTGTAATATAAATTAGAAAATAGCTACGTTGCTTGCATCTCACAACGCACAATATTAGAGTACATTTAAAACCACTGAGTTACGTTCATATATGGATTTTCCATGGAGATGGCTTCAACATAAAAAATAAAACGGACCTTCATGACAAGGATCATAAACTACCTTTCAATCTTGTATATCTCTAGATAAAATATACCATTAGGTAAACAAAATAGGCCCATGTCCGAACGAGCGAACCCGAACCACGTGGAACCAAGTATCGACAACTCCCTCTGGAAACATCTATAAGCGTACTCTAGATAATGGAGTTGATATACACTCTCAGGTTAGCTAAACCTAGGATCATGCATCCTACTCTGTCTTTAGTCATTTTTCCAATGTCGAGGTTACATTCAGAATCTTTCCCAAGAGTCTTCATTACCTGAACAAAATAGCTTGTTTGACAAATGCTAAAGCTAACCTCTCCCTTGGACTTAATCTTAGGATATGAAAATGCAACTCTATAACATTTATCAGAAGTGTTAACGTTGACCTCTCCCTCAGATTTAACTTTAGGATATGACAGTGCAACTCTATAACACTTCACTTTGATGACTCTTCTAAAACTGACAAGTTTCGAAGTGGAATTCAGTAAGTAAAATACTTATCGATCCCAGACACTTCTAAAAAAATCACTGAATTTCCAATTAAATTAATTTCGGTTCTTTAAAAGTAAGTGAAAATTAGACATATTTCATATGAATGCAACTCCCTAGAGATTCTCAAAGTGTATGAAATCCTGAAGCTTTTTACTTCTTAAGTTAATTTGGTCCATTTCAATAATTAACTAATAGACTATCGAGTTTCAAGAGATTGCTTTATGGAAATCAAGATTTGTACATTTAACATGTTTTTGACATTCCAACTTAATTATTCCTCGACCAAGAAGGAAGTCGGTAAGTTAGAGCACTATTGCTTCATCCTTCCCCGAACGTCAATCTTGACTCTCACAAATAGGGAAGTCTACCTCGCTTGGCTTTTAGTATTAAGCGTAGTGATACTAACATTCCATATGCAAATTAACTAAGTAACTTCTTATCCTTTCTTCTAAAGTTTTTAGTTTTATAAAATAAGATAGAAATGGTTTAAATTATACATACATATATACATACGTACATATATATGTGTATATATGTGTGTGTGTGTGTGTGTGTGTAACAGGTTATTTATAAAGTTAATATATTTAATAGGATTTAAAATAAGCATGAAGAAGAAAAATAAAATAAAAACCATTTATACTTTAGTAAAATACTAAACTAGCTCTATAAAATTATGGTTATATATATATACGTGAATAATATACCTTTCAAAATGCTTATAAATGTTTACAAATAGTTATAGAAAATATTGCTTTAAAACAATCACTTAATATTGTTTTGAAAACTTTTGCTAATTTAACAAAATAAACAGGTTTTGTATATATAATAAGAAAACCTTTACTTTAAAAATTCAAAATAAATTCTTTTAGAATATATTTAAACTTCGAACTTCTTTTAAAATACTTATATACTTTTTGCAAAACTCCTTTGAAAAGAATTCATAAAATAGCTAAAGTAATAACATTTTAAACTTTATTAAAAACTTATTTTCCCAAAGTGCATCTATAACGACTATTGTTATATGGACTATGACATTTGTAACTTTAATTTATAAGTAAAATAGATTTTAAACTCCATTTCTTACCATCTTTTATACTATATAAGTATAGAAAACATTTCACTCAAAAATATTCAAAAGACACAGTTTAAAATATGAGATAGAAGAGAAGGATTCAAAGTACGTTTATAGCGAGTATCATAATGTGGACAATTCATATTATATTCAAATTCAAACTTCGTTCAATCACATATACATAAATGATTCTAAAATTCAATTCACGTCACAAAGAAGCATGGAATAATATATATACAACATATATAAGCAAGAAAAGCAAGTAGAAAACAAAGTAAATAGAAAAACATAAAAGTGCTTCTATACCGACTATCGCCATAAAGACAATAACAAATCTACTTATTACATATGCTCTTTCAACATTCAAATCCAAAGTCATCCCATATGCCATTACATATGCACAATATTACAAGTCCCAGTCCAGTGTCCAAAATCAAATTACTTATGCCATTACCTATGCTCAAATAAACAACACAATCTAAGCCTTCCAAGGAACAATAAATAAAAAATTACATGCTTGTCAAAGCACATAAATATGGTTTTATAATTTTAATTAGGTAGGGTATATTATAATAGTTATAGTAAGAAAAAACATTAAGTTTATAGTTTCATTTAAGGAGTGAGATAACTCACTTCTGAACCAATTTAAGCTGGCTCTTCCTACCCTAACCTTGCAATAACAAAATTACTCTCTACCTTCAACCCTTAAGAAAACAAACAAGGCTAGATTAAGCCTTAATATATCACGACCAAATCAAGAAGTGGCCTTGAAATAGGCATGGTCTAAGCAATTTAAGTCATATGAGCTCACGGTCCAAGGAAGATCCAAGAGAAAAGATCCAATTCTTCTAGTTCCAAGATGATGGAATCAATGTTATGCTATTTCAAGACTATAACAAGAGTTTGAAGAGATGGAGAGAGAATATGTTAGAGCTTAAGAGGTTTATGAAGAGGTTTGAGTGTAAAAGAGTGGTTTCTTCATAAATGAACAAGAAAACACTTCCAAAGAATAATGGGCATGATTTTATAAGCTTCAGACCCTCCATACTACCATATGGCAGCCAAAGGAGGAAGCTTCTCCACAACTTCCTACCTAGATTCATGCATAGATTTGTGCCTTATTTTATGCCATGTTTCATGCTTTAAACCTTACTACTTTTTCATCTTAATTCCTACTTGATTTTAATTAATCTTATTATGAAAAGAGATATGGTTTAATTACTATTTATGTGTTCGTAAGTTACTACGACGATACACATTTCAGAAGGTTTAAATCGACAATAAATCCACACATGTCAAACTTAAACAATCCGGAACGTAGATAATCAATGGGTTTATCTAAGAAAATAAGAAACAAGAAGAAAACAAATACAAAATCTTATAAAGGAAACGATAAAACATAATAATCAAATAACAGTTCATGAAGTTGTTTATTATACATTTGATTATAATCTATACACATCTACCAGAGTTATATATACACATCAGGGATAAGTGATCAATATACAAGATAGCATGAATAAGGGAATAATAATAATAGTAATATACCAAAATCTTCGTCTTCGTCCTCTAGAGAATAAAATCTTCAATACGCTGAAAAAAAATTCCGGACTGATCTAAACATAATGAAAAGACAAAACTCTCAAGTTAGGATTAAAATACTCTTATGTAAGTCAAATCATTATCATAAAATATGCCTGCAATAATTTAATGGGTTTTTCCATCTCCTAAGGATCCGTTAAATTACTTATATATAATAGTCTACGCTATAATAGATAAAGTCTATCAATAAAATAAATATCAAAATAGCGTTAAGGCTTTACATTGATCCACTTTAACACATTTTTATAGTTTTAAACCAAAGTCGTAATGGGTTCATATAGGGGTAGGTATGACAAGGCATCTGAGTTAATGTCCAAGGTAGGATTCGACCAGTTTACCCTTTCTGGCTGGTCGTAACCCATCCATGGATTACCGCGACAATCAATTGAAATGACAAAAGGCGCGCCCATCGAAAATGAAATCACAATAGTAATACGAGGGATCAACGTCGCTAGAGGTAGCTAACCTCATTGGCCACACATAGGCTCCTGTTTTAGTCATTTTAATTATGACACGAGTGGCAAGGCTGTCCACCATCGTTCTTTTACTTCATTCCATTGAATGTCATCAATTCAACCACTACAATATAGATATCATTAACTGCGTACACGGTTGTTAAAGTGGTTCCAATATTGATAGAGAGTATGCCATTAAGAAATCCGGTCTCTTTAACAACCAAACGTCGTTTTACACACCAGTTGGTACTTTTATATTTCGAAAATAGTTCAACTTGATATCAAAATACCATATTCACTTCAAAATCCGAAATTTACCATATTCGCTTCAAAAATCATATTTTACTTCAAAATGTCAAATTCAGTTTGATATATCAATTTCACTTCGAAAGTTGATTCGAATTACAATTTAGGTTACGGCTTCACTTTAACCCAATTATTATTCAAATCCAAGATTTAAATATAAACATACCACCCTCGTAACCAGTATGAATTTTAGAAAATAGTTTAAAAATAGTTAAAACAGTTTAATAGAAAATAATCTGAGTATTAAAAATAGTTTAAATAGTTTGAAAAATCAAACTAATTTGAATATTTTAAGAATATAGATTTTTAAACCATTTATATCAATAATATTCATTTCAAATAGTTTCAAAGCCAAACCGGTTCACTTTCCAAATTTTCCAATTCAAATCAGTTCCATTTTCCATTTCGATTTCAAGTCGAACTCAATTTCGATTACAAGTTTAATTTCAACTTCCAATTCCAAATCAATTTAAATTACAATTTCAAATTAATTTCAACTTCCAATTCCAAATCAATTTAAATTCCAATTTTAAATTAATTTCAACTCTAATTCTAAATTGATTTAAATTCCAATTCCAAATGTAAACCATTTCGATTCGTATTAGTCCCAGTTCATTTCCAAAATATCGATTCAAAACACTTAAATCAAATTTTTCTTCAATATTCAATTAATAATCCAAATCTTAAGATATAATTTAATTCCAAGCTCAATTTTGAAACATTGTTTTATCACACTTTTTACTTAGCGACATCAAAGTTCGAATAAGAGTCCGATCTTTTAAAACAAATCAATTTCTAAAATTCAAACCATATTTCGAATATAACTTAAAAATCTCAACATCGATTATTTAAACAATTCCGTTATCAAATTTAAATTTCTACATTTCGGGCTCAAGTTAGAAAATAATTCAGTTTCCATAAATTCGATTTTTATTTCTTAAAACCAAATCATTTAAATAATTTAGAAACAAAATTTTAAAATCATTTAATTTAACCAACTCGATGTCTGTATATAATTTTCCATCCTATGGCCAAGTGAATAAATTATTTCAACTTAATTCCAGGGATTGATATATATCATTTCAGTCCAAAATAAATGGCATAGTTGTATACCATTTCAACATATTTCTTAATTTATTCGAAATAATTAAATTTACAGTTTTGCACACTGTAAACAATATATAGGATGATAATAGGATATATCAAACATAAATAAACATCCAAACATCTAAAATATCAATCAAATTTCATCCATCACCATCCATTATCAAAACAATCAATAATCACAAAAAAATCAACCAATTATCGATAAATTGGGGATCTTACTAGTAGTTAAATTCTAATTCAATTTTAATTGTCAACTAAATTCTATTAATTAGTTCAAATGTCAATTTAAATTTACCAGACGACCATCAATAAATTCAAATTACTTTACGATATAAATTTTACTAACATAAATTATAATAGTCAAACGTGACGGTAAAAACACTCACCTTCCATTTGTAACTGAAATAAAATTCAGCTTTAAATAAATCTGACTTCGATTCCAAGCTGAAGCCGTAGTTGATATGAATCCAGCGTTTTTCATTTCGATTGAATCGAATATCATACATAAAAGTTATCAATGAATTAGTATAACGATAATAAAAATTAAAAAACAAAAATAAAATAAATAATAGAAAAGAAAAACTCAGACTTATCTCCTTCGTTCACACAACTACATGCTTTCCCCTTCCTTTTTCCTGATCTAGGTCGTGACTTGGTGCAAAACATTTTTTTTTTCTTCTTGCTAATGCAATCGCTCCTCAACCGCAACCCTATGGCAACCGCCGCCATCACCTACGCCTCATGCACCTCCTCCACTTTCGGATACGTGAACGAGATAATCGCAACCCATGAACCCAAACATAGTCGAACTCGCCAAGTCGACTCCTCCCCTTGAACGTCGCTGTGCCTTCCTGAGACAATCCTCGCGCGAACGCGTATCGATCGCGATTTAATTTTTTCTCTATTAATTGATCTAATTTTTTTTATTAGGATCTTGATTTTGAACAAAGGAGGGAAAAGAGTGTACGTGTCGGCAAAAAGTAATGGAGGCTGAGATGGGTACAAGAATGGTGGAAGTTTGACTTCATTATATTATTTAAATATGAATTATCTCGTATGATATGGCCTGCGTGAATCCGAACTCCTAACGAAGCGTGCCACTAGGCATTTATAATATTTACCCCTATTCCAAACGTAATGGAACAATTCCAAGGCCTAATTTGATCATATGCAAAAGATAGCTTTTCAAATTGAATTTTTTTATTTAAATTCTTAATTTAAATTCTACGCGTTTCAAGCTCGAACGACCAAATGACAAGTCTGATCACTACGAAACTTGAAATCCTATAATAATTCATTATTACGGATTCGATGAAACTGGTTTTATCTAAATCTAAGATAGTGAGCAAAATGGCTATTTTTACTTGTCAATTTAAAATATAAAATTTTCAATTTCTAATTCTTCATGTTTAAATCAAATTTTGGAAGTAAATAATCTTCATTCATATTTATAAAAAAAATGAATCAATTTCCAATGCCATTTTTATTCACATTAAATCCAGAATTCCATTACTTAAATAATTGCAACATAAATTTAAACAACTTAATTATCTGATACAACAGTACTAATAATTCATTAAATTTTATTTTAACCATTTTTATTCAATAATTGTATTAAATCTTATAATTTAAAACAGTTAAAAATACTGGTCATTACATATTCCCCCACTCAAAACTTTTCGTCCTCGCAAAGGCGTTAAATACAAAATTTAACATACATTATATTTTATTCAAACTATCGACTTATAATGCTTAAACATGTTATTTTCAAAATTATCGATACGCTTTTATTATGCCACTCCAATATCGGTTTTATGGAAAATATAACTTATATATTGAACAAGCTATAAAAAATTAAAATTTCAAAAAATTTCTAACATCCGGATTTGTGGAAAATTTTGACAAAGTCTCCTTTGTGCGCCTCGATCGAAATTTTTTTTACAATTCAATATATAGCACAAATATAACCAATATATATCTAATATACATCTCATCTCAATGATGAGGCATCCTGAAGGGCAAAAATATAAAATCATGGTATGTAATCCGAGATACGTACTTTATTATTAATAATACGAGCGAGTTTGCTCGTATTAAACAAGAAAAAGCATATAAATCCTCGTATATACCCACAAACGGTCTTCATTTGTACCTGTCTCAACTCAATTTAAGATATATGTTGCATATGACGATATAGAAGCATGTAGAAGTCTACTATAACCATATAACAAGGATTTTTGAATTCAACAATAAATACAAGCACAAATACACAACATACAACAATCATATGCAATCAAAATAGTAATAACAATGGTTTGCAACAAAAGAATCCATCCAACCATCCATATCCATCAAATTAACCCAATTAATTCATAACCATATGAATTTGCGTTATCCAATGTCAATTTTTAATTTATACCCTTCATATCTTATTAACATTCATTTCATTAAAATTTAGTTTGACTCGGTTTCAATTAATTTACATTGACATCTAATTTATTTCATTCGCTTCATTTAATTCTTAATTGATTAACATTGACCTACTCGTGTTCATTCCATTAATCACACAATGGATTTATATTCAATTCATACGCTTTTTATTGATTTACATTCAACTAATTTGGTTTCAATCCATTTTTATTCAATCAACCAATATTCATTGCATTCACATTTGATTGATTACAATTCAGTGTATTTATATGTAATCGATTTGTTTCAATTATTTACATTTGTTTTATCCACGTTTAATTGATTTACATTCTACTGATTTCTTTCAATTTATTAACACTCGTTACAAATTCATTTTATTCAATTCAATTTGTGAAATTCCAACTGTTTCACTTTTTGTTTAACCTATTTCATATAAATTCATTGGTGAATCATTCATAAACTTATTCCACTCTACCATGCTTAAATCAAATTTGCTTTATTTCCACTTGTTATATCCTCCCTTTTTTATACTAACATCATTTATAAATCATCTAAGTTTATTATAAATATTTTATACAACACAACTCACGTTTATTATCATTACTTCATATCTTAAGTTATTATTAATTCATCGATTCACTTCATTTATTCAAATTCATATTATTAATTTGCTAAAGTAAATTTTATTTCATATCTCAATTCATATTGATAATTTTCTTTTCTCACAATCAGTTTCATTCAACTTATTAAGTTAACTTCATTTTTTAATTTGTTTCATTAAGTTATTTCATATATAATTTGCTAAGATGCAATTTATTAAAACTCCTTTCATTTGTATTTAACTTATTTTCATCCAATTTTAAATTAAATCCAATTTCTCACATTAATTTTTCTTACACTCGTTTATTTTTATTCAATTTCTCAGGTATATATTTTCTTCACACTTAAATTACATTTCTTTTTAAAATTCAAGTTCATATTCATTTCATTAATTTAATTTTAAAATGAATTAATTCACTTTACTAATTTATCTAGTTTCACCTAATATCTAATTCAATTTTATTTAATATTAAGTTAAACTTCATTTTATTTTATCGATTTACTCATTTTATATAATCTTATTCAAGTTAAATTTTCTTATCGTTCACATTCAACAAATTTAAATTTGTTTTAACTTATAAATTTTGAAATCTATAAGTTATACAATTCATTCATTCAAAATTTCATTTTATCTAATTCATTTCAAATACATTTATTTTATTTAAGCTTCTAGAGTTAGACTTCATTTCACTAACTCAATTAATTTAACATTTCTTGAGTTAATTTTTTTATTTCATTTCTTGAATTCAAATTTCTTTTATCCTCTTAATTAAAAATATTCAATAGATTAAATTTTGATTTTACTTTCCTGTTCAAATTTACAAGTTATAACTATTTTTTTCGTATTCAAATTTATAATTTACAAAGTCGTTTCTTATATCTATTTTCAATTATAAGTTCCAAACTATTTTCACATATTTGTTAAGTCATACATAGAATAGTTTTCACAATCAAAACTTGTTTAATCGAAAATAAATTTCTTTTGGTAGAAATTCACATTCAGAAACTCGAAAACGAATACTAGCGATGCTGCAGTCACTCCCAGAATTATTTTCTAACGACCAAGCGAGTATAATGCTTTATTTTCCACAAAAATGTTTTAATTTTTTTCTAGTAAAAACTCTTCCAAATAATACTGATATTAATTTTAAAGCTTTGAAAACAATTTTGGAAACAAAGTGATTTAAATTCTAAAATTCTCAATGTTTAAATCCTTCTATTTTTAATCTATGTTATAAATTTACTAATATAAATTTCATTACCTTATTTAACAAAATATTTCACTAATTTACAACTTGGTCATCTTAAGCACTTCTTATTTTAATCGATTTCAATCAATTTAATTATCAAATGCTTCACAAAATAAAATTCATCAAGGATTCATTTTATTTTTTATTCAACCAAGAATCGATGATAATAACTATCATTTATTAAAAAAAATCATTTTATATATATAATATAATTTAGGAAAATTATTTCATTTACCCGATTTTAAAATAATATTATGTCCACTTGCATCGTTTAAGGGTTTAGAAACCTCTATCGAATATAAAACATTTTATTACACTAACATGTGTGCTCTCTCATATATATACACTCAAATAGACTCATTCTACGGTATAGCTACCCTATCTCTAATGAGTCAAACTCCAGGTTATCGCTAAACCTAGCTCCGATATCAATTATGAAGACCTACATCCAAAAGGTTTAAATCAATAATAAATCCACATATGTCAAACTTAAACAATTTGGAACGTAGATAATCAGTGGGTTTACTTAAGAAAATAAGAAAGAAGAAGAAAACAAATACAGAATCTCATAGTGGAAATGATGAAATATAATAATCAAATAACAGTTCATGAAGCTGTTTACTATACATTTGATCATATTCTACACATCTATCACAGTTATATATACACATCAGGGATAAGTGATCAATATACGGGATAATATGAATAAGGGAATAATAAAAATAGTAATATACCAAAATCTTCATCTTCGTCCTCCAGAGAATAATCTTCAATACGTTGAAAAAAACTCAAGACTGACCCGAGCGTAATGAAACGACAAAACATTAAAGTCAGGACTAAAATACTCTTATGTAAGTCAAATCAATATCACAAAATATGACTGAAATAACTTAAAAGATGTTATCGGGTTTCCCATCTTCTAAGGATCCGTTAAACTATTTAATATAATAGTATTCGCTATAATAGGCAAATTCTATCAGTAAAATAAATATCAAAATAGCATTAAGGCTTTACATTGATCCACCATAACACATTTTTACAGTTTTAAACCAAAGTCATAATGGGCTCGTATAGGGGTAGGTATGACAAGGCACTTGAGGCAATGCGCAAGGTAGGATTCTACTAGTTTACCCTTTCTGGCTGGTCGTAACCCACCTGTGGCCAACCAAGACAATCAATTCAAAGAACAAAAGGTTGCACCCATCGAATACGAAATCATAATAGTAGAGGTAGTTAACCTCATTGGCCAGACATAGGCTCTTGTTTTAGTCATTTTAATTATGACATGAGTGTCAAGGCTATCCATCATTGTTCTCTTAATTCATTCCAATAAACGTTGCTAATTCAACCACTACATTCTGAATATCATAAAGTGGTTCCAATATTGATAAAGAGTATGCCAATAAGAGGCATCGGTCTCTTTAACAACCAAATGTCGTTTTACACATTGGTTGATACTTCTACATTTCAAAAACAGTTCGTACTTGATATCAAAATAGCAAATTCGCTTCAAAATCAAATCCATTTTGAAATTTACCATATTCCCTTCAAAAATCATATTTTACTTCAAAATGTCAATTCAATTTGATATATCTATTTCACTTCAAAATTTAATTCAAATTACAATTTAGGTTACAACTTCACTTTAACCCAATTCGTATTTAAATCCAAGATTTAAATATAAACATACCACCCTTTTAACCAGTTTGAATATTAGAAAATAGTTTTAAAATAGTTAAATAGTTAAAATAGTTTAATAGAAAATAATCTGAGTATAAAAAGTAGTTTATATAATTTAAATAGTTTGGAAAATCAAAATAATTTGAATATTTAAAGAATATAGATTTTTAAACCATTTATACTAAACATATTCATTTAAAATAGTTTCAAAGTCAAAGCAGTTCACATTTCAAATTTCTAATTCAAATCAGTTCCACTTTCCATTTCAATTTAATCGATAAAATTTCAATTTCAAGTTGAACCCAATTTTGATTCTAAATTAATTCAAATCCCAATTCCAATTTAATTTCAACTTCCAATTTCAAATCAATTTAAATTCCAATTTCAAATCAATTTCAACTCCAATTCCAAATTAATTTAAATTCCAATTTCAAGTAAATTTCAATTCCATTTCCAAATTTAAACCATTTCGATTCATATCAGTCCCGAGTTCATTTCCAAAGTATAGATTCAAAACACTTAAATCCAATTTTTCTTCAATGTCAGATCAAAAATCCAAATCTTAAAATATAATCGAATGCCGTGCTCAATTTCAAAATATCGTTTTACATCGCTTTTTACTTAATATTCAAAGTTTGAATAAGAGTCCATTCATTTAAAACAAATCAATTTCTATAATTCAAATCATATTTCGAATATAACTTCAAAATCCCAACATCGATTATTTAAATGATTCCCATTGTCAAATTTAAATTTCAACATTTCGGGTTCAAGTTCGAAAATAATTCAATTTCCATAAAGTCAATTTTTATTTCTTAAAATCAAATCATTTAAATAATTTCAAAACAAAATTTTTAAAATCGTCTAATTTAACTAATCCGGTGTCCTTATATAATTTTTTATCCTATGGCCAAGTGAATCAATTATTTCAATTTAATTCCAGGGATGGATATATATCATTTTAATCCAAAATAAATTCCATAGATGTATATCATTTCAACATATTTCTTAATTTAATCGAAATAATTCAATTTACAGTTTTATACATTGTAAACAACATACATAATGATAACAGGATATATCAGACATAAATAAACATCCAAACATCCAAAATGTCAATCAAATTTCATCCACCACCATCCATCATCCAAACAATCAATAATAACAAAAAATCAACCAATTATCGATAAATTTGGGATTTCACTAGTAGTTAAATTCTAATTCAATTTTAACCGTCAATTTAATTCTATCAATTAATTCAATGTCAATTTGAATTTATTTAACGACCATCAATATTCTCAAATTACTTTACGATATAAATTTTGCTAACATAAAATGTCACAAAAACACTCACCTTCCATTTGATACTGAAATAAAATTCAGCTTCAAAAAATCTCACTTTGATTCCAAGCTAAAGCCGTCGTGATATGAATCCAACACTGCTCATTTTGATTGAATCGAATATCATACGAAAAAGGTATCAATGAATTAGTTTAACGATAATAAAAAGTAACAACTAACAATAAAATAAAATAAATAAATAAAAAGAAAAACTCACCCTTATCTCCCATGTTCATGCAAGTATAGGCTTTCCTCCTCCTTCTTCCTGATCTAGGTCGTGACCTGTTGCAAAACTTTTTTTTATTGCCGACGCAATCGCTTCTCCATCGTGGCCCTACGACCACTGAGGCCATCACCTGCACCTCGTGTGCCTCCTCCGCTTCCGCGTACACAAAAGCGATTATTGCGACCCACGAACCTAAACCCTATCGAACTTGCCAAGTCGAATCCTCCCGTTGAACGCCGCTGTGCCCTCCGGAGACAATCCTCATGTGAATGGAAATCGATCGCGATTTATTTTTCTTCTTCCGTTAATCGATTTGATTTTTTATTAGGATTTCGATTTTGAACAAAGGGGGAAAAAGAGTGTACGTGTAGGCGAAAAGTAATGGAGGTTGAGATGTGTACGAGAATGGAGGAAGTTTGACTTCATTATATTATTTAAATATGAATTATCTCACCCGTTTTGGCCCGTGCAAATCCGAACTCCAAACGAAGCGTGCAGCTAAACGTTTATAATGTTTACCCCTATTCCAAACGCAATTGAACTAGTCCCGAGGTCTAATTCGATCATATTTGAAAGATAGCTTTTCAAATCAAATTATTTTATCTAAATTTTGAATTTAAACTCTATGCGTTTCAAGCCTGCACGACCAAATGACAAGTCCGATCGCTACGAAACTTGAAATCCTACAACAATTCACTATTACGTATTGGATAAAACTGTTTCATCGAAATCTGACATTGACCAAAATGGTTATTTTTACTCATCAATTTGAAATATAAAATTTCCAATTTCTAAGTCTTCATATTTAAATCAAATTTTGGAAGTAAATGATCTTCAGCATATTTATAAAAAAATTGAATCAATTTCCGATGCCATTTTTATTCACATTAAATTCAGAATTCCATTATTTAAATAATTACAACATAAATTTAAACAATTTAATTACCCAATACAATAATACTAATAATTCAATAAATTTTATTTTTAGCAATTTTTATTCAATAATTGTATCAAATCCTATAATTTAAAATAATTAAAAATAAAGGTCGTTACAGGTAATATACGAGTCCAAATAATTCAAACAACTTTTATCAAATAAAAACTAATTTTTAATAAAACATTTTTCAATCACATTTTTTATATATCTTCAAAGTATATATAACCACATTCCAAAATAAGTTTTCTAGCATTAGTTATTAATTAAAAGTGTTTATCAAACTTATAAGATCACATTTATAATAATTAACCATTTTTTCAAAAGTTTAGGTCTTTGAAAATGAAATGTTTGAAATTACGGGTTATTACATGTCACTTATCATATGTATAGAACATGTTGAATCCAAGTATCATTCTAGATGTTCCTTAGCTTGCCCACATACCAACGTAAAAGAAGAATAAAACAATATAGAATGCTGCACAGGTCCATCAATATTAGTGGTAGAATATTTAGGTATCCCACTTGTTTGAGTCTATGGAAAATAATAGTAGTATCCTTAGGAAACGAAATTTATTTAAATTCCATATTTTTGTTCCTGTACAAACTAGCATGATGTGAATGTCCAATTCTACTACATTTAAAACATTTCAAAACACACATCTCTCTTTAGCCATGTCATTCATCATTTTATCAAACTTGATAGTTTTTCCATATCCTAGTTCCTTTAGATTATTTATGAATACGTAACTATTTAATGACATGTTAAATGATTTTTCACCCAGGAAAAATTTATTTATAAATAATTTAGGATCATGAACTTTGGATTTAAGAAAATCATTTTCACTTACTAATTTTGAACAATGGCTAATGAAATTTTCTCTCTTTTGGATTTAGTTTTCTTTAAGACCATGTTTTCCTCTTCGAGTTATATTTTAGTCTTGATTTCGAGCATCAGTTAAGGGCTCATTTGGTTTATTTTGTATTCTAAGTTTTCAATATTAATTACAGATTATAAAAAGAGTGTTGGGCGATGTAGGAGGTGGAAGGAAGATGGAGGAGATAATAGAGTGGATGGAGGGACGACGAAAGGATGAATGTTTCTCATGCTTTTGCTATTTCCAAAAACATGAAAAAATATATAAAAAGTTAGTTTCAAATTTTTATGTTAATTTCGTTTTCTAAATTGATTGTTTCCTACAATTCACATGCATCGCGTGCATTCTTGTATGGTCGAAAACTCAAAATTAGAAACGGTAACCCAACCGTAGCTTAAGATTTTCAATTTGTTTTGCTGAATTTTGATTCAAATTAATCATCTTAATTATATCTTTATCCAAATCATACACTTTTTACATTCGAGATTTTTAGATTTGATGAGCTTCTTAAATTCTTTTTCTAAATTATTATTTTTGTGAATTAGCTCAGTTTTTTCATTTTTAAGAACCATATTTTTGTTTTTAAGCGCTTTAAACTTCTCTTGGAAATTAGTTTCCTTTTTAAAAGTAGCACACTTTTGGCATTTAACATTTTTAGATCTAAAAATTTCAAGTTCTTTTCTAAAGAATTATTTTTCTGAAGTAAATCAATGTTTTTTCTTCTTCAAAATATCATTTTCTTCTTCAAGTGATTGAAAAATATCGTTAAACCCCAATTTTTTTGTTCTTCTTTAAAGTTTTCTAGTTTTGTTTCTAGCTTATCAATTACGCAAAGAAATTCAGCCTTTTCAAATTTCAATATTTTGTTTTTTGGATAGGACAATATATATTCCCATTTAATTCATGATATAATAAAAGTAAATCTTCATAGAAGTAAATTGTAATTTCATTTACTTCATCATCAGTGTCGCTTTTGGTGGACCTTCCCATCAAGCATAGATTTGCTTCACTTCACCACTTTTGGTTTCTTTTTCTCCGTCTTCGTTATCCCAAGTTGCTGCAAATGTTCTTCTCTTCTTTTTCTTTCCTTTATCAAGTTTATTTAGTGGGCATTTGTTTTAATATGACTTGGTTTGTAAATTTTGTAGCAAGTAACACTCCCATCTGAATCATCTAAAATTTTGATTAATCTTGACTTTATAAGATTTTTATTCGCTGCATTTTTTCCATAATTTTTTATTCAACATTTATTCCTTTCATCAAGACTGTTATCTCCTATAAAGAATCGTTTTCATCCTCGTTATCAACTAAACTTTTTAATGCGACTGACTTTTTCCTTTCGGTTATCATGTTATTTATAGAACTAAGCTCCATTTCATAGGTTATAAGATTTCCTATCAAATTCTCCATACTTTGCTTATTCAAATCCTATGATTCCTATATAGCTGTCACTTTTGTCTCGAAATTCCTTAGAAGTATTCTCAGAAGTTTACGAATCAGCTTACTTCAGAATAGACTTTTCCCATTACTCTTGAGTTGTCAACCAAAGTTGAAAAGATTCCATATATTTCTTTTATGCACTTATCCTTTTCTGTGACAAAATTTTTAAATTCATTACTGAGCATGGCTAGATGTGATTCTTTGACCTGTAAAGTTCCTTCATGTGTTACTTAATGTGCATGCCATATTTCTTGTGTTGTTATACAATGAGTGATTCACTTAAATTCAGTTCATATAAAAGAATTCAAAGCTTTGGCATTCAAAGCTCAAAGATATCTATCATTTGCATCTCATCTATCTACATGCCCAGACACTTCTCATTCATTTTTAATCATTACTAGTGCAGTGTAACCAGTTTCAACTATAATCCAAACCTCTACGTCAAATGATATCAAATAAAATTTCACTCTAGCTTCTAATATGCAGTCATTCCCATTAAACATAGGTGGCCTAGCTATGGTCTGGCCCATAGAAAAAGAAATACTAGAACTAGACCTATCTAAAAGTTTTTCCTAGCAACCAACTATGGTACCACGCATAGGAATGTAATATACCCTAAAGAGGGTGAATAAGGTATTTAAAATTTATATATATATATATATATATATATATATATATATATATAATCCAAAAATATAAAATGCAATAAATAAAGAAAACACATTTACCCAGCTTCGGTAACTACCATGTTGTACCTACTGTTGCCCTAAGATTACTACTAGAATTAAATAATTGACCACTTACAAATCCGTAAACTTGCGACTCTTCGCTAACTAACTATTCTAATACTATGCCTAGTAACCCCTCTTTGACTATATCCTCTCTTCGAGAATTTTCCAGACTATAAATAGTAGTTCAACCCTAGATATCTAGAGTTTAAAAATAAAATAAAAGGTACAAAAAAATAAAAGATATGCCTTTAATTACATAAAAGATTTGTCGCAAAAATTTAAATATCAAAGGGTTTCTTTGAAAAGTTGATAGTTATGTTTTGTTTTAAAACCATGCTTGATTTTCAGATCGAAACAAAATCTTTTCACTTCCACCTTTTCTTCTGATATAGATATATTAGTGAAAAAACATTATCACCCAAAAAATTTCCCCCTCTTTTGTTAAAACACCGCTTAGTATCGGAGCCATGCCCAAGAATAACAATGTTGAAGTCCAATCTGGCGATCGAGCTCAATTCGCCATGGTGTGTTCGAATTCCTTAGAGATGTTGTACTAGGTATTACTGCATTATATGATCTTCAACTTAGGGCCATCGTCAATCCAGAGTTTAGATTCATGGTCGATCTGAAGCTTGAATTTTTGTATGATGGTGCTGAAGCCATTGGATGCTAAATTAAAGTTGCTATCGTTTGCTAAGATTTGACTATCGGAACGTGTTATCACCGTGGGAACTCGAACTTGTCACCTTTAAATGGGTCTGCTTGGAAAAATGAGCTGCCTGAAACCTGTCACTTTTAAGACATGGTTGCTATCACGTACTTAAAGTGCTATTTGGGTTTTGTTTATATGCAGTGTACAGTTGATGCTTGTGTTGTTAAGTTGTGCATGTTCGGATTGAGTGTTTATTGCATGTTATAAGTGAAATTTTGTTGATTGTATGTAGGTTTGAGATATCATATTGAATGGATATTGGTTATATTTAGTGATCAATGCTAGTATTCTCTAATAATATGAATGTAAGAAGTGGATGGATTTATATAGTATAAGTAGGGAGGAATTATTAGGAGTAGAGAGAAATAGTAGGATTAGAGAGAAATAACAAGAGTGAGGGAGTAATAGTAGTGGTAGAAGAGAAATACTAGGAGGGAGGAAAAAATAGGATTTTAAATGGAAATATTGTTGTACTTTGAATTAGCGTTGTGAATATATTTGTACATGTATGATATTTTGAATTAGGAAAAAGTAGTGTGTTATTGGAGTTTTTATTTTTATGATAAATAGAATGACCAATATAATGTGTTGACTTGAGCAATGGAAGGAAATAGATTGTTTTGACACTTTAATCAATGCTTTACTTGATTCTCTTGGAACTAAATATTTGATATAACTTTTTTCCCTAAAACCTTTAAACACTCAATAAAAAAATTAGTAAAAAAACAAACATTTGTTATCATCAAACACCCGTGTCAATTATATACTTTACATTATTTTGTTACTAATATTTTTATTAAGTGTTTATATATTTAAGGGGAAAAAGTAATATGAAATATATAGTTATGAGAGAATCAAGTAAAGCATTGATCAAGGTGCTAAAAACAAACCATATCCTTCCATTGCTTAAGTTAACTTGTCACATTTGTCATTCTATTCATATCAAAAATCAAAAGCTACAAAAATACACTACCTTTTCCTCATTTAAACATCATACATGTACCATATGTTCACGATGATAAATTCAAAGTACAAAAGTATTTCCATTTAAAATCCCCTTTTTTCTCGTAGTATTTCTTTTGTACCCCTACTATTACTTCCTCACTCCTATTATTTCTATCTACTGCACTATTTAACCGTATTCTTAATATCTCTCCCTACTTATACTATATAAAACCATTCACTTCTTGCATTCACATTATTAGAAAAAAATACAATATCGATCACTTAACATTACCAATCTCCATACAATCCGATCTCTCAAACTAACACCCAATCAAGTAAACGTTCACCTACAACCTGCCAATAAAATACTCAAGCCAAACATGCACAACTTAATAACACGAACACTAATTAGAATGTTGCATACAAATCCCAAATGACAATTTAAGTACGAGACAACAATCATCTCTCCAGAGTGGCAAGCTTATTGGAATTGGGCCATGCCATAGCGGAAGTTATATGTGAATTCCGAAAAAAGTTCCCTTATTAGGTCTTCATTGGATCTACGAAGTTTAGTTTATTTAGAACATTTATAAATTTTACTTAAATAAAATATTTTATTTTATTTAAAGTTATAAAATGATATAATATTACTTTTATGCTAGGTTATATCTATAGGTGCATCAAATACATGTATACAACTGTGTACATGTATAATATATTAATCCATACAAGGTATAACATCCCGTGTATAGATATTAGAATTTACATCGCAACAAACATGTTACCTCATTTAATATGCAAGTAAATTGTCCAAATATATGTGTATGTATATATATTTTTTCTTTTATAATGAAATATTTCAATATTTATATATATAAAAACTTTTATTTATATATATATATATATATTTGTATAAAGATATAAATATTTATATATGAACATAAATATACAATATTAACAGAATGTATATATTGATTATTATAAATATGTTCATATCATTTAAAATACGATAAACAAATTATTATATTTGTTATAATGTTAAAAATTATTTATATAAATATAATTTTTTTTTAGCACGTGCGCACATACTTATATAGCTGAATATGTTAAATACTTATATATATGTATGTATAATATATATATATATATATATTAAGATAAATAGAATTTTAAAATAATTTCATTTAAAAATGTACAATGATCTATTTTTGCGCATATCGAGATTTTTTTAAATTTTATAATTTTAAATATATATATATTGATAAAATCAAAAAATAATTGCCCATAAATTAGAAAATTTATTTTACTTGAATCTAAATTTAAATATTAAACTTCCAATAAATTTTGGATGAAAATTTTGTAAAATTTATTATATAACTTTATAATTTAATAAAATTAAAAAGCCAAATTTTTAAACTTTCGATTTTATATTAAATATTTAAAATTAAAAAAAATCTTTCCTTGAGTTTACTACGCATCAATATGATTTTATAAAATTTAAAATATATTTTATAATATATATATTAATCTTTATAATATTAATATAATAAACTGGTTTAAATATTATTTTAAAATAAGATATATTAATAAATAATATATTTCTTCTGTCAAAAGTAATATACATATTAAAAATCATATATAAAATTTTATTTTCAAATTTTATGTAATTATAATATGTTATTTACATTATATTTCATATAAATATATGTGTACATTGTATATTAGATTATTTAAATAATAGAAAATGGTTTTTTTACTATGAGCCGTGCTGCTATAGATCAATTATCAAAAAAAATTAAAACATAGACACATGCACATATAACCAATCTAAATTTTAAAAAAGATTCTGCATATTGGAATCATTACCTAACTAATAATATTATATATATATATAATGAGCATTATAACTATATATTAATATTTATACTATTTTTGAAATATACCTTTCAGCCACAGCCTTAAGCACACTTTAAAATGATGATTTAAGCTTTTAGAAACGATTTCGATACAACGGATTGTTATTTCTTACACCATTGACCATCAACTATCGGATAATAGCTAATTTGATTTGAGCGTGAAAGACTAGATAGACTGAAGGGGGAAGATCGGCTAGTAATGGAATAGGGATGGAGGCTCTAAAAATATTAAAATCAAATGTATGAACACATGGTTAAATAGAGGAAGGAAAGGAGCGAATTAAGGATCTAATCTTTTACTCAATCTCCATTATTCTTAACCATCTATTATCAAAACCATCTAGTCCATTTCTAGCTATTTATAACCCCATATTGCTACTGAAATAATTATCCCATATCATGGGCATTAATCCTATTTAATGCTAGAATAAATATTTTGTGTTTAAATCCAATTAAACGTGGATCGATATCGTATATTGATAAATATAATTCTAACTATTATAAATACATTTAATAATATTTATTCATCAAATCAAATCAAGTTTCATAACTAATATTTCAAAAATATTAATTAATTTATAACCATCATAAATTAGATAAATCAGAGGAGAATTCATCATTTCGGTTTTATGACTCATTAGGTGTAAGTGTGGTCAGCTCTTAATAATGAACTATTCGAATATTAACGCTCACACATTACTTAGCAAGTGTGTGACATTTTGACCAAATTTATCATTTATTTGGTTTCGATAAAATCCAATTTTACTTTGTTAAGCGTTACTTGGTTGTGACTTTTATTTGCACCAATTCTTTTTATCAAAACTATATCACTTTGAACTTATGTAATTTGGTAATGGTCAAAATTCTAATATCGTTCATATTCAACTCTAACATGTTGTTCTTGGTCCAAGAACAACAATTATTACTAAATGAAATGCTCTGGCAAAAGACTTTGATTTTAAGTTGACTTGAGTTGACCGTGATACTAACCCCACTATAACTGAGGAGATGAATCCTTTCTTGAATAGTGGTTCACTTCCAATACTTGCACTAGACCCAACCAGTCACTCGATGGATGTTCTATCATGATTTGACTATAATCAAAATGGAGCTTTCGTATTGAAGATCAGCGGTGTTCTCAAGTTGAGAGAATAGTGTAAATTAGCAACATCGATATTTTTTGTTTCTTCTTAGTTATATTATCCAATAGAAAACTATCAAGTGAGTCATTCCATAGTTATCCAATCACTATCAACACATAACCTTTTGTTGCCCCTAGTAATCATGAGTAATACACTACCCAACATTTGGAGAGTGTTGCGTATTCTAGTCTCAATGAATGTATCGATATCCAGCCTCGATACATCTTGATTAGAAATATTTAAAATGGTATATTTATTCTTATTGTGATAAACTACACATGTTACAATACTTTATACCTACTATCACAAAACATACCATTTATGGAATTCCTATTAGATTTGCTTTTTATTAAATTGATTAATTAATATAGCACATTATATCAAGTATATAAAAGAAAGAAAACACCTTTTATTTCGAACAAGATGGTTATCGACTTAGATATGCGTGACAGATTACATTTGTCCCTAGGGTATACCCCTAATTCTATCACTTTCTTACTTGCACTTAAGGTTAATTATGGAATATTGTTCCAACTTCTACGACCGGTTTCCTCAAAACCAATCGAGTCAGTCCCTAAGTAAATGGGTATGCTATTGTGCTTTAATTATCTACTATGTTAATCAACTCTCCCTAATGCTGATAAACTGTTTTATCATATGGAACAGTTCAGAGTATGTTTCTCGACTTCTAATGCGCTCTAAGTTCTGTTACGAACTATATTGTGGCAATTCTATCGTATAGTAATGTTACGGGATCCTCAACATTTGGAATTACCCTCAGCTCGATTATAAATTAATGCATTTATATTTATATATATTGTTTTTATAATCGCGTCATTCAAGACGATTTACTGAGCCTTCTTCATTGAATCAGCCATAGTCTTACATTTGGAACATTTCTAACTTAAAGATTCTTAACTTGAATTTATAAGTGACATATTATACTCAATATTACGTATGAAAGTTTGAGTTTGCAACTCCCTTATAAGGAATCTATTATTTTTGCAAGCAATTCTCTTTTATTTTGTAAATACTAGATAACACTCCAAACTATTATTTAGTGATATCAATTTGGATTTGATATTTGCGTCACATATCAACTACGTAAACAAAACATGATATCATTAGACAACATAGTGTGATAATTCTATTTGCTTTGCACAAGGAATCCATCTTACATGTTCTATATTAAACATTTTAATAAGGTGTCCTTGCATTTCATTTTACAGCATTCCTAATATCTTTTTATACTTACTATAAAAGGTGCGTTTACAAATCCTGTTAATACCTCAGTTATTGATTTTAATGAAAACCACTATATAAAATATAGATGCTAATGTTGTGCCAAGTTATATAGTGCAAAATATCACACAGATATTGAATAGAAGACTATACAATATAAAGACTCAAGAAAAAGATATGAAAACTTATGAGTTTAAAGACAAAGAAATGAAAATCTTAATGTTATAATTTAGTGTATAAAGTCATTAGTAAATATTGTTAAAGCCCCTGGTAGCAATATCTGAACTACATCTTTAATTTTTGATCTTTGATATTTTAGACGGCGATAAATTATTTTAATTTCAAAAATATATTTTAAACATTTAAAAAGTTTTTTAAATGCAAAAATATTTAAAATATATGTCAAAAATATTATATAAAGTGTAGAATTTTCAAAGCATTTTAAGAAAAACAATCTTCGTTTTTATTTAGCATGTATCGACAAACATATCTAGGATATGTCGACATACATGCAACCAAATGGTTTTTCAAATTTTGAACGGATGTATCTATTCGACACAACCCTTCACGAATGGATACATCTGCTCATTCACTGCATATAAAGGAGTGTAAAAAGAATTTTTAACAACTAGTTACTTTCTTTCCATTCCTTACTCTCTTGAAAATTCTCTTAAAAGATATAATCAATTCTTTTCAAAATCATATAGAATCAATTTATACTTCATTGTATTGATTCAATACTACTTTCTTACTCTTTTGGAAAAGATATATCTCTTATTTCAAAGATCAAAATTCTATCCAAGAGGCTATAGGATCCATTGTATCCAAAGTACACGAATTTGTCTTTGGAAAATTTATCTACTCTAATCATGTTTTTTTAGTGTGCTTGCACCCTATTCAAATCACTTGCAGCCCATTAAAATCAAGTGGATGTGCTTAGTAGATTGTTCAAATCTAGGGGGGTATTCTTGTATCCTAGTTAAATCAAGAAAATTTACCCCAAACTCGTAATAATAAGGGTGTGTCTTGTAGCCTCAAAACCAAGATTGTATTTAGCTCTGCCTGCTACCTGGTTAAAGATAGGCATACGGGATTGGATATAGGAGAAATCCAAACTAGTATAAAATCTCTTATGTCATCTCTTTGATTCTTACTTTAATTTATTACTTTTATTTTATCTATGATCTCATCTGTGACTGATTGTTAGTATAAATCTATGTTGTTAATCTATGATTTATTTTAATCTTGAATAGAAATTAAAAATATTTACGTAAGTTAGAAAACACTATTCATCCTCCCCCATCTAGTGTTAAATTTGCCTTAAGATCCATAATTCTGCAACCTACAAATCCAATGTTGAATATTAAAACAACTAAAACTGATTTTTAACACAAGTACATTGGCAATAATGAGTAATATATTGTTTACTTATGTTTAGAAATATCTATGTACCTTTTAATTTTCTTTCTTATGAACACATGCTTCTCTACATTTTGACTGATAATCAAACTATTTGATATCTCTATTAGAATATTTATTTAATTATGATGCTTATTGAATGATACTTCCTATATTTCTTTGATCATATCCAAAAGTCTCACAAACTCAATATTGCTCCTACTGACTTCGAGACACTTTGGTTATTATGTGTAAATAGTTTACTTTAAATCATTATTTAGAATTTTCTGTATCAACGCATACGTACAAAAATATAAAGTAATAGAATGCCATGATTTTGTGAGTAAAATTCAAAACAACTTGATCACATCAAATGGTGAATCTGTTATGTTAATTTCAATAATTAAAATTCACGGTATCATCCTTATCAATGTGGCTCGCTATAATCCAACTGCATTTGTATTTCTCTTAAATACACATTTTTGGCCAATGGATCATATCTCTTCAGCTACAACTATCAAAATCATATTTTGATAGTAGCACTTGGAATCTATTTCAAATTTGCACATCGTACCATATTATAGATTTGATATTCGTAATGGTTTAATTAAAATGCTAAGGATTATTTATTCTTGACATTAATAAGAAACTCATAGTTCCTCTTTAATATACAAGAATACTTATTAGACATTCTAATATATTGTATTCATTTAGGTTTGGTTAACTTCATTTCATCCCTTATAATTAGCTTTATCCTTGGATCGTATCAAAATCAATTTTATATCAATGATTTCTTAGAGAATTTTCTTCATACGAAGTTGGTATATCTTGAAACAATAATCGTTACTCAGTGCAACGGTTGACCGCTACCTGACGGTGGCAGTCGAAGGTTTAAGTCATTTTTAGCAGTCTAGATCTGATTATTTTGATTTGACGGTTCTGGTTCCTTCTCACCTCTACGAATAGAAGTAGAAGCGGTATAAATTAGATCCCATCTTCTTTGGATTCCAGAATCAGTTAGGATTTTCAAAGGGAGATCTGAAAGGGAATCAGGCATGGTAGAATCAAACCCAGTTAGGAAGCAAACAATTTTATGTGAGTGGAGATATCAAGTCATTTACATTTTAGTACTTATTTGGATTTGGTGTATGCCGTGGTAAATTTTGGTAAAAGAAACTATAACATCTAAAAACTCCAGAATTTCACTAAGTAAATTTCAATCTTTGTATATGTTGCAATTATAATTATTTTGGGTACTAATATATTAGAATCAAGTTATTTGTTTAGAATTAGATAATATATAGTCCATTCAACCTATTTCCTTGCTTTAAACTAGTGTGTTAAAGGTTTAAAAAGAAATAAGTTAGAAATGGTGTGTAAAATATGAATTGTTGTAGTTTGCACCGCCTATTTCAATCACTTAAATAATTAAGGAACCCCTTTCTCACTCCAAAATAATGTATATGAAGGTTGAATTAAACATAGGTGATATAATTTGTGAAGATTAGTTCTTTTAAAACAAAGAACGGATTCTAATGTATTAATATGGAACAAGTTGTAGGCATTCCATATTTGCACAAATATATTTTATCTGGCCATGGTAGTAGCAGTTCTTATTGAAATCATAGATTCGTATGAGATTGATATTTCAAAATACCTTATGAGCGAATTATTATCGAATTGTTGTAAGGTAAGGGTTAGATCCTAAATTTCACGCATAAATTTAAGTATATATACAATATATAATATTAAGTATAGCATATTGAAAGTTATAATTAGTATTATTAGAATAGTTAAGTAATATTAGTTAGTAGAAAGGACGTTAGAGTAAATTGGGGAATTAACCCTAATTAGGGGCAAAATAAGGGGATACCTTATATGGCCTCAATTATTATTCTTGTAAGATGATATATGTATATAATGGATACACGTATAAGTTATGACTAAGTTATAGGATGCGAGGTTAATCTAAAGCTACATTAAAATCTACTCAGTTAAATCTGGTCACCAGTGGTGTGGCTTTACGGACTAATTTGGGACATCTCCTAAAATAAATAACTATAGCGGGTGCGAGGTTAGTCCCAATTCTATAGGGTAAACCTGCACGGTCAATCTGGCTAATGTACCTACGAAAGGTCGGACTAATGTGAGACATCACGAGTGGGTTATGGGTCATAAGTTACACTTCTGAATCTGGTAGGTGAAATCCTTAGTAGGGCCTACTTTAGTCAGAGACATTAAGTGGCTATGGCAGGGTTCGCCTATTTCTTAGGCGACGCATTAAGTGGCGTAATTGAATTTCTTACAAGGTCATTAAGGAAGAACCATGTAGGAACTCGCCTTGGGGTTAGGCCTTAAATGACGGGGATCTACCTATTTTATTGGTCTTAAATGATCATAGTCTTCCTAAATCCCATTAAAGAGGTATTAAGTGGTTCGGGTGTTTCCTCTTACATTGAAAATGCTTGTTATGTTGGAGTTGTATATTCGTTCTGGAAGAGCCTTCGGGCATATAGTTGACTTATGTACGGTCAGATTGGAAGAGCCTATGGTCTTATAATTGGCATTTGTATAGTTGAACTAAAAGGGCCTTTAGACTTACAGTTGACTTAATATGGATGTTATATAGTTGGACTGGAAGATCCTTTGGACATATAGTTGACTTTATACGTATGTGCTAATTTTAATGTGTAAGACATATTTCTTATTTGAAAAATACTGTCCATGTAAAACTATGGTAAAGCTTGAGATTTCCATTTCACCGGACTTAGTTGAAGCATGATTGTAACTACCCACCATTTGGACCATCAAAATTCGGCACCGAATACATCTACGGTATTCAAATGTCGAACATCCAGTCGTCAAAAAGGCAGATTGTTGTTGTAAAATAAAAGGAAAAGAAAGAAAGAATAGGGAAATGGAATCTCACCGCGGGAATGACAACATATAATAAAATAAAGACAGTATAAACTGTCATTCCAAATACAAGGTACATTAGAGTTAAAACAAACCTCATCAACCAGGACAATTATAATTTCCCAACCTTACAATTGCTAATGGGTAAATATATTATAATACAATGGAAAAATACAGGTGAGCATCCACCTCTACTCCATGAGCATAATGTCCTACAAACCACAACCTGGAAATAAACTTGGTCTGACCCGAGCATTATAATAAAATAACACCTGGACCAGTTTGGAAAACTAGCAAGAGAAAACTCAAGTAATATGGTGAACATATACTAATTTTGTGAGACCACGCCTTAAACACAAAATGGGCTTTTACCTCGCAAAAACAACATCCATACATGATAAAGTGTAAATAAAAAATATGAAATAAATCCAAATATAAAGGATGGGTACCAGTATGAACAAATCCCGTGCTTAACGAATGGGCATAAATAATATCAAAATCGAGACTTGAAAGAATGAAAATAATCTAAATAAAATCCAAATTGGAAAGAATGGACAAACGAGGTAACATTCCAAACTTGAAAGAATGGACACAAATAATTAAACATCGAGAAGAGCTCCTGCCATTTCTTGATGCAGTTAAGGAAATTATTCAAAGATTTAACAACAAGGAAATGAATTTTCCAACAATGACTAGCAGGGTGCATCCCTATTAAAAGTATACTTCTACAAATACACTTGAGAATTCTAATAGCACTCAGAAACCTCCGGATCGGATCCCGCTAACGGTTATCGAGTAGTCAAGTATTTCATATCTCAATGTGCAAAACCGAATCCAATCTAGAGTGGATGTGAAAATAACCTAATGGGAGCAACCCCATATAGCTTGGCCCCCACTCGCTCTTTGGGTTTAATCACTTCCAATAAAGAATAACAAAGCTCAATTGAGCAACACATCATCTTAGAGTGACAAAATACAAAGGAGATACCATAATCGAAATCGACAATCGAAAGATCAACTATCGAGAATAACAAAGTGATTTGTGTATGGAAATTAAATCGTATACACTTATCACCAATAAATGAATCAAACTCCTAAAACAGTTGATTCATATTTGAGCTTGATTTTTACATTCAAGTATTGTAAAATGTTTTAAAAACACTCTTTGAAATATTCTTTTTAAAGGACAAAATATAATACTAATTGTATTGAAACTGTTGAATATGCGAGTATATGATTTTTGTTTGATGATAATGAACGTATATATATTCATTTAAATGTATTTGTTAATGTACTATTTTATTTTTCACATAATTAAATAAATATTTGCTGAATAAAATAAATAACACAGTATTTAAATTCAAATAGATATTTTCTTCAAACTAATATTTATTAAAATTTTAAATAGTACAAATTTGAACTCTCACTATATATATACAAATTCGATGACAATACAATTCCGATTACGTCATAATTTATAATTTACAAATACGCCTCACTACATATCGCTCATTCACTCGTATTTATCTTCAACTTTATTTCAAATTGAATCCAACATCTGAGCAGTCTACAAAACTAAATATTGACGCAGTAAAATTGAAAAGGAAATATTTTTGCAGTATAAAATAAAATGTGGATTTTGAAAATATTATTTGCCTCAGTTATTTCGGTTGTTCATCATCATTTAAATCAAACTTCATCATACATGAACAGCTTATGACATGCGCAGTGTATCGTTGTACATGCCACAAGGCCGTACATGCCACAAGGCCGTGCATATCGATATACACTTGATAAAATTACAGTGATTGGTGATCACAGGTCAAACCCAAATGAAAAACCGAATTCAACTCAAGTGCAATAAAAATAATGTCACAGTATCAGCTCAAGGTCAACCCGAGCTCCAAGCTGGATTCAACATAGGTGCAAGTTCATGAAAATAGTACAAGACCGAACCAAACACAATACAACTAAAATGCAAACTGTCTCAAATAGAGATACCAGAGTACATGCGAAGTGGAAATAGGCCAGAGGGATCAATATGGCAATAATGCAAACAAAGTTCAAATGAACAGACTACGTAATATAAAGATGGAGCATATACATGTATACCAGACCAAATGACATCAAGTGAACAAGACCAGAGAAGAAAATAAAATGGCACATGTATATACAGTGCATAACATCAACAATAGAACCATAAGCATGGGACAAAGCCGCACTCGAACAAATGTACACAAGTGAATGCAAACTGCAAACTGACTCAAAGGATCACAATGCAATAGTCAATGGTGAAGCAGACTATAACCACCACTGACTCAACTCAAAAAGGGACAAACAGGCAATAAAGGAGGCAAACAAGTAATGTACACATGAATGCAACAGTGGACAATGCAAGTGCAGACAAGCTACATACAAATACACACAACAACAAATCCAAGACCAGTGAATTGCAATAGTCGACCAGACAACAAATCAATTCAAGCAAAGACCAGTCTACAATATCCATTCAGTGCAAACTCAAACGAGCAAGTGCACCAGAGACATGACACAATGAATGCATGAACATCGACACAATGCAACTGAAACTGTCTTGAAGCAAATGAAAACAAATGCACAGACTCAAAGCAACTCAATGAAGTACATCAAACCAAAACAGCAAGTGGAACTGACCAAACAAGAAAAGCTTGACTAAGTGGTAAACAAACAACACATGAAAATGAACCAAAACCTTCTGCAGTGAACAGAGCAACAACAATGATGAACCAACAGAGGCAACTACAAGCATCAGGTTGAAGATATTACAGGGATGAACACACACTTGACTACAAGGAGATATACAATCAAGTGATACTAAGTGCAACATAAAATCAATCAGAAATGAACAAACCGTGGTGGCAAGTTCGGACAAATCCAAAGCCGAGACATGCAAGAAATACAAATACAAGTATACATGTTGCGTATATATGTATACACATACATATCTATATCAAATGAAACAGTACCAGCATAAGAAAGTGACACAGCTAGTTCGAACAAAGACAGAGGAGATTTCAGACTGCAATTCAAAGCAATGCCGAAGTCACAGTCGCAAACGAGTTCAAAAAATCATGGAACAGCAGTTTCAAATCAAGACAGTACCGAACCCAAAATAGTTTCACAAAATCAAAGTGACCGAATTCAAAGTACTAAAAATTCACGTAGCAGTTTTCACAAAGTCAAATGATCAAAGTCAAAGCCGATGTCAGAAATCGAAGCCGTGGTGGCCAAGAAGGAGATCAACACCATGATTATCAAGTAACTAAAAATATACGAATTAAAGAAGTCAGAAATCATCATAACCATTCAACCAAAATCAAGTAGCCAATCAATAGATGAATTCAAATGATTATATACAAATGAAAATACAGGGGTTCGAACCCTATATAAATGACGAATATCATCGGCAAATTGATCATTCGAGTTCAAGCAACAAAGAAAAATCTTTCAACTCGAATCAAAAGTCGAGTATAGTAAAATTCGAAAAAAAAGGAACGAACGTACCAATTCACGCAAACATTCGAACTCGATTAACTGGAAGCTGCCGCAAGACAAATTGAAGGAGCAATCGAAGCCAACTATGAGCAACTAGAAATTGATTAGAATCGGCACTGTAGATTTCAGAAGCCCTAATTTCGGTACGAACGAGAAAGGAACGAAGCAGCCATTATCACAAACAAGGAACAGGCCGATATCGATAAAAAGGAAAAAGGGATTTACTCTTATTACTTTAGTGATTATTGGGCCGGCCTTGTTTTGGGTTTATAATAAGGCTTTAGTTTATAAATTAGACGTTTATGTTTCCTAATTGTTTTTTAATTCGTAATCTTCTTTTAAACTTTTGTGAGTTCTAGTCGTGTGACTAGGGGGGACAAACTATGTGCCGTAGTTTAAGAATTCGCAACTCAGTGGCTGAATTGTGGCAGGGTTTTGAGTGTAGAGTTAAGGCTAGTCGATAGCGGGTGTCGAGAATTTATGTGTGTAAGCATCTGACTGCTTAATTTCTAGTAGAAACCTTGTGGGCAGCACGTAGGCAGGTTTTTGCCGAAGCTGGATAACTTCTGTGTCGTTCTATTTCTGCATTTATTATTCTGCTACATCTGTGCTGCTATTATTTTGATATATTTGCGATGAAAATATTTTATAAACTTCCGCAATAATTTTTATAATTAATAGCATCACCCTATTCACCCCCCTCTAGGGTGAAATCGATCCTACAAGTGGTATCAAAGGTAGGAACAAAAGCCAATTTTGTTTTAAAAAGTTTGATTTTTCAAAAACCAATTTTTTTAAAAAAATTTGAATTTTTAAAATGTCTTCTTTTAATAATGCTTTTCGGAGGGTCAGTTCATAGTTAGACCTTCAATGTTCAATGGTGAATATGCTTATTGGAAAAATAGGATGAAAAATTTTCTGAAAACCATGACGCTTGGGATATTGTTGACATAGGATATAGAGCACCAACTATAATTGTAAATAATCAGGAAATAAATAAACCGAAGGATCAATGGACAGAGCTAGAAAATAAATTACAAAAGCTAGTGCTAAAGATATGAATTCTATTATCTGTTCATTGGATCAATTTGAATTCAATCGTGTCTCACATTGTTCAACTACGTAGGAAATATGGCACACACTCGAAGTGACTCACGAAGGAACGTCTCAAGTCAAAGAATTTCGCCTTGCCATGCTAAGCAGCGAATATGAGAACTTCACAATGGCGAAGGAAGAAAATGTCAAGGAGATGTACGGACGACTTTCCAATATCATATACAAACCAAAGGCTCTTGGAAAATCATACACAAAATTGGAGATAGTCCGAAAAATCCTCAGAATCCTTCCACGAAGTTTTGAAGCCAAAGTAACTGCCATTCAAGAATCAAAAGATTTAAAACAAATGAAAGTTGAAGAACTCATCAGAAACCTCACCACTTACGAGCTAGAGATGAAATTCAAGGAAGAGCGTGAAGGAAGAGACACTCGAAAGAAATCAATAGCTCTTAAAGGGACAACTGAAAGTGAAGAAGAAGAAGATGACGATGATTAAGCAAACTAGCACTATTAATAAGAAGATTCAAACAGTGGAATAGAAAATATGGAAATCCGGCCAAAAATCATCAAGTAAAGAGCAGAATAAACAAAGCACTAGACAACCCAGAAGAGCAGAAAGTCATTTGTCACAAACCCGATCATATCAAGCCAAACTGTCCCCAAAATCGACTCATCCATGGAAAGAAACTGAAAAGGAGAAATTTTGCAGCCACGTGGAACACAAGTGATGAAGATAATAAAAGTACTAGTAGTGAGAGTGAGAAAGAAGATATGTGCCTTCAAGGTAATATAACTGATAGCGACGATGACGAGCCAAGCGAGGTATCAAAACTCACTCACTCAGAATTACTTATATATTTCCACGAAGTAAATGGCTATTTTAAACGACTTAGGAAGAAATATGCCAAACTTGAATCACAAAAAGATACTTTGATAGATTTAAATAAACAACTTGACCAATTAGTTAAAAACTATCAAAGTAGGATCTCTAAGTGTGATAAGTGTCAAACATTCGAAGAAGAGATTAAAAAATCAAAAATCAAAATTAAATCGCTTGAAAATGAAATCCTGATTTTGAAAGAGAGTGAAAATACAAGAAGAGAAAATTCTATTAAAGTATGCACTCAATTGTTAAACGAAAATGAATCTCTCAAAGCACAAGTCCAACAACTGTCAGCGACTTTAGATAAATTTTCAAAAAGTGAAAAATCATTGAATATGCTATTAGGAAAATAAGCAGTTAATACAGTTAGACAAGGACTTGGATATAATCAATGTGAAAATGTTTGAAATGAAATTAATCAGGTCAATTCAATGTGCACAATTTGTAGAAAATTTGGACACAATCAAAACAATTGTTGGTATAGAACCAAACACGTGAAAACTATACCAATTTGTGTTCCAAAAGGCACAAATATAAATTCTCTCAAAGTTAAACAAATCTAGGTGCCGAAAGGAGCATATATACATAGTTTTGGGTCTCCACAAAATTATTTTTCAAAATATTCTTCCACTAATAATCATGGACCCATAAAAACAAATAGGTCACAAAACTCTTCCCTCGTGTAGGTGTGGTGGAAGGCTAAGGAACTACAATAGTGTTACTTGGATTCTGGCTGTTTCAAGGACACAACTAGCGACAAATCAAAGTTTCTTAGCCTAGTATAAAGGTGACAGAATCATAATGGACAGCAACAAAAAATATCGTAAAGGTAAAACAGGTAATGGTATATTCATCTTATTAAATGTGATAATCTGCACCATAATTTGAATTTAATTCAGCCAGTTATTTGATAAAGAAATGAATGCTGATTTTGATTCTGAATTTTTCAAAATTGTTGGCCATTTATACTTTTCATACCGAGAACACTACATGCATCTCTAGAGTCTTTGAATTACTTCATATAAATTTGTTTAGACTAATGATGGTATCTTATTGAGTGATTATTAATCTCGGTGTACGTAAATATATTTGTTTACCCTACGGCTTCTAAATCTGACACTATATTCACTGATTTGTTTATTGGCACGGCTCCAATTAAATATTAAAAGAATTTCATTCAAAAAGGATTTCAATAATTTGTTGCAACTTCACGGTCTTGTCTATAACATTCAATTAATGATATTCTCGAGTGAAAGAGAAATCCAGATGCAGATTACACTGGTAATCTAGTTGACAGAAAAATTACTAGTGGAACGTGATTTATGTTGAGATATTTAGTAACTGCATCGTTTTTTCAAAGAAAATATTTGCATATTTTTCATTTCGAATAATTTTCAAATTAGCAGAATTTTTTTAAGAAAAACCCCTTCTAGAAAATAATTTTGACCTTGTTTTCAGATTGGTCATTTTAAAAAAAATTAATTTGATGATTATTTTTGAATTTGATTTTAAATGACTACATTGACTAATCTAACTCCCTACTAATTATCGAAAAGATAAATAGTGCTTGAAAAAGTGACGAGTGTTGATATTAATCATATATTATAACTTGAGATGGTATATTTTGTAAATTTCTTTAGAAATTTAAACAAGAGTTATAAACACTTTTTGTTGGTAAAAATTCCATGATCATTTCTATTTCTATCATTTTCTATCGACCATCACTCATCATAATCCAATATATAGTATGTCAATATGTGGTGATTTAAACAGGAATCATTCGTTTTTATTTTATATTTTTAAATAAAAAAATATACAAAGTATTCACTCTCATTTAAAAGTCCTCACGGTTATGCATAGGTGAACTACTTGGAATTTTTTATTATGTGCTTCCATGCTCATTTAAAAGTCCTCACGGTTATGCATGTATGGAACGCATATCAAAATTGATTTATTAAATAAACAAGTTGATTCTAATCTCATTTAAAAGTCTTCATGGTTATGTGTGGTTAGAAGATACTTGAATTCATTTTTTTAAAATAAATTTGGAATACTACTAATCTCGTTTAAAAGTCCTAACGGTTATGCATGGTTAGTAGATATTCAAATTCCTGATATAAATATACCACAATTAGACACAACTGTATGGTTTTATATGATAACATCATTCGCATCATTCTAAAGTGGAATATACACTTAACAGAGTATTTATGATTTTTGTTTGATTTTTTTATTGAAATTTAACATGTATATTCAATTGATTTTTAATGTTGTATTAATATCTACCACTTTATCTCTATTTTTCTAACACTACTACTCTTTTTCTGATAACAAAAGGGAGAGAGAAAAGTTAAGATTTTGTCAGATAAAAGCAAGTAAAGGTTAAATATTTTCTATTTTCATCTAGGCTCATTTTCATATTTTTAATTGTATGCATATATGAAGGGGAGCTTTGTGTAGAGAGGAAGCATTTAAATAGGGGGAGCAAATTGAAAGATCAAATACATTTAACAAATTCAAAATCTTAAATATATGCTTGTTATCATCAAAAGGGGGAGATTGTTCAATATGCGACTATATGATTTTTGTTTGATGATAATAAACATATATATTCATTTAAATGTATTTGTAATGTACTATTTTATTTTTCATATAATTAAATAAATATTTGCGGAATAAATAAATAACACAGTTTTTCTAAATTCAAACAGATATTTTATTCAAAGAAATATTTATTACAATTTTGAATAGTACAAATTTGAACTCTCACTATATATATACAAATTCATTGACAATACAATTTTGATTACATCACAATTTCTAATTTACAAATACACGTCACTACATATCACTCATTCACTCGTATTTATCTTCAACTTTATTCAAAGTTGAATACAGCATCTGAGCAATCCGCAAAAATAAATACTTACGCAGTAAAATTGAAAAGGAAATATTTTTGCAGTATAAAATAAAATGTGGATTTTGAAAATATTATTTGCCTCGGTTATTTGGGTTCTTCGTCATCATTTAAATTTGAATTCATCATACACGAACAGCTTGTGACATGCACAGTGTATCGCTGTACATGCCACAAGGCCGTGCATACCGATATACACTTGATAAAATTATAGGGACAGGTGAGCACAGGTCAAACCCAAGTGAAAAGCCGAGTTCAACTCAAGTGCAATAAAAATAATGTCACAACACCAGGACAAGGTCAAACCCGAGCTCCAAGCTGGATTCAA
This sequence comes from Allium cepa, assembly GCA_030765085.1. Taxonomy (NCBI): domain Eukaryota; kingdom Viridiplantae; phylum Streptophyta; class Magnoliopsida; order Asparagales; family Amaryllidaceae; genus Allium; species Allium cepa. The sequence continues at coordinate 166,414,902 of CM060941.1, read as the reverse complement.
CACAGGTGCAAGTTCATGAAAATGGTACAAGACCGAACCAAACATAATACAACTGAAATGCAAACTGTCTTAAAGAGTGATACCAGAGTACATGCAAAGTGGAAACAGGCCAGAGGGATCAATATGGCAACAATGCAAACAAAGTTCAAATGAACAGACTATGTAATATAAAAATGGAGTATATACATGTATACCAGACCAAATGCCATCAAGTGAACAAGATCAGAGAAGAAAATAAAATGGCACATGTATATACAGTGCATAACATCATCAATAGAACCATAAGCATGGGACAAAGCCGCACTCAAACAAACGTACACAAGTGAATGCAAACTGCAAACTGACTCAAAGGATCACAATGCAACAGTCAATGGTGAACATGCAATAAAGGAGGAAAACAAGTAATGTACACATGATGCAATAGTGGACAATGCAAGTGCAGACAAGCTACATACAAATACACACAACAACAAAGTCCAAGACCAGTGAATTGCAATTATCGACCAGACAACAAATCAATTCAAGCAAAGATCAGTCTACAACATCCATTCGGTGCAAACTCAAATGTGCAAGTGCACCAGAGACATAACACAATGAATACATGAACATCGACACAATGCAACTGAAAATGTCTCGAAGCAAATGAAAACAAATGCACAGACTCAAAGTAACTCAATGAAGTACATCAAACCAAAACAGCAAATGGAACTGACCACACAAGAAAAGCTTGACCAAGTGGTAAACAAACAACACATGAAAATGAACCAAAACCTTCTGTAGTGAATAGAGCAACAACAATGATGAACCAACAGAGGCAACTACAAGCATCAGCCTGAAAACATTACAGGGATGAAAACACTTGACTACAAGGAGATGTACAATCAAGTGATACTAAGTGCAACAGAAAATCAAGCAGAGATTAACAAACCATGGTGGCAAGTTCGAACAAATCCAAAGCCGAGACAAGCAAGCAATACAAATACAAGTATACATGTATGCGTATATATGTATACACATACATATCTATATCAAATGAAACAGTACCAGCATAAGCTAGTGACACAGCTAGTTCGAACAAAGAAAGAGGAGATTTCAAACTGCAATTTAAAGCAATGCCAAAGTCATAGTCGAAAACAAGTTCAAAAAATCATGGAACGGTAGTTTTAAATCAAGACAGTGCCGAACCCAAATATTTTCACAAAATAAAAGTGACTGAATTCAAAGTACCAAAATTCACCTATCGGTTCTCATAAAGTCAACACGGTCAAAGTCAAAGCCGATGTCAGAAATCGAAGCCTTGGTGGCCACGAAAGAGATCAACACCGTATTTATCAAGTAACCAAAAACATACGAATTAAAGAAGTCAAAAATCATCATAATCATTCAACCAAAATCAATTGGCCGAGATAAATCAATAGACGAATTCAAATGATTATATACGAACGAAAATACAGAGGTTCCAACCCTATATAAACGACGAACATCATCGGCAAATTGATCATTCGAGTTCAAGCAACAAGAGTAATCTTTCAACTCGAATCAAAAGTCGAGTATAGTAAAATTCAAAAAAAAAGGAACGAACGTACCAATTCACGCAAACATTCGAACTCGACTAACTGGAAGCGACCGCAAGCCAACTTGGAGAAATCAAAGCCAACTGTGAACAACCAAAAATTGATTAGAATCAGCGCTCCAGATTTCAGAAGCCCTAATTTCAGAATGAACGAGAAAGGAACGAAGCAACCATTATCACAAATAAGGAACATGCCGACATAGATAAAAAGGAGAAAGGGATTTACTCTTGTTACTTTAGTGATTATTGGTTCGGCCTTGTTTTGGGTTTATAATAAGGCTTTAGTTTATAAATTAGGCGTTTTTGTTTTTTAATTGTTTTTAAATTTGTAATCTTATTTTAAACTTTTATGAGTTCTAGTCGTGTGACTAGGGAACAAACTACGTGGCGTAGTTTGAGAATTCGCAACTCAGTGGCTAAGTGTGGCAGGGTTTGAGCGTAGAGTTAAGGCTAGTCGGTAGCGGGTGTCGCGAGTATACGTGTGTAAGCGCTGACTGCTTAATTTCTAGTAGAAACCTTGTGGGCAGCACGTAGGCAGGTTTTTGCCGAAGCTGGGTAAATTCCGTGTCGTTCTATTACTGCATTTATTATTCTGCTATATCTGTGCTGCTATTATTTTGATATATTTGTGTTGAAAATATTTTATAAACTTCCGTAAATTTTTTTGTGATATAGCATCACCCTATTCACCCCCCTCTAGGGTGAAATCGATCCTGCAAAAACAAGGGTCAAAACAAATGTCATTTAAACATTGCTTACTATATACCCAAAACAATTTACACTTAGTTTTATTTTTAAACAATCCATTTTAAAGGATTTTCTCATTTATAAAATATCATTTATTAATTCAAATCAACATTTATTATCCTCAAAGATAATAAATCAATTTGAATACCTTTATAAATTTAAAATATTATATACAAATCTTTCATAATATTTAAATCACATTAAGTTTCCCAAAAGAAAATAAATCAAATTTTAAAATCTTTTTATAAGTTTTAAAATAACAGTAATTATCTTGAAAGATAATTAATCAAACTTATAATTGATAAACCAATCAATTAACTTTAGAGCACCTTTGCTAAAAAAATTCATTAATATTGAAATAATAAATCAGTTAATAACTTTTAAATGCTTTTATTAAATCTGTTAATTTCCTTTAAACTCTTTTATAAAATCAATTAATTAATTTTTAAAATGCCATTAATTAAAATTATTAATTAAATCCAAATATCATAAGTTAATAGTTAAAACGATTAATTTGATTCAAACATCTTTAATTAAAATGAATAACTAAATTTAAAACACCATTAATTAAAATGATTAATAAGAATCAAATATTATTAATTAAAATGGTTAATTAAGTCAAATACTGTTAATTAAAATTATTAATTAAACTCAAATATTATTAATGAAAATTATTAATTACATTCAAATATCATTAATTAAAAAGAGTTAATTAAATTTAAATATCATTACTTAAATGATTAATCAAATTCAAATCTCATTAATCAAAATGATTATTTAGTTTTACCATCGTCGGTTAAAATGATTAATTAATTTAAATGTCATTAATCAAAACAATTGATTATAATTGAACATCATTAATTAAAATGATTAATGAATTTTAAACATTTATTTTGTGAAAATACAAGTTTAAGACAACCCAGACAAAAGTTCAGTGGATGATATTTAATAAGTGACGGTATAGTGAAAATTGCTATAACTACACATAAAAAATTCAAATAAAATGTTGCAATTATTTTCAACTAAACAATAATATAAGCAATGCAAGGATGTAACAAAATTAACATTGGTGAGCAACAACGTAGGATCTCTCTACAAATATCCCCTACAAAATTGTGGTTATGAACAACATAAATAATTATTTTTGGTTCACTGCAAATGAGATAATATGTCATTCGTTTTCCAAAATGGGAATCCAACCAAACAATCGATCAAATGACAATATTCTAGCATTCAAGAATACAATAATAGATTATAGCATTAAAGATATTATATAGTTTATTTGAAGGTGAGTTTACTCATCGAAATTCCAGCAGACACTTTTGCATTCCGGTTTGAGATGTTCGATTCTAGCACAAATTCCAAGAAACTCTAAACCTAACCAATACAATTCCATCGCAAAGCCAATGATTCTATGAGTGCAACGCATCTCACCGTACTTGTATCCGACCTCGTATGAAATAATTACGAGTTTAATAAGAATCGGGAATAAATATTATAATTAACTACTAAACTACATTAATTACCTTGAATCATTAAACCCTAATATCGAATAATCCAGGCCGCAAACTCCTTCCATTCATCATTGAACTGTCACCGCCTCTGGCCACTAATCGCCGCCCCACTTCGACCATGACCTCCCTTAGACAAGATCGACCCATGCCACCAACCTCTCCTCCCCTTATTGCTGGTAGAACCAATTCGAATTCGTGAAAAAAATTACCTCTAAACTCATCTCCAGCGTCGCCACTGCCAACTAAAGACCACCGCTCCACCTCCAAATGATAGTCCTCGACAACCTCGACATTTTCCCTTCAGGGCTGCCACCTAGAACTCGACATCAATGATGCAAAACCTAATCCTGGCTACCCCGTCATAGGTAATTTCTGACCACCTCCGACCTCTGCTGCCCAATCCAACTGACCACTTCACTCAATACACTATTGTGAACAACTTTCATGTTGGGTTCGAGGGCGAATTCAGCCTCTAGCTCTCAGATCAACCACGACCGTTAGATTTGGCTACCTTAGGGTTCCTAAAATTAGAGAATAAAGAGGGTAAGGGTCCTTATATAGGCTTCTCTTTGACATTATTCACCTACAAAAATCATGAATTCCAATTGAGACGTGCTCACTGGCATTCCCAGACAAAAACCCCTATTCTGAAATCAATGGAACTATTACCGGGACTAATTCCATCATATACGAAAATTAGCTTTTTAAATTCAATTATATTATTATTAATTCTCTAAAATGAATCATTACGCGTTTCAAGCTCGCTCGATCCCACGATACGTCTGATCGTCACGAAACCCATCGACGTACAATAATTTATTATTTCGAATCCAACGGCACTAGTTTCATCAGAATCCGAGACAGTGCTCCACAATGCTATTTTCACGCATTAAGACATTATTTTATATTTTCGATCCAGTTATCGATATTTATCTGATCTATTTACTGTTGTAATTAAATTAACAAATTGAATTCATCAATATCATTTATCAATTAAGAGGAGTTAAATAAGACTATTAAATCCATTTAATTAATATTTAATTCTCAATTCAGATATTTAAATGATCACTATATTTGAATTCAAGTTATTACTATTTAAAAATCAATTATTCAATATTTAAAATTAATTGAATATTCAAATCTAACGATCAAATTCTAGGATGTTATAGTGGTAAGGGGTTCTCGCATTGTGAACTATGGAAAAGCTTTGTCTCTTACTCCTGCATGTTTGAAGATGGGTTGGTCAGGCAGTCAGAGGACTGGTTTAGAAGTCAAGAGACTGCATATAAAGCCAGGATGTTTGGTATTACCATTTGTAGCCATTACCATTTTGGATGACTGTTGGGTTGTTACAGCTTGTATCAGAGCGTAGATTGCTCGATCAACAAGGATAGGTATATGTATGAGTGGCATGTTTGTTATTTTTGAAATTATTTTGCAAATATCTATTATATACAAAGAAGAATATATGTATACTTAATTTGAATTTACACTATAAATTCCAAATATAGAAACAATCGCGACCCATCGAACGGATGGGTGAGGTGACTATGGGTTGGAAAAATAAATAAAGTAAGGAGTGTAAATAGAAAAGATTATAACCCTAAAATTAATAAGGCAATAGTGTGGAATAAATAGGGAGATACAATAATTTAATAAGGATATAAAGGGATAATTAAAGAGATTATTATGGTAATTATGGAGAGGTAAAGGAGTTATAATAGGAAAAGTTAAATAAATATATTTGGAAATTGTTCGGTTATTCTAATAAATTTATTTTAGCCAATCAACATTTATAAAATTAGTAAATAATTATGTTAAGTAATAATTAAATACTACAAGTTAGTGTTGTTGTAAACATTCGGGAGTAAGGGATGAAAGAAGAAGAAATTGCAATAGAGAAGACAATTAAATTGTTGCTTTGGAAAAGATTTTTAAAATCAAACCCCTTATGAAAGAACTTGATAAATAGATTTTCTTTGGAAACTTCTTTGAAGTGTTTTGAATGGGTTTTTCAAAAGATATATTAATAAGTTGTTTTGAAATAGATTTTCTAAAATCCAACCTCATGCGAAAGAATTTGATCAAAATGATTTTTGAAAATTTCCTCGGAATGTTTAGAAAAGTTTTCCAAAGGATTTATTGAGAAGTTGTTAGTTTGAAAGAAAAAACAATATATATGGAAATTTGAAAATTCATAAATTAGAAATTTTGTTAAGACAGAGGTTTGCGAATAAGAAGTTGTGCATTAATTCAAAAGTTTTAATTAAAAGGTTTTTGAAAAAAAAGGCATTTTAATTTTTGAAATTCTAGTTTAAATGGGAAAAAAGTTTTCAGTTTAAAATTTTCAATAAATGATTTTTCTTTTCGAAATAAGTGTAAAATAGAGCGGAAGATAGACTTGATGAATTTTCCTATTTAAAAATTTTGGAAGTTCTTTTAAATTCTTCTTTTTAAAAAAAGAAATGGAACTTGATTAAAAATGATGTAGAAGCAATTCAAGTAGGGAAAATATAAATTAAGGCAATATTGAAAGATTTGGGTACGATTAGTGTTAGTGACTTATAAAATAGGATTAGTAATCTAGTTGGAAATATAACAGGAGAGAAGTGACGAGAATGAGATAAGAAACTGGTACGATATGAGTTTATCCTGGCTACTCTATTTTTCATTGTTAAAAGTTAGCAAAATTGTTTCTGAATGTTTTGAATTAGAAAACAACATTTAAAGGAATAAATCCTTAGTGTAGAAAATTTTTGAAAAAGGAAAATTATTTTGCTCATTTGGGAACTAAGCAATCCTTTTTGAATTTTTAATGCTTTGATTTAGCAATTGAGTTTTTGAATGTTTTGGATTAAAGATCCTATTTTTAAAGAAGCAAGTCTTCGAAGTAAAAGTATTTTAAAAGGGAAATTATTTTACTAACTAATTTTAGAACCTTCAAATTTAGGATTAAGAATAAAGTGGTAAACATTTTGAAAATTTGAAAAGTTTGGTTCAAATATTTTTGAAATGTTTTGTCCAAATGTTTAATAAAATGGGATGGACATAGGTAATGAAATAAAACATGGTATGTAGTTGTTTTTAAGTATTCAATTCTCCAAATTGTTTTTGAAAGTTGGAAATTCTTTTGAAATGTATTCTTAAAGTTTTATTTCAAGATATGGAAATTATTTTGCAGGATTGAATTTTAAACGTCACATACTAGCGTAATGTGGGATTCTAAGTATGCATTTTACGGAGTGGATAGGGATCACTATCTAAGTGAGAAATAATCAAAGGTTTCGGAAAATAAACAAAATAAGAATAGTGTGTACAACCTGATCTGAAAATTGGAAATCAGTCCCAAGCACTTATATGTAGAACGTTATAATGTTGTTAAAGTATTCCAGATCTATAGTTGGGTTGTTAGTTAGGTTGCTTTAGGAATGTGAATTTCCATATTATGATTTATTAGGAGCAAGCTCCATGTGATTTCCATAAATTATCTAATTCTTTAAATGAATAAAGGTGAGGTATTTGAGTTGACAAGGGATGTACAAAAAGGGAAAGAGATATGCAAGATACAGATATTCTTTTTTGTAGTTTACATCGTCTATTTCAATAAAAGAAAAGAAATAATCCTTTATAATTTCAAACAAAGCAAAAATATCACTTATGGTTAATTTATGGGAATTTTTAATAGTAATCCTATTAGAAAGGTTGGCTCTGGTAAAACAAAATATGAAAGGAAATGTTATAGTTTAGAAATTAATAATTAGAAATAAAAAAAACATATAAATAGCGTAATTTACAATGGTATTCGTATTAATTGTTACAGCGTAGTAATTATAGAACTTGGATTTATGAACATTAATTACATATTTAATGGGAAACAAGTTTGTGATTAATAAAGGTAAAACGGAATTAAATAAGGGACTGATTAAGGAAGCTAATATGGTATTTATGGAGGAATTTAATATCTATAATAAGATAATTTTAAAATTGGCAAAGATTGAAATTGATTTAATGAGACTTGCTTAGAGATTGTTAATTTTGATATTAATGAACAGTTATTATGGGTAATGGATATTTATTAGAACTAAGAAAGAAAAATTAAGGAAGGTGGGAAATGGTGGTATGACATTTTAGGAATGTACATCTTAAATTGGTAAGAATCATTAGGATCTTAACATTATTAACACCATTTAATGATTAAGGAAAGCTTCCAGTAAAGTTTTCATTTAGAATTTTTGGTTAGAATCGTTAGTCATCTCATTTAGGAAAAGTGTTTTATATGTATAAGACATGCTCCTTTCTATCACTATATTGATTTTTGGGGATGGGATATATATATAGGAACATCATAAGTAAGAAAATTTCATACGGACACTTAACTAGCGATAAATTGAGGGTAAGATTAGAAGCTGGTAGGAAAATTAAATTAGAAGGATTTAAACTCGAGACTTGTGGAGTGTCAACATTCGCCTCGAATGTGATGAGGTGTATAGAGATATGAAGAGAATTTTCTAATTGGTCAAGGATAAAGGGAGGGTCGATAAACTTGTCTCTAGATATTCGATGTGTCAAAGGATTAAGGCTAAGCAAGGGAAAACCGGGAGGGTTGTTATTACCATTGGAGGTTCTGACTTGGAAATAGGATCATATATCGATGGACTTTATGAATGGGTTGCCTAGGAATTAAAAGGACAATTCTGGTTATAGTAGATTGACTCATTTTACATTCATTGGAAGTAATATAATTGCAGCATCTCTGCACAGATATTTGTCAAGGAAGTGGTGCAATTACGAGGAGTTGTAGTTAGCATTGTTAGTGATAGAGACCCTTTGTTCACTAAGAAATTTTGGAGGAGTTTGCAATATGCTTTGGAAATGATCATAAATTTAAAAGATTTGCTGAGAGCTTGCATCATGTATTTTAGAGGACCTTGGAAAAGGTAAAGTATTTTAGGCGGCAAATGAAGACCGCACAGGACCGTTAGGAGTCATATGCTGACAAGCAAAGGAAAGGATTGGAGATTTTAGTTAGGGACATAGTATTTGTTAAGGTTTCTCTTAGAAAGGTTATGAGGTTTAGTAAATCCAGGAAGTTGGTGTCAAGGTTCATTGGGTTTTTTTCGATTTTTTAGAGAGTGGGGGAAACTTGCCTATTAGGTGGAGCTTTCGAACTAATTAGTGGGAGTTTATGACGCCTTTCATTTTCCACACTTGACGAAATGTCTATTGGACATCGCCTTTGTAATAAAGTCTGATCAGTTAAGTGATGTTGAAACTGAGCCAATCACCCTCATGCCACCGCATGCATTACGGAGCAAGGTATTAAGGGACTTTGTAATAAATAAAACTGGGGTGGTTTGAATATATGGAGAGATAATCCAGTTCAAAGTTGTAACGATCCACTTTTCCGTATGATTTAAACAGACAATAAACCACACATGTCCAGCCCAAATCAAATGGAAAGACGGATAGTTAGGAAAAAAATAAGAAAGAAGATAGAAGAACTAAACAACACAGAATCTCAAAGCGGAATGAATAATTTATAATAGATAACTATCCTTTACACAAAAACAAATTTGTAATATAAGTATATACATACATAAATTAGAGTACACTAACCTACTTCAGCGTGGACAGTTATAACAATATGTCCTCATAATTGATGAATAATATACAACAATGTATGCAACAGAAATATAATCATCTACGTGAATACGTCTCTGGCCTCCAGCTCCTCTCTTGAAGCTCCAAAATATCCATCTACACCCAAGAAATATGCTCGTTCTGACCCGAGCATTTAGGAAAAACCACGCCCGGATCGGTCTGGTTAAATCAACGTGAGAAACACAATTAACTTGATTCTTAAAGTTTAATAACCTTTTCAAAACAAAGGTATCTCATGAGACCTTACCGCAAATAAACACATACTGGTTTTTACCTTACAATGATACTAGTCATAAAATCAAAATCCGATAAAGCTCATTTGGGAATTGTGTTGGATATCCATGGAGGTGCCCTCGGTACTTCGAGAACGGTCCTCATGCACAAGGATCAGAGCTATCCTTCCGAAGCATTATACACGCCTAGCCGCGGTACCATAGGAAATACGTAACTGGCCACCAAGGCTGAGTGTATCGCACCCAGCATGCATAAAATAAATGATAGGGATTTCCTAGAAAGAGAGATGACTACACCCTCATGGGTTAGCTAGGCCCCTTGGCTATGCATCCTATATCTGGTTTTAGAATTCTCCGCTGATGAGGCTATACCCGACGTTCCAGCTCATGCACCGTCTTCCAAAATAAATTATGGAATCCCACATGGACACCCACACCTTAACAGGTCACAAAACCACACCTGAATTCCATATCTTAATAGATCTTAGAATCTCACACAGATTCCCACACTCCAACGAGTCATAGAACCACATATGGATTTCAACATCCCAAAATATAACGCATCCCCTCCATTTAACCATATATGGTTTTGGAGTAGGTCATGGGTTTCGAGTCATCTCTTACGAGTACACTCTCCATTTCCTAGGTGCTCCAAAAACCATCCGTCGATTTTCAGAATGCTCAAGATCGGTTCTTTAGGAAATAATTTAACAATACATAACATCGGGATCACCCCCTAACCGTTTAAGTGGACGGATGTCCTTGTCATTTATCCTAGAAGATTCACAAGTTTATATGTACAGTATAGTAACCTGATGGTAACCATACCATATAATTCTTGCACTTCCCCTAGATATTTCCAAAGCTAAAACCCTTCGGTGTTAAGCAGGGAATAATTCCGTACCATCAAAATTAAGAAGGATTACATATCTAGGTCAAGATTTGATAGTCGGTTATTTAACTATCAAATAAACAAACATTCAACCAAAGATTTCATTTTCCACTGAAATCACCAAGCCTCATTTAATTTAATTTCAATAAATTAAATCTCTTTATCAACAACCGTCATATACTTATCTCACCGGACTAAGTATATTAACAAATCATATCTTCCAAAAATACTTGAAAACCTTTCAAAATAAATATGGAAAGCACCATTCGGTATCGACCATGGATCGCAGCTCAATGATTACGTTTCTAAAAATCCAAACTTAACTTAGGCAATCTATGCCTCCCTATTCCCGCCATGTAATTAATCATAGATTGCAGTTTGCACAATGGTTACGTCGTTATCCCAACGAAAACATCCCAAACATTAGGCAATCTCTGCTCCTCAAATTATAATATGAAAATATACCATTACTTCCTGAAATCTTTTATTTCAATAATTATCTCAAAAAATACTTATAAATTTTTTATAATAATTTCCAAGTTTTAATTAAGGAAAATACCCTTTTATAACAGTTTACTATATAATATATTATTTTAAGAAACAATAATAACATTTGAACAAATTATTTTGAAATAATCATATTTTTAATACTGAGTAATTCTTAAATAATAATTAATTTCTAAATCAAATCATTATAAGATAACTTTAATTAATAATTAAATATAATTTAAAACATTTTAAATAATTAAATGACTTTGAAAACAATAATTAAAACTTTTAAATAACTTTTAAGAATCATAAAATAGTTAACCTTAAATCATTATCAAATGAATATTAATTATCCTTAAAAAGGCATTAATTATTTTTAATCATTCTTAAAACAACTTTGATTCAAATATCAATTTCTAAATTTAGACAGAGGCTTAGTAACTCCAATGGTGCTTAATCAATTCACCACTAATTCAAATAACTATCAAGTTATAATCCAAGTATTCACGTAACATCACATACTTAAATTAAATTCATAATTAACAATTAATCGTTAATACAACACTTATCCTATACTTATCGATTGGGATGTAATCAAGTGTCTACACAATTTAATAGTAGAACATGATTTATTTCTATTAAATAAATGTCCCAATTAATTTATCCAATTAATAATAGCAGAAGGTGATTTATTCTGCTATATAGGGTCTAATTAATTTAATTAGCAAAATAGTGATTTTTTCCCGCTAGCAAATGTCCAATTAACCACATTCAATTTAATTTAACTTAGTAGTATTATTTGGCTACTCAATAGCACAATCAATAAATAAAAGTCAAGCATAGATCATTAACTACAATCAACGACTTAAAATTAATTTTAAATCAATTTACAAATGAGAATTGGAACGGTTTCAATTAACTGAGTCAAGTTATTTTTAATCTAGATCACTTGTCAATCAAAGAAATTTAATAATTGACTTATTGTTAATCAATTAAAATTAAACAGCCCATTTGAAAATTAAATTGATTAATTAACATACAATAAATTAAATAAGAAATTGCTTATTTGTTTACTTCAATTGTTTAAATCATTAAAATTTCACATTGTAGAAATCTTTACAATATTAATTTAGATGAAAATACTAGACAATCAGTTTTAGACACAAAAACTCACGCTTCGATTGGATTTAACATGAAGAGAAATATTGTTTTTCTTTCATAGATTTTTAAATAAAATAATAAATTTAATTCACTTTTACTAACATCCCAGCCCATATAAACAATTAAGACAGCCCATCCAAATTAAACTCGACCCAAACCTTTCCCTTTTTCTTCTAGACTCCCTCTCTTCTCTCTTATTCGAACACGCAACTATGCACGGAAACGTACACATGCACACAAACTTCGACCGTCATTGCTTGCCGCCGACCACCCTCGTACGTCACCCTTGACCATCGCATTCCAACAGCCCAGTTGGAAAATGCATTCGAACTTTTTCGAAATTCGTACTGCTATCTAAAAATTGGAATATCGCCGTGACCATCAAAGCCTCACCACTATTCCCCGTGCCCTCATCCACCAGCAAAATCCACCTAGAGCTTCACCATCGACTCCTCCACCAATCCTCCTCTATGCGCAACTTCCCAACTCCCTCTCCTCTTCGCATTCGTCCACGAACCTGTGACCCAAAACAAAACACCTAAAACCCTAGATCCTCCTCGTCTAGCCCCCATATGCATCTAGAAATCAATGTACTATTTTTCCTACCTGCGTCATCAACTAACCTTCCTCCATGCCTAACGCTACTGTCTGAAATCACCCATGTCGTCGTAATTCGAGGTTTACCCAAGTCTGATCATCTCAACATTTCTCCTTCCACATGCTACTAGAAATCCTTAAATCACTCTTAAAAGTCGTATTTTACAATCATTACTACGACTGTATCATCCGTTTATTATATTGCAAAAGTTGAATTTGGACCAAATTAGACCCACTTACTGTTGGTATTTCTCTCGCTATACTTGATAAAATTGAGTGAAACCAATTTAAAAATATACTACACTCAAAAATAAGAAACTTTACTTTTTGCATCATGGTTCAAAACTTAATAGAATGTTGAGATATAGATTTTTAAAACTAAAGGCTTAACTATTTTATCAAGAAAAACATGAACATAACAACTTAGAGGAAGAAGCACAGTGTTTTAGACAAACCGACCATGTCGAGTATAATGATACATACACATATTCACAACAGATACATATCTCAATGATTCATCATTAATCACTGCTATATAGATATATATGAAATACCCAGTTAACAAATCTTAAGTGTTTTACTCATGGTAAAAATAGATGAAGAACTTTGCCTAATCCCCTTTCTCCAAGCTCTGGAACAACACAATCTTTTTTTTAACTTAATGGCAGAAATTTTCTTTTCTATAAAGGAACAACACCACACACACACACACACACACACAGAGATATATATATATATAAGAGATAAAAGATGTGTATAAGGCAAGTAATAGCATGGCTGGAGATTTTGTACATGTACATGCTTTATACATTTTTCATATAAAATTTCTTTTCTTTTCAATGTGGCTGATTTGATTATTATTTTTAAGCTTGGTTTGATTTTATAAGTGATTTGATATTTTCCATCATGATGTTCCTTTGTGTTTGTGTATATTCATATGTACACTATTTTGACTATATATGTATTTACATACTTACATATTTACATGCACATTTATACATATATGTTTTCTCATAAGTTTGAAAGTTGCCATCATAAATTATATATATATATATATATATTGCATGCACTCTATTCTTATAACGTATACACACATTTATATATACACTCATATATATTTTTAAACATCGCAAAGCTTTGTATATATATACATATAGAATTTTTTTATCATAAATTTGAAATAGTGAAGTTACATACATACATATATATCTATTTTATTATTTTAAGAAATTAGAACTTAAATTTTAAATATTGTCTTCAGAATTTATATATTCAAATATTACCTATATCATAAATTTTTAATTTATTCGACTGATAAAAATTAATATTTCAATATTTAAAATTAGTAGTAGCAGATGGCTAAAAATTCGGGTTGTTACAAGTACATGGAAAACCGAAGAAAAGGTAAAGGTTTCTCATCCTGAGCATTTCTCTGGTAAATCATTCTCTCCAAAAAATTGTTTTTGGTTGCATCGTGCTTGCTAAATTAGATGATAGGAGTTGATTGCTGCACATTTTACTATTATTTTTGCACTCATAGAAATTCATCTATTCAGGATGCTTGCATATATGCCAATATGTCAACACCTTGCATTTATGCCAGGATTAAGCCCATATATAGCATGTTTGCATGTATAATCACATTGCATTTTTGGTTGATTAGATGGTTGTGTAGATTATGATAAATAAATTGGTTGTATAACATGGTTGTTAAGTGCGCATTACACTATCTTCCCTTAGTGATTTTAAAGGCAAAATCCTTTTTAAGGGAGGGACAATGTAACACCCCGTAAAATTAAATAAGAAATTAAGTAATTAACATAAAGCTAAAAGTGAAAATTTTGTAGATGAAATAATTTGGTAATGGAAGTTGCACCATTATTCCTGTGGAAATTTTCTGATTAATTTCTATACATAATATGTTAAAATCGGAGTTCAAACAGAGAAGTTATAATCGTTTGAAGTTTTCAAAATTAAAAGTTTAAATATTTGAATTTGAAATTAAAATTTTGAATTTTAAATTTCAAAATATTGGTTGATAGTTAATGTTTGGGAAACGTTTAAAGTAATGTTGTTAACACAAGCAATTAATATAATTAATTGAACAACTAAACAAATAAACGGAAATAAATTAATACGGTCATAAGAAAAGGGAGCAGTCAACCCCTCGGCCACGACCAGTTGACCTTTTAAATGGGAATAAATAAATATAGTCATAAAAAAGGGGAGCAGTCGACCCCTCGACCACGACCAGTTGACCACTAGCGGTTGACAGGTGGAGGGTAGCGGTCGACCGCTACTTGATGGCGACGGCTAGGGTTTAGTTATTTTTTACAGTTTGGATCTGACTGTTTTGATCCAACGGTTCTGGTTTCTTCTCACCTCTATAAATAGACCCTTAAACCCCTTACTTTTACTTCATAAAATTATTTAGCAATGACGAAGCTTTTTTGAATTCTTTCCCCTAGGCTTTCAAAAACAATAAACTTTCTGGTATGTAATTCTAATTTCTAATCTCTAATTTAAATAATCCTTCTTCTATATGTCTTTTGATTCTGAAATCTGATACACACACAAATAATCTGTTTGTTTTATATTCAAAAAAGGGAAAAGATCAAACATAGAATTAGAAGCGAGATAAATCGGATCATAGTTTCTTCTTTAGATTCCAGAACCAGTTAGGATTTCAGAGGGAGATTTAAAAAAGAATTAGGCATGGTGGAATCAAATCCAACTAGGGAGCAAAAAATTCTCTATGAGCGGAACTATCAATCCTTTCACATTTTTGTAATTGAATATTATTTATTTGGATTTGGTGTATGCCTTGGAAAATTTTGGTAAACGAAATTATAACATCTAAAACCCCTTGAATTTCCCTAAGTAAATGTCAATCTTTGCATATGTTGGAATTATGATTATTTTTTGGTATTAATATATTAAAATCAAATTATTTGTTTAGAATTAAATAATCTATTATCCATTCAACCTATTTCCCCTATTTTAAATTAGAGTATCAACGGTTTTGAAAAGACAATAAATTAGAAATGGTGTGTAAAGTATGAATCGAATTGTTGTAGTTTGCACTGCCTAGTTTGATCACTTAGATGAATAAGGAAATCCCTTCTCACTCCAAAATAATGCATATAAAGATTGAATTGAATATTGACGATCTAATTTGTGAAAATCTGCTTATTAAAACAGAGAGGGATTCCAATTTATAAACATACAACAAGTTATAGGTATTCCATATTTGTATAAATCTATTTTATTTGGCTACGGTAGCAGCGTTTCTTGTTGAAATTGTAGATTTATATGAGATTCATATTTCAAAATACCTTATAAGTGACTTATTATTGAATTGTTGTAATGTTAGGATTAGATCCTAAAATCCACGCATAAATATAAGCGTATGAATATGTATCTATGTGTGTGCAATATAACATATTGATTATAGCGTATTGAACACGAAAATTAGTATTAATAAATAGTTAGGCAATATTAATTAGTAGGAATGAAGTTAGAGTAAGTTAGGGAATTAATCCCCAACTAGGGGCGAAATAAAGGAATACCATGTATGGCCTCAATTATTATTCATGTAAGATATATATATATATGTATGTATGTATGTATGTATGTATGTATGTATGTATGTATATGTATATGTATATGTATATGTATATGTATATGTATATGTATATGTATATGTATATGTATATGTATGTATGTATGTATATAAGTCTATTTAGGCACACAATTGGTGACACAATGGATCTGCACCATTGGATTGCCCCCTGATTTCCACCTTCCATATAAGGACAAAAATATCTGACGGCCGTGATTTTTTGTGTCCCCAATTTGTGTCTAAATAACCGCCCCTATATATATATATATATATATATATATATATATATATATATAGTGGAATCTATGCAGTTAATGCCCCGCTATGACCTTGCCATAACCCTATTATATCTCATAGCAGATTTCTACCACTATGATTTTTCCATATAGCCCCAAATATAGCCTTTTATTTTTAAGCCCCACTATTCCGCTATATCCCATTATTCCCACTATTTCCGCTATATCTTTTTTAAAAGAAATGAATGGAAAATTGACATATATACATTATAAAAATTATAAAATTAATTTATTTAACTGAATTTTTAATATATTTTCATAAATGAATATACTCTAATATTCTGCTACATTTAATTATGTTACACAACAGTTTTACGTTTATTTATAGTATATTTGCAAATGTTTTTATTTGAAATTATTCATGTATTAATATAATTCAATTGAATGTTAAATTTTCATTTAATTACCGTTCATCTATTTGTAAAAACATTAAATATGAGTTTTATATACTATTTTAAAGTCATCTGCTATATCCCGCTATATCCTCGCTGTATCCCCGCTATGACTTTTTGCACCTCCGCCGCATTGAATTTGCCTAGCGCTTTAACTGCACAGATGGATATATTTATAAGTTATGAGTAAGTTATAAGGTTGTGAGGCTAGTCCAAAGCTATATGAAAGTCTGCCCATTTAAATCTGGCTACCAACGGTGTGGCTTTGTGGACTTATATAGGACATACTCTATAATAAATAATCACAATGGACGTGAGGTTAGTCCAAATTCTATAGGGTAAACCAGCACTGCCAATCTGGCTACCAGTATCTATAAATGATCGGACTAATATGAGACGTCAGAAGTGGGTTATGAGTATAAGCTGCGCTTTTGGATGCGATAGGTGAAATCCTTAGAAGGGTCCACTTTAGATTAGAGGTATTAAGTGGCTATGATAGGGTGCGCCTCTTTCTTAGGTGAAGTATTAAATGGCCTGATTGGATTTCTTACGATGTCACTAAAGAAGAACCATGTAGCAACCTGCCTTGGGTTTGTGCCTTAAATGACGGGATTTGCCTATTTCATGGCTTTTAAATGATCAGAGTCTGCCTACATCCCATTAAAGAGGTATCAAGTGGTTCAGGCGCTTCCTCTTACATTAAAAACGCTAGTTATATTAGAGTTGAATAATTAGGCTAGAAGAGCCTTCGGGCTTACAATTGACTTTTGTATAGTTAGATTGGAAGAGCCTACGGGCATACAGTTAACTTTTGTGTAGTTAGACTGGAAGGGCCTTTGGGCTTATAGTTGACTCCATACGGATGTTACATAGTTGGTTTGAAAGAGTCTTCACGTTTATCGTTGACTTTATATGTATGTTATGATTTTAATACATAAGGAAAAAAATTAATTTAAATGATGTTGCCCAAGTACAATTATGGTAAGCTTGAGATTTCCATTACACTAGACATTTTTTTTTCCGATCCACTCTTCATTACAACACAAATTAAAGAGGCTGATTTAGGAGGCGAATGTGGAGGTGAAGACTTTGGCATTTTTTTTATTTTTTCTGAAAACCCAGGAGAACCCGGCAAGTCGATAAACTCCTGAGAAGGGTACAGTAAAGCCGTCCGCTGATCCAAGCCTCCATACCCCCGGATAAATTTATATAGGATAGGGAAGCGCATGGTAGGATTCGAACTTAGGTCTTTTTACCAGAACCTAAGTCTCATTTCCACTGTGCTGCACCTACGGACATGTTTTTTAAGTACAATACAAGAAAAATGTTATTACTTATTAGTTAGTAACGTTTAATGATAAATGCAACCACCAGGCATTTAGAAAAAATAAAAACAAATAAACAAACGCGGTTAACTTATCCCGTTCATCATTTCGGGCAGTTTTTTTAAAATTTTATTTCCACCGCTCTTTTTTCTCACCCGTGACACTTAAAAACATTTTTTGTCTTTCTATTTCCTTTTCCTCCCTAAAAAAAATCTACAGCCTTAAAATTCTATTTTGTTTCCTTTGCTGCTTTGTGACTTCACAATGTTGATTGGAAGCGACCACTACCATGTTAGATCTAGAAACCATCGGAATCTAAGTCATAATAAGGTTGCTCGTACGCTTTCGTCGATCTAGTACTAAAAGTATTTGTGCTTGATTGTTGATGTTATGGCTTGTTTGAATCTACTTATATGATACTGCCTGAAGATGCTTGGGTTTTGATACTTACATGTCAAATGCTTGGATATGAAGGCGAGGCTATTCTGTGTTTTAGTTTTGACTTGTTGGAAAATTGCTAATGATGTTTGCCTGATGCTTCTGATATATGAAAAATGTGTTTTGGCCTTGACTTTGTTGCTTGATGATGAACCCACAGCCTTGT
The DNA here is from genome assembly GCA_030765085.1 of Allium cepa. Lineage (NCBI taxonomy): Eukaryota > Viridiplantae > Streptophyta > Magnoliopsida > Asparagales > Amaryllidaceae > Allium > Allium cepa. The sequence goes on along the minus strand of CM060941.1, from coordinate 166,395,796 downwards.
TTCTATTACTATTTTATATTATCGGTTTTCTTATTTTTGCTATAATTGATGTTTGTGAGATCACGGAACTCATACGGATTCTCTCATGTTGGAGTATTCACTTACAATTACAGCCTTACTACTTGTATGTGAAACTTGTGGTGTCCAAAAACCAGTAGCCGTTGCATCTAAGTTCAAGATCGAGTCATGTAAAATTTATACCTCGTGAAATGATAGGAAGCTAGATGAATGTGCCGCATAGCATAAACGGAGGTATCCATATGACTCGCCTGCATCCACTCATGCACCCAGTTATGGCACTTGAATCACATTGCATTATTTTCACATAGAAAGTATTACGCATAAAGTTGAGAAAGAATTCTTGAATTGATTATAAAAAAACCTCTAAAAATGTTACAAAGGAGTAAGTGTATATATGCAATCTTCACAACAAGCTGCCAGCCACTCAAAAATATATTGCCTCAACAGACTCAACTAACTGAAAAATATCTAATATAACTAATAAACTGCTTAACTTATTACTCCCCCACAAGTTGGACTTCGTATATAAAAAACAGCCATGTTGAACAAGTGTGATTGAAGTGTAGAAGCTGACAATGCTTTGGTAAAAATGTCGGCGAGCTGAAGTTGAGAACGGATTGGTAGTAGCTTTATATGATGTTGTTGATTCTTTTCTCGGATAAAATGACAATCCAGCTCAATATGTTTAGTACATTCATGAAAGGTGGGATTGGAGGCAATGTGTATTGCTGCCTTATTGTCACAAAAAATGAGTGCTGGAGTTTTGGGAGATATCTGTAACTCCGAGAGAAGAAAGTGAAGCCATGTAAGTTCACTTGCTGTAGCGGCCAATGCTCGATATTCAGCCTCGATGGAGGATGTAGATATTATAGGCTGTTTTTTGGATTTCCATGACATAAAGGAGTTGCCTAAGAAGATGTAAAAGCCAGTGGTAGATCGTCTTGTTTTTGAACAAGATGCCCAGTCACAGTCAGAATAAGCTTGGAGTTGTAGCTTTGAGTCTTTGGAGAAAAAGACACTTTGTCCTGGATTGTGTTTCAGGTAACGAAAAAGATGGTGACCAGCCTGTAGATGAGGAGTGCGAGGTGCTTAATGAATTGGCTTAGTGTATGAATGGCATGTGTGATATCCGATCTTGAAAGAGTGAGGTATATCAAACGGCCAATGAGTCGACGATGGGAGGATGGTTTAGGTAAAGGTTGTCCATCAGTGTTGTTAAATCTGAAGCGAGGATCCATTGGCGTAGATGCTGGCGTACAACTAAGGTAACCAGTGTCTTCCAGTAGAGCTAATGTATAATTTATTTGAGCAAGGAAAAGACCTTCTTGTGTGCGAGCAATTTCAAATCCAAGAAAGTATTTAAGAGGACCAAGTGTCTTGAGCTTGAATTGTTGTTGGAGAGATTGTTGCACATCATTGAGAAAAGAAATGTTAGGACCAGTTATTATAATGTCATTGAGATATACTTAGAGAGCAACAAATGTATGAGCATGTCCCTTTGTAAATAGTGTGTAGTCATACTTGGATTAAGTAAATCCATTTGCGATAAGGCTGCTGGAAAGTTTGGTTACCACTGTCGTGAGGCTTGTTTCAAGCCATAGGTAGATTTATGAAGCTTGCATACCAACTTTGAACCTGTATGAGAAAGATAAGTGTTAGTTTGGTAACCAAGTGGCAAGTCCATATAGACTTCCTCACTTAGGTAACCATTTAAAAATGCATTATTAATGTCAAGTTGAAGAATATGCCAACTATATGTAGTACATACTGCTAGAAGCAATTTTAAGGTGACCATTTTAGCGACACAAGTTCTTCTTGTTGTGTGTATCCTTTGGCAACAAGTCTAGCTTTGTGCCTTTCTATTGTGCCATCTGTGTTGTACTTGATTTTATACAACCATCGACGTCCAATAGATTTATGAGTGAGAGGAAGTGGTACTACAGACCATGTTTTATTGAGTTCCATGGCTTGGAGTTCTTGTTGCATTGCATGGCACTAGACAACTTGTGTAACAGCTTGACGATAGAACCTTGGTTCTGAGTTAGAGGAAACAAAACAAATGAATTTCGTATGTGCTATTGACAAATTATTATAAGAAAGATATTTATGTAGTGGGTATGGGGTAGAGAACTCGGCAGTGGAGGCTATATTACAGTGAAAATCTTTTAAATATGAAGGGGGTTTGATTTGTCTAGTTCATTTTCGTGTGATAATGGTAGGTTGAGGGGTATGAGGTAAGTGTAAGGAATTATTGTCATCTGGTGCTAGAATGGGTGTTTGGTTAGTGGAAGCATCAACGAATGAGGTGTATGAGTAATAGGAGAGGTATCAATACGCAATTGAACTATTGTGTGATGTGGTAAAACACAATTTGGAAACGGGTCAGCAGTGATGATGGGAGTAGATAAATTGGTGAAAGGAAATATGGATTCATGAAATATCACATTCCTTGAAATGAAAATCTGCTTGGTGAGAATATCATATAATTTGTAGCCTTTGATGTTAGGTGGATATCCCATGAAAACACAATGACGAACTCTCGGTTGGAATTTAGTTCTATCTGCCTGCAAAGTAGACGCAAATGCTAGGCAACCAAAAACTCGAAAATTAGAATAATCAGGTGGTTTATTATACAATATTTCATATGGCGATTTGTTATTGAGATTTACAGCTGGGGTAAAATTGATTTATATGTGCAATGAGTATGCATTCAGACCAGTATTGAATAGGAAAATGTGATTAGAAAAATAGGGCTCTAGCTACATTAAGTAAATGTTGATGCTTCCTTTCTGCCACAGCATTTTGCTCAAGAGTTTCAACACATGTATAGTGATGTATAATCCCTTTTTCAGTGAATAGATAACTAAAATTAAGTTCTGGGGTATTATCCGATCTAAAGGTTTTTATTTGTGTAGAAAACTGATTTGTATCATATTTAGGAATTTAGGCAAAATGACTAATGCATCAGATTTGGAACGTAAAAGATAAATCCATGTAAATCGTGAATAATCATCAACAAGAGTTAAAAGTATTTAAAACCTGGATGAGATTGAATGTGGAAAGGGCCCCAAATGTCACAATGTATAAGCTCAAATGCAAAATCAGAAAAATTATTATTACAAGCAAAAGATAATCTTCTTTGTTTAGCTAAGCGACATATATAACAAGCACTGTTGACATGTAATCTGGAAACATTACAAGGAAAATTTTTACTAAGTTTAGCTAAGTTTTTAGAGGACGAGCATCCAAGACGATTATGCCATATGTCACTAAAACAGTGTTGATAGCAGCATTGGAATCAATAGGATGTAGAATGTACAATCCATGATGTAAGCTATCCTTGCCAACCTTCCTCATGTTGGCTGAGTCCTGAATCACAAAATTGTCAGTATAAAATGTGATAGACAAATCAGTATGTGCTAGAAGCTGATGCACAGATATGAGGTTGTATTTGAATGATGGAACAAATAGCACATTTTGTAATATAAAATCACAATTAATTTTAACCGTTCCACTAAAATAAACAGAAAAGGTGGCATGATTGGGCATTGTGAGTGTGGTATCGGTAATTGGTTTTATGTCAGAAAACAGATCTTTGTTGTGACAAATGTGTTGTGTAGCTCGTGAATCAATGACCCATCGTTTTGACTCAACGCAAGATTATTATTAGAAAATAAAGATATGCAGATACCTGCCACATGAGGTATAGTTTCTTGCTGATCTAATTGTGTAGTTGATGAGATCGGATGGGAGAAAAGGATTGACATTAGTTGTTTACACTGCGAGGGTTGAAGCTGACTAAAGAAGGCTCCAACATCAGGCTTTGTGACTGATTCTTGATCTTTGCCTATGATTTGATTCACGGAAATTTTGTTTCTGCTGGGATTTCGATTATTTGGAGGATATCCATAAATGTTGAGGCATTTATCGATAGTATGTCTAGGCATATTGCAATGAGAGGAAAAAGGCCTATTTTTCTTCGGTGGAAAATTTGATTTTCTGACCTTGTTTGGATCAGATGGCCTGCTTCTTGACTGATCAAAAAGCCTTTGTGATTCCTCCCACATAGTGGCAAATGCCATTTGTTGTGATGCATCTGAAGTCACGGTAGGGGTTATAGATACCTTCCTTTGTCTCTTCTTGTGTAATCAAAGAGAAGACCTTGTTGATTGGGGGCATTGGATCGAGCAACAAAATTTGACCTCTTGCTTGGGAATAATTTTCATTGAGTCCCATCAAAAAGGACATTGTGTATTCCATCTCATAGTGCTATTACAGTGCAGCTACCCCTCCTCATGTGCATTTTTGACAGGAACACTTTGTCCTATAATTGGTCAGTTCTTCCCATAAATTTTTCAATCGAGTATAATAGGTACTTACATAGTTCTATTCTTGAGTCAAGTTAATCAATTCCCTTCGATGCTCAAAGATTCTTACCCCATTTCTTTGTTGAAATCGATCCTTGAGATCACTCTATATCCCTGCTGCTGTTTCATTGTATATGACGCTTGCTGATATCTCCATCGAAACTGAATTCAGTATCCATGAGATAACAACGTTGTTGTTTCGAAACTAAGAATTGTAAAGAATTTTATCTAAAGGGGGGGTCTGACTATGCTTCCATCGATGAACCCAATCTTGTTCTTGACAAACAGTGCTATGATCATTGAATGGCTCCAAGTTGCATAATTGTCTTCTTGCAATGGTTGTGAGACAAGAACATTTCCTGGATTCTCCGTGTGTTGAAGATAAAAGGGGTTGGCTGGATCATCAATGGTGGATCTTGAATTGATAGCAGAAGGATTTTTCGATGTGAAATTTGCAGGTAGATCCATAATTTTCGATGTATTCGTCATTTCAAAAATTGGATGAAGAAGATGAATTCAAAAGACGATTTCATATGAGAATGCGGAAGCTGCGAAAGATTTTCAGAAGGTTTCTTGATAAAAAGCAATGTGCTATGATACTTTATTACGCATAAAGTTAGAAAGAATTCTTAAATTGATTATTAAAAAACCTCTAAACTGTTACAAAGGAGTAAGTGTGTGTGTATGTGTATGCAATCTCCACAACAGGCAATCAGCCACTCAAACATATATTACCTCAACAGACTCAACTTACTAAAAAATATCTAACATAACTAACAAACTGCTAAACTTTTTAGAATGGCAAGTTGGTCTGTGTCTTAATAAATTCATATGCATGATTATTATTTGATATTTAATGATTTTATATTTACTAGTCAAAGAGGTGGAGTCTTGACCCAACGGTTAGGTCACCCGCATAGTGATTTGGACGTCAAGGTTCGAGTCCGAAAATAGTCTCTTCGCGATGCGAGAGAAAGACTTCGTACATTATCTGTTAGTCCTTGAGATAATGGTTTTGATGACAACAACCTTAGGATAGGATTATAAAATATAAATACTAACATTATAGTTTAGAAATATATGTATATGCAGGATTTAACCATGCAGGTACCAAGAATGAAGACTGTACAGTATAGAGATTCAAGATATCAAGATTGAAGACTCATGAGTATCAAAAATACCAAGATTATCAAGAGTTTAAGATTTCAAGAATAAGTAATTTAATTAGGATTTCTGTTAAAACTCCTAGAAAAGCACAGACATCTTAAAATCCAATTTATTCGTGGAATGGAATCCACTTCGAGCCTGTTAAAGGGATGGAACCCTAAGTAGGATGGAACCTACGAAAAATCTAGTGAAACATTGTTTTGTATCCACTAATTTTTATTGAAAAAGTTTTTACAAAATTATATCTTGTTTTCAAAATGATTTCAAAACCTTCCTTTTAAAAGAATCAAAAACATCTATCCTGGTTTTAAATATTTTTGGCCTCAAAATAATCCTTATCTTTAAAATCAAATTATCCTTAGTTTTAAACTATCTTTTAATAATAATATATTTAACTTTTAATATTTATACTTAGATTTAAATATAAAATTATAGTAAAATTTTATATATACCAAAATATTATTCTCTATATTTATTTATGTGTTTTAATTATATTTAAGTATATTTATAAAAGTTTAAAATAGTTTTAATATAAGATAAAAGTTATTTTCAAAGAAAAACAAATCACCAAAATTTCCTTTGGGATGTCGAAATACTCAAGATACCCATGTCGACATAGTGGCAGTTGATTTCAAAAATTTGAATTTCAAAAGAAGTGTCTATTCGTCATATCCCTTCACGAATGGATATGATTGTTGTTCTTCTATAAATAGGGGCTGTTTTTAATGAATTTCTAATCATATTTTCTTGGTTTTCACTCCTCATCTTCTTCCACATTCTTTATACATATTCTTACCATTACTCTGCCGAAATCACATTGAATCTAACTAGATCATTTCTAGTTTGATTCTCTATCACTATCTCAACAAGACCTCGGTGCTATTCCGAGTTATAGACTTCTTTGTAATCAATTTAGCGAGAAAAGGTGTGACTGTAGCCTTGGAAATCAATCAAGCGAGAAAATGTGTGATTGTGGCCTTGAAAATCAATCAAGTTAGAAAAGGTGCGATTGTAGGTTAGGAAATCAATTGGGCGAACATGTTGCCCCTGAAATCAAGTATCTCTACCCAGAGGATTGTGAATCTAAAGGGTGTACCTCGTAGCCTTGAAATCGAGGGTGTAATTGTACAATTGCTTTTGAAAGGAAATCCGTAATTTTATACGGGACTGGATGTAGGGTTACTCCTAATCAGTATAAAATCCAGTGTGTTCTTTTCTTTACAGCTTTAACTTTATTTCTGCATCTGTGTTTGATTCTATGATCATATCTATGTTTGAATATGGCGTACATTTGTGTTCAAATTAACAAAAACTCAAAGAGATTTAGTAATTTCTTTAAACACAATTCACCCCCTCTCTGGTGTTAATCCTAGCCTTAAGATCCATATTCCGCATTTCTCATATTTGATATCATAGCAAGGTTTTCAAAGTTTTCATAATCTGAATTTTGAAAAAATTTCAAAATGGCTACCAACACTGGTACTGGTAACTCTACCAACACTAGTTCTATCGTCCTTATCACTATTTCATTTGTAGAAAGTCAGGCAACTATCAGACCACCACTTTTTAATGGCAGTAATTATACATATTAGGCATGTAGGATGAAAATATATTTACAATCTGTAGGATTAGACACTTGCAATATCACATAGACTGAATATTCTGATCCCACGACTGATTTTGCACGGTGGACCACTGAGAAAAAGACTATTGCAGAAAATAATTCTAAAGCAATGAATATTCTGTTTTGTTCACTTGATATGAATGAATTTAATAGAGTGTCAGTTTGCAAGTCTGCATATGAAATTTGAAAAACTTTGCAAGTTACTCACGAAGGAACAAGCAAAGTTAAACAGACCAAAATTTCCATGCTCACATATCAGTTTCAATTATTTAAAATGAATTCTAATGAGTCTCTTTCAGATATGTATAGCAGATTTCAGGATATTGTGCACTCTTTAATATCCTTGGGAAAGGAATTTTCGAAAGAAGATCAAGTCAGAAAAATCTTAAAATCTCATACTCCAGAATGGGATCAAAAGACACTTGCGATCGAAGAGGCAAATGACATCAGTACCTTAAAGATAGAAGAATTAATTGGAAATCTAATGTCGTTTGAAGTCCAAATGATTGGGAGAAGAGAAAGCAAAGCATCTAAAAAGAAATCAATGGCATTCAATGCATTGACCGATGGATCAGACTCAAATAGCGATAATGATGAAGAGATAGCCTTTATGACCAAGAATTTTCGAAAATTCCTGAAATTCAAAAAGATGAACAATCTCAAGAGAAACAACTATAAGAATTTTGAAAATCAGAATGTAGTGCCAAACGATATCAAATGTTTCCACTGTGATGAACCAGGCCATATCAAAAGGGACTGTCTGTATCCAGATAGGAAAAATCTTCATATAAACAATGATTCCGTAAAGAAATGAAAACGTGCATTTACTACTACTTTAGATGACTCAGACTCGTCCTCGAGCGATGATGATCAAGAAATAGATATTTCAAATATGTGTTTCACAGCAGTTCACGACTCCGACGAATTCAGAACGGACTCAGAAAAAGTTTATTAATGCAGGTACTTTAGTCCAAGAATGAGGGGGAGTTATATAGTTTGGAGATTATATAGTTTGGAGTTAGTTTTTGTTGATGACAAAGGGGGAGAAAGATAAAATAGGATAGTTAGGCATAGATTAAGGGGGAGTTATTAGTTTTAGGGAGAGTTATTAGTTTTAGGGGGAGTTATTAGGATAAAAGTAATATTTATAAACAAAGGTTGTCATCATCAAAAAGAGGGAGATTGTTAGTCCTTGAGATGATGGTTTTGATGTCAACAACCTAATAATAGGATTATTAAATATAAATACTAGCATTATAGTTTAGAAATATATGTATATGTAGGATTTAACCATGCAGGTACCAAGAATGAAGACTGTACAGTATATAGATTCAAGATATCAAGATTAAAGACTCACGAGTATCAAGAATATCAAGATTATCAATAGTTCAAGATTTCAAGAATAAGTAATTTAATTAGGACTTTTGTTAAAACTCCTAAAAAAGCACTGGCATCTTAGAATTCAATTTATTCGTGGAATGGAATGCACTTCGAGCCTGTTAAAGGGATGGAACCTTAAGTAGGATAGAACCTACGAAAAATCTAGTGGAACATTGTTTTGTGTCCACTAACTTTTATTCAAAATGTTTTTACAAAATTATAATTTGTTTTCAAAATGATTTCAAAACCTTCCTTTTAAAAGAATCAAATACATCTATCCTTGTTTTAAATATTTTTAGCCTCAAAATAATCTTTATCTTTAAAATCAAATTATCCTTAGTTTTAAACTATCTTTTAATAATAATATATTTAACTTTTAATATTTATACTTAGATTTAAATATAAAATTATAGTAAAATTTTATATACACCAAAATATAATTCTCTATATTTATTTAAGTATTTTAACTATATTTAAGTATAATTATAAAAGTTTAAAATAGTTTTAATATAAGATAAAAGTTATTTTCAAAGAAAAACAAACCACCAAAATTTCCTTTCGGATGTCAACATACTCAAGATACCCATGTCGACGTAGTGGCAGTTGATTTCAAAATTTTGAATTTCAAAAGAAGTGTTTATTTGTCATATCCCTTCGCGAATGGACATGACTGTTGTTCTTCTATAAATAAGTGCTGTTTTTAACGAATTTCTAATCATAATTTCTGGTTTTCACTCCTCTTCTTCTTCCACATTTCTTTATACATATTCTTACCATTACTCTTCCAAAATAACATTGAATCTAACTAGATCATTTCTAGTTTGATTCTCCATCACTATCTCAACAAGATCTCGGTGCTATTCAGAGTTATAGACTTCGTTGTAATCAATTTAGCGAGAAAAGGTGCGACTGTAGCCTTGGAAATCAATCAAGCGAGAATAGGTGTGATTGTGGCCTTGGAAATCAATCAAGTTAGAAAAGGTGTGATTGTAGCCTAGGAAATCAATTGGGTGAACTTGTTGCCCCTGAAATCAAGTATCTCTACCCAGAGGATTGTGAATCTGGAGGGTGTACCTCGTAGCCTTGAAATCGACGGTGTAATTGTATAATTTCTTTTGAAAGAAAATCTATACTTGTGTGCGGGACTGAATGTAGGGTAAGTCTGAACCAGTATAAAATCTGGTGTATTCTTTCCTTTACTGCTTTTACTTTATTTCTGCATCTGCGTTTGATTCTGTGATCATATCTGTGTCTGAATATTGCATACATTTGTGTTCAAATTAACAAAAACTCAAAGAGATTTAGTAATTTCTTTAAACACTATTCACCCCCTCTAGTGTTAATCCTAGCCTTAACATCCGTATTCCTCATTTCTCACATTTGTATCAGAGCCAAATTTTCAAAGTTTTCATAATCTGAATTTTGAAAAAATTTCAAAATGGCTACCAACACTGGTATTGGTAACACTACCAACACTAGTTCTATCACCCCTATCACTAGTTCATTTGTAGAAGGTCAGTTTACTATCAGACCACCACTTTTTAATGGCAGTAATTATGCATATTGGGCATGTAGGATGAAAATAAATTTACAATTTGTAGGATTAGACACTTGGAATATAACACAGACTGAATATTCTGAACCCACAACTGTTTTTGCACAGTGGACCGCTGAGCAAAAGACTTTTGCACAAAATAATTCTAAAGAAATGAATATTCTATTTTGTTCACTTGATAGGAATGAATTTAATAGAGTGTCAGTTTGTAAGTTTGAAAATGAAATCTTAAAAACTTTGCAAGTTACTCACGAAAGAACAAGCAAAGTTAAACAGACCAAAATTTTCATGCTCACAAATCAGTTTCAATTATTTAAAATGAATTCTAATGAGTCTCTTTCAGATATGTATAGTAGATTTCAGGATATTGCGCACTCTCTAATATCCTTGGAAAAGGAATTTTCGTAAGAAGATCAAGTCAGAAAATTTTTAAATTCTCTTACTCCAGAAAGGGATCAAAAGACACTTGCGATCGAAGAGGCAAATGACATCAGTACCTTAAAGATAGAAGAATTAATTGAAAATCTAATGTCATTTGAAGTCCAAATGATTGGGAGAAGAGAAAGCAAAGCATCTGAAATGTAACATCTCGCCTTTTTGTACGCTTTAAATCGACGATAAACCACACACGTCAGACTTAAACCATACAGAAGGGCGGATTGTTATGGGGTAAATAAGAAAAAATAAGGAAAAAAACAAAATAGAATCTTGCAGCGGAACGATAAAATATAATAATCAAATAAATAGTTCATGAAGCTATTTTACAAAACATTTGATTATATTTATACAATACATATCAGAGTACACATACAAGAGAACAATAATAATGCAGCGGAATAGTATGAATGTAGTGGAATACTATAATAAATAATAACAAGTCTTCATCCTCCAGAATACGGTCTTCCACATCCCGAATTGCTCAGACTGACCCGAGCGAATTGAAAAGACAAAACACTCGAGTCGGAACTAAAAGATCTTATGTAAGTTAAATCATCGATAAAATATGAGTGGAACGGCGTCATAGAAATTTACGGGCTATGGGAGAAAACCAAACTCGTACAAGGCGCGATAGGGTAGGTGACATGGCATACAAGGCAATGTCAGAGTAGATATACCAATTACGCATACGGGTTGGTGGTAACGCCTAGCATCTACTACCGTCCACCCCGAGCCACACCCCCAAATCAAAAAAAACAAAAGTGGCCACTGAATAAATCCAAAAGTCAGAGTATAATATCGAACGGATGTGTCCGGTCAGAGGAATGACCTCATTGGCCCGAGATCGCTCCTGTTTTAACCACCTTATGCCAACTCACGGGAGTCGGGTCAATGTATTTACCTCAAAGGAAACGCCGCCACCATCCCACTTCATTCTGGAATCTCCACCTCGTACACGATTGTTAAAGTGGTTTTCGGAGTTGGCAGAGAGTATGACAACTTCTGATCTCTGTCTCCTTAACAACCAACCGTTATTATAACACCGCGGTCATTTTAGAATAAATATACTTCAAAACCAGGATATAATATTTATTTCAAAACCATAAAATATGATATCATTTCCATTTTTAAAAACCCAATCAATACGATAACATTTTTATTTCAAATCAATATAATATCATTTTTTTATCTTTTTTTTTCAAAATCAAAGCACTTTGAAATTATACACTTAGAAACCAAACATTGAAATTTTAATACCTTTAAAATACAATGCTTTGAAATTCATAACTTCGAAGCACTTCAATTTCGATAAAACATTTCAAATTCAATATTTTTCAACTTTGAGTATTAAACAATTTCAAAACTAAAGTTGATTATTACGATTCATCAATTCAATGTTCTATTATTTAGTTTTGAAATATTTTACAGAATAAAGCCATTATTATTTAAATAAACTAAAATTACGAATAACTAAATCTTGCCTTCAATTTATTTATACTTGAAATAGTCATTTAATTCCCCTAGACCCCAAAATCAAGTTATAATAATTATATCTTTAAAATTCCCAATTTAATAAATTTCACATCAACCCTTTTTGAGTTTAATTCTCCAATAAATTCAATTTCATACAATCTCACATTTATCTCAATTTCAAATCAAATTTATTTGAGTAAAATTCTTTAAAAATTTGATTCAAATCAATTTCATATTTATCTTCCAACCTTAATTGTATTTAAGTCAATATAAACTCTATATACAATATAATTTAAATAAATACTTTAACCATATTATATCTTAATAAAAATCAAACTTTATTATTAAACTTCTTTTATACCTAAAACAATTTTATACATAGCTTAAAACAAAAAATTTAACTATATATAAAATGACATTTATATAATATCCGAATCAATATCTCATAAAACCATATATTTCTTTGCAAAACCATAGAAATCCTTTTAAAATATTTTTACATATAGACAACGGTGTCTATATATAATTTTCTACCCTATGATTATGTAACGACCCAACTTTCTATCTCTAGGAAGTCGCATCGTTAATAAGAAAGAAAGGGATAAAAAAGAGAAAGAAAGAGAAGAAGAAGAAACAACACATCAGAATCTAAACAGCGGAACGAATAAATTATATTAATAACATAAAATATTTACATAGTTTACAACCACTACCAGAGTACACAGATAATACAACACATACTAGACAGTTATAAACACCTGTCTAGTATTTACAACATAATACAATCTCAAGCCAATCACAGAACACACAGCGGAATACTAATATCTAACGCAGAAGCCTCCTGCTCCATTGCTCCTCCAATATTCGTCAAAGCTAATCCGAATCCTAACCTGAATCCCTTGGCTACTCGTAAAATTTGAGTACCCAAGAGTTTATGAAAAACAAAAATAAACTCTGGGTCAGACATGGGTCTGGTGTGAGTAACAAGTTAAAGTTGCTTAACTTTCAAAAACCTTTTGAAAAGAAAAGGTATCACGTAAGACTTCTCACACATAAACATGGAAAAGTTTTTACCTTACGCTAACCAAAACATTTGATAGGAAATCCGATGATATTATAATAGGGTCTAGGGTTTTCAAGTAAATAAGAAAGAGCCGAAATTGTTACATTTATTAAATTCCAGCTACTAGCCACAAAAGTGGGTAATACAATCAAAACCGTTGGCACTTATTGGATTTTGGATTCCATACAATGGCAGGGCTACTGGGGTACCGCCCGTCACTGTACGTGGCCTAGATCACCGTACCGAGGAGTACTCCCACTCCCCTGCAACACAAGGCCGGACCCGTTCCTTACTGAACAGTTCCGAACAAGACAACCCCGGCAGTTGTCGCGAACCACTGCCCCATACAGCCGAATATAAAGGGACCTCTAGACAGGGATCATTCTTGCTCTCCAGTGGGAGCTACCCACGAAGCCTTGCTGCACCTCCCCTGTTTTAGCCATTCCCGATTGATGAAGCTTGAGGCTACGATTACCTTTACAGGACATCAAATCTTAGAATGCTCATCGTCCGCCTGACGATGTGTTGAAAGCATTCAATCCATACAAGTTCGTTCCGGGTTCGAACGAAACCGAAGGCACTATCTCATTGCACTCATTATTGGAATCACCCTCAGAGTCAACGACCATAGCCCTTGCACTCTGATTCACCATCTCGAATCTATAAGCACTATTCCGTCAAACTCATTACGGAATCACCCACAGAGTTATACTGACGTATAGCCCTTACACCTCGAGTCTTCACTTGCTCCACTTAGATTCACGACCTAACGTTATTTGGAATCGATGTGGTTTTCGAATTCCAAATATGGAAACCCGATCCCGGTCTCATCGAATTCCAAAGCGTGTCTTTTAGGTCCAAGTTGTTTTAAGTTTAAAACAATTCAATTCTAATTATCTATATATACACAGATAGATACTTCACATCATCATAATGGATAATTAACATTATCATAAACAAGTAATCTATATTACCCTCATCCATAGATAACTCATACCATCACAATGCAACCAATGCATCTATAACACACAACATTATTTATCTCATGTCTGAGATTCAAACCATTCAAGTCAAACCAAATCATCCATTCATAAGCAAGGATTCATAATCACATCATCCATAATTAATTTAAAATGAATTAAATTAATTACTTCTATTTTTAATTAATTTAAAGTGAATTAAATTAATCACCTATCTTTAATTAATTTAAAATGAATTAAATTAATTACTTCCTCATTTTAAAACTTGCTTATTTAACCCTCAATTGATTACCAATCAATTAATTAATTATTTTCAAATTAATCACCTTAATTAATCACCCTTGATTAATTAACCCTTAATTACATTCAAGTAATTATCCTAATTAATTTTACAAATTAATTATCCTTAACCAAAATCAGTAATTAACCTTTAATTACTTCATTAAATAATTAATTATTTTAATTAATTACATTAGTCCTTAATTAATTACATCAATTAATTACTTCCTTAATCACTTATCGTTGATTATTTAATCTTAATTAATTAATCCTTAATTACATCATTAATTATATTAATTAATCATCCTTAATTAAATTTAAAATGATTACTTATTTAAATTAATTACATTAAGTAATTAACCTTAATTAATCCATAATTATTAATCATTCTTGATTAATTACATTTAGTAATTAACTACTCTTAATTACTTCTTTAATTACATTTAGTAACTAATTATATTTATTAATCATCCCTGATTAATCTCATTAGTAATTAATTACTCTTAATTAATTACATCACTTAATTATTTCAAATAACTTAATCAATAAATGCTTAAATTAATTACATTAAGTAATTAATTATTAATCACTTCATAAAGAAATTATCTTTACATTAATTACACAAAGTAATTAATTCCCAAAACTCTTCTCTACTTTACTTAATTACCCTAGTAATTTACCTATCCTAATTACTTCTTTAAGTAATTATTCATCATTGATTACTTATCAACCCATTTAATGATTATTCTAAATTAATTAAAGTTAATTAATTAATTTAAAGTAATCCAATTAATAAATTAATTACAAAGAGTAATTAATATCTTTAATTATTTCCATAAAGTAATCATACTTAATTAAGTTTCATAATTGATTATTTAAATTAACTAATCTAATTAATTATCCAAAATTAATTACATTAATTAATTAATTAATTA
Organism: Allium cepa; assembly: GCA_030765085.1. Classification (NCBI taxonomy): domain Eukaryota; kingdom Viridiplantae; phylum Streptophyta; class Magnoliopsida; order Asparagales; family Amaryllidaceae; genus Allium; species Allium cepa. Next base: position 166,380,514 of record CM060941.1, on the reverse strand, counting down.
ATAATCACAAGTTAATGACCTTCATTAACTTATTAACAAATTCTTAATTACCTTTTCTTAAGTAATTAACTTAAATTAATTAATATTAATTACAAATTTAATTAACCTTAATTAATTTCAAATCTTCAATTAATTAAACAAAATTAATTAATTACATTATTTAAATTACCTTACTAATTTAATAAAACAAATATCACTAAATCTTAAATTTAATTTTTTTTTAAAAATAAAACATTTCTTATTCATGATTACTTAATCATTATCAAAGTAATTTAAATCAATTTAACATAAAATTGTTTTCAAATTACATTTTTAAATTTAAATTTAAAAAGAAATCAAACTTAACTTAAACAAAGTTTTAAACACATTTTAAAATCCTTTAAAACTCTATACTAAAGATTTTCTTATTTTATAAAAGAAGTTATAAGAAATTTAAATCCCAAATTCATTTCAAATACAAATCATATTTAAATATGTTTCAACATCCAAATTTGTTTAAATATTTAAATTGCCTTAAAACTCCCTTTATTTTCAAACATTTGTTTCAAATTGAAATTTGATTTTCAGATTTAAACTCATGTTTGAATCTCTACTTAAAATTAAAGCTTTATTCAAAATTAAAATATTTAAACTCTTTGAAGTTGTTTAAACATTTTTGTTTCAAAGTTTAAATTTAAAATTTCAAACCTGGATTCAATTCTCATTTGAAATTCATACCTTAAATTTTGATTTAAATTCTGTTATCAAAATCCTGAATTTAGATTTTAAAACAATCTTTAAAATTAAAATTACAGGTTTCAAAAAAAAACCTGTAATTTCAGAAAACAAACCCGAGTTCCCCCTTTGTTTGCTTCGAGTAAAACCATCTGCTACTTCGAGCAAATTTCGATTTCACTCAAGTATAACTCGAGTACAATACTACTGCAAATCCCGAATCCTCCCTGATACTCCTTCTTCACCGTGAATATGCACGGTGGCTGTAGCCACCTCCGGCCACCACCCAGTCAGCAATCAAGTCGGCACTTCCCCAAAGATCATCAACGATCATCCAAAACTCCACAACATCTCGAGATCAAATTTGAGTTTTCCCTCAATCCCAAACTGAAGCATACTGACAGGTATCCCCATCCAAACCCAAACCTGTAAAACACCTCATGCTCTCTCCTCCGATCACCGACGATCTTGTAACTCCGTCCAACCCTTCTCCAATTCCCAAACCACCACTACCCCAGAAATCAAGACACTCGGTCGCCTGAAACTCCCATACAAATGAAATTACTGTAGTACCTAAAATCTAGGTTTACAATCTTCATCAACTTCCCATCTCCTCCACCGACATCTGTTCCTCTTCCAGGCATTTTTACCACACTCCCTGATCACTACACTACCTCCACCAAGAAGCCCAATCCTTCTGATCAACTTGATCACCATAAATTTACTCAAACCCATTATCAGTTCAAATAAGAATCTGCAGTCTCAACTTCTAATTAAACAATATGATTTTTGTTTTAAAAATCATTATTTTGTTTAAGTTTTCAGATTATAACACTGAATTTATAATCTTTAATGTTTGAGTTTCATCTTTATTTAACATACTCTGAAATTTAAAATTTTCAAAGACATTACCCAATTTGATTTTTTACTTAAATAAATTTCTAAGCTAATCTATGGTTTAATCATCACAGTTACTTCAAGATTTAATCGTTAACAAAATTTAAAACAAGAACAAGGGGATTTTATTTTTATTTTTAAAAGAATCTGGTTCTGGAACCAGAGTCAGAAGCAATACAAATACATGCACAACAATATTTCCTACATACACAAAATTCACTGATAAATGCAGTCATAACATATTTGTTTTATGGAAGATCAGGCAACAAAATATTCACTTAAATTATGAAAACTGTTATGTTACTCACCTGTGATTTCATGAAAGACAGAGCACAAATTTCCTGAAATGCTTTAGACAAAACCTGAATTGCATTTACTTCCATGATTTAAGAAGAACTGAGTTGCTGTTGAACTTGCTTTGATTTGTATGTTTTCTGTTGCCTGATATAACTTGCATGCAGACAATACTTGATTTTGCTCAAACTTGCATTGCAGAGGCTTGATCTTGTTTCAATTGGAAATGCAGGCTTCAGGCTTAAGGATGCAGACAATCACGTTTTTGATATGAATTCAGGTTGTAGGCTTGATTTTGAAAAAATAAAAGATATTGATTTGATTTCAGGTTTGAGGAGTGTTTGTATTGCTTGAATAGATTTGATTATGAAATTGATTCTCAGGTTTAAGAGTTTTTTTCTGAAACAAATTGTTTCAGCTGAGATTTATCTTTGGAAATGAAGATTAGAAAAAAAATGGGAATGAAAGAAACATGTTTTATATAAGTGTAATGATTTATTTTAAAAAAAATTAAAAGAAAATATAAAAATAAAAGACACTTGTCAAATTAAGTAGATTAATTGTTTACACTTGTCATTACACCTCTCAATATAATAACATGTGTCTTATAAATGAAATTTATTTCTTTTTATTTTATTTTAAAAGTAAATAAAACTCTTTCATTTTATTTGTATTTATATATGTGTAAGTTATTTCCATGAGTAAATGTATATACATTCCTTTTTAAAGAAAATGAAGTGAAACAATTTATATAAAAATGAAAACTTATTTACAAGATTCATATAGGTTTATTCATTTGAATTTCAAAATTAAATCAAATTCAAATGTTATTTATACATTAAAAATTCCACTTAAAACTAATTTATCAACATATTTTAATTTTAAAATAATAACATTGTCCTTTAAAAATCTTATCTATATTTATACATCTATTATTATTAGAAAATAACATATTTTAAATAATTTATAAAAGAAGTTATAAATTACTTATATTATTTAACTTAATTAATTGCATTAATTTTTTAATATACAATTGGTATTTTAAATTTTTAAATAATTCCAAATTACAATTATTAAGCTATATTCAAAAAGAAATAAAATAAACTTTTGTTTATCTTATAAAATTTTAAACTATGTTTAAAATACAATTATACAATTTAAAACAATTACTTCAAGTATTTTAAACCAATTAGTTATTTATTAAATAAAATAATAATCTTCAAATTATCAAATGAATATTAGAATTTTAAAAACAAGATCTTATTTGTTTATTTAATTTCACCTCAAAACTTATCTATTCACAATATATATATATATATAAATATATATATATACATACATTATAAATAGGAAAACAATTATTAGCTTTTAAAAGATAAAATTCATCAATTACTTATTTATTTAATTGGATTATTAAATCATGTTAATTTTTATTAAAATTTTATCAAATCAATTTAATTTTAAATATAGATTATTAAATTGATATTGCTAAAATTTCCGGGATATCACATTCCTTCCCCCTTAAAAGAATTTCGTCCCCGAAATTTAAAAGCAAAAGTAATTTAATAACCCATTTAAAATTTAAAATTTTAAATCACAAACATATATCAATCATATGTTAACAACCATAACAACCAATCTATCTAATCAAACAAATTTAATTATCCTGATAAAATTCTGGATAAATTCCCACGAGTTTCCCCAAGTATATATATATACCGGGATACTCACCCTACAAACTACAAACAAACTAAACTACGAAGCTACAGAGCTTCTACTCATCTAGATCTGTAGAACTAGACAAGATATCACACTACAAACGAGTCTGACTCAACCACTAACCTTCTTGAACAGCTGGTTCCACTTCCAAAGATAACTCATACACGTACTCCCTCGTAGATACGTGAATCTCACCGAATCCCAGTTATCCAAACTGGAAATTCCACTCTTGAAAACCAAACACCAAACTATCCAAAACACAGAAGAGATCCAAAACAAAACTCCGACTCCAGAATCCAAATTCGTCTCTTATCCAAACTGATCAACTCAACTCTTGTTGATTCCTCTAGAAACAATCTAGACCAAAAACAATCCAACACAACGATCTTCTCAAGATCAATCCAAAACCAAAATCACTAACCCTACTCTTCAAACATCAGAAGAACAAACTCACTTCTTCTATCCAGAAAAGACAAAACAGAAATACTCCCAAACTGCTTCCGCTGCACAAGTCTGAACTGGCACAGAAGACAATGCTGATGAAGAATATGTGCACAAATTGGACATCACTTCCCAGAAATATGGCTCAACATATCCAAAGAAAACTCAGATGTTTTACCAATCCTGAGCTGCCTCACCAAACCTATCTCGAGAAATCCTCCTTCTACTAGCTGATCCACCGGTAGCACTCCGGGAATCTAGACGATAAGAAAACATAATCTCCAGAAGTGGACAAACCTCCGACTACTCAAAAGACAACCAAAAATTATTCAATACCTCAAAAGAACACTCAAACTATCGCAAGTCACTTTTGCGATCAATAGAGGCCAATTCCCAAAGAAAACTGTTCTCTCTTTACCAAACGGAACAGCTTACTCTTAATTAGCCAATCCAATAAAGTATTGGGTCCACTCTGCTGCTTCTGAACTCCTTCAGAAACTACTCAGCCAGAAAACTTCTGCCAACATAGATACTCCAAGCTGAACTACTGACACCAATGCCAAAACTTCCTTAACTAAAGTTCTTCGAGGAACTCGGCCCTCTAAGCCAACCACCACATCCTGCTGAACTCAGCCACAACACTGAAGCAGACACACTTCCTAACTCGTTCCAAAGAAAACATCTTCGAAGACATCCATATCTACTGCATCTCATCACGCAGCTACCACTTCCTGAGGTATCAAAATACCATCACATACTTCTGCCAAACCGACATATCCAAACTCAAGTCATCCATCTTCAAAGATAGACTCTGAACCTTAATAGGTTACTTTCAGAGATCGATTAAATCTCTACACTCTGCACAACTCACTCGAGATGGTGTTAGGTCTACAGTTTCGACAAATACACTTCCAACCTCAAACATTCAAACTCCAACCAATGGTAGTTGTGTTACACACACCACTACCTTATCTATCTTTATAACTTATATTGGAAAAACCCGGACAGGTAACCCAACAGATAGGTAGAAATAATAAATATATATAGATATATATCAAAATTACAAATACGATCTCTCAAGATAGACACCACCCCAGAGCCTAGGTATTCACTCAACCTAATGCTCTGATACCACTATAACGACCCAACTTCCTATCTCCAGGAAGTCGCATCGTTAATAAGAAAGAAAGGGATAGAAAAGAGAAAGAAAGAGAAGAAGAAGAAACAACACATCAGAATCTAAACAGCGGAACGAATAAATTATATTAATAACATAAAATATTTACATAGTTTACAACCACTACCAGAGTACACAGATAATACAACACATACTAGACAGTTATAAACACCTGTCTAGTATTTACAACATAATACAATCTCAAGCCAATCACAGAACACACAGCGGAATACTAATATCTAACGCAGAAGCCTCCTGCTCCATTGCTCCTCCAATATTCGTCAAAGCTAATCCGAATCCTAACCTGAATCCCTTGGCTACTCGTAAAAATTTGAGTACCCAAGAGTTTATGAAAAACAAAAATAAACTCCGGGTCAGACATGGACCTGGTGTGAGTAACAGGTTAAAGTTGCTTAACTTTCAAAAACCTTTTGAAAAGAAAAGGTATCACGTAAGACTTCCCACTCATAAACATGGAAAAGTTTTTACCTTACGCTAACCAAAACATTTGATAGGAAATCCGATGATATTATAATAGGGTCTAGGGTTTTCAAGTAAATAAGAAATAGCCGAAATTGTTACATTTATTAAATTCCAGCTACTAGCCACAAAAGTGGGTAATACAATCAAAACCGTTGGCACTTATTGGATTTTGGATTCCATACAATTGCAGGGCTACTGGGGTACCGCCCGTCACTGTACGTGGCCTAGATCACCGTACCGAGGAGTACTCCCACTCCCCTGCAACACAAGGCCGGACCCGTTCCTTACTGAACAGTTCCGAACAAGACAACCCCGGCAGTTGTCGCGAACCACTGCCCCATACAGCCGAATATAAAGGGACCTCTAGACAGGGATCAATCTTGCTCTCCAGTGGGAGCTACCCACGAAGCCTTGCTGCACCTCCCCTGTTTTAGCCATTCCCGGTTGATGAAGCTTGAGGCTACGATTACCTTTACAGGACATCAAATCTTAGAATGCTCATCGTCCGCCTGACGATGTGTTGAAAGCATTCAATCCATACAAGTTCGTTCCGGGTTCGAACGAAACCGAAGGCACTATCTCGTTGCACTCATTATTGGAATCACCCTCAGAGTCAACGGCCATAGCCCTTGCACTCTGATTCACCATCTCGAATCTATAAGCACTATTCCGTCAAACTCATTACGGAATCACCCACAGAGTTATACTGACGTATAGCCCTTACACCTCGAGTCTTCACTTGCTCCACTTAGATTCACGATCAAACGTTATTTGGAATCGATGTGGTTTTCGGATTCCAAATATGGAAACCCGATCCTGGTCTCATCGAATTGAAAAGCGTGTCTTTTAGGTCCAAGTTGTTTTAAGTTCAAAACAATTCAATTCTAATTATCTATATATACACAGATAGATACTTCACATCATCATAATGGATAATTAACATTATCATAAACAAGTAATCTATATTACCCTCATCCATAGATAACTCATACCATCACAATGCAACCAATGCATCCATAACGCACAACATTATTTATCTCATGTCTGAGATTCAAACCATTCAAGTCAAACCAAATCATCCATTCATAAGCAAGGATTCATAATCACATCATCCATAATTAATTTAAAATGAATTAAATTAATTACTTCTATTTTTAATTAATTTAAAGTGAATTAAATTAATCACCTATCTTTAATTAATTTAAAATGAATTAAATTAATTACTTCCTCATTTTAAAACTTGCTTATTTAACCCTCAATTGATTACCACTCAATTAATTAATTATTTTCAAATTAATCACCTTAATTAATCACCCTTGATTAATTATCCCTTAATTACATTCAAGTAATTATCCTAATTAATTTTACAAATTAATTATCCTTAACCAAAATCAATAATTAACCTTTAATTACTTCATTGAATAATTAATTAATTTTAATTAATTACATTAGTCCTTAATTAATTACATCAATTAATTACTTCCTTAATCACTTATCGTTGATTAATTAATCTTAATTAATTAATCCTTAATTACATCATTAATTATATTAATTAATGATTCTTAATTAAATTTAAAATAATTACTTATTTAAATTAATTACATTAAGTAATTAACCTTAATTAATCCATAATTATTAATCATTCTTGATTAATTACATTTAGTAATTAACTACTCTTAATTACTTCTAAATTAATTACATTTAGTAACTAATTATATTTATTAATCATCCCTGATTAATCTCATTAGTAATTAATTACTCTTAATTAATTACATCACTTAATTATTTCAAATAACTTAATCAATAAATGCTTAAATTAATTACATTAAGTAATTAATTATTAATCACTTCATAAAGAAATTATCTTTACATTAATTACACAAAGTAATTAATTCCCAAAACTCTTCTCTACTTTACATAATTACCCCAGTAATTTACCTATCCTAATTACTTCTTTAAGTAATTATTCATCATTGATTACTTATCAACCCATTTAATGATTATTCTAAATTAATTAAAGTTAATTAATTAATTTAAACTAATCCAATTAATAAATTAATTACAAAGAGTAATTAATATCTTTAATTATTTCCATAAAGTAATCATACTTAATTAAGTTTCATAATTGATTATTTAAATTAACTAATCTAATTAATTATCCAAAATTAATTACATTAATAAATTAATAAATAATCACAAGTTAATGACCTTCATTAACTTATTAACAAATTCTTAATTACCTTTTCTTATTTAATTAACTTAAATTAATTAATATTAATTACAAATTTAATTAACCTTAATTAATTTCAAATCTTCAATTAATTAAACAAAATTAATTAATTACATTATTTAAATTACCTTACTAATTTAATGAAACAAATATCATTAAATATTAAATTTAATTGTTTTTTAAAAATAAAACATTTCTTATTCATGATTACTTAATCATTATCAAAGTAATTTAAATCAATTTAACTTAAAATTGTTTTCAAATTACATTTTTTAAATTTAAATTTAAAAAGAAATCAAACTTAACTTAAACAAAGTTTTAAACACATTTTAAAATCCTTTAAAACTCTATACTAAAGATTTTCTTACTTTATAAAAGAAGTTATAAGAAATTTAAATCCCAAATTCATTTCAAATACAAATCATATTTAAATATGTTTCAACATCCAAATTTGTTTAAATATTTAAATTGCCTTAAAACTCCCTTTATTTTCAAACCATTGTTTCAAATTGAAATTTGATTTTCAGATTTAAACTCATGTTTGAATCTCTACTTAAATTTAAAGCTTTATTCAAAATTAAAATATTTAAACTCTTTGAAGTTGTTTAAACATTTTCGTTTCAAAGTTTAAATTTAAAATTTCAAACCTGGATTCAATTCTCATTTGAAATTCATACCTTAAATTTTGATTTAAATTCTGTTATCAAAATCCTGCATTTAGATTTTAAAACAATCTTTAAAATTAAAATTACAGGTTTCAAAAAAAAACCTGTAATTTCAGAAAACAAACCCGAGTTCCCCCTTTGTTTGCTTCGAGTAAAACCATCTGCTACTTCGAGCAAATTTCGATTTCACTCGAGTATAAATCGAGTACAATACTACTGCAAATCCCAAATCCTCCCTGATACTCCTTCTTCACCGTGCATATGCACGGTGGCTGTAGCCACCTCCGGCCACCACCCAGTCAGCAATCAAGTCGACGCTTCCCCAAAGATCATCAACGATCATCCAAAACTCCATAACATCTAGAGATCAAATTTGAGTATTCCCCCAGTCCCAAACTGAAGCTTACTGACAGGTATCCCCATCCAAACCCAAACCTGTAAAAACACCTCATGCTCTCTCCTCCGATCACCGGCGATCTTGTAACTCCGACCAACCCTTCTCCAATTCCCAAACCACCACTACCCCAAAAATCAAGACACTCGGTCGCCTGAAACTCCCATACAAATGAAATTACTGCAGTACCTAAAAACTAGGTTTACAATCTTCATCAACTTCCCATCTCCTCCACCGAGATCTGTTCCTCTTCCAGGCATTTTTACCACACTCCCTGATCACTACACTACCTCCACCAAGAAGCCCAAACCTTCTGATCAACTTGATCACCATAAATTTACTCAAACCCATTATCAGTTCAAATAAGAATCTGCAGTCTCAACTTCTAATTAAACAATATGATTTTTGTTTTAAAAATCATTATTTTGTTTAAGTTTTCAGATTATAACACTGAATTTATAATCTTTAATGTTTGAGTTTCATCTTTATTTAACATACTCTGAAATTTAAAATTTTCAAAGACATTACCCAATTTGATTTTTTACTTAAATAAATTTCTAAGCTAATCTATGGTTTAATCATCACAGTTACTTCAAGATTTAATCGTTAACAAAATTTAAAACAAGAACAAGGGGATTTTATTTTTATTTTTAAAAGAATCTGGTTCTGGAACCAGAGTCAGAAGCAATACAAATACATGCACAACAATATTTCCTACATACACAAAATTCACTGATAAATGCAGTCATAACATATTTGTTTTATGGAAGATCAGGCAACAAAATATTCACTTAAATTATGAAAACTGTTATGTTACTCACCTGTGATTTCATGAAAGACAGAGCACAAATTTCCTGAAATGCTTTAGACAAAACCTGAATTGCATTTACGTCCATGATTTAAGAAGAACTGAGTTGCTGTTGAACTTGCTTTGACTTGTATGTTTTCTGTTGCCTGATATAACTTGCATGCAGACAATACTTGATTTTGCTCAAACTTGCATTGCAGAGGCTTGATCTTGTTTCAATTGGAAATGCAGGCTTCAGGCTTAAGGATGCAGACAATCACGTTTTTGATATGAATTCAGGTTGCAGGCTTGATTTTGAAAAAAATAAAAGATATTGATTTGATTTCAGGTTTGAGGAGTGTTTGTATTGCTTGAATAGATTTGATTATGAATTTGATTCTCAGGTTTAAGAGTTTTTTTCTGAAACAAATTGTTTCAGCTGAGATTTATCTTTGGAAATGAAGATTAGAAAAAAATGGGAATGAAAGAAACATGTCTTATATAAGTGTAATGATTTATTTTAAAAAAAATAAAAGTATAAAAATAAAAGACACTTGTCAAATTAAGTAGATTAATTGTTTACACTTGTCATTACACCTCTCAATATAATAACATGTGTCTTATAAATGAAATTTATTTCTTTTTATTTTATTTTAAAAGTAAATAAAACGCTTTCATTTTATTTGTATTTATATATGTGTAAGTTATTTCCATGAGTAAATGTACATACTTTCCTTTTTAAAGAAAATGAAGTGAAACAATTTATATAAAAATGAAAACTTATTTACAAGATTCATATAGGTTTATTCATTTGAATTTCAAAATTAAATCAAATTCAAATGTTATTTATTCATTAAAAGTTCCACTTAAAACTAATTTATCAACATATTTAATTCTAAAATAATAACATTGTCATTTAAAAATCTTATCTATATTTATACATTTATTATTATTAGAAAATAACATATTTTAAATAATTTATAAAAGAAGTTATAAATTACTTATATTATTTAACTTAATTAATTACATTACTTTTTTAATATACAATTGGTATTTTAAATTTTTAAATAATTCCAAATTACAATTATTAAGCTATATTCAAAAAGAAATAAAATAAACTTTTGTTTATCTTATAAAATTTTAAACTATGTTTAAAATACAATTATACAATTTAAAACAATTACTTTAAGTATTTTAAACCAATTAGTTATTTATTAAATAAAATAATAACCTTCAAATTATCAAATGAATATTAGAATTTTAAAAACAAGATCTTATTTGTTTATTTAATTTCGCCTCAAAACTTATCTATTCACAATATATATATATATATATGTATGTATGTATGTATGTATGTATGTATACACATACATTATAAATAGGAAAACAATTATTAGCTTTTAAAAGATAAAATTCATCAATTACTTATTTATTTTATTGGATTATTAAATCATGTTAATTTTTATTAAAATTTTATCAAATCAATTTAATTTTAAATATAGATTATTAGATTGATATTGCTAAAATTTCTGGGATATCACAGATCAAGTGATACAGATATTTATCATTTCAATCTGTAATTTAAAATAAAAATACGGTCATATATCATTTCAAACCGCAATCCCACAAAATAATGTCAAATCAATAAAGAACTTGCAGATTTTGATGATATAAATAAAACATCCATTCATCCATCATAAAATCATACATCCATCGCAACCATCATCCAAAACAATCAATCAATATCAATATATAACTGATAATCTGTAATAGGTAATTAACAGGCAGTTATAATCAATAATAAATTAAATAACGATTACATTTAAATAAATGCAATTAGCTGAGATGATAATTTAAAAATATACAAAATAGTCGTAAATAAATTCATAATCACAACATAAATTAAATTTAACGAACATAAGAAATTTTAGAAGTTGTGAGTGGGTTAAAACACTCACCTTTTGAATTTAAATTGAATTTAAATCCAGTTTAAACACAAAAATTTCACAGTCTCGGAATTCGTCCAACCAGAGCCAAAATGTCCGGAATTCCAATACGATCCTAGCGGAGAAAACCGCGTGAAATTTCGACCTCGTATGCAGAAGATATTAAAATTTTAAGCTACACGATTTTAATTGGAATTAATTAAATAAATAAAAAAATTCTACACGTCACCTTCATTTGCAGAGAGCCCTAGGCGTCAAAACCCTAAATTGCACATGCAGCTAAACTATAGCCGCCACAACAAACCCATGTACGCACACGCTACCACTCGTCGTGACCAAGAACAACCACCGCCAATGGCTTCTGCATGCCGAGCCGCCTCTCCCATCACCTTCAGCGACTGCCCCGAACTCCCCTAGTCCAACCGCCACAGTTTGCCTTCATCATCAAATCATAGCGATTTCATGATCTCTATCCAAGAATGAATGGTACCCCCTCGACCTGCTCGACACCACCTTCGCCAAGGCACCACCTGATCGACAAAAGGTCGCCGATCCACCGTTGGATCGTAAACCCTAGAATTGGACGGTCGAAGTTCAACCTCGATTTTTGGTCAGATGATGATTCGAATCCAAAAACAAACAACAGATTTGAGTTGCGCTCAACGAGAGCTTCAATATATAATTTTTCTGAATTTTTTTAAGGAGTATGAAATTTCAATTTGATTTTTGAATTGCAATTTGGATTTGGAATTGTCTGCCATTGAAATGAGGAGGTGAGAAGGAAATTGTACGTACAAACAATTTACAATGAGGAACAATTAGGGTTTATAACAGGGTATTTATAGACAAAGCCGAAATAGAATGGATCGGATCGATTGGATATACGTGCTAACGACAAAGTGGCACAAAAAGCCCGTTTCGACTACGGAATGAAATTGAGTCAACCCATATATCACAATAAATGTTTTTAAATACTCTAAACGCAATGGAACAGATTTCAGGTCCAAATTCCATCGTATGAAGAAGTTATGGCAAAATCAAGTTATTTCAAATTGATTTTAATTGATTTCAATTTTATCGATTTCAAGGCATTTCGAGTCCTTACGATCAAACGACAAGTCCGATCGCTACGAATCTTGAAATCCTACAATAATCCACTATTATGGATCCGATGAAACTGGTTTCGTCGAAATCCGAGTCAGTGGCCAAAATGGCTATTTTTCCAGTTAATTAAATAAATTAAAAATTAATTAATTAAATCAAACTTTCAGTTTCAATCCTATAATCAACAATCTCTTACCAAATTCAAATGTCAATTTAGAGTTGATTAATTTATCAATTTCAGTATTAACCTCGATTCCATTCAATTCAGAAATTATAAATTAAATTTCCAAAAATTCTATTTAATTTACTTTTCATTCTATTATTTAATTTATTATTATCAAACGGATGGTATTAACATTGGACAAAAAATCCATTACCTTAATTTTCTCATATTTCATCTAAATTTCTATTAATGTAATAATTAAATGTTTAATTTCATTTATTTTCAATTAATCTAATTATCGAATTTTACATTTCAATTAAATAAATAAAATCTTGATTTCCAATTATTTCCCTAAATTTTATATTAATGTAATATTGAATTGAGATTTATTGCAATTGATTACATATTTGATTTAATGGACTAAATAAATGATTACTTTATAATAATTGTCGCCAATAACCCTAAATCATGTTTATATAAGTTCTCATTTCCAACCAATTACATATAGAACATTGATTTTATTCAATCACTATTTATTCATTATTAATTCATTGATTAATTAAATATTTACATTTATTTTTCTTATATTAATTTATTACCAAATATTCCTATTTACAATTAATTATAACTCAAATAGTTGTTCCGATCAATTGAATTGCATTGAATCAATTATTTATTTTTTAACTTGCATTATCATTCTTACATTTCATTCCCGTTATTTATCCATTATTACCAAATAGGTAAAATTAACATTATTGCCTTAAATTGAAATTTGATTACCAATTTCATTTAACAATCTAAACAAATAAATAACATATATTAGTTGTCACATGTTTACTTTTATCACATTTAAAGGTTTATTACTTACCATTATCACTGTATTATTTCATAAATTCAATAATTACACTTGTTTTACTCATATTCCCATCATAACTAAGTCATAACATGTAAATTATTTTATTTAATTGGAATTTTATTCAAATTCATTAATTATTAACTTTAATTAACCCTGTTATGTTTCCTCTTAGTTATTTTCATTATTATATCACAACTTTATAAATAATTTTTTTTCATCAATATTAAATTTCAAAAATTTATTAAATTAACAATTTTAATTATTGAAAATTTACGGGTCGTTACACTCTCCTCCACTCAAAACTTTTCGTCCCCGAAAAGGAAAAGGAAGGGAAAAAAAGAATTAAGAAATCAATATATCCTACTTAAAATATTAAATTTATAAACAGATAAATTTACAAAATTAATCAATTGAAATAAAATATACCAATTTATAACCATTAAATCTTTTTATACTTAAATTAATAAAGTTTGAAAAACATTTTCAAAATATTTTCTAAGTCCAAAATTTACGGAAAATTTCGGCAGAGTTTCCTTTGTATGGAGAGGCTCGGGAGAAAATATAGTATCAAATATAACAGTATATACATATATTTTCCAAAATAATATATATCCTAACACGGAAAATATAATATAATAACGTTATAAACCGTAATCCGAAAACATACCTATTTGTCGGGCAATTAACGCTTTATTATGAAACCAAAAGCAGTAGCAATTGCTTCCATTACCTGCATTTCACTTATATAATCCAAAAAGGTAAACAATTATATAAAATGAAATATTTAAAGTGGTTTCACCCATAAACAAACAAATCAATACAAACATCAATCACTTGCAACAAGGCATACAACCATCACATAGAATCAACATTAATCAATTCCATCAAATCAAACAAAACAAATAGTTGTTCGGGTTCAAAAACTTTAAATTGTACATAGTAGAAAATAAACTACTAAGTGCACCATTCACTCAATAGTCTTAGGTGAAACAAAATAGATTATTCACACATCTAAACAAATTTAAAGCATCCTTCCCCAAACAACCATAACCAAACAAACAGCACTTCCAAACAACAAATCAAGTTAATTTTCCAATTTCATAGCATTTATTGTTTGATTTCCTTTAATTTACATTTATTTCTTACAACCTTTTACTTCTATTCATTGGTTCAATGTTCATTTCATTTATTTTCATTTATTAATGCCATCATTTATTAATTATTACATAATTTCATTTATTAACATTCATTTATTTATAGTATTCATGTTTACATCGATTTCTTTGCATATTAATTCATTTACTTAAGTTTATACTCTTATACTTGCAATACTTACTTCCTATTACCTTTATTACAGTAACATTTCAATTATAACTTAAATTCACAACCATTACAACATCAAATTCTTATTTACAAAAGAAATTTCATTGAATACTTCCATTTTTCAAAATTTTTTTACTTGTATAATATTCTATTACATTTTCTTATTAAACATTGTAACTTTTATTATTTGGTAAGTTATATATACGCTTTTGAGAATGCAATTGAAATTTGTACAAGTTTACCTCGTTTCTTTTAATTTAATTTAATGTTAAATACTCATATCCTTTGTCTTATAAGTTACAAATTTCAAATTTCTTTTAATTTTCTTTATAACTTAGAATTTAATCTCTTAATTTAATTAAAGGTTCCAATTATTAATTAGTTACATTCCATTTCACTACAATAACTGAAACTATTAATTAACGGAAACTTAAGAACTAGATACCGGGTTAAATTTCAAATCATTTTAAAATAACAGATAAATATATACTTACAACTTATAAATCCAATTATATTTAAAACAACTTAAAATTTATATTTGTTTATCAAAATAAATCTACGGTAAAACTACTACAGAGGCCTTCCCGCTTCGAAAATCGAAAATGAATGTCGATGATGCATGCACTCATCACCGAAATTATTTTCCAACGACATAGAGGGTAGTACAGAATTTAATTCTTTTCCAAAATTTCTTTAAAACAATTCTTTCAAATTATATTGAAATATTTATATCAGAAAATACTTCTAAAATATTTTATTATATTTCCAAAATCATTCAAAAGAAAGTTTCAAAACCCCGAAACTTAAGTTCTAAATTTTCAATTTTCATTTATTTCATTTTCCATCTCATTTCAACTATTATATATAAATTTCATTTCCCAACAACAAATATATTGCAACCAAATATAACCTTTATAAAATATTTTATACAAAAAATATAATAGGCAAAATTATTTCATTCACTTATATTAAAAACAAATATTATGTCGGTCTGTCCTATTAAGTCTTTAGAAATCCCTATTGATGTCATAGCGTCCTATGCACCAACCAGAATTTATAGATACAAAACGGAACAAATTAACACAATATCAAAACCATTTTATAACACTAACAAATACGCTCTCTTATACATATACATATATATATATACATGCTCAACGACTCATCATAGGGTATTACTACCCTATTAATAAAGAGTCAGACCCCACAAAGCTAAGGTTTATCGCTAAACCAAAGCTCTGATACCAAATGTTACGTCCAGCCTTTTTGTATGCTTTAAATCGACGATAAACCACACACGTCAGACTTAAACCATACAGAAGAGCAGATTGTTATGGGGTAAATAAGAAAAAGCAAGGAAAAAAACAAAATAGATTCTTGCAGCGGAACGATAAAATATAATAATCAAATAAACAGTTCATGGAGCTATTTTACAAAACATTTGATTGTATTTATACAATACATAGCATAGTACACATACCAGAGAACAATAATAATGCCGTGGAATAGTATGAATGTAGTGGAATACTATAATAAATAATAATAAATCTTCGTCTTCGTCCTCCAGAATATGGTCTTCCACATCCTGAAATGCTCAGGCTAACTCGAGGGAATTGAAAAGACAAAACACTCGAGTCAGAACTAAAAGATCTTATGTAAGTTAAATCATCGATAAAATATGAGTGAAACGGCGTCAGAGATTTTTATGGGATTTGACTTCTCCAATCCAGTGTCTAACGTGAGTGCAGTAACTAAAGGGATGCTCGGGATTCACATCTCCTAAGCATCCGTTAAACTATTTACTATGTAGTAATATTTCGCTATTATAATAATGTTTATAGTAAAATAAAGTTAACTTTTTTCATAGCATTAAGGGTTACCCATATAGCCCTTAATACGCAATAGTCCCAGCAGTCCATCCAATATCATAGTCCCTCTTGATCGGGAAGCCACTAGAGGATACCACACGGGCTACGGGAGAAAACCAAACTCATACAAGGCGCGATAGGGTAGATGACACGGCACGCAAGGCAATGCCAGGGTGGATATACCAATTATGCACACGGGCTGGTGGTAACGCGTAGCAGCTACTACCGCCCACCTCGAGCCACACCCCCAAATCAAAAAAACAAAAGTGGCCACCGAATAAATCCAAAAGTCAGAGTATAATATCGAAGGGATGTGTCCGATCAGAGGAATGACCTCATTGGCCCGAGATCGCTCCTGTTTTAGCCACCTTATGCCAACTCACAGGAGTCGAGTCCACATATTTACCTCAAAGGAAACGCCGCCACCATCCTACTTCATTCTGGAATCTCCACCGCGTACACGGTTGTTAAAGTGGTTTTCGTAGTTGGTAGAGAGTATGACAACTTCCGATCCCGGTCTCCTTAACAACCAACCGTTATTATAGCACCGCTGTCATTTTAAAATAAATATACTTCAAAACCAGGATATAATATTCATTTCAAAACCATAAAATATGATACCATTTCCATTTTTAAAAACCCAATCAATATGATATCATTTTTATTTCAAATCAATATAATATCATATTTTTTAATTTATATCCTTTTTTTCTAAATCAAAGCACTTCCAAATTATACACTTAGAAACCAAACATTGAAATTTTAATACCTTTAAAATATAATGCTTTGAAATTCATAACTTCGAAGCACTTCAATTTCGATAAAACATTTCAAATTCATTATTTTCAACTTTGAGTATTAAACAATTTCAAAACTAAGGTTGATAATTACGATTCATCAATTCAATGTTCTATTATTTAGTTTTGAAATATTTTACAAAATAAAGCCATTATCATTTAAATAAACTGAAATTACGAATAACTAAATCTTGCCTTCAATTTATTTATACTTGAAATAGTCATTTAATTCACCTAGATCCCAAAATCAAGTTATAATAATTATACCTTTAAAATTTTCAATTTAATAAATTCCACATCAACCATTTTTGAATTTAATTCTCAAATAAATTCAATTTCATATAATCTCACAGTTATCTCAATTTCAAATCAAATTTATTTGAGTAAAGTTCTTTAAAAATTTGATTCAAATCAATTTCATATTTATCTTCAAACCTAAATTGTATTTAAGTCAATATAAACTCTATATACAATATAATTTAAATAAATACTTTGACCATATTATATCTTAAAAAATCAAATTTTATTATTAAACTTCTTTTATACCTAAAACAATTTTATACATAGCTTAAAACAAAGAATTTAACTATATATAAAATAACATTTATACAATATTCAAATCAATATCTCATAAAACCATATATTTCTTTGCAAAACCATAGAAATCCTTCTAAAATATTTTTATATATAGACCACGGTGTCTGTATGTAATTTTCTATCATATGGTCAAGTCATACAGATATTTATCATTTCAATCCGTAATTTAAAATAAATTACAGTTATATATCATTTCAAACCGTAATCCCAAAAATAATGTCAAATCAATAAAGAACTTGCAGATTTTGATGATATAAATAAAACATCCATTCATCCATCATAAAATCATACATCCATCACAACCATCATCCAAAACAATCAATCAATGTCAATATATAACTGATAATATATAATAGGTAATTAACAAGCAGTTATATTCAATAATAAATTAAATAACGATTAAATTTAAATAAATGCAATTAGCTGAGATGATGATTTAAAAATATACAAAACAATCATAAATAAATTCATAATCACAACATAAATTAAATTTAACGAACATAAGACATTTTAGAAGTTTTGAGTGGGTTAAAACACTCACCTTTTGAATTTAAATTGAATTTAAATCCAGTTTAAAGCCATAAAATTTCACAGTCTCAGAATTCATCTAAACTAGCGCCAAAATGTCCGGAATTTCAATACGATCCTAGCGGAGAAAACCACGTGAAATTTCGACCTTATATGCAGAAGATATTAAAATTTCAAGCTACACGATTTTAATTGGAATTAAATAAATAAATAAATAAAATCTACACGTCACCTTCGTTTGCAGAGAGCCCTAGGCGCCAAAACCCTAAATCGCACACGCAGTTAAACTGTAGCCGCCACAACAAAGCCACGAACACACACGCTACCACTCGCCTTGACCAAGATCAGCCACCGTCGATGGCTTCTACATGCCGAGCCGCCCCTTCCAGTACCTTCAGCGACTGCTCTGAACTCCCCTAGTCCAACAGCCACCATTCGCCTTCATCATCAAATCGTGGCGATTTCGTGACCTCTATCCAAGAACGAATGGTACCCCCTCGACCTGCTCGACACCACCTTCGTAATGGCACCACCTGATCGACAAAAGGTCGCCGATCCACCTTGGATCGTAAACCCTAGAATTGGACGGTCGAGGTTCAACCTCGATTTCTGGTCAGGGGTTGATTCGAATCCAAAAACAAACAAAAGATTTGAGTTGTGCTCATCGAGAGCTTCAATATATTATTTTTCTGAATTTTTTTGAGGAGTTTGAAATTTCAATTTGATTTTTGAATTGCAATTTGGATTTGGAATTGTCTGCCATTGAAATGAGCAGGTGAGAAAGGAATTGTACGAACAAACAATTTACAACGAGGAACAAATAGGGTTTATAACAGGTATTTATAGACAAAGCTGAAATAGAATGAATCGGATCGATTGGATATACGTCCTAACGATAAAGTGGCCCAAATGAAATTGGGTCAACCCATATATCACAATAGATGTTTTTAAATATTCTAAACGCAATGGAACAGATTCAGGTCCAAATTCCATCATATGAAAAAGTTATGGAAAAATCCATTTGTTTCAAATTGATTTCAATATCATTGATTTCAAGGCATTTCGAGTCCGTACGATCAAACGACAAGTCCGATCGCTACGAAACTTGAAATCCTATAATAATCCGCCGTTACGGTTCCAATGAAACTAGTTTCGTCGAAATCCTAATGAGTCTCTTTCAGATATGTATAGTAGATTTTAGGATATTGCGCACTATCTAATATCCTTGGAAATGGAATTTTCGAAAGAAGATCAAGTCAGAAAAATCTTAAATTCTCTTACTCCAGAATGAGATCAAAAGACACTTGCGATCGAAGAGGCAAATGACATCGGTACCTTAAAGATAGAAGAATTAATTAGAAATCTAATGTCGATTGAAGTCCAAATGATTGAGAGAAGAGAAAGCAAAGCATCTGAAAATAAATCAATGGCATTCAATGCATTGACCGATGGATCAGACTCAAATAGCGATAATGATGAAGAGATAGCCTTTATGACCAAGAATTTTCGGAAATTCCTGAAATTCAGAAAGATGAACAATCTCAAGAGAAACAACTATATGAATTCTGGAAATCAAAATGTAGTGCCGAACAATATCAAATGTTTCAACTGTGACGAACCAGGCCATATCAAAAGAGACTGTCCATATCCAGATAGGCAAAATCTTCCTATAAACAATAATTTCGTAAAGAAACGAAAACATGCATTTACTGCTACTCTAGATGACTCAGACTCGTCCTCAAGCGATGATGATCAAGAGACAGATAATTCAAATATTTGTTTCACAGCAGTTCACGACTCCGACAGTGAAACGGGCTCAAAAAAAGTTTATTAATGTAGTTACTTTAGTCCAAGAATGAGGGGGAGTTATATAGTTTGGAGATTATATACTTCGGAGTTGATTTTTGTTGAAGACAAAGGGGGAGAAATATAAAATAGGATAGTTAGGCATAGATTAAGGGGGATTTACTATTTTTAGGGGGAGTTATTAGGATAGAAGTAATATTTTATAAACAACATTTGTCATCGTCAAAAAGGGGGAGATTGTTAGTCCTTGAGATGATGGTTTTGATGACAACAACCTTGGAATAGGATTGTAAAATATAAATACT
This sequence comes from Allium cepa, assembly GCA_030765085.1. Taxonomy (NCBI): domain Eukaryota; kingdom Viridiplantae; phylum Streptophyta; class Magnoliopsida; order Asparagales; family Amaryllidaceae; genus Allium; species Allium cepa. The sequence goes on along the minus strand of CM060941.1, from coordinate 166,359,420 downwards.
AACATTATAGTTTAGAAATATATGTATATGCAGGATTTAACCATGCAGGTACCAAGAATGAATACTGTATAGTATAGAGATTCAAGATATCAAGATTGAAGATTCATGAGTATCAAGAATATCAAGATTATCAAGAGTTCAAGATTTAAGAATAAGTAATTTAATTAGGAATTTTGTTAAAACTCCTAGAAAAGCACTGGCATCTTAAAATTCAATTTATTCGTGTAATGGAATCCACTTCGAGCTTGTTAAAGGGATGGAACCCTAAGTAGGATGAAACCTACGAAAAATCTAGTGAAACAATGTTTTGTATCCACTAACTTTTATTCAAAATGTTTTTACAAAATTATATCTTATTTTCAAAATGATTTCAAAACCTTCCTTTTAAAAGAATCAAAAACGCCTATCCTGCTTTTAAATATTTTTAGCCTCAAAATAATCTTTATCTTTAAAATCAAATTATCCTTAGTTTTAAACTATCTTTTAATAATAATATATTTAACTTTTAATATTTATACTTAGATTTAAATATAAAATTATAGTAAAAATTTATATATACCAAAATATTATTCTCTACATTTATTTATGTATTTTAACTATATTTAAGTATATTTATAAAATTTTAAAATAGTTTTAATATAAGATAAAAGTTATTTTCAAAGAAAAACAAACCACCAAAATTTCCTTTGTGATGTCGACATACTCAAATACCCATGTCGACATAGTGGCAGTTGATTTCAAAATTTTGAATTTCAAAAGAAGTGTCTATTCGTCATATCACTTCACGAATGGACATGACTGTTGTTCTTCTATAAATAGGGGTTGTTTTTAACAAATTTCTAATCATATTTTTCTGGTTTTCACTCCTCTTCTTCTTCCACATTTCTTTATACATATTCTTACCATTATTGTGCCGAAATCAACATTGAATCTAACTAGATCATTTCTAGTTTGATTCTCTATCACTATCTCAACAAGATCTCGGTGCTATTCAGAGTTATAAACTTTTTTGTAATCAATTTAGCGAGAAAATATGTGACTGTACTAGCCATGGAAATCAATCAAGTGAGAAAAGGTGTGATTGTGGCCTTGGAAATTAATTAAGTTAGAAAAGGTGTGATTGTAGCCTAGGAAATCAATTGGGTGAACTTATTGCCCTTGAAATCAAGTATCTCTACCCAGAGGATTGAATCTGGAGGGTGTACCTCGTAGCTTTGAAATCGAGAGTGTAATTATACAATTGCTTTTGAAAGGAAATCCGTACTTGTGTGCGGGACTGATGTAGGGTTACCCCGAACCAGTATAAAATCCGGTGTGTTTTTTCCTTTACTGCTTTTACTTTATTTCCGTTTCTGTGTTTGATTCTGTGATCATATTTGTGTCTGAATATTGCATACATTTGTGTTCAAATTAACAAAAACTCAAAGAGATTTAGTAATTTCTTTAAACACTGTTCACCCTCCCTCTTGTGTTAATTCTAGACTTAAGATCCGTATTTCTCACATTTGGTATCAAAGCAAGGTTTTTAAAGTTTTCATAATCTGAATTTTAAATTTTTTTCAGAATTGCTACCAACACTGGTACTGGTAACACTACCAACACTAGTTCTATCATCCCTATCACTCGTTCATTTGTAGAAGGTCGGTCCACTGTAAGCCACCACTTTTTAATGGCTGTAATTATGCATATTGGGCATGTAGGATGAAAATATATTTACAATCTGTAGGATTAGACACTTGGAATATCACACAGACTGAATATTCTGAACCCACAACTGATTTTGCACAGTTGACCGTTGAGAAAAAGACTGTTGCACAGTGAACCGCTGAGCAAAAGACCGTTGCACAAAATAATTCTAAAGCAATGAATATTTTATTTTATTCACTTGATATGAATGAATTTAATAGAGTGTCAGTTTGTAAGTCTGCATATGAAATCTGAAAAACTTTGCAAGTTACTCACGAAGGAACAAGCAAAATTAAACAGACCAAAATTTCCATGCTCACAAATCAGTTTCAATTATCTAAAATGAATTCTAATGAGTCACTTTCAGATATGTATAGTAGATTTCAGGATATTGCGCACTCTCTAATATCCTTGGGAAAGGAATTTTCGAAAGAAGATCAAGTCAGAAAAATCTTAAATTCTCTTACTCCAGAATGGGATCAAAAGACACTTGCGATCGAAGAGGCAAATGACATCAGTACCTTAAAGATAGAAGAATTAATTGGAAATCTAATGTCGTTTGAAGTCCAAATGCTTAAGAGAAGAGAAAGCAAAGCATCTGAAAATAAATCGATGACATTCAACGCATTGACCGATGGATCAGACTCAAATAACGAATGATGAAGAGATAGCCTTTTATGACCAAGAATTTTCGAAAATTCTTGAAATTCAGAAAGATGAACAATCTCAAGAGAAACAACTATAAGAATTCTGGAAATCAAAATGTAGTGCCAAACAATATCAAATGTTTTAACTGTGACGAACCAGGCCATATCAAAAGAGAGTGTCTGCATCCTGATAGGCAAAATCTTCCTATAAATAATGATTCCATAAAAAAACGAAAACATGCATTTACTGCTACTCTAGATGACTCAGACTCGTCCTCAAGCGATGATGATTAAGAGATAGATAATTCAAATATGTGTTTCACAGCAGTTCACGACTCCGACGAATTCAGAGAAACAGACTCAGAAAAAGTTTATTAATGCAGTTACTTTAGTCCAAGAATGAGGGGGAGTTATACAGTTTGGATTTTATATAGTTTGGAGTTGGTTTTTTATTAATGACAAAGGGGTAGAAATATAAAATAGGATAGTTAGGCATAGATTAAGGAGGAGTTATTAGTTTTAGGGGGAGTTATTAGGATAGAATTAATATTTTATAAACAAAGATTGTCGTCATCAAAAAGGGGGAGATTGTTAGTCCTTGAGATAATGGTTTTGATGACAACAACCTTAGGATAGGATTATAAAATATAAATACTAACATTATAGTTTAGAAATATATGTATATGCAGGATTTAACCATGCAGGTACCAAGAATGAAGACTGTACAGTATAGAGATTCAAGATATCAAGATTGAAGACTCATGAGTATCAAAAATACCAAGATTATCAAGAGTTTAAGATTTCAAGAATAAGTAATTTAATTAGGATTTCTGTTAAAACTCCTTGAAAAGCACTGACATCTTAAAATTCAATTTATTCGTGGAATGGAATCCACTTCGAGCTTGTTAAAGGGATGGAACCCTAAGTAGGATGAAACCTACGAAAAATCTAGTGAAACATTGTTTTGTATCCACTAACTTTTATTCAAAATGTTTTTACAAAATTATATCTTATTTTCAAAATGATTTCAAAACCTTCCTTTTAAAAGAATCAAAAACGCCTATCCTGCTTTTAAATATTTTTAGCCTCAAAATAATCTTTATCTTTAAAATCAAATTATCCTTAGTTTTAAACTATCTTTTAATAATAATATATTTAACTTTTAATATTTATACTTAGATTTAAATATAAAATTATAGTAAAATTTTATATATACCAAAATATTATTCTCTATATTTATTTATGTATTTTAACTATATTTAAGTATATTTATAAAAGTTTAAAATAGTTTTAATATAAGACAAAAGTTATTTTCAAAGAAAAACAAACCACCAAAATTTCCTTTGTGATGTCGACATACTCAAGGTACCTATGTCGACATAGTGGCCATTGATTTTAAAAATTTGAATTTCAAAAGAAGTGTCTATTCGTCATATCACTTCACGAATGGACATGACTATTATTCTTCTATAAATATGGGCTGTTTTTAACGAATTATTAATCATATTTTTTGGTTTTCACTCCTCTTCTTCTTCCACATTTCTTTATACATATTCTTGCCATTACTCTACCGAAATCAACATTGAATCTAACTAGATTATTTCTAGTTTGATTCTCTATCATTATCTCAACATGATCTCAGTGCTATTTAGAGTTATAGACTTCTTTGTAAACAATTTAGCGAGAAAAGGTGTGGCTGTAGCCTTGGAAATCAATCAAGCGAGAAAAGGTGTGATTGTGGCCTTAGAAATCATTTAAGTTAGAAAAGGTGTGATTATAGCCTAGGAAATCAATTGGGTAGATTTGTTGCCCCTGAAATCAAGTATCTCTATCCAGAGAATTGTAAATTTGGAGGGTGTACCTCGTGGCCTTGAAATCGAGGGTGTAATTGTACAATTGCTTTTGAGAGGAAATCCGTACTTATGTGGGACTGAATGTAGGGTAACTCCGAACCAGTATAAAATTCGGTGTGTACTTTTCTTTACTGCTTTTACTTTATTTCTGCATCTGTGTTTGATTCTGTGATCAAATCTGTATCTGAATATTGCATACATTTGTGTTCAAATTAACAAAAACTTAAAAAGATTTAGTAATTTCTTTAAACACTATTCACCCCCCTCTAGTGTTAATCCTACCTTAAGATCCGTATTCCTCATTTCTCACATTATCGATCTTTTTAGAACCCGCTATCGTTCGAAAGCCTCGTGCACTAGGTTCCTTTTTTATATTTACTAGTCAAACATCATGTTTGCTAATACATGCACAATATAATGTTGTTTTAGTCATAGGTAGATGCTCCAAGTGATTGAAGTTAAGTGTGTACGGTCATCCAAGTGATTGAAGTCAAACATCAACGTTGCTGAGCTTACTACAACGTGAGGTGGTAAACTAGAGTAGCAAGGTGGGTTGGTGGTGTTCTTCAGCCGATAGCAAATGGGTTTCCAATGGGATTTGGTGAGTTAGACTCCCTAATATTGAGTCTTCATTGTTCGATGATAATTTGCCTTATAGAGTTGATATACATGATGTTGGAATACATCAGGCCCTGAAAAAAATTATTTGAATTCAAATTCTTTGATTAAAGGATGGATAAGTTCCCAGGTCCCGCAATAGAAGCTACGGTTGGAGATATAATTATGGTGGAACTTAATAATAGGATCCATACGGAAGAAGTTGTGATCCATTGGCATGGCATTAGACAGGTTCATCTTCATATATTATTTCAAAATATGATATTACTAACATATACACTTGCATTATGGGTTGATGGAACAACCTCGATCTGCAATCAATCCAGGAGAGACTTCACTTATAAGTTTATAGTTGACAGGGTAAGTAATATTTGTTTGATATTATTTCATTAGTATTGTCCCCTTAGCACATTATAATTTTTAAAATATTCACTTCTGGTTGAAGTATAATAAATGCAGAATGCAGTGATAAGCAATTTTATTTATTTAAACAGTATTTGTAGAGATCATATGACAAATACTTAGGATGTAAAATATAGACAGTAAGAAAAAAAAATATTTTCATCTATCTTTGCAAACCTGATATTTTATCAATTCTCTTTGTCTATAATTTCCAATTTCCAACATACTCTCGAAAACAAATATATCTTAGGGAATTCTTAAAATACCCTCATTAGAAAAACCAAACTCTTCCTTTGTTTCTTTTTAAGAGAACTTTGAATGCTTTATGACTCAAGTAATCCATTGGAATCACATATCTCTTCATCCGACCTCCTATGCATAATGCTAGAAAGCCATTTGGCGCACTACTATATGAAAGAGAGAGCATTCTCATCAAAATTTGATGCCTCTACCGTTGATTTTAGAGTGACATTTAGCTTGTTCCACCTTTTAAGCATTTTATAATTTATTAGTTATGGGTTTCCTAGGATTTATAAATGGAAATAGTCAGAAGGTCCATGTAATGGGAAGATGTTTAATTTGGCTATGAGTATTTATAGAAGTTAAATCCAAAATTTTCTTATATAAACCCAGTAATTTAACTATTCCTTTTGACATTTATTTTAGTTTCATTATTCACTACTAGAAAAAGCTTAAAAACCGGCAAGGCAGGGCGACGGCTCCCGACGGCTTATTTGCGACGGCTTCCGACGGGCCGTCGGTGGCCGTCGGAAGCCGTCAGAAATTCGCGAATATCTGGCTCCAGCCGAGCCTTCTTATTCTCTATTTTCATATGAAAAAATTAGGTTTACTTCCCCCAATTCTCTTCCCCAACCCTCCAATCAGCAATTTCGTGATTTCAACTTCCTCCCGGCTGTGCAATTAACTTCTACTGCTCTCTGGTACAGGTATAATCTCTTATTTTAGTCAAGAATTCAGTTTTTATCCTAATTCTAAACTTGCATGATTTGATAAATTAGGGGTAATTGTTGATTGCAATTGTTTACAATATTGTTATAATAGTTTCTAGCATTCCATGGTATTCCTATTTAATCTGTTATCGTGAAATTGCGAAAAACATGTATAATTTATATCGATTGTATATGTGTGTAGCGGTGCTATCATTGTATTGTGTTAGTTGAATTAAGATAAAATGAACGTACGAGGTAGAAATATTATATTATGCACGTAATGATTTATGCAACAAAAAAATACGCCAAATGGGCCTTAAGTTGATGCGTAATACGTCGAATAAATATGTTAAATTAATATATATTTTTGTAAATGTGAACAGAGAGTAAAACTGTATTTTTTCGTAAAATGCACGCATGTAACTGACAAATGTCCCTTAGAAAGTTTTTGGCCCCGTTTGACGAGCGTTGTACATGATCGTTGTATAAATAGTCGTTTTTTTCGAAAAACGACCATTTATATTCATCTGGTACAATGTTTGTCGGATTTGTCCCTATATTGGACAAGTTATGAACACGGTAAGAATTTATATTTTGCATACTACTTCATCTCAAATGGTTCATAAAATTTCGGCCTAATTTTTCTTTTTTATTTCCTGCGTACACGCATTTGTGTACAATGCAGGGAACAAAAGGGAAATGCTGCCGAAATTTTGTTGAATCGTTTGAGACGAAGTAATATACGAAATGTAAATGCTTACTGTGTTTGTAATGGGAAGTAGGATGCCTGACCAATGAAATTTTTTTTTAAATAATTACGTTAAAAAATAAAATGTGCCCTATTTGAAAATATTTTTAAATTTGTGAAGTTGTTCTTTAAATTCAAAATATTATACGACTATGAAAATAATCTTTTTCGAATTTGTATTCTTCAAAGTAAATGTTAAATTTTGAACTTCTCATTTTGTCAAATAGGAAAAATGGTTGATTATTTTGTTGATTAGAGGAGAAGGATGTACCAAAGAAAAGGACTGAGGGGCTCAATAAAAGAAGATTTTTATAATGGTATAAACATGTTTGTTGAATTCGCTTTAAGTAATAACGGAAACGATCCAGAAATTCATTGTCCGTGTAGTAGGTGTGGACATTTGAAGTATTTGTTACCAGATATTGTGAAAGTTCATTTGTGCCAACATGGTTTCGCACCCGAATATTATGTTTGGGATCGGCATGGAGAAGTTGTAGCAAATACTTCTGTAGAGTCTGAAAGTGTCGTTAACGAAATAGTTTCAACGACCCGTATAGAAAATATTGTCGAAGATGCAGCATGATCAATGTTTCATATGGTTGAAGTTGACGACGATGATGGAAATGTTGAAGAACCATGTGACGCCCCACCTCTATACCCACGCTAACCAAGAACATTACGGTGTAATGCTGTCAACTAGCACGGAGAATAAGGCTGTTGAGGAGCGACCATCTGTATAATTGCTTTGTGCGAGTACCGATATGCCAGATAAGATGTAACTTGCATTTCTTTTCAAGAGGACATCCGAGATCCCGACACAAACTCAAAGCGACTACATAGTGGCCATTATGTCTTCGAAAACAGATATAGAAATAAACATAACACAAATCAGTCACAGATAATTCATATCACAAAGGCGGAAATAGATATGAATATATATAACACATAAAAGTGTTCATCAGAGTAGTAGTCAAGAAGATTCTCAATAATACAAAAGAATAGCAACACGTGCTATACAAAAGAATACAACTATGAGTCATATCTCAAGTGTATACAACAAAATAAACTACTAATCTAAGTAGTTAGCCAAAAGTCAAAGAAATCAATACCAAGGGAGAAGTCAAGCAGAAGCACCTGTAACATCTCGGTCTGACCCGAGTATTATTTAATAAGAAAATAATAAACGGATCAGTCTAGCTATAAATATCAGATGAGACGATATACAATAAGAGGTATAACTAAACGCATAATAATCACAATGCAAAGCTGTGATATATAAGTAATTGAAAATCAACAAGAGATTAATCAATATCACAAAAATCTACTCAAGGGTCAAAAGGAATGTCATACTCTTTATTTCGTTCACCAAACCATAAATATTGACGATTATATCAACATCAACCACAAAAGTCAATGACACATAAATTCACCAATGCACAAATATTGATAAAACTTATCAATGAAAATCACGAAAATTGGTGAAGCACAAATTCTAGAAATCATCTCAAGAAATTCAGAAATCACAAAAAGGGGGAAAGGCCTATCACAAACGGGAGCATAAGGCTCACCAACACGTGTATCACAAACGGAACGCTAATTCCATGGTTGCTAACCATCACAAATTGAGCTGAAGCTCCACAAACGGCCCGAAGACCATGGGTTGCTACCCCACCAATTTGAGTCGAAACTCCACAAAACGGGGTTTAGTCTCCCTCGTAGACAAAGAGACATCGCACATTGCTAGTCTAAATCACAAAAATGATCGTCATGATCATCAAGAAGTGTCAATTACGGTAAGCTAGTAAATATATGAGCTTAGCTTCATGTCCCATAACCACTAGCTTAACTTAAATATTTACGAACAAATTGTAGATCTCCACTAGAAAATTGTCACAAAAGATTCAATCGAACAAGTCCAAGAATTAACCGACGAAATAAACGCAAGCGTTTCATACCACTTGTTTTACTAAGTCGTTTAATTAGATTTCTCATACGAGTGAGGAAAAGATTTGTATATACTAATAGATTGGAAAACGGTTTAAGAGAACGAGTTTTGTAATAAAATAGTGTTGAAACCTTTATATTTTTAAAGTGACAAATCACAAAGAAAATTGTAGAAACAATCAACCACTAAAATTCACATTCGTAGACGTGAATGAAAATCCAAAGAAATCGATACCTAATCCATCAAAATGGATATTCCAAAAATTTCCGAAGAAAAGAAGTCATCAAAGTTAATAACAAATGATAACAACAAATAGGGAAATAACACGAAACGATTAAATTTGGAAACTGCGCAAAATAGGCGAAATAGGCAAAACAGCAACAGGTCGGTCGGCCAGATATAGAGCTCGGTCGACCGGACCCTGTTCTAGAAAAATTCTCGGGAAGCAGGTCGGTCGACTGAGCTCTGTAGTTGGTCGACCGGACCTGAGACAAAGAAGTGCTATGCACTTTTAGTAGCAAGTAGGTCGACCGGCTACAGGGCTCGGTCGGCCGAACTGCAAATTTCTGCAGTTCCTGCCTTTTTTCAATGAAGTGCAAATTCCTCCAAAACGCGACCGTTCGAGCAATGGACCTAAGGAGCCTTAGCCAATTGATACTCCAGCTCCATTAGCTCTCCGATCCGCCACCAAAAACATGTTCAAACATCAAAGTTATGATTTTTAAAGAATTGAACCCAAAACACCAAAAATTAGAATATTCACCAAATCAATCCAAACCAAAAGCAATTGCACACGAATAAGTGTTAGGAATTCATACCTAACAATCGAAGATAATTATAGACAAAGATGTGAGATAAAAATCTCACCTTTGAGCCCAAACGAATGAAGATGAAGCTTGAAAGCAAAGGAGAATCAACCACTCTTCAAATCCAACTCAAGAATCTTGATTCTAAGCTTTAAAAAGAAGAACATTCCCAAAGTTAGGTTTAGGAATTTCTGAAATTCAAGAGAGAAGGAGTTGGAGAAGATGAAGAGAAACTTACCAATGGGTTCTTCTATAGTTTGGAGCTAGAGTTTGATTTGCAAAAGAAAACTAGGGCTTGGAGTTTTAATTTCCTCTTCCACTCTCCATTGTTATAAAAGCTTGAGTATTAGGAAATGAGGAATGAAGTAATGAAGAGGAGAAGGGGTTGGGACTGAATACATAAGTGGGGTTATTGGGCTCAGCCCAAACCAAAGCCCTAAGTGAAAAAGTAGAAAAATTCCACTAAATCCAAACATATCAAAGTTTGCAGCAAACGGCGTTTTGAACTCAATGAGAGTGGTCCCAAGTCCTAATTCGACCGTATGCAAAAAGTAGCTTTTCGGACTAACTTCGGAGTATCGATAAAATATTTAAATATAAAATCGACAAATATGCGGGTTGTTACAGACTCTCCTCCTTAAAGAAATTGCGCCCTCGCAATCCTTAAGAAGAAGATATAGTAACAACCATAAAAGCACATTCAACACAAAAGAAATTTGAAATAAAAGGTTCACCTCAAAGAGCACGAGAAAGTAAGTCCGGATGTGTTCGCTCGATGAACTCTCTAGATTTCCAAGAGCAATCCTTAGGATTTGAGGACCATTAGACCTTAACAAGGGGAACATCTTTATTTCGAAGGTACTTGACCTCCGAAGCAATAATACGAATAGAATGTTGCTCATAAGTTAAATTAGGTGAAACTTCAATTTCTTCCACAACACCGGGCTCAAGAATAGAATCGGAATCTCGAAGACATCTCCGTAATTGAGAAACATGAAACAAGTCATGCATGGCAGAAAACTGAACCGGTAATAAAAGGCGATAAGCCACGAAACCAATACGTTCGGTGATAGGAAATGGCCCAATATATCGAGGCGCTAATTTTCCTGATCGACTGAAACGTACAACACCTTTCATAGGTGAAACACGAATGAACACAAGATCTCCCACGGAACCCTTCTTCGATTATCGGCATAGGATTTTTGTCTACTCTGGGCTTCTTTCATCCTATGTCGAATAAGTTCAATTTTTTCTGTGGAATCACGAATAAAGTCTGGACCTAAAACCAGCTTCTCACCGGCCTCAAGCCAACAAGAAGGAGATCGGCATGGCCTTCCATAGAGTGCCTTGAAAGGTGCCATACCAATACTAGATTGGAAGCTATTATTATAGGAAAATTCAACAAGGGAAATATGATCTTCCCAACTTCCACCGAAATCGAGCACACAAGCACGAAGAAGATCTTCAAGAATTTGATTCACACGCTCGGTTTTTCCATCGGACTGGGGATGATAAGCGGTGCTAAAATTAAGCTTCGTTCCTAAATCTTTTTGAAGACTCTTCCAAAATCCACTAGTAAAAAATGGATCACGGTCGCTAACAATAGAAGTAGGAACTCCATGTAATTTAACAATCTCTTTGATAAAGAGTTTGGCCAAAAGATGAACGGTTCGATTAGGCCGAACGGGAATAAAATGGGCGGATTTAGTAAGTCTATCAACGATCACCCATAAGCTATCATGACCCGAACGAGAACGGGGAAGGCCATCTATAAAATCCATGGAAATTTGGTCCCACTTCCAAATTGGAATTTCTGAAGGTTGCAATAACCCATCGGGCCTTTGATGCTCGGCCTTAACGAGTTGGCAAGTCATGCAATGCTTAACGAAGTTAGCAATATCAGATTTCATTCTCTCCCAATAATAAAGCCGCTTCATATCCGCGTACATTTTACTACTACCGGGATGAATGATAAATTTAAAACGATGTGAATCTTCTAAAATATCTTTACGAAGATCACTAATATTTGGCACGATAAGTCTACCAAATTTTCAAATGCCGCCACGAGAATCGATATCAAAATCTTTCAAACCTTCAATATCAATTTTATCCTTAATATTTTGGCCAAGAAGAGCCAATTCAGGATCTAGCCCTTGAGCTTCAAGAATGCGGTCTAAAAGAGAAGGATGAGCCTCAAGGCTACATAAAACAAGAGATGAACATGAATCGGAAACAGGTCTCGAATTTCACAAGTGGATAAAATCTCGAGATCGTTCCATTCGGATATCATCATAGAAACAATAGCTTGTTGTTTACGGCTAAGAGCATCGGCGACACGATTACCCTTACCGGGAGTATAAAGGATATCAAGATCATATGGTGCAAGAAATTCGAGCCAACGCTGTTGACGCAAATTAAGTTCCCTTTGAGAGAACAAATACTTCAAGGACTTATGATCGGTATAAAGAACAAATTTCTCTCCTAAAAGATAATGACGCCAAATTCGAAGGGCGAAAACAATAGCCGCAAGCTCTAAATCATGAGTGGCATATCTAGTCTCAGCAGGCTTCAATTGCCTAGAAGCATAAGCAATAACACGTTCTCTTTGCATAAGAACGGCACCCAAACCAACGCGACTAGCATCGGTATAAACAAAACAACGAAATCTTGATTCCCCTCGGGAATAACAAGAATAGGAGCATTAGAAAGAAGTTCCTTTAGTTTCTGAAAAGAAGTTTCACATTTGTCTGACCAAATGTATTTAACACCTTTCTTCATTAAGCCGGTGAGAGGCACGGCAATCTTAGAAAAGTCTTTGATAAAACGGCGGTAATAACCCGCCAATCCAAGAAAACTTCGAATCTCCGTCACACTCTCCGGTCTCTTCCAATCTTGAATCGCTTCAATCTTTGAAGGATCCACGGAAATTCCGGATTCGGAAATAATATGACCGAGAAACTTCACACGAGATTTCCAAAAGTGGCATTTAGAAAACTTCGCCTTTAATTGATTACTCCTAAGAGTTTCCAACACAATCCGAAGATGCTTTTCATGCTCCTCCCCGGTTTTTGAATACACAAGAATATCATCAATAAAGATGAGGACAAACCGGTCGAGGAAGTCTTTGAAAAATCTATTCATAAGGTCAACGAAATAAGCCGGAGCATTCGTTAAACCAAATGGCATAACAAGCCATTCATAAGATCCATAACGAGTACGGAACGATGTCAAAGGAATGCTATCCTCTGCAATACGAAGCTGATGAAATCCAGTAGCTAAGTCTAATTGTGAAAAGACTCTAGCACCACTAAGTTGATCGAATAGGTCATCAATATGAGGTAAAGGATATTTATTTTTGACAGTAAGATCATTAAGCTTTCGGTAGTCAACGCAAAGCCTAAGTGTACCATCGGATTTCTTCACAAAAATAGCCGAAGCTCCCCAAGGCGAGGAACTAGAGCGAATAAATTGCTTCGTCTCTAATTCGGACAATTGTTTACGCATCTCCCCATTTTCTTTATTGGACATACGATAAGGAGGACAAGTAATAGGTTGAGCTCCCGGAATAAGGTTAATTTTGAACTCAATTTCTCACTTAGGTGGTAATCCTAAAACGGGCTCAAATATGTCAGAAAATTCACGAACAACGTGAATAAGAGAAATAATATCTTCCTCATCATCATTATCATCATCACGAGGATTTAAAGAATATAAAGATGCAATCAAGATGGAATCCAAATCTTTAAGATTAATAGAAATCTGCTTAACAGATTGAGGATGTCGAAGATGAATAGTCCGCTCAGGACATAGGATATGAGCTTCATAACGGTTAAGCCAATCCATTCCTAAAATTATTCCAAAGCCTAAATAACGCATGACATGCAAATCGGCTAGGAAAGAAAAATCACACAAAATAATCTCGACATCTTTACAAAGCAAACTAAGAGTTGCAGATCCGCCAACTAGATTCGAAATTCGCAAAGAAGTCATTAAAGCAACAACACTTAAAGAAAAAGTATCAACGGGTTCTTTTGAAATAAAAGAATGGGATGCACCCGTGTCAAAAAGAACTCGAATAGGTTGATCACGAAATATAATGGTGCCATCAAGGATAGAATGAGACATACCTTGATCACGAGATGTGTTGCCAGGGGCTTGAGCAACATTTAACTTTCCCTCCTTCTTGCCCAGAAGCTTGGGGCATGAAGATATAACATGACCTGGAACTTTGCAGTAGCGACAAGAGATAGACTTTGGACACTTGTTCGCATAATGGTCCTTCGAACCACAATTATAGCATTCCCCATGACCAAAGGAAGAAGTCTTTGCCACTGGGGTTGCTTGCTTCCCTTTCTTGTTGGGATAAGGACCTTTGAATTTATTAGGCCTTTTCTTGTTGTTGTTGAAGTTTGGTTTGGAACCCACCACTTCAACATCATTTTCCCTATCCACCTCTTCAAGACGAAGAGCGATATCAATTAGTTGGTCGAAAGAAACTTCTAATTTTAGAAGTAATGGCTTCTTGAGATTTTTTTTTAAGCCATAGACAAATCTTTGGTTCTTCTTCAATGGGGGATTGATGTATTTAACCTCATATTTGGAAAGTGACTCGAAGGATGCAACATAATCAGTCACGGAGGCTTCACCTTGAACAAGGTCAATAAAACGGCGAGCCAAAGTCACCTTCTCAGCTTCTGGTATGAATTTTAACTCGAAGCGCTCTCGGAATTTCTTCCAAGTGAGATCCGCTTCATTTATTTCAGAAATCAGAAGCTCGTACCAGTCTAATGCTCTTTCTTGGAGCATACTAGAAGCCACTTGAACTCGATGAAGATCAATGAGGTTCATGCAAGAAAAGATTCGATCGCATGTCCTTAACCAAGCCTGAACTTCAATAATAGTATCAGAACCTTTAAATGGCTTCTCACCCAGGTTGGTGTAATCATTGCACAAACGTGCAAACCCAGATTTAGGGTGAGTAGGTTCCGGATTAGAACCAGCTGCTTGAGCATTCATGACAAGGTCAAGAAGTTGTTGGGTGGTCATAAAAAATCCATCTTGGGGAGTAGCACTAGATTGACCGGCGCTGGGATGGCCAGGTCTAACCATTTCTCTTCCTTTAGAAAGAAATAAAGAAGAAGAAAAAGGTTATTCACAAAAGGAATATCAAGCAATCTCGATAGATAAAATAAGGAATCATAAAGAAAATAGGATGAATCGGTACGAAGACTCGAATTAAATCCTAAGGCACGACTCCTAAGAAGGACTTAGGACTATGATCCTTGTTAAATTATTCTACATTGTTCCGAAGTTTGGCTCTGATACCAAGCTGTGGCACCCCACCTCTATACCCACGCTAACCAAGAACATTACGGTGTAATGTTGTCAACTAGCATGGAGAATAAGGCTGTTGAGGAGCGACCATCTGTATAATTGCTTTGTGCGAGTACCGATATGCCAGATAAGATGTAACTTGCATTTCTTTTCAAGAGGACATCCGACATCCCGACACAAACTCAAAGCGACTACACAGTGGCTATTATGTCTTCGGAAACAAATATAGAAATAAACATAACACAAATCAGTCACAGATAATTCATATCACAAAGGCGGAAATAGATATGAATATATATAACACATAAAAGTGTTCATCAGTAGTAGTCAAGAAGATTCTCAATAATATAAAAGAATAGCAACACGTGCTATACAAAAGAATACAACTATGAGTCCATATCTCAAGTGTATACAACAAAATAAACTACTAATCTAAGTAGTTAGCCAAAAGTCAGAGAAATCAATCCCAAGTGAGAAGTCAAGCAGAAGCACCTATAACATCTCGGTCTGACCCGAGTATTATTTAATAAGAAAATAATAAACGGATCAGTCTAGCTATAAATATCAGATGAGACGATATAAAATAAGAGGTATGACTAAACGCATAATAATCACAATGCAAAGCTGTGATATATAAGTGATTGAAAATCAACAAGAGATTAATCAATATCACAAAAATCTACTCAATGGTCAAAAGGAATGTCATACTCTTTATTTCGTTCACCAAACCATAAATATTGACGATTATGTCAACATCAACCACAAAAGTCAATGACACACAAATTCACCAATGCACAAATATTGATAAAACTTATCAATGAAAATCACGAAAATTGGTGAAGCACAAATTCTAGAAATCGTCTCAAGAAATCCAGAAATCACAAAAAGGGGGAAAGGCCTATCACAAACGGGAGCATAAGGCTCACCAACACGTGTATCACAAACGGAACGCTAATTGTATGGTTGCTAACCATCACAAATTGAGCCGAAGCTCCACAAACGGCCCGAAGACCATGGGTTGCTACCCCACCAATTTGAGTCGAAACTCCACAAAACGGGATTTAGTCTCCCTCGCAGACAAAGAGACATCGCACATTGCTAGTCTAAATCACAAAAATGATCGTCATGATCATCAAGAAGTGTCAATTACAGTAAGCTAGTAAATATATGAGCTTAGCTTCATGTCCCATAACCACTAGCTTAACTTAAATATTAACGAACAAATTGTAGATCTCCACTAGAAAATTGTCACAAAAGATTCAATCGAACAAGTCCAAGAATTAACCGACGAAATAAACGCAAGCGTTTCATACCACTTGGTTTACTAAGTCGTTTAATTAGATTTCTCATACGAGTGAGGAAAAGGTTTGTATATACTAATAGATTGGAAAACGGTTTAAGAGAACGAGTTTCGTAATAAAATAGTGTTGAAATCATTTGATGAAAGAGTTTTGATATTTACTACTAGTATTGAAACCTTTATATTTTTAAAGTGATAAATCACAAAGAAGATTGTAGGAACAATCAACCACTAAAATTCACATTCGTAAACGTGAATGAAAATCCAAAGAAATCGATACCTAATCCATCAAAATGGATATTCCAAAAATTCCCGAAGAAAAGAAGTCATCAAAGTTAATAACAAATGATAACAACAAATAGGAAAATAACACGAAACGATTAAATTTGGAAACCGCGCAAAATAGGCGAAATAGGCAAAACAGCAACAGGTCGGTCGGCCGGCTACAGAGCTCGGTCGACCGGATCCTGTTCTAGAAAATTTCTCGGGAAGCAGGTCGGTCGACTGAGCTCTGTAGTTGGTCGACCAGACCTGAGACAGAGAAGTGCTATGCACTTTTAGTAGCAAGTCGGTCGACCGGCTACAGGGCTCGGTCGGCCGAACTGCAAATTTCTGCAGTTCCTGCCCTTTTTCAATGAAGTGCAAATTCCTCCGAAACGCGACCGTTCGAGCAATGGACCTAAGTAGCCTTAGCCAATTGATACTCCAGCTCCATTAGCTCTCCGATCCGCCACCAAAAACATGTTCAAACATCAAAGTTATGATTTTTAAAGAATTGAACCCAAAACACCAAAAAATTAGAATATTCACCAAATCAATCCAAACCAAAAGCAATTGCACACGAATAAGTGTTAGGAATTCATACCTAACAATCGAAGATAATTATAGACAAAGATGTGAGATAAAAATCTCACCTTTGAAGCCAAACGAATGAAGATGAAGCTTGAAAGCAAAGGAGAATCAATCACTCTTCAAATCCAACTCAAGAAGCTTGATTCTAAGCTTTAAAAAGAAGAACATTCCCAAAGTTAGGTTTAGGAATTTCTGAAATTCAAGAGAGGAGTCGGAGAAGATGAAGGGAAGCTTACCAATGGGTTCTTCTATTAGTTTGAAGCTAGAGTTTGATTTGCAAAAGAAAACTAAGGCTTGGTGTTTTAATTTCCTCTTCCACTCTCCATTGTTATAAAAGCTTGAGTATTAGGAAATGAGGAATGAAGTAATGAAGAGGAGAAGGGGTTGGGACTGAATACATAAGTGGGGTTATTGGACTCAGCCCAAACCAAAGCCCTAAGTGAAAAAGTAGCAAAATTCCACTAACTCCAAACATATCAAAGTTTACACTTAAAAAGATCGCAAACGGTGTTTTAAACTCAATGGGAGTGGTCCCGAGTCGTAATTCGACCGTATGCAAAAAGTAGCTTTTCGGACTAACTTCCAAGTATCGATAAAATATTTAAATATAAAATCGACAAATATGCGGGTTGTTACAAACCAAATATTGAAGCTAAAAAATTTTATGATTTACTAGATGTAGCTAAGAAACCTATTTGGGATGGTTGTAAAAGCGGCATTCAGCTGTCAGTAATCGCATAATTCATTGCGATGAAGTCAAAATACAACATCACCGAAGCTGGTTTTACGGCTGTTGTACAAGCTGCAAAAAGACATATGTCGTCCGATAATCTAATGTATGAAAATCACTATGAAGTTAAAAAACTTATGTCGGCTTTTGGTTTACCGTGTCAGAAAATAGATACATGTTTAAAAGGATGCATGTTGTTTTGGAAAGAAGACGCAAACCTTAGAAATTGTAAAATTTGTAACCATGAGAGATACAAACGAAGAAAAAAGAAGGGGAAGGAAGTTCCGTACAAGCGTATGCACTACTTACCCATAACTCCAAGACTTCAAAGATTATATGCATCTTCTGTAACTGCGTCTAATATGAGATGGCATAGCGTGAGAACGGAGGAAGAGGGTGCGTTGACACATCCGGCCGATGGAGAAGCATGGAAGCATTTCGATAAAACGTATCCAAATTTTGCAGCGGAGAGTCGAGATGTTAGATTAGGATTATGTACGGACGGTTTTTCTCCTTTTTCTCAATTTGGTTCTAAATATTCATCATAGTCCATTATCGTCACACCTTATAATTTACCTCCATGGATGTGCATGAAAACGCAATATATGTTTTTTACTGTTGTCGTTCATGGTCCCGATGATCCGATACAAGGAATCGATGTATATTTACAACCGTTGATTGAGGATTTAAAAATACTGTGGAACGAAGGAGTAGAAATATACGATGTGTCCAAGAAGAAAATTTTTCGTATGTTTGCTTCTTTGTTGTGGACTATAAGTGATTTTCCTGCCTATGCAATGCTATCGGGATGGAGTACTGCCGGTCATCTAGCATGTCCATATTGCATGGATGAAACACGAGCGTTTTCTTTACCTCATGGTAAGAAAATTTCATGGTTTGACCGTCATCTATATTTTCTCCATGTAAATCATCCCTTCAGAGGAGACAAGAAAAACTTTTTAGCTAATAGAGTAGAAACCAGACAACCACCGACGATATGGTCAAGCGAAGACATATATGAACTTGTTAAGGACTATCTAAAGATATATGAAACTGACGAGCAGATAGAAATTGAAGGCAAATTAGTTGTTCATAACTGGTGCAAACAAACTATTTTTTTGGAAGTTGTCGTATTGGAAACATCTTCTGCTTCGCCATAACATAGATGTGATGCACAATGAGAAAAATGTATTTGATAATGTTTTTAACACAATTTTGAACGTGAAAGGGAAGACGAAGGATAATTTGAAATCAAGACGTGATATAGAAGAATTATGCTAACGTCTTGAGCTTCATATGAAACCAAATGACAGTAAAGAAACCCAAAGCTTGTTACGAATTAGATAATAATCAAGTTAAAGCTGTGTTAAAATGGGTGGAAGGGTTAAGATTTCCTGATGGGATATCATCAAATCTTCGTAGATGTGTTGACTTTAAAAATGGTAGATTGAGCGGAATGAAAAGTCACGACTGTCACATAATGATGGAAAATGTATTTCTCGTAATGTTCAAAGAACTACTGCCGTTAAAAGTTTGGAAAGTAGTAACGGAGCTTAGTATGTTTTACAAAGAGCTTTGTTCGACTACTTTAAAAGTGCAACGTTTAAATAAACTTGAAGTGGACATTCCTATATTGCTTCGCAAATTAGAGAAAATATTTCCGCTGGTTTTTTTTAATGTGATGGAACATTTACCTGTTCATCTCCCATCTGAAGCACGACTTCGAGATCCTATCCAATATGGATGAATGTATCCATATGAGAGGTATGTAATATGTTATAATGTAATAATTGCATTTGAAAGATGAAGTTAATATAAATTAATTTTGCATAGATATTTGAATCACCTGAAGAAAAAAGTGAGGCAAAAAGCACGGGTTGAAGGTTCGATATGTAAATCTTACATCGAAGAAGAAGCTTCGTTCTTTTTCTCTCACTATTTTAGTGAACATGTGAATATTTCATTTCAAAGTGTTCCTCGTAATGACGAAGGCGACGAACAAGAGTCCTCTCAAGCAATGTTATCTATTTTTAGACAACATGGTCGGCCTTCTGGAAAATGTGTAGAAATATGGCTAGACGATAGAGATCTTCATGTAGCACACACTTATATTCTTCTAAATTGTTCCGAGGTTGCACCTTTGCTAGGTAATCTGAAATAATAATTTGTGTTTTATTCTTTTCTATAATGCATGCGCGCGTATAACCTAATGTAATAATTTGTATATATAAACAGTGTTTATGAACGTGAACATCCGAACGGAGATCTCAGTAAAGAATTTTCCGGTTGGTTTTCAAATTACATTTATGAGCCGAGAAAGTGTTGTTGACGAAAGGTTGAAACATCTTGCGATGGGACCAAAAAGAGTGGTCAAGACATATCCAATATATTTCGTCAATGGATATAAATTTAACACCAAGGAATACGGTGCAGAAAAATTAACAAATAATACTGGTGTATTTGTTAAAGGTAGTGACGATCCAGAAAATCATTTAAATGATTTTTATGGCGTTCTGACACAAATTTTGCAACCGACATATTTCTCACGACCCGCGGAGGAGGTGTTTCTATTTAGATGCAATTGGTTTAGCAATGTTTCAGGTTCTGCAATTAATGTGCACAAGGATTATAATCCTATCGAAATAAAGCATACATCGCACTATGACAAGTATGATCCTTTTGTACTAGCCAAACAAGCATTGCAAGTTTATTACGCTCCTTATCCGTCTCTAAAAAGAGATAAAGCAGATTGGTCTGCAGTTTTTAAAACAAAGGACAGATTCACATTCGATGGGAAGAATATTCCGGATGAACAAGCTTATCAGGCAGATCTTGAGCAAAATAACGATATAATAATTACAGACGATCATACAGATTTTGGTCCCTTGATCGATGAATCAAATGTTTGGGTACAAGCGTTTGACAGTGCAGAGGAAAATATCGTCGAAAACGAGACCGAATCTGAATCAGAAGACGGTGATGACTGATAAAAATCTGAATATGTTTTTTTTGCAATTGATGTAACTATGTTGAATTCTTGATGTATTATGAAATTGATGTAACTATGAAACCAAATCTGTTCACTATTGTTTGCATGTTTTATGTTATTTCCATTTGTCATTTATTTAGCAAATTTTATTAAAAATGCAATGAACTCTGCTTATCGTTAGAATAGTACATCCATTATGAATCAGGTATAACACACTTTCATTTCTATTTCCATTTCAGTCATTAGTTAAGCAATTTGTACCGTTGATGTCATTTTTATATGAAATATATTTCATTATCATGTTTTTAATTTCTTATACAATGATGTGTATATGTCACAGGTTTATCATTATGTCGTATAGAGGTAGGAGCTCTTCCCGATCCTCAGGAGGCGATGGCAGTGGCCCATCGCAAGAGCCACAGCGGGCAGTTGTATCGTTAGTCCCTAAATCAGATGGGTAAGAATTAAATTTTATTCAGCATCTTATTTTTTCTATGATATACGTACGCACTTATCTATATCGTACTTAAAAACAGGAGTTTCGACCTACTTCCCTCTAAGGTTGTGTTGGACGTCTCTAGAGCATCTTATCGCAGTAGGATGAGTGCGTGCTGGCCGAGGTAGGATACCATCCCTCCTCACATCATAGAGTGCATATGGCAGGATGTCCTAATATGTATAATTTTTCTGTTGTTTAATTCGTTTTTGTTGCTTTTCTATTGTTTATCGTCTAAAGTGTAAATTTTTTTTAATACAGGCTGAGATAGACATCCAGACAGACGATTTGATGCTGGCACGAGCATACTGGATGAAGAAAATGCGGAGAACTACAGGGACACGATATCTGAGATTAAAAAAATCTGGTAAGAAACCACGGTGGATGGGAGAGAGCGTGTGGCAAGCTTGGTTGAGCTACTGGAAGACGGATGAGGCGAAGACAAGTATACTAATTTTTTTTGAATTATTAATTTGACGTGATTGAAAAATAATGGTATCAAATTTTGAATGTACAGGCAGAGTCGGATAGAAACTCTGTAAATAGAAATAAGAATCCCGTCACTCATCGCGGAGGATCGAAGTCGTTTCAGCAGTATCGACAGGAGTTGGTAAATTTACTGAATAATAAATGTAAATAGTTTATGCTATATGATTTTAAACGTATAATAATTGTATGTAACAATCAACTTTAGGAAGCCGAGGCACATGGTCCTGTCAGCTATATAGACGTGTTCACCCGTACGCATGCTGTCGAGCATGTTAATTCAGACGGGACTGTTTCGTACACATGGCAGGACGATAAATCCAGCAAAAGCCATGTAAGCATATTTCATGTTATTCAGTATTAGTAATTGTTTTAATTGTTAAATTATGATGAAATAAGATATGATATTATTAATTTGTTAATGCAGGAGATGTTTATGGAGCAGCGGCAGAAACTCCTTGCTGATACGGGTAGAGAGCAGCTGACGATCGATGAGGACGACGTTATTTTTGAGTCCGTTATGAGTCCAGCAGAGCATGGTCGACGATACGGATTTGGCAATTTAGCGGTAAATAATTTACTTTTTCTTAAAATGCTGAAAATATGATATTTTTACCTTTTCAAAGCAATAAACTTGTATTTTATTTATTTTTCAATTATTGCAGTCCAGTAGTCAGAGTAGGGGACGACGGAGTAGATCTCAGAGCGATTTAACAGGTATAGAAAAATTGCGGACTAGAGTGTCCCAATTGGAGGAGCAGAACCGCCAACAGGCCTTGCAGACCGCACAGTTGTTAGAGTACATGCAGCAGTTGGTGGCCGCTTCTCTTCCTCGGCTGGCTCTGGATCTGGAGGAGATTGATTCATTCCTTACTTGCTTGTTCGTTTGTTTGTTCATGTATGTTTTGTTTTAATTTATAATGATTTGGTAGATGGTGCAGGAAATTGTTGATTTGTATAATTATGTATGATACACTTGGTTCTGTAGTTGTATGAGGATATGCATGAGAATATTGATGAATTTGTGTATTAACAACATGGTAGAGCGGTTATTGTTAGGATTATTGTTAATGTTGGAATGGTATGTATATTTTGTATTTTATTTTTATTCTAATTTTATCCATTTGTGTGTTTATTGAATATTTTGTAGTCTAGGTTTGGATATTTGGTTGGATTATTGTTTATTGGATTGTGCGGTATTGATATCCTAGTGTTCGGAAGAGAAATGTGGTTGCAAGGCTCTATTTGCAGCAAATACAAAAAAAAAAGCAGATTTCCGACGACTACCGACAGCCTACAGGTCAAAATTTTCGACCGCTTCCGACAATTTCCGGCGGCCTGTAGCTACATATTTCCGACGGCTACCGACGGTTTCGGACGTCCGTCGGAAGCCGTCGGAAATTGTCGAGAGCAGTCGGAAACGCGTTCGGCAGCCTCCGTCGGAAGCCGTCGGAAATACTGCTCCCCGACGCAGCCTTTTTCGACGGCTTTTTCCGACGGCAGCCGACGGTTTCCGACGGCCGCCGATGGATTTTGGCCGTCGGAAAATACGTTTCCCCTTGTAGTGATTGTTGCTACAGGTTTTCAGCTGTCCCATGGCATTTGTTTATTTTTATTTTTGAGAATACTACATTAAACATATTTCTTTATATGTTTATATATTATTAGGATCATGTTACAGCAACCTATTTTCTGTCCCTGTGCTTATCAATAACATGGGAGTCATTTCCATTTACATCTGTTGGATACCTGTTGGATAAAGGATTTATGGCCTGAAAATCAACTTTGTTAGTATGGAACAAAAGTGAATGTTGTTTATATCACCATACTTTCTCTTGGATATACAGAATATAAATACTTTAACTTTAAAAGATTATCACCAATCACAACTACTTGTTGAGCAATTTTACCAAATTTCATTAGATTATTTATATAGCTATTAGAGTTATTTACTCTGAAACTTTTCTGTGTAGTATTTTGTAATGTTTAACATCACTGTTATTTCATTTACCTTTACACATCAGTTTCATGTGTAACTTTAAATGTTAAGATAAGAAATGGAGTTAAGCAATGGAACTTTAATGTTAAAATGAAGATCCATCCATTATGTTGTCGGTAGTTATTCTAACGAATTAATTGAATCTTACTTGTTGCAGAGCTTTAACTTTTCTTCTGCTTTATATGCGACATAACATTTGAAAATTAAATGCTCTGAGTTTCAAACAGTTCTTTTTTTTAGATCCAAGATATATATTGGATACAAGTATATATTATAATTCCCTGCTGTATTGAACACATAGATTCACTCAAAAGTGGTGGTGAATGCACATGTCTGAAGTGGAATCATAGACTCAGTTGGACCTCTTTCATTTTCTTGCAGACATGATGTTGAAGCGTCTTCGACTATTTTCCATCATATATTCATTTAGTTTGGATGCTCCTTTGCTCTTTAGTTTTTCCTCTTTTGCTTATTGTATCATTTTCATTATATATGGATATTCATTTTGTTTGGAAAGCAATTTATCACTTTTTCACACAGATGGAGCATGTGGATATGGCTTATTAGCTTTAGGAATCAACAAAGGCTTTACAGCTTCAGCAAGGTACTACCTACAGAGATGGAGTTGGTTATGGTGGTTGCTTTCAGGTGACTTTTAGTCCATCATATAGACTTGACTATATATTACATTTGTATCTCTGTCTGAACTTCATCGTATATACTTTTCTTTTGTTAATGTATATTGATGCTGTGATGTACAAAATGACTGTGACTCTGATCCTTCGAACAACTGCACAGTTTTAATGATGATTTATATTATTGATTTTCTTCTTCCATTGTAGTGCAAATAGAAAAGCAGTGTAGTGATGCGTAAAACAGTTATGTATCATCCTCTGTTCACTCAATCGCATCACCAGTGTTGCCTACATCTAATCTCCATTATTCTCTTAACAAATTATATTTATTTGACTAGTTTTATGTATATACTAGTATCTATATTATATAAAGCAGTTTAAACTAGTTATGTACCATATATATCATCTATATTATATAACGCAGTTTAAACAAGTCATGTACCATATTTCTTAGAAGATTTTTGTACAAGTTCTCATTGTTGATTATTATAGTTGTCTTTAGATACATAAGGTTTTCTGAACAAATGAACAACTGCAGCAATGAATTGGTACTTTCCTTTAATCATCGTCTATATTTTAACATTTTGTAGGCAATGAATTAGTAATGTATTTATACGGTTATGGATTTTATGTAATCATGATTATTTTGTTTAAAATATTTTATATTGAATTGTTTGTATATCATATTTCATTGTGTGATTAATTGGTTTTTCAATTTTTTGAATGCGATAATTATGAACGATTGTTGGTTTCATATCGAAATATGGTAATTATTACTATAATATATATATATATATATATATATATGTATGTATGTATGTATGTATGTATGTATGTATGTATATGGAGCAGACAAATATCGCTACCATAACATTTTTTAGCAGCGTCAATAATACTTTTTAGTAGCATTTATACAATGCTACGAGAAACTTTTTTTTGGTTTGCGCATAAAAAAGGTTGTAAATTGTTGCTTTTAGTAGCATTTATGAAAACGCAATAGGAAGTCGTGGATTTTTAGTTGCCTGTTTTTTAGCGACACTCTAAAACGCTATCGTAAGTTATGCTAGCGTTTTTATGCGCCATCAAAAATACTTTTCAATGTAATGTTTTGTTATACCCAATTCAGAAATTTATGTTATTTTAAAATATTGTACTATGAAGGTTTTATGTAAATATGTTGTAATATTTAACATGTTATGTTTTTTAAATGATTTTTTCTATGAAATGGGTACTTGTTTCTAACATTATATTTTATCCATTCCGCTATGGGATTTTGGTAGTATCGACGGAAAGCTCTGCTTACTATGTATTGTTTCAATTTTATCAACCCAACTTGTCTTGGGATGGACCTAAGGTTCGACGGGCATTTGTTGGATCGAAATTAGATCTGCTTCGAGGCGGGTTGTTATAGAGTTTAACTCAACTTCACTCATCATTAATCATGTTTAGCCCAACAAAGTTCAATTACTCCTTATCAATACATTATTATGTATTATAAGGAGGAGTGGCCTTTGACACTGAATCTTTATTTATATTAGGCACATATGGAATTTTTTTCCAATATACTCACTCATTCGATCAAATCGAATCATTTATGCTGTATGTTATCTTATTTACTTTCGTTTTATATGTTATGAGCTTATCATAGACTTGTATATGCATATCAAATACACATGTTCGTATCTATGATAACTCATCGATGAATATGACAAAGAATGTGAAATCGCTTTGGTATCAATAGACTTACTATTGCACCCATTTATATGTATTAATGCGAAGAGTTCATCGACTCTTATAACACTCCCATTAAATGAGTGATAGCCCTTGATTGTTTGAGATATAATTAAATTTATAATTATGTGATAAGATTATTCCTCAAAACTATGGCTTAGTCTATAATTGTAAAATAATTGTAAATAATTTTAGATACTCAGTATTTTTCAATGCACCACTTTTGTTGTGAAAACAAATACTACATTATATTTTTATTTCATAACAAATATTCATAATATTCACATTGAAATATAACTATGTCTATTATCAACGATATTAAAAAATAGTTATTATTTCATAAATAATGTTCGGTATGTTTTAGGAAAATAATTTTCATAATTTGATGCAATCAATAAGCGCTATATGATATGCTTCCATTATTTTCGTCATTACTATAATAGAATATTAAATATGAAGGTCCATCATTCACTTAATATATTCTATTTATTTCGTATACTGCAAGTACTTTACGGTGGAGAATTCTTTGATTCGATATCTTAACCTTGAAGAAATAAATCTCATAGAAAATAATTTTTAATATGAAAATACATTCTGGAATAGAAATCGTAGTTTTTATTCCAATGTTAATATCAATCATTTTCATTACAACTCTCATTTTCGATGTTTTATTTATGAAACAGAAGTGGTCATTCACTCTCTTCTTCTCAATTGTACCTTAGATCACATTTACTCTTATGTATTCATTTTGTTTTCTAAATGGTCTCATCATTCAAAAGGAAATTCTTACTACAATATCATACTGAACTCTTCACAAAAGCAGATTCGATTATCTTTAATGTTTAAGAACATCAAATATGTTGCACTTTATGTAAACCGATCAAACTGACGATTCAACGATCAAATTCCTAGATCTTTCTTTGGTCTAGTGTTACATTTTACACAATATGATCCTTTTGTAATCAATCAAATTGAATACCCGATTTTCACAGTACTGTTTATTGGCTTATTTCGAATGAACTAATTTCATCGAAGTATCGCATATTATGAACTGTGACCTTTCCTTATATAACACTTATATGCGATAGTATATGAATCAAATATCCATAGTCTTCTACCGCTTTTACAGTTCGAAACGCATAGAATACACAGTCTCGACCAAATAAATACGCAAGCGACCAAATTACAAATGTATTTTGTATTTGTAAAATCAGGTGTTTGCATGGGTATTAATACAATAACACGTAAGAAGCCATCATTAGTAAATATATGTTATATTTCTATTTGTTAATCTTCAGTTTAGTTCATTTGTATATTTTAATTGACAAACGTTTTATCAATCGTATTAAATACATAAAATTTATCACTGTAGATTATTATTACGGTATACATAATATGTTTTTACAATATTAGAAAGGTTAAATATTATCGTTTAATTTTTCTAATAAGGCTTCTATTATCCTTTTAAGTTTCATCAAATCCTAAGTTGAACATAGAAATCTTTTGATCTCACTAGTGGGTATTAGCACTCACATGCCTTAGGATTCTGACATTGAGGAAGGCTCAACAAATCAGATCCACATATGATGAATAACTCCTTATCAGTTTTACAGCATGCAAATCCTAACCTGTGATTCTTTAACTTATTCATGTTTTTACCTTGAGAAAAGCTCAACAAGTAAAGTAAGATTATTCACTCGAACCTATTATTTTGTAACGGCCTAAGTATATTGCACATACCTTGAGGAAAGCTCAACAAATACATGCATTTATCTTACATCGTCTATTCAATATATTAATAGTAGTACACATAACATCCCTAGCTTAAGAAAAGCTCAACAACTAGAGAGTATGCAAATAATTTATTAATATATATATATATATATATATATATATATATATATGGTAAACAACTTTAATCAAAGATTCATAATCTTTAATATATTACAACAAGGGACATTGATTTATGTAATAATGCATTTCTTATTAAATACCATCGTAATTTAAGTGTTGGACACATCAGAAATCATGGTTTATGTACCTTTACATATGTATTTACTCCTTAAGTCGATTTAGGGTTTTTTTAATGTTCCACCTTTAATTTACACATTCATATTATATAAGTTTTATTATTATTTAACTTTTATATTTCTATTGCTTATGTAATAGTCTTATGTACAATATTATATTAATTAAATCTTATTTAATTAATTTTAATCAATTAACATTTTTATTAACTGTAATATTAAATATTTATTATATGCTATAACCTTTATAGTATTACACATATATCTCATATATGTGTTTTTTTTATTTAATTAATTAACCTTTTATTTATTTATTTATTTAATTAGTTAACTTTTAATTAATATATATAATTAAACAATTTTAATTAAATAATATTAAGTGAAAAATCATATTATATACATACATTTATACTTGTTACATCTTAAACCTTTTAAAATATCATAACATATATCAAACATATATAATACGTGTATATATTTTTTTCATTAATTAAATTATTTAGTTAATTTACTTCTTTTATTAATCTTATTAATATATTTAAAATTTCGAAATTAATATATATTTTCCAACATTTTGAAACTTTTTATTATATTATGACTTTATAATATATTTATATCTTACTTCAAATTTAGCGTTTTAAATTTAAAATCTTATATTTTAATTTTTAAATAATTTTTAAAATTAGCCCAAGGTTAAATTCAAATTTAGGCCTTTTCTGTTAGGGACAATCTTTGAACTACGATCTTAATAGTTAATCCTAACATGACTAGACCGCATACGCTATTAGGCTCTGATACCATCGTTGAAACTGGACCGGCCCGTAGTGGAAGTTATGGATGAATTTAAAAAAGATTCCCTTATTAGATCTTTATTGGGCCACGAAGTCTTCTTTATTTAGAACATTTCTAAATTTTATTTAAATAAAACCTTTTAATTAATTTAAATTTAAAAAATGATATAATGTTATTTAATTTATGTTACGTTACACACATACACATACATACATATACATACATACATATATATACATATATGCACGTGTAACATATCAATCTATGCAAGGTATAACATGCCCGTATATACATGTTGAGATTTACATCACAACGAACCTATTAACCAATCCAAATCCAAATATATTATCCATATAGATGTATATATATAATATTTTCTTTTATAATAAAATATTTATATATACTTAAATTTTATTTATATATAATTTGTATAAACAAATAAATATTTATATATGAACATAAATATATAATATTAACCAAATGTGTATATTGATTAATATATAAATATGTATATCATTTAAAATATAATATATTTTTCAGTAATGTCGAAAATTGTATTTATATAAATATAATTTTTTATATTCTTAATATATATATTTATATAATTGAATATGTTAAATACATACATATATACATATATATATATATATATATATATATATATATATATATAATATGTATAATATATATTAATATAAATACAATTTTTAAATAATTTCATTTAAAAATATATGTTAATCTGGTCATGCATAAATTATGATATTCTTAGAATTTTTAATCATATATGTGTGTGTATTAATAAAATCAAAAATTAATTATTTAAAAATTCGAAAAACTATTTTGTTCGAATCTAAATTTAAATTTTATACTTCAGAAAATTTTGGATGAAAGTTTTGCAGTTTGAAATTTTATTATATAGTTATATAATTTAAAAAAAACTAAAAAACCAAAATTTTAAATTTCTAGTTTTAATTTAAATATTTAAAACTTAAAAAAATTAACTTTTTCCATGAGTATACTATGTATCACTACGATTTTATAAATCATAAAATATATTTTATAATACATACACACATATATGTGAATTTATATAATTATTTATATGATAAACCGATTTACATATTATTTAAATATAATATATATATAATATTTCTTTTACCAAAAATATTATACTTACTAACCATCATATATAGAATTTTATTGTCAAATTTTTTGTGATTATAATATAGTATTTAAATTTTAAACCATATAAATATATGTCTATATTATATATTAGATTACTTAAATAATAATAAAATGTTTTTTTATCATGTGCCTTATTGTATATAGATCAATTACCATAAAAAAAATTCTTTTTTTATACATATATACAATTACTAACCAATCTAAATTGTGACAATAAGTCTACATATTGGAATCATCACTTAACTGACAATATCATATATGTACATATGTATATATATACATACACAATGCACGTTATAAATATATAAATTAATATGTGTATTAAATTAGAAATATACCTTGCAGCCAAAGCCCTTTAGCACACCTTGAAACAACGATCTAAGCTCCTAGAAACGATTTTTGATACAACAGATTGCTAGTCCTTGAAACTTGGACCATCAGCTATCGGATAGCAGTTAAATTGATTTGATTTAAGCTTAAGAAACTAGAAAGATGTGAATGGAACACTACACCAGAAAAGGCCTTTCGTAGCGTTGAAAAAACGCTGCCAAAACTTTTAGTATGGTTTCAGTAAACTCAGCGATACGACATACAACTAAGAGTCTGAAACTTTTTGTAGCGTTATAGAAAACGCTCCAAAATTTGACATA
The DNA here is from genome assembly GCA_030765085.1 of Allium cepa. Taxonomy (NCBI): domain Eukaryota; kingdom Viridiplantae; phylum Streptophyta; class Magnoliopsida; order Asparagales; family Amaryllidaceae; genus Allium; species Allium cepa. Next base: position 166,328,559 of record CM060941.1, on the reverse strand, counting down.
TTATTGGATTTTAGAAATGCTACAAAAAGTTGCGGACTTTTAGTAGAATGTCATATCGTAGTGTTTACTGAAACGCTACTAAACGTTTCGTTAGCGTTTTTAAAGCGCTACTAAAAGTCGTATCTTAGCTATTTACATTTATTTCCGTAGCGTTTTTAAAATGCTACTAAAAGTTATTAACTATTTTGTAGCATATTATACATGCTACCATTTCTTGTTAATGGCTTATCAAAAACAATAATCGATCACATAATCGTCATATTCGAACCAACAATCAATTAATTACATAATCATCATATTCAAACCAACAATCAATCAATTACATAATCATCATGTTCAAACAATTGAAAAAACACATTAATCACACAATCAAATATAATATCCATAACCATTTCGATAATAATTTTCGACAAAATGAACAAATTCAAATAAAATCCATAACCATTCATAAACAAGTTTACACAAGTATTAACGAAATATTATAGTATATACAACAATTAGAGTCATGTTCATCACTTGGTTACCCACAGTTCTTTCCTGCAGCCGATCTTTAGTTCGAAAAGGTTAATTACCTGTAGAGAAGTTTTAATCAACAAATGATTATGGAAGAGCTTTACATATTTAAAGTATATCAACCATCCTTAGTTAAACTTTTTTTTTTAAATTTAAATAATTTTATAAAACTTAGCAAAATCAGTTAATTTTTTTAATATTTTGTTAATTTTTATGATAAAGTTGTTTAATTTTATAAAACATAGTTAAATTATATTAAAACTTTATTAATTTGCATTAATTTATTTAGTTTTTATAAAACTTAGTTAAATTATATAAAACTTAATTAACTTATTATTATTATTGTAAACTTAGTTAATTTTTATCAAACTATAATTTATTATTATTATTATTTTATTTTTTTGCAACAAATTATTATTATTATTATAAAATTGGTTATTTTTTTATCAAACTTAGCTTAATATTATTATAAATTTTTTAATTTTATAATACTTAGTTAATTTATAAACATATTTAATTTTATTAAAACTTAGTTAATGTATTCAAACTATTGTTTAATAATAATACTATTATTATTATTAAATTTATAAATTGCCTTAATTGCTAAAACTTAAAATGTCATAACTTATATTTTAATTAACTTAAACTTATAAATAATATCTAAAACTTAAACTCTATTAACTTAGTTAATTTCTATAAATTATCTCAAACCTATAAATTTTCATAATCTTAGTTAATTTATTATTATTGTAGTAAACTTAGTTAATTTGTTATTATTAATATTATTATTATCATAAACTTAGTTAATTTTTATAAACTTAGTTTGTTTTTATATTATTTTTATTATTAGTATTATTAATTATAAAACTTAGTTGGCTTGGTTAATTTATTAGTATTATAAACTTAGCTAGTTTTTTTTATCATACTATTGTTTATTGTTATTGCTACTGATGTTATTTTTATTATTATCATTATAAACTTAGTTTTTATCAAACTTAGTTTATTATTATTACTATAACATTATTTATTTTTATAATACTTGGTTAATTTTTATAAACGTATTTAATTTTTATAAAACTTAGTTAATTTATTCAAAGTATTGTTTATTATTATTGTTGTTGTTGTTGTTGTTATTATTATTATTAAAACTTAACAAAATTAAAGAGATCAAAGTTAAAGAACTCGTATAGATACAAGTGTAATTTGTGTTTATTCAACAAACGACGTATAAAGAAGAAAAAACTCAACACTCGAACTCCAAAATCCGATGGTACTATAATTTGCAACTCCAAAATCTGGTGATACAAGGCAATTCAAATAATTAGATTCTTGAAAGTTTGTAACCTGAACTGTATTTGTACTAAGAAGAACAAACTCAGCAGCATTAGTGCTAGTTTCTACACCCTCAATCCCAGAGTGTGATGTATCTCTGTAGACAAAATCTTCTTCGATCATTCTTGCATTGTTCTTCGAGGGCCTGATATATTTATAAAACCATAATTTTTAGACAATTCTTAAAAGGAAGAAAACAAATAATGTATAAAACTCATAACGGGTAAAAAAATAAACCTTATAACTCATCATCGTTTTTAAACACACAATGCAATCATATATATTTATAATAACATATGTGTTAATATGGTTTCATTTACAAACAAAAACACTAAAAGCAAACCTGCTCTTGTAAACAATGTCACTAGTAACAGACATCCCATGTTGCTTCAGACAGGATTGCAATACCAGAATATTATTAGACATAAAACTAATGACACGAAGGAGAGTAATATTTACCCCCTGCTGACAACAAATGACATAAGGAATTGTATCCCCAGATGAGCAACTTGTGTAACCCTGCTTTAATCTAAGAGCAACCTATAGGGTATTAATGATATGGATCATCTATTGCTTCACCCTACACTCATGCTCGCACAACTTCTCTTTATCGCTGAACTGGATGTTTGCATGCTTGAATCAAAATAAATTGAACAAATCATGATGTCTCGTATAAACATTGGACTTTAGGCATGAAAAGACTTTAGAGCACCAGCAGTATGATCCTATACACTACATAAATTATATATCTAATCCGCATGCATATAGGAATAACAATTAAAAAGTAAAAGAGTGTTAAGCTTAATAACAATGCAAAAAGGATCATGGGCCAACCTCATGGTGGTCTCTGATCACTTCCTTTATTGGGCATCTTGCATTATTATGTCATACTCTAAATCCAGCAAATGGTTCAAGTTTACCATCATCTCTTATAATTATGCACTCAGCCTGCAATTATAGTTTTTTTTAGATACACAAAACATATGTAATTAAAGCATATAAACCCATAAAATATCAAGCTCTACAAATACACATTACATCCAAATCCAAAAGAAGAAGAAAAATCAATTAAAAAATTGGTTCAACTCACTTTGGTCTCCCTATAAGATAAGCCAACTCTTTGCAAGCTTATAGTCTAAGCCCAGAAGCTTTAGATCAATGCCATAGTTGCTACATTTTATTGTGGTGATATTCAAGTTATTGTATCAAACTCGACCTAATCCTACCGCATTACTGCATCTATGCTTTAGGTGGTACATCAGGCTTTGCCTTCTACCCTGCTCATTCCTATCATCTCTACTGCACTACTACATCTATGCCAGTCTTGCTTATCATCATACAACTTAGCTCAGCTAGCCATTCAACCTTCTTATTCAATCAGACAATACATTCAGCCAATTCAAACACTCATCCATCCAAATCACTCGATGCTAATCAAGTTCTAGCTCTTTGCTATGTATATGTGTGTGTGCGCGTCCCCCCACACACACATACTCATCACAAGCACTTCAGTTCACGTTAACTTGCAGCCAAATAGCGTTAATATGTTTATCAAAAATATATATACATTTCAGAGCAAGTACATGTAAGTTGTTACAAAATTTGAGTCACGTACTGTGTTCATGTATATATTTTGTTGTAGAATTTGTATCTGTCAAATGCTATGAGTATAAATACATAAAGGTATTCTGTTAGTAATGGCCTTTTATGGAACAACATAATAGGCATTTGGTTTAACACTATAAATAATCAATAATAGTTTATAGCAGACCTCCTTGTCTTTTGATTATGTATTAATTTGTAATAATGAGTTATACTCCCCCACCTTACCAACTATACTTTTTGATTTTACCAAAATCATTGTTCCCAACGAATTCAAATATTTAGACTCTTTATTGGGTAATTAATGTTGAAAGCTTGAAAGTGGTAAGGATGGACACATTAATTAGCTTGGATAATGTTGACATTTGCACATAAACTAGAAATGAATTAACAAAAATAGCAATGATAATAAAAATGTAGGACACAAATTTTAGCCCTTTAGAGTGTAAATAATGTACAAGGTTTAGAATGTAAATAATGTACAAGGTTTAAATGGCGACCCACCTTTATGGACATTTTAGCAAATAATGTATGAGGTTTAAGCCCTTTAGAGTGTAAATTGGACTACGACTAGTCTAGAAATCCAACCCAAACAAATTCCAACAAACCAATGCCTTGTTTGGTTCGAAAACGAGTTTTATGTTTTTCGTTTTCAACTGTGTGTATAAAACGTATAGAATATGAAAATGGGTGGAAACGATTAATTATAAAAAAGGTTTTAGCATATAAAATGAAAAACAACTTTCTTCTTTTCCACTCACTACAAGGGGAAGGGGGATTTCCGACGGCTGAAAACCGTCGGCGGCCGTCGGAAGCCGTCGGCGGCCGTCGGAAAAAGCCGTCGGAAATGACGGCGTCGGGGAGCAGTGTTTCCGACGGCTACCGACGGGTGCTGCCGTATAGATTACCGACGGCTTCCGACGGCTTCCAGCGGTTTCCGACGGCCTCCGTCGCCCGTCGGAAGCCGTCGGAAACCGCCGGAAATCAGGCCGCCGGGAGCCTTCGGTAACCGATGAAAAATTCGACCTATAAGCCGTCGGGAGCCGTCGGAAGCCGTCGGAAATCTGCTGTTTTTTTTTTTAAAATCTGCTGCAAATAGAGCCTTCCATCCACATTTCTCTTCCAAACACTACAATATCAATACTGCACAATCCAATAAACAATAATCCAACCAAACATGCAAACCAATACTCCAAAATATTCAATAGACACAGAAATAAACAAAATTGGAATAAAAATAAAATACAAAATATACATAACATTCCAACATTAACAATAATACTAACAATAACTGTTCTAATCATGCATATCCTGATACAGCTACAGAACCAAGTGTATTATACATAATTATACATATCAACAATTAATTGTTCCATCTACCAAATCATTGTAAACTAAAACTAAACATACCTGCACGAACGAATCAGAAAGCAATGAATCAATCTGCCCCAGATCCAGAGCCAGCCGATGAAGGGAAGCGGCCACCAAACTGCTGCATGTACTCAAATAACTGTGCCGTCTGCATGGCCTGTTGGCGGTTCTGCTCCTCCAACTGCTGAACTCTAGTCTGCAATTCTTCTATACTTGCTAGCTCGCTCTGAGGTCTACTTCGCCGTCTCCTACTCTGACTACTGGACTGCAATAATTGAAAAATAAATAAAATCAAAGTTTATTGTTTTGAAAAGGTAAGAATATCATATTTTAAGTATTTTAAGAAAAATTAAATTATTTACCGCTAAATTGCCAAATCCGTATCATCGACCATGCTCTGGTGGACTCATAACGAACTCAAAAATAACGTCCTCTTCATCGGTCGTCAGCTGCTCTCGACCCGTATCAGAAAGGAGTTTCTGTCGCTGCTCCATAAACATCTCCTGCATTGACAAATTAATAATTTCATATCTTATTTCATAATAATTTGACAACTAAAACAATTACTAATACTGAATAAAATGAAATATGCTTACATGGCTTTTACTGGATTTATCGTCCTGCCATGTGTAAGAAACAATCCCGTCTGGATTAACATGCTCGACAGCATGCGTACGGGTGAACACGTCCATATAGCTGACAGGACCATGTGCCTCGGCTTCCTGAAGTTGATTGTTACATACAATTATTATACATTTAAAATCATATAGCATAAACTATTTACATTTATTATTCAGTAATTAAATTTACCAACTCCTGCCGATACTGCTGAAACGACTTCGATCCTCCGCGATGAGTAACGGGATTCTTATTTCTATTTGCAGAGTTTCTATCTGACTCTGCCTGTACATTCAAAATTTGATACATTATTTTCCAATCACGTTAAATTAATAATTCAAAAAAAATTAGTATACTTGCCTTCGCCTCGTCCGTCTCCCAGTCGCTCAACCAAGCTTGCCACACGCTCTCCCCCATCCATCGTGGTCTCTTCCCGGATTTCTTAACCTCAGATATCGTGTCTCTGTAGTTCTTTCGCATCTTCCTCATCCAGTATGCTCGTGCCAGCTGCATATCATCTGTCTGGATGTCTATCTCAGCCTGTGTTAAAAAAAGATTACACTTTAAACGATAAACGGTAGAAAAACGACAAAAACGAATTAAAAATGGAAAACATAAAAATTACACATACTAGGACATCCTGCCATATGCACTATATGATGTGCGGAGGGATGGTATCCCACTTCGGCCAGCACGCACTCATCCTACTACGATATGCTGCTCTGGAGACGTCCAACACTACCTTAGTGGGTAGTAGCTCGAACCCCCTGTTTTTAAGTATGATACAGATAAGTACGTACGTATAGTATAGAAAAAATAAGATGATGAATAAGATTTAATTTTTACCCATCTGCTTTGGGGACTAACGTAACAACTGGACGGTGTGGCGCTTGCGATGGGCCACTGCCATCGCCTCCTGAAGAACGGGAAGAGCTCCACCCTCTATGTGACATAATGATAAACCTGTGACGTTTACACATCATTATATAAGAGAATAAAAACATGATAATGAAATATATTTCATATGAACATGACATCAACGGTATAAATTGCTTAATTATAATGACTGAAATGTAAATAGAAATGTAAGTTTGTTATACCTGATTCATAATGGGTGTACTCTTCCTACGATAAGCAGAGTTCATTGCATTTTTAATAAAAATTGCTAAATAAATGACAAATTGAAATAACAGAAAACAATAGTAAACGGATTTAGTTTCATAGTTACATCAATTTCATAATACATCAAGAATTCAACATAGTTGCATCAATTGCAAAAAAACAGATTCAAATTTATATCAGTCATCATCGTCTTCTGATTCAGATTCGGTCTCGTTTTCGACGATATTTTCCTCTGCACTGTCAAACGCTTCTACCAAAACATTTGATTCATCGATCAAAGGACCAAAATCTGTATGATCGTCTGTAATTATTATTTCGTTATTTTGCTCAAGATCTGCCTGATAAGCTTGTTCGTCCGGAATATTCTTCCCATCGAATGTGAATCTGGCCTTTGTTTTAAAAACTGCAGACCAATCTGCTTTATCTCTTTTTAGAGACGGATAAGGAGCGTAATAAACTTGCAATGCTTGTTTGGCTAGTACAAAAGGATCATACTTGTGATAGTGCGATGTATGCTTTATTTCGATAAGATTATAATCCTTATGGACATTAATTCCAGAACCTGGAACATTGCTAAACCAATTGCATCTAAATAGAAACACCTCCTCCGCGGGTCTTGAGAAATATGTCAGTTGCAAAATTTGTGTTAGAACGCCATAAAAATCATTTAAATGGTTTTCTGGATCGTCACTACCTTTAACAAATACACCAGTATTATTTGTTAATTTTTCAGCACCGTATTCTTTGGTGTTAAATTTGTATCCATTGACGAAATATATTGGATATGTCTTGACCACTCTTTTTGGTCCCATTGCAAGATGTTTCAACCCTTCGTCAACAACACAATTTTTCGGCTCATAAACGTAATTTGAAAACCAACGGGAAAATTCTTTACTGAGATCTCCGTTCGGATGTTCCCGTTCATAAACACTGTTTATATAAACAAATTATTACATTAGGTTATACACGCGCATGCATTACAGAAAAGAATAAAACAAAAATTATTATTTCAGAATACCTAACAAACGGTGCAAGCTCGGCACAATTTAGAAGAATATAAGTGTGTGCTACACGAAGATCTCTATCGTCTAGCCATATTTCCACACATTTTCCAGAAGGCCGACCATGTTGTCTAAAAATAGATAACATTGCTTGAGAGGACTCTTGTTCGTCGCCTTCATCATTACGAGGAACACTTTGAAATGAAATATTCACATGGTCACTGAAATAGTGAGAGAAAAAGAACGAAGCTTCTTCTTCGATGTAAGATTTACATATCGAACCTTCAACTCGTGCTTTTTGTCTCACTTTTTTCTTCAGATGATTCAAATATCTATGCAACATTAATTTATATTAACTTCATCTTTCAAATGCAATTAAATTACGTTATAACATATTACATACCTCTCAAATGGATACATCCATCCGTATTGGACAGGACCTCGAAGTCGTGCTTCAGATGGAAGATGAACAGGTAAATGTTCCATCACATTAAAAAAACCTGGCGGAAATATTTTCTCTAATTTGCAAAGCAATATAGGAATGTCCACTTCAAGTTTACGTAAACGTTGCACTTTAAAGTAGTCGAACAAAGCTCTTTGTAAAACATACTAAGCTCCGTTACTACCTTCCAAACTTTTAACGGCAGTAGTTCTTTAAACATAACGGGAAATAAATTTTCCATCATTATGTGACAGTCGTGACTTTTCATTCCGCTCAATCTACCATTTTTAAAGTCAACACATCTACGAAGATTTGATGATATCCCATCAGGAAATCTTAACCCTTCCACCCATTTTAACACAGCTTTAACTTGATTATTATCTAATTCGTAACAAGCTTTTGGTTTTTTACTGTCATTTGGTTTCATATGAAGCTCGGGACGTTTGCATAATTCTTCTATATCACGTCTTGATTTCAAATCATCCTTCGTCTTCCCTTTCACATTCAAAATTGTGTTAAACACATTATCAAATACATTTTTCTCATTGTGCATCACATCTATGTTATGGCGAAGCAGAAGATGTTTCCAATACGGCAACTCCCAAAAAATAGTTTGTTTGCACCAGTTATGAACAACTGATTTGCCTTCAATTTCTATTTGCTCCCCAATTTCATATATCTTTGGATAGTCCTTAACAAGTTCATATATGTCTTCGCTTGACCATATCGTCGGTGGTTGTCTGGTTTCTACTCTATTAGCTAAAAAGTTTTTCTTGTCTCCTCTGAAGGGATGATTTACATGGAGAAAACATCGATGACAGTCAAACCATGAAATTTTCTTACCATGAGGTAAAGAAAACGCTCTTGTTTCATCCATGCAATATGGACATGCTAGACGACCGGCAGTACTCCATCCCGAAAGCATTGCATAGGCAGGAAAATCACTTATAGTCCACAACAAAGAAGCAAACATACGAAAATTTTTCTTCTTTGACACATCGTATGTTTCTACTCCTTCGTTCCACAGTATTTTTAACTCCTCAATCAACGGTTGTAAATATACATCGATTCCTTGTGTCGGATCGTCGGGGCCAGGAACGACAACAGTAAGAAACATATATTGCGTTTTCATGCACATCCATGGAGGTAAATTATACGGTGTGACGATAATGGGCCAGGATGAATATTTAGAACCAAATTGAGAAAATGGAGAAAAACCGTCCGTACATAATCCTAATCTAACATTTCGACTCTCCGCTGCAAAATTTGGATACGTTTTATCGAAATGCTTCCATGCTTCTCCATCGGCCGGATGTGTCAACGTACCCTTTTCCTCCGTTCTCACGCTATGCCACCTCATATTAGACGCAGTTACAGAAGATGCATATAATCTTTGAAGTCTTGGAGTTATGGGTAAGTAGTGCATTCGCTTGTACGGAACTTCCTTACCCTTCTTTTTTCTTGGTTTTATCTCTCATGGTTACAAACTTTACAATTTCTAAGGTTTGCGTCTTCTTTCCAAAACAACATGCATCCTTTTAAACATGTATCTATTTTCTGATACGGTAAACCAAAAGCCGACATAAGTTTTTTAACTTCGTAGTGATTTTCGCACATTAGATTATCGGGCGGCATATGTCTTTTTGCAGCTTGTACAACAGCCGTAAACCCAGCTTCAGTGATGTTGTATTTTGACTTCATCGCAATGTATTCTGCGATTACTGACAACTGCGTGCCGCTTTTACAACCATCCCAAATAGGTTTCTTAGCTGCATCTAGTAAATCATAAATTTTCTTAGCTTCAATATTTGGTTCTTCAACATTTACATCATCGTCGTCAACTTCAACCATAGGAAACATTGATCGTGCTGCATCTTCGACCATATTTTCTATACGGGTCGTTGAAACTATTTCGTTAACGACACTTTCAGACTCTACAGAAGTATTTGCTACAACTTCTCCATGCCGATCCCAAACATAATATTCGGGTGTGAAACCGTGTTGGCACAAATGAACTTTCACAATATTTGGTAACAAAAACTTCAAATGTCTACACCTACTACACGGACAACGAATTTCTGGATCGTTTCCGTTATTACTTAAGGCGAATTCAACAAACACGTTTATACCATTATAAAAATCTTCTTTTATTGAGCCCCTCAGTCCTTTTCTTTGGTACATCCATCTCCTTCGATCAACAAAATAATCAATCATTTTTCCTATTTGACAAAATGAGAAGTTCAAAATTTAATATTTATTTTGAAGAATACATATTCGAAAAAGATTATTTTCATGTTCGTATAATATTTTGAATTTAAAGAACAACTTCACAAATTTAAAAATATTTTCAAATAGGGCACATTTCATTTTTTAACGTACGTAACGATTAAAAATATATATAATTTTTTTTCATTGGTCAGACATCCTACTTCCCATTACAAACACAGTAAGCATTTACATTTCGTATATTACTTCGTCTCAAATGATTCAATAAAATTTCGGCAGCATTTCCCTTTTGTTCCCTGCATTGTACACAAATGCGTGTACGCAGGAAACAAAAAAGAAAAGTTAGGGCGAAATTTTATGAACCGTTTGAGACGAAGTAGTATACAAAATGTAAATTCTTACTGTGTTCATAACTTGTCCAATACAGAGGCAAATCCGACAAACATTGTACCAGATGAATATAAATGGTCGTTTTTCGAAAAAAAACGACTATTTATACAACGATCATGTACAACACTCGTCAGACGGGGCCAAAAACTCTCTAAGGGACATTTGTCGGTTAACATGCGCGCATTTTACTCAAAAATACAGTTTTACTCACTGTTCACATTTACAAAAATATATAAAAATTTAACACAGTTATTCGACGTATTACGCATCAAAAAGGCTGGTTTAACATTTTTGTCTTTTTTTTAATACACACAATTATAATTTAGAGTAATGCATTTTTTTGTTTCATAAGTAAATACGTGCACAATATAATACTCCTAGTTCATTCAATCATTTTATCGTATGCCAAATAACGTATACAATCGTCGAATCAGGACATACACAACAATTTACATATACATGAACAACCACAAAGTATACGTGTTTTTCACAATTTCACGATAAAAGATGAAATATGTATGTCATGTGATGCTATAAACCATTGTTACGCTAATGCAAACAATTTCAATCGCTAATTCGCCCTAATTTATCAATTTATGCAAATCTAAAATTAGGGTAAAAACTGAAATTTTCAGAAAAATAAGAGATTATACCTGAGATTGAGAGAAAGAGGTGTTGAATCAGCAGTGTGGAAGGAGAAAAAATCACGAAATTGGCGAATGGAGGTGGAAAATGTGAATTTGGGGGTTTTTGGTGAGATTGGGGGAAGCTGGAAAATGAGAAAGAAAGGCTCGGCCGGCTGCAGGTATTCGCGAATTTCCGACGGCTTCCGACGGCCGCCGACGGCCCGTCGGAAGACGTCGGAAATTCGCCGTCGGAAGCCGTCGCCCCCAGCCGTCGCTATTTCGCTTTTTTCTAGCAGTGACTTTTTATATAACATCACAAATTATCTTTTTTTTTCCTCCTTTCTTTTGTAATGATTAAGATTTCCATTTTCCCCTCTCTCAACCTTTTAAATACATATTGAAAATGCAAAACTGATAATACATGTTCTGATGCCAAGTAGGCCCTAAAGGACTCTAGATGACTATCAAGGTTTCAAATCTTTGCAGCAGATTTTAGGACTGTCAAGGTTCCTTGTAAGAGACGGACGTCCTAGACAACATAGTGTTAGGGTTGTCTCGCATATTTAATGGAGAAACGATGGTTCGAGTTGGAAATAGTCCCACATCGATAAATAATATGGAAAAGTGGTGTATAAATATAGGTTGGTAGGCATGTAACATTAGGGATTCCTTTTGTTACAACAAAGTGTGTGTCAACCCATATGCGTACGCCACATGTGAAAGATGAAGATCTTTGTCCGACCGTTGTTACACAACAGTGGTATCAGAGCCGAAGGTTACGGACTGGGCCATGCAGACACGGCAGTACTCTCAAAGGTTATCGCGCAAAGGGATGCGAGTCAAGGGGGAGACTGTCAGGGTTGTCTCGCATGTTTAATGGAGGAACGATGGTTCGAGTTGGAAATAGTCTCACATCGATAAATAATATGGAAAAGTGGTGTATAAATATGGGTTGGTAGGCATGTAGCATTAGGGATTCCATTTGTTACAACAAAGTGTGTGCCAACCCACATGCGTACGCCACATGTGAAAGATGAAGATCTTTGTCCGACCATCGTTACACAACACATAGCATCCGTACAAAGAAATAAGTAAACATAATTCTTATATAAAATTTTAAAGCCACGGAATAAAAGGAATATGATCTTAAATAACACAAGCTTCTCTTATTTATATAATAATATCATCAAAGCATATAAATTCTACAGTAGTGGTGACATACCCTATGCTTCAGCGAATACATCTTAATAAACTTTCTATTTGTTGTTTTAACTTTGAGTATTGCCACTTTCTCCTCCATGCACTTCAAGGATTCTCCGTAGATTGTTATCAGCTGATACAAAAAAATCAAATCACATGTTTGAAGATTGATAGTTATATGTGTAAACATACATGAATGCACGTGCACCAAATAGAAAGAAAATGGAAACAACAGTTTACTTGTATTATCATTTTCCCAAATTAGTTGTACTAGCCCAGCCATAGATGCATGTTTACAGTGTTAAGGCTATTGCATAGGTAACTAGATGTTCTTTTGTAAATGGTTCGAGATGTATAAAGTTTTCACTTAAATAACAGTAACAAAAACACCACATTTTAAACTACATAGTACCATTCAATTTAAATAGAAGTATAATAATTCACAAAATTCTTTTGGCAATTAATCTTTTGAATAATACAACCATATTCTACATTCTATCATGATTGCTTGATACTTTAGGGATAGGTTTCAAACAAGTTTATTATAACACTAAATAAGTTCAAGATGTGATAGTGCCCTTAGCACTAATTGTATCTAAAGATTTACATACTTACATTTTTTTTATAAACCAAGTGTTTAGATATATGGTGTTAGATCTGGAGAAATGCAACAATATTCACTTGCTAGTGTAAATTTGATCTTACTTCTTCAACTTCCTTAGGTGAAATAATGAATGGAGGAGACATCATGGAAGTGTCCCCTGAAATTCATGCTACCATTCCTCGCTTTTCACATTCAGCTTCAAATATTACCCCAACTCATGTATTTATCAATAATCTATTTATTAAATTGCTGAAAAAGGTGCATAAATGGTATTACAAGTGATCTTTAAAATCTTAATTTTAGAACAAGTAATAAAAAGTCCAAATGTTAACTTGATGATATAGTAGTATATAATTGCTGACGCAAGTAGGTTGAGTATAGTTCAGTCTAGACAAAACTAGCCAATATAACCAAACCGAAATTTATGATATGGTTTGGTTTAAAAGTACTTCAGTGTGTGCTTGGTTGACAAACTAAAATAAATCAACTAATGGATTGGGTATTTTGTTTAGAAAACTCTATAAACTAAGCAAAATGGTTTACAATTGAATAACCAATGTTAACTCTTTCATTCACTGCAACTCAACTAATCAAAAGATGCATGTTTTGTTTTCTATGTCGCATGATGCATGTTGACACAGATTCACATAGCTCTATACATAAGAGAACAAACATGAACAATAATTAATGTTCACATTAGCTGGTTAATAGTTATTTCTTTTCGCTTCAACAAGTTTTATTCACATTAGTAAATTGATTTAATACTAAATGTACCAAATAAACCGGTTTACTTCGGTTTTTTTATAAATTCAAAAACCGTCAGCTTTGGCTCTATTAAAATTTTATCACTTCAGTTTAATTTTGTTTTAGAAAATTGCACCCTCTTCATTTGGCACATGAATACTAAACGATTTACCAATGCAATGTTGCATCGTATAATATATTGAGAATCGAGATAAAATATAGATGTAATCTTACCACGTAAAGGAGGGAATGGATCATTTGGAGACTTGTTGTCGGTGAATTCAGTTCTTATTAGCAATCTAGTTCCAATTAGCATGCAGCAACACATTGCTGCCGTTAGGCAGCAGTTCCAACTGCCGCCTTATAGCAGCAGGGGCTGCTGCCCCTCATCGGTGGACAGGGCCCACTGCCAACATGGCTCGACACTTCCTACTCTCTCTTATATCATTTTTATTTTTGGAAAATTTATTTTTCAAGAATTGTTTTAGTAAAATTTACATCATAGTAAATAATGTACGAGGTTTAAGCCCTTTAGAGTGTAAATAATGTGATCTAAACTGTTTTGTAGTGTAAGACAATTGAATTTGACATCCAATATTGTATTATGCAAGTAGCATTAACAAATTCAAATTTGTATAGTATTATAATTAAACATTAAGCTTAGTTCTACAATCATATCCAAGAGCAACTTACTTAGGACCAGTGCATTCCATTGTAGTTCCTAGACCTCCGTTAGCCAAGAAAGCCATAGATCTAATTGAAAGAGGGAATTAAGATACGAAGTACGTAGAGAGTGGTATAATATAAAAGAGGATACGTGTTGCTCTTCTGATGTGAATGGGCCGTGTAACAAGCCCAATAACTAGTTTATTATTTTGCTTACGTACGCTGCTATAATATATGCAGCAATATACTCTCTGTTACATGGTATTGCAGAAATAAAAATAAAACTTCCTTATACAGCAGAATTAGCATCATTTCTATTTCTGGGCAATAAATAGAGTGTGATTCTACCGTTCATGTGCATTATTCCCTCAAGCCAACAACTAAGTCTGGATAGCATGTGCAGTATTGCTTAGGAAAAGATAATTTGATAGTCCAAATTATTTTTACTTTTAGCAATTTTAGTACTCCACTTATTAACTGGAGCATCTAAGAAAAACTAGCATGCATGTTAAAAAACAAGCTTTGAAACTGATGAACTTCCTTAAAGTAGCCATACTTATCACACAAAGAAAAAATTAATTGTGATAAAGATTGGATTTGTTCTCATTCTTGGAAAATTGAATGCTAACTCATATGATTTATTGAATTTCACCAATAAAGAGAGTATAATATTAGCACAAGCTAATAGCTCACATATTTCCCGTCTTAGTTGCAAACAGTGGTAATTGACACACCCACGCATTGAATATTAGTATATAACGATTTTGGTCTCGACTCCTTAACTCGTCTACATATATTATTCCCGTGTTTCTCATAAGATCAGTAAAATAAAATACCAAATGTTTGATTCAGCAATTTAATAAATCGAGCGGATGAATAGTTAAAATATAAAATTAATACCTGTATTCGATAAAAGAAGCAATAAAGTGGCTTTGGCTTGCATGAGTTGGTGTCTGTGAGGACTCCAGTTGGACTGACGAAGGCCATGAGAGACCAAGGAAGGGATTTGGGGATATTCGTAATCTACCGGAAACAAAAATTAGTAAGAGATCCGCTGTTACACAACGCAAGCTATTGTCGCTAAACCGTAATTTGTTGATCCTCAGGACCTCAATAGTCGTAGAATCAAAATTCGGTGGACAACATCGGCATCTCAAAATTGACGATGAGAGGGGATGATTCAGACCAAGGAGAAGCTTTGGGCTGGGTCGAATTAATTTCAGAAATTGGAGAACGAAAATTTCAGGCTTTATTTTGTTTAGGAGATTTGAGAAGTTGCGTTGAGACTTGGACAAATTTTAGGTTTTGTTTTGGCGCTAGCCGCGGAAGAAAATGAAAAGTAGATGGGAAGCGGGAATGAAAAAACAAACCCGTCGCCTATAACCTACTGAAACGCTACTAGTACAGTTCGGCCAAAGAAATAGATCCATTTAGCATTCAAACGCTGCTATATAATGCAACTAAAAGCATGCTTTCTTGTAGTGGAAGATCGACTAGCAAAGGACTGAGGATGGAAGCTTCAAAAAGATTAAAATCTAATGTCGGAAGAGATGTTAAGTAGAGAAAAGAAATGAGAGAATTAAGGATCTCATCCTTTACTCAATCCCCTTTAATCTTAGCCATCTATTATCAAGCCTCTCTAGCTCATTTCTAGTTGCTTATACCCCGTGTTGCTACCGAAATAATTAGCCCCTATAACAATTATAAATTAATTAACTTGCTTGGTCAAAGGATAATTCATCATTTTGGTTATATGACTCGTCAGCTGTAAAATTGGTCAACGATTAATAACGAATTATTCGAATATTATCATTCATACATCACTTAGCAGGTGATGTAACATTTTGACTAAATTTATCGCTTACTTGGTTTTAGTAAAATCCAATTTTACTTTGTTAAGCTTTACCCGTTTATGACTTTATTTACACCAGTTCCTTTCGTCATAACTATATCACTTTGAACTTATGGAATTTGGTAATGTAAAAATTCATATATCATTCATATTAAACTCTATAGTGCTAATACAAAGTCTTAGGTTCAATAACAACAATTATTATTGACCAAAATACTATGGCTAGAGACTTTGAATTTAAATTGATCTGAGTTGACCAATGATACTAACACCATATAACCAAGGAGATGAATCCTCTCTTGAATAGTGCTTCACTTAAAACACTTCTGCTCGATCCAACTATAATCACTCGATAGATGTCGTGTCATGATTTGACTATAATCAGAGTGGAGCTTTCATATTGAAGATTGACAAAATTTTCAAGTTGAAAGAACTTTGTAAATTAGTCACATCGATATTTTATGTTTGACCTTAGTTATATTAACGAACAAAAAACTATCTAGTGAGTCATTTCATAATTATCTAATAACTGTCAGTACGTAATTCCTCATGCCTACAACAGCCATGAGTAATACACTGTCCATTATTAAATTTATAAATTGCCTTAATTGCTAAAACTTAAAATGTCATAACTTATATTTTAATTAACTTAAACTTATAAATAATATCTCAAACTTAAACTCTATTAACTTAGTTAATTTCTATAAATTATCTCAAACCTATAAATTTCATAAACTTAGTTAATTTATTATTATTGTAGTAAACTTAGTTAATTTGTTATTATTAATATTATTATTATCATAAACTTAGTTAATTTTTATAAACTTAGTTTGTTTTTATATTATTTTTATTATTAGTATTATTAATTATAAAACTTAGTTGGCTTGGTTAATTTATTAGTATTATAAACTTAGCTAGTTTTTTTTATCATACTATTGTTTATTGTTATTGCTACTGATGTTATTTTTATTATTATCATTATAAACTTAGTTTTTATCAAACTTAGTTTATTATTATTAGTATAACATTATTTATTTTTATAATACTTGGTTAATTTTTATAAACGTATTTAATTTTTATAAAACTTAGTTAATTTATTCAAAGTATTGTTTATTATTGTTGTTGTTGTTGTTATTATTATTATTATTATTGAAACTTAACAAAATTAAAGAGATCAAAGTTAAAGAACTCGTATAGATACAAGTGTAATTTGTGTTTATTCAACAAACGACGTACAAAGAAGAAAAAACTCAACACTCGAACTCCAAAATCCGATGGTACTATAATTTGCAACTCCAAAATCTGGTGATACAAGGCAATTCAAATAATTAGATTCCTGAAAGTTTGTGACCTGAACTGTATTTGTACTAAGAAGAACAAACTCAGCAGCATTAGCGCTAGTTTCTACACCCTCAATCCCAGAGTGTGATGTATCTCTGTAGACAAAATCTTCTTCGATCATTCTTGCATTGTTCTTCGAGGGCCTGATATATTTATAAAACCATAATTTTTAGACAATTCTTAAAAGGAAGAAAACAAATAATGTATAAAACTCATAACGGGTAAAAAAATAAACCTTATAACTCATCATCGTTTTTAAACACACAATGCAATCATATATATTTATAATAACATATGTGTTAATATGGTTTCATTTACAAACAAAAACACTAAAAGCAAACCTGCTCTTGTAAACAATGTCACTAGTAACAGACATCCCATGTTGCTTCAGACAGGATTGCAATACCAGAATATTATTAGACATAAAACTAATGACACGAAGGAGAGTAATATTTACCCCCTGCTGACAACAAATGACATAAGGAATTGTATCCCCAGATGAGCAACTTGTGTAACCCTGCTTTAATCTAAGAGCAACCTATAGGGTATTAATGATATGGATCATCTGTTGCTTCACCCTACACTCATGCTCGCACAACTTCTCTTTATCACTGAACTGGATGTTTGCATGCTTGAATCAAAATAAATTGAACAAATCATGATGTCTCGTATAAACATTGGACTTTAGGCATGAAAAGACTTTAGAGCACCAGCAGTATGATCCTATACACTACATAAATTATATATCTAATCCGCATGCATATAGGAATAACAATTAAAAAGTAAAAGAGTGTTAAGCTTAATAACAATGCAAAAAGGATCATGGGCCAACCTCATGGTGGTCTCTGATCACTTCCTTTATTGGGCATCTTGCATTATTATGTCATACTCTAAATCCAGCAAATGGTTCAAGTTTACCATCATCTCTTATAATTATGCACTCAGCCTGCAATTATAGTTTTTTTTAAATACACAAAACATATGTAATTAAAGCATATAAACCCATAAAATATCAAGCTCTACAAATACACATTACATCCAAATCCAAAAGAAGAAGAAAAATCAATTAAAAAATTGGTTCAACTCACTTTGGTCTCCCTATAAGATAAGCCAACTCTTTGCAAGCTTATAGTCTAAGCCCAGAAGCTTTAGATCAGTGCCATAGTTGCTACATTTTGTTGTGGTGATATTCAAGTTATTGTATCAAACTCGACCTAATCCTACCGCATTACTGCATCTATGCTTTAGGTGGTACATCAGGCTTTGCCTTCTACCCTGCTCATTCCTATCATCTCTACTGCACTACTACATCTATGCCAGTCTTGCTTATCATCATACAACTTAGCTCAGCTAGCCATTCAACCTGCTTATTCAATCAGACAATACATTCAGCCAATTCAAACACTCATCCATCCAAATCACTCGATACTAATCAAGTTCTAGCTCTTTGCTATGTATATGTGTGTGTGCGCGTCCCCCCACACACACACATACTCATCACAAGCACTTCAGTTCATGTTAACTTGCAGCCAAATAGCGTTAATATGTTTATCAAAAATATATATACATTTCAGAGCAAGTACATGTAAGTTGTTAAAAAATTTGGAGTCACGTACTGTGTTCATGTATATATTTTGTTGTAGAATTTGTATCTGTCAAATGCTATGAGTATAAATACATAAAGGTATTCTGTTAGTAATGGCCTTTTATGGAACAACATAATAGGCATTTGGTTTAACACTATAAATAATCAATAATAGTTTATAGCAGACCTCCTTGTCTTTTGATTATGTATTAATTTGTAATAATGAGTTATACTCCCCCACCTTACCAACTATACTTTTTGATTTTACCAAAATCATTGTTCCCAACGAATTCAAATATTTAGACTCTTTAATGGGTAATTAATGTTGAAAGCTTGAAAGTGGTAAGGATGGACACATTAATTAGCTTGGATAATGTTGACATTTGCACATAAACTAGAAATGAATTAACAAAAATAGCAATGATAATAAAAATGTAGGACACAAATTTTAGCCCTTTAGAGTGTAAATAATGTACAAGGTTTAGAGTGTAAATAATGTACAAGGTTTAAATGGCGACCCACCTTTATGGACATTTTAGCAAATAATGTATGAGGTTTAAGCCCTTTAGAGTGTAAATTGGACTACGACTAGTCTAGAAATCCAACCCAAACAAATTCCAACAAACCAATGCCTTGTTTGGTTCGAAAACGAGTTTTATGTTTTTAGTTTTCAACTGTGTGTATAAAACGTATAGAATATGAAAATGGGTGGAAACGATTAATTATAAAAAAGGTTTTAGCATATAAAATGAAAAACAGCTTTCTTCTTTTCCACTTTTTATATAACATCACAAATTAGCTTTTTTTTCCTCCTTTCTTTTGTAATGATTAAGATTTCCATTTTCCCCTCTCTCAACCATTTAAATACATATTGAAAATGCAAAACTGATAATACATGTTCTGATGCCAAGTAGGCCCTAAAGGACTCTAGATGACTATCAAGGTTTCAAATCTTTGCAGCAGATTTTAGGACTGTCAAGGTTCCTTGTAAGAGACGGACGTCCTAGACAACATAGTGTTAGGGTTGTCTCGCATATTTAATGGAGAAACGATGGTTCGAGTTGGAAATAGTCCCACATCGATAAATAATATGGAAAAGTGGTGTATAAATATGGGTTGGTAGGCATGTAACATTAGGGATTCCTTTTGTTACAACAAAGTGTGTGTCAACCCATATGCGTACGCCACATGTGGAAGATGAAGATCTTTGTCTGACCGTTGTTACACAACAGTGGTATCAAAGCCGAAGGTTACGGACTGGGCCATGCAGACACGGCAGTACTCTCAAAGGTTACCGCGCAAAGGGATGCGAGTCAAGGGGGAGACTGTCAGGGTTGTCTCGCATGTTTAATGGAGGAACGATGGTTCGAGTTGGAAATAGTCTCACATCGATAAATAATATGGAAAAGTGGTGTATAAATATGGGTTGGTAGGCATGTAGCATTAGGGATTCCATTTGTTACAACAAAGTGTGTGCCAACCCACATGCGTACGCCACATGTGGAAGATGAAGATCATTGTCCGACCATCGTTACACAACACATAGCATCCGTACAAAGAAATAAGTAAACATAATTCTTATATAAAATTTTAAAGCCACGGAATAAAAGGAATATGATCTTAAATAACACAAGCTTCTCTTATTTATATAATAATATCATCAAAGCATATAAATTCTACAGTAGTGGTGACATACCCTATGCTTCAGCGAATACATCTTAATAAACTTTCTATTTGTTGTTTTAACTTTGAGTATTGCCACTTTCTCCTCCATGCTCTTCAAGGCTTCTCCGTAGATTGTTATCAGCTGATACAAAAAAATCAAATCACATGTTTGAAGATTGATAGTTATATGTGTAAACATACATGAATGCACGTGCACCAAATAGTAAGAAAATTGAAACAACAGTTTACTTGTATTATCATTTTCCCAAATTAGTTGTACTAGCCCAGCCATAGATGCATGTTTACAGTGTTAAGGCTATTGCATAGGTAACTAGATGTTCTTTTGTAAATGGTTCGAGATGTATAAAGTTTTCACTTAAATAACAGTAACAAAAACACCACATTTTAAACTACATAGTACCATTCAATTTAAATAGAAGTATAATAATTCACAAAATTCTTTTGGCAATTAATCTTTTGAATAATACAACCATATTCTACATTCTATCATGATTGCTTCATACTTTAGGGATAGGTTTCAAACAAGTTTATTATAACACTAAATAAGTTCAAGATGTGATAGTGCCCTTAGCACTAATTGTATCTAAAGATTTACATATTTACATTTTTTTTATAAACCAAGTGTTTAGATATATGGTGTTAGATCTAGAGAAATGCAACAATATTCACTTGCTAGTGTAAATTTGATCTTACTTCTTCAACTTCCTTAGGTGAAATAATGAATGGAGGAGACATCATGGAAGTGTCCCCTGAAATTCATGCTACCATTCCTCGCTTTTCACATTCAGCTTCAAATATTACCCCAACTCATGTATTTATCAATAATCTATTTATTAAATTGCTGAAAAAAGGTGCATAAATGGTATTACAAGTGATCTTTAAAATCTGAATTTTAGAACAAGTAATAAAAAGTCCAAATGTTAACTTGATGATGTAGTAGTATATAATTGCTGATGCAAGTAGGTTGAGTATAGTTCAGTCTAGACAAAACTAGCCAATATAACCAAACCGAAATTTATGATATGGTTTGGTTTAAAAGTACTTCAGTGTGTGCTTGGTTGACAAACTAAAATAAATCAACTAATGGTTGGGTATTTTGTTTAGAAAACTCTATAAACTAAGCAAAATGGTTTACAATTGAATAACCAATGTTAACTCTTTCATTCACTCCAACTCAACTAATCAAAAGATGCATGTTTTGTTTTTTATGTCGCATGATGCATGTTGA
This sequence comes from Allium cepa, assembly GCA_030765085.1. Lineage (NCBI taxonomy): Eukaryota > Viridiplantae > Streptophyta > Magnoliopsida > Asparagales > Amaryllidaceae > Allium > Allium cepa. The sequence goes on along the minus strand of CM060941.1, from coordinate 166,306,410 downwards.
CACAGATTCACATAGCTCTATACATAAGAGAACAAACATGAACAATAATTAATGTTCATATTAGCTGGTTAATAGTTATTTCTTTTCGCTTCAACAAGTTGTATTCACATTAGTAAATTGATTTAATACTAAATGTACCAAATAAACCGGTTTACTTCGGTTTTTTTATAAATTCAAAAACCGTCAGCTTTGGCTCTATTAAAATTTTATCACTTCAGTTTAATTTTGTTTTAGAAAATTGCACCCTCTTCATTTGGCACATGAATACTAAACGATTTACCAATGCAATGTTGCATCGTATAATATATTGAGAATCGAGATAAAATATAGATGTAATCTTACCACGTAAAGGAGGGAATGGATCATTTGGAGACTTGTTGTCGGTGAACTCAGTTCCTATTAGCAATCTAGTTCCAATTAGCATGCAGCAACACTTGCTGCCGTTAGGCAGCAGTTCCAACTGCCGCCTTATAGCAGCAGGGGCTGCTGCCCCTCATCGGTGGACAGGGCCCACTGCCAACATGGCTCGACACTTCCTACTCTCTCTTATATCATTTTTATTTTTGGGAAATTTATTTTTCAAGAATTGTTTTAGTAAAATTTACATCATAGTAAATAATGTACGAGGTTTAAGCCCTTTAGAGTGTAAATAATGTGATCTAAACTGTTTTGTAGTGTAAGACAATTGAATTTGACATCCAATATTGTATTATGCAAGTAGCATTAACAAATTCAAATTTGTATAGTATTATAATTAAACACTAAGCTTAGTTCTACAATCATATCCAAGAGCAACTTACTTAGGACCAGTGCATTCCATTGTAGTTCCTAGACCTCCGTTAGCCAAGAAAGCCATAGATCTAATTGAAAGAGGGAATTAAGATACGAAGTATGAAGAGAGTAGTATAATATAAAAGAGGATACGTGTTGCTCTTCTGATGTGAATGGGTCGTGTAACAAGCCCAATAACTAGTTTATTATTTTGCTTACGTACGCTGCTATAATATATGTAGCAATATACTCTCTGTTACATGGTATTGCAGAAATAAAAATAAAACTTCCTTATACAGCAGAATTAGCATCATTTCTATTTCTGGGCAATAAATAGAGTGTGATTCTACCGTTCATGTGCATTATTCCCTCAAGCCAACAACTAAGTCTGGATAGCATGTGCAGTATTGCTTAGGAAAAGATAATTTGATAGTCCAAATTATTTTTACTTTTAGCAATTTTAGTACTCCACTTATTAACTGGAGCATCTAAGAAAAACTAGCATGCATGTTAAAAAACAAGCTTTGAAACTGATGAACTTTCTTAAAGTAGCCATACTTATCACGCAAAGAAAAAATTAATTGTGATAAAGATTGGATTTGTTCTCATTCTTGGAAAATTGAATGCTAACTCATATGATTTATTGAATTTCACCAATAAAGAGAGTATAATATTAGCACAAGCTAATAGCTCACATATTTCCCGTCTTAGTTGCAAACAGTGGTAATTGACACACCCACGCATTGAATATTAGTATATAACGATTTTGGTCTCGACTCCTTAACTCGTCTACATATATTATTCCCGTGTTTCTCATAAGATCAGTAAAATAAAATACCAAATGTTTGATTCAGCAATTTAATAAATCGAGCGGATGAATAGTTAAAATATAAAATTAATACCTGTATTCGATAAAAGAAGCAATAAAGTGGCTTTGGCTTGCATGAGTTGGTGTCTGTGAGGACTCCAGTTGGACTGACGAAGGCCATGAGAGACCAAGGAAGGGATTTGGGGATATTCGTAATCTACCAGAAACAAAAATTAGTAAGAGATCTGCTGTTACACAACGCAAGCTATTGTCGCTAAACCGTAATTTGTTGATCCTCAGGACCTCAATAGTCGTAGAATCAAAATTCGGTGGACAACATCGGCATCTCAAAATTGACGATGAGAGGGGATGATTCAGACTAAGGAGAAGCTTTGGGCTGGGTTGAATCAATTTCAGAAATTGGAGAACGAAAATTTCAGGCTTTATTTTGTTTAGGAGATTTTAGAAGTTGCGTTGAGACTTGGACAAATTTTAGGTTTTGTTTTGGCGCTAGCCGCGGAAGAAAATGAAAAGTAGATGGGAAGCGGGAATGAAAAAACAAACCCGTCGCCTATAACCTACTGAAACGCTACTAGTACAGTTCGGCCAAAGAAATAGATCCATTTAGCATTCAAACGCTGCTATATAATGCAACTAAAAGCATGCTTTCTTGTAGTGGAAGATCGACTAGCAAAGGACTGAGGATGGAGGCTTCAAAAAGATTAAAATCAAATGTCGGAAGAGATGCTTAAGTAGAGAAAAGAAATGAGAGAATTAAGGATCTCATCCTTTACTCAATCCCCTTTAATCTTAGCCATCTATTATCAAGCCTCTCTAGCTCATTTCTAGTTTCTTATACCCTGTGTTGCTACCGAAATAATTAGCCCCTATAACAATTATAAATTAATTAACTTGCTTGGTCAAAGGATAATTCATCATTTTGGTTATATGACTCGTCAGCTGTAAAATTGGTCAACGATTAATAACGAATTATTCGAATATTATCATTCATACATCACTTAGCAGGTGATGTAACATTTTGACTAAATTTATCGCTTACTTGGTTTTAGTAAAATCCAATTTTACTTTGTTAAGCTTTACCCGTTTATGACTTTATTTACACCAGTTCCTTTCGTCATAACTATATCACTTTGAACTTATGGAATTTGGTAATGTAAAAATTCATATATCATTCATATTAAACTCTATAGTGCTAATACAAAGTCTTAGGTTCAATAACAACAATTATTATTGACCAAAATACTATGGCTAGAGACTTTGAATTTAAATTGATCTGAGTTGACCAATGATACTAACACCATATAACCAAGGAGATGAATCCTCTCTTGAATAGTGCTTCACTTAAAACACTTCTGCTCGATCCAACTATAATCACTCGATAGATGTCGTGTCATGATTTGACTATAATCAGAGTGGAGCTTTCATATTGAAGATTGACAAAATTTTCAAGTTGAAAGAACTATGTAAATTAGTCACATCGATATTTTATGTTTGACCTTAGTTATATTAACGAACAAAAAACTATCTAGTGAGTCATTTCATAATTATCTAATAACTGTCAGTACGTAACTCCTCATGCCTACAACAGCCATGAGTAATACACTGTCCAACATTTGAAGAGCATTACGTACTCTAGTCTTAATGTATATATCGATATCCAGTCTCGATACATTTAGACTAAGAATTTTTAAAATGTAAATTTATTTTCATTATGATTAATTACTCATACTTACAACACTTTATAAATACTATCACAAAACATACCATTCATGGATTTCCTATTAAATTTACTTTTTATTAAATTAATTAATTAATATAACACATTATCTCAAGTATATTATAGAATGAAAACGCCTTTTATTTCGAAAAAGATTGGTTATCGAGTTAGATATATGTAACAAGTTACATAATTGCCTTTAGGGCATACCACTAATTCTACCAAAACTTTAGGCATTGATGCAGTTAGATCGATAGCAGAGGTGGCTCATTTTTTCAAGGAAGATCCATTTTTAGTTGACAAGTTCGAGTTTCCACACTAATAGAATGTTTCAATCTTCAAGTCTTAGCAAACGATAGCGGTTTGAATTCAACATCCAAGTATCCACTAACTTTAGCACCATCATACCATACTTTGAGTTTCAGATCAACTAGGAACCTAAACTCTACTTTGACGACAATGCTAAGTTCTAGATCAAATAATGCAACAATATCTAGTACAACATCTTGGCGGAACTCGAATATATCACGACAAATTGAGCTCGATCACCAGATTGGACTCCAGCATCGTTTTTCCCAGGCACGACTCCGCTACGAAGCAGTGATTTAACGAAGGAGGGGGCATTTTTTAGGAGTTGACATTTTTTTCACTAAGATATCTACATCAGAAGAAAAGGATGAAGTGAATTTATTTATTTTTGATATGAGAAGTGGGCGTGGTTTTAAAACAAAGTCGAAATATTCATTTTTCAAAGCAGCGCTCAATATTTATATTTTCGCTACAAATCTTTTATGTAATTAAGGGCACACCTTTTATTGGTTTTTTATTTTTAAACTCTAGCTTTTATCTATGATTGCACTACGATTTGTAGTTCAAAAAATTCTCAACTTGAAGATAAGGTCGAGGCACAATTACTTAATATAGGATTAAAATAGTCAGATAGCAATGAGTTGCAAGTTTATGAGTTTGTAAGCAGGCGATTAGTTAATTCTAGTAGTAATTTTAGGTGCAGCGGTAGAAACTATGGAGTAGTTGCCGAAGTTAGTGAATCTATATATTCTTTATTTTCCATATTTTACACTTTTACATTAGAGAGAATTAAGAAAAAGGACAAACTTTGAAAAAAATTAGGCTGAAGGACATGAATTTTTATTTTTAGGTTGAAGGACAAATGCTAGTTCTATTTAGCATTATATTCAACTTTTATAGTATACAAAATGCTAGTTATAACTAGCATTATATTCAGTTTTACACTATGCAAAATACTAGTTATAACTAGCATTGTCCTTCAGCCAAAAAAATAAACTTGCTGTCCTTCAGCCTAAAAAAATTTCTAAGTTTGTCCTTGTGCCTATTTTTCTGTTTACATTATATATATATATATATATATATATATATATCTGCAAAATAATTTCAAATGCCATATTCACCTCCACTCCTCTAAGGTACATTTACAATCCTACAGGTTACAGTAGAAGTAGAAAACCTATCGAAATAGGTTCAATGGAGTTTGGTGTTACAGACGTCACTAACTCAAGCTGTAAGTGTATAACATACAGTGCTTGCCAAGGAAGCACCTAAGTTTTGAATTATTTCCATGAATACCAAATATTATTTACGAAACAATAACCACTTTTGTGTTTGATCGAAAATGAATTCAATTTTATTTTGTATGAATATTAATTATAAAATAAATATGTTTTGATATTTTAATTCCAGTATCTATTTTTTCTTAACAGTGTTGATGTATTAGCTAATGAAAACATACAAGCATCTAAAACACTTATCAGTTACTTAGTCTCCTGTAGGTCCAGTTATTTTAGGATAAATAGATGATTCATATCCTTTGGTTTCAATGAATATAAGGTCTCTCATTCATTTCAAAAATGATTTTTTTTAACTCTTGCCTCCATTGTTGAAGCTCCAAGTTGACCGTTTCAACTAAGCTAGGAGAAGGAAACAGGTGATTTAATTCATAGACATATGGTGCAACGTGCAATGAACTAGCAAGCCATCTAGGTAATATTTCCTTTTGATTTTTTATTTAAATTATATATATTATTCTTATAATATTTTCATATAAAAAACAACAAAACCCAAAGTTTCTACTATTAACTTAATAAATATAAAAATCATATATATGCTTTCTAATTTTTTTATTTAGAAATTACTTCAAATAAAATATTTCTAGTATAAAAATCAAACTTTATATATTTATCTTTCTAGCATAAAAATCAAAATTTATATAAATAATTTATTTGTAATTTTATAATGCAAACATTACATATATACGTAAATCTATTAAATCAATAATATATACGTATATATGTATATTTCTATATTCTTTGGGAAAATATAATAATAATAATAGTGTCATTATTCTAAAAGAATTTTTTCAATATATATGTATATATTTATATATTATTACAATTTTTTTCAATTTGTAAAACTTTTGTTTAAAATTAATTCAAATGAAACAGAAAAAGATATAAATAATGTTTTCTCAGTTGTCATATTTTTAATTATATAATTTTATACATATGCATATTAATTCTTGATTAAGTAGATATTTTAACATGGATATTTAATTAGTTTCAACCATGTAAATGTTTTATGATGTTGAATTCAAATTTTGTTTCAAATTACATTTTGAAATCAAAAACAATAATAGTTATACTAATGATAAAAATAATATTTTAAGCTTAAAGAGTTGTGCCCCTTTCATTGATTATCAATAAGAAAATTATAATTATTTAAATTGTAAATATGAGACATATATGTGTGGAAGGGGGGTGTAAAATATAAACACTTAAATGTTTATAACTTTTAACATATGTTGGCATGCACTCCCATATCACTACTAAACCTTAATATAGTGAATATTTATACCACTTTATTAGTTATTGAATATAATGTCCTGGACAGTATTATAAATTAATATGTTTATTCAAATATTATTAGTTCAAATAAAACTATAATATTTCAAATTACAATATACTTTTCTTATTTAAAATTCATAAATAAACTCAAAATTCATCTAGTTATATCAAATAACATTAAATATAATTTAATGTAATATAACCATGATAAAACTATATAAAAAATTAGTGAGTTTTTTGAAATTTTCTCTTTTACCGCATCGATCGATGCACCAGATCCAACAATTTGGACCAAGCATTGAAATTTTTTATACATTGACAATGTGTGGTTTCAATAGATAAACACAATCATACAGAGAATGTAAAGGTACATCATTTGTGGCTACCGATGTAGATCAAACTACTATCATTTCCCATTGGCATTCATAATCGTAGGAATCGATCAGTAGACGCTTAGTGATGGTTTTTTAGTTGCATGGGTTATTAATTCCATCTTTGAAACACTAGCTTTATTTTTGAGAGAATGAAGGGAATTTAAACTGCATCGCAAGAAAAATGAGAAAAACACATTATTGTCATTTTATTTTTTGTTTCACCATTTGAAAGCGAACCTAGAAAAAGTAAATTATGAAAGTCAAGTTTTACAAACTTATTTCATGCAACAACTAAAAGGTATTGGTCTAGTAGATGACAGAAGGATTAAGATAATTCTAAAAGAAAATGAACACTGGGCTCTTTATAAGGATAAAGGTGAAAAAGTTTTCATGATGACCACTAATTCTTCATAAATTTTCAATAGTATTTTGAAATGTGCAAAGTTATTACCAATTAAGCATTATTAGCACGTACATCCTGCCAGCCAAATAGTTACTTCTATAAACAAACGTCCGAGTAGATTGGAGACTTAGACTACACCACACAGTTGGTTCCTTATGGAAAAATGATTGAAAATGTATTGCATAATATCATGAATTATGATAATATAAAGGTTTAGCTTGACCGAGTGGCTAGTGGCAAGTAACCGAAACACATGCAGATAATCATACAGTGAATATCGATGATAACATTTATAAATGTTCGTGCAAAATGCGTATACTTTACCCAAGTTTCATGTTCACATGTATTAGTGTGCATGTGAACAATGCAAAAGAGGTGCTAATAGAACAATCATGATCTCATTTCACAATTATCTACACTGGAAAAAAATATAAAGATACTATGCTCTAGTTTTTCCCTCATGTGCCAAAGAATATGTTTTGGGATGTGTATAAAGACCCAGTTGTGCAACCACCCCAACTCTTAGATGTAAATAAAGATCATGATCTACAAGAATCAAAGGTGATGCATATGAAATTGCAAATCGTATATAAGATAAATAAGAAAAAATATCAAATTAGGCAGAAAAATTTATTACAACTTTAGGTCTCAAGCAAAACTTATTACAAAATTAGGTTTAGTTTTGAACAAATTTGGATTGCATAGGTGCAAATTTTAATTTGTGCAAGTGTAATGTAGAAAAATTTATGCTCGTGCAATTTGGATTGCGCAAGTGTAATTTTTTGAAAAATAATTTGCACTTGCACAATTTTGGATTATGTAGGCATAAATCTGTGATAAGAAAAATGATTTTATATTTATAATAAGTTTTGAACGAGCACTAAAGTTGAAATATGTTTTTTTTCCTCATATCTAATTTGAAATTTTGTCTAGATAAATATGTTATTTTGGATCATAAAATAAGAATGTATGAGAAAAGTAGTTAATTTGTTCATTTTATCATTGTTTTTATGTATGAAACTTGTGAAGGCCCGCAATTCTATCCTGATTCGAGTTGACAATTAACCAAATATATCCAACCCAAACCGAACGGAAAGTCAGATAATCATGAGAAAAAAAGAAAAGAAAGAAGAAGAGAAGAGAAGAAGAAGAGAAAGAGACTAAAACAATCACAGAAGCTCACAATTACAGCGGAACAATATATAATATAACATCAATGATCTTTACAAAGCGGAAACTTTAATACAAAATACATACATTAGAGTACAACAAATAATCAATCATCAGCCTGGACAGTTATAATAAGCTATCCTTGTCGATAATTTAAACAACAATGCAATATAAAATAAGAAAATATGGGAATACGACCAGAAACTCTAAAGCATCCAAATATGAATCTATAAATATGCTCGGTCTGACCTGAGCATTGAAAAAGAAGAACGTTTGGATCAGTCTGGTAAACCAGCTTGAGAAAACACATCTCAACTGAATTTTAAAGTTATAAAAATTTTCCTTTATCAAAACAAAGGCATCTCGTCAGACCATGCTACACATAAACACGGACGGGTTTTACCTTACGATAACCAAAACGTTCATATCAAATCCTATTATATCATAATAGTGTCTAATAAAAAAAAAATATTAATCATAACCAAAAATTTTATGTCGATTAAATTCCATCATACTAGCCACAAAGTGGGTTCTACGAACCAAATGGCAGGTACGTAGTGGATAATGGATTTCCATACAAATGACTAGGTGATGGGAGTACCTTTCGGCAGTACATTTCTTGAGGAATGTACCAAGGTTACAGAACATCTTCCCTCTACCAATACAAGACCGGCCTATCTCTTCCTCTAGATAGTACCGAATATGTCACCACCTCAGTCGTTACCGACCTATCCGAGGGCCCTCATCGCATGCATCCGCATAATTTAAAACCCAAACATCATAGCGAGAATAAATATATCTAAAAGGGGATTATCATATCCTAATGGTTGCGAACCACCTAGCCTTGATGCATCTACTTTGTTTCGGTCATATCCGGGTGGGAGGCCTGAGGTAACATTTACCTTTCACATAACATATCATCTTTGAATGCCGCATTGCCATTTCTTCGATCACTGTTGACTTTCACAAACATACAACCCCTGAGCTTGTACGTCTCAGAGAAGGGTGTTAAGCTAAAAGAAGTTTCCTACTCCACCATCAAACAGATGCATGTTTATAAAAGTCAATGGTGTAATATCAAAAATGCAATGTCAGACAACCATCCATACAAGTTGTCTATGAATAGGACAAACCGAAGGCACTCTCCTACCACATCCTATCGGGAATCAGTGGCGATTAGTCCTTGTATTGGATATTTCATAACAAAGATACCACTACTACTATATGTATATTGGTAGTTTATTCCCAAATGATCAACAAGCAGTCGTTTATTACGAAAATCCCAAATATCAATGTCTTCCAACACCTGCATATTCGAATGCATATACATTGGTTCGAAGTGGTTTTCGGATAAATCCAACCCTGGTATCTCTGGATCAACAACGATAAAGAGGACAAATTTGATAGTCGTTTATTTAACTATCAAAGCAACAATCATATCTAGCAGCATAAGCAATCACTATGCCCATTTAATTAATCAATTTCCAAATATTTGTTTCAAAATTATCTTTAAAAAGATATATTCTCAAAATCATTTCTATCTTTCTATAATGGAAAACATTCCATATACTTATATCAATGGCATAAGTATATTCAATAAAACTACCATTTGAAGACATGCCAAATAGATTTCTATAACCATACTACTTCAGAATACGTACATCTCCAGACAGGTATTAAGTATAGGAAGCAAAGCTCCTACACCACAAAGCCTTTAGTACGATGATAAGAACCGATTTGTGTATTTCACAATGGAAGGTCAAAACATAATTTATTGGGTCAAAATGAATGTTGCGTAAAACGTCGTCACGACAACCCAAAACAATAATATAAGGATTCGATTAATTTATATATATATATATATATATATATAATTGTAGGATCAATTTCATCCTAGAGGGGGGGTTGAATAGGGTGATGCTATTAATTATAAAAATTTATTGCAAAGTATATAAAATAATTGCAACATAGATAATAGCAGAATAGTAGCAGCACAAATAATATCAGTATATAAAAGGTAGAAAATAGAACACACCGATTTACCCAACTTCGGCGAAACCCTGCCTATATGCTTCCCCTAAGGTTTCTACTAGAAATTAAGTATTCATACACTTACACGTGTAAACTCGCGACACCCGCTATCGACTAACTTAACTCTACGCTCAAAACCCTACCACAACTCAGTCACTGAGTTGCGAATTCTCGAGCTACACCACCGTAGTTCATTCCCTAGTCACATGACTAGAAAATTATAAATGTTTAAAAATAAAATACAAACTAAATAAATTTAAAAAATAAAACCCTAAATTATATAAACTAAAGCCCAATAGAATTAAGACCGGCCCACTTAAAAATTAAATATGAATCCCCTTTTCCATTTTTTTTAATTGGCATGTATCCTTCTTTTGAAATAAAATTGTAGCTTTCCCTTTTTGCTCGTTCTTTCCAAATTAGGGCTTCATGATTTTGAAGATGCCGACTTTAATTGTTGATTGAATGATGGATTTTTTTTACGCTTTGCTTGGACAATCAACTTATCACCTGACTCGCAGATGGCTATTTCAATTCGATCGAGTTCGAAATAAAATGGTATGTGATTTATTGCTTTTTGCTTTACTGGTTATCTTCCTTGAACTCGATAATCTTGAGGTTGATGATGTTAATGGTTTATATAGGATTTTAATTCATATAATTTCATTCGTATTTTATCGTCTGATGATTTTTCTCGGCCACTTGATTATGCTTGAATGCTTAAGCAGATTACTGACTTGTCTAAATTCGTATGTTTTATTTACATGATTAACACATTTTTGATTTTCTTTGTTCAACTACTTGGCCACCACGTCTCTGACTTTGGTTTGAAACTGCTGTTGACATTGGTGACTTTGAATTGATTTCTACCGTGACTTTTCACTTTGGTTTTTTCAATTCGAACTTGTTATTTGCAGATAATTTTTGCAACTTTGTTATTGTATCGTGACTCAAGAAAATACTCGTTCGATTGAAACTGTCCTTGGTTCAAAACTACTACTTTGATTTTGAACTTGTACACTATGTTATTCTCTGTTGCATTTTGTGTTACTTCTACATATCACATCCATGCTTATACTTATTGAGGCTGCTGCACCATGGTTGTCACATTGGTTCGTTTTTGACTTCATTGTTGTTTTACTGTGTGCATTTGCTTGAGTATGGTTCATCTTTGTAGCATTGACTCGCATGTTCATTGTGTAGTCTGTTTTGGTTGAAGCTTTGGATTGAGAAGCTTTGTAGATGTGCATATGCTTTGAAATTGATGTTTACACTTGTATAGTTATGTTTATTTTTGAACCTTCAGTTTGTCTTGGAGCATTTTGCTTTCTGACTTGTATTCAGTTGCATTTAAGCTGGTCTGGTTCACTGAGCTCTTGTGTGTTGGTTCTTGTATACTTTGTTTTGTGATCTGGTATCACCGGCATCATCATGTCTGCACTTTGATTTGTATGTGCACCATTGATGTATATGCATTCATCTTGAATTCCTTTTCTTCGAGTATGTGCTATTGAGTAAGTCTGCACTTTGATTCTATATGCTTGCTGTCTCGTTGTGGTCTTGTGCATTGAGTTCATATTGTAACAATGTCATATATGTGTGTGTACTTGTCCACTGATATATTAGTCTGGGTCACTTTCTCATTCGAGCTCCGGTCTTCATTCATGCCTCTTTTTATCCATTTTGGTGCCATCCCTTCTCCGTTGACATGTGCATTTTCAAACTACTGTGTTGATGTTGATTTAAGCTTTGTTGCATTCATTCTTCACTATGATATTTGCAGTCTTGTTCTCATATAGCTTTGAGTCTGTTTTAGTTGTCTTGTAATAAACTTATACATTTGGATTGCACCTGTGTTGAATCTAGCTTATAGCTCGGGTTTGACCTCGTGCTCGTGTCGTGACTTTATTTGTATTGCACTTGAGTTGACTCGGCTTTTGATTGGGTTTGACCTTGTGCTCACATGTCCCTGTAATTTTATCAAGTGTATATCGGTGTGCATAGCCTCGTGGCATGTACGGTGATACACTGTGCATGTCTCAAGTTGTTCATGTATAATGAATTCAAAATTAAATGATGATGAACAACCTAAATGGTTGAGGCAAATATTTTCAAAATACACATTTTATTTTACACTGTAAAATATTTTCTTTTCAATTTTACTGCGTTGAAGCTTATTTTTGCAGATAACTCTGATGCTGGATTCAAGCTGGAATAGAGTTGAAGATCGAATATGAGTGAATGAGTAAATGAGTGATATGTAGTGAGTTGTGCAAATGTAAATGAAAAATTGTGATGTAATCAAAATTGCATTGTAGATGAATTTGTGTGTGTATATATATAGTGAGAGCTTAAATTTGTACTATTCAAAATTGCAATAAATATTTATTTGAATAAAATATCTATTTGAATTTAAATTCAGTGTTCAATTAAACTCTATGTTATTTATTTTATTCAACAGATATTTATTCAACCATGTGAAAATAAAATAGTACGATAACAACTACATTTAAATGAATATGTGTGTGTGTGTGTGTGTGTATATATATATATATGTTTATTATAATCAAACAAAAATCATATACTGACATATTCAACAATAATCGCATATACTATATAATAATTTCCTTTCTGAAATCATTTACTATAACAATAGTGTTATAGTCCATGCATTCCATACTTTCCGAAAACGTCTATAACAACAATAAATGTTGAAATCTATGTTTTCGATACTTGCCACATTTTCAATTCCATTTAAAATTATTACTTCCAAATATTGCTTTTAAAAAGATAAATTACTTTTAAAACCATTAACTCCATCAAAAACGTTACTCCATAACATTACTTTAAATAAAAATCCACATTTAACACGATTAACTCCATACCTAAATTTCAACATAAACCATTTATATATTTATAAACTATTTTTATAAATCTCCTTTTAATTTTATAAAACTTCTATTTTATAAAATTCCTTTATTTATAAAATTTTATTTATAAATTCATTATTTTATAAAAAGTATTTTTACTATCAAAATTCACTTATAAATCCATTTCTTTATAAACCAAATTTATTTATAAAATCCATTTATAAATCCATTCACCAATAAATTTCAAATCCATTTACAAAATAAATGTCAAATCCATTTGAAAAATACTTAAAAATTCCAAATATAAATCAATTTCTTTATTTAAAAAGTATTACTTCTATAAATCTTTTTGTATAAACTTATTCCAAAATCTCAAATCAAAGTATTTCTCAAAACTACACCTTTATAACATCAAAAATCATAACCTTTTTATTCGTTAAAAAAAATCCATTCCTTTTAACAATTTAAAAATTATTAAAACTTATATACTTTAAAAATTACTTTGAAATCTTTATCAAGTAAAAATCATTGTTTTAATATTTCAAAATACCAAAAATAAAGCCCGGTTCTACCAAAGCACTAAATAAGTCAAATTATATCAAAGATATCAACATGACATCCAATACATCATATATCATCATATATATGAAAATAAATTAATAATGGTGAGGAATCCTATTAGATCACTCCAACCTGTCCTCTTGCTTTACAGACAGCATATAATCAAAAAAATAAAATCAATCACTTCGAGGTGGGATTCGTATACAAAGAGTCATCTGTTCTTACATGGGAACATAATAAGGTCTCATCCGCTTCAATAAACGAGAATATATCCAAACTAACTAGTATATAGTATATTATCCAAACATGCAACAAACAACATAAATAACCACTTATACAAAAATATAAACGGACCAGAGAGGTGAGTTTACTCACAAAAAGACCAAAAATTGCCTAAGCGCTCTAGTTTGAATTAAAATTGAATGGTCAATCAATTCCACTCAAAATTACTACTAGCTATGACTTCTTTCAATTCAAGTTCATAGCGTAGTACTCGCTGATACGAACACAATGCAACTTGTCGCGCTCAAAACGGACCTCGTACGAGAAAGTTATGGATTAATTAGCATTTGATATAATTAAAATCATAATTAACTTAATTAATTTAATTTAAATTTTTAACCTTTCTAAGCCTCCCTCCTCATGTGCGCGTCTTCTTCCAGGCAACGTGAGCTTTTCTTTTTTCATGAATGACGATCGCTTGACCACTAGCGTGACCGTCGTCGACTGTACTCACGGCTGTGCCTCACCTTGGCTGCCGCCATCCCCTTCTGCATGCGCACGCGTGCCACGTGGATGACATCAGACCCAAAAAAGTGTCGATGAAGCGAGAAATTTGTCGCTGCCGTCGTCGATAATTCGAAAATCCAGTTGGTAGTTTGCCTCGTATCGTCATGCTCTACGTTTTCCAAGTTGAAGTCGAAGGCTAATTCGTCCCCTAGAGGCTCCGATCAAAACAGTCGTTGGATGGTTTTATTTTGATAGTGGCTAGAAAAGAAGCTAGGGTTTGGTTGCAAATGAAGGAGGTTGAGGGCTATTTATACAAAATTTTCATGGCACTGTTCATTCGTGAAAATTTCGATTTCCAAACGAAGCGTGCCGCCCGACGTTCCATACGTCATATCCCTATTTCGAACACAATGAAATATGTATCGAGAGCTAATTCTATCATATTCAGAAGATATCTTTTCAAAATCAAATTATTTTAACTAAATTTTCTTTATTTAATTTTTGCACTGTTACCCAGATGCTTGGCTCAGCTACAAAATACTGGTTATAGAAGTTAGTTTGAATGGTCAGGCCTACGCATACAGTTCGGCTTGTAGACATAGCTCGACCGGAATTAGGGGATGTATGTCGTTCGGCCAAAGTAGGATGTTGTTGTAAATTTCATGTGTATGGCTCGGCTTAAGGTGGAAGTTTTCGTTCGGTCAATTATCGCTCGGTGTAGAATTGTCCCAACCTTAAAGACGCATTGTCGTTTATCGCTCGGCCTGGATATTACCCTACGAGCCGTTCGATCTATATGTTTCAGCTAACACTGCTCGACATCAATCACCCGGCTTAAGTGCCACTCGACCTAAGTGTCGCTCGGCCTAACTGCACCACTCGGCATCTTTAGTTCGAACGCCATCGCTCGGCATTTTTAGTTCAAACGCCACCGCTCGGCATTATTTTTTCGACCACCATCGCTCAACATAGGAGGGTTTGGCACAAATGAACATTACCAAGTGTTCCAGAACACACCACTCGGTCAAGGGAGTGAAGCGTACAACAGAATTCACCGTTCGACATAACTTTACTTCCAGTCGACTTGCTATCTACTTCGGTTCTCCTGAGGGTTTACTTCAAGTCACTTGACAATCGACCAGACAACTCTCGACCGGTATTCCTCGCTCGGCATGACTCGTTCGGCATGCCTGGCTCAGTGCGCAGAAGTCACCTACTGCGGGCCGAGATACCTTGTTCCTAGGCCCGCGAAGGAAGTCTGGCATATCTTCGTCTATAAATAGAAGGGCATGGGCACAGTGAAAGAGACCTTTTTTGAGAGAACACTGGGGAGACTCTGCCATTTTCAAGACTTATTTTTTTCAGTTAGAACTTGTATTCAAGTTGTTGGTATATGAATTGTACATGTATTCAATTATTTGAAAAAGTAATAAAGGTTAAATTCAAAGCGGACGTAGGCAGTTACGCCAAACCACTATAAATCTGATGTTCTAGTTTTTGAAATTAATTCCGCATATATTCCTCTATTTTAATTTTCTATCTTCATTAATCTCCCTACTCAAACTTTTCTTTGGGTGTTAGTGACCAATTTTGGTGCCAATATTTTGATGCTTTCAATGAGAGACCGTTCTCAGGTTATTACGATCTACTTTTTAGCTACTAGATTGAAGAAAACCCCGAAGGAGATCCAAGTCATTCACAGGAAGTCCGTCGATTCTACTCAGAGTTCCTACCAAACTCTACAATGGGAAGACCTTGTACCAGATCAGCCTTGCAAAATGCAAACGTCAACGAGACTGCTAGCGTCCAACAAATAGGATCCAACAATCAATAAGTTAATCCAGGCGCAGGGACTGTCATCGTCCAAAGCCAAATGAAAGTTGTCACTAGAACGGAGTTCAACAACCTTATGAGAGAACTCATGGAAAGCAGGAGACAACTTAACGAACAGATTCAAGCTAATGCCAACCGCATGACTCAGCTTACTCAACAACAGCATCAGAATGCTAGAGGTAGCCCCGCTCCTTACTGCTCATCCAACAGCTCGACTTCATCCGATGAACCCACTAGGCGTAGACGTTGTAGAACCAAAACAACACAAACAGGTGTTGCTGATCGATCAACCAGCGACGGTCCAGGTTCCTTACCTGGAGCCATGGCACCTCACTTACATCAAGGAAATCATACCCAAGCTGGGGCAGGACATTTAACATCTGGAGCGCGAGTGGAAGCTGGACGGCCGGCCCACTAAGGTCCTAATGAAGCTGGTCCTCAGGATACATGTTTGATAGATCGCCAACAGAGGAGACACCAACCAGAATGGTCTCGTAGAACAGATTCCAACCTGTTGTCTTCCATACAAACCCCAAACCTATCGACTATGTTTAGACAGCTGATAAGAGACAATCAAGGCTTTACTAATGACGATTGAGGGATATCCAGGAGTCATACTCCATTCACAAATACTATTATACAGGTCGAGTACCCTAGGAAGTTTAACTTGCCGACTATCCCGGCCTACGAAGGGAAGACTGACCTCCTTAAGCATGTGATGTGATATGAATGGATGATGGATTCAGCTATAGCAAATGATGAAACTATGTGTAGATGCTTCCCATTAACTTTATCTGGAATTGCTACCATATGGTTCACCTGACTTCCACCGCGGTCTATCTCTAGCTTTGATGAATTGGCGACGAAATTTGTAGAACAGTTCAGGGTTCGTGCCACTTGTCCCAAGGACGTGATGTCCTTGCCTAGTGTGATTCAGGCTCCAGAGGAGTCGTTAAAGGAGTACTTATAGAGATTTCATGTTGCGGCTACTGAAGTTAGCAACCCAAATAACCATGCCATTCTGATGGCTGTGATGCGAGGAGTGGATTCGGATTCATAGTTTGGCAGGAAAGCATCCGACTACGCTAGAGCTTTTTTTATTCAAAGGCTCATCAATTCATAGGAGGGGAGTAAGCCAGGTGGACGAGGCAAGATAATGCACCAGGGCCTGAAAAGGAGACTGTGAAGAACAACATTATTGTAAAACAATCCGGTGATAACTCGGGGAAGGTCAATGTCCAGAACAAGCTAGGGCAATCTAAAGTATTCCGAAGGAGGAAATCCCGAGAAGAAAAGGGAAGCAGGAAAGTGAAAACCATGGATTCCATCTTACAACGAATACACTCCCCTTGCATCTTTGGAAAATATCTACCTATCAACTTGCAATACTTTTTAATACCAAAAGCCACGCCCAAAAGAGTCCACAGAGGAACAAAAGCGGACTTAGAAGTATTGCCGCTTCCATGAGACTTACGGGCACAATACCGAGGAGTGTTGACACCTCCACGATGCCGTAAAAAAGCTGATTCGATAGAAAAAGCTGCAGGAGTTCGTCAAGAACCCGCAGGAAGGTAGACAAGGAACATCAGACCCCGGTCGCGGGCAAGCTCCATGCCATCTAGAGGAACCTGCTCGAACTGTAGGTAGACTAGTCATAAACATGATAGTCGGTGGACCTCACCCTGCAGATAAGAATTGGCAGGGAATGAAGCAGTATGCTAACTCCCTAAGGCATGTAGATTTTGAATGTTGTTCAAATACGGAGGATGGATCCCCGGCTAAGTAGCAGCGAACGATGACGGACGATATAGTATCCAGAAGCAGAGATGCTAATCAGGTAGAAGCTCCTACCGTTGACCCGAAGGTCATCTCCGCGACAATCGGGCCAGCATTCGTGAAAAGGATTTTGATTGATTGTGGAAGTTCTGTTAACATCATCTTCAAAAAAGAATATGACCAAATGAAGATGGAGACAAAGGATTTAAAACCATCTAAAGCCAGTATCCATGGCTTTAATGGTGCAGCAACCGATGCAGTGGATTATGTTGAATTGCCAGTTGAACTTGGACAAGGTGAGCGTAGGAGGGTGCGAATCCTGCCTTTCATCGTTTTGGATATCGATTCTCCATACAATGTGTTCCTGGGTCGACCGACCCTAGCAGAATTTAGGGCAGCTTTGTCCCCTTGGTGTTTAACTTTGAAATTTCCAACAAGCAAAGGAGTTGGTGTTATGCATGGCGATCAAGCGACCGGTTGTCCGTGTTATGTGGCTGAGCTGAGAGAGGCCCAACAGAGAGAGAAAGAAAAGGTTGTGGTCAGCTCCGTTCACACCTGAACCACCGATAATTGACAAGTAGTGCCGAGCCCCGGCTCGAGAAACACAATTCAATCTATAGAGACATAGATCCGAGAGATGATGATGATGAACCCAGGGAGGCAAAAGCAGCACCGGCTGAACTGACGATTGATTTTCCAGTCAGCTGAGACGACCCATTGCGAGTGCTAAAGAGTGGATCACAACTCAACCCCTCGATGGTCGAGGATCTCATTGATTTCCTCTAGGAGAATCTGGATGTTTTCGCTTGGACACATCCTGATATATGCGGGATTTCTCCCGCCCACATGAGTCATATGTTGAACATAAACCCAAGGTACGTACCAGTAAAGAAGAAAAGGAGAGGCATGGACCTAGAGAGGTCCGCTGCTCTCAAAGAGGAGGTGGGCAAACTCAAAGCCAACTGGTTCGTCCGCGACGCTCTCTACCTTGATTGGGTGTCTAACCTCGTGTTAGTGAGAAAAGCAAATGGGAAATGGAGAACCTGTGTAGATTATTCTGATCTGAATAAAGCATGCCCTAAGGATAGTTTTCCTTTATCCAGAATTGACCAACTGGTCGACTCAATGGCAAGGCACAAGTTATTATCATTTACGGATGCATATTCGAAGTGTAATGAAATCCAAATGCATATTCCAGACCAAGAACACACTAGTTTTGTCATGGACGTTGGGCTGTATTGTTACGTGGTGATGCCCTAAGGATTGAAAAATGCGGGAGCAACTTATCGGTAGAACAATGGAAGTCTATGTGGATGACATGCTCGTGAAGTCACGACAGTCAAATGACCACATTCGAGACTTGGCAGAAATGTTTGATATACTCAGATATTATGGAATGAAAATCAATCCTCTGAAGTGTTCCTTTAGCATTGCATTAAGGAAGTTTTTGGGTTTCATCGTTAATGAGCGAGGAATTGAAGCTAATCCACAAAAGATTCAGGCTATTCCAAGCAGTATGGACCATGAAGTGTTGTATGTATACTTGGCTGCATCCCAACATGCCATCAGTACGGCTTTGGTTCATGAGGAGGACCGATTTCAAAAGCTGGTGTACTATGTCAGTAAATGTCTAATGGGGGTAGAAAGAAATTATCCTAAAATTGAGAAACCGGCCTACTGCTTGATGATTGCATCACACAAGCTGTATCTGTACTTTCAGGCACACTCCATCAGTGTTAATACCGATCAACCCTTGTGACAGGTACTCTAATGACCGGAAACCTCCAGAAGGATTTTAAAACTGGAATATCGAGTTGAGTCAGTTCGATGTTACCTACCTGCCACAAAGGGCCATACAAGGGCAAGCGCTAGCAGACTTCATTGTGGAATTTACCACGTCAAACGAACCAAACAGTCATGATGTCATTCCCCCCATTCGATGGAAACTGTACACCGATGGAGAATCCAACGGCCGTTGTTCTGGGGCTGGAATAATTCTTGTGACTTCCAAAAACCGATCAATTTGTTATGCTTTGAAGCTCAATTTCCCCGCTACAAATAACGAAGCTGAGTATGAAGCATTGATTGCTGGCTTAAAACTTATCAGGGAACATGGAGTGAAATCGGTTGAAATCTTTTATGACTCACAATTGGTGGTGTACCAAGTGCAAGGAGATTACCGAGCGAAGGGGCAGATGCTTGCTCCTTACCTTGCTTGGGTTCACGGACTATTGGTAGCCCTTAAATATTATGATATTTCGCATGTCCGCGTGAACAAAATAGAGAAGTCGATTCATTGGCCAAATTTACAAGTACTAGCGATGCTCAGCAAATGGGATTGGTCCCCATCGAAACCTTATATGCTCCGAGTATAAATATGATGGAGGTAGATTTCATGTTAGAAACGAAAATCGAGAAGGAGTCATGGATAACCCATTCAAGCAATACTTTCTACACCGGGTTTTGCCAGAAAGAAAGAACAAAAGACGACAAGTTATTCGTAAAGCTTCGCGATATGTAATGCAGGATGGAATAATGTATCTAAAGGGATTCTTGGTCCTCGTACTCAGGTGCATTGCCCACGGTGAGATAAAACGAGTCTTGAAGGAAGTTCATGAAGGAGAATGTGATGACCATACCGGGGGGCAGACACTAGCAAAAAAGATCCTCCGCTATGGATGCTATTGGCCAAATGTAAATTGGGATGCTGCAGACTACGTTAGAAGATGTGACAAGTGTCAAAAATACGCAAAAATCCCGAGAGCTCCGCCAACGGAACTCACACAAATGATTAGTCCCTAGCATTTTGCAATATGGAGAATCGATATAATCAGTCCTTGCCTATATCCAAAGGTGGTGCGAATACGCAATAGCTGCGGTCGATTACTTTACCAAGTGGGCAGAAGCAGAGCCCTCAGCCACAATCACTACCAAGAAGGTCATTAATTTCGTTGTATGAAACATTATATGCCGTTTTGGCCTCCCGCGAACTATCAATACGGACAACGGAACTCAGTTCGAAAGTAGGGAGTTCAAAGACTTTTGTCAAAACTATGGCATTGAAAAAAGGTTTGCAGCAGATGCTCATCCAAAAGCCAATGGACAAGTAGAAGCCGTGAACAAAATAATCAAGTCCATATTAAAAAAATGTTTGGAAACGGTTATAGGCAAGTGGGTGGATGAGCTTCCAATAGCACTTTGGGCTTACAGAACCACCGACAAGTCCGCGACTGGCCACATTCCATTCGCATTGGCATATGGCATGGAAGCCGTTATACCCGTGGAACTTGAAGTTCCTTCACATCGGGTAACTCATTATGACTACAAGACAAATCAGGATCTCTTACTAGAATCATTGGACTTCGTTGATGAAAAATGAAAAGAAGCTTATTTAAGGGCGGCTGCATATAGGCACCGAGTCGCTCGATATTATAATGAAAAAGTCCGACCGAGAATCTTTGATGTGGGCGATCTCGTGTTGAAGCGAGTTTTCCAAGTCCCATCGCATATGAATTCCACCTGGGAAGGTCCATACGTCATTGAACGGAGGCTTGGAGAGGAACTTTTAAGCTAGAGACCGCTGATGACACGACACTCCCTCGAGTATGGAATAGCGAGCATATGCGACGTTATTATATTAGTCTATTTCCTTCGCATTTGAGTTGCAATTATTTCCAGTGTATTTTAATTTTGTTGATTCTTAGTTTTCAGCATGTAATAAGACAACCCAGTTTGTTTTCAGTAATAAAGGCTTGAAGCCATCTTTTCCATGAATTATTGATGTTTCCATGTGTGATAATTCTATGATAGAAATTAAAGTTACATTATTCTGTCTGGCATATGAACGTGCACAAAAAATCAAAAATCTTCAAGTCCTCAGAGTGCGAACTGGAGTACTCTGAATTCCCAGAGTGCGGACTAGAGTATAAACGACGAAAGATCTCCAAGTCCCTAGAGTGCAGGCTGGAGTACTCTGAGTCCCTAGAGTGCGAATCAGAGTATAAACGACTGAAAAACTTCAAGTCCCCAAAGTGCGGACTGGAGTACTCTGAGTCCCCAAAGTGCGGACTAGAGTATAAACGACTTAAAATCTCAAAGTCTCCAGAGTGCAGACTGGAGTACTCTGAGTCCCTGGAGTGTGGACTAGAGTATAAACGACTGAAAATTTCCAAGTCCCCAGAGTGCAGAATGAAGTACTCTGAGTCCCCAAAATGCGGACTAGAGTATAAACGACTTAAAATCTCCAAGTCCCCAGAGTGCAGACTGGAGTACTCTGAATCTAGAGAGTGTGGACTAGAGTATAAATGACTCAAACATCTCCAAGTCCCCGAAGCGAAGACTGGAATACTCTGAGTCCCCAAAATGTGGACTAAAAGTATTCTTAGTGCCCGAAACATGAAATAGAGGATCTACGATTCTCAAAAAAAATTCGAGTCACATGGTGGTAAACTAGAGCTCGTATAACTCACCGAATTCCGAGTTATGGCAACGAGTTAGACAATAAGCTGAAAAAAATGAAAGTCATCGAAAAATAAATAAACTAAGTTTTATTCACATATCCCAGAATAAGGTTCCACAACAATCCCTCCTAAACTCGGAGTCAAAAGTCTATTTACATCGGCTATGAAAATAAATAGGAATAATTACATAACCTAGGCTAACTCTCGTTGAACGAGCATGATAGCTACTTCTTTGGCTTCTTCTCCTTCCTCGGTTTTTCAGCCAACTCCTCCTCCATGCATTTTCGCTTGGATTCTTTGCTTGCTAGGGAAGTGACGTCCGAGGAAGGAAGAGGAACTTCCAGTGGCCTGAACCCACCGGGGAGAATAACCTTCAAAGGTCTGTTCAAAGGATCATCTAGTTCCACTACTTGGGGCTCGACCTTGATTTCAACTTTCTTCTTCTTCTCTTCCATAAGTTGCTCCTTCTTGCTCAACTTTGAAGTATGTTCAAAGGCGCTTGTAATCTCAACTTTGTAATTTTCTTCGACGGGTGATGGATTTTTAGACTTGTCCTCGTTAAGCGCCTCAATCACTTGAGCGTCAGGACCGGGAATCTCTCCCGTTTGAATTGCCTCACCCATCTTCTCCTCCTTCTCTGTGGCATCATCGCCCCTTGGTGTTGGCTCAGGATCAGAATGACCTACATGAAATCATAAGAGACAAATGTTAGAATACATTAACTACTCGCCAAAAACTACGGCCCTTTGAACTTTGAGAAGAAAAGTTATGTACCGATTTCTGCCTGACTCTCAACCGTCCAAGGAGTTTTACCCTCTAAAATGTGAGATAGAACATGAATATCAAGACCAGGATCTTCTGGGTCGTAGCCAATGTGCTGCTCGAAGGGGTAAAGTGATGTGCGATCAGTCGGTTGAGTAGGGGGAGGAACTGGAGACTTGGCTCCGGATGGGCCGGCAATGTCATTCTTTCCTTTCGACGAGGAGGAGTCCCCGCTATAAAGAGCCTTCGCTGCAGACAAGTTCGAAGGCTCATTTTTTCCCTAGAGAAATTCCTTCACTAAAGCTTCTTCGTCAACCTCTTCAGTGCTTGACTCAACCTTTTTCATCTTTATTAAAGTCTCCCATGCTTCAACAAAAGATTCAAGGTAACCCTCACAGAGAAAAGTCAGGTCACGGTGCATGAGAACTCGAGTGTTGTACTCGGCTATAAGCGGATCAAACATGCACTTAATCTCCTCACTACCAACCTCGGCAGTCGCCTCAAGGCGAGAATCAATCTCCATGAACACTATACTTTTGCTCTCCTCACGGGCTTCATCCTTCAATGTCTCAGCGGTGGAGAGTTCTTCATCGAGCTTTGTCTTCAGGAGTCGTGTAGCAAAAATCTCGACATGGTATCATTGTGACTTCTCCCGAGCAGCAGTCTTTTCTTCCTTCTCTTTGAGAAGTAGCTCTTCCATTTCTTTGACTCGCTGAGTGAATGCGCCTCTCTCCTTCTGAACGGAGTCTTTCTCAAAAGCTAAAGCGCCGTAGCGTTGAACGGCTTCATTGATCTCCTTCATATGTGCGGCCTCCAAAGAATTAACTGCCACAGTTATTTCTTTAGCACTTTTCTGTGCAGTTTCAAGATAAGACTTGTATGAGGAAAGCTCTTCATCCTGGGCTTTGATAATGTTTTTTTCATAGATGGCTTCGAGTTTCAGGCAATCAATTTCATGTTGGCGTTCGATAGAGACTTCTGAAACTTTTTCTGCCAAATGAACAAATGCGTCGTGTTGAACATAGACATCATTGTTGTAAGCAATGACACTTTGTTTACTGTGCCTCGAAATGTGATGAATCGCTGGAAGAAACTTTAGACCGTCGAAGCATATTTTAGGGAACATGGCCTCAAGCTTGGCTAGCTTTTCCGCTATCAACGGATCATGTGCTGGAGCAGAATAAGTTTGTTTAGAAACTACGGCTTTTTTTGAAGTTACCGGGATTGCCTAGTGCGAGATGAACCCGAGTGTTAGTCGTGGGAAGTATCGGACTGGGACCCCTTCTGACCAGATTTCTCCCTGCCTTGTTCCGGGTGAGAGGAAGGATCGTGATGGTATGAAGACTGATTGTAAGTTTTCCTTCGAGACGATGAGTCCCGGGAGCGATAGTCCCTATCGCTGTCGTCGTCTCTATCCTGGCATTTGCCGGAGCCCGAATCTCGGCTAGAATGATGAAAAATAGAGGACCCGCAAAGGCGGTCGAATCCATGAGAACGTCCCATATCACTTGCACAGAAATTAAGCAAACATGAGTTAGCCAGAACATGATGACTGAAGTTTAAGTGCAAGGTGAGGAGTAAGTGTTATTGTGTGTGTCCTAGTGTTTCCTCTCGAAGGACCAGTTTCTTTGGCTTTACTTATCAAAGTTTTTTCTCCTTGATTATGGGCTTGAATGCCTTCATCGCCTCTCGTGGGCGAATGGAGTTTTAGGGCTTCTGGATCATTGAAGTCATAATTGAGCAGTTCGTCAGGAATAGTGAAGTCAGATAAGCCTTTCAGCGAACCCTCTAAGTGTTATGGAGACGGCTCTTTCTCCACCGGAGTGATTATGACCTTTGAGGTTCCGCCTACTGTCTTTTTCCTCAGTTTGTAAGCCAGTTTCTTTTTTCCCTTCGAAGGGGGAGGCGTTACATCAATATCGTGTGCCTTAACCATCAGTTCCAGAGCAGGACTTATATTCTCACCTGGTGCTTCTGACCCCTCAGTTTCTCTAATCTCGCCCTCCTTGGGGGTGTCGGGGGAACCACGTGTTGAAGGCCCGCTTGCCTTTTGCCTTTGTCCAAGGCAAGTGTAGTTGTAGTGGCGTCGTAAGGAAGACTTAATCGATGACCTTCCACCAACAACCCAAATTTCGAGAGCGGTTCATTGGAAATGATGGATCTGATGTCCCAGTCTCCCGTGGGAATAGCTCGAATAGCTTCGACGGCCATAGAGTACCTGGAGCCTTCAGGATGTGGGCTGATACTTGTAAAAGTCGAGAAAGGGTTTAGAAAGGATGCACTTTCTGCCGCATACAAGTATTGATCCAGAAAAGAAAGTTACTCCCTTCTAGTCATCTCCTCGCAAAGCCAGTGGGACAGTGCATATAAAGCCATTTTTGCTTATATTGGGCAAATTTGCTCCACACCCCCGTAAGGATTTGGCCTTTTTTATATGGCTCAAGGAATATGAAAGATGGGCTGTCGGACCGCCTCTTGAAATGATAAATAAAGTGGACGTCGCCGGGAGTGGGGAGCCTGAATAGAATGCTCACGAAGAGAATGCATGTGCCATATATGAACGCGTGAATGTTGGGATGTAACTGTGCTTGGGCGATCTCAATATATTGCAACACATCATGGAGGAAGGAGTTGAATGGTGACACGCTACCAACCCAACACATGAATTTATTGTAGGCAGTATATCCGGTTGGGGGCAAGTGAGGACTATCTTGTCCCGATGGAACCAGTACATCGTCGAAAGAAATTCCATGGATTGAGCATAGCGGCAAAGAGCGTTTTCATTGATTCTCGAAGCTCGAGAATCAACCGGATTGTCTAGGATGATTGCTGCATCTAGGGCATCCGGAGCCAAGTCAACAGATGCAGTCGTTGGACTCGGGATATTCTACGCAGGAGTTGTCGATGGATTTGAGGTTCCTACTACTTCCTGTTGAAAACTTGGCTTAGGTTTATCTGATAATGTGGCAGAGCTCGATTTTCTAGACATCTTCAATGAGCGTCGAATCTGGATAAAAACCTGTTTGAACTATACTTGAAAGACAATCAAAATTAGACATAACGACAAAGATTTTCCCCCCAACATGGTGTGTGAACTAGTGTGATGGTTCATTTAAAGAGTATGAGTAAATTAGGGTTCTGAAGGGAAAAGTGTAGCACGACGAGCTTTAAGTTGCCGTTTCACAAATTTTAAATTCACGTTTGTTATGGTTTCAATCATGAAGTTATTAGTCTTGATCAGTTTCATGTGCTTTTAGACTTTGATTTGTGTCGTGGATTTTTCGGTACATGGATAAATGTGGAAATAAGAAGCAAAGTTTTGTTCTACAAGTTGAGGTAAGGTAAGTATGTCGATGTCGAGTCTCATGCTTAGGACCGATCGTCTATCCGAGTACATGTATACCGAACCATAATGCCCCGCTTGGTGCCGGTCCTCATAGCCTATCTTGCTTCTCCCTTCTTCACTACTCACCGACCTACCCAGACCAAAACCATTGAGCCACTCACTCTCCTCTCCAACAACATCTTGCTTCATCGAACGACCCGCGAGGGCTATACCGAGCCACGCTTGCTCGGTACATCGAGCCCACTTCATGATCCTTGACTAGGCCATGATACTACAATCAAGTGGTTAAATCACACTCTCTCCCACGACATTGAATGGCATAGGGCCACTGTCCCTGACTCCAGAAACCAATCATACCTACCAACCCACAAACTCCTATCTCTCCCTAACAACAAGACGACCCACTTGACCAAGACACCGACCTATCCCTCATAGCCCTAACTGGCTCACACTCGCTCTCGAATTTCCAAACCCCTCTTCTCCTCATCCTTATTCACCAAGGATCAACTCCTAATAACCTCCTAAGGCCCTAACCTGGAGTCTACTTTTTTATTCCTAATCCATCTCCCTTCTTCCTCTAGATTTATTCTCTACCTATTCCTCCAACAACAGAAGAGGGGAGACAGAGGGTTTGTCCCCGCAGGCATCGGAGTTTGATATAACGTCGGGTTTGGAAATAAGTTCATACCTGTGAAAAATCTTGAAGTATGCGGTAGATTTGGAGTGTTGGGCTGGAGGTTCGTTCGTGATAGAGATTAGTTAGGATCGTGAGATGGGCAATTCAGGCTCGAAAAAAGGCAAAGCAACAAGTGAGGCTCGGCAAGGGATGAACTGATGGCTTTGGAGAAATATAGTACAGAAGAGAAAAAGGGAGAAGGAGGTGAGGCTAGAACTTATATATGGTGGAGGGGAGGTGAACAGGCTATCTCCTGGTGACCCGGTCAGTATGTCTTGAGAGATGTGGTTTTAGGCATGCGTGTTCCAATTCGAATAAGCCGGCCGTCAGTCACTATATGCCGAACGACCCCGAGATGCTAGGAAGGACAGCCATTTTTGGACCTTCATTATATACGTTCGACCTTTTGACAATAGGAATTGGTTAATGATTCAAAGCGTGTCTAGTTGCTTCACACGATACACTTTGGGGGGCAAATGTTACCAGGATGCTTGGCTCGGCTACAAAATACTGGTTATAGAAGTTAGTTTGAAAGGTTAGTCTTATGCATACGGTTCGGCCTGTAGACATGGCTCGGCCGAAATTAGGGGATGTATGTCGTTCGGCCAAAGGAGGATGTTGTTGTAAATTTCATATGTATGGCTCGGCTTAAGGTGGAAGTTATTGTTCGGTCAATTATCGCTTGGTGTAGAATTGCCCTAACCTCAAAGGCGCATTATCATTCATCGCTCGGTCTGGATATTACCCTACGAGCCTTCGGTTTATGTTTCATCTAACGCCGCTCGACATCTATCGCCCGGCCTAAGTGCCGCTCGGCCTAACTGCACCACTCAGCATCTTTAGTTCGAATGCCATCGCTCGGCATCTTTAGTTCGAACGCCACCGCTCGGCATCATTTCTTCGACCACCATTGCTCAGAACAGGAGGATTAGGCTCAAATGAACATTACCAAGTGTTCCAGAACGGACCACTCGGTCAAGGGAGTGAAGCCATACAACAGAATTCACCGTTCGGCATAACTTTACTTAGAGTCGACCTGGTATCTGCTTCGGTTCTCCTAAGGGTTTATTTCGAGTCACTTGACGATTGACCAGACAACTCTCGACCGGCATTCCTGGCTCGGCATGACTCGTTCGGCATGCCTAGCTCGGTGCGTAGAAGTCACCTACTATGGGCTGAGATACCTTGTTCTTAGGCCCACGAAGGAAGTCTGGCCTATCTTTGTCTATAATAGAAGGGCATGGGTACAGTGAAAGAGACCTTTTTTGGAAGAACACTGGGGAGACTCTGCCATTTCCAAGACTTATTCTTTTTCAGTTAGAACTTGTATTCAAGTTGTTGGTGTACGGACTGTATCTGTATTCAATTATTTGAAAAAGTAATAAACATTAAACTCAAAGTGGACGTAGGCAGTTATGCCGAACCACTATAAATCTGGTGTTCTAGTCCTTGCAATTAATTCTGCATATATTCCTCTATTTTAATTTTCTATCTTTATTAATCTCTCTACTCAAATCTTTCTTTGGGTGTTAGTGACCAATTTTGGTGCTAACATGTGCGTTCGAACTCACACGATTAAACGATATGTCTAATCGCCACAAAATTTGATAACATATAATAATTTACTATTACGGATCCGATGAAACCGGTTTCGTCGAAATCCTAGACAGTACTGAAAAGACAATTTTTACACGTAAATTAAATCAAGTAATTTCCAAAATCAGTTTAATCACTTTTGAATCCAAATTAAAAGTTTACTATCTTCATTTTTATACAAATAGAATTTAAATCAACTTTAGAAATTGTTTTCATTCATTTAAATCGAGATTCCATTATTTAAAAAAATTTGAATATTAAATTTAACAATTTAATTATCAAATAACTCACTATATTTGAAACATAAGTTATTTAACTTATAAAATTAAAATTTTAATATTTAAAATCAATTAAATATTCCAAATTCGAATGACTAAATTTTTGGGTCATTGCATTCTTCCCTCCTTAAAAGAATTACGTCCCCGAAATTACCAAGTAAGAAAAATGCCATAAAACCCACTATCTTTTCAACAATAATTAGTTGAAACTGGATTACAAAATTTCTAAGTCTTTCAAATCAATTCATAGTTACTTCTAATACCATTCCAAATTATAACTCGAAATCAAAATTTAACTATCGAATTTTTTTCTAAAATCTCAAAAAATTTATAACTCTTAAATTAATGAAAAATTTCGCCAGCATTTCCTTTGCACGGTTCGATCTTAGAAAAATCACAATATATATAATCACAAATATACATCTCATATTCGAGGATGAGGCATCCCGTAGAAAAATATATATAAAAGAATGATATGTAATCCAAGATATATACCTTTTATTGTATTAGCAAGCATATACAATCATTATAGTGCGAAAGCGAGCAACAAACGCGAAGAATACGCATCCGCCCCTATTAAACACTCAATAGTAAACAAAAATATGTATATAGAAAGTAATATCAATATACAACATATACCAATATAATAACTATACGCAAATGCTGCAAATGCAACATAAGAAACCATCAAATAATTAATATTCATCTAATTAATTCATAACTATACCAATTTGCATTTTCTAATGTTAACATTTAATTTATTAAAGCCCTTACGATGTACATATATCATATGTATGCAAAACCATACCTGATCACTTGCTCGTTCACACAATTTCACTTCCGAATGAGTATCGTTCACACGACCACTTTAGTGGGGACTCAACTCCCGTTTCTTGATTAGAAAACCGTCATTGTACTTGCATAGTCATATACTATGGTAGAGAATATCACGAAAATCCATATCTAGGGTTCACCGTCAAGAAATCCAGTGAAAAATCCTAACTTGGATCGGTGTAAACCACCATGAAATCGTATATTCAAATCCGGATCGACAGTTATGCGAATAAAATAATATACATACATTTTATATATTTATTTCAATTAAGTTCTCGTTAAATCACATTCCTTTTTACATTCATTTGATCCATCTTCAATTTAAATCAAATTCAATTATCTATATTAGTTTCGCTTACATTTTTTGAGCAAGACGGGTGTGTAGCGTGAAACTACACAACCGGTTAGTAGCAAATATATATATAAGAAGAAGTATATAGGGCGATCAACACGCTTGATCGCTAGCGCCAAAAGAAAGTATGAACATCAACACATACAACTTAAAGCAACACACATTAACAAAACAGAAGATGCAAATAATCTCCACTGAACAAACGATCCAACTGCAGTAGGAGAACTGGGTGGATCATGGAGCAGCTGGTGATTATCTTGATGGGAAGGCTGAGCTACTGCCAAGGGATTCAACTGGAGAAGAGCTACGCTGTGGGATGCGAAGTCTGAATGGAGCCAACAAGCTACGACCTGTACAAATGCTGAAAAGATGAGAAATACGTCTGGCGATGCTTTCGACTTGAGATCTGGGTTTATCAAATACACGTGCATTACGTTCCTTCCAAATGACCCAACAAAAAATAGCAATAAAGACATCCAAAGATAGATTTTGGTTGTTGTACTGCCAGTGGTCGAAAATAATTGGCGGATCGGGGACAAAACCAAGTATGTGGGGACTCGAAGCTGCCCAGATCGAGTAGGTAAAGTCACAATCTTTAAGCAGATGGGGAATACTCTCACATTGCTCGAAACAGAAGACACAGGCGGGATCAATATGTGTTTGAAAGCGGCAGAGTCGATCTTTAGTATTTATTCGATTATGCACCAGGCGCCATTGGAAAAAAGCAATTTGAGGTGGAATAGGGCACTTCCAAAGTCTGGGGAAGGAAAAGAGGCGTCCAGGATTATGCAGAGAGGAATAGCAGGAGGCCACCGAGAAACCGGAAGCAGGCGTCGGCGCCCAAACGAAGCGATCTGGTTGGTTAGAGAGGTGAAGGGAATGAAGGATGCTGGCTGCGGAGATAAGGTATGAAAAAGTGTCAGGGCTAAGTAGAGAAGGTGGGTAGAGGGAATCCGGTCCACGAGTAGCACAATCACTTAATGAAATCAACGGGGTATTCGAGTGGGGGAAGAGGCTCGGCAATGATTTGGCAAGGGGGAGTTGGCCGAACCAAGTGTCGAGCCAAAAAGCACAGTTGTTGCCGTTGCCAATGGCCACATGGAATAAGGATTTAACACGAGGGATGACTTGAATCACACCAGACCAAAAAGGAGAGGGTTTTTTACACGGGGGACGATGGATGATAAGATGACTTTTGGACTGATAATGAAGGGAGAGGATCCAGTCTTTCCAAATGAAGTAGTCTGGTGAGAGAACCTTCCAAATCCATTTAGAAAGCAGAGCAATATTGAAGGTTCTTAGGTTGGTGATGCCAAGACCATTGTTCAGAGGCAAACAGATAGAATCCCAGCTGACCAGTCTTTTGGCACCACCACCATTCCACAGGAAGGATCTTCTGGTCCTATCCAGATGATTGATGACCCAGGAGGGGAGTTTGTAGAACGACATCCAGTAAACTAGAATGGCTGAAAGGACCGATCTAACGAGAACAAGACGGCCCGCGGAAGATAGAGAGTGAGCCTTCCATCCCATTAATCTAGAGTCAATCTTGGAGATGAGGGGGAACCAGTCGGATCTATGGAGTTTGGTAGGTCTGAGATTGATACCAAGGTAGGAAAGCAGGAAATTCGAAAGCTTACAGTTGAGCATCGATGATATGGGAGGGCCAAGATGATCCGAGTTCCCCAACATGGTGATCGAACTCTTGCTGAAATTGATGGATAGTCCAGATATGCGTTCAAAGGTATAAAGGGCCACCTTTAGGCAGTGAATATAATTTTCTTGGGGAGAGACGAAAATGATTGTGTCATCTGCGAATTGCAAATTGGAAACCGACAAAGACAAATCTGGGAGAGAAATACCGGAGAAGAGGCAGTTGGATGATGCCGGCTTGATCATTCTGTTGAAGACATCTACGACAAGGACGAAGATGAGGGGTGAAAGGGTGTCGCCTTGTCTCAAATCCCAAACCGATTTTATGTGGCCCCCCGAAACACCGTTAATCGAAATTGATGAGAGGCTCGAAGTGAGAATATGTTTGATCCAATTGCACCATTTTGGGGGGAAACCCCTATTAGACATTAGGGCAAGAATGAAGTTCCAGTTCACCGTGTTGAAAGCTTTAGAGAAATCGAGTTTGAGAAGAACACCAGGGGTCAAAGAGTGGTGGCAGGTGGAAATGATTTCTTGAGCTGTGGCATTGCAATCCATAATGTTTCTCCCGAGTATGAAGGAGGACTGTTCAGCTCCGACCAGGGGGGTGATAACTTGTTGGAGGCGGTTTGCGAGGACTTTAGTGATGATTTTAAAGGTAGTGTTGAGAAGGTTGATGGGTCGGAAAGAGGGGAGGGAATTAGCACCTGGGATTTTAGGGATGAGGATGATGCTCGCATAATTAAGTCTCGAGATAACCGAGGGGTTCGATTGGAATTCCTTGCACATTTCTAGAATATCAAATTTAACTGAGTTCCAGAAATGCTTAAAGAAAAGAGATCCAAAGCCATCAGGACCCCGCGCTTTGTCATCAGACATCTCGTTAAGGGCGGCCCAGATCTCTTCCTCAGAGAACGGGTGATCGATGGGGATGTTGGTGGGGGAGGGATAAAAGAGCGGCCAGTTGATGTCAGGAAGCGGTTCGGATTGTTTACCAAGGATATCTCTGAAGTAGTTGGTAAATAGGCGAAGATGATCCGCAGGGTCAGAATAAGAGGTGTTGTTGTGGTATAATTCAGAAATCAGGAGCGATCTACGACGTCCACTGGCCAGGCGATGGAAGAAGGGGGTGTTTCTGTCTCCATCCTTTAACCATTTATCCCTTGATCTCTGTTTCCATCCGATTTCTTCTTGCTTGATAAGTCTGTCCAGATCCAATTCTAGAGCCAGCAGGCGAGCTCTTTCCGCTTACATTTAATTCATTAATATTCAGTTGTTAATATTTACTTTAAATTCAATTAATGTTTAACAACATTTAATTTCATATTCAATTCATTTATGAATCATTTTCATAGAATTTTACTGAAGTTTACTTTAAACTTTTTGTATAACATTTCTTATATTTATTTCACTTCAAAACTTAAGTTTATATTCAATTCTATCAAACAACATTCTAATGCATATTCAATTCTTTTTACAACTCAAACTGAATTTCATTTTATAGCTTATGTTCATTTTCATTTCAAAAGTCAAATTCTATTTCATTTATCTCGTTTGATCCCACTTAACTTAACTTGAGTTAAATTTCATTATTTTAACTAATTCATTTCATTAATTTTATTTCATTTAACTAACTCCATTCCATTTAACTTTATCAAGTTAATTCTTTTATTCCATATCTCAAATTCAAATTTCCTTTTGTTTGCTTAACCAAAATGGTCAACCGTTTTAAAATCTGGTTTTACTTTCCTATTCAAATTCATAAGTTGTAAACTTATTTCTTATCAATACTAATTTCAATTTATATGTTCTAAAACTTATTTTCATTTCACATATTTATCAAATCATACTTGGAAGTTTACAATCAAAACTTGTTTTATCAAAACAAAACTTCAATAGAAAATTATTAGGGTAGAAATTTATCACTTAGAAACTCGAAAATGAATACTGATGGTGCTGCAGTCACCACCCGAACTATTTTCCAACGACTAAAGTGAATTCAGTGCTTTTTATTTCTTTTAGATTCTTTTTTTATAAATCATATCTATAAATTTATAAATTTATACTTATATATAATTTCACTTTGTATATATAAAATCATTTCTTATTTGTTTATCTTTGTTTATTTTATAATAATAACTTTTATTAAAACACAAACAACAAATGATAATAATCAAATATTACCATTCACTAAAAAATGCGCTCTCATATATATAATACATTCAAACTCAATCTAGTGCATTATTAAACCTATCTATAATGAGTACCTAACTAAATCCCTAATACCAGATGTGAAGACCCACAAATCTGTCCCAATTCGAGCTGACAATAAACCACACATGTCCAACCCAAACCGAATGGAAAGACGGATAACCATGAGAAAGAAAGAAAAAAGAGAAGAAGAGAAGAGAAGTAGAAGAAGAGAAAGGGACTGAAACAATCATAGAGTCTCATAATTGCAGTGGAATAACATATAATATAATATCAATGATCTTCACAAAAAAGAAACTGTAATATAGTATACATACATCAGAGTACAACAACACATACCCAATCATCAGCCTAAATAGTTATAATAACATACCCTTTCCGATAATTTAAACAACAATGTAGTGAAAAAATAAGCGAATACGAGAATAGGACCAGAAGACCTCCAACTCATTTACTGAAGCTCCAAAGCATCCAAATATGAATATGTAAATATGCTCGGTCAGACCCGAGCATTGGAAGTGAAGAACGCCCGAATCAGTCTGGTAAACCAGCATGATAAAACACATCTCAACTGAATTTATAATTATAAAAATTTTCTTTTATCAAAACAAAGGTATCTCGTAAGACGACGCCACATATAAACACGAACAAGTTTTTACCTTACGATAACCAAAACATTTCATATCAAATCTTGTTATATTATATTAGTGTCTAGTGTAAAAATAATATCAATCAAAGCCGAAATTGTTACATTGATTAAATTCCATCATACTAGCCGCAAAGTGGGTTCTATAAACAAAATTGCAGGCACGTAGTGGATAATGGATTTCCATACAAATGACTAGGTGAAAGGACTACCTTCCAGTAATACATCTACAGAGGAATGTACTGAGGCTATAGAACATCTGCACTCTACTAACACAAGACTGACCTATCTCTCCCTCTAGATACTACCGAATATGTCATCACCCAATTTATTACCGACCTATCCGAGGACCTTCATCGCATACATCCGCATAATTTAAAACCTAAACATCATAGCGGGAATAAATATACCTAGAAGGGGATGATCATATCCTAATGATTGCAAACCACATAGCCTTACTATATCTTTCCTGTTTCGGTCATTTCCAGGTGCGAGGCCTTTGTCAACGTTTACCTTTCACATAGCACATCATCTTTAGTTGCCACATTGTCATTTCTTCGATCACTATTGACTTTCACAAACATACAACCTCTTAGCTTGTATGTCTCATAGAAGTCTGTACGTTTATAGAAGTCAACAATGTAACCTCAAAAATGCAATGTCAGACATCCATCCATCCAAGTTGCCCACGAACAGAATAAACCGAAGGCATTCTCCTACCAAATCCTATCAGGAATTACCCTTAGCGTCAGTAGCAATTAGTCATTTCATTGGATATTTCATAAAAAAGAGACCACTGCTACTATATGCAAATTGGGAGTATATCCCCAAATGACCAACAAGCAGTCCTTCATTACAAAAATCTCAAATATCAATGTCTTCCAACACTTGCACATTTGAACGCATATACGTTGGTCCAAAGTTGTTCTTGGATAAATCCGATAAAGGTCTCTCCAGATAAATAATGATAAAGAGACCAAATTTGATAGTCGGTCTTAACTATCAAAGCAATAATCATATCTATCACCATAAGCAATCGCTGGGCCCGTTTAATTAATTTTTTATTAACTAAATCAATTTTCAAATATTTGCTTCAAAATTATCTTTAAAAAGGTATATTCTAAAAATCATTTCAATCTTTCTATAACGGAAACATTTCTATAAATTTATATCAACGGTATAAGTATATTCAATACATTACCATTTGAAAACATGCCAAATAGAATTCTATAACTGTACAACTTCAGAGTTCGTACGCATCCGGACGAGTGTTAAGTATAGGAAGCAATGCTCCTACACTACCAAGCCTTTAGTACGATCATAAGAATCAATTCGTGTATTTCAAGATGGAAGGTCAAAACATAATTTATTAGGTCAAAATGAATGTTGCATAAAACATCGCTACGACAACCCAAAACATTAGTATGGGGATTCGATTAATTTTATATATATAATCTCATGTACTATATAAAACATTTCCTTTCAGAAATCATTTACAATGACAACAATGTTATAGTCCATGTCTTTCATACATTACGAAAACATGTATTACAACAATAAATGTTGAAATCTATGATTCCGATGCTTACCTCATTTTCAAAATCATTTATATTCCATTTGGAATTATTACTTCCAAAACATTGCTTTTAAAAAAATAAATTACTTTTAAAAACATTAACTCCTTCAAAAACATTATATCATAACATTCCTTTAAATAAAAATCTATGGTTAACATGATTAACTCCATACCTAAATTTTAACATAAACTATTTCTATATTTATAAACTATTTTTATAAATCTCCTTTCGATTTTATAAAACTTCTATTTTATAAAATTCCTTTATTCACGAAATTTTATTTGTAAGTCCATTCTTTGATAAAAACTAATTTTACTATCAAAATCCACTTGTAAATTCATTTCTTTATAAACCAAATTTATTTATCAAATCCATTTATAAATCCATTTACAATATCAATTTCAAATCCAATTACAAAAAAATGTCAAATCCATTTAAAAAATACTTATAAATTCCGATCATAAATCAATTCTTTATTTATAAAATATTAATTTTATAATCTTTTTCTATAAACTTATTCCAAAATCTTAAATTAAAATAATTTCTCAAAACTACACCTTTATAACATCAAAAATCATAACTTTTTTATTTGTTAAATACAAATCCATTCCTTTTAACAATTTAAAAATTATTAAAACTTGTATACTTTCAAAATTACTTTGAAATCCTTCTCAAATAAAAATCATCATTTTAATATTTCAAAATACCAAAAATAAGGCCCAGTGCTACTAAAGCACTAAATAAGTCAAATCATATCAAAGACATCAACATGGCATCCAAATGCATCATATATCAGCATACATATGAAAATAAATCAGTAACAGTGAGGAATCCTATTGGATCCCTCCAAACTGTCCCCTTGCATCAAAGACAGCATATAATCATGTAAATAAAATCAACCGCTTCGAGACGGGATTCATATACAAAGGGTCATCCATTCTTACACGACAATGTAATAGGGTCTCATTCGCTTCAATAGGCGTGAATATATCCAAACTAACTAATATATAGTATATTATCCAAACACGCAACAACAACATAAAAAAACTATTTTCCCTTGTATAAAATATAAGCAGGCCAAAGAGGTGAGTTTACTCACAAAAATGCCAAAAATGGTCTAAGCGTTCCGGTTTGAATTAAAATTAAATGGTCGTTCAATTTAACTCAAAATTACTACGAGCACCGCATTCATCCAATTCAAGTTCATGGCATAGTACTCGCTGATACAAATGCAACGCAACTTGTCATGCTCGAAATGGACCTCGTACGAGAAAGTTACGGATTAATTAGCATTTGATATGATTAACATCATAATTAACTTGATTAATTTAATTTAAACTTTTAACCATTTTAAGTCTCCATCCTCACGGACGCGTCTTCTTCCAAGCAATGCGAGCTTTCGTTTTTTATTTATTTATTTCGTGAATGACGATTGCCCGACCACCAGGCGTGACCGCCGCCGACAACACCCACAACCCCGCCTTGCCTGCCGCCGCCACTCTCCTACGCGTGCGCGACATGCGGACGACGTCGAGCCCAAAAAACTACTGACGCGTGCGAGAAATTTGCCGCTGCCGTCTTCGACCATTCGGTGATCCAACCAATAATTTTCCCCGTATCGTCGCGCTTTACCTTTTCCTAGTTGAAGTCGAAGTTTAATTAGGCCCCTAGAGGTTCCTGTCAACTGTGACCATTGGATGGTTTTATTTTAATGGCGGCCAGAAATAGAAACTACGGTTTGGTTGCAAATGAAGGAAGTTGAAGGCTATTTATAGAAAATTTTCATGACACTATTCATCCGTGAAAATTTTAAACTCGAAACAAAGCGTGCCGCCTGAAGTTTTATATGTTATACCCTTATTTTAAACACAATGGAATATGTATCGTTAGCCAATTCTATCATATTAGAAGATAGCTTTTCCAAATCGAATTATTTTAATTGAATTTTCTTTATTTAATTTCTACGCGTTTCAAACTCGCACGATCAAACGATATGTTCAATCGTCATAAAATTCGACGGCATATAATAATTCAGGATTATGGATCCAATGAAACTGGTTCCGACATTCAAGACAATACTCAAAAAGACTATTTTTACATGTAAATTAAATCAAGTAATTTCCAAAACCAGTTTAATCACTTTTAAATCCAAATTAAAAGTTTACTATCTTCATTCTTATACAAATAGCTTAAATCAACTTTAGAAATCGTTTTCATTCGCATTAAATCCAAGATTCCGTTATTTAAACAATTTCGAATATTAAATCTAACAAGTTAATTATCAAATAAATCACTATACTTGAAATATAAGTTATTTAACTTATAAAATTAACTTTTCAATATTTAAAATCAATTAAATATTTAAAATTCGAATGCCGAAATTTTGGATCATTACAAAACTTATGTACTAATTATGTTTTATTTGAGCATCCATGGAACTTATGTACTACTTATTTAGGAAGACTGAACATGTGCTTATTTATGTTGAATAACTATGATTCTTCACCATTAAAAAAAGTAAATCAACTTGCAACTTTCTATTAAAAAAGTGTAAATTATATAGAACTTCCTTTTTTTACAAATTGACCTAACTTATATG
The DNA here is from genome assembly GCA_030765085.1 of Allium cepa. Taxonomy (NCBI): domain Eukaryota; kingdom Viridiplantae; phylum Streptophyta; class Magnoliopsida; order Asparagales; family Amaryllidaceae; genus Allium; species Allium cepa. The sequence continues at coordinate 166,267,477 of CM060941.1, read as the reverse complement.
TTTATTACTACATGAAAATTTCTAATACTGATATATTAAAATAAAAAAGTAATAACTTGACTAATTGGACAATGTTGTGAATAAAATAAGAATATGTTATAAAGAAATAAGAGTAGAAGTCATTAGAGAAAGAGACAGAAGATATATTATTCATTTCTAAAATTAGTAATATATTTATATTACATAGCCTCCTTTACATAAATGCTTCAGAGCTTGAGATTAAACTTATCCCATGATGTGGGACCAAACAAAACGACATAAAAACATATTCACTTCATGATTTACATATATTGTAATACTCCCCCTTGAATATGCAACTTCAAAATCTTGAATGCTCTGATAACTTTAAATTGTCCATTTTGAAAAGCGTATGATGATTGCTCACCCTTATTATTATCTGGCTTGCATTTATCCATTCAGTCGATATAGATATTGTCCGTTGCCTTATTAAAAAACCTCTGTTAGGAAAACCCGTTGGAAAAATCTTGAAAGAGGAAAAGAGTGCAACTTGTAGAATCAGATTAAAAATGATTTTTCTCTAAAGGGTTTGATACTTTGGGATCAAAGCAATGCCTCGTTAAAACCTTACTAAGAAAAACCCAATGGGAAAAATATTAGTGAAGAAAAAAAAGTACAATGACATATTTTATTATCTCATTTCATCAGATGAAATTTGACACTTTAGAATTAAACTAATGCCTCGTTAAAACCTTACTAAGAAAAACCAAGTGGAAAAAATCTTAGTGAAGAAAAGAGTACACTATGATATACTTATGTATGCTCCCTCTTATTTTCCCTTTAAGTTTAAATATATGTCATTATAATTCAAATCGTTATAAATACTTTTGTAACATAGCTTAGACAAGCGTTAAAAGTCCTAAAACAATAATTCTACTTTTCATTCTTTAAATTTTCATCATTTACAAATAGTTTCCTTTGATACAATCGAATTTTCCAAGATTGTTTCTTCCAAATATGATTTGTGTTTTATGCATTTTGTATGCTACCTTTATGAAAAACACTTCACGTGCTTTCATTTTTGTGCTTCAAATCAGTTTTGCATATTGCAACTACATCTTTGATGATATTAAAAGTTTCGTTACAACAACACTTAAAAGCAGAACAACAACACTTAAAAGCAGAAAGTATTCTACTCATTTCGAATTGCATCCAAATTTTCATTACAACAATACTTAGAAGAATGTTGTAATCTACATTTCATGTTTGCATTCATTATGATCATCAAAGTTATTTATATTCTTCAGGAACTTGTATATTTTAATAAGTTTTGCCTATCGCAACTAATACTTCAATAGATATTAAGAGTTTCATTGCAACAATACTTAAAAATAGGAAGTAATCTACTCATCATGAATTATATCAAGATTTTCATTACAATGATACTTAAACGATAGTTGTAATCTATGCTTCTTATTCTTTGCATTCTTTATAACCATCAAAGTTATTTATATTCTTCAGGAGTTTGTATACTTTCGTTGTTTTAATATGATTTAAGCAATACTTATACCTTTTGGATGGTTTAAATTGACAATAAACCACATATGTCAAACTCAAACCGTTCAAAATGGAGAATTGTTATAAGATGAATAAGAAAAGAAGAGAAAGAAATTAAAAAACACAGAATCTCACAGTGGAATGATAAAATATAATAATTAAATAACAGTTCATGAAATTGTTATACAAATAACATTTGATTACACTTTTACAATACAGATCAGAGTTACATGCAGCAGTAATAAATAAATAATGCAGCGGAACAACATGATGCAGTGGGATAAATATAATAAATAATAATAGTACTAAATCTTCGTTTTCATCCTTTAGAAATAAGGTCTTCAATACACTGAAAAGCTCAGACTGACCCGAGCGTAATGAAAAGACAAAACACTCGAATCAAAACAAAAAGATCTTATGTAAGCTAAATCATCAGTAAATAAATATAAGTGTAACGACTTCAGAGATGTTTACGGGATTTTACGTCTCCTATCCAGTGTCTAACGTGCATGCAATAACTTAAGAAATGTTTAGGGTTACCATCTCCTAAGGATCTGTTAAACTATCTACTATGTGTATAATAGCTATTATAATATGTCCATAGTAAAGTAAAGTATTAAAATAGCGTTAAAGTGTTACCAATATCTCACTTAACATATTTTTATATATTCCTGTTGTCTATACATATTCTGTAAGCTCCACCAAACTGGTGGTTTACTCAGTGAGCACTCCATAGGTACGGTACAAACCAAACTCGTAATGAGCGTGATAAGGCATGTGACAAGGCACGCGAGGGACGCTAAGGTTCGATTCTACCATTTGCACTCTCGAACTTGTGGTAATGCATAACAGCTACTACCGCTCACCTCAGAATACATTCCCATAATCAAATCGAGAGGTGGCAACCAAATCAATCACAAAGTCATAATATGGTATCGAAGAAATGTGTCCGATGGGAGGAGCGACTTCACTTGGCCCGGTATAACTCTTGTTTTAGCCACATCAATCTGACTCGAGGGAGTCAGGAGTAAGTTAATATCTCATACAGAATCGTTTATCAAACCATCCTACTTCATTCTAGATTCTCCACCACGTACACAGTTGTTAAAGTGGTTTTTGGTATTGGCTGAGAGTATGACAATATTCGATCTTGGTCTCTTTAACAACCAAATGCTTATTTCACACCGGATGGTTCTTTCACGTTTCCAAAACCAATTCATAATTGATATCAAAATATCATATCCACTTAAAATCATATTTCTTTCAAAATCATACTCACTTTCGAAATCATATTCGAAAAATAGGTTAAACCATCATTTCAAAATTATCTTATTTACTCAAAATATGTCATTTCACTAGAAAATATCATTTCAAATTCCAACGTAAGTTATAACATCATTTAACCATATTCGCTTTTAAATCTAGGATTTTAATATAAACAATTCAACCTTGCACCGTTTGAATTTTTAAAAAAGTTTAGACAGTCGTAAATAGTTTAAACATGGTTTAAAATAGTTTAAATGGTTTAAAATAGTTTAAAATAGATTAAAATAGTTTAAAATAAATTAAAAGAGTTTAAAATAGATTAAATAGATTAAAATATAATAAAATAGATTAAAATAGATTAAAATAGATTAAAATAGTTTAAAATAGATTAAATAGTTTAGAATATATTAAAATAGATTAAATAGATCAAATATAGTTTTAATAGTTTAATATAAAATGGTATGATTTTTGAAATGGTTTATACAGTAAAAATATTAAAAATCTAAATAAATCTGAATTTAAAATAATATATCTTTAAACAGTTTATATTAAAATAATTAATTTGAAATCAATATCAAATTTAACTGTTTCTTCCATTTCAACAAATTTGGACTATATCCAGCTTCCAAATCAACAAAACTCAATTTTAAATCTTTTAGTTCAAATTCTCAATAAAACCATTTAGATCTATATCGATTTCAAATCCATGTTTGAATTATAAATTTAAGATACTCCAATTTCAATAGATTTCAAAGTTAAATATTCAAACGTTTACAATAACTCATTTTGATATATTTCATTTATTTTTCAAAATTCAAATTTTAAAATTCAAATTTAAATTCTTTAAACAATTCATTTAAACTAATTCAAATTTCAACATTTAAAGCTTGGATTTTCGAAAATAATTATATAAATCAATTTTTTTCAAAATATCATTTAACTGGATTCAAAAATAAGGATTTTAAAAATCATTTAATTTAACAAATCTGGTGTCCGTATATAATTTTCTACCCTATGGTTAAGTGATACAAATATCTACCATTTCAACCCGCAATAATTTAAATTTATTGGTATATATCATTTCAATCCGCAATCCTGAGTTAAAAAAATCAAAATCTACAAATCGCTCGAGTCTATCATTTCAACTCATAATGATTCTTTCCTAATCTATAAGATGTTCGGGTATGTAACATTTAAACCCATAGTGATTTACTAACAATAACTAAGGGAACTTGCAGTGTGATAACAATATATATATATATATATATATATATATATATTATATAACATCCAATCATCCAATATCAAAAATTAAACATCCATCACAATCATCATTCAAATCAACCAATAAATAATAACGATTAACTGACTATCATTAACAGGTATTTAACTGGAAATTTAAAATCAATATTAAATTAAATGACGATTACATTCGATAAAAATTCAGATTTAACTGGAATGACAAATTAAATACACCAAACAGCGATCAATCAAAATCTAATCACATCATAAATTTAATTTAACTAAAATAGGATGAATTAGTATTCGTGAGTGGGTTAAAACACCTACCTTTGATTTTTAATCGATTTAAATCCAAAGTCCCAAATTTCAACAGTCTTAGAATTCGACCAAACCAATTCCATAATGTATGGAATTTCGATACGATCGCAAAGGAGAAAACCGTGGGTGAATCCGAGCTCGTATGCAAAAGATTTTAAAATTAGAAGTTACACGATTTATATTATAGCATAAAAATAATAATAAAATAATTTAAACGTTCAAAACCCTAACCTATCTCGGTCGCCTATACACGAGCAACAGTAGCCACTTTGACATCAACACCGCACTCACCAGGCCACTATCAACCTGATCAGAGACCACCCTTAAGAGCCCTATGCCAGGACGCACCTATGGCCAAGTCGCATGCTCCTCGGCCGTCCCCGAAGGCATCACGCCTGCATGTGGCCGCCGCCACTTCTCAGGCCGATTCTGGCGACTCTGACCATCTTCAAGGCGAACAAAACCCATGGATGCACTTAGCTCGACGACATCTATAAGCCCATGCCTCCAGATCGTCGTGAAATCAACGATACGCCGTTTAAATCTCACACCCTAAAATGGACGGCCAAGGTTCATCCTCAATTTCTGATAAAACGATGCATCCAATTGAAAAACGAACCACTGTAGTAGATTACGCTCATTGAGAGCTTCAAAACGGTACATAATATGTTAAGGTTTTGAGAGTTTGAAATTTCGATTTGATTGAAATTAGATTTAGGGTTTTGGATTTGCAACCATTGGGAAGGAGAAAGAAGCGAATATGTTTAATAGATAGATACGTACAGAAATAAGAAAATAGAGGCTGCTAGTGTTAGAAAAAAAATCTATTTATATGGACAAGACCCGATAAGAAGGAATGAACGTATCAAATTGGTTCGAAACGACAACAACAACCCGAAAAGCCCATTCCGCTTCTGAAACGAAAGTAGGTCATCCTATATATCAAAATAGATGTTTTCAATATTTTTAAACTCAACGGAACATGTTTCAAACCCAAATTTGTATATGGAAGTTAGCTTTTGAAATCGGCTTATTTAAATTGAATTCATTAAATTGATTTCTATGTGTTTCAAGCCCGCACAATCAAACGACAAGTCCGATTGCTACGAAACTTGAAATCCTACAATAATTCACTGTTATGGATCCGATGAAACTAGTTTTGTTGAAATCCGAGACAGTGGCCAAAATGGCTATTTTCACGTTAATGTAATAAATTATATCATTAAATTGATTAATCACCTTTTAAATTCAAATTTTATAACTAACAATTTTTATCATTTCTAATTACCAAGAAATTAAATGATCTTTTAAAACAAATTCCCCTTGTCACATCCAATGTTACATATTATACTAATTACAGTGTTCAATTTCAATTGCAATAAATTCATTAAATTATAATTTAAATTCCAATAAATTCATTTATTTTGATTTCGCTCTTATTATTAAATCAATTAGTATCATATGGGTATAATTAACATTGGTTTACCATTTACTACATCAATATTCTACAGTTATTTTAATCATATTAACTGCAATATTTAAGTAGATTAATTGCAATTCATTTCCAAATTAATTTACCGGATTAGATGATAAAATGATAATTGAAGCAATTATTATACATCAAAATTTCAAACGCATTTCCAAGTTTATTGTTTTCAAACGAAAACTACTAAACTTACATACTAGTTAGTTTGTTTTCATATTCCGATTAATAACATATAATTACAACATTTAAATTCAACATTCAATTTATCTCTTATTTACAGTTTCTGACCAAATTAACTTTACAATTATTCCAATTGATTGAGATTACATTCAAATAGTCATCGATTACATTAAATTAACATTATTAAATTTCATTCTAGTTAGCTTTCTCATTAATAAATCATAAATTTTATTTCCTTCCAATATTAAATTTCAAAATCTTATTAAGTTCAATATTTTAATTATCGAAAAAAATATGGGTGGTTACACTCTCCCCCACTCAAACCTTTTCATCCTCGAAAAGGGCAAAAGAAGGAATTTAAGGAATTATATATTTTATTCAAAGTATCAAATTTATAAACAACCAATTTACATAATTAAGTATTTTAAATAAAATAACCAATTAATAAACAATTAAATCTTCATATTCAAGTTTAATAAAAGTTTGAAAATATTTCACTTTCACAAAATTGCCAAGTCCCAAATTCACGAATTTTTTTAGCAGAGTCTCTTTTATACGGAGAGGTCCGGAAAACAATAATATCAATAATTACAGTATATATATATATATCACACTTTGAAAATAAATATTCCAAACCACGGGAAAACAATATAGCATCGCTATAAAACTATAATCCGAAAACGTACCTATTTGTCGGGTAAACAATACTTTATTTATGAAACCAAAAGTGGTAGCTATTGCTTCCATAAATATGTATATCACTTATATAATCAAAAAGGGTTAGAACCATGTAAAATGATAATATATTAGTTGTTTCAATTTGCAGCACAACAAAACAAAAACATGAAATAATCATATGCAAACAACAATCAACCAATTCATCATACATCCATAGTGACCAAAACAAATGGTTTGTTTCAGATTTAGAAACTTTTAATCGTACAAGGTGATAAATAAACTATCAACTGTACCCTACACTCAATAGCCTTAGATAATAACTTAAAAGGTTATTTATACATCCTTATATAATTAGAAGTATCATTTCCCAAACATCCCATAAACCAAAACAACCAAGAATTTCAAATATTATTTAAATTTATTCTTATTATTTTCCTTTCATGTTATTTACTTTTCATCTATTTTTATTCATTTATACAGTGATTATTTGATAAATTTAACTTCATTACTTACAAGATTCATTTCTCATTCATTCATACAATGCCTTTTTCCATTACTTTACATCTATTTACTTACATAAGTTATTTCCATTCAATTATTTATGCAAGTCTCTTTAGAAATCAAATTCATCATTATTATTTACCTTGATTTCCTTTTATTAATATTCATTTGTGAATCAACTCATACTTATATTTTTAATTTTTTTTCACATTTATCTTTCTCATATATAGTATTATCGAATATTGAATCTATTTCTAGATCATTTCACATTATCTAAAGTTATAATCATTTAATTAATATAGTATTCACTTTTGCTATCCACTTTAATCATAAATGGTGTAAAACTTTAACTTAAGTTTATAATCATTTACTTACAATATTCACTTTTTCTATTAAATTTAATTAGTAGCATTTCAAATTATTAACTTAAGTTTATAACATTTTTGTAACATCAAAATTCTTTTTATAGAATAATTCCATTTTAACACCTTCTTACTTAAGTTTTACTTGTGTAATATTCTATTACAAATTTCTATTCAACATTACAACTTTTTAAACAATTCTAGTAAGTTATATGTATGTCTTTTAGAATGTAATTGAATGTTATACAAGTTTATCTTTTTTGTTAACAAAATGTTCAACAACTACATCTTCTAAATTTTCATATTTATAAGTTACAAAATTTTAATTTCTTATATATTTCATTAATCACTTAGAATCTAATTTCTTATTTTTCATTTTAGAAGTTTTCAATTATTAAAATGGTTAAGATTTCATTCATTGCAATAATTGAAAACTACTGATTATCAGAAAGTTTTAAGAATTAAATTCCTGGTTTCTTTTCACATCAAATATATATACACATATCTTTCATATATGTCACCAAAACAAATGTGTAGTAAAGCTACTACAACGGTCTTCCCACTTTGAAACTCGTAAATGAACGCGATGATGCATGCACTCATCACAGAAATATTTTCTAGCGACAGAGAGTGAAGTACAGATCTTATTTCCCTTTAAAAATTCTTTTAAAACTTCCTTTCAAATCACATTGAAAATATTTCTATCCTAAAATACTTCCGAATAATACTAATACTATATTCCAAAATCTTTTGAAAACAAATTTCAAAACCCAGAACATAAGTTCCCAAAATTTCAGCTCTTATTTACTTTACACAAATCCTAATTTACAATCAATATTTATAAAATTTCTCTACCTAACAAAAAACATATCCAAATATATCATTTATAAAAATTATTCATTTATATACAAAATATAATACCATGTGAAATTATTTCATTTACCTACATTTCAAAATAATATTGTGTCAGTTTGCCCTGTTAAGTCTTTAGAAATCCCTATCGATGTCATAGCATCCTATGTACCAACCAGAATTTATATATACCAAAAAACAGAATAAATTAACACAATATAAAACATTTTATAACACTAACAGGTACGGTCGCTCATATATATACACTCAAACAACTCATTCTAGGGTATTACTACCCTATCTCTAATGAGTCAGACCTCACAAAGCTAAAGTTATCACTAAACCAAAGCTCTGATACCAAATGTAACGACCCACCTTTTTGGATAGTTTAAATTGACAATAGAATACACATGTCAAACTCAAACCATTCAATATGGAGGATTGTTATTAGTAAATAAGAAAAGAAGAGAAAAAATAAAACAAACACAAAATCTCACGGTGGAATGATAAAATATAATAATCAAATAACAGTTCATGAAATTATTTACAAATAACATTTGATTACACTTTTACAACACGTATCAGAGTTATATATAGTAGGAATAAATAAATAACGCAGCAGAACAACATGATGCAGTGGGATAAATATAATAAATAATAATAGTGCTAAATCTTTGTCTTCGTCCTCCAGAAATAAGGTCTTCAATACACCGAAAAGCTCAGACTGACCCGAGCATAATGAAAAGGAAAAACACTCGAGTCAAAACTAAAAGATCTTATGTATGCTAAATCAATATTAAATAAATATGAGTGTAAGGGCTTTAGAGATGTTTACAAGATTTTACATCTCATATCCAGTGTTAAACATGCATGCAATAACTTAAGAGATGCACGGGATTACCATATCCTAAGGATCCGTTAAACTATCTAATATGTAGTACAATACGCTATTATAATATGTCTACATAAAGTAAAGTATTAAAATAGTAAGCGTTATCCATATCTCCCTTAACACATTTTTATATATTCCCATAATCTATACAGATATTGTAAGCTCCACCAAACCGGTGTTTTACTCAGTTAGCACTCCATAGGTACGATACAAACCAAACTCGTAATGGGCGCGATAAAGCATGTGACAAGGCATGCGATGCAATGCCAGGGTACGATTCTACCATTTGCACTCCCGGACTGGTGGTAACGCATAGTAGCTACTGCCGCCAATCTTGAAACACATTCCCATAATAAAATCGAGGGGTGGCCACCAAATTAATCACGAAGTCATAATATGGTATTGAAGAAATGTGCCCGATAGGAGGAGCGACCTCACTTCACCTGGTATAGCTCCTGTTTTAGCCACATCAAGCTGACTCGAGGGAGTCAGAGCTATGTTAATACCTCATACAGAATCGTTCGCCAAACCATCCTACTTCCTTCTGAATTCTCCACCACTTACGTAGTTGTTAAAGTGGTTTTCCATATTGGCAGAGAGTATGACGATATCTGATCCCGGTCTCTTTGACAACCAAATACTTATTTCACATCGGATGTTCTTTTACATTTCCAAAAACAATTCATAATTAATATCAAAATATCATATCCACTTTAAATCATATTACTTTTGAAATAATATTCAATTTTGAAATCATTATCATTTTCGAAATCATATTCGCAAAATAGGTTAAACTCTCATTTCAAAATCATCATGTTTACTCAAAATATGTCATTTCACTAGAAAATATCATTTCAAATTCCAATGCAAGTTATAACATCATTTAACTGTATTTGCTTTTAAATCTAGGATTTTAATATAAACAATTCAACCTTGCACCGTTTGAATTTTTAAAAATAGTTTAGATAGTCATAAATAGTTTAAATAGTTTAAAAATAGTTAAAATACTTTAAAATACTTTAAATGGTTTAAAATAGTTTAAAATAGATTAAAATAGATTAAATAGATTAAATTAGTTTAAAATAGATTAAATGAGTTTAAAATAGATTAAATGGTTTAAAATAGTTTAAAATATATTAAAATAGATTAAATAGATCAAATATAGTTTTAGTAGTTTAATATAAAATGGTTTGATTTTTGAAATGGTTTATATAGTAAATATTTTGAAAATCGAAATAAATCTGAATTAAAAAATAATACATCTTTGTAAAGTTTATATTAAAATAATTAATTTGAAATCAATGTCAAATTTAACTATTTCTTCCATTTAAATGAATCTGGAGCATATCCAGCTTTCAAATCAACAAGTTTAAATCTTTCAATTCAAATTCTCAACAAAACCATTTAGATCTATATCGATTTCAAATCCATGTTTGAACTATAAATTTAAGCTACTCCAAATTCAATAGATTTGAAAGTTAAATATTCATACGTTTACAATAGCTCAATTTCGATAAATTTCATTTATATTTCAAAAGTCAACTTTTAAAATTCCAATTTAAATACTTTAAACAATTCATTTAATTCCAATTCCAACATTTAAAGCTTGGATTTTCGAAAATAATTCAGTTTATACAAATCAATTTTTTTTTCAAAATATCATTTAACTGGATTCAAAAATTAAGAATTTTAAAAATCATTTAATTTAACCAATCCAGTGTCCGTATATAATTTCCTACCCTATGGTCAAGTGATACGATATATATCATTTCAACCGCAATAATTAAAATTTATGGATATATTCATTTCAACCCACAATCCCGAGTTAAAAATTCAAAATCCGTAAATCGCCTGCGTCTATCATTTCAACTCATAATGATTTTTTCCTAATCTACAAGATCGTTCGGGTATGTATCATTTCAACCCAGACTGATTTACTAACAATAACTAAGGAAACTTGCAGTGTGATAACAATATAAATATATATATATATATATATAACATCCAGTCATCCAATATCAAAAATTAAACATCCATCACAATCATTATTCAAATCCACCAATAAATAACAACAATTGACTGATTATCATTAACAGGTATTTAACTGGCAACTTAAATTCAATATTAAATTAAATGGCGATTAAGTTCGATAAAAATTCAGATCTAACTGGAATGACAAATTAAATATGCTAAACAGCGATCAGTCAACTTCTAATCACATCATAAATTTAATTTAACTAACATAAAATGAGTTAGTATTCGTGAGTGGGTTAAAATACTCACATTTGATTTTTAATCGATTTAAATCCAAACGAAGGCCCAAATTTCAATAGTCTTAGAATTCGACCAAACCAGTTCCTTAATGTCCAGAATTTCGATACGATCGCAAGGAGAAAACCACGCATGAATCCGAGCTCATATGCAAAAGATATTAAAATTAGAAGTTACACGATTTATATTATAGAATAAAAAAAAACGTTCAAAAACCTAACCTATCTCGATCTCCTATACACGAGAAACAGCCGCTACTTTGACGTCGACGCCGCACTAATCAGGTCACTATCAACCTGATCAGAAGCCACCCTCAAAAGCCCTATGCCTGGCCGCACCTATGGCCAAGTCGCCTGCTCCCCCGCCGTCCCCTAGGGCATCACGCATGCATGTTGCTGTCACCGCTTCTAAGGTTGATTCTGGCGACTCCGACCATCTTCAAGGTGAACAAAACCCATGGATGCACTCAGCTCGACGACATCTACAAGCCCATGCAACCTGATCGTCGTGAAATCGACGATCCGCCGTTGAAATCTCCAACCCTAAAATGGAAGGCCGAGGTTCATCCTCGATTTTTGATCAAACGATGCATCTAATTGAAAAACGAATCACTGCAGGAGATTACGCTCGTCGAGACCTTCGAAACAGTATATAATACGTTAGGGTTTTGAGAGTTCGAATCTCGATTTGAATTTGAAATTGGATTTAGGATTTTGGATTTGCAACCATTGGGAAGGAGAAAGAAGCAGATAGATTGAATAGATAGATACGTACAGAAATAAGAAAGTAGAGGCTGCTAGGGTAGAACAAAAGTCTATTTACATGGACAAGGTCCGATAAAAAGGAATGAGCATATCGAAATGGTTCGAAACGACAATAACAAACCGAAAAGTCCATTCCGCTTCCAAAACAAAAGTTTGTCATCCCATATATCAAAATAAATGTTTTTGATATTTTTAAACCCAATGGAACAGGTTTCAAACCCAATTTCCATTGTACACAAAAGTTAGCTTTTAAAACCAGCTTATTTAAATTGAATTCATTAAATGATTTCTACGCGTTTCGAGACCGTACGATCAAACGAAAAGTCTGATCATTACAAAACTTGAAATCCTATAGTAATTCACTATTATGGATCCGATGAAACTAGTTTCATCAAAATCCGAGATAGTGGTCAAAATGGCTATTTTCACGTTAATTAAGTAAATTATTATTAAATTGATTAATCACCTTTTAAATTCAAATTTTATAAATAACAATTTTTATCATTTCTAATTACACAGAAATTAAATAAACTTTTTAACAAATTTCTCATGTCACATCCAAGTTTACATATTGTATTAATTATTGTGTTCAATTTCAATTGCAAAATTCATTAATCATAATTTAAATTCCAATAAATTCATTTATTTTGATTTCACTCCTATTATTAAATCAATTATTACCCTATGGCTATAATTAACATTAGTTTACCATTTATTACATTAATATTTTACAATTATCATTTTAATTCATATTAACTACAATATTTAAGTGGATTAATTGCAATTGATTTCCAAATTAATTTACCTGATTAGATAACAAATGATAATTGAAGCATTTATTATACATCAATATTTCAAACACATTTCCAAGTTTACCATTTTCAAATGAAAGCTACTAAATTTACATACTAGTTAATTTATTTTCATATTCCGGCTAATAATATATAATTACAACATTTAAATCCAACATTCAATTTATCTTTTATTTACAGTTTCTAACCAAATTAACATTACAATTATTCCAATTAATTGATATTACATTCAAATGGTCATCGATGACATTAAATTAACATTATTTAATTTCATTTTAGTTAGTTTTCTCATTAATAAATCATAAATTTTATTTTCTTCCAATATTAAATACCAAAATCTTATTAAATTCAATATTTTAATTATAAAAAAAATATGGGTCGTTACAGGGGTATATTTCAAACACTTTCGCTACTTTGCAGACAACAAGTCCACATTTCTATATTAGTAAAGGATTCATGATAGCCAATCATGTTTCCTTTAATTCAAGATCTTTAATCTATTTACAAATATAAGCGTTTTTTATTACTTACAGATTTATCATCAATGATTATTTCTTGTCAGTTCTAAATATGATTTATTGATATCTCAATATTTATCCTATTTTAGGTACCTAAATCACTTCTAGATTTATTTGACAATCATGTCATGGGTCTCTTCCAAAGCACCCTTAAGTGCTTCTTCAAAAACACTCACCTTTTTTATTTGGCATCTTTATTACTTGCTCCAAAAATATTCCAAACTGACTTCTCTACTACACTTCAGATGTGATTTATACCCTTTTGGTCCTTTTGGGATTTCAACTTATATTGGAGCAAGTATACTAGGGAAATTATCGATAATTTATTCAAGTTATTTAATATTTGCAACCAATGTTTGATCTTAATAATCAAAATGAACTTGCACCCTTTTTACCCTCCCCTTAACGTTGAGGAACATTGAATAATTATCATCTTTGGATTCTTATTTTGATTGATTATGATATTGCTACTAGCAAATACAATATACTTATTACATATAGGAGGATAATTCTTTTATCAAGTGATAAGATGCATTCAAGTGATGTTGCTTATTTTTACAGTTTTTTCTCATTCATTTATCTAACCAATTGGAACAATTTACTTATTATGTAGATCACTTGAATACATGCATGACTTCAGGTCATTCAACATTTATGTTGATTGAATTTTAAATCACTGAGTGATATCTATGCATAATCTATATGATAAGATCATATCAATTTAGTCAAACAACCATCAGGTTGTTAGTTAAATATCTACATATATGGATATATACGTGCGCCCACGTATTACATGTATATTATAGATTTGCACATTCTTTATCATTGGAGTTAGTGATTTTAGAAAAAACTAATACAAGGATCCAGATTATTAAATTTTTGTTTATTACTCGATGTAAGTGTGAATCCTTAAAGATTAAATGGTAGTTTTCAATACGTCTGGTTTGAAAATACATATACATCAAAATTTGATTTATCAATAATAATTTCAGTTTATTTTATATGTTACAACTTTTAGTTATAGAATATACTGTAACTTCTAGTTATCTTTGGTTATCGATAATAAGAATATCAAGATTTAAATCTTAAAATTTGTCAGTGTTCTTGCTTTAGTATTGAAGTCAAACTTTTCTTAGTAATAATTATCAAAGCTCTGGTTTCATAATTCATAAAACTTGCAATATTTCATATAACCGCTTGTTTATTTCCATTATAAGACTTTGAACTTTATATTCATTTTTGTTCACTTAAATGTATGAATCCACATAGATACATAATATAATTAAGACTTTCGACCTTTTTTTTTGTTCGAATATGCTAAAGAACAACGCCCTTTGAATTAATAATTCAAATGTAACTTAATGGTTTTCTATTCCGACCATGTTGAACTTCTGGTTCAAATAAATTATTTATATAACTTCGAGTTGTTAGGTTTATTGTTTAATTATATTTCAAATATCTCTTCTGAACATTATTTACAATTATATATCAAAGAATAATACATAGTTCGAACTGTATATTGATTCTCTTCAGGAAAGTTCAAAAAATAATAATAATATTCACAAAAGAAATAAGAATATCTTCTGGACACTTGATATGTTATAGAAATATGCAATTATATTCGTTACACATAAAGATCTCCTCAAGATGTATTTTAATCACGAAAATTATGATATGACATATAGATTATCTCTTCAGGGGGATATCTAAAGATTTCTTCAAGAATAGTTATGCATACGATATTCAATTCATCATAAGTTTTGAAAAGTAAAAGGTTACATATCACGATTTGCTTCTAAATTTGTCTAATGGAGCTACGGGTCCGTTAAAATAGACGATTGAATTGTAGATAATTTATTATCACATTACTTTTTGAAGCATTATATCATATTTGACAATATTCCATAGGCAATTCTTTTATAGTGCAATATGAGGATATAATATCACTTTTGGGGATATTTTATAAACACCACTTCTAAATTGGAATATATCACTTCTAAAGATATTTTATATGCACTATTTTTGGAATGCCATCAATACTCAATATCTTTTTCTACATAATTGACATAATTACTACTTTCAGAGTAGTATAAAATATTCCCGCTGAAGATTTTTGTCATAACTACTTTTGCAATGTCATATCAAATTTTAAATATAGTACAAAATATATTAGATGCGCTGAATGTTAGATTGAGAGAAAAAACCACGACTTTTGGAGTGTAGTATTGGAATACACAACCTATTTTGAAGATAAATTATTATCATTACTTTTGGAGTTTTATTTATTTATTTAGGAATTGCAGTATTTTTCGTAAAAAAATCTCTTCTAGGATGTTTGGATTTTGCAATATAAATATAAATAAAATCATAAAACATCTCTTCAAGAGTATGTCATATGGTTTATCTCTTCTAGGGAATATTAAAATGTACTTCTTCAATTAAATAATTTGGCAAATACACCTACAAACTATCAAAACTTGGGTTTTACCAACTTCAAACTGATTTATTAAACTGAAATAAAAAAAATCCACATAACAGACTTCAAGCTGCTTCTAGTTGATCAATTTAATCATATCATTTATCATTGCACTTAGATTTTCATCATTGGTGAAATTTCCATCATCATGTTAGTATTATCAGACAATCCTTTCACATAATTTCAGTTTAGAAGTAATTTTAAACATAAAGGAATTACATTCCATAACAGATTTAAAGGCTTGAAACTTCAGATTCAACCACTCTTGTCTAGTGTTTGAAAGTGTGACCATCTTCTATTGGTCATAACGCTCTTTCAGGGAGTTCCATAAGTGAAGAGGATTTTTTTCAGTTAAATGCTTTATTTTAAGATTATTGTGGATATGACATCTTAAAAATATAAGTCTTTGTTTTATCCTGTTGGGACATATTATTACCATTTTTAATGGTATTTTCTCAGCATTGAGATTGTAATATATGAATCATATCATGGAAAAATTTATGATTATACACACATATAATAAATTTTTTGCTAGTAAACTAAAACCAGTTAGAAGCAATCAACTAGAACAACCAGATCTACAAGCAATTAACTCAAATTTACTAATCTAAAGCCAATTAATCAAATCTGCTGATATGAGAATTGAAAAAGAAAAATTACATAACAAATCTGAGTTTTATAGCAAAAAATCACATCTCTTTTTATAGTTAGGCTACAAAAAGAGAACAAGGAAAATCTGAAATACAATTGAATCTAAAAACAACTATATCATAATAGAAAATGTTGATTTTTTTTTATAAAATAGCGGATATCAATTAACAAATAATCCATAAGATCTATTAATCATTACCGAATCTGCTAAATGAGATAAGTATACAACATCAGATCTATAAAACGTGAAATGAGATCTACATAATAAGATCTACTCAGTACGTTTTACAAAATATATCAAATTTAAAAAAAAAATCATATCAAAATAAGATCTACAATAACTAAATACTCCCCTAATAAAATAATCTCAAAGATGGAGTATCGACTAAGAAACAATCAGTTAGATCTATTCAATTTACAAGCACTTTATTCTAACCTGCTAGATCTAAAACCAATTAACCAAATCTATTGATTTTAGAATTACAAATAGATCATAATGAGATCAACATAATGAGATCTACAAATAAAATCAATGTAATAAGATCTACGAATGAGATCTGAAAAATGAAGTCTACAAAATTAGATCTACACAAATAAATAATATTAGATTCACATAATTAGATCAACATAATAAGATCTAGGAAAAATAAATGAGATCTATCTACAAAACGAAATTAGATCTACGAAATGAAATTAGATCTCAAGAGAAAAGAAATAGATCTTAAATGCATAAAGAAAATCTTAAAGATAAAACACAGTGCTGATAACGTGTTGTAAACAAATAAGAATATGTTATAAAGAAATAAGAGCAGAAGTCATTAGAGAAGGAGGCATAAGATATATTATTCATTCCTAAAGCTAGTAATATATTTACATTACATAGTCTCTTTTATATAAAGGCTTCAGAGTTTGGGATTGGACTTATCTCATGGTGTAGGACTAAACAAAACAACATAAAAAACATATCAATTTCATGATTTACATATATTGTAACATACAATGTATAATTGTCCTTTTTATCGGCATGTACCGCGCAAATGCAACCATATACTTTAGAGCAACTTTTAGTTGTCGCCACCCTAGTCAACAACATATATGCAAACAGAACAATTATAAAGGCAGCATGCAACTGTCCGTTGTGCACCAACCGGATCAGTTACATGCTTGCTTTGTGCCTGCTGGTGTAGCCAAACTAGCATAATTCGATAACAATTTTCAAACCAACATGTTAAATAGATCTAGCGCTGCCAATGAATAATCGAAAAATCTGAAATCAGTCTGCATCTGTAAAGCGGATAAATATCCAATATTCAAAAAGACAAACGGGAATGCGGATATGAAGACATCTGCATTCGAAAATTGTCCGTCTGATTTTTATCAAGATTATAGTTCAAATTATGTTTATTTTAAGTGCAGTAAAAGATATTTATTATTTTATTAAGTTAGTAGTTTATATTATATGCACTAAATGCTTAATAACTGCTCGAAACTATTTATTATCACAATATTTGTTAATTTTAACACTTATAATCAATGGGATTGAAAAATATTTATATTAAACTAAAATTTTCTTTTTATAATTTTTGATTTATTGGTCATTAACAGATAGGATAATTATCCGATATCCGTCTGTATTTATCGGTCGTTGACAGGTCTAAATAGATCTTCCAAACATTTCATACCAAAAATTTAACCTTTTAACAAATATTTATAAAATAAATAAATAGTGTTTATCTACAGTATTATCGTGCACTAAGCACATGCTACACTCTAATCTTTATGAATAAATTAAAGAAAAATATAAAGAAAAATAAGTCTAAACATTGTTTATATACTTTTTAACAACGAAACTTGTTTCAGTGACCATACATGGTCCATGTTTTCATGTCAACCATATCTCTGTCGTACGAAGCTCCAAGAAAGAATGAAAAAGAAAAAGAAAAACAAATGTATAGTCACGATCATGCCTCAATATGAAATCACCCCCTCAACAACGTAAGCCATCTTACCAGCCGATTCCTTAGAAACACCTCGTTCTTTAGAAACGATCTCCTCAAGCACTAAAGTCACATCAGCCGGCATATTATTAGAAGAGCCTGCAACATACACTGCCCCTCCTTTAGACAACAAATTCCGTATTATCCTGCTCTCTTCCTTCATTTTATGTTGCACGTACACCTTCTGCGGCTGATCTCTCGAGAAAGCAACAAAGAAACCTCCACCCTTTTGCATGGACAACACACCTGAATCCTGGGTTTGAGCAAGCCAGTACTCTTCATATAAAAAATCGATGCTTTTATTTCTGCAACTAAAAAAGAAGAAAACGGGCGCTGTTGGCATGCTTGAAGTTTGTACCGATCTTTCCTGGATGAATGCACGGAAAGGTGCACAGCCGGTGCCAGGGCCGATGAGGATTACTGGTAGTTCGGGTGGTGGAGGAGGAAGCGAGCCTCCGTGAATCCATGCTGGAATGTAAACATCTGTTTGCAAAAAAACAAATCAAATTATTATCCATAAGTTAGAGCATGATATTATGCATTCTATCTATATTTGTGTGCACACACATTTTGCATGTGTGTGGGTAGGGCATCTTATTGTGAAAAAAGAAAAATATCCACTAGCAAGGTCATGATCTGCAAAATTTGAAATCGTTGCAAAACTTACATCACCTTCAAAATTACGTTTCAAATCAATGCTTAAAATAAATATTACAATGGTTCGTATTGACTTGCAATTTCAAAAAACTTAAAAAGTTTCAGAACAATTTTAAATTTTGCATAGATGATCTTCCTAGTGACATAGCGGTAACTAGAAGTATTGAAATAGGACAACATTTTGTTGGAATGATGTTGAACAAGTTTTTCAAAATAGAATTTAAATCGTAAATCATAAAATTCAAACTTCAAATCGAAATTGGATTTAAATTGTAGATTCAAAAGATTCGCATTTTAATATTTGTAAACGCTTAGAAATTGATTACATTGTTTGAACTTCTACATCTAAATCTAAAAAAACTCAATTTTCTATTTTATTCCATTTCTATTTTGTTTTGAAACATTGGAATTGGAATTGTGAATTCAAATAAGCATATTAAATATATTACTATGTATTGAATGATGTTTTTAAATTATAGGCTTAACTAATACGAATCAAATCGCAGAGGGATAGATCCGATCTAAAACGGGATTTAAACGTAAGATTTTAGATGGTACCTACAAAAATTATCGAATTCTGATAATCGTACGTACAAAAATATGGATTAGGCAGGAAGTGGAAATTCAAAAAAGCTAGGATGCGTGTATGTGTCTATTAAATAACGCTGAAGTTTCATTTCATTTTGAAGAGTGCAACACTAAAAATCATAGATGTGTTGATAAGTTGTGGAAGAAGTGGGGTGTAGCAAATCCTTTCCCCATACAAACACATGGCAGTAGGCATAAGATTTACCTGGAGAGTAAGTGTTTGTATTGGATGCATATTTTATACAAATTTACAAGCTTAAACCCTTTTTTATGCTTTACAAACTTCACATACATGTGTGTCCAGTTTTCAAAATATTAAAAATGAATAATACCAAGGTCCGGTGAAGTACAACCAGACTTAAATGCTGGTTGTTTTATCAACTTATTTGCTCCAGTCACTAGAAAACTAACAGAACAAATGAACCCCTACTGTCCGCTCTAAACATAAGCTACACCTTATGTCATACTTGTAACTTTTTACTGTTAGCGCATAAAAATTAATATACCTTGGCTATCTTGAGGATCAATTCCAGCTAGCCAATTTGAGCAATGTCCGTGCCTCTTCCTCTTAAATGGAGTAATCCATGATACTCTGTTCACAGTCAAGTGGATTTGGTTTGGATGGGCTAAAGGGGATGAAGATATCGAAAATGCTCGTGTCTTTAGAGGAGGAACTTATTGTACTAACCATTCGAATGGCATTTGCACGGATGGAAAATCCTCGAGTACCTGGAAACCACCCAATTGATTGCATGAAAACCCGTTTGGTACATTATGCCAATGTTTCGTTTCATTATCTTCTCAAACATAGGTACTTCATTTAAGAAATTTCAAAACTAGCAAATATATGCAAATAAACATTTTATAGTGGAAAATATAGTTACAAATGGCATGAACTATGCAAATGCTGGTATTATGAACTGTGTATGTATGTGACCTTTGAATGATCATATGGTTAATGAAATGGAATACAAACTAGAAATGTACCATTCACCAGAAGCCGGACTAAAATAGCCTTACAGAAAGTCTCAATCAACAGTAAAGCTTAAAATATCATTCAGTATCTCTCATTCTTGACAAACTTAATAGACCATGATGCGTGAGAAATTACGTTCAAAATTAGAGGAAATAATTTATTGTACTGTGAATGAATCACCTCGAGAACTGTTCTTCTCTCCTTCTGATTGTACTGAATACTGATATAGATCATCTCTCTCTTCAGGAGATGCAATATATTGGAGCCATTCTTTTCATGTTCAGCAGTTGCGAAATAGCTCATGACCTGAAATTTTCATAAAAAAGAAAACACTTATCATTACATGCATGTTTGATTTGCTTAACACTAATAAGAGAAAATGGAAATGGGCTTCTTAATCTTATTTGCAAATAAACATTAGGAAAACTGTCCTATACTTCATATAAACAATATTGTGATATGAGGAGTTAAGGAAAACAATATAAACAATAATTGTTAGTAAAACACGGCACTGTACAATATTTCTCCATGTTTAGAGCATCTCCAACAGTTTGGAGTGCGGAAATTCGATTTTCCACACTCCAAAATGTTGGAGCCCTCGTTTCTACAATAGAAATGAGAGCAGGCGCCTGCGCATCAGGCGTCCGAGTTTTTTTTAATCGGGCGTCTGTTGAACAGGCGCTTGAGGCCTAGGTGCCTGTTCAACAGGCGCTTGCTTCATGCGTCTACATAAGGCGCTTTTTCTCCCGCTCCTTTCATTTTCACATCTTCCATCCTCTTTTCAGCTAATTATTTAAATTCAACTTTGCGTCCAAATGCCGTCCCGTCCGGTCAAAACTGGTAGACCGCTATAAAAATTACAATGATTTAAGACTCCTAATAATGGTCTTAACTTAAATTATTCAGTCTTTAGTTTCTCTTTAAGACCCAGTAAAGACAGATAATGTGGTATCTAAAATCAAGTCTCTAATTTTGTAAAGACCAAGAAAATTTGTCTCAACAAAAATTAAGACTAATCAATTTGTCTTAAATAAATCACCGAGTTTAAGACTCTCTAAAGACACTAATATGGTCTCCAATGTATGTAGTAAAGACCACAGACACGGTGAAAAAAGTGTCTCAAATTATCATATTATCAAGCACCTCTTCAGCACGTATAAAAGTAGCATAGACAGTGCAATTTCAGTTTCATCATGCATTAAAATATGAACACACAGTACAACTTTAATGTAGCGTATGTGTTACACTACACACGGTACAATATGAACACACAGTACAATTTTAATGCAGCATATGCGTTACAGAGTTAATGCTCGTAACATAATTCATAAACCAAACAAATACAAACAAACATGGTTCATAGTTCACGTACAGAAATAACAAGTAAATGACAAACAAAGATGTGTACTGTACATAGGAGGAAAATAAAATTACATGTTCAAAACAAAATACGAACAGTTTAATGAAATTGAACAGCTCCATAACATAATTCATAAACCAAATTACAAAAAAAGATGTCCTAGTTTCCAAATCAAAGCCAAAAACAAATACAAAACACTAAACATGTTAAAGGAGGAAAAGAAAAATAGTTTCATTCTAAGTTGCCATCATTGAGGAATTGAAGAACTGTACCATGATGAGGCATTGCTTGATATTGTCCAGGTTGCAGGTTATACTCATTTGTGATAGGTCCAAGTAGCTGCGTAAATGGCCCAGGTTGCTGTGAATAGTTTCCAAAAGTCTGCTGGCATGACACAGAAATAGATTGGAAGTTTGATGGTGTTTGGTGCGCAAACTGAAAAGTTGACTGGGGAAATTGTCCGGGTTGTTGAGGAATTTGATTAGCATGTTGGAGGAACGGAAATTGCTGGAGCGTTTCTTGTGTTTGTTGTGGCTGTGGTGTTGCAGCGGAAATGTACTTGCTAGTTATTACCAGTTGAACTTCCTTTTCGATTAACTTTTTGATCTCTAGTGTCAATATAACGCTTGCAGATGAATTGGGCGTTGTAGCATCTTCGTGGCAAGTGATATTATCTGGTAAAATTGAAGATTTGGAGCCTTTATTTAAAAGACTACTTGTATCGATGTATGGCGCTCCATATACTCTGCCTCTTGTTAGTCCCCCGGAAGCCTCCACCCAAAATCGAGGATTCCATTCTTCTACATTCTCGTTTAACTCGGCTTTCTTTTTCATGTATGTTTCCTGAAGAAAATTTTTTTAGCATTGTTATCATTTCAGATAGCAAAGTATCCCTAACAAATTATATTAGAGTTTTTTCTTTTTATATGACCTTATATTTCCTTGTAAAAATTTACTGGTTGTAGGTTAGTAAGTTTGCCAAAGCTTATGATATATGTTTAGGGCTTGAACTAAATCCAAATCTTTCATAACTCAATCAAACGTTTATACTACCATTTACAATTACTGCTGACTGTATCGTAACTGTAAATTAAAAAAGCATATTTTTTATAATATTACATCTGTATTGTGCAACTTCTTGGATAATTTTCACACGCCAGTGGCTGTAAATGTGAGAAACATAAATTCTCATTATGAAACAAGTTGTTGGAAATAAAAAAACTATAAAGATGTAGATTGATGTTATAAAAAAGTCAAACATCTACAACCCACCATTATTAATTTAATATCCATGTTTATCAGGTAAGTAGATTAATTTACTAAACTATCGACATGTATGTTGTTCGACGCAATAAAATTTATAGTAATTATTGTGTGTTGCATGTCACATAAATCCAATGTTATTACTATAGCTATCATAGCTTCCTTTATTCAAGTATAGGTGAATTCAAAAAGTCAAGTGAATTAAGGAAGCTGTATCCTTAATATTTATCACAAATTCAAAAGTTATTATTCTACACTTGTTATAGTCAAATCACAAATTCAGATTCTGGATTTAGTATAACTATACTTGAATTAAGGAAGCTGGAATACTAATAAATCAAATGAATTCAAATATACTTGAATTAAGGAAGCTGGAAATACAAATTTGTATAAGATTTAGTAACAAATCCAGTGAATTCAACTACAGTATAAATCCAGTGAATGAAAAAAATCCAGTGAATGTAAAAGTTCAACTACAATAATAAATTTGCATAAGCTTTAGTAAAAAATCCATTGAAGATGTATACTTGTTAATGTTATTAAGCTATAGTAATAAATCAAGTGAATTCAACTATACTTGAATTAAGGAAGGTGGAAATACAAATTTGTATAAGCTTTTAATAGTTAAATCACAAATTCCGATTCCGGATTTACTCAAGAGGTCGCTTGTCTCAAGGTTTACATTATAAGACTTTGCTTTCAAAATCCCATTGCTACTACTGATTCTACCGTCATGTCCAAGTTATTAATCCCAAAATCAAAAATGGGACTGACTGATAAATCATTTAATTTAACAGCAACCCTGGTTGTCAATAAATCCAGTAAAGATGTACTTTATGCCAAATCCAAAGGGGAGGAATTAGCAAATCTTATACTGAGCTTTCTTACATATCCTTTGGGATCCATCGTTAAGTTTTTAAACAAATATTCATTCTTAGGCTGTATAAGCAATCTATATCAAAGCGCTGATGCTGATTTTGTCAAGTACAAAGCAACATACTGTAGATGATAGTAAAGCTGGGTAATATTCATGAGTTTAGTATGTTGTAAACTTGGGTCTGTGCAGTGTGAAACTTTTAATTCTAAGTTTGTATGATTAATATAAGAAATAAAATTATAGTTTTAGTTACATCCTAACATTAAGGGGGCCTTCCCCACCTCCTTGAACACATGTCCCAACACATTATGTAGTGCATGACTACTCTTCGCGACTTTAGACATTGTATCCTTACTTTGCTTCTTATCCTCTCCTTTATTTACATTAAATTTAAAATAGCTACACAATCAATTTAGTATTAAATATCTAAAGCAGTATTAGCATAAGTAATACATAAAATATAGAAAAAATCCCTGCCAAAAACATGCAAAGTTTGCAATGCAAGAAATTAACGCAATGACATCGGTTGATAAGTTAATCGTAGTTTAATGATGATTGTGACTGAAAAAGAAAGTGTATCCAAAGGTAGATTTATCCAATACCTTAATATTTATAAGTGCATGCGTAGTTGATGAGTCAGTAAAAGATAGTCAACAGTTGAATTTCCAATCGAAAAAAACTTACATAAACTTGTTTTGATTTGCTATCAACAAATGTGCTTCTTTGTACCGATGAATCTTTCGCTTTTCCTTTCCCTTTGTATGCCAATAACAGAAACTATCAGCAAACGACACTGGATGACCCGTCTCAAGTTCCTTCAAAATTGGATATAAAAATAATTTATTATGGATAGTAAGCCTGTTTCAACATATAATAAGGTTAGTTTGCAAAACATGCTCAAAGTATATTTTCTACACTATGAGTTCGTTTACAAGAAATTTAAGTTCAAACAAAATCACATCATGAGATCCAATAGGAAATCATCCAACAGTTTTTTGCACTGTTAGAAAAGGAAAAATAATTTGAGTTTCAATTGTTTACAATAAATATATGCCATTATTCTTTTGTAATGATTAAGAAAAATGATTTTAGCTCAACACATGTCGTTATTCTTATATAATGAATACGAAAAATAAATTTAGCTTACCGCTTGTGCATCATGTGACGCAATAGACACCGAACCAGCAGTATGACGTGTATGAGTCCCTTCTTTTGGTGTCAAACGATTATTTCTTATCATGTTTCCTTTATCATCATATGTACTTTTATGCCATTCCATATCAATCATTTGATTCCAAATATTTGCTTGAATCCAACTTGGAGGCCGTTTAGCTCGACAGTTAATCATCCTAGTAGTTTGTCTTAACTGCTTTGCCTTTTTTCGTGCACGATGTAGTTTCTTTTTTAGGATCGAGGAAGCTGTTTTTGTCCAAATCTCAAAAACCCTTTGCTCATAAACTACATCATATGTGTATGCTCGCTGTACAAAGAAATGTATTTTAAATATATTGCAAGGCAAAAATATAATCAATAATTCAAACCAAAAGAACATAAATATACCTTAAACTCATTAAATAATATTATTCTTTTTTCATGGGGCACTTTAGAAAACGTATACCAAGGTTCTGTAAAACGCAAGTTCCAAATACTTCCAATAAGACGTGAAACAGACTTGTTTCTAAATCTAAGCAGATTAACATAGTTATTGGGATATTCATAAGAATGATATATATAAAAAAGTATCATTAAATCTTACTGATTTCCTGTCCACTCAAGTGGTCTTTTTTGTGTAACAGGATCGATTGGAGTGTCATATCCTCCAACTGGAATAAAGCCCCTCCTACAGACTTCTAGATCTTCTCCCTCTCCGGCCACTTCCACACGATCCTCTTCGATTCCTAGTGGACCATCTCTCATCTCTTGTTGTACTTCTTCAACTCTCTCCTCGCCTCTTTCATCTCAAACTTCTATTCTCTCCTCATACATGTCAGTTGCTGCGTTGGTGGTTGGGTTGGGATTTAACTGTCTCAGCATGTTATTTGCAAGTTCGGATTGTGTAGAATGTGTGCTTGTCATCTTTCTTATAAGGCATCGAAAAGCTGAACCAGTCATGATGTCTTAACTATAAAGAATGATTTTTTTGGAAAAATATGTAAAACTTGTTACTATTATATGGTTAGAAATTAGTTCGAAAATATATTTATACACCATTTAAAAATTATTGTTCAAGCTTAATCTATACGACTGTTATTTTAATAAAATATAGATATTTACCTGTAGTTAATCTGAAAGTCGAACCACTTTATATTATGGTTGAAATCCACCTGAGAAATTTGAAATGATAAAGAAATCAAATAGGTTTAATATAATATGTGAATAACAAACTTAAATTGCGTATTATATTACAGAGCTAAGAAACTTGATCACATAGTTAATAGGGAAGCGATATTTTGTAAACTTAACTCATTCACCAATATTTCGAATACACATACACACATTTTGTAAAAAATAAAAATGCAAGAAAATAGAGGCACAGACTAAAAAGAATTGTGATATCCCTGACAACCAAATCATGTTGTGATGTTATTTGACCTGTTAAAAAAGAATTATAAATAAAACTGTTGCTTTCTGTTTTATCAGTAACACATGTGGCATTTGCAATATCTTTGCAATATTCTGATTCAAAGGGAACTGGACTGAGTGGAAATTCTTGAACAGACACATGGCTGGACCGAGTGGAAATTCTTGAACAGTCACAAGGTGGGTTGATGTATTTTTAGATGTGATGTTGTCTTTTTCATTAGCTAGATTAGAAGGTTGTGATGATGAAGGCATTGAAACTGAAGATTCTTGTACATACACAGGCCATGTTGATGTATTTCTAGATATGATGTTGTTTCCTTCTTCATTAACTATACTAGAAGATTATGATGAGGGCATTAAAACTGAAGATTCTTGTAAAGGCACAAGCTGGATTGATCTATTTCTAGACGTTCTATTGTTCTCTTTTTCATAAGTTACATTAGAGATTATGATGTTAAAGGCATTGAAATTGCTGTAGTTGGAAAAGATGACAATATTTTTATTTCCTAGCACAATCGCTACACATTTTTAACTTTGATACAAACATTTCAGACGAAGCTAAATTGCAAAAATATATTAGGGCTAGTTAATGTATTTTATCGTGTATATGTACTGTAGAAATTACCTTGTGAGGGTTGTTACTCATATAATGTCAACTGGTTCATCAAGACAAGAACAAAGTACTTTGTCACATCCAAACCTATATGTGTTGATGTAGATTTCAGTGGAACGTTTTGCAAAGTATTACATGTCAATTTCATGCCAAAACAAAGAATCAGACTACTTGAACTTGACATCATAGCAAGTAAACATACTTACAATGAATTCACAACTTCAATGTCTGCCAACCAATTATCAAATTTTGGTGACAAAAGTTTGGAGCTAAATATCTTGTACCTATAATTCCAATGGATACAGTTTTCAAAATTTGACATGGTTTTTAATGAATTATTTTTACATTCAAAAATAAAACTGTAAAATTTAACAAGTTTTTAATTGTTTCAACCAAATTACAAAATAATACTCATGACATCATCCAAAACTATTCTTGAAGCAATAAGTAGAATATTCATCTTCAATAGCAACTTGAAGTCCTTTTCCACTACATCATCGTCACTCTCTTCAAATTCGTCATCGTCGTCGTCAACTTCTATGTTATCTTCCGACTCATCTTCTTTTTCATCGTTGCTTCCCATTGCAAGCTCTACTTCTTCATTATCAACATACTCGTAATGTTCATATGTTACCGGTTGATCAAGACTATCGTCAAGGTGAACAGTAGAGGGCTGATACATTTCGTCTACTTGGTCCACGTCTGCATCCTCCTCTAAGTTGAGTACATTATGTGCAAAATGACTTCTTGCAGCAGTTTTAATAACTATTAACCATTCACTTGATGCATCAAGCTGACAAGTGAAATAAACTTGCTGGCGCTGTTGAGCAAAAAAAACACATCATCTGTGCGAAGTCTAAATTTTTTTTCTTAGTTCAGTCAACCCATTTGTACGGTGCACCCTTATTCCATCTCTTGTCAACATGTCAAACCAGTCACAATTGAATAGAAATATTACATTTTTGTCTCCAAGATATGTCAACTTAATAACTTCTTTAATAATCCCATAATAATCACTTTCTAAATCATCGTAACAACTTCCTTTCACACATACACCACTATTCATTATTTTTTTGTTCTTTCCGTATTGCAATGTATGAAATTTAAAACCATTTACGAAAAAACCATCGTAACACTCGACTACAAAATTTGGCCCTTGTGCAAGTAAATACTATTGATGTTCAATACCATCTTGATGAAATGGAACCTATCAAAAATAATTAAAAAATCCGTTAAACACTAGCAACTCATATTTCACAAACTATACGAAATAATTTAGTTTTCTAACTAGACAACAAACTCACATTTGATTTTAACCAATCGAGAAATAGTGTTTCCAACAATGTGTCGATGGAATTCTCATCCTCATGGGAATGTTGTCCTCGTAGTTCTTCTTTGAATTTTCTATACATAAAATTTAAAAAAATATAAAAATAAATTATGCAATAGTACATTTGGTTATAATAACATTTAGTATTGCTTACATCATTAAATCCTTCAATTCAGGGCAATTGAATAGTGCATATTTATGTACAGCAAGGTGTTCTTTTGGGGTGAGTTTCCTCTTAATGAATGCATTTGATAATACCCTACCCGGATGGCCAAAAATTGATAATCAATCATCAGACATAACATCTCCTCCATCATCATTTCTTGGTGCTTGATTCCATATCGTTTCCACATTTGGACCAAAGTAACATGACGTGAAGTTTGAAATCTCATCAATAAGATATGCTTCGGCTATGGAGCCTTCAACACGAGCCTTGTTACCCACTTTCTTTTTTAAATAAAACAAGTACCTACATTATATAAAGGTTGATAATTGAACAATAATATTTAGAAAAAAAACTAAATGAACATACCTTTCAAAAGGATACATCCATCGATACTGAACGGGACCGCCTACTTTAGCTTCATAAGGAAAATGAATGGATAAATGTTCCATAGAGTCAAAAAAAGGAGGAAATATTTTTTCAAGTTTACAAATTATTTCAACAATGTTTTTTTCTAGTGAATTTTCAACACTTAGATTTTTGCACAAAGATCACGAAAGAAATTACTAAGTTCAACTAATGTTTCCCATATATTTTTTGGTAAAAATGAACGAAATGCAATTGGAAGAAGTCTTTGCATGAACACATGACAATCATTACTTTTAAATCCATTGATTCTAGTTTCAGACTCGTTGACACATCTTCGAATGTTTGACGCATAACCATCAGGAAATCTTATACTTTTTACCCATTTACAAACCATTTTTTGATCTTTTTTGAGAGACAATAAGGAGCTTTTGGCTTGTAATAATTGCAATTTGAACGTTGAATTAAGCTCATCCATCGTGGTTTGCTACATATTTTTTCAAGATCAAGTCTAGCTTTTATATTGTCTTTTGACTTCTCAGTATCCATTAATGTATGGAATATGTTGTCAAAAAAATTCTTTTCAACATGCATAACATCTAAATTATGACGAATCAAATTTGAGTCCCGATAAGGAAGGTCTCAAAAAATACTCCTACGTACCCAATTATGGGATTCCCCGAATCCTGTTATTTTATGATTTGCTGATTTAAATCCAAATACAACATTAGGCAGACTTGACACTATATTTTTTATCTCAGCACCAGAACATCGGCATGATGGTAGATCACTTTCAATGCTATTCCTTCTGAACTTATCCCTTTGTCTTCTAAATGGATGATCCAATGGTAGGAATTGTCGATGACAATAAAAAAACATGGTTTTCCACCATGTTCAAGAGTGAAGGATTTCATTTTCTCCATACGATAAGGGCATGCTAATCTTCCATGAGTACTCCAGCCGGACAACATACCATATGCAGGAAAATCGCTAATAGTCCATATCAAAGCAGCTCTTAGAATAAAATTATCTTTTTTATGCACATCATAAACTAAAACACCCTTCCATAGCTCTAGTAGTTCATCAATCAAAGGTCGTAAGAATACATCTAAATTATTTCCAGGAGTTTTAGGTCCTGGAATAACTGTATTTAAGAATAAAAATGGTTGTTTCATGCACTTCCAAGGTGGTAAATTATACACTGTCAAAATTACTGGCCAACATGAATAAACTTTCGCCGAAACTCCAAATGGGCTGAAACCATCGGCACACAAGCTTAATCGGACATTTCGTTCAGAAGAAGCAAATTCTGGATGTCGGCGATCAAACTCCTTCCACGCCTCACCATCAACTGGATGAGCCATTGTACCATCACTAGATTGATTATAATAGTGCCAAGTCATGTCTTTTGCATGATTTGGTGACAGGAACAACCTTTTCAACCTTGGGATGATGGGAAAATAGGGAACTTGTTTTTCAGAAATATTTTTCAAGTAATTTTGACTATCTGCAACTTTATAACGAGAACTTTTACAAATGTCACAAAAAACCTTTGCAATATTTTCTTTGTAATACAACATGCAAAAATTGGGACAAACACCAATCTTTTCATAACCAAGCCCAAGAGGTTTCAACATTTTTTTAGCTTCATAAAAATTATGAACTAGTTTATGCCCTTCTGGTAACATATTACCAATCAATGAACTCATATCTTTAAAACTTGCCTCAGTTAAACCTCTTCTAGACTTAAGGGCCATCATCTTTGCATAAGCAGATAATTTTGTCTCTTTTTTGCATCCATCCCATAAAGGTTCATCGGCTGCTTTTAGTATGTCTAAAAGCTTCTGAGCTTCAAGATTGGGTTGTTGCTCTTCCATATTGTGATCAAGACCCATTGGATCTAAAACCATATCCCTATATGGGTTCTTATCATTTAAATCACTAGCTTGTGATTCAGACATTGTTGACTCATCAACTTCTTCCTCTCCATGAAAAAACCAAGTAGAATAAAATGGAACAAAACCTTTTTGTAATAAATGCTTAGAGACTTCTTCCTTTATTTGAAATTTTCCATTTTTGCACATAGAACATGGACATCTAATAGTTCCCCAGATTCTACTTGTACAAATGCAAAATCAACAAATTTATTGACGCTATCGACAAACTCTAGATTTATGTATCCGTCTTTAAGCCTACGATACATCCATGACGGATTGTTCATTTTGATATCAATCCTATAAACATTATAAATTTTACTCAATTCTTGTTACAAGTAAAATTTGTAAAATGAATAAAAATATAACACATCATTTATCTGTCTAAACTAAAACAAATGATAAAATGGACAATTCAAGCTAATACATCCTCTTGAACTAAAAGTTTGATTAAGGGTGTTTTTATGCAACATGTATATAGTTTTGTTTTTTATTATTCATTTAATCTAGATCATTAATTGACATTTAAGCATGTGACAATAATATAATAATCGTATAATTATAACACAACTTAAAACATAAAATTTAACACAATAATTATTGACGGGTTAATATATCTGTTTTTATATGAAATATGGAAACTAGAGGAAGATCTAATGGTTAATATATCTCATGTCACGTTTTGTGTACCAATATGTGTCTAAATAAATTTCCCATTAGTAAAAGGTTCACAACTGGGTTATAAACAATTGTTTGCAAACAAGCATCTTTAATAGGTGGTAACCATTAACTTTTGATTGAGAAATGCAAATTTGAAATTTCTTGCAAAGTGTACATTGTGTGTGTAAGATATAGATGGTAGGTATGTTGAGAATGTAGTTTGAAGTTTGAACAATTCACTATAATCTTTGTCTAAATATTGCTTCAGACGGCAATTTTTGCATATAATAATGAATCTTGTTTTTTTATTTTCTTTTTTCTTTTGGGTTCAGTAGGTGTTGACAAATGATAATGACACAACCTCTGATTTTAACTAAGATACTGATGGAGGAGAAGCATTTCCTTCTCACGATTTGGTACCTGCTCCCTCCGAAGAGGTACTGGGCTCTCTTTGATGACTCTATACTATATTTGTATATATTAAAAACTATTTAGTTGCAAGTTTATTTTTTTCCTCCACTCACTTAAAATATATTAGTCGTAAATAATATTGCAACGGTAATTTTTTGTTCATTCCAGCAATAAATTTATCATTTGTTTTTGGTCTTTCTAAAATGGGAAATTTCCAACTATAAGTTAACATACAACGAATTTAGCGATTCTTTCATTTTGTAGAGGCATAAAGTTTTAAGTCAAGTGCGGAACACCTAAACTATCAAAAGGAACTCATAAATCCTCAATTTTTTGAGAGAAATGAATATTATCCAAAAACATTACCAGTAATGGTCAAAGAGTTAGAGCGGATACTTCATAAGATGATTAAAGGATCTGTAGCAAAATAAATAAACTATCAATAATTGACAAAGTCTTAATCAACAGAGCATGGTTGCAGCCTTTCCCCAATAGTAATTCTTGCACATTGCCCTCATCCAACAGTGACCATACACCAATTCTAATTAATCTACACATATATGTATGGAAGACAAAGTTGAAAAGAAAACGAACTTCAATTACTTAAAATTTTGGCAATCGTGTGAAGGATACAATGAAACAAATCATGAATGCTTCTCAAACAGTTAACCCAGTCAGCGATTATACAAAACCATTTGCTTGTAAAAGAAAACAAAGCTTAAACTCGATATTGGAATAGGAACAGAAACGCTATGGAACCGAAAAAAATGTGAAGTTTTAGGAAAAATAAAGCTTGAGATAAATGGAATGTAGGAAATAACACAGTTTTATACTGTAAAGCCCAAAATAGGCGACAGAAGCTCTTCACAGATAAACAGTTGATGCAAAACAAAACAGGCGACCCATTTAAACTTTGTTTGCGAACACTGCTTGTGAATTTGAATTAATAAAATCAATCAAGATTATACTACTTGCGAATTTCAATTAACAAAATCAGTCGATGAAAAATAAATTTAATAGGAAGAATTTGAACCTGTTTCGTAGGTTGATTATACTATTTGCGAATTGCTGAACTTCCCAAATCGAAAACCTAGAGTTCAGATTTTTGCATCAAGGCGAATACTTGCGAATTGCTCAACTTCCCCAAACTGAAAACCTGGAGTTAAAATTTCAACGAGATGAGAAGAAAGAATGAAGTATTGTAAATCAGTTAGACATCGAACTAGAAATTGAAAACGCAAACCTCTTTCTTCTTCAGTTCACAGTCGATTGCAAGCTAGTCGCCATTGATATATCAGTTCGATTTTCCTTTTTTTTTGTTTTTTTTGCGTGAAGACACGTTTCGGCTGAGACTTAATACCCAGTAATCGCTATTTTGTAGATGAAGATCCGTATTTTGATTCTTAAGACCGGTTAAAAACCTATTCTGGGTCACTTTTTGTTGTTGGCTGTGACTCCATGATGTGGTCTTTAAATGGGCTTTCTTTAGAGACCCAAAACACTGAAGTCTTTATAACAGGTCTTAAAACTATATTATTTTTGTAGTGGACGCACCGTTCGATATACGACCAATGCCAATATCAGACATGTTCATGTCCCTCCTGATGCTACCGTGACTCCAGACGATCTTCGATCTTTGCACGACTTGCCCCTGCTGTTACGCATTGACTTACTGCAGCCATAGCGACGCCATATGTATATGTTTATTTCTTTATTACTTGATGAACAACCATGTAAATATATGTGTATAATAATTCTTTGTTTATTTTAACATTAAATAATCATATATTTAGGTTCATCACGTAGCGATGCGAGGTAGTATGAGTATTTTGATCAGTTATCGGAGCCGATTTTGGATAGGCTACATGCGTCACCTTTTGGTGAATTTCTTGCTTTACCTAGATTTTCACATGTAGATCGTTGTCTGGTAGAGGCCATCACCGAGAGATGGTGGCCTACCATGCACACATTTCATTTTCCTGATTTTGAGCTAGGACTTACTCCTCTAAATTTTTATATGCTCACAGGCATAGATGTTGGTTGACCAGACCGTCTTCCTGTTCCATTTGATAGTTCATTTGAGGAGTTCGAGTCATATTCAGCTTATTTACCGACTTTGGCCGATGTGGAGGTTAGAGGAGGAGCTGTTACTCTCCCTTGTTTGCAGCGATATATAGTAGAGTACATGACCGTTGAGGATATGCACACTCCGGTTATTCGTGCCTTCATATTATACCTTTTTCGATCTACATTTTTTAGTAACAATAAGGGCACTATAGGCTTGTTTTTTTGGCTGGATTAGTAGATGTAGATGGACTACATATATATATGATTACGGTACTGCTATTATTGGTTATTTGTACGTAGCATTAGATACATATGCACTTCAGCAATCTAGGCAGATGTATGGATTTTGGTACATTCTTCCATTTTGGTACTACGAGTATACTTCCAATATGCACCCCCGACTTATTGCAGAGGCGAATGTGACACCTTATATTTACTTTCCTAGATTGCATCGTTGGGGTCCTCCTATGCATTTGCCCCGTGTTGCACAAGGGGTGCACAATAAGCTGATGGAGGCTAAACAGCAGATTGATATGAGACGGCGTGGTAACATTATCGTTCGTCCATGGGATCAGTACTTACAGTTCCTAAAGCCCAGTCCTGATCATCCACTCACTTTTCAGTTTTCCATGTCGTGACGCAGGATTTTCTTTCAGGTTCCTACATGTCCATTCATATGGTATTTAGGGGAGCGGTGTTGGCTATAGTTGTATGGTATTGTTCGCATTCCATCAGATCCGCTACCATGTGATGATATGTATAGTGATATTAAGGTTGGACCAGCTTATATTCTTGCGATGAGGGGTGCGGGATGGGTGGATGGTGAGCCATTTACAGTTCTTGGAGACTTTGATTCATATTGGGCTCGAGTAGCCCCACGTGCTTACGCGTTGCCTGATTATATTCGGGGTTTGAACTCCGATCATATTGGTCCGCGTACCTCTTTCGGTAGAGTTCCACTACTGCCACCTTTGAGCCTACATCATCTCAGTACACGCAGCCTCCTACTTTCGACCCCCCTCCACATTCGTTTAGAGAATATGATGTACATGGTCAGGTGGTGGAGTACCCCTTGTAGTATTCTATAGATGACGATATTACGGGTGTACCATCCGCTGGATTATATCAGCCTCATCAGGTTTGTACGAATTTTAACTGTTCTTTAAATAACTTGTCATTATACTCTCCACCTATGTATAATTCTTTTTTGCACATATCAGTATTCTCAGTACATGGATTATGATAGACGGATGATTGCTGCATTTGAGCGTATGACGTTCGATTATACACAGATGATGTATCAGAGTTACCAGACTGTGATCCAGCAGCAGCAGACTCAGTATGATGCGCAGGTACATGGTTTACAGACCCAGATTCAGCAGCTTCAGGAGCAGCTCAATGCCGGACCTCAGCCTCACGAGTTTGATGACGTCAACGACGACAGTGACGATGACAGTGGAGACGATGAGGAGATTGATAGCGGTTCCGATCACATAGACTGATGTGCTGTATTTAGATGTTTTAGACTGTGTTATTATTTTTCACACCTTACATTAGTTGGTTGCATATTATGTCAGTAATGATGCTACTGGTATATCTGATTGTTTATATGTTATGGCATTGTGTTGATTGTATTTTGTGTTGAGTATTGCATTGTGTTGATGTTAATTTACGCTTAATTATTATTAAGCGTATATGAAGTCAGAATGTTGAAGTAACAAACACATTTGTGTTTGTTTGTCAAAATTTTTATGGATGTTTGACATGTGAACGTTAATCGTATGCTTCATTTTATGGATATGGATCACGACCTCTTTATTTAAGATAAAGTGTTATATTCTAATGTCACAACATTTAAAAGTTCGGTTAAATCAATCAATGTGTAACATAATATTTTCGGCTACAGAATTGACACTGTTAGTAAATTTTTATATACAAACAGATCAAATGTGCGATGATGAAGAGATAATGGCAACTCAGTTTTGGGACACTTTTGCTGAACTTTACAATAGCAATGTTGATGGTAGAAGTAGACGTACGCTGGTGGAGTTGAGGACTGGTTATGGGAACTTCTGCAACGCCTGTACGCGGTACAGTACGGTTATCAATGGGGTTATATTTGAAAATTTGTTTAAACCAATCCGTTCTACATTTGAAGAACGTTACTTTCTCAAATATCGCAGCACATTCATTGGACATGAGGCTTATATCATACGTCAAAATTGGCTAGAACGATCTAGATATCCATAATTTGAGTGTATTATTGTTGAATGTATTATTGTTTCTGTGTATGCATATTTATTATTGTTTTGTTTATGAGTAATTTTAACTTTCTAATGCATTGTCAAATCAAAACATAGTGCTAATATTTAAACATAATTAATTTTTTAACGTTCACACGCTTCAATATATATGTAGGACCTTTTCTTCTCAAACACACAATTCAGTTCTCAGCTCCTTCAATCTTCTCATCCTCATATCAATGCCTTCCTGGTCATCATCTATTGACTCTGATGTCGGGTATGTTCCAACGGAAAGCGAACACACCGATGAAGATTGTAATATCAATTACCAAGACCAAAATTACGAGGACGTTGCTCGTGAATTCCCAAATCTTGACCAACTCACACTTCAAGAAGATGTTCGACTAGTACACGAACAGTTGGTTCATCAACAATCCTGGGAGGTTAAACAAGTACAAAATTTACAACCTTCGGTTGAACAAGAGGCTGAGTCTTACACAGTATTTTGCCATTGTGGTTATAAGGTTGAAGTTGTGGTTAGAGCTGATGGCAAAGATATTGGTCGTCGAATCCAGTTGTGTCCTTTCTGGCCTGAAGGGTGCAATTATGCAGAATGAGTTGATGAACGGCTATGCCCAAGGGCCATAACATATGCCAACGAGCTGGAATGAGAAATAAGATGTCTCTGAAATATCGTGCACCACTTACAATTTGACCGTAACCGCTGGTTTCTTAGTGGAGTGTATTATTATTGTGGAGTGTATTATTGTGGAGTGTATTATTATGGAGTGTATTATTGTAGAGTGTACCATTATGGAGTGTATTATTATGGAGTGTATTATTATTATGGTTGTATTATTGTGGAGTTTATTATTATGTAGTGTAATATTATGGAGTGTATTATTGTTTGTGTATTTATTGTCGTTGACTGTATTAATGTTTGGGTGTTTCAGTATGATGGGACAAGACATTGCAGACGTTACATTGCAGACAAGACACTGCATCAACAGTTAATAGTGTATGATGGGACGCGACACTGCATTAACAGTCAATAGTGTATGGAGAGACAAGACAATGCAGACGTTACACTGCAGACAAGACACTGCATCAACAGTTAATAATATATGATGGGACGAGACACTGCATCAATAGTCATAGTATTTAGATGTGACGGGAAACTGCAGTCGTGACAATATGTGATTTAAGCTATAAAAGGCTTGTTAGATGCTGAGAAGTATTATTGCCCATTCTTATTTCATATAATTTCAAATATAAGAAATAGCGGCAGAAGATTATATTTTTTTTGATGATAGCGACGAGGAATTTAATGAAATGATGGAAGATCATTTTCGTCGCGAAAAGGAAGTAATAAGTATGGCTGCACTACAGGTTGGTCAATCGAGTAGGCAACACGGTGGATCAGTTGTTGGTCGTCGGTATAAAAATCGTAGGCATTCATGGCACAACGACAGACTGATGGAAGACTACTTTGTTCCAAATCCTACTTACACAGATGCTGATTTTAGAAGAAGATTCCGCATGCGGCGTCCTCTATTTCTTAGAATCCTACAATGCGTCAAGCAGCATGACAAATATTTTATCTTCAAACCCAATGCATCTCCTACAATGGGATTGACTGGAATTCAAAAAATGACAGCTGCACTCAGAATGCTTGCATATGCAGGATCGGCGGATGCGCTTGATGAAAATTCGAAAGTGGCGGAAAGCACGGTGTTAGAGTGTTTGGAGCATTTCTATCAAGCTATCGTGGACATTTATGGTGATCAATACTTACGCAGACCAAACGAGGCGGATATAGTTATGTTATTAAATATGCATGATAGTAGAGGCTGGCATGGAATGTTAGGCAGTATAGACTGCATGCATTGGGAGTGGAAAAATTGTCCAAAGGCGTACGCTGGAGCTTATGAAGGTAAGTCTCGTAGGTCCTCTATTATTCTTGAAGCCGTAGCGTCGTATGACTTATGGATATGGCATGCATTTTTTGGAATGCCGTGTTCAAACAATGATCTTAACATAGTCGAACGATCTACGTTGTTCAATGATTTAGCAAACGGTAGATCAACTCCTTATACCTTTACTTTAGTAGGTAACACATACGAGCATGGATATTATCTTGACGATGGTATATATTCTAAATGGAGTACCATTGTCAAGACAATTCCTAATTCACAAAACAATAAACAATCAAAGTTTGCAGCGATGCAAGAAGGCCAGAGAAAGGACGTTGAAAGAGATTTGGGGTTCTTCAGTCTAGATTTGCCATAGTCAGTAATCCATGCAGACTTTGGTCACCAGTTAAAATAACCAAAATAATATACACTTGTATTATTTTACATAATATGATTATAGAGGATGAAAGAGACATGGAATAAGATTACTTTTACGAGGGTGCTCCAACACCACCGCCTGTTTGGCGCAACGATATGATTGGCAGCGCACTAGAACTCAAGTTTCATGTAGAAAACTAAATGTCCTACCGTAGTGTTCAACTGCATCGAAGATTGTAAAATTATCTCATAGATCATCTTTGGAGGTTTTCAAGAAATCAGTGAAACTATATTTCTGTTGTTACTTTTCCTACTGTTGTATCTGTTGTTTTTACTTATTATTGTTATTGTAATATGTTTATCTTTAATTAACGTAATGTTGTTATAATCTTTTTCAATGCAATGCAATTTCAATGAAAATACTTATATTAATAATTGCTTGTATTCAGAACACAATAAAAATAACGGTAATTAAAAGATACAAAGGTTGAATGACCCTCTTCAAGTCTACGCCTCATAATTTCTCTCCTTCTTTGCTCCGTATACTCCAGTTGTTCTGCAGACATATGTGACGTATCCATGAACATTATTGCATCTTCATCTCTTTGCCGGTTTCCAGCAAGAAGCTGATTCATTCTTGATTACTTTTCTTGGTGTTGATATGCTCGAGTCTCCATTGCCCGGTTAAATCTATCTTCAGATTCAAACATGAGTTTTTTAATGTCAACTTGATCCGCTCCAGCAGTCTGCTTCTTTTTGACCGCTTTTGCTCCCAGTGACCTAACAAAATGATCTTCGATTGGGGTTGGGTCTTCTTCTGATCCTAAATCGTAGCTTCCTTGCGATTCTCTAGGACTAGAGCTTTCTCCAACTCTAAGCGTCTTACCCCGACCACTGTTTGATTGAACTTGTTGAACGGTTTTCTGAAGCGATGATTTCCATTTAACGTGCTCGACCAACATGTCATAAACATGCATGAATTGAAATAAATGTGGTGCTTGTTTACTACCAGGTTTATAGATTTGTTTGAACAACTTGTTTGTGGTCATTCTCTGTTAAAAAAATAATTATTATAGTTAGAGAACTATGATAAAAAGTAGAACTATGATATTATATTAAAGCTTACCAAATGCGTTTCATTTCCAAATCCACTAGGATTCGTTTGCTTTAGCTTGAACATTGAGAATCGAACGTTTGCGTTTGGCAATTTATTTTTACATAATGACATTTGACTGAAGATGACGTTCTTTCTCGATCGATGTTCTTCCGATTGTAGCGGTTAGTAACTTTGCCTCAAAAAAATTCACCACTTTGATCGGTCCCTCGAATAGGATCAACCGAGAGGGCACAATAAATGTAGCAAAGATCGTAGTCTTCAGCAGCGCTTCAACTTGCATTAGTTACTTCTTTCCCAATCGCAACCGTAACGTCTTGTAAGTCGTAATCTTCAAAATTGGACTTTGCAGCATCGACATCGAAATCGGAGTACACTTTCAGTTGAGATTAGTGGCAGAAAAAAAAATGTAATGGAGAAAGCAAATTTGTTGTGAATGGAAGAAAAGTGGGGAGTTGTATTTGAAGGGAGAAAATGACCGTTGGGAAGTAGTCGTTGGAGGGAGCATAAGTGGGCGCGTGTTTAATAGACGCCTGGATGTCAGGCGTCTGTTAAACATGCGTCTCACTCTCAGGCGTCTGTTGAACAGACGCCTGGCTTTAAATGCAATTCTCAAATCGAAGCCCCACCTTTCTGCACTATTGAATATTCTCAATCTCTGTTGGAAGTTCTTCTGGATGCAGATTTGAGAATTCTGCACCTGTTGGAGATGCTCTTTAAGGCAGAAAATTATTTGAAGAAATACCGTCGAGGTGAAGCTGTTGCTACATCCATCGTCATTTCCACGTAAGTTTCTAATTTTATAGGATCTAACAGACCATATGTGCAATTGTTCAATGAAAGCTTTCTTTTAGCTCTTCGATTGACCTGAAAAACAATAAAGAGCTTGATAAATCATAGGCAATCTAGAAACCGACTAAAAACTATTCACCCTCAGATTCTAGCTAAAAGAATAAAAAACAAAAACATAATCAAGTTACAGCTATCGAACTCAGATTATTCATCTTAATTGGCAAAAACAAGTTGTTTACCCTCTCCTGCAACTCTGATCTGTCCCCAAAAAATTGTAGGGAGGAGTCCCAAGTGAAAACTGAATAATTCTACACAGCTGCCTATAGAAAATAATAGAAAAGAAAAGGCATATGTTTCATAGCATGAGAAACAGCTGGAAACAACTGTAGCCTATACACAGATTTTAATATGTCTAAAACATGCATAAAAGCACTGTGAATGTTTGACCAAACATAACAAGCAGAAAATTAATTTGTAAGCTACTTATGTTACTTGTAAGTGTTTGACAACAATTTCAAATTTTAAATTAAAAATAGCTGACAAATTGGTGTCATAACTCATAAGTAGAAATTCTTAATTATTCATTCTAATCAAATTTGAAACAAAATTTTATCATGTTTAAACCTAACTATTCTACAGATGCCTGCAGAACACAGTGATGGAAATGAAAAAACTTATATTTCATAACAAGATGAAAGCTGGAAGCATGGAAATGATGTGGCCTGTACACACATTTTAAGATGCCTAAAACATGTATAGAAGCACTTTAGAGATATTATGTCTCTAGATTGCAGTGGCAGAGCTAGCCTACGATTTCAGACAGGGCAATGTATTTTCCATATAAAGCAATATATTTCCATATAAAGCAATGTACTTGAGCAGGGAAAAAAAAATACAGTAGAAAATATGCTTCCCATTTGCAAAAATACAACCAAAGATAAAAGGAAGTTACAGCTGCAATTGGATAACTTATTGTGGAATGAAATTATAATTAAATTTGGCTTGTAAACAGCATTAACTCATTTCAGATATACAAGTTTCTTCAGATAGGGCCGAACTGAAAATTTATGTATTTTATAGAAGGATTGCTTAATTTTAGGTAGGGCATTGGCCACAGGTGGCCTTCATTTGCCTCCGTTCCTGCTAGATTATCCATCTAGAGGTGTTGAGACCGAATCTCAGTATCAACAGTTAATCAATGTTAAGTACTTTAGAATGTGTGATAGAACCTAAGAAGTAGAAAAATAATTAGTAAGCTACTTATATAACTTAAACTGTTTGACAACAGTTTTAAACTTTAAATTAAAAGTAGCTAATAAGTTGATGTTGCATAGATCA
Organism: Allium cepa; assembly: GCA_030765085.1. Lineage (NCBI taxonomy): Eukaryota > Viridiplantae > Streptophyta > Magnoliopsida > Asparagales > Amaryllidaceae > Allium > Allium cepa. The sequence goes on along the minus strand of CM060941.1, from coordinate 166,225,070 downwards.
TAAGTAGAAAAACTTAATTATTCATTCTCATCGAGTTGAAATTAATTTTGTCAAATTTTATTTTCAAAGACTACTTTAAAACTACAAATTCGAAATTATTAACAAAATACATTTCCATACAGTCTCTTACTCTGATGTAGCAATTTGGATCAAGGTTACAGCGATGAAGAAATTTATCAAAGGGATTTTGACCTGGGAGAACCTCTATAATATCACCTGCCTCGTATCTAACTACCTAAATGATTGATACAAAAAAAAAGGGAGAACATGAAAACCTGAAAATCTGTATAAATTAGTAACCAAGAACAAAATATGAAAACATAATGAACTTACTCTGGATAATGTTTCAAGTTCAAAGTGGCACACATTTCTGTCACCATCTTTGGTCAAACACATGTTTTTTACCTAAACCGATAATTATAATAATAAGGATAATTTGTTAATTTAGGCCAATTTTAACAACTAATTACAAATTTAGACCAGTTTTAAAATTTATTACAAAAATAGACCAGTTTGTACCAAATCATCGCTACGTGTACTGATGGCATCTCAAATGCCGTAAACTATTCTGAAAAAATAAATAAATCTGGAAGGCATTTGAAATGCCGCACACTGGAAGCATTTCAAATGCCGTCCAGAATTTGAAAAAAAAGAACGCACTAGCGGCATTTGAAAAGCCGTCAGTACGCGTGGTGCTGATATGGCGTAAAGTGGTATATTTTTGTAATAAGTTATAAAACTTATTTAAATTTGTAATTAGTTTTTAAATTTAGTCTAAATTAACAAATTATCCTAATAATAAAAGTAAAACTGGCATCAAAAATGTAAAAGTAGACAGACTGTAAATGTGTTCTACATTCTACCAGTCTTATTTTTATACATTATGCTGTTACAGATGAAAGGTAGCTCTAACGCTGATAAACAACACCATTAAAGATGAGACAGAGCACCATGACACTGTTAGGTGCCGGTGCCAACCTTGGAAGGAATCTTTACAACACAGTTCATAAAAGCACCTAGAAGCAAGAATAAAAAGTCTATAGTGAATATATAACAATTTCCAATTCAATATTTCAGCTTAACGTGACAGGGTAGATGTTTGTTCTGAGGACTCTTGTACGAGTGCTACAACCATGAACAGCAACTATCTTCCAAGCAGGATGTAGTATTGAAGTTGATCTATCAACTTTACTTTTACGAACTGGTTATATGGTTGTGCTCGGGTGGTTTTTGAGCAAATAATTGTCAGTTTGATTTTGATAACTTCTTTTCTCAAATCTAAGTTGGAATGGTTAGAACCAAGAGATAAAAAGAGTGAACAGGGAAGGGAGAGAGGGTTTCTGTGTGTTGGAGTTTTGGGTTGTGTGTGTGTTTTGGGTGGTTTTGGGTTTTTTTTTTTTTTTTTTTTTTTTTTGTTTTTTTTTGGGGGGGGGGGGGGGGGGGGGGGGGGGTTGGTCGCTTAAGAAAGGAAGTGATCCTCTTCAGATGTATTACTTATATCGTGCAACATTAATCACAGGTTTTTAGCTTGGATGACGTCGTAGAAGGCTATTTTGGATATTGAGCAACAACTGAACACTAGATCCCCAAACTGATCCGAGCAACAATCAAACCATAGTCTAAAGTGAATATATAATATAAAGATCAAAGAGAACTATTCAGTTACAATTTTAGATATTAAACGTCATACTAGTAACGGTAGCTACTTGAAAAGTATTGATAAGCAGTAGATTCAAATATTTACCATTTTCAGAAAATACTCTGGCTGATTAAAATCATTTTGATGTTCGGACGGCGACATCAAGCGAAAGTTCCCGATGATCTTTGCAAGGCTAATATAGAAGTGTGCCAGTAGCAAATATGTAACTAACTGATCCATAGTTGGTAGCCAGAGCATCAATATACATTGAATACAACCCTAATATTATATTCACTATATAGGCATGACTATGACAGACTTACAGATGTTGACTAGGACTTGAAATGATATACACGAGCGTGTCATGCATGAAATATCATATATGGAAGAATAATCTGATTGAACAATATGTAAAACTGGACGCTAACTAGAATTACATTGATAAAATAGTTCATGACAAGTTGCAATTTCATAGCCTATAGAAAAAAAGAAGTTAATGCAGGTTTATTCAGATGTACGCACATGCACAATATTGAGAACCAAAAACCAGCATAAATGCATTTTAGCAAACCATTTTATCTTCGTTACCTTATAAATCAAACTCAAGAAGTATTATAATATACTTTTCACTGCTACAAGTTTTAGACTGCTCATAACCTCATTAGAAAAAGGAAATTACGAAAATGAATATGGTGCAGACAAATATGAGATTATAAACGTAGAGTGTGTGCACACACTGGCACACATGTTTACGGCGCTGATGCAAATACGGTTGAGAATAATCGCACGTGCACAAGTGTGTGTGTGTATTAAATTCAGTCCGATCCCTCTATAAAAATAAACAAAGACATATTTACCTAGCTTAGATGGAAAATGCACTTTTTACTCATCAGCAGAGCTATAACTGATTTGAAACTTTGGGACATGTAAAGTTCTTTTATGAGCATCTTTAATGTCTGAAACTTTTGGTAAAAGTTGTGGCATGGATTGATTGACTGAGCTCCATAATGATAACAACCAAGGGTCTAGAGCGCCTTCATATCTGTGGCAAAGGAGATCATAAAACAATTAGCGTACTATCAGAAAACATATCAACAAATTCAATAACCAGGAAAATAAGGAAATGAGAAGAATATTTGCACATAAACAGTGTATCCTAAATCCCTAATGCATCAAAGCCAACAATTGGTGTGGTCACAACCAAGTAATATAAAGGTAAAACAGGAAAGTCTATAAGACAGCATACCTGATGGGTGTTGATCATCTCCCGACCCTTCTCAATAATTGGTTTTGCACCAAGATACAGAAGCCTTTTGTCCAACTTCTTTGCAGTAAACTGTCGGTTAAACCTTGCGCATTGCTTAAGGACTTTAATGGGACTTAAGCACTGCAGTGTGTAGTTGTCCAACCCAACTATACAATTTACTTCCTTGCTTAATGGCTTCAATGGGATAAAAGCGATGCAGTGCTTAGTTGCCCAGACCAAATATAAAATTTACATATACATTAATCCAAGTATGGGTGCTTTTCAATTTTCAGGTCTCGTTTACACATTAAAAAACAATATTAATAACTTAAATGAATGGCAGAGAATAGACAATCAGAAATTCACAACATTATATTTCACATTCACTGCTAGAAAAGGCTTAATTACCGACAGCAAAGACCGACGGCTTCCGACGGACCGTCGGCGGCCGTCGGAAATTAGCGATTATATCTGCAGCCGAGCCTTCTTTCTCCTCCTCCTTTCATACGAAAATTATAATAAAAAACCCCCAAATCCCTTCTCCAAGCTTCCAATCTCTAATTTGTAGCTTCCGGATCCTCCACGGCTGCCTAATCAAACTTCATTACTCTTAATCTCATGTATAATCTCTTATTTTTGCGAAAAATTCAGTTTTTACCCTAATTGTAGATTTGCATAAATTGATAAATTATGGCGAATTAGTGATTGCAATTGTTTCTAATAGCGTAATAACAGTTTATAGCATCACATGGTATACCTATTTCATCTTTTATCGTGAAATTATGAAAAACATGTATAATTTGTGATTGTTCATGTATATGTAAATTGTTGTGTATGCGTTGATTCGACGATTGTATACGTTTTTTGGAATAAGATAAAATGATTGAATGAACTAAGAGTATTATATTGTACACGTATTTACTTATGAAACAAAAAAATACATTACTCTAAATTATAATTGTGTGTATTGAAAAATGACAAAAATGTTAAACCAAACTTAAGTTGATTTAATATGTCGAATAAATGTGTTAAATTAATATATATTTTTGTAAATGTAAACAGTGAGTAAAACTGTATTTTTTCGTAAAATGCGCGCATGTAACTGACAAATGTCCCTTAGAGAGTTTTTGGCCCCGTCTGACGAGTGTTGTACATGATCGTTGTATAAATAGTCATTTTTTTTCAAAAAACGACCATTTATATTAATCTGGTACAATGTTTGTCGGATTTGTCCCTGTATTGGACAAGTTATGAACACAGTAAGCATTTACATTTTGTATACTAATTCGTCTCAAATGGTTCATAAAATTTCGGCCTAACTTTTTTTTGCTTTTTTCCTGCGTACACGCATTTGTTTACAATGCATGAAACAAAAGGGAAATGCCGCCGAAATTTTGTTGAATCGTTTGAAACAAAGTAATATACGAAATGTAAATGCTTACTGTGTTGTAATGGGAAGTAGGATGCCTGACCAATGAAAAAAAATTATATATATTTTTAAATCGATACGTTGAAAAATAAAATGTGCCCTATGTGAAAATATTTTTAAATTTGTGAAGTTGTTTTTTAAATTCAAAATATTATACGACCATGAAAATAATCTTTTTCGAATTTGTATTCTTCAAAATAAATATTAAATTTTGAACTTCTCATTTTGTCAAATAGAAAAAATGATTGATTATTTTGTTGATCGGAGGAGATAGATGTACCAAAGAAAAGGACTGAGGGGCTCAATAAAAGAAGATTTTTATAATGGTATAAACGTGTTTGTTTAATTCGCTTTAAGTAATAACGGAAACGATCCAGAAATTCGTTGTCCATGTAGTAGGTGTAGACATTTGAAGTATTTGTTACCAGATATTGTGAAAGTTCATTTGTGCCAACACGGTTTCGCACCCGAGTATTATGTTTGGGATCGGCATGGAGAAGTTATAGCAAATACTTCTGTAGAGTCTGAAAGTGTCGTTAACGAAATAGTTTCAACGACCTGTATAGAAAATATGGTTGAAGATGCAGCACGATCAATGTTTCCTATGGATGAAGTTGACGACGATGATGGAAATGTTGAAGAACCAAATATTGAAGCAAATTTTTTTATGATTTAGTAGATGCTGCTAAGAAACCAATTTGAGATGGTTGTAAAAGCGGCACTCAGCTGTCAGTAATCGCAGAATACATTGCGATGAAGTCAAAATATAACATCACTGAAATTGGGTTTACGGCTGTTGTACAAGTTGCAAAAAGACATATGCCGTCCGATAATCTAATGTGTGAAAATCACTACGAAGTTAAAAAACTTATGTTGGCTTTTGGTTTACCGTATCAGAAAATAGATACATGTTTAAAAGGCTGCATGTTGTTTTGAAAAAAAGACGTAAACCTTAGAAATTGTAAAGTTTGTAACCGGGAGAGATACAAACTAAGAAAAAAGAAGGGGAAGGAAGTTCCGTACAAGCGTATGCACTACTTTCCCATAACTCCAAGACTTCAAAGATTATATGCATCTTCTGTAACTGCATCTAATATGAGATGGCACAGCGTGATAACGGAGGAAGATGGTACGTTGACACATCCGGCCGATGGAGAAGCATGGAAGCATTTCGATAAAACGTATCCAAATTTTGCAGCGGAGAGTCGAAATGTTAGATTAGGATTATGTACGGACGGTTTTTCTCCATTTTCTCAATTTGGTTCTAAATATTCATCCTGTCCCATTATCGTCACACCGTATAATTTACCTCCATGGATGGGTATGAAAACGCAATATATGTTTCTTACTGTTGTCGTTCCTGGCCCCGACGATCCGACACAAGGAATCGACGTATATTTACAACCGTTGATTGAGGAGTTAAAAATACCATGGAACGAAGGAGTAGAAACATACGATGTGTCCAAGAAGAAATTTTTTCGCATGTTTGCTTCTTTGTTGTGAACTATAAGTGATTTTCCTGCCTATGCAATGCTTTCGAGATGGAGTACTGCCGGTCGTCTAGCATGTCCATATTGCATGGATGAAACATGAGCATTTTCTTTACCTCATGGTAAGAAAATTTCATGGTTTGACTGTCATCGATATTTTCTCCATGTAAATCATCCCTTCAGAGGAGACAAGAAATTTTTTTTAGCTAATAGAGTAGAAACCAGACAACCACCGACGATATGGTCAAGCGAAGACATATATGAACTTGTTAAGGACTATCCAAAGATATATGAAACTGGCGAGCAAACAGAAATTGAAGGCAAATCAGTTGTTCATAACTGGTGCAAACAAACTATTTTTTGGGAGTTGCCGTATTGGAAACATCTTCTGCTTCGCCATAACATAGATGTGATGCACAATGAGAAAAATATATTTGATAATGTTTTTAACACAATTTTGAATGTGAAAGGGAAGACGAAGGATGATTTGAAATCAAGACGTGATATAGAAGAATTATGCAAACGTCCTGAGCTTCATATGAAACCAAATGACAATAAAAAACCCAAAGCATGTTACGAATTAGATAATAATTAAGTTAAAGCTGTGTTAAAATGGGTGGAAGGGTTAAGATTTCCTGATGGGATATCATCAAATCTTCGTAGATGTGTTGACTTTAAAAATGGTAGATTGAGCAGAATGAAAAGTCACGACTGTCACATAATGATGGAAAATTTATTTCCCGGAATGTTCAAAGAACTACTGCCGTTAAAGGTTTGGAAGGTAGTAACGGAGCTTAGTATGTTTTACAAAGAGCTTTGTTCGACTACTTTAAAAGTGCAAAGTTTACGTAAACTTGAAGTGGACATTCCTATATTGCTTTGTAAATTAGAGAAAATATTTCCACCGGGCTTTTTTAATGTGATGGAACATTTACCTGTTCATCTCTCATTTGAAGCATGACTTCGAGGTCCTGTCCAATATGGATGGATGTATCTATTTGAGAGGTATGTAATATGTTATAACGTAATTTAATTGCATTTGAAAGATGAAGTTAATATAAATTAATTTTGCATAGATATTTGAATCATCTGAAGAAAAAAGTGAGGCAAAAAGCACGAGTTGAAGGTTCGATATGAAAATCTTACATCGAAGAAGAAGCTTCGTTCTTTTTCTCTCACTATTTCATTGACCATGTGAATATTTCATTTCAAAGTGTTTCTCGTAATGACGAAGGCGACGAACAAGAGTCCTCTCAAGCAATGTTATCTATTTTTAGACAACATGGTCGGCCTTCTGGAAAATGTGTAGAAATATGGCTAGACGATAGAGATCTTCATGTAGCACACACTTATATTCTTTGAAATTGTGCCGAGGTTGCACCGTTTGTTAGGTAATCTAAAATAATAATTTGTGTTTTATTCTTTTCTATAATGCATGTGCATGTATAACCTAATGTAATAATTTGTTTATAAAAACAGTGTTTATGAACGTAAACATCCGAACAGAGATCTCAGTAAAGAATTTTCCGGTTGGTTTTCAAATTACGTTTATGAGCCGAGAAATTGTGTTATTGACGAAGGGTTGAAACATCTTGCGATGGGACCAAAATGAGTGGTCAAGACATATCCATTATATTTTATCAATGGATATAAATTTAACACCAAAGAATACGGTGCAGAAAAATTAACAAATAATACTGGTGTATTTGTTAAAGGTAGTGACGATCCAAAAAACCATTTAAATAATTTTTATGGCGTTCTGGCAAAATTTTTGCAACTGACATACTTCTCACGACCCGCGGAGGAGGTGTTTCTATTTAGATGCAATTGGTTTAGCAATGTTCCAGGTTCTGGAATTAATGTGCACAAGGATTATAATCTTATCAAAATAAAGCATACATCGTACTATCACAAGTATGATCCTTTTGTACTAGCCAAACAAGCATTGCAAGTTTATTACGCACCTTATCCGTCTCTAAAAAGAGATAAAGCAGATTGGTCTGCAGTTTTTAAAACAAAGGCCAGATTCACATTTGATGGGAAGAATATTCCAGACGAACAAGCTTATCAGGCAGATCTTGAGCAAAATAACGAAATAATAGTTGCAGACGATCATACAGATTTTAGTCCTTTGATCGATGAATCAAATGTTTTGGTAGAGGCGTTTGACAGTGTAGAGGAAAATATCGTCGAAAACGAGACCGAATCTGAATCAGAAGACGATGATGACTGATATAAATTTGAATCTGTTTTTTTGCAATTGATGTAACTATGTTGAATTCTTGATGTATTATGAAATTGATGTAACTATGAAACCAAATCCGTTTACTATTGTTTGCATTTTTTATGTTATTCCATTTGTCATTTATTTAGCAATTTTTATTAAAAATGCAATTAACTCTGCTTATCGTTGGAAGAGTACACCCATTATGAATCAGGTATAACACACTTCCATTTCTATTTCCATTTCAGTCGTTAATTAAGCAATTTATACCGTTGATGTCATTTTCATATGAAATATATTTCATTATCATGTTATTATTCTCTTATATAATGATGTGTATATGTCACAGATTTATCATTATGTCATATAGAGGTAGGAGCTCTTCCCGATCGTCAGGAGGTGATGGCAGTGGCCCGTCGCGAGAGCCACAGCGTGCAGTTGTATCGTTAGTCCGTAGAGCGGATGTGTAAGAATTAAATTTTATTCAGCATCTTATTTTTTCTATGATATACGTACGTATTTATCTATATCGTACTTAAAAACATGGGGTTCGACCTACTTCCCTCTAAGGTTGTGTTGGACGTCTCTAGAGCTTCTTATCGCAGTAGGTGAGTGATTGCTGGCCGAAGTGGGATAACATCCCTCCTCACATCATAGAGTGCATATGGCAGGATGTCCTAGTATGTATATTTTTCTGTTTTCCATTTTTAATTCGCTTTTGTCGTTTTTCTACTGTTTATCGTTTAAAGTGTAATCTTTTTTTAACACAGGCTGAGATAGACATCCAGACAGACGATCTGATGCTGGCACGAGCATACTGGATGAAGAAGATGCGCAAGAACTACAGGGACACGATATCTGAGATTAAGAAATCTGGTAAGAAACCACGGTGGATGGGAGAGAGCGTGTGGCAAGGTTGGTTGAGATACTGGGAGACGGACGAGGCGAAGGCAAGTATACTAAATTTTTTTGAATTATTAATTTGACGTGATCGAAAAATAATATTGAATGTACAGGCAGAGTCGGATAGAAACTCTGCAAATAGAAATAAGAATCCCGTCACTCATCGCGGAGGATCGAAGCCGTTTCAGCAGTATCGGCAGGAGTTGGTAAATTTACTGAATAATAAATGTAAATAGTTTATGCTATATGATTTCAAATGTATAATAATTGTATGTAACAATCAACTTCAGGAAGCCAAGGCACATGGTCCTGTCAGCTATATGGACGTGTTCACCCGTACGCATGTTGTCGAGCATGTTAATCTAGACGGGACTGTTTCTTATACATGGCAGGACGATAAATCTAGCAAAAGCCATGTAAGCCTATTTCATTTTATTCAGTACTAGTAATTGTTTTAATTGTTAAACTACGATGAAATAAGATATGATATTATTAATTTATTAATGCAGGAAATGTTTATGGAGCAGCGGTAGAAACTCCTTGCTGATACGGGTCGAGATCAGCTGACGACCGATGAGGAGGACGTTATTTTTGAGTCCGTTATGCATCCAACAGAGCATGGTCAACGATACAGATATGGCAATCTAGCGGTAAATAATTTACTTTTTTTTGAAATACTTCAAATATGATATTTTGACCTTTTCAAAACAATAAACTTGGATTTATTCAGTTTTCAATTATTGTAGGCCAGTAGTCAGAGTAGGGGACGGCGAAGTAGACCTCAGAGCGATCTAGCAGATATAGAAGAATTGCGGACTAGAGTGTCCCAATTGGAGGAGCAGAACCGCCAACTGGCCATGCAGACCGCACAGTTGTTAGAGTACATGCGGCAGTTTGGTGGTCGCTTCCCTTCCTCGGCTGGCTCTGGATCTGGAGGAGATTGATTCATTGTTTGCTTGTTCGTTCGTTCGTTCGTTCAGGTATGTTTTGTTTTAGTTTAGAATGATGTGGTAGACGGCGTTTGTAATTGTTGATTTATGTATAATTATGTTTGATACACTTGGTTCTGTAGTTGTATGAGGATGTGTATGAGAATATTGATGAATTTGTGTATTAACAACATTGTAGAACAGTTATTGTTAGGATTAATGTTAATGTTCGAATGGTTATGTATATTTTGTATTTTATTTTGATGTAATTTTATTTATTTGTGTATTTATTGAATATTTTTTAGTTTGAGTTTGGATATTTGGTTGGATTATTGTATGTTGGATTGTGCAGTATAGATATCATAGTGTTTGGAAGGGAAATGTGGTTGGAAGGCTATATTTGCAGCAAATTTAAAAAAAAAACAGTACATTTCCGACGGCTTCCGACAGCTTAAGGTCAAAATTTCCGACGGCTTCCGACGGCTCTCGGCGATCTGTAGCATACTATTTCCGATGGTTTCCGACGGATTCCGACACCCGTCGGAATCCGTTGGAGTCGTGTGCGACAGCTACCGTCGGAAGCCGTCGAAAATACTGCTCCCCGACGCAGTAATTTCCGATGGCTTTTTCCGTCGGCGGCCGACGGCTTCCGACGGCCGCCGACGGTTTTCGGCCGTCGGAAAACGTGATTCCCCTTGTAGTGATTTTATGACTAGATAGTTTCATATTTTCATATTACTTTTCCTCTTATCTAAAAAGTTTTTTAGACTGAACATGAATACGACAAATTGAAAATTAACTCGATGCTTTTGTATTTCGTATGGCGACCAAAGAGGTCGTACTAAAGTTGACATGGAAGAAATTTGTTAAATGGGACTTGAAGGGTTGGAATATAGCCGAAGAGCGGGTAATGGATAGAAACGTGTGGAATTTAGCGATTCACGTAACATAACCATGTGCCATGAGTCTTATAAGTTTTAGATTATAGGATTAGGGAAAAAGAGCTTAAGACGTAGCGTTTGGTCTTTGATCAATGTTACTGTCAGCACCATTATTACTATTTGTACTGTTATCATCATTTATATTTTTTAATTTTTTTATATTGTATTTTTTATTTTTTTTATTTTTTTAGATACATTTCTATTTCTATCTTTATTTTACTTAGTTACTATTATTATTAATTTACCTATTTGACTTAATTTTATTATTGTTATTGTTATTGTTATAACCTTTAAATTACTTTTGTCATTTAGTTTCGGATTCCATCTCTAGCCGTCCCCAACTTGTTTGGGAATAATGGCTCTGTTGTTGCTGCTGCTGCTTACTTTGCACTTCCGAAAAGGCAATGTGCCATGAATATTAATCCTAGTTTGTACTTTAAAAAAAAAGTAAGTAATAATCACTTAAGCATTAATTGCAGGGGCTTCTAATAACATAGCTTACTTCATAGTTTGAAAAAGCGCACCATGGGCAAGGCATATCGCTGTATGGCAATTGCGTCTTTTGGCCTCATAGTGCGGCACACACAGGAAAACACATTAAATCGTGCACATAGCAAAGACGCACATTGCGTATGGCGCCAAAATAAAAATGACTTACCTTTTTAATTATTTGCTATTTTTTCTTTTTATATTTGTTTTTTCATGATCCAAAAAGTGCATAAAAATTGGTATTCATGCATGATTACATTTATTAAGTAATTTGTTTCTTTAGGTTCTAAAGAATAGTATTTTTACTAAATTTTCTTTGCTTCAAGACAAACACGTGTAGTTATTGATATTTAAAAACTAATTCTTTCTATGTAATATTCTTACAGTAAGTTGCAATGGTCACTGGCCATGTATGCTCAAACTAGCATAGATGTTTAAAGGAAGCATATATATTTTTTCACATGATGATATGATAAACTGACATAACATCTATATTATAGAATATTGTACTTTAACGTGATCAAAATATGCTAAATAACTATTTAAAAAATTATAAAGTGAAATAAATGCAATATAAAGTAAACATATTAGAGTAACACGAAACAAAATACATTTATCAAAATAAATATAACACAAAGAAAAATATAGTGAAATGTCACATCTCCTTTCTCTTTTTCTTACTTAAGAAATAAAATTTACTGAATTTTAATTACTTACAGTAGCTATAAGTTTTGAATTTAAAAGTTAACTTCTAAACAAATGATTGAACATTGAACATTGAAAATTTAACATTGAACAGTGTAATACAAATGATATTCTATACTTGTGATACTATATTTGATGAAATTTTTTACAATATGATTTAATATAAAATAATATTGATTTTGTTTAGTTAATTATGATGTATAATTATTATTTAATACATGCACCACAAATCAAAGAAGTGTGCACCGTTTGCCACACCGTGCACCAAGACTTTATGAAGGTTTTGCGCCGTGTGCCATTAATAAGTATGGCATACTTGAGTAAACATTTTATGCAAGCTTACTTAGGTAAAAGCGGCGTTTGAAACTTAAAAGCGTAATAACTCAGAAGGCTGACATAAACATTTTATGGAACACTACAACAAAACAGTCCTTTTACAACGGGCAATGCCCGTTGTAATATGGTTTTCGCAACGGGCATGTGTCCATTGTAATAGACCTCGTTGTAATAGATCCACCATATTTTACAACGGACAAAGCACGTTGCAGTTTACCTTTTTACAACGGGTTATAACCATTGTAATAGACTATAATACAACGATCACAACCCGTTGCAACAGACTAACCATACTAGTTGCATAGCCTGTTTCACAACATGCATTGACCGTTGTAAAAAGCATATTTAACAACTTGTGTTGCCCGTTGCAATATACTATAATACAACGGCCATAACCCGTTGCAATAGACTAACCATACTAATTGATGGCATTCATACAATACATCCATACTAATACTAAATATTGTCGTAAAATAATTAAAATCACATACGAAAAGATTAAAAGCTAGAGTTATAGAATTCTAACACTCCAAAAATTCGATAAGTTTACATATCTCAAATAAAATTTTCATTTCACCGCTTTCTATTTACATTCACAGTTTGCAAGTTTGTTCACATCATTGTTTACATTTGAATTCACTGTTTACATTTACAGTGCTTTGCATTTCAATTTCTCCTCTCTCTGTCTATACCAACACCTGCACATACATATCTCATTGCTACATTGCTCTGTGCATTTTAAAACCTCTTCCATCTCACCACACTTCCAAATACTCTCCACAAAACTATCTCCTACCACCATCTTTTTTAACCTTCACTGCGTTCCACCTCTGTAATTGCATTTGCCTTCAAGTCACTACCTTCGAACTGAACCACAACTTGCAGCCCGACAACCTGTCATCCACTACAAAGAACTACCCAAACACCTTTTCTCCATTCTAAAACTTTCACACATTTCTCCTACCAAAACTGTTCTACCTGTCATCTACAAACTTCATACCATCTACCTGCAATTACCGTGCATAAATCATCTACCGACAACTTACTGACTGCTATCCATGGCACCACCACCATCTGACACACCTCTTATTTTGTTTACTATAATTAAAATCACATACGATATTGTATCTTATCAGCTTGAGGAAGTCAAGAAATTTATCCTATCAGCTTGAGGACAAAGCATGCTTTCTACATTTTACAAGATGGTTGCAGACCGAGACAGAAGAATCTAAGTATTCCAATCATCATACCTCATAGGTACATAAATAAATTATCTCACTTTATTTAAATTGTATATTGTACTGAAATCTCAAAGCTTAAAACTATTATCCTCTCTTGCATTTTGTGCCAAGGTACATAGAGTTGGAGATATTTGGAAATAAATAATCAAATAACACAAATTATTTTACCTGAAATGACATAATCATCGTGCTAGACCGACAGAAAAACAGTTCATCCTTTCTTTGTCAACTGTAGCAATACAATCTGTGGATAGATATATCATATACTGAACATTTATGCAGTTGGTTTCAGCACTTTTCTCTTCAGTGCTGTTCTGTACACAACACTCGAAAAAGTAAAGCAAATTAGAGCGAAAGAGAAATGCTTTAAAAAAAATGGGGGCTTACTGCTACAATCGCAGATAAACGCACATCAATTAGTGTGATTCAAGATATACTCAATAAAAGAAATCAGGAAGGCAACAGGCAACTTCAACATTTTAGGCAAGGGTGGCCAGGGAATAGTCTTCAAAGGAATTACATATAACAATACGAAAGTTGCCATTAAAAAGTCTATCGTAATAGATGCAAAGAGAATGAAAGTGTTTGTGAAGGAAATGTATGTACTATCTCTCATAAACAACAAAAACGTGATTCAAATTTACATGATGAAAGGTGTATCTATGTCTTTGTGGTATTATGTGTTTGTGTTATTAGAGGAGAGGCCTGAAAATGGAGTTGCGGTAGCCTATTTTGAATCAGGCAGATGATAGGGGTTCTGATGTTGTTACAATGGCTAGTGAATGAGGGGTTGATGCTCTGATATGAGGAAAACCTAGAACAATATGTAGCACAAAATTACCAACTAAAAATGTATGACGCAAAAGCAGAATATCTGACAAAGAATAAAATAAAAAGCGAAAGAAGATGGTATGATGTTGACATTTTTAACATAATAAAATAATAATGGATATTTTACTTGAAGAAAAAATTCAAGCTAAAGTAAAACTTAAGATGTTATCATGTTTACATAAGGAAATTTACATATAGTCGGTGGCCTGTGTACATTAGTTTTAAGCATTAAATCAGCTTTATAATTCAATTTCATACATAGTAGCTTCTACCAACCAATTTCAAGCATGTATATAAGGCACATTTGTTGACTATCAGAGAAAGTCATAGTAAAATATTTGGATATTTACTGAATAAATACATAAGTTTGGCAAAGATATAACTTTTGTTATGTGTTGCAGGTACGGTTTCATTTGTTTATTAAACATTAGTGGAGATTCCTTGATTATGAAAAGTTCTTTTTATTGCCCATATATATCAGATTAAAACATTTCTTTAATATCAGTTGACGCCATGTAAAAGTTATTTAATGGTGCAGTTGTATTTGCAGCTCTTAGTTTTGTACATTTTCTCAATTTTATCAACGTAAAAAATAAATTTAGACCTATTGTCTTCTACCTATAGTATTATGGGTATACAATATAAGTGAAATACAAATAAAAGAAGTTTACACTGATTAGTGCGAAGAATTTAGCACCGATTAGTGCTAATTCTTTCCACTGGACATGTACTGATCTGCGCTATCTGTGCAAACTCAGAGTTTGCGCCATCTGTGCAAACCAGATTTGTACTGATCATTGCAAATATTTTTGCACTGAGCAATGAAAATAGTTTTCACCGAGCAGTGCAACAAAAATTTAATGGTAGCGGTTTGATATCCATTAGAAATTATTTTTTAGCTTGCGATTATACTTGAAAATGATGATCATATCATCATACTTCATACACTGATAGTTTAAAATATATGACAAGTAAGATCAATAATTATCCAACTTTCTTAAGCATCTCTTATTTTCTAAGTAATAACCTTTGCAATTCGATGATTATATATTCATAACAAATTATATGTTCATATTTTGTAGGAACTTGTAGATGAAGAGGAAGAGAAGAAAAAATTGAAAGCTAGTGGTGATGACATAACTCAAATTACAATGGTCCTTAAAATGGAAATTACAAACCTCATGAGTTTTCAGATGTGTGACACAGTCCGCATTTTACCTTTGGAATATTTAAGCATCTATATAATCATTCTAGATTTACCTTCTTTAAACCTGGTATAATTATCAATAGCGTAATGAATTCCCAGTAAATTTTAAAAAGATGTTCACTACCATTTTCCCCTTAATTACTTCCAGATTATACTCTATCCAGATATTCCAATAAATCAAGATAGAATATCTTATATGATTGGCGCACCAATACATTAAAAAAATATAGAGACACGGTCCAAATCTAGTTATAGTCATTTTCATTAATGACATCCAACAACAGTGGAAAAGGAATATTTTCTTTTTCTTAAATAGTAACATTAAAATGACAATTCCAAAATTCATAGTGTTTCCCTTGGGTCTATAAAACATAAGGTAAAATTATCGATAATTTAAGTTACGTTTAACTAGCATATAGAGACAACAAGTTAACAAATTTATTAAGGGATAAAGAGGAAGGGTTAGAAAGACTTCTAGATGATGAAATCAAGCACAGGATGTCTAAAAAGCAAATATTAGAACTTTCAGAACTTTTAACCGCGTGCTTAAAAACCTACGGAAATGAAAGACCGACAATGACAAAAGTAGTAGCATAGCTGCATAAAGTGAGAGAATATGGTCAGAACTTGATTTCTGATGACAAAATTGATCCAATTAAATTGCCTGTAAACGCAGAAGGAAGCAACCGAACCCATCGGAGTATTTCCAGCTGAAAACTCACCTCTTTCACGTTGTATCTTCCTATAAAAAGTAGAAGGAAATTTGTATCACAATAATAAAGATTATATTTAGGTAGTATGATGTTGATTAAGAAAGGAAGAAAGTACTTCTCTGGGATTTTGCCTTTCTCCTTGTAAGGCTTAACAAGAACTCTAGCATCACAAACAAAATGAGGATTTCCTTTTGCTAGAATTAGCTTGACAGTCTCTGGATACAAAAAAGTCATAAACCCAAACATTCCCTTTTGCTGATATGGTATCCTCACATTTTGTACTGGTCCATATATGCTATTTTTAATCACAAAAAATTAGTCTAAAATCTACAACAAACCATTATTTCCTTTCAAAATAAATTTTACCTGAAGTAATTCGAAACATCCTCCTCTCTAAAAGTGCTATCGGCTGGAAAAGTCAAGTAAATCTGCCTGGACCATGGATCCATTCTCAGCCTGCCCATATACTTATAACCATCATCTCCTCCAAGCATCATAGCTGCTGCCGCAGCTGCAGTAGCCGATCTGCAGAAATGATTCTAGTTATGTAACAATATTTGGAAGATGGAAAAACCATTCTATGTAAGTACACCGTACGGTTTTACATATAGCCTAGCAAAAATCATGTCGATATATTGTTAAATTGAAACAAATACTGAGGAGTGGACTCCAATCCATGTTTCACATGTGAACCCCAAATGCGAAATACTCCTTTTTAATTATTAGTGAACACATAACTCGATATATATAAAAGAAATTTGCAGCCCTGGACCTAACCGGGCCTGGATTCTGAATTTATTAACAAAGAGCCGTAATTATTATTGATGAAAAAGATTGAATATATGCGATATGCTCAAATACTTTTATACTCATGTAATATTTACTAACTATTTTATGGAATAAACAAAGTTATTTGAAAGTTTAAAATATTTCATATTTACATTTCACGCGTTGCCAAAATATTGTTAACTATCATAAACTTAGATTCATGATAAAATTTATCAACTGAACATTTTAGTTGATATCCACCTTTCAATATTAATATTAAGTAAAGAAACTTGATACTGGGAAAACAACGAGGTGATAAATTGATGAAAGCTCTCCGTAGATAAAAGAAATCTAAACAAATGAAATGATATTTCTATGTAAGCAATATATTTTTGATTGTAAATTGGGCATTAAAATCTAATTGCATTGACATCAATTAACCGATGATTGGGAAAAAAGTTCTCAATAAAATTTCAAGGGATACATTTTTATAAATATACACCAACAACTAAAGAAGCTGATTTATGCAGAGAAAAATGTAACTACTTACAGTTAGATATAAACACTGCAAAACAATATTACGAAGAAAAAGAAAATAATTATCAAGTGCCTCTCATTTTGCTGAAACAAGTAAGAAGAGGAAGAAGGAGAAAAAGGCGAATTCCCAATCGCGAATTCATAAAATCGAATACCTGAATCTCCCAATCCAAACTTTCGCCACCAAAGACTTCGACGCAGCGATAATCGATCCAACCTCCAACTTGCGAAAAGTTAAAAAGGAAGAAGAAAACACACAAATTAAAATTATTTGAAAGCAGGGTTATAAAAAAAATGAGATTCGTACCTGAATAATGAGGAGGCGGAGCGAAATCGAAATCGCGAACGCGTTCCCTAGGAGAAAAACCCTAGTTTTAGCAAAGAGGACATACGCCACTTTTCAGAAGCAAGATGCGGCCGAAGAAATAGAAGAAAAGGAGACAGTGTTTTATTATTTGATGATGGGCCGGCTAAAATTTTATTACAACGGACATGCATTACAACGGGCATGTGACCGTTGTAAAGTTGGCATCTATTACAACGGTCGTGAATGGACCGTTATAATAGCCTTCTATTACAACGGGAAACCAATGCCCGTTGTAAAAAAGGAGTTGTATATGTCATCTTTTACAACGGGCGCAAATGGACCGTTGTAATAGACTTCTATTGCAACGGGCAACCAACACCCGTTGTAAAAAGGACGTTGTAATAGGGTATTTTTGTTGTAGTGGAAACTTATTTCGGTAAACAAAATAAGGTTGAAAATTAAGAAGTGGAATAGTGTCATGCTTACAAGAAAAAACAAGTCAATGAATTTTCAACCATGAAACCAAATGTACGTTTATTCAAAGAGAACGTAGGATTTTAAGAAAATTAATACTTAATGTAAACTATAATACGACAAGTTTACTGACCAAATTATGAAAGTTAGGGAGCACTTACAAATCGCAATTGCATAAAGTTCACACAGGTAATATATTAGAGTGGAAACATGCTTAAAGCTCTCATCCATACCATATTACAATGTACTTTTAAGGCCCTCCAACTATTTTTCTCTGAGTTAAGGGCTGCCTATGTAATGAAACCATACCTCCCCCAAAAATTACGATCTACATTCCTTTAATTTTTCTATTGAACTTTTATTCATACCACTACATAAATTTGAAACCCATCCATTTTGAGCCTTATGTCTTCGAATTAGAGTTTTTTGAAGGTGATAGTGGTTTGGAATTAATGCATTTTGTGTCAATAGAACTCAGAGAAAAATGGTAACTGGAACCGATTAAAGCTTTAATTAAACCAAAAAGGGCCCCTAAAGGCTTACACACAAACAGACCTAAAAACAAGGAGAAAACTGTCTACACTCCTAAACAGTCTCTAACTGGGACAATAAAACAGAAACATACAAAATGCATATTATTAAATAACATAACAAATCGTCCCTTGAACTTAACTCTTTAGAAGAGTAAAGTTCAAACATCTTTAAGCATCTTCATGCCAAGAGCAACTCTGATTATTTGGAAAGACCCCAGCTTCAATGGCTTGGTCAAAATGTCTGCCAGATGAGCTTCAGTGTTGTAGTACTTCAGTGTGATTGTGCCTTCCTTAATTTCCCTCAAGAAGTGATATCGAACCCTGATATGCTTAGACCTTCCGTGTAAGACTGGATTTTTGGATAAATTAATTGTTGAAGTGTTGTCACATAACAGCTTCACTTCTTCAGCTGATGAGCCACCTATTTCTCTCAGAATTCTTCCCATCTAGACAGCTTGACTGGCGCATGTGGCAGCCACCACATACTCTGCTTATGTGGTTGACAATGTCACAATTGGTTGTTTCCGAGAAGACCATGCTATTGCACCACCACTCATCATGAACACATAGCCCGACGTAATTTTGCTGTCACTTTCATCTCCTGCATAGTCACTATCTGTGTATGCAGTGGCCCATTCTCAGTGCCACCTTGCTGGTACCAGATTCCAAGACTTGTGCCTTTCAAATATCTCATGACCCTCTTAATTGCTTGGAGATGAAGTTGTGTAGGAGCTGCCATGTATCTGCTAATGATACTCACCACAAACATCAAGTCTGGCCGTGTAACAGTAAGGTACATAAGGCTTCCCACCATCTGCTTGAACAAAGTGTGATCACTTGGACTCCAGTCTCATCTTTCCCAAGTTTCTGCCCAGGGACCATCGAATTGCACACTGCATTGAAATCTTGCATTTCAAAACGTTCAATCAGTTCAGTTGCATACTTTTTCTGGCTGATAAAGATGCCATCAGGTCTCTGCAAGACTTCTATTCCAAGAAAGAACCTTATCTTTCCTAAATCAGTCATGTCAAACTCTGTCTTCATGGAGCCCTTAAACTCATTCAACAAACCTTCATCATCACTTATGTACAGCAAATCATCAACGTAGATGCTTACAACTAAAATATTCTCCCCCTTCTGCTTCACAAATAAAGTGTGTTCATCTTGGCTGCTTGTAAAACCTTCTTTGAGAAAGAAAGCTTTAATTCTATTAAACCATGCCTTCGGTGCTTGTTTTAGGCCATAGAGGGCTTTATGCAATTTGTACACCGTGAACTCCTTTCCAGCCACTTCATAGCCCCTAGGTTGTTCCATAAAAACTTCTTCTTTAAGAGCTCCATGAAGAAAGGTAGATTTCACATTGAGCTGATGTATCTTCCATTTTCTTTTGAGTTGCAAGTGCTATAATCATTCGAACTGTATCAAGCCTTGCCACAGGTGCAAAAACTTCCGTGTAATCAACTCCATACTATTGTGAATAGCCATTCACAATCAATCTGGCCTTATACTTGTCAACCTTGCCCAGCTCATTGAGTTTGGTTTTGAAAATCCATTTCACACCAATTTTCTTTGCTCCTTTAGGAAGATCTGTCAGAACCCATGTTCCATTCTTTTCAATGGCTTTAATTTCCACATTCATAGCTTCTCTCCACTTAGTGTGTTTCACAGCTTCCTCAAAACAAACTGAATCTGCAATGCTCAGATTTATCTCATGTTCAGCATCTGTACTGCACTGTCCAAGAATATAGTCTGCAGTCCAAGTAGGTGGCCTCCTTGTTCTCCTCTCCCTTGATGTGCTTCCTAACTGGATTCACATCAATTCCATCAGAATCACTGTCAAGTTCTGCCACTGGAGTGTTATCTGCATCATCCATGTGGTCACTTTCTGGGCTGTGATCTGCACTCTTCCATTGGAGTTCAGCATTCTGCTCCTTTGGAAAGTTGTTTCTCCAATCCCATGTCTTTGTCTCTTCAAAGACAACATCCCTACCGACGTGTATCTTTTTTGTCAGTGGATCATACATTCTGTATGCTTTTGACTCTCTGCTAGTGCAAAGAAAACACACTTCACACACTTGTCATCCAACTTTGCTCTTTTCAAGTTAGAGATATGCACATATCCAATGCATCCAAATACTTTCAAGTGTTCCACTGAAGGTTTCAAGCCATTCCAAACCTCCTCTGGTGTTTTATCTTGTACTGCTAAGGTAGGACACCTGTTAACAATGTGAATTGTCCACTGCACCGCCTCAGGCCAAAACACTTTTGGTACTTCCTTTTCAGTTAGCATTGCCCTTACCATATTCATTATGGTTTGGTTTCTCCTTTCAGCCACCCCGTTCTGCTGTGGTGTGAAGGAAGTAGTGAGTTGCCGCTTGGTGCCATTTGATTCACAGAATTCATTGAACTCCCTTGAACAAAATTCATCCCCTCTGTCAGTTCTAAGATACTTGATGAATGCTCCAGTTTCCTTCTCAACCATTGCCTTAAACACTTTAAAGTGCTTGAAAGCTTCTGACTTCTCAATCAAGAAGTACACCCATGCCTTTCTCGAGTGGTCATCTATGAAGCTAAGCAAGTATCTTTTGCTGCTTTTTGAAGGAGGAGAAATAGGTCCATACAGGTCTGAGTGAATAAGTTGAAGTCTCTCACTTGCTCTCCAGAAACTCAGCTTTGGAAACGGCTTTCGATGCTTCTTTCCTTTCATACAAGCTTCACAAGTGGTTTTGGTTGATTCAAAGTCAGGAAGACCGTCCACCATGGCTTTCTCTTGTAGAGTGTGCAGACCCTTGAAGCTTAGATGACCATATCTGTTGTGCCAAAGCTCAGCCTTGTTTGGTACATCAACATTATAGCATCTTTCATCATTTGTCACAATGCATGATTCTGCCATCAACACATACATTTTGTTTGCTTTCATTACAGATTCTGCAATCTTCCCTTTCTATGGATGAAAAATACAGCAAGTATTTTGTTCTCCTCCCTTAAATAGAACATCCAAACCTCGTTCTTGGAGCTATCCCACACTTAACAAATTGTTCTTGAGATCTGGAACAAAATATACATCTCTCAAGGTGTATTTCACACCCTTAAGCATTATCTTCACATCTCCTTTTCCCTGAACTATGAGATTCTGATTTTTTTTCCAACTTCACAGTATGACAAAAATCAGTATCCAACGTGAAAAACATGTCACGTTCACCACACATGTGATTTGAACATCCAGAATCAACAAACCAAGTGGTTTGTTCCCGTGAAGCAGCTTGGAGTTCAATGTGAACCATCAACAAATATTCCTCTTCTTCTTCAGTGTGATGAACTTCCTGTTTCTCACTTCTACACTCATACTAATAATGACCAAGCTTATAGCAGTTATAACATTCCACCATGGCCTTGTTATATGACCTGCCTCTGCCTCTTCCTCGACTTCTGTAAGTGCCCTTGCCTCGACCTCTTACACTCAGAACTTGATCATCCTCATCATGTTGTGATTTTATCTCTCTGAACTTCTGTTCATGAACCGACAAAGAACTTTTTAACTCATCAATTGTCATGGTCCTTGTGTCTCTAGACTCCTCTACAGCGATCACAACATAAGTGAACCTATCAGTCAGTGTTCAAAGTATCTTCTCAACAATCTTCGAATCTGACGTCACCTCTCCGTTACTCCTCATCTTATTTGAAACTGCCATCACTCTTTGAAAATAATCATCTATTTTCTCATCCTCTTTCACAACAAGAAACTCAAATTCCATTCTCAATGAATTAAGCAGAGATCGCTTCATACGTTAATTTCCTCCATACTTACTTTTCATAAAATCCCAGATGATCTTGGAAGTACTTCTGTCCAAGATTTGCTCAAAAACCGTTCTATCTATGGCCTGGAAAAGTAAGTGTTTTACCTGATGATCCTTCACTCCAGTTGTTTGGGCTATGCTAGTGCCAGCATAGGCACATCTTCTGGCTCTTTGAAACCTTCTGCAACAAGATGCCACGTCCTCTTCGCTTGAAGAAGATTTTCCACGAGTTCACTCCAGTGATCATAATGTCCATCGTACTGGGGAATTTTAGTAAGCGACGATCTCTCTTCACTCATTGTGTTTCACTCTCAATTGATCTCTCAGAATTGAATTCTCTCGATCAATCTCTCAGATGTTTCGCCTTGATACCAATTTTCAATAGAACTCGGAGAAAAATGGTAGTTGGAGCCGATCAAAGATTTAATTAAACCAAAACGAGCCTTATAAGGCTTACACACAAACAGACCTAAAACAAGGAGGAAACTGTCTACACTCCTAAACAGTCTCTGATCGGGACAATAAAACATAGAAACATATAAAATGCATATTATTAAATAACGTAACATTTTGAATCTAAGATCTCCAACCTCAAAATTAATTTCAGATATGATTTATAATTTTATGGCAAGCAATTGCAACAACGTTTGGACATAAACAACAAACTGTATAAGTTGGTTATGTTTCTGTTATGATGAGGAGTTGCTTGAATTTGGGATCGTTGTATCTATTATGCTGAATGGAGAAGAAGGCTATTGTGATCAATATTTTCGTGATATTTCAAATTTGGGCTCATGATGCTTGAAATATACAATTGCACTGAAGTATATAATCAAACGGTGAAGGGGAAACTAATAATGCATCCTTAAAACATATGTAATTTTGTTATTCACATCAACATAAGATGCTTGTGCAAATTCTAGGATTCTGACAAAATATTAATGGGACTTCAAGTTGTGAATGCATTTTTTTAATTAGGTTTCTTACTGTTTTCCCTTGTGCTTTTACTATGCATTATTTGTTTATTTGATCCTCTTCAGTTGTTTAAATAGTGATAAATCTGTTTATTAGTTCTTTTTTTTTGAATAGTAAACACATTTCAATTTGAAGTAGTAAATTTGTTTCTCATTTTCTAAATTATAAATTAACTTATCATCTTTTCTAATTAATGAATTCATTTATTAATTTCTATAATTTTACTGATAACTACATCTATCCATTTTCCCAAAATATTGAATTCATTCATCAATTTAAGCTGCATTTATCTACTTTTTCGTCACTCCTAAATGCATCTACCTGTCTTGAATACTTCTCAATGCAAGGTTAATAAATAAGTTTTCAAATAAGTGATGAACTGTTTAAAATCATATTAACAGTGTACATCATATTTAACAGTGAAAATTAAAATAATATATGTTATATGTATTTTACTGATAATAGTATGATATTCAACCTTTTTAGGTTTTATTTTTAATTATATGTTTTACCATATGGAAGTCCTTAAAACTAAATTGTATCCCTCTAGTTACATAAATGTGGATAATATGATAAGAACTATTCTATAGAGAGAGGGAGAGAGAGAGGGAGCGATGGGGGAGGGAGCGAGGGAGGAGGGAGAGGGAAAGAAAGTGTGTGTGTGCGCACGCACGCATGCAGTAAGGCCCTAAAACTAAATTGTAGCTATTAATATACATAAAAGAAATGAGGAGTCTTTAAAACTAAACTGAAATGCTTAATACACATGAAAGAAATAAGAAGCCCTTAAAACTAAATATTTTCATAATAAGCAAATGTACTTAAAATCCACAATATTAAATCTACTTGGTGATTATGAACTAATGTAACACAATAGGAAGAAAAAAGCATTTGTAACGTCCCGCCTTTTCGCACGCTTTAAATCGACACACGTGCCAATTCAAACCATACGGAAGGGCGGATTGTTATGGGGTAAATAAGAAAACAGAGAAGAGAAAAAACTAAACAGAATCTCACAGCGGAAGGATAAAATATAATAATAAATATACAGTTCATAAAGATGTTGACAAACATTTGATTCTTTTTATACAATAAATATCAGAGTTCACATACCCATAAATATCAATGCGGCGGAATTAAATAGTATAGTGGAATAATATAGTAGATAGCGATACTACAAATCTTCGTCTTCGTCCTTCAGAACTAAAGTCTTCGATCCTAAAACGCTCGGATTGACCCGAGCGAATTGAAAAGACAAAACACTCGAGTCAGAACTAAAAGATCTTATGTAAGTTAAATTAACAGAAGTAAATATGAGTGCAGTAACTTAAGAGATTCTCGGGATTTACATCTCTTAAGGATCCGTTAAACTATTTACTATGTAGTATACTTCGCTATTATAATAGTGTCTAATTGTAAAATAAACTTAATTTAAAATAGCGTTAAGGAGTGACCCAATATTCCCCTTAACATAAATAATGCCAATAGTCTATACAGTGCCTGCATATCTCCTGATTGGGAGACTACGAGAAGACACTCCATAGGTACGACACAAATAGAAACTCATACAAGGCGCGATAGGGTAGGTGACACGGCACAACTAGGCAATGCCAGGGTAGATATACCAATTACGCTTCCGGATCGGTGGTAACGCGTAGTGCGCAGCTACCGCCCACCTTGAGCCACACCCCCAAATAAAAATCAAAAGTGGCCACCGAATCAATCCAAAAGTCAAAGTATAACATCGAAGGGATGTGTCCGATCAAAAGTGCAACCTTATTAACTCGTCGATCGCTCCTGTTTTAGCCACCTTATGCCAACTCACGGGAGTTGGGTCCACGTATTTACCTTACAGGAAATGCCGCCACCAACCTACTTCATTCTGGAACCTCCACCGCGTACACGGTTGTTAAAGTGGTTTTCGGAGTTGGCAGAGAGTATGACAACTTTCGATCCTGGTCTCTTCAACAACCAAACGTTATTATAACACCGCGGTCTTTAAAATAGTTTATACTTTAAAACCAGAAAATAATTTATCCATTTCAAAACCCATAAATAGGATATCATTTCCATTTCCAAAACAACTCACTTGATATTATTTTTATAAAACCCAAATCAATAATATCATTTATTTCAAATATATTTCTCTTCCAAAATCATACTGCTTCAAAATTTATAATATCTGGAAACCAAACATTTGAATTATAGCTTTCAAAACATAATACTACGAAATTCATAGCTTTAAAACCATAACTTCTAAAACTTGAATGGTTTGGATATTCAACAGTATGTAAAATAAAATGCTTTGAATTTAAAATTACTTTATAAAATAATTTCCGCGACTTCACAATTTTTATTCATTTAAAATTTAGGTCTAAACCCCATAAATTTAGATTTCTTTTAGTTTCAATAAAACACTTCGATTTCAATATATTCAAACTTTGAGTATTTAACAATTTCAAAATTCAGGTTGGAAATTATATTCAACAATTTATTTTCCTATTATTTAGGTTTGAAATATTCACCAAATAAATCCATAAAATGAAACTCAAAATTTCTAACAAATAAATATTTCCTTCAATTTATTTACACTAGAAATATTCATTTAATTTATTTTGAATAAAATCCAGTTATAAATATTGTACCTTTAAAATTTCCAATTTACCTCCCAATCTTAACTGATTTAAATCATTAAAACTCTGTATATACGTACGATATCTTAAACATGTACTTAACCGTTAACATAAATAATCAAACTCCATTGTTCAACCTATTTATTTTTATTTAACCGATTTATACATAGCTTAAATTCAAAAATTTAACTATATATTTATATATAAAATATATTTATATAATATCCAAATTTAATATTTATTAAACCGTATCATATCCAAACCATAAAAATCATTTCAAAAACAATTTTATATATATACCGCGGTGCTTGTATATAATTTTCTATCCTATGGTCAAGTGATACGGATATTTATCATTTCAATCCGCAATTTAAAAATAAAAATTGCGGTTGTATATCATTTCAAACCGCAATCCCGAATGAAATGAAAATGCGTAATAACTTGCAGTTTATACAATATAAAATATATCATCCATTCATCCAATATCAACCATCAACCATTTATCACAATCATCATCCAAATTCAAACAATACATCAATATATAACATGTGATAATAACAGGTATCAACTATCAGTTTATATTCAAAATAAATTTTAACTGTTACTGGCAGTTTTAAATGCAATGAATAAATTAATTAACAATTAACTGGCAGTTTAAAAATGCACTAATAAATTAAATAACGCGTAAATTAAATGAATGCAATTTAACCGGGGAAATGATGAAATATATGTCAAACAGCTATAAATAAAATTTTAAACACATGATAAATCAATTTAACCAACATAAGACATCTTAGAAGTTGTGAGCGGGTTAAAACACTCACCTTTTGAATTTAAATCCAAAAATTCGACCATCTCAGAATTCGTCCAAACTAGCACCATCAGGTCCGGAATTTCAATACGATCCTAACAAAAAAAACCGCGCGTGAAACGGAGTTCGTATGTGAAAGTTATTGCGAAAATTGCACTTGAATTTCAATTTAAAATAAAATGAAAAAGAGAACACATTACTAAATCTTGCCACGTCATCAAAATATTTCCTGTACCATCTCCCTCACGGCGCGCGCACACTTCCATTCTAGAACACACACCGCCACCTTTTATACCAAACCCTAATTCGCGATTTGCCGCCAATCCGACCGTTAATTCGCCTTCAAACTTCGCCAATGAACAACGCACTAGCCCCTTTACAAAACCCAGAAGGGATTTTCCGATCAGACGCACGAGTCAAAAATGCCCAATTCAGTTTTGACCACGATTTCTAGTCAAACGATGCGTCAAATTGAAAAACGAATTACACCATTGAATTACGCTCGTCGAGAGCATCAACATATATTATTTTGATATTTTTTTGAGGACTTTGAATTTTTGACTTTGATTTTGAAATGGATCTGGATCTGAAATTTTGTGTGCCATCGAGGAAGAGAAGGAGCTGATGAAATTTTAGACGTAGATAAATGAGAATAGGCAGAGGCAAGGGTTTAGCAGGGCATTTATAGGCAGAGCTGAAAATAGGATGGATCGGATAAGATAGATGTACGAGCTAACAACACCGTGGCCCAAAACGCCCGTTTCGACTCCGAAACGAAATTGGATAAACCCGTATATCAAAATAGGTGTTTTAAAATATTTAAACGCAATGGAAAAATTTTTAGGTTCAAATTTTATCGTATGGAAAAGTTATGCTAAAAACAATATTTTCAAATTGATTTCAAATTTCGATTTCAAGGCGTTTTGAGTCCGTACGATCAAATGACAAGTCCAATCGCTACGAAACTTGAAACCCTATAATAATTCACCGATACGGATCCGATGAAATTGGTTTCGTCGAAATCCGAGTCAGCGACCAAAATGGCTATTTTTATATTAATTAAATAAATTAAAAATTAGTCAAATTAATCACATTTACAAATTCAACTCTAAATTATTTAC
The DNA here is from genome assembly GCA_030765085.1 of Allium cepa. Lineage (NCBI taxonomy): Eukaryota > Viridiplantae > Streptophyta > Magnoliopsida > Asparagales > Amaryllidaceae > Allium > Allium cepa. Next base: position 166,196,791 of record CM060941.1, on the reverse strand, counting down.
AAATTTTATCAGTTTGGATTATTTGGTAAATGTAGAATCCTTTAACCAATCTCTACATTCATTTATAGTTAAAAAATTCCAAATGTACAACATTAAGCTTTAAATTTTCGATTTATCCAGTAATTAAACTTAATTGCCCAAGAACTTCATTTATTTGGTTTTTAAATTCTTTTATTCATTCCATTATCACCAAGTAGATAAATTAGCATTAGTTAATGGTCTAATATATTGTTATTCTAGATTTTCAACTTAAACTCCATTAACGTAATATTTAACATTTAATTCCCATTTAATTGAAATAACCCAATTTCAAAATTTAACTTCAAATAAATAAACAACTCTTTATATTTCTAAATTAATTACAATAGTTTAACAAATTGAAAGTTAATTGAAAGTTGCTAAATCTATCGATTTCAGAAATTCCCTTAATTCCATTCAAATTCAGAAATTATCTATTTAATTAAATTAACGAATCTTTATTTTCAATTAGATGAATTAAATATTGGATTCACACTATTGCATTCATATTTTCTGTTTCACTTTTATCTGTATTAACTATTTCATTTCCACTTATTGTGTAATAACTAACATAATTCAATATATAATGCCAATTTATTTCCTTGCATTAACATATCCCTATTTACATTAATTTGAATAAATATTATATCCCTAAGTGCACTTCTATCAATTAAATGTATAAATTAAGGTTTTAAGATACTTTACGCGCTATAAAAAATTTACAACATTAAATTTACATTCAATTAATTACTTTACATTCTATAACTTACTTTACATACTATTACTTACCTTACATACTTTTCGTATTAATTATCTTAATTATCAAAATTTCAACTTATCCCCCAAATCCACAAATTATTACTTAACCTAAATCTATGCTTTTATTACATTACGTTCACACTTCCGTTACTATATAATTAATCACCAAGTAACGTTATCATCAACCGACATTAATTAATATATTAAATGCTTACATTTATTTCTCTATGTCCAATTTGTTCCAACTTTATTTCTATTAATGTTATTTCCTTATTTGGTTATTATTTATCAACTTGTTCTAACTTTATTACCTAAATTTCCGTTATTGTAAACCTTTAATATCTCCATTTAAACTAAATATACATTCCAAAATTTATTAGTTCTCTTGTATTATGTTTGTAACTTTTAACTTAATTGGTTGGATTTCCTTTCAAGTTATTAATAATTAACTTAAACTAACATATTCCTTAATTTATTCCAATTACCGTTACAATGTTTTTATTACATAGTCAATTAAATACTTTCCTTTCTCGTATTAAATTATATACCTATATAATCCTTTCCACTATTCATTCATTAGAATTCTATTTAAATTTCAATCTCTTGTAATAACTCGTTTATTATACTTTTGCATATCAATAAACAAGGTTCCAAATGAATGGGGTTTATTAAATTCAATTTTTTTATAATTAAGTCTATTACAACAATTGTAATATTTCATAGGTTAATTATTAACATTTACTTCGTTACCAATTATAACAATTATATTTCTACTAAAATTAATTACAAAAATCCTATTTAGTTAACAACTTTAATTGTCGGAATTTACGCGTCGTTACAGCATTTCTAAGTATAGCTTCTTTTTACATTATACTTCTGATAGCTAGAGTCTCCCAATCCAAAAACTGCATACTGAAGCCCATCTAACCATTGGCAACTCGATATTTTTTGTAGAAAAAATCTCCAAAATGTCAGGAAAACAAGATCAAACTCCATAATCGATGGCAAAAAATATAATTCAGAAAAAAGTGTAAGATGAACAAACCTTCATGGAATCTGGTGAATCTCCCTGGCCTGTAATTGAAACTATAAACACAACCAACTTTTCATTTGTTAAAAACAACTGAAAAAGACTAAGTTAGACAACTAACTTTCAGCAAATATCTGTAACTATAAATCTTGATGCTACCAGCACAAACTTAACATCAAGCTTTGCAAATGTACATTGAATGGACAAGAAAAGAATATTCGTAAAGACTAACAAATGTACCAAAAAATATGGTACAGATATCAATTGAATTAATATTAAAATAAAATAAAAACATTGCTAACTATCTGAAAAAAGAAAGAAACAACCTATCATACATATGACTTTGTTATAAATATGCACAAACCATAATTTAGAGATTGAATAATCTAAGCCTCACACCTGTAATTTCTTAACAGTATACACGAGTGCAAATAATGAAAAAGTCAGGTTTTATCCCAGAACAATAATATATTTAATTCGCTATTTTCCTACATCATACGATCATCAAATATCAACATGAAATACAGATTCCAAAACTGCCCCCAACACCATAGTAATTTCACAGGAATGCAAAAATTAAGAGAGTGTGATGATTCAGGCTATCTGTCCAAAACAATGCCCTAGCATACCAATCAAACCTAATGAGTGACTCAATACAAGGTACAAAATAGTGAAATATATAAAGTTTATTACTTCTAGAGCTGTTAGTTTTAATCCTAGAGCATAACTAAACAACAACAATGTACAAAAAAATTTGTGAACAAACTGACAACTCTAAAACCCAGGCAACTATTGCTGCATGCAACTGAAAGAAATGTGCAATTCCAAGAGTAAGAATTTAATTAGGACAATGATAGCCATGCTCTCGTTTTCATTTTAATTACCATCTAGACTCCTCTTTCTTTATTCTTTACAAACGAATTCACAATTGTGGAGTGTACAAGATTAAAGAGAGTATATTTTACATTTGCCGCTCTCCTACAAGTAAAAAAGTTCGAGTCGTATTTTAACTGTAGATATTGCAAGAATATGTTTTTGCCTCCAGTATAGCCCATGACAAATAAACTCAAAAAGGTATAATACTCCGGAGTTGAGACAATTGTAATTCAATGGTACTGCTAATTGGCTAAAGTTCTAAGCTCCATGATTGTGTTATTTTATTTTATTCTGTATAATGTTTATACGGTAGAAGAGATAAATTAGAAATACAAGCATTTCTAAATTTCGTCACATGTTCCATGTTTTGTGACTTACGATGAAATGGGAAGCTATAATAATTTAATATTATTGTCCACAATAAATAAAATATAATAGTATATAATATAGAAGTATAATAAGCAATGGTCGTTGATGTGCACGTAAATGTGCATATATAGACATCCATATTTTATTTAAATAAATGTCATATTTGGGTGTTTTAACATGTTTAAACCAAAATTCAATTATTTTCAAATCATCGTATGTTCATCTTCATACAGGGGCAAAATAGTCATTTTTGTGTATGTATTAATTTGGAACTCTTTACTTGGACATTTTTCATAATTTTTATAGGAATTTGGATGCATATGGAAGAGGGTTTCATGAAAATATATGCATGCACAAACGAATACAAAGGAATGAAAAGGGAAATAATTCAAGCTCATGATCATGGAGGATCTCATCCACTTACCTAAATCTACAATTAGAAGCTAATGGACAACTAGGTGAAGGTTAAAACTTCATGCATATTTAATGATGGATTAATTAGTGGCTAATGGTTACTTGGTGGCCACACTTCCTAAATTGCATTTTGAGAAGCAACCTAAATATTGAATTAGGGTTTTATGCATGAATAAATAGCCCTTTTATGTACATGTAAATAATCTTTCTACCTTTCATTCTTACTTGGAAAATTAAGCAAGCATATTTAAAGCTTAATGTTACATGAAATAAAAATGGTTTCTTAGCCTCTTTCTCTTTTCTTTTCTACATGCTTTTATCTACTTTTATGCTCATTTTATTCTTATGCTCTCTTTTATTTCATGTTCATAGTTTAGATTTACATTTATGCACTAGTTTAGTTCATTTCCTTCTAGTAGTTAATCTTCTTTTTATTTGTTTATTCTCTACTTTAATTTATTTTCAATGTTGAAATCTCTAGGTGTTGAAATGATAACACAAACGAGAGGCTAAACCTTACAATTCAAAGATAATGAAGCTTTCATTTATCATGTAGATTCAACATAAATTTTCTATGTATGATCTATTTACTTCATGAGAAAATGGATGTTTATATTTTATGTTGAATTTGATAGCCTACTTTGTTCATAACAAATATGCTATGCTTATCTCATTAATCACAAATTGCATTTTCATCTAAATATGATCATGGCAAGAAGTAAAGTTTTAATCAAAATTTGATGATCTATGTTACTAATTAATAGTAAATATATCATGATTAAACTAGATTTTGGTTTCATTTTCTATGCCATGTTTCATGTGTTGAATTTGGATGATTCAAATATTTGTTAAAGAGGAAAGAAATTGATTAATTGATTTAATCAAATCAATTAATTTGGCTGATATATGGAAGGATATTTTAAAGGAAACTAATTAATTGGTCAATCAATTAATTAGTCAATGTATATTTGCTATATGAAGAAATAAATGATTAGGCATGGAGAATAAAGGAAAGATATGGAAATGAAGATTACGCCATCTATTTTTACTAAAATCAAATCATGCAAATTGGAAAAATATCTGGGTAATCGAGAAATTGATTACTTAATCTCCAAGCAACCCTTCATTATCAAGCCTATTTAAATGAAGGAATTCCATCTTCATATGAACAAGCAAGTATAGTATCCACCATTATTCTTTCCTCTCTCTTCTGTACTCTTTTCTTTATTGAAATAAAAAGTTTGGTCTCCGTGGACATAGGATATTCATATCTGAACCACGTTAAATCTTCTGTGTCTCTTATTTCTGTTATTTTTCTGTGAGACTGCATAATTCTTTTGAAGTGTCATTGGTATCCAAATAGGCAATACTAGATTCTGAACAAATAAACAGCTTCCGCTCAAATTAAAACAAAATTCACTACAGTTTGGTATCAGACTTAGTGTTATTGTTCCTGTTTGGATATTAATGGTTACTTCTAGTAAGTCTATTGGTAGATTTGGTGTCAATTATGGAGTAACACATTTTGACGGAAAAGGAGATTTTGGTACTTGGAAGATGAAGATGGAGGCTGTATTGAAGAAAGAGAAGACTTATAAGGTTGTTTCTACGCCTGAGAAATTGAAAGGTATTGATGCAGCTGATTTGGAAGAGATGGAAGATGAAGCTCTCACAACAATTCAGTTGAGCCTTTCAGATGAAGTTCTTAGAGAATTCTCTCTGAAGAAGACAGCGAAGGAATTATGGGATGCATTATCGGATGCATATCAAAACAAGTCTCTCACTAACTGGATTATTCTTCAGCAACAACTCTATTCGTTCAAGATGAAGCCTGGAGCTGATCTCATGGAGCATGTAGATGCTTTGACGACTTTGATTACGAACCTAAAGGCAGCGGAAGTTGATATTACCGATGAGGCTCAAACTGTGATCCTCTTATGTTCCTTGCCTAAGGAGCATACTGCTTTTGTTAATTCCATGATTTATGGCCACAGCAAAATTAGCCAGTCTGATGTAAAGGCTGGTCTTCATAATGAAGTATTAAGAGGTAGATTGGAGAGCACTAGCTTGGATAGTGATACTGAAGGCTTATCTGTTCAGAGAGGTAGAGGCCAAAGCAGGTCAAAGAAAGATGGAGGACGGAATTATTCACGGTCTCAGTCTAGGGGGCCTAAGAATTTGACTTGCCATTTGTTAAGAAACCAGGGCACTTCATAGCATAATGTCCCAAGCTTGAAGGTAGAAGAAAAGATCCGAAGCAAGCCTTGGCCTCTACAGTAGAGAAATCAGATACAAAAAGTGAAACCGATGTATTTACAACTTCTGGCTCTTTTGGGAAAAGCAACTTATGGCTGATTGATTCCGGCGCATCCTATCATATGACACCTGATAGGACCTGCCTTTCCACTTATCGTGAAATTGATGGAGGAGAAGTTCTGATGGTTAATGATGCTTCTTGCCGTATGGTGGGTGTTGGTAGCGTGATGATTAGGATGTTTGATGGTGTTATTCATACGATCACCGATGTTAGACATGTACTTGATTTGAGGAGGAGCTTGATTTCTGTTGGGGCATTGAGTAGACTTGGTTTGATGATTGTAGTGGAAGGAGAGAAAATGAAGATATCGAAGGGTTGCATGATTGTTATGAGAGGTGTGAGGGCATAAAATCTTTATCTATTAAAGGGCACTACTGTGATTGGTGAATCAGCTTCTGTCACATATGCTGATTCAGATTCTTCCAGATTATGGCACTTACGGATGGGTCACATCGGTGAGCACAGCATGGATGAGTTGTGAAAACGAGGATTGATTGATGGAGTTCATCATTCAAAACTTGGTTTTTATGAAGAGTGTATTCTTGGAAAGCCGACGAAGATTTCTTTTGGTATAGGAGAGCATAAAGCAAAAGCTGTCTTGGAGTATGTCCGCACAGATGTCTGGGGTCCCTCCCCTTGTCAGTCTTTAGGTGGAGTCAGATATTTCGTTTCATTTACAGATGATTTCTCTCGTAAAGTATGGGTATACTTTCTTCAGTCAAAGAGTGAAACCTTTGTCAAGTTTCGGAAGTGGAAATCTATGATTGAGAAGCAGTCATGGAAGAAATTGAAAGTTCTCCGTTCAGACAATGGCGGTGAATTTGTATCACAGGAATTCATCAATTATTGTGAGTCTGAAGGCATTAGAGGCATTACACCACACCAGACGACCCTCAGTCTAATGGAGTTGCAGAAAAGATGAATTAGACATTATTGGAGAGAACAAGATGCCTTAGACCAACTGCTAAATTGAAGAAGTGATTTTGGGCTGAAGCTTTATCTATGGCGGCTTTCCTCATCAACCACACACCTTCTACTGTCATAAATATGAAGATCCCTGAAGAAGTATGGACAAGAGAGCCTGTTAGCTATTCATTTCTCAGAGTGTTTGGTTGCCCAGCTTATGTGCATGAGAGCAAAGGGAAGCTGGAACCTAGAGCTCGCAAGTGTATTTTTCTAGGTTATAGGAGAGGAGTGAAGGGATATAGGTTGTGGTTTCCTATTAGCAAGAACATCGATATGAGCAGGCATGTGACTTTTGATGAGAAGTCTATGTTGAAGGTGGAGCCTTCCTCATTGGATGACAATGAGAGGACATGTGAAGAATGCCAGACACAAAGCAAGTCATCTGTTGATTCTTTCCATAGACGTTCAAATGGTGTTTCCGATGACACCGTGGTTGATGAGGATAATATCGATGTTGGTACAGAGGATTAAACTCAAGGTGGAGCTTATTCGGAACCTAGGCCTGTCAGACAAAGAAGAAAGCCTAAGTGGCTTGATGAGTTTGTTGGATTAAGCATCGAAGATATTAACTTCGATGATATGGCAACATATGCTTTGAATGTTGTCCATGATGAGCCCTGTGATTATAGAGAAGCTATCGCACCAGTTAACAGTTCCAGTTGGTTAGTTGCTATGGAGGAGGAGATTGGATCATTGTAGAGAAATCATACTTGGGATTTGGTGCCTCTTCCCACCGACAAGAGAGCTATTGGATGTAAGTGGGTCTATAGAGTGAAAGACGGCGAAAATGGTGATCTTAGATACAAGGCGAGGTTAGTCGCAAAGGGGTATGTTCAAAAGAAGGGGGTAGAGTATCATGATATCTTTGCTGCAGTGGTTAGGCATACTTCTATTCGTATTCTTTTGGCATTAGTTGCTCATTATGATATGGAATTAGAGAAACTAGATGTCAAAACTGCATTTTTGCATGGTGATCTGGATGAGCAGATTTATTTAAAGCAGCCGGAAGGGTTCATTGACAGTAGTAGGCCAGACTATGTTTGCAAACTCAACAAATCTCTATACGGACCGAAGCAGTATCCTAGACTATGGTATAAGAGGTTTGATAAGTTTATGCTTTCATAGGGATACTCCAGAAGTTTCAAAGACCAGTGTGTTTATTTCAGGAGATGTGATGGTAATATGATTTATTTGTTGTTATATGTTGATGATATGCTGATTGCATCTCGGAGTATGGTCAAAATTAAGGAGTTGAAAGCGGAGCTCAGTAGAGAGTTTGACATGAAGGATTTCGGAAAGACATAAAGAATATTGGGTATGGAGATAAGCAGGGATAGGAAGCAGAGAGAGTTAAGGCTCATTCAAGTGCAGTACATCGAGAAGGTCCTCGCTCGATTTGGAATGGAGAAAGCTAAACCTGTTGGCACTCCATTAGGCTCTCATTTTAAGTTGTCAAAAGACTTATCTCCCTCATCGGAAGAAGACAAGAGGCATATGGCTGATATACCTTATTCTAGGGCCGTTGGTAGTCTTATGTACGCGATGGTGTGCATAAGACCAGATTTGGCCCATGCAGTGGGTGTTGTGAGTCGACATATGTCTAACCCAGGCAAAGAGCATTGGCAAGCTGTGAATGGCTTTTTAGATATCTTCGAGGCACTTCTTCGGTGGGCTTGTTACATGGTGGAGTGGATGGAGACATCTTTCTTAGAGGATATTGTGATTCTGATTACGCTGGGGATAGAGATGCTAGGAAGTCGGTGTCGGGCTATATTTTTACACTTGGCATATGCTCGATTTCATGGAGATCAAAGCTGTAATCTATCGTAGCTTTATTGACTACCGAAGTAGAGTAGATATCGATTGTGGAAGCAACAAAGGAAGGATTATACTTACTTCAGTTTTTGGATGATCTTTCAATGGTGCAGCGGACAGTAGAGCTATTTTCAGACAGTCAGAGTGCGATTCATCTTGTAGAAAATCAAGCTTATAGTTCACGGACGAAGCACATTGATGTTAGAGGTTTTTTTCTTATGCTTGAGGAAGAACGAAGCAACATCAAATTGTCGAAAGTGAGTACTTTGGATAATCCTTCAGATATGATGACAAAGTCACTTCCAAAGGACAAGTTTGAGCATTGCTCAAACTTGATCAGTTTGATACCTGTTACTTGAGCGCCATGGGGCGCTAGACCCAACAACTTACATGTCGATTGCTTAATGATAAGATGATGAAGAGAGATTGTTATATTTGAATCAAGGTGTAGTGTTGAATTTGGATGATTCAAGTATTTGTTAAAGAGGAAAGAAATTGATTAACTGATTTAATCAAATCAATTAATTTGGCTGATACATGGAAGGATATTTTGAAGAAAACTAACTAATTAGTCAATGTATATTTGCTATATGAAGAAATAAATGATTAGGCATGGAGAATAAAGGAAAGATATGGAAATGAAGATTACGCCATCTATTTGTACTAAAATCAAATCATGCAAATTGGAAAGGTATCTGGGTAATCGAGAAATTGATTTGCTTAATCTCTAAGAAACCCTTCATCATCAAGTCTATTAAAATGAAGAAATTCCATCTTCATATGAACAAGCAAGTGTAGTATCCACCATTATTTTTTTTCTCTCTTTTGTACTCTTTTCTTTATTGAAATAAAAAGTCATTGGGTCTCCGTGGACATAGGATATTCATAACTGAACCACGTTAAATCTTCCGTGTCTCTTATTTCTGTTACTTTTCAGTGAGACTGCATAATTCTTTTTAAGTGTCATTGGTATCTAAATAGGCAATACTAGATCCTGAACAAATAAACTGCTTCCGCTCAAATTAAAACAAAATTCACTACATCATGAGATTTGAAAAAGTAGGACTAGAGTTGTATTGTAGTTTGATGGTTTGATTTGTATTAATTAATAACTCAAATATGTCATGTTTATAGTAAATCCATCACTAATCCTACTTAGATTAAAAAGAGATTATCATTTGATTTTTTGTTGATTTATGTGAAAAATATAAGAATGCGGATTTGCCTTCAAATTGAATTTTAATCACATAGTTTTTAATCTCAAAATTTACTTAGCTTTCTAGTTCTCAAAAAAATCTTCAGTTTTGGTTTAATTTGATTGATTAGAAATTTAAAATCTAACAACTCCCAGCGCATCGACCCGTACTCGCCACGTACTGACTTTTGTACGTCGTGCGCTTGCGGTTATTTTTATTTCAAAATTTGTTGATGGTATTCTAATTCGATAGAAATTCCGTTGTCAAACAAGTTTTCGGTGCCGTTGCCCAAAAATAGTTTTGATTTCAATTTCTATTCTTCGAATTAGTTGTTGTTTGATTTTTGTGTGTGTATATTTTATGTGTTTGCATAAAAAAAAGAAAAATAAATAGTGTGTTTGTTTGATTTTTGTATGCTTGTTTTCTTTTAGTTCACTTGCATTTGCAATTCTATTATAAAAAAGAAAAACAAACATCCGCAATTTCGTTTCCAAAAACAAAAACAAAAATTATTCATTGCATTTTCATTTTTCTTTTGTACATTTCACTTTATATTGCATTTTTTATTCTACATACCACAATATTGCCACTGCACATACACATCTAGGGTGTTGATGTATTGCACATGGCGGTTGAATCTGGGTATGTGCAGTGGCAACATTGTGGTATGTAGCATAAAAAAAATGCAATATAAAGTGAGATGTACAAAAGAAAAATGAAAATGCGATGAATAATTTTAGTTTTTGTTTTTGGAAACGAAATTGCGGATGTTTGTTTGTTTGTTTTTTAATAGAATTGCAAATGCAAGTGAACTAAAAGAAAACAAGCACACAAAAATCAAACAAACACACTATTTCTTTTTTTATGCAAACACATAAAATATACACACAAAAAAAAATCAAACAACAACTAATTCGAAGAATAGAAATTGAAATCAAAACTATTTTCTGGCAACGACGCCAAAAACTTGTTTGACAACGGAATTTCTATCAAATAAGAAAATCGTCGCCAAATTTTGAAATAAAAATAACCGCAAGCGCATGACGTATAAAAGTCAGCATGGGTCAATCCATAGGGAATTGTTAGATTTTAAATTTTTAATTAATTAATTAAGCCAAAAGTGGAGATTGTTTTGAAAACTAGAAAACTAAGTAAATGTTGAGATTAAAAATTATGTGATTGAAATTCAATTTAGAGGCAAATCTACTTTCTTATATTTTTCACATAACTCAACATAAAATCAAATAATGATCCTTTTTTAATCTAAGTAGGATTAGCGATGTATTTATCATAAGCATGACCTATTTGGGTTATTAATTAACACAAATCAAATCATCGAACTATAATACAACTCTAGTCCTACCTTTTCAAATCTCATGAAACATGGCGTAGAAAATGAAACCAAAATCTAGTTTAAGCATGATATATTTACTATTAATTAGTAATATAGATCATCAAAATTTGATTAAAACTTCACTTCATTGCCATGATCATATTTATATGAAAATGCAATTTGTGATTAATTAGATAAGCATAGCCTATTTGTTATGAACAAAGTAGGCTATCAAATTCAAAAGAAAACATAAACAAACATAAACATTCATTTTCTCATGAAGCACAAAAGAGATCATATATAGAAAATTTATGTTGAATCTACATGATAAATGAAAGCTTCATTACCCCCGAATTGTAATGGTCTAGCCTCTCATTTGTGTTATCATTTCAACACATAGAGATTTCAACACCGAAAATAAATTAAAGTAGAAAATAAACAACGAAAAAGAAGATTAACTACTAGAAGTAAATGAACTAAACTTGTGCGTAAATGTAAATCTAAACTATGAACTTGAAATGAAAGAGAGCTAAGAATAAAATAAGCATAAAAGTAGATAAAAGCATGAAAAAAAGAGAAAGAGGCTAGAAAGCCGTTTTTATTTCATGTAACATTGAGCTTACAATTTGCTTGCTTAATTTTCTATGTAAAATTGAAAGGTAGAAAGATCATTTACATGTACATAAGAGGGCTATTTATACATGCATAAAACCCTAATTCAATTTTTAAGGTGCTTTCCAAAATGTTATTTAGGAAGTGTGGCCACCAAGTAACCATTAGCTACTAATTAATCCATCATTCAATATGCATGAAGCTTTAACCTCCACTTAGTTGTCCATTAGTTTCTAATTGTAGATTTAGGTAAGTGGATGAGATCCTCTATGATCATGAGCTTGAATTGTTTCCCTCTTCATTCTTTTGTTTTCGTTTGTGCATGCATATATCTTCATGAAATCCTCTTCCATATGCATCCAAATTCCTATAAAAATTATTAAAAATGTTCAAGTAAAAAGTTCCATATTAATACATGCACAAAAATGACTATTTTGCACTTGTATGAAGATGAACATATGATGATTTGAAAATAATTGAATTTTGGTTTAAACATGTTAAAACACCCAAATATGATATTCATTTAAATAATATATGGATATCTATATATACACATTTACGTGTACATCAGTTGTACTACTATATGGTTACGCTCTTTACATAACTCTTAGAAGCTAAATATTCTAAAGAGAAAACAAAAGTTAGCTAGCTAAAACCCCAGTTGAAGGTTATCACTTGGACATGATGAAACATGGCTTTATGTGGATGGAAAAGTGTTGGACTAGATCATAATATGGATAAAGATGGTTAGAAAAGTTTTAGATTACATGACCAACATTTGGAGGACAACTGTGGGAAAGAAGTTAATGGTTTTTAATATATGATCAAAATGATCGAGTAAGAGATACTGAATTTATATTCATGGACAGTTTTTCATCTTGTGTTATCTTGGTCAAGATCTCAACTGAGATCTTGTTTACAGGGTGGACGATCCAAAACAACAAATATTGATTACATCTCGATTCACCTAAATCTTAGCTAAGATTTTGAAATCCTAAATGAGACCTCGAGTCAAAATCTATTTGATTGAATTGAGGTTTTTTTTGTGTTATTCTTATTGAATCGAGAGCTTGTTCTTCATTTTCTTGAAACCTGATGATTTTTTTATTTCTCTCTTTTCTTTTCTCATCAGCAATTCTCCTAAATCCAAATTTTGTTTTATTTCTTTGGTTTTGTTTCTACATATCTTTTAAATTGTAATTTTTCTAGATTTTTTTAGCATTTTTCTTATTCTAGTGATTTTAGAGCAAATTCAATACTGTAAATTTCAGACTTCATAGAAAAATTCACATTTTACGTACGTCCTTTTTTTTTCCACTTAACCTAGACATTTTTTATTGTATAATCGTATATTTTTATGTTAAACCTTAATTATAATTTGTTTTGATCAGAATAAAGAGAGTTCGAAATTAGTTTTCTGATTATACTTGCACTAATTATGTTTGATTGAATTTTTAATATTTAATTTTTATCCCAATCATATTTTTCTTACCCTAAATTTCCACACTTAATGATGTAAATTATTCTTGATTAACAAAGGCTATATCTGCTAAATTTCAACCATATTTTTCTTACCCTAAATTACCCTAGATTCCAACCACTTAATTATGTTTGAGCCGTTGTTAAATTTAATTTCGCAACGGCTAAAGGCCGTTGCTAAATTTTTACCGTTGCCAATTTTGCAACGGCTTTAAGCCGTTGCGAAACTCATTTGCAACGGCTCAAAACTGTTGCAAAATGACATTTCTGGTGTAGTGATAAGGATATTATCTATTTTGTAAACTTAGCATATGGAGTCGAGACTTGTATGAATATGGAAGTTTTTACATTTTAAACGATTAGTATAGGATGTAAGAATTTAGAATAGGAGTATCTTTATGCACGCTTAGGAATAATATATATATTAGTGTAACATAAATATATTAATAACGTATAATAAATAGTGTATTAATTGTATTATGTAGAATAAATTGGTTAATTAGCATTAAACCCCATAAGAAGGAAGTAAGGATAATTATGGAAATTAATCCATAATTAAAAGCGAAAAGAAGTTTTCCTTATATGGCTTAAGTCATAAATGCAGTGAGTTATCATGGTATGTTAGGAGAGCAGAAATATGACTAAGTTACAGGGATACGAGGTTAGCCAAAAGCATACAGAAGCCTGCACAACTAATTTGGCTACCAGTAGTGTAGCTTTTGGACTGATGTGAGACATTGCCTATAATAAGTACTCATGGTAGGCGCGAGGTTAGTCCTAATTCTACAGGGTAAGTGTAACGGTCTGTCTTTTCGTCCATTGAAAGTCACACTAAATACACCCACAACATTCTAACGTCGAATATCCAATCATTAGAATGGCAGATTATTAGGGTAAAAAGAAAAAAATAAAAGAAAAGGAATAGAAGAAACAGAATCTCATAGCAAAACGACAACACATAATATAACAATGGCAGTAAAAGCTGTCACTCTAAAATACATAGTATATTAGAGTTAAAAACAAACCTCGTCGGCTTGGACGATTATAACTTTCTGACCTTACAATTGTTGATGGGTATATATAATAATATAGTGAAAATGAAATACTAAGGTAGGTGAACATCCAGCTCTACTCGATGAGCTCCATGTTCCGCCAACTACATCCTGGAAAAACTCGATCTGACCAAAGCATTGTAATAAAAGACACGCAGATCAGTCTGGAAAATCAGCGTGAGTAAACTCAAGTAATAAGATGAACACATAATTATTCTGCAAAACCATGCCGTTAATCACGAAATGAATTTTTTCTCACAAAAATAACTTCCGCACATGGTTGAATTGAAACTAATTAAACAAAACCCAAACTTGAAAGAATGGGAATAAACAAGATCAAACTAAAAACATAATGAATGGACATAAATAATTAAAAATCGGGAAGAGCTCCAGTCACTTCTCGATGCAATTAAGAAAACAATTCAAAGATTTGAATCAACAATAAGAAAAGGAAATTTCCAACAATGACTAGGAGAGTGCACCTCCTTATTGAAAGTATACCTCTATAAAATATACTTGAGAGGGTTATATACTTTGTGACTCCTCTCGGGAACTCCAAGCCATACCCGTCAACCTTACCGAGTATTCGAGTATTTCACATTTTCGTGCGCATGCCACCGAAACCAGTATAAAGTAGATGTGAAAATGCCTTAATGGGAGCAACCCCACATAGCTTGGCCTCGACTCGCGCTTTGGTTTTAATCGTTTCCAACAAAGAATATCAACGCTCAAATGAGCAACGAGTCGTCTTAAATTGACGATGCACAAAAAGAAAGCTGAAACGATAGTCAATAAATTAACTATCGGGAATAATCAAAATGAGCGTATATGAAAATTAAATCTCATACCCTTACACTACTCGTCGATTTCAAACTTGTACTATCCCTTGGTTGAAAATGAAGTTGGGCAAGTTAAGGTTACCTCTAGGCATTACCTTGACGACATTTTTAATCTTTGAGACAGAAACGAGTTTCCAAACCTCGTTGTTTAATGCTAAGAGTATGACTAAATCCTTTCCATATAAACAATATCATTTATGAAAATTAAATTTCTTATACTTTTAGTAATGAACCAAATTTTTAAACACTTAAAACCGAATTTTGGCTTGGTTTTCACATCAAAAATATTTGTAAAACACTATAAAAATACTCTTTTAAAAATATTCTTTTTAAAGAGCAAAGTATTTTTAAGGGTATTAAAAAGAAAGGTCAAAATTCATTAAAATTTTGTTTACTATAAACCCAAAACAATTTAAACTTAGCTTTTTTTTTAATTCCTTTTAAAAGATTTTCTCATATATAAACTATCATTTATAAATTTCAAATAACATTTATTATCTCGAAAGATAATAAATCAATTAAAATGCTTTTATAAATTTAAAATAACATAAATTATCCTAAAAGATAATTGATATAATTCTTTTATAAATTTAAAACCACATTAATTATCCTAAGATACAGTTAATCAAACTTATAACTCATTTAATAAATCAATTGATTAATTTTATTCACCTTTATTAAATCATTTAATTAACTTTGATCACTTTTATTAAATCAATTAATTAATCTATAAAACATTTTTATTAAATTAGTTAATTAACTTTAAATAACGTTAATAAATTTTTTAATTAACTTTATTAGATTTAAGTCATAATTAAGAATATATTAAATCTCTAGTTCTTTTCAAATACTTGTACAATCCTTACAAACCTATTTGAAATGAATTTACAAAATATTTAAGGTAAATAACCTTTATAAATTTAAACAACATTAATTACCCCAAAAGATGATTAAATCTAATTTATAATCTCTGGTAAATTCAAAACGACATTAATTATCTTGAAAGATAATTAATTAAATTTTATAACCTCTTTATAAATTAAAACTACGTTAATTATCTTAATGATAATCAATTAAATTTGTAACTTCCTTCATAAATTTTAATCAACACTTATCCTTCATTTTAAAAATTCTCAAAATACTTGAAAATATAGTTTAAATAACTTTCAAAGTGTAGTAACACGGCTAAACATTTATTTTGTAAAAATACAAGCTCAAGTTCAACTCGCAATAGGAGTTTATGGAGATAATATTTCATAAATTATGTCATCAATATTTCAACCAAACAACAATAAAAGTAACATCAGAATATGAGTAAATAAATATTGGCGAGAAACCCTTTAAGGTCACTTTACAAAAGTCCTATATAAATCACATATATGTATGTATATTTCGAAGTGTTCCATAGCGACCTATTCGCTACGTACACTCCGACTTTCCATTTTGCTTCTTACAACACAATGGTTATTTATATTATCTACTTTCAAGTGAGAATTTAAATCCCATTAAATAATCAAATAATAATATAAACTATCATCCAAGCATTCAACAATAATCTATAGCAGTACAAATATAATATGGTTTATTTAGAGGTAAGTAAACTCACCGAAATTCCAGTCGACGCTTTCGTGTTCCGGTTTGGTCAAAAATCGAATAAGTTTCGATTTTAGCCCGAAATTCAACTAGCTTCAAATTCAGCAAAACTAGTTCCAACATGAAGCTGACTTTTCTACGAGTCCAATGCAACTGACTGCATCCAAAACTGCCCTTGTATGCAATAGTTATTCAAATTATAAGATTTGGTAAATAATTAAACATTAAATCCACTTAAGTAAATAATTTATTACCCATATTATTTATCAAAACTATTTATTACTGTAAACAAATTTACAAAATAAACGCACCATTATTACTTATTAATTAAAAGGAGTCAAATAAAGTTATTAAATCCTTTTCATTAATATTTAATTCATCATTCCAGTATTTAATTCACAATTAAAATATTTAAATATATTTGAGTTCAAGTTATTCAAATCACTACATTTGAATTCAAGTTATTAGACTCTAAAAACCAATTATTTAATTTTTTTGAATTAATTAATATTCAAAATCCCTACAATAAAATTGCGGGATGTTACAGTAAGTCTGCCCAGCTAATCTGACCACCAGCACCAAAGAATAGTCGAACTAACGTAAGACATCATAGTTTGGGATACGGGTCATACGATGGATATCCTATTATGGCCTATTTTTAGGTTTGGGGTATTAAGTGGTTGTTGTAGGGTCTGCCTCCTTACCACTCAAGAATTGTTAAATGGTCGAGATTATCTTTTAAGTGCGGTAGTGGGAAGTTTTGAGCAGGAGTCCGCTTCGAAGTTGAGGTAATAGGTGACTATTGTAGGGTCTGTCTCTTCCCTTAAAGAAGTATTAATTATCCTAGTGAGATTTCCTATGATGTAGGTTAGGGTGTACCAGAGAGTGGTCCATATTGGGTTTAGGTATTAAATGGTCAGAGTCTGCTTAATTGCCATTAAGGAGGTATTAAGTGGCTCACGTACTTTCTCTTGCATTATTAGAGCATGATTTATGGAAGTTACATTGCACCTTGTTAGAGTTATGCAGCTGGAATGTAAGGGACTTGGGGCTTACTGTTGGAGGCTTACTTGGTAGGATATAGTATAGGATGCGCAAGACATATTTCTTATCTAAACGATACAGTCCAAATACTATCATGGTAGACCTAAGATTTTCATTCACTGAACATTGTTGTTCTAATTCCCTCCTCATTACAACCCATATGTTAGGGAGAACGATGTTGATGGAGAAGACGGAGGCGGTGGTGTAGATTTGTGGCAGTTTACCTGTTTATCTATTTTTCTTACCCTAAATTCCATTTGGAAAACTCTATTGATTTATTGGAAGAGTGGGAAGAGATGGTTTGGTCGCACGACAAAAGGACCACATGTTCTAGATCTTTGAATTGCAATTTCTTGACCAGCTGACGTGTTTTGCATTGGGGGTGAATTGCCATTGCCATGTCTATCTTCATGAAGGAGAAATCTGTACAACTTGCACTCATCGTGAGATTTTTATAGATCATATTCTATATTAGGGATTCTTTTATTTAAATCAACCATGTGAGCATCTGAGCTTACCCGTTAGGTTAAAGAAGTAGGAAACTAAAGAGATTCCAACCTAAGTATAAGGTTTTAAGGCATGGTTACTCACATCTCTACTATTAATAATGAGATTCAATCCATTAGTTTCAACCTTATCTTTTTGGAATGCCCTTTACATCATTAAAGGTTCTTAAAATATAGATATCATTTCTCAACTACCGTGCGATCAACTTACCTTCCCTTACCCTCCCTACCTCTTCACAATTTTATAGGTTTTGCACAACAGAACAATCTGTAACTTCCTCTCTTAGTTTATATACACTAACAACTAAGATATTTTTGGTGATGTGGGACTAATTAAAGTTAATTAGTTTTCATTTACAACTAGTTTAATTTTTTCAACGCTTTTGCACGTTACTGTGTATGGATAATTCGCTTTTAATTCCCTGCACTGGAAAATGTAACATGGACCCGTGAATTAAAATATCATAAATTGGGTTTATTGGCACCTCATTTTAGTGAATTATGGTGTAAAAATTTCAATTCCTATATATCAAATTCGTAGTGTAGTTGTTTTCCTATCCGCCTCAAACTGTTCAAACGATATTGATATCCATAACACTAATATGTTGTAAATGAAAGTGATTTTATCATTGAGTTATGAAATAAAGCTACAATGTTTGTTTGTTGGTTTTTTATGTATCTTAGACACTGTCACTGTCATTTTATGCACGAGTGTATGTTCCTACCGACTGAATACATGTAAGGAAATTTCTTACCCAGTATTCTATCGAATAGACATTTCTAGCTGCATTTATCTACCATCATTATATATACACACACACGCGCGCGCGCGCGCACACACATGTATGTGTTCATTTTTGTATTTGTTCATTACATTTTTCTATGCCTTTATATTATGTTTAGATGGCTCTTTACATGTAATAGAGTGTGTGTGTGTATGTATCACGTTATCAAATTGTTCTATGTATTAAATGTAGATTATGATAGTTACAAATTTTTCTTTATAGGATGCATGTTTTGTTTAAAGATGCAATGGAAGTCGCCAGTTTTTGTATCCATATTTTCCTTAAATGAATATATTCAAAATGGGAACACCCAATGCTATAGCAATATCTCAAGTGTTCATGTTTGTTCTAAGCATGTTATATAAGGTTCACTTTTTTTACGACTTATTTAACAAGAATATTATGTATTTATCATGAATAATGTCATGAACTCATTATTTAAATGTTAAGTATTCATTACTATTGTTTTGAAAACTTCCAAGAGTTATTAATTTAAGGTTAAATGGCACAAGACAATATTGATATTAAGCTTTAAGTTGTACCTATCCTAGCCAAGTAATAGTAATCACCATAGTTCAAAACTGATTTAACCAAATATTCGTAATCTTCGAAAAGGAAAAATGAAACTAGAAAAATAAACTAAAGTAAATTATCTATGAGAAAATAGATGTGATGACCAAAAGACATGCAGAACGGTTGGCCTCTCTTTCAAAATATCAGTACTGGCCAAAAGACTTACTATCAGTACTGGCCAGAGACTTTGAGTTGACTTCAACTGGCCAGAGACTTTGAGTTCACTTCCAAAACTTTCACTCGCCGCAACAATAGTCACTCAATGGAATGCAATGATTTGACTATAATCAAAGCGGAGCTTTCATATTGAAGATCCACAGTATTCTCAAGTCGAGAGAACTGTGTAAATCAGTCACATCGATATTTTTTGTTTGACCTTAGTTATATTAACCAACAAAAAACTATCGAATGAGTTGTTCCATAGTTATCCAATGACTATCAGTACATAACCCCTAGGTTCCCCCAATAGTCATGAGTAATACACTGTCCAACATTTAGAGAGCGTTACATACTCTAGTCTTAACGGATACATCGATATCCAGTCTTGATGCATCTTGATTATGAACATTTAAAATGGTATATTTGTTTTATTGTGATAAATTGCTCAAAGTTACAACACGTTGTAACTACTATCACAACATATGTCATTTATGGATTCTCTATTAAATATATTTTTAATTAAATTAGTTAATTAATATAACCACATTATATCGAGTATATAATAGAAAGAAACACCTTTATTACGAAAAAGATTGTTCAACGAGTTAGATATATGTAACGAATTACATAATTGCCCCTAGGGCATTCCCATAGCCCCATTAATATCCCACTTGCACATAGGGTCAATTATGGAATCTTATTCCAACTTCTCCAATCGGTTTCTCAAAACCAGTTGAGTCAGTCCCTTTGTGAACAGGCATGCTATTATGTTCGAATTATCTACTCCGTCAATCAACTCTCTTCGACGATGATAAATTACTTTATCACGTGGAACAATTCGGAGTATGTCTCTCAACCTCTAATGAGCTCTGAGTTCTATTATGAACCATATTGCGACATTGTATCATATAACAATGTTATGAGATTCTCAACATTTGGAATCAGCTCAGTTATAAATTTGTGCACTTATATTTTTATATACATTATTTTATTGCGGAATATCAAGGCGATGTACGTAGCCATTTTT
The DNA here is from genome assembly GCA_030765085.1 of Allium cepa. Classification (NCBI taxonomy): domain Eukaryota; kingdom Viridiplantae; phylum Streptophyta; class Magnoliopsida; order Asparagales; family Amaryllidaceae; genus Allium; species Allium cepa. The sequence goes on along the minus strand of CM060941.1, from coordinate 166,176,029 downwards.
TATTGAATAAGCCACAGTCTTTTATTTGGAATATTTCTAACTTAAAGATTCTTAACTTGAATTTATTATTGACATACTACACTCAATATGACTTATGAATTTGAATTCGAACACTCCTTCATAAAGAGTTTTTATTTATGCAAACAATTCTCTAGTATTTCATAAATACATGAGAACACTTCAAACAACCATTTAGTCATACAATTTGGATTTGAAATTTACTTTGTGCATCAAATACATAAGAAAATCATGATATCGTAGACAACACAACATGTATGATAATTCTTTTGCCAATGCGAAGGAATCAATCTTACATGTTCCATATTAAACATTTTAATAACGTATCCTTGCATATCATTTGGAATATTCCCGACATCTTTTATACTTACTATAAAAGTCATCATTTATTAATCCAATGTTGAGTATTAAAACAACTAAGGTTGATTTTAAAACAACAATGCGAATGATGTACTTGTGTTAAAATCAACCTTAGTTGTTTTAATACTCAACATTGGATTAATAAATGATGACTTTTATAGTAAGTATAAAAGATGTCGGGAATATTCCAAATGATATGCAAGGATACGTTATTAAAATGTTTAATATGGAACATGTAAGATTGATTCCTTCGCATTGGCAAAAGAATTATCATACATGTTGTGTTGTCTACGATATCATGATTTTCTTATGTATTTGATGCACAAAGTAAATTTCAAATCCAAATTGTATGACTAAATGGTTGTTTGAAGTGTTCTCATGTATTTATGAAATACTAGAGAATTGTTTGCATAAACAAAAACTCTTTATGAAGGAGTGTTCGAATTCAAATTCATAAGTCATATTGAGTGTAGTATGTCAATAATAAATTCAAGTTAAGAATCTTTAAGTTAGAAATATTCTAAATAAAAGACTGTGGCTTATTCAATAAAAAATGGCTACGTACATCGCCTTGATATTCCGCAATAAAATAATGTATATAAAAATATAAGTGCACAAATTTATAACTGAGCTGATTCCAAATGTTGAGAATCTCATAACATTGTTATATGATTTAATGTCGCAATATGGTTCATAATAGAACTCAGAGCTCATTAGAGGTTGAGAGACATACTCCGAATTGTTCCACGTGATAAAGTAATTTATCATCGTCGAAGAGAGTTGATTGACGGAGTAGATAATTCGAACATAATAGCATGCCTGTTCACAAAGGGACTGACTCAACTGGTTTTGAGAAACCGATTGGAGAAGTTGGAATAAGATTCCATAATTGACCCCAAGTGCAAGTGGGATATTAATGGGGCTAGGGGAATGCCCTAGGGGCAATTATGTAATTCGTTACATATATCTAACTCGTTGAACAATCTTTTTCGTAATAAAGGTGTTTCTTTCTATTATATACTCGATATAATGTGGTTATATTAATTAACTAATTTAATTAAAAATATATTTAATAGAGAATCCATAAATGACATATGTTGTGATAGTAGTTACAACGTGTTGTAACTTTGAGCAATTTATCACAATAAAACAAATATACCATTTTAAATGTTCATAATCAAGATGCATCAAGACTGGATATCGATGTATCCGTTGAGACTAGAGTATGTAACGCTCTCTAAATGTTGGACAGTGTATTACTCATGACTATTGGGGGCACCTAGGGGTTATGTACTGATAGTCATTGGATAACTATGGAACAACTCGCTCGATAGTTTTTTGTTGGTTAATATAACTAAGGTCAAACAAAAAATATCGATGTGACTGATTTACATAGTTCTTTCGACTTGAGAATACTGTGGATCTTCAATATGAAAGCTCCGCTTTGATTATAGTCAAATCATTGCATTCCATTGAGTGACTATTGTTGCGGCGAGTGAAAGTTTTGGAAGTGAAGCACTATTCAAGAGAGAATTCGTCTCCTCAGTTATATGGGGTTAGTATCATGGTCAGTTGAAGTCAACTCAAAGTCTCTGGCCAGAGCATTTCAGTTAATAATAAATGTTATTATTAAACCAAGGACTTTGTGTTTAGGTTATAAAGTTGAATGTCGATGATATTGGAATTTTTACCATTACCAAATTCCATAATACAAAGTGATATAGTTTTAAAGAAGAGAATTGGTGTAAATTGTCACTATTAGGTACCTCTTACAATAAGTAAAATCGGATTTTACCAAATGATGTGTAAGCAATGAATTCAGCCAAAATGTCACACCATCTATTAAGTGACGTGTGAATGTTAATATTTGAATTGTTCAATATTAATCGCTGACTGAATTTATGCCTTTGAGTCGCACAACCGTAATGATGAATTCTCCGAAAAACCACATGATTTAATTAATCTATAAAAAGTTTTAAATTGATTACTATTTGAGAAATATTAATTATTTTTTATTTTATTTGATGTTTGGGAGTTATTTGTAATTATTTGAATGCATTTATGAAAGTTATATTTGCACACATTGATATATGATATCATTGTAATTAAATAAAAGATAATTACATGCGTTAATTTATGGAATCTTATGTCATTTGATGGCACGTAATTTTCAGCGATACCATGTAAAAAAAGGAGTGAAAAGAGAAAGTTAATCCAGAGAATTAATTAGAGAAATTTTAGTTAAAGAATGGGAAATGTTTCCTTCTTTCAAATAAAACATATTCCCTAATTTATTCCGTACGTACAATTGAGTTTCTCATTTTTCATTCTTCTTTCTGTAACTTTTCTGGTTCTCTTATTCTCTGATGGCTGAAAATATGAGATCTTCCATGGCTTCAATTATTCCTAAAATCAAATACAAATAAAATCAATTATGAAAAGCGGTTTATTCTTCTTGATCCTAGCAACATCGGGACCGGTATCAACAACATTCCCTATTTCCTATAGACACGGTGTCTCACAGTAGCCTGAAGTGAGATGAGGTAAACGCTTATGTTGTCTAGCATTAATAAAAGGTCAAAAGAGGGAGCAAAAGATAGTGCAAACCGGTGGTGACCGAGCGTGCGGCATTGATTAGGGCGAGATAAGTTGTTATTGAGTTCCAAGCGCTTCGTATGTGTATCTTCCGTAGACACCAATATCTATTTGTAGGGAGCTATATCGTCAAGTCCACAGTAGGCATGATGGAGTAGAAGGCCGATCAAAGGGTAGAATTAGGACTTCAGCCTAATTAAAATAGGATTAGGAATTCATCATAGTCAAAGCAGCTATCAAGGATAAGTGCATATAAGCAAAGTAAACCTATCTTATTAATTGAGCAATAGTTTAATCGTATTTATTTTCTGTTTATCTCTTTCCTATTTCCTTTTATATACTAGAACTATTGAAGGGTCTATTACTTTTACTTTGCTTAAATACTCTAGTAGTTACTATTATTCACCAGGCTCTTAGTCTAACCCACTCCTCTATTTTCCCCTTTTCCCCATAGGCAATCAAGGGAGAGGATAGTAAATTGTGTTTACTCGGAGGATTCTTGGAGAAGATTTCTACCATGTTTCTTTTATTCTAGCTTTAGCTCTTTCTGTGTACTGACTTATTATGAGGGATATTTGTACTTTGATTTTTGTTGAGAGTACGAGTTTTTATCTCATAAGACATGCTGGGTTTTGAGACATGTATGTTGTATTTGGATTTTAACTTATTTGGTTTATGAAGCAATTATGAAGCTTTTGTTTTAAATAAGTTATTATTTTAGTTTCCGCTGTTTTTACCTATTTTGTCTTGTGAATCTTAGTCTCTATTAGTTTCAATTATACCTACAATGCACTAGGCCTTTTAATGTGTCTTTTTAGGTATATTAAGGAGTGTGGGGTGTTTCATTACATCCATTATAACATTATCATAATATACCACGCCTCACGTCTTAATAATCACCCATGCAATACATATAGGCAAGTAAGAATCACGACATTTATAAATCGGTGATAACTATCTAAAACATCAAAATCTCAAAATATTGTCGATAAGCACACGACATATAAATACCACAGTAAAGGAATGAATCCTGAATCAACCCAAATCAAAGGGTCAACAACCAAAATATCTATTTTGACTTGTAGGCCTAATGGAAGTGGAGACTTCCGATAGTTAAGCAATAAAAGATGAACCAAGACATGTAGAATCCCAAATAAATAATCAAAGCATCAAATCTTGACTTACAGTCCTAATGGAAGTGATAACTTTAGACTAATAAGCCGTAAAAGATAAATCAGGATATTTAGAACCAATATAGAATGAAATTCAAACCAAATACAGAAATCAGTATCCAAGAATGTTATCCCGACTTACATTCCTGATGGAAGTAAGATCTTCGGACCATTGGTCCAAGGAGATAGCAAGAAATACAAATCCCAACAAAAGCACAACTCAAACAAAATATTAAAAGCAATATCCATATAATTATCTCAACCTATAACAATAATGGAAGTAACGACTTCCGACTGTTAGGCCCTCGGCGGTATTTGAAAATACAGATTCAAATCAATATAAAAGTTAACTAAATACACAATATGCAAAATCATATATCATGATCCCCAGACCTTAGGAGGCAAAACTCTCGACTGAATAGTCCTAGGAGATAGAAATAGAAAATTAGATAAAAAGGAGATCTCTCAGCCATATGCACTTATGACAAAATGACAAATAAGCTCACAACAAGTCTCTAATGTCATGGATAGACATCACGCATCATTCGTGGGTTAAGGTATCCCAAATGACAGACGAACCTGCAACTAATCTCTAATGTCAAACAATCATTGTCTTTAATGAGGTGTTAAAATTAAACATCTCAAATATAATAAATCTACCTAAGTCATCCTGATGGGGAACTGACGTGCCGCAGCACTACTCTAGGAAACACTAATGAATGTAGCCAGTTTTCTATAGTCCCTTTGTTACTCCCAGAATCATGACACTTGTATCTATCGCATGTTATAAACACGCTATCGGACAATACTTAGCATAGGCTGCAAATTCTACATGCCTTTTGTAATGGCTGTTGGTTCTTAAGTGACGCTTGAGCAATGGTTCTAATGATAGAATAACTCTCGACCTACAAACTCACAAGGTGGCATCACGGATCCGAGGCATGCATCCCACAATCAGGACCATTAGGACAAATAACTAGTTTATTTAGTCGGTCTGATTCATGCGCTCTCCATAGCGGTGTGAACCCTATAACTTATATTCCCAACAAATACTCTTGATTATATAAGTCCTAACTGATAGAGTTAGGGGTATGCCATTGGGGCAATTATGTAATTTGTTACATACATTACATACATCTAACTCATTGACCAATCTTGTTCGAAATAAAGGTGTTTTCTTTTAATTATATACTTAATATAGTGTGGTTATATTAATCAATCAATTAATTAAAAGTATATTTAATAGAAAATCCATAAATGGTATGGTTGGTGATAGTAGTTACAAGTGTTGTAACCGTGAGTAATTTATCGCAATAAAAAAATACCATTTTAAATGTTCCTAATCAAGATGCATCGAGACTGGATATCGATGTATCCGTTGAGACTAGAGTATGTAACACTCTTCAAATATTGGGCAGTGTATTACTCATGACTGTTGGGGGTAGGGGTTAGGTACTGATAGTTATTGGATAACTATGGAAAGACTCACTCGATAGTTTTTTGTTGGTTAATATAACTAAGGTCAAATAGAAAATATCGATGTAACTGATTTACACAGTTCTCTCGACTTGAGAATATTGTGGATCTTCAATATAAAAGCTCTGCTTTGATTATAGTCAAATAATGGCATGGCAATGCATTCCAATGAGTGACTATAGTTGGGTCGAGTGGAAGTTTGGAAGTGAAGCACTATTCAAGAGAGAATTCGTCTTCTCAATTATATGGGGTTAGTATCATGGTCAACAGAAGTCAACTCAAAGTCAAAGTCTCTGGCCAAAGCATTTCGGTTAATTATTATTATTATTAAACCAAGGAATTTGTGTTTGGACTACAAAGTTGAACGTGGATGATATTGGAATTTTGACCATTACCAAATTCCATAAATACAAAATGATATAGTTTTGATGAAGAGAATTGGTGTAAATAACCGTCATTATTATGTACCGCTTATAATAAGTAAAATTGAATTTTACCAAATAACGTGTAAGCCATGAATTCAACCAAAATGTCATGCCACCTGCTACGTGACGTGTGAACGTTAATATTTGAATTGTTCAATGTTAATCGCTGATTGAATCTACGCCTTTGAGTCGCACAACCGTAATTATGAATTCTCCAAAAAACCACATGATTTAATTAATTTATAAAAAGTTGTAAATTAACTAAACTAATTAGTATTTGAGAAATATTATTTATTTTATTTTATGTTTGCCAGTTATTTGTAATTATTTGAATGCATTTATAAAAGTTATATTCGTGCATTGATATATGATGTCATTGTAATTAAATAAAAGATAATTACATGCATTAATTTATGGAATCTTATGTCATTTGATGGCACGTAATTTTCAGCCATACCACGTAAAGAAATATGACTGAAAAGAGAAAGTTAATCAAGAGAATTGATTAGAAAATTTTTAATTGAAGAATGGGAAAGGTTTCATGTAACGGAAGCCGATTTTCGTTGCCGAAAAACCGAACAGTTATGGGTTTTAAGAAGAATTTTAAGAAAAGAAAAAGAGAGAAGAGTAGTTAAGAAGATAGAAAATAGAGAATTTGAAAAGAAAAAAAAAAAAAAAAAATTTTAAAATAGAACTGACAGAAAGGAACAACATAACAGAAAGAACAACATCAGAATCTCACAATTCGCAGCGGAACAACATATAATAATAAATGAATAATCTTAAATAAAGAACTATATCAGTTATTACATTACATCATATCATCAGAGTGTACAACATCATACAACATCAACAGTGCAGCGGAAAAAGAAATACTATATAAACTAGTAATACGCCATGCCATCCAGCTTGCCTCCAGCAACTCCTGAATATCCAGAATATCCTGATAAACCTTAACTCTTGACTGCCCGTGTGGAAATTGGTGGGCACCCAGAGTTTAGGAAGGAAAACAATAAACTCCGAGTCAGTCATGTGACTGGTGTGAGAACTCAAAACAGTTTATTTAACTTTAAAATCAAAATAGAGGAATATTCTTAATTCAATTCGCAATGCTTTTAAAAATGAGACTACCATAAGGCCTCCCGCACACACACACAATGCAAACGCAGAATCGGAGGAGATTTCTCCTTATGATAGTCAAAGATGCTTGATACGCATTTAAAATAACATTTGATATTATTATTAGTGCATAGTGTATAACAAATTCATTTCGAAAGTAGAATATAAATCTTAGCCAACATACGACCATTATCGTATGCCTACTATAGCTACTATCCAAACAGTGGTGACCACCATAAGTGAATAGCAGGTTCTACAACTAATACCGTACAAGTTTCGTATTGGGAATTGGATTTCCAACAAATGGTCAGGCCAAGGAACTTCCCATTGCCACATGAGAATGCCTCTGGATGGACATCCCCGAGAACCAAACCGGATCTCTACCAACACAAGGCCGGGTTACTCCTAACTGAGTAACAACTGACCGAATATGCCATCCCCCGGTCCTTTGGGACCTTTTCACCGAGCGCTCGTAATCAATTCACACAATCATAAAGTGTTTTCAACATGAGTAAGTATCTGGGCTCCATACCATGATACCACCCTTTTCCAGAAGGAAATGTACATATCCTAAAGGGCGCTACCCCTCATAACCTTGCTGCTTCTTTCCTGTTTTGACCATTTCCGGGATGTGAGGCTCGACGAATTCACGTCCACAAAACATACTTTATACAAAAGCCATGCTTTGGGTCAACAAATGATCAACACAATGATCACTAAGATAGACGATCAAATAAATGATCCTATCACAAATAATCAACACAATGATCATTTCAGCATCACTCAGCATGTCACATTACCAAACTGGGAATATATCGCTGATAACTTCAACTATATAACCTCTGAGCTCGTACGTCTCAGAGAAGGGTGTTAAGCTAAAAGAATAAATTCTTCGCCACCTCAGAAATATATTTGAAAGAAATCGGCTTTATATCTCAACTTGTAATGTCAGACATACAATCCATACAAGTCTGTTCCGGGCTCGAACAGAACCGAAGGCACTTACAAAGAAGTCCTTGCAATCCGAATAATTTCTAATCACGTTCGGATTTCCCATCACTTATGGAGATCTCTATACCGGGGATCAGCCAGTGCAGAGACAATCAACCAGAAACCCTCTCGTTTTCGAAAATATCCGGTCTTCAACACCGGTCTTCGAATGCAATTCATAACGACGTATCACATATTCGGAATGGGTTATACGACCCCATGGTCCTTTCCCGGTTAACCCGAATAGTGAGCGCTTATTTTAAAAATAAGTGTGGCATCCAATTCAAGCAATCACAGCAATTACTCATTCAAGGGTAAATATTGATAGTCGGTTATTTAACTATCAATAAAGATGCGCCACATCATCAGATTCCAAATAATTTTCCAAATTATTTATTTTTCCAAAAATATATATACTAGATATAAAATCTCAATACTTCAAAAATAAACCAATGTTTATTTTGAAACCAATTTCCCCTTTTCATTTATAAATTCTATAGTGAATTTATATTTCATATTTTCTATTGATTTACAGTTTCAATAGATTTTTATTTTTAAATTCCAATTTATCTTCAAAAAGATAAATTCTTAAAAATATTCCATTTCATATTGGAAAAGTAATTCCATACTTATTCTAAAAATAAGTATTCACAAATCTTATTTATTTTCAACAATTTGAAAAATATTCAATATACTTAAACCATAGTCAAGTATATATTTCATTCTTTAAGGAAATCATTCTTTTATTATAATTTATTTGGGTCAAAACGAATGTTGCGTAAAACATCGTTACGACAACCCAAAATCACTAGTATAGGGATTTGAAATTAAAATAGATATATAAATCCCAATACTATATAAAACATTTCCTTTCGGAAATCATTTACTATAACAACAGTGTTATAGTCCACCATTTCCTTCTATTTCTCGAAAACGTCTATTTCAACAATAAATGTTGAAATCTATGTTCTCATTCCCTTCTATTTCTTGAAAACGTCTATTTCAACAATAAATGTTGAAATCTATGTTCTCAATACTCAATGCATTTTAAAATATCTTTAAACCGTTTTAATTTCTTTTTAACACATTCTTTCCTCAAAAGATATCCATTTTATTCAATAATATATTTACCGTTCAAAAACGTGAATATAACTTCTTTATAAACTTCTATATTCAATTCATCAGATTCAATTGGTTTCGGTTATAAATTCCATTTCTATTTAAAAGCTTCGATTTTGTAAATCTCGTTTATTAACCTAATTCAATTGATACAACTCAATTTTAATACCAAAGGTTTATATTTTAAGTCAAGTACTTATAATTTATTTATTTACAAATCGTTCCTTTGAATTTCACCAATTATAAATCTTATTACTTATAAGTTTTCTTTATAAATTTCCTATTTCCAACTTATCAAATTCGATTTGATTTCGGATTTATAAAACAACGTTTATAAATCCCATTTATAATTTCATAAACTTCTATTTACCGAAAGTCAATTTATTAGCAAATTCCATTTATCTTCCACATAAATGACAAGGTCCAATTCATAAGAAATTTACTTATAGACTTTTGTTTTACAAATCTATACATTTTCTAACTTCACACTTTATAAATTTATAAATTTTCATTTACTTATAAAAACAATTTATACTTCATTTATAACATTTATAAAAACTCAATTTATAATTCCAATCATTTTAAATTTATAAAAATCAATTTAAAAATCTTTTATATACATTGTTTTTTTATAATTCAAAAATTCCAATTTAAACCAATCTCAATTTACTTAACTATTTATTTCCAAAAATCTCAATTTGATTTTATTTTATAAAAATCTTAAATTCTATAACTTCAAAAATTAAATTTTTAATTTGGTTTAAAATGAATCAATTCAAAATTTTACTAAAAACATATATTTGGAAAGTCGATTTAAAAAACCCCTTTAAAATCAAAAATCATTATTTTTAACTTTAAAAACGAATCCGATGATGCCACAGCATCAATTGGTCAATCACTACACAAATATCATATATCGATATGATATTCACAATCATCAAAAATATTTATAAACAAATAAATATTTGTGAGGGGTCCAGTTGGATCCCTCCAACCTGTTTCCCTGCATCCAAAGAGTTAGCACAATACCCATTCCACTTCGAGGTGGAATATCGCGGTATATGGGATTTTATAAAATATTATCCGCTTACTAACGGCGCAATAGGGTCTCATCCGCTATACGAGGCGGGAAATCAATCAACTGCAATATATACATATGCCAATATATATATATTGCTATATATATAATATAATACCAATTCCACTTCAAGGTGGAATATCGCGGTATATGTGTGTAATAAATAACCTCCGCTTACTAACGGCGTATAGGGTCTATTCACATCAAATATATATATAACAATCATCATTCAAGCAATCAATCAACACAATCAATAAATTTTAAATCTAACTATTTAAAATTTAAATAAACAACAAAAATTCCTTTTGAGTGAGAAGTTCTCACCTTTGCTTGTATTTGCAATCCATTTCCATCTTGACTCGATTTTCTTGATTTATACCTTGTATAAATATTTATACACAATTTATTAATATTCGAACAGATCGAATAATAAATTTCTAATTTAATTTGATTAAATTAACTTACCCTTAATTTAAATTTATCAAACAAATTATTAAATTTCCTTTTCTAACCAAAAATTATAATTTCTTTTGATAAGTCATTTTATCTAATAAATTAAATCTCTAACAAATTTCCTTTCAATGGATAAATTTAATTAACTAACCATTTATTTTTAACCAATGATTTTCTTTTCAGAATAAAAATTTATAATTCGAACTGATCCCTTTTCAATAAATCTATCTAACCAAGATTTTATTTTAAATATTAATATCTTTATCTCAAATGAATTTCCTTTATAAATTTGCTTAACTAAATATTTTAGTTTAAAAAAAAAAAAAAAAAAAAAAAACTAAATTTCCATCTTTTCCATCAACTAACAAAAATAAACATCATTTTACTTTAAATACTTCTAAAATTTATTACAGTAACATGTTATTTTATTATTTTTTTTCTTCAAAACTTCACCTGAGTGCAAATCATTTCTCTAGCATATATACATATGTCTTACTGTTTTTAATATCCATTTTTCAATTAAATTTAGGATTAACCAAAATTTAAAACTGCAACAGACAAGAAAACTTCACCTCTGCTATGAAACTCGCGGCCACAACCCAATGCGAAACCCCAACATCGATGACCAGAATCGAGCTCGCGAACCATCGCGACCACGTCGCCGCTCACTCCAAAGTCGCTGCTCTGCCAAGCCATCGCCGATCGCGATACCCCCCCAAAATCCCAACGCCGTTGCCATCTTGCTGTGCTCGAGAACCCCTGCCCTATGCCAGATATCGCGACCGCCTCCTCCATCAATCGCGAGCTTGAACCCTAATCAGAGCCACCGCGACCCTTCCTCACGCGAGCGAAACTCTAGCTTCGTCGTCGCCTTTGTTGTTGCTCCACCGCGACTTAACAGTGCTGCCGCCGCGAGTTGCCTCGTGCCGCCTCGAGCTCCCAAATCACCATTGACACCTCATCCCACGCGCGCGGTCGAGCGCTCAGCTGACATCGCCTCCAACCTCGCTGTCGTGCCTCGCGACCATGCCTCCCCCCCTATCGCACGCGTCGCCGTGCCATTGATTTCTTTTTCTTTTTTTTTTTCACCGAGTCGATTTTGATTTTGATTTATAAAGGAAAGGGGAACGGATTGTTTTAGAAACTGGAGAGGGAGAGGGATTCGCGATTTACTGAAGGGAAAGATAAATCTTAAGGTATCGGCCATTAAATTTTTTCTGCGTGATTTTGTCTTCCTTTATGAATCAGGAGAGGGAGATTTATCGTGAAGGAGGTATGCGCTACACGATCGAAGGCGTGATGGTAGGAGCGATCTTAGGCGTGATAAATGGGATAACGTGGTACCGTTTAACTAAATTTAAATTTAAATTTAAATTGAATTTGATTTTATTTCAATGCGTTTACACGCCTGTGATCACATATCAGCTCCAAAAATTACGAAATTTGAAATCCGGCAATAATTCAATATTCCGGACCCAATGGAACTGGTTTCGTCAAATTCCGAGACTGTGCCTCGGACGGCTATTTTTAAATATCGATTCAAACGATTTAATTTCAAAACTGAACAATTCACTTACAATTTCAATTCTGAAGCTTCTAAAATCTTCAATATTATCAATATGAATTTTACAAGCCTTTGAAATATTTTTAATTGGCTTAAATTTGAAGATTCAAATTTTTATTCAACTCTCAATAGATTAAATTCTATAATTTAATCGCCAATTCATTCTGATAATTTGAAATTCAATTCAAACCATCATTCAAATATTTAAAATTAATTAAATATTTCCAAATTAAATTATTAAAAATTCTGGGTTGTTACAATCTTTCCCCCTTAAAAGAATTTCGTCCCGAAATTATAAGTTAAGAAGAATGCCTTTATCTCGTCTATTACTTTTCACCATTCAAATAGTTTTATCAACTTTCTAGCCTAAATCTTTTTACTAGAAATTTACTATCATTTCAACTAGCTTTTCAACTCCAATTATAGGTTCCAAACAACATTGTTTTACTAACCATTCAAATTTAAATTCAAATTCAAATTTCAAACTTTCAAATTTTCCTCAAAATTTTTCTAACACCCTAAATTTTTGAAAAATTTCGCCAGCGTTTCCTTTGCGCGGCTCGATCGGTACGACTACAAAATGGCACCACGGCCCCTCAGAATCAAAAAGAAAAGAGAAAAGCCAAGTGGCTAAAGAAGAAAGTCATCAAATCTCATATTAAAATTGAAATACGTACCTTTTTGTCGAGCAATTCAATTTTTATCTTTGAAATCAAAATCTCAATTTCTTTATATACCTGTATAACCTGGATAATCTGCTAGTAGTAGCATCCAAATCCAACATTCAAACCATTTTGCAAATTCTATTACAAAATTTCCAATATATGCTTCTTATATATTTTTACTTCATTGTTGAAGTTACTTATTCATTCTCATTCAATCCAAAATTTCAATTTAATTCACAATCTCAAATTCATTCGAATTCAATTCTAAATTTTAAATATTGAATTCTATTGATTAACTAATTTAATTCAATTAGTACGTTCCCATTACTACATTGAATTAGTTTCATTCATTAGTTCATTTCGATATTTAAATTCATCTCGAATTTACTTAATTGCTCAATTCAATTTTTTTATTCACATATCATATTTATTAAATCTTCATTCACATTTCATATTCATATTCTATTTGAAATGAATAAATTATAAAGTTAATTTACTTAAATCCAATCCATTTTATTTAATTTCATATACTAATGATAATAATTCAATATTATCACTTCCTAACAATCAGGCAACCATATACTATAATAATTCATAGAAAATCATTTTTTTTCTATTCAAAATAGTTTTGGGCAAAAATTATTTTATTTACCCGATTCAAAAATAATTTTTATATTCACTAACAAATACGCGCTCATATCTATTACTACACTCAAACTCATTCTAGAGTACTGCTGACTCTATCTCTAACGAGTAATACCCATCAGAACCCTGGTTGTCGCTTAACCAACAGCTCTGATACCAAATGTAACGACCCGAAGGAAGCGGTCACAACCGGTAGGCTTTTCAACCATCCCAGCCCCACCGTGGCTTACACTGGTATCCCAAACTTGCTTTTACGGCCAGCCTTTCGACTGTCACAGCTTACGCCTAACCAACCCCCTAAAAGAGGACGTGTAGGGGCAAGAGTCTCCCGTTCGCCACCAAACCGCGAAGCGAGAATCCCCCATCACATAGCCCAAAGCTTAGCAAGACTGGTGCGAGAACTCAAAACAGTTTATTTAACTTTAAAATCAAAATAGAGGAATATTCTTAATTCAATTCGCAATGCTTTTAAAAATGAGACTACCATAAGGCCTCCCGCACACACACACAATGCAAACGCAGAATCGGAGGAGATTTCTCCTTATGATAGTCAAAGATGCTTGATACGCATTTAAAATAACATTTGATATTATTATTAGTGCATAGTGTATAACAAATTCATTTCGAAAGTAGAATATAAATCTTAGCCAACATACGACCATTATCGTATGCCTACTATAGCTACTATCCAAACAGTGGTGACCACCATAAGTGAATAGCAGGTTCTACAACTAATACCGTACAAGTTTCGTATTGGGAATTGGATTTCCAACAAATGGTCAGGCCAAGGAACTTCCCATTGCCACATGAGAATGCCTCTGGATGGACATCCCCGAGAACCAAACCGGATCTCTACCAACACAAGGCCGGGTTACTCCTAACTGAGTAACAACTGACCGAATATGCCATCCCCCGGTCCTTTGGGACCTTTTCACCGAGCGCTCGTAATCAATTCACACAATCATAAAGTGTTTTCAACATGAGTAAGTATCTGGGCTCCATACCATGATACCACCCTTTTCCAGAAGGAAATGTACATATCCTAAAGGGCGCTACCCCTCATAACCTTGCTGCTTCTTTCCTGTTTTGACCATTTCCGGGATGTGAGGCTCGACGAATTCACGTCCACAAAACATACTTTATACAAAAGCCATGCTTTGGGTCAACAAATGATCAACACAATGATCACTAAGATAGACGATCAAATAAATGATCCTATCACAAATAATCAACACAATGATCATTTCAGCATCACTCAGCATGTCACATTACCAAACTGGGAATATATCGCTGATAACTTCAACTATATAACCTCTGAGCTCGTACGTCTCAGAGAAGGGTGTTAAGCTAAAAGAATAAATTCTTCGCCACCTCAGAAATATATTTGAAAGAAATCGGCTTTATATCTCAACTTGTAATGTCAGACATACAATCCATACAAGTCTGTTCCGGGCTCGAACAGAACCGAAGGCACTTACAAAGAAGTCCTTGCAATCCGAATAATTTCTAATCACGTTCGGATTTCCCATCACTTATGGAGATCTCTATACCGGGGATCAGCCAGTGCAGAGACAATCAACCAGAAACCCTCTCGTTTTCGAAAATATCCGGTCTTCAACACCGGTCTTCGAATGCAATTCATAACGACGTATCACATATTCGGAATGGGTTATACGACCCCATGGTCCTTTCCCGGTTAACCCGAATAGTGAGCGCTTATTTTAAAAATAAGTGTGGCATCCAATTCAAGCAATCACAGCAATTACTCATTCAAGGGTAAATATTGATAGTCAGTTATTTAACTATCAATAAAGATGCGCCACATCATCAGATTCCAAATAATTTTCCAAATTATTTATTTTTCCAAAAATATATATACTAGATATAAAATCTCAATACTTCAAAAATAAACCAATGTTTATTTTGAAACCAATTTCCCTTTTTCATTTATAAATTCTATAGTGAATTTATATTTCATATTTTCTATTGATTTACAGTTTCAATAGATTTTTATTTTTAAATTCCAATTTATCTTCAAAAAGATAAATTCTTAAAAATATTCCATTTCATATTGGAAAAGTAATTCCATACTTATTCTAAAAATAAGTATTCACAAATCTTATTTATTTTCAACAATTTGAAAAATATTCAATATACTTAAACCATAGTCAAGTATATATTTCATTCTTTAAGGAAATCATTCTTTTATTATAATTTATTTGGGTCAAAACGAATGTTGCGTAAAACATCGTTACGACAACCCAAAATCACTAGTATAGGGATTTGAAATTAAAATAGATATATAAATCCCAATACTATATAAAACATTTCCTTTCGGAAATCATTTACTATAACAACAGTGTTATAGTCCACCATTTCCTTCTATTTCTCGAAAACGTCTATTTCAACAATAAATGTTGAAATCTATGTTCTCATTCCCTTCTATTTCTTGAAAACGTCTATTTCAACAATAAATGTTGAAATCTATGTTCTCAATACTCAATGCATTTTAAAATATCTTTAAACCGTTTTAATTTCTTTTTAACACATTCTTTCCTCAAAAGATATCCATTTTATTCAATAATATATTTACCGTTCAAAAACGTGAATATAACTTCTTTATAAACTTCTATATTCAATTCATCAGATTCAATTGGTTTCGGTTATAAATTCCATTTCTATTTAAAAGCTTCGATTTTGTAAATCTCGTTTATTAACCTAATTCAATTGATACAACTCAATTTTAATACCAAAGGTTTATATTTTAAGTCAAGTACTTATAATTTATTTATTTACAAATCGTTCCTTTGAATTTCACCAATTATAAATCTTATTACTTATAAGTTTTCTTTATAAATTTCCTATTTCCAACTTATCAAATTCGATTTGATTTCGGATTTATAAAACAACGTTTATAAATCCCATTTATAATTTCATAAACTTCTATTTACCGAAAGTCAATTTATTAGCAAATTCCATTTATCTTCCACATAAATGACAAGGTCCAATTCATAAGAAATTTACTTATAGACTTTTGTTTTACAAATCTATACATTTTCTAACTTCACACTTTATAAATTTATAAATTTTCATTTACTTATAAAAACAATTTATACTTCATTTATAACATTTATAAAAACTCAATTTATAATTCCAATCATTTTAAATTTATAAAAATCAATTTAAAAATCTTTTATATACATTGTTTTTTTATAATTCAAAAATTCCAATTTAAACCAATCTCAATTTACTTAACTATTTATTTCCAAAAATCTCAATTTGATTTTATTTTATAAAAATCTTAAATTCTATAACTTCAAAAATTAAATTTTTAATTTGGTTTAAAATGAATCAATTCAAAATTTTACTAAAAACATATATTTGGAAAGTCGATTTAAAAAACCCCTTTAAAATCAAAAATCATTATTTTTAACTTTAAAAACGAATCCGATGATGCCACAGCATCAATTGGTCAATCACTACACAAATATCATATATCGATATGATATTCACAATCATCAAAAATATTTATAAACAAATAAATATTTGTGAGGGGTCCAGTTGGATCCCTCCAACCTGTTTCCCTGCATCCAAAGAGTTAGCACAATACCCATTCCACTTCGAGGTGGAATATCGCGGTATATGGGATTTTATAAAATATTATCCGCTTACTAACGGCGCAATAGGGTCTCATCCGCTATACGAGGCGGGAAATCAATCAACTGCAATATATACATATGCCAATATATATATATTGCTATATATATAATATAATACCAATTCCACTTCAAGGTGGAATATCGCGGTATATGTGTGTAATAAATAACCTCCGCTTACTAACGGCGTATAGGGTCTATTCACATCAAATATATATATAACAATCATCATTCAAGCAATCAATCAACACAATCAATAAATTTTAAATCTAACTATTTAAAATTTAAATAAACAACAAAAATTCCTTTTGAGTGAGAAGTTCTCACCTTTGCTTGTATTTGCAATCCATTTCCATCTTGACTCGATTTTCTTGATTTATACCTTGTATAAATATTTATACACAATTTATTAATATTCGAACAGATCGAATAATAAATTTCTAATTTAATTTGATTAAATTAACTTACCCTTAATTTAAATTTATCAAACAAATTATTAAATTTCCTTTTCTAACCAAAAATTATAATTTCTTTTGATAAGTCATTTTATCTAATAAATTAAATCTCTAACAAATTTCCTTTCAATGGATAAATTTAATTAACTAACCATTTATTTTTAACCAATGATTTTCTTTTCAGAATAAAAATTTATAATTCGAACTGATCCCTTTTCAATAAATCTATCTAACCAAGATTTTATTTTAAATATTAATATCTTTATCTCAAATGAATTTCCTTTATAAATTTGCTTAACTAAATATTTTAGTTTAAAAAAAAAAAAAAAAAAAAAAACTAAATTTCCATCTTTTCCATCAACTAACTAAAATAAACATCATTTTACTTTAAATACTTCTAAAATTTATTACAGTAACATGTTATTTTATTATTTTTTTTCTTCAAAACTTCACCTGAGTGCAAATCATTTCTCTAGCATATATACATATGTCTTACTGTTTTTAATATCCATTTTTCAATTAAATTTAGGATTAACCAAAATTTAAAACTGCAACAGACAAGAAAACTTCACCTCTGCTATGAAACTCGCGGCCACAACCCAATGCGAAACCCCAACATCGATGACCAGAATCGAGCTCGCGAACCATCGCGACCACGTCGCCGCTCACTCCAAAGTCGCTGCTCTGCCAAGCCATCGCCGATCGCGATACCCCCCCCAAAATCCCAACGCCGTTGCCATCTTGCTGTGCTCGAGAACCCCTGCCCTATGCCAGATATCGCGACCGCCTCCTCCATCAATCGCGAGCTTGAACCCTAATCAGAGCCACCGCGACCCTTCCTCACACGAGCGAAACTCTAGCTTCGTCGTCGCCTTTGTTGTTGCTCCACCGCGACTTAACAGTGCTGCCGCCGCGAGTTGCCTCGTGCCGCCTCGAGCTCCCAAATCACCATTGACACCTCATCCCACGCGCGCGGTCGAGCGCTCAGCTGACATCGCCTCCAACCTCGCTGTCGTGCCTCGCGACCATGCCTCCCCCCCTATCGCACGCGTCGCCGTGCCATTGATTTCTTTTTCTTTTTTTTTTTTCACCGAGTCGATTTTGATTTTGATTTATAAAGGAAAGGGGAACGGATTGTTTTAGAAACTGGAGAGGGAGAGGGATTCGCGATTTACTGAAGGGAAAGATAAATCTTAAGGTATCGGCCATTAAATTTTTTCTGCGTGATTTTGTCTTCCTTTATGAATCAGGAGAGGGAGATTTATCGTGAAGGAGGTATGCGCTACACGATCGAAGGCGTGATGGTAGGAGCGATCTTAGGCGTGATAAATGGGATAACGTGGTACCGTTTAACTAAATTTAAATTTAAATTTAAATTGAATTTGATTTTATTTCAATGCGTTTACACGCCTGTGATCACATATCAGCTCCAAAAATTACGAAATTTGAAATCCGGCAATAATTCAATATTCCGGACCCAATGGAACTGGTTTCGTCAAATTCCGAGACTGTGCCTCGGACGGCTATTTTTAAATATCGATTCAAACGATTTAATTTCAAAACTGAACAATTCACTTACAATTTCAATTCTGAAGCTTCTAAAATCTTCAATATTATCAATATGAATTTTACAAGCCTTTGAAATATTTTTAATTGGCTTAAATTTGAAGATTCAAATTTTTATTCAACTCTCAATAGATTAAATTCTATAATTTAATCGCCAATTCATTCTGATAATTTGAAATTCAATTCAAACCATCATTCAAATATTTAAAATTAATTAAATATTTCCAAATTAAATTATTAAAAATTCTGGGTTGTTACATTTCCTTCTTTCAAATAAAACATATTCTCTAAGTCATTCTGTATGTACAATTGAGTTTCTTATTTTCATTCTTCTTTTTGTAACTTTTCTAGTTCTCTCCTTCTCTAATGGCTAAAAATATGAGATCATCCATGGCTTTAATTATTCCTAAAATCAAATGAAAATAAAATCAATTATGAAAAGTGGTTTATTCGTCTTGATCCTTGCAACATCTAGAGGCTTATTTTTGAATCTAGGAGATTTGATTCATCATTCAAGGTGCAAATCGTTGGCTTCATTTTTGGTAATTCTAATTTCATTATTTGTATACTCATCGTGTAGAAATTACCTAGATTTATTAATATTATATATCTTCTGTCTCATCATGTTTAAAAGATTTAGATTTATTCATATTATATCTCTTCTATCTTGTATATTCTTCTTGTAATATAACTTAGAACCCCATTTGTTCATCTCATTTAATTATATGATCATTATGTAGATTTAATTTAAATCTCTCCTTGTTTATATATCCATTGACTATATGTTTATTATGGTTGACTTCATATCCTTTATCTGTTTTATTATGTGTCCCTTTTGTATAGTCAAATTTGATTTATCATACAACAAATTTGTATATGCCCAAATTGTCGGATATTTTTTCTATCATTGTTTTGGAATTTAAAAAAAGGGAATGTGAAAATATTTTGTTATGTTGTAATGTTGTATATAAAATTTTGTAACATCTGTATACATAAACATTGATAAACTATATTTGTTGATGGTTTAATACTTATATATAAAATTTTATAACATCTGTATACATAAAAATTAATAAACTATATTTGTCGATGGTTTAATACGGTAAAATTAATTACCAATATTGCATAGATTATTTCCAAAATGATTTAATTTTACTTGTTTTAGTCATAAAAGAATTTTTTTTCCCTTTGTTTCATAATTCATAAGTGGTCATTTATGCAAAATTATATACTTTTATTTCATACCTAAGATTAAAAGATTGAATCATTTTGTTAGCATTAAATTTAAACATATATGTAAACATATGTGTTATTTTAAAATGAATAAATAACTTGCAATTATTTATACATATAGATATGCATGTGTTTATGTTATTTTAATCTAAATCAAATCTGCAATGATCTGGATTTTTGGTCGTCGATTTTGGATATTTAATTTATTTTAAATGTTGAGTTTTGAAATGTGAATGGAAGTTTAATATGGAATTTAACTATCGAATAAGTGGAATAAAAACTTAAATTTCAAATATCATGATTTATTGGATAAATTTAATTGTTGAATTAATAATTGAAAATCGTTTAAATAATTGAATTAGAGTAGCACATGAATCGAAAATGATTTCCAATATTGATATAAATTCTACTGGAATTATAATTGAGTTAGTAAGTTTTTAAAACTGAAATTGTGAGCGTTTTCAAAAATTTTGGAAATCGTCAATTTAATCGACACGTTAAAATAGCGATCTGGGGCACAGTCTTGGAATTCAATGAAAACTATTCCACTGGATCCGTAATAGTGTATTATTATTGAATTTCAAATTTTATAGTGTTTGGAGTTATCGTTTTATCGTACGGGATACAAACGGGTTGAATTTAATATCGAAAATTCAATATAATAATTGGGCCCAAAAAGCTATCTTTTCCATATGATCGAATTAGGACTTGAAACCTTTTCCATTGCATTTGAAATAGGGGTATAACATTATAAACGCCAAGTGGTGCACCTTGATAGGGATTTGAGATTTTGAATTGTGTACATTGAGATGGTTTGAAAATTTATATTATATTATATTATATATATTATATATATATTTGACTTGACCTTTTGTTCACATTAGCTATTTTTTTGCTCACCTTAGAACACTATAGCTTCTCCCCACATGCCAACATCACATCGCCCTTCCCTTTTTATTTCACGCGACATTACTAAAAAAAAATTAAAAAGAAAAACGAAGCTTCTCATAGAAAAACATCCCCAATTTTATTTCTGCAAAATGCCAAACCAAATCTCCACTCGCGTTCGATTAAAAAAAGAAAAAAAAGGAGGGAAATCGATCGAAACCTCGTTCCAAGCACGTGCCGGAGGAAAGGTGAGGCGGTAGGGGAGGGTGTCGCGACAACTTGTACATGCGCACGATGCATGGACGCTCGACGTCGATCGGTGATGGGGCAACGATGATGTCGAGGTGGCGAATGATCTCATGTACGAGTTCATGCATGCGAGGAGGTGATTTGAGGGGAGTGCAACAACACATGGTGGCGGCAGGACTTTGGTGGTAGACGAGGTAGGGTCGTTGATCGACCGTGATGATTGGGTGATGTAGAGGTTTTTTTCCGGAGGCAGAGGAGTCGAAGTCAGTTCTAATGAGGGGTGGAAGGCCGAGGGTTGCTGTCATTTCATGTATGCAGGCACGCGTGATGGTGGGTTGAGTTGCGAGGCTCCAGCGATCGTCACGGTGGCGGCAGTGGCCTGGTATTGCAGCGATAGCATGGAGAAAGGGCAGCTATGGCTTGGCGTGCTTCATTTCAGGGGTGTGTGAGGGAAGGTGTTGTGGCTAATTAATATAGTTAATTACTGTATTTAAAAAAAATTAATTTATTTCATTAAGATCG
This sequence comes from Allium cepa, assembly GCA_030765085.1. Classification (NCBI taxonomy): domain Eukaryota; kingdom Viridiplantae; phylum Streptophyta; class Magnoliopsida; order Asparagales; family Amaryllidaceae; genus Allium; species Allium cepa. The sequence goes on along the minus strand of CM060941.1, from coordinate 166,153,781 downwards.
AATGTTAAAATGTATAAAGTTTTCGTATGAGGTCTAAAATCGTGAAAACAAGTCGGGATTGAAATGGATTGCAAATAAAAATCAAGGTGATAAATTCTCACTCATTTGGATTTTCAAATTTAAATTTAAACGTTTAAATTTGATTATTAGATGCTTGATTAGATTGATAAATTATAATTATCATTTGGATGATTACATTATATATAGTAGTATATATATTAGTAGCTGGATTGATATTCCCGCATATTTTAGCGGATGAGACCCTATGCGCCCCACATAATAGCGGATGACCCTATATACCGTAATATCCCCCTCGAAGTGGGATTGGTATTTTTGTTGTATTAACATCTGTGGATGAAGGAAAAACAGGTTGGAGGGATCCAACCGGATTCCTTAAAATTTATATTGATTGTTTTTCATATATAATAATGTATGATGTGTTAGAATAATCTGATATAGATTATTGTTGTGATATGAATCATTGGATGCTATAGTAGCATTGGCCTAACTTTGGTATTTTAAATACCATAAGTATTATTTATCAGATTTTAAAGGATTTAAAAATGAATTTTTAATGTGAAAATATTTATATTGAAATTTGGAATTTTTTTAGAAATTGATTTGGATAAAAACAATAATTGATTTTGGTGTGTATATAACAATTCGTAAGAATATTTTAAATAGAAACTTTAAAATAATTTATATAAAGAATTTTTTGAAACGGAGTATATTTAAACGATATTTTCTGGAAATATGGAAAGAAGTTGAAATCGACAATAAAAATAAAAATATAAAATTTATAAGAGGATGGACTTATAAAATGGAATTGTATAATGAGTTTATTTTTATAAAAAGGTGAAACTCAAAGGAGTTAAAAATTTATGAACGATGATTATAATAAAGGAAATTGATATCAAATGGGATTGGCAATATAAATTTACAGGGAGAATTTATATTAGAATATAGAAATAGGGTGAGAGAAAAATAGTGGATACTATTTTTGAAGTGGAATGGTTAAGGAGATCGAAATGGAAGCGATGTGATGGAAATCGAGAGATATTTATAAATTGAATTGGTTATTGAGATTTTTTAAAAAATATATATTTTTAAAATTTAACAAGTTAAGTTTGTTTTTAAAAGGGAAATTTTATTTATCGAGCTATGAAATTTTAAAACTAGTTAAGATTGAAAAAATTCGGTAAGTGGATTTTTATTTTAAATATTTAACTTTTGTTTTAATAAATCCTAAACTTTAAAATTAGTTTTGAAAAGCGATGTTATGAAAAGCGTTTCGATATTTTAAGAAATTACTTGAACATGTCAAAAAAATAAATTATTATTTTTCTTTAAAATGCTTATTTTTATTTACGTATGTATATATAAAGTTTTGTAATAGTTTAAATTTATTTATAAATCTTCTCGAGAGTTGGAAAGGGTTATTCAATAGATGGAATTATAAGAAAATTCTCAAAATGGAATTGGGGAAAAAGTAAGAAATTTCCGAAATAGTTAAATAAAAGTGAACTTCGAAAAATGAAAAAGAACTCATAAAAGAAGTAGAAAGGGAAATTGGAATTATAAGCAAGTATATTTGACTTTGAAAATATTAAAGGGAATTTATTAAGGCATTCCGGGACTTATAGAACTCGTTATAAACTAGTCAAGGAGTTTACAAATAAATTGTAAAGGATTTTGAGAGAAAAAAATAATGGAAATTTTCTATGTATTGAAAAATCCCAATATGGGTATAAGAATTTGAGTGGACTCAATTTTTGAATATTGGAAAGGATTTGAATATATATATATATATATATATATATATATATATCCATAGATATATTTTGAAATTAAATTTTGGAAAATTTATAATAAGGCCTGATGACTGCTTAGGATGTGTATTCAAATTTTGGAAAATTTATAATAAGGCCTAATGACTACTTAGGATGTGTATTGATAGTTAAATATCTGATTATCAATTTTGACCAATTTCAATAATCGTTTCGAAGAGGCCGGGATCGGATTTAATTATCCGAAAACTACTTCGATCCAATTTGGACGTTACGAATGGATACCGTAAGGATAGAAAAGACGGTGATCCAGTTTGTCCAGACCCAGGACAACTTGTATGCGTGAATGCTATCAGAACATCGTCATTGGAGGACGATGAGCATTCTAAGTGAAAATTGTTTTGAAAGGTAATCGTAGCCTCAAGCCTTATTAACCGGAATGACTGAAAATCAAGGGAGATGCAACAAGGCAAAATGGGTCGCACCCAATTAGGGTATGTTATCACCTTTCTAGATACCCTCGGATATTTTTAGTATGGTGTGCGAAAGAACTCGATTTTAAGGGTGGGAACACCTCAGTTTGTCCAGACCCAGGACAACTTGTATGCGTGAATGCTATCAGAACATCGTCATTGGAGGACGATGAGCATTCTAAGTGAAAATTGTTTTGAAAGGTAATCGTAGCCTCAAGCCTTATTAACCGGAATGACTGAAAATCAAGGGAGATGCAACGAGGCTAAATGGGTCGCACCCAATTAGGGTATGTTATCACCTTTCTAGATACCCTTGGATATTTTTAGTATGGTGTGCGAAAGAACTCGATTTTAAGGGTGGGAACACCTGTGGTGATAACATATTCGGTTCTATCTAGGTTAGGGATATGGCCAGTCTTGTGTTGTAGGGGATCCCGAGGAGGTCCTTGGTACATTTTTCTAGAAGTGTACCGTGATAGGTGGTACTCCGGTGCCTAATCATTGTATGGAATCCATTCTCCAATAAGCGCCATACGGTTTTGATTGTGCCCAACTATGCTGAAATATGAGATGCAAGCATTTTAGCTAATTTCTATTTACTTTGTTTTAGACACTATTATAATATCAGACGATTTTGATAAAAATGTTTTGGTTATCGGAAGGTTAAAACCCATCATGTTTATGTGTGACGTGGTCTTACAAGATACTTTTGCTTTTCAAAGGATTTTGAGTAAATAAGAAATAGCCGAAATTGTTACATTATTAAATTCCAGCTACTAGCCACAAAAGTGGGTAATACAAACAAAACCGTAGGGTCTCGTAGGAAGAATGAGTTTCCATCAAATGTTTTGGTTAGCGTAAGGTAAAAACTTTTCCATGTTTATGTGTGGGAAGTCTTGCGTGATACCTTTTATTTTCAAAGGTTTTTCTAAAATTAAGCAATTTTAACCCGTTTACTCACACCAGACCCCTGTCTGACCCGAGTGTTTATTTTCTGTTTTATTAAACTCTTGGGTACTCATATTATGTATGAGTAGTCAAGTGATTCAGGTTTGCTCGACGAAGTTGGAGGAGATATGGAGCAGGAGGCTTCCACATGTAGATATATTATGGTTCTGCCGTGTTTGTATGGTATCTGTATCTTGTGTACTTGAGTTGCATAGTTAGAAAAATGTTTATAACTGTCTAATATGTGTTGTATAAGTTGTGTATTCTGATGTAATATGATACTATGTAATATTTTATGTGATATATTATATTTCATTCATTCCGCTGTGAGTTATCTGATGTTGTTGTGTTTCTTCTTTTCTTATATTTTCTTCTTCTATCCCTTTCTTTCTTCATTAGTGATACGACTTTCTGGAGTTAGGAAGTCGGGTCGCTACAGTTGGTAAAATAATTGAAATAATTCAAATTGAATGTGTTTTCTCACGCTGGTTTTCCAGACTGACTCGGGTGTTATTTTATTATAATGCTCGAGTAAGACCGAGTATTTCAGATTTAGGTTAGAATGCTATGGAGCTCAAGAGACGAGCTGGATAACAAAGATGTATTTTTCATACTTGATTTGTATTTCCACTGTGTGAGGACAAGTCATTAAACTGTCCATATTGATTGTTGTCTATTGTACTCTGATAATGGTATGTATATTAACAGTATGGTTCTTGTATTTAAAATCTGTTATTATATATTTTATTTTGTTCCGCTACGATTGTGAGATTCTGTGTTGTTGTTTTTTTCTGTTTTTCTTCATCTACCTTTTTGTTCATCACCCCTATGGTATTTCCGGCACTCGATTGCTCGACATTCTATACAGTGGACGTACTAATGTCGGTTTTCAAGGGTCGAAAATCCCGGTTCGTCATAAAAACGGACCTTCATTTGTGAATCTGTAGAATTTAATTTCAATCTCTTCCTTAATTGAAACCTTTGTTACAATTGTTAATTCTTGTGTTGATAAACTCATATATATAGGAGAACTTATTTTAACATGTGTATGTGTAAACTTATCAATTATTATACACGTATATTTTATGACTTAAAAAAACTTGGGCAACAAAGGCATATGAAAATTCTATTGTAAATGCCATTTAATATGTCATTCTATGTAATTAAAAAGAGAGAGAAATGTAAGAGTTTCTCTCTTTACATTTATAGCCTTATCTTTCCTCAATTTATTATACATGTCAAGAGAAAGAAAACCAAAGGTTTTCCTTCTCTAAAATTTCTCATGCTTAATTACACAAATATACACTTCTTATATGTTACACTTATATTTCACAACATGAATGTATTTGATACGTTCATTCCATTACACATGAATATGTACATAAGAGTATATTTGATATACACTAATTTACATACACATTAAATTTAAGTAAAACTTTATTTACAAATAAAAAAAAATTGATTTTATTTAAAAGAAACTTAGAAAGGTTCTAAATGAATTTAGACTTCATCGCCTCATTAATAATCCAAAATGGTAAAATTTTTGAAGTTCACACATTTCTTCCACTATGGGCTGGCCCAGTTCCTTCAGGACCTAGGATGAGCTGGGATCCCAAGTGCAGACGATGTTGGAGCCAGAAATGCAGATTGAAATGCGATGCATAACAATAGGAGTTGGAATCGGAAGCTCAACGTAGAAATGTATGGAAAAACGAAGTTATGGACTAGAAATTTTTATTAAATGACAATGAATGAATAGCTAAAATGATCAGGAGAATTTTGAAGAGAGGGCCTCTAGACTAGAGTTTGAAATACGTGAATAGAAATTCATTCACTCCTAACATCCGGTGTGCGAGAAATCCACCTGATTTCAAGTTACCGAGGCTAGAACTATACAACAAAAGGACATATCCAACCGTTCGTATAATGAGATACATCCGACAAATGGAGGTGTTGGGCACGTTTGAAGAAGTAATGGGATGGTGCTTCCCTTTATACTTAATACAATTAGTTGCGATGTGGTTTAGACAGTTAGAGAATGGGTCATAAGCACGTGGGCCGAATTGGTAGACAGATTCTTGAGACAGTTTAGATTTCACATTTCTCAACCAAAGAATGCGATGATGCTTTCGAGCATGAAGTAGAGGGCCAGAGAGACCTAAGGAGTTATTTGACTAGATTTATTATAGCATCCGCTGTAGTTCATAAGTCGGATCCATCGATAGTTCTGATGGCAGCCGTGTCTGGAGTTGCAAATAAAAATGACTTCTGCTTTAGAAAGAGATCCACCAACTGATCTTATAGAGAGTTAATATGAAGCCTGGAGGTATCTGCATTAGGAAGTCATTGAGCCAGAAAGTGCTGAATTTAATGTTGTGGATGACCAAGGACTATTCGACATAGGATATAGTAAGGGAAAAGGAAAGCATAAAGCTGATGATGGCTTTGGAGGATGGAGACAGCAGAGGAGGGAACCATTAATTTTCTCCTACACTAATCTAACCGAAACCCAAGAGAGGATTTACTTCAATACCAGGAGGAAGATTCCCTATCGGAGTCCAACTAATAGAGAACCTGCGAATCGGTAGAGCAGGTCTGGAAAATATTGCCTATTTCATGAGCTAGATGGGCATGAAATAAACGAATGCAAAACATCTACAAGATATGAAAGAAGAGAAAGTTCGAATCAACCGGCTGCAACAATACATGAGAAACCATATTGCAGTGGTGTAGCAGGAGCAGCCACCATTTATGGTAAATGCATCGGGATACTACCATGGATCTAGGTCAAGAATGATTATCCCATGATCAGAATAGATATAGGTCAGGTTCGATCCCTTGTTTTTCTTTTTATTTCAAATAAATAAGACGGAATTACTAACAAGTCACTCACATGTGTATGGGACCTCGATTGGTCTCTAAGCGCACTTTAAGTTAGATGTCTAGGAGTAATCATCGATAACAGGAATGTTTAGGATATTTTCTTGTTACTTTGATTTGGATTTATAAATGAATATTTTATTTTGAAAATGATTTGAACATAGTAATTGATATATAAACCGATGAGAGATGGTTTCCAACTAGGGAGACGGGGCGATGAATCATAAGGTACAGGTCCCCTTACCGGAGAGTGAGTGGATGGACTTGTAGGAAAGTAAGTCCCTCACTAGAGAGTGAGTGGATGGGGTTGCTTGAAAATTGGGTCCGCTCAGCGAAGATTGAGTGGATTGGACTCAACGTGAATATACGATCCAGGAACATCAGACCCTAGATTGAACATTGATTATGCGATCCAGAGAGATCTAGAATTGACCTTAGGATTTAAACGCTTTACAACTGGATAATGATTACTAATTAATTAATGTTTGTTATATCCTCGAGTCGGTTAGGCTTACTAATGTGATGCTAGGCGATTCTAGACAATTTATAAGTAATGTTCGGATCGATGGCAATACACTTCTACCATTAACAATGCATGACATCATGATATATGATTGAAGTAAGATAAATAAATCTTAATCGAACACAGGATGATATAGATATTGACTTAAGGTAACTTAACCCCAGGAAAACGCGGGATGGCTTAGTAATGACATGTGATATGTTAACTTTGGTTAAACATTAAATGACTACGACTTACACCTAACACTTCAGCAAGGACTGAAGTCCTTCACTATTATAGTCTAGAACGACCTTTGATTTGTTGATGAATTCAAAGGAACCAGCTGATTCACCATTAATTTGATTAGTGGATAACCAGATAGCTTAACTATCAACTATTGATCACTCCAATTACTTATTCGTGAGCAAAGCACACCTTACATCCATAAAGCATACTTTAGAGGGAAAGTGTTACAACCAAATTTTCCATAGCCTGGACTCAAATAGATAGAATGGACTTTAGAATGATGAAGGAATGGATCCAAAGACTTTGAAACAAGCTTAGAATGGTGATAGAAAAGACTTCAAGAAGTTTGGAAATGATTACACTAAAGAAAAGAGGTCAGTACTGACATGAAAAGAGGCCGGCACCGATCACTTTTTGTGACATTCATATCTTCTACAGCGATGGTCAAAAAGTTACGGGCTACTTGAATGTCCCGAAGCTCTTTTCTGAAGGAATAATTGAACAACTCCAAAAAGCTCAACAAAGAGGAAAAGTAGTAGACGTGTTAGAACTTCTCAATAACAACCTGATTTCCAAGGCAGAAGCGCTTAGAGGTTGACGAATTGAAGCTAGAAAACAAGATATAAGAAAGAAAAATTATTTGCACACCAAATCAGATCGGCACCGACATGATTTATGTCGTTACCGATATGATTTTATGCCACAGAGGACTTAATCCCCCTCTTACTTTCTCCGATGTGGTGTTTGTGATTTAGTTTAAGGCATGCCCTAGGGATAGTTTACATGTATCTAACTCTTTGACCAATCTTATTCGAAATAAATGTGTTTTTTTACTATTACATACTTGATATAATGGGGTTATATTAATCAGTTAATTTAATTTAATTTAAAAGTATATTTAATAGAAAATCCATAAATGGTCTGTTTTTTTATAATAGTTACAAAGTGTTGTATCCATGAATATTTTTTGCAATAAAATTAAATATACCATTTTAAATGTTCCTAGTCAAGATGCATTAAGACTGGATATCGATGTATCCATCGAGACAAGAGTACCTAACACTCTCTAAATGTTGAACAGTGTATTACTCATGGATGTTGGGGACACCTAGAGATTATGTACTGATAGTGATTGGATAATTATGGAACAACTCACTCGATGATTTCTATGTTAATATGACTAAGGTCAAATAGAAAATATCGATGTGGCCGATTTACACAATTCTCTTGACTTGAGAATAATGTGGATCTTCAATATGAAATCTTCTCTTTGATTATAGTCAAATCATGGCATGGCGTCCATCGAGTGACTATATTTGGGTCAATTGATTATAGTTAATTAATTAATTCGAGATACTTATCCTGAATTATTTGATGGGATGTTTTACATCTATTCTTATACGTTTGATGTGTGAGCCTTATTGTAATTTCGAGAATGAAATTCTTTAAGGAAGGGAGTCTGGAACAACCCTAATTTTGATTAACAATTTTTAGGATATTTAATTAGATTTAATAAAATAAAATAACGTAAACTAGTAAAAAGATTGAGATTTGATAATTAGTATGGGTCGAGCCTTAATTAATGAACTAACGGAATTAATTAGAACATTAATAGGAAGGAAGAATTCATGAGAAGGGTAAAATAGGAAAGGGTTACATTTCCTAATACAAACCCCCGCCTCCTTTCTCACTCATTCATTTTTCATTTATACAAACAAAATTAAAGCTCAAGCCGTCCATTGCTAGAGGATTCAAGAGGAACAAAAGCTAGAAAAAGAAGTAGAAAGCTTAGGGGAATAAATCAAAGCCAAATCTCAACATTCTTTAACCATTCAAGGTGAATAATAGTTATGTATCTTATGTTTTAGGTATTATCTTTGGTTTTAAGCCTAAATCCAGTTCTTTTATTTATATTATGCCATGTTATGATAGTTTGAATGATTATATGCTTATTGGTGAATTTATTGAAATTATTTAAGAAAATATTCATTAAGTTTGAGTTGGAAAACCTATCATATGATACCCAAGTAACTTGAGATTTTTATACGATGTTAGAAACATTATTTTAGAAGTTAGTTCTTAATTTCATAAGCAAGTATGAATTTATTATGAATTTTCTATGTGGCGAAAATGAGTTATTTCGGGTTTTAATTATTAAAAATAATTAAATAAATCTTTTGGCCTCGAAATTTTTATATGTTAAAGAACATGATGAATTTGATTTATTGCGATTTTTGAAGATTTTTCCCAAGTATTTATGATTTATTATGAATTAATTAAGCTAGAAAAGCTTAATTATTTGAGAATATTTCGATTTTATGTGATAATTGTAAAAAATGGTGGCGGCCTACTGCTATTCCAATTGTTCTCCTTCCTCAAGAAATTACTTTTCCTTTCCATCATCTTTTATTTTGCATCCTTCCCCTAAGATTATCGGTCCCAATTTCTATTCGCAAAATATTTCTGACGTCGAGTGTTAAATAAAAGAAGTTTTTACCCCCAAACAGCTAATCGAAATCTCAAAGAGTGGAGCGGCATCGAATGGAAATCGAATTCTTGCTTTAGATGTGGGGATGTTTCGCACTTTGTTAGAGATTTCCGAGCCCTTATTCGATGCTTTAGATGTGGGCGTTTTGGTCATAAGAAGAATCGTTGTTCGTGATTTTCGAAGGATTCAGTCGTTGGAAGAAATAAAAAGTTAAGTATTTCTGACCATGGTTTCCAATTTTCTTTAAAATGCATGAAGCTTAAGCTTATACTACTAGATCAATTATGGATTCAAATATTTGAGGGTATCGAGCTTTTGGAGGATCTTTTTAATCATTTTGATGCTGTTAATTCTGTCAATATAGGTATGAATTATAATGTAATATTTGATGATCCTAATGTTAATTCGGATGTTGTATATTTAAAATATTTAAAAAATTTAAAGTTTAGATCAAATGATGTGAGTTTGGATGGGCAATTGGATATTAATACTAATATATTGAGGATGAATTCGGTGGATCACTCACTCGTTGACTCAATGTTATTGGATCCAATTATAAAGAATATGATTTCAAAATCTCACTGTTATGAGGCTGCTTCAGGTTGTGAGAATCATTTGCATGTGTTGATCGAGGGTTGGATAGTTTTGGTTTCCTTAATGTCAGGAATTGTAAGTCAAAAGGAGGCAGTGATTATATAACATTGAATGTACATATGGTTCAACGTGCGAATGATAATTTCACAAATCCTAAACCTCTGGTATTTGATAACAGAACTATGAAGCGGATTCATAAAATCAAGGTTACCTCTGACAATGAAGTGGTCACTGATATATTAGATAGTCTGAAATGTGATAATGTGCACTGCAATCCAAGAGATGTTTTAGGTGATGATTTTCTTGAGATAGTCGAAGTTTTAGGTGATATTATATACATGGCAAATGATGTGATCACTAGCAGTTTAGTTATTTTGAATGATGATCATCTCTATGGTATGGATGGAGATTTTTTTCGAATTGGCTGAGAGAGGGAGGTCATGCTATGATAATGTTTTGGATGGAGATGATGGTGTGTCTTGTGCACATGATGCTTCTGTTATAAATTCAGTGTTTCAGGCTGAAAATGAAAGTGATATATTTGTTGATGGTGTTTATGAGAATGATGTTTTATGTCAGTATACACAAATTCCTTCAACTGCAAATAAAGGGATCCATAGCGAGTTTGGAGTTGGTGGTTATGAGGCAATGATTTATCACAGAGCGCAAATCATTCAATAGGAAATCCAGAGATCCAAAATGAGAATGGAGGCGACGTTGTTGTGACAAAAGATATATCACTGTGCGCGCAAAGCTCTACAGCAGTTATTGCAGTGATTCAAGCCATGTTTGGTGATGGTTCTATGGTTGAGAGTTTCGTGAGATCTGTTTTGCAAGTAAAGGATATTGCAGTGGATTCTCTTGATTCGCCAAGAATATCTTCTGTTATTGATAGCAACTGAAATATTGATAGGTTTGTTTTCTATAATACAGGGGGTTTTAGATTTATATTATACCATTGCATTGCATCTCTACGAAGTTCTTCGCCATCTACCATCTATGCCGATGTTTCTTCTCATGCTCCCAAAGCTGGTAAAAGAATTAGTAGGAGTATGACAGCTGTTAACACTAGAAGAAGTCATCGTTTGAAACTTAAAGCTTCTTTGTCTTATGCATGAGGGTTGATGGCTATTTGGAAGAGTTTTTTGGAGTTTGTTGCTTTGGTTATTGTATATGCTTGATGCAGTTGCGGTTGGTTTTTTGGAGGTTTTATCAGGATTTGGTCATTGAGGTTGCGGTTGTGGAGAGATGTGTTAGTAGGATGCTCGTTACTTTGATCCGTTTCAGGTTTTAGATTCTTGTTGTAGTTTGTTTAGGGAGAGTTTTTATTTTCTTTGGCTTTTGGGAGGGTTCTATTTTTTCTTTTTGTATGGGGGTTTTAGATATCTGATAGTCTTGTTCGTAGCTCCTTTACTATTAGTGATATATATATATATATATATGTTCATGTGTGCTCTCATCTACTTTAGAGGATCACACATTTCTCTCAAAAAGAAAAGCTTAATCATTATGTTAAAATACTGAAATAAAAGGTTTGGTTTGCAAAGTGTTTAGGGAATAATAAATCTGCCCTATGATAGTTTTTTGGAAAAGGATTTTTATAAAGTGATTATTGATCAATAAGATTTTGACAAACAAAAAGGGTAGGTGAAAATGAATTACTTTCATTAGTATAAAAACAGTTTTCATATAAATTACAGCCATGCCACGCCGATAGTCACAATGTCGCACTTCGCCACTCCACCCCTATGGGCTGTGATGCCAATCAAGTATGATACATATAACACCAACCGTTGTTAGAGTCGAATGGATCTGTTTGGTTGAAGTGCGAAGCCATGCATCAAAGTCAATGTCTTGCTCTTAGGCAATGCCATTTTCGCATAACTTTAGTACTGCATTTTATATAAGTAGGCATGTTGTCGCTTGTGTATAACATCACTGATCCCAATGTTTTCGAAGTAATTTATAGCGGCGTTAACAAAGCCGTATATTTTATTAATGACTTCGAAGGGCAAGGAAGCCGCTTTCAACCTTTTCCTTGCCGAATGTTTTTAGAAGGCAATGATGTTGCGTGTTATCACTTCGAATTTAATGATTTCCGACTCTAATCTTTATCACTTGTTTTCAAAGAAGGCTATGTAGCCACCTGTTATCACTTCGGCTCTAATGATGCCGCTTATTTTTCCTTAAGGCAATGACGTTAAGATTTATCTGTGTCGTCGAGTATCTTCTAGGATTTTATGATATGCTATACGAAGTGGTTAACTTTGACTCTACACCTTTATGTTTAACTAGTAAAGGCTTTTAATATATTTAGAGGGGTAAAGACCCTCTTCAATTATATCTTTGTCGAGTTTCTCAATATAAAGGCCTTATATTGTTTTGGCTTTATAACCTATGGTTCGAAGTGTTATAACTTCCAAATGATTTCGAGATTCATCAATAAAGTTTATAAAAGCATATATCGTGGCGTAAATATTTTGAAAAAGTAAAGGGTTGTGATTTTCCTTGTTTTAAATATGATTTCAAGGGTTAAATCATTTATAAAAAATTATCCTTTTAAGGAAATGGAAAAGGGTATTTAGCCCAGGATTTTTACTAAAGAGATTACTGTGCTTATCCCTTTTGGATAGATTGTGATAAGATAAATTTTAATCAGATATCAGAAAACCAGATGTGACTGATGTAGAGTAGCGCCCTATACTTTAGATATTAGCCCCTAGTTGATATGAGTCCAAAAACAGTGTGTAAGGCTTTGTCAAGGGTAAGACTAAAAGTAGGTGTACGCACAGAAAGGAATACATGAAGATAAGATAGGTTATAGGTTGGCCTGTAAAATCTTTAGTTTCATAGTAAGCCTAACAAAACTATGAGATTGATAGAGAGCAAGGTAAACACTAGGATAAATGTATTTGGAAAGCCCACCCAGTTTTCTTCTAACAGTCAGTTACGAAATTTGGTATATCTGGTAGGTCCGAGTCAGCCATATAGGTTGGTAGTTACCCTGTGAAAACTAATCATTGGGGCGGATAGTCCACTGATTTGATAGATAGATATGATTACCTATGTAGCATGTGCGCACATTATTATTTATATTGTCTATTTTAACCTGTTTGATTGCAGGAATTTGATTTGCAAAAGATATATTTTAAAAGGGATATTAGTGAGGCGAAAACCCATTTCGCTTAACGACATGGGCTCACTGAATATCTATAAAAACAAGATGACATATTATTATTCACACTAGGCTATTTGTCTGATTCGAAGTTTATTTTTCCCCTTAAACTCGCGGGTTCTCAAAATTTGATCTGAGTAGGTCGGGAGTAAATGCTTTTTAGGTTTAGTAGGTTTTGGCGAATAAGGCTTCAAGAGACGTGCAAGAGGTAATGCTAGCTATGTAGGAGTCTATCTATTACTATCTTCCGCTGTGTTATGATAGTTGTTGTATGAATGTATTGACAGTAGATGTATCTATCTATTTAGTAACTCTGATCAACCAAGAGGCATCTTCATATATTGCTCTTAGAGTATTTTGTAATAATTATATTTCATCTAAACTTAGGCAACTTCGAAATTATGTACCGAATATAAATTATGACTTTTGAAATGAAATGTGAAAGTTCGCTTTAAAATGGCGTTTAAAATTATTTTATATTCTTGTGCTTTTGATATTATGGATATCATTATCATACTCGCATTTTGTCACCAGAGAGTAATACTATAGATGACTACAACATTTGTATTGCTTAGTTTCAGGCCTCAAAATTGGGGATGTTACAGCGTTCATCTCCTTGGTTATATGAAGTTAGTATCACGGTCAATTCAGGTCAACTTAATGTCAAAGTCTCTGGCCAAAGCATTTCTGCTAAGAATAATTGATATTATTAAACCAAAAACTTTGTGTTTAGACTATAGAGTTGAATGTGGATGATATTGGAATTTTGACCTTTACCAAATCCCATAATTCTAAAGTGATATAGTTTTGATGAAGAAATATGGTGTACATGAATGTCACAACTGGGTAACGCTTATTAAACTAAACTTGGATTTTACTGAAACCAAGCAAGCGATAAATTTGGCCATAATATCACACCACCTGTTAAGTGACATGTGAACGTTATCAGTTAAATAGGCGATGTTAATCACTAACCAAATTTACACCCAAGAGTCATACGACTGAAATGCTGAATTCTCTTTAGACCGAATGATTTAATTATTTTATAATTTTATAAACTAATTAAATTAACTAATATTGTGAAATATTAATTATGCAATTTGAATATGATTTGAGAAACAAGTATGGTGTATAAATATTTATAATAGTTATAAATATGTCTATCAGTATGAAATATTGATAAGAAATTAAATTAGATTAAATTGCCATATTTGTTTGGGTTTAAATGGGGTATTAATCCATAGATTTGGAAGAGATCTTTCGCTACAATAATATGATAGGGATGGCCAAAAATGAAGGCATTATGGTTTAAAACAGATGGTGGAAATTAGGAAAGAAAAAGGAAAGATATTTTCCTCTTTTCTCTCTCTTAAAGGTCTCTCTAACCCTAACCAAAAAGATATTTTTTTGAGCCACTCCATTTTATATATTATGGCCGTCATTATCCTCATGTTGTTACCAAAACATAGCTCCATTTAACCCAAAATTCTCAAATCAAATTAAAGTTAAAACAAAACTATTCGATAGTGGAAGATCGTCGATTCCAAACTAACAATCTAATGGATCAACGAACAATTGGAGAAAGAGAATTCACTATTTTAATGTGGACTTGGAGGCATCTATAGTAAGTAACATTTATTTACATAGATATTAAATAGAATATCATGTTTTATAATCCGTTAATCATATATGCTTGTGGATATTTATATATTATTGTTATTGCATTGGTTAGGTGAATTTTTTTAATGTATTGTTGTTGTCACAATGGAGATTGGTTATGTGCATAAAATTTAATATTTATGTTCATAATTTTGTTTGCAAGATGATATTATAAGTTAAACGGATTTTCTGTTTATTTTTATTTAAGTTTATATTCATATAAATATTAATTTGTGTATTGGCACTCATGTACAATTTGTATTAAAACATATATATATATATATATATATATATATCTCCTATATAACATCGGTCTAATTTTTTTTATACCTGTTTGTGTTCATTATGAATTATAAGTACTAAAAATAATTTTTTAGATCATTCATATTTATTTATTATCAATATTTATTGAATATTTGATTTAATAAATTTGTATAAAACAAAGAGATTTTCAAAATTTCAATTTTATAATTAGTAAAATTAATTCGTGATGTCAAATGCACATGGAAAAATTTCAGAAATTTTCAACTTTATTTCATATTTTTAAAAATTATTTTAACTTCGGCTGCACAATAATTAGTCAACTAAAAATATTATTTTAGTTCCTAAAATTATGGAAATTTTTTCTGACATCTAGATCATAGATTTTATGGAAATCTAAATTTTGAATTTTTTTTATATAATTTTTTTTATTAATTAATCAAGGGTCGAAACTTTATTAATTCATGATATACACATAACAAAATACTAAAATCATATTAACTTTAAATCTACGATATTTTCGAACTAAAAAAATTATTTTGTTATATGTATATTTTTATATATATATTATATTATAAATTAATTTACTTTTAATTATTATATTGACTAGCTATGCATATGTATATACACACACACATATAAAATAAAGTAAATATTTTATTTTAGTTCATATTAAAAATATTATTTATAGTATATATTTATATATCTGAATTGTTATTTATAATATCACATGTAGTTTGCATAAATATATTTTTCTATAATATTTTAATAATGGAACATATTTATATATATTTACTTTTATATGTATACATACATATATATAATTATTTGGAATTTATAACTATATGCACTTGTACATATTTGACAATATACAATATATATATAATGAGTTATTATGTCCGTTGCGATGTAAATTCCAACATAAACACACACACACACATATATGTGTATATATATATACATGCATACATATATACATACATACTTATATATATATGACACATGTATGTGTGTGCATATTAAGTAAAACCAAAATTAAATAAATTTCAAATTATAATTCATAAACTTAAATAAAATACATGACTTTATTTAAATCAAATTTAGAACAATTCTAAATGAATTAGACTTCATAAGCTTAATAAAGATCTAATAGGATAAAAAAAATTGAAATCCACCCATAATTTTCGCTGTAGGCTGGTGTGACGACCCGACTTTTTCTCCACAGAAAAAGTCATATCATCATGAAGAAAGAAAGGGATAGGAAAGAGAAAAGAAAGAAGAGAAGAAGGAAACAACATCAGAATCTCAACAGCGGAACGAATAAATTATATTAATAACATAAATATTACATAGTATACAACACTCTCAGAGTTACACAGAAATTACATCACATACTAGACAGCTATAAACACCTGTCTAGTTATACAACTCAATACAACTCAACAAAAGAATACTAACACAGAGAACACACAGCGAAACTATAAATATACACGCAGAAGCCTCATGCTCCATTTGCTCCTCCATAATTCGTCAAAGCTAACCTGAATCCCTTGGCTACTCGTAAAAATTTGAGTACCCAAGAGTTTAAGAAAACAGAAGATAAACTCTGGGTCAGACATGGGTCTGGTGTGAGTAACAGGTTAAAGTTGCTTAACTTTGAAAAACCTTTAAAAAGAAAAGGTATCACGTAAGACTTCCCATACATAAACATGGAAAAGTTTTTACCTTACGCTAACCAAAACATTTGATAGGAAATCCAATGATATTATAATAGGTCTAGGGTTTTCAAGTAAATAAGAAATAGCCGAAATTGTTACATTATTAAATTCCAGCTACTAGCCACAAAAGTGGGTAATACAATCAAAACCATTGGCAATTATTGGATTTTGGATTCCATACAATGGCAGGGCTACTGGGGTACCGCCCATCACAGTACGTGGCCTAGATCAACATACAGAGGAGTACGCCCGCTCTCCTGCAACACAAGACCGGAACCATCCCTTACTGGACAGTCCCGAACAAAACAACCCCGCAGTTGGTGTACATCTAACCGCCCACACAGCCGAAATAAAAAGGGACCTCTAGCCAGGGATAAATCTTTCTCTCCAGTGGAAGCTACCCACGAAGCCTTGCTGCACCTCCCCTGTTTTAGCCATTCCCGGTTGATGAGGCTTGAGGCTACGATTACCTTTAGAGAACACATCTCTTAGAATGCTCATCGCCCACCTGATGATGTTCTGAAAGAATTCAATCCATACAAGTTCGTTCCGGGTTCTAACGAAACCGAAGGCATTATCTCGTTACACTCATTTTGGAATCACCTTCAGAGTTAACGACGATAACCCTTGCACTGTAAATCACCATCTCGAACCTATAAGAACTAGTTCCGTCAAACTCATCACGGAATCACCCCCAGAGTTATACTGACGTATAGTCCTTACACCTCGAGTCTTCATTCTTCACAAGAGATCACGACCTATCGTTAATTTGGATCGATGTGGTTTTCGGATATCCAAATATGGAAACCCGATCCCGGTCTCATCGAAATCCAAAGCGTGTCTTATAAGGCCATGTTGTTTTAAAGGTTTAAAACAATTCAATTATCTATATATCCAAATAGATAAATCATAGATTCACAACAGATAATCAATATTATCACAACAGATAAACCATATTATCATTATCCAAAAGTATAATCTATATCAACATCATAATGCAACCAATGCATCCAAATCACTCAACATTATCTATCTCATATCTGAGATTCAATCCATCTAAAGTAAACAACATCATCCATCTATATAAGCAATGATTTACCACACCAAATATAATTAATTTAAAATGAATTAAATTAATTACATCATTCAAATTAATTTAAAGTAAATTAAATTAATTACTTCATCCATATCAACTTGCTTTTAACACTTATTAATTAATTATCAATCAATTAATTAATCATCCACCAATTATTTATTTTAATTAATCATCCCTGATTAATTAACCTTTAATTATATTCAAGTAATTATTCACTAATTAATTTCTTCAAATTAATCATAATTAATCTTTAATTACTTTCTTATTTAATTAACCATGAATTAATTACATTACTCCTTAATTAATTCATTGATTAATTAATTCTATTGAAATCCATTTTAATTACATCATTAATTATAATAATTAATGATTTCTAATTACAATTTCTTTTTAAATTAATTACATTAAGTAATTAATCTTTATTCAAACCATAATTGTTAATCACCCTTGATTAACTTCATTCAGTAATTAACTTCCCTTAATTA
The DNA here is from genome assembly GCA_030765085.1 of Allium cepa. NCBI lineage: Eukaryota > Viridiplantae > Streptophyta > Magnoliopsida > Asparagales > Amaryllidaceae > Allium > Allium cepa. The sequence goes on along the minus strand of CM060941.1, from coordinate 166,135,469 downwards.
CTTCACCAAATAAATAAATTACTCCTTAATTAATTATCTCTAATTAATCCCTTGATAAATTTACAAAGTAATTATTCTCAAATTACTTCATCATCAGATCACTTTAATTAATTACATACAGTAATTACCCATTGATTACTTCCCTAAGTAATTCTCTCCATTTAATTACATTAAGTAATTATACTTCACAATCGTCAAATGATTATTTTAAATTAATTAAACTGGATTAATTAACTTAATCTAATCAAATTAAACTCAATTAATTACAATAAGTAATTAATTCCTTAATTACTTCCATAAGTAATTATCTTAATAACTTACACAAATGATCATTTTTAAATTAATTAATCTAATTAATAATTAAAATTAATCACGTTAATTAATTACTAAATAATCCTTAGTTAATGACCTTCATTAACTATTTAACAATTCATTAATTATTTTTCTAAAATAATTAATTAATTTTAATCATTATTAATTACAAATTAGTTGATCATTAATAACCCATTTAATTAACCTCTAATTATTTAATTAATTAAGTGTTAACTTAATTAATCCTTTATCACTTGATTAATTAATTATTAATCATTAATTAAAATCAAATCTTATTTATTTATTATTCCTAATTATAAGTTAATTAATCTAAGAATAATTAATCTTAAACCCTTAAGATTAAACCCTTAATTACCATTTTATTAATTTATTAAATAAAATAATTATTCATTTAATTACCCTAATAATTAAATGAAATACAAATTATTATTTAACTTTAACAAGTTTTAAAAATCAATCTAAAACCTTTAAATGGTAAATAATACTTTTATTATAAAAGAAATTTTACAAAAGTTAAAACAAATTTCTTCTTAAATTAAAACCATTTAAATTTCTTCTTACAAGAATCTAAATACTTTAATTCTAACTTTCAAATGTTACTTCTGTAATGCTTATGTTTCAAGGACAATACAGATTTTTTTTTCTTTTTTATAGAATTTAAACTTAACTCACATTACACAATAATTTTTTTGTTTAAATCATACATCTTTACACAGATTAGACTCAATGAAAAGGAATTTCCAAACAATTTCTTAAGCCTAGGAATTTATGCATAGAAACAAATAAATTCACAGCAGCTTACTCAATGTACATATATTCATATATTTTTCAGAAATGAACTTGTAAATTCTCAGGCAAACATACTTCATTCTAGAGTAAATAAATAACTAATTTATACTTAAGTTAATTTAATATAAAATGTTACTCACCGAGTTTTATGGAGGCAGAGCACATGTGTTTATGAAGAGCTTCAGATTCTGCTTTTATTTTTGCTTATGCATTTTGAACTTCAATTTGGTTTATAAACTGCAGATGCTTTAAAACTTTAATCTTGCTTTTGCTTTTTGAAGACTTGAATCTTGATTTATTACTTTGTTCCTTGATGCATGCAGTTTCCAGATTCATTTGCATGCTTCCCAGAGAAAGCAGAGAAAGAAAATGCAGGTTTTGATTTTTTTTTTTTAAAACAGAAAAGAAATTATCTTCAGTTGCATGCAAGACTTTGATGTTGCAATTGAATTTCAGGTATTTGAATTGAGGTTGCAGAATGATTTCAGATGGTTTTGGTTTTGAGGGGAACAGGGGTTTCAGTTTTATTTTGAGGGGATATTTTGCAGATCTTAGTTTTAAACAGAATTTCTCTGTTTTGTTGAAGAAGATGAATCAAAGAAATTAAATTTTTGTTTGAATATTGATTTTTAGATTTCTTTAGCTGAAGATTTCTCATGCTTTTGAAAAAAAAAAGAATAGAAAAAGAATAAGATGAGGAGTATTGTGTTTATATAAGAGAAATTTTTGATTTCATTAAATTAAAAGAAAAAGAAAAATAAAATTGGACACTTGTTTCAATTTTAAAATTTGCCATTAATTTAGTTTAGGCTTTAACACATGTCATTTTAAGTGTTAATAAACTTACACATGTAATTTAAGTTTTCTAATTTTAATTTAAAATTCTTTATAAGCTTTTAAATCTTAATTTACTATTCTTATGTATATATAAATGAGTTTATCTCTTTTAAATTAAAAAGAAATGAAAACAATCAATTATAAATATAGCTTATTCAAAAATATTGAAGTATTTATTTTATTAAATTTCAAAATATTAAATCCAAAATTTTAAATTAATTTATCAAATCAAATTTTAAAAATCAAGTTATATATATATATGCATATATAACTCTTGTTAAAATTAAAAATAACAAATCCTATTTCTAAAAATCTATTTATGTTTTATGAAAAACTAAGTATTATCATTTTTATTTAAAAATAACAAATTAAACAACATTAAATAATTTATAAAAGAGATTATAACCAAATTAAGATCATTTGTAATTTGTATTGTAAATTCTTATATATATATATATATATATATAAATTCAAACAATATTTTAAAAAGAGGAATAAAATAAAGCTTTAATGTTAATCGAATTTTAAATTCATCTTTAAGCTAATTAAAATATAAGTTTAAACAAATAAGATTTTCCATAAGTATAAACCATAAAATTATTTATTAAATTGTGTTGAAAAGCCAATTCTTAAATTTAAATCAAATTTTCAATTTACCAAATGTAAATAAAAATTAGAAAATAGAAAATTGATTCATTTACTAAATTCAAAATCAAAGTTTATCAATTTACAATATATACAATTATATATATTATAAACAGGAAAACAATTTATTAGCTTTAAAAAGATAAAATCTACCAATTTAAATATTTACTATAAGATGATTATTAGATTAATTCAAAATTTATTATTTAAAATTATCAAATCAATTTAATTTTCAACATATATTATTAAATTTATATTGCCAAATTTCCGGGATATCACAGCTGGCCTAGTTCCAACAATGGTATCAAAGCCCAATAGCCTATGCGATCTAAATTAGTCTTGTTAGGGCTAACAAATCAAGCTTTCCCCCTTAGTATGGTGTTTAGAAAAGTAATGTCTAGGATTGGAATTAGGTAATCAAACACCATGTCCTACCTGATCGCCAGCTTGACTTGAAAGGTGAAGTGAGCCCCAAAGTTGCCCTTAATAGAAAATGCCGAATTTGAATTGGGCCTTGGGCTGATTTTCAAAATATTTTTGAAGCTTAAGACAAGATTTTAAATTCGAAATTTAAATTTAAAATAAAAACATGTTTATTATAAAAGGTTCTAATTTAACATTAATTTTCTAAATGTTTGAAAAGGTAATGAAAATTTCAAAATGTTTGAAACTATATAAATATTAATTTCAAAATTTAAAATTAATTAATAAAATTAATAAAATAAATTAATTAAATGAGTTAATTAATAAATACTTATATTCATGTATTATATATATTGATATATGTTATGTTATTTTAAAGGTGTTTAACATAACATAAGTATACATGTATGTATGTAAGATCAATTTTGAAATTCATATAATTTAATTAAAATTGTTTAAGTGAATATATTAATTAAAAGGCTAATTAATTAAATAATAAACACGTATATATATGTGTGTTACACTATAAGTTTACAGTATGTAATAAGTATTTAATATAAATATTATATTAAGATGATATAAATTTAATTATATTGTTAATTAATTAAAATTAATTAAATAAGACTTAATTAATATAATGTTATATATAAGACTATTATATAAGTAATATAAAATATAAAAGTTATATAATAATAAAACTTATATAATGAATGTATAAACTAAATGTGGAATATTTAATAAACCCTAAATAGATTTAAGGAATAAGTATATATGTATTGTACGTATACCCTGATTTCAGATGTGTCTGACACTTGAATCATAACGGTATTTCATAAGTAATACATTATTTCATAAGTCGATATCACTTCAATATTATGTTGTCTCTACCATATATATTAATAAATTACTTGCATAATCTCTCTCGTTTTCCTCCTCCCTCCGTTGTTGTTTTTGAGAGAGATATCTCTCTCTTTTTCCTCCTCCTACGTTTTGTTCGATATTTATTTGTTGAGCAAACTCAAGGTTCATATACTATACTTAGGCCATCACGGTATTGTAGGTAGGAGTGAATAATCTCTTTCGATTTGTTGTGCAAACTCAAGGTCGAAATGAGATTACGACAAGGAACCATGGGTAAGGATTTGTATGCGATACAATTAATAAGGAATTATCCATCTTCCATGGAGCTATGACTTGTTGAGCAAACTCAAGGTCAGAATTCCAAGACGGTCGAGTCCTAACACCCACTGGAGACGTCGAAAGACTTCTATGTTTCGCTTAGGGTTTGGTGAAACATAAAAAACTAGTAGGAACCTTATTAGAACATAAGCTATATAATGTTATAACAATCTACATTGATAAATTTGTGCGTTCAATAAGATTGATAAAATGTTTATCAATTAAGTTATACAAATGAATTGAAGATTGACAAAAAAATAATATAGCGTATACTTACTAATAAAAGATTATTGCATGTTAACATTTCAACACTTATGCAATTGCTTGATTTTACTGCCACTAAATACATTCGTAGTTTGGTCACTTATGCATTTATTTGGTCAAAACCATGTATTGCATTCTATAAGTTTCAAACTCTAAAAGCAATACAGGACTATGGATATTTGATCCATATACAACTGCATATAAACGTTATATGATGAACAGTCAAAGTTTGTAATGTACAATATATCGATAAAATTAGTTCATTTGAAAAACCAAATAAATCTAAGTGCATGATAGAGTATTCAATTTGATTGATTACAAAAGGATCATCGTGCTAAATGTAACACTTGATCATAACTGCAATATAAATCTAAGAACACGATCACTTAAATGTAAGTTTGATCAGTTTACGTAAAGCAAAACATATCTAATGTTCTTAAAAGCTAAGGATAATCGAATGCGCTTTTGTAAAGAGTTCATTACGATATTGTAGTAAGGGTTTTATTTTAAATGGTTTGACAAATTTAGAAAGAATAATGAATGCACAAGAGTTGATATGATTTAAGATACAATTGGGGTAAAGAGAGTGAATAATCATCTCTGCTTCATAAAAAAATAACCAAAACTAGAATTGTAATAATAATGATTAATACTTGACATTGGAATAAGAAATATGATTTTTATTCTGAAATGTATTTTCATACAGAAAATATTTTTCTATGAGATTTTTTTCTTTAAGTTCGAGATATTTGATCAAAGAACTCTCTATGGTAAACTATTTGTAGTATACGAAATAAAAAAATGTAATATCCCGGAATTTTGGACAATATAAATTTGATAATCTGGATTTAAATTTATATTGAATTGATAATTTTGATTAATAAATTTGATATTTATTCAATAATCTTCTTTATGAAGTATTTAATTTGTGAAATTATTTTTAATGAATTAATAAATTGTTTTCTATTTAATAATGTATATGTACCTATATATTTTAAATAGACAATTTGTTTTAGTTAAATTAGTATAGCATATTTTTAATATGTTTTGAAAATAGAAATGGTGATTTATTTTTAATTTGAGCTTTTCAAAATTTTTTTTAATTAAATAACTATATGATTTTAAATATGAGATAAATGTTTTAATTAGTTTAAAATTCATTTTAATTCAAGTTTGTATATTAAAATATATTACAAAATATTTGTGTTGTTCTTTTTGAATTATTTATTGATAATTTTGATTTGTCAATTTAATTTAAAGTTTAAAATGCAATATAAAATGTGAACATGTATTCTTTTTTTTTACAAACTCTTTTATAAATTTGTTTAAATGTTTCTTTTCAAATTGAACTACTTGTATATTATTATAATAATGCTTTGCTTTTCTTTAGAAGATTATTTAATTCATAATTATGTATAGGAATAAATAAACAAGATTTAATACTTTATTTAACTTTAATTAAACATTAATTTAATTTATGAAGACAAGTGTACATGTATTAGAACTTAAAGCTAACAAGTGTCTCTATGTTTACATGTGTCAATGTTTTATTTTAAATTTTCTTTTGATTCATTTTCTGAAAATACATTCATATTAGCTAGTTTCTTCATTCATTTGCATCTTTTATTCATTCCTTAATAAAAGAAAACTAAACTTCATTCTCAACCAAAATCCAAAACTGCATTCATTAATTTTTTCTGCCTCCTTCAAAATATTCAAGCCTGCATTTAACTCATTTTTTTTCAAACCTTCAACTCCTCTTTCCAAAATATAAATCTGCAGTTTCAAAAAAATTCAAAACCTGCAGCATACATTCATGCATTCAACTCCTCAAAACTCAAAATACAAACCTGCATGCATCAACATGAAAGCAAACACCTGCATTTGATCTGAGAACATATAAGGCTACTGCAAATTCAAAAATGCATCTGCAAATTCAAGTTTGAAAACCTGCACATCAATTTAAAGCCTGCATGCAACAAATTTTTACATACATTCATGGATCTTCAAATCTGGTAAATCAAGATTTATAAGCAGAAGTTCTGCATTTCTAAGCATCTTGGAACAGAGGTCTGCATAACAAATTGAAGCCTGCATGCTATAAAAAAATCTGGAACAAGAAGTAAAACCTGCATTTCAATTTTTAGCATAAAGCTCTGCAATATTCAAGTTTAAAGGGATTCAAGCTACTGCATTACTTTGCATCTGGAAATAAGGAGACCTGCATGCATATAGTTCACAAGTTAAGTTTCAAAGGGGGGGGGGTCTGCATTTCAAATCTGGAATATGCAATGGAATGGGCTCTGCATTTCTGGAAAAAATGTGAGTAACTCAAACCTTTAAAACTGTTAATAGGTAGTTAATCATGCTTATGAATTTCATATAAATATTTATGAATTGTTCTGCAAGTTTGTGTTTGTGAACATGATTTTTGATTGTGCATGTGTGATATCTTAAGTTTCAACTGATGTTTGATTTTTGGACTTTTCCTTGACTTGTTTATTTGTTATTGTTATTACCTAGCTTTGAATAAATCAGGATGTTTTAGAATAGCATAAGTACTAATAGAATCAGTAAGTAAATTTCAAGAATTTTAAAACTAAATTTAAAATTTACAGTGTAAAGAGAAAATGCAAATGCATGTTAACTGTATTATACTTTTTGATTAGGATCAATGGATCCTTGCATTGAATCTGAGTAAGATTGATTCTAGAGGGTGTATAGCTATCAACAATCATAGGTAAATCATTGAATTGATCTGCAATTCAAATTTGGAATTTAGATTGGGAATTTTATGTGTAGAACCCTAGTTTAGGTGGGTTACAGTTTTGGGTAAATTTTTGAACACCTAAGTGCATCGAGTTCAAAGCTATTGGGGGTGATGGTGGATGGTGAGTTGAAGAAGCTATCGCCGGAGTATGGCCTGTAATGATGGTCGGAGTTGAGAGTTTCTGGTGATGACAGGTTTCAGGGGTATTGGGGTTAGGCTGTTACAGGTTTTGGCTTTAAACTTGATTTCAAATTCAAGTTGATCCCATGGAGATCTGGGGTATTGATGAGGGAGTGTGTTCTCTGATAGATAGGGGATGGTCGGAGAAGATAGTCAGAGGTGACTGGAGTGGGGAAGTGGATGCACAGGTGTATGTGCATGTTGATGATGAGGTAGTGTGATGTTGGTGGTTGCAGAGATTTTAGCTCGGGTAGGTCTCGGGTTATTTGGAAAAAAACTCGGAGTAGCAGGGTAGTTGACTCGAAGTCGAATAGGGGTCTGTGTGTTTGGGTTTCAGGTCTTAGAACTGAACCTGTTATGTTTCCAGAATTTAAAAGTAAAGTTTTAAATTTAAATATGGAGATTGAATTAGAAATAAACTGAATCTAAAATTGAATTCAGATTGTTTGAATTCTTATTTTTGTAATAATGTAAATGCAGAATTCAAATTGGTTTAAAAATAAAATAAAAAGTATAAAAGAACAGGAAAAACTGTTGCAGTTTTTAAATTTGAAATGTAAGTTTAAATTGTAAATCTTAGTTTAGACTTAGGCTTCAATAAACTGAATTCAAATATGAATTTAAATAAGTTTAAACTCTGTTCTTTGAAATTATTTTAACTCTGGAAATTTTTAAAGTTTAAGTTTTTTTTTTTTATTTAAACAGAAATCTGTTTTCTGTTTCATATGTAAAGATTAAGTTAAGTTTGAAAGTGAAGATTTAAATGAGTTTAAGTTTGAATTTGAATATGAATTCAAATTTGGATGGTCAGAGATTTGAAATCAATTTTTGTTTTTTTTTAAATTTAAATTTGATTTTCAAAATCCCAAGTATAATGCATTGTGATTTGCATATAGAATTGGAAGGTTAAGTATTTAAAATTAGAAGTTCAAATGAATTTAAATCTGTGCTTTTAAATCTGAATTTAAGTTTAAACTTCAGTTTTAAAATTAAAGATTTAAGTTTCAATTGCTTTCAAAAGAATTGCATTTGATTTGTAGGTGTAAATTTTAGAAAGAATTAAATCTGAAATAAGTTTGAAGGTTGTATTTCAAATTTTGAAATTTTAAAAATAAATTGATTTGATTTTAATTTGAATTGAAATTTAAATTCTTTTTAAAACTTATTAACAAGATATATGTTTCTTGTAAACATATAAGATTAAGATTTGTATTGTTTAAAAATCTTATTCTAAATAAGTTTAATCTTAAAGTTTAATAGAAATGTTAATTGGAATATAATGTAAAATTAAAAACATTTTGTTTTTAAATGCTTAAATTAATAAGAAATATTTTATCTAGAAGATAAATAAAAGTTTAATGATTGGATTCATTAATTATTAAGGCAATTAAGATGAATGTTAATTATTTATTTAATTAAAGTATGGATGTTTAATTAAATAATTAATGATTTTTAATTTAATTTGAGATTAATTAATTAAGTTTAATTAATCTATTAATTAAGGATGGTTAATTAAATTTTAATTTATAATTAAGATTTATTTAATCAAGGGATTAATGATAATTTAGATTTTAATTAACACTTAGTTAATTAATAATTAGAGATTTATTAAATAGTAATTAAATATTAATTACTTAATAACTAATGATGATTAATATAAGTTAATCTCTTAATTAAGTAATTAAGAAATGTTAATGAGGTCATTAACTTAAGATATTAACAATTAATTAATGTGATTGATTTTTGATAATTAATTAGATTAATTAATTATTAATCAATTATTTAAGTTTAATTACTTAATGAAAGTAATTAGTAAATTAATTACTTAATGTAATTAATTAAGGTTAATGTGATTTGTTTAGATTAACTAATAAAGTTTAATTGGTTTAAACAATTGTGGATTGTTTGATAATTACTTTATGTAATTTATAAATTTGTAATTACTTAAGGAAGTAATTAATAATTACAGGATGTAATTAAAGATATTTGATATAGAAGTAATTTGGATTTAAATTACTTTGAAATTAATTAAGGGAATTAATTTAGATAATTAATTAAGAATAATTAATTATTGGGTTGAGTAATTAATGTAGTTAATTACTGAATGGTTATTAATCAAGGGTGATTAATATATATGTATGGTTTAATATTAGATTAATTACTTATGTAATTAATTAATTGTAGATAGAAATCATTAATGAATTAATTAATGATGTGATTTGGAATGGATTAATTAAATCAATACTTAATGAATGTTTAATGTAATTAATTATTAATCAATTAAGTAATTAACTTGTGTAATCAACTTATAAGCTAATTACTTATTGTAATTAGAGATAGTTAATCAGTAATGATTAATTGAAAGAATAATGAGATGATTTTTATAAATTGATTTGAAATCAATTTGTGGTTAAGATAAGCAGAATTTTGATGATGAAGTAATTAATTTAATTCATTTTAAATTAATTAGAGATTGAGTAATTAATTTAATTCATTTTAAATTAATTATTGAAGGTATGATCATTTGATCATTGCTTATGTTTGATGATTGGTATTGGTTGACTGGTCTGGTTTGTAATCTCAGATAGGAGATGAGTAGTGTATGTGATATGGATGCATTGGTTGCTCTTGGATGATAATTTGGATTATCTAATTTGATATGATTATCTGTTGGTAATGATAAGGTTGATTATCTGTTATGTTGAGAATTATCTATCTGTGTATATTTAGATAATGAATTAGATTGTTTTAAACTTAAAACAACTTGGCCTTAAAAGACACGCTTTGGATTTCGATGAGACCGGGATCGGGTTTCCATATTTGGATATCCGAAAACCACATCGATTCCAATTAACGTTAGGTCGTTAATCCAAGTGGAGCGAGTGAAGACTCGAGGTGTAAGGGCTATACGTCAGTATAACTCTGTGGGTGATTCCGTAATGAGTTTGACGGAATAGATCTTATAGATTCGAGATGGTGAATCAGAGTGCAAGGGTTATTGTCGTTAACTCTGAGGGTGATTCCAATATGAGTGTAACGAGATAATGCCTTCGGTTTCGTTCGAACCCGGAACGAACTTGTATGGATTGAATGCTTTCAGAACATCGTCAGGTGGACGATGAGCATTCTAAGAGATGTGTCCTATAAAGGTAATCGTAGCCTCAAGCCTCATCAACCGGGAATGGCTAAAACAGGGGAGGTGCAGCAAGGCTTCGTGGGTAGCCCCCACTGGAGAGCAAGATTTTCCCCTGTCTAGAGGTCCCTTTTATTTCGGCTGTGTGGGCAGTTGGAACGTACGCCAACTGCGGGGTTGTCTTGTTCGGAACTATTCAGTAAGGAATGGGTCCGGCTTTGTGTTGCAGGGGATGAAGGGAGTAATCCTCGGTACGTTGATCTAGGCCACGTACTGTGACGGGCGGTACCCCAGTAGCCCTGCCATTGTATGGAATCCAAAATCCAATAAGTGCCAACGGTTTTGATTGTATTACCCACTTTTGTGGCTAGTAGCTGGAATTTAATCATGTAACAATTTCGGCTATTTCTTATTTATTTGAAAACCCTAGACACTATTATAATATCATCAGATTTCCTATCAAATGTTTTGGTTAGCGTAAGATAAAAACTTTTCCATGTTTATGTGTGGGAAGTCTTACGTGATACCTTTCTTTTAAAGGATTTTTAAAAGTTAAGCAACTTTAACCTGTTACTCACACCAGACCCATGTCTGACCCGGAGTTATTTCTGTTTTTCTTTAACTCTTGGGTACTCAAATTTTTACGAGTAGCCAAGGGAATTCAGGTTAGGATTCAGGATTGGCTTTGACGATTTGTGGAGGAGCATATGGAGCAGGAGGCTTCTGCGTATAGTTATATAATTCCGCTGTGTTTGGTATCTCTGAGTGTTGTGTTTGATTTGAGTTGTTGTATTATGTTGTATAACTAGACAGGTGTTTATAACTGTCTAGTATGTGTTGTTTTAGCTGTGTATCTCTGATATGGTTGTAAACTATGTAATGTATTATGCTATTAATATAATTTATTCGTTCCGTTGTGTTAGATTCTGATGTTGTTTTCTTCTTCTCTTCTTTCTTTTCTTCTTCTATCCCTTTCTTTCTTAATTCATGACGCGATTTTCTGGGAGTGAAAGTCGGGTCGTGACAGCTGGTATCAGAGCGTTAGGTTGAGTGAATACCTAGGCTTTGTAGTGGTGTCTTTCTTGAGAGAGCGTACCTGTATTTTTATTATATATATATATATATATATATTTATATATATATTGTTCTACCTATTTGTTGGATTACCTGTTAGGGTTTTCCGATATAAGTTATAAAGGTAGATAGGGTAGTAGTGTGTGAACACGACTACCATTGGTAGGAGTTTAAATGTTTGAGGTTGGAAGTGTATTTGTCGAGACTGTAGACCTAATACCGTCTCGAGTATGTGGAGCAAAGTATATAGATTTCATTTATTTCTGAAGGTTACCTGTTAAGGTTCGGAGTCTATCTTTGAATTGGATGAGTAGTGTTTTGATCTGTCAATTGGGCAGAAGCAAGCAAGTGGTGATATCTTGATATCTTAGGAAGTTGTAGCTGCGTGATGAGATGCAGTGACTATGGATATTTCCAAAGATGTTTCTTTGGAACAAGAATAAGAAGTGAGTCAGCCGGTGTTGTGGCTGAGTTTAGCTGAGTATTTTGAGTTAGTAAGGAGTCTTCTGGCTGAGTAGTTTTTCTGAAGTGGAGTTCAGAAGCAGCAGAGTGGACCTTTTCTCTGGTTAGTTGGCTAAGTTATCATGAGCTGTTCTATTTGGTTAAGAGAAAGCAGTTTCTTTGGATTTAGGCTGAGTTGATCGCAAAAGTGACTTGCGATAGTTGATTGTTCTCTTGTATTTGTTGGAGATTGTCTGGATGTCTTCTGGAAGTCAGAGTTTGTCTGCATCTGGGGATCGAGTTTTCTTTCCAGGAATGGAACTGGTGGTTCAGTTAGTAGATGGATGGTTCCTTGAGATGGAAGTTGGTGAAGCAACTCAGGTTTGAGAGGAACATCTGAGCTTTCTTTAAGGATATGTGGAACCATATTTCTGTGCTGTGTTGTCTGGTCTGTGCTTGTGCTCTTCGTCAGCATTTTCTTCTGTTTCGAATCAGAGTTGCGCAGCGGAAGCAGTTTGGGAATGTTTCTGTTTTCTTTTCCGGATAAGTAGAAGTTGGTTTTGTCTTCTGTTGTTGAGGAGCAGGGTTTGTGTTCTTGGTTTTTGAGTGATCTTGAGGAGATCATTGGATTGTGTTGATTCAGTCTGTTTCTGATGAAATCAGCAAGAGTTGAGCTGATTAGGATGGGTATTGGTAGCCCAGGATCGTCCGAAGAGTTTTTGTGGATAAGAGACAGAGAAATTTGGATTCTGGAATTGGAGATTGGATTTTGGTTGAGTTTTCTCTGATACAAGGAGCTGTAAGTTTGGAAAGCTAGCTCTGAAGAGTATTGGTTTCTTCTATGATTGGTTAGATCAGTGTTTGTTTTTCTAGAGTTGAATTGCCAGTTTGGATAACTGGGATGTAGTATGTTTCACGTATCTCTGAGGGAGTTCGTGTTTGATATTTCTGGTTGTGGAACCAGCAGTTTAGAATGGTTTGTTTGTTAAGCCAGACTCGTTTGTAGTCTGATACTCTGTATAGAATGGTTGTTAGGAGCTCTATAGTTTAGTAGTATTGATTGATTGTATTTTATAGAGCGAGTATCCCGATATATATATACCGGGGAAACTCGTGAAGGTTTTATCCAAAATTCTTTTGGATAATTAGATTTGTTTTTATTGTGTGAATTGGTTGCTTTGGTTGTTGACATATGTTTAACATATGCTGTGTTTTAAAATAAAATCTGTAAATGGATTATTAAATTGCCTTTGTTTTAAATTTCGGGGACGAAATTCTTTTAAGGGGGAAGGATTGTAATATCCCGGAATTTTGGACAATATAAATTTGATAATCTGGATTTAAATTTATATTGAATTGATAATTTTGATTAATAAATTTGATATTTATTCAATAATCTTCTTTATGAAGTATTTAATTTGTGAAATTATTTTTAATGAATTAATAAATTGTTTTCTATTTAATAATGTATATGTACCTATATATTTTAAATAGACAATTTGTTTTAGTTAAATTAGTATAGCATATTTTTAATATGTTTTGAAAATAGAAATGGTGATTTATTTTTAATTTGAGCTTTTCAAAATTTTTTTTAATTAAATAACTATATGATTTTAAATATGAGATAAATGTTTTAATTAGTTTAAAATTCATTTTAATTCAAGTTTGTATATTAAAATATATTACAAAATATTTGTGTTGTTCTTTTTGAATTATTTATTGATAATTTTGATTTGTCAATTTAATTTAAAGTTTAAAATGCAATATAAAATGTGAACATGTATTCTTTTTTTTTACAAACTCTTTTATAAATTTGTTTAAATGTTTCTTTTCAAATTGAACTACTTGTATATTATTATAATAATGCTTTGCTTTTCTTTAGAAGATTATTTAATTCATAATTATGTATAGGAATAAATAAACAAGATTTAATACTTTATTTAACTTTAATTAAACATTAATTTAATTTATGAAGACAAGTGTACATGTATTAGAACTTAAAGCTAACAAGTGTCTCTATGTTTACATGTGTCAATGTTTTATTTTAAATTTTCTTTTAATTCATTTTCTGAAAATACATTCATATTAGCTAGTTTCTTCATTCATTTGCATCTTTTATTCATTCCTTAATAAAAGAAAACTAAACTTCATTCTCAACCAAAATCCAAAACTGCATTCATTAATTTTTTCTGCCTCCTTCAAAATATTCAAGCCTGCATTTAACTCATTTTTTTTCAAACCTTCAACTCCTCTTTCCAAAATATAAATCTGCAGTTTCAAAAAAATTCAAAACCTGCAGCATACATTCATGCATTCAACTCCTCAAAACTCAAAATACAAACCTGCATGCATCAACATGAAAGCAAACACCTGCATTTGATCTGAGAACATATAAGGCTACTGCAAATTCAAAAATGCATCTGCAAATTCAAGTTTGAAAACCTGCACATCAATTTAAAGCCTGCATGCAACAAATTTTTACATACATTCATGGATCTTCAAATCTGGTAAATCAAGATTTATAAGCAGAAGTTCTGCATTTCTAAGCATCTTGGAACAGAGGTCTGCATAACAAATTGAAGCCTGCATGCTATAAAAAAATCTGGAACAAGAAGTAAAACCTGCATTTCAATTTTTAGCATAAAGCTCTGCAATATTCAAGTTTAAAGGGATTCAAGCTACTGCATTACTTTGCATCTGGAAATAAGGAGACCTGCATGCATATAGTTCACAAGTTAAGTTTCAAAGGGGGGGGGTCTGCATTTCAAATCTGGAATATGCAATGGAATGGGCTCTGCATTTCTGGAAAAAATGTGAGTAACTCAAACCTTTAAAACTGTTAATAGGTAGTTAATCATGCTTATGAATTTCATATAAATATTTATGAATTGTTCTGCAAGTTTGTGTTTGTGAACATGATTTTTGATTGTGCATGTGTGATATCTTAAGTTTCAACTGATGTTTGATTTTTGGACTTTTCCTTGACTTGTTTATTTGTTATTGTTATTACCTAGCTTTGAATAAATCAGGATGTTTTAGAATAGCATAAGTACTAATAGAATCAGTAAGTAAATTTCAAGAATTTTAAAACTAAATTTAAAATTTACAGTGTAAAGAGAAAATGCAAATGCATGTTAACTGTATTATACTTTTTGATTAGGATCAATGGATCCTTGCATTGAATCTGAGTAAGATTGATTCTAGAGGGTGTATAGCTATCAACAATCATAGGTAAATCATTGAATTGATCTGCAATTCAAATTTGGAATTTAGATTGGGAATTTTATGTGTAGAACCCTAGTTTAGGTGGGTTACAGTTTTGGGTAAATTTTTGAACACCTAAGTGCATCGAGTTCAAAGCTATTGGGGGTGATGGTGGATGGTGAGTTGAAGAAGCTATCGCCGGAGTATGGCCTGTAATGATGGTCGGAGTTGAGAGTTTCTGGTGATGACAGGTTTCAGGGGTATTGGGGTTAGGCTGTTACAGGTTTTGGCTTTAAACTTGATTTCAAATTCAAGTTGATCCCATGGAGATCTGGGGTATTGATGAGGGAGTGTGTTCTCTGATAGATAGGGGATGGTCGGAGAAGATAGTCAGAGGTGACTGGAGTGGGGAAGTGGATGCACAGGTGTATGTGCATGTTGATGATGAGGTAGTGTGATGTTGGTGGTTGCAGAGATTTTAGCTCGGGTAGGTCTCGGGTTATTTGGAAAAAAACTCGGAGTAGCAGGGTAGTTGACTCGAAGTCGAATAGGGGTCTGTGTGTTTGGGTTTCAGGTCTTAGAACTGAACCTGTTATGTTTCCAGAATTTAAAAGTAAAGTTTTAAATTTAAATATGGAGATTGAATTAGAAATAAACTGAATCTAAAATTGAATTCAGATTGTTTGAATTCTTATTTTTGTAATAATGTAAATGCAGAATTCAAATTGGTTTAAAAATAAAATAAAAAGTATAAAAGAACAGGAAAAACTGTTGCAGTTTTTAAATTTGAAATGTAAGTTTAAATTGTAAATCTTAGTTTAGACTTAGGCTTCAATAAACTGAATTCAAATATGAATTTAAATAAGTTTAAACTCTGTTCTTTGAAATTATTTTAACTCTGGAAATTTTTAAAGTTTAAGTTTTTTTTTTTTTTATTTAAACAGAAATCTGTTTTCTGTTTCATATGTAAAGATTAAGTTAAGTTTGAAAGTGAAGATTTAAATGAGTTTAAGTTTGAATTTGAATATGAATTCAAATTTGGATGGTCAGAGATTTGAAATCAATTTTTGTTTTTTTTTAAATTTAAATTTGATTTTCAAAATCCCAAGTATAATGCATTGTGATTTGCATATAGAATTGGAAGGTTAAGTATTTAAAATTAGAAGTTCAAATGAATTTAAATCTGTGCTTTTAAATCTGAATTTAAGTTTAAACTTCAGTTTTAAAATTAAAGATTTAAGTTTCAATTGCTTTCAAAAGAATTGCATTTGATTTGTAGGTGTAAATTTTAGAAAGAATTAAATCTGAAATAAGTTTGAAGGTTGTATTTCAAATTTTGAAATTTTAAAAATAAATTGATTTGATTTTAATTTGAATTGAAATTTAAATTCTTTTTAAAACTTATTAACAAGATATATGTTTCTTGTAAACATATAAGATTAAGATTTGTATTGTTTAAAAATCTTATTCTAAATAAGTTTAATCTTAAAGTTTAATAGAAATGTTAATTGGAATATAATGTAAAATTAAAAACATTTTGTTTTTAAATGCTTAAATTAATAAGAAATATTTTATCTAGAAGATAAATAAAAGTTTAATGATTGGATTCATTAATTATTAAGGTAATTAAGATGAATGTTAATTATTTATTTAATTAAAGTATGGATGTTTAATTAAATAATTAATGATTTTTAATTTAATTTGAGATTAATTAATTAAGTTTAATTAATCTATTAATTAAGGATGGTTAATTAAATTTTAATTTATAATTAAGATTTATTTAATCAAGGGATTAATGATAATTTAGATTTTAATTAACACTTAGTTAATTAATAATTAGAGATTTATTAAATAGTAATTAAATATTAATTACTTAATAACTAATGATGATTAATATAAGTTAATCTCTTAATTAAGTAATTAAGAAATGTTAATGAGGTCATTAACTTAAGATATTAACAATTAATTAATGTGATTGATTTTTGATAATTAATTAGATTAATTAATTATTAATCAATTATTTAAGTTTAATTACTTAATGAAAGTAATTAGTAAATTAATTACTTAATGTAATTAATTAAGGTTAATGTGATTTGTTTAGATTAACTAATAAAGTTTAATTGGTTTAAACAATTGTGGATTGTTTGATAATTACTTTATGTAATTTATAAATTTGTAATTACTTAAGGAAGTAATTAATAATTACAGGATGTAATTAAAGATATTTGATATAGAAGTAATTTGGATTTAAATTACTTTGAAATTAATTAAGGGAATTAATTTAGATAATTAATTAAGAATAATTAATTATTGGGTTGAGTAATTAATGTAGTTAATTACTGAATGGTTATTAATCAAGGGTGATTAATATATATGTATGGTTTAATATTAGATTAATTACTTATGTAATTAATTAATTGTAGATAGAAATCATTAATGAATTAATTAATGATGTGATTTGGAATGGATTAATTAAATCAATACTTAATGAATGTTTAATGTAATTAATTATTAATCAATTAAGTAATTAACTTGTGTAATCAACTTATAAGCTAATTACTTATTGTAATTAGAGATAGTTAATCAGTAATGATTAATTGAAAGAATAATGAGATGATTTTTATAAATTGATTTGAAATCAATTTGTGGTTAAGATAAGCAGAATTTTGATGATGAAGTAATTAATTTAATTCATTTTAAATTAATTAGAGATTGAGTAATTAATTTAATTCATTTTAAATTAATTATTGAAGGTATGATCATTTGATCATTGCTTATGTTTGATGATTGGTATTGGTTGACTGGTCTGGTTTGTAATCTCAGATAGGAGATGAGTAGTGTATGTGATATGGATGCATTGGTTGCTCTTGGATGATAATTTGGATTATCTAATTTGATATGATTATCTGTTGGTAATGATAAGGTTGATTATCTGTTATGTTGAGAATTATCTATCTGTGTATATTTAGATAATGAATTAGATTGTTTTAAACTTAAAACAACTTGGCCTTAAAAGACACGCTTTGGATTTCGATGAGACCGGGATCGGGTTTCCATATTTGGATATCCGAAAACCACATCGATTCCAATTAACGTTAGGTCGTTAATCCAAGTGGAGCGAGTGAAGACTCGAGGTGTAAGGGCTATACGTCAGTATAACTCTGTGGGTGATTCCGTAATGAGTTTGACGGAATAGATCTTATAGATTCGAGATGGTGAATCAGAGTGCAAGGGTTATTGTCGTTAACTCTGAGGGTGATTCCAATATGAGTGTAACGAGATAATGCCTTCGGTTTCGTTCGAACCCGGAACGAACTTGTATGGATTGAATGCTTTCAGAACATCGTCAGGTGGACGATGAGCATTCTAAGAGATGTGTCCTATAAAGGTAATCGTAGCCTCAAGCCTCATCAACCGGGAATGGCTAAAACAGGGGAGGTGCAGCAAGGCTTCGTGGGTAGCCCCCACTGGAGAGCAAGATTTTCCCCTGTCTAGAGGTCCCTTTTATTTCGGCTGTGTGGGCAGTTGGAACGTACGCCAACTGCGGGGTTGTCTTGTTCGGAACTATTCAGTAAGGAATGGGTCCGGCTTTGTGTTGCAGGGGATGAAGGGAGTAATCCTCGGTACGTTGATCTAGGCCACGTACTGTGACGGGCGGTACCCCAGTAGCCCTGCCATTGTATGGAATCCAAAATCCAATAAGTGCCAACGGTTTTGATTGTATTACCCACTTTTGTGGCTAGTAGCTGGAATTTAATCATGTAACAATTTCGGCTATTTCTTATTTATTTGAAAACCCTAGACACTATTATAATATCATCAGATTTCCTATCAAATGTTTTGGTTAGCGTAAGATAAAAACTTTTCCATGTTTATGTGTGGGAAGTCTTACGTGATACCTTTCTTTTAAAGGATTTTTAAAAGTTAAGCAACTTTAACCTGTTACTCACACCAGACCCATGTCTGACCCGGAGTTATTTCTGTTTTTCTTTAACTCTTGGGTACTCAAATTTTTACGAGTAGCCAAGGGAATTCAGGTTAGGATTCAGGATTGGCTTTGACGATTTGTGGAGGAGCATATGGAGCAGGAGGCTTCTGCGTATAGTTATATAATTCCGCTGTGTTTGGTATCTCTGAGTGTTGTGTTTGATTTGAGTTGTTGTATTATGTTGTATAACTAGACAGGTGTTTATAACTGTCTAGTATGTGTTGTTTTAGCTGTGTATCTCTGATATGGTTGTAAACTATGTAATGTATTATGCTATTAATATAATTTATTCGTTCCGTTGTGTTAGATTCTGATGTTGTTTTCTTCTTCTCTTCTTTCTTTTCTTCTTCTATCCCTTTCTTTCTTAATTCATGACGCGATTTTCTGGGAGTGAAAGTCGGGTCGTGACAAAAAAATTAAGTGAATGATGGACCTCCGATTGTTGTACGCTATTATAGTAATGATGGAAATAGAGGGAGCATGTCATATAACACTTATTTCTGCATCAAATTATGAAAATTGTTTTCGTAAAACATACCGAACATTATTTATGAAATAATGAATTTTTTTAATATCGATTGAAAAATAGACATAGCTTATTTCAATATGAATATTATGAATATTCATTATGAAATAAACTATAATGTGGTTTTGTGTTCATAATAAAAGTGATGCATTAGAAAATGCAGAAGTATCTAAAATTATTTGGAATTATAGACTAATTCATAGTTTTGAGAAATAATTTTATTATATGATTATGAATCATATGATACTGGTTAATTTATATCTCAAACAATTAAGGGCTATGCACTCATTCAATGGGAGCATCATAAGAGTTGATGAACTCTTTGGATTGATACATATAGATGTATGCAATCGTAAGTCTATTAATACCAAAATGGTTCCACGTACTTTGTCCCATTCAACGATGAGTTATCACC
Organism: Allium cepa; assembly: GCA_030765085.1. NCBI lineage: Eukaryota > Viridiplantae > Streptophyta > Magnoliopsida > Asparagales > Amaryllidaceae > Allium > Allium cepa. The sequence continues at coordinate 166,115,268 of CM060941.1, read as the reverse complement.
AACATGGACATGCGTATTTGACACACATGTAGCATGTCTATGGTAAACTCATAGAGTATAAAACAGAAGTAAATAAAATAACACGTAATAGAAATGATTCGATTTGATCGAACGAGTGGGTATATCCGAAAAAGTTCTGAACGTACTTAAAATGAATAAAGATTCAATCTCAAGAGTCATTCCTCCATGTGATACATAATGATATATCGATAATGAGTAATCAAAATTTGTTCGACAATATACGACTAATTATGAGTGAAGTTGAATTAGTTTCTTTCTATAAGGTCATGTATTTAAGAGTACGATATAAGGTTAATATTATTTCATCTAAATAATAGTTTACAAAATCACACAGGATAAGGGTTTATAAGCAGCTCTAACATATTCTAGGCCAAGGAGTTGGCAGGTTGTGCCAATCGAAAGACTGCACGTAATAATTGTTTGTGAGGGATCTTGTATGAATCTCCCCAAAAGGATTTTGGGAAAGACTGTCATTGGATGACAGATTTATGTTTTGAACATAAGTTTTATAAACTAAAACCAAATCAATTCTATAGGTAAAGAAATTCATAAAACATTTATGAATACCTATTTTGTTGAACTGAGAAACAATTGTTGTTTTACGAAATACCAACTTCATTATGAAAAAATTTCTTTAAGGAATTATTGGTAGTAAAATGGAATTGGATATGATCATAGATAGGACTGATTAGATAAAATGAAATGAAATTGACTAACCTAAATGAATACACCACATTAGAGTGTCTAATAGATCCGTATTCAACATGCTCAAGTTAATTTCGGGTTTACTAACAGAGTTACCACTTAGTATGACTTTATGTTTGGTACATATGTATTGAAAACGGAAAATTCTAAATAATGATTTAGAGTAAACTGTTTACACATAATAACTAAAAATATCTTGAAGAAAGTGTGGGAACGAAATTGAGTTTGTGATTCTTTGGTATGATCTAAGAAATGATAGAAAGTATCATTTTGTAAGCATCAAAATTGAAAAAATATTTTGATAGAAATATTAAATAGTTTGATTTCAATCAAAATGCAGAGAAAGTGTGTATTCATAAGAAAGAACGTTAAAAGGTATATTGATATCTCTAAACTATAAGTAAGCACCACGTTGTTGATTTTAACGACTAACTTGTGTTAAAGTCAACCTTAGTTGTTTTAATACTCAACTTTGGAATGTTACCGACGTCTTTTATAGTAAGTATAAAAGATATTGGGAATGTCCCAAATCGATATGCATAGACACCTTATTAAATTGTGCAGTATGGAACATGTGAGATGAGTTCCTTACGCATTGGCAATAGGAATTATAATACATGTTATGTTGTCTACGATACCATGGATTGTTCATGCATTTGATACAGGAAGAAAATATCAAATCCAAATTGGTATTATTGAATGGTTGTTTGAAGTGTTTTCTTATATTTTTATGAAATAATAGACAATTGTTTATAGAAACAAAAACTCCTTATGAAGGAATGTTCTACTCAAACTCCATAAGTTATATTGAGTATAATATGTTAATAATAAATTCAAGTTAAGAATATTTAAGTTGGAAATGTTGTAAATGAAAAGTACATCACCTTGAATAGTGCCGCAATAAAAGCAATGTATATAAAAATATAAGTGCGTAAATTTATAACGGAGCCGATTCTAAATATTGAGAATCTCATAACATTGTTATATGATAACAATATCGTGATATAGTTTGTAACATAACTTAGAGCTCACTAGAAATCAAGAGACATACTTTAAATTGTTCCACATGATAAAACTATTTATCACCGTCGAAGAGAGTTGATTGACAGAGTAGATAATTGAAACATAATAGCATACCCGTTTACAAAAAACGTACACGATTGGTTTTGAGAAAATCGATTGGAGAAGTTGGAATAAGATCCCATAGTTGACCCCAAGTGCAAGTGTGAGAGTGATAGAGTTAAGGGTATGCAATAGGGGCAATTATGTAATTTGTTACATATATCTAACTCGTTGACCAATCTTGTTCGAAATAAATGTGTTTTCTTTCTATTAGATGCTTGATATAATGTGGTTATATTAATTAATTTAATTAAAAGTATATTTAATAGAAAACCCATAAATGGTATGTTCTGTGATAGTAGTTACAAAGTGTTGTAATTGTGAGTTATTTATCATAATAAAATTAAATATACCATTTTAAATGTTCTTAGTCAACATGCATCGAGATTGCATATTGATGTACTTATTGAGACTAGAGTACGTAATGCTCTCCAAATGTTGGGCAGTATATTACTCATGACTGTTGGTGGCACCTAGAGGTTACATGCTGATATTTATTAGATAACTACGTAACGACTCATTTGATAGTTTTCTATTGGTTCATATAACTAAAGTCAAACAGAAAATATCGATATGACTGATTTATACAGTTATGTCGAGTTAAGAATACTATGGATCGAAACTCTGCTTTAATTATAGTCAAATCATGACATGACATCCATCAAGTGACTATAATTGGATAGAGTGGAAGTATTGGAAGTGAAGCACTATTCAAAAAAGGACTTGTCTCCTCAGTTATATGGGGTTAGTATCACAGTCAACTCAAGTCAACGCAGAGTCAAAGTCTTCGACAAGAGCATTTCATTTGATAATAATTATTATTATTGAACTAAGAACTTTGTGTTTGGATTATAGAGTTGAATGTGGACGATACTGGAATTTTGACCATTATCAAATTCCATAAGTCCAAAGTGATATCGTTTTGACAAAGAGAATTGGTGTAAATAAATGTCGCAACTGGGTAATGCTTATTAAACTAAAATTGGATTTTACTAAAGCCGAGTAAGTTATAAATTTAGCCATAATGTCACACCACCTGCTAAGTGACGTGTGAATGTTAACATTCGAATAGTTTGATATTAATCGCCGACCAAATTTGCACCCAAGAATCACACAACCGAAATGATGAATTCACTTTTTACCGAATTACTTTATAATTGTTATAAATTAATTAAATTAAATATATTATAAAATACTAATTATAAATTTGAATATGATTTAAGAAACAAATATGGTGTGTGTGTATATATACATATATTTATAGTGGTTATAAATATGTCAATCAATATAGAGTGATATGAAATTAAATTAAATTAAATTACCATATTGTTTTGGCTTAAACGAGGTATTAATCCGTAGATTTGGAAGAGATTTTGGGCTACAATTATATGATAGGGACGGCCAAAAATGGAGGCAATTAGGGTTTAAAATAGATGGAGGAAATTAGGAAAGATATGATCCTCTTCTCTCCCTCTCAAACATTGTAAAAGGACTCTCTAAACCTAACCTAAAAGATATATTTTTTGAGCCGCCTCCATCTTCTAAATATATCCCCAAAATTATCAAATCAAATTCAAGTTAAAACAAAACTATATGATAGTGGAAGTTTGCTGATTCCAGAATAGCAATCTGACATATCAAGGAACAATTGAAGAAAGAGAATTTTCTATTTCAATGTGGACATGAGGGCATCTATAGTAGGTAACTTTTTTGCATTGATATTATATAGATTATCATGTTTTATAATCTGTTAATCATATATGCTTGTAAATGTTTACATATCATTGTTATTGCATTAGTTATGTGAGATTTTTATATGTAATAGTTACAATGGAGATTGGTTATGCGCATAAAAATTTAAAGTTTATACTCATAAATTTATTTTTAATTTAATATTATAAATTGATAATTTTGCTTTAATTTTATATTAGTTTATATCCATATAAATATTAATTTATGTATTAGTACCGACATACAATTTGTATTAAAGCATATATGTTTATGTCCATTATATAAAATTGATCTAAATTTTTTATAATACATATTTATGTTTATTATGAATTATAAGTATTGAAATTAATTTTTTATATGTTAACATATATTTATCATCAATATTTATTGAATATTTGATTTAATAAATTTTTATAAAATAAAAGTTTTTGAAAATTAAGTTTTATAATTTTAAAATTAATTCATAATGTCATATGCTCACAAAAATATTTTCAGAAATTTTCAACATTATTTTATATTTTTAAAAATTATTTTAACTTTGCCCACACATTAATTAATTAACTAAAAATATTATTTTAATTCCAAAAATTTTGAAAATTTTTCATGACACCTAACATATGATCCTAGATTTTTTTTGAAATTGAAATTTTTTGTTTTTCTTATATAATTATTTTATATTAATAATTAAGGGCTGAAACTAATTGTTAATTCATGATATATGCATAAAAAATATTAAAATCATATTAAATTTAAATCTATTATATTTTCGAACTGAAAAGAATTATATATATTTATATTTGTACTCATATTTATATTACTATTTATGTGTATATATATATTATATTCTAAATTAATTTACTATTAATTATTATATTGACTAACTATGTATATATATACATATAAAATTAAATAAATGTTTTAGTTTAATTCATATTGAAGATATTATTATATCATATATATATATATATATATATCTTAATTGTAACGTACAATATAACATTTAGTTTACATAAATATTTTTTCTATAATATTTTAATAATGGAACATACATACAAATATACATATTTACTTCTTTTTTTGGGCAAGGCCAACGGGGTTGAATGGACCCCGACCATTTTATTGCAGCACAAATAGATACAGAACACGTACAACAAAGAGCAAAGCTCAAGAAAACAAAGGGAGACATAGTGCCACAAGAACAACAGGAATTTAAACATAAAAGTAAAAACACAAAAGGACTAAAAGGAATGGAATGAGCGGTATATACCAGGTTCAATGCTGAAGCTTTGCATCCCCATGGACTGTTTCATCTCGTTTGTCAACAAATTTTTGAATACAACATCAGATTTATCCCTACTTACGTCAAACACTCTGGAGTTACGTTCTTTCCATACCGTATTGATGAAGCTTTTCATAAGCACAGTAAAGAGTCTCTTCTTATTACCCTTGTTTCCAGTCTTCGCAAATATATTTTCCCATTCAACACGATTATCAGTTGAGGCCGTATAAGTCTTAAGTTTGGTCAAAACCACATACCAGAGTTGCTTTATGAATTTACACTCAAAGAACAGATGCTCTACAGTCTCCACTTGCTCGCTGCAGAATAGACAGGCAATGTCAACCACCATTCCCATGCAAACAAGCTTGGCTCTTGTGTGAACCGCACGGTTAAGGACCTTCCACAACATCATGTTTTCATGATAACTACTGTCCAAACACCATGTTCGCTTCCACCATTTCCACTTTGGCTGCTCTTCATTTTTCATTAAGTATTCATAACCATTACCAATATTGTACTTTCCCTTATTATTTCCCCATACAATTCCAGCAGCCGTAGTACGTAAGGGAGTGAATCTTCTTATGATATTCCATATATTCTGTATTCTAGGGTTGGAAGTCGAGTATCCAGTTCTACTATGATTGTTGAGAACATCGCTGACAATAGCTGCTATGTGAATACCAGTTTGGTGTATTTCATTGTATGTAAGTTGACGACTGAGAATGGACCCTCTATCAAGCCATGGATCATCCCAGAAACTAACACTATATGATGAGCAGGAATTCAATTGAATAAGAGGAAGGAATAACTCCTTAGTTTTAATCAAGCATTGCCAAGTCCAGCTCATTTTCTGCAGTTTAGTCATTTTCTGCAGTTTAGGAATTCAATTGAATAAGAGGAAGGAATAGACAGGCATATTTACTTTTATACGTATACAAACATAAATATGTATATAATTATTTGGTACTTATAACTATATGTACATGTACATATTTGATGGCATACAATACATATAAAATGAACTACCGTGTCCATTGCGATGTAAATTCCAACACACACACACATATACATGCATATTATACCTTACAAAGGTTACTATATTACACCACACACACATACACACACCCCTATATATATATGTATATGATACATGTATATATATACATTAAGTAAAACCAAATCAAATAAATTTCAAACTACAATTTATAAATTTAAATAAATTACATCATTTTATTTAAACTAAATTTAAAAATGTTATAAATGAATTGGACTTCATAGGCTCAATAAAGATCTAATAGGGTAAAAAAAAATTGAAATCCACCCATAACTTCAGCCGTAGGCTGGCCCAGTTCCAACAGTTTGATCTGGTATTTTATGATCCCGTGATTTTGGTTGGTTCTATTAATAGAAGTCTGATAGAAACTTGGAGAGGACTTTCCCTTTAGACATTTGGGTATTTATAGACCTTTCTATCCTTTTATTCCTCAAACCATATTAATCTGAGATCTATTAGATTATTGTTGGATCTGAGTTGTAATTTTTTTATTCCAGAGAGAAATCATAGGATAATAAAATTAAAGTGGACGTAGGCCGAAGAATTTATCAAACCACTATAAAGATCATGTTCTTTCATTTGTTTATTTTGATAAATCTGTATTGTTGGTTCTTCCATTTGATATTGGGGTGGTATGTCAATTTTTAGCGCAAAAACAACCTTGTTGGCAAGATAGAGAGTTGTAACTTCCTTGGCAATAGTGTCGAGATGAGTGGTGGACTCGGCGATTAGCTTTTGGGAAATAGAAATTCTAGTACGCTTTTTATCACGAGTCAAAAGAGAAGTGCCCACTTTGTTTACATCTAGAAAGTTAAATAAGACGAGACAAAAAATAATGGCTTTGAAACTAAGTTAACCATGGAAAAAAAAATACCTAGAGTCGTAGCTGTACCATTGAATGGGACTGTAAATGGGGAATTTATCGATTTTGAGAATGTAAAGGAATGAAGTCTTATGTTTATTCTTATTCATGTGTAGGGGTTCTCCCAGGACTTAATGGGGTTTGATCAAATTTACATTCGTAATTTCTCCTCTGTAAGGATCCCCAGGCTATACCTAGAGTATTATCCTATTTTTTCGAAGCTATCTATTTTCTCCAACACTTGGAAGCAATGTTTCTTGATGAACTTGAAAATGAATGAGCTAGCATACAAGTACAAATTAATAAGTATCAATGAAACGTACATGTTTAAGTATGAATGCACTTGGAGCAGAGAATGTTCAAGTAATAGTGGCATGAGGGCACTTGACAAAGAAAATTGATTGCCCAATCTTTGGTTTTCTCAATGGCGTCTGTAATAAGATCCTTATTGGGCCGAGATAAAAAAATAGTGTTCACTAGTTACTTTCTAGAATTGATAATATTAGGGAGTAAAAAGAAATTCTTTACGTCGATGTCTTCCAACTATAGCTTCTTGACAGTATATAAAGGGAATAAAGATAGTTAAAAGCATTAGGAGTAAGCTAGATTGGGGTAATTTTGATAAATTCAAGGACAGTAGTGATCAGAGGATTGAATGGAAGAAACATAAGTGCTAAATGTGGATAACAGTGACCGTAAAGAATCATCGTTGAGGAGTATTGATCCTATCGATTGAAGAAGGAATCCTGGTTTCAACTTTAGTCATGCCAAAGTAATTGAGGATTGCATCGACTTGCTCTTAAGTGGTAAATAAAGATTAGGTAGAATCTTTTCTTTAGAAGAACTCGAAGGTTTACTATACTTGGAAAAGGGAGCATAGCTCTTTGAGATGGTCCACCTGAAGTTAACCATGTTTCCTATACGCATATTAAACAAAAAGAGGGATACGATTGTAAAGGTGAGTTGATTTTGTATATGTTAAAAAACTTAATTGTAGATTCTCAAAATTTTATAATGACTACGTTATTTATTGGAAAGAAAGGAAAATGGTGAGAGAAATATGAGTATTCCATAACAAAAATTATAAAATTTTAAGTTAATAACGACATAAATTTATCTTAGCATGAACGTAGCTTATGAAATAGGTTAAATGGCCTAATAAGAGTTGGCTTGCCTTAACAAGGATATAAAATATACGTTTCAACAGAAACATTGAATGCAATAGGGCAATGCTCTTATGAAAATATAAAAGAGAAATATTCATGAAAACCAGAAATACATAGGTTAACAAAAATATGAGATATAAACCTTAACGAAAAAACGAGGATGACACATTAATAAAATATAAGAAGTATAAGTATTTTGATGGAAACACAGAGGACGTTTTTAATGGAAGCATGGAATGCATACCTTAATGACAGCATAGTAATATCGTAACAAAAGCATAAGTTTAAACATCTTAGCACAAAATATGAAATTGTTTTATCGGAAGTATGGAATACATACCTTAATAGACATATAGTTATGTCTAAATGAAAATACAAGTTGAAACATCTTAGCATAGATATGGAATTGCTTTAATGGAAGTGTGAAATACATAACTTAAATTAAGCATAGTTATACCTTAATGAAAACATAAGTCGAAACAACTTGGTGGAGACATGAAAATATTTTAACGGAAGTATGAAATACATATCTTAATGGAAGAATAGTAATATTTTAATGAAAACATAAGTTGAAACACCAAAACAGAGATATGGAATTGTATGAACGAAAGTATGGTTGTACCGAAGCAAAAACATGAGTATAATGCCTTAACGGAATATGGATTTTTATAAACAGAGGCAACGATCTACCTTAATGAAGATATAAGTTTTTATGGGCTACATGAATATGAATTTTCAAAAGTTAACAAAAATATTGATATGACTTAACAAAAATATGGTTTCATCTCAACAAAAACATGAGAAATAATATATACGCTAACAGAAGAACAAACGTGGAATGTTATTAAAATCATAGACCTAGTAAATGTCCATAAACACTTACCTATTTCCAAAATGCAAATTTTTGGATCAAAATGAAATTTCTCTTCAAAATCGGTGTACATCAAACAAAACCCAAAATTCACTAAAATAATTTGTAGTTATAATTGGTGAATTCCTAATGGAATCAACATCATAATTCATATAAATTAACACCATTCTCAAGAATTTAGCTCCTTGAAATAGTATGTAACAAAAAAAATTCACAAAATCAAACTAAACTTTACATGGTTGAATTAAGTAAATAAGGGATACCATATTTAGTGATTAAAAATTAAAAATGACCAAATAACTAAAATATAAAATTGAGAATTTGTGTGACTTTCTTTTGCAAAGTAGGAAAGGGAAACTAAGAGAATACCCCTAGTATTTATAGGTGGTGCTAGGGCCAAATTGTTGATCATCGATTTTGGGGTAGAATTAGTTAATGGATGGATAAGAAGTTGAAGGAATACCAAGTGTTTGATAAACGTTTTACAAAGGTTTTAAAGTGCCTGAAATGTGAGATGTCGAATTTTACATACTTGATTGATAAAAATAGCCCTCTTCAAACTAAAGTTAAAGACAACTATTTTTAGGGAGAAAATGTTATACCATAATTTAGTGCTAACGAGAAAACAAGGGATGAGTTACAAGAATGTAGTATATATACATCTTAACTAAAATACCAAGTATGCCTTATTGGAATATGATAGTATATGTTGATAGAAGTGTGAAACCAATACCTTAATGGAAGTACAAAAGCATAACGCTTAACAGAAAAATATGGTAAATATGTTCACAGATATAAAACTAACAAAACATAAGATATACATCTTAGAAAAAGTACGTGTGCCGAAGAAAATACAAAATACATGTATTAATGGAAGCATAAAAGAATGTGTTAGCGTAAACAAATGGAAAATCTTAGCAAAAACATAATGTGTTAACGAAAACACAAGGTGGATCTTAGCTAAAACATGGGAATGTGTTAACAGAAACACAACGAATCTTAGTGGAAACATGTGAATGTTTTAACAGAAATATAGTTCAAATCTTAATGAAAACAGGGGAACATGCTTAGGGAAGCACAAAGAAAATTATAGCAAGAACATGGGAATATGTTAATAGAAACACAAGGCAGGTCTTAGGGGAAGCATGGGATAAAAGTACTAAGAAAATATGGATTTAAGATATTTAGACATGATTTAAGCTATTAAGACACATATCAAGCATCCAACAATCCAGTTCTACTATAAATATGGGTCTACCCCTATATAAGAAGAGAACTTTTGTCACAATTTCCTCTCATTTTTTTTGTATTCTTTAGAAACGTAAAAAGACAGATCTGGGATTTAATGGCTACCAAGGTCAAATTCAAATTAAAAATTGGTATTCAAGGAATATATAAAGAATAATTTACATATATAACTATTGTGGTTGATTTTCATACTAGTTGTTTAGCTTTCTTTACTTACTCTTTACATAAGGAAGTTAATTCAAAATTTTGGTTTATAAAGATCGATATTCTTCTACTTCTCTGCCTTTAGGTTTGAAATTTAATTCACAAGAACCGAGGCTTTTTAATCAAAAATGGAAGTCACCAAGTCCTAAAGGCTATGGTCGCTCTTGTAATTCTAACTTTCACCCTTATGAACTTAGTTTTCCTTCTCTAGAAGAAGGGTTTCTAAAGCAAAATTTCATTTTATGCTTCTATTTATGGAATTGGTGAGAAGAACAACTAAAGAACATTAAAGGTCAAATAATTTATCATTTATCTAGAAACAAGAAGCTAAACATCAAAGGTTATAAATGACACAACAAATAATGGAACTAATTAACAAACTTACAATCAGGAGACTATCAGAGCCTGAGAAGGTGTTCAAAGTGCTTTGATCAAAGGAATCGTAGGGCGGTAAACTTATGAAGAAGCTATGGCCACAAGAATGAAATACATTGGTCGAAAAATAAAAGAAATCACAAGATGAGTATTCAGTGGACCACACAAAGGAAAAAAGGATGAGAGTTGAGTCATGAGTTGTGGCAATAACAGAAGGAGCCTTAACATGTGGAGTCATTAGGGAAATGGATTGGGAAAATCCTAACATTTGGTGTATGGTAGTAGTTATAGGAGGAGTATTCGGTGAAGGTGTAATATAAATATAAGAGAAATATAGGGTAGAAGCAAGCATGATTAGAGAAGTAATTTCCATTTTCTGAGGATCTAATATTTCCTTGTTGTAGGAACGATATGATTCAATTTTCTTTTCCTTACATCAGCAGCAATATTCTCCTTGTCCTTAAAATGTTTTCTCAATTGCTTTCGTTTTTTGATCGCATTCAAAATGTTTGAAGTGACTTATCTAGGGAGGTTGGTTGAGGATCTTCAATTATAGTTTCCAAAGGAGTAGAGGTAGTGATAGAAATCTTCTAAGAAGACGAAAGTTTAGCAATTCTCTTTTCAAATCCCTTGGCAAGAGGAGCATGTACCAAGCTAAATCTAAAAGATATTCTCGATTAGTAAATGAAATGGTGAAAAAGGAGAAAATAGATACAATAACGGAAGTATCAGGAAAGTGTATAGGACTGTAAGAGGTAACCTATTGAATCGGGTTATAGAAAGTATTTTGAGTCCATATGAAGGAGTTGTGGTCGAAACTGTATCGAGTTGATTGGGCGCCAGAACTTAAGGTCTGAATTTTAAACATCGATTATTTCCCTCCTTCTATTTAAAATAGATATCTCGTACTATTTTTCCAGTTTCTCCATATGACTAATCGACCTTTTTCTCCTTCTTCCTCTATATAGTCAAAACTAAAATCACTTTATTTTCCTCAATTCTCAACAAAATCACTTAAACTAATGACATCGTGAAGATAGTAAGGAAGGCTATGCATCTATACCAACCTAGAGGCAAAATTATGAAGCAAGGAGATGCAGCAGGCTAGACAGTGTAGATTTGGGCATTAGAAAGTAATTTTGGAGAGCCATTTATAGTTTCCTCCTCGTATAATGCAATTTTGACACTGCAAATGTGATACATTAGCTATATTATTGTTGGTAAACATTTATATACAATTAAAATTGAATTTAACTAGGATTTATTAGTGAATTTGATGTAAACAGTAAATTGGAAACTAGGTGTAACTTCATTATTGTAATTTAATGAATATACCACTAATTTGATGAAATAGAGCATAAAGCTAGACTTAGAAACATATGTTTAGTTGTTAAGGACGTTCTCAGGCGGCAGAAGATGGAGTGGAGGTGGTTGGAAGTGAAATAACATGGTGAAACAGCCAAATCCACGAACATACTAATTCCAGAATTTACGTGTACACTGGTCCACTAGTCCTACCAACCGGTGCACCAGTGGCTTATTTTGGGATTAGGTTGACCTGGACCTATGCGGGCCTATATAAAATAATATTTGCCTATACAAGTCTTGTTCCTTTCATTTTCTAAAGGTGTTTGAAGGATGTTGATGGGGCAAGTGATGAAGTTACGAGTTTGAGTGATTGTGTGTGATGATTGATCATTGTTTGAAATGGATATGTATGTTGTTGTGATATGGAAAATGATGTGATGATGGACATAAACGTGAATGAGCCTACGACGCAAGTAAATGGCCTAGGATGCGCACTTATGGCACAAGTAGGCAGTTCAGTTATTGCATTGTGTCCTTGAAGGCTTCTGCGGACTAGTATGGAATATGGCCGTTAAGTGATCCTATAGGCGGGGTTGCCCAGGGCCTGAGTCCAGTTAGTACGAGGAATACGAGCGATTCTATAGGCTTTGGGTGGTCCAGGGAAGCGTGTCATATATGTAGTTGATGTGATAGTGGACAATAGGCGTCCTTGTAGAGCACGAGGTAGTTCCAAGAAAGTGAGTCTACATATATGTGGTGCGATACGATTCGATGTATATAGTAGTTAGATGTGACGTAACCCGGAGGAACGTGAGGTGACTAACTGTTATACTCATATTATATTATAACATTATTTTTGTAGAATATATAGAGTAAATTATAGCTCACTCAATGGACTTATGCCTGACCCACTCCTATTTTCCCCTTTATTTGTATATCCAGGTAGATGGAATTTGGAGACAAGATGGTATTTGAAGACAGGGACTTACTTGTACGTAGTGTATATGATATAAATAAGTGTTGTGACCTCGATTTGACAGTGTATATGGTTTGGGTTTAACTTGTACTGTACATGTATATGTATCCGACAGATAGACATGTTACGGTGATGTGATGTGATTATGACTATTGTTGTATTATATTTTATTTCCTTCCATCATATTACTCTAAAAGTTATTAGTTATAACTATATATGTTTATTCTATCTTACACTAATGACTCACGCTTTTCGATTCTCAAGGTGTTGACGTCCGTTCAAGCATTGAACCCAAGGGTCTAAAAGGTAGGTTTTTACATCTAAAATCTCCAATGATTTTGGAAGAGGAACTTTGGACGAAAAGAATTTTCTATCCTAATCCCTAGTCTAATCAATGTCATTGGTAAAAGAATTTCTATAAGCCAATGCTGATAAAACATAGTATAAGCCTGTTGGTTTTTAGTCCTTATGATGTTTGTAAGAGAGAAGAGTGTCTTGGCATCCGGATCATCGATTTGAACCGAATAAATGTTTGCATAGTGTAAATAGTATTATGAATTAGCTAGACGCCGGATAGGAGCAATGTTCAAAAATGCAAGTATCTTTGTTAAGAAAGGGTTCATCGAGAGACAATGTCAAATATGAACAACCAAGATTGTAAAAATCCCCTCAAGTGGAGTGTTGATCCTATCAGAGGAAGAGGGTACCCTAGTCTCAACTTCATTGTTACCACCAATTCCCTCATCAACCTTATCGAAACCAAAATGAATAGAAGAGAAGGAAGAACAAGAGATAATAGCACCAATAAAGCCTTTCGAAGGAGTCGAAGGAATGCTATAGTCAAGGGTCGGATGTGTTACAAGCTTTCGAAAGGGTCGAAAGCACCCTTGCGCTTCAATTGCTTCCTTTCGAAAGAGATGCTTTCACATGCTGAAGATGTTTCTAATGGGTTGAGGAATACTATGACGCCCCACCTCTATGCTCACAATAACAAAGAGTATTAAAAGAAATACTGTCTGTTATTACGAAGAATAAGGCTGGATAGGAGCGGCCATCCATAGTTAGGCCTTACACTAGTATTGGTTACCCCGATAGGAGTGGTATATATTTTCAATTTTTCATCTCTTATTTATGTACTCCCATCGACGTATCCAATTCCAGTATAAAATGAACTACGATGGTTCATAATAGTTTAGGACAATATATATAATAGCAACGTAGATAAGCTAAATGCGGAACACAGATAACAAAAGTCTCATATATATATAACTGATGTTAGTTACAATACATGTGATACAGTACCTATGATACAACTACAACTGTCGACTCTGGAAGTTACATATACAAGTACATTATCGTGAATAATATACATGAATATATATCATCCTATACAAATACACTGACTACTATAAAATGACGACGACTACTCCAAAAGATGTGAAAAGACTTCACAGCTCAAGCAGCAACCCAAAGCAAGATATCTACAACCTGTAATAACTCGGTCTGACCCGAGTATTAAATTCAAAGAAAATAATACACGGGTCAGTCTAATTCAATCTCAGTTATTAGTGCACAAAAGCAATAATAATTAAGTAACAAATAGACGACAGTCACAATAAATCTCGTCTATCCGATCCTTTAACAAGGAAATCAGATAACGGTAATTATAACACGTAACAGTGTTAAACAACAAATCAACAAATTCAAATTATCAACGAAGATAAATAAAAGATTATCAATGAAGATAATTTAGAAAACAACAGAATTACTTAAACGGTAATTAACAACAAAATCTAATTATTAAACAAATAATAAGAAAATCATAATCTAATTATCAAAAAGATAATCAGATATCAACAAAATCATCAAATTAAACCGAATCAAAATACTATTCAAAATATTGAATTGGACACACAAAACAATTCAAACAATTAAAATATCAATTAAAACGTCAATTCGGGTAGGGCTGCAGTACACGCACGCGTGTACTGCCTCGCCACTGCAGCATATGGAATACACAAAAGATCAATAAATCAAAAGAAAAATAGAATATCAATAAAAACAATACCGTGTGGCTGCAGTACACGCTCACGTGCACTGCCTCGCCACTAGAGTGATGATGTACACAAAAGCTCAATGAAAGTTCACAAATGAGCACAAGGTCAAACCCAAGGAAAAGTCAGGTTCAACTCAAATGCAATACAAATAAAATCACTGCACGAGCACAAGGTCAAACCCGAGCGTTTAAGCTGGATTCAACTCAATGTACAAATCAATGTACAAGTCACAATACAACAATGTCCAGACCAAACACTATCAAAATGGTCGAACAGAGACTCCACGAACTAAAATATACACAATGCGGTAGGACCAAAACGAATGCTACTGCCTCAATAATTCTAATGCAACAGAATCCACAACTGCATAATCAAAACTCAAGTGTACCCCAAAACCGAGCAACATCAAGAACTGTCAACTTGAGAATATGGTTTGTCTCAAACTATAACAGGTACAACATGTATGCAAGCAGTGACAATATAAAATCAAGTTGCAACATGTATGCAATAATGACCAGGTAGCAACAGTTTTTAAATAGATACTGTAATCAAAGTAACATGGAGTGATACCAGACCACACAATCAAGCAATGCCAAATGCATATAGTCATGCAATACAAAACATTGCAGACTATATCAAGTCGAACAATGTCCAAAATGCTATCAAGACATCAAGTCAGAAGCACAGAGAATTTAAAGAAACAGGAATAAGCAAACCCAGTAGAATAAAGGTGACAGCAACAGAGATATGGCTAGGACTAATTGCACTGCACCCCTCAACGAACAAGACTACAAGATGAATCAGTCCAGGCAGCGAGCACAAAAAAATTGCAACATGATGCGATGAACTACAAGGTGCCAGACTTGAGTACATTAAACCAAAGATAACCATGTATGACCAAACTTTCATAAATAAGAGTGGTACCAACAATCAGAGAAAGGCAAAACAATGCCAAACAGTGAAACCCATTATCACGATTTCAAGTGGAGCCACCAAACCGTAAACAAGAGGAGTGAAATTCAGAAAGCATCAAATGCAGTTCGATGATATCAAATGGCTGAAAACATTAGTAAGTCATGTAATCGCATAAACAAAGTCAAATGGCCGAAGGATGGCCAAAGTCGAACAACCCAAAATTATCACAGCAAAATCATCAAGCCATCAGTCAAAAATCATTCAAATGAATGAATGTACCAGGTTAGACACTTATGCAAGTAGCAGCAGAGCTAAATGAACTTAAGTGAAACACTGCAACATGCGACAGTAAAAATCAAGTGCACAACACTAACAAATGAAGCCTCGAATATCAATTGCTCTGTCTCAACAGTCATAGTATCATCGACAAGTGAAACTACATGTATACATGAGCCAATGCAAACTTCAGCTACAGAATTTCGAAGCATATCCGAGCGTGGTTGCAAGTTCGAATGAAGAAACGTTTGTTACCAGCAGTTACTAAAATAGTGTAACAAATTCAAATGAAGTCACAATCATGAATCAATCACAGTCAGAGACATGACGATCAGAAAAAGGTCGAACAGTACCGAGTTGAAGTCACAAAGGAACATCCAGTAAAAATCAAGCAATTCAAGTATGCAACAACAAGAATTTCAATCAAAATCGAAGTCAACATCGAACCAAGTCAAAGCCGTGATCCAATAAGGAGATGAACAGGTCAGAGACGAGGTTATCAAAAATCGAACAGTTCAAAACCACGTGTATCAAGCTAAAAGCAACAAAGTATTCAAAGCAATAATTATACGATTTGATAAAGTCAGAGATCAATCTCAACATCTAAACGAATATCAACTGCCAGAGCAAAATCAACTGACGAATTCCACAATATATCAGAGAATTCAAAGCCGGGAAAAATCAAGAAATCATTAAACGTTGAATTAGATGTGAGCGAAATAAATCACTCACCTTGTCGAGGCGCAGATCCATAGTCGCACAACCAAGCTCAAAGAAATGCAAACCTCGAACTAGAATAAAGAGGGGAAGCCGACATCACAAAGTTGATCGAAGAAAACCCTAATTTGAAATGAGCGAGCGACGAAAAGTGGTAGCCACCATTATTTTTGTATGTTGCTTTTAGGGTTTTTTTTGAATGAAATAAAATAAAAGGGGATGGGTCTTAACTCAAGATAACACGGTACCAATAAAACATGGCCAAGATGATTTGAAGCCCGCCCAACTTTTTAACCAATTTTTAGACGAATTTCAATCGATTAAAAACTCCAAATGGTAATCTGCCAACAATATTGATCGTCAAAAAACGATAATTAATTGTTGTAAAACCCCGGGTTATTACAAATACCTTTTGAAGACAGCTAATAACAACCACACATGCGCACCAAACCTTTCGAAACCGAAGGTTCCACTTTCATTTGGATTACTCAGAAAAATATTTCGTTGGAACAACCCCTTTGAAAGCATAACTAAGCCTTTCAAACCAGTCAAAACCTTTCACAACTAAGAAGGGTTCCGCATCTATCAGCAAGCATGTCTTCGAAAGATACCTTCTGCATCGAAACCCAGAGTATTTCAATACCTTCAAAACCCCAAGGATATACCTACTGAAAAAGTCGAAAGCTCATACTACTTCTCACTAGCAACAACAAAGCAACATAAGGGGAAAAGACGCATCCACCTCTTTTGATGAAGACGAAGGCATTCAAATCCATTCAAATGCAACGCAGAGGGATGCGCAAGTGTCAAAGGTGATGAAAGATTTATAAAGCCACCTTTCGATCAGGTCGAAAGCTTTTAGTCGAAAGATCTATAAGTCCCTAACGGTCTGGTTTTGGGGATCCGAATTCATCACCCTCTTCTTATACTTTCTTAAATTTGTAACCGTAATTTGGAAATCAAATTGGGGAAATTGATCAATTTGTACATCATTAGTTTAATGAAGACGAGATTTAGACGCTTTTGGTTATGTAACTATTTTGAGGATTTTATGGGATTCGATTGTGTTCTGCTTATGTCGATTTAATCGAAAAGATACCCTCCGAGTGAGTCGAAACCCCTTATTTTTCCAATACACTTAAGTTCTTAGCTCCAAACACTATTTTCCATAAGCTCACCTTTTTAGCGAGTTGAAGCCTCAAATTTAGCCAAAGTCCCCAGACTTAAAAATCCAATCCGAAGCCATTAAAGAGGCAAGATTTCGACAAAGTCGAAGCCCATCGTTTAGTCAATACCCAACAACATTAGAGTCAACCATTAGGTTACCACCATTGTTTAATAGAGTGTTCCGAATCGATATATAAGCCAACTAAGTTGGTTTGAAAGACTTAAAAAGAAAGGGGTATAAATGTTTCGACTAGGTCGAAAGGTAGGACAAGAAAGGATTTTCATAACAAAGATCTATTCAAAAGGTCAATCAAAGCAAGCAATAAGATCCAAACTTTCTCCACTCAATCAAGAGAGGTTTAGAAGGACGTATCGACACTTTTAACTCTACTTTAGGACACTTTTAACTCTATTTTGGGGGTGTTGACCAATTTTCTTGTTAATATTTGGCGCTCAAAGGAGGGCTCGAACCTTCGACCTTGTTGAACTTCCAACCTCACTTTCCTCTAACCCACTTCTATTCCAAGCCTAACTACTTTAGAATTTTCCATCATCATGTTTAACAAGATCAAAAGGTTCGAACAAGGGAACTTAGAACCACACTTAATTTGATACTTCCCGAGAACAACTTATAATTATAAACCATAAAAGAGAAAATGCTAAGATTGGAAGCTCTAAGGATTATCAAGAATAAAAGAGCAGAATCATATGACCTAGAAAAATGGAGTTTAAATCCTTTCTACATTGATCCCACACCCATCTTTGCCTTAGGGAAAACGAAAGGTACAAGTGATAATTTGTTTAACCAAGCAAGGAAAACAATTCAATTCTACACTAAAGGTACAATCATCGAAGAAGGAATAATGTATGATTACAACGCCTTTGCTTATAAATGGCATCAAGCAACGAGTGGGACATTGCCAACACACGTACTTCATAGGGTTTTGAAATGAAATTTGGTTGTTGAGGGTGAAGCTTCAAAACTAAATAATAAAAAATCTAGAAATCATCCTCAAAAGACAAGCTTCAAATCTAGACTCCCAAAGGAATGCAATTTGATAACATCAATCGAAAATGTGTACCTGCGAACTAAAGAAGAGCTTAACTATTGGACATTATAAAAGAAAAACCTAAATTTAAAAGGAATTTGGGAGAATCCTATTGCCACTATCACATGATGAATGGAAAGAGACGAATCAATGTCGAGAACTCGAAGGAATGATGATCAACTTTCTCAGAGAAGGCAAAATTAATGTGTTTGTAAAGAAATCCTAGATGAAGTCAATAAAGAACTACTTTACTAAGGAAAATCTACATGGTTGGGAGTGAAATACTCCTTGTACTTGGACATTACCTAAAATGATCAAAGCCTTTGTCAGTGCCGGGTTGGCCAGGTCAAAGCACCTCTTAAAGAGAGGTTAGAGTAAGCCTTTATCCATGCCACGCCATGACCAGGATAAAGCATCGACAAACTCTTGGTCACGCCACGCTATAGCCCGGTCAAGGTGCCTCCCGAGGGAGGATAGAGTAAGCCTTTATCCACGCCACACTATGGATAAGAAAAGCATTGTCAAGCCCTTAGTCACGCCACACTAAGGCCAGGTCAAGGTGCCTCCTAGAGGGAGGTTAGAGTAAGCCTTTATACGTGCCATGCTATGGCCAAGTTAAAGCACCGGCAAGCCCTTGGCCACGCTACGCTATAGCCAGATCAGGATGCCTCCTGGAGAGAGGTTGGGTAAGTCCTTGGGTTCTGCTTGTGGATAAGCTAACCAAGCGCATCAGACAATAATGGACTAAGACGTTCAGGCCCAAGAAGCGGCATATCAAATAATGGACTAAGACGTCCATGCCCAAGAAGCGGCATATCAAACAACGGACTAAGACATGTAGGTCCGAGAAGTGACATATCAAATAGGGGACTAAAATATCCAAGCTTGAGAAGCAGCAAATCAAACAATAACTATATTCAAGGCCTTAAATGGTTTACACATGTCGAAAGAGACAAATCCATAGAGCGGAACAGAATAGAAAGCTTAAATAAAAATTTGCAGCCTCCAACTAATTATCAAAAAAGAATTTCTGAACTCCACTTATTAATACCCAAATCTGGGTTTCGGGTCTTTCATTATTAAGTTTGAGATTTTACTTACGAATACTCGAATCTTGGTTCTGAGGCCATTACCATTAATTACCAGACTTCACTTATTGATGCCCTAGTCTGGGCTTAAGATTTCTATTATCAAGATAATTATTATGGATTTCTGATTATCCATCACTAATACCCGAATCTAGGTTTAAGAGTTCTATCATGAAGACCAATCCTAATTATCAGATAACAATACTTGAATCTAGGTTTACAGTCTTTCATTATTTCCACGACTTCATTTATTAACATCTAAATCTAGGTTTCGGTTCTGTCTCAATAATTGATGGTCTTCATCATACCCGAATCCGGGTTTTGGGACTATATTAATGTAACATGTCGATTTTTCGTTGCCGAAAAACTGAATAGTTAGGGTTTTTAAAAAAAAGAATTTAAGAAAAGAAAAAGAGAGAAAAAGGTAGAAGATAGAGGGAAAAGAAAATAGAAAATTTTAGAATAGAACGGAACAGAAAAACAGAACAGAACAACATCAGAATCTCACAATTCGCAGCGGAACAACATATAATAATAAATGAATAATCTTTAAACAAAGAACTATATCAGTTATTACATTACATTTCATTTCATTACATCAGAGTGTACAACAACAAACAACAAACAGCGGAAAAGAAATACTATATACTAGTAATACGCCATGCCATCCAGCTTGCCTCCAGCAATTCCTGAATATCCAGAATATCCTGATAAACCTTAACTCTTGACTGCCCGTGTGGAAATTGGTGGGCACCCAGAGTTTGGGAAGGAAAACAATAAACTCCGAGTCAGTCATGTGACTGGTGTGAGAACTCAAAACAGTTTATTTAACTTTAAAATCAAAATAGATAGATATTTTTAAATTCAATTCGCAATGCTTTTAAAAATGAGACTACCATAAGGCCTCCCGCACACACACACATGCAAACGCAGAATCGGAGGAGATTTCTCCTTATGATAGTCAAAGATGCTTGATACACATTAAAAAGAAGCATTTGATATTATTACTAGTGCATAGTGTAGAAAATTATTTCGAAAATAAAGATATAAATCTTAGCCAACATAGACATTTCGAACTATGCCTACTATAGCTACCATCCAAACAGTGTTGCGACACCATAAGTGAATGATAGGTTCTACAACTAATACCGTACAAGTTTCGTATTTGAAGAATGGATTTTTCCAATAAATGGTCATGCCAAGGAACTTCACATTGCCACATGAGAATGCCTCTGGAAGGACATTCCCGAGAACCAAACCGGAACTCTGCCAACACAAGGCCGGGTTACCCCTAACTGGGTAACTACTGACACGAGCATGCCATTCCCCGATTGTAAACGACCTTTCTCACGGGATCTCGATAACCAACAACCACAAAGTAATAAATTCGCAGTAACCACATAGGTTAAATATCTGGGCTCCATACCATGATACCACCTCTATCCAGAAGGAAATGTACATACCCTAAAGGGAGCTACCCCTCATAACCTTGCCGCATCTTTCCTGTTTTGACCATTTCCGGGGTGTGAGGCTCGACGAAGTCACGTCCACAAAAACATACTTTATACAAAAGCCATGCTTTGGGTCAACAAATGATCATAGAAATGATCACCAAGATAGACGATCAAACAAATGATCCTATCACAAATAATCAACACAATGATCATTTCAGCATCACTCATCATGTCACATTACCAAATTGGGAATATATCGCTGATAACATTCAACTATATAACCTCTGAGCTCGTACGTCTCAGAGAAGGGTGTTAAGCTAAAAGAATAAATTCTCCGCCACCAACAGAAATATATTTGAAAGAAATCTGCTTTATATCTCAATTTGTAACGTCAGACATACAATCCATACAAGTCTGTTCCGGGCTCGAACAAAACCGAAGGCACTTACAAAGAAGTCCTTGCAATCCGGATATCCACAATCCTGATCGGATTCACCATCACATATGGAGAACTCTATACCTGAGCAACTCGGTGCAGAGTCAATCGACAGGTCATCCTATCGCTCTCGCAAATACCGGGTCTTCAACACCGATCTTCAAATGCAATTCATAACGACGTATCACATATTCGGAATGGGTTATACGACCCCATGGTCCTTTCCCGGTTAACCCGAATAGTGAGCGCTTATTCAAAAATAAGTGTAGCATTCACATTCAAACAAATCATATCAATTACCCATTCAAAGGGAAATATTGATAGTCGGTTATTGAACTATCACTGGATATGCACACATCACCAGATTCCAAATAATTTTCCAAATTATTTATTTTCCAAAAATATCTTTACACGATATATTATTTCATACTTCAAAAATAAATCAATATTTATTTTTAAACCAATTCCACTTTCTTTTATAAATTCCTTAGTGAATTTATAATCCAAAATATCTATGAATATTCGATTTCAATTATTCATTTCCAATTTATCTTCAAAAAGATAAATTCTCCAATATTCACTTTATATTGGAAAACATTTCCATACTTATTAAATAAGTAATTCACGAATTTTATTTATTTTCAACACTTAGAAAATATTCAATATACTAAAATTGAAATTTAGTATATATTTCATTCTATTAAGGAAATCATTCTCTTCAACATATTTATTTGGGCCAAAACGAATGTTGCGTAAAACATCGTTACGACAACCCAAAACCACTAGTATAGGGATTCGAAATTAAAATAGATATATAAATCCCAATACTATACAAAACATTTCCTTTCGGAAATCATTTACTATAACAACAGTGTTATAGTCCATCATCTCCTTCTGTTTCTCGAAAACGTCTATTTCAATAATAAATGTTGAAATCTATGGTTTCGAATCTCAACACATTTTTAAAACATTGTTCGATCGTTTTAATTCTATTTAAAACATCCAAATCCAAAACAATTTCTTTAACGTGTTATTCACTATTCAAAAACGTGAATATACTTCATTAACAATTTCATCCTTTTATTCATTTTAATTCAAAGGATTATTCACTATTCAAAAATGTGAATATAACTCCATTTATAGGTTTCAACAAATTTTCTTGTCAAAATAAGTCATTTGCGAATTTATAAAACAACGTTTATAAATTCCATTTCTATTTATTTATAAAAACTTCCTTTTTATAAATTCTTTTATTAACCTATTCCAGTTTATAACTCAATTATAAACTAAAAGTTCATATTATAAGTTAAATACTTATAAAACGATTATTTTACAAAATCGTTCCTCTAAAGACTTTCCAAACCATAAATCTTATAACTTATAAGATTCATTTATTTAACCAAATCTATTCTTCAAATAACTTCACAAATTTATAATTCTTACTATTTATAAATTTCATTTATAACTTCACCGTTTATAATTCTATAAATTTCATTCTTTAATGAAATTCATTTTCACTTCATTCAAACACTTATAAAAACTCGTTTTATAATTTCAATATCTCAATTTATAAATATCCATTTATAAATCTCTTATATAAATCAATTCATATTAATATTTTAAAAACGTCTTTAAACTCCTTTATAATTTCATCATTTTGATTTATAAAATAATCAAATTTTATAAATCCTATATTTAAAATTTTCACAATTATTTCAGAAATCCCAATTTAACTATTTTATAAAGTCATTAATTCCTTATTTTCAAAAATCAGCTTTTAACTATATTTCTTAAAAATCATAATTTTTATAACTTTAAAAATTATAACGTTTATTTATTTATAATGGATCAATTCCAAAATATAGTATATTCTCAAAAATCACTTTAAAAATCATTTTAAAATCCCAAAATTTGGTCCAATGATGCTACACACCAAATAGTCAATCACGACTACAACGATATCATATATCAATATGAAAATCCATCAAATATCAAAATATCTGAAATAAAATAAAAACTGTTGAGGAATCCAGTTGGATCCCTCCAACCTGTTTTCCTGCATCCACAAACATTAGCACAATACCAATTCCGTTCCAGTACGAAATTATCGCGGTATATGTTCTTATTAAATATTATCCGCTTAATAACGGCGTAATAGGGTCTCATCCGCTAAACAAATGCGGGGAATCAACAACTGCAATATATACATATGCCAATATATATATTGATATTATTTATAATACCAGTTTCACTGTTTATGAAATATTCGCGGTATATGTTTTTAATAAATAACATCCGCTTACTAACGGCGTATAATGTCTATTTTAACAATCAATAGATATCAATCATCATTCAAACATGCATTCAAATATTTTAAATCTAACTATTTAAAATAAAATTGAAACTGATTCGATTGAGTGAGAAGTTCTCACCTTGATTTTAATTCCGTTTTAGCGATTTATTTCGAATAAAATTAAACGGACGTTTAATTTTACACGAAATTTTCACTAACTCCAAACGACTCCAATCCAATTCCATCGCGTAGTGCTCGTCCATACGATTCCAACGCAACTGGTTTCGTGCGTTTTCGACCTCGTATGAAAAAGATATACATTTTTTGAAGTTACACGTATAAATTTATATAATAATTTACAACAACTAATTATAATTTAAACCTAACACAAGCCATAGCCGTAGGATTTTCTTTGCTTGCATCATGGCCCTTGAACGCGGCCATCTTCTTCCCACGCAATTGCTCCAGGTCGCGCAACAAAAACGAACCCATGTTAGTATATTAGGGTTTATTATCACGGCCACTTCACTCGACGATACGTCGATCAGGTAGCTCCATGTCGAAGGCCTCAACCATCTTCATACTCGGCCTGACCATGGTGACACTCGGCCCCCCATTCCCCCTCGTTTTGCGTGCGCAGGCCAAGGCCGACGGCCTCATTTATCTCCCCCTCCGTTGCACCAAAATCCATCATCACCGTATAGATCTCTAGCTCTCTTCATGCTCTTCGATGTTGTAGTTAACAACTTTGGCTAATTCTTTGTAGATTGAGAGTGATTGAGGGAGAAGTGAAATCAAATTCTGGCCATTGAACCTAAAAGTGGCGGCTAGGGTTTTAGGTTTTAGGTTTTTTTTTTTTTAAATTTATGAAGGTGTTGGGTGCTATTTATAGAAGAAAATCGAACACTATTCATCCGGAAATTCCGAACTCCGATTTACGCGCCGTAACCAGCGTTTCTAGGGTTTACCCCGCGTTCCGGACACAATGGAACAGGTTTCGAAAGCTAATTCGGACATCTGTGCGGGTTATGGCTGTAAACGCTCAATTTAAATTAAACCGATTTAAATCGATTTCTAGGCGTTTTAATTTGTAACGGACAAACGGTAAATCCAATCGACTTGAAATTTGAAACCTTACAATAATATCACATTACGGATCCGATGAAACTGGTTTCGTCGAAATCCGAGACTTTTTGAAAAATGGCTATTTTAACTCGCCAAATTAATATTAAAAATAAATCGATGCGTTTCGAACTGCCACGATCAAACGATAACTCCGATTGACACGAAATTTGAAATCCGGTAATAACTAACTATTACGGATCCAATGGAACTGGTTTCGTTCAATTCTGAGACTGTTCAAAAATTGACTATTTTCACTAGTCGATTTTAATATTAAAATATTCAATTTTCACAAATAAACTTTTAATTCGATTTTAAAAGTTCTAAAATATCATTCTAACTCCAATATGATAAAATAAAATTTTACAAATCATTTTCAATCATATTTAACTCAATTTTCAATTATTTCCATAATTTAACATATTAAATTATCGATTTAATTATCCAATCAAATCCAATAATTCAAATAAAAATTTATTTGACTTATAAATTCACTTATTAATATTTAAAATTAATTAAATATTCAAATTTTAATTATTAAAAATTCTGGGTCGTTACAATCTTCCCCCCTTAAAAGAATTTCGTCCTCGAAATTACAAGTAAGAAAAATTACAGAAGCTATTAATTTTCCCAAAATTCATAATTAAACTTCTTACAATACTTTACTAAGTTTTCAAAATCATACTTAGTTATCTTTTTCAAAACCAAACTATATCATTTAACTTTCAATTCCAAAATCAAAGTTTAAGTTTTCAAAATTTTCCAATTTTCTCAAAAATTTTCTAACGCCTTAAATCTTCGGAAAAATTCGCCATAGTCTCCTTTGCGCGGCTCGATCCGAAAAAAAAAATGACAGTATATATATCACAAATATACATCTCATCAAGTAATGAGGCATCCCGCAGGGAAAAAAGTGTAAAAGTACGATATTTAATCCGAGATATGTACCTTATATTTTATTAGCGAGCATATACGGCTAATATAGCGCGAAAGCGAGCTCCAAATGCGAAGCAAACGCGATCCGCACCTACTAAACACTCAAAAAACAACATGAGAACATGCATATATGAAAATAATCTCAACATACAATATATAGCAACATAATAATTATATATGCCAACATAGCAAATGTATGAAAAGCAATATATTCAACCATCAACCAACTATAATCCATAACCAATAAATATTCATTCATATTCTCATTTATATACAATGAAATGGGTTTTCAATTTAATCACATTTGATTCATATACAGTGGATGTTCTTACTAACATTCATTTTCAATTAGTTCATATTCACTAATTCATATTCAAGTTGGTTCACTTCCAAATCAAATTCAATTCTATTCAAATTTATTTACTTCTAATTTGAATTCAATTACATAGCTTTCAATTTCATTAACTCAATTTCATTAATACTTAATGAATTATATACAATCAATCAACAATCAAATAACAACCAAAGTACATTGATTACAACCAAATTCCTTTGCTTATATTAATTCAATTCGGTTTAATTAATTGATTTTTATTCAACTTCCAATAACTTTAGATTTTAATGAATTTACACTTAAATTCATATTTCATATCAACTTAAATTTACATTTAATTGATTAATATTCAATCCATTCATTCAATTCAATTACAACAGTTGAATTTTATTTATATAACTTAAGTTCACATCTATCACTTGGTTTTACTTAACTTAAATTCCCATTTATAAATCAATTCAGCTTCCAATTCTAAGTAAATTTTCCATTTAACTTTAAATTCATTTTTATTTACTACTCATATTCATAAATATATTCATATAGTTTCACTTCTTATATATATAAGTTTATTTCACAATTGTAAATCACTTTAATTATAATTCAATTCTTATAATTCTTTTGCTTATACAATTATTCCTTTATTTAGATTATTCAAACAACCAAACAATCAACTTATATACTTTAATAATTTTGAAAAATTATTCCTTTATACATAAAATATAGTCAAGGTAAAATTATTTCATTTACCCAATTTAAAATAATACTGTGTCGAATTGTTCTATTCAAGTGTTTATAGATCCCTATCAACAACGTTAATTACTCGTATTAACCAGAATCTATATACCACTCAACAAACCAATCATCACAATATAAAACAATTTTTATATTCACTAACAAATACGCTCTCATAGCTATTATTACTCTCAAACTCATTCTAGAGTACTGCTGACTCTATCACTAATGAGTAATACCCAACAGAACCATGGTTGTCGCTTAACCATATGCTCTGATACCAAATGTAACGTGTCGATTTTTCGTTGCCGAAAAACCGAATAGTTAGGGTTTTTTAAAAAAAGAATTTAAGAAAAGAAAAAGAGAGAAAAAGGTAGAAGATAGAGGGAAAAGAAAATAGAAAATTTTAAAATAGAACGGAACAGAAAAACAGAACAGAACAACATCAGAATCTCACAATTCGCAGCGGAACAACATATAATAATAAATGAATAATCTTTAAACAAAGAACTATATCAGTTATTACATTACATTACATTTCATTTCATTACATCAGAGTGTACAACAACAAACAACAAACAGCGGAAAAGAAATACTATATACTAGTAATACGCCATGCCATCCAGCTTGCCTCCAGCAATTCCTGAATATCCAGAATATCCTGATAAACCTTAACTCTTGACTGCCCGTGTGGAAATTGGTGGGCACCCAGAGTTTAGGAAGGAAAACAATAAACTCCGAGTCAGTCATGTGACTGGTGTGAGAACTCAAAACAGTTTATTTAACTTTAAAATCAAAATAGAGAGATATTTTAAAATTCAATTCGCAATGCTTTTAAAAATGAGACTACCATAAGGCCTCCCGCACACACACACATGCAAACGCAGAATCGGAGGAGATTTCTCCTTATGATAGTCAAAGATGCTTGATACGCATTAAAAAGAAGCATTTGATATTATTACTAGTGCATAGTGTAGAAAATTATTTCGAAAATAAAGATATAAATCTTAGCCAACATAGACATTTCGAACTATGCCTACTATAGCTACCATCCAAACAGTGTTGCGACACCATAAGTGAATGATAGGTTCTACAACTAATACCGTACAAGTTTCGTATTTGGAGAATGGATTTTCCCAACAAATGATCAGGCCAAGGAACTTCCCATTGCCACATGAGAATGCCTCTGGAAGGACATTCCCGAGAACCAAACCGGAACTCTGCCAACACAAGGCCGGGTTACCCCTAACTGGGTAACTACTGACACGAGCACGCCATTCCCCGATCGTAAACGACCTTTCTCACGGGATCCCGATAACCAACAACCACAAAGTAATAAATTCGCAGTAACCACATAGGTTAAATATCTGGGCTCCATACCATGATACCACCTCTATCCAGAAGGAAATGTACATACCCTAAAGGGAGCTACCCCTCATAACCTTGCCGCATCTTTCCTGTTTTGACCATTTCCGGGGTGTGAGGCTCGACGAAGTCACGTCCACAAAAACATACTTTATACAAAAGCCATGCTTTGGGTCAACAAATGATCATAGAAATGATCACCAAGATAGACGATCAAACAAATGATCCTATCACAAATAATCAACACAATGATCATTTCAGCATCACTCAGCATGTCACATTACCAAATTGGGAATATATCGCTGATAACATTCAACTATATAACCTCTGAGCTCGTACGTCTCAGAGAAGGGTGTTAAGCTAAAAGAATAAATTCTCCGCCACCAACAGAAATATATTTGAAAGAAATCTGCTTTATATCTCAATTTGTAACGTCAGACATACAATCCATACAATTCTGTTCCGGGCTCGAACAAAACCGAAGGCACTTACAAAGAAGTCCTTGCAATCCGGATATCCACAATCCTGATCGGATTCACCATCACATATGGAGAACTCTATACCGGAGCAACTCGGTGCAGAGTCAATCGACAGGTCATCCTATCGCTCTCGCAAATACCGGGTCTTCAACACCGATCTTCAAATGCAATTCATAACGACGTATCACATATTCGGAATGGGTTATACGACCCCATGGTCCTTTCCCGGTTAACCCGAATAGTGAGCGCTTATTCAAAAATAAGTGTAGCATTCACATTCAAACAAATCATATCAATTACCCATTCAAAGGGAAATATTGATAGTCGGTTATTGAACTATCACTGGATATGCACACATCACCAGATTCCAAATAATTTTCCAAATTATTTATTTTCCAAAAATATCTTTACAAGATATATTATTTCATACTTCAAAAATAAATCAATATTTATTTTTAAACCAATTCCACTTTCTTTTATAAATTCCTTAGTGAATTTATAATCCAAAATATCTATGAATATTCGATTTCAATTATTCATTTCCAATTTATCTTCAAAAAGATAAATTCTCCAATATTCACTTTATATTGGAAAACATTTCCATACTTATTAAATAAGTAATTCACGAATTTTATTTATTTTCAACACTTAGAAAATATTCAATATACTAAAATTGAAATTTAGTATATATTTCATTCTATTAAGGAAATCATTCTCTTCAACATATTTATTTGGGCCAAAACGAATGTTGCGTAAAACATCGTTACGACAACCCAAAACCACTAGTATAGGGATTCGAAATTAAAATAGATATATAAATCCCAATACTATACAAAACATTTCCTTTCGGAAATCATTTACTATAACAACAGTGTTATAGTCCATCATCTCCTTCTGTTTCTCGAAAACGTCTATTTCAACAATAAATGTTGAAATCTATGGTTTCGAATCTCAACACCTTTTTAAAACATTGTTCGATCGTTTTAATTCTATTTAAAACATCCAAATCCAAAACAATTTCTTTAACGTGTTATTCACTATTCAAAAACGTGAATATACTTCATTAACAATTTCATCCTTTTATTCATTTTAATTCAAAGGATTATTCACTATTCAAAAATGTGAATATAACTTCATTTATAGGTTTCAACAAATTTTCTTGTCAAAATAAGTCATTTGCGAATTTATAAAACAATGTTTATAAATTCCATTTCTATTTATTTATAAAAACTTCCTTTTTATAAATTCTTTTATTAACCTATTCCAGTTTATAACTCAATTATAAACTAAAAGTTCATATTATAAGTTAAATACTTATAAAACGATTATTTTACAAAATCGTTCCTCTAAAGACTTTCCAAACCATAAATCTTATAACTTATAAGATTCATTTATTTAACCAAATCTATTCTTCAAATAACTTCACAAATTTATAATTCTTACTATTTATAAATTTCATTTATAACTTCACCATTTATAATTCTATAAATTTCATTCTTTAATGAAATTCATTTTCACTTCATTCAAACACTTATAAAAACTCGTTTTATAATTTCAATATCTCAATTTGTAAATATCCATTTATAAATCTCTTATATAAATCAATTCATATTAATATTTTAAAAACGTCTTTAAACTCCTTTATAATTTCATCATTTTGATTTATAAAATAATCAAATTTTATAAATCCTATATTTAAACTTTTCACAATTATTTCAGAAATCCCAATTTAACTATTTTATAAAGTCATTAATTCCTTATTTTCAAAAATCAGCTTTTAACTATATTTCTTAAAAATCATAATTTTTATAACTTTAAAAATTATAACGTTTATTTATTTATAATGGATCAATTCCAAAATATAGTATATTCTCAAAAATCACTTTAAAAATCATTTTAAAATCCCAAAATTTGGTCCAATGATGCTACACACCAAATAGTCAATCACGACTACAACGATATCATATATCAATATGAAAATCCATCAAATATCAAAATATCTGAAATCAAATAAAAACTGTTGAGGAATCCAGTTGGATCCCTCCAACCTGTTTTCCTGCATCCACAAACATTAGCACAATACCAATTCCGTTCCAGTACGAAATTATCGCGGTATATGTTCTTATTAAATATTATCTGCTTAATAATGGCGTAATAGGGTCTCATCCGCTAAACAAATGCGGGGAATCAACAACTGCAATATATACATATGCCAATATATATATATTGATATTATTTATAATACCAATTTCACTGTTTATGAAATATTCGCGGTATATGTTTTTAATAAATAACATCCGCTTACTAACGGCGTATAATGTCTATTTTAACAATCAATAGATATCAATCATCATTCAAACATGCATTCAAATATTTTAAATCTAACTATTTAAAATAAAATCGAAACTGATTCGATTGAGTGAGAAGTTCTCACCTTGATTTTAATTCCGTTTTAGCGATTTATTTCGAATAAAATTAAACGGACGTTTAATTTTACACGAAATTTTCACTAACTCCAAACGACTCCAATCCAATTCCATCGCGTAGTGCTCGTCCATACGATTCCGACGCAACTGGTTTCGCGCGTTTTCGACCTCGTATGAAAAAGATATACATTTTTTGAAGTTACACGTATAAATTTATATAATAATTTACAACAACTAATTATAATTTAAACCTAACACAAGCCATAGCCGTAGGATTTTCTTTGCTTGCATCATGGCCCTTGAACGCAGCCATCTTCTTCCCACGCAATTGCTCCAGGTCGCGCAACAAAAACCGAACCCATGTTAGTATATTAGGGTTTATTATCACGGCCACTTCACTCGACGATACGTCGATCAGGTAGCTCCATGTCGAAGGCCTCAACCATCTTCATACTCGGCCTGACCATGGTGACACTCGGCCCCCCATTCCCCCTCGTTTTGCGTGTGCAGACCAAGGCCGACGGCCTCATTTATCTCCCCCTCCGTTGCACCAAAATCCATCATCACCGTATAAATCTCTAGCTCTCTTCATGCTCTTCGATGTTGTAGTTAACAACTTTGGCTAATTCTTTGTAGATTGAGAGTGATTGAGGGAGAAGTGAAATCAAATTCTGGCCATTGAACCTAAAAGTGGCGGCTAGGGTTTTAGGTTTTAATTTTTTTTTTTAATTTATGAAGGTGTTGGGTGCTATTTATAGAAGAAAATCGAACACTATTCATCCGGAAATTCCGAACTCCGATTTACGCGCCGTAACCAGCGTTTCTAGGGTTTACCCCGCGTTCCGGACACAATGGAACAGGTTTCGAAAGCTAATTCGGACATCTGTGCGAGTTATGGCTGTAAACGCTCAATTTAAATTAAACCGATTTAAATCGATTTCTAGGCGTTTTAATTTGTAACGGACAAACGGTAAATCCAATCGACTTGAAATTTGAAACCTTACAATAATATCACATTACGGATCCGATGAAACTGGTTTCGTCGAAATCCGAGACTTTTTGAAAAATGGCTATTTTAACTCGCCAAATTAATATTAAAAATAAATCGATGCGTTTCGAGCTGCCACGATCAAACGATAACTCCGATTGACACGAAATTTGAAATCCGGTAATAACTAACTATTACGGATCCAATGGAACTGGTTTCGTTCAATTCTGAGACTGTTCAAAAATTGACTATTTTCACTAGTCGATTTTAATATTAAAATATTCAATTTTCACAAATAAACTTTTAATTCGATTTTAAAAGTTCTAAAATATCATTCTAACTCCAATATGATAAAATAAAATTTTACAAATCATTTTCAATCATATTTAACTCAATTTTCAATTATTTCCATAATTTAACATATTAAATTATCGATTTAATTATCCAATTAAATCCAATAATTCAAATAAAAATTTATTTGACTTATAAATTCACTTATTAATATTTAAAATTAATTAAATATTCAAATTTTAATTATTAAAAATTCTGGGTCGTTACAATTAATCACTGAACTTCTTTTATGAATTCTCAGACAATGATTTCTAAACTTCTATAACGCGATAGTTATCGACTTCTTATAGCTATTTCCAGAAGATGAATTTCCAAACATCTATAATTAAATTCTTTATTGAATTTATGGTTTTCTACCATAGGACCAATGGAATTCTGCCAATATAATAGAAATTGAATTCCTGGTTCTCTCTTATCATTATCAAAGATGGGTTTCAATACACTCAGCCGAATTTAATTATAGAATTGCTTGTCAATTATTATCATATGTTAACATATTTATCTATTTACCTCTGCAAGTAATGTGGATAAACTTCTATTTAGATTTCAAGTTAACGAAAAGGAATTTTGTTTACTTCGTGCTTTTCAACGAATCAGTAAAAAGGATTGGAAGATCCAGTAAATATAGAAATCATGGTACAAATTATCAAAGAGCTGATTCAAAAACAACATTATAGGAAAGGATTACAAACCAGGTGATATTTACAAAATTTTCACAATTTATATATTTTATGAAATTATTTACTAGTATATGGAAAAAATATATACATATTACAAATATAAATTGTTCATGAATTTTAAGCAGCCTTGTTTAAATTCTCGACAATTAAAGGATCTATAATGTGATGAATTGCAATACGAAGAACTTCTTTAAGCTTTTTCTCATTTTTCCTTATCTTATCTTCTTCATCAACGGACTCAATGTTTGTATTTAAAACACGTTTAAAAGCTTTGTTTGCGCCTTTAAGAGTTTTATTTTCCCTTTTCAAATCAGCGATACGCTTCTGAAGAAAATACTTCTCGCATTCAAGTTTTTGAATCTTAACACCATACTCATTTATGTGCTGCGAGTACCTCATTTTCTATTGTTCATCGAAATACTTCATCATCTCATATTTAACTTCCCTACACCGTTCTCCTACTACTTTTTCGTCTAAACCAGGAGGATAATTATTCATAGTAGGGAACTTTTGGATGGCAAGGGAAGTATACCTTGCTAATTTTGCAACAAATGGAACAATAGAAGAAGCTGGTGAATCGATGTTTGAAATATTACTTCCCATAATGAATTCTAGTTATTCACACTAAGCTTGACTATCTTTCAACTTAATCTCCAAATAACTTACTTGTTGGAGAAGTTCCGAAATCTTATGGTCAAAGTCAATTGAAGGATTTGACTTAATTTGGCGCTTCAATGTGGACATTGTTTCATTTTTACCCTTAATGTCCGCCTCAAGATTGGCAACCTGATCATTGAGTTTCTAACGATCATCTTTTGAAGAAAATATCTTCTGTACCATTCAAGAGCCGCGGTATTGTTTTAAAAGCGAGAAGATAAAGGATCATTAGTGAGCTTTCTCTTTTCATTGTCTGCTAATAGCCGGTATTTGAAACTGATGAAATGAGATAGAGAATCTAACGAGAATGGAATTATAGATAGATGTAGCTCTTATTTAAACAAAAAAAGAAGAAGAAAGAAAATGAAGTTATGACTAGAATAATCAATCTCTTAATCATGGCATTAAAGGGTTACAACTCAAGTAAAAATGAAACGAAAAAGTATAATTAGACATTTGTTACATATCTAAAGTAGGGAAACTGCATTTTTAGGAATTAGCAGAAAGAATAACTTTTGAGTCAAAAGGAACATTAAGTCCTTCCAAGGTAATAACCGGAGGATATTTGCTATAGTCCTACTCTCTGACAGGAGGACTATCACGACCACAAATTAATTTGGTATGATATGTTCGGATTTCCTCAAGATGATTTTTTTTCTTCACCAAGAAAATCGAAATGAAGAGAAGGATGTTCCATTTAAAGTCTTTGCAAATCTCTGAGAAAGAAATATCTAGATAATTTTAAAGATTTCAAAATTGATGCATTTTCTAGACAATCTCTTCTTAGTTTAACATACTTGCTTAGATAATCTCTAGAGACAAAGTTGCCTGAGGGACGTTCATTCTGCGATAACGTAATAAAATATAGCTAAGTATAAAAGAAAACTAAAGAAAAAGTTCACAAATCAATATTATTAGATAATTACTAATATTCATCCGGTCCATACAAAATCGACTTTGTAAATAACTTTAAAATAAACTTGTCCTTATAATATTTAAGTTCCCCAGAAGGCGATTCTTGGGGAATCGATCTGACTTGTGGTAAGTCCGAACATGCTCCAGGATATGGATCAGATCCAAATTTGTCCAAACATCTCTTGTGTAAACGCCTAAGTAGGATCCCACTAAAATCACTTAAGTACGAGAAATCTATAGTTGGGTGTCTACAATAGGCTTTGTCTACCAGGATGTTCCTCTCTTCAAGCAACATCCAAAAGAGCATAATCAACTCCAGATTCTCTGCCAAAAAACCATCATATCGAAGGCACACTCTCCTCAGTCGTAGGGCAACTTCATGATTTTTGAAAGACGCTACTACTGCCACATTTCTGTTAAGTCAATGATACTTATCAGAGAGAATGGTATGTTCTTTAAAGTGTTGATCTAACTCCCTATACAAGCTATTTATTTCTGCATTTTTCTTTCAAGCTTGGTTTTATAAGGGTGAATTGGTTACCTCCTTGTTTAAAATAAAGAATTTAAACTATTATTATCTTGGAAGTGAAAGTCGTTTGAACAAAGAATCCCATACCAAAAAAATGGGAGCGGATGCTTGAGGGACCCGCTTCTTTTCCCTTTGTTCTTCCACGTTAATGTTAGCAGGCTCCTCTTAATGGTTAGACGGCGCAGGGGGTTCAGGTGGGCTTGCTTCACGAATAGATGGATCAGGATTGACCTTTTTTGAAGCCCTAGTGTTGTCATCATCATCTTTTTTAAGAGAATCAATGTGACCACCCCTATCGCCACCTGAACCTTGACCTCCCTCTACGTTATCATCATTATTGTCGTCATCATCATTATTATGATTATCACTGCCCTCTTCCTCAGCCACTTCATCTTTATCACCTTCATCTTTAGAGTCGAAATCAACTTCGAATGAACGGACTTCTAAGGATAGGATTTTAGAGGCATCAATCTCCTTTCTTTTAGAAACTTCAACCCCCTGCTCTGTTCTTTTTACTTTGTCCATAACTCTGTTGACAAGAGCAGGGTCAAATGAAGGAAAGCTCAAATCTAGGCATTTATATAATTTTCGGCGTAAGCAAGCATCATGGCGTCTTTAAAAGAATTAATAATGATGTCTTCTAGCCTAGTATCAAGGAATTGAGACACCCGTTGCTTTGCATCATAAATAACATTGATAGCTAACTTTAGTGAATTTTTATTTTTCTTCAACTTTTTCACGAGAGGTGATTGTTTGGTTGCCATTCGAGCCTTTTTGTCCTTGGATTCTTTTAGGGCCATTTTCAAAGCCAAATTTTTGTCAGCAAGGAGTTGATGTGCTTTCCTATCCTCGAAAATAAGAGACTTTGATTGATCAAGAGAAGCTTTCAATCTTTCTAATTCCTTCATAGTTTCATTTTTGCCCACCGATAGGGAGGTGACTTGGCTGTTTAAGTTTGAAATTTCTTCTCGAAGCCTTGATGTCTCTGTGGAAGATTTTAATATATCCTTTTGAAGAGAGAGCAAGCTTTTGGAGATATGAAAAGATAAAGTTTAACATAAGTCAAAAACTTAGAGAGAAACAATAACAGTACGGTTAAGTGATATTAAGCATGCCCGGAGTTGTTCTTCAATTAGAGAACGACAATGATCCACTACATCAGAAATGGATGAAGGCGGACGGATAGAAGTGAAGGATGGAGAACTCGAGATAGACTGAACCATATTTTGAAAATCACTCAGAGGCATGTATGATGTGGATCTGGAAGAGTGCAACTCCTGAGAAGAGGTTGAAGTCCCCAAGTCACTTTGCATTTGATCAATCACATGAGTAGAGCGGAAGATGACAATGCATGATAGGGGATCGACCTTTGTAGGAGCCTTCTT
The DNA here is from genome assembly GCA_030765085.1 of Allium cepa. Lineage (NCBI taxonomy): Eukaryota > Viridiplantae > Streptophyta > Magnoliopsida > Asparagales > Amaryllidaceae > Allium > Allium cepa. Next base: position 166,077,995 of record CM060941.1, on the reverse strand, counting down.
GGGTTGATCAAGAGAAGCTTCAATAGTTGGACTCTCTAGAGTTATGACGATATCAAAAAACTCCCCCTCTTCTCATGGTGGAGAATACGGAACTTCAGTGATTTTGGCTTTCTTAGGTGATGGCTCCGCCACAGTCATTTTACCCAACTTTCTTTTAGCAGCCATCTTTGGCCTGGTAATGGCCCGAGTCGAAGACGACGCACAAGACGTAGAAGTTGGGAGAGCCAGATCACTTGTAATTGATTCAACCTGAAGAACATCTGCTGAAGATTCAAAAGCAAAAAATTACAAGTCAGTGAAGTAATCTAAAAAGCAACACAAACAACAAACTATAAGTACTATGTTCAAACACCTACCGGAGTGATTGGGACAAATTGGAGACAATAGGGAGAAGGTTTTTGGATCACCCAAAGAAAGGAAGCATTTGCTCTGAGATGTGTGTTGAACTAAGGGAGGTTGACCAAGTACCCTCCAACCTGCTGGTAGGAGGGAATGTTTTGTAGATTTAAAGGATTCAACGGAGTTAATCTATTCCCAATCCTACTTGAAGCAGTAATCAAGGACTTTACTTTTCTTATCTTCTTCATTTAGCTCTTTAACAGAAGCACCTAACAAGGAAGCATAAATTAGCAAAGGAAAATAATCAAATGGAAAAGTAAAGACTGTGATCAACTTACGAGGGAAGAGAAAATCCCACTGATGTTGGAAAAGCATTCAACGAAGAAGAACCGCGTCTTCCAATCTCTGAACTTGTTTACCCCCTCGGATATTAGCTTTTTGAGGGGATTGGCTCTAAAGATTTGATTATTCAGGTTATTGAGTTTAACTAATCGAAAAAGATAGTTCAAAACTTCAGCATTAAGTGTTGAAATTTCAGACTCTAGTGCCACGAGTTCCAAAGATAGAAGATAGGTATATACATTTGGTGATATTTGAATGGGAGCAATGCCCAAGTGGGTTAGGAGCTTGGCCAAGAAATTTGGAAACGGCAGGAAACCACCATGCCAAATGTGGATATCAGTGTATGTAAAATAGCCTTTAGGTGCGCATTGTGTAGTATCGCTATGACTTGAGGGAATAGCTTCCACCCCAGTGATGCCACAGTCGCTGAGAATTGCATCTACCTCATCTTGAGTATATATCAAGGAATGCTTAGAAGTTGCTTCAATCTTCTTAGGAGAAGATTCCGTCATTGGCATTGTGTCTTTTTCTAGTTTTTGGGGTGTCTTTTTCACGCCCATGATCATTTTAGGTGAAATCATTTCAGTTAGAAGTTATAATTTGTTATGAAATCAACATTTTTTTTAAGGACATCAAAAACCTTTTACAACAATTCAAACATCAACAAGTACATGAAATTTCATATCCTTGAAAGAATGTTAGATTAGTTTAGAGAAATAAAATTTTCCAAGCTTCCGATAGAGTCGAAAGGGAGGATGGAAGAAGATGTCCAAAAAACACACTTCAATAATGTCGAAAGCTCAATGAAAACTTTGTTATTAAAAGGGGTAGTTGAATCCTATACAACCAATTTAAATGTAAACGTACACTAACAACATTCAATAAACAAGATAAATAGACCTTTTGACACTGTTGAATCCCTTGAACTTTGTTTAACAAAAAGAACATGCATGCTGTCGAAACCCTATATGCCGATCAAGTCGAAAGGTTTAAGTGTGAATTATATTAATAATAATGGAAAGGCCTTAGGACATTTCGAAAATATTGGTATATAATGGTGATCGAATCCTAATTACGTACGATAGGTGTCGAGAATGTTGAAAGAGGTATATGGTTTCGAAAGCATACCAACGACTAAATTTGAGTCGATATAGTAGGTTTCGACTGAGTCAAAATGTTTGATTTGATTTAAAACTTAAACAAAGTATGTTGTTCTCAACCCAATTTATTAAAAAAATGAATGATGAATTTCTAACTCCATACATCCCCTAAAATAAATTGGGAGTAACCATGTACTAAAGGTTTTAAAACCTATAAATTAAAGATTATGCTTTTGAAAGTATGTGCTAGAGAATTATTTAGAAAACACATTAGGAAACTTCTTTGAAAGGTATCAGAATACACTAAAGTATAGTTATGCTTTCGAAGAATTCCTTTTCATATTAATAACCTTAACCTTTGGATGAGATCAATTAAGAGAGGCGCTGGACTACTTTTCGACCCCATCGAAAGAGGTTGAAGAAGCAAAACGAAAGTTTTCGCCTTAACCCCTTTCAAAGGGGTAGAAAGGTAAAATTGCAGCGCTAAACTGCGATTCACAGTGCTAAATTTTTTTCTATAAAGTAGCTAGAAATCTCCTTCTTCCCCAAATTCAATTTTAACCCAGAACTTTAAAAACAAAAATTAATTTAAGCATGGATTTATAATCAATAATCATAAAAGCCCCGAAATTTCTTTTCAAACTTTTAAAAAATATAAATAAAAAATTACTTTGCGGATGAATTCGAAGAATAAGTTGAAATAATAAATAAAACAAGAGAAGCCATAGTAACAAATCGAAGGACATTTTCATGAACGAATAACTTAAAATTATCTCTATGAGATTCAAACAGTATTTTGAATTTAAATCGACCGAATGTTGAAATCGAATTATAATATGGAAAGTTAGTTTGAAAATCAGAAATAGCGAAAACTTACTTTGGATTAGAGTCTCTGTTTATTGCAAATAAGAATTACTTAAGAAACTAACAGCTTTGATTCTTACTGGAAATTTTTTATAATTGCAGATAAATAAAAGAGGAGAAGAAAGGAATGTGATTTATAAGAAAAGTTAGTATGGAGGAACTGTATGATCAAATTAAAATGAACGACCAAGATTTGCGCAAGAATATGAAATGGCGGGAAACGTTATAAGTTTCGAAAGGGTTGACTTGGAAAGTCAGGAGGATTCCTTTGCCGGGGGGAGAGGGGGGAAAGGGGAAAATGTTACCACCTATTCCCACATCTACCTTGTTGAAACCAAAATGAATAGAAGAGAAGAAAGAACAATAGATAATAGCACCAACGAGCCCTTTCGAACGAGTCGAAGGTATGCTACAGTCATGGGTCAGATGTGTTACAAGCTTTAGAAAGGGTCGAAAGCACCCTTGTGCTTCAATTACTTACTTTCGAAAGAGATGCTTTCGCATTCATGAAGATGTTTTGAATGGATTGAGGAATACCTTCGAAGGCAGCTAGTAACAATCACACACATGTGCACCAAACCTTTCGAAACTGAAGGTTTCACCTTCATTCAGATTACTCAGAAAAATGTTTCATTGGAACAACCCCTCCGAAAGCATAACTAAGCCTTTCGAACCGGTCGAAACCTTTCACAAATAAGAAGGGTTCCGCATCTTGTTTGTACCAAAATTGGGCATAACACTCTTCGGATATGTTTGAAGAGATAAAATAAAGGAAGTAAATGTAAAATAAGGAAGACCTAGCAAACACACCAATCAAAAGATAAGAAAAAAAACAAAACACACAAATTTGGAGTGGTTCGGCATATGGCCTACGTCTACTATGGAATGATTGATGTTTATTGATTATAACTCCCAGGTTACAAATTGATTACAACAGTACAATCAAAGTACAACGGAAATTTTGGTAGAGTATCAACGTAGAGAGGCCAAAAGTCCATTTTCTGTAGGTTCACGGTCACTATTTATAAGCGTAGGCAGCAAATATCTCGCCCAAATCTCGGAGGACTTCTTCTCTCACGTGGGCGGGCCTATAGGATCGTGTTCAGGTGATTTTGGCTCGATCTTCGAGCGATACGAATTGAGTTCGTATCGATCAATAATTGGTCCTTTTGGGCTGAAATTTGATCAGGTCCATTCTTAAGGTTGTACGCAAGCTCATGTAAAAATTTGGTGGCATTTGGACTTGTAGATCTCGAGTTATGATCGATGCAAGTTTGAATTTTCAATGTATTTTCCAATTCATGTCGCTTGCATTCGTGTCGATCTGGTTCGTATCACTCTTTGGCACGTGGTGGTTAATGACGTGGCGCTGACTCCCAGGATCGATCCACTTTTCATTCCAAGTGATTGAGTCTTCTTTCTTTGTAGGCTCCATTCGTAACGATACGCTCATGCTCGTTCGTATTAAAAGTAGGGTTCTATTTCATATCGGTTACGGAGGGAATATTTTTGTATCGATGTTCGTCTACATCTTTCGTATCGATACGATACAATCCTATTCGTATCGTTCCAGGCCTCTTCCTTCGTATCAATGTCTTGAACATTGCTTTATGTAGTTGATGAGTGTATTCATATCGATACCTCACTGATCGATACAAATTGTTCCAAAAATGATTGATACGCCTCGGGCAATAGGTGGGAGCGATAAGACATATTTTTAGGTATGGATACGAAACATGGGTAGCATGATGGATGCAAAGTATAAGAGCGAGGCAGATACAAATGAGGAAGCTCTTCTATGGATACGAATGTGAGTGCTGCTTGGCCTTGGATACGAATGGGTTTTGCCACTTCCCATGGATACGAACCAGTGTTGGACGCAAATTATAGATGTTTTCTAAGTGAATCTTGATAAATCCATATCTTGAGCATACAAACTTCAATTGACTTGCAATTTGGAACATTAGCTTCCGTAGCTTTGCTTGTCTTATCATATCAATTGTACATCGATCCAGACTCGGGCAAAATTTACAAGTATCTATAGTGGACCTGCGTATAACTGGTCTTCGAGATGAACTACCGTTGATCCCTAGTCGAGTTCTTGGTGTCATGGCCTTACCAAAAGGTGGGATAAATTTGCCCCCCCCCCCCCCCAAAGTACATCTTGTGTGAACATGACGTGCTTTGAAAAGTTACAACATTTCATTGGAAAAGTCCTATCCGATTTAATGTATTGTTTTTGTCTTTTCGTCAAGAGATGTAACCTTTGATTGTTTCTCGATAATATAAACACTGAATTGTTGACCGCCGACGATTGTACTATGCATTGTTGTAACTAAATGTTGAATGTATAAATCTATTGTTCAAGACCACAATTGTCATCAGGCGAGCATTTTAATTCCTGTGAATCTTGAAAATTAAATGTTAATTTTTTGCACATAAATTATACGTGACCTTACTTTCGTTAATGTTCGTACGTTCACGAGTCGTTGTCCGTTTTCTCTTATCAAATTCCGTATCGATTTACTCCTGAATCGATGCAAAATTCGAGTTGTAACAATACCTGGTGGTTGTTTTGGTGTATTTCTTCGTATCGATCCTCTCCCGGATTGATTTGAAAAGTTGAAAAAAACCGTCTTTGTATCGATACTGATCGATACGAGTTGGTTGGTTTTTTTTACGTACTTCGTATCGATGGATACGAGTATTAGTGGGCTTGGGTCGATGGATATGAACAGCTCATTAATATCGCTGCATTTCCAATAAGTTTGAATAGTTCCATTAGCTTTGACCTTTTGCATTGTATCGTTAATGCAAGGATACAGGGAGTTGCTTTGACTCATTGGTGTTGGAATTGCCTTGTTCAGACTTTGGATATGAACACGTCAACCCATATCGTTTAATAATTGACCATTTCAAACGGTAGGAGTGACTGGAAGACGAACAGTCATCCTCTTGGTGTATATATAGGCTTGGTACTTAGAAATTTTTTTACTTTCCCATTTCCTTGCCCCTCCCCTCGACTTCGCATCGCTCTGAGTTAAAGGAAATCAAAACTTCTTTAGCCTTTGAGTCACTCAATCCATCTAACTACTTAAATTAGGTAAATCATCGAACAAAACCATCGAAAAATGATGAGGATTTAACTCTCATGTCTTTCCACTTGTGCCCGTGGTTGATTCCAGTGAGAAGGAGGCCATGAATGGTTAGAATGAGGTCAAGGACGGCCGGAGGTGGGCCCGAGTTGATTGAGGAAGATGAGGTATGGAGGGATACGAAGTGCTCATGGAAGGGATGCTTGGCTTCGACTTCGTATGAATGGGAGAAAGGAGGAAAAGTTCTCTTGTATCGATTTGGGACATGGGTCGTGTTGATCTAAAACTGATGGGTGGAGGGAGAAAATTCATATTGATTGGAGTCTTGGAACTTCGTATCGATATAAAGCCATTGATATAAAGCATTACCAGCGCGATCGATGCGAAAAAGGACTACGCGACTGATACGAACTCCCTGTTAGCCATTGATACAAAAGGGAACTTTGCCATCGATATGAACCCACTGTGGACGATCAATACGAGAGTATTTTCCTTCGATCGACATGAAGCCTATCTTCCCTTGATCGACACGAAGTAGGTTTCTGGTGATCGATCCAAGTTTGAACCTTGATGGACACGAAATTTTTGCACACTTGAACAGTTGACTCTGACGAGCTTCTACCTTGCATAACTGGACTTAATCATTTCATTGCATATTTGACTGCGTTTCAAAGCTTGTCGATGGAACTGTAACTTGAAAACATTTAATGAGTCCCAACTCGGATCGATCTCGAAATTTTGGATGGCACGGTTGTGACGGTCAGCGATAATGGTCATTTCCGTTGAATTTAGAAGTCTTATCATTCGAACACTTTGTTAATCTTTTTAGAATTTTCTTAAGTATTACAAAGCATTGCATTGCACAACACACTCATGCATTTCACTTTAGGGAAAACACAGGATTATTGTCACCTAATGAATGTTTTTACTAAGTTGATTAGCTATGTAGCCCGGAATCTCGCAACTACAAGAGGCTCAAAGCCAACCACTTCTAATAATAGAGATGCCCGCTATTACTGCCGAAGTTATAAGTCCTGCTCCGAATGAGCTGACAGGAACAGTTTTCATTGGGAATCCACAAGATCTGGTTCCATCTAATATTTCTAAAGAAATGTTAGGAAGGATTTGATTAAGGCATGGGCTATCATTGAATGACGTCCTGCTACCAGGACCAAATAATATGCCACATACTCCTGTAGAAGGGTACACTAGTTTTAACAGATTCTTGTGTACAGCCGGGACACTTCCTCCATTCAATCAATACATCCGAGAAGTGTTATCTTACTTTGGAATCATTCTGTCACAGTTGCACCTGAACGGGTACACTTTGCTGAACAACCTATTCATCATCTTCATTGAGTACCTTTTTCGGCCATCGACTCCATAGGAAGTCAGATTCTTGTTCAATGTAAAGAATCAGGGAGATATTCCCTCTTTCACATTCTTAGAGGGAGCTAGAAACTGTCAAATTGTGATCGGGACTTGGACCAAACTTAGCTACTTCAAAACCGAGTGGATTTATGCTCAGTGCTCATTGAAATTCACTAGACGGTGGATGGATAGACATAAGTGTTTCAATTCCTCCGGCGACTAACTGGTTAATCCCCATCGATTTTGAGCTTAATGTTATTTCCACTTCATAGCTTCAATTCCTCGACCCAAAGGCGCTCAATTTAAGGAAATCATTAGGATCATTCAGGAGGTGCCGGGCGAGTTTAGAGAGATCGAAGTAGTGCTTATAGATGAAAATCTGAGGGCCATCGGGTTGATTGACGGAGATCAGAGCATGGGCTTGAAGTATCTATTAGGGGAGCTCCAGTAAGACAAGCTAGACGAAGAGCGTCCGAAATTGTAATCGCTGAGCAAGGTGGCGAAGAGGATATGCCTACCCAAGATGAACTCGTAGCCGGGCCTTTAGATAGTCCTCAACGTCTAGTAAGGATAAGGAAAGGCAAGTCGGTTGCTAGCAAATCTACGAGATGGAAATCCATGGTTGTATCTTTGCCGGTTGCCGGTGTTATAATTTCGGAGGCTCCTTCCTCGCACATAGAGAACCCCTCGAAGGACTTGCAGATATTCCAATCCCGGACTATGTGTCGCTCAACAAGATAACAGATTGGAAGGGCTTCAAAGTTCTTTAGATTTAGGCAAACCAACTCCTTCGAGTACGGTCGATATAACCGGTTGGTCGGGGGGTTAACACATGCATGCATACACTACACGACATCACATACTCAATATTCACGAGTTTTCCAATCTCCAAAGATAATTAACTTTGCTTTTCTTTTAATTTTGCAAACCGATGTCGAAGAAACCGTCTGTGCTCGGTAGTCTTCGCACTGCACGTGAATCTTTCAGTTCTTATAGGGAACCTCGTAGGTGTGATTCTGACTATGAATGCCACTACTCTAGTCAAGAAAGAGCTAGGGAAGGGAGAGGGAAAGAAGAAAGAGACAAAAAGAGGCGAGATAGATGCCGATTTCGATCACGCTTTCCTCCACCCAAGGTTTTGTTACCACCTCCTACTTCAGGGACACAGATTGCTGCTAGTCCATGCCAACCGACGCCTTCGGTAACTGCGGAGGACACTTCTATTGCAACTACTTTGTCGGTTATAGAGACGACATGTGAGGGAACTGCTCGGGCAGCCCAACTGAAAAGACAATTTTCAAACATATGCTTCGACGGCTTCCATTTTCCTCCGAATTTGATGATGCTTCCAGATGGAGTTGAAAAAATAGTTTATGATCATGTCTATCATGCTTTTGGCCAATATTGGGAGTGGAAGAAAACCGCCAAGAAAGCTTCAGCTATGGCATTCGAGCGGGCTAAAAAAATTGAAGTGCATTACGAAACCATTACTCAGAAGGATCAGATCGTCATAATGCCCACCAGAGAGAATGGTACTTTAAGGAATTCCAAAATGGAGGCCTTGAAAAAGGTGGACGAGGCCAATAAGGAATTAGAGCGGATGAGGCAGAAGCATTTAAAGTTAGTAGATGATATAAGCCACAGGAATGCCATAGTCACTGTTGAAAAAGACAAAGCACTCCAAGAGCTGGCAGAGCTTAAAGACAAATACGGTGAAGTCGTTAAGGAAAAAGATGATGCTAACAAGATCGCTCAGGAGGCCTGTGACAAAACTGTGGAGGCTCAGAATGAGCGAGGTGCGACGAAGTTGAAAGCTCAGGAGGCCGAAGTCAGGGTTGAGGTTGAGACCAGGGCAGCGGAGGCTAGACTTGAGAGAGGTATTGAAGATCTTTTAATCAATTACAATGTCAATGTTCTACCATGACTTGAGCTGGCTCAGCGATTATCCAACTCACTTACATAGTGTCTGGCGCTGTCTCTTGGCTGATGAGGGAAGGCAGAACATCATACTGAATCTCTTGATGAATTTGATCCGAAAAATCGAGTGTTAAATGAGGAAGAAAGGAGAGTTCTCCATGATGCCACTGTTGCATTTAAGAAAGAGAAACTCACTATTTAGCATTTGGAGGTTGGAGATGGCTCTGGTGTTGAGCATCATGGTACAAGCTCTGAGATTCATGTTCCAACCCAACCTGAATCCACTCCTGCAGTTGATCCTCTACTTGTGCCGGCCTATGATCCGGATCAGCCGCAGCTATCTCTGGCCTGCGAGCATATATCAGGAGGAACCCCGGCCCCCGCCATGAGCCAACCTAAGAAAGGTACTTCGAACATTTGTCAAATTCATTTAAAATCTGGGATATTATCAAAGAAAATTTCTAATACTTTCTCTTACTTCTGCTTAGTTACAGAAGCAGCACCAAACAGTCCCCGTACAACCCAAGAACAAAATCAAGAGCTGGAAGATGTCATAACGGAGGCGACGACGACCCTACAACTTCTACAGTTGGGGAAGTTGATGTGAGCACTTTCACCTTTAACGAGCAAATAATGGATGAGCTCCTAGGCACCCACAGTGGTCCATTTTCTAACTTACCATTTCTTATGAGTGGAAGTGCGTTCGTGGCAAACTCTTCGGCTTCGTCTGGCAGCATTTAGCCCGATACTCAAGCAGCTCATGATGATGCAACAATGGTGGAAATTAATGCTGAGATGGCGGGCGCAGCAATGGGTAGCACCACAGGAATTGGAACGGCAGGTCCTGGCCCGACCCCTTTACTCACGATCTCTCCGAGTGGAATGATTATCGTTACTGGGGTTCCCCTGTATCTTCTCATAAGGAAAGTGCCCCTGTCCCTCCGAACATGCACTCTGAAAGCTTCCCGATTCGGGTGAGTTCGAAGGAGAAGACCATGATACTTCCCTCAATCGGGGACAAGCCAAGTAAAGGCAAAAGCTCGAAGCAGAATCATAGTGGCATCTCTAGTGGGTCAACTCCAAAGGAGAAGAAGCATAAGAAGAAGAAGCCCTAGGAGTAGGAATGAATCTTGGCATCCCTGTTTTGGTAGATAGTTAGGAACTTTCTTTTCGTTCTTATAGGCCATGTATAGATGCAGATTCGGTCTCTGCTAATATGATTTTTTGGCGTAGACTCCATATATCTATTTTGCTTTTAGAGGATAAATAAAATAGAATTTCCTTTCGATCTTTGCATAACTTCGAGTTTATTTATTTAAGTGTTGCATCACTCGAGTTTACTTTCGACATATTTGCGAGGCATCAGCCTCTGGATCGGACTTGTGTTTGGTTATTAAGTTCCGGAGTCATGGCTTTGGGTCATAACCAAACGTTAAGTCGCTCTTCAACGTCGTATTGTCTCGATTAGTAGTTGGTGCTGGAGTCATGCCCTCATTTCTGGGGATGAGTCGACGTGGTCAGACGGTGGTTGCTTTTCACCTTCAACATTTTTAGCTTCACTCAGTTGGAACGGAGGGGTAGAGAGATGAATTCGAGTGGTCGAATTACACTTGTTCACTTATCGACAATCGCATCCACACTCTAGGGATTGAACTCGCATGCGGGCGGTCAATCATGCCTGCTTAATGTTTAAAGTTACGCCCACACTCCGTGGACTTCAGTTGTTTTTCGGGTGGTTAGTCACACCCGTTTTAATGATCAAGTCCGTGTCCACACTCTGAGGACTTAGGCTGATTTGTGGGCGGTTGGTCACACCTAATTGAAGATTATATTTTAGTCTGTGCTCTGGGGACTTAGAGTTAGTTGTGGGTGGTCAGTTACACCCAATTGAAGTTTATACTCCAATCCATGCTCTAGGGACTTAGAGTTAGTCAATAGACGGTCGACCACATCTGTTTTGAGTTTTAGAATTTCGTTCGCACTCTGGAAAAGATAGATTTATCAGAACCGTGGACGATCGGGTCACATCCACCCTGAGTTAACAAGCGAGGTCGATAGACAGACAGATCCATCCTCCTCGAGATTGGATTAAATACGGGCGAATTCGTTAGGTGGACGGATTCACCCTCTTTGAGCCCACATTTGCCAGTTATACTCTAGCTCGCACTTCTGGTGCCGAAGTTAGTTAGAGGATTGTCATGCATCAATCCTTTTTGGCTTCAGTGTGATAGCTTGCCCCCGAGCTCGGGTTTCACTTAGCGAGTGACCGGTCGTATCACAGTCACTCCTATTAGAATAAGTCCCACCGTAGGATGGAACTTATGTCTCTGTGCATTGTGATGGTCGTATGATGCATTTTAAGAATCACTACTCTGGATCAAAGAGATTGCATTTTATTACTGAAATAAGAAAGTATGGCAAAGTCAGTTTCCTTATTACAAATTCAAATTCAAAATGCATAAACAAATTGCAAATGAAAAGTAGACTGAATGAATAAACAAAGCTTTTTATGTGTACTAGCGACGAAGACTCTCGCTGTTCTAGGCTCTCGGCAAAGTGAGACCATCAACAGTCGATAATTTAAATGCGCCGTCTCCGAGTCTTTGTTTAATAATATACGGTCCCTTCCATGTTGGTTTCATATGCGAAGGGAACAGGATCGCCAAGTTCAAAGGTTCGGGGTCGGACCTTAGCATTATACAATCAGGTGATTCGACTTCAGTGCGCGGCTGCCCTCAAATCAGCCTCTTCACGCTTCTCATCTAGTAAGTCAAGAGATTCGGCAAGCAGTATTGCATTTGTCTTCGGATCATAATATGTCTACGATGAGAAGGCACTTCCAACTCGATTGGAATAATGACTTTTGAACCGTAGGAAAGTGAAAATGGAGTGTGGCCGGTCGCAAACCTGTGGGTTGTTCGATAGGGCCATAGGGCCATAGGAAGTTAATCAACCCATTTGCCCTCGGCTTTTTCCAATCATTTCTTCGGATGGACTTTATAACTTTGTTAACAGCTTCGACCTGTCCATTTGCTTGAGGGTGTGCAAGTGCAGAGAACTTCTTTTGGATATGGAATCACTGACATAAATTCTTGAAATCGATATTATCGAATTGGGCTCCGTTGTCAATGATGATGGTATGTGGGAGACTAAATTGACAGATAATGTTGCGTACCACAAAGTTGATAACTTTCTTCGTTGTGATAGTAGCAAGCGGCCCGGCTTCCGCCCATTTGGTAAAGTAATCAACTAAAACTATGGCGTACTTCGCGCCACCTTTAGTCAGAGGTAGAGACCCAATAATATCGATGCCTCGTATTGCGAACGGCCTTGGACTGACCATTTGAGTTATTTCAGTAAGGGGGGCTCTTGGAACCTGAGCATTCTTCATACATCTGTCACATTTCCTGACATAATCTGATGCATCATGATTTACAATCGGTCAGTAATAATCATATCGAAGCACTTTCTTAGCAAGAGCTTGCCCCTCGATGTGATTGCCACATTCTCCTTCGTGCACATCATGTAATACTCCTTTGATTTCATTGTGGGCGATACACCGGAGTAAAGGAACAGAGTATCCTCGCATATACATGACTCAATTCTTAATAGTGAACTGCGACGCCTTCCGGAGAACTTGTCTTTTCTCATTTCTGCGCTCTGGCAGGGTCCTATGCTCGAGATAGTTTCTAAATGCAGTCATCCATGATTCCTTATCGGGTATGGCTTCAAGTACGCAGTCATCCATGATTCCTATACTCGAGATAGTTTCTAAACGCAGTCATCCATGATTCCTTATCGGGTATGGCTTCAAGTACCCATGTGTTCACAGTGTATGCAATAAATGGTATAATAATCGAACTAATTCAATATTCCTGGACCCGAGCAAGATAAGCAGCCAATCTCCGGTCTGGCCTGGTATTCCCCCTGAACTTTGCACACGATCAATTGTGAATCGCAGTAAATCTCCACAGCAATAATTCTTAAATATCTGGAAAGCCTTATTCCGGCAAGTAGGGCTTCGTATTTAGCCTCGTTGTTGGTCGCACGAAAGTCAAACTTCAAAGCGTAGCATATATATCGATCTTCAGGAGTCTCGAGCACAACTTCAGCGCCTAACCAGCGGTCATTTGATGCGCCATCAGTATGAAGCTTCTAGACATATTTGGGAGATTCACTGATTCCGGGCAAGTCCTCTGGGATGGTGAATTCGGCGATGAAGTCTGCTAGGACTTGTCCTTAAATAGCTCACCTCGGTGTGTAAGCGATGTCAAACTGACTCAACTCGATATTCCACTGAGTAACCTACCAGACGTCTCAGGCCGCGTAAGGACCTCTTTTAATGGCTGGTTGGTGTAGAAGTGAAAGGATTAGCCAAGAAATAAGGGCAAAGCTTCCTCGAGGCAATGACAATACAGTAAGCTAACTTCTCCAACTTTGGATAAATTCTCTCTGCTTCGGTCAGTCGTTCGCTAATGTAATAGACTGGCCGTTGTATCCGATCCTTCTCCCGAATCAAAGCAGCATTGATTGCATTTTTTGACACTGCCAAGTAGATATATAATTGCTCATGATCAATAGGCTTTGACAGAATAGGTGGTGTGGATAGGTGTTGAAACAGTGTTCGGAATGCACCTTCACACTCTATAGTCCTTTCAATGTTCCATTTCCCTTTCTTGATTAGATCGAAGAAGGGAATGCATTTGTCGGTGGATTTTGAGATGAAACTGCTCAGTGCAGCTACCTTACCATTGAGGCTCTGCACTTGTTTTATTGTTCTTGGAGTCTCGAGATTTCGAATCACCCGGATCTTTTCAGGATTGGCTTCGATTCCCTGGGCATTAATGGTGAATCCAAGGAACTTTCTAGACGTGACCCAACGGGTTGAGCTTCATTCTATATGCTTGGAGGATGTTGAACATTGTTTCCAGGTCTCTGATATGACTAGTGGAGAATCGTGACTTTACAAGCATGTCGTTCATATATACCTCCATAGTTTTTCCGATCTGGTTAGCAAAAATTCAATTAACTAGCCATTGGTAAAGTGCTCCAACATTTTTGAGTCCAAATGGCATGACTTTGTAGCAGTAAAGTCCCAGATCAATGATGAAACTGGCATGCTCCTGATTGCGCAGGTGCATGGGAATCTGATTGTAGCCGGAATATGCATCCATGAAGGATAAGAGCTCATGTCTGACTGTTGAGTCTACAAGTAGATCAATCCGGGGAAAGTGGAAAACTGTCTTTGGGGCAAGCTCCGTGCAGTTAATTCCCTGCTATTACCCCGCTATAACCCCGCTATATCTCGTAGAGGATTTTTACCGCTAGATTTTTCCATATAGCCTCAAATATAGCATTTCCGCTTTAAGCCCCGCTATTTCCGCTATATCCCATTATTCTCGCTATATTCTGCTATTTCCTCTATATCTTCTTTAAAAAAATGAATTGAAAAATGATATTTATACAGTATAAAAATTATGAAATTAATATATTTAGTTGAATTTTTAATATATTTTCAGAAATAAAAATGCTCTAATATTCTATTAAATTCAATTATGTTATATAAGAGTTTTACGTTTATTTACAGTATATTCGCACATGTTTTTATTTAAAATTATTTATATGTTAATTATAATTCAATTGAATGTTAATTTTTCGTTTAATTACCATTTATATATTTGTAAAAACATTAAGTACATGTTTTATATGCCATTTTAGAGTCATCCGCTATATCCTGCTGTATCCCCACCGTATCCTCGTTATGACTTTTTGCACCTCCGCCGCATTGATTCTGCCAAGCGCGTTAACTGCACAGGGCAAGCTTTATTTAAGTCTAAGTAGTCAATGCTTGTTCTCCATTTTCTGTTAGGTTTCTTGACAAGTACAGGTTCGGACACCCATTTTGGATATAGCGCATCTCGGATAAACCCGTTCAACTTGAGTTTATCTACCTCTTCCTTTAGGGCGACAGATCTCTCTGGGTCCATACAATGCCTTCTTTTCTTGACCGGGACATGCCGTGGGTCAATATTCAAGGTGCAGCTCGCGATGTCCGGTGAGATCCCACACATGTCAGAGTGCATCCAGGAAAATACGTTGAGGTTTGCCTAGAGAAATTCAACCAATTCCTCCTTCATCTGTTAGCTTAGCTGAGATCTAATCTTTACCATTCTAGAATTATCATCATTATCGATTGGAACATCGATCGTCAGCTCTGCCGGAGAAGCCGGACTGTCTTTGACTTCAATCTCGCTTTCAGCATCTCTTGGGTCAAGATCTCTTGGGAATTGGTTGTGTCCAGGCCTAAGCCTAGAAGTTAACTGTCAATTATCTGCAAAGCGGACGTAGAGAGATTCTTCTACGCCCTTCCCTTCTCTTTTCGCTGCGCCTCCTGCGGCTCAGCAACATAACAGGCTCGTCTAGCAGCCTGGTCTCCCGAACAAATCTGACTCCATTATCAGTAGGGAATTTCAAAGTCAGACACCAAGGGGCGATAACAGCTCTGAACTCAGTTAGGGCCGGCCCAAGAAAGCGTTGTACGGTGAATCAATATCAAATACAATAAACTGCAGTATCCAAACTCTCCAGCATTCTCCAACTCCCAACTCCACTGGCAACTCCACCACCCCAGTGGGTATAGTCGCACTCCCATTGAAGCCATGAATACAAAACTGACAAGGCTTTAAATCTTTCGCTTCCATCTTCATTTGATCATAGGCTCGCTTAAAGAGTATATTCACTGAAATTCCACTTCCTACTAAGATCCTCTTCATCCAAGCAGGATCTATCTGAGCTGAAATGTCTAATGGATCAATGGTAGGGGCTTCGACTCTGTCGGCATCCCTGTCTTGGAAAACGATGTCGTCTGTCATCGTCTTTTACTATTTGGTCGGAGCATCGTCTTCCATGTTACTGCAACATTCGAAGCTCGCATGCCTAATAGATCTGGCATACGACTCTATTTCCCTCCAGCTCTGATCCGCTGGATGAGGACCACCACTAACAATGTTAATCACTAACCTCCCGCCAGTACACGTGGGTTCCTCCGGTCTAACCTGATTTGGTATTTGATTTTGATTTGATGAGCCCACATCTCCAGACTGCGACACCCGAACGAACTACTCCAACTTTCTTTCTCGGATGAACTTCTCAATAATATCCTGTAGATGACGACACTCATTCGTGTTGTTGCCATAACTTTGTGAAATCTACAAAACTTTCCAGTTTGAATCAACTTCTCTGACGATTGCTTCGAAGCAGGTTTCTTATATTGGATAGTATTACGAATTTGCAAGTGCACATTTTCCAGGGATGTATTTAAAGGAGTATAGGTGTCAAACATGGGAGCTCTACATCGCGGTCTGCGATTTTGATCCCGCTTCTTACCTTGATTTCCATCGCCTTTCTGCTGATTTTGCTTATTTTGTATATTTAATTGCACCTTTCTAAAACTCTCCCCTATTTGTTTCACAGCGACATTGCTTTAGATTCCTTCCATATTAGGCCTTGCGTCATCCTTTTTCCTAGATCGTTTCGCATCCTCTCTTCTTAAGAACTGAGCTACCTTGGAATAGAAATGGTCCAATGACACGGGGAGTTTTTCGGCCAACCAATTTCCATATTCGAAATCTGGATCAATTCCCTTAGTCAGTGCCATCATGATGAAATTCTCATTAGGGTTACTAATCTCAACGCATGCAATGTGGAACCTCTCCAGGTAACGTCTGAGTGTCTCTCCATGAGCTTGAGTGACACTGAACAAGGTATTAACATCTTTGGGCCTTGTAACATGCATACGAAATTGCTCGACAAACTTCGTAGCCAACTGGTCAAAACATGAAATAGATCGGGGTGGCAGACGTGTAAACCACATAGTCGCGCTGCCCCCAGGGAAATTTGGAAACTTCAGCATTTGACCGCATCATCATCCCATGTGGCATTCATCTACCATTCATACTTTAAAATGTGATGGTTAGGGTCAGAGCTCCCTTCATAAGCAGAAAGAGTTTGCATTCCAAATCACTGATGCGGTTCGGCGTAGAGGATGTCATCGGTGAAAGGGTTATGACTCTGGGAGATTCCCCAATCATCACTGGTGAAGCTTTGGCTTTCACAAATCATCTGGTGGATCATTGTCTGGATGTTTGGCATCTGGACATTCTGGGCATGCTGGTCCAAGGCGTGGTCGGGTTCCACAATGCAACGATAGGTTGGGCGTGGTCGATGGTCCATACCTCGCCTCCTTGGCTCTAGGTCTTCGGGAACATAAGTCTCAGGAGTATAATTATGTTGGCGATAGTTCGAATCCGTTCGGTTTCGAGTGTCAGCTCCCAACTCGATGATAGCGGCGACAGCGTGGTTATCAGTTGTTTGATGGGGAACCGTTCCTCCTCAAGAGGAGGGTCCGGTCTGGTGGCTGGTCAACGGACCAACTCTCACTTGTCCAAGATTCAAAGTGCTCTAATTTCCTGTAACATATGTATAGCTTCCATCTAGCTGTGGGTGTGGGATCTGTGATTGTAATCAGAGGATGCTGAACTTTCAGTAGATGAGTAGGAAGCCTAATCCCTTCTGGATCTCCTTCGTCTGTCTCGGTTCAGACAGTTGGTTAACTCCATGTTGACATGGAGCTGCTGGCGGCTTGGAGTCAGTTCTTGCATTAGTAGCTAGACTCCTCCCTGGTGACAGGGCCTTGGGGATCGGAAGATCCAGCAGCGTTTTGGTCTGCAGAGGGAAGTCTGTGCAGGGTTCTGCCTATCCCGCCCTTCTGAATCTGCAACGGTTGAGGTAGTCCTAGTAGCGACTATGGTATATAGCGAAGTTCTCTCCTAGACTTGGTGCAAATCTGAATAGGATGGAAGAACTGCTAGGCTTGAAATTTGGATCCTCTCCTTAGATTCTTGCAATCTGATATTGGCAGTAGATCCAATGAGCAGGAGTAAAACTAGGATTTCTCAGTGAAAGCACCAAAATGTTTGTACCAAAATTGGGCACCAAAATATTTGTACCAAAATTGGGCACAACACTCTTCGGATATATTTGAAGAGATAAATGAAGAAAGTAAATGTAAAATGAGATAGATTGAACAAACACACCAATCAACAGATAAGAAAAATATAAAAACAAACAAATTTAGAGTGGTTCAGCATATGGCATAGGTCCGCTATGGAATGATTGATGTTTATTGATTATAACTCGCTGGTTACAAATGGATTACAATAGTACAATCAAAGTTCAGTGACAATTTCATTAGAGTATCGACGTAGGGAGGCCAAAAGTCCATTTTCTATAGGTCTAGGGTCACTATTTATAGGTGTAGGCAGCAAATATCTCGCCCAAATTTTGAAGGACTTCTTCTCTCACGTGGGTGGGCCTACAGTATCAGGTGATTTCGGCTCGATCTTGGAGCGATACGAATTGAGTTTTTATCGGTCAATAACTGGTCCTTTTGGGCTGAAATTGATCAAGTACATTCTTGAGGTTGTACGCAAGATCTTATGAAAATTTGGTTGCATTTGGACTTGTAGATCTCGAGTTATGATCGATGCAAGTTTTTATTTTCAATTTATTATCCAATTCGTATCGCTTCCATTCAGTCGATCTGGTTCGTTTTGCTCTTTGGCACATGGTGATTAATGATGTAGCGCTATCTCCCAGGATCAATCCAGTTTTCATGCCAAGTGATCGAGCCTTCCTTCTTTGTAGGCTCCATTTGTATCGATGTATTCATACTCGTTCGTATTCACCTATAAGGTTCTATTTCGTATCGATTATGGAGGGATTTTTTTCGTATCGATGTTCGTCTACATCTTTCGTATCGATATGATACAATCCCATTCGTATCATTCCAGGCCTCTGCCTTCGTATCGTTCCAGGCCTCTGCCTTCGTATCGATGTCTTGAACGTTGCTTTATGTAGATGGTGGGTGGATTCGTACCGATACCGCACTGATCGATACGAATTGTTCCAGAAATGATCGATACGCCTTGGGCAATAGTTGGGAGCGATACGACATTTTTTAGTTATGGAAACAGAACATGAGTGGCACGATGGATACAAAGTACAAGAGGAGGCAAATACGAATGAGGCAGCTCTTCTATGGATACAAATGTGAGTGCTGCTTGGCCTTAGATACAAATGGATTTTGCCTCTTCCCATGGATACAAACCAGTGTTGGACACGAATTGTAGATGTTATCTAAATGAAACATGATAGATCCATATCTTGAGCATAAGAACTCCGATTGACTTGCAATTTGGAATCTTGGCTTTCGTAGCTTTGATTGTCGTATCATATCAATTGTAGATCGATCCAGACTCGGGTAAAATTTACCAGTATCCATAGTAGACCTGTGTAACCGGTCTTCGAGACGAACTGCCTTTGATCCCTAGTCGAGTTCTTGGTGTCATAGTCATGCCAAAAGGCGGGATAACACATCTATCCCCAAGCATGTCTTTGAAAGCTACCTTTTGTGTCGAAACCCAGAGTATTTCAATACCTTCGAAATCCCAAAGATGTACCTACTGACAAAGTCGAAAGCTCATGCTACTTCTCACTGACCATAACAAAGAAACACAAAGGGAAAAGGCGCATCCACCCCTTTCGAAGAAGATGAATGCATTGAAATCCATTCAAATGCAATGCAAAGGGATGTACAAGCATCAAAGATGATGAAAGATCTACAAATCCACCTTTCGACCAGGTCGAAAGCTTTGAGTCGAAAGGTGCCAAGCCACACCTATAAATAAGACCCTAAGGGTCTAGTATTAGGGATCTGAATTCATTCACTCTCTTCTTATACTTCCTTAAATTCGTAAATTTGTAACCCTAATTTGGAAATTAGATTAGGAAAATTGATCGGTTTGTACATCATTAGTTTAATGAAGACAAGATTTTGATGCTTTTGGTTATGCAACTGTTTTGGGAATTTTATGAGATTTGACTGTGTTCTGCTTGTGTCGACCTAATCGAAAGGATACCTTTCGAGTGAGTCTGAAACCCCTTATTTTTCCAAAACACTTAAGTTCTTAGCTTTAAACCACTACTTTCCAAAAGCTCACCTTTTAAGCGAGTTCAAGCCTCAAATTCGGCCAAAGTCCCCAGACTTTAAAATCCAAACGGATTTTCTCATCTAGGTTGCTAAGAAGCCTTTTAGGTTTTTGAGAAGATGATGGTATCTTAGTGGCAATGTTCTTGGACTTTTTTTTTGTCTTCTTGGACCGAAGTAATAAAGGAAAATATGTTACATGCATAAATAACAAGCAAAGTTATACATATATATTAGAACATCTAATCTTGGCTTAGAAACATACTGTACATAACACCCCATAATTTTGATGATAATTAATTAAAAGAAATTAATTAATAAATAATAAAATCGAAAAATAGAATTTTTACAAACATTATAATTTGGCTACGAAACTTGTACCATTGGGTTCGTGGCGATTTTTTGATTAATTTTTATATATAAAATTTCCAATCGAGGCTCAGATTAAAAAAATTACGTTTGAATATTTCAAGTTGGAAATAACTATATATGTAATTAAGGTAATAAAAATAATTAACTGATGTTAATTATCGTCAGTTTGAGTTAACGGATTATTAATGTTACTTAAACATTAAGCAAAATTAAGGTGGAAAAAATTATATTGATCAAATTCATAAGGAATTAAATAAACGATGCACTGAGTAATTAACAAAATAAATCCCGGTCGGTCGACCCTAGTTGATAGCCGGTCAACTAGGAGGGGGATAGTGGTCGACCGGTTGAGCTGTTAACTTGAGAATTAGACGTAGCAGATCAGCCTAGATTTAATATAATTTAATCAAATAGTTGGCATTAAATCGAACCCCTATAAATATTGGCCTAAACCCTCACTTTTATTCTCATATTTTATGAGCAACACCGGAGCTCAACCATTTTCACTTCTTCACAAAGTTCTTATTCTTAAAATAGTCATAGTTTATACATATATACAAGTGGAGAATAGTATAGAATGATTGAGAAGAAGAATAGGATCGAACCAAATCGTCAAATCCAACGTAAACTATAAATCTGGATCTAAGTTGTAAATTAAATCCAAATATCTCTTCTAATCAAGATTTCTGATAAATATGTAATGCTTGCAGTGTATATATCTATATAAGGAGAAAATAGAGTCAAACTGGAATAACATGGATTAGGTATAGAGATTTGGAAAGCTAAAAAGTTGAGTAATATATTATATATTTTTATATAATATTGGATCTATATCTTTGTAAATCTATTCTTGTATGCCTAAAATGTAAATTGGAGTTATAGGCTAAATTTATATACGTGTAATGAATTTATAAACTCTGCCTATATATTCAGTGATTGACAACTTGAATTATATATTGCATATATGTGAATCTAGAAAGTATAAGGTAGCAGTAGTCCCTGAATTTGATAGATTATATAGTAATTCCAGATTTGTTGATTAATTGATTTATGCAAGTAGATGTAAATTAGAAGTTATCACAATAATTATTGGGATTTAAGTGGTATTTTAATTCATTAAAGAGTTTTGGAATGTAAATTTCTATAGATTATCAAGTTCAGTTTTGCAAATAAAGTGTATTGTTTAAAATAACAAGGTATATGCCTAAAAGAAAAAATGTATAAAACAAGGATATTTTATCATATTTTGTACTGTCTATTTCAATAACTACAAAAGTATAATTCCTGGAAATTCCAAATGTAATAAAAATTCCCTTTTAGATAAGATATGGAGATTTACAGTGTTAACCTTTCCTTTTGGGAAAGATGTAATTCCAATGCATTAAAATGCATAAATCCATAAGTATGAATTAAAGAATTGAAACTGTGATAATAATAATGGTAAAATGTAAAATCAATGTATACGTGTGTATGTATATATAAGCTTATGCAATAGAGACAAGATGGAAAACAAATAATTAACAATAACAAGGTAGGAGAGTAATAAAATGAATATAAGCAAGAAATAAATCAAATAATAACAATGAAAAAGTTAGGCAAGTAGTAATTTACAAATAAAAAGAGTAGGGAAAGTTCATTAAACAAGGGAGGGTAGTAAATGTTAAAAAGGAATAGAAAGAAAATTCGATAAAAAGAATTGGAATTAAGTGGAAAAAGATATTAAGATCTTTTAAAAGAAAGCGGTAAATAACCTTAAATCAAATAAGAAGTAAACACATGAAGAAGTAAAGAAATGTTATTAACAGTTGAACATTGGAGGCGTAATAATCAAACAAGTAAGAATGGACACACACACACATACATATATGTATGTAGCCTCAAGTATGCATTTATGATGGGTGTGAATTATTAAAGTTATTAAATATCTTAGATGGATAAGAATAACATAGTCGTTAGAATGGGTTGGAATGCGAGGTCAGTAGTGTTACACAATAGAATCATGCCCACCGCAAGGGACTACCAGCCGTTGTGTATAAATTATACTGATGTAGGACATATCCAACTATGGGACCTGTGGAATTATATACACTCGTGTATTGGTGAAGGAATGCCCCAGTAGGGCCTACTTCAACTTTTTAGTTGTAGTATTTCCTTGATTGCATTAAGCAATCTAAATGAGATGGTAACCAAGGTTCGATGCTATATCAGTGTGTTTGGTACCATATTAGAAAGTAGGAGCTGTACATAGGTCGAGAATGCCGTTAGTCCTAAGCGGTTGTAGAAAGACAAGGGTTACACCTAAATAGCTACACCTTCTACTAGTGTGGGTCACGTTTAGGTCATGCACCTTCATAGTTGTTTGCTAGTTGTTTGTTAAGAGGTAAGGCTAGATAATCCTTAAGCGAGATCTTTCAAAACAAGTGGGGTGGTCCGAGGAGCTGAGTATTGTATAGTCTGGGGAGCTGAGTCCATAATAAGAAGCAGACAATAAATAAATCTCCAAGGTGAGATAGAATACGACTAAACTATTATGACTCCGTTATTAGGCACTGTAGGAGTTCTTTGGTATGCAGGACGACGAGGACATAATGCTGCATTGATGATGGAGCCTAACGAGGTGCTAGGTTATGGATACTGAGGGGATAATATCTTGGTCTAATGAAGGACTGTGGTACTTATGTGTGTGTATATATATATATATATATATATATATATATATATTATATACGTATGTAATTATGGTCTACTTCGAGTAGATGTGGTGTATCATATGCATATGTAGTGTTGAGTCAACTAAATAAAATAAAATGACATAACATGTGACGTAAGGCAATAAGCATAAACTAGTGTTATGTATAAAGTATTTAACTTACTAGTCACCAAAACGTTGTTTTGACCCCCTTCCTCATCACAACCCAAATGATAGCTTTAGAGGGACAAGTACTGGTGCAATGCAGGAATATGAAGGGACAGGTTTCCTTATGCATGCTCGACACTGACAAGGACACTAGATATTGAAAGCGCCAATCTGGGTTGGTAGCTCTATGGTTTCTTATACTTTATTATTCCACTGTGAGTAATATCGATAGTGCTCCAATATTCATTTATTTCTTTATTACCAAGAGATCAAATCGAAGATCCCTACTTTGGAGTACTTGGGTTTTTGATTTATCGAAAATTCAGGCCTATCGGAGTGCAGGTTGTTACATTTGGTATCAGAGTGAGGTTAGCCGATCTTGAAAATTAGGAAACATTGAGTGAGGGTATTTTTATTTTGCTAAATATAAATATATTATATGCTAAATTTTACAAATTCTGACGATCGAAGTAGTTGTGACCATATTTTGAAAAGCGGGACAATGCGACTATGAGTTGGAACAACGGATGCAGTTGATGATTGTATACCTACCCTGATTCCCTTATTTGAAATAGATCGTATGAAAAAGGCGTTGACTTAAGAATAACATGAGTGCAACATATGGAAGGTCCCTGAAGCTAGATAGTAGTGACTCCCTAATTGGGCCCTCGATAGCCCAATGGTTGTAAACCCTACAGGATTGCTGATTGATGATGTACAGCAGGTCTAGGTTCGGGGAAAGTAAGAGTCTGTATTTTGTACATATTTGGAAGAAATAAGTTCCTGAAGAAGGTGTGTAGCAATCATTCTAAGGCGATAGATGGATTTTAATATTTGGAAAAAGGAGATAAGTCCATAAATAGTGGGAAAGAAGAAAAGGTCTAAAAGAAGAGACAAATAAAAATCCACTTTGAGTCTGATCCCATTTTAAAGAATTTAGTATAAAAGTTGAAATGATTTCAATACAAAAGTTTGAGAAAAATATATAAGTAATATATTTGAAATGATTTTCAAAAGAACAATTTAAAGGAAGAAAAGCACTATTTTTCAAAAGTAAGTAAATATTAACTTTCAAGAAAATAAAATACCTACAATTTATTAAATAAATTGTTTTAATAGGAATTAAAATTATTTAAATTAGAAATTTCAAAAAATAGGGTTTTAATAAAAGTTAATTTTTTTGAGAGAAAAATAGTAGAGCATATATAGCTCGTTGATTTTTCTAAAATGAAAATTTTAAGTTGTGAAATTCTTTTAGGGATGAATAATAGGAAGTGCTACAAGTTTATAATGAGGTAAATATAACAGGAAACAAAGATTGAAATCGAAGAAAATTAGAAATAAATTAATAGGCGAATGCACTGCAATGATTTAATAAATAAGACAGTAAATGGAGAGGAAAAGTTGTATAAGAGGAGCACATTAGTGTAGTTTAGGTAAAATACAATTAAATAGTAGTAGCAAATGAAATACTAATAGAAACAATATTATAAATTTGTATAAAATAATGTTAGTAATTAAAAATACTACTAGTAATCTAATTAGAAGCAACATAGGAAATTAAAGGCAAAATAATGGAAAATGGATATTTTTGTAGTTGTGCGCATTGATTGCATGTATCTTTTAAAAGTCCCCCTCGCATGCTACCAAAGCCACCACTAAAGTTGGAAGTGGAGATAGCATAAGTAATATGAAAATAATAGGATGGAAGTGTCCATGTATACATCAGTTTTATTGTTAAAATCATAAAAAAACCATTGTAGAGTGTATTTTTAAAAATGGTTTGGTATAACAATTGAGTTTTTAACAGCAAAACTTAATAAATGATTTGAGTTAAATATCCTAATTTTTAAGAAGTAAAAATCCTTGTTGTTGAAAAAACGAGATTTAAAAGAAGAATTTGATTTGAAGAAACATGAAAAGAACTTCTATAAATTTAATTATAGTTTTAAAAGTTAAGACATCAAGTTATTTTTGAATTTAATAAAAAGCTTCTAAATTTGTAATTTTAACTATAAAAGTTTTTGGATTAAGTGCTTTAAATTTTTTGAAGTTTTAATTTTTGAAAAAAAAGAGAAAAAAATGGCGAAAACCAAACCAAAATTTTAATATATAGTAGATAAGGATGACTGCCTATGTTAAATAGGGGTAAAGATAGGGCTATGAAAAAGGCAGCGATGACTACGCATAGAGTAAAGAATCCCTATAGGATGTAAGGAATGTTGGTGAGAATCTAGGAATGTTTTATTAGACATATCTGTAAGCCATAAGAAGAATCCACAAAGGAAAGATAAATGACATCAAAGTACACTCCTACGAGTTCTAGAGTATGCTCGTAGGAAAGGTCAAGGATAAAGAAAGTAAATACCAAGATTTGAGAGTACTATAAAGAGATTTAGATTAAAAGAAGATGGTAATAGTGGGTAATAAGATGAAAAACATGTATAGAGGACACTAGTTGACTCAAAGTTAAGGAAGACAAGATAGGGGTGGAAAAGTTATTCTGCAAAGCCAATTTGGATGAGTTATCTAAAATGTGCATAATTTGTATTTATTACCCAATACAACATGAAGATGCATGGTTTATTCCATAATTTGATGTGGTAATAGAAGTAATGGATAGACCCTACTCATTAGAAGTCATAACAGATAGTTAAGGTATATGGGTTGTAGAAGGATGACATGTTAGAAAGGTGCATTTAATTTGAGTAAAGAAGTGAGAGGGCCATCTTATCAGTTGATGTTGAAGGACAACTTCTAGCGATTGATACTTGGAGGTTTGGGTCGTAAGCATTAGTTATTTCTGCAAAACGCATACAATATTATAAGAAATATTTCTTTTAAAATTGGTTTTCTTGATGGACCGTTGTATATTAATTGGAAAACTGTGGCAATAAGGAAATTTTATGTAGACACTTAACTAATGCAAGTAGACTAGAAGTCTATAAAATAAATTAGGAAATTTATTAGCTACTGAAAGTAAAGTAATGTTAAGTGCCAAAAGCCTTAAATTTGGGAAGATAAATTTTGGCGAGTGAAGGACAAAAAAAGTTTGTTGCGAAGCCATGGGTTAGTGTTTCTATGCCTTAAAAGATGAAATTTATGAGTGAACTTGTATGTTGGTTGTTATTTAAAAATTTAAAGAGATTTTTTTTTTTTTGAAATTGACATATTATCGTGTAGTAGAATAAAGTCCATTATGGACATCAAACTATCGACTAAATCCCGACTGCGTAGGATGTGACATGAATCGTTTAAGAAAAGATATACTTTTGAAAATTTCTGTTCAAAATTCTTTGTTTTGGAAAATTAAATATTTTTATAGGAAACTTTTTAAAATATTTAGTGATGAAATTTTTAAAATTTGAAATTTTATTTATATTTCAAAAGTATTATACAAAAAGATTCTTTGAGTAAAAAAGAAGAAATTTACTAGGTTTTGTTTATATTTCAAATTTTTTGAAGAAAAGATACACTTTTGAAAATTTCTGTTCAAAATTCTTAGTTTTGGAAATTTTTATGGGAAACTTTTGAAAATATTTGGTGATGAAAATTTTAAAATTTGAAATTTTATTTATATTTCAAAAGTTTTATATAAAAAGATTCTTTGAGCAGAAAAGAAGAAATTTTTAAATTTTTGAAATGCGCAAGCTTACCATAAGGGAAAAGAGAGTCAGCAAGTTAGTAAATAGACATTTTACTGCGCAGAAGAAGTGACAGTAAAATGAGATATAATTAGTGAAAAGGGAATACGCTGTCTCAGATATAAAATCTATTTCTCCATACCTTATCGGTAGGTGAACAAAAACTGGTTTTAAAATAGTTCCGTTTTAAGAATTTAAACATTTAAAATGAAATTTACTTTTGCGGACTATACTTGGAATAGTTGGAAGAGAATTGGGCAAAAGTGAAGGTTTCGAGGTATAGTAGAGAAAGGGTATAAAAGAGATGGATGAAAATATGACAATCTCCATCTAAACTCTTTTTCGGCATAAGAACATAGGTTTAGAAAACTGGATTTTTCTAGGTTTGTATGATAGAAATGGCGTGCTAGGATTTTGGATGGCAGGAGTTAGATGAAAAATTGGTTAAACTATACTTCGATTCATAAAAGTATGAGAAAATTTGGATGCAGAATTAAAGTTTTCGATATTCAAAGTCTACATACAATTAAAATTACCAGTATATTTAGGTTCCTTGCGCCATGTTTTCAAAAATTGTTTTGCAAAAAATCATTCATATAGGAGGCGCTGATTTAGAATTGTCCAGTATGCGTATCACATATGTTGTGATATACCATACACTTGCACATGACTGGTTGTAAAATAGGTTGTGCACTAATTGGTTGGACAGTATAGAACGGTTGCACATTATGTTATTTGATTCCGTCCTTAAGGAATTTTGTCCCGGACAAAATTCTTTTAAGAGAGGAGAATGTAACACCTCATAATTTTAATAATAATTAATTAAAAGAAATTACTTAATAAATAATAATGCCGAAAAATAGAATTTTTACAAATATTAGAATATGGTCATGAAACTAGCACCGTTATTCTTTACTACCACTCGTTTGGGATCGTTGGGCGTCCAAGAATATATGCCAGTCCTACTATTAAATGTTGGTACCAACTATTGACGTAGCCCCTGACCCTCCACAGCTAACATCCTGGTTTAGACTAACCTGAGTAAGTTAAGGAAAATACCATTTTGGGTTACTTACTCCCTCTTATTGGATATGAAGTAGACCGTATATCCCAAAAGGTATTGGGCCATTTAATACTTCAAATCTAAGGCAAACCCCGTGCATACTTCCCCCTAATCTATCTGCAACATATATCCATTTTCCACGGGTCTTAAGGTTGGAGATGTCTCACATCAGTAGTAAGCGTACATAACTGCTGGTAGCCTCTGAATGAAGGGAAGATTTCAATGTGTAACTCTATTGACCTCGAATCCTAACTCACTAAATCAAATTAATCACTCTAAACTTTGATATTGGGAAAAGTCCACTAATGTCTATTTGCATATTTAAGGCTATATAATTTACCCTGATGACAATTATACTGTCTTAAAATATTCAGTTACTGCCTAACATTTTTATTTCACCGTTCTTACAAATGTCAGCTTGTCTGTTGTGGATGATTACTATCTTAACGGGACATTTCCTAAGACATTTGTTTATTTACTCAGATTTTTCCTAGTATTCCTTCTATTTCTCACCATATTTATTATCCCAACAATCTCATTTATCAGTCATTTTAATTCATTTATACCCTATTTAAACTCTTGTAACTTCCAAATTTATTCGATATTTATTACCTATTTATTTGGAGTTACAATATTTCCATCCTTATTCCCTAATCCTATTATTCACGGCTTGATTTGTTCTAATGTTCTAATTATACCTAATGCGAATATTACACATAAATTGTCGTATTAGTTAAGGTTTCATTTTAGTTGACTAGAGTGGCTAAATGCATATATGCATATGTATATGTATGTATGTGTGTGTGCGTGTGTATATTATATTTTCAGTTATCAATCCCTAACTAGAATATTCTTTTCCATATTTTAATTTATTTGAACTATATTTTTAAAAAGGTTTTCTGTTATGATTCTTATGAATTAACCTAAATTTAAGAGGTTTGCTTCGTTTGAAATTACAAGGAATGATTTATTTCCTTTTTTTATTGAATAGACAGTGTAAACTACGAAAAATAAATCCATACTTTACACATTTCTTTCCACTATTTATGCATATTCCTTGTCAAATCAAACGCTACACTTTTTTGTGTAATTAAGAATATTATGAAAATTTATAAAAATTAATGGATAATATTTCCAACTATTAAAATAAAGAAACTCTACATTCCAACAGAATTAGGATATGGGTAAACATATTTACAACCCGATTGTAGATCTAGAATAATTTCTACATCTTATTGACATATAACTCTTAATACCTTGGGGACTGATTTTCAGATCTAGGTGTAAACAATATTTTTAATAAAGTCTCCTAAATTGCAGAATATGTAGGCAATGTTTTATACGTTTAATTCGAGCTTATAACTCTTAGATCTTCATTTAGGCATAATAATCAAATAAAAATACAACGAAATAAATTCTAATGTTATAAACAAATTACATAATTTCCCACTCACCTTTTAGAGCGTTACAAATTTGTCGATCTGAATCTATTTCCTTGATTCAACTCCATCTCCTTTTTAATCTAAGAAATATTTATAAATATGTATATACATATTATTAAAATTACAGATCTGAGAGTTTTTTTGTTGTAAACAGGAATATAGATTTGTAATATTGAAATTTACCTTGTTATTTGCACAACACTGATTCGCTCCTTCTCTTCTTCTTTTTTATTTTTTGATCTTCTCTAATTTGTATAAATATAAACTATTTTAAAATTAGTTGGAATAGTGGAGAAGTGGAAATGATTGAGCTTCTCTCCCTTGAATCGGAAAATATGAGAAGAGAAGGGAGGAGTTAGGCCTATATTTATTGGCTTTCGAATCAGTCGTAATCGTTAGATTAAAAATATTAATTATGGGTCGTTTACACCGGGGTTCAAACCCTAGCCGCCAGGGTTCGAACGGTCGACCGTACCTCATGAGCAGTCGACCGCTATTGGTTGATTGGGCCATAGGTGGGGGTTGATTGGTGGTTCTCGGTTAATTTATTATATTGTTAATGTTTTATTGTATGATTATTTACGTTTTTATTTATTTTAAACGTCCGTAACTTCTTTGTTTGAACTCCTATCATAAAACTCAATGTATGAAAGTTGCTCAGAAACTCACCACAAAGGCAATGTGACTAGTTTAATGGATAAATTACATCATTTTCTAAAATTCTATTTTTTGAACCTAATTAATTTTTAAATTATAAACCTAGATTTTGCAGGGCGTTACCCCATTCGTTAGAGTTAACCGACAATTAACGTTACTCAGCCGTTAAACAAGACTCGAGTGGAAAGAAATTATATCAATTGGATTAATAAGGAATGAAGTAGACAAATAAGCAACACGAAGAGTAATTAACATAATTAAGGCAAGATCCTAGGTCTTTCGAGGTGATTTCGACAACCAGATCTAGTCATTCTTTTAAAGTTAATCCTCCTGTCGTTTCTGATTTGTCCCCTTAAGTTATTGCGGTCTTCTCTCTCCTTTAGGCTCGCTGACTAGTAGTTCAAAGCTTTTTTGCTCCAATGTAGTTTATCGTCTTGAAGCCTTAAATCCCTTTATTATGTTGGGTGACTCTCTAGCAGGAAACACTACCTTTCGAGTTTATGGTATCGACCATATCTCTCCACTTTATGGTATCGCTTAGGTCGCGAATGAGAAGAGCTCGAACCCTTTATCCCCCTTACTTGAGGTAGCGGCTAGTCAAGCCATTGGCCAGTGGACTGAGACGTTTGTGCCTTTCCTTGGTGTTGATTTGGAGGTGCTAGAGTATAATGCTGACCGTGGTGCTAGTGATTGTAACGTTAGTGACATTGTAAATGTAGGTGGATGTGAATTTTCAGTTGGTATGTTAGGCACGACGGATGCTTGTAAGAATGCCAAATCCAATTCGTTTCCTGCATTTTGCTCTTCTGGAATTTTTTTCCAGTCTAGTACATGCGCTTAAGGTGCAAAAACTTAAATAGCCCATGTGCCTACTAGTCTTCCTAGTACTAACGAAATGCCCCTTTCGATTTGTAAGTGGACTTCTCTATATAAAGAACAGCAGAGAAACACAAGTGAATTCGTTCCACTTTCCTTTGACATTATATAAGAGAATGGTGCTTTGGTACCTTCGCTTGAAGTTTTGGAAGCGGGAAATGAGTTTTGGTCGAGGTATCTTGTGGCTTCTTTCTTGAACGTATTAAGAGGTCCGTGATTACTGTCATAATCGTTGGAATAATAGGGTGGTATACAAGTTCATTGTGATAATTACATGTTCTTTTTCAAGTTTTCTAGAGAAGAAGAAAGGCTTCGTGTTCTTTAGGCGGATGCCTGCATTATTGCTGGGCAACCCTCCATCATTAATCCTTAGAGTCCTTCAGTGGACAAAACTAAGGAGCAAATTCTCTCTATCCCGGTATGGTCTCACTTTTCTTACATCCCTCTTGTATTGTAGCCCATGATTGAGCTAAACTGGTTAGCTAGTACTGCAGGCAAGCTTAGATGTTTTAATTCGAATACAGTTGCACATAGTAGCCTTTACCTTCGAGGATTCTTGTGCGTATTACTTAGGGGCATGTCTCTTTGGTTGATGTCCGCTACAGTTGAAAACCAGATAATTATACAACTTGTCATTCCTTCGGTCACCTCTTAGAAGCATGTTCTGTTTTTCCAGAGTTTGCTCCTATTTTGCTTTCTGATAGGATCCCTCTTCCACGACCTCCTATCATGAAGTAGGTTCCTAAGTCGGTTCCCCGCCATGCTACAGTTCAATTTCCCTCAACTGCTTATGTTCCTCTTATAATAGTATCCCATCCTACCTCTCAGTCTGTTGAAGGTTTTCCATCTGCTGTGATTTCTCCCTTTGATGCTATTGTTGATCATGCATCATTTATGCCGCCCGTCCTTCTGTTATTAGATGGAATTCCTCTAAGAGAGCGAGGATACATAAGCCATCTGAGATGAGATACGACCCAGTTCGAAAGGAATTCTTTATGTTTGTTAGTGAAGTTGAAGGTGAATCCAGGCATCTATATTGCTCTATTGACGGGGATTTCCTTTTTCTTTCTGTTGCTTGTGCCCTTAGTGATTTAAACAAGGCTATTCTTCATAATGATAGCTGGATAGGAAATTTATCTATTGCTCGGTTTACTCTGATTATTTTCGAATCTTACATATCTTCTCTTCGGTCATCTATATGTGTTAGGCCCTGTCTCTTCGGGTGATTATTGTGGTTCCTCTTCTTCTGAGAGGGACTATCCATAGGTTAACTTAGTAGTCTAGGTAACTTCTGCCTAGCTCTTGTTTTGTGTTATCCGTTTATTAGAGTCGAGGCATTCTGCCTTGCTTCTGTATTAATGGTTGATTGGTAATAAAAGTGGACGGCCCAATATAAAACCGGCTTGCCTTTCCCAAAAAAACATAATTAAGGCGGACTGGTTAACCCCAATTAATGGTCGGTCGACCGGTTGAGCTATTAGTCTGAAAATTAGATGCGGCCGAGCGGCCTAGATTTTCTATAATTTAGTCGAACAGTTGACATTGATTCAAACTCCTATAAATACAGACCTAAACCCTCACTTTTCTTCTCATATTTTCCAAGCAACGCCGAAGCTCTATCATTTTCTCTTCTCTGCAAAAATTTTAGTTTTAAAAGTAGTTATAGTTTATACATGTATGCAAGTGGATAATGGTGGTGGATGATTTAAAAGAAGAATATGGTCGAATTAAATCGTCAAAGATAAGGTAAATTGTAAACTAAATCCAAATCTCTCTTCTAATATAGATTTATGATAAATGTGTATAGGCTTGCAGTGTATATATCCAAATAGGGAGAAAAGGGAGTCAAAATGGAATAACAGAGATTGGATTTGGAGATTTGGAAAGCTAAAAAGGTGACTGGGAGATTATATATTTTTATATAATACTTGATTTATATCATTGTAAATCTATTCTTGTATGCCTAAAATGTAAATTGGAGTTATAGGCTAAAATTGTATGTGTGTCATGAATTTATAAACTTTGCCCATATATTCTGTGATTGATAACTAAAATTATATTTTACATGTATGTGAATCTGGAAAGTATTCGATAGCAATATTCCCTGAATTTGATAGATTATATTGTAATTCCAGATTTGTTGATTAATTGATTTATGCGAGTAGATGTACACAATAAATTATTGGGATTTAAGTGGTGTTTTAATTCATTGGAATGTAGGGTGTTGCACTGTAAATTTCTATAGATTATCAAGTTCAGCTTTGCAAACAAAAGTGTATCGTCAACAAGGAATATGCCTAAAAGAACAGATGTATAAAATAAGTATATTTTATCATAATTTGTACTGTCTATTTCAATGACTACAAAATTATATTTCTATGAAAGTCCAAACGTAACACAAATTCTCTTTTTGGATAAGATATAGAGATTTACATGTTAATCTTTCCTTTTAGGAAAGATGTGATTTTAATGAATTAAAATGCAGAAATCCCTAAGTATGAATCAAAGAAACGGAGTTGTGATAATAATAACGGTTAAATTGTAAAATCAATGTATGTATATATAAGTATATGTAATAAAGACAAGATGGAAACCAAATAGTAAACGATAACAAGGCAGGCAAGTAACAAAATGAATATAAGCAATACAGAAATAAAATAATGATGATGAAAAAGGTAAGCAAGTAGTAATTTAAAAATAAAAGACCACGAAAGGTTGATTAAATAAGGGAGGGTAGTAAATGTTAAAAAGAAACAGAAAGAAAAGTTCAATAAAACAGATTTGAATTAAGCGAGAAAAGTTATTTAGATCTTTTAAAGAAAACGGTAAATGACCTTAAATTAAATAAGAAATAAACACATGAAGAAGCAAAGAAATGTTATTAACAGTTAAACATTAGAGGCATAATAATTAAACAAGTAAGAATGAATGAATGAACACACACACACATATATATGTAACCGTGTTTATGACTGGTGTGAATTATTAAAGTTAGTAAATAACTTAGATGGATAAGAATGACATGGTCATTAGAATGGGATGGAATGACAAGTCAGTAGTGTTACACAACATAAGTCTGCCCACTGCAAGAGGTTACTAGCAATTATGTATATATTATACTAATGTGGGACATATCCAACTGTACGACCCATGGAATTATATACGCTTGCGTATATGTGAAGGAATACCCTAGTAGGGTCTACTTCAAATTTTTAGTGATGGTATTTCCTTGAGCGCATTAGGTAATCTAATGGGAAGGTGAGCAAGGCTCGACGCTATGTCAATATGTTTGGTACCATATTAGGGAGTACAAGCTGTATATAGGTCAAGAACGTCATCGGTCTTGAGTGGTCAGTAAAAGATGAGGGTTACACCTAAATAGGCTACAACTCCTAATAGTGTAGGTCACGTTTAGGTCATGCACCGCCATAGTTGTTTACTAATTTTTTTTATTAAGAGACAAGGCCAGATAACCCTTAAGTGTGGTCTTTCAAAGTGAGTGGGGTGTTCCAACTAGCTGGGTCCTATATAGTCCGTGGAGCTCAGTTAATAATAGAAAGCAGACAAGTAAGTAAATCACTAAAATGAAACATAATACAGGTAAACTATTAAGACACCATAATTAGGCACTATGGGAGTTTCTTGGTATGCACGATGACGATGACGTGATTTGCATTGATGATAGAGCCTGGTGAGGTTTTGAGTTATGGATATTAGTAGGGATAGTATCTTGGTCCAATTGGAGACTGTGCTACTTGTATATTATATACGAGTGTTACGATATACGCTTCATTCATGATGAAGACTCCTAAGTTGTTTTTCTACAAATTGTATTTGTTTACTATGTTCAAAAGAAAATGATTTTCACAAATATTTAGCAATATTTTTGCGTTGATTCATGTGTAGTTAATTTGAGTTTTTATTTCTAAGTTGCAATAACTAATTTTTTTGTTAGTTTTTAAATTTTATTTATATTATTAGTTGATAAAAAAGAATTGTTAAAGTAGTTTATGTGTTAGATCCTATTTTTAGGTGATACTAAAACTTGGTAAATATTTATAGATGAAATATTGAATTTGTAAAGAAAGCTTAATTGTCGATCCTATTTTTAAGTGAATACTAAATTTTAATATTATCCTTAGAGAGGTATTTTTAGTGCTTTACCCTGGCGCCAAAAAAAGTGATACCAAATGTATTACTACTATTAATAAAAAATACATATAACAGTTTTATTGAAACTTCACGGTTGGACAAAAATTTTATGTTTGTATTCCAGCTATTAATAAAGATATACGTATGTGTTATGGGGTAGATGGGGCGTATCATATGTGCATATGGAGTCGTGACGAATAAGTAAAAAACGGACATAATATGTGGTGGAAGGTATTGGAATAAACTAGTGTTATGTGTAAAGTGTATAATTTACCAGTCACTAGAATGCTGTTCTAACCCCCTTCCTCATTACAACCCACAAGTTAGCTTTAGAGGGACAGGTACTGGTGCAAGGCGGGGACAATGGAGGGACAGGTTTCCTTATGCATGCTCGATACTGAAAAGGACATTAGATATTGGAAGTGTCAATACAGATCAGTAACTTTATGATTTATTGTACATCACTATTCTATTGTGAGTTGTATCGTATGCATTTATTTATTTATTTGTAGGATACCAAATCAACGATCTATACTTTAACGGACTTGGATTTTCTGTTTAGTGAAAATTCAGGTCCATTGGGGTTTGGGCTATTACACTGTAAGGGTTTATTAACAAGAAGAGAAAAAATAATTAACTATTATTATAAAAATTTATATTATGTAAAGAAAATCATGACTAAAGCCTTGATTTAAATTAAATACTCGGGGCATGATGAACAAATGGGATAAAGTCATCTAAAAATGTGGAATCTTAAGCCTATCGCAAATATTAGCTTTTTAAGATATCGCAAAGATGAGGTTTTCTGGTTGTTGAAAGCATATGTTTCAAAGCTATTGAACGCATGAGTTTTTCAAGCTACTGAAATTATGTTGTTTTAAGGCAATCATACAAATGGATTTGAAAACTCGAGTTTTTCAAGCTCGAAAATACAAGGTTTCAAGCTATCAAAAATACAGATTCAAAGTTTATCAAAAACATAAGTTTTCAAGCAATCAAAACAATAGATTTAAGAGTTATCGAAAACATGAGTTTTTAAACTATCAAAATAAAAATTCAAGGGTTTTCAAAAACATGAGTTTTTCAAGCTATCGAATATGTGAATTTTTCAAGCTATTAAAAATATAAGGCTTTTAATCTATCGAATTATGAATTTAAGTGTTACTGAAAACATGAGTGTTCCAACTGATAAAACTGTGAAAATTTAAAGTTATCAAAAATATGAGATTTCATAAGTTATCGTAAACATGAGTTTTTGACTTATCAAAGATGCGATATTTAAGTAAATCAGAGAAACAAAATAACATGCAAATAAATGTGTGCAAACATGTATCGAATAATAAAAATGCTAGTTTTTTGATTTAAAATGACCGACTTAGGAAATAAACCCTTTGAACTCTATTAAATTTGGAGGAAAAAATGTAAGCCCGTCGATTATGACGAGTTGAGTTACCAAATCAAATTCAGTAAGTTGAAAACTACATTAACTAAAACAAAGTAGAAGAAGTATACTGGGTGATTCGTTTCCCATTTTGGGAAGTGGTTGTAATAGGGTTTTAGACTTACCATTTATAAGTTATTGCATTTTTACGTTTGGATAGTCCTTGGGCAGATTAGTGAGTAAATAAAAGGTGATTAGTGTGTCCATTGACCTAATTAGGGATTAGGGTTAGTAGCAGCCTCCTCCAGCAGCTGTTAGTCATATTTTATCTTTTCTACACATTCCCAAACCTCTTTTAATCCTAATTAGACCAAAATCCCTCATTTTTTTTCACTTTAATTAGCTTAATTGAGTGATTAGTGAAAAATTGGCAAAGGAGATCAATGGGATTTTGGGATTTGCTGATTTGGAGTGCATGGAAATATATGAAGTGCTATTCACGTTAGATTTTCCTTGGTATTCGTGCTATTTTGGATCTAGATGAGGGTCTTCTCATTATACTATTCTTGTCTGTATAGTTATGTATGACATTTTTAAGTGTATTTTAAATGTTGAAACACTTCAAACCAAAATTTGACCTTAATTATACTTTCAAAATGATTTAAAAAGATAAACGTTGATTTTGGTCTCTTTTTGGGTACTAGACCAAATAAGTCATAATATTTTATCTTGCTAGATCTATGATGACATAATTATTTGAAATGTGTTCGGATTGCTTGTATATGATGTTTGGATGTTATGTAATTTTTATGTGAAGTCGATCGCTTATATTTAACCCGTTTGGATGTGATACGAGAGTGATCGTCATTAGTGTGATTTAGTGACCAAAAGTGCTTGAAACATGCTGAACTCAATATGTTCTTTGAGACCTGAAGACCCTACACTTTTGGTTGTAAGTGATTTGGGTTAGAATTGATGGAATTTTGGCATGGTTGAAATAATGCTAGTAGTGATGCACTGATAGAGTTAAGGGTATGCCCTAAGAGCAATTATATAATTTCTTACATATGTCTAACTCGATAAACAATCTTTTTCGAAATAAATAGGTGTATTTTTTCTATTATACACTTGATATAATGTGTAATATAGTAATTAATTAAATTAATTAAAATTATATTTAATAGAAAATCCATAAATGATTTGTTTTGTGATAATAGTTACAAAGTATTGGAACCGTGAGTAATTTATCACAATGAAAATAAATATACATTTTGAATATTCGTAGTCAAGACGTATCAAGACTGTATATTGACATATCCGTTGAGACTAAAATATGTAACGCTCTCCAAATGTTAGGCAGTGTATTATTTATGGCTGTTGGGTGCATCAACGGGTTATGTGTTGATAGTTATTGGATAACTATGGAATGACTCACTCGATAGTTTTTTGTTGGATAGTAGAAATAAAGTCAAACAGAAAATATTGATGTGATAAATTTACACAGTTCTCTTGACTTGAGAATGTTGTCGATCTTCAATATGAAAGTCGAGCTATGATTATAGTCAAATCATGGCATATAGTCCATCAAATAAGCACAGTTGGGTCGAGTGGAAGTATTATAAGTGATGTAACACCCCACCTTTATACCCATACTACCAAAGAGAATTACTAGGTAATCTGTTTGGTAATACGGAGAATAAGGCATGTAAGGAGCGACCACACGTGAATATTCCCTTGAGCTAACATCGATAAGTGACTCGCCTTGAAATATATCAGCAATATACGTACCTGGTATCGACACAAAGCAAAAAACACATGGGATTACCAAGATAGAACAATATATAACATATATATAAATGAAAACAGAGCCACAAAATGTAGCAGAAAAATATAATGTATACAAGCTAATACCAACCGATGTCTGTCTCAATATGACAACAAAACGCAAGTCAATTTTGCTATACACAACTCTTGGCCATCTGATCAACATAAATACAAGGGTACACCTAAATAGAACATATATATAGTCATCATCTCGTAATACATTATAATAAATATATAGTGTCTCCTCTAATGCCAATTATCCAAAATGGCTAATGTCCCTATACCTGAAAAGTCTAGGACTATGAGTTATTATATGAATAATAAATAGGTCAGACTATATATAAATCTAAGGTGAGAACATGACAAATAGCACGGTAATAAAAGGCAAAGTACGAATGCGACATAATGTAACTTCCATTTTAATACCATCATAATATACCATACCTCACATCTCAATAGTCATACATGCAATACACATAGGCAATTAAGAATCACGACATTTATAAATCAGGTGATAACCATCAAAAACATCGAAATCTCAAAATACCATGGATACACACACGGTGTATCCATAAAAACCACAATAAAGAAATGAATCCTAAATCAACCCAAATTAAAGGGTCAACGACCAAAATATCTATCTTGACTTGTAGTCTTAATAAAAGTGAAGACTTTCGACTGTTAAGCACTAAAAGATGAACCAAGAGATGCAGAATCCCAAATAAATAATCAAAGCATCAAATCTTGACTTACAGCTCTAATGGAAGTAATAACTTCTAACTACTAATCCATAAAAGATAAATCAGGAAATATGGAACCCAAATAGAAAGAAATTCAAACCAAATATGTAAATCAATATCCAATAATACTATCTCGACTTGCAATCCTGATGGAAGTAAAATCTTCTGACCATTAGTCCTACAAGATAGCAAGAAGTACAAATCCCAACAAAAGCACAACTCATACAAAAAATCGAAAGTAATATCCAAATAATTATCTCGACCTGCAGACCTATGAAAGTAATAACTTCTGATTGTTAAGCATCCAGAGATATCCAGAAACCCAAACTCAAATCAATATCAAAGTCAATCAAATACGCAGTATGCAAAATCATATATCTCGACCCCGATCCTTGGAGAGGCAAACTCTTAACTGAATCATCCTAAGAGATAGAAAAAACAAATTAGACAAAAATAGATCCCTCAGCCATATGCTCTTATGAGAGAATGACAGACAAGCTCACAACAAGTCTCTAATGTCATGGATAGACAACACGTACTTGTCTCATGTAAGAACCTGCTATTTTCAACCACTCGCATCCGCACATGTCGGACTTGAATTGCTCAAAATACCACGTTGTAAATAAAAAATTTGGCAATACTCATCATAAGCAGTAAATAAATAATCACAGATCGTAGACACAGAGTAATATAATGCAGCGGAATAGACAAAGAATAGTAGTTCATGAAGCTACTATATACATCAAAGTTAGAAATAAAATACATCAGAATATTTTAAATACAGTAAAGTCTTTAGTACGAACCGATGACTTCTCTGAACCAATCAACTGGAAAATTTGAAAGCTGAATCGATAGTTGGATCTCCAAACGAAGCTCCAAACTCCAAAGGTGAGTCTCTAATACTGTACCACTTAGTCTGACCCGAGCGTAAAGCAAAACACAAATCACTGGAGTTTGGATTAACATTCTTATATCAATAAATCCAACTTTAGTGAAATAACAACTGAAATACAGGTAACTCAAAGGATATTTGGGATAACCATCCTCTAAGGATCTGTGGAGCTATCTACAATGTAGAAACATACATTATAACGTCGTGGTCATTTCAAATTAATTTATGCTTCAAAACCAAAATATCATTTTCATTTCAAATACATCTATCTTCCAAAATCGTGTGTGTGTGTGTGTATATATATATATATATATATATATATTGAATAATTATAAAGTAAAGTATCTGTAATTTCTTCAAAACTTCACAAATCGCTTCAAAGTCAACTCGACTTTCCCATTCAAATTTAATTCAATCTAAATTTATCAATTTCCATTCAATTCCTTTTCTGACTAAACAAATTCAATTTTTATCGATTTCAAATACAGATTTGAACCACAAAGTAAACCATTCAAATTTTTATATAATTCAAAGTTAATATTATTTCGAAGCTTCAAATATTCAACATTTCAAAATCTAAAATTTGGTAATTGCATTTATCTCCCAATTTGACTTCACTATTATTTAGTTTTGAAATATTCACTTAATAAATACAATATTATTTATATGACCTTAAATTTACATTTTCTATATATTACCTTCGATTTCTTTAGACATGAAATATCCATTAAATTACTTAAATGAAAATTCAAGTTATAAGATAATATTTTAAAGTTTCGAATTCAATAGTTTCAAATCGATTTAACTTAATAAAAACCTTAATTAATGACAATTTCAAATAAGTTCCAAATATATCTTCCAACCTTAGCTTATAAAATTATTCCACAAATCTATTTCTGAAATACAAATTTAATAAATCCTTAAACATATGTCATATTAATAAAATCAATCTTAATTATATATTAATATTTAATCTATATATAAAATAACCTTTATATATAATATTTTAAATCAATAGTCGTTAAAACCATAGATTTCTTTTAAGAACCATAGAAATTATTTTCAAAACATTTATTTAGACCAACGGCGTCAATGTATAATTTTCTATTCTATGGTCAAGTGATACGGATATTTATCATTTCAATCCATAAGTTAAATATATACGGTTGGATATCATTTCAACCAGTAATCCCAAATTCAATTCAAATGAAAATCATTTGGGTCTATCATTTCAATCCATAACGATTTTCTCCTATTCTAAAGTCCGTTCGGGTATGTATCATTTCAACCATAGTGAATTATATACTAACAGATAACTTGCAGAGTGATAACAGATATGAAAATAATATAACAGGCATATATATCATCAATAACAGTATAATATAAACAACAGGATATGGTGTCATATCCCACCGGTGAATAGTTACAGATAATAGCATATATAACAATTTATATAACTACAGCAGCATAGTTCAATTGTCGTTTCAATTGAAATCAAATTTAATAAATATGAGAACGTTAATCGTGAGTGATTGCTCAACTTTCGAGGCTAGAGAGGATAGACAAAGAAATGAGCTACGAATCCAAGCACGGATTCCAAAGCAAGATAAAAGTGATACGAATTTGAAGGATGGAGCTGATATATACGAAAAAAGAGAAAATCAATCGGTTTGATAGAGACGGAAAAACGCAGACCACCATATATATATATACACATGCAAACCAAATTTTATGTTTATGCAGCTACACAAAAACATATGTATACTATATATATACACATAGAAATTTAACATATACCAAAATATTACAACCGTATACTTTGAATAAATAAACTATATATTCTTTACAAAAATTACATCACCGATTGTACAAGCGAACATATATAATCTGACATCACCCATGTTTTCATAACTAAAATATAGGCTCAACATATACAACATTATATAAAGTAAATATTTATAAATATATAAAATTACTTGATTACAATACATACAAAACTTCAACAAATTTCCCTGTTCAAATCTCATTTTATAAACTACTATATATAACATCTTACTTTAAACCAAGTGTGACATATATAATAACATGTATCGGTAAATAAACTTATACAACATAAAGCTTTTATATAGACGAAGCCAAAAACACTTATATAAAGTAACAATACAATATATATAAAAGGAACCGGTATATTATAAGAATCAAAAGATTATAATATAAATAAACTTGCTTACATAACTAACAGCAATATAAAATTAGTATATGCGAAAATATCTATCACTTATACAGTCGAAAACTTTTTTATCTACAAATTTAAACGTTATTCTGTTCAAATATCAATGCTTAAACCAAAATATATTTAAAACTATATCTCCTTTAGAATTCCGTGTGTACAAAGCCATGTAAAATGTATATATTCAAAATTTGAGTAGATTCAGAAGCTTTACTCATATATAAGGTGGTATGCCCGTGTGTGTGTATGAAAATATCCACGCATATAACCACACATACCCCATCATCCAATGTATATAAACTGAAATACAACATTGATATAGTATAACTAAATATACACAAACTATATATACGAAACTATACTAACTTTAACAACAAAAACAACCACCGA
The DNA here is from genome assembly GCA_030765085.1 of Allium cepa. Taxonomy (NCBI): domain Eukaryota; kingdom Viridiplantae; phylum Streptophyta; class Magnoliopsida; order Asparagales; family Amaryllidaceae; genus Allium; species Allium cepa. Next base: position 166,035,400 of record CM060941.1, on the reverse strand, counting down.
AATATAGAAACTGGCCGATGTGTATATGCACAGACCAACGCATATACAAGCAACACACTTACGCTAATCTAATATACATATATATAAAACAAAATAATATATATATATATATACGTACCCTGTATGCAAGAAGGTGTGGCGATGGGCAGATCTGGGAAGGCCTCGGCCTGGGCTCAAACTGAGAGAAGCGAGGATGAGAAGGCTAAGCGGATCTAGCAACGTGGCTTGGGTCTGGTGAGGCGTTGCTTTCAGGCGGTTCGGGCCGCACATGGCTGGTGATTGGTGGGAAGAGTTGTTGAGATTGTTAGGAAAAATGGAGTGGGATGGTGGTGTGGTGAGGATCGGAGGGAAGAGATGGTAGACCGGTGCGTTGAGGTATATGGGAGGGATGGGTCTTGATGGTTAATGTGTCGGGTGCTCGCGTCTAATACGTGAGGTAAGGAGGGAGAAAGGAAAAATATGGGTTCTGATTTGAGGTGGAGGAAAGAAAAATAAGGATCTGGGAAGAAGCAACATAAAAGAGGAAGAAAATACGAACGGGAAGAAATGGAAACGAATATAAATAAACGTAATAAAAGAAATAGCAACGATCACGTGCCATGATTCAGGTGAGGATTTTAGGCAATACATATTCACATTGATTCAGGAAAATGATCAAAGCAAGTAATGACAACACGTTTCAAGCTTGAAGAGGCATGGGAAGTAACCGTTGAAATTAATGTTACCAATACGATGAACAGTTTTATTACATCCATCGCGTACCGAACCTTAAAATACAGAAATAGATATACCGTAGTGATCAGTACAACGATATGAATAGAATGGTATACAGATATCACTGATATGATTAAAATATAAAACTCAAATTTTTGCTATCAAAAATGTTGCAAAATGCAGAAAATAAGATAAACGGAGCTAATGAAGTCCGAATTTGTAAAAACGAAAAATGACGTCTCAGTCAGAAGATGATTTAGAATTTTTCTGTGTAAAAATATTCAGGTTTGGAAAATATTTTATTATCAACAATTATTAACTGACTTGAATATAATAGAATTTCACAATGAAATAAACTTTCATAAAATCAGATGAAAATTTATATGTATTCCAAATACAAAATTTTAGTTTCAAATTTTATTATTTTAAATTTTCTCCAAAGTTCAATTAAATACATTAATAAAATAAAAATTAATAGAATTTTACGGGTCGTTACACTATCCCCCACTCAAAACTTTTCGTCTCCGAAAAGAAAGAAGGTAGGAGAATAGAAACAACCTGAAAAGAAGATAGATTTGGAAAACAAACTCAGCAATTAGTTTAAAACCATATAAATTTCAATTTAAATTAATTAATATTCAATAAATTTGGTTGATCTCATTTAAAAAAATCCATTCATTTATTTATAAAATCAATTAATTTACATATACACTAAATTTTTTCTATTAAACCATGTAGTATACAAATAAGCAATATTTTAAAAGGATATATCCAAAAAGGAAAGAAGGTAGATTTGGAAAAAATGTTGATAGGCGAACAAATAAAGCTGGGCAAATAAGGTAGATTCAAAAGAATAGTATCGGGCACGAATAATTAATTCAAGCCATAAGAATTTCAATTTCAAATGTTAATACAAAATTTCTTTGCTGGGAATACTTTTATAATAAAATACCTTTATAATAAAATACTGTTATGTCGAAACAAATTTTCCTTTCGAAAATACTTTATAACTCGACGTTTCAACAAGTTTATCCTCGTTCTTGCAGATTCTGGCCATGCGTTGATCAGGCGTAAAGCTAGAATTCTTCAAGTGCTAAGTAGACATGTTTCAACGCCCAGTGAAAATACTTGAAAACCTTCAAAACCGATATGGAAAGTACAATCCAAACAAATCACCTGGATCGCAGACACACAATGGTTACGCCTGGATCCCCTAGGAAACATCCGTGCCTTTTGCGAATTTCGCCATGATAACCAAAACTGTGGACCGCAGGATACATAACAATGGTTATGCCTGGATCCCCCAGAAAACATCCATACCCTTTAAGCAATCTCTGCCTTGTGGATTTCACCACCTCAACAAACTGTAGACCATAAGATATATAACAATGGTTACGCCTAGATCCCCTAGGAAACATCCATACCCTTTAAGCAATTTCTGCTTTGCGGATTACGCTACCCAAAAAAAGACCATGGGTTACGCCATAGTAGGGCACTCGAGTATCGCATCCGGAAAACCAAAATCAAAGAGAATAATATCGATAGAATGAATCCACAATGTGGCCACAAAGCGGATATCAAGCAGAAGGCACTTTCCATATCTTTACTTCGAAAATATATATCATATAGTACCCTTTTCAAATCAATTTCAAATATCATACTTATATAAAGTCCATTATATATAAGATTTCATTTTCTTATCGAATACTTTCCAAAATCATAGTATATCAAATCACAACTTTATACTTATACAAATCAATTTTATATAAGTTCGATAACTCTCAAATCAAGTATTTAGTCAAACAAGGTCCTCAATTTCAATCTGTTTCAATATTAGTTCAGTTTCGAAATCATATATGCTTTCACCAAATTTCTTCCAATTTAAATATCTTCAGTTTCCAAGTTAATAGGTTTAAAAAGTCATCCTCGTTTCCAAGTCAACTTAATTTATATCCAACAAATTCATTTTCAAAATCATCATATAAATACTGGGTTTGAATTCCAATCTATTTTCGAAACCAATAATTTTCTTTAAATCAATTATACCCAAAATGATTATTAAGTTTATAACCATCCCTTAAAACCTTTAAACTATTTATTTCTATTTAAAAAATCCAATTTACCTTTTTGAAAACTATTATTCTACATATACATATGGTTTTGTAAAAGATGTTACTAAGTTAAAAAATTTAAAACTAAATTTCATATTAGTATATTCATATTAGTATAATTCAAAATAGACTTGTCCATTTACTTAACCAAACAGTTTCAAATCTATATACTTTATCAATTAATTTGTACTTTTTGAAATTACTTATCTTTGAAAATTAATCCTTGATTTGGAAGTGTTCGAACATCCAAAATAGTTGGAGAAATCAAATTTCCAATCCAAAAGTTGGAAATCAGCAATAAATCAATTTTAATAGATAGGGTTAAATCCGAAACTCGAGGACTAAACACCGGGCTCGCTTTAAATTGATTCAAATATATACATATATCCTTCAAAAATATCAATTTATACTTTGGAATTTGAAATCAAAATTGGTTTCACAAAATCACTCGCATAGCAAAGCTATTAAAGTGGCATCTCCCCCACTTTGAAACTCGAAAATCAATGTCGATGATGCGTGCACTTATCACCGAAATTATTTTCCAGCGACATAAGTGAGTTCTGGACTCCTATTTTCTTGAAAAGTTCTTTGAGATTTCTTCGAAATTCATTGTATTTCATTTGAATCCATTTGAAACATTTCTTATTCGGAGGATACTTTTAAATCCTATTATAATATATTTTCCAAAATCCTAAAACCAATTTCAAAACGCCGGAGTTCAATCTCTCAAATTTCAAATTCAGAACCATTTCAATTATAAATCATTTTTACATAAATCAAATTTCTTATAAAATTCCAAAATCCAAATCCTTTCAAAACTCGGAATTCTCATTTTAAAAGGTATATAATCCTTATTGAAAACATATTCTCTTTTATGTGTGGAAAAAAATTTCTTATCAAAATAGTAATTTCGATATATAAAAAAATTCCTAAAGCACAAACAACCCGATTTTTCAAAGGATGATTCTAGAATGAATCCCAGAACGAGATAAGGTCGAAGCCAAATTCAAAAGGGATCCTATTCAATGAGAATCCTAACCAAGAATTTCAAGGTATATTAACCTATATCAATTCAAAGGAATATCTTTCATTAGTGAAAAATCACAAATTCTCATCAAACGAAATGCTAAAGCATAACTATAAATCTTAAGTTCGATACATCGACTTTTACTAGGTAAAGAATATAATAGAGTTCACTTAATACAACTTAACTTATACCACTGATAACAAGCAAATTCCACTGATCCATACTTCTACAAGAACAAAGCATCGGTATTTCTTCTGCTGGGTGGTGCTTCAACGGGTCCAGTACACTCCACATTAAGGTGCCTCCAACTATGACATTTCTTGCATGAGTACACTATTTTCCCATCTTCCCTAGTGAACTTCGGGAAGGCAGCAACACGAGCAGGACGCAACACAGCTTTCCTTCCGCGCTATCTCTCAAAACAATCTCTGGCTATATGTCCAGTCTGCCTACAGTGGAAGCAAATGGTTGGCTTGTCGGTTGATGCAGTGGATTCCGATTTCACTTTCTTCACTTTCAGGCAGCGACTTGGGAAGTGTCCCTTCTCACGACACTTAAAGCAGAAATTCTCGGATCGAAAGCGCTTGCCCTCCTTCTTTTTTCCTTTGTCTCTTTTCTCGCACATAGCTGCATAATGCCCCATTTCCTGACACCGATAACAAATAACATGGTCATAAGGACTAGGTTCTGCCCTTTCTCTCCACAGCCTCTCTTGCTTCTCGATTGCTTCCTCCCGTTCCTTACGGGCTAGTGCTCTTCATGCTCGACGGGCTGCTTTCTGCTCTTTCGATTTTTCCATTTACAAAATAGTTTCCTATCATTCAAGGAGTCCAAAATCAAACAAGATAGAGGTTCAAAATTTAGGGGAAACTTGATCAAAGAAAGTTTCAAAACAGAGTGAAAGGCTCGAACGAAGATGAGGAAATACAAATTCAAAATAGACGATGGTTATACTTATCCAAGAATATAAATAGGGAGAGGCAAATATGAATTTCAGAACTAAGATAGAGATCTCAAATTAGAGGAACTCTAATCAATTAGAATTCCGATAGGCTCGAACGAAAGTGATTCCGCAAATAAATTTACTATATATGTTAAGTTTGCCTAGAGCCAAAGCTCTGATACCAACTGTAACAACCCGCTATTTTCAACCATTCGCATCCGCACTTGTTAGACTTGAATTGCTCAAAATACCGCGTTGTAAATAAAAAATTTGCCAATACTCGGCATAAACAGTAAATAAATAATCACAGATCACAGACACAGAGTAATATAATGCAGCGGAATAGATAAAGAATAGTAGTTCATGAAGCTACTATATACGTCAGAGTTGGAAATAAAATACATCAGAATATCTCAATACAGTGAAGTCTTCAGTACGAACCGATGACTTCTCTGAACCAATCAACTGGAAAAGCTGAAATCTGAATCGATAGTTGGATCTCCAAACGAAGCTCCGAACTCCAAAGGCGAGTCTCTAATACTGTATCACTCAGTCTGACCTGAGCGTAAACCAAAACACAAAACATCGAGTCAGGATTAACATTATTATATCAATAAATCCAACTCAAGTGAAATAACAACTGAAATACAGGTAACTCAAAGGATGTTTGGGATAATCATCCTCTAAGGATCCGTGGAGCTATCTACAATGTAGAAATATACATTATAACGCCGTGGTCATTTCAAATTAATTTATGCTTCAAAACCAAAATATCATTTTCATTTCAAATACATCTATCTTCCAAAATCGTATATATATATACTGAATAATTTATAAAGTAAAGTATTTGTAATTTCCTCAAAACTTCACAAATCGCTTCAAAATCAACTCGACTTTCCCATTCAAATTTAATTCAATCTAAATTTATCAATTTTCATAAAATTTCGTTTTGGACCAAAAAATTCAATTTTTTATCGATTTCAAATACGAATTTGAACCACAAAGTAAACCATTTAAAATTTTATATTATTCAAAGTTAATATTATTTCGAAGCTTTAAATATTCAACATTTCAAAGACTAAATTTTGATAATTGCATTTATCTCCCAATTTGACTTCACTATTATTTAGTTTTGAAATATTCACTTAATAAATTCAATATTATTTATATTACCTTCGATTTCTTTAGACATGAAATATCCATTAAATTACTTAAATGAAAATTCAAGTTATAAGATCATATTTTAAAGTTTCGAATTCAATAGTTTCAACTCGATTTAACTTAATAAAATCCTTAATTAATGACAATTTCTAATAAGTCCCAAATATATCTTCCAACCTTAGCTTATAAAATTATTCCATAAATCTATTTCTAAAATACAAATTTAATAAATCCTTAAACATATTTCATATTAATAAAATTAATCTTAATTATATATTAATATTTAATCTATATATAAAATAACCTTTATATATAATATTTTAAATCAATATTCATTAAAACCATATATTTATTTTTCAAACCATAGAAATTATTTTCAAAACATTTATTTAGACCAACGGCGTCAATGTATAATTTTCTATTCTATGGTCAAGTGATACGGATATTTATCATTTCAATCCGTAAGTTAAATATATACGGGTGGATATCATTTCAACCAGTAATCCCAAATTCAATTCAAATGAAAATCATTTGGGTCTATCATTTCAATCCATAACGATTTTCTCCTATTCTAAAGTCCGTTCGGGTATGTATCATTTCAACCATAGTGAATTATATACTAACAGATAACTTGCAGAGTGATAACAGATATGAAAATAATATAACAGGCATATATATCATCAATAACAATATAATATAAACAACAGGATATGGTGTCATATCCCACCGGTGAACAGTTACAGATAATAGCATATATAACAATTTATATAACTACAGCAGCATATTTCAATTGTCGTTTCAATTGAAATCAAATTTAATAAATATAAGAACGTTAATCGTGAGTGATTGCTCACCTTTCAAGGCTAGGGAGGATAGACAAAGAAATGAGCTACGAATCCAAGCACGAATTCCAAAGCAAGATAAGAGTGATACGAATTTGATGGACGGAACTGATATATGGGAAAAAAGAGAAAATCAATCGGTTTGATAGAGACGGAAAAACGCAGACCACTATATATATACACATATTCAAACTAAATTTTATGTTTACGCAGCTACATAACAACATATACTGTATATATATATATATATAATTTAACATATACCAAAATATATAATCGTATACATTGAATAAATAAACTATATATTCTTTACAAAAATTACACCACCGATTGTATAAGCGAACATATATAAACTTACATCACCCATGTTTTCATAACTAAAATATAGGCTCAACATATACGACATTATATAAAGTAAATATATATAAATATATAAAATTACTTGATTACAATACATACAAAACTTCAACAAATTTCACTGTTCAAATCTCATTTTATAAACTACTGTATATAACATCTTACTTTAAACCAAGTGTGACATATATATAATAACATGCACCGGTAAATAAACTTATACAACATAAAGCTTTTATATAGGCGAAGCCAGAAACACTTATATAAAGTAACAATACAATATATCAAAGGAACCGGTATATTATAAGAATCAAAAGATTATAATATAAATAAACTTGCTTACATAACTAACAGCAATATAAAATTAGTATATGGGCAAATATCTATAATTTATACAGTCGATTTTTTTTATATAAACGTTATTCTGTTCAAATATCAATGCTTAAACCAAAATATATTTAAAACTATATCTCCTTTAGAATTCCATATGTACAAAGCCATGTAAAATGTATATATTCAAAATTTGAGTAGATTCAGAAGCTTCACTCATATATAAGGCGGTATGCCTGTGTGTATATGTGTGTGTGTGTATATATATATATGAAAATATCCACGCATATAACCATACATACCCCATAATTCAATGTATATAAACTGAAATACGACATTGATATAGTATAACTAAATATACACAAACTACATATACGAAACTATACTAACTTTAACAGCAAAAACAGCCACTAAAATATAGAAACTGGCCGATGTGTATATGCACAGACCAACGGATATACAAGCAACACACATACGCTAATCTAGTATACATATATATAAAACAAAATAATATATATATATATATATATGTATATACGTACCCAGTACGCAAGAAGGAGTGGAGATGGGCAGATCTGGGAAGGCCTCGGCCTGGGCTCAAACTGAGAGAAGCGAGGATGAGAAGGCTAAGCGGATCTGGCAACGTGGCTCGGGTCTGGTGAGGCATTGCTTTCAGGCGGGTCGGGTCGTGCGTCGCTGGCGATTGGTGGGACGAGTTGTTGAGGTTGGCAGGAAAAATGGAGTGGGGATGGTGGTGTGGGGAGGATCGGAGGGCAGAGATGGTAGGCCGGTGCGTTGAGGGATAGGGGAGGAGATGGGTCTGGATGGTTGATGTGTTGGGTGCTCGTGTCTAATATGTGAGGTAAGGAGGGAGAAAGGAAAAATATGGGTTCTGATTTGAGGTGGAGGAAAGGAAAATAGGGATCTGGTTAGAAGCAACATAAAAGAGGAAGAAAAATATGAACAAGAAGAAATGGAAACGAATATAAATAAATGTAACAAAAGAAATAGCAACGATCACGTGCCATGATTCAGGTGAGGGTTTTAGGCAATAAATATTCACGTTGATTCAGGAAAATAATCAATGCAATTAATGACAACACATTTCAAACTTGAAGAGGCACAGGAAGTAACCATTGAAATTTATGGTACCAATACGATGAACAGTTTTATTATATCCGTCGCGTACCGAACCTTAAAATACAGAAATAGATATACCGTAGTGATTAGCACAATGATATGAATAGAATGGCATATAGATATCACTGATATGATCAAAATATAAAACTCGAATTTTTGCTATCAAAAATGCTACAAAATGCAGAAAATAAGATAAATGGAGCTAATGAAGTCCGAATTTGTAAAAATGAAAAATGACGTCTCAATCGGAATGATTTAGAATTTTTCTATGTAAAAATATTCAGGTTTGGAAAATATTTTATTATTAACAATTATTAACTGACTTGAATTTAATATAATTTCACAATGAAATAAACTTTCATAAAATCAGATGAAAATTTACCATCTTCTATATTTAAATATACGTATTCCAAATATAAAATTTTAATTTCATATTTTATTATTTTAAATTTTCTCTAAAATTCAATTAAATACGTTAATAAAATAAATAAAAATTAATAGAATTTTACGGGTCGTTACATCTCAGGTTAGGGTATCCCAAAAAATAGACAGATGCACAGCCAGTCTCTAATGTCAAACATTCATCATTTTTAATGAGGTGATAATATTAAACATCTCAAATATAATGATTCTAACATTGGTAAAGGAATGTTGGTCCTTGAGTGAAGTTTGGGCAATGGCTTTAATGAGAGAATAACCATTATCTTATAAACTTACAAGGTGACATCATCAATCTAGGGTGCAACCCCGCAATCAGGACCACTAGGATAGATAACTAGCCTATCTAGTAGGTCTAATTCATATGCTCTCAATAGTGGCGTAAACCCTAAGATATAGATTCCCTACAAATACTCTTGACTATACAAGTAATAACGAGAGTAAAAATTTGCAATCTCGACATTAGCAATCCTAATAAGAGTGACAACAACTGCTCTCATCTCGACAAGTCCTATTGAAAGTGATAACTGATATTATCGATTCAATGAGCCCTAATAAAATACATGTCAAATACTCTCGACTCTAGAAGTCCTGATGATAGTAATCACCCTTGATAGAATGGATCCCGATGAGAGTATCTCAACATAATAGAGGCCTAAATAGAGCCATTTCTTGACTTTGGAAGTCCCAATGAGAGTAATCACTCTCAATAGCAAGAATCATGATAAGAGCATCTCAATATAACAAAATCCTCAACTACAGTCCTAAGAGTAGATGGCGGTACTTGACTAGTTGGTCTTTAAAGTATTCAACGAAACACTATTGACGAGATGAGTCCTATTGAGAGTAATAATAATAAGTACTCTTAGCTCCACATGTCCTAATGAGAGCATCAAAACATACTAATTTCTCGACTACTTGCCCTTGGAGTAATATAGTATAATTCGACTAATTAGTCCTGAGAGGATAAATATATAAATCTCTATATCTTCAGCCTGTAGCCCTTGGAAAGTAATAAAACTCTCGAACACTAAGCACTAAGGAGTCACCTCTATATAATATCACAATTACGGATCCCCTCTAGAATATAATTGAGATCCACTCAATAATAGTAATTGAACGCGTATTACTTGAGCATCCTATACCACTCAGTCTTACTCGAACCTCTAAAAGCTAGTAAACTACACTCATTAAACGACAAATATCAATAATACGAGTCAACAGAGTAACCTAGAACAATATTACTGAACGTCCCATACCATTAGGTACTATTAATATGTTTATTCAACATCATCATTATATAACAAAACACAAAAAAAAAATCTTCTTATCATATAAAATTTACCATGGTATTAAATGAATCAATTTCAAACCACAAAAATATATATATATGGAAAAGGAAACATATTATAATTCTCTTAAAACCATTCAACAATATTTGAAATTTGGTTTATATTTAAAATAGGCTCGTGTACTTAAAAATCCCGTTTCAAGAATATATCTTGAACCGATTTATTAAAAATACACTTAAGAAAATAAATTGCCTTTTCAAAAATATTATTAAAACCTTTCAAATATACAAAATCATCAAGTAAACTAATTCTGAACCAATAAATATACAAAAGGAGAATAAATTTCAGAACTCTTAAAAATAGATTTTTATATCAGAAATCACGTTTTGGAATTATCTTTTAATCCTTTTTATTAAATATATACTCTTATCATGGGAATTTCCCTTTTGGAAAAATTATTAGACTCCTCAATTATACTTACAGAAATTCTATATATTCAATTACTTCTAAAAATCTCTATTTTCACTTTTAAAACAACTTTTATTTTCAAAACATTTTCCAATAACTCATTTTATTTCTCATCCACTTTTATTTATTTATGATTGTACTTCAAATAAATTTAAAACACCATAAATAATTTTTCGAAGCTTCCAAAAATATTTTTAAAATGGAAAAATCAACAAATCGTCTAATGTATAAATTATGGAGCAAAATTCTCCAAAATCAACAACATCCATCAATATAAGTTTTTCAGTTTGTCCCGAATCAAATTACACTGAATTTCGGCCATCCATGCAATATACACACACATATAGAATAAACTACACATCAAAATGCAATCGGACAACATCTCCTCTGCATTTTGAACAATCTAACATACACAAAATTTCACAATTTAATCCAAAATCATATTCAGTACCACCTACTCAATCCGGTATCACAAACAACAAATTCAACCAATATCCCAAACAACACTTCAAGCAAGCAATTTTATCAGCAAGCAGGATAACTAATTACCGAGCAAAAGTAAATAAATATAGTATTTCCTAGATATTATAAAAAATGGTGTCATCTTATCTGTCTAACTTGTCTTCATTCCCGATCAACTTGTCCTATTCTTATACTTCTTTTTCAACACTCTAATCTTGATCGAGATTCTTCCTACAATCATTCTCATGTTCATTCTTACGCTCAAGTGGTTAAAGATAATCATTTCTTTTATCCCAAGCCTTCAAAGCAAAAGTCCAGATCTAATATTTGGTTTGATTCAAGAAGGAAGAGATTTTTTTGTTATCGACGTGGTGATCTTTCCCACTTAGCAAAAGATTGTCGTGACCCCATAGGTGTTTTGGCTGTGGTTCATTTGGACATAAAAAACAAATGCTCGACGAAATTATTCTCTGATTCCAACAGGCGTACGAATTGTCCTTAAATGTATGTGGTTAGAGAGAATTTTATTGGATTGCTTATGGAATCAAAGAAGAGAGGGTATTGATTTATTAGAGGATTTGTTCAAGAACTTTGATGTTATAAATGCCGATAATATTGAGATGATTTACAGAATGAAATTTGGTGATCCAGTAGAGTATTTTAGGGATTATGCTTTTTCCCTAAAGAGTGATATCTTGGATGATGTTTCAGCTTCAGTCAAGTGCGATTTGTTTATAGATAGGTTAGATTCTTCTAACTTCTCTATGGTGGTTCTTAGAGATGATAATATTTTCTTCAACCCTTTAATATTGGATCCTGATGTTTTACAATATAGATTATATTCTTCGAATAACTATGAAACTGTTTGTGAAAGTGGACATAAGGGCTTCTCTATACTTCTGCTAATTCTATGCTATCAGTGGAGTTGATTAATGATTTTGAATTTGTTCATTGTAAACAATTCAAAGCTAAATCTCTAGATGAGGAGGTATTTAAATTAGATACTTCAAATCGTTTTGATTGTCCCAAATTAGGAAGATTTAAATAAGAATTCAGAGCTTAGTATTTCAGAGGTTAACAATGGCGATGCTTTGGTCAAGACTAGATCAGGTGTTGGAGACAAATTCTCAGATGATGATGTGAGTCAAAATGAGATTGATGGTGCAGCTATGTTAATGAATGATGATGTTGTGATTGAAGAATATTCGCACAGGTCATAGAGGATTTCAAATGTTTTTTAGAAGCTTCAATCCGATGTATTATTGATAACTTAAAGTGAAGAGTATAAGGTAGTAAATTCTAGTGATTGTTAGCGCCAAAATTGGTCACCAACATCCTTAGAAAGATTGTGTAGAGAGATTAATGAAGAAAACAAATTAAAATAGAGAAGATAATATAAATCAAAATGCGGGAGACGAGAACACAGAATTTATAGTGGTTCGGCGTAATAGCCTACGTCCACTTTGAAGTTGATCTTTATTTCTTTTCTTGATACTTGATAACAGATACAATCTGTTTCTAAGTGTTTGAATACAATTGCAAAGTAAAAGAAATAAGTCTTGAATGAGTCTTGAAAATGGCAGAGTCTCCTCAGTGTTCTCTGAAATCTCTCCCCGTTTTCTGTGCCCCTACCTCTCTATTTATAGACAAAAGTGGGTTGGACTTCCCTGGCGGGCCAGGTGGCCGAATAACTTGGCCTAAGTAGTTTATGTACTGTACGCCGAACCAGGGAGGCCGGACAAGGCATGCCGAGTCTTCCTTCTTGTACCGAACGAAGCATGCCAAGCCTTCCCTGCTTATGCCGAACGAGCCATGCCGAGTCTTCCCTCTTTAGACCGAGCGAGGCGGGAGGTTGAATGAGAGATGCAGGTCGAATGGGGCATGAATGCCGAACGATCAGGGTTGAATCAAGCCAGAATGCCGAACCATCTAGGCTCGCCGAACGTACTTGGCCAAACGCATGTGGGAGGCCAAACAACCTTTCTTTTTTGGCCGAACGATCTTAATTGGACGAACGACATTCGATGTCGAACGTATCCTGGATGCCGAACGTGTCCTGGATGCCGTACATGTCCTGGATGCCGAACAACCTAATTTGGCCGAATGCTCTCCTGATGCCGAGCGCTACTTTGTGCCGAGCACTCCTTTCTGGCCGAATACTTAGTTGCCTGGTCAATCCCTTGGAAAACACTTGCCCCCCAAAGTGTATTACGTGACCGAACGTGATGCACTTTGATTAAACCTTGATCGTCACCCTTGAGGGTCATAAGGCTCCCTTGACCGAACGCAGCAGGGAAGGCCTAACGATACGTTACCCCGAGTGACTTTGTATGCCGAATGATCGAGCCGAACGAGGCAAGTGCCGGTAGCATTTTGACCGGTAGAGCCGGTCAGAAACTCTTCAACTTCCTCTTTTCCCTTATAAAACCCGACCTCTTCTCCTTCTTCTTCCTCCTCTTTTCTTTACTTTGCTTCCACCACTGCAATTTTGAAATACCCCTGCCATTTGATTCTTCATACTTCTCAGCCCTTTCTAACGTTCGATCCACGAATTAGGTAAAATCCCTTCATCCAACTTCTTTCCCATATAAGTTTCGAGCAATTGGCTTAGGCTAGAATGGAGGTTGTATGGGCTATGCGGGTGGATGATCCAAACCTTGATTTGGATATTCCCATGGCCGAGCAACTTGAGGCAGGGAGGAGTGGTGAGGGATGATCACCTCATAGGGTTTGTGTTGTTTGGGAGAGACGTTGTAGTTCGGCATAATTTTCCCGTGCCGAACCAGGTGGAAGAAGGAATATGGGAGGAGTGCCGAGGGTTGGAGGATGCTGAGTATTGTTTCGACCGAAAGGGAGTTTGGCCGAACGATTGCTTTGCCGAACGTCAATTTGTCCGAACGGACAGTACCGAACCATGGCAATGCCGGACAACCATAAATTTCGAACCAATCGTGCCGAGCGATATTAGCCGAACAATACATAAGTGCCGAACATACTCTACCGGCCGAACATGACTTAAGACGAACAAACAAAGATGCCAAACTGACCATACCGAACCAAACATAACTTCCGAACATAACTTAGGCCGGACAAACATAGATGCCGAGCCAAAAATAACTGCCGAACATAGCTTAGGCCGGACAAACATAGATGCCGAACCAATCATAAATGCCGAACATGGCTTAGGCAGGACAAACATAGATGCCGAACCAATCATAAATGCCGAACATACTTAACATGCCGAACATACATAAATACCGGACCTATCTTCATGCCAAACATAGTTAGTATGCCGAGCATAATTAGGTGCCGAGCGCACATAAATGCCGGACATATACAAATGCCGAATATACTCTCCTTGCCCAATTTCATAACTGGTCTTTACTTGGCATAATCAAATAATTACCTCTAATGTCTTACTGCAGTCGTTATTCAGAAGGCTTTCGGAGACGGTCAGCGATGACGGTTTTCGGAAGCGATGCTTTTAGGCTCGACGTTATATTAAATGCTTATGCACGATTGATTGCACTAGTTCACACACCACATGGGGGGGTTATCTGCGTTGTTAATTCTAACGTCGATTATTTTTCGAGTATAGTTCACACAGGCGCTTGGTTGTGTCTGCTATTTATTCAAGATGTCCAAAAGATCCAGTTCTGCTACACTTTCCGACAAACCTGGGCCGTCTTCTAAGCGAACGGCCCCCGACACAACTAACCCATCAGTTTCTCCCGCTCACGAGTGGGCTCCCGATACTTTGGAATCGTCGATTTTACTGGATGACCCAGTTGACTCACAGGCTTCGAGAGTCACTGAGGCCGCTCTTAAGCGGATATGTTCTACTCATGGCATTCCGTTTGCTGATGTGCTCGTTCCGTCGGGGCGTGACCGCTCACATCTGCCCCCAGTGGGATATACGACGTGTAGCAAGTTCATGTGCTGGGTTGGTAGCGTGCCACCTTTCAATCTATTCCTTTGCGACGTGCTGCAGTATCTGGACGTCGCCCCGTCTCAACTTCATCCAAATGGTCACGCTTTCATTTATGGCACGTACATGCTTTTCATGGCCGTCCTCTCCCGGCCTCCAACTCCCGGCGATATAAGGTACATCTATATGACCAAGAAATGGGGAGAAAGCCCCTCTTACATGTTTCTTGAGCCACATCGGAAGTGCCAACTTTTCAGTAGCGCATGGAGTAGCAAATTCGCCCTGTACAAACAGGAGTGGTTTTACGTGCGCTGCCCCTAAGGCTTTGCGAGGCGGTGGGTTGAAGGAAGTAAGTCTTTCTCCGAGTTGATGTCCGTTCCCGATTGAGGTTGAACTTCTCCTAACTCATTATTCTATTCTTTCAGATCTCGTCCCCCGTCCCGAGGGCCGGGGGTACTCCGATGTTGTCGACGCCATTAGAGCTCTCCCTACTGAAGAGCGAGATATCCGAGCCCTCATTTCCAATGAGTCATTGTCAAAGTTCGGTTTGCTAGCCCCTGGCCGCCGGGTTAGTCTTCCAGAGGGCGCCTCGCTTCCCAAGCCCGTACACGTTAGGGGGAAAAAACTGCCTTAATCATCCGTTCGCCCTTCTCTTGAAGCTCCGGAAGAAGGGGAAATTCCAGGCGAGCCTCCTGAAAAGCAAGGTGAGGATTTAGGCTCTGCAGCCGAAGTTCATGATATTGAAATGTCATCTTCCCCTTCGAAGGGGAAAAAGAAGCTGGCGTGCAAGTCGAGGAAGGAGAAAGTTGGTGGGACTTCCAAAGTTACGCCTATTCAGCCAGAGAAAGAGGCTTCTTCACAGCGCGTTGGAAGTTCTCTGAAAGGCTTATCGAACCTCTCCATTCCCGACGATTTGCTCAACTATGATTTCGATGACCCGGAGCTGTTTAAGTTTCGCTCACCCGTCAGGGGTGATGCGGGCGTCCCCGCCCTGATCCAAGGGGAAAAAACTCCCGTTAGCAAAGCCACTGGTCCATCGGGGGTAGAACTAGGACACACACAGATACATGCATTTCACTTTGCACCTACTTTTCTTTCACCATTCTGCTCTCTCGCTAATTCTCTATTGTTTGATTGCAGGTGACATGGGGCGCTCTCATGGATACGACCGCCTTCGCGGTTCGTCGACTTTACGCCAGTCTGGTCGGGACTCGGGAAGCGCCGAGACAGAGACAGCGACCGAGATTATAATGCCCGGGACTCATCATCCCGGAAAAAAACTTATTATCAGCCCGAACACCGCCAGGAGACCTCTTCTTATCAGGAGCGAAGCAAAGACAAACGTGGCCATAAGAGGTCGCATTCCGATGCTCCCCGGGACCAACACTCTGACTCTTCTTCTACCCGGCACTCCCGAGATTCTCATAGGAAGGGCGAACTTTCAAAGCAGTCTCCTCCCGCTCCCGTAACAGACCCGACAGTGTCGGAGAGATTGAACGAACTTAACGCTAAGTTTCCGAAGATTTGTTTTGATGGGTTAAAGTTCCTCCCGGCGATTCATCCTATTCCCAGAGATGTCAAACAAAATGCTATCGCCTGTACCAATGACGTCTACGTGCAACATGACGCGTTCGTCCATCTGGCTGAGAAACTTTCTGAAGTCTCTATGGAGCGCCAGCACGAAATCGATCGTCTAAAACTCGAGGCCATCCATGACAGGGATATCATTAAGGCCCAGGACGAAGAGCTGGCTACTTACAAGTCCGAGCTTGATGCTGCTCGTCTGAATGCTAAAGATACCGCCGAGGCAGTCTCTCGGCTTGAATTGACTCATAAGAAAGAGCTCGATGAAGCGGTTCAACGGTGTGGGGCATTAGCTTTGGAGAAAGACTCCATTCAGAAGGAGCGAGATGTGCTTAATAGGCGAGTTAAGGAGCTCGAGGAGCAACTCAATAAGGAGAAGGAAGAGAAAGTGGCCGCCCAGGTTGAGGCACAACACTATTGTGATGAGATCATCGCCACCCGGCTTTTAAAGGGGAAACTTGAAGACGATCTCTCCAAAATCGAGGCACTAAGGAATGAGGCCCGTGAGGAAGGTAAAAGGGCAGCAACTGTCGACATCGACTCTCGCCTCGAGGCGTCCAGGGAAGAAGGCAGGGAGGAGATAAAGACCTAATTCGACCCGCTCATCGCTGAGTTCAATGCCCGAGTTCTCATGCATCGAGATCTAACTTTTCTGGGCGACGGCTACCTTGAGTCATTGGCCGAGGCATGGGAGACCCTGATTCAGATCAGGAAGGTTGAGAGCGGCGCCGATGAGGTCGACGAGGAAGCATTGATAAATGAATTCCTGAGGGGGGAGGAGCCTTCAGATTTATCGGCGGCTAAAGCCCTCTACAGCAAAGGTTCTCCCTCCAGGAAAGGGAAAGGGTGGCTATGGACCCTTCCGGCGTTGTGCCCCCAGTTCACGTGCCTACCCACTCGGCCAGTCGGTCAACACTTGACCCCTTCGAGAAGCACGTTGGTTATGACCCGGAAGCCCCCGGGCTTGGCATTCATGTTTTATCTCCCATCTCGGAGGGCGGGACACCCCTGGTGACTGAGCACCCACCGGCATCTGGTGAGTAACCTCTGGGCTTCACAAAGATCTTTCTCGTTCCCTCAGAAGTTGTTGTGTTCTAACACTTGTTTATTTTCGTGTCTTCTGTGCAGGCTGTTCTGACCCCGAGCCCACTTCGAGGAGCGATGCCGCCAAGGAGGTGGAGAAAAAGGTGAGTGACGCTACTCAAGCTGGCGGGGATCCTGGTCCAGATGCTCAAGTAATCAGGGCGCTTGATGAAGGCAAATCCGAATCTTCCTCGGAGAGTTTTGAAATAGAAATCACAGGCGCCTCTGAGCACACATCCGAGTTGAGCATGAAGGAACGGCTCGAGAAAGAGAAAAGAGATACGACCTCAGTCAAGGTCGAGCCGCGTGAAGTGGACCTGGACGATCCTCTGAGCAAACCATTGAAGGTCATTCTTCTTGGCAAGTCCCAACCCATGGATGTTCCCCCTACGTCTTCGGTCATCACCCCTCCGTCAGGGAAGGATTCCAAGAGTAAGCGCTCTAGGAAGGAACCATCCGGGAAGAAGTCAAAGAAACACAAGAAATGACCGTCGTCCCCATTCAACGAGAACTAGTTTAAGTCATGTACTAATTTTTGTAGACTGTGTAAATAGGTTGTTGGTTCCGGACTTCGGAGCGTTTTTGTAACGGGAAGCTTTTTGTGAATAAAATTTGATCTTTACTTTTGTCTTCTCAAAAGACTTTTATTATTCAGTTTCTTTTATGGTTGTGATTGAAATCTGAATTGTTATGGGTGACTTAGACTTCTTGGTTCGTCTTTACATGGCTTGGGAGCTTCCCTGGATTTGATTAGTCTCCACTTGGTGCTTCAAGCACTTATAATATTTCATAGCCCGTATGTTGGGGACTTGACATATCCAAGTCATTTGCGTCGTAGTTCCTATTCAAGGAACTAGGAGGTCTGAACTGCTTGTAATTAAGTCTATACACCGGACTTTGAGTACTCCAGTCCGTGCTCCGGGGACTTGGAGATTTCGAGTCATTTGTATTCGAGTCCACACTCTAGGGACTTAGAGTACTCCAGTCCGCACTCCGGGGACTTGGAGATTTTGAATCGTTTATACTCGAGTCCGCACTCCGGGGACTTAGAGTACTCCAGTCCGCACTCCGGGGACTTGGAGATTTTTTGTCGTTTATACTCGAGTCCGCACTCCGGGGACTTAGAGTACTCCGGTCCGCACTCCGGGGACTTGGAGATTTTTTGTCGTTTATACTCGAGTCCGCACTCCGGGGACTTAGAGTACTCCGGTCCACACTCCAGGGACTTGGAGATCTTTTGTCGTTTATACTCGAGTCCGCACTCCGGGGACTTAGAGTACTCTAGTCCGCACTCCGGGGACTTGGAGATTTTGAATCGTTTATACTCGAGTCTGCACTCCGGGGACTTGGAGATTTTTTGTCATTTATACTCGAGTCCGCACTCCGGGGACTTAGAGTACTCCGGTCCGCACTCCGGGGACTTGGAGATTTTTTGTCATTTATACTCGAGTCCGCACTCCGGGGACTTAGAGTACTCCGGTCCATACTCCGGGGACTTGGAGATTTTTTGTCGTTTATACTCGAGTCCGCACTCCGGGGACTTAGAGCACTCTAGTCCGCACTTCAGGGACTTGGAGATTTTGAATCGTTTATACTCGAGTCCGCACTCAGGGGACTTAGAGTACTCCAGTCCGCACTCCGGGGACTTAGAGATTTTTAATCGTTTATTATAAGCGTTCGTACGCTAGCCAGGATATCATAATTTTTAATTGCGCGTCATAGGAATATCATACGAAGAGACATTGGTCATTCATGGAAAAGATGGCTTCAAGCCTTTATTGATGAAAACAGGCTATATTATCTTATTACATGCCAAGAAGAAAGCATACTGGAAATAAATGCAACTACCGCATAAAGGAAATAGACTAAGTGTAATAACGCCGCAAATGCTCGCTGTTCCATGCTCGGGGGAGTGTCGCACCATCGACGGTCGTTAGCTTGAAAGTTCCTTCTCCAAGCCTCCATTCGATGATGTATGGACCTTCCCATGCGGGATTCATGTGCGAAGGGGTTGGAAAGACTCGTTTCAAAACGAAATCTCCCACACTAAAGGTTCTTGGCTGGACTTTTCCATTATAATATTTAGCGACTCGGTGTCTGTATGAGGCTGCTCTCAAATCAGCTTCTTCGCGTTTCTCATCAATGAAGTCTAATGATTCCAATAGGAGATCCTGGTTTGATGCAGGATCGTAATAGGTTACCCGATGTGACGGAACTTCAAGTTCTATGGGTATGACGGCTTCCATGCCGTAAGCGTATGCGAATGGTGTATGGCCAGTCGCCGTCTTGTGGGTAGTTCTATAGGCCCAAAGCGCTGTTAGGAGTTCATCCACCCACTTGCCTCTAGCCTTTTCCAAACACTTCTTCAATATGGACTTGATGATTTTATTGACGGCTTCTACCTGCCCATTCGCCTTCGGGTGAGCAACTGCTGCGAACCTTTTCTCAATGCCATACCTCTGACAGAACTCTTTGAATTCCTTGCTTTCAAATTGAGTTCCGTTGTCCGTTATGATGGTCCGTGGGAGGCCAAAATGACATATGATATTTCGTACAACGAAATTAATGACTTTCTTGGTGGTGATTGTGGCCATTGGCTCTGCTTCCGCCCACTTGGTGAAATAATCGTCTGCCACTATTGCATATTTCGCGCCTCCTTTGGCTATGGGCAGAGATCCAATTAGGTCGATTCCCCACATTGCAAATGGCCAGGGTCTAACCATTTGTGTGAGTTCCGTTGGCGGAGCTCTCGGAATCTTTGCATATATCTGGCATTTGTCGCATCTTCTCGCATAGTCTGAAGCATCCCGATTTACAGTCGGCCAATAATATCCATAGCGGAGGATTTTCCTCGCCAAAGTTTGCCCCCCGGTATGATCACCACATTCTCCCTCATGGACTTCTTCCAACACCCGTTTTACCTCGTCATGGGCCACGCACCGGAGTAAGGGGGTTGAGAATCCCCTTCGATACATTATCCCGTCTTGCATTACATAACGCGAAGCCTTACGAAGGACTTGGCATCTTTCGCTTCTTTTCTCAGGTAAGTCCCCGTATAGCAAGTATTGTTTGATCGGGGTCAGCCATGACCCCCTTTCGAGTTCGGTCTCCAAGACGAGATCTATCTCCATCATGTCTATGCTTGGAGCAAGCAGAGTCTCGACAGGGAACAATCCCATCTGCTGTGCATCGCCAGTACTCGCGAATTTAGCCAACGAGTCGGCCTCCCTGTTCTGTTCGCGCGGGACATGCGAAATGTCATAATATTCCAGGTTTACTAGTAGCTCCCGGATCCGAGCAAGGTAAGGAGCCAGTCTCCGTCCTTTCGCTTGGTAGTCTCCCCGTACCTGATATGCCACCAGCTGTGAGTCGCAGAAGATTTCGATGGACTTTACCCTCAGTTCATTGGCAAGTCTTAAGCCAGCAATCAGTGCTTCGTATTCGGCTTCGTTATTTGTCGCTGTAAATTCGAGCTTCAAAGCGTAGCAAATCGATCAGTTTTCAGGAGTTACCAGAACTATCCCAGCTCCCGACCAATGGCCGTTAGATGCCCCGTCAGTGAACATCTTCCATCGGACAGGAGGGATTACTTTTTGATTTTCACTCGGTTCATCCGGAATGGTGAACTCAGCAATGAAGTCAGCTAATGCTTGCCTTTGGATGGTCCTTCGCGGCAGGTAGGTGATATCAAACTGGCTTAACTCGATGTTCCACTTTAGCATCCTACCGGAAGTTTCCGGTCGTTGGAGTACCTGTCGCAAGGGTTGGTCAGTGTAAACACTGATTGAGTGCGCCTGAAAGTAGGGACGAAGCTTGCGTGATGCAATCACCAGGCAATAGGCAAGTTTCTCGATCTTTGGATAATTCTTTTCTACCCCCGTCAGTCGTTTACTAACATAGTACACCGGCCTTTGAACCTTGTCTTCTTCGCGAACTAGGGTTGTACTGATAGCGTGTTGAGACACAGCCAAATATACGTACAACGTCTGGTGGTCTACTGGTTTTGATAACACTGGAGGACTTTCCAAGTGTCTTACCAGGGCTTGGAATGCTTCTTCGCAGTCAGTCGTCCATTCGAAGTTTCTCTTTCCTTTCCTTATGACATCGAAGAAAGGAACACACTTATCTGTGGCTCTGGATATGAATCGACTGAGCGCAGCTACTTTTCCGCTCAAGCTCTGTACCTGCTTTATGGTTCTAGGTGTCTGTATATCTTGGATGGCTTGGATCTTTTCCGGGTTAGCTTCAATTCCTCGTGCATTCACAATGAAACCCAAGAACTTCCCTGATGCCACGTCGAATGAACACTTTGAAGGATTGATCTTCATCCCATAGTGCCTTAGTATATCAAACATCTCCGCCAAGTCTCGAATGTGGTCGTTTGACTGCCGTGACTTCACAAGCATGTCATCCACATACACTTCCATTGTTTTCCCAATCTGATCTTTGAACATTCGATTTACTAGACGCTGGTAAGTTGCTCCGGCGTTCTTCAGTCCGAAGGGCATCACTACATAGCAGTATAACCCAACATCTATGACAAAGCTGGTGTGTTCTTGGTCTGGGATGTGCATCGGAATTTGGTTGTATCCAGAGTATGCATCCATAAATGACAATAACTCATGCCCTGCAGTTGAATCGGCCAGTTGATCAATTCGTGGTAGCGGGAAGCTATCCTTCGGGCATGCTTTGTTTAAATCAGAATAGTCAACGCAGGTTCTCCATTTCCCATTTGCTTTCTTTACCAACACAGGGTTGGACACCCATTCCGGGTAGAGGGCGTCGCGGACGAACCCATTGGCTTTGAGTTTATCCACCTCCTCTTTGAGAGCTGCAGACCTTTCCGGGTCCATGCCTCTCCTTTTTTGCTTCACAGGTTCGTGTTTCGGGTCTATATTCAACATATGGCTCGCAATTGCAGGGGAAACCCCACGCATATCAGAGTGTGTCCAGGCGAAGACATCAAGATTCGCTCGGAGGAAATCAGATAAACTCTCTGCCATTAGGGGATCGAGCTGTGACCCAATTTTAAGAGCTCGTGTCGGGTCGCTGTGGCTAACTGGAATATCAATTGTTAGTTCGGCCGGTTCTGCGTCTGGTTCCCTGGGTTCCCCTTTGTCATCTCTCGGATCTATGTCTCCAACGATCCGAGAATGTCGCCCGAGCCAGGGCTCGGGCGCTAATTGTCAATCATCAGAATTCGGGATGCGGACGATGCTGTCCGCAGTCTTCCCCTCTTCTCTGCGCTGTGCCTCTCTCAGCTCAGCCACGTAACATGCACATCCGGTTGCTTGGTCGCCATGCACTACGCCAACTCCTTTGTCCGTCGGGAATTTCAGTGTGAGACACCACGAGGCCAAGGCTGGCCTGAAATCTGCGAGGGCTGGTCGTCCCAAAAACACGTTGTATGGTGAATCAACATCTATTACTATGAATGGTAGGATTCGCACTCTCCTGCGTTCACCTTGTCCCAGTTCAACTGGTAACTCCACATATCCTACTGCGTCTGTGGCTGCGCCGTTAAAGCCATGGATTCGGGCTTTAGACGGTTTCAAATCCTTAGTCTCCAGCTTCATTTGGTCATACGCTTTCTTAAAGATGATGTTAACGGAACTTCCGCAATCAATTAGGATTCTCCTTACGAATGCCGGTCCGATGGTTGCGGATATGACCAATGGATCGATGGTGGGAGCTTCCACCTTATCCGCGTCTCTATTCCTGAATACAATATCGTCGTGCATCGTGCGTTGCAACTTTGCGGGAGCTCCATCCTCCACATTTGAACAACACTCATGCTCTGTATGTCTCAAGGAATTAGCATATCGCTCCATTTCCTGCCAATTTCTATCCGTAGGATGAGGTCCACCAGCAATTGTGTTAATAATCAACCTTCCCACAGTTCGAGTAGGTTGCTCTGGTTGGTGTGGAGCTGGGCCACGTCCGGGGTCTGAAGTCTCTTGTCTTCCTTCTGGCGTATCTTTGATGAATTCCTGAAGCTTCTTCTGCCTAATCAATTTCTCAATAGCGTCATGGAGATGCCTGAATTCGTATGTATTATGCCCATAAGACTCGTGAAAGCGGCAATACTTTCCAGTCCGCTTTTGCTCCTCTGTTGATTCCTTAGGGCGTGGTTTTCTGTATTGAAAAGTGTTGCAGGTCGATAAGTAGATGTTTTCAAGAGACGCATTCAGTGGAGTGTATTCGTTGTAGGTCGGGATCCTTGACTTCCATCTCCCCGTTTCCTTCTTCTTTCCAGGATTCCCACTTCCAATTCCCTTAGACTGCCCGGGCTTATTTCGGACGCTGGCCCGAGTCTTTCCAAGGTTATCGTCGGTTGCTTTCATGGCGATGCTGCCCTTTACAGACTCCTGAACGGACCCTGGTGCCTTGTCTTTCCTTATCCACCGAGCTTCTTCCCTCCTTATGAACTGGTGGGCTTTCGAATAGAAACGTTCCAACGTAGCTGGTGGCTTTCCCGCCAACCAATCCCCAAATTCAGAGTCTGGATCCACTCCACGCATTACTGCCATCAAAATCGCGTGGTCGTTTAGATTGCTCACTTCAGTAGCGGCAACATGAAATCTCTGCAAGTATACTTTCAGTGATTCTCCAGGAGCTTGGGTCACGCTTGATAAGGACATTACATCCTTGGGTCGAGTGGCGTGTATCCTGAATTGTTCTATGAATTTCCTTGCTAATTCGTCGAAGTTTGAGATTGACCGTGGAGGAAGTCGAGTGAACCACATGGTGGCAATTCCGGACAGAGTTATTGGAAAACACCTGCACTTAGTTGCGTCGTTGGCCCTTGCTGAATCCATCACACATCCATACCTCATTACATGTTGTCTAGGGTCAGTTTTTCCTTCATAGGTGAGTATGGTGGGCATGTTAAACTTCCTTGGGTATTCAGCCTGTAGAATGGTATCTGTGAAGGGAGTATGACTCTTAGACATTCCCCAATCTTCATTAGTCAAACCTTAATTCTCTCTCATCAACTGCCTGACCATAGCTGTCAAATCCGAGGTTTGTATGGTAGGAGGAAGGTTGGGTTCCGCTCCATGGGCTTGATTTCTAGTAGAGCGATCAGTGGCACCTTCTTGGTCATCTTCATCCTTGCGGCGTCTACGCTTGGGAGGTTCATCAGCTGAAGTTGATCTATCATCTTCAGAGTAGGGGACAGGGCTACCTCCAGCATTCTGATGTTGCTGTTGAGCAAGTCGGGCCATGAGGTCAGCATTAACTTGCATTTGCTCAGCGAGTTGCCTTCTGCTTTCCGTAAGCTCTTTTATCAAGTCATTCAATTCTTCTCGTGAAATAGCTTCCGCTTGGTTTTGGCTGGAGGGCCCCGTGCCTCGAATTGCTTGTTGATCGTTAGGTCCAAGTTGTTGAATACTAGCTGTTTCGCGGGCATCTACATTTTGGGAGGTCGATCTTGTTCGTGGTCTTCCCATGGTAGAGTTGTTGGTTGCAACTCTGAGTAGAATCAACAGATGCCTTATGGATAATTACGGATCTTCTTCGAGGGATTTATGCAATCCAGTAGCTACAAAGTAGATCCTCACAACCTGAGAATTCGTTTCTCAGTGAAAGCACCAAAATGTTAGCGCCAAAATTGGTCACCAACACCCTTAGAAAGATTGTGTAGAGAGATTAATGAAGAAAACAAATTAAAATAGAGAAGATAATATAAATCAAAATGCGGGAGACGAGAACATAGAATTTATAGTGGTTCGGCGTAATAGCCTACATCCACTTTGAAGTTGATCTTTATTTCTTTTCTTGATACTTGATAACAGATACAATCCGTTTCTAAGTGTTTGAATACAATTGCAAAGTAAAAGAAATAAGTCTTGAATGAGTCTTGAAAATGGCAGAGTCTCCTCAGTGTTCTCTGAAATCTCTCCCCGTTTTCTGTGCCCCTGCCTCTCTATTTATAGACAAAAGTGGGTTGGACTTCCCTGGTGGGCCAGGTGGCCGAATAACTTGGTCCAAGTAGTTTATGTACTGTACGCCGAACCAGGGAGGCCGGACAAGGCATGCCGAGTCTTCCTTCTTGTACCGAACGAAGCATGCCGAGCCTTCCCTCCTTATGCCGAACGAGCCATGCCGAGTCTTCCCTCTTTAGACCGAGCGAGGCGGGAGGTTGAATGAGAGATGCAGGTCGAATGGGGCATGAATGCCGAACGATCGGGGTTCACTGAATCAAGCCAGAATGCTGAACCATCTAGGCTCGCCGAACGTACTTGGCCGAACGCATGTGGGAGGCCGAACAACCTTTCTTTTTTGGCCGAACGATCTTAATTGGCCGAACGGCATTCGATGCCGAACGTATCCTGGATGCCGAACGTGTCCTGGATGCCGAACGTGTCCTGGATGCCGAACAACCTAATTTGGCCGAACGCTCTCCTGATGCCGAGCGCTACTTTGTGCCGAGCACTCCTTTCTGGCCGAACACTAAGTTGCCTGGTCAATCCCTTGGGAAACACTGATCATGTCTATAAATTTGAAGGGGGTGTTGATTTCTATGATGATGGTTTAGAGATTTTTGATGTAACTCAATGTGCAAGATGTAAAACTATATTATAGTGTGCACATTGCATTGGCTCAAAAATGGATGATTTCAATTCATCGGGGATTATAGTTTTTCCTGGGAAAGAAGAGGATGGTGCTTCACTTGTTGATAATTGTAGTTTAACTAAATCTGCTTATTATGAGAAAGCATGTGATGATGTTCCAAGATATGTTAGTTCTATAGCAATGATATCTTGTGTTGTTATTGGATTATCAGATGTTCTTAATGAAAATAATGTTGTGGAAAACTTATCTGATGGTGATGGGTTGATCATGGATATTGAATATAAGAAACTGGTAATCTCTGGTCATGCTTTTAAATCCGATGGGATGTTCTTTATCTAAATGATGGACGAAGAAACAGTTGTATCCAAATGTGCATATTGCATTGTTGTGTCACAGTGTACACAGTGCACATCATGTGAAAATGCAATGGTAGTAGTCTCTCATGTTGTTGAGGCTTCTTCAAAAAAAGGTGGAGATTTTGATTCTCTCGTTGATGGATTTACTTCATCTGATATGAAGGGTGGTGTTATTGTTCCATACATTGATGGTAATGAGGAAGTAGAAGTTGTAGTGGAAGCTCAATTCGTTAATGCTATTTTGAAGTTGCCTCATTATGAAATTCCTATGGCTGAAATTGGCTTAGAGATTGATATTCCCTTGAGTGTCGATGGATGCAGGTCTATAAATAATTTTTTCTCATTTGATTTGGTAGAGTTTGGTCCAGTGGTAGATGAATCCAAGATTGAGAAGAATAAAATGATTGGTAAAGAAATTTTACAATTGGAAAAAGAAGTACCTAACTATGTGGTGGATGTGGATGGGTTTGCGGTAGTTGGTTCTGTGATTGAGGATGGAAAAGTGGCCATTGATTTTTCTCGTTGTTCTTTAAACAATGCAACATTTTTGAGTACAGATGGCAGTTTAGGTAATAAAGCCTATTCTTTCCTATCTTCGTCAAAGAGAAGTAGACATAGAAAATCAACTGATACCAATGGGTTTGTTCGTCGTAGTGCAGGAGCCGAAGCGGTCAGTTTTCGGCTTTCGGTGAGTAACCTGATTCGAGTCCGATGAGGGGCATCATGAATACATGCTTTGGTATAATTTCTGATTTAGGCAGTACTTATTCTTCTTATGCTTTAGGTATTTTGTCCTTCACTGAGTTTTGTCAGTTAGCTAGGGATACCGCTTTTGTTTTTTCTGACATTGAGTTAGATTCTGATAAGAAGTAGAGAAATCGAAAGGGCTAGATCTGTTGGTTTATGAGGATTATTAGCTGGAATATTAGAGGTTTGAACGATTTAATAAAATGTGATAAAATTAAAGCATTTTTAATAGATTATTTTATTAATATTGCACTATTACAGAAAACTAAAATTGAGTGCCCTGACATTCATTTTTATAAAAGATTAGGTGGTTATCACTTTATAAATTGGGCTTGTTTACCTTCTATTGGAGCTTCTAGGGGTTTGGTGGTGGGATAATTCTTTTAAATTGCTTCAACATATTCCTAAAAAATAATCTTTACACATTATTCCTATCAATCTTAGTGACAATTTTATTTTAAATATATCTACTGTTTATGGACCAAACTCAAAAATTGTTCATAGGGTTCTATTGAATGAATGTTTATATTTTAGATCATTAGCTCCTAGTTCGTGGATTATGAGGGGTAACTTCAATGTTATGCATTTTCTAGGAGAGCGTTCTCCACAAGAAAGTGATTTCTCTTCAATGGAAGAATTCGATCAATTTATCATTAATTCTAATTTGTTTGAAATTCCTCTTTCTAATAGAGAATTCACTTGGAGTAATACTAAAGAGTCTCCCTCACCGACCCTTCTAGATAGATTTTTCGTCAGTGATGAAATCGAGGAAAAATTTCCTATTTGTAGAATTTCAGGTTTACCTTACACTTATTCCAACCATTGTCCTATAATTCTTACATGCGATCAACATAAAACTGTTAGTAGAACTTTTAAATTTGAAAAAATGAGGTTGTTAGAATCCAATTGCTCATCACTAATTAAAAATAAATGGATTTCCATGAATTTTATAATATCAGAAATATGGATAATTCTAAAAAAAAATTGTTTTAAAACATAGGGTATTAGAAATTTTATACAAATTTAGAGTAAAAATGTTTTTGGTAGTATTAAAACTAGAAAAGAAAATATTCTTTCTCAAATGCTTAAAATAAACAAGATAGAAGAAACTAGACAACTGAATCTGGACGAGTGTAACGTTCTCTCTAATTTAAAAGAAGAGCATAGTTCTATTTTAGAAAAAGAAGAGGTTATATGGAAACATAGATCTAGAATTCAATGGATTAATGAAGGTAATAATAATACTTTTTTTTTCATAATATGGAAAATGGTAGAAAACGTAGTAACACATAAATTCTATTTTTATGAATAATGTAGAATTGGTTATTCAAAGGGATCTTAATATGGCTTTTACTGATCATTATATAGATATATCTGGTTCTAAGAATAAGTGTAGAATTAATGTTAGATGGAATGATATTTATCCTATTGATTCTAGAATTGGCCTTTCTGAGTTTGATAATCCTTTTTCTAAAGAGGAAATTTTGAAAGCTATTAATGACATGCCTAGTGATAAATCCCCAGG
Source organism: Allium cepa (assembly GCA_030765085.1). Taxonomy (NCBI): domain Eukaryota; kingdom Viridiplantae; phylum Streptophyta; class Magnoliopsida; order Asparagales; family Amaryllidaceae; genus Allium; species Allium cepa. Next base: position 166,006,318 of record CM060941.1, on the reverse strand, counting down.
CCTAGATGGGTTCCCTATTTTATTTTACAAATTCTTTTTGGAATGTTTTAAAATTCGATTTAATTAGCATGTTTAATGAATTTTATAACGGTAAATTACAATTAGGAAGATTTAATTTTGCAAATGTAATTTTATTACATAAAATTCAGTGCTAATAATTTAAAAGATTTTAGACATATTTCTTTAATTAACTGCTCTTTTAAAATTATTTCAAAAGTTTTAGCTAATAGACTTAAAACTAGAACGAATGATCTAATTGATTGTTCACAATCTGCTTTTATAAAGGGTAGAAATATCACTGATGGAGTGGCTGTTGTTCAAGAATATATTAATCATTATTGTAAAAATAATATTATATGTGCTCTACTAAAACTAGACTTTGCGAAGCTTTGTGTGATGACCCAAAAATCTATACCCTTTGAATCGACAATAAACCACACATGCTCGACCCAAAAAGCACAGACTGACGGAAAGTCAAGAGAAAGAAAAGAAGAGAGAAGAAGAAAAGTGAACAAAGAGAGAAGATAGAACAAAACAGAACAATACAGAATCTCACATCGCAACGGAAAACATATAATATCATATCAACGATCTTTATAAAACAGAAACTATATATATATATATACAACAATCAGAGTACAACAATCAGAGCACAACAATCAAACAATAATTATCAGCCTGAACAGTTATAATAACCTTTCCTCACAATTGCCGATAATATACAACAACTAAGCAATGCAGCGAATAATCAATAATCAAAACAAATACGTGTATACGAAATGAAGATCTTCAGCTCTCCTGCTGATGCTCCAAAAGCACCTAATTTGAATCTGTAAATATACTCGGTCTGACCCGAGCATTGAAAGGGAAGAACTCTTGGATCAGTCTGGTTAACCAGCGTGAGAAACATACCCAACTGAATTTATTTAAATTACCAAACTTTTTCATTATCTAAACAAAAGTATCTCGTAAGACAAGTCCACACATAAACACGGACATGTTTTTACCTTATGATAACTAAAACATTTCTTTCATATCAAATCCTCTCATATTATACTAGTGTCTAGTATATACAAATAATATTAATCATAATCGAAATGGTTACCCATATAGCATTTTGAGGCTATTCTTACGCCTTTACAATCAAAATCGCAGTTCGTAGTGGGGTTTGGATTTCCATACAAATGACCAGGTGAAGGGACTACCTTCCGTCAGTACACCTTTAAAATAATGTACCGAGAAACCATCACAAAGTTCCTCTACCAACACAAGACCGGCCCACCTCTATAACTAGATGGTACCAAATATGTCATCCTTCGGTAGTTACCAACCTTTACCGAGGGCCCTCTAAGCATACAAACCACAATAATTAGATACACGATGTCATAGCGTGCAAAGATATATCTAGAAGAGGATGATCATACCTTAATGGGAATGACCCTCTTAGCCCTATCGCATCTAACCTTGTTTTGGTCATTTTCGGTTGGTGAGGCCTGAGGTAACGATTTACCTTTCACAAATCACAATCACATCACTTTAAATGCCACACGGCCATTTCCGTTGACTACTAATTGCCTTCCATAAAAATACAACCCTTAAGCTCATACGTCTCAAGGAGGGTGTTAAGCTAAGAGAAGTTGCCTTCTCCGCCACCCCTGATGTACGTTTGTAAAAACCAATGTGCGTAATCTGTAGAAATGAAATGTCAGACAAACATCCATATAAGTTGTCTAGGAACAGTACAAACTGAAGGTATTTTCCTACCACATCCTTTTGGAAAATCCCTAGGATTAGTAGTGAATAGTCCTTGCATTGGATATTTCATAATGAAGAGATCACTGCTAATGGATGTTTATTGGGATTTTAACCCCAAACGATCAACATGCAGTCCCCCACTAGGAAAATCCAGAATATCAATATCATCATAATCAATCTGCACAATCGTCACATATATGTTGGTCCGAAGTTGTATTCAAATAAATCTGATCCCGGTCTCTTCGCATCAACAACACAAAAGCGTTTCTCAACCTCACATAGAAACTAAGTCTCATAGATTTATCACGTCTCCAACTATCAATTTGCTATCCTATGGCCCAAGAAGGAAGCTCGATAGATTGGAGTAATACTCCGCACTATACGAATCAACATTCTCAACACAAATGATAATCAAGCCTACACAGAAGGCTACATACTAAGTGTACGACGAAATAGTTCCCACATCAAGTCGAGGAACTAAAATTTGGCAAAGTTTGATAGTCAGTTATTTAACTATCAAAACAAACAAACAAATATTTAGCACCATAACAATTACTAGGCCCTTTTAATTAATCTTTTATTAATTAAATCAATTGCTAAATATTCACTTCAGTTATCTCTAAAAAGATATATTCTCAAAACCATTTCACTACTATACTGGAAAACATTTCCAAATACTCATTTAATAATAAGTAATCTTTTTATTTTCAACACTTAGAAAACATTACATATACTTAAATCAGGATGAAGTATATATTTAATCTTTAAGGAAAAGATTCTTTTAAACACATTTATTTGGGTCAAAATGAATGTTGTGTAAAACATCGTTACAACAAACCAAAATCACTAGTATAGGAATTCGAAAATTAGATAGATATATAAATCCCATAACTATACAAAACATTTCCGTCCGAAAACCATTTACAATAACAACAGTGTTATAGTCCATCATTTCCTTACTTCTCGAAAACGTCTATTTCAACAATGAATGTTGAAATCTATGTATTCGATATTCAACACATTTTAATACATCTTTAAACCATTTAACTCCATTTAAAAGACCACTTTCAAAACATTTACTTAATTTCAAAAGATTATTCACTGTTCAAAATCGTGAATATAGTTCGTTCACAAAATTCAATATTTCTACCCATTTTATTTTAAAGTATAATCCACTATCCAAAATCACGGATATATCTTCTTCAACAAATTCATTTCTTCTATACGTTTATTAAAGGTTTATCCACTGTCCAAAATCGTGGATATATCTCCTTTAACAAACTTCTATCTCTAGTTTATCAATTTAAATTGATTCGGATTTATAAAACAATGTTTATAAATCAAAATTTTATTTTACAAAAAATTCCATAACAAAATCAAATTCCATTTATTATCTTATAAGAGCTTCAACTTATAAAATCCCTTAATTAACAAATTCTATTTATATCTCATTTAAATGCCAAAATCCAATTTATAAGTTAATAACTTATAAAGCATTTATTTAAAAAATTCATTTATTTTATAACTTCATAAATTATAAATCTTATTCACTTTTAAAATCCATTTATAGTCTCATTTTAACATTTACGAAATTCCTTTATAATACCAATATTTTAGTTTATGAAATATCAATTTTATAAATCTTCTATATAAAACCCTTTCTAATAAATAAAAAATCTCAATTTCAACTATTTTACCAAATAGTTACTTTATATTTCAAAAATCACATTTCACATTTATTTCCCAAAACTTCATAATTTTTATAACATAAAAATTATGACATTTATTTATTCCAAATAAATTCATTTTTAACAATTCAAAATTCTATAAAACATTTATTTTCAAAATCATTTGAAAATCCTTTTCAATTTGGAAATCATCACTTTAACATTTTTAAAATTCCAAAATAGGTCCAATGTTGCAACAGCACCAAGTACATCAATCACAACATCCAAAACATCATATATCATACGATAACAGAATATATACAATATTTGTAAATAAATCAGTACTGATGAGGAATCTATTTGGATCCCTCCAACCTGTCACCTACAACAAATATACATATTAGAAATATATGTACAATGTCCGCTTCGAGGCAGACGTACGTACAATGGGTCATCCGCTCATACACGGGAACGTATAGGGTCATCTGCTCCAATAGACAGTTATATATCCAAATACCAATCAATATATATATATATATATATATATATATATATATATATATAACATATCATATATCATCCAAAAAATCATCAATCAACAAAAGTAATATTTTTTTCTCACTTATATAAACTAGCTTTATTGCGTAGTGTTCATGAATACGAACCCAACGCAATCCGTTTTGTCAAAAACGGACCTCGTATGACAAAGATATAACATTACAAAGTTTATACGAATTAAATATAAATAAATTTCAATTTTTTTTGTAACCTAGAATAGATCGTGACCGTTTGTTTTGCAAAACACGTTCCAGGCCGCCCAAGCTTACTTCTTGTCCCCCGTTCACTCCCAGGCAAGAAAACCCATTGGCCGCCATTTTAAAATCAATTATCGCGACTTCTCCGATCATCTTCAAGTCGATCGAGCTCCACCACGTCGAAGGCCCCCACGCAAGCCACCATCGGCCAGAACTACGCGAAGCTTGGTTGCATAGTTGCCTCGAAAATTGAGCACGAAGTTCATCCATTCAAACGAAGATTGCCGACGATCGACGATGCTATTGCCGATCATAACCGTCAGATTTATAGTTCTCGATGCCCTTTATACTTTTATAGTTGAAACTTTTTTGTAATTGTTGATGGATCGGCCAGAAATCGAGGAAGAAAAATCATGCTTTTCTAGCCATCGGTTTCTCTAGTGGCGGCTAACCCTAGTTGCTTTAGGGTTTTGCCAAAATGAAGATTATACGTCCTTTTATAGAAAATTTGACGACATTCCGGAAAATTTTCAAACTCGAAACGAAACGTGCCGTCTGCTGTTTATAATGTTTTACCCATATTCCGAAAGCAATAGAATATATATCGGGAGCCAATTCGATCGTATTTGGAAGATAGGTTTTCGAATCGAAATATTTAAAAATTCACTTAAACCTATTTCTACGCGTTTTAGCTTGCCCCGGACAAACCATAAATCCGATTGACATGAAATTTGATATCTGACAAAAATATAACATTACGGGTCCAATGAAACTAGTTTCGTCGAAATCTGAGACTATATGAAAATTGACTATTTTCACTCGTCAATTAAATATTAAAATATTCAATTTTTACAAATTAACTTTTAATTCAATTTTAAAAGTTCTCTAACATCATTCCAATTCAAACAAAATTTAATTCGACTTTATAAATTATTTTCATTCACATTAAATTCCAATTCCAATTATTTCTGTAATTTCAAATATTCAATTATTAATTTAATTATCCAATTAAATCCTTATATTCGAAATAACTTTATTCAGCTTATAAAATTTACTTGAGAATATTTAAAATCAATTAAATATACGAATTTCAAATGGCTGAAGTTCTGAGTCATTACATTCTCCCATACGTAAAAGAATTTCGTCCTCGAACTTACCAAGTAAGAAAAATCACAAAATCCCTTAACTTTTCAAAACAATTCGTTCAATCTAGATATCAAATTCATTTAAACCTTTTACTTTCCCAAAATCCATTAGTTAAACTTCTTACAAAAACTTTTCTAAGTTTTCCAATTCATACTTATTTATCTTTTCAAAACTAACTCATACCGGTTAACTTTAAACTCAAAAACCAAAAATTTTAGTTAATAGATTCTTTCTAATTTTTTCAAAAAAATTCTAACGCCTTAAATTTCAAAAAAATTTGCTAGTGTCTCCTTTGCATGGTTCGATCGTAGTAGGATCACAACATATATATACATATATATATATATATATCACAAATATACTTCTCATTTTCGAGGATGACGCATCCCATAGGGAAAAAGGTATAAAAGTACGATATGTAATCCGAGATATGTACCTTATATATTATTAGCGAGCATATACGGCTAATATAGTGCGAAAGCGAGCTCCAAATGCGAAGCAAATACCATACGCACCTACTAAACACTCAAAAAACAACGAGAAACATGTATATATGAAAATAATATCAATATACAACATATACCAATACGACAACTATATATGCCAATATAGAAAATGCAACAAAAACAACAAATTCAACCATCATACAACTATCATCCAACAAAGCAATATCCATCTAATCAATCCATAACCAAATCAATATAAATTCACTTCTCATTAATATTTATTGAATTGGTTTTTAATTTTATCCACATTTGATTTATTAACATTGGATTTTTACTAACATTCATTTATTCATATCCAATTAGTCTACATTCACTAATTCATATTCAAGTTAGTTCACTTCCAATTTAAATAATTAATTCTATTTAGATTCACTTGCCTCCAATTTGGATTCAATTATTTAACTTTCAATTTCATTAATTCAATTCCATATGAATTTCTATTCAATCAACTAGCAACCAATGTATAACCAATCATAACCAAATTTATTTACTTTACTTTACATTCAATTTGGTTTAACACTTTTACTTTCAATTGGTTTAACATTCAATTTAGATTGAATTCTAGTGTTTTCTATATTTACATTTTTTAGTTAAAGTTGAATTTCATTATATCACTCAAGTTCACATTCATTTAATTCACTTTAATAATTTACTTCGATACCAAAATCAACTTCATTTAACATCACTTAAGTTATGTTCCTTTTTATAAAAATCACTTTGTTTCACTTCACTTAAATTTCAACGTATAAATCCAATTCAGATTTCAATTCTAAAGTCAATTTTATTTAACTTTTACTTTAGTCAAATTCACATCACTATTCAATTATAGATTTTGTTTTGCTTAACAAAATTGTCTAACCATTTTTATATTTGGTTTTACTTACATTTTCTCACTTTACAAGTTATACAACATATTTATATAAACTTCCAAATTCATATTATATAATCACTTAACCATTTAAGTTTAAATTCCATTTTAGTAACTTGTCTAATCCAATTTATTTAACCATCCTTAGTTAAATTTGAAATCATATATTTATTATGCTAGCTCAAATTCCTTTAACTTTTCTTGAGTTAAAAATCTTTATTTCGTATTATAAGTCCAAAACTCATTTTACTTATATTTATCAATTACTATTGGATTTTAAATTCAAATTCGTTTATCACAACAAAACTTCAATTTTTAATTTACTATTGGTAGCAAATCAATCGCACAGAAACTCGAAAATGAAACTAATGATGCTGCAGTCATCACCCCTATTATTTCCCAGCAACAGTAGTGTTTTCAGTGTTTTATATTCTTATTTTCTAAATTTCCTTTTATTTATATATAAATCATATTTATAAATCTTTTACTTATATAATTTCACTATTTTACTTTACTTATGTAAGATTCATTCCAAATTCATTTATCTTATTTAGATTTATAACAATATAACATATTTAACTTTGAAAACAACTTGCAAAATAAACGGAATTCAAATTTTCAAATTCATAGTTTAAATCCATTTTTATTTACAACTCATATTTATAAACATACTTAGGTTGTTCAATTTCGTACATATAAGATTATTTCACATTTGTAAATCATATTAACTATAATTCCATACTTTATAATTCATTCGATTATATAATTTATTCTTTGACCATTGTTGTTTCCTTTAAGATTATTCAAACATCTTTCATTAACTTATATATATTTACGATTTCAAACAACCAAACAATCAGTTTATATACACTTTAATAATTCTGAAAAATAATTTCCATTATATATAAAATATAATAGAGGTAAAATTATTTCATCTACCCAATTTAAAATAATACTATGTCGACTTGCCTAGTTTAAGTGTTTAGAAATCCCTATCGATAATATGACATCCCACATACCGACCAGAATTCACAAACAACTTAACGGATAAGCAAATACAATATAAAACATTTTATATTCACTAACAAATACACGCTCATATATATAATACACTTAACTTAATCTAGGGTGCTACTATCCCTATCTATACCGGTACACATCAAAGCTTAGGAATATACAAAATCTAAGCTCTGATACCAGCATGTGACGACCCAAAAATCCGTACCCTTTGAATCGACAATAAACCACACATGCTTGACCAAAAAGCACAGACTGACGGAAAGTCAAGAGAAAGATAAGAAGAGAGAAGAAGAGAAGAGAAGAAAGAGAGAAGATAGAACAAAACAGAACAATACAGAATCTCACATCGCAGTGGAAAACATATAATATCATATCAATGATCTTTATAAAATAGAAACTGTATATACATACAACAATTAGAGTAGAACAATCAACTATAATTATCGGCCTGGACAGTTATAATAACCTGTCCTCAAAATTGCCGATAATATACAACAACTAAGCAATGCAGCGGATAGCCAATAATCAAAACAGATATGTGTATACGAAATGAAGATCTCCAGCTCTCCTGTTGAAGCTCCAAAAGCACTAAATCTGAATCTGTAAAGATACTCGATTTGACCCGAGCAATGAAAGGGAAGAACACCCAGATCAGTTTGGTAACCCAGCGTGAGAAACATACTCAACTGAATTTATTTAAATTATCAAACTTTTCCTTTATCAAAACAAAAGTATCTCTGTAAGACAAGTCCGTACATAAACATAGACATTTTTTACCTTACGATAACTAAAACATTTCTTTCATATCAAATCCTCTTATATTATACTTGCGTCTAGTATATACAAATAATATTAATCATATTCGAAATGGTTACCCATATAACATTTCGAGGCTATTCATTACGCCTTTACAAACAAAATCGCAGCTCGTAGTGGGGTTTGGATTTCCATACAAATGACCAGGTGAAGGGACTACCTTCCGACAGTACACCTCTAGAAGAATGTACCAAGAAACCATCATAAAGTTCCTCTACCAACACAAGACCAGCCCACATTTATAACTAGATGGTACCCAATATGTCATCCTTCGGTCATTACCGACCTTTACCGAGGGCCCTCTAAGCATACAAACCACAATAATCAGATACACGACATCATAGCGTGCAAAGATATATCTAGAAGAGGATGATCATACCCTAATGGGAATGACCTAGTTAGCCCTATCGCATCTAACCCTGTTTTGGTCATTTTCGGTTGATGAGGCCTGAGGTAACGATTTACCTTACACAAATAACAATCACATCACTTTGAATGCCACACGGCCATTTCCTTTGACTACTGATTGCCTTCCACAAAAATACAACCTTTAAACTCATACGTCTCAAGGAGAGTGTTAAGCTAAGAGAAGTTGCCTTCTCCGCCACCCCTGATGTACGTTTGTAAAAACCAATGTACGTAATATGTAGAAATGTAATGTCAGACAAACATCCATGCAAGTTGTCCAGAAACAGGACAAACCGAAGATATTTTCCTACCACATCCGATCGGGAATCCGTAGGATTAGTAGCGAATAGTTCTTGCATTGGATATTTCATAATGAAGAGACCACTACTACTGGATGTATATTGGGATTTTAACCCCAAACAATCAACAAGCAGTCCCCCACTAGGAAAATCCAAAATATCAACATCATCATAAGCAACCTGCTCAATCGTCGCATATACGTTGGTCCGAAGTGGTTTTCAGATAAATCTGATCCCGGTCTCTTCGCACCAACAACGCAAAAGCGTTTCTCAACCTCACATAGAAACTAAGTCTCATAGGCTTATCACGTCTCCAACTTTCAACTTGCTGTCATTCGGGCCAAGAAGGAAGCTCGATAGATTGGAGTAATACTCCGCATCGTACGAATCAACATTCTCAACACAAATGATAATCAAGCCTACACCAAAGGCTACGAACTAATTGTACACCAAAATAGTTCCCACATCAAGTCGAGGAACTAAACTTTGACAAAGTCCGATAGTCGATTATTTAACTATCAAAACAAACGAACAAATATTTAGCACCATAACAATCATTAGGCCCTTTTAACTAACCTTTTATTAATTAAATCAATTGCCAAATATTCACTTCAGTTATCTTTAAAAATATATATTCTCAAAACCATTTCACTACTATATTGGAAAACATTTCCAAATACTCATTTAATAACAAGTAATTCACAAATCTATTTATTTTCAAACACTTAGAAAACATTACATATACTTAAATCAGGATTAAGTATATATTTAATCTGTAAGAAAAGAATCTTTTAAACACATTTATTTTGGTCAAAACGAATGTTGTGTAAAATATCGTTACGATAACCCAAAATCACAAATATAGGGATTCAAAAATTAGATAGATATATAAATCCCATAACTATACGAAACATTTCCTTTTGAAAATCATTTACTATAACAATAGTGTTATAGTCCATCATTTCCTTACTTCTCGAAAACGTCTATTTCAACAATGAATGTTGAAATCTATGCATTCGATATTCAACACATTTTAATACATCTTTAAACCATTTAACTCCATTTAAAAGATCACTTTCAAAACATTTACTTAATTTCAAAAGATTATTCACTGTCCAAAATCGTGAATATAGTTCGTTCACCAACGTTCACCAAATTCAATCTTCTACACATTTTATTTTAAAGAATAATCCACTGTCCAAAATCACGGATATATCATCTTTAACAAATTCATTTCTTCTATACGTTTATTAAAGGATTATCCACTGTCTAAAATCGTGGATATATCTCCTTTAACAAACTTCTATATCTAGTTTACCAATTTAAATTGATTTCGGATTTAAAAAACAATGTTTATAAATCACGTTTTTATTTTACAAAAGCTTCCATAACAAAATCAAATCCCATCTTATTATCTTATAAGAACTTCAACTTATAAAGTCCCTTAATTAACAAATTCTATTGATATCTCATTTAAATGCCAAAATCCAATTTATAAGTTAATAACTTACAAAGCATTTATTTACAAAATTTATACAACTTCACAAATTATAAATCTTATTCACTTGTAAAATCCATCTATAGCCTTATTTTAACATTTACAAAATTCCATTATAATCCTAATATTTTAATTTATAAAATATCAATTTTATAAATCTTCTATATAAAACCATTTATAATAAATAAAAAGTCTCAATTTCAACTATTTTACCAAATAGTCTTCATATTTCAAAATCACGTTTCAATTTAATTTCCCAAAACATCATAATTTTTATAACATAAAAATTATAACATTTAATTATTCCAAATAAATTCATTTTTAACAGTTCAAAATTCAATAAAATGTATATTTTCAAAACATCAATCACAACATCCAAAACATCATATATCATACGATAACAGAATATATACAATATTTGTAAATAAATCAATACTGGTGAGGAATCCCGTTGGATCCCTCCAACCTGTCACCTACAACATATATACATATTAGAAATATATGTACAATGTCCGCTTCGAGGTAGACACGCGTACAAAGGGTCATCCGCTCATACACGGGAACGTATAGGGTCATCTGCTCTAATAGGTAGTATATATCCAAATACTAATTAATATATAGATAACGCATCATATATCATCCAAACAATCATCAATCAGTGAAAATAATATTTTTTCTCACTTATATAAAAATATTAGTGAGTCAAAAAGAGTGAGTTGCACTCACATTGGTTCCAATAGCAGTCGTTGTGTTTTATTCCAAATAAAATTAAACGCACGTTAATTTTACTAAAATTTACACTAGCTCCAATCAAATCCAAACCATCTCCATGGCGTAGTGTTCGCGAACATGAACCCAACGCAATTCATTTCATCAAAAACGGACCTCATATGATGAAGATATAGCATTACAAAGTTTATACGAATTAAATATATATAAATTTTAATTTTCTTTTTTTTATAACCTAGAATAGATCAGGACCATTCGTTTTGCAAAACATGATCCAGGCAGCCCAAGCTTATTTCTTCTCCCTCGTTCACTCTCAGGCAAGAAAACTCAATGGCCGCCATTTTAAAATCAATTATCGCGACCTCTCCTATCATCTTCAAGACGATCGAGCTCCACCATGTCGAAGAACCTCACGCGAGCCACCATCAGCTAGAACTACGTGAAGCTCGGTTGCAGAGTTGCCTCGAAAATCAAGCACATAGTTCGTCCGTTCAAATGAATATTGTCGACAATCGGTGACGTTATTTTCAATCATAACCGTTAAATTTATAGTTCTCGATGCCCTCTATACTTTTGTAGTTGAAACATTTTTGTAATTGTTGATGGATCGACCAAAAATCGAGGAAGAAAATCGTGCTTTTTTGGCCATCGGTTTCTTTAGTGGTGGCTAACCCTAGTTGCTTTAGGGTTTTGCAAAAATGAAGATTATACGTCATTTCATAGAAAATTTGACGACACTATTCATCCGGAAATTTTTCCAACTCGAAACGAAACATGCCGCCTGACATTTATAATGTTTTACCCACATTCCGAATGCAATGGAATATATATCGGGAGCCAATTTGATAATATTTGGAAGATAGGTTTTCGAATCGAAAAATTTAAATTTAAAAATTCGCTTAAACCGACTTCTACACGTTTTAGCTTGCCCCGTACAAACCGTAAATCCGATTGATACGAAATTTGAAATCTTACAATAATATAACATTACGGATCCAATGAAACTTGTTTCATCAAAATCTGAGACTGTATGAAAATTGACTATTTTCACTCGTTAATTAAATATTAAAATATTCAATTTTTACAAATTAACTTTTAATTCAATTTTAAAAGTTCTATGACATCATTCTAATTCAAATAAAATTTAGTTCGACTTTATAAATCATTTTCATTCACATTAAATTCAAATTCCAATTATTTCTGTAATTTCAAATATTAAATTATCAATTTAATTATCCAATTAAATTCTTATATTCAAAATATACTTTACTCAGCTTATAAAATTTACTTGAGAATATTTAAAATCAAAGAAATATACGAATTTCAAATCACTGAAATTCTGGGTCGTTACACTTTGGATTCGGTTGATTGGGAGTTTCTATTTGTTAAGTTATCAGCTAGAGGTTTTAGTCGTAAATGGATAGGTTGGATTTTTTCACTTTGCTTAAAACTGGTAGCTCTAGTATAATGATTAATGGTATTTTAGGGAATAAAATTCAATCTAAATGAGGTTTAAGACAAGGTGATCCTTTATCGCCTCTTTTGTTTAACTTGGCCGCAGATGTTTTTGCTATGACAATTAAAAAAGCGGTTGGTAATGGATCTTTGGGGAGTGTTGGTAGTGAAATCTCTCGCGGTAGTCTCTCTATTCTTCAATTTACGGATGATACTTTGTTATTTATCTCCCCTTTGCCTAACCATATCATTACTCTTAAATTTATTTTATACAGTTTTGAACTTCTTTCAGGGCTAAAAATTAATTTTGATAAATGTTCCGTTTTGGTATTAAATGACGTTAATAAGGTTGAAGGCGTAGTTGCTAATTCGTTTAATTGTAAAACAATGTTTTTCTCTTTTGATTATCTTGGTTTTTTTATAAGGCCAACTAAATTTGAGCATGATGATTGGTTAATTATAATATATAAGATTAAAAATAAAATTTCTAGTTGGAACGGGAGATTTTTATCAAGAGCGGGTAGATTAGTTCTTATCAACTCTGTTTTATCAGCTCTCCTAATCTATTGGATGTCTACGTATCTTTTTCCAGATTGGGTGTGTAATAACCCTGTATTTTGTGATTATTTCAATTGTATATTTTAATTATTTTAATTGAAATTTCTGATTTAAAAACCTTATTTTATTTACTAAAATGAATAAATTTTGTTATTTTAAATATAAATTTTGATTTTGATGTGAATTATAATTCCAAACATGAATAAATAGAATATTTTCCAGAAATGTGAATTTTGGTCAATGTGGTCAAACTTTGACTTTTAATTTAAAATTTTAAAGAATTAAATTTTTGAATTTTACCTTTATAATGAAAGTAAATAAAATTTCAAGTATACTGCTTTTCGTTTCGTTGAAATCTGATTAATATTGTGAAAGTTATGCTTTTTACACTATTGTGTGTAAATTGATTTATTTAACAAAATTGTTTATTTTAATTTATATAAATAATATTTTGGTTGTCATATCATGTTCTAATTTGTGTATATATGTGTAACATGACATGTTATGTATATATTTTATTTTTAAACATTTTTAAAAGTGTAGTTATAATTTTCCAAATGTTTATTGTATTTTGTTTACAAATTTTAATTCTAGTTTCAATTAAATAACTATTTTCTTTATTTACTTTTTATTTTTCCTAAGAATAATTGTTTATTTTATTTTTCACTTTATTTTTGTTTGTCTTTTATTTTTATTTACTGATTTTTATTTGGTTTATTTTGAATAAAAGAAAGTGGAAATTTGAAGAGACAAAGCCTTTTCATTTCTTGTGACTTTTCATTTAGTTTTGTCTTTTCATTTTCTTTTGGCTTTTCATTTCGCTTTAGCCGTACATCACTTGCATAGCCGTGTATTGTCTTCATTTTTTTACGTGAGAAACTTCTCTCTTTCATTTCTCATAGCTATTCCGTTTGTGAAAATATTTTTGTAAGTTTTTAATGGCTTCTTTTCCTTATTTTTCCTTTTCTTTCCATTGATTTTGCCTTTGATCTCTTGTGCTTTTCTCGGCCTAACCTTTCACCACCTTCACCAACCACCACCATCACCATCCATAGCAGCCACCACCTCCTTTCCCCTTATCCAGATCTGACCGTGACTACATATGATGCTAGCACCACAAAAATTTGCAAAACCCTTCCAAAAATTGCCTAGCCGAGCCAATACTTCACCCTACCCTTCATATTTCACTTCGACCACCACCCTAGAACCACCACCACCTGATAACATCACCTCTGACCATCACTTCACCTCTGAGCAGATCTGTACCTGAGCAAGGCCGAGCCCAATATTGACTAGGCCGAGCCTATGTGCACAAAAAACTTCACCTATTGCACTCGTCCCTTTGTATTCTTCACGTTGTAACCCCTATTCCTTCACATCCCCTTGTAGCCGTGCCATATTGATCCATACCCGAGCCATTTACCATCAAAACATGGTCCTGGCCGAGCAAATGAAACCCCTAGGCCGAGTTCTTGAGTGGTTAAGACAAGGTCAAGTCATCTATTTCTTTGCTGCTTCTTATTTTTATTTGTTTCAATATTGTTTTTATGTTGAATATTTATGTCTATATTGTTTTGTCTTATTTGTTGTTTACAAGATCAACATCTTGGCCCTCCACTCACTTGAATCAAAAGTCGTGCTGTGTCGTGCTTTTTTGAAGTTATCTGTGTATTTGATTTGCTAACTCCAGCTTGAAAAAGTGAGTATTCACTCATGACATTTATACTTATATAATTTGTGAAGTGACAACAAGTGAATGTGTAGAATTGTGATATCATGTTATACCTTCCTCTGATGTGAATTATGTGATGTTAAACCCTGTTATAAACTTGTCACATCATCTGATATGTTATATTCTATCATACTGTTTATTTGTTTCTGTTTCTCACACTGCAAGTTCCTTGTAGAATAGAATCACTATGGGTTGAAATGATACATACCCGAACGGACTTTAGCATAGGGAAAAATCGTTATCGGCTGAAATGATAGGCCTGAGCGATTTTTATTTATTTTATTTAACTTGGGATTGCGGGTTTGAAATGATAGAACCCAGATTTTTCTTTGTATATTACAGATTGAAATGATATATTATCCCTATCACTTAACATAGGTTAGAAAATATTATACAGACTCATGGTTATTTTATATATATTTTTATGGAATTTTTTAGGTATTTTTAAAGTGTAAATTTATGATAATTTGATTTAAATTGAATTTAAAATGATTTTATAAAGTGTTAGTGATTTTTTTATAAGTCACATATGTTAAATAAATGAATGGTTAAGTTGGAATTTGAAATATAACTTAATTCTGAAATTGATATTTTGTTTAAAAAAGGGATTAAGTTAAGTAAATAAAAATGGGAAATTAAGTTTATATTTTAAATGGTAATTAAAAACTTAAGTGTTAAGTTAATTTTTAAAAATACAAGAATAGAAAATTGAATGCTTGAAATTAATAAGTGAATTATCAATAATTTGATTTCTATGTATAAAATTTACATTATAAAAATCATAAGTTAAAGGGTATTTAAATGAACATTTTTGAGTGAAAAAATATGATTTTTATAAGTTAAAATGGTTTAAATTGAAGTTTATTTTTTCTGAAATTTCACTGAAATCTGGAAATTTAATTAATAGCACTTTAGAAATGCTATCATTTCTGAAGTTAACTTAAAATCTGTAGTAAAGGATATTACAGCACTTTGTAAGTGCTGTGGTTGATGCAAATAAACTATGGCTAAAATAACTAAGTGATATTATAGCACTTGGTAAGTGTTGTGGTTGCAGAATGAAAGCTAAAGTCTGAAATTAATAAAAGGGCTACAGTAGCACTTGATAAGTGCTGCAGTTGGCTGAAATGAGATTTTTCAAGTGTAACTGAACTACTACAACAATTTTAAATGTTGTCTTTGTTGAAATGAATTGTTTTCAAACATAACTTACGGCGGAATTTTCTAAGTGCCGTGAAAAGCTGAAATTAAAATGTTTTGTAATTTTTAAGTGAATAAATGAGCTCAGAAAAGGCTAAATTTTTGGAAATTGAATATTTGATTTGTAAATATAACGAATTCACTTTTAAATAGTTTAAATGAAGTATTTTGATTTGAAATATAAACTATTTTTGAAATTTATAACCACGGGTTATAATAATGATTGGTTGTTAAATAGACCGGGATCAGATATGGACATACTCTCTGTCGATACCGAAAACCTCTTTAACAGCTGTGTAAGCGGTGGAGTTTCCAAAATGAAGTAGGATGGTGGCAACGATCCTATTGTGGTATGAACATGGACCCGACTCTTGTGAGTTGGCTTAAGGTGGCTAAAACAGGAGCGATCTTGGGCCAGAAGAGGTAGCACCTCTGCTTAGACACATTTCTTCGATACCATTCTATTACTTTGTGATTGATTTGGTGCGCACCTTTGGTTTTGGAGTATGTTCCGAGGTGGGCGTAGTGGCTGCTATGTTACCACCAGCCCGTGTGCATAATTGGTATATCTACCCTAGCATTGCCTTGTGTGCCGTGTCACCTACCATAGCGAGCCTTACTACGAGTTTGATTTGTGTCATACCTATGGAGTATCTTCTCATAGTCTTCCGATCAGGAGATATGCAGGTACTGTATAGACTATTGACACTATTACGTGTTAAGGGGAATATTGGGTCACTCCTTAGTGCTATTTTAAAGTATGTTTATTTTACTATTGGATATTATTTTAATAGCAAATATTACTACATAGTAAATAGTTTAATGGATCCTTAGAGGATGGACAGACCCAAGCATCCTTTAAGCTACCTGTACTTACTGTAGTTCACTTGAGTTGGTTTACATTGTATAAGTATGTATGTCCTGACTCGAGTGTTTTGTGTTTTGCTTTACGCTCGGGTCAGCCTGAGTATTCACAGCTTTGGATTTCTCTTTCTGGAGCTAGGAATCGCTGGAGATTCTGCTTATCTAGTTATCGATATCTTCCAGTTTTAGTTTTTCTATTTCAGTTCTTGTATTAGTGAACTTCTATGTATTTGGGATTTCTATTGTATTTGTTTTCAGATTGATATTATGTATTTTTTTGAGACTTTGTTATAGTAGCTTCATGAACTACTATGGTATTTAAATTTTCGCTGCGAGTTATTCTGATATTTCTGTGTCTGTGATTATGTGATTGGTTTTATTTGCTCCAAATTTTATTACAATCTGTTATATTGAATTATTCAAGTCTGGTGTGCGTGGATTATTGTCGATTTAAACGGTCCAAAATAGTGGGTCATTACAGTTGATATCAGAGCTTTGCTTTTTAGGCAAACCAAAGCCTACGGAGCAAAAACTCATTAGAGATAGGGCAGAAATACCCTAGAATGAGTGAAATCAAACTCAAAATCATTCTTTGTGAGTGATCGTATTTTCAAAGTATAAACTAATTTTTAAAATGAATTTTCAAAGGATTTTTCAAAGATTATTTTGATATAAAATTTTCTTGTTTTAAATTAAATTTTTTCTAAACTTCCATCCTTTCGTATGTACCTTGTTAGTATTTCTTCCTTTAGGATATTCTTTCCAAATAAATTTTATCTTTGGCTTCTCTTTGCCTTTGTCCTAAAATTCATTCATGACTTTTCAGGATGAATCGTGGAAATGCCAGTGGTAGAGGTCGTGGTATTGCCCCAGCTCCTTAGCCTGTTGCACCTGTTAGGTTTACTGTTCTCTGTAAGGAATTCTCTCAACTTGGTGGAACCAAGTTTTCTGATTCAGAGAGTATTATTGAAGTCCAGCAATGGTTGCAGAGTTTAGAGAGGATATTTACTAGTCTTGAGATTACTGATGCTCAAAAGCGTCAGTTAGCAGCATGGAAGTTGCAGGAGGCTGCCTAAGATTGGTGGGAGTCTATTACGACTAACACCGTCAAGGCTGATCTTACTTGGGAGCAGTTCCGGTATCTTCTTGTGTTTCTTTGAATTCTATTTTTCTATCTCTTTCGTGCCTTTTCTAAGCTTATCTATCATCTTTTCAGGGATGCTTTCGATGCTAAGTGGATGCCCGAGGCCGGGAAATCCCCGCTTTATAGGGAGTTCATGGATCTCAAGCAGGGCACCGTGTCCTTTTCTGAGCGAAAGTTCAATGAACTTTCTAAGTTCGATCCTAGCCTAATAGACACTCCTCCCAAGAAGAATGAGAAGTTCATAGTTGGTGCTTGTCCCGAGTGTTATGATCGTCTAATTTCTCATGTTCATGGCACTTTTACCCAGCTTATGGATATGGCTATTCGTTATGAGAACCTTACTTCTAAGGGTCTAGCTGTTGTTTGTGCTCCTTTATCTCTGTCTTCCTCTGCTAACTCTAAGAAGAGAAAGCCTAATTTCAAGCAGTAGAAGAAGAATTGGCTCAAGCATCTGGGTTTGGGATCTTCATCATCTTCTCCTTCTCAGAGGCAGCCTGTTGACCTTTCTGCCATTACCTGCTTCAAATGTGATCAGAAGGGACACTATTCCAATAGTTTCCCTACTTTAGCCGGTGATATTGTTCCTCCTCATGCCCTGTTAGGTAGGCCTTCTGGTATATTTGTTGTCACCTCTGCATCTTCACCAGCTCCTGCTCCTAGTGATGACCAAGGTACTCTTTAGGGAAACTTTTCTTTATCTTAGTATCCTATTCGTGTTTTATTTGATACTAGAGCTTCCCATAGTTTTATAGGATATGCATCGACTATCGTAAGTTAAATGAGAGGACGATCAAGAAAAGGTACCCTCTACCGAGGATATATGATCTGTTTGATCAGTTGAGTGGAGCCAGAGTAATTTCCCAATTGGATTTGGCAATGAGTTTCCATCAGTCGAGAATGGTGAAGGATAATATTTCTTTGATGGCATTTCGATCTAGATATGGTTCGTATGAGTGGTTGGTAATGCCATTTGGTTTGACTAATGCGCCTGCTTACTTCGTTGATTTGATGAACCGGGTTTTTCAAGAGCACTTTGATAGGTTCATGTTGGTATTCATTGACTACATTTTGGTATACCTAAAAGAAGAAAGAGAGCATGAGATTCATCTTAGAGTGGTGCTGGAGATGCTGGGGCAGAATCAGCCAAAGGCAAAGATTTCTAAGTGTCATTTCTGGAAGAAAGAGGTTAAGTTTCTTGGTCATGTGGTTTTGGAGAAGGGATCGCCAGTCGATCTAGATATAATCGAAGTTGTGAACAATTAGAAGAGACCAGAAATGGTGACCGAGATAAGATGTTTTCTTGGACTTGCTGGCTATTATCGAAGATTCATCAAGGGTTTCTCGCAGATAGCAGCGCCTTTGACTAAGTTGACAAGGAAGGACGTGATGTTTGTTTGGTCCGACAAATGTAACGAAGGGTTCTGTAAGTAAAAGCATTTGTTAACCAATGTGCCATTGTCAGTAGTTCCAGATGGTAACCAAAGGTTGGTTGTATACACTGATGCATGTGGTATTTGATTGGAAGCAGTACTGATGTAGAGGGGAAAAGTTATTGCTTATGCATCTAGGCTGCTTAGACCGTACAAAGTAAGATATCCTACTCACAACTTGGAGTTGGCTGTAGTAACCTTTGCCTTGAAGATTTGGAGGCATTATCTTTTGGAAGAGAGATTTAAGTTGTTTACCGATCATAAGTCATTAAAGTATTTATTCTCTCAGAAAGAGTTGAATATGAGGCAGCAGAGATGGCTGGAGTTTTTGGCTGCTTATGATTTCGGTATAGAGTATACTCCTAGGAATGGAAATAAAGTAGCAGATGCTCTCAGTAGAAAACATCAGAATGTGGTGTTAGCAATGTTGGAAGAATGAAGGATCTAGAAGCTTTAGCCAGTTGTGGTGTGCAATTAAGATCTACTGCTAGTTCTAGTCAAGGTACTGCCATGTTATCTTGCTGAGAAGTTCGACTAGTGCTGATCGAGTGGAAAGCTTCTAAGCCGAGAGAGGATCTAGTTTTAGCTGAGAAGATTGGAAGGCTTGAGGTAGGATCAGGGATTAATAACCTAAAGGATTTTAGTCTTGACCAAAGAGGATGGTAGAGAAAGAAGGGAAGATTGTGTGCTCCGAATGTAGAGAACTTAAGGAGGGAAGTTCTGGAGGAATGCATTGATCGAAGTTTTCGATTCATCCTGGAGGAACCAAGATGTATTAAGACATGAAGTGGAGTTTCTATTGGGAATGCATGAAGAGGGATGTTGGCTTGTGGGTTAGGAAGTGTGTTAACTGTCAACAAGTGAAGGCCGAACATAAGAAGCTGAGTGGGTTACTTCAGCCTTTAGATATTTCATTTGGAAATGGGATTTGATATCCATGGACTTTATTGATGGGTTGCCAAGGTCAAGGAGAGGAATGAAAGTATATGGGTTATAGTGGACAGGTTGATCAAAAGTTCCCATTTCATTCCGGTAAAGTCAACCAAAACGGCGCCTGTTTTGGCTAAGTTGTTCATGAAGAACATAGTTAGACTTCATGAGATTCCTAGTAGCATAGCTAGCGACAGAGATGCATTATTTACGAAAATTTTGGAGGAGTCTACAATAGGTATTAGTTACCAAGCTCAAGATGAGTGTGGCATATCACCTATAGACGGATGGGTAGACAGAGAGGGTCAACAAGGTACTCGAGGATTTAAAGAGAGCTTGTGTATTAAACTTTGGGGATATTGGGAGGATCACCTACATCTGATTGATTTTTCCTATAATATTAGTTATCATACTAGTACAGGAATGACACCTTTTGAAGCTTTGTATAGAAGGCCATGCATATTGCCAGCATGTTGGTTGGAGACTGGAGACAGATTGGTCTTAGGTCCGGATTTAGTTAGAGAGGCTTCAAAAAAGATTGAGTTAATCCGAGGACGGATGAAGGAAGCTCAATCCATGCATAAGAGTTACTTAGATAAAAGGTGTAAAGACCTAGAGTTCTCAGTGGGAGATAGGGTTTTTAATAAAGTATCGTCTATAAAGGGTGTGGTACAGTTTGGAAAGTCAGGAAAGTTGGCCCCTAGATATGTTGGACTATTCTAGATTATAGAAAGGATTGGAAAGCTCGCGTACAGAGTAGAGTTGCTGAGCAGTTTGGCAGGTGTCCACAATGTATTCCATGTGTTTAATCTTCGCAAGTTCGTGCATGATCTAAAGGCTATATTCCTCATATAGAGTTGGAGCATTTGGTAGTAGAGCCTGATTTGACTTTTGTTAGACAATTAGTTCGGGTTGTAGCGAGAGATGAGAAGAGATTAGGGGCCATGATAGTCAAGTAGGTGAAAGTTCTACGGAGCAACAATGAGAAAGACTGTACTTGGGGAATAGAATACAGGATCAGGGATACTTATCCTCGGCTGTTATGATAGCATGTTCTATATTTGTTTTATATAGACTTATTGGCTGGTAGGACATACTAGATTTTGTTTGCATGGTTGTTATGCTTTTTTGTAGTCCTTACTGAATTTTGAGGACGAAATTCTTTAAGGGGAGCCTGTAACACCCCTAATTTTGTTTAGCATTATTCAGGACATTTAATTGGATAAATTAAATATAATAATATAGATAAGGAGATTGAGGTTGACTAATAAACTAAGTGGCCGTACTTATTTAAAACAAATGAACTTATAAATGGTTAAGTAATTGAACATAAGGGCATTAGGGTAAATAGCCGCCCATATTTCCTACGGCTGTTAATGGATACCCAAAAAATCCGAAATCAGTCCGCATCTGCATCTGAAAAGTGGATAAATATCCGATATCCGAAAAAACGGATGTGGATACGAAGACATCCGCATCCGAAAATTATCCATCCGGTTTTTATCAAGATTATAGTTCCAATTATGTGTATTTTAGTGCAGTGAAAGATATTTGTTTATTACTTTATTAAATCGGTAATTTATATTATATGCACTTAATACTTTTTAACTGCTCGGAACTATTTGTTGTCATTATATTTGTTAATTTTTAACACTTTTATAATCAATGGGACTGAAAAATATTTATGTTAAACTAAAATTTTATTTTATAATTCTTGATTTATCAATTCTTAGTGTATAGGATAATTATCCAATATCCGTCCGCATGCGCGGATGCGGATATCCGATATCCGAAAATGATTTCAGATGCGGATGCGGATATATCACTATCCGCATCCAAAATCATCCATTGACAGGCCTAATCTTTTCCACCCTTATACTATTCTCCTTAGTAATACACGTTCATTTTACCTCAAACAAAATTTATAACCGTAAGAAGAAGAGCAAGGTCGGCCATTAGAAAGAAGAGAAGAGAAAAATCAAAGTAAAGCTTAGGATTAAGCTAGAAGGAAACAATCTCGACCAAACTTTAATTTCTTTATCTGATCTAAGGTGAATAATCATTTCTACATCTCTATTTTGTTTTTATAATCATATGGTTTCGGATTTAAGGGTAAATCGATTTTTATATATATTGAATGATGATATGCTTGATTTATGATTTATATGGTTTAAACAAGGTTGTTTAAATGAGATATACATGATTTTAGTAAAAACAAGATTAAATGATTTTGAAATGGCATGGGAAAATTATGTGTTATGAAAATAAGATTTAGGAGTTGGGTTTCAATTTTCATAATTTTTCAAGCTGCGAAGAATTAGTTATGAATTTTAAAGGAAAATATGGTTGTTTGGGTTTATAAATTTATTTTGGAAAATATATTAAGAATTTAGGTCTGAAATTTTAATATGTTAGAAAATATGATAAAAGTGAATTTCTAGAATTTTTGAGGATTTTAACTAAGATATTTAGTATGAAAATAAAATTATTTTGAAAGGAGGACCTAAATGACTTAACTATTTTGATAATAGGAAGGGCTTTTTTGTTAAATGTTATCTTGATTTTAGATTTGAGAAAATATGGAAAATATTATCCAGATTATTTAAAAGTTTATGAAAGCCAATCAAATGATTACAAGAAGGTAAGTTTGTTACAAAAGTTTACTTTATTTGGTAAAAACAGCCTTTGTTCAGAAAAGGGTGTTCCGCATTCTTTGGAAGACATTTCGAGTAAGACTTTTCGATTCATTGAAACCAACAAGGTAGAATCCAATGCGCATGATATCATTCAGGTGGTATGTAGTGAATTGGACAAAGCGGAAGGTAGGTTGTCGAAGGGGAGCTTTCGAAAGAGTTGGTCCCTTAGTTTATTTTTGGTTTGAAAAGAAAATCACTTGGTTGTTTTTAAAGAGCTTTCGACATAGTCGAAAGCTATTCTTTCGAAAGGTTAGTTTTTAAAGAGATTTCGACACGGCCGAAAGTTATAATTTCGAAAGGATAAGTTTATAAAGGTCATTCGACATAGTCGAAAGCTATGTTTTCGAAAGGGTATTTAAAAGAGGCTGTCGAAAGAGAGTTGCCACCTTTGTTTTAAGGAAGTAGCTACTAAAGGGGCTACTTAGTTTTTGTGTAAAGCTTTCAAAGGGGTAGTTGTCGACCAGGTCGAAACCCTTCTGAGAATTTGTGACCTTCCGATGGCATCGATGTTGTCGGAAGGTCCAATTGTTTTTATAAATACAAGCCACTTCCCAAAGCTTTCGAAGGGGTCGGAAGCAATGGTTTTGAAAGGGGTTTTGAAGCCAACCTTTAATTATTTTTCCAGATGTTTCAAATCAAACTTCCCCAATATTTTATAAAATAAAGAAAGGTAACGAAAGAGATGCTTTCACCTATTTTCACTTTGACCCAAAGTAATATTTTAAGTATAAACCCAATGCTTTCCAAAGGGAGGATTACAATGGTTTCGAAGGGTAACCTTCATTGGTTTCGAAAGGGGTACTTTCAAGTTGTTTCGAAGCTAGGCTTCTACTCTTATATAATAATACTTTAACATGGTCGAAAGGTTTCAAAAGAGGTGTGTATTGTAATGGCCGGAGCCTATTGTTTTAGAATATGTGTTTTATGCTTTCAAAGCGACCGGAAGCAAAGCTTTCGAAGAGGTTGTAAAATTGACTTCTTTTAGCCAAGTTTTATACTTTCGAAGGGGATACTTTCGAAAGGGTATGTTTGCATTGTTAATCCGTGAGATGATGGTTTTGATGACAACAACCTTAGAACAGATTATAAAATATAAATACTAACATTATAAGTTTAGATATATATGTATATGTAGGATTTAACCACGCAGGTACCAAGAATGAAGACTGTACAGTATAGAGATTCAAGACATCAATATTGAAGACTCATGAGTATCAAGATTATCAAGAGTTTAAGACTTCAAGAATAAGTATTTTAATTAGGAATTTTGTTAAAACTCCTAGAAAAGTACTGGCATCTTAAAATCCAATTTATTCGTGGAATGAAATCCACTTCGAGCTCGTTAAAGGGATAGAATCCTAAGTAGGATGGAACCTACGAAAAATATTGTGGAACATTGTTTTGTATCCGCAAATTTTTATTCAAATGATTTTACAAAAATTGTCTTGTTTTCAAAATGATTTCAAAACTGTCCTTTTAAAAGATTTAAAAACCTCTATCCTGATTTTAAATAATTTTAGCCTCAAAATCGTCTTTAATTTCAAAGTCAAATTAATCCTGATTTTAAGCTATCTTTTAATATAATATATTTAACTTTTGAATATTTATACTTAGATTTAAATATAAAACTATAGTTAAATTCTATATATATTATTCTCTATATTTGCTTATGAATTTTAACTATAGTCAAGTATATTTGTAAAGTTTAAAATAGTTTTAATATAAGATAAATGTTATTTTCAAAGAAAATCAAATCATCAAAAATTGCCTTGGGATGTCGACATACTCATGGTGACCATGTCGACATAGTGTCAATTAAGTTCAAAATTTAAATTTCAAAAGAAGTGTCTATTCGCCATAACTCTTCACGAATGGACATGGCTATTGTTCTACTATAAATAGGGGTTAGTTTCAACGAATTTTATATCAGATTTTTTGGTTTTTCACTGCTCTTATTCTTCCACTTTTCTTAATACATATTCTTACCATTACTCTGCCGAAATCAACATTGAATCGAACTTGATCATTCATAGTTTGATTCTCTTTCACTATCTCAACAAGATCCTTAGTGCTATTCAGAGTTATAGGCTTTTTGTAATCAATTTAGCTAGAAAAGGTGTGATTGTAGCGTTGAAAATCAATCAAGCGAGATAAGGTGTGATTGTAGCCATGAGAAATCAATTGGGTGAACTTGTTTCCCGTAAAATCAAGTGGGTGAACTTGTTGCCCCAAAAATCAAGTATCACTACCCAGAGGATTATGATTCTGGAGAGTGTACCTCGTAGCCTTGAAATCGAGGGTGTAATTGTAAAGATTGCTTTTGAAAGGAAATCCGTACTTGTGTTGCGGGACTGGATGTAGGGTAACTCCGAACCAGTATAATATCCGGTGTGTTCTTTCCTTTACTGCTTTTTATTTTATTTCTGCATCTGTGTTTGTTTCTATGATCATATCTGAGTCTGTATATTGCACACATCTGTGTTTAAATTAACATAAACTCAAAAGATTTAGTAATTCTTTATAAACACTATTCACCCCCTCTAGTGTTAATCCTAGCCTTAAGATCCATAATCTGCATTTCTCACAATTGGTATCAGAGCAAGGTTTTTGAAGTTTCATAATCTGATTTTTGAAAAAGCTTTTAAAATGGCTATATTTGTTAGTACTAGTTCAGAAATATTCAAATCATCTTTGGTTCATGAGTTTGCATATAATCAATATTCAAATTCAAGTTATCTGCCAAAATTGTTTGATATGCAGGAATCATGCTTTATGGCTGTTGAGGAATCAATCCACAATGGATAAATTGTGCAGATCAGAAAGAACAAATAGATACTTGATAGTGGATGTTCTAGACACATGACTGACAATCCAGATATACTGAATGATATTATATACAATGACGGAGGACTGGTTAATTTTGGAGAAAATTCAAAAGGATATGTGATTGGCATTGGCAAATTCGGTAATTCTAAAACTCCTACTATTACTAATGTTTTGCTAGTTAAGAATCTGAAACATAATCTGCTAAGTATGAGTCAACTTTGCGATAAAGGATATAAAATTAAATTTGAAAAAGATAAATGTCACATTGAAGATAACAATTCAAACATAATATTTGACGGAGTTAGGGAAAAGAATATTTATATTCTTAGCATGAAAGTTTCAAATGATAACTTATGTCCTTTGGCAAATACAAGTGACCCTTGGATTTGGCATAACAGATTTGGGCATTTGAATTTCAAACTCTTATCTAGACTATCAAAACATGATCTAGTAAGAGGTCTCACTAAAATGAATTTTAAAGTAGATAGTCTATGTGATGCTTGTCAATTAGGATAACTTAGAAAAAGTTATTTTAAATTAAAAGATATGATTTCAACTTCAAAACCTCTTGAATTACTTCATCTTGATTTATTTGGTCCATCTCAAATTTTGTCAATAAATCATAGTGAATATGTTTTGTAATTGTAGATGATTATTCTAGATTTACGTGGACAATATTTTTGAAACATAAAAGTGATACTTTTGAATGTTTTAAGAACTTTTCAAAAAGAATTCAAAATCATTTTTCTTTAAAAATTATAACTATTCGTAATGATCACGGTAGTGAATTCGTAATGATCACGGTAGTGAATTTGAAAACGAAAAGTTTGAGGAATTCTGCAATAAAAAAGGAATAACTCACAATTTTTCATTTCCGAGAACTCCACAACAAAATGGAGTAGTAGAACGTAAAAATAGGACGATTCAAGAGTGTGCGAGAACTATGCTGTAGATAGTGATTTACCAAAGAATTTTTGGGCAGAAGCAGTTGCTACCGCCTGTTATATTTTAAGTAGAATTTTAATTAGACCTTTAACTGATAAGACATATTATGAACTTCTTTATTTAAAGAAACCTAAGGTATCTTATTTCAGAATTTTTGGAAGTAAATGCTTTATTTTAAATACAAAAAATAATTTAGATAAATTTGATCCTAAACCCGACAAAGGAATCTTTATCGGATACTCTAATAGAAGTAAAGCATACAGAGTGTTTAATTTAAAAACTAACACTATCGAAGAAACAATACATGTTTCATTTGATGAAAATTTCAAAAAATTTGAAGATACAAATGATGAAGAGGATTTAATCACTCAAAATCAAAAATCAATTGAAACTAATAATGAAATTAATCATCCTAATAAAAGGACTAAACTTTTAAAAGATCATCCTATAGAAAATATACTGGGAGATATGCAAACTATTGTTAAAACTAGAAATCAACTAAGTCAAATGAGTAATGTAGCTTTTATATCAACTATTGAACCCAAAAATCCAAAAGAAGCATCAACTGATGATTCGTCGATTTTGGCTATGCAAGAAGAACTAAATCAATTTACAAGAAATGATGTTTGAAAAACTTATTCCTAGATCTAAAAATAAAACTATAATTGGAACTAAATGGGTTTATAAAAGTAAAATGAATGAACAAGGAGAGGTAGTTAGAAATAAAGCTCGATTAGTCGCTCAAGGTTATTGTCAAGAAGAAGGAATAGATTTTGATGAAACCTTTGCTCCCGTAGCAAGATTAGAAGCCATTAGGATTCTACTTGCTTTCGCAAATCATAATAATTTCAAATTATTTCAAATGGATGTTAAAAGTGCCCTTTTAAATGGATTTGTAAAAGAAGTATATGTTGAACAACCACCACTTTTTGAAAGTGATATACCAAATCATGTTTACAAACTTAAGAAAGCTTTATATGGTCTAAAACAAGCTCCAAGAGCCTGGTATGATAGACTAAGATCTTATTTATTACAATCAAATTTTGAAAGTGGTAAAGTAGATAATACTCTTTTTATTAAAAGAAATAAAAATGATATTCAACAAGTACAAGTTTACGTAGATGATATCATTTTTGGATCAACCAATTTTGAAATGAATAAAGAATTTTCTGAAATAGTGACAAAAGAGTTTGAGATGAGTCATATGGGTGAATTAATTTTTTTTAGGATTACAAATAAAACAATTAGATAATGGTATCTTTATTAGTCAAGAAAAATATGCTAAAGACCTAATTAGTAAATTTGGTTAGATTATTGCAAGTGGAAAACCCACTCCCATGGCAACCAATGAGTACCTTAGTAAAGAAGATCTCTCGAAAGATGTAGATCAAAAATTATATAGAGGAATGATTGGATCACTACTCTATATTACTGCTAGTAGACCCGATTTCCTGCATAGTGTTTGTCTCTGTGCCAGATATCAATCCCAACCTAAAGAGACCCACTTAAAAGCCGTAAAACGTATCATAAGATATGTCAATAACACATCTGATTATGGTTTATTTTACCCTAAAATGATTCTTTTGATTCAATATCTTACTGTGATGCTGATTATGCTGGTTGTAAATTGGGCCGAAAAAGTACAAGTGCGACTTGTCACTTTTTGGGGAATTCTCTGGTTTTCTAGTTTAGTAAAAAGAAAATCACAGTTTCTTTATCAACAACTGAAGAAGAGTATATTTCTGATGCTTTGCCTTGTTCTCAAGTAATATATATGCAACAAACTTTAAAAGATTATGGTTTAAATATCTCGAAATCACCAATTTATTGTGATAATACTAGTGCAATAAATTTATCCAAAAATTCTGCTTAACATGCTCGAACTAAACATATTGATATCAGACATCATTTTCTCAGAGATAATATAAGTAAGGAAGTAGTTACTCTCGATTATATCAATTTTGAGAATCAAATTGCTAATATTTTAACAAAACCCTTAAATGAATCAATATTTACTAAATTAAGAAGAGAATTAGGTATTTGTTCAATAACTGAAATATAAAATATAAATATCCATTATAATAAATAATTAATACTAACATAAATCAAATAGTAAAAATACAAAGGAGCATGTCGACATCCCCCATATACCCATGTCGACATATAACATTTTTTTATTTTTAAAAATTTTCCCACCAAAATTCAAAAAACTGGTTATATGTTCTTCTTATTTTCAAATTTTTGATCATTCTCTCTGTTCTCTTTCTATTCTATCTTCTGCAATAAACAAAATCATGGCATCATCTTCCAAATCAAATATAAAATCAACATTTTCGTTCCCCTCTCCTACTTCTGGTCCGTTTCAACGCTCTACTCTCGCTCGTGTAACAAAAATAGAGGAGTCTCTGAAGGATGCACTTCAGATGATGACTGAAATTTAAGCGATTCAACTCCGTATAGCAAAGGAACAAGAGAGGCAAGGCAAGATTCTTAGGAATTTGCAAAAATTTCTAATGGATAATCAAGCCAACCCTATCATGATTGATGAAGATTCTTAATACAATCAAGAGCAAGAGGCCAGCAAAGAAGTAGAAGAAGAAGAACCCATGGAAGAAGCGCAAGCGGAAGATGATGACAAAGTCGTTTGCGTTGGAGAAGTGTGCTTTGATAAAGATGGGAATCTTGTTGAACAACGTGGAAATTTCTGTTTCCACTATCTGCATTGTTCGATTCATAAATCTCCTATTTAGTTTCCTTTCTTTCTTCTCCATTGTTGTTTGTGTTTCTTTATGTTCTCTAAACGCTCATGTAAATACAACTTTATACGTAATGTGTGTTCTTATATGTTTTAATTATAAGTATTATCATGGATTTTAGTTAGAATAGTTAGTAGTAAGTTATAGTTTTAGATCTAAGTGTTGATTACTTATGATAACACTATCATTATAATCACATATCATAGGGTATTAGATTTAGAGGGAGTTATATAGTTTGGAGTTATAAAGTTTAGAGTTTGTTTTTTGTTGATGACAAAGGGGGATAAGTATAAAATAGGGTAATTAGGGCATATATTAAGGGGGAGTTATTAGGATAGAAGTAATATTTTATAAACAAAGGTTGTCATCATCAAAAAGGAGGAGATTGTTAGTCCGTGAGATGATGGTTTTGATAACAACAACCGTAGAATAGATTATAAAATATAAATACTAACATTATAAGTTTAGATATATATGTATATGCAGGATTTAACCATGCAGGTACCAAGAATGAAGACTGTGCAGTATAGAGATTCAAGATATCAAGATTGAAGACTCATGAGTATCAAGATTATCAAGAGTTCAAGACTTCAAGAATAAATATTTTAATTAGGAATTTTGTTAAAACTCCTAGAAAAGCACTGGCATCTTAAAATCCAATTTATTCATGAAATGGAATCCACTTCGAGCTCGTTAAAGGGATGAAACCCTAAGTAGCATGGAACCTACGAAAAATCTAGTGGAACATTGTTTCGTATCCGCAGATTTTTATTCAAATGATTTTACAAAAATTATCTTGTTTTCAAAATGATTTCAAAACTTTTATTTTAAAAGATTCAAAAACCTCTATCCTGATTTTAAATAATTTTAGCCCCAAAATCATCTTTAATTTCAAAGTCAAATTACTCCTGATTTTAAACTATCTTTTAATATAATATATTTAACTTTTAAATATTTATACTTAGATTTAAATATAAAATTATAGTTAAATTCTATATATATTATTCTCTATATTTACTTATGAATTTTAACTATAGCCAAGTACATTTATAAAGTTTAAAATAGTTTTAATATAAGATAAAGGTTATTTTCAAAGAAAATCAAATCATCAAAAATTGCCTTGGGGCGTCGACATACTCATGGTGACCATGTCGACATAGTGTTTGTTAAGTTCAAAATTTAAATTTACAAAGAAGTGTCTACTCGCCATAACTCTTCACGTATGGACATGGCTGTTGTTCTTCTATAGATATGGGTTATTTCAACAAATTTTATATCAGATTTTCTGGTTTTTCACTCCTCTTCTTTTTCCACTTTTCTTAATACATATTCTTACCATTACTCTGCCGAAATCAACATTGAATCGAACTTGATCATTCATAGTTTGATTCTCTATCACTATCTCAACAAGATCCTCAGTGCTATTCAGAGTTATAGGCTTTTTGTAATCAACTTAGCGAGAAAAGGTCTGAGTGTTGCCTTAAGAATCAATCAAGCGAGATAAGGTGTGATTGTAGCCTTGGGAAATCAATTGGCTGAACTTGTTGCCCGTAAAATCAAGTGGGTGAACTTATTGCCCGGAAAATCAAGTATCTCTACCTAGAGGATTGTGATTCTGGAGGGTGTACTTCGTAGCCTTGAAATCGAGGGTGTAATTATAAAGATTGCTTTTGAAAGGAAATCCGTACTTGTGTTGCGGGACTGGATGTAGGGTAACTCCGAACCAGTATAAAATCTGGTGTGTTCTTTCCTTTACTTCTTTTTATTTTATTTCTGCATCTGTGTTTGTTTCTATGATCATATCTGTGTCTGTATATTGCACACATCTGTGTTTAAATTAACATAAACTCAAAAGATTTAGTAATGCTTTATAAACACTATTCACCCCCTCTAGTGTTAGTCCTAGCCTTAAGATCCATAATCCGCATTTCTCACATGTATTACATTGGTTCTTTTGGATACGTAGGGTGGGTAACCTTATATAATAAATGTTATTTAACCTTGGGGATACCGGGGTGGGTATAATGAGTTCAACACAATAGTTGGGGATACCAACATTTATATGTTGTGACCCAATCATTGGGGGATACCAATGTAAATTATAGATGAATATAACCTAAATTAGGGACACCAATGGAAATAGGTTAACCATGTGGATAGCATGGGACGATTGAAATCATGTAGGTAAGAGGAGTTAAGTAGCCAAGTGAAGGGTTCGTAGTTATCCTAAAAAAACTATATGATGTTCGATGGATAGTCAACATCATGTCAGGGATGGATAGTCTCCATATGATTGAAGAAGGGTTCATAGTCATCCTAGGAAAACTATATGATGTTTGATGGATAGTCAACATCATGTCGAGGCTGGATAGTCTCCATATGATTGAATAAGGGTTCATAGTCATCCTAGGAAAACTATGGGATATTGGATGGATGGTCAACAACATGTCGGAGATGGATAGTATCCATATGATTAAAGAAGGGTTCGTAGTCATCCTAGGAAAACTATGGGGTGTGCGATGGATAATGCCACATCAGCTTAAGTAAAATGATTGTGAGATGGATTGTCCCTCTTTAATGCCAACAAATTCTAAAATGGGATGGGTAGTCCTTGACAATGTAAGACGGATAATCACTTTGAAACTAAGATGGTTAGTCTAACTAACATGGGAAGGATAATCCTAATTGTGTTCGAGTATGCATATCATCATAATTATTTTGAAACATATGTTTTAACCATTGTGGATGCAGAAGCACAGAATATGGTTTTATAAAGATTTTTGGATACTAGTGAGGGGAAAACCCGTTTCGCCAAGCAGCATGGTTTCACTAGATATCTAAAAGAATTGAGATGTTAGATTATTATTCATACCAGGCTTTATGTCTGGATCGAAGTTTTTGTTTTCCCCTTAAACTCTCGGGTGCTCAATTAATTTTGAGTAGTTTAAGGTTTAGGATTTCCAGGTTCTTTTATTAGACGAATAATGCTTCCGAAGGCGTGCATGTGGCAATAGTTATTTAGAGTTATCTTTTCCGCTGTGTATGTTGTAAAGGCAGATCTATTAGCCTTATTATATACTCTGATCAACCAAGGAGGCATCTTTATATGTCGCTCATATAATATTTGTAATAATTATATTTTTTTGAACATGGTTACGTTTTTAGGATTATCTAATGAACATCAAATGTTTTGATTTGAATGTGGAAATGTGTTTTTGATCTGTCAATTCTTTTTTTAATATTTCTATGGTTTGTGTGTCAATGTATCAAGCATCGTCGTTTTTGGTCGCGAGAATGAATAACTATGGATGGCTGCAGCATCCGTAGCCGTTAGTTTTGGGCCTCCGAATAAGGGAATGTTACAGTAACTTTCATTGCTTTTTGCTAGACTGTATTTATATAATATTTATAATGAAAATGATAATATTAGTTGCGAATGGGATAAGAGTAAGAAATTTACTTCTAATTCTTTTTATTAATTTCTTTATTTCTCGAGCGTAGCTAATAACTCTTTTGATATTTGGAAAACAAATGCACCTCCTAAATCTAAAATTCATATGTGGTTAATCATGCATGAGAAATTAAATAGTATAGAATTTTTAAAAAGAAAAAATATGCAAATAAATAATAAATGTTCTTTTTGTAATCTGTATCTTGAAGATATTATACATGTATATTACGATTGTATGGATACTTACTACATTCTGAATAATACTATCAAGATCTTTAACTTTAATTTTACAACTAAAGTTACCGATTGTGATTATTATTGGAATAACTTAAGATTTAAGTTTAAAAAGGAAATAGATTTTTACTTGAGACTTTATTCATTATAATTTGTTGGTATATTTGGTTTGAGAGAAACCAGAAACTTTTTAATAATAATAATAATAATCATTTCAATAAATTGGTTTTTATTATATCATCATTTTGTTTTAATTGGATCTCAAATCATAAATAAATATTAGCTAAAAATAATCATTTCAAATAATATCTTAATAAGGTTAGGAATAGTAGTAATATTTTTAAACATAAATAATATTTTTACTATTAACAATTATAGCATTAACATTTTTTCTAATTTGAATGATGTTTTTACTGATTATCATAATGTCCTTTTGATCAAAGAAGCATAAGGATAATTTTAAATTGTTTTAGTTTATAGGAATTTCGCTTTTTATTTTGTTATATTTTTACCTTTTTTATTTTGATATCTCTTCTGTATATCTTTATTGTTGGTTACGATGATACATTATGGGTTTGGATTCTTTTTTAGTATGTTTCTTACTTTGTTGCTTTTCTGTATTATAATTTTAGATATAGTATTACTACTTTTACTTCGTTAAAAACATATATATGTATATAAATTTCATTTATATACATATTTAGTATTACTCTAATTATTTTATTTGGTTTCATTTATAGATACAGGTTTAGGCCAGAAATGATACTAGATTACTGTTTGCAAGTTCTAAGGATTGTTGTAGATAGGATTTTAGCGGGACATTCATTCTGGACCTACCGCTTTCGTGGTAAAGAGTTCTTCGGTGTCTACAGTGGGGCGCCCTTCATTCTGGATCATACACACTTGTAGTGAGGCATTCTTTCCAGTTCTTCCACATCAATAGAGTGGCATACTTCATTCTGGATCATTTCCATTTGCAGCGAGGCGTTCATTTTGGATTTTTCGTGTTTGCATTGAGGTTTTTGGGTATACTTCATGCTGGAGCTGTCTTCTGATATCATCCGCACTGAGTTGCTTCATGGTTTTTTGGTACTTATAACACCTCATTACGGGCAGTGGCGTTGCTAGAGCTCAATAATGAGGTATAACGGGCGGTGGCCTTGCCGGAGCTCATTCTACTTGTACTTGATTCCTGTTTGTTTTTTGTATTTTGATTAGTTACCTATCAGGCATGTTGGTAGCACCTTTGTTTTCAGTGATATACATACGCACACGTGTATGCTCTCCTCTACTTTAGAGGATCATACATTTCTCTCAAAAAAAGTAAATAAACAAGGTTGTGAGTTCAGAAACTCTCTTACATTCCTAGCCTAAAATTTGGCACGTCTATCTCTACTATCAACCGCCACATCGAAGTCCAGGTCATTGCCAACGTCAACCCTTCACAATCCCCACATTCATGTTGCAGCCACCATAGCGATGCTCTAAATCGCAGATTCAACCTCATGCACTAGGTTGCTTCATCCTCAAACGACTTTCACGCCGACATCGATCGCCAAGCTTCAAGTGCGACATCAACTATGAAGCCATTGTGCCCCTTCACAATCATCAATCCCTGCCCAAGTTCGCACCTATGACATCACTTTCCCTTTGCATTGACATTGCCAGCCTCCGCCTTGTCATTTTTGTTGGAAATTACCTTGCGACATTTTTTATGTTGGTCGCGATTTTTGAATTTAAGGAAAAAATATAGGGAAATGGGGGTTCGGGTTTAACTAGATAAGAAGAGGGGTTTTTGAATTGGCATAGGCTGAATTTGGGCTCTCGTTTATATTACGTACATTTATTTTATTTGCTTTTAGTGAACTATTTTAATTTATTTGTAATTAAACTTCAGTCCAGCTTAAATTAATTTACACTTTACTCCACAAATTATATTTTGATAATTGGACAATTTTATTCCGTTTGATGCCTTCTTATTTGATTTTTATAATTTTAATCACATAACAATTATTTATATTATTTTCCATCAAAATTTTATTTATTTTATCTTCAACTGAAACAATTCATTTGACTTTGATATATTATTTGAAAATAATTTATCAACCTAATTCAATTTATTTAGAAAAAATCTTTTATTAGTAAAATTCAGATAATAAGAATTCATTTTCAAAACAATAATTATTAAAAATCGAATTCGAATATTTTTTAATTTAAATTTGTTTTTAATTTTATGGTGTATAAATCAGAGTTGTTAAAAACTTCCTCCTTAAGAAAATTGCATTGTTGTAATTTCTTATAGGGAAACGTCATATACAACTCATACCCTGCCATTTCTACGTATTTCCATTCTAATATAAGTTTGCACACACTTTTATGTGGCTATGCAAAGTTCTCTTATTGTATGTTATAGATTCATTCAACAACTTACTATTTTCGTATATGATTAATTTTTTTGAATTTTTTTTCTGTTGGATTTTTTGAAAAATTTCGGTAGAGTCTCCTTTATGCAGAGGGTGTTTTGGGAAATCAAAGCATAGAATAACAAAATATATATACCCCAATCAATGGGGCATCCTCAAACACAAGGAAAAGAATATTAAATCACATATACACCAATATATCGTAAAAACATACCTTTACGTTAGCGTTTAAGCGAACTATTTTGCTTTTATGCGAGCAAGAGCAAGCTATCGCTGGCAAAATAATCCATATAAGCTCCAAAAGTAACTATACTTAACTTAATTTGAACATTAGTTGTGTATAGAAAAGGATAGGATACGAATACATTCAATTAAAAGTAAAAGGATTTTACTGTTTGACCACTTTTCGACTAAATATAAAAGAGCGAAACCACCAAAGGTATGATTTCTAAGAGTAAACTGTTATATATTGTGTTAGCTTTTCAAACATCTTTCGTATTATACAATACGTCAAGATTTACGGTCGATTGACTTGGCAACATCAATTCTAAACCGAAATAAAAAACAAGCCCACTTAACAAAACAGCCTTTTCAGCCTTAAAAACCTCAAAATTTGACTAAACACTTCAAATAAAAGGTTTTACTTATGTTCTTAGCGTTTTGAAATGTGCAAGATTGTCGAAATCAGATAAATCATTTAAAAGTTATAGTCAAATGAACATTGCATCAAATTTCGAAAAAAAAATACACATTTTGATCGGAATTTTAATCTAACTTCACCCGTTTTTAAACATTACAAATTTCGAAAAGCAATGAACACAAAAGTTGTTCCATATTGAAATATCCTTCCAATGAAAAGAAATCATCAAAGTCGAACAACAAAATCATATGCTATGACCAAACGAATTTAACAGTGTTAAGAGGTGCTACGGTGATGCAAACATATGAGACAGAGAGTGCATAGGACTGAAGGTATTAAGGGTTACCGGCGTCTGGCCACAGCGTAAATACATTGGTTGATCGTAAGTTAGGCAACCTCATCCTCGGCAAACGCAATTCGCCATCAATTTCAAGACAGCAATGAACTTCATTCTTAATTCATATTTTAACATTTTCAAACCACATGATTTTGCTTTAAACTAAAAAGAAAATTTATTCTCCAAAGGCTTAGTTTTCTAACAAATTTTAAATCATTGAAAATGCATCGACGATTTAAAGTTCCTAGTTGAAATAAATTGCAACTCTAACACAAAAATTTTGTATTTGTTAAAAGACTATTATTCACT
Organism: Allium cepa; assembly: GCA_030765085.1. Lineage (NCBI taxonomy): Eukaryota > Viridiplantae > Streptophyta > Magnoliopsida > Asparagales > Amaryllidaceae > Allium > Allium cepa. Next base: position 165,968,921 of record CM060941.1, on the reverse strand, counting down.
TAAAGCCGCTTTTTATCAAATAAATTTTCAAAGTTGTCTTTAAATCCTTAAACTCAAAATTCGTTCGATGTTTATCACAAAACATTTCTTATTGAGAAATATTTTTTTTTCCATTAGCATATCATTTCCTTCACAACTCAATTATATATGAATTTTCAAAAGCTAAAGAATACTATTCTCCTAGTAAAATTTTGTTTTCAAAGATATTTCGCAAAAATCCGATAATCTTTCATATAGAATTTTCCTTAAAACCTCGTTTTTTCCAAAATTTAGAATTTATATCATTAATATGATTATTATTATTGTCAATAGTCTCCTATCTGAAAACTAGGAGTTGCGAAAAAAATTGAATTCTCATCAATAATTTAAACTTATAAAGTTAAAAATAATTTTCTTTTCATACATTTATCCTCAATAAATTTATTCCTTTTCAATGAATTTTATTTCATTGGAAAATCCCTCTTTATACAAAACTTATGCACCATTTTATGTATATATTTTTCAAACATGTTTTAAAATCATTAACATTTTTTCACAAACTCATTACTGACATTCATTTTCTAAAATTTTAATTTATTTCAAATTAATATTCAGCTTTCTTAAACAATTACTTACTTTCCAAAATAATGGCCCATTTTAAAAAATATTCTTTAAAAACATTCTCCTCTTAAAAATACTATCTATAACAGTTCCAAAATCTTTACACTTATTTTTCAAAATAGCAATTCATTTTATATCATTATGTCCAAATGCCTCGTGTTAAAGATTCCTATTGAATACGTGTGCAGACTCATCAACCAGAATTCCTAAAACAGTCGACGAACAAATTAACACCAAAATAAACTGCTAAATTATTTTCAATCACTTTGTGAAATCAAAAGCATATTTTATCAAATCATTTGCTTGCTTGTAAGAAAATATTTATTTTAAAAAATTATATATACATTAAATTCATCAATCATCGATAACATGAAAATAATCACATCATCCATTAAATAAAATAAGCATTAAAACAATTATACACACATTTGAAACAAGCGAACAAATGCCTTCAATGAAAAGCTATCAATCAGTTTCCGTTGTGCATCTCTGATCGCTATTGGATCCTCTACTCAAACACCTACATCACAATTTAGAATTGTGAATTATTCAAGATTCAGAATAGGATCTTTTACAGCTTCCCTAGCTGAGCTACTACATTTACATTCAAGCCACATAGAGGTTTATTCATCACCATCAATAATGACACTACTTGTCGGGCTAATAACTCCTTTCTTCACTACCTCACTCAACTTCCATTCCACATAAAAACGAATACATACAGAAGAGGTAGAGATAAGGAATATATACAGTAGGAAAAATAACAAGTACATGCTCAGATGATTACCTTAGTAATCATCATATACTCGTATTATCCCGTTATTGTAGGGTAACTACTGCACACCCCAAAGGAATACTGACTCTAGAGTCACTCCAAAGCCAAGACTCATGTTGCATATATTCTACATTGTTATGAACCTACTATGATACCAATTTGTAACACCCCAACTCTATACTCATACTACCAAAGAGACTTACTAGGTAATCATGTCTGGTAATATGGAGAATGAGGCCTTGCAAGGAGAGACTATGCATGAATATTCACTTCGGCTAACACCAGTATGTATCTCACCTTGAAATATATCAATAATATATGTACCTAGTACTGGAACAAAGCAGTAAACACGTGGACTTACCAGGATAGAACAATATATAACATACATATAAATGAGCATAGAGTCATAGAACGTAAAAGAAAAATATAATATATAAAAACTGATACCAACTGACGTCAGTCTCAATACGACAATAAATATTAAGTTAATTTCACTGCACACAACTCTTGGCTATCTCATCAAAATAAATACAAGGAGACAGATATCATCTCTGAGTACAAGGTGATATGTAATTTATGTCTCCTCTAAAGCCCAATCATCTAAAATGACTAATGTCCCAATACTTGAAAAGTCTACGACAGACCCGAATATTATATAAATAATAAATGAGTTAGACTATATCTAAATCCAAGGTGAGAACATGACAAATAACATGGTAATAAAAGGCAAAGCACAATTGCGACACAACGTAACATGTAATAACCCGAAATCTTAACCCATAATAATTAATTCGATAATTAATTAAATGATAAAATAACTTTTTGAAATTATTGGGATTGAGCCAGCGAAGTTGCACCATTGTGTCCGTGGTAATTTTCTGGTCAATTTTTATATGTAGAACGTCAGAAACTAAGCTAATATGAACGAGATACAAAATAATCAAAAAATAGGCCATGTCGACCTAGGCACAAGGGCGGTCGACCGCTCGATCGACGCGCCTGCCCTTTTTGGGGCGAATGAATGTTTATTCGAACGTTGAGCATGTATTTAGCCGACTTTACACATCATTTGCATTCTTTATTTCAATCCGGTCCTTCCATTCTTGCATCCGATGGCTTGTGTTCAACCTATGACGTGGTTGCATCCTATTCAGTCCTCAAATCCAACGGCTTGAGATCCACTTCTACCCATATAAATAGAACCCTTGGGCTAACACTTTTTCTCATTCTAAGAATTTTTTCAAATTGGCTTCACCTATTCAGGAAGGACCATAAGCGGAATAATTTTCCAATTAGGAAATTGTTTTAAATAAAAATATTTAACAACTCCAAGTCGATCCGTGAAGGCCCAAAGGGAAGAGCTAAGGACCAAAGGTGAGTGAATATAATTATTTTAAATTTCTTTAAGTAATTTAAAATAATAGGGTTTCCAATAGTTGTAGTTTTACTACGATTTTTGGAATAACCTTTTTAGAAGTTTTATTTATGGTTTTAAGAATTATTTTCAGTCTATTTCTTTCTAGCTATTCTTTTCAGTTAATTTTAGTAATTTCTGTTAATTATTGCCTTTCCATTTATTTACAGTTTATTTACAGTATTTTAATTTATTTACAGTATTTTAATTTATTTACTACTATTTATGATTTATTTACATTTTTTTTCTATGCCTTGGATTTTCTTCTAGTTTCAATTTTCTTTTATTTCTCTTTCTTCCTCTTCGCGTATGGATTAGAATAGGATTAACACGAAATTGGATTAAAATATAAGAAATCTAAAATAATGGAATATGAGATGTAAAATACAAAGACTATAATATAAATGAGACTAGACTAAAATTAGGCCTAATTATGATATTAATTGGACTGAATTAAGAAAATTGGCCTAGTTATAACCTAGAATTATAACTAAAAAGAATAGAAGAAGGAAGAAGCTTATTTTCACACTTAGACCTTAGGTTAAGTAATAAACATGATTATAACGTAAGTTGTAATAAGAAAACAGGGCATAATGAGGCTTATTTTATGGCTTAGGATAAATTAATAAGCACAGTCAATAAAAATAATAACAAAGGCTTATTTAAAATAAATTATCTAAGCTAATAAGCATAGATGAAAGTAGTATCTATACTGGCAGCATTCCCTTATGCTATTTAGGGTAGTTAAGTGGTCGATAGTTAAAAGAAAAGATCCATATCGGCAGCATTTCCCTTATGCTATTTAAGGTAGATGAGTGGTCAATAGTTAAAAGAAAGATCCGTAATGGCAGCGGGACACGCTTATGCTGTTTAGAGTAGATAAGTGGTCAATATTAAAAAGAAAGATCCATAGCGGCAGCATTTTTCTTGGGACACGCTTATGCTGTTAGGGTAGATAAGAGGTCAATAATGAAAAAGACTAAATCATGCGATTTGGATAAGGGACGCAACTAGATTTTGTTGACAGGGACCAGTACCAACAACATTCCCTATTATCTATGAAAGCGACATCTCACAATAGCCTGACGTGAGAGAGAGCACGCTTTTGCTATCTAGGGTAAATAAAAGGTCAAAAGAAGGAGCAATAAATAGTACGAACCGACGGTCACCAAGTGTGCGGCATCGATTAGGAGGAGATAAGTCGTTATTGAGTTCCAAGCACTTAGTATGTGCGTCTTCCGTAGACACCAATGTTTGTTGTGTAGGGAGCTATAGCGTCTAGTCCACAATAGGCACAATGGAGTAGAAGGCCGATCAATGGGTAGAATTATGATTTCGGTCTGATTAAAATAGAATTAGGGATTCAGCCTAATCAAAACTGCTATCAAGGACAAGTGCAAACAATCAAAGTAAACCTATCTTATTAGTTGAGCAATAGTTTAATCGTATTTATTATTAATTTATCTCTTTTCTATTTCCTTTATTTCCTTTTATGTACTAGAACTATTGAAGGGTCTATTACTTTTACTTTGCTTAAAGATTCTAGTGGTTACTATCATTTAACAGACTTTTAGTCTGACCCGCTCCTCTATTTTCCCCTTTCCCCTCATAGGCAATCAAGGGAGAGGACAGTAGATTGCGGTTACTTAGAGGATTCTTGGAGAAGATTTCTACCATGTATTTCTTTTATTCTAGCTTTAGCTCTTTCTATGTACTGGCTTATTATATGGGATATATGTACTTTGATTTTTGTAGAAACTACGAGTTTTTATTTCATGAGACATGTTGGGTTTTGAGACATATATGTTGTATTTGGATTTAGAATTATTTGGTTTATGAAGCTTTTGTTTTAAATAATTTATTATTTTAGTTTCCGTTGTTTTTACCTATTTCTGTCTTGTGAATCTTAGTCTCTGTTAGTTTCAGTTATACCTACAATGCACCACACCTTTTAATGTGTCCTTCTGAGTATATTAAGGGGTGTGGGGTTGTTTCACTTGGTATCAGAGCCTAAGGTTGCAGGATTCCTAAAAAATTATTTTAAAAGCAAAAGTATTTTCCAAAATAACTTCTTTTAAAAAGTATTTTTCAAAAAAGAACTCTTAGAAATAGTTTTAAGTATAAAAGTGTTTTTATAAAAATCCCCTCAAAAGTCCAGTTCAATCTCCCTTTGACTCTTTCCTAAACAATCGTTTTCTTTTCGTAGATTGGCAGATGCCCCGAACCTTCCCGAGAGCATTCTAGTCCCAACCTGGTTTCGTAGGTATCTATAAGCCACGACTCTAGAGGTGCATGGGCAAGCGCCCAACCCAAGACCAACGGGTGGGAATCCCATAAACCCGCCTGCAGCCGCCATTTTCTATAAGATTTGTAAGGATTTTGCGAGTTTCGGTGGAAATACTTTTTCTAGTAAGGATACTTTTATGGAGGCGAGAGTTTGGCTTAGAGACATAGAGAGGATATTCGGACTATTGGGATTGGATGATCAGCAGCGAGTTCAACTGGCATCTTGGCAGCTGAAAGAGGAGGCTTTGTACTGGTGGGAGGTTATTGAGTTAAAAGGAAGTGTGGTGACTTGGAATGGATTCCGGGGGTGATTCAATAGGAATTTTTTATATAAAGTAGAGGAGAGTGTTTAGTTAGAGCGGTTCATCAATTTGAAGCAAGGGAGTTCATCGATGAAGGAGTACATCAATCAATTCAATGAATTACCGCGGTTCGGAATGGAGTTGATAATACGCTGCATAAGAAAGCTATAAAGTTTGCGATGGGATTGAATCAGCCCCTTCTGGTATTTTTGTTGACTCACGTGCCGATGGGAGCTACTTATGAGTCTTTAGTAGAGATGACACTTATGCCTGATGCAGCTAAGGAGGGAGAGTTTAAGGCGAGCCCTAAGTCGGAAAGTTCTAGAAAGAAATAGGGGAATGATAAGAAGGACGAGGATAAAAAGAAATTAGGAGGACCTCAAAAGCAGATCAAGATAAACGAGAAGTGCAAGAGTTGTGGGATGATTGGTCATTACGCAAAGGATTGTAGGAAGACAACAATGAAAGGGAAGTGTTTCAATTATGGACAGCCTTGCCGCTTTAGTAAAGCTTGTTCTCAGAAGATGAGGCAGGGAGCAAGCACACAAATAGCACAGATATAGGCTTTAAATGCAGTGCCTTCTAGCAATGGACCGGATAGAGGTAGGAAAGTCATAGTTGAAGGTTTGATTTCTATTTCTAATTTTCCCATTCGGACTTTATTCGATTTTGGAGCATCACATTCTTTTATCTCTAGTTCTCTTATGGATGTTTGCACTTAAACATTTCTTTAGTAGTAGACCCCATCTTGTTTCAAACCCCATAGGAGTATCGGCACTCTTTTCTATGGTTTGTAGGGGTTTGAATTTTTTTATCCAAGGTGTATTTGACTATGACGCCTATGTTTTGTGATTTTCGAGGTATGGGATGATTTTGGGAATGAATTGGCTATCCATATATAGAGCTATATTAGATTGCGATAGGAGAGTCATTAGACTAGAGACATGCATCAGTTGGACTCTCGAGATTTCTTACGACTCGCAAGGGTCAGTTCTATTGAGCTTCCTTTATTCCGTGGATTCATCATCATCAAAGTTAGATTCGTTTCCCGTCGTCAGAGATTTTCTAGACATCTTTGAGGAGGTTAGAGGACTACCCCCTAAGGTAGAGATTGCTTCAAGATTTATTTTGCTAGCCAGTGGCATTAGCCGTAGGGTATATGGAGCGTAGGGAAAGGAAGGGATTGAGCAAGCAAATCCGTTAGCTTTTGAGAAATGTTTCATAAGAAGAAACATATCAAAATGGGAGCGCCAGTCATCTTCGCTACCAAAGCATGTGGTTCTCTTCGACTTTGCATCGACTATAGGGAATTGAATGAGATCACAAAGAAGAACCATTATCCACTCTCTAAGATAGATGATCTTTTTGACCAGTTAGTTGGCTCTTCAGTATTTTCTCAGCTTGGTCTAGCCATTGGATTTCATCAGCTTAGGGTAATTGATGACAACATTGATAAGACAACATTTAGGATCAGACCGTGGAAATCCAAAGAGAGGTCGGCAAAGATTGGAGATGTACAATGGGTTCGATTAATAAGAAAAGATGAAAACCCATGTGTAGATAATTGCAAAAATTATAATTGTTTCACATAAGTGGATTTAACGGTGGTACCTTAGAATAAATCTAACGAAAGACTTTAGTAAGGAAATAAGATTTCCAAGGTTTAAGAAAAGTAATCCTAGGTTAGTAAGGATAAAATCCACTTTATGCCAAGCTCAATAAAATGAAAATTTTGAAATTAAAAAAGTTTTAAAAAAATGTAATTTTTAGAATTGAAAATTTTCATTGTTAAGATTTTCTTTTAGAAAATAAATATGGGGTTTTTGAAGAATGGTACGAAATTTACTTGGTTTTTATATAATGAAAAATTGGAATTCTTTTTGAAGAATTATGGAATGTGTGTGTGTGTATAACTCACTAGTTTATTTGTAAGTAAACAAAGATTTTAAATATAAAAACCTAGGTATATCAAGTATCGAAAACATAGATTACAACTTTTGTTGTTGTAATAAATGTTTTCGTGAAAAATAAGAGGAGCATAGGCTATAACACTATTGTTATAGTAATTGACTCCCAAGTGAAATCTTTTTACATAGGTATATAAGATTTATTGGTATTTATTTAGTTGAATCCATACACTAGTATTTTTGGGTTGTCGTAATGGTGTTTAACGCAACATCCGTTTAACCCAAATGAAATTGTATTTTAAAAGATAGCTTCTACATATAGAAAAAAAATGGTTTGTGAAGTACACTTATTATTTTTAACAAGTATAAGGAAATGTTTTTGCAGTTATGGGAATATTAAAACAGTTTTGAAGTTGAGTTTTTCTAAAAGAAAAATGTGTAAGTTAGATATTAGAAAATATTTATCATGGAAGAATATAAATTAAATATACTTTAATCTATTGGAATGAAAAGAGTAATGGTATAATTTTCTATGAAACCGATAAAAATGTTTTGTGCAAGTTACAAGGAATACAGGAAAGAGATATACAAGGTATGAAAAGCACCATATTCTGTATAGCTATTTTGAAAAATACAAAATAAGTTCCTTGTAATTTCACATAAACATGAAATTCTCTTTTAGAGGTTCATAGAAGATTTTAGCGTTAATAATTTCTCATTTGAGAAAGTAGTTCTAATACATTAATGTATGAGACCGTAAGGTATAATAAGAAGATGTTTTGAAACACATAAAAACAGTTTAAAGATATTTTAAAAGAAGTGGTTTGGTAAAAAAAAAGTAAATAAGTTTTTGGAAATGAAAAACTTAGTAAAAGTAGAATTTGAAAATTCAAATTATTATAGAAAACTGAAAAGGTCTTTAAAAGAAAACGAGGAATAAGTTTTGGACTTAGAATTTGAAAGTTTTTCCCTCTAGGTTGGGAAATAATGTTAAGTAACCAAGTATTTTTGAATTTTATACAAACTCAAAAATAACACTTTTTAAAGACAAAGATTTTGGGATTTGATGTTTCGAAAATTTAGAAGTCTTAGTTTTTGAAACGATAAATACCCAACCAAACTCTTATAAATATAGAGTATAGAGAAACCATTTCCTAGGTGTAACGGAAAAAGTGCAAGACCATGTAGGGGATAGCGGTGATTACTTTTGGAAGTAATGATAGAAGTTCCCGTGAAATGTATAGGACACTAGTAAAAACCAAAGAATGATGATTCTTGTGTCCAGACTAAAGAAGACAGTATAGTGAAATGAATAAGGTAGTAAGGACCACATGGTTGAGAATGGATATTCTTGATATTGGATAAACTTGGTAAAAGCATCTTTCTCTAGTGGAATTCACATAAGATTGTAGTTCTCAAGCTAGCATTAGAGTGGCACCTTTCGAAGCTCTTTATGAATGGCCGCACAAGTCGCCTTCGTGTTGGATAATTTCTACAGATGGATTGCCTTGGTTCCGACATAGTTAAGAAAACTTTAGGGATGATTGGTTTGAGTGGGAGAAAATTCGTATTTCGTATCCACATTCCTTCGATAATAAGTTTTTAGAATTTCCTATTTTCATCTTTAGTTTTGAATAGGTTCTTTCCTTTATTATCCTTTGGGAGGGTAGAACTTAGGATTTAACCTATGGGTGGTAGGAATTGATGTAAACGTGTTATTAGACATGCTATGAATGATGTATGCTACTAATTGCAAGTGTTTGCTAGTGGATGCTAATGGACGCATATATGCACAATAGGCACTATTATTCTTTAGGGATCAGCTTAATTAGTATACTAGAGCATATGAATATGGATGTTTGTGCATTTTTAATTTACTTATGGTTGCTATAAATGAACGATTATCACAAGGTTATTACATTTGAATGATGTTTGCACCACACCTATAGAACTATCGGTTATCTTTAGGGAATTTTTGCATTCATTTGGATACACGGAATGGACATGATTGTATAAAAGGAGGTCAACTGAATCAATGGACCACCTAATTTTTGCATTAGTTAGGAACATTTACACTACACTCATTTCATAAATATCATAAATTGCATTAGCAAAAAAACTTAAGGACAATGGATGAATGGTTGATGATTGAGTAGTTGGTTGTAGAACTTGGATAAAGTACATTCTATTATCCTTAGAGATTTCGGGGATGAAATCCCTTAAGAAGGGGAGAATGTAACAACCCAAAATCTTAACCCATAATAATTAATTTGATAATTAATTAAATGATAAAATAAATTTGTGAAATTATCAGGACTGGGCCATGGAGTTGCACCATTATGTCCGTGGTAGTTTTCTGGTCAATTTCAATTTATAGAATGTCACAAACCGAGCTAATATGAACGAGATAAAAAATAAAAAAGAAGGCTAGGTTGACCGATTGATCGACCCGGGCACGAGGGCGGTCGACCGCCCGGTTGACCCGCCTTCCCTTTTTGGGGCGAACGAACGAACGCTCATTCGTTCGAACGATGAGCATGTATTTTGCCAACTTTACACGTCATTTGCATTCTTTATTTCAATCCGGTCCTTCCATTCTTGCATCCGATGGCTCCTATCCAGCCTATGATGTTGTTGCATCATATTCAATCCCCAAATCCAACGGCCTAAGAACCACTTCCACCCCAATAAATAGATCCCTAGACACAACACTTTCTCTCATTCTATGATTTTCTCCAATTGGGTTCACCTATTCAGGAAGGACCCTAAGCGGAATATTTCCAAAGAGGAAATCATTTTAAATAAAAATATTTAACAACCCCAAAATGGATCCGTGAAGGCCCAAAGGGAAGAGCTAAGGACCAGAGGTGAGTGATCGTAATTATTTTAAATTTTTTTAAGTAATTTAAAATAATAGGGTTTCTAATAGTTGTAATTTTACTACGATTTTTGGAATAACATTTTTAGCAGTTTTATTTACAGTTTTTAGAATTATTTTCAGTCTATTTATTTCTAGCTACTCTTTTCAGTTAATTTTAGTTATTTCTGTTAATTATAGCTTTTCTTCAACATTTTAATTTATTTACTGTTATTTATGCGTTATTTACATCTTCTTCCCACGCCTTGGATTTAATTCTATTTTCAATTTACTTTTATTTCTCCTTCTTCTTCTTTGCATATGGATTAGAATAGGATTACGGAAAAAATGAACTAAATTATAAGAAATCTGAAATAATGGAATATGAGATGTAAATTACAAAGACTGTAATATAAATGGGATTGCACTGAAATTAGGCCTAATATGATATTAATTGGATTGAATTAAGAAAATTGGCCTAGTTATAACCTAGAATTATAACTAAAAAGAATAAAAGAAGGAAGAAGCTTATTTTCACACTTAGACCTTGAGTTAAGTAATAAGCATGATTATAATGTAAGTTATAATAAGAAAACAGAGCAGAATGAGGCTTATTTTAAGACTTATGATAAATTAATAAGCATAGATAGTAAGAATAATAACAAAAGCTTATTTATATCTAAGTTAATAAGAAAAGATGAAAGTAGGATCCGTATCGGCAGCATTTCCCTTATGCTGTTTAGGGTAGATAAGCGGTCAATAGTTAAAACAAAAGATCTGTACCGGTAGCAGTTCCCTTATGCTCTTTAGGGCAAATAAGTGGTCAATAGTTAAAAGAAAGATCCGTACGTGCATCATTTCCTTTATGTTGTTTAGGGTAGAGAAGTGGCCAATAGTTAAAAGAAAGATCCTTACCAGCAGCATTTCCCTTGGGACACGCTTATGCTATTTAGGGCAGATAAGAGGTCAATAATTAAAAAGAATTAAATCATGAGATTTGGACAAGGGATGCAACTAGATTTTGTTTGACAGTGACTGGTATCAACAACATTCCCTATATTCTATAGACACGGTGACTCACAATAGCCTGAAGCGAGATGAGGGAAACACTTATGTTGTCTAACGTTAATTAAAGGTCAAAAGAGGGAGCAATAGATAGTGCAAACCGGTGATGACCGAGCGTGTGGCATTGATTAGGGCGAGATAAGTTGTTATTGAGTTCCAAGCGCTTAGTATGTGTATCTTGCGTAGACACCAATATCTATTGTGTAGGGAGCTATAGCGTCAAGTCCACAGTAGGCATGATGGAGTAGAAGGCCGATCAAAGGGTAGAATTAGGACTTCAGCCTAATTAAAATAGGATTAGGAATTCATCATAATCAAAGCTGCTATCAAGGACAAGTGCATATAATCAAAGTAAACCTATCTTATTAATTGAGCAATAGTTTAATCGTATTTATTTTCAGTTTATCTCTTTCCTATTTCCTTTTATATACTAGAACTATTGAAGGGTCTATTACTTTTACTTTGCTTAAAGATTCTAGTAGTTACTATCATTCACGGGGCTCTTAGTCTGACCCACTCCTCTATTTTCCCCTTTCCCCCATAGGCAATCAAGGGAGAGGACAGTAGATTGTGTTTACTCGTAGGATTCTTGGAGAAGATTTCTACCATGTATTTCTTTTATTATAGCTTTAGCTCTTTCTGTGTACTGACTTATTATGAGGGATATTTGTACTTTGATTTTTGTCGAAACTACGAGTTTTTATTTCATAAGACATGCTGAGTTTTGAGACATGTTGTTGTATTTGGATTTTAACTTATTTGGTTTATGAAGCAATTATGAAGCTTTTGTTTTAAATAAGTTATTAATTTAGTTTCCGTTGTTTTTACCTATTTTGTCTTGTGAATCTTAGTCTCTATTAGTTTCAATTATACCTACAATGCACCAGGCCTTTTAATGTGTCTTTTTGGGTATATTAAGGAGTGTGGGGTGTTTCATTACATCCATTATAACATCATCATAATATACCATGCCTCGCGTCTTAATAATCACCCATGCAATACATATAGGCAAGTAAGAATCACGACATTTATAAATCAGGTGATAACTATCTAAAACATCAAAATCTCAAAATATTGTGATAAGCACACGGCATATAAATACCGCAGTAAAGGAATGAATCCTGAATCGACCCAAATCAATGGGTCAACAACCAAAATTTCTATTTTGACTTGTAGGCTTAATGGAAGTGGAGACTTTCGATAGTTAAGCAATAAAAGATGAACCAAGAGATGCAGAATCCCAAATAAATAATCAAAGCATCAAATCTTGACTTACAGTCCTAATGGAAGTGGTAACTTTGGACTAATAAGCCGTAAAAGATAAATCAGGAAATTTGGAACCAATGTAGAATGAAATCCAAATCAAATACAGAAATCAATATCCAAGAATACTATCCCGACTTACAGTCCTGATGGAAGTAAAATCTTCGGACCATTAGTCCAAGGAGATAGCAAGAAATACAAATCCCAACAAAAGCACAACTCAAACAAAATATTAAAAGCAATATCCAAATAATTATCTTAGCCTATAACAATAATGGAAGCAATGACTTCCGACTGTTAGGCCTCGACGGTATTTAAAATACAGATTCAAATCAATATCAAAGTTAACCAAATACACAATATGCAAAATCATATATCACGATCCCCAGCCCTTAGGAGGTGAAACTCTCGACTGAATAGTCCTAGGAGATAGAAATAACAAATTAGATAAAAAGGAGATCTCTCAGCCATATGCACTTATGACAAAATGACAAACAAGCTCACAACAAGTCTCTAATGTCATGGATAGACATCACGCAGCATTCGTGGGTTAATGTATCCCAAATGACAGACGAACCTGCAACTAATCTCTAATGTCAAACAATCATTGTATTTAATGAGGTGTTAAAATTAAACATCTCAAATATAGTAAATCTACCTAAGTCATCCTGATGGGAGACTGACGTGCCGCAACACTGCTCTAGGAAACGCTAATGAATGCAGCCAGTTTTCTATAGTCCCTTAGTTACTCCTAGAATCATGACACGTATCTATCGCATGTTATAAACACGCTATCAGACAATGCTTAGCATAGGACGCAAATTCTACATGCCTTTGGTAATGGCTATTGGTCCTTAAGTGACGTTTGAGCAATGGTTCTAATGATAGAATAACCCTCAACCTACAAACTCACAAGGTGACGTCACGGATCCGAGGCATGCACCCCACAGTCAGGACCATTAGGACAGATAACTAGTTTATTTAGTCGATCTAATTCATGCGCTCTCCATAGTGGTATGAACCCTATAACTTATATTCCCAACAAATACTCCTGACTATATAAGTCATAACTGATAGAGTTAGGGGTATGCCATTGAGGCAATTATGTAATTTGTTACATACATCCAACTCATTGACCAATCTTGTTCGAAATAAAGGTGTTTTCTTTTAATTATACACTTAATATAGTGTGGTTATATTAATCAATCAATTAATTAAAAGTATATTTAATAGATAGTCCATAAATGGTATAGTTGGTGATAGTAGTTACAAGTGTTGTAACCTTGAGTAATTTATCGCAATAAAAAAAATACCATTTTAAGTGTTCCTAATCAAGATGCATCGAGACTGGATATCGATGTATCAGTTGAGACTAGAGTATGTAACACTCTCCAAATATTGGGCAGTGTATTACTCATGACTGTTGGGGGCACCTAGGGGTTAGGTACTGATAGTTATTGGATAACTATGGAACGACTCACTCGATAGTTTTTTGTTGGTTAATATAACTAAGGTCAAACAGAAAATATCGATGTAACTGATTTAGATAGTTCTCTCGACTTGAGAATACTGTGGATCTTCAATATAAAAGCTCCGCTTTGATTATAGTCAAATTATGGCATGGTATTCCATCGCGTGACTATAGTTGGGTCGAGTGGAAGTTTGGAAGTGAAGCACTATTCAAAGGAGAATTCGTCTCCTCAATTATATGGGGTTAGTATCATGGTCAACAGAAGTCAACTCAAAGTCAAAGTCTCTGGCCAGAGCATTTCGGTTAATTATTATTATTATTAAACCAAGGACTTTGTTTTTGGACTACAAATTGAACTGGATGATATTGGAATTTTGACCATTATCAAATTCCATAAATACAAAGTGATATAGTTTGATGAAGAGAATTGGTGTAAATAACCGTCATTATTATGTACCGCTTATAATAAGTAAAATTGAATTTTACCAAATAACGTGTAAGCAATGAATTCAACCAAAATGTCACGCCACCTGCTAAGTGACGTGTGAACGTTAATATTTGAATTGTTCAATATTAACCGCTGACTGAAATTACGCCTTTGAGTCGCACAACCATAATTATGAATTCTCCGAAAAACCACATGATTTAATTAATTTATAAAAAGTTGTAAATTAATTAAACTAATTAGTATTTGAGAAATATTATTTATTTTATTTTATGTTTGGCAGTTATTTTTAATTATTTGAATGCATTTATAAAAGTTATATTTGTGTGCATTGATATATGATATCATTGTAATTAAATAAAAGATAATTACATGCGTTAATTTATGGAATCTTATGTCATTTGATGGCACGTAATTTTCAGCCATACCATGTAAAGAAATAGGACAGAAAAGAGAAAGTTAATCAAGAGAATTGATTAGAATTTTTTTAATTGGAGAATGGGAAAGGTTTCCTTCTTTCAAATAAAACATATTCTCTAAGTCATTCTGTATGTACAATTGAGTTTCTTATTTTCATTTTTCTTTCTATAATTTTTCTAGTTCTCTCCTTCTCTAATGGTTGAAAATATGAGATCATCCATAGCTTTAATTATTCCTAAAATCAAATGCAAATAAAATCAATTATGAAAAGTGGTTTATTCGTCTTGATCCTTGCAACATCTAAAGGCTTATTTCCGAATCTAGGAGATTTGATTCATCATTCAAGGTGCAAATCATTAGCTTCATTTTTGGTAATTCTAATTTCATTTATTTGTATACTCATCACGTTAAAATGGTACAGATTTATTCATATCATATATCTTCTTTCTCATCATGTTTAGAAAAAGTTTAGATTTATTCTTATTATATCTCTTCTATCTTATATATTCATCCTGTAATATAACTTAGATCCCCTTTTGTTCATCTCATTTAATTATATGATCATTATGTAGATATAATTTGAATCTCTCCTTATTTACATATCCATTGACTATATGTTTATTGTGGTTGACTTCAAATCCTTTATCTGTTTTATTATGTATCCCTTTTGTATAGTCAAATCTGATTTATTATACAACAAATTTGTATATGCCCAGTTGTCCGATAATTTTTTCTGTCATTATTTTGGAATTGTAAAAGAAAAAGAATGTGAAAATATTTTATTATGTTGCAATGTTGTATATAAAATTTTGTAAAATCTGTATACATAAACATTAATAAACTATATTTGTTTGTGGTTTAATACAATAAAATTAATTTTCAATGTTGCATAGTTAATTTTCAAAATGATTTAATTTCACTTGTTTTAGTCATAAAGGTAAAATTTTCCTTTTTTTTTAGAATTCATATGTGGTCATTTATGTAAAGTTATAGACTTATTTCATACCTAAGATTAAAAGATTGAATCATTTTATTAGCATTAAATTTAAACACATATGTTACTTAAATCGCAATCTTCATCAATATAAATAAATATATGTGTTATTTTAAAATGAATACGTTGCTTGAAATTATTTATACTTATTGATATAAATGTGTTTATGTTATTTTTATTTTAAATCAAAACAGACCTTTCTGTGAAACTGCAAAATTTGATTTCAAACTCTTCCTTAATTGAAACCTTTGTAAAAATTATTAATTATTGTTTAGACAAACTCACATATATAGGAAAACTTATTTTACCATGTGTATTTATATACTTATCAGTTATTATACATGTATATTCTACTACTTAAAAAACTTGGACACTAATGGCATATGCAAATTCTATTGTAAATGTCATTTAGTATGTCATCCAATGTAATTAAAAAGAGAGAGAAATGTAAGGGTTTCTCTCTCTACATTTATAGCCTTATCTTTCCTTGATTTATTATACATGTCAAGGTAAAGAAAACATCTCTAAATTTTCTCATGCTTAGTTACACAATATACACTTCTTATATGTTACACTTATATTTCACAACATGAATGTATTTGATGCATTCATTCCATTACACATAAGTATGTGCATAAGAGTATATTTGATATACTCTAATTTACATACACATTAAATTAAAGTAAAACATTATTTATAAATTAAATAAAATATCGATTTTATTTAAAAGAAACTTAGGAAAGTTCTAAATGAATTTAGACTTCATAGGCCCATCAAATATCCAAAATGGTAATTTTTTTGTTATTCATCCATTTCTTCCACCGCGGGTTGGCCCAGTTCCTTCACTAATGAGAGTAATAACAAATACTCTCAACACTAGAAGTCCTAATGAGAGTGATAATAAATGCTCTTGTCTCAATAAGTCTTATTGAGAGTGATAACTGACACTCTTGACTTAATGAGCCATGATAAGAGCCACGTCAAATACTCTCGACTCTAGAATTCCTTATAAGAGTAATCACTTTCGATGGCACGGGTACTGATGAGAGCATCTTAATATAACAAAATCCTCACCACTGGTCGTAAGGCTGGATTGCGATACTCGACCAGTTAGTCCTTAGAGTGTACAACGAAACACTTTCGATGAGATGAGTCCTAATGAGAGTAATAATAATAATAAGTGCTCTCGACTCCACATGTCCTAATGAGAGTGCCACTACATATTAATTTCTTGACTATTAGCCCTAAGAGTAATATAATATAATTTGGGTAGTTAGTCCTGAGAGGATAAATATATAAATCTCAACATATTTCCAGCTTGTAGCCCTTGGATAGTAATAGAACATTCGACTACTAAGCTCTAAGGAGTCACCTCTAGATGATATCACAATTCCTAACCCATCTCCAGAATATGAGTGACGTCTACTCACTAATAGTTATCGAATAAGTATTACTTGAGCGTCCCATACCACTTAGTCTTACTCGAACATTTACTAGAAGCTAGCAAACTACACTTATTAAACGACAGATATTCTATAATATGAGTCAATAGAATAATCAAAAAAATATTACCGAGCGTCCCATACCACCCGACACTACTAATTTGTCTATTCAACATTCTCATTATGTAGAATAAAAAACGCAGTATAGAATTCTCATAATATTAAATAAATTAATTTCAAACCATCAATATTTATACACAAAAAGGGATATATATTATAATTCTCTTCAAACCATTCAACAATATTTAAAATTGGTTTATCTTCAAAATAGGCTTGTATACTTAAAATTGCCTTTTCGAAAATATCTCTTAAACATATTCATACACTTTACAAAATAAATTCCCTTTTCAAAAATATTATTAAAACCTTTCAATCATAAAAAAATCATCAAATAAACCAATTCCAAAACAATAAATGTATAAAAGGAGAATAACTTTCAAAAAACTTAAAAACAGATTTTTATAATCAAAAATCCCTATTTAAAATTTTCGTTTAATCCTTTTTATTAAATCTATAACTTTGAAGAGAATTTCCCTTTTGGAAATATTATTAAACCCCTCAATCATACTAATAGAAATTCCATATATTCAATTACTTTTGAAAATCTCTATTTTCATGTTTAAAACAACCTTTAGTTTCGAAACAATTTCCAATAACACATTTTATTACTTATCTACTTTTATTTATTTATTAATGTAACATAAAATTTCAAAAACCGTAAACAATTTCCCGAAGCTTTCAAAAATATTTTTAAAAGGGATAATCAATAAATCATCTAAAATATAAATTATGGAGCAAAATTCTCCAAAATCAACAACAACCATCAATATAAAATTTTCAGTTTGGCCTGAATCTAATTATCATTGAATTTCGGCCATCCATGCAATATACACATACATATAAAATAAACTACACATCGAAATGCTATTGGCTAGCATCTCTTTTGCATTTTGAACAATCCAACATATAAAAAATTTCACAATCCAATCCAAAATCATATCCAATGCCACGCAATCAATCCAATATCATATCCAATATCACAAACAACCAATTTAACCAATATTCTAAACAACATTTCATGCAAGCAATTCCATCAATAAGTTGGATAACTAGTTATTGAGCAATAGTAATAAATATAGTTGTGAGTTTAGAAACTCACCTTAAGCAATTACTTGGCTAGCCCAAAATTTAGATCATCTATCTCCACCATCGACCGTCACATTGAAGTATAGGTCATCGCTAAAGTCGGCCATTCACAACGGCCGCATTTATGTTGCAGCCACCATAGCTATGCTCTAAATCGTGGATTCTACCTCACGCACCAGGTTGCTTTGCCATTACCAGCTTTCGCGCCGACGTCCGTTGCCAGGCCCCAATCACGACATCAACTACAAAGTCATCGCGCCCCTTCCCCATCGTCAGTCGCCTGCCCAAGTTCGCATACATGACACGACCTTCCCTTTGCGTCAACGTTACCAGCCTCCGCCTTGTCGTCGATGTTGAAAATCCCCTTGCAACATTTTTTTATGCTAGTCGTGATTTTTTAGTTTAGGGCAATAATTAAGAAATTAGGGGTTTGGGTTTAATTAGAGAAGAAGATGAGATTTTGAAAAGGCCTGGGCAGAATTTATGCTCTTGTTTAGATTGCTTAAATTTTCTTTTCTTTGCTTTAAAAGAATTCTTTTAATTTACTTGTAATTAAATTTCAATCTAGCTTAAATTAATTTACACTTTACTTCATAAATTATATTTCAGTAATTAGACAATTTAATTCAATTCAATCCCCGCTTATTAATTCTTCGTTATTTTAATCATATAATAATTGTTTGCACTTTAAAATTATTTTATATTCAACTAAAACGATTCATTTAATTTCAATATATTATTTGAAAATAATTTATTAATTTAGTTCAATATATGTAAACAAAAATCTTTTATTAGTAGACTTCACATAAATAAGAGTGTATTTTCAAAACAATAATCATCAAAAATCAAATTCAAATATTTTATTTTTATTTAATTTTATGGTGTACAAATTAGGGTTATTACACAATTCAAGAAAGGATTTGTCTCCTTAGTTATATGAGGTTAGTATCGAGTCAACTGAAGTCACCAAAGTTAAGATCTCTGACCTGAGTAGTTCAGTTAATAATAACTGTTATTATTGAACCAAAGACTTTTTGTTTGGACTATAGAGTTGAATATGGTTGATGCTAGAATTTTGACCGTTATTAAATTCCATAAGCTTAAAGTGATGTAGCTTTGATAAAGAGATTGATGTGAATAATTATCATAAATGGGTAACGCTTATAATAAGTAATATTAGTTTTTTCCATAGGCCGAGTAAGTGATAAATTTAGCAAAAATATCACAACACTAGTTAAGGTGACGTGTGAACCTATATTTGAATTGTTTAATATTAATCGTCGACTGAGTTTATATTTTTGAGTCACACAACCGAAATAATCGATATTCCGAATCAACTACATGATTTAGTTAACTTTTAATTATTTAAAGTTAATTAATTAATTAACATTTAAGAAATATTAATTAAGAATTTTTATTTAAGTTATTGGATGCCTATAGTATTCAGCAAGTGCGCATATAAATGTTATAAAGGCGCTACCGATATACGATATCGATAGAACATTTAGGTTTGATTTAAACAAGAAGAATATTGAAATGAAATTTAAATAAATTAAACTAATTGATATTCAAGAAATATTAATTGATGAAAAATATTTCTATTTATTTGATTTCCATTAGTATTTAACAATGCGTGTATATAAAAGGTTATAAACGCACACACCAATATAAAATATTGATGAGAAATTTATATTAGATTTAAACAGAAATAACGCAAAATGAATTTAGGAAATGTTTTAGGCCCACATCCCTACATGATAGGTGGCTATGAAGTAGTTAAGGGAAGGAGTTATTCTAAATTGAAATGAAGGGACGATCTTAATTAAAGGATAGAAATAGCCATAGAGTGATTACGCATTTATTCCCTCTTTTATTCAGATTTATGTCCGTCATTTTTTCTTCCTCTCCAGTGAAACTTCTAGGCCGAAATTTTTAATGGTCAAAAGACTTCAAAACTCCAAAATTTAATCAAGCAATATTAAATAAAAAAATTGGGTGGTTATCCCTTGATTGCTGTAGATCTAGAGAGTGATCAACCAGATCTAGGAACTATTATATCAATCAAGGTGTTTCTGCAGGCTTCATCCTAAGGAAATTTATATATGTAATTCAATATTTACACATTTTCCATTTTTTTAATCCTCTTAATTTATCCATTGCTCTCTTCCGTTCATATATGTGAATTTGATTATTAATTTGAACATCTCAAATTCCTTGCTTAAATCAATTGTATACACCTATTCATGTAAAAATATAAAACCTTTCCTTTGTTCACTGCTATTTTGTTATGAATAATAATATTTCATTTTCTCCGTTCTATATGATTTTTTATGTAGTTTATTTGAACTAGATCTGGACCTTCTTGATTTTATTTTCTCTATTTTATATGCTTGTTCATCTAGTTTGTTTAATCTAGGTCTAGATCTCTTATCATGAATCTATATATGCCTATGTTGTCTAAATTTTTATTGTTGAAAAAACAAAACAAAACAAACTTGAACTTTAGAATTTTCTTGTTAATAATTCAATTTTCACATCGAAAGATTTAGAATTTATTGTTTACGCATGAATTGCTACGTAAATAAAACTTTGTAATAATTGCATTAACTAATCTCTAACTTAGTATGATGATTTAATTATCATGTTTTAAATCATTCTAGGATAAACTTTGCTAAAAGAAAAAGGAAAACATTAAATTAATGATTTATTCCATGTTTAACAATTGTGTCTAGTTTACATTAAATCTTTACATAAAAGAAAGCATTCTTTTTCACTAACCCCTTCTACATTATTTATCTTGTTCCAAATTTATTGTGGTCATATGTATTCTTCAACTTGCATTATTATGTAATATCTCTTATCTGTGTGTGTGTTTGTATTTAACCTAAGGTTTCGAAAGAGTTTTTGTATAAGATATAAAAATAAAATTTCAAATTACCTTAATTAATCTTAATATTCTTTGATTTACTACATATCATATAAATGAAGTCTACTTCATCTGAACTGCTATGCAAAACATTTATTGTGTATACATTTGCACTTGTGTGTGAGTGTGTATATATAACCTTTCATGTTTTAGACAACAAAGGCATATATAAAGGAAAATATGTCCATTGCGGTGTAAATCCTAAGGCTTAAATAACATTCACATTAACTTTGTATATTTTTCATATGTTATTCTCACACTATACCCATGGATGCATATGATGTGCTTATCAGCATATATAATTAATTAAAATTAAATTAAACTAATTTTAGACAATTGTAGTAATATGAAGAAATTTTAAAAGGAAAATTTAGAGAAGTTTTAAGTAAATTAGACTACATAGGCCTAATAAAGATCTACAATGGAATTTTTTTCAGAATTCGCTTATTTCTTTCCCTGTAGGTTGGCCCAGTTTCTTCAATGGCATTAGACTGAGATTAGTTGAGGCATCACCTGGTACATTGGATGTCCCAAGTTCGAGCCATACATATAGCACGAAGGAGTTCTCACATTGTGATATGTGATGAAGCATTGTCTCTTACCTCTATATGTCATGTGATGGTTGTGCTAGTTGAAAGGTTGCTCATAAAAATAGCTCGCGAGACACCTAGTTGTGTCACCCCAAAGGAGTTTGAGTCGGAGCAATAATGGTATCGGATCCCAATAGCCTATCGGTCTAAATTAGTTATTTTATGGCTAAGTAATTAAGTTTGTCCACTTAGTATGGTGTTTAAAAAGGTAATGTCTATGAATAGAATTGGGTAAATCAAGTACCTTGTCCTACCTGCTTGCCAAAGGTCGGAAAGATGAAGTGAGCATAAAGGTTGCCTCTAATAGAAAAGACACAATTTGAACTCGGCCTTGGACTAATTTTTAAAATAATTTTGAAAATTAAGATAAGATTTTAAGTTTAAAAGTAAAATAAAAATAAAAACTTTTATTATAAAAGATTATAATATAACACAAATTTTCGAAATGTTTGAAAAGGCAATGAAATTTTCAAAATATTCAAAAATAATTAAATATTAATTTCGAAACTTTAAGTGTATCAATAAGATTAATAAAATAAATTAACTAAACGAGTTAATTGATTAATACTTATATGCATGTATCATATATATTAATATATGTTACGTTATTTGAAAATGTTCAAGATAACATAAGTATACATGTATGTTTATAAGATAATTCAAAACTAATGTAATTTAAACAAAATTATTTAACTAAATTATTTAGTTAAAGTTTAATCAATTAAATAAATAAATTATAGGTAATTAATTAAATAAAGATGCACATAAGATATATGTGTTATACGATAAAGGTTATAACATATGTGTGTGTATGATATATAGGTATTACTATAAAGGTATAGTATATACTATAAAGGTTATAATAGACATGTCCAATATAAAGCTATACTGGAATACTAATATAAGATTACTTAA
Source organism: Allium cepa (assembly GCA_030765085.1). Classification (NCBI taxonomy): domain Eukaryota; kingdom Viridiplantae; phylum Streptophyta; class Magnoliopsida; order Asparagales; family Amaryllidaceae; genus Allium; species Allium cepa. The sequence goes on along the minus strand of CM060941.1, from coordinate 165,946,043 downwards.
AGATTTAATTAATTAAATAATATATAATTAATATAATATTATACATAAGACTATTATATAAGTAATATGAAATATAAAAGTTATATAATAATAAAACTTATATGATATGAATGTACAAACTAAAGGTGGAATATTCAAGAAACCTAAATAGACTTAAGGAATAAATACATATGTAAATGTATGTATACCGTAATTTTTGATATGTCCGACACTTGAATCACGAGGGTATGTCATAAGAAATACATTATTCCATAAGTCGATATTACTCAATATAATATGTAAAAGATTGTAAATCTTTAATATAATATTGTCCTCTACCAAATATATATTACTATAACTATGATACTTTTTAGTTGTTGAGAAAACTCAAGCTCGAGATGTTATGTGTAGTATTATTAATATATTAAATAGACGAGATAAGATAACTTTGTGTATTTATTGAGCAAACTCAAGGTACATATACTATACTTAGACCATCGCGATATGGCATGTACGAGTGGCTGATCTCTTTGATTTGTTGAGAAAACTTAACGTCGAAATGATTAGGACAAGGAACCACGGGTTAGGATTTCTATCTGATACGACCGATAAAGAGTTATCCATCATTTATGGGGCTATGATTTGTTGAGTAAACTCAAGGTTAGAATCCAAAGATAGAAGAATCCTAACACCCACTAGTGAAGTCGAAAGACTTCTATCTTTTGTCTTAAGGTTTGGAGAAACGTAAAAGACTTCTATCTTTTGGTTGATAAAACATTTACTAATTAAAATATACAAATTGAAATGAATTGAAGATTGACAAATAGAAATATAATATATTTATACTTACTATTAAATACTTCTTGCATGTTAATGTTTTATACACCCACGCAGGTGCCTAATTTTACAACTACTTAATACGTTCGTAATTGAATCACTCACATGTTTATATTATCAAGACTGTGTATTTGCATTTTGTGAGTTCCAAAATCAAAAGTAAGATAAGACTATGGATATTTGATCCATACACTATCATATATAAGTTTTATATTTTGAATGATTACAGTCCGAAATGTACGATACTTCGATGAAATTAGTTCGCTTGAAGCAAACAAATAAACCATACTATGAGACTGAGTATTCAATTTGATTGATTATAATAAAGTTCATATTGTGTTAAATATAACAATAGACCAACACTACAAGATAGATCTAAGAACTCGATCATTGAAATGCAGTTTGATCTGTTTATACAAAGTGCAACATATTTGATATCTATTAAGGACGATCAAGTGCTCTTTTGTAAAGAGTTTGTTATAATGTTGTAGTAAGAGTATTCTTTTGAATGGTTCGATCATTTAGAAAGAAAAACAAATATATAAGATTAGATGTGATTTAAGGTACAAGTTGGACGAAGAGAGTGAATAGTCATTTCTGCTTCACAAAGAAACATCAAAACGAGAATTGTAATTATAATAATCTATATTTAACATTGGAATAAGAACTACGATTTCTATGTTGAAATATATTTTCATGTAGAAAATTATTTCCTACGAGATTAATTTCTTTGAGTTTAAAATATTTGATCAAATAACTCTCTATTGTAAACCAATTACAGTATATGAAATAATTTATCTATATTAAGTGAATAACGGACCTTCGAATTCAGCACGTTATTATTGTAATGGCGGAAATAGTCGGAGCGTGCCATATAACACTTATTGATTGCGTCAAGGTATGAAATTTGTTTACGTAAGACTTACCGAACATTTATGAAATGATGACTATTTTTCAGTGTCAATTGAAAAATAGACATTTATATTTCAATATGAATATTGAATATTCATTATGAAATAAAACTATGGTATTTGTTTTCATAACAAAAGTGAAGCAATGGAAAATACAGAAGTATCTAAAATTATTTACAATTATTTTGAAATTATAGACAAAGTCTTAGTTTTGAGAAATAATTTTTATTATATGATTGTGAATCATGTGATGCTGGTTAATTAAATCTTAAACAATTAAGGGATATGCACCCATTTTGTGGAAGCATCATAAGAGTTGATAAACTCTTTGGATTAATGCAGATAGGCTTATGTAATCATAAGTATATTAGTACCAAAACGATTTCACGTACTTCGTTATATTCACTATTGAGTTATTACAAAAATAGGCATGTGTATTTGATATGCGTGTATAAGTCTTTTATAAGCTCATAGAATATAGAAAAAAAGTAAATAATATAGCATACAAATGATTCGATTTAATCAAATGGGTGAGCATATTGGAAAGAGTTCCATGTGTACTAATATGAAAAATTCAGTCCTAAAGGTCACTCTTCCCAATAATACATAATGATGTTTTGATAAAGAGTAATCGAGCTTTGTTGAACAAAGAAAAATTAATGTTGAGTAAGATGAGTTATATTCTTTCAATAAGGTGCGTACGTAAGAGTTACAAGGTTAAAATTAATATCATCCAATGAATATTTAACAAAACCATAAAAGATACAGGTTTATAAGAAACTCCTACATTTCCAAGGCGAAGTAGTTGATAAATCGTGCGAGTCAAAAGACTACACATAATAATTATACGTGTAAGATCTTGTACGAATTGTCCTAGGAGAATTTTTGAAATGATATTCATTAGATGGCTAATTTATGTTTTGAACGTATATATATTGTAAACTAATACAAAATCAATTTTATATCGGGCAATTCATAAAATGTTTATGAATGCTCATTTCGTTGCACTAGGAAAGAACTATTGTTTGAAGAAATACCAACTTCGTAGCGAATGAGTTTCTTTATTAGTGTAAAATGGATTTGAATATGAACCAAGGATAAAACCAATTGCAAGGAATAAAATTAAACTAACCAAACCTAAATTAACACAACACATTAGATTGTCTAATAAATATTCTCGTACATTGAAGAGAAATATCAATATCAAGAATAAATAATCCTCAATAGTCAACTAAACCATTAAGAGTATTGACTTTATGATATGGTATGATGCTTAAATCCAAAATAGATTCTAAGTACATTATCAAACTATGATTTTGAAAGTTATACCCAAAGGGATACGATCCATTGGCCGCAAATGTGCCTTTAAGTGAAAGAAAATTGCAATTGGAATATAATGGGCTGCAATGCTGAGAATAATACCTTAAATTTCAGTTGTTTAAATTAACATAATAGATTCACCATTCAATGTGCTCAAGTAGGTTAAAATTTTACTCACAAAATTATCGATATGACTTTATGTTTTGGTATGTATGTGTTGAAACAGAAAAATCTAAATAATAATTTAAAGTAAAATGTTTACACATAATAACCAAAGTGTCTCAAAGTCAGTGAGAGTGATTGAGTTTGTGAGTTTTTGGATACAATCCGAGAACGGATATGAAAGTATCATTTGGACAAACATTAAAATTGAACAAATGTTTTGATAGAAATATCAAATAATTTGATTATCAATCAAAATATAGAGGAAGCGCATGTTCATAAGAAAGAGCGTTAAAAGGTACATTGATATTTCTAAACGATTAATAAACAACATGTTGCTAATTTTTTTGACAATGTACTTATGTTAAAATTAGCCTTAGTTACTTTAATACCTGACATTAGATTTGTAGATGATGTCTTTTATAGTAACTATAAAAGAAATTGGGAATGTCCTAAAGATATGCAAGAACACCTTATTAAATGTTTAATACAGAACATGTAAGAAGGATTCCTTATGTATTGGCAAATAGAATTATCGTACATATTAATTTGTTTGTGTATTTGATACATGAAGCAAATATCAAATCTAAATTGATATCACTAAATGCTTGTTTGAGATTTTCTTATGTATTTATGAAATATTAGAGAATTGTTTTTAGAAACAACAAACTCCTTACGAAGGAGTATTCGGACTTAAATTTTCATAAGTGATATTGAGTATAATATGTTAATAATCAAGAATCTTTAAGTTGGAAATGTTCCAAATGAAAGACCATGATCGATTCAATGAAAAAGGCAAAGTACATCATCTTGAATAACGCCATAATAAAAACAAAGTATATAAATAAAAATGGGCAAACTTATAACTGAGCTGAAGGTGATTTCAAATGTTGAGAATTCCATAACCTTGTGATATGACAAAAATGTCACGAAATGCTCCATAACATAAATTAGAGCTCACTAGAAATCAGGAGACATACTCCGAATTGTTTCATATGATAAAGGTAGTTTATCATCATTTGAGAGAGTTGAATGGCAGAGTAGAAAATTAAAACGTAACAGCATAACCATTAACTGGGGGACCGACCCAATTGGTTCGGAGAATTAGAGAAGTTAGAATGAGATTCCATAATTGACCCCAAATGCAAGTTGGAGATCGATAGAGTTAGGGGTATCCCCCTGGGGAAATTATGTAATTTGCTACATATATCTAACTCAATAACCAATCTTGTTCAAAATAATAAGATCTATATATACTTGATATAATGTGTTATAAATTAATTAATTAATTAATTAAACTGAAGATATATTCAATAGAAAATCTATAAATTGTTTATTTTGAGATAATAGTTATAAAGTATTATTACCGTGAGTAATTTATCATAATGAAAATAAATGTACCATTTTAAACATTCCTGGTCAAGATGTATCGAGACAAGATATCGATATATCCATTGAGACTAGATTATGTAACACTCTCCAAATGTTGGGATGTGTATTACTCATGGTTGTTGTTGGCACCATAGGTTTACGTTCTGATAGTTATTGGATAACAATGGAATAACTCACTCAATAGTTTTCAATTAGTTAATATAACTAAAGTCAAACAGAAAATATCGATGTGACTAATTTACACAATTCTCTCGACTTAGGAAAACTGCCGATCTTTAATATGAAATCTCTACTTTGATTATAGTCAAATCGTGGCACGGAGTCCATCGAATGACTATAATTGGGTTGAGTGGAAGTATTGTAAGTGAAACACTATTCAACAAAGGATTTATCTCCTCGGTTACACGAGGTTAGTATTACAGTCAACTGAAGTCAACTCAAAGTCAAAATCTTTGGCTATAGTAGTTCGATTAAAAATAACTGTTATTATTGAACCAAGGACTTTGTGTGGGACTATAGAGCTGAATTTGGATGATGTTGTAGTTTTGACCATTACCAAATTCCGTAAGTCTAAAGTGATATAGTATTGACAAAGAGAATTGGTATAAATAATTGTCACCAATGGGTAAGACTAAGTAAAATTGGCTTTTGCCAAAGGATGAGTAAGCGATAAATTCAACCAAAATGCCACACCACTAGCTAAGGTGACATGTAAACATTAATATTTGAATTGTTCAGTATTAATCGCTGTTTGCACCAGAATTGGGCACAACACTCGTCGGAAGGTTTTGAAGAGATAATAAATGAAGAGTGCAAATTAAAACAGAGGATTATCTAACAAAAACTCCAAATAGCATGTAAATAAGCGCGTAGACAAGCAATTTATAGTGGTTCGGCGTATTGCCTACGTCCACTGTGAAGTTTTTATACTTTTATTGACTTTCTTTCGATGATTACAAGTCAGTACAGCAAACAACAGCGAATTACAGTCAAGAATTCGAATTTAACAACAAGTTTATGATGTCAAATGATGGAGATCTCAATCCGGCAGAGTCTGGATGCTTCTGAATTCAAAAGTCCCTTTTCTGCTGGCCCTGGGGCTCTATTTATAGGCGTAGGCTGCTGATATTTCGCTGAAAACTCGGAAGACCACTTCTGGCACGTGAGGGGGCCCACACGCACGGTCTCGGGAAGTTTGGGCCCACTTTGGCATCGGTTCGAACTCCATTCGAACCGATCAAGAATTCGTCCAATCGAGGTGAAATTTGGCATGGACATTCTCCAACATGTACGCAAGCTTCTGTGAAAATTTCATGGCATTTGGATCAGTAGATTGGGAGATATGATGGATTCGAAATGGGGTTCATTGCATGGCTGTTTGGTTCGAAACCATGCTTTCGAACCGATGGTTTCGAACCCATCATGGCACGTGACTTCGTGGCGACGTGGAGCGCAAACTTCGAACCAACCCGGTCTCCACTCCGAGTTGACCGCTTCGACTCCATGGATCTCGGCGAATTCGAACCGAAGGAAGACACGTCATCACGGTTGGTTGACCCAGTGGATTCGAATGAGGCTACAAAGGATGGATTCGAACTTGGCATCATGGATGGGTTCGAGCATGGCTTCGTGGATGGGTTCGAACGAGGTTCCATGTTTGGGTTCGAGCAATGATTCTTGTTTGGAGTTGAACTAGGCTTTGTGGTGGATACGAACTATGTCACTTCTTCATGGACACGAGGCCTATTGGTTCGAACACGATGGATTCGAAGGTGACGTAGACGAACCCGAGGCGGTTCAGTGGATTCGAAGCTTATGGATTCGAACGTGATGGTTTCGGAACGTTGGTTTACGATGGCTTCGAAACCTGAGCTTTCCCATTCAAATTGAACCGATCATAACTCGAGCGTATGAACTCGGATTGACTTGAAACTTGAAATGTTGACTCCTATGGTCATTCTTGCTGTGTCCTATCGATTGTAGCTCAATCTGGACTTGGACAAAATTCAGTGATATCCATAGCGAGACGAAGCATGACCGGTCTCTGAGACGAACTGTTCTCCGTTTCTGATCGATCTTTTGGTATCGCGGCTTTGCCAAAAAGCGGGATAACATTTTGCCCCCCAAAGTACGTCTTGTGGGAACATGACGTGCTTTGAACTGCTGCAATTTCTCTGAACAATCATTGCTCTCTTTTTTGTTGAAACTCGTATGCTGTATTGTTGTAACCTTGCGTTGACATGATTGATTGCTGTATAATAGTGCTTAGCCTTTGGCTGTTGCATTTGTAACAGGACGAGTGATTGATCCCTGTAAATGTTTAAAATCGATTGTTAGTTGCGACATATATGCATATATGTTAGTTTGAACCTTGTTAACGTCGTGCGTCCATGAGTCGTTGTCAGTTCGGTTTACTATAGAATTTCATATCGATTCTCTCCTGAACCGACTTGGAAATTTGAGTTGGGACAATGCTTGATGGTTGTTTTGAAAAGTCCCTTCGTATCGATCCTCTCCTGAACCGATATTGAAGGCTGAAGGAGTTGAATTCGCATTGTGCGAGTGTAACACTCCGAACCGATGACTTAGAGCATCGATGGATTCGAAATCTGCGTTTGTTATGGACGCGGTACGCTTGCGCTATGATGGATTCGAAATGGACATTCGAACCGATATGAAGGAATGGATACGAAGCAGTTGATTTGTATAAGAGCTTCTCGAACCGTTGGTCCCATCGTGCGTTTCGCATCGATGTAGCTCGCCGCTTTGTTGTGCGCTTCGCACCGATGACACGCGGGGGTAACTTCGAAACGACAGGGTCCTAGGCCGATGGCTTCGAAAGGAGGCTTCGAATCGATAAATCCTTAGGCATATGGGTTCGAATGGAGATTTTGAACCAACGCGCGTTTTGACCGGTTGCGACCGGTCAAGTTTACTCGGTGGCGAATCGACCCGGTCATTTCCAACCCCCCATATAAATAGCAATGACCTCGGCCTTTTTTACTTTTCACTTTTTTACTGTGCACTCGAAACTCCAGAGAAGAAGGTGACGTGCTTTTGTGTTCGAACCATTTGAGATCCAAACCTTCAATTCCTCAAACCCATCATTAAAACTAGGTAACTAATCTTGAATTCACACGGCAAAGCTACCTCGAACTCATCACTTCGTCATCGATCGGCCTTTCTTGGGATTTGGTAAATCCAGATCGGGCTTTTGGAGGAACTTCGAATTGATTCAGAAACTCGTGTACGAATCGATGGGGGGGCAGCACCATTCTCTCTCAGACTTTGAGTCGATCCTTGTGATTCCCTTGGAGGGGGTGCCGTTTGCACCAAGCTAACCATGGTGTTGAGTTGTATCGCTGCCCAACGATCGATACAAGAAGCAGCCGTTGATTGGAATGAAGCTCTCAACTTCGCATCGATACGAAACATTCCTTTACGACCGATACGAAAGGCATCGAGTCAAATTCGAGCGATGTTTAGTTGAGGCTTTCTTGATCGGTACGAACTAATTAACCAAGGATCGATTCGAAGTTATCCCCCACTGATCGATTCGAGCTCGGCGTTTTGATGGATTTGAAGTGTGCCCCTCCGTATCGATTCGAAGTCACCCTTCACTGATCGATTCGAGCTTGGCACACTGACTATCGATTCGAAGCTCGCTCCTTCAGATCGATTCGAAGTGGTGCGATGATGGGTTCGAACAAGTCACTTGTGATTGGTTCGAAACTCCATATAGTGGATACCAAAGTTTGATATTTTCTGAGAATAATTCCGACGAGATTCACTCCTGCATATTTGGACATGTTAAACTGCATACTTGACCACCTTTCGAAGCTCGTCGACGGAACAATAACAATTTTTGTTTGAATCAATTTTCCTTATGTGAAGGGTTTTGCGATAACGGCCATCACAACTGGGCTTTGTAGCTTTGTCGTTTGCCTGTCTTCTTTAATTCTGCGATATTCATCCAAGTAATGCACAGCACCGCACAACACACATTCATACACTATACACTGGGGAATTCACGGGCCCCTTGTCATCTAATGATGGTTTCTCATGAGTTAGTCAGTTATGGAGCCTTCGAGTTCGCATCAGCAGGAAACCCCACAAGTTACTCAGAGTATAGTTCCTCCGAGGTTAGGGGTCCCGGGCATTGATCCTGATATTATCGGCCCAGCGCCGGATGAACTTCCCAACGCGTCGTTCATTGCTAATCCATCAGATTCCGTCCCATCTCATATTTCCAAAGATATGCTGGGAGGATATGCCTGAGGCACGGTTTGTCACTAGACGACGTGTTACTACCGGGGCCAAGCGACAGACCACATAATCCGCCGGAGGGGTATACCGCATTCAATCGCCATGCGTGCGCGGTCGGGACGCTTCCTCCGTTCAATGAATATATAAGAGAAGTGCTATCTTTTTTGGGAATCGCACCATCCCAACTTCACCCTAACGGGTATGCTTCGGTGAACAGCCTGTTCATCGTCTTTATGGAATATCTTCATAGACCACCGGCCCCGACGGAAATCAGATACTTGTTTAACTTCAAAACTCGAAACGATTACCCATCTTTTACATTCTTGGAGGCAGTACGAAATTGTCAAGTGGTTACCGGGTCCTGGATTAGGTTAAGCTATTACAGGACAGAATGGTTCTACGTCAGATGTCCTCCGGGCTTCGCCAGGCGATGGTTATTTAGACGTGAGTATAGCTGAGTTTCCGAACAATTTCTAGGGCGATTGCAGTCGAAGTGTGACTTATATATTTTTCTTCTGTACAGCGATGATCCAGCGCCCCGACGGTGAAAACTTTAAGGAGATAGTACGAGTGCTCCGAGAGATCCCGAGCGTCGACAGGGATATCGACGTGTTGTTGACGGATAGGAATCTCCGAGACTGTGGATTAATCGAACGATGGTAGAGTATAATATTCGACGGGGTGCAAAGAATTGTTCCGAAAAAACACGCCAAGCACAAGAAACCCAAAGTCATTGCAGCCGAGGAAGTTGATTCCGAAAGAACTCACACTGACGACGAGCCGTTGTTGGAGCCTACAGACGTGGCTCAAGATGTTGAAGAGCAAAGAAAAGGCAAGGCGGCCGTCGTCACATCAACTAAGAAGGGGAGATGGAAGTCGGTTGTCACAGCCCGATCCTCCCCCGGAGTTAGAATTTCCGAGACGTCTCCTCCGCGAACCGAAAGTCTTTTCGAAGGGCTTACTGAACTTCCAATCCCGGATGATGTGTCCTTTCAGCATGACGCTGGGTTGGAGGAGTTTCATCGTACTCTTGAATTGAGCGAGCCTTTTATTACTAGCTCAGTCGACACTTCGGGTTGGTCGGGGGAAATGCATATTCATACACATTTCACGACACTACATAGTCCCGAGTCTTAGATCATCGGTTTCGAGAAACCACTAACTCTGTTCTCCTCTTTGCTTTGTAGGTACCATGTCCAGGCGCGGTTCGATGCTAGGGAGTCTGCGACATGCTCGGAAACCATCGTATCGCGACTCGCGCAGACGGGAAGGAGATAGGGACTATGATCAGGAATACTTCGGATATTCGAGCCGTGAAAGATATGACACAGATAGGGGTTATAAGCGTCGATCCCGATCGCGTACCCCTCCTCCTTCCAGAGATCCCGTACAACCTCCGGCCCATATTTCTCGCCCCTCTGAGCCTTCACGTCATACGTCCACTTCCCAATCTTTCAGGCACGAATCTCACCGTTCCAGAAGCGAGGCATCGACCGCCGTAGTTGCGGAACAGCCTCCTGTGGGAATTTCGGGTGAAGGGGCGCTCAGGCTTGCCCAGTTGAAAAATGACTTCCCAACTATTTGCTTCGACAACTACATTTTTCCCCCACACTTGAAAAGAATCCCTCCGTCGGCGGAGCAGGTGGTGCATGACTATGTGCAAGACTTCTACGCTCAGTATAAAGTATGGTTTAAAGCGGCGGAGAAGGCATCGGAGCTGGCCTTTGAGCGTGGGGCCGCCAACGAAAAGTTACAGGCGGAGTTGGCCCAGAAGAGTCGTATTATCGATGTGCTGAACACCGAGACCGAATCTTCCAGAAAGTCAGAGATGGAAGCCATTAAAAAGGCCGATGAAGCCCTACTCACGATGGATAGAATGAAGCGTGAGCATTACGCCACGGTTGAGGACATGGGCCATCGGAATACTCTGGTCACTGCCGAGAGGGATGCGGCGCTAAAGGAGCTAAACGAGCTCAAATCCAAATTTTCCGAAATCGCCAAGGATAGGGATGATTTAAACAATGCAGCCCAGGAGGCGTGCGAACAAGCGGTGATACTCCGGACCGAACGGGATGAGGCAGTGGCCAAAGTTCGAGCGGTCGAGGCGGAGATTAAGGAGAGAGTTCAGCAAGCCGAGGCCAGGCTAGAGGCTGACATTGAAGATCTGCTTATCACATACAATGCCAATGTATTGAAGCACAGAAACTTGGCCTGGCTTCAGGATTACCCAGTGCATCTCCGCAGTGCTTGGGAACGATTGGTTGAGGGGGAAGAGGAAGCGCACCTGGACGAATCGGTCGATCGATTCGAGCTTGAAAACCGGTTGCTAACAGAAGAGGAAAAGAGGGTCCTCCATGATGCTATGATCGCTCATGAGAAGGAGATGGTTGGCGGTCGATCTTTGGAGGCCGGAGAAGGGTCAGGCGTTGAACATCGTGCCACCGCTCTTGAAATCACCGCCCCGCCTCCGTCTGAGCCTGTATCTGCGGTTAGCTCACAGACCGTTCCTGCTTATGACCCAGAGCAACCGCGGCTATCACCAATTCGCGAACACGTCTCCGAAGTCGTCCCACCATCAGCGAGCCGAACCGAGGAAGGTATTCTAAACAAATTTCAAGTGTATTTTTGCTAGAACTCTCGTTTCGAAGTGATTGTTCTTAACTCCTTCTCTTTTTTATCCAGTGACCAGGACTACCCCGGTGTCTTCGACCCAGGAGCCGACTCAAGGGCAGAAGGCTATTACTACTGAAACGACTGTCGTGACAATGACAACGTCTACCGAAGCGACGCAGGAAAGCTCTTTGTCTCTTGACGAACAAATGGTGAGCGAACTACTCGGTCAACAGGGAGACTTCTCTACGGACTTGCCATTTATCATCAGTGAGCTCCCGCCAGCCTCCAGCTCTTTCGTGCAGACTGGAGTTGCCCCCAGCCAGGCCCCATCGACTCGAGATGAAGAAATCTTGGCCGAAATCCACGCTGAACTAGAAGCTGAGTGGCAAAGCGGTAGTGTCAGTGGTGACACTATTCCATCTTCCGTTGCGGGTTCTATCCCTCCTACTCCACCGGCGGGGAGCCCTCATCTAGACTCAAGTTCTGAGGAGGACGTAGATATTATGCCCCCGGCCGAGGAGCAGCCACCGGTGAGGAGGTCGTCCAAACGAAGGATTTCTGTTCCTAGTGATTCTAATGACGAACCGCTAATAAGGAAGGCAAGGAAGAAAGAATAGAGCGGCTCCCCCCAATAGATATTTTGGTAGATAGAAACTTGTTTTCGTTTGTTGTTAGTAGGCCGTGTATAGATGCGGGTTCAGCCCCTGCTAGTAGGCATTCTTTTTTGGAAGAACTTATCTGCGTGTAAGTCCTTGTTTTAAGTTAGTTGAAATAAAATTTAGTTTCTTTGTTTCAACTTTCATTTCCTTTGTGCTTAAGTGTTTGTAGTGCCTTGTTTTCAGTCCGGCGCACTTGTGGTGTTTTTTACCGCTAAGTGGAGTTCATTTTTATTCGCCAAGTTTGAGAATCTTGGTCGCGATTTGTGATCGATGAATAACCAAACTTCGGACATTGCATCACTTTGGTCAGTGATTAACACTTAGCTTTTTCGCCCCCTAGTCTCGGGGAACAACATTTGCATTTTTGTGGCTGAGTGCGTTTATTGCAAACTTTAAACACATGTCCACATTCTGGGGACTTAAGATAATTTGAGATCGATAATCCGGTTCGCACTCCGGGAACTCGAGGGTTATCGATGCTTGTAACACGGTCCGCACTCCGAGAACTTGGAAATGATGTTCACATTCCAACTCGCACTCTACGAACTCGGAGTTAGTATTAATATTTCAGTTCGCACTACGGGAACTTTAACTTGGTGTTCATGCTCCAATTCACACGCCGAGAACTTGGATAAAACATGTATGTTTGGGTTCGCACTTCAGGAACCTGAAATTGATGTTTGTACTCCAACCCGCGCTTCGGGAATCTAGAGCTAGCACGGATGCTTCGGTTCGTGCTCCGGGAACCTGTAACTTATGTGTATACTCCAATTCGCGCTCTGGGAAGTTGGAGTCAGTTCGCACTCTGGGAACGAATTATTGAATGTTTATACTCCAATTCACGCTCTGGGAAGTTGGAGTCCGCTCGCGCTCTGGGAGCGAATTGTTTAATGTTTATACTCCAATTCACGCTCCGGGAACTTGGAGTCCGTTCGCGCTCTGGGAACGAATTATTGAATGTTTATACTCCAATTCGCACTCTAGGAAGTTGGAGTCCACTCGCGCTCTGGGAGCGAATTGTTTACTGTTTATACTCCAATTCGCGCTCCGGGAACTTGGAGTCCGTTCGCGCTCTGGGAACGATTTATTGAATGTTTATACTCCAATTCGCACTCTGGGAAGTTGGAGTCCGCTCGCGCTCTGGGAGCGAATTGTTTAATGTTTATACTCCAATTCGCACTCTGAGAACTTGGAGTCCGTTCACGCTCTGGGAACGAATTATTGAATGTTTATACTCTAATTCGCACTCTGGGAAGTTGGAGTCCTCTCGCGCACTGGGAGCGAATTGTTTACTGTTTATACTCTAATTCGTGCTCCGGGAACTTGGAGTCCGTTCGCGCTCTGGGAACGATTTTTTGAATGTTTATACTCCAATTCGCACTCTGGGAAGTTGGAGTCCGCTCGCGCTCTGGGAGCGAATTGTTTAATGTTTATACTCCAATTCGCGCTCCGGGAACTTGGAGTCCGTTCGCGCTCCGGAAACTTGGAGTCCGTTCGCGCTCTGGGAACGAATTATTGAATGTTTATACTCCAATTCGCACTCTGGGAAGTTGGAGTTCGCTCGCGCTCTGGGAGCGAATTGTTTACTGTTTATACTCCAATTCGCGCTTCGGGAACTTGGAGTCCGTTCGCGCTCTGGGAACGATTTATTGAATGTTTATACTCCAATTCGCACTCTGCGAAGTTGGAGTCCGCTCGCGCTCTGGGAGCGAATTGTTTAATGTTTATACTCCAATTCGCGCTCTAGGAACTTGGAGTCCGTTCGCGCTCTGGGAAGGAATTATTGAATGTTTATACTCCAATTCGCACTCTGAGAAGTTGGAGTCCGCTCGCGCTCTAGGAGCGAATTGTCTACTGTTTATACTCCAATTCGCGCTCTGGGAACTTGGAGTCCGTTCGCGCTCTGGGAACGATTTATTGAATGTTTATACTCCAATTCGCACTCTGGGAAGTTGGAGTCCGCTCGCGCTCTGGGAGCGAATTGTTTAATGTTTATACTCCAATTCGCGCTCCGGGAACTTGGAGTCCGTTCGCGCTCTGGGAACGAATTATTGAATGTTTATACTCCAATTCGCACTCTGGGAAGTTGGAGTCCGCTCGCGCTCTGGGAGCGAATTGTTTAATGTTTATACTCCAATTCACACTCCGGGAAGTTGGAGTTAAACGAGGGATCATCGTGTATCAATCCCTGTAAATATTCATATGGTGTCCTGCCCCCGAGCTCGGGTTTCACTTAGCGAGTGACCGGTCATATCGCAGCCACTCTCTATTTGAATAAATCCCACCGCATGATGGAACTTAGCTCTCCGTGCGTCGTGATATTGTGCGCCACATTTAATAAATCACAGCTTTGGCTTGAAGAGATGGCATTTTATTGCTGAAACGAGAAAATATGGCAAAGTCAGTTGCCTTATTACAAATTCAAATCTCGGAATGCTAAAACAAAATGCAAAAGAACAAATTGGCAGAAAAAGCAAAGTCTTTCATGTGTAGTAGCGACGAAGACTCTCGCTATTCCAAGCCCTCGGCAAGGTGAGACCATCAACGGTCGATAATTTGAACGTGCCGTCTCCGAGCTTTTGTGAGATCACGTACGACCCTTCCCAAGTTGGCTTCATGTGCGAAGGAACCGGGTAAACCCTTTTGAGCACGAGATCGCCGAGTTCAAAGGTTCGCGGACAGACCTTGGCATTGAATATTCGGGCGAATCGACTCTGATATGTGGCTGCCCTCAAATCAGCCTCTTCACGCCTCTCATCCAGTAAATCCAGAGATTGAGCAAGTAATATGGCATTTGTCTTTGGATCATAATACGTCGCACGATGAGAACGCACTTCCAATTCGACTGGAATAACGGCCTCTGAGCCATACGATAGAGAAAACGGAGTGTGACCGGTTGCAGTTTTGTGAGTTGTTCGGTAGGCCCATAACGCCATAGGGAGTTCGTCGACCCACTTGCCCCTGGCCTTTTCTAGTCGCTTCTTCAGAATGGACTTTATAACTTTATTAACAGCTTCGACCTGACCATTTGCTTGAGGGTGTGCCACTGCAGAAAACTTCTTATGTATGCAAAATTGCTGGCAGAAATTTTTGAACTCGATACTGTCGAATTGGGATCCGTTATCGGTGATGATAGTATGCGGGAGACCGAATCGGCAGATGATGTTGCGCACTACGAAGTTGATCACTTTCTTCGTTGTAATCGTTGCAAGAGGCTCAGCTTCGGCCCATTTGGTGAAGTAATCAACCGCGACGATGGCGTATTTCGCGCCACCTTTGGCCAGAGGCAATGCTCCAATTATATCGACTCCCCATACCGCGAATGGCCAGGGGCTAACCATTTGGGTTATTTCGGTAGGTGGAGCTCTGGGAATCCGAGCATGTTTCTGGCATTTGTCACATTTTTTGGCGTAGTCTGATGCATCTCGATTAACGGTAGGCCAGTAATATCCGTATCGGAGTACCTTCTTGGCGAGTGCCTGCCCCCCAGTGTGATCGCCACACTCTCCCTCGTGTACATCGTGCAACACTCGTTTGATTTCATCGTGTGCGATACATCGGAGTAGAGGGACAGAATACCCCCTTCTGTACATAACTCCGTTTTGAATGACAAACCGTGAGGCTTTTCGAAGGACCTGCCTCTTCTCACTCCTGCGCTCAGGCAGTGTCCCATGTTCAATGTAATTTCGATAGGGGATCATCCACGACCCCCTACTTGTGGTAGCCTCGAATGCATGGCTGACCTCACTTTGATCAATGCTCGGAGAAGATAGGGTTTCAATGGGAACAAGCCCCAACTGTTGAGCTTCGCCCGTACTTGCCAACTTCGCCAATGAATCGGCCTTCTGATTGTGCTCCCGGAGGATATAGAAAATGGCATAGTAATCGAAACGATCAAGGATTTCCCTGACTCGAGATAAGTAAGCAGCTTGTCTTCGGTCCTTAGCTTGATATTCACCTCGGACCTGACATACGATTAATTGGGAGTCACAATAAATCTCTACAGCGACAATTCTCAGGTCGTGGGCCAGCTTCAACCCAGTGAGTAAAGCTTCATATTCAGCCTCATTATTAGTTGCACGGAACTCGAACTTTAGGGCATAGCATATAGATCGGCCTTCAGGGGTTTCAAGCACTACCCCTGCTCCCGAACACCGTTCATTGGAGGCACCGTCAGTATATAACTTCCACATGTGTTTAGGAGGTTCGCTACTCTCAGGTAATTCCTCGGGTACAGTGAATTCAGCGACGAAATCCGCTAGAACTTGGCCATGTATGGCCCTTCTCGGAGTATAGGCAATGTCAAACTGGCTCAATTCGATATTCCATTTTAGTAGCCTACCAGACGTCTCAGGCCGCGTGAGGACCTGTCGTAACGGCTGGTCGGTGTACACGGTGATAGGATGAGCCTGAAAATATGGACGGAGCTTTCTCGAGGCAATGACTAGGCAATATGCCAACTTTTCTAGCTTGGGATAGTTCCTCTCGGCTTCGGTCAACCGTTTACTTACGTAATATACCGGCTTTTGCACTCGGTCTTCCTCCGGGACTAATGCTGCACTGATTGCGCTTTCGGATACTTCCAAGTAAAGATATAATTGCTCGTGATCAACAGGCTTCGAAAGAATCGGTGGTGTAGAAAGATGTCGAACCAGTGACTGAAACGCACCTTCACATTCTGCGGTCCATTCGAAGTTTCGTTTCCCTTTTCGGATCAGATCGAAGAAAGGGATGCATTTGTCAGTTGACTTCGAGATGAACCTACTCAATGCTACGACTTTCCCGTTGAGACTCTGGACTTGCTTTATGGTCCTTGGAGTTTGAAGGTTCCTGATGGCCCAAATCTTTTCAGGGTTAGCCTCTATCCCTCGGGCATTGACGATGAACCCAAGGAATTTTCCGGAAGCAACTCCAAAATGGCATTTTAGCGGATTGAGCTTCATCCCATATCTCCGGAGGATATCGAACATTGATCCTAAGTCCTTTACGTGATCAACAGAATACCGTGACTTTACTAACATGTCATCCACATAAACTTCCATGGTCTTCCCGATCTGGTCGGAAAACATCCGATTAACCAAACGTTGATAGGTTGCGCCGGCATTCTTTAACCCAAAAGGCATTACTTTGTAGCAGTATAGTCCCAGATCAGTCACGAAGCTCGTATGTTCTTGGTCGGGCACATGCATGGGTATTTGATTGTAGCCCGAGTAAGCATCCATAAAGGATAACAACTCGTGTCCGGCGGTTGAATCAACAAGCTGATCGATTCGAGGAAGTGGAAAACTGTCCTTCGGGCAAGCCTTGTTCAAGTCAGAATAATCGATACACGTTCTCCATTTCCCGTTCGATTTCCGGACAAGTACCGTGTTTGACACCCACTCCGGGTATAAAGCATCTCTAATGAACCCATTCGTTTTCAACTTATCGACCTCCTCCTTAAGGGCGGCAGATCTCTCTGGATCCATACCACGCCTTTTCTGTTTGACCGGGATATACCGCGGGTCAACGTTTAAAGTGTGGCTCGCGATATCCGGCGTGATCCCACACATGTCAGAATGCGTCCAGGCGAACACGTCAAGATTCGCCCGGAGAAATTCAACCAATTCCTGTTGTGCCCCCTGGCTCAATTGAGACCCAATTTTTAACATTCTCGAATCATCGCCATCATTATCGATCGGGACATTGATAGTTAGCTCAGCCGGAGAAGCCTGACTCTCCGTAGACTCCTCATTGTTGTCGTTGTCCCTTGGGTCAAGGTCTTTCTGGAATTGGTTGTGGTGCTCGGGCCGAGGCCCAAGCACCAAATGTCAATCATCGGCAGAACGGACGCAGAGAGATTCCTCTACGCCCTTCCCTTTCTCCCTTCGCTGCGCCTCTCATAGCTCCGCAACATAACAGGCTCTTCCAGCAGCCTGATCTCCATGAATCACACCGATACCACAATCGGTAGGAAATTTCAAAGTCAAACAGCACGGGGCGATTGCCGCCCGAAATTCAGCAAGGGCCGGTCGGCCCAGAAACGCGTTGTACGGTGAATGTATGTCCAAAACAACAAATTGTAACATGCGTACTCTTCTGCACTCACTGATCCCCAACTCCACGGGTAACTCTTCAACCCCCGTGGGTATATTATCACTTCCATCGAAGCCATGAATCCTGGACTGACAGGGCTTCATATCTTTGGCTTCCATCTTCATCTGATCGTAAGCTCTCTTGAACAAAATATTGACTGATTTCCCACTATCCACCAGTATCCTTTTCATCCAAGCAGGACCAACCTGGGCGGATATAACAAGTGGGTCAATGGTCGGGGATTCGACCTTGTCTGCATCACGGTTCCAGAACACGATGTCATCTGTCATCGTCCTTTGTTGTTTTGCCGGAGACCCTTCGTCATAACTACTGCAACATTAGAAATCCATATGCCTAACCGAGCTAGCATATGACTCCATCTCTTTCCAACTCCTATCCGCCGGGTGAGGACCACCGCTGACGGTGTTTATCACTAGCCTTCCGCCCGTTCAGGCGGGCTCTTCCTGCCTTGGCTGATTTTGCCGATTTTTCTGGTTCGACGGACCCGCACCGCCAGACTGCGGCGCCCGTACAAACTGGTCCAACTTCCTTTCCCTGATCAACTTCTCAATCAAATCCTGCAAGTGTCTGCATTCGTTGGTATTGTGGCCGTAACTGTCATGAAATCTACAAAACTTGCCCGTTTGAATCTGTCTCTCCGACGACGGCTTCGGAGTAGGCTTCTTGTATTGCATGGCGTTACAAATTTGTAGATATACGTTCTCCAACGATGTATTCAGCGGGGTACAATTGTTGAACATAGGGGCCCTACGCCTTGGCCCACAGTTTTGATCCCGCTTCCTACTCTGATTCCCATTATTCTTCGGTTGTGATTGCTTGTTCTGGATATTTAACTGCACTTTCCCAGAATTCTCTCCCGATTGTTTAACAGCCACATTACTTTGAATCCCCTCTCCACTGGGTCCTGCGTCATCCTGTTTCCTAGACTGCTTCGCGTCCTCACGCCTCAAGAACTGGGCGGCTTTGGAGTAGAAGCGATCCAACGACGCAGGAGGTTTTCCTGCCAGCCAATTTCCAAAATCCGAATCAGGGTCAATCCCTTTCATCAATGCCATCAGAATCGAGTTGTCATTAGGATTGGTGATTTCCACACAGGCCTTATGGAATCTCTCCAAGTAGTGTCTAAGAGTTTCTCGTGGAGTTGGGTAACACTAGACAAAGTGTTGACGTCCTTGGGCCTTGCAACATGCATGCGGAACTGTTCCACGAACTTCCTGGCCAGCTGATTGAACGAAGAGATAGAACGGGGTGGCAATCGCGTGAACCACATCGTAGCAATGCCCCCCAAAGAGATAGGAAAGCTCCTACACTTGACCGCATCGTCTGCTCTAGCGGCGCTCATGGACCATTCATACTTCAGTATGTGTTGATTAGGGTCCGAGTTTCCCTCGTACATCGGTAACGTGGGCATCCTAAATCGCCGAGGGGGTTCGGCATACAGAATCTCGTCTGTGAATGGGGTGTGACTCCGGGAGATTCCCCAGTCGTCGTTAGTAAACCCCTGACTTTCACGGATCATCTGCCTGATCATTTTCGGAAGATCCGTTACAGCTGCGTTCTGGGCATGTCGAGCCAAGGTGTGGTCGGGCTCCACAATGCGGGACTGGACCGGATGCTGTCGACGGTCTGGATCTCGCCTCCTTGGTTCGACATCTTCTGGTACATACGGCTCAGGAGTTCGCCGTCGTCGGTGGTGGTTCTGATCTGACAAAGTAACCCCTGGCTCCGTAGCAATGGTTGCAGGACGGTTGTCGGTAGTGTGTTGAGGAACAGTGCCTCCCCGGGAGGAAGGCCCTGTATGGAAGCTTGCAGATGGACCGACTCGTAGTTGCCCAACCGTCAATTCCGGAAGGTCTCCGGTAGCCTGTGCATAATTCCCATCCATTCGGGGTCGTGAAGGTCGGTGATGATAATCGGTGGAAGCCGAACTCTCCGTGGAAGACTGGGATGCATAATCCCTCCTAGACCGCCTACGCTTATGACTGTGTAGCTGGCGGGTTAATTCAGCGTTAGCGCGTAGTTACTCCATCAACTGCTGCCGACTCTGGGTCAGCTCCTGGAGCAACGTTTGAAACTCTTGCCTCGTTACCGGTCCGGAAGACTCCGAAGGCCCGACGACGTCCTGAGCAGATGGTAGCTGCGTGGGATCTGGCCTATCCCGGCCTTCCTGGTTACCAAGGTTAGAGGTGGTTCTAGTACTCACCATTGTGAATAGTAAGATTCTTTCCTAGACTTTTATCAAGCCTGAATAGAACGGAAGGAATCTAAGCTTGAGATTCGGATCTCTCTCTTAGATTTATGCAATCCGGTATTGATGACAGATCCGTGGAGCGAGAGAAAATCTGGGTTTTCTCAGTGAAAGCACCAAAGTGTTTGCACCAGAATTGGGCACAACACTCGTCGGAAGGTTTTGAAGAGATAATAAATGAAGAGTGCAAATTAAAAAAGTGGATTATCTAACAAAAACTCCAAATAGCATGTAAATAAGCGTGTAGACAAGCAATTTATAGTGGTTTGGCGTATTGCCTACGTCCACCGAAGTTTTTATAATTTTATTGACTTTCTTTCGATGATTACAAGTCAGTACAGCAAACAACAGCGAATTATAGTCAACAATTCGAATTTAACAAGTTTATGATGTCAAATGATGGAGATCTCAATCTGGCAGAGTCTGGATGCTTTCGAATTCAAAAGTCCCTTTTCTGCTGGCCCTGGGGCTCTATTTATAGGCGTAGGCTGCTGATATTTCGCTGAAAACTCGGAAGACCACTTCTGGCACGTGAGGGGGCCCACACGCACGGTCTCGGGAAGTTTGGGCCCACTTTGGCATCGGTTCGAACTCCATTCGAACCGATCAAGAATTCGTCCAATCGAGGTGAAATTTGGCGTGGACATTCTCCAACATGTACGCAAGCTTCTGTGAAAATTTCATAGCATTTGGATCAGTAGATTGGGAGATATGATGGATTCGAAATGGGGTTCATTGCATGGCTGTTTGGTTCGAAACCATGCTTTCGAACCGATGGTTTCGAACCCATCATGGCACGTGACTTCGTGGCGACGTGGAGCGCAAACTTCGAACCAACCCGGTCTCCACTCCGAGTTGACCGCTTCGACTCCATGGATCTCGGCGAATTCGAACCGAAGGAAGACACGTCATCACGGTTGGTTGACCCAGCGGATTCGAATGAGGCTACACAGGATGGATTCGAACTTGGCATCATGGATGGGTTCGAGCATGGCTTCGTAGATGGGTTCGAACGAGGTTCCATGTTTGGGTTCGAGCAATGATTCTTGTTTGGAGTTGAACTAGGCTTTGTGGTGGATACGAACTATGTCACTTCTTCATGGACACGAGGCCCATTGGTTCGAACACGATGGATTCGAAGGTGACGTAGACGAACCCGAGGCGGTTCGGTGGATTCGAAGCTTATGGATTCGAACGTGATGGTTTCAGAACATTGGTTTACGATGGCTTCGAAACCTGAGCTTTCCCTTTCAAATTGAACCGATCATAACTCGAGCGTATGAACTCGGATTGACTTGAAACTTGAGATGTTGACTCCTATGGTCTTTCTTGCCGTGTCCTATCGATTGTAGCTCAATCTGGACTTGGATAAAATTCAGTGATATCCATAGCGAGACGAAGCATGACCGGTCTCTGAGACGAACTGTTCTCCGTTTCTGATCAATCTTTTGGTATCGCGGCTTTGCCAAAAAGCGGGATAACAATCGCCGACTGAATTTACACCTTTTGAGACACAAAATGGAAATGATTAATATTCCAAATCAACGACACAATTTAGTTAATTTTTAACTGTTGAAAATAAATTTAATTAATTGATATTTAAGAAATATTACTTGTGAATTTTTATTTAATTTATTGGATGCCATTAGTATTTAGTAAAGTGCATATATAAAGTATAAACGCACGTATCAATATATGATATCGGTAGAATGTTTAAATTTGATTTAAAAGAGATAAATACTGAAATAGATTTTAAATAAATTAAACTAACTATTATTGGTGAAATATTAATTGATGAAAAATATCTCTTATTTGATTTGTTTGATTTCCATAGCAGTTAATAATGTGAATATATAAAAGGTTATAAACGCACACATGGCATAAGTTATCGATGAGAAATTTAAATTAGATTTAAATGAAAAATAATACTAATTGGATATGGAAATCTTTTGGATCCATATCCCTATATCATAGGCGGCCATGTTGTAGAGAAGGGGAGGATTTTTTTAAAATTAAAGTGAAGGGGCAATCTTAATTAAAGGAGAGACACAAACCGTATATTGATTGCACATTTATTTCCTCCTTTAATCAGATTTATGTCAGTCATTTTTTCTTCCTCTCCAAAGAAACTTCTAGGCTAAAATTTTTAATGGTGAAATTACTTCAAAACTCCAAAATTTAATCAAGCGATTTAGATAAAAAAATATTGAGTGGTTGTCTCTTGATTGCCGTAGATGTAGAGAGTGATCAACTGAATGTTGGAATTGTTCTATCATTAAAGGTGTTTTTACAGACTTCATCTTAAGGTAATTTTTATATATAATTCTACATTTACTCATCTTTAGTTTTATTTATATCCGCTAAATTCTCTATCTCTCCCTTATGTTCATATATGTAAATTTGAATTTTGATTTGAATATCCCAAATCACTTGCTTGAATATTGTATACTCCTACCATGCTAAAATGTAGAATCTTTGTTTTGTTCACTACTATTTTATTATGAATAATAATATTTTATTTTCTCTATTCTAAATGATTGTTTATTCAGTTTATCTAACCTAGATCTGGACCTTTCTAATTTTATTTTCTCTATGATTATACTTATTTATTCAGTTTGTTTAATCTAGATCTAGATCTTCTTATTATGAATCTATATATGCCTATGTCATCTGACTTTGTTATTGTTAAAAAAATTAAAATTTGGAATTTTCTTGCTAATAATTTGGTTTTCATATTAAAAGATTTAGATTTGAATGTTTACACATGAACTGCTCTGTAAATTTTTTTTATTAATAATTGCATTAATTAATCTTTGTTATCAGCTGAATATGATGATTAAGTTGTCATGTTTTAAATCATTCTAAAATAAACTTTACTAA
This sequence comes from Allium cepa, assembly GCA_030765085.1. NCBI lineage: Eukaryota > Viridiplantae > Streptophyta > Magnoliopsida > Asparagales > Amaryllidaceae > Allium > Allium cepa. The sequence goes on along the minus strand of CM060941.1, from coordinate 165,922,680 downwards.
TTAAATGAAAAAAGGAAACATTAAATTAATTAATTATTCTGCATTTAACAAGTGCATCAGATTTAATATTAAATCTTTACTTAAAGGAAGCATTCTTTTTCACAAACCTCTTCTATATTATTTATCTTGTTCCAAATCTATTTTGGTTGTATGTGTGCGTCAGTTTGCATAATTATGTAACATCTACTATATGTATGTGTGTATTTATATTTAACCTAAGGTTTCAAAATGGTTTTTGTTAAGATATAATAGTAAAATTTCAAATTACCTTAATTAATCTTAATATTCTTTGATTTACTATCTGTCATATATATGAAATCTATTTCATTTGAATTGCTATGCAAAACAATTATTGTGTATGTATATATACATTTATACCCATAGGTATGTGTATGTATTTTAAAAAATCTTTCATGTTTGGACAATAAAGGAAAATAAAGAGGGGGAATGTGTCCGTTGCGGTTTAAATCCCAACACCTAAACAATATTCACATTAACTTTGTACACTTTTCATATGTTGCACTTACACTATACATATGGGCATATGTGATGTGCTCACCATTATAAGTAATTAATTAAAATTAAATTAAACTAATTTTAAATGGTTATAATAATATGAAGAAATATTGAAAGGAAAATTTAGAAAAGTTCTAAATAAATTTAGACTTCATCGGTCCAATAAATATTTTAAATGGAAATTTTTCGAAATTCACCCATTTCTTCCATCGTGGGTTGGCCCACTTCCTTCATGCACAAATCAAATTGGTGATGGATAAACTTCGTGGATTCGTGTTGTCGACTTCGAGATTGGAAAGTAGTCCCATGACAACAACTTTGGGCATGAATGGATTGGACAAACGGATTCGAAGTTGAGTGGAAAATTAGCTAAGTGTAGAAGTAAACAACTCGGCATCGACATGATGGCTTTGGGTGTCTTGGAGTTCAACTTTGGCCTTTGGGACTTTTAGACTAGAGCTTTAGGTCGACATCGGATAGTAAGATGTTTCATGTTCGGACTTAGGAAATTTTGGGCAAAGAATTCAAGGTAGCATCGATTTGATTCACTTTAAGGTGGGGTGCAGAAGCTTTAGGGGCATGGAAGGGGAGACTTCAAGGCAAGTTTAAGAGTTGGGATTTGAGAATGTAACCATTGTTTGGTTACATGAATCTTGTCAGAATCGACATGATCATGTTGGTACCAACATGATTAAGGCTGGGAGTAAGGTTATGAGGTTCAAGGGAGGGTCGAGACATGGAGTTTGAGGATCGTGCAATGTTCATAGGTTCGTCCGTTCGACATTTGGATTTGACATTATGGTGCAATGAAGAGTGGTCTTTTTTAGAAGGTGAACGAAGAACTGTCTTGGTGGTGAAGCATTGATGAAATGCTTTGACTTGGCGACTATGGAAGTTGGTGAAATTGGCTCTACAGCTCATGAAGCATGGCTATAGATGTTTTGAAATTTGATGAATCATTAACGTAAGGAATTTAGTAGAGTATTTCCAATGGGAAGTATATGTGTGGGACTAGTAGTTAAAGGAGGCATGTTTGATAGAATAAGGGGATGGAGTGTGACACATAGTGTGTTCCGCTATAAAGTCTTATTCTGAACAAATTGTTGTTAACTCCAGATGTGATTTGTGTTCCATGGGGTAAGGGTAGTAAGGACACACCTTAGACCATGAGATGGTCTGGCCTTTCCTGGAAGGGAAATAGCTATGAGATAGGTTTGTGATCGAACATCGAATCTGATTGCGACATGAGACGTCATTGGCTTAGGTGGTCGTCTTACGGGTTACCCTGTATTCAAGAGACCTTGGTGTTGGTCGAGGATTTGGTGATGATTATGGTGATGCAAGACCTTGGGAATAGTCATTGTGATGTGAGATCTTGGTTATGGATGTTGTGATGCATAGTGATGCGAGACCTCGATAATAGTCGTGGCGATATGAGACCTCAACGACGGTCGTCGATATGTGTGTTTTATATATTTATTATGATTGGTGTGATTGTTGTGCGATGGATGGATGTCTTATGATGTAGATATTCCTGAGTTAGATACCCCAATACCTATATTATACTTACTGTAGTATACCCATATGATGAAAATGATAGTTTGTCATATATAGTGTTATGTGCTAACTTGTTGGATGCGGGGATAAGTCACGTATGATTCTCTATATTCTATGTCCCTGTCTTTCTGTATCGACTTTTATAGTATCTTGAGATTATTTTATCTCTCACACCAGGCTATTGTCTAATTCTGGAATTTTTTCTTTTCTTTTTATTACCTTAGGTACTCCTAAATGGTAGACTAGATGGTAGACATGAGGTTAGTGCATATAGTTGTACAGAGGATGAGTGGTAGGCTGGCGCTATTATATATTTATAACTAGAGTTTGTCGCTTATTCCACTATGTAGCACATTTGAGCTTTATTAATGCTTTCGTTTATTTAGAGATAGATTTCCATTGATTTTATTTTAATGATGTATAAACTTTACTCTAGTTGCTTTGTATGACTACTATGAACCTAGCACTTTGATCTTTATTTTGGTTCATTTAGTTATACTTATCTATCTCACTTATTTTATATCTATGTTGGTATTATATATTATTCAATAAGTTATGAGATATACAACAGGTTATGCTTGGAGTTTTAGTTATTTCACCATTGGAAATCATCCTACATCGGTCAGGTACCATTATAGCACACTCTATAGGTTATATTGGGTACTATGGGTGTAGGGTGGTTGCTACATTAAACAACACATGCCTTTGCATAATCAATTTCAACCTAATTGTCACATTTGTTTACTTTTTTAATCATTCAATTTAATTTTTTAGTTGCTTTTCTTATAGAACATGCAAAATGATAAAACTGATTCGAAAAATATTCATTTTCCTTACTTCACATGAAGTCAATGAAAAACAAAAATTATAAGGATGTTTGTATAGTATTTTTTGCTTGCCTCTTTAACAATGTTCCATGCTCACCTACATTCTAAAATACCAAAAATAAGGTCTTGATTCATTTTTCCAAACATTCTTGATTCAAATTTTCAAACATTGTTAATCAGAATAATCTCTAATGAGATAACATACCGAATTCTATCATCATGTAACCATTTCTAATAGTTTTCACCATATGACTACCACTATGATTTTTGTATTCTCGAGTTTACAGTTGAATGAAGATGTTAATTTGTACATCAGTAATAACTTTTTATTACTATACGTTTCATGATTACTGTATGCTTTTTAAATCCTTAGTTTCCCTTGATGGCCACATAGTGTTAGTTATAATAATGTCAGTAGTGAAAATTTTCTTAAGATTGGCAGAGGAGATGTATAGTTTTTATAATATTAATTTTTGGAAATAAATTGATAATATATACATTCCAATGTGTACTAGAGATATGTATTCTTATGTATCAAGTTATTATTCATAAATGAGGAAAGATTTTTTTTCAGGAATGAGGAAATAAATCCTACCCTGTATTCACAAAAGAGGAAATAAATCTAGGAGCTAGTCAAAAAGTAAAATTTGTAGAAATAAGTCAATAATCTTTATTTGGGTATCTATTTTAATTAATCTTCTCTATTTAATCAGCATCAATATTTATAAGATTTTTAAACATTTTTCTTCTTTCTGAAATTCTATTTAGTGTCAAACATTTTTTAGATGATTCGTATCTTTGTTAACTATAAATACAAATAACTATTTCAAATGGTAGTAAAATATTATTTATTAAACTTTTTTATTCTAGTTTGCATCCTAATCATTTTCACCAATCTTATTGATTTTTAGATCAAATTACCTTTATAATAACTTATAGAGCATTAATATTTTCCTATTAATAATGATGAAGTTTGCTTTTATATGATTAATTAATGATTACAATAATATGTGATTTTAATTATCTAACAACAGTTATATATTTTAGGTCCATGGTTATTGATATATTTGATTTTAACTAATGATTATTACTGTATTTGGTTTAAGTTCTTCGATTCTCATTTGAGAAAAGAATCTATTTCACCTGCCTATTAATTTAATTATATAAAATGTCGAACACATGTTTCTTCATCTTCTTCTTCCTTATGCTTTCAGAAATATAATTTTTTTTCTCCTAAATGTATGATATATATTTACAATTTATGCCCTCGAAATATTATTCAACGATGTATTTGTTTTTGTACTTAACTTTGACTGAAATGAAAAAAAAGTCATATTTCACATTAACTTATGAAAATCCAAACCCCCTATTACACATCTTCGTTATTCTTTTCTTTTTTTGGAATAAAATATTTAATTAACCATTCATAAAAAGACTGTATTGCCAAACATCAACTTGTCTCGTTCTTTTTTTTAATATACTAGTGCAAACCCTACTACGCACACGAGTTGTCGCTATAAGGTTGCATTGGAAATATTGTGTAATATTCGGTTACTTGACCTTGCAATAATTTGGTTTTACTCAACTCAAACTACAATTTATAGAATAAGGCACAGTCTAAAACGTAAGACATAATGTGGTTAAATACGAAACAAAATTACTTTTGATGTTAATTGCAACTTTTATAGAATGTTAGATGTTGATTCTTGCATAGGTTGTACCATAGATGATTGTTTGGAAAGTTGGAGTAGATTGGGCAAAGTACTTATGAAAATCCTGTTAACTAAGCAAGTAACATAGTCATACCAGCAATTAAAGATAAAGATGTTATTGTATAAACTTGTAACATTACAGAATAAATTAAACGCATGCTGGAAATAGTATAACTTAGTTGCCAAAAGGTAAAGATGTGAATTTATAGACCAAGCAAGTGGAAATAATTTTTTTACATAAGATGATAGCATTTTCAATTTAAATTATGGACCAAGTAGGTGCAGACATTTCTATTATACACAGTAGAATATTAGATTAGACAATTCCTCACTTTTCCAATTATGAAATCATGAAATAAGAGGCAAGAAACTTTAAGTGTGCAATAACTAAATAGTATACATTAAGCTAATGTTTTAAAAAAAACTGTTTAGGGTCCAAATAGCCAGTCCAAGATAAGAGAAGAAACCATGGTTGTCCATGGTTTTTTTCTAGGTTAAATATCATGTACAATTGAGGAATTTGATTGTAACTATATTATATCACATCTACAACTGAACATGACAAATTATCTTATGCATTTAACGAAACATTACACAATGCTCATAGAAACATCATTTCTAGTACAGGACTACACCTAACTGTCTGAATGCAACTTTACCAAGCTAATATGAAAAAAATTGGAAGCTAAAAATTATTTATGCATGTTATAAGTGCATTCTCCATTTTTCCTCTACAAAAGTTCTCAAGAAATTGAAATTTTAAATAGTAGAGTTTAAACAATGTAATTTTGCAGAAATACTTCAGCCACCATGCATCCATTAATTCATATGTCAGTCTTTTTCGCTCTTCATGTGCCATATTGTAAGTTGCATGCATGCATTAATCAGCCCTACCAATAATTAATGAATTATATTGAATTAAGTCTAGGATAAAATTTAAATTATGAATAGTTTACAAACATATCTAATCGGTAAGTATATGCTAATTTATTCTTGCCTATCTAAGACTTAATGATGCAGCGCATACCTTCCTAGGTCATGAAGAAGAAGCAAGCTCCTCCAACCTATGCCGCGAGCAAGCCCTAGGTCGCGAACGACCTTCCCTAGGTCGCGGCGAGCGTAGGTCGCTCCATCCAAGGTCGCTCCTCCTCCTTAGGTCACGAATGAAGAGGTCGTGGCCGTGTTTCCTAAATCGCAGAGCCTTAAGTCGCGGCGAATCCCTAGGTCGCGAATCGCTCCCGCCTTATGACACTCCGCCTTAAGTCGCGGCAAAGATCCTTAGGTCGCGAATCACCTCCAGTAGATCGCTCCAGCCGTATGTTGCTCCACCTTAAGTCGTGGCAAATGCTTATGTCGCGAACGAGCTTCCAGTAGGTCGTTCTTCTTAGGTCGCGAGTCTTTTTGTTACTGCTGATTTTTTAGGTCGCGTGTGTTTGGTAAGTCGTTTGTACTTATTGTGATGTATCTTTCTTAAGTCGTATGAAGTGTTGTAACGTGTGTTGAGTTGTAATCTCCTATAAATTGTGGGTGAGTTGTATCATTTAAGTGTTGTTGATTTTGAATAAAATTTTGAGTGCGTTGTACCTCTTTTAAAATTGGAAGTTGAGTGTTAACTCCTTTCTTCATCTTCGATTATTCGAGTGCGCTCGAATCAACGATTTTGAAGCCGATTCATGGAATCTCGTGCGCGAGATCAACGTAAAAGAATCGTAGATCTTTTAACACGGTATCATGCGCGATCAACGTGTTGGAGATAGCTAGAATCTGATATCTCTTGAGATCAATGGATTTGGGCACTTGGGTATTTTCAATCCATCGATTCAACTTTTCACCGTTTCATCCATTTTTGGTATTTCCGCTACGTCACTTGGTATCAGAGCCAGGTTACCAATCATAGCTAAGTCGAGCCTGTTGGAGCCGAGTTAAAGTGTTGGAGTTAAAATCGAGCCAAATCAAAGCAAAGCCGAGCTAAGTAGAGAAGGAGCCGAGCTTGTTAGAGAGATCATGCCTCCGAGAAGAGCTAATCGTCATCAGAATATGGCACATGTGTATCGAAGAGAAGATGCTGAAAAAATGGAGCAACGAATTAATGATAAATTCAATGAGAAGTTTGATGAAGGCATTGGGAAGTTGGAGAAATTGACGATTGATATGAATCAAAGTCAAAGGAGAAGGTCGCCAGTCTCGAACCATGGAGGAAATAGGGTTTCACCATCGGTTACGGAAGCGAGGAGGGTGCCGCCACATTCGTATCAAGATAGAAGAGAATCATCAGTTTCAACAATGCGAGATCACTATGGGTATAGAAATGAAGAGAGAAGAAATCAACGTGGATTTGAAAATGAACCATATCATGATGATGAAAGACAGAATAGAAGGGATATTCGTGGACGTAGAGATGTCGATGGACGAGATCGATATTGAAGTACATCTGATTTTGGTGAAGATGGCGATAGAGGTAGTATTCATTATCGAGATCATGGCCAAGTGCGAGATCGAAATAGAGATTCTGAAGATAATCGTCGATGGGAATCGGGAATGAAAACAGAGATTCCAGAATTCAAAGGGGGAATGATAGCGGAAGAATTTTTGGATTGGTTATCAAATGTTGAAGAAATTTTTGACTTCAAGGAAGTACCCGAGCATCATAGAGTTAAGTTGGTTGCTACACGATTGAGGGGAAGAGCTATGGCATGGTGGCAACAAACTAAACTTATACGGGAAAGGATGGGAAAGTCGAAGATTGTTTCATGGGAGAAGATGAAGAAGTTGATGAAGGCTACTTTTTTGCCTTATAATTATCAGTCTCTTATGTATCAGCGCTTACAGAATTTGAGACAAGGGACAAAGTCGGTAAATGATTATGCAGATGAGTTTTATCAACTGATTGCTAGAAATGATATCATGGAGACGGAGGAACAGTTGACAGCTAGATTTGTTGGAGGGTTGAGAATACAAATTCAGGATATGGTGAATATGTTTGATCCAAGATCCGTTGCTGAAGCACACCAGAAGGCTCTAGCTTGGGAGAGGCAAGGTAGAAGAGGAGGTGGTGTGTTTACAAATTCCAACAATCAAGTGAAAGGGGCTAGTAGCAATACGAATGTTTCCAAGGCTGTTGGAAAACCGGTTGTCAATGAAGTTGCTAAGACCAAGGTCAACGACAATTTCAAGTGTTATAACTGTCAGGAGTTTGGCCATAAGAGCAATGAATGTCTGAAGCCTAACAAGCGAGCGATGGTTCCTGAGGTTGAGGATGAGGATGCAGAAATAGAATGTTCCTATTCACCACAAGTTGAGGAGGAAGAAGAATTATTGTCAGGAGATGAGGGTTGTAATTTGATGTTGAGGAGGTCGTGTTTGACACCAAAGCAAGAGGATGATTCAAGTTGACTAAGGAGTAATATTTTTCAGTCAACGTGCACTATTTTGGGAAAGGTTTGTAAGTTCTTCATCAATGCGGAAAGTTGTGAAAACATCATCTCTACAGAAGCTGTAAAGGAGTTGGCGTTAAAGACAGAGAAGCATCCCAAACCCTACAAATTAGCCTGGTTGAGGAAAGGTGGGGAAGTGAAGGTTAATCGAAGAACTTGTGTAACTTTTTCCATCGGAACAAAGTATAAGGATGAGATTTGGTGTGATGTGGTAGATATGGATGTATGTCATTTGTTGTTGGGGAGACCATAGCAATACGAAAAGTCGTGCAACACGATGGGAGGACTAACTGCTATAGTTTCATATTCAATGGCACTAAAATCACTTTAGTTCCTAAAAAGTGGCAATAAAGTGAAAGCAAGTTGGAGGAGATTGAAGAACTAAAGACTCTGTTATCTCTGAAGGAATTTGTCAAGGAAGTGGAGGATGAGCCTTAAGTATTTCTGTTAATTGGACGTGAAAGTAGTGAAGCGGTTGAAATTCCTGAAGAAGTTAAGCCAGTGTTGAAGGAGTTTGAAGATATATTTCCTGAAGAGTTGCCCAAAGAATTACCACCGTTGAGAGACATACAACATCAGATTGATCTTGTTCTGGGAGCTGTGTTACCACATAGACCACACTACAGAATGAGTCCAAGGGAGCACGAAGAGTTGAGAAGACAGGTGGAAGCGTTGCTGGAACAAGGGCGCGTACAAGAAAGTTTAAGTTCTTGTGCAGTACCAGCATTGTTAGTGCCGAAGAAGGATGGAACTTGGAGAATGTGTACAGATAGTCGAGCACTAAACAAGATTACAGTGAGGTACAAATTTCCAATGCCAAGATTGGATGACTTGTTAGACTAGTTGAATGGAGCTGCTATTTTTTCAAAGATTGATATGAAGAGTGGGTATCATTAGATTCGAATTTGACCAGGGAATGAATGGAAGACAGCATTCAAGACACGGGAAGGGTTGTATGAATGGCTGGTCATGCCATTTGGACTTTCGAATGCACCAAGTACTTTTATGCGAGTGATGAATCAGATCTTTCGACCATTTATTGGAAAGTTCTCAGTGGTGTATTTTGATGATATATTGATATACAGTGGAAGCACAGAAGAACACCTACAACACTTGCCGGAAGTGTTGATGATACTTCGTCAGGAGCAATTTTACGCGGCAACAAAGAAGTGCGTGTTCATGACTCGAAGTGTTTTATTTCTGAGATATGTTGTAACTGAAGGAGGAATATAGGTGGATTAGAATAAAGTTGAAGCAATCAAGGAATGGCCACAACCCAGGACGATAATAGAAGTTAGAAGTTTTCATGGATTAGCATCATTCTACCGAAGGTTTATTCCACATTTCAGTAGCGTGATGGCACCTGTTACTGACTGTATGAAGGGAAAGCAGTTTTCGTGGACGGAAGAGGCTGGATCTGCTTTTGAACAGATCAAGGAACTTTTAACGACAGCACCAATTCTAGTATTGCCAGATTTTCAGTTGTTATTTGAGTTACATACAGATGCATCTAAAGTTGGAATTGGAGGAGTGTTGAGTCAGAGGGGACGTCCAATTGCTTATTTCAGTGAGAAGCTTTCTGGAGCAAAGATGAGATACAACACTTATGATGTGGAGTTTTATGCTATTGTGCAAGCTGTGAAGTATTGGAGACATTATTTGTTCCATAAAGAATTTGTTTTGTATACAGACCATGAAGCTTTGAAACATTTGCAGGGACGGGATAAGATTGCAGCCAGGCATGCGTCATGGATTGCATACTTGCAACAATTTACATTTGTTGTAAAGCATAAGACGGGAGTTACAAATCGGGTGGCAGACGCATTGAGTAGAAGAAATCATTTGTTGACTACGATGAGAGTTGAAGTGATGGGGTTTGAAGTATTTCTAGAATTGTTTGTTGAGGATCCTTACTTTGCAAAGATTGTAGATGAAGTCGAGAAAAGGAAGACGGATGAGTATGTGTTGGTAGATGGTTTTCTATTTAAAGGAAATCGATTGTGTATACCAAAATGCAGTTTGCGAATGAAGATTGTGAAAGAATTGCATGAAGAAGGACATGTGGAAAGAGATCGCACCTTGCAGTTGATTTCTCAATCATATTTTTGGCCTTCCATGAGGAAAGAAGTTGAAAGATTTGTGCAGAGATGTCACATATGTCAAGTTTCCAAAGGGACAGCTACGAATGCAGCATTGTATATGCCATTGCCCGTGCCTACTAGACCATGGGTTGATGTTAGCATGGATTTTGTTTTGGGTTTTCCAAGAACTCAACGAGGAAATGATTTTATATATGTTGTAGTCGATAGATTTTCGAAGATGGCACATTTCATAGCTTGTAAAAAGACCGCTAATGCAGTCCGTGTTGCTCAATTGTTCTTTAAAGAAGTTTATCGACTACATGGGCTACCTGAGACCATTGTTTCTGACCGGGATACTCGATTTCTAAGTCATTTTTGGTTGAGTCTGTGGAAGATGGTTGGGACTAAGCTGAATTTTAGTAGCGCCTATCATCCACAAACGGATGGGCAAACGGAAGTGGTGAACAGATCTTTGAGAAACTTGTTGAGATGTCTTGTGAAGGATAACTTGAAGAGCTGGGATGTGAAATTGTGTCAGGCAGAATTCGCACATAATCATGCTGTTAATCGAAATACTGGATTCAGTCCATTTCAAGTAGTATATTCGGCAATGCCGATGGGACCGTTGGATTTGTCGATAGTTTCATTTCAGAAAGGAGTTGTTAAACGAGCTTGTGATTTCATGAATGAATTGCAGGAGTGTCACAGGATTGTTCATGAACGATTGCTTAAGTGAAATGAGAAGTATAAGCAACTTGCAGATAAGAAGCGAAGGCGTGTGGACTTCAAAGAAGGAGATTTTGTGTATGCAGTATTGACGAAAGATCGTTTTCCAGTTGGAACTTACAACAAGTTGAAAGCTAGAAATATTGGTCCTTTGGAAATCGTAAAGAAGATTAATGAGAATGCTTATCAGTTGAGATTACTAGATCATATCCATACTACCGATGTTTTCAACGTCAAATACTTGATTCCATACCATGAGGATAAACATGTCAAAGAAGAGGGAAGTGAGAATTCGGGGTCGAATATTTTTCAACCAGGGGAGGATGATGCAGCGCATACCTTCCTAGGTCGCGAAGAAGAAGCGAGCTCCACCAACCTATCCCGCGAGCAAGCCCTAGGTCGCGAATGACCTTCCCTAGGTCGCAGCGAGCGTAGGTCGCTGCACCCAAGGTCGCTCCTCCTCCTTAGGTCGCGAATGAAGAGGTCGTGGTCGTGTTTCCTGAATCGCAGAGCCTTAAGTCGCGGCGAACCCCTAGGTCGCGAATCGCTTCCGCCCTATGACGCTCCGCCTTAAGTCGCGGCAAAGATCCTTAGGTCGTGAATCACCTCCAGTAGATCGCTCCAGCCGTATGTTGCTCCACCTTAAGTCGCGGCAAATGTTATGTCACGAACGAGCTTTCGGTAGGTCGTTCTTCTTAGGTCGTGAGTCTTTTTGTTACTGTTGATTTTTTAGGTCGCGTGTGTTTGGTAAGTCATTTGTACTGATTGTGATGTATCTTTCTTAAGTCGTATGAAGTGTTGTAACGTGTTTGAGTTGTAATCTCCTATAAATAGTGGGTGAGTTGTATCATTTAAGTGTTGTTGATTTTGAATAAAATTTTGAGTGCTTTGTGCCTCTTTTAAAATTGAAAGTTGAGTGTTAACTCCTTTCTCCATCTTCGGTTATTCGAGTGCGCTCGAATCAATGATTTTGAAGCCGATTCACGGAATCTCGTGCGTGAGATCAACGTAGAAGAATCGTAGATCTTTTAACACGGTATCGTGCACGATCAACGTGTTGGAGATAGCTAGAATCCGGTATCTCTTGAGATCAACGAATTTGGGCACTTGGGTATTTTCAATCCATCGATTCAACTTTTCACCGTTTCATCCATTTTTGGTATTTTCGCTACGTCACTTAATGAAGTCAAATGTTTTTTCTATGTTGGATAACAACATACCCTCCTGACCTTAAACTGAATTAAAGAGAATGCAAGATATATCTTACATATCAATGTATATTACAAGTTAAAGCAAGCAAATTGTTTACTCTAGTTAATTTAACAATTCTTGATATGCTGAATAATATGCCTTCATCATTGGTATTAAATAGTTTAATTCAACATCAATTGATATGATTGTAAGGCACCCAAACATGTAAGATCTAGAAATCAAGTAAAAAAAAACCCTACCACTGCATGAGAATAGAATAGTAGATATTAAAGAAATAAGTAATATTCCTAATTCATTAGTAAACTGTCGGTATCATATGCTATTCAATAAAAGTCGGAACTTCCTCCACCTCGGAAAATAAGGAAACAATAACTGATATATATTGGTTGCTATTTTTTCCATAGAAATTAAACAATTAGTACTAAACAAAATTGACCATTAGTTTATATTAAGAATTCAACATGCAACAATGACCAAGTTTGTTATATAATCAAAAATTAAGATAAATTATTATTTTTAACATCAAAACCAACAAAATGAAAATACAAATTAAAATTAATAATAAGAACTATTTGAAATGGCCATTTTTAAATCTAACACAGAATTTATTTTTGATATGTGTATATGCTAGAGTTTTAATTATATAATCCATAAAAATAAAGACTGCAGCACAATGAGCTCCATTGCCTTTCGAAGTAAGTACCACATAGAATAGATATGTAAAAGGATTTGAAAATGCTCCTTAAAATTTATATACGATAGTTGCTAGAAATTATATGGTGAAAATGTTTGTAATAGCAATGTGTATTCCCATAATTCAGACTACAGATATACATTCATACATGAATTCAGTGTATTAAAAGTGAGGCTGTTTAAAATTGTACTATCACAAATAATAGTAGAATAGGATTGTGCGAAGGAAATATAAATTTGTACTCAACTACTATTCCTCTTGTCAACCATCAAATGCAAAATAATGAAAAACAAATATATAAAGTCTCCACACTTTTAATAGTTTTTATCTGTTATCTTCTTTCTTGTAATATTGCTTTTTCATATGAAAAGCTCGTGTTCTAAAAAAATTCTTTAACTATCATTTAGGAATAATCATTTTCTTTATAAAAATAATGAAAAAAACACAAAACTATAGTCAAATTAAAAATTAAATATCTAAAACTTATGTCCTTTTTCTCCCAGTGTAGAAGAAATGACATAATTCACAAAGGGTTTAATCTTTTGTTCACATTTCACCACATATGCCAAATAGTACAAATTTAATTTACATAAAATGAAGATTTTTCTCAAGCTATGGTAACTAACCTTTCTGAAAGCGTGCAGGATTATTGAACAAGATAAAATATGAGGTCATGGAAACCATAAATTAATATCAAGCATAGCGATCGACATTAACTTTTATATTTACATTGAAAAATATAATTAGCCTCAATGATTGAACTACCATCCAAATATTTTTCGAGGATAAAATATATCTATATAAATTTGTCAGGTAAAGCAAGATGCAAATATGATTCACTCCTTCAAGCATGTGAAAAGAAGTAAAGAGCTATGATTTATTTCTGTTAAATAAAATAAGAATGATATTAATTAGTGAACCAAACATTTAAATAAAATAAGCTTACAATTGTCACCTGGCCACGTTCTCCAATATTCATTATAGTTCATGTATTTTAGTTATTTGATATCCATGTTGTTGTAAATTTAAATTTAAATCTATCGTCATGTAATAGAATAAAGCTTTTAAGATTCAGTCAGAATAAATAATAATGTTTCCTGTAATGTGAAAATGACTAAATGAGTGGAGGTTCAAATTCAAGAAATGTATTATATCAAATATGAATATTCATGTCAGCTAATTAAGTGTATTCCTCCAAAAAAAATTAAGCTGAGATAGATTATTTAAATTAAGTATAACAAGTCTATCTCAAAGGCTTAATCTAGCTTTGTTTCAAACAAAGCAACACAATGGTGTTTAGTTGTTGTAAGGTTATATTATTTTAGGAGTAATAAATTATCATTTAAAAAAAAAATTCAAATCAAAGAAAACACAGACAAATGAAAGGAAAAACTTTGTGAAATATGTAAACCAAAAAGCAAACATGGAATAAAGAAATACCTCGTTGTCCAATAATTGCATATTGAATCCAAAAATGTAATTGCTTTGTATGTTGACAAAGTCCTATACATGCCAATTCAAACTCATATTGTTGCTCTCGCTGCGCCAATGGTAAGTGATTTAAGCGGTACATGTTCAATATGCATTGTTGAAAGCGATCTAGGTAAGAGGGGTGTAGCAAGTGAGTTTGTTTATTGATGGGGTAGACTGGTTTTTGATATAAGAAAAGTGGATAAAGAAGACAATACCTATGGTCTTGATAACAGGTGGATTTTTTTTTGGGTTTGACATTAGCTGGTATATAAATTTACCCAATTATATAAACAATAATCATGTTTAGGTCAGACAATTGGGTAATGATAAATTTACCTAATTGTGTGTGCACACACATATATGTATAATCACGTGGTCATAAACATATATACATATCTACACATACGAACATTTACACACACATGTGTGTGTATACACATACATACATCCCATACACACACACACAAATATATATATATATATATATATATATATATATATGAGTAATTTAGTTAAAAGGACGAAGTTTGGGAAATTTTTTGAACCAAGGACACTGCCTCAAATGTTTGGTCAGAAGGAAAAACATTAACATAATACTATATTAATATAACATTATCTGTGTAAATGCTAAATTAAACTAGCATTATATTTAACAAAAGGACTATATTTACATCATATGATATATAAATGTAGCACTACTTTGTCCTTCAGCCTATAATTTTTGACCTGCATCCTTGGTTCAAAAAAACCCAAAACTATTTCCTCTAGCCTATTATATGTGTGCGTGTGTGTGTATTCATAAATTAAGCAGATGATACATACAAGGAAGTACATGTATCTATCTGTCCTTACAATTGTATATGTTTGTCCTTACAAAGGCAAAATACTATTCAAGTTTGGTGGAAACAATCTTCAGAAAAAGTCATTTAACTACATGCTCTAAGCTCTTCTAGATTTCTTCGAACAAACCCGACTACCAGGCTTCCCGGGGAAAATTAGGACACCTAGAGTTTAAGGGAAAGGAATATAAACTCCGGATCAGTAAAGGAACTGGTGTAAGAAACTGCAAATACGTGGTTTGAAAGGAAAAGGTATCTGATAAGACCATGCCCACACATAAATACGGATGGGTTTTTACCTTATGATAACCAAAACATTTGCTATGCAAAAATCATTTGATATTATTTTCAATAGCGTTCTTTTGAAAACATTTGCAAGTAAGCTTATTAATCTTAGCCGAAATTGTTACCATTATTAAATTCCGGATATGTTAGGCTCTACAAATAAAACTCTTACAAGCTCGTTTGGGGAATGAATTTCCATACAATGGCAGGTAAGGAACAGCCTTCAGTACAGTACATCTTTAGAAGAATGTATCATGGATACACAAACAATCCTCCGCATCTGGCAAGACCGGCCTATTCCTATTTGGCACTCATATATGGCCTGGATAGAACCGAATACGACATCACACCGGTCGTTACCAACCTATCCGAGAGCTCTCTTAGCGCACACAACATACCCGATACATAGAGGGTTATCTAGAAAGGTAATGTCCATACCCCAGTGGTTACGAACTATATAGCCTTACATCGTACCATGTTTAAGCCATTACCGGGTGATAAGGCCTGAGGTAGCGATTACCTTTCACATAGCACATCCCACTTTTAACACCACCTTGCCAGCCCATAGTCACTTAACCGATTTCTACAAACGTATAACTCTTGAGCTTGTATGTCTTAGGAAAGTGTGTTAAGCTAAGAGAAGTTGCCTTCTCCACCACCAAACAGATGATAAGTTCATAGAGATCAATTTATGCAACTAGAAATGCAACGTTAGACATTCGTCCATAAAAGTCTCCAAGGAACTGGACAAACCAAAGGCACTCTCCAACCATAACCCGTCGGGAGTTACCTCTAGGATTAGTAGTGAGAAGACCTTGCATTAAAGGTCTTAAATGTAGAACTACTGATATATAATATGATATAGGAAATTTCATCTAAGGGTCGGTGACAAATAGCACTACATTCCATCTTCCATCATATCCATATCTTCACTTTGAATACGTAAATTGGTTCAAAGTGTTTTTCAGATAGGAATTACTCAAATTCGACCCTGGTTCCATCGAACCAATCATCGATAAAAGACGTTCTATAAATAGGGAATCATTCTTCAATTGATTAGGTTCTTTTATCAAAATCTCTTTTGGAGATATATATTTCTAAAACATTCTTTTCGAAAAATACATAATCATTAAACCTCTCTTATTAAAATCTTTGATTATTTCAAACCTTTAAACCTTGGAATAATTCGAAATCATTTCATTTTCACTTAGAAAATATTTCCAAATCATTTCTTTTAAATCTTAACAAAGATTTCTTAATTCAAAACCTAAAATTTTGATTGAGTTAAAACCATGTTATCTAAGATGTTAATCCAAAACCAGTAAATATTAAATAAGCAAAGTCTATAGAAATCATCTAATTCTACTCAATATCGATTCTCATTTCAATGGATACTATGGGAAAAATAATAGAAAAATCACCTTTTAAATTCAATGAATAGTGCAAGTTCACTTTTCGGGCTTTAATACCGGGTACAAGAAGATTATCCACATAAAATCTAAGTTGTTTAATATTTCAAAAATTATATCCATTATACTTTGGAAAATTGAGACTCGAGAAAATCAAATTTACTATCCTATCCATCGGGCTAGTCCGGATAGCCAGGGAGAGTAGGAAACTGGTTTTCCAATCTCAAGCCTAGACACTACCTCTCTGGCACCGATAAGGCGGTCAAGTTATTTGGTCAACTCTAAATCATTTAACATTTAATAATTACATAAGTCCTTCAAATCATCCTTAAAATAATTTACAAATCATTTGAAAAATTTACAAAATATTTGGAAAAGAAAGGTTGTGTCTAAAAGTATATTTCAAATGTTATAGAAAAGTGCCGCGGAAAGTGCATTTTGAGCTATATTAATCAAAACGACTTTTTATCATTTGGAAATTCATTTTTCCAACTCAAATTACTTTTAAAAGATTTTCAAAATTTATTTCATATTTTTAAACAATTTATAATATCATTTTCAAAGAAATCCTTTTATGGATTCTGAATTGCAAAACCGCGATTTTTCTAAAAACTTGTTTTACTCATATTTCAAAACCTACTTATCGAAATCTCGATTTTCTTTCTTTGTTTGAAAACTATGGATATAATAGCTAGGAAAATTATCATCTCGAAGAATTCCTAGGTACGTTTCATTCTATATACTCTTTTGACTTCTATGGCACGAAATCGCAAACTGCCGTTATGCAACACGTCTAATTTTGACTATATTTTCTGCTAACTTTCAAACTTCACCAAAAAACTTTCATATGTTTATAAAACATTTCAAACTAGATTTTAAACCTTTTTAAAAAGGTTTAACATCCCTTGTATACCATATCAATAAATAGAGAAAAGTGATTTCTTTTGTGTTTATCGACATGTATTTCCATGACTTACATATATAATCAACATTTATATTTAACAGTCAAGCTTGATGGTCAAATCATATTAAACATCCATTGAAAACGTCATATCATCATCCAAAAATATAATAACACAAACAAGAGTTTCTTACTTTCATTTTCCTTTTGAGCTAGTCTAAAATCGGATATAGCTCCGCTACGATCGAATCAAAATTAGTGAAATCGAGCTTGAGATCTTTAGGAGAGCTCAGCCTAGCCTTGTAGCGGTTGGAGCTCATGGCCTTGATGAATGGAGGAGTTGGTCGTAGGTTTAGGCGGAGGAATGGAGGAGATTCGAAGTGGAATTGATAACTTATATGTACTATATGCTTTTTATTTTCTTTTGCTAAATATTTCGTCAAAATTTTGTTAAGAATAGAAGCCACGAAAAGAAGCTTGAAGTGGAGAAGAAGAAGATAAGAATATGGTGAAAAAATACGAGAAAGTGGGTGGGTATTTATAGGAGAAAATTTGGAAAAAAAAATATCTAGAGGAAAAATTACCAAAATGCCCTTAACCCACACCCCTCTTACCTCCCTACATACACACGACAGCCCCCTTGATTTGAGGTGATGGTCTGATGATGATGTTGAAAAGTTGAGTTGATGTTTGCTTTTTGGTTGCTTAAGTGCTAAGTCTTAGGAAATTATTAAATTATTTTGTAATATGTATATATTTAAGTGTTCATGTATATATATATATATATATATATATATATATTTGTGTGTGTGTGTGTGTTATTATATGCATGTGACATGTCTATGTATGTGCATGAGAGGATAACAACATTTCAAATGACTTCGAACAACTTTTGTTCGTTAAACCGTTGATAACCGGGAAACCAATTATCAGTCACATTTTCACTTACCAATTTATATACATATATTTGTAAACAAAGTTTGAAAATAAGTTTCATATCATTATTAATAAATTAAAATGATTATATTTCTATTATAAAATAGTATAAACTAATATTAATATTTATTTACAGTAATTGTTACTATATCGATAAAGTGATATCGATTTTTTCTTATATTTTCAAACTAATTATTTGTTTTTATAAAATTATCATAAATTTTTTCTTAACACCTTATACGTATTAAAATGAATTACTATCATTTACAAATAATTATTTGAATAATCATTAAATCTCAATTTAATTTAATAAATTAATTATTATATTTAAGGGCATTACTAACAATGTCATAAATACATTTAATTTTCAAAAATAAAAATAAATTATTTTATTTCATATTCCTGTTTAATCATAAAAATAAGTATATTGATCCAGCTCTGTATGTGACGTTTTACGATTATAGAGCTGTTTATCGATAAAACGATTTCCGGCCATTTTATCGACTTAATTTCGGAGGAAAAATATTTTTTTAAATATTTATTCAAAATAAGATTATTATTTATTATCACTCAAAACAATATTATTTGTATTATCAACCCTTTATTTAATTAATCTTTAAAGTAAATATAAATTTATTGAAGTGATAACTTTGCGGGTCAAATTGAAGGAGTAAGAACCTTTAAAAGTTGAGTGCCTGATTTTGTACCATGATTTAAATCAATAATGAACCTCTTCTTTATAAAATTTTCTGTTTATGATCCTGCAAATATGTTAATCTGCAAGTAGTGAGCTAAATCTGTGATATTGAAGTTACATGTTTTGTTTCTATTATTTTATTGCACATAAAATATGACGAACAAACCAACAAATATAAGTGGTTGGATAAGGAAAAACTGCAAGAATCATTAGAATGCAAAAATAGAACTATTGATTCAACATCCTCAGTCCAAACAGAGCTTCGGAAATAGCTCCATTTATCGCTCTTCTACGTGGTCCAATATCAATTGTTGTGCGATTTATCTACTAAACATGTCGACAAACCAAGTAAATGAAGATATTTGAGATTCAATAAAAAATATCACAGTTTAGTTGTAACTTTTTTTGGTATGAGCGGATACATTATTTTTAACAATGATGATGCGTCGGTGTAATATATTTCAAGAGTCTATCCCTATTCAAATATACTTTATAATTTATATTCTCAATTTCTATTTATTAGCAATACAGAAATTATAAAGTACAAGAGTTGTCTCTTCAATCTTCAATAGAAGAAAATTAAGAATACAAATCCAGTATATTTGTTATAATGAAAATTTGTTAAGATGTAAATATTTTATTTACCTCAAGTATCCCTTACAACATGTACGAAAATCACAAATAGATGCAAAATATAAAACCTTATTTCCTATCAAAATCAGGAAAAACTACTTCGGTACCCATTTTTTTCTAGTTGTTTCTTATTTAGTAATCGTACAATATACCTGTAATTGTTATGCTATAGATTGGGAAAATTAGTGAAAATGCCTCAACCATTAAGTGTATAATGTTAGGATTTTTGTCTTTCAAATCCTAACAAAGGATAATATTGCTGCGGAAGCCTATTCCAGAGTCTTATATCGCCCATGTATAATGGGATAATATTGGATAAAAGTAATAATATTTAAAGATAAACAACGGTGAAGATAGATCAAAAACATAAAATTCAGGAGTGCAATGCACAAGATTCCACCCAATAACCATTTACATTGATTCTCAAAAAAAAATTGTTTACAATTAACCCACCAAATAAAAGTAAACAAAATGAAAATAGAATCAATAACCTAATTGACAAGAAGCCTTGATCTCTATAACAATTGCTTCTTAGTGTTTGGAGAAGATGGAAGAAGAGAGAAATACCAAATACTTTTTCACACTTTTCCACTGTCTCTTCTAAGCTCTAGTTGTAACATCAATTACTTAATGCCTAAGTTAATATCATATGGTCGGAGAGAGAAATAAATGTAATCAATTATGCCTATTGATTGGAAAAACAACATTTCTCTTTCTTTCTTTTGCATATTTGTTTCCTCTATTTGTGATTTTTTATCACCAAATTTAACACTCCACTTTAATGCATCACATATCTCCAACATACACTCGATCTCCACCTTCAACAAAAATGCTCTTTAAAGCAAAAAATAAGAAAGGGACCCTATCGACTAAAACACAAAAGCCAACCATCTTCAGACCAATCACCATTCCATTCTGCTAAATCACACCAAATCACAAACTATCACCATCGCCTACAAGTGATGCATCCTCCACCATGAGATACACCACACCATTTGGCCTCAAAAGCATTTGTAATACCACAAAGACCTTCATAAATTCTTTGTGGATTTTCTAACTCGACACCTATCTATCACTTGACCTGAGCTCTCCACACGATCACCATTGATACCTCGAGCATCATCAAAATGAAGACCTCTATCGAAAATATGACTACCAACATGTCCATCAAAAGCAGTGCACACATTTACCTCATCACATACATGTGGACTAGGCTCTTCAACTATCACTTACTTCCTATTATTGACCACATGACCAACCAATCTATATAGATTTCCATCATTTAATACCCCTGTCATCACAATATGACCATCCTTCTTCACTTTTAGAACTCCACCTCGAGTCTCATAAGTGCAATCACAGCGGTCAAACTAACCAAGAGAAATGAAATTATGCGAACTAGTAGGAACATGCATCACGTCTGAGACTTCTCTAACCATACCATCATGCTTACAAAACTAGATAGATCCAACCACAAACTAGTAGCTCTACTCCATTGGTGGTCCTAATCATGTCGACGGTCTTTCTATAAGAAGCAAAACACCTCATATCACTACATATGTGAAAATAGCACCCGAATCCATCTTTCAAGGTTTAACATCAGTAATGAAGACATCATAATAATTATCATTATCGCTACCTTTAGCTATGTTTGCCTATATATCGCTATCATTGTCACTAGATATTGCATTATTTTGATCCCTTTTATACACTTCACACGTATTACGCATATGACTCTTTTTATAACAATAACAACAAAAGATACTTTTCGACATGCCTTTACCATTAGCAATTTTTTCTTCGGTTTTGTATCCCACTATGAGTCCCTTGCTATCATAGCCTCATCTTTAACTGCTTTCAAGATTGACCCTTTCCTTCTAAATTCTTCATTCAAGATACTATTCCAAACAGTATTCAATGAGATGGTTCCATTAACATTAAAGTTACTTAATGACACAACCAATGTTTCCCAACTCTCTAAAAGCGAAATCATCAATAAAAGATCTTGTAATTCATCATCAAATTTGACATCTGTACATGACAACTGATTTGTTACATCTTGAAATTTATTCAAATGCTCTACTACAAACAACGCTCCATCCATCCTCACCTGAACTAATTTTCGAATGAGAAAAGCCTTACTGGTAGAACTTTTTGACTCATATAAAGATACCAACTTATCCCGCAAAGCCTTCACGGCTTTACAACTAGCTACATGGTGGAAAACTGAATCATCAACATACTGACTAATTAATGTAGTCGCCTTCTTGTCAATCTTCTTCCATTTACCCTCCTCTATATTTGAGGGTCTCTTCCCATCATCTTCAATTGGCTCATGAAAATCATTGAGATATAAAACATCATTCATCTTGGGCTTCCAAACACCCTGATTTTTTCCATTTAGAAGAGCAATCATCAAGAAGGAAATTAGACCCGACATCTCAACAATTATATAAATCTGAAATTACCCTTAGCTTTCCGATGATCTAGCTTTGGTACCAATTTGTTAGGATTTTTGTTGCATAAAGCCTAACAAAAGATAATATTATTGTGGAAGTCTATCATAGAATCTAATATCACCCAAGTAAAATGGGATAATATTGGATGAAAATAATAATATTTGAAGATAAACAATGGTAAAGATAGATCTAGAACAAAATGAAATCATAAGAGCAACACACAAGATTCCACCCAGCAACCATTTATATTGATTCTTAAAAAACCGTTGTTTATAATTAACCCACTAAAAAAAGTAAAAAAATAAAAATAGAATCAATAATCTAATTGAGAAGGAGTCTTGATCTCTATAACAATGGCTTCTTAGTGTTTGGAGAAGAAGATCAAAGATGGAAGAAGAGAGAAACACCAAATACTTTTCCACACTTTTCCATTGTCTCTTCTAAACACTATTTGTAACATCAATTAATTAATGCCCAAGTTAATATCATATGGCAAAAAAATATTTATTAACCAATTAGAGAGAGAAATAAACATAATCAATTATGCCTATTATTTAAGGAAAAAAAACATTTTATCTTTCTTTCTTTTGCATATAATGTTTCCTCTATCTGTGATTTTGTATCACCAAAATTTATACTTTTTACTTTATTATTTGTATTCTCAATTTTTATTTCTGAGCAATATAGAAATTATAAAGTATAAGAGGTGTCTCTTCAATCTTCACCAGAAGAAAATTGAGAATACAAATCCAAAATATGGGTTACAATAAAAATTTGTGAAGCTAGAAATATTTTATTTATCTCGAGTTTCCCTCACAACATGTACGAAAATAATAAATAAACGCAAAATATAAAACCTTATCTCCTATCAAAATCAAGAAACAACTAATTCGATACTCATTGTTTTTTAGTTATTTCTTATTCAGTAATTATACAATATACCTGTAACTTTTATGCTATAGATTGGGAAAATTAGTGAAAATGCCTCAATCATTAAGGTATAACATCTAATTTGTCAATGATACAAAATAAAAGGTAAGTTGATAATTGATAAAAGCCTAATAAATTCTAAGTCCTAAAAAAATAAATACCATGCATAACTCATATTGATATGTAAATTAAAATACAATGGAAGTAAAAGGCGGCATGCAAGTTACATCCAAATTTAGTGTAGCAGCGGAACCCAAAATTGATTTAGTGAAAAGGTAAAAATCCGAGGTGCTTATATTGGGGGAGGAAGTGGCAACTTGGAAGACATCACGTCGTTCAATAAATCTTGACCACTTGCATGGCAGTGGCAGAAGATGAAAACTATTGAGCAAATTACCAGGAGAACTAGAAGGGATTAAGAGGAGTAACCGGTCGATGATCGTTTTAGAGGTGATTTCGAATTGAATTAGCTAGCGATAGTGGTTGAATGAGGGCAACGCGAGAAGAATGAGGAAATTAAAATCGAGATGACCTAATTAGTTATGGCTGGGGAGAGAAATAGGAGATAGAAAGCAACGATAGTGAAGAAATAAATATTCATGAAATTCAGCAATAATAGTATAGTATAGATTCGTTCCATAGTTCTCCTCATTCTCATCTTTCTAATTTATTTCAACCTCCTTAGGTTTTAAAATGTATGGCGGCCCATTCCAAAAAATGCATTCCATGAAATACTTCTTTAACTATTTCAATATTTTTTCCATTTTTCTCACAGTCGGAATTTGCACTGCAACAACACAAAATCGAGAAACTTTTGAAAAATCAATACTTTTAGCACAAACTATAGATTTCACACAAAAGAAATCTCAAAAATACGGCTAAATAGCACAGATCATAATTTGAAAAAAAAAAGGAAAATAGGCCGAAGGCCGAGTTTATGGGCTTTTTTGTGTCAAGGACAGACCGTTGTTATTTTAGTTTCTAGGATAAAATTAATGCATTTTTTGATGATCGGATCCGAATTGTTGTCTAATGAAAAAATCTCTTAATGCCTGGATCTAATATTCTTATCTTCTATTTCATCTCGATTGATTCCTCAACCATTAATTCATAAACAATTTAGGTCGAACTTCTATTTTTGATGGATCCACATTTGATTGATTTTCATTGATAACGACGATTCTTTTTGAGCAAAACATGGTCGTGTGTTATAGATAATGTTATATTTTCATTGTCGACGGTGATTATCAATGTAGATGGCTTGCTAGTTTGTGTATTTTGGTGATCTTTTGGATTTGCATGTTTTTTTGTTTCTGTTGGAAATAACTATATCTGGAGTTGGGGGTAGTACAAGGTTTGTTTAGTTGTTTGTAATTTTCTATTTTTTTATATATCATTTCATATTTATTATAGTTGAATGTATTTTTTATGTTATTAATATTTTTTTGCAGTGATTGTAATTCTATTCTAGTTTTTTTTCCATGAAGATAATTTTTTTAATACACAACTTTATGTTGATTGTTTATTCTATAATGTGAAGAATGAAATTTATTGTCATTGGACTCAACTTACTATTCTGTCCAGTATGGGGTCATATGTGCTTGAGAACAAAGTTGTTGTTATTGGAACAGATACTAATCTTCAATGTATTTTATGTTATCCGTTGTATACATAAAAGTAAGTATTTTGGTTTTAATGTTAAGGTTAAGGATTATCAGTTAGAATATAAGGTTGATAGTAGCGTTTCGGTTTCTTCTGGTCACATACTCAATCTACTTGTAGTGGTTCATCATCTTTGGATAGTACAACTCTTAGTAGTTGTTAACTGAAAGATGTATAGAGGAAATATTCATTGTTGTCTTATATTTTATTGGGTTTTGATTTAGAGGAGTTGAAGCTTTTATGGAATTCTTCATGGAATATGATCAGTTTTTCTGAAAAATTCACCTGAACGAATTAGTGCTACTTATTATTTAAGAATGGTTATCCTTTTAAAGTTTATGGTACTTGTGATTTTCGTTAATACAATCGTTTTTTCTTTAGGATATTAATTAGTGATCATTCTTATGGAGACGGTTTAAAGGAGTAAGTAATTTGAATATTTCTAGTAGGCGTGTAAATTCTTTATTTAGAGATGAAATTCGTGATTGTCCAACTAAGACACCTAAGGAAATTCTAGTTGAGTTTAGAAGAGAGTACAATTTCACCTTTTCTTACTATTATGCTTATCAAGGGAAATGACTTGCTTTGAAAGAGTTGTGTGGTGATGATGCTATGTCGTATAATGATTTAAATTGGTATTTAGGTGCGGTTAAAAGATTTAATCCGAGCAGTTATGTTTCCATGGATGTCGATTCTTCTAGTAATCAATTTGAGAGTGTTTTTATTCCTTTCGGAGCTTGTATATTGGGTTATAAGTGTTGTCATCCTTTGATATTTTTGGATGCTAGTCATTTGAATGGGCATCAAGGTGTTTTTAAAGTATGATGCAGCTAAAAATAGGAAAGCATGTTTATTTTATTTTAATGAGGATTAAAGATTTAATATTTTTTTGATATACACAAGGTTTATGATAGTTACTTTTTTGTTTTGTAGCTGTTTTTTAGCATTTGAAGTAGCATTGTCTAGTTTTATTCTTTATGATGCTAATTTAATGTGTAATAGCTTCACTTTTGTTGCGATTTATTGATTCTTTTATGTTTGTTTGTATTATGCTAAAATATATTATGTACAGTATCATTTTTATGATGTTATTTTAATTTATAGTATTTTCTTTTTTATTGCGAATTATTAAATTTATTAGGTTGGTTTGCACAATGGCTATATGTAAACTGTGTAGTATCATTTTTCATGATGCCAATTTAATATGAAGTAGTACTAATTATATTGTGCAGAATTTTTTCTTTTGTATGATAATTTGTTCTATGGTAGAAAAAAACATATTGTGCGGTATCATTTTCTTTTCTTAAAATTTAATGTGTAATATTTTTATACTTTTTTTATGCAGTATTAAATTATTTTGTAGGATTGTTTGTAGTGTTGTAGGTATTATACTTTGAAGTATCATTTTTTTATGATGCTATTTTAATGTACGGTATTTTTAATTTTATTGTGAAGCTTTAATTTTTTTTTTTAATTTACTTATGTTGTCTTACAAAATATACTTTGCAGTATCATTTTAATTTTTCTAGTATAATGCTAAGTACTACTTATATTGTGTAGTAATGTTTTTTTTAGTATGCCAGTTTATATTGTACTAATAATATGTTATGTAGTATCCTTTTTTGTATTGCTAGTTAATTGCGTAGTGGCGTTACTTCTATTTTTTGTTTGTTTGTTTTATTATGTAATGTTTATTTCCGTATTTACATAATTTTCCCTCTTTAGCTATGAGTATTGTTAGCCATGAAAAATAAAGTAATTAGTGCTAGTTTTTGAACCATTCGAAAGAAATGACGAGAGGAACATCAATTGATTTTTATGTCCAATCATCATCAAGGATTGATATTTGCAATTCCAAAAGTATTTCCTTTTGCTTTCCATAGTTATTGTTATTAATATGCGGAGCAAAATCTTCTTTTTACTGTCAAGTTTAAGAATTCTAGTTTATCAATTATTGATTTGGTTAAGACATTTCTCATGCTTCTAGTGTTGTTGTTTTTTATAAAGTGATGTCCAAATTTTTGGAAATTGAAGATGTAGCTGCTATTAATTTTTTGAAGGATAAACCTTATGATCATGGGTTGATTTGTTTTTTCCTGGAAAATGTTATAGTGAATATGGGTCCAATGTTGCTGATGGTTTTAATGCTTGGGTTTTAGTTGAAATAGCTTTACTATTACTTCTTGTTTAGAAGGAGTTCATGCTATAATCATGGAACAAATGAATAAGAAATGAGAAGAATTTCGATTATAGATTGGTATTCTTTATCTTGTTGTGGAGGTATATTTAACTGAATTAATTGAAGAAGGTTTTGGTTGGAATGTGTTTTGATCTTCAAAAATTATTTTTGCAGTTAGATCTCTTAAATCTCATCATGTATATCTTAAAGATCATATTTGTAGTCATAATCAGTGAAAGATTACAGAATTTCCTTACCCTCATGCTATTAAATGCATGATTAGGTCTAAGTTGTCTGTGGATGCATATCACCTTTCTTATTCTCAAGCCATTAATCTTATTCCTAATTTTGACAATCCTATTATGGATTATAGTGATGAAGCTTTAATTAAGCCTCCAAAAGAGAAGAGGTGCTGGAAGACCTTCGACTAAATACAAATAAGGATTTGCATATATTCAATTAAGAAAAATATATATGGTGTATGCAAAACAATATGGTCATAATAAGCGAAATCGTCAAGCTTTAAAATATACGAGTAAGCATTTATTTTCTTTTTATTTATGTTATGATGTTGTTGGATTTACTAATTGGTTGTAGGAATTGTTTATTTTATTGGTAAATTATTGTACTTAAATCATTTAGTTGTAAGAGTCTACTCATTTTTATGAATTTATTGATCTTCAAGTTGATACGGTGTATGCAAATGTGATATTTAGTATTTTATATGACATTAATTATTTGTGGAATTTTACTGATTATTTGTGTCTGTTCTGAAGTTGGTATTGAAAATATTCTGCTATAATTTTTCTGTAATAATATTACTAAGTATCGTTTTTTAATAATAATTTTTGATGCAATGATGTAATGACAACGTGGTAACTTCGATAATGTGAAGATGGCCATTTCATAAATCATTTGTAAAGGTCACCTACTAGAGTTTTTTTGTGAAATTAAGGAAAAACTAATATTGGATAGTACCATTTTTGTTTAGCCTTTTTGTTGTAGTCTATTTGTATCATAAACTACAGCTACTGTATAGTATCAGTTTTTTAACATTAGTTTGGTAATGCATCCTTTCATTTTGGTTATTACATGGTTTTCTATTATACCTGATTATGTGTTGCTCTCGATGATAAACTCGGCCAATCATTGTTGTAGCTCGGTTATAGATTAATTTCCATATGTACCTAATTAGGTTGTACATTTGGTTAACCATTATTCTAACTTGGTTATAGATTTGTTTCCATATGTACTTGATCGGCTAGGCATTCATTAGTTTTTACATCCATACGCACCCAATTAGGCTATGTATCCATTTAGCTTTTGCCTCTACACGTATCCAATTAGGTTGTGCGTCCGGTTAGCTTTTGTATCTATACATATCTAATTAGGTCGTATATCCAGTTAGCTTTTGAATTCAATGGTAAGTTCGGTTAACCATTGTTCTCACTCGGTTATGGATTGATTTCCGCACACACTTGATTAGATTGTGCATCCTGTTAGCTTTTGCATCCATACATAGTCGATTAGGTTATGCATCGGTTAGCTCTTACATTTAGTAGTAAGCTTGATTTACCATTGTTCTAACTCGATTGCAGATTGATTTAAGTTGTGCATATGGTTATTTTTGCATTCGTGATTAGCTTGGACAATCATTATTCTAAATTTGTTACAGATTTGTCTCCATATGTACTCGATTATGTTGTGCATTCAGTTAGCTTTTACATCATACGTACCCAATTAAGTTGTGCATCTGCGTTGGTTTTACAAGCATACGTCCTCGAATACATTATGCATTTGGTAGCCTTTTTCATTTAATGGTAAGCTCGGTTACACATTTTTATATCTCAGTAACATATTTGTTTCCATATTGTAGCGACCTATAAATTTATCAATTAGATAAATTATATTTATATTCAAATATAACTTTTCTAAAACATAGAATATGATATTTTGAACAATAAATTATACTTGTAATCTTATTTTGAATAAATATTTACAAAACTATATACTTTGGCAAGAATATCGGTAAAATGGTTGAAAATCGTTTTACCAATAAACAGTTCAATAATTATTAGAAGTCGTGCATGAAGCAGGATACATACACTTATTTATCCATTTAAACAAGAATACGAAATAAAATTATTTACTTAATTTTTGGAAAATAAATTATATTTATGACATTATCAACGATGTCATCATATTTAATAATTGATTTATGAATTTAAATTGAGATTTAATTATTTAATAATTATTATAATTATTAAAATAATTGTTTTAAAATGATCATAAGTCATTTTAATTTGTTATATAGTGAAAATAAATCATTTATATTAGTCTTCTAAAGATATATACATGATTTGAAAATATAAGAAAATTTATATCACTTTATCGATATAGTGGCACTTTTTGTGAACAATCCTTTGATATTGATTTATATTGTTATATGATTCAAAAGAGATAATACTAATTAGTTAAAAGTGATAAGAGATTAATTTTCAAATTTTGTTTACATTTATATGTAATTTAATTTATAAGTGAAAATATATCAAAATTCAAAATTCGTAATTCGTAATAGTTTAACGTAGAGAAGTTGTACAACATTGTTCATATAACTTGTACACACACATGACATGTACTTTCATACAAGTACATACACATATATTGTAACATCCCGCCTTTTCGCACGTTTTAAATCAACACACGTGCCAATT
Source organism: Allium cepa (assembly GCA_030765085.1). Taxonomy (NCBI): domain Eukaryota; kingdom Viridiplantae; phylum Streptophyta; class Magnoliopsida; order Asparagales; family Amaryllidaceae; genus Allium; species Allium cepa. Next base: position 165,892,804 of record CM060941.1, on the reverse strand, counting down.
CAAACCATACGGAAGCGCGGATTGTTATCGAGTAAATAAGAAAAACGAGAAAAAAACAAAATCTCACAGCGGAAGGATAAAATATAATAATCAAATATACAGTTCATGGAGCTGTTTACAAAATATTCAATTTTACTTATACAATATATATCAGAGTTGGACATACCAACGAATAACAATCGATGTAGTGGAATACAGTGTGTAGTGGAACAATATAATGTAAAAATAATAATAATAATAATGAAATCTTCGTCTTCGTCCTCCAGAAATAAAGTCTTCAAATCTTGAAACGCTCGGACAGACCCAAGCGAATTGAAAGGACAAAACACTCGAGTCAGAATTAAAATATCTTATGTGAGTTAAATCAATAGAAATAAATATAAGTGCAGTAACTTAAGAGATGCTCGAGATTCACATCTCCTAAGGATCCGTCAAACTATTTACTATGTAGTAATATTTCGCTATTATAATAGTGTCTATTAGTAAAATAAACTTACTTTTAAATAGCATTAAGGCTTTACATTTTCCACCTTAACACGTAATAATGCCAATAGTCTATACAGTACCGTAATACCTCCTGATCGGGAGGCTACCAAAGGATACTCCATGGGTATGACACAAATAGAAACTCATACAAGGCGCGCTAGGGTAGGTGACACGGTACAACTAGGCAATGCTAGGGTAGGTATATCAATTACGCATCCGGGCTGGTGGTAACACGTAGAAGCTACTACCGCCCACCTCGGACAACACCTCCAAAATCAAAAATCAAAAGTGGCCACCGAATCATTCCAAAAGTCAAAGTATAGTATCGAAGGAGTGCATCCGATCAGAGGAATGACCTCATTGGCCCGAGAATCGCTCCTGTTTAAGCCACCTTATGCCAACTCACGGGAGTTGGGTCCACGTATTTACCTCAAAAAAAACGCCGCCACCATCCTACTTCATTCTGGAATCTCCACCGCGTACACGGTTGTTAAAATGGTTTTCGGAGTTGGTAGAGAGTATGACAACTTCCGATCCCGGTCTCTTCAATACACCGCGGTCTTTTCAAAATAGTTTATACTTTAAAAACTAAAATAAAATATCCATTTCGAACCATATAATTACGATATCATTTCCGTTTTAAAACCCAAATCAATATGATATCATTTTATTTCAAAATATAACCTTTTCCAATAATCATACCACTTTCAAATCTATATCCTTGAAACCCGTAGCTTTGAAACATAACTTTTAATACTTAATGGTTTAATTATTATATTACTTTATATAAAAGTAGCTTCTTTAATTTCACAATAAATTCCAAATACCGATTTAAAACTCCAAATAAACCATTAAAATTCATATATTTCAAAGCTTTAACTGTTCCACCATTTCAAAACTAATTTTTTGATAATACCATAAATATCAAATTCAATTACTATTATTTAGATTTGAAATGGTTACTTAATAAATCCAATAAAATTTAAGTAAAACTTTTAACTTCAAACAACTGGATATTCTTTAAATTTTTATTTAACTTGATATGTTCATTTTTCTCAACTTTATATTCGTCTAAAACACTTTAACCAAATTAAGTTATAAGAATCATACCCTTTAATATCTCAACTTATATTTAAACTCCAAATCAAATTTATTCAAGTACAATTCTTAAATAATTCAGTTTAAACCAATGTCATTATTTATCTTCCAACTTAAATTTCACTTAAGTCATTTAAAATTCTATATATATAATACCTTAAATAGGTACTTACCCATATAATATAAACCATCAAACTCCATTATTAAACTCAGTTTTATTAAAGAATTTTATACATAGCTTAAATTCAAGAATTTAACTATATATATATATGTATATATATATGTATATATATAAAATAATATTTATATAACATCAAAATTTGTATTTAAATAAATCTTATATTCCTTTCCAAAACCATAGAAAATCACTTCAAAATATTTCTATATATAGACCGCAGTGCCTGTATATGATTTTCTATCCTATGGTCAAGTGATACAGATGTTTATCATTTCAATCCGCAATTTAAAAATAAAAATTACGGCTATATATCATTTCAAACCGCAATCCCGAATGAGATGAAAATGCATAATAACTTACAGTTTATAATAATATAAAATACAACATCCATTCATCCAATATCAACCATCAACCATTTATCGCAATCATCATCAAATTCAACAATAACATCAATATAGAATGAAAAATAAACAACAGGTATTAAATAGCAGTTTAATTCAATAATAAATTAAATAACTGTTAACTGGCAGTTTATATGCAATGAATAATTAATTAACAAATTTAACTGGCAGTTTAAATGCAATGAATAAATTAAATAGCAATTTAATTTAAATAAATGAAATTAACTGGGATGATGATTAAAAATATACCAAACAACCATAAATAAATTTTAAATCATATCATATATCAATTTAACAAACATAAGAAATTTTAGAAGTTGTGAGTGGGTTAAAACACTCACCTTTTGAATTTAAATTGAATTCAAATCCAATTTAAACCCAAAAATTTGACCGTCTCAGAATTCGTCCAAACCAGCATCATCAAGTCTAGAATTTCAATACGATCCTAACCAAAGAAACTGCGCGTAAATCGCATATCGTATGCAAAAATTATGATGATTAATGCGATTGAAAACAATTAAAACAAATAAATAAAACAGAATACAATTTACTCACCCATCATCAAAGCCATGTCACGTGTTCTCCCTCAAACCAGAAGCCAGCATACTCATGCACGCAACCCAGCAGATCTCGAACAAACCCAAACCGAACATGCATCGTGCACGCCATCATCGTCGACTTCCAGAAAATGAACTGCCGCAGCTGCCCCAGCGCGAGCCGACCCTAAACGCCACTCGCGATCCCACAACGTCGCTGTACCCTGCTCAAACAGCCAGCCGCCGCCTCTAACATTGAAACCCTAGTCAAATTGTTCTGCTCGATCCGACCATCAAAACGACGAACAAACCATATAGATGCGCTCCCCTCCGTCCCCTCTTCAAAACCCAGAAACGATTCGACGATTCGACGATCCGACTAGTTTGATCGCGGCGATGATGAACGGCCGTGGATAAACCTTCAATTTCTGGACAAGTGGCGATTTGAATCGAAAAACGAATTACGGTTTTGAGATGCGTGTATCGAGAGCTTCGATATATATTTTTTCCAGATTTTTCTGAGAACTTTAAAATTTATGCTTTGGGTTTGATTTGCAATTGGATCTGGAAATATAGAATTTTGTCTGCCATTGAGGAAGAGGAAGAATAGAATGAAATTACGTACAGACAAATGAGAATTAGAGAGGCTAGGGTTTATAGCAGGATATTTATAGAGAAAGTTAAAATAGAATAAATGGATCGGGTTGAATACGTGCTAACGACAAAGTGGCCCAAAAAGCCCGTTCTAACCCTGGAACGAAATTGGGTAAACCCATATATGAAAATAGGTGTTTTAAAATATTTTAAATGCAGTGGAAAAGGTTTCAGGTTGAAATTGCATCGTATGAAGGAGTTATGCCAAAATCAATATTTTTTCAAATTGATTTCAATTGATTTCAATTTCGTTTATTTCAAGGCGTTTCGAGTCCGTACGATCAAATGACAAGTCCGATCGTTACGAAACTTGAAATCCTATAATAATTCACCGTTATGGACCCGATAAAACTAGTTTCGTTGAAATCCGAGTCCGTGGCCAAAATGGCTATTTTTCCATTAATTAAATAAATTAAAAATTCATTAATTAAATCACTTTTTCAATTTCGCTTCCAAAATTTACAAATCTTATTAGTTTTTTTTCTTAAACAATCTCAGTGATTTAAACCAATTTAGATGTCAATTAAATGTTGATTCAATCATAAATTTCAGCGTAAATTCAAATTTCATTATATTCATCAATTATAGATTAACTTTTCAATAATTCCATTGAATTCACTATTCATTCTTATTATTCAATTCGTTATGGTCAAATGAAGGAAATTAACATTGGTTCAAAGCTGTTACATAAATATTCTCCAATTTCAACTTAATTTTTAAATTAACGTAATAATTAAATATTTAATTTCATTCATTTGCAATTAATCCAATTATTATAAATTAAATAAATTAAATCCCTGTTTAAATTCAAATCGTATAATTCATAAATTTTATCATCTTATTACAATTTCCAATTAATGTAGAAATTAATTTCATTTTCTTACAAATTAATTCATTTATTATAGATTTCCTTCCAATTAATTAAAAATTGATTTGATTTACTTGGTTTCAAACTTTTTTATTATTCACAAATCAAAGTTTCCATTTATTAAATCAACCAATTCATATTATGAATAAATTTAACATTACTTATATTTACATTAACAAAATGTTAAACTTGGATTTATTGTAATTGATTACCAAAGTTTATTTACACATCAAACAAATAAACCTATATTAATTGTCACTTATTGCTTTCCATTGCCTTTACAAATTCGTTACTTATCAACCCAGATTATTATTCCATATATTCACTAATTTATTCCATTCTATTTATGATATCCGTTGCATTACACACTTCAATATTTCATACCTTTATTATATCAATTACTACCTTATAAATAAATCTATGTTCCTATTTAATTTACATTTATTAAAAATTTCAATTAACGATGGGTAACATACAATAAATATTACCGTTACCCTTTAATCACATACATAACCTTTATTACTTACATATCGATGCCGCCATTTATTTTCATACTACTAATTACATTTGCTTATTACTCACTCTTCCGTTATTATATTAATTGAATTCCATTCTAGTTAATATTTTTATTAATGATTCACTAATTTAACATTTCCATTTGTTGCTTATATTAAACTTAAAATCAAGTAAAACGATTTACATTATTTTCAATTAATTGCAATTTTATTCTAAATTGTAAATTTTAATTATAAATGCTACATCTAATTTCTAACATTATATCACATCCCCATAAATGTAACATTTATTTATTTTTATGAAAATTTATTTCCAATTTCATCCACTAATTAAAAAGGTAACTTATAGTAATTGTTTACATGCCAAGGTTACACTTAAGTTTATCCAGCTTCAACCAATTATTATAATTACCTACATAATATCGAATTTAATCAATTATTATAAATTATATACAAATCCTTTAATTTACACCACTTGTACGCTTATTTAGTTATTTTAAATTTTATACACAAGTGCACAATTTGCGCTATTTCACTTTTATTGATTTTATTTCAATTGTCAACAATTGGTTGCTACAATTTCATTATTAAACTTTTATTTCGCCATAAATTATAAAAATTTATTTCTTTCTAAATTTAATTGCAAAATTAACCAAAATTAACCAAAATTTACTATCGAATTTTACGGGTCGTTACACTCTCCCCCACTCAAAACTTTTCGTCCCCGAAATGGAAAAAGAAGGGAAAAGAAGAATTAAGAAATCAATATATCTTATTCAAAACATTAAATTTATAAAAAATTAGATTTACAAAATTAGTCACTTTAAATAAAATATACAAATTTACAATCATTATATCTTTTATACTTAAATCAATAAAGTGTGGAAAATATTTTCAAAAATTTTACCAAGTCCAAAATTTACGGAAAATTTCGTCAGAGTCTCCTTTGTACGGGGAAGCTCGGGAGAATATATAACATATATTTTCCAAAATAATATATATCCCAACATAGGAAAACAAAATAATGACGCTATAAAACGTAATCCAAAAACGTACCTATTTGTCGGGCAATTTACGCTTAATTATGAAACCAAAAGTAGTTGCAATTGCTTCCATATCCTGTATTTCACTTATATAATCCGAAAAGAGTTAATAATTATATAAAATGAAATGTTTAAAGGTTGTTTTCAACTTCAAACAGCAATCAATACAACAACAATCAATTTGCAACAAACAGCATACAACCATCATACAGAATCTACACAAATCAATCTTTCATCCATAACACACAAAACAAATAGTTGTTCGGGTTCAAAACTTCAAATTGTTCATAATGAAAAATAAACTACTAAGCGCACCATTTACTCAACAGTCTCTGATGAAGCTAAATAGATTATTCATTCATCTAACCAATTTTGAAGTATCCTTGCCCAAACAACCATGAACCAAAACAACACAACAAATTTCAAACAATGATTAAGTTCATTCTTATTTTTTCATTTCACACATTAATTGTTTGATTTCTTTTCTTTCATATAATGATCTATCTTTTTATTTTACAGTTTATTTCTTACAGTTTCATTTATTCCCATATATAAATGCAATTTCTTCTATTTGCTTTACATTCATTTATTCGTTACTTAATTTCACTTATTTACAATATTCATCTTTCTACTTTTTTTTCATTTATATATATATATATATATATATATATATATATATATAAATAGCTTCAACCATTTACTTAAGTTTATTATCATTCATTTATTTACTTTCATTTATTACTAAATTCCATTTATAATATTTACCTTTCTATTTTAGTAAATTTCAATTACACTTAAGTTTATAATTCTATAACATCAATTCTTATAAATAAAAGCAATTTATTGATCACTTCATTACATACTTTTACTTGTACAATTTCCATTACATTTTCTTATTAAATATTTCAACTTTTAATATTTGGTAAGTTATATATATGCTTTTAAAGAATGTAATTGAAATCATACAAGTTTATCTTATTTCTTTTAATTAATTAGATGTTCAATAATTCTATCTTTCGTTTTATAAGTTAAAATTTCAACTCTCTATTAATCTCATTTATAATTTAGCATTTCATTTCTTATTTCAATTAGAGGTTTCAATTATTAGTTAAATTCCATCTCACTACACTAACTAAAACTATTAATTAATTGGAAACTTAAGAACTAAATACCCGGTTGAGTTTCAAATCATTCTAAAATAACGGATAAAATATATATTTATAATTTATATATCTAATTAAAATTAAACAATTTAAAATTTTATATTTGATTTATCAAAACAAATCTGCAGTAAAGTACTACAATGGCCTTCCCACTCCAAAACTCGAAAATGAATGTCGATGATGCGGCCGCCATCATCGAAATTATTTTCCAGGGACAGAGAGGGGAGTACAACTTATTTCTTTCCAAAATTTCTTTTAAAACATTTCTTTCAAATTATAATGAAATATTTATATCAGAAAATAATTCTAAAATATTATTATTATATTCCAAAATCATTCGAAAGAAATATTCAAAACCCCGGAATGTAAGTTCTAAATTTCCAATTTTATTTATTTTAATTTCAATCTTATTTCAACTATTATTTATAAATTTTATTACCTAACAACCAATATATTGCAACCAAAAATATAACCTTTATAAAAATTTCCTTTATATATATAGAAAATATAATAGGCAAAATTATTTTGTTCACCTATATTAAAACCAAATATTATGTCGGTCTGTCCTATTAAGTGTTTATAAATCCCTATTGATGTCATAGCGTCCCATGCATCAAGCAGAATTTATAAATACAAAACAGAACAAATTAACACAATATTAAAACCCTTTTATAACACTAACAAATACGCTCTCTCATATATATACGCTCGACGACTCCCATAGGGTATTACTACCCTATTAGTAAAGAGTCAGACCCCACAAAGCTAAAGTTTACCGCTAAACCAAAGCTCTGATACCAGATGTAACAGCCCGCCTTTTCGCATGCTTTAAATCGACACACGTGTCAATTCAAACCATACAGAAGGGCGGATTGTTATGGGGTAAATAAGAAAACGAGGAAAAAACAAAACAAAATCTCACAGCGGAAGGATAAAATATAATAATCAAATATACAGTTCATGAAGCTGTTTACAAAATATTTAATTTTACTTATATAATATACATCAGAGTTGCACATACCAACGAATAACAATCGATGTAGCAGAATACAGTGTGTAGTGGAACAATATAATGTAATAATAATAATAATAATGAAATCTTCGTCTTCGTCCTCCAGAAATAAAGTCTTCAAATCCCGAAACGCTCGGACTGACCCGAGCGAATTGAAAGGATAAAACACTCGAGTCAGAACTAAAATATCTTATGTGAGTTAAATCAACAGAAATAAATATAAGTGTAGTAACTTAAGAGATGCTCGAGATTTACATCTCCTAAGGATCCGTTAAACTATTTATTATGTAGTAATATTTCGCTATTATAATAGTGTATTAGTAAAATAAACTTACTTTTAAATAGCGTTAAGGCTTTACATTTTCCACCTAAACACGTAATAATGCCATTAGTCTATACAGTACCGTAATACCTCCTGATCGGGAGGCTACCAGAGGATACTCCATAGGTATGACACAAATAGAAACTTGTACAAGGCGCGCTAGGGTAGATGACACGGTACAACTAGGCAATGACAGGGTAGATATATCAATTACGCATCCGGGCTGGTGGTAACGCGTAGCAGCTACTACCGCCCACCTCGGACAACACCTCTAAAATCAAAAATCAAAAGTGGCCACCGAATCATTCCAAAAGTCAAAGTATAGTATCGAAGGAGTGCGTCCGATCAGAGGAATGACCTCATTGACCCGAGAATCGCTCCTGTTTTAGCCACCTTATGCCAACTCACGGGAGTTAGGTCCACGTATTTACCTTAAAATAACGCCGCCACCATCCTACTTCATTCGGGAATCTCCACCGCGTACACGGTTGTTAAAGTGGTTTTCGGAGTTGGTAGAGAGTATGACAACTTCCGATCCCGGTCTCTTCAATACACCGCGGTCTTTTCAAAATAGTTTATACTTTAAAAACTAGAATAAAATATCCATTTCGAACCATATAATTACGATATCATTTCCGTTTTAAAACCCAAATCAATACGATATCATTTTATTTCAAATTATAACCTTTTCCCATAATCATAGCACTTTCAAATCTATATCCTTGAAACCCATAGCTTTGAAACATAACTTTTAATACTTAATGGTTTAATTATTATATTACTTTATATAAAAGTAGCTTCTTTAATTTCACAATAATTTTCGAATACCGATTTAAAACTCCAAACAAACCATTTAAATTCATATATTTCAAAGCTTTAACTATTCCACCATTTCAAAACTAATTTTTTGATAATACCATAAATATCAAATTCAATTACTATTATTTAGATTTGAAATTGTTACTTAATAAATGCAATAAAATTTGAGTAAAACTTTTAACTTCAAACAACTAGATATTCTTTAAATTTTTATTTAACTTGATATATTCATTTATCTCAACTTTATATTCGTCTAAAACACTTTAACCAAATTAAGTTATAAGAATCATACCCTTTAATATCTCAACTTATATTTAAATTCCAAATCAAATTTATTCAAGTACAATTCTTAAATAATTCAATTTAAACCAATGTCATTATTTATCTTCCAACTTGAATTTCACTTAAGCCATTTAAAATTCTCTATATATAATACCTTAAATAGGTACTTACCCATATAATATAAACCATCAAACTCCATTATTAAACTCATTTTTATTAAACAATTTTATACATAGCTTAAATTCAAGAATTTAACTATATATATATAAAATAATATTTATATAACATCAAAATTTGTATTTAAATAAACCGTATATTCCTTTCCAAAACCATAGAAAATCACTTCAAAATATTCTATATATAGACCGTGGTGCTTGTATATAATTTTCTATCCTATGGTCAAGTGATACGGATGTTTATCATTTCAATCCGCAATTTAAAGATAAAAAATACGGTTATATATCATTTCAAACCGCAATCCCGAATGAGATGAAAATGCATAATAACTTGCAGTTTATAATGATATAAAATACAGCATCCATTCATCCAATATCAACCATCAACCATTTATCGCAATCATCATCAAATTCAACAATAGCATCAATATAGAACGGAAAATAAACAACAGGTATTAAATAGCATTTTAATTCAATAATAAATTAAATAACTGTTAACTGGCAGTTTATATGCAATGAATAATTAATTAACAAATTTAACTGGCAGTTTAAATGCAATGAATAAATTAAATAGCAATTTAATTTAAATAAATGAAATTAACTGAGATGGTGATTAAAAATATACCAAACAACCATAAATAAATTTTAAATCATATCATATATCAATTTAACAAACATAAGAAATTTTAGAAGTTGTGAGTGGGTTAAAACACTCACCTTTTGAATTTAAATTGAATTCAAATCCAATTTAAACCCACAAAATTGACCGTCTCAAAATTCATCCAAACAAGCGTCACCAAGTCCGGAATTTCAATACGATCCTAACAAAGAAACCGCACGTAAATCGGGTATCGTATGCAAAAATTATGATGATTAATGCGATTGAAAACAATTGAAACAAATAAATAAAATAGAACACAATTTACTCACCCATCATCAAAGCCACGTCACGTGTTCTCCCTCAAACCAGAAGCCAGCATACTCACGCACGCAACCCAGTAGAGCTCGAACAAACCCAAACCGAACATGCATCGTGCACGCCATCATCGTCGACGTCCAGAAAATGAACTGCCGTGGCCGCCCCAGCGCGAGCCGACCATAAACGCCACTCGCGACCCCACAACGTCGCCGTACCTTGCTCTAACAACCAGCCGCCGCCTCTGACATTGAAACCCTAGTCCAGTTGTTCTGCTCGATCCGACCGCCAAAACGACGAACAAACCATATAGACGCGCTCCCCTCCGTCCCCTCTTCAAAACCCAGAAACGATTCGACGATCCGACTAGTTTGATCACGGCGATGATGAACAGCCGTGGATAAACCTTCAATTTCTGGACAAATGGTGATTCGAATCGAAAAACGAATTGCGGTTTTTAGATGCGTGTATCGAGAGCTTCGATATATATTTTTTCCAGATTTTTCTGAGGACTTTGAAATTTATGCTTTGGATTTGATTTGCAATTGGATCTGGAAATATAGAATATTGTCTATCATTGAGGAAGATGAGGAATATAATGAAATTACATAGAGACAAATGAGAACTAGGGAGGCTAGGGTTTATAGCAGGATATTTATAGAGAAAGTTGAAATATAATAAATGATCGGGTTGAATACGTGTTAACGACTAAGTGGCCCAAAAAGCCTGTTCTGTCCCCGGAACGAAATTGGATAAACCCATATATCAAAATAGGTGTTTTAAAATATTTTAAACGCAATGGAAAAGGTTTTAGGTTCAAATTGCATCCTATGAAGAAGTTATGCTAAAATCAATATTTTTCAAATTGATTTCAATTTCGTTTATTTCAAGGCGTTTCGAGTCTGTACGATCAAACGACAAGTCCGATCGTTACGAAACTTGAAATCCTATAATAATTCACCGTTACAGATCCGATGAAACTGGTTTCGTCGAAATCCGAGTCCATGGCCAAAATGGCTATTTTTCCATTAATTAAATAAATTAAAAATTCATTAATTAAATCACTTTTTCGATTTCACTTCCAAAATTTACAAATCTTATCGGTTTTGTTTTCTTAAACAATCTCAGTGATTTAAACCAATTTAGATGTCAATTAAATATTGATTCAATCGTAAGTTTCAGCGTAAATTCAAATTTTATTAGATTCATCAATTATAGATTAACTTTTCAATAATTCCATTGAATTCACTATTCATTCTTATTATACAATTCATTATGGTCAAATGGAGGAAATTAACATTGGGTTCAAAGCTATTACATAAATATTCTCCAATTTTAACTTAATTTTTAAATTAACGTAATAATTAAATATTTAATTTCATTCATTTGCAATTAATCCAATTATTATAAATTAAATAAATTAAATCCCTACTTAAATTCAAATCCTATAATTCATAAATTTTATCATCTTATTACAATTTCCAATTAATATAGAAATTAATTTCATTTTCTTACAAATGAATTCATTTATTATAGATTTCCTTCCAATTAATTAAAAATTGATTTGATTTACTTGGTTTCAAAGTTTTTTATTATTCACAAATCAAAGTTTCCATTTATTAAATCAACCAATTCATATTATGAATAAATTTAACATTACTTATATTTACATTAATAAAACGTTAAACTTGGATTTATTGTAATTGATTACCAAAGTTTATTTACACATCAAACAAATAAACCTATATTAATTGTCACCTATTGCTTTCCATTGCCTTTATAAATTCGTTACTTATCAACCCAGATTATTATTCCATATATTCACCAATTTATTCCATTCTATTTATGATATACGTTGCATTACACGCTTCAATATTTCATACCTTTATTATATCAATTACTACCTTATAAATAAATCTATGTTCCTATTTAATTTACATTTATTAAAAATTTCAATTAACGATAGGTAACATACAATAAATATTACCGTTACCCTTTAATCACATACATAAGCGTTTATTACTTACATATCAATGTTGCCATTTATTTTCATACTACTAATTACATTCATTTATTACTCACTCTTCCGTTATTATATCAATTGAATTCCATTCTGGTTAATATTTTTATTAATGATTCACTAATTCAACATTTCCATTTGTTGCTTATATTAAACTTAAAATCAAGTAAGACGATTTACATTATTTTCAATTAATTGCAATTTTGTTCTAAATTGTAAATTTTAATTATAAATGCTACATCTAATTTCTAACATTGTATCACAACCCCATAAATGTAACATTTATTTATTTTTACTAAAATTTATTTCCAATTCCATCCATTAATTAAACAGATAACTTATAGTAATTGTTTACATGCCAAGGTTACACTTAAGTTTATCCAGCTTCAACCAATTATTATAATTACCTACATAATACCAAATTTAATCAGTTACTATAAATTATATACAAATCCTTTAATTTACACCACTTTTATGCTTGTTTACTTATTTTAAATTTTATACACAGGTGCACAATTTACGCTATTTCACTTTTATTGATTTTACTTCAATTGTCAACAATTGGTTGCTACAATTCATTATTAAACTTTTATTTCGCCATAAATTATAAAAATTTCTTTCTTTCTAAATTTAATTACAAAATTAAATTAACCAAAATTTACTATCGAATTTTACGGGTTGTTACATATACATAACAAATAACATATATATATATATATATATATATATATATATATATATACACATACATATTTACCATTTAAATTTACATATATTAAAAGTTATAAATATCTAAGATATTTTCACACTTAAAAAGCAAACTTCGCTTCACTTTTACACTGATTAACTCACACACATGGAGGCACAAGGGGGGAGGTTTAGTCGTGTGCCTTGAGGTGATAGGGTGGGTATGGGCAAGGGCATTTTGGTCCATGCACATTTGGATATTTATTTCCAAATTTTTCCTATAAATATCCATCCATTTTTTCATTAGTTTTGACACCATTTTTCATCTTCCTCTTTCTCAAGCTATTTTATTGGCTTCTTTACTTAGAAAATTTATGAAGAAAAATTAGTAAAAAGAAAATAAACCTATATAAGTATATATACATTAGCAATCCACTTCAAAGTCAAGTGAAATCCACTCATCTCCTCCTTCCAAACTCACGGCCACCATCTCCATCATCCTTAATCGAGCCTACCTCCACTTGCATGCTTAAGCCATAGCCATCCAAAGGTCCCGAGTTCGATTCCATAAGCTTTGATTTGATCGTAGTGAGGCTATAGTCCGGCTTCATAAGCCCAATATCCAATGAAGGTGAGAAACTCTATTTAATTTATGATACTTTGGATTATATATATGTTTGACCATGCTCTGTTGTGACGATTATGAACCATGTTTGATTTGACAGTATGTTTGTTTGGATATGTAAAAAATTCACGTTTAATACACGTCGAATATCACAAAAGAAATCATTTTTCTTTAGTAAGTGAAATGGTATATATAAGATTGCTAAACCTCTTTAAAATTGTTTAAAATAACTTAGAAATGTTTTATAAACATTTAAAAAAATTTCAAAAAAGTTTGGTAAATCATAGGAAAATTGAATTAAAATAAGCTCGTCGCGGAACGGTAGTTCGCGATTTCGCGTCGTAAAAGTTTGAATCCATCTATATGGTGAAATCGGAGTCGGAATTCTTTGGAATAAGAATTTTCTAAACTCTTATAGTCATAGGTTTCAAATAAAAGAAAAAAATCGAGATATTGTTTAGTAGATTTTGAAATAAGAGCAAATCAAGCTTTCAAATTATCGCGCTTTGTCAGCATTTTTTGCAGTGCTTTCCAATAACTTTTGGAATACAACATTAAACTTAAGCATTCTTTCCCAAATCTTTTATAAATATTTTCAAATAAATAATTAATTATTTTGAAAATAATGTGGAGGTTCTATAAATTATTTAAAGAGTTTAATTAAATGATTTAAAGAAAAACAGTTATAATTAAGTGATTTAATCTTGGCTCTAAAAACCGACGAGTAAACTGGATTTTTCAATTCGTGAGACCCAAATGTGAGGTGCTTAAACAAAGGAGATGTTCAGGAGCAGCCAATACCCTGACTTACCTAGCCTCTTTCTCGGACAAGGGATTTATAAGGTCGAAATGTCGGAAACGAGGCAGGTATAAAAGATTTAATTTTTTCAAATTTAATACAACTTAGATTGTATAGAAATAATCTTTTTATACTTGGTATTAAATTCCGAGAAGGGAATCCTACTATCCTTGTGAATTTAAAAGGTGATTCACTGTTATTTGACGAATAGTAAAGATTGAATACGGAATTTGATGTTGAGTGGAATTAGTATAATTTCTATCTACCTTTTTTTCTCAATAATGCTTTCCAATATGACTTACGAAAATGATTTTGTATTTTCAAAGTTAAAGAGAGGTTTATTGATTTCGTGTATACCAGAAAGAAATATTTTAAATATATATATCTCTAGAAGATATTTTTTTGACAAAGAGAAAGTAATTAATCAAATGATAATCACTTATTTACTTAACATCTTTATATCGATGATTGGTTCGAAGGAACCGGGATTGGATTTGGGTGATTCCTATTCGAAAATCACTTCGAGCCAATTTACGCGCTCGAAGGTGTAGACATGGAATGATAATAAATTAGAAGATGGAATGTAGGGCTACTTGTCAATGACCCTTAGGGAAATTTCTCATAGCATATATATGTGGTAGTAGTATCTTCATTTTATCTTCAATGCAAGGGCTACTCGCTATAGATTCTAAGGGTGATTCCCAATAGGATATAGTAAGAGAGTTCCTTTGATTTGTCCTGTTCCTGAACAACTTGTATGGACGAATGTCTGATATTGAATTTCTAACATACACATACATTGATCTTTACAAACGTATATCTGTTTAGTGGTGTAGAAAGTAACTCTCTTCCACTTAACACCCTTCTCTAAGACGTATGAGCTTAAAGGTTGTACATTTGTGAAAATCAATGATGTGTGATAGAATTGGCAATGTGGCATTTAAAGTGGAATGTGCTACGTGAAAGGTAATCGTTACTTCGGGCCTCATTACCCGAAAATGGTTTAAACAGGGCTTGCCGTAAGGCTATATGGTTCATAACCATTTGGGTATGGTCATCACCTTTCTACATTGCTCTCTATATGTTGAGTATGTTGTGTATGCTATGGGATCCCGGATAGGTCAGTTATGACCGGGGTGATGTCATAATTGGTTCTATCCACCACCAGATGGGTCTGTGGGTAGACCGGTCTTGCCAGGTGCAAAGGTTTCAAAGATGTTGATCCTTGTTAAAACCTTCTAGAGATATACTGTATGGAAATTAGTCTCTTACCTTGCTATTGTATGGAATCCGCTCTCCAATAAGTGCCTTCAGACTTAATTGTAGAGCCTAGTATGCAGGAATTTAATAATGTAACAATTTCGCCTAAGATTATGTATATTTGCCTGAAGGTTATTTTAAAAACAATGTCATAAAAAATAATATTACTAGATTTTGGTAAAATCCAATTTTACTTATTTTAAATGGTACTCGGTAGTGACAATTATTTACACCAACTTTCTCAGTCAAAAATATCACATTAAGACTTTTGGAATTTGGCAATGATCAAAATTCCAATATTGCCCACATTCAACTTGTATATTGCAAACACAAAGTCTTTGGTTCAATAATAGCAACTATTATTAACCGAGCCGCTCTGGCTAGAGACTTTAACTTTGAGTGGGCTTAAGTTGACCATGATAATTTCTCATATAACCGTGGAGACGAATTTTCTACTGAATAGTATTTCACTTTCAATGGTTCCATTTGACCCTACTATAGTTGTTCGATGGATGTAATGCCATGATTTAGCTATATCAAAGCGAATTTTCCACATTGAAGCTTGATTGTATTCTTAAGTCAAGAGAATTATGTAACATTACCGCCTTGATATTTTCTGTTTGACCTTGGTTATATTAACCTATTAAAAACTATTAGAAGTGTCATTTCATAGTAATCCAATAACTATTAGTACATATTCCCTTGGTGCTTCCAGCAGCCATGAGTATTATATTACCCAACATTTAAAGAGTATTACGTACTCCAGTCTGAACGGATGTATCAATATCTAATCTTGATATATCTCGACTAGGAATACTTAAAACGATGTGTTTATTACATTGACAAATTTATCATGATTACAAAATATTGTAATTGCTATCACAAAACACGCAAATTGTTTATTTTCGATTATATATACTTAAATTACATTAATAATCAATATAACACATTATATCAAGTGTATAACGGAAATAATAACACCTTTCGTTTCGAACGAGATTTTATCATAGAGTTAATTATTTACAATAAATTATAGAATTGCCCCCAGGACATACCCCTAACTCTATCAATTTCTTGCTCTAAAAATGGAAGGCTCATGCCCATAGGGTAGCGCAGTTGATTAAGACATGCGGCGCTTAAATATAAGGTTGAGGGTTCGATCTTTGCTAACTACGTATCCTTGTGGGAATTTAACCAAGTTTAAAAATATGAAAGCTCATAGTCATCTTCACAAATTAAAGGTATAAATTTTTGAATTTGAACGACTATTTGTAATTGAAGTTGCTATTTTCAAATTTAACTAATTTTAGGGTTCATTGTTTTAGTTAATGATATGCAACTTATATGCTAGTTATTTGATACAAGGAAATGAAAACCTTAATTTGCGTTTGCATAGTACATAACTGGTTGATTTTAAGGATTAACTACTACGTATTAAGTGGATTTTTTGTTAAACTGACACCCGAATCAGCTAATAGAAGTGCCATAGATTTCTAACACAAACATAGGAGTGAAAATGCATCAAATATGAAAGTATTATTTTATTTATTAGATTATTGGTTAAAAACATAGTTTAAAATGTTGATTTGTATTGATTGTCATAATGTAAGCGTTGAAATAGTTCAACATGTTGGACATTCAAGCAAGATTAAAGAAATAGATTATAAAGATCCTTAGATCAAAGAAAATTTTAAAATAGCTAGTTTTCATAAAGTAATATAACTTGAATAAATTAAATTAGATTACCATCTTGTTAAGGCATTGTGTAACCGATGGAGGTTCTATACGGATGTCTTTCATTTCAATGCAGGAGGAATGACCATCACTTTATGTAACGATCCCGTTTTGAACCAATTTTTAAATTGATAATTAAAATAAATTTTTGGATTAAATTGTGAATTAATTTGAATCTTTCAAATTTAATAAAAATTGTGCCTGTTTAATTATAAATAGATTGTAAATTGAATTATGGGTTTGAAATTCAAATAAATATTTATTAATAAGTATAGTAGTTCAAGATAATATGATATTTAATAAGGTATAATAGTTTTAACTAAAAATAGGATTTGATAAAAAGATTTAATCTTTTAAAAATGTAACATGAATAAATGTGATATGTATATAATATATAAATAAAAGGAAATGGATTTGTTTAAATTGAAAACGTAAACATATGTACATATAAAGCAATTTATAAAATGAAACGGTTTGAAACATAAATTTTAAATTAAATAAAACAAGGGTTTAAACACAAAATAGATGTAAATGACATTTGTAAACCATGTAATAAGGAAATTTAACAAGTGTATAGGAATTAGATTCATGCATATTACATGCATAGACAAGTGGAAAAATAAAAATTTCTCCTAATTTGGAAATCATATTAACATGCATAAGAAAGAAAATGAATACCAGATTTTATATGTATCACTCTCCTCCTTTTCAAAAGCCTTTGTTAAAGTTCAAAGTAAGTTACAAAACCTGAGAAATAAAATCAAAAAAAGAAAATCAAACCCAGAAAATAAAGCTTGAATTCATTTCAAAAATCTGAAGCATAAGGCAACTCAAGACTTCTACAACCAGGATAAAATTCAGAACAAAAGCCTGAAACAAAGATCATCTCCAGATCTTAAAACCTGGAAGTAATTCAAGATCAAAGCAGGCAACAAAAATTCAAATGGAAATCTGTAACAACCCTGAATTTTTTTGATTTATTTTAATTGTTTATTTTGATTATTTTATTATAAACTTTATTATATTTGTTAAAATGAATAAATTTTGTTATTTTAAGAGTATATTTTTATTTTTGTGTGAATTATAATTTCAAACCTGAATAAATAGGATATTTCCAGAAAAAAGTGGATTTTTGGTCAATCTAGTCAAACTTTGACTTTTAAATTTAAAATTAAATTTTTTTAATTTTTGAATTTTATCTTTTATTATGAAAATATATTAAATTTTGAGAATACTGCTTTTCGTTTCATTGAAATCATATTTATATTGTGAAAGTTATGCATTTTACAATATTGTGTTTACATTGATTTATATAACAGTATTGTTTATTTTAATTTATATAAAAAAATATTTTTATTTGTCAAATCACGTTCTAATTTGTGTTATATGACATGTTAGGTATATATTTTATTTTAAAACATTTTTAAAGTGATGTTATAATTTTTCCAAAGCTTAGTGTATTTATTTTCAATTTTTATAACCTAGTTTCTATTTTTAAGCTATTTTCTTAATTTAATTATATTTATTTAAAATTATATTTATTTATTTTATTCATTCATTATTTCATTGTGTTTTTATTTTATTTATAATCATTTTATATGTATTTAAAAATGTAAAAAGAATTTTGGAAATATAAAGAGTTTTGACCTTTTATATACCTTGCCTTTCACATTTCAACTTACCTTTTCACACCAAACATCACATGCATTCAATTGCTGGCCATATCTCATTGCTTCAGCCGCATGCCCACTTCATTTTCATGTATAGGAAAGTTTCTCACACCTTAAATTTCGGCCATCATCTCATGAGGCAAAGTTTGGTAAAATTCTTCTTCTTTTCTTCTCATTTTCTTCTTGTTTTTCTGATCTCTTTGCACTTGTCTTCACCTTTGTAGCTCAGCCCTTCCTCTTCCTTCACCATGGCCGTGCACCACTAGTTGATAAACTCCACCGAAATTTGCATTATCCACTTGAAAAACTCCACAGTCGAGCACCTATGCCATCAATACTTCACCACACCACCTTGGCCGGCCCAGACCTCATCACCGCCAGCCACCTATATGACCTGAGACCTCTGCCACATCACTTCCTGACCCCACCAGGCCTGGCCGTGACCTTGCTTGCCTTGGTCGTGACTTGTGTTGCATTGAAATCCACTTTGGTTGCCTCGTATTTGTAGTTTCATGCATATATCCTTATACATCATCTTCCATGCTAGGGCCGACCTATTGAACCCAAAACCAGATCCAAATCCTTGCCATGGCCGTGTATTTTAACCTATGGCTGAAGCTAGGGGTGGTTGAAAGTAAGTGCAAGAGATTTGGTGACTTTTTGTGCATGTATATCTAGTGTTGTCTAATTTTTTTAAGTGTATATTCATGTGCTGTATATTGTTTTATTTCATATGTTCAAGGCAATTAACTTCGGCTCTCCTGCACTCAAATCGTATTCGTGCTTTCATGCCTTTGAAGATCTCTGTTTTGTGTATTTGCTTGTCATCTCCAGCTATACATGTGAGTTATTCTCATCAGATAGTTTTATACATATATGATAAGTAAACCGGTCACATTTGAATCTATAAAATATATACCATGATATATTTGCTATGTTATGATCATATGATATTCATCCATGCTTATTTACCTGTTATATCATCTGTTACTGTTACATTATGCTATTCTGTTATTTATATTAGTTTATCACACTCAAGTTCCCTTTAGATTAGAATCGCTATGGGTTGGAATGATACATACCCGAACGGACTTTAGAATAGGCAAAAATCATTATGGGTTGAAATGATAGGCTTGAGCGATTTGTATTTATTTAATTTACTTGGGATTGCGGGTTTGAAATGATCAAACCCGGATTTTTCTTTGTAAATTACGGATTAAAATGATATATTATCTGTATCACTTTACCTAGGCTAGAAAATGATATACAGACTCGTGGTTAAAATACATTTTTCTAAAATTTTAAAAAATATTTTAGAAGTGTAAATATTATAATATTTTGATTTAAACTTACTTAAAAATGATTTTATAAAGCATTATTGATTTTCTAAAAGATCTATAAGTGAAATAAATTAATGGTAAAGTTAGAAATTTGAAATATAAGTTATTTGGAAATTATGATTTGGTTATAAATGGAATTTAAATTAAGTAGGAAATATGATAAATAGATTTAAATTTGAATTAAAATGAATTTAAATGATTTTTATAAAGCATTAATGATTTTTGAATAAACTAAAAGGTGAGATAAATGAATATTTAAGTTGAATTTTGAAATATAACTTAATTTGAAAATTTATTAATTTTGTTTAAAAATGAATTTTAAGTTAAGTAAATAAAATGAAAAAAATAAGTTATATTTGGATATTTAAACTTAAGTGTTAAGTAAAATAATTAATTATAAAGAATTTAAATTGAATGTTGAAATTATATAACTAAATTTGTAACGCCCCACCTCTATGCTCACAATAACAAAGAGTATTAATGAAAATACTGTCTGTTATCATGAAGAATAAGGCTGGATAGGAGCGGCCATCCGTAGTTAGGCCTTACACAAGTTGGTTATTTCGATAGGAGTGGTATATATTTTTAATTTTTCATCTCTTATTTATTTACTCCCATCGACATACCTAATTCCAGTATAAAACGAACTACGATGGTTCATAATAGTTTAGGACAATATATATAATAACAACACAGATAAGTCAAATGCGGAACACAGATAATAAAAAGTCTCATATATATATATATATATATATATATATATATATATATATATATCTGAAATCAGTTGATATACATGTGATACAATACATATGATACAACTACAACTGTCGACTCTGGAAGTTACATATACAAGTACATTATCGTAAATAATATATATGAATATACAACATCCTATACTATGACAACATCTACTCCAAATGATATAAAGAAACTTCATAGCTCTAGCAGCAACCCAAAGTAAGATATCTACAACCTGTAATAACTCGGTCTGACCCGAGTATTACATTCAAAAGAAAATAATACACGGGTCAGTCTAATTCAAACTCATTTATTGGTGCATAGAAAACATAATAATCAAATAGACGATAGTCATAATAATTCTCGTCTATCCGACCCTTTTAATAAAGAAATCGGATAACGGTAAAATATAACACTTAACAGTGTTAAACAACAAATCAGCAGAATCAAATCATCAACAAAGATAAGTAAAAAGAATATCCATGAAGATAATTTGGAAAACATCAAAATTCCTAATCGGCAATTAACACAAAATCATCAATTTAAACCAATCAAAATACAATTCAAATCATATTGAATTGAATAAACGAAACAGTTCAAACAATTGAAATATCAATTAAAATAACAATACGGGTAGGGCTGCAGTACACGCACGCGTGCACTGCCTCGCCACTACAGCATATGGAATACGCAAAAGATCAATAATCAAAAAAATAGGATACCAGCAAAAACAATACCGTGTGGCTGCAGTTCACGCTTGCGTGCACTGCCTTGCCACTACAGTGATGATGTACACAAAAGCTCAATACTGTATGGTTGCAGTTCACGCTTGTGTGCACTGCCTTGCTACTACAGTGATGATGTACACAAAAGATCAACGAACCAAAATCAACGAACATTCAAATATCAATGCCACAGACTCAATGGTCAAAGCAGACAGACCTGGACAATGTGCACGTATGTACACAATGAAAATTCACAAACGAACACAAAGTCAAGCCCGAATTACCAGATTCAACTCAAATGAATTCGAAAAACAAATCCAAGTATATCAGAGCAGTGATGCTCAAACCCAAACCAAACTACAACGAAAAAGGCGAAAGGTCAAGTCACAGACTCAACACAACTGCACAATGAAACTGCCGTTAAAGAAGCAATTAGCCAAGAAACTACACAGTCAAGAAACGACAACTCAAGTGCCGAACTCAACTGGACAGCACAACCTGGACAAGGTACATAAACAGTGGCATACCAAAACAAGAACAAAGTAGATCATGCTTGTAGCCATCAAGTGGACAAAGTACAAACTCAATTGAGATGCAACAGTAGTGAAAATGGAATGCATCAGAAGATAATGCCATAAACGTACCACAGGAGTCATGGAAGCAAGACTATATGAATCAGACTCGAGGCTAGATTCAAACAACACAAGTGCAACCTCAACATATATGATCAAGTGAATACACACAGATGTATATATTACAAGAAATGAACTCAAATTCAAGTGCAACGGTACAAAGCTTGACCAGAGATGCAGCTCCAAGTCAAAAGCAAGTAGGGGTGGAGTACATCTATGTAGTGTTAGAGACTAAAGCCACCAATGCACATGAATATACCAGGCATATACATGAATGACCAGTACGACCAAACAGTAGTGTAAAAATAATCAAGAAACAAATATTGCAGCATGGAGCTACAGAATGAAACAGAGGTGGCAGCATGGAGCTACAAACCAACAAAACAACAAAACAAATGTACACAAAAATGCATATGTGTACAACTCGACACAGTGAAGCCACAGTTCAATTCATGTACAAGGAGAAACACTGTGAACACAGTGAACAATTTCAAGGCAGCAAGCAATACAATTACAAAATTCAGGTATGCATATATATGAATACGCATACATATCTATATCAAAATCGAACAGCACTAGCATACATATGAGACATAGGTAGTTCGAACAAAGCCACCAAGACAGTGTCGAACCCCATGCAAAACAACACAAATCAATTTCAAGCTTAAAGAGTTACTGCCATGAGTTTATCAAAATCAAACAAGTGTAGGGTAACACAAATGGTCGAAAATGATCAAGTGCCTGAAACAATTTCAAGTTGAACAAATTACAGTGAAGCTAGTAATAATCACACAAATATACAATGCAAAGAGGGTGCAGTGAAGACTGTAGGCCATGGCTACAACAATAATCCCAATCAAAATCGAAGTCAACATCGAACCAAGTCAAGCCGTGATCAAAGAGATGAACAGGGCAGAGACGAGGTTATCAAAAATCGAATAGCAAGATTCAAGAATGACCATAGTCAAATAGTAGTTTTATCAAAATCGAACTCAAATTATTTTCGCAAAATCAAGCTTTCAAGCCAAGTGCTAAAACACTGCAGTTTGAATCGAAATCTGTTGAAGTCACCAGCAAATCAAACTAAAACTGTGCAACTTAAAATAACAATTTATACGAATTCGAACAAAGTCCAAGTAAACAAAATTGGAATAAGTCGGAAGTCAAACAATTTTATACTAACGAAATCACAGAATTTTTAAACCCTACAAACCTAAGCTTGAACTAGATGCGAGTAATTAAAATTACTCACCTTTGTCGAAGAACTCAAATCAGATTCGCAGCCGAAGAAGCAACAAGGAAGCAATCGATCGAAGCTACTCGCGACTATTCACGCGATCAAACAACATAAAGTCGGCGCTTCGCAAAAAAAAAACCCTGATTGTCGAGGAGGAAGAAAAGGAACAACCACCATTTTTATTCTTTTCATATGATTAGGTTTAGGGTTTTCGAGTGAGAAAGGTAAAGGAGGGACGGTCTCTTCAATATAATGCAACACCAAAATAATAAACAAACGTGGGCCGAAATTTCATTCTAAATCCCGCTTAATTCCTTAATCAAACCATAAAAGGATTTTTTTTTCAACTCGATTTAAAAATTCCAACGGCAATTAGCTAGCAAATATAATCATCCAATGACGATGATCAATCGATACAAATCTCCGGGTTGTTACAACATTATTATTAAATTGATTTTTGAATGAAAAATTAACTTTATAAAATCATGAATATAAGGGTATTTAAATGATTGTTTTAAAAGTGAAAATATATGATTTAATTAGTTTAAAGTGGTTCAAATAAAAATTTAATTATTTATGAAATTATACTGAATATTTGGAATTTAATTAATTGCGTGTTTGAAATGTTATTAATGTAAAGGATATTACAACATTTTGTAAATGCTATAGTTGATATAAATGAACGAAATGGATAGAATTGAACAAAGGATATTACATCACTTTATAACTGCTGTAATTGCTGGACTTGACTAAAGTTTATTTGAAACTAAATAAAACCTATTACAGCATTTAAATGCTGCCTTTTGTTAAATGAATTGTTTTAAAACATAACTTTCTGTAGCATCATCTAAGTGCTGCGAAAGTTGAACTTACAAAGTTTTGATAAATTTAAAAGAATAAATGAACTTTGTAAAGGCTAAATTTTTGAGAATTCGATATTTAATTATTAAGTATAATAAATGATTTAAATGGAATATTTAATTAGTTTAATTGGAATATTTAATTGGTTTAAATGGAATATTTAAACGGTTTAAATGGAATATTTTGATTTGAAATATAAACCATTTTAAAATGTGATTTGAAATGGTATTTAAATTAAATAAAAATGAATGCGGTTTTAGAAAGATATGATATTTTGATATTTCGAAATGAATTTGAAATGATATTGAATTTTTTAATGATATTAGATTTAGAAGTATAAAATACCATTTTGAAAATTTAACTACGGGATGTATTTAATTTATAGTTTAACTGATCCTTAAAGGATGGACGTTCCCAAGCATCCTTTAGGTTATTGTACATTACTACTACAGTTCACTTGAGTTGGTTTACATTATATAAGTATATATGTCCTGACTCGAGTTTTTTGTGTTTTACTTTACGCTCGGGTCAGCCTGAGTATTTACAACTTAGCTTTGGATTTCTTTTCTAGAGCTAGGAATCGCTGGAGATTCTGTTTTTCTAGTTATCTATTCCCTTTCAGTTTCAGTTGTTCTATTTCAGTTCTAGTATTTATAAACTTCTATATATTTGGGATTTCCATTGTATATGTTTCAGGCTGATATTATGTATAATGTTTTGAGAGTTTGTTATAGTAGCTTCATGAACTACTATGGTGTTTTAATTTCCACTGCGAGTTATTCTGATATTTCTGTGTCTGTGATTGTATTTCATTTGCTCCAAATTTATTTACAATGCGGTATTTTAAGCAATTCAAGTCTGGCATGTGTGGATGCGAATGGTTGAAAATATCGGGTTGTTACAGTTGGTATCAGAGCTTTGGTTCTTAGGCAAACCATAGCCTGCAAAGCAAAAACTCATTAGAGATAGGGTAGAAATACCCTAGAATGAGTGAAATCAATCTCAGAATCATTTCTTTGTGAGAGAACGCATTTTCAAAGTATAAAATGATTTCCAAATGATTTTATAGGATTTTTAAAGATTATTTTGGTATAAAAAATTTCTTATTTTGGAATCAAGTTTTTCTAAACTTCATTCCTTCTGTTTCCACCTTGTTAGAAATTTTTTGGTTAGGATTCTTATCGGTTTGGATTCCTTGAACTTTGGAACGCTTCCAATTGTTCTGAACTCCAGTCTTGTCTTCCCTATTTTATCCTTTTGAATTTGGAGCATTCCATAATTCCATTTTGGAATGACCTCTATAAAGATCAGTGATTTCGTAAATCTTGAATGATTTGTAAGGGGGTGAAACTCCTTTACAATTGGCATTGATTCACCGGAGATTTCGTCATCCTCGGTTTTCGATGCTAACTATCTTCTGCTATATCTGGATTCTATCTATGGCAATCGAATGTCGATTTGCCTTAGATTTTCGAATTGATTATATTCCTGAAGTCACGGTTGACCGGTTAAGGTCGCCCCGCAATTTATATAGGCTTATCCATCTTTATTATTGCATTATCTAATCTTAGTTCGAGCTTATCTTCGAATCAGGATTCTATTTGACTAGAGTTCCTTTACATTTGAATTTATGTTTGTTTTGAAATCCATCCTTGAATCATCCCTTCGAAATTTGTGTTCGGTTGTATTTTGAAATTTTGCAAACATCGAAATTATTATTTTGATAAGGATGACCCCATTTTATATATGAAAGTGAAATGTTTTCGATAAGGATTTTATATCTTTATAAAAAAAATGAAAACTTGAAATTTCGAAAGGATTTGAAATTTTTATAAGAATTTGACTTATAAAAAAATGACTTCTAATCGAAGGGTTTTGAATTTGAATTTCGAGGAATCGAACTCCGGTGTTTTGAATTCGGTTTTAAGATTTTGGAAAATATATAATAATAATAATAATATGATTTAAAGATATTTTTCGAATAAGAAATGTTTCAAATATATTCGAATGAATTCCAATGATTTCAAAAGAGATTTCAAATAAGTTTCAAGAAAATAAAAGTCCAAAACCCACTTATGTCGTTGGAAAATAATTTTGGTGACGAATGCATGCATCATTAACATTGATTTTCAAGTTTCTGAGTGGAGGTGAGGCGACTCTAGTAGCTTTGCTATGCGAGTGATTTTGTGAAACCAAATTTTGATTTCAGATTTTGAAGTATGGTTTGATATTCGAAAGATATATGTGTATATATATATTTGAAATGATGTAAAGTAAGCCGGTGTTCAGTCCTCGAGATTCAGATTTGTTTTGGTATAACCCTATCTTTTGGAATTGGTTTACTGATTTGTTGGTGATTTCCTAACTTTGGATTGAAAATATGATTTCTTCGACTATTTTGAAGGTTCGAGCACTTCCAAATCAAGGTTAACTTTTCAAAGCTAAGTAATTTTGAAAGGCATTGGGTATTTGATAAAGAATATATTTAGTTTGGTATGATTAAAGTATAAAGTAATATGATTTACATAAGTTTGAAACTGTTTTTTGAGTGAAATAAACAAGACTATTTTGAATTATACTGGCATGAAATATAGATTTGAAATGTTTTGAATAAAGTATATATATAGAATAATAATCTTTTCAATAGTAAATTGGATTTTCCATATAGAAATAAATAGTTTGAAGGTTTTAAAAAGGGTGGTTTTAAACTTTGTAACCATTTTAGATATTTTGATGATTGTAATGGTGTGGAAATGATTTAATCTTTATCTTGATAAAGAATGTGAATTTGAAATGATAATTGATTTTGATAAATGAATATTTGAATTTTATATTTGTATGAAAGGATATTTGGTTTACTTGTAATTTGAGTTTATTTAAAAATAATGGATTTATGAAATGAATATTTCAAAACTAAGTAATAATGAAGTAAAATTCGAGTTATATGAAATTATAAAATTTAGTTTTGGATTATGGTATATTTAAGCTTTGAAATATATTAAAGATTGAATAGTTTATTTTATGGATCAAATCTTTATTTGAAATTTGATAATATTTGAAATGGTTTTGTTGGAAAACTAAATTGAATTGAAACTGATGGTTTGAATTGAATTAAAATTGGAAATTTTAGATTTGGGTTTAATTTAATAAATTTGTGAAATGCAAAGAATTAAGGGAATGCTTTATGATTTCAAATGTATGATTTCGAAAGGTTATGATTTTTAAAGTGTAATGATTTCAAGTATTTTGGTTTTGAAAGATTTATAACTTTGGAAGTATTATGATTTTTGAAAGTGAATATATGTTTGAATTGGAAATGAATTTGTTTGACCTTAATTTTGTTGATTTGGAAATTTGGATTATTTTCTAAATATGTTGTTTTATGAAACTTTGAAACTGAATATATGTAATTTGGAAGAAATGATTTGGCGAAATCATATATATTTTGAAACTGAATTGATATTGAAATGGTTTGAAATTAAGAATCTTATTTTGCTAAATACTTGATTTGGGGTTATCGAACTTATATAAAATTGATTTGTACAAGTATGAAGTGATTTGAAAACTATTGATTTGTAAAGGTGCTCAACTTGTAAATTGAAATCTTATATAATCGAAGTCTATATAAGTGTGATTTGATATACTATTGATTTTGGGAAGCATTCGATTTGAAATGAAATCTTATATATAATGGATTTTATATAAGTATAATATTTGAAAGTGGTTTTGAAAGGTACTATATGATACATATTTTCGAAGTAAGGATATGGAAAGTGCCTTCTGCTTGATATCCGCTTTGTGGCCACACTGTGGATTCATTCTATCGATATTATTCTCTCTGATTTGGGTTTTCCAGATATGATACTCGAGTGTCCATCGAATTCCATGGCGATCTCCATGGTCTTACGAGCATGACTTCATAGCGTAACTTTCTAGCTGAGATGGCCTAGGGGAACGGATTATTTCCTAGAGGATCCAGGCGTAACCATTGTGTATCCTGCAATCTATGTAGGTTGCATTAGTAGCGAAACTGCCTGGCTGAGACGGCCTAGGGGTACGGAATGTTTCTTGGGGGATCCAGGCGTAACCATTGTATATCCTGCATTTTACTAGTCATCATGGCGTAACTCGCAGGGATGAGAAAGCTTAATAGTTGATCAACTCCACCAAAATTTGCATTATCCTCTTGAAAAACTCCATAGCCGAGCTCATATGCCATCAATACTTCACCACACCACCTTGGCCGGCCCTGACCTCATCACCACCATCTACCTACATGACCAAAGACCTCTGCCACATCACCTCCTGACCCCACCAGGCCTGGCCGTGACCTTTCTTGCCTTGGCCGTGACTTGTGTTGCATCGAAATCCACTTTGGTTGCCTTGTATTTGTAGTTTCATGCATATATCCTTATACATCATCTTCCATGCTATGGCTGACCTATTGAACCCAAAAATAGATCCAAATCCTTACCATGGCCATGTATTTTGACCTATGGTTGAGCCTAGTGGTGGTTGAAAGCAAGTGCAAGAGATTTGGTGACTTTTTGTGAATGTATTTCTAGTGTTGTCTAATTTTTTTTAAGTGTATGTTCATGTGTTGTATATTGTTTTGTTTCATATGTTTAAGGCAATTAACTTTGGCTCCTACACTCAAATAGTATTCATGCTTTCGTGCCTCTGAAGATCTCTGTTTTGTGTATTTGGTTGTCATCTCCAGCTATACTTGTGAGTTATTCTCACCAGACAGTTTTATACTTATATAACTAGTAAACCGATCACATTTGAATCTGTAAAATATATCACCATGCTATATTAGCTATGTTATGATCATATGATGTTCACCCATTCTTATTTACCTGTTATATCATCTGTTACTGTTATATTATGCTATTCTGTTATTTATATCAGTTTATCACACTGCAAGTTCCCTTTAGATTAGAATCACTATGGGTTGAAATGATACATACCCGAACGGACTTTAGAATGGGAAAAAATCATT
Organism: Allium cepa; assembly: GCA_030765085.1. Taxonomy (NCBI): domain Eukaryota; kingdom Viridiplantae; phylum Streptophyta; class Magnoliopsida; order Asparagales; family Amaryllidaceae; genus Allium; species Allium cepa. The sequence goes on along the minus strand of CM060941.1, from coordinate 165,863,002 downwards.
ATGGGCTGAAATGATAGGCCTGAGCAATTTTTATTTATTTCATTTACTTGGGATTGCGGGTTTGAAATGATCAAACCCGGATTTTTCTTTGTAAATTATGGATTGAAATGATATATTATCCGTATCACTTTACCTAGGCTAGAAAATGATATACAGACTCGTGGTTAAAATATATTTTTCTAAAATTTTAAAAAATATTTTGGAAATGTAAATATTATGATATTTTGATTTAAACTTACTTAAAATTGATTTTATAAAGCATTATTGATTTTCTAAAAAAATTATAAGTGAAATAAATTAATGGTAAAGTTAGAAATTTGAAATATAAGTTATTTGGAAATTATGATTTGGTTATAAATGGAATTTAAATTAAGAAGGAAATATGATAAATAGATTTAAATTTGAATTAAAATGAATTTAAATGATTTTTATAAAGCATTAATGATTTTTGAATAAACTAAAAGGTGAGATAAATGAATATTTAAGTTGAATTTTGAAATATAACTTAATTTAGAAATTTGTGACTTTTGTTTAAAAATGAATTTTAAGTTAAGTAAATAAAATGAAAAAAAAAGTTATATTTGGAAATTTAAACTTAAGTGTTAAGTAAAACAAATTAATCATAAAGAATTGAAATCGAATGTTGAAATTATGTAAGTAAATTATTATTAAATTGATTTTTGAATGAAAATTTAACTTTATAAATCATGAATATAAGGGTATTTAAATGATTGTTTTAAAGGTGAAAATATATGGTTTTATAAGTTTAAAGTGGTTCAAATAAAAATTTAATTATTTATGAAATTATATTGAATATTTGGAATTTAATTAATTGCATGTTTGAAATGTTATTAATGTAAAGGATACTACAGCATTTTGTAAATGCTGTAGTTGATATAAATGAACGAAATGGCTTGAATTGAACAGAGGTTATTACATCACTTTGTAAGTCATGTAGTTGCTGGACTTAACTAAAGTTTATTTGAAACTAAATTAAACCTATTACAGAATGCTATCCTTTGTTAAAAGAATTGTTTTAAAACATAACTTTCCATAGCATCTTCTAAGTGCCGCGAAAGTTGAATTTACACTGTTTTGATAAATTTAAAAGAATAAATGAACTTTGAAAAGGTTAAATTTTTGAGAATTTGATATTTAATTATTAAGTATAATAACTTCACTTTTAAATGGTTTAAATGGAATATTTAATTGGTTTAACTGGAATATTTAATTGGTTTAAATGGAATATTTAAACGGCTTAAATGGATTATTTTGATTTGAAATATAAACCATTTTAAAATATGATTTGAAATGGTATTTAAATTAAATAAAAATGAATGTGGTTTCAAAAGATATGATATTTGACATTTCGAAATGATTTTGAAATGATATTGAATTTTTAAATGATATTTTATTTAGAAGTATAAAATACCATTTCGAAAATTTAACCACGGAATGTATTTAATTTATAGTTTAACTGATCCTTAAAGGATGGACAATCCCAAGCATCCTTTAGGTTATTGTACATTACTACTACAGTTCACTTGAGTTGGTTTACATTATATAAGTATATATGTCCTGACTCGAGTGCTTTGTGTTTTACTTTACGCTCAGGTCAGTCTGAGTATTTACACCTTAGCTTTGGATTTCTTTTCTTGAGCTAGGAATCGCTGGAGATTCTGCTTGTCTAGTTATCTGTTCCCTTTCAGTTTCAGTTGTTCTATTTCAGTTCTGATATTTATAAACTTCTATATATTTGGGATTTCCATTGTATATTTTTCAGACTGATATTATGTATAATGTTTTGAGAGTTTGTTATAGTAGCTTCATTAACTACTATGGTGTTTTAGTTTCGCTGCGAGTTATTTTGATATTTTGTTTCTGTGATTCTGTGATTGTATTTCATTTGCTCCAAATTTATTTACAATGTGGTATTTTGAGCAATTCAAGTCCGGCATGTTTGGATACGAATGGTTGAAAATATTGAATTGTATAAAATCAAACTCAGAAGAAAGAAAAGAAACATGTAAACTCAAACCAGGGAATTCAAAGCAAAGGAAAATTCTTCCATAAATTCGACTAAATCTGTGCTTCAATCTGAATCAAGGCAAATCAACATCAAGGCATATTTAACAATTCTAATTTTCAAATCAAACAGGTTTTCAGTTTTCAAATAAGCAATTTTCAAGGCCCTACTTCTCTGTCTTTACACACAGGTAAGCAAATCTTTTTATTTAAAACTTTAAAATATATATAAATCTTGATGTGTAGATTTAGAATTTTAGTTGTTGTGAAAATGTTTGATGTGCCTGCATGTTTATGTACGTATATATAATGATATATGTGTGTATGCATGCCTGAGTATATATATAGACATATCTCTGTTAATTACAAGTTAAAAAAATTCCAATAAAAATTCATATATGAAAATCTAAAAAGTTTTAAGCGACGATCTTGACATGAAAAAGGATTGAAACAATGTAATTTCGTTCATAAAATAGTCTCAAGTAAGAATATCAGGTAAATATTTTGAAATATAAGAATTACGGTAAAAGTAAAAAAAATCTGGAAATTCGACTCTCATTTTTTCACAATTTGATTATGTGATTAGGATATTAATCAAAAACGATGAATTTTAATGCAAATTTCAAGATTTTTAGTTTATTAATTCGTGAGAAAAAACAAGATGATCGAAAATTGGTTTATGGCCAAATTATGGCGGTTGTTGTGTCTGGGATCATCGGGGTTGGTGGCAAAAATAGATTAGAGGATGATGATTCGTGGAAAAATAATGGCTGATTTTACATTGTGTTATGGCGGCCGATCATCATCGAAATAGCGTTTAGGGATAGTTTTTGTTCGTCGAGGTTTGGGAGAAAAATTGTTCGTCGTGGGTGGACATCTGACGATCGGACCCAAGGGGATTAGTGCATAATCATGTAGCAAAACTATGGATGGGGTGGTGCGAGCACAGATGGGCGGAGTTGTCGTGATGGGGAAGATTTTGTTGGCTGGGTTGGTTCCAGGTGGGTGATGAGTAGCTTAATTTTGATCCACGGCAAATTTGAAAGTTCAGGTGGGTCAGGTTAGTCAGCGGTGACGTCAACGACTTGTCGAAGGTTGCAAAGTTGGTCGAAGGGCCAGCGATCAGAGGTGCACGTATACGCATGCATTTGCATGTGTTAGGCATTGGAGAAGAAGGGTTATCTCGGGTTGGTCCCGTAGTTAACCGTGTGTTGTCTCGAAGCAAAATGGAAGCGCGGATAGCTCGGGGTTTGACGCGAGTGTTGTGTGGGGATGACTCGGGTTTTCTTTAAAGATTTCAAAAACAAAATAAAGTGTTGAAATTTTAAAGGTAAAGTAAGATTTTAAAATTAAGTTTAAAGTATATTAAGGTAAATAAGTTTTTAAAAGAAAATATGAATCAAGTTTTCAAATCAAAAATTATAAATAAGTTTTAAAAACAATTTCCAAAGATTTGAATTTAAAGTTAAAATATGTTTAAAATTGTTTTGGGTTTTGAATAATTATATTGGAATAATTATATTCTTAATTATTTTCAAATAGAAATTGATGATGTGATTAAATAAGTGATTAGGATAAGTGGGTTATCTCAAGTTGATCAAGCCCTTGGGTAATTAAAGATTTAAGTAACTAATTGATAATTATAGGTTAATTAGGTAATGAAAGAAGTTAAGGAAAATTAATCATTGTCATTAATTCAAGGCTAATCAAATAAATTAATGTAAGTATTTACTTAATGAAAATGATTAAAAGGTTGATTACTTAAAGAATAATTTCTCAATAAAGATTAATTAAGGAATTAATTAATAATTAAAGTCTTAAGTAATTCAGAGTGAATTAATTAATTTAAGTGATTATAGGATAATTAATTACTTAATTAAAAGTAATTAATTAATGATTAAAGTTAATTAATCAAGTGATTAAAGAATAATTACTCTAAGTAATTAAATTGTGATTTATTAATATAAGTGATTAAGACAATCACTTATTGTAATTAGTTAAGGATAATTAACTTAATGGTAATTAATTAAGGGTTAATTTATTAACTAATTAAGGGAAATTAATTTAAAGGATAATTAAATAATTAAAGGTTAATTATTTAATGATTAAAGGTTAATTGATTTATTAATCAAGGTTGATTAATTAATAATTAAAGGTTGATTAATATATTTTTAAAGGTTAATTAATAAATGATTGAAGGTTAATTAATTAAGATGGTTTGTAATTAATTAATAAAAATTAACTAGGATTAGTAGTTTATTCATAATTAATTAACCTAATTTAAATTAATCAGATGATTAGTTGATCTTACTTATGGATGTTTGGATTCTATTGGATGTTGAATTATTTGATATCCCTGATATGTGATGCTTTATGAATTATTCTGATTTAAGCTGTGAACTGCGATGTAATTTATTTGTTTGTGTGAATTTATATTATTTATTTGTGAATCTATGAATGAAGATAAGCGTTATAGGATCATACCGCTTATCAGTATTGTTGTGTTTGATTGTGATGATTAATGATGTTGCAGTATTGTGTAAAACCGTTGGACCACACCATACACACACAAATATGGATTGCACGAGGAAATTGGTTAAGTCGCGGATATTTAAATTTATTGAAAGGGCTTTAATGGTAGAATTTTGAATCCAAATAGTTTTAGAAATGGAATTGGGTTAAATATGAAAAGCTTTTGAAAAGGAGTTTTGAAGATAAAGATTATTTTGAATAACTTGTTTAAGTTTTGAAATTGTTTTGGAAATTACGGTTTGAAAGGTTTATACAATTTATATACTGTATATATATATGGATTTTAAAACCATCTTTAAAGTATTTTAAAATGTATTATTTTGAGAATTAAAATTCAACCCAACTTTATAGTTGAAAGGCTTTTAACTTGTGCAAATGCAATTGTATTTTTCCAAAACAAAAACCCTTTATTTTCAAATGATAATGGCTTTCAAATATAACAAAAGAACTTCTAGTTTGTGTTGAAAAGATTTCAAGTTTGAAATGGAATTGTTTTGAAAGCTACTAATGAATCTTTGCTAAAGATTGGTGAACTTTTTTTTCGAAGTAAAGAGCATCTTAGGGGTGTATCTTTTATATAAAAGGTTTGAAATGGAATAGTTTTGAAAACTATAAATGAATCTTTGTGAAAGATTGGTGAACTTTGTGAAGTGAATCTTTTTGTTTAAAAAAAGAAAAAAAATGGTAATTTGTTTAAACCATTTGAAAGAAAAGTTTTGGGTAATAAGTTGTGACTTAACTAAGATCCCAATATCCATATGTTTTTAAATTGAACGCCCATTATTCGGTTTAGCCGGGAGAGGACTTTGTGTCATAAAACTCATTTCGAATAATGATACGACGATATGGATAGCATTTGAAGACCAATGGTGAAGACCGGATATTTTCGAAAGCGAAAGGATTTCCTGTTGAATGTCTCTACACCGACCGGTCCCTGGTATAGAGATTTGATCACCCTTTGTGATGGGGAGTCCGAACGTGATTAGGGATTATCCGAATTACAAGGGCTTCTTTGAAGTGCCTTCGGTTCTGTTCGATCCCAAAACAGACTTGTATGGATGTATGTCAAACGTTACACTTTGAGATGTAAAGCTGGTTTTTATCAAATGCATTTCTGTTTGGCGGCGGAAATTTATTCTTTTAGCTTAACACCCTTCTCTGAGACGTACGAACTCAGAGGTTATGTAGTTGATGGTTACTAGTGATACATTCCCAATTTGGTAATGTGGCATACGAAGTTCTTCTGATCATGTGTTGATCAAAGCATGGCTTTTGTGAAAAGCGTAGCTTTGTGGAAGGAGATCTCATTAGGACCTCACAAACCAGAATGGTCGAAACAGGAAAGATGCGGCAAGGTTATTTGGGGGTAGCGCCTCCTAAGGGTATGTCCATTCCTTCTAGATAGAGATGCTATCATGGTATGGAGCCCAGATACTTAACCTAGGTGATTACTGCAAATTTATGACTTTGTGGTTGTTGGCGTCGAGGCCTCGGATAAAGGTCGGTTACGACCAGGAGGTGGCATACTCATGTCAATAGTTACCTAGTTATAGAAGTAACCCGGCCTTGTGTTGGCAGAGATCCGGTTGGATTCTAGAGGCATCCCTCCAGAGGCGTACCCATGTGGCCCAAGAAGTTCCTTAGCCTGACCATTGTTGAAAATCCAAAGAAACAATACGAGCCCTTTAGGATTGCAGTTGTATAACCTGCCACCTCGGGTGGTAGCTATAGCAGGCATAATATAATGGTACCTATGCTGGCTAAGATTAATATTATACTTTCAAAAGGTTTTATGTACTATGCACTAACAATAATATCAAAAGAATTTTGCGTAGTAAGCATGTCAGACTATCATAAGGAGAAATCTCCCCTAAGTGTGCGATTGCATTGTGTGTGTGTCGGGAGGCCTTATGGTAGTTTTGTTTTTCAAAAAGCATTGCAGATTTCTTTTATTTCCCTTTGTTTTCTTTTGCTAAAGATAAACCAAATGTTTTTGTTTGCTCACACCAGTCTTATGACTGACCTGGAGTTTATTGTTCCCTTCCTAAACTCTGGGTGTCTACAATTTTCCACACGGGCAGCCTAGAGCTAGATTTTCAGATAGTCAGCTAGTAGGTGTAGATTTGGCAATCTTTAGAGTCTTTAGTTTTGTGATTGCATTCAAGTTTGCTTCATTCAGCATGATAGCTTTTGGGGTTTGAGATTTTGGTTTGGAGACTTTGGAACTTGGGCAATGGAGTCGCAATATGTTGGATTCTCACTTTCTCACTTGGAAATTCTATTGAAGATATTCTTTCCAGTGTATCTTGTATCTCTGATAATATTGATAAATTCTTGTTGTATCATTGTTGTAATCAACTGTTGTGTATCAAGGATATTCATTTATTCCGCTGTGTTGTTATACTTGATGTGTTATAAGCTCCGACAATTTAGATTTTGACGTTTGAATCTACGGCATTCGAATACGAGTGAAGTATGAATGTCGATTTTCGAGCGTCGAAATTCGGGTCATCACATTTGGTATCAGAACTGAAGGTTGAAACTTTAGCTCAGGAGTATAACACATTAAGTAACTCATTAGAGATAGGGTGAAGTATACCCTAGAATGAGTATATCCCCAAGCTATCCGTCTGAATGCCTCAGTAAAGTCTCTTACTATTCACTAATAGTAAGTATGAGTGCGAGAAGAGGACGAGATAGGGGACAGGGAAATACCCCTACAAATGGTCAATACCCTGTAACAACAAGGAAACAACTCTTCTCAATCTCCTCTAATCCAGTTTCAATTCTTTGAAGGCTTCGTGGCAGCTCGAGGGAGAAGTTTTGGTGTGGTGATGGCTCTACGAATTGTTCCTATTTCGTATTCTCCTCATCGGTTCCCTATCAGCTTTTCGTTTTAACTTTAATGAATTTGAGATATTATTTGAAATAAATTAGTTAACAAATATAAAGTTAAATTGGATTGTATCGATAAAACGATTTCAGTCAAAACCAAATTTGAGAATTTTGTTATGATTTCTTGTGTGAATCCAAGTCCGAAGTGGGACAAGCTGGTATTCCGACTTGAGTTTGGAATTCATACCGAGTGTTTGAGAATTGTGGAAGATTGAATCTATTTGAATGTTCTTTGGGGTCATGATACATTATACGAATGGTTAGTTGCCCTTCGAACTAACCAATGCCCCTACATATTTCATAGACCGGATGACCCGAGTATCTTGGGTAGTATTGAATGAGTTCGGTTTCATATTTATTGTTGATATTGTGATTTGGTAAGCCAAATGCGGAATAGATATTCGGTTTGATCTGGAAAGACATTTCTCTATCTTTCATATATTCTTTTGTTTGTCTCCCTGTCTAGAAAATTTCGAGGACGAAATTTTCTTAAGGGGGGATCTGTAACGATCCCTTTTTGAACCACTTTTAAATTGATAATTAAAATAAATTTTTGGATTAAATTGTAAACTAATTTTAATTTTTCAAACTTAATAAAAAATTATGCCTGTTTAATTATAAATAGAATGTAAATTGAATTATGGGTTTGAAATTCAAATTAATATTTATTAATAAGTATAGTAGTTCAAGATAATATTATATTTAATAAGGTATAATAGTTTTAACTAAAAATAGAATTTGATAAAAAGATTTAATATTTTAAAAATGTAACATGAATAAATGTGATTTTATATAATATATAAATAAAAGGAAATGGATTTGTTTAAATTTAAAATGCAAACATATATAGAGATAAAGCAATTTATAAAATGAAAGGGTTTGAAACATAAATTTTTAATTAAATAAAACAAGGTTTAAACACAAAATAGATGTAAATGACATTTGTAAACCATGTAATAAGGAACTTTAACAAATGTATAGGAATTAGAAACATGCATATTACATGTATAGACAAGTGGCAAAATAAAATTTTCTCCTAATTTGGAAATCATATTAACATGCTTAAGAAAGAAAATGAAAATAAGATTTTATATATATCGCTCTCTTCCTTTTCAAAAGCCATTGTTAAAGTTCAAAGTAAATTACAAAACCTGAGAAATAAAATCAAAAAAAAGAAATCAAACCCGGAAAATAAAGCTTGAATTCACTTCAAAAATCTGAAGCATAAGGCAACTCAAGACTTCCACGGCAGGATAAAATTCAAAACAAAAACCTGAAACAAAGATCATCTCCAGATCTTAAAACCAAGATGCAATTTAAGATCAAAGCGGGCAACGAAAATTCAACTAGAAATCAAACTCAGAAGAAAAAACCTGTAAACTCAAACCAGGGAATTTAAAGCAAAGGCAAATTCTTCCACAAATTCAACTAAATCAGTTCTTCAATCTGAATCAAGGCAAATCAACATCAAGGTAGATTTAACAATTCCAGTTTTCAAATCAAACGGGCTTTCAGTTTTCAAATAATCAATTTTCAAGGCTCCGCTTCTCTGTCTTTGCACACAGGTGAGCAAACTTTTTATTTAAAACTTTAAAATATATATAATCTTGATATGCAGATTAAGAATTTTAGTTGTTGTGAAAATGTTTGATGTGCTTACATGTTTATGTATGTATGTATAATGATATATATGCGTGTGCATGCCTGAGTATATATATAAACATATCTCTGTTAATTACAGGTTAACAAAAATTCCTAGAAAAATTCATATCTCAAAATCTAAAAAGTTTTAAGTGATGATCTTCACATGAAAAAGGATTGAAACAATGTAATTTCGTTTACAAAAATAGTCTCAAGTAAGAATATCAGGTAAATATTTTGAAATATAAGAATTACAGTAAAAGTAAAAAAAATTGGAAATTCGACTATCAGTTTTTCACAATTTGATTATGTGATTAGGATAGTAATCAAAAACGATGAATTTTAATGCAAATTTCAATATTTTTAGTTTATTAATTCGTGAGAAAAAACAAGATGATCGGAAATTGGTTTATGGCCAAATTCTGGCGATTGTCGTGTTTGGGATCATCGGGGTTGGTGGAAAAGGTAGTTTAGAGGATGATGATTCATGGAAAACTAATGGTTGATTTTACTTTGTGTTGTGGCGGCCGATCATCGTCGAAATAGGGTTTAGGGATAGTTTTTGTTCGTCGAGGTTTGGGAGGAAAATTCGTCATCGTGGGTGGACATTCGACGATCGGATCCAAGGGGATTAGTGCATCATCGTGTGGGAAAGCTGTGGACGGGGTGGTGCGAGCTCCGATGGGCGGAGTTGTCGTGACGAGGTAGATTTTGGTGACTGGCTTGTCTAGGTGGGTGATGAGTAGCTCGATTTCGATCCACGGCAAATTTGAAAGTTCAGGTCGGTCAGCTTGGTCGGCGGTGACGTTAACGACTTGTTGAATGTGGCGAAGTTGTTCGGAGGGCTAGCGATCAGTGGTGCACGTATACGCGTGCATTTTCCCGTGTCAGCCATTTGAGAAGAAGGGTTATCTCGGGCTGGTCCCGCAGTTAACCGTGTGTTGTCTCGAAGAAAAATGGAAGCGTGGATAGATCGGGGTTTGACGCGAGTGTTGTGTGGGGATGGCTCGGGTTTTCTTTAAAGATTTCAAAAACAAAATAAAGTGTTGAAATTTTAAAGGTAAAGTAAGTTTTTAAAATTAAGTTTAAAGTATATTAAGGTAAATAAGTTTTTAAAAGAAAATATGAACCAAGTTTTCAAATCAAAAATTATAAATAAGTTTTAAAAACAATTTCCAAAGATTTGAATTTAAAGTTAAAACATGTTTAAAATTGTTTTGGGTTTTGAATAATTGTATTGGAATAGTTGTATTCTTAATTATTTTCATATAGAAATTGATGATGTGATTAAATAAGTGATTAGGATAAGTGGGTTATCTCAAGTTGATCAAGGCCTTGGGAAATTAAAGATTTAAGTAATTAATTGATAATTAAAGGTTAATTAGGTAATGGAAGAAGTTACGGAAAATTAATCATTGTGATTAATTTAAGGCGAATCAAATAAATTAATGTAATTAATTACTTAATGAAAATGATTAAAAGGTTGATTACTTGAAGAATAATTTCTTAATTTAAAGATTAATTGAGGACTTAATTAATAATTAAAGTCTTAAGTAATTCAAAGTGAATTAATTAATCCAAGTGATTATAGGGTGATTAATTACTTAAAGATAATTACTTAATTAAAAGTAATTAATCAATGATTAAAGTTAATTAATCAAGTGATCAAAGAATAATCACTCTAAGTAACTAAATTGTGATTTATTAATATAAGTGATTAAGATAATCACTTATTGTAATTAATTAAGGATAAATAATTTTATGGTAACTAATTAAGGGTTAATTTATTTATTAATTAATTAATTAAGGGAAATTAATTTAAAGGATAATTCAATAATTAAAGGTTAATTATTTAATGATTAAAGGTTAATTGATTTATTTATCAAGGTTGATTAATTAATAATTAAAGGTTGATTAATTTATTTTTAAAGGTTAATTAATAAATGATTAAAGGTTAATTAATTAAGATGGTTTGTAATTAATTAATATAAATTAACCAGGATTAGTAGTTTATTCATAAGTAATTAATCCGATTAATCAGATGATTAATTGATCTTACTTATGGACGTTTGGATTCTATTGGATGTTGAATTGTTTGATATCCCTGATATGTGATGCTTTATGAATTATTCTGATTTGAGTTGTGAACTGTGATTTAATTTATTTATCTGTGATGAATTTATATAATTTATCTATGAATCTGTGAATGAAGATAAGCGTTGTAGGATTATACTGCTTATCAATATTGTTGTGTTTGGATTGTGATGATGGATGATGTTGCACTATTGTGTAAAACCCCTGGACCACGCCACACACACACAAATATGGATTGCACGAGGAAATTGGTTAAGTCACAGATATTTAAATTAGTGAAAGCGTTTTAAAAATTGATTTTGAATGCAAATGGTTTTGGGAATTGAATTGGGTTAAATATGAAAAGCTTTTGAAAAGGAGTTTTGAAGATAAAGATTATTTTGAATAACTTGTTTAAGTTTTGAAATTTTTTTGGAAACTATGGTTTGAAAGGTTTATACAAGTTATATACTGTATAAATATGGATTTTAAAACCATCTTTAAAGTATTTTAAAATGTACTATTTTGAGAATTTAAATTCAAACCAAGTTTATACTTGAAAGGCTTTTAACTTGTGCAATTGTAATCGGACTTTTTCGAAATAAAAACCCTTTGTTTTCAAATGATAATGGCTTTCAAATATAGTGAAAGAACTTCTAGTTTGTGTTGAAAAGATTTCAAGTTTGAAATGGAATTGTTTTGAAAGCTGTTAATGAATCTTTGCTAAAGATTGGTGAACTATGTTTTCGAAATAAAGAGCATCTTAAAGGTGTATCTTTTATATAAAAGGTTTGAAATGGAATAGTTTTGAAAACTATAAATGAATATTTGTGAAAGATTGGTGAACTTTGTGAAGTGGATCTTTTTGTTTAAAAAATAGAAAAAAATGGTAATTTGTTTAAACCATTTGAAAGAAAAGTTTTGGGTAATAAGTTGTGACTTAACAAAGATCCCAATATCCATATGTTTTTAAAATTGAGCGCTCATATTCGGTTTAGCCGGGAGAGGACTTTGTGTCATAAAACCCATTCCGAATAATGATACGACGATATGGATAGCATTTGAAAACCGGTGGTGAAGATCAGATATTTTCGAAAGCGAAAGGATTACATGTCGAATGTCTCTGCACCGACTGGTCCCCGGTATAGAGATTTGATCACCCTTTGTGATGGGGAGTCCGGACGTGATTAGGGATTATCCAGATTGCAAGGGCTTCTTTGAAGTGCCTTCGGTTCTGTACGATCCCGAAATAGACTTGTATGGATGTATGTCTGACGTTACACTTTGAGATGTAAAGCTGGTTTCTATCAAATACATTTTTGTTTGGTGGCGGAGATTTATTCTCTTAGCTTAACCCTTCTCTGAGACGTACGAACTCAGAGGTTATGCAGTTGATGGTTACTAGTGATACATTCCCAATTTGGTAATGTGGCATACGAAATGCTGCTGATCATGTGTTGATCAAAGCATGGCTTTGGTGAAAAGCGTAGCTTTTTGGAACGAGACCTCCTCAGGACCTCACAAACTGGAATGGTCGAAACAGGAAAGATGCGGCAAGGTTATTTGGGGTAGCGCCCCCTGAGGTTATGTCCATTTTCCTATGGATAGAGGTGGTATCGTGGTATGGATCCCAGATACTTAACCTAGGTGGTTACTGCAAATTTATAACTTTGTGGTTGTTGGTGTCGAGGCCTCGGATAAAGGTCGGTTACGACCAGGGGTGGCATACTCGTGTCAGTAGTTACCTAGTTACAGAGGTAACATTGCCTTGTGTTGGCAGAGATCCGGTTAGGTTCTTGGGGCTTCCCTCCAAAGGCGTACCCATGTGGCCTAGGAAGTTCCTTAGCCTGACCATTGTTGGAAATCCAAAGAAACAATATGAGCCCTTTACGATTGCAGTTGTATAACCTATCACCTCAGGTGGTAGCTGTAGCAGGCATAATATAATGGTACCAATGCTGGCTAAGATTAATATTATACATTCCAAAGGTTTTCTACACTATGCACTAATAATTATATCAAAAGAATTTTGCGTAGTAAGCATGTTTGACTATCATATGGAGAAATCTTCCCCAAGTGTGTGATTGCAATGTGTGTGTGCCGAGAGGCCTTATGGTTGTTTCATTTTCCAAAAAGCATTACGAATTTCTTTTATTTCCCTTTGTTTTCTTTTGTTAAATATAAACCAAATGTTTTTGTTTACTCACACCAGTCCCATGACTAAACTGGAGTTTATTGTTCCCTTCTTAAACTCTGGTGCCCACAATTTTCCACATGGGCTAGAGTTAGATTTTCAGATAGTCAGCCAGTAGGTGTAGATTTGGCAATCTTTGGAGTCATTAATTTGGCGATCGCAATTGGATTGAGTTTGCTTCATTCAGCATGATAGCTTTTGGGGTTTGAGCTTTTGGTTTGGAGACTTTGGAACTTGGCTAATGGAATCGCAATATGTTGGATTCTTGCTTTCTCGCTTGAAAATTCTATTGAAGATATTCTTTCCGCTGTATCTTGTATCTATGATAATATTGATAAATTCTTGTTGTATCGTTGTTGTAATCAACTGTTGTGTCTCAATGATATTCATTTCTTCCGCTGTGTTGTTATACTTAATGTGTTATAAGCTTCAGCGAACAAGATTTGACGTTTGAATCTGCGACATTCAAATACGGGTGAAGTATTTTGTGCCGATTTTTGAAGGTCGAGTCAGGATCGTTACACTTTAAGTGACATTACTTATTAGGCTTACCAATTGATGGTTCACCAATTTATCTTGAGAGTTTGACTATGATTATTTTGGATTATTTCACGACTTACTTGGTACGTTACCTATTGGAAATATTGTAAAATCTATAAATGAGGTTAGTATAAGTTAATTTTCTCTTGCAACAAATATTGACATACTTAGTTGTAGTCGTGTCGTAACCTTGTACGTCTTTAACTCTTGGATTTTTATGGATCATTCGATAGGTCGATGTAGGTAGAGAATTTTGACATTTTTTGCTGATTTAATACAATACTATCGTTGTGCATAGGTAGTGTAGTACTTTACTATTTGTATACTGAATTGAAATCACATAAGTCAAAATAGTACTCACTTGATGTTTTTAAGAATGATTTGAAATACTATAAGTCAGATATATAAAATTTTGATCCAATTTTGTGCTTGACTGGATGATTCTCCAACAATGTGCTATATCTATTTGATTAAACTCACCATCACCATGAGTTGTCATATATAAAGAGAATATCAAACATTATGTTTCTTGAAATCGTGTTGTATCGACTCTATTTTGGATTGCATGGAATATTGTGTCTTTACAACATTTGCAAGTTTTGTTTGGGTTGCATAATTTCTATCACTTTCAATGCAACCGAAAACGTAGTTTTAGTACCATCATACTCCATATCAATAACAAATGAAACATCATCACTCACCTATTTTGTTACTACCATAAATCATACTCAAGGGGTTGATGTTTATCATTTCAAAAGTGTGTTGCTTAAGCTCTCTAAAAATACACTGCTTTTTTTATTTTTGATCCTTTCGTTTGCAATCAATATATCTTGGTTTATCATCTTCATTAACCAATAATTCTCCAGCATAATAATATATATTTGGAACAGTTGACATTATCTAAAAGATCAAAGAAATTTTCATAAATCAAGAATTTTTATGTGCAAAAATAATAAATATAATTTACGTAAAATTAAATTTGATAAATTTATCTACTCTATTTTAGGACAAACACTAAATTCAAAATTACTATTCAATACCTTAATTGAGATGAAATGTTATATCCATTGAAAATCTTCAAGCAAAACTACTCTTATTCCAATGAAATCTTTAATTATGATAAAGACATTTGAAGATTAGAAGAATTTGAATTAGAAGAAAACTAGGATTTTTGTTAAAGTAAAAAAGATGAAATAATTAAATCCATACAATTAGCTATTTATTTTTACATTTTATTCATATTTGCGTGATTTCAAATTTCACAAGTAGAAATCAGTTTACTTTATAAATTTTATAGCTTGCTCAATTTTAAAATGCGCAGGCTATTATAAAAATTATGTATTAGCAATTTGATATTGCTCAAACAAATTTTCCAGTTTATATAAAATGAAAAAAAATCTATTTCACGTTATTTTAAACAGCGTCTATTTATAGAATAAGTCCTATAATAAAATTTATCATATTTTATGCACGTGGATAAAATTGGAATAATTTTCTATTTAGAATTCAAAAGTTTAGAAAAGAAATGGATAATCACTTAACAGAAATCACTTAATCTATATTGTTATCCAAACACTTATTGGATAGCTTATTTCAAAGAAACAAATAAATAAACTTCTTACCGATTATTTTTTCTCCATTTGGTGCATTATATTTAATATAAACTTTGCAATAGAGCCAAAATAATAAAGTATAGGAATGTGTGCTTATAATTGAACCACAAGCTATCAAGAGTAATTAAGTGCTTTGGATAGTTAGAGCATCCCCGATAGAGGACTGGTTATTTGATGACAGACCCTCAACAGGGGGTCAGTGAGCCCAATTTTGGGCTCACTACCATCTACTACAGTCACTTTGGCAACTCTATTAGTCAGTGATTTACCCAGCATTATTAATGTTGAGTAAATAACCAGCATTAATAATATTGGGAAAATCAAGGCAACGGTAATAAATTATTAGCATTAAGAATGATACAAACACCCGTAAAATTATGTAGAGAAATAAAAGTGATGAAAATTAAATTGAAAATGAGAAATAAAAAGTAGATAAACAATTTATAGTGGTTCGACAATTATGCCTACGTCTACTTAACAATTCTTCTCATTTTACTGCTGAAAGTATGGCATGTGTTCTTATGGTTCGTCGTTGAATGAGAAGTGATTACAAGAAATAAGTACAAGTGCTAAAAGGTGAAAAGGATCCCCCAAACGAAGTTTCTCATGGTATATTTATAGGTGTAGATCAGCAGGAAAGTCTTAGGTATTCCCACGTTCTTCATGATCTCTCGTTGGTTGCAGAAGAAGACAATGTGGCCAGCTCAGCATTCTATACGAATCAGTACCTAACCATAGCTATGGGTCGATCCGGCCCATAAAACTTCATCAATTATTGTTCTGGACTTTGGAGATTAGTCACTTTACCGTTAGATTTATGGTTTCAAAGCTGTTTGAGCCATTATTTACATACTACTAAGTCGAACTGATGGGTCTATGGAAGGGTGAAGTTGTTGATTTGGAGAGCTTGGGGAGATAGATGGAGTAGAGCATGCAAATGATGTTATGGAGCATGTAACGGGCTTTTATGATCTTGAGCGTCAAGTAGTAGGATAATGGGATCAAACCCATGAAGTAATATGGTTCGTACCGAACTATAGATGGTTTGATACAGAGTATTAGGTTGGGTATCGTCCTATCTTTTGCATGTAGCTTGGGTTTGGCTTTCCATACATGGTTGAACCACTCTCCTAAGTCTTTAAGCTATCTTTGTGGTTGTCTGCCTCTATAAGCTAACATGTGCAACTTTTCTAATCTGACTAAATATTTTCAGATCAATAACCCGTATGATACTTGCCTCCTAAAGTACATCTCATTTGGAACATGATGTGCTTTGAATCGAGGTCGATAAGGATCGTCCTGCTTGTTTATAGTCAAAAAATTTGGCTTATGTTTTATAAAATTTCGACCGACCCATCTTTCTCCTTTGTTTTTATTTGCTATTTCCTTGAACCTCGAGCTCGCCATGGACGAAACTTGAAAATTGAACTGACTGTGAACGCCGCCACTCTCTAAGTTGACCATGTCGCCGCCTTGATAATTGATCATCTCCTTCATTCTAATTAAATTCGACATCAACCGTTATCACCTTGAACATGAGCCCAATCCATACGAACATAAGCCATATTCCCAACCCAATAACATTTAGCTTGAGCATATTTTAGTGAGTGATGATGGTGGAGAATGGCCGGAGATGAATGGCATTGAGGAGCATGCCTAGATTTTGAGAATGGAGCCGAAGCGCTTGTGACAAGAAGAGGGGGAGAAGAAAACTTGAAATTCCCTAAGTAGGATGGTTCGGTGCTAAACTATCCCTTTAGCATGATTTATTGAGTCGTTCTCTTTGTTTAAGTGCGACCAAACACTGGTGAACTCGATACTTTGAGCCTTAAGAAATTCCAAGTGTGCTTTTGATGACATAAAGCTTGTTAGGACGGTCAGTAATGATGGTCACTTTGGGCAATCTCAAATCTCTGAAATGGACTATTGTACAACATTGGACATCTACATTCCACTATACTGCACAACGCTGCATTAGATTTCACCTAGGCATGAGGGGCATAGGTTTTAATTTATTGAATGTTGATTATATATTGAGTTTTGATAGTTATGGACGTCAGGCGTTCCGAGCGTCTCTTAGCTATGACCGAAAGTCCATCAACGGTCCATTATAATGAGTCTGATACAGAATCTAGCTCAACAAGAGCTTCCTCAAGGCAACAAACTCCAGCTCAGCCTTTCGTTCAACCTGATATTCCTCAGGAAGATCAGCCTACTCATGGAATCTAGGGAAAGCATGCAAAAGAACAAAAAGTGGAACTCGCTCCCGATGCACTTGAGGATGGGGTTATATTGGAAGATCCTATTGATTCTGTTGCCTCCAAAGTTGATGAAGCGTTGCTTAGGAAATTTGCGAGAAGCATAACATCATATTTGACAACATGATAGTCCCGACTCATCTCTAGAGAATATATCACCCTTTCGAAGGATATACGGCTTGGAACAAATACATGTGCATGTTGGTGGGAGTTCCACCATTCAGCCCGTTCATAAGATAGATTTTGCTTCAAATGAAGTTGGCTCCTACTCAGCTCCATTTGAATAGGTACACTTTCCTCAACAGCTTATACATCATCTTTTCTCATCATTTCCAACAGGTCCCAAATTTTCAAAAGATCTAATACTTATATAGTTTCAAGCATCGTAAAAGAAGTCCTTCTCATATTTTCTTAGAGTCATCCAGGATCTGTAAAGTCATGACTGGACCTTGGAACAAGCAATGTTATTTCACGGAGGAGTTCTTTATCATTCATTATCCTCCTAGAGCACAACGATGGTTATCCAGATGTAAGTCTTTGGTCTTATCTTTCTGATGCAAGTCTATATTTATGACTCTATGGTTTCTAATCGACCTTTCGCATTTTATAAATTTCCCACACAGAGCGGCCAGTAATACTGCCTTGGCCGAGACTGCATGGCAACTTCAGACACTCCCAAAAGTAAAAAGAAGAGCCAAATTACTGCTTATTGATGAAAATCTCTTGGCTCACCACTTTTTGGACCCTAACCATAGTTTCGATCCTACTTTTACTACCACAGATAGTGAGGAGGATGAACCAGCAGTTGGGAATGAAGGAGATGAATTGCCATTGCCCATGCTCAAAGTCTTTTGATTGAGATTGGCGATGTACAGAAGCACAGCGAAGAAGGTGAAATCAGAGGCGGGGAGGAAGAAGCACGAGGACATGATGAAGAGGGTGGTGGCGATGACGATCAACAACCTTTTCAAAGAAAAATTCTTAAGGTTAAGCTTCTTAAAAAGAAGACTCTGGCCCCACATTAGCAGCTATGTCTATGTTTGAGACTCCTGTACAGACTTTAGAGGATCCCTCTCTGACCTCGGGCCGATCTTAGATAAAATCGACTATTTTGGCCTTGCCAATATGAGTATTGGGGATGTTTGGTCCCCTATTCATTTTCAACAAGACACGCCTTCTACCAAACCAGAGGAGAATACTCCTAAAAATCCAAATACACAATCCATTGAGGGGACACTAGGACATTTACATGTACACACGCATGCACTGCACTCTACATAGCTCATATGGTGCTCTTGTCATGTCAAGTCTAATTTATCTTCATTTTGCTCGTAGGTTCCATGGAGAGACATAGATTATATGAGGATTTCCAGGATCAAATGGGATATCAGGCAAGGCACAAAGCAATTGTGCGATCTCATAAACCCGACCATGAATTTGATTCTAGACGGCGTTCAAGATGTTATCGTGGGTAGAGAGAAAGACTACAGGCTACATGATTCGTCATGTAAGCGTCGTTCTAGATCCAAATCTCCCCCATCCAAGGGTACAAAGAGGCATTCTAGTCATCAACATGACCATCCATGCGATGACACATCTCATGCTTCTCTCAACAACAAGCAGCCAGCACCGTCCCAAACTTCCTAACAGTCTTAATTTCCATCAATATATATTTCATCTAATTTTTCTCAACGCAAACACGGTAATGCGTCTTCCAAAAAGCCGATTGAATAGCCTTTTAGTGAAGAGGTTCGACTGATTGCTTCAAACCCTCAGATGGTCGAATTACTATGTCACTTCCCAAGGATGAAATTTAGAGCCTGCAAATTTATTCCCAATCTAAAGTGTAACACCCCTAATTTTTGATAACATTATGCAGGAGATTTAATTAGATAAATTACTTAGAATAATGCAAATGTAGAGTGATAAGGAGATCGAGATTTGTAAATTAACTTAGAGGTCGTGCTTAATTAGCTCGAATGGGCTTATAAATGGTTATAAATGATAATTAAACTAACATAAGGGCATTAGGGTAATTTCCACCCATAATTTCTTACCCTTATACTCTTATTCCTATACCATTCACGTTCATTTTATCACAAAAAAATAAAAGTAAGAAAGAAAAAGTGGGGCCGGCCATTAGGAGTAAGAACAGAAGATGAAATTCAAGATTTAAGCTTAGGATTCAAGCTAGGGGAATCAATCTCAAATAATCTCCAATTTCCTTATCCAAACTAAGGTGAATAATAATCAAAACATCTCTATTTTTGTTTATATACGATCATTTGATTTTTGGGTTAATATTAAATTTGATATGATGATTTTTGATGGTATGCTTGATTTTATGAAATGATAGTTTCAAACATATTTATTTAGAAATGATTAACCACGGTTTTGAGGGTAAAGTCGTATGACATGATTTTAAAATTCCATGAGGAATTTATATGTTATGGGGAACATGATTTTGGAGTTGGATTTTAATTTTTATAATTTTCAATGCTATGGAGAATTAGTTATGAATTTTCAAATGAAAATATGGTTAATTGGGTTTAAAAATTTATTTCGGATATTATATGATGAATTTGGGTCAGAAATTTATATATGTTAGATAACATATCAAAAGTGAATTTCTGTGATTTTTGGGGATTTTTACTAAGAGATTTATTATGGAAATTAAATTATTTTTAAAGGATGCATAGAACCCACATACCTTGTTGCTTCCTTAAGGGCTGCGAATCCAATAGGAGGGTATGCAACTCTAGGGATGGGATCAGTTAGAACTTGATTTGTTAGGTCATAAGTTTGCATGCAATCTATATGTTTTTGATTTCGTAGATTTGGGGATCGTTTTAGGTATGGATTGGTTGGGTAAATATGAAGGTAGGATATTTTGCCAGGATAGGGAAATATCATTGAGACACCTTGATAGTCATAACCGAATCATCTTCTCAATGGAGAATTCCAGTCGAACTGTTTGTGCTTTTTTAAGTGCTATGGAAGTGGGAGAAGAGTTATGTTAGGTTCGAGTAGCAATATAATTTGTAGATGTCTTTGAGCCGGTTAGGGGATTACCATCGAAACGATCTGTTGAGTTTCAGATAGATCTTGTATCAGGAGCTGAACCTATCGGGAGACCACTTAGCCGGATGACACCAACTGAGAAGAAGGAATTGAAGGTGTAGCTATTGGATCTAGAAGGAAGGAATTTTATTATGTCAAGCAGTTCGCCTTGGGGAGCGGCTACGGTGTTCGTAAAGAAACCAGATGAATCGTTAAGGATATGCATTGACTGTCGTAAGTTGAACAGAAAGACGATTAAGAATAGGTGTCCTCTGCCAAGAATAGATGATCTGTTTGATCAATTGAGTAGAACCAGAGTGTTTTCCCAATTGGATTTGGCGATAGGGTTCCATCAGTTAAGGGTGGCAGAGCACAACATTCCTTTGATACATTTTGGACTACGTATTGTTCGTAGAGTGATTAGTGATGCCATTCTGGTTAACGAATGCACCTGCTTTCTTCGTACATTTGATGAATTGAGTTTTTCGATAGCACTTGGATAGGTTCATGTCGGTATTCATAGATGACATTTTAGTATACTCGAAAGATGAAAGAGAGCATGTGAATCATCTTAGAGTTGTGCTTGAAACGCGTGAAGTTTTCCAAGTGTCATTTTTGAAAGAAAGCGGTTAAGATTCTTGGTCATGTGGCTTTAGAGGTGGGCTTGTCAGTCGATCCAGTTAAGATCAAAGCTGTCAATAATTAGAAGAGACCAGAGACAGTAACCGAGATCCTGAATTGTCTTGGACGCGCTGGCTATTACCGGTGATTCATTAAGAATTTCTCGTGGATAGCAGCACCTTTGACTAAGTTGACTAGGAAAGAGGTGAAGTTTATTTGGTCCGACAAATGTGAGGAATGATTCCTTAAATTAAAGCATTTGTTGACCAATGCACCGGTATTAGTAGTTCTAGATGGAAACCAAGGGTTGGTATTATACACTAATGCATGTGAGACTGGATTAGGAGTTGTGTTGATGTAAAAGGGTAAATTTATTGCCTACGCTTCATGACAGCTTAGACTGCACGAAGTGAGATATCCTAGTCATGATTTGGAGTTGGCTGCGATGATCTTTACATGAAGATTTGGAGGCATTATCTCTAGGGGGAGAGGTTTGAGCTCTACACCTATCATAAGTCTTTAAGATACTTATTCTCTTAGAAGGAGTTGAATATGAGATAGCAGAGTGGCTGGAGTTTTTGGCTGCTTATGATTTCAGTATAGAGTATACTCCTAGGAAAGGAAATAAAGTAGCAGATGCTTTTAGCATAAAACATCAGAATGTGGTGTTAGCTATGTTGGTAGAATGGAAGGATCTAGAAGGTTTGACTACTTGTAGTTTGCGGTTAAGATCGGCTGCTAGTTCTAGTTATGGTACTGCCATGTTGTCATGTTTAGAAGTTTGGTCGGTGTTGATCGAGAGGATGGCTTCTAAACAGAGGGAGGATCCAGTATTAACCAAGAGGATTAGAAGCCTTGAGGTAGGATCAAAGATCGATGATCAAAAGGATTTTGGAATCAACCAGAAAGAATGGTTGAGAAAGAAGGGACGATTATGTGTCTGAATGTAGAGAACTTAAGGAGAGAAGTTCTTGAAGAATGTCAACGATCTAAGTTTACGATTCATCCTGGAGGGACAAAAATGTATCAGGATATGAAGAGGAACTTCTATTGGGAATGCATGAAGAGGGATGTTGGCTTGTGGGTTAGGCAGTATGCAAACTGTCAACAGTGAAGGCCGAACATCAGAAGCCGAGTGGATTGCTTCAGTCTTAAGAGATTCCAGCCTGAAAATGGGATTTGATATCCATGAATTTTATAGATGGGTTACCATGGTCGATTAAGGGAAATGAAAGTGTGTGGGTCGTAGTGCACAGGTTGACCAAGAGTGCTCATTTCATTCCAGTTAAGTCAACCAGGATGGCACCTGTTTTAGCGAAGTTGTTCATGAATAACATAGTTAGACTTCATAGGATTCCTAGTACTATAGTCAGTAACAAAGACGCAGTATTCACTGGTGAATTTTGGAAGAGTCTACAGGAGGTTTTGGGTACCAAGCTTAAGATGAGTACAGCATATCACCCAAAGACGGATGGGCAGATGGAAAGAGTCAATAAAGTACTCGAGGATTTATTGAGAGCTTGTGTATTCGACTTTGGTGGATCTTGGGAGGATCACCTACATTGAGTTTTCCTATAATAATAGTTATCATACTAGTACAAGAATAGTGCCATTTGAAGCTTTGTATGGAAGGCCATGCAAATCACCCGCATGTTGGTTGGAGACTGGAGATAGATTGGTGTTAGGTCCAGATTTGGTTCGAGAGGCATTGGAGGAGATTGACTTGATTCGAGGATGGATGAAGGAAGCTCAATCCAGACATAAAAGTTATACAGATAAGGGGTGCAAAGACCTAGAGTTATCAGTGGGAGACAGGGTTTTCATTAAAGTATCACCGATGAAGGGTGTGGTTCGGTTTGGAAAGTCAGAGAAACCGGCGTCGAGATATGTTGGTCCATTCTAAATTTTAAAAAGGATTGGAAAGCTCATATACAGAGTGGAGATGCTGAGTAGTATGAAAGGTGACCATAACATATTCCATGTATCTCATCTTCGTAAGTATGTGCATGATCTAGAGACTACTATTCCACCGACAGGGTTGGAAGACTTGGTAGTAGAGCCTAATTTAACTTATATTACACAACCAGTTTGGGATTTAGCAAGAGATGAGAAAAGATTGAGGACCAAGACAGTCAAGTTGGTGAAAGTTCAGTGGAGTGACAATGAGATGAACTGCACTTGGGTGATAGAGGACAGGATTCAAGATACTTATCCTGATCTGCTTTGATGTTATGTCTATATTAGATTTATATAGATAAGATGCTAGTCGGGTAGGCTAGTGTGAAGGTTAGGTGTCATTACAGATGATTGCTATGTTTAGTATTAGTTCTTACTGAATTTCGAGGACGAAATTCTTAAAGGAGGAGAGCTTGAAACACTCCTAATTTTTTATAACATTATTCAGCAGATTTAGTTAGATAAATTAAATAGAATAATATAAATGCACGGTGATAATGAGATTGAGATTTGTAAATAAACTTAGAGGTCATGCTTAATTAACTTGAATGGGCTTATAAATGGTTATGAATGATAATTAAATTAAAATTAGGGGATTAGGGTAATTGCTACCTATATTTCTTTACCCATATACTATAATTCCTATACCATTCACGTTCATTTATCACAAACAAAATAAATGTAAGAAAGAAAAGGAGGAGCCGGCCATTAGGAGTAAGAAGAGAAGAAGAAATTCAAGATTTAAGCTTAGGATTTAAGCTAGGGGAATCAATCTCAAACAATCTCCAATTTCCTTATCCATACTAAGGTGAATAATAATCAAAACATCTCTATTTTGGTTTATATATAATCATTTGATTTTCGAATTAAGATTAAATCCGATATGATGATTTTGATGGTATGCTTGATTTTATGAAATGATAGTTTCAAGCATATTTGTTTGGAAAAAATTAAACATGACTTAAAGGGTAAAATCATATGATATGATTTTAAAATGCCATGGGGAATTTATATGTTATGGGAAATATGGTTTTGGAGTTGGGTTTCAATTTTATAATTTTCCAAGCTATGGAGAATTAGTTATGAATTTTCAAAGGAAAATATGGTTAATTGAGTTTAAAATTTTATTATGGATATTATATGATGAATTTGGGTCTGAAATTTATATATGTTAGATAACATATCAAAAGTGAATTTCTGTGATTTTTGGGGATTTTTACTAAGAGATTTAATATGAAAATTAAATTATTTTGAAAGGATGACCAAAATGATTTAATTGTTTTACTTAATGGAAGAGCTTATTTGTTAAAATTTATCTTGGTTTAGATCTGAAAATATACGGCAATTATTTGGATCGAAATCTTAAAAGTTTAAGGCAACCAATCAATAGTTTACATATGGGAAAGTTTGTTACAAAGAAATTACTTTATTTGGTAAGAACAGACTTTACCCAAAAAAGTAGGCTCGGCCACTTTCGGAAGTACCCCTTCGACCCAGAGATTCCGCCTTCAATCAATTCGAAACCTTAAGAGTCGAAACCAACTGCACCGAAACCAATACACTGGGTATCAAAAAGTTAGGTACAAAGTGGATAGGAGAAAGGCGGAAGGCTTGGTGTCGATATATTGCTTCCGATGGTTGAAACTGATGTTTTATTTTCTAAAGAAAAGTGCTTGCCCATTTATTTAAATGATTTTGAAGGAGTTGAAACCAAGGCTTTCGAAAGGGTCATTTAAACAAGCTTTCGAAAGAGATTTTCCGCCTTATTGTTTAAAGTGGTAGCCTCCGAAGGAGCTACTTAGTTTTTAAATTTAAGCTTTTGGAATGGGTAGTTTCGACCAAGTCGAAACACTTCCGCCACTCTTATGTCTTTCGAATGTATTGAAGATATCAATGCTTTCGGAAGGTAATCTTTGTTTTATATAATGTAAGCCACTTCCTATAACTTTCAAAAGGGGTTAAGGGTTTCGAAGGCAATGGTTTCGAAAGGGGTTCCGAAGACAACCTTCAAGTATTTTACCCAAATGTCTTATGCTTTCGAAAGGGTGGTGTCAACGCTATCAAGTTTTTCCACAATACTTTTATGAGATAAAGAATGGTTTCTAATGAGATACTTTCGCTTATATTCACTTGACCCAAATGATGTTTTAAATATAAACCCAATGGTTTCGAAAGAGAGACTTTCAATGATTTCGAAAGGGGAACTTTCAAATGGTTTCGAAGCTATGCTTCTATAGTAAAATGGTAATGCTTTAATACATTCGAAATGTTTCAAAAGTAAGGTTTTAAAGTGTTTTGAAAGGCAAGGGCCTAGTGTTTTGAAAATAGATTATTACGCTTTCGAAGGAGGTTTCCAGTGAGGTCGAAATATGATTAATTCTAAGGTTTTGAATGACTTTATTTTTCAAAATAAATAACCCAGTCTCATTTTAAAGAAAATCCATGGCTAAATAAAGGAGATTTTGAAAAGATTTTAAGTATGAATATTTGGAGAAGTGTTTCCTTGATAAAATAATAGGTTAAAGGGATTAACCATATTTTATATGAAAGTAATTTCAAGGATATTAAACCCACAGGAGTGGTATTATTTTGTATTATGTTTGCTTCTTCAAATATAAATGTATTCACATTATAATGGACCCACAACTGCATTTTGGGGATAAAGGGTAGGACAACCAGCTAGGTTGACCCAGTAGTGAATATAAATTAATTAAACTCCTAAACGAGTAGAATTGCATCCAGGAGGTCGGGGAGAACAGAATATAGGATGCTTAAACAAGGAAGTTGTTGGGGAGACAGGTTCATAGTGATCCCATGAAAACTATGATTTTAAATATGGTTGGCAGGAGCTAATTGGTTTGTAGTGTAGTCATGAAAATTATATATGGATTAAGTTATTGACATTTGTCAATAGTTTTCTCGTCAATCCATGAAAACTAGGATAAGAAAGAAGTTATTGGAGTTACCAATAGGTTTGGGGGAGCCTATGTATTAATTGAGTTGTTGGCAGTGGCCAATAGGTTCTTAGTGATCCCATGAAAACTATGAAACTGGATAGAAAGTCCATAAAGGTTATTAGTAAGTCCATGAAAACTAATAGGATAATATTGACCCTAGAAACTATAAATATGACAGTTAATCAATTATATAGAGGATGGAAAATCTAGAATGTTTTAATATGTATGCATATCATCATAATATTTTGAATTGCTATGTATTAACCATTATGGATGCAGAAGCACAATATATTATTTTATAAAGGTTTTTAGGATATTAGTGAGGGGAAAACCTGTTCCGCTAAGCAGCGTGGTCTCACTAGATATCTAAATGGTTTGAGATGTTAGATTATTACTCATACCACACTCTATGTCTGACTCGAAGTTTTTGTTTTCCCCTTAAACTCTCTGGTACTCAATTGATTTTGAGTAGTTTGAGGATTAGGGTTTCCAGGTTCTCTTTTTAGACGAATAAAGCTTCCAAAGGTATGCAGGAGGCAAGCTAGATACTTAGAGTTCTTTTATTTCCACTATGTTTGGTTTTGAAAAGGCGAACCTGTTTTATTGTCTTGTTATATACTCTGATTAGCCAAGAGGACATCTTCATATGTCGCTCTTAGTGTATATTATAATAAGTATGATTTATTTGAACGTGGCAACGTACTAAAATTATGTAATGAACATGAAATGTTTTGAATGGAATGTGGAAATAAGTTTTGATATGTTAATTTTTTTTCCATATTCTTGTGCTTTTGCCTACCAATGCATCTAACATTACCATATTTGGTTGCCGAGGATTAATAACTATGGATGACTGTAACATCTGTAGCCGTTAGTTTTGGGCCTCCAAGTAGGGGGATGTTACATAAAGGATATCCCACATGAGGTCAAGGGTTAAACGGTAGAATACGTTGGGGATGTGCATGATTAGAACTTCACTAGGAAGGGCTGGCTAAGGTAATCTCGGAATACTCTAAGAACTTGGAGGCCAGGAATGTAGGAATGAAGATTACAGCGAATCAAAATGACTAGATCGTTGCTCACCTTGACAGAGAAGTTGCTGAGTTAAAGAAGGCCAAAGAGGATGCCGGTCAAAAGGTCAAGTATTTCATGGATACAATCGAGTAGGAAAGGAAGAATCACATGATTAAAGTGGATACTGTTTACTACAGGAATCATGATTTAGCTGAGAAAGTAAGAGCGCTCTAAGCACAGCTTGAAAGTGAGAGGAAAGAAAAAGATGAGGCTCTTCAAACCGCTCAAACTTACTGCGAAGAATTGCTCAGTGCTTGCAATGAGAGAGATAATGCGCTTAAGGAAAGAGATGACACATTAGACAAGGCAAAGAGAGTGGACGAGTTGGTGGCTTCTGCGGAAAGATGAATTAAGGGTAGTTTTGATCCAATCATTACTAACTATAATGCTAATGTCCTTAAATTTCGAGAATTGACATGGCTTTTTAAAGCTTGTCCTCGCATCTTAGCGATGGCTAGGAGAAAATCTTGTGGGATGAGCACGAGCACTCTAAATGAGCCAAAATAGACTTGGTGGAGATCGAGAATGAGATTTTAAGCGCAGAGGTGATCGATACGGTTAGAGCAGGCGAACTTAACTTGCATTTCAGAATTAGCTGATACAATTTGGAGGGATCAAGCTGAAGGTTCCGACACTACTCCTTGGAATGTCACAGCAGGTCTTACTTATGGGCTACTAGCTACTTATGAATTTTCGTCAAACCTTAGGCATGATCCGAGTGTGCCACAACTTCTCAAGCCCAGCATGTTATCTCCAATCTTGGAGGGAAACTCGAACGATGCACCTGCCCACATGTGAGCTCTATCCAGCGAAGGTATATAGCTGACCTCGCCCGTATTTAAGAAGGCACACATGACACTGGTTGATGTCGCTAATCTCTCATTTCAACTATTTCAAATTGCAAATCAACCTATAATCTCAGATTTACCCAAGGAAAGCTCTCAATCGGGTCTACATGCAATAATGACCGACTCAATGGTTGTATCTATCTTTGGGATGATTTCAACCATTCCAGTTGTTGATGACCCTGGCCCCGACGCATAGAAGATCCAAGCTTTAGATAAAGAAGGGACCGTTGAGTTTCAAGAGATTCAGGTTCATGAATCATGGTGATTTTGGGGAATGTCAAAGGGTCCGCCATGTGGAAAATTCATGACCAATGAGTTATGGATGTCACCAAAGTCAAGCAAGAGCCAATTGACCCACCTCTCATTCTGTTGTCCGTTGCATCGCCTAATGACTTTATTCTTGCGGCCTGTAATACCCAAAGTACACCCGTCTATTCATCGCAAAGCACTTCGGTAAATGGCCAAGGAAGTAGATGACGAGGAAGCAAAAGGAAGTGGGCAGTCCTCCAAAGACGGAAAGAAAGGAAAGAAGCACAAAAAGAAGTAGTCGTTCTTCTCTTTCATATTTCTGTTTTGCGGCAGTAGTTTGACGCTTTTGTCTTTCTTTCTTTTTTGGCTATTGTTGTGCGGATTCGGCCTTCGCTTTTTCTTTTTGCTACAATGTTAATAACACTTGCTGTTATTTTAACTGTGGAATAAAATATTTTTGTTTTTTGTTTAAATCTTGTGTGAATATTTTTTAAATGTTTGAGAAATGCACTTTACATTCAATGTTTTTTATGATCCACTTCTCATTGTTATTGTAAGGGTAAGTCATCAACTTGTTCCGTTCTTTACGAGTGAAGAACAAATGTCCGAGTGCTTATCTACATGTAATCATATTTGGTTCTGAACCAGGTATCGGCTGAAGTAATTCACCATCGGATGTCCCTTCGGGCATCCAAGATCATGCCAAACTTCGAGCGTCGATCGGAGTTAACCAGATAAATATTGGTTTAAATATCCTTTTCTAGGACATTTGTAAGTAAGATCTTGCCTATCTCTGGGTAAGATATGGGTGCTTTGCTAGACTCCATGCATGAGCAGTGGAGATGAACTATCTCGTTCAACCTTTGAGTTTTGAATATATATGCTCATGCCCTAAGTTAAGGGTTGAAGGAGTTGTTTGGCATCTATTTTCGAAAGCCGGACGCAACTGTACTTTGCATGTTCGATCATGGATTGCGAAAGTTTGGTTGACAGCTATTTCTAGGTACTTACATACATGCAATTTTCACATGTAAGCTTATTTAAATATAATTCCATTTGTTGTGTTAAATCAGGTAAAGACAGATTTATAAGCTCTGGAAGTCATTTCTTTTATACAACGTCGGAAATGACAAATTTTTTTTGATTACATGGAAAATATGTACAAATTTACATTCAAGTAAAATAGCATCATAAGTGTTCGCTATTCCACGCCCATGAGAGTGAGATCTCATCCACAATTACTAGCTTGAATGTGCCATATCCATGCTTTGGCTTTATTGTGTGCGGACTTTCCCAAGTTGGGCCCTAGTTACTAGGGCTAGGGAAGATCCGTATAAGGACGGGATCGCTAATTTCAAAGGTTTGAGTTCTGACTTTGGTGTTGTAATGTTGGGCGGCTAGATTTCGATGTGTCGCTACACTCTACTTAGCTTTTTCATGCTTCTCGTCGATTGTATCAAGAGATTCGAGCGAGATTTCCTCGTTTGTTTGTGGACAATTATGAGTCATGCAATGAGAAGGTACTACAAGTTCAGTCGCAATCATATCCATTGATCCATAGCAAATGGAGAATAACCAGTCTCTGACTTATGGGTCATTCAATAAGCCTAAAATGCAAATGGCTGGAGGGGAGAGATGATGAAGGCGTGAGTTCATGGTAGGTGGGAGATAATGGAAGCGGAAGAGAGTGATGCAAGCTATGGGGACGTGTGCCGACATGAGAAGCAGCAAAAGCAGGAGGAAGAAGGAAAAAAGTGAAAGAAGTAATTGGAAATGGAGTACTGTTCATTACAAATATTTTTGCATTTTAGTCCCCCGAAATATGGTCAATTGCGCACAAGAATATGGGAAAGGGAAGTAGCGTTTGGAGCTTTAGATCTGGGTGCTCTTGCATGGGCCGTGAAGTTGGGCTTTGGGTGAGGAAAAAAAATTCTTTTAACTGCTTAAATTATATAAAAACTTTGAAATAGAATACCATGAACGTTTTAAACCCGATCAACCTGATTTTTTTGCGATGGACTCGTATTGACGAGTATAACATTGTTATATAATTATTGATAGTTGTGGATAAGTGTAAATTTATGACATAATTAAATGGAATGAGTTTAAATCACGAATAATAACATCGTTTAAATTTATATACGTTAATTATTGATGTTTAGTTGGCTAAATAAATTACTGTTGAGTTAAATTAGATTGAATATGCTAATTAGACATCCGTTTAGCATAATAAATCACCTTTCTGCTAATTAAAATTAATTTCGCATTTAATTAGCAGAATAAATTCCTGTTATGCTATTCTATAGATTTGAACATCTAATTATATAATGTAATTGATATGCAACTTTTAATAAGTGATATGGTAACCAATGACGGATAAATGTTAAATTATTCAAATAGTCGTTGATTATGTGAATATCTGTTATTAACTTGAAAAGTTAAATGGAATAATATGGTAGCTTATTTAAGTATCATGGCGATAGTTAAGCCTCCTTCAAATTTGATAAGCTGATTACCGATTTGAATGTTATTTTAAGAATAATTATTTTTATCATAAGATTTAAAGATAATTATTATTTAGTAATAATATTTTGAAAAGGTAAGAATTTATTAGTAATAACAGTTTTAAAGATAATTTATAATTGTTTTAAATAATGATTTAAAATTTATTATTTTACTAATTGATTCTTAAAAGTTATTTCTTAATGTTATGTAAGAATGGTTGATTACTATTTAAAAGTTATTTAGTTACATTAAAGGATAATTAATTTTATATTAGTATTAGTTTAAGTTAATTAATGATTGTTTTTATAACGGTTTAACATTTATTAATTTTTATATTAATATTTTTTTGAAGTTGATTTATTAATACAACAATAGTGTTCGAAATTAATCTAATATATTATTAAATAGATTTTAAAGTTATAATTTTAAATAAGATTTGATTTAAGTGAAATATAGGGATGTTTAAATAGTAATTTGTTATTTAAAGCTATTTAAATAACTTATGGTTTATCAAGAGTATGTATTAACTTAAAGAGTCTATTAAGGAGTTGGATTAAATATAGGAAGAGTTTTATAAATTGCTTTGGGTAATTATAAATGAATTTGTAAGTGAGTTTTAGAGAATCCGAGAAGGAGTAGTTTTATAAACGGGATTTTGGAATTTATTAAAAAATATATAAAGATATCGGTGTTTTGGGGTTTTCTCTGTTTTAGATGACGTTTGGGTTTTGATCTTTTAAATATGATTTCTAAATAGAAATCCATTCTAAGTGTTTGGTGGGTATGCTTATATCATCGTATAACTATATGGAATGGTTTTCTAAGTTTGAAAGTAAAATGGTTTGTGAATATACTTGTACCATTGAGCTAAGTATATGGTTATATTTTCTTAGTGTCAGAATTATAGTGGTTTGTGAATATACTTACTTCGTTGAGATAAGTATATGGGGTTGATTTCCAAATATTTTAAAATGTCATTTTAAAATTAATGGAGATTAATTTATGAGGCCTAGTGATTTCTATGGGAAATGTAATCTTTGTTTTGAATGGTTGTTTATTTGATAGTTAAATAACCCACTATCAGATCCAGACCAAAACGTAACTCTGGATATATCTAGGAGAAATACGGTAATTATATAATATAGTTACCATTTGCGGTGCTATACTATATGTATAATCTCGTTTCTTCTTATAGGACGATAAAAAGGAAATCCATCCACTAACGGTTAATAGGTGATCTCCGATTTTATCTTTGTCTGTTTATTTCCTAGAGAATCGGAGTTGAGTTTACCAAAAATTATCGAACATTGTTTCGAAGAGACCGGGATAGGATATGTTATCCGAAAACCACTTTGATCCAATGAATGCGTTTCGAAGTAAAGACATCATGAAGAGCATGGAATCGAAGATAGAGACGTGAAGTGCAAGGGTTAATCGCTACTAATCCTGAGGGTGATCCCAAATGGATGTAGTAGAAATAGTGCCTTCCGTTTTATTCAGACCCGAAACGGACTTGTATGAACGAATCGTAGCCTCAAGCCTCATCACCCGGGACTTGAGGGCGATGATCATTCTAAGTGTAAATGTTCTTGAAAGGTAATCGTAGCCTCAAGCCTCATCACCCGGGAATGACTGAAAATCATAAAAGATGCAGCAAGGCCAAGTGGGTCGCACCCATTAGGGTATGTTGTCACCCTTCTAGATACATCTACATATTTATGGATTGGTTGTGCATGAGATCTCAAAAGGGTTGCAAACCAACTGGGGTGATGACATATTCGGTACTATCTAGTAAGTCGTAGGCCGGTCTTGTGTTGGCAGGGATCGATAGGTTCGATCTTGGTATATTTTCTAGACGTGTATCATGATAGGTGGTACCCTATTGCTTTGTCATTATATGGAATCCATTCTCCAATAAGCGTTGTACGGTTTTGATTGTGCCCAACCATATTGAAATGTGAGATGCAAACATTTCAGCTATTTTCATATTTTACTTTGACCTCCAGACATTATTATAATATCATTGGATTTTCTGATATAAAAGGTTTTGGTTACCATAAGGTAAAATCCGTCTGCATTTATGTGCAGCGTGCTCTTACGAGATGCCTTTGATTTTTAAGGATTTCAAAAGTTAGAATAAATAAAATTCCTTGTGATTTAATTTCTCATGTTGGTTTTACCAGACTGACCCGAGCATGGTTTTTCCTAAATGCTCGGATCAGATCGAGCATATTTCCAGGTTTAGATAGATATTTTAGAGCTTCAGAAGAGGAGCTGGAAGCCCAAAGATGTATTCACGTAGATGATTATAATTCCGTTGCTTACATCGTTATATATTATTCAACAGTTGTGAGGATATGTTGTTATAACTGTCCGTGCTGAACAGGTTAGTATGTTATGACTGATGTCTGTATGTACATGTATTACGTTTTTGTTTTTGTGTAAAGACTTGTTATATATTATAGATTATTCATTCCACTGTGAGATTCTGTATTGTTTAGTTTCTTCTTATCTTCTTTCTTTTTCTTTTCTCTAACTATTCACCTTCCCGTTCAATTTGGGTTGGACATATGTGTTTTCTTATCAGCTTAATGTACAGAAAAAGTGGATCGTTACAAAGTGGTATCTGAGCTTAGGTTAAGCGAACACCTAGGCTTGGTTGGGTTGACTCATTTGAGATAGGGTAAGTGAGACCCTAGGATGAGTTTGAAAGTATATATGAGAGCGCGTATTTATTAGTGATATAAAAATATTTTATATTGTGTTGTTTGTTCTATTGAATGGCTTAAGAATTTTGGTTGGTGCGTTTGGCTAAGGTTATCGAATGGGATTTCCTAAACAATCGAACAAGACCAATTGACATAGTATTGTTTTAAAATAGGTAAATGAAATAATTTTACCTAGAAATATATTTTATACATGTAAAAAAATTCCATAGAAAATTAATATAGTTATTCTTGGTTGTGATTGATTGTTAGGAACTGATAGTATCATCAAGGATTTGATCGGTCATGCTTATCCATTTCTGAGCATTCACTATTATCCATTAATTTGTCTTGAATCTTCCTTTGGAAATCTAGGTTAGGTAATAGGAAATTTGGAAACACTGAAATGAATTCCTTGTGAATTAAGTTTCACAAATTGAATATAAGGCGTTCGTTAAAAGTGTTGGGTTAGAATATGATTTTTAAGGGTTGTTTATTAGAATATGATTTTTAAGGGTTGTTTATTTAAAGCAGGAAATTTGAATATTCTGGAATGGATATTTTAGAAATATAAATATTGAATTGATTAAGTTTAAATATATGTTGTTTTATTAAAAGGAAATGGGGAATATTTTGAAATAATATAAATGTTGTTTTATTAAAAGGAAATTGGGAATATTTTGGAAATAATTGAATGTATAAGTTGGTTGTAATTAATTGGGATTTAATAAAAGAAGTTTATTAAAAGGAAACTTAAATATTTCTGAAGTAAATACTTGAAAGATGATTTATATAAGGAAGCTATTTAAATGATTTCCTTTAAAAGGGGGTATTTTATAAAATTGATTTACAGAAATGTGTGTATAAATAAAGGAACTCGAGAGTATAAATCCTGGTGATTTTGACAAAATGGTTTTTGAGATTTAAAGGGTTAATAATAGTAGTTGAAAATGTTTTCGAGTTTCTTAATAGGGAATTGTTACCATTAGGACCCAAATAAAATATATTTTGAATTGACTCCAAAAGTATGGTTTGATTTACTATAAAGTAAAGTGTAATTGTTATTTCGAATGATTTTGGAAAAAGGAAATAATAATTTTATTTGAGATAGTTTTAGAATATAAATGACTTTGGAAATGATAATAATAATAGTTTCTTAAAGAGGTTTTAGTGTATCTATATTTTGAAAATAGTACACTTAGAAATATATCTAAGTACAAATATCTTTGAAGGGAATTTTACGGAAATGTGTATTTCTTTGGATTTTGGTTAGGAGAATAACTTTTGATTTGTTTTGTGGTGATTTGAATAATCTTCTAAGTGACGGTCAGATGTTTTCTTAGACGAATGGTATTGTGCACTTAGTAAATTATTCCCTTTGTCATTGTACGGTCGGAAACGAGTTCGAATCCAAGCAAATCCAATGCAAAATGAAAGTGGATATTTTGTTGGAATATTTTGCTAGAAATATATTTATGATATTGTTTCAAAATGGGTTTGAAAGAAAGGAGGTAGCTTTAAGTTAACTAGTTCGAGTGGCTTAGAAATGACTAAAAATGGGTAAGAGATATGTTCGGATGGTAAATGCTTCTCTTGAGTATTATCCTTCTTATAAGAAGCGTATGATACTGTTTGGTAGTGCTCAATTCCTTGGTATGCTTTTTGGATTACTCAAGCTATATATAGTTATTATGGATTAAAATATGTATAATACCATTTCAAAATTTTTTGAAATAAATATCCAAGTATTTGACCCTTAAGTTCCAAAAACATATGGTGTGGTTTCAAATAGTGTTTTGAATGAAAATCAGATAATTGAAATTCTTAAGTGAATTCAAAAGAAGGATTTAAATCTAATAGCTGGGTATACCCTTAGGGTATGTTGAATAATTTATAAGTTTTACAACTTAAGCTTTATTCTACAAAAATGTATTTCATAAATAATTTACTAATAATATAATTGGTATTAGGGATAAATAATTAAATAAGTGTGTGAAGGTGGATGTAGATCATTTCTCTTTTCATATAGTTTTGATCTAATATTCGAGTACAAGACTATGAGGTATTTCACACCATTCTGGATAAGGATCTATTACCGGATTTTGACGGTGAGCACTTAATGAAGGTTCTTGATATGGAATCAAGGTTTCTATCATAGCTACAACTATGTAAGGACAACAGAGGTTCTTAATCTAGGAGCCTGATCAACGTCCGCACTGGTAAATCGAGTGAGCGATACTGGTTTGGAAGTGGAGTTATATATTCGAATAGTGGTCGAATAAGATTCTGTATATGAATGATCTATGAACATCATACGGACTTATGAATAGTATCGAGTATTCTTGGTTAAAATTTCGATGACGAAATTCTTTTAAGGGGGAAGAGTGTAACGACCCGTATTTTTGAGTCTTTGAATTTGAATATTTAATTTGTTTAAATATTCGAATTTGAATTAAATTATAATTAAATATCTATTTCAAATTGAGACTTGATTTTAAATGATGTATTTTTAATTTAATTTCTAGAATCTTTTAATAATTTTTAATTGGAAAAAAAATTATTTTCGTTTTGCGCGTTTTGCGCCAAACGTCGGTACTTTTGAAATTTAACGGAATAAATTAACTTGTCTATTTTATTACTGTTTTGTGATCGTTTTACGTATGTGCGATCGTATTTTTAATTATGTCATTTGCGGCTTATACGCGAATGTGGTTTTGTGTGGCGGGGTACCGTGAAATCTAATTTTGTTTTTTTTAAACAACTTTTCTAAACATGTGTTCTTACATGCACACACGCAAGTATCAGGGAGGTGCACCCTTCACACATTATTTTTGTTCCTTTTTTTTTCTCTGAAACATTTTCACAAAACACACAGAGTCCTACACACGCACGTAATTTTTTTCCGACAAATCTTTTTATTTATATATTTTTCAGCCTTGTCTGTACTTTGCTTAAATATTTGGTGGCTTGCATTTAATGTGTGAACTATTTTTACTTAAGCTTTGAAAGGATATAAGATTATACATACATACCAAGTCACGCATAAAAAAACATAGCAGGCTGCTGTAAGGAGGCAACAATCTTTCCTTCCCTTGTCCTCCTGACATGTTTCGGTTCCTTTGCAATTAATATGTATACTTTGGATTGGATTTTCTTAGCACTGAGGTAACTTTGCATATGTACTTGTATACATTCACGCATTAGGGAGGGCAAATATACGAGCATTGTTCATTTTTTTCTTCTCTGCAAATTAAAGAGACAGAGCCTTATTTTTCACTCTTCATTTCATTTTATACATGCAACAAAACCCTTTTCCATCTCTATAGATAAAACATCCCCACTCTCTTTGTATATTATACTTCCACACGCACTGGGTAGTAAAAGAAGAGGTTGGGTTCTTGCATGTCTGTGAGCGACTTTAGTATGGTCTAGAACATGTCGTTACTATCCATTGCACTAGAGTTTGCACATAAGTCCTCCATAATGTGTTCTCTTACATGAGGCATAGTGGGTTTGTTTGCGTGGAATTGGGAAAGGCAAGAGCATGTTATATGTATATATATAAGCAGAGAGTAAAGAAGGGAAGGAGCTTGGGTGTAAGATATTCAGTCATGCATCATTGAAAGTGTGCATGTGCATAATATTATGCACAGAGATGGGTGCTGTTGGGGTTCACACATGTGTGGGCTAAGGCTGTAGTAGTGGGATGCACGAAAGTGTTGAAGGAGCTTAGGGTGCTGTACCTTGTGCGGTGACGCGAGGTGTTAGCAGGGCAGTCTTCATGCATGCGTTTTGGGTAAATGGCAGCGGCTGTTTAAGTCATAAATGGCCTTTTCATGCTTGGAGTCTAGTGTGGCAAATAAAATGTGTTGGTGGCACGGTGGAAAGGTGTGCAGGCGTTGGTTGTGGACATGAAGGTTGCGATGCAATGGCTGGAGGGGGGAGATGATGCAGGCGTGATTTCATGCTAGGTGGGAGATGATGGAAGTAGAAGCGAGTGATGCAAGCTTTGGGGACATGCACCGGCATGAGAAGCCGCAAAAGCAGAGAGGAGGAGAAAGGAAATAAGAAAGAAGTAATTGGAAATGGAGCTACTGTTCATTGCATATATTTTTGCATTTTAGTACCCGAAATATGGTCAGTTGCGCACAAGAATATGGGAAAGGGAAGTAGCGTTTAGAGCTTTAGATCTGGGTGCTCTTGCATGGGCCGTGAAGTTGGGCTTTGGGTGATGGACTCGTATAGAGGAATATAACATTGTCATACAACTTATTGATAGTTGCGGAAATGCGTAAATTTATGACATAATTAAACAGACTAAGTTTAAATCACGCTATTTTAAATAATAACGTTGTTTAAATTTATATACGTTAATTATTGATGTTTATTTGGCCAAATAAATTACCGTTGAGTTAAATTGGATTGAATATGCTAATTGGACATCCATTTAGCGGAATAAATCACTATTCCGCTAATTAAAATTAATTTGATATTTAATTAGCAGAATAAATCCATGTTCTGTTATTCTATAGATTTGGACATCTAATTATATAATGTAATTAATATGTCGCTTTTAGAAAGTGATATGGTAACCAATGACGGATAAATGTTAAATTATTCAAATAGTCGTTGATTATGTGAATATTCGTTATTAGCTTGAAAACGTAAATGGAATAATATAGTAGCTTATTTAAATACTATGGTGATCGTTAAGCCTCCTTCAAATTTGAAAAGCTGATTATTGATTTGAAAGTTGTTTTAAAAATAATTATTTTTATAACAGGATTTAAAGATAATTATTATTTAGTAAAAATATTTTAAAAAGATAAGAACTTATTTGTAATAATAGTTTTCAAGATAATTTGTAATTTTTTTTTAATAATGATTAAAATTTATTATTTTATTAATTGATTCTTAAAAGTTATTTTTTAATGTTATATAAGAGTGGTTAATTACTATTTGAAAGTTGTTTATTTATTTTATTTTATTGCAACGCAAGCGGAGTTGCAAGACAAGCGGGGTTGACTGGGTCCCTACCTGATTAATTACTAATAATTAATAAATTGTTTTAAGTATAATTTATTTAAAATTTATTTAATTATATGAAAGGATAATTAATTGTGACCACCCTGACTCGACCTTCGAAAATCGGCACAAAATACATCACCCGTATTCGAATGCCGCAGATTCAAACGTCGAATCTGATTCGCCAGAGCTTATGACACATTAAGCACAACAACACAACCGAAACAGAAAATGGATAATTTTACTGATATACAATATTTGATACAACATCTGATACAAATGAATATTAGTATTATCAGAGATACAACAGCGGAAAGATTAGCATTAAGCTGGACATCAACCTTAACTTCCAAAAGAGAGAGAGCGAGAATCCAACAGATTTCATCCACAGTGCCAAAGCTCCAAACTCCAACAAACAAGCTCGAACCATCATCATGTTGACTTAAGCAAGTCCGGTCTGATACGATTGCCAAAATCCAAGGACTTCGAAAGAATGCCAAATGTTACACCAACTATCTTTCCTATCCGAAAATATGACTCTAAGCTGCCCGTGTGGAAAATTGTGGGCATCCAGAGTTTAGAAAAGGAACAATAAACTTCAGGTCAGTCATGAGACTGGTGTGAGCAAACGAAAACAGTTTTGAACAAAATCAAATATAAAAAGAATTTAAAATTGAAATCCGCAATGTATTTTGGAAAATGAAAACACCATAAGGCCTCCTCGCACACACACACAATGCAAGCATACAATTGGAGGAGATTTCCCTTATGATAGTCAAACATGCTTGATATGCAAAATCATTTTGATATTATTATTAGTGCGTAGTGTAGAAAACCTTTGCAAGTATAATATTAATCTTAGCCGCCATATGTACCATTATAGTATGCCTACTATAGCTACCATTTTGATTTATTAATTGATTTGAATGAACCATTTTGAAATGAAAAAATGTATTTTCCCTGGAAAGCTGAGTATGATTTCGAAGTAGCCTATAAATATAAACTGAAATTTTTTTTAAGATGGTTTTAGAAAGGATACTTTGGATAAATTATTTTCTTAACTGGTTTCAAATCTTTAAAGTATGGATTTATTTAATTACTTATAGAAGGGATTATTTTAAAGATTAAAATTGATATTTGTTTTAGGAAACGATTATTTAAATAGTTATACCTTATCTACTAATTTTATTTTAAAAATTAGTTGGGACTTAAAATCTTATATGTGATAATTAGTATAATGTTTTCATAACCAATATTTTAAGTAAGTATTTAAAATGGTTTTATTTTAAATATTCCCAAGTACATTTTGGATAAGTGATTTGAATTATTTTAACTCGGCAAATTTTCAGTGGAAATGAATAAATATTTGAAAATATATTCTGTATAAGGGAAATACTTTGAAATTTGTTTCGAAGGATTGAAATGCGAATAGTGATTCGAAATTTGTTTTCAAAATATTAAAGTGATAAAAGTATATCTTGCGAAGATATTTCGGAAATAAATGATTTGGAAAAATTATTCGAAATCCAATAATTGTTGTGAATGTTGATTGATAGTTAAATAACCGACTATCAATATTTGCCTTTAAACGACATTTGAATTTCGATGCGACCGGGAGTCGGATTCCAAGTGGATATCCGAAAACCACATCGAACCTTTGTGATGGTGATGGATCTTGTATTTAAAAGATCAAAGTGAAAATTGTTGTGATTTATTGAAATTTGAATGTAACACTTATTTTTAAAAATAAGCGCTCCTTATTCGGATTAGCCGGGAGAGGACCTTGTGTCATAAAACTCATTTTGAATAACGATACGACGAAATGAGATTGTATTTGAAGACGGTGTTGAAGACCGGGTATTTTCGAAAGCGAAAGGATTACCTGCCGAATGTCTCTTCACTGGGTTGCTCCGGTATAGAGATTTTTGTCACCTTTGTGATGGGGATTCCGGACGTGATTTGTGAATATCCGGATTTGAAAGGGCTTCTTGAAGTGCCTTCGGTTTCGTTCGAACCCGGAACGGACTTGTATGGATGTGTATCTGACATTACACTTTGAGATATAAAGCTGATTTCTATCAAATACATTTCTGTTGGTGGCGGAGAATTTATTCTCTTAGCTTAAGACCTTTCTCTGAGACGTACGAACTCAGAGGTTATGTAGTTGATGGATATTAGTGATATATTCCCAATTTGGTAATGTGACATACGAAGTGCTGCTGATCATTTGTTGATCAAAGCACGACTTTGTGAAAAGTGTAGCTTTGTGGACGAGACCTCATCGGACCTCACACCCCGGAAATGGTCGAAACAGGAAAGATGCGGCAAGGTTATGAGGGTCGCGCCCTTTAGGGTATGTCATTTCCTTCTGGAAAAGGGTGGTATCATGGTATGTAGCCCAGATATTTTACCTATGTTGTTGCCGCAAATTTATTATACTTTTTGGTTGAGGATCCTCGGATAAAAGTCCCAAAGGACCGGGGGATGGCATACTCGAGTTATAGTTACCTAGTTACAAAGGTAACCCGGCCTTGTGTTGGCAAAGATCCGGGTAGGTTCTCGGGACGTCCCTCCAGAGGCGTACCCATGTGGCAGTAGGAAGTTCCTTAGCCTGACCATTTGATGGGAATCAAAAGAAACAATACGCGCCCTGTACTTTTTAGTTGTATAACCTGCCATGGAATGTGGCGGTAACCTGCTATTGAACGTGGTAGCTATAATAGGCATACAATAATGGTTGTATGTTGGCTAAGATTAATATTATACTTTCTAAATGTTTTCTGCACTATGCACTGATAATAATATCGAAAGGATTTTGCGTATTAAGCATGTTTGACTATCATAAGGAGAAATCTCCTCCAATTCTACGTTTGCATTGTGTATGTGGCGGGAGGCTTTATGGTAGTTTCATTTTTCAAAAAGCATAGCGGATTTCTTTTTATTTTCTTTGTGAAAAATAATTGTTTTAAGATCTCACACCAGTCCCACGACTGACCTGGAGTTTATTGTTCCCTTTCTAAACTCTAGGTGTCCATAATTTTTCAACACGGGCAGCCTAGAGTCAGGTTATCATTATTCTAGAGAGAAGTCGAAATGAGATGCTTTGAAGATCAGAAGCAAGCTGGATGGCGAAGCGTATCACTAGTATATGTTATATTCTTTTCCGTTGTTTGTTGTTGTAACACTCTGATAATGTAATGTGATGTAATATAATAATTGATATAATTCTTTGTTTTAAAGATATTCATTTATCTATTTTATGTTGTTCCGTTGCGAATTGTGAGATTCTGTTATTGTTGTCTTTTCTTCTTCTTCTACCTCTTTCTTCCTTAAACCTTAATGGTTCGGTTTTTTCGACATTCGATTGTTCGGCATTCGATGCAGTGAACGTACGATGTTGACTTTCGGAAGTCGAAAAAATGGGACTATTACAATCAATCATCACGATCCAAGCATAGCAATATCGATAAGCGGTATAAACATATAACGCTTATCTTCATTCACGAATTCACAGATAAATAATATAAATTCATCACAGATAAATAAATTACACTCATCACAGCTCACATCAAAACAATTCATATTACAAAGCATCAGATATCAGGGATATCAAATAATTCAAAGCATTCCATGCAATCCAAACATCCATAAGTAATTAAGTAATCGTCTGATTAATTTAAACCATATTAATCACTAATCCTAGTTAATTAACTTTAATTAATTACAAACGATTTAATTAATTATTCCTTAATCATTTATTAATTAACCTTTAATTTAATAAATAAAATAATTAACCTTTAATTATTAATTGATCGATCTCAATTAATAAATCAATCAACCTTTAGCCATTAAATAATTATCCTTTAATTATTCTTTAATTAATTATCCTCAATCAATTATATTAATAAATTAACCCTTAATTAATTCCATTTAATTAATTACATTAATTGATTAATCCTTAATTAATTATCATTCCTTAATCACTTTCATTAATTAATTAACCTTTAATTAATTCCATTGAGTAATTATCTTTTAATCCCTGATTAATTAACTTCAATCATTCATTAATTACTTTTAGTTAAGTAATTATCTTTAAGAAATTAATTACCCTTTTATAAATTTTCATCAATTAACCTTAATTAAGTAATTATCCTTAAATGTAATTACACTAAGTAATCATTCCCTTAATTACATTGAGGAATAATCTTTTATTAATTTCATTAAGGAATTGCTCTCAACCTTAATTAATCAAAAGATAACACATTTATCTTAATTAGTTATTAAATCTTAATTAATCATATTTGAAAATACTCAAGGATTTAAATCAAATAACTAACCTAATACAAAATTAATTTAAAACCAAATCAAATTTAATCTTAAAAGCGATTAATCTTTAAAAAATTAATCTTCATATAAATTTATTATTAACAAATAAATTTGTTTATATTCTCAAGCCACTTAATAAAAACATTTTATCTTCGTAATTAACCTTTTAACTAAGTTATTAAATTTTATTAAAATAATCTTAAGAAATAATAAATGGAAGTATACACATATTAAACACTTAAAACTTGATTTATTAAAATAATTCATTTTAAAATCTTTAGCTAATTCCAATGCAATATTTATCATTTAAAAGAGAATTTGTTTAAGAAGATAATTCAAAACTTGATTGTTTTAAAGTTTAAAACTTGATCTGTTTACAAATTCAACCTTGTTACTTTTTCAACCCGAGATAACTCGAGTCCATCCCGAAGAAAATACAAATATTCACCAGCCTTACTTCGAGTCAATCCCATGCCCAACCCTTCTTCATTCCTTTTCCCTTACCTCAGTACTCATCCCATCTTCCTGCATACCAGAATTCGCTATGCACATGCACGCTACGGCGAAATGCCATCGTCCACCGATGACCAACTCCACTCATCCACTTCGACCCTCTAGACGCACTAGCCTTCCAGTTTTCCCTAAAACCGACCCGATTTGAAATTTGAACCCAAACCCAAAATAGCAACGAACCCGACCTCTTCATTCCGCCTCGCCTCTCCAATCCCGGCCACCAGAAAACTTGTCCATCCACCCAAAGCTGCTCCACTGTCCTACGCTACTTCTTTCCCAAGTCCGATCGTCCCAAGTGCCTTGACGACGATGCTGCGACCCCAACTTTGTCATCGACCAGAAGAGGTCCTTAAACCATAAATCAACGTTGATCAGCCACCATGTCCACTAAAAAAATCATCCCTTATTTTTTCGACGATCTCCAATATCCAAGCTACCTTCAACGTAAATCTCGACACTCATTATTTCCCCGATCAACATAAATCGACGAACTAACGATTTCTGTTCATCCCGCGATATCTTGACAACCACGAATCTAAAAACCTTGAAACTAGAATTAAAAATCATCATTTCCGAATACTCATCAGATTACATAATTAAAATGAAGAAATTAGACATTCGAATTTCTATCTATAATTAATTTCCACTGTTCTTTATTATTTTTGAAATAATTACACAAAATATTCATTTGAAAATATTTTTAAAAATAAGATCTGATTAATACTAACACATTTTGTTCAAAGATCAAATCCTAAAAGGTATTGAGGAGTGAGATTTTGGATTTTAGCACTTGGCATACGCTTGTAAAATTGTGAACAGAGGCAAGTACAGACATGCACACACAAACTACATATGTATACATATATACAACATATTCACA
The DNA here is from genome assembly GCA_030765085.1 of Allium cepa. NCBI lineage: Eukaryota > Viridiplantae > Streptophyta > Magnoliopsida > Asparagales > Amaryllidaceae > Allium > Allium cepa. Next base: position 165,818,512 of record CM060941.1, on the reverse strand, counting down.
TTCAAGAAAACAATTCTTTCTACCATTTCACTTCACAGAATCATAGTAAAACTCAGATTCAAACTTCAATAAGTTAGTTTGCTCACCTGGACATGTTGATAGAGAGGAACAGAGAAGCAAAGGTCTGAATTTGTATCTGGAAACTTTGATGTATTTGATTTGATCTGGACTAGTTTTGATTAGCTTGATGATTATTGAAGTTGAATTGCTTGTTTGATCTGATTCTTTGCTCTACCGAGTTGAATCTTTCTGGTTGCAAATTGATTTTGAACTTTGCTTTTAAAACTGTGTTGAACTTGATCTGTTTTTGTTTAAATTTGCTCAGGTTTTGACCTAAAACCTGGAATATGTTTTAATTTGTTGAGTTGCTTTCAGGTTTTGGTCTTGCTTTTGCATAGCTTCAAGTTTTGATTTTGTTTTTATTTTCTTTCTGATTTATTTCTCAGGTTTGTTTTGATTTCCGGTTTTGATTTCTTAGCAATTTAAGATGAGATATCTTAAGCCTAGTCTCTACTCTTAAGACATGTTATTATAATTTAAATTTAAAGAAAAATTTAAATGCCACTTGTTCATTTTCATATTACTTAATTTTCACTTGTAAATACATGTTCTAATTTTTATACACTTGTTAAAAATAAACATTTTGTGTTTAAATCCTTGTTTTAAGTAGTTTTATAATTTATGCTTTAAATACTTGTTTAAACTTTTATTATTAATGTAGATTATCTATTCTATATTAACGTATGTTTAAAACTTTTATATATTTACAAACTATATTTTTTTTTAAAAGAAAATGTTCTAATCTTTATAACCAATCCTATTTTTAAACTTAGTTTATCATACTTTTTAAAGGTATGAATGTGATATCCCGGAAATTTGGGCAATATAAATTTAATAATCTGTGTTTTAAATTCGATTTGATTTGATAATTTTAATAATAAAATTTGGAATTTGATTTAATAATCATGTTTTAGTAAATATTTAAATTAAAAGATTTTATCTTTTTGAATAAATAAATTGTTTTCTGTTTATAATAGATTATTTGTATGTATTGTAAATTAATAAATTTTGATTTTGAATTTAGTAAATAATGTTATGATTTATATTATGAAATTCTTATTTGTTTTAAAAAAATTATTAAGCTTAAAAATATATGAATTTAAAATTTGATATATATAAGAGCTAAGTTTTATTTTATACATAGGAATTTACAATGCAAAATTACAAATGATTTTAGTTTATCATAATCTCTTTTACAAATTTTTTGATATTACTTAATTTGTTATTTTTGTAATACTTAAGTTTTTATAAACATAAATAGATTTGTAGTAATAGGATTTGTTATTTTAAAATTTTAATAAGAGTTATATATGCATTTATATATATAGCTTGATTATTAAAATTTGATTTGATAAATTAATTTAAAGTTTGAATTTAATATTTTAAAGAATAAATACTTAAAATTATTTGAATAGGCTTTTATTTATAAAATTTGTTTGTTTTGTTTTTCTATAAAGAAGAAGAAATAAAATTCATTTATATATTATTTAAGAAATAAAAATAAGATTTAAAGCTCTTAATAAAATAAATTAAAGGGTATAAACAATTTTAAATTAAAATTTAAATACTTAAAATACATGTGTATATTTCTTAAGTCACCTTATTAACATGTGTAAACCATTAATGTGAGCAAGTGACAAATGTTGAAAATTAAAAACAAGTGTCCTTTTAATTTTCTTTTCTTTTATTTTTTTTTAAAATCAAAAATCTACTTGTATTAATATACTTCATTCCATTTCATTCACTTTTTGCAATTCCTCCTCAAAACTTAAGAAAATATTCAGATCTGAAATCTGAAATCCACATTCATACTTAAGTTTAAACTCTTTGATCCTCTTCCACAAAACAGAAATCTGTTCAAAACCAAAACTACAACTTCAAACTCAATTCAATTCTACAAATTTATATACCTGAGGTTCATTTACAACTACATCAAAGCTAAATCAATCTGCATGCATTTAAAAATCAATTTGCAATTCTAAAAACAAAGTCCAAAGCCTGCATTTTTATTCTGGGGAGCATGCAAATGAAACATGGAAACAATCATGTAAAATGATGTCAACCTGGAGACTTGCATGCATTTTTCTCTGGAAGCCTGCAGTCTTCATTTTGTTTTAAAGAATTCAAACCTGCATGCAACCAAATCTGGGAGTAGAAGCATGAAATGAACCTGGAAGCAATCATGCAAATGTAAATCTGGAAAACAAATTCTACATCATCTCAAGTTTTAAAAAGCAATCTGAAGTTCAAAGTTTCATAAGCTAAAGAATCTGCAGTTTATAAACCAAGTTCAGGAAAATTTCATGAGCAAAACAAGAGCAAATCTGAAGCTTTTCATCTAACAATGGATGCTCTGCTTTTCTAAACCAGTGAGTAACATTTTTTTTAACAAAAATAATTTAAGTAGTTTTAGTTGCTTAGTTTATGCCTGTGATAATCATATTGAAGTAAATGATTGTGATGGAATTTCCTGTGAAATGTATGTTTGCTGAATGTTTGTTTCTGTTGAAATTTGTTCTTGCTTGATCTTGTTTGTTCAAGCATTCCAAGTGTATATCCAGATCAAAATCATAACCTTAGATTCAAATCTTTGTTAAGGTTAAGATTTAAACAAAGTAAGTTATACAGTTTTAATTTTTATTAAAAATGGAAAATTAAGGTGAGTAACAATTTATATTTATTTAAACCTAAGTATAAATGGTTGTTGTTTACTTGAAATAAGTATGTATGCTTTTTCATAGGTTCATTCCTGTATGAAAATTATGGTACATGTTATGGTGTAGTTATGTTTCTGTCTTTAAGTTCCTGATCTATGAATTTTTAAAATTCTGTAATTTGGTTCTTACTTAGGATCTAATCTATGTTAGTTCTAGGACTTAAGCAAAATAGAGTTGTGTAACATGACTAAGTTTTAAATTTTATCAAGTATGAAATAAAAGTTGAAGTATCACTGAAAAAAATAAAACAGTATAGTCTCTGGAAAAAAAAAAACCAAATAACAGAGTAATTCTGTTGAAAACAAGAATTCAATCATTTAAATTCTTTGATTTAAGATCATGAATAGATTACATGATCAAAAACATGAATTTTAAAATAAGAATTGGAATTGTTTGTTTGTTTTTGATCAAGCAATTCTGTTTTAACCAAAAACCATGATTTGGGTTGAGGCTGTCATTTCAGAAAGTTTGGGTGGCCATGTTTTTTTCTTGATGATCGAATTTTGATCGAAGGTTATAGGAAAAATAATAGATGGTGGATTAAAGCAGTATGGCAGAGGTGATTTGGGTTTGGAATTTTGAACCCTAGTTTTTTCTGTATTCAATAGATTTGATCACTGTGATCAAATTGTGTGACCGAGTTCTCTCTGGTTCGAGTTGAGGATAGTAGGGGTATAGAGGAGGTTGTGACCGAAGTTAGAGATTTTCTGGTGGTCGGAAATACGTGGTTTTGGGAATTTTCTGGTTCGACATTTGTTCCTTTGATTGAGCTTGAATGTTCAAATTTCGATTTAGGGTTCCTGAAGTTGAATTGATGGTCGAATTGGTGTTTGGTGAGGATTGTTGACTTGCGTGGGGAATCGCGATGGATCGGAGATGGACGTTGAGGTGGTGCAGGTGCACGTTCAATGGCGTATCAGCTGTTTCTTTGGGGAAGAAGAAGCTCGTATTGTATTGTGTAGTCTTGTGATGAGCTCGAAGCATTTTGATATTTGTCTCGAAGCTGATGGGTTGGGGACTCGAAGTAATGGTGATGGGATATCGGGTTTAGTTGAGTTCTAGGGGTTTGGGTAAACCATTTAGTACAAGTTTTTTGTATAAACCTGTTCTAATTTAAATTTATTTTAAGTTGAATTTGGTAGAATTGTTAGTCGAGTTGTTTGAGTCAGCTCGAGCTAGTTATTGAGGTTTAGTAATTGTTATGTTTCAAATTTTAAATTTGAATTTGAAATATAAAGCTAGGATTTAAATTAAGTTTTAAATCTAATAGATTCAAGATGAATTGAATCTTAAAATTTGAAATGATTAAGCTTTTAAATTCAAATATTTTTTTTTAAACTAACTTTGAAAGAGTTATTGTTAAATGTTTTTAAAAGGAATTTGAATTTAAATTGGAAATTGAAATATGTAGTAATATTTAAATAAAGTTTAAATTTGATTCAAATCTAATTTTGAATCTTGGTTTAAAATGAATTTAAGTTTTATAAATTTAAGTGTTTAAAACAAATTTGATTGATAATGTAAGAATTTAAATGGTTTTAATTTTAAAAGAAATTTGTTTAACTTTTATAATAAAAGTATTGTTTTCATTAAGGATTTTAGATTGATTTTAAACTTGTTAAGTTAATAATAAATGAATGTTTTATATTTCATTTAATTATTAGGTTAATTAAATGAATAATTAGTTTATTTAATAAATTAATGAAATTAATAATTTCTTAAAGTAATTAAGGTTTAATCTTAAGGGTTTAGGATTAAATATTCTTTGAATAATTAACTGGTAATTAAGAATAATTAATTAAATAAAATTAGTTTTTAATTAATGATTAATAATTAATTAATCAAGTAATAATGGATTAATTAAGTTTTAATTAACATTAATTAGGGGTTAATTAATGGATTAATTAATGATTAATTAATTTGTAATAAATAATGATTAAAATAAGTTAATTACTTTGAAAAATAATTAATGAGTTGTTAATAGTTAATGAAGGTCATTAACTGAGGATTATTTTATAATTAATTAATGTGGTTAATTTTAAATTATAAATTACATTAATTAATTTAAAGATAATCAATTGTGTATGTAATTAAGTATAATTACTTATGGAAGTAATTAAGGAATTAACTACTTATTAATTGAGTTAATTTGGTTAGTTTAAAATTAATTAATTCATTTTAATTAATTTAAAATTAATCAATGGATGAGTTGTGAAAGATAATTACTTAATGTAATTAAATAAAGAGGAATTACTTAGAGAAGTAATTAATGAGTAATCACTATATGTAATTAATTAAAGATGATTTGTTGATAGAAGTAGTTTGAGTATAATTACTTTGTAAATTAATCAAGGGTAGATAATTATTTAATGGAGTTAATCAAGGATGATTAACAGTTGTGATTTATATGAAGATTAATTACTTAAAGTAATTAATTTAATTGGAAAATGTAATTAGAAGGTCATTAATTATTATAATTAATGATGCAATTAAAATTTGATTAATTAAATTTAATTAATCAATAATAAATGATTAAAGGTAATTAATTTAGGTAATTAAGAAAGTAATTAAAGGTTAATTAATTTGAGAAATTAATTAGTAAATAATTACTTGAATGTAATTAAGAGTTAATTAATCAGGGATGGTTAATTAAATGGATAATTGGATGATGATTAATTAATTGATTAATAATTAATCAATAGTGATATAAGCAAGGTTTATTTGATGAAGAAATTAATTTACTTTAAATTAATTTGAATGTTGTAATTAATTTAATTCATTTTAAATTAATTATATTTTGGTGTAGTTAATTATTGCTTATATGGTTGTCTAGTGTTGTTTACCCTGATTGGTTTGAATCTCAAATATGAGATAGATTATGTTGAATGATTTGGATGCATTGGTTGCATTGTGATGTTGATATAGATTATTCTTTTTGAATAATGGTAATATGGTTTATCTGATATGATGATAATGTTGATTATCAGTTATGGATCTATGATTTATCTATTTGTATGGATATAGATAATTGAATTGTTTTTAAACCTTTAAAACAACTTGGCCTTAAAAGACACGCTTTGGATTTTGATGAGACCGGGATCGGATTTGCTACACTACAGCGTGATAGGGGGTTCTCGCTTTGCGTTAGGTGGCGAACGGGAGACTCTTACCCCTACATGCCCCCGGGGATAGTATAAGGTCTTGCGGGGTTGGTTGCGACTCGAGAGGGTGGCCGTAAAAGCAAATTCGAGGTATCACTGTGAGCCACAGCGGGGCTGGGATGGTTGAAAAGCCTACCGGTCGTGAGCCGTTGCTGATGGTTGAAAAGCCTAGGTCGTCACAGGTGGTATCAGAGCGTTAGGTTGAGTGAATACTTAGGCTCTGGAGTGGTGTCTATCTTGAGAGAGCGTATTTGTAGTTTTATTATATATATTTACTTCTACCTATTTGTTGGGTTACCTGTTCGGGTTTTCCAATATAGGTTACAAAGGTAGATAAGGTAGTAGGTGTGTAACACAACTACTATCAATGATTGGAGTTTTTGAGTGTTGAGGTTGGAAGTGTATTTTTCGAGAATGTAGATCTAATACCGTCTCGAGTAAGTTATGCAGAGTATAGGATTTCATAGATCTCTGAAGGTAACCTGTTAATGTTCGGAGTCTATCTTTGAATTGGATGAGTAGAGTTTGGATCTGTCGGTTGGGCAGAAGAGAATGATGGTATCTTGATATCTTAAGGAGTAGTAGCTGCGTGATGAGACACAGTGACTATGGATGTTCTCGAAAAATATTTTCTTTGGAATAAGTTAAGGAGGTGAGTCTGCTTCAGTGTTGTGGCTGGATTCAGCAGGATGTTTCTGTCTGGTTTGAAGCCTGAGTTTCTCGAAGAGCTTTGGATTAGGAAGTCTTTGGCGTCGGTGTGTTCTGTGTGCCAGCAAGAAGATTTTCTGGTTAGCAGTTTTTGAAGATAGAATTCAGAAGCAGCAGAATGGATTCCATTTCTTAGATGGATTTGCTAGTTAAGCGTATGCTGTTCTGATTGGTAAAGGAAGAACCGTTTTCTTTGGATATTAGGCCGGGTTGATCGCAAAAGTGACTTGCGATAGTTTGAGTGTTCTCTTGAGCTATGAAGAATTTGTCCATACTTGGAGATTGAGTTTTCTTATCGACTGGATTCTAGGAGTGATACCGGAGATTTAGTGAAGCAGCTTTGGATCAGATGGAGCATCTGAGTTTTCTTTTATAGGTCTGTTAAACCATATTTCTGTGGTGTGTTATCCAGTTGTGCTCGAGTTTTCTTCTGCTTCAGATCAGAGTTGCGCAGCGGAAGCAGTTTGGGAGTGCTTTTGATTTTTCTTTCCGGATAAGGAGAAGTAAGTCAGTTTTCTGATATTTGTGGAGTAGAGTTGGTGTTCTTGGTTTTGGATTGATCTTGAGGAAATCATTGTATTGGATTGTTTTTGGTTATGTGTGTCTCTAAAGGAACTAGCGAAGGTTGAGCTGATTGGGAGAGATATAGGCAGCCCAGGAACGTCAAGAGTGTTTGGTAAATAAGAGACGAAGGAATTTGGATTTCGGAGTCGGAGATTTGATTTTTGGTAAGTTTTTCTCCCATCTGAGGAGCTTTAAGATTGGATAAGTCAGCTCCGAGATGTTTTGGATCTTTTCTGTGTTTTGTGAGGATTGGTGTTTGATTTTCAAAGTTGAATTGCCAGTTTGGATAACTGGAATTTGATGTGTTTCACGTATCTCTGATGGAGTACGTGTATGATTTATCTCTGGTTGTGAAACCAGCAGTTCAGGAGGATGTGATTTTTAAGTCAGACTCGTCTGTAGTCTGATATATCCTGTTTAGTTTTGTAGATATAGTGGGATAGGAGCTCTTTAGCTTAATAGTATTGATTGTTTAGATTATATAGAGCGAGTATTCAGGTGTATATACATACCGGGGAAACTCGTGAAGATTTTATCAAGGTTTTTCTGGATAATTAGATTTGTTTTGTTTGAATTGGTTGCTATGGTTGTTAGCATATGTTTGATAATATATGCTTGTGAATTAAAATAAAAATCTTAAGATAGATTATTAAATTACCTTTGTTTTAAATTTCGGGGACGAAATTCTTTTAAGGGGGAAGGAATGTGATATCCCGGAAATTTGGGCAATATAAATTTAATAATCTGTGTTTTAAATTCGATTTGATTTGATAATTTTAATAATAAAATTTGGAATTTGATTTAATAATCATGTTTTAGTAAATATTTAAATTAAAAGATTTTATCTTTTTGAATAAATAAATTGTTTTCTGTTTATAATAGATTATTTGTATGTATTGTAAATTAATAAATTTTGATTTTGAATTTAGTAAATAATGTTATGATTTATATTATGAAATTCTTATTTGTTTTAAAAAAATTATTAAGCTTAAAAATATATGAATTTAAAATTTGATATATATAAGAGCTAAGTTTTATTTTATACATAGGAATTTACAATGCAAAATTACAAATGATTTTAGTTTATCATAATCTCTTTTACAAATTTTTTGATATTACTTAATTTGTTATTTTTGTAATACTTAAGTTTTTATAAACATAAATAGATTTGTAGTAATAGGATTTGTTATTTTAAAATTTTAATAAGAGTTATATATGCATTTATATATATAGCTTGATTATTAAAATTTGATTTGATAAATTAATTTAAAGTTTGAATTTAATATTTTAAAGAATAAATACTTAAAATTATTTGAATAGGCTTTTATTTATAAAATTTGTTTGTTTTGTTTTTCTATAAAGAAGAAGAAATAAAATTCATTTATATATTATTTAAGAAATAAAAATAAGATTTAAAGCTCTTAATAAAATAAATTAAAGGGTATAAACAATTTTAAATTAAAATTTAAATACTTAAAATACATGTGTATATTTCTTAAGTCACCTTATTAACATGTGTAAACCATTAATGTGAGCAAGTGACAAATGTTGAAAATTAAAAACAAGTGTCCTTTTAATTTTCTTTTCTTTTATTTTTTTTTAAAATCAAAAATCTACTTGTATTAATATACTTCATTCCATTTCATTCACTTTTTGCAATTCCTCCTCAAAACTTAAGAAAATATTCAGATCTGAAATCTGAAATCCACATTCATACTTAAGTTTAAACTCTTTGATCCTCTTCCACAAAACAGAAATCTGTTCAAAACCAAAACTACAACTTCAAACTCAATTCAATTCTACAAATTTATATACCTGAGGTTCATTTACAACTACATCAAAGCTAAATCAATCTGCATGCATTTAAAAATCAATTTGCAATTCTAAAAACAAAGTCCAAAGCCTGCATTTTTATTCTGGGGAGCATGCAAATGAAACATGGAAACAATCATGTAAAATGATGTCAACCTGGAGACTTGCATGCATTTTTCTCTGGAAGCCTGCAGTCTTCATTTTGTTTTAAAGAATTCAAACCTGCATGCAACCAAATCTGGGAGTAGAAGCATGAAATGAACCTGGAAGCAATCATGCAAATGTAAATCTGGAAAACAAATTCTACATCATCTCAAGTTTTAAAAAGCAATCTGAAGTTCAAAGTTTCATAAGCTAAAGAATCTGCAGTTTATAAACCAAGTTCAGGAAAATTTCATGAGCAAAACAAGAGCAAATCTGAAGCTTTTCATCTAACAATGGATGCTCTGCTTTTCTAAACCAGTGAGTAACATTTTTTTTAACAAAAATAATTTAAGTAGTTTTAGTTTCTTAGTTTATGCCTGTGATAATCATATTGAAGTAAATGATTGTGATGGAATTTCCTGTGAAATGTATGTTTGCTGAATGTTTGTTTCTGTTGAAATTTGTTCTTGCTTGATCTTGTTTGTTCAAGCATTCCAAGTGTATATCCAGATCAAAATCATAACCTTAGATTCAAATCTTTGTTAAGGTTAAGATTTAAACAAAGTAAGTTATACAGTTTTAATTTTTATTAAAAATGGAAAATTAAGGTGAGTAACAATTTATATTTATTTAAACCTAAGTATAAATGGTTGTTGTTTACTTGAAATAAGTATGTATGCTTTTTCATAGGTTCATTCCTGTATGAAAATTATGGTACATGTTATGGTGTAGTTATGTTTCTGTCTTTAAGTTCCTGATCTATGAATTTTTAAAATTCTGTAATTTGGTTCTTACTTAGGATCTAATCTATGTTAGTTCTAGGACTTAAGCAAAATAGAGTTGTGTAACATGACTAAGTTTTAAATTTTATCAAGTATGAAATAAAAGTTGAAGTATCACTGAAAAAAATAAAACAGTATAGTCTCTGGAAAAAAAAAAACCAAATAACAGAGTAATTCTGTTGAAAACAAGAATTCAATCATTTAAATTCTTTGATTTAAGATCATGAATAGATTACATGATCAAAAACATGAATTTTAAAATAAGAATTGGAATTGTTTGTTTGTTTTTGATCAAGCAATTCTGTTTTAACCAAAAACCATGATTTGGGTTGAGGCTGTCATTTCAGAAAGTTTGGGTGGCCATGTTTTTTTCTTGATGATCGAATTTTGATCGAAGGTTATAGGAAAAATAATAGATGGTGGATTAAAGCAGTATGGCAGAGGTGATTTGGGTTTGGAATTTTGAACCCTAGTTTTTTCTGTATTCAATAGATTTGATCACTGTGATCAAATTGTGTGACCGAGTTCTCTCTGGTTCGAGTTGAGGATAGTAGGGGTATAGAGGAGGTTGTGACCGAAGTTAGAGATTTTCTGGTGGTCGGAAATACGTGGTTTTGGGAATTTTCTGGTTCGACATTTGTTCCTTTGATTGAGCTTGAATGTTCAAATTTCGATTTAGGGTTCCTGAAGTTGAATTGATGGTCGAATTGGTGTTTGGTGAGGATTGTTGACTTGCGTGGGGAATCGCGATGGATCGGAGATGGACGTTGAGGTGGTGCAGGTGCACGTTCAATGGCGTATCAGCTGTTTCTTTGGGGAAGAAGAAGCTCGTATTGTATTGTGTAGTCTTGTGATGAGCTCGAAGCATTTTGATATTTGTCTCGAAGCTGATGGGTTGGGGACTCGAAGTAATGGTGATGGGATATCAGGTTTAGTTGAGTTCTAGGGGTTTGGGTAAACCATTTAGTACAAGTTTTTTGTATAAACCTGTTCTAATTTAAATTTATTTTAAGTTGAATTTGGTAGAATTGTTAGTCGAGTTGTTTGAGTCAGCTCGAGCTAGTTATTGAGGTTTAGTAATTGTTATGTTTCAAATTTTAAATTTGAATTTGAAATATAAAGCTAGGATTTAAATTAAGTTTTAAATCTAATAGATTCAAGATGAATTGAATCTTAAAATTTGAAATGATTAAGCTTTTAAATTCAAATATTTTTTTTTAAACTAACTTTGAAAGAGTTATTGTTAAATGTTTTTAAAAGGAATTTGAATTTAAATTGGAAATTGAAATATGTAGTAATATTTAAATAAAGTTTAAATTTGATTCAAATCTAATTTTGAATCTTGGTTTAAAATGAATTTAAGTTTTATAAATTTAAGTGTTTAAAACAAATTTGATTGATAATGTAAGAATTTAAATGGTTTTAATTTTAAAAGAAATTTGTTTAACTTTTATAATAAAAGTATTGTTTTCATTAAGGATTTTAGATTGATTTTAAACTTGTTAAGTTAATAATAAATGAATGTTTTATATTTCATTTAATTATTAGGTTAATTAAATGAATAATTAGTTTATTTAATAAATTAATGAAATTAATAATTTCTTAAAGTAATTAAGGTTTAATCTTAAGGGTTTAGGATTAAATATTCTTTGAATAATTAACTGGTAATTAAGAATAATTAATTAAATAAAATTAGTTTTTAATTAATGATTAATAATTAATTAATCAAGTAATAATGGATTAATTAAGTTTTAATTAACATTAATTAGGGGTTAATTAATGGATTAATTAATGATTAATTAATTTGTAATAAATAATGATTAAAATAAGTTAATTACTTTGAAAAATAATTAATGAGTTGTTAATAGTTAATGAAGGTCATTAACTGAGGATTATTTTATAATTAATTAATGTGGTTAATTTTAAATTATAAATTACATTAATTAATTTAAAGATAATCAATTGTGTATGTAATTAAGTATAATTACTTATGGAAGTAATTAAGGAATTAACTACTTATTAATTGAGTTAATTTGGTTAGTTTAAAATTAATTAATTCATTTTAATTAATTTAAAATTAATCAATGGATGAGTTGTGAAAGATAATTACTTAATGTAATTAAATAAAGAGGAATTACTTAGAGAAGTAATTAATGAGTAATCACTATATGTAATTAATTAAAGATGATTTGTTGATAGAAGTAGTTTGAGTATAATTACTTTGTAAATTAATCAAGGGTAGATAATTATTTAATGGAGTTAATCAAGGATGATTAACAGTTGTGATTTATATGAAGATTAATTACTTAAAGTAATTAATTTAATTGGAAAATGTAATTAGAAGGTCATTAATTATTATAATTAATGATGCAATTAAAATTTGATTAATTAAATTTAATTAATCAATAATAAATGATTAAAGGTAATTAATTTAGGTAATTAAGAAAGTAATTAAAGGTTAATTAATTTGAGAAATTAATTAGTAAATAATTACTTGAATGTAATTAAGAGTTAATTAATCAGGGATGGTTAATTAAATGGATAATTGGATGATGATTAATTAATTGATTAATAATTAATCAATAGTGATATAAGCAAGGTTTATTTGATGAAGAAATTAATTTACTTTAAATTAATTTGAATGTTGTAATTAATTTAATTCATTTTAAATTAATTATATTTTGGTGTAGTTAATTATTGCTTATATGGTTGTCTAGTGTTGTTTACCCTGATTGGTTTGAATCTCAAATATGAGATAGATTATGTTGAATGATTTGGATGCATTGGTTGCATTGTGATGTTGATATAGATTATTCTTTTTGAATAATGGTAATATGGTTTATCTGATATGATGATAATGTTGATTATCAGTTATGGATCTATGATTTATCTATTTGTATGGATATAGATAATTGAATTGTTTTTAAACCTTTAAAACAACTTGGCCTTAAAAGACACGCTTTGGATTTTGATGAGACCGGGATCGGGTTTCCATATTTGGATATCCGAAAACCACATCGATTCCAAATAACGTTAGGTCGTTAATCCAAGTGGAGCGAGTGAAGACTCGAGGTGTAAGGGCTATACGTCAGTATAACTCTGTGGGTGATTCCGTAATGAGTTTGACGGAATAGTGCTTATAGATTCGAGATGGTGAATCAGAGTGCAAGGGTTATCGTCGTTAACTCTGAGGGTGATTCCAAAATGAGTGTAACGAGATAATGCCTTCGGTTTCGTTCGAACCCGGAACGAACTTGTATGGATTGAATGCTTTCAGAACATCGTCGGGTGGACGATGAGCATTCTAAGAGATGTGTCCTCTAAAGGTAATCGTAACCTCAAGCCTCATCAACCGGGAATGGCTAAAACAGGGGAGGTGCAGCAAGGCTTCGTGGGTCGCACCCACTGGAGAGCAAGATTGATCCCTGTCTAGAGGTCCCTTTTCATTTCGGCTGTGTGGGCAGTTGGATGTACACCAACTGCGGGGTTGTCTTGTTCGGGACTGTTCAGTAAGGAACGGTTCCGGCCTTGTGTTGCAGGGGAGTTAGGGTGGCTCCTCGGTACGTTGATCTAGGCCACGTACTGTGACGGGCGGTACCCCAGTAGCCCTGCCATTGTATGGAATCCACAATCCAATAAGTGCCAACGGTTTTGATTGTATTACCCACTTTTGTGGCTAGTAGCTGGAATTTAATCATGTAACAATTTCGGCTATTTCTTATTTATTTGAAAACCCTAGACACTATTATAATATCACTGGATTTCCTATCAAATGTTTTGGTTAGCGTAAGGTAAAAACTTTTCCATGTTTATGTGTGGGAAGTCTTACGTGATACCTTTCTTTTCAAAAGGTTTTTGAAAGTTAAGCAACTTTAACCTGTTACTCACACCAGACCCATGTCTGACCCGGAGTTTATTTTTGTTTTTCATAAACTCTTGGGTACTCAAATTTTTACGAGTAGCCAAGGGATTCAGGTTAGCTTTGACGAATTATGGAGGAGCAATGGAGCAGGAGGCTTCTGCGTTAGAGATATAGTATTCCGCTGTGTGATCTGTGTTTTGTCTCTGAGTTGTATTATGTTGTAAATACTAGACAGGTGTTTATAACTGTCTAGTATATGTGATGTGTTTGCTGTGTATCTCTGATTGGTATTGTATATTATGTAAATACTTATGTTATTAATATAATTTATTCGTTCCGCTGTTGAGATTCTAGTGTTGTTTTCTTCTTTCTTTTCTTTCTTCCTTCTTCTATCCATTTCTTTCTTAATTGATGATGCGACTTTTTCTAGGGAGAAAAAGTCGGGTCGTCACAATGAACGTTTATATTTACACATTCTCTATTATTCATATTTGCATAACTTTTTCAAAGAAAATAATTTTAAAATCTAATTATAATAAATAATCATACACACACACACACACATATATATGTTTAGATTCTTATTCATACATTTTTCTTATTATTTATATCTATACAAATTAAACAAAAATAATTTGAAATCAAATTATACATTACTAATAAATAATGGTACATTCATATATTTATAGTATAAAGCTTTTAAATCCAATTTTATTTATAAAATTTCAAATCAAAATTCAATTTATACATATATCCCCAAATTTTCAAATTAATTCTCAATTAGTTCGCAAATTTTAATTTGGTCTAAAAATCGAGAATGTAACAGATTTCCCCCTTAAGTATATTTCGTCCTCGAAATTAGCTAGACAGGGAGACAACCAAAGAACAGACAAACATACAAAGATATAGCTTTCCAAATCAAGCTGAATATTTATTCTACATTTGGCTTACCAAATCAGAATATGAATAAATATGAGAACAAACTTGTTCAACACTTCACAAAATATACTCAGGTCATCCAGTGTACGAAATATGCAGGGGCATTGATTTGTACGAAGGGATAACTAACTGTTCGTAGAATATATCGAGACCTCAAAAGAATAGATAAATGGATATGCAACTAAAGTCATAATATCCCAAAACATACACTAGCTTGTCCCTCTTCGGACTTGGATTCACACAAGAAATTACAACAAAATTTTCCAAATTTGGTTTTGACCAAAATTGTTTCATTGATACAAATCAATTTAACTTTATATTTTGTTAGCCAATTATTTTAATTCAAAGTTCAAATTCATTAAAGTTAAAACTAGTGAAGAAAATACGAATTCAGAACTTATCTACAACGATTCACAAGGCCACCACCATAACAAAGCTTCTTCTTAGAGTTGCCACGAAGCCATCAAAGAATTGACGATCAAAGAGATTTTATAGAGAAAAGATCGTTTCCTTTGTGACCATTTGTAGTGGTACACCCATGTCCACTATCTTTTCCTCTTCTTGCACTCATACTCACCGGCAGTGGATAGTAAGAGAATTCAGAGGCATATGGATGGATATCTAAGGGATATACTCATTCTATGGCATTTGTATCCCTATCTCTAATGAGTTATCTGATGTGTTATACTTCTGAGCTAAAGTTCAACCTTCGACTGTAATACCAAATGTGACGACCCTGACTCAACATTTGAAAATCGACACCAAATACATCACCCGTATTTGAATGCCGTAGATTCAAACGTCGAATCTGGTTCGCCGGAGCTTATAACACATTAAGTACAACAACACAGCGAAAACAGAAAATGGATAATTTTACTGATATACAATATTTGATACAACATCTGATACAAATGAATATTAATATTATCAAAGATACAACAGCGGAAAGATTAGCATTAAGCTGGACATCAACCTTAACTTCTAAAAGAGAGAGACCGAGAATCCAATAGATTTCATCCATAATGCCAAAGCTTCAAACTCCAACAAACAAGCTCGAACCATCATCATGTTGACTTAAGCAAGTCCGGTCCGATACGATTGCCAAAAATCCAAGGACTTCGAAAGATTTCCAAAAGTTACACCAACTATCTTTCCTATTTGAAAATATGACTCTAGGCTGCCCGTGTGGAATTTTCAACCATCCCAGCCTCGTCGTGACATACAATGGTACCTTGAACTTACTTTTACGGCCAGCCTTTCGACTTCTTCACCTAACCGATTAACCAACCCTTCCCCAGGAACATGTAGGGGTAAGAGTCTCCCGTTCGCCACCAAACGCGAAGCGAGAATCCCTATCACGTTGTAATGAAGAAAACCAGGTAACTAATTGTCACGAGTATGCCATCCCCCGGTCGTAACCGACCTTTATCCAAGGCCTCGACACCAATAACCACAAAGTAATAAATTTGCAGTAACCATATAAGTTAAGTATATGGGATTCATACCATGACACCACTTCTATCCAGAAGGAAATGGACATACCCTAAGGGGCGCTACCCCCAATAACCTTGCTGCATCCTTCCTGTTTCGACCATTTCGATTTGTGCGGTCCTTATGAGGTCTCATCCACAAAGCTACACTTTTCACAAAAGCCATGCTTCGATCAACAAATGATCAGCATCACTTCGTATGCCACATTACCAAATTGGAGATGTATCACTAGTAACCATAAACTACATAACCTCTGAGCTCGTACGTCTCAGAGAAGGGTGTTAAGCTAAGAGAATAAATTCTCTGCCACCAAACAGAAATGTATTTGATAGAAACCAATTTTACATCTCAAAGTGTAATGTCAGACACACATCCATACAAGTCTGTTCCGGGTTCGAACAGAACCTAAGGTACTTCAAAAGAAGCCTTTACGATCCGGGTATCCACAATCCCGATCCGACTTCACATCACATATGGAGATCTCTATACCGACGCGACTCAGTGCAAAGACATTCGACAGGTAATCCTTTCGTTCTAAAAAATACCCAGTCTTTACCATTGGTCTTCAAATGCTATCCATAACGTCGTATCACTATTCGGAATGGGTTATATGACATAAAGTCCACTCCCTGGTAAACTGAATAATGAGCGCTTAATTTTTAAAACCATATGGATATAGTGGGATCTTAGTTAAGTCACAAATTAAAGCCCAAAAACCTTTTCTTCAAATGGTTTACAGATTTCCACTTTTGATCTTTTTAAACAAAAAGATTCACTTTACTTTAAAAACAAAGTTCGGATTCACTTTACTTTGAAAATATAGTTCACCAATCTTTCACAAAGATTCATTCATAGCTTTCAAAACTATTTTCATTTCAAACTTGAAATCCTTTCAACATAAATTGGAAATCCTTTCTTTATATGAAAGTTATTATTATTTGGAAAAACAAGGGTTTTCGTTTCGAAAAAATCCGATCAACTGTGCATAAGTTATATCCCTTAAAGTACAATCTTGGGTCAAATTTAAATTCCCAAAATAATACTTTTAAAATACTTCAAAAATGGTTTAAAATCCATATGCATTATATAACTTGTTAAACCATAATTTCTAAACTTATATTTATAGAACTCAACTTCAAATCTTGAATTCAAATTCAAATCAAACTATTTTAATTTCAAAACTTTAACAAGTTATTTAAAATAATTTTATCTTCAAAACTCCTTTCAAAAGCTTTTCATATTTAACCCAATTCCATTTCCAAACCATTTTAAATTCAAAATTCAACTTTTAAAACATTTCATTATTTTAAATAAAATAATATTAAATTCAAATATCTATGACTTAACCAATATCCTCATGCAACATATTTGTGTTGTATAGTGCAGTCCAAGGGTTTTACACAATAGTGCAACATCATCGATCAACACGATCCAAGCACAACGATATCGATAAGCGGTATAAACCTATAACGCTTATCTTCATTCATAGATTCACAAATAAATAATATAAATTCATCACAGATAAATAAATTACATTCATCACAGCTCTCATCAAAACAATTCATATCACAAAGCATCATATATCAGTGATATCAAACAATTCAAAGCATTCCATGCAATCCAAACATCCATAAGTAAGATTAAGTAATCATCTGGTTAATTTAAACCAAATTAATCACTAATCCTGGTTAACTAACATTAATTAATTACAAACCATTTAATTAATTATCCCTTAATCATTTATTAATTAACCTTTAATTTAATAAATAAAATAATTAACCTTTAATTATTAATTGATCAGTCTCAATTAATAAATCAATCAACCTTTAGCCATTAAATAATTATCCTTTAATTATTCGTTAATTAATTACCCTCAATTAGTTATATTAACAAATTAACCCTTAATTAATTCCATTTAATTAATTATCCTTAATTAATTACATCAATTAATTAATCCTTAATTGTATCATTCCTTAATCACTTTCATTAATTAATTAACCTTTAATTAATTCCATTCAGTAATTATCTTTCAATCCTTGATTACTTAACTTCAATCATTAATTAATTACATTTAATTAAGTAATTATCTTTAAGAAATTAATTACCCTTTTATAAATTTTCATTAATTAAACTTAATTAATTAATTATCCTTAAATGTAATTGCACCAAGTAATCATTCCCTTGATTACATCGAGGAATAATCTTTTATTAATTTCATTAAGGAATTGCTCTCAACCTTAATTAATCAAAAGATAAAAATTTATCTTAATTAATTACTTAACTCTTAATTAATTATATTTGAAAATACTCAAGGATTTAAATCAAATAATTAACCTAATACAAAATTAATTTAAAACCAAATCAAATTTAATCATAAAAACGATTAACCTTTAAAAATTTAACCTTTATATAAATTTATTGTTAACAAATAAACTTATTTATATTCTTAAGCCACTTAATAAAAACATTTTATCTTCATAATTAACCTTTTAACTAAGATATTAAATTTTATATAAAATAATCTTAAGAAATAATAAATGGAAGTATACACATATTAAACACTTTAAAACTTGATTTATTAAAAAAATTCATTTTAAAATCTTTAGCTAATTCCAATACAATATTTATCATTTAAAAGAAAATTTGTTTAATAAGATAATTCGAAATTTGATTGATTTGGAATTTAAAACTTGATTTGTTTACAAATTCAACCCTCTTACTGTTTCAACCCAAGATAACTCGAGTCCTTCCCGAAGCAAATACAAATTTTCACGAGCCTTACTTCGAATCAATCCCATGCCCAACCCTTCTTCCTTCCTTTTCCCTTACCTCGGCACTTATTCCATCTTCCTGCACATCGGAATTTGCTGTGCACATACATGTGACGGCGAAACGCCATCGTCCACCGATGACCAACTCCGCACATCCACTTCGACCCTCTAGACCCACTGGCCTTCCAGTTTTCCCCAAAACCAACCCGATTCGGAATTCGAACCCATGCCCAAAACAGCGACGAACTCGACCTCTTTATTCCACCTCGCCTGTGATGACCCGACTTTTTCTCCACAAAAAGTCGCATCATCTTTAAGAAAGAAAGGGATAGAAAAGAGAAAAGAAAGAAGAGAAAGAAGAAACAACACTAGAATCTCAAATGCGGAACGAATAAATTATATTAAACACATAACTATTTACATAATATACAATATATATCAGAGTTACGCAGCTTATACAACACATACTAGACAGTTATAAACACACGTCTAGTTATACAACTCAAATACAACATAGAGAACACACAGCGAGAACTATATATCAATCGCCGAAGCCTCATACTCCATTGCCCCTCCACAATTTGTTAAAGCTAACCTGAATCCCTTGGCTAGTCGTAAAAATTTGAGTACCCAAGAGTTTAAGAAAACAGAAGATAAACTCCGGTTCAGACATGGGTCTGGTGTGAGTAACAGGTTAAAGTTGATTAACTTTTCAAAAACCTTTGAAAACAAAAGGTATCACGTAAGACTTCCCACACATAAACTTGGAAAAGTTTTTACCTTACGCTAACCAAAACATTTGATCGGAAATCCGGTGATATTATAATAGGGTCTAGTGTTTTCAAACAAATACGAAATAGCCGAAATTGTTACATTCATTAAATTCCAGCTACTAGCCACAAAAGTGGGTAATACAATCAAAACCGTAAGGGCACGTACAAAGAACGGGTTTCCATCAATGGCAGGGCTATTGGGGTACCATCCGTCACAGTACGTGGCCTAGATCACAGTACCGAGGATCCACCCTAAATCCCCTACAGCGCAGGACCGGAACTATCCCTTACTGGACGGTCCCGAACAAGATAACTTCGCAGTTGTTTGCAATCAACTGCCCACATAGCCGAATATAAAGGGACATCTAGACAGGGGTTCATCTCGTCCTACTTGGGTGCTACCCTCTTAGCCTTGCTGCAACTCCCATGTTTTATCCATTCCCGGTTGGTGAGGCTTGAGGCTACGATTACCTTTATAGAACACATCTATCTTAGAATGCTCATCGACCACCTGACGATGTTCTTAAAGCATTCAATCCATACAAGTTCATTCTGGGTTCGAACGAAACCGAAGGCATTATCTCGTTACACTCATTTTGGATCACCCTCAGAGTTAACGACGATAACCCTTGCACTCTGAATCTTCGCCTTCTTTTGAGATTCATGACCTATAGTTAATTTGGATCGATGTGGTTTTCGGATATCCAAATCTGGAAACCGATCCCGGTCTCGTCGAAATCCAAAACGCCATCTTTTAGGTCCAAGTTGTTTTAAAGTTAAAACAATTCAATTTATTAACTATATTCATACAAATAGATAATTAACAATATCACAATAGATAATTAACATTATCATCATAAACTGATAATCCATATTATCATCACAATGCAACCAAAGCATCCATATCACACAGCATCACTTATCTCATATCTGAGATCTCAAACCATTCAAGGAAATCAATATCAATCCGCATTCATAAGCAATAATTTATTAGTCACCATTCTATAATTAATTTAAAATGAATTAAATTAATTACTTCATCCTTAATTAATTTAAAATAAATTAAATTAATTACTTCATCATTATAAATCTTTCTTACATAACCGTTAATTAATTATAAATCAATTAATTAATTACCCTCTAATAAATCACCTTAATTAATCACCCTTGATTAATTATCCTTTAATTACATTCAAATAATTAGCCTTTAATTAATTTCAAAAATTAATTATTGTAAACCAAATTCAGTAATTAACTTTTAATCACTTCATTAATTAACTATAATTAATTACATTAATCCTTAATTAATTACATTAATTAAATTCCTTTATTGATTAATTATTCTTAATTAATCAATCCTCAATTACATCATTATATTAATTAATGATCCCTAATTATTTTTATTTATAATTACCCTATCTAAATTAATTACATTATGTAATTAATCATCAATTAAACCATATTGATTAATCAGTCTTGATTAACCATATTCAGCAATTAACTACCCTTAATTACTTCATTAGATAAATTAATTACTCCTTAATTAAATATCTTTAATAATTAATCTTTAATTAATTATCATTATTAATCACCCTAGATTAATCTCATTAAGTAATTAATAACACTTAATTAATTACATCTCTTAATTATCTTCAAATAACTTTATTAATCAATTCTTAATTAATTACACTAAGTAATTAATTATTAATTACTTCCACTAAATAATTATTCTTCATATTAATTACACAAAGTAATTAATTCCCAAATCTCTTCCATTACCTAATTATCCTTTAATTTAATTACATCCAGTAATTATCTTCTTAATTACTTCACTAAGTAATTATTCTTCATTAATTACATTGAATAATTACTTCTTAAATTATCCAATGATTATCTTAAATTAATTAAACTTAATTAATTAACTTAAACTGATCAAAATAAACTTAACTAATTACAATTAGTAATTAATTTCTTAATTACTTCCATTAAGTAATTACACTTAAACAATTCACAAATGATTATCTTTAAATTAATTAATCTAATTAATTATTAAAATTAATCACATAAATTAATTATTAAATAATCCTAAGTTAATGACTTTCACTAACTATTAACAAATCTTTAGTTACTTCTCTAAAGTAATTAACTGAGATTAATCATTATCAATTACAAATTAATTTATCTATAATAACCCATTGATTAATCTCTAATTATTCAATTAATTAAGTGTTAATCTATAAATTAATTAATTGTTAATTACTTGATTACTAAATTTCAAATCATTAATTTAAAATCAAATCTTATCTAATTAATGATTTCTTAATTACAATTTAATTAATCTTAATTAACTTACTTAATCCTTTAATTAATTAAATAAAACCCTTGATTACTTAATTAATTAACCCAAATCATTAATTAATTAAATTAATTAATTATCCATCTTAATTACCTTACTAATTTAATGAATTATAAATCATTAAGTCCTAATTAACTTTAAAATAAACCTTAATCTTATTAATGATTTAATTACCATTAACAAAGTATTTTAAAAACAATTTTCTTTTAAATTTACTATTAAATTCCATTTTAAATTTAAGATTTAAAATGAAAACAATTTTAACTTCAACAAAGTTTAACAATTCAAAAATCTTTTAATTACATGTTAAAGAAATACTTGTTTTATAAAAGAATTTTTAAAAGAAATTTAAACCAAATTCATTTTTAAATTTCAGACCATATTTAAAACATTCAAAGCTGTTTTAAAACATTTTAATCCAAAAACTTTATTTATTTCAAACTAGAATTCAAACTAAGCTTTGAATTCATATTTAAACTTAAATTTAAAACCCTGTTAAAATCTTTATTTTCAGATTTTAAAAACACTTAATAAATTACTTTAACAATTTTTAGTTGTTAAAAACATTCTATTTTCATAAAACTTTTTTTTTATTTTTAAACCAAGATACCAAATTTGAATTGAAACCAAGCCTAAAAACTTGATTTAAAACTTTTCTTAAATTTGGCTTTCAAATTTAAAATTTCATTTTAAAATTTGAAACACTAACATGTTTTAAAATAAACCTGTAGCAACAAATTGACTTGACTTCCCCCCCCTCAAATACTTCGAGTCAATCATCAAATAACTTCGAGCAAAAAACCTGAAACCACTCGTGTATAACTCGAGTACTCATCACTTGCTTCAACCAGGCTTCATCAGAACCAGATATGCACTGTGCATATGCACAGACCAGCCACCCCTCTACGATCATCCACGATGATCTTTACAAGTCGATGATCATCTCCAGATCAGTCTACGACCACCAGAACTCAACTAATACCACAAAATCAGAATCAAGTCCTAAACCCCAATCTTGGAACCAAAGTCAAGAACCTGGAATCACTTCCTACTCGAATCGTCAACCACCGTAGCGACTGCAATTCCGGCCACATCTTCGTCAGTAAACACTCTTCCAATTCCCAAAAGCCAGATACACTTGATCAACCAGAGCCGTCACCGCGACCCAATATAATTAGCCAGTCTAAACTAGGGTTATAAACTTCACTGATCCACCACTGTCGCCATACTAACTTGATCACCATACAGGCATTTTTCCATGATTCCCCGATCATCCTACTATCACCAGACGAAATTCCGAACCTCTATATCACTAGAGATTTCCCAAATTGCCATTTCTGAGAAAACTCAAACCTCCCTCGTAATTCAAAACTAAAAATTTGGATTTTAGTTTTAAAAATCATGTTTTTTGTTAATAATTCAACTTACTTTCCTGAATTGATAAATTGGAATGTTTAATTTTTTGACCAAACTAACATTTACCTGTTTTATTTGGTTTTCCAGAGACATGCAAGTTTTTTTTATTTAAATAAATTTTTAAAACTTAGTTCATAATCAAACAAACAACATTTATTTACATACTAAGTTCTAACGGTTACTAGATCAAAAGAATAGGGATTTGTTTGCAAATCTGGGTCCTAAAAAGCAAAGAACAGATGTATCTCAATTGTAACAGGCATGCACACATCTACATCCAAATATTCACAGATATTTCACATATAAATATACAAACTTACTTATCTATATCCAAATAAATCATACTTATCACAGGAATAATCATGCAACCAAGTTTACTTAATTAATTTTAACAAAAATGTTACTCAGCTGTTTTCACAGAAACACGGAGCCTCTTTATTTTTGAAAAGCTTTTGAATCCTTTAAAACTTTAAGAACTTGAGTGCTAAGATGTTTTGAAACTGAAATGCTTTTGCTCCCTGTTTGAAACTACATGCATGCAGGCTTCCAGGTTTGAAAAGAAATGCAGGCTTTGATCACTTTGTTTTAGATTTAGTTTTGATTTGAGGATGACAGGTTTTAAAATGCTTTCCAGAATGTTGAAGTGATATAAATTTGAATCTTGAAACATAATTACAGGTTTGTTTCTGGAAATTTGGAAGTGGTATGAATGCTTGATTTAGAAAGTGGATTACAGGCTTTGATTCTGGTTTTTCTTTTAAGGAGTGAATTACAGATCTTTGATTTGCTTTAGAAGTGGATTTGCAGATTTAATTTTCAGATATGTTTTTGGTTTAGAGATGATTTCATATTTGAAAAAAAAAGAGTTGTTTAAGTTTTTCTTAGCTTTTGATTTTGAAAAAGAATAGATAGAGAAAAGTATATGTATTTAGACTGAAATTAATTTAACAAAAGAAAAGAAAAGGATGAAAATTGAATGACACTTGTCATATTGTTTAATCTATCACTTAACACATGTTGTTTCGATTACTTAAGGAATTAACACGTGTCTTTTTTTATTTTCTTTTTATTTTAAATGTTAATAAAGGTTTTACTTAATTTATTTATACTTATGTAAATATATATGTGAATTTCTTATGTAAAGAAAATGTAATAAAAACAAATTATAAATAAAAGCTTGTCCAAATATTTTAAGATCCAAAACATTTTAAATATTTATTTTTAAGTATCTATTATTTTGAATTTCAAAGATTTAAATTCAAATTAAATTATAAAAAATCAAATCTAAGAATCGAGTTATATCTATACATATATAACTACTTATTAAATTTAAAAAAAATAGCAATCATATTCCTATAAAATCTATTTATGTTTATCAAAGCTAAGTATTATAATCATCATTTGAAAATAACAAATTTGACAATTTTAAATGATTTATATAAGAGATTATAAATCACTTCTATTATTAAATGAATTAAGATCATATGCTATATTGTATTTCAAACTTCTATTTCAAATCATATATATCAAGTAATATTTAAAAGGAATGAATCAAACTTTTTTTATTTAAATTTAAAAAATTAAGCTAAGATATAATCTTAAGCATTTAACGTTTATCTTAAGTATTTACAAACCATATAGTTATTAATTAAATATCTTTGAAAAGCTTAATATTAATTTAAATCATAATTTCCAAATTATTAAATATATTATTAGAATTTGAAAACAAACCTTTACTTATTAAATTCAAAACAAACTTTTCTATTTAAAATATGTACAAATATATATATATATATATATATATATATATATTATAAATAGAAACATTTTATTAGCTTTTAAAAGATAGAATCACTAATTAAATATTTATTTAATTAGATTATTAAATCAATCCAAATTTTATTAATCAATATTATCAAATCAATTTTTTTTTAATACAGATTACTAAATTGATATTGCCCAAATTTCGGGTCATCACATTCCTCCCCCCTTAAAAGAATTTCGTCCCTGAAATTTAAAACAAAGGTAATTTAATAATCTCATTAAAGATTTAAATTTAAACCACAAGCATATATTATCAACCATATGCTAACAACCATAGCAACCAATTTACCCAAACAAACAAGTTTAACTATCCAGACAAAAATTCTGAATAGAATTTTCTCGAGTTTCCCAAGTATAAACACCGGGATACTCGCTCTACCGAATCCAAACAATCGACACTACTGAGCTACCCAGCTCCTACTCATCTAGATCTACCAAACTAAACAACAAATCA
Source organism: Allium cepa (assembly GCA_030765085.1). Classification (NCBI taxonomy): domain Eukaryota; kingdom Viridiplantae; phylum Streptophyta; class Magnoliopsida; order Asparagales; family Amaryllidaceae; genus Allium; species Allium cepa. The sequence goes on along the minus strand of CM060941.1, from coordinate 165,792,678 downwards.
GACTACAAACAATCTGACTCAACAACCAAATCTCCCAGAACAGCTGATTCCACAACCAGAGATAGATCATATATGTACTCCCTCAGAGATACGTGAAACACATTAAATTTCAGTCTTCCAAACTAGCAATTCAATCCAGAAGACCAAACACTTATCTTACCAGAACACAGAAAAGATCCAATACACCTTGAAGCTAGCTTCCCAACCTTATCCAATCTTATAGCTCCTAAAACCGGAGAAAACTTATCCAAAATCAGATCTCCGATTCTGACCCACAAAACTCTTCAGACGATCTTGGGCTGCCTACTTCCTTCCTGATCAGCTCAACCTACGCTGATGCCTTAAGAAACAAACTGGACCAAACCCAATCCACCAGAATGATCCTCCAAGATCAATCCCGATCAAGAACAAACTCCACTCACAACCATCGGAAGAAAACAAACTTCTCCTATCCGGAAAAGAAAAGCAGATGCACTCCTAAACTGCTTCCACTGCACAAATCAAATCTGGAGTAGAAAAGAATGCTGATGATGAACACGAGCACAAACTGGACAACATAACCCAGAAGATCTCTGATAACCAAGAGAACACTCAGCTATCGCAAGTCATTTTTGCGATCAATCTAGCCTAACATCCAAAGAAAACTGTTCTCCCTTTACCAATCAGAACAGCTTACGCTGGTCTAACCAATCCATCGAAGAAATGGATCCACTCTGTTTCTTCTGAACTCCACCTCAGAAAACTGATAACCAGAAGACCTTCTTGCTGGCACACAGAATACTCCGAGCTGCACTACTGACACAGATGCCTAAAAGACTTCCTTATCCAAAGCTCTTCGACAAACTCGGACCTCAAACCAAACAGATACACCCTACTGAACTCAGGCACAACACCGAAGTAGACCTACTTCCTCAAACTTGTTTCAAAGAAATATCTTCGGAGACATCCATAGTCACTGCATCTCATCACGCAGCTACCACTTCCTGAGGTATCAAGATACCATCACTCGCTTCTGCCTAACCGACAGATCCAAACTCTACTCATCCAACTTCAAAGATGGACTCCGAACCTTAACAGGTTACCTTCAGAAATCGATGAAATCCATACACCACTGCAAAGCTCACTCAAGACGGTATTAGGTCTACAGTCTTGACAAATACACTTCCAACCTCAAATATACAAACTCCAACCAATGGTAGTCGCGTTATACACACCACTACCCCCCATTACCTTTATAACTTATATTGGAAAACCTGTACGGGTAACCCAACAAATAGGTAGAAATATATATATATATATATATATATGTATGTATATATATATATATATATCAAAATACAAATACGCTCTCTCAAGAAAGAAATCGCTCCAAAGCCTAGGTATTCACTCAACCTAGCGCTCTGATACCTACTGTGGCGACCTAACTTTTTCTCCAAAAAGTCGCATCATCTTTAAGAAAGAAAGGGATAGAAAAGAGAAAAGAAAGAAGAAACAACACCAGAATCTCAACCGCGGAACGAATAAATTATATTAAACACTAACTGTTTACATAATATACAATATATATCAGAGTTACACAACATATACAACATATACTAGACAATTATAAACACCCGTCTAGTTATACAACTCAAAAAAAACTCAAATACAACACAGAGAACACACAGCGGGAACTGTATATCAATCGCCGAAGCCTCCTGCTCCATTGCTCCTTTACAATTTGTTAAAGCTAACCTGAATCCCTTGGCTACTCATAAAAATTTGAGTACCCAAGAGTTTAAGAAAACATAAGATAAACTCCGGGTCAGACATGGGTCTGGTGTGAGTAACAGGTTAAAGTTGCTTAACTTTTCAAAAACCTTTGAAAACAAAAGGTATCACGTAAGACTTTCCACACATAAACATGGAAAAGTTTTTACCTTACGCTAACCAAAACATTTGATAGGAAATCCGGCGATATTATAATAGGGTCTAGGGTTTTCAAATAAATATGAAACAGACGAAATTGTTACATTCATTAAATTCCAGCTACTAGCCACAAAAGTGGGTAATGCAATCAAAACCGTAAGGGCACGTAGGAAGAATGGGTTTCCATCAATGGCAGGGCTACTAGGGCACCTCCCGTCACAGTACATGGCCTAGATCATAGTACCGAGGATCCACCCTAAATCCCCTGCAACACAAGACCGGAACCATCCCTTACTGGACAGTCCCGAACAAGATAACCCTGCAGTTGTTTGCAACCAACTGCCCACACAGCCGAATATAAAGAGACATCTAGACAGGGGTTCATCTTGTCCTACTTGGGTGCTACCCACTTAGCCTTGCTGCACCTCCCCTGTTTTAGCCATTCCCGGTTGGTGAGGCTTGAGGCTACGATTACCTTTATAGAACACATCTATCTTAGAATGCTCATCGTCCACTTGACGATGTTCTGAAAGCATTCAATCCATACAAGTTCGTTCCGGTTTTGAACGAAACCAAAGGCATTATCTCCTTACACTCATTTTGGAATCACCCTTAGAGTTAACGAGATAACACTTGCACTCTGAATCTTCACCTTCTCTTGAGATTCACGGCCTATCGTTAATTTGGATCGATGTGGTTTTCGGATATCCAAATCTGGAAACCCGATCCCGGTCTCATCGAAATCCAAAACGCCATCTTTTAGGTCTAAGTTGTTTTAAAGTTAAAACAATTCAATTTATTATCTATATTCACACAGATAGATAATTAACAATATCACAATAGATAATCAACATTATCATCATAAACAGATAATCCATATTATCATCACAAATAGATAATTCATATTATCATCACAACGCAACCAAAGCATCCATATCACACAGCATCACTCCTCATATCTGAGATCTCAAACCATTCAAGGAAATCAATATCAATCGGCATTCATAAGCAATGATTTATTAATAACCATTATATAATTAATTTAAAATGAATTAAATTAATTACTTCATCCTTAATTAATTTAAAATAAATTAAGTTAATTACTTCATCATTATAAATCTTGCTTACATAACCGTTAATTAATTACAAATCAATTAATTAATTACCCTTTAATAAATCACCTTAATTAATCACCCTTGATAAATTATCCTTTAATTACATTCAAGTAATTAGCCTTTATTTAATTTCACAAATTAATTACTCTAAACCGAATTCAGTAATTAACCTTTAATCATTTCATTAATTAACTATAATTAGTTACATTAATCCTTAATTAATTACATTAATTAAATTCCTTCATTGATTAATTGTTCTTAATTAATCAATCCTTAATTACATTATTATATTAATTAATGATCCCTAATTATTTTAATTCATAATTACCCTATTTAAATTAATTACATTAAGTAATTAATCATCAATTAAACCATATTTATTAATCACTCTTGATTAATCACATTCAATAATAACTACCCATAATTACTTCATTAGATAAATTAATTGCTCCTTAATTAATTATCTTTAATAATTAATCTTTAATTAATTATATTTATTGATCACCCTAGATTAATCTCATTAAGTAATTAATTACACTTAATTAATTACATCTCTTAATTATCTTCAAATAACTTTATTAATAATTTCTTAATTAATTGCACTAAGTAATTAATTATTAATTACTCCCATTAAATAATTATTCTTCATATTAATACACAAAGTAATTAATTCCCAAATATCTTCCATTACCTAATCATCCTTTAATTTAATTACATCCAGCAATTATCTTCTTAATTACTTCACTAAGTAATTATTCTTCATTAATTACATTGAGTAATTACTTCTTAAATTATCGAGTGACTATCTTAAATTAATTAAACTTAATTAATTAACTTAAGCTAATCAAAATAAACTTAATTAATTACAGTTAGTAATTAATTTCTTAATTACTTCCATTAAGCAATTACACTTAAACAATTCACAAATGATTATCTTTAAATTAATTATTAAAATTAATCACATTAATTAATTATTAATTAATCCTAAGTTAATGACTTTCACTAACCATTAACAAATCTTTAGTTACTTCTCTAAAGTAATTAACTGAGATTAATCATTATCAATTACAAATTAAATTATCTATAATAACCCATTAATTAATCTCTAATTATTTAATTAATTAAGTGTTAATCTATAATTTTATTAATTTTTAATTACTTGATTAGTAAATTTCAAATCATTAATTTAAAATCAAATCTTATCTAATTAATGATTTCTTAATTATAATTTAATTAATCTTAATTAACTTAATTAATCCTTTAATTAATTAAATAAAACCCGTGATTACTTAATTAATTAACCCAAATCATTAATTAATTAATTATCCATCTTAATTACCATAATAATTTAATGAATTTTTTTTTTTTAAGCAAATAGAAGGACCATGAAAACAAGGGGGGCGAAGCCGCCGAATAAAAACAACCCCATAATCAGAAACAGCTAGGAATGCTGCCGGCGGAACCTCCCAGAAAGGAACTGAACCAGAATGATAAGAACCAGCAAAGGAAGCCCAAGCCGAGAACGGCGAAATAAGAACCAGAATAGCGACCGAACAAAGCAAGCCAAAAAGAAGAAACCAAAGACCCCAAACCAAACCTTTAAAACATAGCCTGCAACCAGAAGCCACTAAATCAGAGTAAAAAATAGGGGGGGAAGACGAAGATGGTTAAACCAGAACCACCTGGCTTAAGGACGGACATCAACCAACGCCCGCCCTATCGGGGGGCTGGATACAGATAATAGAAAACATAGCCACAAGATGGGCTGAACGAGAGCTAATCGATCCCTTAAAGGGTCTGCCACGAAATGCGAGGAAAACATCATTCCTCACCCGGCGAATAATCGAAAAAGGATCCATGGTAGACTCGTCGTAGATAGCCTTATTCCGCGCACACCAAAGGTGCCAGGAAATAAGACAAGGAATTAAGCGGAGAACAACAGAACGGAGAGATTTACCTTTGACACCGTACCACCAGGTCATTTGTAAATCCACCGACGAGTTGATGCAACCTCTTACACCTAAAAGGTTACCGAAATAGTTCCAGCAGGATCTGGCAGAGAAACCGGAATAGATTAAATGATCCAAAGATTTCGAATTCCCGTTGCCGCAGCATCTGCAACGGGAAACGAAAGGAATACCAATCCGCTGAAGGTTCTCATCAACTGGCAATCCCTTATGAAAGGTTCGCCACATGAACAGAGAAACTTTAGGAGGGATTTTGCCGTCCCAAATGAAGGAGAATAAAGGTTGAATGGGGGAAGAAAGACGAACCGAATTCCAAGCTTTCAAGATAGAAAACGAACCACCATCCCAACCAGATTGCCCTCCGTGGGAGTCGGAGAAAGGTTTCACCGATTGCATGTGCTTCCAAGTTTCACTAGCGAAGGATGGACAGCCAGAATAGCCTGTGGAGGCCAGACTAAGGTACTTGGCGCGGAGGAACTTCGCCCAAAGGGAATCGACAGTCCCAAACCGGTACCACAACTTGCAAGCAAAAGCCGTGCAAAAATCCTTAGGATTTCGCAAACCTAGCCCGCCTTCTTCCTTGGGACGACACACCACGTCCCACGAAACCCAGTGATGACGGTGGTTATCAACGTTCGACCCCAGAAGAATGAAGAAGCCAAAGATTGGAAAGACCTGAAAAAAGAGGCGGTAGGAGACATCGCTGCGAAGACATGAGTGCCCAGCAAGCTTAATACCGACTTGATAAGAACCAACCTGCCAGCCAGAGAAAGAAACGAAGCATTCCACCGAATGATCTTTCCCCTAACCTTATCCGTTAGAGGGTCGAAAAGAGCATTGAGTTTCCGGCCCCTGTAGAGAGCAACACCCAAGTAAGGAAGAGGAAGAGAAGCCTCCCTGAATCCTGTAAACGAATGGATCCAGGAAACCCTGTTTGAATCCATATCATTCGCATGAACGAAGAAACTCTTCGACGAGTTAACTCGCTGGCCCGAGCATCGCTCGTACTGATGGATAAAGCGAATAAGGCGACGAACAGACGTTCGGTTACCGTTAGAGAAAATGACAATGTCATCTGCAAAGGATAAGGAAGAAATGAGGGGGCACCTACTCGGAAGACCAAATCGGTGAACCTGGCCGAAAATCATTAACGTGTGGATCCCTCGAATGAAAGCTTCAGCTGCAATCACGAAAAGAGAAGGCGATAGAGGATCACCCTGACGGAGACCCCTACCAGCCCGAAAGAACCCCTTGGCCGATCCGTTAATGAGGACGGAAAACCAACAGTTGGAGATGAGTCTCCAAACCAAATCGATAAGGGTTTCTGGAAGGCCAAAAGCATGAAGAACTTTAATAATGAAAAACCACGACATGCGATCATAAGCCTTCTCCATGTCAAGTTTGAAAACGACATTGGAACCTCTAACCTTCCTGTCAATCTGGGAAATCAGTTCCTGAGCTAGCAGTACATTATCAGTGATAAGACGACCCTTCACAAAACCTTCCTGAGAGGAGGATATGATACGGTCAAGGAACGGAGCTAAGCGAATGGCCAAAATCTTAGAAATTACTTTGTTGGAAAAATTACACAAGCTGATGGGACGAAATTCCGCGCATGACCGCGGGAAATCACACTTCGGAATTAAAACCAAGTTGGTGGAAGACCAACTAACAGGGAGAAGACTGCCGGCAAAGAATTGCTGGATAGCAAAACAAAAATCCAGTTGAATGATAGACCAAACCTTGCGATAGAAAGATCCTTGAAACCATCAGGACCAGAAGCACTGTCCTTGCTGAGAGTAAAGACGCAACTACGGATTTCCTCCGTAGTAGGCGGGTCCGTCAGACCATCGGCTTCCTCAGAAGGGATCAATCTGGGAATGAAAGAGAGGATATCCAGATCCTGCTCCACTACCGAGGGACAACCCAGAAAAGATTTAAAATGAGAAACTATGATCTCCTTAACTTCAAACGGGGAGGACGCCAAAGAGAGATCCGGTCTCAAAATTTCTCGAATGGAGAGAAGGTTGGCTTTCTTGCGAATCGATGAATGGAAAAATTTGGAGTTCGAATCCCTATCGACCACCCATTTTACCCTTGCCTTTTGGCGAAGATAGGAGTGTTCGATACGAAGCTCCGAAGAGAAAGCCAATTGGGCCGACGCCCATTTCTCCCTGTTTTCGGCTGAAGGGAACTCGTCGAACAAAGATTCGGCAAGAATGAGGGTCTCCTCAGCCTCTCTAACACGGTCGAAAATGTTCCTGAAAACAAGGGAATTACAGGTCTTAAGTCTAGCCTTGAGACGTTTCAGCTTTTGGGAGAAACCCCCCAATGGAGAAGCTGAAATAGGAGCGGACCACGACTCCTCGACAACCTGAAGAAAAGAGTGATGGGAACACCACATACTGAGGAAGCGGAAAGAAGAAGGCCCCGATAGAGATCGAGGAATACATCGCAATACCAACGGGGCATGATCAGAGCAGGCACGGTGGAGATGCAATGTAGAGAAAGAGAATGGAAGACTGAGCCAATCAGGTGACCCAAAAATCCTGTCCAACCGAGAAAGGATCCGATTCGGACCCTCCTGGTTATTAGACCAGGTATAAGCCGATCCCACAAAAGGAATTTCGAAAAAACCTGAGCTCACAATGAACGAATTGAAATCTGCGACCGAAGAGCGGTTTATAGCCGCCCCCCTAGTTTCTCAGCCTGGCTAGCGACAACATTGAAATCACCACCCACAACAGAGCACGAAAAGCCCATCTCAGCTAGATGAAGAATATCATCCCATAGGGTTAATCTCTCCATCCTATCACACTTGGCGTACACCGCCGAAAACAGAAATGGATGGGGGAAAAGAGAAGCAGAGCAAACCACAGAGATAAGCTGGTTCGAATCAAACAAAGGATGAACCACACAGCATTTGGACCAGAGAATCCAAATCTTACTCGAAACATTGGATACAACACCTCCAAACCCAAGCGACAGGACAACCCTGGAAATCTCTCCAGATCCTACAAAAGGTTCTAACAGAGCAACCAAGCAAATAGAATGTTTACGGACAATGCGCTTTAATCTAGCGCAAGAAGCTTCATTGCCAATACCACGAACGTTCCAGAAAAGAAAGTTCGACATGAAAGCCTGGAAACAGAGGAAAAAAGACAAGACAGAGATAACAAAACAGACCCAGCTCAAATAAGATACAACGATGAAAAAGCAGACCGATCTGTCTGCTCAGTCGCCGCTATAGAGCGAGTACGGATAGTATGAGGAGTGGAGAGGAGATCTCTCATGCGCCGACGAGAAGATCTCTGCACACGGGATGCCGATACCCGAGGGATGGAATCGGCAGAAGCCTGAGTCGGCTCCGACGAGCCCGATAGCCTAAGAGTAGATCTGGAAGGAGCCGAATTCTTGGTTAGGCGAGAGAGGCGATCATTAATGATCGCAATCTCTGCTTCGCTAAGTATCGGGATGGAAATGGATAAGGAACAAGAGGACGAAGGCAAGGAGCAAAGAGAAGAGCAGCAATCAGTCGATGAGGCCGAAGGCACCTCGACAGACGGAATAAAACGAAAGTATGTAGGGCTGCATAAAATACGCAACCCACGGTGCTGTAGGAACCTAACCCAAGCCGGACTGTCACTGATGAGACAGCCCCGCGAGACAGATGAGGTCCGCACAATGGTCGTAACAGAGACATCAACTGAGGGAGTCGAGGAAAGCCGGCAAAGTTTTCGACTTTCCGCATAGTGATCCACATCTGTGACCACTATGCGAAAAGACCAAGAATATCGCCCAGGCCTCTCAATCCTGAATGCATGATATCTCCATAAGGACCGCAGAATACCAATCAGAGAATGAAGACCTAAGATGGCCATGTACGACACAGAATCGGCCTCGCAATGGCAGTAAAACATAAACCAACAATAACACCTGCATTGACCGCTCCAAACGAAGCGCTCACTGCCTACATGACCTGACATGTCACCCGTCCCGGACATTGCTACCATGCCAGGGAGCACACACCAAAGTGTGTCATGGCTCAAAGTCAATAATGAAACAACAGCAACCCAAGAACAAACAACCGAAACAACATTGCCAACAAATACAAAAGAGGAAACCCGAGAAACAAAACTCACCTGACCTCTCCAACCACAACAAACCTGGGGAGATCTCTCAAGCATGAGATCGACATAATCAACCACCAAAATCCCCCTGCCCAAACAATCAACAAAAACTAACCGAGAACCCACAAACCAACCAATCAGCACAATCTCACCAAAACAGACGAAAGACCCATCAAACACAGGGCAAGCCTGGAACGAGGCTTCGAAGACATCGACCAATACATCACCGAGCACAGGCCCAGAGGGAACAACAGCCAGCTGCAACCGAGGCACAGCATCACCGAACACTTGGCTACACGGGGCGGTGAAATCCCCATCAACCACAGTGACATCCAATAAATCCCCCACACAAACCACACTTCCATTAGAAGGCGGCACAAAACCAACAGAACCAAACTGAGACGAAGGTAGGGTAACAGGAGGAGCAGACATTGATGAGGCGGTTAAACCCCCATCAAGTTGCTCACTAGCCACACACCCAAATGAACAATCGACCGACCCCACCGTCACCCCCTCCTCCCCACAAGGCATGAAGAGGCAGGCCGCCGAGAAATTCAGAGATGGCACAAAGCGAGTGATGAAATCCCGGCTCTTGCCATGCCCAGAATCGCCAATACAAGCAACTGACTGCATCAAGTTAACATCCCAAGACCCACGCCAGAGAGGAGGAGGCCGCGACATCAAATCATCAGAGAATAACGGCAAAATCTCCAAAAAGCAATAGTCAACCAACATGAATCGAGCACGAGCCAAAGCCCCAAATTGACTCAAAGAGAAAACCCTAATGTCCACAGATCGATCACCAGTAAAGGTAATCGAAATCGGAGCAGTCACCTCTGCCAATAAAGCCGAAGCAATAGCGGCAAACGGAGGGCAGTCGCACAGGAACGTGCCAGTGAGCGCGAACTCGACCACACTCGAGAAAGTCATCGAGTCACCCAAGAACCTCAGAGCAGACGAAGCCAACGCACGACAAAAGAGAAAGCGAAGATCGTAAGAGCTTAGCAAGAAAAGAGGAGCAGGAGAATACGAGAGAGAGAAAAAAATCTCAGAGAAGAGTAGCCATTAATAAGACCGTTGTGAATTTTGATTTATGAAATAAATATGACCTTTCAAATTTTGTCTTAATTTGGGGCTTAATTTTGTCTTAAATATGAAATAAATCATTAAGTCCTAATTAACTTTAAGATAAACCTTAATCTTATTATTGATTTAATTATCATTAACAAAGTATTTCAAAAACAATTTGCTTTTAAATTTACTATTAAATTCCATTTTAAATTTAAGATTTAAAATGAAAACAATTTTAACTTTAACAAAGTTTAACAATTCAAAAACCTTTTAATCACATGTTAAAGAAATACTTGTTTTATAAAAGAATTTTTAAAAGAAATTTAAACCAAATTCATTTTTAAATTTCAAACCATATTTAAAACATTCAAAGTTGTTTTAAAACATTTAAATCCAAAAACTTTATTTATTTCAAACTAGAATTCAAACTAAGTTTTTAATTCAAATTTAAACTTAAATTTAAAACCCTGTTAAAATTTTTATTTTCAGATTTTAAAAACACTTAATAAATTACTTTAATAATTTTTAGTTGTTAAAAACATTCTATTTTCATAAACCTTTTTTTTAAACCAAGAAACCAAATTTGAATTGAAACCAAGCTTAAAAAGTTGATTTAAAACTTTTCTTAAATTTGGCTTTCAAATTTTAAAATTTCATTTTAAAATTTGAAACAATAACTGATTTTAAAATAAACCTGTAACAACAAATTGACTCGAGTTCCCCCCTTCAAATACTTCGAGTCAATCATCAAATAACTTCGAGTAAAAAACCTGAAACCACTCGTGTATAACTCGAGTACTCATCACTTTCTTCAACCAGGCTTCATCAGAACCAGATATGCACTGTGCATATGCACAGACCAGCCACCCCTCTTCGATCATCCACGATGATCTTTACAAGTCGACGATCATCTCCAAATCAGTCTACGACCACCAGAACTCAACTAATACCACAAAATCAGAATCGAGTCCTAAACCCCAATCTTGGAACCAAAGTCAAGAACCTGGAATCACTTCCTACTCGAATCTCCGACTACCGTAGCGACTGTAATTCCGGCCACAACTTCGTCAGTAATCTTTCTTCCAATTCCCAAAAGCAAATACACTCGATCAACCAGAGCCTTCACCGCGACCCAATATAATTAGCCTGTCTAAACTAGGGTAATAAACTTCACTGATCCACCACTGTCGCCACACTAACTTGATCACCATACAGGCATTTTTCCATGATTCCCCGATCATCCTACTATCACCAGAAAAAATCCCGAACCTCCAGATCACCAGAGATTTTGCAAATTGCCATTTCTGAGAAAACTCAAACCGCTCTCTTAATTCAAAACTAAAAATTTGGATTTTAATTTTAAAAAATGATGTTTCTGGTTAATATTTCAATTTACATTCCTGAATTGATAAATTGGAATGTTTAATTTTTTGACCAATCTAACATTTACCTGTTTTATTTGGTTTTCCAGAGACATGCAAGTTTTTTTTACTTAAATAAATTTTTAAAACTTAGTTCATAATAAAAAAAACAACATTTATTTACATACTAAGTTCTAACAGTTACTAGATCAAAAAAATAGGGATTTATTTGCAAATCTAGGTCCTAAAAGCAAAGAACAGAGGTATCTCAATTGTAACAGGCATGCACACATTTACATCCAAATATTCACAGATATTTCACATATAAATATGCAAACTTACTTATCTATATCCAAACAAATCATACTTATCACAGGAATAATCATGCAACCATGTTTTAAACTTAAGTAATTTTAACAAAAATGTTACTCACCTGTTTTCACAGAAACACAGAGCCTCTTTATTTTTGAAAAGCTTTTGAATCCTTTAAAACTTTAAAAACTTAAGTGCTGAGATGTTTTAAATTTGAAATGCTTTTGCTCCCTGTTTAAAACTACATGCATGCAGGCTTCCAGGTTTGAAAAGAAATGCAGGCTTTGATCACTTTGTTTTAGATTTAGTTTTGATTTGAGGATGACAGGTATTAAAATGCTTTCCAGAATGTTGAAGTGATATAAATTTGAATCTTGAAACTGAATTACAGGTTTGATTCTGGAAATTTGGAAGTGGCATGTGTAAAGACCCGTAAATCCGTACTCCTTGAATAGACACTAATCTCCATTGATTAATTCAAGATGAACGAAAATACGAACCCTTAGGGGTTTAAGAAGAATTTAGGAAAAGAAAAAGAGAGAGAAGAAGAGAAGAAAAGAAGATAATAGAGGGAAGAGAAAACAGAAAATAGAAATTTTTAGAATAGAAGAAAGAGAGAATATAGAACAGAGAATAGAACGGAAAACAACAGAGAAAAGAAAATGGAAAATAGAACGGAACACAACACAACAACATCAGAATCTCACAATTCGCAGCGGAACAACATATAATAATAAATGAATAATCTTTAAACAAAGAACTATATCAGTTATTACATTTTATACTTTACATCCTATCATCAGAGTGTACAACAACAACAACAAACAGTGCAGCGCAAAAGAAATACTATATAACTAGTAATACGCCATGCCATCCATCTTGCCTCCAGCAACTCCAGAATATCCAGAATATCCTGATAAACCTAACTCTTGACTGCCCGTGTGGAAATTGGTGGGCACCCAGAGTTTAGGAAGGAAAACAATAAACTCCGAGTCAGTCATGTGACTGGTGTGAGAACTCAAAACAGTTTATTTATCTTTAAAATCCAAAATAGAGGAATATTTTTTTAAAGTCAATTCGCAATGCTTTTAAAAATGAGACTACCATAAGGCCTCCCGCACACACACACATGCAAACGCAGAATCGGAGGAGATTTCTCCTTATGATAGTCAAAGATGCTTGATACGCATTTAAAATAATATTTCATATTATTACTAGTGCATAGTGTAGGAAAAATTCATTTCGAAAGTAGAATATAAATCTTAGCCAGCATAGACATTCCGAACTATGCCTACTATAGCTAACTATGTTCAATAGCAGGTTACCGCCACATTCCATAGCAGGTTATACAACTAAAACCGTACAAGTCTCGTATTGTTTCTTTGGATTTCCAACGAATGATCAGGCGAAGGAACTTCCCATTGCCACATGAGAATGCCTCTGGATGGACATCCCCGAGAACCAAACCGGATCTCTACCAACACAAGGCCGGGTTACCCCTAACTGAGTAACAACTGACCGAATATGCCATCCCCCGGTCCTTTGGGACCTTTTCACCGAGCGCTCGCAATCAATTCACACAATCATAAAGTGTTTTCAACATGAGTAAGCATCTGGGCTCCATACCATGATACCACCCTTTTCCAGAAGGAAATGCACACATCCTAAAGGGCGCTACCCCTCATAACCTTGCTGCTTCTTTCCTGTTTTGACCATTCACGGGGTGTGAGGCTCGACGAAGTCACGTCCATAAAAACATACTTTATACAAAAGCAATGCTTTGGGTCAACAAATGATCATAGAAATGATCACCAGGATAGACGATCAAATAAACGATCCTATCACAAATAATCAACACAATGATCATTTACAGCAACACTCAGCATGTCACATTACCAAATTGGGAATATATCGCTGATAACTTCAACTATATAACCTCTGAGCTCGTACGTCTCAGAGAAGGGTGTTAAGCTAAAAGAATAAATTCTCCGCCACCAACAGAAATATATTTGAAAGAAATCGGCTTTATATCTCAACTTGTAATGTCAGACATACAATCCATACAAGTCTGTTCCGGGCTCGAACAAAACCGAAGGCACTTCTTACGAAGCCCTTGTAATCCGGGTATTCACAATCCCGATCGAATTTCCCATCACTTAAGGAATCTCTATACCAGGAGCTACCCAGTGCAGAGACAATCGATAGGTCATCCTATCGTTTTCACAAATACTCGGTCTTCAACACCGATCTTCAATGCAATTCACAACGACGTATCACATATTCGGAATGGGTTATACGACCCCATGGTCCTTTCCCGGTTAACCCGAATAATGAGCGCTTATTCAAAAATAAGTGTGGCATTCACATTCTATCAAATCACATCAATTACCCATTCAAAGGGAAATATTGATAGTCGGTTATTGAACTATCAATTGATATGCATACATCACCAGATTCCAAATAATTTTCCAAATTATTTATTTTCCAAAATATCTTTACAAGATATATAATTTCCACGCTTCAAAAATAAATCAATATTTATTTTCATACCAATTCCACTTTCTTTTATAAATCCCATAGTGAATCTATATTTCACAATATCCATGCATATATGATTTCAATTATTCATTTCAATTTATCTTCAAAAAGATAAATTCTCAAAATATTCACTTTATATTGGAAAACATTTCCATACTTATTAAATAAGTAATTCACGAATTTTATTTATTTTCAACACTTAGAAAATATTCAATATACTTAAATCGAGATTAAGTATATATTTCATTCTTTAAGGAAATCATTCTCTTAAACATATTTATTTGGGCCAAAACGAATGTTGCGTAAAACATCGTTACGACAACCCAAAATCACTAGTATAGGGATTTGAAATTAAAATAGATATATAAATCCCAATACTATACAAAACATTTCCTTTCGGAAATCATTTACTATAACAACAGTGTTATAGTCCACCATTTCCTTTTATTTCTCGAAAACGTCTATTTCAACAATAGATGTTGAAATCTATGGTTTCGAATCTCAACACATTTTAAAACATCGTTAGATCGTTTTAATTCTATTTCAAATATCACATTCAAAACAATTTCTTTAACATCTTATTCACTATTCAAAAACGTGAATATTCTTTGTTAACAAATTTCATCCTTTTATTCATTTCATTTTAAAGGATTATTCACAGTTTAAAACGTTGATATAGCTTCATAAATAAGTTTCAACAATTTACTTATCAAAATAAGTCGTTTCCGGATTTATAAAACAACGTTTATAAATTCTATTTCTATTTATTTATAACAACTTCCTTTTATAAATTCCTTTATTAACCTATTCAATTTATAACTCAATTATAAAACAAAGGTTCATATTATAAGTCAAATACTTATAATTTATTCGTTTACAAAAATCGTTCCTTTGAACTTCATAATTCTAAATCTTATAACTTATAAGATTCAATGATTTATTCAAAACTATTCTTTTAATAACTTCACAAAATTTATAAATCTTACTATTTATAAATTTCACTTATAACTTCACCATTTATAATTCTATAAATTTCATTCATTTCTGAAATCCATTTTCACTTCATTCAAACACTTATAAAAACTCGTTTTATAATTCCAAGGTTTTAATTTATAAATCTCAATTTATAAATCCTTTATAAAATCAATTTATACTATTATTTTAAAACGTCTTTAATCTCCTTTATTATTTCACCATTTTGATTCATAAAATAATTAAATTTTATAAATCCTATATTTAACTTTTCATAATAAATTCAAAAATTCCGCTTTAACTATTTTATAAAATCATTAGCATCATATTTTCAAAAATCAGTTTTTAACTATATTTCTCAAAAATCATAATTTTTATAACTTTAAAAATTATAACGTTTATTTATTTAACATGGATCAATTCCAAAATTATTTTATAAAATGCATACTTTTCAAAAATCACTTTAAAAATCATTTTAAAGTTTCAAAATTTAGTCCAATGATGCTACACACCAAATAGTCAATCACGACAACAACGATATCATATATCGATATGATAATCCATCAAATATCAAAATATCTGAAATCAAATAAATACTATTGAGGAATCCAGTTGGATCCCTCCAACCTGTTTTCCTGCATCCACAAACATTAGCACAATACCAATTTCGCTTCAGTACGAAATTATCGCGGTATATGGGATTTAAAATATTATCCGCTTAATAGACGGCGTAATAGGGTCTCATCCGCTAAACAAAAAATGCGGGAAATCAATAACTCCAATATATACATATGCCAATATATATATATTGCTATTATATATAATACCAATTTCACTGTTTATGAAATATTCGCGGTATATGTTTTTAATAAATAACATCCGCTTACTAACGGCGTATAATGTCTATTTTAACAATCAATAGATATCAATCAACATTCAAACATGCATACAAATATTTTAAATCTAACTATTTAAAATAAAATCGAAACTGATTCGATTGAGTGAGAAATTCTCACCTTGATTTTAATTTCTGTTTTAGCGATTTATTTCGAATAAAATTAAACGCGCGTTTAATTTTACCCAAAATTCTCACTAACTCCAAACGACACCAATCCAACTCCATCGCGTAGTGCTCGTCCATACGATTCCAACGCAAGTTGTTTCGTAATTTTTCGACCTCGTACGAAAAAGTTATAGCGATTTAAAGATTGAACAATTTATAATATAATAAAATTTACAATTTCTTTTCAAATTTATAACCTAAATTAATCTCTGCCGTTCAAATCTTCCTACCAGATCGAGGCCGCACACGCTCTTTCTTCTCCCCTCTCCAGGTATCGCATGCAACACCCATAGCCGCCCTAGAAACCCTAATTTTCGCACCCAATACAAGCGTCTTTGCATCGATCAACTACCACCAAATTGAAGCCACCAACAAGCTCTACCTTCGGCCACAAGGGCCTTGAACTCGGTCGCCCAGTTTCATCGAAAATCGTATTCGAACACGACACGTTCAACCCTCGATTTCTCCCTCCACGTTGCTCGAAACTCGATCATGACCGTTGAATATGTAGTTCGCGACGTGCTCTACGAGTTTCTAGTTGAAAGATTCTTGAATCGATGCATGGATTAGAAGATTTGGAGGGAGGAAGTTAGGACATTTTCGGCCATTCATGGATGTAGGTGGCGGCTGCAAGAAATTAGGGTTTAGAGTTTATTTTTATTTTTTTATTTATGAAGGGGTGTTGGTTTATTTATAGAGTTTCGAACGACACTATTCATCCGGAAATTCCGAACTCCGACTTACGCGCCGAAACTGACATTTCTAGGGTTTATCCCGCGTTCCGGACACAATGGAACAGGTTTCGAAAGCTAATTCGGAAGTATGTGCGAGTTATGGGTATAAACGCTCAATTTAAATTAAATCGATTTCTAGGCGTTTTAATTTGTACCGGAAAAACGGTAAATCCAATTGACTTGAAATTTGAAACCTTACAATAATATCACATTACGGATCCGATGAAACTGGTTTCGTCGAAATCCGAGACTTTTTGAAAAATGGCTATTTTAACTCGCCAAATTAATATTAAAAACAATTCGATACGTTTCGAGCTGCCACGATCAAACGATAGCTCCGATTGACACGAAAATTGAAATCCGATAATAACTAACTATTACGGATCCAATGGAACTAGTTTCGTTCAATTCTGAGACTGTTCAAAAATTGACTATTTTCACTAGTCGATTTTAATATTAAAATATTCAATTTTCACAAATTAACTCTTAATTCGATTTTGAAAGTTCTAAAATATCATTCTAACTCCTATATGATAAAATAAAATTTTACAAATCATTTTCAATCATATTTAACTCTATTTTCAATTATTTCCATAATTTAACGTATTAAATTATCGATTTAATAATCCAATTAAATTCAATAATTCAAAATAAAATTTATTTGACTTATAAATTCACTTCTTAATATTTTAAAATTAATTAAATATTCAAATTTTAATTAATAAAAATTCTGGGTCGTTACAATCTTCCCCCCTTAAAAGAATTTCGTCCTCGAAATTAACAAGTAAGAAAAGTTACGGTATCTATTAATTTTCCAAAATTCATAGTTAAATTTCTTACAATAAATTTACTAAGTTTTCCAAATCATACTTAGTTATCTTTTCAAAAACAACTATTATTGTTTGACTTCAATTCCAAAAAAAAGTTAAAGTTTTCAAAAATTTTCTAACGCCTTAAATTTTCGGAAAAATTCGCCATAGTCTCCTTTGCGCGGCTCGATCCGAAAAAAAAATGACAGTATATATATCACAAATATACATCTCATCAAGTAATGAGGCATCCCGCAGGGAAAAATTTGTAAAAGTACGATATGTAATCCGAGATATGTACCTTATATTTTATTAGCGAGCATATACGGCAAATATAGCGCGAAAGCGAGCTCCAAATGCGAAGCAAACGCGATCCGCACCTACTAATCACTCAACAAACAACATGAGAATCATGCATATAGACAATAATCTCAATATACAACATATAGTAACATAATAACTATATATGTTAACATAGCAATTGAAACAAAAGCAACAAATGCAAACATCAACCAACTATCATCCATAACCAAATCAATATTCATTTATATTCTCATTAATATTCAATGAATTGGTTTTCAATTTTAATCACATTTGATTCATTTAACAGTGGATGTTTTTACTAACATTCATTTTCAATTAGTTTATATTCACTAATTCATATTCAAGTTGGTTCACTACCAAATCAAATTCAATTCTATTTAAGATTCACTAACTTCCAATTGAATTTCAATTACATAGCTTTCAATTTCATTAATACTTAATGAATTATATACAATCAATCAACAATCATATAACAACCAATGTATATTAACTACAACCAAATTCCTTTGCTTATATTCATTCAGTTTGGTTTAATTAATTGATTTTCATTCAACTTTCAACTTCTAATAACATTAGATTTTAATGAATTAACACTTACATTCATTATTTCATATCAACTAAATTCACATTTAATTGATTATTATCCAATCCATTCATTCAATTCAATTACAAAGTTGAATTTCATTCACATAACTTAAGTTCACATTTATCCTTAACTTTATTATTTTACTTTGATACTAATATCAACTTCATTCAACAACCAAACAATCAACTTATATACACTTTAATAATTCTGAAAAATTATTCCTTTATATATAAAATATAATCAAGGTAAAATTATTTCATTTACCCAATTTTAAAATCAATACTGTGTCGAATTGTTCTATTCAAGTGTTTAGAAACCCCTTCGGCATAGTTGTACAGACCGTGCTGACGAAGGTTCATATGCCACTCAACAAACCAATCATCACAATATAAAACAATTTTATATTCACTAACAAATACGCTCTCATAGCTATTATTACACTCAAACTCATTCTAGAGCACTGCTGACTCTATCTCTAATGAGTAATACCCAACAGAACCATGGTTGTCGCTTAACCATATGCTCTGATACCAACTGTAAAGACCCGTAAATCCGTACTCCTTGAATAGACACTAATCTCCATTGATTAATTCAAGATGAACGAAAATACGAACCCTTAGGGGTTTAAGAAGAATTTAGGAAAAGAAAAAGAGAGAGAAGAAGAGAAGAAAAGAAGATAATAGAGGGAAGAGAAAACAGAAAATAGAAATTTTTAGAATAGAAGAAAGAGAGAATATAGAACAGAGAATAGAACGGAAAACAACAGAGAAAAGAAAATGGAAAATAGAACGGAACACAACACAACAACATCAGAATCTCACAATTCGCAGCGGAACAACATATAATAATAAATGAATAATCTTTAAACAAAGAACTATATCAGTTATTACATTTTATACTTTACATCCTATCATCAGAGTGTACAACAACAACAACAAACAGTGCAGCGCAAAAGAAATACTATATAACTAGTAATACGCCATGCCATCCATCTTGCCTCCAGCAACTCCAGAATATCCAGAATATCCTGATAAACCTAACTCTTGACTGCCCGTGTGGAAATTGGTGGGCACCCAGAGTTTAGGAAGGAAAACAATAAACTCCGAGTCAGTCATGTGACTGGTGTGAGAACTCAAAACAGTTTATTTATCTTTAAAATCCAAAATAGAGGAATATTTTTTTAAAGTCAATTCGCAATGCTTTTAAAAATGAGACTACCATAAGGCCTCCCGCACACACACACATGCAAACGCAGAATCGGAGGAGATTTCTCCTTATGATAGTCAAAGATGCTTGATACGCATTTAAAATAATATTTCATATTATTACTAGTGCATAGTGTAGGAAAAATTCATTTCGAAAGTAGAATATAAATCTTAGCCAGCATAGACATTCCGAACTATGCCTACTATAGCTAACTATGTTCAATAGCAGGTTACCGCCACATTCCATAGCAGGTTATACAACTAAAACCGTACAAGTCTCGTATTGTTTCTTTGGATTTCCAACGAATGATCAGGCCAAGGAACTTCCCATTGCCACATGAGAATGCCTCTGGATGGACATCCCCGAGAACCAAACCGGATCTCTACCAACACAAGGCCGGGTTACCCCTAACTGAGTAACAACTGACCGAATATGCCATCCCCCGGTCCTTTGGGACCTTTTCACCGAGCGCTCGCAATCAATTCACACAATCATAAAGTGTTTTCAACACGAGTAAGCATCTGGGCTCCATACCATGATACCACCCTTTTCCAGAAGGAAATGCACACATCCTAAAGGGCGCTACCCCTCATAACCTTGCTGCTTCTTTCCTGTTTTGACCATTCACGGGGTGTGAGGCTCGACGAAGTCACGTCCACAAAAACATACTTTATACAAAAGCAATGCTTTGGGTCAACAAATGATCATAGAAATGATCACCAGGATAGACGATCAAATAAACGATCCTATCACAAATAATCAACACAATGATCATTTACAGCAACACTCAGCATGTCACATTACCAAATTGGGAATATATCGCTGATAACTTCAACTATATAACCTCTGAGCTCGTACGTCTCAGAGAAGGGTGTTAAGCTAAAAGAATAAATTCTCCGCCACCAACAGAAATATATTTGAAAGAAATCGGCTTTATATCTCAACTTGTAATGTCAGACATACAATCCATACAAGTCTGTTCCGGGCTCGAACAAAACCGAAGGCACTTCTTACGAAGCCCTTGTAATCCGGGTATTCACAATCCCGATCGAATTTCCCATCACTTAAGGAATCTCTATACCAGGAGCTACCCAGTGCAGAGACAATCGATAGGTCATCCTATCGTTTTCGCAAATACTCGGTCTTCAACACCGATCTTCAATGCAATTCACAACGACGTATCACATATTCGGAATGGGTTATACGACCCCATGGTCCTTTCCCGGTTAACCCGAATAATGAGCGCTTATTCAAAAATAAGTGTGGCATTCACATTCTATCAAATCACATCAATTACCCATTCAAAGGGAAATATTGATAGCCGGTTATTGAACTATCAATTGATATGCATACATCACCAGATTCCAAATAATTTTCCAAATTATTTATTTTCCAAAATATCTTTACAAGATATATAATTTCCACGCTTCAAAAATAAATCAATATTTATTTTCATACCAATTCCACTTTCTTTTATAAATCCCATAGTGAATCTATATTTCACAATATCCATGCATATATGATTTCAATTATTCATTTCAATTTATCTTCAAAAAGATAAATTCTCAAAATATTCACTTTATATTGGAAAACATTTCCATACTTATTAAATAAGTAATTCACGAATTTTATTTATTTTCAACACTTAGAAAATATTCAATATACTTAAATCGAGATTAAGTATATATTTCATTCTTTAAGGAAATCATTCTCTTAAACATATTTATTTGGGCCAAAACGAATGTTGCGTAAAACATCGTTACGACAACCCAAAATCACTAGTATAGGGATTTGAAATTAAAATAGATATATAAATCCCAATACTATACAAAACATTTCCTTTCGGAAATCATTTACTATAACAACAGTGTTATAGTCCATTTCCTTTTATTTCTCGAAAACGTCTATTTCAACAATAGATGTTGAAATCTATGGTTTCGAATCTCAACACATTTTAAAACATCGTTAGATCGTTTTAATTCTATTTCAAATATCACATTCAAAACAATTTCTTTAACATCTTATTCACTATTCAAAAACGTGAATATTCTTTGTTAACAAATTTCATCCTTTTATTCATTTCATTTTAAAGGATTATTCACAGTTTAAAACGTTGATATAGCTTCATAAATAAGTTTCAACAATTTACTTATCAAAATAAGTCGTTTCCAGATTTATAAAACAACGTTTCTAAATTCTATTTCTATTTATTTATAACAACTTCCTTTTATAAATTCCTTTATTAACCTATTCAATTTATAACTCAATTATAAAACAAAGGTTCATATTATAAGTCAAATACTTATAATTTATTCGTTTACAAAAATCGTTCCTTTGAACTTCATAATTCTAAATCTTATAACTTATAAGATTCAATGATTTATTCAAAACTATTCTTTTAATAACTTCACAAAATTTATAAATCTTACTATTTATAAATTTCACTTATAACTTCACCATTTATAATTCTATAAATTTCATTCATTTCTGAAATCCATTTTCACTTCATTCAAACACTTATAAAAACTCATTTTATAATTCCAAGGTTTTAATTTATAAATCTCAATTTATAAATCCTTTATAAAATCAATTTATACTATTATTTTAAAACGTCTTTAATCTCCTTTATTATTTCACCATTTTGATTCATAAAATAATTAAATTTTATAAATCCTATATTTAACTTTTCATAATAAATTCAAAAATTCCGAATTAACTATTTTATAAAATCATTAGCATCATATTTTCAAAAATCAGTTTTTAACTATATTTCTCAAAAATCATAATTTTTATAACTTTAAAAATTATAACGTTTATTTATTTAACATGGATCAATTCCAAAATTATTTTATAAAATGCATACTTTTCAAAAATCACTTTAAAAATCATTTTAAAGTTTCAAAATTTGGTCCAATGATGCTACACACCAAATAGTCAATCACGACAACAACGATATCATATATCGATATGATAATCCATCAAATATCAAAATATCTGAAATCAAATAAATACTATTGAGGAATCCAGTTGGATCCCTCCAACCTGTTTTCCTGCATCCACAAACATTAGCACAATACCAATTTCGCTCCAGTACGAAATTATCGCGGTATATGGGATTTAAAATATTATCCGCTTAATAGACGGCGTAATAGGGTCTCATCCGCTAAACAAAAAATGCGGGAAATCAATAACTCCAATATATACATATGCCAATATATATATATTGCTATTATATATATTACCAATTTCACTGTTTATGAAATATTCGCGGTATATGTTTTTAATAAATAACATCCGCTTACTAACGGCGTATAATGTCTATTTTAACAATCAATAGATATCAATCAACATTCAAACATGCATACAAATATTTTAAATCTAACTATTTAGAATAAAATCGAAACTGATTCGATTGAGTGAGAAATTCTCACCTTGATTTTAATTTCTGTTTTAGCGATTTATTTCGAATAAAATTAAACGCGCGTTTAATTTTACCCAAAATTCTCACTAACTCCAAACGACTCCAATCCAACTCCATCGCGTAGTGCTCGTCCATACGATTCCAACGCAAGTTGTTTCGTAATTTTTCGACCTCGTACGAAAAAGTTATCGCGATTTAAAGATTGAACAATTTATAATATAATAAAATTTACAATTTCTTTTCAAATTTATAACCTAAATTAATCTCTGCCGTTCAAATCTTCCTACCAGATCGAGGCCGCACACGCTCTTTCTTCTCCCCTCTCCAGGTATCGCACGCAACACCCATAGCCGCCCTAGAAACCCCAATTTTCGCACCCAATACAAACATCTTTGCATCGATCAACTACCACCAAATTGAAGCCACCAACAAGCTCTACCTTCGGCCACAAGGGCCTTGAACTTGGTCGCCCAGTTTCATCGAAAATCGTGTTCGAACACGACACGTTCAACCCTCGATTTCTCCCTCCACGTTGCTCGAAACTCGATCATGACCGTTGAATATGTAGTTCGCGACGTGCTCTACGAGTTTCTAGTTGAAAGATTCTTGAATCGATGCATGGATTAGAAGATTTGAAGGGAGGAAGTTAGGACATTTTCAGCCATTCATGGATGTAGGTGGCGGCTGCAAGAAATTAGGGTTTAGAGTTTATTTTTATTTTTTTATTTATGAAGGGGTGTTGGTTTATTTATAGAGTTTCGAACGACACTATTCATCCGGAAATTCCGAACTCCGATTTACGTGCCGAAACTGACATTCCTAGGGTTTATCCCGCGTTCCGGACACAATGGAACAGGTTTCGAAAGCTAATTCGAAAGTATGTGCGAGTTATGGCTATAAACGCTCAATTTAAATTAAACCGATTTAAATCGATTTCTAGGCGTTTTAATTTGTACCGGACAAACGGTAAATCCAATTGACTTGAAATTTGAAACCTTACAATAATATCACATTACGGATCCGATGAAACTGGTTTCGTCGAAATCCGAGACTTTTTGAAAAATGGCTATTTTAACTCGCCAAATTAATATTAAAAACAATTCGATGTGTTTCGAGCTGCCACGATCAAACGATAGCTCCGATTGACACGCAAAATTGAAATCCGGTAATAACTAACTATTACGGATCTAATGGAACTAGTTTCGTTCAATTCTGAGACTGTTCAAAAATTGACTATTTTCACTAGTCGATTTTAATATTAAAATATTCAATTTTCACAAATTAACTCTTAATTCGATTTTAAAAGTTCTAAAATATCATTCTAACTCCCATATGATAAAATAAAATTTTACAAATCATTTTCAATCATATTTAACTCTATTTTCAATTATTTCCATAATTTAACGTATTAAATTATCGATTTAATAATCCAATTAAATTCAATAATTCAAAATAAAATTTATTTGACTTATAAATTCATTTCTTAATATTTTAAAATTAATTAAATATTCAAATTTTAATTAATAAAAATTCTGGGTCGTTACAGTATGCTTGCTTGATTTAGAAAGTGGATTACAGGCTTTGATTCTGGTTTTTCTTTTGAGGAGTGAATTACAGATCTTTGATTTGCTTTTGAAGTGGATTTGCAGATTTAATTTCCAGATATGTTTTTGGTTTAGAGATGATTTCAGATTTGAAAAAAAGAGTTGTTTAAGTTTTTCTTAGCTTTTGATTTTGAAAAAGAATAAACAGAGAAAAGTATATGTATTTAGGTTGAAATTAATTTAACAAAATAAAAGAAAAAGATGAAAATTGAATGACACTTGTCATATTGTTTAATCTATCACTTAACACATGTTGTTTAGATTACTTAAGGAATTAACACATGTCTTTTTTTATTTTCTTTTTATTTTAAATGTTAATAAAGGTTTTACTTAATTTATTTATACTTATGTAAATATATATGTGAATTTCTTATGTAAAGAAAATGTAATAAAAATAAATTATAAATAAAAGCTTATCCAAATATTTTAAGATCCAAAACATTTTAAATATTTATTTTTAAGTATCTATTCTTTTGAATTTAAAGCCTTAACTTCAAATTAAATTATAAAAAATCAAATCTAAGAATCAAGTTATTTCTATACATATATACTACTTATTAAATTAAAAAAAATAACAATCATATTCCTATAAAATCTATTTATGTTTATAAAAGCTAAGTATTATAATCATCATATAAAAACAACAAATTTAACAATTTTAAATGATTTATAAAAGATATTATAAATCACTTCTATTATTAAATGAATTAAGACCATATGCTATATTGTATTTTAAACTTCTATTTCAAATCATATATGTCAAGTAATATTTAAAAGAAATGAATCAAACTTTTTTTATTTAAATTTAAAAAATTAAGCTAAGATATAATCTTAAGCAATTAACATTTATCTTAAGTATTTACAAACCATATAGTTATTAATTGAATATCTTTGAAAAGTTTAATATTAATTTAAATCATAATTTCCAAATTATTAAATATATTATTAGAATTTGAAAACAATACTTTACTTATTAAGTTCAAAACAAACTTTTCTATTTAAAATATATACAAATATATATATATATATATATATATATATATTATAAATAGAAACATTTTATTAGCTTTTGAAAGATGAAATCACTAATTAAATATTTATTTAATTAGATTTTTAAATCGATCCAAATTTTATTAATCAATATTTTCAAATCAATTTATTTTTTTAATACAGATTATTAAATTGATATTGCCCAAATTTCGGGTCATCACATCGCCTCGCCAATCCCGGCCACCAGAAAACTTTTCCATCCACCCAAAGCTGCTTCACTGCCGTACGCTACTTCTTTCCCTGGTTCGATCGTCCCAAGTGCCTTAATGACGATGCAGCGACCCCGACTTTGTCATCGACCAGAAGAGGTCCTTAAACCCTAGATCAACGTTGATCAGCTACCATGTCCACTAAAAAATTGATCCCTTATTTTTCCGACGATCTCCAATACCCAAGCTACCTTCAACGTAAATCTTGGCACTCATTATTTCCCCGATCAACAGAAATCGGCAAACTAACGATTTTTGTTCATCCCGCGATATCTCGACAACCACGAATCTAAAAACCTTGAAACTAGAATTAAAAATCATCATTTCCGAACACTTATCAGATTACATAATTAAAACGAAGAAATTAGGCATTGGAATATCTATCTATAATTAATTTCCACCATTCTTTATTTTTTTGAAATAATTACGCAAAATATTCATTTGAAAATATTTTTAAAAATTAGATCTGATTGATACTAACACATTTTGTTCAAAGATCAAATCCTAAATGGGACTGTGGAGTGAGATTTTGAATTTTAAAACTTAACATATGCCTGTAAAATTGTGAACAGAGGCATGTACAAACATGCACACATACAAACTACATACATATACATATATACAACATATTCACATTCATGCAAACAATCCTTTCTACCATTTCACTTCACAGAATCATAGTAAAACTCAGATTCAAACTTAAATAAGTTAGTTTGCTCACCTGGACATGTTGACAGAGAGGAACAGAGAAGCAAAGGTCTAAATTGATATCTAGAAACTTTGATGTATTTGATTTGATCTAGACTAGTTTTGATTAGCTTGATGATTGTTGAAGTTGAATTGCTTGTTTGATCTGATTCTTTGCTTTATCAAGTTGAATCTTTCTGGTTGCAAATTGATTTTGAACTTTGCTTTTAAAACTGGGTTGATCGGTTTTTGTTTAAATTTGCTCAGGTTTTGACCTGAAACCTGGAATATGTTTTAATTTGTTGAGTTGCTTTCAGGTTTTCGTCTTGCTTTTGCATAGCTTCAAGTTTTGATTTTGTTTTTATTTTCTTTCTGATTTGTTTCTCAGGTTTGTTTTGATTTCTTAGCAATTGAAGATGAGATATCTTAATCCTAGTTTCTACCCTTAAGGCATGTTATCATAATTTAAATTTAAAGAAAAATTTAAATGCCACTTGTTCATTTGAATATTACTTAATTTACACTTGTAAATACATGTTCTAATTTTTATACACTTGTTAAAAATAAACATTTTGTGTTTAAATCCTTGTTTTAAGTAGTTTTATAATTTATGTTTTAGGCCCTTGTTTAAACTTTTATTTATTTATGTAGATTATCTATTCTATATTAACATACATTTTAACTTTTATATATTTACAAACTATATTTTTTTTTTAAAGAAAATGTTCTAATCTTTATAACCAATCCAATTTTTAAACTTAGTTTATTATACTTTTTAAAGGTATGAATGTTTATATTTACACATTCTCTATTATTCATATGTGCATAACTTTTTTAAAGAAAATTATTTTCAAAATCTAATTATATACTATAAATAATCATATGCACACACACACACACACATATATGTTTAGATTCTTATTCATACATTTTTCTTATTATTTATATCTATATAAATTAAAGAAAAATAATTTTAAATCAAATTATACATTACTAATAAATAATCATATATTCATATATCTATAGTATAAAGCTTTTATATCCAATTTTATTTATAAAATTTCAAGTCGAAATTCAATTTATACATATACATATATATATGTATGTATGTATGTATGTATGTATGTATGTATGTATGTATATAAATTTATACATATATATATGTGTGTGTGTGTGTGTATATATATTTATCCCCAACTTCAAATTAATTCTTAACTAATTCACAAATTATCCCAAAAATTTATATTAATTACAAATTTTAATTTGGCCTAAAAACCGGGAATGTAAAATTAATTTTTATCACTACAACAAAACGGTCCTTTTACAACGGGCAATGCCCGTTGTAATATGGTTTTCGCAACGGGCATGTGCCCGTTGTAATAGACCTCGTTGTAATAGATCCACCACATTTTACAATGGGCAAAGCACGTTGTAAAAACCGTTGCAGTATACATTTTTACAACGGGTTATGACCATTGTAATAGACTCTAATACAACGGCCATAACCCGTTGCAATACACTAACCATACTAGTTGCATTGCCTGTTTCACAACATGCATTGACCGTTGTAAAAAGCATATTTAACAATGTGTTGTGACCGTTGTAAGAAGCTCATATAACAACGCACATTGCCCGTTGCAAAATAAATGCAAACTTTAAAAAAAAATTACAGCAGCATCCATGCAATACATTCATACTAATACTTCACATTTCATACAAACCACAACAGTACAAACATCACTACAAGGGGAGGGGGGATTTCCGACGGCTGAAAACCGTCGGCGGCCGTCGGAAGCCGTCGGCGGCCGTCGGAAAAAGCCGTCGGAAATGAAGGCGTCGGGAAGCAGTATTTCCGACGGCTACCGACGGGTGATGCCGTATACATTATCGACGGTTTCCGGCGGTTTCCGGCGGTTTCCGACGGCTTCCGACGGCCGTCGGAAACCGTCGGAAATCAGGCCAATAAGCCGTCGGAACCCGTCGGAAACCGCCGGAAAATTTCGACCAATAAGCCGTCGAGAGCCGTCGGAAGCCGTCGGAAACCTGCTGTTTTTTTTTAAAATCTGCTGCAAATAGAGCCTTCCAACCACATTTCTCTTCCAAACACTACAATATCAATACTGCACAATCAAATAAACAATAATCCAACCAAACATGCAAACCAATACTCCAAAATATTCAATAGACACAGAAATAAACTAAATTAGAATAAAAATAAAATACAAAATATACATAACATTCCAACATTAACAATAATACTAACAATAACTGTTCTAATCATGCATATCCTGATACAGCTACAGAACCAAGTGTATTATACATAATTATACATATCAACAATTAATTGTTCCTTCTACCAAATCATTGTAAACTAAAACTAAACATACCTGCACGAACGAATTAGAAAGCAATGAATCAATCTGCCCCAGATCCAGAGCCAGCCGATGAAGGGAAGCGGCCACCAAACTGCTGCATGTACTCAAATAACTGTGCCGTCTGCATGGCCTGTTGGCGGTTCTGCTCCTCCAACTGCTGAACTCTAGTCTGTAATTCTTCTATACTTGCTAGCTCGCTCTGAGGTCTACTCCGCCGTCTCCTACTCTGACTACTGGACTGCAATAATTGAAAAATAAATAAAATCAAAGTTTATTGTTTTGAAAAGGTAAGAATATCATATTTTAAGTATTTTAAGAAAAATTAAATTATTTACCGCTAAATTGCCAAATCCGTATCGTCGACCATGCTCTGGTGGACTCATAACGGACTCAAAAATAATGTCCTCTTCATCGGTCGTCAGCTGCTCTCGACCCGTATCAGAAAGGAGTTTCTGTCGCTGCTCCATAAACATCTCCTGCATTGACAAATTAATAATATCATATCTTATTTCATAATAATTTGACAACTAAAACAATTACTAATACTGAATAAAATGAAATATGCTTACATGGCTTTTACTGGATTTATCGTCCTGCCATGTGTACGAAACAGTCCCGTCTGGATTAACATGCTCAACAGCATGCGTACGGGTGAACACGTCCATATAGCTGACAGGACCATGTGCCTCGGCTTCCTGAAGTTGATTGTTACATACAATTATTATACATTTAAAATCATATAGCATAAACTATTTACATTTATTATTCAGTAATTAAATTTACCAACTCCTGCCGATACTGCTGAAACGACTTCGATCCTCCGCGATGAGTAACGGGATTCTTATTTCTATTTGCAGAGTTTCTATCTGACTCTGCCTGTACATTCAAAATTTGATACATTATTTTTCAATCACGTTAAATTAATAATTGAAAAAAAATTAGTATACTTGCCTTCGCCTCGTCCGTCTCCCAGTAGCTCAACCAAGCTTGCCACACGCTCTCCCCCATCCACCGTGGTCTCTTCCCGGATTTCTTAACCTCAGATATCGTGTCTCTGTAGTTCTTTCGCATCTTCCTCATCCAGTATGCTCGTGCCAGCTGCATATCATCTGTCTGGATGTCTATCTCAGCCTGTGTTAAAAAAAGATTACACTTTAAACGATAAACGGTAGAAAAACGACAAAAACGAATTAAAAATGGAAAACATAAAAATTACACATACTAGGACATCCTGCCATATGCACTCTATGATGTGCGGAGGGATGGTATCCCACTTTGGCCAGCACGCACTCATCCTACTACGATATGCTGCTCTGGAGACGTCCAACACTACCTTAGTGGGTAGTAGCTCGAACCCCCTGTTTTTAAGTACGATACAGATAAGTACATACGTATAGTATAGAAAAAATAAGATGATGAATAAGATTTAATTTTTACCCATCTGCTTTGGGGGCTAACGTAACAACTGGACGGTGTGGCGCTTGCGATGGGCCACTGCCATCGCCTCCTGAAAATCACTTATAGTCCACAACAAAGAAGCAAACATACGAAAATTTTTCTTCTTTGACACATCGTATGTTTCTACTCCTTCGTTCCACAGTATTTTTAACTCCTCAATCAACGGTTGTAAATATACATCGATTCCTTGTGTCGGATCGTCGGGGCCAGGAACGACAACAGTAAGAAACATATATTGCGTTTTCATGCACATCCATGGAGGTAAATTATACGGTGTGACGATAATGGGCCAGGATGAATATTTAGAACCAAATTGAGAAAATGGAGAAAAACCGTCCGTACATAATCCTAATCTAACATTTCGACTCTCCGCTGCAAAATTTGGATACGTTTTATCGAAATGCTTCCATGCTTCTCCATCGGCCGGATGTGTCAACGTACCCTCTTCCTCCGTTCTCACGCTATGCCACCTCATATTAGACGCAGTTACAGAAGATGCGTATAATCTTTGAAGTCTTGGAGTTATGGGTAAGTAGTGCATACGCTTGTACGGAACTTCCTTACCCTTCTTTTTTCTTGGTTTGTATCTCTCCTGGTTACAAACTTTACAATTTCTAAGGTTTGCGTCTTCTTTCCAAAACAACATGCATCCTTTTAAACATGTATCTATTTTCTGATACGGTAAACCAAAAGCCGACATAAGTTTTTTAACTTCGTAGTGATTTTCACACATTAGATTATCGGGCGGCATATGTCTTTTTGCAGCTTGTACAACAGCCGTAAACCCAGCTTCAGTGATGTTGTATTTTGACTTCATCGCAATGTATTCTGCGATTACTGACAGCTGCGTGCCGCTTTTACAACCATCCCAAATAGGTTTTTTAGCTGCATCTAGTAAATCATAAATTTTCTTAGCTTCAATATTTGGTTCTTCAACATTTACATCATCGTCGTCAACTTCAACCATAGGAAACATTGATCGTGCTGCATCTTCGACCATATTTTCTATACGGGTCGTTGAAACTATTTCGTTAACGACACTTTCAGACTCTACAGAAGTATTTGCTACAACTTCTCCATGCCGATCCCAAACATAATATTCGGGTGTGAAACCGTGTTGGCACAAATGAACTTTCACAATATCTGGTAACAAAAACTTCAAATGTCTACACCTACTACACGGACAACGAATTTCTGGATCGTTTCCGTTATTACTTAAGGCGAATTCAACAAACACGTTTATACCGTTATAAAAATCTTCTTTTATTGAGCCCCTCATTCCTTTTCTTTGGTACATCCATCTCCTTCGATCAACAAAATAATCAATCATTTTTCCTATTTGACAAAATGAGAAGTTCAAAATTTAATATTTATTTTGAAGAATACACATTCGAAAAAGATTATTTTCATGTTCGTATAATATTTTGAATTTAAAGAACAACTTCACAAATTTAAAAATATTTTCAAATAGGGCACATTTCATTTTTTAACGTACGTAACGATTAAAAATATATAATTTTTTTTCATTGGTCAGACATCCTACCTCCCATTACAAACACAGTAAGCATTTACATTTCGTATATTACTTCGTCCCAAACGATTCAATAAAATTTCGGCAGCATTTCCCTTTTGTTCCCTGCATTGTACACAAATGCGTGTACGCAGGAAACAAAAAAGAAAAGTTAGGGCGAAATTTTATGAACCGTTTGAGACGAAGTAGTATACAAAATGTAAATTCTTACTGTGTTCATAACTTGTCCAATACAGGGACAAATCCGACAAACATTGTACCAGATGAATATAAACGACTATTTATACAACGATCATGTACAACACTCGTCAGACGGGGCCAAAAACTCTCTAAGGGACATTTGTCGGTTAACATGCGCGCATTTTACTCAAAAATACAGTTTTACTCACTGTTCACATTTATATATTAATTTCACACATTTATTCGACGTATTACGCATCAACTTAGGGCTGGTTTAACATTTTGTCATTTTTCAATACACACAATTATAATTTAGAGTAATGCATTTTTTTTGTGTCATAAGTAAAAACGTGCACAATATAATACTCCTAGTTCATTCAATCATTTTATCTTATTCCAAATAACGTATACAATCGTCGAATCAAGGCATACACAACAAAATACATATACATGAACATGCACAAATTATACGTGTTTATCACAATTTCACGATAAAAGATGAAATTGGTATACCATGTGATGCTATAAACCGTTATTACGCTAGTGGAAACAATTGCAATCATTAATTCGCCCTAATTTATCAATTTATGCAAATCTATAATTAGGGTAAAAACTGAATTTTTCATAAAAATAAGAGATTATACCTGAGATTAAGAGTACTGAAGCTTGATTAGAGTGCGTTGGAAGATCCGGAAGCTAAAAATTAGGGATTGGAAGCTTAGGGGTTGAATTTGGGGGGTTTTTTGGGTTTTTTTCGTATGAAATGGAGGAGGAAGAAAGGGCTCGGCTGGCTGGTATAATCGCAAATTTGCGACGGCTTCCGACGGCCGCCGACGGCCCGTCGAAAGCCGTCGGAAAATGGCCGTCGGAAGCCGTCGGTCTTGGCTGTCGGTATTCTGCCTTTTTCTTGTAGTGCATCTATAAACTACAAAATCGATTTCAAAGCTGATACATTGAATATTGTGGATTCAAAGTTCAACTATACCATAATATTATGACGAAGGATTAAGCGTATTCGCTATGGTTTGATAATAACATTAAAGGTTAAAATAAATTAAACAGACGATTTTAAGCTAAAGACCGTGCTGCGGTGATAATGATTACTGCTTGTGTTTCACAATACATACAAGTTATACTGACTAAGCATTACAACAATTTAATACAACAATAAGCATCTACAAAGCTAACAATTACTGGCTTTTTGATGAAGTCCTCTTGGTCAGTTTATAACTTACCATTCTGACTATTTTGTAAAACCAAAATGCACTGACTAACTGCAATCTCATTGCCGTCATCTGTTAATTCATATCAAGGGAAAATAATGATGTATGACCCGATAAAATTATGCAAAGGATAATGTAAATGTCGCTTAGTTGTTACCTTTATAATCATAGGATTATCTGCTACCAAAGTTACATGTGATATATGGACCAGCTATCATTCTTGCAAATGAAAAGGTGAGGGCAAATAATATTTGTATCATTAGCAGCAATCAACTAAGGTTGTATATTTTGTAATCTACTCGGCAAACAGTTTCAAAATAAAATATGTAAAGAACTACATGTGGTATATAAGCATGTAAACTATAAACTCGATTCTAAAACCGAATGTATTACTTAATTGAAACCTGATCACTCTTTCCAGATGAAGAAAAACAGAATGACTGTCGAACTAGGAAAGTATAAATCTCCTATTAAGATGTTATGCCTATTCGCTTCTGTTAGACCGTATTGGTCTGGAATGCAGGTCATTATGTATGTTGTAGTGTGCTAAGTTGGCCATTGCATAGTATAGTTGGACTCTGTGTGTGTGTGTTGAGGGAGGGAGGAGCTGGTGGTGGGGGTAGGCGGCATACTAATTGGTAATGTACTGTTATAAAGACACTTTAACACACTAAAAAAATTTAGTCATATGCTTTGCATACCATCATCAAAATAAAGCGTTGGTATATAGTTTTCAAGTGTAGCAAAAAGACCATGGTTATAGATGGTAGAACTAGAACTACAGTTGCCATATCAAAATGATTCATTAGTCTTTTTTCTCTTCTATTTAGTCACCTTAAACAAATGATACATTGGAAGAAAGAAAGTCCCTGGTAATACTGGCATTTTAACATTTGTTTGAGCAGAGAAAGCTAAAGCTTGAGACATTGGAGTGTCTGTTGCCGAATGCCGATCAATTATTTATCTAGGTAATGTGATATCACAAATGAAATCTCAATATGATGGTGACATGTGTCAATTTCTAAACAATGATGGTTCACAAATATGGTTTATTACATAATAAATTATCTAATGCTAACTTTGTAACTCAAACAAAAACACTAATATGTTACTAATATGAAAACCAAAACCTTAATAAATTACCCATATTAGAAAGCTTAATCTAATTTTTAACCCAAACAACAATAATTTGAGCTATCAAAACCAATACCATAGGTCCAAATCAAAATCTTGAATTAATTAAGGTAAAAAAATACTAACTAGGTTTTCTAGGTTTTCTTTACCCTAATTAATCAGTTATTTTGTTGCAAAATTGATAATTTGTTCTTAGTTGTTATCCCACAACCTTTTTTGCAAAATCACCATGATTTAAAAATTGACACAAATCATCATACTGAAAGTCAAGAAAGCATCCACATTAGAGATTACCAATTATTTTCTCATCTATCAGGCTACTAATGACATGTCTATGTATGCAAGGAAAGACAAACTGCCACTAAGAAAATACACGCAAGCCATAGCCTTTTTGAAAATTAAGTAGAACTAGAATTGGAATAAGTATAAGGTGGCAATCATATATGATCTTCGTGTATGTACGTACCTACAGGTATAAATGTAAAATCAGCTATCCTCTTCTCAATTGCCTTAATTACATTCATCTTGGCCTCTTTGAAGAAATGTCCCTGAACTCGTCCTCACCCTGTATAAACATACAATATATGGTATTGAATCTTTCGATAAACTAAGTTGCACAGCGCCTAAAAGTAATATGAAATGTCATGGCTAACCTGTTGTCTTTACTCTTACCAGTAGTGCTATCCACAACTGTTGACTTTGTCATATGAGGCTCGGCTAGTTTAATCAAGTATTCGCATTCTGCCTTGGACTAGAGAAAAACATATAACAAGGTTATTATAGATCTATATTATTATCAAATCAAATAAATACCATAATAATTTGCTAAATTGTTAGGTATATAAATACCCCATCAAGCATTCCCAGTTTTCACTTACTGTTAAATAATATAAAAAAGTACGGTACATGATTATTCAATGTCTATTATCAATTTTTTATATACATCGTTCATAACAATGTTTATCATAATAAATAGCAAAAGTGCAAACTTTAACGTAGCTAAGGACATAGGAGAATATCAATGGTTTGAAAGGCAAGTAATTTACTGATCTAATATCATGATGGAAATCTACAATAGTTTGTCCAGATTCAAATCAGATTGTATACAAAATGTTTAAGTTTCTATTACAAGCAGACATCGAAATCACGGGAATGCACTCCTAAATCATGTGGATTTAAGGAAAAATGAAAATCACCATGTAAATTTTCAAATAATTAAACTAAAATGGTGCATTGCACAATCCGAAAGTTTAATCTTGAGAGCGATCATGAGCTAAAATTATTATCTCATATTATTTCTTCCAACATATTATTTCTTCTAATGTCTAATTGTGTAGCGATCTTATGGAAAACCTAACATGGAATACATCTTTTTAATTATAATATCATCTGTAATATTCATGTGAAATATGGCTTCTCCTTACATATGAAAGGAAAGCATCAGCTTGCCCGAACTTATACAAAACTGCTACAACGGCGACTCCACCATCATCACTCTTGTGGACAAGGTGTAGCTCCACTGGGTACCTGTTAATTCATAAAATGAAAACATGCCAATAATATACATCATATTATAAAGACATGTCTAGGGATTATATGATAAACCTTTGGCCATTAATAGTGTGTTCTGAAGGAGAATGCCAATGCAAATTCTGCAGAGAGTAGTTCTTTCCATCTACCATAACTGTTCCCACTTCTGATTCAGATTTAAGCTTCATGCAGAAGAGTGCAACAGAGAGTTAGGATTAAATGTTAAAACTAACAATTTTATTAATGCAATGTATGTACCTCGACGTTGAAGCTGTTGTGTATGAGTGTTGCGTTTGCATCGACATAGTTATTGGTTAAAAAATTTAGTGACTGATCATCGCGTTTGGCTTCACATGT
Organism: Allium cepa; assembly: GCA_030765085.1. NCBI lineage: Eukaryota > Viridiplantae > Streptophyta > Magnoliopsida > Asparagales > Amaryllidaceae > Allium > Allium cepa. The sequence goes on along the minus strand of CM060941.1, from coordinate 165,755,823 downwards.
TACTATATTTATTGGAGATTGACGCGAACCGCTGTTGCATATTATCCAGTCTTGATTTAGGCTTCCCCATTTGTCTGGACCATTGTTGCCCCTGTAAGCAAACCTGATGCTTTCTAAACATAAATAAGAAGTGATGATTTATATATATATATATATATATATATATATATATATATAATTTTTTTGATAAAGGATAGTATAATAAGTTTATGTTACCTAGTGAGAAACTAGAAGCCGCGAGAATGAATGCTTTGATCAACACAACAATGAACTTAGAAGTAGAGATCATAATGGTAGTTTTTAATCAATAAAAAAGGGAGACAATAAAGCGCAAAAAACTGGGAGCACCTTGATATATTTAGCTATGAAGTTAGAGATTAAGGAAATGATTTCCCCATTTATAGTGTAGCCATATTAAAATATCAATGGTGCTATATCGTAAAGCTTTGTTTGTTACCGTGTATGGAGGTGAAAACAATTTAAACAGCTTAGGGTTCATTAAGTTTATTTTAATTTATGCTTTTTTATGGTGTAGTTAACTAGAGAAAGCTACAACATTGGGTCTTGATTTGATCAATTTATTCTAGCTAACTCTGAAACTTTTCTGAAAGCATTGGATGCAAATCAATCCAACACTGTCTTATTCCAAGTTCTGCCGTTTACATTATATCTGAAAGTTTCTAAGGTTAAATAGACATGAATAAAAATATCAATTACATTGTCATTTGAACAATATTATTACTGATTATTGATTGAACTGATATAACCGACTATAAAAAGGATGCTACAAGTTAAAAAGTGATAACGGCTAATTATATCAGGCGAAACAAATCAAATTTAATACCAAATGCATTAGCTTGGTTAAAATGTTACACAACTTGTATTTATCTCTTTCCCCTCACGTATTTTATTCTATGTTAATACTTGAATTAACTGGATGATTGATATCCTTTGTTATTTTCTTCTTATTCGGCCAGTTCTATTGTATCAAGAAATTATGATAAATAAATGCTCTATCCACCCTAATTAGTTCACCATAAAATGGTTGTTTTGTTGTCGCCTCATATGACAAGAAAATTAGATGACTCATCTTTCTTTGATTGTCGCTTTTGTCATCGATCGCAGTACCCTAATTCCAACCAATTTCAGTCGAATTTTCCATAATGTACCTGAAAGTGTAATTAACAAAAGTTACTAAAAAAATTAATAGTCCAAATCAAATCAAAAATAAAATATGAGTGAATTAAAAAACAATAATCGAACCACATTCAAAGTGAACTAAAAAACAATTAATAGTCCAACTGAATTTCAAATTCCCAGATAACAATATTCAAAGTGTCATCTATAGTAGAAGACAACTTTAACCCTACTAGACCTTTGAATTACCACAAGTAAACCTAACCAAGTCTACAATATTCAAAATTACCAAATTTAGAAAACTTTTTTGACATTTAGTACAGAATTATTTACATCATAAACTTGTGATTTCTAAGTTAAAAGTATATATTAATTTAACGAGCTGCAGCTTTTTCACTGTATGATAACTTTTGCTTTGCTCCACCAAAGCAACAACCATAATAGAGTTGCGATAATTCAGTTCAACCAATTTTTTCCATTTTATAACTCAAAACACCAAGCATAGCATAATAGCATATTGTGTCCCAAAATACAATGCGTTTAGATGTTGATATAACGCATGCCATCATTCAACATCCTTATTATAAAATTATTTTATGCTATTCACTTTAAATGAAGAAAAAATAAGATGATAATTCAAGTTTAAGTAATTCTTTTTTTCTTCTGAAACTCGTTTGAAATCAGGAACTCGAGCTATTTCAACCACGAAAAACTGTGCGAGTCATCCCCTTGACATATTCTATGGATATATTACAATTACTCAAATTCCCAGAGAGGCAAACTTGATAAGGAAACCCCTGTTGCAACACATAAGGATGTAGATATGTACTCACGCTATTATTTTTCATTCAAGCTCATTCAAAATAAAATCGTAATTGCTTTTTCATGCTAATGTAGTACTTATGGATAATATGGTATTCCTGGGCAGATGCAATTCATGGATACAGCCATGCTCAATCTGTTCAACCTATAGAAACTGCAAATTATATTTAGTTATTCCACTTGCTGCTCTTTAGGAAGCATGGATTCTTCAATTTGGAAGCTATGGTCGTGGTAGTTTCCCATGATTGAATTGGATTTTGCATCAAATATGCCAATTAAGATGTCTACGCATCACGTACAGCTTCAAAATTAGGATTCACTTTTGAATTTGTTTCAGATTCATTTTAAGCTAAGTTTTAAGTAAAATTTACTTTCAAGAAAATAAACTAATAAACAAAATAATCGACGAATTCAACTAAATTCAAACGAACGAACTCGACCCAATTGACAATCGAACAAAAAATTGAACGAACTAAATTCAAACAAACGAACGAACGAATTCAATAAAAAAATCGCATACCGTTTTTGACAATCGAACTCGACCCAATTGAGGCAGCCGTAGGCAATCGCTGATAGAGGAAAATATTCGAAGCATCATCGACAAACTGAAGCGGCGCCACAAAACCCTAATTTATTGAAGAGGAACGAACGAAGCAGCTGCCATTTTTCTCAACGCCGAAGATAATATAAAAATTAACAGGGAATAATTTTTAGTTAGGGCTGGCTCCTTTATATTATAAATTGGGCTTTTAGTTTTATATATTACAACGGGCATTTTGTGACCGTTGTAAAGTTGACATCTATTACAACGGGCCTGAATGGACCGTTGTAATAGTCTTCGTTTACAACGGACAACCAATGCCCGTTGTAAAAAGGTTGTTGTATATGACATCTTTTACAGCGGGCCGGAATGGACCGTTGTAATAGCCTTCTATTACAACGGGCAACCAATGCCCGCTGTAAAATGGGAGTTGTAATAGGGTATTTTTGTTGTAGTGTATATTAGTATTAGTTTAAGGATAATTAATGATTGTTTTTATAATGGTTTAAAACATTTATTAATTTTTATATTAATGTTGTTTTTGAAGTTAATTTATTAATACAATAATAGTGTTTGAAATTAACCTAATATATTATTAAATAGATTCTAAAGTTATTATTTTTAATAAAATTTGATTTAAGTGAAATATAGGGATGTTTAAATAGTAATTTGTTATTTAAAGATATTTTAAATAACTTATGGTTTATCAAGAGTACGTATTGACTTAAAGAGTTTATTAAGGAGTTGGATTAAATATGGGAAGATTTTTATAAATTGCTTTGGGTAATTATAAAGGAATTTGCAAGTGAGTTTTAGAGAATCCGAGAAGGAGAAGTTTATAAATGGGATTTCGGGATTTATTAAAAATGTTTTGTAAAGAGATCGTTGTTTGGGGTTTTCTCCATTTTAGATGACGTTTGGGTTTTGATATTTAAGTATGATTTCTAAATAAAAATCCTTTCTAAGTGTTTGGTGAATATGCTTATATCATTGTACAACTATATGGAAGGTTTTTATAAGTTTGAAAGTAAAATGGTTTGTGAATATACTTGTGCCATTGAGATAAGTATTTGGTTATATTTTCTAAGTATCAGAAATATAGTGGTTTGCGAATATACTTACTTCGTTGAGATAAATATATAGGGTTGATTTCCTAGTATTTTCAGATGTCATTTTAAATTAATGGAGATTAGTTTATGAGGCATAGTGATTTCTATGGAAAATGTAACCTTTGTTTTCAATGGTTGTTTATTTGATAGTTAAATAACCGACTATCAAATCTAGACAAAAACATGAATCTGGAAATATTTAGGAGAAACACAGGAATTATATGATACAGTTACTGTCGCTGGTGCTATACTATATGTATAATCTTGTTTCATTCTTCTAGGACAGTGATAAGGAAATCTGTCCACTAACGGTTAGGAGGTGATCTCCGATCTTATCTTTGTTTGTTTATTTCCTAAAGAATCGAGGTTGAGTTTACCGAAAATTATCGAACGTTGTTTTGAAGAGACTGGGATCAGATATGTTATCTGAAAACCACTCCAATCCAACGAACGCATTTTGAAGTAAAGACATCGTGAAGAGCATGGAATCAAAGATAGAGATGTGAAGTGCAAGGGCTAATCGCTACTAATCCTGAGGGTGATCCCAAATGGACGTAGTAGGTCTTCGATTTCTTTCAGACCAGCACAGACTTGTATGGACGAATGCTATCGAAACATCATCACTGGAGGGTTCTAAGTGTAAATGTTCATGAAAGGTAATCGTAGCCTCAAGCCTCATCAACTGGGAATGACTGAAAATAAGGGGAGATGCAGCAAGGCTAAGTGTGTCGCACCCATTAGCGTATATTGTCACCCTTCTAGATACATCTACATATTTATGGATTGGTTGTACATGAGATCTCAAAAGGGTTGCAAAGCAACCGGGTGATGACATATTTGGTATTATCCAGTAAGGGGTAGGCCGGTCTTGTGTTGGCAAGGATCGGTAGGTTCGATCTCGGCACATTTTCTAGACGTGTACTATGATAGGTTGTATCCCAATGGATAGTCATTGTATGAAATTCATTCTCCAATAAGCGACATACAGTTTTGATTGTGCCATACTATGTTGAAATGTAAGATGCAAGCTTTTCAGCTATTTTCATATTTTATTTTGACCTCTAGACATTATTATAATATCATTGGATTTTCTGATATAAAAGGTTTTGATTATCGTAAGGTAAAAAATCATTCATATTTATGTGTGGCGTGGTCTTACGAGATGCCTTTGATTTTAAAGGATTTTAAAAGTTATCATAAATAAAATTCCTTGTGATCACGCTAGTTTTACCTGACTGACCTGGGCGTGATTTTTCCTAAATACTCAAGACAGAACGAGCATATTTCTAGGTTTAGATGGATATTTTGAAGCTTCAGGAGAGGAGCTGGAGCCCCAAAGATGTATTCACATAGATGATTATAATTATGTTGCTTATATTGTTACACTGTTCAGTAGTTGTGAGGACAGGTTGTTATAACTGTCCGTGTTGAATAGGTTAGTATACTCTGATTGATGTCTGTATATACATATATTACATTTTTGTTTTTGTGTAAAAACTTGTTATATATTATAGATTATTCGTTCCGCTATGTGATTCTATGTTGTTAGTTTCTTTTTCTCTTCTTTCTTCTTTCTTCTTTCTTTTCCCTAACTATCCGCCTTTCCATTCAATTTGGGTTGGACATATGTGCTCTATTGTCAGCTTAAAATGTATAGAAAAAGTGGGTAGTTACAACCATCGTCGAAAATAATCATCTTTGGGATCCTAAAACGGTGATGATATTTCTGATTGCAAAATTGATTACTTTCTCCATGGTGATCATGGCTAACGGCTCAGCCTCAGCCCATTTGGTGAAGTAATCAACTACGGCAACGGCGTACTTCGCACCACCCTTAGCTATTGGCAACACACCAGCGATATCGATTACCTAGACTACAAATAGCCATGAACTGACCATTTGAATAATCTCCAATGGTCGGGTTCTCCTTATTTTAGTGAATCTTTGGCACTTTTTGCATCTTCTGGTGTAATCGATTGCGTCTCGATTGACAGCCAGCTAGAAATACAAATAATAAAAGATCTTCTTCGATAAGGTTTGCCCCCCAGTTCTTGGTCGCCACAGGCTCTTTCATGAACTTCTTTCAAGACTTGTTTGGCCTCATCGTTGGCGAAACACCAAAGCATGGGAAAAGAGAATCCCTTCCTGTATAGTACTCCTTGCATGATGAATCCTACAGCTTTATAAAGGAGCTTGTGTTGTTTATTCTTCCTATCCGAAAGTGTTCCCCTATGTCAATAATACTTTATTGGAGTCGTCCACGATTCCTTCTCAGATTCAGCCTCCAAGATCCAATTGACGTCCATCTTTTCAATGCTCGGAGGTGATAGTACCTCCATCGAAACGAAACCATGAGTTATGCATCTTATAAACTGGCTAACTTAGCTAGTGAATCGACTTTTGCATTCCCCTCTTTGGGAATATATGTTATCATGTAGTATTCAATATCACCGAGCATCTCAAGGGATCAATTTAGATAAGGAGCCAGCCTTGCCTTTTTTTTACCTGAAACTCTTTCTGCACTTAGCAAACCACCAGCTGGGAATCATAGAAGATGTGCAAAGTTTTAACTCCCGATTCTTTGGCAATCTTGAGTCCTACAACCACGATTCCATATTCTTCTTCTTTGTTTGTTGTGGGAAAATCAATTTTTAGGATGTAAATAATCGGGCGTTCCTCATGAGTGACTAAAATGACTCTGACACTAAAATATCGTTCGTTAGACACATCATCCATGTACATCTTCCATTTAGCATTCTGCTCTTCACTGCTCTCCGAAGTGTCATCTCACACGTAATGTATTCACTAATAAATCTACCAAAGCTTGTCCTTGAGTTGCTCTCTGAAGGTGATAGGTTATGTCGTATTGACTCAATTCAATGTTCCATTTCAACATCCTTCCAAAAGTCTCAGGTCATTGTAAGACTTGTCGCAAAGGCTGGTCAGAAAGAACTTTGACAGGATGAGCCTGAAAGTAAGGGCGGAGCTTCCTTGAAGCGTTCAACAAACAGTATGCAAGATTTTCCAGCTTCAGGTAATTTCTCTATGCTCCTGTCAATCGCTTGCTGATATAATAGACCGATCGTTGTATGCGGGATTCCTCTCATACAAGTGCGTACTCAAAGCATGCACTGACATTGTCGAATATATGGAAAAAAATCCTCGCCATCCAGTGATTTTGAAAGAATGGGGAGTCCCTCCAAGTGATTTACCAGATCCTAGAATGCATCTTCACACTTTTGCATCCAAGCAAAAGTATTTTTTTTTCCTTTGGATTTTTCCCTTCTTAATTACATCAAAGAAAAAGATGCATTTGTCAGTGGCACTAGAAAAGAATCGACTTAGGGCAGCAACCTTTCTATTCAAACTCTGGACCTCTTTGACTGTCTTTGGAGCCTCTGTGTCCCTTAGAGCCATTATCTTTTTTGGATTGGCTTCAATCCCACGAGAGTTCACAATGAAGCTTAAGAACTTTCCTAACGCAATGCCGAACGAGCATTTCAAAGGATTGAGCTTCATTTTGTATTTTCATGGAACACTGAACATCTCCATTAGATCATCAATATGGTTCTTCGATTGTTATGACTTTACTAGCATACCGTCCACGTAAACCACCATCGATTGCCCAATCTGATCTTTAAACATCATGTTCACGAGTCTTTGATAAGTTGCTCCAACATTCTTCAATCCAAAGGGCATGATATGGTAACAACAAAGTCCTAGATCAGTTATGAAACTGACGTGTTTCTGATTTGGTACATGCATGGGTATTTGACTGTAGCTAGAATATGCATCCATGAATGACAACAATTCGTGTTCGACTGTGGAATCTACCAGCTGATCAATCCTCGAAAGCGTGAAGTTTTCCTTTGGGAATGCTTTATCCAAGTCAAAAGAGTTGATGTATGTCTACCACTTCTCATTTGACTTTTTCACCAAAATAAGATTTGACACCCACTCCAGGTACAGGTCATCATAGATGAATCTGATATCCTTTAACTTCTCCATTTATCCTTTAAGTGTTGCAGCATTTCTATATCACATGAACACACTTTGGATTTGTACTCAATGCGCGGCTTGATCCCTCCAGGGAGATTAACACATGTCTGAGTGAGTCCAAGCGAACATATCTTGGTTTTCCTAGAGAAAAGCAACCAATTCTTTCATCACTCTCGCACCGAGCAGTGATCTGATCTTCAGGACCCATTTAGGATCATCTTATCGACAAGGGTGTTGATCGTTATCTCGGTTATTACAGCTATTTCATCAAATGGCTCTTTCTTGGATCCATATCCTTATTGAAAGGACTTTTCTCGAGCTAGGGCTCAAGCGGTGGTTCCTATACGTCCCAAGCCTTGACGTAGGGAGTCCTCTCTGCACCCTTTCCTTTCTCTCTTCCCCTCACCTCTTTCAATTCGACGACGTAGCACTTGTGGCCAATCCCCTGATCACCTCAAATATCCCACACCATTCTCGGTCGGGAATTTCATTGTTAAGCATGAGGGAGCGATGACCGCTCTGGATTTTAAAGGGCCAAATGGCCCTATATGCATTATAAGCAGAACAGATATCCAGTACAAAGAAAGGCACAACTCACACTCGTTTGTGATCGCCCTCTCTAAGAACCATTGGAAGATCCATGTAACCTACTGGCTTTGTAGTCGTCCCGTTAAATCCTTGGATTCGTGATTTAAACGGCTTTAAATCCTTTGCCTCCAGAAGCATCTAGTCATAGGCTTTCTTAAACAAAATGTTAACTAAACTCCCACAGTCAACCAAAACCTTTCTCACGACAGTAAGGCCAATTATAGCTGAAATAACAAGCATATCAATAGTCGGAGCTTCTACTCCATCGGCATCTCGATTACAAAAAAAAATGATATCATCAGTCACAGTTCTAAACTTTTTTGCTAGAGCACCGTCTTCGATGGCAAAACAACTCTCTTTTACTGCGTACTTCAAAGCACTAGCATATCGCTCCTCATTCCAGCTCTTCTTAACTGGATGTGGTCCACCAATAACGTTTCTCAAGTCGTCTGGGCTCATCAACGCTAGTACCGGCTTGTCCCTGTTGGAATTTAGAAGTTTTTTGCCCATTGTCTTATAGGGCTTACACAAAATTTTATAATTTCTTTTTGCCTGAATAACTCCTTAATCACATTACGCAAATGTCTGCGCTCATTAATTTTATGACCATGTGTTTCATGGAACCTGTAGAATTTTCCAAACCTCTTTTCTTTCTCAGTAGATAAGTGATTATAAGAAATAGGTACAAGGGTTGAAAGGTGAAAAAGATCCCCTAAATAAAGCCTCTCATGGTCTATTTATAGGTGTAGATCAATAGGAAAGTCTCAAGTACGTTCATTCCTACTTTCTCCATGATCTCCCGACGGTTGCTGAAGAAAACATGGCAAGCTCAGCATTCTGTATGGGTCGGTACCTAACCATAGCTATGGGTTGGTAATGACCCATAAAACTTCATCAATTGTTGTTCTGGACTTTTGGAGATTGGTCGCTTTACGATTAACTTTATGGTTCTAGTGTTGTTTGAGCGATTATTTACTTGCTTCTAAGTACAATTGATGGGTCTATGGAAGGGTGAAGTCGTTGGTTTGGAGAGCTTGAGGAGGTTGATGGAGTAGAGCATGCAAACGGTGTTATGGAGCATGGAATAGGCTTCTAGGATCTTGGGCACCAAGTAGTAGGAAAATGGGATCGAATCCATGAAGTAACATGGTTTGGTACCGAACCATAAATGGTTCGGTACCGAGCCATGTACTTGGTTAGGTATCATCCCATCTTTTGCATAGTAGCTTGGGCTTGGCTTTTCGGACTTGGTTGAACCACTCTCCTGAGTCTTCTGGCTATCTTTATGGATCATTTCCCACAATAATCTAAAATGTGCAACTTGTCTAATCTGAAAAAATATTGTCGGGTCAAAAGACTAGACAACATAAATATATTACCATTGCCTATTTATTTAGCTTAATTAATGTTGGATAAGGCAATGGCAATATATTTTTGATCGTTGCCTTGAATTTTGTAAATTAGTTCATAATTCTCTTTCAAATACAAACTTTTATTCTTATTTCTTCTTCATGATCTCTTAAACCACATAAATGGTATTCCATTTAGGTGCAAAAATTTCTAATAATCAAAGAGGAAAAAACTCGACGTCATCCTCATTTCAACGATTTTAAGATTATAATCAAAATTTTGGTGTTTACGACAATTCACCGCTAAATCAACAGAGCAATCAGAATTATCAACATGATTCTCAGTACTCATCCCAACTTCGTTCATACAACAATCGTAGAAAATGAGTACTCAAATATTAGTTTTATTGTTCACAAAATTTTAGAGGTGGTTTGCGAGGTAATTTCGCATAGAATATCAACTATAGTAGAAATTTAACTTCTCATTCTGAAGAAATTGAACGATGGTTCAATTAAAATTAAAATGAGTATGAAGGCTCTATGGAAGATGAAATCTTATAGGATGAAAATAATGATTTAGGTCAACAATCCCAATGTACTCGGAGAAAAACGAATCTAGAAGGAATCAACATAAACGAGTCTCCAATTCCTAAAGTAAATGAAATTTCATCTAAAAATTATCAATGGAAATGGTCAAACGACAAACGTGAGGAACTTCCTATTTGTCGGCTAGAGTGTACTATTGATGATAAGAAAGGTATGTCCCAAACCGAGTTTGCTTTTTGGTGTCTATTTCAAACATTTTCCATGCTCGTCTACCCAATCGTATTCCTAGAACCATTGGTTCTTTAAAAACTCAATGGAGATGGATGAATGCGACTTGCCAAAAATGAAATAAGATCATTGTCGTAATGGAGATGAGAAAAAAGTGGGGCTACAGATGTTCACTTGGTAGGTTTTTACTATCAACCATCTTTATGGTAAATTATTTATCATTAAACACTTTAATGTTTTATTTAAATTTTCAGCTCGAACAGGCTAATGAAGCCTATGTACATCAAAACAAGGGAGTTGTTTTTAACCTTTTGCATGTCTATAATCTCTTTAAGGAGGAAGACAAATGGAGCATGATAAAAAAGAAACACATTGGGTTTCAGTTTTCAACATAAATAATGAATCGTGATTCCAGTATGGGGGATTCCAATGTCCAGAGGCTATTAAAGAACAAAAACCCCTCCATTTTGTCATAATAATGCAGGGAGGGCAAAGGTATCGCAATTTGAAGAATAAAATTGATTATAATGCCTATTACAAAAGAGTAGTTGAATGTATGTCTTCGGTACATAAAGAAATGAGACCATTGAAGGAAGAAAAGGAGCAGAGGAGAGTGCATAAATGAAATGAGTGCAAAGCCAAGAAAGAAGAACTAAGTAGAGTAGATATTCGTTCGCAAGAAAAGTATTTGGAACTCAAAAGACAGAAAATAAGGATGAAAAAATAAGAATCCATTTTGGCTATGTTAAGTTGCACCCTCTCTAAGCTTGAACCTGAATAGCGTGAGGGAATAAAAAAATAGAGAATAACATGCTAGTCTAGGGGGTTCATCAAACTGTTAGTCATATCTTCTTTATTTATGAGTTAGTGTAACGTTGTTTATGCTGCATAAGTTTATTTCGAATTTAATTTCGGTTGTAACTTATGCATGCTTTAGTGAAGATTAGTTTGGATTTGAGTTAATAGTTAAGTTTGTACTATTATGTATAATATAATCGTCCTCTATTGTAGCAACTCGTCTTTTTGACGTTAAATATCGACAGTAATATATCCATGGAATTCATGCGTCGAGCACTCAAGTGCTAGAAAGAAAATTTGTTACGGTGAAATAAAAAAATGAAGTAGAATAAGTAAGAGGAGAACACAACATCAGAATATCACAATGGAATGGCAATATATAATATCAAAAGACAGTGTAAACTGTCATTCTAAGATATAAATTTTTCATAGTTACAGTAATCAGCCTGGACGGTATAAACTCAACTCCAGTTCTTTCAGGAATAAACATACAATACATAAGAGCTAAGATCACCTCCTAATTGTTTGAACGGACAAATTTCCTTATCATTTGTCCTGGAAGAACACAATGAGTTTATACATACAATACAGATTTCCTTATCCTAAATGTACCATATAATTCTCGTGTTTCTTCTAGATATTCCAGAATTATATTTAGTCAATTTCAATAGTCGACTAATCGATTACCTGGTACACGATAAATGTTTGTAAGCGAAAACCATGTCTAGTATACTTTCCATATATAAATGAACATACAAAACACTATCAAGTCATACAAAATATGATCAAGACACACAAAATTTGGTTAAGCTACTTAATCCCTTCTATTTAATTAATCCTTTTATTAATTGAAAACTCCTTTATTAGTAAAATTCTTTGATCTAATAACGCTTCTACTTTTTCTATCTTTTCCAAAAGATTTCATACTTATAATTTCCTCCAAAATATCCATTTTAAGGATCTATGTACTTTTGCAAATCCATTCAAAAAGGTTTAAGACTAATGTTACTTAAACATTGTCGCTACAAACTAAGACCATTTCGCTTATGCTTATCTTTAAATCGTTCTTCTAAATATCTATTCACATTCATAAGTATAATCAAAAAGGGTTAAATATGAATTTCATTAACACATTGTCACTGCAAACCAAAATTCATTTTCTACCTTTTTCTATCTTTAAAACATTCTTAAAGATTTAAGTTCATATTCAGTTAAGTTTAGTATTTGACTGGTTAACTATTGGGTTATAAAGACGATCGCTTGTAGAAATCATGATTCGTACGCTTAACTCATTTATGATATTCCAAATTAACTATTCTTCTTCAAGCGTGAAGCCAAGTAAGTTAGAGCACTGGTTGCATCACAGTCTTGCCTGAAACTTCATTCTTGAATCTCACAAATAGATAAGTCTAACTCGTCGGCTTTTAGTGTTAAATATAGTATTAATGATTTCTATAAACAAATAAGAAATCAACATGATTAACACATTTTCAACATTTTTTGACTTAACTATTCATCAGCCAAGAGGAAAACCAATAGGTTAGAGCTCTATTGCTCCGTCCCTGCTTGACATCAATTTAAACTCTCATAAACAGCTAAGTCTACTTCGTTGGCATTTATTGTTAAACATGCTTAATTACTATTCAAATAGGGGCATTTCACTAGAAGGACAAACTTTGCAGTCCAATTAGTTTCTAGGACACATCCACAGAAATTGATTTCAAGGCCAATGTTAGTAGAATAATTACTTTTAAGGACAAATTCAGTAGTCCAATTACTTTCAATGACATAATTTCATAGGTTTTTAGGCCTTAGAAACTAATTATTTTGCATTTTGTCCTTAAAATTAATTATTTTGGTTGTGTCCTAGAAACTAATTGCACTTGTTAAAGAGGCCCCTGTGGCTAATTTCCACATTCAAATAAGTAATTAAACAATTCAACCATTTGGCCATTAAGCAGTTAATAATACCATTTTAAACCTTTTGTACTTTTAAAACCCTTTTTAAACATGATATATGTGTGTATGTATGTATAGTAATTTATTTTCCAAAACTCGATATTAAATAAACCATTTTTAGAAGACATTTGTTACATAAGATATAAAATAATCAACACCTTTTATATACTTTAAAATGCTTTATAATAATTATAATAGGATTTTAAAACATTTACTCAAAATATCACTTGAAAATAATAAGTTTATAAAATCCTTAAAAACTTGAAAAGAACATGTTTTCTATATATTTTAACAAAATATCTCTCATTTAAAAAATCACAACTAATTCTTAATTATTTATAAAAATCTCGTACCACTTTTAAAATACTCTGATAATAGTGAGTAAACACTTGTAAAAAGAATGAAACAAGATACTTATTTAAATTCCAAAAATCAAGCTTAAACGGAGCAGTTTTGCACAAGTAAAGTTTTGGCCATTTTCGAGATGTTACTTAACTTTTAACTATCAAAGCCTTTAATAGCAACAAACATATATATAAAACGTTATAACTGTGGCGGGAAACCCCTAAGAATCTCTCTAAAAAGTTCCATATAAATCGCTAAAAATAAGGCAATTTCAAACTGCATCTATGGCGACTATCGCTATAAGTGCACTTCCAAATCCGAATCTAATCTAAACCAAAGTCCATTTATAACCTATATGCTTTGTTCTAAGGCCTTGTCACATGTTATACAAGTCCATTCAAGTCCTTATTGCTTTACCTTGCTCTCTCCCTCTCCTCCTCACATCCAACGCTCAAAGCCATTCCTTAGTGAGGGAGTATGGCTCCACTTATTCAATTTTTAGCACAGTGGAAGGTGTTCTAATATTGTACTATGTCTTGTGGCAAAGTTTGAAGTGATTTGGAGTTTATTTGCAACTATTTCATTTGTAACATTCAGAGAAGAAGAAGAAGCCATTAGAAAAGCATGGTTTTAGGTTTGTGATTTTGCGATTATCTCCTAAGGGTGTGCCCTCATTTTATCGGATGAAAATGGTGCTATTTAAGCTTGCATTCACAGCTTTTATGCCATGAAAGTCTTACCTCCCATCACGTCTCCTTAAAGTCACTTCTTATTTATACTTATGCTTATATTCTTCTCATAATGATATCTCTTATCCATTGGAAAAATTCTAAAAATTTCCAAGCTTTATGAAGAGGTCTGTGTGTCAATTAGTTGCTAATTCATTTGATCATTAGACAAGTGCATAAGAGTTTGAACAACTTATATCGATTAAAAAGTAGTTTAATAATAAACCGATTTTTGATCAGATTATCGATTTTCCTTCAAAGAACATATTTTTGTAAACATTTTTTCAAAACAAGTTTAACATCATTATTTATGATTTAAAAAGGAATTAACAATCTTATTAAATCAATTTAATAACATTTAATCCAAGATTGAAATATTTAAGTAGTTTAGATATTTATAAATGAAGTGTCCGAAATTCCGGGTCGTTACATCTACTTAACTGGCAAAGTTGGAATTTTGTCAATTTGTGGTATTAATATAAGTCCTATCTAATATTTTTTACAGTGTTTGTTTAATATTTTTGTAATTTACTCGTATCATCACACAAGTGTGATAAATAAAATGGCTAGGTTATTAAATAGTACTATCCTTTCCATATCGACCATAATCGGGTATTTATCTGTTTGTGATAGTGCAATGAATGACCATACATCATATACTTTACCTACAAAGGTTCTTGTGAAATAAACATTTTATACAAAGTTAGTAGATAAACTTAAGTATTATTAAAATGTCCAGTGTTACCTGGTTATCTGCAAAGTTGCTGATACTAGTGAAGTCCTACATTGAGGCTAGTCGTAGGCATGAATTAAGTTTGTGTAGAGGTATGTATGTGAGTGATGAAGGGTATTGGAACTTAGTGAATGAGGTTTACAACCATCATTTATATTGTAAAAGGAGGAAGACATCTTTGGAAACCAAAGAAGCTTATGGTGAATTTATGGTAGTTTGCGAGAGGTATTGCAAAATAATTCAAGAGATGGAAGATGAAAACCTGTTTCAAGAAATTCAATCTACTTTTGATTTGTGTTACATATTGGAGTAGAGTACGAATCAAAATTCATTGGTCATGTGGCATTCGATCTGTGATATAGCTAAGCAATTAGGTTAAATATGTTTCTATGTATTTCCATGTGATATTTTGGTATCTGTGTGCTTATATTATTTGATTTTCAATGTATTTCGCTAATTACGTTTTATATTTCTTCTTTGGTGCTAAAGTTACATTTGACCTTTATAATTTGTTCAACATATGACTACAACTTAAGATGTTAAGATACATGATTTGCATTATTGAAGTCCAATAAATTACTTCGCCTCAAGATCATACAAAAATGAAAGTTACATGACTTAAACTAGTTATTAATGCAACGGCCAACATCTAGGTTGAACGATTACAAAGAAGATAGTTCAGATTCATAATGTCATTGAGTTTTGTACTATTGCACCAAGGATTGACACAACACTCCAATATCAAATGAAAGCACAAATAATATAGATCTATCAATAAAAATAAAGAAAAGTACATGATTTTTATACGGGTTCGGAAAATTCTCTAGCCTACGTCCACTTTTATTTTACTATATTATATTTTCTCTCTGGACTACAAAGATTACAACTCAAATCCGATCATACTCTAATAGATCTTAGATTTAAAAAGGTTTTGGGGAAGAAGAAGATATAAAAGGAAGTCCAAAGGGGCAAAGCCTAGGAAATAATCCTTTCCAAGTTGTTATAGGCCTTCTTTTATGGGAAAATTGCCCACTGAATCATGAAATACTAGGTCAAACTCCAGATCCGATAAAGTAAGAGGGGAGACGAGTCTCATGTGTCATAAAATCATATCAGTACTGATCATAATCAGGTCACTACCTATCTAAGTTTCTAATTGCAAATCATTCAATCTTCTTCTATTCCATCTTCATTCTTTGATTCGTTAAGTTCTGAGTACTTATTCCTTAGAAATCAAGTTATTTCCAAGAAGTTCTGATGCGTTTAGTACTTGTCTTTTTTACCGAGCTTTTTGGAATTGTTCAACTATTCCTTAAGAAATGGGCCTTAAAATGATCGCTTTAGAGAAACATCCATCACCCATCACCCTAGAAGCCATGAATATGCAGGAAAAGTGGTCGGTACCAACCTCTTTCATGTCGATACCGATCTTTTTTTCCTTAATACAATCAACTCCAAACTTGCTAAAGTCTTTTCCATCCCTATTCCAAGCTTGCCTCCAAGTCTTCGGAGACATTCTTTTATCATTTTGAAGTCCAATCCATCTGTTTGAGTTTATTCTGAACTGTGGAATATTTAGCAATAATAGATACGAAGCCTCCTGATCTCTTCTTCCAATTCCAAAGCATAAGATATAGCACAAGATGAGAATTGGTCGTCTATTCACTGTCCAAATTCACATCCATTGGGGTAAAGTAGGCAACGAAAGCGTCCGCGACCAACATTATCCCTATTTTTACAACTACAATCGGTGGTTCGTAATCATAGAAGCACATAGCATTTGTCTCTACCCCATTATCTACTTGTGGTACTACTTGATGTAACTCATGTGTATGGTGGATAGGCAGTTGTTGTTGATGGTTTATTCCTAATTACTACATCTCTGATTCAAGTTCTCTTTGTCTCAAATCCTCGCAATGCCATTGTTCTATGTCAATATACCATGTGGTTAGGATTCTAGATGGAGATGGATTAGGATTTGATGGTACATACAAATGATCGGTATAAGTATATGATTTTGGGTAAGAAATAGGCATTTTAAGATTTAGTGGCTTCTAAGTTGCAGAATGAGCTACAAACATTTAAATTCTATTTATATTGAAAATAAACTTGCACAACATCCTGGTCTAAGTTCGAATCCCATGTGCATATGGTGTACATTCAGAATATTGTCAATGAATACTCAAATCACTATGTCAATCCAACTACTTACATCATTATCGCTACAGTGTAAAGTTGGAATTTGTTCGTCGAACAATCACATCACTCTTTGAATCATGTTGCTCCCCGCCATGCGCCTATAAGGTGAAGGTAGAATCTTTGCACCGATTGATCAAATCAAAATATTTCCAATGTTTATTTAAAACTTTAAACGCAAGTGGAATCCGAAGAATCTTTGCAAAGTGGTGTCACGTTAAGGTAATAATGAAAAAAAATCCAATATGAAAAATCACATTCAAATCCAAGTAGGATTCTCATTCTTTATAAATGTGGTTTGGAACACTATCAACATTGAATTTAGTTTCACCTAAGAATATCAGCATAATAATGTCGAATATGAACTCAAATAACGTTCCAAGGTGGTTTTTACAACCCTGAAAACGAACTAGTGCAAAGTTGAAGAGTGCGATATGTATGTAAAGTTAAGGCAGTCATATCATATCAGAATCACATGAAAATGTAGGTCGAAGATACTGCGCATGCAGGGGTAATTAGAATGGACGTGGCTACTTCCAATGGATTGACCTACAACTTTGTCTATGTGATAAAGAATATGCGTTTGAAATGCAATTGAGAATAAGAAGATTAGAACTTCTACTTAACAATCATATCTAAGAACTCAACATACCTAAATAACGTCCATATATGCATGTTTACTATTATGCTTCGTAGGTAATTATCGTCCTTGTTTGTGTTTGTATTATCATGTATTTTAGGTACTCATTATCATGTGTTGGAAGATTACTAGAATATATCTAGTTTTGAAATTGCTTTAGTTATTATGTGTTTTAATTTACATCTTTATTACACTCCTCTAAACTTATATGCAACAACAATTCATAATCTCGACAAATTCATACATTGACGTTAAAACATAAATAAAATGTCCTACAACCAGTACAAACCCAACAATGCAAATAAATGCATAGTAATTATATCCTTAGTTCTCAACTATTACCTACAAAATGATGATGGTGATCTGTTAGTTCTCTACGCAAATATAAATGAGCCTCAAGATATCTAATCTTTGTAACTTTATGCATGTACAGTGCAAAAGTGTTTGGTTCTTTAAAAGGAGGAGTCTCAAAATGACGTGCTAGTTCTGGTAATTATGCAACTATAGTTTATAACCACTCCTCTCTTATTCAATAATCATGTTGTTGAAGTATTATACAACAGTACATTATGTCTGATATCATTTCAATGTCATGGAAGCACACCTCCTTTCTCAGAATTTGGAATCTACACTATAGAACTCCAAAAGCACGCTCAACATCTTGCCTTAAACTGGCTTGATGTGTAGTAAATTTATGTTCCTTATCTTTACAAGGCTTTTTGAAACCTTTGGCCAATGTTTTATATGTCGGATATATTACATCAACAAGGTAGTATCCAATGTTATGTTATGTTATATATTGCCTATCAAGTAATTACAAGCTAGTGCAGTACCGCTAGATAAGGATCTAGATAACTAAGACTGATGGAGAATATTAACGTCGTTTAAAGACCCAGGTATATGGAAAAATGCGTTCCATATATATAAATCAATTGAAGCTATGGCTTCCAAAATCATGATTGCCTTGTAGTAATGTCCGGTGTATTGTCCTTGCATTGCAACTGGACAATTTTTCCAGTGCCACTGCATACAATCTAAGCTACTCAAAATGCCTGTAAATTCATATTGTTCACTTATAGCTAATAGTCAATTGATAGCATTATCATTTGTCCCTCTAAGATACTGCGCACCAAATGTCAGCACCATTGTTTTACAAAAATTCTTTTAAGCATTAGTTGGTGGTAGAATCTCCAATTCAGACGTACTCGTCTTGCCTATTAGCGCTTTCCCGTAAGCTATCATTTGTAAGGCACTTGTCATTTCCTGATGAGACGAAAGACCCGATTGACCACACGTATTATGTCTTTGTGTGAAATATATGTTTCTCTCCCCCAACCTTATCATAACTTACTCAAAGACGTTTACGGATATATGATACCTTAATGAACTTTGCTATGTCGAAACATGGATCATCATTAAAGTGTCTGTCATTATTCAATCATGTCTTGATCGATGATTCAGTTTTTCGATTATCTTTACGCCCCAAAACACATCCAACGGTTTTGGAAGATTCTTCCATCTCCTGTAATAGAATAAGCTCTAGTTCTTTAGACACTATTACTTGTTGGCAATCTTCGCGTATATAACTATCACTAGAAGTTGATGAGGAAAAGGAACAAGAGAAGCAAAATAGCATTTTCATTAGAATCATGTTTATATTTGTTATGTGTTTTGAGTAGCAAAAATAACATCTATACAAAATCTCTTAGAGTTGTATAAATATCTTGAAATCCTTTTCATTTAGCCATCAGATATATACTAGAGTTTGCACTATATGGTCAGATATTTGCTATAACTTATCCCTCAAACTCGAATAATTATTGAAGCTTGTACTACGTGTTTAGATATTTACTATACCTTATGTAACGACCCAGAAATTTCGAACCCGAAATTTCCAGATAGTTAGTGAAAGAAGAAAGAGAAAGAAGAAAGAGATAGAAGGAGAACAGAAAAGAAACACACAATCTCACATTCGCAGCGGATAAAATATAATATCACATAAATAATAGTTTTACAAGAAGAACTATATCATTACACTTATATCTTTATACATCAGAGTTACATCATTTCACAAATATCGGACAATTTTAAAAAAAACTAACTTGTCCCAGATAAATATAGCAAAACACCTCATATGTTCCTGCCATCCAGCTCGTCTCCTGAGCTCCAGAACATCCTTACCTGAAAATCTGTAATACTCGGTCTGACCCGAGCATTACATCAAAGTAACACCCGGGTCAGGCTGGAAACCAGCGTGAGTAAACCCATCTTAACAAGGAAAACAAAAACATACAACTTATATAATCTTGGGGTAACTTATATTAATTTACAACTTCACAAGTTATTATAGACATCAACCAATTCACACATCGATTTCTAAGTGCAAAAACTTAGATTTAAATGGTCCAATTTTTCTTAAGTCATTCCACTTCAGTATATTAGTTTCACATATCAAATTATAAGAATCGAAGTGGTTTCGGATATTCACTAATACCCGACTCCGGTCTCTTCGAAATCATTGTCAACTTAACTTAAATTATTCAAGTGAAATACAATTCTACTTTTAATAAAGGATGTCACAGTAATTCATCATCAGTAGATAATCACACCTTCACAGTTTAAAACAAACATATCATATCATATAGCTTCACAAACCACCTATTAGGGATAACAATAAATCAAGGCTTCCAATATTATTCTATTTATCCTTTAATTACATTTTTATAAACTTAATTAATCCTTAATTAATTTCAAAAACTAATTATCCCACCCAATACGGTAATTAATCTTTAATAGATGTTAATTCAATAGATACCATCCAAATTCAGACACTCAACAACCCAACATCCATAAGCAAGTATTATCAATTCATATCATAATTAATTTAATTACTTTAATTAACTCCTTAAGAATTAATAACTTAATCTTGCTTATGCAATCATTAATTAAATACTAACCTTAATTAATTAATCACATCCTTGATTTGCTCACTTAATAAATTAATCAATCCTTAATCCCAGATTAATTACCTAATTACATAGGGATTTAATCCAAATTACTTCCATCATCAACATCTTTAATTACATCCAGTAATTACCATTAATTACTTCCTTAAGTAATTATACTCTCATTAATTACATTAAGTAATAACTCATCAATCCTCAAGTGTTTAAAGTTAATTAAACTTAATTTAATTAATCTAAACTAATCACATTAACCCAATTAATTACATTAAGTAATTGATTTCTTAATTACATTTTATTAAGTAATTAAACTTAAACAATTTCACATATGATTATTCTTAATTAATCTAAATAATTGTTAAAATTTATCACATTAATTAATTATTAAATAATCTTAAGTTAATAACCTTCATTATCAATTATTAATTACTTCTCTAAGTAATTAAACTTAGTCAAACCTTATTAATTTCAAATTAATTAATCCCAATTTACAAATTAATTTATCCTAATTTTAATTAACTTAACCTTAATTATCCAATTTAAAACCCTTAGTAAGTTATCTTATTTAATCCATACTTAATTATTTACAAGTAATTAATTGTCAAGTAATTCCAGTAAGTACTTTATTATTTAAGTAATTAACCAATCTCTAATTACAAATGATTGGTTTTTAATAAACTAAATTACCTTATTAATTTAATAAATCATTTTATCTTAATTGACTTTAGGATGAAACATTAACCCTTAAAATGACTCAATTACCATTAGCAAAACCTTGAATCTTTATATCTTCCTTTAAGTTTATTCAAAATAAATTCCAAGTTTTACTTTAACAAAATCTAAATCAATTTACAAAAATTCCCCCTTTTCCCCTTTTAATCCAACGTTAATGAAACATTTGTCATTTATAAACAAATTTAAAAGAAAATTTTAATCAAGTAATTCCAGTAAGTACTTTATTATTTAAGTAATTAACCAATCTCTAATTACAAATGATTGGTTTTTAATAAACTAAATTACCTTATTAATTTAATAAATCATTTTATCTTAATTGACTTTAGGATGAAACATTAACCCTTAAAATGACTCAATTACCATTAGCAAAACCTTGAATCTTTATATCTTCCTTTAAGTTTATTCAAAATAAATTCCAAGTTTTACTTTAACAAAATCTAAATCAATTTACAAAAATTCCCCCTTTTCCCCTTTTAATCCAACGTTAATGAAACATTTGTCATTTATAAACAAATTTAAAAGAAAATTTTAATCCAATTCATTTTGAATTTAAATCCTTAATAAATTATACTTTAACATTTTTATAAACTTAATTCTTCTCTTTAACTGAGATTTTTTTTAAAAAAAAATGAATCAGGTTAAAATTCAAGTTTAAACTTTACTTATCTCGAAAACTTGGTTTTCAAAAGTTTCTTTTAATAATCTGGGAAAAACAGAACAAATCAAGTTTTTTAAAACCTGAAACAGCCATCAACCCGAAGCAACCATACTGTTGCTTCGAGACCAAAACCCCACTGCCCCGAGTCTCACACCCTCTCTCATTACTTCGAGTTCTTTCTCCATCTGTACGAGGTTTTCCCCGAGACTTCGCTGTAACCCAACGACCCAGACACCACGTGCACAATGTGCACGTATACCAACGACGCCGACCTTCGGTGATCGGCACGGCAACACTCAACAATCTCTTGAAACCACGCGAACTCTCAACAACACCCAGATCGAACAAAAACTCCTCGAATCGAAAACGAGGTACACGTCCCAACCTGGAACCTTCCATGGCCGGAAAACTTCTTTTCTCGTCGTCTCCGATCTTGAGGTCACCAGACCACCACATTGATACTACGTCACACAATCAAGCATCCATTCCCACCATCGCGACCCCCTCGATTCATCACCCACGTCGAAAATGACCTGACAATCCCAACTAGCAAAACACTACACTAAACCCTAGTTCACTCCGGTACGACCACCATGGCCTTCGAGAAAATCTACGAGCATTTTTCCTATGCTCGCCACCATTCATACCTCCTATGACCCTAACCCCGAGACATCAAATTCCTGCGATCACCAGGAATTACTAAAAACCCAGATGCCCTTCATCTCGCTATTTCTCTTAATTTATAAATCTAAAAATCCTGTTTCGACTTCTAAAAATCACAATTTGTGATGATAAGTCAAATTATAATCATGGATCCTCAATTTGTTCAGGTCAAAATTTTGATATTTCTACGTTTTACTGTCATTTTTACATTCTAGTAAAACTGCTTCATATATAATAAAATACTATTAGCATTTCGATCTTGAACAGCAAACTTGTTTATATGTTGATAACTTGAAGGAATTCAGAGAGAAAGATCTTTAATTGTTTCAAGTTTTAAAACCTGAACATCTAGAACAGAGTAAATTAGACATGCACATCATTATGTTTATATATATAAAATTCTTATCACGCAAACACTTATTACACCTGAAATCAAAAATCCATTTCATGCAAACAGATTTAAAGCAGATTTAAAGTGTAGTTTACTCACCTTAGATGCAGCTGAACAGAGGAGTTTTTTTTTTCTTTGAAAATTTCTGCTTTAATCTGGATTTGAAATGTGCATGCCTTTGTTTTTATTTCCATAAAAACTGAATTGCTTGAAACATCAACAAAGAAATGCTTAGAAGCTTGATTTGTGTAACTGGAACAAAGTGATGATGATCAAGGACTTTGAAAACCTGTTTGGTTCCAAGTTTTGAGAAAATGGTTACATGTTGATCTTTGATTTTGAACTTGAGGAATATTTCAGGTTATGGTTTCTTAGTGGATTTCTGAAAATAGATTACAGGTTTGTTCTTCTTACATTTTTTTTTTGAATTTCTCTTTCAGCCTTGTACATTAATTACATACATTTTTCAAATTAAAAGATTTAAATGCCACTTGTCCCAACATGAAGTCTTTAGCTTACAAATGCACAATGTATATTTTAAGTGTTTACACTTGTTAATTATTTAGGGATTTATGTTTTCATATTATGTTTATATCCTTATGTTTAGTATCTTATATATAATAATTAGGTATATTTTTAAAGAAAGTATGCTTCTTTACTAAATCCCATTTTTAAACTTGAGCTACCATTTCCAAACTTAATAAGCATTTTCTTTTAATGTTTTAGAAATATAAAATTTTAACTTTAAATCTTCTTACAAGTGTTTTAAAGATGAGCCAATATGTTTACAAATGTTACTTAAGTATTTTTTTTCCTAATAAATTTTCATTTAATTTAAATGTAATATAACTTACTTATTTAATTTTCTTAATATAATTTTACATGTGTAAATATAAATTTACTTTTAGAGAAAATATTCTAAAACTAATTATAACACAGATATATTTCTTATTTATGTAATTTAAAATCTAAAACATTTATTTTTATACATCTATAATCATTTTAATTTAATCACTTTTGAAGAAAACAAAAATAAAACTTTGGTTAAATTCTTTCTAAGCTATCATACTTAAAATAAACAATTATCTTATATTAAATTTTATACATAATATTTACAGAAAATGTTATTAACCAATTATTAAATAAATTATCTATACAAACTATTCTAAAAAAAATCCAAATTATTTACTAAGGCATTTACTTAAATCTTAAATTCAAGTTTTCAAATTCAAACTCAAATTCAGATTCAAATCTGAATTGCAATCCAGGTATAACTATTTATTATCAGAATTATTTTTTAAATCTATAATTCAATATTTTTATTAGTTAACCCCGTTAATTAACAATTAACAGATACTCCAAAAATTCAGGTTATCACATTCCTCCCCCCTTGAAATCTTTTCGTCCTCGAAAAGGAACGAAATCAGATTTATTAAAATACTTGTGTTAGTAAAATTTCTCTTTGAAGATTTTTGAACCATAAACTCCTTTATTAAAAATCTTTATACACTTCAAAATCTATATAATATTACAAAAATAGTTTTTATAAAAAATTACTTTTATAACTCGATGTTTCAACCAGTCCATCCTTGTTCTCACAGAAATTCGGTCATACGTTGATCAAGCGTACGACTGAAAATCTATAAGTACTTAGCAGACCCGTTTTCAACACCCCGTGAAAATACTTGAAAAATAATTTTATTGAAAATATAGAAAACAATTTTTGAAAATAGAGGATATATCTTTGGTGAGAATGCTCTGGAAATCATCACCCACATCCATGGTCACAGTTACATCCAGGGTTACGTTGCCGTCGCAGCAAAAGTCCATGTAACTGCAGGCTCTCCGCGGCCTCTCGATTACGCCATGGAACCCACACAACAGATCACAGTTACATCCAGGGTTACGTTGCCATCACAGCAAAAGTCCATGTAACTGCAGGCTCTCAACGGCCTCTGATTTTCGCTGTCAAAATGAAACTTCTCCACTCCTACATAGGTCGCAGTCTACCGATATAAAATCAAACGCAGACTGTTGGCTCTCAGCGGCACACACGACTTTCGCTATGTTATACCATAGATCGCAGTTACATCCTGGGTTACGTTGCCGTCGCAGCAAAAGTCCATGTAACTGTTGGCTCTCAGCTGCACACACGACTTTCGTTATGGTATACTCTACTCATAATCCTCAGGAACTAGTTTTTTCCGGACTCCTTACAGGATCAACTTTAGAATCCCCCTTGGGGTTCAAGGCAGCACCGCCCGGTGGTACTCCTGAGAAGTTCATTTCAAAGAAGCGTCTTTTTCCCCAGAGCCATCATCAAAACATTTTATACTATACACATATAGAATTTTCAAATCATACACCTAGTATGATCTCATACAAATCTTCTTTACACGAAATCGATCATTCCAAAATCGATAATTCTCAAACTAGGCTTTCCAAATTCTCATATTGATTTTACCCAAAAATCAATAGCCTTTTCCAAATCCAAAGGTTCCCAAAACCCTTTTTTCCAAAATCCTCATATGATTCTTTTTTTTTTTGGAGTAGACAGCGAGGTTGACTGGACCCCTACCAGATTTATTGAGACGGGAAAAAGATCAAACTCAGGAACAAACGCAACACAACGAAAAAAACACACAACAAGAACAAAACACACCCGGAAATCAATACGAAGAAAAACAAAAAAAAGCATGGAACGAGAGAAAACGGGAAAAGGGCACAAAACCCACAACAGAAACATGCAAAGGCCGCGCACAACGAAGCCCGAGGAATATAACATAGTCCTAACACCACATTACAACCTGATGCGGGGCGAAGGTATGACCCGAAACCCGAATGCCATACCTAATCTCTCTCATCAACTTCTCCCATATTTTTGAACCAGTAAGTGACACAGCATGAAAGCATCTCTTATTCCTTTCCATCCAAACATTTCGTATGTAAATTTTCACAACATAGAAAACAATATCCCATCTGCTATTTCTCCAACGCGTTGCTTTGCGAAGAACATCCCAGTCAGAAGACGTGACACCTCGAATCCCATCAACCCCGACCTTTTGCATGAGGGTAAGCCATATGTTGATAAGGTAACTGCACTCAAATAGAAGATGATCAATCGATTCAGGTGCAGAATTGCAGAAGACACATATGTTGACAACATCCATGCCAACAGCCTCAAGCCTGTCCCTGGTCATCATAGCTTTGTTTAATGCCTTCCAAAACAATAGATTATCAATACTAGATGAGTAAGTAGTCCAAACAACTTTTGCCCATGTGAAGACTGGCATTTCCCGAACCCTTGCAAGAAGGTCATAGACGACTCTGATGCTGTGAGAAGCTCCCCACCAAGAAAGATCATCATCATGCGAAGTAATAGCAGAATGATGGGCCAAGCTTCTCCAGAGAGAATTTACATTATGATTACTTGTATGTGGAACGTTCATCTTACCGTGCGCTATATAATTGACAACCCTCGCATTGAAACCGATACCAAACAGGGCTTGATCATTAGTAGACAGTAATGAAGATAAAATACAACCATAGTTGATCCAAGGATCCTTCCAAAAGCTCACAGTGCTCGAAGGGGACATACTGTACTTGATAAGGGGGAGCAGCATGGTACGAGTACCCAGAATCTTCCTCCATATCCAACTACTTCCCTGAGTGACATTCATTGACCAAAAGTCTTTGTCCTTAACGTGATATCTCCAAGTCCACTTCACCCACAGGCTGTCTTTCCTTAGCAAGATAGCATTGACATGAGTACTAACCGCTGCAATATTCCAAAGTGTGATGTTTTTGATTCCAAGGCCACCATTTCCTATTGGCCTTTCCAGGGAAGAATAATTAACAGGGATTATCTTCCTATTATGTATCGATCCAGTCCATAGGAATCTCATCATGGCAGCCCTTATCATGTGGAGAAGCTTGGATGGTAGAATGAAGCACCTAGCCCAGTAAACAGCCATCGAAAAGCAAACAGCTTTGATAAGGGTAAGTCTTCCCGCCATAGAAAGAAATTTAGTTGACCATGAGTTTAGCCTGTTGGTTATTCTATTGTAAAGAGGAAGGCAAGCAGTTTTAGTGACTCTGGAGGTGCACAATGGTAGACCTAAGTATGTCATATTGTTATTCATCGCTTGGAGACCAGACAGACTAGCAATCCTCATCCTCTCGATATTGTCATTGCCATCAACAAGGATTTGGGATTTAGTAGCATTTAATTTGAGGCCAGTGGCAAGGTAAAAGGTATTCAACGTTTCAAGAATATGCATTATGGATTGATCGATCGGCTTGGTGAATATCATGACATCATCAGCGAAAAATATGGATGTTATATGAAGGGGTTGGCATTTTGGATGGTACAAGATTCTTTTATCATCGTACTTAATGGTAAGCATGCTGGTGAGAGCCTCCATGACGATGATGAATAAGTATGATGATATAGGATCCCCTTGTCGCACACCTTGCTTCCCTCTGAAGTACCCAGAAGTTTTTCCCATTATAACAAAGTGTATAAGTCGGGCTGGATATGCACACATACACCCAAGCCACAAAAACTTTAGGAAATCCCATTGTTGACATAATTCGAACAATAGCCGACTAGTGGATGCTATCATAGGCTTTTCTTATATCAAGTTTCATCATAGCACGAGGCGAGGTCTGACTCCTACCATAACCGTTAATTATTTCGTGGGCCAGCATGACATTATCAAGAATATTTCTTCCAGGAATGAAGGCAGATTGATTAGTCGAAATAATTGAAGACAAAACAAGCACAAGCCTAGAAGCAAGTATTTTTGATATACATTTATAAACAACATTACAGCAGGATATTGGTCTGAAGGATGAAGCATTTATAACAGGTCTAACTTTCGGGATGAGAACAAGATTAGTTTCGTTAACCTCACTCAACAGCTTAAATTTGTCGAAAAAGTTGTGGGCAGCAGCATAAAAATCAGATTTTATCACACTCCAACTACTTTTGAAGAACATAATGTTAAATCCGTCTGGCCCACCACAGGAGTTAGAATTCATGGAAAATAAAGCTTTTTTAATCTCATGATTAGTCACTTTAGCCACAAGCATTTCTTTCATGTCAGATTGTAACTTGGGAAGGGGGATATTATTAAGCTTTTCAAGATCGGGTATAAATTTGGAGCTATTACCAAGCTGATCAGAGAAGGTTTGGAGAAGGTACTTGTCAATCTCCTCAGAAGTATTCATTATATTCCCTGTTTCATCCCACAATACGGTAATACGATCTCTAGCACGTTTGACATTGATTGAAGCATGAAAGAATGAAGTATTTCTATCCCCATCAGTGACCCACTTCTGATGATACTGCTGCTTTCTCATACTAGCTTCAGCATTAATAGCGTCATTGAGTTGAAGGAAGAGGCTGGATTCGTTCTGAGAAAGGGCAATGTTGGCAGGGTCTTCATTTAGCATGTCCTGAGCGAGCTTGAGCTGGGACTTAATGTTCTTGATTTGAAGATTTCCATCACCAAATTTACCATGCGCCCATTGACGGAGAGCGTTCCTTGCTGCCTTTAATTTCCTGCAAAGAACAAACATAGGATTGCCATATATATTAATTGACCATGCGGTAGTTATAATATTATCATACTCTGGTTGTAAAACCCAAGCATTATAAAATTTAAAGGCCCTCTTTCCAAACTAGCCTGACAGAAAAGGGTTAGAATTTGTGGGGAATGATCAGATAATACAGGGTGAGGCATGAAGGTATTTAGGGTTGGCCAGAGAGAGAAAGCTGCAGCGTTGTAAAAGGTGTGATCAATATTTGAGAATGTTCTTAATCCATTTCGACTTCTGTTATTCCAGGAATATGGAACACCAGAACGAACAACTGTGAGAAGATCAGAATCAGAAATCGAAATGTTAAGAGGTGCAATTTCTCTAGGCAATAGCGGCATTCCACCAAGCTTATCAGTGAGATTAACACAGCAGTTGAAATCCCCCAACACAAGCCATGGATGGGAGTCTTGACGTAGAGATGGAAGAGTGTTGAGAAGAGGTTGGCGTGCAGCAACCGCATTATGCGCATAAATGAAAGTAATATAGAAGGAAATTTGAGTAGGCAGAAAGAGAGCATGGAAGTGAATCATTTGCGAGGTAGAAAGAATTATGTTGAGGGAGAAAATTGATGGATCATGAACTACGAGGATTCGACCATATGGGGCTTCATTCAAGTTATGATTAAAGTCCCAAGAAGGGTTTATGTAGTTGGCAGCTCTAATAGATAAAGGGAGAGAGAGCTTAGTTTCTAGAATTGCAAACATTTTAATGCTGTTGACATGGATGATGGATTTAACATGATCAAGTTTCCCAAAATTATGGGCACCCCTAATGTTCCAAGCAGCAATCTTATTCATCATTAAGCAAACTACAGGGAGAGATGAGACACTCCTGCCCTACTCCTTGTTGAAGGAGGATCAGTTCTTACTGCCTTCAATTTTGCAAAAGGTGTGGGGGACTTAGCTGGTTTCTGTTTCTCAATGGGTGGATCAACTGGCGGGGAGACCCAACCGGGAATGGAACCCTTGAAAATATATGGGGAGGAAGTGGGGTTGGATAGAGAAGCCAGGAGGGAGGTTTCATGACGTGGATGCAAATTTGATGTCATTGGAAGAAGGAGAGATAGGACCGTTTTTTCAATAGATTGGATGAAGTCTTGCTCAATAGACATCAAATTGTTTGCTGAATGTATCACCTTTGCATGGGATTCATATGTATTAGATAGTGGTTGATCAGGTGTGCAACCAATAACAGTAGCCGTTGTAGCACCGACCAATGTGTTTTGACCCATTCTTTCTGCACTTGATTCTTTTTCATAAGATGTGTGTAACCGGGTTGGTATTATTTCATCTGCCATAGTTTCTGTTGTATAATTATCCACTTCTGCTATTATGGAGCTTGCTACTTTGTTTGCTTCTTCACCATCTCCAACAGTTTGTAATATGTGAAATGGATTAGGGTTTCTGACTGCTTCGGGAAAAACACCAGAAAACTCGGGGCGAACACGGAGTAAGTTGTGATCTGCTTCGGGCACAACAGCAATTTTACCCAAAGAAGCGTCAGTATTGTCTACCACTGCAATATCGCCTAACACTGTTTGCACTTTTCCTTTACTCATGCTTTTTTCTTTTTCAACCACTTTCCTTTTATCATAATTGCTTGACTTACCTTTCCCATAAGGTGCCCTTCTCCACCCACTGTTTCTTCCTGCATCACCTTTATTGTCTACATTTTTAACTTCATTCTTATGCATGTTATCACACTCTTTCTCACCATAGTTTACATTTTTGCATACTTCTTCTTTCCTTCCACTCAAACTTTGTAGGACCAAACAATCCTGTTTGTCATGCCCAAATTCCTTGCAACTCACACAGATCTTCGGCTTCCACATATATTCAACCTTCACCACTTGCATCGTGCCATCTAAAAGTTTAACCGAAAATGTCGCAGGTAGTTCATTCTTGGCAGTTATCTCAACCATGCACTTTGCATACCCAATCCTGTCTAGCTTCTCAGTTGCCTCATCCATGCATAGAAATCTACCAAGCCTTGTAGCTAGCCAATTAACTCCTAAATGGGACCAACAGAAGAGAGGAATATTGGACAACTTGATCCACACTGGAACAGATTTGATGGTGCTGACACTATTGCCAATGGTGGGATCCCATTCCTTCACGATAAACAGCTTGTTCCTCATAATTATAGGGTCTGCCTGGATTATCTTCCTTCTATCCTCATCAGAGGACAAATTGAAGAGGAACAAGTTCCCATCAGACTTGACTTGTATGGAGCCCTTGAGCTTCCAGTATCTCTTTAGGTGATTCAATACAACAGGGTACGGAAGTGGATTGTCAAGGAAGAAGCCAACAAGGTGCTGGCCCCACACTTCATTACCAGCCTGAATAACTTCAGCAGGAGGAACGATGGCTTCCCTATCAAAGACAAGTGGAAAGTTCACCGGGTTGAAATTGCCAGCATTTCGTGGTCTGGTCTTAAACAGAGAAGACCAAGGAAAGCCTTTGGTTGATGTAGTCAGCAGCGGAGGAGATGGGGAAGAGGAAGAAGGTCTAGTTAATGGGGCGGTAGCTGATGTGAGAGGGAGAGGAGGACAGATGATAGGTTGGGGTTGAGAATTGATAGGACATTGAAGAAAGGGTGGTGGATCTGGGGGCTGCGGTACAAAGGAAGAGGTGGTAACTGTGCACGAACTGTACGTAGGGATGGTGGGGGAAGGCAGATGCAGGGAAGTTGAAGAAAAAGGACAGGTCTGGGAAGAAGGAAAAGGACGAGAGGCCATTAGTGGAAAAAGATTAAAATAAGGACTATTGAAAAAAAAATCTCATATGATTCTTTATATATATATTCAGATATTTAAAATCTTTAAAAACTTTGGATCATTTCAAACTCGTATAAACTCCTTTTATACTTCAAACATTTCTAAAAACCCTTTTCTTCTGGCAAAAGATTCATCAAGGGGAGTTTCATTTTATAAAACAAAGATACTTAACTTTGTTTACTCAAAAATCAAATACTCAAATTTGATTACTCTCTTCAATATCATTTTCATTTCAATCCGTACGATGTACACATATCATTCGTACGCCATACAAATCTGATCGCTCACTCGATCACAAAATTTCATTTCCGAACTAGTATCGTCCACCCGATTTCCTAGTGCGGACACAGATCTGGTTTCTTGATCAGAAACCGTCATTCTCCTTGCATAGTCCTAACTATGATAGAGAATATCCAGAACCAATCAACAATCCATATCCAGGTTCGCCTTCAAAAATCGAGTGGAAAATTCCAACTTGGATCGATATAACTATCTCGAAATTCTGTGCTCGAATCTGGATCAAATCACTATGCGAATAGAATAACATACGTACATCTTACGTATTTATCTTTATTGGTTATTAGCCAAATCAATTCCATTTCTATTCACATTCACTTATATTTTCATTCACTCACTCACAATTACTTCAATCCATTTGATTATCACCTTTATTCTTATCTTGATTGGGTGTTCAACCAATAACAGTTTAAACTCTGTCCAGTTTAAATTTAGAAAATAACTTGAAAAGTTAAAGAAATTGATAAATAGTTGAAAAATAATTACTAGTTTGTAAAATAGGTGTAAAATAGTTAGAAAATAGTTAAAATAATTATAGAAATTTAGATAATTGCAAAATATTAGTAAGATAGTAATTAGTTTTGTAAATAATTGAAATATAGTAATTAGTTTATAAAATAGTTGGAAAATTGTTAAACAGTTTCTAAAATAATTGTAAAACAAGTATAAGATAATTTGGCTTTTAAAAGAAAGGTTGTATATATAATGAATAGCTTGGAAAAATAGGTTTATATTAAAACAATTTATATTAAAAATAGTCTAGAGTCAAAACTGTTCACTTCCCAATCTCCATTCTTATCAATTCAATTTAAATTTCCTCTACTATTTAAATTGACCCAATTCCAATTTTAAATAACTTCAATTTCCATTAAAATTGATTCAACCCCAATTCAAGTTGAATTAACCACAGTTTCTTTCCAAATTTAACTTTATTCAACCTTGATCTCCAATTTTACTAATTCAAATAAATTTCAATTAAACTAGTTCCAATTTCAATTCATTTCAATTCCAGTTTGAATTAATCCGAATTTCAAACTCCATTTCCAAATCAAGTTGAATTATTCTTGATTTCCTTCCAACTTCAATTCAAATTCCATTTGAATTTAAAATTATTCAACTTTAATTACAATTTCAAATTATTCAAATCAATTTGGACTAATTTTAAATTGAACCCCTTTCAATTTCAAATCGTTTCAAATTAATCCAATTTAAATTTTCCATTTGAATTTTATACTTATACATCTCCAATCACACTTTCAATTACTTCAAATCAAATTCAATTTGAACTATTTCAAATTTCAAATTTAAACCATCTCTCATTCATTTAAACAATTCCAATTCACAACTTAAAGATTTTTAACAACAATAGGATGATATTATCTAATTTGTTTAAAACATCCATTCATTTTAAATTTCTAGATCTCAAACCCAATTTGAAATCACTCAACTCTCAATTACAATCAACCATTTAACTTTCCAAGTTAAATCTTAATTTCATCTTAAAATTTACAAATCAGGTTGAACATCCCAACATATTTAATTTTTTCCAAGTTAATCTTAAGTCACTTTATCCAGTCAACCTTACCCAGTTTGAACTTCCATTTCAAACTTTGAACTTCTCATAAATAATCTTCCCGCTTATTAAGTTCAAAAACTTATCACTTCGGGTATCACATCTTATTCCACATTCAAAACTCAACATTTAGAGTTTATTTCAACCCATATTTGAGATTATGTATATCCACAAATACACATATTAACTTCTTTTACATACCAAGTTATACTTTAAAATTTTAAACCACCTTTGGTTTTAATTCAAAACAAATTTCTTTTTTTTTTATTTTCAAAGATCTCTTGTTTAAAATAGGACCATTTCATTCAAATGCATTAAATAATATTATTTGTTATTTCTTTAAATTAATTACATCATTAATTAATTCCAATTAATCATATTCGGTAATTAACTTATTTCTTAATTACCATCATTAAGTAATTATCCCTTAAATTACTTACCTCTAGTTACTTCATTAAGCAACTCCCTCTTTATTTATCATTTCCAATTATGATCAATTAATTTATCTCATTAAATAAAGTTTAATTAATTACAAAAATTAATTGATTATCCTTATCCTGAAACCTTTCCCAAATTCAAGATTTAAATTTCATTTTGAATCCATTTCAAACTTGTCTTTAATTTAATTTCAATTTGGTTGTAATTCTATTACCACTTAATTCTTACTATTACTTTTAGTTTAATTAATACTACAACCAATTTCCTTAATATAATAGATAATCTATTTCTTATATAAGATTCATTTACTTTTGAAATCACTTAAAAACCTTTATATAAGAAAATAACAAGTACGCTCTCTCATATTTATACACTCAACTCATTCCAGGGTACCATTGACCCTTTCCTTAATGAGTATCCCCACCAGAGCCAAGGTTCTCGCTTAACCTTCAGCTCTGATACCAAAATGTAACGACCCGGAAATTTCGAACCCGAAATTTCCAGATAGTTAGTGAAAGAAGAAAGAGAAAGAAGAAAGAGATAGAAGGAGAACAGAAAAGAAACACACAATCTCACATTCGCAGTGGATAAAATATAATATCACATAAATAATAGTTTTACAAGAAGAACTATATCATTACACTTATATCTTTATACATCAGAGTTACATCATTTCACAAATACCGGACAATTTTAAAAAAAACTAACTTGTCCCAGATAAATATAGCAAAACACCTCATACGTTCCTACCATCCAGCTCGTCTCCTGAGCTCCAGAATGTCCTTACCTGAAAATCTGTAATACTCGGTCTGACCCGAGCATTACATCAAAGTAACACCCGGGTCAGGCTGGAAACCAGCGTGAGTAAACCCATCTTAACAAGTAATACAAAAACATACAACTTATATAATCCCGGGGTAACTTATATTTAAATGGTCTAATTTTTCTTAAGTCATTCCACTTCAGCATATTAGTTTCACATATCAAATTATAAGAATTGAAGTGGTTTCGGATATTCACTAATACCCGACTCCGGTCTCTTCGAAATCATTGTCAACTTAACTTAAATTATTCAAGTGAAATACAATTCTACTTTTAATATAGGATGTCACGGTAATTCATCATCAGTAGATAATCACACCTTCATAGTTTAAAACAAACATATCATATCACATAGCATCACAAACCACCTATTAGGGATAACAATAAATCAAGGCTTCCAATATTATTCTATTTATCCTTTAATTACATTTTTATAAACTTAATTAATCCTTAATTAATTTCACAAACTAATTATCCCACCCAATACGGTAATTAATCTTTAATAGATGTCAATTCAATAGATACCATCCAAATTCAGACACTCAACAACCCAACATCCATAAGCAAGTATTATCAATTCATATTATAATTAATTTAATTACTTTAATTAACTCGTTAAGAATTAATAACTTAATCTTGCTTATACAATCATTAATTAAATACTAACCTTAATTAATTAATCACATCCTTGATTTGCTCACTTAATAAATTAATCAATCCTTAATCCCAGATTAATTACCCTAAGTTAATTATCTCAATTAATCCCCTGATTAATTACATAGGGATTTAATCCAAATTACTTCCATCATCAACATCTTTAATTACATCCAGTAATTACCATTAATTACTTCCTTAAGTAATTACACTCCTATTAATTACATTAAGTAATAACTCATCAATCCTCAAGTGTTTAAAGTTAATTAAACTTAATTTAATTAATCTAAACTAATCACATTAACCCAATTAATTACATTAAGTAATTAATTTCTTAATTACTTTTTATTAAGTAATTAAACTTAAACAATTTCACATATGATTATTCTTAATTAATCAAATTAATTGTTAAAATTTATCACATTAATTAATTATTAAATAATCTTAAGTTAATAACCTTCATTA
Organism: Allium cepa; assembly: GCA_030765085.1. Classification (NCBI taxonomy): domain Eukaryota; kingdom Viridiplantae; phylum Streptophyta; class Magnoliopsida; order Asparagales; family Amaryllidaceae; genus Allium; species Allium cepa. Next base: position 165,720,066 of record CM060941.1, on the reverse strand, counting down.
ACAATTATTAATTACTTCTCTAAGTAATTAAACTTAGTCAAACCTTATTAATTTCAAATTAATTAATTCCCAATTTACAAATTAATTTATCCTAAATTTAATTAACTTAACCTTAATTATCAAATTTAAAACCCTTAGTAAGTTATCTTATTTAATCCATACTTTAATTATTTACAAGTAATTAATTGTCAAGTAATTCCAGTAAGTACTTTATTATTTAAGTAATTAACCAATCTCTAATTACAAATGATTGGTTTTTAATAAACTAAATTACCTTATTAATTTAATAAATCATTTTATCTTAATTGACTTTAGGATGAAACAGTAACCTTTAAAATGACTCAATTACCATTAGCAAAACCTTGAATCTTTAAATCTTCCTTTAAGTTTATTCAAAATAAATTCCAAGTTTTACTTTAACAAAATCTAAATCAATTTACAAAAATTCCCCCTTTTTCCCTTTTAATCCAACGTTAATGAAACATTTGTCATTTATAAACAAATTTAAAAGAAAATTTTAATCCAATTCATTTTGAATTTAAATCCTTAATAAATTATACTTTAACATTTTTATAAACTTAATTCTTCTCTTTAACTGAGATTTTTTTTAAAAAAAATGAATCAGGTTGAAATTCAAGTTTAAACTTTACTTATCTCGAAAATTTGGTTTTCAAAAATTTCTTTTAATAATCTGGGAAAAACAGAACAAATCAAGTTTATTAAAACCTGAAACAGCCATCAACCCGAAGCAACCATACTGTTGCTTCGAGACCAAAACCCCACTGCCCCGAGTCTCACACCCTCTCTCATTACTTCGAGTTCTTTCTCCATCTGTACGAGGTTTTCCCCGAGACTTCGCTGTAACCCAACGACCCAGACACCACGTGCACAGTGTGCACGTATACCAACGACGCCGACCTTCGGTGATCGGCACGGCAACACTCAACAATCTCTTGAAACCACGCGAACTCTCAACAACACCCAGATCGAACAAAAACTCCTCGAATCGAAAACGAGGTATTCACGTCCCAACCTGGAACCTTCCATGGCCAGAAAACTTCTTTTTCTCGTCGTCTCCGATCTTGAGGTCACCAGACCACCACATTGATACTACATCACACAATCAAGGATCCATTCCCACCATCGCGACCCCCCTCGATTCGTCACCCACGTCGAAAATGACCTGACAATCCCAACTAGCAAAACACTACACTAAACCCTAGTTCACTCCGGTACGACCACCATGGCCTTCGAGAAAATCTACGAGCATTTTTCCTATGCTCGCCACCATTCATACCTCCTGTGACCCCAACCCCGAGACATCAAATTGCTGCGATCACCAGGAATTGCTAAAAACCCAGATGTCGTTCATCTCGCTATTTCTCTTAATTTATAAATCTAAAAATCCTGTTTCGACTTCTAAAAATCACAATTTGTGATGATAAGTCAGATTATAATCTTGGATCCTCAATTTGTTCAGGTCAAAATTTTGATATTTCTACGTTTTACTGTCATTTTTACATTCTAGTAAAACTGCTTCATATATAACAAAACACTATTAGCATTTCGATCTTGAACAGCAAACTTGTTTATATATTGATAACTTGAAGGAATTCAGAGAGAAAGATCTTTAATTGTTTCAAGTTTTAAAACCTGAACATCTAGAACAGAGTAAATCAGACATGCACATCATTATGTTCATATATATAAATTCTTATCACGCAAACACTTATTACACCTGAAATCAAAAATCCATTTCATGCAAACAGATTTAAAGCAGATTTAAAGTGTAGTTTACTCACCTTAGATGCAGTTGAACAGAGGAGTTTTTTTTTTCTTTGAAATTTTCTGCTTTAATCTGGATTTGAAATGTGCATGCCTTTGTTTTTATTTCCACAAAAACTGAATTGCTTGAAACATCAACACAGAAATGCTTAGAAGCTTGATTTGTGTAACTGGAACAAAGTGATGATGATCAAGGACTTTGAAAACCTGTTTGGTTTCAGGTTTTGAGAAAATGGTTACATGTTGATCTTTGATTTTGAACTTGAGGAATATTTCAGGTTATGGTTTCTTAGTGGATTTATGAAAATAGATTGCAGGTTTGTTCTTCTTACATTTTTTTTTTGAATTTCTCTTTCAGCCTTGTACATTAATTACATACATTTTCCAAATTAAAAGATATAAATGCCACTTGTCCCAACATGAAGTCTTTAGCTTACAAATGCACAATGTATATTTTAAGTGTTTACACTTGTTAATTATTTAGAAATTTATGTTTTCATATTATGTTTATATCCTTATGTTTAGTACCTTATATATAATAATTATGTATATTTTTAAAGAAAGTATGCTTCTTTACTAAATCCCATTTTTAAACTTGAGCTACCATTTCCAAACTTAATAAGCATTTTCTTTTAGTGTTTTAGAAATATAAAATTTTAACTTTAAATCTTCTTACAAGTGTTTTAAAGATGAGCCAATATGTTTACAAATGTTACTTAAGTATTTTTTTTCCTAATAAATTTTCATTTAATTTAAATGTAATATAACTTACTTATTTAATTTTCTTAATATAATTTTACATATGTAAATATAAATTTACTTTTAAAGAAAATATTCTAAAACTAATTATAACACAGATATATTTCTTATTTATGTAATTTAAAATCTAAAACATTTATTTTTATACATCTATAATCATTTTAATTTAATCACTTTTGGAGAAAACAAAAATAAAATTTTGGTTAAATTCTTTCTAAACTATCATACTTAAAATAAACAATTATCTTATATTAAATTTTATACATAATATTTACAGAAAATGTTATTAACCAATTATTAAATAAATTATCTATACAAACTATTCTAAAAAAAATCCAAATTATTTACTAAGGCATTTACTTAAATCTTAAATTCAAGTTTTCAAATTCAAACTCAAATTCAGATTCAAATCTGAATTGCAATCCAGGTATAACTATTTATTATCAGAATTATTTGTTAAATCTATAATTCAATATTTTTATTAGTTAACCCCGTTAATTAACAATTAACAGATACTCCAAAAATTCAGGTTATCACACCTTATCCCTCTCACTTGGATGTTTATTAGAGTTTGTACTATATGGTCAGATATTTACTATACCTTGTCCCTCTTACTCAGATATTTATTGGAGTTTGTACTATATGGTCAGATATTTACTATAACGTGTCTTACCCACTAATATTTTTTTTATTGAATTTTGTATTATGGTTATAGATTTACTATACCTTGTCTTATCAACTCAGATATTTAGTGAGGTTTGTAATATATGGTCAGATATATCGTTTATCCTATCCACTTAGTTTTTTTCTCTATTTTGGGACTATAGTAAAAGTATAAAACATACATATTATTTGGCTGTAATGTACTATCAGTTAGAGAAAAATGGTAGAATATAATCCAAACTAGATACCCATGAAATATCAAGCAAGATACAACATAACTAGCATAGAATATAATCCAAAACAAGTGCACAACAGAGTCCAATAAAATACAACATAGTCCAATAAAAATACATAAACAATATAGTTCAATCCAAGGAACAAAGGAAACAATCCTCGGATACAAGCCCATAAATGAAACAAACTAAACAAATTGACTAATCATCGTCCTCGTAATCATCCACGTCGTTATAGTTGTAATATGGAATCTCGCTATCAGGGTCAACCCCACTAACTCCAGTATGCATAAAATTAGAAACACCACCCAAATCAACTGCTGTATCTGGACGAGGAATGTGTCTAGGTTGATGGTGGTATCTGGCCCCATCCTCAACGGTCAAATCTAGAACACGTCTCATCAGATCTAGAACTCTCTGCTCATACTCTCTATAATGTGTCCATGCTCTTTGAATGTAACATTCTTAAGGCCAACCTTCATCTCAAATAAATGCTCGTATGGAAACGATATTGGATCTGGATACTCAGCAATCGAGAGACGTGGTATGTCAACATATCGATCCTGGTTAGATGAAGTAGGTATAGCACCAGACTCTCAATATCCTCCATATGGAATCTCAGGTCGTGGAGCAACATACCTCCTAGTGGGCACAAATAAGTCCTGCAGAACATAGGATGCAACATTGGGATGGATGATAGATGGATCAACTAAATCAATAGCTCCTCGATGTGTAAAATCCACAGACGGTGGAGTGTAGAATCTACGTCAAAACTGAAGATAATCCAAGTTGAAAATAATGATGTAACTCGATTCCCGCCAACCATTTGCCGTTGCAAGCTGTAAGGAGGCCATGGAATACACTCTAAGAAAAAGTGTATGTGGATGAGGATCATCAGGAACCATGTCTCCTCTAGTATATCTAGTGCCAACAATGCTCACTGTAATACCACATATAACCATCAGTGAGAGAAGATGATACCAATAGAAACCGTTTGCCCAACAAAAATGCAGCATGTGAAGTGCTATGATATGTCAAATATGAAGATCCATCTTACGACTGCCAAATGATGTTACAACGTGTGCGTCATAACTCTATCTGATTCCGTGCAATCGCGAAAACACGACTAGCCTCGCCACCATGCACTCTCCATCTATTCTACGGCGGCTATGGACAAATCCTATGAAAGAATAAGGCTAACTGATGGTCTTTAGTGAGGTGAGCCAGGTTGTGGCTATGCTCGTACCACCAATATTGTATAATCTTTTAAAAGCCACATAATAATGTACCTTGACTAGTAACCACACACTTTACTTCCAATAACATATACATGTAACCATGATAGTCATTCCCCAGTTGTAAAGAGCAGAGGATGAAAGATCAAAGTCCGCAACGCCGCAACATGTCCTAGTGGTAGTGTGCTAGATGGATTGGAAAAGAAAAGGTTTCCCATCATGCACAAGACAAACAACCTAGCCATCTCCAAGTCATTGTCGCAAGTGTATTATCAAAGCAATTTTCTAACATTATCTCTTAGGAAACTTACTCTGAATACCCCCGCCAAGCATGTCGGAATAGGAATACTATGTAAAAACGGACCGGGTTATCATGTGTTTGGTATTACTCATCGTAAGGTAAAGTATGATGTGACCCAACTAAAATACCAGTAAGCATAACAAAACCAAAAGGATTAATCCATCGCCCCAAAGGCGAAGTGAAATGTGTGGTTGGCCTTCCACTAAAAAGAGCTAACGCACTATACAATTGTGCATCAGAATTTAAGATCGACCGAATTCCTATAATGAGGAATGGGTTAAGCAAAATACAATGCGGTTCTGCGATTTTACGGTTTTACATGTAATTATTTATTTAAAAATAACATACCAAAAAATCCTAAAATCCAATGTCACTCAATAATCGGATAATACGTCGAACAACATTAGCAGCTATGATCTTCCGATATAGACGAAATACCGATGCAAGAGACCCACGAGTTTTCTCTTCTCTCGCCTACTAAGAAAATTACTTTGGCTATATACTTCATGACCGAAATGTATAATTATACAATTTATAAACTACCATGTCAACAGTGTACCAAGCCTAATTATGGAACCATGCACTACATACTGTATTTTGTTAAACGCGTAAACAATATATAATAATTGCTAATAAGTAGTATTGTCGTGTTTAAGTATAAATGTTACTTACAGTGATGTCGACATGGGTAAAAACATGCACTGGTTCATCGGGCAAAACACGAAATTGATCAATTCCTTGCATGGTCCTAGGTTTCGATCGATATTCGAAGGCAAATCAGAGTTTTCAGAAACAACATCATGCCTCGCCTTTGAGATACCGTTGTTTCATCACCCCTACGCCTTCTCAAAGAACTAGAATTAGGAACTTCACCGCCATCATTTCAGCTGCCTTCAATATTTTGGAAAGATCTACCTACACCGTGAAAAACACGCAAATTGTTCTTTTTTTTGTTAAATAGTTTGAAAATAAGAAAAAAAATGAGTTAAAAGTTGAAAATCTGGGGAAGATTATAATATATGGATGGGTTCTCCAAGTGGAAAAAAGGAAGGAGGCCGAAAGCATGGAGGAAGGAGGCCGACGAAAGAAGAAGCCACATATCTTATACAGGCATTAATATCCTCGGATAAACTAGTGGTTTTGATTTAGTTTAACGGACTATCACACGGAGGGGTTGTAAATGGATGTTGAGTTATTTGGCATTTCTAAATCCTTTAGGGGATACCACTGGTGGTCACTCAGTCAAAACAGGCACGTGACAACTAGGCTTTGAGCGCTCTTCAATTTAAATAATCAAAAAATAGCAACGCCACATACGGAAGAAACAATCTAACAACTGAACCATTCAAACAGTTGGACAACAGGTTTTGTTGAGCTATGAAACCATTGACATAAATAACTGAGCACCAAAAGAAAAGGTTAAGATAAACATAAGAACTACATATATTGGTATATTATTACATTACAATAATAATAACAACAAAAAAAATCACAGCAGGCATTAAAACTGAAAACCATATCCAAGATCCATGCCGCTTACACTTGGTCAACACAAATAGCATAAACACATTAATCAAAAGCACCCATCTCAATTCGAGAAAGAAGAGCTCGTTTTCCTGTATAAAAAAGTTTCAACAGTTGTACAATTTTATTCCAATACATAAAAGAGACATCACAAACACAGCACCATCAAGCAGCAGCTGCCTCCAAAAGCTCCCTTTCAGCCCGTTCCCTAATCCTCCTCTCAAGCTCGGGCCTGAAATGCCTAATAAGCCCCTGAACCGGCCAAGCAGCAGCATCTCCCAAGGCACAAATCGTATGCCCTTCGATCTGCTTAGTGATCTCATGCAACATATCGATCTCCTCCAGCTTGGCATTTCCGACCTTCAGCCTCTCCATCATCATCCAGAGCCAGGGCGTCCCTTCCCTGCACGGTGTGCACTGCCCGCAGCTCTCATGCTTGTAGAAGTACGACAGTCTGGCTATCGCATCTACAACATCCGTACTCTTGTCCATCACGATCACTGCAGCCGTGCCCAGGCCGGAGGTTACCGCTTTCAGAGCATCGAAGTCCATGAGGACGTCTTCGCAGACGTGCTTGGGTAGGAGAGGTACGGAGGAGCCTCCGGGTATGACTGCAAGTAGGTTGTCCCAGCCACCGCGGACCCCACCGCAGTGCCTTTCTAGCAACTCTCGTAAGGGGATGCTCATTTCCTCTTCTACGGTGCATGGTTTGTTCACATGGCCCGAAATGCAGAATAGCTTCGTGCCAGAGTTGTTTTTACGGCCAAAGCTTGCAAACCACTCGGGGCCACGTCGTAATATGGTAGGGGATACTGCAACGGTTTCCACGTTGGTTACCGTGGTGGGGCAGCCGTAGAGACCTGCATCAAGTTTTTCAAAATGGGATTCAAATCGTTAACCGTGAAGTTCAAACTTTGAATCAGAAATGAATTTATACCATGGGTTACACATTAGAAGAGTTCATGCTTGTCTTAGAGAGGACGCACAATATCTCATAGTATCGGGCGGCACATCTAAGATTGAAATTTCAGATCCCAAAATACATTCCAGGATTATCTCAAAGTAACTGATGATTCTAAATTGACATTTCTTTTCTTTTTTTTAAATGATTTCCATATGAAAATTGTAGAATATCTAATTTGCATTGGGATATAATTTCCATAGGATATATAGTCAGTTTTACTAGGATAAAGAAATTTTATTTAAGAGCGTACAAGCTTGTTTTATTAGGCTGTAATCAAAGAATTCATTCCCTTGTAAACATAATAGAAGGGGAAAAAAAAATGAAGTTGCCAGTTACAATTTCTCCACATAACAAGCAAAGAGTATGATTAGAGGAACTATTAAACACTACTTGATAGGATAATTCTGTTTGAATCGTATAAAATATTAAAAAAGAAAAAGAAGAAGAAAAAAAGGCTATAAAACAAAAACACATTCGAGATGAGATAATGGTTATAATAAAAAGTTTTAAAAGAGATTTCGAATTGAGATCATGGTTAACTCATTCGAGATGAATTTCGAATGAGAATTGAATGACATTTGATGTTCTGTCTAATGCACATGCAGAAAAGAGATAGGCAAAATCTAGGGCGAAACAAACGAGATTTAAAACTGTATACTACAGATATTGGCCTATATAGGTTATTAAATGACATTTATGCATATGCAACTTTTATTTCATTATTTTTTAATCAATAAATTTTGAAATGATAATAAGTATCCTGATATTTCTTATTTCAGTATGAATTAAATTATTTTCTGTACTCAAGTGCATTAAACCAAGTTGTGAATAAAAATTTGTAGGGATCAATTCAAAAAGCAATTCAAATCAAGGTTTTCAAAACGGGATTCAAATCGTTAATCGTAAAGTTCAAACTTTCAATCCAAACGGATTTAATCGTAAATCATAGACAGTCGATATTTTAAAGTTTGTACACGCTTTGAAATCGATTTCTATATTTGAACTTCTGCATTTAATCCCAAAACTTAATTATCCCTCTCATAACATTTTTATTTTATTTAGATAACATTAGAATTGAAATCATGCATCGAAAAAAGTACATTAAATGTATAGTATATATTGGATAATTTTTCGTAACCATGATTTTAACTATAGGTTTGAATCGGTATGTTAATCGAATCGTAATGGGGTAGAATTGATCCAAAACAAGATTTAAATAGTAGGATCTTAACATATTTGACAACAACGATTCAAATCATAGGATTTTAATCCTTTTGAAAGTAGATGACCTGCATTAGCGGGAAAAGGAGGCTTCAACCTTGGCTTTCCTTGTTTGCCTTCCAGACTCTCCAATAGAGCAGTTTCCTCACCACAGATATAAGCACCAGCACCAAAATGGATATGTACATCAAAGTCATACCCAGATCCACAAGCATTTTTACCCAACAACCCAGCTTTATAGGCCTCCTGCCTTGCCTTTTCAAGGTTCAAGCGTTCATTCACATATTCACCTCTAATATAAATATAAGCAGCTGTGGCACGCATAGCGACCCCTGCAATCAGGCAACCTTCAAGAAGTTTGTGTGGGTCATGGCGCATGATTTCACGATCTTTGCATGTTCCAGGTTCACTTTCATCGGCATTTACAACTAAATATGAAGGACGACCATCGGAGACTTTTGGCATGAACGACCATTTGAGACCTGAGGGGAAACCTGCACCACCACGTCCACGGAGACCGGATTTTTTTACTTCGTTAACAATCCAGTCTGCGCCTTTGAGCACCAAGTCTTTGGTTCTGTACCAGTCGCCGCGTTTCATGGCGCCTTTTAGGAAGGGGTCGTGTAGGCCGTATAGATTTGTGAAGATACGGTCCTCGTCTTTGAGATTGCCAAAGCTAGTTTTTTCAGGAGGTGGAGGCGGTGGTGGAGCCTGAGGAGTCGGTGACGTTGTTGCCGCCTGGGTGCTCAGTGCTCGCGGTATGGAATAGAAGTTCTTCGGCATTCCCTAATTTACATATCAAGGAAAGGTTTAATTGCGTGAGTGTGTATGTATGTATAACATAAACAAGATCTATGATTTGACACCTCCTTGGTCTCATTTACCAGTGGCCTTACTCATTAGTCCCTACAGTTGGTATTGTGCTCTTTTAAAACAATGATCAATAATCATCACCTATAATATCTAGATATTTTTGCAGTTTTTTTTTCCTGAGAGGTGAATCATTTAGAATGACTTTTCTGGGAAAGCATCATAAGAAATAACATGAGGAAGGTTATATGTGCAACTCAACATGCACTGCAAAGGAGTTATTTGCATTGACCAATGAAATACGTGCATGAATTTTGTAAGGGGATTAAATGTAATCCTGTGAGAGAATAAACTATATACCAGTTCTGCTGAGACAGTTTGCAGCTGACAATGCAAACTGAAACTTCCAGGGAAGGAGTATTTTGCAGTAATTACTTGCACTTATATCGATCTATAATGGAAACATTCAAACAGTAATATATTATCTAAGATTGTCCAGCACAAGTAATTTGTATCAAACACTACTACAAGCGTCAATTCAAACACTATTATACAGTTCAAAGTTCTAAGAGATAATCACAATAAAAACAATATAAGAAACTAAGCCACATTAGGTACAAGAATATTATACTATTGTGCATGGACGCCGTTCGGTATTCATTTCAATGTAGGAGGAACGAGGTGAATTACACTATTCTTCTAAGATAAGAAGGAAATGCAACTGAAAGGAGATACTCGTTTAACAATAAAATTAGATGACAATGGAAAGAAAGTTTCATATTAAGGATAGGTCTATACTTCCGTTTATAGCATGCATATGCTAGGACTCTTGGGTTCAAAGCATGTAAGAATGATAAGCACACATCAATTCAAGATGAACACTTGATTAATTAGCATGTTGTTTCACCAATGTTAAATCCTACATTATTACTAACGGGTTTACACACACTAATCTGCAATCATCATATATACATGCAAAGATAACTACAAAATGACTTATGATTCAATATAGCTAAGTCCATACTTCAGTTTAACTTCAGCCATGTCTTCTTAGATTTCTTTTATTTTTCTTTACATTCATACTTCTCTGTCTTCCTTGGAGGATACGCTTATTAGTTATTTACCTAGTAACCTACTACAAGCAAACCCATTATAATCAACTTTTCTCAGTTTATATGCTATCTTGGATAGTTGTAATTATCACCGTACAGGCATTATCACTCATCCGTTATTGCATTTGCAATTCTAACATTTCTATATTAGCTCTTGTTTTTCTATAACCCAGTGTGGTACTATAAGCACAGTAATTAACGGCACATAAAGATGGAAAAGCCTCCTTAAGTCTAGATGTACAACATAACAAATGACGTGCACCGTCTAAACCAAAACATACCCTGTAAATGTTTTCATACCACATGGAGTGTTCATTGGTTTATCCAAATGTCAATGTGCTTGGAAGGAAAGTAAAGTCGTCTGGATGAACAAAAAATTATTTAAACACCAACAAAGTCAATCATACTATAAAATATTATTAGTTTGTAAAATATAGTTAGTTCTTTACCATGAATAAAATAATAATAAAAAATGTATTAATTCAATCATGCTATTTAGCTTGTTTTTCCATGTTGTTTATTACATTCATCTCCAATTAGATAGAACAAGACAATAAAACTTTTTATGTCTATTAGGTTTTAAAAAAAACAAATAAACAAAAGAGGAAATTAGAAAAAAAGACAAACTTTGAAGAAGAAAAAATAGGTTGAAGGACACCGAATTTCATTTTTAGGCTGCAGGACAAATGCTAAACTAGCATTATATTCAACTTTTATACTATACAAAATGCTAGTTATATCTAGCATTATATTCAGTTTTACACTATACAAATTGCTAGCTATAACTAACATTGTCCTTCAGCCTAAAAAACAAATTTGTCGTCCTTCAGCCTAAATTTTCTTTCTAAGTTTGTCTTTATGTCTATTTTCCTGTAAACAAAAATAATATTAACAAAACAAAAAAAAGGCTACTTGTGCCGTGCACAATTCTTCAAACTAATATGAAATGCACCTATGGTGCATGCTTTCACATTATTGCTGACTCATTTAAAAAGCACCAAAATGTGTTACGACATGCCTTGCACTACGACACGCTCCTCACAGCTATGATTTTTACTGATAACATTTAAAACATATGATGTGATCAAATTCTGCCAGAATTCTGGCTTTCGAATGTATGGAAACTGTATACATGTCAGTAAAATTTAGGACCAAATAGACATGGAGCAGCAAACGAAGTGTGAAGTTTAGGGTCACATGGTTATGGAGTTACACAAATAAAGTGGAGATACCGGTCGAACTATAACCAATTTCAAGACTCTGATTTTCTTTTTGATAACATCTTTGGAGCGACCATATGTAAGAAAAGAGTTTGGATTGGATATCTGTAAACTAAAGATATATCAAGTTTGGAGTTGAGAAACATGTATTTGACTTAATACCATGATAAAATATAAGACCGGTGTTGTTTGCCTTCTGGAAAACTAGGTTGATCCCCTTAGCCTCAAATCAAAAGGAGTTACAATCTTTACTTGTTCTTTATTCCATGAGTTACGAAAACTTACTAGAATATTAATACCCACTATCAGGTACTTGAATATAATTTCTTCCCACATTTTTTTACTAGAGTTGCCCCTTCAATTATATTGCTAATTAGGTATCTTATTTATCTTTATCTATTTGGTTAACACTTAACACCCTGCACAATATATACCGAAAACCTAAACTATTCCTTTCACCATTCATGTTTCATAGTTTTACCATTCAACCAACTCAGAAATCTTTATGCATCTAGGTACATGTATCTTCTATAAAGGCCAGTTTTCTACAAGTTCAGTGTAAGTTTTACTCTTAAGGCCAATTCACATAATGCACATACACTCCAGTTTATCTAACTTTTAAGAAGTTCTCATAATTAACTAAGGGACGGCTATTTGGATACAAAATAAAACACAACGGTTGACACAATAGATTTGGACCGTTGGATCTCGTTGTGTTCGCATATTTATCAAACTTTAAATTGCTGGTTCTCCAATATACCCCTCCAACAAGAGTTCAAATTCTTAAACAAAGCAGCACAAAATCAAGCTCTCAACAGAGTGAATATCACTTGCTGAACTAGGTCTGCCAAAAAATATCGTCTAAATAATCATTTGGAGTAATAAATTCTAAAATTTACCTTAAACTTCGTCTCAGACGATTTGGCTTGGATGGAGAAGCTCCTCAGACCCTGAATGAACTCTAATTAATTACTTATACAACCATCATAACATCATTTAACAGATTCAGATAATAATAATAATAGGGTTTCAATCCAACCTCGACATTAGCCGAGCTAGGGTTTGAATTGGCTTTGAGCAGCCTCTGATAAAGAGGAATCCCACCAGATCTGACACGCGACGCTATCGCCATGGCAACACCTAATTTGATTTGTTATAGATAGATGGGAGGAGAAGAAAATGAAGAGAAGAGGAAAAGAACGTATTTTTTATCAGAACGAAAGGGCCTGAACTCGATTAAATATAACCCACTGTTTCTTGCCCATCATAAAGTTTCAAATCCAATTGGATTCACGGTCGTCTGCGGAAAAGAAAAGAAATCTAAAGTATTTATTCTGGGCTGTGCTATTTGCATCAACCACATTTTACCCATGTAATTTTGAAAACTTTTCTAAAATTACCTTTTAAGTTTCAAAATTTAAGGTTGATCCTCCTCAAAATCACGTTATTAAAAACAAAAACAAAAATACTCTGCTTTTGAGTTTTAGAAAATTGACAGAAAATTCCTCAATTATTAAAATTTGTGGACCGTGAATACTTTTAATTTTTCAAAAAAAATTGAAAAGTTTCAGAAAAAATTGTTTGATCATAAAAACATGTGGTTAATGTTCAGATTTAATTTTTGAAAAAAAATGTTTATTACTAAAATCAAAAAAAGATATATGATTTAAAATATGTTTTGAGAAAGGTTTTTGACGTATCAAATATGAAAATATGGGGTGAAACCAAATTTCAACAATAATTTTCAAAATATATTTCATGTATTCATTAATGGATAAAATATTGTTTCCACCTATTATTGTTATCGCGTATTTTCTCACTAAACAAAATATATTAGTTTATCTATAATGAATTGCCAATGGATACTTGAAATGGATATAACTTGATTACCGAGCGAACTAAGCAAAACATGAAAATAAATTAATACGTAAAATATAATGGATAATGTGGTGTAAAGAGTACATTTATTTTATTCACACCGGTACAATTCAATTTTAACATTTTTAAAACATATAATGTTTTGTAACAAAGTTTGAATATTCTTTTGTTTTAAAATGAAAAAAAAAACTACACTCAAACTGCATTTCAACATAAAGAGGTTGCTCAAAGCACCTTAAAACATCACCGAGTAAAATTAATCATTCCTATATCAAATCTTTGATTCTTCAGCTCAACATATTTTATCGAATGACTCTTTATCTACCCACATGAACTAAAGAAATATCAAATACCATTTGTCAATTTCAAAGATAAAGACATTTCTTCATCGAATGAAAGCTTCAATATCAACAATTCTTCATCGTTTTTTTCTAAGGTATTATCGACTAGTGTTGTGATCAAATGTATAATGTTATGTTGTCACACGATCATTGATATTTTCATATATAGCATATTGAACTTGTGGTACCATTCGTTTCGATGGTACAAGATCTTTAGCTTTATGTACTCCTTATCATGGTTTTTATGCATATATCCATAAGAAAACATTCCAACGGTTGTACAGTGTCGACGAGGCTAGTTGTTATAGGGCTTGCTGCACCGAGGCATACTATGACGAGCATTTTTGGTGCTTACGGGGTTAGTCCCCTAAGTTTTCTCATTATTGATTCAGTTTTAGGATTTCGGGTTCGGCATTTCGATTAAACTCTAGTGAAAATGAATTAAAAATATACAGTGCTATAAGAAAAATTGGGTTATCAAGGAAAATATGTGTTTTGATAGAGTTAAGGGTGTGTCTGAGGGGTAATTATGTAATTTTGATCGTATAACTTAAATTTAACTCTTATAATGAATCTTGTTCGAAATAAAGTAAGGTTTTAGTTTTCTTTTCTGTTATTTTTTTTGTCGGGATATAAATAATGTTAAAAAATACATTAAATATATACAAGTAGAAAATTCTTAGTAAAAATATTAATCCATTGCAGTAGCGAATTTGTTCGCAACCATAAGTATTAAATCGAATAAAATAAATATTTATCCTTAAATGTTCTTAGTCAAGATGTATCCAGAACAAGATATCAATATATTCATTGAGACCAATGTACGTGATGTTCTCCATAAGGTGGATGGTGAATTTCCCATGACCGTTTGGGCGGCAAGGGGTTACATATGGGTAGTTGTTTGGAACAATTACAAAACGACTCACTGAGAGTTTTCTATAGGTTAAAAGTCAAATAAAAGATCTCACATGATGATGTGCCTGTTGAATATGCAAGTATATGATTTTTGTTTGATTGTAATAAACATATATATATATATATTCATTTAAATGTATTTGTTAATGTACTATTTTATTTTCACGGATTAAATAAATATTTTTGAATAAAATAAATAAAACAGAATTTAAATTCAAACAGATATTAAATTTAAAAAATATTTATTACAATTTTGAATAGTACAAATTTGAGCTCTCACTATATATATAATCTTTGATTACAATACATTGATTACATCACAATTTATCATTTACACATGCACCTTACTACATTTCACTCACACTTGTATTTATCATCAACTCTATTTCAGATTGAATCCAGTATCTAAGCAATCTGCAAAATAAACACTAACACGGTAAAATTGAAAAGAAAATATTTTTACAGTGTAAAATAAAATAAAATTTTGAAAATATTATTTTCCTCGGTTATTTGGATCGTTCGTCGTCATTTAAATTTGAATTCATCAAACACGAACAACTTGTGACATGCACATTGTATCACTTACATGCCATAAGGCTGTGCACACCGATATATACACTTGATAAAATTATAGGGACAGGTGAGCACAAGGTTAAACCCAAATCAAAAGCCGGGTTCAACTCAAGTGCAATAAAAATAAAGTCACGATATTATCACAAGGTCAAACCCGAGCTATTAGCTGGATTCAACACAGGTGCAATTCAAAATGCAAATAATTCTCGAGTGAAACAAAGGCCACGCAAGCTACATACAGTCTCAAGTGAAAGGCTGGACAGTCCAACCAAAGGCAGTGTGCAATTTCAAGTGCATCGAACCTCAATGAATCAGATGTCCAGACCCATACAATGCCACAAAGAAAATTAACCAAGAAAAGATACAGCATGCAAATACAAGAAAAGTTCAAGCAGACTGTACATGAAGACAAACCCTAGTGCAGCATATAAACATGTTGACCAGGCTACACAATGAACACAACACAAATATACTCGATACAACTACAAATGCACAGCAGCCAACACACACACACACACACACATATATACACACACATACACACACAGTGCAAACTCAAGGATGAATGAAACTGCAATGTAGCTTCAAATGAAACAATGTACACGGTGAAGACATGAATATATACATGAGTAGACACGAACATATATGTGCAGTGAAACTAGATCAAAATCAGTGGCTCGGCATATATAAGCGACCTACCAATACAATAAAACATTTCAGAAACATGCACACAATGTCAAGATAAATGCCGAAGTCATGCAACAGAGTATCAAGTTGAGTCAAAATGCTCCAGACAAGTTCAACAGCAAATGAATAGAACAGGTCGAAATCAACCCATGAACAAGACTCAAGTGTAATGCACAGTGAAGACAGTTCGCATAAAACAATAATGTATATAAGAAGTCCAGCGGTAACATAAGGTCAACATGCTCACATATGTTAACGACTCAAGTCTGCAACACATAACTTAATATATACATGCGTGACAAGCTACATGAAGACCAACAGCAAGTGAAGATGACCATCAACCAAAATGCAAACGATTTCAAGTTCAACTGCCAGAAACATAAAGCAGGTTTTACAATATCAAACTGTAGCGCAAATTCAACAATGCATGCATACACACATACAAATGTATGTATACACATATATGAAGACACAAACAATCAAGTAGTGAATTTCAAAAATGGCCGAAGTCAAAACGGAATCAAATCCAATGCCAAAGAATTCAAAGCAGCAGTTTCAAACTAAAATCAAAACCGTGGTCATGCCGAAGTCAACAAGCACAAAAAAAGGAATCAAGTCAGAGCCGTGATAACCAAGAAAAATGAATAGTTCAAAATCGAAGCCGTGAGAATCAAGCAACGAAGTATACGAAATTGAAGAAGTCATAAATCATCACAATCATTCAAGAATAATCAAGTGACCAAGCATAATTAAAGACGAATTCAACTGATAAAATACGAACGAAAATATAGGGAAACGAACCCTATATAACCCTAAAACATCATCGGCCAATATTCATTCGAGTTTAAGCAATATCACATAGCATAAAATCAATTAGGAACTCGTATCAAAGTCGAGAGTAATATAAATTGAAAAGGAGACACACGTATCAGTTCAAGCATCAATCAAACTCGACTTAATTTGAAGGAGCTGTATGCAAATCAGAAGACAAGTGATTGTCAAAGCAAGCACGAGAATCATTTCGATCGATCAACAGGAAGCGGCCTCTTCGAAATTGCAAAGCCCAAATTTTTGTTTAAAGAAGAAACAAACGAGCTACAGACGAAGCTGCCATTTTTAACTTAAAGAATTAAAGGCCAAAGAAATAAAACAATGAGTCGGACCGAAGGAATAAAAAAAGGAATTATCACTTGATTTATTTTGGGCCGATTTATAGTTTGGGCTTTTATTTTTACAATTAGGGTTTTATTTTTATTGTGTTTTTAAATTTGTATTTTTTCTCTTTTAGACCATTGTAAATTCTAGTCATGTGACTAGGGGACGAACTACGGTGGTGTAGTTCGAGAATTCGTAACTCAGTGGCTGAGTTGTGGTAGGGTTTTGAGCATAGAGTTAAGGTTAGTCGATAGCGGTGTCGTGAGTTTACGTGTGTAAGCGTTTGACCGCTTAATTTCTAGTAGAAACCTTGGAGGCAGCACGTTGGCAGGGGTTTGCCGAAGCTAGGTAAATCTGTATGTTCTGTTTTCTGCTTTTATTATTCTATTATTATATGTGCTGCTATTATTCGATTGTTATCTGTGCTGAAATTATTTTATATACTTCCGCAATAAATTTTTATAATTAATAGTAACACCCTATTCACCCCTCCCTCTATGGTGAAATCGATCCTACAAGTGGTATCAAAGCCAGGTTCAAAAGCCATTTTTGTTTTTAAAGTTTTGCTTTTTCAATAACCAATATGTGTTTTACAAATTTGAATTTTTAAAATGGATTCTTTTAGTGAGGGTCGGATCAATATTATTCCTCCTATTTTTGATGGAACAGATTTTTTTGAATTGGAAATTAAAAATGGAATTTTTTAAAATAAATCTGTTAATGTTAAATGTTGGGATATTATTGAAAATGGGTGTGATATAATAGACGAGAAAATTACTTCGATTAATGCTCTTGCTATGCATATAATATATTCTCATATTAATCAAGATAATTTTAACTTTATCTCACATTGTGAAAGTGCACAGGAAATTTGGAATACTTTTGATGCAATATATGGTGCAAAAGTCAACAACCATGAGAGATCCCCCATAATCAAATCAGAAATTAAAGAAACATGCATAGCAAGATTGGTAAAAGGAAGCAATGATGATAATGACGATGGTGTAACTGAGTTGGTGTTGCTAATGAAGAGACTCAAAAAGTGGAACTGCAAATACAGAAATCCAGCTCTAAATCAAAAACTAAAAAGCAGAATAGTCAAAGCACTAGACAACCCAGAAGAACGGGAGATCATCTATCACAAGTGCAATAAACACAGACACATCAAGCCCAATTGCCCTCGAAATCAACACGGCGAAGAAAAGAAATCAAAAGGGAGAAGTTTTGCAGCCACGTGGAATACAAGTGATGATGGTAATAAAAGTACTAGCAGTAAGAGTGAGAAAGCAGATCTGTGCCTATGAGGTAATATAACTGATAGCGATGACGACGAGGCAAGTGAGGTATCAAAACTCAGTCACTCAGAATTACTTATATATTTCTACAAAGTAAATGGCTGTTTTGAAAGACTTAGGAAAAAATACGTCAAAATTGAATCACAAAAGGATAGTTTGATAGAATCAAATAAACAACTTAATCAACTAGTTAAAACTATCAAATTAAGAGCCCTAAGTGTGATAAGTGTCCAACTTTCGATGAAGATATTAAAAAATCAGAAATTAAAATTAATTCACTTGAAAATGAAATTCTGATTTTGAAAGAAAATGAAAATACTATGAGGGAAAATTCTACTAAAAGGTGCACTCAATTATTGAATGAAAATGAATCCCTCAAAACACAAATCCAACAATTGTCTATAACTTTAGAAAAACTTTCCAAAGAAGAAAGATCGTTAAATATGCTATTAGGGAAACAAACCGTTAATACAGTTTGACAAGGACTTAGATATAATCAAACTGAATTTATTAGAGGTGAAATTAATCAAATTAATTCGATGTGCATAATTTGTAGAAAATTTGGACACAATCAAAATATTTGTTGGTATAGACCCAAACACGTGAAAACTATACCTATTTGGGTTCCAAAATGCACGAATATAAAATTCCTTAAAGTTAAACAAATTTGGATGCTGAAAGGAACATATATAAATAGTTTCGGGTGTCCACAAACATATTTTTCAAAATCATTTGCCACTAACAACCATGGACCTATAAATACAAATAGGTCACAAAAAATTTCTCTCGTGTAGGTATGGTGGCAGGCTAAGGAACACCAACAGTATTATCTGGATTTTGGCTATGCCAGACACACAACGGGCGACTACTCAAAGTTCCTTAGCCTAGTATAAAGGTGGCAGAATCAAAATGGGCAACAATGAAAAATTATCATAAAGGTAAAAAAGGTAACAGTTTATTTTGAACGATACATTTAATGTGAAAATCTGCATCGTACTCTAATCAACCAGTTATGTGATGAATGATAATTTTGATTCTGACTTATTCAAAATGTTGAACAATCATCTTCGAACTATTTCATATAGATTTGCTTGGACTAATGATGGTGTTTTATTGATTGATGATTGCTCTCGGTGCACGTAAATATATTTGTTTATCATACGGCTTCTAGATTTGACATTATGTCCACTATTTGTTTATTTGCACGGTTTCAACTAAATTTCATTTAATAGCTGTTAAAAATGATTTTTTGTTGCACACTTCATGACCTGGTCTATAACTAATGATAATCTTGAGTGAAATAAAATTTCAGATGCAGATTACATTGGTAATCTAGTTGGTAGAAAAATTACTAGTGGAACATGATTTATGTTGAGACATTCAATAGCTGCATCGTTTTTCAAAGAAAATATCTGCATATTTTTCACTTGAAATAATTTTCAAATAATAGACAATTTTCTAAAACCCTTCTAGAAAATCATTTTTGACCTTTTTCATATTAGTCATTTTTGAAAAATTTGATTTTAAATGACTACATTAACTAATCTGAATCCTCATTGATTATCGAAAAGATAAATAGTGATTGAAAAAGCGATGACTGTTGATATTAATCATAGATTATAACTTGAGACGGTATAATTAGTAAATTTCTTTAGAAATTTAAAAATGAGTTATAAAAACCTTTGTTAGTAAAAATTCCATGATCGTCTCTAATTCTATCATATTTTAATCGACCATCACTCATCAAAATCCAATATAGTTTGTCAATATGTGGTTCTTTAAACAGGAAATCATTCGTTTTTCATTTTATTATATTTTTAAGAAATAAATACATCTAAAGTGTTCACTCTCATTTAAAAGTCCTCGCGGTTATGCATGAGTGAATTACTTGGAATTTTTGACTATGTGCTTCCATGCCCATTTAAAAGTCCTCACGGTTATGCATGTATGGAACGCATACCAAAATTAATTGATTAAATAAGACAACTTGTTTCTAATCCCATTTAAAAGTCCTCACAATTTGCATGGTTAGAAGATACTTGAATTTATTTAAAAAAAAATTGGAATGCTACTAATCTCATTTAAAAGTTCTAACTGTTATACATGGTTAGTAGATATTCAAATTCCATAAATATTCCACAAGTAGACACAACTATATTGTTTTTGCATCATCCCTATCATTCTAAAAGTGGAATATGCACCTAACAGAGTATTTATGATTTTTGTTTGATTTTTTATTGAAATTTAATATTTGCACTTGATTGGGTATTGATGTGTATTAATATCTATCACTTTATCTCTATTTTTCTAACACGATTACTCTTTTGCTGATAACAAAAGGGGGAGAGAAAGGTTAAGATTTTGACAAATAAAGGTCAAATATTTTCTATTTACATCTAGGCTCATTTGCATATTTTTATTTGTATGCATATATGAAGGGGGAGCTTGTGTAGAGAGGGAGCATTCAAATAGGGAGAGCAAATTGAATAATAAAATACATTTAATAAACTCAAAATCTTAAATATATGTTTGTTATCATTAAAGGGGGGAGATTATTGAATATGCAAGTATATGATTTTTGTTTGATTATAATAGACATATATATATATATATATATATTCATTTAAATGTATTTGTTCATGTACTATTTTATTTTCACAGATTAAATAAATATTTGTTGAATAAAATAAATAACACAGAATTTAAATTCACATATATTCTATTTAAACAAATATTTATTACAATTTTGAATAGTACAAACTTGAGTCTCACTGGATATACAATATTTGATTACAATACATTGATTATATCATAATTTATCATTTACATATACACCTCACTACATTTCACACACACTCGTATTTATCATCAACTCCATTCCAGATCGAATCCAGCATCTGAGCAATCTGCAAAACAAACACTAACATAGTAAAATTGAAAAGAAAATATTTTTGCAATGTAAAATAAAATATAATTTTGAAAATATTATTTGCCTCAGTTATTTGGGTTGTTCGTCATCATTTAAATTTGAATTCATCAAATCCGAACAACTTGTGACATGCACAGTGTATCACTGTACATGCCATAAGGCCGTGCACACCGATATATACACTTGATAAAATTACAGGGACAGATGAGCACAAGGTAAAACCCAAATGAAAATCCGGTTTCTACTCAAGTGCAATAAAAATAAAGTTACGATATTATCATAAGGTCAAACCCGAGCTATTAGTTGGATTCAACATAGGTGCGATTCAAAATGCAAATAATTCTCGAGTGAAACAAAGGCCACGCAAGCTACATACAGTCTTAGGTGAACGGATGAACAATCTAACCAAAGGCAATGTGCAAATTCAAGTGCACGAACCTCAATGAATCATATGTCCAGACCCATACAATGCCATAAAGAAAAATAACCAAGAAAATATGCAGCATGCAAATACAAAAAAGTTCAAGTAGACTGCACATGAAGACAAACCCCAGTGCAGCATATATACATGTTAACCAGGCTGCACAATGAACATAACACAAATGTACTCAATACAACTGCAAATGCACAACAGCCCACACACACGCACACATATATAGTGCAAACTCAAGGATGAATAAAACTGCAATGTAGCTTCAAATGAAAACAATGTATACAGTGAAGAAATGAATATATACATGAGTGGACACGAACATATATGTGTAGTGAAACCAGATCAAAATCAGTGGCTCGGCATGTACAAGCAACCAACCAAATACAGTACAACATTTCAGAAACATGTACATAATATCAAGATAAATGTCGAAGTCATGCAACAGAGTATCAAGTTGAGTCAAAATGCTCCAGACAAGTTCAACAGCAAATGAACAGAACAAGTCGAAATCAACCCATGAACAAGACTCAAGTGTAATGCACAATGAAGACAGTTCACATATAAACAATGATGTATATAAGAAGTCCAACAGTAACATAAGGTCTGTTAGTCTATGAGATGATGGTTTTGATGACAACAACCTTAGAATAGATTACAAAATATAAATACTAACATTATAAGTTTATATATATATACATACATATATATATATATATATATGCAGGTTTTAACCATGCAGGTACCAAGAATGAAGACTGTACAGTATAGAGACTCAAGATATCAAGACTAAAGACTCATGAGTATCAAGAATATCAAGAGTTCAAGAATTGAAGTAATTTATTCTTTAATTTGAAATTTTGTTAAAACTCATAGAAAAGCACTGACATCTTAAAATCCAATTTATTCGTGGAATGGAATTCACTTCGAGCCTCTTAAAGGGATGGAACCCTAAGTAGGATGAAACCTATGAAAAATCTAGTGGAACATTGTTTTGTACCCGCTAACTTTTTATTCAAAATCATTTTTCAAAATTATATCCTGTTTTCAAAATGTTTTCAAAACCTTCCTTTTAAAAGCATCAAAAACCTCTATCCTGATTCTAAATAATTTTAGCCTCAAAATTATCTTTAATTTCAAAAGTCAAAATTACTCCTGATTTTAAACTATCTTTTAAAATAATATATTTAACTTTTAAATATTTATACTTAAGATTTAAATATAAAATTATAGTTAAATTATATATATATTATTCTCTATATTTACTTATGAATTTTAACTATAGTCAAGTATATTAGAAAAGTTTAAAATAATTTTAATATAGAGGTTTTTAGGCTCAAGGAAAAAGTTTGGGAAAAATTTAGTTTCAGGGACAAAAGTTTGTTTTTTAGGCTGAAGGACACTTTTTAGTGTAAATCACAGAATGATAGTTGTAACTATCATTTTTAGTTTACACTAAAAAGTGTCCTTCAGACTAAAAAATAAACTTGTTGTCCCTGAGACTAAACTTTTTTGTAACTTCTTCCTTGTGCCTATTTACCTGTTTAATATAAGATAAAGGTTATTTTCAAAGAAATTCAGATCATGAAAAATTGCTTTGGGATGTCGACATGCCTATGGTGACCATGTTGACATGGTGTCAGTTGAGTTCAAAATTTAAATTTCGAAAGAAGTGTCTATTCGCCATAACTCTTCATGAATGGACATGACTGTTGTTCTTCTATAAATAGGGGTTAGTTTAAACGAATTTTATATCAGATTTTATGGTTTTTCACTCCTCTTCTTCTTCCACATTTCTTAATACATACTCTTACCATTACTCTGCCGAAATCAATATTGAATCATGCTCGATTACTTCTGGTTTGATTCTCTATCACTATCTCAACAATATTCTCAGTGCTATTCAGAGTTATAGATTTTTTTGCAATCTATTAAGCAAGAAAAGGTGTGATTGTGGCTTTGAAAATCAATCAAGCGAGAAAATGTGTGATTGTAGCCTTAGTAAATCAATTGGGTAGACGTTTGGCCCGAAAATCAAGTATCTTTACCCAGAGGATTGAAATTCTGGAGGGTGTATCTCGTATCCTTGAAATCGAGGGTGTAATTGTATAATTGCTTTTGAAAGGAAATCCGTACTTGTGTTGCGGGACTGAATGTAGTGTAACTCCGAACCAGTATAAAATCTGGTGTGTTCTTTCCTTTACTGCTTCTATTTTATTTCTGCATCTGTGTTTGTTTATGTGATTATCCCTGTATCTGTAGATTGCATACATCTGTGTCTAAATTAACATAAACTCAAAAATATTTAGTAATTCTGTATAAACACTATTCACCCCTCCCCTTAGTGTTAATCCTAGCCTTAAGACCCGTAATCCGCATTTCTTTCAATTGGTATCAAAGCCAGGTTTTCAAAGTTTCATAATCTGATTTTTGAAAAAAGTTTTTAAAATGGCTATATTTGTTAATACTAGTTTAGAAATATTCAAATCATCATTGTTTCATGAGTCTGCATATAATCAATATTCAAATTCAAGTTATCTATCAAAATTGTTTGATGTGTAGGAATCATGCTTTATGGCTGTTGAGGAATCAATCCACAAGGGACAAATTGTGCAGATCAGAAAGAACAAATGGATACCTGATAGTGGGTGTTCTAGACACATGACTGGCAATCCAGAAATACTGAATGATGTTATATACAAAGACGGAGGACTGGTTAACTTTGGAGATAATTCAAAAGGATACGTGATTGGCATCGGCAAAGTCGGTAATTCTGAAACTCCTACCATTGCTAATGTTTTGCTAGTTAAGAATCTAAAACATAATCTGCTAAGTATAAGTCAACTCTGCGATAAAGGATATAAAATTAAATTTGAAAAAGATAAATGTTACATCGAAGATAATAATTCAACCATAATATTTGAGGGAGTCAGGAAAAAGAATATTTATATTCTTAGTATGAAAGTTTCAAATAATAACCTGTGTCTGTTGGCGAATACAAGTGACTCTTGGATTTGGCATAAGAGATTTGGGAATTTGAATTTCAAACTCTTATCTAGACTGTCAAAATGTGATCTTGTAAGAGGTCTCCCTAAAATGAATTTTAAAGTAGATAGTTTATGTGATGCATGTCAATTATGAAAACTTAGAAAAAGTTCTTTTAAATTAAAAGATATGATTTCAACTTCAAAACCTCTTGAATTACTTCATCTTGATTTATTTGGTCCATCTCAAATCTTATCAATAAATCATAGTAAATATGTTTTTGTAATAGTAGATGATTATTCTGGATTTACATGGACAATATTTTTGAAACATAAAAGTGATACTTTTGAATGTTTTAAGACCTTTTCAAAAAGAATTCAAAATCAATTTTCTCTAAAATTATAACTATTCGAGTGATCACGGTGGTGAATTTGAAAATGAAAAGTTTGAGGAATTCTGCAATAAAAAGGGATAACTCATAATTTTTCAATTCCGAGAACTCCACAACAAAACGGAGTAGTAGAACTAAAAATAGGACGATTCAAGAGTGTGCGAGAACTATGCTTTCAGATAGTATTTTACCAAAGAATTTTTGGGCAGAAGCAGTTGCTACCGCCTGTTATATTTTAAATAGAATTTTAATTAGACCTCTAAGTGATAAGACATCTTACGAACTTCTTTATTCAAAGAAACCTAAGGTATCTTATTTCAGAATTTTTGGAAGTAAATGCTTTATTTTAAATACAAAAGATAATTTAGATAAATTTGATCCTAAATCCGACAAAGAAATTTTTAGCGGATACTCTAATAGAAGTAAAGCATGCATAGTGTTTAATTTAAAAACTAACACCATTGAAGAAACAATGCATGGTTCATTTGATGAAAATTTCAAAAATTTTGAAGATACAAATGATGAAGAGGATTTAGTCACTCAAAATCAAGAATCAATTGAAACTAATAATGAAATTAATCATCCTAATAAAAGGACAAAACTTTTAAAAGATCATCCTATAGAAAATATATTGGGAGATATGCAATCTTTTGTTAAAACTAGAAATCAACTAAACCAAATAAGTAATGTAGCTTTTATATCAACTATTGAACCCAAAAATCCAAAAGAAGCATCAACTGATGATTCATGGATTTTGGCTATGCAAGAAGAATTAAATCAATTTACTAGAAATGATGTTTCAGAACTTGTTCCTAGACCTGAAAATAAAACTATAATTAGAACTAAATGGGTTTATAAAAATAAAATGAATGAACAAGGAGAGGTAGTTAGAAATAAAGCTCGATTAATCGCTCAAGGTTATTGTCAAGAAGAAGGAATAGATTTTGATGAAACTTTTGCTCCCGTAGCAAGATTGGAAGCCATTAAGATTCTACTTGCTTTCCCAAATCATAATAATTTCAAATTATTTCAAATGGATGTTAAAAGTGCCTTTTTAAATGGATTTGTAAAAGAAGAAGTATATGTTGAACAACCACCACTTTTTGAAAATGATAAATTACCAAATCGTGTTTACAGACTTAAGAAAGCTTTATATGGTCTAAAACAAGCTCCTAGAACCTGGTATGATAGACTAAGATCTTATTTATTACAATCTAATTTTGAAATTGGTAAAGTAGATAATACTCTTTTTATTAAAAGACATGAAAATGATATTCAATTTGTACAAGTTTATGTAAATGATATCATTTTTTGATCAACTAATTTTGAAATGAATAAAGAATTTTTTGAAATAATGACAAAAGAGTTTGAGATGAGTCACATGGGTGAATTAAATTTCTTTTTAGGATTACAAATAAAACAATTAGATAATGATATCTTTATTAGTCAAGAAAATATGCTAAAGACCTAATTAGTAAATTTGGTTTGACTACTGCGAGTGGAAAACTCACTCCCATGGCAACCAATGAGTACCTTAGTTAAGAAGATCTCTCGAAAGATGTAGATCAAAAATTATATAGAGGAATGATTGGATCACTACTCTATATTACTGCTAGTAGACCTGATATCATGCATAGTGTTTGTCTTTGTGCCAGATATCAATCCCAACCTAAAGAGACCCACTTAAAAGCCGTAAAACGAATCATAATATATGTTAAACAAATATCTGATTATGGTTTATTTTACCTTAAAAAATGATTCTTTTGACTTAATATCTTACTGTGATGCTGATTGTGCCGGTTGTAAATTAGACCGAAAAAGTACAAGTGGGACTTGTCACTTTTTGGGGAATTCTCTGGTTTCTTGGCTTAGTAAAATGCAAACCATGGTTTTTTTTATCAACAACTGAAGCAGAGTATATTTCTGCTGCTTTGGGTTGTTCTCAAGTAATATATATGCGACAAACTTTAAAAGATTTTGGTTTAAATTTTCAAAATCACCGATTTATTGTGACAATACGAGTGCGATAAATTTATCCAAAAATACTACTCAACATGCTCGAACTAAACATATTGATATCAGACATCATTTTCTCAGAGATAATATAAGTAAGGAAGTAGTTACTCTCGATTATATCAATTCTGAGAATCAAATTGCTGATATCTTAACAAAACCCTTAAAATAATCAATATTTACTAAATTTAGAAGAGAATTAGGTATTTGTTCTATAACTGAAATATAAAATATAAATAACAAGTATAATTAATAATTAACATTAAAATAAATCAAATAGTAAAAATAAAAAGGACCATGTCGACATCACCCATATACCCATGTCGACATGCAACGTTTTTCTTTTTTAAATTCTTTTCCCACCAAAATTCAAAATAATTGGTTGTATATTCTTCACATTTTTGAAATTCTATTCATCATTTCTGTTATCTTTCTATTCTTCTCTCTGAAATCAAATAATCAATGGCCTCCTCTTCCAAATCAAACATAAAATCAACCTTTTCGTTCCCCTCTCCTACTTCTGGTCTATTTCAACGTACTACTCTCGCTCATGTGACTAAAATAGAGGACTCTCTGAAGGATACACTTCAGATGATGACTGAAATTCAAGTGATTCAACTCCGTATGGAAAAGGAACAAGAGAAGCAAGGCAAGATTCTTAGGAATTTGCAAAAATTTATAATGGATGATCAAGCCAACCCTATCTTGATTGATGAAGATTCTTCACTCAATCAAGAGGCCGACAAAGAAGAAGAAGAAGAAGAACCCATGGAAGAAGCGCACGCGGAGGATGATGACCAAGTCATGTGTGTTGGAGAAGTGCGTTTTGACAAGAATGGAAATATTGTCGAACAGCGTGGAAATTTCTGTTTCCACTATCCAAACTGTTCGATTCATAGATCTCCTATGTTTAAAAACACACATTAGTTTCTTCTCTTTCTTTACCATTGTTGTTTATTCCTTCTTACGTTTACAAGGAAAAACGTACATTCAACTATATGATTAATAAATTAATTGTGTTCTTATATGTGTTCTTCTTATTAATACATATAACTATACGGTTATTATATACTTAAGATAGTTAGTAGTTTAGGATTAGATTTATTATTAGATCTAAGTGTTGATTATTTATGATAACACTATTATTATAATCACATAGTATATTAGAATTAGGGAGAGTTATATAGTTTGGAGTTATAAAGTTTAGAATTTGTTTTTGTTGATGACAAAGGGGAGAAATATAAAATAGGTTAGTTAGGCATAAATTAAGGGGGAATTATATATTAAGGGGGAGTTATTAGGATAGAAGTAATATTTTATAAACAAAGGTTGTCATCATTAAAAAGGGGGAGATTGCTAGTCTGTGAGATGATGGTTTTGATGACAACAACCTTAGAGTATATTATAAAATATAAATACTAACATTATAAGTTTAGATATATATGTATATGCAGGTTTTAACCATGCAGGTACCAAGAATGAAGACTGTACAGTATAGAGATTCAAGACATCAAGATTGAAGACTCATGAGTATCAAGAATACCAAGGGTTCAAGAATTGAAGTAGTTTACTCTTTAATTAGAAATTTTGTTAAATCTCATAGAAAAGCACTGGCATCTTAAAATCCAATTTATTCGTGGAATGGAATCCACTTCGAGCCTATTAAAGGGATGGAACCCTAAGTAGAATGGAACCTACGAAAAATCTAGTGGAACATTGTTTTGTATCCGCTAACTTTTATTCAAAATCATTTTTCAAAATTATATCCTGTTTTCAAAATGTTTTCAAAACCTTCCTTTTAAAAGCATCAAAAACCTCTATCCTGATTTTAAATCATTTTAGCCTCAAAATTATCTTTAATTTCAAAAGTCAAAATTACTCCTGATTTTAAACTATCTTTTAAAATAATTTATTTAACTTTTAAATATTTATACTTAAGATTTAAATATAAAATTATAGTTAAATTATATATATATATATATATATATTATTCTCTATATTTACTTATGAATTTTAACTATAGTCAAGTATATTAGAAAAGTTTAAAATAGTTTTAATATAAGATAAAGGTTATTTTCAAAGAAGTTCAAATCATCAAAAATTGCTTTGGGATGTCGACATGCCTACGGTGACCATGTCGACATGGTGTCAGTTGAGTTCAAAATTTAAATTTCAAAAGAAGTGTCTATTCGCCATAACTCTTCATGAATGGACATGGTTTTTGTTCTTCTATAAATAGGGGCTAGTTTCAACGAATTTTATATCAGATTTTCTGGTTTTTCACTCCTCTTCTTCTTCCACATTTCTTAATACATACTCTTACAATTACTCTACCGAAATCAATATTGAATCATACTCGATTACTTCTAGTTTGATTCTCTGTCACTATCTCAACAAGGTTCTCAGTGCTATTTAGAGTTATAGACTTCTTTGTAATCTATCAAGTGAGAAAAGGTATGATTGTGGCCTAGAAAATCATTCAAGCGAGAAAAAGTGTGATTGTAGCCTTGGTAAATCAGTTAGGTAAACTTATGGCCCAGAAATCAAGTATCTCTACCCAGAGGATTGAAATTCTGGAGGGTGTACCTCGTACCCTTGAAATCGAGGGTGTAATTGTACAATTGCTTTTGAAAGGAAATCCGTACTTGTGTTGCGGGACTGGATGTAGGGTAACTCCGAACCAGTATAAAATCCGGTGTGTTCTTTCCTTTACTGCTTTTATTTTATTTCTGCATCTGTGTTTGTTTCTGTGATTATCCCTATATCTGTAGATTGCATACATCTGTGTCTAAATTAACATAAACTCTAAAAGATTTAGTAATTCTTTATAAACGCTATTCACCCCCCCTCTAGTGTTAATCCTAGCCTTAAGATCCGTAATCCGCATTTCTTTCAAGGTCAACATGCTCACATATGTAAACGACTCAAGTCTACAACATATAACTAAATATATACATGCGTGACAAGCTACATAAAGACCAACATCAAATGGATGGCCATCAACCAAAATGCAGACAATTTCAAGTTCAAATGCCAGAAACTCAAAGCAGTTTTGACAATACCAAACTGCAGTGCAGATTCTACAATACATGCATACACACATACAAATATATGTATGCATATATATGAAGACACATGAAACAATCAGAAAGTGAATTTCAAAAATGGCCGAAGTCAAAATGGAATCAAATCCAATGCCAGAGAATTCAAAGCAGCAGTTTCAAACTAAAATGAAAACTGTGGTCATGCCGAAGTCAACAAGCCTAAAGAAACGAATCAAGTCAGAGCCATGATAACCAAGAAAAATGTACATTTCAAAATCGAAGCCATGAGAATCAAGCAACGAAGTACACGAAATTGAAGAAGTCAGTCATCACAATCATTCAAGATTAATCAAGCGGCCAAGCATAATTATAGACAAATTCAACTGATAGAATACGAACGAAAATTTAAGGAAACGAACCCTATATAACCCTAAAACATCATCGGCCAATATTCATTCGAGTTCAAGCAATATCACAGAGCATAAAATCAATTAGGAACTCAAATCAAAGTCGAGAGTAGTATAAATCGAAAATGAGACACACGTACCAATTTAAGCATCAATCAAATTCAACTTAATTTGAAGGAGTTGTACACAAATCATAAGACAAGTGATCGTTAAAGCAAGCACAAGAATCATTTCGATTGATCAACAGGAAGCGGCCTCTTCGAAATTGTAAAGCCCTGATTTTTGTTTAAATAAGAAACAAACGAGCTACAGACGAAGCTGCCTTTTTAACTCAAAGAATTAAAGGCCAAAGAAATAAAACAATGAGTCGGGCCGAAGGAATAAAAAAAGGAATTATCACTTAATTTATTTTGGGCCGATTTATAGTTTGGGCTTTTATTTTTAAAACTAGGGTTTCATTTTTAAATTTGTATTTTTCTGTTTTAAGCCAATGTAAATTCTAGTCGTGTGACTATGGGACGAACTACGGTGGTGTAGTTCGAAAATTCGCAACTCGTTGGCTGAGTTGGGGCAGAGTTTTGAGCGTAGAGTTAAGGTTAGTCGATAGCGGGTGTCTTGAGTTTACGTGTGTAAGTGTCTGACAGCTTAATTTCTAGTAGAAACCTTAGGGGCAGTACGTAGGCAAGGTTTTGCCGAAGCTGGGTAAATCTGTGTGTTCGGTTTTCTGCTTTTATTATTCTGTTATTATCTGTGCTGCTATTATTCGACTGTTATCTATGCTAAAATTATTTTATATACTTCCGCAATAAATTATTATAATTAATAGTATCACCCTATTCACCCGCCCCCCTCTAGGGTGAAATCGATCCTATAGTGCCAGTCTTTTGACTTGAGAATATTATATATCTTAAGTATCGAAATTATATTTTGATCACGGTCAATCACACGATAATATGGATCATGCAGAAGCCATAGTTGGATATAAGTTGAACTTTCCAAGTGAAACTCTTTAAGAGAGAATCAGTCTTCGAATAATATGTAACGACTCAAAATTTTGGCCATTTTTAAAATATTAAATTTAATGTAATTATTGAATTAAGATGATAAGAAAATAAAAATTTGTGATTCATTTTAAGGAAAACTTGTATTAGAACTCTTAAATCACAACAAAAGTCCCAACTTATATTGAAAAGATAAATAGAATGATGTTAGTTGTGAATAAATAATAATAGAGATAGAAAATAGAAAGGGTAAATGTTTATTTTTAATAAGAGATTGATGTATATACATAAAATTTAATTGGAACTCTAAAATGACGTCAAATTTTAATGAAATTAAGGTGTAACTTATCTTAAAGTTGAAATTAATGATATTGGTTGTAATAAATTTATAACAGAAATCGTGATAATAAGTGTTAAGTTAAAATGAATGAATGAATGTTATAAAAAAATCTTATGTTATTACTTAAAATTTATTCTGATAAGTTGTGAGGTCGGAGATTTAACGAACTAAGATTTAGTAAATTAAACGATTATTTTAGAATAAAATAAGTAGTATAATTTAATTATGGAAAATTTTAAATTTTGAAATGTGTCTAAGAGTCATGGTGAAAGAAATTTTATTTGTGGCGAAATACGTAAATTTATCAGTTTCGAATTTAAATTCAAAAATAAGTTAATATTTTGATGGGAATTATTATTTTTTGATATGTAAATAGTTTTACGTAGAAATTGATCAAGAAAAATTTCCAATTAAAATGTCAAAATCTATTTCATCAAATTCCGATCTTTCTTGCTCCGTTTATCGCGATTTGTCGTTTGACGTTTGTTCTAATCGGGGTAATTGGCGACAACGGTGGATTTTCGACACGATTTTCGTAACATGGATTTTATTGCACCATTTGATTCGTCTCATCACGCTGATCACCGTGGTATGTTTACTTTTGATTTTGACGTCCAATGCGCAACGTTAAATGGTCAAATTATAGTATGTATCGGTACCCTGTTTGCAATGTTAACCATTTAAACAAATATCTCTACCGCGCCCATTCTCGTGTAGATGCCGCAACCTTCCTATCATTTGGTCGCACAAACCTTTCCACCGCATTAAATTTTATTACTATTGTGCACACAATTTATATCTTTAATAATAATTGTAATATATTTAGTGTCACACTTTTTTGGTGTTGACATGAACTACCAAAAATGCCCCTAATACCAAATCTTAATATCATTGAAAATATGATTTAAAATTTAAATTTCTTTTACAAATTCAAAACGTTTGTCTACAAATATTATCTAATCTAAATATCACTAAAAAATAAGATCTAACAAACAGAATTCTTTTATAAATTTAAAACATCCATCAATAAATACCAAGTGAAATCTTAAATAAACTATTAATTAATAATATAAACAAATTTTCAAACTTAAAAAAAATTGACATTCCAACTAAGAAATAAAATTGAAACTAACAAAAATGATTTCGTTTTAACATATACAATTTGCAGAAAACAATTCACGCACAATGCGCATGACGTAACGCTCGTAATATAAAACAAAAATAAACCAATGTTAATATTAAAGTAGCCTACGTGCTCTCTCTCCTGATTTTTCTTTTAGCTTTTGTATCTCTTCGCCTTTTAGTTCGAAGAAAAGAAAAAAAAATTCATCTCCTCGTTCCAGCTCCCCCCAGCTTCCGATAGTGCGTGATCTTCGTTGCCTCTAGCCTCTCATCGGCTTTAACATTTCCGTCCACTGCCCGGATCTTTGCCAGAACTCCACTGCCACGTCACCACCTGCATCACTTCCACTTTGCCAAAGATCCATTGCTCTGCCTTATCATCACCCATTTCCGCTCATCTTCCATCACTGCATAGGTAGCCACCTCCACCCTCGTCTCCACGTATCATCCACCATCTGAAGCCTCGCCTGAAACCGCATGCTTCTAGCCTTCTCCGACATCCGCTCGTCATCCATAGAACATCTATGTCACTACCCTTGTACCCACTCCCCATCTCCACTTAGCTGATCACCTTGACGACCTCCCTCATCACCTCGCCAGTCATCTGCCAAGCTCCCTCACTGCTCCAAGTTCATTGAAACCGAACTTCCTCATCTGCCTGCCAAATTGTTGCCTCGCCTCTGCCATCATTCGCTTGACAGCCCACCTCCCTTCACCATCTACCACTGCTCGTCAAACTGCTCTTCAACTTTGTTGTCCAATCCTCTCAAACTACAGTCGAACTGTCCAGGCTTCCGTCCACCTACTCCGTGCCACCGCCGAAGTCACTAAACCCGAAGATAAAGTGTTGCATCTTGTTTTGCAGCAACATATTCAAATTTAAATCGTTGTTCCGTGTGTACATGCTCATCAATTTGTGTCTGCTTTTGTGTTAGTTTTGTGGTTTATCTCGCTTCTATTTTGTTTTGGAAAACACCGCATCAAGGTGAGTAGTTAAACTCATTCACGTCATACTAGATTCCCTATTGTAGTTAAACTAACTAATGTAGAGAAAATTTATATTGATTACTAGTTGAAATTTAATTGACTGAAATTGAATTGGTTGTATTTAAATTGGTTGACAGTTAAGACCGATATTTAAAAATTGATTGATAAATTTGATATTAAAATTGATAGTGTAAATTAACATTTAAAATTGATAGGAATTTAACTGTTAAATGGATATTTGGAATTGATGGTAAATGTGACATCTAAATTTGATAGAAATTTTTGACATTTTATACACTTATTAACTTGACATCAAAATTTGATATTCAAGTCGATATTGGATTACATATCACCTTTAGTTAAACACCCCGACACTGATAATGATTAATTGTTATGTGATATGGTTGAGTTGGTTGATTTGGATGTCAACTCATATTATGATGGATGATATTGTTGATTTGCTGTATGTTGCTAGTGGTTTTGATATTTCCGTGTTATCACGCTGTTATTACCACTATTGATACGATTAATCACCTGGAAATTTAAATTTGATATGGACGTTGGATATCCTATCCAATATGCGAATTTTGGTGCATATTTAACTGCTTTGGCAGACTGGTGATTTTGTGATTGCATCGCCGTTCAGCGAAAATTGAGTTTTATTGATTGAATTTTAAAAGGCTTTCAAATCTAACCTTTAGAAATTTATGTATTATAAAGAATTTAATTTTTTGAATCAAATTAAATTATGTTTCTAAAATTAACTTGAATTTCATTTATAAAATTTAAATTCTAATTTTTTTATATAATATTTTTTTCTAAAAGAGCAATAAAAGGGTTTGCAAATTTTCCTATAACTTTAATAAATAAAAGAAAATGTTATAAGAAGGCCGATATTTGGAATCTAACCATTAAATTGTTTTGATACATTTGAACTGGATCATTTTAAAATTCGAGCTTTGGAAATGTTGGAATTCAAATTTGTTAAAAGAATAGGTGTAACGAATTCAATTTTGAAATTTCGAAGCTATAATTTAAGTATGTTTTGAATTATGAAACTGGATTATTTTTAAAGATTTAAATCTTAAAATTCGAACATTGAAGTTAAATTGATTTAAGTGATTTAATTTGGTGTATTGGGATTAGACTCGAACTGGTATAAACTAAAATGGTTTGAAATGAGATTTGAACTGAAACTCAAGTCATTAAATTAAATTATTTGAATCGAAATTGAAATTGAATGAAATTGAATTTGAAAGGAAATGAGTTGAAACATTGAAAATTCAATTCATTTGTTTGGAATTTGGATATGTGTCCTGATTTGTTGAAAATGTGAAGAAACGATTCATTTTGAAACTATATTTCTCTTGATTTTAATTTGAATTACATGAGGATTTTTAGTCCTGAGTTGAATGTTTTGTTTTTTCATTACGCTCAGGTCAGACCGAGTTTTCAGTTCTCGAAGACAATTATTCCAGAGGATGAAGACGAAGATTTGATATATTATTAGTATTGATTCCGTTGCACTATTTCATTCTGTCTATTAAATTGTATAACTCTGGTATTATTGTATAA
This sequence comes from Allium cepa, assembly GCA_030765085.1. Lineage (NCBI taxonomy): Eukaryota > Viridiplantae > Streptophyta > Magnoliopsida > Asparagales > Amaryllidaceae > Allium > Allium cepa. Next base: position 165,684,171 of record CM060941.1, on the reverse strand, counting down.
CCGTGATTTAGGTTGTAAATTGAATTGAATATATATTGTTAAACAGCTTCATGAACTGTTTATGTGACTATTGTATTTTCTCTTTCCGCTGCAAGATTCTGTTATTGTTTTCTTCTTTTCTTTTTATTCTTACAATAAGCCCCTTGATAATCTGTCTTTTTTATCTGTTTGAGGTTGACATATATGGTTATTGTCGACTTGAATCGTTTGAAAAGACTGGTCATCACATTTGGTATCAAAGCTGAAGGTTAAGCGAGAACCTTAGTTTTGTTAAGGTAAGCTCACTGGAGATTGAATTAGTAGCCCCTAGAATGATTTAAGCATATTGAGAGAGCGTATTTGTAATTTTTTTATGCAAGTATAAGTTGATACCCTTGAATTGGAGCAGAAAAATTACTGTAAGAATTGAGCATATTAAAATCCTTAATTTTGTGATTAAAAAAATTGGATATGCTATCAATTTAGGCTTATTTGAAAATAATGAATTTGGTAACCACTGGATTCTAAAGAAATTTCATTCAAAAGCTGGTTAAAATGCTAATAAATTTAAGAATAATAATTGAAAATTTAACTAATGAAGATTTTATTATATGACCAAAGAACCCCATTAAATGTTTAATCTGATTAGGAAGATCAAAAGTGCAGCATGGAAGGTAAAACGTAAGGCACAAAAAGAGGTGGAGTTAGAACATGAGAAATTGATTAAAGAAAGGTCAGAACCGGCTCTTATGATAACATCGTCTGTTATAGGTGTCACCAAAAGGGACATTTCGCCGCTATGTGCACCAAAAAGAGACAACAAAAAGATAAGGATGACAAGCATGTATGCTATGAGATTGTATGTTTTAAATGTCGTAAATAGGTCTATTTCTAAGCCATTGTCCTAAGGAGAGGAAGAATAAGCACATACCCATTGTATCAGTGGATGAATCAACCATTTGCTTCCATTGCAAGCAGCATATAGCCAGAAATTGTTCCAAGAGACAACGGGGAAGGCAAACTGAGATGCGCCACGCTCGAGCGGCATGCACAAGGTTTGAAAGGGAAGATAGAAGTATAGTGTACTTTTGTAACAAATGCAAGAATCGGGGGCACGTTGATGTGGAGCGCATAGGTCCATTTTGAGGCAACATCAGGAAGGATAAGTACCGAAGCATTGTGCTTGAAGCGATGTGGAGAATTGGAAGAAGCCGTGTAGGACTCGTTATTTCTTAACTTCTTGCTAGTTGTGTCTAGGTCAAGGCCTTTCTTTTAGTGCAACCTTGTGTATGGGATATATGATCTTATTATATCCTTAGTTTTTGAGTAGTCGTTGATGCGTCAAGGTTAATGACATGTATAATTAAATTCTTAATGCCTTTTCCGTATAATAAAAGTTTAGGAATATCCATAAGTAAAGAAGAAATGGAAAATGGATAAAGGTTAGTACATGTGCTAATCTTTCTATATATTGTTGGAGGCAAATATATCTATAACAATATGTTGAATGAATACCGTTTCCTAAAAAGAGGTTGTGATAACGTGGAAAGAAAAGAAAAAAGGGAAAAAGAGAAATTTTTGAAGTAATAAAGGTTGTGCATTTAATCTCAACAAAAATATACAATTATGATATAATTTTATTTTGGAAATGACTTATGTAAGTATGGTTTGACTAGGAAGAAATTAAACATGAGAATTTGAGGATTGGAATTCCGATGTTTTGAAATTATCTCCCAAGATGTTGGAAAAATAAAAATAGTAGCACCTTAGGAAGATATATAAAAGTTTAGTTTTATAATTCTTAGGTTAAAGGATAATATAATCAAGTTTTAAACTGTGGTAAGTAAAATGAATAAAATTATTTTGTATTATATAAATATGAAATTAGTTTTGAATGTTTTAAATGAAATTTTATTTTAAGAAATGTTTTGAACCAAGCAAATGTTTTATAAAGTAGTTTATGTATAAGATGTTTTTTTAGACGTGTTTGATTCGAAAAAGAAATTTTCATTTATAAACTTGATATAAATATTAAACTGAACTTATTTCCAAAAACTATTGATTTTGAAATTTTGAAATTTAAATGGTATTCGATTTTGAAAAGGAGAATGATTGTTGAAATCCTATATGAATTGGAAACTGAATCGATATTTGAAATTGATTCAATTTTGAGGACCTTTGATTCCATAAAAATATTTGATTTGAAGTTTTCGATTCTTATATGAAAATGATTTTGTATAAGTATGATATATTCAAAAAATTATTGATTTGAAAGGCACTCGATTTGGAAGTGAAAATCCTATATATGATGGAGTTTGCATAAGTAAAATATTCAAAGTTATGATTTTGAAAAGGGTACTATGTATAATATGATATAGATTTTGAAATTTAAGATATGGGAAGTACCCTCTGTGATTTTCGATAATCCCCTTAATGGATTCATTCTATTGATTGATTTAAATTGTCAGGACATAAACCCATGAGTTCCTTTGAATTCCATAGCGTAACCTATGGTCTTATGATTTGATTACCATGGCATAATTCGAGGTGGCAGAGATTGCCTACAGTTTACTAAGATTTCGCTGGGATAGCGATGTAACCATAGGGCGTAACCACTAAGTAAACTGCGATCCACATGGCATTATTCGAGAAGCAATGATTTCCTTTAGTCTACTATGTTTTCTTTTGGATAGAGATGTAACCATTGGGTGGTACCGCTAAGTAGAATACGATCCTTTAGCGATTTGATTTTGATTGGCATTGCGTAATTCGCTGGGTAGAGATTACTCAAAGTTACGGATGTTTCCTCTGGGATACGGGCGTAACCATTATGTAGGTGCGATCCATGATTGCTTTTCGATTGGTACTTTCCATATCTGTTTAAAGGTTTTTCAAGTATCTTCACTGGATGTTGAAGCTGATCTACTAAGTACTTAGAGATTTTTAGTCTTACGCATGATCAAGTATGACTAAAGTCTCTAAGAATGAGGATAAACCAGTTAAAACATCAAGTTATACAAATACTTTGATATAAACTTATTTGCCTTTTATAAATCATTTCGAAATGGTAAAAAGTTATTTATTTATAATTAATACCGTTTAAAAAGTTATTTATCAACACTTTAATATAGTGCAAAGTTATTCACATAATTGATATTGTTTGAAGTTAATAATTATTATTTATCAATAATATTTTTAAATTACTTATTTTAATTATTAAAATGTCTGGAAGTAAATTATTATTTAGTATATTAATGTTTTAAAAAAATTATTTTAAGGCTTATTTAAAATATTTTGATATCAATTTCTAACAGTATTTACAACTTTTGAAAATCTTTACTTAATACTATGAGTATTTATATAAACCTAAGTAAGTAAACTTGAATATTTTATAAGCTAAATCTTAAAGATATATTGAAACATTTTGTTCCTCTTCATGATGAAAAAAAACTTAAAGATTTTGTTTATAACCAGATTTGTTTCGAATATAAAATTGGTTCATAATTAGCTAGAAATTTTATAAGTCTTCTGAAATTAAGTATTTATATTGGACTTGAAATTAATTTCTCATAACTTGTGAATAGTTATAAAATAGATATGAAATGTTTACAAAGTAAGTATGGATTATTTTATTGATTGCTCATAACCTAAGTAATGTTTTAAGAAATGGTTCATTAGCAATTTCAAATAATCCATATGAATTCAAATTGTTCGGGGTAATATGAATAAACCTAGTAGTTTATTCACCATCCCCGATAAGGAAAATTTTGAAATTGAATAAACCATCAGTTGTTTACTCGAAATGATGTATACTGTTAAATATGGATATATGACGATTTTTTTGGTTGCATGTAGTTTCACATTCCATTGGGATTGCATGTAGAATAGCATCATTTTTTACCATTTCACCACATTGACTTGCTGCATCTGGTTATCCTATTATTAAGTTGTATGTGCTTATGTGACGCCCCACCTCTATACCCACGCTAGCCAAGAACACTACGAAGTAATGCTGTCAACTATCACGGAGAATAAGGCTGTTGAGGAGCGACCATCCGTGTAATTGCTTTGTGCGAGCACCGATATGTCAGATGGTATAACATGCATTTTTATTTCAAGGGGAAAATCCGACATACCGATACAAACACAAAGCTACTACACAGTGGCTATAATAATCTTCGGAAATAAATATAGAAATAAACATAACATAAATCAGTCACAGACAATTCATATCACAAAGGCGGAAATAGATATGAATATTACACTAGGAAGTGTACATCAGAGTAGTGGTCTAAAAAGATCCACAATATCACAAAAGAATAGTTTCACGAACTACACAAAAGAATAAGTATACATTATGGAGTCTATATCTCAAATGTATACAACAAAATAAACTACTAATCTAAGTAGTTAGCCAAAAGTCAGAGTAATGATCCAGTATGAGAAGTCAAGCAGAAGCACCTGTAACATCTCGGTCTGACCCGAGTATTATTTAATAAGAAAATAATAAACGGATCAGTCTAGCTATAAATATCAGATGAAACGATATAGAATCAGAGCTATGACTAAACACATAATAATCACAATGCCAAGCTGTGATATATAAGTAATTGAAAATCAACAAGAGATTAATCAATCACAAAATCTACACAAGAATCAAAGAAATGTCATACTCCTTATTTCGTTCATCAAACCACAAATATTGACGATAATATCAATGTCAATCGCAAAAGTCAATGACGCACAAATTCCAGAAGACTACACAAGAAATCCAGAAATCACAAAAGTCAATGACACACAAATTCACCAATGCACAAATATCGATAAGACTTATCAATGGAAATCACGAAAAATTGGTGAAACACAAATTCTAGAAATCTACACAAGAAATCCAGAAATCACAAAAAGGGGGGGGGGAGGATGCCTATCACAAACGGGAGCATAAAGCTCACCAACACGTGTATCACAAACGGAACGCTAATTCCATGGTCGCCAACCATCACAAATTGAGCCGAAGCTCCACAAACGGCCCGAAGACCATGGGTTGCTACCCCATCACAAATTGAGTCGAAACTCCACAAAACGGGGTTTAGTCTCCCTCGCAGACAAAGAGACATCGCACATTGCTAGTCTAAATCACAAAGATGATCGTCATGATCAGCGAGAAGTGTCGATTACACTAAGCTAGTAAATATATGAGTTTAGCTTCATGTCCCATAACCACTTGCTTAACTTAAATATTTACGAACAAATTGTAAATCTCCACTAGAAAATTGTCACAAGAGGTTCAATCGAACAAGTCCAAGAATTAACCGACAAAGTAAACGCAAGCGTTTCATACCACTTGTTTTACTAAGCCGTTTAATTAGATTTCTCATACGAGTGAGGTAAAGGTTTGTATATACTAATAGATTGGAAAACGGTTTTATAAACGAATTTGGTATTAAAAGAGTATTGAAATCGTTTGAGGAAAGAGTTTTGATATTTACTACTAGTATGGAAAACCTTTATATTTTTAAAGTGACAAATCACGAAGAAGATTGTAAGAACAATCAATCACAAAAATCCACATACGAAGACGTGAATAAAATCCAACGAAATTGATAAAGGATCCATCGAAATGGATATTCAAAAATCCCTAAAAAGAGTCATCAAATTCATAATAGATGATAACAACAAATAGGATTATCACGAATCGATTTAAATTGGAATTTCAATCCAAAAAGGCAAATTGGACTCAAACAGCAGGTTCAGTCGACTGAACAGAGTTTTCAGTCGACTGACCCTGTACCTGGAAATTTTCCAGGTTCAGGAAACTTTCTGTTTCCAGTTTCAGTCGACTGTGCAGAGTTTTTCAGTCGACTGAATCATGCCTGGAAACTCTCGTGTTTCAGGTTCAGTCGACTGAACAGAGTTTTCAGTCGACTGAATCATGCCTGGGCTGTTTTTCAGCCTTATTCAAATGAAGAGCAAACTCTTCCAAAATGCAATCGGACGAACATTGGCTCTAAGGGTTTATGCCAATCGGCAACCCGGTCCTATATGCTCCTCGATGTATCACCAAAAGCATGATCAAACATCCATAAAAGGATTTCACACAAATTTGACTTAAAAACCCAAAAATTGGAGTATTCACAAAACCAATCCAAATCAAGAGCAAATGCACATGAAGAAGTGTTAGGAATTCATACCCAACAACCAAAGATAATTATAGTCATAGATGTGAGATAAAAATCTCACCTTTTCACAAAATCGAACAAGAAGAAGCTTGAAAGCAAATGGAGAATCAACCTCTCTTCAACACAACCAAAATGAGCTTGAATCTATGCTAAAAAAACAAGAACATTCCCAAAATTAGGTTTAGGAATTTCTGAAATTGGTAAGAGAACAAGTTGGAGAAGAAGAAGAGAAGCTTACCAATGGGTTCTTCTTGAGTTTGGAGCTAGGAATTTGATTTGCAAGAGAAACTAGGGGTTTGGAGTTTTAATTTCCAATCTCTCCCACCATTAAAGCTAAGAAAACTGAAAAGAGAAAGAAGTGAGGGAGAATGGGGAGAGTGGTTCAGTTTTGGAGTATAAGTTAATATAGGGCTGAGCCCAAAAACCAAACCCAAAGTAAAAAGTAGCAGAAATCAACTTTCTCCAAACATATCGAAGCTTATACTCAAAAAGGTCGCAAACGGCATTTTAAACTCAATGGGAGTGGTCCCGAGCCCTAATTTGACCGTATGCAAAAAGTAGCTTTTCGGACTAAAATCCGACTAACGATAAAATATTTAAATATAAAATCGATAAATATGCGGGTTGTTACAGACTCCCCTCCTTAAAGAAATTGCGTCCTCGCAATATTACAAGAAGAAGATATATAGTAACAACCATAAAAGCATATTCAACACAAAAGAAGTTTGAAATAAGAAGTTCACCTCAAAGAGCACGAGAAAGTAAGTCCGGATGTGTACGCTCAATGTACTCTCTAGATTCCCAAGAACAATTCTTAGGATTTGAAGACCATTGAACTTTAACAAGCGGAACATCTTTATTTCGAAGTCATTTGACTTCCGAAGCAATGATACGAATAGGATGTTGCTCATAAGTTAAATTAGGCGAAACTTCAATCTCTTCCACAACACCGGGCTCAAGAATAGAATCGGAATCTCGAAGACATTTCCGAAGTTGAGAAACGTGAAACACGTCATGCATAGCAGAAAACTGAGCCGGTAATAAAAGGCGATAAGCCATGGAACCAATACGTTCGGTGATAGGAAATGGCCCAATATATCGACGCGCAAGTTTTCCCGATCGACTGAAACGTACAACACCTTTCATAGGTGAAACACGAATGAACACAAGATCTCCCACAGAAAATTCTAACTTCCTTCTCCGGTTATCGGCATAGGATTTTTGTCTACTCTGGGCTTCTTTCATCCTATGACGAATAAGATCAATCTTTTCTATGGAATCACGAATAAAATCTGGACCTAAAGCCAGCTTCTCACCGGCCTCAAGCCAACAAGAAGGAGATCGGCATGGCCTTCCGTAGAGTGCCTCGAAAGGTGCCATACCAATACTAGATTGGAAGCTATTATTATAGGAAAATTCAACAAGTGAAATATGATCTTTCCAACCTCCACCAAAATCAAGCACACAAGAACGAAGAAGATCTTCAAGAGTTTGATTCACACGCTCAGTTTGTCCATTGGACCGGGGGTGATAAGCGGTGCTAAAATTAAGCCTCGTTCCTAAAGCTTTTTGAAGACTCTTCCAAAATCCACTAGTAAACAATGGATCACGATCACTAACAATAGAAGTAGGAACACCATGCAATTTAACAATTTCTTTGATAAATATTTTGGCCAAAAGAGGAACGGTTCGGTTAGACCGAACGGGAATAATATGGGCGGATTTAGTAAGTCTATCAACAATTACCCATAAGCTATCATAACCCGATCGAGAACGGGGAAGGCCATCTATAAAATCCATGGAAATTTGATCCCAATTCCAAACTGGAATTTCTAAAGGTTGCAATAACCCTCCGGGCCTTTGATGTTCGGCCTTAACGAGTTGGCAAGTCATGCAACGTTTAACGAAGTTAGCGATGTCAAGTTTCATTCCCTCCCAATAATAAAGTCGCTTCATATCCGCGTACATTTTACTACTACCGGGATGAATGGTAAATTTAGAGTGATGAGAATCTTCTAAAATATCTTTACGAAGATCCCTATCATTTGGCACGATAAGTCTACCAAATTTCCGAATGCCGCCACGAGAATCGATATCAAAGTCTTTCAAACCTTCAATATCAATTTTATTCTTAATATTTTGGCCAAGAAGAACCAATTCAGTATCTAGCCTTTGAGCTTCAAGAATGCGGTCTAAAAGAGATGGATGAGCCTCAAGGCTACATAAAACAAATGATGAGCATAAATCGGAAACACGGTCTCGAATTTCGCAAGTGGATAAAATCTCGAGATCGTTCCATTCGGATATCATCATAGAAACAACAGCTTGTTGTTTACGGCTAAGAGCATCGGCGACAAGATTACCCTTACCGGAAGTATAAAGAATATCAAGATCATATGGTGCAAGAAATTCGAGCCAACGCTGTTGACGCAAATTGAGTTCCTTTTGAGAGAATAAATATTTCAAAGATTTATGATCTGTGTAAAGAACAAATTTCTCTCCTAAGAGATAATGATGCCAAATCCGAAGAGCAAAAACAATAGCCGCGAGCTCTAAATCATGAGTGGCATATCTAGTCTCAGCAGGCTTTAATTGCCTAGAAGCATAAGCAATAACGTGTTCCTTTTGCATAAGAACGGCACCCAAACCAATGCGACTAGCATCGGTATAAACAACGAAATCTTGATTCCCATCGGGAATAACAAGAATAGGAGCATCAGAAAGAAGTTCTTTTAATTTCTGAAAAGAAGCTTCACATTTGTCCGACCAAATGTATTTAACACCTTTCTTCGTCAAGCTAGTGAGAGGCACGGAAATCTTAGAAAAGTCTTTGATAAAACGACGGTAATAGCCCGCCAATCCAAGAAAACTACGAATCTCTGTCACACTCTCCGGTCTCTTCCAATCTTGAATCGCTTCAATCTTTGAAGGATCCACGGAAATTCCGGATTCAGAAATAATGTGACCGAGAAACTTCACACGAGATTGCCAAAAGTGGCACTTAGAAAATTTTGCCTTTAATTGATTACTCCTAAGAGTTTCCAACACAACCCGAAGATGTTTTTCATGCTCCTCCTCGGTTTTAGAATAAACAAGAATATCATCGATAAAGATGAGAACAAACCGGTCGAGAAAGTCTTTAAAAACTCGATTCATTAAGTCAACGAAATAAGCCGGGGCATTTGTTAACCCAAATGGCATAACAAGCCATTCATAAGATCCATACCGAGTACGGAACGATGTCAAAGGAATGCTATCCTCTGCAATACGAAGCTGATGAAAACCGGTAGCCAAGTCCAATTGTGAAAAGACTCTAGCACCACTAAGTTGATCGAATAGATCATCAATCCGAGATAAAGGATATTTATTTTTGATAGTAAGATCATTAAGCTTGCGGTAGTCAACGCAAAGCCTAAGTGTACCATCGGATTTCTTCACAAAAATAGCTGAAGCTCCCCAAGGCGAGGAACTAGAGTGAATAAATTGCTTCGTTTCCAATTCAGATAATTGTTTACGCATCTCCTCGTTTTCTTTATTGGACATACGATAAGGAAGACGAGTGATAGGTTGAGCTCCCGGAATAAGATTAATTCTGAACTCAATTGCTCGCTTAGGTGGTAATCCTAAAACGGGCTCGAATATGCCGGAAAATTCACAAACGACGTGAATAAGAGAAATAATATCACCCTCATCATCATCGTCGTCATCACGAGGATTTAAAGAATATAAAGATGCAGCCAAAGCAGAATCTGAATCTTTAAGAATAACAGAAACCTGATTAACAGATTGAGCATGTCGAAGATGAATAGTCCGCTCAGGACATAGGATATGAGCTTCATAATGGTTAAGCCAATCCATTCCCAAAATCATTCCAAAGCCTAAATAACGCATGACATGCAAATCGGCTCGGAAAGAAAAATCACACAAAATAATCTCGACATCTTTACACAATAAACTGATTGTTGCGGATCCACCAACCGGATTCGCAATTCTCAAAGAAGTCATTAAACACAAAACATCCAAAGAAAAAGTATCAACAAGTTCTTTTGATATAAAAGAATGGGACGCACCCGTATCAAAAAGAACTCGAATAGGATGATCACGAAACAAAATAATTCCATCTAGAATAGAATGAGAAATACCTTGGCCACGAGATGTGTTGCCAGGGGCTTGAGCAACATTTAACTTTCCCTCCTTCTTGCCCTGAAGCTTGGGGCAAGAAGATATAACATGACCGGGAACTTTGCAGTAGCGACAAGAAAGAGACTTTGGGCACTTGTTCGCATAATGGTCCTTCGAACCACAATTATAGCATTCCCCACGACCAAAGGAAGAAGTCTTTGCCACGGAGGTTGCTTGCTTCCCTTTCTTATTGGGATAAGGGCCTTTAAATTTGTTTGGCCTCTTTCTGTTGTTGAAGTTTGGTTTGGAACCCACCACTTCAACATCATTCTCTCTATCCGCCTCTTCAAGACGAAGAGCGATATCAACGAGTTGGTCGAAAGAAACTTCTAACTTTAGAAGTAATGGCTTCTTGAGACTTTTGTTTAAGCCATAGACGAATCTCTGATTCTTCTTAAGAGGGGTGTTGATGTATTCAACCCCATATTTGGAAAGCGACTCGAAGGAGGCGACGTAATCAGTCACGGATGACTCACCTTGAACAAGGTCTATAAATCGTCGAGCCAATGTCACTTTTTCTGCTTCTGGTACGAATTTTAACTTGAAGCGCTCTCGGAATTTCTCCCAGGTGAGATCCGCTTCATTAATCTCAGAAATAAGAAGTTCGTACCAGTCCAATGCTCTTTCTCGGAGCATACTAGAGGCCACCTGAACTCGGTGAAGGTCAATAAGATTCATGCGAGAAAAGATTCGATCGCATGACCTTAGCAAGGCCTGTACTTCAATAACAATTTCGGAACCCTTGAATGGCTCCCCACCTAAATTTGTGTAATCGCTGCACAAGCGTGCAAATCCCGACTTTGGGTGAGTAGGTTCCGGGTTAGCTCCAGTTGCTTGAGCATTTGTCACTAAATCAAGAAGCTATTGAGCAGTTATAAAAACTCCATCCTGGGGCGGAGTGCTAGATGGCACGGCTCTGGGGCGGCCAGGTCTAGACATTTCTCTTCCTTTAGAAAGAAAGAAGAGGAAGAAAAAGGCTATTCACCAAATTGAATATCAAGCAATCTTCATAGACAAAACATGGAATCATAAAAGAAAATAGGATAGAACGGTACGTAGACCCGAATAAAATCCTAAAGCACGACTCCTAAGATGAACTTAGGACGATGATCCTTGTTATAATATTCCATATTGTTCCGAAGTTTGGCTCTGATACCAAGCTGTGACGCCCCACCTCTATACCCACACTAGCCAAGAACGCTACGGAGTAATGCTGTCAACTAGCACGGAAAATAAGGCTGTTGAGGAGCGACCATCCGTGTAATTGCTTTGCGCGAGCACCGATATGTCAGATAGTATAACATGCATTTTTATTTCAAGGGGAAAATACGACATACCGATACAAACACAAAGCTACTACACAGTGGCTATAATAATCTTCGAAAATAAATATAGAAATAAACATAACATAAATCAGTCACAGACAATTCATATCACAAAGGCGGAAATAGATATGAATATTACACTAGGAAGTGTACATCAGAGTAGTGGTCTAAAAAGATCCACAATATCACAAAAGAATAGTTTCACGAACTACACAAAAGAATAAGTATACATTATGGAGTCTATATCTCAAATGTATACAACAAAATAAACTACTAATCTAAGTAGTTAGCCAAAAGTCAGAGTAATGATCCAGTATGAGAAGTCAAGCAGAAGCACCTGTAACATCTCCGTGTGACCCGAGTATTATTTAATAAAAAAATAATAAACGGATCAGTCTAGCTATAAATATCAGATGAAACGATATAGAATCAGAGCTATGACTAAACACATAATAATCACAATGCCAAACTGTGATATATAAGTAATTGAAAATCAACAAGAGATTAATCAATATCACAAAATCTACACAAGAATCAAAGAAATGTCATACTCCTTATTTCGTTCATCAAACCACAAATATTGACGATAATATCAATGTCAATCGCAAAAGTCAATGACGCACAAATTCCAGAAGACTACACAAGAAATCCAGAAATCACAAAAGTCAATGACACACAAATTCACCAATGCACAAATATCGATAAGACTTATCAATGGAAATCACGAAAAATTGGTGAAACACAAATTCTAGAAATCTACACAAGAAATACAGAAATCACAAAAAGGGGGGGGGGAGGAGGCCTATCACAAACGGGAACATAAAGCTCACCAACACGTGTATCACAAACGGAACGCTAATTCCATGGTCGCTAACCATCATAAATTGAGCCGAAGCTCCACAAACGGCCCGAAGACCATGGGTTGCTACCCCATCACAAATTGAGTCAAAACTCCACAAAACGGGGTTTAGTCTCCCTCGCAGACAAAGAGACATCGCACATTGCTAGTCTAAATCACAAAGATGATCGTCATGATCAGCGAGAAGTGTCGATTACACTAAACTAGTAAATATATGAGTTTAGCTTCATGTCCCATAACCACTTGCTTAACTTAAATATTTACGAACAAACTGTAAATCTCCACTAGAAAATTGTCACAAGAGGTTCAATCGAACAAGTCCAAGAATTAACCGACAAAGTAAACGCAAGCATTTCATACCACTTGTTTTACTAAGCCGTTTAATTAGATTTCTCATACGAGTGAGGTAAAGGTTTGTATATACTAATAGATTGGAAAACGGTTTTATAAATGAATTTGGTATTAAAACAGTATTGAAATCGTTTGAGGAAAGAGTTTTGATATTTACTACTAGTATAGAAAACCTTTATATTTTTAAAGTGACAAATCACGAAGAAGATTGTAAGAACAATCAATCACAAAAATTCACATACGAAGACGTGAATAAAATCCAACGAAATCGATAAAGGATCCATCGAAATGGATATTCAAAAATCCCTAAAAAGAGTCATCAAATTCATAATAGATGATAACAACAAATAGGATTACCACGAATCGATTTAAATTGGAATTTCAATCCAAAAAGGCAAATTGGACTCAAACAGCAGGTTCAGTCGACTAAACAGAGTTTTCAGTCGACTGACCCTGTACCTGGAAATTTTCCAGGTTCAGGAAACTTTCTGTTTCCAGTTTCAGTCGACTGTGCAGAGTTTTTCAGTCGACTGAATCATGCCTGGAAACTCTCGGGTTTCAGGTTCAGTCGACTGAACAGAGTTTTCAGTCGACTGAATCATGCCTGGGCTGTTTTTCAGCCTTATTCAAATGAAGAGCAAACTCTTCCAAAATGCAACCGGAGGAACATTGGCTCTAAGGGTTTATGCCAATCGACAACCCGGTCCTATATGCTCCTCGATGCATAACCAAAAGCATGATCAAACATCCATAAAAGGATTTCACACAAATTTGACTTAAAACCCAAAAATTGGATTATTCACAAAACCAATCCAAATCAAGAGCAAATGCACATGAAGAAGTGTTTGGAATTCATACGCAACAACCAAAGATAATTATAGTCATAGATGTGAGATAAAAATCTCACCTTTTCACAAAATCGAACAAGAAGAAGCTTGAAAGCAAATGGAGAATCAACCTCTCTTCAACACAACCCAAACGAGCTTGAATCTATGCTAAAAAAACAAGAACATTCCCAAAATTAGGTTTAGGAATTTCTGAAATTGGTAAGAGAACAAGTTGGAGAAGAAGAAGAGAAGCTTACCAATGGGTTCTTCTTGAGTTTGGAGCTAGGAATTTGATTTGCAAGAGAAACTAGGGTTTTGGAGTTTTAATTTCCAATCTCTCCCACCATTAAAGCTAAGAAAACTGAAAAGAGAAAGAAGTGAGGGAGAATGGGGAGAGTGGTTCAGTTTTGGAGTATAAGTTAACATAGGGCTGAGCCCAAAAACCAAACCCAAAGTAAAAAGTAGCAGAAATCAACTTTCTCCAAACATATCGAAGCTTATACTCAAAAAGGTCGCAAACGGCATTTTAAACTCAATGGGAGTGGTCCCGAGCCCTAATTTGACCGTATGCAAAAAGTAGCTTTTCGGACTAAAATCCGACTAACGATAAAATATTTAAATATAAAATCGATAAATATGCGGGTTGTTACAGCTTAGGTTAATATAGTTAGTATATTGTCATTTTATCATGTGTATTTTTTTTGAAATTGTGTAAGTAAAATTCAGGTATATTGAAATAAAGACTAATTGATACTTTTGATTCCAAAATTAAAGTTGTTGCTCAACAAATAAGTATGTATTTATACTGTTGGTTGATTGATTATTTTCTATCCTGATGTGGGAAGCCTCTTGGCTTTTGTTTTCTTTTGATTGGTTTGGGTCTATAGAGGCAGGATGTAGTTTTTCCGACTCAGCAGCGTAAAGGAGGTGCTGCCGAAATTCTTTAATTTTTTTAAGAATTAGACATTTTTATATAAAAAATAAGAAATAAAACTAAGAAATTTTGAATATTAAATATATTAATAATTTTAACATAGTTAAGTGCTATTCTTTACTCCGTTTCTTTTCGTGGACGAAAAGCTCTAAGTGGGGGAGATTGTAATGGTCCGAAATTTTGGCCATTTTTAAATAATAAATTTACTATAATTATTGAGTTAAGATGATTAGAAAATAAAAAATTATGATTTATTCAAGGAAAACTTGTATTAGAACTCTTAAATCACAACAAAAGTCACAACTTATATTGAAAAGATAAATAGAATGATATTAGTTGCGAATAATTAATAATAGAGATAGAAAGAGTTAATGTTTAGTTTAAATAAGAGATTTCAATGAAATAAATGTGTAACTTATATTAAAATTGAAACTAATGATATGGCTATAATAAATTTATAACGAAAAACGAGATAGTAAGTGTTAAGTTAAAATGAATGAATGAATTTTTATATATATACAAAGCTTATGTTATTATTTAAAATTTATTCTGATAAGTTATGTGATCGAAGTTTCAACGAATTAAGATTTGGTGAATTAAATGATAATTTTAGAGTAAAATAAATAATGAATTTAATTGTGGAAAACTTTAGATTTTGAAATGTGTCTAACGAATTATAGTGAAAGTAATTTTATTTGTTGCGAAATACGTAAATTTATTAGTTTCGAATTTTAGTTCAAAAACCAGCTAATACTTTAATGGGAATTATTATTTTTTGATATGTAAATATTTTTACATGGAAATGATCTAGAAAAAATTTCGATTAAAACGTCAAAGCTCATTTCGTCAAATTTTAATCTTTTAACCTCTGTTTATCACGATTCGTCGTTTAACGTACGTTCTAATCGGGGCAATTGGCGACAACAGTGGATTTTTGACACAATTGTTGTAACATGGATTTCATTGCACCACTTGTTTCGTCTCATCACGTTGATCGTCGAGGTATATTTACTTCTGTATTTTGACATCCAATGCACAACGTTAACTGGTCAAATTATAGATGTATCAGTACCCAGTTTGCAAAGTTAACCATTTAAATAAATATCTCTGTCGCGCCTATTCTCATGCAGATGCCGCAACCTTCCTTTCGTTTGGTTGCACATACCATTCCGCCGCATTAAATTTGATTGCTATTATACACATGATTTATATAATAGAAGCGTTATGACACGCGTTGATGGTATATGTTTTGTGCGTGAATTGTTCTTCTACAATTTATATATGATTAACACATTCAAGAGAAAATTATTTGCAAAAATATTTAGTCATGTTTTTACGTTAAAATCATGTATGGTCGGTTCAAATTTTTATTTCTAAGCTGCAACATTTAATTTTTTTTGTTATTTTGAATTTTGTTTATATTATTAATTATTAAGCAACGAATTTGTAGATGATATTTATTTGTTTAAATAATATTTATTTGTTAGATCCTAATATTAAGTGTAGAGGGATAGTTTGAATATGTAAAGAAAATTAACTGTTTTAACTTAGTTTGAATAATTCCAGTCTAGTCTTGAAATAATATGCTAAAAATAATAGGAATAACATATGCATTTGATTAGGATTTTACCAATTCTTTTGAGGTACTTGTACTTGGAATAATAGATAATAATTAAATTATATATGATTAAATGGTATTTTGGAAAGTCCACAGTCGGACCAAAAGTTCGTGCTTCCAAGCCAATTATTAATAAAGATAAAACAAAAATAAACTATTGTTCATATTAAAGTAGCCTACGTGCTCTCTCTCCTCATTTTTCTTTTGGCTTATGTATCTCTTTGCCTTTCAGTTCGAAGAAAAGAAAAAAAAAATTCCATCTCCTCGTTCCAACTCCTCCCTAGCCTCCGTTAGTGCGCGACCCTCATTACCTCCCGCCTCTCCTACTCTTTAGCCTTTCCCTCCACCGTTCAGACCTTTGCCAGAACTCCACTGCCACATCACCATCTTAACCACTTCACCAAAGCTCCATTGCCTCGCCTTGTCATCACCCATTTTTGCTTACCTTCCATCATTGCACCAGTAGCCACCTCCACCCACGTCTCCACGTTTTCGATCGTCCACCGCCTGAAACCGCCTGCTTACAGCCTTCTCCGACATTTGCTCGTCAACCATATAGCATCCATGTCAGTTCCCACTCCCCATCTCCACTTACCGATCACCCTGACAACCTCCCCCGTCACCTCATTTGTCATCTACCGAGCTACCCCACTGCTCCTAGTTCGCTAAAACCAAACTTCCTCATCTGCCTGCCAAACCATTGCCTCGCCTCTGCCATCATTCGCCTGACAGCCCACTTCCCTTCATCATCTACCACTGCCCGTCAAACTGCTCTTTAACTTCGCTATCCAATCCTCTCAAACTGCAGTCGAACTGTCCAGGCCTCCATCCACCTACGCTACGCCGCCGCCGCCGAAATCGCCAAATCCGAAGACAAAGTGTTGCATATTGTTTTGCAGCAGCATATTCCAATTCAAATCGCTGTTTCACATGTACATGCTCATCAATTCGTGTCCGCTTCTGCGTTAATTTTGTGGTTTATTCGCTTCTGTTTTGTTTTGGAAAACACTACAACCAAGTGAGTAGGTAAACTCATTCACATCGTACTAGATTCCCTACTGTAGTTAAACCAATTAACGAAGAAAAAATTGATACTGATTGCTAGTTGAAATTTAATTGACTGAAATTGAATTATTTGAATTTAAACTGATTGACAGTTAAGACCGACATTTAAAAATCGATTAATAAATCTGATATTAAAATTGATTGTGTGAATTAACATTTAAAATTGATAGGAATTTAACTGTTAAATGGATAGTTGAAATTGATAGTAAATGTGACATCTAAATTTGATAGGAAAATTTTGACATTTTATACCCTTATTAACTCGACATCAAAGTTTGATATTCAAAACGATATTGGATTGCATATCACCTTTAGTTAAACACCCCGATATTTGCCGGACATTAGGAAGAAAGAAGAGAAAAGAAAATCTACTTAAAGCTTAGGATTCAAGTTAGAAGAAACCTATAACCAACAAACTTCATTTTCCTTATCCAATCTAAGGTGAATAATAATTTCTTCATCTCTATTTTAGTTTTATGATCATATGGTTTCGGATTTTAGTGTAAATCTATTTTTGTGATATAGTGAATGATGATATGTTGAATTATGATTTATATGGATTAAATAAGTTTGTTAAAAAGGAGATATACACGGTTTTTGGGTAAAACTAAGATGAAATGATTTTCAAATGCCGTAGGAAAATTATAAGTTGTAGAAAACATGATTTTGGAGATGGATTTAAATTTTCATAATTTTTTGAATTAATGTGGATTTTATATAAATTTTCTATTGAAGAAATTAATTTATTGGGTTATAAATTATTTACGACTAAAATAATTATTATTTGGGTTTGAGATTTTTATATGTTCGAAAACATATTAAAATAGATTTTTTAGAATTTTCTCAGATTTTCCTAAGTGAATTGATGAATATATAAGATTATTTAAGGTATGAGACTTAAATGTTTTATATATTTTATTAAGGAGAAGGGGCATTTTATAAAATAAAATTATTATTTAATTCTGAAATTAGTGGCAGCACTTTTTGAAAAGTCTATGTTAACCAATAGGAACTTGACAAACAAAGGCAGATTAGTTGAAAAGTTAAAACAAGAAAACCATGCTTTAGCGTGTTTCAGCCATTTTAGGCATCAAAACTTCCAACCCAGACCTTCCGACAAAGTCGAAAGGCTATAGCTCTCGACAATATCAAAGTTTAATGCATATGGTACCTAATTACTTGGTACGTAATGAATTGAACCAGATCGACGGGTACTTAGTTGAAAGGATTGTTGCTTTCAACCATGTCAATTATCTAAAATAAAGGTTTTAAACCTTTCAATACGGTCGAAAGGTCACTGCTGCTTTATCGTTGTTTTGTTTTGAACCTTTCGACACACTCGCAAGGTTATTGTCCTTTTTTCCAACTATTCGAAGTCGTTGCTTTTGACAAAGTCGAAAGGTTTAGTTGTTTTAAAACTAGCCGTTTCTCTAATGCTTTCGAAAGGTATCAAAGCTTTCGACTTAGATGGTTTATCCTTGATTTATAATTGAAGTATAACTGTGACGACCTGGTTTTCTAACATTTGTAATTTGGTAAATAATTTATTTTAATTGTTGGGATATTTATTTTATTTGTCGAATAAATAAATTTTATCATATTTAAAATATCTCAATATATCTAGATTTAAAAACTATTATAAATATAAAATTGCTGAGTATGAAGATATCGTAGTCATATGTATATATATCTAAACTCGACCACTTAAAATTAAGATAGATATCCAAAATATAAATATACAAGCTTATGACATTTAAATATACGAACAGGTAGTTAAGTTATAAATATATTTTCCATAGGTGGACATGTAATTCATAGTGTATTTGTTTGCATAAAGGAAATAAGACAAAAACTTTGCTCATATATATATATATATATATATATATATATACAGTATATAAATGTACATTCAAAAGATGAATGTATGTATGTAAACAAAAGAGGGGACATAGAAATTAATGCAAGCACACAAAAAACCATTTTATCAAGGTCAAAAAAATTCAGAATCAAAATCATGTCATAAGAAATTATACCAGGTCATAGCAATTGCTGACCAGAGAAAAAAATATATTAAAAGTAGAAGCTTGCTGTGTACGCCAAAGGGTAACCTATATACCTCTACTTTGCCTTCTTCATTTTTCTTCATTCATTCGTAAGCAAGCTTTCAGGTCAGAGCATTAAAACCAGGCCTTTGTTCTTCATTGACATGAGAAACATAAACCCCAAAGTTAAAATAATCCGTCCTGTTACTTGTGACTGCATGTATTATGTTCATCCAGTAATTCAAAAAGCAATATCTTTTTATCTAGATCATATTAGAGGATGTTGTAACTAGGGATTTGTTTATTTTCAAGTATGGATTATGTTAAAAATAGTTCGAGAATAAAGTTATGCTGTATAATTGACAAAGGGTAGGATTTACAGTAAATAACCAATTTTAGTGAAAATTCAATATTTTTAATTCAAGGATTCAAGCATGCAGTCCTGATTCTCATATGAAAATATGAATTTTAGTAGTTAGATTGTAATTTTTAGTGATCTATATCTTGAGAAATTGTTAGATGACCTATTTCCGTTTAAAAAATTATTTTCGTCGACTTCGTCGACGAAAGGAGTTGCGGCTTATTCTAGGGGGTGCTGGTGGACATCAGGGAGGTGTCGACCATGGCCAATTGATGAATTTGGTCTTGGTTTGGGTAAGTCGATGGACTTTAGGGTTTAGTGAAGCTTTGGGTAAATGGTGACACGGAGTCAAACTAAGCAACGATGGAGTGACCGGATTGCGTGAGGTTTGGCTCGGAGATAGCTGTTGGAGTGGGCATTGATCTGAAATAGGCGGTGTGCAAGATAGTGGTCGGAGTTGAGAGCAGTTCTTCGATCTTTGGAAGTGGGTCGAATTTTCTGGATTTTGGAAATCGAGAGTCGATCGATTTTTCGATAGGAGCTGCTGTGGGCTTCGACGATGGGGTGGTATGGATTGGAAGGTGAACGGGGATTGGGATGGAAGGTCACGACGGCGAGATGGTCAGGAACATGGGTGTACACGTGTGCAGTGTGCACATGGAAGTCTCAGGGCTGGAAGAACAAGATGGTGGGATGTTTATCGTTCGGGGCCGTGCTATTTGTGTTCAAATCGGGGTTGGTTTTGGAAGCAACGCGCTGATCGGAGTTGATCTTCTCCGGTATGAGGAATCGACTTCGGGTAGATTGGGAATGGGTCTGGAGACTGTGAGGAAAAGAGTTTGGGAGAAGCGGGTCATCCTGTTGTTGTACTGGGCTTCGACCCATTTGTGCTACGAAAAAAAGAGGAATTTGGTTTGTTGAGTTTGGGGTTTTGGGCTTCGGACCAATGGTTTATGCTTGTTTAAAACAGGTTTTATTGATTAGAGAGTCTGAAACAAATTGTTTTTCCCAAATTTATAACAGTCATATTGTGTTATAAAGTAAAATGTTTTAAAACAAATCTTTCTTAATATTTAATGTTTATCTAAGATTTGTACATAGACAAAGAAATTTGGAAAATAAAGTTTATTTGTTTGAGATTCTATTTAAGTTATTTAAATAAGTGATTCTATTATTAAGTGGACAAGTTTTTAAAAGTAATAATTTATTTTAAATCCTTGTATTTAATTGAGTTAAGTAATCGTTAAACATTTTAAACCCCTGCTTTTAACTAATTGTTTTAATTTAAGTTTGGGGTTAAGTAAGTTATATTTCAAAGTAATTAAGTTAATTTATTCTATCATGTGACATTCATTGTAAATTAATACTTAAGACTTAATAAAACAAATTTAATAGTGTAATTAAAAGTTAATTAAGCAGAGATGTTTTAATCTTAATTAACTTAAATCTTTAAGTTAACTTATGTGTTAATATTGATAAAATACAAGGTTTATTAACTAAAGGAATATAATGGTTACTTTATAATTAATTAAAGTGTTTTATAATTACTTAATAATAAAGGATTGAATTAACTATTAATTAGAGATTAATTAATTCGTGGTTAAGATTTATTAATAATTAAGGTTTATTAATTAATAATTAAGAGGTAATTAATTAGGAAATTTAAGATTGATTAATCGATTGGTAAGGTAATAAAGAAATGATTAATTAAATAGCTGAAATTAATTAATGATTGTTTAAGAAGGGATAAGTGATTTATTGTTAACTAATTACTTTAATTAAGTGATTAGAGAATCATTAATTAATAGGATTAATTAATCAAGGAGATTAATTAAAAGTTAATGTGAATGGTTAAGGCTAATTAATCTATGGAATAATTTACTTAATGTAATTAAAGGAACATTAATGATTAAAAATGATTTATTAATTGAGTTGTAATTAATAACTATTAAATATACAGGTTTAAGGTAATCCAAGTGATTAAAATTGGCAATTAATTTAATTGGAGATTTATTAATTAATTAGAAATTATATATTTAGTAAATCTTATTATGGATGATTGAATGATATTGAATGTCTTGGACTGATGATATCTCTGATGGGTGAATGAGATGTGCTATGACATGAATGGGTTGAACTATAATAATATAGATTACCTATCTGAGTTGAACTGTTATGAGACATGATATCATGAATATAAATCGTATTGATTAAAACCTAACAACTTGGATTAAAATGATATTGAATTCGAAGAGACCGGGGTCGGGTATCAGTAATACCCGAAACCACTTCAAATAGTAATCTAAAATTCTAAAATTTGATATGTGAAATTAAGCAGGCTAGAAGGAAATTTATTGTGTAACAATTACATTAAGTTTGAGAACTATAGTGTGTGATAAAAGATTGACTATATAAGTAAGAACTCGTAAAAGTCACGATTACTCTAGTGATGCATGAGTTATATAGCTCAAATTTCATATTATATGGGTTTACTCACGCTGGTTTCTAGCCTAACCCGGGTGTTACTTTGATGTAATGCTCGGGTCAGACCGAGTATTACAGATTTTCAGGTAAGGACGTTCTAGAGCTCAGGAGACGAGCTGGATGGCAGGAACGTATGGAGTGTTTCCGCTGTGAGATATTTCTATATATCTGAGATATGTTGATTTGTATATTTCCAGTGTTTGTGAATGTGTGTAACTCTGATGTATTATAAATGTATTTGACAGATACAGAGTTCTTTTGTAAACTGTTATTATTTGATATTATATTTTTATCTGCTGCGAATGTGAGATGTTGGTGTTTCTGTCCTTTTATCTCTTTCTTCTTTTTCCTAATTATCTGGAATTCTCGGGATCGAAAATTCTGGGTCGTTACATTCGGTATCAGAGCCGAGGGTTAAGCAAGAACCTTCACTACTACAAAACATGCCATTTGCATCGGTTGTTTACCACCCTTTTGCATCAGTTCAATAGCCGATGCATATGCAACCGATGCAACAAGCTTAACACTTTTGCATCAGTTCTGAAACCGATGCAAAATGATCCTTTTTGCATCGGTTGTTACTAACAACTGATGCAAAATATCATGGTTGGTTGCTTGGACACAGTCCCCATGTTGCATCGGCGGATTATCCAAACTTTAAATTAAAAAAAACAACAACACAATTTTTTTTTAATCATTCACATTTTCATATTGCATTCACATCTTTCGTTTTCTTTTCTACAGATTTGCAAAAAAAACAAACAAACAAACTGTGCATATTTCCTGTGCATTGTGCACACTTCTCTGTTCCACCCCTAAGTATTTCGCTGTTCATTTACTGTTTCGGTCACAAGCTCACACCGCAGTCATCTGCCATCTTCTCCACTTGTCACTGCCTTAACTTACCCTACATACCATATCTACTCTCTTCATCCCCAAAGTATCACAACATCACCAATAACAGCTATTGTCCCCTGTCAACCCCCCTTCTTGCCTTCACTTCCCAGTCCTTGACTTCACCATTTGCCATTTTCGTCCCAATCACCACTTCATACTGCACAACAGCGCACTGCAAATCCACTAAATTTCATTCCCACAACTAACATCAATTCACACTCCCCACTGTTTCAATCACTCAAAAACAACCCATACAACAACTTACATCTTCCTTGCAAGCCATACTGTCACATCGTCCCCCGCCACCGTCTATACTGCACAGTGCCTTCCATTAACCACCCATACCACAACCACTTACTGCCATTCGACCATCACCTAACCAACTACAATTCAACTATCAACAAAAACCAAATTCAATCCTCTGCACGTAATTCACCTCACTTCCACAAATCAATCCTCGACCATCAACTACCACAGAAACCACAATCACAAAAATTTCCTCCTTTAGTCAACTAACCATCCTCACCATCAACCGACAGCCATGCAACCCAAACTTGCCTTACAACATCACAGAAACAACAAGTTTCTTACATACAACATATCACAAAACTGTCACATACATCCCCATCCACAAAGCATACAACCTGCCCCTTCTTCTGCTACCACCATAACCATAAAACAAAACTCCATCACTGTGCACAAAACAACTATGCACTTCTTTCAGTAATTACTTGCCCGTTGTTGCTTTTCAACCATTGCTTGATTTTCATTCACAATTCAAGTAAATGTTTGGTACCCAATAGCTGAATTTAGTTGGTCAATAGGAAGGACATTTTCATTCATAAAAAACCGATCCAACCTATGAATTAACAATAATACATTCCAGATTTAAATAGATTAAAAGATAATGCTTGAATTCAAAAACTAATACTGTTTACAGAAAATAGAAATGAATCAAGAAACTAATACCTTTTGTATTCAATCTAGCTTAGTAAGTATTAACAACCCAGCTTAGTATTTATAACACCTATTGTCCATGTTAGCAGTTCCCACCCTGTCACGCTACTACTTGTTTGTTTGCAATGCTGCAAAAAAAATCGACGCAAGTTGTAATTTTTTTCCCAGCTTGAGACTGTACATCCCCAGTTGCAAAATTCATACCGAGCTGGGTAGCAAAGCTGCAACCTTAGCATGAAGTGAAAAAAAATAGAAGGAAAGTTAGTACAACCAACAAAAATGCTAAAAAAATATTAAATATTACCAGTTGAATGTAATTTTTGTGGTCAAAACAAGCTCCTGAATGCAAATAAAATTGAATTTCAATAATTCCTATACATTAACAAAGAAAGAAAGGGATATATACACTTTTATACTTATTCAATGATAATAATATAATAGGTAGCTGCTATTAAATAACTGTACTCAATTCAGAAAAATAATAAATAAATCAAAAATCAAAAGATTGGTTGTACCAAATATCATTCTCTGGTTGATGTCATATTGGTAATTACAATCGCAGGAACTCTTCAACATGATGTGATATGCATTTCCTACAAAATCATACATCAGATTATCCAATTAATAGGTTATAGGCTACATATAGACATTATATTAACATACTAATAATCAACACTTTACTAATATAAAATTTTCTAGCTGATGCAATTAAATGATAAAGAAATGAAACTAGCACATCCGAACAACAATCGCATCACTTCCCACAATTTTTTAGCTGCAGTCATTTCTACCGCTGTGCTTTCGTATACACTGCCTTGCTTTGCACCATCGCCAACCCAAAGAAGACTACAAATTCATCGACTTAGCCAATCGCTTGAATCACTAAACTCGACCACCTCAAATCGACCACCTCAAATTCATAAATAAAACACACAGGTAGAATAATGGATACAACCTGCCTATTCAAGCCTTCTGATCGCTCTGATGTTTACACTGTCTTCTTGCCAACTAAGGCGCGACCCACGCTTCAGTGTTTTAAAACAAGATAACTACATCAACACATTACAAACATTATCAGATAAAGGGGTGGACTTGTAAAAAGTGAAACATAATGGAGCAATTAAATAGTATTTTATATATCAGAGAATTGATTTAGCATGTCATTTTCACTCACCTGTTAATATAGGTAAACTGCATACAACTCAGTATTCCCTATGTAAGCATTCAGATGGGATGAGTAGTCATACTGTGAGCCTATCGGATTACTACTGTTGTTGATGTCTAAAGATGCACCTACCAACTGTGGGCCTACCAAATTGCTATTGTTGATGCCCAAAGAAGTATTTGGCAACTGCGTATTATACTAGTTAAAACAGCATGCATTAGAAATATATACAAGGCAAGATTATCCAAAATAAAAATGCAATCTAAGATATAGGCTAGGAAAGTTTATACCTGTATCAACCTCCTTTGACTTGCATTCTCGTATCCTACTGAAGCTAACAAATATATGGAACTTTCTGGTTTCACTGAGTTATTGTAACCATGGTTGTCAGCAAGAGTATCCATTATAGTTATGCCTTCTTCAACATTACAGGTGTTGCTTTTTGGAGACAACATTTCCAAAAATTCAGCTGCAGTTGGACAACCTGAGTAACTGCCTATTCTTACAGCAGCTTGATGTTTCCACTTTTCTACTCCCCAACACAAGGCGCAGAGTGATTTCTGCATGCATATTTCCTTATGTTTTAGATCTTGTGTGTATTATCACAAAGAAAGCTAAGGAATTTAAGCTATTTGTCTCTAGGTAAGATACGTAAATGTTATGTACAATTAGTATGCTATATCTCGAATTGAGTTATGGTTTGACACTTTAAAAAGAGATATTTTCATGAGCATGCATTTTAAAAACATACATTCAGATGGATATTTCAATCATAATCAATTAGGCATTATCAAATAAAGCATACATAGTTCTAAGTTTTAATATTTAAAAAATACACCTCTAGATATAGTGAATGGGATGATCACACCAACAAGTCCTATTTTTCATTACTTACCTAAAATAATATTATAAAAGGAATATACTAAAGAATAAGAAGCTAGTAACAAAGTTTCAGGAAAACCAAGATACCTCTTTTGTGGTTGTAGAATCCAATATGCGGGATAACAGGAAAAAGCGATTTTCAACAACTATATCTAGAAATTAAATTAAGTATTTATAATTTTTATAATATACATTAAGAAGATAAACTAAAAAGTTTGACCAAAGATAATTCCATTAACTCAAGGATAATTGAAATCATCTCAGTAATCATGCAGTAATGAAATAAATAAATAAACACTACAGATTTGGTTTTTCCAGGAAAATACAAGGTTAAAATCGGAGTAATTTGATTATTGATAATAAGATATAAAAATACCTGTAAATGTGTTAAACGTATAATTTCAAAACATAGTTTTGTGTAGATCCCAAATTTTCTCTTCCCTTTGAAATGGCGGATGTTAAACAAAGATCAGCTTGATGTTCACGATCAGCTTTCAATAACACAATCAAAGTTTTAAATTTTTAATGACAATAAGATAGCGCAAAGAAAACCATTTTAAAACAAACAAAAGCTTAGATTGTTACCTGAAATAAAATAGATGAAATAAAGCAAACATAGTTCATATTTCAAACTACTGTCGTCACAACAAGTCAAGCTCTTGCAAATCCACAAACATCACGGCCTTCTACACTTGGATACTCTTATCAACCAATATTTGCAGAACCTCTGCTAACCCAATCGCCTCAAACTCGAACCACCTTGAACCCAACTTCGAACCCAAATCAACCACCTTGACCACCTTCATCGCTAGTACGAGTACCACCCAATACGCCATCGCCTTCTGCAAACATCGCCTCAGCAAATACCACCTCCTTTCAACCACTGCAATTCGCCCTTCTTCAAATCGTGCAACCCAAATGTAAAAGGAATACAATTTGAGTAACGTAAAAAAGGAAGATTTGGTACCTTGATAATGAGAAGCCGTGGCCAAATCTAATCCACGAAATCACGTTTGAAATTAACGGTGAAAATCAATTTTAGGGTTTTTTTGTTTTGAAGAAACGAATGGGAAAATAAGAAATTGGGATGGCGGGAATAACGGGTGCGTAATGAAAGTGGTTTCATCTGACCTGGACACCCTATATAATTTGAAATTGCATCGCCTTTGCTAGTGAACCGATGCAAATTAACATAGTTGCATCGGTTGACTTTAAAACCGATGCGACTAAAACTATTTGCATCGAAGTATTTGCATCGGTTGTTGGTGACAACGGATGCAAATTTGATTTTTTATTACCTATTGCTTTCCACGTACCAATTGCATCGGTTATTAAGACATAACTGATGCAAATAGTTCTATTTGCATCAGTTTTTACTTCAACCGATTCAAATGAGGCGATTCAAATAACATGTTTTGTAGTAGTGCTTGGCTCTGGTGGGAGTACCCATTAAGTATAGGGTCAATAGTACCCTAGAATGAGTTGAATGTAGTATATATAAGAGCGTATTTATTATTTTCTTATATAAAGATTTTAAATGATTTTATATAAGATTATAGTTCGATATATATAAAGCAATATTTCATTCAAATAAATATTGAGTTAGTTGGTTGTTAAATCATTGGAATTAAACAGAAACAATGAGAACTAAGTGGTAATAGTAATACAACCAAACTAAAATTAAATCTTTTATTTGGGAAAGGTTTCAAAATAAGGATAATAATGAATTGGTTTTCAGATATGATAATCTTGGCTATTATTATAAATAGTTATTGTGTTTAATAATGATATATTCGTTAATAAGTAAGCCAAATGAAGTAAACTTTTAAGACGAGTATAACTTCTAAATAGAAGTGGGTTTTAAATTGTGGAACCTAAATCTAGAAACATTTGAACTGTTTCAAAATGTTAAGAGAAGTTTTTTTTAAATTAAGGTGGTTTAAAATTTAAGGATGACTTGGTGTGTAAAGGAAATAATATGTATATATATGAGGAATATACACAATATCAAAGATAGGTTGAAATAAACTCTAAATGTTGAGTTTTAAATTTGGAATGAGATGTGATACCCAAGGGATAAGTCTTTGAACTTATAAGATTATTAATGTGAAGTTTAAAATTTGAAATAGGAATTCAAATTGGGTAAGGTTGGCTGGATTAAGCAAATTGAATTTAACTTTGGGAAAATTAAATAAGTTAACAGGCAACCTGAATTGGAAATTTCAATATGAAATTGGGATTTAACTTGGAAAATTAAATGGTTAATTTGAATTGGGAGTTTGTGTGATCTCAAAATGGGTTTGAGATCTGGAAATTGAAATTGATGGATGTTTTAAAATAAATTGGATGATATCATCCTATTGTTATTAAAAATCTTTAAATTGTAAATTGGATTTGTTTAAATGGATAAGGAATGAAGTGAGGTAATATATCCATTATTGAGGTAAAAAGGGAAATCAAACTTTAATTTGGAATTAAGGATATGGAATTACTTTGAACTGAAAATTTGAATAATTAAATTTGTAAATTAAAATTTATTTAAGTATTGGTTTCAAAACTGGAAGAAGAAAAAATAAAAAAATCGGGTGATATGTTGAATTTTTAAGATAAAATTATTTGAACTCTTATTTGAACTTTGTAGTAGGTTAAGTAAAGATAATTTATTTGGGAATTGGACTCAGAATTAAATTGTTTAAAGATTTGGATTTTTTGATTTTTAAAAAAAGGTTAATTTGATTTAAGGGGTTAAATCAACAATTGGAAATTTAACTCGAATTTATATAATTCGAGATGGGTTAAAGTGAGATTTAGATTTCATTAGTTCAAATTGAATTTAATTTGAATTAATTAGAATTGAAGACGGATCAGTATAATCTTCAAATGGAAAATTTGAATTGGATTAATTTGAAATAAAATCGAAGATTGAATGGGTTCAAATTCAAATGGGAATTGGGACTAATTCATAAAAATTGAAATGATTTGAAATTGAAGCGGATTCAATTTGAAATTAGTCTAAATTAATTTGAATAATTTGGAATTGTAGTTAAAGTGAATATGTTTAAAATCAAATGGAATTTGATTTGAATTTGGAAAGAAATTGAGGTTAATACAAATTGAAGTAGGGTTAAATCAATTGTAATAGAAATTGAAGTTTTTAAATTGGAATTAAGTCAATTTAAATGGAAGTGGAAATTCGAATTGAATTAATTGAAAATGGAGATTGGGAATTGAACAGGTTGGCTCTGGACTATTTTCAAAATAAATTGTTTTAATACAAACCTATTTTCCAAGCTATTTATTTTATATACGACCTTTCTTATTAAACCCAAATTATCTTATACTTATTTTATAACTACTTTCGGAAATATTTAACTATTTTACAACTATTTTATAAACTAATTACTATTTTACAACTATTTTGTAATTATTTAAAAAAATTTCTATAACTATTTGACTATTTATAACCGTTTTACAATTATTTAACCATTTTATCAATACTTAACTATTTTACAGCTATTTTACAAATTAATAAATATTTTTCAACTACTTATCTATTTTTAACCTTTCAAATTATTTTCTAAATTTTAACTGGACAGAGTTCAAACTGATTATGATTAAATATCTTTTTGAGATGAGAATTGAGGTGATAATCCAAATAAGGATTTAAGCAATTGTGAGTAAGTGAATGAAAATCAAAGTGAATGGAATGGAAAGAGAATTGATTTGGCTAATAATCAATAAAGATAAAGACGTAGGATGTAAGTATATTCGCATAGCGATTTGATCCAGATTCGAGCACAGAATTTCGAGATAGTTATATCGATTCGAGTTGGGATTTTCCACCCGATTTTCGATGGCGAACCTGGATATGTATTGTTGATTAGTTCTGGATATTCTCTATCATAGTCAGGCTATACAAGGAAAATGATGGTTTCCGATCAAGAAACCAGATCTATGTCCGCACTAGGAAGTCGGATGGACGATACTAGTTTGGAAGTGGAATTATGTGATCGAGTGAGCAATCAGATTGGTATAGCGTACGGATGATGTGCATATCGTATGGATTTGAATGAAATTGATATTGAAAATTTGTGAATAAGAAACGGGAAATGATTTCTTTTGAAATGAAAATATATTTTGTGAAATATATGATGAAATAAAATAGAAATTGGATATTTCTATGGTAGAAATTTACTTTATGGAAGTAAGTAATATGGTTAATGACTTTATAGAGTAATCAAATTCGAATATTTGATTTGGAAGAAAGTAAGTCATATATGTGATATATTAATAAACTCCCCCCGCTGAATCTATTGCCGGAAGAAAAGGATTTTGAAGGTGTTTGAAGTATAAAAGGAGTTTTATACAAGTTAAAATGATCCAAAGTTTTTTAAAAAAAAAATTATATATCTATATATATATATATATATATATAAAGGATCTTATAAGGATTTTGAAAAAATGTTTTGGGAACCTTTGGATCTGGGAAGGCTTTTGATTTTTGGGTAAAATCAATATTGGATTTTGAAAAGCCTAGTTTGAGAATTATTGATTTTGGGATAATCGATTTTGAGAAAAGGAGATTTATATGAGATTCATACTAGGTGTATGATTTGGAAGATACTATATGTGTATAGTATAAAGTGTTTTGAAATTAGCTATGGGGAAAAAGGCGCTCCCTTGAAATGAACTTCTCAGTAGTGCCACAGGGTGGTGCTGCCTTGAAACCTAGGGAGGGTTCTAAAGTTGATCCTGCGAGGAGTCCGGATAAAACTAGTTCCTGAGGATTTTGTGTAGTGTAGCAAAAGTCGAGGGCGCTGATGCCTACAGAGGTATTTGGGTTATGCTGTGATGACAGTGTAACTCGATGTCACTGCGATCTACTGTAGACCATAGCGAAAGTCGTGTGTGTCGCTGAGAGCTAACAGTCTACGTTTAATTTTATATCGGTAGACTGCGACCAATGGTAACATAGCGAAAGTCATGTGTGCCACTGAGAGCCAACAGTCTGCGTTTGATTTTACATCGGTAGACTGCGACTTATGTGGGAGTGGAGAAGTTTCATTTTTGATAGCGAAAATCGAGAGCGCTGATGCCTACAGTTACATGAACTTTTGCTGCGATGGCAACGTAACTCTGGAATTTAACTACGATCTGTTGTGGGTTCCATGGCGTAATCGAGGGACGCGGATTGCCTACAGTTACATGGACTTTTGCCGCGATGGCAATGTAACCCAGGATGTAACTGCGACCACGGATGGGGGTGATGATTTCCAAAGCATTCTCACCAAAGATATTTCCTCTATTTTCAAAAACTGTTTTTTTATTTTCAATAAAATTATTTTCCAAATATTTTCACTGGATGTTGAAAATGGATCTGCTAAGTACTTATAGATTTTCAGCCCTACGTCTGATCAACATATGACCGAATTTCTCTGAGAACAAGGATGGGCTGGTTGAAACATCGAGTTATAAAAGTAATTTCATAAAACTACTTTGGAATAATATTATATAGATATTAAAAAGTGCTTTAAAAATGATTAAAGAATATGTATCTGATTTTAAGCATTTTCAAAAATTCTGCTTTCGTTCCTTTTCGAGGATTAAAAGTTCTAAAGGGGAGAGGAATGTGACGACCTGGGTTTTCTAACGTCTGTAATTTGGCAAATAATTTATTTTAATTATTAGGATATTGATTTTATTTGTCGAATAAATAAATTTTCTCATATTTAAAATATCTGAATATATATAGATTTAAAAACTATTATAAATATAAAATTGCCGTGTACGAAGATATCGTAGTCATATGTATATATATATCTAAACTCGACCATTTAAAATTAAGATAGATATCCAAAATATAAATATACAAGCTTATGACATTTAAATATATGAATATGTAGTTAAGTTATAAATATATTTTCCATAGGTGGACATGTAACTCTGTGTTTATTCGTTTTCATAAAGGAAATTAGACAAAAACTTTGCTCGTGTATACACACACACACACACACACACACATAGTATATAAATGTACATTCAAAAGATGAATGTATGTATGTAAACAAAAGAGGGGACATAGCAATTAATGCAAGCATACAAAAAAACATTTTATCAAGGTCAAAAAAATTCCGAATCAAAATCATGTCATAATAAATTATATCAGGTCATAGCAATTGCTGACCAGAGAAAAATATATATTAAAAGTAGAAGCTTGCTGTGTACACCAAAGAGCAACCTATATACCTCTACTTTGCCTTCTTCATTTTTCTTCATTCATTCGAAAGCAAGCTTTCAGATCAGAGCATTAAAACCAGGCCTTTGTTCTTCATTGAGGTGAGAAACATAAACCCTAAATTTAAAATAATATGTCCTGTTACTTGTGACTGCATGTATTGTGTTCATCCAGTAATTCAAAAATCAATATCTTTTTATCTAGATCATATTAGAGGATGTTGTAAACTAGGGATCTGTTTATTTTCAAGTATGGATTATGTTAAAAATAGTTCGAGAATAAAGTTATGTTGTATAATTGATAAAGGGTAGGATTTACAGTAAATAACCAATTTTGGTGAAAATTCAATATTTTTAATTCAAGGATTCAAGCATGCAGTCCTGATTCTCATATGAAAATATGAATTTTAGTAGTTAGATTGTAATTTTTAGTGATCTATATCGTGAGAAATTGTTAGATGACCTGTTTCCGTTTAAAAATTATTTTCATCGACTTCGTCGACGAAAGGATTTGCGGCTTATTCTAGGGTGTGCTGGTGGACATCAGGGAGGTGTCAACCGTGGCCAATTGATGAATTTGGTCTTGGTTTGGGTAAGTCGATGGACTTTAGGGCTTAGTGAAGCTTTGGGTAAATGGTGGACACGGAGTCAAACTGAGCAACGATGGAGCGACTGGAGTGCGTGAGGTTTGGCTCGGAGATAGCTGTTGGAGTGGGCATTTATCTGAGATAGGCGGCGTGCGAGATAGTGGACGGAGTTGAGAGCAGTTCACCGATCTTTGGGTGTGGGCAAATTTTCTGGATTCTGGAAATCGAGAGTCGATCGATTTTTCGATAGGAGCTGCTGTGGGCTTCGACGATGGGGTGGTTTGGATCAGAAGGTGAATAGGGATTGGGATGGAAGGTCGCGATGGTGAGATGGTCAGGAATGTGGGTGTACACGTGTACAGTGTGCACACGGAAGTCTCAGGGCTGGAAGAACAAGATGGTGGGATGTTTTTTGTTCGGGCCGTGCTGTTTGTGTTCAAATCGGGATTGGTTTTGGAAGTAGAGTGCTGATCGGAGTTGATCTTCTCCAGTATGAGGAATCAGCTTCGGATAGATTGGGAATGGGTCTGGAGATTGTGAGGAAAAGAGTTTGGGAGAAGCGGGTCATCCTATTGTTGTACTGGGCTTCAGCCCATTTGTGTTGTGAAAAAAAAAAATAACAACAGGATTTTGGTTTGTTGAGTTTGGGGTTTTAGGCTTCGGCCCAATGGTTTATGCTTGTTTAAAACAGGATTTATTGATTAGAGAATCCGAAACAAATTGTTTTTCCCTAATTTATAACATTCATATTGTGTTATAAAGTACAATGTTTTAAAACAAATCTTTCTTAATATTTAATGTTTATCTAAGATTTGTATATAGACAAAGAAATTTGGAAAATAAAGTTTATTTGTTTGAGATTCTGTTTAAGTCATTTAAATAAGTGATTCTATTATTAATTGGACAAGTTTTTAAAAGTAATAATTTATTTTAAATCCTTGTATTTAATTGAGTTAAGTAATTGTTAAACATTTTAAACCCCTGCTTTTAACTAATTGTTTTAATTTAAGTTTGGGGTTAAGTAAGTTATATTTCAAAGAAATTAAGTTAATTTATTTTATCATGTGACATTCATTATAAAGCAATACTTAAGACTTAGTAAAACAAATTTAATAGTGTAATTAATAGTTAATTAAGCAGAGATGCTTTAATCTTAATTAACTTAAATCTTTAAGTTAACGCATGAGTTAATATTGATAAAATACAAGGTTTATTAATTAAAGGAATATAATGGTTACTTTATAATTAATTAAAGTTTTTTATAATTACTTAATAATAAATGATTGAATTAACTATTAAATAGAGATTAATTAATTTGTGGTCAAGATTTATTGATAATCAAGTTTTATTAATTAATAATTAAGAGGAAATTAATTAGGAAATTTAAGATGGATTAATCGATTGGTAAGGTAATAAAGAAATGATTAATTAAATAGTTGAAATTAATTAATGATTATTTAAGCAGGGATAAGTGATTTATTGTTAACTAATTACTTTAATTAAGTGATTAGAGAAGCATTAATTAATAGGATTAATTAATCAAGGAGATTAATTAGAAGTTAATGTGAATGGTTAAGGCTAATTAATCTATGGAATAATTTACTTAATGTAATTAAAGGAACATTAATGATTAAAAATGATTTATTAATTGAGTTGTAATTAACAAATATTAAATATACAGGTTTAAGGTAATCCAAGTGATTAAAGTTGGTAATTAATTTAATTGGAGACTTATCAAATTAATCAGAAATTATATATCTAATAAATCTTGTTATGGATGATTGAATGATATTGAATGTCTTGGATATAGGATATCTCTGATGGGTGAATGAGATGTGCTATGACATGAATGGGTTGAACTATAATAATATAGGTTACCTATCTGAGTTGAACTGTTATGAGACACGATATCTTGAATATAAATTGTATTGATTAAAACCTAACAACTTGGATTAAAATGACATTGAATTCGAAGAGACCGGGGTCGGGTATCAGTAATACCCGAAACCGCTTCAAATAGTAATCTAAAATTCTTAAATTTGATATGTGGAATTAAGCAGGCTGGAAGGAAATTTATTGTGCAACTTTGACATTAAGTTTGAGAACTGTTGTGTGTGATAAAAGATTAACTATATAAGTAAGAACTCGTAAAAGTCACGATTACTCTGGTGATGCATGAGTTATATAGCTCAAATTTCATATTATATGAGTTTACTCATGCTGGTTTCCAGGCTGACCCGGGTGTTACTTTGATGTAATGCTCGGGTTAGACCGAGTATTACAGATTTTCAGGTGGGGAAGTTCTAGAGCTCAGGATACGAGCTGGATGGAAGGAACGTATGGAGTGTTTCCACTGTGAGATATTTCTATATATCTGAGATATGTTGATTTGTATATGTCCAGTGTTTGTGAATGTGTGTAACTCTGATGTATTATAAATGTATTTGACAGATACAGAGTTCTTATGTAAACTGTTATTATTTGATATTATATTTTTATCCGCTGCGAATGTGAGATGTTGGTGTTTTTGTCCTTCTATCTCTTTCTTCTTTTTCCTAACTATCTAGAATTTTCGGGATCGAAAATTCCTGGTCGTTACAATAACCCAAAGCTTTCGAAGGAGTTCTTTTAAAAGGCATAGGCCTATTGTTTTAAATGTATGTTTTAAAACTTTTGAAGCAGAGCTTTCGACAAAGTCGAAAGTTTGCTTCTAACGAGGTTGAAAGGTTTTCAAAGAAGGTTCCATAAATGTCTTAAACTGAACCCAATGAGTTTTCGAAAGGTTTATTTTCCACTGCTTTCGAAAGGTTTGCGTTTTAGTGGTTTCAAATGGTTTTCCAATACTTGCGAGACGTTTGAGTTTCAATGGGTCGAAGGGTTTGAAAAGAAGTGTTTTAAAGTATAAAGAGGGTTGGTGCCCATTATTTTAAAAAGATATGATTGAAACCCTTCGAAGGGGTTAAAAATAGTAGCTTTCGACATTGTTGAAAGGATTTAGGGCGCACACTCTAAATTTTTATAGAAAACACACATCTTATATAAAGCAGATTTGTAATGACTTTAAGTATGTGATTTCGAAGGAGTAATGCCTTGATAAAAATATAAGTTAAAGGCGTTAACAATGTTTTATGATATGTATTTCGATGACTTTATATCCACAAGAGTGGTATTGTTAAATTG
Organism: Allium cepa; assembly: GCA_030765085.1. Classification (NCBI taxonomy): domain Eukaryota; kingdom Viridiplantae; phylum Streptophyta; class Magnoliopsida; order Asparagales; family Amaryllidaceae; genus Allium; species Allium cepa. The sequence goes on along the minus strand of CM060941.1, from coordinate 165,648,063 downwards.
TTGTTTTGCTTCTTCAAATATGAATATATTCACATGATAACCCATAACCGTCTTTTGGGAAAAAAGGGCAGGAGAACTAACTAGGTTAACTCAATAGTGAATGTAAATTTCTTAAACTCCTAAATGGGTAGGATTGCATCCAAGGAGTCAGGGTGACCAAATATATAAGATGCCTAAACTTTATAGTTATTGGTGTAAACCAAAAGGTTCATAGTTAACCCTGTAAAACTATGATTAAGTAGTTATTGGTGTAAACCAAGAGGTTAGTTAACCCATGAAAACTATGTATTAAGGATAGTTAGCAGAGGCTAATTTGTTTATAGTGAAATCACGAAAACTATGTCCGGATTAAGAATTGACATTAGTCAATTGGTTCCTAGTCGACCCATGAAAACTAGGGTGTGAAGCGAGTTACTAGATAAATCCATAGGTTTCTAGTCAACCCATGAAAACTAGGATAAGGTGATTGTTGGTGAAATGACAAATAGGTTCAGGAGAACCATGAATTAATTAATTTAGCTGAAAGGAGCCTAGAGGTTCATAGTGATCCCGTAAAAACTATGGATAGGACAGGGTGTCATATTAACTGAGGGTTGGGAAATCCTAATTGTTTTCAAGTATGCATATCATCATAATATTTTAAAATATATGTTTTAATCATTATGGACACATGAGCACGATATAGGGTTTTAAAAAGGCTTCGGGATACTAGTGAGGAGAAAGCCCGTTCCGCTAACCGGCATGGTCTCACTAGATATCTAAAAAGGATTGAGATGTTAGATTATTATTCATACTAGGCTTTATGTCTCACTCGAAATTTTTGTTTTCCCTTTAAACTCTCGGGTACTTAATTAATTACGAGTAGTTTGAAATTTAGGGTTTTCAAGTTCTCTTCTTAGACGAATAAAGCTTCTGGAGGTGTAAAGGGGGCAGATAGTTATTTAGAGTTTTCCTTTTCCGCTGTGTATTTGTTTGTAAAGGCAGATTTATTAGCCTTACTGTATAGTCTGATCAACCAAGGGGACATCTTCATATATCGCTCTTAGTGCAATTGTAATAACGAAATTTTGTTGAACATCGTTAACGTATATTAGGATTATGTAACGAACATGAAATGTTCTAATCCAAATGTGGAAATAATTTTTTTAAAATTGTCAAAATACTTCCATATTCTTGTAATCTGTGTAACACTGCATCTAACGCCACCGTATTTGATCGTCGAAGATTAATAAATAAGGATGACTGAAGCATCCGTGGCCCTTAGTTTTGGGCCTTCAAGTAGGGGAATGTTACAAGTTGGTATCAGAGCATAGGTTTATAAAAATTTAAAGGAAAAGTAATTTAAAAGCTTTTGGAAACATAATCCGATGAATTTGAAAATAAGATCGGGGTTTGGGTTAACACTATAGTAAGATACTTGTATTTGATATATAGGTATATATCTAAGTACGTATTTTCCTCTCTCTTAGACCGTGCTTCTGTATCTTATTAAGGCTCGTATACAGATATATGAGAAAGAGGACATGGAGCTAGGAAACAAAAGAGTGTGGAGGAAGCACCACAACTAATGGAAATTCTCGACCTAATACTCGAAGGAACCAAGGCAACATGCTAATGCTAACCAAAATGGTAAGGCCAATGTAGATGTTGGAAATCCATCAGTGGATGCGGGGATGGTGTTTTAGTTATTGGCTAATCTTTTACAAGCAAAAGCTACTGGTAATGTTGAAGGCGCTAATCCTGTAGTTCCAGTTGGATATAACTATGCTAAGCTAAGTCGGGACTGCATCAATCTTGGTGGGAAGCCGTTTGTTGGAACAGAATTAAAGTGTCTGTGCTATAAGATCATGTAATATGGATAAACTACTTATGAGGAATAAGTAAGTAAATGGTAAAAGCAGTAAAGTAAATGACAGGAGAGATTTTTATACTAGTTCGAACTTTATTCTACATCCAGTCCCCGACTCTTTCTGGATTTAAACTAGCAACCCTCACGTAACCCGAAGGAATAGGTTTACACCGCTTGAGCAACCGAATAGGACTTCTACGACATAAGCAACCGAATAGGACTTCTACCGTCTGAGCAACCGAACAAGACTTCTTTATAAATAACAAAAGTATTCGGCTGTAGTGTGCTCTTTGAATAGCACTGATAAGTCAATAAGTACAATCTTCCTATAATCTTCTCCTTTATGATATATAGTATAATATGCTTGAGAATTATGGAAGATAGAGTGATCAATGATCAAAGAATGTAAGCAGTTTGAGTGTAATTTGAAAACTAGAGAATATATAAGAATTCAAGAATATTAAAAATAGTTTTCGGTGAATTGTTTGTTGAATTCTTTAATCTATTTACAGAGTTTAAAAGATTGCAACCATAGATGAAAAACTATATTGAAAAGAACAGGTGCAACCATTGATTTTGAAAACGTTTCTCTTTGATGAAGAGAAGCGTCTATTCATGAAAATACCAGTTGGGAATATTCAACCGTCTGAATCAAAACAATTCAGTCATCTGAATTAGATTAAAACGTAAACAACAAGGTTTTAGGCTATTTCTGGCCTTATTCAGACGTTTGAATATATTCATTCAGACGTCTGAATATATTCATTCAGATAGCTGAATGTTGTGAAACAATATTTTTGTTTCAGCATTCAAACATCTGAATTAATGCATTCAGCCGTCTGAATTCAGCCAGCTGTGCATGTTCGTGCATGTGTGTATATGAATTTATACATATATCAATTTAGGAGATATTTTAACAAAATTCTAAGACGAAATAAAGACACTAGATGCAACATAATCAACTACAAAACTCTGAATATGAATCTGCAACAAATCTCTTGCAAAATGATTACTATAAACAGAATATTTTATATTGCTTGTCATAATCAGAACGATGTAAATCGAGATTCCAACACATAAGATGCAGTTGAAGTGGAGAACTGGCGGTTGAACTGTGAAAGGATCTTTACTGATTTGGGCTTGGATGATGGAGAGAAGAGAAGGCTAGCCTCTATACAGTTTCAAGGGTTAGCACTTCATTAGTGGAACAGTGTGACGGTTGGAGTTCCGGAAGAAGAGCTTACATGGGCTGATTTCAGGAGAAGGTTTGAGCAGAGGTTCTTATTTGAGGTTGCCAAATTGGTGTTAATGAGAAAGTTTATGGATCTTGTTCAATGAGACATGTCTATGATCGAGTATGCTACAAAATTTGACGAGCTATCTTGGTATGGTTATGCTTTGGTTGACATGGATGTCAGACGAAATAGGAGATTCAGTAGAGCGTTGAGACCAGAGCTAGGCAGAATGACTATGACTCGCATTAGAGAACCTTATAATGTGATGGTGGAGATGGCCATCCGCCATGAGGAGATGGTTGTTGTTTCACCTAGAGAGAAGCCAGTTGAGTCCCAGGGTCGTCAAGGAAGGAAAAGGAAATTCTTTAAGAAGAAAGGAGCCCAGAAAGGGGAGGCCACTAAGAAGGCAAAGGCTGATTTAGTGTGTTATAAGTGTGATAAGAAGGGCCATTATGCCCACAAGTGCCGAACTGGTAAAGGAAAGAAGCCTGCAGAGAAGAAGAATGTGAAATGCTTCAAATGTGACCAAGTTGGGCATTATAAGAACCAATGCCCAGAGCCAGCCAGGGCGGACAGAGGGAAGGTGTTTGCTACCGGACCACCATCTTCTTCTAGATCTACTGTAGCAGAGAAAGGGACACCTGTGATGGAAGGTACGCTTTTGATTTAGAGTATACCAGTTAGGGTACTTTTCGATACTAGTGCATCACATTCATTTATATCTCAGTATTTGGTTGATAGGTTATATATATAACCCACATACATTGTTACTTCCTTAAGAGTTGCGAATCCAATAGGAGGGTACGCAACTCTTAGGATGAGATGTGACCAGGTAGAACTTGATTTGTTAGGTCATAAGTTTGCATGTAGTTTGTATGTTTATTATTTCATAGATTTAAGGATCATTTTGGGTATGGATTGGTTGGGTAGGAATGAGGCTAGGATATTTTGCGAAGATTGAGAAATATCATTGAGGCACCTAGATAGTCATAACCAAATCATCTTCACGGTGGATAATTCCAGTAAGAGTGTTTGTGCTTTGTTAAGTGCCATGGATGGCGAAGATGAGCTTAGTCGGGTTCATATGGCGGGAGAATTTGCAGATGTATTTGAGCCGGTCACTGGATTAACGTCGAAACGAGCTGTTGAGTTTCGGATAGACCTTGTACCGGGAGTTGGACCGTTAGTAGACTACCTAATAGGATGACACCAGAAGAGACGAAAGAATTGAAGGTGAAGTTAGTGGATCTAGAGGGAAGGAATTTTGTATGACCAAGAAGTTCGCCTTGGGGAGTGTTTGTGAAGAAACCCGATGGGTCGTTAAGAATGTACATCGATTATCGTAAGTTAAATGAAAAGTCGGTCAAGAATAGGTACCCTCTGCTAAGGATAGATGATCCATTTGATCAGTTGAGTGGAGCCAGAGTATTTTCCTAATTATATTTTGCGACGGGGTTCCATTAGTTGAGAGTGGCAGAGGATAACATTCCTTTGATGACATTTCGAACTAGATATGGTTCGTACATGTGGTTGGTGATGCCATTTGGATTGACAAATGCACCTGCTTTTTTCATTGATTAGATGAATTGGATTTTTCGAGAGCACTTGGATAGGTTCGTATTGGTATTTATAGATGACATTTTGGTGTACTCTAAAGATTAAAGAGAGCATGAGATTCATCTTAGAGTGGTACAAGAGACGCTGAGGCAGGATCAGCTGAAGGTGAAGTTTTCCAAGTGTCACTTTTAGAAGAAAGAGGTTAAGTTTCTTGGACATGTGGTTTTAGAGGAGGGATTGGCATTCGATTCAGTTTAGATCGAAGCTGTCAATAATTGGAAAAGGCCAAAGACAATAACCAAGATTAGGAGTTTTCTTGAGCTTTCTGGCTATTTTCGGAGATTCATTAAGGATTTCTCGCGGATAGCAGCATCTTTGACTAAGTTGACCGGAAAGATGTGAAGTTTGTTTGGTATGACAAATGCGAGGAAGCATTCCTTAAGTTAAAGCATTTGTTAACCAATGCGCCAGTGTTAGTAGTTCTAGATGGTAATCAAGGGGTAGTAGTATACACTGATGCATGTGGCACGGGATTGGTAGCAGTGTTGTTGCAAATGGGCTAAGTTATTGCTTATGCATCTAAGCAGCTTAGACCGCACGCAGCTAGATATCCTACTAATGACTTTGAGTTAGCTGCGGTGATCTTTGCCTTGAAGATTTGGAATTATTTACTGATCATAAGTCATTAAAGTATTTATTCTCTCAGAAGGAGTTGAATATGAGGCAGCAGAGGTGGCTGGAGATTTTGGCTGCCTACGATTTCGGTGTAGAATATACTCCTTGAAATGGAAATAAGGTGGCAGATGCTCTCAGTAGAAAACATCATAATGTGGTGTTAGCGATGGTGGCAGAATGGAAGGATCTAGAAGCTTGAGCCAGTTGTGGTGTGCAGTTAAGGTCTACTTCAAGTTCTAGTTTGGGTACTGCCATGTTATCTTGTTTAGAAGTTCGCTCAGTGCTGATCGAGAGGATGGCTTCTAAGAAAAGAGAAGATCCAGTTTTAGCCGAGAAGATTAAAAGGCTTGAGAAGGATCAGAGATCGATAACCTATAGGATTTTAATCTTTACCAAAGAGGATGGTTGCGAAAGAAGGGACGGCTCCGCGTTTCGAATGTAGAGAACTTAAGGAGGAAAGTTCTAAAGGAATATCATCCAACGAAGTTTACGATTCATCCTCGAGGAACCAAGATGTATCAAGACATAAAGAGGAGCTTCTATTGGGAAGGCATGAAGAGGGATCTTGGCTTGTGGGTTAGGCAATGTGTGAACTGTCAACAAGTGAAGGTTGAACATAAAAAACCGAGTGGGTTACTTAAGCCTTTAGATATTCCAGTCTAGAAATGGAATTTGATATCGATGGATTTTATCGATGGGTTTCCAAGGTCAAGGAGATGAAATGAAAGCATACGGGTTATTGTGAATAGGATGACCAAGAGTGCCAATTTCGTTCTGGTAAATTCAACTAGAACAACACTTGTTTTGGCTAAGTTATTCATGAAGAACATAGTAAGGCTTCATTAGATTCCTAGTAGCATAGTCAGCAACACAGATGCATTATTCACTAGTGAATTTTTAAAGGAGTCTACAAGAGGTATTAGGTTTCAAGCTCAAGATGAGTACAATATATCACGCATAGACGGATGGACAGATAGAGAGAGACAATAAGGTATTCGAAGACTTATTGAGAGCTTGTGTATTGGACTTTGGTGGAGGTTGGGAAGATCACCTACATTTGATTGAGTTTTACTATAATAATAGTTATCAGACTAGTATAGGAATGATGCCTTTTGAAGCTCTGAGTGGAATGTGACGACCCAAAATTTTGAACATTTGAAATTGAGATATTTAATTTATTTTAAATATTTGGGAGTTATTTTAAACTTGAATTTCAATTATAGCTATACATTTGGCAATTTAATTGTTTTAATTTAATTATAGAAATTTACGCAAAAATATTTAAATCTTCAGTTTAAGCTTGTTAAAAATATTTTGAAAGGCTTGGAAAATTCATATTGATAACATTGGAGATAATGGAAGCTTCAGAATTTAATTTGAAAATGATTTATTCAGTTTTGAAATTTCATCATTTAACTTGATAGTTAAAAAATTACCTTCCAGGGCACAGTTTTGAATTTCGACGAAACCAGTTCAGTTGGATCTGTAATATCGTATTATTATCGGATTTCAATTTTCGTAGTGTTTGGAGTGATCGTTTGGCCATATGATAAGCAAACGCGCTAAAAATCATATCGAAATTTAATATTATAGCTGGGTTCAAAAAGCTATCTTCTCCGTATGATCAAATTTGGACTCGGAACCTTTTCAATTGCGTTCGGAATAGGGCATAACATTATAAACGCCTAGTGGCACGCCTCGTTTGGAGATCGAGACTGTGAGTTGCAAAAATTGATTCGAATTTAAAATTTAAAATTTAAAAGAATACTATATGTTTATTATAATATAATTTCACAAGGTAATTAACACGATGCATATCTCCTCGAACACTGGCCTCTCTTCTTTGTTTTCTTTTTACACGCGTTGAATTTTTTTATCTCGCTCGCAGAATGAAAGAAGGAAAAAAACAACGAAAGCCTCTCGTTCAAAAAATATATATAAACAACTAAATTTTGTTCAAATTCATCAATGGCCATTGTCTTTCCTTATAGATCGAATTAGGCGTCGATCTTTGATTTATCAATGGCCGCTTTTGTTCAAAATCATCAATTGTATTCCCCACTCTTCAAATTCAAAAATAAAAAATAAAAAAAATAAAATCGAAACCAAGATCTAGTTTCGATTTCGATTGAAATCAAGAGTCGACTAAGTCGCCTTCAAGCAGGGGGTAGTGTCGCGATGATTGAGGATCGAACCACATTTTCGCGTAAGCACGGCAACATCGAGGCGCATGGCGAGGAGCGGGCACAGGGGCCGTGATGGCGAATGATATTGGCAGCGATGGTGTCACGAATTCAAGCATAGGGTAGCAGTGTCGTGAGAGACTCGGAGGCGAGGCCAGTTGTCGACTGGAGTTGAGATCGATAGTTCGAGTCTAGTTTATTTTTGGCACACATTGGGAGAAAGTCGAGCTCGAGTTCTTGAGTTCTGATCTAGCAATCGAGTATGGTAATCTTTCTTTCCGTTTTATTAATTAGTTATAAAAAAACTATATATATATTTACAGTAAGTTGTTAAAAACAGCATATTTCTTCAAAAAAAAATTGTAAAGTGAAGAAAATCGTGTAGTTTATTATAGAGGAGTAAATATAAATATAGATTATATTTTATTTATTTGCGCATGTATATATATTCAGTAAAGGGAAAATAGAGTACAAGTATAAAAATATATACACACACATTTAGATTTACCAGTTATTTTAAGATGATAATGTATATATGCGATTTATTGTTTAACTTATTTAACTTATTTTAGTTATCAAAATTTTTTTATAAAAGAAAAGCTAAAATTTAGGTATTTGTTTAAATAAATCATTCGATAAAAATTAATTATTAGTTTAAATTAATTTTTAGTTAATTAAATATATATAAAGAAATTAATTGTTCGATCATTTCGAATATTAATAAATCGTAAAATTGTTTATACAAGGTCAAAATCTTAAAGAAAATCAAGCAGAATGAAAATGGATTGCATGCGTAGGCAAAGGTGAGATCTTTTCACTCAAATTAAAATTTGAATTTCAGTTATTGATTAACTGTTAGGATATATATATTTGGAGCGATTGATCTCCCGCATTATAAAGCGGATGAGACCCTATGCGCCGCATAATAGCGGATGATATTATATATCCCATATACCGCGATTCTCTACCTCGAAGTGGAATTGGTATTAATTATTATGCTTACATCTATGGATGTAGGGAAACAGGTTGGAGGGATCCAACTGGATTCCTCAAATATTTGAATTTGTTTCAATGTTGTGTGTCGATTTATTTATAATCTGTGTATGAATATATTTGTGATTGAAATTTATTGAAGGCCATAGGTTAGCCGAATATATTTTTGGTATTGTAGGATGCCAGAAATTAAGAATTGGATTTTTGAAAATTAAAGTAGAAAATTTTAAGTAAACGAATTTTAGATATTGGATAAATTTAAAAGAAGGAATTTAAAAGTATAAAAGTTGATTTTTGAAATCTTATCGAACTAATTCCAAAATACGGGGAAAGATTTTAATAAATGGATTTTAAGTAATATTGTTCAACAGTTGAAAATTTTATTTAAAATTTGGATTTTTAATAGTTTAGGAAAAATAAATGAATTTATTTTAGAAGGTAAAAAAAATTTAGAAATTGATTTGAAAATTTGATTTGGTATTTAAAAATAAAGCTTTCGAAAATCGATTTGAAAATTTGATTTGGTGTTTAAAAATAAATCTTTAGGAAATCGATTTGAAAATTTGATTTGGTGTTGGAAATAAACTTTTGAAATCAATTTGGAAATTGATTTGGTGTATGAAAATAAATTGAAAATCAATTTGGAATTTGATTTGGTGTTGAAAGTGAATATTTGAAAATCGATTTGAAAATTGTATATCAATGGATATTTGGAAATTTAAATTCACAATGGGAATTTTATAAAGGAAAGAGAATTTTTTTTAAAAAAAATATTGGTTTATTTTAAAAAGTGTGGAAAGAAATTTACCTATTTGGAATGTAAATTAAAATAAGTTGAGAAGGATTTATTAATTGATTTAAATGGTCCATTTTGAAATGGAAAGTGTATTTTCCCTGAAAAGCCGAGTATGTTTTTAAAGTAGCTTTCAAATATAAATTAAAAGTTCTAGTGTTGATTTTAAAAAAATGTTTTAGAGAAATCATTTTCTTAAGTTATTTTGAAAATCTTTAGATTAAATATTTATTTAATTAATTATAGAAGTGATTGTTTAAAGATTTTAATTGATATTTGATTTAGAAAATGGTTATTTAAATAATTATACTATCCAATAATTTTATTTTAAAATTATTTTGGGCTTAATATTTATATGGGATATGGGTATAAAATTTCATAACTAATGATTTTAAATAAAGTGTTTTAAAATAGTTTTATTTTAAATATTTCCAAGTATATATGTTTGGATAAGTAATTTAAATTATTTTAAAGTATTTGAATTCGGCAAATTTTCAGTGGAAATGAATAAATATTTGGAAATATATTCCGCACGAGGAAAATGATTTGAAATTTGTATTCAAAGGGTTGAAGTGGAAAATATATCTTGCAAAGATATTTTGAAATATAAACAATTGGGGAAAAATTATTTAAAAATCTGGTGATTGTTGTGATTATTGATTGATAGTTAAAGAACCGACTATCAATATTCGCCTTTAAACGGCGTTTGAAATTCGATGCGACTGAGGGTCAGATGCCGAATGGTTATTCAAAAACCACATCGAATCTTTGTGATGAATCTTTTATTTAAAAGATCAAAGTGGAAATTTGTTGTGATTTACTTAAAATCTAAATGTAACACTTATTTTTAAAATAATCGCTCGTTATTCGGATTAGCCGGGAGAGAACTTTGTGTCATAAAACCCATTCCGAATAATGATACGACGAAATGGGATTGCATCTGAAGAAGGTGTTGAAGACCGGGTATTTTCTAAAGCGGAAGGATTACCTGTCGAATGTCTCTATACTGAGTGGCTCCGTATAGAGATTTTATCACCCTTTTAATGGGGAGTCCGGACGTGATTATTGAATATCCGGATTTACAAGGGCGTCTTTGAAGTGCCTTCGGTTCTGTTCATTCCCGGAACGGACTTGTATGGATGTGCGTCTGATGTTACACTTTGAGATGTAAAGCCGGTTTCTATCAAATACATTTCTGTTGGTGGAGAAGAATTTATTCTCTTAGCTTAACACCATTCTCTGAGACGTACGAGCTCAGAGGTTATGTAGTTGATGGTTACTAGTGATACATTCCCAATTTGATAATGTGGAATGCGAAGTTCTACTGATCATTTGTTGATCGAAGCATGACTTTTGTGAAAAGAGTAGCTTTGTGGACGAGATTTCGTCGGACCTCACAACCCTGAAATGGTCGAAACAGGAAGGATGTGCAAGGTTATTAGGGGTCACACCCCTAAGGTATGTCCATTTTCTTCTGGAAAAAGGTGGTATCATGGTATGGAGCCCAGATATTTAACCTATGTGCTTGTTGCAAATTTATTACTTTGTGGTTGTTGCTTTATGGTTGAGGATCCTTAGATAAAGGTCGGTAACGACCGAGGATAGCATACTTGTAGGTGTTACCTAGTTACAGAGGTAACCCGACCTTGTGTTGGCAGAGATCCGGTTAGGTTCTCGGGGCGTCCCTCCAGAGGCGTAACCATGTGGCATAGGAAGTTCCTTAGCCTGACCATTTGTTGGAAATCCAGAGAAATAATACGAGTCATGTATGTTTTTAGTTGTATAACCCGCCTTTCACTTATGGTGGCGACCTGCCATTTAATTGGTAGCTATAGTAGGCATAATACGAAATGTCTATGCTGGCTAAGATTAATATTATACTTTCGAAATGTTTTCCATACTATGCACTAATGATAATATTAAAAAGGATTTTGCGTATCAAGCATATTTGACTATGCTAAGGAGAAATCTCCTCCAATTCTGCGTTTGCATTGTGTATGTGCGGGGAGGCCTTATGGTAGTTTCATTTTCCAAAAGCATAGTGGGTTTCTTTTCCTTTCTTTGTGAAAATATCTGTTTTTAAGATCTCATACCAGTCCCATGAATGACCTGAAGTTTATTGTTCCCTTTCTAAACACTAGGTGCCCATAATTTTCCACATGCAGCCTAGAGTTAGGTTACCATATGTTCTGGAGCGAAGTCTAGAAGTATGCTGTGGAGATCTGGAGTTCAAGCTAGATGGCCAGGCCTATCACTTGTATATGTTATATTCTTTTTCGCTGTTTGTTATTATAACACTCTGATGATGTAATATGGTGTATAAACTGATATAATGCTTTTGTTCAAAGATTATTCATTTATCTATTATATATTGTTCTGCTGCAAAATGTGTGATTCAATTATTGTTTCTATTTCTTCTTCTTTAACCCTAACGGTTCGGTTTCTGGGCATTCGACGGTTTCAAAGGACCGATTCCAAAATGACGACACACAAGGATAAAAATCATCTCAAAACGGTTTTTTTATATTAGAAAAATAATTGTAAAAATACTATATCATAATAATTTGAATGGATTGACTTATTTGATGTTAAGTCCGATCCTTTTGGTTGTTATAGGATCCTATATTTATTTAGGCATCCTAATTTGATTGGTTTATTATTTCTATCACTTTGGAATGTTAATGATGATTCCAAAGTTTTTGTATTCACTCTTGAGTATCGAGATGTTGATGATATATCTCGAATTCCAATCAAGGTAACTTTGTTGATTTTTGTGAGTCCGTTTGGATTTGACATCCAATCAGGCAATCGAATGTTGAGGTACCTTATTCCTGACTCGTAGTTCTTCGATTATCCTTCCACGACGATATCCACTAAGGAATGAGGTGAGTTTTTAGATTATTCGAGTTCGATTGAGTTTATCATTCAGTTTCTTTAAGTTATCCTTTTCAAATACTCAATCGGTGTTATCCTTTGCAGCATTACTTTGTTTGAAGTAATGATTTGTGGTTTGCATGCTTCTTTTCCTTCGAGGAGAATATCTTGCTTATCTTTGGTCTTGATGATTTCCGAGAGTGCATTTGATACAGTGGATATATCAATGTCGACTTTCGAAAGTCGAAAAAATTTGGTCGTTAAATGGAAGGCCATGCAAATCGCCAGCATGTTGGTTAGAGACTAGAGACAGATTGGTCTTAGGTCCGGATTTGGTTAGAGAGGCGTTAGAAAAAATTGAGTTAATCCGAGGACAGATGAAGGAAACTCAATCCAGGCAGAAGAGTTACGTAGATAAGAAGCGTAAAGACCTATTATTCTCAGTAGGCGACATGGTTTTCATTAAAGTTTCGCCAATAAAGGGTGTGGTACGATTTGGAAAGTAGGGAAAGCTGGCCAAAGATATGTTGGACCATTTTAGATCATAGAAAGGATTGGAAAGCTCGCATACAGAGTAGTACTGCTGAGAAGTTTGGCAGGTGTCCATAATGTATTCCGTGTGTCTCATCTTTGCAAGTATGCCCACGATCCAGAGGCTACTATTTCTTAGACAGAGTTGGAGGATTTAGTCGTGGAACCATATTTGACTTTTGTTAGACATTCAGTTTTTATAGCTAGGGATGAGAAGAAATTGAGAACCAAATCAGTCAAGTTAGTGAAAGTTCAATGGAGCGAAATGAGAAAGATAGTACTTGGGATACAGAAGATATGGTTCGAGAGGCTTATCCTGATCTGCTTTGATGGCATGTCTATGTTAGATTTATATAGAATGTTACTAGACTGGTAGGCTAGTAGGGTTGTTAAGAAATTTTACAGATGATTGCTTTGTTTGCTAGTTAGTCCTTGCTGAATTTCGAGGACGAAATTCTTTAAGGAGAGGAGCCTGTAACACCCTTAGTTTTATTAACATTATTCACGATATTTAATTAGAATAAATTAAGTAGAATAATGTGGATAAGGAGATTGAGGTTGATTAATGAATTAAGTGGTCGTGCTTATCTAACCAAATGAACTTATAAATGGTTAAGATATAAACATAAGGGTATTAGGGTAAATAGCTGCCCATATTTTCCACCCTTATACTATCTCCCTTTGTCATATACGTTCACTTTATCAAAACAAAATTTATAACCATAAGGAAGTAAGGCCGACCATTAGGGAGAATCAAGAGAACAGAAATAAACTTAAAGCTTAGGATTCAAGCTAGAAGGAATCAATCTCCAACAAACTTCAATTTCCTTTTCCAATCTAAGGTGAATAATAATTTCTACATCTCTATTTTAGTTTTATGATCATATGGTTTCGAATTTTAGTGTAAATCTATTTTTGTGATATATTGAATGCTGATATGCTTGAATTATGATTTATATGGATTAAATAAGTTTGTTAAAAAGGAGAATACACGGTTTTAGCGTAAAACCGAGATGAAATGATTTTTAAATGCCATAGGAAAATTATATGTTGTAGAAAACATGATTATGGAGATGAGTTTCAATTTCCATAATTTTCTAAATTAATGTGGATTTTATATAAATTTTCTATTGAAAAAATTGATTTATTGGGTTATAAATTACTTACGACTAAAATAATTATTATTTGTGTTTGGGATTTTATATGTTGGAAAACATATTAAAATAGATTTTCTGAAATTTTCCTAGATTTTCCTAAGTGATTTGATGAATATATAAAATTATTTAAGGTATACGACTTAAATGTTTTATATATTTTATTAAGGAGAAGGGGCATTTTATAAAATAAAATTATTATTTAATTCTGAAATTAGTGGCAGCACTTTTCTGAAGAGTATAAGTTAACCAATAGGAATTTGAAAAACAAAGGCAGATTAGTTGGAAAAATTATCTTTTTATGTTAAAACAAGAAAACCATGCTTTTAGCATGTTTCAGCTATTTTAGGCATCAAATCTTCCGACCTTGACCTTTCGACAAAGTCGAAAGGTTATAGCTCTTAATAAGGTCAGAGTTCAATGTATATGGTACCAAGTTACTTGTTACATAATGAATTGAACCAGCTACTTAGTCAAAGGGTTGGTTGCTAAAGAGGTTGGGGTATGTTTGTTTTACAAACCAAAAGCTTACACCTGCTTGCTTGCAAAAAGGTGCTCTCAACTTGGTTGCTTTTGACCAGGTCAATTATCTAAAATAAAGGTTTTTAACCTTTCGACACGGTCGAAAGGTTACTACCGCTTTATCATTATTTTGTTTTGAACCTTCCGACACAGTCGAAAGATATTACCGCTTTTTCCAACCTTTCGAAGTTGTTGCTTTCGATAAAGTCGAAAGGTTTACTTGTTCTAAAACCAGCTGCTTCTCGAATGCTTTTGAAAGGTATCAAAGCTTTTGATTTAGATGGTTTATCCTTGTTTTATAATTGAAGTATAACACAAAGCTTTCGAATGAGTTATTTTAAAAGGCAGAGGCCTTTGTTTTAAATGATATGTTTTAAAGCTTTTGAAGCAGAGCTTTCGACAAGTCGAAAGGTTGCTTCTAATAAAGTCGAAAGGTTTTCAAAGAAGGTTCTCCACATGTTTTAAATTAAACCCAGTGAGTTTTTGAAAGGTTTATTTTCCATTGATTTCGAAAGGTTTGTGTTTTAATGGTTTCGAATGGTTTTTCAATACTTGCAAAAGGTTTGAGTTTCAATGGGGTCATAGGGTTTGGAAAGAAGTGTTTTAAAGTATAAAGAGGGTTGGAGCCTCTTGTTTTAAAAAATATGATTGAAACCCTTCGAAGGGGTAGAAAATAGTAGCTTTCGATATTGTCGAAAGGTTTTAAGACCCATACTCTAAATTTTTAAGGGAAACCCATGGCTTATATAAAGGAGATTTGTAATGACTTTAAGCATGTGATTTTGAAGGAGTAATGCCTTAATAAAAATATAAATTAAAGGTGTCAACTATGTTTTATGAAATGTATTTCGAGAACTTAATATCCACAGGAGTGGTATTGTTAAATTTTTGTTTTGCTTCTTCAAATATGAATATATTCACATGATAACCCTTAACTGTCTTTTGGGAAAAAGAGGTAGGAGAACCAACTAAGTTAACTCAATAGTGAATATAAATTACCTAGACTCCTAAATGAGTATAATTGCATTCAAGGAGTCAGGGTGACTAAAAATATAGGATGCTTAAACTTTATAGTTATTAGTGTAAAACAAAAGGTTCATAGTTAACCCATGATAACTATGATTAAGTAGTTATCAGAGTAAACCAAAAGGTTCATAGTTAACCAATGAAAACTATGTATTAAGGATAGTTAGTAAGGGATAATTGGTTTATAGCGAACCCATGAAAACTATGTTAAGAATTGACATCAATAAATAGGTTCCTAGTCAACCCATGAAAACTAGGATAAGAAAGTGGCTAATGGAAGTATTAGTAGGTTCCAAGTCAACCCATGAGAACTAGGATGTGGAGTGAGTTACTGGATAAATCCATAAGTTCCTAGTCAACCCATGAAAACTAGGATAATGTGACTGTTGGTGAAATGACTAATAGGTTCAAGGGAACCCATGAATTAATTAAGTTAACTTGCAGGAGCCTATAGGTTCTTAGTGGTTCCATAAAAACTATGGATAAGATAGGGTGTCATATTAAATAAGGGTTGAGAAATCCTAATTATTTTCAAGTATGCATATCATCATAATATTTTAAAAACTTATGTTTTAATCATTGTGGATGCAGGAGCACTGTATAGGGTTTTAAAAAGGTTTTAGGATACTAGTGAGCGGAAAACCCATTCCGCTAAGCGGCATGGTGTCACTGGATATCTAAGAAGGATTGAGATGTTAGATTATTATTCATATCAGGCTTTATATCTGACTCGAAGTTTTTGTTTTCCCCTTAAACCTCGAGTACTCAATTGATTTTGAGTAGTTTGAAGTTTAGGGTTTTTAGGTTCTCTTCTTAGACGAATAAAGCTTCCGGAGGCATGTAGCGGATATTATTTTGAGTTTTCTTTTTTTCGCTTTGTATTTGTTTGTAAAGGCAGATTTATTAGCCTTACTATATACTCTGATCAACCAAGAGGACATCTTCATATGTCGCTCTTGGCGTAATTGTAATAATTATAATTTGTTGAACGTGGTTAACGTATTTTGGGATTATGTAATGAACACGAAATGTTTTAATCCGAATGTCGAAATAAGTTTTTTATAAATTGTCTAGATTTTTCCATATTCTTGTGATCTATGCAAAAATGCATCTAACACAGTCATTTTTTTGTCACCGAAGATTAATAATTATGGATGACTACAGCATCTGTAGCCACTAATTTGAGCCCCCAAGTAGGAGGATGTTACACCAGTCATCACACAATATCGTAGTATCGCTGTAATTGGTAGTTTACATGAAGTGAAAGTCTTTTGTCAAAGCGAACTAATTAATCAATAATTGTTGTCGAACTAAACCAAGGACTTTAGTGTTCAACTTTGCAATTAACTACGAATATTAATAGAGTTTTCGTCAAAACCCCAACATCGTCCACGTTTAACTTTGTAAGTCTAAACACAAATCCTTGATTTAATAATAATACTTATTAGTTAGTGTATCACTCCAGAAGAATACTTTCACTTAACTTAACTAGAGTTGATCGTGATACTAACCACACATAACCGAAGAGAAAATTCTCTATTGAATAGTGTTTCACTTCCAGTACTTTAACTCAGACCCGACTGCAGTCGTTCGATGGACGCCAAGACATGATTTAATTATAATCAAAGTGGAGTCCACATTGAAGTTCTACGGTATTATCAAGATGATAGAATTGTGTAACATCGTCACTCCATGATTCTCTATTTGACTTATTTTAACCAACATAAAACTCTTAAGTGAGTCATTACATAGTTATGCAATAATTATCAACATGTAACCCCTTAGTACTTCCAACAACCATGAGTAATATGCTGCTCAATATTCGAAGAGCATTACGCACTCTAGTCTTAACAGATGTATTGATATCTTATCCCAAAATATCTTGACTAAGAATATTTAAAATAATATTTTACGTTTAATGTGATAAATTTCTTGTGACTACAGCACATTGTAATAATTATCACATAAAATACTGTTTAATAATTTTCTATTTTATATACTTTAGATTAATTATTTAATTAATTATATCATGGTATAACAAGAATATAATAGAAAGAAAACACATTTTGTTTTGAACAAGATTGGTTATTGAGTTAGATATATGCAACAAATTACATATTTTTCCTAGCGCATACCTCTAACTTTATCAATCTCCCACTTGCACTTGAGGTCAATTATAGAATCTTATTCCAATTTCCACGGTTGGATTTTTTTCAAAATTAATTAGGTCAGTCCCTTAGTGAATAGGTATGCTACTTTATCTTAATTATGTACTTTGTCAATCAACTCTCTCTAACATTGATAAACCATATTTATCATGTGGAACTATTCGAAGTATGTTTCTCGACTTTCCAGTGAGCTATAGGTTCTTTAAAAAACTATATCATGGCATTGTTATCATATAACAATGTCATAAGATTCTAAATATTTGGAATCACCCTCAGCTTAGTTGTAAATCAGTGCACTTATTTATACTTCTTACATTGCAGCGCTATTCAAGGTGATGTACTTAGCCTTTGGTTGAATCAACAACTAATTATTATTTGGAATGCTTCCAAATTTAAATTCTTAACTTAAATTTAAACATGAGTTTAGGATTGACACACTATACTGGATATCATTAATGAAGTTCGAGTTCATGCACTCCTCCACAAGAAGTTTGTTTTCATATAAAAAATTCTTTAATATTTCATAAATACTTGAGAAAGTTATAAATTGACATTAAGTGATCTTAATTTGGATTTTTCACTTGCTCTATGTTTCAAATACATGAGCGAAGTGAGCTATCACAGACAATATAACGTATATGATAATTTCTATTGCCAATGCATAAGGAACGTATCTTATATACTCCATATTAAACAATTTTAGTATCATGTCTACCTATACCATTTGACAATCCCATCATCCTTTATATCGATTATAAAAGTTGTTATTTCCAAAACAAACGTCGAGTATTAAACAAAAAAACTGAAGTGATTTTAACACGAATACATCATTAACAATCATAAGTTTGTTGGTCACTTATAATTTTAGAAATATATTTTAGTATATATTAATATTCATTCTTATAGACACATGTTTCCTCTGGATTTTGGCTAAAATACAAATTATTTGGTTTCTCCATCAAAATACTTACTTAACTCTGATGATTATCTAATAACACGTTTATATCAATTTTTGGATCATATCCAATACTCACAAACTCTGTATTGCTGTCACTGACTTTGAGACATTTTGATTGTGATGTGCAAATAGTCTACTCTAGATCATTATTTATAATTTTTGTTTCAACATATATGTATCAAAACTCAAAGTCATATCGAGTGATAAATTCTGTGAAGAAAATGCGAATTAACTTAAACATGTTGAACGACGAATTTTTTACGTCAGTTTCGATGATTAAAATTTAAGATAATATCCATATCAACGTGGCTTATGTTCCAACTACATTGATCTTCTTCTTGAATACACTTTTACAGTCGATAGATCATATCCTTTCGAGTACCAATATCAAAATCATTTTTGATAACGTAAGGAATCCATTTTGGATTTTCGGATCATGCCACATTGTAGAGTCAATACTCTTAATGGCTTGAGCAATTTATTTTCTCAACATTAATAAAATTCATAGTTCTAGATTTACCATTAGACATTCTAATGTGTTGTGTCTATTTAGTTCGGTTAATTTTATTCCATCCTTCATTATCGATTTTATCTTTGGATCGTATCCAAATCTGTATCACTACTGATAATTTATGAGGAAAATTCCTTTGTAATGAAAATAGTATTTCTTAAAACAACAATTGTTTCTTAGTGCAATGAAATAGGTATTCATAAATATTTTATGAGTTACCCATATATTCGTATAAACTGGTTTATTTTTATATTTACAAACTTATTTTCATAACATTAATTCATCAATCAACATTGAACGTTCCCAAACTGCTTTGGGTGGTTCACACAAGATAGCCTCTCGACTCAAATGACCTGCTGAGTCCTTGACCTAGGATATATAAAGGTTGTTTCATCGGCCCTTATCTTGTATGATTTTGTTAATTTTTTTTAGATGCAATTATACTTGACCTTACGTACTTACTTGTAAGTAACCGACCATACAAAAAGAAATTAACTCAACTTTACTCGTTATCAGTCGTACATTATTCAACAAAGTCTGATTACTTCTAATCGACACATCGTTATGTATTATAGGGAGATGTGAGTTTTGAGAGTGAATCTATATTCATTTTTTGGTACTTTTGGAACCGTTTTCCTATATACTCACACATTCGGTCAAATCAAATTTTCTTATTTCCTCTGCATGATATGTTTTATGCTTGCATTTTATATTGAATAAACTTATCATAAATAAACACTACAACAAAAGTATGTTTTGACTGCATTTACTATCAACGTTTAAAAGTTTAATGTTGTAGAACGTGTTTGTGAGAAAGTTGTTTCAACGGCTCAACGCTGACAAATCTATTAATGTTTATTTTTTTGTCGCCACACACATCAGTGTTTATTCGTTTGCTGCCACTTCTCATTTCCTTGGAAAAAAGGAAAATACGTCGATTTCTAGTTTCCATTCCTCCCTAATTTCCAGGTTCCATACATCGATTTCAACTTCAACACCAGAAATCATCTTCCTTTATCCACCGCTTTGATTTTGGTTGAGCATCTCTGTTGTTGATTTTTATTTTGGTAGCTCTAAACTCATCAGAATGAGAAATTTATGAGCATTTTTCTTCAGCCTAGTTTTCAGTTTGAGTTAGAATAGTTGCGAATTATCAGTTCTTACTTATCAAGTTGACCTCTAAACTTTCCCTAATTTTTGTTCAATATTTATCGATTACAATTGTATGAACCTTTTCTTAACCTGTTTGATGAAATTTCTTTTCTAGTTAAGTTATATTATTTCTAATTTAATAGGTACATCTTGTTTCATTTCTAGCTGGCTTGGTTTGGTTTTTATTTGTTGAGGATCAACCATTCCTTGATTCAAGTAGGCATTAATGAATTGCTCAATACTCATTTGCATGCTCTAGATATTCTATTATTAAATTTTTATATCATTATATCTAGATTATATTCATTAAATTATCTCATTTTGGGACGTTATTATTAATGCAGTAAAAACTTGAAAATAGGATTAAATTCCTACAATTTATAGTTAAAATTTTTATTTGAAGTTATGATATTTTAAAATGTTGATTATGTAGCCAAATGATAATTTTGAAAATATTTGACATGCTCGGTGAACTGCTTTATTGAATTGAATGGTCAGTCTTCGTTTTTTAATTTATAAATGCTGACCATTATGGTACTCCATTGTTGATAAGGAAAATTTTCAAATTGTTTGATATATTTCATTAATTGCTCGATTAAATTCAATGGCCAATTTGCATTGATTAATATCTAAATACCGATCGGTATGCTGCAACATTAATGATAAGGAAACAATTCTAGATGTTTTAAGTATTATGTTAGTGCTTCATTCAATTAAATCGTCAGCTTTTGTTAGTTGATTTATAAAGCTTTATTCATTATGCTACAGCAATGATGATAAGGAAACTCTTCAAAATGTTTGGCAAATTGTATTAATTGCTCCATTAAATCAAATGGCCAATCTGTTTTAGTTAAATCTTGGTCATTATGGTCCAATAATGATGATTAGGAAAATTTTCGAAATGTTTGACATGTTATATTAATTTCTCTATTTAATTAAGTCATCGATTTCCAATAGTTGATTTTTGAATCATGATCATTATGGCAAACGATTAGTGATTAGGAAAAATATAAAAATGTTCGACATATTGCATTGATTACTCTACTTATGTAAATGGCCAATACGTACTAATTAATGTCCTTTATTTGATTTGTGTTATTTACTAATTTATTTGATCCAAATTGTCGTCATCGGGTTTGGTCAGAATACCTCCTTAGGCATTAACATGTTATACATCTTACATTCACATGTTTCATCAACGTATCAAACTAGATAATAGCTACATCTTTCATGCTTGTGAAACCCTATATTTTCATAAATTTCTAAGGGAAACATGGATATCCAGACGTCTAAATGAATTTTGGCACTATTAAAAAATAAATAGAAGAACTAGATTGTTAATATTAGTCATACCATTTCTTTAAAGAATAAATTTAGATCGTTTATTTCATGAATATTTTTGCTAAAAAGGGCATGTTTTTGCAGATTATTGCTTTGGACCATTGGCTTAACATTGCAGATTGCAGCTCTAAGAATTTGTAACCTCTGCTTTCATACTATTTTTCTTTCATAATTGCTTTTGACTTGCTAATCATCAATAATTAATTTCTTGCTAAGAAGCATACATAAGCCTAGTACAGTTTGCAAGTGCTGTGAGCGATCAGTTCGGTACACATTGCAAGGTTTGAGTGTTATGTTTTCAGTGACCCTTGGTCTATCTTTCTAATTTACTTTCAGCTCTCAAAATAGCTGTAAAGAAAGACAACGTTGGGTTCAAATCATAAATGTTTAAAGAGGATTTAGAGGTCTTGGGATCAAATCCCTTGACAACTAAATGTTATTCTTTCTTGTTCTAAAATTTAAATGTTTATAGAGGGGTCCATAACATTTCATTTTCTTATCTCTTTTTTCTACTACTTTGATATCCTGACCTCTGTTTTATTGATTTCATCGTGATTCCCCAATGTTTAAGGAGAGAGAAACTAATCCATGCTATTTAATTTAGTCTTGTTTTATCATGGCCACTGTTCTTGTATTATCTCATTAGCTCTTGGACAAACGAAGACCTTTATATGTTCTTAAAAGATGACTATCACATATATATTTGGGTTCATCCAACAATCATGATCAGTTAAATACAAAGTCTAATAGTTTTTAATCAAATAATTATTGTTCACATACCCTGTAAATTTGAAATATACCATACATACTCCTATTATTTTATTAGACAGTTGGTTGTTGTCCATATGCAAGTCTAAAGGGTTGCCGTTAAAGTTGTTTGCTAAAGGAGATGAAGGTGGTCACTTATGGCCTCACAATTCTAACAGTTTGTAAAGTTCCCTTTTTAAGATATAAATTTGCATTTTTTATCTATTTATACCACATGTTATGATGTGAAAATTTGGGGTGCTCATGTTTTTTTTATTTCTAAGTATGGATGTACATGCATGTATATATGCGCACTAAAATTGTCCACATGAGTTCAAAAATACTCTTTAAGCCACCTTGCTACAATGTTTTTGTATATTTCTATGTTCAACTTAAATAAATGTTTTTTCTATTTTTTGTTTAATAGAGTAAAACCATTAGAAAGGAAACCAATTGCAAGCTGTATGATTAGGGTGGGAGCAAAGAACTGGTTGCTGAAGCACGAGTGTACTCAAGTGATCTAAATCAGATTATTAATGGAATTTCTCTTGGAACAGATGCCAAGATGTTTGGGCAGATGATCCAAAAACTTATATAATGAAAATTTTCACTTTACAAAACTTATTATTTTCAGATATTTAGCCAATTATGCGAAACTAATCTTGTGACAAAGACAATTGAGCTAGGACATGCTCCTTGCAACATCACAGATGGGCCAAGGTTTTCCTATATAGATCTTCTAATTGGTGAGTTGAACCAAATTTTTGTTTAATGCAGTACCCAAACCATGGTCACTGTTAGTTAGATGCAATATGTAAGTGTTTATTTCAATTGCAGATACTACATGACACTATTTTCCTGTGCCAAGTTATAAAGAGCGTGATTGATTCTATGTCATATACAAAGTCGGCAAGATCTTTTTTTTAAGGATCATGAGAATATTTCCAGCATGCAAGAATACAACCGAGATGTATATGTATCAAAACTATACATTGAATGCAGAATGTTCTACATTAGCATATTATGGACGGATAATCATTCCCACTAGAAATACCATCCTACCCAAAACTATGGAGGGAAGATTTCTGAAAGATATACAATAGCTAATGCTATGGATATCGTAAAGTGAGTTCAAATGAAATTTTGTCTGATGACTCGTATAGCCTCCCTAAAAGTTCATATAATTTTGCAGCTATGCAGCATGAAGAGGAAACCATGTACTGGCCAAACTTGATGTACCTAGCAATTCAAAGTCATGGTACTAGTTCATGGTTATGTTAACATATATTCGATTAATTTTGATACATCAATATGTTAGTCACAGATAAAATGTCCTTCATAGCCGTTTGATTCTATTAAACATTAACCTATATTTTTTATAGGGGTAAAGGTTATACTACATTGTGGCCATCTAAAATTGTCAACAACCACTTGATGTTAGTAATGAATTCGCCTTCCGAATCATAGACGGTATTCATTCAGGTGAATCCCATTTCTTCGAGAATATTTTTATCATCCCTTAATGTTGGTTTTGATGGTAATTTCTAAACTATTTATTATTTTCTTTTTATTGATTCATATTTTAGCAAGGTGTTTAAGTTCAAATTTATTCATTTGGGAGGCGATGAAGTTGACACAAGTATAACTATCTTGTCATCTTTCTGTTTCTGCACTTATTCATAAAACCAATCATGTTACACAGCCTTTCTAATTGATTTTCATGCTTCTTATGAATGTTATTACAAACTATCTGAGTTTGTGTTTCTGCTGCTTTGGGGATGTGCTATTAATGTATGACATTAAGCATATGCTAGAAATTTATTTAGGATAATCAGGTATTAACCTTTTCACCAATGACTCTAATTATGTTTGACTAAATTTGTATAAATAAACTCTAAGCATGCAGTGCATATTCCTGGTTGCTCCTTTTTTAATATAAAATGTACTTAAGTTTTTTAACTATTATTTAATATCTGAATATAAAGTATTTGGATATATTTTTTAAATTATATACTAGATTTCTAGGTTATACCATGTCTATATACATTCATGAATATTGTTTAAAGAATGAACATATGGATATAAAATTACACAAATCCATTACTCTGGTGTTTGTATACACTCATGAATACATGTTTGTATACATTCATGAATACGGTCTAACTATTTATAGCTAGCTTTTAGCAATAAATTAAAGTTGATTTGGATGCATCTAATGGTATATATATCTTAACCATCAATTCATGAAACCCAAAAGGGGTGTCTATAAACTACTAAATTTGAATAGGTTGATACAAGGTTTGAGAGTGTGTTGCATCCAACTAAGTTAGTAGAATCGAGCAACACCGAGAATAAAATATATTGTTGTTAAGTTGGATTTTATAGTATAGATAGCTCAGTAATCGACGTTCATTTACTGAATTTTCATAGTTCACCGAAAAACTTAACAAATATATGATATTCATTTCGTTTAAATTTTTTCTTTAGTATCGACTGCAATATTATTTTCTTTACTGTATAGTTGCACCATTTTAGTTGTTTCAAAAGAAAGATACCCTACTGCAGCAAAGCAATTTGCATCCATCTTTGTTCTTTCTAAAGGGTGTGTAACTTTATATGTTCTATCATAAGATGCTTGAGTTCTATATTCTATTGCATAATTAAATGCTACTTTTTATTGCTTGTTTAAATATTAGGAATTTAGGATGTTTGGAGAAAGATTGGATGCATTACCAGAAGGTTTAGTAATAAGTGCATTACCATGAGGTTCAGTAACTAAATGGTAAGGTATTTTATTGATATCATTATCTTGAAGTATGTCATATATATAACTATATTCCAAAAGGCTCAATAATCATTTGAATGTGTACGCTATTATGAAGTATATTTTTTTATATATGACATAAATCTGATCTTGTTTTGATCGTGTAAATGATATTGAATTGAGGTGTGCGGGAAAGCACTAACCGCGTAAAAGAGATGTTGTCGAAAATTCATGAAATCCGATAAGTTTATATAAATCAACCAAGTTTAGAACAATTAACTAAGTTAGCCAAGTTTTATAAAAATTAAACAATTTTTTAAAATTAACTAAGTTTTATGAAATTAATTAATACCTTAGTATTAATAAAATTTAAATAAATTATGAAAATCAACTATAAAATTTAACTAAGATAACTAAGTTATATAAAAAATAATTAAAATCAAAACGATTTACTTAATTTATAAAAGTTAACTAATTGTTATAAAATTAACCACGTTATCAATTTTTATACAAGTTTAGCTAGATTAAGTAAAAGTTTATAAAATTTAATTAATTCTTAGAATATTTAACCAAGTTATATAAATATTAACTAAAATTATTTAATTATTTATATACTAAGTCTTATAACTATTCAACTAAGTTAATTTAGTGAGTTTTATAAAAATTAATTTAAGGATATAAAAATTAACTAAGTTATATAACTAAATTAACTAAGTTGATTGAGTTTTATAAAAATCAACAAAATTTAATTTTTTAAATTAAAGTAACAAAATTTTATGAAAATTAATTTAGTTTTATAAAAATCATGTTCACTATTTTGAAATCTTTGTTAAATTGCTACAAAAATTGACTAAGTTTTTTAAAAATTGTTTAATTTTTGTAAAAATTAACTAAGTATTATAAAAATTAATTAAGTTTACAAAAATTAACTAAATTTAAAAGAATAATAATATATATATGTATAACAATGGTAGTAGTAATAAAATAATATTATAATAATAATATAATAATAGTAATAATAATAATAATAAATTAACTAAGTTTAAAATAAGTTACTAAGTTAATTAAGTTTTATAATAGTTAAATAAGCTAACTGTTTTTTTAAAAGTTAACTAATTCTTATAAATGTTAATAAGTTTTAAACAAATTTGACTAGATTAACTAAATGTTTATAAAAATTAACTAATGCTTATAAAATTTAACTAAATTATATAAAAATTATTTAACTAATTTATAAACTAAGTCTTATAACTATTCAACTAAGTTAATCAAGTGAGTTTTATAAAAATTAATTAAAGGATATAAAAATTAACCGGCTTAACTAAGTTTTATAAAAATTAATTAAGTTTATAAATGTTAATCCGCCTTTTGGCAAGGCCGTAAACAGGCGGATTTAGCTAAATCGATTGCTCGGGCTGGAATACGGTGGGTTTGGTTCAACTGGATGGATAGACGATCACTCATGGATGATAAGTATGATTACGAAGCCGGGGTTCGGTAGTGGTTCGGCGTGCTTTGGGTCGGTCGGGTATAGACACCGGGTCAGTGTTGTGAAGGCTTTGGGTCCGTCAAGCATAGCCACTCGGTTGGTGTTGTGAAGGATTTGGGTCAGTAGGAAGGTGGTTCGGTCATGATGTTGTGGATCGGCATGGTTGAGTGGGTCGGGGTCGGCACAGGATTATACTCGGATCAATGCTCGAACATGCTTGGGTCAGCCTTTCATTCCTGGATCGAAAACCATGGGATCGGCATGGGAAGAGCACTTTAGGTCGGCATTCATTTCTGCTTCGGGTTGGTAAGTGGTAAGCTTCGGGTTAGTACTCAAATATACTCCGGTTGTCAACTTGGTTTCAGGGCCAGTCGGCATGATTGAGTGTGAGTTATTTGCTTCGGTTAGCACTGACATATCCCCGGATTGGTATAGGGAAGTAGGTCGGCAACAAACTATGGGTCGGCATGTTCAAGAATGGGATCGGCATCATCTTGCTTTGAGTTCTAGTCTAGTTTACTCCAAATCATGAGTAGGACTGCTTCGGATCATGCCGAAGGGATATCGGGTCGGCGTATTCTGAACTAGGGGTCGGTCATAGTGTTGGGTTTTGGATCGGCTATGGTATTGGTGGGCTCGGATCATTCAGGAAACCCAGTAACTTAGGTTTTACCTATAAATACAGCAGGCGGGGATTCAAAAAAGGGATATGGATTCTATCCCCCTTCCTCTTTTCCTCTAAGGCTACTCTGCCATTATTGTTTTAAAAACTCTGGGTCGTAACTATAATGATTCTCGTATCAATAAAAACGAAATTTCTGCAGTGGACGTAGGACGGAGTCTGCTGAACCACTATAAATCCTCTGTTATTACTGCTTTCTTTTTTGATTTTTACTGTTCTCATACTTATACTCTCTGCATACATTCTACCTGTTATCTACGACTATTGGTTGGTGCTTTTAATGACGTTTGGATGTTAGTGACCAATTTTGACGCTAATATTTTGGCATTTCCACTGAGAAAGCTAGAACTCAGGGATTCCGTAGCATGGATTTTGGATTTAAAGGCTTAGGAACCTGGATTCTGTAGACTATGGCAAATCAATCAAAAAGAAGACAAAGAACCGAAAGGAGTCAGCAAGAGGGAAGTCAGAAGGCTTCCTCTGGAGCTAGTTAAACCTCAATTTACATCACTAGGGGCGAGATGTAGGTCATGATGAATTCCATGCAGAAGCAATTAATGAAAAGGCGAGAGGATATGATGCAGACCCTTCTTAGGAAATTTGGACGAGCAGGAACTGCATGAGCTCAGATCCATGGAGCTGGATCAGAAGGACTCGACCGGTGAGTAGATGGAGGGGTTCAGCAGAGGGCAGCCCCTAACAAACAAACAACTATCAATCTGGATGGACCTAGACTCGGGGGCACACCACCAGGTAATGTGGACCGATCCATGGAGGAATAACAGATGACGCTGCGCATCCTGGTGCGAACATGAATAAAGGAGTGCATCATGAGTAGTATGTACCAGAATTCCGCCGAGGACTTGGAGAGAAGTTAGGAAATATGGATGGGGAGCAACCCTTGGTAGGTAACACTGTATTAGCTGACATTATCAAGTGAACTATTCGCGGAGGTCTGGTAAACAGGGATTTGGAGAGAGTAAACAAAAGTCCATTTACCCGTAACATTAGGATGGCTAGGAATCCACTCGATTTCAAGCTGCCCACTTTAGAAGTATACAACGGTAAGATGGATCCCACTGACCACTTGATGAGGTACACATGGCATATGGAAGTGCTGGGGGTATCGAAGAAGGTTATGTCCCGGTTCCTTTTGTACTTAACCGATATAGCTGCTATGTGGTTCAGACAACTGGAAGATGGATCTATTAGAACGTGGACAGAATTGGTGGATAGGTTTTCGAAACAGTTTTGAGTTCACATCAAGAGGCCAAAGAACGTAATGACAATGACATCGATGAAGCAGAGGGCGAGAGAATCACTCAGGACTTTCTTAACTCGGTTTAATGCAACAGTTGCTTCGATGGATCGGTCAGATCCATCAATGGTTCTAATGGCGGCAGTATTAGGAGTTAGGGATAATTCGGATTTCAAAGTATCATTGATACGGGATCCACCAATGGATCTTGGGGAATTTTTTCACGAAGCTGAGAGGTTTCTTCGACAAGAGGATGTATGTTTGGATATAACGTCAAAGGAAGTAAACATGGTTAAGGATGGAGAACCGTCCGATGAAAGCTTAGGTAAATACAAGGATAAAGGGAAGAGGAAGCGCTGGGGAGAACCAAAATTCTCCACTTACATAGGACTGAATAGGACATTGGAACGGATATACTTGGATACTCAGGATCGCCTTCCTTATCAAAGGCCAGTAAGGTGGGAACCCTCAGAATGTGAAAGGGAATCGGGATGGCACTGTCTCTTTCATGACCTGGACGGGTATGATACTAACAGCTATAGGCATCTAAAGGGTATAATCAAGGAGCATATAAGGAATGGTCAGTTGCTGCAATATGCCGAAACTTGGAATGCGGCGGTGGAACAGGAGCAGCCACCGCCTACCTTGAATGACGATGGCGCGAGGCCCACGGATGATGGTTGATTGGTCATCAACTAATCGTGATGGTTTGGAATAAGTAACGAGCTTCGGGCAAATGGCTAAATCACTTACTCATGTACGAGGACGGAGATAACTTTTAGGTATGCTTTAAGATGATAATAGACCGTGATACTCTGGCTTGTGAAATCTGTTTTTTCTTCTTGGCTTAGACAATTGCTTTTTTTTTTTGCTTTGGTTTTGGAGTTCGGTTTGAACTCCCGGTTTTGTTGATTTTCTGGTTTGGATTTTGGTTTGGATGCTTGATTTTTAATTTGGAATTTGATTTGGACTTCTGATATGGATTTATGATTTTCTTGTTTGAATCTGGATTCCGGATTGGATTTTGATTGACTTTTTATCTGGTTTTTGTCTTAAAAGTCGTCGAGCATGGACTATGCTCGGCAAGGATCTAGAGAGACTATGTTTCGGCCTAGGACTTAGGCCCCATATTAGCTATCGGTTACTATCACAGGTCGTCTAGTATGGACTATGCTCAGCAAGGGTCCGGAGCGACCAGGATTCAGCTCAGGACTTAAGCCACGACATTATTCAACGTTTCAGAGAACACTATGACATTACTTAACACAAGTCATTGAGTGTGGAGCACGCTTGGCAAGAACCCGAAGAGGTTACGAATTCGGATTTTGGCTTCGAATGGCTAAGGATTGGCTATGATCCGAAACGATCCCTAATTTGGATATCGATCCGGAGAGGTCATGATTTAGTTATTGGTTATGACATATGGATGGATTATGACTCGGTTATCGGGTTCAGATGGATGTGGAATTAAATAAGGATTTGGTTACTGGATACGAATTGGATAACGACTTGGAGCAATCGCGGATTTGGATAAGGATATGGCGATGGCACTTGGATAAAATGGATTGGAAGGTACGGCTATGGATGACATATGGAATTTGGATGATGGATCAAAAGCTATTCAAAACACGCTTTCCTACCGCAAGGAATGTTTTGGAGGGAAAATGTTAACCTGCCTTTTGGAAAGGCCATAAACAAGCGGATTAACTAAATCGATTGCTCCGTTATCGAGGCTGGAATACAGCGGGTTTGTTTCAACTGGATGGATAGACAATCACTCACGGATGATAAGTATGATTACGAAGCCATAGTTCAACATAACATGGTTTGGTCATGATGGAGTAGACCGACATAAGGTAGTGGTTCGGCATGCTTTGGGCCGATTGGGCATAGACACTGGGTCGGTGTTGTGAAGGCTTTGGGTCGGTCGGGTATAGCCACTCGGTTGGTGTTGTGTTGGGTCGGTATGATGGTGGTTCGGTCATGATGTAGTGGATCGACATGGTTGAGTGGGTCGGGGTCGACATAGGATTATACTCGGGTCAATACTCGAACATGCTTGGTCGGCCTTTCATTTCTGGATCGGCAAGCCAAGGTATCGGCATGGGAAGAGCACTCTGGGTCGGCATCCATTTCTGCTTTGGGTCGGTAAGCGGCAAGCTTCGGGTTAGTACTCGAATATACTCGGGTTTTCAACTTGGTTTTAGGTCGGTCAACATGATTGAGTGTGGGTTATTTGCTTTGGGCCAGCACTGGCATATCCTCGAATCGTTATAAGGAAGTAGTCGGCAACAAACTATGGTTGGAATGTTAAAGAATGGGATCGACATCATCTTGCTTCAAGTTCTTGTCTAGTTTACTACGAGACATGAATAATCCTGCTTCGGGTCATTCCCAGGGAATACCAGGTCGGCGTATTCTGAACTCGGGGTCGGTCATAGTGTTTGGTTTCGGATCGGCTATGGTATTGATGGGCCCAGATAATTCAGAAAGCCCAATAACTCATGATTTGCCTATAAATACAGCAGGCGGGGCTTCAGAAAAGGGATCTGGATTATGTTCCTCTCCTCTACTCCACTAAGGCTACTCTGTCATTATTGTTTTAAAAACTCTGGATTGTAATTGTAATTGAGTCTCATATCAATAAAAAGAAAATTTCTATAGTGGACGTAGGCCGGAGTCGGCCAAATCACTATAGATCCTCTATTATTACTACTTTCTTTTTAATTTTTACTGTTCTTCATAGTTATACTCTCTACATACATTTTATCTGTTATCTGTGACTGTTGGTTGGTGCTTTCAGCGACATTTGGGTGTTAGTGATTAAATTTTGGTGCTAACAATAAAAAGTAACTATATTTAAAAGAAGATTAATAATATAATATAATATAATATAATAATAGTAGTAGTAATAAAATAATATTATAAAAATAATAATTAATTAACTAGGTTTAAAATAAGTAACCAAGTTAATTAAGTTTTATAATAATTAATGAAAGGATCGATGTATTGCATGTTCAGGAAAAGCGCATAAAACTTTAGTGAATGAAAACCATATACTCAGCAAGATCAAAAAGCTTCCTTATGTAGCAATATCCGACAGCAATGACTCAGATAAAGACTCATTTTATTACAATGACATGTCGGAAGAAGATTGCCTGAGAACACCACCAAAAAAGCTTGAAAAAATGACCACTAAATCCAACAGGAATGTAAATACATGAATATAAAATGCAAATACAAATACAAGGAATGAAAATATAGTAATAAAAATACATGAATGAAAATGAAAACAAGAATATAAACATAGGAATGAAAACGGGAGTGTAAACAGAGTTCTGTTTGCTTGAGTTAAGTTTGCATAATGAAATGTAATACAAAGTGCAATTCAAAATGAAAATAAAAATGCATAAACGCACAAAGTACGGTTTTGATGTATTAAATCGAATGAAATGCATAGATTTTTTTAATAACACAAAATAAAAATAAAACAAATGAATAGAATACAAAAGTCAAACCTAAAAAATCGAACAACAATTTGTCTTCTTTAATAAAATTTGCTAAATTTGCTTGTGAGTAGATGAAACAAAAATAAGTGGACAAAAGATATGATAGCTAAGGTACGGGATGAGAGCAACTGCATGTACAGAAGACATAGCCAGCCAATGAAATCCAAATATTCTAAAACTTAAAAGCAAAATAGAAGGAAACTTGAAGCCATTACTCTGGAAACAAAAGAGGGGGCTATTAAATAAAGGCTATAACCTTTGCAATTTCCTATGTACATATGCACACCATTGCACATGCTGGATACATATAGTCCTATGCTTAAAATTATAAAACGATGACAGAAAACACCTAAAATCTAATTGATGGAGCAATGATTAGACACGAATTATGAGATGGAAGATAATGTTTGCAAACAAAGCATGACATCCTAAAACTGTTAGGTACAAATTACTCCTGATCACTTGTAACAAGATGAAGAATAGGAATCAAGGACAAATGAGCACAAAGACCACATCACATTCAGAGCAATTTGCTTCTAAGCTTTTATACTGGAACATAATTCCAATATATCGTTGAACAATAATTTCTTGATGGGTTTGGAAAAATAATTAAACCGGAATTTTATGCGCTTTTAACCAATGTATAGAAGACTGCCACTTGTACATGCATGCCAAACTATCTTAAACTAGCCATATATATAACCACTGTTTGTAATGTTATTTTTCTTCTGTTTTTTTGGTGAGTGCTTAGGTCACGAATTTGATGGAATGCACTCTGTGTAGTTTTATACGCTAGCACGATTATTTGTTAGAAATATGAATATCTACTATCTAAAATTTAAATAGGCCATTTCCTGCTCTGGTACGGTAGAAAAACAGTGGGTTAGCAGAACTTCGGTACAATATGTAAACATACAGTGGGTTAGCAGAACTTCGGTACAATATGTAAACATTTGTAAAACGTTTGTAAACTCAAACAAGAAGAAGAAGATAATTCATATTATTCGGCAAGCAAGACGGCTGAGAAAAGTTAAACATATTAGGGTTATAGAGATAGGTTTATATAGATAGAAAGCATAAGTAAGAAAAGACTAAAAAGCCCATAATGTAAAAGATCAATATGCTAACATCCCTCCTCAAACACGCGATGGTACGGCAATGAGCATCGAGAGTTTGCCAATGAAATATCTATGACGTTCGATAGTGTGAGCCTTCGTGAAGAAATCAGCAAGTTGTGTCGATGACGGAGTAAAAGGCAGAGAAATAGTTCCATGCAGTAAGTGATACCGAGTGAAATGACAGTCAATCTCAATATGTTTGGTGCGCTCATTAAAAACAGTATTGTGTGCAATTTGAATAGCGCTCTTATTGTCACAATACATAGGAGTGGGAGAACAAATAGAAACACCCATATCCTTCAATAGCCAACGTAACCAAATAATCTCAGATGTAGTGGAGGCCATAGCACGATACTCTGCTTCAGTGGAAGATCGCGAAACAACATCCTGTTTCTTTCTCTTCCATGACATAAGAGAATCGCCTAAAAAACACAAAATCCCGTTGTGGATTTTCTATCCGTTGAATCACCAACCCAATCTGCATCGGAGAAGGCACGAAGCTCCAAAGATGAGGTCGATGGGAACAAAATACTCTGATAAAGTGTTCCTTACAAATAACGAAGAATGCGCATAACAATAGCCCAATGAACAGAGGCAGGGGAAGATAAAAACTGGCTAACAATGTGAACAACATAGGCGATATCTGGACGAGTGATGGTCAGATATACAAGGAAACCAACAATAGAACGATATAAAGTGGGATCAGAAAGAGCACTCCCATCGGTCGGAGTATAACCGGCATTTACCTCAAGTGGTGAATCAACATGACGTGTATCAGTAAGACCAGCGCGATGAATAATGTCAGTAGCATATTTGGACTGGGAAAGAAGATAGCCTTTTTCTGAGGAAGCTACTTCAATGCTTAAAGAGTAACGTAGATGACCCAAATCCTTCATATCAAAATAACGAGACAATGTGGCTTTAATGCTCACAATACCATCATTGTCATCACCTGTAATGATCATATCATCTACATACAATAGAAGAAGAATACGGCATGCAGAAGTCAATCTAAAAAAAGTGCTGAATCATGGGGACTAGAGGTAAAATCAAGTGATGTAACAACATTCGAAAATCTCTCATACCAAGCACGTGGTGCTTGCTTAAGACCATATAGAGCTTTCTTAAGCCTACAAACCTGACCTGGAGCATGAGAAACACCAGGTGGAGCAACCATGTAAACTTCTTCCTTAAGATCTCCATTGAGAAAAGCATTTTTAATATCCATTTGAGAGATGTCCCACTGACGACTGGACGCAACAACAATAAGAACCCGAACAGATGTCATCTTAACCACAGGAGCAAATGTCTCCTCATAATCCATGCCGTACTCTTGGGTGAACCCTTTAGTAACCAAACGAGCTTTGTATCGTTTAATAGAACCATCCGAATTGGTTTTAATTTTATATACCCATCGACAACCAATAGCTTTCTTCCCGGTAGGAAGGTATACAAGATCCCAGGTACCGGTTTTGTCTAAGGCAGACATTTCCTCAGACATAGCACGTTGCCACACAGGAGAACGAATAGCCTCCGAGTAAGAAGAAGGATCATAAAAAGTGTCAATGGAAACAAGAAATGAAGCAAAAGATCGAGAGCAACAAGAGTAAGCAAAATCTGATAATTGAGTAGATTTACGTGTGCGAGTGGGATAGCGAGGTTGAACAGGATCTGTCGTCATAGAAGGTGTTTGATCAGTCATAGTAGTAGGGGATAAAGTGTCACCTGCAGAAGAAGAAGGAACAGAGTGTATGGATGACGGTGTATCAATGGTAAGAGGTGGTGAATCAGAGGAGTTATCAACAGGAAATGGATCAATGTGAATAAGATCAGACCTAGTCATACTATGAGGACTAGCATGAATAGAGTAGAAGGGAATATGCTCAATAAAGGAAACATGACGAGAAACCTACAGTTTATTTGAAGAAGGATCATAACAACGATAGCCTTTTTGTCCAATACCATACCCAAGAAAAACACATATAGCAACACGGGAAATTAAATTTGTACGCTCTACGTGTGGACGAAGGATAAAATAGGTGGAACCAAACACTTTTAGGTGAGAGTAATCAGGAGTTTGACCAAACAACTTGGCATGAGGAGAAATACTAGAATTATGAGAAATCGGGCTCTTATTAATAAGATAAACGGAGGTAAGAACAGCTTCTCCCCGAAACTCTTTTGGAATGCTAGCCAAAAGAATCATAGAACGGGCAGTCTCAACAACGTGTCTATGTTTTCTTTCAGCAACACCATTTTGTTGCAGGGTATCAGTGCAGGAAGACTGATGCAAAGTACCATCAGCCGTGAATATGTTAGAAAGGTCTCCCTTGGTATATTCCCCCTTAAATCAGAACGAAAGCATTTAACAATAGCAGAGTGTTGTGTTTTAACATAAGCTTGAAAGGCAGTATAAATATCAATAAACTCAGAACGACGTTTCATCAGAAAAACCCAACAATAACGAGTATAGTCATCGATAAAAGAGACATAATATCTGCACCCACCTTTTGTGGGGATGGGTTCTGGACCCCAAACATCAGAGTGAACTAAATCAAAAGGTGCAGTGGAAGTAGAAACACTTTGATTAAAAGGTAAAGTGGAAATTTTTCCAAGTTTACAACCACTACGGTCTGAAATATCATGAGAACGTAAATCTCCCAAAACACCAGAATTACACAAGACTTTAAGACGAGAGCTTGAAATATGACCAAGTGTAGAATGCCAAAAATAAAACTTAGAAGACAAAGAAGTTAAATGAAAAGAAGAAAGGTCAATACTAGCAGCAGCAGCACGACCTGGGATGTGCAAGTCATCCAAAACATAGAGATCGCCCTGCCTACGGCCTGTCCCAATCAGTTTCTTGGAGTTGGGATCCTGCACAGAGCAAGTGGTGGAAGAAAAATGGACAAGATATCCAAGATCACAAAGTTATCCGACCGAAACAAGATTCATAGTTAGTTTACGAATACAATAAACATTCGGGAGGGAAATGTGTGCGGTTTGAATTGTACCGATTCCTGTTAATGGCAAAGGTGTGCCATCAACAGTCAAAATAGAAGGTGAGCGAGAATCAGAAGACATAGATATAAATGATGAACAATCATGGGACATATGATATGAAGCACCGGAATCCAAAATCCACAAAAGAGAATTCGAACCGGACATGGAGGGAGCTGACATGACAAAGTGCTGAGACTGAGGAGCAGTCATGTTTTGAGACAAAAACTGGCTAGCAAGGAACTTCTGAAATTGCTCCGCAAGAGAGTCCATAGAGGAATCCACAACTGAATCACCAGAAGTATGTACTAGTGCAGCAGCCTTGGGCTGGGAACCACTATGTGACTGTCCATGTCCTTGTGCCGTAGAGAAGGACTGTTGTTGGCCACCACGTTGTTGCTGTTGTGATCTATCACCTGGCTTAAAGCTTTGATTTTTTTGACGAGCCAATAATTCAGGACATTGATTTTTCCAATGGCCTGGTTGTTAGTAATAATTACAATCACGACCATTCTTGATATTTATCTTGTTGCGTTGAGATGGGATTGGTAAAATCCTTGTTGCAAAAACAGATGCAGAAGAAGTCTGTGCAACTTTCTCAGTTTGAGACTTCAAGCGAGTTTCTTCAGCTAATAACTCATGTAGAACGGAATCAACAGAAGGTAAAGGAGTGCGTTGTAGGATGGACGCACGACAATGCTCGCACTCTGGTCGAAGAGCCATCAACAGTTGAACAAGACGTTGTTCCTCCCTACGAGCGATATGTGGAGCAAATGCTCTAAGCTCAGCAACCTCAGTCATACCCAATTGATCCCAAAGAGCAGTAATTTCAGAATAAAAATCTTGAATATTTCGATCATTCTGAGACAATGACCAAATATCGGCCTCCAATTGATATTGAACGGAAAAGTTAGAACGCATAAAAAGTTGCTCCAAATAGTCCCTAACTTGCTTAGCAGTATCATACTTAGCCAATTGCATACCAATTCTATTCTCAACAGAATTATTAATCCAAGTGATGATCTTTGAATTATTGGTATCCCATTTTTCCATCAATTCAACATTGGCAGCTTTAGGAGCCACAATAACACCAGAAATATATCCCTACATCTGTTTTCCTTTCAGAAAATTTTTCATGACATAACTCAAATAAGAATAGTTTTTGCCATTTAAACGAACACTAATCGCCTGTAATGAATCATCACCTCCGGTCATATTTTGAAACAAATAATAATTGTCACTAATTGATAATAAAAACTAATCTGAAAACAAAAATAAGCCTGGAGACAACAACCAAAATGCAGAAACAAGTTGCTGGCTCGAATAAAAAATAATCTTCACAAATTCACGATTCAGATCTCGTGCCTGCTTCGAAAAAGAGTGTTGGCTTCACGATTGGTCGAGGGTGGACGAAAACGAGTTGCTTGCAGGCTTTAGGAGCAGGTTTCAGGAGCTTCAGATCTCGGGTTTGTAGGCTTCAGATCTCGGGTTTCAGGAGCTTCAGATCTCGGGTTTGTAGGCTTCAGATCTCGAGTTTCGAAACAGGTTTCAAGAGCTTCAGATCTAGGGTTTCGAGGCAGGGTTCAGCAACTCGTTAGGTTTCATCAACTCGTTGGTTTCAGGAGCAGGTTTCAGAAGCAGTTTTGAGGGAAAAATGAGTTGCTGGCCTCACGGGGTCAGACGAGGGTTTGCTGGCTTTTCGAGACAGACTGATGAACGAGGCAAGATTCAAGACAGCGGACAAAAACTTGAACGAGGCTCCGATACCATGTAAACGTTTGTAAAATGTTTGTAAACTCAAATAATAAGAAGAAAATAATTCATATTATTCAGCAAGCAAGACGGCTGAGAAAAGTTAAACATATTAGAGTTACAGCGATAGGTTTATATAGATAGAAAGCATAAGTAAGAAAGACTAAAAAGCCCATAATGTAAAAGATCAATATGCTAACACAATATACCATCAGTCTGTGGCTCAAATCCAAACCATGAGTCAGAGAAAACAAGGAAAAAAATGTCGGGAACAGTTCCTCATGGTATATATGTATACCTTTGCACAGTAGAAGTTTCTGAAAAACTTAACTAATGTTCATGTATTAACTGACCGACAATGGCAGGCAGTATGTTGTTGTAGATCCCTGTCTGGTTGTAATACTACTGCTTACGTGGTATCAGGTAGGGCTCTTTTCCTTCTTTTTTTATGGATCGCTTTTTATAGGTTGAACACTATTCTGCACATGATTAGGGTCGGTGCTTAGTAGTTTAATTATTTGCATTTCTTTATCATATTTTTATTATAAAACTCATACCACTTTTTATTCTTGTTGAAAACCTTGCAAATTGTTCAGAAGCAAAATCAGCTCCACTCGGTATATATAGTGTAGTACATGCAGTCGCAGAGATTTTTAGGAAATGTTTATGAAGCACTAACTCTCTTTCACCGCGACATGTTTTTTGAAAATAGCCAGTAACACAAAGAATGATACAAAGGCTGAAAGCATACATGGCAAGATCTGTAACAGGATCAAGGAGATGGATGCTGCAATTCTTTTCTTAAAGGAAGCGCATACTGAAAGTCCAAAAAAAGTTGTACATGATGAAAACAATGCTAAAGAAACCGTAGAAGAACAGAATCCTTACTTACCAGAAACTCAAATTCTGCAAGCTGCAAAGATGATATATTCATTTACTCCATTGCAGCACATGGAGTTCAGTATTACTGTGTTGATGATATCGAGGTTCTGGCTTCTCTTACCTGAAAAGCTGCCTACACAACTGATATCGAGGATTTTGGAGGTTCGGCCTAGTTAGCACATGAAAAGTTTTTGGTTGCATGTTTTTTCATTAATATTTGATGCAAACTTCGTAGATATTGTGCCTTTGTTTAATGTTGTATGAAGATGGTTTATAAATTTCATCGTTGTTTGAGTAAACTTTGTTCACGGATATTGTGTTCAACTTATTTTATGGAAATGGTTAATTGTTATGCTCTTATTTTGTAGTTTTTAGTTTGATTTGTATATGTTATGTGTATTATCCAATTGAAATATAATTAAATGCAATTGGATTAATGATATATGGGTATTGCAATGGTACAACATGTCATAAACGACAGCGTTTAGGAACTGCTGATGAAATAAGTAATAACATCGTTTATAGATTGTTGTTGAAAACTAATGAATAAGCTTTAGACAACGTATTTTAAATGCTATCGTAACTTACTAACAGCATTTAAAAATGCTGATAAAAATGTAAAATAACACGTAAACACTTTTTCACAGCAACTTGAATACGCTGTTTTAATTTTAAAACAGCCAAATATAAGCGTCGTAGAAAAACGAATTACCAGCAACAAAATAAGGCTGTATAAAATTATTTTGACAACGTTTTCTTTAAGCTGTTAGAAATTGTATAACAACAACCACATGTCGTTAGACAGCGTTTCTAACAACGTTTTTATATCCTATAACAATGGTTTTCAAATGCTGTTAAAAGGCTATTTTGTTGTGAAATTAGTTGTGTAGGAAATACACATATTCATTATATGTTAATTCATCTATGATTAAACGAAGTATGTAGAACTGATTTTGGTATTATTATAATTTTTGACTGCATACATCTTTATGCATCAACCTAAAAAGATCATCAACTCTTATGTCGCTTCCACTAAATAACTGCTTTGTTCTTAATTCCAAAATAATCGTAACAAATTATAGATACTTCTAAGTTATGTAGCTAATGCGAAAATGCTATTATTCTAATAGATTTATTTCATAATGAATATTCAAAACATTCACAATAAAATAAAACTATATTCACTTTCATTTAATACCGAAAATAATTATAATTTCACAAAATATTTAATATATCAATGAAAATTATTTTTGGTATCTTGATGCATCCACTGATAAATATTATGTGGCATGCTCCCACAATTTCTGCCATTACCGTCAGAGCATATGATATGCAAAGCTCCATTCAGCTACTTATTATGCGTTATTTATTTCTTTTATCGTAACTAGTTACAGTCAAAAGTTTTCAATCAAATATTTTAAACTCATAGAAATGACTTTTATAGAAAATAATTTATATATGAAAAACATGGTTGGAATAAAAATTATGTTTCTCATTTCATATTAAGTATATAATAGTATTTTATACAATTCTCATTTTCGATATCGTTTCATGAAGCAGAGCTGACTATTCACTCTCTTCATCCCAATTGTGCCCAAATTACGTCTATTCTTGTAAATTTTCTTTTCTTTCGTAAATGGTCAAACCATTCAAAATGAAATCCTTATTGTAATCAATCATATTAAATACACAATTACACTTTACGCTTTTTTGCTTATTTCCAACAAACTAATCTCATTGAAATTCCATAGATTACGAACTACAATCGTTCATCATGTAACATTTATATGTGATTGAATATGGACCAAAAATTCATAATCTTATATATTTTTTAGAGTTCAAAACTCATAGAAGTCAATACATAGTTTGTACAAATAATCAATTAAGAGACCGAGACACAAATATTTTAGTGACTGGACAAATTGGCTCTCACGTGGATTTTGAAGCAACAACATGCCAAAGGATTTAAAGGTAAGTATATCTAATATTTGTTATCAATCTTTAATTTAGTTTGTGTGTATATCTTAACTGATAACATTTTATCGGTTTTATTAGCTGTAAAAATATATCGACATACATTATTTTTATTTTATACAACAGATGTTGTTACAATATTAGAAAGGTTAAATGTTACTATTTCATTTATCTAATAAGGCTCCCGCTAGACTTTTATGTTTCTCAAAACACTAAGAAGAAACTTAGAAGTTTTTCGACTTCTCGAGTGGGTATTAGGACTCCTTGCCTTGGAATAAAAACCGTAAGGAATATAAACAAATCATAGGCCCATAAGCAATGAATAACATATTATCGGTTGTATCATATACAACTTCTAACCCATGGTCTTTGTCGCAATCTCATTACGACCTTAAGGAATATTAACAAATTGAAAGAGATTATTCGCTCTTACCAACCATTTCGCAATGGCCTAAGCATAAATGTATGTACCTTGAGGAATACCAACAGATACGTACATATATTTTACGTCAATTCAATATAGTAATTGTAATACACAAAACATCCTTAGCTTGAGGAAGTCAGCAACTAATGAGTATTCAAATAATCCATTAATATATAAATGATAGAGAACAATTTATATTAAAGATTCATATTCTTTATTATATTTAATTGAGTGGTATCAACTTATACAATAATGTATTTCTTTTGAAATGTCACCATGATTCAAGTGTCGGACACATCTAAAATCACGGTACGCATACTATACGCATGTATTTGTTCCTTAATCTAATTAAGGTTTCTTTTTGTTCCACCTTTTATTATACATTCATACTATATAAGTTTTAGTTATCATATAGCTTATAATTTGATTAAATTATATCATAATGTGTAATCTTATATTAATATTACTAGTTAAAACTTATTTATTTAATTAATTTTATATTATTGAATTAAACATTTTATATTGAATATATATAGTATAACATTTATAGATATATACACATATCATTATCTATGTGTATTATATTATTTATTAATTAAAACTTAATTAATTTATTTAATTAAAAAATTTCAATTATTTATTTTAGTTTCAAAATTTTCAACTATTCTTATATCACCTTAAACAGTTCAAGATAATGTAACACATATAACTATTATTTCAAAAAAAATTAAAACCATATAACTTTTATAATACACTTCTTATTTTAGTTTAACTTTTAAATTTTAATTTTTTTTAATATAACAAAATAGATTTTAAAAATTAGCCCGAGGTCCAAATTCAAATTGGCCTTTTCTAATAGGATAACCTTTATGCTCACTTTACCTTTCAGGCCAGGCCGATAGCTTCTAGCTAGGCAGTGTAGGGTACTTGATTACCCAAACCGATCCTAGACACCACTTTTTAGACACCCTACTAAATAGGTAAGCTTAATTAGTTGATCCTAACATAACTAATATAGACCGTGTGGACTATTGGGCTCTAATACCGTTGAAGCTCGGACACAAACTCCTTTGAGGTGACATAAGTAGGTACCTCACAGATGAGTTATACTTGCATTCTTTCGACTGGCACAACCATCTAAGGACACGTAGGGGAAAGAGGAAATGCTTTATCTAGATTACAATATGAGAAATCCTAATCATGCTAGTTGCAGGGATCGAACCTGGGACATCAAATATACTGGGTGAATGCCACAACCAACCTCGCTATGATACCAATGTCTGGATCAAGCCAATCAAAAGAGGGTGATGTAACACCCTGCAATATTAATAGGAAATTAATTAATATGAATTAATTAATTAATAATAAAGCTAAAAATGGAAATTAAGCATTGTTGGAATTTGGCTATGAAACTTGCATCATCGTGCTCGTCGTGATCTTCTTAGCAACTTGCATTATTGTGCTCGTCGTGATCTTCTTAGCAACTTGCATCATAATTTGAAGATTTTGAATTGAAAATAATTAAAAACGAATTAAAAAATAATGTTAAACATGTTATGGTTGGGACCCACCGATCGACCACCTCCATGGCTGGTTGGCTGCAGGAGGTCCACCGCTCATAAAGATCGGTCAATCGGTTAGGGTGTGACTACTAGGGTGAATTTTGACCTAATGGGCTAGAAATAATAATTATTAAAATTAGATTCAATTTTTTTATTTATTATTACAATGTAGAAAGCAGGGTTGTTACAGACTCTCTCTTATGAAAATTATGTCATTGTAATTTCTTATAGGAAGACGTCACACAACTCAGACCCAGACTTACTTCCAATCTTCTATTTAATTTAAACTACTCAATCCTCTATGTGGCTCTTCTCCAATTTCTCTTATAATATGCTACAATTTAAATAGATTCAATTCATTGGCTTTCTGTTTTCACATACGATAAATGTTTTATGAAATTTTTTCTAATTGTCGGACTTTCAAAAAATTACGGTAGAGTCTCCTTTGTACGGAGAGCGTTTCGAAAAATCAAAACAAAACATATCTCAATAATTGGGTAATTTATTCAATTCAATACTTGATTGTTTATGTTCAATTATCCATTATATTATCATAAAATAAATTAATTTCCCAATTATTTTGATCATATAAAAATTGTCTACACCATTAAAATATTTTGTATTTAATTAAAATATTTTTATTAAACTTTCATATTATCCAAGAGAATTTATTAGTTTAATTTTATTTATTACACAAAATCTTTCATTAAATAGGATTTAATCAAGTCAAAATTTATTTTGAAAAATAATAATTATTAAAACCATATTCAAACATTTTTATTTGATTAAAAATTATTTATTATTAATACATAGAAAGTAGAGTTATTACACAAGCTCGCTAGGAAAATTCTTAACTCAACAAGTAATGCTATCGTAGGAAGTCGTAACTAAATTTTGAATCTATAGAAGATGATAATGGTTGAAAATAACGACTTCGACATTGGGAACCAGAGCACCCTGGAGATACCCACCAAACTGGGTATGCCATCATGGTTTCGGCAATATTTAAGAGTCATGGCGTAAGTCCTCATTCCCCAACAAGCTGCACCAGCGGTGCTAGTAGCTCTACTGTTGAACAACATTTCGTCTACTAGACTTTCCTAAGATGTGTAAGAATTTTTAGAATATGGGTGGATGAGTTTTCTTAGGCATGAAGGACTTTGCAGAAACCAAAGCTTGGATCAATGATTGCAACCATATATTCAAGGGACTAGAGTTGGAAGACTGAGTCAGGAGGAAGCTAGCTGGGTGACACTTGAAAGAGGTGGTGATGAATCGATAAACCATATTGACCATGGAGAACACCGAGGAACGCACAACTTGGGATG
Organism: Allium cepa; assembly: GCA_030765085.1. Classification (NCBI taxonomy): domain Eukaryota; kingdom Viridiplantae; phylum Streptophyta; class Magnoliopsida; order Asparagales; family Amaryllidaceae; genus Allium; species Allium cepa. Next base: position 165,604,052 of record CM060941.1, on the reverse strand, counting down.
AATTTAAAGTTTGGTTTGAGTCACGATTCATGTCCAACACAAAAGCGGATCTACAATTGGAAAAGTTCACCCATCTGAAACAAAGGGGACTTCAAGATAAAGGAGTATATTAACAAGTTCGCTGAATTGGCCAAATTTGGGGTGAGTTCGATATATACCTACGCAAAGAAGGCAATGAAATTTCTTAAGGGCCTAAATTCTCCCTAAGGTCACTACACTAGAAAAGACCTTTCGTAGCGTTGAAAAAAAAATGCTTCCATAGCTTTTAGTAGCATTTTGATAAATGTTGTGACATGACATGTAACTAAAATTCTAAAACATTTTGTTGCGTTGTAGAAAACGCTAAGGAAACTTGACCTATTATAGGTTTTATAAACGCTGCAAAAAGTTTCATACTTTTAGTAGCATGTCGTATCGTAGTGTTTACCGAAATGCTCTAAAAAATTTGGTAGTGTTTTATCAATGCTACGAAAGTAGTATTGCAACGGTTTACATTTATTTCCGCAGCATTTTTTGATGGCTGCTAAAAGATATTAACTATTTCGATTGTACTATACACGCTACCATTTCTTATTAATGCCTTGTATCATGTCCAACCATGGCTCACATAATAGTCTTATTAAAATCAGTAATCAATCACATAATCGTCATATTCAAACCAGCAATCAATCAATCACATAATCATCATATTCAAACAATATAAAAAACACATCAATTACATAATCAAATATAATATACATAACCATTTCGATGATAGTTTTTCGACAAAATGATCAAATTCAAATAAAATCCATAACCATTCATAAACAAGTTTACAAAAATATCAAATAAAATTATAGTATATATAATAATTAAAGCCATGTTCATTACTTGATTACCTACAATTTTTTTTTTGTAGCCGATCTTTACTCCCAAAAAGCTAATGACCTGTAGACAAGTTTAACAATCAATGGATGATTATGAAACTATTTTGCATATTTAAAGTATATTGAACATCCTTGGTTAAAGTTTTATTAAATTTAAATAATTTTTATAAAACTTAGTTAACCTAGTTATATTTTTATAGAACCTAGTTAAATTTTATAATAAACTTATTTAATAATTAAAAACTTATTAACTTAGTTAAATTCTAATCAAAATTAATTAATTGGTCTAAATTTATTTAGTTTTTATAAAACATAGGTAAATTATATAACTCGGTTAATTTTTAAAATTTTGGTTAATTTTTATAAAAATTAGTTAAATTTTTATAAAGCTCGGTTAACTTATTTATAACTTCATTTATATTAACTCAAACTTCTAAATTGTCTCAATTGCTAAAACTTAAAATGTCATAACTTATATTTAATTAAATTAAACTTATAAATTATGTCAACAATATTATACTAGATATTAATAGTATAAATAGTATTCTACCAGAAACACCACTAGTTCCAAATCCAAAAAATAATAATATTATACCAGAAGAAGTGCCATTGTTGCCTCATCCTACTATAGCGACTGCTGCTGCACAAATTGAGAAAGCAGTGACAAACGAGTTTGTTAATACCATCGTAGAGGGAAGCAAGGAGACACATTTTCAGGTACATTTAGGAAACAGAAATGCAAGTAACAATTATTACAAGAAGGTCCAAGCACACAATATCTTGTGTATTTAATGCAGCAAAATAACTAGTACTACCACACGAGCAGAGATTGGGGATCCCATTAGCAAGTGGATGGATCACAGCTGCAGTTGGATCCACTCATACAGCCTCTAGTCTCTTCTCCTTCGTAACCTCCTTCTTCAAACTATATATAAATCATTCATAATCATTTAATAGATTTTACATTTTAGAACAGAAGTAGATAGCATCAACACATAAGTAGCAAGTACCTTTTAAGAGGAACTGCACCAAGGATGACCGTTCCTGAAGTGGCGCCTCTCTCTTCAACAAAGTCTGTATTTCTCAACAGTTGCAAGCATGAAAAACACAGCAGTTAACTACTTGAGATAACGAATCAATTAATCAAATTTGTCACAGTTGTCACGTATCCCAAAAGCATTTGGCAGACATCATCTGAAATGTTTGCTACTTGTTCCTCTAATTGCTTGATTTTTTTGTCGTTTCTTCTTTTAGGTGCTTCACATTTGTACCAAAATCACCATTGCTCTGTTGCCATCAATCAATATATATATATATGATCAAGATTGTAGTTTCGTACACATTTAATGTAAGATACGTATATGAAGCAAAATGAAGAATAATATTTACTACTGCTACTTTTTTATGGTATTCAGCTTCCGTATGTGCATGGAATTATGCAACTTCTTTCTCAGCCACTCCTTTTGCCTGCTTCAGCCTTGCCGTCTTTGCTTCATATACATAAAGTTGGTGCATGTTTATCATGTATTTTTTTTGCATATGATAATAGCTTGTAGGATGTTTGTTTACATTTCACAATGCACTTTAGTTTCTTTTCTAAACTGCTAGATTGCACCACTAGCAAGTAACAAGCACACATATTTTTTTTGAAAATGGTATTTTATATACAACATTTCACTAGAATAACATATCATATGTCAATAAACGTTCGAATCACGCTATGCAAGTTTTGAACTTGTGACTTCTCGCGCTAAAACCGAACTACTTAACCACTGAGACAACGGTGCTTGTCAAGCGCACACACATATTCACTATACCAAATTGCACATAATGTTATATGCTACTAATTATCTTTAGGAAAGATGATCTTCAGGCAGGGGACTATTAACTAGAAGTAATGAGAACATGTCGAATAATAGTACATTTTCTTTCTGACAAGCATAGCAAATCAGACATAAGATGTGTTCAAGGATAGGAGCTACCATTTCTAGCATTATTTACAATACGCTGAGCTTCCTGCTCTGCAGCCAGTAATTGCTGAATTCCACCTTATCATGTGTTCGAAGTCATCCCAAACTACAAACATATGCATAACTTAAGGAGGGCACAGAGGCTGCTAATGCTAATAGAATGATATAGGCAAAATAAAGAATAATAATAATATAAATTATATATGTGACTGGTGTACAATACATGATAAACCTATCACTACAAGGGGAGGGGGGATTTCCGACGGCTGAAAACCGTCGGCGGCCGTCGGAAGCCGTCGGCGGCCGTCGGAAAAAGCCGTCGGAAATGAAGGCGTCGGGAAGCAGTATTTCCGACGGCTACCGACGGGTGATGCCGTATACATTATCGACGGTTTCCGGCGGTTTCCGGCGGTTTCCGACGGCTTCCGACGGCCGTCGGAAACCGTCGGAAACCGTCGGAAATCAGGCCAATAAGCCGTCGGAACCCGTCGGAAACCGCCGGAAAATTTCGACCAATAAGCCGTCGAGAGCCGTCGGAAGCCGTCGGAAACCTGCTGTTTTTTTTTAAAATCTGCTGCAAATAGAGCCTTCCAACCACATTTCTCTTCCAAACACTACAATATCAATACTGCACAATCAAATAAACAATAATCCAACCAAACATGCAAACCAATACTCCAAAATATTCAATAGACACAGAAATAAACTAAATTAGAATAAAAATAAAATACAAAATATACATAACATTCCAACATTAACAATAATACTAACAATAACTGTTCTAATCATGCATATCCTGATACAGCTACAGAACCAAGTGTATTATACATAATTATACATATCAACAATTAATTGTTCCTTCTACCAAATCATTGTAAACTAAAACTAAACATACCTGCACGAACGAATTAGAAAGCAATGAATCAATCTGCCCCAGATCCAGAGCCAGCCGATGAAGGGAAGCGGCCACCAAACTGCTGCATGTACTCAAATAACTGTGCCGTCTGCATGGCCTGTTGGCGGTTCTGCTCCTCCAACTGCTGAACTCTAGTCTGTAATTCTTCTATACTTGCTAGCTCGCTCTGAGGTCTACTCCGCCGTCTCCTACTCTGACTACTGGACTGCAATAATTGAAAAATAAATAAAATCAAAGTTTATTGTTTTGAAAAGGTAAGAATATCATATTTTAAGTATTTTAAGAAAAATTAAATTATTTACCGCTAAATTGCCAAATCCGTATCGTCGACCATGCTCTGGTGGACTCATAACGGACTCAAAAATAATGTCCTCTTCATCGGTCGTCAGCTGCTCTCGACCCGTATCAGAAAGGAGTTTCTGTCGCTGCTCCATAAACATCTCCTGCATTGACAAATTAATAATATCATATCTTATTTCATAATAATTTGACAACTAAAACAATTACTAATACTGAATAAAATGAAATATGCTTACATGGCTTTTACTGGATTTATCGTCCTGCCATGTGTACGAAACAGTCCCGTCTGGATTAACATGCTCAACAGCATGCGTACGGGTGAACACGTCCATATAGCTGACAGGACCATGTGCCTCGGCTTCCTGAAGTTGATTGTTACATACAATTATTATACATTTAAAATCATATAGCATAAACTATTTACATTTATTATTCAGTAATTAAATTTACCAACTCCTGCCGATACTGCTGAAACGACTTCGATCCTCCGCGATGAGTAACGGGATTCTTATTTCTATTTGCAGAGTTTCTATCTGACTCTGCCTGTACATTCAAAATTTGATACATTATTTTTCAATCACGTTAAATTAATAATTGAAAAAAAATTAGTATACTTGCCTTCGCCTCGTCCGTCTCCCAGTAGCTCAACCAAGCTTGCCACACGCTCTCCCCCATCCACCGTGGTCTCTTCCCGGATTTCTTAACCTCAGATATCGTGTCTCTGTAGTTCTTTCGCATCTTCCTCATCCAGTATGCTCGTGCCAGCTGCATATCATCTGTCTGGATGTCTATCTCAGCCTGTGTTAAAAAAAGATTACACTTTAAACGATAAACGGTAGAAAAACGACAAAAACGAATTAAAAATGGAAAACATAAAAATTACACATACTAGGACATCCTGCCATATGCACTCTATGATGTGCGGAGGGATGGTATCCCACTTTGGCCAGCACGCACTCATCCTACTACGATATGCTGCTCTGGAGACGTCCAACACTACCTTAGTGGGTAGTAGCTCGAACCCCCTGTTTTTAAGTACGATACAGATAAGTACATACGTATAGTATAGAAAAAATAAGATGATGAATAAGATTTAATTTTTACCCATCTGCTTTGGGGGCTAACGTAACAACTGGACGGTGTGGCGCTTGCGATGGGCCACTGCCATCGCCTCCTGAAAATCACTTATAGTCCACAACAAAGAAGCAAACATACGAAAATTTTTCTTCTTTGACACATCGTATGTTTCTACTCCTTCGTTCCACAGTATTTTTAACTCCTCAATCAACGGTTGTAAATATACATCGATTCCTTGTGTCGGATCGTCGGGGCCAGGAACGACAACAGTAAGAAACATATATTGCGTTTTCATGCACATCCATGGAGGTAAATTATACGGTGTGACGATAATGGGCCAGGATGAATATTTAGAACCAAATTGAGAAAATGGAGAAAAACCGTCCGTACATAATCCTAATCTAACATTTCGACTCTCCGCTGCAAAATTTGGATACGTTTTATCGAAATGCTTCCATGCTTCTCCATCGGCCGGATGTGTCAACGTACCCTCTTCCTCCGTTCTCACGCTATGCCACCTCATATTAGACGCAGTTACAGAAGATGCGTATAATCTTTGAAGTCTTGGAGTTATGGGTAAGTAGTGCATACGCTTGTACGGAACTTCCTTACCCTTCTTTTTTCTTGGTTTGTATCTCTCCTGGTTACAAACTTTACAATTTCTAAGGTTTGCGTCTTCTTTCCAAAACAACATGCATCCTTTTAAACATGTATCTATTTTCTGATACGGTAAACCAAAAGCCGACATAAGTTTTTTAACTTCGTAGTGATTTTCACACATTAGATTATCGGGCGGCATATGTCTTTTTGCAGCTTGTACAACAGCCGTAAACCCAGCTTCAGTGATGTTGTATTTTGACTTCATCGCAATGTATTCTGCGATTACTGACAGCTGCGTGCCGCTTTTACAACCATCCCAAATAGGTTTTTTAGCTGCATCTAGTAAATCATAAATTTTCTTAGCTTCAATATTTGGTTCTTCAACATTTACATCATCGTCGTCAACTTCAACCATAGGAAACATTGATCGTGCTGCATCTTCGACCATATTTTCTATACGGGTCGTTGAAACTATTTCGTTAACGACACTTTCAGACTCTACAGAAGTATTTGCTACAACTTCTCCATGCCGATCCCAAACATAATATTCGGGTGTGAAACCGTGTTGGCACAAATGAACTTTCACAATATCTGGTAACAAAAACTTCAAATGTCTACACCTACTACACGGACAACGAATTTCTGGATCGTTTCCGTTATTACTTAAGGCGAATTCAACAAACACGTTTATACCGTTATAAAAATCTTCTTTTATTGAGCCCCTCATTCCTTTTCTTTGGTACATCCATCTCCTTCGATCAACAAAATAATCAATCATTTTTCCTATTTGACAAAATGAGAAGTTCAAAATTTAATATTTATTTTGAAGAATACACATTCGAAAAAGATTATTTTCATGTTCGTATAATATTTTGAATTTAAAGAACAACTTCACAAATTTAAAAATATTTTCAAATAGGGCACATTTCATTTTTTAACGTACGTAACGATTAAAAATATATAATTTTTTTTCATTGGTCAGACATCCTACCTCCCATTACAAACACAGTAAGCATTTACATTTCGTATATTACTTCGTCCCAAACGATTCAATAAAATTTCGGCAGCATTTCCCTTTTGTTCCCTGCATTGTACACAAATGCGTGTACGCAGGAAACAAAAAAGAAAAGTTAGGGCGAAATTTTATGAACCGTTTGAGACGAAGTAGTATACAAAATGTAAATTCTTACTGTGTTCATAACTTGTCCAATACAGGGACAAATCCGACAAACATTGTACCAGATGAATATAAACGACTATTTATACAACGATCATGTACAACACTCGTCAGACGGGGCCAAAAACTCTCTAAGGGACATTTGTCGGTTAACATGCGCGCATTTTACTCAAAAATACAGTTTTACTCACTGTTCACATTTATATATTAATTTCACACATTTATTCGACGTATTACGCATCAACTTAGGGCTGGTTTAACATTTTGTCATTTTTCAATACACACAATTATAATTTAGAGTAATGCATTTTTTTTGTGTCATAAGTAAAAACGTGCACAATATAATACTCCTAGTTCATTCAATCATTTTATCTTATTCCAAATAACGTATACAATCGTCGAATCAAGGCATACACAACAAAATACATATACATGAACATGCACAAATTATACGTGTTTATCACAATTTCACGATAAAAGATGAAATTGGTATACCATGTGATGCTATAAACCGTTATTACGCTAGTGGAAACAATTGCAATCATTAATTCGCCCTAATTTATCAATTTATGCAAATCTATAATTAGGGTAAAAACTGAATTTTTCATAAAAATAAGAGATTATACCTGAGATTAAGAGTACTGAAGCTTGATTAGAGTGCGTTGGAAGATCCGGAAGCTAAAAATTAGGGATTGGAAGCTTAGGGGTTGAATTTGGGGGGTTTTTTGGGTTTTTTTCGTATGAAATGGAGGAGGAAGAAAGGGCTCGGCTGGCTGGTATAATCGCAAATTTGCGACGGCTTCCGACGGCCGCCGACGGCCCGTCGAAAGCCGTCGGAAAATGGCCGTCGGAAGCCGTCGGTCTTGGCTGTCGGTATTCTGCCTTTTTCTTGTAGTGTATCTATTAAAATGTTACTGATGGATTTATGATTTGGGCAATGAAATAATGTCGGATTGAAATCTGATAGAGCCGCACATCAAATTAATGATGTCATATTGACTTAAATTACCATTCACATTTTTATTTGGCACTAACCAAACCGGATATATCAAATACAGATGAGAATTGTCATATCAAAGCTGAAAGTTGAAACAGCCAACTCATCAATAGGATTTCAACAACAAAAGAAGATCTTAGAACAATATGTCAAGTTTCACACTTGTTTCGTACTTAAAGAAATCAAATAGGATAAAGTGTGCTTTCACTACTCTTTCATTGAAAATGGAGAAAATAGGACAAAAATGTACATTCGCTGCTCTTTAACTGAAAATAGAGGAAAAATCAATCATGTTTAATTATGCTAAAACTATACGATTTTAATATTTATAGCGATTCAATTATTCTCGGTGTAAATAAAAACATTATGAATTACAAAGTTGGGATTATGTGAGAAATTGTTGACTTCTTCAAATAAATGCACAAGCTAGAAATTTGTTTTAATTTCCTACTACTTACAATGATCAACTTAATTGCCACTTGAGCTAATTCAGCCCACCATTTCCTTGCTGAACTCAATTGCAAACTCAATTTCCATTGGAGTGATGGTCGATGACTATTACTAGCATGATTCCCATTGAAAATATAGGTAGGAACCTCATTACGTTGCATGCCCAAAAGTCCAAATAACTGGGATGAAATATATGATTGTATATATTCTCTACAATCTAAAACATACAAAATTTTCGATTAAATTAATAGGCTGCATATGGATATATGATTCTGTTTATATTTTGTGTTTATATATGTCTTGGGTGTGCATGTGCGTATGGACATTGATCTATATCGACAAAACACCAGGTAGTAAAATAATATTCTAAGCTATCTCGGTTTTTTCACATGCCTAGATACATACCTTATTTGAGAATATATACAATTTCGCATAGACACACAATTGTTTAGCTTTCAACTTGTTCCCTCATGCCTTAAAATCATCACACTAACCATTTCTAGAAGGCAAAAATCAAGAACTAACATGCCTCAACCCTGAACTAAATGAAGTTTATGATACAAGGTTGTCTACAACACTAACCAACATAATGAATTCAGCCTAAAACAAACCTAAGCATGTAGATTAGATTCCCGATTAACACATACTACAGCTTCACAAATGAAAGCATAAAAATTCATCTCTCTTCAATACCTATTTGTTCATATACAAACTAAATCAAATTCATATGTGGTATTACGTCTTCTTTATTAACCGCGGAAAGCAAGGAATGACATAAAGCTTATAACATTTTCTTTTAAGATAAAAACAAATATTTCTGACAGCTAAGTTGGTTAATGATGCTTTTAGATTAGCAGTAATGAGCTAGTTTGACAAAATTACATAGACAACATTTCATGATTTAAAAAAAATATGAATCCACTGCAGTTAAGTTTGTTCGTAGATAAGAAGTTTACTTTAGTAAACTATTATCAAAATCATAATTGATAGCATGTCATGCGATCATAAGGAAAAATAAGAACTCTATTGTATAGATCAGGAAATACCACAGGTGCAGGTCATTTAATATTCAACCACAATTACATAAAACCTACGATATATACAGGTATTATGAGCCTGATTTTAGGTTATTTTATTATTTTGCAAGAATACTTCAAGAACAAACTAACTATAGAAATCATATAAAACATACGATTTCACATAAGACAATAACATGTTTGTATCCTTGGAGAGTGAATGTGTATACATGCACCATTGATTTGTAATGAATGATAGGAGTTATATGGCCATCCTCACCTATTTTTTCATCAACATGGCGTGTATATACTTGGAATGCATTGTCAATTCCATGACAGGTGTTCGTTATCAAAATAAATCATAAAGAATTTGGTTTAGTAGATTACCAAAAAGTCTGGAAATGAACTATATGTGTAAGTTTGTGATAAAAAAATTAGCTAAAAAAGCAGCCATTGTTTCAAATAGCAAAAATAACAAAAAAGAAGAAGTTTGAACCTCTTTAATAATGAACACTTCTACAACTGAGCTTCCATATCGTTGTTGCATCGAAATTGGATCCCCGCCCTACAGGTACATTAATGTGATATCATTTATGTAAAGTTTAATGATGATGGCACAGTAATTTGATTTATGGATTTAAGTGAAACAATACAAGTGCATTGAGTGCGTTTTAATATGACGTATAGGGCAATATTACAATATACATAGAATAGTAACAAATTATTGTACAGCAAATAGTTACCTCTAATTGAATTTCCCTTCAACCCACTCAAGAATTTATTCTAATTATGAGTACACCCATCTTGAAACCAATATGTTGGATTTATTTTCAACCTAGGAAAATTGATGGAAGTGAGTTTCAAGTGTACCATATTTGTAGAGAACAATGAAACAATGATATCCAATATAATAATGTGGTTGTTCATAACTATAAAGTGTAAACATCAAAAACAGCTAGGTGCCACGCAACAGCTTATACATCAACAAGCACCATTATCCTAGTGGTTAAGTGATTCGACTTTGGTGCGAGAGGTCACAAGTTTGAAACTTGCATAGCGTGATTCAAATATTTATTGACACATGATTTGTGGTTTTTTGTCCCAGTATCATGTTGTATCTAAGAACCATTTCAAGAAAAAAACTTACACATCATTTACTAATCACATGGGAATAAAAAAATATTACACTACTTCATGCATGTGGAGACTGCAATAGTAATTTAGTCCGGAAGATGGTATGGTGTTCGTCTATTCAATGTAACGAAACAAAACTACACTATGGTGTAATAGAGAGGAGAAACTAAAAGGGTTGGGTTAATTCTATTTTGTCAGAATTATCGAATGGTCGAGCAAAAACTTTCGAGTTGAGGTTCATGTTTCTCCCTTTTCTATTGTGGAAATTGGTAATAAAGGCTCCATTCCACCTAATTCATGGCTTTAAGTGTCTCATGTCATTCTTTTCTAAAGTCAATGCTTATATGTTTAAAACTTTAAATTAAGAGCTTACACATAGATTTCATAAAACTTAACTATAACAACTAAAAACCTCCAAACTAAACTAAACCCCTTGGTTTAAATAAACAGATGCGCATGGAAAGCTATCTAACTTTTTTCCCTTCATCATTAAAATTCCCTCTCTTTTCCATATCGGGCCCTTGTGCTTAAAATCCTTTTTCCACTTCCATATATTATACTATTCAACAGTTTCTTAGTGAGTATATGTATCCTTTTTTAATATTCTCACAGGTTAGACGAGCCAAAAAAAATACAACACAAGAGGGTGATAGTTCATCCTAATACAAAATATGCATTTTTGAATATCATTTTTTTGCAAATTGATTCCTAGTGCCTAGACAACCACTTGATGATACACATACGAGCAAATGAGGTGTATCTTCTGCAAGCCGGTACCTTAAGCATAATCCTCGAGGAAAAAATTGCTGGGTATAATAGTGGACATTTTCGACATGAATAACTATTAATTAATAGTGCCACTGCCTCATAAATAGTAGTTTTGTAGAATCAACATGAAAATGAAGTGATTAACTTATGAAAATATTACAATAGTATAATCATTGATATCAAAAGTTTAAACAAAAAAAAAACTCAACAACCAAAAAAAGAAAAGAAAAGAAAAAGAAAATACAGAAAAAATGGCATGTAGAAAAACAAACCATAAAACTTGATATAGGGACAAATTTTTCTTGCAATATGCATCTGTTTTTGCTCTTCGCATGCTGTTGCAATCACCATCGGTACATATTGCTCAAGACTTTCAATTGCGTAGAGCACAGAGACCGTATCTTATGTAAGATGCTCAGCACAATCCAGAAATGGATTCTACAAGAAACGTACATGTACATGACCTAAAGAATTAACAATCTACATTAATTTTGTTAAAAAATGGGTTGATTATGCTCAGTATGCTCTTTTGATAATATTGTAAATTGCATATCGATCCCTGATGCCTTGTTGCATATATAATCCTAGCATCATACAGCCTCGGACATGTATAAATGATATGATAATTGGTAACCGAGGTGGAATGAATGCAACTATAAAATTATAAGGATACATGTACAATTAATCATTAATTCAAGATTAACTAACCAGCTTGTATCCGTAAAATTTATGAAGAAGTGCAGCAGAAATATCTAGTGCCTGATGATAGTGTGACAAAATTGGCATGAAAATGGTTGAATCTTTCTTAAGTTTTTTTAGTCTCTTCTACAAGGGATGCTAACATGTGTTCATGTGTTGTACCTGCCCTAGTTCACATCTATCAAAATAATTAAATAGTTGTTCAAGAATGAAAATTAATTGAAATTATTAACAAGTCAAAACTAATCTGAAGGTATTTGGGAAAAAAAATACATGCACTATCTCAAGGAATTTTATTAGTATATTTTTCTATACCCATAGCATCGCAAATTTCAAGCATAGAAACTTGTGTTAATAAGAAGAATCTATATATTATCAAGTAGATCCCTAGTCTGTGAATTGTGAGCTTAAATAATTGCAACTGGACTATACACTATAGTACTGACAACTGAAATGTTCATTGTAACCTGATAATGTAAATAAAAGGTGATTCCACTATTAATCTCGGGAACTAGAAAATAAAATACCATTTACATGCCATTGACATTCAACTAAAGTACCAAAACATATTGTTTTAAATATATTCTTTACCGGAAAGATAATTGATATAGGAAATTTGGAGAACAATGAGATATTAAATTCATGTTACTTGAGGGAATAAGATTATTTTATTGCCAATGTCAGAAATGAGAACATTATGTGGCATGTTATTCTCTTGAAGGCTGATGCACATGCGAGTTGTTTCCATACTCAGTGGGGCTTACCTACAACCATCCAATATAATATATTACTACCAAACTAAATGCAATATAAAAGGCAACTCTTCTAGTATTGATCTATACTACACATTGTATTATTCATGCATACAAAAAAGGTATCGAGATGGATAATAATTGCATTACCTCCCAATTCATGGGAGCAGCAGAAGAATCCCCACCTGAAACAATAAGTTAAACCATAAGCACTAACCAATGTATAAATATATTTATCCCATATAAATAAGTCAAATCATATACTATTGGAATAATTCAACATAATGAAGCTATATATTTTAATGTTTAAATGTGTAGGCTATCTTGTAATTAAGTCGAATTACATGATCTATTTTTAGAATAAAAATATTAAGACATAAGGGTTATATTCGTCATGTAAAATTATAACATGTGGATATCGAAGTGACAATTTTAGTTTGTTGAAGGGCGAAACTATAAAAGTCACACATTATATGTATGGGGTTATGGTCCCCAAATCATAAAAGTCTTATTATATTCTCTCTACCCTCTTCCGAAGAGAATTTACAGATCTAAACTTGTGTCAATTTGAAAGATCTAATCTAAATTAATCTTCACATCAATTAAGAATCAATAAATTCATGTATGCCTTCCGTTGTTAATTCATGTACATGTTTCTCAATTGAATCAATATGGGTTATATGTATTCAGATCTAATATAGATTAATCGCCAACAAGTGGTATCAGAGCCACCCATCATTGATTTTTTCGAGAATTTCTTGATTATAATTATATATGAAATTAGGGTTCTGAGATTTATAATTTTCTTGATTCATCCGATGCCTTTATTTTGGATCTATGAGATTTTCTCTTTTCTTATTAATTCATTTGATGCCTTTGTTTCAGATCTATATAAATAATTCATGAATTAATTCCGCTTGTTCGGATCTGATTCCTTTAAATGTTGCTACTCGTATTATTCATATTTCATTGTCAGTAGTATTGCGACTGTACAATTTTTTTTATTGCGATGGGTGGTTATCATATTAAGTTTTGTTTCATTCACACGTATGGAAGCATCTTCATGCCTTTTAATATTCCTGTAATACGTATTGGATCACATAACGGTCAATTGCATTTATTTTTATCATAATTGCATTAAATGTGGTTATTATAGTAATAAATAGATTAATTTATTATCATAAATGCAGCAAATGCGACAGTTGCAATAAATTTAACGATGCAACATGTTTGTATTTGGAATAAGAAAAATTATATTGTTTATTATTTAATGCACTTATATTTTATAGATACATATATTTTTTATGTGTAGCTCCCTCATTAAAAATAATTTTACTTTATGTAATATTATAACACATGTATTCATATTTGCTTATTCAAATAAGCTTTCATCGAAAGCTAATCACCTGCCGCACTGATATAATAAGCTATTTTGACATGGAATATATTTTTTCGTTGCTTCCCACTATGTTTGGGATCAACAATTGCTACAGTTTTCAGCTATTCATTTTCTTACAATATCACATGAATGGACCATGCTGTGTTAAAATTTGTTTTATCTTCTATCTTGAATATTGACAGTTAAATAAAGTATGCAATATTTTATCATTAATTGTTATTGCAAATACCATTTGTTATGTATTGTTATAGTTTTAGTTAATGTCAAACTTTTTTTATTACGACTATGAAACCATATTTTCAATATGTATAAAAAATTGAAATTTATGGAGTACACATAAATGAATGAGTTAAAATAAACCAATTAAAATATAATTGGTGTCTCTTTGCAAACTATATATAAATATCCTACACTACAAGTGAACTAATTGAAATAACATGTCACCAAACTGACCTATCTTATTTTAGTTATTCATGAAAAATGTTTGATGTCTGTGTGTATTTATTCATGTGGATATTAGGCAGCCCAAAGGAAGACTAATATTTGGCCGAATCATTTATACTTGTTTGATGATAAATATGCAACAATCATATAGTTTTGCAAGTGAATATCTAATTGGCCCAAAGGAAGATTGATGTTTGACTTGAACTTATTGTCAATGTTTAATCATTACAACAAGAGTACCACTTACAATAAATATTGCTGTCCAAAGACTTGATATTGATGTTGTGCTAGGTATCTTGAGAAGAGACTTACCAATTATTTGAATTTACTGCGGTTTTGTTTTACAATGTGAGCATATTTGATTGATTCTTATGTTAAAATTACAGCTAATTTAACTACGGTATTTGCCAATCTTAACAACATTCCTATTCTATCTGGAACAAACTTTAAGGATTGAAAAGAGAACATATTACTTGTTCTTGGCTGCATGGATCTTGACCTTGCACATAGGACAGATGCACCCACCCCTCTTACGAATGAAAGTTCTTCTGATGTTATAAAGAACTTTGAGAGGTGGGATCGTTCAAATCACATGATTCTAATGATCATAAAGCATGGCATTCCAGAAGCATTTAGGGGTGCGGTATCTGAAAAGATAACCAATGCTAAAGATTTCTTTGTGGAGATTGAAAAACGTTCTGCTAAAAATGATAAGGCGAAAACATACACGCTTTTGCAATGCTTGATTTCCATGAAGTATCAAAGCAATGGGAACATAAGGGAGTACATTATGGATATGTCTAATGTTGCTTCAAAACTTAAGGCACTTAAGCTTGAGCTTTCGAATGATTTGCTCATGCATTTGGTACTAATCTCTCTTCCCTCACAATATAATCAGTTTAAGTTTAGTTATAATTGTCATAAGGAGAAATGGACTCTTAATGAGATCATTTCGTATTATGTACAAGAAGAAGAGAGATTGAAGCATGATAAGACTGAAAGTGCTCATTTGGCATATACCCTTAGGGGAAAAGACAAAAATAAAAAGAAGGATAAGAAAACTGCTAAGGGTCCATGTAACAACCCGGTATTTTGTGATTATTTTGATTGTATATTTTAATTATTTTAATTGAATTTTTAGTTAAATTTATTTTATTTATTTAAATTAAGTAATTTTGTTATTTAAATATAAATATTGGTTTTGATATGAATTATAATTCCAAACATGATTAAAAAGAATATTTCCAAAAAAGTGCATTTTTATCAATATAGTCAATTTTGACTTTTAAATTTAAAATTTGAAAGTTTGAAATTTTGAATTTTATCTTTGATTTATGAAAGTAAATAAAATTTTAAGAACACAGCTTTTCGTTCCGTTGAAATCTGATTAATAATGTGAAAGTTATGCATTTTTAACTATTGTGTGAAATTTGCTTTATTTAAAAAAAAATGTTATTTTAAATTATATAAATAATATTTTAATTATTCATGTAATGTTCTAAATTATGTTTATATGGGTAAAATAATATGCTATGTATATATTTTGGTTATAAAACATTTTAAAAAAAAAAGTGTAATTAACATTTTCAAATGTCAGTTGTATTCTGTTTGTAAATTTTAATTCCTAGTTTCAAATCATTTAAGAAATTCTTTATTTATTTTATATTTTCATAAGAACTTATTTTCTTATCATTTCCACTTTATTTTGTTCCTCATTTATTTTATTTATTTGACTTCTTATTTGTTTCAAAGTGGTACTGAAATTTTATAAGGCTAGTGATATTTTATTTGTAAATTTTAAGTCCTGTTTCCAATTTTTAAATAATTTCTTTAGTTCATTTTCTATTTTCAATAATTTAAATTATTTATTTCATTTTATAAATGATAAATAAATTATTTTATTTCAAATTTTGTTTTAGAATATTTTTAAAACGAAGTAAACAATTTTCCAATGTCAATGGTGATTTATTTGTAATTTCTGGACACTGTTTTGGATTTTTAAGCAATTTCTTTTATTCTTTTTATATTTTCTTTAAAATTAATTATTTATTTTCATTTTTTTTTACTTGGTTTTGGTTTACAAAATTAAATTTCTGATTTTAGTTTGGTTTTACTTGAATTAAAGAAAAGAAATATGAAAGGTTTTAAAAGCTTTGAAACTTAAGCCTTTTTATTTTCCAAACTCTTCATTTTCTTTAACTCCTCATTTATTATCCTTTGGCTGCGTAATTTTTTCTTGTTTAGCCGCGTATCTCATTTGTTTTTCACATAAAAAAATATCCATCTTCATCTTTCTTCACGGCCAGAAGGAAAATTGGGTAATGGCTCCACTTCTTTTATGCTTTTTCTTCTCATTTTTTATGTCATATTGCCTTATTTTCTCATGCTATTTGATAGGCCTCTCCTCCATAGCCACAGCCACAAACTCCTACATTTCTTCCCTACCATCACCACCACCTGTACTCCAGGCCATGACCATAGCCGAGCCCTCCATGGTGACCAAACCCCTCAAAAATGCAACCAAAGGCCTACAAACATGTTATTTGACCACTACTTGCTCATCCACCTTCAACCACCGCCATAACCACCACCTTTGGCCTCCACCACCTCACTGACCTGACCACTACACATCACCATCTCATCTGTCCAGACCCGTAGCACCACTTGGCCGAGCCAAACTACCTATGACTTAGCCCAAAAAGTTCACCAAACTCCACTTTAAAGCCTTGCCTCATTACCTTCTTGTGTTATAACTCCTCCACCACTTCCTATTCCTTGTAGCCTTGACTTTTAGGTCCAAACCTGAACCAAAACCATGTTATGGCCAAGCTATATCACCCCTAGGCTGAGCAAAGAGTTGTGGAAAGCAAGCAAAAGTCGTTGCATTCATATTTGTTTTCATTCCAAAGTTATTCCATTTCAAGTTGCATTGAAATTTATAATTTGTTTGATTTTGTTTTGGGTTGTAACACAAGATCTTTAGGTTGGATTCACTCTCCACTCAAGCCCATAGGCTTGTCATTTTGCTCTTGATTCTATTGTTTCAGTTGTATTGCAATCTCCAGCATTTTGAGGTGAGTAAAGCTCACACGACGTTTATACTTATGCAGTTGTGAAACAACAACAACTGAACGTGTAGAAAAAATATGATGTTATAACTGCCATGTGATTATTTATATATGATGTTCAACCTGTTAAATTTCATTTCATATCATCTATTACTATTATATCATGCTATTCTGTTATTTATATCAGTTTATCACACTGCAAATTCCCTGTAGATTAGAATCACTATGGGTTGAAATGATACATATCCGAACGGACTTTAGAATAGGGAAAAGTCATTATGGGCTGAATTGATAGGCCTGAACGGTTTTTATTTATTTGTTTTTAACTTGGGACTGCGGGTTTGAAATGATAAAACTCGGATTTTTCTTTGTAAACTGCGGATTGAAATGATATATATCTGTATCACTTGACCTAGGTTAGAAAACTATATACAGGCCTGTGGTTATTTTATAAAGTGTTTTGAATTTTTTTTGTAAGTATATTTAAAATATAAATTTATGAAATTTGATTTAAATAGATTTTGAAATGTTTTAAAATAAAGAAATTATGATTTTTCTCTCTAAGTTAAAAATGTAATTAAATGATTAAACTGAATTTTCGAAATATAACTTAAATCTGGAAATTTGTACTTTGGCTTTTAAAATGACATTTAAGTTATATAAATAAAACTTTTAAGTGATTTAAAGTGTAAATTTATGATAATTTGATTTAAATAGATTTTTTAGTGTTTTAAATAAAGGATTTATGATTTTTCTATAAGTGGAAATGTTAAATAAATAAATGGTTAGATTGAATTATTGAAATATAACTTAAGTTTGAAAATTTGGAGTGTTGGTTAAAAATGATATTTAAGTTATATAAATAAAATGGAAATTTAATTTAATTTGGAAAATGTTAAATATGATAATTTGATTTGAATTTAAGTGATTTATTAAAATATTATTGATTTTTCTATGAATTAAAATGGTTAAGTAAATGAATGCTTAAAAGCGAAATTTTAAAATACAACTTGATTTGGAAATATGGAATTTGGTTTTGTTTAAAGGCTTAAGTTAATTAAATAAATTGGAAATTTAATTTAATTTGTGAAATGAAAATTTGAAAATGTAAGTGTTAATAAGGTGTCAAATGTAAAAAACGGAAAATTGTACAATTGAATTTGTTAAATGAAATTATTGAAAAATTTGGATTTTTCTGTAAAGGTTTGCTTTATAAAAAAAATCATTAATTAAAAGAGTATTTTAACGAACATCTTTGAATGTTAAAATATGATTTTCATAATGTTTAAATGGTTTAAATTGAAGTGTTTTCAAGTATAACTTACAACAGCTTTTTTCTGAATGCCGTGAAAGGTTGAAATTTTCAATGTTTATGGTTTTAACTTAGTAAATAAACTCATAATGGTTTAAAACTTTGGAAATTGAATACTTGATTTGAAAGTATACAAACTTAAATTTTAAATGGTTTAAATGAATTATTTTGATTAAAATATAAGCTATTTAAAAGGTGATTTGGAATGATAATAAATGAATGATATCTTTAAATTTAAAAGGTATTTAAAGTTGAATATTTGGATTTGAACTTATATGATGATTTGAATTTGAAGATTTGGAAAGATATGATATTTTGATATATATATATATATATATATATATATATATATTAAATGTTTTGAAATAAAGTTTTGAAAGATATGATATTTTGATATATATTAAATGTTTTGAAATGAAGTTTTGAAAGATACGATATTTTGATATATATTAAATGTTTTGAAATGAAGTTTTAAAATGATTGATATTTTGATATTTAAATGATTTGAAAATGATGTTTTGAAAGATATGATATTTTGAAGTTTAAAGGATTTGAAAATAAAGTTTTGAAACATACGATATTTTGATATTAAAATGATTTGAAAATGAGGTTTTGAAAGATATGATATTTATGTATTAAAAATGATTTGAATGGAAGTTTGAAAGGATATAATAATTTAATATATTGAAATGATTAGAAATGACTTAATATTTATTTTGATAAATATTTGAATTTGAAAGATATGGTATGTTGACATATTGAAATGGTTTGGAAATGATTTAATCTTTATTTCGATAATGATTTGGATTGAAATGATATCTATATTTTAAGTATAAAATATTATTTTAAAGTTATAACCATGGGTTATAATAACGATTGGTTGGCAAAGAGACCGGGATCGGATATGGGCATACTCTCTGTCGATACCGAAAACCACTTTGACTAACCGTGTACGCGGAGGAGATTCCAGAATGAAGTAGGATGGTGGCGACGTTCTTGAGGTATATTACGTAGACCTAACTCGCATGAGTTGGCATAAGGTGGCTAAAACAGGAGCGATCTCGGGCCAAAAGGGGTAGCTCCTCTGGTCGGACACATTTCTTCGATACTATTCTATTGCTTTTGTGATTGTTTGGGCGCCCCTTCGATTTTGGGAATGTGTTCCGAGGTGGGCGTATGTGGCTGCTGCGTTACCCCCAGCCTCTGTGCGTAATTGGTATATCTACCCTGGCATTGCCTTGTGTGCCATGTCACCTACCATATCGAGCCTTTACTATGAGTTTCTATTTGTGTCGTACCTATGCAGTATCTTCTCATAGTCTCCCGATCAGAAGATATGCAGGTACTGTATAGACTACTGACATTATTTGTGTTAAGGGGAATATTGGGTCACTCCTTAACGCTATTTTAAAGTAAGTTTATTTTACTGATAGACATTATTATAATAGCGCAATATACTACATAGTAAATAGTTTAACGGATCCTTAGAGGATGGGTGGTCCCAAGCATCCTTTAAGTTACTTGTACTTTTACTACAGTTCACTTGAGTTGGTTTACATTGTATTAGTATGTATGTCCTGACTCGAGTGTTTGTATTTTTATTTACGCTTGGGTCAGCCTGAGTATTCACAAATATGGATTTCCACTTTCTGGAGACTTGAAATTGCTGGAGATTATCTGCTTGTCTAGTTTTATCTATTTCACTTCCAGTTATCCTGTTGATCCCGGTGTTGTATTCATTTTGTACTTGGTTATTACCTTGAGACTTCTTTTGCACTTTATTTCTTCTGTTGTATCTTATGTAACTCTGATATCTTACATAGTAGCTTCATGAACTACTATTTCTTTTACTTCCACTGCACTATTATTACTATATATCTGTGATCTGTGATTTTATTTACTGTACATTCTGAGTTTTGCCAAATTTTATTTACAACGCGGCATTTTGAGCAATTCAATTCCGGCATGAGTGTCTACCTATACACTGAACATTTAAAACAACATAAGGAGGCTGATGGTTGTTACTTTTGTAAGAAGGCTGAACATTTAAAGAAAGATTGTACCAAATATCATGCATGGCGTGTTAAGAAAGGTACATCCTTTGCTTTGGTCTTTTGTGAAGTAAATTTAGCTACAGTACCTAGAAATACTTGGTGGTTAGATTCCGGTGATTCTACTCACATAAATGTTTCTATGCAGAGTTGCCTGAGGTACCAAAATCCAACAGATGCTAAAAGATACATCTGTGTGGATGATGGAAAATCAGTTAAAGTGGAGGCTATTGGGCTTTTTAAGTTTTTATTGTGAACTCGGTTTTATTTGGATTTGTTTGATACTTTTGTTATACCGTCATTTAGATGGAATTTGGTTTCTGTTTCTAAGTTGGACAAATCTGGTTATTCTTGTTCATTTGGGAATGATATTTTTAGTTTATTAATAAATACAAATCTTGTTGGAACTGGTTCTCTCAATGTTTATGATTATTTATATATACATGATGTTAATACCTCTTATTATGAAGCATTGCATGTAGAATCGCATGGTACTAAAAGAAAAGCTAATAAGGAAAATTCAGCCACATTGTGGCATAAGCGCTTAGGTCATATATCTAAAACTAGAATTCAAAGGCTTATGTCAGATGGCATTTTGGAATCTGTTGATTTTTAAAACTTTGATGTCTGTGTAGAGTGCATCAAGGGAAAACAGACCAAACATAAGAAAATAAGTGCCAATAAAGCAACCGACGTCTTAGAATTGATACATACAGACATTTGTGGACCATCCCTATGGCATCATGGAACGGTCAACAATATTTTATCACATTCATAAACGAATACTCAAGATATGGCTACCTATATCTTATACATGTTAAATCAAAATCCTTAGACATGTTCAAGAAATTTAAGGTAGAAGTTGAGAAACAACTCAATAAAAGAATTAAAGCTGTCAGATCTGACCATGGAGGTGAACATTATGGTAAATCAGATGGATCGAGTGAATAATGTCAGGACCATTTGCCCAATACCTAGAGGAATATGGAATAGTCCCATAGTACACTATGCCAGATTCACCTAGCATGAATGGTGTTGCCGAGAGACGAAATAGAACTCTTAGAGCATGGCGAGGAGTAGATTAGTCATTATACCTTAGCAAAATCACTATGGAGGGGCATTAAAGACAGCAGTTTATATCCTTAATAGGGTACCCACTAAAGCAGCTGCCAAGACACCTTATGAGCTTTGGATGGGAAAACAGCCCCCTTTAAAGCATTTTCATATTTGGGGATGTCCAGTTGAGGCAAGGTCTTATAGGCCAAATGAAAGAAAATTGGACTCTAAAACAGTGAGCATCTACTTTATTGGTTATCCTAAGCGATCTAGGGATTATAAATTTTATGATCCCATACTAAAGAAATTTTTTGAGACGGGAACTGCAACATTTTTTGAGGATGTCGAGTTATGGCGAGAAATGAAGTAATGAACATTGTTTTTGAGGAGGAATCATCATCTATGATTCCTACTACAGTTATTTCTTCTGACAATGTGTAGATTATCATTCCTATCATTAGTAAAGAAGTTGATCGGGAACCATAACAAAACAATATTAAGAAAACCCTCTTCAAGATGAGGACAATATTTCACAAGAACAAACTCAACAACCTCAAAATGAATTGCCACTAAGGAGATCCACTAGAGAGAGGAAACATGCCATTCCGGATGATTATGTGGAATTTCATCAAGAAATAGAGGATAATAATGGACTGGTGGAAAATGATCCTATCAACTTTCACCAAGCCATGCAAGATGCTAATTCTCAAAAGTGGATTGAAGCTATGAACGAAGAGTATAAATCCATGCAAGACAATAAAGTTTGGGATCTTGTCTCTTTACCTGAAGGTACGAAACCCATTAGTTGTAAATGGATATTTAAAACCAAGAGGAATGCAAAAGGTAATGTGGAAAGATATATGCTCCGTCTTGTAGAAAACGGTTTAACTCAGAAGGAAGGCATCGATTTTAAAGAGACTTTCTGTCCAGTTTCATCGAAAGACTCTTTTAGAATAATTTATGCGCTTGTTGCACATTTTGACCTTGAGTTACATCAAATGGATGTTAAAACTGTGTTTATCAATGGAGACATTGTAGAAATAACTTATATGCTGCAATGAGAAAACTTTGTGTTTGGAGATCCAAAGAATACGGTTTGCAAACTAAAGAAATCCATTTATGGGCTCAGATAAGCTTCTCGTCAATGGTACCACAAGTTTCATAAAGTAATTACCTCATTTGGTATCGAGGCAAACATAATTGATAGCAGTGTGTATCACAAGTTAAGTATGAGCAAATTCATAATTTTGATTTTATATGTTGATGATATATTGCTTGCCTATAATAATTTACATATTTTGTATGAAAATAAGAGATTTCTTTCAGATAATTTTGAAATGAACGATCTGAGGGATGCTTCTTTTGTATTAGAAATTCAAATATATCATGATCAGTCACAGGGTATTCTTGGATTGTCATATAAAAACTACATAGAAACAATGCTTAAATGGTTTGGCATGCAAGATTGTAAAATGGGTGATACCTCTGTTGCTAAAGGAGATAAATTTTGTCTCAAATAGTGCTCTAATAACATCCTTGAAGCTAAAGAAATGCAGAAGATCCCTTATGCATCTGCTATAGGGAGTCTAATGTATGCTCAAGTGTGTACGCGTCTGAATATTGCATATATTATAGGAGCGTTGGGCAGGAACCTTAGTAACCCTAGAATGGATCATTGGAAAGCAGCAAAAAGGTTATGAGGTATCTTCAAATAACAAAGAACTATATTCTTACATGCAGAAGATCAGGTTGGTTGGAGATTATTGGGTATTCTGATTTTGATTTTGCTGGATGCCCAGATAGCAGAAAATCCACTTTAGGACACATATTTCTATTAAGTGGAGAGGCTATATCATGGAAAAACATTAAACAAACGCTCATAGCTTCTTCCACCATGGAAGTAGAGTTTGTGGATTGTTATGACGCATCTAACCATGCAAAATGGCTATGGATTTTTCCACTGGGCTGCGCACTATTGATAATAGAAAGACCATTAAAGTTATATTGTGACAATAGATCGCAGTATTATATTCTAATAATAATAGAATCTTAAGAAAGTCAAATTACAATGACATCAAGTTTCTAGTTGTAAAGGAGAGAGTGCAGAATGAGTTAATATCCATAAAGCATATTGGAGAAATTCCATGCTAGTGGATTCGCTTACAAAAAGAGTACCACCCAAGGTCTTTCATGATCATGTTGCTAAAAGGGTTGTATCTTTCATATAAGAATATTTTGGTTTAGGCGGAGTTTGTACTTAGTCACTTATTTCTCGAGACTACTCTATATTTTGATTATGGACATGCTTTGGGTTTTCTAATCAGAAATAAAGTTTGCTTTTGTACTTCAATTGTTTATATATATTATTTGATATTTTGATCTCATTAAAGTAAAGCTAGACCCGTTGGGAATAAACATGTAAAGATCATATTTCATGTATTTTCCATGCTACACATACATGATTGATCTATGTCGTTTGATTGTATTGATATTGGTGACTATTGATGGATTTAGTTACAAAAACAGTAATGAAAGCCACTTTGGTTCTATTTTAATACAATCAATGGATGAGATTGTTTTGAATATACCATATTATCAAGATAGCTATTTAAGAGCTTATAAAGTTGAATACATTCTATAAAGTTACATATGTGGCCCAATAGGAGATTGTTGGAATAATTCAACATAATAGGGCCACATAATTTAATGCTTGAATGTGTGGGCTATCTTGTAATTAAGTCTAATTATGCGATCTATTTTTAGAATAAACATATTAATACTTAAGGGGCATACTCGTCATGTAAAATTATAACATGTGGAAACCGAAGTTACAATTTTAATTTGTTGAAGGGCCGAACTGAAAAATGTCACACACAATATATATGGGATTACGGTCCCCAAATTACATAAGTCTTATCATATTCTCTCTATCCTCTTCTAAAGAGAATTTATAGATCTAAGCTTGTATCAATTTGAAAGATCTAATCCAAATTAATCTTCAAGTCATTTAAGAATCGATGGTTTCAGATATGCCTTCCGCTGTTAATTTCATATACTTGTTTCTCAATTGAATTAATATGGGTTATATGTATTCAGATCTAATATAGATTTATTTATCCTACAGCTTTAATAGTAGTAGTGCATCCATTCATGATCTTACATAAAGGAAACATAATTTGCAGTGCGTTGAAACCCTTTTCTGGAAATTTGAAAGCAGATAATGCGATGGATAACACAACCAAGATGACAAAGGGATAAGAAACTTATGGGTTGAATAAAATATTTAGAGAAACAAAAAGTCATTAATCAACTGTAAAGAATGCCATCCATCTAATAACAACAACCAAGGGTATAGTTCTTTCTAATGAAGGGAGAAATTAAAATGTATAAATGTACACAATCAAATAGGTTGATAGCTTGAAAACTTAAATACCTAAAATTACCTAAAACACATGACAATGCATGAAGATGGTTTCAACTTCCGACAACAAAAATTTAAGCAAACAATCAAAGGCACAAATTAAAAAAGGTTAAGGTTTAAGATTGAATCCCCTTTTGTTATACTACTCAACTACTTTATAAAGAGCTCTGGGAGAAGTATTTATGGTAGAAAAGGAATATCATTTTTTCTCCAATGGAATTGTGTTTAAGCAACACAAAGAGTTAACGAACATTAGTAGAAGTGTTTCTTCTACTTAGAACAGTGCATTTATGTCAAGTACCGGAGTTAACAAATAGGCTAGAAGCCAAAATGGCTACTGAATAGTTCACTTAAAATATAATTTAAACCTTAACAGCTGATTTTAAAACATAAACTATTCACTGAGGTAATTCATCGAAAAAGGCAATAGCTTACCTGATTATTTTCAGAATATCTACTCTTATTATATGATGATCACCACGAACCAAAGTTTATTTATGTTAGGAATCCCAAAATTCGTAAATTTCGACACTTTACCTGGTTGTGTACCAAAAGGTATATGAAGATCCCTATATCCTTCAATCATCTCTACCTGGAAGGCATATGATTTTGAATATAGTTAGAAACGGATATAGTAGCACGAATAATTTTAGTTCGAATTTCAATTTCAAGAAGAGAAAAAATTGGATGAATTTAAATTAAAAAATAATTTTTTTAATATACAGTAACAAATCCGATGCTAAGTCGATTATTTGACTCTTCTAAATACTTGTTAGAGCAATGTTCGTTCACCAGATCTAGAAGAAGAATCCATACATGTATTGAAACTAGAGCAAACTATCAGAACTAAAACTGTTAGCAAAATAGATAGTGGAATATGAAAACATGATTTGTATAATTGCTATTGTTTATCATTTGAAAGCAGTAAATGAGACAGAGAAAGCTATAGATTTATGGTTATCACTTGTTTTTTTCTAACCTATTTTTCATTTGTTGTCTTGTTTTATAGCAAGTTCAAGTTGTCAAGGATTAGAACAAAAGAAAAAAATTAGATGTATTTAAGAGAGTTAAAAAAGGAATAGAAAGGGTCCATCATCTATTACTCTAAGAAAATAAATAAATAAACACGAGATTACCTTAGTCGTTGTTCTTAATATTGCCTCTATATAATCAACCTTAATGTTAGAATAAAGATTCAAACCATATCTACATATCCTGTTTTCTCAACCACATGAATAAACAATAAACATCGTTTGCCCTACTCCTATAATATAACGAACAGTAAACGTATGGTACATCAATACAAGGAGCATAGCACAACAACCAGTGAGTTAATTGAGATGAGTGAAGTTGAAAAAGTGCATACAAAGATCAGTTAGCTAACTCTAAATTTTATGATTTTATCGTTGCAAGGAATGAATTTGTGCACTGCATATTTCAGTTTTAATAAAAAAAACTTGCTAACATACATTATTCTACAAAAAAATACATTTACAACTCACCAGCAAGGATTTCTATGCATTGAACAGACAAATAAT
Source organism: Allium cepa (assembly GCA_030765085.1). Lineage (NCBI taxonomy): Eukaryota > Viridiplantae > Streptophyta > Magnoliopsida > Asparagales > Amaryllidaceae > Allium > Allium cepa. The sequence continues at coordinate 165,577,041 of CM060941.1, read as the reverse complement.
ATACAAGAACCTTAATTCAATCACGCATATAAATAGGCAAATAGACACTAATAATCATCAAGACTCCATATCGGTTGACTCTCAATAAAAATAGAACAGTCAATTGTGTGCTTCGAATGTAATATCTAACCCAACAAGCAGACATAATGCTCACCATAAAATGTAATATATCAGTCATGCATTTCATTAAACACCAAATATTTGCATCAAATAATGTACAAATCACAAATAAAATAAGCATACTTTACCTGTAACATGAAGATCACCTAACATTTCATTAAACACCAAACATTTTCAATATACCAGTCATGTGATATAACGTATGATCTTAAATTTAAAATAAGATAAAAATCAGAACATTTACCTGTAACATGGTGCTAGTGGCTCCTAATAAACAACGAAGAATCTCGAGTTATCAACGAGAAATCCCGAGGAGAAACAATGGGTGGTACATAAGATTTTTTCGTCGACAGCTCACGTGTGGTGGATCGACGTGAGTTGGTCATGAATTTATTCGCCGCTATGGTGAGAGCAACGACAAGATAGTGAATTCGTGAGTGGTGGAGAGGAAGATGATAAACCTAGGTTTTATTTTAAGTAAAGAGATGGCACTATGAGAGGAAAAGAAGAGAAGAAGCATTTGTGTAACATGTGTTTTTTCTTCTGAAATTATAGACGGGTTGGGCGACAGTGGTGGTAAGCAAAAGAAACTTAATGACATCAGTTATATTGGTTGCATTTTTAAAGTAAACGCTACCAATAGGTGCTATTAAAACTATTTTCTTGTAGTGGGTCACTACTCTTAACTTAAGTTCCTAAAGGTACCACCAATGAGACGCTATTCAAAATGGCCCTACTCCAAACTGTTGGTAAAGAAGAAAGGGATAACGTAGGGCAATCTGATAACCAAGATGGAAAAAAGAAAGAGAGGCTTGGGAAAGATAAGAATGCGAAAGGAAAGTTCAAGAAGGGAGGTCTGACATGTTGTAGATGCCATAAGAAGGGACACATCGCTAAAGATTGTAGGGTGAGCTTGATGAGAGAAGAATTCAAGGATGGTGCTATCATTGCAACAAATAAGGACACTTCAATAATCATTGTTCGAAAACTAACCAAGGAGGGACAAGTCATGCAAGCTTATGCCATTGAAGTTGTACCTATCTCAAGCAAACCTCCTCCTAAGGATAAGGGTAAAGCTTGTACGGAAGGTATAACTATTATTTACGAGAATACTATTTGTACCATATTTCATTCAGAAGCATCGTTTTCATTCATGGCCAGAAATATAGTTAAAGCCTTGGATTAAAAAAATAATTTGTCACTGACCCTATAGTTGTGTCGAATCATGTTAGGGGTCGATACATTTTTCTGTGATTTGCAAAGACCTAGTGGTGAATATATGTAATGTTGACTTTATACGTAATGCATATTTTTTGGGTTTTGAGAAAATTGGACTTATCTTGGTGATGGATTGGTTATCTCACTATGAGACTCTCTTAGACCGTGATAAGTGGATTGTAGGCTAAGGGTTTGTGTAGAGGCGAGATATAGATGTTCATTATATGCCCCATGGCTCAATTACGGTGAGCCGTTTGTATTTTGTTAGCCTATCACACGATGAGCTCTTATCTGTACCCATAGTTCAATAATTTTCTAATGTTTTTGAAGAAATCTTTGGTCTCCGACCCCAAAGAGAAATAGAGTTTAATATTGATTTGGAGAAAGATGCCAGACTAGTCGCACTACCGTTAAGGTATGTGCCCCCCAAAGAAAGGCGAAAACTAGATAAGCATATTCCAGAGCTATTATAGAAGAAGTTTATTCAACGTAGTACTGCTATATTATCGAGAACTCAACAAGCTGACCAAGACAAACATGTATCCTTTGCCTAGGATAGATGACTTATTTGACCAGCTTATTACGGCAAAAGTCTTTTCTTAGCTAGACTTGGCCATTAGATTCCATCAATTAAGAGTGGTCGAAGATAACAAGGAGAAGACTACTTTTCGCACTTTGGTCAGACTATATAAATGTGAGGTAATGCCTTTTGGTTTGACAAATGCCTTTGCATACTTTGTAGATTTGATGAATAGAGTCTTTACGGGGCAGTTGAACAATTTCGTCATAGTATTCGTGGATGATATTGCGGTATTATCAAAAAATGAAGATGAACATGAAAACCACTTAAGGAAGTACTAAAGACCTTAAGAAGGCACCATCCAAAAGCCAAATTCTCAAATTTTCATTTCTGAAGAAAGAAGGTAAGGTTTTTCAGTTATATTGTTTCCAAGAAAGTGTTATCTATTGACCCTGCAAAAGTAGCAGCTATTCAGGACTGGAAGATTCCAAGGATTGCTACTATAGTCGGAAGTTTTCTTGGTTTGGCTAGTTTCTATAGGAAGTTCATTAAAGATTTTTCAAATATAGAAATGCCATTAACTTGCCGAACTAAGAAAAACATAGTCTTCACATAGGTGATAAATGCATGAAAGCCTTCAAGAAGCTGAAGGAGCTATTAACTAGTGCACATGTACTAACGATCCCGAATGGATCAAAGCCTTTCAATGTTTACGTTGATGCATGCAGTATATGGTTAGGAGTTGTTCTTATACAAGAAGGCAAGATGATAGCCTATGCAAGCAGGTAGTTGAGACTATACGAAGTGGAATTCTACTCATGATTTAGAATTAGCGGTTATCATATTCGCCTTAAATATTTGATGACATTACCTTTTAGGAGAAAGGTTTAAGGTATTTACTTATCATATGTCCCTTAAATACTTTTTGTTCCAAAAAATATATTTAAATATTAGGCAGCAAAGATGGATGGAGTTTATAGCATCGTATGACTTTGAGATTCAGTATACCCCGGAAAAGAGAATGTCGTTGCCGACACCTTCAGCTGGAGGCATGCTACTCTAGGTGTTATATTCTAGTGGAGGCAATTGGAGTTCCTCTCAAATTTTAATTTCCAACCGCCATCAGAATTCACTCCAGGATATCTGGTAGCATTGAAATTAAGGCCAACATTGATGAACCTTATCAGTCAAGAGCGGAAGAAGGATGCAGCGATAGTTGATATTTTAGCGAAGCTGAGTAGTAGAGAGTGTTTCCCTCATCTCAACAGGTATTCGATCAATGAAAGAGGATGGCTAAGAAGAGATGGATGCCTATATGTTCCAGTGGCGGAGGATGTTCTAGAGGAATTACTAGCCAAGTGCCACCGTTCTAGGGTAACTATTCATCTTGGTGCATATTGGATGTATAGAGACATGAAGCATACTTTCTATCGGCTGAAATTAAGAGCAAGCAGCAGAATAAATCATAAGGTGTTTAACATGTCAACGAATCAAAGCAGAATAATGGAAGCTCGAAGGTCTGTTACTACCATTGGAGGTTTCAGCTTGGAGTTAGGAACACATATCAATGGATTTCATAGGTAGATTGCCTAGAAGTAAAAAAGGCAATGAAGCTATTTAGGTTATAGTAGAGTGCCCCATAATTCTGGTGAGAAGTAATAGGACCACAACATTTCCAACATAGATTTATGTCATGGAAGTACCTGATTACGTAGAATTCCTATCGATATTGCCAGTGATAAAGAACTCTTATTTGCTAATGAGTTTTGGAGGAGTTTGTAGTCATCTTTAAGGACGACGCTAAATCTTAGCACCGCTTGCTTCCCTCGAACCGATAACGGAAAGGAAGGGTGAATAGGATCTAAGAGGATTTATTGAGGGATTGCATCATGGATTTTAAAGGACAATGGAAGTAGCATTTACTTTACTAGAGTTGATTTACAATAAAATTTACCAATCAAAGATTGGTATGACACCTTGTGAAGCCTTGTATAAAAGGCCATGCATGTCACCAAAATGTTGATGGGAAACAGTGACAAATTTCTACCGGGACAAGATTTGATCCATGAGACCGTAGAGAAGATTAAGGAAATTAGGTAGCGAATGAAGACTACTCAGGACTGACAGAAGTCCTATGCTGATGGATGGATTAAAGAGTTGGAATTCTCAGTTTGTGACATGCTATTAGAAAGGCTATAAAATTTGGAACCTAGGGGAAGTTAGCGCCAAGATTTGTTGGGACTTTCTCAATTTTGGAGAGGGTGGGGAAACTTGCATTTCGAGTGGAATTTCTAACTAAGTTAGTGGGATTCCATAATGTTTTCCATGTATCGCATACAAGGATGTGTTTGCACATCACAACCATAATAGTAGAACTTGATCATTTAGCGGATATAGAGACGGAGTTGATAGCACCCCGTGCCACTGCATATATAGTGGAGCATGGAGTTAGTAAGCCTCATAACAAAGATATCAGGCTGGTCCAAGTACAATGGGGAGATAATCCGGTGGAAAACACCTAGGAAACAAAAGTGAAGATAAAGGGTTCTCATCCAAAGTTTTTCTCTAGTAAATTTCTCTCTCTAGATTTAGAATTATATAGGTTTTGGTTGCATCATAGTTGCTAGATTGGATGGTAGAGGATGGTTGCTACACTTTTTTCTATTGTTTTTGCACTCATACACAGTTTCATGCATATTTAGGTTGTTTGCATACATGCATATATGTCATGATCTAGCATTCACGCTAGGGTTGAGCTCACCTATAGGTACGTTGCATGGATAATCATATTACACTTTTGATTGAGTAGATGGTTGTGTGGATAACTTGGTTGTACAATATGGTTGTAGAGTGCGCGTTACACCATCCATCCCTTAGGAATTTTGGAAACGAAATTCTTTTAAGGGGGAAATATGTAAAACCCCAAAAATTAACAGGAAATCAATTAAGAAGAACAAATTAATTGACAATATAGCTAAAAATGGAAATTGAGCAACTTTTATATATAAACCTTTGCGATCAGAGTTCAAATGAAGAAGCTATCGACGTTTGAATATTTCAGATCAAAATAATTCAAAACAAATTAAAAATAAAATGTTAAACCTAATTCTCTGATACCACTGTAATGACCCGCCATCCGACTCCACAGATTGACGCATCATTTAAAAGAAAGAAAAGGGATAGAAAAAAGAAAAGAAAGAAGAGAAAGAAGAAACAACATCAGAATCTCAACAGCGGAACGAATAAATTATATTAATAACATAAAATTACATAGTATACAACACTAATCAGAGTTACACAGAATTTACATCACATACTAGACAATTACAAACACCTGTCTAGTTATACAACTCAATACAACTCAACAAACAATACTAACACAGAGAACACCCAGCGGAACCAAATATATCTACACGCAGAAGCCTCCTGCTCCATTTGCTCCTCCAATATTCATCAAAGCTAACCTGAATCCTTTGGCTACTCGTAAAAAATTTGAGTACCCAAGAGTTTAAGAAAACAGAAGATAAACTAAGGATCAAACATGGGTCTGGTGTGAGTAACAGGTTAAAGTTGCTTAATTTTGAAAATCCTTTTAAAAGAAAAGGCATCACGTAATACTTCCCACACATAAACATGGAAAAGTTTTTACCTTACGCTAACCAAAACAATTGGTAGGAAATCCGATGATATTATGATAGGGTCTAGGGTTTTCAAATAAATATGAAATAGCCGAAATTGTTACATTATTAAATTCCAGCTACTAGCCACGAAAGTGGGTAATACAATCAAAACAGTTGGCACTTATTGGATTGTGGATTCCATCAATGGCAGGGTTACTGGGGTACCGCCTGTCACAGTACGTGGCCAAGATCAACGTACCGAGGAGTACGCCCGCTTCCCTGCAACACAGGACCGGAACCATCCCTTACTGGACAGTTCCGAACAAGACAACCCCGTAGTTGGCATACGTTCCAACTGCCCACACAGCCGAAATAAAAGGGACTTCTATACAGGGGAGAATCTTGCTCTCCAGTGGGAGCTACCCACGAAGCCTTGCTGCACCTCCCCTGTTTTATCCATTCCCGGTTGATGAGGTTTGAGGCTACGATTACCTTTAGAGAACACATCTCTTAGAATGCTCATCGTCCACCTGACGATGTTCTGAAAGCATTCAATCCATACAAGTTCGTTCCGGGTTCGAACGAAACCGAAGGCATTATCTCGTTACACTCATTTTGAAATCACCTTCAGAGTTAACGACAATAACCCTTGCACTCTAAATCACCATCTCGAACCTATAAGAACTAGTTCCGTCAAAATCATTACGGAATCACCCCCAGAGTTATACTGACGTATAGTCCTTACATGTAACGACCCGGCTTTTTCAACCGTTAATTTGTGATATTTAAAATGAATTTAAATAATTAATTTGTAATATAATTTGTTTTCAATATGAAAAGTTGGTTTGATTTAGTAAAAAGAACTCAGAATTTAAATATAACAATTAATTGAATAAATTAAATAGTGATTGACAATTGGGTAAATTATTTAAATCTGGAATTATAAGTTTGTTGAAAATATTTTAACGGCTTATAAAATTTATATTGATAATACTGGATGTAACAGATGAGTTAAAATTGAATTTAACTGTCGTTTGTTAAATTTTAAATTTGTATAGTTAAATTGACAGTTAAAAATCACCATCCGAGGCACAGTCTCGGAATTCAACGAAACCAGTTCCGTTGAATCCGTAATATTGAATTATTGCCGGATTTCAAATTTCGTAATTTTTGGGGTGACCGTGTGATTGTACGATAAGCATACATAATATAATTTACTTGAAATTCGAAAAGATTTTAAATATAAAGTTTAAAAATGAAATAATTAACATAGCTTCCTCAACACACTAACCTTATAGTTCGTCTTTCTTGTATACGCTTTCCTTTTCTTTAAAATCATGTTGCTTCTTGTTGCTCTCTTCGATCAGAAACTAAAATTTATTAATGGCCGCTACCTCTCTATCATTTTGTTTCCCCAATCGAACGAAATTCCTTCGTTTATTTCTTTCCCTCAAAGCTCGAACCGAAACCTTCATTTTTCCCTCGTTTCCCCTTTTCTTCCTGAAGCCGTTTCACGGCATGCCTAAAAAAAAAATTAACACGAACGAAATCGCGTTCGATCAGGTAGCTGCGACTTGTGGAAGCAGGGTCGAATTGGATTGCGTCTTCATGGATGTTCACGCGGCGTTGTGGGAAGGCTAGGGCTGCGACGCCAGTGGCGGGGCGGCGCGATTGGGACTGTCGAAGCGTGCGCGAGTTGGTGGTGGTTTCGCTATCTGGAAGAGGCGGCATGGGTTGCGGAGTTGGGCGGCGAAGCGTTGGAGGTTGAAGCTCGTCTAGGGTTTTGGGCAAGGGGATGGAAGGCACACGCGATGTGGGTTTGAGCATCGCAATAGGCTCGGCAACATCTTGGAGGCGACAACAGTGGTAGCGCAGTGGAACGTGAGAATTTCTCGTGCCTGGGCTCGCGAATTGCAGTGAGGTATGATTTTATATTATTATATTTTGCCAGTTAATATAAATTTCAAATTTGAGGATTAAATTTAAAATTTATAATAAGTTAGGATTTTGTTTTTTGGAAAAAACAAATTGTTATCTTTACTGTTAAATAGTTTAGACATTCGGGATTTATTCTAGTTTAATGGTAAAATATATGTATATATATAGGATTTTTAGCAGTAAATATGAAATTTAAACTATTTGAAGTCTATATAAAAATTTGTTTTTTTGAAATCTATTTGCTTATTTTTATAAGTTTATATATATGTAGTTTCAAAGTAAAATCAATATATGTCAATTTGGGGTAAGTTGTTTCAAGAGAAAACAAAATATAAAAAATACATCTCTACATTCTAAGTATTGCTAGTTCGTTTAAAATAATCTACTTAGGTGATTAATTTGTTAATTTACTTATTTAATTATTTGTTAAAATAAATCGTGAGATAAATTAAATTATTAGAGTTAAAGGATAAATTTATTTAAACAGGAATTAATTGTTGATCTGTTCAAATATTAATAAAATCCATGCAATGGTTATTCAAGGTCAAAAATATGGAAACGAGTCGGGATTGGGAAGAATTGCAACAATTAATCAAAGGTGAGTTAATCTCACTCAGTTGATTTTAATTTAAAATCGTTGAATTAAATTTAAATTGTTGAATTAAAATTTATTGGTTGAATTGCTTGAATGATGGTTGAAATTAGTGAATAATTAAATAGACCCTATATGCCGCATAATAGCGGGTGATAATATATGAATCCCATATACTGCAATATTTCCCCATCGAAGTGGAATTGATATTTTATTTTGTGCTAACATCTGTGGATGCAAGGAAAACAGGTTGGAGGGATCCAACAGGATTCCTCAAAATATTTATTTATTATATTATATATTTGTTGTTATATGACAGGTTGGATGGATTGATATGGATTTATATATGAATTGGATTATTAACTATTGGATAACAGGGAAGCCGAAATTTGAAATTTTACTACCGTTGATAAATCAATTCAAGGAAGTTAAATAAAACTCAATAGGAAATATTATTGGAATTGGAAACTTCAACTTGAGAATGGAGAAAAGAAATAAAAGCATTTTATAAACTGAAATTGGTTAAAATTGAGTTTTTGGGAAATTTAATATATTAAACACTGGAAAAATTTATTGTAATCAATAAGTAAAATTTTATTTAGGAATAAAAAGAAAATGTTGTTAAGGAGTACAAATAAGAGATTTTTATTGAGAATTAAAAAAAATTTATTAAGTAATGAATGGAATTTATTTAAAAGCAATATGAAATTTATAAAAAGGAAATAAATTATTAAGGTGGAATGCTTAAATAAAACTTATCTTTATAAATAAAGTGAACTCAAAGAGATTTTATAAATTTATCAATGGAGTTTATAAACGAGATAGGAAGATATCAGTATATATTGGTAAGGATAAGTCAAGATGAACTTATATTGAGGTATAAACTTGTTTGAAATGGAAATAGTAGAATATTTCCGAAGGTAAGAAGTGAATTGTGGACAAGAGGTATGTAAAGATGGATATTGGATTTCCTAAGATTATAAAGTTATTTAGAAAGGAGTATTTTTAAATTACTATACTATATAGGTTTTATAAATCATTTTTGCATTTAAAATATTTAAAATTAGTTATTTTGAAGGCTTAGCAATTAATTATAATAAACTCTAAGTTTTCTAAAACCAGCTTTGAAACTTATAAATAAATAGATATAAATATTAGTATTTAATATTACTTATTTTATAAATCTATATGTTTCAAAATGTTTTAAAATCCAATTAAAATCCTCTTGTGATGGTAAGCAAATTAATTTACATGAGATAAGATTTAGGAGAAACCCTATAAAGCGGGGAAATTGAGTTTGAAAATTTATAAGCAAAAGTATAAATTGATTTGTGAGTAAAGGATGAGAAAGTAAGAAATATTTTCAAAGGTAAAATCAAATTGAGTGTGTATGAGAAATCAGTTAGGTGATTTCATGGAAATAAAGGACTTTGGATCTATTTCAAATGGGTTAAAATGGAAATAATATCTAAATGATATTTGAGATAAATAATTTGTGGAAATTTTTTGATGGTTGCTTGTGAATGATTAATTGATAGTTAAATAACCGACTATCAATATTGGACAATGCGCTGATCGTTTCGAAGAGTCTGGGATCGGATTTAATTATCCGAAAACCACTTCGATCCGGTTTGAACGATTACGAATGAAGACCGTGAAGAGTTGAAGACGGTGATTCGGTTTGTCCAGACCCAGGGCAACTTGTATGGATTGAATGCTTTCAGAACATCGTCAGGTGGACGATGAGCATTCTATGTGACGCGTTCTTGAAAGGTAACGCTTAACCTCAAGCCTCATCAACCGGGAATGGCTAAAACAGGGAAGGTGCAGCAAGACTTCGTGGGTAGCCCCCACTGGAGAGTGAGGTTTCCCCTGTCTAGATGTCCCTTTTTATTCGGCTTAGTGGGCGGTTGGTCGCGCCAACTGCGGGGTGATCTTGCTTGGGACTGTTCAGTAAGGAATGGTTCCGGTCTTGTGTTGCAGGGGAGTTAGGGTGGCTCCTCGGTACTCTGATCTAGACCAGGTACCGTGACAGGCGGTACCACAGTAGCCCTGCCATTGTATGGGATCCAATCTCCAATAAGCGCCTGTACGGTTTTGATTGTGCCCAACTATTGCTGGAACGTGAGATGCAAGCATTTCAGCTAGATTCTATTTACTTTCTATAGACACTATAATAATATCAGAGAACTTTAATAAAAAGTGTTTTAGCTATCGTAAGGTAAAAACCCGACATGTTTATTTGTGGCGTGGTCTTACGAGATGCTTTTGTTTTCAAAAGATTTTGAAACTTTAATAATCAATTGGGTGTGATTTTCTCACGCTGGTATTCCAGACTGACTCGGGTATTATTTAACTGTAATGCTCGGGTCAGACCGAGTATTATAGGATACAAGATATGACGCTGAGGAGCTCAGGAGACGAGTTGGATGACGATACGTACTCACGTACTTGTATACATATATTATTCCGCTGTTGAGTTGTTGTGTATCCATTGTATGTTATTGATGTGAGCTATGACTGATGTACTCTGATGATGTAATGTATGTAAACAGATAAATTTGATTTTGAGTAAAGATTATTTACCATCTATTATATTTTATTCCGCTGCGATGGTTAGATTCTGATGTTGTTTTCTTTTCTTCTTCTTCTACCCCTTTCTTCTTTTTCATAACTATCTGGAGTTTTCGGGTTCGAAAATTCCGGGTTGTCACACTTGATATCAGAGCTGAAAGGTTAAGCGAGAACCTTGACTTTGGTGGGGATTACTCATTAAAGATAGAGCCATTAGTACTCTAGAATGAGTTTGAGCGTATTTATAGATATGAGTGCGTATTTGTTAGTGAATATAAAATGATTTTAAATTGCGTTGATTGATTTATTGAGTGGTATATGAACCTTCGTCGGCACAGTCTGGACAACTGGATCAAAGGGATTTCTAAACACTTAAATAGAGCAATTCGACACAATATTGATTTTTAAAAGTGGATGAATGAAATAATTTCATCCAAAATATATTATGATATAAGAGGAATATTTTCTGCAATTATTATAACATGGATGTTTGGATGATAATATGTTTGACAAATGAGATAATTAAATTTAAAATAGTTATCTAATCAAGGAAAACATAAATGTTGAATTTTGGAATTAAAATCTAAAGTGAAAAGTTAAAGATGCAAATTTAACTTGGATTAAAATTTAAAATTTAAAATTTAATTAATGGTTTGGAGGAAATAAAATAGTGAATTTTAAATGAAGTCGAAATGAGGAATAAAACTTTAAGTGGATTGAAATTAATTCAAGTTATGTGAATGGAAGTAAATTGAGTTAAACTGAAAATAAAATTCAGTTGTATTTGAATTAAGTTGTGATTTGAATTAAAAATGGAATTTAGTGATGAAACCTAAGTTATAAATGGAAATTCCATTGATTGGTAAGTAAATTAAATGTGAATTGGAATTATTTTGGAACTGGACTAAAGTAAAGATAATTTGAAGTTACAAATTAGATCCAAATCAAGTATGGATGAAATAAATTGACCATGGATATTGTCTTAACAAATTTAGATTGGTTAATTAAAATCACATGGGATTTGATCTATATGAGTCAAATAAATTGGAAATGAATTTAAGTACGAAGTTGCAATAAATGAATAAACTTAAGATGTAAAATTTAAGGAAAGTGATTTCGTTGAAAGTGAAAGTTCATTGAATAAAATAGATTGGTGAAGTAACTTGACTTTGGATGTGATTGGATAGTGAATAGCAAATTTAATTGGATTGAGAACTTTGTTTGTACTGGAATTATTTTAAGCTAGGGTAACATTTGGAATTTGACTGAAGATGGATTAAATTGAGATATAGGTAATATTATAATAAAACTCTCACTTAAGTAAAATTCATAACAATGAAATGGGGTTGAATTTGAATATATAAGACTTTGATAGTTTATAAAAGAAGTGAGTGGCATTGAAATAAAAATATGTATAAACCTGAAATAAAAATAAAAATGGGAATGTGGTTAACTGTAAATAAATGGAAGTGTGAAGATAAATAAGAAGTGGACTTATAAAATTAAGATGGAATAAATAAGTCAAATAGAATTGTTTGAATCTGGAAGATGAATAGAAATCCGAAGATGAATTTCAAAACAGAATTGAACCAAAGAAATTTAAAGGAAGAGATTTTTGAAGCTAAAAATCAAGTATTGAATTATAAATTGGGAATAAACTAATTTGGGATAAATTAGTAACTTGAATATGTGAATAAACTTTGAATTGGTTAAATAAAGGTTGAATGGTAAATTAATAAAATTGGGTTGTGAATTTAAGTGAATGGTAGAAAGAGAACTTGAGTTATATATCTAAAATTCAACTTGAATTGATTTGCAAATAAAATGAAATTGGATTAAATAAATGGTTAGAAGTGCAAACAAAATTCAGTTGTGTATAAATAAAGTGAAAATGGTCTTGAATTTAATTAAATAAGTTCGAGAATGAATTGAACATGGAAATTGAAATTTTTAAATGAAATAATTAATTGAGTTAAGAAGTAAATGAAAGAGATTTGATTTAAATAAAATCAAATGAAATTGGGAAAAGAATTTATGGACAAATGAAATAAACTTAAGTTATGAAAGTTAAATAATTTGAAGTAACTTAACTTAAGTCTAAAATTCAATTAAGTATGACTCATATAAATCTGGGACATGATTGATTTTAAGCATTGAAGTTGTTGAGCTTAATAAGAATGGTCTGGAATAAAATGAATGTGAAAATGCAAAGATATGGTTTAAAAATAAATTAGAATGGAATGAAATTCATATAACTTGTGTTGGCATCAATTTTAAATCAGTTATAAAATTTAAGAAATTGTTTGTTGAATGAATATTGTCAAATTTGCATGAAATAATTGTTGTTGTCGTAAACAAGATTAATTAAAGTTCTATGGAATAATAGAAGTAATTAAACTTGATTTTGAATGAATTGCCATGAATACAAAATAGTGAATGAATTGAATAAAAGAATGATGTGCAAATCATTCCGAATTGGATAGGGTGATTTAAATTAAGTAAGAGCAACTAAATTAATATGGAAACCTTATTACCTGCTTATAGAACTTGATTCGCATATAATTGCTTATAAAATATGGTTTTGAATTGTTAAGAAGCAGGAATTGATTTTTGAAATCAATTAAATTGAAAATGGGTTTGTTTAGGGATAATTATGAATTCGAAATAAGTAAATGTGTTGTAACTCACTTAAAGTTGAATGCACCCGGTATTTGTGTCAGTTATAAACAAATGGAACTAGTTTGGAAACTATATAAATTTGTCATGAAGTTATTTATATTGCATTGCTTATGATTTTGAGTGTTGTAGCTGTTTAAATGAATGCAATGTTATAAATTTCATACCTATGTTACTTATGAGTTTAAATTGAGTAAGTACAGGTACCAGAAGACTGTATAGCGGATTTTGGGCACGTAAATACTAAAATAAAAATAAGCCGCTTGCTTAAAATGCTAAATAAGGTACGCCTACGCTATACAAACTAGGAAATATGAACTGTTTTTGGTTTTTCCGACCGTGTGGGTCGATGTATATATATTTATATCTATTGACAAATTGCAAAAGCTCCTCCGTACAAAGGGGACTTTGCCAAAAAAATTCGGAAATTTTGGGAGTTAGAAAATTTTTGAAAATTTTGTTAACGACAAATGTTTTCAAATTGGAAATTGCAATAGATTGGTGAATGGAACTAATTTGAAATAATGACATGAATTTGCTATAAATAAAAAAAAAAACAGAGAATTGTTAAAGATAAATTGAATTCATATAGAAATGGAAGAATAAATTGATTAGGAATAGATACAAACTAACGTAGTAAGATGGAAATAAAGATAATAAATACATAAGATGCTTACACTAACTTGAGTAAGGGATTATGTATTCTCATTGGGAATTGATATTGCATAAAAAATCTAAATTAATATTTGAATGAATAGATATTGACATTTGAAAGAATGTTGATAAAATGTTTTTGAATATTGTGATTAGATATATTGCTGTGTAAGATATGCAGGTAATATAAGATTAAGAGAATTGAGTTGGTTTCAAAGATAAAATTGAAATGCTCGACAAAAAGGTATGTGTTTGAATTTATATATGGAAATTGATTGGGTTTTTGACTAAGCCAGTTGGCTTTTTGTTTTATTTTGAGATTTGGGAGGCCGTAGAGCCATTTTATAGTTGTACCGAGCTGGCCGCGCAAAGGAGATGCTGGCAAAAAAATTCGGAAATTTAGGGTGTTAGAAAATTTTTGAGAAAATTTTGATAATTCAAAATTTGAGTTTAAATTGAAACTTGAATAGTTAAGCATATAGTATAGTTTGATACTAGGGAAAAAGTTTAGAAAGTTATTAAGAAGGGTAATGCATCTTTTATTAAAAAGATAGTTAGTAGGATGTTGACTAATTGGTTGTGGAGTAATAATAACGGGTATGGGACCATTCTTCCTAACTAGTAATTTCGGGGACAAAATTCTTTTAAGGGGGGAGGAATGTAACGACCCGGCTTTTTCAACCATTAATTTGTGATATTTAAAATGAATTTAAATAATTAATTTGTAATATAATTTGTTTTCAATATGAAAAGTTGGTTTGATTTAATAAAAAGAACTCAGAATTTAAATATAATAATTAATTGAATAAATTAAATAGTGATTGACAATTGGGTAAATTATTTAAATCTGGAATTATAAGTTTGTTGAAAATATTTTAACGGCTTATAAAATTTAAATTCATAATACTGGATGTAATAGATGAGTTAAAATTGAATTTAACTGTCGTTTGTTAAATTTTAAATTTGTATAGTTAAATTGACAGTTAAAAATCACCATCCGAGGCACAGTCTCAGAATTCAACGAAACCAGTTTCCTTGAATCCGTAATATTGAATTATTGTCGGATTTCAAATTTCGTAATTTTTGGGGTGACCGTGTGATTGTACGATAAGCATACGCGCTATAATTTACTTGAAATTCGAAAAGATTTTAAATATAAAGTTTAAAAATGAAATAATTAACATAGCTTCCTCAACATACTAACCCTATCGTTCGTCTTCTTGTATACGCTTTCCTTTTCTTTAAAATCACGTTGCTTCTTTTTTATCTCTTCGATCAGAAACTAAAATTTATTAATGGCCACTACCTCTCTATCATTTTGTTTCCCCAATCGAACGAAATTCCTTCGTTTATTTCTTTCCCTCAAAGCTCGAACCAAAACCTTCGTTTTTCCCTCGTTTCCCCTTTTCTTCCTGAAGCCGTTTCACGGCATGCCTAAAAAAAAAAAAATAACACGAAAGAAATCGCGTTCGATCAGGTAGCCGCGACTTGTGGAAGCAGGGTCGAATTGGATTGCGTCTTCGTGGATGTTCGCGCGGCGTTGTGGGAAGGCTAGGGCTGCGACGCCAGTGGTTGGGCGACATAATTGGGAGTGTCGAAGCGCGCGCGAGTTGGTGGTGGTTTCACTATCTGGAAGAGGTGGCATAGGTTGCGGAGTTGGGCGGCGGAGCATTGGAGGTTGAAGCTCGTCTAGGGTTTTGGGCAAGGGGATGGCAGGCACACGCGATGTGGGTTTGAGCATCGCAATAGGCTCGGCAACATCTCGGAGGCGACATTAGTGGTAGCGCAGTGGAACGTGAGAATTTCTCGTGCCTGGGCTCACGAATTGCAGTGAGGTATGATTTTATATTATTATATTTTGTCAGTTAATATAAATTTCAAATTTGAGGATTAAATTTAAAATTTATAGTAAGTTAGAATTTTGTTTTTTGAAAAAAACAAATTGTTATCTTTACTGTTAAACAATTTAGATATTCGGGATTTATTCAAGTTTAATGGTAAAATATATGTATATATATAGGATTTGTAGCAGTAAATATGAAATTTAAACTATTTGAAGTCTATATAAAAATTTGTTTTTTTGAAATCTATTTACTTATTTTTATAAGTTTATATATATGTAGTTTCAAAATAATCAATATATGTCAATTTGGGGTAAGTTGTTTCAAGAGAAAACAAAATATAAAAAATAAATAAATAAATAAATAAATAAATAATTATACATCTCTACATTCTAAGTATTGCTAGTTCGTTTAAAATAATCTACTTAGGTGATTAATTTGTTAATTTACTTATTTAATTATTTGTTAAAATAAATCGTGAGATAAATTAAATTATTAGAGTTAAAGGATAAATTTATTTAAACAGGAATTAATTGTTGATCTGTTCAAATATTAATAAAATCCATGCAATGGTTATTCAAGGTCAAAAATATGGAAACGAGTCGGGATTGGGAAGAATTGCAACAATTAATCAAAGGTGAGTTAATCTCACTCAGTTGATTTTAATTTAAAATCGTTGAATTTAAATTTAAATTGTTGAATTAAAATTTATTGGTTGAATTGCTTGAATGATGGTTGAAATTAGTGAATAATTAATAGACCCTATATGCCGCATAATAGCGGATGATAATATATGAATCCCATATACTGCAATATTTCCCCATCGAAGTGGAATTGATATTTTATTTTGTGCTAACATCTGTGGATGCAGGGAAAACAGGTTGGAGGGATCCAACAAGATTCCTCAAAATATTTATTTATTATATTATATATATGTTGTTATATGACAGGTTGGATGGATTGATATGGATTTATATATGAATTGGATTATTAACTATTGAATAACAGGGAAGCTGAAATTTGAAATTTTACTACCGTTGATAAATCAATTCAAGGAAGTTAAATAAAAATCAATAGGAAATATTATTGGAATTGGAAACTTCAACTTGAGAATGGAGAAAAGAAATAAAAGCATTTTATAAACTGAAATTGGTTAAAATTGAGTTTTTGGGAAATTTAATATATTAAACACTGGAAAAATTTATTGTAATCAATAAGTAAAATTTTATTTAGGAATAAAAAGAAAATGTTGTTAAGGAGTACAAATAAGAGATTTTTATTGAGAATTAAAAAAAAATTATTAAGTAATGAATGGAATTTATTTAAAAGCAATATGAAATTTATAAAAAGGAAATAAATTATTAAGGTGGAATGCTTAAATAAAACTATCTTTATAAATAAAGTGAACTCAAAGAGATTTTATAAATTTATCAATGGAGTTCATAAACGAGATAGGAAGATATCAGTATATATTGGTAAGGATAAGTCAAGATGAACTTATATTGAGTTATAAATTTGTTTGAAATGGAAATAGTAGAATATTTCCGAAGGTAAGAAGTGAATTGTGGACAAGAGGTATGTATAGATGGATATTGGATTTCCTAAAATTATAAAGTTATTTAAAAAGGAGTATTTTTAAATTACTATACTATATAGGTTTTTTAAATCATTTATGCATTTAAAATATTTAAAATTAGTTATTTTGAAGGCTTAGCAATTAATTATAATAAACTCTAAGTTTTCTAAAACCAGCTTTGAAACTTATAAATAACTAGATATAAATTTTAGTATTTAATATTACTTATTTTATAAATCTATATGTTTCAAAATGTTTTAAAATCCAATTAAAATCCTCTTGTGATGGTAAGCAAATTAATTTACATGAGATAAGATTTAGGAGAAACCCTATAAAGCGGAGAAATTGAGTTTGAAAATTTATAAGCAGAAGTATAAATTGATTTGTGAGTAAAGGATGAGAAAGTAAGAAATGTTTTCAAAGGTAAAATCAAATTGAGTGTGTATGAGAAATCAGTTAGGTGATTTCATGGAAATAAAGGACTTTGAATCTATTTCAAATGGGTTAAAATGGAAATAATATCTAAATGATATTTGAGATAAATAATTTGTGGAAATTATTTGATGGTTGCTTGTGAATGATTAATTGATAGTTAAATAACCGACTATCAATATTGGACAATGCGCTGATCGTTTCGAAGAGTCCGGGATCAGATTTAATTATCCGAAAAACACTTCGATCCGGTTTGAACGATTACGAATGAAGACCGTGAAGAGTTGAAGACGGTGATTCGGTTTGTCGAGACCCAGGGCAACTTGTATGGATTGAATGCTTTCAGAACATCGTCAGGTAGACGATGAGCATTCTATGTGACGCGTTCTTGAAAGGTAACGCTTAACCTCAAGCCTCATCAACCGGGAATGACTAAAACAGGGGAGGTGCAGCAAGACTTCGTGGGTAGCCCCCACTGGAGAGTGAGGTTTCCCCTGTATAGATGTCCCTTTTTATTCGGCTTAGTGGGCGGTTGATCGCGCCAACTGCGGGGTGATCTTGCTTGGGACTGTTCAGTAAGGAATGGTTCTGTGATGACCCGGAATTTTCAACAATTTAAAATTGGAATGATTAATTGATTTTAAATATTTTAAAGGTTAATTTTAAACCTGAATTCAAGATATCAATATCTACTTGATAATTAAATCATTGAATTATATAGTTTAAATATTGAATTTAATAATTGAAGATTGGGTAAATTGTTGAATCTGAAATTTCTAAGTCTGTTTAAAATAACTTGAAGGCTTGTAAAATTTATATTAATAGCACTGAAGGTAGTGAAAGTGTTGAAATTTAATTTCAAGGTAATTTGTTCAATTTTTAATAATATATCGTTTAAATTGAATTTAAAAAAAGCCTTCCGAGGCACAGTCTCGGAATTCAACGAAATCAGTTCCGTTGGATCCGTAATAGTTAGTTATTTTCGGATTTCAATTTTCGTAGCAATCAGAGTTGTCGTTTGGCCCTGGCAGCTCGAAACGCTTAGATATATTTTAATCGATTTGATTTAACATCGATCGTTTAATTTCGTAACTCGCGCATATGACCGAGTTAGGTTCCGAAACACGATCCATTGCGTTTGGAACGTGGATAAAACCCTATAATCGTCTAGCGGCATTCCTTAAGAGGAGTTCAGATTTTAACTGGCGCTGAACGAGACGATTTGAAGTTTTATAATATAATTTAATTTAATTTAACTAACAAGATATTTTCCCTTTACCTTATCGTGTTCAGGAAGCTTTCCACTCTCCTTTAATTTTATTCACGTCTTCCCCTCTCTATTCGCTAGGCAGAAGATCGAACCCATTAAAAAAAGAAAAAGAAAAAAAGAACGAAAAGAATGGCCGAGCGAATCTCCTATGTTTCCAGTTAATTCGAAAAAAAAATTATTATTAGGGACGAGGCAGCTGAAATCGCGAGTCCCCTTCTCAAAATTCCTTTCCGTTCGAATTCTTCGAAGTCGAGACTGAGTCGTTTGTCTTCAGATCGAATGCGATTTATGTCAAGGCCTAGATGCAAGCATGGTTAGAGGCAAGTCGGCACCGCAACGAAGTCGCGATTTGGGCTTGGCGATTGGTCTTGGCATGGCATACGTCTTAGGTAAAGCGCGGTTCATGGGGTTCTAGATGAAGGGTTTTCGAAGCAGCGTTGAAGGGGGATTCAGTAGGTTGATGGTTCAAGCTGGAATGGGACTGAATGGAATAGACTGCAAGTTAATATCAAAGGTGAGTAATTCTCTACCTGTATATGTCTATGCACATCGGAGATGATCATAAATTTTAAAGGTGAACTCTAATGATACTTTATTACTGAGGAGATTGCATTCTATACGAATTTTTAATGAGATAAGAAAATGAATTTAGTTGTTGAATTAAATATTTGTTAAGTAAATTAAGGGTTAATGAATATAGATAATGGAAGATCAATACTTAAGGGTTTTGAAATGATTTATTAATATGATAAATTTAAAGTAATTAACTTGTATTTATTAGTTAAGAATAATCAATTGTGAAATTTAGTAGGTATAATTACTTAGGGTAATTTATAAAAGTATAATTACTAGGTGAAGAAATTGGTGAAAATTGTTGGATTGATAATAAATAAATGGATAGTGATTAATTATTGTTAAGTAGGCAAGATTAAAATGATTAAAATGATTAGTGTGATTGAGTAGAAATGGTCGAGATTGGATTTGGATTGCAAAAGCAAAGGTGAGTAAATCTCACGCTTTTGGATTTCTATTTATATGTAAATGGTTAAATCTAAATGATTGGTTGAATGATTGGTTTGTTTGATGTGCTATATTATATATGGCAGTATATTATGTATTGGGTGATTTATATTCTGTGATGGATAGTATTGGTAATTAGAAGTTTGAATGATGTGGTGTGCTTGAATATTTCGGTATCCTGAGTTACCGAAATATATAAAAATTTGATTTTTGAAAAGAAATATAAGAGTGAAATTTTGAAAGTGAAATAATTATAGAATAAAATAAGAATGATTTGGAAGGAAATGTAAGTGATATTTTGAAGCCAGAGTTAAATTGTAAGTAGAGATTTAAAACTAGTTCTAAATCAAATAAATAAAGAGTTTTTAAATATTAAGTGTTTAACAACTTGAATGTTAAAGTGTAATTGTATATTGACCTAGATTTAAAAATAAATTTGATTTTAAAATTCCTTTAAGCTTCCATTATAAAAATAATAATGGAATCAGATTAGAATGAATTGAAATGTAAATGAGAAATCATTAAATCGTTTAATTAATGAAGTGAATAGAGATAGATTAGTCAAGAAAATAAATCAATGTAAGAGACTTATGAGAAGTTATTTAATGTAAGTAATTAAGGATTAGTGTTATTAATATTGTTAATTAATTTATGAAGTAATTAGGATTACTTATTGATTGAGATTAAGGACAATTAATAACGTGTAATTAGTTAAAGATAATTACTTGAATTTAAATTGAAAAATAATCAATCCAGGGTGATTAATTAAGATAAAAAAATGAAGGGTTGACTAACTAATTGATATGTAATTAATTAATGTAAATGAAAGAATCTAAGTGATTGAGGTTTGAAATTTAATTAGAATCAATTGGATTAAATTTGTATGTGATTAAGTATTGTTTATGAATAATTGAATGATATTGGATGCTTGAATAAATGGATATATCTGATATGAAATGTGTGTATTCCATTTGGATAACTTGGATTAGGATGACTTGAGACTCGAAGAGACCAGGGTCGGGTGTTAGAGAATACCCAAAACCACTTCGAATTTTAATTGATGTGGGGAAATCAATTGGCTGGAATTAAATGATTTAAGTGAATTGGACTATTTTGTTTGGTACTTAGACATTGAAGTATAGAATAAGTGTTGTCTATGGCAAATTGTGAATTTGTTAAATTGGTATAAGTTACCCCGGGTTATATAAGTTGATTGCTTGATATTCCTTATTCATTGGGTATACTCACACTGGTTTCCAGCCTGACCCGGGTGTTACTTTGGTGTAATGCTCGGGTCAGACCGAGTATTACAGATTTTCAGGTAGGTACGTTCTGGAGCTCAGGAGGCGAGCTGGATGGCGATATCGTATAGAGTATTCCGCTGTATTTATATTATTGTTAATCTGAGTCATGATAATTGTAAATATTTAGTGACTGTATATAATGTGAAACTCTGATGTATATTAAATGTAATCGGCATATATAGTATTCTTTTGAAAGCTATTATTAGTTATTATTATATTTTATCCGCTGCGAATGTGAGTTGTTGAAGTTTCTGTTCTTCTTCTTCTTCTATCTCTTTCTTCTTTTTCATAACTATCTGGAATTTTCGGCTTCGAAAATTTCGGGTCGTTACATTTGGTATCAGAGCTGAAAGGTTAAGCGAGAACCTTGGCTCTGGTGGGGATTACTCATTAAATAGAGTTCGTAGAACTCTAGAATGAGTTGAGTGTATATATATATGAGCGCGTACTTGTTATTTTCTTATATAAAGATTTTAAATGATTTCATATAAAAATATATTTTGATATATAAAGGAATATTTCATTCTAATAAATATTAAGGCGATTGGTTGTTAAATTATTGAAATTAAAATTTAGAAATAATATAATACAACCAAACTTTGAAATGGATTCAGACTGAAACTGAAGTTTAGAATTGGAATTAAATTAAGTAGGAACAAAAATACAACTAAATTAAAATTTAAATGATTGAAAATAAAATTCTAAATCTAATCCCAGAATTTGGAAATTTGGGTTCAAAGTAATGAGAAATAATAAATAATTATTATTTGGATAACTGGGACTTGTTGAAACAATGGGTTGTTTGAAATTGATTTGAATTTAAAACCGAAGGTGGTTTAAAATTTTAAAACGTGGCTGGAAGGGCCAAGAAATAAATATGTATGTATGGGTATACATGATATCAAAGATAATTTGAAATAAACTCTAAGAGGTTGAGTTTTGATTTTTCCTGGAAATGTGATATTAAAACCCAAAGTGATATAAGTTTTGAACTTATAAAAGGAAAATAATTTGAAGTTGAAGTGGGAAATTCAATGTGAGAATGAGGTTGACTGGACTAAGTAAATTGAATTTAACTTGGAATAAGTTAAATAAGTTTGAATGAACAACTTGGATTGAATATTTTAAGATGAAATTGGAATTTAGCTTGGAAAGATAAATGGTTGATTGTAATTGGGAATGTGTGTGATCTCAAACGGTTTGAGATTTAAAAATTGAAAATGGAGGGACGTTTTCAAATAAATTGGATGTTATCATCCTATAGTTAATAAAAATCTTTAAATTGAGAATGGAATTGTGTAAATAAAATAAATTTGAATAATTGAATTTGTAAATTAAAATTGTTTAAGAAATGGCTTCAAACTGGAAGATAAAATTGAATAATAAATTAAAATTTTATAATAAAAATGTGTTGAATTATTATTTGGACCTTGAAATATATAAGTGAAGATAATATAAAATGGAATTTTGAGAATTAGATTCAGACATTTAATTAATTAAAAACTTTGAATAAAAATTAATTTGATTTAAAAAGGTAAATCAACCTTTGAGAATTTAACTCGAATTTATATAATTCGAGATAATTTGAATTCAAGATTGAAATTGAATTAGTTCAAAATTGAAGTTGGTTTGAAGTAATTGGATTGGTGATTAACGAAGTCTAAGTTTAAAAAAAATTAAATGAGAAATTGGATTGGATTAAATTGAAGTGATTTGGATTCTGAAATTAAATTGATAATAATTCAAATTGATTGGAATAATATGAACTTACAATTAAAATTGAACAGGATTTGATTTAAATTTGGGAAGGAATCAAGATTGATTCAACTTGAATTGGGAATTAATCAAGCCCAATGGAATTTGGAGTTATTTGAATTGAAATTGGGTCAATTTAAATGGAGATTTAAATTGAATTGTTGGGGAAGTGAACAGTTGGCTCTTGACTATTTTTAATATAAATTGTTTGATATAAACTTATTTTTCTAAGCTATTAAATATATACAATCTTTCTTTCTTAAAGCCAAATTATTTTATATACTTGTTTTACGATTATTTTTGAAGCTATTTAATCATTTTTCAACTATTTTCTAAACTAATTACTATTTTTCAACTATGTTACAAATTAATTACTATTCTACAACTATTTTACAATTATCTAAAATTCCTGAAATTATTTAACTATTTTCCAACTAACTTACTAATAGTTAACCAGTTTACAGCTATTTTGCAAACTAATAATTACTTTTCAACTACTTATCTATTTTTAAAATTTCCAAGCTATTTTCTAAATATAAACTGGTCGGAGTTCCAACTGTTATTAATTTAAATACCCAACTGAGATAAGAATTGAAGTGATAATCCAAATGGGGATTAATGTAAAGGTGAATAAGGAATGCGAAATGGTTCTTTTGAACTGAAAGAATAATTTGAGAAATATGAAATGAATAAATATGGAAATTGGATATTTCTATGGTTTTTGAGAGTGTTTGGGGGTATAAAAGGTGTTTTATACAAGAAAGTAAGGATCCAAAGTTTTAAAATTTTATATATATATATATATATATATATATATATATATCTGAATATATATATATAGGATCTTATGAGGATTTTGGGAAAGGCTTTTGATTTTTGGGAAAAATCAATATCGAGTTTTGGAAAGCCTATTTTGAGAATTATCGATTTTGGGATAATCGATTTTGTGTAAAGGAGCTTTGTATGATATCATACTAGGTGTATGATTTGAAGATACTATATGTATAGTATAAAGTGATTTGATGATTGCTCTAGGGAAAAAGGGCGCTCCCTTGAAATGAACTTCTCAAGAGTGCCACCGTGTGGTGCTGCCTTAAGCCCAGGGGGGGTTCTAAAGTTGATCCTGTGAGGAGTCCGGACAAAGCTAGTTCCTGAGGATTATTGGGTAGCGTAAGTCGATGGCGTTGATGCCTACAGAGGCATTTGGGTTATGTTGTGACGACAGTGTAACTCGATGTCGCTGCGATCTACTGTGAGGACCATAGCGAAAATCGTGTGGAGGATGAGTGTCAACGGTCTACACTTGATTTTGCCGGGAAGGCAACGCAACATCGGTAGACTGCGATCTATGGTTAAGTGGAGTGGAGAAGTTTCATTTTTGGCAGCGAAATTCGATGGCGCTGATGCCTACAGTTATATGGATTTTTGCTGTGATAGCTACGTAACCCCAGTTGTAGCTGCGATCTGTCGTGGGTTCCATGGTGTAATCGTGGGGAGCGGAGGCCTACAGTTATCTGTGGATTTTGTCGGGACGGCAACGTAATCATCGGGTTAACTGCGACCATGGATGGGGGTGATGATTTTCAGAGCATTGTCACCAAAGATATTTCCTCTATTTTCAAAAAAAAATATTTTCTATATTTTCAATAAAATTATTTTCGAAGTATTTTCACTGGATGTTGAAAACGGGTTTGCCAAGTACTTATAGATTTTCAGTCCTACGCCTGATCAACGTATGACTGAATTTCTATGACAACAAGGATGGACTGGTTGAGACATCGAGTTATAAGAAATATTTTATAAAAGTTATTTTAATAATATTATGAGATTTTAAAGACATTTCTAAATTTTTAAAATGAAAGAGTTGGAATTAAGGAAAACAAAAGGGGAAAACTCCAAACTGGAATTATAAAAAAAAATTAAAAAAAATTGAACTCAGGAAAAATTTAATGAAGTAATTTTCTTTGTAATAAAAGTTGGAAGTAAGCTAATAAATAATTATTTGATAAAGTATGTTAATAAAATTTAACCTTGGTAAATAAATGGATTGTAAATGAAAAATGGAGTTTGGAAATGAATTAAAATTGTAAATAGAATTCGAGTTAGATTTGATAATGAATTAAATAGGAGGGGATGTTGTAAAATAAAAATAAAAATAAAATAGAGTTAGAATGGATTGAAAATGTGATGGATTGAATTACAGATAAAATTCAAGGGTGATTTGAATAATATTTAATAAAAATTTGCAAGTAAATTGGATATAAGAGAAGTGATTATGATAGAAATGGTTTGAGTTGCAAAACAAAACTCAAGTAAATAGAAATAAATTGAGAATGGTCTTGTATTAATAAAATAAACTTGATAACGAATTAAGTAAGCAAATTAAATATTTAAAACGGGTTAAATGAGTTAAATAATTGATGGATGAAGTCTGATAGAATAAAAACTAAACCAAATTTGTGATTGGAATTAGATTATCAGACTGAACTTAAATTTGGTAGTATATTAATTTAAAGTATAAATGAGATAAGTATGTGCTTGGCTATTATTTTGATAAATTGAGGAAGTGAATTTAGAATTAAAATTTAAAATTGATGGGCTGACTGAATTTAATGGAAGCTTAGCTTCGAATAAGAGTGAAAGCCATTAAATAAAAATTGGATTAAATTAATTTGGAAATGATCATTAATTTATAAGTTTGAATGTGCCAAGCTTAATAAATTGTTTGCATGAATCTAATGCGGAAATAAAATGAAATGTAATGAAAGGTTGGTAGATAAATTAGAAATGAAATGGAATTAAATATAAAATGAATTGAAAATTTATTTAAAGTAGCTATAAATTAAAATAGAATACCCTATTAAGCGAATATCGTCGAGATTGCATAACAATAATTGTTGTTTGGCGAAAACAAAAGCAATTAAAATTCTATGAGATGATAGAGATTAAATGAATTTGATTTTGAATCAATTGAAGTGAATACGAGCTTGATTGGATTATAAATCAATGGAATGTAAGTGATTGAGTTCCAAACCATAGAAATTGAATGAAATGGTTTATAAATTGATTGAAAGCAATTGAATAAGCTTTAAAATCATATGAATCGCTTATGGGAAGCATTTGGCATTTGTTGTGTATGTAATACATGTGTTTAGCTATTGAAAGTAGGTGATATGTTAATAAATTTTCTATATGTGACACTTACATTTTTAAATTGAGTAAGTACAGGTACCTGGAAGCCGTTTGGCTGGATTTGGATGCACTAATTGCTAAAATAAGTAAGCCACATGCTTAAAATGCTTAATAAGGAACGCCTACGCAATAAAAATAGGAAATATGAACTGTTTTTGCTTTTTCCGACCGGGTGGGTCGATGTATATATATTTATATCTCTTGTCAAATTGCAAAAGCTCCTCCGTACAAGGGAGACTGCCAAAATTTTCCAGAAATTTTGGGAGTTAGAAAATTTTTGAAAAATTTTTTTTTTGAGAAAATTTTTGTTAAGCAATTAAACGATTTTAAATATGAAACTGAAATAGATTAGCAGATGGAACTAATAAGACTCGGTTATAAATGGAAAATAAAAACTTAATATTCAAAATTGAAAATAAGTTGAATTCATATTGAAACAGGAAAACCGAATCTAAATAGAAGTAAATATGAAAACCTATATAAGAGAATGTATAAAATGATTTGTAAAGTCTCGATTGAATATTATTGATGTACAAGATATGTAGGTATTAAAAGGGGGAAAGAAAATTGGATTTGATTCCAAAAGATAAATTTGAATTGCCCGACAAAAAGGTATGTATTTAAATTTCTGTATGAAAGTGGATTGGGTTTTTGATGTAGCCACTTGGCTTTTGTTTTCTTTTTGGAATTTGGGAGCCCGTAGAGGCCTTTTGTAGTAGTACCGAGCTAGCCGCGCAAAGGAGACGCTGACAAAAATTTTCAGGAATTTAGGGAGTTAGAAAAATTTTGAGATAATTTTGATAGTTCAAAAATTAGGTTTTAGATTGACATTTAAATGATTGAGAAAAAGGGGTATCGTTTGATACTGTGGAAGAGTTTGGGAGGTTAGTAAGAATAATAAGGGGGTTTTATGAAAGATAATTGGTAAGTTGTAGAACTGTTTGGTTTTGGGAAAAAGTAGACAGGTATGGGACATTCTTCCTGATTAGTAATTTCGGGGACGAAATTCTTTTAAGGGGGGAGGAATGTGATGACCCGGAATTTTCAACAATTTAAAATTGGAATGATTAATTGATTTTAAATATTTTAAAGGTTAATTTTAAACCTGAATTCAAGATATCAATATCTACTTGATAATTAAATCATTGAATTATATAGTTTAAATATTGAATTTAATAATTGAAGATTGGGTAAATTGTTGAATCTGAAATTTCTAAGTCTGTTTAAAATAACTTGAAGGCTTGTAAAATTTATATTAATAGCACTGAAGGTAGTGAAAGTGTTGAAATTTAATTTCAAGGTAATTTGTTCAATTTTTAATAATATATCGTTTAAATTGAATTTAAAAAAAGCCTTCCGAGGCACAGTCTCGGAATTCAACGAAATCAGTTCCGTTGGATCCGTAATAGTTAGTTATTTTCGGATTTCAATTTTCGTAGCAATCAGAGTTGTCGTTTGGCCCTGGCAGCTCGAAACGCTTAGATATATTTTAATCGATTTGATTTAACATCGATCGTTTAATTTCGTAACTCGCGCATATGACCGAGTTAGGTTCCGAAACACGATCCATTGCGTTTGGAACGTGGATAAAACTCTATAATCGTCTAGCGGCATTCCTTAAGAGGAGTTCAGATTTTAGCTGGCGCTTAACGAGACGATTTGAAGTTTTATAATATAATCTAATTTAACTAACAAGATATTTTCCCTTTACCTTGTCGTGTTCAGGAAGCTTTCCACTCTCCTTTAATTTTATTCACGTCTTCCCCTCTCTATTCGCTAGGCAGAAGATCGAACCCATAAAAAAAACGAAAAGAATGGCTAAGCGAATCTCCTATGTTTCCAGTTAATTCGAAAAAAAAAATTATTATTAGGGACGAGGCAGCTGAAATCGCGAGTCCCCTTCTCAAAACTCCTTTCCGCTCGAATTCTTCGAAGTCGAGACTGAGTCGTTTGTCTTCAGATCGAATGCGATTTATGTCAAGGCCTAGATGAAAGCATGGTTAGAGGCAAGTCGGCACCGCAATCGAAGTCGCGATTTGGGCTTGGCGATTGGTCTTGGCATGGCGCACGTCTTGGGTAAAGCGCGGGTTCATGGGGTTCGAGATGAAGGGGTTTTGAAGCAGCGTTGAAGGGGGATTCAGTAGGTTGATGGTTCAAGCTGGAATGGAACGGAATGGAATAGACTGCAAGTTAATATCAAAGGTGAGTAATTCTCGACCTGTATATGTCTATGCACATCGGAGATGATCATAAATTGTAAAGGTGAACTCTAATGATACTTTATTACTGAGGAGATTGCATTCTATATGAATTTTTAATGAAATAAGAAAATGAATTTAGTTGTTGAATTAAATATTTGTTAAGTAAATTAAGGGTTAATGAATATAGATAATGGAAGATCAATACTTAAGGGTTTTGAAATGATTTATTAATATGATAAATTTAAAGTAATTAACTTGTATTTATTAGTTAAGAATAATCAATTGTGAAATTTAGTAGGTATAATTACTTAGGGTAATTTATAAAGTAAAATTACTAGGTGAAGAAATTGGTGAAAATTGTTGGATTGATAATAAATAAATGGATAGTGATTAATTATTGTTAAGTAGGCAAGATTAAAATGATTAAAATGATTAGTGTGATTGAGTAGAAATGGTCGAGATTGGATTTGGATTGCAAAAGCAAAGGTGAGTAAATCTCACGCTTTTGGATTTCTATTTATATTTAAATGGTTAAATCTAAATGATTGGTTGAATGATTGGTTTGTTTGATGTGCTATATTATATATGGCAGTATAATATGTATTGGGTGATTTATATTCTGTGATGGATAGTATTGGTAATTAGAAGTTTGAATGATGTGGTGTGCTTGAATATTTCGGTATCCTGAGTTACCGAAATATATAAAAATTTGATTTTTGAAAAGAAATATAAGAGTGAAATTTTGAAAGTGAAATAATTATAGAATAAAATAAGAATGATTTGGAAGGAAATGTAAGTGATATTTTGAAGCCAGAGTTAAATTGAAAGTAGAGATTTAAAACTAGTTCTAAATCAAATAAATAAAGAGTTTTTAAATATTAAGTGTTTAACAACTTGAATGTTAAAGTGTAATTGTATATTGACCTAGATTTAAAAATAAATTTGATTTTAAAATTCCTTTAAGCTTCCATTATAAAAAGAATAATGGAATCAGATTAGAATGAATTGAAATGTAAATGAGAAATCATTAAATCGTTTAATTAATGAAGTGAATAGAGATAGATTAGTCAAGAAAATAAGTCAATGTAAGAGACTTATGAGAAGTTATTTAATGTAAGTAATTAAGGATTAGTGTTATTAATATTGTTAATTAATTTATGAAGTAATTAGGATTACTTATTGATTGAGATTAAGGACAATTAATAACGTGTAATTAATTAAAGATAATTACTTGAATTTGAATTGAAAAATAATCAATCCAGGGTGATTAATTAAGATAAAAAATGAAGGGTTGACTAACTAATTGATTTGGAATTAATTAATGTAAATGAAAGAATCTAAGTGATTGAGATTTGAAATTTAATTAGAATCAATTGGATTAAATTTGTATGTGATTAAGTATTGTTTATGAATAATTGAATGATATTGGATGCTTGAATAAATGGATATATCTGATATGAAATGTGTGTATTCCATTTGGATAACTTGGATTAGGATGACTTGAGACTCGAAGAGACCGGGGTCGGGTATTAGAGAATACCCAAAACCACTTCGAATTTTTATAAATTGATGTGGGGAAATCAATTGGCTGGAATTAAATGATTTAATGAATTGGACTATTTTGTTTGGTACTTAGACATTGAAGTATAGAATAAGTGTTGTCTATGGCAAATTGTGAATTTGTTAAATTGGTATAAGTTACCCCGGGTTATATAAGTTGATTGCTTGATATTCCTTATTCATTGGGTTTACTCACACTGGTTTCCAGCCTGACCCGGGTGTTACTTTGGTGTAATGCTCGGGTCAGACCGAGTATTACAGATTTTCAGGTAGGTACGTTCTGGAGCTCAGGAGGCGAGCTGGATGGCGATATCGTATAGAGTATTCCGCTGTATTTATATTATTGTTAATCTGAGTCATGATAATTGTAAATATTCAGTGACTGTATATAATGTGAAACTCTGATGTATATTAAATGTAATCGGCATATATAGTATTCTTTTGAAAGCTATTATTAGTTATTATTATATTTTATCCGCTGCGAATGTGAGTTGTTGATGTTTCTGTTCTTCTTCTTCTTCTAACTCTTTCTTCTTTTTCATAACTATCTGGAATTTTCAGCTTCGAAAATTTCGGGTCATTACAGGTTCCGGTCTTGTGTTGCAGGGGAGTTAGGGTGGCTCCTCGGTACTCTGATCTAGACTAGGTACGGTGACGGGCGGTACCCCAGTTGCCCTGCCATTGTATGGGATCCAATCTCCAATAAGCGCCTGTACGGTTTTGATTGTGCCCAACTATTGCTGGAACGTGAGATGCAAGCATTTCAGCTAGATTCTATTTACTTTCTATAGACACTATAATAATATCAGAGAACTTTAATAAAAAGTGTTTTAGCTATCGTAAGGTAAAAACCCGACATGTTTATTTGTGGCGTGGTCTTACGAGATGCTTTTGCTTTCAAAGGATTTTGAAACCTTAATAATCAATTGGGTGTGATTTTCTCACGCTGGTATTCCAGACTAACTCGGGTATTATTTAACTGTAATGCTCGGGTCAGACCGAGTATTATAGGATACAGGATATGACGCTGAGGAGCTCAGGAGACGAGCTGGATGACGATACGTACTCACGTACTTGTATACATATATTATTCCGCTGTTGAGTTGTTGTGTATCCATTGTATGTTATTGATGTGAGCTGTGACTAATGTACTCTGATGATATAATGTATGTAAACAGATAAATTTGATTTTGAGTAAAGATTATTTACCATCTATTATATTTTATTCCGCTGCGATGGTTAGATTCTGATGTTGTTTTCTTTTCTTCTTCTTCTACCCCTTTCTTCTTTTTCATAACTATCTGGAGTTTTCGGGTTCGAAAATTTCGGGTTGTCACATTACACCTCGAGTCTTCACTCTTCACAAGAGATTCACGACCTATCGTAAATTTGCATTGATGTGGTTTTCAGATATCCAAATATGGAAACCCGATCCCGGTCTCATCGAAATCCAAAGCGTGTCTTTTAAGGCCAAGTTGTTTTAAAGGTCTAAAACAATTCAATTATCTATATATCCAAATAGATAAATCACAGTTCACACAGATAATTAACATTATCATCATATCAGATAAACCACATAATCATTATCAAAAAAGATAATCCATATCAACATTACAATGCAACCAATGTATCCAAATCACTCAACAATATCTATCTCATATCTGAGATTCAATCTATCTAAAGTAAACAACATCATCCAACCATATAAGCCATGATTTAATATCACACCAAATATAACTAATTTAAAATGAATTAAATTAATTACATCATCCTATTAAATTAAAGTAAATTAAATTAATTCTTCACCAATATAAATCTTGCTTACACCGTCATTAATTAATTAACAATCAATTAATTAATAAATCATCAATCAATTTATTCATTTTAATTAATTATCCCTGATTAATTTACCTTTAAGTAATTATCCACTAATTAATCTCTCAAATTAATTATACTTAACCAAATACAGTAATTAATCTTTAATTACTTCCTTAATTAATTAACCATAAATTAATTACATTGCTCCTTAATTAATTAATTATATTAATTAATTCCTTTTCATTTATTAATTAATTTTAATTAAATCCATTCTTAATTACATCATTAATTATAATAATTAATTAACCGTAATTATATTTTCTTTTTAAATTAATTACTTTAAGTAATTAATCCTTTAATTAGACTATAATTGTTAATCATCCTTAATTAATTCTATTCAGTAATTAACTATCCTTAATTACTTTCCCAAAATAAATAAATTACTACATTAATTAATTATCTTTAATTAATCCCTTGATTAATTTACAAAGCAATTATACTCAAATTACTTTCATAAACAAATCTCCTTTGATCAATTGCATATAGTAATTACCCATTAATTACTTCCCCAAGTAATTCTCTTCATTAAATTACATTGGGTAATCATACTTCACAATCATCAATTTATTAAATAAATTAAACTGAATTAATTAACTTAATCTAATCAAAATAAACTCAATTAATTACAATAAGTAATTAATTTCTTAATTACTTCCATAAGTAATTATACTTAATAACTTACACAAATGATTATCTTTAAATTAATTAATCTAATTAATTATTAAAATTAATCAAACTAATTAATTATTAAATAATCCTTAGTTAATGACCTTCGTTAACTTTTAACAATTCATTAGTTATTTCTAAAATAATTAAATTATTTTAATCATTATTAATTACAAATTAATTAATCATTGATTAACCCCATTAATTAATCCCTAATTAATTAAATAATTAAGTGTTAATCAAAACTTAATTAATTCATTATTACTTGATTAATTAAGTATTAATCATTAATTAAAAACAATCTTATTAATTAATGATTCATAATTACAAGTTAATTATTCTAAGAATAATTAATCCTAAACTTTTAAGATTAAACCTTTAATTACTTTAAGTAATTATTCATTCATTAATTTATTAAAATAAATTAATTACTCATTTAATTATCCTAATAATTAAATAACAAATCATTAAACTATAATTTAATTTCAACAAGTCTGAACACCAATTTAAAACTTATACATTAGTTGATAAATAATACTTTTCTTATAAAAGAAATTTACAAGAGTTAAAACAATTTCTTTTTAAATTCAAAATATTTAAATTTTACATTATCATTCAAATTTGTTTTAAACACTTAGATTTATAAAACTTAAATTTATTTTAAACGATTTGAATCAAATTTAAACTTTGTTTAAAACATTACTTTATATTTTAAATTTCCAATTTAACTTCAAATTTCTTTAAAGACATTTTTAAACAATAAACCCTTTAAAGTATTTTAAACAAAATTTGAATTTAAAAACTACTTCATTTCCAACTATGATTCGAATTAAACTTGAATCCATAATTTAAAATTTGATTTAAAACATACTTTAAATCTTTGCTTAGTATTTTAAATTTCAGTTTAAGTTTGAGAAATAGGTCAAGTTCAATCTTGAACAAACCGACTCGAGCTAAATACTAAAACAACTCGAGTAAAACACTAAATAAACTCGAGTAATTTTCATGTTGAAATCTTTCAAACTAACAATTGACAGGTTTAATACAAACCTGGAACTGTCAAACTCACCCAAGACCACAACTCAACTCCTTCGAGTCCCAAACCCCATTTCTTCGAGCATATCACGATGCAACCCGAAACCAAACTCGAGTAGCCTATATTCCCCAAAACAACAGCCGATACCAAGTATGCCGTGCACATGCACCGACCCCCCCCCCCCCCCCCCCCCGCCAATTCCGACCGTTCGCGACCTTACTCGCAAGTCAACGATCACCTCCCAATACACTTCCGACCATCAAAACAATTGCAGGAGCCAAAAACCAAAATCGAGCATACGAGCTCAATACTGGAAGTAATGTCGAACCTGGAATCACCAGAAATCTCTCGCCTCCGATCACCTGGGTGACTTCACCTTCGGCCACGAACTCTCCCATACCTCAACTACCTCCCACTTGAATCTGGAAGAACTCGATCATACATAGGATTCGCGGTGATCAATCTTCTGATCAAACAATAAATCTAGGGTTAAAAACTTCAATTCAAAATTCCAAACGCCACACTGCTTTGATCCAACATCCAGTATTTTTCCCTAGATCTTCACTCGTTACTCTATCACCAGAGAGAATCATGGCCACCCCGACCTCCTAAGTTGACAGCTCCAACCCAAAACTCCATTTCCAGACAAACCAGTGATTCTCTTTCAAATTTAATCTAAATTTTCTGAATTTAGTTTTAGAATTCAAATTTTAGCTTATGTAACTTGTTTCTATTCTTAAATCAAGGAATCTAGATTACCTAATTTCTTACTTTCAAAAGATTGCTCTGTTGTTCTATGTGTTTCCTAGAATCAATACAGTTTTCATTATTTTTTTATAAAATTAAAACTTTAACTTATGATACATATCATACTTTGATTAAATCTTAACTATAACAAGGATTTTGAGTATGATATCATGATTTTTGAATAAGGATTTTAATCTGGAATCTAGAACAGAAAAAAAAATCCACAGCAAGCATACTACACACAACCATATATTTCCAGTAAAGAACTTTTATTTTTCATGCAAAACACATTTATTACTTGAATAAAACTAGCAACTAATTTATATTTATGTTAGTTTTAAATAAAGTGTTACTCGCAGATTTTATGAGCAGAGCCTCTGTGTTAATGAAAAACTTGAACTGGATTGCTTTGATTCAAAACTTCAAGTTGCTTCTTTATTTTTGTAAACATTAAATCTTGTTTTAGCTGCAATGCTCCCTGATTTACATGCATGCTTCCAGATAAGAAATTTGCAGGCTTGGTTGACATTGCAGTTGCATGCAGGTTCTATAATATTGCAAATTGATTTCAGGTTGATCTTTGATTTTGAAAAAAACAGAAAAGAAATGATCTTCAGTTGCATGTTTGTTCCCAGGTTGATAAAATGCAGACTAGGTTGATTTAAAACAAAAAGAAGGAGATGTGTGGAGTGAATTGCAACTCAGGTTGATGTAGATAAAGAGGTTACAGGTAATTTGCATTTCAATGTTGAAGAGGGTTTCAACTTTTATTTGAACAGATTATGTTTTCTATTTTAGAACAAAAATTACAGATTTTTATTAAATCAAAAGAAAAGGAATAACAAAATTGGACACTTGTTACTATTTTAACATTTGTCATTAATTTAGTTTAGGCTTTAAAACATATCATTTTAGGTGTTAGGAGATTAACACATGTCTTAAGTATTCCAATTTTTTTATTAAAATTGTTTATAAACTTTTAATTCTTAATTTATTGTTTTCTTATGTAAAAATATAAATGAATTTCTTCTCTTTTTAGTTCTAGAAAACATAACAAATTACAAACAAAAATTTATTCAAATGTTTTTAAGTGTTTATTCTTTTAATTTTCAAAACATTGAATTCAAATTTTAAATTAATTTATCAAATCAAATTTTTTTTAAAAAATCAAGTTATATATAGATGTATATATAACTCTTGTTAAAATAAAAAATAAAAACAATTCTATTCCTTACAAAATCAATTTATGTTCATAAGAACTTAAGTATTATAATTTTTATCTAAAAATACAAATTAAACAATATTAAAAATGATTTATGAAAGAGATTGTAAACAAGTTAAGATCGTTTGAAATTTGAATTTTAACTCTTATATATAAATTTCTAGTAGTATAAAATAAAACTTAGCTTCTATATTTATCTATTTTAAATTCATATTTTTAAGCTAAATAAAATTTTAAAACAAATAAGATTTATCATAGGTATAAACCATATAATTATTTGTTAAATTGCTTTGAAAAGTTAAATGTTAAATTTAAATTAAATTTCCAATTTACCAAAAATAAATTAAAACTAAAAATTGATTCATTTACTAAGTTTCAAATCAAAGTTTATCTATTTACAATATATACAATTATATATTATAAACAGGAAAACAATCTATTTACTTTAAAAAGATAAAATCTTCCAATTTAAATATTTATTAAAAGATGATTATTAGATCAATTCAAATTTTATTATCAAAAATTATCAAATCAAATTAATTTTTGAACACAGATTATTAAATTTATATTGCCAAATTTCCGGGATATCACATTCCTTCCCCCTTAAAAGAATTTCGTCCTCGAAATTTAAAAGCAAAGGCAATTTAATAATCTATCTTAAGATTTAATTTTAAAACACAAGCATATATCAAACATATGCTAGCAACCATAGCAACCAATTCATCCAATCAAAACAAACCTAATTATCCAGAAACATTATGGATAGAATTTTCATGAGTTTCCTCGGTATAAATATCAGGATACTCGCTCTACAGAATTCAAACAATCTATACTATTTAGCTATAAAGCTCCTATCCAACTAGATCTACAAACCAAACAGTAAATCGGACTACAAACAAGTCTGACTCAACAATCACATCCTCCTGAACTGCTGGTTCCACCACCAGAGATAATTCATACACGTACTTCCTCAGAGACACGCGATACACATCAAATCCCAGTTATCCAAACTGACAATTCAACCTTGAAAATCAAACACCAATCCTCACAAGAACACAGAAAAGATCCAAAACACCTCGGAGCTGACTTACCCAGTCTTACCCAATCTTAAAATTCTTTAGATCGGAGAAAAACTTACCCAAATCAAATCTCCGACTCCGGAATCCAAATTCCTTCGTCTCTTATCCATAAAATACTTCTGACGATCCAGGGCTGCCTACATCTCTCCCGATCAGCTCAACCTTCGCTGATGTCTATAGAAAAAAACTGGACCAAAACAACCCAACAAAATGATCTCCTCAAGATCAATCCAAAACAAAGAACACCAACTCTACTCCAGAAACATCAGAAAACTAACTTACTTCTCCTATCCGAAAAAGACAAAACAAAAGCACTCCCAAACTACTTCCGCTGCATAACTATGATCTAGAGTAGAAGAAAAACTCGAGCACAAACTGGACAACACATCTCAGAAATATGGTTCAACAGATCCATAAAAGAAGACTCAGATGTCCCATCTGATCCAAAGCTACTTCACCAAACCTCCGGTATCACTCCTAGAATTCAGTTGATAAGAAAACTCAACCTCCAGATGCGGACAAACTTCTGATAGCTCAAGAGAATCACTCAAACTATCGCGAGTCACTTTTGCGATCAACCAGTCCAATGTCCAAAGAAAACTGTTCTCTCTTTACCAATCAGAACGGCTTACGCTTATCTAGCCAATCCATCGCAGAAATGGATCCACTTTGCTGCTTCTGAACTCTATTTTCAGAAACTGCTAACTAGAGGACCTCCTTGCTGGCACACAGAACACTCCGAGCTGCACTGCTGACGCCGATGCCAAAGACTTCCTAATTCAAAGCTCTTCGAGAAACTCGGACCTCAAACCAGACAGAAACATCCTGCTGAACCCAGCCACAGCATCGAAGCAAACATACTTCTTAAACTTGTTCCAAAGAAAAACCTTCGGAGACATCCGTAGTCATTGTGTCTCATCACGCAACTACTAATCCTGAGGTATCAAGATACCATCATTCTCTTCTGCCCAACCGACAGATCCAAACTATACTCATCCAACTCAGAGATGATCTCCGAACCTTTACAGGTCACCTTCAGAGATAAATGAAATCCTTCATCACTACAAAGCTCATTCGAGACGGTATTAGGTCTACAGTCTCGACAGATACACTTCCAACCTCAAACATCAAACACCAACCAATGGTAGTCGTGTTACACACACTATTACCCCATCTACCTTTATAACTTATATTGGAAAACCTGAACAGGTAACCCAACAGATAGGTAGAAATAAATATATTTATATATATAAAATTACAAATACGCTCTCTCAAGATAGACACCATTCTTGAGCCTAGGTATTCACTTAACCTAATGCTCTGATACCACTGTAATGACCCGCCATCCGACTCCACAGATTGACGCATCATTTATAAGAAAGAAAAGGGATAGAAAAGAGAAAAGAAAGAAGAGAAAGAAGAAACAACATCAGAATCTCAACAGCGGAATGAATAAATTATATTAATAACATAAAAATTACATAGTATACAACACTAATCAGAGTTACATAGAATTTACATCACATACTAGACAATTACAAACACCTGTCTAGTTATACAACTCAATACAACTCCACAAACAATACTAGCACAGAGAACACCCAGCGAAACCAAATATATCTACACGCAGAAGCCTCCTGCTCCATTTGCTTCTCCAATATTCATCAAAGCTAACCTGAATCCCTTAGCTACTCGTAAAAAATTTGAGTACCCAGGAGTTTAAGAAAACAGAAGATAAACTCCGGGTCAGACATAGGTCTGGTGTGACTAACAGGTTAAAGTTGCTTAATTTTGAAAATCCTTTTAAAAGAAAAGGTATCACGTAATACTTCCCACACATAAACATGGAAAAAAATTTACCACACGCTAACCAAAACAATTGATAGGAAATCCGATGATATTATGATAGGGTCTAGGGTTTTCAAATAAATATGAAATAGCCGAAATTGTTACATTATTAAATTCCAGCTACTAGCCACAAAAGTGGGTAATACAATCAAAACCGTTGGCACTTATTGGATTGTGGATTCCATCAATGGCAGGGCTACTGGGGTACCGCCCGTCACAGTACGTGGCCTAGATCAACGTACCGAGGAGTACGCCCGCTCCCTTGCAACACAAGACCGGAACCATCCCTTACTGGACAGTTTCGAACAAGACAACCTCGCAGTTGGCGTACGTTCCAACCGCCCACACAGCCGAAATAAAAGGGACTTCTAGACAAGGGAAAATCTTGCTCTCCAGTGGAAGCTACCAATGAAGCCTTGCTGCCCCTCCCCTGTTTTAGCCATTCCCGGTTGATGAGGCTTGAGGCTAGGATTACCTTTAGAGAACACAACTCTTAGAATGCTCATTGTCAACCTGACGATGTTCTGAAAGCATTCAATCCATACAAGTTCATTCCCGGTTCGAACGAAACCGAAGGCATTATCTCGTTACACTCATTTTGTGACCACCGTCAGAGTTAACGACAATAACCCTTGCACTCTAAATCATCATCTCGAGCCTATAAGAACTAGTTCCGTCAAAATCATTACGGAATCATCCCCAGAGTTATACTAACGTATAGTCCTTACACCTCAAGTCTTCACTCTTCACAAGAGATTCACAACCTATCGTTAATTTGGATCGATGTGGTTTTCAGATATCCAAATATGGAAACCCGATCCCAGTCTCATCAAAATCCAAAGCGTGTCTTTTAAGGCCAAGTTGTTTTAAATGTTTAAAACAATTCAATTATCTATATATCCAAATAGATAAATCAAAGATTCACACAGATAATCAATATTATCATCATATCAGATAAACCATATTATCATTATCCAAAAAGATAATCCATATCAACATTACAATGCAACCAATGTATCCAAATCACTCAACAATATCTATCTCATATCTGAGATTCAATCCATCTAAAGTAAACAACATCATCCAACCATATAAGCCATGATTTAATATCACACCAAATATAATTAATTTAAAATGAATTAAATTAATTACATCAGCCTATTAAATTAAAGTAAATTAAATTAATTCTTCACCAATATGAATCTTGCTTACACCGTCCTTAATTAATTAACAATCAATTAATTAATAAATCATCAATCAATTTATTCATTTTAATTAATTATCCCTGATTAATTTACCTTTAAGTAATTATCCACTAATTAATCTCTCAAATTAATTATACTTAACCAAATACAGTAATTAATCTTTAATTACTTCCTTAATTAATTAACCATAAATTAATTACATTACTCCTTAATTAATTAATTATATTAATTAATTCCTTTTCATTTATTAATTAATTTTAATTAAATCCATTCTTAATTACATCATTAATTATAATAATTAATGATCTCTAATTATATTTTCTTTTTAAATTAATTACTTTAAGTAATTAATCCTTTAATTAGACTATAATTGTTAATTATCCTTAATTAACTCTATTCAGTAATTAACTATCCTTAATTACTTTCCCAAAATAAATTAATTACTTCATTAATTAATTATCTTTAATTAATCCCTTGATTAATTTACAAAGCAAATTATACTCAAATTAATTTCATACACAAATCTCCTTTGATTAATTACATATAGTAATTACCCATTAATTACTTCCCTAAGTAATTCTCTTCATTAAATTACATTAGGTAATCATACTTCACAATCATCAATTTATTAAATAAATTAAACTGAATTAATTAACTTAATCTAATCAAAATAAACTCAATTAATTACAATAAGTAATTAATTCCTTAATTACTTCCATAAGTAATTATACTTAATAACTTACACAAATGATTATCTTTAAATTAATTAATCTAATTAATTATTAAAATTAATCGAGCTAATTAATTATTAAATAATCCTTAGTTAATGACCTTCGTTAACTTTTAACAATTCATTAGTTATTTCTAAAATAATTAAATTATTTTAATCATTATTAATTACAAATTAATTAATCATTGATTAACCCCATTAATTAATCCTTAATTAATTAAATAATTAAGTGTTAATCAAAACTTAATTAATCCATTATTACTTGATTAATTAAGTATTAATCGTTAATTAAAAACAATCTTATTAATTAATGATTCATAATTACAAG
This sequence comes from Allium cepa, assembly GCA_030765085.1. Classification (NCBI taxonomy): domain Eukaryota; kingdom Viridiplantae; phylum Streptophyta; class Magnoliopsida; order Asparagales; family Amaryllidaceae; genus Allium; species Allium cepa. Next base: position 165,536,239 of record CM060941.1, on the reverse strand, counting down.
TTAATTATTCTAAGAATAATTAATCCTAAACTTTTAAGATTAAACCTTTAATTACTTTAAGTAATTATTCATTCATTAATTTATTAAAATAAATTAATTACTCATTTAATTATCCTAATAATTAAATAACAAATAATTAAACTATAATTTAATTTCAATAAGTTTGAACACCAATTTAAAACTTATACATTAGATGATAAATAATACTTTTCTTATAAAAGAAATTTACAAGAGTTAAACAATTTCTTTTTAAATTCAAAATATTTAAATTTTACATTATCATTCAAATTTGTTTTAAACACTTAGATTTATAAAACTTAAATTTATTTTAAACCAAAGATTCAAATTAAGATTTGAATCAAATTTAAACTTTGTTTAAAACATTACTTTATATTTTAAATTTCCAATTTAACTTCAAATTTCTTTAAAGACATTTTTAAACAATAAACCCTTTAAAGTATTTTAAACAAAATTTGAATTTAAAAACTACTTCATTTCCAACTATGATTCGAATTAAACTTGAATCCATAATTTAAAATTTGATTTAAAACATACTTTAAATCTTTGCTTGGTATTTTAAATTTCAGTTTAATTTTGAGAAATAGGTCAAGTTCAATCTTGAACAAACCGACTCGAGCTAAATACTAAAACAACTCGAGTAAAACACTAAATAAACTAGAGTAAACTTGAGTAATTTTCATGCTGAAATCTTTCAAGGTTTAATACAAACCTGGAACTGTCAAACTCACCCGAGACCACAACTCAACTCCTTCGAGTCCCAAACCCCATTTCTTCGAGCATATCACGATGCAAACCGAAACCAAACTCGAGTACCCTACATCCCCCAAAACAACAGCCGATACCAAGTACGCCATGCACCTGCACCGACCCCCCCCCCCTCCCGCCAATTCCGACTGTTCGCGACCTTACTCGCAAGTCAACGATCACCTCCCAATACACTTCCGACCATCAAAACAATTGCAGGAGCTAAAAACCAAAATCGAGCATACGAGCTCAATACTGGAAGTAATGTCGAACCTGGAATCACCAGAAATCTCTCGCCTCCGATCACCTGGGTGACTTCACCTTCGGCCACGAACTCTCCCATACCCAAACTACATCCCACTTGAATCTGGAAGAACTCGATCATACATAGGATTCGCGGTGATCAATCTTCTGATCAAACAATAAATCTAGGGTTAAAAACTTCAATTCAAAATTCCAAACGCCACACTGCTTTGATCCAACATCCAGTATTTTTCCTTGGATCTTCACTCATTACTCTATCACCAGAGAGAATCATGGCCACCCCGACCTCCTAAGTTGACAGCTCCAACCCAAAACTCCATTTCCAGACAAACCAGTGACTCTCTTTCAATTTAATCTAAATTTTCTAAATTTAGTTTTAGAATTCAAATTTTAGCTTATGTAACTTGTTTATATTCTTAAATCAAGGAATCTAGATGACTCAATTTCTTACTTTCAAAAGATTGCTCTGTTGTTCTATGTGTTTCCTAGAATCAATACAGTTTTCAATATTTTTTTGTAAAATTAAAACTTTAACTTATGATACATACCATACTTTGATTAAATCTTAACTATAACAAGGATTTTGAGTATGATATCATGATTTTTGAATAAGGATTTTAATCTGGAATCTAGAACAGAAAAAAAATCCACAACAAGCATACTACACACAACCATATATTTCCAGTAAAGAACTTGTAATTTGCATGCAAAACACATTTATTACTTGAATAAAACTAGCAACTAATTTATATTTATGTTAGTTTTAAATAAAGTGTTACTCGCAGATTTTATGAGCAGAGCCTCTGCGTTAATGAAAAACTTGAACTGGATTGCTTTGATTCAAAACTTCAAGTTGCTTCTTTATTTTTGTAAACATTAAATCCTGTTTTAGCTACAATGCTCCCTGATTTACATGCATGCTTCCAGATAAGAAATTTGCAGGCTTGGTTGACATTGCAGTTGCATGCAGGTTCTATAATATTGCAAATTGATTTCCGTTTGATCTTTGAGTTTGAAAAAACAGAAAAGAAATGATCTTCAGTTGCATGTTTGTTCCCAGGTTGATAAAATGCAGACTAGGTTGATTTAAAACAGAAAGAAGGAGATTCGCAGAGTGAATTGCAACTCAGGTTGATGTAGATGAAGAGTGTTTGTACCAAAATTGGGCACAACACTCTTCGGGAGTCTTTTGAAGAGATAATAAATGAAGAATATGAATTGAAAATGAGGATTATCTAACAAAAACTCCACATAACAGTAAAATTAAGACAAAGGCAAGCGATTTATAGTGGTTCGGCACGTTGCCTACGTCCACTGTGAAGTTTTTAGCAATTTTATTGATTCTCTTTCAACGTTTAAAAGAGATTATAGCAAGCAACGGCAGGTTACAACTGAAAATTCAAAATCAACATTTAGTATACGATGTAGAGTGATGAAGATCTCAATCCGGCAGAGTCTGGGTGCTTGAGAGTCGAAAGATCCCTTTTCTGTTGGCCTTGGGGGGTCTATTTATAGGCGTAGGCTGCTGATATTTCGCTGAAAACTCGGGAGACCACTTCTGGCACGTGAGGGGACCCACACGCCCAGCCTCAGGAGATTTGGGCCCACTTTGGCATTAGTTCGAACTCCATTCGAATCGATCAAGAATTCACTCAATTGAGGTGAAATTTGGTGTGGACATTCTTTGACATGAATACAAGCTTCTGTGAAAATTTCGTGGCATTTGGATCAGTGAATTGAGAGATATGATGGATTCAAGATGGGATTCAATGCTTGGCTGTTTGGTTCGAAACCATCCATTCGAACCGATGGTTTCGAACCGATGGCGGCACGCGACTTCGTGGTGACGTGGAGCGCAAACTTTGAACCGATCCGGTCTTCACTCCGAGTTGACCGCTTCGATTCCATGTATCTCGGCGCATTCGAACCGATGGATGACACGTCATCATGGCTAGTTGACCCAGTGGATTCGAATGAAGCTTCACAGATGGTTTCAAACAAGGCTTCATGGGTGGGTTCGAACATGGCTCCAGTAATGGGTTCGAACAACTGAAGCTCAATGAATTCGAACAAGGATCTTTGGATGGATACGAGCCTTGCAACCTCTCCATGGACATGAGGCCCACCGACGCGAACCAGATGGATTCGAAGTTGATGGAGTCGAACCGAGGCACTCTAATGGGTTCGAAGTCATCGATTCGAAGGTGATTGGTTCGAATGGTGTCTGACGATGGATTCGAAGACACCTACCATGATCGGTTCGAAACCAGTGTATTTCCCTCCAAGTTGAATCGATCATAACTTGAGCATATGACCTCGGATTGACTCGAAATTTGAGATGATGATTTCTATGATCTTTCTTGTCGCGTCCTATCAATTGTAGCTCAATTCGGACTCGGACGAAATTCAGTGATATCCATAGCGAAACGAAGTATGACCAATCTCTGAGACGAACTGTTCTCCGTTTCCGATCGATCTTTTGGCGTCGCGGCTTTGCCAAAAAGCGGGATAACATTTTGCCCCTCAAAGTACGTCTTGTGGGAACATGACATGCTTTGAATAGCTGCAACTTTCTCTCTGAACAATCATTGCTCTCCCCCCCTTTTTTTTTGAGACTCGTACCCTGTATTGCTATAACCTTGCGTTGATATGGTTGATTGATGTATGATAGTGCTTAGCCGTTGGCTGTTGCATTTGTAACAAGATGAATATTCGATCCAAATGTTTAAAATCGAATGTTAGTTCGACATGTATGCGCATATGTAGCTTGACCCTTGTTAACGTCGTGCGTCCACGAGTCGTTGTCAGTTTGATTTTCTATTGAATTTCATATCGATTCTCTCCTGAACCGATTTGGAAATTCGATTTGAGATAACGCTTGATGGTTGTCTTGAAAGGTTCCTTCGTATCAATCCTCTCCTGAATCGATATGGAAGTCGAAGGAAACTACTTTGGGTTGTGCGAATGTAACACTTCGAACCGATGTGTTGGAGCATTGATGGATTCGAAATCTACATTCGCATGGATGGAGTACGCTTATGTTATGATGGGTACGAATCTGTCATTCGAACCGATGGCTTGGACGAGTATAGAGCATTCGTTCATGCCGATGAGAAGGAATGGATACGAAATAGTCGGTCGTATCGGTAGGTTGTGGATGGAGTTGTGGGTTTACTGGTGTGAATAGGGTTTTCGAACAGATGTGCCCATTGTTTGTTTCGCATCGATGCAGTTTGTCGTCCTGTTGTGTGCTTCGTACCGATGAAGTGTGGGGGTAACTTCGAATCGATAGGGTCTTAGGCCGTTGGGTTCGAAGGTTGACCTCGAGTCGATACGATAGTGGACCGGTTGTGACCGGTTGAGTTAACTGGGATACGAAATGGCCCGGTCACTGCCTAGGCCTCATATAAATAGCAGGGGTCTCACTTTTTTTTACTTCTTACTGTTTTACTTGCTGCCTTGTGTTTTTTGTGCTCTGCATCGTTTCGAAGCCTCAGAGAAGAAAACACTATGTCGCGTCACTGAACCAATCAAGATTCAAGTCTTCAATTCTTCGAATCCATTATTCAAACTAGGTAATTAGCCTCGAATTCAAACGGCAAAGTTATTTCGAACCCATCTCTTCTTCATCGATTGCTCACTCCGGTGGTTGGCAAAACCAGATCTGGCTTGGGGGGACTTCGAATCGATTCGTGGGCTCGAGTTCGAATCGACAATGGCGGCGTCATTTTCCCTTGGATTTCGCATCGATCCCTGGAATGACTTTATAGGGGTGACGCAGTTCGCACCGATAGACCATCTTTGATGAGTCCATTCGAATCGATGGTTTCGAATCCATCAGCTATCAGTTCAAAGTTCTCAACTTTGCATCGATACGAAGGGTATTGATTTGAACGTGGTCGATGTTAAGTTGAGGATTCCCTTATCGGTTCGAACCAGTTAACCAAGGACCGATTCGAAGTTATCCTTCATGGATCGATTCGAACTTGACACCTGATCATCGATTCGAAGTGCGCCTTTCTGCATCGATTCGAAGCGACGTTAGTATGGTTTCGAATGAGTTCCCTTTGTTCGGTTCGAACCCTCTATGATGGATACCAAAGTTTGACATTTTCTAAGCATAATTCCGACGAGCTTCATCCTTGCATATTTGGACTTGATAATCACATTGTATACTTGACCACCCTTCGAAGCTTGCCGATGGAACCATAACAACTTCTATCCAAATCGAATTCCATCATACAAACGGTTTAGTGATGACGGTCAGCGATGACGGTCATTATAACTGGGGAAATTAGCTTTGTCGTTTGCATATTTCCTTTAACTCTGTGACACTTATTCAAGTAATGCATGGCACTGTACAACATACATTCATACACTTTACACTAAGGAAATGCACGGGTCCTTTGTCGTCTAACGATGGTTTCTCATGAGTTAGCTAGTTATGGAATCTTCGAGTTCACAGCAGCAGGGGATTCAAAGTACAGTCACCCCGAGACTAGAGGTTCCAGACATTGAACCTGAGATCATCGGTCTAGCTCCGGACGAACTTCCCAATGCGTCTTTCATTGCTAATCCGTCGGATTCCGTTCAATCCAATATTTATGAAGATATGTTAGGGAGAATATGCTTGAGGCACGGCCTGTCACTGGATGACGTGTTATTGCCAGGGCCGAATGATAGACCACACAACCCGCCAGAGGGATATACAGCATTTAGTCACCATGCGTGCGCGGCTGGGATGCTTCCTCCGTTCAACGAGTACATAAGGGAAGTGTTGTCTTTTTTTAGGATCGCTCCATCACAACTACACCCAAACGGATATGCTTCCGTGAATAGTTTATTCATTGTCTTCATGGAGTACCTTCATAGACCACCGATGCCGACCGAGACCAGATATCTATTTAATTTCAAAACTCGAGGTGATTACCCTTCCTTCACATTTCTGGAAGCGGTGAGGAGCTGCCAAGTGGTCACTAGGTCCTGGACCAGGTTGAGTTATTACAGGACGGAATGGTTCTATGTTATGTGTCCTCCAGCGTTTGCCCGATGATGGTTATTCAGACGTGAGTGCAACTGAGTTATCAAGTAATTATTAAGGCAATTGCAGCCAAATTGGAACTAATATTTTTTCCTTTTTACAGCAACGATTCAGCGGCCTGAAGGTGAACGGTTTAAGGAGGTAGTAAGAATACTCCGGGGAGTCCCGGGGGAAGATAGGGATATCGAGCTGCTCTTGATGGATAGGAATCTCCGGACTTACGGGTTGATTGAACGAGGGCAGAGCATACTGTTTGACGGGGAACTAAGGACTGTCTCTAAAAAATGAGCCAAGCACAAGAAGCCCAAAATTATCATAGCCGAGGAGGATGATTCTGAAAGGACCCATACCGACGATGAGCCTCTGACTGAGCCTACGGATGTAGTTCAGGATGTTGCGGAGCAGAGAAAAGGCAAGGCATCTATCGTTACGCCGACTAAGAAGGGGAGATGGAAATCGGTTGTCACGGCCCGATCCTCTCCCGGAGTTAGAATTTCGGATATGTCTCCTCCGAGAACCGAAAATCTTTATGAAGGGCTCGCCGATATTCCAATTCCGTATGATGTGTCCCTGCAGCACGATGCTGGATTGGAAGAGCTTTCAGAAACTCTAGTTTTGAGCGAGTCTTTTCCCACTGGTGTGGCAGACACATCCGGTTGGTCGGGGGGTTGCACATTCATTCATATTTCACAACACTGCATAACCTTTGACGATAAACCATCTGTATCGAAGAGTGATTAATTCTATTTTATTTTGCTCTGCAGATACTATGTCTAGGCGAGGTTCGATGTTAAGGAGTCTCCGACCGGCCCGCAAGTCTTCATATTATGATTCGCACAGACGAGAGGGGGACAGAGACTACGACCAGGGACGCTCTGGGTACTCTGGTCAAGAAAGATATGATACAGACAGAGGTTATAAGCGTCGATCTCGATCGCATACTCCTCCTCCTCCCAGAGATCCCATACAACCTCATGTTCATGTCTCTCGTCCTTCTGAATCTTCACATTATGTGTCAGGCTCTCAATCTTCTAGGCATGAATCTCGCCGTTCTAGGAGCGAAACAATAACTACTGCCATTATAGAACAGCCCCCCGTGGAAATTTCAGGGGAAGGAGCAATCAGGCTTGCTCAGTTAAAGAAAGATTTTCCTAACATCTGCTTCGACAACTATATCTTTCCCCACATTTAAAAAGATCCCAGAGGAAGTTGAGTAGCTGGTACATGACTACGTACATGATTTTTATGCTCAGTACAAAGCGTGGTCGAAAGCGGCTGACAAAGCCTCGGCATTGGCCTTTGAGCGTGGGGCCACCATCGAGAGGTTGCAGGCTGAGTTAGCTCAAAAGAGCCGTATCATTGAATCCTCTTGGAAATCTAAAATGGAGGCTATCAAAAAAGCCAACGATGCTCACGCAACGATGGATAGGATGAAACGTGAGCATTATGCCACGGTAGAGGATATGAGCCATCGAAACACCCTACTGCCAAGAGGGATGCAGCCCTAAAAGAGTTAAACGAGCTTAAGTCCAAATTCGCTGAAATTGCCAAGGATAGGGATGATGCGAACAACGCAGCCTAGGAGGCGTGCGAACAAGCCGTGATTCTCCGGACTGAACGGGACGCAGCAGTAGCCAAGGTCCAGGCGGGAGAGACGGAGGTTGAGGAGAAAGTTCGACAAGCGGAGGCCAGGCTGGAGGCTGATATTGAAGATTTACTCATCACATACAACGCTAATGTGTTGAGGCACAGAAATTTAGCCTGGCTTCAGGATTACCCGGTACATCTCCATAGCGCTTGGGGTCGATTGGTTGAGGAAGAAGAGGAAACGCATCCAGACGAATCGGTCGACCGATTCGAACTTGAAAACCGGTTGCTGACTGATGATGAGAAAAAGATCCTCCACGACGCTATTATTGCTCGTGAGAAGGAGATGGTTGGTGGCTGATCTCTGGAGGTTGGAGAGGGATCAGGTGTTGAGCATCACTCTACTGTTATCGAAATCACCGCTCCACCTTCGGTAGTGCCTGTATCTGTGGTAGGTTCACAATCTGTTCCAGCTTATGACCCAGAACAGCCGCGGTTATCTCCCATTCAGGAGCACGTCTCTGAGGTCATCCAACCGTCACCGAGTCAAACTGAGGAAGGTACTTTGAACATAACTCAAGTGTGTTTCTAGTAAAGCATTTGTTTTGAAGTGATTGCTTATATTCCCTTCTCCCCTTTGTTCAGTAACTGAAACTACTCCCGCATCTTCGGCTCAGGAGTCTATTCAAGGGCAAAAAGCCATCACCACTGAAACAACTGTCGTGACGACGGCAGTGTCTACTGAGGTGGCGCAGGGGAGATCCTTATCTCTTGACGAACAGATGGTGAGTGAGCTGGTTGGCCAACAGGGTGATCCTTTTACAGACTTGCCATTTATCATCAGTGATCTTCCGCCGACCTCTGGTTTTGTGACGCAGACCACAGCTGCCCCCAGCCAGGCCCAATCAGTCCGGGACGAGGAAATATTGGCCGAGATCAACGCCGAAATAGAGGCTGCGGGGAAAAGTGGTAGTATTGGTAGCGGCACGACAGCACATTGCCCGACACCTGTAAGGGTAACATCATCGGGCAGCATTATCACACCTTCAGTCGCAGACCCAGTTCCTCCTACTCCTCCGGTGGAAAGCCTTCACATAGATTCGAGCTCTGAGGAGGACATTGGCATTATGCCCCCCGCCGAAGAGCAGCCACCGGAGAGAAAGCGCTCCAAACGAAGGATCTCCGTCTCCAGCGAGTCTGAAGACGAACCGCTCGTAAGGAGATACAAAAAGAAGAAGTAGATGGGTCGTTTGAGCAGATTTTTTGGTAGATAGGTCGTGTATAGATGCAGGTTCGGCCCCTGCAAGTAGGAATTCTTTTTATTTGGAAGAACTTTTTTGCATGTAAATCTTTGTTTCTAGTTAGTTGAAATAAAATTCGGTTTCTTTATTTCAATTCTCGTTTCATTTGTGCTTAAGCACCTGTAGTGTTTAGCTTCTAGTCCGGTGTACTTGTGGTGTTCTTACCGTCAAGTAGAGTTCGTTTTATTTGCCAAGTCTGAGAATCTTGGTCGCGAGTTGTGATCGACGAATAAGTTGAACTTTGGACATCGTATCACTTTGGTTAGTGATTAACACTTAGCTTTTTTTTTGCCCCCTAGTCTCGGGGAATAACATTTGTATTTCGGTTGTTGACCGCATTTATTGCAAACCTTTAGCACATGTCCACATTCTGGGGACTTAGGATAATTTGAGATCGATAATCCGGTTCGCATTCCGGGAACCTAGAATTGATGTTTGCACTCCGACTCGTGCTTCGAGAATCTAGAGTCCGCTCGCACTCTGGGAGTGATTTGCTGAATGTCTATACTCCAATTCATACTCTGGGAATTTGGAGTCCGCTCGCACTCCGGGAACGAGTTATTGAATATTTGTACTCCAATTCACACTCTGGGAAGTTGGAGTCTGTTCGCACTCCGGGAACGAGTTATTGAATATTTATACTCCAATTCACATTCTGAGAAGTTGGAGTCCGTTCGCACTTTGGGAACGAGTTATTGAATATTTATACTCCAATTCACACTCTGGGAAGTTGGAGTCCGTTCGCACTCCGGGAACGAGTTATTGAATATTTATACTCCAATTCACACTCTGGGAATTTGGAGTCCGTGTTTATACTCTAGTCCGTGCTCCAGGGACTTAGAGTTATTTCAACGTTTATACTCCAGTTCGCACTCTGGGAATCTGGAGTTGGTGTGAGGATATCAATCCTTTTAAGTATTAACGTGGTGGCATGCCCCCGAGCTTGGGCTTCACATAGCGTGTGACCGGTCGTATCACAGTCACTCCCTACTTGAATTAAATCCCACCGTATGATGGAACTTAGCTCTTCGTGCATTGTGATGTTTTGCGGCATATTCAATAAATCACAGCTCTGGCTTGAAGAGATAGCATTTTATTGCTGAAATAAGAAAATATGGCAAAGTCAGCTGCCTTATTACAAGTCCAAGTTTTAAAATGCGAAAATAAAATGCAAAGGAAATAACGGGCTAAAACAAATAAAGTCTGTCATGTATAGTAGCGACGGAGACTCTCGCTATTCCAGGCTCTCGGCAGAGTTAGACCGTCAATGGTTGATAAACTGAATGTGCCATCTCCGAGCTTTTGTGAAATCAAATATGGTCCTTCCCAATTTGGCTTCATGTGAGAAGGAACCGGATAAATTCGTTTGAGTACAAGGTCGCCAAGTTCGAAGGTCCGCGGTCGGACCTTGGCATTGTACATTCGGGCGACCCGACTCCGATATGCAGCTGCCCTTAAATCAGCCTCTTCGCGCCTCTCATCGAGCAGATCCAGGGATTCGACAAGTAGTATAGCATTCGTTTTCGGATCATAATATGTCATACGATGAGAATGAACTTCCATTTCGACCGGAATAATGGCTTCAGCGCCATAAGATAGAGAAAATGGAGTGTGGCCGGTTGCAGTTTTGTGAGTCGTCCGATAATCCCACAAGGCCATGGGAAGTTCATCAACCCATTTGCCACCGGCCTTTTCTAGTCGTTTCTTCAAAATAGATTTGATGACCTTATTAATGGCTTCAACTTGGCCATTTGCTTGCAGGTGTGCAACAGCGGAGAATTTCTTATGGATATGGAATCGTAGACAGAAATTTTTGAATTCAGCGCTGTCAAATTGGGCTCCGTTATCGGTAATAATAGTATGCGGGAGACCGAACCGATAGATGATATTGCGTACTACAAAGTTGATAACTTTCTTCGTCGTGATTGTTGCAAGAGGTTCGGCTTCCGCCCATTTTGTGAAGTAATCGACTGCGACGATGGCATACTTCGCGCCACCTTTGGCCAAAGGCAATGTACCAATTATATCAATCCCCCATATTGCAAATGGCCATGGACTGACCATTTGGGTTATCTCAGTAGGCGGGGCTCTAGGAATCCGAGCATGTTTCAGGCATCTATCACATTTTTTAGCATAGTCCATGGCATCGCGATTTATGGTAGGCCAATAATATCCGTATCGGAGTATTTTCTTGGCAAGTGCTTGTCCCCCTGTGTGATCTCCACATTCTCCTTCGTGTACATCGTGTAACACTCGTTTGATTTCGTCGTGTGCGATACACCGGAGAAGAGGAATGGAATATCCCCTTCGATACATAACTCCATTTTGAATAACAAATCGTGAGGCCTTTCATAGAATTTGTCTTTTCTCGCTTCGACGCTCGGGCAATACACCACGTTCGATATAATCTCGATAAGGAGTCATCCACGACTCCCTATTGGAGGTAGCTTCAAATGTGAAATCGGTCTCCCTTCGATCAATGCTCGGAGAGGATAGGGTTTCAACCGGAACGACCCCCAACTGCTGAGCCTCACCCGTACTTGCTAACTTTGCCAACGAATCAGCTTTCTGATTGTGCTCTCGGGGTATGTAGAAAATGGCATAGTAATCGAATTGATCAAGCATCTCCAGAACTCGAGTTAGATAAGCAGCCAATCTTCGGTCTTTGGCCTGATATTCTCCTCAAACTTGACATACTATCAACTGGGAATCACAGTAGATCTCTACAGCAATGATTTTCAGATCACGGGCAAGCTTTAGACCAGCAAGTAGAGCTTCATATTCGGCTTCATTATTGGTTGCACGGAACTCGAACCTTAGGGCATAACATATGGATCGGCCCTAAGGGGTTTCAAGTATTACCCCAGCGCCCGAGCACCGATCGTTGGATGCACCGTCAGTGTGTAGCTTCCAGATATACTTAGGAGATTTGCTGGTCTCAGGCAAGTCTTCAGGAACAGTGAACTCGGCTATAAAATCTGCTAGGACTTGGCCGTAAATGGCCCTGCTCGGAGTATAAGTGATGTCGAATTGACTCAGTTCGATGTTCCATTTTAATAACCTACCAGACGTCTCAGGCCGCGTGAGGACCTGTCGTAACGGCTGATCGGTGTACACAGTAATAGGATGAGCTTGAAAATATGAACGGAGTTTCCTCGAGGCAATGACTAGGCAATATGCCAACTTATGCGACTCCGAAATGACACTTTAGTGGATTAAGCTTCATCCCGTATTTCCGGAGGATACTGAACATTGACTCCAAGTCTTTGACATGATCAACGGAGTATCGTAATTTCACCAACATGTCATCTACATAAACCTCCATAGTCTTCCCAATCTGATCGGCAAACATTCGGTTGACTAAGCGTTGATAAGTTGCGCCAGCATTTTTTAATCCAAAAGGCATGACCTTGTAGCAGTATAATCCCAAGTCAGTTATGAAGCTTGTGTGCTCTTGATCGGGTACATGCATGGGTATCTGATTGTAACCTGAGTAAGCGTCCATGAAGGATAATAATTCATGTCATGCGGTTGAATCTACCAGTTGATCGATTCGGGGAAGTGGAAAGCTGTCTTTCGGGCAGGCTTTATTCAGGTCTGAGTAATCGATACACGTTCTCCATTTACCGTTTGGTTTCCGGACGAGTACGGGATTGGACACCCACTCTGGGTATAAAGCGTCTCGAATGAACCCATTTGATTTCAATTTATCGACCTCTTCTTTCAGGGCGGCAGATCTCTCTGGATCCATACCACACCTTTTTTGCTTGACCGGGACAAACCGCGGGTCTATATTTAGGGTGTGGCTCGCGATGTCTGGCGAGATCCCACACATATCAGAATGCGTCCAAGCAAATACGTCCAGATTTGCTTGGAGAAACTCGACCAATTCCCGTTGTGCTCGCAGGCTCAACTGCGACCCAATTTTCAACATCTTTGAATTATCGTTACCACTGATCGGAACGTCGATTGTTAATTCAGCTGGTGAAGCCTGACTTTCTCTAGATTCATCTTTATTCTCATCGTCTCGGGGGTCTAGATCCTTCTGGAATTGGTCGTGACGCCCGGGTCGAGGCCCAGGCGTTAATTGTCAATTGTCGAAGAAACGGACGCAGAGAGATTCCTCTATGCCCTTTCCTTTTTCCTTTCGCTGCGCCTCTCACATCTCAGCAACATAGCAAGCTCTCCCCGCGGCTTGATCTCCTTGTACAACCCCTATCCCACGATCAGTAGGGAACTTAAGGGTCAAACACCATGGGGCAATAGCAGCCCTAAATTCCGCGAGGGCCGGTCGGCCTAAGAAAGCATTATATGGAGAAGGAATATCCAAGACAACGAATTGCAACATTCGAACTCTTCGGCATTCTCCCACTACCAACTCCACCAGCAATTCAACCATTCCGGTTGGTATCGTCGCACTTCCGTTGAAGCCGTGGACTCGTGATTGACAAGGTTTTAAGTCCTTAGCTTCCATTTTCATTAAATCATATGCTCTTTTAAATAGTATGTTCACAGAACTCCCACTGTCTACCAAGATCCTATTCATCCAAGCAGGACCAACTTGAGCGGATATAACCAGTGGGTCGATCGTGGAGGTTTCGATTCTATCGGCATATCGACTTCTAAACACGATGTCATCTGTCATCGTCTTCTGTTGTTTAGCTGGAGCCCCATCTTCAGAATTGCTACAACACTCGAAGTCCGCATGCCTGATCGAACTGGCATATGACTCCATTTCCCCCCAGCTTCAGTCTGCTGGATGGGGACCACCACTTATTGTATTGATAATCAACCTCCCGCCCGTACGAGCGGGTTCACCCTGTCTTTCCTGATTCTGCGTACGATTTTGAGTGGATGGGCCCGCTCCACCAGACTGCGGCGCCCGAACAAACTGGTCCAACTTTCTCTCTCTGATCAACTTTTCAATGAGGTCTTGCAAATGCCTACACTCATTGCTATTATGCCCATAACTTTTATGAAACCTACAGAATTTTCCTGTTTGAATCTGCCTCTCCGACGAAGGCTTCGGAGCAGGCTTCTTGTATTGCATAGTATTACAATGTTGAGCCACAGCTTCTATGAAGATTTTGATTGCTGACAACAATATTAAAGCGATCGACAAATCAAGACCTACATATGGTACTCTAGATTATAGGTTGATTATTTGATGTTATAATAGTAATAAAATTGTCAAAATCTATCCTCAAATAATCATGCACAAAATATAATATATATATATACACATTTATATAGGTTGTGCACTTTATTGTGCAATTTAACAGAGACCGGTCGACCGGTCCAAATATAAGCGGTCAACCGTTCCTGTTGGATGTGCACAATAAACGTGCACACATGCACATAACGACTATATTTTTAAAAACCTGTCTACCGGTTAGTTTTTGACCTGTCGACCGTTTTTAAACAGAGAGCAACTTCTTCCAAAAGACACATCCTTCTTCAATGGTTGCGTCTCTTCTTCTTCATCAATAATCATAACTTTTGACTGCAACTTTTCACCAAGGGTTATAACTATTTTCTCTCTATAAATACACATCAATATCATTGATTAAAACAACAAGTTTTATTAAAATTATATATGCTTTCTATCTATTCTCTGAATTCACTTGCATTCAAAAAGCTCTAAACTACTTTCATTCCTTATTGAATCATTGACACTATCTCAATATATTTTGATTCAATAAGCAATATAAATTCCATAATCTTCACAAACATCATTCACAATTTGAGGATAAGATTATAGGAAGAGTGTACTACAAGTGACAAATCCGTGTTTACAAGAGCACAAGTTGTCAACAACAATTGTAATTGTTTTTGTTGAAGTCCTCGGTGTTGTAAGAGGCAAGTGTTGAAGTCCTCAGTGTTGTAAGAGGCAAGTGTTGAAGTCCTCAGTATATTAGAGGCGTGAAATCCCGTTCGGCTGTTCGGGTATTGTAAACCTGTTCCTCCGGGTGAAGCGAGGTAGTTAATAGTGAAAATCCAGATAGAAGTCTGGGACTGGACGTAGGACGGTGCTCCGAACCAGTATAAAAATCTCTGGTGTGATTTTTCTATTTTTTATTTACAATGCTATTATCATCTATTTCTGCATTTGTATTGTAATCCATATTACACGATCCGTGTATACTATATTAGCACATATAATTGTATACACACCGCACTTTCATTTGGTATCGGAGCAGGTCATCATATAACCGTAACACAGTTATTTGATATATTCTTGTAATATGGCAAATAATGCAAGTACTAGCTCTCAAAACACCACTTACACAGAAGGGCAATCGACACAAAGACCTCCATTTTTCAATGGTCTTAACTACAGTTATTGGGCAACACGTATGTCATTCTTTATGCAATCAAGTAGCTATGATGCTTGGAATGCTACTCAAAGAGAAATAGTAAATCCAACAACTGATTATTCAGAATGGACTGTGGCTGAGAAAACGGCAGCAGCCGTAAATGCAAGAGCAATAAATATGTTGTTCTGTGCATTAGACCAAAATGAATATAACCGTGTTAGTATCTGCACTACTGCATATCAAATTTGGCAAACGCTAAAAATCACTCATGAAGGTACTAACAAGGTTAAACAAGCCAAAATAGCCATGCTGAAAAGTCAATTTCAAAATTTCAAAATGAAACCAAATGAAACAATCAATGACATGTATTCACGGTTTCAAACTATTCACCATGCACTTATTGGGTTAGGACAAAAGTATTCTGATTTTGATGTTGTTTCAACAGTCCTACATTCTCTGACTAATGAATGGGAAGGAAAAGTATTAGCAATTGAAGAAGCTAATGATCTTTCCGTCATGAAGCCAGATGAATTGATAGGAAATTTAATGTCCTATGAAGCAAATTTGCAGGCTAGAAAAGAACAGAAAGAAGAAAAGAAAAATGTAGCATTTCATGTTGAGAAAGATGAAAATGAATCAGATTCTGAAGGTGAAGATTTGGCGTTCATTGCTAAAGGTTTCAAAAAATTCCTAAAATATCGAAAAGCCAGTCGCTACAATAAAAGGAAACCTGGATCAAATAAACCATCTTCATCTGCTATAGAATGTTTCAACTGCCATAAAAAGAGACACATGCAGAAGGATTGTCCAGAACAAAATAAAAAGTCAGAAAATGAAAAATTCAAATATAAGAAGGACAAATCAAAGAAACGAGCCTTCTCAGTAACATGGGATGATTCAGAGTCATCTTCA
Source organism: Allium cepa (assembly GCA_030765085.1). Classification (NCBI taxonomy): domain Eukaryota; kingdom Viridiplantae; phylum Streptophyta; class Magnoliopsida; order Asparagales; family Amaryllidaceae; genus Allium; species Allium cepa. The sequence continues at coordinate 165,520,052 of CM060941.1, read as the reverse complement.
TCAGAAAGTGAAAGTGATTCGGAGAATGAACAAGCTAATGTTTGCTTTATGGCAACAGAAGATGAGGTACAAATTCCTACATTTGATGAATTACTTGATATTAATGCTGAATTGATAGTCAAATATAAAGACTTAAAACGTCAATTAAAAGTAGTCAAAGCAGATTTAAGTAGAGCAGAGTTTGAACGAGATATGTTAAAAGATGAGAAGAAAATATTAGAAGAAGAACTTGAAAATATTCAAGAATCATCATCTAATGTTGACTCTCAAATATCTCTTTTGAGTCAAGAAATAGAAGCTCAAAAAGAGAAAAATAATGCTCTCACTACTGAAAATCATGAACTTAAAGCAAAAGTCAAAATTCTAGACCTAGAAAAAGCTAGTTTACAAACAAAGTTTGATGACATTACTCAAAATGTTTCTAACTTTAACAAAGGTCGAGAAAATTTGACTAAAATCATTGAAAGTTCACAATCTATTTCAGATAAACAAGGTTTGGGATATAACAAACATGAAACTAAGAAACATCTTAGAAATAAAAGGAAGAAGAAAGTACAAAAAACTGAAACTAAGAAAAATCTTAGTTTATTATATTTCAAACCAAAACCAGTTGTGAAATTTCAAAAGAGAGATGTCAAGACTATCAAAATATGGGTTCCTAAAACAAATAATAATTTGATTAGGAACAAATACATTCAGCAATTCATGAATAATGTACATTTTAATAACAATTATATATATAAAGGGGATACCGGACCCAAATGGGTTTGGACTCCTAAGACCTAACTCTTAGGACCCTATAAAAAGTGGGTACCATGAACTTAATTCTATGTTTGCAGGTCCCACTGAAAAAAAGAGGAAAGTGGATATTGGACAGTGGTTGCTCAAAGCATATGACGGGAGACAAGAGCTTACTAACAAATATTAAATACTCAGATGGTGGCTCAGTCACTTTTGGAGACAATTCAAAAGGTTATATCATCGGCAAAGGCGATGTGAGCAATTGATGAAAGGAGCTAATAATTGTCTGCAGGAAATCACATATTCAGGGGGAGATTCTATACTTGAGTTTTTATATTGTCATCAATCAAAAAGGGGGAGAATGTTGAGTCACAGCTTCTATGAAGATTTTGATTGCTGACAACAATATTAAAGCGATCGACAAATCAAGACCTACATATGGTACTCTAGATTATAGGTTGATTATTTGATGTTATAATAGTAATAAAATTGTCAAAATCTATCCTCAAATAATCATGCACAAAATATAATATATATATATACACATTTATATAGGTTGTGCACTTTATTGTGCAATTTAACAGAGACCGGTCGACCGGTCCAAATATAAGCGGTCGACCGTTCCTGTTGGATGTGCACAATAAACGTGCACACATGCACATAACGACTATATTTTTAAAAACCTGTCTACCGGTTAGTTTTTGACCTGTCGACCGTTTTTAAACAGAGAGCAACTTCTTCCAAAAGACACATCCTTCTTCAATGGTTGCGTCTCTTCTTCTTCATCAATAATCATAACTTTTGACTGCAACTTTTCACCAAGGGTTATAACTATTTTCTCTCTATAAATACACATCAATATCATTGATTAAAACAACAAGTTTTATTAAAATTATATATGCTTTCTATCTATTCTCTGAATTCACTTGCATTCAAAAAGCTCTAAACTACTTTCATTCCTTATTGAATCATTGACACTATCTCAATATATTTTGATTCAATAAGCAATATAAATTCCATAATCTTCACAAACATCATTCACAATTTGAGGATAGGATTATAGGAAGAGTGTACTACAAGTGAAAAATCCGTGTTTACAAGAGCACAAGTTGTCAACAACAATTGTAATTGTTTTTGTTGAAGTCCTCGGTGTTGTAAGAGGCAAGTGTTGAAGTCCTCAGTGTTGTAAGAGGCAAGTGTTGAAGTCCTCAGTATATTAGAGGCATGAAATCCCGTTCGGCTGTTCGGGTATTGTAAACCTGTTCCTCCGGGTGAAGCGAGGTAGTTAATAGTGAAAATCCAGATAGAAGTCTGGGACTGGACGTAGGACGGTGCTCCGAACCAGTATAAAAATCTCTGGTGTGATTTTTCTATTTTTTATTTACAATGCTATTATCATCTATTTCTGCATTTGTATTGTAATCCATATTACACGATCCGTGTATACTATATTAGCACATATAATTGTATACACACCGCACTTTCATACAAGTCTGTAGGTATACGTTTTCCAGCAACGTGTTAAGCGGTGTATAACTGTCAAACATTCGGCCCTACGCCTCGGATCACGATTCTGGTCTTGCTTCTTGCTTCGACTATCACCGTTTCTCGATCGTTGAGTTTGTTTATTTTGAATATACAACTCGACTTTTCCTGAACTTTCTCCGGATTGTTTAACCGCAACATTACTCTGAATCCCTTCACTATTGGGCCTTGCATCGTCCTGCTTCCTAGACTGTTTCGCATCCTCTCACCTCAAGAATTGAGCGGCTTTGGAATATAAACGGTCCAACGATGCGGGAGGCTTTCCAGCCAACCAATTGCCAAACTCGGAATCAGGATCGATTCCTTTAGTCAAAGCCATTAAGATAGAATTATCATTGCGGTTGGTGATCTCTGCGCACGCAGCATTAAACCTCTCCAAATATCGTCTAAGTGTTTCTCCGGGAGCTTGAGTATAATGTATTAACATCCTTAGGTCTGGCAATATGCATACGAAACTGCTCAACAAATTTGGTAGCTAACTAATCAAAAGAAGAAATAGATCGCGGTGGCAGTCGTGTAAACCACATTGTCGCAATTCCCCCTAAGGAAATGGGAAAACTACGGCATTTTACTATGTCATCGGCTCTCGCAGCTGTCATCGACCATTCGTATTTCAAAATATGTTGATTTGGGTCAGAATTCCCTTCATACATGGGCAGGGTTGGCATTCTAAATCGCCGAGGAGGTTCAGTATACAATATGTCATCAGTGAACGGGGTATGACTTCGGGAGATTCCCCAATCGTCATTTGTTAGGCCTTGACTCTCGTGAACCATTTGGCGTACCATGGCTGAGAGGTCTGGTGTTGCTACATTCTGAGGGTGGTGAGCAAAAGTGTGGTCGAGTTCCACAGTGCGAGATGGGATCGGACGCTGTCGACGATCTGTGTCTCGCCTCCTTGGCACAATGTCTTTCGGGACATAGGGTTCTGGTGCTAGCTCCTGCTGGTGGTAAGTCTGGTTGGAGTGATTTCGGGTATCTACTCCTATGTTAACCGCAGCGGTGGCGGCATGGTTATCCGCGGTGTGTTGTGGAACAGCGCCCCCTCGGGATGAGGGCCCTGTACGAAAACTAGCGGATAGGCCGACTCTTATCTGTCCCACGGTCAATGCTGGCTGGTGGTCAACGGCCTGTGCATAATTTACCTCTAGCCTGGGTCGGGTGGATCTGTGATTGTAGTCGGATGAAGCAGAACTTTCCGTGGAGGAACGAGACGCATGGTCCCTCCTAGATCTTCTACGCCCTTGGCGATCTAGTTGGTTGGCTAACTCAGTGTTGACGTGCAACTGCTCGGCTAGCTGTTGCCGACTTTGAGTCAGTTCTTGGAGCAATGTCTGGAACTCTTGCCTGGTGACAGGACCTGAGGGTTCGGAATGCCCGGTATCATCTTAGTTAGGTGGAGGTAGTTGCACGGGATTTTGTCTATCCCGACCTTCTTGACCAGCGGCAGATGCGATTCTTGTGCTAACCATTTTAGATAGTGAACTCCTTCCCTAGACTTTGGCAAGTCTGAATAGAACGAAAGGAATCTGAAGCTGAAATCTGGATCTCTCCCTTAGATTTATGCAATCCGGTATCGGCGACAGATCCAAGGAGCAGGAGAAAAACTGGGTTTTCTCAGTGAAAGAACCAAAGTGTTTGTACCAAAATTGGGCACAACACTCTTCGGGAGTCTTTTGAAGAGATAATAAATGAAGAATATGAATTGAAAATGAGGATTATCTAACAAAAACTCCACATAACGGTAAAATTAAGACAAAGGCAAGCGATTTATAGTGGTTCGGCACGTTGCCTACGTCCACTGTGAAGTTTTTAGCAATTTTATTGATTCTCTTTCAACATTTACAAGAGATTACAGCAAGCAACAGCAGGTTACAACTGAAAATTCGAAATCAACAGCTAGTATACGATGTAGAGTGATGAAGATCTCAATCCGGTAGAGTCTGGGTGCTTGAGAGTCGAAAGATCCCTTTTCTATTGGCCCTGGGGCTCTATTTATAGGCGTAGGCTACTGATATTTCGCTGAAAACTCGGGAGACCACTTCTTGCATGTGAGGGGGCCCACACGCCCAGCCTCAGGAGATTTGGGCCCACTTTGGCATCGGTTCCAACTCCATTCGAATCGATCAAGAATTCACCCAATTGAGGTGAAATTTGGTGTGGACATTCTTTGACATGAATACAAGCTTCTGTGAAAATTTCGTGGCATTTGGATCAGTTGATTGAGAGATATGATGGATTCGAGATGGGATTCAATGCGTGGCTGTTTGGTTTGAAACCATCCATTCGAACCAATGGTTTCGAACCGATGGCGGCACGCGACTTCGTGGTGACGTGGAGCGCAAACTTCGAACCGATCCGGTCTTCACTCCGAGTTGACCGCTTCGATTCCATGTATCTCGACGCATTCGAACCGATGGATGACACGTCATCGTGGCTAGTTGACCCAGTGGATTCAAATGAAGCTTCATAGATGGTTTCGAACAAGGCTTCATGGGTGGGTTCGAACATGGCTCCAGGTGTTTGTACCAAAATTGGGCACAACACTCTTCGGGAGTCTTTTGAAGAGATGATAAATGAAGAATATGAATTGAAAATGAGAATTATCTAACAAAAACTCCACATAATATTTAAATTAAGACAAAGGCAAGCGATTTATAGTGGTTCGGCACGTTGCCTATGTCCAGTGTGAAGTTTTTAGCAATTTTATTGATTCTCTTTCAACGTTTACAAGAGATTACAGCAAGCAACAGCAGGTTACAACTGAAAATTCGAAATCAACAGCTAGTATACGATGTAGAGTGATGAAGATCTCAATCCGGCAGAGTCTGGGTGCTTGAGAGTCCAAAGATCCCTTTTCTGTTGGTCCTGGGGCTCTATTTATAGGCGTAGGCTGCTGATATTTCGTTGAAAACTCGGAAGACCACTTTTGGCATGTGAGGGGGCCCACACGCCTAGCCTCAGTAGATTTGGGCCCACTTTGGCATCGGTTCGAACTCCATTCGAATCGATCAAGAATTCACCCAATTGAGGTGAAATTTGGTGTGGACATTCTTTGACATGAATACAAGCTTCTGTGAAAATTTCGTGGCATTTGGATCAGTTGATTGAGAGATATGATGGATTCGAGATGGGATTCAATGCGTGGCTGTTTGGTTCGAAACCATCCATTCGAACCGATGGCGGCACGCGACTTCGTGGTGACGTGGAGCGCAAACTTCGAACCGATCCGGTCTTCACTCTGTGTTGACCGCTTCGATTCCATGTATCCGGCGCATTCGAACCGATGGATGACACGTCATCATGGCTAGTTGACCCAGTGGATTCGAATGAAGATTCACAGATGGTTTCGAACAAGGCTTCATGGGTGGATTCGAACATGACTCCAGTAATGGGTTCGAACAACTGAAGCTCAGTGAATTCGAACAAGGATCTTTGGATGGATGCGAGCCTTGCAACCTCTCCATGGACATGAGGCCCACCGACGCGAACCAGATGGATTCGAAGTTGATGGAGTTGAACCGAGGCACTCTGATGGGTTCGAAGTCATCGATTCGAAGGTGATTGGTTCGAATGGTGTCTGACGCTGGATTCGAAGACACCTACCATGATCGGTTCGAAACCAGTATCTTTCCCTCTAAGTTGAATCGATCATAACTTGAGCATATGACCTCGGATTGACTCGAAATTTGAGATGATGATTTCTATGATCTTTCTTGTCGTGTCCTATCAATTGTAGCTCAATTCGGACTCGGACAAAATTCAGTGATATCCATAGAGAAACGAAGTATGACCAATCTCTGAGACGAACTGTTCTCTGTTTCCGATCGATCTTTTGGCGTCGCGGCTTTGCCAAAAAGTGGGAGCGTTTCCAGAAAGAAGGAGCGTTGCAGAGTGAATTGCAACTCAGGTTGATGTAGATGAAGAGGTTACAGGTAATTTGCATTTCAATCTTGAAGAGGGTTTCAACTTTCATTTGAACAGATTATGTTTTCTGTTTTAGAAGAAAAATTACAGATTTTTATTAAATCAAAAGAAAAAGAATAACAAAATTGGACACTTGTTACTATTTTAACATTTGTCATTAATTTAGTTTAGGCTTTAACACATGTCATTTTAGGTGTTAGGAGATTAACACATGTCTTAAGTATTCCAATTTTTTTATTAAAATTGTTTATAAACTTTTAATTCTAAATTTATTGTTTTCTTATGTAAAAATATAAATGAATTTCTTCTCTTTTTAGTTCTAGAAAACATAACAAAAGAAATTATAAACAAAAACTTATTCAAAAGTTTTTAAGTGTTTATTCTTTTAAATTTCAAAACATTGGATTCAAATTTTAAATTAATTTATCAAATCCAATTTTTTTTTAAAAAATCAAGTTATATATAGATGTATATATAACTCTTATTAAAATTAAAAAAAACAATTCTATTCCTTACAAAATCTATTTATGTTCATAAGAACTTAAGTATTATAATTTTTATCTAAAAATACAAATTAAACAATATTAAAAATGATTTATGAAAGACATTGTAAACAAATTAAGATCATTTGAAATTTGTATTTTAACTCTTATATATAAATTTATAGTAGTATAAAATAAAACTTAGCTTCTATATTTATCTATTTTAAATTCATATTTTTAAGCTAAATAAAATTTTAAAACACATAAGATTTATCATCGGTATAAACCATATAATTATTTGTTAAATTGCTCTGAAAAGTTAAATGTTAAATTTAAATTAAATTTCCAATTTACCAAAAATAAATTAAAATTAAAAATTGATTCATTTACTAAGTTTCAAATCAAAGTTTATCCATTTACAATATATACAATTATATATTATAAATAGGAAAACAATCTATTTACTTTAAAAAGATCAAATCTTCCAATTTAAATATTTATTAAAAGATGATTATTAGATCAATTCAAATTTTATTATCAAAAATTATCAAATCAAATTAATTTTTAAACACTGATTATTAATTTTATATTGCCAAATTTCCGGGATATCACATATAGAAATGCCAACTCATGTCAGAGTTTTACTAGTAATCCAAGATTGCGAGAATTTAATTATCAGAAAATTAGACAATGGAAAGTTAAATTTCAAAATAATACATATCTTAGCAGACTTCGAGATTGAAATTGAGCCAGGAATTGAGCTTCGACCCACCTGAGCTTCTTAGTCTTATTTTTTGATTGAAGTTGTAAAGCCACTGTCTTCCTTCCTTGAAGCCCGATTGCTTTCTGTTCGCCATTTTTGTCGAGTGAGAAGTATTTTCGGATCTGCTTTCTCTATTTGGTAAAGTAATTCTCTCCCTTCACCCGTAGCCGACAAAGTAAAGCATTTTTCACTTAGATTTTTTATTTGCTTTGCTGAAGTGTCGCTCTTCTATGGCCCCACAACTTGTCTTTTTGTTTTGTTTTTGTATTTAGTATGGTCAATTGTATTTGTTTTATCTTTAGTTTATAGCCTCAAGTTGTTCGTACGGAGGGTTTTGAGTGCGTCGATTAGTTATTTTAACTCCTTCATCTATTTGACAACTTGGTTTTCGGCTATATTCTCTTGTACTGTTAATATACAAACATAATATGTACTCTTTTTCCTTGCAAGGTACCCGTCTAGGTTAGAGGGACTGTAAGGTTTTAACGAGGCATATTATGAAAGTATATACGCTTTCTATTTGTTAATAAAGTACCTTCTTCAAAAAAACAACTACGCAAATTCCCATTACCATATTAGTTATGTTCATTATCTTATCTTTCTAATGGCCAATGTCTTTTTAGTGCTATATCTAAAAATGGAGGATTAAATGTTATACATATTCTTTTTGGGGGCATCAACATTCTCATGTTCATGCATTATCGCTTCCATATGATTTTCTTCAACATTATTACTATTACTTTCCTTAGCAGAAGGAAGAAAAATATTTGGGGTTTTGACGTGATAAATTTACAGTACAAATTGGAAAGGAACAATGATTTGTTGAGGTTTATTAAAACATTTCCATGTAAAACTATTTGAAAGGGAAATTTACACTACAATTCCATAGCCATTATCACCTTTAAAAATAAGAGCTTTCATTTGAATAAACAATAAGAATAAAATGGTTTTGCCTTCAAATTTCTTTATATAAGGGGTTAATTTTCACAGTTTATTTTTTCTGGAACCCCTATTGCTTTTGCAAAGAATACGGGATTGTTGATTTTTCTATACATTCTAAGCTAATAAAAATGTGGTTGTTTGTTGCATAAAATTACGGGTTACTATATTATGGATATAATGATTTTCTTAAGCAGCTATTTTAGGCAATTTGTTGATGATTTTTTGTCTATAGGATGAAAGTGAGGGTTTTTGAATGATGAAGGTTAGATAGAATAATATGAATGATTACAGTCACGAAATTAAAGAATGGAGAATTCTTAGCATTTCATTTTAAAATGGAAAGATGGGTAGTCTAAATAAATTTTCTGGAAAGTAGTATGAATGAGCATTTACTTTTAGATCAGCATTATATTCTATTAGGGAACCTAATACTTTATTATATACTATTGCACCTTAATTATTAATTTAATATCATAGTTTGACTTTATGTTGCGGCGTTGAGCACATTTCAATATTTGTGTGGATTTCCAAGTGTGTATATTGTAATCAAGTGATATTTTTGGAAAAATTTGAACATTTATGTAACATTTGATGTATCTATGAATACAAAATGAATACTAAACCATGTTAATAAATGATCATAACAATCTTAATCATAATAATAATGGCGATGAAGTGACATGCATTGAGAAATATGAAAAAAATTCCAATATCAATATTAGTTGATTTTTATAGTAAGAGTGATAATGTGAAAAGTCAATGACTAATTTGTATCGTTTCATTTTTGTACAAATAATATTTATCGGTAGGGACCATCAAATTAATACACTAATACTTAACAGTTTCGAAATTAACAGGTATGAACACGGAGTAACCATTTAATAGCTGGTACTAAAGTAAACATCAATGAAATGAAATTTATATCAAAAACCCATTATTCGTCATGGGCTAGTTCGAATTTATTACAAAAGATGTAATTTTTTTCAAATCAATGATATGCTTAAGTGCGTAGTGTGAAAAACACACAACGAATGTTAGAACTATTCCAAATCATGAATTTGTTCATACTTTTTAACTAAGTCGTAAACTTTTTTCCATAAATACTCGGTTATATGAAAATGGATTTTATTTCTATATAAATCTAACTTGGTTTGATTATGGTATTCTTGAAATACAAATTTAGAATGGATAACTTTTACAATTATAATGTAATAAAAAACAAGGAGGAATTCAAGTTTATATTTTTCTAGTGCTACAAAAGTGTTTGGAGCATTGTTCTCCAGCCCGATAATAATATGAATTTATAATTCAAAAGTTTGACATTCTTACATTTGAGAGTAGATTTTACCATCATTTTTCTTACCAAGATCTTTAGTCATTGAAATTTTAATAATCTAGTTCTTTTGTGATCTTTGATAGAGAAACGTAATCGTCTGATTGCTATTTTTGGCCGAGTGGAAGATAAATTTAGCTTGACTCTATATTATTTGCTTATCTATTATGAAGCTAAAAGCTTATAGACTCGTCGTGAGATATGTCTACAAACCTATGAATCGAGAAAGAAGGCATCTATAGCTAGGCTTCAACTTAACATGTTTGGAAGGATGACCACATTGATCTTCTAGGATTTACTAGAGTTCTAGGGCTTATGCTTATTTAGTTTGATGTCATTTGTGGAATTTGTTTACGGACGGTGCCATGTCAATATACAAATAATATTGGTCGTGAATCTTTTATTTTAAGCATAACTTGTTAACTACATAGAATCCTTGACGAAGCCTAAATGTTTATAATGTCCATACCCCTTAAATTAATGTTTTTAGTAGCACAGTTAATGTTTGATGGAAGTTTCATTCTAACCAAACTGATGGGAAAAAGGGAAAAAAGTATGAATTCCTATGTTAGTGTTCATACTGTTTTTTATAGGAAAAAAGTAGTTTACTACTGTCTTTATTTGCGCACGCCCATTAGACGTGTCTAAGTACTTGTATATGATTATGCATATAGGGACATATGCAAGCTATAACACCCCTACCTCTATGCCTATACTACCCAAGAGTATTACAAAGTAATACCGTCGAGTGATATAGAGAATAATACGATATGGGGTATACATGTGAATATTCCCTTGGGCTAACATTGGTACGACTTTAAACGTCAAATAATTAACTCACCTATATGTACACAGTATCAGCACAAAGCAATAAACACGTGTGCCTCTAGGACAGAATATACATAATGTATAGTAAATAACAGAGATCACAGAGTCAATCGCAACGGTAATATATAATATGCATATGCAAAATATGTCCAATGTTCATCACAATAATATACACATGAGAGTCTACACAATACAAGATAATAATCTATAATAACAAATATCTAGTCTCCTCTATACGTAGAATACACAAACTGGTCTCGTCGTCCCTGTACTTGAAATATCTCAGACTGACCCGAGTCTTATATAAATACAAAATGGGTCGGATTATATCTAAATCTAAGGTCAATAAATATATAGGATTCTTTATCTAATAGGTATAAATATAATAATGCCATCTCAAACAGTCCTAATCAAGGTTTCAAATCTCGGATTTTGCCAATATCTCGGGCAAATATCTCGGCTGTCTCGGGAATTATTTAAAAGACTTATAACTAACCAAGCTGCCAAATCTCGGATTTTGGCTAATATATCGGATTTTCATCTCGGCTGATCTCGGGGAGATTTAAAACCTTGGTCCTAATATCATATACTGTAAAACACCACAAAACCCAACCCATACAAAACTCATCAAATCAAAAATCATGAAATAACATTAAATGGGCGAATCGTCCATATCAAAACCGTTGAAATCCAAAAATCTTCAATACTCGAGAGACTATGAAGAGTAGTTAGGCGGTATACGGTAATACCCAAATACATCTCTCAATATCAAATAGTAAAATACTATATTTAAACAATGTAAAATAAACTGTTTGACTATAAAATATAGGGCACCTACGCATCAGTCAGATATAAAAAAAGATATGAGAATCCATTATACTCTGGACATATATCCAGATATAATCTCATTTCCATATATATGAATAAATTAGAATAAATCGTGACGGATGAATGACTATATAACAGACATGAAGTCCCAGGTAAAGTCATTTATATACATTATATGTTGGTCACCTAACCCTGGGTTGCCTAATCCATATCTATACTTAAGTGAGGTGTATCAAATGAATATGCCAATCTACCACTCTGTTAGAACTAGAAGGGAGACTAATGGTCGTCTGCCTGCACCAGGAGCCCAGGGTCACCTAACCGGATCTGCTCCTACAGTCTTCAATTACCTCAGCGGACATCGTAACACATATCTGCTAATGGCTCGTGAAAGAGTAACCTCTTAGTCATGACCCTGCTTTGATCTAATAGGTAACTGACTGTGGCTTATGTGACAAGAAGGGGCTATACTACACCTACCCTATGGGTCACTTAACCCAAATCTTGTAATATTGGGCGCCCACCCAATGGGTCACCTAATCCAAATCATGTGATTCCCATCATAAATAATATCCAATGGGCACGACCCCAAGATCAAGTCACTAGAGTAGATTCTAGCCATCTGGTTCTCTTTAACGCCAATAAAAGGAGTACATCATGATAGTGACGCACAATATCGATAAATATAAGGGCACCTACCCTACTCGCACCTACGAGCATTACCACACGTAAGTGCAATCTTATAATACTATTCCCATCACAGAGTGCCATCTACTTATAATGCATGACCAAATAAATATCACAACATCGTCTCATACCAATATGTGATACTCAAACATTTATTCACTGCTTATAAACTACATTCGAACTCCATAATATTCTATACAGCGAGACAAAGAATAACATGGAAAATATTACTGAATGCCCTATCCCAAATGGTATTATAATTTCGTTTATTCAAATTTCTCGTCTCACAGAATTAAAATCATCATAAATAAAAATATCCAAAAAATAGTAATATCATGAATCCATACCGAAGGATGCCATCACCATATCATATTAAACCACTAATCAAATCAATATCAATGGCTAATCATGCATGATATCGAAATTAATATAGGAAAATTAAAAATTAGAAAAAATGTAGAAATCATATACAAAAATCCTAATTTAGTTCAAAAATGAAATAGTAATAAAGTTCAATAAATTCCCTCCTTAAACAATTAAATTTAAATCAAATATTTAAACATGTACAAAGCACACTTTCATAATCCGTAAATAATGATATAAATTATAAGGTTAAATTTAAACTTAAAATATTAGTTAAATAAAAATTTCTTGTTTCCCAGAGTCTAAAAAATTTTCAAATTATTATTTAAATCCAATAATAGATTTCTTTTCAATAAATTAATAAATTTAAATAAACTTCATAAATCAATTTTCATACTCAGAAATCAATAAAACTCTTTTAAAATATATTATATACTGAATAGTACTTTAAATTTATTTATATAATTCTAAAATAAAGATTTAAATACCAAAATTCATCTCTAAGTCTTTACTTAATATATTTTAAAACACTCAAAATCACTTAACAAATTAAATATCATTTATAGAAATCTTTTCATACATTTCCTTTAGTTAAATATTATTTTAAAATAAATATAAAACTTCAAAATAATTTTCTTTATATTTCAAAATATAGATTACCATTTAAAACTTCACTTTATACTTAAGTCATTGACAACTAATGTTAAATCACTTAATAGCATTTAAAATATTTCATAATCTTCGACGATTACAAAATATTTTCAAATAAATTTATAATTTGCATAATAGGTTTATTTATACCAACTATAAAATTCACCCAAAATTATTGTTAATACTCTTTATAATTAATTGTATGCACTTTATAAATCATTTCATATTCTACATAACATAAAAAATTTCTAAATATTTATGGCAAAACCGTTATTAGATTTAATATATATGTGTGTGTGTGCATTTGTGTAATAATGATTGTTAAAGGGTTTTATGATCCAAAGGAAACCATGTTTATGTTCTTAATAAAAAAAAAATATTTGTAAATGCAAAAATAGCTAAATTGAATAAAATTAAGTAAAATATTAATAAAATACTTTTAACAAAATTTTAAAACCTTTAAATAATGTTTCAAAGCTTTTCAAACATCTTTTAAAACAGAGACAAATATGTGTGTGTGTGTGTGTGTATGAAATTATGGAGTAAAATCACCTCATAAACATATCAACAAACATCAATATAAATATACCGCGTGACCCCAGTCGAAATTTATCGAACTCCGGTCATATATAAAATTCACACACATCGATTTATAAATTAATATCTATTTCAATTTGCAAACGAGTAGAGTTACGTTTGTAAATTGATACTTCTAACTCGGTACCAACTAATTACAAAAATCAACACGGAACAATCCAAACAACAAACAATCCCAGCAATCAATTAATCCAATATACCAACCAAACTGTTTAATAAGTAATTCAATTGATGTTCAGGATAAATATATACATATAACTTGCAGAGAATATAGACAATGCTGTGAGTTACAACTCATTGAATTATCGAGCGAAGGCCTATATTGTCCTCATCATCATTGTTCCACTCTGTCACCTGCTCAAGCTTGCATAATAATCTTCAATTGCACCTCCTTCTATATCGCCTGAAGCAGCTCCACTTCCACACTACCTTCAAACACTAGCACAATATCTCAATTCCCCCCACGACATCACTACCAATATTGAGATCGATGCCATCCTTCAAGTATGCATGCACATTTCAAATCCCTACTCCTGCCTCCCAATCGCCAACACCCAGCTTCGCTTGCTCGTTGCAACCATCCTTCGACCCCCCTTGCATCAGTCGATTCACCGACGCTGACTTCTTGCACCTCGAGCGTGTTTTTTTATTTGTTGCATGAACTAATTTTTGGGGTCAAAAATGTAACGGGCGGATCATAATTTAGCTTTTGAAATAAGAAACATGTTAAAGAATGTTTTCGGTTAGTTTTTTGGCTTGGGCGCCTTAAATTCTAGTTTTACTTTAGTTTCAAATAATTTCCTTCACACTTTAATTTGAAATTTTAATTCTTACCATTTATTTATAAAAATTAATATAAACTTCATTTAACAAAATGTATCTCAATAATTGGATGATTTATTAAATTCAATACTTGGTTATTTTAGTTTAATTATCCATTTTACTATCATAAAATAAATTTATTTCCCAACTATTTCGTTCATATAAAAATTATCTACACTAACAAAATATTTTATATTTAATTAAAATATTTTTATTCAACTTTCATATTATCTAAAAGAATTTAATAATTTATTCTATTTATTACAAAAAAAATTCATTAAATAGGATTTAATTAAGTAAAAATTTATTTCCAAAAAGAATAATCATCTAAACCAGAATCAAACATTTTTATTTAATTAAAATTTATTTATTACACGATGTAGATAATTTTTATTTGATTTAATATTTAGAAACAAAATTTTGGAATCTTAGTTTTTGGAATATTTATAAATTTAAAATCCAAAAATTTCTCCATAATATGTGAATTGTGAATTTTTTTGGAATTTTAGTTGTTTTGTTATAATTTAGTAGAATTGGATTTTTTATTATTTACAATATGAATAGTTTGTATTTCATTTGATTCTACTTCTCAAATTTTGATTGCAATGACAAATTCTAAAATGAGGAAAATAGAATAGGCTTGCAATGTAGAGAAAATGGAATTTTTGTTGTTATCCTTTGTTTGTACCACCAATGATTTCTTTGCCACTTTAACGTTACACGTCTAAAAATTTGAATGGAATGTAAAAGATTCAAATTGTAAATTTTCTTCCTTGGAAGGAGAGTTAATGATTCTACTATATTAACGTAAAATGAATTGTATGTTTTGGATTCTTTTTTGAACAAGTCTATTTTTCTAGCTAATTTGTTGATGGTGTTAATTATTATTAAAATTTGTTGTAATGTACTGGAACTTATATAGAAATTGCAGTTATTTGATACAATAAAATATTATATCACCCCAAATAAAAAAACGAACAAATTACTTGAATACATATAAAAATAATTAGTCATGATTTAATATTATTCATTAATGCAATAATAACATATTCTTTTAAATTTTGAATCGACCAATTATAACTACAAATTTGTAATGTATGCAACAAATAAGGCATTAAATAATGAAACTAACAAATTAAAAGGAGACTTTACAAATAAACGATAATTAACAATCAACAATAAATTTAATAAAACGAGTAAAGGACGATTATGGAATTTAATCCATAAACAAAAGGCGAAATAAGGAGTTTACCTTATATAGCCTTTAAATGCGTAAATACGAGTAAGGCATGTGTATGTGTCTATATATCTGTGTGTGTGTCTATGTGTGTATTGGCTCAGTTCAACATCTAATCTGGAAAGTGAGAATATGGCTAAGTTACAGGGATGTGAGGTCAGTTAGAAGCACACAGAAGTCCGTCCGGCTAATCTGGTTACCAGCAGTGTAACTTTCGTAACTGATACGGGACATCACCTACAATAAGTAACCATAGTGGACGTGAGGTTAGTTCTAGTTTTGGTAGGGTAAATTTGCTTAGCTAATTTGACTACCGGCACCTACAAATAGTCGGGCTAATGTGAGACATCACGGTTGGGTTATGGGTCATAAAGATGAGGAACTTCCCGGAGGAGCCTTCTTCAGGGTTGAGGTATTAAACAGATGGTTTAGGATTTGCCTCCTCCTTATTAAGAAATGTTGAATGACGTAGGGAATTTCTCATAAATAACTTTGGGTAATCCCAGGATACGCCTTCATCGGGGTTGAGGTATTAAATGACGATTGAGGTCCGCCTTTTCCTATTTAAGAAGTTTTAAATGGTCAGGATTTCCTTTGAAAGACGTGGGGTAATTTCAGGAGCACTAATGGAAATTCTTGTAAGGGGTCCACTTTGAGGTTAAGGTATTAAATGGCCTGAGTGTCTGCCTTTTCTCTATCTAAGAAGTATTATGCAACGACCCGTAAATTTCGATAATTAAATTTTAAAAGAAATAATTTTTTTATAATTTATATTGAAGTAAATGGTAAGAATGAATTTGTGGCAAGGTTATTTAAAACTAATTATTGAAATTGGAGTGAAATTCCAGTAGTGTAGCAGTGTAAATTATTGCACTTGGTTAAATTGGAAAATAAGTAAATAAAAGTAAGTATTGAATCTATTTAATGAGATAATACATCGTTGACAGTAATTGAATATAAATTAAGGAAATATGTTAATGCAAGTTAATAATTCATGAACATTCCAATTAAATAAAATAATTTAAAGGTTATGACTTAGTATAAATGGAATATAATAAAAACAAATGTAATTATTGTATTTATGTGTGAAATAATAGGATAGAGGGTAATTGTTGTAGAGAATAACTATACAAGTATTAGAAAGAGTATATTGGTGATATATGGTTATTACAAATAAAGGTAATTAAATATTACTTTAATGAAAATAAATATAGTAACGGAAGTGTGAATGTAAATTTAGTAGAAATGTAAATTTATTTCAAGGTAGTAATTGGTGAAAATAGTTCAAAGTATGTTAATTGATGAATTAATATGTAATGCAAGTAAAGTAATAAACTGGTATAAGAATGGAATTAAGGTAAATTTATTAATTGGTTTAAAACCTTAATTAATGTGTTCAATTGATAGAAGTACACATTTAGAAATGTAATATTTATTCAAATTAAGTTAGATATGGGCGTATACTAATGTAATGAAATAAAATTTGTGTTATACATGGAATTATAAATCTGGATTGATAAGTAACGAACTTATGAATGCAATTAAAAGCAAATAGGTGGCGATTAATATAGGTTGCTTGTTTATTTAATGTGTTAAATAGACGGGTAATCAATTGCAATAAATCTAAATTAAATGTTACGTTAATGTAAATTTAGGTAATAACTAGAAATAACGTAAATTTTATTCATAATATGATAATCAGTTGAATTAAAAGAATGAAAGGCGGGATTTATTAGTTTATTTGAATTTAAAGTTAAATAATTAATTTATTTTCAAATAAGTGGAGTTAAATATTAAAAATATTACGTTATTGAAATTAAGATGAAATTTGAGGATAATAATGTAATAAACCATAAACCAATATAAATTTCATCCGTTGGATAATAATGAACTGAATAATAAGAATGAAAAGTAAATTCAATGGGATTATTGAAAATTCAGATTATAAATTGTTAATATAATGAAATTGAAAATTTAACACTGGAATTGATAAATTAATCAACTCTAGATTGACATTTGAATTTGGTTTAACTAGCGTAAATGATTAAGAAAGTTAAAATTGATGAATTTGTTAATTATAGAGTTGAAGTTGAAAAGTGATTTAATTTAATTTAATATTTATTTATTTAATTAACTGGAAAAATAGCCATTTTGGCCATTGACTCGGATTTCGATGAAACCAACTTCATCAGGTCCGTAACGGTGAATTATTGTAGGATTTCAAGTTTCATAGCGATCGGACTTGTCGTTTGATCGTATGGGCTTGAAACGCCTTGAAATCGATAAATTGAAATCAATTTGAAATAAATTGATTTTAGCATAACTTCTTCATACGAAGAAATTTGGACTTGAAACCTGTTCCATCACGTTTAAAATATTTTAAAACATCTATTTTGATATATGGGTTGATCCAATTTCGTTCCGTAATCAGAACGGGGTTTTCGGGTCATTCATCGTTCAGCGCGTTTATAAATCGGGCACATCTATTCTATTTCAACCTTGTCTATATATACCATGTTATAAACCCTAGTCTTCCTCTATTTCTCGTTTGTATGGACGTACAATCCCTCTTTACCTTCTCCTCAATGGCAGACAATAAAATTCCAGATCCAATTGAAATTCCAAATCAGATCCAAAGCCAAAATTTCAAACTCCACAATATATGACAAATTTTATATCAATTCAAAGCTCTCGAAGAGTGTAACTTAGATCTGCAACGCGTTTTTCGCTTCGACGCATTGTTTGTCCAGAAATCGAAGAAAAATTTTCGACCATTCATCGCGCATCGATGAACATCGACGGATCGACGAACCATTTCTGGGTTTTGAAGAGGGGATGGAGGGAAGTTCATCGGCGGTGTTCGCTTGTCGATCTGACGGTTGGATCTACGGCAAAATTCGATTAGAGTTTTTGTATATGGGCGGTGGCTAGCTCGAACGCGTGGAGTCGTATGCGTGGCGAGGTCGTGGATGATGGCGGCGGGCTCGGCAAGTGGTAAGGCGGCAGTGGGACGAGCGCGGTAGCGCAGTGCGCGCAGATCGAGGCGGCGGCGCGTTCAATTGCGTGCTAGGGTTCGTGTTTGTGGGTTCGCGTGCGTACAGGGACAAGAGAGTGGAGGGTGTGTTGCTGACATGTCCAAGGTGAGGGTTGTGTTTTTTTTCCTTTAATTTATTTAATTCGAATTTAACAATCTTCAAATCTTAATAACTTTTGCATGCAATATCCGATTTACGCGCGGTTTTCTCCGCTAGGTTCTTATTGGAATTCCGGATATTTTGAGATTTGTTTGGACGGATTCTGAGACTGTCCGATTTTTGGGTTTAAATTGGATTTAAATTCAATTTAAATTCAAAAGGTGAGTGTTTTAACCCACTCACAACTTCTAAGTTCCTTATGTTTGTTAAATTAAATTTTTATTGTGATTATGCATTTATTTATGAATTTTTCGTATATTTTTAATCATCATCTCAGTTATTGCATTTATTTAAATTAAATCGTTATTTAATTTATTATCGAATATAACTGCCAGTTAAATACCTGTTATATATATTATCAGTTATCTATTGGTATTAATTGATTGTTTTGGATGATGATTGTGATGGATGTGTGATCTGTTGATGGATGAATGGATGTCATATTATATATTATTTTAAAATGCAAGTTGTTATGCATTTTATTTCATTCGGGATTGCGGTTCGAAATGATATATAACCGTAATTTTATTTTAAATTATGGATTGAAATGATAAATATTCGTATCACTTGACCATAGGATAGAAAATTTTATACAGGCACCGCAGTCTATATATAAAAATATTTTGAAATGATTTTCTATGGTTTGTAAAGAAATATACGGTTTTATGAGGTATGGATTTGGATATTGTATAAATGTATTTTATATATAGTTAAATTCTTGGGTTTAAGCTATGAATAAGACTTGTTTAAAGTATAAATAAGTTGAATAATAAAGTTGGATTTTATTAAAATATAATATGGTTATATATTTACTTAAAGTATATTTTTGTATAGAGTTTATTTTGATTTTATAAATCAAGGTCGAGAAGATAGTTTTGAAATTGATTGGAGATTTCATTTAATTAAAGAATTATATTTAATAAGAATCCTTTTGGAACTTATTGAAATTGAGATTTTAAAAGAATATGGGTTTATAACTTAATTCGGGTTTAAGGTGATTTGACTGAATAAACTGAGGAATATTTCGTTATTCAAAATTTAAGTTTTATTTAAAGTATATTGGATTTAGCAAGCAAATATTTCAAAACTAAATAATAGAAAAAGTGAAATTGGTGGATATATGAATTATAAAATTTAGTTTTGAAATATTGACTATTTAAGATTTGAAGTATATTAAATTAAAATTTAGAAATTCGGGTTGTTTTGGAATTGATTTGTGGAAATTAAGAAGTTATTTTATTTTATAAAGTAATGCAATATTTAAACCATTTAAGTGGTGTAGTTAATTTCAAAGTTATGAAATTCAAAGTTTTATGTTTTGGAAGGCTATATTTCAAGCATTTGGTTTTGAAATATTTAACTTTAAAAATTTTATGGTTTTAAAAAGGATATATTTGGAAATGATATCATATTGATTTGGTTTTAAAAGGGAAAATGATATCGTAATTATATAGTCTGGAAATGGATATTATATTCTAGTTTGAAGTATAAATTATTTTGAAATGGTCGCGGTGTTGTAATAACATTTGGTTGTTGAAGAGATTGGGATCGGGAGTTGTCATACTCTCTACCAACTCCGAAAACCACTTTAACAACCATGTACGCGGTGAAGATTCCAGAATGAAGTAGGATGGCAACGGAGTTTCCTTTGAGGTAAATATGTGGACCCGACTCCCGTGAGTTGGCATAAGGTGGCTAAAACAGGAGCGATCGACGGGCTAATGAGGTAGCACCTTTGATCGGACACATCCCTTCGATACTATACTTTGACTTTTGGATTTATTCGGTGGCCACTTTTGATTTTATTTTTCGGGGGTGTGGCTCGAGGTGGGTGGTAGCTGCGCGCTACGCGTTACCACCGGCCCGGAAGCATAATTGGTATATCTACCCTGGCATTGCCTAGTTGTGTCGTGTCACTTACCCTATCGCGCCTTGTACGATTTTGATTTTCTTCCCTAGCCCGTATGGTATCCTCTGGTGGCTTCCCAATCAGGAAGGACTATGATATTGGATGGACTACTGGGACTATTATGTGTTAAGGGCTATATGGGTAACCCCTTAATGCTATTAAAAAGTAAGTTTATTTTACAAATAGACATTATTATAATAGCGAAATGTTACTACATAGTAAATAGTTTAACGGATCCTTAGGAGATGTGAATCCCGAGCATCTCTTGAGTTATTGCACTCACGTTAGACTACAACAGTTTATGGGTTTCATAGCGTTTGAAAAACGCTATAACAGGCTACCATAGCGTTTCAGAGAACGCCGTGGAACCACAAGCTATGGTAGGCCGACAGCATTACATAGCAGGAAGGAAAACGCTATAATAGCTAATAGCGTTTACAAAAGGGCATAGCGTTTGCAACCTACCATGGCGTTTTTTTCTCTATTATTAAACTTAAACGCTATAGGGAAATAATCCTTCATTTAACTTCTATAGCATTTACGAGCACATTTTATAGCGTTTCATCAAACCATGTTATAGCGTTACAATGTTTTTCGATAGCATTTCTTGTCATGCTTGTATAGCGTTTTTATTTTCTACTATAGCGTTTTTGATTCTATTATAGCGTTTTTGTTTCAATTATCTTTTTATTATATATATATATATGCACACAGATAGATATATGTATACACATTACACACACACACATATATATATATATATATATATAAATGTGGATCCCAAAAATAACGGATCGAGAAGATGACAACAACTATATGTAACAATGATAACGTTGCAGTGAATTCTAATTTGGAAACACACAATCAAACCAGTGGAAAAGTTTCAAATAATTCTGCTAATATTTCAAATACACACAATCAAAATAGTCTAACAAATAAACAACCAAATTTACCAACCTCCTCACAACCTTACTGCCTCAGCCAAACACAGTCACAGTCCTTCATTTCTTCCTCACCATCACTAATACAACACAACAACCACCATTGATACCACTTCATCAACAGCTACAGCTGATACAACTGATACAAGCAAACAACCAAAACAAAACACTCTTCTCTGCCTTATCACAACTGAACACTGAACTTCAAACAACTTCAGCCTTAATAACTTCAACCTTCCACGATTTCAATCAACCATTTCCCATTACCCATCAACAGTTGCTAACCAACCACCGCATAAACCATAAACCATCACACTGACATAAACCATATCAACCCCATAAACCATCAAACTAACCCTTTAGTAGCTACAAATCAACCCCAGCACACCCATCACTCTACTGCGTATATACTCTACTGCATATACTTCATATCCTTCACATACCTCAGCACCATATATACAACATTCCCTCTGCTTTACAACAACCTTTAACCACTTCTCCATCTCAACAACTTCACCATCGGTCTTCATCATACCACATTCACATATTCACTTCTCACCGTCAACAAACTACCACTCCCAGTCTACAAACCCCCCAATCAACTACCTTCCTTAACCAAGCAGTGCACACTGTCAACCATATACCCAGTCACACAACTACAATAACTTCATATCAGAGCAACCACAATCACTGCCACTGCATTCATCACATTTACTGTTGCCTGAACTCACAACACTCATTGATGTGCACCACAACCACAGCAATACAACAATCCTGAACTGCCTTCACATTACTGACCATCACTGAACTGTCACCTCCACTCTTCACTCTCTCCTGACATTAACCACCTCTTTTAACATTCAGCACATCACTGCAGTTCATCTACATCTTGCCAATAACTCCCACTATCACAGTGTATTGCCTTCTACACATCACAATTCCACCAGTAACACTGTCAACACATAATTCCAGACAACCCTTTCTCCAACAGCACCTCAACATGTTTTTGCATTATCTTTTTTCTCATGAATGCAACAGCTTCATCAGAATGAGGCTCATCACGACTAGGGCATCTGGCACCAGAAAAAGAGAAGGCCGGGCTACATGTTTCCTTGGGAAGGAATAATTTTAAGTGGTGCCCACTGAGCACATATTCCACAGCTTCTTTTTGCCTTTTATTTATCTGTAAAAATGATAAAAAAAATCTCTGGCTTTATTCATTGAAGCCTGCAGACAATGAAAGGAGTAAATTATGTACAAGTTTCTTAACTGAAATCCCATATAAATAATTTTTTTCTTACTACCATCAAATCATTTATATGCATTGCTGGAGGTGGGTCTTTATTTATGTTATGTTTTCCTTTCTTTCCATTAATAGCACGAGTTTCAGCGGCCAACAGAGCATCATAAAAGTTTGATCTCTCATCAAAATGTGTCTGATTACTTCATCCAGTCCTCATGCTATGATCAGCTCATCAATATTAACATTGTTTCCCTGGTTTGCTTTAGACACAAGAAAAACTGATCCAAAATCCATCACCTGTGAATCGACTGTACAATTAACTGAATTGTTTCCCTCTGGTATAGGAATTTTTCAAGAATATTCCATTGATACATTTACCTAAAAATTCATATATGTATTATTGACTTTGCTCCACATTTTAAATTTCTTTTGTTACCATATAATACTTCCATTTTAAATATTTTTAGGACCTCCATTTCTATTGATTAATTTCATAAAAAGACAGCAGTAACAGCTTTATTAAAAACCACAAATTTCTTTTTCTTTCTTCTAAATAACAACTTAAAGGATGTGTAGGATAAATAACATCGTGGATGCACTCTATTCAACATATTTTGCTAAATCCTTCATGAAAGTTAAGAAAAACATAGAGTTGAGCATGATTGTCTAAGATTAGGATTCTCAAATCCTAAATAGTTTTTAAAATGTATATTCATATAGTGAAATCAACTAAAGAAGCACAAGTGAAAATGGTAAGGAAATCACATGAATGATAATTAACATGGATGTATATGCATCATTTAGATAGTCTTAGCAGAATATGAAAATTTTGGATATCATCAAATGTATTAAATTTGAAATTCCCCCTAATGCAGCTGAATTTCGCTTTCATCTACCATTAGAACTGAAAAATAAAAATTACGCATATAAGCATAATATGTAAGTTCCATGCAAATGTACTCTACTCCAATGTTTACATGGAAGTTACACACATATGTGCTCTAATGTTAACTTTTCAATAGGCATGAACAACCATTGTGGAACTTACACTTTGTATAAGCTCCAAACCAAGGTCTTTGGGAGTATCGCCATTGGCATATATTATTAAACCTATTAGATTATTGAATTTGTTAATGCCTTCCACCATAAAATGAACCTTGTGAACACAAAGCATAAACCATCATTAGTGGGAGAAAAATAAGAGGAAAGACTAGAAAACATTAGGTAGAGCTCGCTTACATCCCTATTTAAAACCCTGATCTCTATATAAAATGTTTAGCTTCCCTACCAAAAGGGTCAGGAGGAACTTCAAAAGATGTCGCTGATGTAGAAGAGAATTTATGTGCAGATGTCAATAATGAAGTGGCAATAATAGAATCCACACTATTTACGTTATCAGCAACTGTTTCAGGTTCAGGAACTGTTTCAGGCACTGCTGTCCTACCTATGGATGGAGCCTGTTTTTGGAAAACCGAGTAAAATGCATCAATTGAAATATACTAAATTTCCAAGTAAATACACTGACTACATCCATAGAGATCACTCATGTTTTAAACATCCAACTGAACCCATGGAACTTAATTCTCTATCGTGTATCCTCTATGTTGTCTCTAGTTATGTCGTTATAATGTTAATGTCAACAATAACTATTTCTACATTCAGTTGCCCCATTTAGACAACATGCACTCAATCACTCATCATATTCTGTTGTTTTATAACCACAGAGAACATAGTAAAAAAAGGATGTACTGATGTAAAACAGAAGGAAAGCCGATGGTGTTATTTATCAACAATTACAAACCATGATAAATCATGTGTCATTGAGCTAAGTTCAAAAATTAAGAGTGTTCTCTAGAAACAACAATGGCATTACAACCATTTTTTTCTAAAACAGTATCTAAGATACTTAAATGTAAAACAAACGAATGAATACAAGCATTACCTGAACGCCTGCCACAAACACCTAAACAAACTGCATTTGTGGAAGCAAATAGAGCCATACTGTGCTTCCATCATGAACTTGCTCAACGATGGCTTGAATAGACCTTCCTTTATTTGCATCTTTAAAAGCAACGGCATCGAAAGCAGTGGAATCACCAATGGCTGAAGGAGGTAGATCTCGTATTGCTTTCCCTGAAGCACCAGGTTCCTACATCAATTGTCATTAAATAAAGCAAACGAATCTTCGTACATTGATATACCTGCAACACATAATCAGTTTGAATTTATACAAATGAATTTATAGCTCTTAGTCCCAAAATATAACTCGTTGCTATTTCAAACTCATTACAATTTAATAACTCAAGTCTATTAAGTTGATATTGTTTGCTAAGGTTTCCCTGTACATTTAAACCTTCATCAGGTTGCCATTCATATCCAATAAGATACCATTTAAAGTTAAATATGTACTAGGATAGAACCACGGTAATAGATTTTAGGGAAAAACCTTACTTTCTGTGTAATTTCTTACAGTAAACACAGGTATGGATTTGCTATCAGTAGCACTAAAAGGGAACACCAAATATAGTTTTTTGTACATTATTACCTTGTTTCCTGCAGCAATGGGCAAAAGCAAAGTAGGCCAAAGATACTCTAATACTAAAACCAGGTTTTGTAGTTGATTATCAGCTTCAAAAGTCAAAACAACAATTACTGATTGTTCCACATACCTAAAATAAGTAGGAAAAACATATAAAACCAAGTGAAAGTGAAGCGAGCAATCAATGGTAGAAAAATGGAAAATAATAAACTGAATTATAAGAAAAGACTCTGGAGTGCCTTATGCTGCATTGGACTTGTCTAATTATGTACAAATGACAGTTTTATTTTCTTTTTCCATTATGCATTAGTACATTAGGTAATACCACTCATTTTCACTGAGCCTAAGCAAGAGACTAGGATTACATAATGAATAAATAAATGGCCTATCTTTTTTTTCAATTTTGCTGAAGATCTTAATGCTCATTTTTTTTCAATTTTGCTGGCCTATCATTTTCAAAGCTATTTGTAAAGCAATTCATAACTAGAGTCTGGTGAATTAACTATTAAATAAAATATTAACCACGCTACTCAAAGCAGTTTGCCAGTTTCATCTTCAAACAAGTAGACACAAGAGAAAACAAAAAAACGAGGATTCCTCACAAAACTACTGATTCTACAGACTTCACTAGAGTTACCAGTGACAATCAAGGAGAAAATAGCCAGGAAGAAAAAGATCAAACTTCTGATATGAAGTTGAGGTGAAAAGAAGAGAGGACGCACCGTTAAAAGATAAAAAGGGTAACCAGTCCTCCGGAAAACCTCTTGTTTTAGAATTAGAAAAAGGTAAAGCTAGAGTTTCTACCAAAGAAGTTGCAATTTATGCCAAACCTCAGCCTCCCATTTTTGGTTTACATGTACGTTTCAGTTCTTGCGGCTTATCTCAAAAAAAAAAGGAAAAGAAAAATTCATAACTGAAATTTTGAGTTAAATAATAGCTAGTCAGCAGTAAAAATTTACTTGTTCATTCTCGTTAATTTTTAAACTAAATTTTATCAAAAATGTAAGTTAATTATTCAAACACTTGTACTTTTTACAGCTAATCTAAAACAACTAAAAAGCTAATATTCAAATCCACTTATAAAATACTAAAAAGGTAAAGACTCATTTTGATTCAAGAGTGAACAAAACGGAAAAGTAAACTCAAAATGTCACTACTACTAGGATACCCTTGAAGAATATGAATTCTAAAGTATATATGTACACGATGTATAAGAAAATGATTAACTTGCATGTGAACAACCTCGATTTAATAAATGTTCTTCAAATATTTTTAGTCTAACATCAAATGGCTTCCATTTTCTTTACATGCTGATAGCTACAAAAATTTGGCATTTCGATATTTATTTATGATTAAACCGAAGGTATTCTCAAATTTTACCTGCTTTTTTTGTTAAAAAAGGAAGACAAAAAGGGAGGAAAAAAAGAAAACTATTAAAAAGGGAAAAGAGCCTCTTTTTAGGTAAAAATATATATCATCTGTATTAATTGTACATGTTAGAAATCATAGTGTATTTTACACCTTTAATTCATAGTCAATGAATCTTACTAGTCATCGGTAAATAATTTTCTTCATATTATATGACTATTATATGCTATTAAAATTGCCAGACCACATTATTTTCATTGATCATATCATTTTAATAAACAAAAACATTTATACTTGATTATGTTCTTTCGTTTTAAAAACACAAATTTACAGATAATATTGGGAATCATTATCCTTCTAATTAATTCAGTATACGTAGTCTTGTGTATCACTCATTGGGAACTAGCTTGGTTTGAAGGCAACAATAGATGTATACTGATTGCCTGAAGAAGACGTACTTCAAATGAGCTCAACGTTTATAACTATTTCAGATAAGCTCAACTCTCATAGAACTATCACAAATGTATATGCAAATGATTTGTATATATGAATTCTAAGACTTACATCCCTCGAAGTAGAATCACTCCTGTGTCCAGATATAATGGACCACGGTATAAAATTACAATAAAAATATCACATGTAATAATATATCTACATATACTATACTTACTATATATTATCTGCACAAAAAAGGGAAGCCAAAAACGTAAAACTACAGTTGTCATATTAAATAATCACCTAATTTCATTTTATTTTCTATACATTATAACAAAATGGGGTTAAATAAATTAACTCAAAATCCCGACTATTCCGTTAGCTTGAAAATTAGGGATAAAGGTATCGCCACAGCGTAGTAAACGGGTGTGATAATCTGTGAACGTGTGAGCGAAGAAATTAATGAATAAATGAAGAATCATAAGCAGCGAAAAATCATTTAACCAATATTGCAGTACCTCTCACGGCGGTCCGAATTGGTAGGCACTGATTTAGGGTTTTAGGCAGTTGAAATGTTCGTTGCTTGTTTAGGGATTGGAATCGACATTCACATAGTTGATCGATATTAGCTTAATCGGCTTAAATACTCAGTAGATTACGGCACAGGATTGAGATCGACACTGGCTAGAGCTTTGCAAGTGGCTGTGTGAATGTTGATAATACGGGCGGTTAGATCGGCACAGAATTTGTTTACAGAGGTGACGAGGTGAAAGTAATGGAAAGGGGAAAAGGCGTAGGTTGGTAATAGAATGAATTTCTTTTCCCGCACAAAATAATTATTTCCCGCCTATTTATGGTATAGCGTTGAAAAATTTGTACCTCTGTACCTGTAATGTATATATAGCGTTGAATAACCTGGTAGATATAGCATGGGATGGAGGAAAGGCGAAAATGCTATCTATTGATGCTATCAAAGTCGGATTTTCTTGTAGTGAGACACTGGATAGGAGATGTCAAATCCCTTTAACATCTCTGACGTCGTTACACTCATATTTTTACCATTGATTTAACTTACATACGATCTTTTAGATCTGACTCGAGTGTTTTGTCTTTTCAATTCGCTCGGGTCAGTCCGAGCATTTCAGGATTTGAAGATTTTATTTTGGAGGAAGAAGATGAAGATTTGTATTACTATTATATATTATATTAGTCCACTGCATCACATTTGCTCCGCTGCCTTTTTATTTGTTTCTCTGATATGTGTAACTATGATATGTATTATATAAGTATAATCGAATATTTTGTAAACAGCTTCATGAACTGTATATTTGATTATTATATTTTATTGTTCCGCTGCAAGATTCTATTTTGTTTTTCCTTTCTCTATATTTTCTTATTTACCTTATAACAATCCACCCTTTTGTATGGTTTAAGTCTGACGTGTGTGGTTTATCGTCGATTTAAAGCGTGCGGAATGGCGGGACATTACATCTGGTATCAGAGCTTTAGTTTAGCGATAAACCTTAGCTTTTTGAGGTCTGACTCTTTATTAATAGGGTAGTACTACCCTATGATGAGTCGCTGAGTGTATATATATGAGAAAGCATATTTGTTAGTGTTATAAAAAGGTTTTAATATTGTGTTAGTCTGTTCCGTTTTGTATTTATAAATTCTGGTTGATGCATGGGACGCTATGACATCAATAAGGGTTTCTAAACACTTAATAGGACAGACCGACATAATATTTGTTTAAATATAAGTGAATGAAATAATTTTGCCTATTATATTTTCTATATATAAAATAAATTTTATAAATAAGATATATATATATTTGGTTGCAATATATTGGTTGTTAGGTAATGAAATTTATAAATAATAGTTGAAATAAGATTGAAATTGAAATAAATAAAATTGGAAATTTGGAACTTAACTCCCGGGGTTTTTGAAACTTTCTTTTGAATGACTTTGAAATACAATAATAATATTTTAGAAGTATTTTCTGATATAAATATTTCAATATAATTTGAAAGGATTATTTTAAAGAAAATCCGGAAAGAAATAAGTTGTACTTCCCTCTCTGTCGCTGGAAAATAATTTTGGTGATGAGTGCACGCATCATCGACATTCATTTTTCGAGTTTCGAAGTAGGAAGGCCACTATGGTAGTTTTACTGCAGATTTATTTTGATAAACAAATATAAATTTTAAATTGTTTTATATACAATTGGATATATAAAGTGTAAGTGTATACATTTGTCTATTATTTTTATGATTTGAAATTTAACCTGGTATTTAGTTCTTAAGTTTCCGTTAATTAGTAGTTGCAATTATTGTAGTGAAATTGAATGTAACTAACTAATGATTGAAACCTCTAAATTAAAATAAGAAATTTAATGCTAAGTTATAAATGAGATAAAAAGAAAATTTAAATTTGTAACATATAAAACAAATGATATTATTATTGAACATTTAATTAATTAAAAGAATTGAGAAAAAACTTGTAAAATTTTCAATTACAGTCTTAGAGCATATATATAACTTACCAACTATAAAAGTTAAAATATTATAAGAAAATGTGATGGAAAATTGAACAAGAAAACTTATATAATGAAAAGGTTCAATAAATCACCTTAATAAATGAGAATTTGGTGTTGTAGTATACTTAAGTATAATTGAAAATATTACTATGAATAAATATAATAGAAAGATAAAGATTTTAAATAAATGATTATAAATTTAAGTAAATAAATTGAAATGCTGAGAAATTGAATAATTGTAAGAAACAAGCGAGAGAAAAAAATGGAAATTAAAAAGATAAATCACTATATGAAAGAAAATAAATCAAACAACAAATATTATGAAATGAAATAAATAAGAATGAATTTTATCTATTTTCTGAAATTGTTGGTAGAGCTTCAGCCAAACACAGTCACAGTCCTTCATTTCTTCCTCACCATCACTAATACAACACAACAACCACCATTGATACCACTTCATCAACAGCTACAGCTGATACAACTGATACAAGCAAACAACCAAAACAAAACACTCTTCTCTGCCTTATCACAACTGAACACTGAACTTCAAACAACTTCAGCCTTAATAACTTCAACCTTCCACGATTTCAATCAACCATTTCCCATTACCCATCAACAGTTGCTAACCAACCACCGCATAAACCATAAACCATCACACTGACATAAACCATATCAACCCCATAAACCATCAAACTAACCCTTTAGTAGCTACAAATCAACCCCAGCACACCCATCACTCTACTGCGTATATACTCTACTGCATATACTTCATATCCTTCACATACCTCAGCACCATATATACAACATTCCCTCTGCTTTACAACAACCTTTAACCACTTCTCCATCTCAACAACTTCACCATCGGTCTTCATCATACCACATTCACATATTCACTTCTCACCGTCAACAAACTACCACTCCCAGTCTACAAACCCCCCAATCAACTACCTTCCTTAACCAAGCAGTGCACACTGTCAACCATATACCCAGTCACACAACTACAATAACTTCATATCAGAGCAACCACAATCACTGCCACTGCATTCATCACATTTACTGTTGCCTGAACTCACAACACTCATTGATGTGCACCACAACCACAGCAATACAACAATCCTGAACTGCCTTCACATTACTGACCATCACTGAACTGTCACCTCCACTCTTCACTCTCTCCTGACATTAACCACCTCTTTTAACATTCAGCACATCACTGCAGTTCATCTACATCTTGCCAATAACTCCCACTATCACAGTGTATTGCCTTCTACACATCACAATTCCACCAGTAACACTGTCAACACATAATTCCAGACAACCCTTTCTCCAACAGCACCTCAACATGTTTTTGCATTATCTTTTTTCTCATGAATGCAACAGCTTCATCAGAATGAGGCTCATCACGACTAGGGCATCTGGCACCAGAAAAAGAGAAGGCCGGGCTACATGTTTCCTTGGGAAGGAATAATTTTAAGTGGTGCCCACTGAGCACATATTCCACAGCTTCTTTTTGCCTTTTATTTATCTGTAAAAATGATAAAAAAAATCTCTGGCTTTATTCATTGAAGCCTGCAGACAATGAAAGGAGTAAATTATGTACAAGTTTCTTAACTGAAATCCCATATAAATAATTTTTTTCTTACTACCATCAAATCATTTATATGCATTGCTGGAGGTGGGTCTTTATTTATGTTATGTTTTCCTTTCTTTCCATTAATAGCACGAGTTTCAGCGGCCAACAGAGCATCATAAAAGTTTGATCTCTCATCAAAATGTGTCTGATTACTTCATCCAGTCCTCATGCTATGATCAGCTCATCAATATTAACATTGTTTCCCTGGTTTGCTTTAGACACAAGAAAAACTGATCCAAAATCCATCACCTGTGAATCGACTGTACAATTAACTGAATTGTTTCCCTCTGGTATAGGAATTTTTCAAGAATATTCCATTGATACATTTACCTAAAAATTCATATATGTATTATTGACTTTGCTCCACATTTTAAATTTCTTTTGTTACCATATAATACTTCCATTTTAAATATTTTTAGGACCTCCATTTCTATTGATTAATTTCATAAAAAGACAGCAGTAACAGCTTTATTAAAAACCACAAATTTCTTTTTCTTTCTTCTAAATAACAACTTAAAGGATGTGTAGGATAAATAACATCGTGGATGCACTCTATTCAACATATTTTGCTAAATCCTTCATGAAAGTTAAGAAAAACATAGAGTTGAGCATGATTGTCTAAGATTAGGATTCTCAAATCCTAAATAGTTTTTAAAATGTATATTCATATAGTGAAATCAACTAAAGAAGCACAAGTGAAAATGGTAAGGAAATCACATGAATGATAATTAACATGGATGTATATGCATCATTTAGATAGTCTTAGCAGAATATGAAAATTTTGGATATCATCAAATGTATTAAATTTGAAATTCCCCCTAATGCAGCTGAATTTCGCTTTCATCTACCATTAGAACTGAAAAATAAAAATTACGCATATAAGCATAATATGTAAGTTCCATGCAAATGTACTCTACTCCAATGTTTACATGGAAGTTACACACATATGTGCTCTAATGTTAACTTTTCAATAGGCATGAACAACCATTGTGGAACTTACACTTTGTATAAGCTCCAAACCAAGGTCTTTGGGAGTATCGCCATTGGCATATATTATTAAACCTATTAGATTATTGAATTTGTTAATGCCTTCCACCATAAAATGAACCTTGTGAACACAAAGCATAAACCATCATTAGTGGGAGAAAAATAAGAGGAAAGACTAGAAAACATTAGGTAGAGCTCGCTTACATCCCTATTTAAAACCCTGATCTCTATATAAAATGTTTAGCTTCCCTACCAAAAGGGTCAGGAGGAACTTCAAAAGATGTCGCTGATGTAGAAGAGAATTTATGTGCAGATGTCAATAATGAAGTGGCAATAATAGAATCCACACTATTTACGTTATCAGCAACTGTTTCAGGTTCAGGAACTGTTTCAGGCACTGCTGTCCTACCTATGGATGGAGCCTGTTTTTGGAAAACCGAGTAAAATGCATCAATTGAAATATACTAAATTTCCAAGTAAATACACTGACTACATCCATAGAGATCACTCATGTTTTAAACATCCAACTGAACCCATGGAACTTAATTCTCTATCGTGTATCCTCTATGTTGTCTCTAGTTATGTCGTTATAATGTTAATGTCAACAATAACTATTTCTACATTCAGTTGCCCCATTTAGACAACATGCACTCAATCACTCATCATATTCTGTTGTTTTATAACCACAGAGAACATAGTAAAAAAAGGATGTACTGATGTAAAACAGAAGGAAAGCCGATGGTGTTATTTATCAACAATTACAAACCATGATAAATCATGTATCATTGAGCTAAGTTCAAAAATTAAGAGTGTTCTCTAGAAACAACAATGGCATTACAACCATTTTTTTCTAAAACAGTATCTAAGATACTTAAATGTAAAACAAACGAATGAATACAAGCATTACCTGAACGCCTGCCACAAACACCTAAACAAACTGCATTTGTGGAAGCAAATAGAGCCATACTGTGCTTCCATCATGAACTTGCTCAACGATGGCTTGAATAGACCTTCCTTTATTTGCATCTTTAAAAGCAACGGCATCGAAAGCAGTGGAATCACCAATGGCTGAAGGAGGTAGATCTCGTATTGCTTTCCCTGAAGCACCAGGTTCCTACATCAATTGTCATTAAATAAAGCAAACGAATCTTCGTACATTGATATACCTGCAACACATAATCAGTTTGAATTTATACAAATGAATTTATAGCTCTTAGTCCCAAAATATAACTCGTTGCTATTTCAAACTCATTACAATTTAATAACTCAAGTCTATTAAGTTGATATTGTTTGCTAAGGTTTCCCTGTACATTTAAACCTTCATCAGGTTGCCATTCATATCCAATAAGATACCATTTAAAGTTAAATATGTACTAGGATAGAACCACGGTAATAGATTTTAGGGAAAAACCTTACTTTCTGTGTAATTTCTTACAGTAAACACAGGTATGGATTTGCTATCAGTAGCACTAAAAGGGAACACCAAATATAGTTTTTTGTACATTATTACCTTGTTTCCTGCAGCAATGGGCAAAAGCAAAGTAGGCCAAAGATACTCTAATACTAAAACCAGGTTTTGTAGTTGATTATCAGCTTCAAAAGTCAAAACAACAATTACTGATTGTTCCACATACCTAAAATAAGTAGGAAAAACATATAAAACCAAGTGAAAGTGAAGCGAGCAATCAATGGTAGAAAAATGGAAAATAATAAACTGAATTATAAGAAAACACTCTGGAGTGCCTTATGCTGCATTGGACTTGTCTAATTATGTACAAATGACAGTTTTATTTTCTTTTTCCATTATGCATTAGTACATTAGGTAATACCACTCATTTTCACTGAGCCTAAGCAAGAGACTAGGATTACATAATGAATAAATAAATGGCCTATCTTTTTTTTCAATTTTGCTGAAGATCTTAATGCTCATTTTTTTTCAATTTTGCTGGCCTATCATTTTCAAAGCTATTTGTAAAGCAATTCATAACTAGAGTCTGGTGAATTAACTATTAAATAAAATATTAACCACGCTACTCAAAGCAGTTTGCCAGTTTCATCTTCAAACAAGTAGACACAAGAGAAAACAAAAAAACGAGGATTCCTCACAAAACTACTGATTCTACAGACTTCACTAGAGTTACCAGTGACAATCAAGGAGAAAATAGCCAGGAAGAAAAAGATCAAACTTCTGATATGAAGTTGAGGTGAAAAGAAGAGAGGACGCACCGTTAAAAGATAAAAAGGGTAACCAGTCCTCCGGAAAACCTCTTGTTTTAGAATTAGAAAAAGGTAAAGCTAGAGTTTCTACCAAAGAAGTTGCAATTTATGCCAAACCTCAGCCTCCCATTTTTGGTTTACATGTACGTTTCAGTTCTTGCGGCTTATCTCAAAAAAAAAAGGAAAAGAAAAATTCATAACTGAAATTTTGAGTTAAATAATAGCTAGTCAGCAGTAAAAATTTACTTGTTCATTCTCGTTAATTTTTAAACTAAATTTTATCAAAAATGTAAGTTAATTATTCAAACACTTGTACTTTTTACAGCTAATCTAAAACAACTAAAAAGCTAATATTCAAATCCACTTATAAAATACTAAAAAGGTAAAGACTCATTTTGATTCAAGAGTGAACAAAACGGAAAAGTAAACTCAAAATGTCACTACTACTAGGATACCCTTGAAGAATATGAATTCTAAAGTATATATGTACACGATGTATAAGAAAATGATTAACTTGCATGTGAACAACCTCGATTTAATAAATGTTCTTCAAATATTTTTAGTCTAACATCAAATGGCTTCCATTTTCTTTACATGCTGATAGCTACAAAAATTTGGCATTTCGATATTTATTTATGATTAAACCGAAGGTATTCTCAAATTTTACCTGCTTTTTTTGTTAAAAAAGGAAGACAAAAAGGGAGGAAAAAAAGAAAACTATTAAAAAGGGAAAAGAGCCTCTTTTTAGGTAAAAATATATATCATCTGTATTAATTGTACATGTTAGAAATCATAGTGTATTTTACACCTTTAATTCATAGTCAATGAATCTTACTAGTCATCGGTAAATAATTTTCTTCATATTATATGACTATTATATGCTATTAAAATTGCCAGACCACATTATTTTCATTGATCATATCATTTTAATAAACAAAAACATTTATACTTGATTATGTTCTTTCGTTTTAAAAACACAAATTTACAGATAATATTGGGAATCATTATCCTTCTAATTAATTCAGTATACGTAGTCTTGTGTATCACTCATTGGGAACTAGCTTGGTTTGAAGGCAACAATAGATGTATACTGATTGCCTGAAGAAGACGTACTTCAAATGAGCTCAACGTTTATAACTATTTCAGATAAGCTCAACTCTCATAGAACTATCACAAATGTATATGCAAATGATTTGTATATATGAATTCTAAGACTTACATCCCTCGAAGTAGAATCACTCCTGTGTCCAGATATAATGGACCACGGTATAAAATTACAATAAAAATATCACATGTAATAATATATCTACATATACTATACTTACTATATATTATCTGCACAAAAAAGGGAAGCCAAAAACGTAAAACTACAGTTGTCATATTAAATAATCACCTAATTTCATTTTATTTTCTATACATTATAACAAAATGGGGTTAAATAAATTAACTCAAAATCCCGACTATTCCGTTAGCTTGAAAATTAGGGATAAAGGTATCGCCACAGCGTAGTAAACGGGTGTGATAATCTGTGAACGTGTGAGCGAAGAAATTAATGAATAAATGAAGAATCATAAGCAGCGAAAAATCATTTAACCAATATTGCAGTACCTCTCACGGCGGTCCGAATTGGTAGGCACTGATTTAGGGTTTTAGGCAGTTGAAATGTTCGTTGCTTGTTTAGGGATTGGAATCGACATTCACATAGTTGATCGATATTAGCTTAATCGGCTTAAATACTCAGTAGATTACGGCACAGGATTGAGATCGACACTGGCTAGAGCTTTGCAAGTGGCTGTGTGAATGTTGATAATACGGGCGGTTAGATCGGCACAGAATTTGTTTACAGAGGTGA
This sequence comes from Allium cepa, assembly GCA_030765085.1. Taxonomy (NCBI): domain Eukaryota; kingdom Viridiplantae; phylum Streptophyta; class Magnoliopsida; order Asparagales; family Amaryllidaceae; genus Allium; species Allium cepa. Next base: position 165,483,452 of record CM060941.1, on the reverse strand, counting down.
CGAGGTGAAAGTAATGGAAAGGGGAAAAGGCGTAGGTTGGTAATAGAATGAATTTCTTTTCCCGCACAAAATAATTATTTCCCGCCTATTTATGGTATAGCGTTGAAAAATTTGTACCTCTGTACCTGTAATGTATATATAGCGTTGAATAACCTGGTAGATATAGCATGGGATGGAGGAAAGGCGAAAATGCTATCTATTGATGCTATCAAAGTCGGATTTTCTTGTAGTGAGACACTGGATAGGAGATGTCAAATCCCTTTAACATCTCTGACGTCGTTACACTCATATTTTTACCATTGATTTAACTTACATACGATCTTTTAGATCTGACTCGAGTGTTTTGTCTTTTCAATTCGCTCGGGTCAGTCCGAGCATTTCAGGATTTGAAGATTTTATTTTGGAGGAAGAAGATGAAGATTTGTATTACTATTATATATTATATTAGTCCACTGCATCACATTTGCTCCGCTGCCTTTTTATTTGTTTCTCTGATATGTGTAACTATGATATGTATTATATAAGTATAATCGAATATTTTGTAAACAGCTTCATGAACTGTATATTTGATTATTATATTTTATTGTTCCGCTGCAAGATTCTATTTTGTTTTTCCTTTCTCTATATTTTCTTATTTACCTTATAACAATCCGCCCTTTTGTATGGTTTAAGTCTGACGTGTGTGGTTTATCGTCGATTTAAAGCGTGCGGAATGGCGGGACATTACATCTGGTATCAGAGCTTTAGTTTAGCGATAAACCTTAGCTTTTTGAGGTCTGACTCTTTATTAATAGGGTAGTACTACCCTATGATGAGTCGCTGAGTGTATATATATGAGAAAGCATATTTGTTAGTGTTATAAAAAGGTTTTAATATTGTGTTAGTCTGTTCCGTTTTGTATTTATAAATTCTGGTTGATGCATGGGACGCTATGACATCAATAAGGGTTTCTAAACACTTAATAGGACAGACCGACATAATATTTGTTTAAATATAAGTGAATGAAATAATTTTGCCTATTATATTTTCTATATATAAAATAAATTTTATAAATAAGATATATATATATTTGGTTGCAATATATTGGTTGTTAGGTAATGAAATTTATAAATAATAGTTGAAATAAGATTGAAATTGAAATAAATAAAATTGGAAATTTGGAACTTAACTCCCGGGGTTTTTGAAACTTTCTTTTGAATGACTTTGAAATACAATAATAATATTTTAGAAGTATTTTCTGATATAAATATTTCAATATAATTTGAAAGGATTATTTTAAAGAAAATCCGGAAAGAAATAAGTTGTACTTCCCTCTCTGTCGCTGGAAAATAATTTTGGTGATGAGTGCACGCATCATCGACATTCATTTTTCGAGTTTCGAAGTAGGAAGGCCACTATGGTAGTTTTACTGCAGATTTATTTTGATAAACAAATATAAATTTTAAATTGTTTTATATACAATTGGATATATAAAGTGTAAGTGTATACATTTGTCTATTATTTTTATGATTTGAAATTTAACCTGGTATTTAGTTCTTAAGTTTCCGTTAATTAGTAGTTGCAATTATTGTAGTGAAATTGAATGTAACTAACTAATGATTGAAACCTCTAAATTAAAATAAGAAATTTAATGCTAAGTTATAAATGAGATAAAAAGAAAATTTAAATTTGTAACATATAAAACAAATGATATTATTATTGAACATTTAATTAATTAAAAGAATTGAGAAAAAACTTGTAAAATTTTCAATTACAGTCTTAGAGCATATATATAACTTACCAACTATAAAAGTTAAAATATTATAAGAAAATGTGATGGAAAATTGAACAAGAAAACTTATATAATGAAAAGGTTCAATAAATCACCTTAATAAATGAGAATTTGGTGTTGTAGTATACTTAAGTATAATTGAAAATATTACTATGAATAAATATAATAGAAAGATAAAGATTTTAAATAAATGATTATAAATTTAAGTAAATAAATTGAAATGCTGAGAAATTGAATAATTGTAAGAAACAAGCGAGAGAAAAAAATGGAAATTAAAAAGATAAATCACTATATGAAAGAAAATAAATCAAACAACAAATATTATGAAATGAAATAAATAAGAATGAATTTTATCTATTTTCTGAAATTGTTGGTTGTTTGTTTTGGTTTATGTTGTTTGGGCAAGGACACTTTGAATTTGTTTGGATGATGAATAATCTATTTAGTTTCATCCAAGACTGTTGAGTAAATGGTGCACTTGATAGTTTATCTTTCATTATGTACAATTTATAGTTTTGAACCCGAACAACTATTTGTTTTGATTGATATGAATGATTGATTGATTTGTGATGATTCTATGTGCTGGTTGCATGCCTTGTTGCAGGTGATTGTTGTTGTATTGATTTGTTTATGGTTGAAACAACTTTAAACATTTCATTTTATATAATTATTGACTCTTTTGGATTATATAAGTGAAATGCAGGTTATGGAAGCAATTGCTAATGCATTTAGTTTCATAATATAAGCGTAAATTGCCCGACAAATATGTACGTTCTCGGATTACGGTTTATAGCGTTATTATATTGTTTTCCCGTATTGGGATATATATTATTTTGGAAAATATATGTTATATATTGTTATATTTGATATTATATTTTATCTCGAGCCTCGCGTACAAAGGAGACTCTGCCAAAATTTTCCATAAATTTTGGACTTAGAATTTTTTTGAAAATATTCTCTAAACTTTATTAATTTGAGTATAAAAAAATTTAATGGTTATAAAATTGGTATATTTTATTTAAAGAAATAAATTTTGTAAATTATTGTTTATAAAGTTAATATTTTGAATAAAATGTATTGTTTATTTAATTCTTTCTTCTCTCTTCTTTTTCTTTTTCGGAGACGAAAAGTTTTGAGTGGGGGAGGGTGTAACGACCCGTAAATTTCGTTGATTAAATTGGTTAAACTAATAAGATTTTTGTAATTAAATTTGGAAAGAAATAAAAAATTTATAATTTATATTGAAGTAAATGGTAAGAATGAATTTGTGCAAGGTTATTTAAAACTGATTATTGAAATTGGAGTGAAATTCCAAATAGTGTAGCAGTGTAAATTATTGCACTTGGTTAACTTGAAAAATAAGTAAATAAAAGTAAGTACTGAATTTATTTAATGAGATAATACATTGTTAACAATAATTGAATATAAATTAAATAAATATGTTAATGCAAGTTAATAATTCATGAACATTCCAATTAAATAAAATAAGTTAAAGGTGATGACTTAGTATAAATGGAATATAATAAAAACAAATGTAATTATTGTATTTATGTGTGAAATAATAGGATAGAGGGTAATTGTTGTAGAGAATAACTATACAAGTATTAGAAAGAGTATATTGGTGATATATGGTTATTACAAATAAAGGTAATTAAATATTACTTTAATGAAAATAAATATAGTAATGGAAGTGTGAATGTAAATTTAGTAGAAACGTAAACTTATTTCAAGGTAGTAATTGATGAATTGTGGAAAATAGTTCAAAGTATGTTAATTGATGAATTAATACGTAATGCAAGTAAAGTAATAAACTGGTATAAGAATGGAATTAAGGTAAATTCATTAATTGGTTTAAAACCTTAACTAATGTGTTCAATTGATAGAAGTACACATTTAGTAATATTCGTTCAATTGATAGAAGTACACATCTAGAAATGTAATATTCATTCAAATTAAGTTAGAAATGGACGTATATTAATGTAATGAAATAAAATTTGCGTTATATATGGAATTATAAATCTGGATCGATAAGTAACGAACTTATGAATGCAATTAAAAGCAAATAGGTGGCAATTAATATAGGTTGCTTGTTTATTTAATCTGTTAAATAAACGGGTAATCAATTGCAATAAATCTAAATTAAATGTTACATTAATATAAATTTAGGTAATAATTGGAAATAACGTAAATTTTATTCATAATATGATAATTAGTTGAATTAAAAGAATGGAAGGCAGGATTTATTAGTTTATTTGAATTTAAAGTTAAATAATTAAATTTATTTTCAAATAAGTGGAGTTAAATATTAAAAATATTACGTTATTGAAACTAAGATGAAATTTGAGGATAATAATGTAATAAACCATGAACCAATGTAAATTTTATCCGTTGGATAATAATGAACTGAATAATAAGAATGAAAAGTATTCAACGGGATTATTGAGAATTTAAATTATAAATCGTTAATATAACGAAATTGAAATTTTAACACTGAAATTGATAAATTAATCAACTCTAGATTGACATTTGAATTCGGTTAAACTAATGTAAATGATTAAGAAAGTTAAAATTGATGAAATTTGTTAATTATAGAGTTGAAGTTGAAAAGTGATTTAATTTAATTTAATATTAATTTATTTAATTAATTGGAAAAATAGCCATTTTGGCCACTGACCCGGATTTCGACGAAACCAGCTTCATCGGGCCCGTAACGGTGAATTATTGTAGGATTTCAAGTTTCATAGCGATCAGACTTGTCGTTTGACCGTATGGGCTTGAAACGCCTTGAAATCGATAAATTGGAATCAATTGAAATCAATTTGAAATAAATTGATTTTTGCATAACTTCTTCATACGATGAAATTTGGACTTGAAACATGTTCCATCGCGTTTAAAATATTTTAAAACATCTATTTTGATATATGGATTGACCCAATTTCGTTCCGGAGTCAGAACGGGCTTTTCGGGCCATTCATCGTTTAATGCGTTTATAAATCGGGTCAATCTATTCTATTTCAACATTGTCTATATATACCCTGTTATAAATCCCAGCCTACCTCTATTTCTCATTTGTATGGACGTACAATCCCTCTTCTCCTTCTCCTCAATGGCAGACAATAAAATTGCAGATCCAATTGAAATTCCAAATCAAATCCAAAGCCAAAATTTCAAAATCCACAATATATGCCAAATTTTATATCAATTCGAAGCTCTCGAAGAGCGTAACTCAGATCTGCAACTCGTTTTTCGATTCTACGCATTGTTTGTCCAGAAATCGAAGAATAATTTTCGACCGTTCATCGCGCGTCGATGAACATCGACGAACCATTTCTGGGTTTTGAAGAGGGGACGGAGGGGAGTTCATCAGCGGTGTTCGTTTGTCGATCTGACGGTTGGATCTACGGCAAAATTCGATTAGGGTTTTTGTATATGGACGGCGGCTGGCTCGAACGCGTGGAGTCGCGTGCGTGGCGAGGTCGTGGATGATGGCGACAGGCACGGCAAGTGGTGAGGCGGCAGTGGGACGAGCGCGGTAGCGCATCGTGCGCAGATCGAGGTGGTGGCGCGTTCAATTGCCTGCTAGGTTTCGTGTTTGCGGGTTCGCGTGCGTACAGGGACGAGAGAATGGAGGGTGTGTTGCTGACGTGCCCATGGTGTGGGTTGTATTTTTTTTCCTTTTATTTATTTAATTCGAATTTAACAATGTTCAAATCTTAATAACTTTTGCATGCAATTTCCGATTTACACGCGTTTTCTCCGCTAGGTTCGTATTGGAATTCCGGATATTTTGACGTTTGTTTGGATTGATTCTGAGACTATCCAATTTTTGGGTTTAAATTGGATTTAAATTCAAAAGGTGAGTGTTTTAACCCACTCACAACTTCTAAATTTCTTATGTTTGTTAAATTAAATTTTTGTTGTGATTATGCATTTATTTATGAATTTTTCGTATATTTTTAATCATCATCTCAGTTATTACATTTATTTAAATTAAATCGTTATTAAATTTATTATTGAATATAACTACCAGTTAAATACCCGTAATATATATTATCAGTTATCTATTGGTATTGATTGATTGTTTTGGATGATGATTGTGATGGATGTATGATATGTTGATGGATGAATGGATGTTGTATTATATATTATTTTAAACTGCAAGTTGTTATGCATTTTATTTCGTTCGGGATTGCGGTTTGAAATGATATATATATAACCGTAATTTTATTTCAAATTACGGATTGAAATGATAAATATCTGTATCACTTGACTATAGGATAAAAAAATTTATACAGGCACCGCGGTCTATATATAAAAATATTTTGAAATGATTTTCTATGGTTTGTAAATAAATTTACGGTTTTATGAGGTATGGATTTGGATATTGTATAAATGTATTTTATATATAGTTAAATTCTTGGGTTTAAGATATGAATAAGATTTGTCTAAAGTATAAATAAGTTGAATAATAAAGTTGGATTTTATTAAAATATAATATGGTTAAGTATTTACTTAAAGTACATTTTTGTATAGAGTTTATATTGATTTTATAAGTCAAGGTTGAGAAGATTGTTTTGAAATTGATTGGAGATTTTATTTAATTAAAGAATTATATTTAATAAGAATCCTTTTGGAACTTATTGAAATTGAGATTTTAAAAGAATATGGGTTTATAACTTAATTCGGGTGTAAGGTGATTTGACTGAATAAACTGAGGAATATTTCGTTATTGAAAATTTAAGTTTTGTTTAAAGGATAGTGGATTTAGCAAGCAAATATTTCAAGACTAAATAATAGGAAAAGTGAAATTGGTGGATATATGAATTATAAAATTTAGTTTTGAAATATTGAATATTTAAGATTTGAAGTATATTAAATTAAAATTTAGAAATTCGGATTGTTTTCGAATTGATTTGTTGAAATTAAGAAGCTATTTTATTTTATAAAGTAATTTAATATTTAAACCATTTAAGTGGTGTAGTTACATTTCAAAGTTACGAAATTCAAAGTTTTATGTTTTGGAAGGCTATATTTCAAGCATTTGGTTTCGAAATATTTAACTTTGAAAATGTTATGGCTTTAGAAAAGGATATATTTGGAAATGATATCATATTGATTTGCTTTTAAAAGGGAAAATGATATCGTAATTATATGGTTTGGAAATGGATATTATATTTTGGTTTGAAGTATAAATTATTTTGAAATGGCCGCGGTGTTACAATAACGTTTGGTTGTTGAAGAGACCGGGATTAAAAGTTGTCATACTTTCTGCCAACTCCGAAAACCACTTTAACAACCATGTACGCGGTGGAGATTCCAGAATGAAGTAGGATGGTGGCGGTGTTTCCTTTGAGGTAAATACGTGGACCCGACTCCCATGAGTTGGCATAAGGTGGCTAAAACAGGAGCGATCGACGAGCTAATGAGGTTGATCGGACACATCCCTTCGATATTATGCTTTGACTTTTGGATTTATTTGGTGGCCACTTTTGATTTTCTTTTTTGGGGGTGTGGCTCGAGGTGGGCGGTAGCTGCGCGCTACGCGTTACCACGGGCCCGGAAGCGTAATTGGTATATCTACCCTGGCATAGTTGTGCCGTGTCACTACCCTATCGCGCCTTGTACGATTTTGGTTTTCTCCCGTAGCCCGTGTGGTATCCTCTGGTGGCTTCCCGATCAGGAGGGACTATGATATTGGATGGACTACTGGGACTATTACGTGTTAAGGGCTATATGGGTAACCCCTTAATGCTATTAAAAAGTAAGTTTATTTTACAAATAGCAATTATTATAATAGCGAAATACTACTACATAGTAAATAGTTTAACGGATCCTTAGATGATGTTAATCCCGAGCATCTCTTGAGTTACTGCACTCACGTTAGACACTGGATAGGAGGTGTCAAGTCCCGTAAAGATCTCTGATGCCGTTACACTCTTATTTTTACCGTTGATTTAACTTACACAAGATCTTTTAGTTCTGACTTGAGTGTTTTGTCTTTTCAGTTCGCTCGGGTCAGTCCGAGCATTTCAGGATTTGAATATTTTATTCTGGAGGAAGAAGAGAAGATTTGTATTACTATTATATATTATATTAGTCCACCGCATCACATTTGTTCCGTTGCATTATTATTTGTTTCTCTGGTATATGTAACTATGATATGTATTATATAAGTACAATCGAATATTTTGTAAACAGCTTCATGAACTGTATATTTGATTATTATATTTTATCGTTCCGCTGCAAGATTCTATTTTGTTTTTTCTTTCTCTACTTTTTCTTATTTACCCCATAACAATCCGCCCTTTTGTATGGTTTAAGTCCGACGTGTGTGGTTTATCGTCATTTAAAGCGTGCGGAAAGGCGGGACGTTACATATTAAGTGGTCTTAAGAGGTTTTCTATGATGTCGGTTAGGAAGTACCAAGAGGGGTTCACTTTGGGATTTAGGTATCAAATGATTAGAGAGTCTGCATGTTCCCTATATAAAAGGTCTTAAGTGATCCATGTACTTTCACTCACATCATTAGGATATGATTGGATGGGAGATGGGTTGTTGAACCCATTATTCTCCATAGTTGCATTGCATCTGTATTTATAGTCATGGAGTTTGGCTAGTACAACCATTATCCTATGGATCTGAATGCTTACTGGTTATATACTATTAGTGTTAAACCTGAGGTTTTCGTTCGGTGAAATTGTTGTTCTAACTCTCTCCTTATTACAACCTACGGGTTGGGTACAACGATAAGTGTGGAGAAGATGGTGGGACTTAGCGGGCCGTTGTCTATTATATAATCTATTTATGTTGTTATGATACACGGGCTATGTACCTAACATGCTTTATGCATTATTGTGACATTGTACTTCTACGATATGGTTTATGAGATGGGTACTTTATATGATTTTAATCCTTCCGCCGTGAGACTCCGAAAGCGTAGATATATAGCTCTGCATATTTTTTTTGTTAAATCAATTATATCAACCAACAGCTAGCTTTAGAATGGACCTAAGGCTCAAGGGGCATTTATTGGGTCGAAAATTCGGCTCGGAGAGGGTTGTTACTTGTGAAATAGGTATATTTTAATATAAAAAATCTTATTTTGTATCTTTTGGGCTTATGAAGTGTAAGTGTATAATAGATTCAATCTAATAAAGTTTTAAATAAAATCTTATATTATTTAAGTTGTTTAAAATGGAGTTTGAATTTGATTTACATTTAAATGTATATGTGTACCAAATACATTTATGTATGTGATAGTTACTTGTTAAAGTTTATTTATGGAAGGAAAACTTTCGCTTCTTTATCCAGAATTTATGTAATTAATCGAGGGAGGACTTTATTTTAATTAGGGAGAGAAACCTTTAATTACTCTCTTTTTAATTAAACTGAATGATTCATTAACTTTCATTGATAAATAATCTATAAATAACATAAATTATGAGTATATTCTAGTATATATTGTGTAGATGCAACATATAAGTAGTGTATATAGTTAATGCGTACGTATGTAGATATTGAAACTTACACCACATCAAACACATTCATCCTTTATATATGCATTTGTTGTCCATAATTTTATTTTAAAATATGTATATAATAAATAACCAATACACGTTCACACATATATACAAAAAAATTCAAAATATGTTAAAATAAAAATATTATATACATATAGTTTGTAATCTAATATATGTTTTGAAATTAAAGCAACAAATTGAAATCTAATTTTAACTTCAAAGGAAATGAAAAGGCTTATGATGCTTTACACAAAAGTCCACTTGTTTTCTTTTCAAAACAACTTTTAAATAAAAGCATATAATGACAAAATTATAATCAAAATAACAAGCATGAAAATCATACATTCAATTTCCAAAGAATTTCAAATAGAATAAAATATGTGGTTTATCCATATTTGTATATGTAATAGGTATCAAAATTATGTTAATTAATTACAATTTAGATTTCAATTAGAATTTTTTTTTGTTATACAATACTTTTTTAAATAACAATAAAATAATTAGGACAACTTAGGCACATATGAATTCGTGATAAAAAATTCATATCTAAACTACATAAATCATATAAACAATAAATTAAATGAGATGTCATACGTGATAGATATAATGTTAACAAGATAAATATGTAATAAATTAAAGTATATCTTAAAAGGGATCTAAATAGAAATTAACACGATGAACATACATTATTAATTGAGATATAGCGAAAGGGGATCTAACCAATGTAACAAAACAAACATATATTCAGATGATATGACATATGCTATGGATCCAATTATATGAATGAGTTGAATATGAGAATAAATGAATTAAAATTGTTACCTTAAGATGTAGCCAAGAGAGCACACCTTGAATGTTGAAGAATTCCTAAATTCTAATGAATCGACCGTTGGATCCTGCAAGTATCGAGATACAAGAGCCACCTTGAATTGATTTGATTTTGTTTTTGGGAAATTTATGGCTTGGAAACCATGAAAATTTATACCAAATGAGAGAGGAAGAGGGCAAGCGAAAGTGAATTGTTAGAAAAGAATGAAATTAAATGAAAGAACTGAATGGACATTTATTTTAAAGGAATATCGATAGAAACATTTCTATTTCTTCCTTAAAACCTTCCCTCTTTAATTATTTATTAAATTTCAATGAAAACCTCTCCCTCTTCTACATGCATGGCCAGCCATAGATGGTGCCATGTTGGCTCTCAAATTTCTAAAATCCCCTTAGCATTAATCCCATTTAAATCTAATTCAAATGTTAAGCCGATACCGTTTATCGCTGCATATGCTTATAACTTTTACATACATACTTTATTAAATACCTACAGTATTAAAAAAACTAAATAACATTTTAATAATTAATATTTTACCAATATTAATTCATTTAATTTATTACTCATTTAGTGTTTATTTTATTTAAATCCAATTTAAACATTCTACCGACATCGTATATCGACACGCGTATTTATAACTTTCATATACGCACTTTATGATATGCTAGTAGCATTAAAAAAATTAATAATTAATATTTCATAAATATTAATTAATTTAGTTAATTCATAATGGTTTTGAAGTAATTAAATCACGTGGTTCATTTGGAGTATTCATCATTTATGTTGTGCGACTCAAATATGTAAATTCAATCGGTGATTAATATCGAACAATTTAAATATTAACATTCACACATCATCTTAGCCAGTGGTGTGATATTTTGACTGAATTTTTCACTTACACGTCTTTTGGTAAAATGAAATTTTACTTATTATAATGGGTGCCTATTAGTAACGACTATTCACACCAACTTTCTTCATCAAAACCGTATCATATTAAGACTTATAGAATTTGATTTTGGTCAAAATTCCAACATCTTCCACATTAAACTTTGTAAGTCCAAACAAAAAACCTTGATTCCGTGATAATAATAATTATTATTAATCGAACTACCCTAGTTAAAGACTTGACTTTGACTTGATAACAGTTGATCGTGATACTAACCTTATATAACCAAGAAGACGAATTCTATATTAAATAGTGTTTCAAATTCAACACTTCAACTCAGACTCAACTATAGTCATTCGATGGATGACATGCCACGATTTAACTATAATCAAAGTAGAGTGTACATGTTGAAGTTTCATGGTATTCTTAAGTCGAAGGAATTGTGTAACATCGTCACTTTGAGATTCTCTGTTTGACTTTAATTATATTAACCAACATAAAAACTCTCGAGTGAGCCATTGCATAGTTATCTAATAACCATCCGTACGCAACCCCTTTGTACTCCCAATAGCGACGAGTAACATTTTGCCTAACATTTAAAGAATTTTATGCATTCTAGGCTCAATGGATGCATCAACATTCTATCTCAAAACATTTTGATTAGGAATATTTAAAATAACATGTAATTTTTTATGTGATAAATTTCTAATGATTATAGCACATTGTAATTGTAATCAAATAACATATCTTTTAAGAATTTTTTATTTAGTATACTTTAAATTAATTACATCATAATACAACAGATGCATAATAGAAAGAAAACATATTTTATTTTGAGCAAGATTGATTATCAAGTTAGATATATGTAACAAATTATATAATTGGCATATCTCTAACTCTATCAATCTCCCATTTGCACTTGGAGTCAATTATCCAATCATATTCCAACTTCTTCGATCGGTCTTCTCAAAAACTAATCGGGTTAGTCCCTTAGTGAATAGGTATGCTATCGTGTTTTAATTATCTACGATGTCAATCAACTCTCTCTGACATTGAGTTAGCTTTAGGTTCTTTTACCAACTGTATCGCGTCATTGTTATCATATAACAATGTCAGGAGATCCTCACCATTTGGAATCACCCTCAGCTTAGTTAAAAATTTATGCATTTATTTATACTTTACATTACAACACTATTCAAGATAATGTACTTAGCCTTTAGTTGAATCGGGCACTACTTATTGTTTGGAACATTTCCAATTTAAATTTCACAACTTAAGTTTGAACATGAATTTAGAATTGACATATCATACTCGATATCATTTATGAAGTTCGAGTTTACACACTCCTTTATAAGTAGTATTTTTTTATAAACAATAGCCTAGTATTTTACAAATACAAAAGAATACTCTAAACTATCATTAAGTGGTCCTAATTTGAATTTGTTACCTACTCTATGTATCAAATACATCAGCGAAGTGTGATATTGTAGACAATATAACATGTATGATAATTCCTATTGTCAATACACAAAGAACCTATCTTATATGCTCCATATTAAACAATTTTAATACCGTGTCTCCATACATCGTTTGGGACAATCCCATCATCCTTTTATAATGAGTATAAAAGATGTCATTTCCAATACCAGTGTCATGTATTAACAACAAAATTGAAGTGATTTTAACATGAATACATCATTAACAATCATAAGTTTTTTGTTTATAGTTTTAGAAATATATTGTAGTGCCTATTAATATTCTTTCTTATAGATGTATACTTTCTTTATATTTTGACTGAAATACAAATTATTTACTTTCTCTATCAAAATACGTATTTAACTTTGACGCTTATCGAGTAACACATTCGTATCATTTTTTGGATCATATCCAATATCACAAATTCAGTTAACGCTTCCATTGATTTCGAGGAATTTTGGTTGTGATATGCAAATAGTCAATTCTAAATCATTATTTATAATTTTTATTTCAACATTTATGTACCAAAACTCAAAGTCATATCGAATGAAATTTTGTGAGTAAAATCTGAATTATCTAAAGCACGTTGAATGATGAATCTATTATGTTAATTTCAACAATCGAAATTTATGATGTTATCCTTATCAACATGGCTTATATTTGATTGCATTGATCTTCTTCTTGAAAACACTTTTGCAATTGATGGATTGTATCCTTTTGGGCACCAATATCAAAATCATATTTTGATAGCGTACTTGGATTCCATCCTGAATTTGCGCATCATGCCACATGGTAGGGTCAATATTTTTAATGATCTACTTAAGAATGAGGAAGTTCTTTTCACAACATTAATAAAATTCATATTTTCTCTTTAATGTGCGAGTTTTTTCATTAGACATTCTATCGTATTGTGTCTATACTGGTTCGGTGTGGAAGACCAGATAAGAAAAAATGTCTGGCAGTTACTTCGGGTCAGTGAAGGGAAAACCCTGAGCAAGTGAGGTACCAAACCAGATCTCGTGTCTGGTAGATGTCCTGGGAGTCTGGCATTGTGTTGCTTCAGTCCAGTCCTTGGAAAATACCAGGCAATGCTGAGATGGTGTGCTTTAGGAGAACTTCGAGTCTAGCATAGGACTGCTGTGGGGAATACCTAAGAGCTACTTGATGGTTTTTGGTAGTTGACTTGAAATTGAGGTGGATGACTCTAGATGACTTTGGGATTTTATTTGGTAACCAATAAAGTGAATTGATCTCGACAACTCGATAGACAACTCTGAGGTTATGATGATCATTTTATCAAGATATGGTAGTCTGTGTGTATCCAGTGTAGTCTGTGTGTATCCATATTTTTAGACATCTGTATCTCTCTAGTCCCTAGCCATCTGCATGGACATGAGTTGAGTATCTACGATGTTGAGTATTCACTAAGAATTAGAGGTAGTTCTATTATCAGTGCGTATGCTAGGAATTAGTGAATAACTCCAAGGTTGCGATGCTCATTTTATTGGGACAAGGTAGTTGTGTGTACCTATATTTTTGGACGTCTTTGTGATATTGGAACTAGGTCGGCCCGCAGCGGAAGAAATGGGTGAATTTCAAAAAATTAGCCATTTTGGATTTTTAATGGGCCTATGAAGTCTAAATTCATTTGGAACTTTTCTAAGTTTCTTTTAAAATCAATGTTTTATTTAACTTCATAAATAAATTTTCACTTTAGTTTAATGTGTATGTAAGTTAGAGTATATCAAATAAATTCCTGTATATAAATTTGTGTGTAACATTTATTTTTCAAATTTATTTAGAGAAGTAAATATTTCATTTCCTTTCTCTTAACTTATTCAATTAATGAGGTGGCATAAATTTATTAGGAGAATGAAACTTTTCATTTTCTTTCTCTTAGATTATTCAATTAATGAGAGATCATAAATTTAGTTAGAGAATGAAGCTTTTAATTTCCTTCTCTTAAATAATTTAAATAATTGATTAATAAACTAACATTAATAACTAATCTAAATATGACATGAATTGTAAATATATTCACAGTAAATATTGCGTAAGTGCAATATACAGGGAGTGTGCATAGTGATATGTATACATAAAATAAACAAGAACAATTTGAATGGTTATTATATAGGAATTGAAATGGAAATAAATAAGGGATGACAATGGTGATTGTTATAGTTTTCTTCTAGTAACTTAATTAATTTAACATATTAATGATAATCAATAGGTACCATAATGTAAGAATATGGAAGGTAAACAATCAATTGTATGTATACACTATTGTCTTAATTGAAAAAGAGAAATGATTTCATACTATGACAATAATGTAAAGAAAAATAAATTTTATATGAACACATACAAGATGATCCAAATATGTATATATGGAATTCAATCAAAGCTTTCCAACAAAATAATTTAGATGGTTATTACAGTCAATTTAAAACTTTGATTTGTTGTTAAAAATCTTTTTATTCATATGTAAATATCTAATGCAATAAACAGTGCAAGTAATACATGCAAACATACATACATACATACATACATACATGTATTAAAATTCAAAACTAAAATTACATTTTGTTATGAAAGATTAAAACATACAATTGAAACATTGTATTAATTTCATATAAATTTTATTTTTAACTTAAATATAATTAAGTCAATCAACATGAAAATGTAAATTTTCAGATTTAAAGAAATAGAATTTAAATTAAATGTTAAAACATAGACTAAAATAAAACATTTATATTAAAATATATAGATTTAGTTTTAATTTAACAAAGTAAAGAAAAGCAGCTAATCAATTTGAATATGTAAACATTAAAATCTTAAGAATTACAATTTAATTAGAATTTTTAAAAATATAGATCTATACTTAAATGTTGTTTTAAAACATAAACAAATTTAATTTTGACCTATCAAATGGAAACTCGATCATATCATTCAACAAATAATTCAATCTTCATAAACAATTTTTTAATTAAGCAAGACAGTAATACATCATATAAATTATGAAAATTAAATTTTCATCAAACACTGCAAAATCACTATCTATATATAGAAAATGACAAACTTTGCTACCCAATCCTTAAAACACACCTTGTTGATGTTACCTTTGATTTGCACCTTGAATGAAGATGCTTCTAGATTTGATTGAGTCACCTTAGGATGTTGTATAAAAATCACACCTTGAATGATGATATCTCCTATGATCTTCAAGATCCACATCATATCCTTCCAAGAGATGGATGAAACACTTTGTTTTGTTCTATTTGATTTTTTTATTTGGAGTTGAAAGATTTCGAAAATTCATTTTCTTTTTTTGTTTCTTCCATGAAAAGTTAGGAGGAGAGAAAGAGAAAGAATGAGTGAGAAGCAAAATGAATTGTATGTACAGAATGAATTAGATAATTTGTTTTATTTGAAAGATTAAAACCTTTTCCATTCTTTAATTAAAACTTCTCTAATTAATTCCCTTGATTGTTTCTGTATCTTCAATCCTTTCTTTGCATGTATGTCATCAAATGACATAAAATTTCCACAAATCATGTCATCAAATGACACAAAATTTCCACAAATCATTTCATGCAATTATCTTTAAATTACATCAACATCGTATATTAACGTGCGCAAATATAACTTTTATAAATGCATTAAAATAATTTCAAAAAGCTTCCAAACATCAAATAGATAATAATTAATATTTCTCAAATATCAATTAATTTAATTAATTTACAACATTCTATAAATTAATTAAATCACGTGTTCAAAGAATTCATCATTACGGTTGTACGACTCAAAAGTGTTCAGCGATTAAATCGAACTATTCGAATTTTAACGTTCACGCATTACTTAGCAGGTGGTATGATATTTTGGCCGACTTTATCGCTTACACATCTTTTGGTAAAATGCAATTTTACTTATTATAATCGGTACCTGATAGCGACAATTATTTACACCAATTCTCTTCATTATCACCTTGGACTTACAAAATTTGGTAGTGGTCAAAATTCCAAAACCATCCACATTCAACTTTATAATCCAAACACAAAGTCTTCGGTTCAATAATAACAATTATTATTAACCGAAATGCTCTATCCAGAGACGTTGACTTTGAGTTGACTTCAGTTGACCATGATACTAACCTCATATAACCGAGGAGACGAATCCTCTCTTGAATAATATTTCACTTTCAAAGCTTCCACTCGATCCAACTACAGTCGTACGATGGACGTCGTGCCACGATTTAACTATAATCAAAGTGGAGCTTCCACATTGAAGATTAATAGTATTCTCAAGTTGAGAGAACTGTGTAAATTATCCACATCGATATTCGCTGCTTGACCTTAGTTATATTAATTAACAGAAAACTATCGAGTGAGTCATTCCATAGTTATCCAATAACTATCACTACGTAACCCCTTGGTGCCTCCAACAGTCATGAGTAATTCACTAGCCAATATTTGGAGAGCGTTACGTACTCTAGTCTCAACGAATACATCGATATCCAGTCTCGATGCATCTTGACTAGAAACATTTAAAATGGTACATTTGTTTCATTGTGATAGATTACTCACGGTTACAACACTTTGTAACTACTATCACAAAACATACCATTTATGGATTTTCTATTAAATATACTTCTAGTTAAATTGATTAATTAATATAATCACATTATATCAAGTATATAATAGAAAGAAAATACCTTTATTTCGAACAAGATTGGTCAACGAGTTATATATATGTAACAAATTACATAATTGCCTCTAGGGCATACCCATAACCCTACCACGTGTGTCCAATCTCTAGCCATCAACACAGGCATAATTTGAGCGTCCGCAGTGTTAAGTAGTCGTCGACCTTCTGCGTATGTCATAAGAGTTATCGTATATCGATCGGCACTTGAGTGAGAGATGCAAGGCTGTGTGATGGTTGTTGTATTTGCTATATGCTTGATATTGATGTCATATCGTTGTGTTATATACCCCGATACCCTATATTGTACTTAGTGTTACACATTCCATATGCGATAGTAGTTTAGTATATACCATGTATATGTGCTAGCTTTTTGGATGGACAAGTCAGGTTGGTTCTACATACCCTATGTCCTTATTGATGTATACGATTTTTCATAGTATTTTGAGATAACATTCACTCACATTATAATACTCTCTGAGTCGAAGTTTTATGCTTTGCTTCTTATTATCTTGGGCACTCTCAAATGAGTAGATTAGATAACGTGTCTGGATAGCGCGTGGAGCTATATGGAGTACGAGCAGGAGGTAACACTTTCGTATATCTATATTTTGGAGCTTCCTATCACTTATATTCCGCTGTGGAGTACTATGGAGCTATGTCAATACTTGTATTATTTAAGAGACAGTTGTTAGAGTTTATTGGATTTAGGATGTACAAACTCTATTATTTCTATTTTGTATAATCTTGTGAACCTATTGCACTTTGGTGTTCTTATTTATGGTAAATTTAATTATTTATTGTCTAGCTATTTTATATATGTGTTGAGTATTATATTTTATCTTATGCGCTGTGAGATATATGACCAGTTCTGCGATTGGATTTTTATTATTTTACCACCTCTGACAATCGTATGATATTGATTGGACATGGCTACAACGCACTGTACAGGTATATAGGGTGCCCGAGGTGTAGGGCTGTAGTCACAGTTTGTTCTTAGCAGGATTCAGTCACTTTTCTTCGATCAGAGCACGCTTAAAAAGTATGCTTTGTATTCACAGAAGTGTACTTTAGGGACCAAGTGTTATTTATGATTTTGTCAGAAGCAACAATTTATCGATATCAAATTTCAGAATAACGAACACTACAAGAAAATCTAGTTTCGGTAGCAAATATTAGTCGCGTTTCCTTCTAAATGCAACTAATATTGATTGGATTAATGAAAATTCCTTTAACGCTGCTAAAATATTTGCCGCTCCTCCATCCCGCCAATAATTTGGGTCAAAAAATGAGCGTTGCGCAAACATTTCGTTACTTTTCTTCCTTTTCCTCTTTATGTTATTCCATTTACTTGAAAAGGAAAACCAAAAGAAATTCACAATCTTCACATATCCTTTTTTATGCTTTCTTCCATTTTAATTTTGTTTTCTCTCAATCGAAAAAAATTCGCAGTCTCCACAAATCCCAAAATCGCGCCGCCTAAAAGGTCTCAACTCGAAAAATCTCAAAACCGCACCATCTTTCAAAAATGCTTTGAATTCCAAGACGATTGTGTTGGGTTATGGAGTGCGATGCGGTATGGAGATCAGATGGCGGTCCAGTTATGGATGAGGAAGGCAAGGGCGGAGCGATGGAGGTTGAAACCAAGGAGATGGAGCTTTGCTAGCGTTGAGAGATGCACTACTAAGGTCTAGGCAGTAGAAAAATCAGATTTGGTCCAGTTTAGGAAGCTTTCATGTGGAGTAAGACGGAGCTTGTCGTGGTGACCTCAAGGAGTGGCAGCTCGATTTTTGGGTGATCTCTATGTAGAGTAAGAGCTTATATCATAGGTTCAGATTCCTCGGTTATTTTATTATTGATGTACTAACCACTAAATATTGTGAATGACTTTGTTAGTCAGGAGAGTGCAATTCTTGATGTCGGAGCAGCTTCGAAAGTATGCTGGAGTAGGTTAGTAGGTATGTTGCAGCAGGTTATTTAGGTAAATCACTTATATTAGTATATGAAAGTAATTTCTGTTTATGGTACAAACTCATTATATGGAAATGTTAGCATTAGAAAGTGTAAGTTGTATTACAGCTCAAAGCTATAAGCAAAGGAATTGACGCTTTGCTTGATAATCGGAGTTTATTTCATTACATGTGAGCTCTTTATAGCTTTTGAACAGTTTTGTAATTAGAAAACTCAGTACATAGTTCATGATTCCTTTGAAGCTCTATTTTTATTTTATTTCTGCCACAAAAGATTCCAAACACAAGTTACCTCTTGGTTTTCAATGTGGAATGTGGTTCAGATAAAAAGTATGTCGAATGTTGCTTTGGATGGTCCTAGTTAATGTATTTCTTTGCTTCATACGTGCAATACATCACTAAATTTTATTATAGTTTGTCATTTGTATACTCTAGTATTATTTTATCACCAAAAGAAATGATTGTTCTGTGTTATTTTTTTACTTGGAAATCATTGTAATTTAATTCTAGTAGTTTAATTTTGAATTAAGTTCAGGGTTGTATTACTTTCACATGGTTAAAACTATAAGTTTAGGGTTGATATTACTTTCACATGGTTAAAATTATAGACCTTCGTTGGTTAATAAAATTAAGTATATGTAAAATATTGTGCTCCTAACTTGAGTTATATAAGAGATTGATTTAACTTACAAGACATGCTTAAAAATTATGTTTGGAATAAGTTAGGCCAGTAAGTATCATCTTTGGCTAGTTTAATTGTAAGCTATACTTAATTTAACATCACTATATCTTTGGTATTAAGGGCTTAACTTCCTAGTTTACAACTTCAAAATTTCTAATTTACACCACGTACTAAAATTTTCTGATTATCTAGGCATCTTAAAGTATATATGTGAAACCTTTGTATACTCTTTTACTTGATAACCATGCACTGCATTCCTGTATTTTCTTCTTCTGGAAATCAAATGGAGAACAAATTTTTGTATAATAAATTCAACATGGTAGTCTGATGCCCTTGTGGTCAATGGTTGATTATATGTTTGACTTATACACATGTTGGGGTGTGTGTGTGTGTGTGTGTGTGTATCAGTTTGTTCATGGAGATCTTGTGTGTACTCATCTAAGGTATTAATCGCATGAATTAATTTACCTACTTTTATCATATGCATCATGAATACATGAACCATTTTTTGGTTAAATTGTTCTTCATTTAAACTTGTTAACCCACTTTGTCAAACAATTTGAGTTTTCTTTTGTACAGTAGTTGCTCTTAGTATGTGCAGCAGTTGAAATTTCGCTTGAGATTCCATTTTGTAATTTTTCATTATATTTCGATCAAAACAAATCATAATTTTTTTCGTTTGGTTCATATTAGAGGAAATTCCATTCAAAAAACAATGCATAGAAGGGGAAGAAATTATCAATATTCTTCATTTTCTGATTCTGGAAATGGATCTGCTGCTACTTCTAATTTTAAGATTAGTTGGTGCTGATTTCATATTCTTCAGTAAGCATGCTTTTTTTATTGCAAAATATTAACTTATGTTTATCAAAAGAATTTATGTTATTTTACATGTCTAGGTATGTTTGTCAATCAGTTCAGTTCATTCATTGAACCGTTGAAGAATGTAGTTTTTCTATAGCCTTATTTTATATGTGTTTCCAATGTTGTTGAACTGTTGAACTATCTACGTTTATTTTTTTCTTCTCAGCTTCACTATATTCATGATATCATATAAATAATCGCAATATTTGGTGCAGTTTGGTTGTTAAAACTTATCTTTACATTGTGCAGTTTGGTATTTGTTTGTCCGTCAATTGTACGAATGCACAATTATTATCATTAAAACTGCATCGTTCACCACCTTTAAATTACTTGTTTAGGATACAGGCTAGAGGATATGGAAATTACAGGAAATAAATGTTCTTCGTTTTGACAACATTCTACTAGTAGAATCCAAATTTGGATGAGGTTTCTAGTTGTTTGTTCTTAAGTATTTCTATTTCTTTCTTCACTCAAGCTATCAAGCATTGGTGAGAATTTAATAAATAAAATGGACGAAGGTACTTTAAGGACTTGGATACTATGCAGAACAAACAATAATGATAGTAATAGTGATAGTAATATTCTGATGTTAACAGGGATTTTACATCCATGATCTTGATGGATGTGATTGAGGTACAATGAGATGGGTTGATTAGTTGGTTTTATAATTGAGTTGTTTGTGAGATTTGGGAGATGAAATATGTTATTTGAATTTCAGGTCTGTTACTTATTTTGGGTAAGAAAAGGAAGGAGAGCATATTTTTAGTTGGAATAGCATAGTTTGTCAGTTTAAAACATTTGTAACTTTGACTGCAATCACAAAAGCCAGGGGTGGCATTATTTCACCCTATGTCCTATATTATAAACAACTACATATTTGGTCACCTAATCTGTTACTGAAAATAATTTGGTCATGTTACACCTTGGTTTGTTTTTGTTTAAGTAGTGGGGCATGACAAAACTATACTTGGTATCCTATTCTTTCTTGATTTATAACTAGAGTCTGCTTCTTTGATGTTTTTTTTCTTTCTCTTATTTATTTTTGATGGAAGACAATGATACATTAAGGATGTAATGCCAAACTTTCACTATGGCATGAAATTTTTGTGTTATAACCCTAATACAGAATTATAGATGATATATTTCTATAAAACTCATAAGACATACTTTTCTTTGGATCAACAGAGGCAGAATCGGACCCAGTTCGAAGCCCGATAATGGCAGCGGAGCAGGAAAGTAGAACAAAGAGTTAAGTGTTGGATGCATAAACTTCTCCTTATTAATAAAATAGGAAAACATAGCATTGAAAGTAAGCTAAGATGAAAACAGAAGCGAGTAAGTCGAAACCGAGAGATACGGAAGTGCGTAGGAGTACATGAGATTATCAGCCACAGACAAAAGTCTTATGCCAAGGTATGCCATATAAACCTTTACCAAATCAGGTTGCTCATAAGTTGATGGAGTAGTGAAAAATAGTGAAGGAAGGTATAGAATTGGAAAAGCTGCTGAAAATGTGAGTGTTTCTATCCACTTGCTATTGCAACCTTGATCGTAGTAGTATCTGCGTAGAAGAGCTGCACAAGTTTGTCCTGTGAGCAGTAAGGCTATGTCGAGTGACCCATATCCACCATTTGAGATTTGATGTTGTTGAAATTTTTATTGATGAGTTATTGGGTAGATGATTGATTGAGCTTAGCTATAGAAAAGGGAAAGAAAAGGAATCAGCATAAAATACTAGGGATAACTTCTTGCATAGTGGTGTTGGATAAAGACATTTGAAAATGATATTCGAAATTTTGGAGGTTTGCTTAGAGACCTTGAAATGATAAATTCATTTCAGACCATAACTTTATTAGTTTAGTAGAATAGGATTCACTTATAAATCTGGACAATTAATTTTAGTTGGACATTAAGGTAAAAAGGACACATTATACTCATTGATGATTTAATCAGTATGTCTCTTAAATTTTACCTTCTTGTAGTTTTCTATATCTTTGTCGCTATTGAGCTTGATTAGTTGTTCCATTTGCATTAGTTTTTATAAACCTATTTATTATATTTGCATATTTACAAATTCAATCACACCATTTTTGATTTCCTTTAGCTGATAATTCTTTTAGGTAGTAGCCCTTTCCGTTTACAAATTCAGAGCGCTCAAGCTTCTAAATAGATTCAAATTGGATATTAGCAAGTTACAATTGAAAATCGTTTTAGGCAATATTTACCAATTTATTTTAAAAATTAACTAAGTTTATAATAATAATATAATTAAGTTAACCAAGTTCTAATAATAATAATAATAAATTAACTAAGTTAACCAAGTTAATAAAAATTAACTAAGTTTTGTTAAAATTAAAGAAGTTTTATAAAATTAACGAAGTTTAAGTTAACTAAATTTTATAAATAATAGTATGATATACTTGTACAATGTTGTAGTTGTTTGATATTAGATTTGAAGTCTTACGAATTAACATAATTGTTTGACTATATGTTGTAATTTCACTTGTGCATGCATTAGATTTTCGAAGAGAGCAAGGTTATATATATGGCTATATGCTGATAATTCTTTTATGCAGAGATCTGTGTAACTGCAATATGAATATGTGGCTGAATTTGAACTTTTGTTTGATGAGATGCAGAGAGGCTAAGTGGCTGTTTTATGGCCGTTTGTGCAAAATGTTATAGCTACTGCTTTGAATAAACAAGGACACATAAAGCTGAAAGGCTACGCTGTAGAGAGATAAAGAAAACTTTCGAAGTGAGTGAACATTGAGTGCTAAAACAAATGACTACAAGTTGTGAAACAAGTGAGTATAGTTGAATTCTGAAATTTGTATATTATTTTAATTAATAATTCAACCATATATCTTACAAATATCTATTGATCCCTGATACTAACAGGTGCTTAATCTTATCAAACATTATAAAGCTTTCTGAATTTCAAAGTTTATGGATGTAAGGAAATCTTCTTGAATAACAGTTATTGGCGTAGCTTCTCATGACATGATTTTAACAGGTTTTCATTTAATTTACTGCAAAATTTTATTACCTATTAGGCATACAACTTCTTATTGACTGCTACTTTCCAATCAATGTATTTTGACTAGATCTCTAACAAAAAATCATTTTAATTTGAAGTGGCAAGTTTAGCAGTTCAAATTTTTATAGGAAATTTCAAATAAAGTAGTTTGGTAAAAAGCTTCTAGGACTGTATTATAGCCTTATGTGGATATCAACTCAAGTTTAGCAGTTCAAATTTTTATAGGAAATTTCAAATAAAGTAGTTTGGTAAAAAGCTTCTAGGACTGTATTATAGCCTTATGTGGATATCAACTCAACTTACGTGTCAGTGATTGCGAATTGAATGTCATTAAAGCCATCATATTATGTCATCATGCCTTACTGACAAAAGGTCGAATGATGGGGCTAATGAGTTATTTTTGGAATTCCAAGATTTTGAATGTTTTATGAACTCATGTATGCTTGATTCTGTTGTTAGAATCTTGCTTGAGAATTGTGATTAACAAAATTTTTTTGTTTCTATTTTTGTTTTCTTGTTTTTTAAAGGTTAAGCTATACATTTATGTAGGCAGAATGCATGGCTATAAGAAGCAATCGGTAAAATGGCAGCATATCAATCAGATGATGCCATTACAGTCAACCGAAACTGTAAGATTGGATTTTATTTATTTCATTTCGTTTATATCTTTGATTATTTATATGATGTTATTTATAGTATGATATGCTTGTACAATGCTATAGATGTTTGATATCAGATTTAAAGTCCTACGAATTAACATAATTGTTTGACTATATGTTGTGCTTTCATTTGTGCAGGCATTGGATTTCCGAAGAGAGCAGGGTTGGACTTTTATGGTTCTAGCTTTCACTTGTGCATGCAACAAAGAATTATGGGTAATCGAGCGTTTTGTTAGCACTAGTTTGGCATAACATTTTATTAGTACTTGGTGTGTAAATTTGTAGACGAATGGTTATTGTATGTGAGTTTGGTTATTTTATCAAAAACTATTGTATTAGAATGGTTATGGATATCCTATTTGATTATATGATTAATATGTTTTCTTAATTGTTTGAACATGATGATTATGTGAACGATTGTTAATTGATATAGTAAAAACAAAATAGACCATCAACAGGAAATAATAGCATGAAAAAATAATGTAAAATGATCATCAACTTTTAGTAGCGTTTCAAAAACGCTGCAGAAATACATACAGTGGCGTTAAGTAAACGCAACCGTAAAGTAGGGGTAAAGTTGGAAATTCTATTGGTAGCGCCAAAAAACCTTTTGGTGGCGTCTTTAAAACGCTACAAAAAGATTTATGGTCGCGTTTGAGAAACGCTGCAATAAAAGGATTTATAGTGGCATTGAAATAAATGCAGCTATTGCGGGATTTATCACAGCGTTTTTCAAAATGCTACCATAAGTTTTGGTAGTTTTTGTGCGCCACCAAAAATAAAATTTCTTGTAGTGGAAGGAATGAATGCTATATTCAAAGATGATCGTGCATTAGGCGTAACAAGAAAAAGAGGGGAAATTGGTCCATAGATTGGTACCGGTCCATCAAAATTTCCCCTATATCATTGTTCTCACCGAATATGGTAAGGAACCATGCTTAAAAGCATCAAGGAAGGACTAATACTCAAAGAAATAAACACAGAGCTTTTTTAAAAGATAACATCAAGATATATGGTGTATCGGTATCGATCCATCAAATTGGTTATTTTCACATGTCCTTTCACCTATTCTCTTGGATCTTGATTAGTGGCATATTCTAGCAGACTAGCAATGAAGATTAACGAGTCAAAGATCAAATAACAGTTAACTACAGGCACAAATATGGGTCCACATGCAGTAGAAAAAAGATCTTGGCAGATTGATGTTACATATATAAAGAGAAGTGCTACTACCATTATAATCTTTAAGAGAATTTCAAGATTTATCAGATCTAGTGATAAACAATGATAAAATATCATTAAAGTGGACGGATACATAATTGAACCATCATAAATTCGTCGAGGAAATTAGGAGGAGGAAGGACAAACTTTCAAAAAAATTCAAGTTGGAGGACGTTGAAATTTATTTTTGAGCTAGAGGACGAAATGTTAGTTATAAGTATTACATTCAATTTTTATACTATACAGAATGCTAGTTATAACCAGCATTATTTAATTGTACACTACAAAGAATCCTTATTATATTAAGTATTGTCCTTCGACCGAATAAAAACTTGTTTTCCTTTGGTCTAAATTTTTTTCAAAGTTTGTTCTTGTGTCTATTTTCCTCTTTTTTTATCTTGCTTTTCCTCTCCTTTTCTTTGCATATTTGCAATTTTCTATTGATTGATCTGATATAGCGATATAAGACTATCATGTTCATAGAACTAAAGATTACAAGGGTCTCTGACTCTGCAAAGTCATTTTGGGGTGTTAGACCGATCTTTTGGTTAACATCAGACCATAATTAAAAAAACGGGAGCGTGGATCGAACCATGATGACTCAAGTTTAAGGTTTAATAGTTCAACCAATCAGACCACCAGAGCCATGGTATCTTTTTTCAATTTCTTTCACACATTTAACTACAAGTTATATGCAAAAATATTGAAATAGTAATGCAATGTATATGAGTTGTAGATAGTCATCAAGGTCTGCAACCGAAGTTATGTGCTCTTTTATTACACAATGCACCAATAAAACTACAGCTGTATACACAGTTGAGCAGTGCACAATGATAGAAGTTTAGTGACGGCAATTGACGAACCATGCAGTGATATTAAAGGAGTTCGCATCAGTACAAAGTGGTGGAGTTCGTGGTTAGATGTTGGAAGGATTATAAATTTATTTGTTTTCTTTAAAACAATACAAAGATGAAAATGTGTGAGAATTACACGACAAGGAAGTAGGGAAAAACAAAATAATCGCAGTTCAATTGGGTAAAATTGATGGTTGGACCGTTTGTTCGAAGATCCGACCGGAATTCATGCGTGACCGAGGTTTGATTGTGTTACGTACCGTGGTGATCAAAAGTTTAGGATTATTCAAGGTTGGACCGAGAATCACTGCACCATGCTAAGATGATAAAATAAAGAATGTTTTTTTTTTGTAAAATCTGAACTTCTTATCCTATATATAATGGAACAAACAAGACTAATCGAATGTGACATATAGCTCTTGACAAAGCAGACGAGGTCAAATCCATGCCATACGGCTACATGTCAAAAACAAGAAAGAAACTCAATTTAGTAAGCAAGTTTCATTGACTCTGTGAATTATGCTACTTGTTCAGTTTAAACACCACGATTTATGTAAGCTCGACAAATAACCACGTCTGACAATTTATGTACCTTTTCCTCCATTCGAATAGAACCCGTCTATTGTAAACTTAGAGAATTTAAAACAAATCTTCAACATCAAATTGATTAATTGTCGAAAAACACCATCGCTTGATATTGGAACTTCATATCTAGAAAAATGCTACCTAAGTGGCTAATGCATACGTAAGTACGTAACTTTACCTTATTGAGTCTATTAATATTTAATAACCAGATTAAAAGTGCCTTTGGAAGAAAATTGTAACAGAACAGCAACATAACTGTTAACCAACTAAATAATTTTGTTTGAGGTCCGTTCCTCTGGTTGGTTGTAGCGGTAATCGAGAGTTTCGTTGTAACCGTACATGAAAGTAGGGCTATATGCTCTTAGCCTCCTAGGTTGATAGCACAGTTTTTAAAAGTCTAGATACAGAAATTAGCATAACATAAAATGAACCAACAAAGGTTATAAATGAAAAAGGTCAACGATTATAAAATAACTTATTATGTTTTTCTCTTAGAAAAAAGTTTATATTCGAGCTAAGGGTATATCTAGTCGGTTACGGATTGAATATTCAAGGTACTGAATATTCAGTCCGTAATAGGGCTCGGATATTCAGTGGTAAGGCGTTCATTTAATGGACGCCTGAACATCAGACGCCCATTTAATGGGCGCCCATTAAATGGACGCCTACCCCTCTCTTCTTTTATATTTTTCTACTGGGTACTTGCGCTCATTTAATGGGCGTCAGACTTCTGACGCCCATTAAACGGGCGACCAAGTTCAATTCAGTTTTCTGAATCCAAAACTGAATATTAAGCTTAATATTCAAGACTGAATATACGACTGGAGAAACGGTTCTTAATATTCAAGCCTTAATTTATACCACTGGAGATGCTTTAAGTGGAGTACTCAATTTGATAAAAAAAACTTGAATACACACCACTGTATCAAATATTTGATGTATACTACTTTAATTTTTGACATGTGTACTACTTGCTAAAAATTAACAAATTCACTATTTTATGTTAAATGTATTAATACGAGCTTTAATATAAATGTCTTATTTTCAAACCAAACACCACCTGCGTTTTTGAATAATTACGGCATCAAAAAAATGGAACCAGCTTATAAAAATAAAAATAATTACTTTTTCATCCTCAAAGCATCATCCAAATTCAATGGCGACTTGACGAATTTATCTTTAATTTTCAGAATTTATCTATCAAGTTTTTTTTTCTATTTTTGGCACGCTACTGTCTAATTTTACATGTTTAGTGGTATATTCTTCGTTAGATCTTTGTCATTTTCTAACATTGTAAACCGATTATATATTAATTTAGGCACAATTTAGTAATTAATATGGTGTATTTAAGATACATTTTAGTATGCCCACAATAATTTCATTTTGAATGTAATTTCCTAAAATTATCCTCTTCTTATCCAAAATTGAAATCTCTTTAACATTCTTTATATTTTCTAAAATAAATGAGCTATAAAAACAACCAAAATAAAATTGAAATATCAAGGTAAAGCTTAGTTAATTTGAGTGAATGGTTTAAAAATTCAGTTAAATTAAGTTAGATGATTATTTTTGATTTTATAACCAATCAGAGCTAGTGGTCAAAAATTTCAAAAACGTTAACTCGACTGGCCAAATACGGTTAAACCCATGTACAATGACCGAAATTTTTAAGTAAGAAAAAAGAAACATTTTTCTAAATTTTGGAATTCTAGGGTCCTCAAAATTTTCAGCCATAATTTACAAATTTTAACAAAAAAGAGCTTTCAGATAAAATAGACGTATCAAAATAATAATAAATAATAATAATAATAATAATAATAATAAATAAATAAATAATAAATTCCCCAAGCCTTAATCATTTAAACTCAAAATCATCTATATACACGTAAAAAAAAAGCGTCTTTTTCATAAAAATTGCCCGTAATCAATTAGTTGGCATAGCCCATGGGCTTGAAGCCACATTTTGTAGGTTAGGCCTGATGGGTACTACATAAGTAACACATACTCCAAAATAAGATAGATCATACAGCAAGAGGATCCCAATGCAAATCGTCTTGAATCACTCGGAATATGCTGTGAAATCATTGCGTATTCAAGAGTAGAAAAATTCTTGAAAACTTATTTTAGGTACTAACAAAAGATGATAATACTCTTGTTCAAACTTTCATGTTTTCCCTTTTATTTTGGTCCAGAGAAACTCATGCAAAGTAAGCCGCGTATCACATAAAAACCAAAAATTGATGCACAATGACAATGATAGAACATCAAAAGGATAATGTGTATATGATGTCTGATTATGACAGTTACCTAAAAATATTAGTACTTTCTTATAGACCAAACCATTCTCAATTATAAAACATGCGGTTGTGCATTCAAATCCCACAGCCTTTGTTTATACAACTTATTCACTGATCAGTTTCACATACACACAAGTTTCAACCAATATTTTCTCTAGAGATATTGACTTGCCAATTTCCCTTCCTTCACAATATAGTTCTGTTGAGGAAATTCTTCTCCTTTAAAGTACCTATCAAGCATGTCCTTAACTCCAGCTGCATACCTCAACTGCATTCATAGTTTGAGCTCATATTCATGTTCTTGCAAAACGATCATCATTAACATTATGAACTATAACATCCTATGAACTATTAGAGAAGCTAATTAGGATACTAGTGCGACAGTTTTACAAAGTCCTTTTTACACAACCACCCGCTATCCAAGATAGCTGAACTTATTTAGAGGGGTTGTCAAAACAAAACTCAAATAAGTTCAAACTTTAAATTGAAACTAGATTTGAATCGTTGATCATAGACGTATGCATTCATATTTTAATAAGTTGTATACTCAAGCAAGAAAATTTGTTCTACGCTGGGTGTAAAATACGAGTATATAAAAGCAATTGATTCTTCTTTACTTGGTAATAATTTATATCTTTGAAATTAATTTTGAAATTTATCACCTACATTTGATACCTTAAAGGTCAAATTTTTCTCACGCTTAATCTTTAATTCGCTTAAGCGGCAGTAAAATTTGATTAGTAAATTCAGATGAGTATTTTGGTGTTTCTTACTTCAGCGTTAACGGAAAGAATTTTATTATTTTCAACTTTGATTAAATTTTCAATTGTAATTTTAGAATCGAACGGTTACCGGAGAAATTCAATTTGAAACGGGATTCAAGTCACAAAATTCTAAGGATCTTTACAACAATACTTAAAACTAATGCTCATCAATAGAAGCTTACCTGAGCATCAATTGTGGTGCCAGAAATGTGCGGTGTCATTGCTTGATTAGGCATGGATCGCCACACATGGTCCTTTGGGGCTGGTTGTGGAAACCAAACATCACCACTGTAACCTAAAAAAAAAAGATTTTTTTATAGATTTAAACATAAAAATAAAAAGTACATGGTACATCCACCATATAATCGTTCTGCTTTGTGCACTAATCTGCTGAATCATGTTTACATAAAGTGTTTATAGAGGAATAAGAAAAGTTGGGAAAGATACCAGCAATATGTCCACTGGCACAAGCATCGGCTACTGCTTGAGCATCCATTATGGCACCTCGAGCATTGTTTACAATCAAAACACCTTTCTTCAGCTTGGCAATTCTATTGGCATCAAACATTCCCCTGATATGCCATGTTTTAACCAAAATAAATGAGTTTGGCATATATAAACCATACAGTTAATTATAAGTAATCAAGTAACTGAACAGGAAATGGTTATACTTGTAAGTTCGACCAAATGGATCAAACTGTGCCATCTCTTGATTTAATTAATTTTCTATTTTATTCTTTATTGCTATTTATTATAATTAAAAGAAAAAAAAAACAGCATTTTAGGGTTTTCCGGCATTTTATTTTCACAATTGTTAACAACTATTTATTAAGTAGCTAGCTACTAGCCATTTTGCAAGGGTGGAAAAAAAAATTCTTAAGGGTAAGTACAGAAGTAGAAGAACGTGTGACTGATATAATTGTATACGACATCCTGAATATGAGCATGGGTGATTTGTATCAAACTTTCTGTTCAGAGAAAACTAATCTAAAATGAAGAAGTGAATTTTGCCCTCAAATTCAACAAAGAATATAAGAGTCACAACTTAGTACTTCGCTAAATTCTACTCCAAGATGTGACAAACTTGCAAGTAATCGAGTAACCAAACACGAAATAGTAATGATTGCCAAGGATTTCTTTTAAATAGTGGTTCGGTAAAGGGTAAATATTTCATCAAAACTAAGAACAGGAGTAACGGGTTCAAGTGAAAACTCACTTGGTCTTATCGGTCAAAGGCGTGTTGACCACAACAACGTCACATTTAGCAAGCATAGTATCGAGATCTTCCTCAAATTTTGCTCCAATCGCATTCTCTAACTCAGGTTCCATTTTGAGCCTATCATGATAAAGAAGATTACAGTTGAATGGTTTCAAACGCTGAAGTAAAAGCTTTCCTATGCGTCCACATCCAACGGTTCCAACAGTCTTTCCTTCTAGATCATATGCTCTATGAGCTATGGCTGCTACGTTCCATTCACCATTCACAACTTGATGATACCTACATTAACAATACTGTAACTTACTGAAACATTATTTGTGTGGAATAAACTATTTTCGACAAATAATAAGTTATTATTGACTATGAGCAAAATCAAATTTTCGGTATATTCCACAAATTATTTTTGCTTCTTTTCTTTTTTGGGTCCATTTAACCGAAATCAGTGTGAAAATTCTGAAAGAAAGAAAAAAGATCCAACAAGTTTTTTTCCTTAGCTCAACTGCTACTGCCTGTTAAAATAAAAAAAAATTAAATGATACTCATTTACGGTTTAAATATGCAAATTAACCAACACAAATATAGCATAAAGGCCAACATAAGAGGATAGCAGTATTCTCCATTATGAAACTAATACCCGGGCAAGAAATTCCGAACAAGAATGAGTATTCTCATAAGCTCATCTTCTGCAACTGAAACTGTATTGCTTCCCGTAACCTCAGCAACAGTCAGCCCTGCTTCGGCAGCGGCTTTCAAATCTATATGGTCCGAACCAATGCCGGCTGTTAAAAGAAGTTGCAGATTTCTCGCCTTCTTTATTCTCTCCGCAGTAACATATGCCGGATGAAATGGAGTCGTTATCAGGACATGCAAGTCTGGAATGTGTTTCTCCAGCTCTAAACAAAAAAATTAAGAACAAGACAATAAGTGTGTTTGTTTTGCACATAAAAAAGGTTTAATGCTAAATAAAAATGTTTAGCAATTTTTCAAGTGCTTCGGAATGATATATTTTTATGCTTCTCAAAGTTTTAACATTATTCTTCGGCATAATAAAACCAGTGAATAAGCATGATATTCTAATCATAACAAACACAATCAAAGCATGTCTACCTTAACAATTAGGTTTTCTTATTGCAAGCAAGGTTAACCTAAATCATACTGAAGTAGTAGGAAAACTAGACTGACCGCAATCCGGGCCTTCCTTGTCGTCAGTAACAATGTATTTATGACCTCGTGATTCTAACCAATCACGAATTCCCAAACTTCCCTCAACGCATCCTACAAAGTTTGGGTTCATGGCAGCGTACTCATTGGCCTTGTAGAATACACCTACAATTTTCTTGCTGCCAGTAGAAGCCTGTAGTTATTGCAAATACATATCAACTTCAAGTGAAACTTTATTGTAGTTTGAACAAAAAAAACATAATGTTAAGGGCACCAGAGTACACTTCCACAATATCTAGTAACATTTTGAAGTATTAGAAGATGTAAACATTGAATCTCAATTCATAACACGAAACTGAATGGAATTATACTTATTTGACGATAAATCACCAATCAGTATGAAACTGAGTATGTGCACTTCCTTTGGGGTTATATAGCTGAACAAATTGAATATTTGTTACTGTAAAAATTTAATAATTTTAATTCCCCAAATCAGTTATTTGGACACCATAACTCAACAAAAAAATTAATTTTTTTTTACATGGTAGACTAAACAAAACATACAGAATACGATCAAACAATTGAATTATTTACTTATCCTAACATGAACGATCTAAAAGTAGCAGTTTCATTGAATCTAACACCAAATTTATTCATTCATCTCATAGAACCATTATAGCAAACGATTCACTTCAACCATAGTACGATTGAGGAATTAAACAAAGTAAGCAAAAATGACAGCAAATTTAAGCTCGATCACTGCAAATTAGTCAGAAATAACAAACATGCACTAAATTGAAACAGTAAGAAATAAAAAAAAAGGTCAGAGAATACATGAAGTTGCCTTGAGAAGACCGATGAAATTGGAACGGTCGATCCTAGAGTTCGAATCGCTTCTTTACATACTCTTACCATAGCCATTGTTGATAAAATATTCAAGTTATGATATACTTTAAGGAAGATAAAGTGATATATGCTTAGATATTAGCAAAAATGATAACAAAGAAAGATCAAATTTGGGGTTTTAAACGAATTTGTTCCGTTTTGTATTTTGTTTCAGAGTAAATTAGAAACACGTTTCATGTTCATTCACGTGGCTCGTCCGTTTTGACCACTTAGCAATCAGCTATAGCAACATTTTAGCAGAGATGCATTATTGATTCTTATCAGCTCGATGAGTATTTGTCGGCACAGATATATAACCTTTTATGTAATGTACCCGCTTATTTAATTGATGTCGTACATGCTACATGCTACGTACCAGTGCCAACTCGTATTTCTCATAAGGTTTTTTCGATAAATGCTGGTAACAAAATAGCACAAACATAACTACAACCATTTTACAAACTTGTTTCATGTTCATGTTCCTCGTTGTGTACACTGTTTCTGTCAAACGAACATAGAAAAATTTCAATTTCAAACTCATCCGTTCAGATGAATAAAGATATTGGTTGTAATAAATTTTGTATTTCAGCAAATTCCAAAATGAAGTAGTCAAACTGTTATTTTGTTCGGATTAAATACGCAAATACAATTTCCCATTCATTTCAATTGAAAAATATATATTTGAAAATGTAAATCTATCAAAATATCTTGTATAAACTAATATTAACACAGAATTAATATCGTGTGTTGCTAACGGCACATCATTTTCTTCCTCCTAACACCATTGTTAAAAAAAGCATAAATTTTTACATTATACTCTATCAGACTTTTTAGAGACTGTCAAAAACATCATTTTCGACTCTTTTTAGCGTGGCGAACAAACGTCGACTAACGATATTTTCCACGGCAATAAACACCGAACAATAGTAGCTCGATGACCATCAAAAATGGTGTTGGTCGACGGTTGTTCCCCTTGCAAAACGATTTTACGCAGTGGTTGATTGTCATGTAAAATTATTTTGGTATTAGAAAACACACAAATTTATTGCATTTTTTTATGATATCAAAATGAGAAAAACTCGATGTCATTAGCAACACACTTAATATGTTAAAACAAATGGAAAATAATAGTTCATAATTTTTGCAAATATCCTATCTTTGTCTATGTGGAGATCAAAACTAGTACCAATATGAAGAAAAATATAATTTATTAATTTGAACATTGATTATGAGGTTATATATTACACAAAAATAAAACGTCATGAATATGCATGTTGATAAAATACATTATTCACATTACCTTGATTTAGTTCATGATAAAAATGGACGATGCACTTTGCAACAACAACAATGTATGTACATTATATATTAATTATCAACTATATAATAATGGTAACAATATTCATAAATATTGCAGATACATTGAATATAATTTGGGGCATTTTACTAGAAGGACAAACTTTGTGGTCCAATTAGTTTGTAGGACACACATTCACAAAAATTATTTTCAAGACCAAAGTTAGTAGAATAATTACTTTTAAGGACAAAATCAGCAGTCCAATTATTTTCAAGGACATAATTTCATAGGTTTTAGGCCTTAGAAATTAATTATTTTGCATTTTGTCCTTAAAAATAATTATTTCAGTTGTGTGTCCTAGAAACTAATTGCTCTTGCTAAAGAGGCCCTTGTGGAAAATTTCCACATATAATTTTTTAAATCAATAACAATGACTATGTATTTGCATATGATTGAAGCTTCAACAATGACTCGTTCTCTGATAAATACGATTATAAAGATGGATATGAGATTAAAATATAAATATTTTTCCTTAGTGTTATAAATTTTACTTTAGAACATAACAAAGAAATTCGTCGCTCTTTTCGAGTTCAAATGCAATATCTTTATTATAATAAAAACATTCTAAATTGTATAGCGTAAGTTATCTTTGATTAAAAGTTAAAGCATGTGTATATATTTATGGGGGAAGAAAATTATATTTTACTAATTGTATAATGTTTCAACCAAAAAAACCAAAACTGTTAAATATATAAAATTCATTTGATATTGAAACACATAATTCTATGCGTATAATTCGTTTGGTAAAATGATTCTATGCATTCTATCCAAACTAGAGCAAGATGAGAAGACCTAACTTTCCGTGGTCTCTTTGATCGCATAAGTTTGGTGCAATCCATTTGAACTGGAGCAGGAGAAAAATAAAACAAAATTTTGGATATACATCTAAAAGAATGGACTTTAACTTGAATCGACTTCACCAACGTTGTCTGAAAAGAAAAAATAAATTAAAAATAAACGTAAAATACAAAAAATTACCTTTCATTGTTCGTAGATCATGACTACCAATCCATTCATTTGACTTAATATATCACAAGGAGTAAATATGATATTTTGAAATTTAAAAGAATGAGAAAGTTAAAAAGACAACATATTCCAAAAATAATAATCATAATTGCATCATATAACACGATTAGGTTTCTAACATTTTTTTAATTCTAGGCGTATTTTTAACAAACTAAAATTTAAATACAATCTAAGTATATCGAAGTTTAAAGAAGAAAATCAAGGATTTGGGCAAAGAGTAAATGGTGGTTAAGGACAGAGAAGGAGTTGGCGTAACCTGCACTAGCATAGAACATGCAAGCAATAGTCAAAAATGGTTTTAGTGGAATGCGGTTGAAATGAATCATGAGAGAAGAATCAATGGGTACATATTTTCCCAAAAGGAAGGGAAAGAGAAAAAGAGGACGCTTGTGGAAATATGGACGATAATCTTGTTTAATAATGTAAGCATAATTACGTATTATTCCCAATAAATTTTATCAATTTTTTTTATAATTTGTCCCATATCTTTCATTTCCTAACTTAACTCGATTTATCTTTAATAGTTCCCAAAATTAAAATACAATAAATGGTGGTGTACACGGATTGACAAATGCACCTGTGCTAGTTGTTCCAAAGGGGGATTAGGGCTTAATGGTGTACACAGATGCATGTGGAAAAGGGTTAGGAGCCATGTTAATGCAAAGAGGTAAAGTGATTGTCTACGCTTCTCGACAGCTCAGACCGCATGAGGTTACGTATGCAACTCACGATTTGGAATTAGCCGCAATAGTATTCATATTGAATGTGTGGAGACATTACGTTTTAGAAGAGAGATTTGAGTTGATAAGTCACTGAGATATTTATTCTCTCAGAAGGAGTTAAATATGAGGCAGCAAAGGTGGTTAGAGTTTTTAGCCGCTTATGAGTTTAGTATTGAGTACACACCGGGAAAAGGAAATAAGGTTGCAGATGCATTTAGCAGGAAATATTAGAATGCAGTGTTGGCAATGATAGCTAAGTGGAAAGATTTGGAAGTATTGACTACATGCAGAATATAGAGGAGATCTGAAGCTAAAACTAGTAAGGAAACCGCTATGTTGTCATGTTTAGAAGGTCGACCAACGATGATCGAAAAGATTGCTTCTAAGCAGAAGGAGGATCCATTATTAGCTCAACAGATCAGAAAGTTAAGGGATAGAACCGAGAGCGATGACCTGAAAGATTTCAGTTTGGACCATAATGGATGGTTGAGGAAGAAAGGATGTCTATGTGTTCTAAACGTGGAAAACATAGGAAGTTCTTAGAGAATGCCAACGTTCAAAGTTCACTATTCATCCGGGAGAAACTAAGATGAATCAAGATATGAAAAGAAGTTTCTTCTGGGAGGGAATGAAGAGAGATGTAGGCTTTGAAGTAGCGTTTGAACTTTCAACAGATAAAAACTGAATATCAGAAACCAAGTGGGTTACTTCAACCTTTAAATGTTCCATTATGTAAATAGGATTCTATCTCAATGGATTTTGTCGATGGGTTACCAAGATCGAGTCGAGAAAATGAAAGTATATGAGTTATGGTGGACAGATTGACTAAGAGTGCGCATTTCATTCCCGTTAAGTCGACCAAAACGATACCTAATATAGTTAAACTGCATGAAATTCCTAGTAGATTGTAAGTGATAGAGATTCATTACTCACTAGCGAGTTCTGGAAGAGTCTATGGGAGACTTTGGGTATCATACTCAAAATGAGTACCGCTTACCATCCACGGACAGATGGGTAAACAGAAAGAATTAACTAAGTCTTAGAAGATTTGGTACAAGCTTATGCACTAGATGTTGGGGGATCAAGGAAAGATCATCTACACTTAGTCGAGTTTTCGTATAACAACAGTTATCATTCTAGTATAGGGATGACACCTTTGAAGCTTTGTATGAAAGGCCTTGTAAATCTCCCGTTTGTTGGTTAGAGACCAGGGGATAGGTTAGTTCTTGGTCCAAATTGGTTAGAGAAGTTGCAGAAAAGATTGAGTTCATTCAAGCCAGAATGAAGGAAGTTCAGTCTAGGCAGAAGAGCTATGCTGATAGAAGATAGAAAGACTTAGTGTTCTCAGTTGGAGATCATGTTTTGGTCAAGATATCACCAATGATAGGTGTAATTCGATTTGGGAAATCAAGAAAATTGGCGCCGAGATTGGTTGGACCATTCCCCAATATTTTCGAAAGCCCTACTTTTAGTATTTGAATGAAAGGTTTTCAATGCTTTCGAAAAGAAAGTTTAAAGTGTTTTGAAAAGAGGGTGTCTAAGGTTTTATAAAGCTTTCGAAGGGATACTTTCAATGATTTCAAAATGTCTATTTTTAAAGTTTTCGAAAGGTATGTTTTGGCCTTTCGGCCTAGTGTTTCAAGGTAAAGTAGTTAACCTATTTTGAAATGGGTACTTTCAATGGATTCAAAAGGGACTGTTTAAAGTTTTTAAACAAGGGTTTCGAAGGTGATACCATGGATTTAAAACATAATGTTTCTAAGTGAAAGAAGGGCTTTGACTTGTTTTTAAAGGGATAGATAACCCTATTGATTTAGGTTTTCATCAACATTGTTTTGTGTAAAACATATACCATGGCAAAGATATTTGAGTAAGTAAAAAAGTTTATTTTCCTTGTTTAAGTATGATTTAAAGGGTTAAATCGATTTGAAAAAAATGTTTTCATGGAAAATTTGATAGGATAGTTAACCCTAAGTAAATGACTCAAATATTAGAATACTAGATGAGACTGGTATAGAATCGCACCATATACTTTAGTTGGTAGCCCCTAGCTAATATAAGTCCGAAATTCCAGTGTGTGTGATTTTGTCGTAGTTAAGACTAAAATGATGTTACACATAGAAAGGAATATACAAAGAAAGATAGGTTATTGATCAGCCCGTAAAACTATTAGGTTCGGTTGACCCTGAGAAAGGTAAGTTATGGAAAGACCATTCAGGAGTGTGTCTAACTGAAGTTAGATTATTTATTTTGTCCGGTGGGGCTGAGTCAGCCAATGGTTAGTAGTTATCCAAACAAAACTATATTGTTCGGACAGATAGTCCATCGATTACCTAATTTATATGCATATATGATATTGCTATTATTTCTTCAATCCGTTTGATTGCAGTATTTTGATTTGCAAAAGATATATTTTAAAAGGGATATTAGTGAGTGAAAACCCGTTCCACTAAGCGGCATAGTCTCACTTAATATCAGTAAACCGAGATGTAATAGTATTATTCACACCAGGCTTTATGTCTGACTTGAAGTTTATGTTTTCCCCTTAAACTCTTTGGTGCTCAAAATTAATTTGAGTAGATTGAGAGTTAAGGTTTTACGGGCTTAGTAAGTGGATGAATAAGCTTCCGAAGGCATGCAGGAGGCGAAGTTAGCTAAATAGGAGTAATTAGTTTTATTTTCGCTATAATGTATTTAGGACTGATATGTCTATTTAGTACTCTTCATCCAAGGAGGCATCTTCATATATCAATCTTGGCATAATTTGTAATAATTATATTTGATCAAAATCTGAGAAACGTTTTGAGATTATGTATTGGAGTATAAAATATGGATCTGAAATGTAATCAGAAAAGATGTTTTAATTTTGTGTTGATTTTATTTCATATTCATGTGCTTCTGATATTATGGATACCATTAATATTAATGTATTTTGTTACTGGGCATTAATGCTATAGATGACTGCAGTATCTGTAGCACTTAGCTTCGGGCCTCAAGATAGGGGATGTTACATGGACACACAGTCCTAAGCACTGGCCAGCTCATAACCAACTTTAATTAAGCATTAAGGGGATGAATAACTGAAATAAGTCTATCTATCATACATCATAATCGTATAGGAGATTGACAGCTTGTGAAGACTGTCCTACACCACCGGCACCCAATGTGTGTAAACTAGCACGTTGTTGACTTGCCCGGTCGATGTAGAACGATCATCAGGGTTTTAAAATGAGCAAACATTACGAAACATATCGTATATCTCACAGTGCATTGAATAAAATATAATATACATCACATATATAAAATAGGAGAGACGGTAATAATTAAGTGATCCAAATATCAGAGTACATATTTGCAAAGTTATACAACTAGTAATAGAGTTTATACGATGGAAGTAAACTCAAATAACTGTCTCATAATAATAAGAAAGCACCGCCAAGGCTTTATAGCGTTGCACAGTGGAATAAGCATATAAACCCATATATAATACTAGATAACTCCATCCAACTCGTCCTCTGCATAGTACTATGTTGCACCTAGACCTGCCCTTTAGTCCACTCATTTAAGAGTACCCGAGACAATAATAAGCAAAGTATAAAACCTCAAGTTAGACAACAGTCTAGTATGAGCAATAAATGAATCTCAAAATACTATACAAGTCGATATAGTAAAGATAAAGGTATACGAATCATACCTGGTATGTCCCTATAACCAAAGAGTTAGCACACAATAACATAATATGCTACTGCATGAATACGGTAAAGTACTGCAAATCAAGTGTGACGATAGGTGTCCAAGTATCTCTGTCTCTGATACCCATCTAGAATGACATCCTTAGAGTGATAATGTACGGCAGAACAAACAAGACAACTGTATCATCCATCAAACAATCCTTACTTCGCTCATTGTGCTCTGGATATATGATAACTCATATGACATTTCAATTGCCAAGGACTAATAGAAATCCCTGTTTTCAGTGCACTCTCTTTAGCCTGAAGCTGATACTAGACCCATTCAACCAGTCTAGGGTACATGGATGCATTCAACCGATCCACGTAGCCTTTCAACTTACCCATGAGCGTCCTCATAATACTCTTGCTTTGAGTACATCAAAAAACACTCTGAGTATCAAAAATCCCTTAGCACGCATATCCGAGCCCTTTCTTTTCCTCATCTAATTTCCATTATCCTTGAGGAACCATT
This sequence comes from Allium cepa, assembly GCA_030765085.1. NCBI lineage: Eukaryota > Viridiplantae > Streptophyta > Magnoliopsida > Asparagales > Amaryllidaceae > Allium > Allium cepa. The sequence goes on along the minus strand of CM060941.1, from coordinate 165,442,763 downwards.
CTACATTCCTCCATTCCACTATAGAACTATTCAACCGTTCTATTTACGGGTCACCTTTCTTAGAACCCGCCCTTTGTGGATAACCATTCTCACGACTCCGTTCAACATCGAGCCGCCATCACCGGAACTTAACTCCTTTTTTTATCGAGTTGTCATCAAAATCCTAAAAACTATCATTAAGCCACTGTCACCATCAAACTCCAAGTGAATGAAAAACACCTTCAGCGTGATTTATAGGGTCTCTGCTTCCTCTCTAGGAAGTTTCACATCCATTGGACCCAACAAAACAACTCGAGACCGAGTTGATTAACTCGACACCGACTCATATACTGAGCCAATTTTGGCTAAGTCTCCTTTCTTGCTTCTAGTACTCCATGCCCAGATGCTTTAGACCCCGACCCATCCATCAAAACAACTCGGTCCTTACTCTAAAGCATTCTACTTCAAGTTGTAGAAACAACTCATCATAATATCCAATACTTAGCCAATCTCCCACATCTTACTGTAGAGAACCTTCACTGGCCATGCTCTATCCATCCACCAAGTAGACCAATCTATTCGAGCCTCCAAAATAACTTAATGCCGAACCTTCAATTCGGTGTCGAGTTGATTACTTAGCTAATTTTGAGGTGTGAATTTACTGCAAGCTTCTCCCAAGCTCCAGAGTCTCTCCTGTAAGTATCGTCCAATTTCGACTAACTTTGCATCTGATTTGCCAAATTCACAAACCTATCTCCTAATCATCTAAAACACTAGAAAACAACACCAAAACATAACGTATAAGCATAGAATAACATGCATATACATCCACACATACAAGCAATGCACAAGAATGTGATAAGCAAGCCAATCCTAGTCTAAATCTAACTTTTATGTTAGCATATGCATATGATTACTAGGGATTGAAAACCATTTAAATATCATTTTTAACCTTTTAAAATTCGTTTATAAACATTTACAAAATGCAACTGCAATTAAAAAAAACATTTTAAGGTCAAAATGATATCAAACATCATTTTTAACTATATAAACATGCATAATAAAGTGAGAGGTCAATAACCACTCATCAAATACCCAAAATACTAATCTTTCTCCTTAGATTTGAAGTGGACAGCAAAGGAGAAGTATTCAAATCACCCAAAAAATAATCTCTTGTTTCTATATGCTAACTATACCTCTAATCATGATTTGGCTAAGATTAGTAAGAAAAATATATGATTTTTGATGAAATTAGTGTTAATGGAGGTTTAGAACTATTTTGGGGAAGATAGAAATAACCTAGCTCAGTTCCTACGGCCTTCGCTTAGCACAATTTGCGAAGTAGGTTAGTGGGCTTAAGCATGGGCTTAGTTAATTACCCACTAAAACTAGCCAGTAGCAGTCAAAACTTAGAACAGCTTAACTTCCAAAACATAACTCTGTTATTCTATTATATGACTACTCTACGGAATGGAAAACCATCATCCTGAAGCAATAGAAGTGGTTTTAGACCATAATTTGGCTTCGATCAAAAGTTATAGTCCAAATAAGATTTTTAGGGTCAAAATGGTCATATAGGAATTCGGCAAAAATCATAGATGTCGAAAATGTCTCTAAGAGTCACTTTCCAAAATTTTAGAGTACGCGGCCCTATGTATAAAATTAAATTTTTTACGATTCTTCGATACGTAAAATACTCGCTTGCTCCAGAAGACTACACACATGTCTGTCTGACATAGCTCGTGTAGTCTTTAGTTACCTCGATGACCATCGTGACTCGTTATCCATCAAGTACAAGATTACGCTATGCAATGGTCACGATCCTGCAAGTGCCCCCAATGGTAACATACTGCTAGCCCATGTGAGATGGGGTAAACCATACAACTATAAATCATAAGGTGTGTTACGGATTAGGAGCGTGACCCCGCAATCAAGCTGCAATGATGGATACTAGCCTAATCTGGTTTACTCCTCACCAAAATGATAGGAGTTCTCACATGATAGACTCTGGCATACTAATAGTTGGCACATAGCCTTAAACGTTTCTTTTAACGCATGTATGCAAAATTTACATATTGCAAAATCCCCATTGGGTGCCATTTATTCACAAAGAATAATCGAATAAGTATCAACATCAATGTCCCATACCACCATGTGTTGCTCATTCGTTTATTCAATAGTCATAAATCATACTCATCTCTAACAATATTCTACATAACAAGTCTAACGAATAACAAAAGGGATAATACCAAAAGTCTCATACCAGACGGTCTTATATCCCCGTTTGTTCAAATTTCTCATCATACAGAATGATAATCAAACATTTAAGATTATAAAAGAACCTTAATTGTAGAAAATATTTATTTATTTTTCAAGTGTTCTCATTCTTTAATTTAAACAAAATAATTTCCTTTTATTCTGTTATGATTGAAATTTCAAATTTTCCAACGTCTTTCATTAATTCAATATACATACATACACACACGCACGCGTGAGAACGCACACCATATACGCACGTACACACACACATATATAATCATATAAATTCATATTCATTTATTTACAAGCACTTCAAATCATTTTCAAAACATTTTGAGTTTTTAATTAATTACTAAGGCTTTAAATCAATATGTTATGTGCTATTTTAAATAATTAGTATTCATCGAATATATTATTATCAATATTCAACCATCATTATTAGACTTCATAATTTTTTTCTACAAAAATATAAATAGGGTTTTAAAGTTTATTATTTATACTTTTATATCATATTTTTATTTTATTTTATATTTTAGTTTATTATTATATTAAAAATACAAACATACACACGCATTGATCTAGAATCCGCATCTAGGTTATGCATCATTGTACTATGCATTGATGGATTGATTACGACATGCAACGTGAAATTCTAGGTCACGTGGCCACCATTCAGGGCGACTTTGGCCAACAACTCCTCCTTCGATCCCTATTTCATCTCTACACTCTAACAACTCAAAGAACAACAGTATCACACAAACCCAATCAAAAGCGAGCAAACTATGGGTTCAAGGAGTTTGCAAATTAATTCAAATACATAAACATTCAAGATGAAATTCAAGCATTTAGGCATAGATATGAGTGAAGAAACAGTCGCTTTGAAGCAGCTAAGCTTCAACGATAAAGCTACTTCTTTCATCTCCTCTTCTTCTTATCTTTGTAAAATCCAATAAAGACCAAACTTCAACAAGATTCCGACTTCTTCTCGCTAACAAGTTTAATATGGAGTTCAGATAGATATGTGTTTAATTTAGAATTTTTAGGGATTTATTTTTATTTTATTTTTGAATTTAAGATGCAGGGGATTACTGTTTCATAATCGAGAGATCAAAGATAGAGGTGGAAAAGCTTATATGGGATGACATATGAAGCAATAAATAGAGCTTCTAGCCTATCTTGAATGACAAAAGGGTGGAGATATTTCCAAGTGCCACAATGAGCCATGTGGTCTTACTTTCTAATTTATATTTATTCTTTTTCTTAACTTTTCATGCACTAATCTATTTTTCTACCATACTAAGCCCAAAGCTTCAATAAAAATTTGTATTTCTTCTTCATAAATACTTTACTATCATCTAATAATTTTTTCATGATTATTATTTATAATTTATTCCAATTAAATAATTATTTTCATATTTACCGTATAAAGTCTAATTTCATAAATAAATTAATAATCTTCTCTTAAAAGTGATATAAAAATCCATCTTCTGTTAAAATAAGTTCCTTATTTTATTTCCTTCAATAGTTAATTTTACAAAAAATATTTAACCATTTTAATTATAATTTAAAAGTCATTTTGACCCTTAAATTGTCCAAACTCCACTTAAAAATAAATATTTGCTCAAATAAATTTCTTACTTTATAAAATATTTCACGTATAGCTTCCCAATTATTTATGTTTTCCCATATTTATAATTTAAAAAACCCTTTTTAATTAATTTAATCTTTATTTCAATTCCTTCTCAACAATTAGTTATTATAGACTCTCCTATTAGAAAATTACATCCTCGCAATTTCTTCATTGGAAAAAATTCATAACTGAGCTATTAAATTCTAGCTCAACTACATCATTAACTACTAGAATAATTTAATAAGCAAACCAAGTATGCCAGACTCGTATGAATCTGGAAATAGCCCTGGATAGGTCCGTGCCATAAAATCCTTGCTCTTCCAAGCACAAATAAATGGGTTGTCGGACCATTGCACCTTCACTAACGGGACCCGCTTACTCCTAAGCCGTCGGACCTTCGAGTTTTCTATGCAGACATGATGATGCACATAAGTTAAGTGTGGCAAAATATTAAGCTTTTTAATGCACCGTGGCTCCAAAACTGTCTCGGTACTCTTTAGACACTTCCTCAACTTGGAAATATAGAAGACATCATGAATACCAGATAACTAATCAGGAAGAGTAACTCAATAAGCAACACAACCTGTGACGCCCCACCTCTATACCCACGCTAGCCAAGGATACTACGAGGTAATGTCGTCAACTAACGCGGAGAATAAGGCTGGTTAGGAGCGACCATCTATAGCCTTGCTCTAACTATCTATCGAATACATCGACAATTATCATACCATGCAGATCGACATATCCAATGAATACTTAAAACAAAACCATAGGTGGCTGGGGGATCTATCAGAGCAGAATATAACGACTCAAATGTAATATACATCACAGAACAGTAGATCATCACATACACATATATAGATACATAACAGAGTATACAAACTGATACATGTCAAGTGGTATAGCAAACCACAATATACAGGCGAATCCAAAAGATTATATATCAGAGTTACAACAAAATGGGACTACACAAAAGCTATAACAAAAAGGAGCTAGCGGAGTAGTCCATGCGGAAGAAAAATAGGCTAAGTCCAAAAGCACCTAACCTGAAACAACTGGGTCTAACCCGAGTATAGAATACACGGGTCAGTCTAGCTAAACAAATCAGTTAGTTAGACTGAACAACAATAAACCTGCAAGGTCATAAAGTATAACAAATATCTCTAAAAGAGATAACACAATCATCTAACAAAAGATGAATCATAACAAGACAAGCCTTATATCAATGGCAACTCAAATAAACAAAGGATATGAATATCCCAAAACAAGCCAAAAAGGTAATAACATATACCAATGAAGGTAACACAAGTTCCGCAAGGTAACCGCTATACAACGTGTGGCTCAAAAAGACCAACACCGAAGGACGATACCTAGGGAATATATATATCAATGAAACATCGGAAAATTTGCACGTGCTCAGTACTGTATAAACAAGGATTCATGAGCCCGAAGACTCCAAACCCAATATCACTCGAGCGGTGACGAATGACCAACTCCAAAAGCGATACAATAGGGCAACAAACCCGAAGGCACAAACCCGAAGGTACAAACCCGAAGGCAACATACCCGAAGGAAAAAACCTGAAGGAGACAGTCTGAAGACACTATCCCAAAGGCAACAAACCGTAGTGGTGAAGGTCCGGAGGCCCAGTACTGGACACCACTAACTGGCAGAATGTGTCATAACTCTCAAAAAGGAATCTGAAAAGTAGTAACGTGAGTCCCATAACCACCCATTCGTACTAAACGGTTTACTATCCGTTAGTTAATTTCACACTCAAAGCATTACAAAGTTTACCTCATCTCATTGGTAAACCAGACCAAAAAGTCGAAACAGTCAATCGAATAGGTTGGGGATTAATCGGAAAGATAAACGTCCGGATTCATGGTCCGTGTTTTACCTAACCATTTAATCTCCTTTCCACTTCGCTCGAAGTGCGAAATTGTGTGTGTTTTAAATAAAATTTATAAATTAGAGAAGTGAGCTTTTAATATGATTTGAAGAGATCATTTTATAAAAACCCGTGTATGAAATCAAAAAGGAATCATCAAAGTCAAATATGCATAAATAGCTAATTGGAATCAACACGCGTCGATCAAAATTGAAAAACCAAGCAAAATAGGCAAATAGGAAAACGATGGCAGATTCAGACGTCTGAAATAGGTGGTTCAGACGTTTGAATCTGGAAAATTAGAAATTTTCCAGAACGTAATTCAGACGTCTGAACCAAATGTTTCAGACTTCTGAAATAGGCATTTTTTAGCCTATTTCATTTCTGTTTGAAATTGAGCCAATTCAGACGTCTGGAATTTCGATTCATACGTCTGAATACAGGGGAATAAAATTTTCCAGTATAATATTCAGACGTCTGAAAATGAGGATTCAGACGTCTGAATCCTGTTGTTCAGGCATTTCCTGAACCTAGGCCATTCATGGCCAAAATAAATCGAAAGCGATCGGATGAGCGATGATTACGGGCCTACGTACAACGACTAGCCAACCTTAACGACTCACCCAAACACTCCGAACAACATAAACATCAACCATATGAGGATTTCATAGATTTGGCTTCAAAAATCATAAATTGGCAATTTCACCGAATCAATCCAAATCGAAAGCAAACGAACATACAAATATGTTAGGAAATTCATTCCTAACCATCCAACATAGTTGTAAACATAGATGTGAGATAAAAATCTCACCTTTTAACTCAAAAACAAGGATGAGAAACCCAAATGCAAAGAAAAGACCAACCACTCTTCACTTCAACTCTACAAGCTTCAATCTAAGATCAAAACAAGTATTTCCTAAGTTAGGTTTAGGAAACTTTCTGAAATTGGAGGAAGAAAGAGTTGAAGAAGATGAAGAGAGGGCTTACCAATAGTTTCTCTTGGATTATAGAGCAAGAATTTGAGTTTGCAAGAAGAAACTAGGGTTTGGAATTTCTATTTCTTCTTCCTTTCCCCCATTTTCAGTTGAGCTAGAGTTTAGAAGTGAAAATGAGTGAATGGAGAAGAGAGGGGACTGAGTTAGGTTATTAAGCTAACAAGTGGGCTGAACCCAAACCCAAAACCCAATAGAAAAAGGTAGCAAAACTCGACTTACTCCAAACATATAAAAGCTTATACTAAAAAAGATCGCAAACGCCATTTCGAACTCAACGGAAGTGGTTTCGAGTCCTAATTCGACCGTTTGCAAAAGGTAACATTTCGGACCTAAATCCGACTAACGATGATATATTTAAATAAAATATTTAAATATATAATCGTTAAATATGCGGGTTGTTACACAACCGATGCGCTCAGTAGTCGAGAATGAACCAATAAAGTGAAGTCTAAGCTCCCCAACTTACTGAACCTTGTAACACCCTTCAAAGGAGATATCTTTACAAAGACAAGATCACCAACCTCAAACTCGATATCCTTCCTCCTACGGTTTGCATAAGACCTCCACAGATCATGGGCTTTCTTTATCCTCTGCCTAATCAACTATATCTTCTTGGGAGCCTCCTTGGTTGAATTAGGACCAAGAATAAATCTGTCTCCAATCTCAAGCTAATAAGATGGTGATCGACATGGTCTACCATATAGAGCCTCAAAACAGAGTCATGCCGATGTTTGATTGGTAGCTGTTGTTGTAAAAAAACTCTACCAAATAGATATGATGCTCCAAGCTACCTTGAAAATCAATAAAATAAGAATGAAGCAAATCCTTCAACACCTGATTAACTCTCTCTGTCTTACCATCAGTCTGCGGATGATATGATATACTGAAGTCCAGCTTTGTACCCAAAGTTGACTGAAGACTCCTTCAGAAACCATTGGTAAATAATAGATCACGATCACACACAAAGGCACTGGGAACGTCATGAAGTCTCACAACCACCTTTACATAAAGTTGGCCTAAATAGGGAGTGTTCCTATATGACTTCACTAGTATAAAGTATGCTAATTTACTCAAGCAATTAAATACTACCCAAATGCAATCATGGCCACTCTTAGATCGAGGAAGACCATCTACAAAATCCATTAATGCTTGGTCCTACTTCCATATCGGGATCTCCAATGGCAAAAGAAGACTACTAGCTCTTTGATGTTTAGCTTTTACAAGATGACAAGTTTACATCCCTACACATACTTCCCAATGCGGTGCTTCATCCCTTTCTAATAACAGAGATGCTTCATATCCATATACATCTTACTTCCTCCAGGGTGAATAGTATAGCACAATCGACGATAATTATCCATAATTTCCTTACGAAGGCTATCTAAACCAGGAACAACAAGTACCACTTTTCTATAAGCAACTACTAGCATCAAGAGAATAACCAACAAGATCATCATCATCTACATCACTAGACTCCAACCTTTAAATAATAACTAGAATAGTAGGATCTCTCCTTCGAGCCTCTGCAATAGGATCAATCAAGGATTTTCGGGTGAAAAGACTAGCCAATATGACACTTGAATCAATAACGGAATCTATATCTTGAATATCATACTTGTATCAATAGCGGAATCTATACCTTGAATATACATATAAAAAGAAATTCCAAATCCTTCTACTGTGCCAACATCATGGAAACAACAGCCTGATGCTTCCTACTCAATACAACATCCATCTGTTCTCCTTCCCATCGATGTACTGAATCCCAAAGCCATAGCCTATAAGAAACTCAAGCCGAAGTTGTTGCCTCATGTTGAGGTCATTCTAAGTGAACAAATACTTCAATGACTTATGATTTGTATAAAGCACAAATCTCTTTCCTAGCAAATAATGTCATCATACCTTCAATGCAAAGACAATAGCGGGGAGCTCTAGATCATAAGTGGCATAACAGACTTTATCATGCCTCAGTTACCTAGATGCCTAAGCAATCACTTTATCTCCCTGCATATGAACTACTCCCAAATCAAAACCACATGCATCTATATAAACCTCAAAGTTCAGGTTACCCTTTGGCATAATAAGAATAGGTGCATGTGTAAGCAACTTCTTCAGCTTTTGAAAAGTCATCCCACCTCTATTCGTTCACTGAAACTTCACTCCCTTCCTTGTAAGATTAGTAAGAGCTAGCATCATCTTTGAAAAAATCTTTATGAAACGCCGATAATAACCGACTAAGCCCAGAAAAATATGAATCTCAGTAACTGTCTCAGGCCGCTTTCAATTCTAAATAGCTTCAATCTTGGCTGGATCAACAGAAATACCAGCCTTTGATAATACATGGCCTAAGAACTTCTTCTTCTTCTTCCAAAAATGGCATTTGGAGAATTTAGCCTTCAACTAATTCCCCCCAAGTCTCTCCGGAACTACTATAAGATGCTACTCATGCTCTATCTTTGACTTGGAATAAACCAATATATCATCAACGAATATAGAAAAAACTTATCAAGATAGTCTCTGAAGATCCAATTCATCATATTAGCAAAGTATGCGGGTGAATTTCTCATCCCAATGGCATCACGAGCCATTCATAAGAGCCATACGGGTCTACAAAGATATCAATGGAATGCCATTCTTTGCAAAATGGAGCCGATGGAAATCGGTTGCAAGGTCAAGTTGAGAAAAGACCTAAGCACCTCTAAGCTAATCGAACATATCGTCAATCTATGGCATAAGATATTTATTCTTTGTGGTGTGCTCGTTTAGCTTGCGATAATCGACACACAGTCTAAGGGAACCATGCACTTTCTTCATAAACATTGTAATGGCGTCCTAAGGTGAATTACTAGACTAGATAAAATACTTAGCTTCTAACTCCGACAGTTACTTCTTTAATTATTCATTCTCTTTACCATACATCATCGTAGGAGGACGACTAACTAACCGATCTTTAGGAATAAGATCAATGCAGAACTCTATAACATGGCTTAGAGACAAATCAGCAATAGGCTCAAAGACATTAAGATAATCTCTATCAATAGGGATTTTGGTAATACCATCTTTATCTCGAGACAGAGCAAAGGGAGAACCACTCGTGCTTCGACTATGGCTTCCAAGAGCTAGGCTGAGACGCACTTTGGAATTTGGAAGGCTAAGAGTGATTATTATTTTTGGACATAGAAGATGAGCCTCATATTGATCTAGCTAATCCATTTCAAGAATAGTGCTAAATCCTAGATACGAATACATGCAAACCACACAGGAAAGAGAATCCACATAAGTCCAAAAGCACATCTCTACATAACATCCCAAGGGTTGCATAACCCTTTATAGGATTAGGGATCTTCAAAGATGCAAGCAAGCACACAACATCAAGATCAAATTTGTTGACTAGTTCTTTCGACATGAATGAATGGGATGCATCCGTATTGAAAAGAACTCTAATGGAAGATTATATGAATAAGATAGTACCTTCAAGGATGGATGGAGCTTTCCCCTTAGTCTGAGATGGTCCGCTAGAAGACTTAATTACAACTTCCTACTCTTCCAACTAGTTACTGGGAAGGTATAACAAAGGTGATCTTCTTCATTATAGATTCTACACTTATTCTGAGATGGTGCAAGGCGCAACTTAGCGCACTCCTTAGAATAATGGCCTCTTTCTCCGTAATTATAACACTTCACTGTATCACGGGCTCGGCTTTGAAACTCCAGTGCGCCATCCCTTGCTTGCTTCTTATTTTAAAGCTTTGCCTTCTACTTCTTGAATGGGAACTTCCTCTTCTAACCAAACTAGACTTGCTCCTCTACCCTTTATCTCCACTCTCCCTCTTAGCCTCTTCTTGTCTCAAAGTAGTATCAACAAGCTTCTCCAAAATAACTTTAAGCTGTGGACGTAAAGCCTTCCTCAAGGCCTTCGTAAAGCCATAAACAAACTTTTGATTATTCTTGAGTGGAGTGTTGACGAGAACTTGTACCATATTTTGAAAGAGCTTTAATGGTAGCTACATACTTTGCCACTATCATCTGACCCTACTTTAAGTTAATAAACTTCCTAGCTATAGCTGTTTTCTCTGCCTCGAAGTGGAACTTCTACACAAAGCAAAGTCTAAACTGATTTGTTGTCAACTCAACTTCATCAATCTTAGCCACTAAAAGTTTATAACAATAAAGTGCCTTCTTTTGTAACTGACTAGAACCAATCTGAAACCTTTATTTATTGGCAACTCCCACGCGAGTAAAGATACGCTTGCATTTCCCGAGCCACACCTGAATACTGATAACTCCCTTAGTGCCCTTGAAGGTTTTCCCTTCAAGGCTAGCATAATCACTACACATCCGAGAAAAATCAAAACGGGGAGTAGGAGGGTTAGTAGCTATGAATGTAATGGATGCTTGAATGCACTACACAAGCTTTATCAACTGATCGACGGTCATAAACACTCCTTCGTTACTGGAACCATTGGACTGTTCGGCATCTACTCGGGTAAATCGACCACTAACCATTCCCACTTTTGCATTAAAGTGAGATTTAAATTTAGAATAAACATGATAAATAATGTCATCTATATAATTTCAATATAAAGAGTAGCGCCATAAGTGATAGCATCACAAAGAAATTGGTGCCATCAAGCTCTACATCGAAGTTCAGTAGTGCTTCCCTTCATCACTTCGTGCTTCATCACTTTGCTGTTCATCGGCGTCAAGTTCCATCAGTAAGCAAAAGGAAGGACTTCACATTTGGTCAAGGCCGCATGGGTCTCACTCTACCTATCATCGAAGTAGATAGTGATTGTCATCGAAGTTGATAGTATTTGGAGGAACTTCGCAGTATTCATGTTACCATGAGTCATCTCTTTCCATAAGTGTTCAAAGCCGAAGAGACATGTCATAAATCATCTACTGCCGATTGCATCTTGGTGCCATAAATTATCATTGTCGAAGTCCATAGTTAAGATCGAAGTTCATAACCAAGGACAGTATCACTTCATATCAGTGTCGAAGACAATCAATGTCGCTATTGCACCCCGCTTTAGGAGTATCGTCGTAGTTTACTCATGCGACGTCAATGATAAACATCATTGACATTCACGAAGGCACGAAGATTATCGATGAAGCACCAAATTAACAATGCCATTCATCAATGAAGACCACTCCTCATCAACACTTCGTACTGCTCCGGCTGATATCATCAATAATCAATTAAGAAAGCTTCAATGCATGAGATTGTCAATCCCGAAGACCATCACTACCAAGATGACAATAAATTTTTATTATTGTTGTCGTCAAGCAAGCTAAGCCCGCTATAGTATCGAACTAGTCGAAGCTATTGTCAAAGTCATTGATCAATGTCGTGTCTCATAAATATAGTGTGATTATCGAAGCCACATTTCACCAAAAGCCATATTGCAACAACATTACATTTCGACGATGTCGATGTTGCACTTCATTAACATGATAACAAGAAGGCCACATACCGAAAGCTATCAATCGAGACCATATTTCATGATTATCGATTTTATGAAACATCCATGATGGAAGATGGCGAACATCGTGCAAAGGAGGGAAGAATAAGATCATTTACAAGAGTCAATTCAAGAGGATCTAGAGTATTTTTCTTCACAAAGCTTCAAAGGTCTTCACATCCGTTCACATGTTCGTAGCACTAAAAGTCCCATATCACTGATTTGTGCAAGCCAACCTCATTCCAACCGCTGTAAATATAGATGCATCTCCTCATGGAAAGGGGCCATTAACTTCTTTTCGTCTGTTAATTTTTAGATTAGAACTTTGCTAAGCTCTCTAAAGAGCTTGAGAACTACTGTAATGACATATGACCAACAAAGAAGAAGGATATTTGGCATTGCATACAAGGACTTGAACAGTTGCATATTTGCACATTCGTGATTGAATAAAAGGACTTGACTTGAGTCTATTTGCATATTTGACTATGGACTTGCATATTTGACTTATGGACCTGCCTATTTTGCCCAATGACTTATCGACTTTTTTTTTTTTTTTTTTTTGAATTTATGGACTATGATTTAATTGAACTTGTGAATTATTATAAAACCAAGGGGCATATTTGAAACTTCGTTAAATATGCCACTTTGTACAAACTTTTGGATGTTGATGAATTTAATCGTTAATATTTTTGACGTCAGGAGGAGGGCTCGAAGTTCCGGTGTTTGAAAAATGACCAAAATACCCTAAAGGGATTTTGAGTTTCATATTTTGAAAATTTTCAAATCTATAGACTAATTGCTTCTAATGTTTAAACACTTGCAGGAATATAAATAGCTCTGCTCCGCTTGGAAAACATTCGACTAGATCTCATACTATATTATCACATCGCTCTTCTCCCTCTTCTCACTACTTATACAATAGTTCACAATTCATTCTGGCCCTCTTTTCACTACTTATACAACAGTTCAAATTCATTCTGATCCCTCTTTGAAATCAACCGTGTTCCCCTTTGGAAAAATTTCAAATTCAATCTAACTTTTAGATCTGACCTAAAAACCGAATCCAATCCAAATTTTAAAACTGATTCAAGCTTCATTTTGAAAATCTTGAGCATATCTAAAGGACTTCAAACTCGTGGGATCTAGTTTTATAGGGAAGTAATTTCCGAAGTGGTCAGTGATCTTTAGAGTAGTTCAGTAATTGTGAAGTGGTTTATGATCTTCGAAGTTATTCAGTAATATTCAAAGTGGTCAGTTATCTCCAGAGTCATCCACTAATTGTTGTCCAAGTGATGCTTGAGGTTGTCTTCAAAGTGGTTTGGTGCGAAGTGATTTATATTTGACGAAGTCGCTCAGTAGTTCACGAGCTAATTAATGATTTTCGAAGTCATTATCGATGAAGAAGATGATTAATTCAAAGTCATGGTTGGCGACGAGGTTATGATTCTCGAAGCGAAGAGCTCTTTGAAATAATTCACCGATTCCCAAAGCGAAGTGATCTTCGAAGCAGTTCAATGACTCTTGAAGTCATTCCATAATCCTTGAAGTGGTTAATAACTCTCGAAGTGGTTAGTGAGTGTCAAAGAGGCCAACCATGTCGAAGTCGCTAATTGACGATGACCAAGGTTAGGGCCCATCATTAAGTTATAATTTGTCGATCATGTGCCCAAAAAAATGAATTCAAGGTATGGGACATCAAATCTCCAGATATTTCAGATCTCGAAAAGCAATATTTTGAGCTTTGAAAATGATTACAAAGCTGATTTCAAAAGTGCGATGTTTTGAAAATTTTGCAACTCATTCATTTCAACAATAAGAAATTTTGAATTTATTGATTTTGAAAGAATGGGACAAGAACAAGAAACTTGGTTTCATAAATCACTTGGTTTCATTTCAAAATCATGGCATTCAGTTTTTAAATAATGAATATATGATTCTTAAATGCATACTAGATACTGAATATGATAGTTTTTAATACAACAGACATTTGAAACAATTGAAGTTCTTGAGTACAAGTAATTTTTTTGAATAGTCTGTTGAATATACCAATTTTTAGCAAATAGGAATTTTGAGATTGCCCTGTTTTTAAAACATGTGTGTACGAGTTTTGTAAAAGCTTTAACTATCTCTGTTTTGTATATGGTTTCCAAAGCATGAAGATTTCTATAACGTTAATTTGAGCATATGAATTTAAAATACATAGTCTGACTATGCATTCAGTGATTTCAAATATATTAAACTATAAATGTGATAACTTTAAATATATTCGAATGTTAAACATACATGGTTTTGGACATATACTGAATTCTACATGAGAGTAGTTTTCAGAATAAAAGATTTCTACATATCTCTGAATTTTGAAATATTGAACTTCATATGAATTGTGATTTGTGTATGTAGCTTTTAAAGCTTATATGAATTTTTGAATACATACTATTTGGTTAAAGTTGGCAAACTCAAGTGAGAAGTTTTCTAGGTGTCCAGAGTTTTTTTTTTAAAGTTTTCAAGAAAACATAATTTTGTTGTTTATATCAACTCTGTATTGAATTTTAAGATAGATGCACTATGATAAGCCTTTTTTTTTTTAATAAAATACATAAAATATTGGACCTTCTATACGGACAAGTTTCCCAGATGTATGAGTCTCACTTAGATAAATGAATTTTCTGGGGGAATACATAAATTTAGATACAATTGGAATACAATATTTAGACTATAGCAAATGAATACCTGTTCTTAAAAGCACAAAGTTTCATTTATACATGCATTTGGTTTGCAGTAGGGGCGGGGGCGGGGGCGGGTAGGTTTGATGCGGTTTGGAGTTCAAACCGCTTCCGCACCGCATCAAACGATTAATCAAAAATACAAACTATTATACCAATCTTTTAAACGGTTCGGTTTCGGTCCAGTTTGAATGTAATACGGTTCGGTTTCAGTCCTGTCCGGTTTGAACCCATATTAAATATGAAATAAGAGAATTACTTTCATCAACAATCAATTTACGAAGACAACTGTGTGAACCTTTTACATTTAAAGGTTAAAGCAAACGATGTTATACTGAAATGAAAGATTAGTTCTTAATTATATGAATATTTCAATTTGACATTTACCTACAAGTAGAATTTTTTAGTAGATTAATTAAACATCAACATTAATCAATGCATAATCATTAAAGAAAATGCTAGAATAAGATTATAATTAGCATTTATTCACAAAAAAATGAGATGAAAATATTATACCAAAGCTATAACTTCTTCCTTTATGTCAGTGATTATTATTAATATAACAACATATACTGAAAATAGAATGTACATCGTTAGAAACTAAAATAAGATAGGAGTTGCTTATATTTTTATCATAAAATTACACTAGTATAAATTTTCGGTTCGGTCTGGTTTAATATGGTTGGTTCAATCGTCCAAACCGCAACCGAATTGTATCGATGCGGGTCGGTCCGGTTTGGAGTATATGCTTTGGTTAGAAGATTCGGTGTGAGTTTCCGTACCGTTTTTGTAGTCATGTACGGACGGTTTCCGTATAACGGTGTAGTTTGGACACACATATGCGCTGGTTTTGATGGAAAAAGTTTCAAAATACATACCAGTTTTATGCATGAAAACAAGCTCTGAACTTGTATAAAATACAAGGGCCACAAGTATACACATGAGCACTTTCTCGAATATGTAGTTTCAAGATGTAAATTGTTGACAAATTTGAATTTCGTTCTTCAAGGATAGTAAGTTTTCTATACACATAAAATTTTGTGCATCTAAATTTTCGAGATTGTAAAATTTTGAATATACAAGCTTTGCAATATGTGCAATTTCTACATGTGAACCAAGCTTCTAAGGATATCCACTATTGTATATACATAAATTATCAAATACACACTAAGTTTTGGAACGTATATAAAAGTTTAACTTTGAAATATATATCAATTTCAAATGTGCACATGATTTCGTGCATGTATGGTTCCAAATAGGTATATCAATTTTAAATTTATCCTACCAAGCTCTAAACTAAAATGATTCGACATACACGCACAGTCTCAAGTATGCATAGTTGCAAGGTGTATATAGGATTCTAAGTATAAAGTGATTTCATATATTAGCAAGTAATGTCGCATGGTTAGGTAATGTCGTATGGATAAGTGATGATTGATCGAATCAAATGATGTCATAAGCATCTAGGATTTTGGAACATGTCAAGTAATATTGGAAAATACCTATAATGGTCATACGTATCGTCCTTCATTAATCTCGCAAGTAGCAACAGATGACTTCAACCTCACCAGGTAATGTCAAGAAATATCGGCTATCCCAAGGAATTCAATGACTTTATCGATATGATCTTGAATATATAATTTCTAGTATACCAGTTTGTATAATAGAATTTCATATATGTAAATTCCTATAAATCAAACTTACTAATAGTACTGATTTTCTGATAAATATCTTTCATCTCAAAACCTGGTTTTATATAATGTTGCAACATCTTGTTATAAACTATTTTCCAAATAAAGGTAATTTCGAAAGAAGAGGCTTTTATAGAAAACATATTTTTAAGTTTTCTAGGTGTCCAGATTTTTTTTTAAGTTTTCAAGAAAACATATTTCGAAAGAAGAGGCTTTTATATACTATTTGGTTAAAGTTGGCAAACTCAAGTGAGAAGTTTTCTAGGTGTCCAGAGTTTTTTTTTAAGTTTTCAAGAAAACATATTTTTGTTGTTTATATCAACTCTGTATTGAATTTTAAGATAGATGCACTATGATAAGCCTATTTTTTTTTTTTTAATAAAATACATAAAATATTGGACCTTCAATCCGGACAAGTTTCCCAGATGTATGAGTCTCACTTAGATAAATGAATTTTGTCGGGAATACATAAATTTAGATACAATTGGAATACAATATTTAGACTATAGCAAATGAATACCTGTTCTTAAAAGCACAAAGTTTCATTTATACATGCATTTGGTTTGGACTAGGGGTGGGCGTGGGTAGGTTTGGTGCGGTTTGGAGTTCAAACCGCTTCCGCACCGCATCAAACGGTTAATCAAAAATACAAACTATTATACAAATCTTTTAAACTGTTCGGTTTCGGTCCAGTTTGAATGTAATACGGTTCGGTTTCGATCCTATCCGGTTTGAACCCTTATTAAATATGAAATAAGAGAATTACTTCCATCAACAATCAATTTACGAAGGCAACTGTGTGAAACTTTTACATTTAAAGGTTAAAACAAATAATGTTATACTGAATGAAAGATTAGTTCTCAATTATATGAATATTTCAATTTGACATTTACCTACAAGTAAGATTTTTTCAGTAGATTAACTAAACATTAACATTAATCAATGCATAATCATTATAGAAAATGACTAGAATAAGATTATAATTAGCATTTATTCACAAAAAAAATGAGATGAAAATATTATACCAAACTATAACTTCTTCCTTTATGTCAGTGATTATTATTAATATAACAACAACATATACTGAAAATAGAATGTACATCGTTAGAATCTAAAATAAGATAGGAGTTGCTTATATTTTTATCATAAAATTGCACTAGTATAAATTTTCGGTTCGGTCCGGTTTAATATGGTTGGTTCAATCGTCCAAACCGCAACCGAACCGTATCGATGCAGATCGGTCCGGTTTGGCGTATATGCTTTGGTTAGAAGATTCGGTGTGGGTTTCCGCACCGTTTTTGTAGTCCTGTGCGGACGGTTTCCGTATAGCGGTTTGATTAATGCCCACCCCTAGTTTGGACACACATATGCGCTGATTTTGATGGAAAAAGTTTCAAAATACATACCAGTTTTATGCACGAAAATAAGCTCTGAACTTGTATAAAATACAAGGGTTACAAGTATACACATGAGCACTTTCTCGAATATGTAGTTTCAAGATGTAAATTATTGACAAATTTGAATTTCGTTCTTCAAGGATATTAAGTTTTCTATACATATAAAATTTTGTGCATCTAAATTTTCGAGATTGTAAAATTTTGAATATACAAGCTTTGTAATATGTGCAATTTCTACATGTGAACCAAGCTTTTAAGGATGTCCACTATTGTATATACATAAATTATCAAATACATACCAAGTTTTGGAACGTATATAAAAGTTTAACTTTGAAATATATATCAATTTCAAATGTGCACATGATTTCGTGCATGTATGGTTCCAAATAGGTATATCAATTTTAAATTTATCCTACCAAGCTCTAAACAAAAATGATTCGACATACATGCACAATCTCAAGTATGCATAGTTGCAAGGTGTATATAGGATTCTATGTTCAAAAAAGACCTCAAGCTTCGGATAAGGCATAAGTATAAAGTGATTTCATATATTAGCAAGTAATATCGCATGGTTAGGTAATGTCGTATGGATAAGTGATGATTGATCGAATCAAATGATGTCATAAGCATCGAGGATTTTGGAACATGTCAAGTAATATTGGAAAATACCTATAATGGTCATAGGTATTGTCCTTCATTAATGTCGCAAGTAGCAACAGATGACTTCAACCACACCAGGTAATGTCAGGAAATATCGGCTATCCCAATGAATTCAATGACTTTATGGATATGATCTTGAATATATAATTTCTAGTATACCAGTTTGTATAATAGAATTTCATATATGTAAATTTCTATAAATCAAACTTACTTATAGTACTGATTTTCTGATAAATATTTTTCATCTCAAAACCTGGTTTTAATAAATGTTGCAACATCTTGTTATAAACTATTTTCCAAATAAAGTTAATTTTTAAAGAAGAGGCTTTTATAGAAAAGCATGTTCCCGTCTGGAGATTATATTAGTTCATGGATCATGACTTTTAAGACTTACAAACAAGATATTTCTTTTCTCCAAGTGAAGCTTGAAGTGCTACAATTTTACAAAGCTATAATAATATTTGTCTTAACAAGCAGTTTTACTCGAAGGATTTTTTCCATACATATATCTGAGAAAAATCTCCTTTGTGAATCAAAAGAGCTATTATTGATTATTCCATATGTTTATCTATTTCGAAAAGGAATTTGCAAAGTCCTTAAAAAAATATATTATCGAGAACCACGAAAAGTTTTCAAAACTATCGTGGTCTATTTTCCAAACTCTAATTAGAAGAGTCTATTCTCAATTAAAGGACTATTGATTCATGTATCATGATCATTTAATCCCTTATTTGAGATTTATATTTCTATTGTGAGATTATAAAATTTAAAAAAATTTCCTTTGAATTTCGAACATAGGGAATACAATCTCTTGTCCGAACCATAAAAATGATCTAAGCAACTTCCAAAGAATGAAAAAGCATTCATCAGGGATCATGGTCATGAGCAGATAGTAAGGAACAAATTCATCAAACCGGAAAAGAAGAAACTCAAGAATTCAAAAGTAAAATTGATATCCAATGCTTTAATTTCCATGCTACAAGGTCCAAATTAAATTTACTAAGATCATTCAGAAAAGGATAATATGAGCATGTGGAAAAAAATATCTCGGATTATAGCTTGATTCAAATTCCAAAACATTCGTAATCCCGATTCCAACTTGGATTAAATTATTCTACATGGATTAACTTCGAGACCGCATGGCTTCAACATGACTATAATTTATATTTGATTTAATCAATGGATTAAAACGGTTAAGTAAATGCCCGAACATCAAAGAAAGATATCCAACTATCACAAATCTAAAAGAAGATCATTTCAAAAGGAGATTTAGTATTCCAAAATTTATGATAAATACCGAGAATCAATAGGATGGTAATATCATAACGAGAACATGGAACACCAAACATTTACGGGCATATTTCTCAACAATGGATGAATAAGAGAAAGTTTTATCATCAATGTCATGAAAAGGATTAGGATACTCTTAAAGTAAAGACTCAGCCATCAAAGACTTGACCGCAAGAGGTCGTAGGAATCGCCGTCAAAGGCTTGACACAAGAGGTCCCAGCCAAGGCCCGACCATCAAAGGCCTCAGCCTTCAAAGGCTTGACCATAAGAGGTCTCGGCCATCAAAGGCCCTCGTCATCAAAGGCTTCACCGCAAGAGGTCTCAGCCATCAAAGGCTCTAACCATCAAAGGCTTAACCGCAAGAGGTCCCAACCATCAAAGGCCCTAAGCCTTCAGTACCACCATCATATGCCTCATCGAAGTGCCTCTTAGAGAGAGGCCGGAGTAATCCTTTAGCCAATCCAAAGTTTCTACAAGCCTTTAACCCCTGCTTACGTGACCTGGTTGGAGCACCTCCCAGGGAGGACGGGGTACGCCTTTAGTGCAGTCATCAAAGGCCTCATTTAAAGCACCGACCAAGCCTTCAGTGTCATCATCAAATGCCCCACTGAAGCACCTCCTAGAAGTGTGATGGAATAAGATCTTAGTGCCTACCATCAAAGACCTCACTAAAGCATCGAAATCTTCAAAGGAATTCAATCAAAATCATGAGCCAAGTAGTGCTCCCAAGTCAATTGAACTCCGAGCTAAGTAGTGCTCCCAAGTTAATTGAACTCCGAGCTAAGTAATTCCCCCAAGTCAATCGAACTCTGAACCAAGTAGCGCTTAGAATCAAATCAAGGTTTCTAAAGGAAAGTCTATCAAATATGAGCTATTTATGCTCCCTAGCAAATACAATTTTCTACCACCGGATAAGAGATTTTGGACTTTCATTATTATCTCCAAATAAGGATTTCTGGACATTTATTATTATCTTTAGATAAGGATTTCTGTACTTCTATTATTATCTCCAAACGAGAGTTTCTGAACTTCTATTATTATGTCCGGACAAGAATTTTGAACTTCTATTATTATCTCCAAATAAGAGTTTCTAGACTTCTGTTATTATGTCCAAATAAGGGTTTCTAGGCTTTTATTATTATTACTAATTTAGGTTTTTTAGGCTTCTTTTATTATTATTTCCATATATGGATTTCAAAACTTCTGATACTATTGTCAGAGAAAAGCTTCTGGTCTTTTATTATTGTTGTCCGATAACGGATTCCGGTCTTTTTATATTATTACCGGATATGGATTTCTGGTCTTCTATTATTATTACCAAATATGGATTTCAGATCTTCTATTATTATCACCAAATATGAATTTCTGGTCTTCTTATACTATTATCGGATAAGGATTTTTGGTCTTCTATTATTATTTCCAAATGTGGATTTTTGGTCTTCTATTGTTAATTAAGATAAGGATATTTGGACTTCTGTTGTTATTGCTAGATATGGATTTTATGGACTTCTATTATCATTGCCAAAAAATGGATTTATGATCTTCTTTTATTATCAAACAGATTTATGGTCTTCTATCATTATCAGATGGATTCCTAGTCTATCACTTTTACCAAACGATTTTGTGGACTTCTGTTTGAGATATTCTATGCTATGGCCAAAACAAATTGCCAGTCTGCCTTCCTATAATATTATCAGAAAACTTTCCAATTTAATTGTTCAAAAAAAATTAAGATCACCGCATAATCTCCTAATTTTATGTTTGGGAAATTATTATTATTCAATAATATACTGAAAATGATCTCGACTCATGTAAAAGAATACAGAAAATTCTCCAACTACATGTTGATTCATAACTTGATAACGTTTGAAAAGGAACACTGAAATTTAAATATTAAGTCACACTGAAAATTGTTGTCTATTTTGTATGATGTAAAAAAACAGGATTAGAAGGAAAGCTTCATGAAGAATTGGCAATACAAAAGAATTATTGATTTTACCCTAAAGAGTGAAAAGCTTCTCTCATACAATGATGGGCTACATGTTATATATATAATTTTAATATCAAATGTAGTGCCATAAGCGATAACATCGAATATCAGTAGTGTCGCCCTCCATCACTTCGCACTTCATCACTTAGTGGTTCAGTGGCATCAAATTTCTTCAGTAAGGAAAAAGAAGGATGTCGCATTTGGTCAAAGCCACATGGTTCTCACTCTGCCTATCATCAAAGTCAATGTTGATTGTCACCGAAGTTAATAGTGTTTGGCAGAACTTGGCAGTATTCATGTTACCATGAGTCATCTCTTACGGCAAGTGTTCAAAGCCGAAGAGGCATGCCGTATATCATCGGCTGCCGCTTGCATCTTATTTCCATAAACCATCATTGTTGAAGTCCATATCTAAGATCAAAGTTCATAACCAAGGACAATATCACTTTGGATCAATGTCAACGACAACTGACGTCGTCGTTGCACTCCGCTTTAGGACTAACGTGAAATAACTCGGTCTGACCCGAGTATATAGATATACACGAGTCAGTTTAGCTTAAATAAACGGATTAGCATAAGATACGTTAAATATAGGTATAAGTGAAGTGAAGAAGCAACATCTATATGTCAACTACTAAATATGAGGTAATGTCACTAAAATACTTCATATAGAAGTTCTCGAAAGTGGCAACTTCAACGACAATATCAATGAATCACAAATAATCGCCTCATATCATCGGCATGTACAATAGTCAACAAAATGTCTTTCAACTACCATAACTCCTAAATAGGAAATCAAAAGTCTCAAATCCGTCAAAGAATGACAATCTCAAATATCCCCTAAAATAGGAAATCACAAATCTAAAAAATACGCCAAAGAATGACAATCACAAATAGCTCCTAAAAAGTAGTTCATAAATCTCAAGATTAACGCCAAAAGATAACAATCACAAATCATAATATGTAGAACTCGCTTAAGAGTTCAAAACTCCAAAAATGTAATCGCTATACATAATTTCTCAAATGGCTCTAAAGGCCCAATAATCTCGTAATGGTGAAAACATTTGAAAATCACAAATAAATCATGAAAAATTACAAAAGATTGCACGAGCTTAAGAAAATGGCCGAAGCCCGCTAAGTACTATATCTCAAATTAGCGCCAACATCCCAAGGGACAACATCCCGAAGGACAAATGACCTGAAGGTCCAGTACTTGCAATCAACCTAAAGGTCCATAATAACGTATAGCTTCAAACGAACAAGTTCGGAATTAACCAAAAAAGTAAACGCATGTGTCACATACCACATGTTTTACTAAATCGTTTAATTCTCTTTCTCATACGCTCGAAGAGTGAAAAATTAGCTTCATTGTCCGGACTTAATCGAAAAAGTAAATGCATGTGTCACATACCACATGTTTTACTAAATCGTTTAGTTCTCTTTCTTATTTACTCGAGGAGTGCAAAAATGTGTTTTTTATATAGAAAATAATTTGCTTTGAGAAAATAAGTTTTTAGAACATCTTTTGAAATCGTTTGAAAAACAATCGTTTGAACTTCTCTTTATTATAGAGAATATATATGTTTTAATAGCTTTAAAAATAATTATAAATATTGTAAAATATTTATTTCAAAAGCTAATTTATTACAAAAATCATTTCAAAATTGTTTTAGAAAACTCATGCTCGAAAACAACAGAAATCATCGAAAACGCCATAAATCGGCATATGAAATCATCTCACAAACACGTCAATCCGGAGTATGGATTAACAATAATGTTGGATTGCCTATTGATAGGTTAAAGTCCTTCGAATATACTCTAAAATATCATAAGAATTGAACAAAATATTCATTGGAATGAGCAGAATAACACAAAATAGTGCACAGAACAAAAGAAAGTGGGCGGGAAAAATAAAAAATGCCCAGGTCGACCTTTGTATTGCCTAGGTCGACCCTACGATTGACCTTTGCATTGTTTGCGTCGACCCTAAGTTTGACCCCTGATAGTTCTTGGTCGACTTGATGGTCGCAATTTCTAGATACAGGCATTTTTGCCTGCTTCGATCCAGTTTTTGAGCAATGTTTTCAAGCACCTCCAAGATGATTTAGACTGTAAAATTTGACACGCACAAAGTATTGCACATGGACAACAATCTTGGAAAATTCCTGCGTGGATTCATGACAAGAACAGAGATTTATAAGCACAATAAGAAGGATTCTAGCATAATTTCTTACTGTAAACATTCAAGCAGCAAATATAGTTTTACAGTAAGCAAAATTTAGCAGTTTCCAGACTAGATTTGTAAGTTACAAACTCACCTTAGTATGATTTTGAGCGATTTTAACTTGCAAGCTAGGATCTTTTTGGTCCAAAGAAGCTTTAAGAACCTGTAGACAAAAGACGGAAGACATGCAACCAAGAAGAAATGAAGTTACAGACAACTCAACTCTCAAAATTGAAATAAATGAATTAATTTGTGATTTTGGTTTTGATTACCTGTTATTCTCTTTAATTTGCTAATTTCCCTTTTGATTTTGCTAAAATTTGAAGCTACATTTGGGTTTGAGAGATGGCAGCCATTTTTTTCTTTTCTGGTTTGTTCAGAGGAAGCTAGAAATGAGAAAGGAGAAAATGAACGTACAGTTCATTTCCAACCTCTCCTGCTCATTCTAGAAATGGGTTTGGGCTTGAACCCATTACCCAATATGCATATATGTTTATACTTAGTTTAAATCTAGCTAATTTATTTCATGTTATCACTTTATTATCACTATATTTACACAAATCTCACTAATTAAATTTATACAACATTTTTTTATGTATACAAAATGTTTAACAACATAAAAAAATAAATTTTAGCCATTTCAAAATCATTTTTCATCATTAAATTCTTATTTTTATTTAAATACTTCAATTTACACTATTAATTACATAAAACAATATTTTTAATAATCAAAATTACACAAAAATCATTTTCTTGTCCAGTTAAATGTAACAAACCTATTTAACATTATTTTTATATCCAACTATTATTTTTAACCAATATTCCACATTTTTATTTACACATATACCATATAAAATTCTAATATCCCATTAAAATTAATAAAAATCAACCTTTTGCAATAATTTCCAAAATTATTGCATTTTACCAAATTAAAACCATGTAATTTTCATTTTCCCCCCAAACTAATACAATAAAGTTTCTACAACTTTATTTTCAACATTTTATATTTATTTAAACAAATTATTGTTGAACTAAATTCTTTTATCTTTATTTAATTAATTTATTAACCACCAAACTATCTTAATCCTATTTTATTTCACCAAAATCCATTATTTATTTAAAATAAACAATTTTAACAAATTTTAGATCTCTAATTTATTTTATTCCTCATTATTAAATTATAACTACCATTATAATTTAATTTCACAGGTAATCACCAAAATAAGGGTTGTTACAAACTCCCCCTTATAAAAATTGCGTTCTCGCAATTTCTAGAGAAGAGCTGCATTCAACATGATTTATTTCATCGAGCAAAGGAAAAAATAGATAAGCTTGAGTTTAGAAATTCTCACCCTCAACACAAGGTGATAGAAATCAGGATAAGATCACTCTATAAATTCAATGGTTTCCCAAGTGTAGTTATTGGGATTAGCAGACCATTGAATCTTCACAAGCGGTACATCCTTATTTCGAAGGCGTTTTACCTCCGAAGGAAGAACAGGGACAAGATGTTGCATAATAAATAATCAGGTGTGATTGATCTTTTAGAAGCTTCACGAATAGAGTCGAGGCTTAGCACAACTTTACCCTGGACTCCAACCAACGAGATGATGATCGACATGACCTTCCGTGTAAAGCTACGAAAGGAGCCATTCCAATACTAGATTGACAACCATTGTGGTAAGAAAACTCAACAAGAGGTAGGTGGTCTCTCCAAATACCACCAAAATCATACGATTGCATAAGTGCAAGCCACTAAATAATTGCACTAGGGCAAGTCAAACACAAGGAATGGATTTCATACTTCCTTTTACTAATCAAATGTTCTTAAAGTATTCAAATCCATTATCTTCATAAACAAATTCTCAAATTTCAACAATTGAAATTTTCAAAGCTTTTTACTTAAATTTTAATTTAATCTCATTACTCTTAACTTAAACTAAATAAAATTTAAGTTTTTACATTCTCTTATTCCACCATATACATACTGCAGTTTGTAACATATTTTTTCCACGCTAATAATCAATGAGGTTACATTCATAAAATAAGAAGTATTACATTTGACTATTAAGGGAAACAAATCATTTTATTCTAATTCAGACCTACTATAAAGAACTTAGGTTTTGACACAGCAAACATCAAAATATGAGAACACTTATATAACGAAGTTGTTTTACTAAGTCTAAGCTTTCAAATAATATAACGATTATCAAAATCTGACTCATGGTTTGAAAGCTATGCTAATTTTACTTTCAGCTTAAATCTTAGAAAATTTATAATAGGAAAGAGACGTCCATCCACTTTCAAACTCATTTTAAATTGAATAAAATGCAAAATCTTCCAAAGTGGTAAAAAGAATATTATAGCTTACTGATAGCAATTTCATTTACATAAAGATTGAGCTCATTTGGAATTATAAATCTCAAGTTGTCGCTGTTTTAATACAGCACTTTTTAAATGAAATTTCAGTTTTTTAAAATCAATTTAAAATTTCCAAACCATTCTAATTCTAAACTACATTTTCCAAGCAAGCTTTTTATGCTAAATCATTTATTACATGATCATCTTTTCCGAAAAGCTAATCAAAATTATAATTAACTTCATGTAATCGTCTTTTTGAAAGAAATAATTCACTAATTAGAAACACTCTTATCACTTTACACAATCAAGTTTTTCAAACAATTAACTTTGAAGACTCATTTTGAAAGAGATAATTAATCTTTTCCATCGTCAAGAGATAATTATCTATTCAAAATAAATTTGGATTTACATATTAATTTATAAATTTTAAATTGTTCTCACAATTTAAAATGATGGTATCTCATGCCTTATTCACTTATTATACCTTGCACTTCTTAATATAGCATTTTATAATAAATGAACCATTCAAATTTATATTTCCTCTTGTCACAAAATTAATTTTTCATCTTATTGTCAACGTAAAACTAGCTAGGTTGATAATTAACTTAAAATTGTTTTCAAAAGAATTTTACATATTCATTCCGACAAATTTTTAATACTATCAAAATTTAAAACAAAAGCATGCTCACAAATTCATGCTAAAAGTCTAAAATTAGCATTTCTTTATTTTCTTTGAGATAGAGTTTTATATCTTACCCTCTATTATTATTCAAACAACCAAGTATCAAAACAAATTTTCATAGTCATCATTTATAGCTTTGAACAAAAAATTCAATTGATATTTTAATTTTCTAACCACTGTATTTTCTTATCTTGAATATATCATTTTATTAATCAATGTACCACATGATATTTTCTTCCAATTAAGATATCTCCTTAATTTGAATTATTTACTCTACTTATTAATATTACCATATAATATCATTTTTTAGATTCCTGTAGGTTATACTTACATAACCAACTAAAAGCATAACCATATTTAATTTCACAAATTTCAAATGATATAATGGCATTGCCTCGTTATTGATTTATAGTGAATACCACCATCAACTGGCTGTAGAGTTGACCAAATGATCAAAACTGCCTCGCCACTAATCCAACAATCACTATGGTTCAATGGATGCATTTGTCTTCTAAAATAAAAATTAATACTCACTCCCATATTAATTTATTTCCAAACTATTACGTATTACAACTCAATTGCTATGTCCGACTGTCTCATCATAGTGTTTAGGAAATTTATATCGGTAACTTTGATCAGGCGCATCGACCAGAAATCTTAAAGCACTCTATGTATAATTCAACACGAAATCATTTCCTATATGATAAACATGCCTCTTATATAATTTTACAAAATATTCTTTGCTTGTCTTGATAAACAGAAATCCAAATATACTTATAAGCATATCTTCTATTAGAAAGATTTTCAATTTATATTGTTGCTTTCACTCATCATTAATGAATACAAGGACGAACTTATCGAGATATTCCTGGAATACTCGATTCATAAGATCGATGAAATAAGCTAGAGCGTTCATCAAATCGAACGGCATAACGAGCCACTCATAAGAACCATAATGAGCGCAGAATGCAGTCAGAGAAATGGTGTCCTTCGCAACTCGTAGCTGAAGAAAACCAGTGGCAAGGTCAAGCTGAGAAAAGACCCTAGCACCACTCAATTAATCGAACATGTCATCTATCCTAGGAAATGGATACTTATTCTTAATGGTCGTTAAGCTTGTGGTTAACGGTGCAAAGCCTAAGAGTACCATCACATTTCTTGACAAAGATGACTGCGACACCCCACGGCGAAGAACTAGACTGAATGAATTGCTTGGCTTCAAGCTCCAACAATTGCTTTTTGAGTTTCTCATTTTCCTTAGTGGACATCCTTGTGGGAGGATGACTAACAGGCTGAGCATCAAGAATAAGGTCAATACGGAACTCAATTGCCACTTGGGTGGCAAACCAAAAACAGACTCAAATACATCAGTAAAATCACAAACGACTGGAATTCAAGATACATCGTCATCATCTCGAGACTCAAGAGCAAATAAAGATGCTTCAGAATCACTATCAACGTTCCAAAGAACAAGAGATAACAGATCAATCGATTTAGGATGCCTAAGATATAGGATCCTTTCAAAACACAGGATTCAGGATTGGTAACAAGCAAGCCAATCCATCCCAAAATCATAACAAATCTAAGATAGTGAATATCGTGCAGATTCACATGGAAAGAAAAACTACAAAGAATAATCTCAATGTTCTCACACAACTTGCTAAGTGTTGCGGATCCCCCAACAGGATTCGTAATCATCAAAGAAGTAATAAGGCAAGAAACATCCAACAGTATAACATTAACAAGTTCCTTCGATACGAATGAATGCGATGCACCCATATCGAAGAGAACGCGAATAGAACGATCACGATAAGGATTATTCATAGGGTAAGTTATCATTAATTCAATTATGGAATACTACGGAATTAAAATGCATTCCTAGATGCATTTGCAACTTATATCTATGGACACAAAAAGATTAAGGACACGATGCTTAAGGAATATGCAACACTTATATTGTACTCCGATGCACTGTAATATATGTTCTGTTCTGTGTTTATCATATTTTGTTCTGAACTTAGTTTCGATACCAAGCTGTGATGCCTCACCCTGAGATCCACTTTAACAAAGAACATTACGATGTAATACTGTTTGTTAATTCGGAGAATAGGGCTGGTTAAGAGCAACCATCTGTAAGCTTTGTCTTAAACAAGTATTGAATACGTCGATTGAGTGCTTTAATTTTTTTTTCTTTTACCTTTCTAAAGTTGGATCGACATACTCAATAAATGTTTAACACATAACTACAGTGGCTAACGGATCCGTCAGAGAAAAATATAATAATAATACTAATAAATACAGCATATCATAGAACAACAGTCACACACACACACACACACACAGATATATATATATATATATATATATATACACATATAAACAGATACATCATAATATACTTCATGGTGATATAACAGTGGTGGTACTTAAACCACAATACATACATCGAGTCAAAATGATTGGATACATATCAGAGTTTACAGAACATTATAAAGCTAAACAAAAGATGACTAGCAGAAAACCATAGCGAAAGCAGCAAAGCAGAAATCAACGGCAAGTGCCTAACTTGAAATAACTCGGTCTGACCCAAGTATTAGCATAAGGCACTCTAGCTTGAAATACACGGGTCACTCTAGCGTAAACAAACTGATTAGCATAAGGTAGGTGAAATATAAGGATAAGTGATAGCATCTCTTTTCAAAAGAGAAGAAGCAACATCTAACATATGTCAACTACTAAATATGAGGAAATGTCACTATAATAATTCTTATAGAAATTTCTCGAAAGTGTCAAGTTCAACAACAATATAAATGAATCACAAATAATCACCTCATATCACGGGCATGCACAATAGCCAATAAAATGGCTTTCAATAACCATAATTACTAAATAGGAAATCAAAAGTCTCAAAATTCGCCAAAGAATGGCAATCTCAAATATCTCCTAAAATAGGAAATCACAAATCTCAAAAATACGCCAAAGAATGGCAATCATGAATAGGCCTAAAAAGGAGATCATAAATTTTAAGATAAACGCCAAAAAGATGGCAATCGCAAATCATAATATGTTGAACTCAATTAAGAGTTCAAAACTCCAAAAATGTAATCACCATATGATAATTTCTCAAATGGCTTTAAAGGCCCAATAATTTCGAAATGGTGAAAGCATTTGAAAATCACAAATAAATCATGAAATATCATAAAAGGTTGCATGTGCTTAATAAAATGGCCGAAGCCCACCAAGTACCGTGTCTCAAATAAGGTGCCAACATCCTGAAGGAAAAACATCCCAAAGGACAAATGACCTGAAGGTCCAGTACTGGCAATCAATCCGAAGGTCCATCAAAATGTATAACTTCAAACGAACAAGTCAGGAATTAACCGAAAAAGTAAACGCATATGTCCCATACCACATGTTTTACTAAATCATTTACTTCTCTTTCTCATATGCTCGAAGAGTGAAAAATTAGCCTCAAACGAACAAGTTCGGAATTAACCGAAAAAGTAAACACATGTGTCCCATACCAAATGTTTTACTTAATCGTTTAATTCTCTTTCTCATTTACTCGAAGAGTGCAAAAATGTGTATTTTATATAGAAAATAATTTGCTTTGAGAAAACAAATTTTTAAAACATCTTTTGAAATCGTTTGAAATACAAACCTTGAAATTCTCTTTATTATAGAGAATATATATATTTTTAATAGCTTTAAAAATAATTACAAATATTGTAAAATATTTATTTCAAAAGCTATTTTATTATAAAAATCATTTCAAAATCGTTTTAGAAAACCCGTGCTCGAAAACAACAGAAACATCAAAAATGCCATAACTCGGCATATGGAATCATATCACAAACACGTCAATCTAGAGTACGAATGAACAATAATGTTGGCTTTCCTATTGTTAGGTTAAAGCCCTTCGAAAACACTCTAAAATATCATAAGAATTGATCAAAATATTCACTGGAATGAGCAGAACAACAAAAAACGTTACACGGAACAAAAGAAAGTGGGTTGGAAAAATAACACATGCCCAGGTCGACCTTTGTATTTCCTAGGTCAACCTATGAATTGTCTGGGTCGACCCTAAGGTCAACCCTAATAGTTTTTGGTCAACATGATGGTCGCGATTACTAGCTACAGGCATTTTTTCCTGCTTCGATCCTGCCTTGAGCAATGTTTTCAAGCACTTCCAAGATGATTTAGACTATAAAAGTTGACATGCACAAACTACTACACATGGAAAATAATGCAGAAAAATTCCGGCATGGATTCATGACAAGGACAGAGGTTTATAAGCAAAAGAAGAAGGACTCTAGCACAGTTTCTTTCTGTAAACTTTCAAGCAGCAGATATAGTTTTACAGTAAGCAAAATTTAGCAGTTTCCAGCATACAGACTTGTTTTAAACCATATTTGTGAGTTACAAACTCGCCTTAGCACGATTTTAAGCGGTTTTAACTTGCACACTAGGATCCTTTTGGTTCAAAGAAGCTTTAAGAACCTATAGACAAAAGATGGAAGGCATGCAACCAAGAAGAATGAAGTTACAAAAAACTCATCTCTCAAAATTGAAGTAGATGAATTAATTTGTGATTTTGATTTTGATTACATGTTATTCTCTTTAATTTTCTGATTCCCTTTTGATTTTGCTAAAATTTGAAGCTAGATTTGTGTTTGAGAGATGACAGCCATTTTTTCTTTTCTGGTTTCTTCGGAGGAAGCTAGAAATGAGAAAGGAGAAAATGAACGTACAATTCATTTCCAACCTCTCCTGCTCATTCTAGAAATGGGTTTGGGCTCGAACCCAATACCCAATATGCATATATGTTTACACATAGTTAAAATCTAACTAAGTTATTTCATGTTATCATATTATTATCACTATATTTACACAAATCTCACGAATTAAATTTATACAACATATGTTTATGTATACAAAATGTTTCAAAACATACAAAAATAAATTTTAGCCACTTAAAAATTATTTTTCATCAATAAATTCTTATTTTTATTTAAAAACTTCAATTTACACTATTAATTACATAAAACAATATTTTTAACAATCAAAATTACACAAAAATCATTTTCTTATCCAATTAAGCGCAACAAACCTATTTAACATTATTATTGCATCTAAATATTATTGTTAACCAATATTCCACATTTTTATTTACATGTATACCATATAAAGTTCTAATATCTCATTAAAATTAATAAAAATCAACCGTTGGCAATAATTTCCAAAATTATCGCATTTTACGAAATTAAAATCATGCAATGTTCATTTTTCCCCCAAACTAACATTATAAAGTTTACACAACTTTATTTTCAACATTTTATATTTATTTCAACAAATTAATGTTGAACTAAATTTTTTTATCTTTATTTGATTAATTTATTTTCCAACAAACTATCTTAATTCTATTTTATTTCACCAAAATCCATTGTTTATTTAAAATAAACAATTTTAACAAATTTTATATCTTCAATTTATTTTATTCCTCTTTATTAAATTATAACCACCATTATAATTTAATTTCATCGGTAATCACCAAAACCAGGGTTGCTACATTTACTAACCAAAAATCTTTGAAAACTTGAAATGCTTTAGAACCTGTAAAGCTAGGAAAATCACACAAAAAATCATTCGAAAATGTGTCATTTTATCCTCGATTTTTGACCATCTTACTTTCGAAATTTGGACAAGTGGAAAAAAGAAAGTTTTAGAAAATTCATTTCTCTATAATTTTAAAAAAAGAATCACTCAATTTCGATTTCTTGAGGAAAGGAGTGATATTCTCGGTCTTGATAATATGGGTCCGAAAATGAGGTAGAAAGAAATGCAATTTTGGCATATAAATATTCGAAATTTGAAAAGGTGATTCAAATAAAAGTTGTAGGCACTAGAATTTTACATGGTTTGAGAAAAATAAAATCATGATTTCAATTATTATAGAGGAAGTTATGGCCGAATGAAATAGGATGAAAATGGAGAAGTTTTTAAAATGAAATGGAGGAGATTAAACAAGTTTGAAATCATTTTAAAAGTTTAAACTTGGATTTTTAAAAACTTAAAATTATAAATGAAAGCTAATAGAAGGTTTCACGAAGCTTTTAGGAAGTTTGAGAGAATAGAAAATGGAAAAAAAAAGAGAAAGAATAGGTGTAAATTAGTTTTATATAAAATAGAAATAGCAAATTACTATTTTACCCTCATGTACCCAACCCCCGCCTCAGCCTCTTGCCACATCATCACCCCTACCCTCCTTGTACAAATATTCCCACACTAGCCTCCTCCCTCTTTAATGTCCAATAAAACATGTTAAAATATGTTTTGTACCTATTTTGTACTTATGTTTTTAATGATGTGACATTTTATTTAACTTAACATACTAAGGTATAAATACATTCATACACATACACTAATACACACATATATACATATACTAACTTATCTACGAGTGTGAAAACTTATGCGAAATAGTTTATAACGTTCCCGATAACTTTATCCAACGGAAAGACAAAAATTCGAGAAATTAATTCCGATCACATTTTCAATCTTTCTCGAGCTAATTATTTTTGTAAACAAAATTTAAAAACTGTTTCACCATCATTAATTATTATTTAAAAGAGTTTTTTTTTATTGTAAACTTATTTTTTGAATATTTAAAATTAACTAAACATTTGAAAATTAAAGCGGTGAAATTCAGGGTCATTACAGCTCCTCATCAACACTTTGTACTGCTTCCAGTTGATATCGTCAACAATCAATTAAGAAAGTTTTAATGCAGGAGATTGTCAATACCAATGACCATCACCACCAAGATGGCACTATAATTCTATTATTGACGTCGTCAAGTAAGCCAAGCACATTATAGCATCGAAGTCGTCGAAGCCGGCACCGAAATCGTTGATCAATGCCATGTCTCATAAATATAGTGTGATGATCGAAGCCACATTCCATTAAAAGCCATATTGCAACGACATTGCACTTTGATGATGTTGATGTTGCATTTCATCAACATGATAACATGAAGGCCACATACCAAAAACTATGAATTGAGGCCGTATTTCATGATTATTGATTTTACGAAATCCCCATGATGGAAGATGGAGAAGATCATGCAAAGGAAGGTAGAATAATATCATTTACAAGAGTTAATTCAAGAGGATGTTGTGCATTTTCCTTCACAAATCTTTAAAGGCCTTCACATTCCTTTGTATGTTCCATGGCAGTAAAAATCCCACATTGCGAATTTGCACAATCCAACCTACTTCCAATGGCTATATATATAGATGCACCTCCTTATGGAAAGGGGCCATTAACTTCTTTCCCTCTCTTCATATTTAGATTATAACTTTTCTAAGCTCTCTAAAGAGCTTGATAACTATTGTAATGGCATATAACCAACAAGAAGAAGGAAATTGGACATTTGCATGTAAGGACTTGAACAATTGCATTTTTGTACCTATTCATGATTGAATAAAAGGACTTGACTTGAGCCTATTTGCATATTTGACCATGGACTTGCATATTTGACTTATGGACTTGCCTATTTTTCCAAATGACTTATGAACTTACCTTATATTCCTTTTTGAATTTATGGACTATGATTTTGAACGGACTTGTGAACTGTTACAAAACCAAAGTTATATTTGGAACTTCTTCGAATGTGCTATTTTATATAAACTTTTGGGTGTAGGAAAATTTAATTATTAACAAATATACTTGCATATATAAAAACATTCAAATAATAAGTATGCTCCCTAGGTGACTGTCCCAATCATTACCATGTGCTCCTAGCTTATACTTAGAGTATCTCCTAACATCCAAGGGATGGGACTCCAAAGTCTATCTAAGGCCACTGATTTGTGTAGCTTTGTACCACAAATTGTTCTAAACCTTGCTTTGTACAACTATAAAACCCAATCTCTATAGCCATATTGCCAAAGATTATTCTGAGTAAGACTATCTAGTTATAAGAATAATGAGTCAATACGAGGCTTACACACGTGAATATTCCTAAGGGCTAACATTGGTACATATCTCAAATCACATAATACAAACTCTTATATATGTGGTATCGACACAAAGAAAGAAACACATGTGTGTCCCATAACAGTATACTACACGAAAAACATAAATATGGATCGTAGAATCAGATTGCAGCGACGAAATATAATACATCAATTGTACTCCCAAAGTGAGCACAAAATGCTAGTCCAATGCTCACTTAATCAAATATACTTGTCATAGTCAAATAGATACATCATCGTTAATAAACGAGGATAAAAAAACACAGAAGGTACTATCATCCTCAGATGTACACTAGCCTCCAAAAATGTCTCACGAGTCAAGTTGTTATTTCATATATAGACCTAAAATATCTCGGATTGACCCAAGTATTTTAAATAAAACACGGATCAAACTATATCTAATATGCCGACGCAATAGATAAAAGAAACTGGTAATGTATATAAATGTGTCTCTAAAATAGGTATGAACATGTCAAGTGTAGCACAAATGATACCACACTCAAATCATCATCCTCATAAGTATATATAACATTCATCGCATAATATCAACACATCATCCCTACAACCAGTCGCACACAACAGCCACATACACTTACATACGCATATCACTCATCGACTAACACATAGTGATTATCACAGACCTTACCTTGGACACACGGTCCTAAGTAAAGCCATAACTCATCACCAACTCTTTAAGCATTAAGAAGATGAATAACTAAAATAAGTCTATCTATCATGTATCAAACTAGAAGGAATACTGATAGCCACTCATTTTCTCTAGGAGACTACACACATGTCCGTCTAACACAACTGCTATAGTCTATACTTACCTTAATGGACATTGTGACTCGTATCTGTCAAGTGCAAGACTACGCTATGCAATAGTCATGACCGTACAAGCTCCGTAATGGTAACAGACTGCTCGCCTATGTGACATAAGGCAAATCACATAGCTATAGCAAACAGCTATAAATCATAAGGTGTGTCATGGATCTAGTGCATGACTCCACAATCAGGTTGCTAGGATGGATACTGGCCAAATATAGTTTTCTCCTCACCAAAATAACAGGAGCTCCTGCATGATAGACTCCCACATGCTAATAGGTTGGCACATAGACTCAAATGTCTCTTTGAACACGTGTATGCAAAATTCATATATTGTAAAATCCCCATTGGGTGTCGTTTATTCATAATGAATAGTCGAATAAGTATCAGTATTGACATTCCATACTATTATGTATTACTCGCCTTTTTATTCAACAGTCATAAACCGCACTCATATCTAATAATATTCTACATAACAAGTCCTAAAATAACTGAAGGAATAATACAAAAGTCTCGTACCAAAAGATTTTATATCCCTGCTTATTAAAATTCTTCATCGCACAGAAAGATAATCAAACATCCATGATTATAGAAGAGCTTTAATTGTAGAAAATGTTTATCTATTTTTAAGTATTGTTAATTCAAAACACACACACATAAAATCATATAAATTCATACTCAATTATCACAAGCACTCCAAATCATTTTCAAACACACTTTGAGTTTTTAAATAATTCTTAAGGCTTCAAATCAATTTATTATATACTACTTCAAATAACTAGTATTCACCAAATATAATATTATCAACACTCAAGTATCATTATTAAACTTCATAAATTTATTTCTACAAAAATACAAATAGGGTTCTAAAACTTATCATTTATGCTTTTTTTCATTTAGTTTTTATTTTATTTTATTATATTAAAAATACAAACATACACACACATAGGCCTGGAACCCGCATCCTGATTATGCGCTGGTGAACCATTGCACCAAACTCTATCTGGAATACAAAATTCCTAGTCATGCGCTCACCACTCCTGTAATTCTGCAGCTCACTCGTCCTCATCCAAACCCTATTTCACCTCTACACTTTAACAACCAAAGCACAATAATATCATACAAAGCCAATCAAAATAAATGCAAACTATGGGTTCGAGAGGAGTGTGCAACTTAATTCAAACGCACAAACATTCAAGCATTTAGCGATAGATGTGAGTGAAGAAGCACTCACATTAAAGTAGCTAAGCTTCAAGAATAGAGCTACTTCTTCTATCTCCTCTTCTTCTTCCCTCTGCAATATCCGATGAAGACCAAACTTCAGCAGAATCCCAACATCTTCCTGCTAATAGGTGTAATATAGAGTAGAGAATGATCAATATTTATTTCATAATTTTTAGCGATTTATTTCTATTTTATTTTCAAATTTAAGAGGAAGGGGATTAATGTTTCATAATTTAGAGATTAAAGATGGAAGTGGAAATGCTTATACGTACGGGATGGACTATCTAGCAACGCGAAGAACTTCTAAATTGGTCTTGAATAACAAAGGAGTGGAGAAATTTTCCAAGTGTCATAATGGGCCATCTGGGCTTGCTTTCTAATTTATTTTAATTCTTTTGCTTAGCATTTCATACACTATTTTTTTTTACCATATTTTCTTGGACCAAAGCTTCGATAAAAATGAATATTTATTCTTCATAAATACTTTACCACCATCTCATAATTTTTACTTGATAATTATTTATAACATACACCAATTAAATAATTATTTTCATATTTACCGAATAAAGTTCAATTTCACAAATAAATTAATATTCTTATTTTAAAAGTGAAATAAAAGTCAACTTTTTTCAAATAAGTTCCTTATCTTACTTATTTTTAATAGTTAATTTTACAAAAATTATTTAATCGTTAATTATATTTGAAAAATAATTTTGGCCCTTAAAAAGTCCATACTCCACTTAAAAATCAATATTTGCTCAAATAAATTATTTCCTTGCTTTATAAAATATTTTCCCATGTAACTTCATAACCATTTCTATTTTCCCATATTAATAATTTTAAAATCTCTTTTGAATAATTAAATATTTATTTTAGTTCCTTCTCAACTATGGACTGTTACAATACTTTAAAATATCATTATATGTGTTACATAATACTTATTTTTCAGTAAACTTGAATAGGCTATTTTGTAGTATCATTTTCTGAAAGTTATTTCCCAATAGTACGTGATGTTTTACATAATCTAAGTTAGAAATTTGAGGAAATAAATGAAGATCGAGAACCATAACAACAAGACGAGGAAGAACCAAATAATGAAGAATATGTAAAAACTTTATTTAAAAAATTGGTGTAATTTTAAGTTAGTTCAATACTATCTAGTGTCATTATATCCAAAATATTATGACAATAGACTTTACATAGTATTGTCTTCATTGTTTCATGGTATGATTTGAGAACTACTTTACTTACCAAATTTTTAACTCATAAAAGTTTGTACAAAAATATTTATATACTTTGTTTAAAATGCTTATTTTCACTAAATCCTATGAAAAGCTATTTTGCAGTATCGTCGAGTTAAACCTATTTCACTAAAAGCATTATGTGTAATATATGTTTTTTGTCCTTTTTGTTGAATATGCGAGTATATAATTTTTGTTTGATGATAATAAACATGTATATATACATACATATATTCATTTAAATGTATTTGTTAATGTACTATTTAATTTTCACAGATTAAATAAATATTTGCTGAATAAAATAAATAATACAGAATTTAAATTCAAACGGATATTCTATTCAAACAAATATGTATTACAATTTTGAATAGTATAAATTTGAGCTCTCACTATATATATATACAATTTGCAATTACAATACATTTCGATTTACATAACTGTCCTCACTACATATCGCTTGTTCACTCGTATTTATCTTCAACTCCATTCCAGATTGAATGCAGCATCTGAGCTATCTGCAAAAGTACACACTGATGCAGTAAAATTGAAAAGGAAATATTTTTGCAGTATAAAATAAAATGTATTTTGAAAATATTATTTTCCTCATTTATTTGGGTTGTTCGTCATCATTTAATTTTGAATTCATCAAACACGAACAACTTGTGACATGCATTGTGTATCGCTGTACATGCCACAAGGCTGCGCACACCGATATATACACTTGATGAAATTACAGGGGCAGGTGAGCATAAGGTCAAACCCAAATAAAAGTCAGGTTCAACTCAAGTAAAATAAATATCAAGTCACAAATATCAGCACAAGGTCAAACCCGAGCTTTAAGCTAGATTCAACATAGGTGCAAGTTCAATTATGTGGTCAAAGAAACCAGAATGCAACCAGACTCCACAAAGATACGTGGAAGCAAGTGTACATGTACACAGTAAAACAACAATGAAGTCAATATCGAACTAGTCGATAAATGCATCAAGTGAAGAAAAATTCTGGTGAACCATGAAGAACACAAGACTTGCAACAAAATACTCCAAGGCAGACTCAATGAAGACTGAACGAGACACATACAACAATGGTGGCAACATGCACATGACTTAAGTACGCAAACTAACCCAAAGACTCCCAAGCACATGCCCAGCTAAAATGCACACTGCACTAATCCAGACAACATGAACAACATGAATGATCAAACACCAATGAACCAACTAAGTGTGCATGTTCAACGAAGTGGCTCAACTCAACATAGATGCATGCAGAATTCAAGATTCAGTGCACAGTCACAATGAAGACCGCATGATGGTATCCGACAGGGAGATAAATACAAAGCAATATCAATACAACAGTGATGAACCACTGACTCCAGTGAACAGCAAGTAGAATCAAGACTCGAGCAAAACAGAGATGACCATGCCACCAGACTATATGAATACACAAAGTAATGAAAACATACACAATGCAACGGAGAAACAACTCAAATCAGTGCACACGAGTTCGAATTAAAAATCAGATGTCCAGAGACCAAAGTTAAAGCAAAACCATAAACAACTACTAGCAACATATAACTGATTATATACATGCGTGAGCATACACACACACACACACACACACACACATACATATACATGTGCAGGATACAAGTTCGAACAAAGACAAGAAAATTTCAAACTGTAGTTCAAAGTCAACGGCATAATGGCCGAAGTTAATTCTCAAAGCAAATGCAAAGTGGAGTATAGTATAAATCGAAAATGGACAAAGTGCTAGGAACCAAAACAGTAGCTAGTTCAACCAAATCAAGTGACCAAAGTCAAAAAAAAGCAATTTTTTTTGTAGAGGAATAATTCAAAAAATATCATCGCATAAACAAGTCAGTGCCGAAGTTGAACAAGTCAGAAATTGAAGCCGTGGTGGCCACGAAAGAGATCAACACCGTGATTATCAAGTAACCAAATATACGAAATTGGCAGAGTCAGAAATCATCATCAACATTCAATCAAAATCATACGGCCAAGGTATTATCAGAATGAAAGAAAATCAAGGGGTTCGAACTATATATAAACCCATTCATCATCGGCCGAGAAGATCATTCGAGTTCAAGTAACAATAGAGCATAATCATTCAACTCGAATCATCGATCGAGTTCAAGCAAGCAAATTAGAAAAAGCAAAAGGCATAAATTACATATCAAAGTCAAGATCGAACGCGATCGAGAAGCAGCCGAGTGCAACTCAAGGAGACGGTCAATCGATAGAGCTAGCAACGCATAATCAAATATTCGAATGATCAATTTGAAGTCGGTGGCTTCTAATTCTCCAAAGGCCTAATTTTTGAAGACGATCGAGCAAGCATTTTTTAAAAGATTGAAGAACAAGGAGTCGGCTGAATAATACAAAAGAGAAAGGGGAATTAACTTTATCACTGATTTATTCCGAGCCAGCCTTGTTATCAAGGCTTTAATATTTTAAAATTAGGGTTTTGGTTTTAATTGTTTTAAGTTTGCATTTCTATTTTAAACAATTGTATTTTCTAGTCGTGTGACTAAGAGACGAGCTATAGTGGTGTAGTTCGAGAATTCGCAACTCAGTGGCTGAATTGTGGCAGGGTTTTGAGCATAGAGTTAAGGCTAGTTGGTAGCGAGTGTCGCGAGTTTACTTATGTAAGCGTCTGACTGCTTAATTTCTAGTAGAAACCTTGGGGTAGCACGTAGGTAGGGTTTTGCCGAAGCTGGGTAAATTCCGTGTCGTTCTATTTCTGCATTTATTATTTTGCTATTATCTATGCTACTATTATTCTGATATATCTATGTTGAAATAATTTTGTATAAACTTCCGTAGTAAATTTTTATAATTAATAGTATCACCCTATTCACCCCCCCTCTACGGTGAAATCGATCCTACAAGTGGTATCAGAGCTAGGAACAAAAGCCATTTTTGTTTTAAAATTTTGATTTTTTTTTCAAAAACCAATTTTTGTTTTAAAATTTGAATTTTTAAAATGGCTTCTTTTTATACTGCTTTTGCTGAGGGCAAGTCTATAGTTAGACCACCAATGTTCAATGGTGAATATGTTTACTGGAACAATAGAATGAAAATCTTTCTGAAAGCCCTTGATGCTTAGAATATAGTTGAGACAGGTTATAGGGCACCCACTATAGTTGTAAATAATCAAGAAATTGAAAGACCATTTGATCAATGGACAAATCTAGAAAATAAGTTACAGAATGCGAATGCTAAAGCTAAAGCTATGTTCTATTATTTGTTCATTGGATCATATTGAATTTAATCGTGTCTTACATTGTCTAACTGCGTAGGAAATATGGCACACTAGAAGTGTCTCGCGAAGGAACATCTCAAGTCGAGGAATCTCGCCTTGCCACGCTGAGTAGCGAATACGAGAATTTCAAAATGGCCAAGGAAGAAAATGTTAAAGAGATGTACGGACGGCTTTCCAACATCGCATACAAATCAAAAGCTCTTGGAAAATCATACACGGAAGTGGAAATAGTCCGAAAAATCTTCAGAGTCCTTCCACGAAGTTTTGAAGCAAAAGTGACTGCCATTCAAGAATCGAAAGATTTAAAACAAATCAAAGTTGAAGGACTCATTGGAAATCTCACCACTCATGAGCTAGAAATGAAATTCAATGAAGAGCGTGAAGGAGGAGATACTTGAAAGAAATCAATAGCTCTCAAAGGAACAACTGAAAGTGATAATGATGATGACGATGACGGAGGAGCAGAGCTGGCACTGGTAATGAAGAGATTCAAAAAGTGGAACCACAAATACGGAAATCTTGCTCTAAATCAAAAATTAAAAAGAAGAATAATCAAAGTTCTAGATAACGTAGAATAGCAAGAAATCATCTGTCACAAGTGCAACAAACCTGGACACATTAAGCCCAATTGTCCTCGAAATCGACACGGCAAAGAAAAGAAATCAAAAAGGAGAAGTTTTGCAGCCACGTGGAATACAAGTGATGATGATAATAAAAGAACTAGCAGTGAGAGTGAGAAAGCTGATCTGTGCCTTTGATGTAATATAACTGATAGCGACGATGATGAGCTAAGCGAGATATCAAAACTCACTCACTCAGAATTACTTATATATTTCCACAAAGTAAATGGATGTTTGAATGACTAATGGAGAAGCATGCCAAACTTGAATCACAAAAAGATACTTTGATAGATTTAAATAAACAACTTGATCAATTAGTTAAAAACTATCAACGTGGGATCCCTAAGTGTGATAACTGTCCATCACTCGAAGAAGAAATTAAAAATTAGAATTTAAAATTAATCGTTCAAAATGAAATTCTGATTTTGAAAGAGAGTGAAAATACTAGGAGAGAGAATTCTATTAAAAAGTGCACTCGATTATTGAACGAAAATGAATCTCTCAAAACATAAGTCCAACAACTGTCAACGACTTTAGGAAAATTTTCCAAAAGTGAAAGATCATTGAATATGCTGTTAGGAAAACAAACTATTAATACAGTTAGATAAGGACTTGAATATAATCAATCTGAACCTGTTAAAATAAAAATTAATAAAGTCAAATTCGAGTGCACAATTGGAGAAAAATTGGACACAATCAAAACAATTGCTGGTTTAGACCCAAGCACGTGGAAACTTACCAATTTAGGTTTCAAAATGCACAAATATAAAATTATTTAAAGTTAAACAAATCTGGGTGCCGAAAGGAACATATATAAACAGGTTTGGGTCTCCACAAATTTTTTTTTAAAATCTGTTGCCACTAACAATCATGGACCTATAAAAACAAATAGGTCACAAAAATCTTTCATTGCGTAGGTATAGTGGCAGGCTAAGGAACAACAACTGTGTTACTGGAATTTTGGCTGTTCCAAGAACACAATGGGCGACAAATCACAGTTCCTTAGCCTAGTATAAAGGTGGCAGAATCACAATGGGCCGCGACGAAATATTATTCTAAAGGTAAAATTGGTAATGGTATATCTATTTTGAACGATATATTAAAAGTGATAATTTACACCATAGTCCGATTTAAATTAGCCAGTTATGTGACAATAAATGTTGATAATGATTCTGACTTTTTCAAAAAAATTGGCCAATTATTTGAACACTAAGACTTTGAATTAGTGATCTTGTTTTGATGATTACTCTTGATTCACATGGATATATTTTTGGATCTGTCACTATGTTCACT
The DNA here is from genome assembly GCA_030765085.1 of Allium cepa. Lineage (NCBI taxonomy): Eukaryota > Viridiplantae > Streptophyta > Magnoliopsida > Asparagales > Amaryllidaceae > Allium > Allium cepa. Next base: position 165,399,002 of record CM060941.1, on the reverse strand, counting down.
ATTTGCTTGTATACACGGCTTCAAATTTAAATTCAAGAGAAATTAACTTAAAAGCTGTTAAAATTGATTTAAGATATTTTGATGCATACTTCATGGTCTGGTCTATCAAATTTAACTAATGATGATTTCAAGTGAAAGGAAAATTCAGATGTAGATTACACTAGTAATCTAATCGGTAGAAAAATTACTAGTGAAACGTGATTTATGTTGAGACATTTCAGTAGCTGCATCGTTTTTTGTTCAAAGAAAATATCTGCATATTTTTCATTTCAAATATTTTCAAATAGCAGAAATTTTCTTATAAAACCCTTTACAGAAAATATTTTTTGTTGACCTAGTTTCAGATTAGTCATCTTAAAATATTTGATTTTATAATTATTTGTGGATTTGATTGTAAATGAATACATAGACTAATCTGACTCACTATTAATTATCAAAAAGATAAATAGTGGTTGAAAAAGTGATGAGTGTTGATATTAACCATATATTATAACTTGAGACGATATATTTAGTAAATTTCTTTAGAAATTTGAAAAAGAGTTATAAAAATTTTTGTTGGTAAAAATTCCATAACCATCTCTATTTCTAACATATTTCTAACGACCATCACTCATCAAAATTCAATATAGTTTGTCAATATGTGGTATTTTAAACAGGAATCATTTATTTTTCATTTTATTTTATTTTTGCAATAAAAACATCCAAAGTATTCACTCTCATTTAAAAGTCCTCACGGTTGTGCATGGGAGAATTACTTGGAATTTTTTATGTGCTTTCATGCTCATTTAAAAGTCCTAACGGTTATGCATGTATGCAACACATATTAAAATTGATTAATTAAATAGACAAGTTGATTCTAATCCCATTTAAAAGTCCTCACGGTTATGCGTGGTTAGAAGACACTTGAATTCATTTTTTAAAAGAAAAATTGGAATACTACTAATCTCATTTAAAAGTCCTAACGGTTATGCATGATTAGTAGATATTCAAATTCCTGAAATAAATATCCCACAAATAGACACAACTGTATGATTTTATATGATGACATCATCCCTATCATTCTAAAGTGGAATATGCGTCAAACAAAGTATTTATGATTTTTTTTTTATTGAAATTTAATATTTATATTCGATTGAGTTTTAATGTTGTATTAATGTCTATCACTTTATCTCTATTTTTTATAACACTATTGCTCTTTTGCTAATAACAAAAGGGGGAGAGAAAATTTAAGATTTTGGCAAATAAAGGTCAAATATTTTCTATTTGCAACTAGGCTTATTTACATATTTTTATTTACATCCATATATGAAGGGGGAGCTTTGTGTAGAGAGGAAGCATTCAAATAGGGGGAGCAAATTGAATAATCAAATACATTTAACAAATTCAAAATCTTAAATATATGTTTGTTATCATCAAAAGGTGGAGATTGTTGAATATGCGAGTATATGATTTTTGTTTGATGATAATATATATATATATATATATATATATATATATTCATTTAAATGTATTTGTTAATGTACTATTTTATTTTCACAGATTAAATAAATATTTGCTAAATAAAATAAATAACACAGAATTTAAATTCAAACAGATATTTTATTCAAACAAATATATATTACAATTTTAAATAGTACAAATTTGAGCTCTCACTATATATATATATACAATTTGCAATTACAATACATTCAATTTACATAACTGTCCTCACTACATATCACTCATTCACTCGTATTTATCTTCAACTCCATTCCAAATTGAATCCAGCATCTGAGCTATCTGCAAAAATACACACTTACGCAGTAAAATTGAAAATGAAATATTTTTGCAGCACAAATAAAATGTATTTTGAAAATATTATTTGCCTCAGTTATTTGGGTTGTTCGTCATCATTTAATTTTGATTTTATCAAACACGAACAACTTGTGACATGCATAGTGTATCACTGTACATGCCACAAGGCTGCACACACCGATATATACACTTGATAAAATTACAGGGATAGGTGAGCATAAGGTCAAACACAAATTCAACTCAAGTAAAATAAATATCAAGTCACAAATATCAGCACAAAGTCAAACCCGAGCTTTAAGCTGGATTCAACATAGGTGCAAGTTTAATTATGTGGTCAAAGAAACCAGAATGCAACCAGACTCCACAAAGTTACATGGAAGCAAGTGTACATGTACAAAGTAAAACAACAATGAAGCCAATATCGAACTATTCGATAAATGCATCAAGTTAAGCAAAATTCAGGTGAACCATGAAGAACACAAGACTTGCAACAAAATACTCCAAGTCAGACTCAATGAAGACTGAACGAGACACATACAACAATGGTGGCAACATGCACATGACTCAAGTACGCAAACTAACCTAAAGACTCATAAGCACATGCCCAGCTAAAATGCACATTGCACTAATCCATACAGCATCAACAACATGAATGATCAAACACCAACGAACCAACTAAGTGTACATGTTCAACGAAGTGGCTCAACTCAATATAGATGCATGTAGACTTCAATATTCAGTGCACAGTCACAATGAAGACCGCATGATGATATCCGACAGGGAGATAAATACAAAGCAATATCAATACAACAGTGACGAACCACTGACTCCAGCAAACAACAAGTAGAATCAAGACTCGAGCAAAACAGAGACGACTATGCCACCAGGCTATATGAATACACAAAGTAATGAAAACATACACAATGCAACAGAGAAACAACTCAACATCAGTGCACATGAGTTTGAATGAGAAATCAGATGTCCAGAGACCAAAGTCAGAGCAAAACCAGAAACAACTACAAGCAACATATAACTGATTATATACATACGTGAGCATATATATATATATATATATATATATATATATATATTTATACATGTGCAAGATACAAGTTCAAACAAAGACAAGAAGATATCCAACTGTAGTTCAAAGTCAGAGACATAATGGCCGAAGTCAATTCTCAAAGTAAATGCAAAGTGGAGTATAGTATACGTCGAAAATGAAAAAAGTGCCAGAAACTAAAATAGTAGCAAGTCAAGTGACCAAAGTAAAAAAAAAAGCAAATTTTTTTGTAGAGGGATAATTCATAAAATATCATCGCATAAACAAGTCAGAAATCGAAGCCGTGGTGGCCACGAAAGGGATCAACACCGTGATTATCAAGTAACCAAATATATGAAACTTACAAAGTCAGAAATCATCGTCAACATTCAATCAAAATCATACGACCAAGGAATTATCAGAACGAATGAAAATCAAGGGGTTCGAACCCTATATAAACCCATTCATCATCGACCGAGAAGATCATTCGAGTTCAAGAAACAACATAATTCAAGTCGAATCATCGATCGAGTTCAAGCAAGCAAAAGATAAAAAGCAAAAGGCATAAATAACATAGCAAAGTAAAGATCGAACTTGATCGAGAAGCAGCCGAGTGCAACTCATGGAGACGGTCAATCCATAGAGCTGGCAATGCATAATCAAATGTTCGAACGATCAATTTGAATTCGGCGGCATCTATTTATCCAAAGCCCTAATTTTTAAAGGCGAACAAGGAAGGAACGAGCAGGCATTTTTTAAAAGAATGAAGAACAAGGAGTCGGCTGAATAATACAAAAGAGAAAGGGGAATTAATTTTATCACTGATTTATTTTAGGTCGGCCTTGTTATTATGGCTTTGATATTTTAAAACTAGGGTTTTAGTTTTAATTGTTTCAAATTTGTATTTCTGTTTTAAACAATTGTATTTTCTAGTCGTGTGACTGGGGGATGAGTTACGGTGGTGTAGTTAGAGAATTCACAACTTGGTGGTGAGCTGTGGCAGGGTTTAGAGCGTATAGTTAAGGCTAGTCGATAGAGAGGATCGCGAATTTGCTTATGTAAGCGTTTGACTGCTTAATTTCTAGTAGAAACCGTGGGGGCAGCACGTAGGCAGGGTTTTGCCGAAGCTGGGTAAATTCTGTGTCGTTCTATTTCTGCATTTATTATTCTGCTATTATCTATGCTGCTATTATTCTGATATACATATGTTGAAATAATTTTGTATAAACTTCCGCATTAAATTTTTATAATTAATAGTATCACCCTATTCACTCCCCTCCTCTAGGGTGAAATCAGTCCTACACTTTTCACTCAATGTTGAAAACACATGGTCATTTAGCACATTGTGAATTAACAAAATTATACCGAATATTAACATTAGACAACTTGATTTCTATATGAAATATGTTTTAAATACGAATTTTGGAATTTAATTTGTAAAACGATACCATGTGGTTGATTATAAGCGACATAAGAAGAGAAAGTCTTTCATGAAACTCATGTGTTGCCTTTCGAGAAAAAGATAATTCCCTAAAGCATAAGACATACCATTTATTTATGGCATTTCACTAAATGTTTGATATTGATGTTCTATTAGCACATTGGCTGCTATAAAACGATGTTAAATATTAGCAGCGAATTAGTTGGTTCCACGTAAATATGTTTTAAATAAGAATTTGGAATTACATTTGCAAATCGATACTAAATAGTGGAAATATGTGTTATACGAAAATATTTATTTAATGAAAAATATGGAAATTTATTTTGTAATATCAATTAGAAAGGTACTTCCCTGTAGTGACATAGCTGATATTTGTTTTCAACCTTTTCAATCAATGTTAGAGACACATGTTTTATTAGCACATTGTTTATTAATAAAATTTGTTGAAAATGATACTGAATAATATCTGTTATGAATGAACTTGAATTTTATCATTTTTTTATACAAAGTTCAATTGAATAATAAAATAAAACTTCGTACCAAAAGATTAGCACCAAATAGTAGCATGTTTATAGTAGAAATTAAAGTAATTTATTAGGTTTACAATACTAGTAATGTTAATTGTAATTAACATAAATATAAAAATAATACATATTAGTTTCACTTTTTTTTATAAAAATTCAGTTCCATCTATTAGTTATTGAAAACGACACTGAGCAAAACCAATATTATATAGTAGCATACTTGGTAAAATTATCAACATATATCCTAGCTTACTTCTTAAAGGAAACATCAAACCCAAACAGTTCAAAAGAAGAAAACAAGAGAAGGAGAAAATTTGGAACAAAAACATATAGATATCGCCTCAATGCAACTTTCCAAATCATAAAACTAGTCAAATAGGAAAAAAGGAATGACTAAATTAAGAATGGATTTCATAAAGGCTACCCTATTTTACAATTTCTTTCACGAATTAAATGAAAATAAAACAAAAATAAAGGAGTTTAAGAAAACAACAAGCAACATATATGCACTAATGAAATGTTATTCAACAAGGAGAAGAAACAATTTTGCTTGGACATAACGACCCGCCTTTTCAACCCTCGAATGTTGACACTAATACATCTATGGTATTTCATGTGCCGAACACCTGAGTGCCAAAAGACAGATTGTTAGGGTAAAGTATAAAGAAAACGAAAGAAGAGAAGAAAACATCAGAATCTCATATTAGTATGATAACATATATTATCAAAAGATAATACAAAGTACTAATCTAAGATACACAACATTTCAGAGTTACAATGCTATGTATTGTCATCAGCCTGGATAGTTATAACAGTCTATCCTCACAAACGCTGATATATACATAATATAGTGCATCGTAAATAAGAATACCACGGTAGGTGAAAGAATCCATTTTATCTCCTTAAACTTTAAAGAACATCAACGAAAACCTACCTTTCTCAAACTACTCGAAAGAGCAACCATGAAATTAAGGGAAAGATAAAACTATAAGTCAAATATGTCTGGTATGACAAACTCAAGAAATATGTGTACATCACATAACAGTAGCTTTTAAGACTATTCAAATCACTGTAATGATTTTCCCCTCAAAAGAACTGAACCATCTAATAAGTATATAATGTGATATAATAGATAATATGTATGGTGTATAATATAAATCAAAAAAAGTCATGCTGCTTGCATCTCACAACACAACAATATTAGAAGTACAGCTACAACCACTAAGGTATATTTGCATATGGAATTCCATTGAAGACGCAACTTGTAAACTGAAGTGGACTTCTCAACAAGGGTCAAGAACTACCTTTCAAGCATCGTATATCTCCAGATAAAATCTACAAATAAGGATAAACATAGCTGACCCACGTTCGAACAAGAGGAACCGAATGAATTAAACTCCTGCTAGCAACATCGATAAGCATCTTTAGATTTGGAGTTGATATACCCTTTCGGATTAACTAAACCCACTAGCTATGAGGCCTGCTCTATTTTTTGTCATTTCTGACGGTGAAATTATGTTCAACATCTCTTACACAAGTCTTCTTCACTTGAATAGATGTTGAACCTCTCTTTGGATCCTAGTATAAGTCGTCCAACGAATATTAACTCTATCTTCTCTCTTGGAACCAACCTCAAGATAGACAATACAACACGATAACATTGTTTGAAATGTTAACAATGACCTCTCCCTTGGACTTAACCTTAGGATAGATAGTTCACCTTTATAACATTTCACTTCATACCACTTCCAAAACATTGAGCTCATATATCAGTTTTGAAGTGGTTTTCGTTAAGTAATACCCTTATCCGATCCCAGCCTCTTCAAAACTAAATCGATGAGTTTTTGTTTAACTCAAGTCTAATTCTTTAAGAAATAAACGAACGATATAAAGGATTCCTCCCCAGGGATCTCGTATATAAACATTCTTAAAGCAAGACACAATTCATACGAATGAGTCCTTCCTTGAGGGTCTTAAACTCTATTAAAACTTAATGCTTACATATACTTCCAAAGTTAATTTGATCAAACTCAATAGTTGACTAATCAACTACCTAGTACAAAATAGAATCGAATGCATATGGAAATGAAGTCTTGCATATTTATCACGTTTTCGACTTTCTTAATTTATAACATCCCTCGATCAAGAGTGAAGCCGGTAGGTTGAAACACTATTGCTTCTAAACCTTACTCGAAGATTATTCTTAACTTTGACAGATGGAAATCTACTTTGTCAGCTTTTACTATAGGATTAAATGCTTTCCATAAAAAATAAACACATAGAGTACGGTTAGGTCACATAAGCAACTTCTAATCCCTTTTTTATTTAATTAATTCTTTTATTAATTAAAACTTCCTTGTAAATATTGCTATACATATTTAAAATTATTTAGAAAGGATAATACATGCATACTACCATTTCATTATTCATTTATACTCTTTCACTATTCATTTCTATTCTTTCAATAATTAGAAATATAGCCATATTCTTATCCCAAATGGTATAAAAATATTTACAAATCTTAAACATGATTTCTCATTTACAAAAATATGATTAAATGGTTTAAAAATAAATGTTATTAAAACATTGTTACTATAAACCCAAAACATTTCACACTTAGCATTACCTTGAAACATACTTTTAAAGATCTAATTATATTACTAAGTATAATAAAAAGGGCTAAAAACAAATGTTGCTTAAACATTGTTTACTATAGATCCAAAACCATTTTATATGTGTCATTATCTTTAAAAACATTCATTTTAAAGGTCTAAGTATATCTACACTTATAAAATAAGGCAACATACTTTTACTGAGAATTACAAAACCATTTATTATAACATAAGTATTATAATCCGAAACTTCTTTTATTCTTTTATAAAATACTTAACTTACTTTTCTAAACATATATATATATATATATATATATGTATGTATGTATGTATGTATGTATGTATAAACATTTATAAATATGTTTTAAATATTTATGTAAAATATTATGCAAAAGTAACTAATTTACAATTTACTAAAAACCTTTTATTATAAATGTCGCAAATGAAATCTTTTTCTTAAAAAATTAATATTTAATGATTAAAAATAAATTTAAACTTTTAATATTTTTTTAATACTCAATTCCATGTTATTAGACTTTCCTAAAAAGGTTCGATAAAGAAAATAAATTACAAACCATTTAAAACATGAAAAACTAGTCAAAATGCCGCATTAAAACAAAATAATGCAACTTACCCAGAATTGCTGCAGTAGACCAGGACAACATTTATAAGTGTTATCTAATGTTCTGAATATAGAACAACACGCAAATGCACGATCTTTGTGGCTAGTTTTAACCATTTAAATAGATGATTTTTGATCAATTTTTTTTATAGTAAATAGTATACTTAGGCTACTTAAAAACCATGAAAATAAACCTCTAAGGATATCTTTTAAATCACGAAAATTAATGAAAACAAGTTATTTTTCAATGTGCATTTATAGCGACCCTTTGCCTCCTAACTTTATCCACTTTGTTCTACTAGTCCTAAAGTGTTTTTAAGCTATAATCTTCTTACAGTAATAATGAAACATAAATTACTTACTAAAATAGCGAAGAAACCCTTAAGGATGTCTTCCAAAGTTGACTTAAAAATCGTCGAACACAAAGCGATTCCAATGTGCATCCGTAGTGACTAGATTGCTTCTAGCTTTCACAAGTTCTATCACTTTCCAAACAAATTCCCTATTGTTTCATACACCAAAATATTTTTAGAGGAACGCTAAAATATATTATGTCACGGTATATTCACAAATAGCCACATTGAACAAGTTTAGACATAATGGGATTCAAAGTGCACTTATAATGACTATCGCTATACAAACTCTTTCATATTCACGTCAATTCAACACACAATCCAACCAACCATATAAACACAATGTTAAGGCCTTGTTGCATGGTATAAAAGATAATAAAAGTGATGTTATACATTATAGGGTTTTCATTTACTTTAGAAGCAATGGGATCCAAATTTACAATTTTAACAACTTTTAACATTAAGTTTATATTTTAAGCGCATGAACATCTATACACAATATATAATATCATATGGTGAGATAACTCATACAAATTCAAGCCTACAACAAGTTCAAGCACACAAAAACCCAAGAACACTTCCCACCATCACCGAATACCGAAAGATCCAAGCTTTAGCCTTCACAAGCTAAAACAATACCCCCTTACCTCCATGTTGATCATGGACAAACTCAAGTGCCCTATTTGTGCCTCCTTTCTTCCACTTTAAACTTGATATTCTCACTTGCTATGTTTCATTAGGCCTCTAGCCAAAGTTTGTGAAGTCGAAGTTGGTTTGATTAGAGAAAGATTAATAGAGATAGAATTGGAGTAGCACTAATTAGTTTCTACCTTTTTTATTTTTTTTTAAAGTGATTAGTGTTTTCCTAAGAGGTGTATTTGTAGGCTTAAACAAGAGGTCATCCTCACCATTCACTCTTCATGCAAGGTCACAAAGGAATCTCCCCCTCACATGCCATCTTTACACCTCATTTCCTAAAACCAATATCGAAAACACTGTTCACCAAAATGTCTTCTTTCCTAATTCATTTGCTAACCTTTTTTTCCATTTTGTTAGCCATGTGATAGAAACTATTTTTAGTTGCTAATTACATACAAATAATATTTTAGGAAATCACAATAAGTTCGAATAAATTTAACCTAGAAAAAAGATGTTTATTGATAAAACAATTTTCCGTCACATAATCGATATTTCTTCGAAACTGTTTATTTTTGTAAACATTTTTCAAATTTTTTTTACCAGTATTAGTTCTTAATTAAAAGGGGGTTAACAAGGTAATTAAATCCAAGATTTAAATATTTAAATAATTCATATATATAAATACGAAGTGTTTGAAATGCCGGGTCGTTACGATGAACATGGAAAATGAAAGTAAGCATTTATGACATAAGTTTGCTATTTGGATTGCCACTTGTTGGTGCAAACATAGAACCACTAGCCACTATGACAAAAAATACCATTCCAACCGAGTTTAAGCATTTTGCGAGAAGAAACTTTGGGGATGTGTAGTACATCAAAAGAAATATGATAGAAAAAGAATAAAAGAATACATGAAGAGAAAAATAAAAGAAAACAACAAATATTTACCCCTTCTAATCATAATACAAATTCTAATGACTTTTTTCTTTTCGAACGATCATAAAAAAAAGATGGAGGATTCTGCTATGTATATTGGATCTTGAAAAATGAATTCGGCCTCATGGCCATTAATTATAGAATGGTCATTGAACAAGTTTATCAAAAAGTCCCCAAACAAACCAAGAGATATGTCAGGCTATTCCATGCTCCCTCTAGTAAGTTTTCCATCTCAATACAATGTTAATTAAATTAAAACATATTTATTATATTTCTAATTAAATTTATTTTTTTAACAGTATTGCATTTGTGCAAAAATGAAATTAATCTAACCAAATAAGGGATATGATGCATCTTTGCCGAGTTTTGCAAAATGTTACTTACATAAAACTAAATAGCATGCTGTAAAGGACTTTGTACATCATATTCAATAAGAAAAGGTACAAACTTGTAAAATTTTTATATCTTAAATTACCATAAAGTAATAGTAGTGTTGAACTTAGATAACAAACATTTTGCATTTTTTCAATGCAAATGAATCTATGTTATATCAATAAAATCATTACAAAAGAGATATAAGTAGTATAATGATACAAATGAATACTATTGATATGAAGTATCATTAAAAAACTGTATGATAGTTTACATACTTAGATAATAGCTAATACTAGAAAGTAGCATAAAAGAAAGTTGTATGATAATTTAATTACAAAATTACAGATCAATATAGAAACAATTGTCCACTAATACTACGAAGTAGCACAAAAGACAATTTTATGTCACCATCTCTATAAAATGCATACTATTATTAGTCTGAATCATTGCCTAATCGTACATCGATACTGCAGAGTATCATAAAATATATCTCATACCGGGAGAATCAGTTAAAAATGATACTACATAGTATTATTTATGCGAAATTAGAATTTTCTTGAACTAATTGTCTATAAGTAGTATCCGTTAAAAATATACAATAACATAATTAAAAGCCGCTGCTCACAATATTCCAAAAAAATTATGTTCAAGGAGAAAGCAAGAAGAAAAAAGTTAAAGACAGAGAGACAATTAATGAACATGAAATTGAGGTTCAAGTGCTAAAAAGTCGTACCGATGGTGTTGATGGGAAACTGAAAAAGGCACTATATGAAATGGAAAATGAAAAATAAATTTGCATTCAAATAGAAATGGAATTAGAAGAGCAAAAAAGAAATTAAAAAACTGAAATGGAACAAAAGGTTGGAGAAAAAACCATAATGAAGAGAATGTCAATGATGAAGAAATAAATGCTGAAGCACAAATGAAGCATATGGAAATATATTTGATAGGCAAGAGGAAAATGATACAACGAAGGAAAATGAGAAGAATGGTCTATGTCAAAATTTAAGTATAAAAGACGGTGACAAGAAAAAATAATGGGATATCATAGCATGCTAAAAGTTCGCATTTGAACTTATACCACCATCTTTTTGACTATACGGTTCAGATGATTTTACTAACAAAAATGAATAGAATAAAGCAATATAAGTACATGAAAAGGAGGATAAATAAAAGAAAGAATATAATATTGAGAAATAATAAAAAATCCCTCATCGTATGTTGAATGTTTGAAATACAGAACAAGAAAACATAAAGTAGACGATGAACTCAACTATGACAAGAAGAGTGCAAAAATGAAGAAGGCGACAGCAAAAAAAAGGAAGGAAGAAGAAAAAAGTAAATGTAAAAACGAAAAGTAGAGGAAAATGAAGATAAGATGGAGAAAAAGGAAGAGGAAAAAAATAAGAGTCAGTGGATAAGAAACTTGAAGAAAATATAGAAAACAAGAGGGGGGAAAGAAGACAGAGGAGAAAGAAACTAATGGAAAGAACAAGAAAGAAGAAGCATATGGAAAGGTGAAAACGCAAAAGGTAAGAATAATAAAGAGAAATATCAAAGGACGAAGGAAAGAAGAAAACAAGGAAGAAAATAAGAAATAAAAAGAAAAGGAAGATCATAAAATACATATTTATCAAAAATTTCAAGACTAGTAATAGTACGACTTAAAAAAAAGAAATGTTACTAATGTAGTAGCTTAATGAAATAAATTTACGTAATTAAACATGATAATAATTGGATAAAACCGATATCAATCTGTAGCTTGTGGTAAAAATTTTTTATTGAACAAGTTTCTATAAGATGTTAATGGTTGATATCGTAAGTACAGTTCTTTAATATGACTTTTTCAATATCATAAAACTGGAAACTGAATTTTGATCAATTATTAAAACTAAAATAGAAAAACAACACAATATTTAAGCATGTGTTCAAGTAAAACTGACGATATACAGTAGTTTTTAAGTAATAAAATATTTAATGTCATATAAAAATGTAACAGCATATAGTATCATTTTTTCTTATTTAGTTCTTTCTATATTATTACTTCAACATGTGTTTTATTAGTAACAACTATATAATATACTAATGTTTTTGCTGTTTTTCTAGATCACTGATTCATATGTGGACAAGTATAAAATGTACGAGCACATTTATGCAATGACAACAATCACGATAGTATGTAAAATGTTTAAAAAGATTAATTACTATGCTAACAAAAATACTTGAAATTATTAATATTTAAATTTTTTTGTACAGAAATCTATTTGTATGAATACATAAATGTTATAGAATGCTTGATTGATTCATATCTAGAAAAGATAGCACTTGATTAATATGCAGAAAATAAATATTTCCCATTCATTGTGATGACCATTGGACATTACAACCTTAAATTATCCAACGATGGAATAGTCTCACTATGACTCACTTAGACCAAGAAGATCTAATGAGAGAAACAACAGAAGCCTTGAAATTGCAATTTATGTAGTAACCAATTTTTTTTGAAATTATAGATAGCAACATTTACATTGCACACTACTAAATATCTTATAGAAGGAAAGGGGAGAAGAAATATTGCAAGCAAAATGGAAAAAGCATATTATCAAAGACAAAAAAGTGCGAACTGGAAAAATACATTAAAGAAAATGTGCTCAACAACATTCGGACTCTTAATACAATCTTTCTTATATATGACATTTAAGTATTTTTTCGATAAACTTAACTCATGAATATTTGTTTGCTTAATTTTTTCAACTATATCTACTTCAAATATATTCTATTAGAAAAATATAGTAGATTTATAGCGATCTGGAAATTCGAACAATAACGACCCGCTATTTTGGACCATTCAAATCGAGAATAAAACCATACATGTCCGACTTGAATAATTCAAAATACCGAATTGTTAATTAAAATTTGGCAAAACTCAGCATATGCAGTAAATAAATCAACCACAGAATCACAGACACAGAGTAATATAAAATAATGCAGCGGAATAGATAAATAGTAGTTCATGAAGCTACTATATAAATACCAGAGTTAGAAATAAAAATACAACAGAATATCTCAAATACAGCGAAGTCTCCAGTACGAATAGATGACCTCTCCGAATGAATCAACTGAAAGAGCTGAAAGCCGAAACAATAGTTGGATCCTCAAACGAAGCTCCAAACTCCAAAGGCGAATCTCAAATGCTGTATCGCTTAGTCTGACCCGAGCGTAAAGCAAAAACACAAAACACTCGAGTCAGGATTAACATTCTTATATCAATAAATCCAACTCAAGTGAAATATCAACCGAAATACAAATAACTTAAGGATGTTTGGGATAACCATCCTCTAAGGGTCCATGGAACTATCTACAAGGTAGAAATATACACTATAACACCGTGGTCATTCAATTTTATTTAGACTTCAAAATCAAAACATCATTTCCCTTTCAAATATATCTATTTTCGAAGATAGTATATATACATTAAATAATTTATAAAGTAAAGTATTTGAAATTTCCTCAACTACACAAATTGATTCTAATCAACTCCAGTTCCAAATTCCCATTTATTCAAAGCTCAATTCATTAATTCAATTCTGCTCCCAATAACCATTTAAACTTTCGTTATATTCAAAGCTTTAATATTCAATATTCTAAAGTTAAATCTAACAGTTTCATATAGATCTTGATTTAGCTTCATCATTATTATTTAGTCAGGAAATATCCACTTAACAAGTTCAATATCATTTAAATAGCCTTAGATTTCATTTTACAGAATATTTCCTTAAATTTATTTAAACTTAAAATATCAATTTAATCCCTTTTACCAAAACTAAGTTATAAAATCATATCTTAAATCCCAAATTCAATAGTTTCAAATCGATTTAATTGAATATAATTCTTAATTAAATACCATTTCCAATTAATTCAACTTTATCTTCTCAACTCTAGCTTATTCAAAATTTTACCAAATCTAATTTCAAATATAAATTTAAACGAATCCTTAAACATATTATATGTATTAAATCAATCTCAATTAGATTAAATATTATTATTAGGTCTATATATAAAATTTTCATTTTTATACATATAATATTCTAAGAATTAGTCTTTATTAAAACTATATTTTTCTTTCCCAAACCATAGAAATTATTTTCAAAACACACACACACACACACACACACACACACACACACACACACACATATATATATATATGGACCAACGACGTCTGTATATAATTTCCTACGCTGTGGTCAAGGGATACAGATATTTATCATTTGAATCCGAAAGATAAATATACGGGTAGATATCACTTCGACCCGCAATCCCAAATTCAATTTAATTGAAAATCGCTTGGGTTTATCATTTCAACCCATAACGAAATTCTCCTATCCAAAAGTCCGTTCGAGTATGTATTGAAGTGACCCACTTCTTTTTTACTCAAATTTGTGTGATTTTTAAGTGAGTTTTTTTTTTAATCACATAAGTGATCACTTCTTTAAACTCATTCTCCCAAGATCCTGAAATTTTACCAATATAAATATATCAGTGTTTGAATTAATTCCTATCATTTATATATATGAGGATATATAAATGTTTCCTTGCAAATCAGAGTGTTGAAGTAGCAAAGAATTTTTTTTTTATCCACACAATATTTTTCATAGTTGAAATGTTTTGTGTCACATAGCTTGTTTCTACATAGTTCAGATTTTATCTTCTTTTATAATTACTCAAGATTGACTAATACAAAAAAAACAAAGTATTATTTCCTCACATTTTCATTTGTATTGTTTTACAGAATTTTCATTTAAATCAAATTACCTGATCTGTGGTCTAACACCCCATGGGTCTGATCCTGGGGTTTCAGTAATTCATACTTGTGATTTAGAAATGATATGAGATGTTAAAACATAATGTGACTAATAATTCAAGGTTTATACACAAACATGCACCAATCATGCTCAAGCAATTCAGTTCAATCAAAATGCATACATTCAGGTTTATATACTTATGTCTTAATTTATACTATTGGTAATAATCTTATGAACAATTGGTGGTAAGTATGTTATAGATCAGACAGAAGAGAACTACAGGCAAGTGAAATGCTAACTTAATCTAGCATACCAAGTAAGATTTTGCACATACTTGTAAACATCATGTTCCAGGCAATTTTATTTAAAGAACCAGACTCAAATGAGACTGTGGTGCAGACCTCTAATGGATAGTGAATGATGGCTATTGACAAAAAAAATCAAGTTGCAGCAAAGTAGTAGTCATGCTTACATTTTACAAAATCCTTTGGTGTTGCAGATTCTTATAATTTAAACAATACCAAGTGCAACAAACTTTAAACTGTATCTTATGCAACTGGACATTGTTTAATATGATTGCAGTGAATGCTACCAGTACTTTACACACATCATTTTATAACACATTTCAACACTGAAAAATCAAACATGCAAGTTAGGTTTGTAGGCTAAAACTTCAAGCTTATCATGGTCTTATATCAATTTATAAGTCATGATCAAGGCTCACTAGCTAAATCAGATTAGGTTCAACCTTCACCTAACAGTTCTACTACATGCATTTTAAAAGAGAACCTCTGCAGTTTCACTATTTAAAACTTATCAGATATGTAAAAGTAAGTACATCCACATCTAAGATTACATGGCATAACTTCCCTCATCACAGTCTACAGAAAACATCTGGATTAGTTACTTAAATCAGTAACTCAAGACACAATATAATACTTAAGTTTTACAAATTCTTTTCAAATGAACAAAGCACTATAATAGTGAAAAGTTTGCATATGCTTAAGAAAGTTTGCCTAGCTATCTTTATTACAATGAACTACTGCATTTCAAAAACTCAAACAGGTGTTCTAATTTTCCAAGCAAGCAAGCTATTCATGCATCTTTACCTGCAACAATATTTTGAGCTGCCTCAATAAAATGAGACATCCCAAATATTGCAAAGGCAATAAATAGGGTCAGAATAAAATTCTGGTATGAGTGAAATCATTATTAAAACAACTTATTAATTCTTAAAACTGTGTAGAGAACATATATTTTGACACTATTCAATTTCATGTCAAACTTGAGCATATGCACATTTAAATTTTTCTAACAACCTACACCCAAGCATTCATGCATTCAATCCATTCAGTTGTACATGTACAAATCCTATGGTATTTAGCTTCCTAAAATCCATAGCATAACCTTTCAATCCCATTTTTATATTTTATATGGTCTAATCTCTTGCCTTTGAACACAAAGTGTGCATTGCAAAGGACTCAATTCTGTTAACCTTTGCACAGAGGCCTTCAGGACTTGAACAAGTCATGCACATACCCATCATCCACCTGATGATGAGTAGATCAAGGCACCTCTCCTAAATTACTTTGTAATTTAGAGACCATGCTCATTTATTTGCTGAGGAATTTTTTTCTTTTTAATTTCCAGAAATACTTGTGCTCTTTTCTTCATTTCATAAATCAAAAATCATTGATCTCACTCAAAGAGAACATCCAAGCATACAAGCATTCATATAAAATTCCACTGCTTATAATCAGAGATTATACTTATTCAAATTTTTCCAAAAATCTGCTCATACACATTTTCTACTTATTCTTTTTCCAGTGCTTGTTTAAATTGATAGAATCATGTAAAAATCTAGATTTATTCTTCTATGAACATAGGGTATGGTTTTTGAGAAAAACCCATAAAACATATTGGTTTATGATCTGAACAAATCAACACATATATCATATTGCTTTGTTCCAGTCAGTTTTTAATGAACTAAACATAAGCATGAATCTCCTTATTCACACTGCCTATTTCCTTTATTTCTTTAATACCCTACTTCTCAGAAAAATGCTTAACTCATTTTCTAATAAGAACTGGATTACAGAATCCATTTCTGTGATCAAGGTAAGTGTCAGATCGAGTACATTCCAAAGCAGGAGTTAAGGTCATCATATCAGACCAAAATAAATTAAAGTCTCAACCAAAAGTTCAACCAGAAAAACCATCATGATCAATAATCATTCACTCAGAAAAATCAACAGAAAACCATATTATAATTTCTATGTAAGAAAAATTGCTTGGCTGCCCTTAGCATGGGTCTTAATGCCCCAAACATCATCTATGATTACCACTCACCTTTCTCTTCTTTTCCACGAGAATGCCTAAGTTTGAAAACAATGTGAGCTCTTCTTTTTTTTTCTTTTTCCTCCCAGAAAACCTTTGCCTTACCCCTGGATTTAAATCATTTAACTAGGGTTTTAATAGAGGAAACACCCATTCTATCCTCATATAATTTAAAGGAGCATGGGTATATGCTTATGGCTAATCTTGCTATTTTCTTCTTAGTTTCCATTTCTGGTAAAAGCAGTTATCTCACTGCTTTTCTGTGCACATGCTTTTTGCATGATTTTTATCTGCACATTATTTTTATGTGACTTAATTTCACAATGTATCTTATCATACCCGAGATAATTCTCATGTCTCTTCCAATAAGTTTTATTTTTAACTGACATAATTTACCATTTGCTTCTCTCTTGATTTATTTCAAAAATGCATCCACACTCATAAATATTGCTTGACTGACTTTTATGCATTTTAATTATCAAGAGAATTTTTATTTTTATTTTATCATCCCATACTTCTCTAATCATATGTATATATTTTCTATACAATATACACACATATATATATACACAAGTCATGTGAATTTTAGAATTCATTTTATACTTAATCATTTTCCTTTCATCACTGTGTATATAAAAATAATTATCCCATTGCACAACTATTTCACTCACTTCTGATATTCATTTTAAAGCTATTTTATCCTTTGGTTATGTATATAATATATACATAAAATATGTGAATATAATACTCCTCTTTACTCAGCTATTTTTCTTCCCATTATTATCTTCTTTAACTATTCTCTGTTAACTAATTTATTATTATATATTTTTTTCAAAGTAATTTTAGTCTCAAAAAGAAATTTAGGTCTTCACATACTCTCCTCCTAAAAGGAATTGTGTCCCACAATTATGTATTTGTTCATTAGTATGTTTCAAAAATATCAGAAATTCACTCATCCAAGATTAATCAAATACACCCAGTAGTATTTAAAGCTATTATGATTTTAGACATACCTTCAAGCAGAAAATAGATTAGGATACTTATCCTTCATCCTATCTTCAGTCTCCCATGTACAGTCATTTCCATCCAAATTCCATTGGATTTTAACTAGTTTAACTATTTTATTTCTCATTTTCTTTTCTTCTCTAGCTGCAATGCCCACTGGTTCCTTTTTATAAACCAGATTCTCTTGAATTTCAACCTGTGTAGGAGATTCAAGAATGGTCTCCTTATCATGCACCCATTTTCTCAATTGTGATACATGAAATACATCATGTATGTTGCTTAGTTCCTCTGGTAACCTTAATTTATAAGCTAAAGTCCCTATTCTTTGAACAATTTCATATGGTCCTATATACCTTGGTGACAGTTTCCTTGTTTTGCCAAATCTCAGTAATTTCCTCATTGGTGAAACTTTGAGAAACACATAGTCTCCCACCTCAAATTCTACTGGCCTTCTCCTTTTATCTGCATACGCTTTTTGTCACTCTTGAGCTACTCTCATTCTTTGTCTCACTAATTCAATTCTTGCAGAAGTTTCTTTTACATTGTCTGGTCCAAGCAACACTCTTTCTCCTGCCTCCATCCAACATGCAGGAGATAAACAAGGCTTCCCATACAAGGCTACAAAGGGAGCCATTCCTATGGTGGATTGATAGCTATTATTGTAAGCAAATTCAGCCAAATAAATGTGATCCTCCCAGTTGCCTCCAAAATCAAGTATGCATGCTCTAAGCAAATCTTCTAAAACCTTATTAACAATTTCAGTTTGCCCATCTGTTTGTGGGTGGTAGGCTGTGCTTAGGCTTAATTCTGTCCCCATAGCTTCTTGAAAGCTACTCCAAAACCTTGATGTAAACAAAGTATCTCTATCACTAATGATAGTCTTGAGGATACCATGCAACCTCACAATTTCTTTCACAAACAATTGAGCTAGTTTATGGGCATTTCTGTTTGAATTTATAGGAATGAAGTGTGCTGTTTTTGTAAGTCTATCAACCACCACCCAAATACTATCATTGCCTGTTCTTGTTCTTGGAAGACCATCCACAAAATCCATTGATATGCTTTCCCATTTCCAAGTAGGCACTTCCAAAGGTTGCAATAGGCCTGAGGGTCTTTGATAATCTGCCTTTACTTGTTGGCATGTCAAGCAATTTGCCACATATTTTGCCACTGCTCCTTTCATCCCTGTCCACCAGTAATTTCTTTTAAGATCATGGTACATTTTTGTACCACCTGGGTGTATGGTATATTTTGTTTTGTGATGTTCATTCATAACTTCTTGTTTCAGTTCCTCTACATTTGGTATGCAGAGTTTCCCCTTTTTCCTTAAATATCCTTTATCATCTAATTCATAGTTTTCCACTGTCATGCCTTGTAATATCATATTCTTTTTCTCCTTCAAAATTGTATCTTGATTCTGCATTTGTCCTATTTTGTCAACTAGTGTTGACTTTAAAGAAATGAGGCTTAATTTACCATACTCAATCATCTCATTGTGGACCTTATCCAATACCCCCATTTCTTCTTTTACTTCCACCTCACTTAGGATTGTCAAATCCCTGAACTCAGCCATCATTAGGCTTGTCAATTTTTCTTGGTGTCTACTTAATGCATTAGCCACTTTATTAGCTTTTCCTGGGGTATACAATATATCAAGATCATAGGCAGCTAGGAATTCTACCCACCTATGTTGCCTCATGTTCAAGTCTTTTTGGGAAAACAAATATTTAAGTGACTTATGGTCTGTGAACAATTCAAACTTAGCACCTAGAAAATAGTGTCTTCATAGCTTCAATGCATATACTACTGCAGCAAGTTCTAAATCATGTGTGGCATACCTTGTTTCATTTGGTTTAAGTTGCCTGGATGCATATGCTATGACTCTTCCATGTTGCATGAGCACTGCCCCTAGTCCAGATCCACTGGCATCTGTGTAAACTACTAATCCTTCATTTCCCTTTGGTACTTGTAAAACTGGAGCTTCCATCAATGCTTTCTTTAGTGATACAAATGCCTGTTCACACTTTTCTGTCCACACATATGGTTGTTCTTTTCTAGTTAGCTTGGTCAATGGGATGGCTATTCTTGCAAAGTCTTTTATAAATCTCCTATAATAGCCTGCCATTCCTAAAAATGATCTTACTTCGGTCACTGATTTGGGTCTACTCCAAGATTGAACTGCCATGACCTTATTTGGATCTACTCTAATGCCTTGTTGAGATATAATATGCCCTAAAAAATTTACTTCATTCTGCCAAAATATGCACTTATTGAATTTTGCTTTTAAATTGCGTGCTCTTAGCCTTGATAAAATCATATGCAAGTGCCTTGCATGCCCCTCTTCTGACTTTGAGTACACCAATATATCATCAATAAAGACAACCACAAATTTATCCAGAAAATCCCTAAATGTTCTATTCATTAAATCTACAAAATATGATGGTGCATTTGTCAATCCAAAAGGCATCACCAAAAATTCATACAATCCATACCTTGTATTGAAGGCAATGTACTTAATGCTTTCTTCCTCTACTTTCATCTGATGAAACCCAGAGGCTAAATCTAGCCTTGAGAAGGCCTTTGCTCCATTTAATTGATCAAACAAATCATCAATTCTGGGGAGTGGGTATTTGTTCTTGATGGTGACTTTATTTAGTTCCCTATAATCAATACACATTCTCAGTGTACCATCATGCTTTTTCACAAATACTACTGGAGAACCCCAGTTTGAACTGCTAGGCCTTATAAAGCCTTTCTGTTCCAATTCTTCCGGCTGCTGTTTCAATTCTATTAATTTTTTTGGACCCATTCTAGTAGGCTTCTTGATGATAGGACTTGATCCAGGAATTAACCTTATTTAAAATTCAACTGGCCTATTGTCTGGTACCCCTAGTACCTCTCCAAAAACATCTGGATACTCTCTTACCACTTCTATATCTTCCAAAATTAATTCCTTTTCAGTCATACTCCATATTTGATTAAGGCAATTTGTTTTAGCTATTTCACTCATGACTAAAATATTTTTACCATTTTCTGTTTTTAATGATATTGTGAAGTTTTCTAGATTCAATATTGCTTTGAATTTACTCAACCAATCTACCCCTAAAATAATTCCTATTCCAGGGTATTTTAATACAAACAAATCAGATTTAAACACATTTCCCCCTATGTTTAATTCTACTCCCAAACATTTTAATCCTAGCAAACAAGAGCTACCCAGGGGACTTTGAATAAACAAGGGTTTTTCAACTTTGTGGCATGTGAGAGCTAATGTATCCACTATGTCTTGTGATATTAGAGAATGTGTGGCTCCAGTGTCATATATAACTGTGATTGGGTAACTTTTAATTAGAAGTATACCTTCCAATTGTCCAGAGCTTCCTGCTGCATTTGCTTTTAACTTTGTTTCCAGTGCTCCTACCTTTGCTCCTTTTTTAAACTCTGGGCAGTTTCTTTTAATATGACCTTCTTTCCCACAGTTATAGCATCTAAATGGTGCCTTCTTAGCTTCTTGACACCTATTACTCATGTGTCCTTCTTTGCCACAGTTATAACAAGTAATCTTCTTCTTAGCTTCCCCACTAGTTGCTCCTTCAACTTTCCTGTTTGCATTCTTTTTATCATAAGGATGTGTCCTATTTTTCCCTTACTTTTGACTATTTGCCCTCATGCTCCTAAACTTTTCTCTGGCATTGTCATGTTGTTCAAAGGAAAGGGTAAGATCTATGACTTGATCAAATGTCCTGTCTTTGTATGGTAACATTGCCCTACTCAAACTAGCATTGAGTCCTTAAATGAATCTTGAATTCTTTGATTCTTCATTTCCTATGAGCATTGTTCCATACTTAGACAAACTCTCAAATTTTTGAGTGTATTCAGTCACACTCATTGATCCTTGCCTCAGCCTTATGAATTCCTCAAGCAATGTTGCCTTAGCTGTTGCTGGAACAAACCTTGCCTCAAGCATCTCCTTGAATTGATCCCATGTTATCTCATTTTCTGGCCTCCCTGTGATGATTACCTCCCACCAATCCACTGCTGCTCCTTTGAGTCTCCTTGAAGCTATCTGCCTCTTTCTTTGATCACTAATTTGCATGTCTGTAAATATTCTTTCCAAAGTTCTCAACCATGTCCGCACTCCCATTACTCCTTCAGTGCCTTCAAAATCCTTGCCTCCTAAATTTGAAAATGTCTTTAATAACTTAGCTAATTCCTCATGAGGATTTTCTTCCCTCTGCACTGCTCCCTCCCTTAATGCTCTCACCAAATCTTGCAAATTAACCAATGGTGCAACATTTGAGGGTCCTGCTCCAGTGCTTGGGGGTCTTCCTACCATGTTTCACTATTCAATTGATAGTTAGTTAGTCATAGTCCTATTTAATTATTTTCTGCAATTTATTTCTATTGTGGACATTGATTTCTACAATTATTGTATGTATACTTTATATATATACACACACACATTTTATCCATACAAGGAGATTGGATAATATATTTACGCTATGTTTTAACAACATAGCTCTGATACCAACTGAAGTGACCCACTTCTTTTTTACTCAAATTTGTGTGATTTTTAAGTGAGTGTTTTTTTTAATCACATAAGTGATCACTTCTTTAAACTCATTCTCCCAAGATCCTGAAATTTTACCAATATAAATATATCAGTGTTTGAATTAATTCCTATCAATTATATATATGAGGATATATAAATGTTTCCTTGCAAATCAGAGTGTTGAAGTAGCAAAGAATTTTTTTTTATCCACACAATATTTTTCATAGTTGAAATGTTTTGTGTCACATAGCTTGTTTCTACATAGTTCAGATTTTATCTTCTTTTATAATGACTCAAGATTGACTAATAAAAAAAACAAAGTATTAGTTCCTCACATTTTCATTTGTATTGTTTTACAGAATTTTCATTTAAATCAAATTACCTGATCTGTGGTCTAACACCCCATGGGTTTGATCCTAGGGTTTCAGTAATTCATACTTGTGATTTAGAAATGATATGAGATGTTAAAACATAATGTGACTAATAATTCAAGGTTTATACACAAACATGCACCAATCATGCTCAAGCAATTCAGTTCAATCAAAATGCATACATTCAGGTTTATATACTTATGTCTTAATTTATACTATTGGTAATAATCTTATGAACAATTGGTGGTAAGTATGTTATAGATCAGACAGAAGAGAAACTACAGGCAAGTGAAATGCTAACTTAATCTAGCATACCAAGTAAGATTTTGCACATACTTGTAAACATCATGTTCCAGGCAATTTTATTTAAAGAACCAGACTCAAATGAGACTGTGGTGCAGACCTCTAATGGATAGTGAATGATGGCTATTGACAAAAAAAATCAAGTTGCAGCAAAGTAGTAGTCATGCTTACATTTTACAAAATCCTTTGGTGTTGCAGATTCTTATAATTTAAACAAGACCAAGTGCAACAAACTTTAAACTGTATCTTATGCAACTGGACATTGTTTAATATGATTGCAGTGAATGCTACCAGTACTTTACACACATCATTTTATAACACATTTCAACACTGAAAAATCAAACATGCAAGTTAGGTTTGTAGGCTAAAACTTCAAGCTTATCATGGTCTTATATCAATTTATAAGTCATGATCAAGCCTCACTAGCTAAATCAGATTAGGTTCAACCTTCACCTAACAGTTCTACTACATGCATTTTAAAAGAGAACCTCTGCAGTTTCACTATTTAAAACTTATCAGATATGTAAAAGTAAGTACATCCACATCTAAGATTACATGGCATAACTTCCCTCATCACAGTCTACAGAAAACATCTGGATTAGTTACTTAAATCAGTAACTCAAGACACAATATAATACTTAAGTTTTACAAATTCTTTTCAAATGAACAAAGCACTATAATAGTGAAAAGTTTGCATATGCTTAAGAAAGTTTGCCTAGCTATCTTTATTACAATGAACTACTGCATTTCAAAAACTCAAACAGGTGTTCTAATTTTCCAAGCAAGCAAGCTATTCATGCATCTTTACCTGCAACAATATTTTGAGCTGCCTCAATAAAATGAGACATCCCAAATATTGCAAAGGCAATAAATAGGGTCAGAATAAAATTCTGGTATGAGTGAAATCATTATTAAAACAACTTATTAATTCTTAAAACTGTGTAGAGAACATATATTTTGACACTATTCAATTTCATGTCAAACCTGAGCATATGCACATTTAAATTTTTCTAACAACCTACACCCAAGCATTCATGCATTCAATCCATTCATTTGTACATGTACAAATTCCTATGGTATTTAGCTTCCTAAAATCCATAGCATAACCTTTCAATCCCATTTTTATATTTTATATGGTCTAATCTCTTGCCTTTGAACACAAAGTGTGCATTGCAAAGGACTCAATTCTGTTAACCTTTGCACAGAGGCCTTCAGGACTTGAACAAGTCATGCACATACCCATCATCCACCTAATGATGAGTAGATCAAGGCACCTCTCCTAAATTACTTTGTAATTTAGAGACCATGCTCATTTAATTGCTGAGGAATTTTTTTCTTTTTAATTTCCAGAAATACTTGTGCTCTTTTCTTCATTTCATAAATCAAAAATCATTGATCTCACTCAAAGAGAACATCCAAGCATACAAGCATTCATATAAAATTCCACTGCTTATAATAAGAGATTATACTTATTCAAATTTTTCCAAAAATCTGCTCATACACATTTTCTACTTATTTTTTTTCCAGTGCTTGTTTAAATTGAAAGAATCATGTAAAAATCTAGATTTATTCTTCTGTGAACATAGGGTATGGTTTTTGAGAAAAACCCATAAAACATATTGGTTTATGATCTGAACAAATCAACACATATATCATATTGCTTTGTTCCAGTCAGTTTTTAATGAACTAGACATAAGCATGAATCTCCTTATTCACACTGCCTATTTCCTTTATTTCTTTAATACCCTACTTCTCAGAAAAATGCTTAACTCATTTTCTAATAAGAACTGGATTACAGAATCCATTTCTGTGATCAAGGTAAGTGTCAGATCGAGTACATTCCAAAGCAGGAGTTAAGGTCATCATATCAGACCAAAATAAATTAAAGTCTCAACCAAAAGTTCAACCAGAAAAACCATCATGATCAATAATCATTCACTTTGAAAAATCAACATAAAACCATATTATAATTTCTATGTAAGAAAAATTGCTTGGCTGCCCTTAGCATGGGTCTTAATGCCCCAAACATCATCTATGATTACCACTCACCTTTCTCTTCTTTTCCCCGAGAATGCCTAAGTTTGAAAACAATGTGAGCTCTTTTTTTTTCCAACCAGAAAACCTTTGCCTTACCCCTGGATTTAAATCATTTAACTAGGGTTTTAATAGAGGAAACACCCATTCTATCCTCATATAATTTAAAGGATCATGGGTATATGCTTATGGCTAATCTTGCCATTTTCTTCTTAGTTTCCATTTCTGGTAAAAGCAGTTATCTCACTGCTTTTCTGTGCACATGCTTTCTGCATGATTTTTATCTGCACATTATTTTTATGTGACTTAATTTCACAATGTATCTTATCATACCCGAGATAATTCTCATGTCTCTTCCAATAATTTTTATTTTTAACTGACATAATTTACCATTTGCTTCTCTCTTGATTTATTTCAAAAATGCATCCACACTCATAAATATTGCTTGACTGACTTTTATGCATTTTAATTATCAAGAGATTTTTTTTATTTTATCATCCCATACTTCTCTAATCATATGTATATATTTTCTATACAATATACACATATATATATATATACAAGTCATGTGAATTTTAGAATTCATTTTATACTTAATCATTTTCCTTTCATCACTGTGTATATAAAAATAATTATCCCCTTGCACAACTATTTCACTCACTTCTGATATTCATTTTCAAGCTATTTTTATCCTTTGGTTATGTACATAATATATACATAAAATATGTGAATATAATACTCCTCTTTACTCAGCTATTTTTCTTCCCATTATTATCTTTTTTAACTATTCTCTGTTAACTAATTTATTATTATATTTTTTTTTCAAAGTAATTTTAATCTCAAAAAGAAATTTAGGTCTTCACATGTATCCTTTCAACCCATAGTGAATTCTAAACTACAGGGAACTTGCAGAGTGATAACAGATAATACAATAAAATAACAGGCATATATCACCAATAAAAATGTAATATAAACAACAGGATATGGTGTCATATCTCACAGGTGAACAGTTATAGAAAATAGCATATATATAACAATTTAAATGACTACAACATCATATTTCAGTTGTCGTTTCAATTGAAATCAAATTTAATAAAATACAAGAACGTTAATCGTGAGTGATTGCTCACCTTTCGAGGCTAGAGAAGAACGATAATGAGGTCAGTTATGGATCCCAATACGAACTTTGAAGCAAAGCAAAATTGGCACGAATTTGATGACAAAGCTGATTGATAGAAATCGATGAAAAAAAAATTCAACCGGTTTGATATAAACAGAGTATATATTATATATGTTATTTAAATTTCCTTAAAATCTCAATAAATTTAATTTAAGACGGATATTCAAATAAAATATTCACATTGTTTGAAACTGATATTAAATTTAAAATACATATTAAAACTAAACATCATCATATTATTGAAAAATCAATACTTAAATTTAAACACATAAACGTTTTTCCTATTAAACCAATATTACATTTAAACACACACACAAAATAAAATACAGACATAATATATATAAAAATCATCACTTATTTAAAACACGCATTTTAAAATAACATATTTATATATAGTTTACTCAAAATTCAAAGCATATACTGAGAAAATCAATCTATATATATAGACCATACATTATGAAAGCACTACAGAAAAGAGAAAAAAACAAAACATACTTTATATATATACACTTGAATCGAGATGAAAATTATACATTTAAATTTTTAGTTTTACAACATAAATCACTAATGCTTTTACAACACTCAGCTTCCATACTAATATATGTTATTTCGAACAGGAATAAAAATCTAATTATATTTCCAAAATATGTATATTACTAATATTTTATAATAACAAATAAGACATAAGACTAACGTATATATACGTCTCTGAAAAGCCTGGCTTAAAATTCACACAAACATTAAACATAAAAAAATATGTAGATATAGTTTTATGTTAAAATATCAATTAAATGGAAACTGTTATAATGTGAAAATTTGTGAACGCGAGTTGAAATATAAAGATGGATTTGTCAAATATATTGGAAGCAGAGGACAGGGAGGGGGGAAGCAAAGCATGGAAAAAAATATAAAATAAAAAGAAGAAAATGGAGGTCATACCTTCATAGCTCACGCACGCAAGAAGAAATGAAGAAAATGTTGAGAAGCAATTGAAAACTATTTGTGTACGAGGCTTATATTTATACACGATTGCATTGATTGAAGTGAGAGAATATAGGCAAGAAATAAATTTAAATTAATTATACACGATTGCGTTGATTGAGGAGAGAGAATATAGGCAAGAAAGATTTGAGCGAATATTTACAGCGGTATTGATTGCGTGAATTTAGCAAAAGGAAACTGCAAGAAATCTTTGGCAAACATTTTGTACACGTTTAAAATTTATTAGGAAGTAAATGCGTTAATTAAAACGCAAAAAATATTTATAAAATGGGAAGGTGGTGAAAATTATTTGCGTATAAGGTTGAGTATTTAAATGAAACTAGTATTGATTGCTTGGAGAAACGGCAGGAAATAATTCATGTCAGGAGGAATTTGCGCATGATATTTGATTTAGGAGATAATTGCATTGGATAGATTAAATAAAGAAATGTACTAATTAATGGTATAGGGACATTAAGGAAATAAAAGAATTTCGTTTGAATGGTAAGGAAAATCAAAGATTTTGTTCCTATTAATTGCAAAGGAGTAAATGAAAAAGAAGACACACTTATACACGCGAATTTCAAACAATCTTGAAATGGATTTTGAACTTGTAAAGAGAAATAAATTTGCTTGAAACTGCTACGCGAATTTTTATTCCTATTATAAAAATGAGGAAAAAGGAAAGCGTAGAAATTTACATGTAACTTATCAAAACTAGATTTAAAATAAATTGAACGTCTAGAGAAATGATTTCTTTCCCACTTGGAATGCAAGGCTACACATAAATTTATTATTTAACGTCAAAATAAATATTATTCCCAATTGAAACCATATTAACTTTTAAATCATTAAATTAACATATAAAATAATAACAACTATCTACTGCTTTATAGTAAATAAAAAAAATGGAAATTCACATAATACAACCTATTACTTTTATTTCAAAATATCTTTCTTATAATAATTATTATATTTGGAAAACATTTTGAAATAATTTTCTCTTTAAAACTTACAAATAAAATATAATTATGTTAACTACCAAATTAAATGTTTAATACATTCTCTTTCCTTTATGGAAAGATTTCAACAAATACAAATATTTATTTCGTATTAAAATCAAATAAAAATCTAATTCAACTACTTCTTTTTATTAACAATAAATCAAACATTATTTAATAATTTTACATAACTCAACATATCCATTAGTTTCCAATTTTAGTTAATTTGTTAGAGGTTAACTTATTTGAATTACAACAATACAATTAAACTATTGTTTCCTCTTTAATTTTATTCAATAGATCAATATTTACAATTAGCAATTATTATTAAATTCTTAACATTTGTTGTTTTTAATTCAAATTGTAAATCTCATGTAAACTATTATTATTCCCATCATTTTTGTTTCTACCAAATTTTATGCAATATTTAAAAAAAAATTATACGTAATCCAAAAATTAAATTTTTATTTCAAAATATTATTATTTAAAATTTCGCAAAAATTCAATTAAATACGTTATTAAAAACCATTTAAAAATTTATGGGTTGTTACATTCTTCCCCACTCAAAACTTTTCGTCCCCGAAAAGGAAGGAGGTAGGGGAATAGCAACAAACAGAAAGAAAAAATAGATTGAAGTACAAGATAAACAATTAATTTTAAAACCATACAAATTTTACTTGAAATATTCATTTAAAAACTTCACTTTAAATTTAATTTTCTTTAATACTTTAATACTTTTCAAAATTCCTTTGAAAACAATTATTTACATTATTACTTATATTTACAAAGAAGCTATTTGAAAATATTAAATCCAAAATTTATAAAAAAATATATTTATCTCAAGATACTTCCCACATTATGGATAAATTAATAATCATTCTCTTTAAATATGTTATAATTAATTAATAACTTCTGAAACACTAAAAAAATTCTTTTATACCATGTAGTATATAAATAAACAATATTTAAAAAGGATATATCCAACAAGGAAAGAAGGTAGATTCGAAAAACAGAATCAAGGTGAATAACTAAAGCTGAGCAGATAAGGTAGATTCAAAAGAATAGTATCGGGCATGAATAGTTAATTTCAAACCAAAAGAATTTCAATTTCAAAGATTAATACAAAATTTCTTGTTGGAAATACTTTTATAATAAAATACCTTTTCAAAAAAATACTTTTATGTCGAAACCAATTTTCCTTTCGAAAATACTTCTATAACTCAATGTTTCAACAAGTTTATCCTCGTTCTTGCAGACTCTGGCTATGCGTTGATCAAGCGCAAAGCTAGAATTCTTCAAGTACTTAGTAGACCTGTTTCAACAATCAGTGAAAATACTTGAAAAACCTTAAAAATAGATATGGAAAGTAGAATCCAAACAAAATAACCAAACCAAAATCTTGGTCTAGCCATGGTTTGCAGATACACAATGGTTACGCCTGGATCCACCAGGAAACAATCCGTATCCGTAAGCTTTATCAGCCCTGCGAGTTAGCCATGATGACTAGTAGGGTGCAGGATACACAATGGTTACGCCTGGATCCTCCAAGAAACAATCTGTACCCCTAGGCTGTCTCAGCCAGACAGTTTCGCTACTAATGCGACCTACATAGATTGCAGGATACACAATGGTTACGCTTGGATCCTCCAAGAAACAATCCATACCCCTAGGCCGTCTCATCCAGGCAGTTGCGCTATGCAGTCGCAAGAAGAAAAAAAACCACGGGTTACGCCAAGGTGGGACACTCGAGTATCACACGGAAAACCAAAAATCAGAGAATAATATGGATAGAATGAATCCACAATGTGGCCACAAAGCGGATATCAAGCAGAAGGCACTTTCCATATCTTTACTTCGAAAATATGTATCATATAGTACCTTTTCAAATCACTTTCAAATATCATACTTATATAAAGTCCATTATATATAGGATTCCATTTTCAATCGAATACTTTCCCAATCAATGGTATATCAAATTACACTTATATAGACATCGATTATATAAAATTTCTCTTTCCAAATTGAGTAATTTCAAATCAATAGGTTTCAAATCAATTTCGTCCTATACAAATCAGTTTTATATAAGTTCGATAACTCCCAAATCAAGTATTTAGTAAATCAAGATTCTCAAAAATTTTCTCGTTTCAATAACATTTCAGTTTCAAGATCATATACGATTTCACCAAATTTTCTTCCAAATTAAATATATTTTTTATCAAATATTTTATACCGTTCGAAATTTCTTAGTTTTAAAATTTTAAACCTTGATTTGGAAGTGTTCGAACCTTCAAAATAGTCGGTGAAATCAAATTTCAAATCCAAGAGTTGGAAATCAGCAACAAATCAGTAAATCAATTTTTTTTTTATAAATAGAGTTATACTAAATCAAATCGAAAACTCGACGATTGAACACTGGCTTACTTTAAATTATTTCAAATATATGTACCTATATATTTTGAATATCAAATCATACTTCGAAATTTGAAATCAAAATTGGTTTCACAAAGTCACTCGCATAGCAAAGCTATTAAAGTGGCCTCTCCCCACTCAGAAACTCGAAAATCAATGTCGATGATGCGTGCACTCATCACCGAAATTATTTTTCAGCGACATAAGTGAGTTCTGGACTTCTATTTTCTTGAAAACTTCTTTGAATTTTTTTTGAAATCCTTGGAACTCATTTGAAATCATTTGAAACATTTCTTATTCAGAAAATACTTCCAAATCTTATTATTATATATTTCAAAATCTTAAACCAATTTTCAAAAATACTGGAGTCCAATCTCTCGTATTTCAAATTCAAAACCTTTCAGTTATAAATCATTTTTATATAGATAATTTTTCTTATAATATTTTCAAATTTTCAAATCTTTTTGAAACTTCAAATTCTTGTTTTCTTTAAAGGTATATAATCCTTATCGAAAACATTTTCTCTTTTATATATAGAATAAAATCATAGTTACCCAAATAAAAATTTCGGCATATAAAACAATTTTAAAATACCAACAAAACCCGATTTTCAAAGGATGATTCAAGAATGGATTTTAAAACAAAGATAGAGATTTAATTTAGAGGAACTCCAATCAATAGAATCCTGATTCGAAGATAGACTCGATCGAAGATGAGATAATTAAATTACAAAATAGAAGATGGATATACTTCTATAAATCACGGGCGACCTTTACCGGTCAACCGTGATTCCAAAATTAGATCGGTGCAGAATTCTGAGGCAATTCGACATTCGATTGCCAGAGGTATAATTTGGCATAATAAGAGATAGTAGCATCTAAATCGAGGGATACATAAATCTCCGGTGAATCAACGCCAATTGTAAAGGAGTTTCACCCCCTTTACAAATCATTCAGTGGAGTCATTGGATACTCTAGAATCAAAAGAATATAAATAGAGAGAGAAGAATGAATTTTTGAACCACAAGGAACGTTCCAAAGTTCAAAGGAAATCGTGTCAAAAGGAAGAGATTCAACTCGAACGAAAGTGATTCTGCAAATAAATTTACCATATATGCTAAGTTTAGCCTGGAGCCAAAGCTCTAAACCAACTGTAACGACTCGCTATTTTGGACCATTCAAATCGACAATAACACCATACATGTCTGACTTGAATAATTTAAAATACCGAATTGTTAATTAAAATTTGGCAAAACTCAGCATATACAGTAAATAAATCAACCACAGAATCACAGACACAGAGTAATATAAAATAATACAGCGGAATAGATAAATATTAGTTCATGAAGCTACTATATAAATACCAGAGTTAGAAATAAAAATACAACAGAATATCTCAAATACAGTGAAGTCTCCAGTACGAACAGATGACCTCTCCGAACGAATCAACTGAAAGAGCTGAAAGCTGAATCAATAGTTGGATCCTCAAACGAAGCTCTAAACTCCAAAGGCGAGCCTCAAATGCTGTATTGCTTAGTCTGACCCGAGCGTAAAGCAAAAACACAAAATACTCGAGTTAGGATTAACATTCTTATATCAATAAATCCAACTCAAGTGAAATATCAACTGAAATACAAATAACTTAAGAATGTTTGGGATAACCATCCTTTAAGGGTCCATGGAACTATCTACAAGGTAGAAATATACACTATAACACCATGGTCATTCATTTTTATTTAGACTTCAAAATCAAAACATCATTTCTCTTTCAAATATATCTATTTTCCAACATAGTGTATATATATTAAATAATTTATAAAGTAAAGTATTTGAACTTTTCTCAACTACACAAATTGATTCTAATCAACTGAAGTTCCAAATTCCCATTCATTCAAAGCTCAATTCATTAATTCAATTCAGCTCCCAATAACCATTTATACTTTCGTTATATTCAAAGCTTTAATTTTCAATATTTTAAAGTTAAGTCTAACAGTTTCATATAGATCTTGATTTAGCTTCATCATTATTATTTAGTCAGGAAATATCCACTTAACAAGTTCAATATCATTTAAATAGCCTTAGATTTCATTTTACAGAATATTTCCTTAAATTTATTTAAACTTAAAATATCCATTTGATCCCTTTTACGAAAACCAAGTTATAAAATCATATCTTAAATCCCGAATTCAATAGTTTCAAATCGATTTAATTGAATATAATTCTTAAATAAATACCATTTCCAATTAATTCAACTTTATCTTCACAACTCTGGCTTATTCAAAATTTTACCAAATCTAATTTGAAATATAAATTTAAACGAATCCTTAAACATATTATATGTATCAAATCAATCTCAATTAGATTAAATATTATTATTAGGTCTATACATAAAATTTTCATTTTTATACATATAATATTCTAAGAATCAGTATTTATTA
Organism: Allium cepa; assembly: GCA_030765085.1. NCBI lineage: Eukaryota > Viridiplantae > Streptophyta > Magnoliopsida > Asparagales > Amaryllidaceae > Allium > Allium cepa. Next base: position 165,365,249 of record CM060941.1, on the reverse strand, counting down.
AAACTATATTTTTCTTTCCCAAAACCATAGAAATTATTTTCAAAACATTTATATATATATGGACCAACGATGTCTGTATATAATTTCCTATGCTATGGTCAAGGGATACAGTTATTTATCATTTCAATCCGAAAGTTAAATATACGGGTAGATATCACTTCGACCTACAATCCCAAATTCAATTTAATTGAAAATCGCTTGGGTTTATCATTTCAACCCATAACGAAATTCTCCTATCCAAAAGCCTGTTCGGGTATGTATCCTTTCAACCCATAATGAATTTTAAACTACATGGAACTTGCAGAGCGATAACAGATAATACAATAAAATAACAGGCATATATCATCAATAAAAATATAATATAAACAACAGGATATGGTTTCATATCCACAGGTGAACAGTTACAGAAAATAGCATATATATATATATATATAACAATTTAAATGATTACAGCATCATATTTCAATTGTCGTTTCAATTGAAATCAAATTTAATAAAATACAAGAACGTTAATCGTGAGTGATTGCTCACCTTTCGAGGCTAGAGAAGAGCGATAATAAGGTCAGTTATGGATCCCAATACGAACTTTGAAGCAAAGCAAAATTGGCACGAATTTGATGACAAAGCTGATAGATAGAAATCGATGAAAAAAAATTCAATCGGTTTGATATGAACAGAGTATATATTATTTATGTTATTTAAATTTCCTTAAAATATCAATAAATTTAATTTAAGACGGATATTCAAATAAAATATTCACATTGTTTGAAACTGATATTAAATTTAAAATACATATTAAAACAAAACATCATCATACTGTTGAAAAATCAATACTTAAATTTAAACACATAAACATTTTTCCTCTTAAATCAATATTACGTTTAAACACACACACAAAATAAAATACAGGCATAATATTTATAAAAATCATCACTTATTTAAAACACGCATTTTAAAATAACATATTTATATATAGTTTACTCAAAATTCAAAGCATATACTGAGAAAATCAATCTATATATATAGACCATACATTATGAAAGCACTACAGAAAAGAGAAAAAAACAAAACATACTTTATATATATACACTAGAATCGAGATGAAAATTATACATTTAAATTTTTAGTTTTACAACATAAATCACTAATGCTTTTACAACACTCAGCTGCCATACTAATATATGTTATATTCGAACAGGAATAAAAATCTGATTATATTTTCAAAATATGTATATTACTAATATTTTATAATAACAAATAAGAAATAAGACTAACGTATATATACGTCTCTGAAAAGCTTGGCTTAAATTCACATAAGCATTAAACATAAAAAATAATATGTAGATATAGTTTTATGCTAAAATATCAATTAAATGGAGACTGTTATAATGTGAATTTGTGAACGCGAGTTGAAATATAAAGATGGATTTGTCAAATATAATGGAAGCAGAGGATAGGGAGGGGAGAAGCAAAGCATGGAAAAAAATATAAAATAAAAAGAAGAAAATAGAGGCCATACCTTCATAGCTCACGCACGCAAGAAGAAATGAAGAAAATGTTGAGATGCAATTGAAAACTATTTGTGTACAAGGCTTATATTTATACATGATTGAATTGATTGAAGTGAGAGAATATAGGCAAGAAATTAATTTAAATCAATTATACACGATTGCGTTGATTGAGGTGAGAGAATATAGGCAAGAAACATTTGAGCGAATATTTACAGTGGTATTGATTGCGTGAATTTAGCAAAAGGAAACTGCAAGAAATCTTCGGCAAACATGTTGTACACGTTTAAAATTTATTAGGAAGTAAATGCGTTGATTAAAACGCAAAAAATATTTATAAAATGGGAAGGTGGTGAAAATTATTTGCGTATAAGGTTGAGTATTTAAATGAAACTAGTATTGATTGCTTGGAGAAACGGCAGGAAATAATTCCTGTCAGGAGGAATTTGCGCGTGATATTTGATTTAGGAGATAATTGCGTTGGATAGATTAAATAAAGAAACGTACTAATTAATGGTATAGGGACATTAAGGAAATAAAAGAATTTCGTTTGAATGGTAAGGAAAACCAAAGAGTTTGTTCCTATTAATTGCAAAGGAGTAAATGAAAAAGAAGACACACTTATACACGTGAATTTCAAACAATCTTGAAATGGATTTTGAACTTCTAAAGAGAAATAAATTTGCTTGAAACTGCTACGCGAATTTTTATTCCTATTATAAAAATGAGGAAAAAGGGAAGCGTAGAAATTTACTCGTAACTTATTAAAACTAGATTTAAAAGAAATTAAACGTCTAGGGAAATGATTTCTTTCCCACTTGGAATGCAAGGCTACAGATAAATTTATTATTTAACGTCAAAATAAATATTATTCCCAATTGAAACCATATTAACTTTTAAATCATTAAATTAACATATAAAATAATAACAACTATCTACTACTTTATAGTAAATAAAAAAAATTATAAATTCACAGAATACAATCTGTTACTTTTATTTCAAAATATCTTTCTTATAATAATTATTATATTTGGAAAACATTTTGAAATAATTTTCTGTTTTAAAACTTATAAATAAAATATTATTATGTTAACTACCAAATTAAATGTTCATTTTAATACATTCTCTTTCCTTAATGGAAAGATTTCAACAAATATAAATATTAATTTCGTATTAAAATCAAATAAAAATCTAATTCAACTACTTCTTTTTATTAACAATAAATCAAACATTATTTAATAATTTCACATAACTCAACATATCCGTTAGTTACCAATTTTAGTTCATTTGTTAGAGGTTAACTTATTGAATTACAACAATACAATTAAACTATTGTTTCCCCTTTAATTTTATTCAATAGATCAATATTTACAATTAACAATTATTATTAAATTCTTAACATTTGTTGTTTTTAATTCAAATTGTAAATCTCATATAAACTGTTATTATTCCCATTATTTTTTTTCTACCAAATTTTATTCAATATTTTTTTTAAAAAAATTATACGTAATCCAAACATTAAATTTTTATTTCAAAATATTATTATTTAAAATTTTTAAAAATTCAATTAAATACGTTATTAAAAAACGTTTAAAAATTTATGGGTTGTTACACGAACACTACGTCTTCGAATATCGTAACACTTTGAAATATAACTAAGTGTTATAAATACGATTTTATAATCTCATTAAGTGTCATTTAATTAATAAATAATTATAAAAACTAGTTTTTGAAATTTTTTTACAAAAATATATTCTTCGAAGAAATATCGATAATGTGACCAAAAATTGGTTTATCGTTAAACAACTTTCTGATTGATATAAGTTGTTCAAACTCTTCTATAGTGATCAAATAAACATATTAGCGAATAACTAACATACATACCTCTTCATAAAGCTTGGAAACTTCTAGAAGGTTCCATATGGGTAACAGATATTATCGTGAGAGGGGTATAATGATAATTAGCATAAAAGAGAAGTGATGTAAAGGAGATGTGGTGGGAGGTGAAGCTTCCATGGCATGGTTGGGGGTTAATACAAGCTTAGAAAGCACCATTCTTGTCCCTATATAAGGAGAGGCATACCTTAGAGTTAGAACCATAAAATTCACAAAGCTTAAGTTATAAAGTCAACGGCTTCTTCTCCTTCTTCATCTCTAATGTTCTAAAGAAAATAATTACAAATTCACTCTAAATCACTTCAAACTTCTCTACAAGGCTTAGTAAAATATTAGAACACCTTCCATCAAGCCAAAATTTGAAGGGGTGAAGCCAAACTCCCACTATCACATTAGGCCATGAGCATAATAGGAGTTTGGAGGCAAGGCAAAGAAAAATCAAGGTGGAAAGGAGGAAGAGAAGGCGGTTCCTATTTTGGGTTTAAGCGGTTCTTGGATGTTGGTTATTTATGAGGTTAAATGTGAGTTAACATACTTGAATGAAAATATAACATATATGTGTTTGTGTTTGATTTTGTTTAAGTTGTTTAAATTGTTGTTGACATATGTTAAAACATTGGTTTGAATTCTTACTTTAAAATTAAGTGACACATGTGATCCATGTATATGGACTTGAACAAACTTGGAATTGACTTGATTGCACTTGTATGACTTGTGATAAGGCCTTGAAAAAATCACATAAGTTATAGATGGACTTTGGTTTAGATCAGACTTGGATTTGAAAGTTCACTTAGAGTGATAATTGTTATAGACGTAGTTGTGAATTGTCTTGTTTTTGGCAATTGCTATGGAACTTTATACAGGGATCCTTAGGGGTTTTTCACCATATTTATAATGTTTTATATTTATGTTTGTTGCTTTTAAAATCTTGAATATTAAAAAGTTAAGTAACATCTCAAAAAGTGGCCTAAAACTTGACTTGTACAAAATTGCTCTGTTTAGACTTGATTTTGGACTTTAGAAGGTTTGAAAAGATATTCAGATTTAAGAATTTTGTGTCATTTATTTTACAAGTGTTTACTATGTTAGAGTATTTCAAAAGTGGTTTGTGTCCTTTATGAATTGTTAGAATTAGTTGTGAATTTTTAAAGAAGAGATATTTTGTTAGAAAACATGTCATTTTCAAGTTTTTAAGGGATTTTGTAAAGTTTTTATTTTCATGTAATATTTTGGATAAATGTTTCAAAACCTATTATAAGTATTTTTAAGTTCTTAAAAGTATAGACAAAAGGAATAGAAAAGGGGTTAGAATTGCTTAATGTTCAAATGGTTGATTATTTAATTACTTGTTTGAAAAGTAATTAACTATGCTTAACACTAAAGGCCGACGAAGTAAGGCCTAACTATCTGTGATAATTAAGATTGATGTTGAGTAAGGATGAAGCAATAGAGCTCTAATGCACCAAGCTTCCCTCTTGACTGAGAAATAGTAAGTAGGAAAATGTTAGAAACATGTTCGTCGTGTTGATTTCTTATTGTTTATGGAAATCATTAATACTGTACTTAACACTAAAAGATGACAAGGTAGACTTATCCATTTGTGAGATTCAAGAATGAAGTGTGTAGGCAAGGCTTTGGTGCATCCGATGCTCTAACTTACCTGGTTTCATGCTTGAATGAGGAATAGTTAAGTTGGAATGTCGGAATTGAGTTAAGCGTATAAATTATGATTTGTATAATCAATTGTTTTGACTAGATAATCGATTAGTTGATTATTGAACTTGACTTACTAATAACTTAGGAAGTTACCGAAAGGATTTGCGATTTTATAATAATAAGAACCCCCAAGGAGGTGTATTGGTACAAAACATTTCTAGCTTTCACTTATTTTTAAAGACCCGGAAGTGAGTTTACCGAAAATTCACTAAATTAGTTTTGAAGAGAACGAGATCGGTAAGTGTTTTACTTATTGAATACCGTTTCAAAACTAGTATACGAGTTGCATGTTTTGAAAGCGGTTGTGAAGTGAAATGTCATATTGTTTAACCATCAATCCTGAGGTTAAGTCTAAGGGGGAGGCCAGCATTAACATTTCAAACAATGTGATTGTGTGTGAGTGTCTATCTTGAGGAGTATTCCAGGAGGGAGGACAATGTTAGCACTCGTCGAAGGACTTATGCAGGGAACTTATGTGGAGGTTCGAGATGCTCGAAACCATGTAGTGATTCGTGATCTGTTTAAGACGTGAGAATCCATTTGGAGATTCATGTTTTGGTCGAGTGATAAAAACTCGTGTGAAAGATATCGAATGTAACCATAACATAAAAAGTGACTAAAAACAGAGTAGGATGCAAAACTAACAAGAAAATTATATTTCAAACAGGGCAGATTGTGGTACCTTTGTTATGGTATTTATAACATCATTGAACATAATCCATAAAATTCCAATGGAGTTGGAAAGAGAAAACGTGCTAGAGAAAAAAGTAAGAATAGCACTTAATATACTCAATGATGAAGATAAAAGCTAGAACATATCCAAAAAATTATCATGTCAAGAACAAAGCAAATACATTGAATGAGTTGTTGATAAGGTACTTGCTGATAGAGATTATGAATATTTATGTTGAATAGTCTTTAATTCAAAAACAATATGTTGTAAAAATTTACTTTCAACTGATTTAATGTTCTCTGCCTATAGACTGATTATGTTTATTTAATATTGTTGTATAGAAGTGTACTATTTATTATTCGTTAATTTACTGTCTATTGTGTGATTATACCATGTTTACCACTTTCAAAACTATTTGTTGAATGAATGTTTGGTGCATAATATATCATTCTTATAATTTATTATGAATATTATGAAAAAAAAAATCGTGTAACAGTATTTTGCTATAATTTGTTGGAGTGTAATGACTTTGTTATAAAATATGCTAATGCTACACGGTAGTTTTCATTATGGATTGCTTATAAAACAATGTCACACAAAACTGATATTATACTGTAGCAATAGTTTCTGTTATAAGTCAACCTCAACATAAAGGTTAAACAAAACCGATACTATATAATAGAAGTTTTCTCTTATCACCACCAATAAATAACTTTTAAAAATGAGCTATAAATTAATATCTGTAAAATATTGAAGCCATGAACGTTTCTGCCACATGCGTGATTTCTTTTCAAATTACAATATGGAAGATTCAGAAGATGGCTCTGTTGAAGATAAGAAGTAAAATGCAACATATTCTACTATTAGCAACTTGAAAAAAACCAAGGTGTAACCAATTCCCGACAATGATTAACCAAGTTTGTCATTGAAATAAATACGAAAACCGGTGAACAACCTAAGCTGCTATAATAAGGAACTAATTTATAACTGGTTTACAACAATGGTTAACCAAGCTTATCATTGAAAGCAACACCTAATAAGGTACATAACATAATCGAGCATAACAAGGAACCAATCTGTAAATAAGCTACGACAAAAGCTAACCAAGCTTATCACTGAGAGCATAACCTAATCGAATGCACGACCTAATCTGGTACAACAGGGAACCAATCTATCGCCAAGCTACAACAATGGTTAACCGTGCTTATTACTGAGAGCAACATTACCGAGTGCACAATCTTATAGGGTACAATAGGGAATCGATCTATAATCGGGCTACAACAATGGTTTACCAAGCTTATCACCGAGAACAACACCTCATCTGGTACACAACCTAATCAAGTACGTATGGATGCAAAAACTAACCAAATGTAAAACTTAATCGAATACATATGGGAATCAATTTGTATCCGAGTTAGAATAACGGTTAACCAAGCTTACCACCATATGCAAAAGCTAGTCTGATGTACAACCTAATTGGTTACATATGGATGCAAAAGCTAACAGAATTCACAACCTAATAGGCTACGTATGGATGCAAAAACTACTTGGATGTTGTGACAACCCGCACCCCTAGACACATCGATCCAAAGGCTAAGGTGACTTTCAGACTCACATCATTGTTAAGAAGTACGAGTTATCAGGTTTTTATAAAATTATAAAGACTAAGAATAAACAGGTATGATCTAAGATATACCACACTTTCAGAACTCTCAGTGGAAGGAACAAGATATAAATATAGAAAATAACTATGTTATAAAATTTCTCAAAACACGGACTTAGAAAAACAGTATGCAGTCAAATATAGAGTACATAGAAATACAGCCCATAGTATGACAAAATACTAAGTACTAATAAGGTAGATAGTTATATGGAGAGTAAATAAAAGGTTAAGCAACTCTTATGATGAGCTCTCCTCTCCACTTACTGAAATTGGGCCAATAACCCGCTACCATGTCCTCTCATGGTAGGGAAATGAAAGGAAAATGGTGGGTCGGACAAAAGTCCGATAAATAAGTACATGTTTAATATATGGTTATTTCTACTGTATTTTACCAAGGGTGCTCTATAAGTGTCTGTGTATTCCTAGGGTCCTTCACTTAAGGTTTTTTTTTTTGTGCAACGTACTCCTACATTAACTACTCATGCATGCTCCTACAACAATCGAACAATGGATTGAGTCTCAATAACTAACGATCAACCACTGCCACTACAGCTACTCAATGTAGGGGTATCCTACACTTTTCGGTATAGGACTACATCTCATATTACGACTACACATAACTATCTCACATAGGTTTTCCTACTATTTCCAAATGGGAATAAATTTCCCACAATTATGATTACACATACCACAACTACACAATGAGGGAGAATTTGAAACACCGACTCGCCGGTGTGTCTCGTCATCTGCATCCATATCCGCATTTCAATAGTAGTTTATGCCTCGCACATGCTGGGATCCATCAACTACACGGTATCATGTCGCTTTAGTATCTATGCATATCAAGGAATTCTTATTGTGTCGGGCCTACACACTTCATCAAGCATTAATTACTCCTACGCATCCGCCGTAGAACCTACTATGAGTGTCATTAGCAAAGGAATCGCCCCTAGTTGATTAATCGACTCCCATTGGGTAAAGAGCATTTACCCAACCCCGCAATGTCCTAGCGTCATCTCATCGGGAACTAGCTTCCCTATTATTTCTAACATTCATATGTATATAATATAACTATACATACTAGTAATATTTCCATTTTCAACCTGGGCCGCAGGCCGAGGTTCAGATTACGCATCTAGGTCGTTGAACGATCAACTGCTCAAGTTGAACGGTTGACTGGCCATAGAGTAGATTTTAGGGTTTTGCTTACAGTATATTCAATTTTAAATTTGTTATTAGTTTTATCAGTTCTAAGACTTTGATAGTGAACCCTAACTTTCAATTTACAATAATATAATCTTTGCAATTCACCATACTTCTTATTCAATTTAAATTCCTAGATTTACACAAGTTTAAACAGATTAGTTTAACTTATCATTAATAATTTATAGAGATTTATACTTGATTTAAATAGAAATTTAATCTAGTTTAATTCCAATAAAACAGGTTTACATCTTTCTAATTTATCATCAAATTCGGATATGAACAAATAGGGTTTACAATTTAATTATTAAAATCCTAGATCATATAGTATAAACTAAAATTACCTACATTTAATCAACTTATCAAGTATATTCTTACTCACCTTGGATCCAAGCTCTAACGTTGTCTTTCACTCAAAAATGGACACCTGATAACTTACCCCTTCCCCGATCCGATCTATATATTCTTATTTTATTTTTTGTTATTTTGTTTTTGAATAAATTTTATAAGTGGAAGAGAAGAGATTTTGACAAAGTTTCACTATACCGACAATTTCCTATTGAATAAGCGTTTAGGTTGGGTGTATATTTAAATGAGATTTAGGTTAATACCGAGCGTTGATTTTACCTAGTAGAATATTTGCTTTCATCTCGGACGGTCATTAGCACGCATGTAAAATCTTTGCTTCAATCAGACTCGTCCATTCGATGCTTTAGATCCATATCTTCAACGTCAACTGATCGACTGCTTACAGGGACTGGTCGATTGCTGGACCCTAAGGGTCGATCCGTCGGTTGTTTTGTTTAGGGAAGTTTTATATCTTAATTTATTTCGTTTTCAAATTTTAAAACGCTCGTAATTTCTTCATATAACTCCGATTTCAAAGTGTCATATATGAAAATTATCCTAAAAATGACTATGAATCCAATGGTGTAAGTTTCATAGCCAAATTCGGCTTTTTGTGAAAAATTTATTTTTGCCATTGTTTTATTTGTTTTAATTCTTATATTAAATTTTCTGGTTAAACTACACCAGAAAAGTCATTCGCCACAAGCATGTGTAGCATGAACGGTGTATATAGTTTGACATGCCCATGTATAAATATTGGATTTACATCATAACGGAAATGTTGGCCCTCTTTATACATGTGTATTTTCAATATATATGTGTATATAAAAAATTTGTGTATTGAAAACATTTTTGTAAAATGTAATAGTTTGAAAAACAATTTCAATATAAATGATTAATAATTTCAAAATCAAACATAATGTTTGAATTTTGTATTTGATATACATCTAATTCTAAATAACTCAAAGACTAAAAGGAAATTTTTCATGAGAATATATATATATATATATATATATATATATATATATATATATATATATATATATGCGTGCAATAGAATAATGTTTAAATGTTGTATATATGTATGTGTGTGTATCGAAAAACATAAGAGTATCTTAACAGAATAATAAGTAAATGTGTATATGTGTGTATCGAAATACATATGAGTATGTTTAATAAAATAATGACTAAATTTGTATGTGTGCGCAATATGTTTGTACATACAAGAAATATGCTTTCGGCCATATAAGACTTTTTTGGTTTAAATTATTTGAAAAAATCAATTTTTAATTGCTTTCCGTATGGAAATCTGCATTTAAAATAAATAAATAAAAATTAATTTCTAAAAACAATTTAAATGTATGCATTTTATATCAAAATATTTACAAGCATATTTTATGATATTTGTATGTATAATATATATATATATATAATTAAGTTTCAATTGTAAATTAAGTGATATGTGTATATATTATATTTAGATTTAAATATATATATATAAATAAATTTTATTATTTTTAAAAATAATATTTACATATATAAATTTTAATAAAATAGAATAGGTATTTTATGTAATTGTACATTGTATTAACTTAAACTTTACATTAAAAATCAATTTAATAATAATATTAAATTTGAAAATTAATAAATATTATGTGGCTGTGATCATAATATGTAGTATAAATTTTTTTATTATATTTTTCAACAATTTGGTATATATATTCCATCCAATGAAGATAACACGATGTTATATAGATCTGTGGTCTAAAAACATGTATAATACAATAAACATTATGTACACTAATGTATTGTTGCAAATAGAAATTTTTACCTTTCACATAATTCCGAATAGTACAACTTGAAATGTAGAATCAAAACTCCTTAAAACAGTATTAGAATCTAGGAAGTGTTACTATTTAGAATACAGTTACCATCGGTCCTTGAATTATTTTTCATTTGGTGTCTTGGAGCTTGAATAATTTTAGGAGGATAGGGAGGTGAGACTAGCCTATCTGGTCTAGAGGAGTGCCAAAAAGCGATGAATAAAATAAGGGGTTAGAGATGAATATATAATGGAGATTGGTGGAGTGAAAGGAGGATCAAGATCCACCTTTGTCTCTTATCGATTCATCTCTTTGAATTCAAAATTCCAACCCTTATTTGCCATTTTATGGCTCGCCTCCTCCAACCTATCATTGTTGCGTATAATTGGTCCCCATATGTGCCTCAAAATCACTTTAAGCTTGATCAATAAATAACATGTTTAGATCGAATTTAAATGCGTATCAATATAGTAGTGCATTTACAACTATTATATCCACACTATTTAATATCGATCAACACATATTAAAGAAATTCTACAATTAATATTTCATAAATATTAATTAATTTACTAAAATTTGTAATTAATTAGATCAAGTGGTAATAGGAGTATCCAGCGTTTTGGTTATGTGACTTAGATGTAAATTTGGCTAGCGAATAATATTGAACAATTCGAATATTAACGTTTATACATAACTCAGCAGGTGGTGTGACATTATAACCAAATTGTCGCTTACATGGCTTTGGTAAAATCTAGTTTTACTTTATCTAAGCAGTATAATATAGTGACATTTACACTAATTCTCTTAATCAAAACTATACCGCATTAGGACTTATGGAATTTGGTAATGGCCAAAATTCCAATATTATATATATTCAACTTTATAGTCCAAATACAAAGTTTTTGATTCAATAATAACAACTACTATTAACCAAACTATCCTAGTCATAAATTTCAACTTTGAGTCAACTTCAGTTGACCGTGATACTAACCTCATAAACTCGATGAGACGAATCCTCCCTTGAGTAGTGTTTCACTTCCAATACTTCCACTCGACTATAGTCGTTCGATGGACATCATGCCATGATTTAACAATAATCGAAGTAGATATTTAATATTACAATAGTATTCCCAAGTTAAGAGAACTGTGTAATATTGTCAAATCGACATTTTCTGTTTGACCTCAATTATATTAATTAACAAAAACTATCAAATAAGTCATTCCATCGTTATTCAATAACTATCAATACGTAACCCCTAAATGCCCCCTAGCGGTCATTAGTAATACACTACCCAACATTTGGAGAGAATTATACACTCTAGTCCTAAGAACGCATCGATATCCGATCTCGATACACCTTGAATAGGAATATTTAAATTGATGTGCCTACTACATTGTGATTAAATACTCAAGATTGCAACTGTTTGTAATTACTATCACAAACATACCATTTTTGGATTTTTTTGTTAAATTTACTTAAAGTAGATAATTAATTAATTATAAAATATTATAATAAGCATATAATAGAAAGAAAAACATGTTTTATAGTGAACGTGAATCGAATACAGAGTTAATAACTTATAATAAACTATTGAATTGCCCCAAGGGCATAACCCTAACTCTATCACTAATCGAATACGTATAGATGTAAAAGATAATCGGATGCACAACCTAATCAGTCACATATGGAAACAAATCTATAATCGAGTTAGAAAAAAGGTCAACCCAGCTTACAACGAAATGCAAAATCTAATCGAATGCGTAACCGAGATTGGATGCAAATTGGATGCATGACCTAATCGCATATAAATGCAAAAGCTAACCAGATGCACAAACTAATCGGGCACGTATGGAAACCAATTTGCAACAAAGATAGAACAATGGTTAATCGAGCTTACCACTGAATGAAAAAGCTAATCAGATGTACAACCTAATCAGGTACGTATGCATGCAAAAGCTAATTGGATGCATAACCTAACCAGGTACATATATGAATCGACCCACCTCCCCGACCCTTAAAACCGACATTAGTACATCCTTGGTATTCGCTTGTTGCAAATCCTCGGTATTTAATAATGGTTAATCTCACATCATATCAGCATATAATTATACACATGAGTAGTACATGCTATTACTCCAAATTGCACCATCAGAGTTCTAATAAGTACTAATCTAGCCAGGATAGTTATAACCGCCCAATCACAAGTGTTGGTAGATACATAATACTATGGAATTAATAGATAACTTTCTATGAAGGACCCAAAATGCTCCATGCTCCTTCTCGAAATAATCCATGCTACATAACTACTTGGTTGCCTAAAAAAACAGGGCATCCAGAGTATAAAAAATGAAAACCAAACTCTAGATCAGTCATGAGACTGGTGTGAAAAACTCAAAATACGGATATTTAAAAACAAAGGGTATCTCATAAGACCATGCTGCACATAAACATGGAATGATTTTTTACCTTATGAAAACCAAAATCTTTACTACGCAAAATCCAGTAATATTATTTTTAATGACATCCTTTTGAAAATAACTTCCAGGTAAATATACATAATCTTATCCAAAATTATCACATTATTAAATTCTAACATACGACTCTACAATCAAGTCAGAAGGCACTTATTGGAGAGAAGATTTTATACAATGGCAAGGTAAGGGATACCTTTCATAAAGTATGTCTTTAGAGAGATATATCGAGTATCAACACCTTTGAAACCTCTGCACCTGACAAGATCGGTCTAACCGCAGACCGATCTGGTGGCGGATAGAACCAAATATGACATCACCCCGATTGTAACAGACCTATCTGGGATTCCATAGCATATAGAACATACTCGACATATAGAGAGTAATTTAGAAAGGTGATGACCATACCCCGATGGTTGCGAACCACATAGCCTTACGACATGCTCTGTTTAAGCCATTTTCGGGTGATGAACCCAAGGTAACGATTACTTCTCGTATAGCACATTCCACTTTGAGTGCCATATTTCCAATTCCATCACACACCATTGATTTCCACAAATGTAAAACCTCTAAGCTCATACATCTCAGAGAAGGGTGTTAAGTGTAAGAGAGTTACCTCATACACCATCAAATAGATGTACTGTAAAAATCAATGTATGTGTATTATAAAAATACAATGTCAGACATTCATCCATACAAGTTGTCCAAGAATAGGATAAACCTAAGAAAATATACTACTACATCCTTTCGGGAATCACCCCTAGGATTAGTAGTGAGTAGCCCTTGCATCATAGATCAAATGAAGATATTACCGCCACATATATATATGATATGGGAAATTTTCCACGAGGGAAGTGACAAGCAACCCTAAATTCCATCTTCTAATTTATTATCATTACATGTCTTCACCTTCAAACGCATAAATTAGTTTAAAGTGGTTTTCAAATAGGAATCGCCTGAATCCAATCCCGGTTCCTTCGAACCCATCATCGATAAAAAGATGTTAGGTAAACAGGTGATTATCAAATAGATGATTATCATTTGATTAATTATTTTCTCTTCATCAAAAAAATTATCTTCTAGAGATATATATCTTTAAAATATTTCTTTTCGGTACATACGAAATCATTAAACCTCTCTTTAACTTTGGAAATACCAAATCTTTTTCACAATTCATATTGGAAAATATTACTGAGAAAAATAAAGTCGATAGAGATTATACTAATTTTACTCAACATCAAATTTTGTATTCAACCTTTACTTTCCGTCGAATAACGGTAAAATCAATTTTTAAAGTTCACATGGATAGTATGGATTCTCTCCTGGGAATTTAATACTAATTATAAGAAGATTATTTCTATACAATCCAAGTTGTATTAAATTTGAAAAAATGAAATCTTTTATACTTTCCTCGTTTCCAACATTTCGGCCTTATCTATCATGCGCCCAAGAAATAGGCCAGGTGAGCCAAGACACTAGTTGCTTTTGAACATATCCTTAGTTTAAGCACCTCACATTCGGATCTCATGAATAGAATAATCCAGTCTACTCATCGGCTTTTAGAGCCAAGATTAATTCACCTGATTATAACAACTTTTCTTTAAGTCATTTATTTAAGCAGTTTAAAATAATTTATAAAACCTCTACATTTTATTTATAATACTTAATTCTTTATTTGAAAATATTTATAACATATTTGGGAAAGAATACTTAGTTTAAAGTAATATTTCAAAAGTTATTAAAAAGTGCTGCAAAAGTACCGCGAATAGTGTTTTTAACGCTTATTTGATCAAAACGACTTTTCAATCATTTAGAAATTCATTTTTATAATTCAATCTCTTTTATAAAATTTTAGTATATTTATTTAACTTATTTCATATTTTTAAAGAATTAATAATATCAATTTTAAAGACTTCGTCGCTTTAGTTTTCGAACTGCCAAAGAGAGATTGTTTTGAAAACATGATTTGCTAATATTTCAAAATGTAGTAAATGAAATCTCGATTTTTTTATTTTGTTTGAAATCTATGATTATAAGAGTTTGAAAAATTCTTATTTCTAAGAATTCCATCCTATATATGGATTTAAACCTTTAGGGCATGAAATTGCGAACCGCCATTGCGCTACGCACCTATTTTAACTCAATTTACCTTTTTTCTTTCAAACTTTGTCGAAACAATTTTAAATATGTATAAAACATTTCTATATCATTTTAAACCATTTTAAAGAAGTTTAACAATCTCATATATACCATTTCATTTATTAAAGGAAAGTGATTTCCATTGTGATATTCGATGTGTATTAAACGAGAATTGTTTACACATCTAAACAAATATATTATCATATCAAACATGGTTCACAATAATCACAACCAAGCATAGCCAAACATATAACTCATCTAAAATATCATAATATAAATAGATTTTCTTACCTTCGTTGGATATTGGATTTATGAAAACGGACTAATAGCTTCACTATGATCAAATCAAAGCGTATATAATCAAGTTCAGGCCCTTTGTATAGCAACGGCCTAAGCTTGCAAGTGGAGGTGGGCTCAGCCAAGGATGATGGAGGTGGTGGTCGTGAGTTTGGAAGGAGGAGAGGAGTGGATTTCACTTGATTTTGAAGTGGATTGCTAATGTATATATACTTATATAAATTTATTTTATTTTTACTAATTTTTCTTCACAAGTTTCCTAAGTAGAGAAACCATTAAAATAACTTGAGAAAGATGAAGATGAAGAATGGTATTAAAATTATGAAAGAATGGATGGGTATTTATAAGAAAATTCTAGAAATAAATATTTTAATGTGCATGGACAAAGATGCCCTTGCCCACACCCTCCCCATCACCTCAAGGTGCATGGCTAAGCCTCTCCCCTTGTGCTTCTATATGTATGAGTTGATATATGTAAGAGTGAAGTGAAGTTTGCTTATTTGAATATGAATATATCTTTAACATGTATAACTTTTACTGTATGTAAATTTAAATATAAATGGTAAATATGTGTGCATATATATTAATATATGTTATTTGTTATGTATATGTATATGTAATTTTATGTATGTGCATGTCATATGTGTGTATAAGTTATATAAATAACGTTGCATAACTTCTCTACGTTAAACCGTTACGAATTATAATTCCAATTCTCGGTCATATTTTCACTTATAAATTAATTACATATGAATGTAACCAAAATTTAAAAGCTAATTTCTTATCATTTTTAACCAATTAAAATGATCCCATTTGAAATATAAAACCATATAAATCAACATTAAACTATGGTGTACAAAAGTGCCACTATGTCAATAAAGCGATATGAACTTTCTTATATTTTCAAATCAAGTATATATATCTTTACAAAACCAATATAAATAATTTATTATCACTATATAACAAAGTAAAATGATTTATGATCATTTTTTAACTATTATTTGAATAACTATACTAATTATAAAATCTTTAAATGTCGATTTGAGTTCATAATCAATATTAAACATGATAACATTGTTGATAATGTCATAATACAATTTATTTCTCAAAAATAAGATAAATAATTTTATTTCATATTATTGTTTAAATAGATAAATAAGTATATGTATCCAGCTCGAGCGCGACTTTTGATAATTATAGAGCTGCTTATTGATAAAACGATTTTTGTCCATATCCATATCCCTGCCTAAGCATATATTTTTATGAATATCTATTCAAAATAAGATAACCGATATTATTTATTTTTCAAAACATCATATTCTATGTTTTAAAAAAACTTAAATTAGAATATTTAAAAATAAATGTAATTTATCAAATTGATAAATATGTGGGTCATTAAGACTTCTGCCTTTAAAGAATTTTATCCTCGAAATTACAACGCAAAACCTTAAGGTGTTTGCCCAAAATATTTATTTTTAAAATTAGACTTGTACGATGTATATAGATCATCCGTACGTAGTAATTGTTTCGATCTCTTTTTCGAATATACAATTTTATGGTTGAACTAGTATTGATCCTTTGATTTTTTAGTGCAGAACTTTTATTAGGCCTAGAAGCTTTTATTTTTCTTACGTAGCTCTCAACTACGATAGCAAATGTAAGTATCTGACTGTAAACCCTTATCGATGTTTTCCATTGAGCATCGAGTGATACATTCTTTTCGGATATCAAAAGCTTATATCCAAATGGACCAAATCTTTATACCTTTTCCAAAATCTTTATATAGTCTATGTATAATGCACTTACTTTATATCTTACATCCATAATTTCTACCACACTTGGGTCATCCTTAAGTCATCACAATTCTACTTGAGTACATAATAGAAGTTCATAATATAGATACAAATACATGACTAACCACGATACCACCTTATCACAAGCCATACTTATAAGCTACTACTTAATACTCAATACTAGATAGATATAATTAGTCTTCAATCACAATATCAATCATCATTCCGAATCTGTTGCCGATAGTGCACTATATATCCAAACTCCAATTAAACTTCCCTAACATCCTCATCCTCGCTTTCCTGTTCTTCATCGGCTTTATTTCCGTCTGCATTTTGCTGTATCTCATCCTCCTTATATGGTAGCCAAGGTTGATCCCATGGAGCATGCCTAAGTCCGACCGGTGCTTCTTGCAACATTTCCCTTTCCCATATTTCCTTCAATCCTTGCATTCCCATCTTCCCAGGATTCTCGAATTCCCCCACAGCATCTTCCTCGGCTTCCACTTCATCATCTTTCATATTATCTAATGAACGTATGAACTTGATGGCTCCCTATGCCAAATAACATTATCCCTATCCATCTTCTATATGATATTGTTGTCCCCACTACTGTGGTTCGATTCATTTGATATTATATCATTTGGATTCTCCTCTGGTTCAGACTCTTCCTCCATAGGTTCTTCTTCAGGTTCGAATTCTGAACTGGAAGGGTCAGCAATCCCCTTTCCTCCTAAGGCTAGAGCGGCCTCAGCATCACTGGATATTATGATCAGATCTAGAGTTAGGGGAGGTATAATCATTCCCGCTATTCGGTAACCATTTCCGTCTCTACGAGTATACAGATCATATTATTCTTCTATGCATTCTACCTCATCACTATAAATAATGATTAGATTATCTTTCTCATGCCAATTTTCTCTTGAGGTTTCTCCTTTTGAATACTTCCCTCTATATGGATTCTATAAATATAACACAAATACTTAGAAGCAGACACTAAGTATTTACCTAACTTAACAAGTATACTACTTTTCAAACCAAGGTTTGATCAATACTTAGGAAACAAATTGAGATCTTTATCAAAAATGTTTTTTCTCTTTCCAAAAATCCTTTTGATTCTTTAAAAATGATTTCCAAACATTATTATCGTCGACTTTCAAAATCCTTTCTCAAAAAAAAAACCTTTTAGATAAAAGTTCTCATTATCCAAACCTTAGGTTTTCCTCCCTATTATTAATCCTCTCAATACCATTATTAAATATCTTATAGTCAAACTATGGAATTCTAATCACAAGATGTTTATTCTTGATTTAACTAAATTGGTGTTTTTTAAACAATTATCCAATTCATGACTTTAATATCATAACTAACTATATTTTCCAAAATATATTCTTTATATTTAAAATATGACCTCAGCTAAAATAATTTCATTTACCGTATTTTGAAAACAAAAATCATTTTTATATAGCCTTAAGAAATATGCGCTCATATATAGTACTCTCAACTCATTCTAGGTTGTTGCTAATCCTATCCCTAATGAGTTACTCATCCTAGGGTATTACTAACCTTATCTCTGATGAGACTTTACCTCTATCAGGCTAAGATGTTTGCTCAACCTAAGCTCTGATACCAGATGTGACGACCCACCTCCTAGACCATCAAAAATTGACACTAATGCATCCTCGGTATTCATGTGCCGCAAATCCAATTGCCGGAGAGGCAAATTATCATAAGGTAAAAGAAAATAAAGGTAGAAAACAAACAAAATAGAATCTCACATAGTATTCAACATTTAATCATACATATGAGTAGTACATACCATTACTCCAAATTGCTTCATCAGAGTTCTAGTAAGTACTATTCCAACCAGGGCAGTTATAACTTCCTACCTTCACAAGTGCTGGTAAATACACAATACAATGGAATTAATAGATAAATTTCTACAAAGGACCCAAAATGCTCCATGCTCCTGCTCGAAATCCTCTATGCTACCTAACTACATGGCTAGCCAAAAAAATAGGGTACCCAAAGTCTAAGGAAAAAGGAAAATAAACTCCGGGTTAGGTATGAGACTGGTGTGAAATCAAAATACAGATATTTGAAAACAAATGGTATCTCATAAGACCGCACTGCACATAAACATAGAACGTGTTTTTACCTTATGATCTATGTAAGTGATAAATTTGGACATAATATCACACCATTAGTTAAGGTGACATGTGAACGCTAATATTCGAATTGTTCGATTGAACGAATTTCTACCTAAGAGTCACACAATCAAAATATTGAATATTCTGATTACCACTTGGTTTAATTAAATAATAATTATTATTAATTATTAAAAATAATTAATATTTATGAAATATTAATTATAAAATTTTATTTTATTTGTGTAGATCGGAATAGAAAATAGTGTGGATATAAAAATTATAAACGCATCGATATACGATATCAATGTATGTCTAAATTTGATTTAAACATAAATTATCTAATTGAGGTTGAAATGAAATAGAGGCCGATATAAGTCCAGGTATGGCTGGCTATACAGGGCAGGAGGAAGGGTGGAATTTGATCCAAATTGGGGTTTGAATTGGCATAGAAAATTGTGGATTCGAATCGACTTTTAGCTCCTTCTTTTCTCTCTTATTTAAGCAACTTTAACCCATCATTTTGTTCCCTCTCTCTTGGCCTCCCTATCATCTACCTCTAACCAAAGTACTGTTGAATATGCGCTTATATGATTTTTGTTTGATGATAATAAACATATATATATTCGTTTAAATGTATTTGTTAATGTACTATTTTATTTTTCATAGGTTAAATAAATATTTGCTGAATAAAATTAAATAACACAGAATTTGAATTCAAACAGAAATTTTATTCAAACAAATATTTATTACAATTTTGAATAGTACAAATTCAAGCTCTCACTATTCACTATACAATTTCAATTACAATACAATTTCTGATTATATCACAATTCAATTTACATAAATTCCTCACTACACATCACTCACACTCGTAGTTTATCTTCAACTTTATTCCAGTTAGAATCCAGCATCTGAGCAATCTGCAAAAATATACAATAACGCAGTAAAATTGAAAAAGAAATATTTTTGCAATATAAAATAAAATATGGTTTTTGAAAATAATATTTGCCTCAGTTATTTGGGTTGTTCGTCATCATTTAAATTTGAATTCATTATACACGAACAACTTGTGACATATACAGTGTATCACTGTATATGCCACAAGGCCGTGCACACCGAAATATACACTTGATCGATTTACAGGGACAAGTGAGCACAGGTCAAACCCAAATACAGGATTCAACTCAAGTGCAATAAAATAATGTCACAACTTTCAGCACAAGGTCAAATCCAAATCGGATTCAACTCAGGTGTAATTTGAAAATTAAATCCGAATACAATCGTGTGGTCAAGACAGCTGCATACAGTCTCAAGTGAAAGCAAAAACTCAAACCAGAAGCAACTGACTATAAACAAAATACATAAAGGTCACAGTGAAGCATGAAGCAGTTCAATATCCAAGCAACAATGAAAAGTAAGGAACCAACTACACAACTATAGTAACAACTCCAGACCAACTACAAAAGCCAATGTCGAAGTCATTCCAGCAAAATGACAATGAACCAAGTGCAACTGGAAACCCAAATTTGCAAGCATACAAATGCTAAATGCAAACAACAAAAGTGCAAGCTACAACTTCAAATGAACCAGGTGAAGCAACTCAAGCTCCAAAAGACCAAGTCGAAGTAAATGTCGAACTATTTTTAACAGTTCTAAGCAACTGACAATAATACAAAGACTACAACGAACACAAGTAAATGTGACAGCAGTTTAAATATACGAAGATAAGTATACAACTAGTATGTAGTGATACACAGTGGCCAAGTGGTCTGCAACAATACCAAAGGAATGACAAGAACAAAGCACAGTTGAATTGAGGATGCAGATACAAAATGACGCGGTGCAAAATCATCAATGAATTTCAAGTGTACAAAGAAGACAGTGACATAGCAACAATGAAACCAACACAATGAAACTGACTCGAAGCAAACTCAGTGCACAACAATCAAATGAACACAGCAAACACTTCAGGACTAGGTGCAGACGATCAATATACTACAAGTATGCAGTAATGCAAATATATTCCAGACCAGTTCAATGTGGAAAGCAACCAGAGATATGCTACAACTCCAATGCTTAAGTGGAAGTACCAACTACTTAGTGCAACATACAGTGACAAAATCAAGCTGCATGTACACAGTTCAACATGACTGAAAGTACAGTGGATAGAAGTCGATGCAAACATACATGAACACACATATATAGGCAGTGCACATTGAACCAGACCACATTATAAACTCAATAGGGTGCAAATGAAGAACAGCAAGTAAAATCGAACAAGGACCAGAGACAGTGAATAGCATGGCAAAAATCAACAAGACCAATACTTATTCTTTTCATCACAAAATCGAGTGTACAGTTCAAACAATATCCAGCATGTTAAGAAATCAAAACATGGCCGAAGTCAAAGGAAATCAACACCGTGATGACCACGATATCAATTCAAAACCGTGTCAACCAAGTAACACGAATTTATACGCATTTGATTTAGTCAGTAAAATCATCAACATCAAAAATTAATCGAATGGCCGAAAGTAAAACTTTGAACAAATCAGACGAACGCAAATACAGGGATTCAATCTCTATAAATTGCAATAATCATCATCGGCAATATCCATCGAGTTCAAGTACGAAAACACTAAAGCACAAAAGCATAAATTACATACCGAAGCAAGGAAAGAACTCGATCAACGAAGCAACCGAAGTGAGCAACAAGGGGAACGATCGATCAAGGCTAAACGCGAATAATCACTGAATCGATCAACATAAAGTCGGCACTTCGCAAAGCCCTAATTTGGATCAAAGCCGAAGCCCTAATTTCTGTAAAAAGAGGAACGGCGGCCATTTTTCACAAAGGAACTAAATAAAGAGAACGGGCCAAAAAATAAAAATAAAAAAGGGTCGGCCTTGTTAAAGAATAAAAAAGGTTTTGGGTTTAAAATTAGGGTTATTTTAATTTTAAATTGTTTTTTAATTGTATTTTATTTTTAAATTGTTTACATTTCTAGTCGTGTGAATAGGGGACAAACTACATGGCGTAGTTTGAGAATTTGCAACTCAGTGGCTGAGTTGTGGCATAGTTTTGAGCGTAGAGTTAGGTATAGTCGATAGCGGGTGTCGCGAGTTTACGTGTGTAAGCGTCTGACTATCTAAATTCTAGTAGAAACTTTGAGGGCAGCACGTAGGCAGGGTTTTTCCGAAGCTGGATAAATTCTGTGTCGTTCTATTTCTGCATTTACTATTCTGCTATTATCTGTGCTGCTATTGTTCTGTGATCTGTGTTGAAATTATTTTATAAGCTTCCGCAATTAATTTTTATAATTAACACCATCACCCTATCCACCCCCCTCTAGGGTGAAATCGATCCTACAAGTGGTATCAGAGCTAGGAACAAAAGCCAATTTTGATTTAAAATTTTGATTTTTCAAAAACCAATTTTTGTTTTAAAATTTTGATTTTTTAAAATGGCTACTTTTGTTGAGAGTCGTTCCAATATTATTCCTCCTATTTTTGATGGAACATATATTTTGAATTGGAAATTGAAAATGGAATTTTATTTAAAATCTGTTAATATTAAATGTTGGAATATTATTGAAAATGGGTGTGATATAAATGACGAGAAAATTATTTCGATTAATGCTCTTGCTATGCATATATTATATTCTTATATTAATCAAGATAATTTTAATTTCATCTCTCATTGCGAAAATGCACAGGAAATCTAGAATACTTTTGATGCAATATATGGTGTAAAAGTCAACAACAATGAGAAATCCTCCATAACCAGCTCAGTTAAAGAAATGTGCTTAACAGGATTTGTAAAAAGCAGTTGTGATAAGGATGATGATGATGGAGCAGCTGAGCTGGCGTTAATAATGAAGAAATTCAAAAGGTGGAACCGCAAATACGGAAATCCAGCTCTAAATTAAAAATTAAAAAGCAGAATAATCAAAGCACTAAACAACTCGGAAGAACACGGGAATATTTGCAACAAACCCTGTGATATGATGTCCAATTATACCCGATTTCAACGCGATTTTGAAAAGAAATCAAAACGGAGAAATACTACAGCCACGTGGAATACAAGTGATGAAGATAATCAAAGTTTTAGCAGTAAGAGTGAGAAAGCAGATATGTGCCTTCATAGAGATATAACTGATAGCGACGATGACGAGCCAAGCGAGGTATCAAAACTTACTCACTCTGAATTACTTATTTATTTCCACGAAGTAAATGGCTGTTGTGAACGACTTAGTGAGAAGTATGCCAAACTTGAATCACAAAAAGATACTTTGATAGAATTAAATGAACAACTTGACCAATTAGTTAAAACCTATCAAAGTAGGATCCCTAAGTGTGATAGGTGTCCAACATTAGACGAAGAAATTAAAAAATCAGAAATCAATATAAAATTACTTGAAAATGAAATTCTGATTTTGAAAGAAAGTGAAAATACTAGGGGAGATAATTCTATCAAAAAGTGCACACAATTATTGAACGAAAATGAATCTCTCAAAACACAAGTCCAACAATTGTCAACGACTTCAGATAAATTTTCAAAAAGTGAAAAATCGTTGAATATGCTATTAGGAAAGCAAACAGTTAATACGGTTAGACAAGGACTTGGATATAGTAGTTCGAAAATTGTTGAAAGCAATATTAATCAAGTTAATTCTATGTGCACAATTTGTAGAAAATATGGACACAATTACAATAATTGTTGGTATAGACCCAAACATGTGAAACTATACCGATTCGGGTTCCAAAAGGCACAAATATAAAGTCTCTCAAAGTTAAACAAATTTGGGTGCCGAAGGGAACAATTATAAATAGTTTTAGGTCTTTACAAAATTGTTTTTCAAAATTTTCTGCCACTAACAACCATGGACCGATAAAGACAAATAGGTCACATAAATCTTTTCCTATGTAGGTGTGGTGGCAGGCTAAGAAACAACAACAGTGTTCTCTGGATTTTGGCTTCTGCAGAAACACAACAGGCGACAAAGCAAAGTTCCTTAGCCTAGTATAAAGGTGATAGAATCACAATGGACAACAACGAAAAGTATCGTAAAGGTAAAATAGGTAAATGGTATATTTATTTGAACGATATATTAAATGTGATAATCTGCACCATATTCTGAATTAAATCAGCCAATAATGAGATGATGAAAAAATGATGATTTTGATTCTGACTTATTCAAAATAGTTGGCCAATTATATTCTTATGCCAAAAACACTATAAAAATCTCTAGATTCTTTAAATATATTAGTTTGGATTAAAAATAGTGTTTGTTGGATGATAATACATTTGGCTATAATTCGGCTAACTCTATATTCATGGTTTTCTGATTATCTACACGGCTTCAATTCAAATTCAAGAAAATGTCATTTAAATTGCTGTTAAAATTGAGTTTGAAATTTTTGGTGCACACTTCATGATTTGGTCGATCAAATTCAATTAATGATAATTTTGAGTGAAAGAGAAATTCTGATGCAGATTACACTGGTAATCTAGTTGATAGAAAAATTACTAGTTGAACATGATTTTTGAGACATTTAGTAACTGCATCGTTTTTCAAAGAAAATATCTGCATATTTTTCAGTTCAAATAGTAGAAAATTTTCTTATAAAACCCCCTCAACAAAATTATTTTTGAACATATTTTCAGATTAGTCATTTTGAAAAATTGATTTCATAATTATTTTTGAATTTGATTTTAAATGACTATTTTGACTAATCTAATCTCTAATAATTATCGAAAAGATAAATAGTGATTGAAAAAGTGATGAGTGTTGATATTTATCATATATTATGACTCGAGATGGTATAATTAGTAAATTTCTTTAGAAATTTAAACAAGAGTTATAAAACTTTTTGTTGGTAAAAATTCCATGACAATCTCTATCTCTATCATATTTCTAACGACCATGACTCATCAAAATTCTATATAGTTTGTCGATATGTGGTACTTTAAATAGGAATCGTTCGTTTTTCATTTTATATTTCTTTTTAAAAAAAGTAAAAAAATAAAATAAAAATAAATAAATACCAAAGTATTCACTCTCATTTAAAAGTCCTCACGGTTATGCATGGGTGAATTACTTGGAATTTATTATGTGCTTCCATGCTCATTTAAAAGTCCTCACGATTATGCATGTATGGAACGCATATCAAAAGTTGATTTTTAAAAAATAAACAAGTTGATTCTAATTCCATTTAAAAGTCCCCACGGTTATGCGTGGTTAGAAGATACTTAAATTCGTTTTTTTAAATAAAAATTGGGATACTACTAATCTCATTTAAAAGTCCTAACGGTTATGCATGGTTAGTAGATATTCAAATTCCTGATATAAATATACCAGAAATAGACACAACTATATGGTTTTATATGATGACATAATTCCCATCATTCTAAAAGTGGAATATGCGCCTAACAAAATATTTGTGATTTTTGTTTGATTTTTTATTGAAATTTAATATTTATATTCAATTGAGTTTTAATGTTGAATTAATATCGATCACTTTATCTCTATTTTCTCTAACACTATTATTCTTTTGCTGATAACAAAAGGGGAGAGAAAAGTTGAGATTTTGTCAAATAAAATCAAGCAAAGGTCAAATAATTTTCTATTTGCATCTAGGCTCATTTGCATATTTTTATTTGTATGCATATATGTAGGGGGAGCTTTGTGTAGAGAGGAAGCATTCAAATAGGGGGAGCATTTAGAGCATATCAACAATCAAATACATTTAACATATTCAAAATCTTAAATATATGTTTGTTATCATCAAAAGGGGGAGATTGTTGAATATGCGCTTATATGATTTTTGTTTGATGATAATAAACATATATATATTCGTTTAAATGTATTTGTTAATGTACTATTTTATTTTTCATAGGTTAAATAAATATTTGCTGAATAAAATTAAATAACACAGAATTTGAATTCAAACAGAAATTTTATTCAAACAAATATTTATTACAATTTTGAATAGTACATATTCAAGCTCTCACTATTCACTATACAATTTCAGTTACAATACAATTTTTGATTACATCACAATTCAATTTACATAAATTCCTCACTACATATCACTCACACTCGTAGTTTATCTTCAACTTTATTCCAGTGAGAATCCAGCATCTGAGCAATCTGCAAAAATATACACTAACGCAGTAAAATTGAAAAAGAAATATTTTTGCAATATAAAATAAAATATGGTTTTTGAAAATAATATTTGCCTCGGTTATTTGGGTTGTTCGTCATCATTTAAATTTGAATTCATAATACACGAACAGCTTGTGACATACACAATGTATCACTGTATATGCCACAAGGTCGTGCACACCGAAATGTACACTTGATCGATTTACAGGGACAAGTGAGCACAGGTCAAACCCAAATACAGGATTCAACTCAAGTGCAATAAAATAATGTCACAACTTTCAGCACAAGGTCAAATCCAAATCGGATTCAACTCAGGTGTAATTCGAAAATTAAATCTGAATACAATCGTGTGGTCAAGACAGCTACATACAGTCTCAAGTGAAAGCAAAAACTCAAACCAGAGGCAAATTACTATAAACAAAATACATAAAGGTCACAGTGAAGCATGAAGCAGTTCAATATCCAAGCAACAATGAAAAGTAAGGAACCAACTACACAACTACAGTAACAACTCCAGACCAACTACAAAAGCCAATGTCAAAGTCATTCTAGCAAAATGACAATGAACCAAGTGCAACTGGAAACCCAAAATTGCAAGCATACAAAATGCTCAATGCAAACAACAAAAGTGCAAGCTACAACTTCAAATGAACCAGGTGAAGCAACTCAAGCTCCAAAAGACCAATTCGAAGTAAATGTCGAACTATTTTTAACAGTTCTAAGCAACTGATAATAATACAAAGACTACAACAAACACAAGTAAATGTGACAGCAGTTTAAATATATGAAGATAAGTATACAACCAGTATGCAGTGATACACAGTGGCCAAGTGGCCTGCAACAATACCAAAGGAATGACAAGAACAAAGCACAGTTGAATTGAGGATGCAGATACAAAATGACGCAGTGCAAAATCATCAATGAATTTCAAGTGTACAAAGAAGACAGTGACACAGCAACAATGAAACCAACACAATGAATCTGACTCGAAGCAAACTCAGTGCACACCAATCAAATGAACACAGCAAACACTTCAGGACAAGGTGCAGACGATCAATATACTACAAGTATGCAGTAATGCAAATATACTCCAGACCAGTTCAATGTGGAAAGAAACCATAGATATGCTACAACTCCAATGCTTAAGTGGAAATACCAACCACTGAGTGCAACATACAGTGAAAAAATCAAGCTGCATGTACACAGTTCAACATGACTGAAAGTACAGTGGATAGAAGTCGATGCAAACATACATGAACACACATATATAGGCAGTGCACATTGAACCAGACCACATTATAAACTCAGTAGTGTGCAAATGAAGAACATCAAGTAAAATCGAACAAGGACCAGAGACAGTGAATAGCATGGCAAAAGTCAACAAGACCAATACTTGTTCTTTTCATCACAAAATCAAGTGTACAGTTCGAACAATATCTAACATGTTAAGAAATCAAAACATGGCCGAAGTCAAAGGAAATCAACACCGTGATGACCATGATATCAATTCAAAACCGTGTCGACCAAGTAACACGAATTTATACGCATTTGATTTAACCAGTAAAATCATCAACATCAAAAATTAATCGAATGGCCGAAAGTAAAACTTTGAACAAATCAGACGAACGCAAATACAGGGATTCAATCTCTATAAATTGCAATAATCATCATCGGCAATATCCATCGAGTTCAAGTACGAAAACACTAAAGCACAAAAGCATAACTTACATACCGAAGCAAGGAAAGAACTCGATCAACGAAGCAGCCGAAGTGAGCAACAAGGAGAACGATCGATCAAGGCTAAACGTGAATAATCACCGAATCGATCAACATAAAGTCGGCTCTTCGCAAAGCCCTAATTTGGATCAAAGCCGAAGCCCTAATTTCTGTAAAAACAGGAACGACGGCCATTTTTCACAAAGGAACGAAATAAAGAGAACGAGCCAAATAAAAAAAAAAAGGCCGGCCTTGTTGAAGAATAAAAAAGGTTTTTGGGTTTAAAATTAGGGTTATTTTAATTTTAAATTGTTTTTTATTGTATTTTATTTTTAAACCGTTTAAATTTCTAGTCGTGTGACTAGGGGACAAACTACGTGGCGTAGTTTGAGAATTCGTAACTCAGTGGCTGAGTTGTGGCAGGGTTTTGAGCGTAGAGTTAGGTTTAGTCGATAGCGGGTGTCATGAGTTTACGTGTGTAAGCGTTTGACTATCTAATTTCTAGTAGAAACCTTGGGGGCAACACGTAGACAGGGTTTTGCCGAAGCTGGGTAAATTCTGTGTCGTTCTATTTCTGCATTTATTATTCTGCTATTATCTGTGCTGCTATTGTTCTGTGATCTGTGTTGAAATTATTTTATAAGCTTCCGCAATTAATTTTTATAATTAACACCATCACCCTATTCACACCCCCCTCTAGGGTGAAATCGATCCTACAAGTACATAGCCTCCTTCTCCCAATATTTCAAGCTTTAAAACATAAATTCAAATAAAACGAAGGTATTGATCATTCAATCGGGTAGCGCTTATCAGAAGAGATTGGATTTAGATCCAAAAAGTCAATCAGATTCAAAATTCAAGGTGTTATTCAAGGCTAAATCGGAGGTGACATCCATATTTACATGTCGTATACTTATTTTATCATGTTACCATATGTGGTAAGATTAGTTACATATCACGAATCCATATATCTATATGCTATCAGCCTACAATATGTATTTGCAAAAATATGACATTATATATATATATATGTGTGTGTGTGTGTGTGTGTGTGTATGTGTTTCATTCACGGCCTAACAATTAAAAAAATTATGTTTCAGAATTTAAAATAATTGCAAAAGTGTATTAAATGAATGAAAGGTTTTAGAATTATATAACAATCCATAAATATATCATTGTATTAAATTTAAAAACATTGTTTCCAAAAAAACATTATATACGTATATATTAATAAATCTGAAATATATATATTTTAATATCAAGACAATATACAAAATAATATTAAATACATTATAAATGTATATGTATTATTAATTTAATGTATATATAATTTCAAATAATATAAAGTATTTTATTAAAAAAGGGAATTTCTAAACAAAATTTTAATGAAATAAAAATAACACATTTTTTATGTGCGTGTATATATATATATTAAATGGAAATAAAAAATATATTTCCTTAAATTACATTTATTGGCTAAAAGAATATATATATATATATATATATATGCATGTATGTATATATATATTGACACATATATTTAATCATACAATATTTTAGTTATAAATCGTTTATAAATATTTGTAAATGCACACACATATAAATAAATATATACATATTTTTGAAAAATAATATTTCCATTTTGTATATACATGCATACATGCATACATACACACATACATATCTTTTTGTTTGTACTAAAATATATATCATTTAAAAAATTGAATTTGAATTTAGAAGATATTTTCAAATCTAGATATGGACTAAAATTTTGAGTTTCAATATTTGTATTTTTATTTTTAATTACCTATATTCATATATTTATAAATATCATTTTATGTAAGCACATATGTTCTTTTATACTCATATGTATATATTATTCAAATACAAATATAATTTTATTATATATGTATGTATCAGACTGCATATATGTATATGGAGGGGTAAACATGTCCATTGTGGTGTAAATCCTAACACTTGGACACGAGCATATTAAACCATGCACATTGTATATGTTGCAATGCACATACACGTACAGTGTATATAATACACAGGGACACGCTATATACATTATACAATATTAAATGAATACCTTTTATTAATGAATTAAATAAAATAATGATTTTATATAAAATTTATTAGATAAGACCTAAATCAATGTAGACTTTATTGTCTCGATATGATCCAAAATGGTATAAAAAAAAGTAAATTCATTCATTTAACCCACTACGTGTTGTCTCATTCCAACAGTGGTATCAAAGCCCAATAGCTTATGAAGTCTAAATTACCAGTATTACGGCTGACTTATTAAGCCAACCTATATACCAGCGTGTCAAGAAATGTAGTGTCTAAGGTTGGGTATAGGTAATCAAGTACTCAACCCTACGTGGCTACTGGCCTAGTTTAGAAGGATAAGGTAAGCCCAAAGGTTATCTCCAATATAAGGCCCAAATTGATTTAGGCCTTAGGCTAACTATCAAAATTGTTTTAAATTAAAATAAATTTTAAATTTTAAAAATTTAAATTTAAAACGAATAAAAATAATATTTTAAATTACAAATATTAAATATAAAATAAGTAATAATTTCATAAATGTTATAAAATAATTTTCAAAATTGTTTTGAAAATAAAATAATTATTTTCGAAAATTATTAATGAATAATTAGATTAATTAATTCAAAGTTAATTAATTAAATTACATATATATTAATATGTGCAACATTATTTTAAAATGTTAAGGTAAAATATATAATTTTTGAAATTAATTAAAATTGTTTAATTAAATAAATTAATGAAATGTTAAGCAATAAATTGTATAATATAAATGTATAATAAAAGGTGGAATAGTAAAAAAGACATACGGATTAAATATATACCCATAGTACGTGTCCTGTGATTTTAGATGTGTTCGACACTTGAATTTCGAGGGTATTTCATAAGAAATACATCATTCCATAAGTCGACACCACTTAATTAAATATATTAAAAATTATGAATCTTTAATAAGTTATTCTCTACCATTTATATATTAATAGATTACTTGCATACTCCTTAGTTGTTGGTATTCCTCAAATTGAGGGTGTTATGTGTAGAACTATTAATATGTTGAATGGACGAGGTAATATATATATATATATACACACATATACATACACACACACACACACACACATATATACATATATGTATATGTATATATATGTATGTATGTATGTTTTTGTTGATATTCCTTAAGGTACGCACATTTATACTTAGGCGCTCGTGAAATGGTAGGTATAATGAGTGCTCTCTTTTGATTTTTTTATATTCCTCATTGTTGAAATGAGATTAGGACAAAGACTATGGGTTAGGAGTTGTACACGATGCAACTGATAAAGTGTTATCCATCGCTTAGAGGATTATGATTTATTGATATCCTTAAAGTCAAAATCTCAAACCAAACGAGTCCTAACACCCACCAAAAAAGTCGAAAGACTTATATGTTTCAGCTTAGGGTTTTGAGAAACATAGAAGTCTATAGGAGCCTTATTAGAAAATGAAATGGTAACAATTAATCATTCTAATATTGTAAAAACATCTGCTATGTTTATATTAAATCAAGCTACTTTGGTAAAAGAATTCAACTAATATAATTGACAAATATTTATCAACTTAATATACTAATAAACTAAACTAAAATTGATAATGGAAATATAAAATATACTTACCAGTAAAGTTTTACATGTTGACCCATGCAAGCGCCTAAATACATAACTATTAAATACTTTCCTAACTAGGTTATTTATGTGTTTACTTGCCCAAGATTGTGTATTGCCTTTAATGAGTTTCGAAATTAAAAGCAATATATGGATATGAATATTTGATCCATTTCCAATCATATATAAATGTTATATAGTAAACGGTCATAATTTATAATGTACAAGACCTCAATGAAATTAGTTCATTCGAGTAAACCACAGTGTGAGATCGTGTATACAATAAGGATCTTGTAGTGTTAGACATAACAGTAGACAAAGAATTGCAAGATGGATCTAAGAATTCAATCACTCAAATGTCAGTTTGACCATTTATGTGAAGTGCAATTTATTTGATATCCTTAAATGTTAGGAATAATAAATTACACTTTGTTAAAGAGTTTGTCAATCTTGAAATAAGGTTTCCTTTTTGAATGGTTCGACTATTTGAAAATGAAAGCGAACGTTCGTGAGTAGATATAACTTAAAGCATAGTTGGGATGAAGAGAGTGAACAACCACTTTTTCTACATGAAGGGACATAGAAAATGAGAATTGTAAATAATAATGGATACTTAATATTAGAATGAGAAATATTAATTCTATTATAAAATGTAATTGCATATGGAAAATTGTTTTCTATGATATTTATTTCTTTGAGTATAAGATATTTGATCTAAAACTCAAGATTTTAAATTAGTTGAAGTAAGTGAAATAATACCTCATATTAAGTGGTTGAATGGACCTTCATATTTCTTATACTACCACAGTAATTGCGGAAATAGTGAGAGCATACCATATAACACTTTTTGGCGAACCATCAAGAGATGAAATTGTTTTCATAAATATACCAAGTATTATTTATGAAATAATAACAATTTAGTATTGAGTGAAACTATATATAGTTTTATTTTAAATGAATATTTTTTATACATTATAAAATAAATCTATAAAAATGATATTTGTTGTCATAAAAAAATGATGTATTGGAAAATACAGAAGGATCTAAACTATTTGCGGTTATTTTGGAATTATGGACTATGCCACAATTTTGAGAAATAATTTTTGATGATACGATTATGAACCAAATGGTATTGATAAATTTTATCTCTAACTATTAAGGGCAAAGCAACCATTCAGTTGAAGCAACATAAGAGTTGATGAACGTTTTAGATTGATACATATAGTTATAACTAGCACTTGTCCTTCGGCCCAAAAAACTTTCCTTTAGCTTAATTTTCCCCAAAGTTTCTCCTTCTCCGTAATTTCCCCATAGCGTTTAATAATCAATAATTTTTTATTCTACATCCTTTTAATAGCACCAGAGGAATAAACTGTGACAACCCACATTTCAGAAGGTTTAAATTGACAATAACCCACACATGCCCAACATAAACAATCTGGAATATAGATAATCAATGGGGTTAATTAAGAAAAATAAGAAAAGAAGAAGAAAACAACACAAAATCTCGCAGCAGAACGATGAAATATAATAATCAAATAAATAGTTCATGAAGCTGTTTATATTATACATTTGATTATAATTTATACAACATTTACCAGAGTTACATATACATCAGGGATAAATAAAGTAATGTAACAGGCAACATGATGTAGGGATAATAATAGTAATAGTCACAAAATATTCATCTTCGTCCTCCAGAATAATCTTCACTGCGTTGAAAAACTCAGGGCGGACCCGAACATAATGGAAAGACAAAACACTCGAGTCAGACTGAAATATTTCTATGTGAGTCAAATCGATATCGCATATAACATGAGTGTCGTGGCATCAAAGATGTTTATGGGGTTTTACATCTCCTATCCGGTATATAACGTGCGTGCAATAACTCAAGTGTATATGTAGTAGAGTACGCTACATATATAATGTCTAATCAATAAAATAAATAACAAAATAGCATCAAGGCTTTACATTGATCCTCCTTAACGTGATTTTTATCATTTCATACAGTTTTCATATAAAATACCAGTAAACCGTCGATGGATAGGGATGCGCCGTGATACGATAACACTAAACCAAAATCGTAGGGGTCTTGTGTAGGGATAAAAGTATAACAAGATACATGAGGCAATGCTCAAGGTAGGATACTTCCAATTTACCCTTTCCAGCTGGTGGTAAGGCATCATAGCCATGATCGCCCACCGCGTTCAACATGCCCAAAATCTGAGGGTGCGCACCAATCAGTCACCTTGTAAATGATGGTAATACGAAGAAGTATGTCTGTTCGGGATAGCTAGCCCGCTTGGCCGGTGAGGCTCCTGTTTTAGTCATTTTAATTTGGCACAAGTGTCAGACTAATCCATCATCATTCTCTTTCTACAAATCTAGCTAGCGACGTCAAATCCAACCACTTCTTTCGGGAGTCTCCTTCACGTACACAGTTGTTAAAGTAGTTTCAATATTGACAGAGAGTATGCCAATAAGAGGTCCTTGTCTCTTTAACAACCAAACGTCATTTTACACATCGATGGGTACTTTTAAATTTCGAAAACAATTCGCATTTGATATCAAAATATCATATTCGCTTCAAAATCATCATATTTACTCAAAACATACCATGTCATTTTAAAATTCTTTTTGCCATAATATCTCGATTTCAGTTCCAATTCAACTTGAATTCAATTTCTCATTTGGGTTATAACTTCATTTTAACCCAATTCGTATTTTAAATCCTTGATTTAAAAATAAACATCTCAAATGTTGACCAGTTTGATTTTTCGAAAATAGTTTTGAAAAAAATTAAATTATTTCAAATAATTTAAGTAATTGAAATAGTTTGATATAAAATAATTTAAGCATTAAAAATGTTTTATAAGATAAAATAATTTGGAAAATCAAAATAAATTGAATATGTAAAAAGTAGATTTTAAATAGTTTATATTAAAAAAAATTATTTGAATATAGTTTAAAAGTCAAACTGATTCAATTTCCAAATCTTCTCAATTCAAATCAATTAATTTCCATTTCCGTTTAAATTGATTCAATTCCGATTTCAATTCGAATTAACTTCGATTCCAAATTACTTTCAATTCCAATTCCCGAATTAATTTCAACTCAATTCCCAAATGTTAAACCATTTCGACTTATATCAATTCCGAGTTTGATTTTCAAAATATCGATTCAAAAGACTTAAATCAAATTTACCTTCAATATCAAATTTAAAATCTAAACCTTCAAATATAATTCAATACTGAGTTAAAATTTTAAATATCGTTTATAACACTTTTACTTAGCGATATTCAAAGTTCGAATAAAATTTCAAATCTTTAAAACAAATCAATTTTCGAAGTTCAAATCATATTTCTATTGTAACTTCAAAATCTAAATTTCGATTATTTAAACAATTCATGTTAACAAATTTAAATTTCAACATTTCGAGCTCAAGTTCGAAAAAATTAAATTTCCATAAATTCGATTTTTTCTTCTTTAAATCAAATCATTTAAGTAATTTCAAATCAAAAATTTTAAAATCAATTAATTTAACCAATCTGGTGTCCGTATATAATTTTCTATCCATGACCAAGTGATCAGTTATTTCAATTTAATTTCAGGGATGGATATATATCATTTCAATCCAAAATAAATGTCGTCGGTATATATCAATTCAACCTATTTCTTAATTTATTCAAAATAATTCGATTTATTATTTTATATACTGCAAATAATTTACAGGGTGATGACAGGACTGTCGAAAAAAATAAACATCCAAATCATCCAGAACATCAATCAATAGCATCCACCACAATCAACATCTAAATCAGCCAGTAATTCGCAACAATTTCACAGTTATCAATATTTGATGATTTACTGGCAATTAAATTCCAATTTCTCAAAAATCTTTTTCTTGTCTTTCATGGCCGCTCCCGCCCATGCCCTTTCCCTCTCCCTATCCTTTCAAACTGTCTCTCCCATTCCCTCAACTGTTCCCTCTCCATCTTCTCCAACGGCCCCCCAACCAACTTCTCCTCCTGCTTTGCCTCCGCCAGTTCCTTCTCCCCCTCTCAAGCCGATTCCATTAGCAGTTCCTTCTTTTGCTTCACCTGCCTGGTCCACTCTTTTCAAAACCAAACCTCGCAATGCTGGCCAGTATACCCCAATTGATTTTCCTCTTACCTATGATGGGCTTGCTCTGGTTTCTCCAAACTAGGTGATTAAAGCTGGTAGTGATATTTGGAGTGAATGGTTAGTTGTCTTTCTCGACAAACCTCTGTCTTACCTTACTATTATCAATCATCTGAAGAAGCTTTGGAAGCTTAAAGGCGAAATTGCAGTTAAATCCGACGGAACCTTGTTCCTTTTCCATCTGTCTTGTGCTGAGGACAGAAGGAAAATATTAGAATCTGATCCAATTTTTCTTAGGAACAAAATTTTCATTGTAAAGGCTTGGGATCCAACAATTGGAAATAGCTGCAGCACCATTAGATCTATGCCAGTTTGGTTAAAGCTATCAAATATTCCCATTTTTTCTTGGTCTCATCTTGGCTAGCCTCTAGAATTGGAAGAATGTTATGTAAGGATTCTTCCACTGAAAGGCTGGAGAGGATTGGTTTTGCAAAATGCTTTATGTTTCTCCTGATTTTCTTTTGGATGATGAGTTTCCTGTTAAACTTCTTGATGGACCAATTCAGATGGTTCAAGTTAGCTACCTATGGAAACCTGATATATGTACACCCTATAAGGAGTTTGGCCATTTGAACAATTGTTGCTTGAAAGATTGTGGTGAAAATGATGGTAATAAGGTAGAAACAGCTTTGAAAAAGAAATACCAAGAAGGAATAAATACAGATAATGGGGTAGGCAAACATACAAATAAAAGTAAGCAAGTCTGGATGAATGTTTCCAATAAAAAAGATAATACCATAGAAAATTTCTCTCAAAATTTGCCTGTTCTGAATGAGAACAAGGTGTACGATGATGGACATGAGGGTAAAACTGATAAGCAGCAACATATTGTGAATGAGAGTAATGGTGATAAGAGTGGAATTGATAATAATATGGAAGTTTGCCTTCTTGACAAGGAACAAGATTGTTTTCTGACTTATAACAAATTTGAAGTGTTAAATGATAAGAATGATGATACTCTTGTGGAAAATGAAACAAAAAGTGGGGAAGATGTTGATGAGGAAGGAGTTTTTGTAGTTGAGGAATTTAATCCAAATAAAGGAGATGTGATTGATATGAATGTTTGTAATGTTTTTCTATACCTTGTGTTGATGAAGCTCAACATTTGCACAGTATTTCTTTTGTGCATGGGATCCATCCTTTGCCTGCTACTGGAAATTTACAGATGCAAGTTAACCAATCTGATCATAACAGGAAAAAGCATGATTCAGCCCTAATATGCATAACTCCTGTTCCACATCCCAAGCAAATTCGAAATGCCCCCTGATCCTGATCATGATGAGCTTTTCTGTAGTTTACTGCAAAGGCAAATTTCTGATTTAATTTTCTCCATGATTCCTTCTTCACATTCATCAATTCCTTCGGCCTCTTCTCTTTCAGTTCCGTCAAGCAAAACTCCCTCAAGTCAACCATATGTTTTCTTAGGAACTATTCCTGGTTAGATAACACCACCCTCTTCTCCAAAAGTTCAAACTCAAATTATCAGTGACTTATCTAAAATTGACAAACTCAAGAAAAATAAGAAATCAAAGAAACAAAAACCTGTCTCATCAAGAACTTAGTCTCCCATTACTAAGAGCATGAAAGAAGCTGCTATTCTCTCTCTAGTTTAATCAATGATGCATTACTTTGGTGCATGGAACATAAGAGGATCTCATAACTTCCTCAAGTTAGATCATGTCAAGAATTTAATATCTTCACACCAGCTATCAATATTTGCAATCCTTGAAACTAAGTTGAATCTTCCCCTTTCTATTTCTGCTGCTAAGTATGTTAATCCTTCCTGGACCCTATCACACAATATTAATGAAGCTAGCTATGGTCGTGTTTTGGTGCTCCATAATCCTGTTGAACTCTCCCTTGATCTCCTTCTTTCTACTCCCCAAATAATGCATTTTCATGCCAAGTACTACAATCCACCCTCCTCCTTTTACATTTCTTTTGTCTACGCTTCAAATTCTCATGCCTTTAGACAATCTCTTTTCAATCTTATTCCTGCTCTCAGGCAAGAAACTCATCCTTGGGTAATTGTTGGTGACTTCAACAGCTGCTTCTCGTTGACTGACAAGCATGGGGGTCTGCCTCTCATGCCAAAGGATATCATTCCCTTGAACTCTACAATAAATGACTCTTCTCTTATTCCAATTCATAAGGAAGGTACTCTCTATTCTTGGAATAATAAATCCAGGAGTGGTGTTAGAACCTTTTCGAACATTGATCATTCCCTTTCCAACTTCAAAGCCCTTACCACTCGGCCAAATCTTTCTACCTTCCTGCCTCATCCAATCCACTCTGACCATTCTCCTCTCATCTTAACCACTGGTAGGAAGCCCCATGAAGTCAAAAGAGGATTTAAATTCTTTAATACTTGGGTCCATGAACCTGATTATAATAATATAATAAAGACTGCCTGGGCTAATGAATTTTTTGGAAACCCATGTTTATTTTTTGCAGAAAGCTCAAGGCAACTAAGGAAGCATTAAGGGTTTGGGCTTAAAAAACGTTTGGCTATGGCAATCTCAGATCCTCTTTGCTCAAGAATCAGCTCAAGGAGGCTCAGGAGTTGATGATGGCTAATCCAGACAATGTTGATATGGATGAAAAGGAAGCTGCTCTTTCTATGAACTTAACCAAGCTTTGGCAGTTGAATGTGATATGAAAAAGCAGCAATTGAGAATCAAATTGGCTGCTGATGGAGATAGTAACTCAAAAATTTTCCATGCCTCCCTGAAGGTTAAACAGTCAAAAAACAACATCAATTCCATTTATGATGAAGCAGGAACCTTGCACTCTTCCCCTGAGTCAGTTGACAGAGCTTTTCACTTGTATTTTCTGCTCTCCTTGGTAATGAAAATAATTTTATCCCTGAGCTGGATCATCTTTCTAACATTTCTCTGCCTAAAGTCAATAATGTTGAAGCTGTTAAGCTAGTGGAACAAGTGACTAATGAAGAAATAAAGAACACCCTTTTTGTTATGAATAAGAGCTCGAGTGGAGGTCCAGATGGCTTCAACGTGGAGTTTTTTACCACTAGTTGGGATATTGTTGGTGAGCTCTTCCGTAAGGCTGTCCATAATTTCTTCGATAAATTTAAACTACTTAAATCAATTAATGCTACGAATTTGGTTTTGATCCCTAAGAGCATGCCAGCTCCAACTATGTCTTCCTTCAGACCCATTTCCTGTTGCAATGTTGTATATAAATGTATTTCTAAAATTATTGCCTCGAGGCTTGTTACTGTTTTGGTGAGAATCATTTCTAAGAATTAGGTTGCTTTTTTACCTAATAGAAACATTCTTGATAACATTATGCTAGCACATGATCTTTTAAAG
The DNA here is from genome assembly GCA_030765085.1 of Allium cepa. Lineage (NCBI taxonomy): Eukaryota > Viridiplantae > Streptophyta > Magnoliopsida > Asparagales > Amaryllidaceae > Allium > Allium cepa. Next base: position 165,325,477 of record CM060941.1, on the reverse strand, counting down.
AGATATAGCAGTGTTAATGCTTCTCAGGGAGCTATGTTAAAGCTTGATCTTAAAAAGGCTTATGACAGTCTTCAGTGGAAGTCAGTTGTCAGAACCATGTCTCTCATGGGTTTTCCAAAAGAATTTGTTGCTTGGATCTATGAATGCATCTCTACTCTCTCTTTCTCTCTGATTTTGAATGGAGCTAATTCTGGATTCTTTGTCTCCACGCAAGGCCTAAGGCAGGGGGACCCTCTTTCCTCTTATGTTTTTATTTTGGTGATGGAAGTGTTTACTTGCTTTTTAAAGCCTTTGTATCAAAACAGGTAGATTCATTATCATTCCAAATGTAAGGACCTTCAAATAACTTTCCTTCTCTTTGCTGATGACATCATGATATTCACAAAGCCTAACCAACAATTTATTGAATCCATAAAATGTGCTCTTCATAGTTTCTACTTGATGACAGGACTTGAGCTTAATCTTAATAAATCTAGTATTTTATTTGCTGGAGCTTCTTGTTTGCAGAAACAGATTCTCTCAACCTTTGCTGGAATGCAAACAATGAATCATGACATGAACTACCTTGGTCTGCCTCTTTGTACCTCAAGGGTAACACAATCAAACTGTTTATCTCTCTTTCATAAAATTACTGCTGTCATGGGGAGGTGGGCTACCAACTTCTTATCTCAAGATGGCATACTAGTTCCCATCAAGTCAGTGTGCTTTTCCATAATGGTCTATTGGGCTAGGGCTTTCATCCTTCATACTAAGCTTTTGAATATGGTAAGATCTGCCATGATGAGATTTTTCTAGTTTTGGTTCTATTCATACTAAGAAGACTTTTCCATTTTCTTTCACAATTTTTGAGAAACCAAAAAGCAAAGGTGGTTTAGGCTTGTTCAGCATTCCTGTTTGGAACAAGGCAGCTTACAGCTATCACTTTAATGCTCTATTGCAAAAGAAGGACTCTTTATGGGTTAAGTGGACACTCGGGCATAATGTTGGTACTAAGAATTTTTGGCTTATGGAAGTTTCTCAAGCTTGTAGTTGGATATGGAGAAGTATATTGAACTTGAGGAATACCTTAAAACCTTTTATTCAATTTCATCCTTCTATCAGAAGCAATTGTAGGTTCTAGTCTGAACCATGGATAAGCAAGGGTATAATACTGGATTGGATCTTCACTTCACAACATAAATTTCAATCTGGTATTAGTTCTAATGCCCTGGCTGTTGATTATATTGAAAATGGTGTGCTGGTACTGCTTATTCTAGTAATCAAGCAGTCAGATCCTTATGGAATCAATATGCTGCTGACAAGTATCTTCTTCAAGATCATGATTCTGTTCAATGGAATGGCAGAGCTCACTATATATCATGTATTTATGATGCTCTCATGGGTATAGATTCAATGCATAGTTGTAAGTGGCACGGGGTTACTTGGATTTCTTACTCTTTAAGCAGTGACAACCTAATGCTCTAGAAGGTTAGGAACAAGGCTCTGTTAACTAGAGATAAGTTGCTTGGTTTTGGTATGTCTGTTCCTTCCACATGTAATATGCAATATTCAAGATGAAAGTATCCAGCATCCGTTCTTTGAGTGTCCATATGTTCTTCATCTCTTGAGCAATATGTTGAGCAAATTGGGGATGGTTAATGTTCCTCATGCTTCTGCTGAACAATGGGGTATGATTGAGAATGCTATAAAGTGCAAATAAGAAAGAAACTTTCCTTTCTTCTTCATTTTAAAAAAGCTAATGAAATTAGTTTGGGTTAAAAGGAATAAGAGGAGTTTTGATGGATTTACGAGGAGCCATGAAGTTTTATGGGCTGTCTTTAAGCATGATATTCTGATGGAAATGAGATCAAGTGTGCATGCTTTTCATGAGTATCAGATTGAGCCTTGGATCCCTTAGTGCTTTCTGTCCTCTTCAATTGTTTTTTTCTTTTTTTCTTGCTGTTCTTTGTTTCTCTTGTGTGCTTGTTTCTTCCTTTATATTTTGTATCTTTGTTTCTCTTCTTTTTAATATATCTAGTAGGGGCTCAGTTTAATCCCGCTTGCTCTGCAAAAAATAATAATTCAATTTCAAATTTAACTATCAATTAAATACCTACAGTCAATTTATATGTCAATTTCATTTTCAAATAACAATCAATAAAATTAAATAACTTCACGATTCAATTTTTAACGAACATAAAAATATTATAGTATGTCGTGAGTGTTAAAAACACTCACATTTTATTCGAAACTGAAATTATTCCAGCTTAAAAGAAATCCCAATCTGACTCCAAGCTGTAGACGACGTCGCCACAATCGCAACGCGACTCGTTTTACTCGAAATGGATCTCGTATGCAAAAGTTATGAAATTTTATAAGTTGACGATATTTATATTTTAATTTTTGAACCACTTTTAATCTTAATAAAAAATATAATTTCTTAACTTAAATAAACTCTCACTCAAATCTTAGCCCACCAAGGCCAAATATAATGAAACCCAACACCTACCCCATCTTCCAGATGCGTTAAACTGAGTTAAACTGAATTTGTTAACGAGGTAAACTAATAATATAACTTACATCAATTTAAAACACTCACATAGCAGCAAAGAATAATATAAAGGTTGCCTAGGATTCAAGAAATATGCTCACCATCCATATACGCATGGCCCAAAGAAGTAGGCCTCGGCCTAACGTACATCAACACCTGATACCTGCTTCAAATTGCAACCTACCCCTCCTCCACACATTTTGAATGAACATCGGCTTGACTTCCCGCTTCTTTTTTATTTTATATATATATATATCGCGTACACAGGTAGACGGGGGAGGGGAAAGTGAAGTGTTGTTCGTGAGATAGAGGACTGATGCACGAAGGCAGGAAAGTGGTGGAAGCCGAGTTTGGTTGGGGTAGGTTGCTGGGCGGAGGAGGTAGCGGTGAAGGGGGAGGAGGGAGCTGGGCTGCGGTTGACTGGGTGAAGGGGAGGTGAGGCGGAGGTATAAAAGGGAAAAGGGAAAAGGAGAGTTACTTGGGAAGCTAATTATATATGAAAGACAAATGCTCTCGGAAAGAGAGAAAAATGAGCAAAGAGAATGGAAAGGATCAAGAAGAAGGCAACGTGTATATATAAATGGAAGAATGCACAGAGGAATTAAATGCAGCGTTTAATTTCTTTGGGCAGCGCACGAAAAGAATGCAGGCTGAAAAGAAAGTTTGTGCTGCGAAAGGATAATTATGATTCCAGCACACAATCAACGGACCATCTAGTGTTTTTCCTCAAAAACCAAAATACAAAAACAATTATACCACGAAAATTAGCGCGACAAAACAAATCCAACGATGTATTAAAATCTGTGTTACAACATACATAGCAAAATTTCATTTATCGCCGCTGCTACCGCTTCGAAATTGAACGACGATGACAATTCTTGATAAACGGAGAAAGATCAGGATTGAATGGAATAAACTTCGCCATTCAAATTAGAGGACTTTTTAGATCTTTTCTATGTAAAAATATATAATGTTGAAAAATGATATTTACTCTTAAATTTATTAACCGAGTTCTACTTAAATTTGAACGACACAAATTTTCACAAAATTTGAAATTCGATTCATAGATTAAACTTACTAAAAACACGTTTTAATTATACAGCTTCAGTTTATTAAAATTTTGAGTTCACATGTTAAAATAAATTCTATATCGATTACGGCGGTTTTTCAACGATCATAAAATATTATCGCCAAATCCAAAATTTCGTTTTTTATAAAATTCTACTTACCTTTAGGACTAAAACGTATATTTTATTTTTCTCAAAATATTCTTTATTTTCATTAAAAAAAAATATTTCATTTCAACAAAAACGCACGATCAATTTCGTATTAGATGTAAACGTTTATTAACCTATTTCTATTACTATCATCTCTAATCCTATTACACATTCTCCCACTTTTGTTTGTTTATGCAACATCTTAAATTTTTGTTTCTTACCATTTTTATTCAAAAATTATATTAAATCTGATATTTCAAATTGTTGAAAAATACGAGTCGTTACATAAACGATATGAATGAATGGTATAAAAAGCACATTTTCTAGTTGTATCATGATGCTGATATCCATTGACTTAGATATATTTAACCCACATAAGACTCTCAGTTGAGTTGATTTATAATCATCCAATGATCATAATTATTTAAACCCTTTGTGCCTCAAACTGTCATGGGTAATTCACCTCCAAAATTAGTATAACATTATATACATTAGTCTCAACTGATGCATCAATATCCCTTTCTCAGTGCATCTTGATTAGAAACCTTTGAAGCTATTATTATTAATAGACTGATTTAATACCCATGGCTACGACTGATTCATAACTATAATCAATATAATACTTTATTAAAGGATTATATATATATATATATATATATATATATATATATATATATAATGCTCTTATTCATAATTTTTATCATATATAATAGACACACATAAAACCAAAAAGCATACTTTTGTTTTGAACAAAATTCATCACAGAGTTAAGTATACATAACGAACTACACAAGGGAATACCCTCAACTCTCTCAACTAAAACCGTTACATGTTATGAGATGAAGTTATCACAAGTTACTAATGAGAGTTATTGCAAAATGAATTTGTATAATGCTAAATTATAGAAGTTGCCAAAAATTATCACCTAAAGAGCCGTCACGGGCTATTGAAAAAAAAAAAGAAATCACAAGTTAGCAGCTAAAGAGTTGTACAAGTTATCAACAAAAGATTTTTTTTATAAGTTATTATCTAAAGAGTTGATTTAAATTATCATCAAAAAAAAAAATCTATCGTAGGTTGTCAGCAAAACTATTGTCCCAAGTTATCAGCTACGGAGCTGTCGTAAGTTAAAAGCTAAACAGTTGTTGTAAGTTATCAACTTTGTCACAAGTTATTAGTTTAGAGTGAAAGCGCTATCATAAATCATCAACTAAATATTCATTGCATAATATCATCTAAAGAACTGTCATAGGTTATCAGTCGAAGGATTTATGCATGCTAAAGAGAAATGGTTGTTAAGCCTGGAAATTGGCCCAACTTATATGCGTATGTCAAGGAAGTCTTATGTTACTTGGACAAGAGGGCCAGTCTTATGTTACTTGGACAAGAGGGCTAACTCTTGGATAAGTATGCAATTAGGAAAATGGTCAAATATGCAAGTCCTTTGTCACAAAATCCTAATCAAAGTTTGGCCTAAATGACTATTAATGTCCCAAATCAAGTTCTTTATCTATGCTTTGAGAACAATTGAAAATAGAGGAAGAAAAGAAATTAGAAATTTTCCCTTCCTTAGGTGGTGGTACACACTGATTTATACAAAAATTACATCTTATATTTTTTACACCTAGAAAGCATTAACTTTGGACGATCGAGATCTTCCCACCTGATGTTGATGTGCCATGTTGTCAAAGTGACACATGGCACGGTTAGCTTCTTTCACCCTTTTATGCTTATGTAGGTAGTCTGAGTCAATGAGAGGTTGACATATGGACAGTCTAGATAGTATCATGATATTTTTTATATATACGATAACACTTTTAGGTATGCGGTAGTACTTTAGAACTTAAGTACACAATAGCTAGCCCCTTTATTTCTAAAAGTTCAATAGCCTATCTATCTTTACAAGCGCGATAACCTATATATCTTTGTAAGTGCAATAGCCCATCTACCTTCAGAAGTGCGATAACTCATAAAAGTGTTATAACTAATGTATTGAGACATGCGATAGCTCCTCCTTGATACTTTCGATAGCTCATCCATTGAGGCATGCAATTGCTCCTTCTTTATACTAATCGATTGCTCGTCCATTGAGAAATAAGACAGCTCCATCTTTATAATTTTGATAGCATTTCATTTACCCTTTCAATAGCTCTATCTTTATACCTGGGATTACTCGTCCTTCATACCTTTGATAGCTCATCCATTGAAACATGTGATAGCTCCTCCTTTATACTTTTGATGGCTCATCCATTATGACATGTGGTAGCTCCATGTTTTCGCTTCCCTTGATCTTTCTTTTACACTTGCAATATCTGTATCATTATACATGATGTAGCTTTTCTTGTATATTTTCAATAGCTTTTCTTTTACACTTGTGATAGCTCTATCTTTATACATTTAAAGCTCCATCTTTACACTTTCGGTGGATTTTCTTTTACACTTGCGATCGTCTATCTTTATACATGCGATAGCTTCTCCTTTATAATTTATTTATATTTTCTTTTACACTTGTGATAGCTTTATCTTTATACATTCAATAGCCCTTCCTTTATACTTACTATAGCTCATCCAATGAGTCATGCGATAGCTCCTCATTTATGCTTCTGATAAATCATTCATTGAGACGTGCAATAGCTCCATCTCAATACTTTCGATAGCTTTTCTTTTAGACTTGCGATAGCTTTATCTTTATACATGCAATAGATCCTTTATACTTTTGATAGCTCATTCATTGAGACATGCAATATCTCTTCCTTTATACTTTAGATAGCTCGTTCGTAGAGGCATGCAATAACTCCATCTTTATACTTTCAATTATTTTTCTTTTACACTTGCGATAGCTCCATCTTTATACATGTTATAGATATTATATTTAACATGCTACCCCTAATTTAGATTAAATTTTTTGGGAATAACATTTACCCCCTTAAAAAGCTTGCCTTTTCTTTTGCTTACGAAAACTCTTCGGTTCATTTTTTGCTCTAAACATGCCTTTTAGCTATAATGGGTTCTATCTCCAGAATTAGTTTTTCCCTTTGGCATGTATTCCTACTTATCTTACAAATCAAGAAAACAAATTAATTAATATTCATTTTTCTAATTAAATTATTGTTTTTACCAATGGTTTGGATTTCGATTGATTTGGCCTTATCGTGAATAGTTTGCTAAAGTATTTCCATAAGTTGGTCATTTGTATATAGGCATCTCATAATCCTTTTTCATCTCAATTCAAATCTTGATTATATGTATATTTGTCATTTTAGTCAGCCTCCAACTAAATGGTTTTTCTTTCATTAGATTCTTTCCAAATGTTAGTCATCCATTTTCTCTCTTTGGATGGTTGCTTTGGCTAGCTTAGAGCAGTGACCAAAGGTTCTTTATCCATCTATATTCTCTTAGATGTGTATTTTGGCCAGGCCTAAATGCAGGAACAAAGGCTTGTTTGATTATACAAATTCTCTTGGATGGTTGCTTTGGCCAGGCCCAGAGGTGAGACCAAAGGCTTATTTGACCATCCGTATTCTCTTAGATGATTGATGTGGATAAGCCCAGAGGCAGGACCAAAAGTTTGTTTGACTACTCATAAACTTTTGGATGGTTTCTTTGGCAGGGCTCTGAGGTGGGGCCAAAGACTTATTTTTCGAACCTCTTATTTAGCGCCTTGGAAATTGGTCAAGGGCTTTTAACACCGCCAAGCATAAGGTGTGCCTTTTCTTTAAGAATCTTACCGAGCTCATCAAACCGGAAGTTTCGTCAAAATATAGTGCATCTTAAACCAAGGGTCGCATATTTTGAATTTGGACCATCACATGGCGGGTTACATAGATAAATTTCATTTTTTTTACCATTTTGAATCTTATGGGGCCTCCATAGTCTAAATTTATTTAGATTAGATATAATTTAATTTTAAATAAATTCATTGTTTTATTTTATTGGTAAATAAAGTTATATTATTTATGATTGTTATTTAAGTTATATAATATGAACATGCGTGTTGTAGACACATGCGTATATATGTGGATATGCAACATATACAATGTACATGGTTTAACATGCATGCACATAAGTGCTGGGATTTACACTGCAACAGGCATGTTAGCCCCTCCCTATATTTGTATGATGTCTAACATACACACATATATAATTTAATGTGATATAAAAATACATTTATAATAGTATAAATATTTGCATATATAAGTAATATTTTCAAAAATTTAGAATTATAAATTCAAATTCAAACTTTAGATCTAGATCTTGATTTAATAAGTACAAATTTCAAATTTGAACGATAAATTAAATTTTGTCTATATATATATAAATTTACAAAAGTAAATATTTTTTGGGGAAATATGTATGTATATATATAAATTTATATTTAAAATTCGAATATAAGATAGCATTATATATGTAAATATAAATGAAAAAAATATATATATTATTTTGGCCAAACTTTGTTTTATAAAATCTATTTTTTAAACAATCCTTACATTTTTAAAAGTTGTTATTTTATTTAAAACATTTTTGTACAGAAATTTCAAAAAATAATATTTTTAAAATCAATTTTACAATCAATAGTATAATTAGTGTTTATTAAATATATATACAAACACATTTTATAATACATATTATATTAAAACAATATATTATATTTTAAAATAAATAATAATGTACACATTTATTTACCATTTTTAAATAATATATATAAAATAATTTTCTTATTTTCAAAAATGATTACACGTATATGATTTAACAAAATTTTATATGTAATATATAAACACACACACATGCATTTATACATTAAAAATCCATTTTCTTTAAACTTCTTTTTTAATTTGAATTTTTTTTATTTATTGGCCAAGAGCTACACAAGCATACATAGATACATACATATATATATATATATATATATATATATATATATAAAATCACCATACACATATACATATTCACATCCAATGTTGACAAAACACATATAAAGTGGTTCATAATATCAAGGTATAATCTAAGCACATATGATACAAGGTAAATAACTATATATAATTGTAAATAGATAAGTCATCTTTACAGTAGCTTAATTAATTAGTACATGTTGTATGCTGAATCAGTCGATTCCGCTTGAATCTGAATTCAAATCCTTCTAGAAAGAGCTACCAGACTGAAAGCACTATGCACCGTTGTTCTATTTTTATTTAGATTTGTTTTTTAATGGTTGAAATGATAGAGAAGAGGGAAGCTAGGTTCGACCAGAAGTGAATCAAGGAGAAGCCGAAAAAAGAGAGAGTGAGAAATGGTGCGTTAAAGGTGTTTAAACAGCAGAGAAAGAGAGAAGTTAAAAATGGATCCGGATCCACAAATATCTCTACCAATTAAAACTTCTTTTGAATCAAATTCAACTGAAAATTCACCTACATATGGCCAGCCATCCTTACCCCAAATATGGGCCTCGAAATCAGTTCAAGCCTTATCAAATAAAATACGTTTAAATTCAATTCAAACATACGCAGTATGTGTGCATATAACATTTATTACGCATTATTTTCAAGACAAATCAAATATAATTTTATAATTAATATTTCAAAAGTCTTTTTTAACTAGTTTATAACAATTATAATTTAATTAAATTAGATGCTAGTTAGAAAATTCAACATTTCGGCTATGTAATTCTTACGTGTAAATTTAGTTAGCAATTAATATCAACCAATTCGAATATTAACATTTACAAGTAACCTTAACTTGTGGTGTGATATTGTGGCCAAATTTATTCCTTACGTAGTTTCAGTAAAATCTAATTCTACTTATTTTAAGTCGTATCTGTAGTGATAAATATTCACATCAATTCTCTTCGTCAAAACTATATCACATTAGGTCTTATGGAATTTGGTAGTGGTCGAAATTCCAACATCATCAATTTTCAACTTTATAGTCCGAAAAAAAATCCTTGGTTCAATAATAACAATTATTACTAACTGAACTGCTCTGGCCAGAGACCTTGACTTTAAATTGACTTTAGTTAACCATGAAACTAACCCCATATAACTAAAGAGACGAATTCTCCATTGAATAGTGTTTTACTTCCAATGCTTCCACTCGATCCAAGTATAGTCATTTAATGGATGTCTTGCCATATTTTAAATGTAATTAAAGAAAAGTTTCTACATTGAAGCTCGACGGTATTCTCAGGTCCAAAGAATTATATTGTCACATCGATATTTTTTTTGACCATAGTTATATTAACTAGCAAAAAACTATCGAATAAGTCATTCCATAGTTATCCAATAACCATTAGTATGTAAACTCTTAGCATGTAACTCCATGGTGCCCCCAACAATCATGAGTAATACACTTCTCGATATTTGGAAAGCGTTCCATACTTTAGTCTCAATGGATGTATTGATATTCATTCTTGATATATCTCGACTTGGAATACTTAAAATGGTATGTTTATTTTTGATAAGTTGCTCAAGATTACAATACATTATAATTGCTATCACACAACACCCCATTTATGAATTTTCTATTGTGTACACTCAAATTAATTAATTAACTAATTAATATGACACATTATATCAAGGTATTACATAAAGAAAAATACCTTTTGTTTTGAACAAAATTTTATTATAAAGTAAATAATTTGCAATAAATTGTAGAATTACTCATAGGGTATACCCGTAGCTCTATTGATCTCCCACTTGCATTTAGGACTAATTATGAAATCTCAATCCCATCCATTCGATCATTTGATGAGAATAAATCGAGCTAGTCTCTTTGTGAATGGATATTCTATGTTGTCCTTAGTATCTATCCTTTGTATCATAACCTTCTTCTTAATGAATTCCCCGATTATGTAACAACCGCCTTGCACTTCAGCATTTAATATACCTAACGAGTGCGCTGCTGCAGTTCTCGGATGATATAAGACGAAAAAGAAGGGTGGAAAGAAGAGAAACTATCACATAATCTATCGTATATCTCATTGTACATCAGATAAAACATAATAATAAACATCACATATATAAAATAGGAAAGAAGTTAATAACTAAAATAAATCATAATGTCAAAGCACACAGGTTCACAAAGTTATATAAGATAAAGATAAAGTTTATACAAGTGGTAATAAACTCTAACTATCTCTACTTATAATAATGAACACTATCTAGGCTTCATAGTATTGCACAATGGAATAAGCATAAGTAAGTCCATATATAATATGAGAACGCTCCATCATGCTTGTCCTCTACAAAACCATCACATATTACCTAGGCATGTTATCTTCTCTGCTTATTTAAGAGTAATCTAGATAATAAGAAGCAAAGCAAAAAACCTCGAGCTATACAACAGTCTGGTGTAAGCGATAAGAAATTTAAAAATATTGTACAAGTCGATATAGTAAGGAACAAAGGTATACAAACCATACCTGATCTGTCCCAGCAACCAAAGAGTTAGAACATAACATCTATAATATGATACTTTACTATCATCATAAAGGTGTACTATATCCTAAGTACAACACTGAGGTGTCTTGGTATCTACATCCATCATACCTACATAATAAGACATCCCTAGAGTGATAGACTACTAGAAAGCAACCACAACAAACATAACATCCATCAAAAATCCTCACTAAAACTTAATGTGCCTTGAATACATTATAACTTGTATGACCACTCCTCCTTCAGGGATGAATGGAAAAATCTCTGTTTTCAGTGCATTCTCCTACCATCCCAAAGCTGACACCAGGTTCATTCTACAGATCCAAGGCATACAGATTCATTTCACTGATCCGGGATAGCCATTCCAAGTACCCAATAAGTATTCTCACAATACCCATCTTTACGAGTACATCAGAAAACACAGCGAGTATCAACAATCACTTAGCACATGTATCTGATCCCTTTCTTTGCTCCATCTAGTTTCCACTCATTCTCAAGGAACCATTCCATATTCATTTCATTCCATGATAGAACCATTCAACATTCTATTCATAGGTTACCCTTCCTAGAACTCGTACTTATGGAAAATCATCCCCATGACTCCATTCAACATCAAGCTATCATCAGAAGAACATAACTCCATCACCATCGAGTTACCATTATCGAAGTCCCAAAGCCATTATCCTTCATTGTGCTACCACATCACAACCGAACGTCAAACAAATGAACAGACACATTTAGCATGACTTGCAGGAACCCCTTGTAGGATCGGTTTCACCCTAGAGGGGGGTGAATAGGGTGACAGTATTAATTTTAAAAATTAATTATGGAAGCTTTTAGAATAATTTCAACACAGATCATAGAATAATAGCAGCACATATAATAGCAGATAAAATGCAAAAATAGAACGATATAGAATTTACCCAGCTTCGGCAAAACCCTGCCTACGTGTTTCCCCCAAGGTTTCTACTAAAAATTAAGTAGTCACACGCTTAAACATATAAACTCACGACACCCGCTACTGATTAACCTAACTCTACGCTCAAAACCCTGCCACAAATCAGCCACTGAGTTGTGAATTCTCAAACTACGCCACGTAGTTTGTCCCCTAGTCACATGACTAGAAATTACAACGGGTTAAATTGAAATACAAATTTAAAAACAATTTAAATTAAAAACAACCCTAATTAAAAATTAAAAGACCCTTATAATAAACAAAGGAAAAACGGCCCCTTTTTCTCCTTTTATAATTTTGCGGCTCTTTCCTTTTGAGATGATGGCGGCTTCTTTGTTCGATCACAATTAGGGCTTTCGTCCTTCGATCCAAATTAGGGTTTTGTTGAAATCTGAAGTTGCCGACTTCGAATGATTGAATGGATGATTCAGTAATCCTCTTCTGTCAATCGATCGTCTCTGTTATTTTCTTCAACTGCTTCGAATTTTATCGAATTCGAGAAGGCCTTGGTATGTAATTTCTGCTCCTTTTGCTTTTCTGTTTGTATGCTTTAATTCTATGATTAGAGAACTGACGATGATGTTGCTTATATATAATTCGATGCCCTTGAATTTTTGTTCGTATTCATTTGATTGAATTCGTCACTTGAGTATTCTTGGCCATTTGATTTTGTTTTAACGCTTTGGATATTTCTGACTTGTTCATATCGTATCTTTCCCTTACTTCATTGTCACAGTTTTAGCTTAAAACCGTTCGATCCTTCCTTGATCGTTACGGCAGCTACTTTCCTATTTTATTTGGATTTTATTTTTGACCTTTTCCATTTTTACACACTTGATTTCTGACTTGGTTCATGAGGACTCTGGTCGTTTGAATTTATTTTGTTCACTGAATTTCTGGCTTCACTGATCATTATCGCTTTGATTTTGTGGCCCCTGTGTACTTCGGCTCTGGCCATCTTTGTGTTCTTCCCTGAGTATTTTCGATCTGCTGTTTGCATTGCATCATTCATGTATGTTGTCACTGCAATATTCAATTTGGTTGTAATTGATTTGCACTGCTGTTCCTTCACGGCTTCAACTTGATTTTGTTATAACTATTAAAGGCTTTGTAGTATTTTATGGTTTGAACCATAACTTGATTACTGCAACTAGTTATATAAGTATATCTGCACATCATGTTGTTTGTAGCTAGTTCACATGACATGTAGCTTTGTGGAGTCTGGTTGCATTCTAGTTTGTAGTCTCACTTCAACCACATTGTCACTGTATGTTGTGTTGTCTGGTCTTCGACATTTCACTGGCTTTGGCTTCTCTCTGGTCATGGCTGGTTTGAAATTGCAGTTTGAATTATGATGTGTTACTAGCTTGCATTGCTTTGTGTATGAATTTATTCATGTATGTATGTTATTGCATTGTGAATTGTTGAGTTACTTGCGGTTGTTTAGGCATTGCCTCCATGTATTTCATGTAGTCTGGTTTATATTGTATTATTTGTTGCCAGCTGCCTCTGGTTTCATTTGTTTCAGACCTTCATATGTAGAGGCTACTCTTGTTCCTTCCACTGGTATCACTGGTGCATCACCTTACTTGTTCATATGCATCCATGTTGAATTGAGTTTTGTAGTTGTAGTCTTTGTGCTTGTTGTGAGTTTGAAGTTGAAGTACTCATGTGTACTTGTATATACATGTGCCATTTCATTTTCTTCTCTGGTCTTGTTTATATTGAACTAGTCGACACTTGATTCTTGAGTTTTGGCCATTTGCACATGTGTTGAATCCAGCTTGTAGCTCGGGTTTGACCTTGTGCTAATTCCGTGACTTTATATTTATTTCACTTGTGTTGAACCCGGCATGACTTGAGTTTGACATTGTGCTCACCTGTCCCTGTAATATTATCAAATGTATATCGGTATGCATGGTCTTGTGGCATGTACAGTGATACAGTGTGCATGTCACAAATTGTTCGTGTATGATAAATTCAAATTTAAATGATGACAAACAATCCAAATAACTGAGGCAAATATTATTTCCAAAATCCATATTTTTTTTTTGCTGCAAGAATATTTCCTTTTCAATTTTACTGTGTCAATATTTATTTTTGCAGATTGCTCAGATGCTGGATTCATATTGGAATAAAGTTGAAGATAAATACGAGTGTGAGTGATATGTAGTGAGGTCAACTGTAAATGTGAAATTGTGATGTAATTGAATTTATATTGTAATCAAAGTTGTACATGTATAGTGAGAGCTTGAATTTGTACTATTCAAAAATTGTAATAAATATTTGCTTGAATAAAATTTCTTTTTGAATTCAAATTCTATGTTATTAATTTTTATTCAGCAAATTTTTATTTAATCTATGAAAAATAAAATAGTACATTAACAAATACATTTACATGAATATATATATATATGTTTATTATCATCAAACAAAAATATAACATATGAATCATAACAGAATCACATATTCAACAATCTCCCCCTTTTGATGATAACAAACATATATTTAGGATTTTGAAACATATTAAATGTATTTGATGTTTCCACTTGCTCCCCCTATTTCAATGCTTCATCTTTACTAAAACTCCCCCTTCTTATATGCATAGTAGTATAAAATTTATTTGCCAAAATCCAACATTTCTCTCCCCCTTTTCTTATCAGCTAAAGAGTAAAAGTGTTATGAAATAGAGATAAGGTGATAGATAGTAATATAACATTAAAACTCAATCGACTATAAATATGTAATTTAAATAGAAGATCAAAAAATCATAACTATTCTTGTTAGGCGCATATTCCATTTTTAGAGATGATGGGAATGATGTTATCATAAAATCATATATTTATATCGAGTTGTGGTATATATATTTATCAGGAATTTGAATTTCTACTAACCATGCATAACCATTAGGAATTTTAAACGAGGTCAGTAGTATTCCAGTTTTATTTAAAAAATTGAATTCAAGTATGTTCTAATCACGCATAACCGTGAGGACTTTTAAATGGGATTAGAATCAACTTGTTTATTTAATAAATTAATTTTGAAATGCGTTCCATGCATGCATAACCGTGAGGACTTTTAAATAAGCATGGAAGCACATATCAAATTCCAAGTAATTCACCCATGCATAACCGTGAGGACTATTAAATGAGAGTGAATACTTTGGATTTTATTTTATTTTATAAAATGAAAAACGAATGATTCCTGATTATGATACCACATATCGACAAACTATATTGAATTTTTGATAAGCGATGGTCGATAGAATTATGACAGAATTAGAAATGGCCATGGAATCTTTGCCAAACAAAATTTTTATAACTCTTGTTTGAATTTCTAAAGAAATTTACTAAGTATACTGTCTTGAGAAAAAATGTACGATTACTATCACCCCTTATCATTTTTCAGTCACTATTTACCTTCTTGATAATTAGTAGGGGAATAGATTTGTTAAATGGGCAATCAAATTTCTAAAACACCTAAACTGAGACGTGGTTTGCAGAAACTATTTTCTGGTAGGGGTTTTGTAAAGATGTCTGCCAATTGAGAATCGGTTGAAATAAAATTTATGCTGATATTTTCTTTAAAAATATGATCTCGAATAAAATGATGCCTAACATCTATATGTTTTGTCCGCGAGTGATGCACAGGGTTATTTGTGAGGTCAATTGCGCTTTTACTATCACACATTTGTGGTACACGTTTAAAATTTAGACCATAGTCTTGCAAAGTCTGTATCATCCATAAGATTTGAGCAGAGCAACCGCTTAGAGCAATATACTCTGTCTCTGTGGTGGATAATGCAATACAATTTTATTTTCTACCTAACCATGCAACTAATGAATGTCCTAACATAAAACATGCTCCACTAGTACTTTTTCTATCAACTAAATTTCCAGCATAATCAGCATCTGAAAAACCTTTTAATTCAAAGTTATCGTTTGTTGGATACCAAAGACCAAACCGTGGGGTGTGCAACAAATATCTTATAATTCTTTTAACAACTTTTAAATGAGATTCTTTTGGGTTAGATTGGAAACGTGCACACAAGCTAACAGAAAACATGATGTTAGGTCTAGAAGCAGTAAGATAAAGGAGTGATCCAATCATACCTCTATACTGCTTTTGATCAACTGTCTTACCTTTTTCATCCTTGTCAAGTTTAATTGTTGTACTCATGGGGGTTCTTGCTGTTTAGCATCTTTCAATCCAAATTTGTTGACAAGTTCCCTAATATATGTTGTTTGAGAAATGAATGTGCCTTTATCGCTTTGTTTGATTTGAAATCCTAAAAAGAATTTTAACTCTCCAACCAAGCTCATTTCAAAATTTTCATTCATGACCTTTTCAAATTTCTCATACAGTAACTTGTTAGTAGCACCATAAATGATGTCACCAACATATATTTGAACAATCAAAAGATCATCGTTTTCATGAAACAGAAATAGTGTGGTGTCTACACATCCCTTTTTGAACCCATTTTCAAGGAGATTAGAACTAACACATTCATACCAAGCTCTAGGAGCTTGTTTTAATCCATATAATGTCTTTTTTAGTTTATATACATGGTTTGGATATTCATGACTTTCAAAACCTTATGGTTGTTCAACAAGCACATCTTTTAAAATTCCGTTAAGAAAAGCACTCTTAATGTCCATTTGTCTTACTTTAAATCCTTTATAGCAAGCAAAAGCTAATAATATTCTAATTGATTCTAGTCTAGCTACAGGTGCAAAAGTTTCATCAAAGTCAACTCCTTCAATTTGATTGTATCCTTTAGCGACTAGTCTAGCTTTATTTCTAATTACATTTCCAGATTCATCATATTTATTTTTAAAAATCTATTTTGTTCCTATAACTGGATAATCCTTAGGTCTAGGTGCTAGACTCCAAACATTATTTCGTTCAAATTGATTTATCTCTTCTTGCATGGCCATAAACCAGTTTTCATCATTAAGAGCTGAATCTATGTTATTTGGTTCTATTTCTGAAATAAATCCACTATATAAGCACAGATCACATAAATTTCTAAAGGAGGAACGAGTCTGTATACCTGCAATAGGGTTTCCAATCACCAATTCTGGAGGATGGTCTGCTTTGAATTTTAGTTTTTCTGGATGTAGATTCCTTCGGACTTCTTTAGTTGTGGCAGTTTCTCTGATATCAGCAGTTTCTTTTGGTTCTTCATGCTTATCTTTTTCCTTCTCCTCTTCAACATTGCTTTTGGATGTTTCCTGATCATCAATGCCTTCATCAAATTTCACATTGGTTGACTCCACGATTGTTTTAGTCTTTTTGTTGTAGACTCTATAAGCTTTGCTTCTCGAAGAGTATCCTATGAAGATGCCCTCATCAGCTTTTTCTTCAAATTTTCCTAATTGATCACCTGTATTGAGAATATAGCAAGAACATCCAAACACTTTGAAGTAAGCAATGTTTGGTTTATTGTCGAACCATAGCTCATAGGGGGTTTTGTTAAGAATCGGTCTAATCATAAATCTATTCATTACATAACATGTTGTATTTACTGCTTCTACCCAAAAATGCAAAGGTAGTTCATACTCATTTATCATAGACCTAGCCAACTCTTGCAAAGTTCGATTCTTTCTCTCAACTACCCATTTTGTTGTGGAGTACGTGGTGCAGAGAATTCATGTTTGATTCCATTTTCATCACAAAAAATTTCAAATTCATAATTTTCAAATTCTCCAGCATGATCACTTCTTAGTGAAATAATAGAAACTTCCTTTTCATTTTGGACTAATTTTGTGAAATTCTTGAAGTATGAAAATGTTTCTGATTTCTTAGCTAAGAAATATACCCATGTATATCTTGAGTAATCATCAACTATTACAAAACAATATTTCTTACCTCCTAAGCTAGCAATGTCGTTAGGTCCGAACAGATCCATATGAACTAGTTCAAGTACTCTAGAAGTGCTTACACTGCTTTTGGCATGAAATGATGATTTTTTAAGTTTTCTCAAAGTGCATGCTTTACAAATGTTTTCTGTTTCAAACTCATGTGAAGGCAACCCTCTTACCAAATTTTTCCTTTTTAATTTGTTTAGCAAGTTCATACTAGCATGCCCTAAACGTCGATGCCATAAATTTACTTCTATATCCTTAGCTACCAAACATTTAGAGAGGGTGAGATCATCAAAAGATAGAGAATATATATTACCTTTCCTCTTACCTGAAAATAAGATTTCTTTTGATGATTTGTCAACAATTTTGCACAAGTCAGATTCAAAAATAACATTCATACCTTTATCACATAGCTGGCTGATTGATATCAAGTTGTGGTGCAGATTTTCAACATACAGTACATCATTCAAGGTAAATGTATTGTTACCTACTTTACCTTTGCCAACAATTTTACACTTGTCATTGTTACCCATTGTGACCCTGCCACCTTTGTACTTTTCTAGGCTAAGGAACTTTGATTTATCGCCTGTCATGTGTCTAGAACAGCCAGAATCCAGATACCATTGCTGTTGTTCCTTAGCCTGCCAGCATACCTATACGAGAAAAGATTTAAGTGACCTATTTGTTTTTATAGGTCCAAAATTGTTAGTGGCAGAATATTTTGAAAGATAATTTAGCGGAGACTCAAAACTATTTATATATGTTCCTTTTGGCATCCAAATTTATTTTGCTTTGAGAGATTTTATATTTGTGCCTTTTGGAACCTAAATCGGTATAGTCTTCACATGTTTGGTTTATACCAACAACTATTTTGACTGTGTCCAAATTTTCTACAAATTGTGCACAATGAATCGACTTGATTAATTTGATTTCCATCATTTTGAAATTTGTTATATCCAAGTCCTTGCCTAAATGTATTAATAGTTTGTTTCCCTAATAGCATATTCAATGATTTTTCTCCTTTTGAAAATTTATCTAAAGTCGTTGATAGTTGCAAGACTTGGGTTTTGAGAGATTCATCTTCGTTTAACAGTTGTGTGCACTTTTTAATAGAATTTTCTCATCTTGTGTTTTCACTTTCTTTCAAAAACAGGATTTCGTTTTCAAGCGATTTAATTTTTTTTTATGATTTTTTAATCTCTTCTTCGAATGTTGGACACTTATCACACTTAGGGATTCTGCTTTGATAGGTTTTAACTAATTAGTCAAGTTGTTTATTTAAATCAATCAAAGTATCCTTTTGTGATTCAAGTTTGGCATAATTTTCCCTAAGTCGTTCAAAACAGCCATTTACTTCGTGAAAATATATAAGTAATTCTGAATGTGAAAGTTTTGATACCTCACTTGGCTCGTTATCATCACTGTCAGTTACTTCACCATGAAGACATAGATTTGCTCTTTCACTCTCACTTTCGATGCTATCACTTTCATCTTCATCAATTTCATCCCAAGTAGCCGCAAAACTTCTCCTCTTCAGTTTGTTTCCTTGGTTTGATCGATTTTGAGGACAATTTGGCTTGATATGGCCTAGTTTATTACATTTGTGGCGGATGATCTCTTGTTTTTCTGAACTGTCTAGTACTTTGTTTATTCTACTCTTAATTTGATGATTTTTGGTCGGATTTCCATATTTGTGATTCCACTTTTTGAATCTCTTTATTAATACTGCTAATTCAGCTTCACCATCCTCATCATCATCATCTTCATTTTCAGTTGTTCCTTTGTGAGCAATTAATTTCTTTCGAGTATTGTCTGCTTCTCGTTCTTCCTTGAATTTTATTTCTAGCTCATAAGCGGTGAGATTTCCAATGAGCTCTTCCACCTTGATTTGTTTCAAATCCTTTTATTCTTGAATAGCTGTGACTTTAGCTTCAAAGATTCATGGAAGAACTCTAAGGATTTTTCGGACTATCTCCAACTCTGTGTATGATTTTCCAAGAGCCTTTGATTTGTATACTATATTGGAAAGTCGTCCGTACATCTCTTTGACATTTTCTTCTTTTGCCATTGTGAAATTCTCGTATTTGTTGCTTAACATGGCAATGCGGGATTATTTGACTTGAGATGTTCCTTCGTGGGTTACTTCGAGCGTGTGCCATATTTCCTGCGCAGTTAGACAATGTGAGACATGATTAAATTCAAATTGATCCAATGAACAAATAATAGAATTCATAGCTTTAGCATTAGCATTTTGTAATTTATTTTCTAGCTCTGTCCATTGATCCATCGGTTTATCTATTTCCTGATTGTCTACCATTACAGTTGGTGCTCTATAACCTGTCTCAATAATGTTCCAAGCATCAATGATTTTTAGAAAAAATTTCATTCGAGTTTTCCAGTAGGCATATTCACCATTGAACATTGGTAGTCTAACTATGGACTGACCCTCAGCAAAAGCATTATTAAAAGAAGCCATTTTAAAAATTCAACTTTTAAAACAAAAATTGATTTTTTAGAAAATCAAAATTTTAAAATCAAAAATCGACTTCTATTCCTAGCTCTAATACCACTTGTAGGATCGATTTCACCCTAGAGGGGGAGGAGGGATGAATAGGGTGACAGTATTAATTTTAAAAATTAATTACGGAAGCTTTTAGAATAATTTCAACACAGATCATAGAATAATAGCAGCACAGATAATAGCAGAATAAAATGAAAAAATAGAACGACATACAATTTACCCAGCTTCGGCAAAACCCTGCCTACGTGCTGCCCCAAGTTTTCTACTAGAAATTAATTAGTCACACACTTACACACGTAAACTCGCGACACCCGCTACTGACTAACCTAACTCTACACTCAAAACTCTGCCACAACTCAGCCACTGAGTTGCGAATTCTCAAACTACGCCACATACTTTGTCCCCTAGTCACACGACTAGAAATTACAATGGGTTAAAATTGAAATACAAATTTAAACCCAATTTAAAATTAAAAACAACCCTAATTAAAAATTAAAAGACCCTTATAATAAACAAAGGAAAACGGCCCCTTTTTCTCCTTTTATAATTTTGTGGCCCATTCCTTTTGAGATGATGGCGGCTTCTTTGTTCGATCACAATTAGGGCTTTTGTCCTTCGATCCAAATTAGGGTTTTGTTGAAATCTGAAGTAGCCGACTTCGAATGATTGAATGGATGATTCAGTGATCCTCTTCTGTCAATCGATCGTCTCTGTCATTTTCTTCAACTGCTTCAAATTTTATTGAATTCGAGAAGGCCTAAGTATGTAATTTCTGCTCCTTTTGCTTTTCCGTTTGTACGCTTGAATTCGATGATTAGAGAACTGTCGATGATGTTGCTTATATATAATTCGATGCCCTTGAATGTTCGTATTCATTTAATTGAATTCATCACTTGAGTATTCTTGGCCATTTGATTTTGTTTTAACGCTTTGGATATTTCTGACTTGTTCATATCGTATCTTTCCCTTACTTCACTGTCATGGTTTTAGCTTAAAACTGTTCGATCCTTCCTTGATCGTTACGGCAGCTACTTTCCTATTTTATTTGGATTTGATTTTTGACTTTTTCCATTTTTACACATACTTGATTTCTGACTTGGTTCATGAGGACTCTGGTCGTTTGAATTTATTTTGTTCACTGAATTTCTGGCTTCACTAATCATTATCGCTTTTATTTTGTGGCCCATGTGTACTTCGGCTCTGACCATCTTTGTGTTCATTCCTGAGCATTTTCGATCTGCTGTTTGCATTGCATCGTTCATGTATGTTGTCACTGCAATATTCAGTTTGGTTGTAATTGATTTGCACTGCTATTCCTTCACGGCTTCAACTTGATTTTGTTATAACTATTATAGGCTTTGTAGTATTTTATGGTTTGAACCATAACTTGATTACTGCAACTAGTTATATAAGTATATATGCACATCATGTTGTTTGTAGCTAGTTCACATGACATGTAGCTTTGTGGAGTCTGGTTGCATTCTGGTTTGTAGTCTCACTTCAACCACATTGTCACTATATGTTGTGTTGTCTGGTCTTCGACATTTAACTGGCTTTGGCTTCTCTCTGGTCATGGCTGGTTTGAAATTGCAGTTTGAATTATGATGAGTTACTAGCTTGCTTTGCTTTGTGTATACATTTATTCGTGTATGTATGTTATTTCAATGTGAATTGTTGAGTTACTTGCGGCTGTTTGGGCATTGCCTCCATGTATTTCATGTAGTCTGGTTTATATTGTATTTTTTGTTGCCAGCTACCTCTGGTTTCATTTGTTTCAGACCTTCATATGTAGAGGCTGCTCTTGTTCATTCCACTGGTATCACTGGTGCATCACTTGACTTGTGCATATGCATCTATGTTGAGTTGAGTTTTGTAATTGCAGTCTTTGTACCATGCTTGTTGTGAGTTTGAAGTTGAAGTAGTCATGTGTACTTTCTGGTTTTGGTTTCTTGATGCGGCTATGCACTGTATATACATGTGCCATTTCATTTTCTTCCCCGGTCTTGTTTATATTGAACTGGTCGACACTTGATTCTTGAGTTTTGGCCATTTGCACCTGTGTTGAATCTAGCTTGTAGCTCGGGTTTGACCTTGTGCTAATTCCGTGACTTTATATTTATTTCACTTGTGTTGAACCCGACAGGATTTGGGTTTGACCTTGTGCTCACCTGTCCCTGTAATATTATCAAGTGTATATCGGTGTGCACGG
Organism: Allium cepa; assembly: GCA_030765085.1. NCBI lineage: Eukaryota > Viridiplantae > Streptophyta > Magnoliopsida > Asparagales > Amaryllidaceae > Allium > Allium cepa. The sequence continues at coordinate 165,302,748 of CM060941.1, read as the reverse complement.
TCTTGTGGCATGTATAGTGATATACTGTGCATGTCACAAATTGTTCGTGTATGATGAATTCAAATTTAAATGATGATGAACAATCAAAATAACCGAGGCAAATATTATTTTCAAAATCCATATTTTGTTTTTTACTGCAAAAATATTTCCTTTTCAATTTTACTGCGTCAATATTTATTTTTGCAGATTGCTCAGATGCTGGATTCATATTGGAATAAAGTTGAAGATAAATGTGAGTGTGAGTGATATGTAGTGATGTCAACTGTAAATGTTAAATTGTGATGTAATTTAATTTATATTGTAATCAAAGTTGTATATGTATAGTGAGAGCTTGAATTTGTACTGTTCAAAAATTGTAATAAATATTTGTTTGAATAAAATTTTTGTTTGAATTCAAATTCTATGTTATTAATTTTTATTCAGCAAATATTTATTTAATCTATGAAAAATAAAATAGTACATTAACAAATACATTTACATGAATATATATATGTTTATTATCATCAAACAAAAATCATAACATATGAATCATAACAGAATCGCATATTCAACACCCCTGAGCATCCCTTAGAGTTTGGCCAGGTTTATCCATTTCAATTCATGTCGGCACCGACCTGATCAGGTTGGTACAAATGTGAATTACTTATCTAAGAAGTTGGCTAAGTACTTCCTACCAACTTCTTACTATCCTTTGTTTGCTTGGAGATACACATCATCATGCCTCCACTCCCCAATTTTTAAGGCCCTTTCCTCTGCCTTAAAAAGTGGTCGGTACCAATTAGAAGTGACCTGTACCGAGTTATGTACTCAGCCAATTCTAGAGCCTTAAACTCCTAAAGCCCCCACTCTTGCCTTGACTCGAAGTTTGCCCTAAAGTATCCTTGTCTTCAACCTGAAGCAACTTTCCATCAGCCTAAACTGTAGCTTCCTTCATCGACCATATTTTAGAACAATACCAAAATCTAGTTGACCACCTAAATTAACTCCATTTGGCCTATGACCTAAAATACAAGCTCCTCTCCTCCTCCAAAGCCCCTCTTTCAAATTTCATCCTATTTTGAGAATTTTTTTTTGCCCAAATCAACAACCGACTCCTAACTATCCTAAAAGCATTAACAAACCACATAAACACAATACATGCAAAAACAACCATCATCCATATGCATTCATTAAATATAACCAATTAGTCCAACATAATAATTGTACAAGAATCTACCTAAATCTAACTTTACATTAAAGTGATAGTATGATCCAAAGGGTTGCAAAACCATATAAAATCCATTTCCATCTTTTTAAATTCAGCTACAAACATATTTTAAGGTTAAATTAAAGTTTGAAATCACTTTGACTTGGAAATCATATCAAAACATCATTTTTATCTATATGTACAAGCATATAATGGTGAGAGATTAATAATAACTCATACAATACCCAAAATATCAACTTTAATCCCTAGATTTGAAGTGGACAACAAGAAATCCAAATTCAAAATATCGAAATGATGAATCTATAATCCTATCCTTGCTAATTACCCTTATAATAATGATTAGGCTAAGATTAGTAAGAAAAAGAGAAACTTTTCGATGAAAATACTATTAATGGATGTTTGCAACTATTCTTGGGAAGTGGAAAATGATCCATCTTTGTCCTATTACCCCAATTATGCACAGTATGCGAAGTTAGTTAGTGGGCTTAAGTATGGGCTTAGTTTAATTACCCAGTAATCAATCCAGCAGCAAATGAGAAGTAAAACGGTCATATCTCCTAAATGGTAAGTCTCGTTTCCTATTATGACCACTTTACAAAAATACCATCTTTCAATTTAACCAAAGTGGTTCCAGACCCTAACTCAATCCTTATAAAAAATTATAAACCTTACTAGAATTTCTAGGTCCAAACTGTCTGATTAATATTTTAAGTACAGAAAATACCCTTAGTAGTCCTTTTTTTTAGATTTTTAGAGTTATATGACCTCATATGAATTTAATAATAATGTTTTATGATCCTTTAATACGTAATATAAATGCCATTACAGATTAAGTGGAACTTTCGAAGAATGTGTCGTGATTTTTGTGTGCTCTAGGTTCTTTTGCAATCTGCATTGCCATATTGTTGTCCCGAAGCAATAACATCAAATTCTCTATGTTGGGAATCATTCTTAGCTCACTTAAAAATTTGCACATCTAGAGCGATTCTTTAGCTGTTTCATTGAGGGCGATGTACTCGACTCCATCGTGGAATCAGATACCATTTCCTATTTTGAACTTTTCCAACTGAAACCTCCACCATTAATAGCAAAGATGCAACCCGACGCAGACTTACTATCATCAATATCATTTTGAAGATAGATTATGTATATCCTACATACGGAGGTCTCCATTCTTATATATCAGGAATAAGTCCCTAGTATTTCTCAAATACTTAAATACACGGTTTACAACTATCCAACACTATTCTCCAGGATTAGATTGGCATCGGATTACACATTCCAATATGTATGCTGCATCTGATCTAGTACATATCATAGCGTACATTATGGAATTGATTGCTGAAGCATATAATATCATCTCAGATGCACTTTCTCCTCATCAGTTTGAGGAATGTCCATCTTAGACAAGACAATTCCAAATTGCGTTGGAACATTCGACCCTTGGAATTCTCCATGTTGAAACTTTTCAGTATGATATCAGGGATTGAGACAATCCAACGGTCTCTTCAATCTATCTATATAGATTTTATACCTATTATATAGGCTGCCTCTCCCAAATCCTTCAGGGAGAAATTTTTAAAGAGCCAAGCTTTTACTGATTGCAATAACGAAACCTCATTGCTAACTAATAGAAGATCATCAACACATAATACTAAGAACATGATAGCATTTTTCTGTTCATTTTAATATACGTATGCTTCCTCTGTGTTCTACTAAAAACCAAAATTTTTGATTACCACATCAAAACACTTACTCCAACATCTTGAAGCTTTTTTTAAGCCCATACATGGACTTTAACAACTTACAAGCCTTTCCCCCACTCTTACTGATCTCGAAACCCTCAGGCTATGACATATTAACGGTCTCTTCTAAATCACCATTTAGAATGCCACCTTTACATCTATTTGCCATTTAGTTACCATAGAATGCAACAATAGCTAGCATTATCAAAATGGATTTAAGCAATTCTATGAGCAAACACATCTTGCATAGTCAATAGCTTGAAGTTGACGAAATTCTTTGGCAATTAGCCTTTCTTTATAAGTCTCTACTTATCCTTCCACGTTTAGATTTTTCTTAAAAATCCATTTGTAGAAAATGGGTTTTATCCCTTCAGGAAGTTCTGACAAAGTTCACACTTCATTTTTATACATGGAATCCAACTTAGATTTCATTGCTCTACGCCATAATGCATAGTCTTTATTCTATAGTGCTTATTGGAATGATGAATAATGTTATCATCTAATACAGTCCTCTTTCTCGCCATCCATAAGAAAAATGTAGTATCTCTCTAGTGCGTGAGATACTCTACTAGACCTTCGTATAGGTTGCGTGTTTTTATATATGAGAGTACTTAGTTCTCCCAACAGTTCTGCCTATGTGTTAGTTTCTTGGATCTCATCAAAGTCAATAACATCGCTATTAATTTTTTTGAATAGAAATTCCTTTTCTAAAAAGACAACATGTGTGGAAACAATAACCTTTTTGTTCCTCTGTGGCATAGAAAATATATTCCCTAGAATTCTTGGGAATCTTATAAATTTACACAAGGTTGATGTTAAATCAAGTTTGTTGGGACCGACATTCTTAATGTAAGCTAGACAACTCCACACCTTTAAATTATTGAGGTGGGATTTCTTCCTATGCCACATCTCATATGGAATTTTAGGCATAGATTTAGTGGGTAATAGATTCAATATATGCACCATGGTTTCTAGAGCATATCACTAATAGGACAGAGGTAAATTAGCCTTAATCATCACGGAATGAACCATATTTAATAAGGTTTGATTCCTCCGCTTCAAAACATCATTATGTTGTTGAGTATACGGTGGACTAACCTGAAAGATAATCCCATTATCTTTTAATTACAATTGGATTTCTTGTCCTACGTACTCACCTCCTCGATCGGATCAAAGTATTTTAATCTTTTGATTCATCTGGTTTTCAACCTTGTTTTTATACTTAATAAATTTTTCACGGACATTGGATTTATTCTTTATAAGATACAAATATCATAGCCTTGAGAAATCATTCGCAAGGGTTACAACATAAGAATAATTATCTTTATTAACTATAGGCATTAGGCCATATATATCACTATGTATAAGACCCAAAAGTTCATTTACTCTTTTGTTGCTCCCACCAAAAGTGGTGCTTGGTCATTTTACATTTGAGACACGACTCACATGTATCAAATGATTTAGAATCAAATAACAATATAAAACTCACGATTTTCAATTTGTATAGTCATTTCTCACATATATAACCTAGCCTACAATGGCAAAGATAATTTTTTATTTATATCATCATTCGAAGAATTACTCACATCACAGATGTAATTAGTATTGATCACATAAATGCCATTATCCAGAATACCATTACAAACTTTACTACCATCTAACATAATGTTCACAACATTATTAGCGCAGTGAAAAATATAACCAACCTCAGATAGTCTAGACGTAGAAATAATCCCACGAGTAAAGTTTTTTACATAATAGCAAATATTTAATATCAAAACTAATCCCTTAAGCAAACTTAAATGAAAATCTCAAACCTTCGTTACATCGACTAGAGATCATCAACAATTTGACACCTTATCTCTCCTTTTATCACATAATGCCAGTTCCTATGCCCCTGTAACGAATTACAGATGTGACTTCTAGATCCTGTATCCAAAATCCAAGATATTTATTGATTACAAAAAAGTTTTGAATATAAATATACTTGTATGAGTAGTGGCTCTTCGACAATGTTTAAGTACTCTGGACAATTTCGTTTCTAGTGACCCTTCTCGTGACAGTGATGACATTCACCCTTGTCGATTGGAGCAGTCTTCTTGTTCTTCTTATTAACCCTTTTTCGCTTCTTCGAACCTTTCGAAGATGATGCATTCCCCTTAACTGCGGACATTATATTTTGATATTTGGATAAATACTCGACCGACCTAAACATATTGAGTAGCTCTACGAGGCAGATGTTCAACCGGTTCATATTATAGTTTAATATGAGTTGCTCAAACTGAGGAGGAAAGGACCTTAAGATCAGATCTACTTCCAATTTTTTGCCTATCATGATGTCCAATTGAGCAAGTCTATTAATATAGCCTTTCATCAATAGAATGTAATCATCCACCTTTTGTCCCTTCGTCAATTTCTTACCGAATAGTTTCTTTGCCAGTTCCTATCTTGTTGAATGAGGTTGTTCCCAAAACAGAGCTTTAAGGCTATCAAAACTTTGATGGACAGTCACATTTTCGTGTTGTCTCTGGAACAATTTGTCTACCGTAGACAACACATAAACTTGGACGATCTCGAGGTCTTAGACCCATTTGCTATAGGATAATCTTAGTTCATGGTCTGCATAATCAATGGGTCTAACCTTAGGAGGTTCGTTATCGACGACCAATGACATTCATAAGTTCATGCTATCTTTATTTCCCTTAGCCAGTTTATGCAGTTATGTCCGGTGAGTTTGTCGTTTTCAGATAACAAGTTGGATATAGATATTTTTCTTCAAATTTTAAATTTGTAGATTAGGAAATTTTCATAATAGATGTTCTTAGAATATTAGTAAGGTTAAACATTAAATTTTGTTTTACAATTAAGCTCCTACTAATCTTTTATGTTTTTCAAAACTCTAATGACAAAACATAGAATTCTTTTGGCTTCATTACTGTTATTTGGACTCGTATGCCTTGGGATTCTAACATTGTGAAAAGCTTAACAAATCATACTCTCGTATACGATGGATAACTCCTTATTGATTGTATCATATGCAACTTTTAACCTTATGGTCTTTTCTCTAATCTCATCTTACCTTGAGGAAAGCTCAATAAATAAAAAAGATTATTCGCTCATACCTACTATTTTGCAATCGCTTAAATGTAAGGCACAAACCTTGAGGAAAACTCAACAAATATGTCTTGTTATCTCACCTCATTTTTTCTATATATACTAATGGTGTTACACATAACATCCCTAGGTTGAGGAAAGTTCAACAGCTTAGGACTATGCATGTAATCTTTAATATATTGAATTGAGTGTATCAACTTATGAAATAATATATTTCTTATGAAATACCATTATGATTTAAGTGTTAGACACATCAAAAATCACGATGTACATACTATACGTACATATTTGTCTCTTATGTTTATTTAGGTTTCTTAATGTCCCGCCTTTGTTTATACATATTACAAAGTATTAATTATCATATAACTTTTATAATTTAATTCATTTATATAATAATCTTTGAGTATAACATTATGCTAATTAAATCTTATTTAATTAACTAATATTTTAACGAATTATATATTATTCAATTAAACATTTTATATTGAATATGTATACTATAATATTTATAGTTATACATATATATATATATGATTTAATAATTTATTAATTAACTTTTAATTAATATACTTAATTATATAATTTTATTATTTTTAATTTCAAAATTTTATTATATATACATATATACTTACACGATCTTAAACAATTCAAGATGTTGTAACATATATTATTATATTATATATATACACATTAATTAATTAACTGTTAAATTTATTAATCTATTTAATATCTTAATATTTTAAAACATATATTATATTTTCAAAAAAAATTGGAAATTATATCATAACACTTATAACATATTTATTATGTTAAATTTAACAATTTTTTTATTAGAACAATTTTTAAAATTAGACCAAGGCCCAAGTTCAAATCAGACATTTTTTATTGAGGACAACTTTGTAGGCTCACTTCACCTTTTGGGCTAGATTGGTAGCCAAGTAAGGCAGAGTACTTGATTACCTAAGCCTAGTCCAAACACTACTTTTCCGAACACCCTACTAAATGGACAAGCTTAAATAGTTAACTCTAAAAATATTCATTTTGACCACATATGCTATTGGGTTTTGATACCATTATGTGATATGGGTCAACATGCAGTGGGTTAGTTGGGTAAATTTCAATTATTTTGAACCATGTTGGATCTTATTAGCGAATTTATTTAGATCCTATCCAAATTAGTTTTGAATAAAATTACTATTTTGTTTTATTTGTAAATAAAGTTTTTTTTGATATTATATTTAAGTTACATAATATGAACATGCGTACTATATACACGTGTGTGCACGTGCATCTGCAATATATATAGTGTATAAAATTTAACATTCTCATATATAAGTGTTGGAATTTATACCGCAACAAACATGTTACGCCCTCTATATGCATATATACTAGCTAATATATATACTGTCTAATATACTGTCTAATATGTATATATATATATATATATATATATATATATATATATATAATGTGGTATAAAAATACATTTATAATAGTATAAATATTTGTGTGTGTATATATAACATTATAAAATAGTCATATTTATAAATAAAAAAATTAATAATTATAAATTTGAGTTTAAATTCAAATTTTACATTTTAGAATTTGATATAAATTTAAAATATATTCGAATTTCAAATTTAAAATAATAAATTATAATTTGATAATATAAATAAATTTACGAATTTTTTGTTGGAGTTATGTGTGTGCATATATATAAATTAATATTTAGATTTCAAAAAGATAACATTATACACACACACGTGTTGTGTATTAGCAAAGCGACTGGGCCCTTCTCAAATTTATTAATAAGATAAAAAATTGGGATTAGACATGCTTAATCACAAGAAATATAACAGGGGAGCACTAAGAAGAAGTAGAAAAGAAAAAAGCAAAAACATACCATATATACAATGCTAAGAAGAAACAAGTCAGTCCCACATCTTAGAACTTACTACTTAATTGCTCACTTAGTAAACCAAGCACCCCTAATCCATGCAAATACTTGTTATGGATTATATTACAGAGGACTAGCGTATGAGAAGACCTTCTTTCAAAAATCTTAATGTTCTGCTCATTCTAGATTTCAACTACAAAAATCTTCAAAATCAACAACACCACCATAGTATCATATCTCTCCACCCGGTAGCATTGGATAAACAAATCCATTCAACAGTATCAATTCTCAGAGGGTTTGAAAGTTGCACTATACCACATGTTATAAATAACCCCAACAATTGAAAAATAGATGTATAGTTTCTTCAGTGTGGTCTCTATAAAACACACAATAGCTGACAACAATAACACCTCTTAACTAAAGATTTTTCATTGTGAAAAGACCGTCCCTTAGCACTTTCTAGAAAAGAAAATTTGATTTCACAGTACTGAATTTATTCCAAATCCTTCTATTCCACCAAAAAATAGTGTCACTCTCAGAAGAAGTTATAGCTTTGTATATAATTGTGATAGTATGTGACTTTTGCTTGCTTGAAAACATATTCATCCTCACCAGCTGTTATTTTTTCATTTTGAATTTAAATTCCATGCAGCCATAACTCTTAAGTTTCTAGTGTAGGGAACAAATATAGTTCCATCTAGCACATAATCATAAGCTCTGGCCTCCAAAGGAATAACAGTTTGCATCTATCTTCATAGCTTAATACATTAGCCAGAATTAGACCCTTGCTTTCCCAGGGGAAATACCAAAATTTTACCGAGCCATTAGAAGCTAAAGATATTTGCACATGAGGTAGCAATAATACTCTGAGCTTCAGGATTGACCTCCAAACCCATCCACATAAAGGAGCCATGTCCAGAGTCCAAAAATTCTAGCTCCTACACGATACTTTCTAGCCCACCTAACCATATATTGTCCCTGTTACTAAGAAGGTTATCAAAATGCTTTGAAAATGCAACCATGTTCCAAATTTTCGTACTTTTAATGCCCAAGCCACCAAAATTCTTAGGCTTTTCCAATTTGCTGAAAGCTAAAGGAACCAGTTTTTTTAAGTATATGGTTCCAGTCCATAAAAAATGGTTCATGGCTTGCCTAACCTGATTATTAAGCTTGATTGGAAGTAAAAATGCTATATTTCAGTAGACAGTCATGACATGTATGATGGCTTTAATTATTATCAGCCTACCAACTTGACTCGGGTGCGTATTAACCCAAGAATTCATAGTTCTGGTTATTTTTTCAAATAAAGAGAGATAGTGAGTGTTGCCAATTATTCCAAAGGAAATTGGAATGCCCAGATGATTAATACTGCTACTCAAAGTTGGCAATAAAGACAGGTCATGCAATACATTCCTTTGCATTTGAGGAAGGCCAGCTATGGAAAGGTAGGATTTATTATGGTCAATGCGAAGGCCAGTAACATTATGAAATGATTTATGAACGCTGTTGATATTAAGCAAAGAGGCAACGGTTGGCTTAGTTAATAAAATTACATCATCTTCAAATAATAGGGATGAAATGCATGGCACTTTACACTTAGGATGCAAACCAAATTCTTTGTTAGCCACTGCCTTATTAGTCAATTGAGTGAACAACTCCATCACAATAATGGAAAGATAGGAAGACGTGGGATCCTCTTGTCTTGTACCTTGAGTGCCTTTAAAGTACCCCCACATTTTGGCCAATAAAACCAAGAGAATAAGAGATAGTTGAGATGCAAGAACATATCCAACTTACAAAGCGATAGGGAAAGTTCATCCTTGTCATGACTGCTACAATTGCCCTCCATTGAATGGTATCGTAAGCTCTTTTAATGTCCAGCTTCCATCATTGCTCTAGGAGATATGTTAGTTCTATTGTAACCATTCATTAATTCATGAGTGATCAACACATTGTCTAATATGCTCCTGTTAGGAAGGAAGGCTTCCTGACTTGCTGAGATTAAGTTAGGTGGCATAATCTTTAGCCTAGAAGCAATAACCTTGGAGATGCACTTATAAATAATATTACAACAGGCAATAGGCCTGAAAGCCATGACTGAGGATTGAGGAAGCTTGATTGGTTTTGGGAATTAAGGCTAGCTTGGTTGAATTGATCCATCTTATCATTTTACTATGATAGAAAAAAATTTACACAACCTTTAACAAGTCAGAAGAAACAATAAGCCAACAATGGGTGCAAAACACTGCATTAAAAATCTAGTCCTCCACACGAAGATTTGTTCATCCCAAAGACGGCTGCTTTAATCCATCATCAGATATTTTAGCAAAAAGTACATTAATATCATAGGTGAAGATTTGTTCATCCCAAAGACGGCTGCTTTAATCTCATCATCAGATATTTTAGCAAAAAGTACATTAATATCTTAGGTATTTATACTGGAAGAGGAGTTGAAATAAAGTCATCAAGAATAGGGATATGAGTATCAGTAGCTCCTAATAACTTAGTGTGATAATCTAAGATGGCATTATCAACGAAATTAGGAATATCATGTTCCATACCAAAAACATCAGTTATATAATGTATCTTACTTTTCGCCTGCTTTAATTTAAGAGTATATAATAAGTCTCGATGTTCCCGTCTCTATGGATTTCTCGCTCCTTCCCCAGTTTCTACTTCTTCATACGCAATTTAGCGGTTGGGGCTTCAATGTACTTCGGTGTTAATTCATGCTCTTGATCAGATAAAGCGATGCTGCTAGGATGTTCTAGCAAAATTAATTGCACCTTCTCCAACTGGTCTTTCGAATTCTTAGAGAGTTCTTCACCTACTCAAAATTTAGCTCTGGCCCATTCTTTGAGTGGTTCTCTAGTAACCCTAAGTTTTTGCTGAAAAATATACATATTATCACCATTAGAAACATTAGACCAAGATTTGTAAATGTTGGAAACCATGTTTATCTTCGGCCGAGTCGTGTACTACGTCACTTTCTTGAAGACATTTCGACGATCTACTCTTTGGTGCAAGCAGTTCGTAATTATCACCGCCGCCTATAGGATAAAACAGTCTATCAAAGGTTTTGTGGTATCGATTCGTTTGCACAGATGAAGCGATTCAGTTTGCACTCAGAAATATTGCTCGAATTTGTGAAAAAATATTAAATGAGATGTTGTTCTTTCTGTTTCGTTCTCGTATCAGCTAAGAAGGCGGAGTAGTAAAAAGAACGTTACTGGTTGGGGGAAACGTGGTCTTAAAAAACGGATCTTGAGATATAACATGTCAAATCAATGAACGTTATGCAACGTTCTTCAATACGGGTTAGCCCGGTCAAAAAACTGTTAATAAATTTGTACCAAAAATATAAGTGTTACACCACTACAAGCCCGAATCCGAACCCAAGCCCGGCCCGGGTCGAGTCGGTCGGTCGGCGCGCGCGTGTGTGGTGGTCAAGCAAGATCTCTCTCCTCACAAAAGAGCATCATTGGGTGCCCAAATGGCCCAACTTAGCCTCTAAGAATCAAGTATAAATACTTGGTTCTTACATATAATCCTACAATGTAGGACTATTCACATATAGGAGATAATTTACACACTTCGTCAATTTTTTTAATAATTCACTTACTTTCAAAAAAAAATTCCAACAATCCCCCAATTGAATTTTAAAAAAATGTTTTCGAGCAATTTCTGAAACATAAGATTGTGCATAAATAAAGGTGTCGTTCGACTTGAACCTTTGCATAGTGAATAAGATTCAGTTTTTACTAGAGTGACACGTAGTCTTGATCTCTATTCCTGACATCAGACCACATACAATCTTTCTAGAGTGCAATCAAATAAGCCCGTGCATTTATGACCATGCATATCTATCCCAATTTAGTAAATGCTCTAGGAGTTTTGTCCAAAATTTCATAGGAAACGGCCAAATTTCCACATTCACACATGTGAGTCTATCAAGAGTACTCCTGAAGGTAGGTACTTCACTCCAAGTGGAGTATAGATCTCATTAAGAGTTTCTATTAACTCATCCTCTAATCACTTCAGGAATACATACTTCTATATGGATGAAAAAGTAGCATGTTCAACTCATATCACTTCACAACTTGTTCTTACCCATTGAACCTAGTTCTTGGGATCTCTAGTCATTAGGTTGGGTTACCATTGTGTGTGACTCAACAATCTAAGGTCAATAGTCCCATTTTTCCAGAAGTCGTAAGGACTTTCTCTCTGACCAGTTCTTTCGTCAAAGGATCTGCCAAATTCTCGTCACTGCGTATGTGATCCACTCTAACAGCTCCTGAAGAGAGTAGCTCTCTAACAGTGCTGTGCTTACGACGTATCTGTCGTCCCTTACCGTTGTAATAACAGTTCTGAACTTTTACAATAGCCGCGATACTATCGCAATAGATCAATACAGTTGGTATCGGTTTTTCCCATAAAGGAATCTCAACTAGCAGATTTCTTAAGTACCATGCTTTCTCACTAGCTGTGGCTAGTGCTATCATCTCAGACTCCATTGTAGACTGAGCCAAAATAGTCTGTTTCTTGGATTTCCAAGAAACAGCTCCTCCATCAATGCTAAAGATATAGCCACTGGTACCTTTGAGTCATCAGATAAAGTATTCCAGTCTGCATCGGTGTAACCTTCAAGAACAGCTGGAAACTTTTCACGATGTAATCCAAGGTTTATGGTTCGTTTTAGGAATCTCATGACCCTCTCATTAGCGTGCCAATGCTTTATACTAGGTCTACTAGTAAACCTGCATAATAATCCCACGACATAGGCAATGTCGGGTCTAGTATAATCAATGGCATACCGAAGGCTGCCAATGATGCTCGCATAATCAGACTGTCTTACACCTTCACCAGTGTTCTTGAAAAGCTTTACACTAGGATCATATGGTGTACATGCAGGTTTACAGTCAAAGTAATTGTATTTCTTTAAGATCTTCTCAATATAATGAGATTGATCCAAAGAAAGTCCCTTTTCGGACCTAGTAATCTTAATACCAAGGATTACACTCGCTTCACCTAGATCTTTCATATCAAAATTGGGCACTTAACAAAGATTTAACAATGTTTATGGCATGAATGTTTGATCCAAAAATAAGTAGATCATCTACATACAAACATATTATAGTGCAAATGTTATTTTCAGGTTTATAATTGATGCATTTGTCACTTTCATTAACTTTGAAACCATTTGAGATTATTAAGTTATCAAATTTTTCATGTCATTGTTTAGGTGCTTGTTTTAAACCATATAATGATTTATCTAATTTGCAAACTTTATGTTCTTGATCAGGAATAACAAAGCCTTCAGGTTGGTCCATATAAATTTCCTCTTCTAATTCACCATTTAAAAAAGCAGTTTTAACATCCATTTGGTGTATAATTAAATTATAAATAGATGCTAATGAAATTAGTACTCGAATGGATGTGATTCTAGTTACAGGTGAAAAAGTATCAAAAAAGTCTATATTTTCTCTTTGCCTAAAACTTTAGCTACCAAACGGGCTTTATATTTTTCAACTGTTCCATCAGGTTTTAATTTCTTTTTAAGTACCCATTTACAACCTATAGACTTACAACCAGGTGGTAAATCTACTAAGTGCCAAGTCTAAGTGGATTCCAAGGAATCCATCTCATCATTTTAGCCTCGTGTCAAAAATCGGCATCTAATGAAGATAAGGCTTCTTGGAGGTTTGTTGGATCCTCCTCTATAGTAAAAGTGCAAAAAACCGAGCCAAAATCTTTATTAACTCTTGCTCTTTTACTTCTTCTAGGTTCAATTTTAGAAGATTCATTAAGTTCTGTTCTAATAGACACGGTGTTATTTGATGTGCCCCCACTATTTCTCAATTTAAAAGGAAATTTACTTTCATAAAAATCAGCATCAATAGATTCTACTATATTATGTATATTCAGGTCATAAAATCTATATGCTGTTCTATTAATAGCGTAGCCAATAAATACACATTCGTATGTTCTACTTGCTAATTTTATTCTCTTGGGGTCGGGTATATGAACATATGCCAAATATCCCCAAGTTCTAAAGTAAGATACATTCGGTTTATAATTTCTTAAAATTTCAAAAGGTGAAATCTTACTTTTTGATTTGGGGATTCTATTCAATACATAGCATACAGTTAACAAAATATCCCCCCACCAATGTTTTGCTGCACCCGAATTTAATAAAATAGCTACAACTAATTCGGTAAAGGTCCTATTCTTTCTTTCAGCTTTACCGTTCATTTCAGGTGAATAAGGTGCAGTTCTCTCATGTATTATACCATGCAATTTATAGAAATCAAGAAATGGACTAGATTCATAATTTGTTCCTCTATCACTACGAAGTCTCTTAATTTTCTTATTTGATTGATTCTCGATTTCAGTTTTAAATAATTTAAACTTATCAAATGCATCACTTTTATTTCTCATAAGATATACATGAGTAAAATCAGAGGTATCATCTATGAAAGTGATAAAATAACGGTGTCCATGTCTAGTGAGTAAAACCAACCCTCTGATCCACCAACAAGATGAATCTCAGAAATCATAGCCGTAAGAGGCTCCTCAGCCAGGTTAGCCTACGGTGCAGGGCCTGGTCTGTTCCTACACTTGTGTGTCATATGACCTAGTTTTCCACAGTTGTAACACAGAAACAACTGTCCAGAGTCATTCTTTTGGGTCGGTTTCTGGTGTCCTTTTTGGTTCCCTTGCGGGTTCTAATTCTGTTTGTTGCGGTTGCGGTTCTGATTCTTAAAGTTTTTGGATTCGGTTTCAAAACTGTGGGCTTGGACTTTTTAGTGTTGTTGTTGGTAACAACAAGCACTTCCTCCTTCTGGTCCTGCTTACGAGCCTCCTCCTCAATACGGATGCGAGTGATCAAGCTCTCTAAGGAGAGTTCATTAGTCTTGTGCCTAAGCACATTATTAAAGTCTTTCCAACCTGGGGGCAATTTATCAATAATAACAGCAATCTGAAACTGTTCATCCAAACTCATACCTTCGGAGATGATCTCATGAGCAATTTTCTGTAGCTCATGAGATTGCTTCTCTACTGACCTGTCATCTGTCATCTGGTATTTGAGATAGCGGGTGACTGCATATTTCTTCGCTCGAGCAGCGCTTCCCAGATCTCTTTGGCCGACTTGTCAGAGTTGTAGTAGTCGTAGAGGTCATCACTGAGGCCGTTGAGGATGAAGTTCCGACACAGGTAATCTTGCTCTGTCCAGTTTTGCAGCTCCTTTGATTTTTCTGTACAGGCTCGCATCAGATCTGCGTCTGCTTCGTCTGGTCTGTCCGACAGCTGCGGTTTGTCGGTTGTCAGCACAGCCACGACCTTCCTCATGGTTAGAAAGAATTCCATCTTCTGTCTCCAGCGTTTGAAATGGAGGCCCTCGAATCTGAAAGGCGCAGCAGAGACCATCGGGACTTGGAAGAGCGAAGCGGGAGCAGCGGCGTCGAGATCTGCAGCAGAAGTCATCGTCGTTGGCGTCGTCTTCAATTTGTTGGAAACAATGTTTATCTTCGGCTGAGTCGTGGACTACGTCACTTTCTTGAAGACGTTTCGACGATCTGCTCTTTGGTGCAAGCAGTTTGTAACTATCACCGCTGCCTCTAGGACAAAACAGCCTCTCAAAGGTTTTATGGTATCGATTCGTTTGCATAGACGAAGTGATTCAGTTTGCACTCAGAAATATTGCTCGAATTTGTGAAAAAAGGTTAAAACGAGATGTTGTTCTTTCTGTTTCGTCCTCGTATCAGTTAAGAAGACGGAGTAGTAAAAAGAATGTTACTGGTTAGGGGAAACGTGGTCTTAAAAAACGGATCTTGAGAAATAACGGGTCAAATCAATGAACGTTATGTAACGTTCTTCAATACGGGTTAGCCCAGTCAGAAAACTATTAATAAATTTGTACCAAAAATATAAATGTTACACCACTACAAGCCCGGACCGGGTCGAGTCGAGTCGGTCGACGCGCGCGCGTGTGGTGGTCAAGCAAGAGTTCCCTCCTCACAAAAGAGCATCATTGGGTGCCCAAAGGGCCCTACATAGCCTCTAAGAATCAAGTATAATACTTGATTCTTACATATAATCCTACAATGTGGGACTATTCACATATAGGAGATAATTTACACACTTAGTCAATTTTTTTAATAATTCACTTACTTTCAAAAAAAAATCCAACAATAAATAATAGTTAAAAATTCAGGATCTTCGGTCCTTGTGTTAAAAAAATTAAAACTTGATTTTTTTGTGGCAATATTCCCACAAAATAGAAGGATTGGGGAGTGGTTAGACAATAAAGAAGGGAGAACATGAGTGATAAAATTAGGACATTGAATAAGGAAAGAAATGTTGACAAAAGTTAGATCAATTCGGCTCAAATTTTTAACACTTGATCTGCTTTTGTTATTCCATGTATATTTGGGGCAAGAGAATTTGGTTTCATGAAGATTAGAATGAGATATAGCTTCATTAAGTGGGTTGATATCTTTGAGGCTAAGAGGGTTGCCACCACTACGATCAGATGCATTGAACATACAATTGAAATCACCCATCACAAACCATAGGCGAGTCTCCTATCTAAGATGTGGAAGGTAATCAAGCATTTCCTGCCTAGGAACATGATGGTTATCAGGATACATAGGTAATGTGAAAGCATGTAGAGTTGGAAAGATGGTGGACATGAAATGAATTGTCTATGAACAATGATAGGGTTAAGGAGGTAGATAGTAGGATCGGATAGAACCATGATTCTACCATATGAGCCCTAATCCAAATTGTAAAGAAGGTTCCATGTTGGATTGATTACTTTTGCAGGTTTTAGAGTTAGCTACAAATTTAATTTTGTCTTAAGAAGGGCTAAAATGCCAAGCTTATTTTCAGCGATTAATTGCTTTTCTTGTATCAATTTAATTTCCTTATAAGCAATTCCAATGTTCTAGCTTCCAACGTTCGTATGCATAAGATAAAATATTTGGGGTTAAGGCTTTAGTTTCTCCTCATTCTTCTTTTAGAAGATGTATTAGCTGAATTAGTTTCAGGTACCATTTCTTCATAATCAATGGTTACCTTTGTCATGATCCCGGTTGCTGATTTTATTTTTCATTTTTTAGTTAGCTTTGTTCTATTTCGAAAAACTACCATAGGACATGGTTGGTTTCTTTTTTGAAGTTTCATTAAGGTCATTTGGGTGTTTAGGAGAAGAGTGATTGATAGGTGGAGAGATCCATCCTAGAGGTGGTGGGATGAGAGAATAAGGGGACTGAATTGGGTCTTCAAGCACATTCATAACAATATTAACTGTTCGATGGATTTGAAGTGAATTAGAAGGAGGAGAAAGGGAATTTTGAATTATTAGTGAGTCAAAGGAAGATTTATTTGAAATTGGATTGTTAGGATGACCATTTAAATGAGTTTGATCGTGCACCTTATTAACTTCTTGTTGTGCATGTACAGATTCATGCACAACTACTTGCTTTATATTTGGAGGAAAATTTTGGTGAATAGATTTGTCACCTTGCTAGCCATTACCCTCACTTGTACCTACCTCTTTAGCCATGGGTTCAACCATATGGTTTGACCCAATTGAGATACCATCATTTGCTACTTCACAAGTCTGAAACAAAGAAGTATGCTCTTCTGAACAAACTACAATATGCTCATCACTTTGTGCACCCGTTTGCTCATATTCCTCACTATTCAGAACTATCAGAACTTGCAGTGCTTGAAATTTATTAGATGTTAATACCACGTTCTCAGTTTGATTAGCGACCTACACCTCCTCGGCATCAACCATTCCTCGACTTCTTTAAGCACTACTTGATTACCCACCGTTACTTCTTTCGCCATGTTCACATTAACATCATCCCTCACTTGAACTGGTTCATTATCCTTACCCAGTTCCTTCACCTTACTCTTGCTGCTTTTGATTACATTACCAACTCTTCTCCATACATTTCTAGAACAAACTATTTTCTTGACTATTTCTTTGCCAGCATTTCCATTCTTCTTAAAAGATTCATCCCCACTTACTTTCTTGTCTGCCTTTACTTCCTCCTCACACTTTTCATTCAACAAGCTGTCAATTGTGTGCCCAAAAACTTTACATGAGCCACAAGCCTCAGGCTTCCACTAATAACTTGCACATACTATTCCGTCCCATCATCAAGAAGCATTAGGAAATTGGCCACCATATCAGACAAGAGTGTTACTTCAACCAAACACTTAGCATAAGTTGTTCTTTCCATTCTCTCTATACTTTCATCTAGATACATCGTTCCTCCTATCCTACCAGCCAGCCAGTTGATGCCATGTGCGACCAAGCTATAAGCGGTATATCCGACAAGTGAATCCATATAGGATAGTCCAGATAGCATGACACGTATTGCTAACTGTAGGGTCCCACTCCTTCACAAAACATTTTATTTCTCATTAGGAATAGGTCTCCCTCCAAGATTCTTCTTTTATCTTCATCATTCGAAAGCAGAAAAAGGAATACGATTCCATCCAATTTCACCGTAATACTACCTTCCAACTTCCATATTTTTTAAGGTGAAGAATCACCGCTGCATAAGGTAGCATTTTGCTAAGGAAAAAACTCACCAGACATTCTTACCAAGTTTCCCTTCCATCTTGAAGAATGATTGGGAGGAACTAGAGAATGACAAGAAAACTCATTCACCATGTTAACTAGGATGCACTTCCATGCATTTCGCAGTTTATTCTTGAATACAGAAGTTCGTAATAGTTGACGAGGAGCAACAAAAGAGGGAACATGAGATATTGGAGCAGAGGCCGAGGAGGGTTAGAAAGGACAGAGAGGGGAGGAGGGTCAGGGTCGACAGTGGGAGGAATCAGAGGAACATGTGGGATTGGAGGAATAGAAAGGACAGACGACGGAGGAGGAGCCACGGGAGGAAGGGAGGAATTTAAATTAGGGCAAGAGAGAAGGGCAGGAGAGGATGGGAAAGCTTCCATTGAAAAAAAAGACAAAATTTCAAATTAGACCTGAGAAAATAACTTATTTCAATTTTATGACTCGTCCAAAACTTATTACAAAAATAGGCCTTGTTTTCCTGATATAGCATTTTTACTTGCGCATTCCAAAATCGCGCAAGCATAAATTTTGTTCTTCAAAAATAATACTTGTGCATTCCATAAATGCTCAAGCATAAATATATTTTTTTCAAAAATAACACTTGCGTAATCCAAAAATGCTCAAACACGTTTTTTTAAATAACACTTGCGCACTCTAAATTTGCGCATGTACAATTTTTTTTTTAAAATACAATTGCGCAATCCATATTTGCGCAGAACTAGGCATATTCTTGTAATAAGTTTTCCACGAGGCCTAAAATCGAAATAAGTTATTTTTTGTAGCCTTATTTGAAAGTTTGCCCTTAAAAAAATGATTATACATACATACATGCATATATTCGGCCAAAATAGTTTGACAAAATCTATTTTTTTATAAATCATTACGATTTTAATTTTTTTATTTAAATCATTTCCATACGAAAATGTTTAAAAAACATTTTTAAATTAATTCCACAATCTTTAGTATGATTAGCGTTTATTAAAAAAAAATATAACAACATATCTTATAATTTATATTATATTAAATTAATATCTTGTATTTTAAAATAAATAATACGTACGTACATTTATTTATGGTTTTTAAATATTATATATATATATATATATATATTATTTTTGGAAATGACTGCATGCATATTATTTAACAAAATTTTATTTGTAATACACACACATATTTATACATTAAAAATCCAGTTTTGTCGTGAAATCCTTTTATTAATTATTATTTAATTCAATTTTTTTCTTTGCAAGCCAAGAGCTATATATACATATATATAAATCATAACAAGTATATACATATTCACATCTATTGTTGATTGTGCACATATATAGGGATTTGTGATATTGTGATCTAATCTAAGCACATATGGTTCACGATAATTATGAAATAAGTATATATAATTATAAATAGATAAGTCATCTTAACTGTAGGTAAATTAGTATACGTTGAATGCTTAATTGATCGGCCTCGCTTGAATCTGAATTCAAATCCTTCTAGAGAGCGCTACCAGACTAAAAGCAATATGCACTGTTATCCTGTTTTTATTTAAATTATGTTTTTAGCATTTGAAATAATGGAGGATGAGGGGAGCGGGTCTCATCCAGAGGTGAATAGAGAAGAATCCTAGAAAAGAGGGAGTGAGAAATAAAGGGTTAAAGCTATTCAAATAATAGAGAAAGAAAGGAGCTAAAAGTGGATCCAAAACCATAAATATCTCTACCAATTCAAACTCCTTTTGAATCAAATTTAATCCTATATTCACCCACCTATGGCGGACATCCTTCCTCCAATTATGGGCCTCCAAATCACTTTACACCGAACTAAAAAAAATACATTCAAATCTAATTTAAACGTACATCAATATCGTATATTGATACATGTGTATACAACTTTTCTACATGCATTATTTTCAAAACAAATAAAATATTTATAATTAATATTTCATAAATATTAATTAACTTATAAGTGTTTGCGTCAAAATTGATCACAAACACCCAATAGAGTTTTTGTAGAGAAATAAATGAAGAATACTAAACGTAAATAGAGAGAATATAGCAATAAAACAATAAGAAATAAGAAAATAACAGAAACATAGTAGTTTATAGTGGTTCAACGTTGTTTTCCTATGTCCACTTTAAAGAGATAGCTTTTTTAATTACTTTGTAAACTGAGTACAAGAAGGATCAGATGAAAATCCTTAGTTACAAAAGAATATAAAACAACAACCAGCATAACAGTCTCAAAAATGAACAATCAAGTCTGTACTCATAGAAAAAGGCGGTGAAATATCTCTCTGAAAATTCGAAAGAAGGATCTCCAAAACCATATGGGTGCATAAGAGAGATAGCATGGCCTAAATCCTAAGAAATAAGGATCAGGGCCAATCCTTATTTTGGAGGAATTTTGGGGTGTGATCCCTATGGAAGCTTCTCCATATTGTAATACGTGCTTAGCCTCCAAGTTTCATGTCAATTGGACTTGAAGATGTTGAATTATTGATCGATCATTACAACAAAGTGTGTTACTACAAGATTCTGATGATCCCTCTAGAGGAAAAAGGGTCGATCCCTCATGCTTGCTCCTTTTAAGGTGTTATCCCCAGGGTCTCCACATCTTGTTTCAAAAGTTTCATATGCATTGGACTTCTAGATTTCGAGATATCTATTGTTGTCAATTGAGTTGCACTTGCTTGGCTGAAATAGACCGATCCCTATGACTAAGAGGGTATATAGTCTATCCTATTTCTATATTAAATTATATTTCGTACTGTAAACATTTTGTATAGCATATCTCTCGATTCCATTCGATCACGGCTTCATATTATAATAATCTATACTTGATTTCTGGACCCTATAATCATCATCCTAGGCTAATCAGCCTTGATCATAGACTTGTCCAACCAACTCGGATATAACCGAGTCAAGATGCCAAATAACACTTGCCCCTTAAAGTACATCTTGTGTTGAACATGACTTTCTTTGAATCGAAGCAGGTTAGAGTTGCTGGAGAGAAATCCATGCAATTTTCTAAATAGCTGCTATCCTTCCATTGAATTATTTCCCAATGTGTCTTACCTCTCTTTGATCGTTATGACACTTGGTCGATTTCCAATATTATTAATTTAGAATTATATCCCGCCAGTTGTTATCTATTTCCGATTTACGGGGCTAGTAAGCTTTGACCTTTTGATCCAGTCTCGACTTTGAAAACTTTAGGTTTGAATCTAATTTCTGTCGATATAAAAATTTGAATTTTTAGGATATACAGATGCATGTTCTGGTATACGTTCTTGTTGTTGGCTCTTGGATGCGTTTGCACGCTCATGGGTCCTTTTCGATTTTCATTGGATTAGATGCAATTTCATTGCATCTTATATTTATTTACTTTATATATTTTATATGTACATGTTTGCATGCACATAGGGATCGTACCTGATCCCTTTGCTTGCTCTTTTTTTTTCTTGTGTTTATAGGGATCTGAATTCCTCTAGTCGATCTCTTTCTTTCCCATCATCTCTCCTTTTATTTATATATATTGTTAGGGATTGGGTGGATCCTCCTCGGGTAGGGGTCGTACTTGATCTCTCTCAATATTAGAGACTTAATGTTTTTGGTTGCATGGAGAAGGGAAAGGCAGGCCGATCCCTCAACTATATATATAAGCAAATGTCTTTCTTCTCCATCTCTCGCTGTAGCTCATTTCTTTCTTGCTTTCATTTCCTTCAACACCTAACCCTCTTCTCCTTCCTTAGAGCCGAGCCCCCTCTTTCTTCTTTCGAAGCTATCATCATCTCCATCACTAAATCCACCACCCCATCGAATTCAAGAACTTCGCCTAACCCATCTCACGCACGAAAATCCACACTCATATACATATATGTGGGTTTTGATTTGCATACGATTTTGATTTGTGATGAGACGATGCGTCCGGCCTTGCCATGGGTTGAATTAGGAGAAAAAGAAGCTAAGACAAAGAGTGAGGATATTCATGGAAATTTTTTAAGTGGAATGATCGGTACTACTTGAGTTTAGAGGGTTCAGTATAGAAGGTTGAGGTGGAGGATGAGAAAGGGTAAGTATATAGATCGGTGCACTGGCTATGAGAGGGATCAGTTGTGGCTAGGTGTAGGAAGGGATCGGTCGTATACCGATGTGGAGAGGGAGCAAACCAATCCATATTCACTTGCATAAACAATCTAAACCAGTCCTACCTTAACGAAATTGAACGTATGACTGTAACGGACAACAGGACTTGCATATCCATTATCGAATTTGAAATTGAACAACCAAATTTCTAGGACTTAGTAGATGAATTAAAACTTAACATATGGACTTCAACAACGAACTTCACACTTCTATATGACGATGGTTGATCCCAAAGCTTACACAACCAACCAACTTAAATGCTAATTGAGATGGTCGGCGATGACGGTCACTTTGATCGAAATTCAAAGTCTCGTCACTACTTTTTCTTTTAATTTTGAATTGTTTATCTCTGCATTTCACAACACCGCACTATACTAGTTTACACTTAGTACGAGGGAACATGTAAAATTTTCTAATCTTGATTATCTACTAAGTTTAGTTAATATTGGCTCCAGACATTCAGGGTGTTTGGCTGCAATGTCTTCTGGACAACCTTCACATAACAGCAATCTAGGTGCCTAGTCAAGTTCTGTGACTGTATCCAGTAGACTTTCTCCTGAACTTTAAACTAAGTAACTAGAAATTTACGGCCCGTTGATCGACCTTTTCTCTAGTGTTCCTATCTTCCGGTGGAAGAAATAAATCCTGCCCCTGACACTATAAAGAGTGCTATATTTTTTGATAACCCAATAGATTCCCAGGCCTCCATAATTGGTGATGCTGCTTTCCATAGGTTGTTCTCTAAACATGGGATCCAATTTGGAGACATTTTAGTCCCTTTAGTGAATGACAGAGCTCATTTGCTTTCAGAAGGGTATACAACATGTAATAAATTTATGTTCTAGGCTAAATGTGTGCCGCCTTTTAGTTCTTTTATCTGAGAAATGCTAAATTATGTAGGAATAGCTTCTGCTCAGCTACATTCAAACAAGCATGCCTTCCTTCATGGTACTTTCACCTATATATGGATGTTTTGTTTCGCCCGCCATATGCTGAAGACATCGGTTTCATCTATAATTTCAATCAAAGGACATGAAGCCTTTCTTATACTTTCCTCGAGCCTGCGCCAAACCGTCAAGTTCTAACTGATGCTTGGAACAAGCTCAGCGTCTTTAAACATGAATGGTTCTGCATCCATTTCCCGCCGGGCTTTGTGAAGTGATGGTTGGAAGGATGTAAGTGTTGCTTTTACTTTATTCTTAAATTCTTAATCCCAAGTCATATCCTGACCTGGGAAATACTTTGAAAATTTATAGACATCCATCCACGACCCAAAGGTGATAGTTCTTCAAGGGCGGCCTCCATAATTTGCCCCACCCTAGTTGAGGACAGGGACATTAGGTTCTTTTTAACTGATGAATGGCTATCTCCTTTTGGACTATCGGAAGAAGTTCGCAGCATCAGTCTTCTAGGAAACGTTGCACCACTAGGGAATATTGTGGAACAAGAAGGCGGCACTGATAGCCCTGTTGTTCCCCCAGTCGAGGAGGATCAAGGTGTCACCGAAGAAGGTGAAATTAGAGATGATAAAACCAACAAGCTTGGTGGTGATGATGTAGGTTCGGGAAACGCATCTATGGTCGAATCATTACAAGGCATACAATTTCATGCTCCAATAAGAAAAATAAAAAGGCTAACGTACAAACTCCGTAGGAGGAAAACTGTTAAAAGTCCAAGTTTACCATTACCTTTGTTGAAGAAGAGTCATCCTCTCGGCCTTTAGAAAGTTCGATGGAAGGATTTTCAGATCTATCGATTCTAGATGACATCGATACTTTTGACTTTCCCAACATTAGTGTCGGGTAGATTAATTCTCCCACCAGGACTGGTGATTGCATTCGTTCCACTAGCAAAGGGAAAATCAATCATTTAAGCAGAGCTGCAATAACTGGTCTGTCGAGGGGACACTAGGACACTACAATCATGCACACTTCACTACACGATATTTGTCTATCTTTTTCAAATGGTGATTTACACGCTCTTGTTTGGTTTGCGGGTGCTATGTCTTATTCTCGCGCCTTTGATCGCTTGAGCGGATCCTGAACACAGTATGGATCCAGTCGTGGTCCAGACTCAGGCAGGCATCAAGAAAGGGACGACGGGAAAAGGTCATCGCTCAAGGGAGTCTTCATCCTCTAAGCACAAGTTCATATCTCAATCATCTCATCAGGAAATTCAGCCCCACCCACCTCTACATTATGGCGATCAGACCTCTTGCCATGTTCCCCAAAATGCAGTGCCACTAGAGCGTCATTCAGGTTCATTTGGTTCTCGATAGCCTCGCAAGCATTGGTCCAGCCAATGTCCTATTGTTACTTCCAATCCAGCTTTAACTACTACAGCTCCTGAGGCCTATACAACAGAAAGATTGGCCGAACTTACGGTTAATTTATAAAAAAATATGATTTGATGGGCTGAAGTTTCTTCCTTCTATCCATACAATTCCAGGGAGTGCTAAAGCAAGTTCACTTGCATGCGTCAATGATGTTTTTGTACAGCTTGAAGCATTCCAATACTTAGATGAGAAAATCTCTGAGGTGTATACTAAAAGGCAATATGAAATCGATCACCTTAAGCTGAAGGCGATCCATGATAAAGACATAATCAAACACCAGGATGAAGAGATCATAAAGTTGATCACGCGACAGAGAATAATGCTTAAGATACATCCGAATCGATTAATCGTATGGAAGTGGCTCACAAAAAGGAGCTGGATGTTGCCCTTAGATGCAGTGATGTGCCTTCTCTGAAAAGGACACACTGTAAAAAGAGAAAGTCACTCTAGCCCGCTGCGTTGAGGAACTCGAAGAACTTCCTAAGAAAGAGAAGGAAGAAAAATTCGAGGCTCAGAAGGAGTCTCAAAGGTATTGTGAAGAGGCCGACAGGGCTCGGGAGTTGAAAATTAAACTTGAGGGGAAGCTCATTCAAATTGAAGTCCTCAAGGAAGAGGCAAGGGAAGTTGGCCGTAATAAGGTTAGAGATCAAATGGAGGCCTAGTTGAAGGATGCTAAAGAGGCTGACTGGAATGAGATTAAGGACATGTTCAATCCTTTGATTGTTGAATACAATGCTAATGTCCTAATCAGCATGACTTGAGTTTTTAGAGAGGGCTACCTCAAATCACTTGCCAAGGCTTGGGAATATATCATTGAAATGAGGATAAAAGCCCTTGGCAAGGCTGATTTCGATGTGGACAAACTAGTACAAGAGATCCTTCATAGGAATGAACCTTTAGATCTCGCCGCTACAACGCTCCGATACTTTGATATTTTGGCACCATCTAGCAAAGGGAAAAACATCGTTGAAGTTTCGGAGTCCAATCCCAAAGATCCCCTTCACTTCAAATAGTTAAAGCATCAATTTCACTTGACCAGGATAGGATTAGAGCTATGATCCGGATGGAACCAATTATAAATCAGAAGTGCTGACTCCTATTCAAGAAGAGAGAACTCCGGCGACAACTGAAAGTCGACTGGAAACATGTATCTTACTTTATTCTCCATTATTTTAGAGATTTCGTTCCTTATGCCCAATAGTTGTGAGCTTACTTGCTTGTTCCTGCGAATCAGCAAGTATTTCGGCCCTCGGTCAAACTCCAAGAAGCGGTGCTGCTATAGAGAAACATTTGAAATTTACTGAAATTAGCAGCTATCGACATTCAGGGCCTAATGCTCAAGTTATTGGAGCTCTTGCTAATGAAAAGGCCAACGATCAGTCACTACTAGATGAAATTGATGATGTCATTATCACTAGTGCCTCCGAACACACTGACAAGCTCAACTTAAAGGAGCGCATCGAGAAGGAGGATTTATTGAAGAAGAAAGCGAAAATTAAACTTGTTGATGCAAACTTTGATGATCCAAGCCTTGTCCAACTTGAAGTCATTCCATACGTCGGGTTGTTTTCCCAAAGGACTCCCTCCAAAATCTAAAAGCTCTTCTGCCAAAGGTGGTAAAGGCAGTGGTGGGGGATCAAAGAGAGGAATAGGTGGAAGCTCGAGTAGGTTCACTCCCAAAAGAACTCAAAGGGGAGAGGAAGGAAAATAATTAACCGTCACTTCAGCTTAGTTTGTATATAGCTTGCCTGGCCGTTTTTCTTTTTATTAGTCGTGTATGTGTGGGTACAGCCCTACTTTTGAATAAATTTGTACTATGATTTTCAAGTTTAACGTGCAAATAAAAGTTCTTTATTTTCTGTTAAAATATTATGTGAATTTTATTTGAGTGGTGGAGCTATTACTTTTCCATTAAATGTACTTGTAATTCTTGCTCATTTATTCAGATAATCATCCATTAATTTTTAATCAAGGCCTCCATATGGTCGTGGCCTCAAGTTGTACGAAACATTGGGGTCGAGCCCTAGTGTTACGCCGTGGAATTCAGCAGTTTAAGTGATTATACTCATGCCCCTGGTCTCGGGTTAGTGGAGTTAGATAATGGATGGTCGAACTCCATTCTTAGCGGATTTATACTCCTCCTATCAGTTTCAGGTCGGAGTTTCATGGAACAATGAGTGGTCAAACCACACTCATATTTTTTTATACTCACATCCGCACTCTGGGGATAAGAGTTAGTTGGCGGGTGATTGGATCACACCAATTTGTATTTATACTCCAGTCCATAAGGACTTAGAGTTATTTTGTAAAATAGCAGATCATACTTTCCTTAATTGATTGATTTTCCCCCAAGTCCGGGTTTGACTTAGCGAGCGATGGATCGTGTCATGATCGCTATTGATTCAAGTATGTCCCATCGCTTGGCGAGATTAATTTGATTATCGGATGGTCAAGTTATATCCATTTCTCGTTTAGTGCTCTGTCCATCGGGTTGTGAGCGAGATTCATCGAATAAACGATCGGACCACGTTCATTTTGTTTAGTTCAATCGTGAACTCATATAATCGGGTAGCTCCAAACTTTGGGAACCTACTTGGACATGTCAATATTAATTATTTGGGTACCGTAACTAATATGTAATGCTATAGCAATCACATATATAAACGAGATTTCAAACTTTATTTGCCACATAGAAAGAAACGACATTTCTTATTATGTAGCTGGAAAATCAAATGTTAAGGCAAATTTGGAAATTAAATACAACGGAATGAAAAACAATAAACTAAGTGAAATAGCATCTTAAATGCTCGTTATTCCATGCCCTTGGTAGTGTGATGCTATCAACACTCGCTATCTTAAAAGTTCCATCTCCAAACCTCTATTCAATGACCTATGGTCCTTCCTTAGTAGGGTTCATGTGTGACGGGACATGAAAAATCCGTTTCAAGACGAGATCTACGATTTCAAAGGTTCTAGGTCAGAATTTAATGTTGTAGTATCAGGCAACTCGATGTCGATATGCAGCTGCCCTTAAATCTGCTTCTCCGCGCTTCTCATCTATAAAATCTAGAGATTCTAATAGGAGATTTCTATTCGTTCTGGGGTCGTAGTAGGTCACTCGATGAGAAGGGACTTCGAGTTCGACAAGAATGACGATTTCAGAGCCGTAAGCAAGGGAGAACGGAGAATAGCCAATCACAGACTTATGGGTGATTTTGTATGCCCATAATGCTATTGGGATTTCATCCACCCACTTACCTCTAGTTTTTTCCAAACGTTTCTTTAGAATGGACACTATGATTTTATTCACAACTTCAATTTGTCCATTTGCTTGAAGGTGAGTAGATGCCGTAAATCTCCTTTCAATATGATGCTGACGGTAGAAGTATTTGAATTCAACATAGTAGAATTCAATTCCATTATCAGTTACAATGGTTCATGGAAGGCTAAAATGATATATGATGTTCCAAACAATGAAGTTGATTACTTCTTTGTTGTGATCATGGATAAAGGTTCTGCTTCAGCCCATTTGGTGAAGTAATCAACTGCTACACATGGCGTACTTCACAACACCTTTTAAGAACGGTAAGGAATCGATAATATCTATGCCCCATGTGGCAGATGGCCATGGACTGACCATTTGTGTAATTTCTGTCTGCGAAGCTCTCGGAACATATGCAAACATCTGGTACTTATCACATTGTTTAACATAATCAGCAGCATCTCATTTGACAGTCGGCCAGTAATACCCATAACGGAGTATTTCCTTTGCCAAGGCTTTCTACCAATGTGATCCCCACATTCTCCTTCATGAACTTCCTTTAGGACCTTCTTTGTTTCATCACAAGCGATACAATGAAGCAGGGGAACGGAAAAACCCTTTTTATACATGGCTCCTTTCTGAATGATATATCATGAAGCTTTGCAGAGGACTTGTCGCCTTTCATTCCTCCATTCGGGAAGGACACCCTGTAGCAAATAATTTTTAATCGGAGTTAGCCATAACTCCTTCTTAGGCTTTGTCTGAAGTACCCAGTTGATTTCCATTTGGTTTATGCTTGAAGCATCTAGTACTTCGATTGGAACCAATCTCATTTGTTGTGTGACTCTTAAGTGTAAATTCAGTTAGCAATTAATATCGAACAATTCGAATATTAATGTTTACGCGTCAACTTAGCTAATGGTGTGACATTGTGGTCAAATTTATCCCTTACGTAGCTTTAGAGAAATCAAATTTTACTTATTTTAAGCAGTACCTAGTAGTGACACTTATTTATATTAATTCTCTTTCAAAACTATATCACATTAGGACTAATGGAATTTGGTAATGTCAAAATTTCAATATCGTCAGTATTCAACTTTAAAGTCCAAAAAGAAAATTCTTGGTTTAATAATAACAATTATTATCAACCAAACTACTCCAACCAAAGGCATTAACTTGAGTTGACTTCAGTTGACCGTAACACTAACCTTATATAACTAAGGAGATGAATTTTCTATTTAATGGTGTTTCACTTTGAATACTTCCACTCGACCTAACTATAGTACGTCGATGGATGACATGCATGATTTAACTATAATCAAAGCGGACTTTCAACATTGAAGCTCGACAATATTCTCAAATCGAGAGAATCGTGAATATTTTCATATCAGTATTTTCTATTTGACCTTTATTATATTAACCAATTGAAAACTATCGAGTAAGGTATTTCATAGTTATCCAATAATAATTAGTATGTAACCCCTTGGTGCACCTAGCCACCAAGAGTATTACACTGTCCAACGTTTGGAGAGCGCTAGGTACTTCAGTCTCAATAGATGCATCGATATTCAATCTCGATACACGTTGACTATGAATATTTCAAACGATATGTTTATTAGATTGTGACGCATTGGTCATGATTACAACACCTTGTAATTACTATCACAAAACAAATCATTTGCAAATTTTCTAGTAAATATGTTTAAATTAAATAATCAACTAATTATAATATATTTTAACAAATATATAACAGAAAGAAAAACATCTTCTATTTTAAACAAGATTTTATTGTAGAGTTATCAATTTATAATAAATTAAAGAATTGTCCGTAGACCATACTCCTAACTCTATCATATACTTAGATATGGTGATTTTATGTGAATATTCCCTTAATAGGTTACTTGAGAAAAATTCATTCTGAATATCAGTTTTGGAAATTGTTTTGGGACACGAGTACTTGATTATTTGGATATTCCCTTAATATAGTACTTGAGAACTTGATTTGGGACTTTAATGTCCGTTTAGGTCAAATTTAAATAAGGACTTTGTGACAAGGTTTTGAATATTTTACCATTACTGCATACATTACCAAGAGTTAACCCTCTTGCCTAAGCTCCATAACAATTCATTGACATAAGCATATAAGGTAGATCAATTTTTAGGCTTAACAATGGTTGTGGCATGTTATAAGATTATTGCAAGATATGGTTTATTTGGAAAATTATCACAAGTAATCAATTATTAAGATTATCGAATTCTATTGAGCCAAGGCCATTGCATATTATCAGTTAATAATTGTCGCATGTTCCAAAGCTATCGCAAGTCATACATGTCACCATATTTTGTGTAAACTTATCATATTATATTAAATGAAGTAGTCACATGTTATGGAGGCCGTCATAAGTAGTGGAGAAGTAACAGTTGCAGGACAGGTGGCAAGCTTTGATTTCTTTAAAATGTTTAATTAACTTAGTTCGTGGGATGAAGTAATGAAAATTTCGAAACTATATTTTACTCAGGAAATGCCATGTGCCAAACTATCTTTGGTCCATATGTTCATTTAAAAAGAAACTTTCTTCTTTGTTAGATCCAGATTTTGCATGGCAAACATCTACGACGGTCCCCTCTTATGAATAGACTAACACACCCACACAATAAAAGAGAATTTTCGCTCAATCTTCTTCTTCGTTTCTCATTTTCATCTTTGAAATTCCTACAAGAGTAAAAAGTAATGTTGATGGTGGACTAAGAGCTCAAAGTATTTGTATTTATAAAGGACATATACAATGTGAATTTGCATGGTGGACGAAAGAGAAATCTACTCGAACCACTTTGAAAAATTATTTTTGCTCACTTTACTTTTTACTTCTTATTTCTCATTTGCCTTCATTATTAGGCATGTCTCATATCATCTTCAGGTGGTACACAGCTGACTTTTTCAAACATGTTATGACGAAATTGCATGAATAACAAGAACGAACGCTGCTACAAAAAATTATAATAGTTGTTTGATGCAATTATTAAATATATACAGAGAGCATGTGTTATATAAGGAATGCAGTGGGTCGAATAACAGACTTTGTCTGTATTTACAATGGTTTACACACTATATGACATATCGATTAATTAAGCAAATGAATTAAATGGAAGTAAAGTTATTACAAAATTCTCTTTTGAATGAAAAGGATGTGATATCATTACGAAATTCTCTGTTGCGCAAATCCTTTTCCTTCACTCTTCTGTTTTCTTTCTTCTTGAATTGACGTTTTATAAAACAATAAATAAGCAGTATCAAACCCACCGACGGACTTGGGAAGTTTGGATATGCCAAGAGTCCAATAGAGTGAAACCATATAAACGACTCCTTAGCTTCATTCTAATCAAGCTTTTTCATAATGACTAGGCACACGTTGAAGTCTCTTATTCATGGAAACCATTTATGATAAATGAGCATATATTTATTATATATATAAACCTTGAAACCATAGTCTTGTTAAATCATTCTATTATGAAAATTTAACCTTGTTTAGAGTATAACTCATACTCACACATACATGTCGTAGTTGACGGACTTGACAATATTGTATAATTGGCTATACTTTGGTGGTAGAGCATGTGCTCACACGCGCACATACACATTATGTGTGTGTAATGTGTATGTGATGACTGCTCAACACCTTCGGCACCCATATACCTAATAGTGCATTGAGATGGTGACCGGCCAATGTGGGACTATTGTGAAGGTAGTAAAGTAAGTAAAACCATTAAAGAACATGTCAAACATCTCACAGTGCATCGAATAAAATATAATTATATATATATATATATATATATATATATATATATATATATAATAGACGAGACAATACTAACTATATGAACTACAAAATCAGAGTTCACAGGTTCATACAGTTATATAAAACAATGATAGAGTTTATACAACAGATAAATAAACTCAAATGATAAACCGTCTCTAATAATAATCAAACAATATCTAGGGTCCACGGTGTTGCACAACAATAATAATAAAAGCTCCAAAAACGTAGTATACATGAAAGTGTGGCCTCCTACTACTCCATTTGTACAATGCCTAGTTCAACCTCACGCTTGCTATCTAGTCTACTCATTTAAGAATACTCGAGATAATAAGAAGTAGAGTATAAAACCTCAAGTTAGACAACAGTCTGGTGTGAGCGATAAACAACCTCAAAATCTATGACAGTCGATATAGTATATGGGTTATAAGGTGGGTAGTGTCATACATGACATGTCTCTACATCCAAAAAGTTAGCACATAACACCATATATGTTATACCACCACCATCATCATATAGGTATACAACACTAAGTATAATATGGGTGTTGAGGAACCTAACATAGAAGTATCTATGACATAAGAAATCCATTACTACCGCATAACAATCACACCAATCAGGGAAAATGCATAACAAACATGCAACAATAACCATTACCAAGGTTTCATTTCGCTCCTACCATCACCAAATATCCTATCCCTGACCACAAAAAAGGTCTCTATCACCACTAGAATGCTCTGATAATACTACGTCCATCAACAAGGTCAGCGATACACCGTGTCATTACTAGATTGATATACATTCACCTACCATCATTATGGTATTGCCATTACCAAGGCAGATTGGACCATCACCAAGGTCTAGCATACATAGGTGAAGGTCCTTACATGCCCTTTCCCCGTGAAATACATTCCACATCCAAAGTTGTCAACTATCTTTCTTTCACACGACTCGATATTGGAACACACCATGTCCCACCACATCACTTTACCCATTGAATGTGCCTCTTCAGGCCATCACCAAGTCCATATACAATTCCCACTCGATGTACTCACCAAAGATGATTTGTACACTTCTCACCTAACGTACTCAACCAAAATGATTCGCCCATCAATATGTCAAACACTGGAACATACCTAGATATCTAAGCCATAGAATCATCTCGTCAAAGTTTCAAAGTCATCACATCGAAGCATCACATCATTTCTTCACTATCAAAATCGCTCATCGTAGAGCCATAACGTCGAAATCTAAAGTCAAACCCATAATCGAACCACCATGTCGTGCTCCCCAAAGTCTATCATCATCCACATAAAAAATTGGCCAAATCAGCAGCTACTGATAGTGGTAGACCACTTCAGAGTGGTTGATGCCGACTAAGTCAGGTCTATTCAAGTTTCCATCATATGTGCATTCGTCGATACGCATGAGACGCTATCCTATAGGATGTTTCCTAACACTATATCGTTTATTGATTGGCGTTTTCAACCAAAACAAGCAAACATATGATTAACATAGCAACATACATGTAACAACCTACACTCCTGGAAACACCGATTCATAACCGAAAAGTGGCTTCTAAATCGTCATCATGCTAAGAAGTATGAATCGTTATGTGGTCTACCATTAAGACCATACACTAAGATGCCTCTAGGGATTACTCTATTTTAGTATGATCCACTTGTGAGTGAAATTTTCATAAACCAAAATTAAACATATAGAGTAGTCATCCTAAACTATAAAACAACCAATAAGATACTCTAAGAAACACCCTTAGGTGTAAGATATATCTGAACTTTAATTGTTAACACCATACCACTATTGATATAATACATTCACCAGACTTTGTTTGATCCCCTCTATTTCTTCCTCTTATTATCTATTACTGGAGAACATGGCAGTAAGTGAGGTGATTTATCAAGATGCATGGAGAAGGAGATACGAAATTGGAGATTTATTTATTTACAGTCATTCTCTATGTACCTTATTGTATCTTTTAGTCAAGCTATTACTATGGCTTTATTAGGAGACTACCTTTATCAAACTTATGTTGTGTTGACATTTGGAGACTTTTTTTTGTCATTTGTTGTATGGACCACAGTTATTCTGAGACCATGTTACTTAGATTATTTTTAGTACTCATATTTTATTTCCTTCCCCTATGAGGTCTGAAAATGTAGAAATGTGTAAGGTTATAATGGTTACCATATCGTGTAAACCATTTTAAAACCTAAGTATTCGTACTTCTTGGCATGACGATGGTTCAAAAGCAACTTTTGGACTTTGAATCGATGCGTTCAGGGTGCGACTTGTTAAATTTGGTTTATGAGCTTAGTTTCAGATTCCTTAAGAATTAGGGAAAGAAGATTTCAACAACCAAAGCTAGAGGAGAATACATAGAAAAGAGAAGAGGGAAAGATAAAAAGGTGATTGGATTCTACCTATGAAATGAGTATGTTGGGAATAAGTAAGTGACTTTCAATTATATACCTTCTTAGCAATATAAATATGATTTCTATTTTTAAATCTACCTATTAATATTCTAAAATTATGAACTGAAATGATTTATAAATCCCTAGGAAATGATAGATCTAACTATTGAATTGATAAATGAAAATAAAACTATATCT
Source organism: Allium cepa (assembly GCA_030765085.1). Lineage (NCBI taxonomy): Eukaryota > Viridiplantae > Streptophyta > Magnoliopsida > Asparagales > Amaryllidaceae > Allium > Allium cepa. The sequence goes on along the minus strand of CM060941.1, from coordinate 165,267,992 downwards.
AATCTTATAGATCTAAATTGTATATCATGTTTGGATTGATAAATCAAGAATATATTTTAGAGACTGCCCTTAATCTTTTAGATCTGATTTATATGACTAATTGAAATGATTTTGAATAGAAAAAAAATGAACAAACATATCCATTGGAGTTTATTTAGATCTGGTTTAATTTACATTAAAATATACATAATAGTTTATTTGAGTGTACATATAAAATCCCTTGCATATATCCATAACTAACTTGAAATCCATTGACAAATGTTAGAATAAAATATTTAAAGTTGCGTACGGAATACAGATAGAGATCTGGTTGCAAACAAGTATATAAATTTTTATACGAAATCACAAAGAGTAAAATAAAAATAACCAAAACAAACAAGTTATAAAAATACGGAAAGTAGACTAGACATCTGATTAAACATCTAAATATTCATTTAGATATCTAAAAAGTATTTTCAGACATCTAGGTTTTAGTATATCGTAATCCGAGAATTTTAAGTTGAAATTCAACATATTTCAAACATCTAAATATACTTTTAGACATATACAAATTAATTTAGATGTTTAAAAAAGGAAGTTATATGTTTAAATGCTTGAGAATGTTTGTTTGTTTGCGTCAGGAAGTCTGGCGTCTGAATTGTATTTTTAGACGTCTTGATTATATAGCAGGCCCATGTTAAACCTAGACCAGGAATAGGCCAAGTAAGAAGGATTGGCGAAACGTGTTCCTACTTCTTACTTACTTGGGAGTGCATACAGGTATAGGGCAACAAGTTGGAAACATACTACCTTTGGGTAAAGTCCCAGACTCTCATCTCATGAAGTTGGAACATGACGCTCAACATGGCGGGCAATTATATCGCAATTAAAAGTTCGTATCATTCATAGCCGTTTTTAGCCGAATATTGATAGATGTAGGAAAGATTGGATGAAGATATTCATCAAAAAAGGATCAATGAATGTTAGATGAGAGACGAATCAATTCTTGATTGCTACTTACGTAATGATTTAGAACTTAGGACAAGGAGATGCACCAATGCAAGATGGCAAGAATCGTTGATATGGTCCGAAGAATGGGTCGGGTACTGAATTCATACTCAGTTAGCACACTAGTGCAAGATGCAAAAGCCATCAGATAGTGATTCGATGAATGGGTCGTGCATTGGATGTATATTTGATTAGGAGTATTGCATAGAGGCATGAACCATCAAAAAGTAATCCGATAAACAAATCGAGCAATGGGTATATATTCAGATAGGAGTAGTAACCATAACAACTACAACTATAGATGTTAGTTGATGTATAATTAAGTGGTCTACCATTGAGACCATACACTAAGGATGCCTCTTGTGATTACCGTATTCGAATATACTTCACCTATGAATGAAACTTTCATAAACCAAAATTAGACATTTAGGATTGTCAACCTGAATTGTAAAACAACTAACTTGTTACATATAACACATACTAAGCGTCACCCTTAGGTGTATGATATAACTAAACTCACCTGTTAACATTATACTACTACTACTGATATAAGGTATTCACCAAACTTTATTTGATCACCTTTATTTCTTCCTCTTATTAACTATTATAGAGGACAAGGCAGTAAGTGAGGTGATTTGGTCAAGGTGCACGGAGAAGGAGATACGACGTTGGAGATTTATTTATTTATAGTCTTCCTCTATGTAACTTACTTTACTTTTTAGTCAGACTATCATTATGGTATTATTAGGAGACTTTACCTTTATACGACTTATATTGTATTGGCGTTTGGAGACTTTGTTTAGTCATTTATCATATGGACCATGGTTATTATGAGATTGTGTTACTTTGATTATTTTCAGTACTTATATTTTATTTTCTTTCGTTATGAGATCTAAAATTGTTGAGTTGCGTAAGGTAATAATTGTCACTGTACCATAAAAACCATTTTAAAACCTAACGATTCATACTTCTTGGCATAAGAGCGGTTCAAAAGCTACTTTTGGTCTTTGAATCAATATGTTCGGGGGTAAGGGTTGTTACAATACAACTAACATAGCATACGTATAACATGCATAACACATCTATACCAAACAAATTCGGATTCGTATCAAAAATGCCTAAATCTAGTGATTTATAGAAAATAGTATGTCCATAAGAACATGTGCGATATGTGATTTAAAACCATTTAAAAACGCTTTAAAACCTATCAAATCTTAGGTCAAGCTGTAGAGGTCTCTAATACAAGCGTAACACAAGAAACCACATCCAAATCAAACCTCATATGTAAAAGCTATGAACGATATAAGAAATTGATTATATATAAATTAACTAATTTATTTATTTCCTAATTAATAATTAACTAACTATAATTACCTTTAACAATTCATCTTCCCCTCCACATTTTCCCTACAGCATGCACGCATTATGCCTAGTAACTACTCATGCACCCCATTTCCCATGCATGCAGTTTCACCATTGTCTCCAATCGTTGCTTTGCTAGACACTGCCTGTAGCTCCGCACAACCACACGCCTCTACCATATTCTCCATTCAACCTCATGCACTGCTCCTTATTCACGAACAATGCATCCCATTTGATAATTATCAAGCCACCATAGAACCACCACTACTTCACTCGAGGCCATTGTCTGCTCCTCTAATGATGCTACACCACCGCGGCCATCACCCTCGGCCAACCCACGGTATCAATGTTTGCCATCCAATACCATAATAATGTGAAAAAAATGAGAAACTATTGTTGTTGTTATTCTTTTGAAGCTCTCCACTGCCGCCAACTCCGTCTTCGCTTAGATGATCTACATTTTTAACTCCCTTTACGGAGACGAACAAATCCATATAAACAGTTTCCAGTAAGGTCAAATTACCAAAAATTTCACCATTGGTAATCTTTCCATTTAACTTTGACATATCCCTCACCATAGCATGAAGCATAACCACTCCAGCGCCATTTTGGTCCCCTCTCTGCTAAGAATCAAACCATACCGTCCAACTTCATATCGTTCACATCCAAAATCAATCCCTTCACTGGATTCACATTTTCCAACCACCACAATTGGAGTTTGATCAAACCGAGACCATTGTTGCATTACTCTTAGAAAAATAAAGCGACTCAAGTTTTGTTTCAAATGGAATGGTGATCATTTTCTTTAGAAAGAAGAGGAGAAAGAAAGTAGGGAAGGGGTTCCATAGAGGAGGAGAAGATAACCTGAATGAAGAAATGGTATGTGGCAACAATAAACAGATAGTATTTATTGGGCAACGGGAAGAGTGAGGGTTTCAGTATATCCTATTCTCTTTTATTTCAAAAATTCCAATGTATGTTTTGTGATTGTAAAGCTGCTAGGAATATCGGATTATGACGATTCTTCGATGGTGTAAGTCGTCATATTTTTCTCATTCCGATGGTATAAATTTTGATAGAATCCAAGACCATGCCCCAAAAAAGCTATTTTCGGGCATTTTTTAGTTGTAAGGTCAGCCTAAATGACCAATGTCAATATTCTTTAACTGCATGGCCTATATATATTTTTCTTAATCCAAAGACATTTTTCGTTCGTTCAAATTCTCCGATTTCGGTCGTTGCACATAAACCCGTGAAATACGTATAACTACCAAAAATGCTAAAAATTCAAAGTCATCCAACAAACCTAAGGGTCAAAAATGTCACTACTTAGACTTTCCTACAGTTATGGAGTCATATGACCCATTATGAATTGAAAAATAATATTTTACGATCTTACGATATGTAAAACGCGGGTTATTACACTCCCACCTCCTATGAATTTCGCCCTTGAAATCCTCAATCATAAGTTCAAGTCAAATAATATTTACTAACTACAATCAAAAAGTTTACCCTGCATGCCAAAGAACCATGACAAGCATAAGCTGTGTCATAAAACATCAAACATGGACATAAAAATGCACATTTAAGCAAATAGCAATATAAACCTATCCTAGCATGCAAAGTACTCAATTGTCTAATATATACATCATACAAGATACTAGATATTAAAGCTAATGCAATAAACAGAATGTCTTACTTAGTAAAAGAGCTTTAGATAAGCGATCTACATGCTATTCTTAGTCTTTCAAGCCCTACTGCCTTTACTTTCACTCTATTGAACCCTCCTCAAATTCACCATCTTCCTTCTAAGTTGTCTAGTATCAGGTCCGACTATACGAGTGAGCTTAGGAAGTCTCGACGCTTCTAGCTCAATATCGATATCACATAGTCGGTCCACGCCATCTTTCCTAATTCCCCTTAAAAGCCCTTCCTATGATCCATTCGTGGATAAAGAGCATCTATCTCTTATAATGCCCCTAGCACACCCAAGGATTACATAGTCCACTCTATGCACTACCCAATATTAATCATTGTCGTCCTACTCGACTCTATGGGTATCGACTCGGCTTCTCATCAATCTATCGACTTTGACTTGTATGCCACCATACCATCCTCTAGTCCTTAGTAGTCTTTTGGTATATGTTCCCACTATAAATAGGGAACTAGTGGTTGCAACAATCCATTATTCTTCTTCTACTCAGCTCCTACCACTTTCAGCTCATACATATCATCCTTGATGCTTATACTCGTCCCATTTTAACAAAATGTCTATCCTATACACTTTGTTGCCATGGGAAGTATAATCAATCTTGAATGGTGGTACTTAGTACTTCATCCTGATCTATCAATGTCGGGTAAAATCAACCTATTATCTTTATAGAGCCAACCCTCTTGGACGAGTCCGCGCCACCTCATCCCATCAGCCTTGACCCTATCTCTATCTTAGCTATCATCTTTGCTAGTCCAACATCTCTCCTCTAACTAGCTTCAGTCTACTTTATCATACTAGGTCTAGTCATCTAGTCGGCCAACACTTCTCGATCTAGCTTCTATCTCGGTTGGAAATCATAACGAGTAATATACTTAAATCGTATCTATAGTAGGAACACTACTCCTAAACTGGTATGTCTTCTCAATATCTCTTGCACTATCCTCAAGTGCGTCTCATACTTCTCTTCTTCTAGAAGACAATAATATCACCTATGAACACCAGTATAAGCTCATTTTGCTCCTAGTACCCTATTCTATCTCAAAGAGTCATCCGTCTCCTATGTGAACACTATAGGTACTCCTCACTCGGATATATTCCCACAAATGAACCTGCTTCTCCTTGGGCTATTCACTAACACATATATCCCTCATTGCCTTATGAGTATCGCCCTTCTCAAAGGTATAATAACTTGCTACTAATTCAATATAGAACCCAATCTCTCTACGTGTGATAGTCTGATTACTCCAGGATACTTCCTCACCATGGATAGCGACGTCGACTACTCATGTGGGATCTTGAGCGAATACACCAAGCCAACCATAGCTATATCCTATGCATACGGTTCCACTCTATTATTTATCCTCCTCTTATCACAATTATCGTCTCTACTACATCATCATTCACCACAACTTTGTATACCTTCGGTATAGGATTGGCAATCAAAACTGAGAATCGCAAACCCAAATCGCACCAACCGGAGAAGATCCGAACCTGAACCAAACCAAACGGGCTTGGGTCAGGTTTGTGTGATGAAAAATACCAGAAAGACCCTGATCCGATCAAACATGGCCTGAATCAAACCAATGGGCCTTGGGTCAGGTTCGGGTGATGAAAAATACCAAAAAGACCCTAACCCGATCAAATCCGACCCAAACCAAACCGACTAAAAGGCCTTAACAAAAACACTGAAATGTATGCAGTTTTAATGTTATTACCGACTGAAATCAAATCGAAACCACCTAACTCGAACCGAACCAAACCTTGGGTCGGGTCTAGGTTTTAAAATGCATAGTTTGGATCCGACAAAACCCGACCCATATAGAACCAAGAACCATTGGGTGGGTTTGAGTCTGTTGGGTCGGATCTAATTTCCAAACCCATTGTAGTGGCTTCTTTCTCAAATAATACTAAATTCAGTACATCACGAATAAGGCAATCACAACAAATAAAACATCCACGACTTGACACCACTAAGTATCGATGACACAAAGTCTTGAGAACATAAGGTCTTGACAAACAACACCCAGGTTGGCCAAACCATCCACCAACCTCGAAACAACCAAAGATCTTCCTATCAGGTCAAGACTCAACACTAACCTATCTACTATCTCACTGTATGTAAAAGGCCTAATATATCAGTATCAAAAAAAATACGTAGAGGTGTAGCATAAATAGGAAGCATATCTTGGATAGAAAGGCATTTCCCTTTCTCCTTCATGGATGTAGTAGTCGATGAAGTCAGATCGATATTCAATGCATATGCCTTCACCATATGCTTCTTTTTGTTATTGTTCCATTTTTGCTTGCCTCTCCTTCCCTATTGCGGCTTTAGCTCGTCCATGGAAACAATATCCTTCTGCACCAATTACAGGCTCTCGTGTCATAAAACCATTTCGACCAACTCCTCGAAGCTACCGTTATATGACCAATCAGTTGCTTTCTAAGATGATCGCTTAACATAATGATAAACCTTTCTTTCTTTCTAAGTGGAATATCAATGAAAGACGGATCCTATTTTGACAATATATCGATTTCGTCCATATAGTCTAACCTAGATATATCGTCTAGCTTCAAGCCGACAAACTTCCCAAATAGCCCCGACTTCTGAGCAGCCGGGATAAAATTTTCTTCAAAGCAAACTTTGAATTGATCCCAAGTAAATCAATCCTTAGGAGTCACGACCCTAAGGATATCCCACTAGTTCATACCCAATCCCTGGAGTTGTCTAAACGCTAACCTCCATCTCATAGTATCATCTAACTAATCGAAGGGCCTGTGGTGGAGGGTCGATCGGTGGGTCCTGGTTAATTATTTATATATGTTAATTTTTGTTTTCTTAATTATTTTCGTTTCGTATTCTTTAAAAGCTTGTAACTTCTTCGTTTGAACTCCGATCGTAAAACTACAAGTATGAAAATTGCTCAAAAATTCGTTAGAAACGCAATGGTGCAAGTTTCATGCCCAAATTCCATTGTGTGCTTAAATTTTATATTTGGAGCCTAATTAAATATTAAATTTCTAATCTAAATTTTATGAAGTATTACATTCTTCTCCCCTTAAATGAACTTCGTCCTCAAAATAACCCTTATGATCAAATCATGAGGTAATGCAGTAATCATCCTAAGCTATTCAACTAACTAGTATACAACTAAATTTGTGGTCAAACGTGCACAAGTGCATATTGAATCACACTATAAAAAACATACATGCAGAATGATTCTAAATTGGGCCCTCTTGTATGAATGTATTCTTTTAAAAATATTTTATAAAATATGATGCAAACAATTTATATATCCTGTCAGTTCTACATGTTCGTAGGTTTTGAAAAACATTTTTCACATAAAAATTCCATAATCCTACAAATAGAAGCATGGTTCAACCAATTTTGCATCTGGTTCCTACCATTCAAAAATCTAACATGTCGAATTTTCGCAACCTAACGTTCACTTCTACGCTAGGAAAAGGAATTAGATAGAGTATTTTACACTCTTACCACTCTATTAGTTACCAATCATGTTGTACATTGGAAATTTCCTTGTTGCTCCGGATTTTCTCCAAATTTTTCCATGTACAACATGCATAAAGAGGCTTGGCTTCGAGTTTTAAAATGAAATTGAATCCAAAAGGAATTCTCATACGTCACCGATAAGGTATCGAATTAGAAATCTAAGGCTAAAATAGTTTTTCACTTATTATTGTGTGCGCTTTATCCTAACATTAACCATAATGCACCACTAATATATATTTATAAACTTATATATCTTCCTACACTTATTATGTGGCATTTAAAGATCAAAATTTTTCATAAAAATCCTTCCAATTTTTCAATCAAATTTGCACATGATTTGAAAAATTAACTTCCAAAACAGTTAAACGCCAGCTCCCATAAAAACGGTTTAGGCAAAATTTACAAAAATTATATGAACATCAAAACTTTTTTTTTCATAGAAAGTAAAGTTTTCAAACATTCACCTTTTCTATTTTTATCAAACCAAGCCACATTTATATTGGGATTCAGTATGAGTTAACGCACATGCTCAATTCTAGAATTTCACAATCAATCATAGAACTTAAAACTTACTTCCTTACCTTTACTTATTTATTTTAAAATGATGACAAACCAACCTATTTGTAAATTTTAGATTTTTTAGGAACATGAATAACGACCCTTGTTTTCAAAACAACTTTAGCATATCTTTCGCTCGCTAAAATTTACTATTTTATAAACTTTCAGTGTTACATTGCATTTACCGTTGGTTAAGTGTCTTAACGAGATTTCCATATTTATACCACTTCTTCCAAATACACATACAAGAGCGGACTACTTATCCAAAAATGATAGAACGGTGAATAAATAGGAATATTTCTCAATATTATATGTGTCTTTTTGTACAAGAGACAACCAATGCAACCCAAATAACATAAAGAAAAGAACAAACGTTGGAGGAGAAATGAGGATAACAACAACACTACTAGATCTGAAATACTAACTACATACTATGATATAGTCCTGATCCTTTGCAAGAGCTGGAGCCATTGCCGTGACAGCGAAATGGGCATAGCATAGCGGCTAGGCACCCAATCTTGTTGCTCTGGCATTGCTGCTCAACTTGAATCTCTCAGATCTCTACTTGGACCTGACGAATAACAATTAGCTCGGGGCTGCTGTCCTACTGCCGGTGGCTTACAGATTCCCATCTTTCCAAGAGAGGCTCTATCGAATATAGGAGGGACCTTCTTTTGGACAAGCTATCCAGACAAGTTCACTTCATACCGCCTAAAGATACGAGTGAAGAGATGGTAATACAAAAAGTAGTTCTTAGGAGTACCAACTCCAGGATTAGTGTAGTTGGTCATGATAGCACGAGCCCAATTGATAGCCATATCACCTACAATGGCATAGGTGGCCTTTTGACCCAGCAGATAAATTTAATCAAAGCTCTCCATCTTCGAAATGATATTTTACTAAACAATGCCTATGACGAGGCGGGATAAAAGTCGTAAATTGTCTGGCCTCCAAATATCGATAGATCAAGAAAAGATCCACTACAAAATGTCTCGATCAGTCATCTCCACATCATCTAAATCCGCTCCCTCTGCAGATATTCCAAATTTTTTGCCGAAATCGTACCCTTTACTTTCGATCAAAGATTATTGATGTCTTCATCAAAGTTGTATGCTAGATTTGCAGCAAATAGATGAATGCAACGCAAATAGATGAATCGTTATGGCATTTCATGCTGTCTCAAAAGCTCTATTATATGCTAGCTACATATTTCTTAAGTTTATCATACCAGACTTGTGTCTGACTCTTGGTTTTTGTTTTCTCTAAATTCCTCGCGTGCTCTTTCAAGTAGTTTGAGAAAGATAGGTTTTCATTGATGTTCTTTGGAGCTCGAGAAGACAAGCTGGATGTTTCACCTATCGTAGTATTCATATTTCCACTACATTACTATTGTATATATCAACAGTTGTGAGAACATGTTGTTATAAGTGTCTAGGCTGATGATGCTACTTAGGTTTTGTAACTCCGATATTTCTATATCGAGTAACACTTTGTATTGTTCCTTAAATACAATATGTTATTGTTGCACTATGAGATTCTGATATTACGTTCCTTCTTCCTTATTTTATTTCATTTTTCTTTTATTTTACCATAACAATTCGTCCTTCTGGTACTTAGATGCTTGACACTCGAATACCATGGATGTATTAGTGTCAATATTTGGGGACGAAAGGGAGATTCATTACATGACTTTTAGATTCCTAACCCAAAATGTTAAATTTGGATTTTTCGATGACTTATCGATGACTTGCTGAAATCAAATTTTCAACATTTATGTTGCTCTACTTTCCCTCAAACTGCTACACAAATAAGCCATCTCGGCAATACTATGTAGGAAAATATAACACCAAACCAACATAATATCATATCCAAATATATGTAAAACCAAAAGAATTACAAAAAATTATAGAAAACAAATAAAATAACATCATAAAAATTCCATAAAAATGATACATACATGTCTCCGCACAACATCATGTCTGTATCACATCATGTTCGTACATAACATCTCATACCACAATATGTCCATACAGCAAATAATATCATAAATGTATACATCACACATCATGTCCATAAAAAAGAAACCCATGAATGTTGCGATGGTGGTGGCAATGGCGCATTTCAAATTGCTGGTTGAACATTTGGTACAAGGCTTCAACTTGCTTCCTCTGCTCGGCCGTCTCTTCAATATGCTTCCTCATTTGAGTTTGAAGCTAGTTGCATGGCATGATAAGGTGATAATATTCCTAGAATGAGGCTATTGAAGAATTGCATGGTAGTGCTGTTATAACTGGTTGTGATGGTTGGAGTAGTTCTAATGGTGGCACTATTACCACTGGTGGCGAAAACAACTATCACTAACAATCAACAACTTCATCGTTAACGGTATCCACTCCATCACTATCCCAATCAACCACCAACAGTTATAATAGCACTACTATGCAAGTCCAGGAGTCCCCTCTATCAATACTACCATATGAAAGTGTACGTGCAGTACTAAGGATCGTGTAATATAATATATAAATGTGGAAACTAATAATAGCAGTAAAATAAAAATTAAAGTAAGCACACCAGGAATTTTTATACTGGTTCGAACTTCCCGTTCTACGTCCAGTCCCAGAATATCCTCTGGATTTAGACTAAACCCCTCACTTAACCCGGAGGAATAGGTATATCACACTTGAGCAGCCGAACAGGAATTTTTCCGCCTCAACAGCCGAAGAGGACTTCAACTTAATACAAATACTTTATTGACGAGTGTGTTCTAAATAACACGGATTGTCTTTTGATAGTACAATTTCCTATAATCAAATCCTCAAGAATATGTGGTGTATGTGAAGATTTAGAAGGAAGATAATCTCGTAGATTCGAAGTATATAAATTAATTCAGAGATTCTAGAGATATTGAATGAGAATGAATGCTTTTATTTGCAGAAATAAATAGAGAATAGATTTCAGAAATATAAAGTAGAATCGATAATTGTAGAAGTGATTTGAACATGTTTATATAGTTGTAGAATAGTTACAATCTTTCATGAAGAGTTTCAATCAAAAGTTGTGTCCGTATCTCTTGGATTGATGGACATTCTTTTTCATGAAACAATCGCAACTCTTCAGAAAACTAGCCGTTATATGCAGGTCGGTCGACCGGAAAAACTGGCCGGTCAGCTGAGTTCGAAATCGTGTACAAAAACAGAGAGTATCTGTGGCACTGACTACAGGGTCGGTTAACCGAAGATCCTGGTCGGTCAGCCGACCTGTTGTTAAACAAAAACAGTAGCAGCTCATTTGGTTAGAGTACTTGCCTTCCAAACTAGTGACTTGGGTTCGATCCCCGCTCCATGCATTTTTTGTAAACTTGATTTTGATTAAAATATGCAAGCAAGTTTATTTGAATGTGAATGATGATTCTTGAGGAAAGATTTTAACAAAGCACTAAACTAGACTCTATATACATATTTGATGACTCTTGTTAAAATATATAACTATACAAACCATATATTGAGCCGGTGAGGCTGGATGTTACGTAGTCATAGAATCGTGAATTGTTGTGTATTGTCAGCAATCAAAACCTATGATCCAACATTCTCCCCCTTTTTGATGATGACAACTTCATTTGTTACGAATGAATCTTTGACAAGCTTTGTTGATCTTATCTCCCTCACTGAATATATTCCTGTAATTGTGCTTTAGATTTCTCCCCCTGAATCTATGCTATATATTCCTGTAAATAATTAATCTTTTCTCCCCCTTAATCTGTGCTTGCATGATTTATTCCTACAAATAGTGTTAGAACAATATCTTTCTCCCCCTTTGTCATCGACAAAAAGGAGAGTTTATATGATGATATAAATTATATTTCACATAAGTGTTAACATAGAACAATATAAAACAAAATAACTACTGCTTATAATGTAAGGTATCAGAAAAATTAACATTTAAAGCGTGCAATCCCAGGCTTCTTATAATTTCCTAATTTTTAGGAAACCATACCCATTTGGGTGTGGTTGAACCATTATAAATATAATTTTCATTATTAACTATCATATTAAAATAATTATCAATGTATTTTTCTCTGTTTTTCCAATTAACAGGAACCCAAATACTTAGATAATTTTTATTCTTGTTTCCTGTTAATGATTTTGTACTTCTAGAGAAATTATCAACATTATAGGTCATAGTAGTATTTGAATTTCTATAAAGATTGGATTTAGGCTTTACTCGAAATTTAGTATTAACAATATCATTTTTACTATACATGAAAGCATATCTAGCGCTATTTCTACGATCAATTTTATTATATCCTAAACCACTTTTATCACTGTGAGCTTTTGAATTCTTAACATAACCTAATCTCTTTTTATTTGAAGCAGGTTGAGAATTTTCAATAATCCTGGATAAATTTTCTCTCCCTTATTAAAATTGGAAATATTTTTAGTAATGTCATCAAGCTTAGTTTTGAGACTAGTGTTATCTAACTCAGCAATTTAATTTTTGTTTTTAACTCATGATTTTCAGAAGCTAGAGCATTATTCTTTTCTTTTTGAGCCTCTATTTCTTGACTTAATAGAGTGAGTTGAGAATTGTCAAAGAGTGAATTTTGAATTTTCTCAAGTTCTTCTTCTAATATTTTCTTCTCGTCTTTAAGCATATCTCTTTCGAATTCTGCTTTCTTCTGATTTTCCAGAGCTTCCTTGTATTTTCTTTTGAGACTTTTTAAAGTGTCTAGAAGTTCTGAATTTATTTCTATCATATCATCAAAAGTTAGATCACTAACCTCATTATCTTTTGCCATGAAGCATTTGTTTGTTTGCTCCTTCGATTTTTCTTTATTGCTTTTCCTCTTCTTATTGACTTGACTAGATCTCTTTGTAGCCATTTATTCTAGAATGTTGTTACGATCTCTAGAATACCAGGCTCTGATACCAAATGAAAGTGTACGTGCAATACCAAGGATCGTGTAATATAATATATAAATGCGGAAACTAATAATAGCAGTAAAATAAAAATTAAAGTAAGAACACCAGGAATTTTTATACTGGTTCGAACTTCCCGTTCTACGTCCAGTCCCAGAATATCCTCTGGATTTAGACTAAACCGCTCGCTTAACCCGGAGGAATAGGTATATCACACCTGAGCAGCCGAACAGGAATTTTTCCGCCTCAACAGCCGAAGAGGACTTCAACTTAATACAAATACTTTGTTGACGAGTGTGTTCTGAATAACATGGATTGTCTTTTGATAGTACAATTTCCTATAATCAAATCCTCAATAATATGTAGTGTATGTGAAGATTTAGAAGGAAGATAATCTCGTAGAATCGAAGTATATAAATTAATTCAGAGATTCTAGAGATATTGAATGAGAATGAATGCTTTTATTTGCAGAAATAAATAGAGAATAGATTTCAGAAATATAAAGTAGAATCGATAATTGTAGAAGTGATTTGAACATGTTTATATAGTTGTAGAATAGCTACAATCTTTCATGAAGAGTTTCAATCAAAAGTTGTGTCCGTATCTCTTGGATTGATGGACATTCTTTTTCATGAAACAATCGCAACTCTTCAGAAAACTAGCCGTTATATGCAGGTCGGTCGACCGGAAAAACTGGCCGGTCAGCTGAGTTTGAAATCGTGTACAAAAACAGAGAGTATCTGTGGCACTGACTACAGGGTCGGTCAACCGAAGATCCTGGTCGGTCAGCCGACCTATTGTTAAACAAAAACAGTAGTAGCTCATTTGGTTAGAGTACTTGCCTTCCAAACTAGTGACTCAGGTTCGATCCCCGCTCCATGCATTTTTTGTAAACTTGATTTTGATTAAAATATGCAAGCAAGTTTATTTGAATGTGAATGATGATTCTTGAGGAAAGATTTTAACAAAGCACTAAACTAGACTCTATATACATATTTGATGACTCTTGTTAAAATATATAATTATACAAACCATATATTGAGCTGATGAGTCTGGATGTTACGTAGTCGTAGAATCGTGAATTGTTGTGTATTGTCAGCAATCAAAACCTATGATCCAACACCATATTGTCATGTCGTTCAACCAAGGTGGTGACTGGAGACATGTGTGGTAGTTGGTTATAACTGATGATGGTGGATGGGGTAGTTCTAGTGGCGACACTACTCCCATTGGCGACGATAACCACTATCACTGATGGTCAACGACTCCAGTGTTAACAACATCCCCTAGAAATTTCCCAATCCACCGTCGCTAATTATAACGATACTGATACATTTGCCCAATCACCGTCACTATGGCTTTAGACCGTCTTTGATTTTCACCATCTAATACAATGACATATTTTTCTAATGATGCGCATTAATCCTTTTTTTAAGATTCTATCAATCTTTCGAATATCAATACTATCATCGGATAGATATGATCGAAACATTGATAGAATCTGTAGAAAAGGAGCGACGTCCATTGCTAGAAAAGACTATCATTGTATTATATGGTGAAGAACCATCTAAACCTTCAAGTGCAACACCTTCATGTGCAATGGAATCATTCCTACGCATAACAAAAGTTACATTATCTTTCATATTGATACTATTATTAATTCAAAAAACATTACTAATTTTATTATTAATGTAAATACAATATATTAATTAATATATTATTTATAATACCATTAATTTTAAAAACCTTTCCATACAATAATATTATATAAATTTGTGTTTACAATTATTTTTAAATCATGTGTAATCTAAGTAAATATCAATTTCTTTTCCCAAATTAAAAAATTTCTATACGAAAACAAAGTGCATGCATCACTAGTGCTACAACCGCCCAGAACATATCATGTACATCCATTCATTTAAATTAGTAAGAAACATTAACTCAGAATATACATGTTAATACATGCAATAATTAGTTTAGAGATAAACACCAAAATTGAAAATTTAATCAACTTTTCACTACTGCAAGTTAACTACATTTCATGTATTAATTAGTTTATTCACAAATTCATGTATCAATTATAACTTAGTTAACTTCTGAGTTCCGAGAGTGCATGTGTTCAACTATGCTAAAGTTCTAGGCTTAAGGTGAAGAGCTTGAATATATGGCAAATGAATTCTAGTTATAACCATCATTTTCCTGGTTATTAAACTCAACAAAAAATTTGTTTTGGTTAAATATAAATAACATGCTTTCAAAAACCTCAAAACAATCTCATTTCATAAAATTGGATAGAGAAAATATACATGATTGGATGTGAAACTAGTTGGGTTGGAGAAGTTTCTGCATATTTGAACTTTTTACACATCCAACTTTGAGCTTTCAGATAATTCATTTTGTACTTTATGAAAATAAGAAGAAAAAATAATATCATATACATGGTTTTATTTTATAGTATTAAGGACATACACTATTGTTTTCTTTTGCTTCCTTTATTATTAATCATATATGTTAATTTTTTATTTTATTATTATTACCATATAATAAAAATTTCTTCTACAAATATTATATACTACTACTTATTAATCATTGGTTTTATTCTAATATCGTACAACATTATTTGGTTTTAATGACAAGAGTAAATCATGATTTAGTTGGCTGGCTATCCTGCTTCTCATTATAAATATGAAAATATATATGTAGTTCGTAAATCAATATTTTATCACGAACGATTCATAAAATTTCGCAACACTTTCATATATTCTCTAATTGCACGCAAAAAAGTACGCAAAGAATAAAATAGGAAGTGTTACCAAAATTCTATGAACCGTCTAGGATAAAATATCGACTTATGTATACATTTTTGTGCATATAACTTGGGACAAATCTGACGAATATTGTATCATATGAATATTAATTTTCATTTTAGTTAAAACGAATATCAATATAACGATCATATATAAAATTCATTAGACGGGGCTAACTTATCTATGGGTTCTCATAATTGAACCAAAATTACCAAATCAAAGTATAACGTAATTCCAAATTCTTTCGTATACACATGAGTTTTTAATCAATCATTTATGGCAACACATATTTCGACCTTAACCATTCCATATCATCCAAACCACTCTCATTAACTAAAATTAGAGAAATATAAATAGATGTTATAAATATGAACGAACCATTTCGATGAAGCTTTAGAGGCCGAAGGAAGTGAGACTATAGTGGCCTTGGATGACAATATCGCCAACGGAGGCTTGGGGCGTCGACGATGGTCTGGTGGCGTCAATGAAGGCTTAGGAGTGGATTCGTTGGCAGTTTGGAGATGGATTCACTAGCGGCTTAGGGACGGAAGCACCGATGATGGCGTCGCTGGTGGAGTGGCTAGCGGCTTGAGAGTGTAGGCGTCAATGTGAAAGTGAAGGAGGTAGGTTGTGGCTTGGGGGTGTTGGCAGCTAGGGTGAAAGTTGAAGTGGAGCAGGATTTTAATTTGTGATTTGGGGAAAGCGAGGTGGGAAAGTCTGGTCGGGGTTGGGTGCATGATAGTAGAAATATGTTGTCAAATATGTCATCAAAAATTTTGACAATGCATTGATGATGACTTATCTAACACATGAAGGTATTTTTAGTTTGTTAAATAGTAGTTGGAAAATTTCAACGATATACCGCCAACGCATTTCTTTTGCCCACTTACCAACGATGTCGCTTTATGTCATCGGTAACGTTGATCGTTATAGTTCATTATCTAGTAGTGATAATTATGATATGTCATTCAGTCTCTATACGTATCATATTACTTACTATGTTCAATTATTATATTTTTTGTGTTGTGAGGTTATGGACAAAGTACTGATGTATATTGTCGTTTTTGGTTATTCACTCAAAGATACAATATTTCGAGTAGTCAAGACTAACAAGTAAGCGTTAGTTGGTAACATTTAACATTTCGATATGTCGTTTTTTTGAACTTATAATTGAAAATAGTATATAAGAAATAAGTTATAACTTATAAATTTGAAGAAAATAAGAAATAAGTTTATAACTTATAAATTTGAATAGGAAAATGAAACCAAATTTAAATGGTTAAAATTTTCGGTTAAGCAAAATAATTGACTTAAGAAATATTAAATTGATTGAGTTTGTGAAATGAAATAAATAAAATCTAGTTTAACTCACGAAAGCTTAAAAAAATGAATTGCATTTGAAATGAAATAGATAAAATAACGAAATGAAATTCTAAGAAATTAATTTGTATAACTTATAGATTTGAGAAGTAATAAGCTATATAAAAAACGAATTAAAATTTGTAAAATGGAGATTATAAGGAAATTTAACTTGAATAAAATTAAATGAAATGACTAATGGATTAATATAAAGACGAGGTTTAACTTATTATTAAATAAAATTGAATTTGACATTAGGTGAAACTGGATAAATTAGTAAAGTAAATTAATTTCATTTAAGCTATAAAATGATTTAATCAAATGACTTCGAACTAAAATTTTATAAAATGAAATGTAATTTGAGCGTGTAGAAATTTAATAAAAAAAATAAATGAATGTAAGAAAAATTAATATGGTTAACTGAATTTAATTTAAACTGGATATAGATAAAACGCAAGTGGAGCAGTTTAAATAAAAATTTGAATGTTAACTAATATAATATGGAATAAGTTATTGGAATAAATTTTTAATTAAAATTGGCTTAAAAGAGGTTAAATGAATTGATTGTGGGAAAAAAAACTATTAATATGAATTGAATTATAAAAAAATTTACTTTGGTAAATCAATAGTATGAATTTGAATAAACGAAGTGAATTGATGAATCAATAATAACTTAAGATATGAGTAATAATAATAAAAGTGAGTGCTATTGTATAACACATTTGTGATAAACCTAGATAATTTATAAACGATGATAGTATTAACTAAAAAGGATATACTAAGTGGAATAAATTTTTATAAATGATTCACTAATGAATTTATATGAAATAGGTTGAATAAAAAGGTGAAATAAATTGAAATTTCACAAATTAAATAAAATTGGATATAAGGAATTTGTAGCGAATGTTAATAAATTGAAAAAAAATCAATGGAATGTAAATAAATTAAAAGCAAATGATTGATTTTAAATCCATTGTATGATTAACGAACGAGTATTAAATAGCGATTGTGAATCAATGTATAATATATCGAATGTGGTATGGATTAAATTACTTAAGTGTAATTAATTATTTGAATTATTGAAATGAAAAAATGAAAGTGAAGAAAGAAAAATGAATGTAATTATCAACGAGTGTAAATTAATAGAATGTAAATTAATTAATGTTAATAAGTGCATGCAAATTAATTAGAAGTAAATGAATTGAATGGAAAATCAGTTGAATGTGAATCTAATTAAATAAAAGTTGATTGAATGCAAATAAATTGAAATGAATCAGTTAAATGTCAATGAAATGAATGTCAATAAATGAAGGGTATAAAAAAATGAATGGCACTGGATAATGAAAATGGACATGCTTATGAATTAATTGACGGATATTGATAGCTAGATGGTTTCTTTTGATCCAAACCACTATTTTACTGTTTTGATAGCATATGATTGTTGTATGTTATGTATTTGTGATTGTTTCTGTGTTTGGATTCAAAATCCATGTTGTATGGTTATATTAGAATTATACATCATCCATTATGTTATATATGCAACTAATATCTTAAATTGAGTTGAGATAGGTACATAAGAAGACCGTTATGGGCGTATACATGGATTATTATATGCGTTGCTTGCTTAATACGAGCGAACTCGCTCGCTCGTAATATAAATAATAAGGTACGTATCTCGGATTACATACCGCGATTTTATATTTTTGCCCTTCGGAATGCCTCATCATTGAGATGAGATGTATATTTGATATATATTTGTTATATTGTTTTATATATTGATATTATAAAAAAATTCCGACAGAGTCGCGTAAAGGACACTCTGCCGAAATTTTTCGTAAATCGGGGAGTTAGAAAATTTTAGAGTTTTAAATTTTTTTATAACTTTTTTCTATATAAATTATATTTTCTAGAAAAATCGATATCGGAATGGCATAGTAGAAGCGTAGTAATAGTTTGCAAGTACGATATTTATGTTGTAAGTTAATTATTCAACTAAAATCCATTGTACGTTAAATTCTTTACTTAACGCCTTTTCGAGGACGAAAAGTTATGAGTGGGGAGTACGTAACGACCCGTGTTTTTGGTTATTTTAAAATTTTAATTTTAATGTAATTATTGAATAAATATGGGTAGAAATAAAATTAAATGATTTATTTATATTGGTTTATTGGATAATTAAATTATTTAAAAATTTAATTTTTGAAAATTAATTGAATAATTTGATTTTGTATTTGAGATGATGGAAAATGATATCGAAATTTGATTTAATGTTATTCAAAATATGAATGAAGATGGTTAACATTTAAAATTTGTTTTAAATGTGAATAATTTGAAATTTTATATTTTATATTTTAATTGTCGAGTAAAAATAGCCATTTTGGGCCACTATCTCGGATTTCGACGAAACAAGTTTCATCGGATTCATAATAATGAATTATTATTGGATTTCAAGTTTCGTAGCGATCAGACTTGTCGTTTGGTCGTACGAGCTTGAAACGCGTAGAAATTTATTTCGGAATTCGAAATTGACTTTGAAAGCTATCTTCCGCATATAATCGAATTAGCCCTCAAAACTAGCCCCATTATGTCCGGAATGGGGGTAAAACCTTATAAACGCCTAGTAACACACTTCGTTTGGTGCTCGGAAAATTTCGGGGTTAACGTCAGTTATTTTCAAAGCAAATAATAGTATATCCATTTCCCAAACTTATAGCGGCCACGTACCCAACCCACGATCGTATCAAGCCCGAACTTTCCTCCTGTCCTCTTTTATTCCAATTCGAATCAGATATAAAAAAATCAAAACAAAAGAAACGAACGAAAAAAAAGAGCCGTGAATAAAATCGCGTACGTCAGGGACGAATTCGAGAGCGCGTGTGGCGGAGGCACATCTACAAGCGCGATGACAGAGGCAAGGACCGCTGGAGGCAGCGGGATCTGGCTTAGGGTTTGAGCGCGTCGATCGCGTGGAGAGTTGCATGAGTCGAGATCTGGGAAGTATGGCGCGCAAGTTTGGGCAAGATTTGATGGCATCGTTTGGGTTGCGCGTGAGATGTTCGTGAGGCAAGATGGTTCTTGCATGCGATTTTGCTTGGGAAGAGATCAGTCGAAAGAGGAGATGTGAGTTAAAAATATAATTATACTATTAATTAGTTAATGTTGTTTTAGTAAATTATTAGTTAATCAAATTTTAGTTATACTGCGATATTAATTATGCGGTGGTAATAAAATTTGAATATTCGTACGAGGTTTGTTATGAATGAAGCGAGTTGCAATGCATTCTCCTCGACACCGTCTACGATTTGGTATCGAGTTGGAGTTTATTTGGAGCTGAATTATTTTCAGTTTCAAACAGGAAGGTGAGTGCTTTTATACGCTCATGATTTGTTAAAATATTTTATGTTAGTTAAACTGAATGCTGAAGTGATTTAAATTTGTTGATAGTTGTTGATAAATTTATTTGACATCTAAATGGACATCCAAATTTATTGATAGAATTTGAATTGACAATTTAATCGAATTAGAATTAGTTTGCTAGTAAAATTTCTAATTTTTGGATAATTGATTTAATTGTTGATGCATTAGCTGTTTTGGATATTGGTTGCAAATGGATGTTATTGGTTGATATGTTGTTGATTGGATGTTTAATTATTATTTTATATATTCTATTGTCATCCTGTATGTTATTTACGGTATATACTAAAGCTGAATAAATTCGAATAAATTAAGAAATAGGTTGTGATGTATACCTATGTCATCTATTTGGATCTAAATAATATATAAATCCATTCTTGAAATTAAATTAAAATAATTATCCACTTGGTCATAGGTTAGAAAATTATATACGGATACCGGGTTGGGTAAATTAAAGATTTTAAAAGCTGTTTGAAATTATTTAAATGAATTGATTTTTAAGAATAGAATCAAATTTATGGAACTTGAATTATTTTGAATTGAAGCTCGAAATGTTGGAATTTAGACTTGGTAAACGAAATTGTTTAATTAATTGAAGTTTAGATTTTTAAGTTTAAAATTTGAAATACAGCGTAAATTTTTGAAAGTCAACTTGTTTTAAAAGATTTGGTCTTTTATTCGAACTTTGAATATTTCTACGAAAAGTGGATATGAAATGATATCTAAATTTGAGTTTAAAATTGAAAACTTGGATTTAAAATTTGGTATTGGAAGTAAATTTGATTTAAGTATTTAAATCGGTATTTTGAAATCGAATTTGGAATCGAAACTGAAATAGGAAATTTATTTGAAATTGAAATCGAAATTTATATGGAATCGAAATTTATTCGAATTGAAATCGGAATTTAATCGATTAAAGTCGAAATGGAATTTGGAATTAATTTGGGTAGGATATTTCGAAGTTGACCAATTTGACTTTGGAATTATTTTAAAAATTAATATTTTAGTATAAATGATTTAAAATCTATATTATTTAAACATTCAAACTATTTTGATTTTTGCAAACTATTTTATTATATAAACCATTTTATATTCAAATTATTTCTATTAAACTATTTTTTTACTAATTAACTATTTAAACTATTTTCTAAAAATCAAACTGGTTAAAGGGTAAATTGTTTATATTTAAATCTTGGATTTAAATACGAATTAGGTTAAAGTAAAGGATATAACCTAAATTGAATTCGAATCAAATTTTGGAAGTGAAATTGATTTATCGGACAAAATTGATGAATTTGAATATATGATAATTTTCGAAATGAAATTGATGTTGAAGCGCATGTATGATGATTTCGAAATGGAGTTGATTTTGAAACGAATATGATATTTTGATATCAAGTGTAGAAAAAAATTCGAAAGGTAAAAGAACCAACCGGTGTGTAAAATAACGATTGGTTGTTAAAGAGACCGGGGCCTCTTATTAAAATACTCTCTTTCACTATTGGAACCACTTTGACAACCGTGTATGCGGTGGATGATACCCAGAATGTAGTGGTTGAATTGGTGACGTTTACTTGAATGAAGTAAGAGAACGATGATGGATAGCTTTGACATTCGTGTCATAATTAAAATGACTAAAACAGGAGCCTATGTCTGGCCATTGAGGTTGGCTACCTCTAGCGACGTTGATCCCTCGTATTACTATTTTGGTTTCGGATTCATGGGTGCACCTTTTGTCATTTGGATTGATTGTCGCGGTCGGCCACGGATGGGTTACGATCAGCCAGAAATGATAAACTGGTAGAATCCTACCTTGGGCATTGCCTCACGTGTCTTGTCATATTTATCCCTATATAAGCCCATTACGATTTTGGTTTGAAGCTGTAAAAATGTGTTAAGGTGGATCAATGTAAAGCCTTAACGCTATTTTAATATTTATCTTGCTAATAGACATTATCTATTATAGCGTATACTATTATATATAATAGTTTAACGGATCCTTAGGAGATGGAATATCCCGTAACATCTCTTAAGTTATTGTGCTAATATTGTGATATTGATTGACCGACATAAGAGTATTTTAGTCCTGACTCAAGTGTTTTGTTTTTTTCATTACGCTCGGGTCAGTCCTGAGTTTTTCAGTGTATGGAAGACTACTCTCTAGAGGACGAAGACTGAGTTTGGTATACTACTATTATTATATCCCCTGCATCATGCCATTCTTTTGTATTGATTATTTATCCCTGATGTATAGATATAACTCTGATAAATGAGTCAGATTTTAATCAGATATATAATAAACATCTTTTGAATGGTTATTCGATTATTATATTTTATCGTTTCCGCTGTGAGATTCTGTATCTTGTTCTTTTTTCTCTTCTCATTTTTCCTATTTAACCCCACTGATTATCTACGTTCCGGATTGTTTAAGTCAGACATGTGTGGATTATTGTCGATTTAAACATTCCGAAATATGGGTCGTCACAGTTGGTATCAGAGCGAAGGTTTAGCGATAACCTTGGCTTTGTGGGGTTTAACTCATTAGTGATATGATAGTAATACCCGAATGAGTCAGTTTGAGTGTATATACATGGGAGAGCATACTTGTTAGTGTTATAAAATGTTATATATTGTGTTTACTTACCCATTGAGTTGTTTATGAATTCTGGTCGATGTGCGGGACACCGTGGGATCGATAGGGGTTTTTAACCACTTAAATGAGGCAAGTCGACACGATATGTTTAAAAAAATCTGGTAAATGAAATAGTTTTACCTAAATTTTATTATATATATATAAAATGATAAAATGGTAAGCTTTAATGAAATTGTTGTTGATAACATTTAATTATCATCAATTATTGGTTGAATTAAATAAAACGAATACTTAAATAAGTTTCATTTTATGAAGCGGTGATAATTAAAATGGATTGAAATATAATTGAATAACAATTGGTAAAATGACCAAGTTGTAAATTAATGGAATATTTTGATAATAAGTTAAGGAAATTTGTATAAGTATATTTATATTATATCTTATATATAGAATGATTTTTAAAAAATTGAGAATTTTAGAATTTAAACCTTTTGTTTTCAAAGTTTGTTTTTCAAAGCTTTAAATTTAATAAATAGTATTATTTGAAAGTATTTTAACTAGAAAAAAAATATTTTGAAAGGATTTTCGAAGAAATAAAAGCATTAAACTCGCATGGTCGCTGGGAAATAATTCTGGGGATGATTACAGCATCACCAATATTCATTTTCGGGTTTCTGGGTGAGAACTGCTACCAGAAGAAATTTATTTTCGAGATTATGAAAGAATCTAAGTATTATTTAGTAATTATATGAAAAAAATTGAACTTATAATTTAAAATAGTATAAGAAATAGGTCATAACTTATAAATTTGAAGAAAAAAATAAATAAGTTTATAACTTATAAATTTGAATAGGAAAATGAAACCAAATTTAAATGGTTAAAATTTTCGGTTAAGAAAAATAATTGACTTAAGAAATATTAAATTGATTGAGTTAGTGAAATGAAATAAATAAAATCTAGTTTAACTCACGAAAGCTTAAAAAAATGAATTGCATTTGCAATGAAATAGATAAAATAACGAAATGAAATTCTAAGAAATTAATTTGTATAACTTATAGATTTGAGAAGTAATAAGCTATATAAAAAAAACGAATTAAAATTTGTAAAATGGAGATTATAAGGAAATTTAACTTGAATAAAATTAAATGAAATGACTAATGGATTAATATAAAGACGAGGTTTAACTTATTATTAAATAAAATTGAATTTGACATTTGGTGAAACTGGATAAATTAGTAAAGTAAATTAATTTCATTTAAGCTATAAAATGATTTAATCAAATGACTTCGAACTAAAATTTTATAAAATGAAATGTAATTTGAGCGTGTAGAAATTTAATAAAAAAATAAATGAATGTAAGAAAAATTAATATGGTTAACTAAATTTAATTTAAATTAGATATAAATAAAATGCAAGTGGAGCAGTTTAAATAAAAATTCGAATGTTAACTAATATAATATGGAATAAGTTATTAGAATAAATTTTAAATTAAAATTGACTTAAGAGAGGTTAAATGAATTGATTGTGAGAAAAAAAACTATTAATATGAATTGAGTTATAAAAAAATTTACTTTGGTAAATCAACAGTATGAATTTGAATAAACGAAGTGAATTGATGAATCAATAATAACTTAAGATATGAGTAATAATAATAAAAGTGAGTGCTATTGTATAACACATTTGTGATAAACCTAGATAATTTATAAACGATGATAGTATTAACTAAAAAGGGATATACTAAGTGGAATAAATTTTTATAAATGATTCACTAATGAATTTATATGAAATAGGTTGAATAAAAAGGTGAAATAAATTGAAATTTCACAAATTAAATAAAATTGGACATAAGAAATTTGTAGTGAATGTTAATAAATTGAAAGAAATCAATGGAATGTAAATAAATTAAAAGCAAATGAATTGATTTTAAATCCATTGTATGATTAACGAACGAGTATTAAATAGTTATTGTGAATCAATGTATAACATATGGAATATGGTATGGATTAAATTACCTAAGTGTAATTAATTATTTGAATTATTGAAATGGAATAATGAAAGTGAAGAAAGAAAAATGAATGTAATTATCAACGAGTGTAAGTTAATAGAATGTAAATTAATTAATGTTGATAGTGCATGCAAATTAATTAGAAGTAAATGAATTGAATGGAAAATCAGTTGAATGTGAATCTAATTAAATAAAAGTTGATTGAATGCAAATAAATTGAAATGAATCAGTTAAAATGTCAATGAAATGAATGTCAATAAAATGAAGGGTATAAAAAAAATGAATGACATTGGATAATGAAAATTCACATGCTTATGAATTAATTGAATTAATTGGACGGATATTGATGGCTGGATGGTTTCTTTTAATGCAAACCATTGTTTTACTATTTTGATAGCATATGATTGTTGTATGTTATGTATTTGTGATTGTTTGTATGTTTGGATTCAAAATCCATGTTGTATGGTTATATTAGACTTATACAGCATCCATTATGTTATATATGCAACTAATAGCTTAAATTGAGTTGAGATAGGTACATAAGAAGACCGTTTGGGCCGTATACGTGGATTATTATATGCTTTGATTGCTTAATAAGAGCAAACTCGCTCGTATTATAAATAATAAGATACGTATCTCGGATTACATACCGCGATTTTATATTTTTGCCCTTCGGGATGCCTCATCATTGAGATGAGATGTATATTTGATATATATTGATTATATTGTGTTATATATTGATATTATAAAAAATTTCCGATCGAGCCGCGTAAAGGAGACTCTGCCGAAATTTTTCGTAAATCGGGGAGTTGGAAGAAGTTGGAGTTTTAAATTTTTTTATAACTTGTTTTCCATATAAATTATATTTTTCGGAAAAATCGATATCTGAATGGCATAGTAGAAGCGTAGTAATAGTTTGCAAGCACGATATTTATGTTGTAAGTTAATTATATGAATAAAATCCATTGTACGTTAAATTCTTTACTTAACGCCATTTCGAGGACGAAAAGTTTGGAGGGGGGGGGGTTTGTAATGACCCGTGTTTTTGGTTATTTTAAAATTTTAATTTTAATCTAATTATTGAATAAATATGGGTAGAAATAAAATTAAATTATTTATTTATATTGGTTTATTGGATAATTAAATTATTTAAAAATTTAATTTTTGAAAATTAATTGAATAATTTGATTTTGTATTTGAGATGATGGGAAATGATATCGGAATTTGATTTAATGTTATTCAAAATTTGAATGAAGATGATTAACATTTAAAATTTGATTTAAATGTGACTAATTTGAAATTTTATATTTTAATTGTCGAGTATAAATAGCCATTTTGGGCCACTATCTCGGATTTCGACGAAACTAGTTTTATCGGATCCGTAATAGTGAATTATTATTGGATTTCAAGTTTCGTAGCGATCAGACTTGTCGTTTAGCCGTACGAGCTTGAAACGCGTAGAAATTTATTTTGGAATTCGATATAATAATTGACTTTGAAAGCTATCTTCCGCATATGTTCGAATTAGCCCTCGAAACTAGTCTCATTATGTCCGGAATGAGGGTAAAACCTTATAAACGCCTAGTAGCACACTTCGTTTGGTGCTTGGAAAATTTCGGGTTAACGTCGGTTATTTTCAAAATAAATAATAGTATATCCATTTCCCAAACTTATAGCGGCCACGTACCCAACCCACGATCGTATCAAGCCCGAACTTTCCTCCTCTCCTCTTTTATCCCAATTCGAATCAGATATAAAAAAAATCAAAACAAAAGAAACGAACGAAAAAAAAGAGCCGTGAATAAAATCGCGTACGTCGGGGACGAATTCGAGAGCGCGTGTGGCGGAGGCACATCTACAAGCGCGATGACAGAGGCAAGGACCGCTGGAGGCAGCGGGATCTGGCTTAGGGTTTGAGCGCGTCGATCGCGTGGAGAGTTGCATGAGTCGAGATCTGGGAAGTATGGCGCGCAAGTTTGGGCAAGATTTGATGGCATCGTTTGGGTTGCGCGTGAGATGTTCGTGAGGCAAGATGGTTCTTGCATGCGATTTTGCTTGGTAAGAGATCAGTCGAAAGAGGAGATGTGAGTTAAAAATTTAATTATACTATTAATTAGTTAATGTTGTTTTAGTAAATTATTAGTTAATCAAATTTTAGTTATACTGCGATATTAATTATGCGGTGGTAATAAAATTTGAATATTCGTACGAGGTTTGTTATGAATGAAGCGAGTTGCAGTGCATTCTCCTCGACGCCGTCTACGATTTGGTATCGAGTTGGAGTTTATTTGGAGCTGAATTATTTTCAGTTTCAAACAGGAAGGTGAGTGCTTTTATAAGCTCATGATTTGTTAAAATATTTTATGTTAGTTAAACTGAATGCTGAAGTGATTTAAATTTGTTGATAGTTGTTGATAAATTTATTTGACATCTAAATGGACATCCAAATTTATTGATAGAATTTGAATTGACAATTTAATCGAATTAGAATTAGTTTGCTAGTAAAATTTCTAATTTTTGGATAATTGATTTAATTGTTGATGCATTGGCTGTTTTGGTATTGGTTGCAAATGGATGTTATTGGTTGATATGTTGTTGATTGGATGTTTAATTGTTATTTTATATATTCTGTTGTCATCCTGTATGTTATTTACGGTATATACTAAAGCTGAATAAATTCGAATAAATTAAGAAATAGGTTGTGATGTATACCTATGTCATCTATTTGGATCTAAATAATATATAAATCCATTCTTGAAATTAAATTAAAATAATTATCCACTTGGCCATAGGTTAGAAAATTATATACGGATACCGGGTTGGGTAAATTAAAGATTTTAAAAGCTGTTTGAAATTATTTAAATGAATTGATTTTTAAGAATAGAATCAAATTTATGGAACTTGAATTATTTTGAATTGAAGCTCGAAATGTTGGAATTTAGACTTGGTAAACGAAATTGTTTAATTAATTGAAGTTTAGATTTTTAAGTTTAAAATTTGAAATACGGCGTAAATTTTTGAAAGTCAACTTGTTTTAAAAGATTTGGTCTTTTATTCGAACTTTGAATATTTCTACGAAAAGTGGATATGAAATGATATCTAAATTTGAGTTTAAAATTGAAAACTTGGATTTAAAATTTGGTATTGGAAGTAAATTTGATTTAAGTATTTAAATCGGTATTTTGAAATCGAATTTGGAATCGAAACTGAAATAGGAAATTTATTTGAAATTGAAAACGAAATTTATATGGAATCGAAATTTATTCGAATTGAAATCGGAATTTAATCGATTAAAGTCGAAATGGAATTTGGAATTAATTTGGGTAGGATATTTCGAAGTTGACCAATTTGACTTTGGAATTATTTTAAAAATTAATATTTTAGTATAAATGATTTAAAATCTATATTATTTAAACATTCAAACTATTTTGATTTTTGCAAACTATTTTATTATATAAACCATTTTATATTCAAATTATTTCTATTAAACTATTTTTTTACTAATTAACTATTTAAACTATTTTCTAAAAATCAAACTGGTTAAAGGGTAAATTGTTTATATTTAAATCTTGGATTTAAATACGAATTAGGTTAAAGTAAAGGATATAACCTAAATTGAATTCGAATCAAATTTTGGAAGTGAAATTGATTTATCGGACAAAATTGATGAATTTGAATATATGATAATTTTCGAAATGAAATTGATGTTGAAGCGCATGTATGATGATTTCGAAATGGAGTTGATTTTGAAACGAATATGATATTTTGATATCAAGTGTAAAAAAAAATTCGAAAGGTAAAAGAACCAACCGGTGTGTAAAATAACGATTGGTTGTTAAAGAGACCGGGGCCTCTTATTAAAATACTCTCTTTCACTATTGGAACCACTTTGACAACCGTGTATGCGGTGGATGATACCCAGAATGTAGTGGTTGAATTGGTGACGTTTACTTGAATGAAGTAAGAGAACGATGATGGATAGCTTTGACATTCGTGTCATAATTAAAATGACTAAAACAGGAGCCTATGTCTGGCCATTGAGGTTGGCTACCTCTAGCAACGTTGATCCCTCGTATTACTATTTTGGTTTCGGATTCATGGGTGCACCTTTTGTCATTTGGATTGATTGTCGCGGTCGGCCACGGATGGGTTACGATCAGCCAGAAATGATAAACTGGTAGAATCCTACCTTGGGCATTGCCTCACGTTCCTTGTCATATTTATCCCTATACAAGCCCATTACGATTTTGGTTTGAAGCTGTAAAAATGTGTTAAGGTGGATCAATGTAAAGCCTTAACGCTATTTTAATATTTATCTTGCTAATAGACATTATCTATTATAGCGTATACTATTATATATAATAGTTTAACGGATCCTTAGGAGATGGAATATCCCGTAACATCTCTTAAGTTATTGTGCTAATATTGTGATATTGATTGACCGACATAAGAGTATTTTAGTCCTGACTCAAGTGTTTTGTTTTTTTCATTACGCTCGGGTCAGTCCTGAGTTTTTCAGCGTATGGAAGACTACTCTCTAGAGGACGAAGACTGAGTTTGGTATACTACTATTATTATATCCCCTGCATCATGCCATTCTTTTGTATTGATTATTTATCCCTGATGTATAGATATAACTCTGATAAATGAGTCAGATTTTAATCAGATATATAATAAACATCTTTTGAATGGTTATTCGATTATTATATTTTATCGTTTCCGCTGTGAGATTCTGTATCTTGTTCTTTTTTCTCTTCTCATTTTTCCTATTTAACCCCACTGATTATCTACGTTCCGGATTGTTTAAGTCAGACATGTGTGGATTATTGTCGATTTAAACATTCCGAAATATGGGTCGTCACAGTTGGTATCAGAGCGAAGGTTTAACGATAACCTTGGCTTTGTGGGGTTTAACTCATTAGTGATATGATAGTAATACCCGAATGAGTCAGTTTGAGTGTATATACATGGGAGAGCATACTTGTTAGTGTTATAAAATGTTATATATTGTGTTTACTTACCCATTGAGTTGTTTATGAATTCTGGTCAATGTGCGGGACACCGTGGGATCGATAGGGGTTTTTAACCACTTAAATGAGGCAAGTCGACACGATATGTTTAAAAAAATCTGGTAAATGAAATAGTTTTACCTAAATTTTATTATATATATATAAAATGATAAAATGGTAAGCTTTAATGAAATTGTTGTTGATAACATTTAATTATCATCAATTATTGGTTGAATTAAATAAAACGAATACTTAAATAAGTTTCATTTTATGAAGCGGTGATAATTAAAATGGATTGAAATATAATTGAATAACAATTGGTAAAATGACCAAGTTGTAAATTAATGGAATATTTTGATAATAAGTTAAGGAAATTTGTATAAGTATATTTATATTATATCTTATATATAGAATGATTTTTAAAAAATTGAGAATTTTAGAATTTAAACCTTTTGTTTTCAAAGTTTGTTTTTCAAAGCCTTAAATTTAATAAATAGTATTATTTGAAAGAATTTTAACTAGAAAAAAAATATTTTGAAAGGATTTTCGAAGAAATAAAAGCATTAAACTCGCATGGTCGCTGGGAAATAATTCTGGGGATGATTACAGCATCACCAATATTCATTTTCGGGTTTCTGGGTGAGAACTGCTACCAGAAGAAATTTATTTTCGAGATTATGAAAGAATCTAAGTATTATTTAGTAATTATATGAAAAAAATTGAACTTATAATTTAAAATATAAGAAATAGGTCATAACTTATAAATTTGAAGAAAAAAATAAATAAGTTTATAACTTATAAATTTGAATAGGAAAATGAAACCAAATTTAAATGGTTAAAATTTTCGGTTAAGAAAAATAATTGACTTAAGAAATATTAAATTGATTGAGTTAGTGAAATGAAATAAATAAAATCTAGTTTAACTCACGAAAGCTTAAAAAAATGAATTGCATTTGCAATGAAATAGATAAAATAACGAAATGAAATTCTAAGAAATTAATTTGTATAACTTATAGATTTGAGAAGTAATAAGCTATATAAAAAAAACGAATTAAAATTTGTAAAATGGAGATTATAAGGAAATTTAACTTGAATAAAATTAAATGAAATGACTAATGGATTAATATAAAGACGAGGTTTAACTTATTATTAAATAAAATTGAATTTGACATTTGGTGAAACTGGATAAATTAGTAAAGTAAATTAATTTCATTTAAGCTATAAAATGATTTAATCAAATGACTTCGAACTAAAATTTTATAAAATGAAATGTAATTTGAGCGTGTAGAAATTTAATAAAAAAAATAAATGAATGTAAGAAAAATTAATATGGTTAACTAAATTTAATTTAAATTAGATATAAATAAAATGCAAGTGGAGCAGTTTAAATAAAAATTCGAATGTTAACTAATATAATATGGAATAAGTTATTAGAATAAATTTTAAATTAAAATTGACTTAAGAGAGGTTAAATGAATTGATTGTGAGAAAAAAAACTATTAATATGAATTGAGTTATAAAAAAATTTACTTTGGTAAATCAACAGTATGAATTTGAATAAACGAAGTGAATTGATGAATCAATAATAACTTAAGATATGAGTAATAATAATAAAAGTGAGTGCTATTGTATAACACATTTGTGATAAACCTAGATAATTTATAAACGATGATAGTATTAACTAAAAAGGGATATACTAAGTGGAATAAATTTTTATAAATGATTCACTAATGAATTTATATGAAATAGGTTGAATAAAAAGGTGAAATAAATTGAAATTTCACAAATTAAATAAAATTGGACATAAGAAATTTGTAGTGAATGTTAATAAATTGAAAGAAATCAATGGAATGTAAATAAATTAAAAGCAAATGAATTGATTTTAAATCCATTGTATGATTAACGAACGAGTATTAAATAGTTATTGTGAATCAATGTATAACATATGGAATATGGTATGGATTAAATTACCTAAGTGTAATTAATTATTTGAATTATTGAAATGGAATAATGAAAGTGAAGAAAGAAAAATGAATGTAATTATCAACGAGTGTAAGTTAATAGAATGTAAATTAATTAATGTTGATAAGTGCATGCAAATTAATTAGAAGTAAATGAATTGAATGGAAAATCAGTTGAATGTGAATCTAATTAAATAAAAGTTGATTGAATGCAAATAAATTGAAATGAATCAGTTAAAATGTCAATGAAATGAATGTCAATAAAATGAAGGGTATAAAAAAAATGAATGACATTGGATAATGAAAATTCACATGCTTATGAATTAATTGAATTAATTGGACGGATATTGATGGCTGGATGGTTTCTTTTAATGCAAACCATTGTTTTACTATTTTGATAGCATATGATTGTTGTATGTTATGTATTTGTGATTGTTTGTATGTTTGGATTCAAAATCCATGTTGTATGGTTATATTAGACTTATACAGCATCCATTATGTTATATATGCAACTAATAGCTTAAATTGAGTTGAGATAGGTACATAAGAAGACCGTTTGGGCCGTATACGTGGATTATTATATGCTTTGATTGCTTAATACGAGCAAACTCGCTCGTATTATAAATAATAAGATACGTATCTCGGATTACATACCGCGATTTTATATTTTTGCCCTTCGGGATGCCTCATCATTGAGATGAGATGTATATTTGATATATATTGATTATATTGTGTTATATATTGATATTATAAAAAATTTCCAATCGAGCCGCGTAAAGGAGACTCTGACGAAATTTTTCGTAAATCGGGGAGTTGGAAGAAGTTGGAGTTTTAAATTTTTTTATAACTTGTTTTCCATATAAATTATATTTTTCGGAAAAATCGATATCTGAATGGCATAGTAGAAGCGTAGTAATAGTTTGCAAGCACGATATTTATGTTGTAAGTTAATTATTTGAATAAAATCCATTGTACGTTAAATTCTTTACTTAACGCCATTTCGAGGACGAAAAGTTTGGAGGGGGGGGGGTTTGTAACGACCCGTGTTTTTGGTTATTTTAAAATTTTAATTTTAATCTAATTATTGAATAAATATGGGTAGAAATAAAATTAAATTATTTATTTATATTGGTTTATTGGATAATTAAATTATTTAAAAATTTAATTTTTGAAAATTAATTGAATAATTTGATTTTGTATTTGAGATGATGGGAAATGATATCGGAATTTGATTTAATGTTATTCAAAATTTGAATGAAGATGATTAACATTTAAAATTTGATTTAAATGTGACTAATTTGAAATTTTATATTTTAATTGTCGAGTATAAATAGCCATTTTGGGCCACTATCTCGGATTTCGACGAAACGAGTTTTATCGGATCCGTAATAGTGAATTATTATTGGATTTCAAGTTTCGT
Source organism: Allium cepa (assembly GCA_030765085.1). Lineage (NCBI taxonomy): Eukaryota > Viridiplantae > Streptophyta > Magnoliopsida > Asparagales > Amaryllidaceae > Allium > Allium cepa. The sequence goes on along the minus strand of CM060941.1, from coordinate 165,234,379 downwards.
AGCGATCGGACTTGTCGTTTAGCCGTACGAGCTTGAAACGCGTAGAAATTTATTTTGGAATTCGATATAATAATTGACTTTGAAAGCTATCTTCCGCATATGTTCGAATTAGCCCTCGAAACTAGTCTCATTATGTCCGGAATGAGGGTAAAACCTTATAAACGCCTAGTAGCACACTTCGTTTGGTGCTTGGAAAATTTCGGGTTAACGTCGGTTATTTTCAAAATAAATAATAGTATATCCATTTCCCAAACTTATAGCGGCCACGTACCCAATCCACGATCGTATCAAGCCCGAACTTTCCTCCTCTCCTCTTTTATCCCAATTCGAATCAGATATAAAAAAATTCAAAACAAAAGAAACGAACGAAAAAAAAGAGCCACGGATAAAATCGCGTACGTCGGGGACGAATTCGCGAGTGCGTGTAGCGGAGGCACATCTAAAGGTGCAATGACAGAGTCAAGGACTGCTGGAGACAGCGAGATCTGGCTTAGGGTTTGAGCGCGTCAATCGCATGAAGAGTAGCATGAGTCGAGATCTGGGAAGGATGGCGCGCAAGTTTGGGCAAGATTTGATGGCATAGTTTGGGTCGCGCGTGAGATGTTCGTGAGGCAAGATGGTTCTTGCGTGCGATTTTGCTTGGGAAGAGATCAGTCGAAAGAGGAGATGTGAGTTAAAAATTTAATTATATTATTGATTAGTTAATTTTGTTTTAGTAAATTATTTGTTAATCAAATTTTCGTTATACTGCGATATTAATTATGCGATGCTAACAAAATTTGAATATTTCGTACGAGGTTTGTTATGAATGAAGCGAGTTGCAGTGCATTCTCCTCGACGCCGTCTATGATTTGGGATCGAGTTGGAGTTTATTTGGAGCTGAAATTAATTTTAGTTTCAAACAGGAAGGTGAGTGTTTTTATACGCTCACGATTTGTTAAATTATTTTATGTTAGTTAAACTGAATGCTGAAGTGATTTAAATTTATTGATAGTTGTTGATAAATTTATTTGACATCTAAATGGACATTCAAAATTATTGATAGAATTTGAATTGACAATTTAATCGAATTAGAATTAAATTGCTAGTAAAATTTCTAATTTTTGGATAATTGATTCAATTGTTGATGCATTGGCTGTTTTGGATATTGGTTGCAAATGGATGCTATTGGTTGATATGTTGTTGATTGGATGTTTAATTGTTATTTTATATATTCTGTTGTCATCCTGTATGTTATTTACGGTATATACTATAAGCTGAATTAATTCGAATAATTTAAGAAATAAGTTGTGATATATACCTATGACATCTATTTGGATCTAAATGATATATATCCATTCTTGAAATTAAATTAAATTATCCACTTGGCCATAGGTTAGAAAATTATATACATACACTGGGTCGGTTAAATTAAATGATTTTAAAAGCTGTTTGAAATTATTTAAATGAATTGATTTTTAAGAATAAAATCAAATTTATGGAAATTGAATTATTTTGAATTGAAGCTCGAAATGTTGGAATTTAAACTTGGTAAATGAAATTGTTTAATTTATTGAAGTTTAGATTTTTAAGTTTAAAATTTGAAATACGGCATAAATTTTTGAAAGTCAACTTGTTTTAAAAGATTTGGTCTTTTATTCGAACTTTGAATATTTCTAAGAAAAGTGGATATGAAATGATATCTAAATTTGAGTTTAAAATTGAAAACTTGGATTTAAAATTTGGTATTGGAAGTAAATTTGATTTAAGTATTTAAATCAGTATTTTGAAATCGAATTTGGAATCGAAACTGAAATGGGAAATTTATTTGAAATTGAAATCGAAATTTATATGGAATCAAAATTTATTCGAATTGAAATCGGAATTTAATCGATTAAATTCGAAATGGAATTTGGAATTGATTTGGGTAGAAAATTGAGAAGTTGACCGGTTTGACTTTGGAATTATTTTAAAAATTGATATTTTAGTATAAATGATTTAAAATCTATATTCTTTAAATATTCAAACTATTTTGATTTTTGAAAACTATTTTATTAAATAAACCATTTTATATTCAAATTATTTCTATTAAACTATTTTTTTACTAGTTAACTATTTTAAACTATTAAAACTATATTCTAAGAATTAAACTGGTTAAAGGGTAAATTGTTTATATTTAAATCTTGGATTTAAATACGAATTAGGTTAAAGTAAAGGATATAACCTAAATTGAATTCGAATCAAATTTTGGAAGTGAAACTGATTTATCGGACAAAATTGATAAATTTGAATACATGATAATTTTCGAAATGAAATTGATGTTGAAGCGCATATATGATGATTTCGAAATGGAGTTGATTTTGAAACGAATATGATATTTTGATATCAAGTATAAAATTGTTTTCGAAAGGTAAAAGAACCAACCGGTGTGTAAAATAACGATTGGTTGTTAAAGAAACCGGGGCCTCTTATTGAAATACTTTCTTTCAATATTGGAACCACTTTGACAACCGTGTACGCGGTGGATGATATCCAGAATGTAGTGGTTGAATTGGTGACGTTTACTGGAATGAAGTAAGAGAACGATGATGGATAGCTTTGACATTCGTATCATAATTAAAATGACTAAAACAGGAGTCTATGTCTGGCCATGAGGTTAGCTACCTCTAGCGACGTTGATCTCTCATATTACTATTTTGGTTTCGGATTCGATGGGTGCACATTTTGTCGTTTGGATTGATTGTCGCGGTCGGCCACGGATGGGTTACGACCAGCCAGAAAGTGTAAACTGGTATAATCCTATCTTGGGCATTGCCTCACATGTCTTGTCATATTTATCCCTATATGAGCCCATTACGATTTTGGTTTAAAACTGTAAAAATGTGTTAAGGTGGACCAATGTAAAGCCTTAACGTTATTTTGATATTTATCTTGCTAATAGACATTATCTATTATAGCGTATACTATTATATATAATAGTTTAACTGATCCTTAGGAGATGGAAAATCTCATAACATCTCTTAAATTATTGTGCTCATATTGTGATATTGATTTGACTGATATAAGAGTATTTTAGTCTTGACTTGAGTGTTTTGTTTTTTTTTTATTACGCTTGGGTCAGTCCTGAGTTTTTCAGCGTATGGAAGACTACTCTCTGGAGGACGAAGACGGAGTTTGGTATACTACTATTATTATATCCCCTGCATCATGTCATTCTGTTGTATTGATTATTTATTCCTGATGTATAGATATAACTCTGATAAATGTGTTAGAGTTTAATCAGATGTATAATAAACAGCTTTTGAATGGTTATTTGATTATTATATTTTATCGTTTCCGCTGTTAGATTGTGTCTTGTTCTTTTTTCTCTTCTCATTTAACCTCATTGATTATCTACGTTCCGGATTGTTTAAGTCAGATATGTGTGGATTATTGCCGATTTAAACATTCCAAAATGTGGGTCGTCACAACGTCAACGTGCCATTCACCGTAGGCGACTGGATGAATGAACGAGACGACTCACTGCTCACCGATCTGACAGCTCAAACGGCAAGTGATTTCTCTTACCTTCTGTCTTCACTCCAAATTATGTCTTCACTCCAAGGTATACTTCTTTACAAATGTATACTTTTGGTGGCCACTAATAATGGGTTATAATAATGTTGATCAATGATCTTGCTAAAGTAATAGAGCTTTTAAATAATTTTTAATATTCAAGTAAACATCCTTTTGTAAACTTTTTAAAGGATATGCATTCGATCACGGCGTAGCACATAAAACTAAACGTGGATCCAAGTGTTATAATTTTAGACTGTTCCTATTCAGATCAATTAAACAATGCTGGAAAAAAACTCATCTGGTGGGACATTGAAATTAGATGCCATTATCTAAACACGGATTCAATATAAATAAGCAAGCAATAACAATTTAACTATTATCTGTTTGAGATAAATTGATTTATCTGGTTTCCATAATGAGGAAATGGTTATAGTTTTCAAATAGTAATCGTGACTATGTACCATAATTTAATGGACTCAAGGCACCATTAGGCAGTTAACATCGAAGAATAGAATCTGTAAGATGATCAAAGAATATAAATGGTGTTCGGTAATGGAAGATGAAAGATGGGACTGTAGATTCGCCATTATCCAGGTAAATTCATTAAAATGTGACCTTTTTACTTTACTAATTTCTTTTTAATAACATATTTTATTAATTTGATTATGTTTGATAAAAAATTGGTTTCTTATTCGTGTTTAGGATTACAATATGAACAAATAAAGTTTGTACTGTTAAATTTTGAAATTCTCATGTACTTGATTGTATTATTTTTCTTTGTATTGCAACAAACATTTACACTGCCAGCAAATATGAACTTCGTCATATAACCTTGCATTTGATGTGATGTAATAAAGCGTATACCGTGCAGACTTGACAGTGGGAGTATGGCCAATTGAGGCTTTTAGCTTGGAATATATTTGGTAATGACTATATATTCCACTATTCTTTCCTTTGCTATTTTACTTACACTCTTAAATGGACAGGTAGCAAGACAATCATTAAATGAATTTTTCTTCCATAGTTGCATACATATTTATTTTCTTCACATTATAGTTAGTGGTCCTGATAATGTTTATTATAATTTTTTAATTCCAATTTTTTTTATTATATTCCCATTTTAAAACTACTATGTGCGAGTAGAAAATTCTTACCTCAACCATTCCAATATATGCCAGCATGTAGATCGGCTTCATAATGCAACATAAGTGAAAGGGTTAGCTTCATTCTGCAGTTGAGTGAAAAAGTAAGCTTCAGTGATGAGAGGATGGGTAAGCTTCAAGGCAGGCATGTGTGATTGGCAAAAGATGAAGAAGCATGACTGGCTTACAAGTTGAAGAAGACTATAGCATGATAAATGAAACTGAATTGAACACACTTGCTTCAAACTAAAGAGAACGTTGTGAGGGTAGGTGACAGCATGAAGCCAAGTAAGAACTATTTGAGGTATGCACCATTCTCTGAAGTGAAAGAATGCTTGAAAGCATTGAAAAACAGAAGCTATTATTATTAATATTGAAAGAGATGAAGTGAATGAAGCAGTGAACTGAAGAAAATCGATGAACTGCAGTAGGTAGGCTGTGTTTGTAGACTAAAAGGGCAGGCAGGCTCTGAAACAATGGTTGGCAATGTCTCTCAATGCCTAATTTAAATATTTTGTGTGTATAAACATCATTTTTTTATTATTCAAATTATTTGCATGTTAGCTTTGAAAACTATTGTCTTCACATCAATTTATTTTCCGATTGCTATTTTGTTTGCATACTATTTTCTTTTTGACGTGCCTTAGCACTTGTATGCTATAACAAGGATTAGTTCCTCGGGAACATGAGTCTCTTTGGTCTTGGCTAAGTGATGTAGTGAATTATTAACCATATACATATATACAAGTGTATATACAGAAGCGTCTTCTGTAGGCTTTTAAGTATGGGTAAGTCTAGTGCAAAGATGGCCTTTTCATTTGTCATGATCAAAAGCTATAAGAAAAAAATGGAAGCGAGCCGATCTGGCCAGGAATGATTGCATGTTAGCTTATACTTAGTATTTTGTTTAAATTACAAGTTTGAAGGTACGAATCTGATGTTGCAGAGGAGATGTACTTGTGTACTATCTCGTTTGCTCTTTTATGTACGCTTTCGTATTTGATATATCATCTCTGCTTGTATATATTAACTTTATCGTTATGTTTGGAACACGCATTGTATATGAGTACATAAATTAATGGAGTGATATTTCTAATCTGCTGAGATAGTGTTAACTATTTTCAACATTGTACATTGCATCAAGCAAAAAACATTTGTGCTTTAAAGGATAATAAAAATTAGTGACATCTTTGGTATTTTGTGTTATTAGTTCACTACCATGAGCAAAATCTTCCCAATCGGCCATTATATAACGAAAGAACAAATCAAAACCATATTTGTGTTGGAAAACCATCTCATCCTATAAATTTTGTTGTCTGACCTAGCATGAGCAAAACCGCGTGTTCGGTCTATAACTCCAGCAGTGTTATAGAAAAAAGTACAGTAACCTCTTTCATGTTTATTACTTTCATCAACTACGATATTTAAATTTGTTGGTAATTTAACATGAGTATCATAATATGTTGTTAATTGTTCATGTGTGCCATATGCTACCATGCTTATTAAAGCACTCACTTGGACCTCTATATGACTTTGAGATGGCATTAGAATTTTTGTACATAAAAATTCGTAAGTACAAAAGCATTCGTATCGGTTCTTGTATGAATATATAAGAAACAAATTTAAAACATACATAGTTGTCAAAACACTATACAAAACTCAAGATAAATCATCAAATACATGCTTAAGTGATATTTGCTCACTTTAATTTATGGACATGTAATGTCATTGTCTCTTCTTACTTGAGAAGAATTATCATACTTACCTTATGCTTCATACTATGTCTATCTTTTCTAAACTGATTGTTTTAGCTAGACTGACCAGTGTACTCGGGTCAGACCGAGTTGTTTCAGGTTAGACTACTGCTTTTGGACTTAGCTTCGCTTTTACTCTTCTGCTTGGATATACCTGTTTTCATCTTTTTGTTGTAGCTTTTTGTGTAGACTCTTCAACGTATATTATTTTGACTCGTGCATAAATTGTGGTCATCATGCCACATGATATGTATCATTTCGTATTACTATGACAATGTATATGTATATGTGTATATATATTTATGATTACCTGTTGTTCGGAGATGTGTTTGCATTTAAGTTATATTTTATTCTGATAGATCCTATAGCGGATGGCTTTGTATTAAGTATATATTAGATATGTCGATCCACTTGAGTCGAAAAAAAATATAGATTATTTATCGACGTATTCAATAGATATTTAAGACAATGCTACATATGGTCGCTCGTAGCCGGCCCTATTCTCCGCATTAGCAGACAGAATCACCCTGTAATTCTCTTTGTTAACGTGGGTCTCGTGGTGGGAAGTCACAGCTTAGTATTAGCAACCTATAGTTTTGTATTAACCATCTATTGGATACATCGATCTACGAGAGATGGGAAAAAAAGAAGCGTCGGGCATACATCCATGATAAGGTTTGAAAATACACAAAACATGCCTTCGTTTTTTTAATAAGTTTTCGGTCTATGTTTTCAAATTTACACGCGCACAAAGACCCAAATGCCCTTTAAGTTTTCAACATTTCAATGAGTATAACTTTCTGTGGGAACATCGGATCAACGTACCGTTTTCATCAAAAATTATGATCTTTATAATGAAATCCATTGTTGATACAAAAAAAATCGTATTTGCAGTAAATGTGCAATTATTCCAAGTATTCTGCAAATTTTGAACATCTTTTATTTTTCTTCAAATCTGCAACTATTGCATATAGTTGCAGATATTTCTATAATTATACGGTATTATTGCATATATTTGCAGAAATGTGTGCAATCATTGCATATAGTTGGAGATTTTTCTGCAATTATATGATATGTTTGCAATTATATGGTATAATTGCAAACATGTCTGCAACTATTGTATATAGTTGCAGACATTTCTGCAATCATATGGTATAATTGCATACATGTCTGAGATATGTCCGCAATTATTGTATATAGTTGCAAAAATATATCTACAAATATTGCATATAATTGGATCCGCGAATAGCTTGTCCTATCGTTTCTACATTAGCACAATGTCACTTGTTAGAAAGATAATAAAATTTATGATTTAATATTGAAACGATTTGTTAATCCGTTGTTTCTATAAGAAGTTATTGTGTTTTAAAGATTGATAATTAATGGAGTGCAAATTTTAGTTATGCATGCGAGAATAACATATATATACGAAAAATCAACATTGCTGCAATGGAGAAGAGGAGTACTGTATAAAAGAAAAAATGTAGCATTTGAAAAAAAGGTTGTAATTTATATTTTTTGTATGAAAATGATGTTTTGTATATTAAGTTTGATTTTAGGGATGTGTCCCTTATTTTCACAATATACACACCCACACACACACACATTTTATTGTCGTATTCAGCAGATGTTTAAACAAGATTATAGATGGTCGCTCCTAACCAGCCATATTTTCCGTATTCGCAGACAAAATTATCCAGTAATTCTCTTTGTTAATATGAATCTCGGAATGGAACGTCTCGTTCGAAATGCATCTTAAACCTAAACAACGACCATTTAGTACATTTGTACCTCACATTCACCCCGTCTAAGAAAGGGTAAGTTGCATGGTAAAACTTATAGCGGTGACATCTTCGAGATCATCATCATATTCCTCAAATGACAAGACGATTTCAAAACTTGTTCAAAAAATTTCAATTTTGAAACTGAAATCGTGGAACAAAAATTGATGGTAAAAATGAAAACAATAACCTGTGGAGAAGAACAAAATATACGTTTCTTAGGTCTAATACATCATCCCTACTTTGCGATGTCAAACCTAAATATGACACGAACTCATTTTTCAAACATTTGAACCAACGATGTAACTCTCATTTGTTTTAAAACATTTGAACTGACTAACGATGGACGGTGATATAATCCTACGTCTACTCTAAGGAAGCTTATGTCTAATATGAGATGTCTAATATGAGATCGCGTCGAAAGCCTCCATCAATCCATTCACTTTGTCCAAATTGACCCCTGCATTGCGAAACCAAAGCGAGTAGGTTCTCCGAGACGCAAAAGAATTTACATTCTGCTTTCTATCTAAATTACAAATGAGCAGAGCAACCACAAAAGGTGCAGCTAGTTAACTTTTATACACACACGGAGACAGGTGGCCTCCTTTCTCTCTGCACCGTAAATTAGAGCCTGAAAATGTGAACGCTTCCTTAAGTTTAATAAACAGTAAACTAACAATCCAAAAGGCTATTTCAGCATATAACAACACTCATATCTTGTCAAAGTAACATAACAATGCAGCCCCTGTACAAACTTCTTCACATCCAACTTCAACCAAGCTTAGTCCAAAAATCAGTTATGAGAAAGTGACAAACAGTCCCACCTCTATAAAAAGTTAGTTGTAAACTTCATAATCTATAGGACCAATGAAAAGAAAAGGAAAAAACCTGCAATTCAGGCACAAACACATATAGTGCTCGCCTTTTAGCAAATATCAATCAGTTCATGAGGTTCACTTTGAGAAGAGCTACTCAAATGAGTTGGTGATTCTAATGCTTCTTCGTTGTCTGATTCAACCTTATCGCATAGTTCAGCAAGAAGATGTTTTATTTTCTCTCTCAGTCCAGAAGCTTTTCTAGGTTCGAACCAATTTTTCCCTGAAGTTCTGCCAAACTATATATTGAAAAACTAGTTACGAAGCAAGTACCGCTATGTTTCTACACAATAATTAGGATGTTCTCTTCTTCTTTTTTCTAGAAATTAAAATCTTGTTTGGTTAACTGACCGTGCGTTGCAAATATTTCTTCTCAAACCTCTTAGGCGCTTCCTTGATGAATTTTTTCATGAAGTAAAGAACAAAAAGACCACAGTCATAGTCATTTTTCTGTTGGGGCACCTGAACAAAAGATCAAAGTAAAATTATTTTTTAAAAATATGTTAAAAATTTTGGATCATAACATAAAAAATTACTTGTATCATGACACAAGTCACACGAATTTGAACTAAATCCCCTGAACCATTGAAAAGGGGAACATAAGGTATTTTAATCAATCACAGCATCACATATAATTTTTTATGCTACAACATAAATCATTTTTCTTTAAAAATACCTATCGGAGGAAAATAAAATTTTTATTACCAGCAAGTAATCTTTCAAAATTTCAGCAGGTAGATTTTTCCAGATCATATCATCAAATGGAAGATCCACAGGAGGCTCGTTGTTCTTTAAGTACCTCCATTCTTCTATCAGGAAGCTATAGAGTGAAAAATTGTTAGGGGTGTTTAATTTATCAAGAAAAATAATTTAAGGGTGACATTTTGATATCCTACCGTTCCACATCCTTAAAGATTTTATCACTAGAATGAATTCCCAATGAGTCAAGATGGAGTATAACTGGACCTAATTCGTCCTCTTTATCCGGCATGCAAATAATCACCAAACTCCAATGCATACTGATCACAACAACAGTGAACTATGAATGAGTGTATTCACATACATGAACTTAACCAATATTGCTTGTGTTAAACTTAGCAATAAGAATTGTAAAGATACTCACTCCCCATGAATTGGCAAAAAAATATACGCCTTCTGAAAAATATTTACTCCTTTCCACCATCGTCTCAATTTCAAGAACTGTTCGTCTTTATTGCCCTGCATAGTTCGGAAATGTATTAATTATTTTCACTAGTACATTTTAGTTGCAAACTGCATATTAGAAAAGGTCCAACTGAAAAGAAGAGGCTTTGTTGAGATATTTAAATACCTACCTACTAAAATGGTCCTGTCATAGTAACGCAGGACACAAAAAGGCAGAAATGGGGTGCTATAAAAATGCTTATTGCTTGGTTAACTGAATAATAAAACAGTTGTAATAATCTTCTTAAGTTTTAACATCATTGCTGAATCAATCCTTGAAAAAGAATTGACAATTTTCATCAAATTGCTGCTAAAAATTACATTCATTTCAAATGCTAGACATGATGATTTGATGTCTAGATAGTAATAGTAACAGTACTATTAATAGTACTAGTACTAGTAATAAACTGCTACTGATCTAATAGGCCGTATAAACAAGACTAAAAAATTGACTAATCAACATACCATAAAGCATGAGGTAATTCTTTAACACGTTAAGAAGTTCAACTTTAAAATAAGGCGCACAATGTTGGCTAAATTTGTAAAGTGTTAAGAATTTACCTTGAAGGAAACATCATCAAGAAGTTTTTTGTAGAAATAAGTATTGAAAAAATGATAATCTTCATTCCTACCTGCTGAAGATAACAGTTTTTGCAGATAGCTGTCCAATAAAAAAAAAACTAATATGGCAGAAATGATTTTGAACAGCTTTTGTGGCAGAAAAAACAATGACAAAGTACTCACCGGATATAAAAATTCATTATAGGCGAAGTTAGATATGTTCCTGGATTTAAGCATTGGATATCTGAAGAAGTAAGCTCAATGGCTTCAGGGTCATCCCTGCAAAAAAACATCAAATATACGTGATCAAGTCCAATAGGTAATTTTGGTAGTGAAATTTATACTATGGATAGTTCAAGAAAAAATAGTTTGTACCTTGAAGGGTAATAGAGTTTCACTGACTTGCTGAAAATATAAGCAAACGAAAACCAAGTAAAAATACAGTCTCTGTGAAATCGAATACACATGATTATCCATGAAATTTTTAGTTACCACTCAGATAAAGCATCTTCTGATAATAGCACATCTGCTTCTGCTTCTTCATCATCCAGGAGAACCACGTCTTTAACCTGTTAAAAACATATAAGTATGATTGCATATAAAAAATTGTTCTTCATGAATAATATCATAATGGCAGCTCAGGAAAAGATGTGAAAATATACCTTTTCTGATCTTTGATGAAATGCACAGCTGTCTTCAGAAGATTTCTTCCAACTATGGGTTATAGACATGGCATAAAATGTCATCCTTGACCACATGATAATTCTATTAATTTAGTACATATAGCCTATATTCAGCACTTAAACAATGATAGTGATGTTTTCCTAACATATATATATATTCATTGACAGCGTACCACTAAAAATAACACATGAATATACTTTTAACAAAAACCACTAATGTTAACGAGTTGTATAATATTGTTTAGTCAAGAAAAATCAATTTGGATGTTTTATATTTTTGATAATACAATATAACAATATGTTTCTGTTACAATCCATTTAAGGTAACATATCACCGTTAAAAGCTAATTTGTAAGTGTAGGATGTTTATGGGAGTGTATATCTACAAGAAAACCATCACCACGAATACATGATATGTAAAGTGAATCAGTACACTCTTTCTCAGACATCACTAATTTACAATGAAGTCTCAAAAAAAAAATCTTGATGCTTGTAACCAAAGTAATAATGATAAATAAAATAATATAAAAATCTATTTTGTTTACTAGCTTGTTTATAATAAGAAAATGAGAACATATTGCATTACATCCTTAGTGGCTTCAAAATATCATATTAAATATGTAAGAAACGATGAAAAGATTTATAGAAAAAAGCAACATAACATGTGACAGTGAACTTTCACCAGTTTCCACTAAAAATACCATGATATTCAATAATTACTGACCAGTGCATAGCATATCACCGGTTCAGTACGCATAGCTAGAGAACCGGATCGTGTTAGACCTGACTAGTGACCTCTCCAACTTTTCCCTTGAAGGTCGGGCCCAACCAGCTCATGAGTTGTGAGAAATCAGGACAGATTGAGGTATCTATTTTATCGAACCCAACCCTGACACGGGTCTGCTCAGAAGCAGCAGATCGCACAGATTCAGTCTGTTTGCGCCAAAATTGGTCACAAACCCCAAACCCCGTGAAAGCACCAGTGTATGAACACAAACCAATGATATTCAAGCACAAGTATCAGATCTCGACAAATATCAGACAGCAATTCAGAAATAATTAACACAGACACACAATTTATAGTGGTTCGGCTATCTCCGGCCTACGTCCACTTCAAAGGTTTTTCTTTTATTGATGTTCTTCGCTGATTACAGTTGATTACAGCGGATTACAATGGATTATAGCTCTGAAATTCGAGTACAACGGTAGTAGTGAAGTAGTGAAGTGCAAAGTAGAGTCGGGTAGAGTCTGGACGCTTCAGAATCAAGATCCCCTTTTCTGAATGACCTGAGGCTCTATTTATAGGTGTAGGAGGCTGATATTTCGCCTAAATTTAGGGAGACCACTTCTGACACTTGAAGGAGCCCACATGCCCGGCCTCAGAAAATTTGGGCCCACTTTGGGATCGATTCGAACTCCATTCGAATCGATCAAGAAATCATTCAATCGAGATGAAATTTGGATTGGACATTCTTCAACGTGTGAGTAAGCTCCTGTGAAAATTTCATGGCATTTGGATCAGTGGATCTTGAGTTATGATCGATCCGAGTTTAAGGCTCCGTCTGTTCTGTCTGGTTCGAATCCATGCTTCGAATCCCATCTCCTTCGGCTCGATCCAAAGCGCGTGCGCATCGATGACGTGTCGCGAAATCCCTAGGTTGATCCACCTTTCTTGCCGTGTTGAACGTTTCTTCCCTTGAACCGCGCATACTTCACGCGCTTAATCATGCTTTGCACCTCAGTTCGTATCCATTCTTCATGCCCAGTTCGTATCCTTCTGTTCGTATCGCTCTGACCATTCCTTCGTATCGATCGTTTCGAATAGATACGAACATTGTCCCTAAGTCCTTCGAATCCATGAAGCCGACTCCCCGCGTATCCTTCTCGAACGCCCTCTTCGTATCGATCGGTACGAATCCAGAATCCCAAAACTGCTACTTCCTTTTCGTATTGATCCAACGATGATCGATACGAAGGACTTCTGCGCATCCATCCCATCATTCTACAACGACGCGAAGTGCATCGATTCGAAGTCCTTCATCCTGCTCTGCCTTTGATCGATACGAACGCTATCGAGCCGAACCAACACCTGACCGATGCGAACTTCACTGAGCCGAATCCATACCGATCGATACGAACGGTATCGATACGAAGTGTATCGATTCGAACCACCATCTTCCTGATCGATGCGAAATGCATCGATACGAACCAAGCCTGCACATTGATGGATACGAACAACATGTCTTTCCTACATTGCATCGATCATATCTTCTTCATACGAATTCCGATTAACCTGAAATTTGAAACATAGCATTTCCTAGTCCTCATCATCATCTCCAATCAATTTCGTCCTGATCGGAGCTCGGCCAAACTTTGACGACATCGATTGCAGCTTTGATTCCAATTGATCTCCAATCCCGATATCCATCATTCCTTACCTATTTGTTGATATTCCAGCTTTGACCAAAAAGTGAGATAACACAGTCAACTTTACCTATCCATTTATTGAATTTTTGACTGATAAAAATACAAAAATAGGTATTCGCAAATGATTAAATTTTTTAAAAATTAATTCAAATCATATGCAATGTCCATGTACGAAATTGGATAAATCAAAACATTTATAATCAATGACCAAAGAATAGTCAGGTAACTCGAAAATATAATTAATCTTGTTAAAAACAGTAAGCAAATCCATATGGCCAGGAGTTTGAAAATTTTATACCATTAGAATATCTCCATATTAATTTTACTTAATAGATATATTTTCTATTAATTCAAATTATTATTACTATTTTGAACAAAACATTATAACTGTAATTTCCACAATAAGTATGTAATACTTGGTCGTCTGCGATCATTTGATAATTTATTGTAAACATTCCAAACCGCTAATTTTTTGTACGTTAAACCAGTACTATTAAATTTTTAGAAGGCGATAGCGTAAACGAGATATTTTTGTGCTTTCGAGCGAAGCGTAAATCTCAAAGTATTGATATATAAGTTTATTAGATAAACATTATACACAAACATATCAAAGAATCAAGTATAAAATGATAAACTCTGATCATTTAAATTAAAAAATCTATATACTAAACTTTCAAAGTGAGTCAAACAAAATACAATCAATCACATGTAAAACATTTCATTTAAGAGCTTTCTAACTTATACATTATTTTTCAGTATATAAATAAACACAACATCAATTTACTTTGAAATAAAAAACATACACACAGTTCCATTTTGAAAGAAGACTATTGCAAGCAGCAGCAAAGCAACATCCAATTCCACGTTGAAACACAGACTATCTATTACAAGCAACAATAAATAACTAAATAAAATCAAAACACACAATTACAAATAGTAGAAAAGTACTTAAGTTACTCATTTATTTACTTTCTTCCTCTATGATTCTTTCTTTCTTTTCTTTTTTAAGAAAAGGAAAAACTTAATCGAAACCATAAACGGATTTCAACTTCAAAATTGATTTAGAAATTGATTACTTCAATTGATTTTGAAATAAAATTTGAAAACAAGAAAATGTTTTATTGATTGTTGTTTTTATTATTATTATTATTATTATTTTGGGGGATTGATGTGAAATGATCATGGTATTGTCACTTTTGCTAGACCTAATTTTTATTACAATCGGAGGCGTGCGAGACATACGTTTTGTACGTCTCACACATCTCAGATTGTTGAAGCCTACATCTTAGGAGCAAAATCCTTTATTAGCAAGTCTCAGGGCATTTCGTCTAAACTCGCCTTAAGGCATGCCTAGAAATGCATTTAAGGGATGCCAAAACAGTGGTTATGATTAGAATCGATGCTTTAACTAGTTCAAAAATGAAATAAATTCATAATGTGCATTGAATATGTTTTAAATTAATTTCTAATATTTTTAGTTATTTTTACGAGTCAGACAAACTTGACTTGTTTTGAAATGGTAAAAAATGAAGAACGTTAATTTTTGGTAAAAGTTACTATTAAAAATCAATCCAAACCATTTACTCCATTTTCTTTTTAATTTTTCAAGCAAGCCAGAACATCATTTGACATCAGAACTGATTCAATATATGAAAATTAACAGTTTAAAATGTTTATGATCAAATGACCATAAGATGATTTAATGTTATATACTCAACCTTGTTGAATATTTATAAATTAATCTATAGAGTTGGACTTCAGTATTTTCAAACTATTATGGTTTGTGTTCAACATATTCATATTACTTTAACTTGATACAGATAGATGTTCTTTACTAGCCAAAGTCATATGTCTACTTTGAGTAGAAATGTTACAATCACTTATAATTTTCAAAAATTTTACTATGTGTACGTGTATCTTCGAAAAACTTAGTTCTATGATATAAAACGTTTGACGATCATTGATCATACAGTTTTAAACATTCATATTTACACGTCGAATTGGTTGTAGTGTTTGCCAAAATATTTGACTTTCTATTTTAATCCTATTATATCTCTATGTGCATTGAGCATTCTTAATCTATTTAAATCAGTAATGTACATTGAATGTTTAACTTTTATTTTCTATTACCAGAGTTAAATTAGAATGTGCATTGAGTCGGCATATATAATGTTTTTTATTTTGTCATGTATTTCAAACAGACTCGATCGGGGCAGACCCATGCTTCAACCACTTGATTTTATTTTTTTTGTTTTTTTTTGGGGGGGGGGGGGGGGGGGTTATGAATGCGTTAGACCAATCGGATTGGCTCGTGGATCCGAATTTAATCACTGATAATATGGGTCACGGATCAATAATGGGTCCAGTCAGACGGGTTGGCAAACTTAAAAACATTAGCCCAATCCCACCTACGGATGAGCGTCAAAGGGTCAAGTCCAACTCGCTGACAAATTGGATCACATCAGGGGTGTCAACTCAACCCACTAATTATGCCTAATTTTTAGTTCAATATCGTTAAATATCTTGGAGTTTACTTTCAGTTGTGACTAATGTTTGACAAATGCAAAAAATAAAAATAAAACAAAAATAATAAAAAAAAAGGAGTGAAAACTAACTTGGCAGTACAAGTAATGTAAAATTATATGAAAGCGTCCTATCCATGTCAAAATTAGTTCATTCCCAAAGAAAGTGCAAAGAAAATAGACGAGCACAATGGCTATAAAACCAATGCGTTAGCATTTCATAATTACAAATTAAAACAAAAGGAAATGGAACCAATTAAATTAATGCAATACCATAGTTCTTTTCTTCCAATTTATTGTTTTCTTGTGAGAAAATGAAATCATTTAAAGTGAATTTAAAACATGTCATCTAAAATTTGGAAGTGAATGTATCTAGTATCTAAGCAACAATAGCAAATGTAAAATATATTTCATTTTAAAATCAAAGTTCAATGTATATTAGTGAAATTGGTGAAAACTGAAGAACTTCAAATAAATCTCATCATTACCTCTTAAATAGGCCACAATCCCTACTTTTTCCTGCAGAAGGAAGCTCATGGACATTACAGTTGTTGAATTTATCACCACAATGACCCTGACTTTTAAGAGGCAAAGATCCATAGTTATTCTTTGTTTTAATTTGATTTAACTGCTCTTCTTTTTTCCTTCTGATCTGACTCTTATTTCTAGTACCGCATTTCCAGATCTCACTTTCCTAATATTGCAGATATTCATTAGAACGCAAAATGGTAGAACACTGAAATCGAATAATACAAGGTTGGTAGCAAATCACCCTCTCTTCCAATTTCTTATTTAACATGTATCCAAATGATGAAGCATTTTTAGCCATAGAAGGACTGAAAGCATGCTGAGAACCTGTATATAACAAGGCTTCAGTAATATAATGCAATTTGCAGTAGATCAAGATACAGCTTTGAAGTAGATTGTTCAATTAAGAAGTAATGTTCAGTACAATGTGATAAATACAAAAACAGAAACTCAAATAATAATTTCAAAACTTACCAGATGAACTTGCTGGATTTGACTGACAACTCATCTCAGCATCCTGCAAAACAATATTTATAATAAATAGCCTAAATAGTACCCCCAATCATAATAATTTTTTACCATTACTCAACTATAGTTATATCGCAACCTTGGTACCTAGAATCCTGTCAATTAATAAATATACATTCTCAAATTCATTGAACACTCGCAATCTTCAATATATGTACCACTAGTCATTATCACTGACAAATCTGCTACCTAGCATTATTATAAAAAATCTTAAAATTTTATGATTTAAATCCCGTTTCAGATCGTATCTCTACCATTCCATTTTGATTTACATTACAATTAAAGTTCATTTGAAACCGCAGTTGAGAAAAATCATTGAATCCATACTTATATATTCAATATGTTTATTTGAATCCACAATTCAATTCTAGTGTTTTATAGACAGATAAAAATGGAAAAAGCGAGAAAATCAAGTTTTAAGTTTAGATGTAGAAGTTCAAACATCATAATCAATTTCAAAGTATGAACAAGCCTTAAAATATGGACCTTTTGAATCTATGATTTACGATTTGAATCCCGTTTTGAAAACATTGCCACCTAGTATTGTGTCTAAGATTCTAAAGATAGATACATCACCTGTGTAGAAATCATAAGTGCATCTTACCATCTATATTTTATGCGGCTAAAATAAAATAATTTAATACCCAAAAAAATCCACATTTGAATGCTACGGTACTGTATCATATCTATCCCATCTCAAAGGTCAATCAAATAATCACATCCCAGAATCTTGTTAAAAAAAATTCATGTATACAAGAACACTGTCATATGGAATGCTAAGTTAAAAAAAAATGATGTGGTTAGAAAGTTACAAAATAAATTAATGTATAATTTGAATGTCCTTGTATGGCTACATGAAGAAATTTGAAATAAATTGTTGGCAAGACGGAATATCTCTATAACTGTTCAAATAATTTTAATTTACTTTCTCAGAAGCGTCGTGTTTACAGCAAAGATATGCAATTAAGCCGCCGTAACTTTAAATGGTCAGACTAACATAATGCACTGAAAAAAGACCAGCTTGAACTATGGTTTTGGATGATCCATGGTATACAATATAGAGAGGTCAGATTGCTGCCTAAATTGGAATTAAATACATTAATTTGCTAAATATATTATTTACACTATGCACGCTATCTGCTTGTGTCCAATAAATAAAGATATTTACTTTTTATTTAAGAAATATGTAATGAGGAAGAATTATTTTATTACAATAATAATGTTGTAATATTATGTGTGTATTATACATGGAAACCTTTGCTGGTCACATATGCTTTATCTCAAGCAGTCTTGCTGGTGGTTGAGGTTGCAAATCAACGGTGAGATTCTGTTATAGATGGTCACAAAGGAGATGGTAGTGCATGCTACAAATCGGTAGTGATATTCCATTGACGTGTAGTCACGGGGGAGACGGTGGTGCATGCTGCAAATCGGTAGTGATATTTCATTGATGTGTGATCATGAAGTGATGGTGGTGCATGCTACAAATCGGTGGTGATATTCCGTTGATGTGTGATAAAAGAAAGGTGCTATCTAGGGTATTTTTAAAATTTCGAAAAGACACAGTGGAAACATGTTGATTTTTATCTATAGTAGAGATGGTATATGCCACATCTACTATAACTTGCTTGAAATGAATTACCACAATGTATTTTAATTCTACTACAGATTGAACACCACTTGCGTTTGAGATATTTCTTCTACATTTTTATTACCTGCCCAATTCTAATCACTTGCAAAAAATTCACAACAAGATATAAAATGGAATATTCTTTTGATCATCAGCTCATCGCAAGCTGTTCTTAACTAATCATTAACATTTTTAGTCCCTGCAAGCAGTGAGCCCTGATACCTTAATATACCAAAAAGACATTACATTCAAGGTCCTTTCAACATGTTCATGTGCACAGAATAATATTGCACTATACACAACATTTTGCATGAATTTTTCTTGCAAAACTCACGGCAAATTGAGTATTAATATGAAACCACGCATATTTACCTTTCAACAGCAGAACAAACAGAATCCCAAAAAATAATTTAGAGCGTTAAAAAGAAAGAACCTTTCTAGATTTTTTATGTTTTTCCCTGCGATTGAACTCATCCTCCAACTCCTTGAGATTATGTCTCAACTTTTCGCCATTATCAGGCAGTTTTTTCGTAATACCTGAACTCAAACTTGCGCGAATTCGTTTGATTTTTTCAGATATTCTATGACTATCGAGAGTTGAAACGAGATCACTACCATTTGGGGTTTTATCTATTTCGAATTCGGGAACTTGTGCTTTATTTTCGCTTTCTTCAGTAAGCAATACATCCCAATTGAGAGGTAATGATTCCGCCATGAGTTTGTGATTAAATTCCGATTTATTTTCCGAGGAAGGTTTTGATGCAAGTAAACAAAGAAGAAGAAATAAAAGGCAAAATCTGTTCACCGCTTAGAGTGTGTGTACTGTTTCTAAAATGCTGCTACCGTACCCGAAAAAAAGGAGCGCCCAAATCTCCAGAAAATAAATTGGAAGGTGGATATTAGGGTTCATTGTAACTTAACGGTCAAGATGATTGCCGCGTAGATTTTTGGGTCGAGTTTCCACAATACTTTGTTCCATTAACCCGAGTAGATTTCTTAGGTCCAAAGGCCTCCCTCCATACGCTTGCCTGACATCTAAGCATTACGCCACCGTCTCTTAGGTTTGCTGCCGTTCATCCTCACTCCATCGGTAGGGGCTGCAGCACTTTTCCGTCTGCACCCGTACATTTTAGGGTGGTTGCTTTGAAACTTCCACCTCGTAATCTCATTTGCCACTTTTTCCACTTTTCCATACAGTTCTTGTGCTCCGTTATTTTTTAACATGTATTTTTTTAAGTGGTACTGCACGCGTGAATTGTTTTCCTTACAAATTATACATATAAAGTTTACATCGGTAAAAGAAAAAAAAATTGTCTTCAAAATGATATTTATATTTGTATATTTGTAAAGAAATATTTTGAATTTTTAAAGTAATTTTAATTTTAGATCATATTTTTAGAAGCGTTTTGAATTTGTAAAGCATGTGTAATTGTTAGATCATACTTTTAGGTGTGTTTGAATTGGTAAAAGAAGTTAGATATTATATTCTATTTTTAAATGATTAAAATTTGAGAATATTTAGAGGGACGTTTTTTGTAGTTTACGTTGATACCAAAAAAATGTGACACCAAATTTATTACAACTGTTAATAAAGTTAAAGTGTTGAGAAGCAGCGTCGTTATCTTGCTATTTACAATGGAAAATGTGTTTGAGCTTATGTTATTATTTGGCGTTGAAAGTGAAAAGTTGAACTCATATTTGAAATCATAATATCAAATATGGCTTCCGTTAAACAATATCAGTTATTTAATATAATTTGGTAAACTGTTATTTGTCTACTACTGCCTAACATATTATGGTTCAATATGTAATGTAGCTTGTTTGAAATCCTACTTTATATTCATGTTTACGGAAATAATTAAGTAAAACTGTCTTTATTGGTGTGGCTTTCCTTTGGATAACAAACCTCGCATTTATGTATGCTTATTTAGAGGCACATATTCTCTCAGCAGAAAGACTTTGATCATTCTAATCGATTACCAGAATAGGTTTATCGTTTCTTTTATGAGCATTTCTTTTGTTTAAGGTCGTGATGTGTTTATTTTTCTTTTATACTTATAGTCCACTACTAAATTTGTAAGTATTAGAGGCATCAAAGTAGAGGCCAATTAAGAATTGTGCCCCTATTAATCGTTTATTAGGAGCAAACGTATTTTTGGTCCCTAATAAGGAAGGCCATTATAAATGCCACTATGCATGTTCTGTTATAATATATGTAAATATATTATAGTGAATATGCTATGTACTGTTTTGTATTCAGTCTCACATCGTGCGATTAGTTCTATCCCAAGCTCCTAGGCCTTTATATAAAGGAGCTAATGTAATGAAAATGTATGATTAATCTCAGTAGTGAATAAAATATATTCTTCCTCTTCGTTTAATGTCTTCTTATTCTATAACACGTTATCAGCACGATCTCAAAATAGAAAGAAAATTTCAAATCTGATAATAAATCTTCAAAGTGGTAAGTTATTTCTGATCTGATTAGATCTAATTCTATTTGAACATCTTATTTTTTTGTCTCTGTATTTTAGATCTCGTTTCGTTTAGATCTTATATTTTTTATTCTAATTTTTCAGATCACTTGTAGATTTTAATATCATGTTCAAATGATATATATTTTTAGATATGTAGAATTAAATCATAAGATTTCTTATTAATTTTTATTAATGTATATCCATTTTTTTATGATAAATTTAAATTTGATCTGAAACTAAAATTGTTAATAAACTAAAACGTAATTTTAGACCTTATTCTATTAGTTTTTTTAGATCTTATCTATCATAGATCTAATTTTCCAGAATTCATTATATATATATATATATATAATATAATCTCATAGATATTACTCTATAGATCTTATCATTTTAGATCTCATTTTATCGTGGATCTAAACTTTTAGATCTCATTCCATTGTTTGGTGAAAAAAAGGTTTTCATTTTGAAATTTTTTTTGTTTGGATTTCGGTTTGAATGAGAACTGTTGAAATAATTTTACCTCATGATTTATATTTCCAGAAGAAATATTTCACTGTTTCTTAAAGAAACAAATACAAAGATGATACGTATCTAGAAGATCGTATTAAGTCTATATAAAAGAATAAGAACCTGAAGTTCATATGTGCGAAGGTGAAAGATTAAAGTTTTCATAAGCTGAAATAAAGCCCTAAAAAAATATAAGCGAGCAATTCCAGAAGAAGATGTTGATATGTCCAGAAGACATAACATAAAAATAATATGTTGAAATAACATTAGAAATGTGGTCAATACTATTTCCTCAAAGAGAAATAGTATTATGATTCTTATTTTCAAATACAATCATGAAGAATCCTCTTATTTCATTGTGTTCATCTAATATTGGAGGCCTGAAGTTCTCAAATAAAATTTATGCATATAAGTTTGTATTCCTAAAATAGGGGATTATATATGAAAACTCTATAAATTTGAGATGTGAAGCATTGCATTATTAGAAAAGCTAATTCAGACTATAGTAAATCCTAACCATGTTTGCAATCAAACCTGAAGTTTGATAATGAAAATCAAATTGTGTCATTTAGGATCTAAAGTACTAAACAAGGACTTTAAAGTAAAATTGGAACCCGAAGTTCCAAAAATGTTTGCCAATAGTATTACCTACTAAACCAAATAAATGTAAAGAAATTTTTCCACTCCAGAAGTGGTGATAATAAAAAAAATCTCCAGAAGAGATTTGTATATTTAGTAATGATAAAATGTTTCTAGAATAGATTTGTTGATATATTTTGTGATTTTATTAAACCAAATAAATATGTAGAAATATATCTACTCTCCTGATATCTATCTTTTTAATAGAAAACAAAATATTCTAACAGGAAGTTTATTTCCTAATTTTTTTCCTTCTTCCATGCATCCAATCATGCCTTTAAAAGATAAAATATAATAGATCAAATTTCCTTCTTTTGGCTCATCAAGTAAGCATTTTGGATTCTTCATAAAATGAATGTTAACATTTATACACATATAAATTATGATATATTATATATAAAATTCATTCATCTTTCCTCTTTCAGCAAAGAGATATTTCAATATTTACTATTTTGTATGCTTAATCTTTCACCTGTTATTGTTATGTCACACAAATATACTTATTGATGTTATCAATAGTTGTAACTTATACAACATACTTTTTAATTGTCGAATCAAACTATTGTATTTTTCATGATATTATTCATACACTATGTGATGTACAAATTTCCTCTCTCTGTTTAGCTTACAATATGTAGATAGCCATATATATTTATTAATATATTAATCAATAGTAATTAATAAATCATTAAATAAAATTAATTGATTAATGAGAATAGTCCAACAAAGATGCATACGAATACTTCACATATTTATTCTTCTTTTATATCTCTTATTATTGACAAGGATCATAACGTATATACTTTATGTATTTGTGTTTCTCACTATTCCAGTTGTTATGAATTAATAAATGGTATTTAATACTGCATATTCATATTCTTAAATCTACTTATATTATGAAAGTAAACATAGTAAAGTCAGCATAATCTTTGATTATAATTCACTCCTTCTTTACCAATCAATCCATAGAAGGGCATTTCCATATTTTCAAGGGTAGTTTTGCATTTTCAAGGAAATTAATGAATGCAATTAATAAGATTGGATCTAGAGCTATCAAAAGGATGTAAATAAGAAATTATAGTCACTTTTTATATACTATATTTGGTTTTCTTTTACTATTTTGCAATAATGTTTTTTCTTTCACTGTAACTACTATCAGATATGGGTTCTTATTTTATGAAATGAATTGATTATATACCCATGAATAATATTTTAATGCTTATGCATTTTTATTTCCACTTATAGTTGGTGATATGATAAACACAACCAAGCTTGAATTTAAAACTTTGGACTTATTAGGAGTTGATTTTTTTCCATAGATATTGGATGATGACATTCAATTACAATATCAATGCTTAGAAAATGCCATTAAAATTGATAATAATATGTCCCAATAGGATAAAATAAAGGCTTTTATATTTTTAAGATGTCATATTCATGACGAACTTAAAATAAAACATTTAACTAAAAAAGATCATCTTTACCTATGGAACTACCTGAAGGAGCGTTATGACCACCAAAATATGGTCACACTTCTAAACACTAGACATGAGTGGTTGAACTTGAAGTTTCAAGTCTTTAAATCTATTAGGAAATACAATTCCTCTATATTTAGGTTACTTCTAAACTAAAATTATGTGAAAGGATTGTCTAGCAATACTAACCTGAAGTTAGATCATTTCTTCGAAGTTGATAAAGGAAACTTCATTAATGATGAAAATCTAAGTGCAATAATAAATGATATGGACGAATTAATCAATAGTAGAAGCCTGAAGTCTGCTATGTGGATTTTATTTTATTTCAGTTCAATAAATCAATTGGAAGTCGGTGCTTGTATGTTTTTTCTTTCATAACTAATTGAAATAATGTACCGATAATGTTGGATTTAATCAGTAGTCTATTTTAAATTTTTGAAAATTACTAGCATTTATTTATGCTTACAAATTTTGATAGTTGACTAACTATATTGTCTTTAATTCTTAAGATATGGACCATCAATATTTGAGTGGTAATATATGCATACTAGATAGTGCAACTACTCATATGATTTTGAAAAACCAGAAGTTTTCCTTTGAATTATCTGAAAATATTTTAGCAAAAAATTTCAACCATAGCATCTGCTAATATAATTGAAGGGTCCAGAAGATCCCATATAGTATTACCAAATGGTACATATATCTTAATTCAAAACACATTATTCTAAAGCAAATTTAAAAGAAATTCGTTCAGTTTTGAAGATATATAAATGAATATCTACCATATTGGAACTATAACGAAAATGTCAAAGAATATCTTTGTGTTATTTCTTAAATTGAAAGCCAGAAGCTTATTTTAAAAAAATTGGGTACAATTTCAACTAGATTATATTTCACGAAATTTGACATAATTGAATCCCATATTTAAACATGAGCCGGAAGCTCATAAATATCACTTGAATGCATCTTATCAATTGATAAAAGAATTACCCCCTTATTATTAATATGTATGGTGTATTTGCTAGTAGCAATATGATAATGGATCAAAATGAGAATCCAAAGATGATTATTATTTAATGTGACAATGTTCCTCAGCATTGAAGGGGAGGATACTGAGATACAAGTTCATTTTGATCATCAATGTCAAATATTTATTAACATGTATAATGATGCAAAATATTAAGTAACTTGAATAAATTATTAATAATATCCCTTGTAGACTTTCTCCAACATAGATTTGAATCCCTGAAGGATCAAAATGTATAAACCACATCTGAAATATGGTATAAAAATTAGTTCGAAATATTTTTGGAGTAAGTAATAAAGATGTCAAATAAAAGAAGTGAGTGTTCTTGAAGAAACACTTAAGAGTGCTCTTGAAGAGACTAATGACATGATTGTCAAATTATCCTAGAAGTGGTTTAGCTAACTAAAACATGATAATTAAAGAGATCTCAATAAATCCTGTCTAGGACTGACAAGAAATAATCATCGATGATAAATTTGTAAAAAATAAAACGCTTATGTTTATAAATAAATTAAGTATCTTTAATTAAGGAAAAATATGACTGGCCATCATGAATCCTTTACTAATAGAGAAATATGGGCATGTAGTCCGTAAAGTAACAAAAGTACTTGAAATGCTTAATATACCCCGAAGGTATGAATATGGTTTAAATCATATTAAATGATGAAAGTATACAAATTCCTGAAGAATATAAATAACTTTGGTGGTTATAAAGATGGCAAAGAACAAGGAGCATAGATTACAACCTACTTTTAAGTATTGTTGTAATGAAAATCTTGATATAATTCATGATGAGTAGATTACTTCCTATTTTTAAGTATCGTTGTAATGAAACTCTTAGTATCCATTGAAGTGGTAGTTGCAATAGCAAATACTTATTAAAGTATACAAATTTCTAAAGAATATATATACCTTTTGCAGTTATAAAGAATGCAAAAGACATGAAGTGTAGATTACAAATTTCTTCTAAGTATTGTTGTAACGAAAATCTTGATATACTTCAAGATGAGTAGATTACTTCCTGCTTTCTAGTAATGTTGTAACGAAATTTTTAATATTCATGAAAGATATATAGTTGCAATACGCAAAACTAATTTGAAGCATAAAAATGAAAGCATGTGAAGTGTTTTTCATAAAAGTAGCATACAAAATGCATTAAATGCAAACCATATTTGGAAGAAACAATCTTAGAAAATTTGATTGTATAGAAGGACTATTAACAAATTGTATTATTAATGAGATTCATATTTATAGATTCAGAAGTATCTATAACCAATTTGAGTTATCAAAAGATAAATATGAATTCGGAGGAAAATTTTAAATTAGGGGGAGCATCCATAAGTATTTTATAATGCACTCTTTTTTCTTAACTAAGATTTTTCCCACTGGGTTTTTATTAGTAAGGTTTTAATGAGGCATTATCTTGATCCAGAAGTACCAACTCCGCAGTAACATTTGAAATTAAGTTACAATGTACTCTTTTTCCTTATTTAAGGTTTTTCCCACTAGGTTTTTCTTACTAAGGTATTAACGAGGCATTGTCTTGATTTAGAAGAATCAAACGTATTTTCAAGAAATAACATCTCAAATATGTTATTTAAGTTAAACTGTATTTTTATCCTTGACTAAGGTTTTTCCCATCGGGTTTTTCTTTGTAAGGTTTTTAATGAAGTATTAAATTGATCCGGAAGTATCAAGCTTCATTTAAAGAAACAATAAAATAAAATATGTCCTTGTATTCGTTTTCCTTCACTAAGATTTTTTCCATTGGGTTTTTCTTAGTAAGGTTTTAATGAGGCAATAGACAATATTCATAACGACTTAATGGAAGTATTAAAGCAAGATAATAATGAGAGGGAGAAATTGTCATGGACGCTTCAAATGGAATAATTTCTAGCTACTATATGAGCATTCAAGTTTTTGAAGACGCATATTCAAAGGGGAGTCTTATAATATATGTAAATATATTATAGTGAATATGTTATGTATTGTTTTGTATTTAGTCCCACATCGTGGATTAGTTCCATCCCAAGCTCCTAGGCCTTTATATAAATGAGCTAATGTAATGAAAATGTATGATTAATCTCAGTAGTGAATAAAATATTTTTGTGACGACCGCCCATGACTCCTGCACCAAATAAGGAGATAGTGCGCTATAAAGTGTGCCAGGCCGCCATGGACGATCATCAAGGTAAGGTAAAGCAATAAACTCTATCGTATTACTCACAGCGCATGGATAAAATACAATAGAAAAGTATACATAGTTAAGCTCCATAGAGCAGAATCTCATCATATAAACTCATAATAGTTTGATACAACAATCTGAAAAGTCAATACAGCAAGCCTCACTACATATCACTCAGAGAATATACAAGCAGCGGAACATCCAGTACATATAGTAAAAAAACAATATGCAAAAGCCTCCAGCTCGTCTTCGTCGTCAAAAGCGTTGGTCACTAAGAACAGCACCTGTCACCTGCTACCTAGTCTGCCCATCCCAACACAGATGAACAGCCCAAGGTAATAAGAGTTGAACATAAAACCTTGAGTCAGACAAAAGTCCTAGTGAGCCGTAAATCAACTATCAAACATACCAAAAGAGCATAAAGGTTAAAAAGGAATAGCAACCCAACAATTCCACTCCACCTCTTTCTACAGTGATAGCCCCCAGACACACTAAGCATAAACAAACATAGCAAAGCAGACAATTAAAGTAAAGCAATTATCACTCGAGTCAAGGTCGATGTTTTCCAAGTGCAAACCCCCAAAGGCCTAAACCAAGATCAGATAAGCACCCACAAAACATCGCTCTTGAGACCGAGTGACGATACAACCAAAGATCCATGACTCTGGCTATCACTATTATCATTGCTTCGATATCACCGCTAGTTGAATGACCGGCTCATTCTTTCATCCGTCCGTCAAGGGCTAATGGTAACCCCAGTTCTAGACAGAACTCCGCACGTCGTCGCAGCCCGTGCCTAGGACTATCGAACCTGCCCAGAGTACTTAGCACGTCGTCGCAGCCCGTGCCTGGGATTATCGAATCTACCTAGCGTACTCTTGCTTTGAGCCTGCTAGAACCTTCAATAACGATGAGATCTCAGGCTTCTAGTCATCCTCCTCAACGACTATTCTCATACTAGCTCAAGCGCCTCTCGAGCCATCCATTATCAACGAACTCGAACCATATCACCGAGTAATCAACATGCTTGGGATGATCCCGTCTGAATTAAACCAAGGCTATCTCACATCATGCTTTGCTTTATCGCATCATAGCAAAGTCCCATCTCAACATCATGGTTTGCCTCATCGCATCATAGCAAAGTCCCATCTCAACATCATCATCAAATCTATCCATATGGGCTTTATCATCCGCTTCATATGCCACGAGCACCTTTCCTTATTCAAGAGCCTTTCCACTTAGCTTTTGAATCATCTTCGACCAACTTATCCAAATTCAATCACCAATCAACTAATCAATCAAATCAATCATTAATCCAAGTATCAATCATTCAAATAAGATCTAAATAAACGGTTATAACAATAATGGCAATTTCGTAATTAAAGGGTTCAAATCTAACAAGCATGAATTCTAAGTAATATCTTGATGAAGGAACTAGCATAGGTTAACATATAGTAAAATGGATATCAAAACTTTATGAACAATGGATCTACATGCAGACTTAAGGAAAATGCATGAAATCGCTATCTTTAACACACAAACAAACCATCGATCAGATATACTCCTTTGGGTCCGTGTGAGAGACAACCACCACTCACCAAATCACCTAAACACTTCAAAAGAAGCTAACTTCAGATCTGGACAGCAAAGGATCTAGCTTGATCCGACAAGATTTCCCTTCAAACGATGAAATCTCTCTTCAATGGATGGAGATCTTCAACTTTGGCTCTTGGATCTTCGATTAGATCTTCAATCTTGGATGAAAGGAAGCACTAGATTAAAGTGGAGAAAAGAAGTGAAGAAGTGTTCAAATCGAGCTCTCAAAATAGCAGCACTTTGTCGCTTCAAATTCCGGATCCCAAAAATGAAGATGGGCACTTCTATTTATAGGCAGCTTTCCTCTTATGTCGGTCGCTCCTAGGTCGGTCACGACCTAACGACTCAACACACTCTGCCGACCCAACGACCTAACCAGACGCCGACCTAACGACTTAACTACATAGCCGACCCAACGACTTACAAATGTAGCCGACCTAACTACCTAACGACTTAGGACCAACCACTCACAGACCTATACGCGACCTATAGCATGCACGACCTATCACGTGCACGCGACTTAACACTTAACCAAACTGGGCACGACCTAACCCTTGCCGACCTAACGACCTACCATAAGTCGTTCAACGACCTAACTCCAACACAGGTTAACCACTAGGTCGGTCAGTTCCTAAAGGTCGCTCACCCCTATAGGTCGGTCCATACCTTAAGTCGGCCAATATCTATAGGTCGTTCGCTTCTCTAAGTCGGTTAATCTCTTAAGCCGACCAACTACTAAGTCGGCCACCTCCTTAACTCGGCCGATTACTTAAGTCGTCAAAACCCTTAACTCGGTCACACGAGCTAACTCTGGATGACTCAAACAATACTAACAACCTAGTAGCAACTATTTTACCATTTATCGACAAGTAAAAATACGGGTCGTTACATTCTCTCCCCCTTAGGAATTTCGCCCCCGAAATTCCAAACAAACAAGAACAATCAAAACTATCCTGCATGCCTACCATCCATAGCAATCAATAAACCATGCATCCAATTACTAGCCTAGCATGCAGAATTCTAAGACTAGAACAAGTTACAAATTCATGAGATGCCACGACACCTTAGGGTCATACCTCGAAGAGTTCAGGATGAGCTGCCTTCATCCTCTCTTCCTCCTCCCATGTACAGTCGTTAACATCACACTCCATTGTACCTTGAGCAACTTGACTATCTTCCTCCTAAGTTGTTTCGTGTCAGTCTCTACAACACGAAGCTGCTTACGAGGTCTCTTAACTACTAGGTCAACCTCCAACTCTTCACAGCTATCAGCAAAAACCACTGTACTTGGGTCGTGCACATACCTCCGTAGATACGATACATAAAAAACATTGTGCACACTCGACATCTTTTCCGGTAACTCCAATTTATAGGCGAGCTTTCCAATTCGCTCGATGATCGGGAATGGTCCAACAAATCTTGGAGTCAACTTTCTTTTCTTCCCGAACCGAATAACATTCTTCAGTGGAGAAACCTTCACAAAAACCATATCGCCTACGTCTAATTCTAAATCCTTACGACGCTTATCGGCATAACTTTTTTGACGGTCTTGGGCTGCCTTCATTTGTCGCCGAATGATCTCTATGCAATCCGAAGTCTGTCGAATCATTTCGGGCCCAAGTATCAGTTTTTCTCCAATTTCCAACCAACACGTCGGAGAGTTACAAGGTCTTCCATACAATGCTTCATACGGTGCCATACCAATACTTGACTGGTAACTGTTATTATATGCAAATTCCACCAAATGAAGATGATCTTCCCATGATCCTCCGAAATCTAAAACACATGCTCTAAGGAGATCTTCCAAAACTCTGTTGACTCTCTCGGTCTGACCATCTGTTTGGGGGTGATAAGCTGTACTCAAACACAACTCGGTCCCCAAAACTTCTTGGAAGCTCTTCCAAAATCCACTAGTGAACAATGGGTCTCGATCGCTCACTATACTCTTCGGAATACCATGGAATCGAACTATCCACTTAACATACAACTCAGCCAATTTCGATGCAGTCCTAGTTGATCGAACAGGAATGAATCTTGGACTCTTAGTCAAACGATTTACGATTACCCAAATCCCTTCATTTCCTGCTCTGGTTCTAGGTAACCCATGGATAAAGTCCATCGATATTTGCTTCCACTTCCATGTAGGAACTTCTAATGGCTGAAGCAATCCACTAGGCTTCTTCTGCTCGGCTTTTACCAACTGGCAGTTCATGCACTTGGAAATAAAATTTCCAACATCTTTCTTCATACCCTCCCAGTAATAGGTTCTCTTCATATCCCGATACATCTTATTTCCACCTGGATGAATTGTCAGCTTCGAGTGATGACTTTCCTTCAGAACTTCATCTCTCAATTCATCTATATCGGGAACAACTAGTCGTCCTTGCTTTCGAAGCCAACCCTCTCGATCGACTTCGAATCCTTTATCCTTCTCTGCGTCTAATCCAGATTCCAAATCTCGGATAATCTTGGCAAACTTATCGTCTCGCTTTTGGCTCTCGCCAATTCTTTCCACTAGAGTAGGTCTTATCGATAAGTTTGCCAACATCTCAGGTTCCAATTCACATCTAGGCCTGAAGTCAAATCCAGCCAAATACTCAAGGCTCTTCCATTCTGAAAACATGGCTCCCAATCGTGCATGTCTTCGACTTAACGCATCTGCCACTGCGTTACCTTTTCTCGGAGTATAGGCTATACCAAAATCATATGATGCTAAAAACTCTAGCCATCGTTGCTGCCGGAGATTCAAATCCTTCTGGGAGAAAAGATACTTCAATGACTTATGATATGTGAACAACTCGAATCGAACTCCCAAAATATAATGTCTCCACATCTTCAAAGCAAATACTATCGCCGCTAACTCCAAATCATGAGTCGGATAATTCCTTTCATGCGGCTTCAGTTGTCGACTTGCATATGCAACAACTTTATCATTTTGCATCAGCACCGCTCCAAGTCCAGTACCACATGCATCGGTGTAAACCACCATCTCATCATTTCCACTTGGAATAGTCAAAACAGGAGCACTTGTCAGTCGCTCTTTCAAGATTCCGAAAGCTTGCTCACACTTAGCATCCCATTTGAATACTTGGTTCGTTTTCGTCAATCCTGTTAATGGTGCAGCTATCTTGGAAAAGTCTTTGATAAACCGACGATAATATCCTGTTAATCCAAGAAAACTTCTCACATCAGATGCATTCTTAGGTCTAACCCAATCCTGGATCGCTGCCACCTTGGCGGGATCAACCGCTATTCCACTTCCAGAGATAACATGGCCTAAGAACCTCACTTCGCTCTTCCAAAAGTGACACTTCGAAAACTTAGCCCTCGGCTGTTGTTTCCGCAAGATCTCTAAAACAACCCACAAGTGTGTCTTGTGTTCCTCTTCAGTTCTGGAATAAATCAAAATATCATCCACGAACACAAGTACAAACTTGTTCAACTGATCTCTGAATACTCTATTTATAAGATCCACAAAATATGCTGGTGCATTGGTCAATCCAAACGGCATTACCAGCCACTCATAAAAACCAGATGGTGTCCTAAAAGCAGTCTTTGGAACACTATCCTTTGCCACTCTCAACTGGTGAAATCCGGTTGCCAAATCCATCTGAGAAAACACCTTAGCTTCGTGAAGCTGATCAAACAAGTCATCTATTCTCGGCAATGGATACTTGTTCTTCTTAGTCACTTTATTCAGCTCACGATAATCCACCCACAACCTCAACGATCCATCCGCTTTGGTTGCAAACACAACCGGTGCACCCCATTCGGACACACTACGCCGAATGAATCCTTTCTGTAAAAGGTCATCAACTTGCACCTTCAACTCTTGCTGTTCCCTAGGCGCCATCCGCCTAAAAGGCATCACAACAGGTCTGGCTCCTTCAACTAGATCGATTCCAAACTCGATCTCTCTATGCGGCGGTAACCCTTTGACCTTTTCAAAGACATCCTCAAATCCATTCACATCCGGCACCGATGAGAGTCCATCCCGTGGAACAACTAGCGAATACATGAAGCTCATGAAGACGCCTTCTTCATGCTTACATCGTATCACAATCTTTCGCCCCTCCACATTCTCGACTGTCACCTCTAGCCTTTCACAATCAATTCTTGCCGCATACTTCCTAAACCAGTCCATACCCAGAATAATTCCGAACCCCGCAAAGTTCAGAACAAAACAATCACATACAAAAGAGCAATCATGACTCGATACAACTAGACCACGACATATCATACACAAACAAGACGAACCCCCAACTGGATTAGTCACAACCAATGGTTTATCAACAATATCCGGTTCCAAACCCAACCGGCCTACAAGTTCACTACAAACAAACGAATGCGACGCCCCAGTATCAAACAACACTCTAACTGGAACACCACATATAGAAAGAGTACCTTGATCCACCACACTCTTTCTTTTCTCTTCCACAGTAGGAGCTTTCGAAGATGATGGAACAGCCCCCAAAGCATAGGCTTGCACAATCTGCTTGTCCTTCCTCGGTTCCGGACAATCCTTCCTAAAATGCCCCGGTTTGTCACAGTTGTGGCACTTCGCTGGCACCTTTGGATTCTTACAATCTCTGGACCAATGGCCCTTCTGCTGACAATTGTAGCAGGTCACTTCACCCTTCGGCCTATTGTGGCCATCCTTACCCCTCTGTTGCTGCTGCTTCCTTTTCTTGTTTTCACCCTGCTGTGGTTAAGACCCTTCCTTGGTTACAGCAACAACAGATCCTTCTTTAGGAAACAGATTCTCATGCCTAAGAGCTATCTCCACAAGCTTCTCAAATGGGTCATCCAAATGATCCACCAACTGCCTCCCAAGATAACTGTCCAAGCCTGTCACAAACTTCTCATTCTTCTGATAAGGGGAGTCAATATATGACCGAGCATACTTGGACAAAGCTTCAAACTCCGAAACATACTCAAGAACTGGTCTTCCACCTTGCTTGAGTTCCACAAATTTCTTGAACAGAACGGATTTCTGGGCTGTAGAAATGAACTTAGCTTCAAATCTGACTTGGAATTGCTCCCAAGTGATCTCTTCCTCTGGAGTATCAATGGTGACAGAGTTCCACCAATTAGAAGCTCTTCCTTGAAGCTGTCTTGATGCAAGCTTCCTCTTATTTACATCCTCAATTTCCAAATCACCAAAGATCCTTCTACAAACATCAATCCACCTCTGAACTTCAATGGTTGATTCAGTCCCCAAGAAAACCTTTCCTCCAAGAGCAGTATAGTCCTTACACAACTTAGCAAAATTCACTGGTTTGGGGCTTGAACTTGGACTCCAACATCTACTGATGGCCCCGGAGCTGGCATCCTTCTCACGATCGAAGTCATCATAGCCACGAACATAGAAGCATAATCAGCAGCCCCCTCAACAACACGGCCTCCTCTAGCAGCTGGTCTCCCTCTTCGACTCATTCCTAATATCTAAAAGAAATGATTAATATACCCTGAGAAACAACTGCATAAAAAGTTCAAATCCTTCTAAGCTACTATATTATATATAGTAATCAACCATCAAAATTACAATTACGTCTCTCATACGTAGTTACGTCAGCGAGCGTTGGCTAAAATCGATTAACCAAAGCTCTAATACCAAATGTGACGACCGCCCATGACTCCTGCACCAAACAAGGAGATAGTGCGATGTAAAGTGTGCCAGGCCGCCATGGACGATCATCAAGGTAAGGTAAAACAATAAACTCTATCGTATTACTTACAGCGCATGGATAAAATACAATAGAAAAGTATACATAGTTAAGCTCCATAGAGCAGAATCTCATCATATAAACTCATAATAGTTTGATACAACAATCTGAAAAGTCAATATAGCAAGCCTCACTACATATCACTCAGAGAATATACAAGCAGCGGAACATCCAGTACATATAGTAAAAAAACCAATATGCAAAAGCCTCCAGCTCGTCTTCGTCGTCAAAAGCGTTGGTCACTAAGAACAGCACCTGTCACCTGCTACCTAGTCTGCCCATCCCAACACGGATGAACAGCCCAAGGTAATAAGAGTTGAACATAAAACCTTGAGTCAGACAAAAGTCCTAGTGAGCCGTAAATCAACTATCAAACATACCAAAAGAGCATAAAGGTTAAAAAGGAATAGCAACCCAACCATTCCACTCCACCTCTTTCTACAGTGATAGCCCCCAGACACACTAAGCATAAACAAACATAACAAAGCAGACAATTAAAGTAAAACAATTAACATTGGAGTCAAGGTCGATGTTTTCCAAGTGCAAACCCCCAAGGCCTAAACCAAGATCAAATAAGCACCCACAAAACATCGCTCTTGAGACCGAGTGACGATACAACCAAACATCCATGACTCTGGCTATCACTATTATCATTGCTTCGATATCACCGCTAGTTGAATGACCGGCTCATTCTTTCATCCGTCCGTCAAGGGCTAATGGTAACCCCGGTTCTAGACAAAACTCCGCCGTCGTCGCAGCCCATGCCTAGGACTATCGAACCTGCCCAGAGTACTTAGCACGTCGTCGCAGTCCGTGCCTGGGATTATCGAATCTACCCAGCGTACTCTTGCTTTGAGCCTGCTAGAACCTTCAATAACGATAAGATCTCAGCCTTCTAGTCATCCTCCTCGACGACTATTCTCATACTAGCTCAAGCACCTCTCGAGCCATCCATTATCAACGAACTCGAACCATATCACCGAGTAATCAACATGCTTGGGATGATCCCGTCTGGATTAAACCAAGGCTATCTCACATCATGCTTTGCTTTATCGCATCATAGCAAAGTCCCATCTCAACATCATGGTTTGCCTCATCGCATCATAGCAAAGTCCCATCTCAACATCATCATCAAATCTATCCATACGGGCTTTATCATCCGCTTCATATGCCACGAGCACCTTTCCTTATTCAAGAGCCTTTCCACTTAGCTTTTGAATCATCTTCGACCAACTTATCCAAATTCAATCACTAATCAACTAATCAATCAAATCAATCATTAATCCAAGTATCAATCATTCAAATAAGATCTAAATAAACGGTTATAACAATAATGGCAATTTCGTAATTAAAGGGTTCAAATCTAACAAGCATGAATTCTGAGTAATATCTTGATGAAGGAACTAGCATAGGTTAACATATAGTAAAATGGATATCAAAACTTTATGAACAATGGATCTACATGCAGACTTAAGGAAAATGCATGAAATCGCCATCTTTAACACACAAACAAACCATCGATCCAATATACTCCTTTGGGTCCGTGTGAGAGACAACCACCACTCACCAAATCACCTAAACACTTCAAAAGAAGCTAACTTCAGATCTGGACAGCAAAGGATCTAGCTTGATCCGACAAGATTCCCCTTCAAACGATGAAATCTCTCTTCAATGGATGGAGATCTTCAACTTTGGCTCTTGGATCTTCGATTAGATCTTCAATCTTGGATGGAAGGAAGCACTAGATTAAAGTGGAGAAAAGAAGTGAAGAAGTGTTCAAATCGAGCTCTCAAAATAGCAGCACTTCGTCGCTTCAAAATCCGGATCCCAAAAATGAAGATGGGCACTTCTATTTATAGGCAGATTTCCTCTTAGGTCGGTCGCTCCTAGGTCGGTCACGACCTAACGACTCAACACACTCTGCCGACCCAACGACCTAACCAGACGCCGACCTAACGACTTAACTACATAGCCGACCCAACGACTTACAAATGTAGCCGACCTAACTACCTAACGACTTAGGACCAACCACTCACAGACCTATACGCGACCTATAGCATGCACGACCTATCACGTGCACGCGACTTAACACTTAACCAAACTGGGCACGACCTAACCCTTGCCGACCTAACGACCTACCATAAGTTGTTCAACGACCTAACTCCAACACAGGTTAACCACTAGGTCGGTCAGTTCCTATAGGTCGCTCACCCCTATAGGTCGGTCCATACCTTAAGTCGGCCATATCTATAGGTCGTTCGCTTCTCTAAGTCAATCAATCTCTTAAGCTGGCCAACTACTAAGTCGGCTACCTCCTTAACTCGGC
The DNA here is from genome assembly GCA_030765085.1 of Allium cepa. Classification (NCBI taxonomy): domain Eukaryota; kingdom Viridiplantae; phylum Streptophyta; class Magnoliopsida; order Asparagales; family Amaryllidaceae; genus Allium; species Allium cepa. Next base: position 165,197,250 of record CM060941.1, on the reverse strand, counting down.
CGATTACTTAAGTCGTCAAAACCCTTAACTCGGTCACACGAGCTAACTCTGGATGACTCAAACAATACTAACAACCTAGTAGCAACTATTTTACGATTTATCGACACGTAAAAATACGGGTCGTTTCAATTTTCTTCCTTCCTTTAATGTCTTCTTATTCTATAACATGTTTAAAATATTTTCACCCGTGAGGAAAAATTACCACGTTGTTTTCTCTTTCAGTGTCTTTTAGTGGTGCAAAAATATATTATTTTAACTTTCTTCTACCACCCACCAAATTTTCTTCATTTATTTTCTATGTTCACCTTGAAATAATAATCGAAATAGGGTTGATAGGATCAACTCAGCTTAATCTTATTTTGGATAGTTGTAGTAGATTAAGAGTAAATCTTCTTCTACTTGTAATTTCTCCTCATTTCTAACTCTATTGATTAACCTTTCCTTAATTCATTTATTTTCCCTTTTCCAACCAAAATTAGCGCTTAACCAAATTTGATGGAAACTCTTATGGTGTGATGAGCTTGTATGGTCGAAAGGTCAAGGAAATATGAATGAAGTCTCGATTTGACTATTGCACCTCCAATTTATCAACTTCTGTACACATCTAGGCAGGTTAATTATTTTATTTTGTCTTTCCCTTCATATTGATTAGTTTGAAACTATGGTATTTAATTAGTTTGAAGTCATGCAAGATCATGAAGTGCGATGTTTTAATCACATAAAATGAATTTTGGTCTATTGATTACATAATATTCACCTAATTCAGATTTTCCGACTGTGAATTTTACACTGGCGCTGTTGTAGCAAGAACCTAAAATGCGAACAATTTTTTCGGTAATGTGTTGCTAAGAGCACCTAGATTTACACTTCCTTTTACCATTACTACAAAATATCATCAACATTTACTTTTTGTGTTCCTTAATACCAGAATCGATAGGCTACCATATTTTGAGTAAAACAGACATTTTCTACGGGACGATGACTTTGTCATGTAAACTTAGATGCTACGTTTGTATGGTGCTGCACAGTGGTTTAAACTCGACCTTCGATCGATTTTGATGGTAATTTTTCATCGATTGGTAGTTTGCTGCTTAGTGAAAAAATGGCATTAGAAAGAATAAATTGTATGCTCAATTTCATTAAGTTGCGTTGGGTTGGCAAGAGTAAACATAGTTGCCCTTAGCGTCACTCTTCCAGTAAGGCTTTTGTATTCATATCAAAAGGCAAAGGATTATACACCCTATGTCAATCATTGGTATTTCACTAATATACATAAACTATTTCTTGTAGATTAAGCAAAAATTGTACTTTTTCAATTATTAGATAGAAACATTATAGCTCTGTTGAAAGTGGAAAAAAATATTTCAACTTTTCAAATAAAAAACATTTAAAAGTTTCGTTTAAAATTTTCACCAATTTTAGCATTTTAACCCATCCAAAGAGTAAAATGACATGAATAGTTAGCTATTGTTTTCTATCTCGCACATCACAATTTTCTTTTAGATGCGGTCTATTACTATGGTATGAAGCAAATCAAATATTCATTTACATCTCATTATTTGAAGCTTCTAAACCAATTGGTAATTTCCTCATTTTCCCAAAAGAATTTTGCTCGTTCTCTCCTCATAACAAAATATAATGTACAGAATTATATTATGCAGTAATATCATTAAACTAACTTATTTTTTGTTACAGATGGTTGAGTCGTCTCTTATAATTTTAAATGGTTTAGCGATAATGTTACGTTTTGATTTAATTGCATATTTTGGTATACTTTGTCCATAAAGTACATTGGGTGACTATGTTTGCTAAATACTAATTACTCATAGAAATAAGATGAATGTTCAAATTATTGCATATGATATAATTACCGGACAATTTGTCCATGGATATATATGTATATTGTATAAGTTAAGTATTTATAATTTTTTGCACCATTTAGAAGTTATCACTGTAAACTTGTAAAAATAAACGTTTATGTAGTTGCACATCTCATCGCTTTTCATTTGAAATAGGAGAACCTAAAATGTGTGAATGTAATTAGAGCAGAGGAGACAATTTCTTATGGGTTAGTCATTTAGCTACAAATAAAATATTGGTAGCATCTTGGTAATGAACTTTTAGAGATTTAGATAAAAGCATTGTTTTTATTTATTTGAAGTTCAAATATAATACCTTAAAATGACTTTGATCTTTTCCTTGAGTCCTTTGGGTTTTCTATATTTGGTTATGCAAAAAGTAATCACTACATTCCTTTCAAACTCATTAATAGTGTGCTAAGAATTCAAAGTGATTAACATCCTTCTTTTAATTTCAAATGTGTTTTAATTCTTAAATAAAGAGTTATAACCTAAAAAGAAGAAAAAAACAGTTGTTTAGTTGCTATCACAATGTTACTAACCAATTGAATTTGCTAATGGTAACTAAAACTTTAGTAATGATTAATGATTAAGTAACGATATTATGTTTTGTGTTATATAAGAAATAAACGATCAGAAATGAAGATCGGAAACAATTTTTAATATAACCTTATGGATTCTACTACTATTCAGAAACGTTTGATATGACCATTTTGTTAGTTATTGCATACTAAATTATTTATATTATAACCTAATGAATTCTGCTACTAAGGTATCATGTGCTATAAAATCGACCTTTTCATGTTTGACCTTTGAACTTGAGGTATTTTGTGGCTATAAAATCAAGAGAGTTCTTTCTTTATGTTCTTTAGGTGGTTTTCTTTTTCTCGATTCAAATGAATTCACTTGTTCTTTACGAAGCTTCATGGAATATTGCTGCCAAATTACCAAAAGGTTGCTAATCTATGTTCCAAGTGTAATAATATTCTACTTGTGTCGCTATAATTTCTTCTCCATGGACACTTGATAAATGGACATCATTCAGGTATGCACTTATATTATTTATGTTACTTTATAAAGTTTGTGTACAGATACATCATTATTTTCTAATGCTCGTTTGAGCTAAGTTAAGTTACCATAATGTCTATATATTATCGTAGTTGGAATTGTGTGCAGATAATTACCAAGAAAATGATGGGGAGTAGACACTCGGTTATGAGTGAAACCTAATTTATTTTTATGACCGTATTTGGAAATCATTTGCCAAATATCTATTCCGACTCAATTAATAGCCATACAAATTTTTAAGTATCATCATATTAAAAGCACATGACATATGTATAGTGTATATGATTAGTATGCTAAATTAATGTTCAATTAGTCAAGAAGAGTATAAGATTGTTTATATTACCATATAGTAGATGGAATTGATGGACTTTAATCCCTTTTGATATATGACACTGTTTCGTTGTTATAATTTTGTCAAGTGTATTTTTGTGCTAGGTTAGTTTGTAGTTTCATATTTTAGAGACATGGCATATGCACACATTGTTGTTCAAAGTCCATATTATTTAAACAGACTTGACAGCATATTTTGACGATTACATCATAATCGTTTGTAAGTTGTAATCTTTTAGGGCTTTTTAAGGGAAACAACCAATATTCTTTCACTTTTAAATCGCTTCCTTCTTCCACTAAGAGAAGATTCATATCATTCTGGATTTATAAGGCATTGTAAATTCATTTTAATGTGATTCAAAGATGAAACATACCATTGATTTGGAATAAAATGAATGCATGACTTAGTTATAGCTACAAAGTAGCAAAATCATAACATAGTACTAATAATATTAAGTGCATCAGTTGAAGTGACTAACTTGATATGCCTGTAAATAACTTTCATCGTTGAATATTGCATTCTGACTCAGATTATAGAGCTAGATCCATGTAACTTTCAATGGAGTGGAAATAAAACCATGGTCACTATTGTGATTATTTTGAGGTTTTTGATTTGGTTCAAGAGTGAAGATATAAACATTGAAATTAATTTAATAACGTGTCAGCATAAACATGGGTAAGTTCGATTTCTTTTTGGCCACTATGTTATAAATATTTATAATTTTTTTAGAATGCTAAGAAACTCCTTTTCTCCAATACTCACTTCCATAGTGTTAGTTCAAACATATGAATTTTATTGTTATCTTATATCCAATGTCTGCTATATTGAAATATATTTTATTACCATTGAAGCCATGCAAATATAATTTTGGCTGTAGTATTAGTAAAATTATGAGACCATTATTCTTTATTACGCATGTATTTTGCAAATTGTGTATAATGCTCGTTATTTTACATATCTATATTACTAGTGATTTTATACATAAGCATATATCAATAATGCAAAATATTCAATAGTTTGTATTATTACACTTTGCATCTAATATCATACATTTAAACAGTTTCCTAATGCTGTATACTACATTTATACATGTGTTCTGCTGAAGTTATATGACATCAGAAGCACAATAAGTTTCTTACTCATCAATGTGATATGTTACATCTACATATGTATTTGATATCTACTTTGTTCATCCATAACATACCACCATATATGCCAAAATATACAATACATTATTTAAGTATTATTAACTCATTTATATATTGATCCAAGGATCCTCACTAATAGATGACATAGGCTGGAATGCCATGTCAGTGATTAGAGGACATAACAAAAAAGTGTCTGAACTGATATCTAACAATAAATGGAAACAAAACATTAATTATGTCCCAACTCAGTACCATCAAACCATACACAATATTAGCATTCAACCTCAATTTGAAAAAGATTACTGGAACTGGCTTCCAAGTAGCAATGGACAATTTACACTGAAGTCAGCATGGAATCAACTAAGATACAAGCATTCAAAACACTTCTGGAAAAAAATCATATGGGGTAAGGGATGTGCCCCCAAAATGTCAACATGTGCTATGCTGGCCATCCAAAACAAATTGAAAACCAAGGATCGTATTAGCAGATGGAACACAGACATTGACCAAAAGTGCAATTTATGCGCAAACCATCTAGAAGACAGAGATCATCTATTTTTCAAATGCCAGTACTCTAGTAAGTTGTTGGAATATACCATGCAAAAAATGAAATTAGACTTCAAACTCAATTTCAACATTAATCAGACTCTGGAATGCATAAGTAAAAGTAACAAGAAGCAAACTTTAATTAACCAAATCACCAACATTGCGTTCACTTCCCTGATTTGGAACATTTGGTGTGAGAGAAACAACAGGATCTTTAGAGGTATTGAGATGCCAACATCGATTAGAAGCATCCTGATAAATCAAGATGTTAAAACGCTTACGCAGTACATAATCAAGGATATAGAAGTTAGTAGAGAGTCGAAACTTATCTGCGATAACTGGAACATCATCAGCAGTCCATCGGAAACTCAATACCCCCCCTGACTTTATCATCCTCTACAGGAAGCCTCTGGCACTTCCCTTTCGAAGCATTTAATGACCAATTGTGTTTGCACATCTAATAGATCCATCTGCTTGACATTTGCTTTTCAACCTTTCTAGCCATGACTTTGTTTTCCCAATCAAGACAGAAGTTCTTTCACGTTTCTATTTTGAAGGTTCTGGACTTTCTCCTAGTGTAGGATGGCCTTTTGCTTTGTAATTTTGTTTTATTCACTTTTTTGCTATATACGGACCAAGTTGTTATTACGGATGATTTTGAGTGCATTTTAAACTTTGTTCCAACTCCTCCATCTGTCCAACAACTTGGATCCGTTTACTTTATGTTGTACCGTCAATATATGGAAGTGATATGTACTCTTTTTCCTTGTAAGGTACCCGATTAGGTTAGGGGGGTTACAAGGTTTTAATGAGGCATATCATGGAAATATATGATCTATTATGTTAATAAAGTACCTGTTTCAAAAAAAAAACTCATTTATATATGTCTAACTTCATTTACTATTTTAGTCATCATTCATATTGTCCAACTATCCTCGATCCTACCTTATTTGAAATATAGCATCAAGTTTCAATGATAACAGATTTTCAGCAACCATATCGGACAAGTAGCTGGCTTCATCAAATGTGGAATATATCATTCTAGTCTTCTTCAAAGATTTTGATCCTAGTAAAGTTGAACTAGATTTCTATAAAGATAAAAATTATTGTATTTCTTGTTTTATGCCATGTACCAATGCAAATGTTAGTTTTCTATTGTAATACTTTGTCGGATGAAGACATCTTTTATGATGCTGATTATATCTAGTCAATGTTGCCATTTTACTTTGTTTGTTCATTATATTGAATGCTATAATATGTTCATTTTGTTGAGTAACAATTATAATAACATGTTGTAGTTTGGTTTGTTTGCAATATGAATATTGTTCGTTGATTATAATGTTCACCAGGGAAAGATATTTTTTTTCATTGTCTGCATTTGGAGCTTAAATGATGCAACAATGGCATTTGCACATGTTTCTTTCATACTATAAGTTGTAGAGGTGCTTAGATTTTCCTTTAATGAGATTACAATTTATTTCTTGCTTGCGTGGCATAAGTGTACTAAAGGCAAATTAAATAAACTATGTACCCTTATTAATCTTTAGAGATGGCATATTTGGAGGCAGAAGCTATTCTGCCTCTCATCATAGTAACAAGAGATGTTTAAGGCAACTTTTGGCGTCTACTTAGAACAATGGAGACATCAATATAATTCCTTTGATGCTTTCACTCTCAATAGTGGTCATGCTTCACTAAATATCAATGCTTTTGTGCATACCACATATACATCAATGTGTTAAAACCTTTTGCTTTGCTTTGTTGTACATGTATAATTGGAGTATATGTTTCATATAAATCAACCAAAGCATGTGAACATAATAATTGTTGATGATATTGTTTAGTTTTCAAATAATTGGCTAACATCGAATAATTTCTTATTGCGAATTGAAATCAGTGTACATGATTCAGATAATTTGCTACTACCAATGCTTCTATGCATTCTGAATGTGCATGTTTCAAATAAACAAAATAAACAACCAACCGCATGTTTCAAATAAACAACCAATTGCATGTCAAGCTAATAATTGATGTTGCTTCTCTTTGGTTTGAAGATCCCTATTTTTGATGTTGTTATAAAAAGTCTTTGTATCGACGAGTATGTAAATTAAGTCCCTGTTTTTTCTAAATCAGAAAGCACAATCTAGCTTCCGTTTTTCTGATGAAAGCGCAAGTTAACTTACGCTTTTCAAAAATTTCAAATTTTTCAAAAATTTCAAAATCAAAAACTGCAAACTTGCTTCCGTTACCCTAACAGAAAGCGTAAGTTAACTTGCGCTTTTCAAAAATTTCAAAGCGCTTTCCGCAAATTAACTTGTGCTTTTCAAAAGTTTAAAATTTTTCAAAAATAATTTCAAAATCAGAAAAGTGCATGTTACCTTACATTTTCTGTCAGAATAGTGCAAGACACCTTGCATTTTCTATTTTTCAAAAACATGGACCAAATTTATATATTTATTTCTACAGGGACTTTTCTTATAACAACATAAAAAACAGAGACTTGTAGTTCCTTTCTTCAATAATAAAACCACTGTTATGTTATAGCCTTCGTAAATATTATAATTACCCTGCTATCGGTTTCCTTTTATTCAATTTGATTATGTTAATCTCTTATTTTTATTATTTGTTATTTTACAAATTAATTATATATACCAAATTCCATATTTTCAAATTTTACTCATTTTCCCCTGCGTATAAATTTTTTGGTTGTATCATCCCTCTCTAACTTCCAAAGGAATAATGTAGATGAGGTTTTGTAGTTAGTCTTTTTTTCAATATTTGTAATACTGCTTTTCTAGTGCTTATGCTAAAAATGTTGTCTGCAAAACACTGTACTGAGCATGATTTGAAATTATTTGAATAATCTAACTAACGACATTACATATTGAGAATTAAGAATTTAGTAATAGTGTCGCTTACTCAAAAGCAAAGTAAAACGCTGCACTTCTTTCCCGTTGCTTTGGCCAATTCTTAATCGTAAGTGTAATTTGTCCGTGAGAATTAGCCTTTTTGGTAAAATACTGAACTATATGCCAAGCTGATAATTGATTCATTGTGATATGTAATTATTTTTTAATATGGATTAGAGATTTAATCCTATAACATATGTGCTTCGTGTTTGGGTGCAAAGCTTTATGAATTCTTCATTTCTCATATATTTGTACTGTATTACTTTTTTCCAACTTCACATATGCTTATGCTAGAAATATTGTCTACAAAATGCTACATTGAGTGTAGTTTGAATTTTTTTAGTTTAATGTAACTAACTAAAAAACCTATTTTGAATTAGAACTTATCAATAAGGTCAACTACCCAAAAGTGAAATAGGAAACTGCATTCTTTATCGTTATTTTTTTAGATACTTAAATAATAATGTATTATCATGTGAGATTCTGACATTTAGGTAGATTTATACATGTGGACCACTCAAATCAATTACATGTAGGCCACTTAATCTAGAAAATATTTACAATAAGCTAGTTTCCAAAGCTTATATTGAAAGTATTTGAGGTTTACATGCTTAATTTTCTCCAAAATGTATTATTAATTATCTTACTTAAATTATCTACAAATGAAGATTGAACTCATATTAATGTTGCGAAAATCATGATAATTTGATCTCTAAGTAATTCTTCATACTCAAGTCTGTATAAATGAAGGTATCTCATTTTAGTATTGGTGTGTAAGAGAATCCATCATTATCCTATTCTCTAGTAAATCCATAGTTTCCACAGTCGAATAAAACTAAAGGGTTTTGAATGCAAACGGGTCTTTGAAGAAACCAAATATTCATATTGTAATTATAAGTTGGTCTCGCCACTTTTCTACCTATAATTTTGTAATCTCGCTCTTATACTCTCTTTCTTCAATAATCAATAATATAAAGATGGTTGTTGGGTCCGTACACATATGCAATTTGGCAAGCCATGTTAAATCTCTGTGTTCTCTAGTTTTTTATTTTATCTTGTTTAAGGATAAGTTTTCATTGAATCAGCTGTTGATAATTAATCGATAAGCTAGATCCTTGGGTGTTCCACGCGTATGCTTAACTTTTTCATGATAATTTGGCATTAGAGCAACTTAATAAATTTTAAATAACAAATTAGTACGTGACCTATTTGTCATATTCTAGATTAGTTATCAACGAGTAATTCTTCTAATAGTATTAAAAATTATGGCATCACAAAATTTGCTAGAAAAGGAGTTTTTAGGACATGGAAGTGAAGACCAATGATGGTGTTCGTTAATAACAACTTGATTCCTTTAGAAAAGGAAATAAGAGCGAGGAACACCTTGGTAGTAGGAGAGATATACGTATGTCTCACTTTATGGGTCCTAGAAGGGATATTTTCTATTATGGTAAGAAGAAGGAGAATTTCATATGGAAATGTACAGCTCTTAAAAAAAAGAGAAGAGTGAGAACGCTTCAGTTTTGACAACAATTAGATCGGTTGCGGATGGTAGTGATAGTGATACATCGGTATTTTCAACCTGTATTTCATCTTTAAGCAGTGTAGGTTGGGTGATTGCTTATGTAGGCACTTATCATATGATATCATATAAGAGCTGTTTTGTTAATTTCAGGAAGATTGATGGCAGAATAGTTCGTAGAGGGATGACGCATCTTGTCATGTTGTGGGCATTGGAAGTTTGAAGTTTAGGATGTTTGATGGCGTTGTTAGGACTATCATAGATGTTAAACATGTTTGGTGTTGCATAAGAGTTTGTTCTAGTTAGATCATTGAGTAGACTTGGCATGAGGATAATAGTAGATGGAGAGAGATTGAAAGTGGCGAAGGGTTTCTTCGTAGCGATGAAGGGAATGTGAGTTGATGATATTTATATGCTTCAGGGGGAGAGTCTTGGAAGAGTTGGTAATTTCTATCGATTCTAGTGTTCCACATTCTACTCGTTATGAAATCTTCGTTTAAGTCTTGTTGATGAGGAGAATTTTTATGTATTAAATAAATTGGGGTTGATTGATGGTGTTCGTCAGTCGAAGCCTAGTTCTTGTGGAGATTTTTCTTTTAGGATGAAGAAGCACGTCATATTTGATTTTTTGAGACCTAAAGCAACAAAGTTTATACAATATGTCATTCTTGTGTGTGGGGACTCACCCAAGTTGTATCTCTAGGTGGAGCCAGTTATTTCATCTTATTTATGGGGGATTTCTTGCATAAGTGTATAACAACTGCTCCTTTCGATCCATGAATGTCGATACTAATATATACATGATATTCATGTGCTGAACACCCAAGTGCTAGAAAGACCGATTGTTAGGATATAAGAAAACAAAGAAAAGAAAACGAACAAGCGAAAGAAGAAAAAACATTAAGTTCTCATAACGGAACGATAACATATAATATTGAAAGATAGTATACAATGGTATTTTATAATTGCTGACACACACACACACATAATATAATATGGTAGAAATAAATACTACAGTGGGTAAAACATCTAGCTCAATGAACATCAATGAAAACCTGCTTTCCTCGGATTACTCAAAAGAGCACCCACAGAAATAAGGGAAAAATAAAATACCAGATCAGACAAAAGTCTGATGTGAGAAACTTAACAAATATGTATGACATATAACAGCACCTTTTGAGACCAACTGAATCACCAGATTGGTTTTCCACTGATAAGATCTAACCATCTATTTAGTACATATTTCGATATAATAGATATTGCCTAGGGTATAGAAGTAAAAATAGCCATGATACATGTAATCTGCAACAATAACTAGGTATACAACTAAATATCGCTAAGGTACGTTCGCATAATTGTGTAGTTTTTCCATGGAGGCGCTCACAATACATCGAGAATGGTGCTTCTGCACATGAATCAGAGATATCCTTTCGAGTAGCGTACATCTCTAGGGAATGCACTATAGGAAATACATATCTAGCCCATGCCTCCCCACATGGAACCAAGTACATCACTTCTGCATGCATATCCGTAAGCAACACTAGAATGAAGTCGCATGCACCCTTGCGTCAGCTAAACCCCTTGGCTATGCATCCTATCTTTGGTTTCTATCATTTTCAATGGTGAAGTCACGTTCAACGTCTCAATGCATAAGCCATAATTTGAACAGATCTTGGAACCACACATGGATTTCAGCATCTCAACAGATCTCAGAACCACACATGAATTACACATCCCAAACAGATCATGGATCTCTATATGGATTCAAGCATCTCGATCAGATCTTGAATCTTCAGATAGATTCCAACATCTTGAACAAATCACGAATCACCACATAGATTCCAGCATCTCGAATAGATCAAAAATCTCTTCCAAAGCATAAATCACGTACATGGTTTTGAAGTGGTTATAATTTCGAGTCATCTGATATAAGTACACTTCCCCGCTTACCAGGTACTCCAAAGCAAATTAATATATTTTCGGTTAACTCAACTCTGGTTCTTTCAGAAATAAACAAATAATACATAAGGATGAAGATCATCTCTTATCCAGACGGACTTCCATATCATTTATCCTAGAAGAGCAAGACGAGTTTATACGTAGGTTATATCATCGACGAGTAAATAACCATATCATATAATCCTCGTGGTTCTTCTAGATATTTCCTAAGTTAATTTTTGTCATATATTAACATAATGAGAATGGTCGCGTATGGAAACTGAGTCTCATATACCTATTATGTTTCCAACCTTCTCAACTTCCACTATCCCTCAGCCAAGAGTGAAGCTCGGTAGGTTAGAGCATAGTCGCTTCTACATCCCACTCAAATTATCATTCTTAACTCTCACAAGTAGAAACAATTCTACTTTGTTGGCTTTAGTGCTAAGTACATGACCAAATACTTTGCATAAAAAAGTAAACACACAAAGCATGATTTTTTTGAAATGGTAATTAGATACAACATGTCACTAGGACAACAAACCATAAATTATGTGTCAATAAATGTTCGAATCACGCTATGCAAGTTTCGAACTTATGACCTCTCACACCAAAGTCGAATCACTTAACCACTGGGACGATGGTACTTGTCCCACAAAGCATGATTAGTCACACAAAGCACGGTTAAGTCACATAAATGAGTCCTAATCCTTTATTAATTAAACTCTTTTATTAGTAAAACTCCTTTTTATCCAATAAACTTCTTTCATTAATTAAAAATTCTATATTAATTTATACTCCTAATTAATTAAACTCCTAACTGATAAACTCCTAATTAATTTGAAACTTCATTTATTGATTAATACTCCTAATTAATTAAAACTTCCTATATTAAATAATATTCAACTTCCTTTATTAATTACTACTTCTTTATCATTAATACTTCTTTTATTAGTTAATACTCCTTTATTAATTAAAACTTCCTTTTAATACTTATGTATGTGCTTAATTTCTCTTTATAAAAGATATATACTTGTAATATAGTATTTCTCTATTTATTTATACTCTTTTCAATACTTCAAAAGTGTTCATATACTCATCTCAAATGGTATAAATATTCACAAATCATTAATAAGATTTTCTTACTTTAAAATGTAATCAAAAAGGTTAAAAACAAATGTTACTTAAACATTGTTTACTATAAACCTCTTCTCTTTTATAAGTGAGACTTTTACTTTTTCTATCTTTTTAAAAGATTCCATACTCTATATTATCTTTAAAATATCGATTGTTAAATTCCTAAGTATATTTATAATCTTTTAACTACATTTTTCCATTTCAAATTATAATTGAAGGGTTTAAAAACAAATTTACTAAAATATTGTTTACTACAAACCCAAAACATTTCTTACGTCAAACATTATCTTTAAAACTCTTTTTTAAAGGTCTAATTACATTTATAAGAATTTAAGACAAGTGTTACTTAAATATTGTTACGACAGACCCAAAATATTTCATACTTTAACCATTATCTTTAAAATTTTCTTTTTAAAGATTTAATTATACTTATAAGGGTTAAAGACAAACGTTACTTAAAAATTGTCACAACAAACCGGACACTTCCTTTATAATTATCCTTAAAGTATTCCTTATTAAAGTCCTAATTACTTTCTTAATTATAATCCTAATTATAGTCTTAGTTATAATCCTACTTATCATCCTAATTATATTCCTAGTTATATTCCCAAGTGTAATTAATAAGGATTAAAACAAATGTTACTTAAACATTGTTTACTACAACCCAAATCCATTTACTTATTTTATTTAGTTAAGTTCGATAGTTGACTAATCAACTATGTAATTCTAAATACGATCGCTTACAAAAATCAAAGTTCATATATTTATCATGTTTTCGATATTTCCAACTTAACAATTCCCGGGTCAAGAGGGAAGCCGTTGGTTTGAGCACTATTACTTCTATCCTACTAGAACATCAGTCTTAACTCTCATGAATTGATAAGCCTACTTCGTCGACTTTTAGTGTTAAGTATAGTATTAATGAATTTCCATAAACAAATTAAACAAACACACATGCTTAAGCCACTACGCACTCTTAAACCACTTTGTAAAACAATTGTTTATAGTTTAAAATCCTTTTTAGAGTGATACACACACTAATTTATTTATAAGATAAGATATTTAATAATAAAAATAATGTAAGAAGATATTATATTATAAATTTTTTTAATACTAATAAAATTATTAACAAATTTTCTAGAATACAGATACACTTAAAATATAACGTAGAATGCTTATAATATGGTTCAAAACATTCATTTAACATATTACTTCAAATATCTATATTATAGTTTATTTAAAACTTCAAAAATAATATGTTTTCCTTTGTTTAAAAATAACCCGCTCACATTAATAATTCGTTATAAATTCTTTAAAATTCATAAAAACTCCAAAACATTTTTAAAATACTCTAATATATATTAGAAAAGACTTATAAAAATATTGGAGAAGAGTACTTAAGTTTATAGTCGTTTCGAAGCTTTTAAAGTCAAGAATAACAATTATAATATTTAAAAAGTGTTATCCCTGAGAGCTATAATAGGCACAGAAATTTGCGATTTTATACCCTTTTAAGTTTTTCGATTTTCGACAAGCTATCAAAAATTTTAGAGTCTAATTTTTTTTACAAAAACTACTATACTTATAATAAGATACAAATATAACATGGAACCCCTAAGCATCTCTTTATAAAATTCTAGAGAAATTGCCAAATACAAGGCAATTCCTAGGTGCTTATATAGCGACTAATCACTATAAAACCATTTCAATTCAAGTCTGATTCAAGCCAAAGTCCAACCAAACTTCATGTGGTTTATTTCAAGCCTATGCAACAAATCATACAAAGTCATACAAGTCAATATCCATCAATTACATATGTCATTTTCTATCCAAAAAAAATATCAAAATCAACAACATAATATAAATTCAAACAAAATATTATATTTTCAACTAACAATATGAAGACATGGTGAGATAACTCTTTTTAAACTATGAAAACAACCAAGCTTAGGCCACCACCAAGCTTCCATCTTCCCACATCAACCAAGAAACTACTAAAACACTTCCTACCTCTCCACATGCTCATGCCCAAGCCCAAAAACTCCCCACATTACTCACGGACTTGAAACGGTGAGGGGGGTTTGGCTCATTTTATTCCATATTTGAATTTTCAGAAGGTGTTGTAGTGATGTTCTAAGAGCTATATTTGAGTATGAAGAAGATTGAAGAAGTTTTAAGTTGCTTTGATTTAGAAATTTTACAAAGAGAAGAGAGAATGAAAGTGTTATTTTCTTATGAAATGAAGGAGCAACCAAAAGAGAGGGCTAAGCGGGTGTTATATACAGTTATAAAATATGAAAAATGGCCAAAGATTCCCCAATTTGGCCATCTAAAAGTCATCTTCCTCCCACCTTCCTCTCCATGTAACGAGCCTTAACACATGCCTTAAAACATACCTAGATTCCCTCCACCTTTTACTCCTCTTGCGCCCTTAATTAAATACATAGGATTTAATTAATTAACCCTATTAATTTAGGTGAATTTAACTCTTGTTAATGTCTTTATATGTTACTATACAAGTGCCAAAGAGTTCGAACAAATTTTGTTGATTAAAAAGTCGTTTGCCGATAAAATGATTTTCTGTCATATTATCGATATTTCTTCGAACTATTTATTTTTGTAAAAAATTTCAAAAACTAGTTTAACTTCATTAGTTATTAATAAAAAGGGAGTTGGTAAGGTTATAAAATCATTTTATCCACCTTAATTCCAAGATTCAAATATTTAAATAATATTGATAATTAGTACGAAGTGTTCGAAATTCTCGATCGTTACATTCTCCTCCACTTTGAATATTCCATCCATAGAATTTCAACATGAGAAACAAAAGAAACAACCATCACACATCAATAATTAAAAGGATTTACAATTACTAGCAAATAACTTGTGTTTTGCCCAGGTTCAGAAAATTTCTTATCATACAAGGATGATAAATAAACTAATAAGCGTTCCTTTTGCCAGTTGTCTCGGGTTATTACTTAGTCGATTATTCATGCTACCTCATACAATTCGAAGAGTTATTCCTCCAACTCTCTACAGGCCAACAAAACAAAGCATACTAAAGCACGTGCAATGTATATATGTCATTCGTACGTAATATCAAATTCGATCACTTGCTCGATCGCATAAATTTCGCTTCCAAACTAGTATAGATTACTTGTCCTCTCTAGTGTGGACTCCAATCAAGTTTCGTGATTAAAGGCCTCCATTTTCCTTATATAGCCATATGCTATGATAGAAAACCTCATATATTATCAAGAATCCACATCAATTGTTCATCGCCAAGAGTCAAGTGGAAAATCTTTGTTCGGGTCAGTGTAAATCACCTCGAAATTATGTACTCGAGTCCTAGATTAAGAACTGTTATGCGAATAAAATGATATACGTACAACTTATGTTCTTTATTCCATTGGTTTCTTAACCACATTAATTTTTTTTCACATTTATTTTCATATATAATATTTCTCATTTTAATACTGAAATCATTTATAGATCATTTCATAAAACATTACATAAGTTTATAAACATTTTATAACATATAATACTCTATTACATCCCGAGAGTATATGCACAACATTAGATTCGTTTTACTTAACATGGATGTTCTATAATTTAAAAACTGGTTTAAATTGCTATCTTCTTAATTTAAGATCACACAAAATTTTCTTTTATATTTCCACAAAAACACTTTGCTTTAATTTCTATACCAATTCAGAAGTTTTCGATCGTCCAAAATTTTTGAAAATTCAGTTTTATCTCAACAATGAAAACTACCAAATAACATATCATAACATGATGGCATAGGTCACATGCATCCAAAAAATAACTTGACAAGAAAACTTTTAGAACTAAACACTAGGTTTTATTTCGAATCATTTTGAAATAATAATATCTATACTTTTAATTTTTGTATATCAAATCATACTTTCGATATTTTAAATAAAAATCTATTTTACCAAAACAACTTGTAGCAAACTGCTATATTTCATCCCTTACTTTGAAACTCGAAAATGAACGTCGATGACGTTGCAGCAATCATCAGAATAATTTTCCAACGATGGAAGTGAGTTCAGTACTTCCTATCTCCTTCAAAACCCTTTTTAAAATATTTCTATTCATAATTACTTTCAAATAATATTACTATTATTTTTTCAAAAAACTTGAAAAACAATTTTTAAAACATCGGGATTTAAGTTCTCAAATTCTCAGGTTAAATCCTTTTTATTTTATAAACCATATTTTATCAACCAATTTTATATAAAGTCGCTTTCATATATATAATCATTTCACAAATATTTAATTCAAAATATCTTACCTTTTTATACCGTAATAAAATATCTTTTATTAAAATTAACTTTTTAACTCACTATTATCATTGAACGCTTTATAATCAAACTTCGAAACTTAATTCACAAGGTGTTTGTTTCACTATTCCTATAAGTTACTATCTACCAACCCATGTATTATAAATGTAAACTACTTATAAATTAACAAAAAAAAATAAGTGCTCATAAACTGGACGAGTATGACTAAGCTAATAAATGAGGGATAATGATAAGCATCATTAATCCCTACATTAATCAACTACACTATAATGCCAGGACATTCCATTACCCCATCTCTTAATAAGTTATAACCAACAAAAGTCAGGGTTCTCACTTAAAATTCAGTTTGATACCAACTGTAACGACTGCCCCTTTCGACTTTAATGTCGACACTAAAACATCAATTGTATTCATATGCTGAATACCGAAGTGCCTGAAGCGCCAAATATCGAAGCGTTGAACATCGAAGCGTCAGAAAGACCGAATGTTAGGGGAAAATAAAATGAAGAAAACAAAAAGAATAAGAAAGAGGAGAATAAAACACAAGCATCTCAAAATGGAATGATAACATACAATATCAAAAGGAAGTACACAGTGTTGCTCTAATATGCATTCCATTTCAGAGTCACTAACTAAAGTACTATCATTTGTCTAGATAGTTATAAGAATATGTCCTTATAATTGCTGATATATATACATAAAGTAATGCAGTGTAAATAAATATTATGATTTTTAAAACATCCAACTTTACTCCAAGAGCTCAATGTACATCAACAAAAACCTACTTTCCTCAGACGACTCGAAAAAGCACCCGTGGAAATAAGGGAAGAATAAGACCATGGATCAAATAAATGTTTGATATGAGAAACTCAAAAAATATTGACATATAACATCACCTTTTGAGACCAACCGAAGCACTGGATTGGTGTTTCCCTCAAAAGATCGTCTATTAAGTATATATTTCGATATAATAGATAATGTTTACTGTGGAATATAATTAATAAAAAGCAATGGAAAGTGTATACCACAACAACAATTTGGTATAGAATCAAAAACAGCTATTGCGCATTCGCATAATTATGTAGGTTTTCCATGAGGTGCCTCTAGTACATCAAGAACGGTCCTTCTGCACAAGGATCAAAGATATCCTTCCCAACAACATATATCTATAGGGAATGTACCATAGGAAATACATAAATGGCCCATGTCTCGCCACATGGAACCAACTGCATTACTTCTACAGGCATATTCATAAGCTACACTAGAATAGAGTCACATGCACCCTTGGGTTAGCTAAACCCCTTGGCTATGCATCTTATCTCTAGTTTCTATCATTTCTGATGGTGAAATCACGTTCAATATCCCAATATGCGAGCCACAACTCGAACAGATCTTGGAACCGCATATGGATTCCAACATTTCAACAGATCTCAGAAACACATGGATTCCTATATCCTGAACAAATCATGAGTCTCTACATGGATTCCAGCATCTCGATCAGATCTCGAATCTCCACATAGATTCTAACATCTGGAATAGTTCATAAATCCCCAAATACATTCCAGCATCTCGAATAGATCACAAACCTCTTCCAAAACATAGATCATGGATATGGTTTTGAAGTGGTTACGATTTTAAGTCATCTCATATAAGTACACTCTCTCGCTTACTGGGTTCCCCAAAACCAATTGACAGATTTTCAATTAATTCAACTCTGGTTACTAGTTATTGGTGTCGTGGACGTAGGCGATTTGACCGAATCGTGTTTAATCTCTGTGTTCTCTACTCTTTTATTTTTCTAGGGATTACTGTTCATTGAATTAGTTGTCAATTATTAGTTGACAAGTTAGATCCTTGGGTATTACATGTGCAAGCCTAACTTTTTCACAATAGTTTGATACTACACCAACTTAGGTAATTTGCACAACAGTACTAAAATAGTACAATTAATATTTTATTTTATAAGTGCACAAAATACTTAATATTGAAATTTTACCTAAATTTTAATTTATGTTTTTATCTGATTCCGTTATTTGATTTGGTGATTGAGAAACTAGTCTATTGAAATATCATTGATCAACACGAAGAAATTTCATTCGGTAATCGGTTTCTATTTTATTTCTTTTGATTTGCTTACATTCATTGCTTGATTTTTACAGTTCATCTTTAATAAAATTAATTTTTTTTGAATTTTTGTGGCTTATACAATACCTCTCTTAATAAATAGATTTTGATATAATTCCCTGCAGCGGTTCTTAAGGATTTAGACGCCATTTGGGGAACAAATCATATCACTGTAATGATGCATGCTTTTTTGTTCTTTCTTACATCATTTCTTCTTTCAATCTTAATGTATGAACATACAACCTTTATTATAGTCTAAGTAAATCATGCACACAATTCAATAAATATCCTTAATGATAATTGATTTTAGCAACAATTTAAGAGAACATGTGCATCATATATATGATTTATTATGAAATTTATTTATGATATGTGTAGTTCTATAAAAGCTTGGAAAATTTCCCTTTCCCGGGGGATTGACAAAGAGAGAAATAAATCAGATTATGAACATGATCGGTTAAATGGAAAATTTAATAGATGGAATATATGATAAGGAGGGGATGTTAAGTTTTTATGTTTTCTTTATATTGATATGAATACTCAGATTATATTTCCCTTTATATAAATAAACAAAAATAAATTAAATTCTAGAGAAAAATAAAATTTCAAAATGGAAGTATTAAAAAGTAGAATGAAATTGAACTCTAAAGTTCGAAATCAAACTATTATTTTTTATAAGTTTCAAGTTCTAAACGTAGAATATCCGAAAAAGGTTGTATTATTAAAATTCTTTTTTTTCTTAGAGAGAAAAGATGCATTGTTTACCTTTCTTAGTAAAGGAAAAGAATATTACTATTCATTCCCATTTTCAGTTTAATTTGTCTCCCTAAAACACGAATTATTGATGCGCCAAAATAATTTTTTCATTTATCAGTTTCCTTTTTACTTTAGGCTTGGAAATTTTTTTCTGTCCTTGGTATTTCAACAAAAATGTTAGGCATGTTGAATTTATTTTTAAGATGTAAAATAACAAGCATAAAATGATAAACACCATTTTTGTGCTATTTAATGTGCCGATGGATTTTCTCTTTCAACTGTTTCTAGAGATATACAAGATTTCTTAATAATTAGGATATTGGGTATTTGAGTTTGCATTGGGTTATGTGACCTTACTATAGTAAAACCTCTATAAACTAATGATATATTAAGTAGTAAAATGAGTTATTAACTTACCAAACATTAAATACTATCCAAGTTCAATAGCAATGAAAATTATTGATGTCTATTACATTTGCTTGCTAATCAGTCTTAGTTATTATGCAAAAAAGGAATGTAATTATCTAAACATGCCTGAAATTGATTTACATAAAAATGAGCGAACACATCCACAATTTTAGTTTAATAACTGATTTAAGCAAACTATTGCTTTCAAATTGATATCTTAACCGTACATGAAAGAGCATCTGTGTTATATTTTTACTTTCTGCACAGTATACTTTACCATAAGTTTAAATTTCTAGATGATAAAATTTGAGTTGCCATTAGATATAAATAGAATGTCACAACATTCTTATATGTCCACATCTCATGTTTACTGTGACTATGGTAGAACATACTGAAAAAATATTTATATTTTTTAGTAGAATGTGTTTTATAAGCTAGTTATAATATTATACATATTGTTTGTTAAGTTGGAGATTATGTCTATTTAATATGGTAATGAAATTTAAAAAATTAGGAAAGCAGCACACATCTACATTATTGTTTTCTGTACATATAAAGTATTTGGATATTTTTAAGGATGATAAAGTGTACCATGGTGTAACACTCATGTACCAAATTACTCCATGTTGGATAATAATATTCTAGAATTTATTAGACACTTTTGTCAAAATGCCTTATCATTATATGCTTATTGTTTTCAAATTTCCTTTTCCGATATTAATTACTCGACTACTATCTAAACACGCTTTTTACATATATCAATATGATTAGTTTATGTGTCAAATCCAATTTTTATAAAGTCATTTTTATATATAAACTTATTAGTTATCTTTGATAAATTTGAAACAAGATTAAAGTTGCAAAAGTGCACAGGAAAGTGACAACAGTTTAATTTTCATATTTTATGCTTACAATATTCAACTTTGGTTGGCATTTTTGAGAACTACACTTCCTGGCTTCAATGACCAAGATTAATGAGAACAATGACTAAAGGGAATGTGACGACCGACCTTTTGGACGATTCAAGTTAATAATAAACCACACATGTCCGACTCAAACCGTTCAAAAGACGGATTATCAAAGGGTTTTATTCTAAAGAAATAAGATAGATTAGAGCAAGACATAGAATCTCATAGTGGATTGACAAAATATAATAAATAAATAATGGTTCATGAAGCTGTTTTACAATGTACATTTGTCTCAATTAACAATACATCAGAGTTATACATATTAGACATCACAAAAAATGTGGTGGAAATATATTAGTAAATATGATCTTCAATTCCGCCTTCATCTTCAAGAAACAAACATCTTTGAAACATGGAAATACTCAGGCTGACCTGAGCATAATGAAAAGACAAAATACTTGAGTCAGAACTGAAAATTCTTATGTAGGTTGAACCGGAATCAGGCGATATATGGGTGTAGATAACTTCATTTTTACTTCAAGAATTCATAAAAATCGCAGAGCTTTCAAACATCTTGTAAGAATAACCAGTAAGTTTCAAAAAAATTCAATTGCTTTAATAATCTTCACGAATCTCAAACAATTGACTTTAAGGTTTAAAATTTTAAAAATCTATTAAATTATGAAATAAATATAGGTGCTTTTGTCTTGCCTACAAAACTTTTGCATCAAGTCAGAAGTGCAATGCTCATATTTTTTTGGACAGGTTCCACCAAAAACAGGAAGCCATTGCCATGTTCTTTCAATCTTTTTGAGAAGAGTTTAAATGCTGGTGGGTTAGGGGTTATAAACATTGTCAACTGGAATATTGCTGCGTTCAGTACTCATCTAAACTCTATTATTGTCAAGGATAACTCTGGGTGGGTTAATTGGGTATGGGCAAATAGAATTGGTAGGGCAAGTTTCTGGACAGTAACCACTCCTCAAATTTGCAGCTGGACTTGGAGAAAACTTCTGAGTTTACGTGCTAGCTTACTTCCCATAATTGTTCATAGGTTGTCAAATTCATCTACAGTCAAATTTTGGTACGATCCATGGGTGGCCAAGGGGGTGATTCTGCATTCTTTGTTCACCTATCAACAGCTGCAACAAACTGGTATTCCTATTAATGCAAAAGCTGTGGATTTTATTTTCCATGGTAACATGCATCTGCCATATACGTCAGATCAATACATCAGGACAGTTTGGAATGATATACAATGTAATACCTACCCTCTTGTTGATGTTGATGGTGTGTTTTGGAATGATAGACCTCATACTGTCAAGCTTGTGTACAAGCACCTGCACAATCTAGGTGATCAAGCTTTCAAGTGGAGCAAAGTTATTTGGACCACTGATTCAACCCCAGGGGATAATCTAATGCTTTGGAAAGTTCTGCAAAATGCCATGTTGACTAGAACCAAATTGATGGAGATGGGATATGATACGGGTTTCAATTGTGTTTTCTGTGCAAATGACCCTGAGACTGTGCACCATTTGTTCATGCAATGTCCCTCACTAAGATGCTATTTGACAATATGATGCTTGTTGCTGGGAGTAGATTGTTGGCTAATCTAACAACGCTGGATTTTGACATGATATACAAAGCTACAAGGTGGCGAACATTGAAGGCGAGGCACTTAACAATCTGCTTGAAGAAGTACATGACAGTGGTGTGGTATGAACGAAATATGATTTGCTTTGAAAAGAAGAGGAGAGATGGGCAGGTGTTATGGAAGGTTTTGAAGAATGAAATTTACAAAACTATGAAAATGCAATCAATTTTTCCAGCCATATACAAGGATGCTTGGAGATAGTTGGTGATTTTTTGGGTGTATCTTGTTTTGTTTTATTTGCATTGTGTGTTGTTGTTTTTTCCCGCTGTTTAATCTCGGTGTGTTTGTTTGTTTTTTTTCCTTTTTTCATGCTTGCTGTTTTCTTTTGGGCAAGTATTGTCTTTTTATTGTATTTTGGCAATAAAATCAGGTAGGGGCCCTGTTAACCCCGCTAGCTTTTGCTAAAAAAAAATATAGGTGCTTTTATCAAATATTCTTCAAATAATTTACTAAAGTTTTAGAAAAAGTTTGAAGTTACTTTAACAATTTTACAAATTATCAAAATCCCACAACTTCCGCTTTTAAAGTATAAAATACCAAAATCATTAAATGGTTGAATTTTAAAACATGGATTTCTGCACAAAATATTTTTCTTTTACTATTAAATTTGAATCTAAAAGTTTTATAAATGAATTTCAAAATATTTTCCAAAAATTCAATTTAACCAGATTTACAAAATTAAATTCTTAATAACATATAATTTCTAATGTTTTTTTAAAAAAAAATAAATTTTGAAAACTTTTCATAGTTTTAAATCCAATTTATGAAAACCTTTCAAATTTTTTCCCAAACATCAATCAAATCCCAACAATCACATTCCCGCGAAGCAGTCAATAACACATCTAATAATTCACATGTCAAAATAGGATGTCCAAGGGTTCATGTCACAATTCAGTGGTCCAAATGATCAATATGGAAAATCATACAGTGATGATCATAATAATCAGGGCGATAGTAGGGATATATCGGAATCAATAAACAATATACATCCAATCAAATTCATCCATCACAATATCATCCATAAGCATCCACGCAATCAACAATTCAATCATCTAACACAACAATCATTAGATAGCAAATGTTAGGGGTCTAACTAGCAGTGATATTCAATTCAATATCATTTAATTCAATTTCAAACAGCAAACAATAAAATTTATCGCTTCATGAATCAGATCAACTTGCAGTAGAAATTTTAATATTGCGTGAATGGGTTTAAGCACTCACCTTTTAATGAATCTGAAAAATTTCACTAAGTGAATTAGCAACGAGCCCAACTCCACGGTAAAATATCATCGATACGAGTCCAACGCAACATACGACATCCAAATCCAACCTCGTATGAATAAGTTATGAATTTAAAAGAATATCAATTTATTTAAAACAATTAACTACATTTAATCACTCAATTAACGTAATTAATCTCACCTTGATTATGCTTAGGGCCACTAATTTTCGTTCATTCCCAAACGCACATATGCAAACCCATTCGCACGCCATTTGATTTTTCCAACCACCGAGCCGTTATGAACCTTCTTCCACCAACCCCCGCCTCCCATGGCCAAGACACGTTCATCGCCATAAGTCTGACCTCCTCTTGACGTCCCTAGATCCAAAACGAAACAGAAGAATGTTCGCTGTTCAACGTCACTTCGTCGTCGCCATAGTCGACGATTGGTCACTAAACTCCGCCAGCATGTAGCTCTCGACATTCTCCCCAACTTTGCTTTTGGGGCGCTGCCTATTGATCAACGTTAATGATGAAAAATGCAACCCGAGTCACAACATTCATGGCTAATTTTCAATTTCCTTGCTCCTCCAATCGACGATCCAACTAGTCATCTTCTACATCTCGCTAAGATGAACAACTTCCATATTGGGACCTTGGCCAATAAATGCATCTAGTGGCATCGATTGATGATGGCCATGGGATGAGGGTTATGGGTTTCGCTTGAGGTTATGCAGGATGATAGAGAGAGAGGGAATGGGAGACATTATATAGATTTAACTCGTTAACAATTTTTCCTTAAGATTACCAACCCCAATCAAGACTTGCTCAACAGAGTTTCCAGCCAAGTACCCCTATTTCAGGCTCAATGGAACTAGTTTCGGGACTCAGTTCGATTGTATACAAAAGTCAATCATTTGGTCGTTAAATTTGAATATTCACATAAATATTAAACCGATTTCTAATTAATTTGAAACAGAATAGGTTTTCCAATTTTTCCAACTAATTAATTTCTATTCAAATTTACTTATTAATCACAATTATTTCATCTTTCTTTTAATTAAAAGATTTCAATAATTTTAATTGCAGTCAAATTCAATATTAAATTTCAAAATAAATCCTAATAATAAAGCAACCATTTCTTCTTTATAGTAAATTTGTCATGTTTTACAGACTATTGTACACAACGATAATTGTACATTACTTACTAAATGTTTATCTTCTTATTTGAAATTAACATATTAAATAAAAAAACCTATATTTTACTTTTATTAAACATCCATTCAATTCTTTATTCAAATTCCACATTTGTGATTACTATTCCTGTTATTAATTTCATATGACCAATATCATTAGTTTAAATTTATAAATATAAGTTACAACTTCTATCTTATTTCAATCTAGTATTATTTAAGAGTTCAATTTTAGTTCTTAACTCACATTTTTTATTATATTTTTCATTAATAAAGTCATAATTGTTTTTATTTCTAACCATTCTTATTCAAAAGTTATATTAAATTTAATATTTTTAAATGGTTAAAAATACAGGTTCTTACAAGGAACATTTAACAAGTGTTATTTTGTATATTTACTACCTTGCTTTTCATATTAATTTACTCATATTTCTTTCCCTTTCTAATCTTAGAAGGAAGTTCCAATTATCATGTCAAGTTGTAAGTTCTATTTATCGCATCAACATGAGAAGGAACACTTGCCTCTTTATCATGTCTTGCTACAAGTTTCTTTGCTTTCATGTACATAGATACAATCCCTTATAACTAGTGCTTCAGTAAATCATAATTAGTTGAATAATGGTTTATATATATGTTGATTAGTTATGACCTTATTCTATTATAAGGTGATTTCATTAATTAAAGCCTAAAAGGGTTTATTAATTGCTTCTATGATTAAAATTTATTTAAGGTAGACTTGACAGTTTGAATAAGCTTAACATTTTTTCAATATGGATTGCCTAAGATGTTTGTAGCTTCTTTCACTATTGATTTTTATAGTAGTTTGCTTCATATATGAAATGTTTATTTATTGTTCTTGGTGATTCAAATTAATTATTTACCATTTACATTTTATGTCCATGGATATAATTTGAATTAGTTAGTTAAAAAATGTGTATATTCTTTGATACTATACTGACATCATTATATATAACAACATATATTCAAGCTATTAGTAACATGATTTGTAATCGATGCAATAGCTATACCATGTTGACATGGGAGGGATGCATATAAGATAAGATTATTATTGGAAAAGTTATATTAACTCATTGAATAAGTAAAACGTTTTTCCCCGTTTCCTCAATAATAAGATTATGTATGATGTAAACACCTTGATTGGGTATTGCTTGTGCATTTGGATACTTCATAAGCTTAAAAAACTATAAAATATATCAATGGTTTAGCGCTTATCATGCCCAAAGGAGAAGCAATCCAAATTCTTTGAATCGGGTAAATAACTTTTTCCTTCTTCCAACATCAAGCCTACATGACTAAGTTCTTATAGTTAATCATTTCACTTATTATTAGGAATGAACGTTCCATTAAAGGATGAAACATATACAATGTACATTAATCAATGATGATTTTTTAGCTACATGTACACCAGTTAGGAACTAATAAGGTCCGATTAGTATTATGTTGCGATGTGCATGTTGAGGGTATGGAGTCATTATCCTACACACTTAATTTGGTGTTTTCTGGCGATTGCAAACCTTTACATACACATATATATGTAAATAACATATATCATTAAAACTTTGCATGTTGGATAAAGAAGAAAATGAAACATATTACCACAATATAGGTATTAATATCACATTGGCTTTAGTTAACATGTAATATTAAGTACAATAACAAGAATTTTTAACAAGATATGTGTGTGTGTGTATAACATGTCAATACGTGATATTAAGTTTATTTGATCTCCATTAAATAAGAAGTGATAAACATCAAATATCAACCTAGGTTACTTGTTTTAGGTATGTCATGATTGTTAAATATGCGCTTATATGATTTTTGTTTGATGATAATAAACATATATACATTCGTTTAAATGTATTTGATAATATACTATTTTATTTTTCACAGATTAAATAAATATTTGCTGAATAAAATAAATAACACGGAATTTGAATTCAAACAAATATTTTATTCAAATAAATATTTATTACAACGTTGAATAGTACAATTTCAAGCTCTCACTATAACTATACAACTTTGATTACAATTACATCACATTACATATTTACAGTTCACCTCATTACATATCACTCACACTCGTATTTATCTTCAACTCCATTCCAGTTTGAATCCAGCATCTGAGAAATCTGCAAAAATATAAACTAACGCAGTAAAATTGAAAAAGAAATATTTTTGCAATTCAAAAATAAAATATGTTTTTTGAAAATATGATTTGCCTCAGTTATTTGGGTTGTTCGTCATAATTTAAATTTGAATTCATCATACACGAACAACTTGTGACAAACACAGTGTATTACTGTATATGCCACAAGGCCGTGCACGCCGATATATACACTTGATTGATTTACAGGGACAGGCGAGCACAGGTCAAACCCAAATGAAAAACCGGGTTCAACTCACGTGTAATAACATTGAAAATCACGACACGAGCATAAGGTCAAACCCGAGCTGTGAAACTGGATTCAACACAGAATGAAGACAAGTACACTTGAACAAAATGAACAAGTGGAGCATCTGTGTAAACTGGGCAAGTATGGTCAAGCACAGTTGAAACTCAAGCAAATGAAAACATCACAGTGACATGCTACAACTTCAAATGTACAAGTGCTAACCAGAGTAAAGTCCAACACAGTTACAACTGACTACATGCAGGAGAACAAACACAACACTGCAGCCAACATGAATCAGAGATTACAAATTCAAATGTGCAAGTGCTAACCAGAGTAAAGTCCAACACAGTTACAACTGACTACATGCAGGAGAACAAGCACAACACTGCAGCCAACATGAATCAGAGATTACAAACTCGAGTGTGCAAGTGAACATGACAGGAAACAGTTCAATATGAACTGATGAAGCAGTACCAATGAACATGCAGTCAAACTCAGTAACAACATGAACCAGTGATATATATGCAAACAAAACAATACCACTGCAGACACAAAGTAGTGGAACTGCAAATATCCAAGTACAGCATGAACAAGTCAATTACTACATAACACAGCAGTGCAAACACATCGAGTATGACACAGCAACAAGGCAACAGTGACTCAGATGTACAACATATCCAACTAGAAGTGCAACTACAAGATACAGCAAATACAAACTGCTACAACACCAAGTAAAGGACACAGCAGTATACAAGTATCAGCAACAAATTCATGGCCGCGAAGAAAACACTCAGTGTCAAGGTCGAAGTGGCAGTGAAATCAATGTTGAACAAGTCAAAAACCAAGTCGAAGTCAAGCAGAGAAATGCACAGAGACCAGTTGCAAATGACAACAAGCATGAAACCATGTCCAAGTTGCAATATGCATCAAAACTCATGAATACAGTAGCAAGGTTGCAAGCATATGAAATGCAGACTACAAAGTGTACAACTACAAGATCAGGTCAAAATAAAGCATGAATCACATGAACAAGTTCGAGCATTATAAAGAAACAAAGTACAAATGAACGAAGTTTAACAGTACAAAAAATTCGAATTCATGACAGTGTATCAAGTACGCATCTTTGAGAAAGTCAAAGCCGTGACTTTATCCAGAAATCAAAACAATTTCAAGATGAACGAGTCAAGGCCGAAGCAGTAGAAATCAACACCGTGGTCATCACGAAATAAATCACCGAAAGCATATTCATATTGAACAAGTCAGAATCAATCTCAATCGTTCAAGAATAATAAAGTGGCCGAGATGAAGAATTTGACAAATTCAAATCAACATATACGAACGCAATTCTAGGAAATCAAATCCTATAAGAACCCTAATCATCACAGGCAATCAATTATCGAGTTCAAGCATTCAATCAGAAAGCAAAAGGAATAAAAGTACTCACCAAAATTGTAATCGAACTCGATCAATCGAAGTAGCCGAAGCAAGGTACAAGGAGGCAGTTGATCGACAAGGCAGAAGGACGAAAATCACAAATTCAATCGATTAATATAATATCGGCATCTTCGATTCCAGCCCTAATTTATTGAAGGAAGAGGAACAAACAAGAGCCGAAGCCCTAATCTCAGAAGGAAGAACAAGCCGACATTATCACATACGAGATAAAAGAAAAAGGGCCGGCATAGTGAAATAATAAAAAAGGGGATGAACTGTTTTAGTTTGGGCCGGCCTTTTTATTTTTAAAAGGCTTTAGTTTTTAGGGCTGTTTTTATTTACATTGTTTTTAAATTTGTATTTTTATTTTTTAAACCGTTTTAAATTTCTAGTCGTGTGACTAGGGGACAAGCTACGTGGCGTAGCTTGAGAATTCGCAACTCGGTAGTGGAGTTGTGGCAGGGTTTTGAGCGTAGAGTTAGATTAGTCAATAGCGGGTATAGCGAGTTTACGTGTGTAAGCGAGGGACTATCTAATTTCTAGTAGAAACCTTGGGGGCAGCACTTAGGCAGGGTTTTGCCGAAGTTGGGTAAATTCTGTGTTGTTCTGTTTTGTTCTGCATTTTATTATTCTGCTATTTATTTCTGTGCTGGTAATATTTTGTGATCTGTGTTAATATTAGTTTATAAGCTTCCACAATTAATTTTTATAATTTACACTATCACCCTATTCACCCCCCCTTTAGGGTGAAATTGATCCTACAAGTGGTATCAGAGCTAGGAACAAAAGCCGTTTTTGTTTCAAAAATTTGATTTTACAAAAACCATTTTTTGTTTTAAAAATTCGTGTTTCAAAAATCAATTTTTGTTTTAAAAATTCGTGTTTCAAAAAAAATCGGTTTTTGTTTTAAAAATTTGAATTTTTAAAATGGCTTCTTTTAATACTGCTTTTGCTGAGGGTCAATCCATAGTTAGACCACCAATGTTCAATGGTGAATATGCTTACTGGAAAAATAGAATGCAAATTTTTCTGAAAACCATTGACGCTTGGAATATTGTTGAGACAGGTTATAGAATACGAACTATAACTGTAGATAATCAGGAAATAGAGGAACCAAAGGAACAATGGACAAAACTAGAAAATAAATTACAAAATACTAATGCCAAAGCTATGAATTCTATTATCTGTTCATTGGATCAATTTGAATTTAATCGTGTCTCACATTGTCTAACTGCGCAGGAAATATGGCACATACTAGAAGTGACTCACGAAGGAACATCTCAAGTCAAAGAATCTCGCCTTGCAATGCTAAGCAGCGAATACGAGAACTTCAAAATGGCAAAGGAAGAAAATGTCAAAGAGATGTACGGACGACTCTCCAATATCCTATACAAATCAAAAGCTCTCGGAAAAACATACACCGAATTAGAAATAGTCCGGAAAATCCTCAGAGTCCTTCCACGAAGCTTTGAAGCAAAAGTAACTGCCATACAAGAATCGAAAGATTTAAAACAACTTAAAGTTGAAGAACTCATCGGAAATCTCACCACTTATGAGCTAGAAATGAAATTCAAAGAAGAGCGTGAAGGAGGTGACACTCAAAAGAAATCAATAGCTCTCAAAGGAACAACCAAAAGTGATGGTGATAACGATGAAGATGATGGAGCAGCAGAATTGAAGCTGTTAATAAGGAAATTCAAAAAATGGAATCAAAAACATGGTAACTCAGCTCGAATTCAAAAAGCAAAAAGCAGAATAGCCAAAGCACTAGACTACTCGGAAGAACAAAAGTTTATTTGTTATAATTGCAACAAACCCGGCCATATCAAGCCCGATTGTCCACAAATTAAATCCAGCCATGGAAAGAAGCAGAAAAAGAAAAGTTTTGCAGCCACTTGGGATGAAATAGACGAGAATGATCAAAGCACCGGTAGTGAAAGCGAAAAGGCAGAATTGTGTCTTCGAGGTGATACAACTGACAGTGACGATGACGAGCCAAGTGAGGTATCAAAACTTACCCATTCTGAGTTGCTTATATATTTTCATGAAGTAAACGGTTGTTTGAACGACTTAGGGAAAAATACGCCAAACTTGAATCTCAAAAAGATACTTTGATAGAATGTAATAAACAACTTGATCAATTAGTTAAAACCTATCAAAGTAGGATCCCTAAGTGTGATAAGTGTCCAACATTTGAAAAGGAAATTAAAAAATCAGAAATCAATATAAAATCACTTGAAAATGAAATTCTGATTTTAAAGGAGAATGAAAATACTAGGAGAGAGAATTCTATTAAAAAGTGCACACAATTGTTAAACGAAAATGAATCTCTCAAATCACAAGTCCAACAACTGTCTACTACTTTAGATAAATTTTCTAAAAGTGAAAAATCGTTGAATATGCTATTAGGAAAGCAAACTGTTAATACAGTTAGACAAGGACTTGGATATAATAGTTCGAAAATTGTTGAAAACAAGATTAATCAAGAAAATCCAATGTGCACGATTTGTAGAAAATATGGACACAATCACAATAATTGTTGGTATAGACCCAAACATGTGAACACTATACCGATTTGGGTTACAAAAGGCACAAATATAAAATCTCTCAAAGTTAAACAAATTTGGGTGCCGAAGGGAACAATTATAAACAGTTTTGGGTCTACACAAAATTATTTTTCAAAATTTTCTGCCACTAACAACCATGGACCTATAAAAACAAATAGGTCACATAAATATTTTCCCGTGTAGGTGTGGTGGCAGGCTAAGGAACAACAATAGTGTTCTCTGGATTTTTTGGCTGTTCCAGAAACGTAACGGGCGACAAAGCAAAGTTCCTTGGCCTAGTATAAAAGTGATAGAATCACAATGGACAACAACGAAAAATATCGTAAAGGTAAAACAGGTATAGTATGTTTTAAACGATATATTAAATGTGATAATCTGCACCGTATTTTGAATTAAATCAGCCAATATTGAGATTGATGAAAAGATGATGATTTTGATTCTGACTTATTCAACATAGTTGGCCAATTATATTCTTATGCCAAAAACACTATAA
Source organism: Allium cepa (assembly GCA_030765085.1). Lineage (NCBI taxonomy): Eukaryota > Viridiplantae > Streptophyta > Magnoliopsida > Asparagales > Amaryllidaceae > Allium > Allium cepa. Next base: position 165,165,291 of record CM060941.1, on the reverse strand, counting down.
AAATCTCTAGATTCTTTGAATTACTTCATATCAGTTTGGATTAAAAATAGTGTTTTGTTGGACATTACAATTGGTTATAATATGGCTAACTCTTTATTCACGGTTTTCTGATTATTTACATGGCTCCAATTCAATTTCAAAAGAATGTCATTTAAATTGCTGTAAAAATTGAGTTCGAAATTTTTGGTGCACACTTCATGGTTTGGTCAATAAAATTCAATTGATGATAATTTTGAGTGAAAGAGAAATTCAGATGCAGATTACACTGGTAATCTAGTTGATAGAAAAATTACTAGTGAAACGTGATTTTTTGTTGAGACATTTAGTAACTGCATCGTTTTTTTTTCAAAGAAAATATCTGCATATTTTTCATTTCAAATAATTTTCAAATAACAGAATTTTTTTTTTAAAAAACCCCCTGGAGAAAATCATTTTTGACCATATTTTCAGATTATTCATTTTTGAAAAATTAATTTCATAATTATTTTTGAATTTGATTTTAAATGACTATTATGACTAATCTGACTCCCAAATGATTATCGAAAAGAAAAATAGTGATTGAAAAAGTGATGAGTGTTGATATTGATTATATATTATAACTCGAGAAAGTATAATTAGAAAATTTCTTTAGAAATTTAAACAAGAGTTATAAAACTTTTTGTTGGTAAAAATTCCATGACCATCTCTATACCTATCATATTTCTATCAACCATCACTCATCAAAATTCTATATAGTTTGTCGATATGTGGTACTTTAAACAGGAATCGTTCGTTTTTCATTTTCACATTTTTTTTAAAATAAAAAAAAATTAATTAATAATAATAATAAATAAATATCAAAGTACTCACTCTCATTTAAAAGTCCTCACGGTTATGCATGGGTGAATTACTTGGAATTTGTTATGTGCTTCCATGCTCATTTAAAAGTCCTCGCGGTTATGCATGTATGGAACGCATATCAAAAGTTGATCTGTAAAATAAACAAGTTGATTTTAATCCCATTTAAAAGTCCTCACGGTTATGCGTGGTTAGAAGATACTTGAATTCATTTTTTTTTAAAATAAAATTGGAATACTATTAATCTCATTTAAAAGTCCTAACGGTTATGCATGGTTAGTAGATATTCAAATTTCTGATATAAATATACCACAAATAGACACAACTGTATGGTTTTATATGATGACATCATTTCCATCATTCTAAAAGTGGAATATGCGCCTAATAAAATATTTATGATTTTTGTTTGATTTTTTTATTGAAATTTAATATTTATATTCAATTGAGTTTTAATGTTGGATTGATATCGATTACTTTATCTCTATTGTCTCTAACACTATTACTCTTTTGCTGATAACAAAAGGGGGAGAGAAAAGTTAAGATTTTGTCTAATAAAATCAAGCAAAGGTCAAATAATTTTCTATTTGCATCTAGGCTCATTTGCATATTTTTATTTGTATGCATATATGTAGGGGGAGTATTGTGTAGAGAGGGAGCATTTAAATAGGGGGAGCAATTAGAGCATATCAATGATCAAATACATTTAACATATTCAAAATCTTAAATATATGTTTGTTATCATCAAAAGGGGGAGATTGTTGAATATGCGCTTATATGATTGTTGTTTGATGATAATAAACATATATACATTCGTTTAAATGTATTTGATAATATACTATTTTATTTTTCACAGATTAAATAAATATTTGCTGAATAAAATAAATAACACGGAATTTGAATTCAAACAAATATTTTATTCAAATAAATATTTATTACAACGTTGAATAGTACAATTTCAAGCTCTCACTATAACTATACAACTTTGATTACAATTACATCACATTACATATTTACAGTTCACCTCACTACATATCACTCACACTCGTATTTATCTTCAACTCCATTCCAGTTTGAATCCAGCATCTGAGAAATCTGCAAAAATATAAACTAACGCAGTAAAATTGAAAAAGAAATATTTTTGCAATTCAAAAATAAAATATGTTTTTTGAAAATATGATTTGCCTCAGTTATTTGGGTTGTTCGTCATAATTTAAATTTGAATTCATCATACACGAACAACTTGTGACATACACAGTGTATTACTGTATATGCCACAAGGCCGTGCACGCCGATATATACACTTGATTGATTTACAGGGACAGGCGAGCACAGGTCAAACCCAAATGAAAAACCGGGTTCAACTCACGTGCAATAACATTGAAAATCACGACACGAGCATAAGGTCAAACCCGAGCTGTGAAACTGGATTCAACACAGAATGAAGACAAGTACACTTGAACAAAATGAACAAGTGGAGCATCTGTGTAAACTGGGCAAGTATGGTCAAGCACAGTTGAAACTCAAGCAAATGAAAACATCACAGTGACATGCTACAACTTCAAATGTACAAGTGCTAACCAGAGTAAAGTCCAACACAGTTACAACTGACTACATGCAGGAGAACAAACACAACACTGCAGCCAACATGAATCAGAGATTACAAATTCAAATGTGCAAGTGCTAACCAGAGTAAAGTCCAACACAGTTACAACTGACTACATGCAGGAGAACAAGCACAACACTGCAGCCAACATGAATCAGAGATTACAAACTCGAGTGTGCAAGTGAACATGACAGGAAACAGTTCATTATGAACTGATGAAGCAGTACCAATGAACATGCAGTCAAACTCAGTAACAACATGAACCAGTGATATATATGCAAACAAAACAATACCACTGCAGACACAAAGTAGTGGAACTGCAAATATCCAAGTACAGCATGAACAAGTCAATTACTACATAACACAGCAGTGCAAACACATCGAGTATGACACAGCAACAAGGCAACAGTGACTCAGATGTACAACATATCCAACTAAAAGTGCAACTACAAGATACAGCAAATACAAACTGCTACAACACCAAGTAAAGGACACAGCAGTATACAAGTATCAACAACAAATTCATGGCCGCGAAGAAAACACTCAGTGTCAAGGTCGAAGTGGCAGTGAAATCAATGTTGAACAAGTCAAAAACCAAGTCGAAGTCAAGCAGAGAAATGCACAGAGACCAGTTGCAAATGACAACAAGCATGAAACCATGTCCAAGTTACAATATGCATCAAAACTCATGAATACAGTAGCAAGGTTGCAAGCATATGAAATGCAGACTACAAAGTGTACAACTACAAGATCAGGTCAAAATAAAGCATGAATCACATGAACAAGTTCGAGCATTATAAAGAAACAAAGTACAAATGAACGAAGTTTAACAGTACAAAAAATTCGAATTCATGACAGTGTATCAAGTACGCATCTTTGAGAAAGTCAAAGCCGTGACTTTATCCAGAAATCAAAACAATTTCAAGATGAACGAGTCAAGGCCGAAGCAGTAGAAATCAACACCGTGGTCATCACGAAATAAATCACCGAAAGCATATTCATATTGAACAAGTCAGAATCAATCTCAATCGTTCAAGAATAATAAAGTGGCCGAGATGAAGAATTTGACAAATTCAAATCAACATATACGAACGCAATTCTAGGAAATCAAATCCTATAAGAACCCTAATCATCACAGGCCATCAATTATCAAGTTCAAGCATTCAATCAGAAAGCAAAAGGAATAAAAGTACTCACCAAAATTGTAATCGAACTCGATCAATCGAAGTAGCCGAAGCAAGGTACAAGGAGGCAGTTGATCGACAAGGCAGAAGGACGAAAATCACAAATTCGATCGATTAATATAATATCGGCATCTTCGATTCCAGCCCTAATTTATTGAAGGAAGAGGAACAAACAAGAGCCGAAGCCCTAATCTCAGAAGGAAGAACAAGCCGACATTATCACATACGAGATAAAAGAAAAAGGGCCGGCATAGTGAAATAATAAAAAAGGGGATGAACTGTTTTAGTTTGGGCCGGCCTTTTTATTTTTAAAAGGCTTTAGTTTTTAGGGCTGTTTTTATTTACATTGTTTTTAAATTTGTATTTTTATTTTTTAAACCGTTTTAAATTTCTAGTCGTGTGACTAGGGGACAAGCTACGTGGCGTAGCTTGAGAATTCGCAACTCGGTAGTTGAGTTGTGGCAGGGTTTTGAGCGTAGAGTTAGATTAGTCAATAGCGGGTATAGCGAGTTTACGTGTGTAAGCGAGGGACTATCTAATTTCTAGTAGAAACCTTGGGGGCAGCACGTAGGCAGGGTTTCGCCGAAGCTGGGTAAATTCTGTGTTGTTCTGTTTTGTTCTGCATTTTATTATTCTGCTATTTATTTCTGTGCTGGTAATATTTTGTGATCTGTGTTAATATTAGTTTATAAGCTTCCGCAATTAATTTTTATAATTTACACTATCACCCTATTCACCCCCCCTCTAGGGTGAAATCGATCCTACAATGATATCCAAACGTACCGTAAATTTACCATGCTATCTTTAATTCATTCAGTTGTAAATTCAAACTCCAATATTAGCCTTTACATGATTCATTTGACTATTTTGATTAGTATTAACATAGATTCATGTAAGACTACCCATCAAAAATATCCTTTTTATCATTTTTAAGTGTAATAATTAGTCTATAGTCATTTGCATATGATTACATCTAGCCAATATAGTTAAATAAACATAATTAACAAAATTAGCCATGTGATGACATAATTTTTTATGCAATAGTTTGTGAATGCAGTGTTTAGGAATGATTATATACTTTTACAATTGAATCTCACCTTGCTAATGTTTTGATGTTTACACACTTCCTTATTATTTAAGTAGTAACTTTGTGACTTAAAGAATAATGATAATGGCATTGTTTTTTTAATCTTGTCATACACATAATGGTTCTTCCAACCATATTATTTATTACAAGCTTCTTATATTTTGGCAAGCAAGCATTATTCAGTCAGTTCTCTAAGATGGTCTATGATTAATATGATCAAACGACCACATGCTTGAAAGATTAGAAACAAGTTCAATGTCCATGGTTGTTCTAGGTGAAATTTTTGATAGTATCTGTGGAATTTAAAGAGATCAAGACGCATGGTTCATTTCTACTGCATAGCTAATTTTTTCTTCATTAACATTGACTGTAATACTTCTTTTTTTGGATGTAAATCCATGGTTTACTATCATCATTTGATTTAAGTTATTTGATTATTTTATTGCATAAGATGTAATTTCATTTTGATTTTTCTTTTAGACATTATACATTTATTTAGTTAAACTAAAAGTTTATATGGTTAACTAATGGGTGATTACCAAATTAAAAACTGATAGAGTTAAGGGTATGCTTAGAGGCAATTATATAATTTGTTACATATATTTTACTTGCTAACCAATTTTGTTCAAAATAAAAGATGTTTTCTTTCCATTATATATTTGATATTATATGTTATATATTAATTAATTAAATTTAATTAAAAGTATATGTTGGAAACAATGATTATCTTCGTCTGAGTCGTGGACTACGTCACTTCTTGCAGACGTTTCGGCGATCTGCTCTAGGGTGCAAGCAGTTCGTGTCAATCACCGTCGCCTATAAGATAAAACAGCCTCTCGAAGTTTGTGGTATCGATTCGTTTGCACGGACGAAGCGATTCTGTTTGCACTTAAAAAAAAATATTGCTTGAATTTTTAGGAAAGTCGAAAACGAGAAATGTTTTTCTTTCTGTTTCGTCTTCTTATCGGTTAGGAAGGCGGAGTGTTAAAAAGAACGTTGCTGATTGGGGGAAACGTGGTCTTAAAAACGGATCTGAGAAATAACGGGTCATATCAATGAACGTTATGTTACGTTTTTCAATGCGGGTCAGCCTGGTCAAAAACGGTTAATAAATTTGTTCCAAAAATACAAGTGTTTCACCACTACAAGCCCGAACCAGAGCCCGGCCCGGGTCGGGTCGAGTCGAGTCGGTCGGTCGCCGCACGCGCGCGTGTGGTGGTCAAGCATGATCTCCCTCCTCACAAAAGAGCATCATTGGTTACCCAAAGGGAACAACTTAGCCTCTAAGAATCAAGTATAAATACTTGATTCTTGCATATAATCCTACTATGTGGGACTATTCACAAATAGGAGCCAATTTCATCACTTGGTCAATTTTTTAACAATTCACTTATTTTTCAAAATAATTTCCAACAATCCCCCACTTGAATTTTTAAAAAATATTTTCGAGCAATTTCTGAAAACATAAGATTGTGCATAAACAAAGGCGTCATTCGACTTGAACCTTTGCATAGCGAATAAGATTCAGTTTTTACTAGAGTGACACGTAGTCTTGAACTCTATTCCTGACACAGATCACACACAATTTTTCTAGATCGCAATCAAATAAGCCCATGCATTTATGGCCATGCACGTCTATCCTAGTTTAGTGAATGCTATAGGAGTTTTGCCCAAAACTCCTATAGGAAATGGCCAAATTTCCACATTCACATAGGTGAGTCTATCAAGAGTACTCCTGAAGGTAGGTACTCTACTCCAAATGGAGTATAGATCTTATTAAGAGTTTCTATTAACTCATCCTCTAATCACTTCAGGAATACATGCTTCTATATGGATGAAAAATAGCATGTTCAACTTATATCACTTCACAACTTGTTCTTACCCATTGAACCTAGTTCTTGGGATCTCCAGTCATTAGGTTGGGTAATCATTGTATGTGACTCAACAATCTAAGGGCAATAGTCCCATTTTTATAGAAGTCGTAAGGACTTTCTCTCTGGCCAGTCCTTTCGTCAAAGGATCTGCCAAATTCTCGTCACTGCGTATGTGATCCACTCTAACAACTCCTGAAGAGAGTAGCTCTCTAACAGTGCTATGCTTACGACGTATCTATCGTCTTTTACCATTGTAATAACGGTTCTGAACTTTTGCAATAGCCGCGGTACTATCGTAATGGATCAACACAGCTGGTATCGGTTTTTCCCATAAAGGAATCTCAGCTAGCATATTTCTTAAGTACTCTACTTCCTCACTAGCTGTGGCTAGTGCTATCATCTCATACTCCATAGTAGACTGAGCCAAAATAGTCTTTTCTTGGATTTCTAAGAAACAACTCTCCAGCAATGCTAAAGATATAGCCACTGGTTGCCTTTGAGTCACTAGATAAAGTATTCCATTCTACATCGGTGTAACCTTGAAGAACAGCTAGAAACTTTTCATAATGTAATCTAAGGTTTATGGTTCGTTTTAGGTATCTCATGGCCCTCTCAATAGCGTGCCAATGCTCTATACTAGTTCTACTAGTAAACCTGTATAATAATCCCATGACATAGGCAATGTCGGGTCTAGTACAATCAATGGCATATCGAAGGCTGCCAATGATGCTCGCATAATCAGACTGTCTTACACCTTCACCAGTGTTCTTGAAAAGCTTTACACTAGGATCATACGGTGTACATGCAGGTTTACAGTCAAAGTAATTGTATTTCTTTAAGATCTTCTCAATATAATGAGACTGATCCAAAGAAAGTCCCTTTTTGGACCTAGTAATCTTAATACCAAGGATTACATTCGCTTCACCTAGATCTTTCATATCAAAATTGGCACTTAACAAAGATTTAACAGTATTTATGACATGAATGTTTGATCCAAAAATAAGTAGATCATCTACATACAAACATATTATAGTGCAACTGCCATTTTCAGATTTATAATAAATGCATTTGTCACTTTCATTAACTTTGGAACCATTTGAGATTATTAAGTTATCAAATTTTTCATGCCATTGTTTAGGTGCTTGTTTTGAACCACATAATGATTTATCTAATTTGCAAACTTTATGTTCCTGGCCGGGAATAACAAAGCCTTCAGATTGGTCCATATAAATTTCCTCTTCTAATTCACCATTTAAAAAGCAGTTTTAACATCCATTTGGTGTATAATTAAATTATACATAGATGTTAATGAAAGTAGTACTCGAATGGATGTGATTCTAGTTACAGGTGAAAAAGTATCAAAAAGTCTATATTTTCTCTTTGCCTAAAACCTTTAGCTACCAAACGAGCTTTATATTTTTCAACTGTTCCATCAGGTTTTAATTTCTTTTTAAGTACCCATTTACAACCTATAGACTTACAACTAGGTGGTAAATCTACCAAGTGCCAAGTCTTATTGGATTCTAAGGAATCCATCTCATCATTTATAGTCTCTTGCCAAAAATGGGCATCTAATGAAGATAAGGCTTCTTGGAGGTTTGTTGGATCCTCCTCTATAGTAAAAGTGCAAAAATCCGAGCCAAAATCTTTATCAACTCTTGCTTTTTTACTTCTTCTAGGTTCAATTTCAGAAGATTCATTAAGTTCTGTTCTAATAGGCACGGTGTTATTTGACGTGCCCCCATTATTCCTCAATTTAAAAGGAAATTTACTTTCATAAAAATCAGCATCAAAGATTCTACTATATTATGTGTATTCAGGTCATAAAATCTATAAGCTTTGCTATTAATAGCATATCTAATAAATACACATTCGTATGTTCTACTTGCTAATTTTATTCTCTTAGGGTCGGGTATACGAACATATGCCAAAAATCCCTAAGTTCTAAAGTAAGATACATTCGGTTTATAATTTCTTAAAATTTCAAATGGTGAAATTTTACGTTTTGATTTAGGGATTCTATTCAATACACAATATATAGTCAACAAAATATCCCCCCACCAATGTTTTCATGCACCCGAATTTAATAAAATAGCTACAACTAATTCGGTAAAGGTCCTATTCTTTCTTTCAGCTTTATCGTTTATTTCAGGTGAATAAGGTGTGGTTCTCTCATGAATTATACCATGTAATTTATAGAAATCAAGAAATGAACTAGATTCATATTTTGTTCCTCTATCACTACGAAGTCTCTTAATTTTCTTATTTGATTGATTCTCGATTTCAGTTTTAAATAATTTAAACATATCAAATGCATCACTTTTATTTCTCATAAGATATACATAAGTGAAATCAGAGGTATCATCTATGAACGTGACAAAATAACAGTGTCCATGTCTAGTCAAAGTGCCATCTAGCTCACATATGTCAGAATGAATCAAGTCTAAGGGTTCAGAAAATCTATCAACTGATTTATGGGGTTTCTTAGTATTTTTTCTTGACTAAAGAATTCACATTTATCAAAATCAGTTTGTGACATTTTAGGAATCAAATCTAATGTGATCATGTTATGAATTATACGCTTATTTACATGACATAATCTAGAGTGTCAAATATTAAAATCACACAACATATAAGCAGAACTGGTTACTTTATTAGATTCAACATTAAGTTTAAACACAACCTCACAAGCATAACCCTTCCCTGCAAACATCCCCCTATAAGTTAAAGTATACAAATCAGCCCCTATAACTTGAGTAAAACCAGCCTTATTAAGGAGAAAACCAGAAACCAAATTCTTTCTCATCTCTGGAGTATGCACCACATCTTTCAAAATAACTGTCCTTCCAGAGGTAAACTTTATTTCCACATTTCCACTGTCAGCAACTGTAGTGGTGTGAGAATCTCCCAACAGCACTTTCTGATCATCAACAGCCGTCTATGTACTGAATATAGCACGATCATAGCAAACATGGCGGGATGCAACAGTATCTACCCACCAACCCTCTGATCCACCAACAAGGTGAATCTCAGAAATCATAGCCGTAAGAGGCTCCTCAGCCAGGTTAGCCTGCGGTGCAGGGCCTGGTCTGTTCCTACACTTGCATGCCATATGACCTAGTTTTCCGCAGTTGTAATACAGAAACAACTGCCCAGAGTCATTCTTTTGGGTCGGTTTCTGCTGTCCTTTTTGGTTCCCTTGCGGGTTCTAATTCTGTTTGTTGCAGTTGCGGTTCTGATTCTTAAAGTTTTTCGGATTCGGTTTCAGAACTGTAGGCTTGGACTTTTTAGTGTTGTTGTTGGTAACAACAAGCACTTCTTCCTTCTGGTCCTGCTTACGAGCCTCCTCCTCAATACGGAGGCGAGTGATCAAGCTCTCTAAGGAGAATTCCTTAGTCTTGTGCCTAAGCATATTCTTAAAGTATTTCCAATCTGGGGGAAATTTATCGATAATAATAGCAATCTGAAGTTGTTCATCCAAACTCATACCTTCGGAGATGATCTCATAGGCAATTTTCTATAGCTCATGAGATTGTATCTCTACTGACCTGCCATCTGGTATTTCAGGTAGCGGCTGACTGCATATTTTTTCGCTCCAGCCTCTTCAGCGTCATACTTCTTTTGCAGCGCTTTCCAAATCTCTTTGGCCGACTTGTCAGAGTTGTAGTAGTCGTAGAGGTCATCACTGAGGCCGTTGAGTATGAAGTTCCGGCACAGGTAATCCTGCTCTATCCAGTTCTGCACCTCCTTTGATTTTTCTGTCCAGGCTCGCATTAGATCTGCGTCGATTTCGTCTGGTCTGTCCGACAGCTGCGGTTTGTCGGTTGTCAGCACAGCCACCACCTTTCTCATGGTTAGGAAGAATTCCATCTCCTGTTTCCAGCGTTTGAAATGGAGGCCCTCGAATATGAAAGGCGCAGCAGAGACCATCGAGACTTGGAAGAGTGAAGCGGGAGCAGCGGCATCGAGATCTGCAGTAGAAGTCATCGTCAGTGGCGTCATCTTCAAATTGTTGGAAACAATGATTATCTTCGGCTGAGTCGTGGACCATGTCACTTTCTTGAAGACGTTTCGACGATCTGCTCTAGGCTGCAAGCAGTTCGTGTCAATCACCGTCGCCTCTAGGATAAAATAGCCTCTCGAAGTTTATGGTATCGATTCGTTTGCACGGAAGAAGCGATTCTGTTTGCACTCAAAAAAATATTGCTTGAATTTTTAGGAAAGACGAAAATGAGATACGTTTTTCTTTCTGTTTCGTCTTCTTATCAATCAAGAAGGTGGAGTAGTAAAAAGAATGCTGCTGGTTGGGGGGAACGTGGTCTTCAAAAATGGATCTGAGAAATAACGGGTCAAATGAATGAACGTTATGTAACGTTCTTCAATGCGTGTCAGCCCGGTCAAAAAACGGTTAATAAATTTGTACCAAAAATATAAGTGTTTCACCACTACAAGCCCGAACCCGAGCCCGGCCCGGGTCGGTCGGTCGGGGCGCGCGCGCGTGGTGGTCAAGCATGATCTCCCTCTTCACAAAAGAGCATCATTATGTGTCCAAATGGCCCAACTTAGCCTCTAAGAATCAAGTATAAATACCTGATTCTTGCATATAATCCTACTATGTGCGACTATTCACAAATAGGAGCCAATTTCCACACTTAGTCAACTTTTTAATAATTCGCTTATTTTTCAAAATAATTTCCAACAGTATATTTAGCTAGAAATCCATAAATGGTTTATTTTATGATAGTAGTTACAAATTGTTATAATTGTGAGTAATTTGCCATAGTGAAAGTAAATATATCATTTTAAATAATCCTAGTCAAGATGCATCGAGATAAGATATTGATACATCAGTTGAGACTAAAGTACATAACGCCCTCCAAAAGTTAGGTAGTGTATTAATCATGGCCACTGGGGGTACCAAGGGATTACGCACTGATAGTTATTGGCTAACGGTGGAATGACTCACTTGATAGTTTTCTGTTGGTTAATATAGCTATGGGCCAATAGAAAATATCGATGTGACTAAATTTCATAGTTCTCTCGACATAAGAATACTGTTGACCTTCAATGTTTAAGCTCCATTTTTATTATAGTTAAATCGTGTCATGACGTCCATCGAACGACTATGGTTGGGTCGATTGGAAGCATTAAAAGTGAAGCACTATTCAAGAGAGTATCCGTCTCCTTAGTTACATGAGGTTAGTATCTCAACTGAAATCAACTAAAAGTCAAATTCTTTGGCTAGAGCATTTTGGTTAACAATAATTAATATTATTGAGCAAGGGTTTTGTGTTTGGACTATAAAGTTGAATATGGACAATTTTGGAATTTGGAATTTTGACCATAACCAAATTCCATAAGTTCAAAGTGATATAGTTTTGACGAAGAGAATTGATGTACATAATTGTCATTATAAGGTACCGCTTATAATAAGTAAATTGGATTTTACCAAGAGATGTGTAAGCAATGAATTTAGCCAGAATATCACACCACTAGCTAAGGTGGTTTATGAACATTAACATTTGGATTGCTGGATATTAATCGCTGGTTGAATTTACACTTTAAGTCACGTAACTATAATAATGAATTCTTTAAAAACCACATGATTTAATTAATTTATAAAATGTTGTAAATTGATTAAATTATTCAATATTTAAGAAATAATAATTATTTAATTTAGTTGATCTTTAGGAGTTGTTTGTAGTTGGTTGAATGCATTTACAAAAGTTATATTTGCATATATTTATACACGATATCAATGCGATTTAAATAAAAATAACTACATGTAGTGATTTTTGGAAATTTCATGTCATTTGATGGCATGTAATTTCAATATATCATGTGAAGAGAGAGGAGTGGAGAGAAAGAGACGGATAATCAAGGAAATCATTTAGGGAAGTTATAATTAAAGAATGAGAAAGCTTTCATTCTTTTAATTAAAACACATCCACTAATTCATCTCTATAGATAATTCATTCTTTCTTACTTTTCAATTTTTTTCTTTCCCTCCTCTTAAACTTTCATGGTAGAGAACAAAATAAAATTTTCAACTCCAAATCAAATGCATACATCAAAAAATAATAATAAAACACAAGTGGTTCATCCATCTCTTGCAAGGATTGGGTGTGGGTCTCGCATGTCCGAGGAGATATCATCATTCAATATGTGTTCCTTTGGCAACATCTTAAGGTAAAATTTTCATTTTATTGATTCATACAATCTTTGCATTCATATGATTAAATCTTTTGCATATCAGATGTGAATATAAATTTATCCATTTAACTTGAACTAATTCCCTTTTTGTCCGATCTTCTTTAATAATATATGTTTATAATATTAGTTTGACTTAGATCCATTTTAAGTTGTTCCCTTTCGATTACATTAAAGCTATGACATACTACATCTAATTCAGTTAGTTGTTCATAATGTTCATACAGTTTAGATTTGAAATTTTACCGTGAATTTATATGTGCCTAAGTTGTCCTCTTTGTTTTTGTTTTAGAACTATTTATTTAAATGATTTTATTTGTTCAACTCATATAAATTACATATGTCATCCATTTAAAATCATTTGAGGATTGAACATAATTTTTATATGATTGTTGTTTGAATATAATTTTTGTTAATGTATACTTTTTTTTGAAATTTTAAAAATACATAATCGTACTTTTATGCAAAATTTGTTAACTTCAAATTCTAAGGCATGCTAAATCACAAACTTTACATATTCAATTGTTATTTTAGTTTTAAAACATACCTTGTAATTAATTGTATACTAGTGCGAACGCGTGCTACACACACGAGTTTCACGATATAGTTTTAACATCGTATTTTTTGAAATTTAAAGTTATATGAAGTTGATGTTTATGGAATGTAATTCCTTTGATTAATTTTTTATCTAGCACTAACAACAGAATTTTTTTGTTAAATTTGTTTAATTAATCTCAGAACATATAAAGTATAATTAATACTTAGAGAACATTGGTTTTATACAACAAAAGATAACAACAAATATCAATTGTTTCTAAATGTGTAAATATTGTCTTATTAAACAGACTTATTTGTTAATTTTCAAATGCAAGTGATATATAATTTTATCCTACATTTAACACATAAATTTAAATATATACACAATTTGATTTGACAGTAGCATTCTAAACATGGAATAGAGAATTTGTGATCAAAGTGAAACAAGCTTAAAATCAGGTTTAAAGAAATTGCATTAACTAACATTTTCACTTTATGACTTTGCACAATAATAATCAAATTAGTGAAAATATTATAGTAGATTTGAAACAATATATTTTCTAACATAGACAACATAATACAGAATCTAATATATACATACACACACACACACATACACACATACATACATATATACATATACATACATATATATATACATACATACATACATACATATATACATATACATATATATATATATATAAAGTAAATATTTAGTATAGCTAGATAATTTTCCTTTTTAATTCATATATATATATATGTGTGTGTGTGTGTGTGCGCGCGCGCACGCGCGCACGCAAATATAATAACTGAAATAATATGATAATGAGCACAATTCAAACTATTAAACAAAATTGTGTTGGATATCATTGAAGATAAAAATTTAAATGAAATTTATTAGATCAAATGGTGGCAAAAAAAACATATTCAATTATTAATACATGCAAAATATGAACCTAAATATGCGCAGAAGCTAAAAATCCTGAAGTGAAAGTAGAAATTATATATAATAAAATAATGACTTCTAAAATGCAAGAAGGACCCAAAGTCGATCTCACTCAATTATTAACCAAAATTTGTATGTTATTTAGAGATAAATTGTATTGATTTCCATCAAAAAGAAAAGTTAAAATTTCAATAACAATTGTGCGCATTACTAATCTACATTCTGTTCCTGCAAATTTGTTCAACTAATTAACTCAACGAAAACATCTATAAACCTCTCCTCCTTCAAAAAACTGGCATTGCGTAATGCCTAACCTGCATTCAAACATAACTTTCATTTAAACACTTATTTAACAATTCATCACCTCCTTAACTTTTTTGAAGAGCTTTCGTTAAATTTTAATCGTCATATGATGTCATAGTCTAAACATTGATAGCAAGTTTTCATCTGGGACCTATTCAAACACCAGACATTATTAGAAGCATTAACTCAACATGAATGCTCATAATATTTTTTCTTTTTTGCAACTAAATATCAGCCCAATATAATTTTAATCCAATTTGTATGTCATGCATGTAAGATAATGATTATAAACATGGTTTTTATATATTGAATATGTGATATCTTATTTCATGCATAAAAAAATATGTAACACATAATGGCACCTTTAAAAGTATAAACAAATATGACCCTAATAATATTTGTTTGTTTATTTAAAATGAACATCTGTAAATATTTTTTTCTCATTTTTTGCTTATTGTGTGAAAGAAATGAAATATATTCGTAAAGAATGGGTAGTGTGTTTCTACTTTATTATTTTTAATAGTAAAAAATAATTTGTTAAATTTATATAACAACTGACATTATGTGTCTCTCATAAAGTGGCAACTTACCATACTTTTGGAATGTTGTTATTAAAAGGAATTAATCAAGAAATAATTGACTAGAAATCAATTTTTTAAATGATTAGCATTAAAAAGAAGTAATGCATAACTTATTTTATTTATCAAAGGTAAGTTCAGTCAAAGAGATTTAATTATAGTTAATTCCCCAATTAGTTTAAACTCGTATTAAATATTACTTATCACAATTAGTTGAAATTTATACATATTAGTTTCTTTTATATGTTGCGTGGGCAATATAATTTATAACTAAGAGTAATTGTAAGTACATAAAAAGCATGTCCATTCATTTATATATTTATTCAAAAAATATTATAGATAAATTAACAATAAATGAAGCAGACTAAGAGGGCACATGGGTACGCAAGGAGTTGTGGATAAAGCATTTGAGCTGGCCAATGCAGTATCAAAAGACCTACCAAGGAAAAAATATATCAGTCGGTTATGCAACATAAATTTTAAATTTCACGTGGATTACACAAGTACTCAAGTACAAAGCATGAATTGATGCTTAGTTCAAATTGAAGTTATAGACTGCTAGAGTTTAAGCATAAACACATGCATAGAACGTAAAATAAAAATAAATACATGGACTAATGATGGTGGTTGGTTCATCAACAAAGATGGTATTCTCAGGCTTCTTTTCTTTCTCAACATGCTTATTGCTGTTGCATGTGGAAATATTAGCCACTTTTGGATATCCTAAAATGGTTGTTGACAGTCAAGTAGTATATCTGTAAGTGTTGTAATCCATGTTGTGTGCAGATTTAATGCAATAGCTATTGCTGAAACAACAATCAATATGGGTACTTAAGCATCTCAACTTTCAACTATTTTTTACCTGTAAAAATACCTTTGTCATTAAGTAACGTATGTATTAAAATATTTATGCACGTATGTCAATCAGATCCATCTTTTTCTTCCCTTACAGACCATGGATATCATAGTCAGGTTGTAATTTTTTCACATTCATACAAATTCTCCTCATCCTAAGTAGACTAAAGTCGAGGAAAATCATTTTCACAAATTAGCAGACTATACTCCCTGAACAAAAAAAAACTTTGTAATGAGATGCTTACAGTTATAGAACCTGATTAAGAGTTAGTTGTCATTGATATGTTATTGCTAACAATGGTACTTTAGTCACTTGTAGGTGGACAAAGTTAAAAAGTGCATGCAATATTGAAGTCGTTCTAAAATCATATAATGCCCTTAAGACCAGACAGTTTATTTAGTCTAAGCTCAATAATTTATAATCGACCTTTAGTTACAAAGGATAATCTTGTTAAATAACATGATATACAGTGTGGTAACAAGCACTGTATTAATCTTCGTATAAATAAATTAGGGTTTGTATAATGTTTACATTCGTGAAGTCAGACGTTGTAACTATGCTCAATATATCATGAGCATGTTAAACCAATTTATACACTTTTAAGACATTATTCCAAATTCAATAATATGGGTGTCGTTTTCAATTCAGTTTGCTAATAGTAGTGGAGAGTTTCAATTATAATATCAATGTGAGGTAACCTTCTTAAAATTCAAACTGGATAGCACACATTGTTTTTTAAACAGAACAACTTATCAATAAGGTGAAGACCCAGATGAATTATGGAAACATGTATTAAGTATACAATATAACAGTCGATATATATGTGCATACACACACATATATGGCACCGAGTAACCTGGTGTAAATTTTTCATAAAATGGATCATGTTGTGTACCAATAGTTAACAACTAAGTAATACACAAACCAAAGCCTTAACACCATTTAAAAAGTAACTCATATTTCATATTAAGACAATCTGTCCATTTGTTTGCAGTATAAAAAATCAAGAGTTGAATAAGAAAGTATGTTATAAATCAAAATTAAGGTTTAGTATAGAAAAAAAGAAACACCCAAACAATATATGTAAAAATATGCAGATGTAATAATATGTGTAAAAATATTCATACAGCAAAAAAAACACCCAAATAATATATGTAAAAATATGCGGATGTAATAATATGTGTAAAAATATTCAAGACAGAAACACTCAAACAAAAAACAAAAACTCAGACAATCGGTATTCGGGTGTCTCGATGGTAAAAATATTTCAACTACAGCATATATATATTATAATGAGAATATAACTTCAGAAGTATTGCATTGATCTATAAGAGATAGCGGTAAAGCATCTAAAGCCGTTGATTAAAGATCCTAGGCTCAGCATATATTCTTTCTCAACCAAAGAAGATCTGGGCCTTGTATCATTCCAGCCCAAAAGCCAACATAGCAACCTTATATAATGAAATCTCAATTGTAACAAATATATCATCAAATTATCATTCTTGTAAACAACTCACTGTATAATCATCTTTCAGCAATAAAATTCATCTTATTATTTTCATTTAAATTCTTTTATGGTATCGGAGCTAAGTGCCTAACAGCATTGAAAGATCCAATAGTAGTAGAAAACTCATTAGAAAATCAATCAAAATCATCATTTGAGTTTTTTATTTCCCTCTCATCAGATTAAATCTCATCATCTGAGAGGAAGACTCAAGACAGTCACATCTGCCTCGCCGGTTTTTTATAAAAAAATTCTGGCTGCAAAGGATTTGCCATTGAGTCAAGAAGAAATAGAAAACAAAATTCAAAAAAAAAAACAGAATCAAGAAGATAAAGACATCAAGCAATTGAAATCAAGGAAAGTGCCTTCATGAGAAAAAGAAATCATCAGATCATCATCATCACTTGAATTTCTTTTCTGGTTGCATCTTACTTGAGAGGATCTTGATTCTGCATTTCTGATTAAGACATTTTGTCTCTTGTTTCATTTTTTTCTTTTGATTGCGACACTTTTTCTGAGATCTCAAAATCATCATGGGGGATGAAGCAAATTTTGCAGCACCCACTAATGGCAGTGATCTGCAACACACTGCATCAAATGTTGAGAAACTGGTCAAATCCACTGTCAACCCTCAAAGTCAACTTGTCACTGTTCATCTCAGTGAAGATAATTATCTCCTGTGGAGACTACAAGTTGAAACAGCTCTTCAGGGATACGGTCTTGAAGAATACATTCAAGAAACTATATCAGTACCACCAATGTTCATTGTTGATCAACAAAACAAAATGATCAGTAATGAAGAATATGTCAATCATCATAGACAAGACAGGTTAATACGTTCTTGGCTACTGTCATCTATAAACTCAAATCTTCTTACTCATGTAATAGGATGCAAAACAACATATGAGATTTGGTTTATAGTAGAAAGAGTGTTTAACTCTCAGTCAGCAGCGAAGGTGCTGTTCTACAAAAGACAACTTCACAACATCAAAAAGGAAAATTACAACATGAGAGAGTGTCTATTCAAAATTAAGTCAATCTGTGATGCATTAGAGGCTGCAAATCAAAAGGTATCTGATTCAGAACAAATTATGAAAATACTCAATGGACTCAGTGATGAATATGAAGCAGTAGTAGCAGTTTTAACATCTCAGAGAAATCTGCCATCTATTGAAGATGTTCATTCTATTCTACTATCACATGAAGCAAGGATTGACATCAAGAAACCCCAAGAATCTGACTTATCTTTCAATCTTGAAGTTAATCACAAAGGCAAAATTCAAAACAACAACAGAGGTGACAATTTACTCAAAGAGGTGGTCATTCTAACAGATCAAGGGGAAGAGGCAGATGGAATAATAGAAACAGGCCAAAATGCCAAATATGTGAGAAAATTTTCCATACAACAGCAAAATGTTACTTCAGGTTAAATCTCAATTAGGTTCCACGACAAGGACAAAACACACAAAGAAATGCAAACTACAGTGTAAATATGGTACATCTGCAACCTGAATCAATCGACCAATCAAAAATGAAGAATTCTCAAACTGTGAACACAAAGTCAGATCACATTCGAGATGAAGATTGGTATCCTGACTCAGGTGCAACTAATCACATCACAAATAATCTGAACAATTTAAATCATGGAAGCAAGGAATACAAAGGTATGAATTCTATTCACATGGGTAATGGCAAATCTATTGCAATTACACACACTGGTAAGTCATACATTATGGGAAGAAAGCAATTATACTTGAACAATCTATTAAGAGTCCCACATATTAAGAAAAACTTACTAAGTGTACCATAATTTGTAAAAGATAACAATGTATACTTTGAGTTTTATCCACATAACTACTTGGTTAGGGACATTCTAACTAAGGAAGTACTCTTGGAGGGTAAACAGTGTAAAGGACTGTACAAGTTCAAAGTGGACAATTCAAGAAACTTAGTCATCAAAAGAAAGTGGTGTAATAACTCTAAATTAAAAAAGCAAGAAATGAATGAGATATTTGAGAAATGGCATTGTAAACTTGGGCATCCAAATGCCAATATTGTCAAGCACGTAATGAATAAAAGTAGTATTTCTTTCAATGCTATATCATTACCATACATCTGTACCTATTGTCAAATGGGTAAGAGTCATAAATTGCCTTTTTCATACTCTAAAACTTGTTATAGTAACCCACTTGAATTAGTTGCTACTGACTTTTGGGGACCTGCCCCAATTCATGCTGATTATGGCTATAAATACTATATATCTTTTGTGGATGCATTTTCTAGATATGTATGGATATATTTTTTGAAATCAAAGAGTGACACTCACAATGCAGTCATGCAGTTTATGGAACAAGCAGAAAATCAAACAAACTGTAGAGTCAAAATCTTGCAAACTGATGGTGGAACTGAATATCTTCCATTAAAGAAGTATTTTGAAAAAAGAGGAATCAATCACAGAACAACATGTACATACACTTCAGAGCAAAATGAGCTGGTAGAAAGAAGACATAGACAGATTGTAGAACCTGGACTCACCCTTCTAGCACAAGCATCCATGCCAAAGAAATTTTGGCCAGATGCCTTTACCACAGCAGTCTATTTAATTAATAGACTACCCTCAAAGGCTCTAAAATTAAAAAGTCCATTAGAAGTATTAACAAACACTATTCCATATTATCATAGTCTCAAAGTATTTGGTTGTCTATGTTTTCCTTACATTAGACCATATAATAACCATAAGTTAGGTTTCAGATCATCTCCCTGTACTTTTATAGGTTATGCTAGCAATAAAAAGGGATATAAATGTCTAGACAATAATGGAAGAATATTCATTTCTAGACAAGTAGTATTTAATGAAACAATATTTCCATTTAAAGAAGCAAACATCAAAGTAAATAGTAAGGTGTATAATGCAAAAGAATCTATATCATCTGTATCTATTCCACCTGTTGAGATAATTTAGGTTCAAGCAAAGTCAACTTAAGGCATCATTAATCATGAAGCAGTTTGCTCAGATTCTCGAAGAACAGACCCCAACACTGGACTTGATTTAGCAAATGATCAAACAAGTTCAACTAGTGTATCAAATCAAAATTCGCAACAAGGAACTACTGGGCAACTCACTCCACATCACATTCAAAGCAGTATGCAAAGCACAGAATCAATCATGCAATCTGAAGGTGAAAGAGATATTCAACAGCAAAATACTGGCAGACCAAGTCATCATATGATAACCAGATCTAAAAGTGGTATTTTTAAACCAAAAATTTATCATACTGTTTTAGATGCTGAGGAGCCAACCAAATATGATCAAGCCATACAAAATAAGAATTGGAAAGATGCTATGAATGAAGAATATCAGGCATTAATAAAGAACAGGACATGGGATCTTGTTCTTAAGCCAAAGGACAAAAACATTATTGGGTGCAAATGGACATACAATTTAAAAAGAAATGCCGATGGTACAATTTCTAAGTCCAAGACAAGATTAGTAGCTAAAGGCTATTCACAACAGAATGGTTTCGACTTCACTGAAACATATTCATCTGTAGTGAAACCTGCTACTATAAGAATTGTTATTACTATAGCCTTACATAGAAATTAGACCATTAGACAACTTGATGTAAATAATGCCTTTTTGAATGGTGTTTTGCAGGAGCAGGTGTACATGGAGCAGCCCCAAGGTTTTAAACAGAGTGGAAAAGAGAATTATGTGTGCAGATTACATAAAGCAATTCATGTTTTGAAGCAAGCACTAAGAGTATGGTTTGAGAAATTAAAAGAAACAATGATCAGACTTGGTTATCATTTGACCAAGTCTGACAGTTCTCTATTCACAAAGTTTAGTAAAAACATAACAATATTTGTATTAATATATGTTGATGACTTTATTATTACAGGTAACAGTGAGCAGGAGATCAACAATCTAATAAAGCATCTCAACCTAGAGTTTAGCCCAAAGATCTTGGCAATTTAACTTATTTTCTGGGGATAGAAGTCAAAATACCAACAAATGCAAAAATTCATTTAAGTCAAAGGAAATACATAACTGAGATTCTACACAAAGCAAAAATGCATGAAGCCAATTCCATTTCAACACCTATGGTTAGCAATTTGCATTTGTCTAAATACAAAGGAGAGGCATTACTTAATGACAAGCAATATAGAAGTATTGTTGGAGCACTTCAATATGTCACTATTACCAGACCAGATATTACATATAGTGTGAATAAAGCAAGTCAATTTATGCAAAACCCAACAGACATTCACTGGAAAGCAGTTAAAAGGATATTAAGATATCTCAAAGGAACACTCAACTATGGGTTAATACTAGAGGCACGCAAATAAATTAGCATCAATGGATATGTAGATGCTGACTGGGCTAATGACCCAGATGACAGAAAATCTACAACCGGGTACTGTATATACTTAGGTAACAATCCAATATCTTGGTGTTCAAAAAAACAATCTGTTGTATCAAGATCAAGTACTGAAGATGAATTTAGAAGTATAGCAAATGCTACAGCAGAGGTCATGTGGATAGAATCACTACTTGGAGAGTTACAAGTTAAAACAGAAAACAAGACAACTATCTGGTATGATAATCAGAGTGCCGTGCATCTCACAGCCAACCCAATACTACATTCAAGAACAAAACATGTAGAACTGGACATCTATTTTGTTCGCGAACAAGTAGTTAGAGGAAAACTACATGTAAATCACATACCTTCCACTTACCAGACAACCGATATATTGACAAAGCCTCTCTCAAAGAACAACTTCAATTGATTCAGAGAAAGATTGAAAGTTAAACACACTGATGACGATTCATATACCAGAAGCATATGAACAGCCATGCTGATTTCAAAGCAAATTCATTGAAGTAGAAGTGTAATCATAATCAAACTTCTGACTACCGACTCTCTTCTATACCAGAGATCAGACAAACTACAAAGTCGTCAACTTTTATTCAATCTCTTGCCATCGGAAACCATAGTTGTTGAACTTGAGAGATGCCACCGTTGAATCTCTAAACAATTGCCATCTTTTGACGACAATTGGTCAGTATTTCAGCTACATCAGATCTAACTCAAAATTTCCATGAATCTTTGCTCAAGAGTTTTTCAGATTCGAATCGCCACAAACCCTAGTCGCTCTAAGGTTTGAGGGGGCGTATGAGAATATGACTTCAGAAGTATTGCATTGTTGTATAAGAGATAGTGGTAAAGCATCTGAAGCCGTTGATTAAAGATCCTAGGCTCAGCATATATTCTTTCTCAACCAAAGCAGATCTGGGCCTTGTATCATTCCAGCCCAAAAGCCAACATAGCAATCTTATATAATGAAATCTCGGTTGTAACAAATATATCATCAAATTATCATTCTTGTAAATAACTCACTGTATAATCATCTTTCAGCATAAAATTCTTCTTATTTTCATTTAAATTCTTTTAATTATATTTGACTGAAAATTTTAATTTATATTTAAAATCCTAACCGATTTATGAAAAGGGTAAAGAAAGTGCAATAGTATACCAGCTTAGTGGATATAAAGCATAAGGATGGGCATCAAGATTATAACATTGGTTGCAAATGTAAATGGTTTCAAATTTCTAACCGATAAAGCATTCGAAAATGGTTAAACACCCTTGACTAAATAAGTTACCGTAAAAAAATAAGAAGGTTATCATGCCAAAGCCTTGATAACTAAACGTGCAATAAACAATACCAATTATAGAAGGTTGTGATAATAATTTTACTTCAATTATTTTATGAAATAATATAACTTCAAGATTGGAACACTATTTTTTGCTGAAATATTTAATCCGTTAAGAAAATAACAGTTGTAAGAAAATGTACAGATACCGCTTAAACTAAAGATGTAATCAAGATTTAGTTTGGAAGCTCAATGTAAGAAATCGCTTTACTATAAACCGAGGTAAAAATCAACCATGCATATATACCATTTAATGCAATATGCCTGACAAAATTGTATTCTCAAACATAGGTGGTTGATAAAAGTTCCATATTCATTTTGTATTAACTCTGCACTTTAATCTGGAAAATTTGAAACAAAACAGGGTTATAAGAACATTAGCTAGCTAGGTTGTGTAAATGTTCAAGATTCTCAGTGCACATTAGTCATTCTCCTTAACAAAGGGCATGCATCTTTAGAGCTAAGTTAGAAATTCCCTTTTTTTGAGTGATAGATTCATATTATTAATAACTTTTATTGAAACACTTAAAATTGCAAGTAATATGAATTTATGATCCCATTCTTATTGGCTAAAATTATTGACGATGAGATTGTAGCGTGAAGAAAGAGTTCTACAAAAATGTAGGAATAGCTATTCAAAACTCTAGTGATATTAGCTTCATTTCTTTCGTTCCTGCGTTTTCTTTTGGCAAACTAGCACAACTACCAGGGTTAAAAATATAAAGTCACTACATATAACAAATGAATCTTCATAGATATTACATCATCTGATGACAAAATCATAATTTAGAATTGAAAATTTTCAAAGAAATCAAACCTTTAGGTCAACAAATTTTCTCTTATCAAACCAAATCCTGATAATGGTAGAAAATTTTGAAAAAAGTATTAAGCGAGGAGGAAAAGATTAAGGAAGGAGCATTAAAGTGAGATTACTATTTTAAGTCGGTTAGATGCAACTAATAAAGGTTCAATTTATGGAAAATCAAAATTCAAGTTATTAAACAAAATTCAGTGAGGAAAAATGAGAATTGTAGTTAGAGTAGAAGGTGTATTATCAGACGCAACTTTAAACCTTAAGTGCTCAGGGCATGTGTGCATAACATCGGATTTTTATTATCGGAAACCACAAACAGAACCTTTTCCATCATCAAATAGAATTATATTACACATAGTACGCTTATTTATTGGCTTCCGTTCTAAGCACCAAGAAATTAATGACCTTCTTGACCAAAAAAGTCAGTTCAATCATCCATGATTCACACATATCTTTTGGAAAACGAAACCAAAAAGAAACGGCAGAGGATATTACCTACACTGGACGACATAGTGTTAAGATGTAAATAGAGGAAAGGAAAAGATATATTTGGTCAAGAAGAAACAACAATGCTTCAATTTAATCACACGTGGCAAACCAATATCAAATTTTACCAAGGAATTGAAGGGGACCACAAAGCTAAGGAAGCTCTACTCGGTTTACTAGTATAGATAGTATAGATACCTAGAGATTGAAACTAAACAAAAAGATAGAATGTCAAATTGAAGTCAACACTACCATATAATTTTGCAATGGACATATGCGAGCATTTTCATAACTGGTTCCAAAGACAATAAAATTGAAGTCTAAATTTTGATAATATGTAATACTTATAAATCAATATTAGTTTTGTTTAAGATAATAACATAGGAAATTATAAATGGTCATTTGAGTACCAAAACTGTAACAACCTGGATTTTGGAGATTACCGTTAATATTAAATTATAATGCAAATAATAATTTAATATTGTGATTATAAATGAATTAAAGGAATGAAATGTGAGTTATTTTTTTATTTTATATAAACAATGTTTTGATGAATAAAACTTGGGTTTTTAATTTATGTGAGTTAATTTATCTCATAAGATGTAATTTCAACATATTGATGGTTGGAATAAATATAAATGAGTGAAAATAAGCTTATAATATTTTATTTGTGAAATTGGGTTGAAAAAAATGATGTTAGTTATTTATTAAGTCAAAATGGGAAGTATTGGAATTTTATTCCAATAATAACCTTTTATAGTGAATAAAAAGGGCAAATGAAAAGAAAATGAATTTTTCGAAGTGTATTAATGATTGAGAATAGTGTTGTAATAATTTAAAAAGTGTTATAACATTTAATACACTTATTTGAGTTAAGAAATAATTTTTATTTGACTCAGATTGTTTAAAATTGTGGTTTTTTGTCTAAAAATAACAATATTGTCAAATATTATGTAAATTAATAGTTTATTGGAAAAATAATATTTTTAAGTGTAAAAAAATTATTATGTTAATCATATTCACCTTGTTAAAATATGAAGAATGCATTTTTGTCTCATGTAAAAAGAAGTTAATATGAGAAACTTATGTTAAAAATGGTTTAAAACCTATGTATATTAGCCTAAATAATTTTCTAAAGATGAGAATGGACTATAGGGTATAGTAAACATCCAATAACCCAAATTATAGAATTTTCTGATGGAGTATGTTCCTTTTCTCCCAAACTCATTACAGTAAAACCTAAATCGGAAAAGAAAAGGCTTCAAAGTACAAAACAATGGCTATCATCTTCAAAATATAATCTTCCAAGCTCAATTTTTGCAAATTTAAAAGCCTAATTCAAGTTAGAATCATAAAAGAAGGTAATCTGCAACCTATTCTATCTTAGAATCCATCTAAAACCCTTCTCTTCATCAAAGATCTATTTTTGCAGTGATAATTATTGATTCGCTTCCCTCCTTATTTGCATATACCCGTTCTTAGTTTTACTGGTTTGGATGCTCTGTTCTTGGCTAAAAGCATCAATCTTTGGCATCTAGATCATAATTCAATCTTCATGAAGGAAAGGTGGGTGTAAAACTCACAAATCCTAGCTCTTTATATGATCAAAATGTTATAATCAGTGAATTACTGAAGCTGAAACAAAGTTAGGCATAACTTTCTCGTTTTTGATCCGATTTTGATAATTTTGGATGTTCCGGAAACTTAATTCATGTGCTAAAACTTTTATGTTTTGAGTTTTCTGTGATTTTTATGTTAGCTATGTCAAAATGTAATTTTTCTACACCAAACCCGAGAAAACCAATATTTGCTCTGTCATTGAAGCTGAAACGAATTTGACTATAACTTCTTCGTTTCTTAACTGATTTTTATAATTTTGGATGTTCTAGAAAGCTTAGTTCATGTGCTACAAATTTTATGTTTTGAGTTTTCTGTTATTTTGATTTTAGCTACGTCAAAACCTAATTTTACTACAGCAAACCCGAGAGCAAAACCAATATTTGCTCTGTCATTGAAGCTGAAACGAATTTGACTACAACTTATTCGTTTCTTTACCAATTTTGATATTTTTGAATGTTTCAAAAATATTAATTCATGTGCTACAACTTTTGTGTTCTGAGTTTTCTATGATTTTGATGTTAGCTATGCCAAAATCTAATTTTTCTGCAGCAAACCCGAGAGCAAAACTAATATTTGCTCTGTCATTGAAGCTGAAACGAATTTGACTACAACTTTTTCGTTTCTTAACCGATTTTGATATTTTTGGATATTACAGAAAGCTTAATTCATTTGCTACAACTTTTATGTTTTGAGTTTTCTGTGATTTTGAAGTTAGCTATATCAAAATCTAATTTATCTACAGAACCCTACAGCAAAACCAATATTTGCTCTGTCATTGAAGCTGAAACGAATTTGATTATAACTTCTTCATTTCTTAACCGATTTTCATATTTTTGAGTGTTCCGAAAAGCTTAATTCATGTGACAACTTTCATATTTTGAGTTTTCTGTGATTTTGATGTTAGCTATGTCAAAATCTAATTTTTCTACTACTAACCCGAGAGCAAAATCAATATTTGCACTGTGTTTGAAACCGAAACAAATTTGACCATAACTTCTTCGTTTCTTAACCAAATTTGTTAATTTTGGATGTTTCGGAAAGCTTAGGTCATGTGCTACATGTTTAATGCATTGTAATTTCTTGAATTTTGAAGTTTGCTTGGTCATAATTATGGTTGTATGTTGCTGTCCTGTGAGCAAAATGACAGCAACAACAATCGTTGACCTTAGATTGTATCAGCTCGTTTTTTCTCTCATTCTCTTCAGTTTTGATGATGTTTTTGAGATATTTTAAGAGCTACGATGCCTACCAGTAAGCTAGATATATTTGGAGAACTTAAAATTCAAATTTAAATGGAATTTGAATTGATTTTGAGTTAACTTTGAATTGAATTCGTATTGAATTTAAGTTATCGGTTTTGAGATATCCCTCTTAGTTTTCATTGCTTTCGAGAACGGTTTTCACTAAACTATTTTTGAAATAAATTGACATTTCAAATTATTATTACATAGTATTTTTTTAATTATTTTTCTAAATAAAGATTTTCTATAATAAAGGAATTTCAAATATTGGTTTTAATAATCATTTTCGGAAAATCGTTTTAAATTTCTATTTCTCTAATAAAATTATTTTATAAATAAAATTGCTTATTTTTATGAATTTCGGATGTATAAGAAGGACGATTAAATGGTAAAGTATAGCATGTGGTATGGGACACATGGATTTGCTTTATCGCTTAATATCGGACTTACACGATCGAAACCCTTTCGATGAACTATTTGAGATGATTTAAGATGTTATTAACTTTTGGATAGATTATATGGTCCGAGAACTCCAATTTAGGAGTATATTCGATGAAGGACCATTTTAAGATGTGTTTATTAATCGCCGATGAAATGAGATGAATTAAAAGCTAGAAATTCCTATTTGAAATTATGGTTATAAATAACCATCTAGATGTTATTTTTACTTGCCAATAAGATAAGGTAAGCTTCTTTATGATGATTTTATGATGTTGAGATGTATTATGATAGTTTTTACTTGTTGATGAGAAGAGACAAATCACGATGCCCCTAGTACTCGTCAATGAGATGAGACGAGCATAGTATTGTATTTACTCGCCAATGAGACGAGGTCGAGTATATTTTCATGATGTTTATGATGTTTTACTAGTGTGGTACCAACTAACGGCTAGTAAACCATTAGGGGCGAACGTATGGTATGGGACGTACGTTAACACCTATTGTGTTCCTATCCGAGAAGTTGAGACACATTCACGATGTTTACTAGTACTACAGGCCACGAGTACTCGATTGGAGTCATCACGATGTAGTTGCTACTTCGATCATCACGATGTTATTAACTCGGGTCTTTGTGACTGGGAGTCATTATGATGTTATAGACTATAGTCATTCACGATGTTCGCGATGTTAAGATGTTATTTGACTCCAATCATCATGATGTTTATAGTACCAAATAATAGTACTAGTCACGATGTAGCGTGCGTAGCATTGCTTCGGCATGCAATCGAGGATCTGGCCAATCCAGGATTTCTTTGAGTTTTGATGTTTTAGACTTCACCGTCTTTAGATGATTATTAAATTGATAGCCTAATACTAGATGAGATTTATACACATATGGTGAAATTATTTATGATGTTACTCTTTGATTGTGTTATTTGCATTATGGATCGATGATTCGATGATTTTATAGACTACTTGATGTTAAGATGGAGTTGAGATGTATTTATAAATTCATCCTAATGAGATGAGGTATAAATGATTATAAAGAATCTTTTATGATGAGTTTTAGTTATGGATTTGAGATGTATCTATATTCATACCGATGAGATGAGGTATGAATAAGTATAATGCTTCTTTTATGATTGAGTTTTATATTTTCTTGAATGATCCTTGGGATGTGCCAATAAGATGAGGCACATCCATATGCGACTTATTCGATGTATGAAGGTTATGTACCTTTGATGTATTTTTATATTGACAACCACTTCTAAGAAGATAATTGAATCATTTAAAGTCATTATCCATATTCTTTTGTGCTGCGATGATATGAGGCGAAAGCGATGTTTATTGAGTCTTATCTTTAAAACTTTGCTCGCCGATGTTCCATTTGCTTAAGTGTCAGTTATGCCACTTAAGTATGACTTTATCATCATTATCTCTTCTACTTGCCAAAAAAATATATTTTCCTTTCTTATTATGTTGAAACCCTGTTTAGGGCATGGCATCCTTTAAGAAAAAAGATACCATAGCTTCCACCTACTTATCCTTATCGATTATTCTGTTTAACCGATGATTTTAGCTAGCCCGGCCCGTGTATTTTCACTCGGGTCAGACCGATTTGTTTCAAGTATCATCTATTGGACTTAGCTTGAAGTTGATGTTGGATATCAGCTCTTCTTTCGCTTGAGTAGTTTATTTCTTCCACATACTCTAATGTTTTTACATTTGATTTGATGTATATGGCGTGGTCGTGTACCACCATTATTGCATTTATATTGTATTGTACTGAACGTGCATCAGTGTATATGTATATATATGATGTTGATTACTATTCTGTGATGTGATTTACATTTAGCTATTGTATTTTGTTCTGATAGATCCGTTAGCCACCTATAGTTTTGTATTAAGCATTTATTCGGTATGTCGATCCACATGAGTTGGAAAAAAATTATATTGCATTTATCGACTTTTTTGATAGATGCTTAAGACAAAATTATAGATGGTCGCACTTAACCAGCCCTATTCTCCACTTTAGTAGATAGAATTACTTTTTAATTCTCTTTGCTAAAGTGGGTCTCGGTGTGGGGCGTTATAGCTTGGTATCAGAGCTACGGTTAGAACAAAGTAGAATAAACACGGAACAGAATGTTTATCATGATACATCGAAATACAATACAGGTGAATCATTGTCTTTTATTCAAGCTTGTTTTTGAATCGAGCCTTGATTCTTTTTTGGGTTTTGGGATTGTTAAGATGGAATATGTCGAGGAATATAGATATATTATGTTCCGTAGTATTCCATAATAGAGTTTGATGTCATCTTATCTTATATAAAATCTTATTTAGGATATTAGATTCTTATTTTTGTCGATTCGAGTGAGTTCATATCGATGGAGCTGATTGATTTCTTTGGGCATTCTTGTTGCATTCCTTTGAGAGTTGTGAATCCTATTGAAGGGATCCACAACGATTGGCATGTTGTGAGCATTCTGAGTTCTTTATTTGTTACTGTTTTAGTGGGTGTTTGTTTATTACTCACTCTCTTGAGATGTATCTGATTTGAGATGGATTGACTTATTTGATGTAAAGTCTGATCCTTTTGTTGTTATAGGATCCTATATTTATTTAGGCATTCTAATTTGATTGGTTTATTATTTCTATCACTTTGGAATGTTAAGGATGATTCCAAAGTTTTTGAATTCGCTCTTGAGTATCGAGATGTTGATGATATATCTCAAATTCCAGTCATGGTGACTTTGTTGAGTTTTTTGAGTCCGTTTTGATTTGACATCCAATTGGGCAATCGAGTGTTGGGGTAACCTTATTCCTGGCTCTTAGCTCTTCGGTTATCCTTCCACGAGGATATCCACTGAGAAATGAGGTGAGTTTCTAGATTGTTCAAGTTTGGTTGAGTTATCATTCTACTTCGTTTGAATGTTCTTTTTAGATACTCAATCAATGTTATCCTTTAGCATTACTCCATTTGAAGTAGTGATTCATGGATTGTGTGTTTCTTCTCATTCGAGAAGAATTTCTTACTTATCATGTATCTTGATGATTTTTGGGAGTGGCTTGTGACATCGTAAGATTGACGAACACTCTATCTCTTTTTGGTGATTTTGAGAATCGAGTATTCTAGGAATATCTCGATGCATTCTCTTAATATTCTATGGTTTGATTTTTGAAGCTTATAAATATGTGTATTAAAGAGAAATTTGAGCTTTGAGATATTTAAAAAAAATCAGAGAATATTTTAAGAATATATTTACATTAGTAGTATTTCTTTTATAGAAATAATTTGAGAGTGTTGGGTTGTCCATCGAGTAGTTAAGAGTTCTGGTCGGTACGCCTGATCAACGTTATCGGTAGGAATCTCCTAGATGCTATGATGAGGCAGTCAGACACGATGGTTTGTGTTTTAAAAATTTAGATTTTGAAAATAATATTTTGAGATTAAATATTAAATTTATTTTTGAGTGGTAATTGCATCCATCGATTTTAGAGATGAGTAATAGAGTGGCGAGGCAGTTTTAATCGTTCGGTCAATTCTATAGCCAACATATATATTTATTTATTATAGACTCAATGGAGAGGCATTTCCATTTATTTATTTTTAAATTATAAAGATGAGAATATAAATTAGATTGTTTTTGAGCTGTGCTTTATTGTAAGTATATTTTGAGATTTTAGAATTTATATGGACGTTTTAAGAGAATAGATATAAGAGAATTTGAAGATTGTTTTTAAACTATCTAAGTGGTTTAATAAAAAAAGTAAAGAGAATTTAAACCTTTAATTTATTTTGAGGAATATTATTATGGATTTACAAATTTCTATGGAAATTAATTTTGAAATAAGAGAAGAAATTTGGACTTTTAATTTGAGTTTTAAATACCTTACTAAGTAATATAGTAAAAAGTTTGAACATTTTCAAATGTTAAAAATTGAGATTTAAAATTTAAAAGATGTTGAGATTTAAAAATTATAAATATCTTGTATTAAAAGATAATTCGAGCTTATATCCTTATTCTTGAGTATATTCTATCTTTGAGCTATTATTAACGACATGCATTTTTTGCGGTCGTTCGAGTTGGTGGCCATGTGAGAAGCCATATTGTAATTTATTAATCTTGTCTATTGTGTCTACCCTATGTAAGGTTGTTCTTTCCGTATATTTATGTAGAAAATCTTATTGATGATCTTCTTTATTGCTTAGAGTTTGGGTTTAAGTGAGTTTGATCTCGACTCTATTCGCAAAGTTTTGTGAAATCAATCATTTTTGATTGATTAATTGTTGAGCATCTTATTGAGTTTTGATTCAAGACGGAAGATCTTCGAAATTCTTTCGAGTTGCTTGGAAAATTCGATGGTTTGCTAATCACTATACTAGCATATGATAAGCCATTGAATTAACCAAGTGATTTTTTCGTTGTTTCTTTCTACCATTCTATATTGAGCGTATGAATGGTTTGGAATTCGAGCTTGTCTTTATCCTTCGATGATTGTATCTTTAGTGTTGTTTACAGCCTTTTCCTCTAGAAATTGTGAGGATGTAATTTTGTTATGGAGGGGAGTCTGTAACAACCTGGATTTTGGAGATTACCATTAATATTAATTTATAATGCAAATCATAATTTAATATTGTGATTATAAATGAATTAGAGGAATGAAATGTGAGTTATCGTTTATTTTATATAAACAATGTTTTGATGAAAAAAACTTGGGTTTTTAATTTATGTGAGTTAATTTATCTCATAGGATGTTATTTTAACATATTGATGGTTGAAATAAATATAAATGAGTGAAAATAAGCTTAGAATATTTTATTTGTGAAATTGGGTTGAAAATAAATGATGATAGTTATTTATTGAGTCAAAATGGCCAATAATAGCCTTTTATAGTGAATAAAAAGGGCAAATGAGAAGAAAATGATTTTTTCGAAGTGTATTGATGATCGAAAATAGTGTTGTAATATTTTAAAAAGTCTTAAAACATTTAATACACTTATTTGAGTTAAGAAATAATTTTTATTTGACTCAGATTGTTTAAAATTATGGTTTTTTGTCTAAAAATAACAATATTTTCAAATATTGTGTAAACTAATAGTTTATTGGGAAAATAATAATTTTAAGTGTAAAAAAATTATTGTGTTAATCATGTTCACCTTGTTAAAATATGAAGAATGCATTTTTGTCTCATGTAAAAAGAAGTTAATATGAGAAAGTTTTGTTAAAAATGGTTTAGAACCTATGTATATTAGCCTAAATAATTTTCTAAGTATGAGAATGGACTAATTTGGTATGGTAAACATCTAATAACCCAAATTCTAGAATTTTCTGATGAAGTACGTTCCTTTTCTCCCAAAACTCATTACAGTAAAACCTAAATCAGAAAAGAAAAAGCTTCAAAGTACAAAACAATGGCTACCCTCTTCAAAATTTAATCTTCCAAACTCATTCTTTGCAAATTTAAAAGCCTAATTCAAGTTAGAATCATGAAAGAAGGTAATCTCCAACCTATTCTATCTTAGAATCCATCTAAAACTCTTCTTTTCATCAAAAATCTATTTTTGTAGTGATAATTGTTGATTTGCATCTCTCCTTGTTTGCATGTACTTGTTCTTAGTTTTACTGGTTTGGATGCTCTGTTCTTGCCTAAAAGCATCAATCTTTGGCATCTAGATCATAATTCAATATTCAAGGCAAGACGAGTGTAAAACTCACAAACCCTAGCTCTTTATATGATCAAAATGTTACAATCAGTGAATTACTGAAGCTGAAACAAACTTAGGTATAACTTTCTCTTTTTTGATCCCATTTTGATAATTTTGGATGTTCCGGAAAGCTTAATTCATGTACTACAACTTTTATGTTTTGAGTTTTTTGTGATTTTGACGTTAGCTATGCTAAAATCTAATTTTTCTGCAGCAAACCCGAGAGCAAAACCAATATTTGCTCTGTCATTGAAGCTGAAGCGAATTTGACTATAACTTCTTCGTTTCTTAACCGATTTTGATAATTTTGGATGTTCCAAAAAGCTTAATTAATGTGATACAAGTTTAAATTTTATTTTTCTGTTATTTTGAAGTTAGCTATGTCAAAATCTAATTTTCTACAGCAAACCCGAGAGCAAAACCAATATTTGCTCTGCCATTGAAGCTGAAACGAATTTGACTACAACTTCATCGTTTCTTAATCGATTTTGATATTTTTGAATGTTTTGGAAAGCTTAATTTATGTGCTAAAACTTTTGTGATTTGAGTTTTCTGTGATTTTGATTTTAGCTGTGCCAAAATTTAATTTTTCTACAGCAAACCCGAGAGCAAAACCAATATTTGCTCCGTCGTTGAAGCTGAAACGAATTTGATTACAACTTCTTCGTTTCTTAACCGATTTTCATATTCTTGGATGTTCCGGAAAGCTTAACTCATGTGCTACATCGTTTATGTTTTTAGTTTTGTGTGATTTTGATGTTAGCTATGTCAAAGTTTAATTTTATTACAGAAAACACGAGAGCAAAACCAATATTTGCTCTGTCATTGAAGCAGAAACGAATTTGACTATAACTTCTTCGTTTCTTAACCGATTTTGATATTTTTGGATGTTACGGAAATCTTAATTGATGTGCTACAACTTTTATTTTTTGAGTTTTCTATGATTTTGGTGTTAGCTATGTAAAAATCTAATTTTTCTACCACTAACCCGAGAGCAAAATCGATATTTGCTCTATGTTTGAAACCGAAACGATTTTAACCGTAACTTCTTCATTTCTTAACCAAATTTGATAATTTTGGATGTTTCGGAAATCTTAGGTCATGGATACATGTTTTATTCATTGTATTTTCTAGAATTTTGAAATTTGCTTGCTCATAATTAAAGTTGTATGTTGCTGTCCTGAGAGCAAAACGACAGCAACAACAATCGTTGACCTTAGATTGTATTAGCTCGTTTTTTTCTCTCATTCTCTTCGTTCTTGATGATGTTTTTGAGATTTTTTGAGATCTATGGTGCCTACTAGTAGCCAGCTATATTTAGAGAATTTTAAATTCAAATTTAAATGGAATTTGAATTGATTTGGGTTAAATTTGAATTGAATTCGTATTGAATTTAAGTTATCGGTTTTGAGATATCCCTCTTAGTTTTCATTGCTTTCGAGAATGGTTTTCACTAAACCATTTTTGAAATACATGGACATTTCAAATTATTATTACATAGTATTTTTTTAATTATTTTCCTAAATAAAGATTGATTTATTTTCTATAATAAAGGAATTTCAAATATTGGTTTTAATAATCGTTTTCGGAAAATCGTTTTAAATTTCTATTTCTCTAATAAAATAATTTTAAAATAAAATTACTTATTTTTATGAATTTCAGATGTATAAGAAGGACAATTAAATGGTAATGTATAACATATGTTATGAGACACATGGATTTGCTTTATCGCTTAATATCGGACTTACACGATCGAAACCCTTTCGATGAACTATTTGAGATGATTTAAGATGTTATTAAATTTTGGGTAGATTATATGGTTCGAGAACTCCAATTTAGGAGTATATTCGATGAAGGACCATTTCAAGATGTGTTTCTTAATCACCGATGAAATGAGACAATTAAGAGCTAGAAATCCCTATTTGGAATTATGGTTATAAATAACCATCTAGATGTTATTTTTACTTGCCAATGAGATAATGTAAGCTTCTTTATGATGATTTTACGATGTTGAGATGTATATGATAGTTTTTACTTGTCGATGAGAAGAAACAAGTCACGATGCCCTTAATACTCGTCAATGAGATGAGGCGAGTATAGTATTGTATTTACTCGCCAATGAGACAAGGTCGAGTATATTTTCATGATGTTTATGATGTTTTACTATTGTGGTACTAACTAATGGCTAGTAAACTATTAGGGGCGAACGTATGGTTTGGGACGTACGTTAACACCTATTGGGTTCCTATCCGAGAAGTTGAGACACGTTCACGATGTTTACTAGTACTGCAGACCATGGGTACTCGATTGGAGTCATCACTATGTAGTTGCTACTCCGATCATCACGATGCTATTAACTCGGGTCTTTGTGACTTGGAGTCATTATGATGTTATAGACTATAGTCATTCACGATGTTCACGATGTTAAGATGTTATTTGACTCCAGTCATCACGATGTTTATGGTACCAAATAATAGTACTGGTCACGATGTAGCGCGTGTAGCATTGCTTCGGCATGCAATCAGGATATGGCCAATCCGAGATTTCTTTGAGTTTTGATGTTTTAGACTTTACCGTCTTTAAATGATTATTATATTGATAGCCTATTGCTAGATGAGATGTATACATATATGGTGAAATCATTTATGATGTTACTCTTTGATTGAGTTATTTGCATTATGGATCGATGATTTGATGATTTTATAGACTACTTGATGTTAAGATGGAGTTGAGATGTATTTATAAATTTATACCAATGAGATGAGGTATAAATGATTATGAAGAATCTTTTATGATGAGTTTTAGTGATAGATTTGAGTTGTATCTCTATTCGTACCGATGAGATGAGGTATGAATAAGTATAATGCTTCTTTTATGATTGAGTTTTATATTTCCTTGAATAATCCTTGGGATATGCCAATGAGATGAGGCACATCCATATGCGTTTTATTCTACGTATGAAGGATATATACCTTTGATATATTTTTATATTGACAACCACTTCTAAGAAGATAATTGAATCATTTAAAGTCATTATCCATATTCCTTTATATTGCCGATGATATGAGGCGAAAGCGATGTTTAGTGAGTCTTATCTTTAAAACTTTGCTCGTCGATGTTCCATTTGCTTAAGTGTCGGTTATGCCACTTAAGTAATGACTTTTATCATCATTATCTCTTCTACTTGCCAAGAAGAGACTTTTATCATCATTATCTCTTCTACTTAAGTGTCGGTTATACACACAACAACATCATATCACAACCATCATCAATTCAAGCACAATAATATCGATAAGCGGTATAATCCTATAACGTTTATCTTCATTCACAGATTCACAGATAAATATATAAATTCATCACAGATAAATAAATCGCAGTTCATAACTCAATAATATCATAGAACATCACATATAAAAAATATCAAACAATTCAAAGCATTCAATACAATCCAAACATCCATAAGTAAGATCAATCAATCATCTAATTAATTTAAATTAGATTAATTACTTATGAATAAATTACTAATCCTGGTTATTTAACTATTAATTAATTATAAATCATTTTAATTAATTATCCTTTAATCATTTATTAATTAACCTTTATCATTAAATAATTAACCTTTAATTATTTAATTACCCTTTCATTAATTATCCTTAATTAACTACTTTAGTTAACTAACTCTTAATTAATTACCATTTAATTAATTATCTTTAATTAATTACAATAAGTGATTATCCCTAATCACTCTCATTAATTAATTAAATCATCCCTTAATCACTTTCATTAATTAAATAACCATTAAATTAATTAATTATTCCCAAATTAATTACCTTAATTAATCACATAAATTAATTATCCTTTAATTAATTATTCTTTAATCACTTGATTAATCGACTTTTAATCATTAATTAATTATACTTATTTAATTTTATTAAGTAATTATCTTTAAGTAATTAATTACCTTTAATTACTTACATTAATTCATTAATTAATTATCCTTAAATGTAATTACACAAAGTAATTATCCCTTAATTACTTTTATTAAGTAATAATCTTTTATTAATTAAGTAATTATACTTAATTAATCTCATTAAGTAATCATCTTTTAATTAATTAACTCTTAATCAATTAATTAATCTTTAATTAATACTTAATTAAGCTTTGGTTTTGTAATTATCATTAAATTTCAAGTTAACGATCCTTTAAATCTTAAGATAACTCATTTATCTTAAATAATTATAAAAATCATCATTTAAGTCTTTTTAAACAATCTTTGAAATAAATTCCTTGTTAACTTAAAACCTTTAAGTTAAATTAATGTTTTATGTAACAAAAACATTTCATATTTAATTAATTACAATATTAAGTTTATTAAAATTAAACTTTTAAAATAAAGGTTATATAGATTAAACACTCAAAGCTTAATTAATATGAAATAATTTTCATTTAAAAACCTTTAACAAAATTTAAAACTTAGGTAAACATTCATTATTTACAAAAGAAATAGTTTTAACGAAATTGTATTAAGTAAAACTTTATTTTCTTTTAAAAATTTAAAACTGTTTTTACACTTAACTTCAGACCCGAGCAAATCTCTTATATTTCCCGAGCCTAACTTCGAGTTTTCTTCCTTCCTTCCTTTGCTTCGAGGCAACCCCGGCACTTACACGAACATGAACCTGAGGACTTCCTTTCTTCCACAAATTTGCGAAAACAACCCAGAGCCAATGTGCACGATGCACATGTACAACCAATCTGGTCAACTGCGGTCATCACCGCGACCCCTAACATGTCGCTTACGACTTCGCCTTCTAGCCCGACCACCCAACGTTGATTCTTTCATCAACAAACAAAATCGAGCATGTTAACTCCCGCTTGGACAAAACAGATAGTCAGAAAACTCTCTCGCCTCGCCAATCCCGATCGACAAAGACCATGGATCCTCGTCCAAAACTTCGTCGTGATTCTACGCATCGAACCCCTGGTCCGATCGACCACAATCCATTATCGGCATCGAACTTTCCTTTTTAAACCTCGTCGACCAAACTGTACCTAAAACCTTACATCATTGATGACCGACCGCCACAACACCTTATCAAATCATCTACTATTTTTCCAACAACCACCATCACATCAGCCACCTCCCACTTCAATTCCGAGATCCCTGACCACCGCGATTACCAGAATTCGATCAAAACTAGCTGTCCGTTCAACCCAAAATATCTTGACTTATACCAAACAAAAAATTATGATTTGATTTCTAAAATTCATCATATTGCAACACGAATCCCATTATAAAATCCAAATTCGAAATTTTAAACATTGATTTTAACTTATTTCTGATCATGACTGTATATATATCTTTTTTGAAATAAATACTTAATTTAAATACTTGAATTTAATTTTTAGAATGATGTCACATGTATACAAACATTTTTCATTCAGAGGTTATAGCCTAAAAATCATTTTTGTTGGATGGTTTGCATTTTTGAATCAGGTTAAAAACCTGTAACTTATAATAGGGCTCAACATATTCATACAGACATGCATATCAATATATATATATATATATATGTATGTATGTATGTATGTGTATATGTATATATTCAGGACATGCAGGCATAATAAACAACATTTTCATCACAAACTTCAAGTGTCAATTCAAAAATCAAATAATAGACAGGTTTAAATGAGTTTGCTCACCTGTCATTCCTAGGAAATAGAGAACAGTTTGCTTTTTAAATTTGGAAACTTTCTTTGATCTGAATGCTTGCTTGTTCATTGATGTTAAAGTTGAATCTTGCATGATTGTTGAGATGATCTCTGAGTTGTTGAGTTTTAATCTGATCTTAATGTTGCATTTTGATCTGCTTTGATCTTAATTTGTTTTAGATGATCTAAACTTGCTCCTTGATCTGAGATTTGATATATTTGAACCATTG
Organism: Allium cepa; assembly: GCA_030765085.1. Taxonomy (NCBI): domain Eukaryota; kingdom Viridiplantae; phylum Streptophyta; class Magnoliopsida; order Asparagales; family Amaryllidaceae; genus Allium; species Allium cepa. The sequence goes on along the minus strand of CM060941.1, from coordinate 165,125,796 downwards.
TTTCCAGGTTGAAGGTTTTGTTTTGTTTTCCTTTTGATTTTCTTTTGATCTGTTTTGATTTCCAGGTTTGTTTGTTTTTGATTCAATTTTGTTTTCTGGTTTGTGAAGTGGAGAGTATTCAAGCCTGATTTCACTCTTTTGATATTTATTTATATAATTAAAATTTTAAAGAATAGGATTGCCGCTTGTTAATTTGGTTAACACTTGTTAATCTATATTGTTACTTATCTTACATTTGTTATTACATATTTCCTTTATTTTACAAGTGTCATTTGTGATTAAACCCTTGTTTATAAATTATGTTTTAAACCTTTTCATTTTAAAATTTGTGAATTAATTTATCTCTTATGTTTTAAAGGTTTATATATATAAATTCAATTTATCTCATGTGTATTTTAAAAGAAAGAACAATATATTTTTATCAAATCTTATTCGAATTTTAAACTTGAGTTAAAATATCTTTATATAAACCATTTGTTTCAATATATATATATATATATATATATATATATATATATATGTTAAAGTTTTTATTTATTTATATATATACTAACTATATTTATTTCCAAGTATATAAAAGAGAAATATTTTAAATCTTTTATTTAAATCTCATTTAAATTTTCCAAAAGGATATATATTTTTAAATCTTTTATAACTTCTTAAATAACTTAGAAAAATTATTTGAAATCAAATTATACATTACTAATAAATAATCATAAATTCATACATATATTTGTTTCTTAAAGTATAAATCTTTTAAATCCAATTTTATGTATAAAAATTCAAATCAAAATTCAATTTATACATTTATATATATCCCCCAAATTTTCAAATTAATTTTCAATTAATTCACATATTATCCCAAAAATTATATTAACTACTAATTTTAGTTTAGCCTAAAAATGGGGAATGTTACAAAACACAAGTGGTTCATCAATCTCTTGCAAGAATTGGGTGTGGACCTCGCAGATCTGAGGAGATGTTATCATTCAAGGTGCATTCCTTTGGCTATATCTTAAGGTAAAACATTCATTTTGTTTTTTCATATAATCTTCTTATTCATATGATTAATTTTTTTACATATTGCATCTGAATATAAGTTTATCTATTTAACTTAAACTAATTCCCTTTTCGTCAGATCGTCTTTAATAAAATATTTTTATAGTATTAAACTAATTTAGATCTATTTTTCTCTATTCCATTTTGATTACGTGTCCACCTTCTTAGCATTAGAGCTATGAAATATTACACCTCATTTAATTAGTTATTCATGATGTTCATATAGTTTAGATCTAAAATTTTAATGCAAATTTATATGTGTCTGAGTTGTCCCATTTGTTCTGGGTGTAGAAACTATCGGTTTATATGATTTTATTTTGTTTCAACTTATATAAATTACATATGTTGTCCATTTGAATTCATTTGAGAATTGAATATAAATTTTATATGATTGTTCTTTGAATATAATTTTTGTTAATGTCTACTTTTTGTCCTCTTTTAAGTAGAAATATTCAGACCATGGTGTCTGATCCCTATCCCTTCCTGATCACCTCACCTCTATTCGTCTGACTTTAACCTATGCCCCTGTCAACCCTGCCACATCAGTCTCATCTCATCCTGCACCCTCTGTCCCTCCTCTGCCACCACTCTCCTTTATCTCATGTCATCCTCTACCTACCTTACAATCGACCCTTCTCCCTCCACGTCCTTCCCCTCTGGACCCATCCCCTCTCTTAGACTATGTCATTAGTCATGCAATTCAAAGCCATATACCCTCGCCTCTGCCAATGCTGTAAAGGCTAAAGGAAGCCAATAATGGCATCGTCATCTTGTTGGCTTTTTTTCTTAATGCCAAACTTTTATGCACTGGAGTGTTAGTCACTTGAAGAAGATTTGGAAATTACATGGAGAAATCAAGGTAAACTCTGATAACATTTACTTCTATTTTGAATTCTCCAATGATGAGGATAGAGAGAACATCCTTCAATCTGATCCGATCTTCGTTAAAGGAAAGATGTTTATTATTGCACCATGGAATCCGACTTTTTGCAATGCTCAAGCTCAAGTTAAATGGTACTCATACAAGTACTTGTATAAAATATACCACCTCTAACTTAGACACTCGTCGGCATCAATTGAGTTGCACGCCAGTTATAGAAATTAACTTGTTTTGATGAAGCAACGGAGAGGCGCCAACAACTTGAGTATGCTAAATGCCTAATAGAAATAACCCGAACAAAGGGTTTCCTTCTCATATAGTCAGTGGTGAGGGTGATGATAAAACTGTCGTTCACATTGAGTATAATTGGTACATGCTGATATTACCTCTTGTTGTGTCTTTGGGCATAATTCTGAAACTTGTGATATGACCTACAATGATAAAGTCGAACCTCCAGTACAACATGCTCCTGATTAACCCAAACATATAACCGTAATTCTACAAGACCAATTTCACAAAAACAATGTGTAGAAAGGGAAAATTCACATATGGAAAAGGAAAATACCTCAATCAGTCGATAGTAATATTAGTAAAGGCACTAAAACAACACTGCAACAGGATAATCCTATATTTAATGCCACTATTTATGCCACTGGATCTGTTCCACCGATGTATTGTCTCCAATCAAAGAGCGTAATAATTTACTTTAAACTTCTAAAGCCGTTGATGCAACAATCTCTATAGCAACTTACACTAGTATAACCGCACAACGGTGGAGAAACCGACCGTTCGATTGTATAACTTTGATAAGAAATATACATTTAAAAAATTTGTTAATATTACTTAAACATTAAGCGATAATATGTTGAAAAAGAATAAATTGAGATTTGAATCTGAAAATATGAATTTCAAATTTAAATATTAATCAAAACATTCAAAATTATCGATTTGAAATTGAAAATTTTAAAATTTTAAAATCATAATAGATTTGAATTTGAAATCTTTGATGCACAAAATAAAAAGAGAAAGTTTAGGAAAACCGCGATGAGACAAGATCCACGTTTTTAGAGAAACCGCGATGAGACAAGATCCACGTTTTTTTGGCTTCAGGAAAATTGATTTTGGCTAGTAGAAGTAGGCAAACCTCCCTACGGTCGGTTTGATAACTGAAAAACATGGAACAACCATTTCAACAAGTGCAGTCAGGAAAATATGATAAGCAATAAGCACTTCAAACTGATACATATGCACAAGTGCATGCAGAAGGTGAACCACATGCACAAGGCAGTGCTCTAACAAATCCTTTGAGTGATCAAATCAAATTACATAATTCTTTCTCTATTTTACAAGATTTAAATGAAGCTCGTAGTCTTGAAGAAAATGACATCCTTCAAGTGATCGATCTTGACCCAACTATCACCAAGTCTGATCTTGACCCAACTATCACCAAGTCTTGACCCAACCATTCCAACGGAGATCCACCACTTACCACCTCTGAACCAACTCATAACCAGATACAAACTTCAGTGTCGACAACACACATACTTCCCACTGCCTTGCACAATCATCCTTGCATCAACTAACAACCTGCCTTGCATCAACAATAACTTCCTCATCCACCATCAATTTCCGTCCCCTTCATCACCAACATCACTTCACCATACAAACTACAACACCATCTCATATCAACTATCATAACTGATAACCCCTATCATCTTCAAACTGCTGACCATCAACCCTGTACATCAACAGTTCTCCACCATATACAACCTTGCACACATACCAACATACACTACCACAGCTATATTCAAACCATTCCATTGTCACCATCCATCAGTGCACAGTCACCTTACCTCTGAGTTAGAATAAATAGCATAGTTGTTTTACTATTGCAGTAACTTGTACTCTGTTTGCAGTAACTTGCATTCTGATATACTTGTATTTCATTGAATAAGTGGTGTACACCTATATATATCAGGACATACACAGTCTGTACTGACTCTGGGCTTTGAATGATAGTTAATTTTCTTAAATCTTTTCATGGTATCAGAGCAAGAATCGTCTCACGACAAATTTCAAGATCTGAAATCCTAATCGGTATCAAATCTCCGATTCAATTTCAGATTCTATTAATTCTCACCAGATCCAAATTCGTGCAGTATATCTACATCATCTAGAACCCTAATCCCTAATTCATTTGCGTCTTCATCATGGTCGAACACAATGAAAATCAATCAATCACTGATTCTTCCAAGACCACTAATACAAATCATAATCAATCCTCAAAAACTCTTGAAGAATCCTTGAAATCAATCATCAATCCTCAAACTCAACTCATCACTGTTACATTGGATGAAAATAACTTATTATTATGGAAATTTCAGGTGGAGACCGCAATCAGGGGCTATGGTCTAGAGAAGTTCATCAGTGCCGACACGATAGTACCACAACAACTGATCACCATTGTCGAAGGTCAAATTGTAGCAAATCCAGAGTATATAACTTTCAACAAACAGGATAGTCTATTGTGTGCTTGGTTACTTTCGTCAATCAACACCAATCTCCTAACTCAAATTGTTGGCAGTAAGACATCTCTAGAGGTATGGAATGCTATACACCTGGACTTCCATTCTCAGACATCTGCTAGGATTATGAGTTACAAAAGGCAACTACAAAATGTAAAAAAAGATAATATGAGTATGAGAGAATACTTGAACAAAGTAAAAACTCCATGTGATACTCTCGAGTCATCTGGACATAAAGTCAGTGAGACAGAACAGGTGTTGAACATATTAAATGGGCTAGATGATAGTTTTGAATCTGTTGTTGCTGTGATTTCGTCTAAGGAGACCACCCCCTCTGTTCAATATGTGACATCAGTTCTTCTAGCACATGAAGGAAGATTAGAACAAAGACAGAGTTCACCACAGGATTTCTCAATCAATTATGCAGTAAATATGAAAGCTAGATCCCAGCAACAAAGCAATTTTAGAGCAGAACAGTCAGCAAATAATCCAAATCATATCCAGGTCATGCAAGGTGGACAATGGAATGGAAGAGGAGTCAGCAGAGCCAGAGGACGAGGTAGAAATATCAACAGTAGACCGAGATGTCAAATTTGTGGGAAGATAGGTCATACTGCAGTGAGATGTTACTTCAGGTTTGACAACAATTACACAAGTAATCAGCAGATATCACCCAATCAAGGCACCTCAAAGTCACATCAGTACAATGTAAACTTAAGCCAAGCTCAGATCAACTCGAACATAGGAGCAAGAGGACTGAATCAGATTGTAGAAAATCAAGAGCCAACTGCAAAGAACACTGACATTCAAGATGAAGACTGGTTTCCAGACTCGGGAGCAACACATCATGTCACAAGCAAACTACACAATTTAAATCTTGGTGGAGCTGCATATCAAGGTAAAAATTATGTTTATATGGGTAATGGTGCACCTATACATATTACTCATGTAGGAGATGCTTGTGTTGAATCCACTAAGAAAAATAGACAATTACTGTTAAAGAACCTGCTTAGAGTACCACAAATAAAGAAAAATCTCATGAGTGTTTCACAGTTTGCTAGAGATAATGAAGTATTTTTCGAATTTCACCCTAAAATTTGTATGGTCAAAGACAAAGTTAGTGGAGAGATTTTACTTCGAGGCAAAGTGTGTGATGGGCTATATAAATTTAATCTGAAAAATGGAAGAGGAAATAGTGATGAAACAAGACAATGTAACTTGGTAAATCATGGAACTAATGACATGTATGATATTTGGCATAAGAAGCTTGGTCATCCCAATGTCAAAGTGATGAAACTGGTGATGAACAAAGAAAATATATCATATTCAAATCCATTATTACCATACATATGTAGTCAATGTCAGTTAGGGAAGAGTCACAAGTTGCCTTTCAAATTGTCAAGTACTGCATATCGTCAACCTCTAGAATTGGTTGAGTGTGACCTTTGGGGACCATCTCCAATCAACTCAAGCTACAACTATAAGTATTATATAGCTTTTGTAGATGCATATAGCAGGTATACTTGGATCTATTTCTTGAGGCAGAAGTCAGAAACATCATAAGCTGTGAAACAGTTCATATTCCAAGCTGAAAGGCAGTTAGACAGCAAACTAAAAATATTGCAGACTGATGGAGGGTTAGAGTTCAAGCCACTAAAGTCCTTCTTCAATGAAAATGGGATATTACACAGAATCACGTGTCCTCACACTTCTCAGCAGAATGGAATAGTTGAAAGGAAACATAGACATGTAGTAGAGTTAGACTGACTTTGCTAGCGCAGGGTACCATACCATTGAAGTTCTGGCCAGAAAGCTTCTCTACAGCTGTACATCTGATTAACATGTTACCCACTGGTGTTTTGAAGAACATCAGTCCCTATGAAACGCTATTTGGCCTGAAACCAGATTATAAAAGGCTAAAAGTATTTGGGTGCTTATGTTTTCCTTTATTAAGACCATAAAATAGACATAAGATGGATTTTAGATCATCAAAGTGCACATTTCTGGGTTATGGCTCAAATCAGAAGGGATATAAGTGCTTAACCAGTGATGGAAGGATTATTATCTCTAGGCATGTAATGTTCAATGAGAGAATATTCCCATTTGCAGATCGTGAAGTAAAAAGCACTACAAGAGTGATAAATGCTAGGCAACCTGTACATGGCATACCAGTGTACGAGTCAGAAACTAACAGGAGTAAATCACCTGCTATACAAGAAGTTGATAGAAGTCATACATCCTCCCATTAGCAGCAGCAATGATGACTTCAGAAGCTATGAAGATAGAAGTGTAAGCCATGAAGATAGAAGTGTAACTAATAGTTTGCAAGAAGAACATATGCAAGATTCTTCATCACATATGAAAGACTCTTCATCAAATACACAATCCTTAAATCTGCCAGACGATGATACACAAGAAGATATACAGATCAGAGAGGAGACACACAATCAGCAAGGTCACCATATGATAACTAGGTCAAAAATGGGAATTTTTAAACCAAAAATATATGCAACTCATAAATCAATACAGGAACCTACTACATTTGAACAGGCAATACAACATGAAGAATGGAAGAAAGCAATGGAAGAGGAATACAAGGCATTGATGTGCAACAAAACATGGAAGTTGGTAACTTTACCCAAGAACAAAACTGTGATTGGTTGTAGGTGGACGTACAAACTAAAATATAAAGCAGATGGAACAATTGACAAGTGCAAAGCAAGGCTTGTAGCTAAAGGCTACACTCAACAACCAGGTTTTGATTTCAAAGAAACATTCTCTCCGGTGATTAAACCTACCACGATTAGAACTGTTCTAACCATAACATTGCATAATCAGTGGCCCATCAGGCAGTTAGATGTGAACAACGCCTTCTTGAACGGTGAATTAGAGGAAGAAGTGTATATGGAACAGCCTAGAGGCTTTGAAGTTGTTATGGGAAACCGACAAACTGTTTGTCAATTGAATAAGGCGATTTATGGGCTGAAGCAGGCACCGAGAGTCTGGTTTGAGAAGCTAAAGAAGACATTAATGATGTTGGAATTTCAACCTATAAAATCAGACTGCTCACTATTCATACAGAGAAAGGGGAATGAAATTATATATGTTTTAGTGTACGTAGATGACTTTATTGTGACGGGAAGTAACAATGCTGAAATTCTCAAACTAACAAAGCATTTGAATGACGTATTTAAACTAAAAGATCTTGGAGACTTGAATTTCTTCTTGGGTATTGAGGTGAAAAGGGACAGTAAAGGAGAAATGCACTTAAATCAGAAAAACTATATTCAGGCTGTCTTAAAGAGAGCAGGGATGGACAATGCAAAAGGATCACTTACTCCAATGACTAAGAATCTGCAGTTGACAAAGAATGATGGTGACCCAATAGAGAATGCGCATCAATATAGGAGTATAGTGGGAGCTCTTCAGTATATTACCATAACTCGTCCAGAAATTTCATATAGCGTGAATAAGGTCTGCCAATTCATGCAGAAACCGTTGGATACACATTGGAAAGCGGTGAAAAGAGTTCTTCGTTATCTAGCAGGAACATTAGATCATACTGAAATTATATGCTCCTGGAAAACTCAATATAAGCGCCTTTGCTGATGCTGACTGGGCCGCGGATAGAGATGATAGAAGATCGGTGAGTGGTTATTGTGTATATCTAGGCAAGAATCTGATATCTTGGTGCTCGAAGAAACAATCTACAGTCTCGAGATCAAGCACAGAAGCTGAATATCGAAGTGCAGCAACAGCAGTATCTGAGATAATGTGGCTGAAATCATTATTATTTGAGATTCTAGGGGAGAAACAGATCTCAGCCACAGTGTGGTGTGACAATGCAAGCACAGTTGCATTAACTGCTAACCCCATATTGCATGCTAGAACAAAACATATTGAGTTGGATTTATATTTTGTAAGAGAACAAGTTGCTACGGGAAACATATGCATTAATCATATACCTGCATTATATCAGCGTGCTGACATATTAACTAAATCTTTGTCCATGAATCATTTTATCAGACTGAGAGATGGGTTGAATGTCATCAAGGAAGGAAGATAAGACTGGAGTAAAGAAAAGAAGGAAGCAAGAGAAATAAAGAAGAAAGAGAGAGTATGATTTGCAGGAAGGAGTTAGAATAAATAGCATAGTTGTTTTACTATTGCAGTAACTTGTACTCTGTTTGCAGTAACTTGCATTCTGATATACTTGTATTTCATTGAATAAGTGGTGTACATCTATATATATCAGGACACACACAGTCTGTACTGACTCTGCGCTTTGAATGATAGTTAATTTTCTTAAATCTTTTCACTCTGCTTTCATCCTCCTTCTAATAATACTGCACAACTACATCATCACCAATTTCACCCATCTCCCTGTACAAAAAAAACCAACTATACAAACCCACAACAGTTCCAGCAAACAACTCTATGCACCAGCCACCATCATTTCAATTTCTTACTGTCGGACCACTGAACTAACCACAACTGCCTTCATACCTTACTGCTGACCACCATCATCTCTACTACAGAGAACATCCCCTGCACTCAACCCTTAACCATACCAGAATTCCTGCAACGGTACAACAACTGGCCATTTCCTTCTCTATCCCTCCTGCTGCCTGAGAACCTTCCACCTGAATCAACCTGTTAGTCACCATTGACTGCAACAAACCACAGTGCTTCATCAATCTGCTCCAACTCGCGACCTCGTGTCCACTGCAACTCAAACCCGAAATCTCCAAACATCGAATAGCGACCGAAACCACCCCCTTCGAATATCGAATCACCTGCCGACTTCTGAAAATTTGGGAAAGTGAATTCGAATATGGTTGTGAATTTGAGAATTTAAAAAGTTGAATATTAAAACGGAATTGAGAAGTATGGTGTGGCTGGTTGGATTTTGCAGGTGATTTGTTTTGCCTGGAATTTGGTTGAAAAATTTATCTGATTTTTTTTTTCTTTGGGGTCTTGGGCTTGTTATTGAGCCAAGTTAATTTTTCTTTTTTTTAAAAAGAAAAAAGCTTAGTTTTTCTTTAAAGTTTAGTTTGTTTAATTTTTTTTAAAGTGCAGTTGTAGTTAAAGCTTAGTTTTGTTAAGAAAAAATTAATTGGGTTGAGTTCAATTGCTTTTATGTTTTCTTGTTGTTTTTTTTAAAAAAGAAGATGATTTTGCTTTTTTTTTGCATGGGGTAATCAATAAAAAGTTTGCTTTTGTTTTTATTTTATCACCTTTAAAAAAACAATTATTTTCAATTACTTTTTCATGTTATAGAAAATCAAGGAGAAAAGGAACAGCTTGCTAAGAAAAATTGCTTTGCTTGTTTCTTTTTTTTAAAAACGCTGCTTTAAAATAATTTGCTAATAATTCTGCATGCTCTGATACCGTGCCCTCATCCTTTATTTTTATTTGCTTTGCATTGTTGGTTTTTTGTAATTTAGAAGAAAAAAATTTCAAGAACAAAAACCCAAACAAATTTCATTTGTAGTTGCATCGTTAATTCACGTTTAATTTTTGTTTTGCATTCATCTCATTTTTTTTATTTTCTAAGGGCAACACCCAAATTTACGTAAGGTGGGGGACTTCATCACCCATTTCTTAACCCACAAATTGCATTCATTTTAAAATTTGATTAATAATAACGGTTAGATATCAGACTTAAGGGTGTCAAGAGCTCGCCTAGGGTTTAATTGTATATTGATAAGTTGTCTTCTTTCAATAATTTATTTTCGTGATGTCTAGGCTACAGCAGAGCAATAATCAGTTATAAATATTATAGTGATTCGTAAATATTATACCGATTATTTCTCTGAAGTAACTTAAACCTTCGGTCGCATTGCTACGGTGATTCGTGGTACACCGATAAATCCTGCATGTTACCTAACTAAGAACTATTTTGTTGAATTACGACAAAATGTGGTTATACAATTTTGGGTTAGGAGCTACTTAGGATAGAATTTTTTTAACTAAGCTCTTGCATTCATTTAGTTGCATTAGCTCATGCATATTTAAAAAAAAATCAAAATCCAAAACTAAATAAATTGTAAATATTTCTTAACTTAGTTTTTTTAAAACCTTTCATTTGATATTTTTCAAATCAAAAATTCAAAAAGAATTCTAAGTAATTTTTTTTAGAAAAAAAATCCCAAAAAACATATAATATTTTCAAAAAAACAAACAAAAATTTGAAAATCCAAATAAAAACAAAAAATAATCAAATTACCTTTTTGAAAAATAAATTCTCCTTGGTAAATACTTTTCTTTTATAAAAAAAGAAAGAAAAAAAAACCATTTGAAAATGTCTGACTTTCCCTCCTTACATGAATTTTACAATAGTTATGAAAATCAATATAATTCATATAATTTCACACCAAATTCATATGGATATTTTAATGACAACTATTGTAAAAACAATTCGAAATTTGAACCACAAAATTTTCAAAATGGTAAGCCACCCTCAACTCTTGAAAGGAGTATTGAAACGATTTCATCTTTACTTAAATTCTCTACACAAAATGATCAATGGATAAATGATTTATGTAATTCATATTTGTGCAGCAACTCAAGTCAAGAATTTCTAAATAATCAAAATTTAAATTCATTTCTAAATTATAATGATTTCGATTATAACTCATGCCAATACAACTTCAAACTCCAAAATGAATTTCAATGTCAGAATGAAAATATGAACCACTTTTAAATAATTTTGGCAATGAGAATAATATCGACTGTGGTTCAATGGACAATTTTTGTTCCCAACAACTTCAAATTAAAAAAATTCAAGTTAATAATTATAAATTAGATTTTGTTGAACAAATGGATGAAATACACAAAGAACACACGGATTTGTTGTTCGAAACATATATGAAACAACGTAAGCAACAAATCAAAACCCAACGATTTACGAGTCAAATAATAATCCACATTTTACCCAAACTGACGATTTTCAAACAACAACTTTTGAAATTGAAAATGACGATCTTGATGAAGCTGTTGAAAATTCGATAATTAAGTTGGATTTTAATTCTTTTGAGAGTGTGGAACCAAATTTAAAATTCGATTTTCCTTTTTCTGATTTGGATAACAAAACAACTTTATATTTTGAAATTGATACATGTGATGAAGTTGTTGATAATCCAACAAAGAAAGACAAATTTAGTGAACTTAATTTTTTTGGACTTTTCGAAAATGAGTTGTTGAATTCTAAAAGGGACGATTTAGATCACCATTTTGATTTTGAAACTAATGATTCTGAAGAAGTTTTCAATGATAAGTTAGAATTTTAATTTGGTGGAAATAAACTTGAACTTCAACCAATTGTTCAATCAACTCCAAAATTAATCGAAAATGAAACAATTCATACGATTTTTAATAAAACGAGATTCGTTTTTCCAAATCAACATTCAACATTGAAATCTTTTATGATTTGGTTTTCTGTGCTTAAACTATGTCTCTCATACTTAACGAGACAAATGAACTGGTCTTTGGAAGACCGTTTCTTTTAATCTTCGACGACATATTTTCTGATGTCGTGCAATTAATAATCGTTTCATGTAAATATAGGTCATGTATTTACTTAATTTTTTCCTTCCACTTTGGTTGAATGTGGAGACACAGTCAAACTCAAGTGTGGGGGGGAGTCTCATCCTCATTTTTTAATTTTTCATAGGTTATTTTTTTTGAATATTCTTTCCAAAACTCAAAATTAAAAAAATTCCAAAAGAAAAATAGTATTTTCTTTTTAGCATATTGATTTACTATTAAATAACACTATAGGATAAGTATAGGATTTTGATTATTAAAGTGAAATTTTTAAAAATTTATTTATCTCAACAAAAATAAAAATAAAGTTTGATTACAAATAATAATGGTTTATCTATTATATAGAAAGATTAATGGGTGATAATTATGAAGTCTATCCTAATTGAAAATCTTTGTTTTAAAATAAAGTGGTTGATTTGAAGTAAAGAATATAATATTTTTTATCTTCTAAGTTAAATGATGCTAAGATAATATTATAAAACTCTCTCTTCATAAAAAAATATAATATATATATAAAAAAAAGTTGTATGTAAGTATAGATTTCGTAAACACCTAGAGTCATGTGTGCACACGCAAGTTGTACAGTCGCCATGTTTTGTACCTTATTTGGCCTCAGTTTATCTGAGTTAGGTATTTGTATATAAAAAGTCTCATTAATAACACCTATAGTCGATAAGTGTACATACTTGTATGTACACTCACGATGCTCTATATTCCCCTCACATAAGCCCGAAAGGCGATGAATAAGTGATATATTTGGCCTTAGTTTTCTGAGTTAGGCATAGTAAATACTGTTAATATCAATAAAAAAATTAAAATAGAGAATAGGCAATTGAAATCCAAGCATTATTTTTGCTTATTTGACTTGACTTGTTATTCAAAAGAAATGAAAATAGCACTTTGATAAACTTTGAAAATAAACCGAGGATCCATTTCATAGTTGCACTATGTCATCAACCGAAACAACTAGTCAAACTCGAGTCTATTTGTTATGATAACTTAGTTTATATTGGAAGTTCTTACGAGTACATGACTTAAATTTCTTGTTAATGACTAGAACTTATATTTAACTCATTCATGTCAATTTGAAAGTAAATGTTTTCCATTTATAAACATTTTCAAAAGATTTACATTCATATCTTTATAAATAAATTTTGCATTTAGTAATTTTTCATTTTGTAAATATTTTCATGTCGTATCTGGATTTTGTAGGTATTATCTGCAGAAAACCCTAACGAGACAACATTCGTCCTACTAGGGACACGTAGAGGTTTAACGACTTGTTACATATTCTTAATGCGATCGTGCTCCCTACGAAAACGAAGTTATCTTAGTTTTAATTTATTCGAGGACGAATAAAAAGATACGTGTGAATGTATTTGACGTGCACGTAAATGTGCATATTTTTATTTCCATGTTTAATCTAATTTAATTAAATACATGAGCATATAGGGTATTTTAACATGTTCAAGACAATATTTCAATTATTTTCAAATCATCAATTATTCATCTTCATATAGGGGCAAAATGGTCATTTTGTGCATGTATTAATTTTGAGAATATTTATTTGTGAATTTTATTTTTATTTGTAGGAATTTGAATGGAAATATGGAAGAAGTCTACATGAAGATATGCATGCACAAGAGTTAGAAATCAAATGAAGATGGAAATAAATCATTTCATACAATATGGAGGACCCCACCTATCCACTTACCATGATGTACAATTAGGAGCTAATGCACATGCTAATAAAGATTAAAGTTATATGCACATGTACTGGTGGATTATGCTCATGCTAATGATAACTTGGAGACCGTATTTTCTCAAGGATAGTTTGGGTAGGCCCCAAAAATGTGATCGGGGTTTCAAATATGTATAAATACCTCATGTGTTTCATGTAATCAAGCTCTAAGCCTCCTCTTGTAGTTAGTTTAGTTTTGGGTGCAAAAATAAACAAAAAACTCTCTTCTTTTTAGTGGCTTCTAAGCCTTCTCTTATGTAATTTTCTTATATGTAATTTTAATTCATGTTATTTTATTTCATAGTAGTTAGTTTTAATTTATGCAAGTAGATTAAATCTCATTATATGTAAATTCTCTCTTCTTACTTAGCTTGCATTTTTCTTTTGTTTTTGTTTCATGTTGAACTCGACGTTTGTTGAAATGATAACAAATATGAGAAGCAAACCTCTTCAATTTAGGGGTAATAAAGCTCTATTAATCATATAGATTCAATATTTTGATAACTTGTGATCTCTTTTTACGCTTAATGGCAATGTTTGATGTGGTTAAACTTTGTTGTTTTAGCTTTGAATTTGATAGTTTATGTTGTTGACAACAAATAGGCCATGCTTAAATAAACATAAACACAAATTACCTCTTCATCTACATATGATTATGGTAATGAAGTGAATTTTAAAATCAAAATTTGATGGTTTATATTACTAATCAATAGTGAATAGATCATGCTTAAAATAGATTTTATTTTCAAATTCATTAATATTTTCATGAGAGTTAACAAGTGGTTTAGTTGGTATTTTTTAGTTTGATGGTTTATATTGACCTAATTAATATCACAAATAGACCATACTTACGACAAATATATCAACTAAATTTACTAATGACTAATAGAGAGATCATATTTTGTTGATTTATGTGATCGTGAGAAGGAAATTATCTCTAAATTGCCTTCTACTCTCATATTTTTATCCGCTTTTAGTTTTGTTAGTTTTTAGAAATTTTTAGCTTAACACAACTTCAAATTCTTTGTTTAATTTGATTGAATAGAAATTTTAAAATCAATACAATTCCCTGAAGGATCGGTCCGTACTCGTCCTTACTAAAATAGTACATCGTGCGCATGCGGTAATTTTTATTTAATTTTTTTTTATATTTGTCTATTCCGATAGAGATTTAGCTGTTAAACAAAAAAAAAATTGTTATAACTTTATTTATTCATAACCGTAACGTTTCCTGCATATGTTATTCCTACAGAGTGTTGAATGGAGAATTCAAAGGCTTTTTAATCCATGAAACCAGCTGGCTTTGTGATATCATTATGGGTCAAATTTATTGTTGAAATGATAATTAATACGATAGAAACAGAAATACAAGCTATTTTCTATATTGATATATTTAAAAGAAGTCTATGGACTTATATGGATTTTTATTCTTATTTTCACCCCATTTGATCCCTCGCTTCATTAAAATTGGAATAAAATGCATCACGGAGGGATTTTAGCGTAAATTAATCAATTGATTTTTTAGAAACGAATGAGAATATAGAAAAATTAGAAGAAGAAATGATTTTTATGGTGCGATGTGCATAAATGGTTGATCCATGTGCATGCATGGGTCTTCAATGTCATAAACCCATATAATTGTAGAGTACCCTAACTCAACTTCAGACAATCAATTTTGAAATAATAGTACCAAAATTATATATTTAAAAAAACTGTATAATATAGCAATATGTTCATCCCTTCTTGTGATTATGCCTGCATCTAAATCAGATCGAGCACATTATAGAAATTGTGGACTGTGGTAGGATTAAGATTTTTGAATATGAAGCGAGGGGATAAATGTGGAAAAATCATGTATCTTTTGATGGTAGAAGGAAAGGAGGCTGAGTTATAAGATGATGAAATTGGTGAGAGAATAATACAAAAGGAATTGAGAGATGCATGTAAATACACTTATTTTGGATCCAGATGCAAAGAATAACACGGTTTTTGTATTGAAAAATGTTATTTGAACATAAAATATAAACACAAAAGATCATAAACATTAAATGATTTACACCTTTCATATGAAGGAAAAAAGATCCAATGATTAATATTTGTAGCTAAAATGGATAATGACGATGGAAAAGAAATTCTTTAGGTGAGTTCGCGGACAAAGTGGGTTAGAGGTTAGAACGTATGCGGACAACTTTTTTTATTTGAGGTTGGTTAGAATGTAAAAATATTGAGTAATTTGAAAATGTTTATTTATTTTGTAATGATTAAATAATAATTATTAATTATTAATTAATAAATATTTATAATTTAACTATTAATTAATTAAATTAATATTTCAGAATTAATAATGCAAATTCAATTTCAATTTCAACTTCAAATTCTAATACAAATTTACTACTAATCATCAAACAGAAATTAAAAATATAAATATAAATAATACAAATCCAACATTAACAATTCTCTTTGAAAATTCCTAACGAGGGATAATTTTGTTATAATTATATTGGACCAAGTTCATGCACTGATCCCAATAGTGAAAGTGTACGTGCAGTACTAAGGATCTGTAATATAATATATAAATGCGGAAACTGATAATAGCAGTAAAATAAAAATTAAAGTAAGCACACCAGGAATTTTTATACTGGTTCGAACTTCCCGTTTTACGTCCAGTCCCAGAATATCCTCTGGATTTAGACTGAACCCTCACTTAACCCGGAGGAATAGGTATACCACACCTGAGCAGCCGAACAGGAATTTTTTCGCCTCAACAACCGAAGAGGACTTCGACTTAATACAAATAATTTGTTGACGAGTGTGTTCTGAATAACACGGATTGTCTTTTGATAGTACAATTTTCCTATAATCAAATCCTCAAGAATACGTAGTGTGTGTGAAGATTTAGAAGGAGGATAATCTCGTAGAATCGAAGTATATAAATTAATTCAGAGATTCTAGCGATATTGAATGAGAATAAATGCTTTTATTTGTAGAAATAAATAAAGAATAGATTTCAGAATTATAAACCAGAATTGATGATTGTAGGAATGAATTAAACATGTTTATATAGTTGTAGAATAGTTACAATCTTTCATGAAGAGTTTCAATCAAATGTTGTGACCATATCTCTTGGATTGAAGGTGATTCCTCTTCACGAACAATCGCAACTCTTCAGAAAAATATAGCCGTTATTTCCAGGTCGGTTGACCGAAGATTCTGGCCGGTCAGTTGAGTTTAAAATCGTACATAAAACAGAGCATGTCTGTGCACTGACAACAGGTTCGGTCAGCCGAATTCCTTGGTCGGTCGACCGACCTGATGTTATGTGCACAGATCATATTTTTTCAAGTATAAAGTAATATACAACTATTTGTATGTGTGTGACTACTTGAGAAATGATTTTAACAATATTCTAAGACTCAATATAATAAAATATTAATACTAATATCTAGATTGTAGTCTTGTCTCTTTTGTAGTGCACAATATATTTTTATTCTCTTTTTGTCGTCTTTGTATAGTATTCTCTTTGTAGTTCGTCTTATGATCTCTGAAGTTTATGTCATGAATCAAAACCTATGAATCAACATTCTTTCCTTTTTTGATTAATGACAATACTTATGTGACGGAGTAGTATATATTGTAATTCTCCCCCTGAATATATGACGAATTTTCTGCACAAATAAAAGCATTGATCTGATGAGGCCAACCAGATATTTTGTTTGTTATGTATGTTTATTTAGTGTATTGCCGTGAGATATGTGCATTTTTTTGGAATATGAACGAAAGAACTGTTTTGCATATATTCTAGCCGCTTCCCCACGATCGCACTGTTTGATTTGAAAAAAAACAGTGGCAGCGTGTCCTTTTTCCAGTTTTTTATATTTAAGTAAAAGATGAATGTCAGCACAGACCGAAACTGATACGTGTGCCTGTAAGGATAGACAAAGTGAACCCATGACATAATTCTTTCGTACTTTTCACCACAAGTATATATAAAATATATTTGCACATAGATAACGTTAAAATCAAGCATGCAAATACAATATTACACATACGACCAGCAAGAACCGGTCCAAACATCTGCTCACAAATACAACAATGCTGCCCAATCAAAGTAACATAGACTTACATATTAAACCGACGCTGATAAACAGCTTAATTATTATTGGGATGACAAAAGTCATGCACGCTAAGCACGTAGAGAGACCATGGATACTCAGTCAGAATAGGGAACGATCTTCCACCTCTGATTCTTACCCTGGAGCCACTCCCAGAGAACGACCACAGTGCCATCGCGAACACCCCCGTGTTCCGGATCGCCATTGAAGGCGTCGAAGTTCAGCCCTATGTTGTTGACCATTCTTATGCACCGGAAGCCTTCCCCCGTGTCCTTGCTCTCGGCCCACAGCACCGATTCATCCAAATAGTCCGGGTTGTATGGGACCAAACGCACCGGATGGGTTGCACCCACAGCGTGCTTTATGGCCTCGCCCGTGGCTTTGTTCACTAGTGCGAAGCTTGGTTGTTGCTCTGCGTCCTTCACCCTTGTGCTGTATTTCATGTCCTTTATCCAGTGCTGTAATTGTACTTTGTTGGGTTATTTCATAATTAAAACAAGAACACGTTTGTATTATCTTTATTCAGTGCTGTAAAGGGGACTGTAATCTATCCTTTATGACGATCAACAATTAGCAATGCAAAGAATGAAAAATAATTTAATGAATGTTCAGTATATCAATACAAAAGAGAAAATCATTTGTATCATGTTTTATGAACAATAAAATACTCAAGCAACATGATAAAAAAGAACCCAACGAATGAAATGGATTTAGACTGTTGTTATTATCAAGCATAACATTGAGCTAATGCAACAGAATTAACTATATTCTCAATTTGAACTTGACTACCATGTGAACTTTAAATGTTGAGTTGGGGAAAGGATTAGCTGCACGCATTAGCTGAGGACCAAAGGGGGATCGAATAAGATAACATTTTGTGAATAGTATGTGAAGAGTTGATAAGAGGATGATGGCGAAAATCACAAACTCAGATTAGTATATCAGGCATAAAAGCTATCCTTCATACAAGCTGTACCAATGCATGTCGCAACTTACATCCTAGACGAACTAGGAGAAAAGGTAAAAGATTTACTTGGAGGAGCAGGCAATATACACTCATATTCCACTAGGGATTGACATTCTATCCATTGATGAAAGCAGTCCAAGTTTAAGCAAAGCTAAAGGCAAGCGTCATTATATTATATGAGTAATCAGATAAATTGATAATAACAAATGGATTAAAAGAAAGGAATCTTTATATGGAAATTGTTAGAAAGACATGAAAAACATAAGGAAGGGATATATGGGGGAATTGAAAGCTTTAAAGACGTCTGCGATCAAGCCAATAATAAGAACTGATATGAATTCAACATAAAATTAGAAGATTAAAAAAAAGAGACGTTTGCACCTCTACCCTCCGACTTATGTTTCAATGGTCAAGAAATGAAAAGCTGGATGCAGAATAAGGACTACATATATTGGATAATATTTTGTGTTTCATGTCAACGCTACCAAATTATTAGTTGATAAGGAATGATTTTTGCATGTCTGACCATCTTGTTGGTTACAGGAAACAATGATGGGAATATCCTGGTCACACAAAAAAGAAAAAAAATTAACAACAAAAGACCCATTTAATTAGATCGAGTTTCAGAAAGTTCTCAATGTGGAAAAGGGAACGTTCCAACAATGCAGCGTTGTGCAAGCTGCCTAAAACTTACCACTTGCTTCCTCTAGTTGAGAAAAGAAAAAAAAATACGTTGGCATATATCAGCAAAACATGTTTCATGATAGTATCGTGCAAAACAACATACAATCACATTAAGTTACCGAGCCAAAGATCATTCGCACAAAGATGTTCCATGCAGTAAATATCGAATCAATAATTATATGCTGATGGAAATCAGTAATATTCCAGTGGATACGTGGTGCCAATACTACCGCTCTAAAATTTATTATCGATACTTTCTTTTCACTTGCTTGAGAGCATCTTCAGCAAGACTGATTTGGTGACAAATGGGGGGAAACTCATTTTTTTCTATTTCTCATTCTCCAGCAATGTTGATTCAGCGCGAGGAACAAAGAAAATGGAAGTTTCCCCATTTTATTATTTGAGCATGAGTTTATAAACGTTTTTCCGTCCTAAACGGTTTTCAAAAATCCGTTTAAGAAAAGAACAGAGTTTCTTTAAGTCGTACAACTCTGTAATCGGTTTTATAAACATCTTTTATAGATTTTTTTACTTAAAGAACAATTCTTTTCACTCGTTGCTTGGAAGAGTGGGAGGAATTCACGTTTTTATTTTCATCCTCCTCCTAGAAGTCGCCATCCTCCTGGAGATGGTCTGACGGTTCGTTGTTGCGTGAAAGTCCTTGCAATTTTTGCGCTACAACATGTTACTGGTGAAAATTAACAGTGCAGTCAGCAATACTTTACAGATCAAAATGGGTGAATTGCAGTAGAGGTATTTCTCGGCGTAACTAGAAAGGTTCTTTATTTCATGGTTAGTGTTAGATCTCTGTGCATAATTACATAATCATAAGATAATATAACCGAAACATTGTCAAAACAGAACACAAATGAAAACCTGATACTCATCTGCAGGATTAGCAGGGGCCAGAACCACCTTCCCATTCCTAACAGAAAGCGAGTAGCTCTCATCCGCCATGGTAAAAACCCTAAACGTACGCTGACGTGGCAAGCCAGCAGGTCCAGGTCCAGGTCCAGGCCCAGGCCTATCCACGTGAGTCGCTGACGACCCGAACCCACCACCAGCCGGCATCTCGTTCCCATAACCTCCACTTCCGTATCCACCACTGCCGTAACCACCACTTCCATAGCCACCCCCTCCTACCTCGTGCGCCACGTGCTGAACGGGTGGCGTCGGCCGTCCGTACTCATTTCCGAATTCGGGGCGACCGCCTACCTCGTGTGTTACGTGCTGCACGGGTGGCGTCGGCCGTCCGTACTCGTTTCCGAATTCCGGGCGACCGTATTCGTTTGACAAATCGGGACGGCCGTACTCGTGAGACACGTGCTGGACGGGCGGAGGTTGTGGTTGGTAGCCATAGTCGTGAGACACCTGTTGAACAGAGGGAGGAGGGGGCTGGTAGCCATACGGGTTGTGGGAGGGAGGAGGATATGGATTCGGATCGGGGTATGGGTTCGGGTTGGAGTTCGGATATGGATCTGAGGAGTAGGGATCTTGATTTGGGTCAGACTCGGGTCGGGAGTGGTGGTGGCGATTGTGGCCGAAAGGGAATTCCATTGATTCGATTTGTGAGACGAGGTAATATGACTTGCGTGGTCTTTTATTGATATAGCAGGTGGTTAGGAATCATTAATTAGTTTAATTATTCTGCTTAGTTTGGTGAATGATTAGCCAGAAATATTTCTAGCTCAGCCACTCCCGACTTTGATGGAAAATAAGAGTGTGTCATGATAAAAAGAAATTAACAACAGTAAAGTTTCTATCGCTTTCTGTAAAATTATACGTACAAATTGACGAAGCTTCATCCGTGGGACGATTCTCTACGTGGGCCGCATCCCATTTGCTTAGCTTACAACCCGATAAAGTGATTAAACTGGATGTCGGCATCAACACATTTGAATTATCTCAAAAACAAACTTCATTAACAAAGTTACAAACCAGATGTCGGCAGCTTCTTCCTCTCCCACACCCCCCATCTCACATAACAAAAAAATCACCGAGGTCCTCTTTGGCAACAAAAATCAAAATTGTTTTGCTTATTCAAAAGTCTTTTTATTTTTAAGAAATAAGAAAATTCAAATGGCAAAATTTTGGCTTATATGCTGGAAAATTTAATTCGAACTGAAACTAAAAGTCTGAATTAAAAATTCAACTTTCCAACATTTCAAAATTTAGAATCTGCAGACACAAATTTCAAAAATTCAAAATTTGTAACTTGAAATCAAATTCGAAATTTTGAAAAATAAAAGCGCTCTGCTTTTAATTCTAAAACTAAAGAATCTACGTACTCTATGTACAGTACTAATTTTTGGCACTACAAATAGCAAATCACTTACTTTTCCAAATTTGCCCATTTCATTCTTTTAGTATCTTAGGTATTGGTTTTAATGACAACAATTATATATGATTATATAAAATATAGGTACTAATGTTTTTTTATCAAGTTATATATAGTATATAATGTAGCATATTAGACAAGTGTTGGTAAAGAAGACCGTACAGCATCAAAGAGATTGATATAAAGATTCAAGAGCTAGAGACTGAAGGCTCATGAATATTGAAGATTCAAGATATCCAGATAATGTTACAGAGTGATGGATTATTTTATAAAATCCAGATAGCACTTCTTTGATTTCTCTTCATTTTTCAAAAAGGTTTTCCAAATCCATTCCTTGATTTTCAAGTATCTTGATTTTCAAAAACAATCTTTGTTTTCAAAAATGATTTTTCAAACATCTTTTCACATAGCTTTTAAAAGAATCCTAACCTTTTAATTATTTATTTACAAAATTATCATATTTTCAGTTAAGTTTTTAAGTATTTTATATTTTAATATACTTTTAATTTATTATATTTAGATCTAGGTTTTGGTTTCATGTTTCAATATATCAAAGTATATTTATAACATCCATTAATGCCTTGATTTTAATATATATTCACTTATACTTCATATATTGTTTTTGTATATTATTTCTTAAAAGAACTTTTATATTTATTCCTTTATATATTAAAATATTTCAAAATATTTTTTTAAGTTTTATTATGATTAAAATGTGTATAAACAATGCTTAAATGATTTTACAAAGTATCAAAATATTTTACAAAACTTAAGATATTCAAAACAATTTAAAATAAAGTGTTTTTCAAAATACAAAGAGATATGTCGACATATCCTATCCATGCATGTCGACATATAGACCGAAAATTTTAAAATTTAAATTTTGAATGGAAGTGTCTTTTCGTCGTATCTCTTTTCGAATGGACACAACTGTTCTTTCTATATAAATAGGGGTTACACAAACAAATTTTTATTAACTACTTTTTTTATATTTCTCTCCTCTTTTTACTCTCTTATTTCTAAATGAAATTCTACTCGAACTCTTCTCAAATTCAGTCAGAACCAAATCTGAACTCTGCTGATCTGATTCTCTATTGTTTACTCATTGATCTCTCTCTACTCTCTCACTCAAATCAAGATCAAAGTGTTATTTAAGAATAATAGGGTCAATTATAATCAAGATTGAAGATCCGAGTTTGTAAAACTCTATCAAATAGTACTGCTATACTTGTGGGTGTGATTGTAGCCCGTAAAATCAATTCGGTGTGCTCAGTAGCCTGTAAATCTAGTGGGTGCGCTTGTAACCTGAAAATCAAGTGGTACTACCCTATGTCGGGATTCTAGATGGTGTAGCTCGCAGTCCTAAAATCAAAACTGTACTTGCAATTACTAGTTGAAAAGAAATTCGTACAAGGAATTGTGCGGGATTGGATGTAGGTTAACTTCGAGTATAAAATCCCGAGGTGTTCTTTCCTTTTATACTTTTACTGCATTTACTTTTATCTACACTTTGATTCTGTGATTGTTTCTATGATTGTCAATTATATCATTTAAAGTAGAATATTAAAGAATTGAAAAATATTCATATAATCCATTAAACACTATTCACCTCCCTCTAGTGCTAATTTACCCTTAATATTCTTATTCCGCTGACTCACGTTTAGTATCAGAGCATTAGGTTTTCAAAAACTCGTAATTTGGTTCTTGAAAAGTTTAAATGACTAGTAATACTTTTAACAATTTTGCAAAAAAATAATTTTGTGAAACCAATATGTTTTTAGAAATTAACTGTTTTGAAAAGTCAATTGATTTCTTGGAAATGTATGTTTTTGAATTGTAGGAACAAGTTTGTTATATGAAAATGGTTAAAAAATACTTGAAAATCAAATATCAGAAATCAAGAAGGATAAATGGATACTGGATAGTGGATGTTCAAGACACATGACTGGAAATCCGAAGATCTTGAAAGATATGGTATATAAAGATGGTGGATTGGTAAACTTTGGAGATAACTCAAAAGGATATGTGATTGACATCGACAATGTTGATAACTCTAAAACTCCTACTATTTTTAATGTTTTGCTAGTTAGGAATCTAAAACATAACCTGCTTAGTATTAATCAATTATATGAAAAGGATTTTCAAATTAAGTTTGAAAACGATAATTGCTACATCAAAGATAACGAGTCAAACATTATCTTTGAAGGTATTAGGAAATGAAACTTTTATATGTTACTTCAAGTAGAAAGACATTTAGTTATACTTCTATGTTCCAAATAACTAAAACGGTTTAAATAAGTAGAAAACAAATTTTCCCTCTAAAAAAAATTAATGGACAGTTTTCAAATTGAAAAGCCAATTTAATTTTTGAAATGCCTTATGACTTTATCTATAGAATATCCTAAATTATTTAACTATTAAAAATAATTATATTTTTATTATAATTAATATTATGTATTAAAAGTTTGGAAAATGATTTCAAAGAAAAAAATTATTTTTTAAATTTTGTAATTTTTTTACAGAATTAACTATATGCTTTGAAAATGGGGTAGAAAATACTGAATATAATAATATGTTTTAAATCTTAGAGATTATGAATTAAGAATGAATTTTTTCACATAAACATAAAATAGATACATTTGATTCTTTAAAAAATTTGGAGCAAATTTTTTGAATTATAACTATTTTATTATTTTTGAATGAATAGACACTTAGTAAGTTACTACTTTGGAGCCAAAATTTGAATTTTTATGATCTTTAAATTAGATAATTTTTCAATAATAAAATTATATTCAAGATAACTACTAGTATATATAACTACATAAAAAAATATAGAAAAATTCCGAGTAATTTAAATTAGTGAAACATATTCCTTTGTTTTAATAAAATTCAATAGACACTTTAACTAGCAAGATACTAAATAGAAAATAATACCTTCATCCGTGATTTCAACTTTTCTAAATGTTGATTTTACTTCTTTCACTTTTGTTTCTTACTAACTTTATGATGAGACATTAACTTTATAGCTTCATAAAATTAATTTAATGAATTTAGAACATGTGAATAAGGCTCTATATGTAGATTTCTTCTATCAATAAGAAAGCGCCACATCATATGACACTTGTCTTATAAATAAATAGTAACACACGTGCAAAATGACGTGTCGTTACACTTGTTATTTAGGAAAATCATCGTATGCATGCATGATGCCAAGTGTCTTTACACATATACTTCATTATACACTTTTAATTTAAAACAATGAATGTGAAAAAATTCATTATGTCACATTATATTAATATAATAGTATTATAAATGAATTTTAGAACTCTACTTGTGTTTAAAAATAAAAGTTTTAGTAGAGTATCTCGTGTTTTTAATTTATAATGTTTTTTATTATTTTTCTTCATGAGTTTTAAGTACTCTAAGTATACCAACTACTACAGAAAAATGATATCAAAAATTAATTATTTAAGTGTCAAAAACTATTCGCAAAGTTGGTGCAAAATCATGGTAAAAGCAGGCCCAGATTTTAGATAGCATTTCTGAGGTGTTGTATTTGCTTTTGTAACACTTTTCCCTATTGCAAATTGTATATATAACATTTCTGTGCTTCGAAACAGGTAGATGTTTCTGAGACGTTTTGCAGCACTTGATAAATGTTGAAGTTCTTGCTTTATAACATTTAGAATATATTTTGTAACAGAAACTTTTTACAGCATTCTAGAAATGTTGACTTTTCTGTTTGAAACTTTAGATTGTGTAAAAATGATATTTAAATTAAGAATTTTCCTCTAATCCTTTTAGAGTTTAACTTATATTAGAATGTTTTAAAATTTATTTCTTGTTTAAATACATTTTTAATAATTAATTAAAATATTTAAGTAAAAAGGCTTTTAATAGAAAACACATTTTCTATTTCAAAATTCAAAACCATGCATTTTTACTTAATTTCAATGGAAATTCATATAGTTTTTTAGTTTTATTATGGCCGAAAATTTCAAACTTTGAATGGAAGTGTCTTTTCGTCGTATCTCTTCGTGACTGGACATGACTGTTGTGTTAGTCCTTGAGATGATGGTTTTGATGACAACAACCTTAGAATAATATTATAAAATATAAATACTAACATTATAGTTTAGATATATATGTATATGCAGGATTTAACCATGCAGTTACCAAGAATGAAGACTGTACAGTATAGAGATTCAAGATATCAAGATTGAAGACTCATGAGTATCAAGATTATCAAGAGTTTAGGTTTTCAAGATTTAATTAGGAATTTTGTTAAAACTCCTAGAAAAACACTGGCATCTTAAAATCCAATTTATTCGTGGAATGGAATCCACTTCGAACCTGTTAAAGGGATGAAACCTACGAAAAATCTAGTGGAACATTGTTTTGTATCCGCTAACCTTTTATTCAAATGTTTTTATAAAATTATATCTTGTTTTCAAAATGATTTCTAAACCTTCCTTTTAAAAGAATCAAAAACATCTATCCTGGTTTTAAATACTTTTAGCCTCAAAATAATCTTTATTTTCAAAATTATAGTAAAATTTTATATATATATATATATATACCAAAATATTATTCTCTATATTTGCTTATGTATTTTAACTGTAGTTAAGTATATTTATAAAGTTTAAAATAGTTTTAATACAAGAAATAAGTTATTTTCAAAGAAAAGCAAATTACCAAAAATACTTTAGGCATGTCGACATCCTCAAGTACCCTTGTCGACATGGTAGCAGTTTATTTCAAAAATTTGAATTTCAAAGGAAGTGTCTATTCGTCATATCCCTTCACGAATGGACATGACTGTTGTTCTACTGTAAGTAGAGGTAGTTTTGAACGAATTTATATTCATATTTTCTCTAATTTCACTCCTCTTCTTCTTCTTCCACATTTCTTTATAATTTTTTTTATAATTACTCTGCCAAAATAAACATTGAATCTAACTAGATCATCTTTGGTTTGATTCTCTATCACTATCTCAATAAGATCTCAGTGCTATTCAGAGTTATAGGCTTCTTTGTAATAAACTAAGTGAGAAAAGGTGTGATTGTAGCTTGTGAAATCAATCAAGCGAGAAAAGGTGTGATTGTAGCCTTAGAAATCAATTGGATGAACTTATTGCCCGTAAAATCAAGTATATCTACCCAGAGGATTGTGAATCTGGAGTGGTGTACCTCGTGACCTTAAAATCGAGGGTGTAATTGTACAATTGCTTTTGAAAGAAAATCTGTACTTATGTGCGGGACTGGATGTAGGGTAACTCGAAACCAGTATAAAATCTGGTGTGTTCTTTCCTTTATTGCTTTTACTTTATTTCTACATCTGTGTTTGTTTCTGTGATCATATCTGTGTCTGAATATTGCATACATTTGTGTTCAAATTAACAAAAACTCAAAAAGATTTAGTAATTCCTTAAAACACTATTCACCCCCTCTCTGGTGTTAATCCCAGCCTTAAGATCTGTATTCCGCATTTCTCACATTTGGTATCTGAGCAAGGTTTTCAAAGTTTCATAATATGATTTTTGAAAAAGTTTTTAAAATGGCTATGTTTAAAACATTTGTTAATACTAATATAGGAATATTCAGATCATTATTGTCTCTTGGGTCTGCATATAATCAGTATTCAAATTCAAGTTGTCTACCAAAATTGTATAATGTGCAGGAAACATGCTTTATAGGTGTTGAGGAATCAATCCACAATGAACAAATTGTGCAGATCAAAAGAACAAATGGATACTCGATAGTGGATGTTCTAGACACATGACTGGCAATCCAGATATGCTGAATGATGTAATATACAAAGACAGAGGACTGGTTAACTTTGGAGACAACTCAAAAGGATATGTGATTGGGCATCGGCAAAGTCGGTAACTCTGAAACTCCTATTATTACTAATGTTTTGCTAGTTAAGAATCTGAAACATAATTTGCTAAGTATTAGTCAACTTTGCGATAAAGGATATAAAATTAAATTTGAAAAAGATAAGTGTCACATTGAAGATAATAATTCAATCATAATATTTGAGGGAATTAGGAAAAAGAATATTTATATTCTTAGTATGAAAGTTTCAAATGATAACCTGTGTCTTTTGGCACATACAAGTGACCCTTGGATTTAGCATAAGAGATTTGGACATTTGAATTTCAAACTCTTATCTAGACTGTCAAAACATGATCTAGTAAGAGGTCTCCCTAAAATGAATTTGAAAGTAGATAGTTTATGTGATGCATGTCAATTAGAAAAACTTAGAAAAAGTTCCTTTAAATTAAAAGATATGATTTCAACCTCCAAACCTCTTGAATTACTTCAGCTTGATTTATTTGATCCATTTCAAATACTGTCAATAAATCATAGTAAATATATTTTTGTAATTGTAGACGACTATTCTAGATTTACATGGACAATATTTTTGAAATATAAAAGTGATACTTTTGAATGTTTTAAGAATTTTACAAAAAGGATTCAAAATCAACTTTCTCTAAAAATTATAACCATCCGTAGTGATCACGGTGGTGAAGTTGAAAATGAAAAGTTTGAGGAATTATACAATAAAAAGGGAATAACTCACAATTTTTCATTTCCAAGAACTCCACAACAAAACGGAGTAGTAGAACGTAAAAATAGGACGATTTAAGAGTGCGCAAGAACTATGCTTTCAGATAGTAAATTACCAAAGTATTTTTGGACAGAAGCATTTGCTACCGCCTGTTATATTTTAAATAGAATTTTAATTAGACCTTTAACTGATAAGACATCTTATGAACTTCTTCACAGAAAGAAACCTAAGGTATCTTATTTTAGAATTTTTGAAAGTAAATGTTTTATTTTAAATACAAAATATAACTTAGATAAATTTGATCCTAAATCCGACAAATGTATCTTTATTGGATATTCTAATAGAAATAAAGCATATAGAGTGTTTAATTTAAGAAAAACACCATTGAAGAAACAATACATGTTTCATTCGATGAAAATCCCAAAATTTTTGAAGATACAAATGATGAAGAGGATTTAATCACTCAAAATCAAGAGTCAAATGGAACTAATAATGAAATTAATCATCGTAATAAAAGAATTAAGCTTTTAAAAGATCATCCTATAGAAAATATACTAGGAGATATGCAATCTATTATTACAACTAGAAATCAATTAAGTAAAATGAGCAATGTAGCCTTTATATCAACTATTGAACCCAAAAATCCAAAAGAAGCATCAACTGATGATTCATGGATTTTGGCTATGCAAGAAGAGCTAAATCAATTCACTAGAAATGATGTTTGGAAACTTTTTCCTAGACCTGAAAATAAAACTATAACTGGAACAACATGGGTATATAAAAATAAAATGAATGAACAAGGAGATGTTGTTAGAAATAAAGCCCGGTTAGTCGCTCAAGGTTATTGTCAAGAAGAAGGGGAAACCTTTGCTCCCGTAGCAAGATTAGAAGCCATTAGATTTCTACTTGCTTTCGCAAATCATAATAATTTCAAATTGTATCAAACGGATGTTAAAAGTGCCTTTTTAAATGATTTTGTAAAAGAGGAAGTATATGTTGAGCAACCACCACTTTTTGAAAATGAAAAATTACCAAATCATGTTTACAAACTTAAGAAAGCTCTATGGTCTAAAACAAGCTCTTAGAGCTTGGTATGATAGACTAAGATCTTACTTATTACAATCAAATTTTGAAATTGCTAAAGTAGATAATACGCTTTTTATTAAAAGAAATAAAAATGATATTCAACTAGTACAAGTCTACGTAGATTTTATCATTTTCGGATCAACTAATTTTGAAATGAATAGAGAATTTTCTGAAATAATGACAAAAGAGTTTGAGATGAGTCATATGGGTGAATTAAACTTCTTTCCAGGATTACAAATAAAACAATTAGATAATGGTATCTTTATTAGTCAAGAAGAATATGCTAAAGACCTAGTTAGTAAATTTGGTTTGACTATTGCAAGTGGAAAACCCACTCCCATGGCAACCAATGAGTACTTAAGTAAAGAAGATCTCTCGAAAGATGTAGATCAAAAATTATATAGAGGAATGATTGGATCACTACTCTATATCACTGCTAGTAGACCTGATATCATGCATAGTATTTGTCTCTGTGCAAGATATCAATCACAACCTAAAGAGACCCACTTAAAGCCGTAAAATGCATCATAAGATATGTTAAACACACCTTTGATTATGGCTTATTTTATCCTAAAAATGATTCTTTTGACTTAATATCTTACTACAATGCTGATTATGCTGGTTGTAAATCAGACCGAAAAAGTACAAGTGGAACCTATCACTTTTTGGGGCATTCTTTGATTTCCTGGTTTAGTAAAAAGAAAACCACAGTTTCTTTATCAACAACTGAAGCAGAGTATATTTCTACTGCTTTGGCTTGTTCTCAAGTAATATATATGCAACAAACTTTAAAATATTTTGGTTTAAATATCTCAAAATCACCAATTTATTGTGATAATACTAGTGCAATAAATTTATCCAAAAATACTGCTCATCATGCTCGAACTAAACATATTGATATCGGACGTCATTTTCTCAGAGATAATATAAGTAAGGAAGTAATTACTCTCGATTATATCAATTCTGAGAATCGAATTGCTGATATCTTAACAAAACCCTTAAATGAATCTATATTTACTAAATTAAGAAGAGAATTAGGTATTTGTTCAATAACTGAAATATAAAATATAAATAACAAAGTATAATTAAAAATTAAATAAAAATAAATCAAATAATAAATATATCAAGCACCATGTCGACAACCCCCTCCTACCCATGTCGACATATAACGATTTTTTATTTTTGAAAGTTTCCCACCAAAATTTAAATAAGTGGTTATATATTCTTCTTATTTCGAAATTTTGATCATTCTTTCCGTTCTCTCTCTATTCTAACTTCTGAAAACAATAAAACAATGGTCTCCTCTTCCAAATCAAACAAAAATTCAACTTTTTCGTTCCTTTTTCCTTCTACTGGATCATTCCAACGAACTACGCTCGCACGAGTAATCAAAATGGAGTATTCTTTGAAGGATGCACTGCAATTAATGACTGAAATTCAAGTGGTGCAACTTAGAATGGCCAAAGAACAAGAACAGCAAGGAAAAATCCTTTGAAATTTGCAAAAAGTTTCTAATGGACAGTCACGCTAATCCAATCTTGATTGATGAAGAGTCTTCAGGAGATCAAGTGCAAGAGGACAACAAGGAAGAAGAAGAAGAAGCCTTCATGGAAAAAGAGCACACTGAAGATGATGACAAAGTCGTTTGCGTTAGCGAAGTATGCTTTGACAAGGATGGAAATCTAGTGGAACAACGTGGAAATTTCTGTTTCCACTACCCAAATTGTTCGGTTCATAGATCTCCCATTTTCAAAGACACACATTAGTTTATTTTCTCTCTTTCCTATTGTTGTATGTTCTTTCTTACGTTCTCTACGAAAATGTAAATAAAACAATATATAATCAATAAATAATTTGTGTTCTTATATTTGATTTCTCACTATTATAAGTATTATTGTATATGGAATCTTAGTTGGGATAGTTAGTAATTTAAGATTAAGTTTTAGTTTTAGAATCAAGTGTTGATTATTTATTATAACACTATCATTATAATCATATGTCATAGAGTATTGGATTAAGGGGAAGTTATATGGTTTGGAGTTAGTTTATGTTGATGACAAAGGGGAAAAAGTATAAAATAGGATAGTTATGCATAAATTAAGGGGGAGTTATTAGTTTTAGGGGGAGTTATTAGGATAGAAGTAATATTTTATAAACAAAGGTTGTCATCATCAAAATGGGAGAGATTGTCAGTCCTTGAGATGATGGTTTTGATGACAGCAATCTTAGAATAAGATTATAAAATATAAATACTAACATTATAGTTTAGATATTTATGTATATGCAGGATTTAACCATGCAGGTATCAATAATGAAGACTGTACAATATAGAGATTCAAGATTTCAAGATTGAAGACTCATGAGTATCAAGATTATCAAGAATTCAAGATTTCAAGATTTAATTAGGAATTTTGTTAAAACTCCTAGAAAAGCACTGGCATCTTAAAATCCAATTTATTCGTGGAATGGAATACACTTCGAGCCTGTTAAAGGGATGGAACCCTAAGTAGGATGGAACCTATGAAAAATTTAGTGGAACATTGTTTTGTATCCGCTAACCTTTTATTCAAATGTCTTTACAAAATTATATCTTGTTTTCAAAATGATTTCAAAACCTTCCTTTTAAAAGAATCAAAAACATCTATCCTGGTTTTAAATACTTTTAGCCTCAAAATAATCTTTATTTTCAAAATTATAGTAAAATTTTATATACACACCAAAATATTATTCTCTATATTTACTTATGTATTTTAACTATAGTTAAGTATATTTATAAAGTTTAAAATAGTTTTAATACAAGATAGAAGTTATTTTCAAAGAAAAGCAAATTACCAAAAATACCTTAGGCATGTCGACATCCTCAAGTACCCCTTATCGACGTGGTAGCAGTTTATTTCAAAATTTTGAATTTCAAAGGAAGTGTCTATTCGTGATATCTCTTCACGAATGGACAAGGCTGTTGTTGTACTATAAATAGGGGTAGTGTTGAATGAATTTATATTCATATTTTCTCTGATTTCACTCCTCTTCTTCTTCCACATTTCTTTATACACATTTTTAACATTACTCTACCAAAATCAACATTGAATCTCACTAGATCATCTCTGGTTTGATTCTCTATCACTATCTCAACAAGATCTCAGTGCTATTCAGAGTTATAGGCTTCTTTGTAATAAACTAAGCGAGAAAAGGTGTGATTGTAGCCTGTGAAATCAATCAAGCGAGAAAATGTGTGATTGTAGCCTTGGAAATCAATTAGGTGAACTTGTTGCCCATAAAATCAAGTATCTCTACCCAGAGGATTGTGAATCTGGAGTGGCGTACCTCGTGGCCTCGAAATAGAGGGTGTAATTGTATAATTGCTTTTGAAAGGAAATCCGTACTTGTGTGTGGGACTGGATGTAGGGTAACTTCGAACTAGTATAAAATCTGGTGTGTTCTTTCCTTTATTGCTTTTGCATTATTTCTGCATCTGTGTTTGTTTCTGTGATCATATATGTGTCTGAATATTGCATACATTTATGTTCAAATTAACAAAAACTCAAAAAGATTTAGTATTTTCTTAAAACACTATTCACTCCCCCTCTAATGTTAATCCTAGCCTTATGATCCGTATTCCGCATTTCTCACATGTTGTTTCTCTATAATAAGGGTTAAACAAACGAATTTTTATTAACTATTTTTTTGTATTTCTCTCCTCTTTTTACTCTCTTATTTTCTAAAATAAATTCTACTCGAACTCTTTTCAAATTCAATCAGAACCAAATCCAAACTCTGCTGATCTGATTCTCTATTATTTACTCATTGATCTATCTACTCTCTCACTCAAATCAAGATCAAAGTGCATTTAAGAGTTATAGGATCAATTATAATCAAGATTGAAGATCTGAGTTTGTAAAACTGCATCAAATCATATCGCTATACTTGTGGATGTGATGTAGCCCGTAAAATCAATTCGGCGTGCTTAGTAGCCTATAAATCTAGTGGGTGCACTTGTAGCCTAAAAATCAAGTGGCTCTACCAAGATGTCTGGATTCTGGAGGGTGTATCTCACAATCCTGAAATCGAGATTGTAGTTACAATTACTAGTTGAAAATAAATCTGTACAAGGAATTGTATGGGACTGGATGTAGGGCAACTCCGAGTACAAAATCCCCGTGTTTTCTTTCCTTTTATACCTTTACTGCATTTACTTTTATCTGCACTTTGATTCTGTGATTGTTTCTATAATTGTCAATTATTTCATTCAAAGTATAATATTAAATAATTTGAAAAATACTCATATAATCCATTAAACACTATTCACCTCCCTCTAGTGTTAATTTAGCCTTAATATTCCTATTTCGCTGACTCACATTTAGTATTAGAGCATTAGGTTTTCAAAAACTCATAATTTGATTCTTGAAAAGTTTAAATGACTAGTAATACTTTTAACAATTTTGCAAAAAAATAATTTTGTGAACCAATATGTTTTTAGAAACTAACTGTTTTGTGCTTGCTTTTACTAGTTGAAAAGAAATCCATACAAATAATTGCGCGGGACTGGATGTAGGTAACTCTGAACCAGTATAAAATCCCGGTGTGTTCTTTTCTTTTTTACTTTACTGCGTTTACTTTTATTTGAAGTTTGATTTTGTGATTGTTAATTACATTATTCCAAGTAGGATTTTAAAGAATTTGAAAAATATTCATATAATCCATTAAATACTGTTCACCCCCTCTAATGTTAATTTAGCTTTAAGATCTCTATTCCGCTGACTCACACATTCTTCCCACCATCTTCAACTTCTACACTACAGATTGAAAATCCATGGATAATAACATTAGAAACAAATTATATAAGCATAGACCATATAAAGTAATGTTAGAGATTGGGAATACGTAAGTGTATCATGATCATTAATTTTGGAATGTGTTAATTAGTTGTTAATTAGGGTTAGAAATAATTGTAGTTGTAGGTAGAAACTTAATTGAAATTTTATAAAAATCATGGGAAAGCATAAATTAGGGTTTCTTATTCATCATTAAGTTATCCACTATAATCTTTGAGTGAATGACTAGTCAAAATTCTGGCCAAAACCAACCAATATTACATTATTATTCTGATTAAGTCGTCTGGAATAATGTAGCAAATCCACGTGTCTTATACTGTAATTTGTTTAACTTTATTTTTTGTTCCCTCGCTTACTATTGTTACTCTAGCAAGTTATTGAATAATGTAGTAAACGCATGAGTCTTCTTCATTCTCACCATGACGCCGATTGCCAAATCTATTTGAGTGGAAAGTTTAAAAGGAATGATTGTAGCATGAGTAGGAATGGAGAAGATTAAGGTATTGAAGTTGAAATTTACCTATATGTAACATCCCGCCTTCTAAGGCCCAAAACTGGCCGCTACTAATGCTACAGTCTTCCATAGTTGTTATTTCTTGGCGACCGAATGCGGCTTAGTTAATACTGATACGTTGGAACATAAGAATATGAAAAAATTTAAACTTCCAATAAATAGAATTTTCCATTTCAAGCAAATTACAATTTAAGATTCAATTACATAATCCCAGATGTTAACTACATTTAGATCATATATATATGTACAAAATACGATAAGAGCGATATATGAGATGTCCCCTTATGATGATCAGAGAAATAATAAATCTAAACTTTACAGTTCTTAGTACATCACAGCGGAAAACACAAAATAGCTCCTATATAGCTAACACTGTCTCCTACAAGTCTTCGGAAGCTCATTCATCCAAAAACCTAAAAGTCTCTTACTCTTAGACCACTCAAATTAATTTTGAGTACCTAAGAGTTTGTCGAGAAACACAAACTTCAAGTCAGACAATAAGTATGGTATGAATAATCCCCTATCATCACTTATCATAATGGATAACTAGTGAGAGCACGTCGCATAGCGGAATGGGTTTTCCTCTCACTAGTTTCCAAAACAAAAAATGCAAATCATTTACTATGCCCCTACACCCAAAATGATTAGTCTTAACATAAAATGAAATAAAGCCATAAATCATATACATTGGATATCCCATCCACCCATTATTAGATATCCCATCTAATAGCAAAATATTAGATTTCCCGTCTAAATCAATTTATTAGAGTTCCCCTCTAAAATCTTTAAAATGACTGTTCGTCAAAACCTTAATAGGACTATCCGTCCCAAATCCCTTCAAAATAAATGCAGATTATTCATCGTAGGTTGTTCTATAAAAGATGGTATGGGCTATCCACTGCACACTCCGTAGGTTTTCTAGGATGACTATGAACCCTTAGGTGCCAAATCCCGAGGCTAACCACTTCTGGCAAAACATTCTTTACTTTAGAAATTTGATGTGGGCTATCCACCGTAGATTCCATGGTTTTCCTAGGTTAACCAAGAACCCATCACTTGGCCAAATAAAATATCATGGTCCCCATGATTATTTATAAAAATTCTTGATCCCTATGATTAGTTATTTTCCCCAGGTATACCATCTGTTTAACCTATTCCCATTGGTAGCCCCACTCAGGTTAAATTAAATAAAAACATATTGGTAGCCCAATGTATATTTTCGAAATCATATTTACGTTTGTAATCCCAAACTATGTATCGAAAACATTAAATCCACCCCGGCACTATGGTTTTATAACATTCAATTCAAATAAGGATCCACTTATATATTCAAACAATGATAAATATTTTATGCTATAACACTTCGAACGAAGTCCCATTCGAAAGAAAATAACCCACCGAAGATAGCCCCTTCGGAAGCCTTCCTTTTGAAAGCATCACAAAATCATACCTTTCAACCTTGTCGAAAGCTTGGGGTATCCCCCCTTGTAAAACCATTTATAAACCTTTCAAAAGTATTCAAGATCAAAACCTTTCACAATCATTGAAGATAAACCCTTCAAAACCTTTTGCAATGATTGAAGATAATCCCTGCAAAACCTTTCACAATCATTTCGCAATCATTGAAGATAGCCCCTCCAAAACCTTTCGCAATCATTGAAGATAACCCTTTCAGAACCTTTCGAAATCAAACCTTTTGAAATCATTCAAAAACAATGAAGTGTTGGTGTTGGAACCAACCCTTAGAAAGTATACTTCGGACCTTGTTGGAAGGTTAACCCTTCGGTTTGCCGAAATGTGTTAAAACACCTTTTTAGAAAACATTTTATTACAATACTCTTGAAGGTTTAATCTTTCGAAGATCCCTTTCGAAACCCCTTCTTGAATATATAAAAATTTAATCTGTCATAAAATGTTAGAGTCGAAGGATCCTCCTTCAACTAATTCGAAAGCAATTATATTTCTATCCGAAAACAAAAGAAGAAGCCTCTCCATCCCTTCGCCCTTTTCTTCCCTTCAGCCCCGTGCCTACCTTTCGACTTTGGCGGAGGGTAACGGTTTACCTTTTATCTTAGGCAAAAGGTACCTTTTGACTTCATTGAAAGGGTAAAAGCAGGCTTGTTGGAGTTGAAGACAGAACTGGGCCCATTGAAGTGATGTTTTTATCTTGTTTATCTAATTTTGATCGGCTGAGGAACCTTCTCCTGTACTTTAAAATAGTAAAAAGTATACAAAAGTTGACCTTTTTCTCAAGACACTGTACTTCTTCCTCAAATATTTCCAAAATCAATTTCCTTCTGAATTTAAATAATTTCGGAAGCAAATTTTTAGTTTAGCCCTTGGGTTTAAATAATATAATTACCTTAGTAAATTACTAAGGACAAATCCTCAAAAATACCAAAAATCTGACAAATCATATACTTCAACATATTAAAATTTCATAGCATATGAAGACCAGCACAACTCGGAATTTAACCAAAACCGAATAAATGTGTTAAATAGCCCATTAACATTTTAAAACACCTAAGTCTTATCCAAATAAAGGTTTAAATGGATATATCCTAACCAAAATCGCAAACATGAATCGAGTATAACCCATAATCATCCAAGCATAGAAAATGAGATGATAAACATGATTATTCACCTTGATTAGTTAATTAGAGAATGAGATAATTTCCTACTTTAATTCCTTAGCTTTTTCTTTAATTTATTGCTCTTCCAGGATCTTTTAATGGCCGGTCGAAATATAGGCGAGGAGTTATGAATGAGAAAGTAAAAATTTATTAAGGTGGAGGAAGAGATTTATACTAAGAACTGTAGCCCCATTTTCAAGTTTACCCCTTAGGAAAATTTCTCCTTCTAAATTTGGCTAAGTCTTATTTTAGTTCATTCATTAAGACACAGCCATTGGATTTATTAATCTCATCTCCCTAATAATTCACATTATTTTATTTTATTTGTCCAATTAAATATCCTGAATAATGTTAATTAAATTTCAAGGGCATTACAGAATCCCCCCTTAAAGAATATCATCCTCAAAATTTCAATAAGGACAAAACAACAAGCATATAGCCTATGAAAGCAAAGCTAGTATAACCTACCAACCAAACACTATATAAACTCTATATAGAATTTACCATCTAACACAGTCTAGGAAAAGTAGCCCTAATCCTGTCTTCTGTCTTCAAAGTATAGTCCTTCACGTTGTCGCTCCACTGAACTTTCACCAACTTGACTGTCTTGTTTCTTAATCTCTTCTCATCTTTTGCCACAACTGGTTGCTTCACAAAAGTCATATTTGGTTCCACCACTAAGTCCTCCAGTGTCGTCAGAGCGATAATAGTTTTTGGATCATGAATATTCTTCCTAAGATGAGAAACATCAAACACATTGTGAACCCCGATCAAACTGCTCGGCAAATCTACTTGGTATGCGAGTTTCCCAATCCTCTCTGATATAGGAAATGGTTCAACATATCTCAGTGCTATTTTCTCGGTCTTCCCGAACCAAGCCACACCTTTCATCGGCGATACCATGATGAAAACTCTATCTCCAACTGAGAACTCTAGTTCTTTACGTCTTTTGTCTGCATAACTTTTCTGCCTAGACTGACCCTCCTTCATTCTTTCCCCTATCAACTCGATCTTTTCCGTCGCCTCTCTCACCAAATCTGGACCAAAGACCAATCTATCTTCAGTCTCTAACTAACATACTGGTGATTTTCATGGCCTTCCATACAAAGCTTCAAAAGGTGTCAATCCTATAGTAGTCTGATAACTATTATTATAGGAAAACTCCATTAAGTATAGGTGATCTTCCTGAAAACCACTAAAATCCAGCACACAAGCTCTCAATAGATCTTCCAGTACCTTGTTGACTCTCTCTGTCTGCCCATCCATATGAGGATGATACGCGGTACTTATCTTGAGCTTAGTGCCGAACACACTCCATAGGCTCTTCCAAAACTCGCTAGTAAACAAGGCATCTCTATCGCTGACGATACTGCTAGGAATTCCATGCAGTCTAACGATGTTCTTCATGAACAACTTAGCCAAAACAGGTGTCGTCCAGATTGACCTTACCGGAATGGAATGGGCACTCTTGGTCAATCTATCCACCATGACCCATATACTTTCATTACCCCAGTTTGACCTTGGAAATCCGTCAATAAAATCCATGGATATCGAGTCCTACTTCCAAATTGGAACATCTGAAGGTTGAAACAAACCACTTGGCTTCTAATGTTCGGCTTTTTCTTGTTGATAGTTCAATACCGTTTTATCCATAAGCCAACATCACTCTTCATTCCTTTCCAGAAGAAGCTTCTCTTCATATCTTGATACATCTTGGTTCTCCTGGGATGAATCATAAACTTCGATCGACGACATTCCCTAAGAACTTCCTTCCTAAGGTTTCCAGCATCTGGAACACATAACAGTTCATTATTTCTCAACCAACCCCTGTGGTCAAGAATAAAATCCTTCAAATCATCAATCTCGATTTCAGTTTCTAACCTTCTAATCCTCTCGGCTAACACTGGATCCTCTTTCTGCCTAGAAGCAATCCGTTCGATCAAAACTGGTCGAACTTTCAAACAAGACATCATGGCGATTTTCTGACTAGATCCAGCAGTTGACCTCAACTGCACACTGCAAGAAGCCAGTGCTTCCAAGTCTTTCCATTTCACCAATATAGCTAACAATACATTTTGATGTTTCCTGCTAAGTGCATCTGCCACCTTATTTCCTTTTCCCGGTGTATGCTAAAATCATAAGCTGTAACAAACTCCAGCCATCTCATGTTCAGCTCCTTCTGAGAGAATAAATACTGTAGAGACTTATGATCCATAAATAGCTCAAACCTTTCTCCCAAAAGGTAATGTCTCCATACCTTCAATGCAAAGATTATCGCTGCCAACTCCAAATCATAAGTAGGGTATCTCACTTCATGCGGTCTAAGCTGTCTAGAAGCATAGACAATAACCTTTCCATTGTGCATTAGCATAACACCTAACCCAGTACCACATGCATCAGTGTAAACTACCAATCCATGATTCCCATCTAGAGCTACTAACATGGGCGCATTGGTTAACAAAATTTTCAACTTAAGAAATGCCTCCTCACATTTGTTAGACCAAACAAACTTCATGTCCTTCCTGGTTAGCATAGTCAAGGATGCCGCTATCCACGAGAAATCCTTAATGAACCATCGGTAGTAACCTGCAAGACCAAGAAAACTTCTAATCTCACTTACTGTCTCTGGTCTCTTCTAATTATTAACAACCTCGATCTTATTCGGATCAACTGCTAACCCTTCCTCGGAAACTACATCACCAAGGAACTTCACTTCCTACTTTCAAAAATGACACTTGGAAAATTTCGCCTTCGGTTGATGTTGCCTCAGCATCTCCAACACTATTCTAAGATGATCTGCATGATCCTTCTCATTCTTAGAATATACAAAAATGTCATCAATAAAAACCAACACGAACCTATCTAAATGCTCTCGGAAAAACCGGTTCATTAAATCCACGAAGAAAGCTGGCACATTAGTAAACCCGAATGGCATAACCAACCATTCGTAAGACACATATCTGGTCCTAAACACCGTTAAAGGAATACGGTCCTCTGCCACTCTTAGTTGATGGAAACCTATCGTCAAATCCATCTAGGAAAACACTCTGGCTCCACTCAATTGATCGAATAAGGATACCTATTCTTGATCGTCCTCTCGTTTAGCATACCCTAGTTAATACACATCCATAACGACCCATCTGGCTTCTTCACGAATACCGCGGTCGTTCTCCAAGGCGAACTGCTTGACCGGATGAAATTCTTTCCTTCCATTTTTACTAGCCGCACCTTCCATTCTGTCATCTCGGTTGGTGACATCCAGCTAGGTGGTCTACTTACGGGTTCAGCTCCCGGTACGAGATCTATCTGAAACTTAATTTCCCTTTTCGACGGCAAGCTCGAAACTGGTTCAAACACATCTGCAAACTCTCTTGCTTCATAAACCTGCTTCAACTCTGCTTCCACTACCATAGCATCCAATAACACATAAGCATTTCCGTTCGAACTCCTTACCGAGTAAATGACTCGGTTACGGCTATTAGGGCGTCTCAATGATATTTTCCCCTCCTAGAAAAATATCCTAGCATCATATCCATCTAACCGATCCATACCCAATATGATCATG
Organism: Allium cepa; assembly: GCA_030765085.1. NCBI lineage: Eukaryota > Viridiplantae > Streptophyta > Magnoliopsida > Asparagales > Amaryllidaceae > Allium > Allium cepa. The sequence continues at coordinate 165,084,739 of CM060941.1, read as the reverse complement.
AAACCCACGAAATCAAAAACATATAAACTGCATGCAAACATATGACCTAACAAATCAAGTTCTAGCTGGTCATATCTCATTCCCAGAGTTGCATACCCTCCTATAGGATTTGCAACCCTTAAAAGAGTAATAGGTATAAAGGTTCTAGACATAAGCAATCTAGCAAATAATGAGATATAAATGAGTGCGATGCACCGGTATCATATAGTATCCTAACTGGAGTACTATGAATCATAAGCATACCTTCCGTCACAGCTTTTGCTTTCTCAATAGCCGTTGGTCTAGAGGATGATGGTTCCAACGCAAAGATTTTTCTCTTTCCAGCCTTAGCAGCCTCGGGACACTTGTCCTTGTAATGCCCCATGTGGACACAGTTGTAGAACTTCACATTCAACCTCATTGCAACGGCTTTTCCATCACCAGGGCGACACTCAGTAGCATAGTGCCCCTTCTTGTCACACTTGTAACAAACAATATCATCCTTGCTCTTTTGAGCTGTTACACCCGACTGGGTATCTTTTTTCTTAAAGAACTTCCGCTTCTTACCCTAAAAATTCTAAACCTCAACTAGTTTCCCTTTTCCAAAAGTAGAAAGCATCTCTTCATTTCGAATAGCCATCTCAACAACAATATGACACGGATCCCGGAGGTTTGGCATGATTGCTCTGGAAATCTCAGGATTCAACCCCTTGGTAAACTTTATCATTCCTCCAAATGACAGTATCCATAGTATCATATCCGTAACGAGACAGCTTATCAAACTTCGTAGCATATTCAATCACCGATTTATCTGCCTGACTAAATCTGCAAACTTCCTGAGCAATGCTGATTGGCAACCCTGGATAGAAATTTTTCTTCGAACCTCCTTCGAAATTCAGCCCAAGTCAGATCTTCCTCTGGCTCTCCCACGATAACTCCGTTCCACCAAAACAACGTTGCTCCCTGCAATTGCCTTGAAGCAAGAGTCTCTTCTACACATCCTTCAAGCTGAGATCTGCAAATATCCTTTCACAATGCAATAGCCAGCTCTCCACTCCTACTGCATTCTCGGTTCCCAAAAATGGCTTCCCTCCCAGACTAGCACAATCCCTGCTCAGCTTGGTGTAGTTACTGCCAACTGGGGCCACCGGATTAGCTCCTCCAGCATTCCCCTGCAGCCACTCTCGCAGCTACTCCAACTTGCATCATATTCAAGAAGAACTGATACATTATCCCCATCTCAACCGGCGGGATCTCAACACCAACATTAGCATTTGCATCTAGGTTTGCATTTGCCTGTCCACCCTGGTTGCTCCTAGTATTGGGTCGAAAATTTTCATGTGTTGCGGTGCATCTCCCACCTTGATTCACTCTTCCATTTCCAACCTCCATATCTTACCTCCCTACTGCTTGAAATCCAATCTTAGTAAGATACAAAGAACGGTCTAAGAGAGAGGGGAGTACATACTTAGGTATTTATAGCAAAGTACACATATGTTACTATAACGCTTACCCAAGCCCAACCATATTTTAGATTCATTAGATTATGCTTCAAAAATTTTAAGGTTTAAATTCCTTTTAAGTACATAAGCCATGCTCTGATACCAACTTGTAACATCCCGCCTTCTGAGGCGCAAAACTAACCGCTACGGATGACTGCAGCATCAGCAGCGATTAGTTTTGGACCTCAGAAGGTGGGATGTTACACCGTATAAATAGAGAAGAAGGATTGTAGTTGTTTCAATTCCAAAATCAGATTGAAAGAGGTAGGAGAATAAAATAAGGGAAAATAAGTGAGTGTGAGAAAGAGTAGAGGGAAAAAATAATACAAGGATATTTTAGTCTTATTATTTTACCAATAAATTTGATTTAATTTTTTTTATTGTCGGGAAGCAAAATTAAATAAAAAATGACTATTATGCTCTTAGTTTATACCACTAATAGACAAAATGATACTGTTAATAGAAGTCCCCAAATAAAATTTTGAAAATTTAACATTTGAATTTAGAATTTCAAATTTTGAATTTGTAAACTTTAAACCACTATTTTAGTAATCCTGAAAAATAAAAGTTTGAAATCTAATAAACTAAAAATTCAAAACTTAATATTTTGAAATATTGAAAATTCAAAATTCGAAATTTGAAAATTAGAAGTTTCATTTTTTTGAAACTAAAAGTTCAAATTTTGAAAATTTTGAGCCACATAGTTTGAAAATTAAAATTAAAAATTTAATTATTTGAACTTTGAAAGTATAAAATCTTAAAAAATAAAACTGTAACTTCTAAATTAAAATTTCAAATTCATAATTTCAAAATAAGAAAAAAAATAGTGAAATCTTGAAAATTCAAATTTTGAAAATTTGATAATTAAAAATTTGAAATTTTGAAGCGACTAAATTTGAGTTTTCAACAAGTAAACTAACAATTTTAATTTTTGAAAATTTTGGATTAGATATTTAAAAAACAAATTTTGAAAATTTGAAATTTTGAAATTTTAAAAGTTTAAATTTGAAATCATGAATTTTAATTTTTCAATTTGAAAATTCTTATTGAGAATTTCCTAATTATGAAATTCAAAGTTTGAATTTTGAAATTTTAGAATTTCAATTTTGCAATTTTTTTTGAAATTGTGAGTACCAAATTTTGAATTTTGAAATTTCGGTTCGACTACTTGTAAATTGGATTTTTGAGTTTGAGATTTTTGATTTTTAAAATTTCTAAAATTTTGAAATTATATGTCTTTGTTTGAAATATTTGGATTTTAAATATTTTTATTTTTTAATTTCATTAATTTTTTTTATTGATGAAACTACTTTTTTTAGTTAAAAAGCAAAAATATGTTGCTTATTAGTTAAGTTAAAATCGGACTTTTAAAAGTTGATAATTTTTTTTCATCCATACGAACATTTTAACTTTTGCTTTTAGAAAAGGAAAAAAAACTTATTTTAGCTTATCCGAAGGGATTCTAAATATTAAATTGGGTTCAAAAACTAAACCTAAAGATTTCTACTTGTATTTAACGCTCCTTTATCAAGAATTGATTTACAATCCTTTTGACAATTTGTATAACTCACAGAGAAAATTTGTTGTCTTTACATCCAAGAATAAAAACTCCATCTAAAGACCCATTACTTCTGTGATTCAAATATTGACTCTAAACAGGTGTAACGACCTCGAATTTCACTGCTTTGACTTATGGATATTTAATTAATTTAAGTATTCAAATAATAGGTTTTATAATTAAAATAAAACTGTTTTTAAAAATAAATAATGATCTTGAAATAGTTTTTCAAATTTGTTTCTAAAAATAATTAGTAAGAAAAAAATTGAAAATGTGACCGAAATTCGTTTTTTGAATTTTCAATTTTTTGTCAGCTAAATCTTTTCGAATATGTCGTGACACTTTTATATATACATACACAATTTTACAAATTAGTTTGACATGTTTGAATGCATATGAATATCCATGTACACTTAAGTATGTATATATAGAATTAATGTAAGATTTTTATTTTAAAAATTTAAAGTATATATAATATAAAGATTCTTTTCCCATCATATAGTACTAAGGAGATAAATGTTGTTTTCTTTGACTTCATAGAGAGGGTGGCTAGGTGTGGGAAAAATTGGGTGAGGTGGAAGGAGGTGGTTAGGTGGCAAAGGTATAATGGAGGGCCAAGGACAAGGGTTGTTTAGTAAATTCACCATTATATTTTATATAAATCATTTTTTCAATTTCCATTTCATTTTCATTTTTCTACTTATTCCAAAGCATTCTCGTCTTCCTTCTAAATTTTAGAAAATTGTTAATGGATTTTCCTTAAAATTCTAAAGTTTAGATTCAAGGTTTTTATTTGTTTAAAATGATTTCAAACTTTTTCATCTCCTTCTTTTCATTTTAAAAACTTCTCTATTTTCCTCCCGCTTCATTCGGCCATAACTTCCTCCATAATACTCCAAATCAAGATTTTTTTTATTCTTCCAACCACATAGAATTATAGTGGATACACTTTTACATTACGTTTTCAAATTTCAAATAGTCAAAATTTCGTTTCTTTCTGACTTATTTTTAGACCCATATTATCAAGGTCGAAAATACCACTCCTTCTATTGATCATATCTTCCTAAAAATCAATCGAAATTAAATGACTTTTTTTATAAATCATAGAGAAAATAACTTCCTAAAACTTTTCTTTTTCCACCTATCCAAATTTTGAAAGTAAGATGGCCAAAAATCGAGGGGAAAATGACCCATATTTGAGTGATTTTTGTGTGGTTTCCTAAGCTTTGCAAGTCTAAAGAATTTCAAGTTCTAAAAATTTATGTTGAGTAAACATTATTTTAAAGTTAAAAGTTATTAACTTGAAATATATGATGTATATTTGTTATATGATGTATGTTGGATTATGTTTGGTTGGTTATGAGTTGGATATTATTATTACGGTTGATAGAGATGGTAAAAGTGAACTTGAATTGAAGTCCACTTAGTATGGTTTAAAGTTGTGAACATGGATGTGATATAGTATGTGAACATGAGATATTCTGTTTAAGTGGATTTGTTTATGATATTGTAAGTGTATCTGGATATGATGATTGGTGGCAAACTAGTTTGCAAAGTTGTTATGTAAGATCCAAGTCCCTTGGAAATTTTGTTTATTTGTTTAATACTTTTAAAAGTTATTTTTTCTGGTTTTTCAAATCTTTTACTTTAGTTAAGTTTGAAAAAAGGGAGGTAGTAAACTTTAAGGTGAAGATTCGAAAGGAAAAATAAAAACTAGTTGAGATTGCGGGTATCCATAATGATAGTCTGTTGTGGATGTAGTTTCACTTAAAAATCCGATTTTTGCAAAATTTGGTTTTATTAACTTAAGGTGTTTTGAATTTTTTTATAATGTTTTATAAAGATAATTAAGTTTTTAATGATTAAATTTTTGTTAATTAAGTTTAAATAATTAATAATTAATTAAGATTATACAGGGTTTATTAATCCTAATTAAGTAAAGATTAGTTATTAATTAATTATCTTTTAAAGATAAGAATAATTTTACTTAATTATTAATTAAGTAGTATTAATTTTTAATGAAATATAATTGAAGTATATGATTTATTTTTAATTAACTATTAATTAACTGTAAGGTTAATTATCTAAATAAATCAATTGTTATGGTTAGTTAATTAAGGCTTTAATTTAAAATAAATTATTTATTTAAGGTTTAACTTATCAATTAAGTTTTAATTAAAGGCTATTTTGATTAATTAAATGAGAATAATTGAGATTTAAATATTAACGAAGGTTTAAATTATTATTCAATAATTAACGAAGGATAAATTAGGGTTTAAATTATTTATATAATGGTTAATTTTTGTTCAACTAGTTATTAAAGGTTTAATTATTTACTCATTTATAATTGAATTAAGATCAAATTTAATAAAGATTAATTATGATTTAATAAGAGTTTAATGTGTAATTAACACTACAAGAAAACTCGTTATTAGACGCATTAATTAGTAGCGTTTAAAGCCAATTGCAACCACTACTTACTTAGAAGAACAAAAATAAATAAATAAACGCTACTAATTGTTTGGCGCCAATAATTTGGTAAAATTTTGATGAAACTTTTATTTGGCGTCTAGTCTTTCTTTCTTCCGCTTACATGTTTGTATTAAAAAACCTAAATAAGAATGGAGTCAAATTGTCAGCCATCACCCTTGTAACGATTCGAATTTTTCGCGTTCGAAAATCGACATCCATACTTTACATTGTACTCGAATGCCGCAGATTTGACCGTTCAAATTCGAGTCGCCGGAGCTTATAACACATTAAGTACAACACAGCGGAAGAAAAAGAATAGCATATATCAATATACAACATTTGATACAACAGAATGATACAATGGAATGGTACAATAGATATCAACATTATCAGAGATACAAAGAATAGCAGCGGAAATATAATAATAACACTAGCAGCGGGACAAAATCTCCAATGTGGTCTTCAAGAAAGAACTCCAGTATCAGTAACTCCATCTCCAAGGCATCAATCCAGAAATAGCGAGAACTCCCAAATCAAGATGAAGAGAAGCAACTCGATCCAAAATGCGATTGCCAAATCCTAAGGCTGAAAGCTATCGAATCTACACCTACTATAGATTATCTGAAAAACCCCAACTCTAGACTGCCCGTGTGGAAAAATAGTGGGCACCCAGAGTTTAGGAAAGGAACAATAAACTCCAGGTCAGTCATGGGACTGGTATGAGCAAACAAAATATTTGGTCTTTAAACAGACAACCAGATAATTTAAAATAAATCCGCAATGCTTTTTGAAAAATGAAACTACCATAAGGCCTCCCGGCACACACACAATGCAAACGCACACATGGGGGAGATTTCTCCTTATGATAGTCAAATATGCTTAATACGAGAAAATTCTTTGATATTATTACTAGTGCATAGTGGAAAATCTTTTGAAAGTATAATATAAATCCTAGCTAGCATAGGTACCATGATGCTATGCCTACTATAGCTGCCATGTTAAATGGCAGGTTCTACAACTAAAACCGTACAAGGCTCGTATTTGAAGAATGGATTTCCAACAAATGGTCAGGCTAAGGAACTTCCTACTGCCACATGGGATCGCCTCTGGCGGGACGTCCCGAGAAACTAACGTTACGGTTAGATCTCTGCCAACACAAGGCCGGGTTACCTCTGTAACTAGGTAACTACTACACGAGCGTGCCATCCCCCGGTCCTTTGGGACCTTTATCCGAGGTACCTCTAAGCAACAACCACACAGTAAATGAGATTGGAGCAACCACATGAGTAAATATCTGGGCTCCATACCATGATACCACCCTTTACCAGAAGGGAATGACATACCCTAAAGGGCGCGACCCTCATAACCTTGCCGCATCTTTCCTGTTTCGACCATTTCCGGGGAGTGAGGTCCTGATGCAGTCTCGTCCACAAAGCTACGCTTTGTGCAACAAAGCCATGCTTTGGGTCAACAGATGACCAAAGCAACGATCACAAAGATAAATGATCAAACAAATGATCATATCACAAATGATCAACCAATGATCATCACACAGCAGCACTCAGCATGCCACATTACCAAATTGGGAATATCACTGATAAATATCAACTACATAACCTCTGAGCTCGTACGTCTCAGAGAAGGGTGTTAAGCTAAGAGAATAAATTCTCCGCCACCAAGCAGAAATGTATTTGATAGAGATCAGATAACATCTCAAAGTGTAATGTCGGACATACAACCATACAAGTCTGTTCTGGGTTCGAACAGAACCGAAGGCACTTCCGAAGAAGCCCTTGCAAATCCGGGTATCCACAATCCCGATCGGACTTCCCATCACTTAGGAGAACTCTATACCGGAGCAACTCAGTGCAGAGTCAATCGATAGGTTATCCTATCGTTCTCACAAATACCCGGTCTTCACCACCGGTCTTCAAATGCTATCCATAACGTCGTATCACTATTCGGAATGGGTTATATGACACAAGGTCCTCTCCCGGCTAAACCGAATAATGAGCGTCATATTTTAAAACACATGGATATGGGATTTTAGTTAAGTCACAACTTATAAAATCCAAAGTTTCTATTTTAAATGGTCAAACAAATTACCATTTTAAATCTTTAAATAAAAAGATTTATTTCACAAAGTTTCACCCAGTTTCACAAAGATCTATCCATAGATTTCAAAACAATTCCCATTTCAATTGGATTAACCCAATTAAATCTTTGAATTAAAGATTTATAGCTTTCAAAACACGTTTCCAAAAATTTATCTAAAACTTGGAATACTATTTTCATTTTTTGACTTGAAGCCCTTTAACACAAATTGAAAGTTCATTTCTTATGTGAAAGCTTCAATCGTTTGAAAACAAATAGTTTTATTTTAGAAAAATCCAATTTATACAAGTTGAAATCTTGGCTTGAATTTAAATTCCAAAACATCACCTTTTAAATGGTTTAAAACCATATAACCCATTTGTAAGTTGAATAACTTTTTAAACCCTAGTTCTCGAATTTTAGGATTCAATTTCAAATATTGAATTCAAATTTATATGAATTCATTTAAATTCCAAGATTCAATCAAGTTATTTAAAATAACTTTTATTTTTGACAATCATTTTCAAAAGCTTCAATTCCAATTCCAAAACTAATTTGGATTAAAAAATCAAATTTTAAAACAATTTCAAATCTGTGACTTAACCCATTTCCACGTGCAATCCATATTTGTGTGTGTATAAGTGTGGTCCAGGGGTTTAGCACAATAGTGCACAACATCATCATCATAGATTCAACCATATCGATAAGCGGTATAACCCATAACGCTTATCTTCATCAACAGATTCATAGATAAAGTAAATTTATCAATCACAAAGATTCACTAACATGTTTCGATGTGGGTTTCGGATAACCAACTGGAATCCGACTCCCTGTCGCATCGAAATTCAAATGTCATTCTATGGGTCAAGGGGTTGCATATACATATAACAATATATACGTCACAAATAAAATAGCCCAGCACAAGCATTACATAGCATCACAAAACATATCAATCCATCATGAAGCATTCAATTGGCAATCAAACATCTACAATTAAGATGAATAAATCTATGTGGTTTTAAATCTATTCCTCACATAATCACTTTCATTAGTAATGAACTACCCTTAATTGCTTCTTTAATTACTTCTAAATTTATTTCATTAATTTATTACCTATTATTGATTAATTAATCCTAATTAATCATCCTTAATTACATCACTAATTAAATGATTAATGATCTAAATTATTTCTTAAATTAATTACTCAAAGTAATTAACAACTTAATTACTATATTGACCCAAATTAATTATCCTTAATTTAATTTCTTAAATTAATTATTTGATTAATTACTAAATAATTAATCCAAATTATCTCCCACTTAAACATCTCCACTTAATTACAATCTGTAAATATTAAACAATTACTTAACTATGTAATTTCCAAATCATTAATTACATAAAGTAGTTATGTATAAAACCCAAATGTTTAAAATTAATTAAACTTAATTAATTAAATTAAACAATCTAATTCAATTAAATTAATTACATTAAGTAATTAATTTCTTAATTACTTTATCAAGTAATTACTCAATCCATTTATAATTGATTATTATTAAATTAATTAATATAATTAATAAATAAAATTAACCAAATTAATTATTGTTAAATAATCCTGGTTAATGACCTTCATTAACCATTCTTTAATTATTTTATAAGGTAATTAACTTAAATTAATTACCAATTAAATTACCTTTAATCATTTATTTATTAAAGTTAATTATAAAGTTAATTAACCTTAATTTAAAACTTAATTACATAATTAATATTCATTTATCATAATTTAATAACTTACTTAATGATCTTAATTCCAAATTGATTTATCATTAATCAATTGTTAATCCCAAATACAATTAATTAATTAAATTAATTAACTAATCTTGATTACCTTATTAATAAATTCTAAAACATAATTCTTAATAAAATTTAAAATAAACACAACTTAATTATGTTTTAAACAATTTGTTTTAAAACAAAGTACTTTTGAAATTATCTTTAGATTTCAATTTAAAATTCAAATTTAAAATAAATTAATTTTAAACTTATCAAAATTTTAAATAAATTTAAAACTTTTAAATTGCCAATCAAATAAATACTATATGAAAATATTAAAGTTAACTCCATTCCAAACCTTTAATAACTTAAGTTTCCATTCTAATTTAAAACTTCAAATTTAAACCTACTTTAAAATTTAAATCTGAAATTCAAACCAAACCTTTGAATTTCCAGAAAAAAAAAAAAAACTTAAATCCACTCATATTTTTTTAAAATCTCATTTCTAAAAATATTAAAACTATTTCATTAAACCAAGAATTAAATAAGTTTAAAATTTCTGAAACTTATATTTTATTCTCAAAACTGGAATTTGAATTCAAGTTAGAAATTCATACTTACATTGGAATTCAAACTGAAACTTTACTTCAACCAAACTACAGATTTAAAAAAAAATTAAAAATCCAGATTTTGAAAAAAAAACAGAAAACAGGTTTAAAACCTGGAATTTAAATTCAAAGTAATTCAGTCTTGAATTAAGTTTAAACCTAAATCTTATTCATACCTATAACTTCAGATTTTGAGTTTACAAAACCTTAATTTTTTTTTTTTTAAAAAAAAAAAAAAAAAAGTTTAAAAACCCATATTTTTAAATCAAAACACAGTTTACTGTGTAAACTGTATCTACAAGTTAACCCGAGACCCCCCCTAATTTACTTCGAGTTCTAAATGCTATTGCTTCGGGTTTCTGCCATACTTACTTCGAGTCATTTCCATCCAACTCGAGTAAACAGAACCCTTCCCTGAAACCACCCCCAACCAAAACAGATCACCAGAAAATCATGTCGCACCACCTCTCCGACCTCCAGTGAAGATCCAACAACCACCAAAAACCCCTCAATACCCTAACTACAACACCAGGTTGAACAGAATTTCAAGCATTCAGATTTAGTCTTGAAAACCCCAAATTTTAAAAACCTGGAAAAACAACTTACAGGTTTCGCTCAAAACCTGTAAACTTCCACTTCACGCTGCTCCGACCATCGGACTCCCGCCCCCTTTGGCCACCAACTCCATTACACATCCACTACCCATACCCCAAAACCCAGAACACTCGATCCATCCAAGCCTTCCCACTGATCCCGTGTTCACACACCATTTCAAAACTAGGTTTAACAGAAGAATTCCAACTGCACTTACTCTAATCAAATTTAAAAGTCATTTCAGATTTTTATGAGGATCAATTATCCTTATTTTATAATCCAGCAAGACTATATAATCTACTTAAATCACAATTTGCGAGTATTGCACAAATTCATACTTTTATTATCCAGACCAAACTGACCATGAACATTCACTTAAAATACTAATACTTGATTTTAAAACCAAGTTTTGTCAATGCCTTAAGTTTATGGAACTGGATTTTAAATATTAATGTGTTTGATTTGATCAATATTAAACATGCAGGGAAGTTACTTAAGTTTACAGAGACAAATTTCCAGTATTTTAATTTTCCCAAAGGTTTTTAAATCTAGACTTAAGAAAAAGAAACACATTACTTTATAAGTTTTGAAACTAATATAAAACAACAAACTCTTTTAATTATTTTAAAAAAATGCAGATGTTATCTCAATTTAGCTCAATTGTAGGAATTCTTTTCATAGGAAGATATCTGGATATACTCTGCAGAATCAAAATCAAACATGCAAATACAACCACATTTACATCAGGCACACAAACATGTTTAATTCAAGCAACCTAAATTATAGTTTAAGATTAAATGTTACTCACAAACAAAAATAAACAAACTCAGGGAGGAGATTTGCTCACCTTGGAGTTGTGCAGGAAGAAGCAAAGAACAGAAAGCAAAGGCTGTATTTTTTTTTTTTTCACTTTATCTCTTTGATCTGCAAAAGTTTATTAACATAAAACTTTGTTTAAATTTCCTATTGCATTTGTTGCTTACTTCATTAATAACAAACAAGAGAATCAATTTACTTACAGTTTTTTTTTTTTTTTGAATTTGTTTAAAGCTTCAAACTTGCTGTAGACTTCAATTTTCACTTGCTTTGAATTTCCTTCTGTAACTGATTGACATGATTGTTTAAATCTTTGTCTTTGTTACTGATTACTAACATCAAAATCAAATTCAATAAAAAAAAAACTTGCCTTCATTCTTTTTTTCTTTTCTTTTTTTCCCAAGAAACTGTTTCTTCCAGGTTTGCTTTCAAATTGAACCTGCATTTAAATTTCCAGGTTGAAAGCTTTTGAATTCCCTTTGCTTTGCTTTCAGTCTGAAGTCTTGAATCTTTACTGTCTATAGGTTTGAGATTTTGAATCTTTGTTTCGAATTGATTTGAAAAGAATTACAGTTCTTCTCTCTCTTTTTTTATTTTTGATTTTTTTTCCTTCTTTCTACTTTGGGAGTTGAGATATAAGATACTCAAATCTTTGTTTAGTGTATATTTAAGATTTGGACAAGATACTTAATGATTTCATATGGGAAACTGAAAAGTTTTTTTCATAATTTTAAATTCCATTATTTTATTCAATTAAATAATTTGAATGCCATGTGTAGAGAATTGATTATGAAACCTAAAGGCATGTTGATTTGCTTACTTATCTCCATTATGTATGTTTACATTTGAAATTTTCAATGATAAAAGAATTTTAAATTAAATTTTTTTTTTCATCATATTTATTTTATAAATAAACATAACTTTTATTCATTGGTATATACATGTAAACATATGCCTTCATTCCAAAATTGCTTACATTTTCCTTCATGTTTACATTTATATTTACACAAGAAATTTTTATTCCAATTATATTCATACATTTAATTTTTGTTCAACATATTTATATACTTATATATTTTTACAATTTCCATTCATACATTTTTTATTCTTGTACAACTTTTAAAAGAAAAGAAGGGTTTAAAAATTTAAATTTCATACTAATAATAGTAATATTTATCTACATAAGAGAATTAAATATTTAAAAATAATCTTTTGAAATCTTATTACATCTCCCACATATATTTAATATTTTAGAAACAAACTATCATTAGCCTTTTTATAAATCACAAGCTTTTAATTTCTATTTTATTTTTAATACATTTTATTATGAAATTCAATATTTATTTACTATATAAAATATTTATTCTTACTTTTTAAATCAAATTTCTATTTAAAATCAAAAATTATTCATTTATTCTAGAAATCTCTAACTAATTCACAATTTATTCTCAAAAATAAATAAATTTAATTGCCAAACTAAACTTGATAAATTCCAGGAATGTTACAGATTTCCCCCCTTAAAAAAAATTTCGTCCTCGAAATTGCAAAGAAGACGAGAAAGAAAAGATGATAGATTCAGGAATAATTGATCAATTCAGATTGAAATATTTATTCTGCATTCAGTTTACCAAACCAGAATATCAAATAATATGAGAATAAACTCATACAATTATTACACAACATATTTGGGTCCACCGATCTATGAATGTGCAAGGGCCTTTATTAGTTCGAAGGGTTAACTAACCGTTCATAGAATATATCGGATCCCAGAGAATAGATAGATGGATTTAATTTTCAATAATTCCTCAAATACTAGATAGGGATTCCAATTCAGGTCGGAATATCCCAAAGGATATACCAATTTGTACCTCTTCGGACTTTGATATACACAAGAAATTACAGTAGAATTTCGAATTTAGTTTTAATCGATATCGTTCTATTGATACAATTCAATTTTAGCTTTATATTATATTAACCAATTTTCACTTAATTTAAATTTCCAATTTATTTAAAACTCTCAATTTCCAAATTCATTAGAGCTTAAAACGAAAAGCTGATAAGAAATCGATGAAGATACGAAGTAAGGATTTTCTACAATGATTCGTAAGGCTACCATCGCACGAAACTTCTTTCTGGAGCTGTCACGAAGCAATCAAAAGAATTCTGAAATCGAATCAAAGGAGATTGATAGAGAAAAGATATTCCCACTGTTGCAGGGTATTGACCATTGGTAGTGGTACTTCCCTGTCCCCTATCTCGTCCACTTCTCGCACTCATACTCACTATCAGTGAATAGTAAGAGAATTTACTGAGGCATTCGAACGGATATCTTAGGGATTGCTCATTCTAGGGTATACTTCACCCTATCTCTAATGAGTTACTTAATGTGTTATACTCCTGAGCTAAGGTTTTAACCATCAGCTCTGATACCAAATGTAACGATTCGAATTTTTCGCGTTCGAAAATCGACATCCATACTTTACATTGTACTCGAATGCCGCAGATTTGACCGTTCAAATTCGAGTCGCCGGAGCTTATAACACATTAAGTACAACACAGCGGAAGAAAAAGAATAGCATATATCAATATACAACATTTGATACAACAGAATGATACAATGGAATGGTACAATAGATATCAACATTATCAGAGATACAAAGAATAGCAGCGGAAATATAATAATAACACTAGCAGCGGGACAAAATCTCCAATGTGGTCTTCAAGAAAGAACTCCAGTATCAGTAACTCCATCTCCAAGGCATCAATCCAGAAATAGCGAGAACTCCCAAATCAAGATGAAGAGAAGCAACTCGATCCAAAATGCGATTGCCAAATCCTAAGGCTGAAAGCTATCGAATCTACACCTACTATAGATTATCTGAAAAACCCCAACTCTAGACTGCCCGTGTGGAAAAATAGTGGGCACCCAGAGTTTAGGAAAGGAACAATAAACTCCAGGTCAGTCATGGGACTGGTATGAGCAAACAAAATATTTGGTCTTTAAACAGACAACCAGATAATTTAAAATAAATCCGCAATGCTTTTTGAAAAATGAAACTACCATAAGGCCTCCCGGCACACACACAATGCAAACGCACACATGGGGGAGATTTCTCCTTATGATAGTCAAATATGCTTAATACGAGAAAATTCTTTGATATTATTACTAGTGCATAGTGGAAAATCTTTTGAAAGTATAATATAAATCCTAGCTAGCATAGGTACCATGATGCTATGCCTACTATAGCTGCCATGTTAAATGGCAGGTTCTACAACTAAAACCGTACAAGGCTCGTATTTGAAGAATGGATTTCCAACAAATGGTCAGGCTAAGGAACTTCCTACTGCCACATGGGATCGCCTCTGGCGGGACGTCCCGAGAAACTAACGTTACGGTTAGATCTCTGCCAACACAAGGCCGGGTTACCTCTGTAACTAGGTAACTACTACACGAGCGTGCCATCCCCCGGTCCTTTGGGACCTTTATCCGAGGTACCTCTAAGCAACAACCACACAGTAAATGAGATTGGAGCAACCACATGAGTAAATATCTGGGCTCCATACCATGATACCACCCTTTACCAGAAGGGAATGACATACCCTAAAGGGCGCGACCCTCATAACCTTGCCGCATCTTTCCTGTTTCGACCATTTCCGGGGAGTGAGGTCCTGATGCAGTCTCGTCCACAAAGCTACGCTTTGTGCAACAAAGCCATGCTTTGGGTCAACAGATGACCAAAGCAACGATCACAAAGATAAATGATCAAACAAATGATCATATCACAAATGATCAACCAATGATCATCACACAGCAGCACTCAGCATGCCACATTACCAAATTGGGAATATCACTGATAAATATCAACTACATAACCTCTGAGCTCGTACGTCTCAGAGAAGGGTGTTAAGCTAAGAGAATAAATTCTCCGCCACCAAGCAGAAATGTATTTGATAGAGATCAGATAACATCTCAAAGTGTAATGTCGGACATACAACCATACAAGTCTGTTCTGGGTTCGAACAGAACCGAAGGCACTTCCGAAGAAGCCCTTGCAAATCCGGGTATCCACAATCCCGATCGGACTTCCCATCACTTAGGAGAACTCTATACCGGAGCAACTCAGTGCAGAGTCAATCGATAGGTTATCCTATCGTTCTCACAAATACCCGGTCTTCACCACCGGTCTTCAAATGCTATCCATAACGTCGTATCACTATTCGGAATGGGTTATATGACACAAGGTCCTCTCCCGGCTAAACCGAATAATGAGCGTCATATTTTAAAACACATGGATATGGGATTTTAGTTAAGTCACAACTTATAAAATCCAAAGTTTCTATTTTAAATGGTCAAACAAATTACCATTTTAAATCTTTAAATAAAAAGATTTATTTCACAAAGTTTCACCCAGTTTCACAAAGATCTATCCATAGATTTCAAAACAATTCCCATTTCAATTGGATTAACCCAATTAAATCTTTGAATTAAAGATTTATAGCTTTCAAAACACGTTTCCAAAAATTTATCTAAAACTTGGAATACTATTTTCATTTTTTGACTTGAAGCCCTTTAACACAAATTGAAAGTTCATTTCTTATGTGAAAGCTTCAATCGTTTGAAAACAAATAGTTTTATTTTAGAAAAATCCAATTTATACAAGTTGAAATCTTGGCTTGAATTTAAATTCCAAAACATCACCTTTTAAATGGTTTAAAACCATATAACCCATTTGTAAGTTGAATAACTTTTTAAACCCTAGTTCTCGAATTTTAGGATTCAATTTCAAATATTGAATTCAAATTTATATGAATTCATTTAAATTCCAAGATTCAATCAAGTTATTTAAAATAACTTTTATTTTTGACAATCATTTTCAAAAGCTTCAATTCCAATTCCAAAACTAATTTGGATTAAAAAATCAAATTTTAAAACAATTTCAAATCTGTGACTTAACCCATTTCCACGTGCAATCCATATTTGTGTGTGTATAAGTGTGGTCCAGGGGTTTAGCACAATAGTGCACAACATCATCATCATAGATTCAACCATATCGATAAGCGGTATAACCCATAACGCTTATCTTCATCAACAGATTCATAGATAAAGTAAATTTATCAATCACAAAGATTCACTAACATGTTTCGATGTGGGTTTCGGATAACCAACTGGAATCCGACTCCCTGTCGCATCGAAATTCAAATGTCATTCTATGGGTCAAGGGGTTGCATATACATATAACAATATATACGTCACAAATAAAATAGCCCAGCACAAGCATTACATAGCATCACAAAACATATCAATCCATCATGAAGCATTCAATTGGCAATCAAACATCTACAATTAAGATGAATAAATCTATGTGGTTTTAAATCTATTCCTCACATAATCACTTTCATTAGTAATGAACTACCCTTAATTGCTTCTTTAATTACTTCTAAATTTATTTCATTAATTTATTACCTATTATTGATTAATTAATCCTAATTAATCATCCTTAATTACATCACTAATTAAATGATTAATGATCTAAATTATTTCTTAAATTAATTACTCAAAGTAATTAACAACTTAATTACTATATTGACCCAAATTAATTATCCTTAATTTAATTTCTTAAATTAATTATTTGATTAATTACTAAATAATTAATCCAAATTATCTCCCACTTAAACATCTCCACTTAATTACAATCTGTAAATATTAAACAATTACTTAACTATGTAATTTCCAAATCATTAATTACATAAAGTAGTTATGTATAAAACCCAAATGTTTAAAATTAATTAAACTTAATTAATTAAATTAAACAATCTAATTCAATTAAATTAATTACATTAAGTAATTAATTTCTTAATTACTTTATCAAGTAATTACTCAATCCATTTATAATTGATTATTATTAAATTAATTAATATAATTAATAAATAAAATTAACCAAATTAATTATTGTTAAATAATCCTGGTTAATGACCTTCATTAACCATTCTTTAATTATTTTATAAGGTAATTAACTTAAATTAATTACCAATTAAATTACCTTTAATCATTTATTTATTAAAGTTAATTATAAAGTTAATTAACCTTAATTTAAAACTTAATTACATAATTAATATTCATTTATCATAATTTAATAACTTACTTAATGATCTTAATTCCAAATTGATTTATCATTAATCAATTGTTAATCCCAAATACAATTAATTAATTAAATTAATTAACTAATCTTGATTACCTTATTAATAAATTCTAAAACATAATTCTTAATAAAATTTAAAATAAACACAACTTAATTATGTTTTAAACAATTTGTTTTAAAACAAAGTACTTTTGAAATTATCTTTAGATTTCAATTTAAAATTCAAATTTAAAATAAATTAATTTTAAACTTATCAAAATTTTAAATAAATTTAAAACTTTTAAATTGCCAATCAAATAAATACTATATGAAAATATTAAAGTTAACTCCATTCCAAACCTTTAATAACTTAAGTTTCCATTCTAATTTAAAACTTCAAATTTAAACCTACTTTAAAATTTAAATCTGAAATTCAAACCAAACCTTTGAATTTCCAGAAAAAAAAAAAAAACTTAAATCCACTCATATTTTTTTAAAATCTCATTTCTAAAAATATTAAAACTATTTCATTAAACCAAGAATTAAATAAGTTTAAAATTTCTGAAACTTATATTTTATTCTCAAAACTGGAATTTGAATTCAAGTTAGAAATTCATACTTACATTGGAATTCAAACTGAAACTTTACTTCAACCAAACTACAGATTTAAAAAAAAATTAAAAATCCAGATTTTGAAAAAAAAACAGAAAACAGGTTTAAAACCTGGAATTTAAATTCAAAGTAATTCAGTCTTGAATTAAGTTTAAACCTAAATCTTATTCATACCTATAACTTCAGATTTTGAGTTTACAAAACCTTAATTTTTTTTTTTTTAAAAAAAAAAAAAAGTTTAAAAACCCATATTTTTAAATCAAAACACAGTTTACTGTGTAAACTGTATCTACAAGTTAACCCGAGACCCCCCCTAATTTACTTCGAGTTCTAAATGCTATTGCTTCGGGTTTCTGCCATACTTACTTCGAGTCATTTCCATCCAACTCGAGTAAACAGAACCCTTCCCTGAAACCACCCCCAACCAAAACAGATCACCAGAAAATCATGTCGCACCACCTCTCCGACCTCCAGTGAAGATCCAACAACCACCAAAAACCCCTCAATACCCTAACTACAACACCAGGTTGAACAGAATTTCAAGCATTCAGATTTAGTCTTGAAAACCCCAAATTTTAAAAACCTGGAAAAACAACTTACAGGTTTCGCTCAAAACCTGTAAACTTCCACTTCACGCTGCTCCGACCATCGGACTCCCGCCCCCTTTGGCCACCAACTCCATTACACATCCACTACCCATACCCCAAAACCCAGAACACTCGATCCATCCAAGCCTTCCCACTGATCCCGTGTTCACACACCATTTCAAAACTAGGTTTAACAGAAGAATTCCAACTGCACTTACTCTAATCAAATTTAAAAGTCATTTCAGATTTTTATGAGGATCAATTATCCTTATTTTATAATCCAGCAAGACTATATAATCTACTTAAATCACAATTTGCGAGTATTGCACAAATTCATACTTTTATTATCCAGACCAAACTGACCATGAACATTCACTTAAAATACTAATACTTGATTTTAAAACCAAGTTTTGTCAATGCCTTAAGTTTATGGAACTGGATTTTAAATATTAATGTGTTTGATTTGATCAATATTAAACATGCAGGGAAGTTACTTAAGTTTACAGAGACAAATTTCCAGTATTTTAATTTTCCCAAAGGTTTTTAAATCTAGACTTAAGAAAAAGAAACACATTACTTTATAAGTTTTGAAACTAATATAAAACAACAAACTCTTTTAATTATTTTAAAAAAATGCAGATGTTATCTCAATTTAGCTCAATTGTAGGAATTCTTTTCATAGGAAGATATCTGGATATACTCTGCAGAATCAAAATCAAACATGCAAATACAACCACATTTACATCAGGCACACAAACATGTTTAATTCAAGCAACCTAAATTATAGTTTAAGATTAAATGTTACTCACAAACAAAAATAAACAAACTCAGAGAGGAGATTTGCTCACCTTGGAGTTGTGCAGGAAGAAGCAAAGAACAGAAAGCAAAGGCTGTATTTTTTTTTTTTCACTTTATCTCTTTGATCTGCAAAAGTTTATTAACATAAAACTTTGTTTAAATTTCCTATTGCATTTGTTGCTTACTTCATTAATAACAAACAAGAGAATCAATTTACTTACAGTTTTTTTTTTTTTGAATTTGTTTAAAGCTTCAAACTTGCTGTAGACTTCAATTTTCACTTGCTTTGAATTTCCTTCTGTAACTGATTGACATGATTGTTTAAATCTTTGTCTTTGTTACTGATTACTAACATCAAAATCAAATTCAATAAAAAAAAAACTTGCCTTCATTCTTTTTTTCTTTTCTTTTTTTCCCAAGAAACTGTTTCTTCCAGGTTTGCTTTCAAATTGAACCTGCATTTAAATTTCCAGGTTGAAAGCTTTTGAATTCCCTTTGCTTTGCTTTCAGTCTGAAGTCTTGAATCTTTACTGTCTATAGGTTTGAGATTTTGAATCTTTGTTTCGAATTGATTTGAAAAGAATTACAGTTCTTCTCTCTCTTTTTTTATTTTTGATTTTTTTTCCTTCTTTCTACTTTGGGAGTTGAGATATAAGATACTCAAATCTTTGTTTAGTGTATATTTAAGATTTGGACAAGATACTTAATGATTTCATATGGGAAACTGAAAAGTTTTTTTCATAATTTTAAATTCCATTATTTTATTCAATTAAATAATTTGAATGCCATGTGTAGAGAATTGATTATGAAACCTAAAGGCATGTTGATTTGCTTACTTATCTCCATTATGTATGTTTACATTTGAAATTTTCAATGATAAAAGAATTTTAAATTAAATTTTTTTTTTCATCATATTTATTTTATAAATAAACATAACTTTTATTCATTGGTATATACATGTAAACATATGCCTTCATTCCAAAATTGCTTACATTTTCCTTCATGTTTACATTTATATTTACACAAGAAATTTTTATTCCAATTATATTCATACATTTAATTTTTGTTCAACATATTTATATACTTATATATTTTTACAATTTCCATTCATACATTTTTTATTCTTGTACAACTTTTAAAAGAAAAGAAGGGTTTAAAAATTTAAATTTCATACTAATAATAGTAATATTTATCTACATAAGAGAATTAAATATTTAAAAATAATCTTTTGAAATCTTATTACATCTCCCACATATATTTAATATTTTAGAAACAAACTATCATTAGCCTTTTTATAAATCACAAGCTTTTAATTTCTATTTTATTTTTAATACATTTTATTATGAAATTCAATATTTATTTACTATATAAAATATTTATTCTTACTTTTTAAATCAAATTTCTATTTAAAATCAAAAATTATTCATTTATTCTAGAAATCTCTAACTAATTCACAATTTATTCTCAAAAATAAATAAATTTAATTGCCAAACTAAACTTGATAAATTCCAGGAATGTTACAACCCTTCATCTCTTCCTCATCTCCTCGTTTACTTACTCCTTCACTCTGACCTTGTCTCCCAACCTTTCTCTCTTGTTCAACCCACATCTATCTCATTCGCTCCTTTAATCACTAGCTTCCCTTTCAAATTTGCAAACCCTAGATCGGCCTTGCTGCATCAACCATCGCATCACGATCTTCTACTAACGTCGTTGCTTTCAGGTCGGCCTCTCTCAATCTAAGCCTAAGACCATGGGACAACCGATAATGGTTTATTTTTTTCCACGATTTTAGCTTTAAACACCTTCTTGGATTCTGAAATTGAAATATGTGAATGAGCTCGAAAATTTCAGTTATGATAAAGATTTTTAAAATATTAGGCAGTAACAGTGGTGTATCAATGTTTCTTGCTTGTGTTGTTCCCCTGTTTAACTAAAGTTTATACCTTTGTTATTGCTTAATGTGATGATTCCATTAAATGATTTTCATGTAGTGCTATTATAATACATAAGTTCATCTTAATGTTCTTAAAACTCATATACAGTGTTGAAGAATTAAACACACTCAACTAAGCAATTATGGAAACCTAACAAAGACTAACATAGCAAAAAATAATTTACAACTCAAAGTTGTGCCATTGTGAAACATAGTAAAAAAAGTTATATTACCATTTCGATCAAAAATATCTGATCATTATTATTTTTGTTGTTATTTCAATAAAAAAACAATAAAACCAATTGTAATAAAAAACAATATGACATAGTTATACATATTTAGTTTCATCATCATTTTCTACAACATTAACGAAGTAATAAAAATATTGATTTACATGTATATTCTAAATATAATCAAATACCTTAGCATATCAACTCTTATTTTGAATTGATAAAATATTTATTCTTATGTCGTTTATCTTATTTTTTCCCCACTAAATATTAGTTGAGAAGATGAGAAATAATTATGTTTTAGGGGTGCATTTTATTTTGACATGTTTACTGCCGAATTTTTTTTTTAGTTTAAGACGGGTGTTTGAAGAAATTTTTATGATTTATTTTTATTAAATGTTTAAGGGGCGTTACTGAATGCTTAGGTGGGTGTAAGTAGTAACACCTTTTAATTTTTTTTCCAGCTTTTGAATTTAGCAAAACAAAATATTTGTAACCATCCAGAAAAGAAAATAGATAAAAAACACATCAATTTTGTGATGCTAGTGGCTCGACAATTTTTTACGTGCAACAGATTAAAACGATACACAAATAGTAGCTTAAATTATATAAAATTGGAGTTTCTATGTAAACAACACAGGTAGAATTGATTACCTCAATTCTTGGGGGTCTAGAAAGGCAGACAAATCTGATAACCTCAAATAAACAAGAACACTGGATAACAAGTATGTATGGAAAACTAACTTTGAAGTTCACTTTCTCATTATAATATTCTTTCTACACATCTTCAAGCCCATGGATCTCTGTCCAAAAAGCTGCTACGTTCATCTCAACTGTTCATGACCATGTTACATATTTGCAAATTTTTGTTTACAATCTTCACTAAAATATTGTACCAAATACAGTGATGATGGAATTTAACAATGCACCGTATACACAAGATGGAACAGTTAACGTAAAAGGCGAGCCTACTCGCAAAGACAAAACTGGAAACTGGAAGGCTTGTCCATTCATACTTGGTATTTAATCTTTAACACTGCACCTTCCGTTTTATTTAACCATAACTGTCGTAAGATCTAACCATATATCAATTTGTATCGCCTCCTCAGCAAATGAATGCTGTGAAAGATTGGCATACTATGGAATGAGCACCAATCTGGTGAATTACATGAAGGAATTTCTGAACGAAGGAAACAACACTGCAGTAAATAATGTCACAAATTGGTCAGGCACTTATGACATCACTCCCTTACTCGGTGCTTTCATTGCCGATGCTTACCTTGGAAGATATAAAACAATTTCATGCTTCATGCTTGTTTACATAGCTGTAACAACTCGTCCTCAGAACCAAGCTTCTTCTCTTCACTGTTTCTTTTCATAAAATTTTCTAATTTATTTTTATTTTGTTAATTTTCCTACATGGTCTGGTACTTTTAATATTGACTGCAACAGTGAAGGGACTAAAACCAAACTGCCATGGCAACATCTGTGATCCAACCTCTGCCCAAACTGCTTTGGTATTTATCTCTCTTTATATGATAGCTCTAGCAACAGGAGGAATTAAGCCATGTGTTTCTTCATTCGGTGCAGATCAGTTTGATGAGACTAATGAATCTGAAAAAGAGAGCAAGAGTTCATTTTTCAACTGGTTTTACTTCTCGATTAATATAGGTTCGCTGGTTGCTTCTTGTGTATTGGTTTGGATACAGACAAATGTAGGTTGGGGATAGGGATTCGGAATTCCTGCAGTTACGATGGCAATTGCAGTTGTCTGTTTTTTTGATGGAACACCATTGTACAGAAACCATTTTCTAGGAGGAAGTCCTCTTACTAGAATAGCACAAGTACTTGTGGCCTCTTTCAAGAAGTATAATGAGAGAGTTCCAAGTGATGCAACTCTATTGTATGAGGTTACCGATGATTCTGCAACACCGGGTAGCCGGTTACTAGAGCACACCAAACATTTAAAGTAAGCAATTTTAAACTGATTTACTGCTTTCAACAGTTCTTACCCAACTCAAAATTGCTTAGTTGAATGTGTTTGATTAGTAACGTGTTTCTAGTGGTTACGGCTTTGCCCGTAGGAACATTTTATGACTATAATGTTTTTGCTTGATTAATTGCAATTGAATAGAAGATAAGTCATTTCATATATGTATTGTTACATGTAAATCGTAGTTATAGTTAATTTCTAGCTGTATTCTGTATATTATCCATTTTGTGGATCTAAGTTGTTGGATTTATATAGCTACTTCCTTGTCCTTTGAATAAAAATAATTATGTAATTTATTTTCTGTTTCGATGTAGATGATGATTGAAAAGAGGTACATAGTTGATATGAGTTTGGTATAACGTAGTTGAGCTTTGTTCGCTGCATGACATTTTATAAATACTTCAATGCTGACTTAAAGTTGAAAAAGCTGATTAGTGTTTTTCAGCCAGATTGAAATGCTCTTTGTCGGTTTGAAAGTTTAATTTGAAGTGTACTTTTTGTTGAAAACTCCTTTCTGTATGGTATTGAATCATTTTTCTGGAATAGTACTACGATCATGAACTTTCATTTCTTAGTTCTAAGTAAACTTTCTGGTGATTACAATTGTTTTTTCTCTTATGTTAAACAATTCAGGCAATCACTTTGACATTACTTCAAAATGCAAAGCGAACAACTGTCTATTGGTATTGGAAAATCATCTAGTAAACCTGCAGGTTCAAACATTATGAGAAGTTTCTCATCTTCAGAATGTGCCATTAAGGTTCATATTTTCATAAGCTTTTAAGCATAGCTCACTGCATGTAGACCTTTTTGTTTCTGAACTTAATTTAATCTGTATTCTTGTGTGTAGGTAAAGAAACCTTACACAATGTCAAGACAAAGAGAAAGGTGGACTGATGGAGAACATGATAAATTTCTAGAAGCTCTAAGACTCTATGGCCGATCTTGGTGTAAAATAGAGGTACCATAGGAAATGAAGTAATATGTGATGGAATCATCTTCAAACATTGCCTTATATTACATGTTTATTTTGCTTGCAGAACACATTGGCTCAAAGACAGCTGTTCAAATTCATAGTCATGCTCAAAAGTTCTTTGCAAAGGTGTGAAAATTCCCTATTATTGTAAACGGTATTTGTGTCTGATCTTTGCTTAAAGTAAGTAAAATATTATAGGAACCAGACAATGTAGCCTCTAAGAAAGGTATATTGTATTAGTATCTAGTACTTTGGGAAAATTATTGTTTATTTTGCATAATATTTGCATATTAGTTAGTAATTTCTATACATTTTCTCTTTCTTCACTCTCAGTTCACGTGGATAAACTAGTAACTTTGAAATAACATCATCTCCTTGCTTTTTTACAAGTGAGGAGTTTGACATTATTGAAAAGATTGGTGAATGTCAATGTACATTATGAGCACAACTGAAATAATAATAATAATTTTTTGCTATGAGAGCTTGGTGAATACAATTGAAATATGTATTACGTTCCTAATAATAAAGGTTAATATGTTAGTATACTGATATTATGTACTGTATTCAATTAGAAGACCTATTTTATCAAGGTTGTACCTATTTATGATTTGCTATACTTGTTACAGATTTCAAAGACTGCACATTTGAATAGTTGTACTGGCCTTAAGCATATCATGTGGTAATACACCAACGGTGAGCTATCTCAGTTATCTTTTAAATTCCTTTGCCTTTTGATAGCTGTCTATACATTCACTTTCTTGCATGTATAGACATATATAATATAACTTATATGAAATTGTGCAATCGATATCGATACATACATACATACATACATACATACATACATACATACATACATATATATATATATATATATATATATATATATCGAAAGTATTACTATTGAGTGCTGAGGATTAGTGTTCAGTTTTAAGACATGTTATTTAATATTTGATATTTTTTGTCAAAGTGGATGCATACTATTTAAAAATATATTTGATCCATAGTATTAACCCTAAAGGGATCGGCTTTTGTATGCACAATATATTTTAAACACAAATGACTTTTTAATTCTTAGACAGCCACTTTAGTAGAAAATATGTTTCTGTGTTCTTAAACATAAACTATAAACTATTCTTAGATAACCACTTTAGCTATACATATTGTTTACTTTCTTTTCTTATTTCACCCCTTTGTTTATAATTTCACCTTAATTCATGCAATCCTACCTTTTAAGATTATGAATTATTGTGTGGTAGGCTATGAAGTACTATTGTACTTGATCACACACAACTAGAAATTTGGCAACTGAAAAAGAATTAGATGGGTAGGGACACGATGACACATAAGTGGGAATAGGAAATCACTGCAATTTGAGCTTTACACATAAGTGGGAATAGGAAATCACTGTTAATTTGCACAAATGAATGTTTGAGAAATTCATTCAATTGGTACCTAGTTGATATTGCTTGTTGTTGTATGTAGTGGAAAATTGTGAGTTTCAGGGGGATGTATGTGAGTGACAATATTGATATGAGTTGAGAAGAGGTGCTGGTGAGTGATGAAGTGTCGAAAGGTGGAGGTGAAGAGCAGGGGATGCTTACTGCTGTAGTAAGATGGCTAGGGTGTTTTGTGAAGGAGGATGATGTTGTGAAGTTGTGGTTATGTACTTTGACCAGTGTGGAAAACTGTAGGATGAAAGGCAGTAGTTTGATGTTGTGGATTGTTGTAATTTTGTGATATGCAGAATTTAGAGGAGTAGAAGTGTTTGATGAATGTGGCGGGGGGAGGATCATTTGAGTGTTTATGCTCCTGATATGCACGAAAGTGGCAAAGGGGGAGTCTCTTGTTGCTGCACAGAAGTGTGCAGGTTAGATGGCAGTGCAACGATGTACTGGAGTTTGCTATAATGGGTTGTGATCAGGTTGCAAAGGGAAGATGGTTGTTTTGTGATAAGGCAGTGATGTAGTGAGTGGGAATGTATGTGGTGGTTGTTGGTGAAGTAACAGTAGGCAAGCCTGTTGGTAACAGTGCATAGTGCACTGTGGAGGAATAGTGAACAGAAAATGAAATGATTAGTTCAAGTTCATATTCTTTAAATGCTTGGTTCATTATATGATATTGTTTTGTATTCATATGGGTGCTACTTATGCAGCTTGCAATAAAGATACAACAGTTTTCTGTGTATTGCAATAAAGACCAGTGATGAAGAACAGGAAAGATGGATGAGTTGTTTGGTAGGTTCGAATTTTTTTTTGGTTGTATTGTGGGACAAGTTGTGGGTATGGTCGGAAGTTTGTATCAAATATGATTGTGAGGAAGTTTTGGTGGAGAAGTTGACTGTGTTGTGTTAGAAGTTGGTGTGAACAAGTAGTGTACAGGCAGAGGGAATGAAGGAAGGAAATGGGGATGTTATCATGTGAACTTGCTGTTTTGAATGGAGTGCATGGTTGAAGAGGATGGTTGTCGTATGGCAAGTCTAGTGCACTGACTTTACAAATATGATGTAAAAGTTGTTGGACGATTACAATGTGCTCACATTAGTGGTTAATACGCAGAGGCATATTTGTTTGAAGTATTGTAGTCTAAGGATGTGACAACCCGACTCCCATCCACAGGAAGTCGCATCGCTAATTAAGAAAGAAAGGGATAGAAGAAGAAAAGAAAGAAAAGAAAGAAAGAACAACACATCAGAATCTCACAGCGGAACGAATGAAATATAATATATAACATATATACACAACTATACATCTCAATTTAGACAGTTATAACATTCCTGTCTAATTCAATACAAGAACAACTATACAGAATGACAACACAGCGGAAACTCTAACTATATATCTACATGCTGAAGCCTCCTGCTCCAAAGCTCCTCCAGAAATAGTCAAGAGATAACCTGAATCACTTGACTACTCATACATAATATGAGTACCCAAGAGTTTAATAAAACAGAAAATAAACACTCGAGTCAGACAGGGGTCTGGTGTGAGTAAACGGTTTAAATTGCTTAACTTTAGAAAAACCTTTGAAAAGAAAAGTATCACGTAAGACTTCCCACACATAAACATGGAAAAGTTTTTACCTTACGCTAACCAAAACATTTGATAGGAAATCCAATGATATTATAATAGTGTCTAGGGTTTTCAAGTAAAATACAGAAATAGCTGGAATGCTTACATCTCACGTTCCAACATAGTTGGGGACAACTAATACGTACGACACTTATTGGATTTTGGATTCCATCAATGACAGGGCTACTGGGGTACCGCCCGTCACAATACGCGGCCTAGATCACCGTACCGAGGAGCAACCCTAACTCCCCTGCAACACAAGGCCAGAACCATCCCTTACTGGACAACTCCGAACAAGACAACCCCGGAAGTTGTTGCAATCAACTGCCCCACACAGCCGAATATAAAGGGACTTTTAGACAGGGGTAAATCTCACTCTCAAGTGGGGGCTACCCACGAAGCCTTGGTGCACCTCCCCTGTTTTAGCCATTCCCGGTTGATGAGGCTTGAGGCTGCGATTACCTTTATAGTACATTTATCTTAGAATGCTCATCGTCCGCCTGACGATGTGCTGAAAGCATTCAATCCATACAAGTCCGTCCCGGGTTCGAACGGAACCGAAGGCACTATCTCGTTGCCCTCATTTTGGAATCACCCTCAGAGTCAACGACCATAGCCCTTGCACTCTAAATCTCCATCTCGAACCTATAAGTACTATTCCGTCAAACTCGTTACGGAATCACCCACAGAGTTATACTGACGTATAGCCTTTACACCTCGAGTCTTCACTTGCTCCACTTGGATTAACGACCTAACGTTTAATTGGAATCAATGTGGTTTTCGGATATCCAAATATGGAAACCCGATCCCGGTCTCACCGAATCCAAACGCCATTTTAATGTCCAAGTTGCACTTAAGGGATTTAAACAGTAGATATTCAGAAATATCACTTAACATAAATGGATGATTCTCATTACACAGATAAATAATCTACCATTATCACATTCATCCATACATATCACAAAGCAGCATATATATCACATTCATATCATCACATATCAACCAAAAACATACAATAACATCCAATATCATTTACTCATCCAATGATACTTAACAATCAATCATTCATCATCCATAAGTTTGATCCAACTTTAATTAATTTAATTCATCCTTAATTAAATTAATTTCTTACTTAAACACTTGGATTATCATCAATCCAACCTACTTATTCATTAATTAATTACAAATTAATTAATTAAACATCACTTAATTAACCACTTTAATTAATCTCCTTTGATTAATTACTACTTAATTACTTTAAGTAATTATTCCTTAGTTACAAATTTAATTAATCATCTTGATTAATTACTTCTTAATCATACCAAGTAATTATCCTTAATTACTCCTTTAAATTAATCACATTTGATTAATTATTATTTAATTACCTTGATAATTATTTCTTAATTATCATTTAATTACACCTGATTAATTACCTTTAATTAATCTCACTTGATTAATTACTTTTAATTAAACCTACTTAATAAATTACCTTTAATTAATCACATTTAATTAATTACTTTTAATTAATCACCTTTGATTAATTAATTTTAATTAATCACTTTTAATTAATTACTTTTAATTACATTTAGTAATTAAAACTTAATTATAAATTAATTATTCTTTAAATTATTGATTAACAATTAATTAACTATTTCCATTAATTAATGATTACTTTCATTAATTAAAATTTCTTTTTACTTAATTACTTTAACAAGTAATTAATTACTTAATTAATTACTCTTAATCCTTTTATTAATCATTTATTAAATAATTTAAACCTTTAATTAATATTAATTAATTCTTTAATTGATAACTCATGTGATTATCTCTTGATCACATTACTTAATTACTTTCATAAAGTAATTATCTCTTATTTAATTTCCTTCTTTAATTAACCACTTAATTACTTCCCAAGTAATTAGATTAACCATAAGTGATTATCTTAATTAATTACAAATTAATTACTTAATTAATTACTTAACTTAATCATTTAAAATTAATTAAATGATTCTTAAATTCTTATATCATAAAAATTCTTAATTAAGAAAACCATTCTCTAATTTAAGTCATTTATATTAATCAAAACACTTTGATTATTAATAAAATTTGAATTATCTTAATTATTTTCACAAATTTATTTATCTCTAATTAAATCAAAATTCTATATTACTTAAGGAAAAACTTCATTATAATTGATTTCCAAATTCTAAACCATTACACTTTATTTAGAATAAAATATAACATTTTAGAATCCAATTTATAATTTAAACACATTTTATATTAAACTTTTGAATCTTTTAAACCTTTCCAAAGTTATTTAATAAAGTTTAATACAAACCTCATTTCAAAATCCACTTATCTTAATTTAAATCTTTCATATTTATTATATAGAAAACTTGGTTTAATCAATTTTTAAACAATATAGTTTTATAAACAAACTTGTTTAAAACTTTAACTTGAAACAATTTAGTCTAAAAAAAATAAACTCGATTAACTTTTGGGTTCTTAAAACCTTAATCATTTACAACGTCAAGTTTCTTTGGTTTAAAATCCTAAAAAAAAACAATACTGTCGCTTTTAAAAACCCTGAACACAAAGCTACTCAACAAACTCGAGAAAACCCCCTGAATTTCACGTGTCGACCCCGAGCAAAACCCACGTTTACCCCGAGTCTTCCCTACCCTATGCGTGCTTCGAGAAATATCCCCAAATACCCGAATGAAACCCGAGCTCCATCCTCTTCTT
Source organism: Allium cepa (assembly GCA_030765085.1). Classification (NCBI taxonomy): domain Eukaryota; kingdom Viridiplantae; phylum Streptophyta; class Magnoliopsida; order Asparagales; family Amaryllidaceae; genus Allium; species Allium cepa. The sequence continues at coordinate 165,054,279 of CM060941.1, read as the reverse complement.
CCAAAACCAAACCCCATCATCACATGATGCACGATCCTTGTGCACGTAAATGTGCACCACCACGCCGAACGACGGCGAACTCCAAACTTGCCTCCGACACTTCACTATCGACCCAAGCAACAACGATCGAAACCCAGAAAACAAAATACGACCGAGCATCAAATATTGATCTCTGAACCCATCAGTTCGAAACCCACAATCGCTAGTAAAACCACCTTTTACGCCAATCAAAGCTTCGAGACACCTCGCCATTCCCACCGTAGCTATGCCACAACCTCCAGAAACACCAGAACCACTCACGATCATTTCCGGTTGCCTACCCACGCCGTGATTCCCAAATGAACGCTGTTGGCAAAAACAGGTGATAAAAACCCTACTCATTCCATTCTCGGCCAACTCGATCAATAATAAAATACATGAGTATTTTTCCCATGATCCTTGTTGCTCCCTCCACCTTCGAGCACAACCTCGTCCACAACCTTGCCGTCGTTCGCCTCAATTTGGTCAAAATACTCAAAACACTTAAACTCCAAATTCTCACAAATTACTGATCTAAAATTTGTGATTCAAGCTTCTAAAATCATGATTTCATATTTGCATTATGATTATGAAATCAAAACTCAAGTTTGGATTCAAAACTTTTGACCCAAATTGAAATTTTACTGTAAATTTGAATATTTTAAACTAGTTATTCAATTTTAAAACCTACAAGCATTTTTAGATGATAAGTTGGATGATTACAAACAACTTTTATTCATAACTCATAAGCAAATTTGGATTCAACATGGAGTTATTGATTTTAATATGGAATTGATGTCTGTAAATATCACACAGAGACCATGTAAACTACACAGGCATTCAAAAATGCTTAATTCAAACATGCATCCAAATTTAATTCAAGCATTCAGAAAACCTTCAGATATTCATTCACAATAACAAGGTAGAATTCAGGTTTAAAACTGTTTTTAAAAGTTCATTTACTCACCTTGATAATGCAGAGAACAGAAACTGCATTTTCCAGGCTCTGAAATTTATTTGCATGCCCTTGAATTTCTTGATTCCAGTATTGCATGTTGATGTTCTAATCTGAATTGCTTGTTTAATTATTTGCATGTTGAATTCCCTTTGCCTCTGATATTTGAAAAACTTGCATCACGTTGATTAATTCTACTGCTGATGATTACTGAATTCTTTCTGCATGTTGATTTACTGCTTGATTCCAGTTTTTACTTCTTTGCTTCAGATTTATTTCACAAATCTTTGATTTGCATTTTTTTCATTTCCGGATTTACAGATTTGCATTATGTTTGAGTTTTGGTTGAGAATGTAGAAAAGAACTAGCTGAAAATTAAAACTCTTCTTTCTATCATATTTTTAATTTTTAATTTTATTATTAAGAGAATATTGCCATTTGTCTACCCTATGTTCCAATTCCTTACACCTAAGCACATGTAATTACAAATGTCTTTTAATAAGCCCAAAATACTTACAAGTGTTATAATGTTTTAATCAATATTTTTAAATGTTATTTTCCCTTTTATAAATTATTTTAAGCTTTGCATGAAATGTGTTTATGTATGTAATGTATTTTAATGCCTACTTATCGATTTTATTATGTAATATTTATATGATTGTAAAATGTTTTTATCTTATAAAAATAAACTTTAGACTTTAACAAATATTTCAAAAGTAAATTCACATAGACATTTTTAAATAACTTATGTTTTAATCAATTTAATTCTATCACTTGTTTATAAATTGAAAAACTTAGTTTATCTCTTTATATACAAAAAATTGTTAAAACAATTTTATCTTATGATAAAATTTAGATAAAATAATATTGAAAACAATTGAATCTTTAATTTAAATCTTACTTAAACAAAAACTTAAAGTATATGTTTATAATAAATTAGAAATTAATTTTGTTTTTTTTTAAATCTCAAATATTATTTTCAAAAACGTTAAATCACATTAACATTTTAAATTACAAATTATATATTAAAGTTTGAAAACTCTTGTTAAATTCAAATTAATAAAATTCCTATTTCAAATATATATATATATACAAATATATATACACATTTCGAATAGAAAACATTTTATAATTAGATTTGATAATTACCATATTAAATTTTAAAGAAAATTTCAAATCACAATATATACATTATATATATTACAATTTGAATATAAGGTTTTTATTACATTAAACTTCCTATTTACCAAAATAAATATTTCCCAATCAAATTATTATAAACTTCAAAAGAATTAATCTTGTCTATTTATATTGTTAAAAAATGTTGATAGATATTAACAAATTATTATTTTCAGCCTTTGAAACAAATTTTAACTTGTCAATTATAATATAAAATGATCAAATCAATTTAATTATTATCAAAGATTATTAAATTGATATTGCTCAAAATTCCGGGTCGTCATATTCCTCCCCCCTTAAAAGAATTTCGTCCCCGAAATTTAAAAGCAAAGATAATTTAATAACCCAGCTAAAGAATTTAAATTTTCAATCAGCAATCACACAATCAATCATAACAACCAATTCAAGCAAATAATTTTATCTATCCAGAAAAATTCTGAATAGAACTTCCTAATATTATCAAGAGTTTTCCAAGTACCTATACTGGAATACTCGCTCTACAGAATCTTAATTAACTATACTACTAAAACCAAGAATTCCTCTCATCTGATCCTACAAATCTGAACAAGACATCAGACTAAACTCAAGACCAGATCAACTACCAAATCCTTCTTAACTGCTGATTCTATCACTCGAAGAATTATACACATATTCCTCAGAGATATGTGAAATAAAATGAATTCCAGTTATCCGAACTGACAATTCACTCCTGTAGATCAAAATCTAATCTCCAGAGAACACAGGAAGATCTCAAATACCTCCGGAGCTGACTCTCCAGTTTTACCCAGTCTTATATCTCCTTTAATTGGATAAACTAAAGCAATATCCAAATTCCAACTTTCACATTCCAAATCTCCTCAATTCTAACTGCATAACTCTTCTGATGCTCCTGAGTCACTTTAACTTCCCTGATCAGCTTAACCCTTGCTGATTACCTCATGAACAATCTGGACCAAAATCAAACCAATTCTCCAGGTCCTACTCAATCAAAATGATTCTCCAAAAATTGTCGAAATCCAAAACATTATTCTACTCCACAAGCATTAGTGGACTTCAAACCTACATCTCCTATCTGAAATAGCCAAACAGTTGCACTTGACAACTCACCATCCAAATCCAGAAAATTACTTCATACTTGAATTTCCAGTAGAAATCCACTACTGCAACTCCCGGTTGCTCCCATACCAGAATAACTGCTATCTTGCTTCCGCTGCACAACTCTGATCTAGAGTAGATGAGAATGCTATCGAAGAACTCGAACACAAACTTTCTCCATACACAGTTCATCCAATCCATAAAATCTAAGTGACCTTTACACTTGGTCAAAACACTCAACAGAATCTTAACTAGGAAACTAGATGGTCAATCCTTCTCCAAGAAATCTTGGGCTGCTTCACCAAACTCTTCTTGCTCTAGGAGTCATCTTTATACATGGTTGAACCACCAATACTGCTCCTAGAAATCCAAGTCGATAAGAAAACTCAATCTCCGATTCGGGTAAACTTCTGATTCCCTCTAAAATATCTAGAGAACCTCCGACTACTTCATAACTTCCATAGCTTTCACCTCTACTTGAGATGCTTCAATCTCAAATCAAAGAATACTCAAAGATTCCCAAAATAATCGCAAGTCACTTTTGCGATCCTACTCAGTTTCAAATTCCAAAGAACTATCTTCACCAACTAGAACAGCTTTCCTAATCAAGATCAATCTTTCCAGAATGGCTCACCTACCAGAAAAACTGATAGATCACTACCAACAAATATCCTTCTCTGCTGAGCTTCCCAAAGAAATGGATAAGCCTTCGCTATCCGCCTGGTCCGCCGATAGTAGAATCCCAAAGATATCTAAATCATCCAAGAAACGGACCCATGCTGCTGCTTCCAAACTTCACTTCAATGATACAGCTAAGCCAAAAGATCTTCCTTCACCAAAAGCTTCTTGAAACACAAAACTATCACTCAATTCCACTAAAAATGCTTGAGACGGGTAGACATCTTCTCAAGAAACTCAGCTCCAAAAAAAAATATCTTCAGAACCATCTATGGATACTGCTTCTCATTACACAGCTATCCCTTCTTGAAGTCTCCAAGATACCGTCACTAGCTTCTGCTCAGCTGACAGATTCAACTCTTGGAAATCCCGCTCACTCGAGAACAAATCAACCTCACACTTCAAGAATATACTCCAAATCTTGAAAAAAAATCTTCCTCTGGACTCGAAGAAATCCTTTCACCAATCTTCAAAGCTTATTCGAGATGGTAATAGGTCTACAATCTCGACAGATACACCTCCAACCACACATATGAGCCTCTTCCATTAGTGGTAGTCATGTTCCACACACTTCTACCTTACCTACCTTTATAGCCTATGTTGGAAAATCCGAACAGATAACCCAACAGATTAGGTAGATATATATATATATATATATATATATATATATATATATATATATAAATTACAAGTACGCTCTCTCAAGATAGACACCACTCCAGAGCCTAGGTATTCACTCAACCTAATGCTCTGATACCAACTATGACAACCCGACTCCCATCCACAGGAAGTCGCATCGCTAATTAAGAAAGAAAGGGATAGAAGAAGAAAAGAAAGAAAAGAAAGAAAGAACAACTGTAACAACCCGCATATTTATCGATTTTATATTTAAATATTTTATTTAAATATTTTATCATTCGTCGGATTTTAGTCTGAAAAGCTACCTTTTGCAAACAGCCGAATTAGGACTCGAGACCACCCCCATTGAGTTCAAAATGATGTTTGCGACCTTTTTGAGTATAAGCTTCGATATGTTTGGAGAAAGTTGATTTTTGCTACTTTTCACTTAGGGTTTTGGTTTGGGCTGAGCCCACTTATGTATTCAGTCCCAACCCCTCACCTCCTCATTTACTTCATTTCCAATTCCTAACCCTTCAAGCTTTAGCAACAATGGCGGAGAGGAGTGGAAATTAAAACTCCAAGCCCTAGTTCCATAGCAAAATCCAAGTTCTTGCTCCAAACTCAAGAGGAACCCATTGGTAAGCTTCTCTTTTTCTTCTCCAACTCATTCTCTTACCAATTTCAGAAATTCCTAAACCTAATTTTGGGAATGTTCTTGTTTTTGCGCTTAGATTCAAGCTCAATTGGGTTGGGTTGAAGAGAGGTTGATTCTCCATTTGCTTTCAAGCTTCTTCTTCTTTGATTTTGTGAAAAGGTGAGATTTTTAATCTCACATCTATGTCTATATCTATCTTTGTTGTTAGGTATGAATCCCTAACATTTATTCATGTGCAATTGCTTTTGATTTAGATTGGTTTTGTGAATATTTCCATTTTTTGGTGTTTGAAGCCAAATCTTTAAGAATCATAACTTTGATGTTTGATCATGCTTTAAGAGGTGTTTCGGAGAGCCTATAAGACCGGGTTGTCGCTAGGCATAAATCCTTAGTCGTCGTTGCTCGTCCGATCGCTCCCGATACGTTTTGGCCACTTTGGCCTAGACAAATTGTTGCCTAGACCAGGTGACCAAACGTCTGGTGACCAAGTCCAGACGTCTGGTTTGGACCTGGAAAGTAAAAATGTATGCACGCATTATAAAAAAAACCCAGAGACTATTTTCAGACGTCTGAACCATCAAACCAGACGTCTGGATAGGTCTCAGACGTCTGACTTGAGGTTTCAGACGTCTGAGTGTTCTCTGGGTTATTTCCAGAGAACAAATCCAGACGTCTGGATTCCAAATCAGACGTCTGAAAATGTTTATTTTTGCCTATTCAGGCTGTTTTGTGTGAATTTTCATTGTTTATCGATTTTAGCGATCCTATTAATCGTTATCACTTATTGTCGACTTTGATGACTTCTTTTTATGGATCTTTTTTTTTGGAAATATCCATTTCTATGGATTTGGTATCGATTTCTTTGGATTTTATTCACGTCTTCGAATGTGAATTTTTATGATTGATTGTTTCTACAATCAATTCTATGATTTGTCACTTTAAAAATATAAAGGTTTTCTATACTAGTAGTAAATATCAAAACTCTTTCTTCAAATGATTTCAACTCTACTTTAATACCAAATTCGTTTATAAAACAGTTTTCCAATCTATTAGTATATACAAACCTTTACCTCACTCGTATGAGAAATCCAATTAAACGACTTAGTAAAACAAGTGGTATGAAACGCTTGCGTTTACTTCGTCGGTTAATTCTTGGACTTGTTCGATTGAAACTCTTGTGACATTCTTCTAGTGGAGATTTACAGTTTGTTCGTAAATGTTTAAGTTAAGAAAGTGGTTATGGGACATGAAGCTAAACTTTTATATTTACTAGCTTAGTGTAATTGACACTTCTCTTTGATCATGACGATCATTTTATGGTTTAGACTAGCAATGTGCGATGTCTCTTTGTCTATGTGGAGGACCGTACCTCATTAAATGGAGCTTCGTCTCATTTCTTCGTGGGCTAGCGACCCATGTACTTTCTAATGTGTTTCGATTCATTGGATGTACCGTTTGTACTACATCAATGTCTTGGCCATCCTTTTATTGTGATATCTGGATTTCGTGTGTTGATTTCTGGAATTTATGTTTCACCAACTTTTACGATTGGCATGGATATATATATATATATATATATATATATATATATATATATATGTCATTTATTGTGGCCTGGTGAACGAAATTAGGAATATGACATTCCTTTTCATCTTGAGTAGATTATTGTGATATTGATTAATCTCTTGTTGATTTTCAATTACTTATTAATCACAGCTTGGCATTGTGATTATTATAGGTTTATGTCATATCTCTTATTCTATATCATTTCTTCTGATATTTATAGCTAGAATGATCCGTTTATTATTTTCTTCTTAAATAATACTCGGGTCAGACCGAGATGTTGCAGGTGCTTCTGCTTAACTTCTCATCCAGGATCATTACTCTGACTTTTGGCAAACTACTTAGATTAGTAGTTTATTTTGTTGTATACACTTGAGATATAGACTCATAGTTGTATTCCTTTGTATAGCACGTGTTGCTACTCTTTTGTATTATCGTGGATCTTTTTGACCACTACTCTGATATACACTTTCATGTGTTAGTGTTATATTCATATCTATTTCCGCCTTTGTGATATGAATTGTCTGTGACTGATTTATGTTATGTTTATTTCTTTATTTGTTTCCGAAGACCTTTATAGCCACTGTGTAGTAGCTTTGAGTTTGTGTCGGTATGTCAGATTTCCTCTTGAGATGAAAAGTTATATTTGTATCTGGCATATCGGTACTCACACAAAGCAGTTATACAGATGGTCGCTCCTCAATAGCCTTATTCGCCGTGCTAGTTGACAACATTCACCGTAATGTTCTTGGCTAGCGTGGGTATAGAGGTGGGGCGTCACAGCTTGGTATCAGAGCTAAACTTCGGAACAATGTAGAATAATCTAGCAAGGATCATGTCCTAAGTCTTTCTTAGGAGTTGTGCCTTAGGATTTATTTGAGTCTTCGTACCGTTCTATCCTACTTTCTTTTATGATTCCTTGTTTTATCTATCAAGATTGCTTGATATTTATTTTGAGAATAACTTTTTCCTCTTCTTTCTTTCTTTCTTAAAGAAGAGAAATGGTTAGACCTGGCCGTCCCAACGCCGGTCAATCTAGTGCTACTCCCCAAGATGGAGAATTTATGTCTGCCCAGCAGCTTCTTGATCTTGTAAAGAATCAAGAGTTTATGTATTCTTTGAGTAAGAACCCCGAAATGGTTCTACCTTTGAAACTTGAAGTTTCTTTCAATCAGCTTATGGATGTTACTCTTCTTCATGGAGAGGTTGGTAAAGGAAGTGCTTGTGATATTGGGACTTCCAAGAAGAGGCATATTAAGTTCAAGAGCCTTAATCCCAATAAGAGAGTGAAGCAAACAACTTTTGTAGAAAAGACTCCAATCCCTAATCGTGGTCATTGCTACAATTGTGGTTCCACGGACCATTATGCAAGGGAGTGTCCGAAACCCCTCTTTTGTCGGTACTGCAAAGTTTCGGGCCATCTTTTATCTTCGTGTCCTAGGCTTCCAAGCAAGAGAGAAGGAATGCTGCAAGTTCCTAGCAACTCTTCTCTTGGTCAAGGTATTTCTCATTTAATCCTTGATTACATTTATTTTGTGATCTTCTTATTCGAGTTCTTTTTGATATGAGTTTCATCTCATTATTTTTATATCAAAAGAACTTGTCGATTCTTTTTCTTTGAATATTTTGGGCTTGATGACTTCTTTGAGGATTGCGAATCCGGATGGAAGATCCGCAACACTCAATTTGCTTTTGTTTTGATGTCGAGATTGTTCTATGTGACTTTTCTTTCCGAGCCGATATTTTTGCTTTGGCTTCAGAATTGACCTTTCTGTAAGGATTGGCTTAATCATTGTGAAGCCCATATCCTATTTTTCCGAGTGGATTATTCATCTTCGACATTTTCAATCTGTTAAGCAGATTTCTGTTTTTCCTTTATGATTTTGATTCCAACTTGATGGCATCATTTTATTCCTTAAGCCCACTTATAAGGAAAGCGTTATTTCTGTCATTCATGTAGTTTGAGAAATTTTCCGGTGTTTTTGAGTTTGTCTTAGGATTATCACCTAAGAAATCTTTTGTGTGGTGTTAAGGTCTTTTCAGTTTGACTTTACCACCGGTTTTCGTTTGCTACGAGTTGCGGAAATTAGCATTCCACTTACCGCATTCCGCACTTGTTATGATTCTTATGAATGACTTATTATGTCATTCAATTTGTCCAGCTCATTTCATCCATTTTATAAATCGAATATTCTATGAATATTTTGATGAGACCATTCTTGTATTTATTGATTTTGGATGAAAATAGTAATTTAAAATTTTGCAAATCTTTTTCATAAGATTTATTTATAAGTAAAACTGGATTTTTGTTCTTGAAATGAACAAAGAATATTCTTAAAACTTTTTAAGAGATTTATTTATCCTATAAAAGATGATTTTGTGATTGTATTGCCCGTTGAGTGCTTTAAGAATTTTGGTCGATGCGCTTGATCAACGTTATCAATAGGAATTTCCTAAACGCTTTGATGTGACAATCAGACACGATATATTGACTTGTAAAAATGTAATTTTGAAAGTTTTAACTTTTCGGGGAAGAGAATTATTTAAAAGAAGTTATTTCCTTTCAATACTCTTATTCTTGTGATTCCTGAAGGGGAACCAAGACTTTGCTATTTGTACCGATACTAGTCATATTGGTTTGGAATGCCATTCTCTTGCAAAGGAGAACGTGCTATCACTTGTGCTTCTAAATCATTATAGCTTATCGAGACTAGATATGCCACTCATGATCTAGTGTTCGTGGCTATTATTTTTGCTTTTGGAATTTGGCATCATCATATTTGGATGAGAAATTTGTTCTCTACCTCGATCATAAATCTTTGGAATATTTATGTTCTCTTAAGGAACTGCAAGTTGACTCGAGTTCCTAGCTTCTTATGATCTTGATATTCTTTTTATTCCCAAAGGGGAAATCGTGTTGCCAATGCGTTTAGTCGTAAGCAACAAGGGGTTGTTTCTTTGTTGATGACTAAATGAAATTATCTTTTTATCAAGTTCATCGGACGTTTTGATGTACTTCGTTTTATTGAGTTTCATCTCATTGCTTTTGATTCATCGGATGTACCGTTTGTACTACATCGATGTCTTTGCTTTTGATTCATCGGATGTACCGTTTGTACTACATCGATGTCTTTGCTTTTGATTCATCGGATGTACCGTTTGTACTACATCGATGTCTTTTCTTTTGATTCATCGGATGTACCGTTTGTACTACATCGATGTCTTTGCTTTTGATTCATCGGATGTACCATTTGTACTACATCGATGTCTTTGCTTTTGATTCATCGGATGTACCGTTTGTACTACATCGATGTCTTTGCTATTTGATTCATGGGATGTACCGTTTGTACTACATCGATGTCTTTTCTTTATTGATTCATCGGATGTACCGTTTGTACTACATCGATGTCTTTGCTTTTGATTCATTGGATGTACCGTTTGTACTACATCAATGCCTTTGCTATTTGATACATTGGATGTACCGTTTGTACTACATCAGTGTCTTTGATTCATTGGATGTACCGTTTGTACTACATCAATGCCTTTACTGTTTGATTCATTGGATGCACCGTTGGTACTACATCAATGCCTTTGCTGTTTAATACATTGGATGTACCGTTTGTACTACATCAGTGTCTTTGATTCATTGGATGTACAGTTTGTACTACATCAATGTCTTTGCTTTTGATTCATTGGATGTACCGTTTGTACTACATCAATGTCTTTTCTTTTTGAATTCATTGGATGTACCGCTTGTACTACATCAGTGTCTTTGATTCATTGGATGTACCGTTTGTACTACATCAATGTCTTTGCTTTTGATTCATTGGATGTACCGTTTGTACTACATCAATGTCTTTTCGTTTTGGATTCATTGGATGTACCGTTTGTACTACATCAGTGTCTTTGATTCATTGGATGTACCGTTTGCACTACATCAATGTCTTTGCTTTTGATTCATTGGATGTACCGTTTGTACTACATCAATGTCTTTTCTTTTTGGATTCATTGGATGTACCGTTTGTACTACATCAGTGTCTTTGATTCATTGGATGTACCGTTTGTACTACATCAATGTCTTTGTTGTTTGATACATTGGATGTACCGTTTGTACTACATCAGTGTCTTTGATTCATTGGATGTACCGTTTGTACTACATCAATGCCTTTGCTGTTTGATACATTGGATGTACCGTTTGTACTACATCAGTGTCTTTGATTCATTGGATGTACCGTTTGTACTACATCAATGCCTTTGCTGTTTGATACATTGGATGTACCGTTTGTACTACATCAGTGTCTTTGATTCATTGGATGTACCGTTTGTACTACATCAATGCCTTTGCTGTTTGATACATCGGATGTACCGTTTGTACTACATCAGTGTTTTTGATTCATTGGATGTACCGTTTGCACTACATCAATGATATGCTTTTGATACATTGGATGTACCGTTTGCACTACATCAATGTCTTTGCTTTTGATTCATTGGATGTACCGTTTGTACTACATCAATGACTTTACTGTTTGATTCATTGGATGTACCGTTTGTACTACATCAATGTCTTCGCTTTTTGGTTCATTGGATGTACCGTTTGTACTACATCAATGTCTTCGCTTTTTGGTTCATTGGATGTACCGTTTGCACTACATCAATGACTTGGCTTTTTGGTTCACTGGACGTACCGTCTTTGTACTACGTCGGTGTTCCAAATTATTCGAGTTTCTAGTTTCTCGGGCGTACCGTGATTGTACTACGCCGTTGCACCGGCTCAACTTTCTGCTATTCTTGACGTTTTCCACGTCTTTTAACTATGGAAATGCTTTTATGTTTCCGGTTTTTATTCTTGAGCCCGGTGTTATTGATGGATTGAAGTTTCACCAAATTTGACTTTTGAGCAACATCCTATTCGAATTATTGCTTCGGAGCTCAAACGACTTCGAAATAAAGATGTCCTTCTTGTGAGAGTTCAATGGTTCTCAAATCTTATGGATTACTCTTGGGAATCTAGAAGATTCATTGACCGATTACGTTCTTGCTAACTCTTTCGTGCTCTTTATGGTGAACTCTTATTTCAATTTTCTTTTGTATTAATATGCTTCTACGGTTGTTACTTCTTATATTTCCTTCTTAATTATTGCGAGGACGCAATTTCTTTAAGGAGGGGAGTCTGTAACAACCCGCATATTTATCGATTTTATATTTAAATATTTTATTTAAATATTTTATCATTCGTCGGATTTTAGTCCGAAAAGCTACCTTTTGCAAACAGCCGAATTAGGACTCGAGACCACCCCCATTAAGTTCAAAATGATGTTTGCGACCTTTTTGAGTATAAGCTTCGATATGTTTGGAGAAAGTTGATTTTTGCTACTTTTCACTTAGGGTTTTGGTTTGGGCTGAGCCCACTTATGTATTCAGTCCCAACCCCTCACCTCCTCATTTACTTCATTTCCAATTCCTAACCCTTCAAGCTTTAGCAACAATGGTGGAGAGGAGTGGAAATTAAAACTCCAAGCCCTAGTTCCATAGCAAAATCCAAGTTCTTGCTCCAAACTCAAGAGGAACCCATTGGTAAGCTTCTCTTCTTCTTCTCCAACTCATTCTCTTACCAATTTCAGAAATTCCTAAACCTAATTTTGGGAATGTTCTTGTTTTTGAGCTTAGATTCAAGCTCAATTGGGTTGGGTTGAAGAGAGGTTGATTCTCCATTTGCTTTCAAGCTTCTTCTTCTTTGATTTTGTGAAAAGGTGAGATTTTTAATCTCACATCTATGTCTATATCTATCTTTGTTGTTAGGTATGAATCCCTAACATTTATTCATGTGCAATTGCTTTTGATTTAGATTGGTTTTGTGAATATTTCCATTTTTTGGTGTTTGAAGCCAAATCTTTAAGAATCATAACTTTGATGTTTGATCATGCTTTAAGAGGTGTTTCGGAGAGCCTATAAGACCGGGTTGTCGCTAGGCATAAATCCTTAGTCGTCGTTGCTCGTCCGATCGCTCCCGATACGTTTTGGCCACTTTGGCCTAGGCAAATTGTTGCCTAGACCAGGTGACCAGACGTCTGGTGACCAAGTCCAGACGTCTGGTTTGGACCTGGAAAGTAAAAATGTATGCACGCATATTATAAAAAAAAGCCAGAGACTATTTTCAGACGTCTGAACCATCAAACCAGACGTCTGGATAGGTCTCAGACGTCTGACTTGAGGTTTCAGACGTCTGAGCGTTCTCTGGGTTATTTCCAGAGAACAAATCCAGACGTCTGGATTCCAAATCAGACGTCTGGAAATGTTTATTTTTGCCTATTCAGGCTGTTTTGTGTGAATTTCCATTGTTTATCGATTTTAGCGATCCTATTAATCGTTATCACTTATTGTCGACTTTGATGACTTCTTTTTATGGATCTTTTTTTGGAAATATCCATTTCTATGGATTTGGTATCGATTTCTTTGGATTTTATTCACGTCTTCGAATGTGAATTTTTATAATTGATTGTTTCTACAATCAATTCTATGATTTATCACTTTAAAAATATAAAGGTTTTCTATACTAGTAGTAAATATCAAAACTCTTTCTTCAAATGATTTCAACTCTACTTTAATACCAAATTCGTTTATAAAACAGTTTTCCAATCTATTAGTATACACAAACCTTTACCTCACTTGTATGAGAAATCCAATTAAACGACTTAGTAAAACAAGTGGTATGAAACGCTTGCGTTTACTTCGTCGGTTAATTCTTGGACTTGTTCGATTGAAACTCTTGTGACATTCTTCTAGTGGAGATTTACAGTTTGTTTGTAAATGTTTAAGTTAAGCAAGTGGTTATGGGACATGAAGCTAAACTTTTATATTTACTAGCTTAGTGTAATTGACACTTCTCTTTGATCATGACGATCATTTTATGGTTTAGACTAGCAATGTGCGATGTCTCTTTGTCTATGTGGAGGACCGTACCTCATTAAATGGAGCTTCGTCTCATTTCTTCGTGGGCTAGCGACCCATGTACTTTCTAATGTGTTTCGATTCATTGGATGTACCGTTTGTACTACATCAATGTCTTGGCCATCCTTTTATTGTGATATCTGGATTTCGTGTGTTGATTTCTGAAATTTATGTTTCACCAACTTTTACGATTGGCATGGATATATATATATATATATATGTCATTTATTGTGGCCTGGTGAACGAAATTAGGAATATGACATTCCTTTTCATCTTGAGTAGATTATTGTGATATTGATTAATCTCTTGTTGATTTTCAATTACTTATTAATCATAGCTTGGCATTGTGATTATTATAGGTCTATGTCATATCTCCTATTCTATATCATTTCTTCTGATATTTATAGCTAGACTGATCCGTTTATTATTTTCTTCTTAAATAATACTCGGGTCAGACCGAGATGTTACAGGTGCTTCTGCTTAACTTCTCATCCAGGATCATTACTCTGACTTTTGGCAAACTACTTAGATTAGTAGTTTATTTTGTTGTATACACTTGAGATATAGACTCATAGTTGTATTCCTTTGTATAGCACGTGTTGCTATTCTTTTGTATTATCGTGGATCTTTTTGACCACTACTCTGATATACACTTTCATGTGTTAGTGTTATATTCATATCTATTTCCGCCTTTGTGATATGAATTGTCTGTGACTGTTTTATGTTATGTTTATTTCTATATTTGTTTCCGAAGACCTTTATAGCCACTGTGTAGTAGCTTTGAGTTTGTGTCGGTATGTCGGATTTCCTCTTGAGATGAAAAGTTATATTTTTATCTGGCATATCGGTACTCGCACAAAGCAATTATACAGATGGTCGCTCCTCAACAGCCTTATTCTCCGTGCTAGTTGACAGCATTCACCGTAATGTTCTTGGCTAGCGTGGGTATAGAGGTGGGGCGTCACAACAACACATTAGAATCTCACAGCGGAACGAATGAAATATAATATATAACATATATACACAACTATACATCTCAATTTAGACAGTTACAACATTCCTGTCTAATACAATACAAGAACAACTATACAGAATGACAACACAGCGGAAACTCTAACTATATATCTACACGCTGAAGCCTCCTGCTCCAAAGCTCCTCCAGAAATCGTCAAGAGATAACCTGAATCACTTGACTACTCATACATAATATTAGTACCCAAGAGTTTAATAAAACAGAAAATAAACACTCGGGTCAGACAGGGGTCTGGTGTGAGTAAACGGTTTAAATTGCTTAACTTTAGAAAAACCTTTGAAAAGAAAAGTATCAGTAAGACTTCCCACACATAAACATGGAAAAAAATTTACCTTACGCCAACCAAAACATTTGATAGGAAATCCAATGATATTATAATAGTGTCTAGGGTTTTCAAGTAAAATACAGAAATAGCTGGAATGCTTACATCTCACGTTCCAACATAGTTGGGCACAACTAATACGTACGACACTTATTGGATTTTGGATTCCATCAATGGCAGGGCTACTGGGGTACCGCCCGTCACAGTACGTGGCCTAGATCACCGTACCGAGGAGCCACCCTAACTCCCCTGCAACACAAGGCCGGAACCATTCCTTACTGGACAGCTCCGAACAAGACAACCCCAGTAGTTGTTGCAATCAACTGCCCCACACAGCCGAATATAAAGGGACTTCTAGACAGGGGTAAATCTCACTCTCAAGTGGGGGCTACCCACGAAGCCTTGGTGCACCTCCCCTGTTTTAGCCATTCTCGGCTGATGAGGCTTGAGGCTACGATTACCTTTATAGGACATTTATCTTAGAATGCTCATCGTCCGCCTGACGATGTGCTGAAAGCATTCAATCCATACAAGTCCGTCCAGGGTTCGAACGGAACCGAAGGCACTATCTCGTTGCCCTCATTTTGGAATCACCCTCAGAGTCAACGACCATAGCCCTTGCACTCTAAATCTCCATCTCGAACCTATAAGTACTATTCCGTCAAACTCATTACGGAATCACCCACAGAGTTATACTGACGTATAGCCCTTACACCTCGAGTCTTCACTTGCTTCACTTGGATTAACGACCTAACGTTTAATTGGAATCGATGTGGTTTTCGGATATCCAAATATGGAAACCCGATCCCGGTCTCACCGAATCCAAACGCCATTTTAATGTCCAAGTTGTACTTAAGGGATTTAAACAGTAGATATTCAGAAATATCACTTAACATAAATGGATGATTCTCATTACACAGATAAATAATCTACCATTATCACATTCATCCATACATATCACAAAGCAGCATATATATCACATTCATATCATCACATATCAACCAAAAACATACAATAACATCCAATATCATTTACTCATCCAATGATACTTATCAATCAATCATTCATCATCCATAAGTTTGATCCAACTTTAATTAATTTAATTCATCCTAAATTAAATTAATTTCTTACTTAAACACTTGGATTATCATCAATCCAACCTACTTATTCATTAATTAATTACAAATTAATTAATTAAACACACTTAATTAACCACTTTAATTAATCTCCTTTGATTAATTACTACTTAATTACTTTAAGTAATTATTCCTTAGTTACAAATTTAATTAATCATCTTGATTAATTACTTCTTAATCATACCAAGTAATTATCCTTAATTACTCCTTTAAATTAATCACATTTGATTAATTATTATTTAATTACCTTGATAATTATTTCTTAATTATCCTTTAATTACACCTGATTAATTACCTTTAATTAATCTCACTTGATTAATTACTTTTAATTAAACCTACTTAATAAATTACCTTTAATTAATCACATTTAATTAATTACTTTTAATTAATCACCTTTGATTAATTACTTTTAATTAATCACTTTTAATTAATTACTTTTAATTACATTTAGTAATTAAAACTTAATTATAAATTAATTATTCGTTAAATTATTGATTAACAATTAATTAACTATTTCCATTAATTAATGATTACTTTCATTAATTAAAATTTCTTTTTACTTAATTACTTTAACAAGTAATTTATTACTTAATTAATTACTCTTAATCCTTTTATTAATTAATCATTTATTAAATAATTTAAACCTTTAATTAATATTAATTAATTCTTTAATTAATAACTCATGTGATTATCTCTTGATCACATTACTTAATTACTTTCATAAAGTAATTATCTCTTATTTAATTTCCTTCTTTAATTAACCACTTAATTACTTAATTACTTCCCAAGTAATTAGATTAACCCATAAGTGATTATCTTAATTAATTACAAATTAATTACTTAATTAATTACTTAACCTAATCATTTAAAATTAATTAAATGATTCTTAAATTCTTATATCATAAAAATTCTTAATTAAGAAAACCATTCTCTAATTTAAATCATTTATATTAATCAAAACACTTTGATTATTAATAAAAGTTGAATTATCTTAATTATTTTCACAAATTTATTTATCTCTAATTAAATCAAAATTCTATATTACTTAAGGAAATTTTTTATTATAATTGATTTCCAAATTCTAAACCATTACACTTTATTTAGAATAAAATATAACATTTTAGAATCCAATTTATAATTTAAACACATTTTAAATTAAACTTTTGAATCTTTTAAACTTTTCCAAAGTTATTTAATAAAGTTTAATACA
Source organism: Allium cepa (assembly GCA_030765085.1). Classification (NCBI taxonomy): domain Eukaryota; kingdom Viridiplantae; phylum Streptophyta; class Magnoliopsida; order Asparagales; family Amaryllidaceae; genus Allium; species Allium cepa. The sequence continues at coordinate 165,036,866 of CM060941.1, read as the reverse complement.
AACCTCATTTCAAAATCCACTTATCTTAATTTAAACCTTTCATATTTATTATATAGAAAACTTGGTTTAATCAATTTTTAAACAACATAGTTTTATAAACAAACTTGTTTAAAACTTTAACTTGAAACAATTTAGTCTAAAAAAAATAAACTCGATTAACTTTTGGGTTCTTAAAACCTTAATCATTTACAACGTCAAGTTTCTTTGGTTTAAAATCCTAAAAAAAAACAACACTATCGCTTTTAAAAACCCTGAACACAAAGCTACTCAACAAACTCGAGAAAACCCCCTGAATTTCACGTGTCGACCCCGAGCAAAACCCACGTTTACCCCGAGTCTTCCCTACCCTATGAGTGCTTCGAGAAATATCCCCAAATACCCGAATGAAACCCGAGCTCCATCCTCTTCTTCCAAAACCCAAACCCCATCATCACATGATGCACGATCCCTGTGTACGTAAATGCGCACCACCACGCCGAACGACGGCGAACTCCAAACTTGTCTCCGACACTTCACTATCGACCCAAGCAACAACGATCGAAACCCAGAAAACAAAATACGATCGAGCATCAAATATTGATCTCTGAACCCATCAGTTCGAAACCCACCATCGCCAGTAAAACCACCTTTCACGACAATCAAAGCTTCGAGACACCTCGCCACTCCCACCGTAGCTATGCCACAACCTCCAGAAACACCAGAACCACTCACGATCATTTCCGGTTGCCTACCCACGCCGTGATTCCCAAATGAACGCTGTTGGCAAAAACAGGTGATAAAAACCCTACTCATTCCATTCTCGGCCAACTCGATCAATAATAAAATACATGAGTATTTTTCCCATGATCCTTGTTACTCCCTCCACCTTCGAGCACAACCTCGTCCACAACCTTGCCGTCGTTCGCCTCAATTTGGTCAAAATACTCAAAACACTTAAACTCCAAATTCTCACAAATTACTGATCTAAAATTTGTGATTCAAGCTTCTAAAATCATGATTTCATATTTGCATTATGATTATGAAATCAAAACTCAAGTTTGGATTCAAAACTTTTGACCCAAATTGAAATTTTACTGTAAATTTGAATATTTTAAACTAGTTATTCAATTTTAAAACCTACAAGCATTTTTAGATGATAAGTTGGATGATTACAAACAACTGAATATTCACAACTCATAAGCAAATTTGGATTCAACATGGAGTTATTGATTTTAATATGGAATTGATGTCTATAATTATCACACAGAGACCATGTAAACTACACAGGCATTCAAAAATGCTTAATTCAAACATGCATCCAAATTTAATTCAAGCATTCAGAAAACCTTCAGATATTCATTCACAATAACAAGGTAGAATTCAGGTTTAAAACTGTTTTTAAAAGTTCATTTACTCACCTTGATAATGCAGAGAACAGAAACTGCATTTTCCAGGCTCTGAAATTTATTTGCATGCCCTTGAATTTCTTGATTCCAGTATTGCATGTTGATGTTCTAATCTGAATTGCTTGTTTAATTATTTGCATGTTGAATTCCCTTTGCCTCTAATATTTGAAAAACTTGCATCACGTTGATTACTTCTACTGCTGATGATTACTAAATTCTTTCTGCATGTTGATTTACTGCTTGATTCCAGTTTTTACTTCTTTGCTTCAGATGTATTTCACAGATCTTTGATTTGCATTTTTTTCATTTCCGGATTTACAGATTTGCATTATGTTTGAGTTTTGGTTGAGAATGTAGAAAAGAACTAGCTGAAAATTAAAACTCTTCTTTTTATCATATTTTTAATTTTTAATTTTATTATTAAGAGAATATTGCCATTTGTCTACCCTATGTTCCAATTCCTTACACCTAAGCACATGTAATTACAAATGTCTTTTAATAAGCCCAAAATACTTACAAGTGTTATAATGTTTTAATTAATATTTTTAAATGTTATTTTCCCTTTTATAAATTATTTTAAGCTTTGCATGAAATGTGTATATGTATGTAATGTATTTTAATGCATACTTATTGATTTTATTATGTAATATTATATGATTGTAAAATGTTTTTATCTTATAAAAATAAACTTTAGACTTTAACAAATATTTCAAAAGTAAATTCACATAGACATTTTTAAAAAATTATGTTTTAATCAATTTAATTCTATCACTTGTTTATAAATTGAAAATAACTTATGTTTTAATCAACTTAATTCTATCACTTGTTTATAAATTGAAAAACTTAGCTTATCTCTTTATATACAAAAAATTCTTATAACAATTTTATCTTATGATAAAATTTAGATAAAAGAATATTGAAAACAATTGAATCTTTAATTTAAATCTTACTTAAACAAAAACTTAAAGTATATGTTTATAATAAATAAGAAATTAATTTTGTTTTTTTAAATCTAAAATATTATTTTCAAAAACATTAAATCACATTAACATTTTAAATTACAAATTATATATTAAAGTTTGAAAACTCTTGTTAAATTCAAATTAATAAAATTCCTATTTCAAATATATATATATACAAATATATATACACATTTCAAATAGAAAACATTTTATAATTAGATTTTATAATTACCATATTAAATTTTAAAGAAAATTTCAAATCACAATATATACATTCATATATATTACAATTTGAATATAAGGTTTTTATCACATTAAACTTCCTATTTATCAAAATAAATATTTCCCAATCAAATTATTATAAACTTCAGAAGAATTAATCTTGTCTATTTATATTGTTAAAAAATGTTGATAGATATTAACAAATTATTATTTTCAGCCTTTGAAACAAATTTTAACTTGTCAATTATAATATAAAATGACCAAATCAATTTAATTATTATCAAAGATTATTAAATTGATATTGCTCAAAATTCCGGGTCGTCATAAAGGACTTCTATATTTGTCCATTTTTGATCTTTGATACCTTCACCTCACAAGTATTTAGTAACATGATTATTATTGTTTACAGGTAGATAAACGTTTGTGAAGGATTCAAGCAGCAGCACTGGTTTTTGGTATGGTAGCAGCACATGTATGTAGTTAGGTTGCTTAAAACTATTATGAAACTAGTATGTATGGTAGCAGCACTACTTTAGCTGCATGTACTATTATGAAACTGTTGATGGTAGTTTGGTTGTGTAAACGTATGGTTAACCTTTTGTCTTGACACTAATGTTATGATATAGTGGTGATTATGTAATTGCTTTTGTTTGTGTTATTGTGGTTCATTGAATGTATTATTTTTGAATGTGTATGTGTTGTTATATATTACGTTATTGTATAAGTTTTGAAGTACTTGAATTGGAGGCGAAATCAGATGTAGTCGTGGAACAGCAGGCAATAAAATCGAAACATACGGTGGCGGAGAAAAAATGCCACCAAAAATATTTTTTTGTAGCGTTTAAAAAGCGCTACAGAATCAGCAATTATAGTAACTCAGATAATCTCCGTGGCTTTCAAAAAACGCTACAAAAAATAATACTAAGTGCAACAAAAATATAAGATAGTAAACGACACCTTTTCGGTGGCATTTCTTAAACGCTGTAAAAAAGAACTTTAGTAACGTTTAAAAAATGCTGCCAAAAATTCATTTATAGTGGCGTCAAAATAAATGCAACAAAAAGTCATGGATTTTTAGTCACATGTTTTCTAGCGGCGTTTATCAAAACGCCACCAAAACTTTTTGTAGCGTTTTTTGAGCGCCACTAAAAATCAAATTTCATGTAGTGTAATCATTTTAAAAGGGAGTTTTAAGTTTTAAATCCTTTGTTTTCAAGAATCAAATTGTTTTAATGGAACTTCTTTTTTTAAAGATGGTTTTGAATACAAAGGATTCAAGTGTCGATTCCATTAAGGAACTATATAACTGTTAATGAGTATAATATAGATTGTTTGATTTGTGTGGATATTTATTAGCAAAATAAATCACGGTTTTGCTACAATGTAAATGTTGTTTATATGGACATGCGTTTAGTAGAATAAATCCCCATTCTACTATAAGTTGATTGAATTGTTTTGGATATCTATTTATCAGGACAAATCATCATTATACTATTATATTATTTGGACATATATATGCTAGTTAAGTTGTATTGATATGTTATTCCCTGATTTGATAATGGATTTGATTTACATGTATGCTGGCCTATGTAAATAATTGATAATGACTTGGAATGAAATTGAAACTAAATGGTAACATAAATAAGTACCAGTAGGTTTGCTAAGCTTCTTTTTAAAATTATAAAGTATGGTTATAAATTAGCTACAATTCTTTAATAAGTTTGAGGTTAAGGTTTATAAATGATTTTTCAAGTTATATTATTATTGTATAAAGGTATTTATAAATAATACCTTGTTTATAAAAAAAGGGATTTTACTAAGTACAAAAGTTTATTTAAAGTGATTTGAAAGGATGAGTTGCAAAAGATATTTTGTAAAGGATTTTTGTTAAAGAAGATTTATCAAAAGAGTTTTGAGTGGGGAAATGTTTTGTAAATTATTTTAGAGGTTTGTAAAGAATTTTTTTGTAAATTGACTTGTAAACTTATTAAAGTGTTTTATAAATTGGCTTTGGAAATTTATAAGTTATTTTAATCATGAAGTGAGCTTTTAAAAAGGGAATTGTTATAAAGGATAGGAGGGTTGATCTATAGTAATAATGTTTTCAAAAGGAATTTGGAAAGAGGATTTTTTTCAAATGTTTTGATAATATACTTAAACCGCTAAGATAAGTATAAATGTTTCCCAAGTACAAACGGGAAGTAAGGGGTTTTGTGAATAGTGTTGTATAAAGATCTTTTGATTAAGTTTTATAAAATGCTTTTATTAATTAACGATTAATTAATAAAGGCTAAGTGGATCCCATATGGAATTAAGTCAATGTATGAATGATTGTTTATTTAATATTTAAATAACTGACCACCAAATCTGGACCAAAACATAATTTTTTTAAATATCTAGGAGAAACACGTGAGTTATATGGCATTGTCATTCCCAATGATGTTGTACTATGCATATAAATCTCATTTCGTTCTTCTAGGATAAATGATAAGAAAATCCGCCCACTAAGGGTTAGGAGGTGATCTCCGCTCTTATCTCTTGTTTATTTATTTTCTAAAGAACCGGGGTTGAAACTACCGAAAATTATCGAAAGTTGTTTCAAAGAGCACAGGATTGGATATGTTATCCATTAAACCAGTTCGATCCAACTCAGGCGTTTTGAACTGAAAACATCTTGAAGATTATGGAATCAAAAATAGAGCTTTGAATTGCAAGGGATATTTTCTATTAATCCTAGAAGGAATTCCCTGAAAAGGATGTAATAGAGGTAGTACCTTTGGTTTCTTTCAGTCCCATAACGAACTTGTGTGGATGAACTTTAGCATTGCATTGATGCTTGAAGGGCAGTGTAGCATTACAAGTGCAAGTGATGTTGGAACTGTGCCAGCCCACAGCGGTAGTGTTGGGTGTATTTCAATTTTTTTTATCCCATTGGATCTTTATTGGGCCTATGAAGTCTAATTCATTTAGAACAATTATAAATTTGTTTTAAATAAATTCATGTATTTTATTTTAAGTATTTTGTAATGTTTCGAAATAATGGCTTCCTGCTCTCGCTCTCGTGTTTCTTGTGGTCCTCCCTTCCTCTCTTCCCGTTGACTTCTTCTCTTCATCCCATTCCCTTCTCTCCTCCCTACCTCTCTTCCCCTTCCATGCCTGTTTCTCCTCATCACCCCCTTCTATTTCGCTTCCCTCTTCTCCCTCATCTACTAGATCTGGACGCATTTTCAATTCTGTACCCGTGCGCCCCATGCCTCTCCTACATTCCGCCTCTGAATTTCCACCCCTCCATGCTTCAAATGCTGCTGCCCAGGAGACTTCCAAGTTTGGTCGATTTAGTTCTGCCCTTCAAACTATGCATGGGGTTTCGACATCGTCAGTGTCCGGGTTGCAATCTTCGTTTCCTATTGATTGCGGTGGTTTGTCTATCTCTGTCGTGGTTTCAAAATGTAATTTGGGTAATGTTAGGTCTGAATTTGATGTGCGTGCATTACCTGTTGAACGCAAGGTGTCTGATGATGTTGGTGCGTATGTTGTGCGCGTTGTATCAGATGAAGTTGGTGCCGAGGTTAATTTGTCTGGCAGCAATAATTGTACTGATTCTGATGTTATTTCTGGCAATGTCCGATGCACTTCAGGTGTTTGTATTAATTCCTCTGAGAATGTTAAACCTGCCACTGTTGGTCTTTCCATTGCTTTGGAGCAGCCTGGTCAATCAATTCATAATCTCTCTGCTCCTTCTCTGGCTAGCACCAAACCATGGTCTTCTCTATTCTCTTCTCTGCCCCGTAATGCGGGTGATTACAAGACGGTTGAATTTGGTATCATTGAGGAGAATGGTGTAATGATTCCTCCTTCAATCGTTATGCAGGCAGGTATGGACTTTTGGTCGGATTATCTAGTTGGTTTCTTCTTGGATCCTAATCATCGCCTTCTTGATGCGTCTACTGTTTGTCGTCATGCTTGGAAGCTTCGTGGTGATTTACGAGTTATATTGGTTGACTCCATGTATTTTCTTAAGTTTTCCTCCGAAGAGGATCGTCGTCGTGTTCTTGAGGCCGAGCCTTCCTTTTTTGATGGGAAGCCATTTATTATCACTCCTTGGTCTCCAACTGTCGCTAGTGCTCGGGAGCAAGTTCTCTCAATCCCCGTTTGGGTTTTTCTCTCACAAATTCCCTCCGCTCTTCAACCTTTACTTAGATTGAATTGGCTTGCTTGTAATGTTGGAAAATTGAAATGTTTTGACTCTAATATCGTTGCGCGTGAAAAATTGGTGTATGCTAAGGCTCTTATTGAGATTTTCCCTGATAAGCCTCTCCCCTCCTCTATTCCTGTTCAGCTTGCTGTTGTATATATGGTGGAAGTCCGTGTTCGCTATGGTTGGGTTCTAGATATTTGTACCTCCTGTCACTCCTTTGGTCACCTGGCTATTTCTTGCTCGCATTCTGCTATCTTTGCGGTTGCTCCTAAGATCCCTCTTCCTCGCCCCCCGCTTCGAAAATGGGCTTCTAAGGTTTCTTCCTTTGTCTCTCAGTCTGCCCCTCCCCCAGTTGTCCCATTGTCTTCCCTGTGTCCGCCTCCGTGCTATGTTGCTAGGCCTGACTCCCCTACTGCCTCAGTGGCTCCTAGTGTTGTTTCATCCGTTCCTATTGCTGCTCCTATTTCTGTTCCTCAGAGTATTGTTTGGGATGAGACCGCGCGGTGTTGGGTTGATCTAAAATCTGATATGTGATTTAACCCCATGAATAATTCCTTTTTTAGATTTGTTTCTGATGATTAACTGGACCTTAGATGCCTTCATTACAGACCTTTTGGTGATTCATTAATTCTTGATATGGATGGTCGTTATGCGAGATCGAATTCTGACATGCTTTTCGACTCTTTCTGGGATCGTTCATTTATTTACTCTCCAGTTTCAGTGGATTATGATCCTTTCCTTGCTATCCTTTTTTTCCCCTATGCTGGTCGTCTTGGGGATGCCCCTGTGGTTTCTACTTTTGTGATGGTGGATGTTGGTGCCTCCACCTCTTCTGAGGTGGTATAGTCTAGGTATTTTGTGTAGCTGTGGCATGTCTGTCACACTCCTGTGCTGTATTTTATCCTTTCTTAGTAGTTAAGGTGCTTTTACCTTTCTCCCGTACTTCGTTCGTAATAAAAAGTGGACGGTCCACTATAAAACCGGCTGGCCTTGCCAAAAAAAAAATTCAATTTGAATGATTTAATTTATAGGTATATACATGTATCATATACATATACATATGTGTGTGCGCATGTAACATAATAATTCGTGAAGGGTATAGCATTCCCGTAGATAGATGTTGGGATTCACATTGTAATGGACACATTAGCTCATTTTGTATGTATTGTATGTTGTGTAAATATGTGCATAAATCTATAATGCAAAGTATATTTATATAAATACTTATACATACATTTAAAATATATTTTATAACTAAAAGTCTCAAAATTAAATATATATATAATTTAAAACATTTGTATAAATATATATACATAATTAAACTTATAAAATTATACATACATACATACATACGTATATATATAATAATTAAAATTATATATTATAAGGTTAACAAAATGTATATATATGAAAAATTAATTACATTCAAATGCTTAAAATATATTCATGTATATTTAAAATTATTTCCAGATCGAAATTAGCATAATAAACATAAAATAATAATTTTATCATTATTATATATATAATAAATAGTTTTGATCATAATAATTAAAAATATTAGAAATAAATATTAAAAAATAAAATTTTAAAATTTATGAAAATTTAGGATCATAAAATACAGGTTCAAAAAAATTTCCATGACTTTTTAAAATAAAATATTATTTTTAATAAATAAAATAAATGTTCAACCGAAGTAATTTAATTATTAAAAATATTAAATATTAACAAAAAATTCAAAAAAAATTCCATGGGTAACTGCATAGATGTAGTCATTTAAAAAAATATAAAATTTAGTTTTCAGTGTAATAATTATTTTAGATATAATAAACAATTCACATAATCAATAAAAGATAATTTAAAATTATTTATATATATAATTTTTATTTTCGAATTTGATAATTCATATTATGTATAAATAGGTGTGAGGAAAAACTCTAAGCTATTTATACATTATAAATATACGTATATGTAATTATATGTTTAAAATATACATTAGTCTATATTTAAATTAATATATAAATATACACTATATAATTAATAATGAAAGTTTTTAATTTTTTTCATCAAATTAGATTATTTTATAAATAAATATAACATAATAATATAATCATGCACATAACCAAACTAATTTGTGACAACTACATATACGTACGAAAATCTCACATAGATATACAACATTAATATATATATATAAATTTGGGATTAATCAATATTAAACCATAAAATATGATATGATTACTATAATATATAAATAGAATACCAATTGATGATGCCTTTAAGTCCGCTTGAATTAATGAATTCCCTTCTTTAGTTATGCTCGATCCGTCAGATTGCAAGTCTGGAATCGTCGACCATTTCTATCAAATGGTGCTTTTACTTAACTTGAATTGATTTGAGATTCTTAGAATTGATATGGGGATTAATTTTGGCCAGAAAAATTGATAGTTATGGCAACCAAAAATTATTTTTGATTAAGGGTTTAGAGATCCATATATATAGCCTTGTATAAGAGTGATATTAGGACAATCTCATTACCTATTCTCTCTTGGCCATACATCTCTGGGTCTAATCCTAAGTTTTAGCCGCCTCCAATAACGTGTCAAAACCAATATTTTCATCCCTAATGATGGGCTTTAAACCCATTTAAGCCCAAGCCAAAATGTTATACAATTAAATCTAATTTAATCGCTTATCGATATTGTATATCGATTGGTACATTTATAACTATTATAAATATATAACAATTTTTATTTCTCAAACCATATTCAAATTTTATTATTAATCTTTCATAAATATTAATTAAATTTATTTATTTATAATAGTTATAAACTAATTAAATCATTCGGTCTTAAAGGAATTCATCATTTCAGTTGTATAACTCTTGGGTGTAAATTTGGTCAGCAATTTACACTGAACTATTCGAATGTTAACGTTTACAAGTCACTTAGCAAGTGGTGTGACATTATGGCCAAATTTATCGCTTATTCGTTTTTAGTAAAATCATATTTAATTTAATAAGCGCTACCTGTTAATGACATTTATATACACCAATTCTCTTCGTCAAAACTATATCACTTTGGATTTATGGAATTTGGTAATGGTCAAAATTTCAATATTGTCCATATTCAACTCTATAGTCCAAATACAAAATCTTTGGATCAATAATAACAATTATTATTAACCGTGCTACTATGGCCAGGGATTTTGACTTTGGGTTGACTTGAGTTGACCATGATACTAACCTCGTATAATTAAAGTGAGGAATCCTCTTTTGAATAGTGTCTCCTTCCAATACTTTCACTCGACCCAACTATAATTACTTGATGGATGTCGATCCATGATTTGACTAAATTAAAGAAGATTTTTTCATATTGAAGGTTGACAGTATTCTCAATTCAAAAGAATTGTGTAAATTAGGCACATCGATGTTTTCTGTTTGACCTTCGTTATATTAACCAATAGAAAACTATTGAGTGAGTCATTCCTTAGTTATCAAATAACTATCAGTATGTAACCTCTAGGTGCCCCCAAGAAGTCATGAGTAATACATGCCCAACATTTTGAGAGTGTTACATACTCTAATCTCAACGGATACACCGATATCCAGTCTCGATGCATCTTGACTAGGAATATTTAAAATGGTATATTTGTTTTATTGTAATAAATTACTCATGCTTACAACACTTTGTAACTACTATAACAAAATATGCCATTTATGGGTTTTCTACTAAATATAAATTAAATTAATTAATTAATATAACCACATTATATCAAGTATATAATAGAAAGAAACACCTTTATTATGAACAAGATTGTTCAACAAGTTAGATATATGTAACAAATTACATAATTGCCCCTAAGGCATACCCCTAACTTTATCAATCTTCCAATTGCACTTGGGGTCGGTTATGGAATCTTATTCCAACTTCTCCATTCGGTTTCTCAAAACCAATTGGATTAGTCCCTTTGTGAACGGGTATTCTATTATGTTTTAATTATCTACTCTGTCCGTCAACTCTCTCCGACGGGTGGTAAACTGTTTTATCATATGGAACAATTTGGAGTATGTCTCTCGACATCTAGTGAGCTACAAGTTCTGTTACAAACTATATCGTGACATTGTTATCATATAACAATGTTATGATATTCTCAACGTTTGAAATCGGCTTAGTTATAAATTTATGCACTTTTTTATATACATTGTCATTATTGCGGCACTATTCTAGGCAATGTACTTAGACTTTTATATTGAATCAGCCACGATATTTCATTCAGAACAGTTCCAACTTAAAAATTTTGATATTGACATATTATACTCAATATTACTTGTAAAAGTTTTAGTCTGAACATTGCTTCATAAGGAATTTTTGTTTCTATAAACAATTCTCCAATATTTCATAAATACATGATGATACTTCAAACAACTATTTAACGATATCAATTTGGATTTAATATTTGCTTCATGTATCAAATACATAACCAAATCATGATATCGTAGACAACACAACATGTATGATAATTCGTTTTGCCAATGTAAAGGAATCAATCTTACATGTTCCATATTAAACATTTTAATAAGGTGTCCTTGCATATCATTTGGGACATTCCCGACATCTTTTGTACTTACTATAAAAGTCATCATTTATTAATCCAATGTTGAGTATTAAAACAACTAAGGCTGATTTTAACACAAGTACATCATTAAAATCAACAACGTGTTGTTTACTTATAGATTAGAAATATCAATGTACCTTTTAACGTTCTTTTTATGAATGCAAGCTTCCTTTGCACTTTGATTAAAAATCAAGCTATTTGATATTCCTATCAAAGTACTTATTCAATCTTGATGCTTACAACATGATGCTTTTATATCATTTCTTGGATCGTATCCAAAGACTCACAAACTTAGTACCTCTCCCATCGACTTCGAGAAGTTTTGGTTATTATGTGCAAATAGTTTACTCCAAATCATTATTTAGAATTTTCAGTTTCAATACATACAAAACAAACATAACGTCATATCAAGTGGTAATTTTGTGACTAAATACGAATTAACTTGAGCACGTTGAATACCGAATCTATTACGCTAATATCAACAATTCAAATTTGTGATATTATTCTCACGTTGCTCATTAAATTCCAGCTGCATTAGTCTTGCTCATAAAGACACGGCCGATGATTCACATCCCTTAGGTTATGATTACCAAAATCATATTTTATAGCGTACTTGGAATTCTTTCAGATTTTCACATCATACCATATGATAGAGTCAGTACTCTTAGTGGCTTAATTAAACAATCGAGGATTATATATTTTCGACATTGACAAGAAACTCATAGTTTCTCTTCAATGAGCGAGAATACTTATTAGACATTCTAATGCAATGTGTTCGTTTAGGTTAGTCAATTTTATTTCATCTCATCTAATCAGTTCTATCTATGGATTGTATCCAAATCCTTTTACTACTAATAATTTTCTAAGAAAATTCCTTCACAATGAAGTTGGTATTTCTTGAAATGTTTCTCAACGCGATAGAATAGATATTCATATATGTTTTATGAATTTCCTTATTCATAAAACTGATTGGTATTAGTTTACAAAAATTATGTTCGAAACATATATTTGTAATCCAATGAGAGTCTTTCAAAATCCTTTTTGGAAGATTCATACATGATCCTTCATGAACAATTATTTCGTGCAATCTTTCAACTCGCACAACCTGCTAACTTCTTGGCCTAAGATATGTTGGAGTTTCTTATAAACCCTTATCTTGTGTGAATTTGTAAACCATTATTTAGATGAGATAATATTAACCTTGTGTACTACTCTTAAGCACACGACTTTATAGAAAGAAACTAACTCAACTTTAGTCATAAATAATCGCACATTGTTCAACAAAGTTCGATTACACCTTATCGATTCATCATTATGCATCACATGGAGGAGTGACTTTTGAGATTGAATCTTTATTCATTTTAGGTACATTCAGATCTTTTTCAAATATACTCACTTATTCGATCAAATCGAATCATTTCTATTGCATGTAATTTTATCTACTTCTGTTTTATACACTATGAGTTTACTATAGACATACTACATGTGTATCAAATACACATGTCCATATCGATGATAACTCATCAGTGAATATGACGAAGTACAAGGAACCATTTTGGTATTTATATAATTATGACTGCATATATCTATATGTATCAATCCAAAGAGTTCGTCAACTCTTATGATACTCCCACTAAATGGGTACATTGCCCTTTATTGTTTGAGATATTATTAACAAGTATCATATGATTCAAAATCATACAATAAAATCATTTTTCAAAACTACGGCTTAGTCTATAATTCCAAAACAACCATAAATAATATTAGATACTTTTGTATTTGTCAATGCATCACTTTTGTTATAAAAAAGTAACCGCATTATAGTTTTATTTCGCAAAGAATATTCATGTTGAAATATAGCTATGTATATTTTTTCAATCGATACCAAAAAGCGATCATTATTTCATAAATAATGTACGGTAAGTTTTAACAAAAGAATTTCCGTACTATGATGCAATTAATAAGTGCTATATGATATGCTTCCACTATTTCCGCCATCATTATAATAATGTATTAAATTTGGAGATCTGTCATTCACTTAATACAATTTGTTTATTTCATACACTGCAACTATTTATAGTAGGGAGTTCGTTGATCAAATATCTCGAGCTCAAAGAAATATATCTCTTAGAAAATAATTTTCTATATGAAAATACATTTCAGAATAGAAATCATATTTCTTATTCCCATATTAAATATAAGTTATTTATTACAATTCATATTTCCAATGCTGCTCTATCAAGCAGTAGTGAGTATTCATTCTCTTCATTCCAACTGTACCTTAAATTACATCTATTCTTATACATTCGTTTTCCTTTCAAATGGTCAAACTATTCAAAAGAAAACCTTACTACAATATCATAACAAACTCTTTACAAAATTGCATTAGATTATCCTCAACATTTAAGGACATCAAACATGTTGCACTTTACGTAAACCGATCAAAATGACATTTCAGCAATCGAGTTCTTATATCTATCTTATAGTTTCTGGTCTTATGTTACATTAACACAATATGATCTCTTTTGTAATCAATTAGATTGAATACTTGATCCCGCACTAAGGTTTATTTGGTTTTTCGGATGAACTAATTTCATCAAAGTATTGTACATTACGAACTTTGACTATTCACCATATAACATTTATATGCAATTGTATGTGGATCAAATATCCATAGTCTTGTATTGCCTTTTGAGTTCGAAACTCATAGAATGCAATACATATTCTTGACCAAATAAGTGCATAAGTGACCAAAACACGAATGTATTCAGTAGTTGTAAAATCAAACACTTGCATGGGTGTTGAAACGTTAACATGCAACAGGAATTTGATAGTGGGTATTCTAATTCCATCTGTCAATTTTCAATTCAGTTTGTTTGTATATGTTAATTGATAAACATTTTATCAATCATATTAAATGCATAAATTTATCATTGTAGATAATTATAACATTATTTAGCATATGTTTTTACAATATTAGAAAGGTTAAATGTTATCATTTCATTTTTCTAATTAGGCTCCCACTAGTCTTTTATGTTTCTCTAAACCCTAAGATGAAACTCGGAAGTCTTTTGACTTCACTAGTTGGTGTTAGGACTCATTTGTCTTGGTATTCTGACCTTGAGTTTGCTTAACAAATCATAGCCACACAAACAACAAATAACTCCTTATCGGTTGTATTACATACAACTCCTAAACCATTTTCCTTGTCCTAATCTCATTTGGACCTTGAGTTTCTCAACAATACGAAAGAGATTATTCACTCGTAGCTACCATATCGTGATGGCCTAAGTATAGTATGTATACCTTGAGTTTGCTCAACAAATACATGTAGTTATCAAACCTCATTTGTTTAATGTATTAATAGTACTACACATAACATCCCCAACTTGAGTTTGCTCAACAACTAAGGAGTATGCAAGTAATTTATTAATATATATATATATATATATGCAAGTAATTTATTAATATATATATATATATATATATATATGGTAGAGGACATTATAACATTGAAGATTCATAATCCTCAATATATTATATTGAGTGATATCGACTTATGGACTAATGTATTTCTTATGAAATACCCTCGTGATTCAACTGTCAAACACATCAGAAATCACAGTATACGTACATTTACGTATGTGTTTATTCCTTAAGTCTATTTGGGTTTCTTTAATGTTCCACTTTTAGTTTATACATTCATATTATATAAGGTTTGTTGTTAAATAAATTTTATATTTCATATTACTTATAAGATAGTCCTATGTATAATATTTCATAAATTAAACGTTATTTAATTAATTGTAATTAATTAACTCTTTAATTAATTTTATATTAATATTCCAATACAACTTTAATATTGGACATATCTACTATAACCGTTATAGTGTAACACATATATCTTATATATGTGTATTTTTATTTAATTAATTAACCTTTAATTAATTTATTAATTAACCTTTAGTTAATTTATTAATTAACCTTTAATTAATTTATTAATTAAGCAATTTTAATTAAATTATATTAATTTCAAAATTTTACCTCATATACATACATGTATGCTTATGTTATCTTAAATACTTTAAAATAACATAACATATGTCAACATATGTAATACATGCATATAAGTATTAATTAATTAACTCATTTAATTAATTTATATTATTATCTTATTAATAATTTTACGCTTCAAAATCAATATTTACATAGTTTCAAACATTTTGAACTTTTTCATTACATTTTCAAACATTTTGAAAATTTATGTATATTATAACCTTTTATAATAAACATGTTTTTATTTTAAATTTAATTTTTAAACTTAAAATCATGTCTTAATTTTTAAAAACTATTTTGAAAATTAGCCCAAGGCCCAATTCAAATTGGGTCTTTTCTGTTAGGGGCAACCTTTGGGCTCACATCACCGCTCAGGCCAGGCAGGTAACCAGGTATGGCATGATACTTAATTACCTAATTTCAATCCTAGATATCACCTTTTTAGACACCGTACTAGGTGCACAAGCTTAATTAGTTAGCCATAACATGACTAATTTAGACCGCATATGCTATTGGGTTTTGATACCATTATTGGAACTAGGCCAGCTCGGAGTGGTCGTGGTGGGGGTATTTCAAATTTTTTTATCTTATTAGATCTTTAATGGGCCTAAGAAGTCTAATTCATTTAGAAAAATTCTGAATTTTTAAATAAAATCATGTATTTTATTTAAAATTATGTATTTTGTAATGTAAAGTTAATTTGAATGATTTAATATATATACATACCTATATCATATATATGTACATATGTGTGTGCATGTGTAACATAATAATCCATGAAGGGTATAACATGTCTGTATATAGATGTTGGAATTTACATCGCAATGGACACATTAGCTTATTTCGTATGTACTGTATGTTGTCTAAATATGCGCATAAATCTATAATGTAAAGTATATTTATATAAATACGTATACATATTAAAATATATTTTATAACTTAAAGTCTTAAAATTATATATATATGTATGCATGTATGTATATGTACATATAATTTGAAACGTTTGTATAAATATGTATACATAATTACACTTATAAATTGTATATATATATAATAATAATAATTGAAATTATATATATAAGGTTAAATAAAATGTATATATATGAATAATTAATTACATTCAAATATGTAAAGTATAATATATATTTTAAAATTATTTCCAAACCGAAATTAGCATAACAAACATAAAATAATAATTTTGTAATTTTATTACTACTATATATATAACAAATAGTTTTGATTATAATAATAAAAAATATTAGTAATAAATATTGAAAAATCAAATTTTAAAATTTACAAAAATTTAGGATCATAAATTACAGATTCAAACTTTCTTCCATGATTTTTGAAATAAAATATTATTTTTAATAAATAAAAGAAATGTTCAACCGAAGTAATTTAATTATTAAAAATATTAAATATTAACAAAAAATTATGAATTTTTTTTCGTGATTTCTTCATAGATATAGTAATTTTAGAAAATATAAAATCGAATTTTTAGTGCAATAATTATTAGATATAATAAATAATTCAAATAATCAGTAAAAGATAATTTAAAATTATTTATATGTATAAAAAATTTATTCCCGAATTTGATCATTCATATTATGTATAAATATGTGTAAGGAAAATTCTATGCTGTTATACATTATAAACATACATAAATGTAATTATATGTTTAAACTATACATTATTCTATATTTAAATTAATAACAAATATACATAAAATAATTGATAACGACAAAATTTAATTTTTTTATATAGAAAATTAGATTTGTTTATACATAAATTATAACACATAATAATATAACCACGCACATAACCAAACTAATTTGTGACAACTACATAAACCTACGAAAATCTCACCTAACTAGATATACAACATTAATATATATATATATATATATATATGTGTGTGTGTGTGTGTGTGTGTGTGTGTGTGTGTGTGTTATTAATCAATATCAAATCATAAAATATGATATTATTGTAATATATAAATAAATGCCAATTGACGATGCCTTTGAGTCCACTTGAATCAATGAATTCCCTTCTCTAGTTATGCTCGATCTGTCAGATTGTAAGTTTGGAATCGTCGACGTTTTCTATAAAATAATGCTTTAACTTAACTTGAATTGATTTGAGATTCATAGAACTGATTTGAGGATTAATTTTGGCCAGCAAATATGATAATTATGGCAGCTAAAAATTGTTTTTGATTAAACGTTTAGGGATCCATATATAAAGCCTTGTACAAGAGAGATATTAGGACAATCTCATTACGTATTCTCTCTTAATCTTTGCCATCCATCTCTAGGTCTAATCCTAAGTTTTAGCTGCCTCCAATAACTTGTAAAAACCAAAATTTGTAGCCTTAATGATAAGCTTTAAACCCATTTAAGCTCAAGCCAAAATATTGTGCAATTAAATCTAATTTAATCGCTTATCGACATCATATATCGATTGGCACATTTATAACTGTTATAAATATATAACAATTTTTATTTTTCAAACCATATTCAAATTTTATAATTAACATTTTATAAATATTAATTAATATAATTTATCTACAACAATTATAAATTAATTAAAATTATTCGGTCTTAAGAGAATTCATCATTTCAGTTGTGTAACTCTTGGGTGTAAATTTGGCAAGCAATTAACATCGAACTATTCGAATGTTAAGGTTCACACATCACTTAGCAAGTGGTGTGAAATTATGGCCAAATTTATCGCTTATTCATTTTCATTAGATCTTATTTAATTTAGTAAGCATTACCCATTGGTGATATATATATATACACCAATTATCTTCATCAAAAATGTATCACTTTGGATTTATAGAATTTTGTAATGGTCAAAATTCCAGTATTGTTCATATTCAACTCTATAGTCCAAACAAAAAATCCTTGGCTCAAAAGTAACAATTACTGTTAACAGACCTACTTTGGCCAGAGATTTTGAATTTGGTTTGACTTGAGTTGACCATGATACTAACCTCATATTACTGAAGTGATGATCCTCTCTTGAATAGTGTCTTCCTTCCAATACTTCCACTCGACCCAACTATAATCATTTATGATTTGACTATAATCAAAGTAGAGTTTTTCATATTAAAGGTTGACAGTATTCTCAAGTCGATAGAATTGTGTAAATTATTCACATCGATGTTTTCTATTTGACCTTGGTTATATTAACCATCATAAAACTATCGAGTGAGTCGTTCCATAGTTATCCAATAACTATCAGTACATAACCTCTAGGTGCCCCCGGCAGCCATGGGTAATACATTACCTAATATTTGGAGAGTATTACATACTCTAATCTCAACGGATACATCAATATCCAGTGTCGATGCATTTTGACTAGGAACATTTAAAATGGTATATTTGTTTTATTGTGATAAGTTACTCATGGTTAAAACACTTTGTGACTACTATCATAAAATATGCCATTTATGGATTTTCTATTAAATATACATTAAATTAAATTAATTAATATAACCACATTATATCAAGTATATAAAAGAAAGAAACACCTTTATTATAAACAAGATTGTTTAACCAGCTAGATATATGTGATAAATTACATAATTGCCCTAGGGCATACCCCTAACTTTATCTAGTGCTAAACAAAGGTAAAATGTAGCCTCAACAACCGGGAAATGATAAAAATCGAGCATGCGGTAGGGCTAAGTGGTTCACTCCCATCAAGGTATGGTCAATCCAAATCTAGATCGATTACTATCTACTAGTGTATGCTTCGAAGTCCAAAGTGGGGTGATTATATTCGATACTACGAGTCAAGTGGTAGGCCAGTCCCGTGTGGCAGGTGTACAAGATGTTCTTGTCAGACCCCAGTGCATTTTATCTAGAGAAATACCATTGGAATTTAGTTCATTACCTTGTCATAGTATGGAATTCAATCTCCAATACGTGTCTTTACGATGTTTATTGTAGAACCTAATATGATAGAATTTAATTAGTGTAACAATTTCGGCTATGAATAACAAGTATTTGTATCTTAGAGACTATTATAATATCAGAGAATTTCATGTGAAATGATTGTTTATTGTAAGGTAGAAACCCATCCGTGTTTATATGCGACGTGGTCTTATGAGATACCTTTGATTTTAAAAGGGTTTTAAACATAATAATTCAGTTGTTTGAGTTTACTCATGCCAGACCTTGTCTGACCTAATGTTTTATTTTCTTTCCCTAAAACTCTTGGGTGCTTAAATTTTCATAGGCAACCAGGTAGTTGAGGTTTTCCCACCGATGCATTTTGGAGGAGCTTGGAGCAGGAGGCTTCATCGATAGCTAGTTATTTTCTTGTTTCCACTGTATTATATGTATCTTATATTAGTTAGGTAGGGACAAGCTATTATAACCGTCCAAGGGTAGAATTGTATTAGTATGACTCTGATGTATCATTTTTGAAATGACTTTGTAAATTATTATGTTGATTAATACATGTTATTCCGTTTTGTT
Source organism: Allium cepa (assembly GCA_030765085.1). Taxonomy (NCBI): domain Eukaryota; kingdom Viridiplantae; phylum Streptophyta; class Magnoliopsida; order Asparagales; family Amaryllidaceae; genus Allium; species Allium cepa. Next base: position 165,016,942 of record CM060941.1, on the reverse strand, counting down.
GTGAGATTATGTGATTGTTTAGATTCTTATTACCTTCTATCTCCTTTCTTTCCCCTAACAATCTGTCTCTCTGGCACTTAGCTGTTCGGCACGTGAATACCGTAGATGTATTAATGTCTACTTCTGGGGTTCGAAAAGAAGGGTTTTCAAAGCGTGGTATCAGAGTGCAAGGTTAAGCGAAAACTTTAGCTTTGGTGGCGCAACTCATTAAGAGATAAGGTAATGGAATGCCTTATTATGAGTTTAAATGTATGTATGTATGTAGGAGCGCATATTTGTTAATGATATAAAAATGTTTTATATTATGTTGATTGATCTGTTAAGTAGCTTATCGATTCCGGTCAATGTGTGTAGCTAACGCTATAGGTAGGGATCTCTAAATACATGAACAAGACCAACTAACATAGTATTATTTTGAAACTCGGTGAATGAAATAATTTTACCCAAGATATATTTTGTACAAAAAATGATATTCAAAATTAGTATGGTACGGTATAGTTATCTGAAGTGCAGGTTGTTAGGAAATAATAATATTTTATTATTATCGTTTAAGGTTTGTTTAGTCATGCTCATCTAGTTTGAGCATTGACTATTATTTGTGTGTATAGGTAACTACCCTATTTTAAGATATGAGGTGGGTAAATAGAAATAGGGTAGACGTTGAAACAAACATCTTGTGAATTAAGTTTCACAATTTGACTATAAAGCATTCGATGTTAACGTTAAGTTAAAATTTGATGTAATAAAACATGTTTATAGAAATGTTTGGGTATTTTGCAATAAATATTTGGAAAATGCTTTATAAAATTTAATTTATAAACTGAATTTATAAGAAGGTGTCTTTTATTTAAAAAGAATTTAAGTTAAAACTTGAGGACTAAAATCTAGGTGCTTTTGAAAAATGATTTACAAGATTTTGAAAGATAATAATAGTATTATTTGAAAAAAAAAATTGGGTTAAGGAAATTTTAGGAATAAATTTTTTAAGAATGAGGTGTTTTCTTTGGATTGATTCAGAGAAATGAGTCTTGATTGTTTTGTTGATCCGAATAATCTTCTAACTGATGATCAAATATTTGCCCAGGCAAATGTTGTGGTGCACTTAGTAAATTATTCTCTTTATCATTGTACAATCAAAACAAGTTCAACCCGAATGAGCCTAAAGCAAGTTGGTGATAAAAGTTTTTTGGAAAATGTAAAGAATTGTTTCAAAAATGATTTTTGAAATAAAACTAAAATTTTAAGTTAACTAGTTCGGGTGGCTCGAAAATAACTTAAAATTAGGGAAGAGATGTATTTGGATGGCAAATACTTCTCTTGAGTATTACCCTTCTTGGTAAGGGAGTGTATGATATTGGTTGGTAGCACCCAATTCCTTAGTACCATTTTGGAGTTACTCGGGCTATATATATATACATATAATTTTTGTATGATTAAAATATATTGTTTCAATTTAAAAAAGTTTTTGAAATAAGACCGCGCATATGGATGTTGATTTTTCTTGGGAAAATAAATGCAAAATGGGATAGCTAAATCAAATAAGGGTATATACTCTTAGAATGTAGTGGGTTGTTATACAAGTTGAACCTAAGTTTAGTTTTATGAAATGTTTTCATAAATATTTCAGTCGGATTGAATTGGTATTAGGAAGAACCAATTAATTAAGTCCATAAGGTGGACGTAGATCATTTCTCCTTCTATATAGTTTTGATCAAAAATTCGAATATACGGCTTTGAGATGATTCACACCATTCCAAATAAGGATCTATTACTTGATTTTTGAAGGCGATAACTTGATGAAGATTTTGGGTATGAGACCAGTGTTTTCTATTAGTACATAGCTATGTAAGGAGAAGAGAGGTTCCTAATCAAGGAGACTAATCGGAGTCTGCACTAGAGAATCGGGTGAGTGATATTCAAAAGTAAAGTTTTGTATTCGAGTAATGATCTAATCATATTTTGTATAACAATGATCTATGTATGTCATACGAATTTATATACATTGATAAGTGTTTTCTAAGTTAGGTTGAGGTGTAATTTTGGGGATGAAATTCTTTTGAGGGAGGAAGAATGTAACGACCCGAAATTTTATTGCTTTGATTTATGGATATTTAATTAATTTTAAGTATTCAAATAATAGGTTTTATATTTAAAATAAAACACCTTTTTGAAAATAAATAATGATGGTTAAATAGTTTTTTTCAAATGTATTTACAAAAATAATTAGTTCGAAGAAAGATTTAAAAGATGACGGCAATTTGTTTTTCGAATTTTCGATTTTTCATCGGCTAAATTTTTTCGAAAATGTCGTGACACTTATATATACACATTCACACATTTACAAACTAGTTTGACATGTTCGAATGCATATAAATATCCATGTACACATAAGTACATATATATATATATATATATATATATATATAGAAATAAGATATGTGACGACCCGAACTCGATATCCAACAATACATCAGAGTATATATAATACATGCACCACAACTCCAAATAACATCATACTAATACATCGATGATCATATATCCAAAGGTCTTCATAGGAATGTAAAGGTAACAATCTCCCAAAACACTAACCACCTGAGATCCAAAAACTTCTAGAATATCTCCAAAGCAAAAGCTCCAAAATACTGCTAACTCCAAAATATGAAAACCAGCTACTAGGCTGCCCGTGTAGAAATTATGGGCACCCAGAGTTTAGAAAAAAGAAACAATAAACTCCGGGTCAGTCATGGGACTGGTATGAGTAAACAAAAATAGTTGCTTTTAAATAAATTAGACTTTTAAAGAAAATTCGTTAATGCTTTTGGAAAATGAAACTACCATAAGACCTCCCGCCACACACACAATGCAATCGCAGAATTGGAGGAGATTTCTTCTTATGATAGTCAAATATGCTTGGTACGAGAAAATTTCTTTGATATTATTACTAGTGCATAGTGTAGAAAGCATTTCGAAAATAGAATATTAATCTTAGCCAGCATAGACATTCCGAACTATGCCTATTATAGCTACCATGGTTTGTGGCAGGTTACCGCCACGCTGCATGGCAGGTTATACAACTAAGACCGTACTGGTTCGTATTGTTTCTTCGGATTTCCAACAAATGGTCAGGCTAAGGAACTTCCTACTGCCACATGGGTACGCCTCTGGCGGGACGTCCCGAGAACCTACCCGGCTCTCTGCCAACATAAGGCCGGGTTACCTCTGTAACTAGGTAACTACTACTCGAGTATGCCACTCCCCGATCCTTTGGGACCTTTATCCGAGGGCCCTCTGTCACAAAGCAACAACCACACAGAAAATGAGATTGGAGCTACCACATAGGTAAATATCTGGCTCCATACCATGACATCACCTTTTTCCAGAAGGAAATGACATACCCTAAAGGGCGCGACCCTCATAACCTTGCCGCATCTTTCCTGTTTCGACCATTTCCGGGTTGTGAGGTCCGATGAGGTCTCGTCCACAATGCGATGCTTTACACGAAAGCTTTGCTTTGATCACAAATGATCAACTAATGATCATCAACACACAGCAGCACTTAGCATGCCACACTACCAATTTGAGAATATATCGCTGATCACCTTCAATTACATAACCTCTGAGCTCGTACGTCTCAGAGAAGGGTGTTAAGCTAAGAGAATAAATTCTCCGCCACCAATAGATATGTATTTGAAAGAAATCGGCATTATATCTCAAAGTGTAGTGTCAGACACACGACCATACAAGTCTGTTTCGGGTTCGAACAGAACCGAAGGCACTTCGTCCAATAAAGGAAGAAGCCCTTGCAAATCCGGGTATCCACAATCCCGATCGGACTTCCCATCACTTAGGAAATCTCTATACCGGAGCAAGTCAGTGCAGAGACAATCGATAGGTTATCCTATCGTTTTCGAAGACACCCGGTCTTCACCACCGGTCTTCAAATGTTATCCATTTCGACGTATCACTATTCGGAATGGGTTATCTGACACGAAGGTCCTCTCCCGGCTAAACCGAATAGTGAGCGGTTAATTTTAAAACACGTGAATATATCAATCACAAAGATTCACATTCAGAGTTCGATGTGGGTTTCGGATAACAAACTGAAATCCGACTCCCTGTCGCATCGAAGTTTAAATGCCGTTTACGGCAAAGGGTTTTCACAGCAATACAGAGCATATCACAGTTATAGTGCAACACACAGTATCACAATTATAACAGAAATCAATATAGTGTATAGCAATGGTTAATTATTTACAAACCATAGTGAATATAATTTAATAAATAAATCAATATATCTTTATTGATTTTTTTAAATCAATATCTATAATTTCCCTTAATTATAAATTTATTAAATTTTAAACTGGCTTTATTAATCATTAAATCTTTAATTAACTATTTTAATTTATAAATTCTTAATAGTAAATTTACTAGTTAATTAACCAAATCTTAATTTCTTTTATTTGCTGATCATTCTTTAAATTAATCAACCTAAATTTCAAAGTAATTTTAAACCATAATATATTTGTTTTAAGTTAACAAATTTGGATATACTTCTTTAAATATTTTGTTAAGTGAACAAAACACTTTATACTATCTTAACCTACTATCATCATTTATGCAGAACAAATTATAAAATCATTTAAAACTATGTTGTAAAACTGGAATTGGCTGTTTTTAGGTCCAACCCGAGGGGTTCTTCGGGTCATCCCCAAGAAAATTGGGCTTATGCTTCGGGTTTTAGCAAAAACTTACCCGAGTACTATATTTATTCAAAAAATTTCAAAATTTTCTTAAGTCCCCAAATCAACCACGCTACAACACAGGACAAACTCGAGTCCTGCTTCGAGTTTTTATCCCACTTCCCCAAAAGTGACTTCGAGTCACGCTACCCTCTTCTCCCATCTCACCACTGACACACAACTACAGCACGTACACGTGCACGGTCGACTTCACCACCGTGGGACGGTGCTGCGGCCATCCACAAGTCGCTCTCCACTCCCCAAAACAGTACGAACACCCAAAGTCTCGAATTTAATTCAAAAGCAAAATCGCGACGTCTCGACCTAATAACCCAGAAGTACATCATCAGGAAACGAGCCTGCGCCACCTCCTCTGGTCATCAGAGGCCATGAAAGTTTGTCAGGAGCTTCGCCTTGATCAGATACTCCTATTTCCACCAGCGGCTCGAAGTCCGATCACCTATTTACGGCGCGGCACCCTCTTTTCTGACACGAACGAAAATGGGTTCTTAAACCCTAGTTCTTCAAGAAGATAAATTCTCAAAAACGTCTCGTTTCATATTGGAAAAGCATTTCCATACTTATTTAATAATAAGTATTTCATAAATCTTATTTATTTTCAATAATTTGAAAATATTCAATATACTTAAATCAAAATTTAGTATATATTTCATTCTTTAAGGAAAACATTCTTTTATTCACATTTATTTGGGTTAAAACGAATGTTGCGTAAAACATCGTTACGACAACCCAAAATCACTAGTATAGGGATTCGAAATTTAAAATAGACATATAAATCCCAATACTATACAAAACATTTCCTTTCGGAAATCATTTACTATAACAACAGTGTTATAGTCCACCATTTCCTTATTTTCTCGAAAACGTCTATTTCAACAATAAATGTTGAAATCTATGTTTCCATTCCCTTTTATTTCTCGAAAACGTCTATTTGAACAATGAATGTTGAAATCTAGGTATTCGATACTTAATGCATTTTAAAGCACCTTTAAATCGTTTTAAATTCCATTTAAAACATTCCTTTCCCAAAATATATCCATTTTATTTAACGATATATTCACTGTTCAAAAACGTGAATATAACTCCTTTAATAAATTTTTATATTCAATTGATCGAATTCAATTGATTATGAATTTATAAACAATGTTTATAAATTCTATTCCTATTTATAAACTTCGATTTATAAATTTCCTTTATCAATCCAATTCAAGTTATATAACTCAATTTTTATACCAACTGTCCACATTATAAGTTAAGTACTTATAATTCATTCTTTCATTTACCAAATCGTTCTTTTTAAGCTTCACAAATTCCAAATCTTATTGCTTATACGACTCTTTTATATTCCATGACAATTTCAACTTAAAAAAAAATTTCTTTATTTATAATTTCTATAAATATCTCATTTAAATGCCCAAAATCCATTTTATAAGTTAATGACTCATGAATCTTTTATTTTCAATATCTATTCATTTTATAACTTTCACAATTTATAAATCTATAATTTTCAATGATCCATTTCATACTTCATTTTAACACATAATAAACTCGTTTATACTTCCAATATTTTATTTATAAATATCAATTTATAAAATCTTTTATATTCATCCCTTATAATAATTCAGAAATCCAATTCACATTATTATATAAATCCATTTATTTTTAAAAACTACCTTTGGGTTATATTTTACAAAAATCATGAATTTTATAACTTAAAAATTAGAATTTTAATTTATTTAGAATGAATCAAATTCAAAAATTAAATAACAACATATACTTTGAAAAATCACTTTAAAAATCCTTTTTAATTCAAAATCGTTATTTTTAATTTTTTTTAAAAATGAATCCGATGATGCAACAGCATCCAATGGTCAATCATGGCACAAATATCATATATCAATATGATAATCAATAATCACACAATATCTATAATCATATAAATATTTGTGAGGAATCCAGTTGGATCCCTCCAACCTGTTTCCCTGCATCCACAGATGTTAGCACAATACCCATTCCATTTCGAGGTGGAATATCGCGGTATATGGGATTTTATAAAATATTATCCGCTTACTAACGGCGCAATAGGGTCTCATCCGCTATACAAGGCGGGAAATCAATCAACTGCGATATATACATATGCCAATATATATATATATATATATATATATATTGCTATATATAGATATATCCTACGATATCTAATATCACAATCAAGCAAACAATCAATCAATCAACAAATTTTAAATATAACTATTTAAAATTCAAATACCCTTTTGAGTGAGAAGTTCTCACCTTAGTTTTTTATTTGCAATCCATTTCCAATTCCGGCTTGATCTCATCATTTTTGACCTTGTATAAACAATTTATACAATTTATTTATATTTGAAACAAATGAATAATCAATTTTCATTCGACCATTATAGATTTTTCCAGTGAATAAATTTCCTAACATCCATGCAACCATATACTATAATAATTTACAGAAAATCATTTCTGAATATAGAATTTTATTGATTAACTTTGCATCCATCCCGGAGTCAACAAAATGTATAGGCTATTAAAAGAACTTTCTGGTGGAAGACGATGAAGAGAGATATCTCCATTTATGTGAGTCGCTGTGCTACTTGTCAGCAAATCAAAAGCGATCAAAAGAAAGTGGCGGGATTACTTCAGCCTTTAGAGGTACCCAAGTGGAAATGGGACCAAGTATCGATGGATTTCATCGATGGTTTGCCTTGTACTCGAAAGGGCAATGAAGCAATTTGGGTTATTGTAGCCCGTTTGACTAAGACAGCCCACTTTTTGCCAGTGAAAGCTACCCGCACGGCTGCAAGTCTAGCTAATTTATATATAAAAGAAATTGTTCGTCTCCACGGTATTCCTAGCAGCATAGTGAGTGATCGTGATCCGATCTTCACTAGTAGATTCTGGGAGGCATTCCAAGCCGCTTTGGGAACCAAATTGAATCTCAGCACTGCTTATCACCCACAATCTGATGGGCAGACAGAAAGGGTTAATCGAATTTTAGAAGACCTATTGCGCGCTTGCATTCTTGACTTTGGTGGATCTTGGGAGGACTATTTGCATTTGGTCGAATTTTCCTATAATAACAGCTATCAGGCTAGTATCGAAATGGCTCCTTTCGAAGCTCTATATGGTCGACCGTGTCGATCACCTGCATGTTGGATCGAATTAGGTGATAGACTTGTTCTTGGACCAGACATGATTAAAGAAGCCACTGAAAAGGTTGATTTTATCCGAAAGAAGTTACTAACTGATCAGAGCCGTCAAAAGAGCTACTATGACCGCCGAAGAAGAGATTTGGAATTTCAAGTTGGAGATTCTGTATTTCTGAAAGTGTCTCCAATGCGGGGTGTATTGAGATTCGGGAAAACTGGAAAGCTAGCACCGCGTTATATTGGTCCTTTTCCTATTCTGGAAAGGATCGGTCCTCTAGCATATCGAGTACAGTTACCCAGCTGGTTGTCCGGCGTGCATAATGTGTTCCACATTTCTAGTCTTCGGAAGTATGTGCACGACCCAGATGATATTATTGAAGAAGCTGCTCAACAGGACCTTGAGATCACTCCCAACTTGGCTGTAAGAAGGGAACCAATAAAGATTATTGATCGTGATGAAAAGCGATTGCGAAACAAAGTTGTGAAATTGGTCAAAGTTCAATGGAGTGGTGATCCAAAGGATTGTACTTGGGAAACTGAAGATAACATGAAGAAATCATATCCCAAATGCAAAGTAGACATCTCAGCTTAAACTGTAAGTCATTTCTTTATTTTTTCCGAATTCGTATATTCTTTGTTTGCTTTTCTCTCTTTCAATTTCGAGGACGAAATTTTCTTAAGGAGGGGAAATTGTAACATCCCGGGAATTTGTGTGTTTAAATTTGTGATTTATTTGAACTTTTAAATTCAAATTGTGAAATTTCAAGAAAAATAAAATATTGATAATATTAATATTATAAAGTTATACGGAAGTAAATAAATGTTTGATAGTTTAAGTTTTTAAATGAGTGATAAATAAAGCAAAAATATATATGCATAACAAACAAGAATATGTTGATGATGTGCTTTGTAGTATTTTGTATTTTCTTATATGGAGGCTGATGTGCTTTTTTTCTTACTTGAGAAGATGGCATTTAATGCCCATGCTTCCTTCTTTGTTAACATACCCTTTTTATTTTATGATGTAAGTACTATTTTGTTTTTGTTTTGAAGATATTTATCTTTGTTAATCTTCTTGCATAAGCTTTATTTCCTTATCTATTTTTTAGTTTACAATCTTCTTGTCTGATTTATTTTGTTTTGCATACAACTCTTCATTTTATTGTTTGTATACTTATCCTATTGTTTGAATCTATGTATGTATTTATTTTTATTATCTCTAGTATTTATATATATACAATTTGTTTGTATTAACCCATATCATTACATAGAGAACATTTCAACATATTAAATGAATTTCATAAGTATACTTTATAAATTCAAGAATTTAGACTTAAAAGAAATTGAAGTTCTATTAACACATATTCTTGTTTGTTATGCATATATATTTTTACTTTATTTATCACTCATTTAAAAACTTAAACTATCAAACATTTATTCACTTCCGTATAACTTTATAATATTAATATTATCAATATTTTATTTTTCTTGAAATTTCACAATTTGAATTTAAAAGTTCAAATAAATCACAAATTTAAACACACAAATTCCCGGGATGTTACAAGATAAGAGTTTTATTTTAAAAGGTTAAAAAAATGTATATACTATAAATATTCTTTTTCCAACATATGTAGTACCAAGGAGATAAATGCATGTTTTCTTTGACTTGATAGGGAGGGTGGCAAGGTGTAGGAGGAATTGGGTGAGGTGGAAGAAGGTGGTTAAGTGGCCAAGGTAAAATGGAGGGCAAAGGACAAGGGTAGTTTAGTAAATTCCCCACTACATTTTATATAAATCATTTTTTTCAATTTCCATTTCATTTTCATTTTTCTATTTTTTCCAAAGCATTCTCATCTTCCTTCTAAGTTTTAAAAACTTATTAATGGATTCTCCTTAAAAATTCTAAATTTTGAATTCAAACTTTTATTTATTTAAAATGATTTCAAAGTTGTTTAATCTCCTCCTTTTTATTTTAAAAACCTCTCCATTTTCCTCCCACTTCATTCGGCCATAACTTCCTCCGTAATACTCCAAATCGAGATTTTTCTTCTTCAAACCATATAGAATTTCATTGGCTACAACTTTTATTTACATTGCTTTTTCAAATTTCAAATATTTTTTGGTCAAAATTGCATTCCTTTCTAACTAATTTTTGGACCCATTTTATCAAGGCCGAAAATACCACTCCTTCTATTGACCATATCTTCCTAAAAATTAATCAAAATTAAATGATTATTTTTTATAAATCGTAGAGAAAAGAATTTCCTAAAAATTTTCGCCTATCTAAATTTCGAAAGTAAGATGACCAAAAATCAAGGAGAAAACGACCCATATTTGAGTGATTTTTGTGTGGTCTTCCAAGCTTTGCAAGTCTAAAGCATTTCAAGTTCTAAAAAGTTTTGTTAGGTAAATATTAGTTTAAAGTTAAAAGTTATTAGCTTGAAATATATGGTGTGTATCTGCTATATGATGTATGTTGGCTTATGCTTGGTTGGTTATGTGTTGGATATTTTGATTATGGTTGATAGAGATGGTAAAAGTGGACTTGAATTGAAGTCCACTTAGTATGGTTTAAAGTTGTGAACATGGATGTGAAATAGTATGTAAACTTGAGATATTCTATTTAAGTGGATTTTGTTATGATATTGTAAGTGTATTTGGATATGATGATTGGTGGCATATTAGTTTGCAAAGTTGTTAAATAAGATTCAAGTCCCTTGGAAACTTTGTTTATTTGTTGAAAACTTTCAAAAGTTAATTTTTTTAATTTGTTTTGATGTTTCAGTTCTTTTACTTTAGTTAAGTTTGGAAAAAAGGAGCTAGTAAACTTTAAGGTGAAGTTTCGAGAGGAAAGATAAAAATAGGTTGAGATTACGGGTATCCATAGTGATAGTCGGCATGTACGTAGTTTCGCTTAAAAATCTGATTTTTTCAAAATTTGGCTTTATTAACTTAAAGTGATTTGAAATTGTTTTATATACTTAATAATGATGTTTTATAAAGTTAAATAAGTTTCAAATGATTAAAGTTTGTTAATTAAGTTTAATTAATATTAAGATTAAACTGGGTTTATTAATCCTAATTAAGTAAAGATTAGTAATTAATTAATTATCTTTTAAAGATAAGATTAAATTAATTATTAATTAAGTAAGATTAATTTTTAATTAAATATAATTTAAGTATATCATTTATTTTGAATTAATTATTAATTAACTACAAGGTTAATTATCTAAATAAATCAATTGTTACTGATTAATTAATTAAGAGTTTAATTTAAAATAAATTATTTATTTAGGTTTAACTTATCAACTAAGTTTTGATTAAAGGTTATTTTAATTAATTAAATGAAAATAATTAAGATTTAATTATTAATGAAGGTTTAAATTATTATTTAATAATTAATGAAGGATAAATTAGGGTTTAAATTATTTATATAATGGTTAATTTTTGTTTAACAGTTATCAAAGATTTAATTATTTATTAATTTATATTTGAAATAAGTTGAAATTTAATAAAGATTAATTATGATTTAATAAGAGTTTAATGTGTAGTTAATCCTTTTAAAAGGGAGTTTTAAGTTTTAAATCCTTTGTTTTCGAGAATCAAATTGTTTTAAAGGAACTTCTTTTTTCAAATATGGTTTTGAATAGAAGGGATTCAAGTGTCGATATCTTTAAGGAACTATATAACTATAAATGAGTATAATATAGATTGTTTGATTTGTGTGGACATCTATTAGCAAAATAAATGACTGTTCTGTTATAATGTAAATATTGTTTGTATGGACATGCGTTTAGCAGAGTAATCCCTGTTCTGCTATAAATTGATTGAACTGTTTTGGATATCTATTTAGCAGGACAAATCACCATGCTGCTATTATATTGTTTGGACATGTATATGCAAGTTGAGTCGTAATGATATGTTATTCCTTGATTTGATAATGGATTTCATTTACATGTATGTTGGCCTATGTAAATAATTGATAATGACTTGGAATGAAATTGAAACTGAATGATAACTTAAATAATGACCCATGGGTTTGCTGAGCTTCTTTTTAAAATAATAAAGTATGGTTTTAAATTAGCTACAATTCTTTAATCAGTTTGGGGTTAAGGTTTATAAATGATTTTCAAGTTATATTATTTTGTATAAAGGTATTTATAAATAATAACTTGTTTATAAAAAATGGGTTTTACTAAGTAAAAAGGTTTATTTAAAGTGATTAGGCTGAGTTGCAAAAGATATTTTGTAAAGGATTTTTCTTAAAGAAGATTTATCGAAAAAGTTTTAAGTTGGAAATGTTTTATAAATGATTTTAGAGGTTTGTAAAGAGTTTTTTTTGTAAATTGACTTGTAGACCTATAAAAGTGTTTTATAAATTGACTTTGAAAATCTGTAAGTCATTTGAATCATGAAGTGAGTTTTTAAAGGGAATTGTTATAAAGAATAAAAAGATTGGTTTATAGTGAGTAATTTTCACAAAAGGAATTTGAAAAGAGAATTTTTTTCCAAATGTTTTGATAATATACTTATACCGCTAAGATAAGTATAAATGTTTCCCAAGTACAAAAGGGAAGTAAGGTGTTTTGGCAATAGTGTTGTGCAAAGATCTTTTGATAAAGTTTTATAAAGTGATTTTATTAACTAAAGATTAATTAATAAAGGCTAAGTGTATTCAATATGGAATTAGAATCAATGTTTGAATGATTGTTTATTTAATAGTTAAACAACGATCTATCAAATCTGGACCAAAACGTAATTTTGGAAATATCTAGGAGAAACACGTGAGTTATATGGCACAGTCATCCCCAATGATGTTGTATTGTGTATATAAATCTCATTTCATTCTTCTAGGATAAATAATAAGGAAACCCATCCACTAATGGTTAGGAAGTGACCTCCGTTCTTATTTCTTGTCTGTTTATTTCCTAAAGAACCGGTTTGAGTCTGCCAGAAATTATCGAAAGTTGTTTCGAAGAGACCGGGATTGGATATGTTATCCGAAAAACCACTTCGATCCAACTCAAGCATTTCAAACTAAAGACATTATGAAGATTATGGAATCAAAAATAGAGCTTTGAAGTGCAAGGGTTATTCGCTATTAATCCTAGAAGTAATTCCTTGAAAAGGATGTAATAGAGGTAGTGCCTTCGGTTTCGTTCAGTCCCGAATGAACTTGTGTGGATGAGCATTAGCATTGCATTGATGCATGGAGGGTAGTGTAGCATTCCAAGTGGGAAGTGCTAAATAAAGGTAAAATGTATCCTCAAACCTCATTAACCGGGAAATGAAAAAAAATGGGCATGCATCCGGGCCAAGTGGGTCGCTCTCATCAGGGTATGGTTATTCCAAATCTAGATCGATTACTATATACTCATGTATGCTTCGGGGTCCAAAATGGGGTGATCATATTCGGTACTACTAGTCAAGTGGTAGGCCAGTCTCATGTGGCAGGTGTAAAAGATATTCTTGTCAGACCCCACTGCATTTTATCTAGAGATGTGCCATCAGAAGGCAGTTCCTTACCTTGTCATAGTATGGAATCCAATCTCCAATACACGTCTTTATGGTTTTGATTGTAGAACATACTATGCTAGAATTTGATTAATGTAACAATTTTGGATATGATTAGTAAGTATTTGTATCTTAGACACTATTATAATATCATAGAATTTCATGTGAAATGGTTTGGTTATTAGAAGGAAAAACTTATCTGTGTTTCTGTGGGGCATGGTCTTACGTGATACCTTTTATTTTAAAAGGGTTTTAAACATAATAATTCAATTGTTTGAATTTACTCACACCAGAACCATGTCTGACCCATTGTTTTATTTCCTTTCCCTAAAACTCTTAGGTGCTTAATTTTTTATGGGCAACTGAGTAGTTCAGGTTTTCCCACCAATGCATTTTGAAGGAGCTTGGAGCAGGAGGCTTAATCGATAACTAGTTATTATCTTGTTTCCACTGTACTACATGTATCTTGTATCAGTTAGTTAGCGACAGGCTGTTATAACTGTCCAATGGTAGAACTGCATTAGTATGACTGTGATATATCGTTTTTTGAAATGACTTTGTAAAGTATTATGTTGATTAATACATGTTATTCCGTTGCATTGTGAGAATCTACGATTGTTTAGTTTCTTCTTATCTTCTATTTTCTTTCTTTTCCTAACAATCTATCTTTTCGGCACTTAGTTGTTCGGCATGTAAAAACCATGGATGTATTAATGTCGACTTCCGAGGTTCGAAAGGGAGTGTCATTACAGCGTGGTATCAGAGCGCAAGGTTAAGCAAGAACCTTATCTTTGGTAGCGCAACTCATTAAGAGATAAGGTAATGGAATGCCTTATTATGAATATGAGTGTATGTAGATAAGAGCCCATATTTGTTTATGATATTTTTTTATATTGTGTTGATTAATTTGTTGAATGGCTTATGGATTCTGGTCAATACGAGTAGCTAACGTTATCCGTAGGAATCTCTAAACACTTGAATGAGACAAACTAATACAGTATTATTTTGAAACTCGGTAAACGAAATAATTTTACCCAGGATATATTTATATGAAAATGATTTTCAAAACTAGTATGGTATGGTATAGTTATTTGAAGTGTAGGTTGTTAGGAGATAATAATTTTTTCTTATTATCATTTAGGGTTTATTTAGTCATGCTTATCCAGTTTGAGCTTCGACTATTGTTAATGTGTACAGATAACTTCCCTTTTTAAGATATGTGGTAGGTAAATAGAAATAGGGAAAACATTGAAATGAACATGTTGTGAATTAAGTTTCACAATTTGACTATAAGGCGTTCAATGTTAATGTTAAGTTAAATTTTATTTAATAAAAGATGTTTATTAAAATGTTTGAATATTTGCAAGAAATATTTGGAAAATGTTTTATAAAAGTTGATTCATAAACTGAAGTTATAAGAAGGTGTAACAACCCGCATATTTAGCGATTTTATATTTAAATGTTTAATTTAAATTGTCGTTAGTCTGATTTTGGTCTGAAATGTTACTTTTTGCAAACGGCCGAATTGGAACTTGAAACTACCTCCATTGGTTCCAAAATGGCGTTTGCGATCTTTTTGAGTATAATCTTTGATATGTTTGGAGTAAGTGAAATTTTGACTTTTTCTATTGGGTTTTGGGTTTGGGTTCAGCCCACTAACTATCTAATTAACCCTAACTCAGCCCTCTCCTCTCATTCACTTATTCATTTCTTAAAACTTAAGCTTAGAACTGAAAATGGTGGAAGAGAAAGAGAAATAGAAATTGCAAGCCCTAGTTACAACTTCCAACTTGATTTATTGCTCCAAAATCATAGAAAAGCCATAGGTAAGTCTCTCTTATTCTTCTCCAACTCTTTCTCCTTCAATTTCAGAAAGTTTTCCTAAACCTAACTTAGGAAATACTTGTTTGTTCTTAGGTTGAAGCTTGTTGAATTGAAGTAGTGATTAGTTGGTCTTCTCCTTGTATTTTAGCTCCTTCATCTTCTTGTTTTTGGGTTAAAGGTGAGTTTTGAACTCACATCTACTTCTCTTGATTTCATGGGTGTTGGGTATGAATTCCTAACAAGTATGCATGTGCCATTGCTTTGGATTTGGAAAGAATTTGCATTTCATTGAAATAGGGCAGGAAGTGCAAAATCACCAGATTCGGCCGACCGAGTGCAGGCTTCGGTCGACCGTCCTGCTGCCCCGAGCCTTATTTTGCTCCCTGCATCTGGCCGGCCGACCGAGCCCTGCAGTCCAGTCGACCGACCTGCTGCCCCGAGCCATAATTGGGTTTCTGCATCTGGCCGGCCGACCGAGCCCTGCAGTCCGGTCGACCGACCTGCTTTGTTTTGCCTGTTTTCCTTATTTTGCATATTTGATTGATTTTTCCGGATTCTATCGATTCAAGTTGCTTTTTAGTGTTTGTTATTACATCTTTGACTTTGATAACTTACTCTTGACTTCATCCATGGGTTTTTATAAAATAATCTCTCAAAATCGCATTTAAAAGCTCGTTTCTCCAATTTATAAATTCTATTTAAAACACACACTTTCGCACTTCGAGCGAAGTGGAAGGGTGATTAAATGGTTGGGCAAAACACGGACCATGAATCTGTGCGTTTATCCTTCTGATTAATGCCCGACCTATTCGATTGATCGTTTTGACCCTCAGGTTTGGTTTATCGATGATATGAGGTAAATTTGTACTGCTTTGAGTGTGAAATAAACTAACGGATAATAAACCGTTTAGTGCGAACGGGTGGTTATGGGACTCACGTTACCACTTTTCGGATTCCTCTTTGGGAGTTTGTGACACATGCTGCCTTTGGGATAGTGTCTTCGGACTGTCTCCTCTGGCTTGTTTCCTTTAAATATCGCCTTTGGAGTTGGTCCTTTGCCCCGACTCGCAAAAATATTTGGGGTTGTCGGTTATCTTTAGTATTGCTTTCGGAGTGGTTTCTTCACCACCGCTCAAGAGAAAATGGAGTGGTTTCTTCACCACCACTCAAGAGATAATGGAGTGGTTTCTTCACCACTGCTCAAGAGATATTGGAGTGGTTTCTTCACCACCGCTCAAGAGATAACGGAGTGGTTTACTCACCACCGCTCATGATGTTTCATTTATATGTATATCCCCTAGGTATTGCTTTTCTGTATTGGTTCTTTGGAGCCACACGAAATATAGCGTCTACCTTGTGGAACTCGTATTTATCGGTATTTGTTGTTTGCCTTATGGCTTGCTTTGGGATATTCTTATCCTTTGTTTCTATATGTTGCTGATGATATGAGGCTTGATCTATATGATTCATCTTTCGTTAGATGATTGTGTTATCTCTTTTAGAGATATCTATTATGCTCTGTAACCTTGCAGGTTTATTGTTGTTCAGTTTATTTAACTGATTTGTTTATCTAGACCGACCCGTGTATTTTATACTCGGGTCAGACCGAGTTGTTTCAGGTTAGGTGCTTTTGGACTTAGCCTATTTTGCTTCCGCATGGACTACTCCGCTTGCTTCTTTTTGTCATAGCTTTTTGTGTAGTCCCATTTTGTAGTAACTCTGATATGTATTCATCTAGAACTCGTCTGCATATTGTGGTCTCCTGTACCACTTGACATGTATTATTTTGTATACTCTGTTATGTATTCGGTATATGTGTATGTGATGATTTACTGTTCTGTGATGTATATTACATTTGAGTTGTTATATTCTGTTCTGATAGATCCTATAGCCATTGTAGTCTTGCTTTAAATATTTATTGAATACGTCAAACTGTTTGTGATTCTATTCTTCGACGTGTTTAGTGAATAGTTAAGGTAAGATTACACATGGTCGCTTCCATTATACTCCATTGTCCGCGTTAGCCGACAGTATTATCTATGTAATACTCTTTGTTAACGAGGCTCTCGGAGTGGGGCGTCACAGCGTGGTATCAGAGCCAGGTTCAGAACAAAATATGATAAACACAGAATAGATGCACATATTATGGTACATCAAAGTGTATAAGTGATACAAATCTTTGAATCATCGTGTCTCTTTATTCCATCAAGGTTAGATAGAGTTTGGGAATACGTCTAGGAATGCATTTCTATTCCGTAGTATCCCATATTGAAATATCTACCTTGTGGATAATCTTTTCCTTATCTTGACTTTCAGCTTATGTCTGGAAGAGGCAGAGGTCGACGTTCGGGTGCTGGGCAATCCAGTGGCTCACATCCGGATGGCGTTTATATGTCTGCCGATCAGTTTATGGAGTTGTTTAGGAGCACTCAGCCTCCTGTTCCTCCTCGAGTGTCTCCACCTCACAAGTCTGCTTTTGCACGTCAGTGCAGTGATTTTGCTCATCTTGGAGGAAAACCGTTTAAGGGCTCCGAGTCTGTTCTTGAAGTCCAAGCTTGGCTTCGCACGTGCGAGCGTATCTTCTCTCGCATGGATCTTTCTGACCATGATCGAGTTCTTGTGACTTCTAGCTTATTGCAAGAGCGTGCTCTTGATTGGTATGAGCTTCTTGTAGCCGAGATTGATGAGTCTACTCTTTCTTGGACTCAGTTTCGGGGACGATTTGAACTCAAGTTCGTTCCTGAATCTGAAAAAGTTTTATTGACCCGTCGCTTCCTTGAGTTGAAGCAAGGGAGATCTTCTGTTTCTGAGTATGTCACATCGTTCGAGGCTTTATCTTAGTATGGTCTTGAATTCATCAGCACTTCTTACAAGAAGAATTTGAAGTTTGTTTCTGGTCTTAAGAAATATCTTAGGAAGTCTTTGTTGCTCCAGCTTAAGCTTTCTTTCGAGGAATTGGTTGATTCGGCACTTCACCTCGAGACCATCGAGAAGGAGGGTGATAGTGATGTAGATGTTGAGGTTTCTAAGAACCCCAACAAGAGGCCGTTTCCAATTCAGAAGAAGCCTTTTCCTTCTAAGAAGAAGAAGACTGGTGGTCCTACTTCTCAGCCTCAGTCTTCTGGAACACCTTTCGTTCGAAAGTGTTTCAATTGTGGTTCTCCGGATCATATTATTCGAGCTTGTCCAAAGCCTCTCTTCTGCCGTTACTGCAAGAGGGAAGGTCATCGTAGTTCCACTTGTCCCATTGCTCCGAATAATTCTTCATCTGGCAAGTTAATTGTAGCGAATGCTTCTGGAGGTCTTTCTCAATCTAAAGGTATATCTCCATTTATTTTGGAAGGTTTTATTCTATTTCATGATCATAGTATTCGAGTTCTTTTCGATACGGGTGCTTCACATTCTTTCGTATCGAAGAAGCTCGTTGATGATTTATCTTTGGATGTTTCTTGTATGGTTACTTCTTTAAGGATTGCGAATCCTATTGGGGGATCCGCGACCCTTAGCTTGTTTTGTGATGATATTGAGATTGTTTTATGTGGCTTTTCTTTCCGTGCGAATCTGCACGTTGTTTCTCATTTGGGTTTTGATATGATTTTTGGTATGGACTGGCTAGTGAGGTACGATGCTAGGATTATTTGTTCCGAGAGAATTTTATATCTTTGTCATCCTGATTCGCCTTCTCAGTTATCTCTTGTTGTTCGGGATGTGGATAATTCCGAGATGGCTTTGTATTCTCTTGATTCGCGAGATGATGGTGATATATCTCGTATTCCTATTGCTTGTGACTTTTCTGATGTTTTTGAGCCTGTATCGGGTTTGCCACCCAAACGGGCAATTGAGTTCCGCATTGATCTCATTCCAGGCACGCAGCCAGTTAGTCGTCCTCCCACGAGGATGTCTACAAAGGAAAATGAGGAACTCAAGAAGCAGCTTTTAGAGCTTGAATCCAAGCAATTGATTCAATCTAGTTTTTCTCCGTGGGGATCCGCGGTCGTCTTCGTGAAGAAATCTGATGGAACTCTTAGGCTTTGCATTGACTATCGCAAGCTTAACGAGTTGACCATTAGGAATAGGTATCCATTGCCTAGGATCGATGATATGTTCGATCTATTGAGTGGTGCTAAGGTCTTTTCTCAGCTTGACCTTGCCACAGGTTTTCATCAGTTACGAGTCGCGGAGGATAGCATACCTCTTACCGCTTTCCGCACTCGTTATGGTTCTTTTGAGTGGCTCGTTATGCCGTTCGGTTTGACGAACGCTCCTGCTTTCTTTGTCGATCTCATGAATCGGGTATTCCGAGAATATCTCGATAAGTTCGTGCTTGTCTTCATTGATGATATCCTTATTTATTCTAAGTCTGAAGCTGAGCATGCTAATCACTTGAGAATTGTCTTGAATACTCTTCACCGTCATCAGCTTAGAGCCAAATTCTCCAAGTGCCACTTTTGGGAGAATAGGGTTAAGTTTTTAGGCCATGTTGTATCTTCCGATAGCATTTCTGTCGATTCCTCAAAGATCGAAGCCATCCAGAATTGGAAGAGGCCTGAAAATGTTCATGAGATTCGTAGTTTCCTTGGATTGGCGGGTTATTACCGTTGGTTCATTAAGGATTTTTCCCGTGTTGTGCTTCCTCTCACTTGCCTTACTCGAAAAGGCATTCGTTTTGATTGGTCCGATAAGTGTGAAGCTTCCTTTCTGTCATTGAAGGAACTTCTCACTAATGCTCCTATTCTAGTGGTTCCCGAAGGGAATCATGATCTTGTTGTCTACACCGATGCTTGTGGTAGTGGTCTCGGTGCTGTTCTTATGCAGAAGGATCGGGTAGTTGCTTATGCTTCTAGGCAACTGCGTCCGAATGAAGTTCGCCATGCCACTCATGATCTTGAGTTAGCCGCCATTGTCTTTGCCTTGAAGATTTGGCGACATTATTTATTGGACGAGCGCTTCATTCTCTATACCGATCATAAATCTTTGAAGTATTTGTTCACTCAGAAAGAACTCAATATGAGGCAACAGCGTTGACTCGAGTTTCTTGCTTCTTATGACTTTGATATCCAATATACCCCTGGTAAGCAAAATCGTGTTGCAGATGCGCTTAGTCGCAAACATTTGGCTGTTATTTCTATGATGTTTGCCGAATGGGATGTTCTTGAAACTCTATCTTTTTGTGAAATTCGTGATCGAGGTTCATCTTCCGTTTCTCCTATTCTATTATTTAGTTTGGGAGCTCGACCTATTTTGTTGGATCGTATTGCCGATGCCCAACGGCGTGATCCTGATTTGTTGCATTTTATTCAGTTTTGTGAGTCTGAATCTTGTGATGAGGTGTTGCAAGATCTTAGCATGGATTCTCATGGGTGTCTTCGTAAGAAGAACCGTCTTTTTGTGCCTTCTGATTTTGCACTTAAGCATGACATTCTTGATGATTGTCACCGTTCTAAGTATACCATTCATCCCGGTAGTAGCAAGATGTATGCCGATATGCGTCGTCTTTATTATTGGGAAGGCATGAAGCGCGATGTGGCGAGTTATGTGAGCAATTGCATAACTTGTCAGCGTTTTAAGGCCGAGCATCAGCGTCCTTCTGGTCTTCTTCAACCTCTTGAGATTCCATTGTGGAAGTGGGATCAAATTTCTATGGATTTCATTGACGGCCTACTTCGTTCGAGATCTGGCCATTCTAGCATTTGGGTTATTGTTGATCTCCTCACCAAGTCTGCTCATTTTGTCCCTATTAAGTCTAATAGGACTGCTTCGCATTTGGCTAAGTTGTATGTCAAGGAAATCATGAGACTTCACGGTGTTCCTAGTTCTATTGTGAGTGATCGTGATCCTTTATTCACGAGTCATTTTTGGAAGAGTCTTCAGCAAGCTTTGGGAACAAAGCTTAATTTTTCTACAGCTTATCATCCGCAGTCTGACGGACAAACTGAACGGGTGAATCGTATCTTGGAAGATCTTCTCCGTATTTGTATCTTTGATTTCGGTGGTAGTTGGAAGGATCACCTACCTCTTGTAGAGTTCTCCTACAACAATAGTTTTCAATCTAGTATCGGTATGGCTCCTTTCGAAGCCTTATACGGAAGGCCATGTCGATCACCTTCTTATTGGTTAGAATCTGGTGAGAAGCTTATTCTTGGTCCAGATTTTGTTCGTGATTCTTCCGAGAAGATTGATCTTATTCGGTTGAGAATGAAAGAGGCACGGAGTCGCCAGAAATCCTACGCGGACAACCATAGGAAGCCTCTCGAGTTCTCGATCGGCGATCTTTTTTTTATTCGTGTTTCTCCTTTGAAGGGGTTATGCGTTTCAGTACAACTGGGAAATTGGCTCCTCGCTTTATAGGACCATTTTCTATTACTGAATGTATTGGCCCTGTGGCTTATAGAGTTTCACTTCCAGCTCATTTATCTGGCATTCATGACGTGTTTCACGTCTCACAACTTCGGAAGTGTCTTCGGGAGTCGGATTTTGTAATTACTTCGCCTGATTTGCAAGAGCTTGAGGTCTCACCGGACTTATTTATTGTACAACAACCTATTCGCGTACTTGACACGGAGGTGCGACACCTTCGGAACAAGAACGTGTCGCTCGTTAAAGTTCAATGGTCCGCTAATCCCAATGACTGTACTTGGGAAACCAGAGAGTATATCGAGCGATCTTATCCGGGGTTTCTTTCTTAGCTTGAAACCGGTGAGTATGTCTTTTCATCTCCAGCTTATTTCCTTTTTCTTTTGATGTTGTATGTATGTAGTTGTTACAAATATTGTCTCTAGAAATTACGGGGACGCAATTTTGTAAGGAGGGGAGATCTGTAACAACCCGCATATTTAACGATTTTATATTTAAATGTTTAATTTAAATATAGCGTCGTTAGTCGGATTTTGGTCCGAAATGTTACTTTTTGCAAATGGCCGAATTGGAACTTGAAACTACCTTCATTGGTTCCAAAATGGCATTTGCGATCTTTTTGAGTATAATCTTTGATATGTTTGGAGTAAGTGAAATTTTGACTTTTTCTATTGGATTTTGGGTTTGGGTTCAGCCCACTAACTATCTAATTAACCCTAACTCAGCCCTCTTCTCTCATTCACTTATTCATTTCTTAAAACTTAAGCTTAGAACTGAAAATGGTGGAAGAGAAAGAGAAATAGAAATTGCAAGCCCTAGTTACAACTTCCAACTTGATTTCTTGCTCCAAAATCATAGAAAAGCCATAGGTAAGTCTCTCTTCTTCTTCTCCAACTCTTTCTCCTTCAATTTCAGAAAGTTTTCCTAAACCTAACTTAGGAAATACTTGTTTGTTCTTAGATTGAAGCTTGTTGAATTGAAGTAGTGATTAGTTGGTCTTCTCCTTGTGTTTTAGCTCCTTCATCTTCTTGTTTTTGGGTTAAAGGTGAGTTTTGAACTCACATCTACTTCTCTTGATTTCATGGGTGTTGGGTATGAATTCCTAACAAGTATGCATGTGCCATTGTTTTGGATTTGGAAAGAATTTGCATTTCATTGAAATAGGGCAGGAAGTGCAAAATCACCAGGTTCGGCCGACCGAGTGCAGGCTTCGGTCGACCGACCTGCTGCCCCGAGCCTTATTTTGCTCCCTGCATCTGGCCGGCCGACCGAGCCCTGCAGTCCGGTCGACCGACCTGCTGCCCCGAGCCATAATTGGGTTTCTGCATCTGGCCGGCCGACCGAGCCCTGCAGTCCGGTCGACCGACCTGCTTTGTTTTGCTTGTTTTCCTTATTTTGCATATTTGATTGATTTTTCCGGATTCTATGGATTCAAGTTGCTTTTTAGTGTTTGTTATTACATCTTTGACTTTGATAACTTACTCTTGACTTCATCCATGGGTTTTTATAAAATAATCTCTCAAAATCGCATTTAAAAGCTCGTTTCTCCAATTTATAAATTCTATTTAAAACACACACTTTCGCACTTCGAGCGAAGTGGAAGGGTGATTAAATGGTTGGGCAAAACACGGACCATGAATCTATGCGTTTATCCTTCTGATTAATGCCCGACCTATTCGATTGATCGTTTTGACCTTCGGGTTTGGTTTATCGATGATATGAGGTAAATTTGTACTGCTTTGAGTGTGAAATAAACTAACGGATAGTAAACCGTTTAGTGCGAACGGGTGGTTATGGGACTCACGTTACCACTTTTCGGATTCCTCTCTGGGAGTTTGTGACACATGCTGCCTTTGGGATAGTGTTTTCCGACTGTCTCCTCTGGCTTGTTTCCTTTAAATATCGCCTTTGGAGTTGGTCCTTTGCCCCGACTCGGAAAAATATTTGGGGTTGTCGGTTATCTTTAGTATTGCTTTCGGAGTGGTTTCTTCACCACCGCTCAAGAGAAAATGGAGTGGTTTCTTCACCACCTCTCAAGAGATAATGGAGTGGTTTCTTCACCACCGCTCAAGAGATATTGGAGTGGTTTCTTCACCACCGCTCAAGAGATAACGGAGTGGTTTACTCACCACCGCTCATGATGTTTCATTTATATGTATATCCCCTAGGTATTGCTTTTCTGTATTGGTTCTTTGGAGCCACACGAAATATAGCGTCTACCTTGTGGAACTCGTATTTATCGGTATTTGTTGTTTGCCTTATGGCTTGCTTTGGGATATTCTTATCCTTTGTTTCTATATGTTGCCGATGATATGAGGCTTGATCTATATGATTCATCTTTCGTTAGATGATTGTGTTATCTCTTTTAGAGATATCTATTATGCTTTGTAACCTTGCAGGTTTATTGTTGTTCAGTTTATTTAACTGATTTGTTTATCTAGTGTGACCCGTGTATTTTATACTCGGCTCAGACCGAGTTGTTTCAGGTTAGGTGCTTTTGGACTTGCCTATTTTGCTTCCGCATGGACTACTCCGCTAGCTTCTTTTTGTCATAGCTTTTTGTGTAGTCCCATTTTGTAGTAACTCTGATATGTATTCATCTGGAGCTCGTCTGTATATTGTGGTCTTCTGTACCACTTGACATGTATTATTTTGTATACTCTGTTATGTATTCGGTATATGTGTATGTGATGATTTACTGTTCTGTGATGTATATTACATTTGAGTTGTTATATTCTGTTCTGATAGATCCTATAGCCATTGTAGTCTTGCTTTATATATTTATTGAATACGTCGAACTGTTTGTGATTCTATTCTTCGACGTGTTTAGTGAATAGTTAAGGTAAGATTACACATGGTCGCTTCCATTATACTCTATTTTCCACGTTAGCCGACAGTATTATCTATGTAATACTCTTTGTTAACGAGGCTCTCGGAGTGGGGCGTCACAGAAGGTGTGTTTTAATTAAAAAGAATTTAAGTTAAAACTTGAGGACTAAAATCCAGGTGCTTTCGAAAATGATTTTCAAGATTTTAAAAGATAATAAAAGTATTATTTGAAGAAGAAAAATTGGTTAGGGAAATTTTAGGAATAAAAAAGTTAAGAATGAGGTGTTTTCTTTGGATTGTTTGAGAGGAATGAGTCTTGATTATTTTGTGATGATCTGAATATTCTTCTAACTAATGATCGGATGTTTGCCCAGGTGAACATTGTGGTGCACTTAGTAAATTATTCTCCTTATCATCGTACAATCGAAACAAGTTTAAACCCGAACGAGCCTAAAGCAAGTTGGCAATAAAAGTTTTGTTGGAAAAGTTAAAGAACCGTTTTAATAATGATTTTTGAAATAAAAGTAAAATTTTAAGTTAACTAGTTTGAGTGGCTCAAAATAATTTTAAAATGGGGGAAGAGATGTGTTTGGATGGTAAACACTTCTCTTGAGTATTACCCTTCTTGATAAGGCAGTGTATGATACTATTTGATAGTACCTAGTTCCTTAGTATCATTTTGGAGTTACTTGGGTTATATATATTTTCTATGATTAAATATATTGTTCCAATTAATAAAACTTTTTGAAATAAGACTGAGCATATGGATCTTGATTTTTCTTAGGAAAATAAATGCAAAATGGGATAGTTGAATCAAATAGGGGTATATACTCATAGGATGTAGTGGAGTGTTATACAAGTTGACCCTAGGTTTAGTTTTATGAAACGTTTTCATAAATATTTTAGTCGAATAGAACTGGTATTAGGAAGAACCAATTAATTAAGTGTGTAAGATGTACATAGAATATTTCTACTTTCATATAATTTTGATCTAAGATTCGAGTATATGGATTTCAGGTGATTCACACCATTCCAAATAAGGATTTATTACTCTATTTTTGAAGGCGTGTACTTGATGATGATTTTTTGTATGAGACCGGTGTATTCTATTATAGTACATGGCTATGTAAGGAGAACAGAGGTTCCTAATCAAGGAGCCTGATCGGAGTCTACACTAGAGAGCCCGACGAGCGATACTAATTCGAAAGTGAAATTATGTATTCGAGCAGTGATCGAATCATATTTTGTATAAGAATGATCTATGTACATTATACGAACTAATGTATGGTGATGGGTGTTTTTTGGGTTAGGTTGAGGTGTAATTTTAGGGACGAAATTATTTTAAGGGGGAAGTATGTAACACCCAGAATTTCACTGCTTTGATTTATGGATATTTAATTAATTTTAAGTATTCAAATAATAGGTTTTGTAATTAAAATAAAACACTATTTAAAAATGAATAATGATGGTTAAATATTTTTTTAGATTGTTTACAAAAATAATTAGTTCGAAGAAAGATTTAAAAGATGGCCATAATTTGTTTTTCGAATTTTCGATTTTTCATCGGCTAAAAATTTTCGAAAATGTCGTGACACTTTTATATACACATACACACATTTACAAATTAGTTTGACATGTTTGAATGCATATGAATATCCATGTACATTTAAGTATGTATACATAGAAATAAGATAAGATTTTTTATTTTATAAAGTTAAAATACATATAATACAAAGATTCTTTTTCCAACATATTGTACTAAGGAGATAAATGCATATTTTCTTTGACTTAATGGGGAGAGTGGCCAGGTGTGGGCAGAGTTGGGTATGGTGGAATGAGGTGGTGAGGTGGCAAAGAGAGAATGGAGGGAAATGGACAAGGGTAGTTTAGTAAATTCACTATTGCATTTTATATGAAGCATTTTTTTCAATTTCCATTTCATTTTCATTTTTCAATTTATTCCAAAGCATTCTAATCTTCCCTCTAAGTTTTTGAAACATGTTCACGGCTTCTCCTTAAAAATTTTAAAGTTTAAATTTGTTTAAAATGATTTCAAACTTGTTTAATCTCATCCTTTTCATTTTAAAAACTTCTCCAATTTCCTCCCACTTTATTCGGCCATAACTTCCACCGTACTACTCCGAACAAAGATTTTCTTTTCTTCAAACCATATAGAAATCTAGTGGCTACAACATTTATTTACACTACTGTTTCAACTTTTGAATATTTTTGGGTCAAATTGCATTTCTTTCTGACTCATTTTTGGACCCATACTATCAAGGCCGAAAATACCACTCCTATTGAACATATCTCCCTAAAAACCAATCGAAATTAAACGATTCTTTTTTGTAAAATTGTAGAGAAAAGAATTTGAAAAAAAAAATTCACCTGTCCAAATTTTGAAAGTTAGATGGCGAAAAATCGAGGAGAAAAAGACTCATATTCGAGTTATTTTTGTGTGGTTTTCCAAGCTTTGCTAGTCTAAAGCATTTCAAGTTCTAAAAAGTTTTGGTGAGTAAACATTAGTTTAAAGTTTAAAGTTATTAGCACGAAATATATGATGTATAATTTCTACATGATGTATGTTGGCTTATGTTTGGTTGGTTATATGTTGGATATGTTTATTATGGTTGATAGATATGGTAAAAGTGCTTGAATTGAAGTCCACTTAGTATGGTTAAAAGTTGTGAACTTGGATGTGATAAATTATGTGAACATGAGATGTTCTGTTTAAATGGATTTAGTTATGATATTGTAAGTGTATTTGGATATGATGATTGGTGGCAACTAGTTTTGCAAAGTTGTTAAGTAAGATTCAAGTCCCTTGGAAACTTTGTTTATTTGTTTAAAACTTTTAAAGGTTAAAGTTTCTTTAAATTTGTTTTGGTTTTTCAAATATTTTGCTTTAGTTAAGTTTAAAAAAAGAGAGTTAGTAAACTTAAGGTGAAGTTTCAAAAGGAAAGACAAAAATAAGTTGAGATTATGGGTATCCATAGCAATAGTAGCTATGGATACAGTTTTGCTTAAAAATCTAATTTTATAAACTTAACAATGATGTTTATAAAGTTAATTAAGTTTTCAATGATTAAATTTTTATTAATTAAGTTTAAATAAGTAATAATTAATTATGATTAAACAGGGTTTATTAATCCTTATTAAGTAAAGATTAGTCATTAATTAATTATCTTTTAAAGTTAAGATTAATTATTAATTAATTATTAATTAAGTATGATTAATTTTTAATTAAATATAATTTAAGTATTTAATTTAATTTTAATTAATTATTAATTAACTATAAGGTTAAGTATCTAAATAAATCAATTATTAATGATTTAATAAGAGTTTAATGTGTAATTAATCATTTTAAAAGGGAATTTTATGTTCTGAGTCCTTCGTTTTCGAGAATCAAATTATTTTAAAGGAACTTCTTTTTCCAAAGATGGTTTTGAGTACAAAGGATTCAAGTATTGATACCACTAAGGAACTATATAACTATGAATGAGTGTTATATAGATTGTTTGATTTGTGTGGACATCTATTAGCAGAATAAATCACTGTTCTACTATAATGTAAATGTTGTTTGTTTGGACATGAGTTTTGCAGAATAAATCTCCGTTTTGCTATAAATTGATTGAATTGTTTTGGATATCTATTTAGCAGGACAATCACCATACTGCTATTATGTTGTTTGGCCATGTATATGCTAGTTGGGTTGTATTGATATGTTATTCCTTGATTTGATAATGGATTTGATTTACAATATGTTGGCCTATGTTAACAATTGACAGTGACTTGAATTGAAAATAAATGGTAACTTAAATAAGTACCAATGGGTTTGCTAAGCTTCTTTTTAAAATTATAAACTATGGTTTTAAATTAGCTACAATTCTTTAATTAGTTTGGGGTTAAGGTTTATAAATGATTTTTCAAGTTATATTATTTTGTATGAAGGTATTTATAAATAATGGATTTTACTAAGTAATTTTTACATTTAGAGTGATTTAAAAGAATGAGTTGCAATAGATATTTTGTAAAGGATTTTTCTTAAAGAATATTTATCAAAGGAGTTTTAAGTGGGGAAATGTTCCATAATTGATTTTAGAGGTTTGTAAAGAGTTTTTTTGTGAATTGACTTGTAGACTTATAAAAGTGTTTAATAAATAGACTTTGGAAATTTTTAAGTTATTTGAATCATGAAGCAAGCTTTTAAAAAGGGAATTGTTACGAAGGATAAGAGGGTTGGTTTATTGTAAGTAATGTTTTCGAAAGAAATTTAAAAAGAGAAAATTTTCCAAATGTTTTGATAATATACTTATACCGCTAAGATAAGTATGAATATTTCTCAAGTATAAAAGGAAAGTAAGGGGTTTTGGGCATAGTGTTGTGTAAAGACCTTTTGATCAAGTTTTATAAAGTGATTTTATTAGTTAAAGATTAATTAATAAAGGCTAAGCGGATCCCATATGGAATTAAGTAAATGTTTGAACGATTGTTTATTTAATAATTAAATAACCGACTATCAAATTTGGACCAAAACGTAATTTTTGAAATATTTGGGAGAAACACCCAAGTTATATGGCACAGTCATCCTCGTTGATGTTGTATTATGCATATAAATCTCATTTCATTCTTCTAGGATAAATGATAAGGAAATCAGCCCACTAATGGTTAGGAGGTGATCTCCACTCTTGTCTATTTGTTTCCTAAAGGACTAGAGTTGAGTCTACCAGAAATTATCGAAAGCTGTTTCGAAGATACCGGAATTGGATATGTTATTCAAAAAACCACTTCGATCCAACTCAAGCGTTTCAAACTAAAGACATCTTGAAGATTATGGAATCAAAAATAGAGCTTTAAAGTGTAAGGACTATTTGCTATTAATCCTAGGAGGAATTGTTCGGAAAAAATGTAACAGAGGTAGGCCTATAATTTCGTTCAGTTCCAAAACGAACTTGGATGGATGAATGTTAACATTGCATTGATGCCAGGAGGGCAGTGTAGCATTCCAAGCGGGAAGTGTTAAATAAAGGTAACATGTAGCCTCAAACCTCATCAATTGGGGAATAACAAAAATAGGGCATGCAACAGAGCCAAGTGGATCGCTTCCGTCAGGGTATGGTCATTCCAAATCTAAATCGATTACTATCTACTCATGTCTATTTTGAGGTCCATAGTGGGGTGATCTTATTAGGTACTACTAGTCATGTGGTTGGCCAGTCCTATGTGGTAGGGATAAAAGATGTTCTTATCAGACTGTAACAACCCTGAATTTCAGTCATTCGATATTTGTATTATTAATTGATTTTAAATATTCACCAGTTAATTTGATAAGATGAATAACTTATATTTCGAATATAGTAATTTAATTGGATAATTAAATTATTAATTTAATATTTGAAATTGCTGAAATAATTGAAAATTGGATTTAATGCGAATGAAAATGATTTATAAAGTTGAATTAAAATGATGTTAGAGAACTTTTAAAATTGAATTAAAAGTAAATTTCTAAAAATTGAATATTTTATTATTTAATCAAGGTGTAAAAATAGTCATTTTTCACACCGTCTTGGATTTTGACGAAACTAAATTCATTGTATCTGCAATGTTATATTATTGTAAGATTTCAAATTTCGCGTCACTCAGATTTACGGTTTAGTCGTGCCAAGCTAAAACGCGTAGAAATTCGTTTAGGTGAATTTTAAATTTGAATAGTCGATTTGAAAACCTATCTTCCAAACTTGATTGAATTGGGTCTCTCTATATATTCCATTGTGTTTAGAATGGGGGCAAAACATTATAAATGCCAGGTGGCACGCTACGTTTGGAGTTTGAAAACTTCTCGGGTGAATAGTGTCACAAAAGGAAGTTATAATTTCTAATTTTCACTCAGAAAACCCTAGCTAGGGTTAACCACCACTTCCATATTCAATGGCAAGAAAACACCCACTTTCCTCCTCGATTGTCTCCAAATCCATCAACCTATTTGAAAAATGTTGAAGAACATATCTATATTCTCAGCGGCTACGATCCAGTTTAGTGGAGTAGATTTGCAGCAATCTTCGTTCACAGGCCACGCGTTTGGGTTAGTTTTTCTCGGCCTTTAAGCGACCAAGCTCTACCGGATTATGGTCGAAGGTGGATCATGTGGTGGGCTTCAAAATACCGTTGCTCGATTATCGTAAAGTGGGTCGTAGTGGTCGCGATTATCGATGGGAAGATGGCGACCAAATGGGTTCGTGCGCGTGAAGTTGCCTGAGGGAGAAGAAAAGAAGCATTAACCGATATCTCATCAATAAAAAGAATGGCTATGATTGACTAGGTTAAAAACAAAATAAAATTTGTGATTAATTTATATATTAAAATTGTATAATCTTTAAAATTGCAAAACTTCTTCATACGAGGTCCGTTCTTGACGAAACAAGTTGCGTTGGGTTCATATTGATGAGCATAACATTTCAGAGCTAGTTTGGAATTGATTGGAGCTAGTGAAAATTTTAGGTAACATTAAACTCTCATTTAATTTTATTCAGAATAAAACACTGCAACTGCTATTGAAACCAATGTGCGTACAACTCACTCTTTCTGACTCACTGATATTTTTTTATAAGCAAGAATAAATTTTATTTTACGCTGTTTGATGATTGTTTGGATGATATATGATATATTATCTATATATTGATTGGTATTTGGATATATTCCTGCCTACTGGTGCAAATGAGACTCTATACGTTTTCGTGTATGAGCGGATGACCCTTTTTACGTGTGTCTGCCTTGAAGCGGACATTTTACATATTTTCTAATATGTATATTTGTTGCAGATGACAGGTTGGAGGGATCCATCTAGATTCCTCACCAGTATTCGTTTTATTTATAGATATTGATATATATGCTGTTAACATATGATATGATGTTTGGATGCCATGATTGATGTATTTAGTGTTGTTGCAGCATTGGGCCTATTTTTAATAATTTAAAATGTTAAAGTGATGATTTCCAAATTTATAAGGATTTTCAAGTGATT
This sequence comes from Allium cepa, assembly GCA_030765085.1. Classification (NCBI taxonomy): domain Eukaryota; kingdom Viridiplantae; phylum Streptophyta; class Magnoliopsida; order Asparagales; family Amaryllidaceae; genus Allium; species Allium cepa. The sequence continues at coordinate 164,985,461 of CM060941.1, read as the reverse complement.
TTGAAAATAGATATTTTTAAATTTTTTGAATTGTTAAAGGGATGATTTATTTTAAATAAATAAAAGTTTTAATTTTTAGGTTATAAAAATTAGGATTTTTGGGAAATATAATTGAAATGTGATTTTTGAAATATGGAGTTAACTATTTTGTGAATAGTTTAAATTGAGATTTTGAAATTATTATAAATGGTTTATATATATAAGATTTATAAAATTAATATTTTATAAATCTAAATAATGGAATTATAACGATGTTTTGAAAGTGTTAAAATGAGGTTATAAATGGATTTTATAAGTAAATAAGATTCGTGAATTTGTGAAGTTATAAAAGAATGAATTTGTAAATAAGAGAATTATAAGTGAATTAACTTATAAATTGGATTTTGGCATGTAAATGAGTTATATGTGGAAATTGTTATTAAAGAGAATTTATAAATTGAAGTTTTTATAAAAAAGAAGTAATGAATTTGGTAATGGAATTAAACCCATGATTTTGGGCAGTGGATTATCCTTTAATAAATGTGTAGAAATATTTGATTTGATAAATGAATTATATTCACAATTTTGGATAGTGAATAATCTTTTAAATTAAAAGACAGGTTTCGAAAAGTGATCTTTTAAATGAAGTTAAACGGTATGAAGGTATTCATAATGTGTTAAGTATCGAATACATAGATTTCAACATTCATTGTTGAAACAAACGTTTTCGAGAAGTAAGAAGATGATGGACTATAACATTGTTGTTATAGTAAATGATTTTTGAAAGGAGATGTTTTGTACAGTATATGGGATTTATAGATCTATCTAATTTTCAAAATCCCTATACCGATGATTTTGGGTTGTCGTAACGATGTTTTACGCAGCATTCGTTTTAACCAAATAAGTATGTTTAAGAGAATGTTTTCCTTAAAGAATAAAATATATACTTAATCGTGATTTAAGTATATGTAATATTTTCTAAGTGTAGAAAATAAATTGATTTATGAATTACTTATTATTAAATAAGTATATGGAAATGTTTTCCAATATTGAAATATTGAAATGGTTTTGAGATTATATCTTTTTAAAGATAATTTGAAGCGGATATTTGGAAAGTGATTTAATTAATAAAGAGTAATTAAATAGGCCTATTTTTTGCTTATGATGCTAGATATTTGTTTGTTTGCTTTGATAGTTAAATAACCGGCTATCAAATTTGGCCATTTTTAGTTCCTCGACTTGATGTGGGAACTATGTAGTCGTACACTTAGTACGTAGCCTTATGTATAGGCTTGATTATCGTTTGTGTTGAGGAAGTTGATTCGTGTAGTGCAGAGTATTACTCCAATCTATCGAGCTTCCTTCTTGCCGAAGGATAGCAAGTTGAAAGTTGGAGACATGATAAGTCTATGAGACTTAGTTTCTATGTGAGGTTGAGAGACGCTTTTACGTTGTTGGTGCAAAGAGACTGGGATCAGTTTATCCGAAAACCACTTCGGACCAACATTTATGCGACGATTGTGCTGGTTGGTTACGACGATATTGATATTCTGGATTTTCATAGTGGATGACTGCTTGTTGATCGTTTAGGATTAAAATCCCAATATACATCCAGTAGCAGTGTCTCTTCGTTATGAAGTATCCAATGCAAGGACTATTCGCTACTAATCCTAGGTATTTCCCGACAGGATGTGGTAGGAAAGTATCTTCGGTTTGTCCTATTCCTGGACAACTTGTATGGATGTTTGTTTGACATTGCATTTATAATATTACGTACATTGGTTTTTACAAACATACATTAGTGGTGGCGAAGAATACAACTTCTCTTAGCTTAACACCCTCCTTGAGACGTATGAGCTTAAGGGTTGTATTTTTGTGGAGCGCAACTAGTATTCAACGGAAATGGCCGTGTAGCAATCAAAGTGATGTGATTGTGATATGTGAAAGGTAATCGTTACCTCATGCCTCGTTAACTGGAAATGACCAAAATATGGTTAGATGCAGCAGTGCTAAGTAGGTCGCTCCCATTAGGATATGATCATCCTCTTCTGGATATATCTTTACATGCTATGATGTCGTGTATCTGATTATTGTGGTTTTTATGCTACGAGGGCCCTCAAAAAAGGTCGGTAATGACCGAAGGATGATATATTCAGTATAGTTACAGAGATAGACCAGTCTTGTGTTGGTAGAGGATCATTTGTGATGGTTCTCGGGACATCCATCTAGAGGTGTACCCATCGGAAGGTAGTCCCTTCACTTGGTCATTTGTATGGAAATTCAAACTCCACTACATACATGGCATTTTGATTGTATTATCCGTTTTGGGCCATATGCTGGAATTTAATCAATGTAACTATTTCGAAAATGATTAATATTATTTGTGCAATAGACACTATTATAATATAAGAGAATTTGATATGAAATGTTTTAGTTATCGTAAGGTAAAAACATGTCTGTATTTATGTGTGGGCATGTCTTACAAGATACTCTTGATTTGATAAAGGAAAAGTTTGGTAATTCAATAAATTCAGTTGAGTGCGTTTATCACGCTGGTCTACCAGACTGATCCGAGCGTTCTTTCCTTTCAATGCTCGGGTCAAACCGAATATATTTGCAGGTTCAGATTTGGTGCTTTTGGAGCTTCAGTAGGAGAGCTGGAGTTCTCATTTTTGTATACACGTATCTGTTTTGCTTATCCGCTGCTTAGTTGTTGAATATTATCGGCAATTGTGAGGACATGTTATTATAACTGTATAGGCTGATGATTAGTGATTGATTGTTGAACTCTGATTGATGTATGTATATATAATTTCCGTTTTGTAAAGATCATTGATATGATATTATATGTTTTTCGCTGCGATGTGAGATTCTATATTGTTTGGTTTGGTTCTACCTTCTCACTTTGTTCTCTTCTCTCTTCTTTTCTTTCTCCTGACTTTCCATCAGTCTGTGCTTTTTGGGTCAAACATGTGTGGTTTATTGTCGATTCAAAGAGTACGGATTTGCGGGTCGTCACGTTTGGTATCAGAACTTAGATTTTGTATATTCCTAAGCTTTGATGTGTACTCAGTATAGATATGGACAGTAGAACCCTAAATTGAGTTTGAATGTATTATATATATGAGTGCATATTTGATAGTGATTATAAAATGTTTTATACCATGTTTACTTATCCATTGAGGTTTTTGTGAATTCTGGTCAGTATGTGGGATGTCATGTTATCGATAAGGATTTCTAAACACTTAAATGAGACAAGTCGGCATAGTATCATTTTAAATTGGATAAATGAAATAACTTTGCCTCGATTATATTTTATATATGATGGAAACTATTTTTCAGAAATTATTAAAGTGTATATAAATGAATTGTTTGGTTGTTTGAAATGGTAAACATATATAAGTTAATAAAAGCTGTTTGAATAATCTAAATAAACACAACAATTGTAAAAGAATAAATTATATAAGCAAATGAATTATTAATATGGAATTATAATTTATATGATTTACAATTGTGAAATAATCTTATATATAAAAAGTGAAATTATATGAATATATTTATAAATATGAGTTATAAGTAAAAATGAATTTAAACTGTGAATTTGAAAATTCCAATTCCGTTTATTTTAAAAGTTATTCTTAAAAGACAAATGAGGTTATATTGTTATAAATCTAAATAAGATAAGTGAATTTGGAATGATCTTATATAAGTGAAGTAAAATAATGAAATTAGATAAGTAAGAAGATTTATAAATGCAATTTATAAATAATAAAAGGAAATTTTTAAAAGAATATAAAAGCATTGAACTCACTACTGTTGCTTGGAAATAATAAGGGTGATGACTGCAGCATCATCAGTATCATTTTTGAGTTTCTGTATGATTGATTCGCTACCAATAGTAAATTGAAAATTTAAGTTTTGATGTGATAAATAAATTTGAATTTAAAATCCAAGTTGGAATTGATAAATATAAGTGAAATGATATTTGGATTTATAATATGAAATAAAGTTTTAACTTTAGTCAAGTTAAATAAAAATTTGAGTTAGCATAATAAATATATGATTTGAAATTTAACTAAAGGAAAGTTAAATGAATGGGAATAGAGTTCAACTGGATTAGATAAGTTATTGAAATGGAAATTAAACTTAAGGGGTAAGTGATTATATAACATGAATTTGAAAGTTTGAATAAATAAGTTGTATAACTTATTAAGTGAGAAAATGTAAGTAAAACCAAATGTAAAAATGGTTAAACAATTTTGTTGAGTAAATCAAAATCTAAATTTATATAGTGATATGAAATTTTACTTAAGTGATGTTGAATGAAGTAGAATTTGATATCAAAATGAATTAATAAAGTGAATTAATGAAATGAAGTAATTAATGAATATGAACTTGAGCTATATAAGGAAATTATACTTTAGTTGTAAATGAATTAGCAACTAAATTAACAAATGAATTGAATTGAACTAATGGATTGCATGTAAATCAATCAAATGTAAATGAATTGTTATGGAATAATGGATTTAAGTGTTAATTCATTAAAAGCTAATTAAATTGGAAATTGAATGATTTAATGAAATTCAACCAAATATCAACCAATTGAAATTAAAAGTGTTAAACTAAATTGAAGGTAAACAAAATAAATATGAATGTTTTAAGCAAATTAAATAAAATTGGTTATGCATTGGTTGTCAAATAGATGTTAGTCGATTGAATAGAAATTCATATGAAATTCAATTAATGAAACTAAAATCCAAATAATTGAATCCAAATTTGAAGTAAGTAAATCTAAATAGAATTGAATTTGATTTTATTTGGAAATAAACTAAAATGAATGTAAAGTAGTGAAGGTAAACTAATTGAATATGAATGAATGAATGTTAATAAAATTCGATGTTAATGGATCGAATGTGAATAAATTGAAAATTTAAGGCATTAGAATTTTTTTGGGTAGATTGGAAAAAAATTTAATAACTATAATTTTGATTTTGAATTATAATTTGAAACGATATTAGTTGGTTTTGAAAAGAATAACTATGAATGTATCTGAAAACTTAGAAAAGTTTTTGTAAGAAGTTTAACCATTGGATTTTGGGAAAGTTAAACATTTAAGTGATTTTGGTAATCTAGTTTGAATGATTGTTTTTTGAATAATTAATGGATTTTGTGACTTTTTCTTACTTGGTAATTTCGAGGACGAAATTATTTAAGTAGGAGAGAATGTAACGACCCAGAATTTTAGTTATTCGATATTCGTATATTTAATTGATTTTAATATTCACCGGTTATTTTTATAAGCTGAATAACTTATATTTCAAATATAGTAATTTAATTGGATAATTAAATTGTTAATTTAATATTTGAAATTGCTAAAATAATTGGAAATTGGATTTAATGTGAAGAAAATGATTTATAAAGTTGAATTAAATTCTATTTGAATTGGAATGATGTTAGAGAACTTTTAAAATTGAATTAAAAGTAAATTTCTAAAAATTGAATATTTTAATATTTAATTAACGTGCAAAAATAGTCATTTTTCACACTGTCTTGGATTTCTACAAAACCAATTTCATTTGATCCATAATGTTATATTATTGTAAGATTTTAAATTTCGTGCCGATCGCAATTACAATTTAGTCGTGGCAAGCTAAAACGCGTAGAAATTCGTTTAAGTGAATTTTAAATTTAAATAGTCGATTTGAAAACCTTTCTTCCAATTTCAATTGAATTGGCTCTCAATATATATTCCATTGTGTTTAGAACGGGTGTAAAACATTATAAATGCCAGGCGGCACGCTTCGTTTGGAGTTCGAAAAAATTTCAGGTGAATAGTGTCGCATAATTTTGTATAAAAGGACGTTATAATTTCTATTTTTCACTCAAAAAATCCTAGCTAGGGTTAGCCACCACTTTCATATTTAATGGCCAGAAAACACCCTCCTTCCTCCTCGATTATCTCTAAATCCATCAACCTATTCGAAAAATTTTCAACTGCAATGTTGAAGACCATATCAAGATTTATATTCTCAACGGCTACGATCGAGTTTAGTGGAGTAGATTTGCGACAATCTTCGTTCAAAGACCACGCATTTGGGTTAGTTTTTCTTGGCCATTAAGCAACCGATCTTGATCGGATTATGGCCGGAGGTGGAGCACATGGTGGGCTCCGAAACTGCTCGACCGTCGTAAAGTGGGTCGTAGTGGTCGTGATAATCGATGGGAAGATGGCGGCCAAATGGGTTCGTGCGCGTGAAGTTGCCTAGGGGAGAAGAAAAGAAGCGTCGCCGATATCTCATCAATACAAAACGAATGGCTATGATTAACTGGTTAAAAACCTAAATTTTGTCATTGAATTTTAAATATTTAATTAATTTAAAACTTTATTGGATTTTGGAATCTAATAACTTATATTCAAATATCTGGATCGCTTAAATTTGAATTTGAGAATAAAATATTAATTTAATTGGATTTAATAATCTTTTTAACCCCTTTTAATTACTAGATAATATTGGTGAATTCAATCTGTAAATTAAAATAAAAAATTAATAGACCGAACAAAAATCAATAATTGAATCGAAAATATAAAACGATATTTAAATATGTGAAATTATCATTCCGAGCCACTGTCTTAGATTTTGACGAAATTGGTGCCATTGGATCCTAAATAATAAATTGTTGTACGCCGACAAGTTTCATAGCGATCGGACGTACTATGTGGTCATGCGAGCTTGAAACGCATAGCGATTAACTTTAGAGGATTAAATTAATATAATTTCATTTTGAAAAGTTAACTTCTATATGTGATGGAATTATCTCTTGAAAATAGTTTTATTGAGTTCGGAATAAGGGTATTTAGCTAGGAACGCTAGTAAGCACGTCTCTATTGGAGTTCGTCAATTTTCGAATGTTAATAGTACTGGTTAGATATAAGGACCCTCATACCCTTCATCTTTGTCCAAACCGTTGAAATTAAACTCTAGCCGCCATTATATTTCCCTTCATCCAACAGTTAAGATGGTCCACGGCGCTAGAGACGATTTCATGTTTAGGTTCCAACTACATTATTGTGCGTCTTGGTGAGTTGGATGAATGGTGGGATCATCGTTAATCATCATGTGGCTGCCAGAATCAAGGTTTGAAGGCGACACGATTTTTTGGATTTTCTCAATGGACGAAGGCTTTTTAGGCGCGTGGCTGTGGTCGCTAGGGTCGTCTCGGTCAGGGCTAGCTTTGATTGGCGAGTGGCGGTGGCCAGTGGCCTTGGGCGACGACGATGATCCAGGAAAGCACAGCATCAAGTTGTTGTAATCAACAGCTTGGGATGATAACGAACGAAAATAATGTTCGTATAATTAAGGTTAATTCGGTTAATAATGTAATTAAAAGAAATAATTATATTATTTAATTCCATAGTCTTATTTAAACCATATCTTGGTTACACAAGGTCAAAATCGAACGAGGTGAGTTGCATTGTACTAGTAAAAGCATTGTCTATGCTTTGGAATTGGATTGCTAGGAATTGTAACTTATAGTATTTCAAGCAAAATTTGGATGCTATTCGATATTAGACGAAACTAAAAGGCTTTGGTGATAACTAGAATTTCGGTGAGTTAAACTTACATTTTTGGTTAATCACTATATTATATAGTAGATAAAAAATTATTTATTGCCTACTGGGATGTTAGTTTATATTGTTGTTTGATTAATTATTTGGATTGAATTCCCATTTTAGAAATTCATATAATTATATATTATTTGTTGTTCCCGTTTAGTAGCAGATAGCGTAAATAACCACTTTGTTGCAGAGGACAAAAAGAAGTAGTCGAAGTGTTATCGTAGCGAACAGGTCGCTGTGGAACACCTCGAAAAATAAACATATATAGATATGATTTAAATGGGATCATTGTAGGGAGATCCAAAAGGGTCTCCCGCCATTATTTATTTATTTATTTATTTATTTATTATTTGGATCTCATTTATATTCTTTTATTGCTTGTATTGATTTTTAGTTAAAATAGTTACGACAGTCTATTAGAATTGCTTAAGTGTCATTATAGCGATTTTTCGCTATATCATCATTTATTGAATATCGTCTCCCTAAACTTTTGTGTGTCGAACTTAAGCTTATATTTTCACAAAATGATGTTTAAAATTCATTAATTATTTTGATTAATGATATTTAAATTTAATCAATCGTTTTAATTAATAATGTTTGATTGAATAAATTATTTTGATTAATGATATATGGTTTAATTAATCATTTTAATTAATGATGCCTTAAATTTAGTTAATCATTTTAGTTAATGATGATTGATTCTAATTAATGATATTTGGATTTAATTACTAATTTTAATTAATGATGTTTGAATGTAATTAATCCATTTAGTTAATGATATTTAGATTTAATTAACCATTTTAATTAATGGTGTTTTTAAAATTTAATTAACTAATTTAATAAAAGAGTTTAAAATAAATCAATCGATTTAATAAAAGTGTTTTAAAATTACTTAATTGATTTAATAATTTTTTTTAAAGTTAATTAATTAATTTGACCAAAAGTGTTTAAATATAATTGATTACTTTATAAAAAGATTATAAAGTTGTATATAAATTATCCTCTGGGACAAATTAACATTGTTTAAATATATAAAGGTATAGAACTGATTTATTATCCTTAGGATAATAAGTGTTGTTTAAATCTACAAAGGCCGGTTTATATATGGAAAAATCTTTTAATAAATTTTTTTTAAAAATAAAGCACTATAAATTTTTTTTGGGTTTATAGTAAACAATGTTTTAATGACATTTGTTTTTTACCATAGTTTACATCCATTTAGTACTATAATTTGCCATTTTTAGAAGAATATTTCAAAGAGTGTTTTTAAGTTTTTATTGTGTTTTACAAATATATAAAAAGTGAAAATCAAACCCAAGTGTTAATCAAATTTTGTAAAAGATTGATTCATTTATTAGTGGTATGCATATGCGATTTAATTCCCATACACAAATCATTGTGTTATTTCTAATAGTTGATTTATCGATTATTGATTTCGATTCCACTATATTATTTCTGTTCCATTACTCTAAGACGATGTGTTGCTCTATTTGAGCTTTGTTATCATTTGTATACAATGACTAAAAATAAAGAGTGGGTAAGGGGGCTGCACCCTCCTAGCCATTGTTGTGCTTTGTCATTCTAAGATAATTTATCGCTCATCTTGAGCATTGCCATACAACACTATGGAAAACTAAAACCAAAGAGTGAGTGGGAGTCAAGCCATGTGGGTTGCACCTATTATGGTATATTCACATTCATTTAGAGAAGTCGATAGCAAGCATGCGTTGATGTGATTATATTCAGATGACCGTGGATTTAATAGGGTCCAGCTTGGAATTCCCGAAAGTGTTGCGTGTTTGGCGTGGAATCTCAAGTGTATTTTATTTATAGGTATACTTTTGGTGTACAGGGGAGCACCCACCTAGTTATGTTGGATAAATTCATTTTCCTTGTTTCTATCTTCAACTATGGAATTGATCTTTTTATCCTTTGTGTTACGTTAATCCAAGACAATTTGTACTCATTCGAGTTGTAACAACCCAGTATTTTGTGATTATTTTAATTATTTAAATTGAAACTCCCGACTTAAAAAATTTATTATATTTATTAAAATGAATAAATTTTGTTATTTTAAGAGCATATTTTGGTTTTTGCGTGAATTATAATTTCAAACCCGAATAAATAGGATATTTATAGAAAAAGTGGATTTTTGGTCAATCTGGTCAAACTTTGACTTTTAAATTTAAAATTTAAATATTTTAATTTTTTAATTTTATCTTTTATTATGAAAATATATTAAATTTTGAGAATACTGCTTTTCGTTTCGTTGAAATCTGATTTATATTGTGAAAATTATGCTTTTTACAATATTGTATGTAAATTGATTTATTCAATAAAATTGTTTATTTTAATTTCTATAAATAATATTTTAATTTGTCAAATTATGTTCTAATATGTGTTATATGACATGTTAGGTATATATTTTATTTTAAAACATTTTTAAACTGATGTTTAAATTTTTCCAAAGCTTAGTGTATTTATTTTCAATTTTTATAACCTAGTTCTATTTTTAAGCTATTTTCTTAATTTAATTATATTTATTTAAAATTTATTTATTTATTTTATTCATTCATTATATTTTTGTGTTTTTATCTTTATTTATATGTATTTTACATGTGTTTGAAATGCAAAAAGAATTATGGAAATTTGAAAGGTTTTTGGCCTTTAATATGCATGTCTTTTCATATTCAAACTTACCTTTTCACTTCAATCGCCACGTCCATTCAATTGCTGACCATACCACCTACTTTCAGCTGACTTCTCCACAGTTTCTCACGTGAAAAAACTTTCTCAAACTCTCAAAAAGTTCGGCCTTCACCTGAAGAAACTTTTGGTAAAACTTTCATTTATTTTTACATTTTCTACTTGATTTTGTTGATTTTTGCACATGCATTCATCTCTTATGTTCGGCCCCTCCTTACTCCAACACTTTGGCCACCTCCACCACTACCTACACTTGCCATCATCGCCTCCTTCCACTGACCTTCCATGGCCGAGACCCTCCAAGTTGATGATCCACCAAAATTTTGAAGAAAACTCCACTTTAAAACTCCATAGCCGAACTCTCCTTGATCCACCACTCCACCATCATGCTTTGGCCGGCTATCCACCACCACCAGCAGCCACAACCTGAGCCTAGGACCCATGCCTCACCTTTAGTTGATTATACTAGATCATGCCATGCCCAATAGTCCCTTGGCCGAAGACATTTAGGCCTTGAAATCCATGTTGTTGCTTGTAGTTGCCTTGTTTTTGTAAATGCATGCACACATACCTTCATCTCCTTTATATTGCTTTGGCCGACCCCTATATGACCTTAACCTAATACAAACCTGATCCAAAACCATCCCATTACAGAGCCTTTCCAGCCCGTAGCTGAAGCATAAGTGGTTGAATGCAAGTGCAAAAGTTTAACTATGTATTGTACTTATATTTCTAGCTTTGTTTATAATAGTTTGGTTTGAAATTTATTTATTGTATTTTGTTTTGTTTATCATGCAACAAGGCAATTAGCTTTGGCCCTCCCACTCTTGAATCATTGTCGTGCTATCGTGCCTTTGTGGATCTCAGTTTGTGTACTTTGGTTGTTGTCTTCAGCTCATAACAGTGAGTAATTCTCGCCAGACAGTATTTATACTTATATGACTAGTAAACCGATCACATTTTAATCTGTAAAATATATATCCATGCTATATTTGCTATGCTATGATCATATGATGTTCACCCATGCTTATTTACCTGTTATAACATCTGTTACTGTTATATAATGTTATTCTGTTATTTATATCAGTTTATCACACTGCAAGTTCCCTTTAGATTAGAATCACTATGGATTGAAATGATACATAGCCGAACGGACTTTAGAATAGGAAAAAATCATTATGGGCTAAAATGATAGGCCTAAGCGATTTTTCTTTATTTGCATTCACTTGGAATTGCGGGTTTGAAATGATAGAACCCGGATTTTTCCTTTGTAAATTACAGATTGAAATGATATATTATTCGTATCATTGGACTTAGGTTAGAAAATTTTATACAGACTGTGGTTAAATGTATATATATTTTTCTAAAAATTTTAAAATTTTACAAAAATGTAAATATTATGATATTTTGATTTAAATTTAATTAAAAATGATTTTATAAAGTATTAATGATTTTCTACAAATTTATAAGTGAAATAAATTAATGGTAAAGTTAGAAATTAGAAATATAAGTTACCTTGGAAATTTTGATTTGGTTATAAATGGAATTTAAAGGAAGTAGGAAAATATGATAAATAAATACAAAATTTGATTTAAAATGAATTTAAAATGATTTTTATAAAGTGTTAATGATTTTTGTATAAATTAAAAGGTTAAATAAATGAATGTTTAAGTTGAATTTTGAAATATAACTTAGATTGGAAATTTGTGAATTTTTGTTTAAAAAAGAATTTTAAGTTATGTAAATGAAATGAAAAATAATTTATATTTGGAAGTTTAAAATTAAGTATTAAGTTAAAAATTTAACTATAAATAATTGAAATTGAATGTTGAATTATATAAGTAAATTATTATTAAATTGATTTTTGAATGAAAATTTAACCTTATAAAATCATGAATATAAGGGTATTTAAATGATTTTTTAAATTTGAAAATATATGATTTTATAAGTTTAAAATGATTTAAATAAAATTTAATTGTTTGTGAAATTATATTGAATATTTGGAATTTAATTAACAGCATTTTTGAAATGTTATTATTTCTAACGTAAAGGATATTATAGTATTTGTAAATGCTGTAATTGATAGAAATGAACTAAATGGCTAAAATGAACTAAGGTCTATTACAGCACTTTGTTAGTGCTGTATTTGCTGGACTTGACTAAAGTTTTAATTGAAATCTAAACCTATTACAGCATTTTTCATGCTGTCTTTTGCTTATTGAATTGCTTTTAATCATAACTGTCCGTAGCATTTTCTAAGTGATGTGAAAGTTGAATTTTCACTGTTTTAATAAATTTAAGTGAATAAATGAATTTTGAAAGGGCTAAAATTTTGGGAATTAAATATTTGATTTTAAATATAATGACTTCAAATTTTAATGGTTTAAATGAAGTAATTTGATTTGAAATGTAAATCATTTTGAAATGTGACTTGGAAGGATATTTAAATTAAATAAAATGAATGTGGTTTTGGAAAGATATGATGTTTTGATATTTGAAATGAATTTGAAATGGTATTGAATTTTGAAATTGATATATGATTTAGAAGTATAAAATAGCATTTTTGAATTTTAACCACGGGATGTATTTAATTTATAGTTTAACGGATCCTTAGAGGATGGGCGGTCCTAGGCATCCTTTAAGTTACTTGTATTTATTACAGTTCACTTGAGTTGGTTTAAATTATATAAGTATATATATGTCCTGAATCAAGTGTTTTGTGTTTTACTCTACGCTCGGGTCAGCCTGAGTATTTACAGCTTAGCTTTGGATTTCTTTTCTGGAGTTAGGAATCCTTAGAGATTCTGCCTGTCTAGTTATCTGTTCCCTTTCAGTTTCAGTTGTTCTATTTCAGCTCTGGTATTTATAAACTGCTCTGTAATTGAGATTTCTATTGTATATGTTTTTCAGACTGATATTATGTATTATGTTTTGAAAGTTTGTTATAGTAGCTTCATGAACTACTATGGTATTTTAATTTCCGCTGCGAGTTATTCTGATATTTCTGTGTCTGTGATTCTATGATTGTATTTCATTTGCTCCAAATTTATTTACAATGCGGTATTTTGAGCAATTCAAGTCTGGCATGTATGGATGCGAATGGCTGAAAATATCAGGTTGTTACAGTTGGTATCAGAGCTTTGGTTTTAGGCAAACCTAAGCCTGCGGAGCAAAAAACTCATTAGAGATAGGGTAGAAATACCCTAGAATGAGTGAAATCAATCAGAGAATCATTTCCTTGTGAGAGAACATAATTTCGAAGTATAAAATGATTTTAGAGGATTTTCAAAGATTATATTGGTATAAAAATTTTCTTATTTTGAAATCAATATTTTCTAAACTTCATTCCTTCGGTATCCACCTTGTTAGAAATTTCTTGGTTAGGATTCTTATCGACTAGGATTCCTTGAACTTTGAAATGCTCCCACTTGTTCTGAAATCCAGTCTTGTCTTCCCTATTTTATCCTTTTGATTTTGGGGAATTCCGTAACTCCACTTTGGAATGACCTCTATAAAGATCGCTGATTCCGCAAATCTTTGAATGATTTTGTAAATGGGGTGAAACTCCTTTACAATAGGCATTGATTCACCGGAGATTTTTATATCATCGGTTTACGATGCTATCTAACTTCTGCTATATCTGGATTCTACCTTTGGCGATTAAATGTCGATTTGCCTTAGATTTTCCACATTGATTATAGTCCTGAAGTCATGGTTGACCCAGTTAAGGTCGCCCGTGATTTATATAGGCTTATCATCTTCTATTTGGTAATTAAATTATCTTATCTTCGTTTGAGCTTATCCTCGAACCAAAATTCTATTTGATTAGAGTCCTCTAAATTTGAATCTCTATTTGTTTGAAATCTATCCTTGAATCATTCTTTGGGAATTTGTGTTTGGTTGTATTTTGGAATTTGTGCATACATCAAAATTATTATTTTGATAAGGATGGCCATATTCTATATATAAAAGTGAAATGTTTTCGATAAGGATTATATACCTTTTAAAAAAATGAAAATTTGAAGCTTTGAAAGGATTTGAAATTTTGAAAATTTATAAGAATTTGACTTATATAAAGTGATTTATAATTGAAGGGTTTTGAATTTGCATTTCGAGGAATCAAACTCCAGTGTTTTGAAATCGGTTTTCAGATTTTGGAAAATATATAATAATAATGATTACGATTTAAAAATATTTTCTGAATAAGAAATGTTTCTAATATATTCGAATGAATTCCAATGATTTTGAAGAGATTTCAAAGAAGTTTCAAGAAAAATAAAAGCCCAGAACCCACTTATGTCGCTGGAAAATAATTTCGGTGATGAATGCATGCATCATCGACATTGATTTTCGAGTTTCTGAGTGGGGGAGAGGCCACTCTAGTAGCATTGCTATGCGAGTGATTTTGTGAAACCAAATTTTGAAGTATGGTTTGATATTCGAAAGATATATATATATATATATATATATATATATATATATATATATTTGAAATGATTTAAAGTAAACCGGTGTTTAGTCCTCAAGATTCAGATTTGTTTGGGTATCACCCTATCTTTTGGAATTGGTTTACTGATTTGTTGGTGATTTCCAACTCTTGGATTGAAAATATGATTTCTTCGACTATTTTGAAGGTTCGAGCACTTCCAAATCAAGGTTAACTTTTCAAAACTAAGTAATTTTTAATGGTATAGGGTATTTGATAAAGAATATAAGTTTAGTTTTATATGATTAATGTATAAAGTAATATGATTTATATAAGTTTGAAACTGTTTGTTGAGTGAATTAAATAAGACTATTTTGAATTATTCTGGTATGAAATATGGATTTGAAATGTTTTGAATAAAGTATATATATAGAATAATAATCTTTCCAATGGAAAATTAGATTTTTCATATAGAAATAAATAGTTTGAAGGTTTAAAAAAAAAGATGGTTTTAAACTTAGTAACCACTTTAGATATTTTGATTGAAATGGTTTGGAAATGATTTAATCTTTATTTTGGTAAAGAATGTGAATTTGAAATGATAATTGATTTTGATAAATGAATAATTGAAGTTTATATTAGCATGAAAGGATATTTGGTTTACTTGTAATTTGAGTTAATTTAAAAATAATGGATTTATGAAATAAATATTTCAAAACTAAGTAATAATGAAGTAAAATTTGAGATATGTGAAATTATAAAATTTAGTTTGGAAATATGGTATATTTAAGCTTTGAAATATATTTAAGATTTAGTTCATTTTATGGATCAAATCTATATTTGAAATTTGATAATATTTGAAATGGTTTTGTTGGAAAACTAAATTGAATTGGAACGGATGGTTTGAATCGAATTAAAATTGGAAATTTCAGATTTTGATTTAATTGAATAAATTTGTGAAATGTAAAGAATTAAAGGAATGTTTTATGATTTCAAATGTATGATTTCGAAATGTTATGATTTTCAAAGTGTAATGATTTCAAGTATTTTGGTTTCAAAAGATTTATAACTTTGGAAGTATTATGATTTTTGAAAGTGAATATATGTTTGCAATGGAAATGAATTTGTTTGACCTAAATTTTTGTTGATTTGGGAACTTGGATTATTTTCTAAATCTATTGTTTTAAGAAACTTTGAAACTGAATATATGTAATTAGGAAGAAATGATTTGGCGAAATCATACATGATTTTGAAACTGAATTGATATTGTAATGGTTTGAAATTGAGAACCTTGTTTATTTAAATACTTTGATTTGGGAGTTATCGAACTTATATAAAATTGGTTTGTGTAAGTATGAAGTGATTTGAAAACTATTGATTTGTAAAGGTACTCAACTTGTAAATTGAAATCTTATATAATCGAAGTCTATATAAGAGTGATTTGAAAACTATTAATTTGTAAAGGTACTCAACTTGTAAATTGAAATCTTATATAATCGAAGTCTATATAAGAGTGATTTGAAAACTATTGATTTGTAAAGGTACTCAACTTGTAAATTGAAATCTTATATAATCGAAGTCTATGTAAGTGTTATTTGATATACTAATTATTTGGAAAGTATTCGATTTGAAATGGAATCTTATTAATAATGGACTTTATATAAGTATGATATTTGAAAGTGATTTTGAAAGGTACTATATGATACATATTTTCGAAGTAAAGATATGGAAAGTGCCTTCTGCTCGATATCCGCTTTGTGGCCACGCTATGGATTCATTCTGTCGATATTATTCTCTCTGATTTGGGTTTTTCGGATATGATACTCGAGTGTCTATCGAATTCCATGGTGATCTCCATGGTCTTACGATCGCGACTGCATACGTAATTCATAGGGGCTGCGAGAGCCTAAGGGTATGGATGTTTCTTGGGGGATCCAGGCGTAACCATTGTGTATCTGTAATCTATTGGGTCGCTTGGTAGCGTAATTTGTAGGGGCTGCGAGAGCCTAAGGGTACGGATGTTTCCTGGGGGATCCAGGCATAACCATTGTGTATTTGCGGTACTACCAGTCTTCATGGCGTAATTGCAGGGTTGCGGTAATCAGCCTACAGGAACGGATGTTTCCTAGGAGATCCAGGTGTAACCATTGGGTATCCGCAATCCATGATCGACATGTTTGGTTTGATTTATTTGTCTGTATTGTACTTTTCATATCTGTTGTTTTTAAAAGGTTTTCCAGTATTTTCACTGGGTGTTGAAACAAGTCTATTAAGTAGCTAGAGAATTCTAGCTTTGCGCCTGATCAACGCATAGCCAGAGTCTACAGGAAAGAAAGTAAACTTGTTAAGACGTCGAGTTATAAAATTATTTTGATAAAGTATTATATAAAGGATATTTTGATCATTTATTTTACTTTTCTAAATAATTTAAAATGTTTTAAATATTGTTTACTTCGAACTATCAGATTTGAATCAAATGACTATTCATTATATTATAAAATGTTTAAAATGTTATAAAATTTTAATTGAAATTTATATGGTTTTAAAATATGGTTCATCCTTTTGCTTTCAACCTATTCTTCCTTCTATCTATTTCTACCTTCTTCCTCTTCGAGGGTCCTTTCCGCATTGTGGAAAGAATTGGTTCTTTGGCTTATTGTTTAGATTTGCCCGAGAAACTTTCTAGAGTGCATGATGTATTCCATGTCTCACATCTCCTCTATTATCTTCTTGACCTATCTCTTTTGTTCATCCTTCTGCTCTTAATGGTTGGGATATTGAGCCTAATCTGACCGTCCAAAGTAAGTCACTTCGTATTGTCGACAGAGGTACGAAGCAGCTAAGAAGGAAATCTGTTAGTTTGATCGAAGTACGATGGGGTACTGATGATTGAGATTGTACTTGGGAAACGGAGGAGAGCATTTGTGCTTCGAATCCCAAATTATTTTTCCAGGTACTATCTGTTGTCTATCGTGCTTTTCTTTATTTTTCCTTGTTCGTTCTTTTCGAGGATGAAAAGATTTGAGTGGGGGAGAGTGTAACAACCCAGTATTTTGTGATTATTTTAATTGTTTATTTTAATTATTTAAATTGAAACTCCTGATTTAAAAACTTTATTATATTTATTAAAATGAATAAATTTTGTTATTTTAAGAGTATATTTTGATTTTTGTGTGAATTATAATTTCAAACCTGAATAAATACGATATTTTCAGAAAAAGTGGATTTTTGGTCAATCTGGTCAACTTTGACTTTTAAATTTAAAATTTAAAATTTTGAATTTTTGAACTTTATCTTTTATTATGAAAATATATTAAATTTTTAGAATACTCTTTTCGTTTCGTTAAAATCTGATTTATAATGTGAAAGATATGCTTTTTACAATATTGTATGTAAATTGATTTATTCAATAAAATTGTCTATTTTAATTTATATAAATAATATTTTATCTGTCAAATTATGTTCTAATATATGTTATATAACATGTTAGGTACATATTTTATTTTAAAACATTTTTAAAGTGATGTTTAATTTTTTCCAAAGCTTAGTGTATTTATTTTCAATTTTTATAACCTAGTTTCTATTTTTAAGCTATTTTCTTAATTTAATTATATTTATTTATTTTATTTATTCATTATCGTGTTTTATCTTTATTTATATGTATTTTACATGTATTTAAAATGCAAAAAGAATTATGGAAATTTGAAAGGCTTTTGACCTTTAATGTGCATGTCTTTTTATATTCAAACTTACCTTTTCACTTCAATCACCACATCCATTCAATTACTGACCATACCACCTTCTTTCAGCTGACTTCTCCTCAGTTTCTCATGTGAAAAAACTTTCTCAAACTCTCAAAAAGTTTGGCCTTCACCTGAAGAAAATTTTTGGTAAAACTTTCATTTCTTTTTACATTTTCTACTTGATTTTGTTGATTTTTGCACATGCATTCATCTCTTGTGTTCGGCCCATCCTTACTCTAGCACTTTGGCCACCTCCACCACCACCTCCACCAGCCATCATCCCCTCCTTCCACTGACCTTCCATGTCCGAGACCCTCTAAGTTGATGATCCACCAAAATTTTGAAGAAAACTCCACCTTAAAACTCCATAGCCGAAATCCCCGTGATCCACCACTCCACCATCATGCTTTGGCCGGCCATCCACCACCACCACCAGCCACAACCTGATCCTAGGACCCATGCCTCACCTGTAGTTGATCATACTAGATCAGGCCGTGCCCAATAGTCCCTTGGCCGAAGATATTTAGGCCTTGAAATCAATGTTGTTGCTTGTAGTTGCCTTTTTTTTGTAAATGCATGCACACATAACTTCATCTCCTTTATATTGCTTTGGCCAACCCCTATATGACCTTAACCTGATCCAAAACCATCCCATTACATGCCTTTCCAACCCATACCTGAAGAATAAATGGATGAATGCAAGTGCAAAAGTTTAACTATGTATTGTGCTTATATTTCTAGCTTTGTTTATAATAGTTTGGTTTGAAATTTATGTACTGTACTTTGTTTTGTTTGTCATGCAACCAGCATTGTCGTGCTATCGTGCTTTTGTGGATCTTAGTTTGTGTACTTTGGTTGTTGTCTTTAGCTTATACCAGTGAGTAATTCTTACCATACAGTATTTATACTTATATGACTAGTAAACCGATCACATTTGAATCTATAAAATATATATCCATGCTATATTTGCTATGCTATGATCATGTGATGTTCACCCATGCTTATTGACCTGTTATAACATCTGTTACTGTTATATAATGCTATTCTGTTATTTATATCAGTTTATCACACTGCAAGTTCCCTTTAGATTAGAATCACTATGAGTTGAAATAATACATACCCGAACGGACTTTAGAATAGGGAAAAATCATTGTGGCCAGAAGTGATAGGCCTGAGCGATTTTTATTTATTCTCATTTACTTGGGATTGTGGGTTTGAAATGATAGAACCTGGATTTTTCCTTTGTAAATTACGGATTGAAATGATATATTATCCGTATCATTGGACTTAGGCTAGAAAATTTTATACAGACTATGGTTAAATATATATATTTCTAATAATTTTAAAATATTACAACAATGTAAATATTATGAAATTTTGATTTAAATTTAATTAAAAATGATTTTATAAAGTATTAATGATTTTCTACAAATTTATAAGTGAAATAAATTAATTGTAAAGTTAGAAATTTGAAATATAAGTTACCATGGAAATTTTGATTTGGTTATAAATGGAATTTAAATTAAGTAGGAAAATATGATAAATAAATATAAAATTTGATTTAAAATGAATTTAAAATGATTTTTATAAAGTGTTAATGATTTTTGTATAAATTAAAAGGTTAAATAAATGAATGTTTAAGTTGAATTTTGAAATATAACTTAGATCGAAAATTTGTGAATTTTGTTTAAAAATGAATTTTAAGTTATGTAAATAAAATGAAAAATAAGTTACATTTGGAAATTTAAACTTAAGTATTAAGTTAAAATTTAGTTATAAAGAATTGAAATTAAATGTTGAATTATATAAGTAAATTACTATTAAATTGATTTTTGAACGAAAATTTAACCTTATAAAATCATGAATATAAGGGTATTTAAATTATTGTTTTAAAAGTGAAAATATATGATTTTATAAGTTTAAAATGATTTAAATAAATTTATTTGTTTGTGAAATTATATTGAATATTTGGAATTTAATTAACAACATTTTTGAAATGTTATTATTTCTAATGTAAAGGATATTACAGTATTTGTAAATGCTGTAATTGATAGAAATGAACTAAATGGCTAAAATGAGCTAAGGGCTATTACAGCACTTTGTAAGTGCTGTAGTTACTAGACTTAACTAAAGTTTTAATTGAAATCTAAACCTATTACAGCATTTTTCATGCTGTCTTTTGCTAATTGAATTGTTTTTAATCATAACTTTCCGTAGCATTTTCTAAGTGCTGTGAAAGTTGAATTTTCACCGTTATAATAAATTTTAGTGAATAAATGAACTTTGAAAGGGCTAAAATTTTGGGAATTAAATATTTGATTCTAAATATAATGACTTTAAATTTTATTGGTTTAAATGAAGTAATTTGATTTGAAATATAAAGGATTTTGAAATTGGGAAGGATATTTAAATTAAATAAAATGAATGTGGTTTTTGAAAGATATGATGTTTTGATATTTGAAATGAATTTGAAATGATATTGTATTTTGAAATTGATATTTGATTTAGAAGTATAAATAACATTTTGGAATTTTAACCACGGGATGTATTTAATTTATAGTTTAACAGATCCTTAGAGGATGGGCGGTCCCAGACATCCTTTAAATTATTTGTATTTTTATTACAGTTCACTTGAGTTGGTTTACCTTATATAAGTATATATGTCCTAACTCGAGTGTTTTGTGTTTTACTTTACGCTCGGGTCAGCCTAAGTATTTACAGCTTAGCTTTGGATTTCTTTTCTAGAGTTAGGAATCCTTAGATATTCTGTCTGTCTAGTTATCTGTTCCCTTTCAGTTTCAGTTGTTCTATTTCAGCTCTGGTATTTATAAACTGCTATGTATTTGAGATTTCTATTGTATATGTTTTTCAGACTGATATTATGTATTATGTTTTGAGAGTTTGTTATAGTAGCTTCATGAACTACTATGGTATTTTAATTTCTGCTGCGAGTTATTCTGATATTTCTGTGCCTGTGATTCTGTGATTGTATTTCATTTGCTCCAAATTATTTACAATGCGGTATTTTGAGCAATTCAAGTCCGACATGTGTGGATGCGAATGGCTGAAAATATCGGGTTGTTACACGATTGTTGCTATCTTTTATTTGAAATGACTAAAACCAAAGAGCATGTAAGGGGGCCGCACCCTCCTACTCATTTGATGAATTTTTTTTCTCTTTTTAAATTTAATTCAACTTTGAATTGTGATTTGCATCATGAAGTGTTAGAAGCTCTTCTTAATGTCTAATTATATTTGTCCATTCTTTAAGTTTGGATTTTGTTGATTTCTATGTACATCCTTCCTTGTTTAGATTGTTATTTTGATTGCTTCCTATTTCTTTATATAAGAATGTTATTCTTAAGGTGGAAAAACCCATTTCGCATTTAGCGGCGTGGTCTGACAGAATTACTAAATTTTAGCCTTATTACTTGAGTTTTCTCATGCTGGTTTTCCAAACAGATCTGAATGTTATTTTATTTTAGTGCTCTGGTCAGATCGATTATTTTTCCAGGTTGTTGTTAGTAGGACATGGAGCTTATGCAGTAGAGCTGGATATTCACATGTTGTAGTAAATTATTTTTCCGTTGTATTATATATATATATATATATATCTATTAGCAATTGTAAAGTCGGGATTTTATAACTGTCCATCTAATAAGGTTTGTTTTTAACTCATACGTATAATGTATTTGGGAGTGACAGTTGTTTACCGTCTTTGGTGTATTATATGTCATCAATTCCTGTGAGATTTTGATTTCCTTATTCTTTTGTTTTTTTCTTTTTATTTTATCGTAATAATCTGCCTTTCAAACGATTGGATGTTCGACATTTAAATACGCTGGATGTATTCAATGTCTACTTTCGATGGCCGAAAAGATGGGTCATCACACCTAGGCAAAACTTGCTTCTAGACAATTGCATCATAGAGAATCAAATTTCCCACCCATTTGGAATAAATGCATGTCACTGACTAGAACTCAAAATCCAAAATCATAAGGTAGCTAGAATCTCCACCATAAAGTCGAACACCTCCAGTCTCCGGTATTCTACCATATGTCATACTCATTCTCATTGTTAACAGTGCTTTACCCATCGCCAGCACTCTTTGGGGTACTTCGAAGTCGGCATGAAAATCTTAACTTTAAGATATTTCCAACCCATAGTTGCTTTGCCCATTCCCTTGGAGTGGAACTACAGCTACTTCTATAATTGAAATTCTTATAATCTAGCATAAAAATATATTATTACTAGATCGGCAAGTACAAATACGTTCTCTCAATTTATCCTAAATCCTTTTATTTACTAACCTAGGTTATGATACCAAATGTAACAGTCGGCACCTTAATCGGCCTGAATTTCAAGAAAAATTGAAACCCAAGTCCATCAGAGCACAGATCATTGGGTTAGGTTTCTGCAAATAAGCATGAGCATTATCGAAGATTGATAGAAATCTAAACTCATAGCGGAAACAATAATTGGATAAGAATACTTACTATGACTACTACCTCAGAGTTAATGGTATTCCTTAGATAGCGGACTGTCACATCAGCCTCTAACATGAGAGAAAAGAAGACTTCTCCAACAACAAAGCGCCTCCAACTCCAATCACATGTTCCTCTAAATCTATCCTATATTTTGTAAAGAGGAGAGGTCAAAATAACATTCTAGTAACTGGAAAATTTGTAAACTGTCCATAACATAAATTTATACAAATCGGTTTCCATTTAATTTTTATGTCCATCAAGGTTAGCAATTCTAATCTAATCTTGCATTGCACACATGGTTACTTATTTACCCATTCCTAAGGTACAAAATACCAATGAAGCCTTATCAACCACCCAATGCTACCGAACCCATTACCACTTAATACTTCTAAATATGAAGCATGCTTCTATAACCATCACAAAATACCTTTTAAAGAGAAATAGGCAGACTCTGCCATCTAAGATCTCAATCAAGGTATACCCCGTCATTTAAGACCTATTCTCAAGATGGTTTTCTGATAATGTTGTCAATGTTCGACGAGTCCCAGCTATAGAGACCTCAAACCACTATTTAAGGCTTACAACATTTAATGTCAAACTATTACCATATCTATTGCCGATAATATCGTAGACATGTTAATAGACAGCAGCGAAGCCACTTAATACCTTTAAAAGGACTAGGCGGACTTTTAACCATTTGATACCTGGATTCTAGGCAAGTCCCCATCACTTAATACCTATCCCCAGGAGGACTCCTTACTGGTACTATTGTTATTGTGGCTTAGCAATGTGAGAGACTGTACCCAAGCTACATAATACCTCATTAATAGGGACGAGGCATACCCCATCATTTAATACCTAACCCCAAGGCAGACTCCTTACTGTTACTATCTAGCTGACATTTCTTGAAAATCCCATTGGACTGCTTAATACTTCTTTTATATGAAAGAAACACACCTTACAGTCACTTAATTGCCCAAACCTGAAGTGAACCCTTCTCGAGATATCCACTGTCACTCTTAATTGTAAATATGGAATCTCATCAAGTTACTTCTTTCGGTAGGGAGGCGGGTCCCATAGCCACTTAATACCTCAACACTGAAGTAAACCCTTTTAGAGACATTCTTATTTATCTGGAATCTGAATAGGTTACTTAATACTTCCTTTTAGGAGAGAGGCGGACCCTACAACCACTTAATACCTCAAACTAGAAGCGAACCCTTATAGAGATGTCCCTCACCGCTTTTACTTCAAATTTGACCGTTTAATACTTTCCAATTAAGGAAGCATGCCCAATCTCTCATGTCTTTACGAAACCTAGGATCAATGATATTTTACATCAATTGTAAGTGCATCCGATTGCTAGTAGCCACAAAATGAAGGGCAATCTTCTGTCCAGTGGCCATACCGACCTCTCATCACTAACCTACTAAGTCCAATTAACTATCCTAAGTCTTCACTTGTATTATCTTAGGTAGACATTGGACTTAGCTTACCAATTCCCTTTTTATTTAAGGTAATAAGATATACCTTAAATACCTATCTACCTGTAAATCCCTGTTTAATGCTCATAAATGTCAATTTGTCCATAAAATCCTAACAGACATTTCCTAATACATTGAAATTAGTAACTTCTATATCTATCCCATTGTTATTACTTCAAATTCTTTATTTTTTAGTCCTATTAATCCACTTACCCTATCAAGTTATTGCAACTCCCACATTTATTATCATTTACTTCCCATTTATTGGAGTTACAATCTTTTAAATTCCTTTCCCATTAATTAATTATCCTAAACGTGAATATTATGTGTAAGTGTCGTCATTAGCTTTTTATTTAATATTACAAGCTTAGTAAATTATGTACAAATATATACTTTTATCAAACATATTCTAGTTATATATCTTCATTAGAATATTCTTTTCATTGTTCAATTACTGGGATCATATCTAAAAGGATTATATGCTATAATTTCTATAAATTAGTTCAAAACAAAAGATTTAACTTTAAAATATAGAAGATTATATCATTTGAAATTATAAGGAATAATCATTTCTTTTTATTATAGAAATATATAGTTTAAACTACAATGAATTCATAATTTACACATCTCTTTCTCTTTTTATCTGCATTGATTCCTTACTGGATCAAATGCTATATTTTTCCTAAAAAGAAAGAAATCAAACTAATTGACAAATATTAAATGGATCTAAATTCCAAAAATTCCAAACATAAAGAAGTTTACATTCCAACAAGATTAAGGTAATAATCCAAATTTATAACATTACTATAGAACCTATTTTAGATCTGAAACAAATTTCATTTAAATCAATATTCTAAATTCATAGTTTTTGGATTGATATCCAGATCAGGTTTTAAATAATTCTAAATTAATTCATAAATAGGAATATGTAGGAGATATTTTTTATATTCAGATTATATTCAATTTGTTGCTTAGAACTCATATACAATTATCCAGCTAGACATAATTATCAGATAAACACCAATCAATAGTGCATGGTATGTGTCGATCCGTAGAGAATTGAAGTGATTTTAATTCTATTCAATCAAATTAAACCAAACTTGAGATTGTTTTTATGCTAAGAAAAATGTAAAACTAGCTAGAACAAAGTGGATGGAAATATGGGATTAGAAAACAATTTAGAGGCAAATCCACTCTCAAATTTTTCATAAATCAATACACAAACAATCTATGATCTCTCTATTTTGATCTTAAGTGGAATTAGTGATGTATTTATCATAATTATGGTCTATTTATATTATTAACTCACAAACCTAAAACCATCAAACTATAATACTACAACTAAAACCACTTATGAATTATAATGAAAATAAAGCCAAAGCAATAATTATTTTAAGTATGATCCATTTACTATTTTATTTAGTAACATATATCATCAAAATTGATTCTACTTTAATTTCACAATCAAAAATCAGTTAGTAAAATGACGATGTAAATTGTGTTTATATTTGAGTAATAACAGCTTATTTTTGAATACATCATAGGTTATCAAATTCTCATAAATTTACATCAATCGCTCACATTTTCATGAAGAATAAAGGAGATCATAAATCACACAATATGTTGGATTTACATATTTTAGAGAACTTCATTACCCCTAAATTGAAGGTGTTTAGCTGCTCATTTGTGTTATTATTTCAACATAGGTAGATTTCAACATGGAAAATAAAAGGAACATGCAAGCTAATTAAAATAAAAATGAACTAAGTACTTGCATAAAAATTAAAATAAGCTACTAAATGAATTGAAAGAGAGCTTGTAAATAAAAAATGAGCATAAACTAAAATAAAAGCAAAGAAGAAATAGAAGAAGAGGCTTAGGAAGCCATTTTATTTTTCTTTTGATTTGAGGCTACAACTCGCATAATATGATAAGTGGATAAAAGCTTAATTATATGAACATAAGAGGGTTATTTATATATGCCTAAAACCCTAATCCATATTTTAGGGGGCTACCCAAAATACCCTTTAGGAAGTGTGGCTATCAAGTTACATTAGCATGAATTAATCCTCCATTAAGCGTGCATGTGCTTTAATCCCCACTAATTTGTGCATTAACTCCTAATTCTAGATTAGGGTAAGTGGGTAGGTGAGGTTCTCCATGATTTAATGAATTCATTTATTTCCATCCTTGTTAGCCTTCTTCTCTTGTACATGCATATCTCCATGCAGACTTTTTCTATTTTCCATCCAAATTTCTACAAAACAACATTGAAATGTGCAAGTAAAATTTTCTCATATTAAATACATGCACAAAATCACAATTTTGCGCCTAAATTGACGATGAATGAGTGATGATTTGATGATATTTGAATTTTGATAAAAACATGTAAACATACCCAAATATGACATTTATTTAAATAAAAGTAGATTGAATATGAAAGTAAAAATATACACATTTACGTACACATCAAATACCTCCATACTCATTTTTTTTTCGTCCTCGAATAAACTAAAACCAAGATAAATCCGTTTTCATAGAAAACACGATTGCATTAAACGTATGCAACAAACCACTAAACATCTAGATGCCCCTACTAGGACGAGTGTTGTCTAATGAGGGATTTCATCGGATACTGCTCACAAAATCCAAATGCAACATCAAAATTTCCTAAATGCAAGATTTATTTACAGAGAGACGAATGCAAGTTTTTGAAAATATTTACAAATGATGAATTTACTTCTAAATTAACGTGAATAAGTTAAATATAAGTTCTGGTCATTATCAAGAAATTTAAGTCCTTTTACTCGTTAAAACTTTCAGCAAAAATTAAGTTATCATCACAATTAGACTCTAGTTTGGCTAGTTGTTTCGGTTGATAATATAGTGCAACTATGAAATGTATTCTTCGTTGATTATCAAAAAATTTCAAAGTGGTATTTTTATTTCTTTTGAATAACAAGTCGAATCAACTAAGTGAAAATAGTGCTTGTTTCTATTGCTTGCTCTCTCCGTTTTTGAAAAGTATTAAAACTATTAATATTTATATACCTAACTCAGATAAACTAAGGCCATATATGCTAATCATGCACTACCTTTCGAGCTTATGTGAGAAGAGTATAGAGCATAGTGAGTGCACATAATTGCGCGTGAACACATGACTCTAGGTGTTTCTTTTTTTTACAGAAACCTTTTTTTCTTTTATATTTTTTAAATGAAGAGAGATTTTTGCAATATTATCTTAGCACCACTTAACTTAGAAGATCAAAAACTTTATCGCCTTTACTTTTAAATCAACAACTCTTTTAAACAAGGATTTACAAATAGGATATACTTTATGATTAACGCGCATGAACCTTCCTATATACTAGTTAAACCATAATTACTTGTAATCAAACTTTATTTTTATTTTTGTTTAGACAAATAAATTTTTAATATTTCAACTTAATACCAAAAACATATGCTTATCCTATAATGTTTCTTCAAAAGTAAATTTATATGCTAAAAATAAAATTTATTTTGTGATTTTCTTTGTTTTTTTAAGTTTTGATTTTTGGGAAGAAAAATGCGAAAAAATAAACCAATGAAACCATGAGAAATGAAGATGAGACTTCCCCCTACACTTGATTTTGACTATGTCCCTACAGTCAATGCCTTATATACCGAGCGTAACGGGAAAAAAGTACATATTTACAAAAGAAAGTTAACATTTCTTACTAGACGTGGAATGGCTCATGAAGAATCATGAGCTTCTCCTCTTGATTACTTGGAAATTCCAAGTATGGTTTTAAATAATGGCCATTGACTTTGAAAATTGCTCCATCCCTGGGTTTTAGTATTTCTATGGCACCGTGTGGAAAATAGTTCGTACCACAAATGATTCGGTCCATCTTGATTTCAATTTCCCAAGGAATAAGTGAAGTCTACAGTCATACTAAAAGAACTATTTGATTTGGCAAAAATGTTTTTCTTAGGATAGACTTGTCATGAAAAACTTTTGTTCTTTCTTTGTAAAATTTTTCATTTTCATACGCATCAGTCCTAAGTTCTTCTAGTTCGTTGAGTCATAATTTTTGGTTTTCGCTAGCTTTATCGAGATCGAAATTTAAGTTCTTCAGTGCATACAATGCTTTGTGCTCAATTTCAACAGGTAAATCGCACATTTTTCATAAACTAAATGAAATGGAAACATCCCAAGGTTTGTTTTAAAAGCGGTATGGTAAGCCCAAAGCACGTCAGTCAATTTCTAAGACCAATCTTTTAGATTTTTGTTAACAGTTTTCTCAAAAATTTGTTTTATTTGTCGATTTGAAATTACAACTTGACCATGTGTTTGAGGATGATATAGAGTGGATAACTTGTTGGTTATTGAGTATTTCTACATTAGAGTTTCAAATGATCGACGACAAAAATGGGTTTCGTTATCACTTATAATTGTGCGAGCCGTTCCAAACCTCGAAAATATGTTTTCTTTAAGAAATTTCATAACTACTTTATGGTCATTTGATCCATACGTCATGTCTTCGACCCATTTGAGGACATAATCAACAGAAAGAAGAATGTAAAAATTTCCGAAAGAACTGGAAAATGGTCCCATAAAGTCAATACCCCAAACGTCAAAGGTCTCGATCGTGAGGATGAGGTTCAAAGGCATCATATTTCATCAAGAGATTCTTCCTAACATTTGGTAGCGATCGTAGATTTTACAAAATTTGAATGAGTCTATAAAAAGAGTGGGCCAGTAAAAACCACATTGAATTACTTTTTCAACAGTTTTTCGAGGACCAAAATGACCGCCATAAGCTTAGTCATGACAAAACGAAAGAACACTTTTGATTTCACAATCCAGGATGCAACGTCGAATGATTTGGTTGGAACAGTATTTAAACAAGTATGAATCATGCCAATAGAAGTATTTGACTTGGGAAAGAAATTTATATTTATCTTGTTTTGAACAAAATGAAGGAGTTTCCTTAGTGACTAAATAGTTCACTATGTCTGCATATCACAGATCGTCAGAAATAGAAAGGAGTTGTTCGTCGAGAAAGTTCTCATTGATCGGCATAGGAGATGGTGCGTTTGGAAGACGAGACAAGTGATCGGCTATGACATTGTAAGTAAAGGGATCCAACGAATCAAACAAGACATAGCATCCTTTTTAGCGATAAGGTACTTAAGAGCGGAATTTTCTATGTAAACAGTAATGTGGGAGCCTATCGAATACGATTTGAATTTTTAAAGTGTAAAAACTACTGCTAGAAGCTCTTTTTCAGTGGTTGTGTAATTAAATTGAGCATCGTTCAGAGTCATACTAGCATAGTAGATAATGTGAAGGAGCTTGTTGATGCGTCGTCCTAAGACGACACCAACTGCAAAGTTCGAAGCATCAAACATTATTTCAAATGGAAGATCCCAATTCAATGAGCAAATGATGGAAGAAATGAGTTTGTTTTTGAGACGTTCGAAAGCAGAAACACAGTCAGAATTAAAGTCGAAAGGAATATCTTTTCCAAGAAGAGTAGTCAAAGGTTGAGCAATTTTACTGAAGTCCTTCACAAAGCGTCGATAGAAACCAACGTGTCCAAGAAATGAACGAATGTCCTTAATAGATTTAGGAATGGGTAGATTTTCAAGTACATCAACTTTCGTTTTATCTACCTCAATGCTTTGTGTGAAATGACATGCCCAAGGACAATGTCATGTTTTACCATGAAGTGGCATTTTCCCCAATTTAACTTTAAGTATTTGTCCTTGCATCGTTTAAGAACCAATTCAAGATGGGTAAGCTCTCAGAAAAGGAGTTTCCAAAGGTAGAAAAATCGTCCATGAATACTTCAAGAAAGCGTTCAATCATGTCAGAAAAGATGTTGACCATGCATCTTTGAAACGTAGTAGGAGCGTTACAAAGGTCAAATGGCATACATCGATACGAGAAAGTGCCAAAGGGACACGTGAAAGTCGTTTTCACTTGATCTTCAGGAGCGATTGGAATTTGGTTATAGCCGGAATAACTATCATGAAAGCAATAGAATTTATAACCGGCTAAACATTCAAGCATGTAATCGATAAAAGGAAGAGGAATGTGATCTTTACATGTTGCAGCATTTAATTTTTGATAATCAATGCAAACACACCAACCCATTTGAGTACGAGTTGAATGAGTTCGTTCGAGTCATTCTTGATAACGGTGAATCTAAATATTTTAGGCACGACATGAATTGGGCTAACCTACGAACTATAAATGGTTAGGTATATGATTCCATTATCGAGAAGTTTTAGAATTTTGTCATGAATTGTGTCCTTCATTTTTAGGTTAAGCCTTCATTTCACGTCATGAATGGGCTTGGCATCGTCAACTAAATGGATGCGATTTTGAACAAGAGTAGGATTAATTCCCTTCATATTGGTGATTGACCATCCAATTGTTTCTGTATTTTTCAACAAAATTAAAAGAAGGGAAGTTTCTAGATCAAGAGAAAGAGTTGCGGAAATTATGATGAGAAACGTTTTGTTCTCACCTAATTATGCGTACTTAAGGTGATCGGAAGGGGTTTAAGGTCTAACCACGGGGGTTGCTAAATCAAAGAATTTAGTGGAGGTTCTGATTCAACGGTAAGGGGTTCAAATGGAAGTGAATTTTCAATTCCGCTAGGCTCATCCTGAAATAGTTGTTCGTATTTGGTCTCGTATTCATGGTGTAGGTCCATTATTTCATTATCGAAATTTTCTTGAACGAAGCTAACTTCCCACGTTTGGTCATGTGGTTCGTTTGGTTGATTTTCAAAATTGAAAATGTTAAGATTCAAAGTCATGTTTCCAAAAGAGATTTGCATTGAACCATTTCGATAATTGATTAAAGCATTTGAAGTAGGCAAGAAGGGTCGACCTAGAATCAATGGAAATCGACGGTGAATATGAATTGATCGATTTTGATGAGTACGTCCTCAATTTCTCATGCGGATTTCTTAATCAAACGATTGGAAAATTGAAGAGTTACTGTCATCGGTTTTAGTCTATCCAAGCCAAGTTGCTAGTAAAAGGAATAAGGAATCAAATTGACACTCGCACCCAAATCGAGTAAGCATTTGTTAATCGTTTTTTCCCCTATCGTGCATGAGATCGTTAAACATCCAGGATCTTTATATGTAATGGAGATTGATTGGGATAAGACTTTGCTAAGTCCGGCAGCTAAGACTTTCTTGGGTACATGAGTATGTTGTTTTTAGGTACACAAGTCCTTGAGAAATTTAGCGTAAGTTGAGACTTGTTGAATGATATCAAGAAGCGGGATGCTAACATGGACTTGTTTAAAAATTCCAACATCTTTTCTATTTGGTCAAAGTGTTTCTTGGGTCGAAGATGATGTGGAAATGGAACATGATACTCAGTAGATGGGTCTACTTGAGTAGAAGAAGAATTTGGATTGGAAGAATTTGATTTGATGTTTAGCTCAACATTTTTTTTAGAATCATTTGTTATTTTAGAAGTGTCGAGAAAGGTTTTCGGTAAATCATTTGGATTAACGAGTTGATTATCGATTTGTTAACCGGAATGCAATGTCGTAATAGCATTCATTTGGGTTACATTGCTTTCTTTAACAACATGTGCTTGATTTGAATTCATATTTTGATTTCTAGGATTCGAAACTGAATGACTTAGGAATGTGCCTCATTCACATTCACTTACAGATGCGGCTAATTGACTCATTTGCATTTCAAGTTTAGCAATCGATTGACTCGTGTCTTGCATATGCGAGGTCAACAAATTTTTCAAATTGCTATTTGATTGGATATTTCAAGTCATTGCTTTAACCAAAGATTTAAAACTTTTTTCAATAGAAGACAATCGGTTATCATCTTGAGGAGCAAAAGATTGTTGCACTTGATTTTGGGACAGCCACGCAATTTTTTTTGAAAACGATTGGCTCAAAGGGAGGATTCGAAGCATTGTTCAAAAATGCTTGAAAATTGGGACGAAAAAAAATCGTATTAGGATTATTTTGGTTCCACGCAAAATTTTGATGATTTCTCTAACTAGGATTGTACGTTGAAGAAAGCGGGTCAATTTTGACTTTATTGAAAGCATTGAGTTGTTCAATCGAGTTAGGGTACCGATCGACTATGTAATTCAGATTATTACATTTATAAGACATTGATTGGCAAGATTGGCTCATTTGATTTGACGAGAAAACATTGTCGAACTTATTAATCATTGCATCGATTTAGCTTCCAAAGTCAAAGATGATCCTATCGAGTGTGTGCTCGATCATGACTAAATTGATTTTTCGTTAGAACGTTTCCATTATGACAATTTTTCAGATAGGTTTTCAAGAAATTGCTAAGCATCATCGTGATGTTGGGATAGAAAATTGTCTTGGCACATCAATTCAAGCATGGTTTGTGAGTTGTTTTCAAGTCCATCATATAAGATTTGGGAAAGAGTCCATTTTTAAAAGTTATGGTGTGGACATTTTATCAAAAGCTCTTTAAATATTTTAAAATATTTTCCAAATGGTTCACCTCAGGTATTGGCGATTTTTTCGAATTTTAGTTGTTATTTCCAAAGGGTGAAATTTTTAAGAAAACTTTAACGGATTCTTCCCAAGTTTTGATCGAGCTTGAAGGTAAGCTGTACAACTATTTTTCAGCATAATCCCTAAGAGAAAAAGGAATTAATCGAAGTTTTATTTCATCATTAGAAAGTTGTTGGACTTTAATGGTTGCGCAAACTTGCTCAAATTTTGTCAAGAAAATGTATGGGTCATGGCGTTCAAAATTTCCAAACTTTGGAAGTGTGGCAATATGATTTGAATGAATTTCGAAGTGATTACCCATAGGGACGGTAATGTGGTGTAAGATGGAATAGAAAATCTATCGAAAAGGATTCTATCTATAAGAATTCGAGGAGCATTCTCATTCGCCCTTTCAGAAGGATCGTTTGTTCGAGTTAAACGATTCATTGCATCGTCACGAGTCCAAATGTTTGTTGTTGTATCACGAGTCCAAGTACTCATGCATAATTAAAAGTCAAGAAGAGAAAGAAGTAGAATCGAATTTAGGAAAAAGAAGCAAGGTTCAGAAAATGAAGTGAGAAATTATTATTTATTTATATATATATATATATATATTTAAGGGAAAAATATTTATCAAAAAGAATTTATTTTTCAAAAGAGAGATTTGATATTTTTTGTTTTTCTTTTTGGATTTTCAAATTTTTTTCTTTTTTTATATGTTTTTGTTTTTTGTTTTTGAAAAGATTGTATTTTTCTAAAATAAAAAATAACTAAATTTTTTTCTTTGGATTTTCAAAAACAAACCGCTTGTTTTTTTTTTTTTTGGATTTTTTATTTTGATTAAAAAATTTCAAAGAAAAAGATTTAAAACGATTTTTTTTTTGTATTTTTGGATTAAACAAGAATGTATAATTTTTTTAGTTTTGGATTTTGATTTTTTTTTCCTTTTTTTAAAGATATGCATGACCTAATGCAACTAAATGAATGCAAGGACTTAATTACAAATTTTCTGTCCTTACTAGCTCCTAACCCAAAAATTGTATAATCACACTTTGTCTTATTCCAACAAAATATTTCTTAGCCAAGTAACGGACAAGAGATTTCTGTGAATCACGAATCACCGTAGGAATGAAGCCGAATGTTTAAGTACCTTCAGAGAAATTATCAGTATAATTACGAATCATCGTAATATTTACATCTGATTATTGCTCGGTCGTAGCCTACACACCGAGAAATAAAATTTTCAAAGAAGACAACCATCAAAATATAATTAAGCCCTCTATGAGCTCGCAACTCCCTTAAGTCAAATGTCTAATCGTTATTATTATTAAAAATTATAAGATGAAACGCAATTTGTGGGCCAAGGAAGGGGTGATAAAATCCCCCACCTTATGTTTAACAACCCGCTAATTTATCACTTTGATTAATTATATTATTTTTAATTTATTCAAAAAAAAGGTTGCTAATACAAATAATATTGTTTTGAGTGATAATAAGTAATAGTAATCATATTTTAAATAAATATTTAAATAAAAAATTTCGTAGAAATTTATATCGATGAGATAACATTGAATTTAAATAATTATTTATTTAATTTAAATTGAGATTTAATTGTTTAATAATTATTTAATTATATAAATTATTATTTTAAATAATAATATTTCATTTCGAATAGTTATAAAGTGATAATGAATCTTTTATAACAGTTTTATAAAGGGATATATTTAATTTTAAAATATAAGGAAAAATCAATATCGCTTTATCGGTTTTAATGGCAATTTTGGTTAATAATTTTTAATATGAGTTTATATGGTTTTATAAATGAAATTTAATCATTTTAATAGGTTTAAAATGATTAGAAACTTATTTTTTAATTTTTTTTACAAATATATGTACATTAGAGTATAAGTGAAAATATGAGCGAAAATCGGTTCTTCAGATTTCAACGATTTAACAAACAAAAGTTGTTTGAAGACGTTCGAACTGTTATATACCTACATATACATACATATATATATGTTACATACACATGATAACATGCACATAAACATATATATATATATATATATATATATATATATATATATATAAAACAAGTATAAGAAATACAATATGTAATATATAATACATTTTAAAGATTTCTTACTCCATAAGCTTAAATAAGTCAACATATGCATACATGAGATGGAAGAAGTGATGTGCATAAGGGGGAGGCTCTAGCTATGCATATTGAAGGGGGAGGTGTGTTGGAGGGGCTTTGAAATGGTGATAATGTGATGATGTAAGTATGGATACTCTCCCTTTCCTATAAATATCAAACCATCTTCTCTTCATTTTCATTCATCTTCTTCTTCTTCATACTTTCAAGCATTTGCTTCTACTTTAATGGCTTCCATCATAAGAGAAATAATATCAAAATTTATTTCAAAAAGAAAGCAAATCATAATATATAGTTATATATAATAAAAAACCTCAAAACAAGCTCAAATCTCCATCTCTCCGC
This sequence comes from Allium cepa, assembly GCA_030765085.1. Classification (NCBI taxonomy): domain Eukaryota; kingdom Viridiplantae; phylum Streptophyta; class Magnoliopsida; order Asparagales; family Amaryllidaceae; genus Allium; species Allium cepa. The sequence continues at coordinate 164,950,003 of CM060941.1, read as the reverse complement.
CTCCCAAACCTAAGGAACCACCTTCCACCACCGTTAGCCATAAGCTCTACCCCCTTCTCAACCTAGGCCATGAGCACCAAGGCTAGGCCGAGCCTCTTCTAAGTCCAAAACTCAATTTCATGGAATTTAATTTCGGGATAGCGGAGCTACAACCATTTTGAAACTAGTTCGAAGGGAAAATGAAGGTGAGAACTCCGAAACTATAGTATTAATTTTTGGATGATGATATGATGTTGAAATGGATGTTTAATATTCTTTGGTCATCAAATTTGGTTGTTTTCATATGAATTTTGAAATTATATGCAAGTTACGAATATACACGTCGATAAACACAAAGGAAATCACTTTGCTTTAATTAATGAAACAATATGTATATAGAATTGTTAAACCTCTTAAAAATGGTTTAAAATGTATTTGAAATGTTTTGTGAACATTTAGAAGTGTTTTGGTGAAGTTTGAAAAGAACAGGGAATTTTAATTAAAAATAAGCGCGTCGCATAACAGTAGTTTGCGATTTTATGCTATAAAAGTCAAACAGGTCTAAAAGTTGGATTATAACTTAGAATTCCTCGAGATATGAATTTTTTGAACTATTATATCCAGAGATTTGCAACAAAGAATGAAAATCGAGATTCCGATAAGTAGATTTCGTAATATGAGTAAAACAAGCTTTTTGAGAAATCCTGATTTTGCAGTTCAAAATCCAAACTGGATTTCTTTGAAAATGATGTTTCAAAATGATTAAAAGTGTGGAATAAATATTTTAATTTTTTTTTTAAAATGATCTGATTAATAAAAATGAGTTTTCAAATAATAAAGAGTCATTTTGATCAATATAGCTTAAAAGGGACTTTCCGCAACACTTTTTCACAGCACTTTCTATAATTCTAAAGTATAGTTTTTAACGCACCCATTCTTTCCCAAATCTTTTATAAATTTTTTAAATGATTAATAAAGTTTTTTAAAGGTAATTTGAAGGATATATGAAGTGATCAATGTTTTAATAATTTAGAGTCAAATAACTCGACCGCCTTATGGATGTTAGAGAGATAGTGTCTTAGTTTGGAAAACCGGTTTCCAACTCGCCCTAGCTATCCGGACTGGCCCGACGGTGGGGATTTTAAATTGATTTACTCGAATCGAAATTTCTAAAAGATAAAGAAAAATATTTTTTCAGATTTAAATAACCTAGATTTTATAGAGATGATCTTCTTATACTCGGTGTTAAAGCCCGAAGAGGGAACTCGTACTATTCATGGAATTTAAAAGGTGATTTCGCCGTTATTCTACCCATAGTGTTTGTTGAATATGGGAATTGATACTGAGTAGAATTAGATGATTTCTAAAGATTCTTCTCACTTAATATTTACTGATTTTATGATTAACATCCTAGATAACATGGTTTTAACTCAAGTAAATTTTGAGTTTTGAGTTGAGAAATCTTTGCTAAGATTTAAATGAAATGATTTTGGATTAATTTCCTAAGTGTGAAGTGACATGATTTCAAATTATGCAAATTAAAAGAGTTTTAAGTAATCAAAGATTTTGATAAGAGAGGTCTAATATTTCCATATATACCAGAAAGAATGTTTTAGAAATATATATCACTAAAAGAGATTTTAATAAAAAAGAACTTAATCAATTAAAGAATGATCCTCTATTCATAAAAACTCTTTTTATCGATGATTGGTTCGAAGGAACCGGTGTCGGATCTAGGGTAATCTCTATCCGAAAATCACTTCGAACCGATGTATGCGTTCGAAATGTGAAGACCTAATAGAGAGAATGAAGAATGAAGACCGGGGAATTTCAGGATGAAAGGGTTGCTTGTTGATAATTCTGGTTAGCTCCCAAATACTAAAGTAGCAACAGTCCCTTTATTTTTGAAACTCTTTGGATTGCAACGACTACTCGCTACTAATGGTAGTAGGAGGAGTGCCTTCAGTTTCGTTCTGTCCCGGAATGAACTTGTATGGACGGATGTCTAACATCGTATTTTTGAGATTTCATCGTTGACATTTATAAATATACATCTGTTTGGTGGCGGAGAATGCAACTTCTTTTAGTATAACACCATTCTCTGAGACGTAAAAGCTTGGAGGTTGTATGTTTGTGGAAGTCAATAGTGATTGATGGAATGACACAGTGGCATTCAAAGGAAGATGATGTGCAAAGTAGAAGGTAATCGGTAGCTCAAGCCTCACACCCGGAAATGACCGAAATAGGGTAGATGTAGCAAGGCTGTGTGGTTCGCAACCATTAGGGTATGATCATCCCCTTCTAGATATATTTCTTCCTGCTATGACATTCGGGATGTAAATTAATATGGATGTATGCTATGAGGGTCCTCGGATAGGTCGGTAATGACCGGGGTGAAGACATACTCGGTACTATCTAGGAAGAGGTAGGCCCGTCTTGTATTAATCGAGGACCGTCTGTTGGACCTCGGTACATCCTCTAAAGATGTGTTGCCGGAAGGTAGTCCCTTCACCTAGTCATTTGTACATAAATCCATTCTCCAATAAGTGCCTGCCATTTTGTTTGTAGAACCCACGTTTGTGACTAGTATGCTTAAATTTAATAATGTAACAATTTCGGCTAAGATCGATAAGTTAACTTGCAAATGTTTTCAAAGATATGTCATTGAAAATAATATATGTTATTCTTACTTAAGAATGTTTTGGTTATCATAAGGTAAAAACCCATTCCGTGTTTATGTGCGGCGTGGTCTTATGAGATACTGTTTTGATTTCGAAACATGTATTCTGAGTTCTCATGCCAGCCCATGACTGACCCAGAGTTTATTTTTCCCTTCCTTAAAACTCTGGGTGCCCTAATTTTCCCCAGGCAACCTAGTGGTCAGGATTAGTTTATAAGAAGCTAGATGGAGCTTAAAGCATGGAGTCAGAAGATTTTACTGAAGATTTTTGTCAATTTCCACCACACTGTTGTAATATAGTATTCCAGATTTGTAAGGACATGAACTTATAACTGTCTATGTTTAACTATGATAAATGTAGATTTTCGCTACAAAGTTTATATTGAAATAATATATATGAGATTCCATTCTTTTTTTATTTTCTTTCTTAACCTTGAGATTCCGCTTCTCTAGCACTTGGATTTACGACACATGAATACCAAAGATGTATTAATGTCGATTTTCGAGAGTCGAAGAAACGAGTCCTCATATCATGGTATCAGAGCTTAGGTTGAGCGAATAGCTGTGCCTGATAGGGGTAAAAGACTCATCAAAAATAGGGATAGTAATACCCTAGGATGAGTAACTCACTAGAGATTGGGTTAGTAACACCCTAGAATGAGTTTGAGAGTAATATATATGAGCACGTAATTGTTAATAAAATATACCAATTTGGTTATATATATGTATGTATGTATGTATTTGAAAAGAAAAGAATATTTTGGTTAGATTTTCAAAGATTTTTCTTGAAATAATAAAATATTTTATACAAAGAATTTTGAAAAGCTATCTTTAGAAATAAATCCCAAAACATTTTCTAAGCATTAACCAAACCTCTCTACCTAAGAATACGCTAGCAATTACCTGCTACTTGTGTCTAAAAGAATAATTGTTTGCCTTGTGGAATCAATATGGTGGAAGCTATGCAAAAGGGGAATCCTCTAAAGCGAATTGGGGTGAAAAGGATAACCTTATAGTTCTCTCCAGCGACAAAGAGGGACAGCTAGAACATCCACCTAACAATGGTGGATCTCCGATTAGGGAAAGTTATGCCACATATACACGTAGAGATGAAGGTAGGTACCATGTTGCCTAAATGCTTATACCACCTCCAGCTCCATAAATTATTATGATCTTTAGCGACGATGAACTTGGGCAGGCCTCATAAGGAAATTAGGTAGCAGATCCGTCTACTTCCATCTTGGAATCAATAGAGGAGGATAGGCGAATGGAAGAGGAATCAGAACCCATAAAAGAGGAGGTAGAGCCAATGGAGGAGGAATCAAAGCCGATGGAAGACCCGAATGCTAACATATCGAGCAACTGCAGCAATGTGATATGGAATAGAGCGAGGAAAATATTGTATGGTAGGAGGGATCATCCAGCTCATACACAAATAGGGACACAATAGGAAGCAACAATGAGGAGACGACAAAATAAGAAGAGGAGGAGGGAGTCAGAGAATTTGAAAATCCATGGAAGGAAAATGTGCAAGGATTGGAGGAGTGGGAAGAAGGAAGTATCATACTAGGAATACTAGTAGGCATGGGACATGTCCCATGGAATCTGCCATGGTTACCCAGGGAATTGAAGAGGCATAAGAGGAGGACGACAACGAGGTCGATGATGAGTTGGATTGTGAAGTAAATGGAGAAGGGGAGGTGATGATTGATTTGGGATGTTGGAGTCTGCCATTATCTTTCGACTCGGAAGAATAGGAATAGGGTGTAAGGAGTTGAATATGTATGAGTGTGATGGCTGTTTTTGATGTAGTATTTTGAGTTGTAATAGTTTAAGGAATGAGGGGGGGAAATCTTCTTTTTGGACCCTAGTGTTAGAAGGTTTAAATGATGTAAGAATACGAAGATTTATAAAATGATGATTGTCCCAACTTTTTAATAGTACCAATCTTTAAGTAAATAATTAAAGTTAAATGGCTTTGGGTTTGTAGTAAATGATGTTTTAGCAACATTTTTTAAACCCTTGAATGACATTTCAGAAGAAATCTTGTGGGTATATTTAAATCTTTAAATCATGGGATTTTAAAAGATAATAAAAAATATTGGAATCTTTTATATAAAGATGGAAATATTACGAGTTCAAATTTTAAAAGAGAAAGAGAAGATCATTATAACGATGTTTTGGTAATAATTAATTTAATCGCTTTGATTGTATTTTGAAGTAAGAAAAACTTGTTAAATATACTTATAACGTTTGAATAAGTATATGAATACATTTAAGTATTAAAACTGGTATAAGTAAGGAGAATTCACATAAAAGAAGTTTTAATTAATAAAGGAGTGTTAGTTGATGAAAAAGAAAGTTTTAACCAAATAAAGAATTTTTCACAGTTGATATTAGCTAAAGGAAGTTCATGATGATTTATCAATTTAATGAATCATTTTGAAAATAAGTATCTAGGAACCATTAAGATACGTTTAGAAATGTATTATAAAAAAATAAAAAGATATTCATCTTATGAAAGAAATGTTTTCTTTAAGTATAGATATTCGGGAATACAAAAAGGAAAAAAAACGTAAAATGGTCATGTATAGAGAAGTATCTTTATAAAAGTTTGAAAAAGAATGAAAGTTTTATAAACCGTTTTCATTAAAGTTTTGAAAGATTATTAAATACATATGAAATGTATGGATTGTTTCGTCGCATGACATAGTCTAAGATTCGAGTACAAAACTTTGACGTATCTTGACACTTATCCAAAAGAGGATTTATCACTCGATTCTTGACGATGAACATTGATAAGGGTTTATGATTAGATGCTTGATTTTTCTATCATAGTTGAGAGCTGTGCAAGGAAAAACTAATGTTCTGATTAGGAAGCCTGGTCAGAGTCCACACTAAAGAATCGAGGGATCAATACTAATTCGGAAATAAAGGTGTGGATTCGAATAAAAGATCGAATTAGATACTTTGTATGAATGATCTATATACATCATATGGAAGTAAGTTTAAAAAAATATTTTGGGAAAATATTTGGTTTTTGGGGTAATTTAGAGGATGAAATTCTTTTAAGGGAGGAAGCCTATAACGACCTGCCAATTTATCACTTTGATAAATTATATTTATTTTTAAATTCATTAAAATAAAAGGTTGATGATACAAATAATATATTTTGAGTGATAATAAATAGTATTAATCTTATTTTGAATAAATATTTAAATAAAAAATTTTCCTCGAAATTTATATCGATGAGATAGCATTAAATTTAAATGATTGATTTATTTAATTTAAATTGAGATTTAATTGTTTAATAATTATTTTAAATACTAATAATTCATTTTTAATAGTTATAAAGTGATAATGAATTGTTGATAATTATAAAGGGATATATTTAGTTTGAAAATATAAGGAAAAATCGATATCGCTTTATCGGTATAATAGCAATTTTGGTGAATAATTTTTAATATGAATCTTTATGGTTTTATGAATGAAATGTAATCATTTTAATTGGTTTAAAATGATTAGAAATTTATTTTTGAATTTTTTACAAATATATGTACGCTAGAGTATAACTGAAAATGTGACCGATAATCGGTTCTCCGGATTTCAACGATTTAACAAACAAAAGTTGTTCGAAGACGTTCGAAGTGTTATACACCTACATACATACATACATACATACATATATATATATATATATATATATATATATATATATATATATATATATATATATGTTACATACACATGATAACATGCACATAAACATACATATATGAATATAACAAGTATAAAAAATACAATATAAAATATAAAATATATTTATAAGATTTCATACTCCTTAAGCTTAAATAAGTCAACATATGCATACATGAGATGATGGAAGTGATGTACACATGGGAGGAGGCTCTAGCCGTGCATTTTGAAGGGGGATTTGTGTTGGAGAAGCATTGAAATGGTCATAAAGTGATGATGTAAGTATGGATACTTTTATACTCTTCCTTTCCTATAAATACCTTACCACCTTCTCTTCATTTTCATTCATCTTCTTTTTCATATTTTCAAGCTTTTTCTTATACTTTAATGGCTTCCATCCTAAGTGAAATAATGTCAAAATTTATTTCTAAATCATAATATATAGTTATAATTGTTAAAAACCTCAAAACAAGCTCAAATCTCCATCTCTCCACCTCCCAAACCCAAGGCACCACCTTCCGCCACCCTTGGCCGTGAGGCCCACCCCCTTCCCAACCTAGACCATGAGCACCAGGGCAAGCCAAGCCTCTTCAAGGTCCAAAACTCGATTTCGTGGAATTTAATTTCGAGATAGCGGAGCTATAGTCATTTTAAAACTATTTCGAAGGGAAAATGAAGGTGAGAACTCCTAAACTATAGTATTATATTTTTGGATGATGATATGATGTTGCAATGATTTTTAAAATGCTTTAATCATCAAGTTTAGTTTTTTATATGAATGTTGAAATTATATGCAAGTCACGAATATACGCATCAATAAGCACAAAGGAAATCACTTTCTTTGAATTAATGAAACGATATGTATATGGAATTGTTAAACCTTATAAGCATGGTTAAAAATGTATTTGAAATGTTTTATGAACATTTAGAAGTGTTTTGGTGAAGTCTGAAAAGAATAGGAAAATTTAGTTAAAAATAAGCACGATGCACAACGGTAGTTTGCGATTTTCACACTATAAAAGTCAAACAAGTGTAAATGTTGGAATATAGCTCAAAATTCCTCGAGATAAGAATTTTTTAAACTATTATATGCATATTTTTCAATGAAGGAATAAAATCGAGATTTTGATAAGTATATTTTGAAATATGTGTAAAACAAGTTTTTCAAAAAATTCTGATTTTGCACTTCGGAATCCAAAACAAGATTTCTTTGAAAATAATGTTTTAAAATGTTTAAAAGTGTGGAATAAATATCATAAACCTTCTAAAATGTTTTAAAAGTTATTTCAGTAATAAAAATGAATTTTCAAATAATAAAAAATCGTTTTGATTAATAAAGCTTAAAATACAATTTCTGCATCACTTTTTCGCAACACTTCTCTATAACTTTTGGAATACAGTTTTTAACGCAACTATTCTTTCCCAAATATTTTGTAAATGTTTTAAATGATTAATAAAGTTCTTTAAAGGTAATTTGAAGGATTTATGAAATGACCAAATGTTTAATGATTTAAAGTCGATAAAATAACTTGACCGCCTTATGGGTGTTAGAGAGAAAGTGTCTAGGCTTAGGCTTGAAAAACCAGTTTCCTACTCTCCCTGGCTATCTACACCGGCCCGATGGAGGGGATAGTAAATATGATGTACTCGGATCAAAATTTCAAAATGATAAGGAAAAATATTTTTCAAGATTTAAACAACTTGGATTTTATAGAGACGATCTTCTTATACTCGGTGTTAAAGCCGAAAGAGGTAACTCATACTATTCCTAGAATTAAAAGTTGATTTCGCCGCTATTCCACCCATAGTATTTGTTGAATATGAGAATTGATATTGAGTAGAATTAGATAATTTCTACAGATTCTGCTCACTTAATATTTTCTGATTTCAGGATTAACATCCTACATGACATTGTTTTAACTCATGCAAATTTTGAGTTCTGAATTGGGAAATCTTTGCTAAGATTTAACTGAAAGGGTTATGGAATATTTTCCTAAGTGTAAGATGACATGATTTTTAATTATTCAAATTAAAAGAGTTTTAAGTCATCAAAGGTTTTGATAAGAGAGGTCTAACATTTCCGTATATACCAGAAAGAATGTTTTAGAAATATATATCACTAAAAGAGATTTTAATAAAAGGACTTAATCAATTAAAGAATGATTCTTTAATCATAAAACCTCTTTTTAATGATGATTTTCTCGAAGTAATCATGGTCGGATCTGCAGTAATCTCTATCCAAAAATCACTTTGAACCGATGTATGCATTCGAATGATGAAGACCTAATAAAGAGAATGCAGAATGAAGAGCAGGGATTTTCGGGATGAAAGGACTGCTTGTTGATAATTCTGGTTAGCTTCTAACTACTAAAGTAGCGGTGGTCCCTTTATTTTCAAAACTCTTTGGGTTGTAAGGACTATTCGCTACTAATGGTAGTAGGAGGAGTGTCTTTGGTTTCGTTTGGTCCCAAAACAAACTTGTATGGACGGATGTCTAACATCGCATTCTTGAAATTTCATCGTTAACTTTATAAATATACATTTATCTGGTGATGGAGAAGGAAACTTCCTTTAGCTTAACACCCTTCTTTGAGATGTATGAGCTCGGAGGTTGTATGCTTGTGGAAGTCAATAGTGATCGATGGAATGGTAGTGTGACATTCAAAGGAAGATGATGTGCAATGTAAAAGGTAATCGTTACCTTAAGCCTCACGCTCGAAAATGACCAAACAGGGTAGATGGAGCAAGGCTCTGTGGTTCGCAACCATTAGGCTATGATCATCCTCTTTTATTTATATTTCTTTCCGCTATGACGTTCGAGATGTAAATTAATGTAAATATATGCTACGAGGATCCTCGGATAGGTCGGTAACGACCGAGGTGATGACGTATCCGGTACTATCAAGGAAGAGGTAGGTAGGTCTTGTGTCGGTAGAGGACCATCTATTGGGCCTCGATAGATGTACTGTTGGAAGGTAGTCCCTTCATCTGGTCATTTGTATGGAAATCTATTCTTCAATAAGTGCTTTCCATTTAGTTTGTAGAACCCGCTTTTGTGGCTAATATGATGGAATTTAATAATGTAACAATTTCAGCTAAGATCAATTAGTTTACTTGCAAATGTTTTCAAAGATATGTCATTAAAATTAATATCCATTATTTTTACGTAAGAATGTTTTTGATTATCATAAGGTAAAAACTCGTTCCATGTTTATGTGTGACGTGGTCTTATGAGATACGTTTTTGTTTTCCAAACATGTATTTTGAGTTCTCACACCAGTCTCATGACTGACCTGGAGTTTATTTTTCCTTTCCTCAAAACTTTATGTGCCCTAATTTTCCCCAGATAGCCTAGTAGTCAGGTTTAGTTTAAAAGAAGCTGGATGGAGCTCAAAGATGGAAGTCAGAGGATTTTGTCTATTTCCACCACACCCTTGTAATATAGTATTTTACATATGTAAGGACATGAACTTATAACTGTCTATGTTTAACTCTAATAAATGTAATTTAATTTCCGCTATAAAGTTTATATTGAAATAATATGTGTGATATTTTGTTCTGTCTTTATTTTCTTTCTTACTCTTAAGAATCTGCTTCTCCGACACTTGGATTTACGGCACATGAATACCGAGGATGTATTAGTGGCGATTTTCGAGAGTCGAAGAAACGGGTCCTCGCATTATGTGGATTTGGGCGTTGCCCTTAGAAAAGAAAATTAAGATAAAATGAATGCAAGATGAAAATAAAAGTGATTTAACGATGCAACTACAAATGAATTTTGTTTTTTTTGACATTTTTTTTAAAATGCAAGCAACCAACAACGCAATTTAAATAAAACTAGAGATGAGAGCATGATACTAGAACATGGAGAATTATTAGCAACTTGCTTTTTTAGTAACAATTTTTTGGCAAGCAAGCAAAACAGTAATTTTTGGCAAGCAGGTCTTCTCCTTTTGAATTTCTGCTTCTATAAACTGATAAATTGAACAAGATATTTATACAATATTTTTTTTATAGAAACTAAAACAACTTGCAATTTTTTTATGTAATGGTAGACTTAAAACAAAACAAATTAAAATGATACAAACAAATTAAAAGAAAAATTATACTCAGGCCTACAAGCCCGGCCCAAACAAATGAAATTTCAAAACGATCATAATAAAACAACTATTCCCATAATTCACCACTTCCCTAAAATTCACAAATTCTCTTATCAAAATTCTCTAATCAAACATCATCGCAACCAATTTTGATTGGAGAATTGTGTTTGTGTTTTGATTTTTGGCTGGAGATTGTCGTGGGTATGTTCTTGTTCGATGGCTGCTTTGGATTTGAGGAAGAAGGCAGGTGGCAAGACGTTGGATCGACAGTGGAAGCAGATAGAAACGATGGATTTGTGCAATTCTTGAGTTTAGGGTTGCTTGTTCGATGCTCATGGTTGTGAAATGGTGATGAGGTGGATTTGTGGAGGGTTGTGCTGGTTACAGAGGTCGCAATTTAGGGATGCGATTGTTGGTTAACGGTCATTGGTATCTTGAATTGGATTTGCAGAGGAGGTCGCGGTGATTGGAAAAGAGGGGATGGAGGTTGTTTAAGGTCGAAGTTTGTTGATGGTCGATGAAGGATGGGCAGGCTGGTTTGTTTATGAGGAGTTGTGAAGTTGTATGGGTGATGTAAGTGGATGTGAAGATTGAACTGTTGACAGAGGTAGAGAAGGAAGTTTTGGTTGATAGTGCAACAGTGACGAAGATGGTGTAAGTAGTTGTTGTATGGTGGTGGTAGAAGTTAATACCGATGACAGAGGGAATGTGCAGAGTGGGTTGGTGGAGCATTGGTGGTTGATGTTTATTTGGACCGTGGATTGGAGGCAAGTATTGATGAAGTGTTTAGGCAACTGAAGTTGAAGTATGGTGGTTGATTTTTGGTAGTGGTGATTGATCTGTGGTTTTTTGGTGTAGGTTGTGATGGTGCTGGTAGTGAGAATTATTTGATATAAAGATGTGGCAAGAAGAAGTGGTTTGCAGTGATGTATAAGGGCAATGAGGAGGTGGTTGAAGTTGAAGGGAGTTGTTGTGTGGTGCTGCAATGTTGTAGTGAGGTAGTGGATGGGTTAGTCTAGCAGTGGTTGGTTGTTGATAATTGGTAGTGTAAGGCAGGGGGATAGATGGTGCACAGTCAGGTGTATGTGGGTACAGCAGAGTGAGCAAGCAGTTGACAATGGATGTTTGGAGTAGTTGGTAGTGTTTTGATATGGGTGAAGTTATGCAGTGCAGTGGGTTGTGGCACCGATGTGCAGGGAATATTGAGGTTTTTGTAGTTGGTGGATGGATGTGGTGTATGGTGATGGTTGATGTCAGGGTTAATAAGTTGATGGCAGTGGTATTTTTTATGTTAGTTGATGTTAGACGATGGCTTTTGAAGTGGAAGCTTTAATGTTGATGTTAGATGTTTTGAAGGTAGTGATATGATCATGTATGTATGGGATGGTAAGGGATTGTTATAAGTGGAAATGATGGTATTTGCTGGTGATGGTAGTAGTAGGCTGTGTCAGTGGTTGGCATTAGTTTGTATGTGGATGTTGATGTCAGGAGTGGATGGTAGCAGTAGATGATGAGGCAATAAGGTTGATCAGTTGCAATGCAACAGATGTTGGATGTTTGTTGTAGGAAGAATTTGAAGAGGCAGTGGATGTTATTCGAGGAGAGATGTTGTGGCTAGCTTGAAGGGTAATTGCAGCAGTCTGATGGCTATGTGCACAGAGATGCACTGGAAGAGGTGCTGCAGTGAAATTGTATGTGTGCACAAAGCAGTAGTTGATGGTGTGGATGGCTGGAGAATGTGCAATAAAGTTTGATGATTTGGGGATGGAGGAGAAATGGAATGGTATGGTATGGGATAGTGGTAGAAGTATGGTTCTATGGCAGAGTTGTATTTTATTAATGGCACAGTGCACAAAAGTGAATATAATGCATAGAGAAGTAGAGAAGTAAACTGTAACAATGTAGGAATTGAAATGTTGCAATGTATATTGAGAAAATGTCATGCGAAGAAAATGAAATGGAATATATGTGTATGTGTATGCATATATATATATATATATATATATATATATATATATATATATATATATATTTATATATTTGACATGAAATTGTGTATATTTTTTTTAGAAATGCAAATGCAAATAGAAAGACAAAAGGCACTCAAATGAAATGAAAGCACAAATTACACAACAAACACACAACACAAAATATTTTTTTCCTTTTTTTAAAATCAAAATTAACACACTAAATGAACACGTAATAAAATCAAACGAAAATAATTCAAAGAGTAAAACTAAAAATCAAATCTATTCCTCGGCAACGGCGCCGAAAACTTGTTTGATGACAAATTTTCTATCGGATTAGAAAATCATCGAAAAATATTGTGATAAATTTTCTACAAGCGCTTGGCGTACAATTTTAGTACGTGGTGAATATGGGTTGATCCATAGGGAATTGAAGCGATTTTAATTTCTATTCAATCAAATTAAACCAAACTTGAGATTGTTATCAAGCTAAGAAAAATGTAAAACTAGCTAGAACAAAGTGAATGGAAATATGAGATTAGAAAACAATTTAGAGGCAAATCCACTCTTATATTTTGACATAAATCAACACATAAACAATCTATGATCTCTCTATTTTGATCTTAAGTGGAATTAGTGATGTATTTATCATAAGTATGGTCTATTTATGTTATTAGCTAACATAACTTAAACCATCGTACTATAGTACAACAATTAAACAAACATTCAATTGTAATGAAAATGAAGTCAAAGCAAAAACTATTTTAAGTATGATCTTTTTACTATTTTATTTAGTAATATAGATCATCAAATTTTGATTCTACTTTAATTTCACAATCAAAAATCAATTAGTAAAATGATGATGTAAACTGTGTTTATATTTGAGTAAGAATAGCCTATTTGTGAATACAACATAGGCTATCAAATTCACTAACAAACTTACATCAACCATCCATATTTTCATGAAGCATAAACAAGATCGTAAATCACATAATATGTTGAATTTACATATTTTTAGAGAGCTTCATTACCTTTAAATTGAAGAGGTTTAGCTACTCATTTGTATTATCATTTCAACACATGTAAATTGCGACATAGAAAATAAAAGGAAAGTGCAGGCTAATTAAAATAAAAATGAACTAACAACTTGCATAAAAATAAAACTAATCTACTAACATGAAATGAAAGAAAGCGTATAAATAAAAAATGAGCACAAAACCAAACAAAAGCAAAGAAGAAATAGAATAAGAAGAAAAGGTTTAGGAAGCCATTTTATTTCTTATTTGATTTAGGCTACAACTTGCATAATATGAAAGTAGATAAAAACTTCATTACATAGACTAAAGAGAGTTATTTATACAATCCTAAAACCCTAATCTATATTTTAGGGGGCTACCCAAAATACCCCTTAGGAAATGTGGCCACCAAGTTATCATTAGCATGAATTAATCCTCCATTAAGTGTGCATGTGGTTTTAATCCCCACTAACTTGTGCATAGCTCCTAATTGTAGATTATGGTAAGAGGGTAGGAGGGATCCTTTATGATTTCATGAATTCATTTATTTCCATCTTCATTTTACTTCTTCTCTTGTGCAAGCATATCTATATGAAGACTTCCTCTATTTTCCATCCAAATTTCTACAAAACAACATTAAAATGGGCAAGTAAATTTTTCTCAAATTAAATACATGCACAAAATTACCATTTTTCCCCTAAATTGAAGATGAATGAGTGATGATTTGATGACATTTGGATTTTGGTATAAGCATGTAAAAATACCCAAATATGACATTTATTTAAATAAAAGTAGATTAAATATAGAAGCAAAAATATGCACATTTACGTGCACATCACTTCGCTAGTGCCTCTAGAAAAATATGAGAAGAGGGAGGGTTAGGCCTGAATTTATAGGCGCTAGAATCAACCAAAACCATTAGATTGAAATATATTAAATTCGGGTCGTATAAGGCCCAGGTTTACTGGAGCCGGCACACATGAAGCGGTTGACCACCCCTTCCTAGAGTCGACCGCTCCAATATGCTTGTAGACCTATGGGTCCCAAATAATTAACTACGAATGTTAATTTTTCTTATTTGTTTATTTTCATCCGAATTTGTTTTTCGTCCATAACTTTTTCATTTGGACTCCGATCGCAAAATCCCAGATATAAAAGTTGCTCAGAATTTCAACATGAACGCAATTGTGCAAGTTTCATGTTTATATACCATCGTTTGCATAAATTCCATTTTCAGAGTCTAATTAGCTAATTAATATTTAACAAACTAACGTCAAATTACAGGGTGTAACATATAAATTATGATCATTATGCTTTTTAGAGTTTATATCTTAAATGCATAGTCCCTTGATTATTCTTTGTTACTTGCATGTTTGAGTAATACCGCAAATACTTGTTACTCATAATAGAACAACATATAATTTAAGTTTATAACTTACAACAAGTTTGATTTCAATATTAATCAACTAGATAATTGAACAATTTTAACTTGATTGTACAATACAAAAAGAGTTAATGTTAGAACTTAATGCAACATCTTCCTATAAGGAATTACGAGGGCACGTTTTCCTTAAGGGGGTGGTCTATAACAACCATGTTTTGAAAGCTGTAATATTGGACACATTTAATTATAATAATAGTATTCAAATTCTACTGTGATAACTAGTATTTTGGAAATAATATTTTATTTTATTGAAATCTATTTAATAATAGTTTTTTGTTTTAACAAAATGAGTTGATTAATAAATTAATTTTCAGAAAAATATCAAATTGGATATAATGTTATAGTAAATATAAAATAGTTTCTTTAAAAGTATAAGCGATTTTCATATCATTGAAATAGAATAGGATTTCATGTATAAAGAAAAAATAATTTCCATTTTATTTCTTTGGGCTTAAATGTTTTCCAAAGCCCAAAACAGTATCGGTTGCACTTAAGTTCATTCTAATCCCCTTATTTCCAAAATTATATCCATTATCTACCCCCAAAACATTTAATCCCCAAGCACGTTACCTTAATCTTCTTTATTTCCAAAATCCCCAGATAAAAATAATTCAAACGGAAACCGAAAAGAAAGCACGAAGGGGATAGGGACGAAGGCGATGGAGGATGGGGTGAATGTGATGATCGCATGAGGCATGGCAACGACCAGTAGTTCCTAAGGCAAGGGCGACTTCATGGTTGAGGGGAATCATTGACGTGCAAAGTGATGGAGGTGCAAGAGAAGGTGGCCGAAGGCGGTAAAGGCTGGCCAATAGGGACGAATGCAAGTTCTTGTAGGCGATGACATGAATGGTGGTAAAGGTATGATCGATGATGCCTATCTACAGGCTTCTGGAGATAGTCACTGAAATTTAAGTGAAAGATATGGCCGAGCGATTGGTTTTGCTCTTAGGTTTGGAGCTAATATATTTAACTCACTTATATATATTTAAAAGTAATTAAGTCCCTTGACATGCCTGTTTTAATTTGGATTGAGATAATAATTGGTAGAGAATGATTGAATTGCTTGTCATGGTTTCAATTTGTTTGATGATTAAAATGTGTGCTGAATTATTAAATTCAATTTGATAATCAATTATGAAATAACATGTATATCGCAAACCATTAAAACTTATTAATTGTGTAGCTAGATTATATAATATTTGTATATCATTTATGTGATCTGAATTCACCAGAAGGGTGATTTGGAACATTAAAATGGTTCTCTACATGATGAATGATGTTAAAAGATGGTTTTAAATATTTTAAAACCTCAATGATGGTTCCTTCTATTTTTGGGTTTTGCTTAAAATTTTCTTTTGGAAAGTTTACTAAACCCTATTAAATTCTTAACTCATTTAGTTATTTAAATTATATTTCAAGCTTTAAATGAGTTTTATTCCCAAAATCCTCAAAAATCATTATTTCAATTATTTGGGAAATCTAAAAATATTATCAAAGGAAATAAAATGTACTTCACTTTTGTAAAATATAGGTTTTAAAATAAATTATCTTTTCTCTTATGATTTTGATTATAGAAGTTCTTTAAAAATATGTGTAAGATGTATCAAGCTTTTTAAAGTAATGTGCTTGTTTCTTGAAATGATTATAAGGTCCCGGGACGAGCAAGTGGAAGGCCTGGTCCCCAGCGTCCCCTTTCCCCACGGTCCTAGGAGGGTTCGTCGATCATTTTTGCAGTTTGGACCGCCACGGTCCGAAACTGTCTCGTCCTCCGAATCGGAGGCCGACCTATGAATTTCAGCCCTCGACCAACGCGCATACTGCGCCAGCAAAGCGGACAACTGTGTCATTCGGTCCAAGGACGAGCGAGGAAAGGTCATCCCCATGCTCCACCTTACTCGCCCACCCAGGTGGAGCCGTCGATCGTTTTTGCAGTTGGCACTATCGCAACTGGAACCGTCACAGCCTTCGAATCGGAGGTCAACCCGTGAATTTCAGCCTTCGGCCGATGCGCGTACCGCGCCAACCAAGCAGACACTACATCTTTCGGTCGGGATAAGCAAGTGAAAGGTCGAGCCTCCACCCAACTCCTTCCCCATGGTTTTAGGAGGGGCCTTCGAACGTTTTTGCTGTTGGGACCATCGTGATCCAGAACCGTATCGCCCTACGAATCGGAGGCCGACGCATGAATTTCAGCATTCGACCGATGCGCGTCAAGCGCCAACCAAGCGGACACTGCGTAGTTTGGTCTCGGGACGAGAGAGTGGAAGGCTGAGTCCCCTCCTCCCCCTCCCCAACCAACCAGGAGGGGCTATCGATCATTTTTGCAGTTGGGATCGTCAAGATCCGAAACCATCTTGGCCTCCGAATTGGAGGACGACCCGTGAATTTCAGCCTTCGACAACGCGCTTACCACGCCAGCCAAGCGAACACCGCATCGTTCAGTCAGAATGAGTGAGTGGAAGGCTGGGACCCCACTATCCCCCTTCCCCACAGTCTCAAGAAGGGCCGTCAATCGTTTTCGTAATTGGGATCGTCATGATCCGGAACCGTCTCGTCCTCCGAATCGGAGGCCGCCCTGTGAATTTCAATCTTCGACCGAAACGCGTACCGCTTTGCTAAGCGGACACCATGTCGTTCAGTCGGGGCAAGGGAGTAGAAGGCTAAGCCTCCACCCTCCTCCTTTCCTACGGTCCTAGAAGGGGCCGCTGATTATTTTTGCAGTTGGGACCGTCGCAATCCAGAACCATCTTGTCCTCCGAATCGAAGGCAGAGCTGTAAATTTCGGCCTTCGGCCGATGTGCGTACCACGTCAACCAAGCGGACATCGCGTTATTCGATCCTGAGACAAGCGAGTGGAAGCCCAGGCCCCTCTCCTCCCTCTCCCTACCTACTTAGGAGGGGCCGCCGATCGTTTTTGTAGTACCATCGCGATCCTGAACTATCTCGGCCTCCGACCCATGAATTTCAGCCTTCAACTGACGCGCGTACCGCACCAGCCAAGCGGACAATGCATCGTTCGGTCGGGATGAGCGAGTGAAAGGCCGAGCTCCTACCTCCCCCTTCCCTACAGTCCTAAGAGGGGTCAGCAACCATTTTTGCAGTTGGAAACATCGCGATCCGAAATCTCTCATAGGAATCAGAGGCCGACCAGTGAATTTCAGCCTTCGACCGACGCGCGTACCGCGCCAGCCAAGCTGACACCACATCGTTCTATTGGGATGAGATAGGGAAAGGCAGGGACCCTACCCGCTTTCCTATGGTCCCTTGAGGGGCTGCCGATCATTTTTGCAGTTGGGACCGTCCCGATCCGGAACCGTCTCGTTCTCCAAATCGGTGGTCGACCCATGTATTTTAGCCAACGATCGACGCACGTACCGTGCCAGCCAAGCGAACACTGCATCGTTCGGTCCCAGGACAAGCGAGTGGAAGGCTGGGCCGCAACCTCCCGTTCGCTGGTGCTAGTATGGGCCACCGTCCAGTTTTGCAATTGGGACCGTCGCTATCTGAAACCGTCTTGTCCTTCAAATCAGAGGCCGACCTAAGAATTTCAACCTTCGGCCGACGCGCGTACCACGCCGGCCAAGCGAACACCGCATTGTTCGATCGCGATGCGTAAGTGGAAGGCCGGGCCCCTACCCTCCCCCTTTCCTATGATCCTAGGAGGGGTCGCCGATCGTTTTTGCAATTAGGACCGCCCTGGAACTTTCTCCTCCTCCGAATCGGAGGCCGGCCAGTGAATTTTGGCCTTTAGTTGATGCCCATACCGTGCCAGCCAAGCAGACACCTCATTGTTTGGTCATGGGATGAGCAAGTGGAAGGTTGAGCCCCCACACTCCACCTTCCCCATGGTCATAGGAGGAGTCACCGTCCATTTTTAAAGTTGGGACCATCGTGATACAAAACTTTCTCTTCCTCTGAATCGGAGGCCGGCCCATGAATTTCAACCTTTGGCTGATGTGCATACCGTGCCTGTCAAGCGGGCACCGTGTCGTTAGGTCAGGACATGCGAGTGGAAAGTCTAGCCCCCACCCTCCTTCTTTCCCACGGTACCAAGTAGGGCCCTCCCTCTTCCCTGCGGTCCCAGAAGGGGCACACCGATCATTCTGCAGTTGAGACCATCGTGATCCAGAACCGTCTCATCCTCTGAATCGGAGGTCGACCCATGAATTTCAACCTTCGACCGATGCACGTACCACACCGGCCAAGCGGACATTGCATCTTTCAGTCCTAAGAATAGCAAGTGGAAGGTCGGGTCCTACTCCTCCCCCTTCTCCACCCATCCAGGAGGGGTCATCGATCGATTTTGCAGTTGGGACCGTCACGATCCGGAACCGTCTCGGCCTCAAAATCAGAGGTCGATCCATGAATTCAATCTTCGGCCGATGCGCATACCGAACCAGCCAAGCAGACAATGAGTCGTTCATTCTTGGGACGAGGGAGTGGAAGGTTGGCCCCCCTTCTCCCCCTTCCTTACCCACCCAGGAGGGGCCGCCGATCGTTTTTGCAGTTGGGACCGTCGCGATCTTTGCCATGGTCCTAAGAGGTGCCATAGAGGCATCGTCGATCGTTTTTGCAATTGGGACCGTAGCGATCCGGACCCGTCTTGACCTCTGAATCGCTCTCCCACTCGCTCGTCCCGGGACCAAATGATTGACTCATTCTCGATTCCTTCAGAAGTAAGTGGATTATTCCAGAATCCTAGGGGATCTCTAATATATCCCTTAAATCTAGAGACGTTTCACCATAATGTGTTCTCCTGAGGGAACTTAAACGTATAAACATGTAAAGCTCTTATTTATTTCCTTAGTCAAAACCGTCCAAGATTTGAAAGTCAGTTATTTAACAGTTAAAAAAACAAACAACCAATAGTCTTAAGATTAAATTTCACATAGAAACCGCTATGCCTCATTTAAATAAATCATTCGTTAATTAAATCTCCTTTCCAAATATTAATCAAAATATTCATATACTTATTTCACCGGTATAAGCATATTTGCAAACCATTCAATTTTCAAACTTGGAAAACTTCCCATATACTTTTTTTTGAAATGCAAGCGAGGTTGTCTGGTCCCTTACCAGTGTTTATTAAACAAAAAAATACAAAGAAAAAGGTGACAAAAACAAAACTTTTGTCACAGAACATAACCAGAATGAGGGAATTGCAAAAGAAGGCAAAAACACTCAGAAAATAAAAAGAAAAGGGACAAAAGTACCAAACAAACGAACGAAATCGCCACAAGATTAATGAAGTAAACAATTCCAAATAAGCTTCCAAGTCAATTCCAAAAACCATGACTATGCGGGGAGAAACCATGACATGAGAAAACTATCCCTTTCGCAATCCTAGTCATAATTTTGTACCAAAGCTCAGTAGCAGTAGCAGCAACAGAGTTGAAACAACGACCATTTCGCTCTAGCCAAACTGTTCTGAAGTAAATTTTAAGCACAACGAAAGTTATATCTCTTTTTCCATTCCTACTTCTCGCAGCAGTCTTTAATTCATCCCATAACACTGTAGATGTACTAGCATAGCTTGCCATGCCAATCTTATAGAACAGTGAACTCACCATTCCAGAAAAGAAAGCACAATCAAAAAATAGGTGATCAACAGTTTCAGGAAGCATGCTATAGAATAAGCAGCGATGATCAATAACCATTCCAACTGAAATTAACTTGTCTCTGGTAAGAACAGCCTTGTGTATTATTCGCCAAAACATAAAATTATCCTTTGGCATTGAAATAGTATTCCAACACATCTTTTTCCAAAGGAATGTAGGAAGAGAATCAGTATGAAGAAGTAGATTGTAAACCCATCCAATACTGTGAGGTCTTCCCTTCCATTGCAAAGCAGAGACCTGATTGGTGGGGATCACATGGTCACGAAAGCTCCTCCATAATGCATTGACAAACTGGTTACTTGTAATGGGAGTGGACAGCTTCCCATCTACAAAGTACCCCACTGCATTAGCATTCACATGAATTTGCGACTGCAGTCGATCCTCATTACTCAATTTTGTAGTAAGCACCAAACCATCATCAATCCAAGGATCCGTCCAAAATTTTACATTACAACCAGGGGAAATAGAGCACCTAGCAAAAGGAAGAAGAGATCCTCTAATACCAAGTAATTTCCTCCATATCCAGCTCGAGTTTTGACCAACTTTCATTGACCAGAAGTTCTCAGTCTTTATACAATATCTCCAGACCCATTTAACCCAGAGACTTTCCTTCTTGTTCATCAATGCATCCAGATGTGCACTGACCGCTGCCTTATTCCAAACTGAGATATTGATGACTCCAAGGCCACCAAAGTTAAGTGGCTTTTCTATGGAAGTGAAAGACATAGGTATTATCTTCCTATTATGTATTGATCCAGTCCAGAGGAATCTAAGCATGGCATTTCTTATCATCGCGAGAAGTTGAGTGGGAAGAATGAAAGTTCTTGCCCAATACACTGTAATGGAAAAACAAACAGACTTGACTAAAACCAATCTACCAGCCATGGATAGTAACCTGGAAGTCCAAGAATTAAGCTTAGAGGTGATTTTGTTATACAGTGTAATGCAGTGAGCCTTGGTAACTCTTGAAGTACAAAGAGGTAGGCCAAGATATGTCATTGAATTATCCATTGGTTGCAGTCCGGTTAAAGACAAGAGCCGGTCTTTTTCACTCATACTAATTCCAGAAAAAAGAATGTGAGATTTTGAATAATTTATCTTAAGGCCAGTAGCTAGAAAAAAGGAGTGAAGACAGTGTAAGATGCCACCTATTGAACGATCATTTGGCTTTGTAAATATCACAATATCTTCAGCAAAAAAAAGGGACGATATTTGCTGATGCGAACACTTAGGATGGTAGGGTATTGTTTTATCCCTGAATTTCATTGCCAACATACAGTTAAGTGCTTCCATAACAATAATAAAAATGTAAGGAGAGATAGGATTCCCCTGTCTTACACCTTGTTTCCCTTTAAAATATCCAGTAGTTTTGCCATTGAAGCATAATGCATAAGATGGAGTAGATATACAGACATAGAGCCAAGCAACAAAAACTTTAGGAAAACCCATCAGTGCCATTACTCGAACAATTGAGGACCATTGGAGACAGTCATAAGCTTTAGAGATATCAAGCTTCAACATTGCTCTCGGGGAGATTTGACTTCTGCCATAACCATTGATTAACTCATGAGCTAACATGATGTTGTCAAGTATACTCTTAGAAGGAAGGAAAGCAGACTGATTGATCGAGACAATTTCAGGAAGCACGGAAACAAGCCTGGAGGATAGAATCTTGGATGTGCACTTATACACTACATTACAACAGGATATTGGTCGAAATGAAGATGCATTTTTAATGGGCCTGACTTTAGGAATTAGGACAAGGTTAGTAGCATTAACCTCACCACGCAGTTTAAAATGATTAAAAAAGTTGTGAATAGCAATTATGAAGTCAGGACTTATTATTTCCCAACAAGATTTGAAGAAAACAACATTACAGCCATCAGGCCCACCACACGATGAAGCATTGAGCGCAAAAAGGGAATCCTTTATCTCATTGTCAGTAACCCTAGTCACAAGCTTGTCATACAATATTGTGCTTAAACGGGGAAGAGGCAAATTGTTGATATACTAAGTATTTTCACAAAACATTATGAAAGATTTTGGTATTTCAAAATCATATTAAAAGGATTAAAAAAGTGCAATTAAAACAGAGATATGAATATCCTCAACACTTTCTTAAATAATAATTTAAAACTAAATATTTAAACTCTTTCTTAAATAATATTTAAATAATAATTAACCTTTAATTATGAACTTAAAAATAATAAATCTTTAAATAAATTATTTAAATAATAATTAATCTTAAATTAATTCACTAATTATAATTAACTTAATTAACACTTAAGTACTAATTACCTCTGCTAATTATGATTAAGTACTAATGACCTTACTTACATAATTAATTAATTAATAAGTAAATAAGTAAATAAATGATACTTTTTATACATGAATATGGTTTAATACACTTTCCAAAAAGATAACAAAGTGAAAATACTTTTCAATTTTCACAAAAGAGTTCATTTTCACGAATTACACCCATAGCGACTATTGCTGTATGTCATGTAATTGTCCAAACTTGAAATTTTGTTTTCAAAGTCTTTCTTTAAACTCTATTCTTGAGAAAAAAAACTTCACTACTTTTTAAGACATAAATGTATGTTCTTGGAAAACAAAACAAGTTTTAAAACTTGAAAATATTTTGAAATTAAAATCAAAGATTTTAGTTTTTACACAAGGGATTCTATGTCGCTTAAACTATTAAGGAGCTAACTTTCTTAGCATACAACACATAGCATAACACAACATCATCTCAACATACATACATACCATCATTATCATAAACAAGAAAAGATTATGACTTCTAAACTAACTTGACTTATTATCTTCCATTTCCAAACTATATGTCATCTCATCCAAGCATTTATGTAGATATACAATCAATATCAATTGTATCCAAACAAGAAATATACTTTTGCAACCAATATAAGCTATGACTATCATCAATATTAAAGTTCAAAACTTTAAGTAAAATGGATAGCTTTTCTCACCTAAAAGCGAACCAAAACACTCTAATATTTCACTAACTTTTGAATCGAACCTAAATCCATGCTTTGCTTTTGAAAAAAATGAAGTTTTGATGAGCACCACTTATTCTTTACAAATCACTTTTGAAACAATATTTTGTATATAAAGTTTTAACAAAATATTTACTGTCCACTTACTTTAAAATCATTTGGATTCAAACCCATTTCAATCGTACAATGACAAAGAGAATAATTTACTAAGTGCACCACCACATTTGACTAAGCAAACATCCGATTGTCACTTATAAGATTATTCTGATCATCACAAAATAGATTGAGACACATTCCCTGAACTATCCAAAGAAAAATCCTATTCTTAGATTTCCTTTCAAATTATTTATATCTTAAAGTATTTTTAAGTAAATTTATTACTACTTTTCCAAGAATCATTTCAAAACTTTATCAATGCCATCGGATTTAAATTCTTTGAAAATCCTTCTTATTTTCAAAATATATTTTATAATCGTGATTTATAAAATCAACTTTTTATAAAATCATTTGTAGCATTTCTTTTTATAAAAACCTTTTACTAAAACCCAAATTTAAACCAAAATTATCAACGAACGCTGTAACGACCTGGTATTTCATGCTATTCTCATCCGCACATGTCGGACTTCAATTGCTCAAAATATTAGATTATTAATTTATATTTGGCAAATATTAGCATGTACAGTAAATAAATAAATCATAGAATCACAGACACAGAGTAATATAATAATAAGTAGCGGAAACAAATGAATAGTAGTTCATGAAGCTAATATATATATATATATATATATATATATATATAACATAGTTAAAATAAGATACAACAGAAGTCTTGAATACATAGAAGTCTCAATACAATAGTCAAGTAACAAAATCTGAATATATCACTAGAGTCAACTGAATAACTAAAAGCTGAATAGATGTAGATGGATCTCCAAGCGAAGCTCCAACTCCAAAGGTGAGTCTCAAATGCTATGACACTTAGTCTGACCCGAGCATAAAGCAAAACACAAAACATTCAAGTCAGGATTAATATTCTTATATTAGTAAATCCAACTCAAGTGAAATATCAACTGAAATACAAGTAACTTAAAGGATGTTTAGGATACCCATCCTCTAAGGATCCATGGAACTATCTACTATGTAGTACAATACGCTATTATAGTATGTCAATAGTAAAGTAAAAGTATTAGAATAGCATTAAGGCGTTACCAATATCCCCTTAACACATTTTTATATATTCTCATAGCCTATACAGTATCGTAATCTCCTCCATACCGGAGGTCGTCGGAGGGCACTCCATAGGTATGGTACAAAACAAACTTGTAGTGAGCTCGATATGGTAGGTGCATGGCATAACTAGGAAATGTCAGGGTAGATATACCAATTACACTTCCGGGCTGTTGGTAATGCATAGTCGCAGCTACCTCCCAACTCAATCCACACCCCCAAAAATCAGAGGGTGCACCCAATCAATCACAAAGTAATAGAATGGTATCGAAGAAGTGTGTCTGATCAGAGGAGCTACCTCACTTGGCCCGTTAATTGCTCTGTTTTAGCCACCTTAAGCTAATTCACGGGAGTCAGGTCCACGTATATACATCAAATAGAATCGCCATCAACCATCCTACTTCATTCTGGAATCTCCATCGCATACACAGTTGTTAAAATGGTTTCCGGTATTGGCAGAGAGTATGACAATAATTGATCCCGGTCTCTTTAACAACCAAACGTTATTATAACACCGTGGTCATTTCAAAATATCATTTCCATATCCAAAATTTCATATCCAATTCAAACCATATAAATACGAGATCATTATTCACTTAAAATATATCCATTTCCAAAAGTCATAGTACTTTCCAAAATTATAACTCTTTCTAATTTATAAACCTTTGAAACCATAACACTTTGGAAATCATAACACTTTGAAAACATAATTTTGGAAATCATAATACTTTAGAAATCATAACATTTTGAAAACATAACTTTGAAATCATAACACTTTTCTCTTAAACGGTTTAGGTAAAAATAATTATAAATTAAAATAGTTTATATTAAAGTAATTAGTATATTAAAATAGTTTATATTAAAAATAGTTCATAAATTAAAATAATATATATATATATATATATATTAATATAGCTATAAATTAAAAATAGTTTATACTAAAATAATTAGTATATTAAAATAATTTTATATTAAAATAGTTCATATATATTAAAATAATTTATATATAAAAATAGTTTATATATTAAAATAACTTATAAAATAAAATATTTATATATATATATATATATATTAAAATGCTTTATATAATAAAATGTAGGATCTAGCTTAACCCTAGAGGGGGGTGAATAGGGTTATAGCAAATTTTCTCGAATTAAACACAGAAACAAACTGCAGAAATAAATATTCTGAAAAGTAAATCACACACAAAATTTTTACCCAGCTTCGGCAACCCCTGCATACTGCTGCATTCCCAGATTTCTATTAGAATTAAACAGTATCCCGCTTACAAACACTCTACTAGACTTGCAAACCCTTTTGCTCCCGCTCACAAACACTCTCATAGACTCGCACACCCTGCTCCGCCTATAGAGTTTCGCTTACTCGCAAACTCTGCTCCGCCTATAGAGTTTCGCAAACTCGCACACCCTGCTCACTGAACTAATTCTAACTAGACAATCTTACACTACCTACAACCTAGGTGGTGATATACAAAACTTTGACTTGAAAAGAAAATATAAAAGACAATAATTTAAAGACAACAAAATAAATAACCCTAAACCCTAATTTAGTTAATTAAACCAAAACCCCTTTTTTAAAGAAATATGACCGGCCCAATTTAATTCTATAACCCGTTCCTTTTTCTTTTTCTTGGCCCGTTCCTTTGCTTGTGAGAATAATGGAGACTTCGTCGTCTTTCTAAAATTAGGGCTTCAGCTCTTTCGCTCCTTGCTTGCAAAATTAGGGTTGTACAAATTGAAGCGCCGGTTGAATTCCTCGATCGAATAATGATTGAAGTGCTTCCTTTGTCGATCGATGCTCTCCTTTTTACCACACGGCTTCTCCAATTTGGATCGAGTTCCTCTGTGATCTCGGTATGTACTTTACTTCCCTTTCGTTGCTGGTTTTAATGCTTGCTTGAACTCGATAGATAAATTGCCGATGATGATTGGGCTTTTATATAGGTTGAATTCCTATATTTGCGTTCGTATATATTTGATTGAATTTGTCAATACTGTGCTTTGGCCGCTTGATTATGTTTTGATGCTTGGGATTGATTTCTGACTTGTTCAAATTGCTTGAATAACACGGTTTTGAACTGTGACTTGTTCAATTTGCTTGGCCACCACGGTTTTGAATCCATTTGATTTCGGCCATGAATTGTTCGATTTTCCTTGATTCACACGGCAAAGAACTTTCCCCTTTTAATTTTGCTTTGACTTTTTCAAAGATACGAATTTGATTTTTGATACTTGGTCATCTCTGCACTGTTGAATCTTCGTGCATCCACTGTATCATCGATTTACACGGCATTGACTACTTTGGCATGTCTGCATTCATATCTGCGTTCATCTCTGCACTTTTCCTTTTTACTGTAATATTTGTTTTGCTTTGACACAGCTTCAGCCATCTTTGTGCTGTTGATGTTTGCCGAGGTTGTTGATTCACCACTGAGTCTCATTTATATTCTGTAGTCATTTATGCATTGTACCATGCTGTTACCTCTCTTGTATCATTGGTATTTGTAACTTGTAACTGGACATGTTTGGCTTTGCGGTTTGGTTTCAGTTGGGCTTGTAGTTGATGTGCATGTCACTGTTGTATTACAATACACTGCATAGTGGTCTTCATTGTGATGATTTTGTTGCTCTGACTTGTATCACTCATGCAGTCTTCATTTTTTGCTGTATGCATCACTAGATTGTGTAACTTGTGGTTTCATACTTGTGACGTATGCATTTGGTCTGCACTTGTGTATATTCTCGAGTTGCACACTTTGATTTACTACTGCTTCAACTTGTTGAGTACCTGTAGTTGCTGTTATATCACTTCGAATTGCATTTATTTTCTTGTACTTGTGTTCTGGTCATTCATTTGTTGTTTGGACACTTTGGTCTTGCATTTGTGTACTGTGTCTTTGAGCTGCTGTGTTGATCACTGATGCATTTGGAGTTGGTCTTTGTTTGGTCTGCACTTTGGTTTATTGATGTTGCTTGTGCACTTGCTTGAGTTTCACTGCCATACTTGTCATTGTGTACTGATTCTTGATGGCTTGCATGATGGTGTTTATGTCTGCATCTATTACTTGACCTGTCTATTTCATCTTGTTGTTGTGTAGCTGCTATGCAGTTGCTATGCCTTGTATCACTACATCCATTCATGTTGATTTTCGAAATTTCACTTGCGTTGAATCCAGTTTCAAAACTCGGGTTTGACCTTGTGCTGCTGACGAGATTTTGAATATATTGCACCTGAGTTGAACCCGGCTTTTCATTTGAATTTGACCTGTGCTCACCTGTTCCTGTAGCATTATCAAGTGTATATCGATGTGCACGGCCTTGTGGCATGTACAGTGATACACTGTGCATGTCACACTGTTCGTGTGTGATGAATTCAAATATAAATGATGACAAACAACCCAAATAACTGAGGAAAATCATATTTTCAAAAATCATATTTCATTTTATATTGCAAAAACATTTCTTTTTCAATTTTACTGCGTTAGTGAATATTTTTGCAGATTGCTCAGATGCTGGATTTAAACTGGAATGCAGTTAAAGACAAAATACGAGTGTGAGTGATATGTAGTGAGGTTATTAATGTAAATTTAATTGTGATGTATTCAAAAATGTATATGTATAGTGAGAGCTTGAATTTGTACTATTCAAGATTGTAATAAATATTTGTTTGAATAAAATTTCTGTTTGAATTCAAATTCTGTGTAACTTGTTCTGTTTGAATTCAAATTCTGTGTAATTTGTTTTATTCAACAAATATTTATTTAATCTATGAAAAACAAAATAGTACATTAACAAATACATTTAAATGAATATATATATATATATATATATATATATATATATGTTTATTATCATCAAACAAAAATCATATAAGCGCTAAGCGCATATTCCACATTCTCCCCCTTTTGATGATAACAAACATATATTTAAGATTTTGACTATGTTAAATGTATTTGATCAATGATATACTCTAATTGCTCCCCCTATTTGAATGCTTCCTCTCTACATGATGCTCCCCCTACATATGTGCATACAAATAGAAATATATAAATGAGCCTAGATGCAAATGGAAAATTATTTGACCTTTGCTTGATTCTATTTGACAAAATCTTAACTTTTCTCTTCCCCTTTTCTTATCAGCAAAAGAATAATAGTGTTAGAGAAAAATAGAGATTAAGTGATCAATATTAATCCAACATTAAACTCAAATTGAATATAAATGTTTAAACTTCAATAAAAATCAAACAAAAATCATAACTACCCTTGTTAGGCGCATATTCCACTTTTAGAATAATGGAAATGATGTTCTCATATAAAATCATTCAGTTGTATCTACTTGTGCTACATTTATATCAGGAATTTGAATATCTACTAATCATGTATAACCGTTAGGACTTTTAAATGAGATTAGTAGTATTCCAATTTAATTTAAAAAAATGAAATCAAGTATCTTCTAACCACGCATGACCATGAGGACTTTTAAATGGGATTAGAATCAACTTGTCTATTTAATCACTTAATTTTGATATGCGTTCCATACATGCATAACCGTAAGGACTTTTAAATGAGCATGGAAGCACATAATCAAAAATCCAAGTAATTCACCCATGCATAACCGTGAGGACTTTTAAATGAGAGTGAATACTTTGGATATTTATTTATTTTTACAAAAAATGTGACATGAAAAACAAATGATTCCTGATTATAGTACCACATATCGACAAACTATATTTAAGATTTGATAAACAATGGTCGATAGAAATATGATAGATATAGAAATGGTCATGAAATCGTTACCCAACAAAAAGTTTTATAACTCTTATTTGAATTCCTAAAGAAATTTTCCAAATATACTCTCTTGAGTAATGTATGTTAAATATCAACACTTATAATCTTTTCAATCACTATTTATCTTTTTGATAATTAGGAGGGAGTTGGATTAGTCAAAATTTGTCATTTAAAATCAAATAAAATGACTAGTCTGAAAATATGGTCAAACAATTATTTTCTCGAAGGGGTTATATGAAAAAATTCTGCTATTAAAAAAATATTTGTAATGAAAAATATGCAGATATTTTCTTTGAAAATCGATGCAGCAAATGAATGTTTCAAAAATAATCACGTTACACTAGTAATTTTTATATCAACTATATTACCAGTGTAATCTGCATCTGAATTTCTCTTTCAATCCAAAATATCACTAACTAAAATTGATAAAGCAGACCATGAAGTGTGCATCAAAAATTTCAAACTCAATTTTAGCAACAATTTAAATGAAAATCTTTGAATTTGAATTGAAGCCGAGGAAATAATTCTAAAACCGTGAATATAGAGTTAGCTGAATTATGACCAAATGTATCCAACAAAACACAATGTTTAATCCATATAAATATGTATGAAGTAATTCAAAAAAATGGTGTTTTGGCATCAATATAATTGGCCAACTATGTTGAACAAGTCAGGACAAAAAAAAACATCATCTTTACAACATCTCAATATTGGCTGATTTCATTCGGAATATGGTGCAGATTATCACATTTAATTTATCGATCAAATAAATATACCTTCACCTGTTTTACCTTTACGATAATTTTTCATGGTTGCTCATTGTGATTTTGTCACCTTTGTACTAGACTAAGGAGCTTTGCTTTGTTGCCCGTTGTGTTTCTGGAACAACCAAAATCCAGAGAACACTTGTTGTTGTTCCTTAGCCTGCCACCATACCTACACGATGAAAGATTTTTGTGACCTATTTATGGGTCCATGATTGTTAGTGGCAGAAGTATTATGAATAAATAATCCCTTTGGAACCCAAACTTGTTTAGTCCTTTCATTCTTGTTCCAATAGACATGAAATTTGTTTGTAGAATTCTTAGGAACCCAAACTTGTATAAATTTTGTGTTCTTGTTCCTATGTCTACAATTTTCAACACGATGTCCAATTATCAAAGACACTCTTACTTTTTGCATTATCCTCAACTTGTGTTTTTCCAAAACCTAGTCCCTTTCTGTTGTTAGCAAAAATTTGATTTCCCAATAGCATGTTGAAAGATTTTTCGCCTCTTGAAAAGTTATTCAAAGATTTCTCAAGATTTTGGACTTTGGTTTTTAGTGTTGTGTTTTCAGTGACAAGTGAGGTGCATCGATTTATAAAATCCTTTTTCCTAGTGTCAATGATTTCCTTAAGACTCAAGTTTTCTTTTTCAAGATTCTCAAATCTATTCTCAAGTCTTGTCAATTCTGAATCTAAAATTTTACATTTTTTACATTCTAGGTTTTGAACATTTTCAAGTTCAGTTTCTAACCTAAAATTTACACGAGCAAGTTCTCTCCTATCAGATTTCAGTTTTTCAATTTTAGATTCAAGAGCATCAACTACTTTAGTGAGATCAAGACACATAAAAACAAGATTTTTGTAAGAATAGTCACCTGCCTCACTAGATTCTTCTGTGCTTGCTTCTGAATCCGATTTTGCCATAAGGCACAAGTTAGCCTCCTCTGAGCAACTATTCGGGACTTCCTCTCCTTCTTCATCATCCCAAATCACTGCAAAGACCTTCTTCGTCTTTTTCTTTCCTCGATTGTTTTTGAGAAGTGGGCATTCTTGTTTGAAGTGGCCAGACTTGTTGCAGTTATAGCACGTCAGTTCATTATCAGAGTTATCAGAATCTTTTGACCTATTACCCTTTGTTTTCTTCTTGCGTGGCTTGAATCTTGACCATTTTCTAAGATTATTGACAGCCATTGCAAGCTCTTCAATTGGATCTTCTCCTTCTTCATCGCTCTCTTGTTTGCTCTTTAAGGCAATCGTCTTCTTCTTTGGTTCGGAGTTGTTGCGTTCCTCCTTTGCTTTTAGCTCAAGCTCATATGTCATCAAGTTACCAATCAACTCCTCCATGCTTAGTTTACTCAAATCTTTCGATTCTTGGATTGTCGTGACTTTTGCCTCAAATTTTATCGGTAAGATTCGTAGCACCTTCCTCACAAGCTCTACCTCGGTGAATACCTTCCCAAGCGCTCTAGCGTTGTACACCAAAGTTGAAAAGCGTCCAAACATGTCCTTTATGCTCTCGCCTTTATCCATCACAAAGTTCTCGTATTCATTGCTGAGTAGGGCTAGACGAGACTCCTTGACTTGAGAAGTTCCTTCGTGTGTCACCTCCAAGGTATGCCAAATTTCCTGTGCTGTTTTACAATGAGAAATTCTATTAAATTCATTCTTATCAAGAGCACAGATCAAAGCATTCATGGCTTTAGCATTTGTGGTTTTTAATTTCTTATCGTTAGCATCCCACCTATCCCTAGGTTTAGGAATCTCAGTATCACCAACAGTTATAGTGGGAGATTTATAGCCAGTTTCAATAATATCCCAAACATCATAATCAACGGAACTAAGATAAATACTCATCCTAACTTTCCAATAAGCATAATCATTACCGTTAAACATGGGTGGCCTAACAATAGATTGCCCCTCAGAAAAAGCATTATTTGATGAATTCATGACTCTAGAGTTAAAGAAAAATGCCGTGCTCTGATACCACTTGTAGGATCTAGATTAACCCTAGAGGGGGGTTGAATAGGGTTATAGCAAATTTTCTCGAATTAAACACAGAAACAAACTGCAGAAATAAATATGCTGAAAAGTAAATCACACACAAAAATTTTACCCAGCTTCGGCAACCCCTGCCTACTGCTGCATTCCCAGATTTCTATTAGAATTAAACAGTATCCCGCTTACAAACACTCTACTAGACTCGCAAACCCTTTTGCTCCCGCTCACAAACACTCTCATAGACTCGCACACCCTGCTCCGCCTATAGAGTTTCGCTTATTCGCAAACTCTGCTCCGCCTATAGAGTTTCGCAAACTCGCACACCCTGCTCACTGAACTAATTCTAACTAGACAATTTGACACTACCTACAACCTAGGTGGTGATTTACAAAACTTTGACTTGAAAAGAAAATATAATAGACAGTAATTTAAAGACAACAAAATAAATAACCCTAAACCCTAATTTAGTTAATTAAACCAAAAACCCTTTTTTAAAGAAATATGATCGGCCCAATTTAATTCTATAACCCGTTCCTTTTTCTTTTGCTTGGCCCGTTCCTTTGCTTGTGAGAATAATGGAGACTTCGTCGTCTTTCTGAAATTAGGGCTTCGGCTCTTTTGCTCCTTGCTTTCAAAATTAGGGTTGTACAAATTGAAGCGCCGGTTGAATTCCTCGATCGAATAATGATTGAAGTGCTTCCTTTGTCGATCGATGCTCTCCTTTTTACCACACGGCTTCTCCAATTTGGATCGAGTTCCTTGTGATTTCGGTATGTTTTTTACTTCCCTTTCGTTGCTGGTTTTAATGCTTGCTTAAACTCGATTGATAAACTGCCGATGATGATTGGGATTTTATATAGGTCGAATTCCTATATTTGCGTTCGTATATATTTGATTGAATTTGTCAATACTGTGCTTTGGCCGCTTGATTATGTTTTGATGCTTGGGATTGATTTCTGACTTGTTCAAATTGCTTGAATAACACGGTTTTGAACTGTGACTTGTTCAATTTGCTTGGCCACTACGGTTTCGAATCCATTTGACTTCGTCCATGAATTGTTCGATTTTCCTTGATTCACACGACAAAGAACTTTCCCTTTTTAATTTTGCTTTGACTTTTTCAAAGATACGAATTTGATTTTTGATACTTGGTCATCTCTGCACTGTTGAATCTTCGTCCATCCACTGTATCATCGATTTACACGGCATTGACTACTTTGGCACGTCTGCATTCATATATGCGTTCATCTCTGCACTTTTCCTTTTTACTGTAATATTTGTTTTGCTTTGACACAGCTTCAGCCATCTTTGTACTGTTGATGTTTGCCGAGGTTGTTGATTCAGCACTGAGTCTCATTTATATTCTGTAGTCATTTACGCATTGTACCATGCTGTTACCTCTCTTGTATCATTGGTATTTGTAGCTTGTAACTGGACATGTTTGGCTTTGCAGTTTGGTTTCACTTGGGCTTGTAGTTGATGTGCATGTCACTGTTGTATTACAGTACACTGCATAGTGGTCTTTAGTGTGATGATTTTGTTGCTCTGACTTGTATCACTCATGCAGTCTTCATTTTTTGCTGTATGCATCACTAGATTCTGTAACTTGTGGTTTCATACTTGTGACGTGTGCGTTTGGTCTGCACTTGTGTATATTCTCGAGTTGCACACTTTGATTTACTACTGCTTCAACTTGTTGAGTACCTGTAGTTGCTGTTATATCACTTGGAATTGCATTTATTTGCTTGTACTTGTGTTTTGGTCATTCATTTGTTGTTTGGACACTTTGGTCTTGCATTTGTGTATTTTGTCTTTGAGCTGTTGTGTTGATCACTGATGCATTTGGAGTTGGTCTTTGTTTGGTTTGCACTTTGTTTTATTGATGTTGCTTGTGCACTTGCGTGAGTTTCACTGCCATACTTGTCATTGTGTACTGATTCTTGATGGCTTGCATGATGGTGTTTATGTCTGCATCTATTACTTGACCTGTCTATTTCATCTTGTTGTTGTGTAGCTGCTACGCAGTTGCTATGCCTTGTATCACTGCATCCATTCATGTTGATTTTCGAAATTTCACTTGCGTTGAATCCAGTTTCAAAACTCGGGTTTGACCATGTGCTGCTGACGAGATTTTGAATATATTGCACCTGAGTTGAACCTGGCTTTTCATTTGGGTTTGACCTGTGCTCACATGTCCCTGTAGCATTATCAAGTGTATGTTGATGTGCACGGCCTTGTGGCATTTACAGTAATACACTGTGCATGTCACACTGTTCGTGTGTGATGAATTCAAATATAAATGATGACGAACAACCCAAATAACTGAGGCAAATCATATTTTCAAAAATCATATTTCATTTTATATTGCAAAAACATTTCTTTTTCAATTTTACTGCGTTAGTGAATATTTTTGCAGATTGCTCAGATGCTGGATTCAAACTGGAATGCAGTTAAAGACAAAGTACGAGTGTGAGTGATATGTAGTGAGGTTATTAATGTAAATTGAATTGTGATGTATTCAAAAATGTATATGTATAGTGAGAGCTTGAATTTGTACTATTCAAGATTGTAATAAATATTTGTTTGAATAAAATTTCTGTTTGAATTCAAATTCTGTGTAACTTGTTCTGTTTGAATTCAAATTCTATGTAATTTGTTTTATTCAACAAATATTTATTAATCTACGAAAAACAAAATAGTACGTTACCGAATACATTTAAATGAATATATATATATGTTTATTATCCTCAAACAAAAATCATATAAGCGCTAAGCGCATATTCCACATAAAATAATTTCCTCAAGATTCACAAATCAATTCAAATCAACTCAAATTCCAAAAATCCCATTTAAATCAAATCTCAGTTCTTCCATTTCAATTCAAACCTCAGTAAACCATTTTATATCGATTTCAAATATAGATTTGAACCACAATTTTAAACCGATTGAATTTCAATAGATTTCAATGCTTTAAATATTCAAACATTTACAATAACTAATTTTTGTGACAAATTCATATATTTCGAATCCAACTTTTTATTTAATATTGAAATATTCACTTGGTCAATCCAATAACATTTAAATAAAACCTTAAATTATAATTTAAATAAACTAAATATTCCCTTCAATTTATTTAAACTTGCAATATTCATTTAATCACTTTAAATCAAAATCAAATTATAAAATCATATCTTTAAAATCTCAATTCAGTAAGTTTCAAATCAATTTAAATTTATCTTTTCAACCCTTAATTTATTAAAATTATATAAAAATCTACTTTTAAAATATAATTTTAAATAAATACTTAAAATTTATTATATACTAATTAAATCAAACTTTATTAAATCAAATCGTATTATTAAGTTTATTTTATATTAAAACTTATTTTATATATTTTAAAATAGTAAAATTATAAGTAAAAATCTTAAAATTAATAAATTCAAAACTAACTTATAATTAATAAATTTCAAAACATATAATTTTAAAATATAAAATTTTAAACGTATATAAAATAACATTTATATAATAAAGTCAATTCTTGTATAAAACCATATATATTTCTTTTCAAAACCCTGAAGATCATTTTAATATATATATATATATATATATATATATATATATATATATATACCAACGGTGTCTGTATATAATTTTCTATCCTATGGTCAAGTGATACAGATATATATCATTTCAATTAGCAATTTCAATATCTACAGGTATATATCATTTCAACCCACAATCCCAAAATTTAAAATAAATGAAAATCGCTTGGTTTTATCATTTCAACCCATAACGATTTTATCTTATTCTACAAAATCGTTCGGGTATGTATCGTTTCAACCCATAGGGAATTCTAAATTAACAGGGAACTTGTAGTGTGAGAACAATACCGAATATAATATAACATATAAATAACATGCATATATCATCAATAATAGATAGAATATAAATAACTAATCATGGTGTCAGATGTCACAGGTGAATAGTTACAGATACTGGTATATCATATATGGCAAAGAATTAACCGTTCAATTTAGCAGCATATTTCAATTGTTGTTTCAAATGAAATCAAATCTAATAAATATAAGAATGTTAATCATGAATGGTTTCTTACCTTTCGAGGCTAGAGAAATAGGAGAACAAGATGAGTTACGAATCCAAGCACGAATTCCATAGCAAAGCAAGATTGAATGCGAATTAGACAAACAAAGCTGAAAGCTTGGAATTGACAAAATCAAATCAAAACTGAATTGATGAAGATAAATGGTATAAGTGAACTTATATATATATATATAACTGTTTACATACATAAAATCATATTCTAAATTCAAACACATTTTAAATTTAAATATATATGTATTTCAAAATCATTGTTTTAAATAAAACACATATAATAGAAACAAACATATCTTATATAAAACAAACTGATATAAAACATACATACTTTTAAACATACATAAGATGTCATATTATAACTCATATATTCAAACAGGCAGAATATATATATATATGACTTACACAATATCTAGAGATCAAAACATATATGTATATATACGTATATATACATATATATATATATATATATAATTATCGTTTTAGACTAATATAAATAACCATCAACTGACCCATATATATTACATATATATAAACTATAAAATATATATACTAATATATATATAAGTTTAACATCTAACATATAAAATAAAAATGCAGGCATACCATTTATAAATTTGTATATATTGTAACATATAAAAGGGCAAGTATCTCAAAATTTTCAACTTATATATATTATTCAATATACATTCATTTTAAAGAGAAAATCAAAACACATATATAGCTTACTCAAACTATGTAAACCAGATACTCCAAATCAATATTTCCCAGACTCATATTTCAAATAGTATAAAACAATGGAACCGAACTATAATAGCATATATGTTTCATATACAGGAACATCTTATAATATATATATATATATATATATATATATATATATATATCAAAATAACCTTTTATATTATACTGAAAAATCAAAACACAAAATCCAAATCTATATACATTTGTTTCTAGGTCAGTTTAAAACATAAAATTTCAAATCTATATTTGGTTCAACACGTATAATATAAAGTTTGTACTTTTGAAACCAACGCATATATATATATTTATGGACATAACTACATAATATATATCAATATTCACTTATGCATATATAAACAACCTTCATTTCAGATATAACGACCTTAACACACATACCATATAACTAATAACATATATACAACATACTATTTAAAATATTCATGTTATACCCTTCAAAATATATACTTATATGACTAATAATATATATACACACATCAATAAAAAATATATAAAGGAAGTGAGAAGAACCGAACCGCTGGGAGTAAGGAAAAAGAACAAGCACGGGAACTCGAGGCTAGGTTGCTCGAAGCCTGCGAGCATCGACGAAGATGGTGGAAGCGGCTATTAGGGATGAGGCAATCTCAGTTGATGGTGCTGTGCATGGGTTGCACGCATGGAAAGGAGAGGGCGTCTTGGTCACGACAGTTAATGGAGGAAAGTGGTGATACTTGACTGATGGGATATGCTTTGCGGTCAGGGTAGCTTGTGCGGTGAAGTTTGGCGGGGGAGAAGATTTGCTGGGAAGACGAGAGAAAAGAGGGAGAAGGAGGAAGTAAGGCCGAGCATGCATAAACGAATGGAAAAATAAGATATAAAGCTTTGTAAAAAAAATTTGTTCATAATGGAAGAAAAGAAATAGAAGAGGCCTGAACGAACAGATACAAATATGGAACCATTAGGAATTACAAAAGTCAAGCATGAGCTTTCATGAAAATAAAAGATAATGGTTGTTGGTATATACGGTTGGCAACTGAAGAGACAAAGGACACAAAAGGGCAAATAGGAAATCGATACGGCAAATCGTTTATCGATTTCTTCGTATACCAAACACTGTAACACACAAACCAATATATTGCGGAGATCAGCATGATGAGACGCTCAAAAAGGTACACACGTATCAATGGTATGATTATCCTATCAATATCGATAATCGGTACCGAAAATGCTGCTAAAACGTCGAAAATAAGATAAACGAGCAATAGCAGTCCAATTTTGATGAAATAGAAGATGACGTCTCACTCAGGCGATGATTTAAAAATTTATTATATAAAATATTCAATTTTGAAAAAGATTTTATCATCATCAAATATTAACTGATTATAAATTGAAATAAAGTTACACAATAAAATAAACTTCCATATTATCTGATGAAAATTTACCATTTGCTATGTTTATATAGACGTATTCCAAACATCAAATTTTTTATTTCCAAATTCAATTATTTACAATTTCACAAAATTCAGTTATTAACGTTATATAAAGCCATTAAATTTTACGGATCGCTACAAACGCCTTATAGTCAAATTATGAAACTTAATTCACAAAGTGTTCATTTTTTTTTCACAAATACCATCTACCTAACTTATGGTTAAAAAAAAGAATTACAGATGAATCTATAACCCAAAGCAATGCTCAAGGCTAAGCAAGCATGACTAATCAAACCCTATATGATAATAATTAATATTATCGATTCCTAACAACCAAGCACATCAACACAACTATATTAATTTTTGAAAATTCTTCCTTTATATATAAAATATAGTCCTAGGTAAAATTATTTTATTTATCAATTTTAAAATTTGTGTGTTAATTTTTCTATTCAAGTGTTTAGGAATCCTTATTGATAACGGTAATCAGGCGCATCGATTAGACACCTAAAATCCAAACTCAACGGACATATTAACACAAAACATTTTTATACCACTAATAAATACGCACTTTATATATACACTCAAACTCATTCTAGGATATTACTAATCCTATCCCTTAGATCGTTACTAACCCTATCCCTTATGAGTTTACCTCACTAAGACCTAGGTGTTTGCTCAACCTAAGCTCTGATACCAACTATATCGATCTGCCATTCTTCCACCTAAAGACGACACTTAATACATTCTCAGTATTTGTGTGTCGATCAGTTAAATGTCCAACAGACATGTCATATTGGGTGAAGACAGAAAAAGACAGAGCATAATTTCACATCGTGACGAGAAATATATAATATACACAGGATCTTTATAAAAAGAAATCATCTTTATTATACACAACATCATAATACACTAACATATTATTAGCAAGACATTTATAAAAGTA
Source organism: Allium cepa (assembly GCA_030765085.1). Classification (NCBI taxonomy): domain Eukaryota; kingdom Viridiplantae; phylum Streptophyta; class Magnoliopsida; order Asparagales; family Amaryllidaceae; genus Allium; species Allium cepa. Next base: position 164,910,454 of record CM060941.1, on the reverse strand, counting down.
TGTCCTTACGATTGTTGATAAATACATATTGAAATCAAAGCAACAAAAATAGCGGAAGAATATAAGATATGTGGATACATCTTAGAGAACCTAGCTCATGTCCTGAAAGCTCCAAAGGATCCAACTAAATTTGGAAAATATGCTCGGGCTGTCCCGAGCATTATAAGAGAATAACGCCTGGATCAGCCTGGTAAACCAGCGTGAGAAAACTCTATCAAATCATATTGATTTCTATATTTATAACACCATTTGAAAAATAACGTTATCTTATAAGACTATGTTGCACAAAAAATACAGATAGGTTTTACCTTATGATAACCAAAACTTTTCTGTAGGAAATCCTCTAATATTATAATACTGTCTATGGTTTAAAATAGATATTGAATCATAGCTGAAATTGTTTCATTAATTAAATTCTAGCATAATAGGTATACAATCAAGTCTGATGGCTTGTATTGGAAAATGGATTCTAACTATGAAACGGTAAGGGTACTGAATACGTACACCTCTAGATAAAATGTATTGGAGATCGACTTTAGATAAGAGATGATCATACCTTAGTTGGAGCGACCCACATAGTCATGCCGCATGTACCTGCTTTATTCATTTAACGGGAGTGAGGCTTATGAGGTAAATATTACCTTATTCCTCCTAGAAATTCCCATTTAGAATGTTAACATTGTTCTATGGTCAGAAACGCAATGCCAGCATTCATACATACAAGTTCATTCTGGGACTGAACGAATTCGAAGACATAACCTCTATGACATCCATTTTGGAATTACCATCGGGATTAGTAGCACAAAACCTTGCACATTAAAGATCTCTGTCTTCAATCGTCTTCAAAATGTCTTCCATTCAAATGCTTATGTTGGTTCGAAGTAGTTTTTGGATATCATATCTGATCCCCGTCTCTTTGAACCACCAACCAATAATTTCGAGTTGACTTATTCCCCTTTTTTCAAAAGTAAGCAGATTATACCAGAGTCCCACAGGATCTCTAATATATCCCTTAAAGCTAGAGACATTTCACCAAAACGAGTTATCTCAAGGGGACTCAAACTGTATAAACACGTGAAGCTATTGTTTACTTCCTAATTCAAAACTAGCTAAGATTTGATAGTCGTTTATTTAACTATCAAACAAACAATGTAACAACAGTCTAGAGATTAAATTTCACGTAGCAACCACTAAGCCTCATTTAAATAAATCTTTCATTAATTAAATCTCCTTTCAAAACATTTATTAAAATTTTCACATACTTATATCACTAGTATAAGCATATTTACAAACCATTCTATTTTCAAACTTGGAAAACTTCCCATATGCTTATATAATGGTATAAGTATATTCATAAAACATTACGAATGATTTTGTATTTCAAAATCATATTAAAAGGATCAAAACAAATGCAATTTAAAACGAACATATGTATCTCCTCAACACCATTCCTTCGGCGTTAAGTATGGAACGAATGTTCTATACCACCATAATCAAGAAGGTCGGTTAAAGGAAATCCAATCCCAATTTCTTTTATAAATTTCTTCTATAAATTCTTTTAATAAATCTCTTTTATTTATACAAATCAATTTTACTTAAATCCTTAGCTCTTTATAAAACTCTTTATATATCTCCAAGTTTATTTATAAAACTTTTTTATAAATATCCAAAACCATTTATGAAATTTCTTTCCAAATTTTAAGATCTCTTTTAATTTATATAACTCTTTTCATAAATTTTCCTTATTTAAAACAAAGCCCCTTAGAGAATCTTAATTAATAAAGTTCCTTTAATAAAATCATTCATTTAAAACACCATTAAATAAACAAGTTATTATTTAAACATTCTTCATCTAATTATCTTTAAAACATATTAAGAAAATAATGATTTTAAGCAACCATTAAAAAGTATTAAATTACTTCAAAAGCCTTTAATAAAATAATTGCTTAATTATCCTTTAAATATCTTATTTACAATAGTAATAAAATTTAAACCATTTTTGTTTAAAAAAAAATGAAATACTTTACTTCACAAAATCAGAAAGAGGCTTAGTGACCACAATGGATCAGATTTAATTGAGTTTAACTTTTCAAATTATAATATGGGTATTTACATAGAAACCAGATATGTAAAAAAGATCGAGCAATAACAACCAATCAACATATAGGTAAATGTCCAAGTAACCAACATAGCAGAAATGAGTTTATAATCTGCTTAAATATATGTTAACATAATCTATTTGGTGAATTATGGCAGAACTATGATTTATTCTACCAAACAAATGTCAAATATAATTTATTTAGCAGAATGGTATTTTATTCTACTAAACAGATGTCATTCAAACTCATATGAGGTTACTTAAAAGTAATCGACAAAGAAATCCTTTGGATTTAAAAAACATCTTTTAAAAGAGAATTGCTTTAAAACAAACTGATCTTTAGAAATAAAGTGGTTTAAAACTTTAAAACTTTTATTCAATAATTAAATAACATTTAAATTCTTCATTAAATAAAAATTAAAACTTTAGTTGATAATTAAACAGTAATTTAAATAAATAATTAAATAACGATCGCTCTTTAGATATATAATTAATAATTAAATAATAATTTAAACCTTCATTTAATAATTTAATTATACATAATCCTTGAATAAATAATAAAGTAAACCTTTATTAAATCTTAATTAATTAGCGATTAATTAAATATTCAAACTCTTTCTTAAATAATAAATAATCATTAATTATGAATTAAAAAATAATTCATCACTAAATAAATTTTTAAATAATAATTAATCTTAAATTAATTAAATGATTATAATTAATTTCTTAATTAATACTTAAGTACTAATTACCTTTGTTAACTAAAGATTAAGTACTAATTACCTTACTTACTTAATTAATTAATTAAATAATAATTAATTAAATATATAATTAAGTAAATAAATAAATACTTTTTATTACATAAAATATGGCTTAATACTCTTTCCAAAAAGATACCAAAACGAAAACACTTTTTAATTTTCAAAAAGAGTTCGTTTTCACGAACTACACTCGTAGCGATAGCTACACTCATAGCGACCATCGCTATACGACCCGCAATTTTCAAAACTTGTAATTTTATTTTCTAAATCTTTCTTCAAACTATAATTCAGGAAAAAAAATCTTTACCACTTTTTAAAACAAGGAGGTATGTTCTTAGAAAACTAAACAAGTTTTAAAACTTGAAATATTTTGAAATTTAAAACCAAAGATCTTAGCTTTTACACAAGGAATTCTATGTCGCTTAAACTAGTAAGGGTGCTTACTTTCTTACCATACAACACATAGCATAATACAACATCATCTCAATATATATACATGCCATCATTATCATGACCATGCAAAAATTATGACTTGTAAACTAACTTGACTAATTAACTTCCATTTCATACCTCTATGTCACCTCATCCATGCATACATGTACACATACAATCAACATCAATTGTATCCAAACAAGCAACACACTTTTGCAACCAATATAAGCTATGATTATCATCAATATTAAAGGTGAAAACTTTAAGTAAAAATGATAGCTTTCTCACTTAAAAGTTAATTCTCTTTTCTTTTAAAAATGGGGACCGCCCCTATCCTTCTCTCCCTTCCCGCTAATCCATCACTTCCCCTATCTTCTCTACAGCCCTGTCCTTCCTCCCCGATTCTTGTGCCACCTTCTGCTCCTCCCTTACTCCCTCTGTCGTACCTTGTACCTCCCCCTGTCTCTGTTAACCCAGCTTCTCCTTCTTCACAGTCTGGTCTTCCCCGTACCAACACTGTTTCACCCATTCCTCCTCTTCCTGTCTCTGCCACTGACAATATTCAGCTTTCCCAACCCATTTCTGTCTGTGTTTTGACCAAAACATCCCTGCCATCACCAACCCCACCTCCTTTAATCTCTTCAGCTTCTTCCCTTGCTCATGACAATCAGCCGAAAGCTTGGACCACTCTTTTCAAAGCCAGACCAACTAATGCTGGTTCCTATGTTCCACGTGAAATTCTACTTGAATTTCAAGGGGATGCAATTGTGCCACCTGCTGAAGTAGTCAGGGCAGGCAGTTCTTTGTGGAGTGATTATCTCGTTGGGTTTTTCCTAGATAAACCACTGCCATACTCTACTGTCCTGTACTATCTCAAGCGTGCGTGGAAACTTAAGGGGATGATAACTGTTAAATCAGATGGATTCCTTTTCTTATTTAAGTTCTCTAATGATGAGGATAGGAAAAAGATTTCTGAGGCAGATCCGGTAGTTATGAGAAACAAGTTATTTATTGTGAAAAAGTGGGATGAAAATATAGGAAACTCCTGTAGTAGTATAAAAGCAGTGCCAGTGTGGATTAAATTAACTAATATTCCCTTGTATGCTTGGTCACCATTGGGAATAAATTGGTTATCTGCCAGAGTTGGAAAACTCCTATGTATGGATACATCAACTGAAAAATTTGAGCGCCTATCCTATGCTAAATGTTTAGTTGAAGTTACTCCATACAAAGAACTGCCAGACAGTTTCAATGTGAAGATGCTAGATGGGGCAGAACAAGTTGTGAAAGTGGAGTATTTGTGGAAACCGGAAATTTGTTGTTTTTGTAAAGAGTTTGGGCACAATAGCAAGAACTGCAAGAAATATGAAGGTGAGAAGAATGAAGAGAAATGTGAAGAAAAAAAACAGCATAGTTATTCTGAAGATAAAATGAACAGGCTGAATAAGGGGAAAGAAAAAGAGAAACAAGATTGCATTAAGCAAGTGTGGCAGAAGGTTAACAAAAACAAAGTAAATAAAAGAAATGGGAGTGAGGAAGTGGCACGAAATATCATGATGAAGCAAGTGGAAAAAGAGGTTACTGAGAAAGATGCAAATGAGGCAAATAAAAGTCTGCAACTTGAAGTGAATAAATCTAAAAATGATGCTCAAGCTTGTTCTGTTACTACTACTAATAAGTTCCAATTGTTACAAACTGAAATTGAAGAGGTAGAAGTACTGGAAATAAATGAAGTTGAGGTTGGTGAAATAACAACTGAAGTAAATGCAGGAAAACAGTGTTCTGTTGGAAACATAGTAAGTGTTACCTCTAATGTTGTTGTTGAACATTGTGATGGAGAAGGCACAATGGAAAATAAACATAAGACTATTGATGAGAACACATATGAAGTCTGCATTGAAGAAAATAGCTTTGAACTTGAACTAACAAATGATTCTGGAAAACAAGTTCTGCATGACACCACTGACACACATGAAACAGACATGGATAGAGAATGGTGCACCAATTTTGAGAAACAAGTAAATAATTTAATACAGCAAATGTATGTAAACTCAGTGGTTGAACCAAACTCACAAACAATCCCATACAACTTTTCCATTGATCTGCCTGGATGGCCTTCAAATCCTACCTCCCACACTTCATCTTTTGCTCCTCCTCCTGTCACAAAACCAACCAATTCTTTCTCTCAGTCTCCTTCTCCATCATCTCAGCCCATTAGAACCATTGAAACGAGATCTCTATCTGCTAAGAGAAGACACAACAAAACCAAACCTCAATCTTGTTAATGTTTAAAAAAATTGCATCATGGAACCTTAGGGGTGCTCACAGCAACTTGAAGCTTGACCAAGTTAGAAACATAATCAGTGAGTACAATATTTCTCTTTTTGGTCTTCTTGAAACTAAACTAAATTCAGCTTTATCTTCCAGAGCTGTTTCTTACATCAATCCAACTTGGTCCTTTCACCACAACCTTGACAATGCATCTTATGGTAGAATATTAGTAATCTATGACCCTACTATTTTCTCTATATCCCCACTTCTTTCTACTAGGCAATACATTCACCTTCACGTCCAAGACATAAATACCCGTTCTTCATTCTATGTTACTTTTGTATATGCTGATAACTCTGCAAATTCAAGGAAATTTTTTTTTGATGCATTGCCACCATTAAGACAATCCACCCACCCTTGGATTGTGATGGGAGACTTTAACTCCTGCTTTGATTATACTGACAAATCTGGTGGAGTTCCACTAACTGCTAATGATCTTGATCCTATCAATCAAGCCATTTATGAGTCTGACTTAATCATGGTCAATAAATCTAGTGCAAAGTTTTCTTGGAATAACAGGAGTCGTAGTGGCATTCGCACTTTCACTACTATTGATCATACATTTTGCAACCTTCAAGCTATATCTTCCTGGCCCTCATTATCTGTTTTCCTCCCCCAGCCTATCTTATCTGACCACTCCCCTCTAATATTATCTTTTGGTCAACATTTTAATAAGGAAAAGAGAAGCTTTAAATTTTACAATGCTTGGGCAAAACATGAACAATTCATTCCTTTAGTAACTAAATTAAGCTCTGATTTTAATTGTTATGGTAATAAAATGTACAAGTTTTGCAGGAAGCTCAAATTCATTAAGCTGCAGATTAAACTTTGGGCTAAATCAACTTTTGGCACTGGTGCATTATTATCTACTGATCTCAAGGAAAAGCTAAAGAAACAACAGGAGTACTTGATGGAGCACCCTCTTGATGTTCAAGCTGCTGAAGAGGAATGCAAACTTTTTAAAGAGGTTAACAATGCTCTGTACATGGAAGCAAGTATGAAGAGACAGCAGTTACACAAAAAATGGATAGCAGAAGGAGATAAAAACACAAAATTTTTCCATGATTCTATAAAGGTAAAACATGCTACTGAGAATATACATAACATATATGATGAACAAGGAACAGCATGTTCTACTGCAGATACTGTTGATAGAGCATTTATTGATTATTTCACTACATTGCTTGGTAACTCTGATGGGTTCACCCCTGACCTTGATCTTATTTCATCCCTACCTCTACCTACCATTACTTCCCTTGAAGCTGTGTCACTTATTGCTCCAGTTACTGATGAAGAAATTAAAAATAACCTTTTTGCTATGAACCAACAATCATCTGGAGGGCCTGATGGTTTGAATGTGGTTTTCTTTATAGCAACTTGGAGTATATTGGGCAGTGAGTTCTGTAATGCTGTCCACAATTTCTTTAATAAGTGTAAGATGTTGGGTGAAGTGAATTGCACTAACATTGCACTTATTCCCAAAGTCAATAATCCCTCTACTGTCACTGAATTCAGACCCATCTCTTGCTGTAATGTGGTCTACAAATGCATCACTAAAATTCTTGCTTCACGACTTGTTAAAGTCCTTCCTTCTGTAGTTTCTAGAAATCAGGCTGCCTTCATTCCTAGTAGAAGTATAATTGACAACTTACTGCTGGTCCAAGAACTCTTGAAAGGATATGGCCAAAACAAAGTAACCAAAGCGGCAGCTATCAAAATTGATATTTCTAAGGCTTATGATACCATCCACTGGTCTTCATTAGTCAGGGTTATGGCACAAATGGGATTTCCCAAAATTTTTGTTTCCTGGGTTTATGTGTGCATATCTACTCCTTCATTCTCTATAGTGATAAATGGTAGACCAGTTGGTAATTTCAGAAGTTGTAAAGGAATACGTCAGGGAGACCCCATTTCTTCTTACTTATTCTTACTAGTCATGGAAGTTTTCACTGTTATTCTACGAATTAAATATGAGCAGAAAGCTATCAAGTATCATCCGAAGTGTGCTAAACTTAATATCACCTCTATCATGTTTGCTGATGATGTGTTGTTGTTTACCAAGCCTGAGCTTCCATCATTTAATGCCATCTCTAAGGCACTACTTGATTTTTATGCTATGACTGGTCTCAAAATCAATCAACAGAAATCCTCCTTGTTAGTATCTGGTGCTAGTGACACACATGTTTCTGAATTACAAACTGCAAGTGGTTTCTCTGCAATGAGCTCTGATATGAAGTACCTTGGGTTACCATTGATAACAAAAAGAATTACTAGAGCTGACTGCTTTCCTCTCTACAACAAAATCACTTCTGTGTTGAAAGCTTGGGAAAATAGGAAGTTATCTCAAAGTGGTAGGCTAGTGCTAATAAAAGCTACTGTTTTTGCCTCCCTTGTTTACTGGGCACGTGCAATGATACTTCCTTCTAGACTACTACATCAGGTCAGGTCTGCCATGAGCAGATTTTTCTGGACTGGTAGCATACATAACAAAAAAGTTTTGCCAGTTTCTTTTTCTAAATTTGAAGTTCCTAAATATTTGGGAGGACTTGGAGTTAAAAATGTCAAGACTTGGAATACAGCAGCTATGAGCAAGCATATTGATGATATAATCAGCAATAGGGAAAGTTTATGGGTACAATGGGCTAGGCAGTACAATTTAAAAGGAAAGTTTTTTTGGTGCATGGATATTCCTCAGAATAGTAGCTGGATATGGAGAAATATACTTAAGTTGAGGAATGTGGTACTAAAAATGATCAAATACCCAGTCAATCAAAATTCTACTGTCAAATTCTGGTATGATCCTTGGGTAAGTGAAGGTATTATTCTATCCAGCCTGTGTGATTATAACCAGATTGTGCAGACTGGTATACAAATGAATGCTAAGGCAAGTGATTACATACTTGATGGGAAACTGGTGCTTCCTTATAACAGTAATTTACATATAAGACAGCTGTGGGAAAAAATGATACAACTTTACAAGCCTGATGCACATCACGACTATGTGACATGGAACAAGAAGAAACATACAATTAAAGGTGTTTTCAATCAGATCACTGACACAGCCCCACTGCCTTCTGCTATTTGGAACAGTGTCATTTGGACTTCTGATACTCAACCTAACCATAACTTGATGCTTTGGAAAGTGATAAACCAAGCATTGCTTACTAGAAATGTACTGAACAAGTATGGCATGAGTTGCTCACTGAAGTGTCTGTTTTGTGATAATTTTGATGAGTCTGCTCATCACATTTATTTTGAATGCCCTGCTCTCCTATATATCATCACTGGTATTTGGAATAAAGCTGGCATTAGGTTACTGCCAGTTAGCACTACTGAAGTGTGGGGAGTTTTCTTAAAATCTGGCAAGAAGAAAGATGTAAAAGGAAGGATGCTTGCTAACTGCTTGAAGATTTATATGTCTGTTATCTGGAGAGAGAGGAATACTATATTTTTTGAAAATCAGAGAAAAAATGGTGATGCTCTTTGGCAAGAGGTGAAGAATGCTATTCTTTGCCAAATAAAGAACTGTCAATCTGGTTATTCAGTTGAAATGTTACATCTCTGGGAAAGAGACTAAGTCCCTTTTTATTTTATTTTTTTTAGCTCTTTGTGTTTGGTTTTGTTTTGTTCTTTCTTTTCTATGTTTATCTTTGTCCTTCATCTGTAACTTTTATTGGTTTGCAATAAACTGGTAGGGGACCAGTTAACCCCGCTGGCTTTGCCAAAAAAAAAAAAAAAAAAAAAAAAAGTTAACCAAAACACTCTGATATTTCACTAAATTTTCAATTGAACCTAGATCCATGCTTTGCTTTTGAAATATTGAAGTTTTGATTGGCTTAAGGGATTAAAGTGGTTTGACCTAGAGGGTACGTGGCTTGGCAATGGTGTGAGCAAGGAGATTTTGGACTTGCTTTTGAAGAAGGAAAGTGTAGAAAAGAAGAAGGTGTTTAAACAAATGTTCCACGAATTAAAAGTAGAAAATGAATGATTTGAAATCATTTGAAAACAAAAGAAGCCATTAAAGAGTTCATTAAGAAGATAGAATTCTGAAAATAAGATTGGAAATGAAGAAAAATGAGAAAGAGAAATTATGAAATCTCTTTTATATAAAAAGCTTTTGGTAAATTACTAAAATACCCTTTAGTACATGCCCTCCTCTCATTAGTTGCAACCTCACCATGCTTGTTCCCTTCCTACTATGTAATTCACAAAATCATGCCCCTTCTCATATTTAAGCCAACATATATTAAATGCTACTTATATTTCACATGGAATCTTTTCACTTAAAACATCTTTTTAATTTTTTTATTTTATTTTTCATAAAGTGTAACATCACATTTATACATGCTTAAGTGTGTGTGTGTGTCTGTTCTAATATATATAATCATACTGATTTATAAATGAGTGTGTATATTTATATTAAAGTGCTCACAATCCGGCAACTTTTAGTTGATTTGAAAAGTCAAAAATTTGGAAAATGAATTCCGGTCACTTTTTCTATTTTTCTTCAAACTAAATATTTTTGTAAACTAATTTTGAAAATTATTTCACCAACACTAGTTATTATTTAAAGAGATTTATTTTGATTATAAAATCTATTATTTGAATATTTAATGAATATTTAAATCAGGAAAATAGGCGTAGAGAAGAAGTTCGAAAAAAATTTGTCTCAAGGACAACAATTTTGCCTTTTAGTCTGAAGGACATTTGTTGGTGTAAACAGAAAATGATAGCTACAACTATCATTCTTTGATTTACACTAAAAAGTGTCCTTCGGCCTAAAAAGTAAACTTCTTGTCCCTAGAATTAATTTTTTCTGCAACTTTTTCCTTGAACCTAAAATCCCTTATTTAAATTTAATTAAATATTCACAAATCAAAGTGGTGAAATTCCCTATCGTTACAGTATATTTGTAACACTCCGTAAAATTAACAATAATAAATAAATAATTATTAAAGCCCAAAAATAAAATTTGACCAAACATCAAAATTTAGCCACAAAACTTGCACATTGTGTTCGTGGCAATTTTCTAAGCGACTTTCACATTTGAAGTTTTGTGATCGGAGTTGAAATGAAGAAATTATCAGCATTTGAAGTTTTCAAAACAAAAATAATTAAATAGAAAAAAGAAAATAAATAATAAATGCGGGACACCACCGGTTGACCACCTTACTTTAGCCGATCGACCAATTATAGGGGCGGTTGATCAATCGGGAAGGTATCGACTAGGGTTGAACCTTGGTCGAACGACCTGGATTTAATATTTTAGATCTAATGGATACGATTGATTCGAGCGCCTATAAATATAGGCTTAACCTCTCATTTTTCTTCTCATATTTTCTAATCAAAGTAGTGAAGCATTGCCATTTTTCCTTCACCACTATTTCTATTAATTATAAAATATTATATTATATGTATAATCGTAGAGAGGCAGAATAAAGGGAAAGAAGAGAATAAGGAAATCAAAATTGCAAAAGCAAAAGGTAATTTTTATAATTAAAAATTTACATTCTCTTTAACCCCAATCTCAGATCTATAATTCTAGTAGTATATATATACATTGTTATACATATTCTTTTGGATTAGAGTGGAAAAGAAGTCAATCAAAGGGATGAACTTGGGTTTGGGAGATTTGGAAAGCTTGAAAGGTAAGTGGAAAATTATATGACTTATTTATAACACTGAAATTTACATCGTGAATTTTACCTAATTATTATGCCTTTATAAGATTTGATGAGTTGTACGCTTAAAACGAACGTATAGGAACATTGCCTGCATATTCTATAAGATAGGCAATTGGAATAAGAATGGTATTTTCACCTTAATCTAGAAATTTGGAGATTGGTCCCTAAACTTGTTGAAATTAAATGTCGACAAAGTTATAAAGTATATTCCAAAATCATAATCATGTTGAAAAATGTTGTATTAGTTTACATAGCTCTAATATGATTTGGATTGTAAATTTCTATATTTTAATTTATTGAGAGCGGGTTATAATTTAGTTGTATCTATTTTTGAATAATTTCCCTAAATTATCTAATTCCACAAATGTATAAAAAGTGTATCGTTTGAAATAATAAGGAATATACCAAAAATAAAAGAGATATGTAAGGTACGGAAGTTCTTCCCATAGTTTGCACTGTCTATCTCAATAAAAGAAAAGAGATAATTCTTTGTAATTTCAAATGAAGCAAAGGGCTCATTTTTGGTTAATTTATGAAAAGATATAAGTGTTATTCTTTTCGGAAGTATAGCTCTAATAAATTAAAACGTGGAAAGGAAATTTTTTGGTTTAGGAATTAATACTTAGAAATAAGAATAGATATATATGCAAGACCACGCTTATCGTTAAAAATCAAAATACATTTATATAGCACAATGTATGTCGATATTCACATTAGTTATAATTAGGATGTCTAGTTATAAATAGCATGGCAAATTATAGGATTAGGAGGTGTAAATGAAAAAGAGATAGTAACTCCAAAATTAATAGGGGAATACATGTGCAGTTAATTGAGAGTTAAAGGAATTAATGGGGATATAAATGTGTTTAGTGAGACTGGTTAAAGGATTTAATATGTCATTTATGGGGAATTGAAATAGGCATAATAGGTTGAATTAGAAAGAAAAAATAAATGTTTTAGAGATTGTCCCATTGAAATAATAATGGCCATTTATTACGGATAATTGACATTTATAGAATATAGTAAATAAGCGTATAAGATAAGAATTGAATGCTTGAAGGCGGTACAATTTTCATAGTAGGAAATTATACAGCCTTAATAATACATTTAGAACGCGCATTAATTAGTGGACCCAGCGCAACATTTAAGTTTAGGATGGTTGTTTTTGTTTAGTGGGGTGGGATGCGAGGTTGGTAGAGTTATGCAACAATGCCCTTCACCTAGAGGCTACCAGCAATTGTGTATACTCACCACTAATGTGGAATGTCTCCAACTATAGGTCCCATGGGAAGGGGATATGTGGTTGTGTATATATAGGAGAAAATATACCAAGGATTCGCATCAGATTTAAAGTATTAAATGTTTAGGTACTTTTTAGGAAATGAGGTCTGCTTCATTTCTGATAAAAGGTATTAAGTAACCGGATAGGCATTTTCCTTGACTTACATTAGATTAGTCTAAACGGGATTTCAGCCATGGGAGGTCGACGGGCTATGTCAGATTATTGTTGAACCAGTATTTTGTAGTAGGGTTGGCATATTAGACATGATCACTAGTGGTACCAAGTGGTCGGTAACAAAGATTCAAGTTAGGCTCCGATGGATTTCGCTTCCTACAATGTAAAATACGTATGTGAAATGCACAAACCTCAAAGTTTAATTAGCTAGTCATTTGTTTGTCGATGGGGGGCTAGCTAATCCTTAGATGTATTTTTGAGATGCGGTAGTAATACGACAATTATATAATAAAAACTTATCTATAGGTCATCAATCTCTATAGCTCAAATCAATTGACTAGCACTTACGTTATAGAGGGCCCGCTTTGGGGTTGGGGTATTAAATGGTCATTAGGTCTGCCTTCTCCCTATTCAAGAAGTATTAAGTGGCTAGGTTTTTTGGCAGTACAACATTTAGATATGTGTGTATGTGTGTTTAAGCATATTTATAGTTATACCTCGGAGGAGGTTAATGGGATTACACATATTAGCCGTAAATAATAGACTTAACACTTAAATAGGAATCAATCGGAATAGATTAGTGTTATAGAAAAAGTATATAAATTTTCGACACTAGAACATTGTTCTAACCTCATCCTCATTACAACTCATGGGATAGATTTAGAGGGACAAACTACTAGTGTAAGACAGGAACAATAGATGGTGAAGTCTTCACATTCATGCTCGGTGTTGACAAGACAACTAGATATCCAAGGAATACTATTGATTCCAATATAGTAGCCTCGTTCAGTATTTATGTTCAATTATATTTTTCTATTCCGCTATGAGTTCATATTGATCGCTCTTTGATATACTTATATTTATTACAAGCTACCAAAACCAAAAATTCATGCTCTAATTAACTTGGGTTTTGATTTAGTTGAAATTCGGACCTATTAAGGTGCCGGGTATTACAATATTTAATATTAATTTAAATAAAACATTTTCACAAAAGCTTTTGTCTTTAATGGACTCCTCCTCCATGCCTTTTATCCCTTCACCCGTCCCTTCCCACCTTATCTCTGACCCTTCCTCCTCTTCCATCTCCATTCCTACATGTCTACCATGTCTTCCACCTGACCCTCCTTCGGTTTCCCTCCTCCCTCTCCCCTCCACTCCTCTAGTTCCATTATCTTCCACCTTCCCTAGCTACTCTCTCGATCGAGTCTCTGCTGCTTCTTGCTCCTCCTCCTTCCTTTCTGTAACATCTCGCCTTTTCGCATACTTTAAACCGACACACATGACGATTCAAACCATACGGAAGGGCGGATTGTTATGGGGTAAATAAGAAAAAAACAGAGAAGAATTTCGTTTTATTAAAGAGTTTCGTTTTATTTACTTAAGTTTAAAATCACCTATTTATAATACTTACCTTTAATTATGGTAAAATTTCAATTATAACTTAAGTTTATAACATTAAGTTCTCATTTAACAGCAATTCATTGAATACTTCATTATTTCCAAAATTGCTACTTGTATAATATTCTATTCCGATCACTTATTTAACATTTCAACTTTTCATATTTGGTAAGTTATATATGTTAAAGAAAATGCAAAAGAATTTATACAAGTTTTATCTCTTCTTTTAATTAAATTTATTGTTCAACAATATTACTTTTTGTCTCATATGTTAAAAATTTCAAATTTCCCTTTATAACTTTGCATAAATTTTCTTACCTAAATTAGAGGTTTAAATTCATTAATTAGTTACCTTTTATTTCACTAAAATAATTTAAACTATTAATTAATGGAAATTTAAGAATTAAATACCGGGTCAAATTTCAAATTATTTTAAAAATAATAGATAAATAATTTCTTACAACTTTTATATCTCTAATTATATTTAAAACAATTAAAATTTTAAATAATTTCAAAATAAATCTGCAGTAGAATTTACCACAGTGGCCTTTCCCTTTCGAAACTCGAAAATGAAAGTCGATGATGCGGCCGTCATCACCGAAATTATTTTCCAGCGACAGAGAGGAAAGTACAAAACTTATTTTCTCCAAAATCTTCTTTAAACAATTCTTCCGGATTATACTGAAATATTTATATCGGAAAATATTTATAACAATATTATTATACTTCAAAATCCTTTGAAAGCAAATTTCAAAATCTCGGACTTAAGTTCTAAAATTTCCAAATTTCATTGATTTTAAATTCAATCTTATTTACCTATTATATATAAATTTTATTCCTAACACCCAATCTATTGCAACAATATATATATATATATATAATATCATTTAAAAATTTATTTTATATATAGTAAATATAATAGGCAAAATTATTTCATTCACCTATATTAAAACAGATATTATGTCGGTCTGTCCTATTAAGTATTTAGAAATCCCTATTGATGACACAACGTCCCATGCATCAACCAGAATTTATAAATACAAAACGGAACAGATTAACACAATATTAAAATCTTTTTATAACACTAACAAATACGCTCTCTCATATATATACACTCAGCAACTCCCATAGGGTATTACTACCCTATTAACAAAGAGTCAAACCCCACAAAGCCAAGGTTTATCGCTAAACCAAAGCTTTGATACCAACTGTAACATCCCGCCTTTTCGCACATTTTAAACCGACACACATGACGATTCAAACCATACGGAAGGGCGGATTGTTATGGGGTAAATAAGAAAAAACAGAGAAGAAATAAAAAAACAGAATCTCACAGCGGAAGGATAAAATATAATAATCAAATATACAGTTCATGAAACTGTTTTACAAAATATTTTATTTTACTTGTACAATGAATATCAGGGTTACCCATACCAATACTATCAATGCAGCGGAATTAAATGGTGTAGTGAAATAATATAGTAGATACTAGTAATATAAATCTTTGTCTTCGTCCTCCAGAGCTAAATCCTCAAATCCTGAAACGCTCGGACTGACCCGAGCGAATTTGAAAAGTAAAAAACACTCGAGTCAGAACTAAAAGATCTTATGTGAGTAAAATTAACAGAAATAAATATGAGTACAGTAACTCAAGAGATGCTCGGGATTTACATCTCCTAAAGGTCCGTTAAACTATTTACTATGTAGTATATTGCGCTATTATAATAATGTCTATTTATAAAATAAACTTACTTTTTAATAGCGTTAAGGGGTTACCCATATAGCCCTTAACACGGAATATATTCCCATAGTCTATACAGTACTGTAATCTCCCCCGTAATGGGCGTCGTCAGAGGACACTCCATAGGTATGGTACAAAACAAAACTCGTAGTAAAGGCTCGGTATGGTAGGTGACACGGCACAACTAGGCAATGCCAGGGTAGATATACCAATTGCTATCCGGGCTGGTGGAAACGCGCAGCGCGAAGCTGCCGCCCACCTCGAACAAACTCCCCCAAAATCAAAAATAAAAGTGGCCATTGAATCAATCCAAAGTCAAAGTATAATATCGAAGAGGAGTGCCGATCAGAGGAATGACCTCATTGGCCCGAGAATCGCTCCTGTTTTATCCACCTTATGCCAACTCACGGGAGTCGGGTCCACGTATTTACCTTAGAGGAAACGTCGCCACCAACCTACTTCATTCTGGAATCTCCACCGCGTACACGGTTAGTCAAAGTGGTTTTCGGTATCGACAGAGAGTATGTCCATATCTGATCCTGGTCTCTTTGCCAACCAATCGTTATTATAACACCGCGGTCATTTAAAATAGTTTATACTTTAAAACCAGAATAAAAATTCCATTTCAAAACTATGAATACGATATCATCTTAAAACCCAAAACAATATGATATCATTTTATCCAAATATATTTCTTTTCCAAAATCATACTGCTTTAAAATTTAAAATATCTGGAAACCAAATATTTGACTTATACTTTCAAAGCATAATATTTCGAAATTCATATATTTTAAAACCATAACTTCTAAAACTTGAATGGTTTGGATATTCAACGGTATATAAAATAAATGGTTTGACTTTAAGGTTACTTTGTAAAGAAAATAATTTCCATGGCTTTACAAATATATTTCTTTATTTAAAGTCTAAACCAAAATTTAAATATCGCTTTCAAGTTCCAAAACCACTTCAATTTCTATATATATATATATATATATATATCCATTTGGAATATTAATATTTCAAAACTAAAGTTGGAATTTATTCCTTCAACCAAATTAAATGTTCTATTATTTAGTCTTGAATATTTACATAAAAATCCATAAATAAAACTCCAATTTCTAGCAATTAAATATTTTCTTCAATTAAATTATACTAGAATATTCATTTTAAATTTAACTTGGAAAAAATCCAATTATAAATATCATACCTTAAAATTTTCCAAACTTAAACATACAATATGAATTATCAAACTCCATTTCTCAATTTTCCCATTTTTATTCAATAGATTTATACACATCTTAAATTCAAAATTTTTAACTTCATATGTATATATATAGAAGAATAACATTTATAAAATATCAAAATTTAAATTTTTTTTATAAACCGTATCCCATCCAAACCATAGAAATCACTTTAAAATAATTTATATATAGACCACGGTGCCTGTATAAAATTTTCTATCCTATGGTCAAGTGATACGGATATTTATCATTTCAATCCGCAATTTAAAAATAAAATTTGCAATTGTGTATCATTTCAAACCACAATCCCGAATGAAATGAAAAATGCATGATAACTTGTAGTTTAATGATATACAATAAAACATCCATTCACCCATCATCAATCAAAATTATTTCAAACATCATCAGTTTAACAACCATCAATATATATACAATATAACAAGAAATAATTGACAGCTATTAACTAACATTTTATATTCAGTTATATTTATAACTGTTTAACTAGTAGTTTATATGCAAATAAATAAATTCTAACTGTCAATTAATATGCAATAAATGAATTAAATTGACAGTTAAATTAAATAAATGCGAATTAACCGATATGCTGAATAAAACATGCCAAACAATCATAAATAAATTTCTACTCATATCTAAAATAAATTTAACAAACATAAAAACTTTTAGAAGTTGTGAGTGGGTTAAAACACTCACCTTTTGAATTTAAATCGAATTTAAATTCAATTTAAACTCAAAAATCCAGTGGTCTCCAAATCTGTCCAAACCAGTGTCATCAGATCCAGAGTTTAATTACGATCCTAACAAAAGAAATTTCGCGTGAAACGGGTAACGTATGAAAAAATTGTTCAATTTTAATGAGTTGAAACAAAAATCAAGTAAAAAAAAATTAAACAACAACCTAATTAAAGCTTGCCACGTCATAAAGCTTCTTCTCAACTCACGTATGCTCGTCCAGGGAATGAACCCATTTCAACGCACGCCCTCCCCATCTTTGACCGCGATTTGCCGCTGACTCGAGTATCGATTTCGAAAACAGAGACTACGCGTAGATTCGTATGGATGAAATCTACAACATATATTTTTTTGGAATTTTTCTGAGATGTTTGAATTTTCATTTGAAATTTGAATAGAAATAGATCTAGGCTTGCATCCATTTGAGGAGGAGAAGGAGTTGAAGAAAAGAACGTACAGACAAATGATAGAATATGTAGGCTAGGGTTTTTTTTTGATCGTCTATTTATAGATAGATCACAAAAGAATAGGTGTGCACGAATTTTAACGTGCAAACGGAAGTGGTCCCAAAAGATAAATAATATTAATTACACACGTTACGAATTTAGGAAATAAATAAATTTCTTATCATTTACATTTTATTTTAACGTATATACAAATGTAAATCTAGACGTTTCGTTTATGTTTCAAAATATATCCACAATTTTATTAATTTCCAAATTGATCTAAACAAATTTAGATGTAAATTAAAAGCTGATAAGTCTATCCATTGCAGTATTAATTTCTCCACTTCCTTATATTTAGAAATTATAAATTAAGTTTTCAAAAACCTATTTTTGATTTTCAAACTTTTATATACTCATCTTTTACCAGTAATAAGGATGCATTAACATTTGTTCATGGTTTCACCTTATTATACTCAACTTCCATTTTAATTTTCAATAATGAATGTTGATACTTTAATTAAATTTATACATCTTGCTTTCTATAATCTATATCAACAAATGGTCCAATTATAAATAGAATTAGCATTAACTTCATCTTATAGGATTAACTACTCCAATTACAAAACAAATCTACGCTAACTGCACGATTTAAGTCAATTTTGAAATTGAGTCTACATTAAATATTATAAATTATAAATTGAAACCTCAATAAATTCGCTTATTGATTTAAAATCTTTCTATTCAGTAAATAGACATTTTATGGGTATAAATAACATTTGAATTATAACACATGTCATTAGTGCATGCTTCATTTCTTATAAACTCCCCTTTATTAACTAGAACACATTAACCAAAACAAAATAATTAATTTAGATTTATTTCAATCGATTGTCATTCTTAACTTAACATACTCAAAATGGTTAACCTAAATAACTGTTACCCTTTTACATTCAAATTCACTTACAACCATCATTACAACAATGTTGCCATAGATTTAGATTTAATTAAATAAATTAGATAAATGGGTAAAGTTTTGTAATTATCACTAATGCCAAATATATATGCATTAATTACTACTTATTATTATGAATTCATTTATTAATTTACTAGTTGCCTTTGTCTTCTTATATCCTATTTACTACCAATCTTTCTATTTAGTTATAGTTTATATATATATATATATATATATATATATCTAGGCAAATCAAGTTCTTGTCTTTTCTGTTATTTCAATTAAATCGGGTATGCACAAATAAATTGTTTATAACTTATTCTTACAAAATTATTTACATGCATTCAGTTACACCTAATTTAATGCATTGATTTTCATTTATAAATTAAAGGTTTTTCCTTTAAAAGCTTTTATTACTAACCATACTCCAACCTCTACAGGACATTGATTTATTAAATTTGCACTTATTATGCATACTTTTAGCAACTCATATATACTTTGCATCTATTCCTCAAATTTCACATTCTATTGTTACCTAAATTTGCATTGATTACTATTCATTATTACTTTACTGATAAATTAGATATTTGCATTGGTTTTGCTTATGCTAAATTAATTTCCCATAATAAATAAGGTTTCAAAACAATCAATAACATTTCCTTAGCCCAAACCCCGTTTACCAATTATTTTCCTTCAATAATTCATGTTGCTATAAATACGTACATTTACACTTTATAGTTATTCTAGTATACCTATTCCAACACTCTTAACCCTTATCTTTACGTTCACCCACTTGTAATATTAATTATATTTATTACAATTCAATGTTGGCATTTATTACTATTAATTTATACAATGTTTATTGCCCTTATTTCAATTTCTTCCTTTTCAGTTCCTACTCTACTATTCACAGTTTTTGTATACTCCTTTCCTATATAATCCAACATACACAAATTCCAATTAAATCCAATTATTACCTTTAAATAAAACATAACATTCGAATACCTCTTATTAAATTGGAATGTTTCATTTAAGTTTATAATTGATCCACTTGTATTAACATAAATTTTTATTTTCAAATTTATTCCCATTTACGGTTAATCAATGTTATTTTACATTAACCAATTTTAATATTCGCCTTTAATTTCACATCTTCAAAGTATATCTAGGAAAAATCTTTCCACCACTTAATTTACTGAATCTTATGCAATCTTACTATAAATAGTTTTTAAATTACCATTACTGTACATTCTATTACTCTCCAAAGTATTTATTCATAAATCAATTCGATATATACGTTTGTTTCCTTCTATTTGATTTATACCTAGTATACATTTTTCTAAATCCTATTCCATTACCTTCATTAAATGGTTATCGCATTGAGATCAAATTTATTAGCTTATATCGCATTATTACCGTTGATTAAAATTGGCTTAATTTTTTTTTTATTCAATACTCTAAATAAATAACATATTATTCCATAATTACTCTTGTTTTCTCATATTCCATTCAAAATTTAAACCACAATATTTACATTATTTTATTGAATTGGAAATCTCATTTTAAATTGTTAACTTTTAATAAGAACAAATGGCAACACCAAATTCCTACATTCATTTTATTAAAAATTATGGAAAATATGACAAATTTAGTTAACGAAATTTTCGGGTCGTTACACTTTCCATTTCTAAACATAGTTAGACTTCTTTTTAAAGAAAATACCACGCAATGCTGGGAAGTACACCCCTGTCCAATTGAACTTGAAGTACTATGAGAGCATCATTCCTCCTTCAAAAGTCTTATAGGATGGAATATAAGTTTGGAAAGAAAACATTGTTGGTTTTTCATAGACAAGCCACTATCATACATTGCGGACATTCAATATTTAAAGAAAACATGGATGCTCAGAGGTTATATTAAGTTAAATCAAATGGGAGCAGTTTTCTCTTCCTTCTCTATATTAAAGGTGATAAGAGAAAGATCACTAAAGGTGATGATATTATCATGAAGAACAATCTATTTGTTCTAAAGCAATGTGACCCTCTAGCAATGTTTGTGGTCTTATCAAAGCTGGACCTGTTTGGGTGCATCTATCAGATATTCCACTTGTTTCCTGGTCTTAGTCAGGAATTAATTGTCTTGCTAATAGACTGGGAAACTTATTTGTTTAGATAAAAATACTAAGAAACTTGATAGAATTCAGTACGCTAAATGTGAGATAACTCCAAAAGGTCAACTTGTTGATTCATTTCCATTTTAACTACGCAATGGTAATACTCCGCATATTTAGGTCTACTACCAACGAAGACCGGATATTAGCAAGTTTTGTATGGTTTTGGTCACAATATTGATAACTGTCTTAATTGTAACCATGAAGAAGAGAATATTGAAGTGGTGAAAAACTCAGGTATCACAAAGTCTGTTGCTAAAGATTGTGTTCATGCAAAGAAATGTAAATCTCACAATAATAATTCTGGAGCTAGACAAAAGAATGTATGGAATAAAATTGTGAACACAAAGAAATATATCAGAAAGCAAGTTCCTTCTTATGGAAACCTTATTAATGCTAAACATGACAATTTTGTTTTTGAAAAGTCAAAATGCTTGCACAACCAAATTAAAGCCACTTCTCTGAACAAGTCCTCTATTGTTTTTGATCATTATGTCAAAAGTACAAACAAAAATGTTCAAACAAAAAAGAGTTTTGCATCTCTTGAAACCATTATTGAATTTGATGATGAATTTGATGAGAATTTAACTGAAAAAATTGACACCGATTATGCTTTGAGGGAAAGTAGTTTAAGGGTGGATCTGATAGGAAATAAGGATGTAATTTCTAAATCTTCTTATAACTTGGTGCACTAGGCTAACTATCTTTTGGTTCAACTCACCCAAATTTGTCTTTTGAGCCACTTTGCTTTAGCTCAACATGTATGTCCTTATGTTGCCTTTCACCCTGACCCTAATAATTTCAATCAGCAACAAATTTCTTCCCTAATTTCAGTTGGCCCCTAGATTCTTCCATCTAATGTTAATGCTATGCATAAGATCTCCTATATAAATGGTTCAACTACAGCTCTCAGTGAATCGTAAGATAGTACTCATGTGCATGTGCATACTGATACGTGCACATCTCAACCTGATACTCTTCTTTCAATTGGTAATACATCTCTCTTTGACTCTACTACAATTACTTCAACAATCACTTCCTCCTCCTCAATCCCTGCTTCAGAACACAACTCCCCCATCTATTCACCTATCATGTTGTCCCATATTCTAATAAATTAAACTCCCCCTCAAATTCTGCTGCTAGCAAGGCATGTAGAAAGAAACTGAAAAGCAAGCTTAAGTCTAAGACTAAACTCTCTTCCACTCTTACTTCTATAATAAGATCAAAGTCCTTCTCCTCTCTTTCTGCCTTCAACTTTGATGGTGAATCATCTTCTTTGCCAGAAAATATTATTCCTAATGAACCTCAACAACTTCTTCTAGAAGTATAAGAAATTCCTCTATAAAAACCCCTTTAGTTATTTAATGATGCACAGCATAGGTGCATGGAATATTGGGGGTGCTTACAAGGATATAAAGGTTGACCAGATCAAGTTACATGAATTCAAACTCTCTCTTATCTCAATTTCTAAAGCAAAGTTGAACTCTTTGTCTTAGCAGGAAATCTTCCTCTTACATTAATCCTTCTTGGCCATCCATTAACAACTTAGAATCAGCCATATATGGTATGTTGCTGCTACTTTATGATCCTGCAATGTTCCAACTTACCCTAATCCTTTCTAATAAACAATTCATTCACTCACAACCTGCTCACCTTCCATCTTCTACTTTAGTGAACTTCACATTCATTTATGCCAAACAATTTCTTACTCAAATGCAACACTTACTTAACTTTCTCTCACGTTTTCTTTAAGATACTCATCCTTGAATTCTCATTGGTAATTTCAACCACTTTTTTTGGAGGCCTCCCTCTTTCTGCTGGGGACCTCTCTCCTCTTAATGAAGCCATATACATGCCTCCTTCATTGATCTTCCTTCCAATGGATCCCCATTTACATGGACAAATAAAAGCAGGTATCTTACAAATATTGATCTTGCTTTCTCAAACTTTATTTCTCTCACAAAATAGCCTTCCATTCAAATCCACATTTCCATGCTTAAGCTTTTAAACCATTGCCATCTCATCCTCTCTTTTGGGAACAATGCCATTAAAACAAAAGCAAATTTTAGATTTTTCTGATATATGGACTAATGACTCTAACATCTTACAGATTGTTCAGAATGCTAGGAACGTCAGAATCTTTAGGAATCCTATGCACATCCTATAATAGAAGCTAAGAATACTAAAAACGCTATTAGGTCCTGGGCTAGAAGCAAATATGGTGATGGCTTGAAGTTTTACTCCAACATTAAGGAAAACTTGAGTATGTTCAACATCAAATCTTGCACAACTCTAATGACCAATCTGAGTCTTCTAGAATTTGAGCACTCTTCCTTGCTTCCTGAAGACTTTAACACTGAAGCAAATATGTCGAAACAAAGAGTAGAGAGTAATGGGCTAAAGATAGGGATAGGAATACCAAGTTCTTTCATACTTCTCTCAAACTAAAGCAAATTAAAGCTCATATCTCTCAAAGTGTCGATCAATGTGGTGGTATGCACTCCTCTCTTGAGGGAATTAAAAAAGCATTTCTCAGTTACTACATGTCTCTCCTAGGAAATCAGGATGATAACCAAACTGATGATTCCCTCCTATCCTCCATATCCTTACTTAAGCTCAATCCTTCTCAACAAGCTATTCTCACTTCCCATATTTCAAATGATGAAATTAAAAGTTCAATTTTCAACATTAAAAAAATTAGCATGTGGTGGTCTTTATGGCTTTAATTCCCTCTTCTTCACTCATTGTTGGCTTATCATGGAGAAGGATGTCTTTAACGTAATTCATAACTTCAGAAAGTGTAAGCTGCTCAAATCTATTAATTCACTAACCTTGCCTTAATTCCTAAGATCAATTATTCCTCTAATGTAACACAATTCAGGCATATTGCTTGCTGTAATATCATGTGTAAAACCAATTCCGAAATTCTTGCTCTAGAATGAAGCTATTTATAAATTCTATCATTTCTCCAAATCAAGCTGCATTCCTCCTATAAAGGAATATTCTAGACAATGTTTTGCTATCTCATTAATTGCTTAATGGCTACTCATCTACCAAATTTTCCCCTAGAGCAATGTTAAAAATTGACATAAGGAAAGCTTTTGACTCTATTAAGTGGTCCATCCTCATTAGCATCATGAATAGAATGAACTTCCTCCCTTTCCTTCACTGCCTAGATTATGAATGTATCTCCTTTGTAAGCTACTTTCTTGATCAATTCACAATTTGCAGGCCATTTTTGGGGCATAAAGGGTCGTTGACAAGGTGATCTTATCTCTGCCTATCTCTTCATAATCATCATGGAGTCTTTAACTCATGCTTTATTTCATCAAGTGAATGAAAAGAATTTCTCTCTTCACCCTATATGTAAAAGCCCACTTATCACTTCTCTAGCTTTTGCTAATGAGCTCATTATTTTTACTAAATCTTTTACCTCTTCCCTAACTTGTACCATGCATACTTTATACTCTTTCTCAATATTCATCGATCTATACATTAATTCCTCCAAATCTTACATCCTCATAGCTGGGTTGTCTAGTCCTCAAATTGACCAATGCCTCTCTATCCCCAAAATGCAGCCTCTTCCAAAAGATATGAGTTAACTTGGAATTCCTTTAGTCATTAAGAGAATAACTACAGTCCATTGTATTCCTTTGTATAGGAAAATCACTTCGATTATGAATAGATGGCAAAACAGATTTTTGAGTCAAGCCAGAAGACTTACCATTCTTAACTCCGTTATCTTCTCCATGAATGTCTATTGGAGTAGAACTTTCCTTCTCCTTGCTAAGCTCATTTCTATAATAAGAAGTGTCATGATTAGGTTCTTATGGTCTGGTTCGATATACTTAAGTAAACTTGCTTCAATTGCTTTCAAGAAATTAGAATCTCCTAAAAAGATCAAAGGACTTTGTTAGAACCTATCTTCTAGGATTTTAATGACAACAACTATACAATCATACATACAAGATATAATTTATCTATTTACAGGTATATGATAGAAGAAGTCACTCCATTCATCGATATCATGGCGTGAAGACAATCTTGAAGAATTATAGATCATAGTATTGCAGTAAGGTTGAAACACCCCCACAATTTTAATATACCCAAAAAGGGCACACTAAAGAATGTGGTGCATTTTAGATATAGCTAAAAACTTACAGAGACTAAGATTCACAAGAAAAAATAAATAAAACAGCAGAAACATTTAAAAACAATAACATATTAAAAATCAAACTTCATAAAATAATTCATAACCAAAATAAGTCTCAAAATACCAAATACATATGTCTTATGAAAAATATCATCTCAGTCACAATATCAAAGTACATACATAAAACCATCCCTCTCAACAAGTGCCAGTACATGAAAATTAAAAAGAAAAAAAGAAAAAGAAGAATACATGAAGAAAAAAAACTTCGCAGCTGAATCTCCAAGAAAATCCGAAATGTACTATCCCTGCCTCTGCTGGCCTATGAGGGGAAAGGAAAAATAGAGGAGTGGGTCAGACTAAAAGTCTTATTAATGAAAGTAATTACTAGTATTCTTAACCAAGGTAAAGATAATAGGCTTTGCAACAGTTCTAGTGTAAAAGGAAATAAAGGAAAAGATAAAGCTGGAATAAAATATGGTTTAACTGTTTGCTTTTCTTTGATAGTTCGATTGGATTGTTTGCACTTTTCTAAAATTGCATTGATTAGGATGAAATCCCACTCCTATTTAATTAGGCTAAAGTCCTAATTTTACCCTTTGATCGGCCTTCTATCTCTGTTGTGCCTACTGTGGACTAGTCTCATCCCGTGGGTCCCATAGCAAAAGACACCTGTTTAGATCTTGGAACTCAATAGCGACTTATCTCCATGCACCGAGGCCGCACGCTCGACCACCGTTAGGCTCGCGCTACTTGTTGCTCCCTCTTAGGACCACTTATTTACCCTAAACAACATAAGCGTGCCCAGCCTCACCTCCATGTGTTGCAAGACCACCAGTTCCGGACTGAAGGGGAATGTTGCCGATACGAGTCCTAACAAACAAAATCTAGTTGCGCCCCTTTTCCAAATCCTTTGATTTGAATTTCTAATTATTGACTACTTATCTATCCTAAACCGCATAAGCGTGTCCCAAGGAAAATGCTGCCGGTACGGGTCCTACTTCTATCTTTGTTATTAACTTAGTATAAGTCTTTAAAATAAGCCATTTCTGTTTTGTCTCTAATTATAACCCGTGTGTTATAACCTTGTTTATTTACTTAACCCAAGCCTAAGTTTAAAAATAAGCTACTTCTGATATTTCTTCTATTTCCTCTCTTTAGTTATAATTACATGTTATAACCATGCTAGCAAATGTCTTAAATTTGCCTATTTCAGTGTAAGTCCAATTTATTAAAGATCTCCTTATTTTACATCCCATTTTCTGTATCAATCTTCTTATATTTTAGTCCATATGAACGAATTATTTTTTCTATTATTCCATTCGCGTAAAAAGAGAATTAAAAAGAAACTGACATTTACAGAATAAATCCCAACATAGAATAGATGTAAATAAAACGTAAATAACAGTAAATAATTGTAAATACCATAAATAACTGTAAATAATTAGGAAGGCTATAATTAATAGTAAATAATTCCAAATAACCGAAATAGAATAGCTAAAAGAAAATAGAATGGAAAACAGTCTAAAATTTACTTAAAAAATAAACTGTAAATAAACTTTCATAAAGGTTATCCCAAAATTATAGAAAAACTACAACTATTGGATACCATATTATTTTAAATTACTTAAAAATCAATAATTACTTAAACACTCACCTGTGGTCCTTAGCTCTTTCCTTTGGCCTTCCTCAATCCACTTGAGGGTTATAAAATATTTTAATTAAAAAGATCTTCTCCTCAGAAAAATATTCCTTTTAGGGTCCATCCTCGGGCAATGAACCCAGATGGAGAAAATCTGAATGAGAAAAATAGCTAGGCCTAGGGTCTTATTTATAGTCACTTTTAGATCCTCGACCGTTGGATTTGGAGATTAAATCTGGTGCAATCATGTCATAAGCTCGATGGGAACCGTTGGATGGAAGCATGGACTCACGAGATGGAGTAAAAATAGCAAAATAACGTGTTGAAATCGAATTGGACGAAGCCAGCCAAAGAATGCACCTCGGTCGACCTGGATGTCGACCTATCACTTGTTAGGGTCGAACTATAGGTCAACCTAGCCATGTTGAGGGTCGACCCTAGAGTCAACCTTACCTTGCTATATATAAATATATATTTTTCTTTTGTTTTATCGTTTCTTGTTTATTCTGTAACATCTTCATTCTAGCTTCGATTTTGACAATCCATATATGAAAATTGACCAGAAAATTACCATGGACACACTGATGCAACTCCCATGTTCCAATTCTAATAATTTCACAAAATTATTTTATTATTTAATTAATTCGTTAATTAATTACTATAGCTTAAATTTTGGGTTGTTACAAAGGTCGTATATTTGTACCACGGTCTTAGAGTATCTTATACAATCTCCTTGAGTTATCATAAGCATACACGAAAGCATATTTTCAAAACACTTAGTGAATTTTAGAAAACAAACTCAGATTTTACAAACAATATTGTCTCGGATGTCTGGGACTTCATGCTAGACGCCTGATAGAAATTTCAGATTAAAACCCAAGAATGTCTCAAACATCCGACAACATATGCCAGACATCTAACAATGTTTTAACTATTATATTTAAATAGTCACTTCTCTTCCTTTTAAACCTTCATGACTTCTCCTATAGTTTCATCTCCTGATCAAAAGAAAGTTCTTCGAGAAGACATACTCTTTGAAATACAAGTCTTTGTTACCTATAAATATATCTAATGATTGAGATTGAACTTACTTACAACTACTATCACTCTCTATTTTCTATAAGTATTTAAACTCTCTTATGCTATTATCGATTTCATACTTTCCATCAATTATAAACAAAGTCTATATTTTTGGTAAACTTACTTCCTACAAATCCAAAAACTTACACTCGCTGACACTCTAGGGAAACTATAGGATGAATTGTACAACCAGTCAATATTCGTGTTGTATAGAACACAACATTGTCAGAGAAACACTTCTGTATAAGCCTATTCCTCCAGGCCAAGCATGGATTGTTGGTTAATAAAATATTGAAGGGAGGCTTTAGGACTGGACGTAGGACGGGAGGTCCAAACTATTATAAAAACTCTGATGTGCTTGTTTTTATTCTTTACTTTAATACTATGCTATATATGTTCTTTTTTATTACTATACACACACTTTTCTTATACACAAACCATATTATATACGATCCCCTAGATTTTCATTTGGTATCGAAGTAAAGATATTTCAATTTACTGCAACATGCGATTGAATTTTTTTTAATATGGCTAGTACATTTCAAGAAGGTCAATCAACTGCTCATCCCCACTATTTATCAGGTCTAATTATGCTTATTTGTCAACATGTATATGAATGTTTATGGAAGCTAATGGTTTAGAAATTTGGCAAACTACTCAAACTTAATATGAAGCACCCACAACTGAAATAAGCTCTTGGACCGATGCACAAAAGAACACTACAACTAATAATGCCAAAGCCATGAATGTATTATTTTGTTCGCTTGATATATGATGCACTTTTCAAGTAACTCACGAAGGCACAACAAAAGTTAAGCAAACAAAAATCTCTATTTTGCAAAACCAATTCTTATCTGCCAAAATGAAAGAAAATGAAACTATTATTGGTATGTATGCTAGATTCCGAACTATTTCCAAACCATACAACACAACCTCATGGCACTTGGGGTGAAATTCATTAATTTTGATCTAGTTACACAAATCTTAAATTCTTTGACTATCGAATGGGAAAGAAAAGTTTTAGCTATCGAAGAAGCTAATGATCTTTATCAACTCAAATTCGAAGAATTAATAGGAAATTCGATGTCATATGAAGGTAATTTGCAAGCGAGAAAGGAGCAAAGTCAAGAAAAGAAGACCATTGCCTTTCAAGCAAATAATGATGGTTCCGATTTGGATGAGGAAGAAATTTTGTTTATCACCATAAACTACAACAAATTTAATAAATTCAAGAAGATGACAAAATCTCAGAATGGTGGCAATTCAAATTCATCAGATCAAACGTCAACCAAATGATATGGATGTGACAAGTTCGACCACATGAAGAAAGATTGTCCACAACTAAATAATGACAAAAAGAGAAGCAAATTCAAGAAATTCAAGTAAAAGAAAAGTGCCATTCAAGTTACTTGGGATGACTCTGATTCATCTTGTTCTTATGTTGAAAACAAATTGAAATGGGCGAATGTTTTTTTTATGGCTAGCACTGATGTGGTACAACTCGAACTAACATATGATCAAATTTTGAAAACTAGCATAGATTTAGACGATGACTATAAAGAATCTAAGAAATTAAATAAGGAATATGTAGGACAATTGAATAGAGCAGAGCTAAAAATTGGGTTATTAGAAGATGAGAAAACAACATTAGAAAAGGAATTAGAAAAGGCACAAAAGGAATGTACAAGATTATCTTCTCAAAATTATGCTTTACTAAATGATTTAGATAAATAGCATATTAGTAAATGATAATCTTGAAAAAGAAAAGTATGAACTAAAAATAAATTTCGATTTTTCCAATGTTGAAATCTTCGATCTTACTACTAAGTTAGATAAAATTACTAATAATGTATCAAAGTTTAACAGAGAAAAACAAAACTTAGAAAAATTTGATCAGGATATCAAGAACATCAGGAAATCGAAATGGATTAAGATTTAAAGCTAACAAAAGCATAGGAACTATAGTACACTTTATACTAAGTTCAAGAAACCTATATCTAAAATTAAGATTAATACTTCTAACAAAAGTATTGTTAAAATATGGATTTCTAAATCAAATAACAATTTGATTAGGCAAAAACACATAAATGAATACTTGAGAAATATTGTTTATAATAATAATTACGTTTTTAAAGGTCTCAGAATCTCTTGGATATGGTTACCTTCCCCCACTAACACATAGGACCCTAATGGAGAAATTGGGTACCAATTAAATTCTTATTATTTTATAGGTACTTAAAAACAAAATTAAAAGAAAGGAGAAATGGATAATCGATAGCAGATGCTCCAAGAATATGACGGAAAATGCGCACATGTTATCAGAAATAACATATATCGATGGTGGCGCTAGGACATTTGGAGATAATTCAAAAGGATTTGTCATCAGCATTGGAGACATCATTAACATTGGTATATCTACTTCTCCCCTTGTTACTAATTTTTTATTAATAGAAAATTTAAACCTAACTCAATAAGTATAAGTCAACTATGTGATAAAGGATTTATAATCGATTTCGAAAAAGATAAATGTAGTATACCCGATCAAAATAAAAATTTAAAATTTAAAGGATTGAGAAATTGAAATATTTATGTTCTAAATAAGAATGTTAAAAACAATAATGATTTATGTTTAGCCGTAAATCATAATAACCCATGGCTATGGCATAAATGCTTTTGTTAGATAAATTTTAAGTATATGAATAAATTAAGAAAAAATTACTTAGTAAGAGGATTATCCAAAATAAATTATGTTAAAAATTTATGTGATGCATGCCATCTTGGAAAATTAAAGAAAAGTTCATTAAATCTAAAAAGTAAATTTCTATAAAATAACCACTCAAACTCCTCCATATAGATTTATTTAGCCCAACTCAAGTACGATCAATAAATCATAACCAATATATTTTTGTGATTATCGATGATTTTTCAAGATATACTTGGCACTCTTTTTGTAACATAAAAGTGACATATCTGAAATATTTAATTTTTTTGCTAAAAGGATAAAGATTTAATGAATTATAAGATTGAAAGTATAAGAAGTGATCATGGTGGAGAAATTGGAAATGAAATTTTTGAAAACTTATGCAATAAAAATGGGATTAGTCATAATTTTTCATTTCTACGAGCACCACAACAAAATGGTTTAGTAGAAAGGAAAAATCGGACATTACAAGAATGTGAACGAACATTCCTAAGTAGTAGTGGTTTGCTAAAGAATTATGGGCCGAAGCCATTGCTATCACATGTTATGTAGTAAATTGTGCAACACTTAGACCAATGACTAAGAATACAAGCTATGAAATATTTTTCGGTAAGAAACCTAAATTATCATACTTGTGTGTTTTTGGTTCTAAATGTTTTATCTTGAATATTAAAGGTAATCTTGGAAAATTTGATCCAAAAGCCGATGAAGAAATTTTTGTTGGTTGTTTAGATCAAAGTAAAGCTTATAGAATTTTTAATAAATGAACAAACACTATAGAAGAAAGTCTTCATGTTTTCTCTCACAAAGATTTTAAAAATAACAAAAACAATGATGATAAAGAAGTTTTCAATAATAATTATAGTTATAATAATAATAATAATATTGTAACTGAAATAATAATAATAGTATCATAAGTAATGATAACGATAATCTTTTAAGATCTCCACCCCAAATCTTAAAGGATCATCCGATTAATAATGTAACTGGTAACTTAAACTAGTTTCAATTAGAAATAAATTAAATCAAATAAGTAATATAGCTTTCACATCTAACTTAGAACCTAAAATTATAAAGAAGCGTCAAAAGATGATTTTGGGATTATAGCAATGCAAGAGAAACTTAATCAATTTGAATGAAATAATGTGTGGGAACTTGTACCAGGACCATATGATCAATCTATAATAGGAATAAAATGGGTATTTAAAAATAAAGCAAATGGAAATGGAAACATAGTTCAAAATAAAGCTATATTAGTTGCTCAAGGATACAACCAGGAAGAAGGAATTTATTATAAAGAAACTTTTGCCCCTATAGCACATCTTGAGGCTATGAGAACATTATTTGCTTTTGTATGTCATCATAATTTCAAATTATTTCAAATGGATGTTAACAATGATTTTTAAATGGTTTTATAAAATAAAAAGTTTATGTTGAACAACTGCTCTTGTTTGTTCACAAAAAAAATACCCGGATCATGTTTTCAAACTTAAATAGGCATTATAACGATTAAAACAAGCACCCCGTAGTTGGTATGAGAGACTAAAAATACATTTAATAAATTTCGGTTTTCAACTTGATGAAATTGATACAACTTTATTTATAAAAAGAGAAAATGTTGATATACTAATTGTACAAATATATGTTAATGATACCATATTTGGATCAACTAATGAGAAACTCTGTAATGATTTTTCCACCTTAATGAAAAACGAATTCGAGATGTCTCATATGGGAGAATTAAATTTCTTCTTAGGTTTACAAATAAAACAATTAAAAAATAAGATTTTTATAAATTAAGAAAAAATAATGTATAGAATTGTTAAAATGGTTTGGAAAGGAAAATACATCTAGTAAACCAACTCCTACGAGCACTAGTTTGCATTTGTATAAAGATGAAAATGGAAAAGATTTCGATCAAAAGTTATACCGAAGCATGATAGGATCTCTATTATAATTAATGGCTAGTAGACCAGATATAATGATGAGTGTATGTTTATGTGCACGATTTCATGCGCAACCTAAGGAATCACATCATCGAGCAGTTAACAGAATCTTACGATATATAACCAACGCCAAAAATTACGGGCTTTTTTACCCGAAAGGTGGCTCCTTCGAAATCGTATCACATAGTAATGCGGATTTCGATGATTGCGAAATGGATAGAGAAAGTACAAGTGACACATGTTATTTTATTAGTCAACCTCTGGTTTCATGGTTTAGTAAAAAGCAAAATTATGTTTCCCTCTCGACATGTGAAGCCGAGTGTATCTCTGCAGCCTTTGCATGTGCTCAAGTAATTTATATATGCAACAAACATTTCAAGATTTTGAAAAAATTATAACTAAACCTCCTATATAATGCGATAATATAAGTGCTATAAATTTGTCTAAAAATTCAGTTAACCATTCTCGAACTAAACATATTGATATCTGTCACCATTTTTTGAGAGATGGTGTTGAAAAAGGTATTATCACTCTATAATTTGTTAACGCAGAAAATCAACCAGCCGATATCTTCATAAACCTCCATGTGAATCAACTTTCATAAAAATAAGATGAGATCTTAGTATATGTTCACTTACTGGATTAATTTCATAAACACTAACCGGTAATTTTCATGAATATTAAACTCTAATTTTATTCCTATCACAAAATTTTCAGTATGGTTATTTTTATTTAAATTTTTAAAACTACCATAACTAAGAACTGTTAATTAGTTTATGGTTAGATAAATTTTGTCCTTACAAATTATTTAGTACAAATAAACAATATCCTCTATTTACTTTGCAATTTTTTCCATAAAATACACAGAAATATTTTTAATATAACAATAGAAGATTTAATAGTGTTGTGCAGTTGAACCATATATTGCTTATAACTGTTTCTGTGATTCGTTTATAATCTATTATGTTTTTTTAGTATTATGTGCTCTATTTATATGAATTACACATTTACATTATTCTTTTTGAAAATGACAAAGGGGAAGAGAATATTAGAATATTTGTGTGCATATAGATAGAGGAATATAATATATTCAGGCTGAGTTTATTTTTTAAATATCATTATAATAGATTGTATAGTTGTCATCATCAAAAGAGGGAGAATGTTAGAACCCCTCTTTTGGTATTTTAATGACAACAACTATATAATCATATATACAAGAAATACTTTATCTATTTATAGGTATATGATAGAAGAAATCACTCCACTCATCGATATCATGGTGTGATGACAATCCTAAAGAATAATAGATCTTACTATTGAAGTAAGGGAATATATTTGTACCATGGTCTTAGAATATCTTGTACAATCTCCTTGAGTTATTATAAGCACACATGAAAGCATATCATCAAAAAACTTAGCAAATTATAGAAAACAAACTCAGATTTTATAAATAATATTATCGCAGACGTTGGGGACATAATGCCAGATTTTTGATAAAAATTTCGAATTAAAACCTTGAAATGTCTCAGATGCCTGACAATATATGTCAGACGTCTAACAATGTTTTAACTCTCGTATTTTGAATAGTCACTTCTCTTTATTTTAACGTTCATGTCTTTCCCGTAGTTACAGCTCCTGGTCAAAAGAAAGTTCTTCGAGAAGACATAATCTTTGAAATACAATATTTTTTAAATAAAAATATATTAAATGATTGAGATTGAACTTGCATATAACTACAATCACTCTCTATTTTCTATAAGTATTTAAACTCTCTTGTGTATTATTGGTTTCATTCTCTCAATCAATTACAACCAAAATTTATATTTGTGGTAAACTTACTTCCTACAAATCCAAGAACTTGCGCTCACAAAAACTCAAGGGAGATTGCAGGAAGAATTGTACTAGCAGCCAATATTCGTGTTGTATAGAACACAACCTTGTCAAAGAAACATTTTTGTAAAAGCGTATTCCTCCGAGCGAAGTGAGGATTGTTGGTTAGTAAAATACTAAAACGGAGCTTTGGAACTGGACGTAGGACGGAAGGTCTGAACCATTGTAAAAACTCTGGTGTGCTCATTTTTATTCTTTAATTCTATACTCTACTGTACACATTTGTTTATATTACTATGCATAGGCCTGTCATATGAACAAGCCATATTATATACGATCCACTAGACTTCCATATTTCATATTAAAGATCTTAAAATTTGAAATATTTCTACCTTCTCCAAACACTTTGATAATTTCATTAATAACACTAGTTCTGTTTGGGTTGCTTGGAAAAAAAACCATTACCTTAAATCTGATGACTTCTAGTTTACGAATGCAAATCCTCCTCTAGTTGGATCTGAAAAGCAATCCTTAGGCTTAGGCACACTCTTCTGCCTTATGTCATTATGAGACTTGCAAATAATAGTGGTGCAAAATTCTGGAAGGTACCTTGGGTTGCTAAAGATCTAATCCTAAAAGATTGTTTGACATATGAAGAGATGATTCAAACAGGCACTCTTATGCAAGCTAAACCTGTAGACTACACAGATATGTTATTATTAAAAAACCTAGACCTAGCTGTTCAAATGTTACTTCTCTCTGGAATGCCTTCTCTAACTCTACTTCTACATTACTGACATTGATGAATATGTTTGGACCTTTGCGTTGAAGTGTCACTCTCCTAATGTTGTTTACTCAGCTCTTTTAGAACAACACTGTTAAGTTAAAGTTTCACGGTTTAGAAGAATCTGGAATTACTCTACTTCAGAGATGCTCAATCTTTTAAAGAATGCAATACATACCATTTGTAACCTTGCTCATAGAAGTAGCCCCATCATAACAAAATGTCTCTTTTGCAAATGTTATCCTAAGGATAATCACCATCTTTACTTCACTTGTACCTTCTTTTATTTCCTTTGGAAAAAGATTTAAATGAAAGGAGGATTTGTTGTTCCGTTTCAAGATAGCAAGAGGGAATGGGAAAGCATTTTGCAAGGCAACTACGTGGAAGGACTCATGTTCCTATAGCCTCCTGCTGATTCTAAAGGTTTTTTCTTCTAGTATTTGAAAGGAGAGAAATGCTCGAGTTTTCATTGGGAAAGAAAAGAAAAGAACGAAATTAAACTATGAAATCTCCAAGGGAATATACAATGCAATGCTTTTTTTCTCCTAGTAACTATCCAACAGATATGTTAGAAAATTGGTGTACCGTCTATAATGGCTTCTTTGTTTTTGTTTTTTTTTCTCTTTCCTAGTTAATCTTCATACTTTCCTTTATTACTTTGCTTGTAATTATGCTATTTCGAGTAATTAATAAAATAGTGGGGGTCCACTCAAATCCACTAGCCTTAGCAAAAAAAATTTCATATTTGCAGTGCTCAAATTTCTAATTAAAAAATCAGATTTTTATTTAATATTTGAAGAAATAACTTTAAGAAAAATAGGTACATAAAGCACACAATAGGCTTGAGCAAGCTCCAGGCTCGCCCATCGATGCATCGGTCCTTCCAGTCCAATCCACCGATTGGAGATAGTCTAGAGAAAAAATTACTCAAGGCTATGCGTCCCTTTGCCGATTTCTGGCCTTTGCTTCCATTTTGATGTGAACCTGATGACAATGGAAACTACAGTACATTTCAAAAATCAAAACACATTCATATAACACCAATTCAATCAAAGACACAATATAAGCAATGGGTTCAAGATGATTAAGCAACACGCATTTCAAATGTTACAGTAATCAACATGAATTATTAGAATTTGGACATAGATGTGAGTAGAGATTACTCACCTTAGCCTAGAGAAGCACCAAACATTCCATTACTTTTCATAGCTTCACTAAAACCTAATTGTCCCTCTTTCTAAAATTGTAACATAATAATAACTTGTTCAAAATCCAAATTTGAATATTTCTAGAGGTATAGAAACATGTAGAGAAGCTTGGTTTTTAGTTTTAAAATTTATAGAAATTTATTTTATTTTATATTGAATTTAGAAGATGAGGCATAATTGGGATTAGAGAGTTGGAGCTTGAAATGTGTATACGGGAGTGAATTTCGAAGGCAAGGTGGAGGATTTTAGACTGCTTAAGATAACGCAAAAAGTGGATAATTTTGTAAGTGTCTTATTGGATAATGGGCTCACTTATTTATCGGTATTCATTCTTTTCTTTCCTTTTTCCTTTGCTTGTCTATTTTTCTAGCATGACAAATTAGCTAAATCTCCAAATAAAATCCAATTCATTCTTCCATGGTTGTTTTTTCTATCATCCCATGATTTTTCCATACTTAATATTTGTAACCTTTGCCAATTAAATAATTATTTTCTTATTTACCATAAAGGCCCAATTCCATAAATAAATCAATAACCCCTTATATAAGTGAAATAAAAACTCACTTCTTTAAAAATAAGTTCCTTATCATCTTTACTTTTAATATTTAACTTTACCAAAATTATTTATCGTTTTTAATTATAATTTAAAAATCATTTTGACCCTTAAAAATGTCTAAAATCATTTTAAAAGTCAAAATTTGCTCAAATAAATTATTTTCTTACTTTAAAACAATTCCCCAATCATTTCCATTTATCTCAATTTTAAATATTAGATCCCATTTTAATTAACCTTTATTTTAAATCCTAAATAAATTATATATTTCCAAATCATCACAAATCACAAAATTCAAATTTTATTCTTGAAAACTCATTTCCTTAGTTAAATTCCTGTTATTAATTTAATCAATTTCTTTTCAAAATTGAGTTATTATAAGGTATATGTTGCCGATCACTTCATAATTTGTTATAATAATGTTCTGAGCCTTCCGAAAAATGAAAGTAGCCTCAACAAGTATTGATGGAAGGTGATCTAAAGGTCGGTGTCATATTTCCCTAGAATATTTTATTCAAGGGGTATTACCAGCCACATGCATCGATGGTCTCCTTGAAGATAGTGACAGTTAAGAGCTCAAGTGAGGGTAATAACTCTCGTGCACTTGATAATGCTATTTTTTTTAAATCAAATAATAAGGGTGTCCTTGAGCCTGACCTTTTATCTTTAGTGCTTTGCATATCGATAGACGTGTTTCCATACCTTCTTTAGATCCTTAACATTATTGCTCTTAGTTATTTTATAATTACTTTTCTTTTGTTATATTATAAATATGGTTACCTTAAACAAATCATAGCTCGATCATCTTATGCTCAATAAGAAGAAATCTAAGGATTTATAGTCTTTGGATCCGAAGATCGCTCCTGAGAGCTCTAAGGATAATAACAATAAGCGTCTAGGGAAGGGTACTGAAATTGAAATTTTGGAATCCCCTATTGGAGGTCCCATTCAACCAAAAGAGCTTGAGCCTCATATTGTGAAACTTTCTACCACACCAATAAGTTGTCAAGCTGCCAAAGTTGCTAAACTTACATTTGATTCTCATGTTTACACTGCTACTGTAGCGGCTAAAGTTGGAATTCCAAAACTCCTGAAGATTTTGAGAAAACAATTGAGTGTGGTTTTCAAGATGTGTTAAGGTATGGAATACTTCGTCTTACTGATTTTGCTTATTGTGCCTAGGAATTCATTAATATCTTGGTTTTGCAAATTCTTACTAAATTGTATGCTCTTCGCCACAAATTTGCGAAGCTTAAGGAGACATTGGAAAATGGAGTAATTGCTAAAGAAAAGATCACCATGCTTTATTAATAATGCAAGGAGTTAAAAAAGAATGTTCAGGAGGCTGATAGGGCAATCAAAGATCCCGAAGCCAAGGAGTCCCTGCTCACAAGTGAGGAGACTAAGCTGGAAGTTGATTTGAAAGACTTTAAGGATAAATTGGCTAAGAGAGATGCAGAGCTTGCTATGGCCAAGAAAGAGGCTGAAGACCTTTTGACCCCAGCAAAGGCTAAGTAGGTGGTTGACGAGAATGGCTTCGAGGTGCTCTATGTTGCTTATGCTGAAATTCAGGACATGGGATTCCTCTTTTTGTTTGACTTTCTAAGAGAGAATGATTCAAAATTTCTGTGGTTCTCAATCTTCAATACGAGGAATCCAAATCTAAAGAAGGTGGAGTCGACAATGTTGCTGTTGCTACCACTCTTGAGGTAGATTTGGACTCCTCTTCTTTTGCCATTGTTAACTTAATTGACAATGCACAATCTTAAATTCGTGAACTATACTTTATTTTTTATACCATGACACTTTTATCTTTGGTTGAGTGGATGGTTTTTATGCATTTTTATTTTACTAGTAATATTTGGATTTTTTTGCTATGTTATCTGAAATGTCTTATTTAAACTAAGATTAAGTTGACGGAGATGGGTTTGACATCTATTTCTGATGTGCATGTAAATGTACATATTTTTACTTCCATATTTAATCTATTTTAATTAAATAAATGAGCATATAAGGTATTTAACATGTTTAAACCCAAATTTAAATTATTTTCAAATCCTCACTTATTCATCTTCATATAGGGGCAAAATGGTCATTTTTGTGTGTGATTTAATTTAAGGAAATTTAATTGGACATTTTAATGTTATTTTGTAGGAATTTACATTCAAATGGAAGAGGGCTTCATGGAAATATGCATGCACAAGAGTTAGAAGGCAAATGAAGATGGAATTAAATCATTTGATGCAACATGAGGACCCCACCTACCCACTTACCATGATTTTCAATTTGGAGCTAATTCATATGTTAGTGGCCATCAAAGTTACATGCACATTTAATGGAGGATTAATCATGCTAATGATAACTTGGTGGCCACACTTCCTCAAGGGCAATTTGGGTGATCCCCTAAAATATGATTAGGGTTTCAAAACATGTATAAATACCCCATATGTTTCATGTAGAAAGCCCATAGATCTTCCTCTTTAGTTAGTTTAGTTGTAGGCACAAATTGTAAATATAAACTCTTTTTCTCTCTTTTATGGCTTCTTAGTCATTTTCTTCTTATGTAATTTTCTTAATGCAATTTAATTCATGCTATTTTAATTCTTGTTATTTTCTTTTATGTTAGTGGAATAGATTTAATTTATGCAAGTAGTTTAATTCTCTTTCAATTTTAATTAGCTTGCATTTTCCTCTTGTTTTTGTTTCATGTTGAACTCTACATTTGTTGAAATGATAACAAATATGAGAATCTAAACACCTTCAATTTAGAGGTAACAAAGCTCACTTAATCATGTAGATTCAACATATTTGCAAATCTATGATCTCGTTTTGTGCTTAATGGAATGTTTAATACGGTAAATATTTTGTTGTTTAGCTTTGAATTTGATAGCCTTTGTTATTGATATCAAATAGGCTATGCTTAAACAAGCATAAACACAAATTAAGTGTTACCCGACACCTTGGTCCGGCTACAAAATAATAGTTGAAGATATTACCGTTAGCACGAGAAAAGATTCTAACCAAGAAGAGGCTGAAGATATGCGGGTTTGATGCAGTCGAAATGTTTTGTCATTTAGGTATGGTTCGGAAAGAATGGACCAGCCAGCTCGAGATCGCCCTATATGGGCCAAGTCACCTCGGCCTTGAGGCCTACGCAAGGAATCCAGCCTATCTTCATCTATAAATAGAAGGGCAGGGGCATAGTGAAAGGGACCTTTTTTCGAGAACACCGGGGAAACCCTACCGCTTTCAAGACTCATTCTTTTTCACTTAGCATTTGCATTCGAGTAGTTGGTGTACGAATTGTATCTATAATCAATTGTTTAGAAAAGAAATAAAGATTAAACTCAAAGTGGACGTAGACAGTTACGCCGAATCACTATAAATCTGGTGTTCTTGTTTCTCATAGTTATTACTGCATTTTACTATATAATTCCTTGGTTTCAATTTACTTTCTTCATTAATCTCTATACGCAAATCTTTCTTTGGGTGTTAGTGACCAATTCTAGTGCTAACATTTTGGTGCTTTCACTGAGAATTGAATTCTCAGCTTGATTGGATCTCATCGTCTACTAGTTGATTTCCATATTCCCGAGATAGATCCAGTTGTTTACTAGAAAACTTCGTATTCTACTCAGATTTGAAAGAAATATAAAGGAAGCTGATAGTCGTAGATTGGATTCACTGATGTACACAAGATCTGGGGATGGTACGACTCAAGTTTGTGCTCAAGTTGAAAGAAGGCCGACCCTCCTCTGAAGGCAATTCAGCCGATCGCCCTAGAAAAAGTGTATGCCTATTGCCGCTGAAAAGGCATATGCCAAGTGAGTGTGCATGCTCAGCGACCTAGTGCATGCCGAGCGAGAGTACACCGAGAGACCCAGTGCATGCCGAACGAGAGTATGCCGAGAAAATGCATGCTGAGCGAGAGTATGCCGAGCGACCCAGTACATGCCGAGCAAGAGTATGCCGAGCGACCCAGTGCATGCCGAACGAGAGTACACCGAGCGACCCAGTGCATGCCGAGCGAGAGTATGCCGAGTAACCTGGTGCATGCCGAGCGAGAGTATGCTAAGCGACCCAGTGCATGTCGAGTGAGTATGCCAAGCGAGATTATGCCGAGCAACCCAGTCCATGCCGAGCGAAAGTATGCCGACCGACCCAGTGTATGCCGAGCGAGTGTTACCGATCGCGTGTATACCGACCCATGCATATACAAAAAAGTAAGGACCGGGTACGACCTCTATTTAAAAAAAATATTTTTTGGTACGACCCAAATTTCATAAAAAGAGGCCTCCGGATAGTGAATTCAAAAACTTAATAAAGGAACATTCTATCCACTTCCCTTACATCCCATGATCAACCGGGGCATAGACGATCTAGCGATAGCTTCTGAACAACAACAAGGGAATGTACAAGCAACCGCTACTCAAACGAAACTCCCAAAGTGACTCCAAGCAGACCAATGTTTGGCTCTAAGCAATTTATCCCAAATGCTAACAAGGATATCATACTGATCGCATTTGAGGAAAATCGACCTCCAGATATATTTTGGCAGCTAGTTAGCTGGAAAGCCTCCTACGACCATGGATTGTTTCTGTTACAAAATGAATCAGAACTAAAGTGAGGAGAAGTGGAGCAGACTAGGAGAAATAACAATGCAGCCCATCAACTAAGGACACTGGTTCCAGTAGACAAAACAAGATCTTAAAATTAGAATCATGTGCTCTTTGAAAGATTCAGTCGATAGCCTCTATTTGGAGACTCGCGACTCAAAGTGGTAATGAAAACTAACCTCGAGAGAGTCAATCGAAGTCCAGAGGAAATCAAGGGAATGTTGTATATTCCAAGATGCACACTGATCCTAACCCCGGTGATTACAAACACCTCTGAGGTGTCATCGAAAAGCGGATTCAGAAA
Source organism: Allium cepa (assembly GCA_030765085.1). NCBI lineage: Eukaryota > Viridiplantae > Streptophyta > Magnoliopsida > Asparagales > Amaryllidaceae > Allium > Allium cepa. The sequence continues at coordinate 164,868,180 of CM060941.1, read as the reverse complement.
GAAAAGCTTAAAGCCTTGCAGAATGGCGAGCAAAGACCTTCGGATGCCCATCAATAAAGAACTCCAATTATCAATTGGACCGTTGGTAGTCGACATCCCGCTAGAAGGGGCTAAGGGAAGACTTGAATAGCGAGCACATGATACTGCCCCCTTTATCAATGATATTTATACCATTCTTTGGATATGTTGATTTCAATTATGCTTTCAATTACAATCGACTTGAACTAAACTTCTTTCAAAACCATGCAGGTGACCTAGTACTCAGATTTGGCCACCAACCAATCCATGCAGACCATGTCGGGCCTGTGGAGTTTCATCAAGACGAGCATGATTTGACTGCTCACCATCAACCATATGCCTTCGGTTTGGGTCCATGGACTAGAGATTGAAAATCTCATCACGATCAGAGCCCAATACAAAGTGAATACGACCGATCGTTCATTCTTCGACCTCCACATTTGACTTGGAGACCTAAGTAAGGCTTGAAATGAATATGGCCCGATCATCCAATCAAATTGAGTCATAAAACAAAATTCGACAAAATAAAAATGCCTCTCTTAAAGCTCAGTGACAATGGGATCTATCTAGAGTAGACGTGATTTGATCATCTACACATCAAATCCTACCCTGAACACAAAAGGTTGTTCGAAAGCCCAACTTGGAGTAGCTGTGATGGACTACCTACTCGCCAACCATCGCTCTCAATACATGGACATGACTGCACCTTGAAACATATGCAACTTACATTATCTACTCAATAATCTATTATCCTTATTTTCTAGAAAGAGATACGAAGCAAATTGTGCGAGACTTGATTATCTAACCCATCATGGATGTGTTCCAACCATCTATCATGTACCTCCTTCCTTGACATGATTGGAAGAGCTATAATCACCAAGTGGACAAGAATCGACCCTCCATTCTTCAAGTTTCGTCCTTCATGCTGGGGGTAGAGTCCCATTCCATGAGAAACGTGGTCTGATCGTTCATTCGACAGCATTAGCCTCGATACGATAAATGAAAGACAAAATAACGGGTGGAAATACGACTACTCTCGACAAAAATCTCTAGGTCCCTGAAGCGGACTAGAGTACTCTAAGTCCCCTGAGTGCGGACTAGAGTATAAATGACTTAAAAATCTCTAAGTTCCCTGAGTGCAGACTAGAGTACACTTAGTCCCCTGAGTGCGGACTAGAGTATAAATGACTCAAAAACCTCTAAGTCCCTGAAGCGGACTAGAGTACTCTCAGTCCCCTGGGACTAGAGTATAAACGACATAAAAACCTCTAAGTCCCATGAGTGCGGACTAGATTATTCTAAGTCCCCTGAGTGCAGACTAGAGTATAAATGACTTAAAAACCTCTAAGTCCCTAACGCAGACTAGAGTACTCTCAGCCCACTAAGTGCGGATTAGAGTATAAACGACTTGAAAACCTCTAAGTCCCCTGAGTGCGGACTAGTGTACTCTAAGTTCCCAGAGTGCAGACTAGAGTATAAACGACTTAAAAACCTCTAAGTCCCTGAAGTGGACTAGAGTACTCTCAGTCCCTGAGTGCGGACTAGAGTATAAATGACTTAAAAATCTCTAAGTCCCTAGAGTGCGGACTAGAGTACTCTAAGTCCCTAGAGTGTGGAATAGAGTATAAACAACTTAAAAACCTTTAAGTCCCCTAAATGCGGACTAGAGTACTCTAAGTCCCCTGAGTGCGGACTAGAGTATAGATGACTTAAAAACCTCTAAGTCTCTGAAGCAAACTAGAGTACTCTTAGTCCCCTGAGTGCGGACTAGAGTATAAACGACTTGAAAACCTCTAAGTCCCTTGAGTGCGGACTAGAGTACTCTAAGTCCCCTAAATGCGGACTAGAGTATAAACGACTTAAAAACCTCTAAGTCCCTAAAGCGAAATAGAGTAGTCTCAATCCCCTGAGCGTGGACTAGAGTATAAACAACTTAAAAACCTCTAAGTCCCTAAAGCAGACTAGACTACTCTCAGTCCCCTAAGTGCGGACTAGAATATAAATGACTTAAAAATCTCTAAGTCCCTAGAGTGCGGAATATAGTATTCTTAGTCCCCAGAGTGCGGACTAGAGTATAAAGGACTTAAAAACCACTAAGTCCCAAAAGTGCGGATTAGAGTACTCTAAGTCCCCAGAGCATGGACTAGGTTACAAACGAGTTGTGAAAAATCTCTTAAGTCCTAGAAGCGGACTAGAGTTGTAACAACCCTGGTTTTTGCGATTACCTAAAAATATTAAATTATAACGGCAGTTATAATTTAATAGTGTAAATTAATAATTAAAGAGTAATTTAAATTTTTTACTGGGAATAAACAATATATTTGAGGATAAAATGAGAAAATAAAATTTTGAAAACTTTATTAAGATGGTTTGAGTTAATAAAAAAATGAATAAGGAAATGTGTTTTATTTAGAGTTAATGCAAAAATTTTGTTAATTATTGCTATTTCTTCTTTTAATAATTTTTAAAAGAAGTAATTAATTTTAAGATGAGATATATTTAAAATAATGATGGAATTGAGTTTAAAAATATAATTTAGGGGTAAAATTATATTTGAAATGGGTTATAAATTTTTATTACACAAAAATATTATTTTTGTGTAATTTATAATGTTAATTACAACGAGTTTTGTAATTAAAGATGTAAATTTGCTATTTTATTTAAAATAGAGAAATATGATAATTAAATATTTAAAATGTATAAATAATCTTTTATTTTGAGTGTAAAACGTTTTATTCATCAAGTGTATGAAGTTTCATAATTTTTAAAGAAGAAAAACTTGTATTATTGTGATTACATTTGTTAACATTCATTGTTAATATATAAAAAGTGTTTAAGTTATAATATTGGCTAGATTTCTTTTAATTTGGGACCTTAGCCCATTAACCTAATTACTTTTAGCCTGTTAACCTAAGAACATAGAAATGAGAAAGGAAAAAAAATATCTGTATGTTCTTTTCTTTCTCTCTTCTCTCTTCTCTCGGCAAGTTTCCAGAAACCCAATAATGGCTGAAACCTCCATCCTCTTCAATCCCAAGCTTGAAATTAGCAAATTAAAAGCAAAATTGATGATTTAAAAGGAAAAGAAAGAGCTAAACTCATGTAATCGGTTTCTAAAACTCTTCTCTTCATCAAAAATCTATTTTTGTAGTGATAATTGTTGATTTGCTTCTCTCCTTGTTTGCATGTACATGTTCTTAGTTTTACTGGTTTGGATGTTCTATTCTTGGCTAAAAGCATCAATCTTTGGCATCTAAATCATAATTCAATCTTCATGAAAGCAAGGCGAGTGTAAAACTCACAAACCCTAGCTCTTTATATGATCAAAATGTTATAGTCAGTGAATTACTAAAGCTGAAACAAATTTAGGGCATAACTTTCTCGTTTTTGATCCGATTTTGATAATTTTGGATGTTCCGGAAAGCTTACTTCATGTGCTACAACTTTCATGTTTTATGTTTTCTATTACTTTGAGATTAGCTATGTCAAAATCAAACTTTTCTACTGCTAACTCGAGGGAAAAACCAATATTTGCTCTGTCGTTGAAGCTGAAATGAATTTGACCATAACTTCTTTGTTACTTAACCGATTTTGATAATTTTCAATGTTCCGGAAAGCTTAGTTCACGTGATACATCATGTTTTGTATTTTCTATAATTTTGAGAATAGCTATGTCAAAATCAAAATTTTCTACTGCTAACCCAAGAGCAAAACCAATATTTGCTCTATGCTTGAAGCTGAAAGAAAATTGGCCATAACTTCTTCGTTTCCTAACCGATTTTGATAATTTTTGATGTTCTGGAAAGAGAGAATCATTTACTACATGTTTCATGTTTTGATTTTTCTATAATTTTGAGGTTAGCTATGTCAAAATCTAACTTTTCTGCTGCTAACCCGAGAGCAAAACCAATATTTGCTCTGTGCTTGAGGCTGAAACGAAATTGGCTATAACTTCTTCATTTCTTAACTGAATTTGACAATTTTGGATGTTACGAAAAGCTTATTTCATGTGCTAAAAGTTTCTTTCATTATGTTTTCTGAAATTTTGAAGTTTGTTTGGTCGAAATTATGGTTATATGTTGCTGTCTTGAGAGCAAGATGATAGCAACAACAAACATTGACCTTGGAATTGTATTGGCCTATTTTTACTCTTATTCTCTTTTGGTTTTGATGATGTTTTTGAAATTTTCAAGAGCTATGATGCCTATCAATAGGCTAGAAATATTTGAAGAATTTGAAATTCTAATTTAAATAGAATTTGAATTGATTTTGGGTTAAATTTGAATTGAATTCATATTGAACTCAAGTTATCGGTCTTGAATTATCTTTCTTGTTTTTCATTGTTTTCGAGTAAGGTTTTCACCAAACCATTTTTGAAGTGATTTTTGAAATAAATGGACATTTCAAATTATCATTATATAGTATTTTAAAATTATTTTTTTGATAAAAAAACTATTTATTCCCTATAATAAAGGAATTTCAAATATTAGTTTTATTAATCTTTTTTGGAAAATGTTTTAGAAGCTTGTTTTCTCTAGTATACTATTTTAGATATAAAACATACACTTTTACACTATTCGAAGGTATGAGAAAAAGAATTAAACGATTTAGTAAAACACGTGGTATGAAACATTGCGTTTACTATTTCGGTTAATTCCGGACTTGTACGATCGAAGCTATTTGAGATTATTGATTCTGAGATGTTTTGCCATTTTATGGAATATTTTAATTTTTATAATTCTTGTTTATTGGAATTATTTAAGATTGTCAATATTTGGAAGACATTATGGTTTGAGATCTCCTATATAGGAGTATGGTTGATGAGATCCATCATGATGTTTTATTTACTTGCCAATGATATAAGGCAAGTCTTGATTTTATGATTTCATATTTGGAGATTTATGGTTTATGAGGAATCATCATGATGTTTTCACTTGTCGATGAGATGAGACAAGTTACGATGCCATTTAATACTTATCGATGAGATGAGACAATTGTGGTGTCTCTTTATCATTCGCCAATGAGACTAGGCGAGATATAAATTTCTGAGTTTTATGATGTTTGTAGTGTGGCATCGACTAACGACTAGTAAACCGTTAAGTGCGAATGTGTGGTATGGGACACATGTCAACACTTTTCGGGATCCTATCAATGGTTTGTGACACATTCATGATATTTACCTAACAGAATTGCTTTAAGAGGTGTTAGCGACCTTATCATGAGGACGCACTGCTTTGGGAGGTGTTAGCAACCTTGTTAGAGCTGACAAAATTGCTTGGAGAGGTGTTAGCGACCTTGTCATGAGAACGAACTGCTTTGGGAGGTGTTAGCGGCCTTATCTAAGGCTTCGGCCGTTTGAGTTTTGCACGTGCAGCATTGCTTCGGCATAATAATAGGGGATTTGGCCAATCCGGATTTTCTGAGTTTTCTGTTTTATTGTGATCTCACCTTTTTAAGATGTTTTATTACATTGATAGCCTAGTGCTATGTGAGATGTTATATATATGGTGATTTCAATTATGATATTTTAAACTCTTATCGAGTTCCTTAAGTTATGAGTTTTGATAATTTTAGGATTTCCTAGGATATTCTGGGTTTTGCCATTTTAGCGAGTTGAGATTGAGATTTATATACATTTATACCAATGAGATGAGGTATAATTGAATTTGAAGATTCATCTATAGTTGAGTTTTGGATCATCCTATTTGAGAATGTTTTATGTTGCCATTTTGGTGAAAGTTTGTATTGATGTTTCTCCTTTTGAGGAGATTTGGTTCATGGAAACCATGTAGACATTTTGGGATGTCGCTGATGATATGAGGCACTTGTGTTTGATTTGAGTGTTGAGTTTGAGTTACCTCCTTCGAGGTATTTGTTCGCTTAAGTAGCGTTTGTTACTTAAGTATTGAGCTTATGATTTTATCGATTCATTCTTCTCTTTCGAGAAGAAGTATCTTCATGTCTATTCTGCTTCATATTACCGATATTGACTGCTTCGTGTACTAGACTGACCCGTGTATTTATACTCGGGTCGGACCGAGTTATTTCAGGTATCATCTATTGGACTTAGCTTGTAGTTGATGCTGGATATCATCTCTCCTTTCTCTTAAGCAATTTCTGTTCTTCCGCATACTCTGATGTATTTATATTTGATTCAATGTATATGGTGTGGTCGAGTGCCACCTTTACTGTATTCATATTGTATTGTACTAAACATGTATTAGTGTATATGTATATATATAATGTTGTTTACTGTTCTGTGATGTGCTTTACATTTAGTTATTGTATTTTGTTCTGATAGATCCATTAACTACCTATAGTTTTGGATTAAGAATTTACTGGATAGTCGATCCACTTGAGTAGGAAAAAAATTATATTGCATTTGTCGACGTATTCAGTAGATGTTTAAGACAAAATTATAGATAGTCGTCCTTAACCAGCCCTATTCTCCGCTTTAGTAGACGGAATCACTTGTTAGTTCTGTTTATTAAGGTGGGCTCGGGGTGGGGCATTACTGCGTGGTATCAGAGCTGTGGTCAGAACAAAGTAGAATAGACATAGAATAGTGCGTATATCATGATATATCGAAGTACAATACGAGTTAATCATTGTCCTTTGTTCGAGCTTGTTTTCGAATCATGCTTTGATTCTTTTTCGAGTATTGGGATATGTTGAGATGGAATATGTCTAGGAATATATATTGTATTCCGTAGTATTCCATAATTGAGTTTGATGTTATCTTATCTTACGAATAATCTTATTTGGGAATATTCCATTCATATTTCTGTCGATGCGAGTGAGTTCGTATCGATAAAGCTTATTGATTCCTTAGAGTATTCTTGTTGTGTTCCTTTGAGAGCTGTGAATCGTATTGAGGGGATGCACAACAATTGGCTCGTTTTGAGCATTCTGAAATTTCTATTCGATGATGCTTTTGTGAGTATTTGTTTGTTACTCACAATCTTGAGATGCATTTGATTTGAGAAGGATTGACTTGTTTGATATTAAGTCCAATCCTTTGTTTTATAGGATCCTATTGTACATTTAGGTTTCCTATTTTGATTGTTTTATTATTTCTATCACTTTGGAATGTTAATGATGGTTCTGAAGTTTCTGAATTCACTATTGAGCATCGAGATATTGATGATATAACTCGAATTCCAATCAAGGTGACTTTGTTGAGTTTTGTGAGTCCATTTGGATTTGACATCCAATCGGGCAATCGAGTATTGAGGTAACCTAATTCCTGGCTTTTAGCCTTCGGCTATCCTTCCATAAGGACATCCACTAAGAAATGAGGTGAGTTTCTAGATTGTTCAAGTTTGATTGAGTTATCATTCAGTTTCTTTGAGTTATCCTTTTCGGATATCAATCGGTGTTATCCTTTATAGCATTGCTTTGTTTAAAGTAATGATTTTGTGTTTGTGTGCTTCTTCTGGTTCAAGAAGAATATCTTGCTTATCATTTGTCTTGATGATTTTCGATAGTGGCTCGTCGTCTTGTAGGAGATGACGGACACTCCATCTCTTTCTGTTGATTTTGTGAATCGCGTATTTTAGGAATATCTCGATGTATTCTCTTAATGTTCTTTGGTTTGAGTTTTTGAAGCTATATACATGAGTATTAAAAAGAGAAATATGACTTTTGAGATATAAAAAAAAATCAAAGAATCTTTTGAGAATATATTCACATGAGTAGTATTTCTTTTATGGAGATAATTTGAGAGTGTTGGGTTGTCCATTGAGTAGTTTAGAGTTCTGGTCGATAAGCCTAATCAACGTTATCGATAGGAATCTCCTAAATGCTATGATGAGGCAATCAAACACAATGGTTTGTGTTTTAAAGATTGAGATTTTGAAAATAATATTTTGAGATTATATATTAAATTTATTTTTGAATCGTAATTGCAACTATTGATTTTAGAGATGAGTAATAGAGTGGCAATGTAGTTTTGATCCTTCCGTCAACTCTGCAGCCAATAGATATATTTATTTATTAGAGACTCAATGGTGAGGCAATGCCATTTATTGATTTTAAATTATAAAAATGAGAATATAAATGAGATTGTTTTTGAGCTGTGCTTTATTGGAAGTATAGTTTGAGATTTCAGAATCTATATTATAAACATTGGATGTTTTAAGAGAAGAGTTATAAGAGGATTTGAAGATTGTTTTTAAATGATTTAAGTGGTTTAATAAAAAGAGTAAAGAGAATTTAAACCCTTAACTTATTTTGAGGGATATTATTATGGATTTAATTTTGAAGTAAGAGAAGAAATTTGAATTTTAACTTTGAGTTTTAAATTACTTACTAAGTAATATAGTAAAGAGTTTGAGAATTTTTTAAATGTTGAAAATTGAGATTTAAAAATTTAAAAGATGTAGAGATTTAAAATTCTAAATATCTTGGATTAAAAGATAGTTCGAGCTTATATTCTTGTTCTTGATCTTGAGTGTGTTATATCTTTGAGCTATTACCAATGACGTGCATTTTTCGCGGTCGTTCGAGTTTGGTGGCCTTGTGAGAAGCCATCTTGTGATTTATCTATCTTGTCTATTGTGTCTATCCTATTGTGAGGATGTTCTTTTCGTATATTTATGCAAAAAATCTTCTTAATGATCTTCTTTATTGCTTAGAGTTCAGGTTTAAGTGAGTATGATCCCGACTCTATTCGTAGAGTTTTTTTGAAATCAATCATTTTCGGTTGATTAATTGTTGAGCATCTTATTGAGTTTTGATTCGAAGACGGGATATCTTCAAAAAAATTCTGAGATACTTGGAAAATTCGATGGTTTGCTAATCATTATGTTAGCATATGATGGGCCATTGAATTAACCAAGTGAGTTTTTCCTTATTTCTTTCTACCATTCTATATTGAGAGTATGAATGTTTTGAAATTCAAGCTTGTATTTATCATTTGTTGATTGAATTTTTATGTTTTATACAACTCTTTTTCTAGAAAATTGCGGGGACGCAATTTTTGGTGGGGGAGTCTGTAACGACCCCGGTTTTAGCAATTACCTAAAAATAGTAAATTATAACAGCAGTTATAATTTAATAGTGTAAATTAATACTTATAGAGGAATTAAATTGTTTGTTGGGAATACACAATATATTTAAGGATAAAATGAAAAAATAAAATTTTGAAAACTTTATCAAGATGGTTTGAGTTAATAAAAAAATGAATAAGGAAATGTGTTTTATTTAGAGGTAATGCAATAATTTTGTTAATTGTTTCTATTTCTTCTTTTAATAATTTTTAAAAGAAGTAATTAATTTTAAGATGAGATATATTTAAAATAATGATGGAATTGAGTTTAAAAATATAATTTAGGGGTAAAATTATATTTGAAATGGGTTATAAATTTTATTACGCAAAAATATTATTTTGTGTAGTTTATAATGTTAATTACAATGAGTTTTGTAATTAATGATGTAAATTTGCTATTTTATTTAAAATAAAGAAATATGATAATTAAATATTTTAAATTTATAACTAAACTTTTATTTTGAGTGTAAAACATTTTATTCATCAAGAGTATGAATTTTCATAATTTTTAAAGAAAGAAAACTTGTATTATTGTGATTACATTTGTTAACTTTCATTGTTAATATATAAAAAGTGTTTACGTTATAATATTAGCTAGATTTCCATTAATTTGGGACCTTAGCCCATTAACCTAATTACATTTAGCCTGTTAACCAAAGAACATAGAAATGAGAAAGGAAAAAAAATCTATACGTTCTTTTCTTTCTCTCTTCTCTATTCTCTCGGTAAGTTTCCAGAAACCCAATAATGGCTGAAACCTCCATCCTCTTCAATCTCAAGCTTGAAATTAGAAAATTAAAAGAAAAATTGATGATTTAAAAGGAAAAGCAAGAGCTAAACTCACGTAATCGATTCATAAAACCCTTCTCTTCATCAAAAATATATTTTTGTAGTGATAATTGTTGATTTGCTTCTCTCCTTTTTTGCATGTACCTGTTCTTAGTTTTACTGGTTTGGATGCTCCGTTCTTGGCTAAAAGCATCAATCTTTGGCATCTAAATCATAATTCAGTCTTCATGAAGGTAAGGTGAGTGTAAAACTCACCAAGCCTGGATCTTTATATGATCAAAATGTTATAATTAGTGAATTACTGAAGCTGAAACAAATTTAGGCATAACTTTCACTTTTTTTATCCGATTTTGATTATTTTAGATGTTCCGGAAATCTTAATTCATGTGCTACAACTTTCATGTTTTGTGTTTTCTATAATTTTAAGGTTAGACATGTCAAAATAAAAAATTTCTACTGCTAACCCGAGAGCAAAACCAATATTTGCTCTGTCATTGAAGCTGAAACGAATTTGACCATAACTTCTTTGTTTCTTAACCGATTTTGATAATGTTTATGTTTCGGAAAACATAATTCTTGTGCTACAACTTTCATGTTTTTTATTTTTGTAATTTTGAGGTTAGATATGTCAAAATCAAAATTTTCTACTGCTAACCCAAGATCGAAACCAATATTTGCTCAGTGCTTGAAGCTGAAAGGAAATTGGCCATTACTTCTTCGTTTCTTAACCGATTTTGATAATTTTTGATGTTTAGAAAAGTACAAATCATCTACTACATGTTTCATGTTTTGCATTTTCTATAATTTTGAGGTTATCTATGTCAAAATCTAACTTTTCTATCGCTAACCCGAGAGCAAAACCAATATTTGCTCTGTGCTTGAGGCTGAAACGAAATTGGCTATAATTTCTTCATTTCTTAACCGAATTTGATAATTTTGGATGTTAATAAAAGCTTATATCATGTGCTACAAGTTTCTCTAATTATGTTTTCTTAAATTTTTAAGTTTGTTTGGTCGAAATTATGGTTATATGTTGTTGTCTTGAGAGCAAGATGATAGCAACAACAAACATTGACCTTGGAATTGTATTAGCCCGTTTTTACTCTTATTCTCTTTTGGTTTTGATGATGTTTTTGAGATTTTTAAGAGCTATGATTCCTATCAATAGGCTAGCCATATTTGAAGAATTTGAAATTCAAATTTAAATAGAATTTGAATTGATTTTGGGTTAAATTTGAATTGAATTCATATTGAACTCAAGTTATCGGTCTTGAGTTATCTTTATTATTTTTCATTGTTTTCGAGTACGGTTTTCACTAAACCATTTTTGAAGTGATTTTTGAAATATATGGACATTTCAAATTACTATTATATAGTATTTATTTATTTTTCTAAAAAAACTATTTATTCTCTATAATAAAGGAATTTCAAATATTGCTTTTATTAATCTTTTCGGGAAAATGTTTTAGAAGCTTGTTTTCTCTAGTATACTATTTTAGACATAAAACATACACTTTTACACTATTCAAATGTATGAGAAAAAGAATTAAACAATTTAGTAAAACACATGGTATGGGACATGTGCGTTTACTATTTCGGTTAATTCCGGACTTGTATTATCGAAGCTATTAGAGATTATTGATTCTGAGATGTTTTGCCATTTTATGGCAAATTTTGACTTTTATAATTCCTATTTATTGGAATTATTTAAGATGGCCAATATTTGGCAAACATTATGGTTTGAGATCTCCTATATATGAGTATGGTCAATGGGATCCATCACGATGTTTTATTTACTTGCCAATGACATAAGGCAAGTCTTGAGTTTATGATTTCATATTTTGAGATTTATGGCTTATGAGGAACTATCATGATGTTTTCGCTTGTCGATGAGATAAGACAAGTTACGATGTCATTTAATACTTACCGATAAGATGAGACAAGTATGATGTCTCTTTATCACTTGCCAATGAGACTAGGCGAGATATAAATTTCTGAGTTTTATGATGTTTCTAGTGTGGCATCGACTAACGGCTAGTAAACCGCTAAGTGCGAATGTGTGGTATGGGACACATGTTAACACTTTTTGGGTTCCTATCCGTGAGTTTGTGACACATTCACGATGTTTACCTAGCAGAACTGCTTTGAGAGGTGTTAGCAACCTTGTCATGAGGACGAACTGCTTTGGGAGGTGTTAGCAACCTTGTTAAGAGCTGCAAAATTTCTTGGAGAGGTGTTAGCGACCTTGTCATGAGGACGAACAGCTTTGGGACATGTTAGTGACCTTGTCTAAGGCTTCGGCAGTCTGAGTTTTGCACGTGCAGCATTGCATTGGCATTACAATAGGGGATTTGGCCAATCCGGATTTTCTGAGTTTTCTGTTTTATTGTGATTTCACCGTTTTAAGATATTTTATTACATTGATAGCCTAGTGCTATGTGAGATGTTATATATAGTGATTTCAATTATGATGTTTTGAACTCTTATCTAGTTCCTTAAGTTATGAGTTTTCATAATTTCAGGATTTTATAGGATATTCTGGGTTTTTCCATTTTGGCGAGTTGAGATTGCGATTTATATACATTTATACCAATGAGATGAGGTATAATTGAATTTGGAGTTTCATCTATAGTTGAATTTGGATCATCCTATTTGAGAATGTTTTATGTTGCCATTTTGGCGAGATTTTGTATCGATGTTTCTCCTTTTGAGGAGATATGGTTCATGGAAACCATGTAGACATTTTGGGATGTCGCCGATGATATGAGGCACTTGTGTTTGATTTGAGTGTTGAGTTTGAGTTACCTCCTTCGAGGTATTTATTCGCTTAAGTAGTGTTTGTTACTTAAAAGTTGAGCTTATGATTTTATCGATTCATTCTTCTCTTTCGAGAAGAAGTATCTTCATGTCTATTCTACTTCATATTACCGATATCGACTGCTTCGTGTACTAGACTGACCCGTGTATTTATACTCGGACTAGACCGAGTTATTTCAGGTATCATCTATTGGACTTAGCTTGTAGTTGATGCTGGATATCAGCTCTCCTTTCTCTTAAGAAATTTCTGTTCTTCCGCATACTCTGATGTATTTATATTTGATTCAATGTATATGGTGTGGTCGAGTACCACCTTTATTGTATTCATATTTTATTGTACTAAACATGTATCAGTGTATATGTATATATAATGTTGATTACTATTCTGTGATGTGCTTTACATTTAGTTATTGTATTTTGTTCTGATAGATCCATTAACTACCTATAGTTTTGGATTAAGAATTTTCTGGGTAGTCGATCCACTTGAGTAGGAAAAAATTATATTGCATTTATCGACGTGTTCAGTAGATGTTTAAGACAAAATTATAGATAGTCGCCCTTAACCAGCCCTATTCTCCGCTTTAGTAGACGGAATCACTTGTTAATTCTCTTTATTAAGGTCGGTCTCGCGGTGGGGCGTTACAGCGTGGTATCAGAGTTATGGTCAGAACAAAGTGGAATAGACATAGAACAGTGCGTATATCACGATACGTCGAAGTACAATACGAGTGAATCATTGTACTTTATTCGAGCTTGTTTTCGAATCGTGCTTTGATTCTTTTTCGAGCATTGGGATATGTTGAGATGGAATATGTCTAGGAATATATATTGTATTCCATAGTATTCCATAATTGAGTTTGATGTTATCTTATCTTATGAATAATCTTATTTGGGATTATTCTATTCTTATTTTTGTCGATGCGAGTGAGTTTGTATCGATGAAGCTTATTGATTCTTTAGAGTATTCTTGTTGTGTTCCTTTGAGAGCTATGAATCGTATTGAGGGGATCCACAATGATTGGCTCGTTTCGAGCATTCTGAGATTTCTATTCGATGATGCTTTTGTGAGTATTTGTTTGTTACTCCAATCTTGAGATGCATTGGATTTGATAAGGATTGACTTGTTTGATATTAAGTCCAATCCTTTGTATTATAGGATCTTATTATATATTTAGGTTTCCTATTTTGATTGTTTTATTATTTCTGTCACTTTGAAACGTTAATGATGATTCTGAAGTTTTTGAATTCACTATTGAGCATCGAGATGTTGATGATATAACTCGAATTCCAGTCAAGGTGACTTTGTTGAGTTTTGTGAGTCCATTTGGATTTGACATCCAATTGGGAAATCGAGTGTTGAGGTAACCTAATTCCTGGCTTTTAGCCTTCGGCTGTCCTTCCATAAGGACATCCACTAAGAAATGAGGTGAGTTTCTAGATTGTTCGAGTTTGATTGAGTTTATCATTCGGTTTCTTTGAGTTATCCTTTTCGGATAATCAATCGGTGTTATCCTTTGTAGCATTACTTTGTTTAAAGTAATGATTTGTTGTTTGTGTGCTTCTTCTCCTTCGAGAAGAAGATCTTTCTTATCTTTTTATTGATGATTTCCAAGAGTGGCTCGTCGTCTTGTAGGAGTTGACGAACACTCCATCTCCTTCTGTTGATTTTGTGAATCGCGTATTCTAGGAATATTTCGTTGCATTCTCTTAATGTTCTTTGGTTTGAGTTTTTGAAGCTATATATATGTGTTTTAAAAAGAGAAATAAGAGTTTTGAGATATAAAAAAATCAAAGAATGTTTTTAAGAATATATTTACATGAGTAGTATTTATTTTATGGAAATAATTTGAGAGTGTTGGGTTGTCCATCGACTAGTTAAGAGTTCTGGTCGATAAGCCTGGTCAGCGTTATCGATAAAAATCTCCTAAATGCTATGATGACGAAATCAAACACAATGGTTTGTGTTTTAAAGATTGAGATTTTGAATATAATATTTTGAGATTATATATTAAATTTATTTTTGAATGGTAATTGCTGCCATTGATTTTAGAGATGAATAATAGAGTGGCAAGGTAGTTTTGATCGTTCGGTCAACTCTACAGCCAACAGATATATTTATTTATTAGACACTCAATGGCGAGGCAATGCCATTTATTTATTTTTAAATTATAAAAATGAGAATATAAATGAGATTATTTTTGAGCTGTGCTTAAATGGAGGTATATTTTGATATTTTAGAATCTATATTAAACGATTTAAGTGGTTTAATAAAAAGAGTAATAAGAGGATTCAAGAGAAGAGTTATAAGAGGATTTGAAGATTTTTTTTAAACGATTTAAGTGGTTTAATAAAAAGAGTAAAGAGAATTTAAACCCTTAATTTATTTTAAGGGATATTATTATGGGTTTAATTTTGAAGTAAGAGAAGAAATTTGAATTTTAACTTTGAGTTTTAAATTACTTACTAAGTAATATAGTAAAGAGTTTGAGAAATTTTCAAATGTTGAAAATTGAGATTTAAAAATTTAAAAGATGCTGAGATTTAAAATTCTAAATATCTTGGATTAAAAGATAATTCGATCTTATATCCTTGTTCTTGAGTATGTTCTATCTTTGAGCTATTACCAATGACGTGCATGTTTCGTGGTCGTTCGAGTTTGGTGGCCTTGTGAGAAGTCATCTTGTGATTTATCTATCTTGTCTATTGTGTCTATCCTATTGTGAGGATGTTCTTTCCGTATATTTATGCGGAAAATCTTCTTGATGATCTTCTTTATTGCTTAGAGTTCTGGTATAAGTGAGTATGATCCCGACTCTATTCGTAAAGTTTTTTTGAAATCAATCATTTTCGATTGATTAATTGT
This sequence comes from Allium cepa, assembly GCA_030765085.1. Taxonomy (NCBI): domain Eukaryota; kingdom Viridiplantae; phylum Streptophyta; class Magnoliopsida; order Asparagales; family Amaryllidaceae; genus Allium; species Allium cepa. The sequence goes on along the minus strand of CM060941.1, from coordinate 164,852,644 downwards.
TGAGCATCTTATTGAGTTTTGATTCGAAGACGGGATATCTTCGAAATTTTTCCAAGATACTTGGAAATTCGATGGTTTGCTAATCACTATATTAGCATATGATGGGCCATTGAATTAACCAAGCGAGTTTTTCCTTATTTCTTTCTACCATTCTATATTAAGTGGTTTGAAATTCAAGCTTGTCTTTATCATTTGTTGATTGAATTTTTATGTTGTTTACAACTCTTTTTCTAGAAAATTGCGGGGACGCAATTTTTGGTAGAGGGAGTCTGTAACAACCCTGGTTTTAGCGATTACCTAAAAATATTAAATTATAACGGAAGTTATAATTTAATAGTGCAAATTAATAATTATAGAGGAATTTAAATTGTTTATTGGGAATTAATAATATATTTGAGGACAAAATGAGAAAACAAAATTTTGAAAACTTTATTAAGATGATTTGAGTTAATAAAAAAATGAATAAGGAAATGTGTTTTATTTAGAGTTAATGCAATAATTTTGTTAATTATTGCTATTTCTTCTTTTAATAATTTTTAAAAGAAGTAATTAATTTTAAGATGAGATATATTTAAAATAATGATGGAATTGAGTTTAAAAATATAATTTAGGGGTAAAATTATATTTGAAATGGGTTATAAATTTTTATTACACAAAAATATTATTTTTGTGTAATTTATAATGTTAATTATAATGAGTTTTGTAACTAAAGATGTAAATTTGCTATTTTATTCAAAATAGAGAAATATGATAATTTAATACTTTAAATGTATAACTAATCTTTTATTTTGAGTGTAAAATATTTTTTTCATCAAGAGTATGAAGTTTCATGATTTTTAAAGAAGAAAAACTTGTATTATTGTGATTGCATTTGTTAACATTCATTGTTAATATATAAAAAGTGTTTAAGTTATAATATTAGGTAGATTTCTTTTAATTTGGGACTTTAGCCCATTAACCTAATTATTTTAGCCTGTTAACCTAAGAACATAGAAATGAAAAAGGAAAAAAATATCTATACGTTCTTTTCTTTCTCTCTTCTCTCGGTAAGTTTCCAGAAACCCAATAATGGCTGAAACCTCCATCCCCTTCAGTCTCAAGCTTGAAGTTAGCAAATTAAAAGAAAAATTGATGATTTAAAAGGAAAAGAAAGAGCTAAACTCAGGTAATCGATTTCTAAAACCCTTCTCTTCAACTATTTTTGTAGTGATAATTGTTATTTGCTTCTCCCCTTGTTTGCATGTACCTGTTCTTAGTTTTACTTGTTTGGATGCTCCGTTCTTGTCTAAAAGCATCAATCTTTGGCATCTAAATCATAACTCAATCTTCACGAACGCAAGGTGAGTGTAAAACTCACAAACCCAAGCTTTTTATATGATCAAAATGTTATAATCAGTGAATTACTGAAGCTGAAACAAATTTGGGCATAACTTTCTCGTTTTTGACCCGATTTTGATAATTTTAGATGTTCCGGAAAGTTTAATTCATGTGCTACAACTTTCGTGGCTTGTGTTTTCTGTAATTTTTCGGTTAGCTATGTCGAAATCAAAATTTTCTACTGCTAACCCGAGAGCAAAACCAATATTTGTTCTGTCATTAAAGCTGGAACGAATTTCACCATAACTTCTTTGTTTCCTAACCGATTTTGTTAATTTTTGATGTTCCGGAAAGCTTAATTCATGTGCTACAATTGTTTTTTGTATTTTTTTGTAATTTTGAGGTTAGCTACGTCAAAATCAAAATTTTCTACTGCTAACCCGAGAGCAAAACCAATATTTGCTCTGCACTTAAATCTGAAAGGAAATTGGCCATAACTTCTTCGTTTCTTAACCGATTTTGATAATTTTTGATGTTTCGGAAAGAACAAATCATTTACTACATGTTTCATGTTTTGCATTATCTGTAATTTTGTGGTTAGCTATGTCAAAATTTAACCTTTCTACTGCTAACCCGAGAGCAAAACCAATATTTGCTCTGTGCTTGAGGCTGAAACGAATTTTGCAATAACTTCTTCATTTCTTAACCAAATTTGATAGTTTTGGATGTTTCGAAAAGCTTCTATCATGTGCTACAAGTTTCACTCATTATGTTTTCTGAAGTTTTGAAGTTTGTTTGGTCGAAATTATGGTTATATGTTGCTGTCTTGAGAGCAAGATGATAGCAACAACAAACATTGACCTTGGAATTGTATTAGCCCATTTTTACTCTTATTCTCTTTTGGTTTTGATAATGTTTTTGAGATTTTTGAGTGCTTTTGTGATATCTCGAAAATTTTGGCAATATCAATTTAATAATCTGTATCTAAAATTAAATTGAGTTGATAAATTCTGTTAATAAAAATTTACTTGATTTAATAATCCAATTAAATAAATGTTAATTGGTGAATTTTACCTTTTAAAATCTAATAAAATGCTTTCTATTTATAATGTGTGTATATATGTATATTTATATATATTGTAGATAGATAAGTTTTGATTTGAAGTTAAATAAACAAATAAAATCTTGTTTTTTAAATTCTAATAATTCATTTTGATAATTTGGTGATTATTATTTTATTTAATAAATAACCATTCAAAACTATTTAATAAATAACTATTTGGTTTTAAGATACTTAAAGAAATTGTTTAATTATATTTTAAAGCATAGTTTAAATTTTAAATAAGTTAAACAAAGGTTTATTTTATTTCCTTTTTGAATAAAGCTTAATAATTATAATTTGGAATTATATATGGAAAATTAAAATATCATTTATATATTAAACATTAATGCGTTTAATTAAGATAAATAAGATAAGTAATTTATAATTTCTTTTATAAATGATTTAAAATTGATAAATGAGTTATTTTCAAATAATAAATGTATAAGTATGGAAAGATTTTAAAAGACAATATTATTATTTTAAAATTAAAATATATTGATATAAATTAGTTTTTAAATTGGATTTTTAAATGTATGAATAGATTTTGAATTTGAATTTATTTTGAATTCAAATGAATAAACATATTTAAATTATAAGCTTTCATTTTTATATAATTTGTTTCATTTCATTTTCTTTAAAAAGAAATGCATATACATTTATTTATGAAAATAATTTATATATATGTATGTATTTAATAAATAAAGAAAAGAGGATTTCATTTACCTTTAAATTAAATAAAAATAAATAAAATTACTTAAGACACATGTTATTGCATTAAGAGGTATAATGACAAGTGTACTTAAGTTAAGAGACTAATGTAACAAGTGTTAGTTTTTTTTACAAGTGTCTTTTATTTTTAATTTTTCTTTAATTTTTAAATAAATCAATTACACTTATAAAACATGTTTTCTTCAATCTTTCCTTTTCTAATCTCTATTTTTTCAAAGTAAGAAAATAAAATTTCAGCTGAAATAATTTATTTCCAAACTCTCAAAAACCAAATCAATATCCTATAATTCATTTTCAAAACCAAACCTGAGATCTTCAAAATCTTGTTCAAATCTGAAAGTTTTCTCCTCTGCAAAAATCTTTTTCTTCAATATGTTCTATAATCCTGCAATCCTCTGTAAAATTATTTTCTAATGCAAAAGCATATGCCTGCAAACCTGAAATCTATAATGCAAGTTTTAAAGAAAGCAAGTCCTCTGAAAAATCTTTTTCAAATGCAAAAGCAAAGCATAAGCCTGCATGCATCTTTCAACCTGGGAATGTAAAAGTGAAATCTGAGGCAAGTTCAAGTTTCAAATAGCCTGCATACAAATCTAAATGCAAAACAACTCAAGTTTAAATCAACAGCAACTCAGTTTATAATCAAAGAAGTAAAAAGCTTTTCTGGAAATTTAGTGCTCTGTCTTTCAAAAATATCAGGTGAGTAACACTTTTTATTTAAAACTTCAGTATTATCTGTTGCAAGATTGATGACTGGAATAAGTATGTTTTGTATATGAATATCTGATTGCATGTTTATTAGTATGCTTGTGTGTATAGTTTTAGATGCATTGCTGTATACATATATGGATGATTGAATGTGAATAGATATTATGTGCTGTGTATCTGCTCTTTCCTGTACTTAATTTCAAAAGTAAAGATTTTAATAAAAATCCATTTTTCTCTTAAACAAGTTATGTTAGGATTTAGGCTTTAAATAAAAATGGTTTGTTTCATCATAGATTAAGGTTTAAAATTTATTTAAATTAAATTAAATTGGGAATTTTATCTGGAAATAAAATTAACAGGAAACTTGAGTCTTTGAAAAAAAAATCAAACATGTTAATTTTGTAATTCAGGAATCTGAATCAAATGTTAAAACTTAAATTTGATTTTTGAAACAAAAATTACAATTTTTAGTATTGGGATTTATGTACATTGCTGTTTTTACTGGGAATTGGAAATGGAGGAAATTCAGATGATCTCGAGGTTCTGGAAGGTTGTGTTTTCTTTTGGTGATGGGTTCGTGGTCAGTGATAACGAGAAAAATAGTGGTGGTGGTGGAAGTTCACCGTGGTGATGGTGATCGTTAGTTTTGATTTGTAAACCTAGTTTTTAGGAAGTGCAGTATTTTGATTTGGCATGGTTTCTCTCGTTGATCGAGTGCTACAATTTATGGGGAGATGGATGCTTGGGTGTCGAAGAAGCGTTGGACGGCGTTGCAAAGCCTCTGATGGCCGGGGGAAGGCGAATGAAGGTTTTCCAGGTTTGGGGTTTGATGGTGGGGTTGTTCCAGTATTTTGCTAGGTTTTGGATCTGGGGAACTCGAATTTGATTTCGAGTAGATGATGATTTTTGGAGGATTGCGATGTGTTTCGGTGATGAGCGTCGACTTGCTCGATGACTGGGTGGTGGCCGGAGGTGGCCAAGACCACCGTGCATATGCACGGTGAAGAATGGTGTCAGGTGAGGTTTGTGATTTGCAGTAATTTTGTACTCGGGAAATACTCGAGTAATTAGGTTTTTTTTTGCTCGAAGATTGTTTAGGGTTTTACTCGAAGCTAAAACAAGGGAAGCTCGGGCATTTTTCTGTAGTACAGGTTTCTTTGAAACCTGTATATTTTTCAATTCAAAATTAGTTTTAAAAATCTGGAACAAGGTTTTAAACAGAATTTAAAACTCAGATTTAAAATATGGATTTCAAATTGAGTTTGAATCCAGGTTTGAAAATTTAATTTAAACTTTTTAAATTAAAATGTTTGAACAACTTTAAAAGGGTTTAAATAATCTGAAATTAAAGATAAGCTTTAAATTAAAATAGAAGATTTAAACATAAGTTTAAATCTAGAAACAAGATCCAATTTGAATCATGTTTTGAAAATAAAGGGAGTTTTAAAATTTTAAAACGTTTAAACAACTTTGGATGTGGAAACATATTTAAATAGGATTTGTATTTTAAAAATGAATGTGAGTTTTAAATTTCCTTTAAACTTCTTTATAAAATAAGAAATTATTTAGTAGAAGTTTTGAAAAGGTTTTTAATTTTTTTTTTAAAACTTTGTTAAAGTTAAATTTGATTTCATTTTAAATTTAAAATTTAAAATGTAATTTGGAAACAATTTTTTTCTTTGTCAATGATAAGGTCATCATTAATAAGAAATGCTTTATTTTAAAATTTATCAAAGATTAAATGATTTTGATTTATTAAATAAGTAAGGTAATTAGATGGATAATTATTTAATTAATTTAATTAAATAAATAAGGATTTTGAATTAATTAATTAAGGTTGAGGTTAATTAATTAAGATTAATTAATTTGGAAAATAAGATCATTAATTAAATAAGTTAAGATTTTAATTAATGATTAGAAATTAATCAAGAGATTAAGATTAATTAAGTTAAAAACTTAATTAATTAAACAATTAGTGATTAATTAAATGATTATTAAAGATTAATAAATTTGTGATTAAAAATGATTAATTTAAGTTAATTACTTAAGAAAGGTAATTAAGGAAATTGTTGATAAGTTAACGAGGGTCATTAACTTGGAATTATTTATTAATTAATTTAAGTGATTAATTTTGATAATTAATTAGATTAATTAAATTAGATAATCATTATGGTATTTGGTTAAGTATGATTACTTTATGAAAGTAATTAAAGTTATTAATTACTCATTGTAATTAATTAATTTATTTGATTAGTTTAAATTAATTAAGTTTAATTAATTTAGAATAATCATTTGATGGGTTAATAAGTAATTAATGAAGGATAATTACTTAGAGAAGTAATTGAGATGAGTAATTACTGAATATAACTTATTGAAGTATGAAAGAGTTGGGGTTATTTGCTTGTGAAATTATTATGGAGGATAATTTCTTTGTGAAAGAAATTAATAATTAATTACTTGGTGTAATTAATTTAAGCAATTACTGATTAAGTCATTTGGAAAGTAATTAAGAATGTAATTAATTAAGGGTAGTTAATTACTAATAAAATTGATCAAGGATGATTAATAATTGATTAATTAATTAAATATAATTAATTTAGGCGTAATCAATTTATTCAATGCAGTAATTAAGAATAGTTAGTTACCGAAGTTAATTAATCAAAGTGATTAATAATTAAGGTTAATTACTTAATGAAATTAATTTATTTAAATGTAATTAGGAATCATTAATATAATTAATGATGTGATTAAGATTAATTAATTGAGATTAATTAATAAGTGATTAGAGTAATTAATTAATGTGATTAATTAAGGATTAATGTAATTAATTATAATTTAATTAATTAATGAAGTAATTAAAGGTTAACTACTATATTTGATTAAGGATAATTAATTTGTGAAATTAATTACTTGCATGTAATTAAAGAATGATTAATCAAGGGAATTAATTAGTGGTTAATTAATTAGTTGATTGGTTTGTAATCAATTGTTATATAAGTAGGATTTATAGATTGAAGTAATTAATTTAATTTACTTTAAATTAATTAGAAATGATCTAATTAATTTAATTCATTTTAAATTAATTATATATGGTCTGATTATTAATCCTTGTTTATATATGGATGATATAGATTTCCTTGAATGGTTTGAATCTCAGATATGAGATTAGTAATGATGTGTGATATGGATGCATTGGTTGCATTGTGATGATGATATGGATTATCTTCTGATAATGATAATATGGATTATCCGTGGTGATGATTATCTATTGTGATGATGTGAATTATCTATCTGTGTGTATATAGATAATTTAATTGGATTGTTTTAAATTTAAAACAACTTGGACCTAAAAGATGGCGTTTTAGATTCGATGAGACCGGGATCGGGTTTCCATATTTGGATATCCGAAAACCACATCGATCCAAATTAACGATAGGTCGTGAATCTCAAGTGAAGGTGAAGATTCAGAGTGCAAGGGTAATCATCGTTAACTCTGTGAGTGATTCCAAAATGAGTGTAACGAGATAATGCCTTCGGTTTCGTTCGAACACGGAACGAACTTGTATGGATTGAATGCTTTCAGAACATCGTCAGGTGGACGATGAGCATTTTAAGAGATGTGTTCTCTAAAGGTAATCGTAGCCTCAAGCCTCATCAACTGGGAATGGATAAAATAGGGTAGGTGCAGCAAGGCTAAGTGGGTCATGCCCAAGTAGGACGAGATTTCCCCCTGTCTAGAAGTCCCTTTTATTCGGCTGTGTGGGGCGGTTGATTCGCGACAACTGCTGGGGTTGTCTTGTTCGGGACTGTCCAGTAAGGGATGGTTCCGGCCTTGTGTTGCAGGAGAGCGGGCGTACTCCTCGGTACGGTGATCTAGGCCATGTACTGTGACGGGTGGTACCCTAGTAGCCCTGCCATTGTATGGAATCCAAAATCCAATAAGTGCCGTACGTATTGATTGTGCCCAACTATGTTGGAACGTGAGATGTATGCATTCTAGCTATTTCTGTATTTTATTTGAAAACCCTAGACACTATTATAATATCACCGGATTTCCTATCAAATGTTTTGGTTAGCGTAAGGTAAAAACTTTTCGATGTTTATGTGTGGGAAGTCTTACGTGATACCTTTCTTTTTAAAGGTTTTTCAAAAGTTAAGTAACTTTAACCTGTTACTCACACCAGACCCATGTCTGACCCGGAGTTTATTTCTGTTTTTCTTAAACTCTTGGGTACTCAAATTTTTACGAGTAGTCAAGGGATTCAGGTTAGCTTTGACGAATTATGGAGGAGCAAATGGAGCAGGAGGCTTCTGCGTTATAGTTATCTAGTATTCCGCTGTGTTGGTATCTTTGAGTCATTTGTTTGAGTTGTTTTGTACTGTGTTGTAATAACTAGACAGGTGTTTATAACTGTCTAGTATGAGATGTATAATCTGTGTAACTATGATAGCTATTGTATATCTATGTAATACTTTTTTTATTAATATAATTTGTTCGTTCCTCTGTTGAGATTCTGTTGTTGTTTCTTCTTTCTTCTCTTTCTTTCTCTTTCTTTCTTAATTCATGATACGTCTTTCTGGTTGGTGGAAGACTGGTCATGACAGCTATGATGCCTATTAATAGGCCAGCTATATTTGAGGAATTTTAAATTCAAATTTAAATAGAATTTGAATTGATTTTGGGCTAAATTTGAATTGAATTCATATTGAACTCAAGTTATCGGTCTTGAGTTATCTTTCTTGTTTTTCATTGTTTTCGAGTACGGTTTTCACTAAACCATTTTTGAAGTGATTTTCGAAATAAATGGACATTTCAAATTATTATTATATAGTACTTTAAAATTATTTTTCTAATAAAAAAACTATTTATTCCCTATAATAAAGGAATTTCAAATATTGGTTTTATTAATCTTTTCAGGAAAATGTTTTAGAAGCTTGTTTTCTCTAGTATACTATTTTAGATATCAAAACATACACTTTTCACTATTCGAACGTATGAGAAAAGGAATTAAATGATTTAGTAAAACACGTGGTATGGGACATGTGCGTTTACTATTTCGGTTAATTTTGGACTTGTACGATTGAAGCTATTTGAGATTATTGATTCTGAGATGTTTTGCCATTTTATGGCATATTTTGATTTTTATAATTCCTGTTTATTGGAATTATTTAAGATGGCCAATATTTGGCAAACGTTATGGTGTGAGATCTCCTATAAAGGAGTATGGTCGATGAGATCCATCACGATGTTTTATTTACTTGCCAATGACATAAGGCAAGTCTTGAGTTTATGATTTCAATTATTGAGATTTATGGTTTATGAGGAACCATCATGATGCTTTCACTTGTCGATAAGATGAGACAAGTTACGATGCCATTTAATACTTCGATGAGATGAGACAAGTATGGTGTCTCTTTATCACTCACCTATGAGACTAGGCGAGATATAAATTTATGAGTTTTATGATGTTTCTAGTGTGTAATCGACTAACGGCTAGTAAACCGCTAAGTGCGAATGTGTGGTATGGGATACATGTTAACACTTTTCGGGTTCCTATACGTGAGTTTGGGACACATTCACGATGTTTACCTAACAGAACTGCTTTGAGAGGTGTTAGCGACCTTGTCATGAGGATGAACTGCTTTGGGTGGTGTTAGCAATCTTGTTAGAGCTGCAAAATATCTTGAAGAGGTGTTAGCGACCTTGTCATGAGGAAGAACTGCTTTGGGAGGTGTTAGTGATCTTGTATAAGGCTTCGGCCATTTGAGTTTTGCACGTGCAGCATTGCTTCAGCATTACAATAGGGGATTTGGCCAATCCGGATTTTCTGAGTTTTCTGTTTTATTATGATTTCACCTTTTTAAGATGTTTTATTACATAGATATCCTAGTTCTATGTGAGATGTTATATATATGTTGATTTCAATTATGATATTTTGAACTCTTATCGAGTTCCTTAAGTTATGAGTTTTCATAATTTCAGGATTTTATAGGAAATTATGGGTTTGGCCATTTTGGCGAGTTGAGATTGAGATCTATATACATTTATACCAATGAGATGAGGTATAATTGAATTTGGAGATTCATCTATAGTTGAGTTTTGGATCATCCTATTTGAGAATGTTTTATGTTGCCATTTTGGCGAGAGTTTGTATTGATGTTTCTCCTTTTGAGGAGATATGGTTCATGGAAACCATGTAGACATTTTGGGATGTCGCTGATGATATGAGGCACTTGTGTTTGATTTGAGTATTGAGTTTGAGTTACTTCCTTCGAGGTATTTGTTCGCTTAAGTAGCATTTGTTACTTAAGTGTTGAGCTTATGATTTTATCGATTCATTCTTCTCTTTCGAGAAGAAGTATCTTCATGTCTATTCTGCTTCATATTACTGATATTGACTGATTCGTGTAGCTAGACTGACCCGTGTATGTATACTCGGGTCAGACCAAGTTATTTCAGGTATCATCTATTGGACTTAGCTTGTAGTTGATGTTGGATATCAGTTCTCCTTTCTCTTAAGCAATTTCTGTTCTTCTGCATACTCTGATGTATTTATATTTGATTCAATGTATATGGTGTGGTCGAGTACCACCTTTATTGTATTCATATTGTATTGTACTAAACATGTATCAGTGTATATGTATATATATAATGTTGATTACTATTTTGTGATGTGCTTTACATTTAGTTATTGTATTTTGTTCTGATAGATCCGTTAACTACCTATAGTTTTGGATTAAGAATTTACTGGGTAGTCGATCCACTTGAGTAGGAAAAAAATTATATTGCATTTATCGACGTATTCAGTAGATATTTAAGACTAAATTATAGATAGTTGCCCTTAACTAGCCATATTCTCCGCTTTAGTAGATGGAATTACTTGTTAATTCTCTTTACTAAGGTGGGTCTAGAGGTGGGGCATTACAAGAGTACTCTAAGTCGCCAAAGTGCGAACTAAAGTATAAACGAATTAACGAAAATCTCCGCGTCATGAACTGTGGACTAAAGCATGAACCATTCGACAAATCTCTATGTCCCCAGAGCATGGACCGAAGCATGAGCACAAACTGGGCACGAGTCGACCGGGGGGAGAATAACACTAAGTCACCAGAATGCAGAGTGGTGTATAAACATCGATAAATAGACGAGTGGATTCTGACCGTTCCCTATTCTGCAAACTTCGGCCTGAAATCGTCAGGTTGATTTTAACTCGCTACGGATGGAGTTCGACCATCCAACTAGTGGCCTAGCCAAATCAATGCTGGGAGCAGGAGTACAAATCTCTAAAAGCTGAATACGATAGCTTACTATAGTTCTAGCTTGGCGTTCTTTACAACTTTAGGCAACGACTCCAAAGAGGCCTCAATGCAGAACCAATCGAAACGGCATCCAAAGATATGGGCAACCGACTATATCTTTCCTCAGATCAAGGGTCAATACCGATCCGCACCAAGCACATACGAATGTGACTCGGATGTTCCTTGAAAAACTATGACCTCCAGAGCGTGGAAAGGAGAGTAAACCATGAAGACTTGGTCAAAAATTCTCCAGCACCTTCTTCGATCCATCAGGAGGAGTATGAAACTGGATGAGCATGACCTGACTGCATTTGTAGCCAACTTTACCCCGAGATATGATTACATGGCATGAACCAAAGTGGATGTGGATGACCGTCCAGCGTCCAAATTACTCCCTGAAACTGATGAGGCATCAAAATATTCCTCTTGGAATGAAAACCCACAATACAATCCAAGATAGGCGAGAACCAGCCTCCCATCAACTGCCTTGATCTCACGATTCAACAGGAAAGAGAGTAATTCTAAAGTGGGCATGGTTGACCTTCCTACTTATCGGTATATGCCCCAGACCTGGGGGCACGAGCTAGAAGCAAGGTGAATGTGAACCGACTATTCATCGATCAACTCTATGTTTTCGAAGTTTAGGTGGGAATATAAACATAAATAGGATGAGACTCAACCGTCCTTGCAGTACATTTATTAACCCTAAACTGGGAGCAGACGCATGGTCATCCAAAGACTAGCTACGATAGCTCGGTATTGAAACTTATATGTAGTGCTTACAGCTACTCAAGGCTACAACCGAAATAATATCTAAAGATAGAATCATTAAATCGATACCTAAGCTCGTGGGCAACTGACTGTCACTCCAACCCGAAGGACGGGTAAAGGATCATGAATGCATTGAATAGAAAGTGTATTATTCGAATATACAAGCAAATTCAAACTAATAGCAAGATCCAGCTAAGAAGCTACACGCAACTTGAGGCTAACCCCTACTCGACATTTCCTTCAACGTGCTTTTAAGCTTGATCTTTGGCCATTTTTTGATAATCGATTAGAGCATTCATAGCCCTTCACTATTAGACTTAATAACTCATGACAAGACTCTAGGATTCAACCAGACTAACCATCAACATTGACCGTCCCAACCATATTTCAATTGAATGTTATGAAAAATAGTTACATCTGAACTCAAAGAATCCGGGTGTCGAATATCGAATCTTAGCTCAGTGCAATGATGATAAAAGAATTAGTTGGATTTTTCTGAATAAATGATGATATGTTCCCTTGGACCCATTTTGACATGCACGTGTGATTTCACCAACTATCGCGAGCCATGCATTGGATATCGATCTGAAGCTACAAAAGCTAGCGCAATGTCTATTGGTTTCATCATGAAAGCTCCAATCTTACTTTTGGGCTCACCCCATCAACGTCTATGCCTACTAGCCGTTGCAACCGGGCATACAACGACCTGAGACGTCTGAAACACTACTTAAATCGAATATCGAACTAAGCCAATTCGATATCACTTATTTCCCTCGAACGGTATCCAAGGATGGAAATTAGCAAACCTCATACCTAAATTTACTGCATCGGATGACTACTCGAAGAGTAGTAGAGAACCAACTGATAGATGGAAAATGTACGCGGATGGAGCATCCAGTGATCAGTGTTATGGCGCAGGAGTCATGTTAATGACTCCCGAGGAACGATCGATCTGCTATGTCTTGAAACTCGATTTTCCTGTAATAAACAATGATGCTTATTATGAAGCCTCGACTGCCAACCTCAAACTTGCTAGAGGATTCATAGTGGAAAATTTGCATATCTTTTGTGATTCCTGATTAATAGTATGCAAAGTTAAGGAGGTTGATCTTGCTAAGGGGCATTATCTTGCTCCTTATCTCGGCCAGGTCCAAGAGATACTAGCCGACATTACGTATTACATCAATACACACATACTTGGCAAAAAAATGAAAAGAGTCCTGTCACTGGCCAAGCGGGCCAGTTTTAGGGACGCGCAACGGACATAAATTATTTCGGTTGAAATACTTAATATTCCAAGCATTGATGGATGGAGATCGGCTAGGTCTTAGAGACAGAGCCGGAAAAGATGTCATGGTTGACTCCCATCAAAGACTATCTACAATGAGGAATTCTTACTAAACAGAGGAATGGAAAACGATAGATCCTCCTCAAAACTTCATGCCAAATCATCCAAGAAGAAGTCGTGTGTAGAAAGGAGTTTATCCATCCCCATGCTTCGATGTATCGCCCATGATGATATCTTGAGCGAAGTCTATGAAGAAGAAAGCGGCGATAACATCAGAGGGAAAACCATGATAAAGAAAATACTCTGCTATAGGTACTACTGGACAACTATCAATCCAGATGTAGTTGGTCATGCTAGAAAATGCGACGAGTGCAAGATATTTGCAAAAAATCCAGGAACCCTGCCGATGGAAATTACTCAAATGGCTAGTCCATAGCCATTTGCCACTTAGGGGCATTGAAATCATCTTCTTGCCGATCCTAAAAGTGGTGCGAAATACACCATCATAGCAATTGATTACTTCACCAAATGGGTAGATGAAGAACTTTTAACCACGATCAAGATGAAGAAAATAATCAACTTTATTGTCCGTAACGTCATATGTCCTTATGACCTTTCATGATCTATTATAACTGCAAATGGACAGGTTAAAGTTGTGAACAAAATCATAAAGTATGTACTGAAGAGAGGTTTGGAAAAGGCTAAAGACAAATGGGCGAATGAACTCCCAACAGCATTATGGGCTTATAGAACTACCCATGAGTTCATGACTGGCCGTACTCCATTCACCCTTGCCTACTGCTCTTAGCTCGCCATCCATGTAGAGCTTGAAGTCTGCTCTCATCAAGCGGCTGATTACAACCCTTATTTCAAAGAAAATACAACCAAGGAATCACAATTGAATTGCAATTAAAATAGATGGAACTGGTGACGACTTATGAGCATATAAAATGCATCCCAGAGCCGATGGAAAGAACATGTACCCGAACAAGCATGTGTACGTCCAAAAAAGTTCGACTTCTTGAAATCAACAGAAATTGAATTTTTACTTAGGGTTATTAAGAAAAGACTGGATCAGATAGCCGAAGCTCTGTATAATTCGACATGGATGACTACTGATGAACTACAACCCTGGATATATAATACTGGGAATCGGCCAAGCATCATGATGACCAAAGAAGGATACAACACCTTGGGAGGATAAAATTGAAGGATAGTGACTATTCAGGAAACACGATGGATTTCTTTCTGGAAACAAGGAATACTCACTGATTCAAAGCGTGTCATGTTGCTTCACATGACACACTATGGGAGGAAAATGTTACCCGTCACCTTGGCCCGGCTATAAAACAACAGTTGAAGATATTATCATTAGCACTAGACAAGATTCTGACCAAGAAGAGCCTGAAGATATATGGATTTGATGCAGTCGACATGTTTAGGCATTTAGGGACGGTTCGGCAAGAATGGACCGGCCAGTTCGAGATCGCCCTATATGGGCCAAGTCAACTCGGCCTTGAGGCCTGCGCAAGGAGTCTAGCCTATCTTCATCTATAAATAGAAGGGCATGGGCACAGTGAAAGGGACCTTTTTTCGAGAACACTGGAGAAACCCTACCGCTTTCAAGACTCATTCTTTTTCACTTTGCATTTGCATTCGAGTAGTTGGTGTACGAATTGTATTTGTAATCAATAGTTTAGAAAAGCAATAAAGATTAAACTCAAAGTGGACGTAGGCAGTTACGCCGAACCACTATAAATCTGGTGTTCTTGTTTCTCATAGTTATTACTGCATTTTACCATGTAATTCCTCAGTTTTAATTTACCTATTTCATTAATCTCTCTACGCAAATCTTTCTTTGGGTGTTAGTGACCAAATTTAGTGCTAACAGTAACTCTTCATCTATATATGATTATGGTAATGAAGTTAATTTTAGAATCAAAATTTGATAGTCTATATTACTAATCAATAGTAAATAGATCATGCTTAGAATAGATTTTGTTTTCAATTTCATTAACATTTTCATGAGAGTTGACATGTGGTTTAGTAGGTGTGTTATAGTTTGATGGTTTATGCTGGGCTAATTAATGGCACAAATAAGCCATACTTGTGAAAACACATCAACTAAATTCACTAATGACTAAAAAGACAGATCATAATTTCATAAATGTTGATTTATGTGATCATGAGAAGGGAATTGCCTCTAAATTGTCTTTTACTCTCATATTTTTATTCACTTTGTTAAGCTAGTTCTTACCTTTTTTTGCTTAAATAACTTAAAACTCTTGGTTTATTTGATTGAGTAGGATTTTAAATCAATTCAATTCCCTGCAGATTGACCCGTACTTGCCACATACTAAAATTGTACGCCGTGCGCTTATGTTTATTTTATTAAAAAAAATCGGCTATTTTCTAATTCGATAGAGTGTTAGCCATTAAACAATTTCACATTACCAAATTTTGTGGACCTAAAGTAAGACTAAGACTTACCAGCTATTGGAAACCATCAACACCTTTAGAAATTGCCTTCATGTAAGTAGACTATGGAATGTTGATCTGACTAATCATTTTGAGGATGTAATAGATTCTTATGATAAATCTTGTGCAAAACCCATCAAGTCCCTTGGAGTAATGTGTTTAGGTCGAGTAGCCATATTTTAAATTTAACAGACCGACTTAGATTTACCATCAAAGACAGAGATGAATTTTTTTTTTTGAATTTTTGAAATTGGCAAAGCATCATCCAAGAGAGAAGATTTTGAGGCAAAAATGACATTACATTCTTCGTAAATATTATGATCCAAAACAAAGTGTAACCCTAGAAGCTGTCCCTAGGTTTAAAACATGTTTCCTTCTCCTTTGTCCATTACCTAAGGGAAATTAAAAAAGAGTGATTTATGATTCGGGGTATATCTCTCTACATGTTTCAGGTGTTGCTTATAGACTGTAGGTTGAGAGTTCTTCCCCTTCAATCCGTACCAAAAGCTGCATTAGGAAAGAAATTTTTTTCTACAATTTAGCTAAATCTTCAAGAACTCTTGTCGAATCTAGGTCTAGGGATCTTAAGATTATTTTAAAGTTGAAAGAAAGGTTTGGCATTTAGATGGTAGGAGATCTTGTATTTATCTTTTGTTTTTCGTAATCTTTGTGATGGAATGGAATGTGGATTTCGTTACTTCTCTTTTTGATTCCATATTTGGTATAATTTTCAGATAACATTATGTCCCAACTGCCTAAGCAATAGTCAAGCTCGTAACTCTATTAAAAGGGTTTATGACAATAAAGTTTCCAAAGCATAGGTATTTATCGTGAAACTTATTGCACTGAAAATTCAGGTAGACTTCTTTCAGTCTAAGCTGGATTTAGATGCTACTTTGAAAAAATTTGCGAGAATGAGGTGCTTATATTATAGTGGCGCTTCAAGTCTTTTTCGGGAGTGGTTCCAATTACTTATTAGGATTCAAAGAGGTTAATTTTAGATTTATTTAATTGAGGGTTTAATATTAGGCAATAATCAGACAAAGCCGATAAAGAGATTTATTTGATTAAGCTCAAGGGGATTGAGACCGAGGAATGATGTCAGGACATTACGATAGCCACCTTTCCTGCTCAGGAAGGGGAAGAGACTGAGGTAGAGGTAGGAGTTCTTTCAAACTCCCCTGTTCTCCCACTACTAAGTCATTACACATTGTCGCAGTCCTATTCGAGGGTCAAGGCAAGTTGAACAAAATTTACCTTCGGCCTCTATCACAAAACTAAGTCAAATTATGATTGAACTAAGGGATGGAAGGGTTGTGGATTTTGGATATTATCGAGCCAAATGGTTTGAGAGAGCTAATAAACTTATAAAACAACATTACAAAGGAATTTCAAGTGAAGCAATTGCATAAGACGAAGAACAAATGAAATGAATGCTCGATCGGTATCTTAGGCTTGAAGGTTATTATGAATACATGCTTAAGTCATTGCTGTTTTACTGGATCCCTTTGGACTTTCTATTGTTTTTAACGAAGAAGAGTTAGATCGTATTGTGAGAGTAGTCGTGATACTAGCCTGCACATTGCTTCCACTATGACCCCACACTCTGTCATGCGAGGTCCTCAAAGGTTTAGTCAAACAACTATTTGAGACATTAGGGAGGTCCAAGTTCCAGAATGTTCATCTCTAGATGGTCAAGAAGAAGTAGAAAGCCAAGAAAAGGCCGCAATGGAAGAGTAAGTTCAATGTGTTTTTGTACAATAGCATGTAGATACTTTGTAAAGAATCTAGTTGTAATTTCCCCTTATTTTATTTAGACTTCTTTCTTCTGCCTATATATGATGCCTTTTGTGATGTATTTATATTGCTTTACCATTTCTGTATCAGAATATTTGATACATTTACATATATATTGTACAACACTAAGGAGTTCCTATTGTCGTATTTCAATTTAATTTAGAGAAGTTGTAACATAGCCCACTTAGAGAGCCATAACTAACGGCTATGGATGCTGCCGTCATCCATAGTTATTAATACTTGGTGACCAAATGCGGTAATGTTAGATACATCGATACAACAGAAACACATGGATGTGAAGAAAAAAAATTAAAACCATTAAACAAATTTATCATTTCATTTCAATCATGTTTTTAATTCATTGCATAATCCCAAATTCGAGAACCACATTTAGAGAAAATATACTTATCACAAACAACGCCAAAAGCGACATACGAAGATGCCCCCTTGGATGTTTAAAGTATATACATATATAAGCAACTAAACAATCTTGCCTTTACATCAAAACACAGTGGAATCAAATAGGAAAGAACTCCTTATTAGCTCGCTTGCCACTGGCACATCTCTGGAAGCTTATTCGTTTAAAGGAGAACCTAAAAACCTCAACTCTCAAACTACTCAAAATTAATTGAGCACCCGAGAGTTCAAGTGGAAATAGATAAATTTCGAGTCAGACATAAAGCCTGGTATTAATAACAACCTACCATCTCGAACCATTTAGATATCTAGTGAGACAACGTTTCTTAGCGGAACTGATTTTCCCCTTACTAGTATCTTACACAAAAATTTATAATAACCATATATTGTGCTCCTACATTCACGATGGTTAAAAACATAGCAATTTATAATATCATGATGACATGCAAACATATAAAATATCTTGGATCTCCCTTCCCCATTTAATTGACTATTCGTCTCAGTTATAGTTTTTACACTATTAACCTTTTAATTTTCATAGGCTGACAAATAACACGTTTATAGCTTATTTCCTATCTGTCCGGTTTCATAGTTTTCATAGGATAACTAAGAACCTATTGGCCCCTGCCAATAACTTCATTCAATTATTTCATGGGTTCTTCCTAAACCTATTGGTATGTCCAATAACTTCTCTTGTATCATAGTTTTAATGGGTTGACTATGAACCTATTGAATTCTGTCAATAACTTTATTTGGATATAGTTTTCATGGGATCACTACAAACTAATGGACCCTGCCAATAACTCCTTCCAATCATAGTTTTCATGGGTTTACTATGAATCTGTCTAATTTGACAACTTCTTTGATTTGTCTTTGGGCATCCTATGTTCTAGTTTACCTGGCCTTTTGGATGCAATTCTACTCATACAGGAGTTAACTCAATTTTTATACTCACTACTAGGTCATCTAGCTGGTTATTCTCCCCTTTCTACCCAAAATATAGTTAGGGGTCCATTATACAGTGAATGTGTTTATAGAAGAAGCATATAGAAATACTGATCATAACATAATAATACCAACATTTAGGGTTTTATATCCTTGAAATAATTTTCACCTGAAAAATGGTTAATCCTTTAAACCCATTATTTTTATCGAGGAAAGCTTCATCATAAACTCTATACTTATAAGCCATTTCAAAGCTCTTTTATATTGCCATGAGTTTTCCTATAAAAATGAGATTGGGTTCTTTGTTTTAAAACTAACGCTTTCGAAACCTTAGACCTTTACTTTTGAAACCATTATAATATCTCCTTCAAAAGCATTCAAAACTTCTTTTCAAAACACTATGCATATGCCTTTCAAAATACTTTAAAACATCTCTTTCGTAACCATCAAAACATCACTTTCAAAAGTATTAAAGCATCACTTCCCAACTTATAGAAGCATAGCTTCGAAACCATTTGAAAGTACCTCTTTTGAAACCATTGGATTTATTTTTAAAAAAGAACTTTTGGGTCTATTCTTAAAAAAGAAATTGGGTCAAAGTAATATAAATGAAAGTAACCATTTCGAAACCATTAAACTTCAAGTAAAAGAGTTTAGAAAAAACTGATGGCTTCGAAACCATCCTTTCGAAAGCTTTAATCTTTTAAATAAACAATTGGAAGGATAGCTTTGAAACACCTTTCGAAGCCATTGCCTTCAAAACCTTTAGTTTAAGTGGCTATTGGAGCCTTTTCAAAAGCATTGGGAAGCGGCATGTTATATTTATAAAACAAAAGCTTGCCTTTCGAATGCATTGAAAACTTCAAAAGGTGTGAAGATGGCAGCAAGGTTTCGGCTAGGTTCAAAACTACCCTTTCGAAAGCTTCATTTTTAAACCATAAAATGCATCAACTCATTTGAAATCTATCCTTTAAAACAAAAAGGTGGCAACCCTTTTGAAAGCTATATAAAAGTAATTCAACCATTTCGAAGCATCCATTAAAAGCAAGAGAAGTGGCATCTCTTTGGAAAGAAAAACAAACGAAAGCTATTTAAATGGCCTCGAACCCTTCGAAAGCATTGTTTTGACTCTAAACCCGCCGCCTTTCTCCAATCACTACATACTAAAACATCGATACCATGTGTATTTGTTTCGACTTAGTTGGGGGTGGAAGTATGAGTTCAAAAGGTTTGCTACTGGAAGAGTCAAAACAAGGATACGGGGTAGCCAAGCCCTTGGATAGGTTGTGGTATGGTGAGGACATTAAGGCTGGGAGAGGAGAGAGAGAGAGTCACTTCCATTATGCGGGCATGTACTCTTGGCCAAGTAGTTCTCCTCTTGAATGCACTATCTAGTGGGACCATGGTCTGAAGTCTCTGACTGCCTATATATTATAATATTTTGTGGGCCGCATTGGGAATTTGTAAAGCTAATCGGTCAGTTGAGATAATGCCAAGGCCATGCGAAGTGAGGCGAGAGTGCTAAGAGCATAGAGGGTTGGCATGTTTATCCCTTTGTGAGAAAATCAAAAACAAGTATTCTTTTGGGAATGGTTGAAGATGGATGTTTGTAAATGTGTGATGAAGAGTTTCACACGTCAAAAAGTGAAAGCCAAGCAACCGAAGCCGAGAAGTTTGCTTCAACTCTTGGAAATACCTACTTAGAAGTGTGATTTAGTTTCTATGGTTTTTATGGATAGATTCCCTAGGTAAATAACAGGGAATGATAGTATATGAGTAATAGTCGATAGACTAACTAAAAGCGTCTATTTTATCCTAGGAAGGATGACTAGAATGACAGCTAGCTTAGCAAAGCTATATGTGAATAATATTTTAGGGCTCCATGGGATTCAAAATAACATTGTTAGTGAAAAGGATGTTATTACCAGTGTGTTTTGAGAAGTTGGAAGAGTACTTTCAGCATAAAGTTAAACTTGAGTACGGCTTACCAGCCATGTACCGGCAAAAAGAAAGAGTAAATCAAGTTCTAGAAGATTTTCTAAGAGCACATGTCTTACATTTTGGAGGATCTTGGGAAGATCATTCACATTTGGTTGAGATTGCATATAATAGTAGTTACCCGTCAATCATTAAAAGACATCATTATAGGTGTATTATGGTAGACCACGTAAGTCATATGTTTTTGGTTGGACATAAGAGATAAACTCACATTAGAAGTTGACTTGGTAAGGGATGCTGCTGAGAAGATAGAATTTATTCACATTAGAATAAAGGAGGTGCAGTCGAGGCAAAGAGTTACATAGATAATAGACAAAAGGAAAAAAGTTCATTATGGGCGATCAAGTGTTCGTAAAAGTTACATCAATGCAAGTGTTATATGCTTTAGAAAGGTGGGGAAATTGGCTACTAGACATGTAGGTTCATTTCTCATGATTGAGAGGACCAGTAAACCCACATATCGAGTCGAGTTGCCTAGTAGTTTGGCAGTTGTGCATAATATTTTTCCATACTTACATATGACCCTAATATGTTGGTGCAATTGAGAGTGATCAAGGACTTACCTATAAATTAAATTTGACTTATGTTCGATGACCGAAAGGGGTAGTAAGTTGAAATAAAAAGTGTCGGGGAACAAAGATATTATGATTCTAGTGGAGTAACAATAAGCGTGATTGCACTTGGGTGGTAGAGGAAAAGATTAGTATCTCTATCTTGATTTATTTTAGAACGTAATGAATTTTAGTAGTGTTTTTTTTCTATTATACATACTATTAGTAGTACTAGTGTATTTACGTTATTACACGATGATTATGTCTTAGTAGTTGCACTAATGCATTATCATTGTTGATTTTGCATTGGTATGGTACTAGTGTAATTAAAGTATTTATGTGTACTTTGTATAAGGATGACTTTATGCTAATAAGGTGTTAGTATAATTATTTGTACTTGTGTGTATGTTTTGTATTGATGACCGAGGGTCATTTCCCTACCTTATTTGAATTTCGAGAATGAAATTCCTATAAGGAGAGGAGATTGCAATAATATATATTTTAGAGTGCCATAATATGAGTTTAAACTAAAATTACGAATTTATTAAATGAGAATTAAGAGAACTTAATTAAAGAAGTTATTTAAGGGAAATTTTATTAATCAAGTGCAGGATGGTTGAAAGATTAATTGAGTGGATCAAGCGTAATTAGTACAATTAAATTCAACCATAAAAATTAAAAGAATGAAATAGAATGTTATAATGATGGGGTTTTATATCAAGGCAAAGGAATTTATAAAATTTGGCAAAGAGGGAATTTAGCCCAAGCCCAAATTATTAACCCAAATTCCTCCAAACTTTAATATTCCCTTTTCTCTTTTTTCACTTCATAAAAACAAATCCAAGCAATTTAAGGCTGTCATTACCAAAGAAGAGGAAGTGAGAAACTAAAACAAAGGATAAAAGCTTTCATTTATACAGAGACGAAAATGATTTTCATCAAACTTCTAACTTCGGTGAGTAATACTTACCTCCATTTCAAGTTTGAAACCATATGGATTCATATTTCAATATGTTTTCAAATTAATGATGATAATTGTGTTCTACTGATAATATAATGAATATATACATGTTTGGCGTTAAATGGCCTAGTTTCTAATATGTTTTAGAGTAAAACATGAATAAATCATCTTCAAACAGCTTAAAATTTTGACACGATTATACTAATATTAAAATAAAGATGGTTTTAATTTTCATTATTTACATATTAGAAAATAATTTGTTATGTTTTCTAAGTTAATTGGGCACTTTTGGCAGTAAACTAAATTTTATAAATATTAGAATTTCATATTTTGATTTGAAATTTTTAATAGAGGTAAAGGAAATTGTTTTCAAGCTTCCTATGAATTTTTGGGAATTTTCCCATGATTCATCGTACTAATATGAATTAGTATCATAAATAAGATATCCTTAATTAATGAACTAATTAGAGGAAGTAGTTAATTAAGGCATAAGTAAGGAAATATATCACAGTTAAAATATGAGATTTCTGCCATAATGTAAAAGTAACGAATAAGCAAATCACATGTGTGAAGAATTAGTTAAAAATAGTTACTCCAATAGGAAGAATATAGGTTTTCCACTTAATTATTGATTTGTTATTTTAAACATATAATAGCCTATGTTAGACATGCGATAGCTAATTAAGTTAGAAGTGTGATAGCTTTAAACTCAAGAAACATGGTAACTTTAAACTTAGCTCTACAGTACTCTAAATTATTTAACATGCGATAGCTACTTTAGATACGTAACAACACTTAGGTTAGAAGTGCGATAATAATTAAGTTAAAAGTGAGATAGGACTTAAGTTAGAAGTGTGATAGAACTTAAGGTAGAAGTGCGATAGTAATAAAATTAGGCTTGAGGTAGAACTAAACTAGTTTTGCAATATCATTAAAATTAGACTTGCAATAGCATTAAGGTTTGACCCATGATAGCTATTGAGTTAGACATGTGATAGCTTAGGCATGCAATAACCCAGACATATGATAGCTCAAACATGTGATAGCTAGATATGAAATAGCTTAGATATATGATAGAATAAATGTCCGATAGCCAATTTTAGAGATATAATAGCCTAGACGTGCGATAACAAATGGTAATAAACCCATTATAAAATATGTGAATTTTAAGGAGCATTTTGGAAGCCAATTTTTTCAGATGTTAAAGTAAATTTCATGGTAATTGGAACTATAAAGAGAAATGATAAGTTAAAATTAATAACATATGTGAAATTGTGAAAAAGAGTTAAGCTTAGGAAAACTAAGAAGTGATAAGTTGTATATTTAAATGAGAGATAAAAATATTTTATCCGAAGAATTGAAAGGTTTTTCATTTAAAAGTAAAGATATATGGAATGTGTAGGGTATACAACTAATGAATGGAAGAAATAGATTGAACGTAAGATCATAAAATATACTAACTCATGGAGTAATTGAATGACAGGGTGCCAAAGCTTAGTGAAGTCTAAAATTCAATGGTACACGGGAAGGTGCTAAGACTTAGGAATTCTATCAAATTCAATTCAAAATTTTTGGATCTATTATGAGTAATAACATCAAAATGGATATAAGTTAATGAATGAATTAGCAACGTGAAATAAAAGTGTTTCTTGGAATAGAAGGGCCTACTAATGCTTAGCAAGAAAGCTTGCTAGAATGTATTCAGGATGCTTACATTCAACCTCCAGGTAAAGTCAGGGTGGAACCCGAGGTGGAATGGTTAGCCATTCGATCGGTGTCATTTGTCGAATAAATAGGTGATTAGTAATGAATATGCCTAGAGAGGTAAATCACTAAATAAAGTTAATGATAACTTTGATATTGATACCAAAATAAGAGCCTAGGTGATGCATGTGGATATGATTGATAATTATACGACATGGTTTATAAAATATGGATAAGTATAAGTTAATGTTTGAATGTACTTTATGTTAAGTATAGGATATATTTATGTTTGAACAATACTGGTATGTGTGCTTATGATTTGCTAATTTATCATATGATATGGTGTAATTGTTATTGTTGATCTAGTGAGGAAAAAACATGTTCCGCTAGGCAGCATGGTCTCACTATATGTTATAATAAGGAAATGCATTGCTCATACCAGGCTTCATGTTTAACCTATGTTTTTATTATGATTTTTCCTATATAACACTGGTATTCATTCGATTTGGCTGAGCTTACAGGTTTAGCCAGGTTTTTTTAAAGGCAACTAAAACTCCGAGGAAGAAGTAGGAGCTTGATAGATAATAAAGTTTATTTTTGAATTCCGTTGTTGTAAACCATATTATGGAACTAGTTAAGTGTTCATTTCGGATTTTTATATGTCGGGCATGATGTTGTTATCTATATTTCTATTATATTTACCTCTTTTACATGGACACGATTTGGGAAATGAAAAAAATGCAAAGACATTTTGTGTAATGGAAAATTATTTAGCTTCTTTATTTACTTACTAATGTTAGAAAACTGATCATATTTTGTTACCTGAAAATAACTATGGTGATGACTGCAACATCACCGACATTCATTTTTGAGTTTTGGAATAGGAGATGCTATAGTATGTGAACATAAGATGTCTAGGTATGGGCGGAGAGTTAAACCTTGAACCTATACAAGGTGTTAAAGAGTGACTAAAGGGAATGATAAATGTATAATAAGCATGTGATTAATGGGAATATATAAAGTATGGTTAACTGTGTAACCTAATGTTAGGCAGTCTACTTGAAATGAGGTTAAACGGTAATATGTGAATTATGTGTCAAACTGGCGAAGTGGTAAACTAGGATATATGTTGGCATCAAAATTGGCCACCAACACCTAATTATGTAAAAGTACCAATATCCAATCCAATCACAGAAATACGAATGGAAATAAATGAAGAAAAAAATTAAAACAATCAGAGAGCAAGTAATAGACAGGATTTATAGTGGTTTGGCTAACTCTGGCCTACGTCCACTCTCAAATAATCTTTTTGTTATAATGAAGTTTGTTTACAGTTACAATCTGAAATCAAGAATAAAATTGGTAGAGTGTAGCCCATGTTGAAGGTAAAGAGAAGTAGAAAGAAGATCTGTTTTCTGATGCAATTCCAGATTTATTTACAAGGGAATACGTGCATGGATCAGGCTGAAATTTTGACAGATGGTTCGAGAGACCAAGACGGGGCTACCCAAAAATTTCCAGGCCCATTGGGGCCCAAAATAGGGATTGGTACCGATCCCTATTAGTGTGTCCAAATGGGTTGCGATCTCTATAAGGGGTGCCCCATGATGTTAGCTACTTGCCTATCAAATTTTGTAACATTTTGACTTATGGTTTGTAATATATCGTATTTTTCGTAAAGTGGTGTTGCGTGAATTTTGATTTTTGTCGATCCCTCTAGAGGGATAGATACCGATCACTCCAATCTCTTCGAAATGTCATGCGATCCTCTCCATGTTGTATTATGCTTAGCCTCCGAGTTTCACACCAATTGGATTAGTAAAACTCGAGTTATTGATCAACTTTTGTTGCAATAAGTAATGAAGCTGATTATAGCTGATCCCTATGGAGGGATAGGTATCGATCCCTCTAATCTCTTCCAAGTGCAATGTGATCCCTAGGAGAGCTTCTTCATGTTGTATTATGCTTGTGCTTCAAGTTTCATGTCAATTGGATAAATAGATACTGAGATATTGACTAATCACTGCCAGAATTTGAATATAGCCAACCCCAACAAGGGAAGAGTGCCGACCCCTATGGAGGGCCTAGTACCGATCCTTTCAGCTTGCATATTTTAGGGTGTGACCCCTAGGGTGAACTCCCTAGGTGCTCTCTTCATGTTCTTAGAGTTTCACTTTGATCCCCTTTGTTAGTTATTTAGTTATAAATTGTTTTCTATCAAAATGCACTTGCTTCGATGTGTTGAACCATGTTCCATTCTTCGAGCATTCTGCCTTGCATACCTATCAATTCCATTCAATATCGACCTCATTTTATTATACATACTTGATTTTTGGGTCTCGCAATCATCACTCTGGACTCATCGGCCTTAATAATTGCGAAGTCTATTGGGTTAAATTCACATGTATACTGCCTTGGAAAAAGGTGGGTTAACACTTTTCCCTGCAAAACATATCTTGCGATAGGAAGGTGTGCTTTGAATTTTCGTAAATCAAAAATCCGAATTCCATAATCCATCGATAGCCGTATTTTCCAATCTCTAATCAGTTGCCAATCCAAATCCAAGATCTCTCCGGATCGTTAGTGAAATCCATGACTGTTCTGAGTTGATATCCAATTTCTAATACATTCCAAATCCTTAGCCGAATCCAGATCTATCCAAAGCCAATAGCCAAATCCATGATCTTACCAGATCATTTGCCAAATCCAAAGCCTCGATCTCATTGGATCCTTGTGAACGCAATCCATACTCGATGACCTGAGTAGGTCGATCCATCACGTTCGAGCGAAGCGACCTACCCTTTGCAAGGCATAGTCTATACTTGATGACCTTAATCTCTTCAGATCCTTGCCGAGAATAATCTATACCCGACGACCTGAGTAGGCCAATCCATCATGTTCGAACGAAGCGATCTACCCTTTTCCACGAATAGTCAATATCTGACGACTTTGACCTCTCCGGATCCGTACTGAGCACAATCCATACTCGACGACCTGAGTAGGCCGATCCATCGCGTTCGAGCGAAGTGACCTAGACTTGCCAGGCATAGTCCATACCTGATGACTTGTGTTATCAATTCATTGGTCCAAATTTAAACATTCCTTAGTCCATTTTCTGAAATACAAAATAAGAGTCCATACAACCAATAAACCATAGTTTGAAGCAACTGAGAATGAAAAAAGAAAAATAAAGGTAATTTTACAAACCCAAACACTATGGTTTATCATCATCTCAGAGCATGCCTAGAGACCATCCTCGATCCCATACATGTGTAAGTGATTTAGCCGTCCTACTACGGAGTTTGTTACTTATTCCATGCTATCCTGATTAACTGATGACAAGTTGATGATGATGCCTTGATCCAGTGCCATTTTCATTCAAGGTGGACAGTGGCTGCTCATATTCCACAGTTGCACCCCGAGTCCTTACGTACTGTTGTAGCCGACCATTCCTCATATGTTCCTCAATGGTATCCTTTAAATGCCTGTAGTCATTTGTATTATGCCTATCCAACTCATGGAATAGGCAGCACTTTCCTGATGTCCGTTCACATTTGGAGGTTTTCCTCCTTACCAGCCTTCGATATGGAAGGCACCCTCGAGTATCAAGATATATCTATTCTAGGGTTTCATTCAATTATGAGCAAGAAGAGAATTTGGTTTCCCTCCTCTATCTCTCTGATCCATCGAAGCTATTATCCATGTTCCGTTTACCCTTGTCCTTTCCTGAGCTTTCATTGGGCGGTTCTCTACACTGTACCGTATTAACTTTCGTTGTTTCTTTATCAGCTTTTGCATCTTCTTGTCATAGAAACCTCTCTACTTTATGGTAGAATTCCCCGAGATCCATCTGTAGATCCCATATTAGTGATATCTTAAAATCAGAAATATCTGCAATTCCTGACACCGACGCCATCAAAACCATCGATGGATCTGATAGATCCACCGAAACAACTGCCGCACTGCACCTAGCTAAGAAATTCTTGAGTTATTATCCTACACACTGCTTTACTAATGTCGATGTCATCACATTCTTGGGTCTCGTAATGTGAACCCTAAACTGCTTCATAAATCTTTCGACCAATTTCATCCACGTGCTAATAGAGCACTCTCTAACTGTGTGAACCATAGCGTAGCTACATCCATTAAGTACCAGGAGAAGCATCATGCCAGGACTTCTTCTAAAGCCCCCAGTACTTCCATGTGATGTATATACCTCATCATATGCATAGTTGGATCCGACTTTCCATCATAAACTTACAGTGTTTGTAGTTTGAATTCTGGTGGATTCCTAGCATACTTGATATTATGCGTTAGTGTACTTCTATTTGCATCCTCTAGTTCCTGTTTACTAATCCTCCACGCATCGCTCACCTGATCATCTCTGTAACTTATCATTGTCTTCCAGTGGTCTCTCTTATCATCACATCCAAGCTGCCCCACCAAGTCTATGAGGGAATTCTGGAACATATTCCTCTGGACGTGCATCCAAATTTCAATTCACACCTAGCTCCATGGGATTGATCCCAGATCGTACAACATCATAATCGAATAGACCCGGGAGCATGCCCCCATGACTTTGGGCATCAGTGCCAATCCCTCTAAGATGGCCAGGAACAACCCTCAGCTGCTCTGTTCCACTCCTTTGTCCAATAGCTTTGTCCCCATGCTCCCGGTTCTGATTTCCAACAAATCTTGCCGCCTCAACTCCTTGGCCATAGCTCTAGTAGTCCCTATCATTCCAGCTCCTATGGATCCAGCCTATCTGATCTGTCAGAGTAGATTCTGCATCATCTCCTCCTAGTTTTTCAACATCTGTTCCTACATAGTGTCCATCATTTTTCCCGTTTTATCCCTAGTTGTGTAAATAGATGTTTGATTAGCTCCAGCTCCTGAGAAAGCCTCATGAATCCCTTCATGATGGCTCCTATCTGCTACTTGTCACCTTGTTATTTGTCTCACCATTGCTCCAAATACAAGATCTCTAATTGATTCCAAATCTGAACTCCAAATCAGCGGGGGCTAGCTTTCTCGGTGAAAGCACCAAAATATTGGCGTCAAAATTGGCCACCAACAACCAATTATGTAAAACTACCAATATCCAATCCAATCACAGAAATATGAAAAGAAATAAATGAAGAACAAAATTAAAACAATCAAAAAGCGAGTAAAAAGACACAGGATTTATAGTGGTTTGGCTAACTCTGGCCTATGTCCACTCTTAAATAATCCTTTTTATTGTACCGAAGTTTGTTTACAATTACAATCTAAAATCCAAAAATAAAATGGACAGAGTGTAACCTAGGTTGAAGATAAAGAGAAGTGAAAGAAGATCCTTTTTTCTGACACCGTGCTTGCTATATTTATAAGGGAAGACGTGCACGCATCGGGTTAAAATTTTGACAGAATGTTTGAGAGACCAAGACGAGGCCACACAAAAATTTCCAAGGTCATTGGGGCCAATAATAGGAATTGGTATTGATCCTTAGTAGTGTGTCCAAATGGTTGCCATATATTTGAGGGGTGCCCCATGATGTTAGCTACCTGCCATCCAAATTTCGTGCCATTTCGACTTATAATTTGTGAGATATCGCGTTTTCTGTGAAGTGATGTTGTTAGAATTCTGATTTTTACCGACCATCCACAGGGATAAGTACAAATCCCTCCAATTTCTTTCAAATGCCATGCGATCACCATACGAGATTCTCCATGATGTATTAAGCTTAGGCTATAAGTTCCATGCCAATTATATTAGTAGAACACGAGTTATTGATCAATCTTTGTTGCAATAAGTTGTGAATGTTGATTATATACGATCCCTATGGAGGGATATGTATGATCCCTATAATCTCTTCCAAATACATGCAGTCCCTAGGGAAGCCTTTCCATGTTGTATTACACTTATGCTCCAAGTTTCATGTCAATCGGTTTAGTAGATATTGAGATGTTGACTAATCATTGTCAGAATTTGAATATAGCCGACGTCTAAAAGGTATGAGTGTCGACCACTATGGAAGGATTGGTACTGATCCCTTCAAGTTGCATGTTTTGGAGTGCGACCCCTAGTTGAACTCCCTAGGGTCCTTGCTTCCTATACCGAGAGTTTCACTTCGATCCTTAATGTGGTTGTAGAGTTATTAATTGGTTTCTATCGAAATGCACTTGCTTTTATGTGTTGAACTATATTCCATACTTCAAACATTCTGCCTTGCATACCTATCAATTCCATTCAATCTCGACTTTATGTTATCATCTGTACTTGATTTCTGGGTCCCACAATCATCACTCTAGACTTATCGTCCTCAATAATCATGAAGTATGTTGGGTTAAATCTGCCTATATACTTCCTTGGCAAAAGGTAGGTTAACAATATATGTGAGTGAGTGAGACACATTGGATAATGAGAAGATGATAATATGAATGTATGAAACACGGTTGGTTGTATAATAATGTTGAGATATTTTGACTAAAAAACAATGAAGTGGACTTAGAGGAAATACTGACTAATGGGCAATGTCTAACGAAATGTTGAGATGTTCTAACTAAAAATGGCATGAGTAACGGGAAACGTCTTACAAGGAGATATGAGATAACGTTAGATAAATGACCTAACATTAAGGTACTCTACTTAGAACAAGGAAAAACAAAGTATGATTGATGTATTAACTAATATTAAGGTGTTATGTCTGAACTAATATGTGTGTGTATTGTGAATGATTTGTATTTTCGTTGGATATTAGTTAAGAATTATTCACATCGAACCTTAGTCTAACCCAAGTATTTTATTTGTTTCTTGAGAAACCCATGTTCGGGGGTACACCATGATGGACAAGTTTAATTAATGCTGACTGAAACCGAGCGGGTAACTAGATCAAAGCAACATATATAATATTAAGGTTTGTATATTTTAGCCTATGTAAACCACATTGATGTAATAAGTTTGTAAGAGCTGATTATGCTAGGTGCTCGGCATGCAAGCCCAAACATTAGTTAAGTTTAAATTATTTATTCATATGAGATGTTTAAAGTTATATACATACACACACACACACACACACTCAGATATACATACATACATATACACATGCACACACACACACATACACATATATATTCTTGTATGATGCAGTGTAAATATGTGGTCAACTTTTTTGGCATCCTGACATTGAACCTTGCGGTGGCACGACGAGGTATTACAACTTATGTGTACACAGTTTAAGCATTTTACACATGGCTTCGGTATGCCTATCTTTAGCTATAGAAAACCTTTACAACATAGGCATTTGTTCATAATCCATAGTTGTATGTTCTAAGGGGAATTTCTATCCATTAGAGAACGCACGACCTACATTCCAGATCCCAAATCAAAGTCGAGAAAGATAAGGAGCCTATCTAGAGTAGGTTGCATACCGTCAATAACATAGTTTGGTCTTGAGATGGGATTTACATGAGTCCATAGAATTCATAGATGCTGAATCATAATAGGCACATACATAGGTGGATTTCAAAAAGAAAACTCATATTTTGGACCATAGTGGGCCTACATAGTCTAAAGATTGGGCTAGATCCAATGTAGTAAGTTAAAATCAAATTTCATTTAATTATCTGATTTACTAATTAATGTTTAATAATTGATTTAACTTAAAAAATTTATGAACATATCATTATGTGCTCATGTGTATATAATGTAAATGTGCAACATGATAAAGTATACATGATTAATGTATATCCGTATAGATGTTGCGATTTGCATTTATAATGCATATATTCGCCAGTTAAATGTGCATCTATTGTCTCAAAGTTATTTAATACTTGTATAATTTATAAATTTTAAAAATTATTTATATTAAATAAATGAAATTAAAATATTTAAATTAGTTTGACTAAGTAAACAAGGTTTAGAATTCAAATACTAAAATTAAAATATACGGCCAAGACTTAGAAAATATTCAAAGTCAAAATAATATCTTAATAAATATTATCTAAATAGTTAAAATAATATACACACATATGTATGTGTATGTGCGTACATTTATTTTCAACCAAGAACATTTTTTTTATAAATACACACACACACTAGTATAATTGCATGCACTTGCATGCCTCCAATAAATAAAGATAGTTACTTCTAATTTAATAAATATTTAATGGGGAAAACAATTTTATTACAATAATTTTATTATTATGTATGTGTTATAAGTGAAAAACCTTTAGTGGTCACATACACATTTACGTCAAGCTATCCTTTCAGTGGTAGAGGTTGCAAACCAATAATGAGACTCCGTTGATAAGTGGTTAAGAAGGAGATGTGGTTTATGCTACAAATAGATAATGATATTCTATGGTTGAGTGATTGAAAAAGGGATCATATCTAGGGTATTTTCGAAGTTTCAAAAAGACACGGTAGAAATCACATTGATTGTATTTTCATTATTACTGTACATATATAATTAATTGAAATTTCATTATTAGTGTATATATATATATTAAAAGTGTGTGTGTGAAAGAGTGTGTGTTTGTGTGTATCTATGTGTGTATTAATAACCAGTGTAGGCATTATTTACTATAAAATAACATTTTAAAATTATATATAAAATATAACTAATAAATAATCTTTTAGCCAATAGATAGAAATGTATATTTATTTATTTGAAAAGAAAATATAATTTTTTTCGAATAACATATGTATTATTATTATTATTAACAATGTTTTAAAATATAATAACGTCAATAAATAGGTTTTAGCTAGATGATTTTTTAAATTACCGAGACTAATTTAAATAAATATAATATATATACATATGAATTTTAAATATATTATAATGTAATTTATATTTTAAATAGATCAATGGTTAATTAAAACATTGAAATATATGTAGATAATATTTAAAATTATACATACATAATATAGGTGCATGGTCGAAAAAAATTAATTGTTTCTATATGATAAAACATAACTGTATTGCAACACATACATAAAACAATTATACAAGGAGTATAATATAACTATATAATAGGGCGATAAAATGTATGCACATATAAAATTATTATAAAATATTAATCTAACCAATGAATATAATTACAAAATAAATAGAAAATACCTCTCAAAGATAAGCCGCTGGATGCATGTTAGCTGTAGATATTCCTAGATTTAGATTTAATTGATCTTCAGACTTTACAAATGCCTAGAGTACCATTGATATTCTTCAGTTTTGATGTGATGAGGCCATTTATAATTTCGGCCATAATGGAATGATTCTCACAGCCTAGATAGGGAGTCAAGGGGAGAGAGAGGAAACATGAAGGGTTATGCTTGTTTAAATAGGTATAAGGGAGGAGACAAATTCTACTCCTTCTACTAATTTCGCTTTTACTAATTCTAGATCCATATCTAGAATATCAAACCAAAACATCACCACTCCCTGCCATAATATGGCCAATCATTCCTTGGGTTATGTGGGCCATTGAAACCTCCAAACCCATTAGGTAACTAATATCATTCAAATCCAATTTAAATGTGTATTGATATCGTATATCAATATGTACATATATGACCTTTATATACACATCTAATTAATTACTAATGGAACCCATAAAATACTAATAATGTCCCATACATCGAATAAAACAAATAATTTGTAACGATCTGCCTTTTTTACACCTATAGACAATACTTAGTACATCTTCTGTATTCGTGTACCAATCATTTAAGTGTCCGAAAGACAGGTCATTAGGGGTAAAAGAAAGAAAAAGAAAGAACAGAATCTCACAAAACATGACGAGTAATATATAAGATGAACAAGTCTTTACAAAAGGAAAATATCTTTATTATACACATCATCAGAGTACGTTAACCTATTATTAGCCTGGACAGTTATAACAGCATATCCTTACAATTGCTGATAGATACAGAAAAAACAAAAAAAATGAAAACAACGGAAGAATATAAGGTACGTGAATACATCTTGGAGTATCTAGCTCGTCACCTAAAAGCTCCAAAGGATCCAGCTAAATCTGGAAAATATGCTCATGCTGAACTGAGCATTATAAGAAAAATAATTCCTCGATTAGTCTGGTAAACCAGCGTGAAAAACTCAAAATCACAAGGAATTAATTAGTTATAACTTATGAAATCTTTTAAAATCAAAGGTATCTTGTAAGACCATGCTGCACATAAACACAAACGGGGTTTCAGCTTACGATAACCAAAACATTTTTATATAAAATACAGTGATATTATAATAATGTCTATGGGTTCAAAGTAAATATATAAAATGGCTGAAATGCTTACTTCTCACATTCCAACATAGTTGGGCACAATCAAAATCGTAATGGCTCGTATTGGAGATCGCCCTACCCCTTACTAGCTAGCACCGAATATGCCATCACCAGATTGGATGATGACCATACCCTAATGGTAGCGAACCACATAGCCTTGAAGCATATCCCCTGACTTTAGTCATTATCGGGTTGATGAGGCATGAGGCTACGATTATTTTTTATATAGAAAACCATCTTAGAATGCTAACACTGCTCTCCAAGCGGCAACGTAGTGTCTGCATTCACCATGCAAGTTCGTTCTGGGTCAGAACGAAACTGAAGGCACTACCCTACTACATCCATTTGGAATCACTCTCAGGATTAGTAGCAAGTCGCCATTGCACTTCAAAAGCTTTATCTTCAATCATCTTTAGGGTACCTTCAGTTCGAAATACTTGAGTTGGATCGAAGTGGTTTATGGATAATTTATACTTATCCGATACTGGTTGCTTCGAAACAAATTTTGATAGTTCTGGTAAACTCAACACCGGTTCTTTTGGAAATAATTAGACAATATATAGGAGCAGGAATCACCCCCTAACTGTTTAAGAGGATGGATCTCCCTATCATTTGTCCCAGGAGAACAAAACGAGATTTATATGCACAGTACGACATTATCAAATATGACTGTGCCATATAACTCACATGTTTCTCCTAGATATTTTCGAAGTTATATTTTGGTCAGCTTTGATAGTCGATTATTTTAACTATCAAATAAAAAAACAATAAATTTAGATATTTAATTAACCATAGCAACCATAAGCCTCAAACTAAAATTTTCATTTATCAAAACTCTTTTCAATATTATTTATCAAAAACATTCATATACTTATCTTACTAATATAAGTATATTCACAAAGCATTTGTGAAAGATTTCTCGTTTCCAAATCATATTAAAGGATCAAAACAAAATGTTACTTAAATTAGATATAAAGATAACCTCAAACAATATTCCTTCGATGTTAAGTGTGAAACGAATATCCATACCACCAGAATTAAGAAGGTCGGTTAAAGGAAATCTAATCTCAAATCCTTTTATAAATTTCCTTGTATAAATCTTCTTAATAAATCTCCTTTATTTATGAAGCTTCCTTACTTAAATTCCAAACCCACTTACGAAACTCTTTATAAATCATCAGTTAAGTTTACAAAACTCTTTTACAAATATCAAAACCATTTATATATCTCTTTATAAATCTCCAAAATTATTTATAAACTTCCTTAACAAATATTCATAATCATTTATAATACTTTCTCATAAATATTCCTTATATAAAAAATCCTTTAATAAAGTCCTTTTGATAAAAAATGTTTTTTTAAACATCTTTGCTAAAATCATTACTTAACTTGAAACCATTATTAAAAATATGATTGACCTTAAAAATCAGAAAGAAACATAGTGACCATAATGGTTATCTTTTAATTAAGTTTAATTTTCAAGTTATAACATGGATAATTACATAACAAGCAGATATGTATAAGTGAATCAGCTAACAACAAACAATTAATATATAGGTAGATGTCCAGGTTACTATAATAGCAGATGGGATTTGTTCAGCTAAACACATCTTCAAGTTAATGTAATAGCAGAATGGGTTTTTATTCTGGTTAAATAGATGTCAACATAATCTACTTGGTGAACTATGCTAGAACGGTGATTTATTCTACCAAACAGATGTCAAATACAAGTTAATTAGCAGAACAATGATTTATTCTGCTAACTGGATGTCATTGGGTTTTATATTAAATTAGGTTTACTTAAGGATAGTCGACTACTGGAGTCAAAATTGGCACCAACACACAATTATGCAAAAGCTCCAATATCTAATCCAATTACAGAAATATGAAGAGAAATAAATGAAGAACAAAATTAAAACAATCAGAAAGCAAGTAAAATGAGACAAGATTTATAGTGGTTCAGCTAACTCTGGCCTATGTCCATTCCTGTTCCTTTTGTTATATTGAAGTTTGTTTATAGTTACAATCTGAAATCCAAGAATAAAACTGATAGATTGTAGCCTAGGTTGAAAATAAAGAGAATAAAAAAGAAGATCCCCTTTTTTATGCTACGTATGATGTATTTAAAGGGGATGACGTGCACGGATCAGGCTAAAATTTTGACAGAAGATTCGAGAGACCAAGACGAGGCCACACAGAAATTTCAAAGCCTATTGGGTCCCACATAAGATCGGTACCGATCTATATTTTGGTGTCCAAATAGGGTTCGATCCATCTGGGAAGTTCCCCATGATGTTAGCTGCTAGTTCTCCAAATTTCATGTCATTTCGACTTATGGTTTCTGAGATATCGCATTTTCCATAAGGTGATGTTGCTTGAATTCAGTTTTCTACTGGACTTTGGAGAGATAGGTACCGATCCCTCCAGTCTTCTCCAAATGAGATGCGATCCCTAAGGGAGCTTCTCCATGTTATATAATGTATAACCTTTAAGTTTCATGCCAATTGGATTAGTAGAACTCGAGTTATTGATCAATCCTTGTTGCAATATGTTATGAAGGCTGATTATAGTCGATCCCTATGAAGGGATTACTACCGATCCCTATAAAGGGATTGGTACCGATCCCTCCAACATGCTCCAAATGCTATTTGATCCCTGTGGGGTATTCCACGTGTTCTAGTTATCTTGTCCTCTAAGTTTCATGTCAATTGGATGTGCATATGTTGAGATATTGATCGATCTTTATTATGAAGTTGGGCTTAGCGGATTCCTATGAGGGATAGGTAGCGATCCCTATTAAGGGACAGATTCCGATCCCTCTAACTGCTCCAACGTAATGCAATCCCTAGGGTAAACTCCATATGGTCCCCTCTTCTTGTTTTCAAAGTTTCACTTCAATCCTCCTTGTGGTTGTTGAGTTATGGAGCGATCATCGTTGAGTTTTGTTGTTGAGCTTAATTCTGATCCTTCTTCTTTAACCCATAACTCTAGCATACGAACTCCGATCGACTAGAAATTTAAAATTTAGCCTCGTGAGTCCTTCCTTATCACTTCATACCAATTGCACCCTGATTATGACAAAAATTAAGGATCCGATCTAAATCCACTTGACCATCATTCATATTCTCGTTTATAGCCGATCACCAAGCTTGGTAACCGTTTCTCTGGGTCCCCCCACCTTGATGATCATGATGTCTGTTAGGTTAAATCCGCCTTTGTACTGCTTTTTCAAAAGGCGGGTTAACACTTTGCCCCCTTCCCAAAACATACCTTGTGATAGGAAGGCTTGTTTTGAATTGGCATAAATCCAAAATCCAAAGTCCAAAATCCATTGATAGCCATATTAACCAATCCGTTGCCTATCCAAATCCATTATCTCTCCGGATCGTTAGTGAAATTTATTACCATTCTGAATCACTCCATGATCTCTCCAAATTGTTTTATCCAAACCATCGACCTCACCGGGTCGTTAGCCAAATCCCAAACTGCTCCGAGCCCATATCCAAACCTATAGCTGTTCGAAGCTAATATACAAACCCATAACCTCTCTGGGTTGTTATCCTAATCCAAATCCTCGATCTCACTGGGTCCTTGTTGAGCACAATCCATACTCGATGACTTGAGCATACCAATCCATTGTGTTAGAGCGAAGCGACCTAACCCTTTCTAGGCATAGTCTATACTTGATGACCTTGATCTCTCCGGATCCTTACCGAAGTCAATCCATACTCGACGACCTAAGTAGGTCGATCCATCATGTTCGAGCAAAGCAACCTACCCGTTATCAGGCATAGTCCATACCTGATGACCTTGACCTCTCTAAATCCTTGCTGAGCACAATCCATACTCGACGGCCTGAGCATGCCGATCCGTCGCGTTCAAGTGAAGCGACCTACCCCATACCATGCATAGTCCATACCTAACGACCTGTGTTATCTGTTACATTGATCCAAGTTTAAATATTCCTAAGTCAATTTTCCAAAATATAAAATAAGAGTTCGTACAACCAATAAGCTAGAGTTCAAAGCAAACAAGAAGGAAAAGCAAATTTCATAAACCCTAACATTATAGTTTATCATCACCTCAGAGCATGCCTAGGGACCGTCCTCGATCCCGTATATGTGTAAGTGACTTAGCCGTTCTACTATGGAGTTTGCTACTTATTTCATGCCATCCCGATAAATTGATGACAAGTTGATGATGATGCCTTGATCCAATACCGTTTTCATTGGAGGTAGATGGTTGCTGTTCCTATTCCACCGCCACAGCCCAAGTCCTTATGTATTGTTGTAACTGACCATTCCTCACGTGTTCTTCAATGATATCCTTCAAATTCCTGCAATCATTTGTATTGTATTGTGCACATCCAGCTCATGGAATGGGTAGCCCTTTCCCAATGTCCATTTGCGTTCGAAGGGTTCCCTTCTTGCCGACCTTCGATACGGAAGGCGTCCTCGAGTATCCAGATATATCGGTTCTAGCATTTCACCTAATTACAAGTAAGAAGAGAATTTTGATTCTCCCCTCTATCGCTTTGATCCATCAAAGCTATTGTCCATGTTCGGTTTACCCTTGTCCATTCCTGAGCTTTCACTGGGCTGTTCTCCACCTCGTGCCATATTAACATTCATTTCCCTTTATTAGCTTTCGCATCTTCTTATCGCAAAAACCTTTACGCTTCATGGTAGAATTCCCCGAGATCAATCAGTGGATCCCGTATATGTGATATCTTAAAATATGAATTATTTGCAACTCTTGACACTGCCGCCATCAAAACCATCGATGGATCTGGTCTACCCACCAAAACAACTGCCGCATTGAACCTGGTTAAGAAATTCTTGAGTCATTCTCCAGCCCTTTGCTTTACTAATGTCAATGTCATCAGATTCTTAGGTCTTATAATGTGAACTCAAAATTTCTTTATAAATCTTTCGACCAATTCCACCCATGTGCTAATAGAACTACTTTCCAATTGTCTGAACCATAGCGTAGCTATATCCGTTAAGTACAAGGGGAAGCACCATGCCATGACTTCTTCCAATGCCTCCAGTACTTCCATGTGCTTTATATAGCTCATCATATACATATTTGGATTCGACAT
Source organism: Allium cepa (assembly GCA_030765085.1). Classification (NCBI taxonomy): domain Eukaryota; kingdom Viridiplantae; phylum Streptophyta; class Magnoliopsida; order Asparagales; family Amaryllidaceae; genus Allium; species Allium cepa. The sequence goes on along the minus strand of CM060941.1, from coordinate 164,813,200 downwards.
TTCATCATGAGCTTCTAATGTTGGTAGTTTGAATTCTGGTGGATTCCTAGCATTACTGATATTAGAAGCGAATGGACTTCTATTTACATCCTCCAGATCCCTGTTCACTAATCCTCCATGCATAGCTCACCTTATCATCTCTGCAAACCTATCATTGTCTTCCAGTGGTAGTCTTCTATCATCATGTCCAAGCTACCCACCAATCTACGAGGGAATTCCAAAACGTATTCCTTCGGATGAGCATCTAAATTCCTAGTCGCACCAAGCTCCATGGGATTGATCGTAGGTCCTCCAGCATCACGATCAACTAGACCCGGGGGCATGCCCCCATATCTTTGGAGATCTGTACCGATCCTTCTGGTGGGATTAGTGTCGATCCCTCTAGGATAGCTGGGACTGCCCTCGGCTACTATGTTCTATTCCTTTGTCTGTTGGCTCTGTCTTTATGTTCCCAATTCTGATTTCCGTAGGTCTTACTGCTTTAAATCCTTGATTCTATGATCTGGCTTGTCCAATCTGTTGGAGAAAATTCTACGTCGTCTCCTATTGTCTTTTCAACATCCTCTCCTGCATAGCATCCATCATTATTTCCATTTCATCCCTGGTGATGCAGATAGATGCTTGATTATCTCTGGCTCCTGAGGAAGCCTTTTGACTTCCTCATGGTGGCTCCTTTCAGGTAATACTCTCCTTGTCGTCGCTTTCTAGATCGAAATATCCAAGCTTCCAAATCTAAGATCCTAGCTTCCTAATCCTCGGGTGCAAGTCCTTCTTAGTGAAAGTACCAAAATGTTGGCATCAAAATTGGCCAACCAACATCCAATTATTCAAAAGCTCCAATATCCAATCCAATTACAGAAATATGAAGAGAAATAATGAAGAAGAAAATTAAAACAATCAAAAAGCAAGTAAAAGGAGACAAGATTTATAGCGGTTCGGTTAGATCTGTCCGACGTCCACTCTCAAATAATCCTTTTTATTATACTGAAGTTTGTTTACAGTTATAATCCGAAAACCAAGAATAAAATTGACAGAGTAGCCTAGGCTCAAGAGAAAGAGAAGCAGAAAGAAGATCCATTTTTTGATGCCATTCCTGCTATATTTGTAGGGAAAGACGTGCATGGATTGGGTTGAAACTTTGACATAAGGTTCAAGACACCAAGACAATGCCACCCAGAAATTTCCAGGCCCACTGGAGCCCAGAATAGGGATCGGCACCGATCTCAATTTTTGTATCCAAATAGGGTGCAATCTCTTTTAGAGGTTCCCAATGATGTTAGCTACTTTCCCACCAAATTTCTTGCTATTTCGATTTACGATTTGTAAGATATCACATTTTCCATAAGATGGTGTTGCTTGAATTCTGTTTTCTGCCAATCCCTCTAGAGGGATCGGTACCGATCCCTCAAATCTTCTCCAAATGACATGCGATACCTAATGGAGCTTCTCCATATTATATTATTTATACCCTTCAAGTTTCATACCAATTGGATTAGTAGAACTCGAGTTATTGATCAATGCTTGTTGCAATATGTTTTGAAGGCTGGTTATAGTCGATCCCTATGGAGGGATATGTACCGATCCATCCTACTTGCTCCAAATGCTATACGATCCATGTGGGGTATTCCACATGTTCTAGTTAGCTTGTCCTCCAAGTTTCATGTCAATTGAACATGTAGATGCTGAGATATTAATCGATCTTTGTTATGAAGTTAGGCTTAGCTGATCCCTAAGTGGGATAAGTACTGACCCATGTCAAAGGACATACACTGATCCCTCCAACTTTTCCAAATTCCATGCAATCCCTATGCTAGACTTCTTAGGGTCCCCTCTTCTTGTTTCCAAAGTTTCACTTCAATTCGCCTTGTGGTTGTTGAGTTATAGAGCGATCATCGTTGAGTTGTGTTGTTGAGCTGAATATGATCCAATCCCTCTTCTTTTGCCATAACTCTAGCATATGAACTCCAATTGACTTGATACTTGAAATGTAGCCTTATGAGGCCTTCTTTATCACTTCATAACAATTACACCTTGATTAGGACAAAAACTAGGGATCCGATCCAAATCCGCTTGACCATTATCCATAGTCTCGTTTAAAGCCAATGTTCGAGCTTGGTAACCGTTTCTCCATGCCTCCGCCGTGATGATCATGGTGTCCGTTGGGTTAAATCTTCCTATGTGCAGCTTTGCCAAAAGGTGGGTTAACATCAACAAAGAAATCCTTGGATTTAAAATATTCTTTTAAAAGAAAGTTACTTTAAAAAAAAAACCGGTCTTTAGAAATGAAGTGGTTTAAAACTTTAAACTTCTATTCAAAAATTAATTAATAACTATACCTTTAATTAATAATTAGTAATAATTAATTATTAAATAAATAAATAAAACCTAATAAATCTTTGATTAACTATTAAATAATAATTTAAGTTAATTAGTCTCGATTAATTAACTAAATATTCCTCAATTAAAACTTAAATAATAATTTTAACCTTCATTTAAAATAATTAAATCATGATTAAGTTTTAATTAAATCTTAACTTAAATTTAACTTGATTAGTAATTAATTAATAACTAAAGCCTTATCAAGAAATTTTAAAAATTAATCTTAATTAAATAATGATTTGTCTCTAGAAAATTAGTTAAATAATAGTTAACTCTTTATTAATTAACAAATTATAATTAACTTACCTACAAATAATTAAGTACTATTTCCTTAACTTAATTAATGATTAAGTACTAATTAGCTTACTTAATTTATTAATATAATAATCATTGAATAAATAAACAAACAAATAATTGTTTTAATATATTTAAAATATGTTTAGAAACAATTCTCAAAAGATATATTTAAGCTAAACAATTTAAATTCAAAAAAAATTCGTTTTTCATGAACTACATTTAGAGCGACTATCGCTATGCGACTTGAACTTTCAAAAATTTGATTTATACTCTAAACTAACAAGTTTATAAACTTTGAATAATGTTTAAAAAACAAAGGTAAGATTTTTAAAACTTTTATAAAACATTTCCAAAAGTAAAGTTAGAAAACAGGTTTAAACCGACGGATCTCGATGCCGTTTTAACAAGTCAAAGTGCTTACTTTCTTAGCACATACATCACGTACATAAGCTCATACATCCAAACACATGCCATAACAACATACGTAAGCAACAACTATAAACCAAAATCATAGCTTTCAAACTCACTTCAACATTAGATTTCATTTCAAGTCTAACTTCTAATCAACATACAACAACATCCAATATTGTCTAAACCAAACATCTAACATACTTAACAACCAAATAACAATATTATTTATCAAAGCAAGCTTCATATTCAAAGTTAGAACTTTTAGATGAATTCGTGAGTTATACTCACCCAAAAGCAACCAAAATGACTCAAACTTCCCTAACTTTTGAACTAAGCTTAGATCCATGCTTTGACTTTGGTAAGAACAATATTTGGTGGTCTTGTGGTGGCTTTATGGTTCGGCCAAAGTACGATGCACATGGTCCAAAGGTGGTGGAGCTCGGCTTTCAAAGGTGGAGGAGGTTCGGATTATCATCGAATTCATAAAAAAATCCAACCAGAAAATTGGTTTTCTACTGACTAATTTCTGGACAAGTATCTCATGGAATTTGGGAATGTTTTCCAAAGTAAAGTTCTTGGAAATTCTTTCCTCTTCAATTGTAAAAAAATAAATACTCAATTCAGATCATTTTTGAGGGAGATATGGTCAAAATAAGAAGAGGTATTTTCGGACTTGAAAATCTAGGTCCGAAAATGCTTTTCAAAGAAATGAGATTTGGACATGGTTAGGCTCAAAATTTAAAGAAGTGATATACAGGGAATTTGTAGCCATTGAAATTTTATACTATTTGAAAAAAAAAATCACTTAGATCATATAAGAGAAATATATGGCTAAAAGAAAAGAAGTCAAAATTGAAGAAATGAAATGGGTATTTTTAAGCAAGAACAAAGTAAATTACCTAAACACCTTGTTACTTTGCCCTCCACCTCCTCTTGCCACATTATCATGCCATCTCACCATCATGTACCTTAGCCTACCCTCATGTTCCCTCTCCTTTTCCAGGCTCCAATATTTTTAATGCATGGTGTACTTATGTTTCTTTAAATATCTTTTCATGTTAAACATTTGTCTAAATTTTATTATTCACAAATGCCTCATCATTATAAATATATATCTATGTATGTATGTATATCATGCATATCCTAATGTGTTTATAAAGGTGAGTGTATAGATTTACAATAGATTTCACAACATTTTTGACAACCTTTAGTCGACGAAAAGTCAAAAATTCAAAAAATGAATTCCGGTCACATTTTCTATTTTTCTTCAAACTAATCATTTTTGTAAACAAATTTGAAAACCTATTCATCATCATTATTTATTATTTAAAAGAGATTTTATTTTAATTATAAAATCCATATTTGAATATTTAAAATTAATTAGATATTCGCAAATCAAAGTGGTGAAATTCTGGATCATTACACTATTAATATCTCAAAAATATTAATTATTTTAATTAATCAATAAAAATTATAAATCAGCTAAATTATGTGGTGTTTTGAAGAAATCAACAACACGGTTGTGCGACTCTTATGTGTAAATTTATTTAGTGATTAATGTTAAGCAATTCAAATATTAACATGCACATGTTACCTTAGCAAGTGGTGACATTTTGGTCGAATTTAACATTTATAAGTTTACATCTGCAATATCCAATTTTACAATTTAAGCCATGCTTTTTAGTAATGATTGTTCACGCCAAGTATCTTCGTCAACATTATACCATTTTCATACTTATGGAATTTGGTTTTGGTCTAAATTCTTATATTATCCACATCCAACTTGGTTACTTAAGGACCCACCTTTTTGACCCCTGGAAACACACTTAATACATCCTCGGTATTTATGTGCCGTTGCCCAAGCATTTGAAGAATAAGTTGTCATGGGAAAAAGTAAATGAAAAAATAGAAAAATCTTACAATGGAATGGTTACGTATAATACAAAATGATATAGTACAAAAATTTACTCCTTACGTAGAGTTATCAGGGTTATACAAAAGTACTACAACTAACAGATTGGAAGTTATACATTCTTGACATTACATTTTTCAAATAACAACTATACCAACTTAATCATACAGCAAAAATAAATAACTAGATAACTAAGGAACCACCTGCTCGATCACCATCTTCAAAGAGCTCCAAAGAAAAACCTAATATTCTTGGACTACTCAAATATAATTAAGTACCCGAGGGTTTAGGTAAAATAAACAACTCGAGTCAAAAAATAGGTCTGGTACGAGTACAACTCTAAAATAAAAGGGAATGTATTTAACAATAATATGTGGGACCACGCCGCTAACGCTGAAAGGGTTTTCTCCCACATAAACAACATCTAAATATAAGAATGAAAAAGCATAAGAAACAAATCCAAACATAGACGAGAGGCAAAAATGGTATAAAGATCCAGACCTGAAAGAATGGAAATAGTTTAACCCCAAACAGGATAGAATGGATAAAACAAGATAATAGTCCAAACTTGATAGAATGGACAAAATCTATAATTAAACATCATGAAGATCATCAAAAAAAACAATTCAAACATTCGAATCAAATAAGGAAAGGAAAATTTTCCAACAAATGACTAAGAGGGTGCACCCACTTGATTTATATCTCTAGTAATATACTTCTAAGAAGCTCATTTACTCTATGAGACTTCTTGGAAACCTCCAAGCCAAACCTCACCAAACCTTACCAAGTATTCCAATATTTCACATCTAATAGTGCTACCGAATCTAATCTAGATGAGACGTGAAAGTATCTTAATGGAAGCAACCCTAGAAAGCTTAGCCCCCTCTCGCGCTTTAGTTTTAGTCATTTCCGACAAAGGATATCAAAGCTCAATAGAGTAACACATCTTCTTAGAATGATGATAATAAATAAGTTGAAGTAACTGATAGCTGAGAAACCAACTATCAAGGATATAAAACGGTCATATATGGAAATTAAGTCTGGTACACTTATCACCGCTCATCGAATTCAAACTTGTATTGTTTCTTGGTCAACATTAATACCAGACAAGTCAAGGCAGCGTTACCTCAAAGTCATGTCCCATGATTATTCTTTACTTTCGAAATAGTGACAAATTTACTTCTTCGATATTTAGTATTAATTATACAAAAAATCATTTCCATATAAGTGAATCTCTTTACGGAAGTTATTTCATTCCCATAAACGAATCAAAAATTTTCTTTTGAAAAACCCAAATTCATTTTTTTCTTCACATTACAAGTATTTAGCTTTAAACACTTTGTTAAAAGAGTTTACTAACTTCAAACATCATTATAAAAAGGATTCACTAACTTAAAAAATCTTTATTATATTTAATAAACTCTAAAACTTTATTAATTTAGTTGATTGATTGACTTCAACAGCCTTTAATTAAAAAGAAGTTAGTAACTTTTAAAACCGTTAATTTAATTAAAATTTAAATATAATTAATTAAGTTAAATAAATAAATAATTTATTACCATTTACTAAAATGAATAACAAAGTCAAAACATCACTTTTCACTTTGAAACTTCATTAATTAAGTTGATAAATTAACTTCAAATGCCTTTAATATGCAAAAGAATCACCTTTAAAACAACATTAATTCAATTAATTAGTAATATTTAAATACAATTAATTAAATTAATAAATAAATAATTAAATACCATTAATTAAAATGATTAAGAACTTTAAAACATTATTAATGAAAAGATTACGTAAAGTTAAAATAAATAGATTTGCTTTAAAAATCATTAATTAAAAAGTTTAATTAATTTGAAAACATCATTAGAAAACCGATTAATTAACTTTAATCCATCATTATCAAAAGATTAATTAGCCTTAAACATCATTAAATAAAATGATTAATTAATTTCAAAACATCTTTAACCAAGTAATTAGTTAATTTTTAAAACACATTGTTAATAAGTTAACCCTAACCCCTATTTATGATTTAATTTATAATTATTAAAATAATTAATTAAATTTGAAATTATTATTATTTCAAAACATACTTAACTTGTAAAGCTAATCCAAGCATGAAAATGAAACCAAACGGTTTCGACAAAAAATGATTTTTCGAAAGTGTCGATATAGCGACATCACGATACGGCCAGTTCGGTAAACAAGTTCATGATATTATCAACGCAACCAAACATCACATAGCAATGGTTTAAGCATACATACAAGGTAATTGTCGGTGATATGATATGTAGAAAGCATTTACTAACAATATAACTAACACTACCACTTTTTCATATAGTTTACTAATTATTTAATAACTCCCCAAAGCGACAACTTTTCACGACATGAACCAAGCCAACAATCAATATAGAAGCAAACACATATAACAAGCATTAATAAGTCACTAATATAAGCATGAAAATAGTTTAAAAACTTTAGATTTAAAGGTTGAAGGTTTACGCGCCGTAAAGCTTCCAAACTAACTCCGGCCTTTACTAACTCTAGTCATCAACCTACATCCAAGCTCTACTTGCTAATGACTCGACTTAAAGGACCAAGATGGAACTTTTTAGGCCTTGGAGGGGATATTTTGGTTCAGCCTAATGCATAATGGGCTCAGCCATGATGACTTAAGGGATATGGGGCTTTTTTTGAATGTAGAGTGAAGTAAAGTGATGTAAGGTGTTTTAGACTTTGTTTTTGGAAGGTATAAACTAGTTTTTTGACTATGGAAATAATCTTAGAAGCCATGGATGATAACATGAATATATGGAAGGGAGTTGAAATGAATATGGAGATGAAGATGTGAAGTAGAAAATGGGTGGAGATGGATGTATTTATAGGCATAGGAAAATAGTAGAATTACTGAACTAGCCTTAGAATTAAAATAAAATAAAGTTACCATGAAAACTTCAACACCATACCTCCCCTCTCTTTTAGTTTCCCACATTGATCACCCCCTCCCATACCCCAGAATCAAGGAAGGCCATGCTTTGTACTAACCTTGGGTGTTTAGGGTAAGGTGGTATACTTCCTTAGTCCTTAGGATACTATTTGACACTATTTGCAACATGCTTAATTTAACAAAGTCAAATCAAGTTTCAATTTAAACTAAGCATGTTTTATTACTACTAATACACTAATTAACTTATCATAGCATGTGCATATGTGCGTGCATGTTACACTAGTGTGCACAACATTTTCTGACAACTTTTCGGTGTCGAAAAGTCATAAATTCAAAAAACGATCTTCGATCACATTTTCTGCCTTTATTTAAACTAACTATTTTAGTAAACATATTTTAAAAATGATTCTAACATCACTAATTATTATTTTTAAAACATTTATTTGGTTACAAAAATCCATTATTTAAATATTTAAAAATGATTTAAGTATTCAAACACAAAGTAATTAATTTTATGAGTTGTTACACTCTTCCCCTTTAAAAGAATTTCGTCCTCGAGAAGTGGAAGAAGTAATAACAAACCTAAGAAAATTGATTTACTTTCTTGGTTTTCAGTAAACCTAATTAATTATATTTTTCTCTTACCATTAACATATGCAATATAAACACTATAACAACCACATACAATCATGTAACATGATGCAACCAAAAAGTAATGTAACAAACATACGCAACAAAAATACAGAGAATATTTTATAATAAATGCTATGCATGTAATATTTCAAAAGATAAATTTAGAACTAAACGTCCTTGTTTTATATTCAAAATTTTATTTTCAAATTTATCAAAAGAGAAGTAAATTAAAACCAATATCAAAATGTCAAGGAGGGGGTCCTCTTAACAAAACATGTTAAACTCTAGAATAAAAACAATATGGAGTTTCAGAATATTCCGGTTCCTCTTAAAACTGCTAGAGCAAACAATCTATTTATTTCTCAATTTTTCCCAAAAATAACCTTTCAAAATCACTGTGATTTAGGTCCTAATAATAACAATACAAAAGCCTTGGTTCACAAATTTTAACTTTATAAACTATGGCATATAAGATCACACAATCAATCAATCAAATCAAATAAATCAAATAAATCAAATTCCGTAAAGGAATAAACTAACACTATCAATCAACCAAATTTCATAAGGAAATCTAACACTTAACCTTATTTTAAAATGTCAAATGATTAATAAACAAATCTTAGCTTAGGTTTAAAACTTTCACGATTGCCTAAGAATATAAATAACTTTATAAATGTATCATTTTGTTCATCATCCTTTGTTTATTGCTTAAAGGGTTAATTATGCTCCTTCAAACAAAATTGAAAGTCACTCTCTAAAATTATTAGTTTCTCAAATATATCAATAATTCTAGATCACTTAAATTTGCTTTTAGTATTTTTATCCAATATATAAATCATTTATGAATTATTTCATTAATTTTCACCTAAATTTAAAAATATTTTATAAATTCGTTTCTTTATAAAGCATAAAATAATAATTTTTTCCACTTAATTTACTTGTATAATACTCTTTTATATCCTAAGAGTACATACAAATACAACTTTTATTTTACTTTTCATAATTTAGGTGAAGATCAAATTTAAATTTGGGCCTTTTAAAATTGAGTCAACCTCTCGACCTCTTTAACTTAGAGTGTTAAAATGGACGATGTTAATGGGTTGACCCAAACAATAAATAGTTTTACAACTCATATGTTTTAAGCAAAAGCTATGCTTTTAATAAAACAGTGTCTATTAAACCTTCCTACCTTTTAATCTTAAGGTGTTATGATGAATTATGTTTATGGACTAGCCCAATTAAGACCAATTAGTTTACACTGCTTAGATGCTTAAATAATATTTTTTTATTAAACAATGTTATCAAAACTTTCCTACCAATCTAACCCATTTAAATCAGTGTTAACTTATCCCGTATATTATTTAAGGGTAAAATTCATTTATCAAAACAATCTCTTATCAAAAATACTATTTATTTGGAAATCAATTACCTTTAAGGGAACTTAAAAACTAATTACCCGATTTTTGTTTCAAGACTCCTTTCTGAAAACATAATACATACATTTCTTTATGAAATAACTTCAAATAATTTTATATAAAAAAACTCACTTTGGGTTCGTCTGAATTTGGACACATTTCGATCATACAATGATGAAGAGAATGTTTTACTAAATACTCCACAATGTTCGCTTAAGCAAACATTTCATCTTCACTAAGGAGATTGTTCAGATTACTACAAAACTAAAAGAAATGTTTTCCTTGAATTATTCAAAGAAAAAGCATTCTACTTAAAATTTCTTTACTAAAATATTTATACTTCAGAAATATTTCCAAATATTGCTGCTATTACTTTTCTCAAAAATCTTTTGAAATCATTTCACACAATTCTGGGATTTAAATTTTCCAAAAACTCTTTAAAATGTTTTTAAAAGACAAATTTATTATACTAAGTGTATTAAAACAAGGTCAAAAACAAATTTCATTTTAACATCGTTTACTAAAATTCCGAAACAATTTACACTTAGCTTTATTTATAAACAATACTATTCAAAAGTTATCATTTAAAAACCATCAATTATTGACCTCAAACAATATTTATCAACTAAAAGAATAATAAAACAATTTAAATACCTTTATAAATTTTTAAAACAATGTTAGTCGTTCTAAGGGATGATTTATAATACTCTTTTATGAATCAAAAGCAATACTAATTATCCCGAAAGATAATAGTCAAAATTACAATTTCCTTTGATAAACAAATCAATTATCTTTAATAAAATAGTTAATTACTTTCAAAACACTTTTATCAAATCAGTTAATTTGCTTTGAAATCATTTCCTAAATCAATTAACTAACTTAAAATATCATTTATCAAATGATTGTTAAATTCAAATAATCATTAATTAAAATGGATAATTAATCTCAGCTATCATTAACTAAAATGATTTATAAAATTTACAAATTATTAATCAAAATAATTAACTAGATTCAAAATGATTATTAGTTAAAATGATTAATTACATTTCAAAGATCATTGATTAAAATGATTTAGTTAATTCAAACATCATTAATTAATATGATTAACTAAATTTCAAAACACTATTATTTAAAACAATTAATTAAATTTAACTAATCATTAACTAAAATGATTAATCAAAGTTCAACATCAATAATTAAATTGATCTAATTAAATTCAAATCTCATTAATAAAAAAGATTAATTAATTTTAAATGTCATTAGTTAAAATGATTAATTAATTTAAATATCATTAATCAAAATGATTACTGAATTTTAAATATCTACTGTTGCTAAAACACAAGCTCAAGCTCAAACACATATATAAGGGTTTAAAGGATGATATTCAATAAATGACGGTATAGCGGAAATCGCTATAACGACACTTAAACAGTTTAAATGGAATGTCAAGATTAATTTCTATTAAACATCCATTTTCCAAATGAAAGTTCAACCAAAGATTCAATCAAACAATTTAACTAACATCCAAGAAATCAATAATAGTTTATAGCATCATAGATATGATATAGTAAAATTGAATGTGAGATAAACTCATATTTATATAATTCTCCTTTATTATAACTAAAATTTCCTATATATTTATCCTCTAATGTATTATCCTACCATTCAGATTATATTAAACAACTTTTTATTAGAAGTTTACTTTCAGCTTAATACTGTTAAAAGAAAACTTTTAACTTAACCCTTTCACCAAACACCTTATAGTCAAACTGTGAAACTGAATTCATAAGGGGTTCATTCTCAAGGTTCTCTAGTTCCTATTAAACTAACATATACCTTTCTTAGGAAAATTTCTTATAAACATATTGTAGTTAATGCTCAAACTGGATGAGCATAACTAAACAAATCCTAAATAATAAAATAAAATATTATCATTGTTATATTAGTTTTTGAAAATCACCCTTCTATATATGTAAAATATATCCGTAGGTAAAATTGTAACAATATTGTATCGGTTGGTCCAGTTCAAGTATTTAGGAATCCCTATCGATAACGCTGATCAGACACATCGACCAGAATTCATATACCACTCAATGGATCAAAAACACAATACAATTTTTTTTTATAATACTAACAACTAATACACACACACTCTCTCAGTTTTATCCAAGGACAGTACTAATCCTTTCCTCAGAGAATTTACCCCACCAGGGCTTAAGGGTTCACCAAACCTAAGCTCTGATACCATCTATGAGTACCTACCTTTCTAATCACTGGTAAACATCCTCGGATTCGTCTGTCGTTGCCCAACCATTCGAAAGACAAGTTGTCATAGGGAAAAGTAAATAAAAGAAATAACATAATAGAAAAACCTTACAACGTAATGGTTACATATAGTAAAAATGATATAGTACAAAATGTTATTCCTTATATTGTAACGATCCATAATTTTAATGATTCGAAATTGAAATATTTAAAGTTGATTTTATAGATTAAATAACTTGAATTTCGAATATAGCGATTTATTGGATAATTTAACTGTTGAATTTAATTGTTGAATTTAATAATTGAAATTGGTTAAATAATGAAACCTTGGGTTTTAAGTTAGATAAAAATAATTTCAAAGGCTTATTTAATGTCTATTAGTAAGAATGAAGGTAATAAAAAAGCTTTTAAATTGGATTTAAAGGTGATTTAGCTGATTTTGAAAATATCTCGTTTTAATTAACGGGTGAAAATAGCCTTCTAGGAATAGTCTCGGGTTTTAACGAAACCAGATTCATTGGATCCGTAATAATGAATTATAATATACCATCAAATTTGATTGAGATTTGAAATGAATTAGTGGATGAACTAATTAAATAAATTAGTGAGTTGACTGGAATGTTGGTTGATAGAATTGAATATTGAATTGAACAATATATTGAGTTGAATAAAATTAAACTTGGTGAATATGACTTAAGTTGTGAATTAATAGTGAACATGAGTGGTGTTGCATAGATATTTGTAATCAACTTAAGTAAAAAGTGGATGGAATGATGTTTAAGTGGCATTAGTATTGAAAGAAAAATACCAAGTAATAAATGGGTGTGAATAATTGAATGTAGATAAGTTGAATGCAAATCAATTAAATGGATGTAAATGGAAATAAATAAATGGGTTGTACATATATTATTTTATTCGCATAACGGTTTGATCCAGATTCGAGTAAATGATTTCGAGATGATTTACATGGATCCGAGTTAGGATTTTTCACTCGCTTCTTGACGGCAAACATTGGATATGGATTTTTGGTTTATTCTGGAATTCTCTATTATAGTATATGGCTATGTAAGGAGAATGACTGTTTATAATCGAGGAACCAAATCCGAGTTCGCATTAGAGTGGTCATGTGAACGATATTAGTTTGGAAGTGAAATTCTGTAATCGAGCTGGCGATTAGATTTGATACTGCATATGAATGAGTGTACATCGTACGGGTTTAGTAAAGCAAATGTTGGAAATTGGAAATGCAAAATAATGTGATTATGAATTATATGATTGGATATCATTAGTAAATAAGATGAAGGTACATAGAAGCAAGAGCTAGTTTGATGCCCTTGATTTCATAAGTAAAAATTAGGTTGCCCAACAAAAGGTACAAGTTTAAATTGTTGTTTGAATTTGATGGTTTTATTGTTGAGCCACTTGCCTTTTTTTTCCTTGTTGGTTTGGTCAGTAGTGGCGATTTGTAGTTGTTCTGATCTTGCCACATAAAGGAGACGCTGGCGAAATTTTTCAAAAATTTAACGAGTTAGAAATTTTGAAGAAATTTTGATGACTAAAATTTGATTTTGAGTTATAACCTTAAATGATTAAATGGATGATATTGGTTGGGATCTAAGAATGAATTTGGAAACTTAGAAAAATTAATAACAAGGTTTCAACGAATTGATCTTTGGGAAAGATTAAAAGCTTAAAAGGATTTGGTAAGTTATTTCAATTATATTGGTTTTAAAAAGTAAGGGTTGGGTATTTTTCCCACCTTGGCAATTTCGAGGACGAAATTCTTTTAAGGGAGAAAAAATGTAACGACCCATAATTTTTAGTCACTTGAAATTGGAATATTTAATTGATTATAAATATGGAAAATTAATTTTATATATTAAATAACTTGAATTTCAAATATAGCAATTTATTGGAAATTTAGTTGTTAAATTTAATAATTTAAATTAGTTAAATAATGGAATCTTGGGTTTTAAGTTGGATAAAAATAATTTCAAAGGATTATTTAATTTCTATTAATAAGAATGAAGGTAATAAAAAAAACTTTTAAATTGGATTTAAAATTGATTTAACTGATTTTGAAAATATCTTGTTTTAATTAACGGGTGAAAATAGCCTTCCGGGGCATAGTCTCGGATTTTGACGAAAACTGTTTCATTGGATCCATAATAATGAATTATAATATGCCGTCAAATTTCATAGCAATCAGATGTATCGTTTGGCCGTGCGAGATCGAACGCGTCGAAATTGATATTGAAAATTTAATATAATAATTAGATTCAAAAAGCTATCTTCTGCATACGATCGAATTAGGCCTCGAAACAAGTTTCGTTGCGTTCTGAATAGGGCTATAACGTATAAAATGCTAGGCGGCACATCTCGGTCGGGGTTCGAAATTATATATCTGGATATTTTGAATTTAAATAACATATATATATATATATATTTGACTTGACCATACAAGCATATCCCATCTTTTTCATCCATGACTTGACCATACACCCATGCATCGTCACCTTAGCCATGGCCCATCACCTCCAAACTAGACTCATACCCAAGCCCACAGCCCCTATATGATATTTTCTATCTTCGCTCGGCTATATAAACAAGGTCGGTAAGGAAAAAATGAACATTAAAAAAATTTGTTTTTCAAAATCTAGACGATAAAAAAATCTGAAACAAGCTTTAAAAATCATGATTCGATGAGAGCTTCATGCCGATATGGGTTAGGTAGTACTCGATCATGGTTTGGTGATCAACATTTTAGGAGCAGTAAAATAGGGTTTGCAAATTACAAGCTTACGGGCATCGATTTGCATAATGGAGTTCGAATTCTTGATCGTAAGATAAAATAGTATCTCGGTGCAAAAATTCGTGGGGGTCCGATCACTTATGGAAGAAAGTGACATTACCTTGGTCACATTCAACCCATTAGGTCACGATTCAAGGAGTACTCGCGTGCCTAGCGTGGCGGTGGCTGGCGTGACGAGGTGGGGACGAGAGTGAATATGTGACGTCGGAGCTCGGTTTCGTGGATCAGAGGAAGGCTTTGGGTATGCATGTATGTGAGGGTAGTGCACGCGTGCACAGGTGATAAAAGGGGAGTTGCACAGGTGATAACAGGGGATTATCCATGATTGGGGAAGAAAAGGGTAGGGATATAAGTATAATTAATTTGAAGTTGCAATTAGTTTAGTTAATTTTATTTCAAAATGTATCGATAACTTATAAAATTGATAACTTCTTCATACGAGGTTCGATTGAGACGAATTTTTTTGCATTGCGCTCGTATTGATGAAAGATTCATGATGGAATTGGTTTGGATGAATTTGGAGACTTTTGAAATTTGGGCTAAAATCGTACGTCATTCGGTTTTAGTTCCAAACCGGAACGCTTCGGTGACAGCAGAAATTTTTTGATGAGTTACACTCACTTTTTTGGGTTAACTGGTATAATATATAGTCGATAAAAATTGTTGGATGATTGTTTGGATGAATTGCTATATTTACATTAGTTGGATTGAATATGTCTGCCTATTGGAGCGGATGAGAACCTAGTACGTTCCCGTGTAAGAGTGAATGGCCCTATGTATACGAATCCCGCCTCGAAGAGGTTGATTTTATTTTATGATTATATAATGTTTGTGATGCAGGGAAACAGGTTGGAGGGATCTAATGGGATTCCTCGCTATTATCGAATTGTTTCAATAATATTTCCTTATTTATGAATTATTAAACGATGAACATGATTGTGGACACTGTGGTTATAACATCGTTATATGTTGAAAATAAAACCCAGTAATGATAAAAAAATCAATATCAATATTGATATCGCTTAAGTGTTAGGTAGTTATTGGCCTTAAATTAGGATTTTAAAAATATTTATAAGTCGCCGTTTAAGTCAGAATTGGGTTTTAAGACAAGAAAGGATTTTAACTCCGAAATTGGGTTTTAAAAATATTTTGTTTAAGGATTATCTAATTAGTTATATCAATATTGTTTCTAAGTTATTTAGTTAAATTAAAATTGTTTTAAAGTTATGTAATTACATCAATATTATTTAAAAGGTTATTTAATTATTTTAATATTGTTTAAAATTTATTTGTTTATAGTTAATATATTTTAAGAATTTATAAAAAGTTGATAAATTGAAAGATTAATTATTTCAAGAATAATTATGGTTCGAAATTAATAATAAGGATTAGTTATAAGGTTTTGATAATAAATCAATATTATTTAAAAAAATGGTGAAAATTAATTATTATTGTTTCTTAAACAATAATCTGAAATTATTAGTTATTATTTAAGATGTTTTAAAGTAATAATTTTCATTTATTTGTAATGTTTATCTTAATAATTATTATTATATAATGGTGTTTTGAACTAAAAGATTTTTAATTATTTCTGAGACCCATAAATGGAGTTGAAAGGCTTAGATTTTATAAAAGAGTTATAAAATGGTTTGAATCATTAAGGAAAGGTTATTTGCAAGGTGAAAGAGTTTATAAATGGTTAGATATTTATAAACGAATTTTAGAAACGGGTTATGGATTTATAAAAGAAATTTTATAAATGGTTTACTGATTCATAGAAGGTTTATTAGTGATCTTTGAAATGTATAAGTAGATTATAGTGATTGAATTTTTATAAAGGGATTATAAATGGTTTACAAAGATTTATAAAATGGTTTATAAATGGTTAGGATCATTTTAAAGGAATTTGTAAATGATTTGAGAACTGAATGAAAAGAACATGTTTTCCAATCTTATGTATATACTTATACTGTTGATATAACTATAGGGATATTTTCTAAGTATTGAAAATATAGGAATTGATGGATATATCTATGTAAAAGTATTCTTGTACAAGTAATTTACAAAGTGGTTTTATATTATGAAAGGTTTATAAAACGAGGCTAGTGATTGCTTATATGCTGAACCAATGTTGGTTTTCCCTATGAAGTAAATCCATGATTGAATGTTTGTTATTTGATAGTTCAATAACCGACTATCAAAATTTGACCCAACGTAACTTGGAAATATCTAGGAGAAACACGGGAGTTATGTGGCACAGTCATCTCCGATGATGTTGTACTGTGCGTATAAATATCATTTCGTTCTTCTAGGATAATGATAAGAAAATCCATCCACTAACGGTTAGGAGGTGATCTCCAATCTTATCTTTGACTGTTTATTTCCTAAAGAACTGGGGTTGAGCTTACCGAAAATTACTGAATGTTGTTTCGAAGAGACCGGGATCAGATATGTTATTCGAAAACCACTTCGATCCAACTTAAGCATTTCGTGATGAAGACATCTTGAAGATGATGGAATTTAGAGATGGAGCTCTCAAATGTTTCGTTCAGTCCCAGAACGAACTTAGATGGATGAATGCTAGTATTGCATTGTTTCTTGGAGGGCAGTATTGGCATCCAAGTTGGAAGTGCTGTATAAAAATGTAAAACATAGCCTCGGACCTCATCAACCAGGAAATGACAAAAATCAGGCATGTAGCAGGGCCAAGTGGGTAGCTCCCAAGTATGGTATGGTCATTCCAAATCTAGATCGGTTGTTATCCCTTAATGTATGCTTCGGGGCCTATAAATGGAGGGGTGCTCATATTCAGTACTACCAGTCCTATGTGGTAGGGGTACAAGATGTTCTTGTAGACCTGGTGCATTTATTTAGAGATGTACCTTCGGAATGTAGTTCCTTACCCTGTCATAGTATGGAATCCAATCTCGAATACTTGCCTTATGGTTTTGATTGCAGAAAATTGTATGATAGAATTTAATAATGTAACAATTTCGACTAAGATTAATAAGTATTTGTATATAGACCCTATTCTAATATCAGAGAATTTCATATGAAATATTTTGTTTATCGTAAGGTAAAACTCGTCCGTTTTATGTGCGGTGTGGTCTTACGAGATAATTTTGATTTTAAAGATTTTCTTATAACTTTAAAATCCAGTTGGGTGTGTTTTTCATGCTGGTTTTCTAGACTGACTCGGATGTTATTTTGTTATAATGCTCAGGTCAGACCAAGCATATTATAGATTAGTTGGGTGCTTTTGAGCTTCAGAAGATGAGTTGGAGGCCCAAAGACATATTCACATAGATGGTTATTTTCCGCTGTATTCATTATTGTGTTTATCAACAATTGTAAAGATAGGCTGTTATAACTGTCCAGGCTGAAATAGTTTAGTATACTCTGATTGATGTCTGTGTAAATATATATTACAGTTTTTCTCTTTTGTAAGATTTGTGGAATGTAATAGATTCTTCGTTCCATTATGAGATTCTATGTTGTTTAGATTTCTTCTTATATTCTTCTTTCTTTATTTTTCCCTAAAAATCGGGTTTTTTAACATTTGATTGCTCGGCGTGGTATACATTGAACATATTAGTGTCGATTTTCGAGAGTTGAAAAGCCCCGGTCGTTACATACATGGAGTTATCAGAGTTATACAAATGTACTACACCCACCAGATTGGCAGTTATGCATTCTGGCTTTACATTTTTCAAATACCAAATATACCAACTTAATCATACAACGAAAATAAATAGTTAGATAACTAAGGTGCTGCCTGCTCGATCACTGTCTTTAAAGAGCTCCAAAGAAAAACTGCTATTCTTGGATTACTCAAATGTAATTGAGTACCCGAGAGTTTATGGAAAATAAACAACTTGGGTCAGACAATATGTCTTGCATAAGTAAAACTCTAAAACAAAAGAGAAATTATTTAACAATAATATGTTTGACCATGATGCCAACGCGGAATGGGTTTTCTCCCACATAAAAAAAAGCCAAACATAAGAATGAAAAAGAATAATAAGAAACAAACCCAAACATAGATGATGGAAAAAATGGTATAAAGATTCAGATTTGAAAGGATGGAAATAGTCTGAACAAAATCCAAACTGGAAGGAATAGATAAAACAAGATGACAGTCCAAACTTGATAGAATGGATAAAACTTATAATTAAACATCGTGAACAGTGGTTGACTCTCCCCTTTGCAATTACAGAAAAAAATTCAAAGGTTCGAATTAAATAAGGAAAGGAAAATTTTCCAACAAATGACTAGGAGGGTGCACCCCCCTTGAAGTATTCCTCTAGTAATATACTTCTGAGAAGCTCATTTCCTCTATGACACTTCTCGAAAACCTCCAAGCTAGACCCCCCAAACCTTACCGAGTATTCGAATATTTCACATCTAATAGAGTTACCGAATCCAGTCTGGATGAGATGTGAAAATATCCTAATGGGAGCAACCCCGTATAGCTTTGCCCCTCTCGCGCTTTGGTTTTAGTCATTTCCGACAAAGGATAGCAAAGCTCAATAGAGCAACATATCGTCTTAGAATGATGATAATAAAGAAGCTGAAGTAACCAACCAACGATAAAGGATATAAAACGATCGTATATGGAAATTAAGTATTGTATACTTATCACCACTCATCGAATTGAAACTTGTACTATTTCTTGGTTAACAATAATATCGGACAAGTCATGGTAGTGTTACCTCAAAGCCATATCCCATGATTATCTTAACTTTCGAAATAGTGACGAGTCTACTTCTTTGATGTTTAGTGCTAATTATACAAATAAATCATTTCCATATAAGTGAATGCTTTATGGAAATTAATCCATTTCCATAAATGAATCAAACTTTTTCATTTAAAAAAAACCTGAATTCGTGTTTGGCTTCACATTGCAGGCATTAGCTTTAAAAAACTTTGTTAAAAGATTTTACTAACTTTAAACATCATTATAAAAAGGATTAAATAACTTAAAATATTCTTATTACATTTATTAACAACATTATAACTTTATTAATTCAGTTGATTGATTGACTTCAATAACCTTTAATTCAAAAGAAGTTAAATCACTTTTGAACACCATTAATTTAATTAAAAATTAATTATAATTAATTAAATTAAATAAACAAATAATTTATTATCGTTAATTAAAATGAATAACAAAGTCAAAACATCCTTGTTACTTTGGTAAATTCACTTTGAAACTTCATTAATTAAGTTGATAAATCAACTTCAAATGCCTTTAAATGGCAAAGGTAAATCACCTTTAAAACATCATTAATTTTATTAATTAGTAATATTTAAATATAATTAGTTAAAATAATTAATAAATAATTAAATATCATTATCTAAAACGATTAACGACTTTAAAACATTAATAAAGGAAAGATCACTTGAAGTTAAAACTAGTAGATTTACTTTAAAAATCATTAATTATAAAGATTAATTAATTTAAAAACATCGTTAGAAAATTGGTTAATTAACTTTATTCCATAGTTATCAAAATATTAATTAACCTTAAATATCATTAAATAAATGATTAATTAATTTTAAAACATCATTAACCTAGTAATTAGTTAATTTTAAAAAAAACATATCGTTAATAAGTTAATTAGTTAACCCTAACCCTTATTAATTAAATAATTAATTAAATTAATTAATCATTATTACAATAACTAATTAAATTTTAAATAATTATTATTTCAAAATTTACTTAACTTGTAAAACTAATCCAAGCATGAAAATGAAACCAAGCGGCTTCGATAAGAAATGATTTTCCGAAAATGCCGATATAGATATAGTGACTATCGCTATACGGGAAGTTCGATAGACAAGTTCATGATATTATCAACACAACCAAACATCAAATAGCAATGTTTTAAGCATACATACAAGGTAATTGTTGATGATACAACATGTAGAGAGCATTTACTAACAACACAACTAAAATTTACCACCACTCTTTCATATAGTTTACAAATTATTTACTAACTTTCCAAAGCGACAACTTTTCGCAACATGAACCAAACCAACAATTAATACATCACCAAACACATATAATAAGCATTAATAAGTCACTAATATAAGCTTTAAAATGGTATAAAAAATTTCATTTAAAGGTTGAAGGTTTACTCACCATAAAGCTTCCAAACTAACTCCGGCCTTTACCAACTCTAGCCATTATCCTAGATCCAAGCTCTACTTGCTAATGACTTAACTTAGAGGACACAAATGGAACTTTTTAGGCCTTGGAGGAGCCTGTTTTGGTTTGGCCAATGGCATAATAGGCTTGGCCAATATGACTTAGGGGACGTGGGGCTTTATTTTTGAATATAGAGTGAAGTAAAGTGATGTAAAGGGTTTTAGACTTTGTTTTTTGGAAGGTATAAACTAGTTTTTCGACAATGGAAATAATCTTAGAAGCCATGGATGATAACACGAATATATGGAAGAGAGTGGAAATGAACATGGAGACGAAGATGTAAAGTTGGAAAATGGGTGGAGATGGATGTATTTATAGGCATAGGAAAATAGTAAAATTACTAAACTAGCTTAGCATTAAAATAAAATAAAATTATCACGACAACTTCAACACCACACCTCCTATCTCTCTCTTAGTTTCCCATATAGGTCACCCCCTCCCATGCCCCAAAATTATGGTAGGCCATGCTTTGTACTAACCTAGGGTGTTTAGGATATGGTGGTGTACTTCTTTAGGTCTTTAGGTTACTATTTGACACTGTTTGCACCATGCATAATTTATTTAGGTCAAATCAAGTTTTAATTTAAACTAGGTATGTTTATTACTATTAACGCACTAGTTAAATTATCATGGTATGTGCACATGTTAGTGTATGTCACACTAGTGTACACAATGTTTTCCAACAACTTTTCAGTGTCGAAAAGTCGTAAATTTGAAAAATGATTTTCGGTCACATTTTCTATTTATTTAAACTAACTACTTTAGTAAACATATTTTGAAAATGATTTTAACATCATTAATTATTATTTAAAAGATGTTTATTTGGCTATAAAAATCCATTATTTAAATATTTAAAAATGATTTAAATACTCAAATACAAAGTGATTAATTTTATGGGTTATTACAGTTAGTCCTTAAACAGAGTGTTTGGTTTAATAATAACATTTATCATTTACCATATTTCTCTAGCTAGCGACTTTGACTTTGAGTTGACAACAGTTGGCTAGTGATATTAACATCATATAACAGAGGAGACGAATTCTCTATTAAAAATTGTTTCGCTTTCAATGCTTCAACTCAGACCCAACTATTGTTGTTCAATGGACGTCATGCCATGATTTAACTATAATCAAAGTGGAGTATCCACATTGAAGTTCAATAATATTTTTAAGCCGAGAGAGCTTTATAATATCGTCACTTTTAGATTTGTTGTTTGATCTTAGTAATTATTAACTAACACTAACAAAAACTCTGTAGTGAGTCATTTCATAGTTGTCTAATAACTATCAGTACGTAACCTCTTGATGTCACTAGTTGCCATAAGTAATACACTACTCAAAATGTAGAGAGTTTTACACACTCTAATCTCTATGGTTATATTGATATCCTTTCTCGAAACATCTTGACCATGAATACTCAAAATAATATGTTTTTACATCGTGATAATTTTCTCATGATTACAACTCCTTGTAATTATTATCACATAACATATCATTTAAGGATTTTCTATTTTAACATATTTTAATTTATTTATTTAATCAATTATATCAATATATATATATATATATGTAATAGAAATCAAATACCCTTATAATGAACAAGATCTGTCACAGAGTTAGATATATGTAACAAATTACGAATTGCCTATATGCCACACCCCTAACTCTCTTAATCTCCCACTTGCACTTAGGGTAAATTATGGAATCCTATTCCCATTCATTTGATTAGTTTTCTCAAACGAATCGTCATAGTCTCCTAATGAATGGATATGCTATATTCTCTGAACTATCTGCTTTATTAATCAAATCTCTCTCACATTGATAAACAACCTTTATCATGTAGAACTTTTTGGAGTATGTCTCTCGACTTTTAATGAGCTGTAGGTTCTTTTATAGTCTGTATTATCGCATCATCATTACATGATAATGTTATGTGAATCTCAGCATTTGGAATCAACCCTAGCTCGATTATAAATTTGTGCATTATTTATATGCATTTTTGTTGCAGCCCTATTCAACGTGATGTACTTAGCCTTTTGGTTGAATTATCCATGACATACTGTTTGGAAAATTTCAAACTTAAAGTTTCTAAACTAGGTTGAACATTAATTTATGATTGTCATACCAAACTCGAAATCATTTATGAAGTTCGAGTCTAAATACTCCTTTATAAGGAGTTCTTTGTTTCTATAAACAACCCTCTAATATTCTATAGCTTGTATGGTAATTCTCACTGTCGATTCATAAGAAATTATCTTAAATATGCCATATTACACGTTTTAATATAGTGTACATGTATATCATATGGATCTATCCTAACATCCTTTTATTATTATAAAAGATGTCATTTCCGAATCCAATATCGAGCACCAGACAACTAAACTAAAATGACTTTAACACGGGTAAATCATTAACAATCATAAGTTCGTCGTTTACTTATAGCCTTAGAAATATTTTAGCACCCCTTATGGTTCTTTCTTATAGATACACACTTTCTCTACATTTTGACTGGAAATCAAACTGTTTGATCTCTTTGTCAAAATGTTTGCTTAATTCCGATGCTCGTCCAACTATACTTTTGTATCGGTTGTTGGATCCTATCCGAAACCCATAAACTCAGTATCGTTACCACCGACTTCAAGTCGTTATGGCTCTTATGTGCAAACAATTTAGTCTAATTAAGTATTTAGAATATTTGTTTCAACATATATGTACCAAAACTTAAAATCATACCAAGCAATAATTTTGTGAGTAAAAGTTGAATTAATCCAAGCACGTTGAACGATGAATTCGTTACATTAATTTCAACAATTGAAATTCATATTGCTATTCTTATCAACTTTTCTTGCTATTTTCCAACCATGGTCATCTTCTTCTCGAAGGCATATTTATGGCCGATGGATCATATCACTTTTGGTAGAACTACCAAATCATATTTTAATAATGTATTTGGAATCTATTCAGGATTTGCACATCATTCCATATGGCGGCGTTAATATTCTTAATGGTTTTTTTAACAACTATGGAAATTCTTTTCTTAAAATCAATAAAAGACTCATAGTTTCTTTTTAATGTGCAACAAATATTATTAGAAATTCTAATGTGCTGTATCCGCTTAGCTTTAGTCAATTTCATTTCATCCTTCGTAATCAGTTTTGTCTTTGGATTGTATCCAAATCCATTTTATCACCAATAATTTCTAGAAGAAATTCCTTTATCAAAAAGTTGGTGTTTTTTAAACAATAATTATTTCTCAATACAATGGAATGCGTATTCATAAACATTTTATGAACTAACTTTATGTATGTAAATAAATGATTTAGTTTTAGTTTACGAAACTTATGTTCATAACATAAATCAGTAAAAAATATTAGTTGGCCCCAAACTCCTTTAGGGTTATCTACACATGATCCCCCACAAACAAATATTACTTATAACCTCTCGACTCATGCAACCTATCAGATTTAGGATATGTAGGTGTTTCATATCGAATCTTATAATGTATGATCTCGTAAACTATGCTTTGTATGAAATTAAATTTAGCATTATGTACATACTCTTATGTATACATCTTTATAGAAAGAAGTTAACTCAATTTTTCTAATCATGAATTATACTTTTGTAGTGCCCCACCTCTATACTCACACTAGTCAAGGACAACACGGAGTAATGCCGTCAACTAGCACGAAGAAAAAGGCTATTGAGGAGCGACCATCTGTGTAATTGCTTTGTGCGAGCACCGATATGTCAGATAGAACAACATGCATTTCATTTCAAGAGGAAATCCGGCATATCGATACAAACTCAAAAGCTAATAAACAGTGGCTATGAGGTCTTCGGAAACAAATATAGAAATAAGTATAATATGAATCAGTCACAGATGTTCATATCTCAAAGGCGGAAATAGATATGAATATAACACATAGAAGTGTACATCAGAGTAGTGGTCAAACAAGATCCACAATATCACAAATGAATAGATACAAGTGCTAGACAAAAGAATATGTATACATCAAGGAGTCTCTATCTCGAATGTATAATAACAAAAACTACTAAACTAGAGTAGTTAGCCAAAAGTTAGATAATGATCCCTGATAAGGAGTAAAGCAGAAACACTTGTAACATCTCGGTCTGACCCGAGTATTATTTAATAAGAAAATAATAAACGGATCAGTCTAGCTATAAATATCAGATAAAATAAGATAGAATAAGAGATATAACAAAAATGTATGATAATAATAATGCAATACTATGACAAGTACACATTTAACAACAACAAAAATCATACAATTATCTCAAAAATCTCATAACATCAAAAAGAATGTCATATTCTTTATTTTATTCACCAAACCACAAATATTTATACAGCTTATCAATGTAAATCTCTAAAATTGGTGAAACACGAATTCTAGAAATCATCAATTAGAAATCTAGAAATCACAAAAGGGGGAGGCCTATCACAAACGGGAGCATGAATACTCACCAACACGTGCATTACAAACGGAACGCTATTCCATGGTCGCTAACCATCAATTTGAGCCGAAGCTCCATAAACGGCCTGAAGACCTTTGAGCCGAAGCTCCAAAAACGGGGTACAGTCCCCCACGCGGACAAAGAGACATCGCACATCGCTAGTCTAGTCCACAAAATGATCATCATCGACCATCAAGAAGTGTCAATTACACTAAGCTAGTAAATAAATGAGTTTAGCTTCATGTCCCAAAACCATTGGCTTAACTAAATATTTACGAAAAAATTGTAGATTTCTACTCGAAAATTGTCACAAGAGTTTCAATCGAAAAAGTCTAAGAATAACCAACAAAGTAAACGCAAGCATTTCATACCACTTGTTTTGCTAAGTCGTTTAATTGGATTTATCGAACGAATGAGGTATAGGTTTGTACATATTAATAGATTGGAATACGATTTTATAAACAAGCTTTGTATTAAAAATAGAGTTGAAATCATCTTTGTGAAAGAGTTTGATTATTTACTACTAGTATAGAAACCTTTGAATTTTAAAGTGACAAATCACAAAATTGATTGTAGAAACAATCAATCACCAAAAATTCACATATGAAGACGTGAATCAAATCCATAGAAATCGATACCAAATCCATCAAAATGGACATTCCCCAAAAATCCAAAAAAAGAAGTTATCAAAGTCAATAAAGGTGGTAACAACAAATTGGAGAAATAAGAATCGATTAAAAATTGGAAATTCAAACACAAAAGGCAAAATAGATAGAGATAGCAGATTCAGTCGACTGAACCAGGGTGGTCAGTCGACTGGCACAATCCTGAAAACTTTCTGTTTTCAGGTTCAGTCAACTGAACCTGGGTAGTCAGTCGACTGAATCATGCCTGGAAACTTTCGGTTTCCAGACTCAGTCGACTGACCCAGAGTGGTCAGTCAACTGATACTGGCCTAGAAAAATTCCTGGGTTTGGTTCAGTCGACTGAGCCAGAGTGGTCAGTCGACTGATACTAGCCTAGGAAAATTACTGGGTTCGATTCAGTCGACGGACCTTCTAGTTCAATCGACTGAACTGGAAATTCCAGTATTCTCAGCTTAGCCCCTAAGGGGAAAAATACAAAACAATTTGTGATCGGTCGAGCGATGGGCGCTAGGGTTTACGCCAATCGGCAACCCAGCCCTATAGGCTCTTCGATACGCCACCAAAAGCATGATCAAACATCAAAGCTAAGATTTTAAAAAATTTAACTTCAAGACACAAAAAATTAGAATATTCATAAAACCAATTCAATCCAAAGCAAATGAACAAGAATGGAAGTTAGAAATTCATACGTAACAACCAAGAAAATTATAGGCATAAATGTGAGTTCAAAAATTCATCTTTAAAACCAAAAACAATGAAGGAGAAGCTTGAAAGCAGAGGAAGATCAACTATTCTTCAACTTCAACTCTAGAAACTCCAATCTAAGTCTAGAAGCAATAATTTCTCAAATTAGGTTATAGGAAATTTCTGAAATTGGAGAGAGATTGAGATGGAGAAGAAGAAGGAGATGCTTACTTAAGCTTCTCTTTGATTTTGAGGCTAGAACTTGAATTTGCAAAGAAACTAGGGCTTAGGAATTCTAATTTCTTTTCTCTTCCCCCATTTTTCTAAAGCTTGAGTTGTAGGAAATATTATGAAGGAATGAAGAAGAGTGGAGTTGGGATATAAGACGAGTTGGGTTAGTGGGCTGAAACCCAAACCCAAAGCCCTAAGTGAAAAGGTCGAAATTCTAGCTAACTCCAAACATATCGATGCTTATACTCAAAAAGGTCACAAACAACATTTTGAATTCAATAGAAGAGATCTCGAGTCCTAATTCGACTGTTTGCAAAAAGTAGCATTTCAGACTAAAATCCGACTAACGATGCTATATTTAAATAAAATATTTAAATATGCAATAGTAAAATATACGGGTTGTTATAGACTCTCCTCCTTAAAGAAATTGCGTCCTCGCAATATTTCAGAAGAAAATGAAAAGTAACAACCATAAAAGCATATCAACACAAAAGAAATTTGAAACAAGAAGTTCACCTCTGAGAGCATGAGAGAGTAAGTCCGGATGTGTTCGCTCGATGATTCTCTAGATTCCCAAGAACAATCCTTAGGATTTGAGGACCATTGAACTTTCACAAGACGGACATCTTTATTACGAAGACGTATAACCTCCGTAGCAATGATACGAATAGGATGTTGCTCATAAGTCAAATTAGGCAAAACTTTAATTTCTTCCACAACACCGGGCTCAAGAATAGAATCAGAATCTCGAAGGCATTTTTGTAATTGAGAAACGTGAAATACGTCATGAATAGCAGAAAACCGAGCCGGTAATAAAAGGCGATAAGCCACAGAACCAATGCGTTCGGTGATGGAAAATGGATCAATATATCAAGGTGCTAATTTTCCTGATCGACTGAAACGCACAACACCCTTCATAGGTGAAACCCGAATAAACACAAAATCTCCCATAGAAAATTCTAATTTCCTTCTTCGGTTATCAGCATAGGATTTTTGTCTACTTTGAGCTTCTTTCATCCTATGGCGAATAAGGTCAAACTTTTCTGTGGAATCGCAAACAAAATATGGACCTAAAACTAGCTTCTCACCAGCCTCAAGTCAACAAGAAGGAGATCGGCATGGCCTTCCATAGAGTGCCTCAAAAGGTGCCATACCAATACTAGATTAGAAGCTATTATTATAGGAAAAGTCAACAAGAGAAATGTGATCTTCCCAACTTTCACCAAAATCAAGAACACATGGATGAAGAAGATCTTTAAAAGTTTGATTCACACGCTCAGTTTGTCCATTGGACTGAGGATGATAAGCGGTGCTAAAATTAGGCATCGTTCCCAAAGCTTTTTGAAAACTCTTCCAAAATCCACTAGTAAACAATGGATCACGATCGCTAACAACAGAAGTAGGAACTCCATGCAATTTAACAATTTCTTTAATAAAGAGCTTGGCCAAAAGAGGTACGGTCCGATTGGACCGAACGGGAATAAAATGGGCGGATTTTGTAAGTCTATCAACTATCACCCATAGGCTATCATGACCCGAACGAGAATGGGGAAGACCGTCAATAAAGTCCATGGAAATTATGTCCCACTTCCAAATTAGAATGTCCAAAGGTTGCAATAACCCACCAGCCCTTTGATGCTCGGCCTTAACGAGTTGGCAAGTCATGCAACACTTAACAAAGTTTGCTATTTCAGATTTCATCCCATCCCAATAATAGATTCGCAACATATCTTCTTACATTTTGCTACTAACGGGATGAATGGTGAATTTAGAATGATAAGAATCTTCTAAAATATCTTTACGAGGGTCACTAATATTTGGCACGATGAGTCTACGAAATTTTTGAATGCCGCCATAGGCATCGATATCAAAGTCTTTCAATCATTCAATATCAATTTTACCCCTAAAATTTTGGCTATCAGGATCCGTCTTATGAGCTTCAAGAATGCGGTCTAAAAGAGAGAGTGAGCCTCAAGGCTATAAAGAACAAGAGATGAACATGAATCAGATTCAGGATCTTGAATCTCACAGGTGGATAAAGTCTCGAGATCATTCCATTCGGATATCATCATGGAAACAACCGCTTGTTGCTTACGACTAAGGGCATAGGCAACACGATCTCCCCTTTCCGGGAGTATAAAGAATTTCAAGATCATAAAATGCAAGGAACTCGAGCCAATGTTGTTGATGCAAATTAAGTTCCTTTTGAGAAAATAATTACTCCAATGATTTCATGATTGGTGTAGAAAAAAAATTCTCTTCCAAAAATAATGATGCCAATTCTAAAAGCGAAAACAATAGCCACGAGCACTAGATCATGAGTGGCATACCTAGTCTCGATAGACTTTACTTGTATAGAAGCATAAATGATAGAACGTTCTCTTTTGCAAGAGGACAACACCCAAACCAATACGACTAGCATCAGTACCACAGTGAAGTCTTGGATCCTTTTGGGAATCACAAGAATAGAAGTATCGAAAAGAAAGAGTTCTTTTAATTGATCCTCTTTCCCGAAAAGCTAAAACTCTCAAAATTACAATTAACATATGTACTCATTTTTTTCTAGAAAAATAATAATAATTTTACTTATTCCTAGTCAATTTACTATGCCTGATTGTCTCATCAATGCGTTTAAGGGATTTTAATCGATAATGTTGATCAAGCGCATCGACCAGAATTCTTAAAGCACTCAATGGGCAAAAGAACACAAAATCATCTTTTATGTGATAAAAATATCTCTTAAAAACTTTACGAATATTCTTTGCTTGTTTTAAGAACAAATCCAATTATACTTGTAAATATCTTATGAAAAAGATTTGCAAAATTTTAAACTGTTGTTTTCATCCATAATCAATAAATTCAAAAACGGACTCGTCGAGATATTCGTGGAAAGCTCGATTCATAATGTAACGACCCAGAATTTTTATTAATTTAAATTTGAATATTTAATTAATTTTAAATATTAAAAAGTGAATTTATAAGTCAAATAAATTTTATTTTGATTTATTGGATTTAATTGGATAATTAAATCGATAATTTAATACGTTAAATTATGGAAATAATTTAAAATTGAGTTAAATATGATTGAAAATAATTTGGAAAATTTTATTTAATCATACTGGAGTTATAGAAATATTTTAGAACTTTTAAAATCGAATTAAAAGTTAATTTGTGAAAATTGAATATTTTAATATTTTATAATCGACTGTAAAATAGTCAATTTTTGAACAGTCTCAGAATTGTACGAAACCAGTTCCATTGGATCCGTAATAGTTAGTTATTACCGGATTTCAATTTTCGTGTCAATCGGAGTTATCGTTTGATCGTGGCAGCTCGAAACGCATCGAATTATTTTTAATTTAAATTTGGCGAGTCAAAATAGCCATTTTTCAAAAAGTCTCGGAATTCGACGAAACCAGTTTCATCGGATCCGTAATGTGATATTATTGTAAGGTTTCAAATTTCAAGTCAATTGGATTTACCGTTTGTCCGGTACAAATTAAAACGCCTAGAAATCGGTTTAAATCGGTTTAATTCAAATTGAGCGTTTTCAGCCATAACTCGCACATACTTCCGAATTAGCTTCCGAAACCTGTTCCATTGTGTCCGAAACGCGGGATAAACCCTAGGAACGTCAGTTTCGGCGCGTAAATTGGAGTTTAGAAAACCCGGATGAATAGTGATTGAAAATTTTTCTATAAATAGGCCACAAAAATCACAAGAAAATAAATTTTTTTTAACCCTAACCCTAAAACTAACGTGTAGCCGCCACTTGCTTGATCAATGGCCGAAAGTTATTTATCTTTCCCCCCAAATTTCTCAAAATCCTTGCTTCATTTCAGAAATTTTCCAACTACAATATTGTAGATCTCATAGAGATCTTTATTATCAACGGTCATGATCGAAAGATTCGAAGAAAATCAACGGCAAATGGAGTTCGAAGTCATCACGTTCGTGCACGTCGTTCTAATGCTGGGGACCACCGAGTGTGACTGGACTTTGGGCGGTGGTGAGGGGAGGCTAGGCGCACGACGCGGTGGGTTCTGATCAACCTATATTCGATCGTATGGATTGCGATGATGTGGTGATGTCGGCGTGCGTATGGGTTATTTGCGTGCAAACAATCTGGAGAGGGGAGAAGCAAAACGCGTCCAAGGGCTGAGATGCAAGCTGAAGCAATCAACGGTGGTGATAGTATTAGGTTATAAAATTATAATATATATATGTTGTAATTTATAATTCGTGTATCTTATAAACGATGTATCTTTTTCATACGAGGTCGAAAAAATGCAAACCCAGTTGCGTTGGAATCGTATGAACGAGCACTACGCGATGGAGTTGGTTTGGAGTCGTTTGGAGTTAGTGAGAATTTCGGGTAAAATTAAACGCGCGTTTAATTTTATTCGAAATAAAAGCTAAAACGGAAATTAAAACCAAGGTGAGAACTTCTCACTCAATCGAATAGATTCCGATTTTATTTTAAATAGTTAGATTTAAAATATTTGAATGCATGTTTGAATGATGACTGTAAATTATTGATTGTTAAAATAGACATTATGCGCCGTTAGTAAGCGAATGTTATTTAATATAAACATATACCGCGAATATTTCATAAACAGTGAAATTGGTATTATATATAATATCAATATATATATATTGGCATATGTATATATTGCAGTTGTTGATTTCCCGCATTTTTGTTTAGCGGATGAGACCCTATTACGCCGTTATTAAGCGGATAATATTTATTAAGAACATATACCGCGATAATTTCGTACTGGAGCGAAATTGGTATTGTGCTAATGTTTTTGGATGCAGGAAAACAGGTTGGAGGGATCCAACTGGATTCCTCAACAGTATTTATTTTATTTCAGATATTTTGATATTTGATGGATTATCATATCGATATATGATATCGTTGTTAGTCGTGATTGACTATTTGGTGTGTAGCATCATTGGACCCAGATTTGGGATTTTAAAATGATTTTAAAGTGATTTTTGAAAATATACTATATTTTTGGAATTGATCCATTTCAAATAAATAAACGTTATAATTTTTAATGTTATAAAAATTATGATTTTTAAGAAATATAGTTAAAAGCTGATTTTTGAAAATAAGGAATTAATGACTTTATAAAAGAGTTTAAATTGGGATTCTGAACTTGTTATAAAAAGTTTAAATATAGGATTTATAAAATTTAATTATTTTATAAATCAGTATGGTGAAGTTTTTAAAAGAATTTAAAGACGTTTTAAAGAATAATATAAATTAATTTATATTAAGAGATTTATAGATGGATATTTATAAATTGAAATATGGACATTATAAAACGAGTTTTTATAAGTGTTTGAATGTAGTGGAAATGAATTTCATAAATGAATGAAATTTATAGAATTATAAACTGTGAAGTTATAAATGAAAATTATAAATAGCAAGATTTATAAATTTAGTGAAATTTTTTTGAAGAATAGATTGGTTAAATAAATGAATCTTATAAGTTATAAAATTTATAAATTGGAAAGTCTTTAAAAGAACGATTTTGTAAAATAAATCGTATTGTAAGCATTTGACTTATAATATGGACTTTAGTTCATAATTGAGATATAAAGTAAATAGGTTAATAAAGAAAATTTATAAAGAAAGAAGTTATAAAACAAATAGAAATGGAGTTTATAAACGTTGTTTTATAAATTCGAAAACGACTTATTTTGATAAGTTAATTGTTGAAACCTATTAATGGAGTTATATTCACGTTTTTAGATAGTGAAAAATCCTTAGAGTAAAATGAATAAAAGGATGAAATTTGTTAAAGAAGTATATTCACGTTTTTGAATAGTGAATGATATATTAAAGAAATTGTTTTGAATGAGATGTTTAAATTGAATTAAAACGATCTAACGATGTTTTTAATGTGTTGAGATTCGAAACCATAGATTTCAACATTTATTGTTGAAATAGACGTTTTCGAGAAATAAAAGGAAATGGTGGACTATAACACTGTTGTTATAGTAAATGATTTCCGAAAGGAAATGTTTTGAATAGTATTGGGATTTATATATCTATTTTAAATTCGAATCCCTATACTAGTGATTTTGGGTTGTCGTAACGATGTTTTACGCAACATTCGTTTTGGCCCAAATAAAAATGTTTAAGAGAATGATTTCCCTTAAAGAATGAAATATATACTTAATTCGATTTAAGTATATTGAATA
The DNA here is from genome assembly GCA_030765085.1 of Allium cepa. Taxonomy (NCBI): domain Eukaryota; kingdom Viridiplantae; phylum Streptophyta; class Magnoliopsida; order Asparagales; family Amaryllidaceae; genus Allium; species Allium cepa. The sequence goes on along the minus strand of CM060941.1, from coordinate 164,779,671 downwards.
TTTTCTAAGTGTTGAAAATAAATGATTGTGAATTACTTATTTAATAAGTATGGAAATGTTTTCCAATATGAAGTGAATTTATAGAATTTATCTTCTTGAAGATAAATTGAAAATGAATAATTGAAATCGAATATTCATTGATATTTTGGAATTATAAATTCACTAAGGAATTTATAAAGGAAGTGGAATTTGTCTAAAAAAAATAAATATTGATTTATTTTTGAAGAATTGAAATTATATATCTTGTAAAGATATTTTGGAAAATAAATTATTTGGAAAATTATTTGGAATCTGGTGATGTGTTCATATCCATTGATAGTTCAATAACCGACTATCAATATTTCCCTTTGAATGGGTATTTGATGTGAATTGATTGAATTTGAATGCACACTTATTTTTGAATAAGCGCTCACTATTCGGGTTAACCGGGAAAGGACCATGGGGTCGTATAACCCATTCCGAATATGTGATACGTCGTTGTGAAATTGCATTGAAGATCGGTGTTGAAGACCGGTATTTGCGAGAGCGATAGGATGACCTATCGATTGTTTCTGCACCGAGTCGCGCCGGGATAGAAACTCCCTAAGTGATGGGAAATCCGATCAGGATTGTGAATATCCGGATTGCAAGGACTTCTTTGTAAGTGCCTTCGGTTTTGTTCGATCCCGGAACAGACTTGTATGGATTGTATGTCTGACATTACAATTTGAGATATAAAGCCGATTTCTTTCAAATATATTTCTGTTGGTGGCGGAGAATTTATTCTTTGCTTAACACCCTTCTTTGAGACGTACGAGCTCAAAGGTTATATAGTTGAAGTTATCAGCGATATATTCCCAATTTGGTAATGTGACATGCCGAGTGATGCTGAAATGATCATCGTGTTGATTATTGTGATAGGATCATTTATTTGATCGTCTATCTTAGTGATCATTGTGTTGATCATTTGTTGACCCAAAGCATGGCTTTTGTATAAAGTATGTTTTTGTGGACGTGAATTCGTCGAGCCTCACATCCCGGAAATGGTCAAAACAGGAAAGATGCGGCAAGGTTATTAGGGGTTGCTGTAGCTCCCCTTAGGGTATGTGCATTTCCTTCTGGAAAGGGGTGGTATCATGGTATGGAGCCCAGATACTTACTCATGTTGAAAACACTCTATTTATTATGGTGTGATGTTGGATATCGAGCGCTCGGTTGAAAAGGTCCTAAAGGACCGGGGAATGGCGTGCTCGTGTCAGTAGTTACCCAGTTAAGGGGTAACCCGGCCTTGTGTTGGCAGAGTTCCGATTTGGCTCTCGGGGATGTCTTTCCAGAGGCATTCTCAGTGGCAATGGGAAGTTCCTTGGCCTGACCATTTGTTGGAAATCCAATTCCCAATACGAAACTTGTACGGTATTAGTTGTAGAACCTGCCATTCACTTATGGTGGTCACCACTGTTTGGATGGTAGCTATAGTAGGCATAGTTCGAAATGTCTATGTTGGCTAAGATTTATATTCTACTTTCGAAATATTTTTTCTACACTATACACTAATAATAATATCAAATGTTATTTTAAATGCGTATCAAGCATCTTTGACTATCATAAGGAGAAATCTCCTCCGATTCTGCGTTTGCATGTGTGTGTGTGCGGGAGGCCTTATGGTAGTCTCATTTTTAAAAGCATTGCGAATTGAATTTAAAAATATTCCTCTATTTTGATTTTAAAGATAAATAAACTGTTTTGAGTTCTCACACCAGTCACATGACTGACTTGGAGTTTATTGTTTTCCTTCCTAAACTCTGGGTGCCCACCAATTTCCACACGGGCAGTTAAGAGTTAGGTTTATCAGGATATTCTGGATATTCTGGAGTTGCTGGAGGCAAGCTGGATGGCATGGCGTATTACTAGCTATATAGTATTTCTTTCTCCGCTGCACTGTTTGTTGTTGTATGATGTTGTACACTCTAATGATATGATATGATGTAATGAAATGTAATGTAATAACTGATAGTTCTTTGTTTAAAGATTATTCATTTATTATTATATGTTGTTCCGCTGCGAATTGTGAGATTCTGATGTTGTTCTTTTTGTTTCCTTTCTGTCCGTTCTATTTTTAAAATTCTTCTATCTTCTATTTTTCAAAATTCTCTGTTTTCTAAAAATCGTCTATCTTCTTTCCTCTCTATTTTCTATCTTCTCTCTTCTTCTATCTCTTTCTTTTTCTTTTCTTTTTAAAACCCATAACATCTCGGTTTTTGGCCTTCGATTTCTCGGCAGTCGATAAAGTGAGTGTCGATGTTGAATTTTCGAAGAACGAAAATTGCGTTTGTTACACATAAGACGGATGAAATATTCTGGATGGTTAGTCAAACCAAATGGCATAACAAGCCATTTATAAGAATCATAATTAGTGCGGATTGCAGTTAGTGGAACGCTATCATCCGCAACTCATAGTTGATGAAAACTGGTGGCAAGGTCGAGCTAAAAAGACCCTTGCACCACTTAAAAGATTGCTTAGGTGATAATCCTAAGACAAGCTCAAAGATACCGAGAAATTCTCAAACTACTCGAATGAGGAGAATAACATCTTCCTTAACAAGTGGGTCTAGAGAATAAAATGATGCAACCAAATTAGAATCGAAATCATCAAGGAAAATAGAAATCTGCACAACAGATTGAGAATGTCGAAGATAGATAGTCCACATGAGACATAGGATATGGATTCAAAATGATTAAGCCAATCCTTTCACAAAAATTAATTCCAAAGCCTAAGTAACGCATAACATGAAAATCGGCCCAAAAAGAATAATCACATAAAAAAATCTCGACATCTTTTTAAAGCAAACCGAGCGTTGCGGATCCACTATCCGATTCACAATTCTCAGTGAAGTCATCAAGCCCAAGATATTTAAAGAAAAAGAATCGACAAGTTCTTTTGATATAAAAATATCGAGATGAACCCGTATCAACAAGAACTCGAATAGGATAATCAAAAAACAAATATCATCAAGGATTGAATGAGAAATACCATGACCGAGAGAAGTGCTACTAGGAGCTTGCACAACATTCAGCTCTCCCTCTCTCTTGCTTTGAAGTTTGGGACATGAAAATAAGTGATGACCCGAACCTTTGCAATAGCGGCAATAAAGGGGTTTTGGGCACTTAATTACATAATGGTCCTTAGAACCACAATTGTAGCATTGTCCTCGACTAGAGGTAAGGGTCTTTGCTACCGAAGTTTCTTGTTCTCCTTTCTTCTTGCTTTGAAGTATAAGGCATGCAGAAATATGATGACCTGAATTTTTGCAATAGCGACAAGAAATAGGCCTTGGACACCCATTTACATATTGGTCCTTAGAATTACAATTATAGCATTCTCCATGATTAGGGATTGGAGTCTTTTCTACCGAAGTTGGCGGTCTCCCTTTCTTGTTGGGATTAGGGCTTTTGAACTTAATATGCATCTTCTTGTTGTTATTGAGGCTCTTTTCGGAACCTCCAACATCACCATCACTTCCCTTATCTTCTCGTAGAGTGGTATCTACAAGCTGATCGAAAGGAACTTCTAGTTTCAGAGGTAAAACCTTTTCAGGGTCCTTACTCAAAGCACATATAAACCTTTGATTCTTTACAAGATCCAAAGGTTGTTGGACAGACATGAATATGCCATCCAGAGAAGGATTACTAGATTGACCAACGCTAGGACTGTTAGAACTAACCATCTCTTCTTCTCAAAGAAAGAAAGAAAGAAGAAGAAAAAGGTTATTCTCAAAATGAATATCAAACAATCATGATTGATAAAACAAGGCATCATAAAAGAAAATAGGATAGAACGGGTCCTAATACTCGGATAAATCCTAAGGCACGACTCCTAAGAAAGACTTAGGACAATGATCCTTGCTAGATTATTCTACATTGTTTCGAAGTTTGGCTCTGAGGTCTTCAGAAACAAATATAGAAATAAGCATAACATGAATCAGTCACAAATGTTCATATCTCAAAGGCGGAAACAGATATGAATATAACACATAGAAGTGTACATCAGAGTAGTGGTCAAACAAGATCCATAATACCATAAAAGAATAGATACAAGTGCAAGACAAAAGAATATGTATACATCAAGAAGTCTCTATCTCGAATGTATAATAAAAAAAACCAGTAAACTAAAGTAGTTAGCCAAAATTCAGATAATGATCCCGGATAAGAAGTCAAGCAGAAGCACCTGTAACATCTCGATCTGACCCAGAAAATAATAAACGGATCAGTCTAGCTATAAATATCAGATAAAATGAGATAGAATAAGAGATATAACAAAAATTTATGATAACAATAATGCAATACCATGACAAGCATACATTTATCAACAAAAAAAATCATACAATTATCTCAAATATTGGTGCAGCTTATCAAAGTAAATCACTAAAATTGGTGAAACAAAAATTCTATAAATCATCAATTAGAAATCTAAAAATCACAAAAAGGGGAGGCCTATCACAAACGGGAGCATGAAAACTCACCAATACGTGCATCACAAATATTCCATGGTCGCTAATCATCAATTTGAGCCGAAGCTCCATAAAGGGCCAAAGACCTTTGAGCCGAAGCTCCACAAACGACCCGAAGACCATGGGTTGCTACCCCACCAATTTGAGCCGAAACTCCACAAAAAGGGTGCAGTCCCCCACACGGACAAAGAGACATCGCACATCGCTAGTCTAATACACAAAACGATCATCATCGACCATCAAGAAGTGTCAATTAAACTAAGCTAGAAAACAAATGAGTTTAGCTTCATGTCCCATAACCACTAGCTTAACTTAAATATTTACAAACAAATTGTAGATTTCCACTCGAAAATTGTCACAAGAGTTTCAATCGAACAAGTCTAAGAATTAACCAACAAAGTAAACGCAAGTGTTTTATACCACTTGTTTTGCTAAGTCGTTCAATTGGACTTCTCGAATGAATGAGGTAAAGGTTTGTATATACTAATAGATTGGAATACGGTTTTATAAACGAGCTTTGTATTAAAAATAGAGTTGAAATCATCTTTGTGAAAGAGTTTGATTATTTACTACTAGTATAGAAACCTTTGCATTTTAAATTGACAAATCACAAAATTGATTGTAGAACAATCAATCACCAAAAATTCACATACGAAGATGTGAATCAAATCCATAGAAATCGATACCAAATCCATCAAAATGGATATTCCCTAAAAATCCCGAAAAAGAAATTATCAAAGTCAATAAAGGTGATAACAACAAATTGGAGAAACAAGAATCGATTAAAAATTGGAAATTCAAAAACAAAAGGCAAAATAGGCAGAGACAGCAGATTCAGTCGACTGGACCAGGGTGGTCAGTCGACTGACACAAATCCTGAAAACTTTCTGTTTCCAGGTTCAGTCGACTGAACCTAGGTGGTCAGTCGACTGAACCTGGTGGTCAGTCGACTGAATTATGCCTGGAAACATTCAGTTTCCAAGCTCAGTCGACTGACCGATACTGGCCCAGGAAAATTCCTAGGTTCGGTTCAGTCGACTGACATTCTAGTTCAGTCGACTGAACTGGAAATTTCAGTATTCTCAGTCTAGCCCCAAGAGGAAAAATTCCAAACAATTTGCAATCGGTCGAGCGATGGGCGCTAGGGGTTTACGCCAACCGGCAGCCTAGTCCAAAAGGCCCTTCGATACGCCACCAAAAGCATGATCAAACATCAAAGCTAAGATTTTTGAAGATTTAACTTCAAGACACCAAAAGTTGGAATATTCATAAAACCAATTAAATCCAAAGCAAATGAACAAGAATAAATGTTAGGAATTCATACCTAACAACCAAGAAAATTATAGGCATAGATGTGAGTTCAAAAACTCACCTTTAAACCCAAAAACAATGAAGGAGAAGCTTGAAAGTAAAGGAAGATCAACTATTCTTCAACTTCAACTCTAGAAACTCCAATCTAAGTCTAGAAGCAATAATTTCCCAAATTAGGTTACAGGAAATTTCTAAAATTGGAGAGAGATTGAGATGTAGAAGAAGAAGGAGATGCTTACCTAAGCTTCTCTTTGATTTTGGGGCTAGAACTTTAATTTGCAAAGAAACTAGGACTTAGGAATTCTAATTTCTTTTCTCTTCCCCCATTTTTCTAAAGCTTGAGTTGTAGGAAATATTATGAAGGAATGGAGAGGAGTGAAGTGGAGTTGGGATATAAGATGAGTTGGGTTAGTGGGCTGAAACCCAAACCCAAACCCAAAGCCCTAAGTGAAAAGGTCGAAATTCTAGCTAACTCCAAACATATCGATGTTTATACTCAAAAAGGTCGCAAATGTCATTCTGAACTCAATGGAAGATGTCTCGAGTCCTAATTCGACTATTTGCAAAAGTAGTATTTCGGACTAAAATCCGACTAACGATGCTATATTTAAATAAAATATTTAAATATACAATCGTAAAATATGCGGGTTGTTACAACTTTGTTCAACAAAGACGGATTACTTCTTATCGATACATCATTATACTTCAAAGGAACGGTGACTTTTGATATTCAATCTCATTCATTTTTAGGTGCTTCTGTAACCTTTTCCAATACACTCGCTTATTTGATTAAATCAAGTTCTTTTATTTCCTTTGCATTTTACGTTTTCTACTTTTATTTCGTAGTCGGTGAACTTACTACAAATATACTTATTGTGCATCAAATACACATGTTTTATTTTATGATAATCCATATTTGAATTTAATAAATTAAGTGGACCTGTTTTTGGTATCACTAGACTTTGAACAACATACATTTATATGTATCAATCTGAAGATTTCACCAACTACTATGTCGCTCCCGTGAATGGATGCTTTGCTCTTAATTGTCTGAAATATAATTTAGTAATACCATATGATTCACACTCATATGGTTAAAGAATTAATTCTCAAAACTATGATAGTCCATAATTCTAAAATAATTGTGAAAACATCAGATACTTCTATTTTTTCTGATGCATCACTTTTGTTATGAAAAAAAATACTGTTATTGTAGGTTTATCTTATAATGAATATTCATAATATTCATATTGAAATAAAATTCTGTCTATTTTTAAGTCAATAATGGAAAGAGTAATTATTTCATAAACAATATTTGATTTGTTTAGGAAAATAACTTTTTTTAACTTGATGTATCTATTAAGAAGTGTTATATGATATGCTTCCACTATTTCTGTCATTACTATAATAGCGTTTGAAATATGAAACTCCATTCAACCACTTATTATGGAATTTTATTTCATAAACTATAACTAGTTTACAGTCAAAATTTTCAGATCAAGTATCTTCAACTTGAAGAAATAACTTTCTTAGAAAATAATTTTCTATATGAAAATACATTTCGAATAAAATTCCTATTTTCATTCCATATCAAGTATCTTTTAGTATTTTATACAATTCTAGTTTCCAATGTCACTTTATGAAGTAGATACCACATTCACTCTCTTCATCCCAAATATGTCTAAGTTACATCGACTATCGTACATTCGCTTTCCTTTCCAAATGGTCGAACCATTTAAAAAGAAAATCCTTACTACAAGACCATATCGAACTCTTTACAAATATGCATTTGGTCATTTTTAATATTTAAGGATATCTAACAGACAGCACTTAACGTAAACTTATCAAACTAAAATTTTGGTGATCGAGTTCTTAGGTATATTTTGTAGCTCTTGGTCTAACGCTACGTCTAACATAACAACGTCCTTATTTTAATCAATCGTATTGAATACACGATCTCATATTATGGTTTTCTTGCTTATTTCAAAGGTACTAATTTCCATAGAGGATATATTTTCTTCGATGATAAAAAATATTTTTTACATTTTTTCAGAGTGTTGCAGAAAAAAGTATCGAAAAAACACAATTTTGTTTCCAATTGTTTTATCATTTATTATCTCATATATGCTTGATTTACACATATTACATATCAAACACATTTTCATTTTATTTACAAAATTGTTTAACTCAAGATCCAAATGACGGTGGGAGGCATCAACATTCAACTCCAAACTTTGGCTTTAAGGAGAAGGCATGCATCTCCTTCCATCTCAAAGCAACCTCAGATCCACGGTTCCATCATTAGCATGGTAGGGTCAAGCTTCCCCAATTTCTACTTACCAGGCGGTGTTAAAAAGTGGGTAAGAGGATTATTTTGAGTGTGGATTGGATAAAGCATAAAGGAAGGTCATATTTTTGAAAGGAAACTTTTTTAGCCCCTCATATTCTAGGATCTTCATTTAACTATATTTTTAATTCTTTAAAGGGAATTTTTTAAATTTTTTTGTATTTTCTTTTTCAATTTTGAACTCTAGTTTTTCTAGGTTAAGCTACAATTGTAATTCAGAGATTCTGACCTCAGAGTCCTAAGTTAAGTCTGAGTTACTAGGCATATGATTAATACATTTAGGTTAGTAGGGAGTATGAGTTTACAGATGTTGTAAGCGTTTGAATGTATAATCCTAGTAGTAAATTTTAGGACGACAGTAGGAACTAAAGGGTTAGTGGCAGAAACTTGGTACATATATCTGTCCTTTATTCTTCGAATTTATATCTCCAAATTATTTATCGTAAAATATCTAAGAAAAATTCAAAATACCCTATTCACCCCTTCTAGGGTATATTACACGATCATAACAAGTGGTGTGAAGACCCACAAATCCACACCCTTTGAATCGACAATAAACCACACATGCCCGAGCCAAAAAGCACAGAATGATGGAAAATCAAGAGAAAGAAAAGAAGAGAGAAGATAAGAAAGAGAGAAGAGAAAACAAACAGAACAATACAGAATCTCACATCGCAGCGGAATAACATATAATATTATATCAATGATCTTTACAAACCAGAAACTATATATACATACATCAATCAGAGTTAAACAATCAATCACTAATCATCAGCCTGAACAGTTCTAATAACCTATCCTCACAATTGCCGATAATATACAACAACTAAGCAGTGGATAACCAAAATAGATACGTGCATACGAAATGAAGATCTCCAGTCTCCTGCTGAAGTTCCAAAAGCACCAAATCTGAACCAGTAAATATACTCAGTCTGACCCGAGCATTGAAAGGGAAGAATGCCCAGATCAGTTTGGTAAACTAGCGTGAGAGACACACTCTACTAAATTTATTAAATTACCAAACTTTTCCTTTTCAAAACAAAAGTATCTTGTAAGACACGCCCACACATAAACACGGACATGTTTTTACCTTACGATAACTAAAACATTTCATATCCAATCCTCTTATATTACAATAATGTCTATTTCATAAATAATATTAATCATAGCCGAAATTGTTACATTGATTAAATTCCAACATATAGCCCAAAATGGGTAATACAATCAAAATGGCAGGCACGTAGTGGAGTTTGGATTTTCATACAAATGTCCAAATGAAGCGACTACCTTCCGATAGGTACACTTCTAGATGAATGTCCCGAGGCACAGAACATCTGCCATCTACCAACACAAGACCGGCCTACCTCTGTAACCAGATAGTACCTAATATGTCATCCTTTGGTCATTACCGACCTTTTTCGAGGGCCCTCATATCATACAAACCACAATGATCAGATACACGATGTCATAGCGTGTAAAGATATATCTGGAAGAGGATGATCATATCCTACTTGGAAGCGACCCACTTAGCCTTGCCGCATTTGACCCTATTTCCGTAACGACCTGGTATTTCGAACCATTCGCATCCACACATGGCAGACTTGAATTGCTCAAAATATCATATTGTTAGTTTATATTTGGCAAAACTCAACATATATAGTAAATGAATTAATCACAGAATCACAGACACAGAGTAATATAACAATAAGCAGTGGAATAGATAAATAGTAGTTGATGAAGATACTATAAACGTCAGAGTCTAAAACACAATACAACAGAATCTCGCATACTGATGAATCCCTAATCCATAAGCAACTGACGAGTCTAAATATAAATGACTGGAATAAACTGAAATAACTGAAAGCTAGATAGATAGGTCTTCAAACAAAGCTCCAATCTCCAAAGGTGAGTCTCAAATGTTGTGACGCTCAGTCTGACCCGAGTATAAAGCAAAACACAAAACACTCGAGTCAGGATTAACATTCTTATATAGTAAATTCAACTCAAGTGAAATATCAACTGAAATACAAGTAACTTAAAGGATGTTTGGGATTTCCTCCTTTAAGGATCCGTGGAACTATCTACTATATAGTAATATATGTTATTATAATATGTCTATAGTAAAGTAAACTACTAAAATAGTGTTAAGGCATTACCCATATCCCTCTTAACACTTTTTTATATATTCCCGTAGTCAATATAGTACCTTAATTCCTCCGCAAACTGGAGGGCTATCAGAGGGCCCTCCATAGTTATAGTACAAACCAAACTCGTAGAAGGCGCGATAGGGCATACGACAAGGCACTCGAGGCAATCTCAAGGTTGATATACCATATGCGTATCCGCACCGGTGGTAACGCATAGCAGCTACTACCGCCCACTCGTGACACACTCCTAAATCAAAGGTGCACCCAATCAAATCACAAAAGCAAACGCTTATTCACTTAATTGATATATTTCACACAACGGTCATTTCATTTCAAATAATTCATATTCCAAATCAACATATCATATTCATTACAAAACCATATCAATTCCATATAATTATTCACTTTAAATAATATTCATTTTCAGAATCATAACACTTTCAAAATTATAACACTTTTGAAATCATAAAATTTTGGAATCATACCACCTTCGTAATTATAACAGTTTTGAAATCATAACACTTTTTGAAATCCATGATAGTTCCGACTTAAACTGTTTAGATATTGAAAACAGTATATATATATATATATATATTAAATTAGTTATTTTCATATATAATAAAAATACTTTATATAATAAAATTAGTTCCTTCAATTTCGCAAGTCAATTCAAATCATCTTAAATCCAAAAATTCAATTTAAATCAATTCCAGTTTAACCATTTCAATTTTAAGTTCAAAGATTCAAGTTTAATTATTCAAACATTTACAATATAAATTTCATTTATATTTCAACACTTAACTTTAAGTTTTTTTTCAAATTGGAAAATATTCACTTAAACATTTTAATAACGATTTCAATAAAATATCAATTTATAAATTTAAATCAATATCAAATATTCAGTCTCGATTTTATTTAAAGTTGGGAATATTCATTTAATCACCTTTTTATCGAATCATGTTATAAATCAAAATTTTCAAAATCTCAAATCAATAAATTCAAATAAATTCTTATTTAAATTCTATTATTTACCAATTCAAATTCCAAGTCAACATTAATTTATCTTCCCAACCTTTATTATTAAAGTTATAAAATCTATTTTAAAAATATTAATATAAATTTTAGTAAATACTTAAACATATTATATACTAATTAAATTAAATTTTTATATTAAATCTTATTATTAAATTTATTTTTATATTAAATCTATTTCTATATATTTTTAAAATAATAAATTTATAAGTAAAATCTTATAAATTATATTTTAATTCTTTCCAAAACATATAATTTTAAAAATCAATAACATTTATTGTAACGACTGCGATTTTTCGATGCCGAAAAACCGAACCATTATGGTTTAAGAAGAAGAAAGAGGTAGAAGAAGAAAGAAAAAGATAGAACAGAACAATATCAGAATCTCACAATTCGCAGCGAAACAACATATAATAGATAAATGAATATTCATTAAAACAAAAGAACTGTATATTTTATACATTACATCACATTACATTCATTATCAGAGTTTACAACAGCAAACAGCGGAAAAGAAATACTATATACTTAGTAATATGCTACGCTCTCCAGCTTTCAGCAACTCCTGAATTCCAGAATATCCTGATAAACCTGACTCTAGAATGCCCGTGTGGAAATTTGTGGGCACCCAGAGTTTAGGAAGGGAAACAATAAACTCCAGGTCAGTCATGTGACTGGTGTGAGAACTTAAAACAGTTATTTATCTTTAAAACAAAGAACAGGATAATTTTAAAATCAATTCGCAATGCTTTTTAGAAAATAAGACTACCATAAGACCTCCCACCACACACACAATGCAAACGCAGACTTGGAGGAGATTTCTTCTTATGTTAGTCAAAGATGCTTACTACGCAAAATCAAATCATTTTTGATATTATTATTAGTGCATAGTGTAGAAAACATTTCGAAAGTAGAATATAAATCTTAGCCCGCATAGGTACCATTATATTATGCTTACTATAGCTACCATATTAGATGGCAGGTTCTACAACTAAAACCGTATAAGACTCGTATTGTTTCTTTGGATTTCCAACAAATGGTCAGGTCAAGGAACTTCCCATTGCCACATGGAAACGCCTCTGGAATGACGTCCCGAGAACCAAACCGGATCTCTGCCAACACAAGGCCGGGTTACCCCTAATTGGGTAACTACAAACACGAATATGTCATCCCCCGATCGTAAACGATCTATATCCGAGGATCCTCGATTTCCAACAACCACAAAGCAATAAATTTGCAGCAACAACATAGGTTAAGTATCCGGGCTCCATACCATGATACCACCTCTATCCAGAAGGAATGACATACACTAAAGGGGTGCTACCCCCTAATAACCTTGCTGCATCCTTCCCGTTTTGACCATTTTCGGGGTGTGAGGTCCGACGAAGTCTCGTCCACAAAGCCACGCTTTATATAAAAGCTGTGCTTTGATCATCAAATGCTCAACAGCACTTCGTATGCCACATTACCAATTCGGAAATGTATCACTAGTAACTATCAACTACATAACCTCTAAGGGTGTTAAGCTAAGAGAATAAATTCTCCGCCACCAACGGTAATATATTTGATAGAAATCAGCTTTACATCTCAAATTGTAACGTCAGACACACATCCATACAAGTCCGTTCTGGGATCGAACGGAACCGAAGGCACTTACAAAGAATTCCTTGCAATCCGGATATTCACTAATCACGACCGGACTTCCCATCACAAAGGGTAATAAATTTCTATATCGGGGATCAGCCGATGCAGAAACATTCGACGGTAATCCTTCTGTTTTCACAAATATCCGGTCTTCAACAACGGTCATCAATGCTACCTATTACGACGTATCACATATTCGGAATGGGTTATACGACCCCAAGGTCCTTTCCCGGCTAACCCGAATAGTGAGCGCTTATTTTAAAAAAATAAGTGTAGCATTCAAATTCAAGCAATCACAACAAATACCTATTTAAAGGTAAATATTGATAGTCGGTTATTTAACTATCAATAGGTATGCACAACATCACCAGATTCCAAATAATTTTCCAAATTATTTATCTTCCAAAAATATCTTTACAAGATATATATATATATATATATATATATATAATTTCCATACTTCAAGAATAAATTGATATTTATTTTTTTTTAAACCAATTTTCCCAATTTCATTTTTAAATTCCATATTGAATTTACATTTCCTAAATATCAGTGAATATACGATTTTCAAGTCGATTTCAAATATCCACTTTCAATTTATCTTTAAAAAGATAATTCTCAAACGTTCATTTCATATTGGAAAACATTTCCCTACTTATTTAATAATAAGTAATTCACAAACCTATTTATTTTCAACGCTTGGAAAATATTCAATATACTTAAATTAATATTAAGTATATATTTCATTTCTTAAGGAAAACATTCTATTAAACCCATTATTTGGGTCAAAACGAATGTTGCGTAAAACATCGTTACGACGATCCAAAATCACTAGTATAGGGATTCGAAATTTTAGATAGATATATAAATCCCAATACTGTACAAAAACATTTCCTTTCGGAAATCATTTACTATAACAACAGTGTTATAGTCCACCATTTCCTTTAATTCCGTGAAAACGCCTATTTCAACAATGAATGTTGAAATCTATGTTTTCAATACTTAATACATTTAAAACATCTCTAATCGTTTTAATTCTATTTAAAATATCATTTTTCCCTAAAACATTTCCTTAATATATTATTCATTATCCAAAATCGTGAACATACTTCGTTAATCCAAATTTAACAATTTCACATATTAAATTAAAGGATTTTCCACAGTCCAAAATCGTGGATATAATTCCTTTAAAAATTTCTATGCTTACTTGTCAAATTTATTTGATTTCGGATTTATACAACAACGTTTATAAATTCCATTTCTATTTCATAACTAGTTCGATTTATCAATCTCCTTTAATAACCAATTCTATTTATATTTCGTTTACATGTCGAATCCAACTTATAAGTAAATTTCTTATAATCCATTTATTCACAAATCCATGCTTTTATATCATCCTTTATTTATAAATCTAAAATTCTTATTTACTTATAAAACTAGGCACAACTTTACTTTAACACTTATAAAAGCTCGTTTTATAATTCCAATATCTTTAACTTATAAAATATCAATTTTATAAATCTTTTATATGAACCGTTTATCATAATTTAAAAAAAATCCCAATTTAAACCATTTTATAAATTTATCAACTATTTATTTCAAAAATCATGCATTGGTTATATTTCACAAAAATCCTAATTTTTTATAACATAAAAATTTATAACGTTTTAATCATTTAAAATGAATCAATTCGAAAATTTAATAAACGTATAATTTCGAAAAATCACTTTAAAAATCCCTCAAAAATCAAAATTGTTATTTTTAAACTTCAAAAATGGATCCGATGATGCAACACATCAAATAGTCAACCACGACTTTCAAACATCATATATCAATATGATAATCAATCAAATATCACAATATATATAAATAAATAAATACGGTTGAGGAATCCAGTTGGATCCCTCCAACCTATTTCCCTGCGTCCACAGATGTTAGCACAATATCAATCCCGTTTCAAGACGGGATATCGCGGTATATGGAATTTATAAAATATTATCCGCTTAATAGGCGGCGCAATAGGGTCCCATTCGCTATATAATGCGGGAAATCAACAACTCCAATATATACATATGCCAATATATATATATATATATATATATATATATATATATATATATATATATATATATATTGCTATATCTAATATCACAACCAAAAAGCAATCAATAACTGCAATCTAAATTTTCAATTTGAGTGAGAAGATCTCACCTTGATTTTATTTTGCAATCCATTTCCATCTTGACTCGATTTTTCTTGATTTATACCTTGTATAATTATTATGCAAATAAATTAACATTCGAACCATTAAAATAATCAATTTTTCATTTTGATAGTTTTATTTAACAAATTTCTCCTTTTATAATTTTATTTAACTACAATTAAATTTTAAAACTAAATTTCCTTTTATAATTTATTTTTTATATATATGCTTCCAACTATTTCAAAATTCCCACATTTCATATACATACATATATTCACTGTATTTTTTTCTTTGAACATAATTTATATAGATTTTAAAATTTATATAGATTTTAAAATTTATATATAACTTTTTTTACTTTTTCAAACTTTATTTATGTAAAAAAATTTCTGTAAATAATCACAGTAACTCATTTTACTGTCAATATACCAACATTTAAATTAATTTTTCAAATTTTAAATTGAATAAGCAAATCAATGACCTTCTAAATTTTCTGCATACACATCTATTAAATTGAAATCTTTAAAACAGCAAAAAATAACTTACTGAACGAAGACGAAAATTGGACAAAACCCTAGCCATTTCAACCACGCGACGCTGCTGCTCGACCCAAAACTTGCCCTGCTCCTCCAGTAGCCGCCCTCCCAATCTCGTCGTTCGACTTCAATTGTTCGCGAACCCAGGCCGCGTCGTACACCCACAACCCTCGCCGTTGCTCTCGCCACGCCCTAACTCGACCATTGCCGTGCGCCTTGCCGAAATCGCCGCCATCATTCATACGCGTGTGTGCCTATGTGCGCGACCTTCCCCCTTGGATCGCGTCGCGACTCCTAGCCGCCCAGATCTCGCGGCCATTTTTTTTTCGATTTTGTTTTCAAAATTTTTAGAACAAGAAAGGGGGCTTCGGCCATTTATTTGTTTTTCTTTTTTTTCGAACTGATGAAAGAGGGAGAGGGTTATTTAATCTTTTGAAGAGGCATGGTTTACACGATCTTATGTCGTGATATTAGGCGTAAATTTAGGGAAGGTAACATGTGTGTGTTGACTAATTTCAAAATTTAAATTTAAATCGAATTCGATTTAATTTCAACGCGTTTATTTACCGTGTGCTCACATAACAACTCCGAATAATGCGAAATTTGAAATCCGATAACAATTCAATATTACGGACCCAATGGAACTGGTTTCGTCGAATTCCGAGACTGTGCCTCGGAAGGCTATTTTTAAATATCGATTCAAACGATATAATTTCAAAACTGATCAATTCACTTTCAAATTCAATTCTGAAGCTTCTATTATCTTCAGTATTATCCATACGAATTTTACAAGTCATTGAAATATTTTTAATCAGCTTAAAATTGAAGATTCAAATTATTATTCAACTTTCAATAGATTAAATTTTATAATTTAATCGCCAAATTCAAAGTTATATTGAAAATTTAACCCAAACCATTATTCAAATATTTTAAAATTAATTAAATATTTTCAATTCAAATTGTTCAAAATTCTGGGTCGTTACAACCTTCCTCCCTTAAAAGAATTTCGTCCCGAAATTACAAGTTAGGAAGAAATGGTCCTTAACTCGTTTATTATTTTTCACAATCTAATAGTTTTATCAACTTACTAACCTAAATCTTTTATTAAAGATCCATTATCATTTCAACTAGCTTTCCAACTTCAATTATAAGTTCCAACCAACATTGTTCTCCTAACAATTCAAATTTAAATTTCAAACTTTCAAAATTTTCTCAAAAATTTTCTAACACTCTAAATTTTCGAAAAATTTCGCCAGCGTCTCCTTTGCGCGGCTAGCTCGGTACGACTACAAAATGGCACCATGGCCCCTCATATTCAATAAGAAAAAGAAAAGGCCAAGCGGCTGGAGAAGAGAATCATCAAATTTCATACTGAAATTGAAATACGTACCTTTTTGTCGAGCAATTCAATTTTATCTCAATTCCATTTCTTTTAATACACCTGTATATCCTGCTAGAAGTAGTATCCATAATATCCAATTACAATATTCGAACCATTTTGCCAATCCCATTACAAAATTTCGATATATGCTTCTTATACACTTTTACGTCACTATTGAAGTTATATCTTCATTTTCATCCAATTTTGCTTTTCAATTTCATTTGAATTCAATTCACAATTTCAATTTAATTTGGATTCAATTTAACTTCTGAATATTGAATTTCATCGATTAACTTTCATTTACTAGTTGATTCATCTCACTATTTTTAATTAGTTTCATTTACTAATTCATTTCAATTCCCAATTTGAAATCGTTTGTCGCTAACAAAATTTTTTCAACAATTTTCAAAAAAAAAAATTCTAACTCCCAAAATTTACGGAAAATTTTGGCAGAGTCTCCTTTGAACGGAGGAGCTTTTGCAATTTGACAAAAGATATAAATATGTATATATCGACCCACACGGTCGGAAAAACAGTTCATATTTCCTATTTTTATTGCGTAGGCGTACCTTATTAGCATTTTTAAGCAAAGCTGTTTATTTTTAACATCTGCGCAACCCAAAATACAGACAAACGGCTTCCAAAACCTGCACTTACTCAGTTTAAACACGTCAGTGACAAATATAAGAAATCTATTAACATTTCATTCATTTTCAATAACAAATATATAGATTTCATTAGCAATACATTCAAGATAAATTCCATTAGCAATTCATATGGTTTCAATTCATCTTTAGTCGCTTACGACCAATTCACATGCCATTTCCATTAAATCAAGTGGTTTACAACTCATTTTCTTCATTCTATTCATTTCTAAGCAAAACGAATTCATACCATTTTAATTGATTCAAAAATCAATTTTATTTGCTTCCATTAACTCATATAATTTTATACAATCTTGTTTGTGTCAAACGACAATTATTTCTGTGCAAATTTAATGATATTCACTTAATAGAATATCCATTCTAGTTTATAACTAGTTTAAATTGATGTCAACTCAATTTATTTTAATTCCACTTCATTTGCAGTTGATTCACAAGATTTTTCTTAAGTCGAGTATTTATTCAATATTTACTTAAGTTATTTCACTTCAAACTCAAGTTTATCTTTTATTTTATTTTATTTTTTTCTTCCTTATAAACAATTTCCAATTTATTTTCTTTGATTGGTTTTCATTTATCAGATCTATTCCATTAATGAATTGTATTTCAAATATTTACCTGGAATTCTATTTCCGATTATAAATTACATTTACCATTTATATTCACAATTTTATTCATATGTGAGTTCATTTCCTTATACTTTCAATTCATATTTATAAATTTCATTTGTTAAATGAATTTATTTTCAAATCTTTGGTTATACCATTTTATTTCTTATTTAATTCCATATAACAATGATAATAGTTCAATATTATCACTTCCAAACATCCAAACATCCATATACTATAATAATTCATAGAAAATCATTTCTTTTCTATACAAAAATAGTTTTGGGCAAAATTAACTCATTTACCCGATTCAAAACAATACTGTGTCGGTTTATCTTGTTTAAGAGTTTAGAAACTCCTATCAACACAGTTAGCTAGACCGCACCGACCAGAATCTATAAACAATCAACCGATAAGTCAACACAATACAAAATAATTTCATATTCACTAACAAATACGAGCTCATGTCTATTATTACACTCAAACTCTTTCTAGAGTACTGCTGACTCTATCTCTAATGAATAACACCCAACAGAGCCATGGTTGTCGCTTAACCATATGCTCTGATACCAAATGTAACGACTGCGATTTTCGATGCCGAAAAACCGAACCGTTATGGTTTAAGAAGAAGAAAGAGGTAGAAGAAGAAAGAAAAAGATAGAACAGAACAATATCAGAATCTCACAATGAGCAGCGGAACAACATATAATAGATAAATGAATATCATTAAAACAAAAGAACTGTATATTTTATACATTACATCACATTACATTCATTATCAGAGTTTACAACAGCAAACAGTGGAAAAGAAATACTATATACTTAGTAATATGCTACACCCACCAGCTTTCCTCCAGCAACTCCTGAATTCCAGAATATCCTGATAAACCTGACTCTAGACTGCCCGTGTGGAAATTTATGGGCACCCAGAGTTTAGGAAGGGAAACAATAAACTCCAGGTCAGTCATGTGACTGGTGTGAAAACTTAAAACAGTTATTTATCTTTAAAACAAAGAACAGGATAATTTTAAAATCAATTCGCAATGCTTTTTAGAAAATGAGACTACCGTAAGACCTCCCACCAAACACACAATGCAAACGCAGACTTGGAGGAGATTTCTTCTTATGTTAGTCAAAGATGCTTACTACGCAAAATCAAATCATTTTTGATATTATTATTAGTGCATAGTGTAGAAAACATTTCGAAAGTAGAATATAAATCTTAGCCAGCATAGGTACCATTATATTATGCCTACTATAGCTACCATATTAGATGGCAGGTTCTACAACGAAAACCGTACAAGGCTCGTATTGTTTATTTGGATTTCTAACAAATGGTCAGGCCAAGGAACTTCCCATTGCCACATGGAAACGCCTCTGGAATGACGTCCCGAGAACCAAACCGGATCTCTGCCAACACAAGGCCCGGTTACCCCTAACTGGGTAACTACTGACACGAATATGTCATCCCCCGATCGTAACCAATCTATATCCGAGGATCCTCGATTTCCAACAACCACAAAGCAATAAATTTGCTGCAATAACATAGGTTAAGTATCTGGGCTCCATACCATGATACTACCTCTATCCAGAAGGAATGACATACACTAAAGGGGCGCTACCCTCTAATAACCTTGCTGCATCCTTCCTGTTTTGACCATTTTCGGGGTGTGAGGTTCGACGAAGTCTCGTCCACAAAGCCACGCTTTATATAAAAGCTGTGCTTTGATCATCAAATGCACAACAGCACTTCGTATGCCACATTACCAATTCGGGAATGTATCACTAGTAACTATCAACTACATAACCTCTAAGGGTGTTAAGCTAAGAGAATAAATTCTCCGCCACCAACGGTAATATATTTGATAGAAATCAGCTTTACATCTCAAATTGTAACGTCAGACACACATCCATACAAGTCCGTTCCGGGATCGAACGGAACTGAAGGCACTTACAAAGAAGTCCTTGCAATCCGGGTATTCACTAATCACGACCGGACTTCCCATCACAAAGGGTAATAAATTTTTATATCGGGGATCAGCCGATGCAGAAACATTCGACGGTAATCCTTCCGTTTTCACAAATATCTGGTCTTCAACACCGATCATCAATGCTACCTATTACGATGTATCACATATTCGGAATGGGTTATACGACCCCAACGTCCTTTCCCGGCTAACCCGAATAGTGTGCGCTTATTTAAAAAAATAAGTGTAGCATTCAAATTCAAGCAATCACAACAAATACCTAATTAAAGGTAAATATTGATAGTCGGTTATTTAACTGTCAATAGGTATGCACAACATCACCAGATTCCAAATAATTTTCCAAATTATTTATCTTCCAAAAATATCTTTACAAGATATATATATATATATATATATATATAATTTCCATACTTCAAAAATAAATCGATATTTATTTTTTTTAAACCAATTTTCCCAATTTCATTTTTAAATTCCATATTGAATTTACATTTCCTAAATATCAGTGAATATACGATTTTCAAGTCGATTTCAAATATCCACTTTCAATTTATCTTTAAAAAGATAATTCTCAAACGTTCATTTCATATTGGAAAACATTTCCCTACTTATTTAATAATAAGTAATTCACAAACCTATTTATTTTCAACGCTTGGAAAATATTCAATATACTTAAATTAATATTAAGTATATATTTCATTTCTTAAGGAAAACATTCTATTAAACCCATTATTTGGGTCAAAACGAATGTTGCGTAAAACATCGTTACGACGACCCAAAATCACTAGTATAGGGATTCGAAATTTTAGATAAATATATAAATCCCAATACTGTACAAAAACATTTCCTTTCGGAAATCATTTACTATAACAACAGTGTTATAGTCCACCATTTCCTTTAATTCCGTGAAAACGCCTATTTCAACAATGAATGTTGAAATCTATGTTTTCAATACTTAATACATTTAAAACATCTCTAATCGTTTTAATTCTATTTAAAATATCATTTTTCCCTAAAACATTTCCTTAATATATTATTCATTATCCAAAATCGTGAACATACTTCGTTAATCCAAATTTAACAATTTCACATATTAAATTAAAGGATTTTCCACAGTCCAAAATCGTGGATATAATTCCTTTAAAAATTTCTATGTTTACTTGTCAAATTTATTTGATTTCGGATTTATACAACAACGTTTATAAATTCCATTTCTATTTCATAACTACTTCGATTTATCAATCTCCTTTAATAACCAATTCTATTTATATTTCGTTTACATGTCGAATCCAACTTATAAGTAAATTTCTTATAATCCATTTATTCACAAATCCATGCTTTTATATCATCCTTTATTTATAAATCTAAAATTCTTATTTACTTATAAAACTAGGTACAACTTTACTTTAACACTTATAAAAGCTCGTTTTATAATTCCAATATCTTTAACTTATAAAATATCAATTTTATAAATCTTTTATATGAACCGTTTATGATAATTCAAAAAAAAAATCCTAATTTAAACCATTTTATAAATTTATCAACTATTTATTTCAAAAATCATGCTTTGGTTATATTTCACAAAAATCCTAATTTTTTATAACATAAAAATATATAACGTTTTAATCATTTAAAATGAATCAATTCGAAAATTTAATAAACGTATAATTTCGAAAAATCACTTTAAAAATCCCTTAAAAATCAAAATCGTTATTTTTTAACTTCAAAAATGGATCCGATGATGCAACACATCAAATAGTCAATCACGACTTTCAAACATCATATATCAATATGATAATCAATCAAATATCACAATATATATAAATAAATAAATACGGTTGAGGAATCCAGTTGGATCCCTCCAACCTGTTTCACTGCAACCATAGATGTTAGCACAATACCAATCCCGTTTCAAGAGGAGATATCACGGTATATGGGATTTATAAAATATTATCCGCTTAATAGGCGGCGCAATATGGTCTCATTCGCTATATAATGCGGGAAATCAACAACTCCAATATATACATATGCCAATATATATATATGTTGCTATATATATATATATATATATATATATATATATATATATATATCCTACTATATCTAATATCACAACCAAACAGCAATCAATAACTGCAATCCAAATTTTCAATTTGAGTGAGAAGATCTCACCTTGATTTTATTTTGCAATCCATTTCCATCTTGACTCGATTTTTCTTGATTTATACCTTGTATAAATGTTATGCAAATAAATTAACATTGGAACCAATCAAATAATCAATTTTTCGTTTTGATAGTTTTATTTAACAAATTTCTCCTTTTATAATTTTATTTAACTACAATTAAATTTTAAAACTAAATTTTCTTTTATAATTTATTTTTAATATATATACTTCCAACTATTTCAAAATTCCCACATTTCATATATATACATATATTCGCTGTAATTTTTCTTTGAAGATAATTTATATAGATTTTAAAATTTATATATAACTTTTTTTTTCCTTTTTCAAACTTTATTTATGTAAAATACTTTCTGTAAATAATCACAGTAACTCATTTTACTGTTAATATACCAACATTTAAATTAATTTTTCAAATTTTAAATTGAATAAACAAACCAATGACCTTCTAAATTTTCTGCATACACATCTATTAAATTGAAATCTTTAAAACAACGAAAAATAACTTACCGAACGAAGACGAAAATTGGACAAAACCCTAGCCATTTCAACCACGCGACGCTACTGCTCGACCCAAAACTTGCCGCGCTCCTCCAGTAGACGCCCTCCCAATCTCGTCGTTCGACTTCAATTGCTCGCGAACCCAGGCCGCGTCGGGCACCCACAACCCTCGTCGTTGCTCTCGCCACGCCCTAACTCGACCATTGCCGCGCGCCTTACCGAAATCGCCGCCATCATTCATACGCGTGCGCGCCTATGTGCACGACCTTCCCTCTTGAATCGCGTCGCGACTCCAATAGCCGCCCAGATCTCGCGACCATTTTTTTTTCGATTTTGTTTTCAAAATTTTTA